>JAJJZI010000001.1:0-5000000 GCA_024321975.1 Alternaria sp. 'sect. Undifilum'
AACCTAACCCTAACCCTAACCCTAACCCTAACCCTAACCCTAACCCTAACCCTAACCCTAACCCTAACCCTAACCCTAACCCTAACCCTAACCCTAACCCTAACCCTAACCCTAACCCTAACCCTAACCCTAACCCTAACCCTAACCCTTGTTTTTAGGGTTTTTTCTAAATAAATAAGGAAGAAAGCTTACTAATACTTAGTGTACCAGCCTTTAGCTTCCTTAACGTCCAAATAACGCCTTAGTAAAGATAGAATACAAATATTAATTGCCTTTTGAGGTAATTAATCCTATTCCTCCCTTATAGCAGCCTTTAAGGCTGCTATACTTTTTTTACTCTTTTCTATACCTAAAGAAGTAATAGGCCTTTTAGCTAAAGCGTTTCTTAGCAAGGCCTACACGTTTTCTATCAAATTTAGATTAGGACTATAAGCAGAATGTTTAAAAAGTAATATCCTATTCCTAGAAAACTAAGACAAAACTTCTAGAGTTTTATAAATCTTAGCGTTATTTTATTAAAACTTCTAGCCTATATAGAGGTTAGTAAGTCCTTAAATTATACATAAAAAAATTGCTACTTTATAATTTAAATATAGAGTAAACACTCTCTAAGTAGGAAAAAGGAGTATATGTAACTTACTTTTTTTTATCGCAGGTTCTACTATAAAAATAAGGATCTTTTAAATATAATCTAAACTCCTAAAAGAAGTAGTAATGAGAGGGCTTTTAATTACTACTAATTTAGATCTACTACCTATCTTAATTGCTCCAAAAACCAAGATAAAAATATCTTAACCTATAACTTAATTAGTAAGCGTGCTAAAAAATAGATTACTATAATAGAAAAATAATAAAAATAATAAAGTTTTTTTTAGTTAAATAGAGTTTTTTTAAACTTACTTGTGTTAGTTGTAAAAACTATTTTCTTTTAACCTTATTATTTTGCTGTGTTTAATAGTATTCTGTCCTAGCACTGTGCCCTCGCTTAATAGCAGACTTGTCTAAAAATATAACTTTATTAAAGTCAATATTTTTAAGGTTTTTAAGTAATTGCTTAGCGTAAATAAAAGAATTTTAAGCCTTTTTAGCGTCTAAAGGCGTCTTTTTTCTAAAAATATTAATAAAATAGTTCTCTTTTTCCAAAAAGCGTTGTAAGCTTCTAATAGAAAAAACTAGACTTTTCTCTTTTAAAAGACATTAATTTGTCTTTTTAGGGCCTTAGTAAGGTCTCTATTAAGCACTCTTTTTGCTTTATTTAAGATCTTTGTAGGACGACCTTTTTAAGGCCTAAAAGTAAATAAAAGAGCCTTTTTTTTAGTTTTATTTAATAAAGTGTATAAGTAATACTTCTAGAGGACTTTTCTAGTAAATTACTAATTAAAGAATTAGGCTTATTTTATAAATATAAAGTATAAACTTCTTGCTTAAATTAAGAAAGATTGCGAGACATAGAGGAGGTATTAAAAAAAAAGCAAGTTAGGACAAACAAGAGGAGTTAATATACTAAAAGCTTTCTAAGCTATTACGTAATTAGCGCTTACGTAAGCAACCCCTATTTTTTCACCCTTTTATTAAACTCTAAGAAATTAAAATGTAAGCCTCTAAAATACGCTTACGTTATACTTATGTAAGCTTATTAATCTTATTTTTTTCTTAGCGTGTTTTTAAACAATTATGAAAAAGTTATACTAAAATCTATTTTTACTTTTTTTTCATCTCATTTCAAGCAAGATTACAGGGACAACTGTGCTAATTAAGCAGCTTACTAAGCCACCCAATTTAAAAAGGAAGATATTAGCTTTTTAAATTACTAATTCTTTTAGGTATAATACTTCTAGTTGTCGACATATAAAGCTTTAAAAACTATAACTTTTTTGACATCTTTTTTTTTGTCACCCCTCTGTATAAGACTCGCTACTACTGTAGTATAAGGAGGAGTTCTTAGGATTACTAAGAGAGATTAGACTAATTACCTTACTAGAGGAGCCCTGCTTATTCTTTAATGGAGATAGGAGGATCCTAGTTTTGTTTTATAAAGATTATATCTTACTGCTCTTTATAAAAGATTATAAGCAGAGGGCGATAGATCTTTAGTTAAAGATTATTTATTTTTAAGGTATCAAAGGTGGTGGTTGTTGTTGTAGTTAAAATGGGTTTTCTAAAAAAGTGAAAAGCAGCTGCCCTCTACTAATTAGTCGCAAAAGTAAAAAAAAGATTATATGTAGTTAACAAAATTCAAACAGTGAGTAGATAAGTTCTAGGAGGAAAGCTTAGACCACTAAGCGATAATTAGGGTTAAAAAATTTACTAAGGTACTAAAAAACGACACTAGTTAAAACGTGTCTAACGGCGATTGCAAGCCTATAGCTAACAATAGGATTACAGTAGGATTGCAATAGGATTGCAATATAATGCAATAGAGGAGGGAAAGGACACGTACGTACTGTAGTAGGAGACTGCAATACTTTATAAAGCTGCTACTTCTCACCTACTGCTTCTTACCTTCTAAACAGCACTGTATACAAACAATTTGTATACAATACGCTGCAATAGCGTGCAACCTTTGCGACAATTATCTCCTTAACCTTAACTCTTATCTAAAGACAGGAAGCTTTCCTGTCGTACACCTAGCCCCTAAACTAGTCTAGCTTAAGCTAATTATACAGACACCTAAGTTCATCAAGCATCCACAAACTTAGCCTCTTCAGGACTTTACAATTATATCCCTTATAAACAACTCTAGAATCCGCGATATCTCTATATACAAAAAGAATGTCAAGCCTCGACTCAGCTGGTTGTGGAAGGAATACAAGATCTACAGGGTGTCCGTAGTTAAAGATTATAGACAAGTATAAAATATAGGAACAAGGATTAGTTAAATAGTTTCTTGGTATTAAAGTAATTAGAGATTATAAGAAGTAAATAATTACGCTTATGCATAATACATATATTAATAAGATCACGAAGAAATTTAAGCTAGAGGATAGTAGCTTTCCTAAGACCCTATTATTATTAGAGAAGCTAATTAAGAACACTAGCGAAGAAACTAAGCAAAAGATTAAGGCTTACTAAGAAAGAGTTAGTTTAGTGCTATATACAGCTATTATGCTGCGACTAGATGTTGCTTACTTAATTTTAAAGCTCCCACACTTCCTTACAAACTATAGTAATTAGTATATAAAAGCTATTAAATAGGTGATTATGTACCTCTATTAGACAAGATAGGACGCGATCAAGTACAGGAACTATAATAGCCTAGATTTAATAATTGCAGGCGACGCTTCCTTTATAGATAATGAGAAAACTTATTAATTATTCTATAGTTATATAGCTATCCTATTTATTTATTTTCTAAGATGTCAAGGGTGGTGGTTGTTGTTGTAGTTAAAATAGGGTTCCAAAAAAGTGAAAAGCAGCTGCCCTCTACTAATTAATCGCAAAAGTCAAAAAAAAAGATTATGTGTAGTTAACGAGATTCGAACGGTAGGTGGATGAGTTCTAGGAGGAAAGCTCAGACCACTAAGCAATAATTAGGGTTAAAAAATTTGCTAAGGTACTAAAAAACAACACTAGTTAAAACGTGTCTAACAGCGATTGCTAGCCTATAGCTAACAACAAGATTACAGTAGGATTGCAATAGGATTGCAACATAATGTAATAGAGGAGGGAAAGAACACGTACGTACTGTAGCAGGAGCCTGTAATACTTTATAAAGCTAAAGCTACTACTTCTTACCTACTACTTCTTACTTTTTATATAGCACTGCATATAAATGAATTATATATAATACGCTGCAATAGTATACAACCTGTGTAACAAGTATCTTCTTAATCTTAACTTTTATCTAAAGACAAGAAGCTTTCTTTTTATACACCTAGCCTCTAAACTAGTCTAGCCTCAGCTAATTATATAGACACCTAAGTTTATTAAGCATTTATAAACTTAGCCTCTTTAGGACTTTATCATTATATCCCTTATAAATAACTCTAGAATCCGCGATATCTCTATATATAAAAAAAATATTAAGCCTTAACTTAGCTAGTTGTAGAAGGAATACAAGATTTATATGGTGTTTACTAATACTAGCAAGGTACTTAAAATACTCTACTTTAGTATTCTTCTCTTCTTATTAATCGTGCATAGGCTAAGTAAAGAAACTATTAACTAGTTAGGCTAGCTATTACATAACGTTAAAATAGCAATAGAGAAGAAAGAGGTAAGAAAGAAGGAGTAGGCGTTCTATTGTCGTATGTATAGGTTAGAAAGCAAAGTAATAATAGTACTGCTTCTTTAATTCGTCTAAGAGTACCTAGAAGTAAAGCCTTAACATAAGTAGGCGGTATAGGCAGGATAGGGCGTGTTAAGTTAGGAGGCGATTTGCGTCTTTGTCTTGCTTTTCCTCGTTTCTGTCTAAACATGCTAGAGCGACACACTAATTACGTGCTAATAATGCTAAACAAGGGGGCATAAGCCCTAATACCTGTTGTTAGTAATAAATCTTTTTTTTTACTAAAAAGGTGTCTACAAAATGTATAGTCACATTAAAAGGTTGTCTCAAAAAGCTGAAGCCAATAGCTATCCTATATAGTAGTCTAATATTTTAGGAGGCAGCTCGGCAGACTACTGTTACTATATTAACTACTAAGGCTAAGCTACTTACCCTTAAGCATACTACTAAGGAGGCTATAGCCCTTAAGCGCTTTTTTTGTCAGCTGTCTCTTAATCTAAGAGATGTCTAGATAGTCTAGTATAATAATTAATAAACAATTAGGCTTGTAGTTAGAAAAAATAAGCAGATTAGCACTTAATTAAGGCATGTACATATACAAAATATATAGCTGCAGCAGGAATATGCTAAAGGATTATTTTAGGTTAAGTACCTAGAAACAGCAATTATGCTAGCTAATAGACTAAGTCGCTTACCTAACAATAGTTTAAGAAGTTTAAGCAATTACTTAACTTTTAGCAAGTTCAGCATTTAATTAAAGAAAATAATAATTAACAAGCAAAGGATTTATATTAAGCAGCAACATGTATATACTAGGCTGAGTCTCTTCTTAATAGCTTATTTTATTAAGCAGGAGAACGTGAGCTAGATAATTAAACTAGGACTAGGAATCTTATTATTAATTAGCATTAGACTTATTATACTTACTAGACTCTATTAACGCATCACGCTTAGCCTACTTAGCTTCAGCTAGCTTAAGAGTAATTTAAGCTATCTAAGCTCAAACAGTAAGAGTCTTAAGGTAAGTAGCATTACAGCGCGATTCTAACCTATTACTTCTATACATAGAGTTGTTACATAATTATCTTCTTACTCTAGCGTAATAATTATAGTTATAAAAATAATATGTATAGTAATTAGGACGGCAAACTTAAGAGCAATTGTATAGAATAAGTAAAGAAAGTATTTCTTAAGCATGCTATTTTTAAAGAGACAACTGCTAAGGAGGGTGTTGTTATTAAAGTTACTTATGTTGTTACTGCTGCTGCTGCAGATAATAAGCTGTTATTTGCGGCTGTTAAGCAGGTTGCTAAGCCGGAGCAAACGCGGGAGCAGGAGTAGGAGTAGGAGGTTAAGCAGCAAAATCGCAATACAACATTTCTTAAGCTTAATAATTATTAGCAGAGGCTTTCTGCGTAGAAAGCTTTCTAGTAAACGTAACACTGCTATTAATCTTTTTGCAGTAAGCAAATATTTTTAAGTAGTTAAGCTTTTACAGATTAGTACATTTTGTTGTTATTCTATTCCTAAAATCAAGTTAGTAAGTAGAGTAGGAAGCTTAAAAAATCAGAGACTTACCACTTTATTCTTCTATATAGCTATAAATTAATTAGTAAGATTAATATTAACTATATAGTAGGTATGTGACAAGCAACTGCTGCAGCGTAAGCTACTCTAACTACTAGTCTAAACGTAATTAAAGCAGTGTTTAGCGTATAAACTATTTAGTTTCTTTTTTATACAGCGCTTACAAGGCAGAACGTAAAGGTGTAATAGATTAGCAGCGATCTTTAAAGAGCTATTAGGCGCCTGTTTCTAGGTTAAGGGGGGCGCGTTGCGCCTAGTAGACAGCTTAATAAGTTTTATAAGCTATTGTTTTTGTCTTATTACTAATTACAGGACGCTACTTAAATAGTAAGCTACTAAGACTTTTATATTAGCTCTTAAGGAGCCTTGCCCTTACGCTAGCTTAATTACTTTGTTAGACTATTATATAGATTAAAAACCCTCCACCTCCTCCACCTCCATCGCAATCTTGTTGCCAGCCATAGGCTGGCAATCGCCGTTGAACACGTTTCAATTGGTGTCGTTTTTTGGTACCTTCAGCAAATTTTTTGACCCTGATTTCGCTCGGTGGTCTGAGCTTTTCTGCTCCGAGCGCTTAGCGCGTGGACCTCATCCACTCACCGTTCGAATTTCGTCGACTACACACAATCTTTTTTTTGACTTTTGCGACTGATTAGTAGAGGGCAGCTGCTTTTCACTTTTTTGGAAAACCCATTTTGACTACAACAACAACCACCACCTTTGATACCCTAAAAATAAATAGATTAAAAACTAAGCAAGGACTTAACAGTAGACTTAATTTAGTAGGTAAAGTAATTAGCCTCTCAGTAGAGCTACTAGATATCTTGCAATAAGCATATAGATTAAATAGTAGTAGTAACTAATTCTTATTATTTTAAAGATTAGCAGCTTATTAGATTTTATTATTAAATAGGCTTTCACGCGCGCAATGCTTATGCTTAGCATTATTATTATGCTTATAATAGCGGCTTTCTAAACAACGCTTACGCTTATTGTTACTAGAGGCAGACTATACAAGATTAGCAGCTAATTAGTAAGAGAACAATAGAGTAACGCTACTTACTATATTAGTTATAGTAGTTAAGATAGTCCTAAAAAGCTAAGTAATTAATATTAGAGTAATGTTGAGGACAAAAGTTTTAAAGGGGTAGTAGATGTAATTAATATTGTTGTAGAGGCTGTGCACTAATTAATTACGCGATATTTAGAGTCTATATAATGTTTTTATATTAGGACTACTAAGATTAATTAAAACATTAACATGCAGCATTACTACAACAACAGCGGATTAGGCAGGAAAAGCTATAATTATAGAAGGACTTCTTAGTTAACAACCTTAATATATTATAATTACCTAGTTGCTTACAGCTTAGTTTAATAGTATCTCACTAACCTAGAGGGTGTGTTAGAGTATTAACATGCGTAACATGCAGGTTACCCTGTTAAGTAGGTGATCCTAGTAAGCTAAACACGTGACGATCGCGCTAGCGCCTATATATACAGGCTAGATCGTCTTATTCCTCTTAAGTAGTTATGGACCACTTTGTTGTGGCACTTAGTCGTTTAATACACTCATTCCACTCCTCCTGATCAAGCAATTGCTCCTTTTCAGCTCCCACATCTTATTAAAGAACAATAAGCAAATATAGGAAATGAATAGCTAGTTTATAATAGTAAACTTGTGGGTTCTACCTTCAATCTAGAGATAGCAGTTAGCCTATTAAACAACTGCTAAAACGTTAATATTTATGCAGATAATTAGGCCGCTCTATTTTGATTAAAAAATACCTTAAACAACCCTAGCTAAGAGTGGCAAATTAGGTGCATTAGGGCAGCAACTTAAATAGAAAGAAAAGGCATTACCCTTATACTACATTAGATCCTAGGACACTAAGAAAAACTAGAAAACAATTAAGTAGACTCCCTAGCAAAAGACGCTACAATAATAAACCCCTTAATAAATAAGACAAGCCTAGCAGTTGTTGGTTCTTAAATGAAATAACTAGCAATTGTTAATTAGTTAAGCCTCCTAGAGAATTACAGGAAAAAAGCTACTACTAAGAACCTAAGCACTTACTTAGTAACCTTAAGATAGAAAATAAGGAAATAGATACTTATCCCCTCTGCTAGGAGAGATATATTTAGCTCTTTCTTTTAATTAAAACTAGGTTATAGCTACCTAAAGCTTCGGCCTTTTAAGGCAACCTTTTGATGTGACTACACATTTTATAGACACCTTTTTAGTATAAAAAAGATTTATTGCTAACAACAGGCATTAGGGCTTATGCCCTCTTGTTTAGCATTGCTAGCACGCAATTAGTGTGTTGCATGTTTAGACAAATATAAAGAAAAGCAATACAAAGACGCAAATTACCTCTTAAATTAATGTGCTCTATCCTGCCTATGCTGCTTACTTATGTTAAGGCTTTACTTCTAGGTACTCTTAGACAAATAAAAGAAGCAGCATTATTATTGCCTTGCTATCTAACCTATATATACAATAATAAAACGCCTACTCCTCCTTTCTTGCCTCTTTGTTCTCTATCGCCATTTCAACGTCACGCAACAGCTAGCCTAACTAGTTAATAGTTTCTTTACTTAGCCTATACACGATTAACAAGAAGAGAGGGATACTAAAGTAGAGTATTTAAGTACTTTGCTAGTATTAGTAAATACTCTATAAATCTTGTATTCCTTCTACAACTAGCTAAGTTAAGGCTAAATATTCTTTTTATATATAGAGATATTATAAATTCTAGAGTTTTATATAAGAGATATAATTATAAAGTCCTAAAGAGGCTAAGTTTATAAATACTTAATAAACTTAGATGTCTGCATAATTAGCTTAAGCTAGACTAGTTTAGGGGCTAGTTATACAATAAGAAAGCTTCTTGTCTTTAGATAAGAGTTAAGGTTAAGGAAATGCTTATTATAGAGGTTGCACGCTATTGTAGCGTATTATATATAAATTATTTGTATATAGTGCTGTTTATAAAGTAAGAAGTAGTAGGGAAGAAGTAGCAGCTTTAGCTTTATAAAGTATTACAGGCTCCTGCTGCAGTATGTATATGTTCTTTCCCTCCTCTATTGCATTATATTGCAATCCTATTACAATCCTACTATAATCCTGTTGTTAGCTATAGGCTATTAATTACTGTTAGACACGTTTTAACTAGTGTTATTTTTTAGTACCTTGGCAAATTTTTTAACACTAATTATCGCTCGGTGGTCTAAGCTTTCCTCCTAGAACTCATCTATCCACGGTTCGAATCTCATTAACTACACACAATCTTTTTTTTGACTTTTGCGATTGATTAGTAGAGGGTAGCTGCTTTTCACTTTTTTGGAACCCCATTTTGACTACAACAACAACCACCACCCTTAACACCTTAAAAAATAAATAGCTACCTAAAGAGCTATCTATTTAAGAGACTAAAAGTAGAATCTAAAACTTGCTTATGCAGTTTTAGAGCTACACAAGACACAGCTTATATAATCTTTAGGTACTAACTATAGAAGGATAGTAGAGCTATACTTTAGAACTTATGTACAGAGCTAATCTCTCTATAATATCTTTTTTAAACAGAAGAAGACATTAAGGCTACTATAACCTTTATTTAAGAATCTAGGGTCAGTACACAGGCCTGGTACAAAGGAAACTCTAATAACTAGATATAATTGCCTGTCTAGGCGATCTAGCTCTAAGCACCCCTCCCCACTCCTCCTCCCCCTCCTCCTCCCCCCCCCCCTCTCTACCTCTACACAATAGGCTAAGAGTCTCACCTTTATTTAGATAAACCACCCCCTGTAAATTACTTAGAAGATAGAAAAACTACATAGATACCTACAGGCCTCGGCCTGCACGTCTTATATAGCCCTTTAGGCTAAGAAAGGACGTTAAACTACAAAAAAAAGGACCTATAGCACAACACCAACGTCAACTTTTCTAGAAATTAATTAGAAACAACTAGATCCTACGGAAACAACCCCGAGGAATTCATTGCGATACTTTTCAGAGCCTGCAGCGAGGGCGATAGCGCGCTAGAGAGGGTGAAAGGGTCACCTGCCCCCTCCTGTTTGGAGGAAAAATTTGCGTTTTCTCTCAACAGCTTAGACTACATACCGAGGCATCTAGAGCTAATTCAGATTAAAGAGCTTATTAAAGCCTAATTTAACTAAGAAATTACAACTACTTAAAAATACATTAAAAAACGGATCGCTTCTAAAGACTTAAGAGGATTAAATAAAAGATAAATAGAAATAGAAGACAATAATATTACTACGCCCCGCTAAGAAAGGCCAACCCTAGAGAAACTACAAAGGCCTACCTACTCTCAAACTAGGAGTAACTTTTCTCCTTTTATTAGAACTATACCTTAATATCTAATTGCAAACAAAACACTAAAAGCCACCTTAGTTAAGAAGACACTAAAGATTGCTAGGAATGTAGTAATTCAAGCAGCTAATCTAACAGAAAACAAATCTACCTAGCAAACTAGTCTCCTAGACCTAGTAAAAGTCTTTAAAGACTACACAGAAAACAGTAGAGTAAATAAGAAAAATACTGCTATTTTAGCAGACTAGATATTAAGCCTCTTTAACGTCTTGAGGGAACTAAAAGAGAAAATTAGACGCATTAAGAACCTAACAACAAACACACCTATTTAAAACACGCCTATCTAGAACACGCCTCTAGCTTCTGCAGCCACTTTTGCTACTATAGCAGGCAACAACAAGGACTAACTATAGACTAATATCTAGAAAACACACAAACTAAAGGCTACTAGCCTAAAAGACTGTTAACTTGTTCTAGTTAGCGAGACCCTAGATGCATTTAATGCCTTTAAACTTAGAAATGCCCATAATAACGCCTTTGCAACAAAAGAAGGTGTTTTATAACCTATAGTTGCCTTAATTACAATATTCTCTAAAAGAAATAAAATAATTACAACTACACTAGCTTTTAAAGCAAAATACCTCTTAGAGAATTAAGCTATATAGCAAGATATTACAACCTTTAAGGCTGTCTAGATTATTACTCCCTAGTTTAAGGTTGTTATCTACAAGCTCTCTTCAAACTACAGCCTAGAGGTTGTTAAAGAAGAAATTAAAACCTTTAACAAAGGCCTAAAAGTTCTAAGCAATCCTTTTTAGCTTACGCCTAAGGATAAAAAAGTAAACTAAAACTTTAGCTTAGCATGCGTAGCCTTTGCTATAGAGGAGGAGGCTTAAAAAGCTATTAGAGGAAAACTCTATATCTTAAGGCAAAGCCTTAGAGCAGAGAAACTACAAGTTGTTAATATTGCAAAGCAATGCACTAAATGCTAAGAATTTAGCTACCTAAAGGTTAGACACTTAAAATTAGCCTGCTAAATCTGTAGCAAAGCACACTATACTAGTTAACACAAGTGCAAGTCTTGTGCTAGTAAAGGAAAACCTTGTATCTATACTATATTTAAGTGTACTAACTGCAGCAGACTTTATGCGGCAAACAGCCTAGAGTGCGATATCCTACAGGCTAGGACAGCTAGGACTAATTAAACTAATTAGTATAATTAAAGTCTTACAAATAAATGTTAATAGAAGTTGCCCTGCTACAGAAAGCGCGATTAACTTAGCTATTACAGTAAACGCTAAGATTATTGCAATCTAAGAGCCTTAGTTAATAAGAGGATTATATAAGGATACTAGGTTAATCGCCTATCTAGACTTTACGCAAATCCTACTAACCTACTAAGGCCTACAACCTAGAACTCTATTCTACATTTAAAAGGATTTAGAAGAAGAAGTTAATCCTTATATTAGCGACGACAACGACTTTTAAGCTATTACAATATAGCTTAACACAAGAAAGATCTAGGTCTATAACATTTATAATAAAAAAAGCCTAAGACAAGGGCTAAATACAACAATAATCTAAAGATGCCTCCTAGGAGAGTCTATAGAACTGCATTTAATTATCCTAGGGGATTTCAATTGCCACTCCTCTAGATAGAGCCTACAGGAGTGCAACCTAAACTAACAAGCAGTGAAGTTAGTAGAGTAGGTTAATAACTAAAACCTATCTCTATTAAATATTATAGGAGTAAGTACATTCTTTAGAGCTTATATATAGAAAGAGAGTGTACTTAACCTTACTTTTTTAACAAAAAATATAGCTTCTAGTATTCTAGACTAGCAAGCTATCCCTAAAGTTAGATTAAACTACCACGCTATCCTGTTTAGTATTATTAACTAAGGACGACTACTAAGGCAGCCAAAGAAATACAACACAAAATAATTTAATTAAAGCTTTTTTAACAATATTTTATAAGAGGAAATAATTTAAGTAAAGCTAGAGAATTAATTAATAGCTATACTACGCGTATTAAACTACTGCTTAAGACAACTCCTCCTAGGCCTTAACAAACCCTTAGAGGAGAGCCTAGATAAAGTAGTAGAGGACTTTACATTAGCAATCTAATAGGCACTTAAAAGATTTACTCCTCTTGTAAACAAAAAACTAGAACTAAAACTTTAGTAGACTAACAAGCTAAATCTCCTTAAGGCTACCCTAAACAGAGCCTTTTAAGAATACAAGCGAGTAGCAAGAAGAGAAGACAATACGCTATACTTATAAAAAAGAGATTACTTGCTTGCTAAGAACAAATACCTTAGAGCAATTAAGGAAGCTAAGCTTAACTATTAGGAACAGTTCCTTTAAAACAAATCGCGTTAAGAGATATTCAAAAGCAATAGCCTATACAAAAAATAACCTCTTAACAAGAATTCCTGCTATTAGAGGAAAAGAATCTTTTAGAGAGAAGTGCTATACCTTTAGAGAGGAGTTATTCCTACAACCTTCTTTTATACCTGCCCTATTACTTAACAATTACTAAGGACACTACGAATAGGAGTAGCTAATTTTATCTAGAGAGGAGCTTAATACAGCCTACTAGAAAATAAAAGCTACCGTACTAGGACTAGATAGAATTAGCCAAGAAGTAATATTAGAGGCATATAAATATTAACCTGGTATCTTTTTTAAAGTCTATTTAGTTTTGTTTAACTTAGGATACTAACTAAGATACTAATAAAAAGCAAAAGGTGTTATTCTTAGAAAGCTAAACAAGCTAGACTACTTAATTCTAAAAGCATATAGAGTTATCTACTTCTTATGCTGTCTAGGGAAGGCACTAGATAGACTCTACTTAAAAAGATTAGGTACTTTAGCTAAAACAACTAGCCTGCTACACCCTACACAAATAGAGGGCAGGCTTAAGAAATATGCTATTAACGCTACACTCTTCTTCTACAACAATATCTAACAACAGAGAAAGAAGAATAGAGTAACCTTAACAGCCTTTTTAGACATTAGAGGCGCTTTTAACTATTTATTTAAGAACAAGCTTCTAGAAATATAAGCAACTAACAGCTACCTACCTACCTCTTATTATAGACAAACTCCTTCCTTACAGAGAGGCTCTTAGAGCTATCTTTTAATAGGCACATAGAAAAACTATAGAAGGTTAATACTAGTACACCTTAAGGAAGCCTAGCCTTACCTATCCTATTTTTAATCCACACGAAACTGGTGTTCTAGTTAATTACATTAAAAAGCAACATATACTCCTTATCCTACATAGACAACCTTTAGATCTTAATATTAACAACATCTATTAGGAAAAACATTAAACTACTTAAAAAGGAGTTAGCAAACCTCTTTATACAAGTAGAAGAGTTATTTATTAAGTTTAATAGCTTAAAAATAGAGTTGGCAAATTAGACAAGATCTAGAAAAGATACAAACAGAGTCTTTACGCTACCTACTTAAAAAATCTTCTAGCTAAAAGAATTGATTAGATGGCTAGGTATCGTCTTTAACAATACCTTTAAGTTTAGAGACCACTACTATTTAAAGATATAACAAGCAAACTAGGCCTTTTTCCGCCTAAGCAGGCTAGCTAATATTAATAAAGGCCTCTTACTAAGGGCAGTAAGGCAATTATACCTAGCATACATCACTAACGTAGCTAATTACAGATGCTAGCTATTTTAGAAAGGCTAACAACTTATCCTTAATAGCAGGCAAAAACTCTAAAACTAGGCCTGTAGAGAAATCCTAGGAACTTTTAGATTTTCCCCTGCAATGCTAAGTAAGGTAGAAGCCGCTCTATTTCTACCTAGAGTTAGGCTAGACAACACTATAAGAAGATACGCCTTTAGATCAACCCTACTAGATCTAAACTACCCTCTAAAAGCTGCTATTAATAATAATAGAAGAGAGCAACTTAATTAAATACAAGTATCTATTATCTCAGCCCTCTTAGTTAATACAGAGGAAATACAACACTACGCCTTTACGCTATAGAACGCTAAAACTCCCTACAAGGTCTATATTTTAAACAAGCTAAAAGAAATTAAAGCAGAAAGCTATAAAAAACTACTAGTAGACAACAACCTGCTATAAATATACTTAGATGCCTTAGCTATAAGGGAGGGCAAAGGAATTGGCGTAGGCGTTGCATCCTACAAAGGAGCTACCCTTATTAAAGAACTTCAAACATATATAGAAAATAACTAGCTAGTTTATAACAGTAAACTAGAAGGTATTACCTTAAGGCTAGAGAAAGCAGTTAGCCTATTAGACAACTGCTAAAACGTTAATATATGCGCAGACAATTAGGCCGCGTTATTCTAATTACAAAACTCCTTAAACAACCCTAGCTAAGAGTAGCAAATTAGGTGTATTAGAGTAGCAACTTAACTAAAAGAAAAAGGCATTACCCCTACGCTACAATGGGTCCTAGGACACCAAAATATACTAAGAAACGATTAAGCAAACTCCCTAGCAAAAGAGGCTATAGAAATAAACCTTTTAACAAATAAAACAAGCCTAGCAGTTGTTCGTTCTTAAATTAAACAACTAGCAAGTGTTAATTAGCTAAGCCTCCTTAGAAATTATAGGAGAAAAGCTACTAGCAAGAACCCTAGCACTTACTTAGCTACCTTTAAATAAAGAATAAGAAAACAGATACTTATTCCTCCTACTAGGATAGATATATCTAGCTCTTTCTTTTAATTAAAACTAGATTATAGCTACTTAAAGAGCTATCTATTTAATAGAGGAAAAGTGGAATCAAAAACTTGCCTATGTAATTTTAGAGCTACATAAGACACAGCTTATATAATCCTTAGGTGCTAACTATACAAAGATAGTAGAGCTATACTTTAGAACTTATGTACAGAGCCAATCTCTCTACAATTTCTCTTTTAAACGGAAGTAGGCATTAAGGCTACTTTAGCCTTTATTCAAGAAACTAGGGTTAGTACATAGGCCTAGTACAAAGGAAACTCTGATAACTAGTGTCAAATTTAGGGCATCAGCGCAGGTTGATCATGAGGCTGGGGAGACTGGCGAAGGGTCCTGCAAGGGTTATCAGGGGTTGGCCCTAACAGTCGTTAGCGCCGCCAAGGCCCACACAAAATCTAAGTTATAAAAAGGGCACTTGGGACCTGCACAAGCGAGGAGGGAGAACAAAAAAAACGATTAATCATCAATACAATCCACCTATCATCCCTTATATTATTATTATCTTATCAGTATTACTTAACCTATAATATCTGACAATTAAGAGTCTTACTGCCTCAACTAAACGAGGATCAATAACTAACAAGTCACCAAACTATACAAGTTATTAAAAGGATGTCTACCCTACCTCTATAAGACTCCTCTGTGATCCTTACTAATCACACAAACTAGATTAAATGGATCTGTTAGATTAAAACGCGCGCTAACTCCTTACGCGTATAGGAGAAGATTAATCTAAACCTTACAATTAAACCTATTACTAAACTAGAGGTACCCTAAATGCCTTATCTAAGCGACTATTAAGCGTTGCAACAAGTGATTAATGCGCACAATGCAGTACACTAAAGTGATTACGGCGATAGCGCACCTATACTACCCTTTATACCTACACGGCCCGCGGACCTATCAACGAACGCTAAAGCCTTATACAAAGAGGATCTAGAGATCTATAAGTTAGAGCTAAATCAATACAAGACAGAAGATTAGAAGTATACATAGAAGCAAGTAGCGTTAGATAAGATTATACAGGAGATACAGCGTACAGTTAATAACTACTTATACACAAACTGCTGTTAAGCAAGGCAATTACATTGTTAGTAAATTACTAATCTAATAGCTACTATAAGCATTAATGCTAAAGATAAATTAAGGAAGCCTAAGAGCGGTACAAGACCGCGAAGAAGCCGCCTAGGGTGATTAGCTTATAAGAGACATAGCTTACTAAAGTTAATTACGCTACAACTAAGGGTAAAGCTGTTAGAATACCTAAGTGCTAACTAGATACATACATTAAGGAGGACTTTACCTAAGTAACAGCTAAGCACTTAGAATAATAGATAATCTTATTTATATTTTATAGATTAAAGAATCCTTTAATTACAGTTAAGGATATAATCTGCGACTATTAAGATTATATGCAGCTTTTCTACCTATCTAAAGCAAAGTCAACTAAGTCGTCCTTTAGAACAGCCGCTATAGCTAGATTACTAACGCTTAATAAGGACGAATTAGATAATCTAGGATAGAAGCGCAAACAACGCTATAATTCAAAGCCTATTAAAGATACTTAATTAAATAATATCTAATATACTGCAAGCAAATGCAAAGCATGTAATATAAGATATACGCTTATGGATTGTTAGTACGTATACCTAGGCAACGCGCCAGCTTAGTGGCAACCCTAATAAGACAGGATAGATTAAGTCTAATTACGTATTAATAACAGCCTAGCTATGCAAGAAACAATCTGCAACTCTAAGTAATAATTATAATCTTAAAGACCTGTAATTAAGAGGTTACACACAGTAACACCTATAGTTAAGCATAATAACTAACTATATAGCTAGAAGATTAGAGAGATTAACTACACGCTTATTAAAGCCTTATTCAAAGAGATCTAGGTTACGTATCCTCTGCAATAATTATAGATCCTTAACTCTAGATTAACCTATTACGTCTCTAACAATACTAGTTAATTTACTAAAACATAATTAGCAAGGCAAGGAGATTTCCTATAGGCAGGTAACTTACAAGTATAGATTAAGGCGTATAGATTAGTTACTTGAATAGTAGCTAGTGGCAGGACTTAAAGCTAACTACACCTAAAAGACGTAGCATACTATCCTAATTTACTTTGCAATCTTGTCTTATTTAGGATACTCTGCTTACAAGGCTTATAGTAGGACACTAAACATAATCTAATAGTCCTTTAATAATTGCTTAACAATAATCTAATTACTAACCTTACTAAGTTATACAAATAGTAGGTGCTTAAAGCAAACCTAATTACTAATTACGTAATAATAGCCTCTACAGTTGTTAAACTGTAATATAATTCAAGACAGCGCGCACGAGCGCTTATATAGCACAAGAGGATAGGTTATCTAGGACTAAGCACGCTTAAGCACCCTATACAATAATCTAAGGGGTTAAGGATTACTAGAGTGCTTATAGTAGAATGCAACGCCTGTAGAAGAGCAAAAGCTAAAAGGCTAATTAGCTGTACACTGCGCAGGATTAATAAGTCTCTAAGAGAACACATCTTACTTAACTTTTATCATTATAAGGTTGACAGCTTAACTAAGGAAAGAAGCTAAATACTAATTATAGATTAAGTTACTAGATTTATGTAGGACTACTACTTTAAGGATAATTAAACAGCGTAGATAATTATTAAGTTACTAAAGTTCTTTATAATCCTAATAAAGACCTAATTTAATATTACTGTAAAGGTTATTAAAACTAATAACAAGATTGTTACAGTTAAACTAGAAGTAGGTTAGTAGGCAGAGTCCTAAGGCATGCGGTTTGAGCCTTCTACTCCTAATACCTAAGCATAGAACGGTGGAGCAGAACGCTTAAGGAGTGTAATTAAGGATACAGCACGAGCAATGCGACTTAACGCTAACCTGCTGTAGCCACTGTAGCCTAAGATTACTTAATTAGCAGTATATCTCTATAATTAAACGCCTTAATACGCAAATTAATAGAGATTACTATATTAAGAGTTCTTTACGCATAACCCATACAAAAACAGAATTATTACCTTACTGCGTAAGCTACACTAAGGCTACTTACAAGCATATAGGTACAAGGCGTTTACAATAACAGATAATATAAAGCGCAGCAAGCGCAAACTACAGCAGCTTAATCCTAAGGCATAGATTAGATACTTAGTTAGATATTAATCTACAAACATTTACTATGTATAAGTGCTAACTATAGCTAAGGTGATTACCACACGCAATGTAGTATTTAATAAAAAAAAATTTTTTACTAGAAACAAGAAGGATGTTATAAATAACCTAATGCATAGCACCCTTAAAGAGATTAAGGCATAGATTAGGACTTTAGAACTTCCTCTAAGGATTTTAAATAACTAAGAAGAGATACAATCTTTTCTTAAAGATAAGTCCTTTAATAAAGGACCTATACATAAAGAAACACATAATTAATATAATTAGCGCAGAAGAAAGGTTTAAGTAGATGATCTCTTACCCCCGCTAACGCCTTTACTAGTAGCCCTCTTAACTAATCTTATTTATTTTTTAGGGTATCAAAGGTGGTGGTTGTTGTTGTAGTCAAAATGGGTTTTCTAAAAAAGTGAAAAGCAGCTGCCCTCTACTAATCAGTCGCAAAAGTTAAAAAAAGATTATGTGTAGTTGACAAAATTTGAATAGTAAGTGGATAAAGTCCACGCGCTAAGCGCTTAGAGCAGAAAAGCTTAGACTACTAAGCGAAATTAGGGTTAAAAAATTTGCTAAAGGTACTTAAAAACGACACTAATTGAAACGTGTTCAACGGCGATTGCTAGCTTATAGCTAGCAACAAGATTACGATAGAGGTGGAGGAGGTAGAGGTGGAGGAGGGTAAGGACACGTACGTTACTGCAGCGGGAGCCTGCAATACTTTATAAAAGCTCCCTGCCTACTGCTTCTTACCTTTAGGATTTCCTATACCACACAGTACCGCATACAAATAATGCAATGCTTAGACTATTCTTCTCCCTATTTAATACGAAGACTAATAGCTTACATTAAGTAAAGTTAGACCTTACTAGGTTACTATATAAGAAGCTATAGTAGTAGATTACAAAGCCCGCGTTCACCTTCGTTAAGCGGCCTTCTTAGTTAGTTAAAGAGGAGCTGTCGGCAGTAGCTCCTATAGTAATTAGGTAGACGCAGAGGTCAAATTCTATTATTTATTAACACCTTATTAATGCGTCTAGTATTATAGATGTTAAGGTTACAATAAAGGTTGTAAAAGGCTTGTTTAGCGGCAAGTTTATTAAATACGTTGCGCATGTTAATAGTCTAGGTGTAGTAATAGTGTGTTATCTTACAAATCTCCTCCTGCGCGAATGCAACTTTAGTAGAAAGACCTTGTAGTAGCTCTATAAGGAGCAAGAGCGTGTTAAAACAGCTATTAAGTAGCTAGGACAAACTAATAAGTAGGAGGATTTTGTAAGTCGCCTCTAGGGATAGAAGAGCTGTGCTTAGATAGTGACGCTGTTGTCGTATGTTTACATCTAAGTATAGGCGCCAGAAACGCCGCGACTGCAACACCGCCAGGATAGCAATAGAGACGACAGAAGTTGTAGTTAGCGGTAAATAGTCATCAGTAAATAGTTATTAGTTAAGAGGGTTAGTTGGAGGGATATCGCGTATCTTTGTTTCCGTCCGAACATGCGACACACTAATTGCGTGCCGGCAATGCCGAACAAGGGGGCATGAGCCCGGATACCTGTTGTTAGCAATAAATCTTTTTTACTAAAATGGTGTCTACAAAATGTGTGGTCACATCAAAAGGTTGTCTCAAAAGGCCGAAGCCATAACTAATCTTATAACAGCAGAGAGCATTAGGCCTGTAGATAATCTACTTAATATTAAGAGTTAAAACGTCGCCCTTGCGTAGCTATTAAACCCTAGGCCTAATTACCCCTTAAGTACTAGCTGCAGCGAGTGTCCTAATCTACGTAGTGCTAATATAGGATTAAGTTCTGTTAGTAAGTCTTTCTAGAAAAACTAGACAGACCTATAGGCTTTAGCGTTTATAGCAGGTGCAAGAGCAGGAAAAGTTTAACAATTAAACAATAAGAAACTTAATAGTGCGGTAGTAGATTAATTGCTTAAGAGTTAAAGTTATAACTAGATGCCTTTTCTAAGTAAGCTCCTGCTAGCGCTGAGTCTAAACTAACTAAAGGAGAATTAAATATTTTACTAGTTGTTTATAAAGGCTGAAGAGGATTACCTCGCAAGCCACAAGCAATTAAACATATAGTTAGAAGTCCTAACGCAAGAAGCACGACTAACAGACACCTAAATACTAGAGTCTATATAGGTATATACCTACAAAATTAACAAAGATTATTAGTTTGTTAAGTGTAAAGCGCGCTTAGTCGTGCGGGGCAATTAACAGCGCAACGTTACTGCTTAAAAGACCTACGCCGCTATGTTAGCAGGTTAACCCTTTTAAATAGCACTCGCGATTGCTACCTAATTTAACTTTAAGCTTAAGCAGTATAACGTTACTAATGCTTCTGTACACGCACTAATTAATTAAGTTATATATATAAGAATGCCGCGTAGATACACAAAGAAGGGGATAATCCTTAAGCTTAGAAAAGCTCTATACAGCCTCTAGATATCGCCACTACTCTAGCAGAGGGACTTTACTACACATTTCTAAAGATGTGGATTTACTGCTGTCTTACATAAGCTATGCTACATAACCTGCTAAGAGATCTTTATATTCTTCTACGTTGACGATATTATTGCAATGTATAGCAAGGACTATAGATTAGATACGCAAGCAGCTATTAAACTAGAGGAGACAATCTACATTAGTTTTTAGGCATAGAGTTAATCAGGGATTGATTACAGCGCAAGATCTTGATCTCCTAATTAGCATATATCAAGAAGATTAACTAACTAGTAAGCGACTACTTGATTAAGAGTAATACCCTAATAATTAAGGCTGAACTACTGCCTTAAGAAGGCAACGCAACTCCTAGGGAAATTAATCTCTACTAACAAAAGATTAGATTACTCTTATTTACAGCAGTTAACACAAGACCTAATACAGCCTTCGCAGTATTACGCCTAGCTTAGTTCCTTACAAACCCTAGTCTAGATTATTAGCTAGCAGCTAATTGTGTACTCCTATACCTTAACTATACACGAACGCTCACACTATAATTTAATGGACATAATTACCTAGTTGTTGCTAGTAATGCCTCTTTTACTAACAATACACTTGATCGCAAAAGCTTACAAGGATATGTAAACAAGCTATTTAGCAGACTAATTGCTTAGAAGGCAAATAAGTAAGAAACAGTTATAATGTAAAGGGCTGAAGCCTTGATGTCCTCTAGTACTCGGCCTGTGGCCTTCGTTGGCTTTTCTTACCTCAGCATTAGCACCTCAGCACTAGCTGCTGACTATCGGCCGCACTAGTTACGCTAACTGTCAGAGTACTAGCGAGTACCTACAAATACAATAGCAGAACCCTTAGCAGCTCTTTTAGCTGTAAGGATAGCAGAACTACACTAAGATAGTGTTAGCAGACCTAAAGTAGAAACTACTTTAGAAGGTCTTTGCAGAGCGGGTGGCCTAGATAAGATAGCTACTTCTACAAGGATACAGGAGGCCTTCTAAGCTTAAGAGGCTATAGGCACGCTACAACAAAGGGAGCCTAAGGTAGAACAACAACCTCTACCTTAGTTACCTACCCTATTAGCTGCCTTAGGAAATCAATAAGCTTAAACGCCTAGGCGTTTTAAACGACTAGATCCTGATACCTTTAACAGAAACAGAAAGATGTACTAAATCTTTTAACAATAGCTTACCGCTAAGGTAAAAAACAATAAGGAAGATTTTAACACAGATAAAAGGACTTGTAACTATGCCTTTAGTTAACTAAAAGGCTTAACTGTAACCCTTACCCTGCCTTTCCTTAACTAAATAGGGATTTCTAATTATAGAACTTTAATAAGCTATTAAACTTCTTTAATTAAATGTTTAGAGATCCCTATAGTGTAGAGAGAGCTAAGAACAAGCTCTAGTCTATAAGCTAGGGCAAGAAAAGCATACGCAAATACATTATAAAATTCTAGGAATAACTACTATTATCTAATAGTAGTTTAGACGAGGATATAAGGATAATACTTTTCTAAAAAAGTCTTATTTAGAAACTTTAAGACAAACTTGTAAGTATTACCTATAAAGATTTAGATAGCCTACAAAATAAAGCAATAGAGATTGCTAATCACCTCTACAGAATAGAGGAGTACTCTAAAGGCAGAGACAACAAGCCTAAGGAGTATAAATCTAGAAGAACTTCTCCTCCTCCTTCTCCTTAAAAAGGAGACTAGATAGAAGGGATAGAATACACAGGAAGAACTGCTAAACCTTAACAGTTTATGTGGGAGCTGAAAAGGAGCAATTGCTTGATCAGGAGGAGTGGAATGAGTGTATTAAACAACTAAGTGCTACAACAAAGTGGTCAATAACTACTTGAGAGGAATAAGACGATCTAGCCCGTATATATAGGCGCTAGCGCGATTGTCACGTGTTTAGCTTAGCAGGATCACCTGCTTAACAGGGTGACCCGCATGTTGCGCATGTCAATACTCTAACACACCCCCTAGGTTAGTGAAATACTATCAATCTAAGCTGTGAGCAACTAGGCAATTGTAATAAATTAAGGTTGTTAATTAAGAGGTCCCTCTGTAATTATAGCTTTTCCTGCCTAATCCTCTATGTTGTAGTAATGCTGCTTGTTGATGTTTTGATTAATCTTAGCAGTCCTAATATTAAAACATTAGATAGACCCTAAATATCGCATAATTAGTTAGTGCGCAGCCTCTACAACAATATTAATCTCGTCTACTACCCCTCTAAAACTTTTTGTCCTTAACCTCACTCTAATATTAATTACTAAGCTTTTTAGGACTGTCTTAAATACTATTACTAACATAGTAAGTGTTGCCCTATTATACTCTTACTAATTAGCTGCTAATCTTTCTAGTGTAGTCTGCCCCCAGCAACAATAAGCGCAGCTTAGAGAGCTGTTGTTAACAACGTAATTAACGCTTAGAAAGCCTTTACTAACAACGCAAGAATAGTGCTAAGCATAAGTATTACGCGCGCTAAAGCTTATTTAACAAGAAGATTTAGCAAGCAGCTAATCTCTAAGATAATAAGAGTTAGTTGCCTTTACCTGTTAATCCTTTTGCTTACTGTAAGACATCTAGTAGCTCTCCTTAGAGGCTAATTGCTTTACTTACTAAATTAAGTCTGTTGTTAAGTTCTTATTTAAATTTCAATTTACATAAGAGTCTAACTAAGCAATTAAGCTAGCGTAAAGGCAAGGCTCCTTAAGAGCTAAAGCAAAAGTTACAGCAGATAACTACTTAAGTAGCAACACGTGAACAGCAATATAGCAACAGCAATAGGCTAAAAACGCCTACTAATCTGTCTACTAAGCGCACCGCGCCCCCCTCTACACAGAGAAAGGCGCCTAATAGCTCCTTAGAAGTTAATGCTAATTTATTGCGCCCTTGCGTTTTACTGTGTAAGCGCTGTATAAAGAAGATGCTAGATAGTTTGTATACTAAACGCTGCTTTAATCGCGTTTAGACTAGTAGTTAGAGTAGCTTACGCTGTAGCAGTTGCTCATCTTACACCTGCTATTTATTTTTTAAAGGTGTCAAAGGTGGTGGTTGTTGTTGTAGTTAAAATAGGGTTCTAAAAAAGTGAAAAGCAGCTACCCTCTACTAATTAATCGCAAAAGTCAAAAAAAAAGATTGTGTGTAGTTAACGAGATTCGAACGGTGGGTAGATGTGTTCTAGGAGGAAAGCTCAGACTACTAAGTGATAATTAGGGTCAAAAAATTTGCTAAGGTACTAAAAAACAACACTAGTTGAAACGTGTCTAACGGCGATTGCCAGCCTATGGCTAACAACAGGATTACAGTAGGATTGCAATAGGATTACAGCAAAATGTGATAGAGGAGGGAAAGGACACGTACGTACCGCAGCGGGAGCCTGCAATACTTTATAAAGCTAAAGCTGCTGCTTCTTACCTACTGCTTCTTACCTTTTAAACAGCACCGCATATAAACGATTTGTATACAATACACTGTAATAGCGTACAACCTCTGCAGCAAGTATCTCCTTATTCTAGGCTCTCTTCTAAAAAAAGCATCCTTTGCTACTGTCTACCTAGCACCTAATTTAGTCTAACTTAAACTGCTTATGTAGACACCTAAATTTATTAAGTATCTTAAAACTTAACTACCTAGCTAGACTTCTAAGTTTATAAAAATCTTAAATAAGTCTCTTATCTGTAATATCCTTAAATATAAAATAATTGTTAAGCCCTAATTTAGCTAGTTGTGTAAGGAATACATAATCTCTAAAGTATTTGCTAATACTAGCGCAGTACTTAAAATCTATTGCTTTAGCATCTCTCTCTTCCTGTTTGTTGTGCAAGGGCTAAGTATAGAGACTAGAACTTAGCTTAAACAGCTATTATAAGACGTTAAATTAGTAATAGAGAAGAAAGAGGTAGGAAAGGAGGAGTAGGCTTTCTATTGTCGCGTCTATAGGTTAGCAAGCAAGGTGATAATAGTATTACTGCTTTACTTTATTTAGGAGCGCCTAGCAGTAAAGTAACAAGAATAGGCAGGATAGGGCGCGTTAAGTTAGGAGGTAATTTGCGTCTTTGTCTTACTTTTCTTTGTTTCTGTCTAAACATGCGACACACTAATTACGTGCTAGCAATACTAAACAAGGGGGCATAAGCCCAAATACCTGTTGTTAGCAATAAATCTTTTTTACTAAAATAGTGTCTACAAAATATGTAGTCACATCAAAAGGTTGTCTCAAAAGGCCGAAGCCAAACACCTGCTATACAGTTAATATTAATCTTGCTAATTAATTTATAGCTATATATAGAGATAAAGAGGTAAGTCTCTAACCTATTAACCTTCTTGCTTATCTTGCTAATTAGTGTTTAGGGATAGAATAATAATAAGATGTACTAAGCTTTAAAAGCTTAACTACTTAAGGATATTATTACTTGCTGTAAAGAAATTAAGAGCAGCGTTACGTCTACTAGAAAGCCTACTTTGTAGAAGCCTTCTGTCTATAATTGTCGCGCTTAAGAAATATTATATTACGGTTTTGCCACTTAGCCTCCTGCTCCTACTCCTGCTTCTGTACCTGCGTTCGCTCCTGCTCCTGCGTAGCAACCTGCACACCAGCCGCAATAGTTAGCTTATTATCTTTAGCAGTAACAGCAGTAATATAAGCAGCCTTAGCAGTAACCTACTTAAAGGTTGCTACTTTAAGAGCAGGCTGCCCGCGGAATATTGCCCCTGCCTAGTCTATACAATCGTCCTTCTATTCGTCGTCCTAATTACTATACAACTTATTTATATAAGCGCAATTATTACGCTAGAGTAAGAAGGTAATTATCTAACAACTCTATGTATAGAAGTAATAAGTTAGAATTGCACTGTAATGCTGCTTACCTCTAGACTCTTGCTATTTAGGCTTAGATAGCTTAAATTGCTCTTAAGCTAGCTAAAGCTAAGCAGGCTAAGTGTAATGCAATAATAGAGTCTAGTAAGTATAATAAGTCTAATGCTTATTAGTAATAGAGTTCCTAGTTTTAGTTTAATAGTCTAGCTAACGTTCTCCTGCTTAATAAAATAAGCTATTAAGAGGAGACTTAGCCTAATATATAAATGTTGCTGCTTAATACAAATCCTTTGCTTATTAATTATTATTTTCTTTAATTAAATGCTTAACTTGCTAAAAGTTAAGCAACTGCTTAAACTTTTTAAACTGTTGTTAGGTAAGTGACTTAGTTAGTCTATTAGCTAGCATAATTGCTGTTTCTAGGTATTTAACCTAAAATAATCTTTTAGTAAATTCCTACTGTAGCTATATATTTTATATATCTACATATCTTAATTAAGTGCTAATCTACTTATTCTTCCTAACTATAAGCCTAATTGTTTATTAATTATTACACTAGACTGTCTAGATGTCTTCTAGATTAAGAGACAGCTTACAAAAGAAGCGCTTAAAGGCTATAGCCTCTTTAGTAGTATACTTAAGAGCAAGCAGCTTAGCCTTAGTAGTTAACGTAGTCACTGTAGTCTACTAAGCTGCCTTCTAAAATATTAGACTACTATATAGGATAGCTATGTATCTATAGGATAATGAATAAGTTTCCTAATTATCTACAAAGGAAGCATTACCTGTAATTATTAGGTCTAGGCTATTATAGTTCTTATATTAGATTGCATCCTATCTTGTTTAATAGAGGTACATTATTACTCGTTTAATAGCTTTTATATGCTAATTACTAGAGTTTATAAGGAAGTGTAAGAGCTTTAAGATTAAGTAGGTAACATCTAGTCATAGCATAATAGCTGTGTATAGCACTAATTTAACCTTTTTTTTAGTAGGCCTTAATCTCTTGCTTAGTTGCTTTGCTAGTGTTCTTAATTAGTTTCTCTAACAGTAATAAAGTCTTTAGAAAGCTACTATCCTCTAGCTTAAACTTCTTTGCGATCTTGTTAATGTACATATTATATATAAGCGTAATTATTCACTTTTTACGATCTCTAATTATTTAGATACTAAGGAACTATTTAACTAATCTTTGTTCCTTTATCTTGTACTTGTCTATAATCTTTAACTAAAGATCTATTGCCCTTTGCTTATAATCCTTTGCGAAGAGCAGTAGGATATTATCTACATAAAATAATACTAAGATCCTTCTTTCTTAATTAAAGAAAAGGTAGAGCTCCTCTAGTAAGGTAATTAGTCTAATCTCTCTTAGTAATCCTAAGAACTCTTTATACTACAACAGTAGCAAGTCTTACAATCTATATAGTGCGCAGTTAAGCTATACGCACTTCTCTAGCTTCTTAAAGCTATCTAGCATCTTATAGATTACTAGGTTGTCTGCTATAATTAACGTATTAAGAAATGCTCTTACAACATTATATTGCTTAATCTCAAAATTATTCTTAGCGGCGATTGCTATTGCTACTTAGAAGGACTTAGCTGCTAAGGTAGCAGCGTAAGTTAAATTAATTAAATCCTTTTCTTAGAGATTACCTCTTATAATAATCTGCGCCTTGCATTTAAGAAAAAAGCCATCCTAATTAAACTTGTAGGTCTAAACCTACTTTATAGGTATTAGGCAATTAATTGCTGCTTTCTTTAATATTTTAGTCTAAGTCTTTGTCTTACTTAACTAATTAATCTCCCTTCTCTAGGCATCCTTAAATAAGGCCCTTATAGGATGCTAGAGCAACTACTTCTATAATTCTAGCGGTTTAAGTAGATTGTTACAATGCAGTTAAGCATTTCTTATACTTAGTTTATACTTAGTAAGCAAAGCTGCTATAATTACGTAATTAAGAGTCTTGTAGCTTGCTTAGTCTTCCTAGGTTACTTGTAAACCTAGTAGGTAAGTATTACAAAAATTATTCTATAATAGATCCTTATAATCTGTAATTAATGCATTAACACTACTTATACTTCTACCTTATAGTTAATTATTAAGATTTTAGGTTACGTCTTTATGATTACGCCTGCTACCTAGCTTGCGCAGTAGAAGATAACAATTTATAAGATAATCTAGACTTTTGCCTATAATCTTAGCACTACGTCTTATAAGTAGAGGTTAAGCTTATAATTGCTTACCCTGTCTGCTATTTAAGGCCTAAGATCTTAAATCTTAAGATAATTTACGACCTGCTATCCTGCTCACCTAAGCAGGTGTTCTATCACGACGAGCTAGCGCGTTAGAATCTTTAGGCACAGACTGTTAGACTAGTAATAAGTTATTAGGCTTATTTAAAAGAGGCTCCCTACCTCTAGGTATTAATAGATTAGCTCCTTTTAGCATATGCAATGCTGTTTAACTATTAATAACTCTACAATTAATCGCGTCGTCGCTCCCTAAGGTCTCTAGTTTAGGAGTTAGTTCTAGAGTAGCAAGACTAGTATTTTACTACTAATCTAAGTAAGTTTCTAATAGTGTACTAGCCTTGTGCTCTATTTGCTTAGTATCTTTTAATCTACTCTTATCTTTAGTAAGTAGGCCTTCCTTACTACTTAAAATAGTAGATAGATTACTTTTAAGGTCTTTAGTAGTTAGCTGCGTATCCTAATCTGCCTTTCCTTAAACAGGCGAGAGGTCTAAATCCTCTTCTAGATTAACTAGCTTACTATTTTAAAGGATCTCTACAATCTTAATTGCTTAATTTCTTAGTAGCTCTTTCTTACAATCTCTTTTATAGAATTAACGTTTATTAAAGGTTACATTACAGGTAGTAATTACCTAATTAAGTGTTAGTACCTATATATAGTATATATTAGAGGCTTAATAACTAACTAAATAACTAATATAGCCGCGAGGATTAACCTTAAATCCTTAATAATTACGCCTAGCTGCCTTCTCCTTATTTAAAGGATAAGCTCGGTAGCTATAGGCATAAATTCTACTCTAGTCTAGGCGTAGATTAGCAGTCTAGTGCCATTATAATTATTATATTTATGCTAAGCAATTACTTAAAAACCTTAAAAAAATTAAATTTAATAAATTTATATTTTTGGATAAGTCTGCTATTAAGCGAGGGCACGGTGCTAGGACAGAATACTATTTAACACGGCAAAATAATAGAGTTAGAAGGAAAATAGTTTCTACAACTAACACAAGTAAGTTTAAAAAAAACTCTATTTAACTAAGAAAAAACTTTAATATATCTCTTATTTTTCTATTATTGTAATCTATTTTTAGCACGCTTACTAATTAAGTTATAAGTTAAGATATTTCTATCTAAGTTTAGGGAGCGATTAAGATAAATAGTAGATCTAAATTAGTAGTAATTCAAAGCCCTTTAATTACTACTTCTCTTAGGAGTTTAGACTATATTAAAAAAAATCTTATTCCTATAGTAAAACCTGCAATAAAAAAAGGTAAGTTACATATACTCCTTTTTCCTACTTAGAGAGTGTTTACTCTATATTTAAATTATAAAGTAGCAATCTTTTTTTATATAATTAAAGGACTTACTAACCTCTATATAGGCTAGAAGTTTTAACAGAATAACGCTAAGATTTATAAAACTCTAGAAGTTTTATCTTAGTTTTCTAGGAATAGGTGTAAGGGTGCGTTGGTTTGACCAAAGATGCAAGGTAACGGTAGAAGGTGAATGAATTAGATACAGAACTATAGAGAGACTACGTAGGTTTTTATATCCAATCCGGATAGTTAGGACTAACCAAGGTTAGGACTAACTAAAGTTATTAGAGGTCGCCGGGTTAGCTGACAGTTAGCGTAACTAGTGCGGCTGATAGTTAGCAGCTAGTGCTGAGGTGCTAATGCTGAGGTAAGAAAAGCTAACAAAGGCCACAGGCTAAGTACTAGAGAACATTAAGGCTTTAGCCCTTTACAATACCCTCCTCCTAAAAAAAATAGTAGGGGTAGTAATCTTGTTACCTAGAGTTCTACTCTTCTAGGGCTTCTGTATCTTTTAGATTAACAGCTAGTTCCTAAGTTAGATCAAGATATCCTAACTATTTAACTAAGTACTGCTTTTTTCTTCCTTTTTCTCTTTCCTCTAATAGGGTCTCTACTAGGTATTCTTCTCTATCCTCTGTCTTAATTGGTAGAGGTTTATTGTCGTCTATTGGCTGGCTCGGTAGAGGGTCTAAGAACGCTAGTCTAAGGTTATTAACATTAAATACTAAGTAAATCTAGCTAGGAGTATTTAATTTAACTGCGTTTAGTCTAATAACCTTAAGTACTATGTACTTAAGATTCTTCTAGTTAAGTTTTCTGCTAGGCCTTTTTGTTTTGTAGTAGTTGCCTAGTTTTAACTATACCTTATCGCCTATTTTAAGCTAAGGTAATTAGTGCCTTCTCTTATTTGCCTGCCTTTCTTGTTCTTGTTAGCTTTCTCCTATTGTAGCTTTTGCAAGCTTAATACTTTATTATAGCTTATTAACAGAATTTTCTGCTTTTTAATAATCCTCCTGTATTCTCCTTAGAAGTTATTGTTAAGGACTGTGCTTAAGTGTAATTTGTAGGGGATCTACCTTATAGCCGTGTTGTAGGAAGAAAGGAGACATTTTAGTAGACTAAGCTTGCCTTGCTATAACTGCAATTTTAGCTATCCCTAGGTTGCTTTTCTAGTTTGTTTAATCCTAATTATAGAAGGCTTATAAATAAGCCTATACTGTAGAGTTTATTCTCTTTATAGAACTGTCAGTTTTAGGATAGTATTTAGAAGATAAGCGTTGCTTAATTTCTAATAACTCGCAAAGCTTAATCTAAAAATAGTTAATAAACTATATACTTCTGTCTAAAGTAATATAGTTTAGTAACTAATAGTAAGCTACAACAGAGTTAATAAAAGTTTTAGTAACACTTTCTATAGTAATATCCTTAAGGCCTATTAGGACAACGTCCTTGCTAAGCCTATCTATAACTACTATAAGGTTTATACAGCCTTCGCTTTCTAGTAACCTTGTAATAAAATCTATAGAAATTTCTTTCTATATTTGCTCTAGTATAGGTAAGGGTTTTAGTAAGCCTTGTAGGCTGTTTCTCTAGGGTTTTGTTCTTCTATATACTAAGCAGTTCCTTATATACCTTCTAATACTTTTGCTAATAGAGGGCTAAAAGTATTCTCTTGCAATAGCTTAATAAGTAATATTCCTTTCTAGATAGCTTAGAGCTCTAGAACTGTGGATTTTGTAGATAATCCTAGTTCTTAGAGGTTTATTATTAGGTACCGATTTTCAATCTCGGTATAGGAGGTTTCTAGAATTATCTAGTTAGCATTTAGAAATAGAAAGTTTAAGATTTAAAGCTGTAGGAAATTATTGTTTACTATCTCTTATAGCTTTCTAGGCTATTTAGTAAGTTTTGTTCTCTTTTTTAGCTTTATTCTATAAATCTTCTAGATCTAATTGCTCCTAAGGTAATTCTAGTACTACTGCTAGATAGCTATTGCAGCTAAAGGTTCTAAGCACCTCTTCTTCTTCTAGTTCTTTGTTAGTAGCTGCAGTTGTAGGTTTAAATACTTGTAGAAACCTCCTAGAAATTCTAGTATCTTAGTTGTTTACTAGCATATCTTGTTGTCTTCTAGATAAGGCATTAGCTCTAGAGTTATTAACTCTAGGCCTATAGGATATTTCTATGTTAGGAAACTTTCCTAGAAATTAAGCCTATCTTATTTATCTCTCGCTAAGCTGTCTAGGCCTACTAAAATATTTAAGGTTTTTATAGTTTGTAATAACTATAAACTTCTTTAAAGATTGTAGCATAGTATCCTACTTAGATAGGCAGGAGATAACTGCTAGTAATTTCTTATTGTATATCTCGTAATTGCTTTGCATGCTAGTTATTTTTTTTAAATAATAAGCTACTAGGCGTAAGCTCCCTTTATTATTGTATTATAAGAGGACTCCTGCTACTACATATCTAGAAGAGTCTATTTCTAGGATTATTTCTCTGTCAGGATCCTATTAAGCTAGTACTAGCTTAGTAATAAATAACTCCTTAAGCTTATTAAAAGCTTTTTGCTTAGTTTTTCCCTATTAAAAGGAGATGTTACTAGTAAGCCTTAAAAGAGGAGCTACTATCTCTAAGTAGTTCTTAATAAATCGTTAATAGAAGTTTGCAAAACTAAGAAAACTGTGTACTCCTTTAACGTTTGTAGGCGCCTGCTAATCTCTAATTGCTTTTACTTTCTTAGGGTCTATTTAAAGTCCTTTTCTAGCCTTAATAATAAATTTAAGGTATTTTGTACTCTGTACTTTAAATTTGTATTTCTAGATGTCTAAAGGTAATCTAGCCTTGCCTACAGCTTCTAAAACCTTATTTGTATTTTATTAGTGTTCTTTAAGCGTGCTATTAGTGTAAATTAATACGTCGTCTAGGTAGGCTAAGCAAAAATCGTTAATATACTTGCAGAGGGTCTAATTAATATAGCGTTGAAAGGTACTAGGAGCGTTTGCTATACTAAATAAAGTAACTAGCTACTTATATAACCTAAATCTAGTACAAAAAGCTATTTTCTACTTATCTCCTACATTAATCCTAATCTTGTAGAAAGCTGCAGAAACGTTAATCTTTGTAAACTATTTAGCTTTTGCAATATTGTTAAGGGTTTCCTAAATTAAAGGTAAAGGATAATAATCTTTCTTTGTAATAGCGTTTAGGGCTTAGTAATTAATGCAGAAACATAATCCTCCTCTAGGTTTTTTAGCAAAAAGGACAGGGGAGGAGGCAGGAGAGCTACTAGCTCTAATCTATCTTTTATTAAGTAGAGAAATAAGCTCCTTTTATAATACTAGGAGTTCTAGGCGGCTTATACTATATAGAGGTCCCTAGGGAGCCTCTTTTTCCTTGCCTTTATCGTCTTTCTCTAGTTTAATGCGGTAATCTACTTTAGATCCGCGTAAAGGAGGTAGTATAGAAGTAGTCTTTAGATTAAAAATCTAATCTAGGTGTTAATAAGCCTTAGGGAGTAAAGGTAGGACCTCTACTTTCTTCTTAGGAGCTAGGGCTTTTTTAATATCCTTAAGAGAAGCAGCAAAAGTCTAAATAGACTTATCCTTTTTTGCCTGCCTAATATAGGAGTAATAAGCTGTTGCGCTTATTTGTTTTAATCTCTAGTCTCCTTTAATAGGGCGATCCTCAGTGCTAAGTACCTTAATCCTTTAGCTAGAAGAATAGATGTAAATTGTTTTTCTAGAAGGAGCAATAGTAACCTCTCTTCTATTTATCTAGGGCCGTCTAAGTATTAAATTATAACTAGGGTGTATAGGGGCTACATAACCCCAAATAGTATCCTTATAGCCTTTAATATTAATGTCTAACCTAGCAACTTTATTAATAGTTCTAGGTTTATCTATAACTCCTTCTAATCTCCTAAGAGAAATAGAAATGCACTGTAAGTTAGCGTTCTTAATAAGTTAAGGGCTAATAAGCGAGTATGCAAGATTTCCTGTATTAATTAAAGTAGAGGCAAAAGTGTAACAATTTACTAGCGCTTTTAAAGTAATTCTATTGCTGCTTATATTCTTTTTAAAGTTTGCCTACTTCTTAACTAAGTTATTCTAACTTATTAGAGGCTCCTGCTAGTAACTTTAAATAGGAGCTACTCTTTTTCTAAATCTAAGTCCTTATTTAAGCTTCCCCTACTAAGCTTATTATCTTTCTTAGAGTTAGAAGACTTAACTAAAGTCTTTTTCTCCTTTTTAGAAGATCTCTTATTCTCTATATAATATGTAAATAGATAGCTCTTCTATTTGTAGTTAAAACAGCGTCTTTCTTTGTACAACTATTCTAACTCCTAGTTACTAAACTGTTAAGGTTTAGCAGTTCTTCTTGTATATTCTATCCCTTCTATCTAGTCTCCTTTTAAAGGAGAAGGAGGAGGAGAAGTTCTTCTAGATTTATACTTCTTAGGCTTGTTGTCTCTGCCTTTAGAGTACTCCTCTATTCTATAGTGGTAACTAGTAATCTCTATTGCTTTATTTTGCAGGCTATTTAAATCCTTATAAGTAATACCTACAAGTTTGTCTTAAAGTTTCTAAATAAGGCTTTTTTAGAAAAGTATTATCCTTGTATCCTTGTCTAAACTACTATTAGATAATAGTAGTTGTTCCTAGAGTTCTATAATGTATTTGCGTATGCTTTTCTTGCCTTAGCTTATAGACTAGAGCTTATTCTTAGCTCTCTCTGTACTATAGGGATCTCTAAACATTTAATTAAAGAAGTTTAATAGTTTATTAAAGTTCTATAAATGAGAAATTCCTATTTAGTTAAAGAAAGGCAGAGTAAGGGTTACAGCTAAGCCTTTTGATTAACTAAAGGCGTAGTTACAAGTCCTTTTATCCGTGTTAAAATCTTCCTTATTGTTCTCTACCTTAGCAGTAAGCTGTTGTTAAAAGATTTAGTACATCTTTCTATTTCTGTTAAAGGTATTAAGATCTCGTTGTTTAAAACGCCTAGGCGTTTATTAATTTCCTAAGGCAGCTAATAAGGTAGGTAACTAAGGTAGAGGTTGTTATTCTACTTTAGGCTCCCTTTGTTGTTGCAATGTTGTGCCTATAGCTTCCTAAGCTTAGAAAGCTTCCTGTACTTTTGTAGAGGTAGCTATCTCGTCTAGGCCCCCTGCTCTATAAAGTCCCTCTAAAGTAGTCTCTACTTTAGGTTTACTTACACTATCTTAGTGTAATTCTGCTATCCTCACAACTAAAAAAGCTGTTAAGAGTTCTGCTATTGTATTTGTAGGTACTTGCTAGTACTTTATATTGTTAACAGAAATTGTTATAGGTGCTACTACGCTTAGTAGGCTTATCCAACGAATTTAAACGCCTAAGGGACTTATATAACTAAGTATCCCTTAGCACTTTTAATCTAGTGCTTCTTCTGTTAATCCTTTAGTAGATTTAAACAGTTAACTAATTAACTAGCGCTCTAATTAATTAGATTCTCGCGCGTAGATATAGCTCTAGCTGGCTTCTTGTCTAGATATAGCTCTAGAGGGCTCCTAAGTACGACGTAGCTACGCAAGTAGCTAAAGAAAGATCTAATTTAATTGTAAGGGTACGTTAGTTTGACTAAAGATGCAAGGTAACAGTAGAAGGTGAATGAATTAGATACAGAACTATAGAGAGACTACGTAGGTTTTTATATCCAATCCGGATAGTTAGGACTAACCAAGGTTAGGATTAACTAAAGTTATTAGAGGTCGCCGGGTTAGCTGACAGTTAGCGTAACTAGTGCGGCCGATAGTCAGCAGCTAGTGCTGAGGTACTAGTGCTGAGGTGCTAGTGCTGAGGTAAGAAAAGCCAACGAAGGCCACAGGCCGAGTACTAGAGAACATCAAGGCTTTAGCCCTTTACATAGGCTCTTAAGAAGTTTTATACCTACCTCTATAGTATTTACTTTACTATAGAAACTAACGCAGCAACTCTGATTGCTTAACTAAATTGCTTATCTACTAATAATCTAAGATCCGTTATAAATAGGTAGATATTAACAATTCTTGTATAAGACTTTAATATTAAGTATATACTAGGATAGAAGAATGTAGTTGCAGATGCACTATTAAGGTATCTAAAACCTAATAATTAGGAACTACCTCTAGAACCTAAGAAGGTTTTAGAGGAGTTTATTAATTATATAATTAGAAATGTAAATGTACTAATACTAGCAGGACAGGCAAGGATACTCTGGAAGGAATTCTTAACAGAGTTAGAATAATACGCTTAATTTTTAGTTAACTTTAAGACTTTTAAGGATATAAAACTATAAGAACTATAAGTATAGAAGAAGTAAGCTTTAAACTTCTTTATATAAGATAGGATACTCTTTAAGAAAACATCTAGGAATATTGCAATTTAGAGGGTTATAAATAATACTAACTTAAGAACAGCTGTAGTATAGAACGTACACACTTAGATTAAATATAGAAGAGTTAACACAGTGTACTTTATACTTACTTAGTAATACTAGTAGAAAGGAATGTATAAGCACGTGTAGCAAAAGCTAGTAACCTGTCTAGACTATTAACTACAATCCTCTAAGAGGAAAGTTAATATGCTTACTAACACTTATAGTTTTGCTATTTAGGAGACTTTTATAATTAATGTAGTATACATGCTTTAGTGTTTTAGGAAGAAGTTTTTAGTTATTATAAGAGACTACCTCAGTAGCTAGCCTAAAGCAAAAGCCTTATTAAACAACTAGTTAAAGACAATTGCGGAGTTTGTATATAAGAGTATTATATATTAATAGAGTATAGCGCGCAAACTTATAGTTAATAGAAGGCCTAATTTTGCTAAGGTAGTATTACATCGATTAAATATATATAGGATTAACTAAGTCTAGTCTTTAGGACACAACCCTTAAGCTATAAAAAAGATTAAAAGAGGGTATAAGCCTATTGTAAACGCTCTTACAAAGCTACTAGGACCTTAAGTTAAGAACTTACTAATATTTCTTCTTACAGACAGGATTTTAATATAGAAATAGACAGGTTACTTACTATACTAGTTAGTTATAAGGTAGAACCTAGTGTTTCCTATTAAACCTACGCTACCTATATAGCAAATACTTCTATTTAGGGAAGTAAAGGACTATGTACAGCTACTTGTAATTTAAGTAATATAGCTAGATTTTAGAGATTAGTTTATAAAGGATGCTATTACTTATACTAACTAGATAAGAGCTACTAAAAAGGAATACTAGAATAACACTAAGGAAATACGACATAAGGATATAAAGCTAAGAGACTTAGTTCTTCTTTAGAACTCTATTTAGGAAATTAATATATTGCAAGACTATAAGCTAGATATAAGATAGTTAGGCTTATACTATATTTATAAAGCTAGACCTAATAGAGGAACCTATTATCTTAAGGACCTTAATAGTACACGCTTCTCCTACACAACACCTAGATAGCAATTAAAGCTATTTAGACAAAGACTTATATAAGATATTATTAAGGAAGATTAAGGAAATATAAAGCTATAGGATTCTAATTATTAGGAATAAACTAGCCCTATAGTAGACATTTTTATCTCGCTAGACTTGCCTAAGCTATATACAGAACTACAACTACTTTTACCTCCTATAATAGGTAACAAGCTTTGTCCTTAAGTTGTTATTACTAAATATCTTATAGAAGAAGAGTGTTGTGCATTTAAACAAGACTTTAAAAGCTTAGACTTTAACTTAAATACTACTACATTAGATAACTAATAGGCTATAGAACAGCCTATAATTTTAGGAAGGGGAGAGAATACTATTCTAGTAGTACCTACCTTTACTTTTAGCTACTTGTTTACTAATTTCTTATATAAAATTTAGGTATAAGCTACTTATCTTACTAATTCTAGGTGCTTACTGCTATACTAATACTATTCTTAATTTTACGCACTCTTAAAGTAATAGCTAATTATAACAACTATTTTAATTGCAAAATCTACTTATTTTAGCGCGATTTAGACCTTGTTTACTTCTACCTACTAGCTAGTAGGATACCGCCACTACGCATAAACTAGAACTATAACCCTGCTAACTATTTTACTCTTCTTCTACACAAACTATACTATCTTTTATTAAAGTAGTTACTTTTTAAAATAATAATTATAATAATATCTCTCCCCTCTTAAACTAGTAGTGGCTAAAGACAATATTTAACTTATATTAGCTAACCTACTTAAACAATACTTCTAGCGCTGTTAGATAAAGCCTAGAGCAAGTAGCTACAGCAGTAACTACTGCAAATATTAGAACTATTAAGGGTTTTTAACAACCTTAGAGTTATTACTAAGAAGAAAGACTATGTTGTGGATTAAATCTCCAAGGTTGTATAGTATTAAGACAGAGTACTAGAGCTTACAAAGCTTAGTAATAATATTAGAGTTATTAATATCTAGACCTTAGTAGACAAGATCTTTTTAAATGTGCTAAGACAGTCATATATTATTATAGATTGTTAGTTTAATAGTGCTTTCTACTAATTTAACTTAATCCTTAAAGTTATTCTAGGAGTAGGTAACTTTTTTGCTTAGCTCTCTAGACTTATAGACAAATATAGTAGTATTAAAGGTTTCTAGGAACAATATCCTATTATTAGCGCAGCATTCTTAACGCGGAATAAGAGAGCTAAAGAACTAGGTAGAGCTATTATAATAGTAAAGAAGCTAGTTCTAGGATTTGTCTAAGAATGCGTTAGCATGTATATACCTTATACGCTACTTAGTTACTAAGGATTAACTAATATAGCCTTTATATTAAGACGTATAGATCTTAAAGATACTACTTAGTTCCTTAATGCTATAGCAGCGCACTGTATTAACTCTAAAAACTAAGGTAAGAAATAATATGTGTTAACAGCTAACTAGGCAATAATAAAACTACTATATAAGAATATTTGTGCTTTTATTAATTAAAATAACCCTTATAACTAAGCATCTTACTTAGATATTAATAAATAAGAGGCAAAGGAGCTTTATAATATCTACGCTAAGCTACAAGTCTAGAAAGAAAATATTAAGTTTAACCTATAGAAGCTACAGCCTAATACTAGGGCAAAAGATAAGTTAGGCAAGCCTAATCCTCTTTACATATTCTAGCAAAAAGTTTTTTAACTTATAGCTAAAGCTAAGGGCCTTAAAACTAGCTTGGTCTACTCTACATAAAACGTTTTAAGTAATAAGTATAAGCTACTTAGTATAAAGACGTATCTAATATATAGTATAGTTATCTCTATAACTATAGAGCTAGAAAGGACCCTAAATAAGGCTTAAGCTATTAATTGCTATAAAGATTTTATAATATCTAAGACTTGCTCTCTAGGGACTTATAGTCTATTAGTTATAACTAAGAATCTAAAGTAATTTATAGGAAGGTTAGCTAGTTAAAGACCTAACTAATAATTAGTAATTAAGTTGTATAAGTTTTAGAACAAAATAACTATAGTATAATAAAGGCGTAATGCTGCTAATATCTAAGTAGGACAAGTTAGGACTAAGGCTAGTAGCTAATAAATCTCTATACTACTACCTCTACTAAGCTCTTATGCTCTAAAAGCAATACTAGCCTACTAATAGGCAGCTATCTAATTAAATACTAACCTTAATAATGCTTCCTATATAGACAAGGAGCTAAGTACCCTTAATTAGAAATAAGAGATCTTTTAGGTAGGGTATTATTACAAGAATTCTACTTTAGCTTTCTTTAAGCTACTTAAGTAAGCCTACGCAAAGAAGCTAATTTTAGATCTAGATTATATTAAGGTTATTAAGAAGTGGTACTATAAGGTTAATATTAGTTAACAGCCAAGCTCTAATAACCTATTATATAAGTAAGTATACTTTATTTATAAGCGTACTACTATAAGTGTTATAGATTTATTTAAGAGAGCTATGTTATCTAATATACTTAACAAGTGTCTGTTCTTACTATACATAAGATAGAGCTGCTAGTAAGAATATTAATCTAATTTAGTTATTTTAAAGCTTTTTATAAGTAAGTATTGCCTAGCAAAGCAGGATAAAAGACTAACTAAGCTACTAATATTAACTTTCTAGACTTAATCTCTACCTACTCCCTATATAGGACGAGGTTATTAATACTATAGAGTTTTAACTATAAGCTAAGGAGTTCTAACGCACTAGAAACATTGTTACTAACACTTACACCTAGCTGTTTAAGGACAGTTAGGTTAAGAATATTATTATTAAAACTTTTAAGATGTACTAGTTCTATCTACAACGCATAGATAGGAAGCTAAACTTTAAATAGCTGCGTAATATGTACTACTTACTTATCTCATAAGCTATATATACTAATCTAGGATACTAGTTATAATATGCTATACTCTATAAAGAATATACTTTAATTTCCTACTCCTACTACACTAAATACGCTAAGAACGGTAATTAAACTTACTTTAAGTATATTAACTTTAACCTTAAGTAAGTAATAACTAAAGGCCTTAGAGCAGATATAATTTAAGGCAGTATATTATTTAATAATAAAGATAAAAATAACTATATAGAGATGTTTCTAAGCTTTTATAACTATGTGCTAGAGTACTTAAAGTAGCGTGAAGACGTAGGTGTTAAATTATTAAATAGTCTTATTAAAGGATAGGAAGACAAGATAGACTAGCTAGAGGATGTATAGAAACTAGCTCTTACAGAGGGGTGACAATAAAAAAAAGATGTCAAAGAAGTTGTTATATTTAAAGCTTTATATTTCTATGACTAGAAGGGCAAGACCAAAAAGGGTTAGTAATTTGAAAAGCCAAGAACTTCCTCTTTAAGACAGGCTGCTTAGTAAGCTGCTTAGTCAGCACGATCGCGCCTGCAATTTTGCTTGAAATAAGGTGAAAAAAAATAAAAAAATTGATTTTGAAATAACTTTTTTTGAACGTGTAAAAATCGCTACAAATTACATTTATTAAAAGAACACTATTAACATTATTTAGTGTGAAAGTTTCACAGTAATAGCATTATAAATTATTAGTTAATGGTAAAAAGCTTGTTTTTAAGTTTTTTTAAAATAATTATACAAAATAGCTTACTAATACTTAGTACTCTAGCCCTTAGCTTCTTTATTAGCTAAATAACACTTTAACTACAAAAAAGTATTACTGTTAACTGCTTTTTGTAAAAACTAACCTTTTTATAATACTATTATTATATTATATTAAATAGTGTATTATTTTTATACTATAACACTACTTTTTAATCAACTTGATTTACTATAAAACTTAATTTAAGTTCATATTATAAAGTTTCACCTGTTTTTGCTTAATATAAATATAATAATAATAAGCTTTTTTTAGATTTTAAAGGCAACATTTTCTTAAAAATATTTATAAAATAGATATTTTTTAAAGAAATTTTGTAAGCTTTTAATAGAGAAATAAAAACTTTTTTATTTTTAAAGTTAGAAATTATATTTTCAAGTTTTTTTAGTAAGGTTTTTAATAAGTATTTTTAAAACTTTTAATAAAACCTTAGTTAGACAGCCTATTTTAGGCCTGAAAGAAGTTTAAAACGTTTGTTTTTCAACTTTTACCTAATAAGGAGTATTAGTAATACTTTTAGGAAACTTTTTTACTGTATTACTATATAAGGAAAAAGGCTTATTTTATAAATAGAAAGAAATAATTTAGTATTTAGAATAACAAGAATTTTGTGCTATAAGAATAATACTATTAAAAAAGCAATTTTTAAAAAATAAAAAGAGTTAATATACTATAAGATTACTAAGCTATTACGTAATTAACGATCATGTAAGTAACCTCAATTTTTTTCACCCTTCAATTAAACTCTAAGTAAGTAAGATATAGGCCTCTAAATTTTACTTACATTATGCTTACATAAGCTTATTAAACTTAGATTTTTATTAGCAATTTTTACACGTTCAAAAAATGTTATACTAGAATTAAGTTTTTTATTTTTTTCCTCTTATTTCAAACAAGATTACAAGCGCGATTGTGCTGACAAAGCAGCTTACTAAGCAGCCTGTCTTAAAGAGGAAGTTCTTGGCTTTTCAAATTACTAACCCCTTTTGGTCTAGCCCTTCTAGTCATAGAAATATAAAGCCTTAAAAATAACAACTTTTTTGACAACTTTTTTTTTTGTCACCCCTCTGTAATACCTACTAAGTAAAGTAAATTTGCAAGGAAGGGCAAGTTTAAATTTTATTACCTTTACTACCTTATAGACTTACTAGCTTAACTACTTGCAACTGCTATACTATCTTCCCCTAGTTTGTTATAGTCTATAATAGAGTAATAAAGGTGCCTACTATAGGAACCTATAAGGAAATTTGCAAGGCTTATTATAACCTTACTACTACTTTTTATACTTTTTTAGGCTATTCTAATAAGTTTAGAGAAATTAATTAACTATTCCCTACTAATATTTATATTAAGTATAAGTTTTAGATCTAAAAGGCTCTTGTTAGATAAGCTAAATAGAATAATCCTCTTATCTGTAAGGAGCTAAACAATATGCTATAGAACACTAATAAGAAATAAATTAATAACTATATTAAGAAACACTGCAACTATGTGCTGTAACAAATTATTAACTTATAGCTTATAGTACAAGAGTTAAAGAAGGGCGCTTTTTATACTAATTTAGTTTAAGAATTCCTAGACTATTTATACTTTACTAACTTTAAACAGAACCCTCCTTATATAACAAAGGACTAGAATAGGTAGAATACTAATTTCTTTTAAGCTAATTTTTTACAACGTCTCTAAGAAGAACTTAGCCTAGAGGCTAATAAGCGCTAAGTTTTCTAGAAGAGTAAAGATCTTATAATACTCTTTTCTATGTAACACCTTCTTAGCGTTTGTTCTTAATTAGGTACTATTATCTTAGATACCGTCTTAGTGTTAACAACTCTAACTAGGCAGCCTTGTTATAGTTGCCTTTAATTAATATTAGAATCTTAAGCGCCCGCTACTTCTGTCCCTACTCCTACTACTTTACCTGCACCTAGACCACGTGCTGTAACTACTACTTAAGAACCTCGCCGAAGTAAACGTTTAAAGAAGTAAAGGAAGGTGTCTAAGATAAATATAGGGTAATTAACTTACATTTCTTTTATTTTATTTCCTTTATTTTGCTGTTTTTCTTTCTGCTAAGTAGGTCACTTAATAGGACTAAGCTTGCAGGAAGGGGAGGTATATGCTAGTACACAGGGTAATACCCTGCTACTTACTAGGTTAGTGCTTAACTACCTAATCTAAAGGTATATAGCTCGTTTTAGGGATCAAAACAAGCGAGAATATTAATCCTGCACCTCACAACTTAACTTTAGTACTTCTCTTCTAGATACAACCTATAATAAGATCTTTATCTTACCACCCTCGTTCTCGCATGACCTGACCACTAGTGATCTCATGCCCTCGTAGTAGTATGTCTTCATACACTCCAACACCCCTTATACTAACAACTACTACCTAAGTAATTCTTACGCTTATAACGGCAGCTTTCTAATTAACGCTCGCGCTTATTGTTACTAAAGGCAGACTACACAAGATTAGCAGCTAATTAGTAAGAGAATAATAGAGTAATACTACTTACTATATTAGTAATAGTAGTTAAGACAGTCCTAAAAAGCTTAAAGATTAATATTAGAGTAAAGTTAAGGACAAAAGTTTTAGAGGGGTAATAGACGCAATTAATATTGTTGTAGAGGCTGTGCACTAACTAATTACGCAATATTTAAGGTTTATCTAATGTTTTAATATTAGGACTGCTAAGATTAATCAAAACATCAACAAGCAGCATTACTACAACAACAGAGAATTAGGTAGAAAAAGCTATAATTACAGAGAGACCTCTTAATTAACGACCTTAATTTATTATAATTGCCTAGTTGCTTACAGCTTAGATTGATAGTATCTTACTAACCTAGGGGGTGTGTTAGAGTATTGACATGCGCAACATGCGGATCACCCTGTTGAGCAGGTGATCTTGGTAAGCTGAACACGTGACGATCGCGCTAGCACCTATATATACGGGCTAGATCGTCTTATTCCTCTTAAGTAGTTATTAACCACTTTGTTGTGGCACTTAGTTGATCAATACACTCATTCCACTCCTCCTGATCAAGCAATTGCTCCTTTTCAGCTCCCACATTAGTGCTTTGGTGTCTTCACCTCCATCTTGTCTCACTTCTGCGTCCGAGCAGGCCTAGGAAGACACCAGGAAGCGCTTGACGAAAAGCAGGTAGTTCATTACTTCAAGGTATGCAAATAAACTGTAACCTACGGACTTTACTAATAATGCATTTGAAACTTTTCTGGACCACACAAGTCTCGGGTGTTATCACTCTCGCTCTTGCTAAACTATCCCTTGTTTTCCTTATTCAACGCATCGATCCAAAACATATAGGACCTCGTGGCATTAGATGGCTCATGCCTATGGTCGCTGTCTATACCCTCCTTTCCCTGTTTCTGATCGCTTTCCAATGCCAACTACCACAGCCTTGGATATTGAGTCCGAAAAATTGCTCTACACATGGCAACGTGTACTATCCGATCACAATTTCTAACATTTTGACCGACGCTGTGCTTGCCATTTGGATCTTTCCAATTATCTGGGGTCTGTAAATGAATTTGCATACTAAGTCTATTGCTTTTTTTTGGTTATTTGGATCACGTATACTCATCTGTGTGGTGGATATTGGGCGGATGGTGGTTACCCACAAAGCTCTTCAGTTAAAATCAAACACGTAAGACTCCAAATCCTCATCAAAATAAAACAGAAGTCTTTCATATAATCTTCATCGTGGATTCTCATGTCACAGACCATATATCAGGATCCCAGCTGATATGGGCCGTGATGGATCAAATCATTGTCCACCTTTCGATTAATCACGCCACACTACCTCGTATTCAGAACTTCCTCTCCCACCTACAAATCGGCAGCATAAGCACGCATATGGGCGCAAGTCGGAGTGGTACACGAACGACGTCCAAAGCGAAAAGCAGCGCCGCCAAATATGGTCAGAACCATCTGAATGGAAGCAAAGTGAGGCGGACCTCCGATAAAGCTTGGAACTCATTGTGCAATCGTCTCATTACGAGTCTCAACAGGACGCCTAGCATCTCTGAACAACCTCTTAGGCACCTGCAGCAGCAAGGCATTGAACTATCCACAATCGTATACTTCGGGAAAGGCGAGGCTGAACAAAGAAATGCGGGGCAGGGTCGATCAGCGGCTACATCGTTATCGAGCGAGGGTTTTACCAGAGTGGAAAGTACAGGCCCACTAGGGGGTGTGAGGGTGCAAAGGGATTTTCATGTGGTTTATGACCAAATGTAAGATGCCACGCTGGAACATACCAGATACACGTATCCACTTTGCTGGTTTCGATCATTTTAAGCACTTCTAGCCTTCTTCTGTTTGGACAAGAGAATGTTACTCTCCTACTAGTGTATATGTTCTAGAAATAGACCATTTACGTAATGTGCGCAGGGGAGAGCGTTTAGAGAGAGCAGTCTGCGACACCTATTCTACCTTAATCCTAGTGGGATCGAACATATCCTCTAGTGTAGATTGTATTAGTATTGCGCGAACACGGACATTGCGCACAGGGACATCGTAGGCGCATTGCGCGAACATGTTTATTACGCACCCGGATATAGTATTACTATCGCGAATCTACTACAGTCCTTCTTCGTAACTTATTATCATTACGCATGATCCTTTCAAAGGATCAGAGCGGCACTAGTCTCTAATCCACACAAGACGACATTGCATCCCGCCATGATGCCAGCAGGTATCACTCTAGTCGCTGGATCGGGATCAAGTACTGCAGTAGTGTAGGCAACTTGACCAAAGTAAGAAACCATATGCGAAGTTTCTCCAATGATTGCGCAGGATCTTTCTTTCGCTGCTGGCTTTTGCGACAGTTCATAGAAGTGGAAGCACGTGCAGGCCAATGCCGGAAAAATCAAAAGTGAGTTGATGACCGCTCCAACTTTCCTATTGTCATCAACCTTGAGGAATGACAACTTCCCACCCGCATCGAGCTTGTCTTGCACAAAACCAGAGAAGATGAGCTTTGACGCGACGGTGAGCCCGGATGTACCTGTACTGATCCAGCTCACGGCTTCGTTCTCCAGGGGCATCTTGGCAACGAGCGCATCGGCACCCGCAGCAGCAATAGCGCCGATGACGCCGATGACCGCCGATGGGATGCCAAAGGCGTTATCGGGACTTGGATCCATCGCTTCTGCAAAGAATAAGAAGTTGCCTGTGAACGCGACGAATCCGGCGAGAGCATGTCCGCTCGTATAAATCAATGTGCTCACAGATTCTGAAATCCTGATAGGCCCTGAGCTCATGGAGACGCTGGTTACGTCCATCGTGGCGGCTCTCGCCGTAACAAGCGGTTGGGAGTTTGGTTTGAGTACCGCTGCAAACTCGCTCCAGTTCCGGGCGTTGATGAGGGCTGTCGATGCAGCATCATCCGGGAAAGGGGCGTTACCATTGTTTGCAAGTTTGTATATGACGGTGATACCTGTGGCACCAATCCAGGTGATCAGGTCCAGGAACGAGATGTCCGGCACACCGATCGCATTGAGGACATCGGACAGAACCGGAATATGGATCTTGGTGTCCAGAAGATCAATGGCAGAAGACGAAAGGTGGTAAATGACATTAAAAAGAGCATCCACAACCACCTGAGTTGTCCCGAGCACAGCCTCGGTCAAGATTCCTGCTAGCCGTTTCAAGATATCTGTGAGGCTCAGTTCGAGGAAGTCGGACGCCAAAGCCTTGAGCTGGTTGTAAGTCTCCTGGAAAACCTGGCCCTCGGCCGCAATGGCCGTCATCAAATCATCCAGCATATTTTGCACCAGACTTGGTTTTGGCAATTGACCTTTGATAGTCATACTCTGCGCATTATTTTGGAAATGGTTTGCCATCATTTGCGAGCTCGGGGTATGGTCCTTCGTAGGATTTACAGCATTTCCGCTTGGCGGTTTAGCTGCGCTGTCTCCCAGCGAATTCCAGTCCTCTATCCCAGCCCACATTGCGACGGCCGCTTGTGCGCCAGCAATAGATGCATCGAATTTGCTCTGGACGTCTTTGATGCCCTCTACAGAATTCTTCAGATAGAAGCGGATCATGTTGTGCTTCGTTCGCTTGATATCATCCCAGTCGAAAAGGATCTCCAAAAACCGGATAAGATCCTCCAATTTCGTCTTGAACTGGTTGAAAACCCACTCGAAAGCGCCAACGATGGCATCTACGGAATCCAAGATCGCATGGTATACTTTGCCCGCGATCTTGACGACGAACTGCCAGACACCGCTGGCCGCATCTTTTATCACCTGTATCACACGTTCAACTCCAGTCCGCAACCAATTAAAAAGATCTCCAGCGGCGATCTGGATCGCATCGCCGAGCCCGAATGAGACGGTTCTGGCGGAAGCGGATACTATTTCGATAGCATCGGGTGCAGTGGAAGACAAAAACATTGTATTCGTAGAACCGTAAGCCTCTCTCAACTTCTGGATGCAGTCGGCTGTGCTGTCCAGATCATCGTTCGTCACTGACGGAGAAATCAGCGGAGCGGTCTGCCGAGGTCCACTTATACCACCAGCGATTGCATTGGTAGTGAATTGCGCTTGCCTCAAAGCTGTCCTATCCGTGAGCGTCGACAACTTCTTAAACGACTGTTCCATGGGGTTGACTATGCTCGTAGTGCCCTCCACGGTGGCTGTAATGATGGCTCCGATAATGCTCTCGGTTGCTTGGATGATCGTAATCTGGCCTGCATTATTAGTATTCAGGACAACTGGAACTGGTGAAACAATGTAATAAAGGCCTTCGATATACACAGGTGTCCGAGATGGAGTCGTCAAAGTGACTTGAGCATCCGGCGTCGGCATTCCAACTGCATCTGTAACTTTTATGGTGGTCGTGTACGACTTGAACGAGAGGGCTTTCTGCTGTGGAGGAGCCGAAAGCGTAATTGGCTGACTCTGCCAGATCTTGGACTCTGTGTTTGTTGCCTGAACCACCCTTTGAATGCGGTTGCCACCAGCAGCAAAAACGGTGTTGCCTCCATCACGAACATTGCAGAAAGAGGAAATACGCTCGATGTTGCTCAAGACAGGGACCGGGATGCTCCATGACTTGGGATCCGCCAGTTTGAGGATAGGGCAGGAAGTGTAGTACACCGTATTACTGCCGTTCTTCCCGAACAGAGTGATTAATCCGTCGTGAGTCATAACAGTCAGCGAATCGGTACCGGAGAGCAAATCATCCGTCATGATCGGCTTTCCTGCAGTGCCATCGTCAAGCTGCTCATTCGCCGCCCATCGGTATAAGGTTGACTTGCCGATCGCGTAAAGATCAGTGGTACCAGACAGTGCAGAGAACTTGTCGACATTTCGCATCGATGCAATAGCTGTCGCAGGCGTATGCCCCGGCAGCGTCAGTCGCGTCGGCATTGGAGCCGCATCGCCAGAGAGATTGAACATGGGCACATAAGCAAGTTGAGGGGCACCCTGGGCCGTACCAGCAGTGTAGACTCCATCTATGAGCCCATTCTCAACGCGACCTATACAACTGCTGTACGTGCCTTGCTCCACGTCAAAGGGCAGTGTGTGAGGAATCCAGTGGGTGGTGATCGAAGATGGGTCTACAATATACCGAGCTGTTGCTTTCAAGGATGACGAAGGATCTTCAAGGATGTCAACCATGATATATTGATTGCCCTGATCGGTCTCAGAAAAGATGATCTTTGTGATTTGCACAGAGCGTGGGCCTTTGGGCGCATCAAATGGAAATTCCCGCCAATTTGGATTATACACCCAGGACGATCTCGGGTCTGGTGCATTTGAGAGAGATAAAAAAAGAGTGTCGGAGCCGTCCTTGCGGACTGCCATGCCAAGGCCAATAGTCCCTTCATCCATCACGCTTTGATTGACCCCAAAAGCTTCAACCGTCGCACCAGCACCGAAAATCTTTGTGACAATCGCAGAAGAAATGTCATTCACAACCCAGCCCGTCTGTGACTCCCCAAGGACTTCTCTAAAGACATTGAGAGCTTTCGACGCGTTAATAGCGTAGAGCAGAGCGGTGCCGTTGGCCATTTGAAGGGCGCGAAATTCGCCTGTCGGATCAACCAACTGTCCCTGTACATAATTCAGCATCATTTCCGTGATTCTCGAGACTTGCAATTTGCCGCCCGGCGATCCCCGAGGCGTGGAGACAAATGCTGTAGCGGTAAGAGGAGAAGGGCGACTCGTACCGTTGGCTTTCTCTGCTGGTTTAGCAGCAGTAATGGTGAATCCTTCTGCATTGGATTCGATATGACGTGGTTTAACGCTAGAATCTTCTGCAGTCGTGATGGAGGAGGCCTTTTCGGCATGCTGCACGTCCTGATGAATTGCCAGAGCTGGCCCCAACAGTCCCTTAGTTTGGGCTTGTTCGATTGCCAATGCCATAGGAGGCACCTCATCAACTTGACTCGGTTTCATCACTGTCATAGGGCTCGCTTCCATTATAGCTGCTGTTCGCCCAAACTGATTGTCTGTCGGGTTGACGTATGTGATTAGACTGACCAGGTCCTGGTAGTTGGAGAACGATGCAGTCTTGTAAGAGAAGACTTTGGCTCCAGGGAAGACAAAGTTCTTTAACTGATCGAAAGGGATCGGGTAAACCGAGGCGGACAAAAAATCACCACTTTTGCTTTTAACGTCGGCAATCAGATTATTCACGCCGGTGAAAAAGTTGGCAATCCCACTTGCGCTTCCAGATTCGGAATGATCCGTCATGGTGTGTTTGTTCGGGTCCGGGTGGGGGGCAGTGATGAGATTACCACTGCTGTCGACGGATATGACATATGTGTCGCTAAGGTTCTTATCGACTGCATTGGCAGAGGCCCCAGTAGCTGCCCACTGGCAGTAGACTGAAACCTTGAGGTTCTGCAATATGGTGATCTCGTTGGGTTCACCAAGAGACCCAAAAAGGGAATCCCATCTCCCCAAGACGATACTGCATGTGTAGGAGCTCGTCACATTGAGCTCCCCATAAGTCAGTGCGCAGCTATCATCCGCTCGCGATTCTTCCGAATATGTCATGCTTGCAACGACAGCGCCATCTGGTGTATAATTTATAGTTGGCGTTTGATTTCTTGTGAATTTCCAAGAGTAGTGCACGGTGCCGAATATATCTTTGGCATCAACATCTGTCCACGGTTTGATGCATGATTTCTTGGCTGTTGGAAGCATCTGGTCGATAAAGTAGGCTGCAATAACATCCCTCTTGACAGCCATGACGCCACTAGATTTAGAGATATCCTGAGGATCAATCCAATTCCACGAGAAGCTCGAGGCTCCCGGCAATGGTCGCCCATTAGTGGCGCACAAATAATTCAGTGTGGTGGCCGATAATTCCAATGCCGAAGGGTTTTCGATAGTTACACCTGTTGCTGGGTCAATGATAGTACTGACGTATCGTTCCAGAGCTGTCAAGCGCAGAGGCGAACCGTCCGGCTTTTGCGCAACAGCAGTTACTCCGATGAGCGGTGGGCCTTGTTCCTTAGCCTGAGTAGACCAGAGGTTGACGAATCCTGTGCCAAGTAGATACTTGGCTTGTGCGTCGTTGACGCCCACGAATTCGGGCAATGTCTGCGCAACGGCGCTATCAAGGTTGAACAGCAGTTGCTGCAAACTAAAAGCCGTACCGGAAAGATTTTCCAAGCGGGCCAAGAGCTGTTGTTTTTCTTCCGGATGGTTGTCGAAGTAGGACGTTTTGAGGTTCCGGTCCAGGTTTTTGCTAACCAGATCTGTCTTGGTCGCCACATACCACGGAGCTCCAGACGGCTGCGAATACCATATCCAGGTTCCTTTATTGGACCATCCACCAGGGGGTGTGAAGCTAATCACTGTTACATCTGAGCAATACATGTTGAAGATGACGTTGTTTGCGCTGTTTCCTAGTGTAACGATGGGAGCTGGAAGCTGGATCTGGGGTCCTTTTCCAGGGACATTTTGAACCAAGCCAGGGGGGATTCCTGCCCGAAGGCGAATGCCACATCCGAAACGAATGTCGAAAAGCTTTTGAATTCTGGGATCATCGGTACTCGTACCACTCGGAATGTCGAAAGGATTTACGTTGCCGGTTTGGGCTAGTATATCGTCTAGCGCCAGATTGACACTTGGAGTTCCTTTGTCGTCAACCGCGAAGAAAAGGTACTGGTACGGCTGGGTCGATTTTGTATTTTGGAGATACTGCAACAAGCCAGCATTGATGCTCTCCTGTGTAGTGGAAACCACAAGATCATATCCGTAGCGGGGATCCGACAAGTGCGACGAGCTAGGTGGCATGTTCGCGATGTATTCTGGTGATTGGACAATACGTGGAGGTGTACTTATGTGCTTGGACGAAAGCGAATCTAGCAAGCTTGATGTTCTCCAAACACTGTCTCTGGGCTCGCACTAAATATACGTGTATAATGGCTGTTTTTCTGCATGTAGCTCAGGTGATGTCGACACACCTAAGATTTCCAAATATATTGCTTTTATATCTCAGCTCGATCACAGTCGAGGCATATCCCATTTAGTTATAGTGAAGATGCTGCGCGTCCTTTCAGCTAGCCACGAAAGACACCGGCTCTTGTTGATCATGTTCGATGTACACCCTTCACAAAAGAAGTCTGACAGCCTAACCAATTGGATGCTATAATGTGGTGCCTCCGTGCCCGAATTTTCTTGGTAGAGGGCGTGCAAATATGTTGTGAGACGATGGATGGGGAATATGCGCCGCTCGTCGGGCCTAGGATGCGTCCGCTGAGTCTCTCCGTGCATCTAGCTTGTCTGTGACGATTTTACGTGGCCAACGAGCATTGCCATGCTGACGAGGCTAGTTTCTTCCGGCTGTTTTGAACTCTTGTGCACATACCAATGTAACTTAGCGGTGTCTTATTGTCAAGGTCCTTGTCGCTCCCAGTCAGCCCATGCAATGTAGCAGCATCTTCCTGGAGACACCTTCGCCCACGTATACGGACTGCGTGCGCAATGCGGAAGCTGCAAGTGCTTGAGATTGTCATTGGATAGAGATGAGCCACTCTATGCTGTGATCTGTACACCCCGCTCCTCAGATATCTAGTGGCCAAGTGAATGTTGGAAATAAGCAAATGGTGGGGTCGGTTTTGCTACACCCATCTCGATGTCGATATTGTAGTAGCTTGGCAGTAGATGCCATTTTTAACACGATTGATACTTGTGAGTGGGTGAGAAAGAGCATCGTGAATATTCCGATATTGCAAGGCTGAGCTTTTAGGCGGGTCGGGCACGCGCGTGCTTAACTTGTCCACCTACCTATTTCAAACTTTTGCTTGGACACGAGACAAATCTATGGATACTTCACGAGCTTGGCCTTAACCACGCTCTAGAGTGGTGTGCTGCGCGTTTTGGTCGGATATGCATAGCTTCCTATGACGACGTCGATGTGCGTGCTGCAGTGGGAGGCTAGCATATCGATAGCGCATCGTGTACCAAGAAAAAGAAATGTTTGACTAAATAAAAAAAGCATTACAGGGTATCTTGTGATACGTGCGATTGTACTACGGTAACTAATTACGACAACACAAAGCCAAGCAAATTAGTATGCAGATTAGCCTACGGCTACAAGTGGGATGATGCCGATTGCGTCAAAATAAATTCTTCGATTGAAATCTCTTCGAAGCATGACCATGTGTTTGTGGGAGGAATGGCTTTATAGTAACGCAAGGCTGGAAGCTTAACGTTACATTACCATTATTTTGGCCGAACTATGTTTCACATATGAGCCCAACGTATATACCTGTGTAGCTTCAACATCATCGTGCGTATCAATCTAGTTCCGCACGATAAAGCAACTTCTTCCAATGGAACTGCTCGGTTTGCAGCACAATCGTCGATCCATCACGCATATTCACTTTCAATAGTCTTTGCGTCTCATGACCCCGAATAAATGTGGAACAAATCGAGTTAGAGTACATGCAGCTGCAGAATGCTGCTCCCCGAAAATCAAGTGTTCGCAAAACAAATCTGACTATACCAATGTGGAATAGATAGCAGAGGGTGTCAAAAAAGAAACTCCTGACAAGAATTTACAGAGATACTCGCTCGATGTCGTTCTTCGCAGCATGCGTAGTGGCTTCGTAAGGAGGCTGCTCCTGCAGTATCGCGAAGTTCTTCTCCGCCTCCCAATTCCAGATGCTGTCCGACGCGAAGAGAAGGTCGATCTCCTCAAGCGTGCGCTGATTCGTCTCCGGATACAATGCCCAAACCATGGGGATTGTGATCGCATTACATGCGGCGAAGATGTATAGCGTCTTCTCGCCAAGAGAGTCGAACATAATCGGGCAAAGCAAGGTGAGCCAGCCGTTACCGATGGACCAACCCACGACACCCCAAGCATTGCCCTTTGCGCGTACTTCGAGAGGGAAAATCTCGGCGGGGTAAAGCCACGGGACTGTTAACCATGTCGCGCCGAAGATAGCTGTGAAGATGAAGACCATGGATACTGCGGCGTTTCCGTATGCGGACGCCGCGCTGGCATCGCCGTTCTTGGTGGCTTCTTGCCCGAGGTACGAGAGGCCTCCAGCGAGCGCCATTGCGATCCCCTGTCCTACGGAGCCCCAGTAGCAGGTCCATCGACGACCGATGCGGTCTAGCGTGAAGACACAGATAAGTGTCGCGAACATGTAGAAGACGTTGTTGAGGCCGGAAATCCATTGTCGCTTCGCTGGACTCATCCCTGCGATGCCAAAGATGGTCGGCGCATAGATCGTGACCCCGGCGATACCGACCTGCCGAAGTAGGTAAGCCACGTCTTGCGCCACTTCGCTCATTCAAGACTTACCCATTCTTGCATGATCTGGAGCCAAACCACAAGCTGCACACGACGACCCGTGTGCAGCTTGCCAGAACCAATACCAAACAGCATATGAAAGTAGCTTTGCTTGCGGAAGTTGGAGCGCTCAAGCTCGCAAGAGGCTACGATCTCCTGGAATTCGGCTTCCGCTCTCTCTCTATCTTCTCCGATATCGCCTCGAAGCCGAGCCAAGACGTATCGGCCTTCTGCCTTGCGACCGACCTTTACAAGCCAACGCGGCGACTCCGGAAAGAACATGACGGCAGCCATGAGTATCATGAGCATCGGGATCTGGAATGCGATGGGGAAACGCCAGATGAACGATGAAGTGCCGTCGCCGTAGAAAGAGCATGCGTACTCAAGCCAGTACGCGATAACGACACCCAGGGTGTTGAGGGTAAATTCGATTGCGATGAATTGACCGCGTGAGGTGTGTTCCGCAGTCTCCGTAGCCCAAACAGGAATGATGGAATTGAGGATACCGGTGCCCCAGCCGTTCACGAGACGTGCGCAGATCATCCATTCGTGGTTCATAGCTGAGCACTGTAAGCAAGCGCCAACAGTCGCTACAGCAGCTCCGACGAAGATTGTCCTGATGCGCCCGAAGCGATCACCGACAGAGCCACCGACTAGGCATCCCACCAAAGTCCCAAGGTAGTACACTGAAACGATGCCGCCTTGGAGCAAGGTATCGTCCACGACTGGGCCGCCATCGGCGCCTTTGTGACCGAAGCCCATCAGCGTGTAATAGTCATAAGCGGTGTTGACACCGCCCATCATTCCCTGGTCGTAACCGAAGAACAGGATCGACAGTCCGGCGATGCAATTGATTCTGGTAGCACTGTTAACGACGTATTGAACGTTACTTAGAGAGGGACATACGCTATAAGTAGCCGTCGCTTCTCAAATCGATGGACGACATTGTACTTGGAGATCCTATCCATGGTCGGAAATGGCTCTGCGCGACGTCGGACACTAGATTTGGTGTGTAGTATCGCAAAGAGAAGCAGAGTGGTTCTTCGCTGAGCAGCTTAGACCAAAAGACGAACCCAGGTATCGTATGAGAGACTGAGTACTTTTTAGCATGATTTCATAAATTCAGGTACGTTACATCGTGGCCCCAGCGCGTGGTTGCTCAACGCTGTGGAGACGTTGGCTCCCATGGGGCCCCAAGAGTTAGGCCGGCAGCCCCTCAATTCTGCTTAGAGAGCGGATATGTCTCCAGTTACGACCATGGTAGTGTGGGTACTCTCAGTATGCAAACTCTCGAAGCTTGCTAGTGTCAGCAAAATCTTGCGCGACAGTGGTTGAGCAGTCCTTGGCTTACTAAAGGCGGTAACCCGCCACATTGCACTCCAAGCCTCGTGCCGAGGCCACGACAACCACAGAAGCATTCGGAGGCGCTCATCGTGATGCTTCACATCAGATCGCGCGCAATTATAAATCCAAACAGTCCGATTGCGATCGTATGGAGCAGCGAACTGTTCCCGGAATGAAGTATCACGGGCCTTGACATAATATGAGTCGAGTTATCTTGGGGAGAATTTAACTTGGCTGGATTGTCGGTTAAACCGTTCCAGTTGCCGACAGATGGATCCGTGACAAGATAATGCTGTACAATGACGTTTTGATCAGATCATTGTGAAGACGGTGGGGAGAGAGTCTTGAGATCGGGCGCTTCAATTTCCCAATACGAGTCTCATTGTACAAGAGCCTTTGTTTTTCGTGCAGCGTCCGATTGACATAAGGCTTTGGCTTGCCAACGGCCAAGTAAGTGATAAAGTTTCGATGCCTGCTCACAATTGATGCGCATCGAGCAATGTAGAACCTGCGAGATGGAGAAGCTGACCTACTGATGAGAGCGGGTCACATTATATTCGCTCCGTTATCGCAATGACACTCCGTTAGGTGTAGCGTGCCACCGGTACACCCTCAGTTCGCCGTTCCTTCGTTGTGAATTTTCTCGCAATGTTTCTTCAGATCCTCACACCAAACACCAACCTTACCTTTCAACGTATCCTCATACATCAACTTGACAACCCTTGACAGTATGCCGCCCATGACCTCCCACGTCCTAACTTCGCACTCGTTCTCGCCTGTAGCGATGACCTCGTGGAAGCGTTCCAATTTCAGGCCCCACGCGTACATGCCTCCGTAGCCCGTCCAACTGACCCTGTACACCTTGCTGAGATCCGCTGTAAACGTCGGGTCGGTCAGCAAGTCTGGCGTGAGGTATGATGTCGGCGACGAGGGCGTGCAAATGTCCACGACCTTCAGCGGCGTGAGAGTGACATCGTTCGGTTTGTCCGTGTTCATGACGACTGCGAAACGCATGGTACTGCCGATGCTCATCCGATCTTGAACATGTTGGTCTTGTAACCGCCCGGAAGATAACGGCTGTGTGATAATTTCCGCTCGAGGGACCCACGTGTTCCATGCCGGATAGTCCGCGACACGAAGGACGGTTTCGAACACAAGCGATGCCGGTGCACGCACGACCGTGGAGTAGGAGATCTGGAGGACGGCGTTCTTTCGCGGGACAATCTTGGAGGTAAGGCCGATTGAAGGCGGCCAAACTGTGGTCTCAGACATGACAGAGTGATTGATGTGCGTGTATGCGCATGGTGATCAAGCGACATGAAGGTCGTGGCTTACGGCTTGTGACCATGGCATCCTGATATGCCTGGAAGTTGCTGCGCCGCGTTGGCACGTGCATTAACCTTATCGATAGACTAGCCTCGCTGGGTAAACGCTGACGTAATTCCTTTAATCCAACCACCGGGTACACTTCTCATCGTGGCATTCCTTCGACAACGGATTCGAAGAGCTCATTGATAAGATCATAGGCCTATGGATACTCTCATGCGCCTTGCCGAGCGACGCAGCGAAGCCGTTCCTCGCCTTAGTTTTCGCCACGTTGAGTTCCCACCGCATGAATGGAAGACTGAGAGGCTCGACTCACTAGCGGACTTTTGTCAGGTCGCCGAAGCAAAAAGGAAGACTAAGCTATCGTCGTTGCGGTGTCAGACCTGGACTTAAGATAACAGCGCTTCATGTCAGGAGCGGTAGAGCGCCATCGGGGATGGAACGGAGACTTTACGTGGAGCGATACTCATTACTCTTTCAGCAGGAATTCGATGCTGTAGGTGAGGGCGATCTAATTAGGACGATGCGAGTAATTGAAGACGTTGTCTTCGTAGAAAGAAAGATTAGCCACAGGAAAGACGGCACGTTTGAGATATGCAGCAGCAAAACTATACCATGGAGGCCATCACGCCGAGTTTGGTACGCTTCATCGAACACACGCAGACTACACTGAAGACACATGCGCAAAAAATGTTGTGTAATCAAAACTAGAAACTGATATGTACAGCTAGACGCTACCAAATATTTACAAGGAAAGAAGAAACCGCAACTACCACGTGTGTAGTGCAGCGGTCGAAACTCAGACGTCAGATCGTGTAGTCGCGCCAATAGCAGCACCATTCTTCGGCACCAAAAAGTCACTCGCAGGTACCCTGCCATCAGCACCACGCGCCTTCTTCAGAGTAGCAGGATCGACACTCGTAAAGCTCGAGTTTGACCAGCTACCCGACTGCCACGAGTTGCCAGTAGCCTTGATACCCGACGCGGTGAGACTGACCTGCGAGCTACCAACATTTCCCACAGCCATGTTGTTCTTCACGGTCGAGCTGGAGCTACGCAGGTTGAAGCCCACATCGCCGTTGTTCCACGCCGTGTTGCGCTCGAAAATCAAGCTACCAGGGTTTCCATTGTCAATGAATCCCTTCTTCGCGTTGGAGAAGGCCATGGAGTTGCGCACCATGTGGTTCGCGGGTGGGTTGTCAGTGATACCGACCTTGAAGCCGTTGCCGTCTCCTTCAAAGGCTTTGAAGCCCCAGCGGTCGAAGCCGTTGCCCCATGCGTAAACTTCTTCCACCGTGATGGGTGATCCAAACATGAAGAGGTCGAGACCATCGTCTACATTGTCCCATAGGCGGGCGTTGCGTAGGACGTTGCCCTCGCCTGATCCTTCCTTGCATGCAAAGCCATCGGCAGACTCGCCATTCTTGCGCGGGTCGCGGTTGCGGTAGGAGTCGAGGTACAAAACGGTATTGTTGGAAGATGCACCCTGTAGATGGAAACCTGTCTCGTAGTTGTCATGGGTGACCAGAAGCTCGAAGTGGTTGTGCGATGCATCACGAGCGTACACGCCGTACGGACCATTAATAATCCTGGGCGATGGTCAGCATATGTTATGGCGGAAAATGAATGTCGCCAGCTGTACTTACTCCAAGTTGTAGAATTTCCAGTAGTTTGCTTTCTCGATGTGCAATGCACCGCGTTCGTTGTTCGGCAGTGATGCGTCCAAAGCGTATGGCGTTCCAGGCATGCCCTCACCATCGATGACGACCTTTTCCTTCTCGAAGGAACGGAGAGTGATGGGCTGAATTCTGGTGCCGCTCTTCGTGATCTGGATGTTTGTCGTAGGCTTGTATGTACCGGCGCGGAGGATGATCACATCACCAGCCACGGCGGCATTGACAGCGGATTGGATTGAGCCAAAGGGTGCGGTAGAGGTACCAGTACCCGTGCCTGTTGGCGAGACGTAAATGTCTTTTGCGTTGCCAGTGGCAGACAACGCGGCAGCAGCAGCAGCGAAAGTAAGAGAGCGCATGTTAAATATGGCTAAGATGGTTAAGATGGTTAAGATGGGTGGTAGTACGTCCTTGTAGGTCAAGGTTGAAGTATCATTCTATAGCTAGAGACGCCGGGTATCATATCTACTGCTACCTCTTCGTCCTTGCCATTCCGCACATTTAGCACCCCGTCGCCTATCATAATGCCGTACTTTTCGTGTCAGTTGCCAAGATATAATAGACGAGAAAGCGCTGCTGTCAAAGCTCCACCAATGCCTTAAAGTTCCGACTCTTCGCTTCCTACCCATGCGCCAAACTACTAGTAGCGACGCCTACTCATGGCTAAGCAAGACTCGCTGTACCTCAAGCTTCGCCTGTGCTAATCACTCGTGTTGCACGTGTGGTGTGCACGAAAGTGGATATATGATTGATGGAATGCACAGACGGGGTTTCAAAACATTGCCAAGATGGCGGAGGTTTACGCCATGAGCTTGTCGTGCAGGTGCCAAAGCCATCACGGCAAAGCAGTGCCGGAACGATACCGACCAAGGATCTCGACTTCTGATGCTTAATAGTACAATTAACCGGGTTACCGTTGTCGCGCCATGTCATGTCGTGCACAGGCGATGGTGTAGTAGTGAAGTGGTGTTGAGGTTCAGTAACTGGAAGGTCGACTGGCGGCAATCGCGGCGGGCCGAAGTAGGTACGCCAAGTACCTAACTCTGCGATCAACATATTGGACAGCATCAATCCACGATGGCTACCTCGCGAACACGACGCTGGCAAGGGGAAGCCTCGAAAACCTTGCAACCGCAGGGGGAGGGGAGGGGTTGTACAGGGTATTATTTCCTGTTGTCAAGTCCAGGCGATGAATTCCCCTATTGGTTTGCCTTGCACGTTTCAACCCCTCCTTAATCATAACACTCAATTCCTTCGACGCCACGTCTCTTGCAGAGTTCAAAGGCCACCAATTGAAAGCTATGCGCTTGTTGTTTATCCGGTCTTCCTATATCTCCATCTCTTCTATCGCTATGGGCAACAGCTTGCGCAACAATATCGCCCCTAGGCCTTTGATGTGCGTGGGCGAGCTTGTCACTTTATTGTACGACGGTACGCTGGCGCTTGGTGTCAAATGGAAGGGTCAATAGACCGTTGGCTATTTATGAGGGTCTAGTTAATGCTACACTTGTCGCTCGTGGAAGCTGTCTACCATACCTTGCGCCTAGGGTCGATCTTGTTGCACTTCGCACGTCGTTCACACCCGCCCCTGACATCTAGTAGCTTCGCCCTTGCATGCATCACTTGCAGAAAGCGCCTAAGCTTTGTTTAGCAGGTCACTGTTCAGGTCCCTGCTGCAGGCGCAGTTCGTTCGGCATTTGACTAGTGCACCATTACGAACCCGACTTTTCACTGTGACCGATATTATTCCGTTGCGGCCTCGTTGCGCTTTTTATCATGCGACGTCAATAGTTCTAAGACCCTCTAACGACAAGATATATTTTGGAAATGACGCAACAGACACCGGAACATCATCCACTGGAGATATACATGATGGTATGGACATGGAACTACCAACTGTCAGTAAGAGGCGAAGGCGTTATGTGCGCGCCGCAAGATCCTATGCACAACGCTTCGCAAAGGGTAGTGAAACTTAAGTTGGACACTAATGACTGATTGTAAAATTCCATCATGGAGATTGCGCTTGCTGTGAGGAAAATCTTCGGCCGTGCTGCTACCAGTCAGCAGGCTGGTCGCATTGTGGATAATGCCTGTCGTAGCCAAGATCTTGACTAGGTGATTTGATCTATCGAGAACACGTTTGTTCTCTAATTAGTTCTTAGTCGTTTTTCCAACGCTTTGCTGTACACGTGTAGATATGCTGCTGATAGACTTGGGTACTAAAGAAGTGCTCTCTTAAAATGCATTCATCGGTACTATCCTCTTGAGAACGAAACGTGATCGGATGCCGAGACATCAGTAATATTAAATCATCTAGTGGAAGCTGTGGATGTTCATTTTTTTTGTTTTTCGCTCGTCTCTCCAACTGGCGAAAGATTTTAGAGGTGGCCATCATCTTGGGCCTCGTCTCCACCTCTTCCGTCTGCCACTTTTCCAACGCATTTTATATAATCTCATTAAACACATTGTCGTGGACAATGCCAAGTTGGTACATGTGGGGATAGCGTTGCGGTGAAGGACATTGTGGATGTTGAGCTGCTATCGAGTGGAAAAATCAACGTTCGGCTCAGGTTGGCAATGGTGACTTGCTGCCACAAAAGTGCACTAAAAGAGGCATTGAAGTTCAAGATATCCTTGAGACACTTGACAAACTATTCATGGGTAAAATTTGGGCTATCACGAGGAAAGTAACAATGAGAACAGAAGTGTTGAGTATCGGGCATGGGCCCCGGGCTACGAAAATTGGCATTTAGGTAGTCGTGCTTTTATACCCGAATATGTAGGTACAGATACAGCCATTTAAAGAGACGGATGACATGGCGTCACCATATCAGATCATTGCGTGAGGATGCAATTGCATCAGTGGGTGCAGCATGCCACAACAACATCTTGACGACGAGCCTACAAGCCGAAAAATGAAACTGCATGCGCCAAAACAAGCAGTCAGTGTCTCGCCAAAACACTGTTCCATTACCTTTAAGCATCTACCTGCGCAAGCCTTCCCTCGGTCAGCTCCAATCCAATAAGACCCCGTCCCTACGTCCCTTGCCGTGCGCCTCACACAAGCACAAAGCGCCCCCCCCCTATCACCCATGCGCCCCATTCGCTGCACACGCTCATCCTCCAGTGTAGTCCTTCTCTGACCAAGGCCAAGCAGCGTGCGGCTCTTTTCACGCGTGCGTCTCCTTCGCCAGCCAACGAGACATGATTGGCTTGTCTCCAACGCCACTAACTTTGCCTCGCAGCCAATTCTAGTGTGGAAACGAGGGGTCGCAAACTACGCTAAGCAGTATACAGGTGTAATGTGATGCGATTCGTGAATGGAAACCCCTCATATTCTCACTACTGTGATCTGACAGCCCAGCATATCCTTTCTTTGTTGTTGAACGTGGGTTTCAGTTACTCTTTAAGGCTTGCTACTGGGTCGTTTCGCCCACAACAATACCCTCGTTTTGTTGTGTCTTTCAATTCAATCTCTTCCATCTTTGATCATTCTTATTTGGCAAACACTGCCATTGTTACTCGACGAACACCATCAATCTCTACGAAGATCTAGCAGACAAACAAAATGGCACCAACACCCGACCACTCCTTCACGCCCGAAGCTCCACCAGCCATAATACCCCATGCCAGCTCACGCAGCGACGGCTTCAGCCCCGGTGCCATAATCGGCATCGTAATCGCCCTTGTCTGTCTCCTCCTCGCCGTCCCTCTGATCGCCATACTCCTACGACGATATGACAAAACGCGCCTCCGTGAGACACCAAAGAGCCCTGGAAGTAGCAACATCAGTCTACGCAGCATCCAAGAGGGCCACAGCCTGCGCAGTATACTTGTGACGAAGGAGTTGTCGCGATCAAGTATAAGAATGGAAAAGGTAGATTCGGGAATTGAGATACCGGAGGAGGCGTATGGGAATAGGAGAGATAGGGAGAGAGGTTGGAGTTGTACTGAGGTCAGGGGTGGGTGATGGAATTGCATTGGTGAATGATCTTGCTTTCAATGGCTACTGTGCGCCGGATCGAATACACGGATACAATAGCTCCGAGTAACATCAACTTCTCGCAGGCTCCGCAGTCCGGCATCTAATCCTTGCGACAGCGTTGCGAATACACTTGCTCGAACGGCATTCCAGGAAGATGTCCGCCAGCGAGCAGCAGAGTGCGCAAATTCCACTTCGACCACCATCCAGCGTGAGCTCCAAGCCGCTTGGGACTCGGAGCACTTAAAATGGCAGAGCGCAGTCGGAGTACGGTACAATTCCGTGGGAGAGGCTTGACTGATGGACAATGTCCTGTGACGAAGGCCCGCTAGATAATGGAGGGGGACCACACAGCAGCAACCCGCAAAAGTGGTAATCTTGACATCTCCGTTGATTGCACCTTGACGCTCTACAACTTTCGATAAAGATGCACTTGCATCCGCATGTTCTCCAACTCAATTGGATAACGCAGTCTCTCGTCCAGCCTAAACCACCTACTATCGTCTTCTTTGACCTTTTCCCATCTTACTATCTCTTCTTTGCCCCTCTCGTTCAGATTGCCGCTAGCCTGCTTCGACAGTGTGTGGTCTAATAGCCACTGCATTGGGTACTTCTTCTCGGCACCGTTCAATGTGACTGAAGAGTAGCTTCCAGGGCTGTCTACTACGAGCAGAAGCGCGCCGGGTTGGAGAATCGATGTCATGAGAAGAAGGAATTTCTGGGTAAGAGGCATTGATGTCGAGTATAGCTCGTTCAGCGTGAAGAGCAGTGTTACTAGGTTTGCGTCTGTGAGCTGAGCGGATAGCTCCGAGGCCGAAGCGTGGAGTACATCTTGCTGTTTGAACTGTACGGCGATGTCTTCTGGATTGAGTAATGGGACGTTTGCGGCTTTCGCAGCGGCTGATGCGTACTTTGATAGTTCTGGTGCGATGGTGAGTTGTTTTGCGAGGTTCTCCACAACCACACTCCAGTCCGCGACATCAATGGCGGCAATTTCGACGTGTGGTCTGGCGATCTCGTGTTCTTCTTCTTCTTCTTCTTCTTCTTCTTCTTCTTCTTCTTCTTCTTCTTCTTCTTCTTCTTCGCTCATGCTAGAGACCATCTTCTGCAATCCACCCAAAGCCACAATTTCCGCGCCTGCTCCGCCACCTAAGCATACGACTTTCTGAATCTTTGACCCCGTCCCCTCTTTGCTGGCTTCTTGATCCTCCCCTTCTTCAAGCCACAATTCCTCTCTTAGCTCCCATAACAACTCCAGATACCCCAACGCTCGACTAGGACTCCATCTAGCCGCATACGCCTCCAGATACTCAGTCTTGCCAAAAGCTGTCGCAAAATCGCGATTGTAAAGGTGGCCTTTGACCTCCTGTAACAGCGGTCCAAAATCCGAGCTCAGCCTATCTGCGTATGAATTCCGGAAGATATTCAAGAGGAGTTGTTGGAGTTCAACGGGGATAGTGTGCGTCGAAGGCCCTCTCGCATCAGTGGTCGGGCGTCTGTCGCTCCTCGGTTTTGCAGGTTTTGTTCCTTCTCTTTGTGCCTTGCGTTTTGCGTTGAGCTTGGAATTGGGGGCCATATCTGTTATCCTTGTTCGCAGCCAGATGCGATAGGCAACGGACTAGGTGGGAAAGGATGGTGAAAGTCTCGTTATCGATAGCGGTAAGCGAAGACGATTGAGATTCGCCCCGCCGGTTCAGCGTTCGGAATTCATTCCGATCTCTCATCCCGATCTCGGGACATGTGTTGACGAGCATGTAGCGCTCAAGTCACTTTCTCATCTTGATAGACTCATTTCCATCTTTATGAGTGGATACGAGACAGTTCCAACCACCTCGTCATACCTCGCTTACCAATTCCACAATGCGTCTCCCATACGTCCCCGACCCCCCAAACTTCACGTCTGAAGAAGACAAAGCCGTCGAGCAACGTGTTAGAGAACGACGAGGCGATAAGGGCCTCATAGCCTTGGACCGAACATTGCTTCATGCTCCCCCAGTCGCCGATGGATGGTACTTCATACCGAATCTTCCGACAACCTCAAAACATATAACTAACTGCTACCCAAAGGAACTCATTCCTAGGCTCAATCCGCACCAAAACCAGTCTTCCAACATCCATCCGTGAAACAGCCATATGCCGCGTCGCCGTACTCAACAAAGCATGGTATGAATGGGAGGCTCACTCCCCAATCCTGAGATCCGCATTGGGGGTATCCGAGTCCCAAGTCGATGCAGTCCTAAATTCCGACCTCCGGCAGCCGCTTGGTATTCTCGGCCCTCAACTCTCCGCCGTACTTGCATACACCGACGCCATGACCCTTGATGTCAGCGTCCCCGATGCCGTTTTCTCCCAACTGAAAGAAGCGGACTTTACTGAAAAAACAATTGTGGAGATTACCGCTACGATAGCGGCGTATAATTGTGTGAGCAGGTTCCTGGTTGCGCTAGATGTCGGAGAGAAGAATGCGCAGACGGGGCCGAAGGAGGGGGGGAAGGGGTAGAGGGACGGAGAAAGTGTAGTTGTGAAAGGAGCGTTGGATGGATAAATGGAGGAACGGAGTCTAGTCTCTGAGGGTCTTGGTTGGGATGTCGAATATACGTAGCGTCATGTCCTTTCCGTCATCATATTTGTTGGTCTCATGTGCATAATGTCCACCCACTGGCCCAACCAACCTCCTCTCCGCACTCCGCTATTCTCCCCTAACCTAATCATGCACTCCTACTTTGCTTCGCAATCTTCCTCCTCTGGGCCAACATGTGCGAGAACAAGACATAACTCCCCGGAACGTAAACCGCCAATATAGCCCAAAGCGCATACCCAAAAACTTCGTTCCTCTGACTAGCCAACGGAATAGCCTGGTACACCAACCAACACTCACTCGCAATGCCCAAGGGGTAAAGAACAAGGAAAGTGTTGTACCTCAACCAAGTCCAAAGCTTGGGTACGCCGACACCAGATAGAGAGAAGACGAAGAAAGAGTAGCGGATCACTTCCGTCACGCTCCAGGCGAGCAGCATGGTGCTATAAGCGGGGGAGTGACGAGTAGAGAGAGGGAACGCGGGAGGTGAGGCAATGAGGTGGACAAGTAGGAAGCGCGATGCAACCTGCATGAGCGTGGTGAGAAGGGGTGCTCGAACGATGCCTGGCCCACCCCGGTTAGTAAACTGTCTTTTGGGGCAAGGGAATGGGGAGACGTACCGACTAGACTGTGAAGGACTTCCAGCCCAGCAAGCGTCTGCACAGTCCTTGCATACACCTCCAAACTGTCATACACCTTCCCACTTGCTAGTCCCTTCTTCGTGGCAGTAAACCAGTCTTCGCTACCGAAGAACGCACCCGCCTTTTGTGCGTTGACCACTTCGGTTCCGCCGATGGTGACGGTTTGGTAGAGGACACCGGCCCATAGCGCTGCTGAGACGGCGTTGTAGGCGAGGAGGTATGCGTTTTTCGCTCCGGATTTTCTTGCAGGTCGCTGATCGTTCGGCGCGGGGGTTCTTGCTGTTTTGGACCTTGTTGACATGTTCGCGGCTTCTCTCTGATCACAACTGGTCGACTTTATAAGGAGATCAGGGAATGATACCGAAATCAGGAGGGGGTTTGACGGGTTGTGTATGCCTGAGGCTCGAAGATGCAACTCGGATATTAGGCATGGTCTCGAAGCTCGCGTACCTGAGGACCCTGGTTTCTTGGCGCGGCTGACGCCGGATGCCATGTGCGATGAGATCATCTTACATCAATATCAAGAGGATTTGTGCAAGGCACGAGTGTTGGTTAGGGAACGGAAATGTAAAGCAAGTCAGTGTGTACTAGTGGTCAGTTAAAAAGCTCGTCAAAGACCATCATATTGCGGATTCATTTCATTCATTGCACACTTGCTACTCTACAATCGGTGTTAATAGTATAAAAAAAAAGAGCAGAGCTACCCATCGAGGCCAACGAGCTAAGAGTAAACAAATCTTAAACACCATACAACACGCCAAGCTATGCAAATGCAACAAATGCGAAAGATGTGATAATAGAGCCTGATATGAGATATGCAAGCAAGGGTATCGTCAAAACACCCAACCATGACTGAGCCGAGATAAAAGCCCTAGTAAAATAGGGAAAATGTCCGTGAAAGTATCAGTCTCTTGCTTATTACAAGAAGACTTGAATCATGCTCTTCTTATTCGACACGTTCTTGTCACAGCCGTCGACTACACAAACCTTGAATGGATTCGTGTTCGCAGGTCTTTCCTTGCCCTTCGCACTGCGTTTAGCCGATCGGTTGGCCGTGCACTCGCCGCAGTAAACCTGGTGTTGTCAGTTGGCTGTCTCGTGGTAATGCATAAGTATTGATTTGACATACGTGACCACATCCCTTAATGATCCACACCTGCCTCTTAGTCTCATCGCCTCCAACACATAGCTCTTCTTCACAGTTAGGACATATGAGCGCTCCTCCTTCTTCTTCTGGGCTTCTTGTGAAACCCTCTGGTGCTTTTGGTGGTGCACTGTAGGTTGGTGGAGGAGCTTGTGCTTCGCGTGCTCGTGGGCCAAGCTCGAAGCCTATAGCATCAAAATCCAACACAGGCGCCATGAAAGCGCCCACTCGAACATGTGGCGCACGGCCTCGAGATGCGCTGCGAGTGGGAGCAATTGGCTCATGGAACTGGTTTGTTGTGCGATTGATCTGGGCATGGAACCGATCGACTTGCGCTCGGAGATGCGTAAAGCGTCCATTCAGTGTGCCAAAGAGATCCATGACATTATCCAACTCTTCGTTTCTTTGCCGTCTTCGCTGCTCTGCTTCTGGCAATACATTTGATCGTACGAATTCCACCTCGACTCCGTCGGAGTTGTTCCCATGTGTTGGTGGTGGAGAAAGGCGTCGGCCTGGTATTGTACGTGAAGAAATGAATTCGATCTCGGGTGAACTTGGTTCCGGTACTGGTGGATCAACATTCCACTCTTCCTCCCCATTATCCAAGTCGATGATAATATCCATTCCCCGTGGTAAGCGAGGCGCGTGAGGGCGACCAGAATCACGATGCGACTCTTGCTGTGTTCTGTCCCAGTGTTGCTCGCGTGTATTGTGACCATCGTGACTTGCGCCATATCCCGAATCATCGGCCGTCAGATCAATGACATCGTCGTCCTGGCTCAAATCAATAGCCACATCCTCCTCTTCCCCTGTCAAGTCAACCGATGCTGCTGCTTCCTGCTCCCTTGCCGAGCCAGCAGGCCGCCTGTGATCGAAGCCGTCTCCCGCGAATCGCCTTGTTACTGAAGACGCCATATTCTCCACCCTTGGTAGGTGTAGCCCGGCAGTATGTGAATGTACAGCACTTGAGGAGGCGCGTCCTATCAGCGGTCGGGCCTGCGATCGCAATGCAGACTCGAAGCTTGGTGCTGCTTGGCGGTCGAAATGATAGCGGGAAGGTGGTTCGTAGTTGTCGTAAGCTAGACTAGGTCTGTCATCGTAGTGGTCGTCGAAAGGGAGGCCCGTGGGGTGGTAGGTTGGTGGAGCTTCGCGGTTGTCGGCGAAGGCATCATATCGCCAGACAGGCGAGGCAGAAGCTTCCTCTCGGTCCATTTGTGCATGTGAGCGCTGCGTGACGTCTCTATCAGCGCCTATTCACTCTGCTTCCACTCACTTTCTTGGTACTACCGCCGGCGGCACTTACCTTCTGTCGTCTCTGCGTATACCCAAAAGGCAGTCCTTCTCCTTCCATGCCGGATGTGAGGCGGGCGACGGTTTGCGGGGTAGGTGGAAATGGATGGGGATGTCAGCAGGAAACAGCAGCGCCGAGCTGAGTGTCGTAGGAGGGTTAGGAGGGTTGGGCCCGTCTGGTGCCGTTTGGGGGTTGCTGAGTTCGGCGAAACTGTGGTGGCGCTGGAACATCTCTCTGGGCAACATGACAAACTGTACAACGTCAAATCTCTCAACCACCCCTTCACCGTCAACTAGGATCAAGCCTTGGTCACCGGCCGCTATGGAACGACAGTTGTCTTCTGCGACTTTGCCGTGCCCGATGCCGCTGTGTGCTGTGTGCTGTGCTCCTTGGGCGTGCGAAATCAATTGTGACGTGGTATTTTTTGCATGTGGAAAGATGATATTTAGATTGATGGTCTTGAAGAGACGCCCAGATTTTGCCGTCGTATACAATAATGCTACAAACCAAATTACGCCATGCCGCCCTTGATGCACTGGCCATCTCTTGATATACACGTGCATAGCTTCAATGTCTTATCCGCTGGACAGAGCCAGACAAATACCTCGTCCCCTCTGGAGTCTATACTCAACACCATGACATATCCCAACGACTACCGCTGCGTGATTTTACTTAGGCAGACCATGGCAAGTGATGGTATACCTTCAAGCCACCAGCTAAGGTGCTGCCAAAACGACCAAACCACCCTCCGGAGTCAACGCCACTACGTTCTCAGCCTTGCCACCCCAGGTGACATCCTTCGCTGGGGCTGCCTTCCTTACAAGCTCAGCCCAGCTCTTAGTCGCCTTGGTGTACTGCTGCACAGACACACTGCCGGTTCCACCGATGGCCAAGAACTGGCCAGTGTAGTCCCAGCTGCAGCTGGTGACTGGGCTGCCAGTCTCGAGTGTGTGGATTGCTGCCTGCTTTCGAATATCCCAAATAGACACGCGGGACGAGTTTTGCTGTACCACGGTGAACCATGTTCCGTTCTCAGAAAACTTCAAATCGACAACTGGAGCGGAAGTTGCGAGTTCGGCCATTTGGGTACCAGTCTTGATGTCGTAGATGCGGATATTGCCGTCGGAGCTTCCGATGAAGAAGAGCATACCGTCAACGTGGAAAGAGACGCAAGTGATCTCGGCTTCGACGTAGACTTGCGAGACAGTCTTGAAGGTCGTAAGCTCGTGAACCGCGTATCGCTTGTCGGCTCCGGCGGTTGCGAGCATCTTGCCGCTAGGGTGTAGAGACATGGATGTGACTGCTCCAGCATGTGATGCAAATTGTGCAACCTCATCGCCGTTGGAGAAGACCTTGACTGTGCCTGCCGATGTTCCAATAAATGCGCGCTCTCCCCACCATGCTGTTGCTGTGACTGCGCTGCCTGCGTTGAGTGTCTCCAAGACCGTGCCCCGAGTTAACGAGTAGACGCCCACCGTGCCATCAGCTCCACCAAACAGAACGTTCTGCGCATCGTTAACGGCAATATTGCCGCTGCCTGGGTATAAGGATCCGGTCGTCTTGGCGAGGTCGTAATTGGAAATGGCCTCTCCAGAGGCCCAGCCGGCTGGCACAGGTCGCTTTCGTCGCGTGCCGAATAATCTGCGCACGTTAGCTCAAAGTTGTCCGACTTGGTGGACTTGGGTTATGGCTTCAGTGGATGCCCAAAGCTCGGAAATCACTCACTCTTGCTGTGTCTCGTCGACAAGGGCTACAAGCTGCTCAGGCAGGCCCTGACGGTCCACCTGCATCGCATCGCCTTGGCCGCCTCCACTAATGGTGACGTTGGACAGTGCTTCGCGCGCCTCGTCTCGCTCTTTTGATATCCGCGCGATGACTCTTGTCGCGGCATCGTTTTGATAGAGAGCAGTGCTAAGCTCCTGCCTCGTTTGCGCCAAGTGCTGCTTGAGCGTGTGCGTCTCCAGGACCAGCGCATCCCATTCGTTTTGGAAGGCGCTAAGCATCGCAGGTATAGAGGTGAAGTTGGGGGCGCGCGGAGTAACGACATTGGGCGACTTGAGCCCGATAAGGTCCTCTGTCGCGAGGTCCTCCCCAGTGACGGGGTCGGTGTGGTGTTCTGAGATATGAGCCTCGATTAGGCGCTTTTCGAAGACATTGCCCGATTTGCGCGAGGCAACGGGTTCGCGGGGAGCTTCGCCAGAGATTGCGCAGAGCATGGTTGGCTATGGTGGTGTTGGAGGTTGATGCTGTCGCGTTGGTCAACTTTTCGGCCTTGGGTCAAGAAGCGCGCTAGGTCCCTAGTGTCCTGCACCGTGCACGTCTACGTACAAGATGCTTAGCAACCAAGACTCTACGAAGAAGAGCTCGTTCTTCTCTGTAGCTGAAATCGCACCCTAGAGGCATGTGCAGTAACTCACGGGCAACCCCGAACAGCAGAGTAACAGCTTGTGCTATCCGACGAGCGGCGTTGATCTTAGCGCTGTCGCCGAGCGGTGCTCCTGATTCTGCCAACGAGCATCCATGCCAAAGACGGAGAACGGCTTGCCTGGCTGAACTCGATGCTTTCTTCCGAGCATCTGCCGTCTACGTTCACCAAATCTGCAGTCTTTGCATTGTCTTGGTTCAGCCGTCTTCTTGGCATGCGCAGTTGGACCGGCATCTCCAACCCCCGACTTCCATCGAATCAGCGTCTAGCGCCTTGCACCGCGCTTCACCTCCGCGCCAGCAAGCCTGATCGCCTACCCCAAGGTTTCCCGTTTTTCGTGTCTTACGGCTCAGCCGGGCTCAAAGCGGCGTCGTCTCCGGGTAAACAAGCACACATAGCGTGATGCTGCGGAACCAATGACCCCGCCGTGTTCCTTCGTTGGCCCTCGCATCGTTGCCAAGCCATGCAAGACTACCGAGCTATGTAAACGCTAAGTCTGAACCGACTTCACCATGTATGCTTTGTTGTTGTAGTGCCCTAGACTAGCAGACACGGGCTGCAGGAGTTCAAGTATAAGACGGACATTGCTCCCTCGACAGATTAGCATCCAACCAAGGTCCTGGCTTTCTCGATACCATCAGCCATCATGATCACCAAAGGACTCTTTGCTCTCGGGGTGGCAGTGCCTGCACTTGCGGGTTCGCTTGTCCATCGACAGAGCTCATTGCTTGAAAGATGCCCCGGATACACAGCTAGCAATCTTCAAGATGATGGCTCTAGGGTCACCGCAGACCTTTCCCTTGCAGGCACTGCTTGCAATGTCTACGGTGACGACTTGACTGGTCTGAAACTGGAAGTCGAGTACCAGACCGGTACTTTTTTTTGGCCTAGTTGTTCATCGCCCCCCATGCTAACCATTTTCTGCAGCCGACCGGCTCCATGTCAAGATCTACGATGCTGCTGAACAAGTTTTCCAAATCCAAGAGTCTGTCTGGCCGCGCCCTTTCGACGACGAAGGCGTTGATCCGGAGAACTCTGCTTTGGCATTCACTTGGACCGACAGCCCTTTCTCGTTTACCATCACGCGTAGCGAAACCAACGAAACTCTCTTCGACACTTCGGCTGCATCACTCGTCTTTGAGACGCAGTACCTTCGTCTGAGGACGGCTCTACCTCCTTCTCCCAACCTGTATGGTCTTGGTGAATCGACTGATCCGTTCCATCTAAACACCACCAACTACACCCGCACTGTGAGCATTCCAGCCAAAACGATCCGGTCAAGCGCTAATAGGAACAGCTCTGGAACCGAGATGCTTACGGTACCCCAGAAGGCTCTAACCTCTACGGAGCTCACCCAATTTACTTTGACCACCGCGGCGAGAACGGCACCCATGGTGTCTTCCTGGCCAGCTCCCAGGGCATGGATATCAAGATTGACGACTCCGAGGGCCAGTACCTCGAGTACAACACTTTAGGTGGTGTTCTTGACTTTTATTTTCTCGCAGGTCCTGGTCCAAAAGAAGTCGCAACCCAGTACTCTGCTCTCTCTGGCCTTCCCGCAATGATGCCATACTGGGGCTTTGGCTCTCACCAATGCAAGTATGGTTACCGTGATGTCTGGCAAGTTGCTGAGGTGGTTGCCAACTACTCCGCTGCTAACATTCCTCTAGAGGTGAGCTGTGCGGATTTAAGAAAGTTTTATTACATTATCGCTAACATTATTATCTAGACCATGTGGACGGACATCGATTACATGGAGCTCCGTCGCCTGTTCACCCTGGATCCAGAGCGTTACCCCCTTGATCTCGTCCGCCAGCTCGTTGACTACATTCATGCCCACCAACAGCATTACGTCATGATGGTCAACTCCGCTGTTTGGAGCGGTGACTATGACGGCTATAACGACGGAGCTGCGCTTGACGTGTTCCAGAAGCGCGAGAACGGCTCTTTCTTCGAGGGCGCTGTCTGGCCAGGCCCTACCGTCTTCCCCGACTGGTTCCACCCCAACACGCAGCAGTATTGGGATGAGAAGTTTGCGCAATTCTTCGACCCGGCAACCGGTGTTGATATTGATGGTCTGTGGAACGACATGAACGAGCCTGCAAATTTCTGCCCGTACCCTTGCGCCGACCCCGAAGCCTACTCAGAGGAGTCCAAGAACCCGCCTAAGCCACCGCCAGTCCGCACCTCCGCCGACGGCCGTCAGATCCCTGGCTTCCCAGCAGGTTTCCAGCCCCAGTTTACCTCCAGCTCGCTGCAATCTCGTCATTCAACTTCCCATCTTAGCAAGCGCTCTAACTTCAAACGTCAGGCCTCCAACAACACCGCAGACCTCGCTGTGCACCCTGGTCTTCCTGGCCGTGACCTGATCAACCCAGAGTACCAGATTGCCAACGCTGCTGGGTCTATCAGCAATAAGACGCTCGATACCGATATCCAGAACTACGACGGAACGTATCATTATGATACGCACAACTTCTGGGGCTCGATGATGTCGATTGCTTCGCACAAAAGCATGCTTGCGCGTCGTCCTGAGCGCCGTCCGTTGATCATTACCCGTTCCACTGTAAGTCCTCCCTATCTCATTGTATCGCTTTGTACCTAATGAAACATTCAGTTCGTCGGTCTTGGTACGTACCTAGGAAAGTGGCTCGGTGACAACGTCTCAGAATGGGCCCAATACCGCTTCTCAATCGCCGGCATCTTGAACTTCAACTCCATCTACCAAATTCCCATGGTCGGCCCCGACATCTGCGGATTTGCAGGTAACACCACTGAAACCCTCTGCGCACGTTGGGCAACACTCGGTGCATTCTACCCCTTCATGAGAAATCACGCCGGAGACACATCAATTGATCAGGAATACTACCGTTGGCCATTAACCACAGCAGCAGCCAAGAACGCAATCGCCGTACGCTACCGACTATTAGACTATTTCTACACTGCCTTCCATCGTCAGACCACCACCGGAGCGCCCAGTCTGAACCCATTGTGGTTCCACTACCCATCCGACTCCAACACCTTCGCCATCGAGCACCAGTTCTTTTACGGCGACGCGATCCTCGTTTCGCCTGTCTTGGAAGAGAACTCGACATCCGTGTCCATTTACCTGCCCAACGAAGTCTTCTATGACTACTGGACTAGCGAGCGTATCCAAGGAAACGGCAGTTACATCAACTTGACCGACGTAGGTTTCGATACCATCCCACTGCACATTCGTGGCGGATCCATCTTGCCACTTCGCGCTGAATCCGCAAACACAACGACAGAGTTGAGGAAGAAGGACTTCGTCTTGTGGATCGCACCGAATGCTACTAATCAAGCTACCGGCTCTTTGTACCTCGATGATGGCGATAGTATTGAACAACCGTCCACATCGTCCATCACCTTTTCGTACGACAACGGCGCGTTCAGCATGAGCGGTGACTTTGGATACGAGACTGATGTTGTTGTGAGGAACATTACTATTCTGGGTAGCGGACAGAGCGTTCAGGGTCCCGTTGCGCTGAATGGGAGCTTCGAGCACGATTTCGGCATGGGAGCAGGCATGCCAGAGTTCCAAGGTAAGGCGCGGAGGAGGGGCCTTGGTGCTGGTGCGGTGTGGGGTGCTGGTAAGGGTTTGGCAAGTGTGCTGTTGAACTTGTAAATGCAATGTCGATGTAGTAGTGAAACTGGAAGTAGACAACAAGCGACCAGCGCGTCCAACATGTCCGTACACAAATTCCTGAAGAAGAAAAGCCCGCCAGCAGGCTCTCCCCTCAACACCTCTCCTCACCACGTCTTCTCCAAAGGACTCCTTCTCGCTTTCTTCTTCTCTGCCTGCACCCTCATCTGCTCGGGGCTCTTAACCCCCCTCTGCACAGGCACTAAAAACCTTCTACCCAACTGTCCCGCAGGACCAACATCCGTCAACAGCCTTATTCTCTCCCTTATTCCAAAACTCCAATCTCCTCTCTCTTTATCCATACCCGTCTTCTTCTTTTCAAGAACTCGCTTCAACTGCAGGCGCTTCCTACAAAGCTTCTTCCCGCTTGCGACGACTTGCCTCCTCGTTGAGGTCTTTTTGGTAAGAATGCCGGTCTCGGCGATGATTGGTTTCGGTCTTTCAACCGGTGCTGATTTGGTGGTGCCAGTTCGGCTTCGCGTACGCATTGCTGGTGGGCCATTGATTTGTAGGTCTAGTTTGCGCCTTGCGCGGCGGATGCGAGCCATTGTGCGGATGCACAGTTTGGTATAGTGCTCCATGCTGAAGGTAGATCGGCTACTGTCAGGTAGTAAGGAGGTGGGTGATCGGGGTGCGGCAATGTTGTCTTGAATTTTGGGGAGAGAAATATGTGAGGATGGAGAGGGTTGCAGGTGTCTGAGATAGAATTTTGAAGGGGAGTGGGCGAGTTTATGAGGTATTGGAGGATGGCGAGATTGACAACAGGATTGCTAGAATAGAGAATTACAATAGGTTTGGAGGAGACAATGTGGTTGTGAGGATTGAGATCGTTGCTCTTGTGTTGGTATTATGTGAGGTGAAAGTGAAAGTAAAATTGTTCTGATCACTTCGACTTTCTATGTTGACGCATACATAGTCTCATCTATCCAAGAACGAGGCGGACATGTCTTCACCCACTGCCGATGTAGCTTTCTTGTACGCGTGACCTTAGCCCAGTAGTCGTGCCAGTATACTGAGTACGCTGTACGATTATCACGCGGTACATAGTATCTGTGGCCACAGGTTTCCATCTCCTGGTGCCTGCGAATGCAGAAGCGCAAATTGGCGATATCTGCGGCCGCTTCTTTGCTCACATTCACCCATGACTTATCTCGCTGTGCATCTGACTCTGATCGCCGTTCCTGAGACTGCAGGTGATCGTTCAGTGGGATAACGTCGAATGCGCACCCAGCCCATGGGCCGTCTTCGAAGTTCAGGTATCGTTTCGGAGAGTCTATTCGCTCAAAGTGCGGCATAGTGTTTGGCGCACTGCATGTCAGAACCAGAAAGATGTTGGCCAGAGTTAGTGGCTGGTGGTTCTCCGGTTCTGAATGTTTTTCATCCTTCAAGCTATTCTTCATCTGTTGTGTCAGAGTTTTGCAGAATCGCCTCGCTGTGGAAAGAAGTGGCTCCTGAGATTTGGGCGGAGGTCCCCAGTCTAGTGCCGGACAGGCTGGCTCTTGCAATTGATCCGAGCGCACGTATTGTCTGGTCGTGAGGTTGCGAAGCACCCACTCTCTCTCCGTAATACGCAAATCGATTCGGCTAAGATCTCGCTGGATCTTGTCTCGGTCCTCCGGTCTCGTCTCCGTCACATACTTCGATATTTTGAATACACGCTCACTCGAATGTCCAAGAACAGGATGATTGAGGAGACTACGCCATTTCGCGTCTGGATAGATGTTGAGATTTTCCCACCTCCAATCACAAATCGAATACTGTGACCTAAGGATCTGAGGCTCACTGCTCAATAACGTAGTATCTTTAATACCATAGTTCTGCATCTGCTCAGCAGTGAGCTACGAGTACTCTGAATGGAAGCCAACTTTTCTGCCTGCCCAGTGATTTTTCTGATAATCTCGATGAAGGCGTTCCAGGACGAGTGGCCATAGGCGAGCAGACGAGAGTCCTAACGCGATGAAGTCCTCCCGGGCATGTTTTTCAGCTTTGAGGTGCTTGAGGTAGACAATGCGGCGGAGATCCCCGGTGCGGATTTGTTCGTGAAGCAAAACATATTCGAAGATCTCATCAATGATCTCGTTCGGAAGGCGTTCGAAGAGGTCTCCACGGGGAGGAGGGAAGTTTTGAACACGTCCCACATCTTGTACAGGTTTTACAAACGTTTCGTAAAACCAGGCTTCGTCCTTCCGCTCGAAGAGCTGAGAGGTCCAGCAATCGTCTAGGGGCATTTGGCATTGATTGAGTTCCGGGCAGATAAGCCTGTAAGTAGAGGGAAACCCGTCCGGCCTAAGCCTATCACCTGAACGCATGATGATCCCGCCTATGTGCTTGTCTTTACGTTGCCAGCGTCAGGAGAAGTAACAAGAGGTGCAGAGTGGGGGTTGAGAGATCACGGCTGCCCTTTGATCATGGGTTGCAGCGCCACAGCCAAGACCCCATCCGAAGTGGAAGGAACAGCCTAAATATCCGTCGAACAGGCAATATCAGCCGATGCAAGAAATCCGCCTAGTTTGGCTTACGAAGCTAGAGGAAATTGTTGTCGTTGCAGTCTCGAGTTGGATTGGACTGGCGATAGACTCTCAACCAGCCTCATCATAGAGTATCGCATTGCGGGCTCGCTGCTTTGCGGAAAATCTCTTCGGAAACCTCACTACTGTTGTAGTTGAATGGTTGCGTGTTCAGTCAAAAGAACGGCGCCCGTTTACTGGCTGGGCTCCATGAACGGATAGGTAGTCTCGTAGTGATGGTCCACACATTCACAACAGCGTTTGAGCTTTAATTGATGCCTGATGATTCAATGCGACAAACAAGTACAAATACCTTAAAGGTGCTGTCAGCTTGCCCTATACCCATGAACCTGCAAAAGTGTTGCCATCAAAGACTCACTACACTCAACTCCCAGGCCAGCTCCTCCACTTCCCGCTCACTAATAACACAAGATATTTAAAGCCAGGAATTTCAGCCGCAAAATCACCACATTGTCTTCCAACATGGCCACCAACGTGGTGCAGACCTCAAAGTCTCAGCTCGAGGACTTCCTCCATCGAATCAACCACGTCGGCCTTCATGTGGCCGAATCTAGTACTAATTGTGGAGGCAACTGGGAGGTCGTAGACGAAGAGGAAATCCAAGACGAGCAGGACAAGAACGAGTGGATTCTTATCGGCAAGACGGAGACTGAGAAGCAGGAGGAACAGGAGCGCAAGGCCAAGGAGCGCATGAAAAAGCGTGCGAAGCGCATCTCCCAGCACTGAGGTCTGGGAGAGGGCTAGGTTGCTAAGATTCTTTTGCAACGTCCACGATGCCTGCAGCGTACTGCTTCCACGAAAATAGGTTACTAATTCAACTTCTGGAGACTGTGAGCAAGTTTGTAATTGGAACGGAATTCACGGAAAAGCATGCTGGGTTCAGGATTGGGTATCTTCATTCGGTAGATTGCGCAATATATACTCTCGCACTTTTGTGAACGACCGAATCGCAATCGGAATTCTCCTCCGTCTCATAGTATCCGCTCACCGTATTCGTATACGCGCGTCGCGACGTCTTCTCCGCCCGAAGCATTTGTTTGGGGTGCAGTGTGGTGTGATCGTGATGTGTCGACGTTCATTTCTTGCCCTTCTTCTTCTTCTTGCCTCCTGCACCTGCACCAGCCTTCGCATCCGTCGGCACGCCACCCATCTTTACGTCTCCGTTTTCATCAATCTGTGGTGTAGATATGCCCTCGGCGCCAGCCGGCACGCTCAAATCCTCCGTGGTTTCCGGCAGCGCTGCCATGTGCCTTCCCAACCTCCCCAGATTCCCGATCAGCCGTCCGACTTCTGCTCCCTTGTTTGTCTCATATCGCAAACATGTCCCCGACTCCGGATCGTACGTCTTCAGCGTAAAGAAGACGGTAACCTCTTCAGGATTTTGCGATTGCGGCGGTGGTGAAGATGAGCGTGTTGTGTCTGCGGGTCTTGAAGCTCTCTTCTCTTCGTTCTTTTGGCGCTTCTTTATCTTGGAGGATGTGGGTTTGAGAACCGAGTATTTGGACGTGATTCGTGTCTAGTAGCTCGATTAGATGGCGGGTCGCGTGCGTGGACACATGCTTGGCATACGGATGTCGGTCGCGCTTTAAGCAGGAGCGACGACTGCTCGTACCACTCCGCGCTGGTCTCGAAGTATGGCATTGTGAAGGCGTGATGTCTGGGGTAGAGGGTGAATGTGAGGCATGGTCGGTGGGTTCGATATGGGGGCAACTTTTGGCGGGGTCACTCGGAGGAACGTCGGTCCAGACCAGGATCGCGACTCTACCTAGATGCCACGGAATAGTACCTGTAGCAGAAAAGGGCTGATGCGAACATTCACCCATCAGGCAACAGCAGTTGTAACAGCACTTTTCGTGGTTGAGCAATCCCTCGAACCTTCCATCACGACCAAGCTAGTGCCTGACTCAATGCTCGAATATCCCACCCCAGGAATCCAAAGTCAATCAATTCCCAATCCGACGTCAACCCGGAAAAACAGGCGGATGGCGAGAAAATGCCCACCCCTAGGGCTGAGCTGGAAACTACCATCCAAGGACTAGTGGCGCGTGGTAACCATCTCAACCATGAGGTAGAAACCTACATTGCGGCAGTCCTTGAGAAACAAAAGGTTGGAAAAGTCTCCAATCCCGTCGAGTAGGTCAAGTTGTAATGCTACAAGATAGCCTGATTCCCCAGCCTTTGCAGAACTTTCATCAGTAAGCTTAGCCGCACAAGTTTCAACAGGCGTATCCAATTAGCACCTAGGTTTCACGACTGACTATAGCAGATACCGAAATCTCCGCAGTGACATGCGCAACGAGCTAGCTTTCCTGAAGAAGCTCGCAGGGTCGAACATGGATGAGGAGAAGGCCCGCCATTACATTGTGTCTTCGAATCTTCTCTACTATGAAGCACTATGGGGTGCAGCAAAGCGTTCAGCAGGGCTCCAAAGCTTCCGCAAATACTTCTTCTGGGACCGACATAAAGCTCCAGCGGGCAAGAATATCACAAAAGGGGTCAGCCTAGCGAAAGGAAGTCAAGGCAAGAACAAAACGTCTGCGCTCGTCGACATTGTTGCGGAAGAGGGTGCAGAATGGATACGAGTCTCCACCGTGTCCGAAAAGAGAATCCTCTTCGACCTCGCAAAGTTGGGCTGGGTGAACGACTCGGAATCGGATGAAGACGAAGACATGCCTGCCAGCCCTGAAGACGACGATGACGACGAAGACCAAATCGACGTTGTGCGAAACGCTCGCGAGCTTGCACGAGCTGCACGCGCAAACCCCATCCGCGGCCGGCCACCCAAGGTGCATTTCGTCCTTACTCGAATCTCTGTGGGAAAAACTCCAGCTATCGATATGATCATCAACAAGATCCGCGCTACAGGTGCGATAGTACAGTGTGGTGACGACATCCCACCTGCACTCTCGATAGATGCTGTCCTACCGCGTCTACTCATCGATCCATCGCGGTCTCTAAGCGATACGCTGAACATTGACTGTACCATTTTACTCGCCCTCATTTCTGATATCTCTCACAAGCCTTGCCTGATACTTGACTGGTATCCAGGAGAGGTGCGCGCCCAAATCGAGGAAGAAGCTGAAGAGCATCTGTTACCAACACATCTCTATCCTGCTATCGGTGCACATCCTATGGTGTGCACGCGCGAAGCTGCTGAACAGATGAATCTCATAGTACAGACTCTGGCGACTGATACAGAAAAGCTAAGAGCGGATCTACTGCTCGGGCAGGGTGATTGTGCATCGTCGTCGTCGAAAGAACTTGTTGAAGAATGGGTACGTGTTCTCGCAACATTCTGCAATGAGCTCAGGAAGAGCCCATGGTGGCGAAAACCCTAGTATCACCTTGTATTGCAATGCTAACGTGGCGATCTAGGCATCGTATTCAGACCACCAAGTACCTGACGGCTTTGCACTCCCAATCACCGTCACATCCTTCAACGTAGACACCATTACCGACACCCTCCCCACAGTGGCGACCACCATCGCTGCCGAACTAGGCCACCTCAACAAATCCATCTTCCTGTATGGCTGGGCCGAGAGCCTCACAACGCTGAGCGCCAATCGTGGTCGAGCAAAACAGATTGAGAACATCATCAACGAGCACGGTTTGAAGGACGGCGAGGCTGGACCACATATCTGGCTCTGCGGTGAGTCGCGAAGCTTGATTGCAAAGCATGGGAGACGGAAGTAAAGTATTGTCTGAGTAAGAGCATGATCGACACGTACTTTCTGTAAGCCGAGGCCTGGAGTGGGGTCGCCTAGAGACATACATCAATGGCAGCTGGGGTCGAGGGATGTTGACTAGGGAGCTCGAGTCTTAATGGTAGTTCTTCATGTTTGCGTTACTTCTCATTCGGAGATATCTTTTCATATGGGTCCCACATAGATTGTAGTCTTATGTGTAACTCAATGGGTTGTCTACTTGGCGTCATTGTGGCCTGTATTAGTGGACCCCTATGAGTGTGGTGAAATATCATTCGATGGGTGGGGTGTCTGGTCAAGTACAATACTCAACTCACGGAGTCGCAAAAGGTACACAAGGGCATCGAAAATCGGTTTGCACAAACCGACTCAGGGAAGTTCCTCTAGTTGATATCCAGCTGGCATTGTTTGTGCCATGGTTCGCTTCCACTAGCACTTGCGGCGCTTGAATAGACTTGTAGATCCAAGAAGTTGCTGATGAATCGGACTTATATAGGTACTAGAGAATTTGCGTAAGAGGCATCGCCCTGAGACTGTACACCTCTCTCTGTTCCAAATGTAATAGGGAAGAACAGTAAGGTCACAAGAGGAATAAATCCTTGCTCCTAGACTTTCATACCACCCGCAAAGTATGTAGCAAGCGTCATATACATGACAGAAGAACCACGTCGTCCTCCCACCTCTTAAATTCATCCTACGCTCTCCTACTCGGCACATATACTCAGAGGTGAGAAACGTTGATTGCCTAATCATGACGTGGCGCAGAGTGAATCATCATGCTTTGTTAATTGGAACCATCGTGGATAGTGCGTTCTAGTCTTCCTACTAATAGTCGTCTTGGAATGATGCAGACATCCTCCGTACACTCCTGGACTTAGACTTTTAGTAAACCACTGCTAATACACGAGCTGCCTGTTTGCCAAGCATATGCCCCTTACTTCACTCTAGCTCAAGGACAGGTACATGAGGTTGAGTATACAACTTACTCGTAGTGCGCAGCGTGTAAAAGACATTGTTGAAGTCAAATCTAATAGTATGAAGAAATGCACAAGTCGTAAAGATGACGCGTTGAACATTAGCAGCACCAATTTGCCGTTACATTACAACCGACAAATTTATAATACACGGCATACAGAGCCACGCATTTCGTTTAAGCATGACAGAAATTTGTTTTTTTTTTCTCTTTGATACCTAACACATCACGATAAGATCAACTAAGCTCGGAAGACAAACATCCTTACCTGTTAACCTTACCTTGACATCTTGCACTGCTGGAAAAAAACTCGTGCTTATAACTTACATTATACCTACCCAGCAAAAACCACACAGCGCAATGAAAGCCTGAAAAAAGAATAGAAGCTAATAAAACATGCGGAAGAAAGTTCACCTTGCCCTACTCATCAGAGAGATCCCATCCTGGCCTACCAAACATGTGTGAACCCGGCGTGATAAACGTCGTAACTGTGGCGGACTGCAATGTGCTGTACCTTTGCTTTACCAATGAGTCGAGTTTCGAAGAGCGAAATGCATGCCGACGAAGGACAAAGCGACGACCGGTCGAAAGCCTAGAGGTAACATACTGATGACCCTTACCATCTTGACCTGTATCGCTGTGTTGTATGGTCGAATGTCATGTCGCTCAACAAACTCGATCTTACCCTCAATGGCGAGAACGGGTCTAAGGCGAAGAAAAGGGAGGTAACCTTTGACAAACCCTTGCAGAAGATACCTCAACCAGCGAGTAGGCTTAGTATCTGCGGCGCTGTCTTGGATCGCCGTAGCTGTCGCCTTCGTAGCCGCGCTTCCTTGAGCCGTCGTCTCGGCCTCCACCGCCGTAACCACCACCATCGCGGTCGCGGTCGCGGTATCGATCTCTGCTGCCGAGCGGTTCGTTGTTAGCACCGCTGGATCCTCGGTCGTTGAAGCCACCGCCGCGTCGGTCTTCGTAACGTCCCCCGCCTCCACCTCGGTCGCCTCCGAATCCACCACCACCACCACCACCACCTCCTCCTCCTCCTCGATCGCCGCCAAAACCACTGCCTCGTGGACCGCGAGGTCCTGCTGGGGCGCCATCGGGAGGTCCGTAGCCATTGGACTGGTAGCCGATACCTCCGCGACCACCACCAAAGTCGCCTCGACCGCGGCCTCCGCCCCCGAATCCGCCTCGGAAACCTCCTCGATCACCGCCGAAGCCGCCACGGCCACCACCTCGTCCGCCGAAGCCACCAGCGAAGCCGGCTCCACGGGCTCCAAAGCCTCCAGGGCCAGCTGGGGGTCCTCCGAACTGGCTACCTCCACTTGGTCCGCGAGCAGACGGAGCCTTGGTGTAGCCTCGTCCACCGAGACCACCACCAAAGCGACGAGGGCGCCATCCAGAGACAGTGCGGCCGCGCTCGACATCGACAAGTACGCGTCGATCCTTGATCTTGATACCGTCTGTCTCTTTGTACGCAGCCTTCATGTCCTTTTCGCGCTCGAACACGATGAAAGCGTAACCGCGCATTTTCTTCTTAAGTGGCGCTTCGGCTGGCTGGGTGAGGTCTTCAACAATGCGGATGCGTTCGATGGGACCGTAGCGGCCGAATTCGCGCTCGAGGTCGTCGGTGGTGACGCCATAGGATAGGCGAGAAACGAAGAGTGTCTTGAAAGCGTCGCCCTGAACTTTGGGATCTTCGGAAGGTTTGTCTATATAATGTTAGCATGTAATACGAACCGGTGTTGCGTTGCGCGAATGATGTGAATGTGGGCGCGTAGTGGTGTCGTACAGTTTTTGACCCCTTCCGTCAGCAGCCACTCCTGTTTCTCCTTCTTTTCGAGCTTCTTGCGATGGCGCTTCTGCAGCCAGCTGTCGGTCGGCACGTAGCCGTCTTTATCCTTGTACTGCTTCAAGGCCTCGAGGTACTGGCCAACGCCACCAATCTTGGGCGTGCAGCGCTTCTCGGGCGCGTGGTCGGCAGGTTCAACCCATCGCAGCGGCGGCCGTGGGGCGAACAGGTTCAACAGCATCGGGGGGAGTAGATGCGTCATACTGGTGGTTTCTGTTCTGGAATGCGCTCCAGACAGCGATGTGGAATAGTTGGAATAGGAAGGGTGGAGGGAGTGACGATGAAGGTCGTTGTTTGGGGGGATTCGCTTTCGAGGAAGCTGCGACGCGGAGTTCGCACTAGCGCCAAACCTAGGCCACAACCACTGCACGTGAGATGACCGCCAAACTTTTGGACTCTGAGATTGGTGAAAGCACCGCCGTTACTACCGCAATTGCACGCCAACATGCCTCTCTCGGCTATCAAGACGGTCGCAAAGGCCCAAGTATGTTCTTGCGGACTCAGTTGCCCCGGCATACGCCACTCTCGATGCTGATCATCACCACAGAACGGCGTGGGAGCCTTTGTTCTTCCGTGCAAGTCGCTCACCTTCCACTACTGCAACTGGTGGGGGTCCTCCCGGGGCATGAACGCATTCCTCAAGGCCTCTCTTCCCGCATTCGCAGAGCGCAACCCCCAGATCGAAATCTCCGTCAGCCCACGGCCCCGCCACCACCCCGTAATCATCGCAAACTACATCAACGGCGCTCAACGGTCAATATGTGTGAAGAACCTGCAGAACGAGGGTGTGAGAGACAAGGCCGAGATGTTGAGGAACAGCACAGGGGAGAAGAACAGGAGACTGGATGGACGACCAGTGAAGAGTCTGAACGAGAGCGTTAGGGGCATATGGAGTCCGTTCCACGGAAGCAAGATCAAGATATGAGAATTGGAGAGTGGAGGAACACGAACATCATAGGCAATGGAGATCCAACGAATACCACGGCACCGGCGTTGCAGGATCCGAGATCGTTCAGGCACGCTCAAGGAGACGACATGAGCTACATATACTGGTTCGAATATACACAACAATTGTATAAACAATCTATCAGATACGCAGAGATCACGCATCTTTTGGAACCAACAAGATTGATGATCGCAGACATTCATTATGCTGAGCCAAGTCAAATTTGTCATAACATCATGGTCATTCGCTCCCGAGGCGCGCTCGAATCATCTATAGACGAGCATCACTTTGAGGATTTCATGCCTGGTTGCTGTTGATGATGTCAACGAAGGCAGGCTTCAAGCTAGCACCACCGACAAGGAAACCGTCAATGTCGGCCTGCTTGGCGAGTTCCTTGCAGTTCTTCTCAGAGACACTGCCACCGTATAGAATACGGGTCTTCTCGGCAGCCTCAGCCGAGATCTCCTTCTTGAGCCACTCGCGGAGAGCGGCGTGGACCTCTTGTGCTTGCTCGGTGGTTGCGACCTTGCCGGTGCCAATAGCCCTGTTGTACGTTAGTGACTATGGAAGAGATTGAACATTGAAAGACTAGACGCACCAGATGGGCTCGTAGGCAACGACAATCTTGCTCCAGTCTTTAACCTTGTCCGCGACAGCCTTGAGCTGCTTGGTGACAACATTGACGGTCTCGCCCGCTTCACGCTGCTCGAGGCTCTCGCCGCAGCACAGAACCACACCGAGACCGCTGTCGATGGCGGCCTTTGTCTTGCTGGCAACAAAGTCATCGCTCTCTTGTAGGATCTGGCGACGCTCCGAGTGACCAAGGATAGCCCAAGTGATGCCGCTGTCCTTGAGTTGTTCAGCCGAGATCTCACCGGTGAAGGCTCCGTTGGGCTTGTCGAAGATGTTTTGCGCCGCGACCTCAATGCCCTTGCGGAGATGTTCGCGTGTGAGGAGGAGGTAGAGGGCTGGTGGTGCGATGACGACCTCTGGTTTTGTTGTTAGTCTTTTGTCTTTTTGTGTCGCTAAAAACGCCTTCCGACGTACCTGTGTTCTGGTCGAGTTTGGCCTTGTTGAGGTTCTCAACGATCTCGGTGATGGACTTTATCGTTCCATTCCTTCAGAAAGTCAGCTTCTTCCTGTTGTTGTGAAGGCACTGACAGCTTGCGTGGTTACGAACATTTTGAAGTTACCTTTTAGGTTTTCTAGGTCAGTATATGTCTTACTTGTGTACTGTGCCATTGCTTACCTCCGACGAAGAATTGGCGACCCATTTTGGCGGTTGGATGTGTAGGTTTAGACTAGGAAGGTGATGTGAAGGGGTATCAAAAGTGGTCGATTGGACTTGGGATTGTGAAGATGGAGTGTTGCTGAGCTCGAGCTACAAGAGTTGTTAGAGCTTGGTGGGGTTACGCGGGGCTAATGACGTCTGAGGACTGTCTGAGCTGTAAGAGCATCCGGCAAAAGTCGGGCTTGGGTGAGCTGTTCCAAAAAAAACCAGTGGAGATGGCGACCCAATAGGAGTTATCTTCGTCTAACAGGCAAGTATCGCGACGTTGCATTATTCATCTGGAGCAGCTTGCTGCCAGGCAGATACGGAAGCCATGCGTCCATACCTTCGGTTGCATGCTCCAACTTGCTACGTTTGGAAAAAGACAAGTAACAATGCCATCGTTGCCGGCTGCTTCCTGGTTTCGACGGGATGAAGCGACGATGAAGGAGTGGGGTCACTAACAGTGATCGGCCCGCATGCTATTGCTCCTTCCCCTAGGGAGCTTTCAGCCTCATGGCCGACCACTCAGAACTACGTCTACGCCACGACAATGTCCGAAGCCATAGCATCGCTCGACCAACAAGAACCTCCGCCCGTCCACGGCGTCTCCGTAACACCACTGACTCAATGCTCCCATTGGCACTCTCCACTCGACATCATCGCCATCAAACATTTCTGCTGCCAGAGGTTCTACGCGTGCATCAGCTGTCACGATGCCTGCGAATCTCACAAGTCCGATGTCTGGCCTTGTACAAAAAGAAATAAGAGTGTGGTGCTTTGCGGACAGTGCAAGCATGTTCTGACTGTTACCGAGTACATGGAGAGCGGAAGCAAGTGTACGCAATGCAGAAGCGCATTCAATCCTGGTTGTAAGAATCATTGGGAACTTTATTTTGAGGTTGAAGAGAAGCCATCAATCGCAATGCATACCCCCTAACTCCCTTATTTCCCCAACGTCAAAAACAACCTATCGCCAATATCACCCAACCCAGGCTTAATCATGCCCTTCTCATCAACCCCTTTATCACATCCACCCACCCAGACCTCAACGCCCTCTTTCCACTCCCCACACGCCTTCTGCAGCCCCTCCTCGGTAGCCAGAATAGCAACCACAAGGATCCTCTTCACACCCCAATCCTTCAGCGTATCAATCGCCGCCTGGGCCGTAGCGCCCGTTGCAATGATGGGGTCCACAACAATGGCCAACTCTGGCTGAAGTTTATCTGAGCCGGATGTGTGGGGCGTGTGGTAGGGGAGGTTGTTGTAGTATTCTACGGGCTGTAAGGTGGATTTCTCGCGATAGAGGCCGAGGTGGTGGATAGGGACGGGCGTGGGGAGGAGGGAGGAGATGGCGGGGACCATGGAGAGGCCGGAGCGGAGAATGGGGACGAGGGATATGGAGGATGGTGAGGGGGAGGTGGTGGTTGTGGTGTATTCGTAGCCGAGGGGGGATTTGTCCTGTGGGTAGGGGGTTAGCATTACTTTTTGCGACTGTTGGGCGGGGGATTGCTATGGCTGCAGGGATATGGCAATCCTGCTATACAAGTGTGTCGCGGAATCCCCCCCGCTTTGCGATGTGACGAGGTGAATATACATGTGATGGGACGGACGTACGGTGCCTGCTTGTTGTGCCTTTAAGCCTGCGGCCAGAGCTTCATAGCCGACCATGAGGGCCAGTTCATGGACCAGCGTTTGCGCATCTTTGGACCCTGTGCTCGCCGATCGTAGCTGTGAGAGCTTCGCCTGGAGACATGGGTGTGTTGATACGTGAGCGTTCTTGGGGAGGTTGATGTTGGACATATTGGACATGTTGGATTCGCAGTTTAGTTGAGTTCCCAGAGAGATGTGGATTTGCAAGTCTTGGTATCCTGAGATTTATAGCCGCTGGTTCTACTTCACTTGCCTGTACATTCAAGAAGGTGTGTGAGACAAGCGCGTGGTACGTCTAGCCTACCCACATGCCGGCGATAACAGAGGCCACACGGCGCCGGGCAGCTCCGTCGCCTGAATCCTTGTCACGCCTCGGCTACTGCGTGGCGCTTGACCAGGGTCCCATGCCCCAACCGGAGAACATGGGATCGCATGCAGCCATTCGTCCCAGCGCATATCGTTTGCAGAAGCAAAGGGTTACTTGAGATTTGACCTTTTCTTATTTGGCGCATGAGGGAGGGAAGGGGAGGCAGAAGGCTATATGCGTGTGCTGTGTCCTTTCCGGGGACTGCCACTTTCTTCTCATCGCACCATAGAAAGGAGCATGTTGCTGCGCTTCAAGTTACACACGGCGTCTTGAGCTGAGGACAATACAGACAAAGTCGGCATCCGCACGTCATTGCACACACGGGACGGCAACAGCAGCTATGGCCCACTCTGCAGTCGCCGAAGAAGACCTCTCCACGAAACGCGAGTCACACTTCAACAACCAGCGCTCGTCGCTGCGTTCTTCTACTCTCTCAGTAGCGTCGTCGTATCGCCCGCAGCCGCGATCCCGAACACGCAGCGACCTGCGCCGACTGCACGAATTCAACCTCAACTTGGAAAAAGTTGACTCGGAGCGCTCCGACAGCGACCCTCTACCTTCTCCTACGTCGACAGCTTCGCCTGCGCCCAATATACCGTATACCTCGCGACAACGCGAAAGATCGTATAGCAGTGTGAAGCGTCGGGACAGACACTCCGGAGGGCACAGTTCGCTGAGCACAGTCTCGTCGCGAGCTGGACATGGAAAACAAGGCGAAGACCTCGTAGCACCAGCATCCTGGCTCCATCACTACAGCGAAAACGCGCAGTCGCCCAATCACCAACGATCCCTGCGCACCACAAGAACGCGAGACCAGAGTAGACAGCCACCGACGGACAACGGCACTAGATCTGCATCTCACACACGGCAGCAACGAACGAGAAGGCCCTCTTTCCCGCTAGGACGAGTAGCGCCCACGGCTGCATCAGGGTCCCAACAGGACATTACCGCCTTACCCAGCATGTCGCCTGTCCATGAAGATGGCGGTTATCTTGACCAGAACCACGACCCACACGCAGAGTACTACTTGCGCTCCAAGCGCTCCCCCAGCGCCCAAAAAGCATCAAGATTAGCCACAGAACTCTACACCGTCTCCTACCTAATCTTCTTCTCAATATGGGGCACGCTAGCTCGTCTCGGTCTGCAAGCACTCGCCTTCTACCCCGGCGCACCAGTCGTCTTCTCCGAGCTCTGGGCCAACGTCGCAGGCACCTTCATCATGGGCTTCCTATCCACAGACAGGCGTCTTTTCGCCGCAGAATGGGGTCAGCACCAAGGTAGTAGCAGTGTGGAAAAACAAGCAGAACCAACTGACTATCCCGCTGAACACCCCCGCGATAAACTCCGACACGGAAAAGTCAAGAAGACAATACCCATGTACATTGGCCTCGCAACAGGCTTCTGCGGCTCCTTTACCAGTTTCTCAAGTTTTGCGCGCGACATCTTCCTCGCACTATCCAACGACCTCAAAAGTCCACGACATCATCCTTACTCCGCAAACGCACCCGTGCCATCTCCCTCGAGCACAGTCCCGCGGAACGGCGGATACAGCGTCATGGCCACCCTCGCCGCCATCATAATAACAATCTCAACATGTTACTGCGCACTACACATGGGCGCCCACCTCGCCCTCGCTCTAGACCGCATAACACCCACCCTCCCCTTCCGCCTCACCCGCCGATTCCTCGACCCCGTCTTCATCGTGCTGGGTTGGGGCGTTTGGTTTGGCGCAATCATAATGGTGTGTCTCCCGCCCCATTCCGCCTGGAGATCACAAGCCCTCTTTGCCTGCGTCTTCGCTCCCGCTGGTTGTTTACTACGCCACTACATCTCCCTGTTCCTCAACCCCATCACTCCTTCCTTCCCCTTGGGCACTTTTACCGTTAATATCTTCGGTACTGCCGTGTTGGGCATGGCGTATGACTTGCAACACGTGACCCTGAGTAGCACGGGACGTGTTGGAGGCAGTGTAGTTGGCTGCGCCGTTCTTCAGGGCATCCAGGATGGGTTTTGTGGGTGTCTGACTACGGTCAGTACGTGGATTGCTGAGATTGATGCGTTGAAGAGGAGGGCTGCGTATGTTTATGGGGTCGTGAGTGTGGGGGTAGGGGTGGGGTTGTTGGTTGTTGTTATGGGGAGTGTGAGGTGGTCGATTGGGTGGGAGGAGATTCTTTGTGTGACGTGATGTAATGTTTTTTTATTACGGAAAAAGGGAGGAATTCGCCTTTGACACGCCAGGGCTAGCATGGATATACCAAAGGCCGACAGGACGATATTGAGGATCTAATGGCACAGCATTTAATGTATGATACGACAACGGAGGATAGAATGGTTGGCATTTACACCACAGCAACGTACAGAAACGATATACCCAAGATAGAATGAACTTTTACTCGCATTTTACCTCATACACTCCCGCCTCCGCCTCCTCTCTCCTCATCCTTTTTCCTCCATGTGCGATGTCAACAATCTCTCTTGCCCATCCACGACTGTCCCCACATCCTCTCTAACCCACCTCTCCACCCCAACCCTGATCCACTTCCGCCTCTCCCTCTTTAGATAATGTTCCACAACCTCAGCAACCTCCAGAGCCAACTGTTTCGAATAACAATCTCCACTCACAATCTCGTTCATCTCCGCCCGTCCCTCCTGTCCCTCTTCATCTTCCCCACTCTTTCGAAACGCCTCCATATCAGCAAGCGCCATATACCCCAACCGCCACTCGAACCAGAAATCGCTCGACTGGGCTTTCCGCCTCTTGCTCCCATTACCAAGGAGGTCGTTTTCCGGACCGGGCGCAAGCTGGAACGTAATTTTCTTGATGGAAGGCATTTTGTGGATTTGGCACATGATGCTTGTTGTGGTTGAGGCTAGGGGGAAGACGGCTATGAAGGTCAGGGAGGTCAAGTTACGACATGATTCTGGGTTCTTGCTCAGGCGATGCAGGGTAAATTCGAGGATTTCCGGTGCGCTCTTAAGATGGAATTCGTATGTGCTGTATGCCGTGATGGAGGAGCCTTCGTTGTAGCCGATATGGTGCCAGGGTCGTCGGTGGATGAGAGCGGAGTCGGAAGTTGGGAGTTCGTTTTCCGCCTGCTCGACAGGCGGGGGTTCCTTTTGTAGAAGCTCAATGTAGTGCATTTTCATTTCAAAGGCCCACGCATCGCTGCTGCCCATGGCCGAACCTAGTAGTGCAGCCATGGTCTCTGGTGGCGCAGTGACAACGACACGCATGGGCTCCAGACACGAGAATATCTGCGTCCACATTTCGGAGGCTGAGCGCTCTAACGCCCTTTGAGCGGCGGACACATGGCGTGAGTTGTATTTCTTGTTTGTGTTCACTACCACGCTCTTGATGTGCCGTTTCAGCTTATTCTCCGTGACGAACCGCGCAAAGTTGTTGAACCACTTGGAAAGATGCGGTAGCCACACAGTGCCTGGTGTTGACTTTAGAAACTCGTCTTCGTCCTGAATGCGACACAGTTGGATGAGTACGTCGTCCATGGCTGGCTCGAAAGCGGACCCTGACGTGCTTTTAAACTTGCTCCGCAGTTTTGTGTAGAGCGTGAATTCGTGGTTACTCAATCTGGATAGCTGTCCTTGCATACTATCAACGAGGCGTGCGTCTATGGGTACCCATTGTGATTCTGTGTCCATTGGTATGCGCGAGAATTCAAAGAGAATTGGGAGCACAACCTTTCTCCAGCGCCATGATACTTCGGACAGGGCTTTGAGAGGCTCAGTATTTGAGTAAGCGAGATTTGCGTTTGGCTCATGATTGAATTTCATGATTGACGGAGGTTGATCTACCAGGTATGAGGAGATTTGAGCCAGGAGCTCGTTTGGCAGCGACTGCATGATGATGTGCGGAGTTTATAGCTGTCGTATGTATTAATCACAGTACAGCTGTCAAGTATCAAAATATGGGTCGTAGCTGTTTCGGTGTAATGGAAGTGATGCAGCTGAGGTGCTGTCGAAGGAAGATAGAGGGTCCGATATTGTGGGCCTCTGCGTACGTCATCCCGGATGTGACTAGACAGCAACAGCCTGGGAGAGGTCGCAGCCATTACCTTGGAATGATGAATAATACCTTTTATCCCAACCTAACCGGGTATTATCTATTCCTCAAAAGGTAGTACAACTTATCGCTGCTGTCTGTTTACGTGGGCTTTTACAATGTCTTTAATGAACCTTGCACGTAGGCTTTTTTTATATCATATTAACCTACCTACGCAGTGGTGAACCCTAAAACCCCGCCCTAACAGCCCCCTCCAACCACGCAACCCCCGCCATAACCCCATCAACAACGCTCACCCTCTCACCCTCCTCCACCCCCAACTCCTCCACACAAGCCTCTCTAACCATCTCATCCATACCCGCCATACCTGCACACCCCAGACAAACCGCTCCAACCCTCCCCTTCCTCAACAACCTCTTAACAGCATCCTTGATCCGTTTCCTCACCTCCTCAGCAGGCGCATCGTGTAAATCTGTCGCATCAAGTCCCGTTGTTTCTACCCCGGCGAAGCGCTTACTAGCTTCTGAGCCGGTGCCTAGAAAGGCTATAGTAGCGTCTGTTAAGATGGTTTCCCAGACTTTGCCTGTGCTTATTATGCCGAATTTCTCGTCTGGGTGGATGGCTTGGAGGGAGGCGCCGACGCTGGCTTCGAAGATGCCAGTAACGGGTTTGCGCGCGTTTCTTATTGCGGGCTCTTGTTTAAGGAGGGAGACGAGGGGGTGTTGCGAGTAGCATGCGACGAGGAAAGCATCGTGGCGCTCGAGGTCTTTTCGTAGAGCGGGGAGGCAGTGTTGGACTGAGTCTGCGGCGTCGTCTTCGTTGTTGATACTCTTGGGGCCCGAGGGGGCGGTGAAGTATTCGTACGCGGTCTGTTCTAGCTGTGGTTAGTTTCGCTGGGTGGGGCTGTGGTGAGCTGGTGATGGTTGACGTCTTTGAATTGTAGGGTGTTGACGAGGGGCTTTAGGCCGTTCGTCATTTGCTCCGTGGAGTTTGGGTTGATGACTAGGATGGACCGCATCTTGCTATAGCGTGGGTTGAAGCAGTTTCAATACTCGCCCGTTGCGTTTGCTTGTAGCAACCAGGCAACGCGGGTTACCCCGCCATGGAGTTGAACAGTGTGGCGCGTGATGGACTTGGGATGTGGAGCTGTGACAAGGATACGAGACTTGACGTCATGTTCCAGACTGTCTTGTTTACTGTGTACACAACGACAGGGTGCACTTGGAGAATTTGCCGCAATGAACAGACATGTTATGTTGTATTAGGCTACTGGGGGTATAGTAGATGCATGGTATCGCCTGGGCTTGTTGAATAACTATGCGCCGCCGTGCATATTCAACCGCACCAACGCCGTCGCCAAGGAAATCATCAAAAGGTGGGATGTGACAGCTGAACATGTTAGGCGCAGTCGTTGTGCAGCGACTCCCCAGAAGAGCTTACAGTCGTGAATAGTCGTCGAGAGGTTGGCGACAGCCTAACGGAAGCAGCTGAAGCGCCCGCAGGAGAGACGGAAGGGCGCGCGTCGAACGCCATGTCGGTCAGCGACAACACCACCGCCTAGCATCCTGTGTCAGCAACAGCTTGCCAGTCTCCGGAACAGACGGCTTCAAAAGGGGGCTACGTACCGGCATGGCGGCCTCCCCAGTGTTTAGTCCACATGAGACCCATGGTTGCTTGTGTTGGTTGGTTGGTTGGTAGGTAAGTAGGAGTGGTCGTGTAGGTTGGGAAGTTGACGAATCGTCTTCGTTGGTCGATCGCGGCTCTTGTTGGGGTTGGTGTAGCTGAAAAGTAGTCGCGACAGGAAAGTTAAATAGGAGTTGTGTGGTGCGAGGCTGGACGCTGGACGCTGGACGCGTGATTCACGGGCAAGAACAGGGTCGGTGAAGCTGTCGCAGCTGCGTCATAGGCTGGGAGCCAAGGGCTTGGGAGGTGCAGCACAGCCACCGCTAAAGGCGATCGTGGAGACGGCTGCATCGACCGCGTACCATGGTGCAGTATATAGCGGCATAGCCTCTGGCCTGGACATGTTGGCAAAATATGCGCGCTTCTAACTGGCCGCTTCTGGTTTCTTTGAAGATGGGCAGAGTGCACTCAGAGTGGTGCGCCACAACATCTAGAAACAGAAGGGCCGAAGAGGTGCTTCGTGATGTTCGAGGCTGGGGGGCAGAGATTAGTGATACATGAGCGCGTTAGCCCGTCACCTGCGACTCGATTTGCACGCGAGCAAAACAGCTAGTGATGTGCAAACACATTCACCGGACCTTTCGTCCCCTGGAAGACATGAAGTGGGACAAGTCACGGCAGCAATTGAGTTGATTGCTGGTCTTGTGAGCAAGGTTGTAGCTTACCTGAACCGAAAGCATAGGGATCATAGTCTGCTCCAGGTCCAGGTTCCAGAGTTTGTTTCTATAGTACAGGCCGTTCCAGATAGCATGGCATGGCCATCTCACCATCGCCTTTGCGATTGAGCCTACTACTGGCCCGTGGCGGAGGATGGGACGCTCGTCGCAAAGACTTTTTTAATCTTCTGCCCGACGCTCGTGGTGCAAAGATTCTACCTTCCGCCCATGCCTCCTTGTTGTGCCATGGCAGCGTTCTGTTCTTGGAAGCGGTCGCCTAATCGTTGCGAGCCCTTCATGTGCTTGTCGACGCATCGCATAACACAGCTCTCTTCGCGCGAGGTGAGGGACTTGCTCTCGAAGCCGTTGACGCAGTGGTCGAAGCATTGCTGTACGAGGTTCGAGTACATCTGGTGCACATTAGCTACTTTGAACCAAGTGGGGGAGTGAAGAGCCGCACGTTCATAAACTCCTTCATCTGCTTCTTCTCCATGCGCGTCTGCAGCTCGCGCTGTTCCGATGCCGTAAGTCTGCACGCCATGAGTTTTGCGCACATGAGCTGGGGAGCTTACGTACGAGTCCATGGAGTGTGCTGACCGGAGATTTACGGTTGTTGTTGTTTTTTTTTTTTACTGAATAATGGCTCGACTCGGAAATTTGGTATGACGTCGGGTGGTTGTCTGGATGCTGTGGTGCTGACGAGACGAGCCTTCGCCCCCAAAATGTACATAGTAGACGCGAGCTAGGCCATTGGGCGGCCCGTCCGCGCTCCTCCAGGTCACCAAACGACGGCCAACAAGCCCTCCAGCGTCCAAGGCAGCGGCTGGGGACGGCTTCAATCCTTGGAAGGCATTGTCGACAGTGGACACGATGCTAAAATTGGCCCGGTCACGACAGCTTCGTCCCCCTCGCATGTCCCCGTCGCCCCTATGTCGACTCGCTCCCGCTGCATCGCTTGTACCAGTACCTGTTACCCCCCGCCGCCAAGACGGTCGTTATTATGGGAACCAACTCCAGCGATAGCAGACGAAACAACACAATAGCACGCCCCTCTTGATAGCAGCTGCATCCCGCTATCCGTATTGATCGCCGCAGTATTTTGCCGTCGTTCTGGATTCGCGCCTCGCGTTTGTGTCTTTCAGTCAGGCGACGCTGTGCCGTCGTCGTTGGATGCTCACAATTGGCCCGCAGCCACACATCACAGCCGCTAAGCTGCTGCTCTTCGTCAGTCCAGCAGCGGGCTTCCACTTGACTCCCTCGCCCGCCTGCCATCATTGCCGAGACCAGAAGGCGACCCTGCATGCTCAAGTCGCTTGATGCCACGGTTTCAGGCGCGCGCTGAAGATATTGCGCCCGACCAGGCCTTGACCCGGCCGACGACAGCCTGCAACTCCTGCATCTGTACCCCCTTAACCGCCCGTCGCGTCTCTGCTCTAGGCTGGCTCACTCTTGCGCCGACTGCTACTGCTCCCGCTCTGCCTCTGCTCTGCCTCTGCTCTGCCTCTGCTCTGCCTCTGCTCTGCTACCGCTCTGCCACCGCCGCAAGACGCCCGCTGGAATACGACAAGGGCCCCGCTGAGATCTCGTGCACGCTCGCTACCACCGCTGCCTCGCTACCACCTCGCTACCCTCCGACGTCACATAGCGGCCCCCAGACAGCTGCCGCCTGCCCACTTGGGGCCCACCTGTGCCTGGACAACAACTCTCCACAAGACAAGACAAGACAAGACACTGCGGTCGACCACTGTCCGCCTCAACCTTGTCTGAGGAGCTGCGACGCTCTTCAGCCCACAAGCCTGCCATGGCTCCTGCAGGCACGCACACCAATCCCCACACTCCGCGCGTGCGCAACGGCGAGCCCCAGCCTGCCCCAATAGCAACTCCAGAACCTGCCTCGTCGCGTCGCGATTTGACCTCGTGGTGGAGGCAGTTCAGCAAGCGCCCCGCGAAAAAGGACGATGACAAAGGTACGACATTACTCACTTCTTCTTCTTCTTCTTCTTCTTCTTCTTCTTCTTCTTCTTCTTCTTCACATGTCGAGCCTACATGATCGCAGCGCATGACAAGGCTGAGCCTCACCCACGCGCCTGCAACCTCCCAGCCTCTTGTCGCGAGCAATCACTGACTGCTGTCGGCGCACTTTAGAACCCGCCCCCCCTGGCATCTTTGGCGTGCCCCTCATACAAAGCATACCCTATGCCAACGTCGCCATATCGCTGTTCAACGAACATGGCGAGAGTTACATCTACGGCTACGTCCCCATTGTAGTCGCCAAATGCGGTGTCTTTTTGAAGGAAAAGGGTCAGTGAATCCACTCTCATCTCCCATCTCCCATTAGCTGCTAACAGCGCACAGCAACTGACGTAGAAGGCATCTTCCGCTTAGCAGGCTCGGAGAAGCGCATCAAAGAGCTCAGGACTGCCTTTGACACCCCACCCCGCTACGGCAAAGGTCTGGATTGGTCCGGCTACACTGTACATGACGCCGCCAATATCCTGCGACGCTACTTCAACAATCTCCCGGAGCCTATCATACCGCTGCAGCACTACGACCCATTCCGAGATCCTCTCAAAGGCCACCAAGCTGAGGCTGTAGGCCCAAGCGAAGGACAGCAACCCTCGGTCGGAGGCTTTGACCCCGACGCTGCCGTGCGCGTATATCAGTCCCAGATCAAGGCTTTACCGTCTTTGAATCGACAACTACTGCTATACATCTTGGACCTACTTGCAGTCTTCGCTGCCAAGGCCGATATTAACAAGATGACAACCTCCAATCTGGCTGCCATCTTCCAGCCCGGACTTCTCTCACATCCACAGCATGACATGTCTCCCGTAGATTATCGTCTAAGCCAGGACGTACTCATCTTCCTCATTGATAACCAGGACCACTTCTTGATTGGTATGGAGGGCACAGCAGTCGATGAAGGCACTGTCAAACACATTGAAAGCGGGCCTTCTACCCCACAAGCAAGGACACCTACTACTCCTCGAAACAGCTCTGGTATCGGACGGTCTGCATCGACCACTTCAAGCGCTGGCGCAGAGAGTCTCCGCCAGTATGGTGGTGTCCGCAGGAATGTATCCACGTCTTCGAAGCGCTCACGACACTCGGGCGCAGTGCCTAGTCCGAATGCACCTGCGTTTGTCTCCCCCACGACATCTGGTGTACATCGAAGCAACACGTTGCCCTCAAAGCGCTCCCCAGCAATTGGGAGCCCTCGCTTTCCTGCGGCAAAGCAAGCCGGGCCTGAAGAGACAAAGAGCCCGCTTTCAGCACCGATGCCCGCCGATATTCCAGAGAGTGTGGCTGTTCCCAAGCAGGAGCTTGAGCAGCCCTCACGTACGGTGGAAGTTCCGCGGGAACGCCCGCAGTCTGTAGTACCTGTGGCTTCAGCCACACAGCCTGTAGACCCTGAAGTACCACCGCCACAACGAGCGCAGACTATGCCACCAAACAAGATAGAGATGCCGACCCCGTACCAACCCTTTTCCCCGCAACAGGCATCTACGCAACCGACAGAGCCTTTACAACATGGACCCGCAGTTACACCTGCCACCCATGATATGCCGGGCGGGTTCCCTCTCCCCTCTCCAGGCGTCATCCCGCCAAGCCAGCCTACTACTCCAAATGTCACTGCGCAGACAGCACAGAACCTATTGTCTCCAAGATCAACTACTCCAGGTCCGCGCAGTCCTCAGCGCAGTCCCCTTCATAGTCCGCATCATACGCCAACACGTGAGCGGTCAGAGTTTCTGGAAGGACCCATTGACTCGGGACCCTCTGTTGAGCTGACCCCTGCTGTTCGTACCTTTACTCAAATACTAGCCAAGGTTGCGGCCTCACCTCCAAACGAATCAAAGGAATCTAAAGAGGGACGGAAACCGAACAAACTCCAGAAGAAGAGGATGCCCAATAGTATCAGTCAAAGTACGCACAGCTCCACACACTCTCTTGGTGGCAGCGATTCAGGATTCGGGGGTCATTTCTCCCAGGGACCTCCTTCACCATTGCAGCCACCCACACTTCCCTTTGCGCATGGTCAATCTCAAGCGAACAGTTCAAGAGAGGCTCTGCAGGATACAGGCTCTAATCGGGCCTCTGGTAACACACTCAAGCCCAGCATGTCGCCTTCTGCTAGTTTCAGGTCCCATAGCACTGCAACAGAATACTCGGAAAGTGAGCAGCTGGACGACCAGCCGAGAGAAGAGAAGCGCAGCTTCTGGAAAGGTCACAAGCGTGGAGAGAGCAAGGCCACGCCGACGGCAAGCCAGACTGATCTGCATGGTTCGGTACCTGGTGCTGATAAGAGTATGAGCTCGTTTGCCAGTAGTTCTGGATGGACAGGTGGAGGGCGAAGAAGCATGCAGTACGAGACCAACCAAAGCTCAGACTCAATATTATTCGGTAGCAGTCCTCCTGATCACGAAAAATCTGACAAGAAGGGTGCTTTCGACTGGTTCCACAAACGGAGACTGGATCACAAGGAGCGCGTAGATAGGAGAGAAAGAGCCAAGAGTCCCCCGGGCAGTTCAGGCCATCTGCCATCTCCTCAAAACATTATGGCGTCATCGGAAACTCTTGGCGCTCGTGGACGAGCGCCAGACACGCCACATTCAACGGAGGATACTCCATCCAAAGTGGATAAGTCTAGCGACGTTACGCCTACCGGGACAAGTCCACCTCCACCGAATGTACCCGCAGCAGCAAGCCCGAAGCCCAAGATGAGCCCTGCTATGGCGTTGAGGACCGATCTTCCAGCTGCATTGACTGAACCGCGATCAGTTGCACGGTCTCCAGATAGGAACCCCAAGTCGCCTGTCACTACCATGCCTCCTGCACAGTCGTTGCCTGTAGCATCAACCACGCAAAACGCCGGAAGCACACAGCAGGTCGAAGCTGATGTGCCAATCCAACCTAAGAACGCTGCGTCTACAACTGAAAGCGTTCAAACGGTATCAACACCCTCGGGGCCTCTTCATGCTTCTTCTAACTCGACTACTACTATCACTCCTCAGATGATGAATCAGGAGATGAGCTCAGATGCACCGCCAGCTGACGACCAGTCTCCACCTCCGTTTGCCCCGCGAGGTCAGCCAGCTCCGTAGGCCGGACATTGTGTTGAACAATGAGATATGAGGCATGAACGTTGGAGTTGATGGAGTTGTGACTGGTCACAACGGGTACAGCAATGGCAGTCCGGTGTTTGGCGTTTTTCAGTCGGAAAAAAAGAGTATGTGGTATGGAAGTTTTGCATGCAAGAATATAGCGATGAAGTGATGAAGCGTGCTAGCGAGCATTATCTGGGCGTTGTGGGAGATGCATAGCGAGGGGCGGGGTCATGGTAATGATGATTCATTTTTCATTCTCGATTGTACTGTATACCCGTGTCGAGATAGGTTCGATCATACCGCAACACAGAAAAAGAAGCAATTCTTATCGTGCAAAAAAGTCCCTGCAATAATCACAGCCAAGACACTGTATCGTGAGCCATGAGCTAAAGAAGCCCCATATTCTGTAGGAAAACGTTACAATGTTGAGTACTGACAGACTTGTACCGTCTGACGCGGTGCTGCCATCTCTGCCGTATTCCAATCGCTAACAACAGTCGCAGTTTATTGTAGCGCTGTGGCCAAGTAGCGGTAGCGCAATCCCGGCTTTTAATGCGAGAACTTGCGGCCTAGATGCATATGAATGGTGGAAAAGCGGGCTATTTTTTAAATCGAAGACAGGGCAGGTGGTGGTTGGCTAGACTGGAGCGGAGTTTGAGCGTGCTTGGTGTAGATACGAAGGTGAACGAGAACACGTCTGTTTGGACACGAGAAGACATGGGCAGGAGTAGAGCTGTAGAGGGATTAAGGGAAAAAAATTCAATTAAGACAGGATTGCTATGACGATGACGATGGTTATGATACGATTATATTCCGCGAAGGCTGGGTAATATAACAAGACATCGAAAACGCTTTGAGAATGCCTCGGCACTGTTTGGCCTCCGACGGGGGGCTGCAATCGGTAGGTGGTTTCGCTCGGTCCATGCATGACGTTTAGGCTACTACTACAAGCGACCGACCCCAAGGTTTACGTGCCAAGTTTCCCTGATGCCTCGGTGCGTGTTTCACGACCTCAGGAAGGAGGCTTTACGTGCGTTGCTGTTTGGTTATAGCTGTTTGGTTGTGGTGGGAAAGGGCTTTTTAACGTTTGGTCGGCGCGACGATCAGTCTGGGTCTGAAGCGAACCAGCCGAACCAGCCCCAAGGCGGCCCTATCGCAATGATCCGCGACGGAAAGGTCGGGATTATGATACTTGGTCTCCTTTAGGCGTGGCCAAGAGGCGAAAGTTACCACGGGTGACGATGGGGTCCATGACATGGAGCGGGTCCAAGCCTCGTGTTTCTGTCCTAGTTGGTGCTCATGTATCAGCAGCGCTTTAACCAAAGCTAGTTGGTGTTACTTCGTAAGTTCGTATAGTAACCATATTGCCTTCTGCCTCAAGGACTGATCTTCCGTTTCTCCTCTCTTTCAACGACGCTTTCGACTGGACTACTCCGCGTGTTTCACTGGCTCTTGCGTTGTTGCATTCGCTGATCATTCACTGGACGATACGATTACATTCGCTTTCTTTTTCCTTTCTCACTGGCAAAAAGAAACGAGGTTCTTCAGTAAAGGTGGAGGATAGGTATTAAAAGAGACGGCTATCGATTATCGGGCTGTGACGTTGACCTGACACCTGCAACCCCCCAGCCACTCAGAAGCAACAGATTCTGGGTAAGCCTGCTCTCTACTCCGCAACGTTTCTCAACCACCCCAGCCCATTCGCTTTAAAAGTCCCAGCTTGCCCGTCGAGGGCACGTTTCCCTTTTATTGCACACGGTTCACGGCCTTGATTACAGCAATGACGGCGTGCTAACGTGATTGACGCAGTTTCTTGTTTCCCTTGGTTGACAATCTACCTTCGTTTCCCTCCGCTCGCCGACTTACGTCACGATGCGATCTTTCTGCCAGTTGGCCGTTCTCGCCCTGCCATTGTTCAGCACTGCCGTTGCTGCTTCGCCAAACGATCAAGCCGACCACCCCAAGACCATCTACGCAAGTGCACAAGAAGCGTTCCACGACTTGTTGAGCGCGCTCCCGGACGAATCTCTACAAGCCGCATTGAGCGGACTCAAGGACTTCAAGAATGGCGTCTTTGAGTCGCATCACCAGGGCGTCGAACATATTCACAGCGAAGACCCAGCGCTCGCTACAAAGCTCATCGTCGACGCTATCAACGAGTTGAAGAAGAGACAGGCGCCTTCGGGCAACGGAACAACCACTGTCACTGAGGCTGTGTCTGCGCCACAGACAAGTGAGAACGCGCCTTCAACACCGACGAGCCAGGCGGCACCACCAGCCGAGACAACGGTTACACAGACGCAGCAGCAGACGACAGTCACGCAGGTGCAGACGCAGACACAGCAGCAGACGCAGACGCAGACGCGAACACAGCAGCAGACGCAGACGCAGACGCGAACACAGCAGCAGACGCAGACGCAGACGCAACAAACCGAGCAGACGCAACAAACTCAGCAAACCAACGACGCAACAACAGTAAACCCCCCTCCAGCAACCGTAACCAACACCCAACAACAAACCACAACTCAAGCAGCCACCACCACCATCCGCCAAACCACGACCCAGCAACGCCCTGCCATAATCCCCGTCGAAGCAACCGTAACCGAAGACGGCACAACCCTCGTCCGCACCACACGCGTCCTCAGCGAAGTAACCGCCTCCGTCCCCGTAACCCGCACCCTCACCAACGCCCAAGGCGCCACCGTCACCCAAACCGAAAACCGTCCCGCCGTAATCCGCACAACCACGGATTCCGCCGGCCGCACCACAATCACCACATCGGCCGCAAACTACGCACCCACCGCGGGAGAAGTACAAACCGAGACCGACAAGGGTGGGAGTACGTTCCTGACTACGTTTACACCTGGTGGCGCGCTTGTCAGTAGCATCAAGTTGATTACTACGACGGATGCCGAGGGCCGGCCGAGTACCATGACGAGCTATACGTTTGTCGATCCGATCCAGGCGACTTCTACGGATAGTGGCGGTGGGGAGTCGACGGAGAGCCCGACTGTGCAGAGCGGTGCTGCCGTGGTAAATGCGGTGCCGTATGCTGCCGTTGGACTTGGCGCTTTCGCCTTCTTCTTCTTCTAGAATGGAAAACGAATAATTGGAGAAAAAATATACGAACGAGAACAACGACCTTTTTGCTATTTCGACAACCCCCCTTGGCTTGGGTATTTTGTTTGTACAAGTTAGCCATGTCGCTCCTTGCTTTTATTTTTATTCGGCGGTTGAGTTAAAGATACCCGATTCACGCTCCTTCTAGATTATACGGTCCGGGAATTGCATATTTGGTGTTGATGGGATGGAAGAATGGGATAATTTGTATTGAGGGGGGCTTTGTTTTTCGGCATACATACATGCATACATACATACATACATGCATACATACATGCATACATACATACATACATGCATACATACATGCATACATACATACATACATGGAGCAGATATTGCTCTTTACTATCCTTCGGTATATAAATAATACAACAACTTAGATTCTGGGACCTACGAAACTGTATGGATAAAGTGTAATGCAACTGAGACGTTTAATCGTGTTGTTTAGATTGAGAACCAGTCACGTCGTGAGCAACGAGCATTGCCAACTTCATAACGATGGTAAGTATTTGATTTTGATTTTGATGCTTGAAACAGCTGCAGAAAGAGATAAGAAGGTGAGGGGTATTGAGGTTAAATCAAACGCCAAGGGTGCTATGCTAAAGAACAAACTAGTCCCGCCTTGCTCGTTCGCTCGCTCGTTCGTTCCAAGCTCCATGTTTCAACTTAGTCATGTGCCATGTTGACCTTGAACCCCCTTTCCCCATATAATACAAACCTTCAACCCCTTCCCCCACTACATCCCCTTTAAATAAACCTCACACCCCTAAAGATTACCCAAAAAAAATTTAAAAAATACTACCACCACAGACACGCACAAACTCACCTCACCTTTGTAGCAATAAAATACTCGACACTCTCGCCCGCCCAACTAACACTATTAGTCCCACTCTCATACCTCTCTTCATCAAACAAGCCCGCAATACTCTGTTCATTCCTAACCCCTTGTTTCGCACCGCCTCCAAAACTCTCCAGACTAACGACTTTACAACCCTGTTTTAGATCGAGAAACTTCTGCAGTAGCAGATTATTCAGCGTCTCGCCAAAGACCTTGTTGTTGACCAGCACAACGTCGGCTCTGCGCAAAACTTGATCAATCTCTGGGCTTTCGAGGAAATCCCCTTCAATAAGCTCGATGCGTCCGAGGGTAATATTCCAGAGTTGGCTGCGCGCTTTGAGTTCGGCGGCTTGTTCTGTGCCGAGGGAAGCGGCGAGTTTCATTTTTTCGATGCCCCAGGATTCAGCGCCGGTTTGGAGGGCGGATTGTAGGACGACGTTGCCGACGCCGGAGCCGAGGTCGACAAAAGTATGGGTCGAGTTTAAGCCGGTTTGTGCGAAGATTTTGTGGACAAAGGGCGTGAGGAGTTCACCGTAGGTTGTTTCTTTGCCTTGGACTTTGCGGAGGCGGTGGGCGTGCGGGGAGACGATGCGGTTGTAGCTTTGGGCTGTGATGCGTTTGACGAGGCTAAGGGGGATGGCGTGCATGTCGTCTAGAATGCGGGGTATTGTGCCATTGGCGTATTGGTCTTTGATCAGCTTGTTGAACTTGGCTAGTTCTTGCTTGAAGAGCTCTGGGTCGTCTTTGGTTACGGCTCGCTTGAGGAGACGGACGGTGCCCAGAGCGTCGGATGAGAGCTCGGCAGCGAGATCTGGTGGGAGGTAGTGTTGTATGATTTCCTCTATGCTGAAATAGATGTCATCCAGTGGACTGTATTCCTCGTCCACTTCTTTCCGGGCTACTGCTTCGAATTTCTCTGGCCGTGACAGGCTAGGGTATTGTAGTTCGACAGTGAACTTGTCCTCACTACCGGAGAAGGTGGACTTGTAAGCCTTTGCTCCATCTTCTTTTGTCATTTCAAACCCATGTTTTAGGCTGCTCTTCCCCGACACAGCCTTTTTCTTTCTAAACGCGGCGTTTTCCTGCGCCATCTTCAACATATCTGAGGTGCCATTTGAGGTGCCATTTGAGGTGCCGTTTGCACTCCCGTTCGATATCCCCTTCACAGTTCCATTCGAGTTTGCTTTCGTATCCGGTTCTTGTATTCGTATACGTCTCTTCAAGTCCGGCTCGAGTGCGCGCTTCAGACTCATGGGCTCGGTGCTGCTACTCGCGGGCCGTGTCTTGCGTCGCTTGACGCCCAGTCGATCACTATCCTCACCGTCACTCGACTCATCGCTGCTGGCCCACTGTGGCGTGTCGGTGCCTTTACGCTTGCGAGTGTCGACACGCGACACGGATACCGACTTGCGCGCAGGCTCCCGTGCGGCTGTCTGCGAGCGAGGGGTCGACTGGTACCGGTTCGTTGGTGGCCCTGCTGCGCTATAACTGCGTGTGCCGTTGCCTGGTCTCGAGTGGCATGTGCGCGGCGACGGCGAGGGGTTTGCTGTGGGGGCGGGTGCTTTCTTCACGAGGACGGTTCTCGTTTTGATCTTGGGCTTTCCAGGCACGAACATGACGGTTGCAGGCCTAGTTCCCGTTTGGAGGTGAAAGCAGGCTTGTGTGCAAGCAAAAGGCGAGCAAGGCAGCGGGCCGGTGCAGGTGTGAAGGAGCGTATGGGTGAGGGCAGCCGGCAGCAGAGAGAAGGAGGCCAAAGGAAGGCAGCAGGCCCGTCAGCCAATACCGAAGACGTCGCACGCGCAATCGAGACGATACGTGACCAAGCGCACCCGGCGCCTGCACGCCACTGCATGTCTTGCCGGGGTCGTCTCGCCTGGCCGTCTTGGCACGCGTCCCTGCTTTTGTCTGCCGACGTCGTCGTGCCGAGTCACAGCCTCACAAGTATTTTGTCAACCTCTCGTCTTGCCATGACCACACGCCACGGCACAATGGAATGGCTACTGCCGCAATGTCTACGCAGCATGGACTTCAATACACAGAACGTCAGAATTGGCCACCTAGAGCTTCGATGCCCATCCCAGTGCTTCACAGCAATCGCGTAGATAAGGCGGAAAGCTTCCCATACACCCATCCAGCTTCATACGCTTGTCTACTACCCCATTTCCCATCGTCTTCCTGTACATTTGCTCTTGCCTTGTCGTTTTCCGCATTCGTTGAGCAAAAGTTGATTGTTTGAAGAGTCGGAAGCAGCTAATCGCATTATGCGTACCGTCGGTGATGAGCTTGTGGTATGCGGAGTCAGTCCTCATGTCCCCAAGTCTGGCCGAGACACCTTGAATGAGACTGACATGCACCCCTCTCTCAACACTGAAGATCCAAGTCCAACTGGCACCTTCACGTTGGGTTTGCTAGCTGGCGCATCGATAGCACGTCGAAGAGAAGGCAGCGCACTAGAGATATCAGACTCAACAGAACGCGAAGCCTACACGCGTCCCGCCCTTCGTACACGACGACACACACTCGACGAGAGCACCGAAAAAACAGTTGAAGCCCTAATCGTAGCTTCAGCCGCAGGAACCAACGTTTCCACCGAGACACCGCAGCCCACCTCCCCCCTCATCCCTCACGGCCCAACCCACCAACCCCCCACCTCCAAACTCCTCAAAACCTTCCCCTCCTCAATCCGCAACCGTGCCTCATCCCTCGACGAACCCCACCCCCTCCCCTTCCGCTACAAACTCCCACCCAACCAACGCTACCGCATCGGCGACCCGGAAGCCTTTGCCGCGCTGAAAGAACGAAACATCGAATGGTACGCAACAACCGGTCTCCTCATCCAAGACCACACTGGCCTGCGCTGGAATGCCGGAACCTACAAGTACCTTTTATACTGGCACGTAGAAGGCATGCCAACACCCGATAATGTACATGCAAGACAGACGTGGTCGACGACAGAGCCAGACGTCGTGCGAGACTGGCAAAAGGAGAAATGGGAAGCTGAATTCGGATCCGCGGTACTCGACGTAGAGGACGAACCCCCAACACCAATTGTCGAAGACGTCGAACTCCCTGTCTCCCCACTGACCAAGGCAAGTAGTCTCCCACCCACACCAAGTCGCAAAAGACACCTTCTCCCCGGGTCTAGAAGCGCACTCCGTAGCCAGAGTAGACCTGCATCTCCTTCTCCCTCCTTCACTTCAGATACTGGTTCTAGTTCGCCGAAAAGAGAGAAGAAAGTAAGATTGCACAGGCATAAGCGAAAGAGGTTTGTGGAGTGGGAAGTTGTTGATGGTGAGGGAGTGCCGGTGGGAGAAAGAGGTAGGATTGTTGAGACGAAGGTAGATGAGGTGGATGTTTTGTCTGATAATGAGGGGAGGACGGCGAGGAACTGGTTGGGAGCGAATTGAGGAACTGGTTGGGAGCGAATTGAGAAATGGCCAAGGGAGGAGAAAGAGACGGCTTCATGGAAATCCTATCGAAAGCATCGATTTCAGTAATACACGGAAATCTTCGCTGCCGTTTCGAGACATAGCTCTGTGATGGTATTTTCTCACAAGCTCAATGAATGAGAGCGAATTGCAACCCTCTGCATTTTAACATCAGTACCATTTAGCCCGCATGCTCTCCACACGTGCTGCCAACTGCACATTAAAATACCTACCAATAATCATACATCGTAGAAGAGAAGAAATCCAGGTTCAGCATCAGCGACGTCGGTCCCGGCTGCGGCTCCTTGTGCGACTCCTCCGCCTCCGCCTCTCCCTATCGTCACGTCCCCTATCTCTGCTCCTCTCGCGACTCCTCTCTCGACTCCTTGCTCTAGGCTTGCGATCGCGCTCTCCATCTTTATCTTCACCGTCAGCAGCAGCAGGTGCACCGCCAGGTTGGTAACAGTCAGACTCCAGACGCCTACTACCGCGTTCTCTACCGCCATCCCAACGGTCATAGTCACGAGCCCTATAGCTGCGTGTGCGATCACGGCTATCATCACGCTTGCGAGGTCGACTGTCATCGCGCTTGCGGTCACGGCTGTCTTCGCGCTTCCTGGTACTGCCAGTGCCACCACCACCACCACCACCGCCCCCTGGGACATAGCGGTCGATGTTATCAGGGCTTCGAGAGCGAGAACGGTGCCGGCGACGTGCAGGTGACCTCTCGCGGTCACGTCGGCCACCCCGTGAGCGAGAACGATCTCTATCTCTGCGACGCTCCTCTCGAGGTGGCGACGGACTGCGCGTTCCATAGCGTGATTTGCGGCGGCTAGTGTGAGTCTCTCGTGAGCGGCTACGACTGTCACGACGCGTGGGTTTGTCATCTCGATCGTCGCGATCGCGTCGTCTACCATGATTCGAGGGCCTATAAGAATGTCTGTTGTCATCACATCGCGAACGGCGATCGTCATCATAGCGTGAGGAACGCCTGTCGTACCCACTTCCGCGGGAGTGTGATCGGCTTCTACTACGCTTCCTAGTGCTGCGCGCGACACTGCGTGATCTTGAACGACCCCGCGACTTGTCGAGCTTCGACGGCAGCTCAGGGGGTTTGTGCCATCGAGACTTGGCTAATTCTGCTTCTGATGGAGCGTCTCTCATGATGACATCTTCACCCTTCGCTGCCGCAGTATGCGTACCTGGAGCAGGGGATTTTGCGTCCTTGCTTGATGACCTTTGCGAGGGTGAGGCGGGTTTGCTTTCGAGCTTTGCCAGTCGAGCAGCGACGGGATCACGGGGAACAAGCGATTTTGGAGGCTGCGCTTTTCGCAAAGGAGGCTCCAGCGATTCCGACCGTTCGAGCACAGGTCGCTGTCGTGATTTCTTCATCTGCTCACTTTCCTGTAGCAGAAGTTGCAATGCCAAGTCATCGTCTACTTTGATATCTTCAGGCTTGATAGATGGGCGGCGTTCGGGTGACCTAGTCCTTGTCCTACTTCTTCTCCTGCTCCTGTCTCGTCCGCGACGATCCCTATCCCGCTCGGGAGTCCTGCTACGGCCACGACCACCACGATGGCGTCCACCTCGATCTCGGTCAAGCTCCTCTTGTATGCGGCGCTCTCGTTCGGCGTCTTCTTCGCGGATCTTCTTGAGACGGGCTTCTCGGCTCTTCTCATGCTCTTCTCTTTCCTTTTTGAGGCGTAGGCGCTCCTCCTCTCTCTCCTTCTCAATTCTCTCTCGATCCTGGCGTCGGCGCTCCTCGTCTTCCTTGTCGCGCTCTTCGCGCTCCCTGCGCCTTCGCTCCTTCTCCTCTTGTCGCGCCTTCTCACGAGCTTCATCCTCTTCTTTCTCGCGGCGTTTACGCTCTTCCTTCTTCGCCCTCTCTTGACGCTCTCTTTCTCGCTCTGCCTCCAGCTCCTTCTCTCGCCTGGCCTCACGCTTCTCTCGGCGAGCTTCTGCTTCCTGAGCCCATTCTTCTTCGCTCTTGCTGCCTCGCTTTTCTTCTTCGGCAGCTGCTTCGGCACCAATCTCCTGAATGCGGTACTCGCGCATCCTTGGCATGCCATGTTCGTCAATCAGTTTATTCAGCAGAGTATTGACTGTATTCATGATGTTGCCATAAATGTCGCTGCGCTCACCCGCGCCTTCTATGAGTGTGGTCGCCATGCGGGGATCTTTGGACAGCAGGGAGGGATTACGGTCGGTTTCGCGGTCGACGAGCTCTTTGAGGGCAGCTTGAAGCTCATCTTTAGCGGGCTAGTACGCAAAAGTTAGCCGGTCGTATGATAGTAACGAATCCTTTGCCACCTACTCCAGAAACGTATTGCGCCATCAGGTCTCTGCGTATGTCGTCGTATGCGCCCTTCTTGCGAAACATGTGCACTAGGCTGTCGATGGCTGATCGTTTCGCCTGCGACAGCGGGAGCTCCGAGGGCCTCAATTTCTTGCGCATAGTCGCAGCTCCATCGCCCAACTGCGGGCGCTTCCGGCTGATTTCCGCCATGATTAACTAATCGCGGTTGCGATCGGTCGCTTTGGTGTCGTTTGTGTTGCGGCCAGGCGCATGAAGTCGGGGGGTGGGAGAGGCTGAAGAGCAGCGAATGACGTAGGGGGACTAGGCTGCTGCACCAGCTCAAAACGAGGATAGTGAAGGAATAGTAGAAGGAAAGTCAGAAAGTGGGTGGCATAATCAGGAGAGTCGCGAAATCCATAGTGTCGCGGAGGTGCAGTCGGCCGACGTTGGTTCCGCATCCGCGTGGGCAGTTCGTTCTTGGCATTTCGGAGCTTGACAATGGAGCATCGCAAGCCGCAAGCCGCAAGCCACAACTCTAGCACAGTGGTGACAACGCGCCCTCCCGACATCCATCCCAATCGCTGCTGCTGCACGCAAGGATTCCTCCACACCAACACGACTACCACGATTACCCCGGGGCAAAATGGTCCACAAAGTCCTCTTCTGGAGCGGGCTCGGTACGTCTCCAGCCGCCTGCGCACGCCCACCGAGGACTCTCTCTACTGACGACATTCACCAGGCGTCGCCGCGAGGCTATGGCAGCTGGGCATTGAGATGCGCCCGCTCTTCAACAAGGAGTCGCTCTGGGTCTACCCCATCTACGCCGGCGTCGGTGGCAGCTTCGGCTACTGGCTCACCGGCGTTGAGCAACGACAATTCCGACTCCTAGCAGACCGACGAGCCGCCTTACTTGAAAAGCGAGCACGAAGGAAGGAGCGCGACGAGGCCACTGGCACCTCTTAAGGGGCTGCTGCCGGCAATGGCAAGAGGCAGTGGTGTGAGGGGTAGACAGAGCTGGGAGCTGGGCAACCACCAATACGTCCAGAGCGTCACCACAATCACATCGGGACTAGGGTTATCGTACGCTACTGCCAGCGTTCATGATCAGGCTGTATTCGGGGTTGCAATATCAGTCGAGGTTGGATGCGCGTGGAAAGCAGTATTCTGCCACATCTGAGCTGGCGACTTGTTCTGAACAAATGTCGTTTGAAAATCAACTACAAATGCAAAAACTTCATGGCTCAATCCATGTCGAATTGTGCTTAGAATGCGAGATATTGCCTAGTCGAGTAACGCGTGGCACACTACCCTAAGTGCATGACCCTTGCCTCCGCTATTCTGAGCTCGTGAAAGAGCATGCACCTTTGCGAACACTCTGTCAACATCAACATGACTTGATAAGACCATACCACGACCCATGTGGTCAACCATCACTGCGTTATCTTGTCATGTCTGCCGAGAACTTTCTTTCGCCTGGTGGCGACAACCTAACGCCTACTTCACCTATGACTAACGGCAACTTCAGAACCAAAGGCATTGTCGTGTTTTCAGGCGGCAGCGCTGCAAACAATCTGGTCGATGTGTTCAAAAAAGTCAGGGAGGACAAGAAATGCCCACTGAGCTATGTTATCCCTATCAGTGATAACGGCGGAAGCTCGTCTGAGCTGATACGCGTTTTCGGAGGGCCAGGTATGCGTCCATTGAAGCAGGAATAGTACAACACTAATGTTGGCAGGTATCGGTGATGTGAGAAGTACGCAAACGGCAACTCAAATATGATCATCTATGTATTAATCCGCCTAGGTCGTCTTGTCCGCCTGATTCCGGATGACCCCGATCATGATGATAGCGAGAAAGCAGCTATCAAGACTTTCTTCAACCACAGATTGCCCAAAGAACCTTCTTCAGCTCGACACGAGTGGCTGCAGATTATAGAGGCCGAGCATGCGCTCTGGACAAATATCTCGACGGCGAAGAAGGAACTAGTGCGGTCGATACTAAACGTTGTCGCATACGAGATCGTTAAGCGTCGTCGACCTTCATCCAGTTTCGACTTCTCTGGTGCAAGTATTGGTAACCTGTTTCTTACCGGGTATGTATAGTCGCTGCGTCATAGCATCGTGTTTCCAACAATCCTCAATTATCGTCTTCTTTCTTCTTCCGGCTACCGCGCACTCTCCTATACACATTTGCCTATATCAAATTCCTCGGATATTGACTTTTTTTTTTTTAGTGCTCGTCTCTTCACTGGATCTTTCGAGTCTGCCATATACCTGCTCTCCAGCATCTGTTTCGTACCCAGTCACACATCAGTCCTTCCCGCGATCAACACCAATTTCACCCATCACATCTCAGTCAGTCTCGCAAACGGCGACACCATCACCGGCCAAAACTCCATCTCCCATCCTTCCATATCGACAGCTCTAGTATCGAGAGGAGCACCAACAATCGACGAAACAGAACAGCACGATCGAATCGAAGATGCCAATTTACCCGGATCTTTGCCCACTCTGCGGAAGCAGTACATCGCCTTCTCCAAAACAAATGAAGAGGAGCTGCCAGCAAGAATAGAAAGGCTATGGTACATCAACCCTTACGGCCAGGAAATTCGACTTTCCGCCAATCCAACGATCCTCAACGCTTTGAATGACGCACAGGCTGTGATATACAGCATCGGCTCGCTCTACACATCGATTGTCCCCTCACTAGTCCTCAAGGGTATCGGCGAAGCCATCAGCAACCCCGCAATCCGCTACAAAATCCTCATACTCAACTCGACCATCGATCGTGAGACGGGACCGTCATCCAACCCGTACTCCGCCCTTGACTTCATAGCTGCCATTGCGAAAGCTTGTGAAGATTCGAAGGGTGTGTTTGATCCGCTTGATAAGAGTCAGTACAAAAAGTACGTTACCCATATCATTCATCTTCAAGGGCCAGGGACTCCGGTAGTCGATCGAGACGAGCTCAAACGCATTGGCATTGAGCCTATTCGCGTCTATGGGAAGAAAGATAAGGGCGAAAACTTTGTTACCTATGATGGGACGGCTTTGGTTCAGGCGCTTGAGGTTACCATGGGAAAGAGGGATCCGAGGATGCCCAATCGACGGAATACGTTGGAGGGACCGGCGAGGTGAATCATGGATGGCAGTCTTATCTGGTTATCCTGCGAATTAGTCGCGTCTTAAAGTCTTTGGCTTGAGTTTTGAGTCTTGATACTTGCACATCCTGCTAAGAACGATGCTAATTATACACCATACCTCGTCTGACTAAACGAAGCCGAGTACCCGCTCTTATTCAAGCTTCTCACTTGCGCACTACTGTATTCTAATTTATTCTCATTCTATCACGCTGCGACCTTGTAACTCTGAATCAAAGCCCTACTCACTCTCAATATCTCTTCCAATCACCAGCGAAGATAAAGACGCAATCCTAATTAAAACATCAACGCATTCAACCGCCTCTGCTCGTCTATCCTAGACCCAACAGGCACATCAAGCATCTAGAGCTTCCTTCACCGGTCATCCCATCGCTCTAGAACCAACAACATCAACTGGCCCTAACAAACCTCTCATGACTGCGAAATGCCTTGGACACGACTTATCTCCGCGCATTGTGGTGGTCGTTGTTTTAATGGCTAGAGAAGTGCTCTTAAACACAGTTAAGGCCTCTTGGATGCCTTTCGCAACATTGCAGCGTGTGACATTGCCTTAATTTCGAGACCTTGCTCAATTCCGACTACTTTGTCAATTTTTTTTACCTTCGTCATGGCAACTTCCACCCTCCCAAGGCCTCCGTTTGACAGTGAGGTCATGGCTCTGATGCCGCCTATTCCAGAAAGTATGTTTCCCAAGACCGAGGATGACATCCCTCAGCAACGTGCCTTTTCCGAGGCCATCATAGCGTCGACTCAGCAAAAGATATTGTCCGACCCTACCGTTAACACAACTGAGCTGATGATCCAGGACGACATCAAGATCTCCATTTTCAGTTGTACAAGCACAAAAGATGCCGAAAGCAATCGCAGGCCAGGCATTCTCCATATTCATGACGGAAGCCTGACTGCTGGAAATTGATTCTCAGGTGCAGACATGGTGGTAGAATGGGTCAAGGACTCTGACGCCGTCGCCGTTCTCGTTGAGTACCGGCTTCCGCCCGAAAATCCTTTTCCTGCACCTTTGGAGGACTGTTTCGCCGCTCTTGTCTGGATGGTGGACCACGCCGAATCGCTGGGCATCGATGCCGAGCGCATTATGGTGGAGAGTCAATCTGCAGGTGGTGGTCTTGCAGCAGCAGTAGCCTTGATGGCACGCGACAAAGGTGGCCCAAAACTGTGTGCCCAGCTCTTGGGCGTTCCGTGCCTGGATCACCGGAGCAGCAGTGTGTCTTGTCTACAGTTTCCAACTGGCGTAACTTGGAACACTCAAGCAACATTTCCCTTTGGAAGTGGTATCTTGGCAAGGACGCTAGAGAGGAGACTGTCAGCTACCTAGTTTCTCCATCAATGGCGCTATCGCTTACGCACCACAACTTTGGCCTGACGATATTCAAGCAGAATTTCATGTCTGGTCTGGTGGTCCTCACCTGTTCGACGCATTTACGCCATCTGCTGCTGTTTCCAAGGTCTCCATCCAGACGAGGTCAGCTTGGGTGAAGAGGTTATTGAGTGTCCTACAGTAGCGCTTGGTATAGACTGTTTAGAAAGCAGTAGATATTTGGTGTTTTACAGACTTCGTTGGATTTAGATATGCCAAGCAGGCATCACAGGCACCGTACGCTAGGCATGTTCACGTTAACCTCAATCGGCAACAATTTAGCTTATGTATATACATCGTTCATTGCATCAAACTTCAGAATCCTCAACATCGATCCTTTTGCCCTACGAAATAGGGTCAGTGATCTCCTTCCTAGTTGGACCACCACCCCATGAGGAAAATCTCCCTGTCGCCAAGTACACAGGGCCGACAGATACGGTCTACGGAAGACTGATCAGAACAGACATAGATTCAGAAGATTCGAAGACCTGGTCCAGTTACTGTGGTTTTTTGGGAAGGTTACTGCAGTCCCTCACAAAGGCGGGAAGAGTATCATCATCTACGAACCGAAGGAGACATTCTTGGACATACCTGACCTGAGAGTTAGAGCTGGATGGGCCAGCAAACAGCTGCGAAAAACCTATGGGCTCTTTAGATAACCTCATCCTAGGATTGTTCGGTATGTTTGACGGAACGCTAGTACTGTGTTGTTGTTAACATGATGCTAGGTGTGTTAGTCCTTTGAACAGCGAAGCCGGTAACGAGGTGATTGTCGAAAGACTCAACCCAGGACCGCATTGGGGCGACTTCCCTGTCATGACTCTGCCTTACCCCAGAGAGGTCTTCGATAGAAGATGAAACCATGCTGGCCTTCTCCTACCGTTGGGCCTTGCAAGCGCTAGCCGCCCTTAGCTTCTTTTACTCTCGCTCTGTATACCTAATGCTCTTCTCGTCTACTAATGTCTGGCTGCGCTCTGACCTTTCACTTGCCGTCACTGGTTTTATGAACTTTGACGCACCAGGCCTCCACGCTGATAGTATGAGAGACGCTTGGAAGCAGTCGAAGCGCCGCGAGAGAGATGGGCAAATCTTAGAGGCTTGGCCTTCTGGCAGAGTTCGAGAGCCGGAATCTTCTGAGGAAGACGATGAAGATGAGAAAAGAAATTCCTGAGCATTTTTCGTGGCCTTGGGATACTGGAGAATGGGTGGGAGATGGCAGTATGCTCTACAATGAGTATTATAGGAGGTTTTCTCGAGAAGAGGGATGTCTTCGGTCGAGAGAGTCTTTGTGAATGCCCATGGTTCTCGTATCAGTTGCCCTTTACAACTGACGTTTTGTTGACCGAATCATCACAATACAGGTTCTACTGGGCTCTGTTTATCTGGGAACTCATTACCAACACTCACACGGCCGAAGCGCTCTAGAAACACGGAATAGAGTGGGATCCATTCTCACCGCCTGAAGGTGGCCCGCCGGAAAGACATCAAACGATTGGCGCGACCAGCTCCAATTGTTAGAAGAGGTTAGACTCAGGAATATCTTGCTCAAGGCCTGTAAGAGCGAATACGAAAGCGCGGAGCAGGTTGCCGGAGAGATTAGAAAGATCGCCGAGGAAGTCGGCATCAAGGTTGTCAGCAGTGAGGTGGTTAAATTGAAACAAAATCTGATGATGATATAGGAAGCACTTAGGTGGCTGTCGTAAAATGATGAGGCTCTGCGATGTGTGTTGCGCAACACTGGATGAAACGACCGCGTATACATTGCATATCGCCCGAGAGTTAAATGGTCAAGAAACTTGTTTCTGAATGCTTAGCAGTCATCTCAACCTCGTATTACCGGGCCACCCGGTATTGATCGTGACAGAGTGGTCACTACCTGGCGGCGTGTACCCAAAAGGGTGAATAGGATCGCCCAGTCATGTCACGCCATCATCACTCTTGCTGTTGCTTGCTAATTGAGGGAGCTTGGCTTCTGAAGGATCAATCTGGCGGTCAAGGCGACGCTTCCAAGCCGGTGGAAGGCTGGGCCGTGTGGGGCGGGCATGCAAGCCGTGATGTTCGCCCGTGTCTCAGGCATGCAAGTACCCGCGGATCGTGCCAACGACATATCAAACCCAAGAAGTACCGTGTAGTCAAGATCCCGACTGGTATGTGCCTATCTCGATGATTCTGCTCCTGGCTAACGCTTAATCCCGTTAACCAGCCAGTCTATCATATGTTAGGACGACAGGATATTTGCATTCTAATTAGAGTTGCACTTGGCGGGGGCGTTGACATTCCAGCTGGAGAAGTATTTGAGTGGTTGAAGGCTCGGGTCAGCAACTTGATGTTGATTATCAAAAACCTGAGGCAGATGGCACGAGCCGACAAACTCGGTCCGAGACTAACATCGAGGTAGTAGTGATAACAGTGCATAAGCTAGAGTATGTCTGCGTCCGGTGAGCGAATCTTATCAAATGAAAAGGAAACAATTTATTTTTCGCGGCTCCTCGTAAAAGCTGCAGTCGTTCTCACCTATTGGCAATTATTCTGGAACATGGTTGTGGTATTTCAACGCGGACGTGCATAAGGCTGGGTGTCGAAGATGTCATCCAGCGGCCGATATGCATGTTGCGCAGGGTGGATCCGGTGTGTTCAATAGGGCCTCCGCACTTGATCTTTTCCGCAGGCTTCCGGCAAGAAGGGCATTGGTTGAATAGAAAGCTGAAGATTGGAGGGCGTGACGAGGTGCATAGAGGGGTGTCGAACTTCAGTTGAAGGAACGACAGCAATCCAATGTGCAGTAGTAGATCGACGCTGCGCGAACTGAGGCTGAGCCGCGCTGCAGAACCATTCCAAACTCATGAAATCTGGAGAATGGTTGAAATAACATCGTTTTTAGAGATGTAGTAGCATCGCGATGCACCGCACGGTGATGTACAAAAGTGTTTGATGTACACTGTTTTAATGCAAGCGAGGCTGAATGGGACAAATCCGAACGCAAACAAGGGGTCTGTCTCTGTGATACCAGTGACAAGTACCGGCGATGGAAGGACTTATGTGCAACCAGCGGGTTCTCACTGCGTCTCGCGGTTGTTGGTTGGATGCGCAGGCCGAGCGGGACCAAGGGCGAGCAATCAGACGGGACGTCAGCAGGACTTTCTCTTAGCGATCACTAGCGAGTACTCAAGCAAACGGTCTTGATATCTACCATGCACCTTGCGGTGGTGGCTTGTGGTGGTCAGTTGCCTTCTTTTGGCTGGGTCGAAGCAGAAGGGTGTGGTGAACGGTGCATGGGCCAAAAGTGGGGTCATGATGCCCCGCTAGCAGGGCGAAAAAGGAGTAACCACATCTACCATTCGCAGTCTGCTTCAAAGGTTGCAGCTGTAAGCCATGTACGACCTTGACTAAACACCATCATCATCATCATCATCATCAGGCTGCATGCAACAACAGGCAGCCGCTACGAGTCCTTCAACATACATGCGCGTCGCGCACATACATGTTCTAGATGATTCGTATTTGGTCCGGTCACTTTGAGGCTCAAAGACATCCAGCAAGCAAGCTATGCTGCGCGTTCACGCAAGAGGGCAAGCTATTTGCCTGGTCCTTTTCAGCCTGGTGGCTTGGACCGGTGAGAGTCCTCAAATTCATCTCAACATGGGGCTTGCGAGCGCCCTGCAAGACGACCAATCAATACTTGTTTCAATTATACCCTGGGAAAAGGACTGGACATGGCTGTTGTACTCTGAGAATGACCCCTAACTTTGCTTGCATCAACACACTACCACTACTGCTGCGTGTATAGATCAAGAGTGGCAATCCTGAAGTGTGACGGGCAGAATGCTCGATCTATATCTTCGGTCAGAGTCTTCCTGGTTCTGCCTTGGAATTTCAAGCTCGCCCTGTCATTCACTGACCAAGGGCCTTTCTCTCACTTGAGCATCCAGCTATCAGTTATACTTTCCTCGTTGGAACATTACATCCAGTGGCCTTCATCATCCATCCAATGGCGGCTCCACACCAGGCGCATTACGAAAGCCAGGTACCTCAACAACACCAGAATGTCGGTCAGCAACGACAAGTCCCGAATGGCCAACAGCAGAACTTTGGACAGGCTCAGCAGAGACCAGTCCAGTTACAACAACAACAACAACAACAACAACCTCTGAATTCTTACGCCAATTTCGACCCGCAATTAGCCTCGTTCATCTTAGAGAAGCCGAGGAATGCCACATCCTGGGAAGATGCCGCGCCCGAGAAGCAACACGTTGCACTCCAGGAACTTCGAAACGAGTTGCACAAGTTTCGTCGAAACCATGGGAATGTCAAGAAAGCGATGAACGAGATCCCTTCCCCAAACTGTCGCCGGATTATCAACGAGCTCGTTGAAAACCAGAATGTTGAGCTCGTGAAGTACAACCGAACCATTCAGTATAGGATCGCAAGCGTTGTCAACAAATGGCGCTCGGTCAACCGTCGAGACCGTCAGCTCGTGCGTGTAGACATCATTCTGGAGACCGAACCTTCTGGGTTTCGAGAGCCCCTGCAAACGAAGGCTACAGCCACTGGTGGCCCTCAGGATCCGAACAAGGTCAAGCAGCCCGAAAATTCGCAAAGCCAACACATTGCGACCCAGCCCAACCCTACCCAGAATATGCCGCAGCAGCAAAGACCTTCCCATCAACAACAGCAACCGCAACAGCATCAACCACAACAACATCCGTCTCAGGAGCAGGGTCAGCATTTCGAACCGCCACGTCATCAACATCATCCAAGCCAGGCCAGCATGAACCAAATGCCAGGCTCTGGAAACCCGCCTCCGCCTCCGCCTCCGCCTCCTCCGCCTCCCCCAGACATGCTGGGACCACATAATATGGGAGGTCCGCCGCACCCACCCATGCATGGTGGAGGAGGCCGCCTTATGCCAGGAACACCCATGCAACATCCGCAGCCCTATCATCCGCGTCATGATCAACCTCCCATGTCTGATGCGTTTTCCGAACAGATGCATATGCCACCGAATGGCATGAGGCATGGCCAAGGCCGGCCAGTAGAAATCCTGAACCCTGATCACTTAAGACATCAGAAGGCAAGACACAAGGGTCGTCGCGATGCTTCCGGCTCATCTTCTGAGAATGACTCGTTTTGGGAAGATGATTCCGAAAATTCTAGCTTTGTCAACGTCGAGCATGACGATCATGGAGACGCAGGTCGGCGCGAGCGTGGACGTCAGCGACATGATAAGAGGTCTAAGAAGAGCCAGAAAAATCGATCACTCAGCAAATCCAGAGGTCTTAGTCGCAGTCGTAGCCTAAGCCGTGCACGCAGAAGCAACGTCGATCCTTATGCTGCGAAGTCTTCGCGACGACGACGAGCCTCCGACTTGATTGAAGATCCACGGAATGGCAGGCACAGCCCAGAGTCATTTACTACAAATTCATCTCGGTCTTCCCAGAATAAGATCCGAGGCCAAATGCCGCCTGTTCACATCCATTTGAGCACCAACAACGTCGTAGAAGACCGAACGCGCAATGGCAATGCCTCGCCAGCTGACCTGTACAGTGAGAAGAGGAAATCTGGAAAACACTACACCTCGCACGACATGGCATGTGAGAGCTCAAGCTCGTCGTCGGAGCGTGGAAGCGGCACCGAGTCAATGAACACTGCATCTGCTCACACAGCGGAAAACGGTGTCTGGGACACTCCTTTACGCCGCCGCCCTTCCTTCAAGCACGTCCAGAGTCGCCGCAATTCGTTTTACGGAACAAAGCCACAAACTGTGTTCGACCAGCCGCACCCGAGCCACATCTATGACGATGACGTCGACCATCGTCGAACACAGAAGGTTAGGCATTCCCGAGAACTAGTAGACGGCTACCCACTTGCCCGAAGCCCTCGCACACATGCATACGAGCCCGAGTCGTACTTCGACGATCACCCAGCTCACGCTGTTCGTCCGAACCTACCAAATCGTCGTGCGACCATGGCCAACCCATCCAACAACCACAATCCCTTTGCGCAATCACACTTTCCACCCAAGCCAATTCGCGCCTCATCATACCTCGTAGATAGGCATAAACCAGGCTACAGCTTCCCTCAGCCACGCGCGCTTACAAGCCGAGACGAACAGGATGAGCGATTTGGACTAGGTGATATCCATGCGGCTCTCGAGCATATCCAGGAGAAGAAAGATATGAGACATTCGATGAGGCGTCCGAATGTTATGGGCAGGAGAGACTCGGCGTTTCAGTATAATGACGACGAGTGGGATATTAGGGTACCTTTGAGTGCGCGACGTGGAGGTTACGACAGGTACTAGGTTGTGCGCAAACTCTTCTCTTTCGCTTTCCTTTTCGGTGCTTTTTTCTTCTCTATTAGTATATCACTACTTTGGCGACATGGTTTGGTGGATATACTTCTTCGACTCAACTTGTCGTGTGTATTTTTTTGGTCTAAGATGGTACCTTATGATGTTATGATTCTCTCGCTTCCTTGGAGCATCTCTGGTATATTGTATCAGCCTACAGCAAACAATCGCATTCGTTAGACTATCTTCAATGCAAAAACTTTGCATCGGAATTGATCCAAAACTACTCCCATGGAAATAAATACAATGTAAGGAGTCACCCCAGCCTATTCGAACTTAGCCTTTAAGCTTTCATCTGCCAGAAAACACTCGTTGGAGAGATGCGCTATTCTTTTTTTCACGTAGAATTACTCCTTAACGGAAAGACCGATATTTTGGGCAACGGCCAATGCTCTTTCGTACTTCAGTTCGTAACACCTGTCCTCTTCGTTAATAATGATTTGCAGTGTGACCAAGGAAGGAAGTAATTTGCGCTTCTGAGAGGGGTTCATCTCATATGCCCAGGTTTTGCATTAGACGGATGTACAGTTCGGTTGTACCGATGAGACGCTGGATCTCTGCCTTGGTCAGCTGAGGCTCCATCGCTACCCTCTGGTATAGGTCTAGTGGCGATGAGTCCAGCTTGACAGCGAGGCGGTATTGTTGTATTATCTTCAGGCTTCCCCAGGTCATGCACTACCGCATTAGAAACGCAGGAATGATTAATGAAGCTGAGCAACTTATAAACCACGAGGGACATCTTCTCGTCGAAGGCTTCGGCACTCGACGTGTTGCACCTGAAACGTGCCACAAGTTCCCTCCTTTGCGAAAGAGGTCGAGCACTTGCATTGCGAACTGGTCTGGCTAAGTTGTCAAACACAAGTCTATATGCCGAAGTGCGCTGATGTCTTTCATGAGCGGCCCTCCATCACCACGCACCTCGGTCCTATAGAAATTTTCTAAAGCCGTTGCTGTTGCGGTTATGCTTTGATCGACGTGGACTATAACAAGTGGGTTTTCTTCAAAGATGAGGGCGCCTCTTTCAATATGTTGCTTTGCAATCATGCCTTGACCGCCGACCACGCTGCTACGATCCGAGGTGACCTCTAGTAGCAACATGCCTGCCATTTTGAGTATTTGAGACTTGCGCTCCTAGACATATTCCGGTGTTCATTGTCACAAACTGATGCGTATGAGGAATGTCTGATAATGCAGGTAAATCATCAACGTGTCCTTCTGGAGATGTTATTTTAAACATCAGGCCGCATCGGTCTCAAACCCTGTGCAGCCGTACTGAGGTCGACACGGTCGCCTCCAATGATCAGCTCGAAAGTAAGCCAGGCAGCTTACTCTTCTTCGTTTCGACGTTCACAGCTTCTTCGTACATGTTTGAGCAAGGCCAACATGCAAAGACATTGTGTGAGAAAGCAGGGCCCAGATTCAATGTTCTGCGCAACATATCGTACATCAGAGTCAATATTGTTATAGCGATTGCAGGTTCCGCGGTCGCCCTGCAAGGCGAAGAAAAAGAAGCACGTCATACATGCGGCCTGGCATCGCTTGTACCTGCCAAGCTATCAGGGGCACCATGTGGGGTCTCTCCGCCCATACGCGTCTCCGTCGTCTACTAGCACCCACTCACAATGCCATATCCACCACAAACAAGCCTCCGGGCCAACATCACACGCTCACTTTCGCTCTCTAGCTCTTCAATCTCGATCCATAAACTCCAACGCGCCGTCTAACTATGCATAGTAGTGGCAAATGGGCTTCGGCGCCACTGAATATCCGAAACACGTCTAGCCCCACGGAGATGACCATGGATTCTATGCACGCTGACTGGGCACCCGTCATTGGGCGGGCGGCGGCATAGTATTAATATGCTTGTTTATGACGGGATCATTCTCTATACTATTGTAGTGTAATTAGTCGCTCAGCGGTCTAGCGAGATTTAGGACCATCATGATGGGGTATATTTGTGATGTGCTCGTAGGGGTGACTTGAGCCTTCTGTCAAAGTCATCTAGCATACTTTTCCCTGGTCAAGCCAAACGCCCGAGAAATGCCGTCATAATGCAACTGAAGCAAGAATTTTTTACTTGTTCTTACTCCTCCATAGCTCCAACCTCCGTCACCGACTCAGTCGCAGTGGAGTAGTAGGCCTTAAGATCGATCTTGAAGTCTGCCATGGCCACACCGAACATCTTCAGCAGCGCGGTTTGATGACTGTTCACAACCTTGCCTTCTTCCGCAATAGTATACGGCGCATCCAACATAATCTTGCCCTTGTCAAGCCTTGTTGGCATGCCCCATTTCCTGATGGTTGTCTCCATGCTGTGCGGCAGCGGCACGTCCTCGTCTTCAGGGATCTCTCCACCTCTTGAGTGGACTACACCAGCAGGTACTGTGAAGGTCTGTGTAGCGGCAACACCAGCGCGCGCAAAGTCGGTTTGTGAGTAATTGGCGAAGTACTCAATCAGCTCACTGGGTTCGCGGTTGGTGAACAACAGCCCAACATTGCCGTTGAGGTATTTGGTGAGCTCTGAGAGGTTTGAGAGGTGCTCTTCTGCTGGGGTTTGGCCAAGCGCCTTCGCCATCACTTTGGTCTTTCCGAAGAAGAGTCTGCGCAATAGTCAGCCATGCGCGCTTCCAGTAGCCCCGATCCCATCAGACGTACCGGCTGTCTGCAAACTCTTGGCGGACTTCCTTGAGGTACGAATTGCGCATGTTCTCGACAGCGAAAACGAAGATGTGCTGGAAGTTATCCGCTGCTTCCTGGACATTGGCAAAGAGCTTCAAGGACAGCTCCTTGCCCTTCTTGTCCGTCTTGGTAAGATGCACGACCTTCGCGCGCTTTGACTTGGGCATATTGGCGGTGTTGTAGAAGTGTTGTGGTTGGTGGAGTTGCGCTCAGGAAAAAGTTCGAAGTTGCAGCGGGTCGCGACTTCCAAAAAATTGAGCGGGGAATTTTGGCGAACCGCCGATTGGTGCAGCCGCGGCCGAACCGCTGTCGATCTCTCTCACATTCCCCAAAGTTGAACCCGTCCGACCTGCCCCAGTCCGCCCGAGATGATATTCCGATGACACAGCCATGTTGGACTTCATGGATAGTGTGCAGCATGCATTCTACGAGGCATCGAGCTGGAACGTCGACAACTCCTATGGCGCACTGAACGCGTCGGCACGAGGTACGTCACACTGGATGTCGCGTTCTAGACTAGATGCTGACTTCAGCCGGCAGCGTTGCTCGACTTTGACATACCCCGAGGGCTGCGCATGCAGATTTCCTCTCTGGCCGCCCCGAATTTCGCAACCTCGTACACACTAGGCAGTGTGGGCGTGGTTGACGGCTCAGTGTCCTACCTGTACTCTTCCTTGCCGCTGCAGAAGGACTTCAGGACTTGCCATATCGACCTCCACAATGTCATACGAGGTTACAAGCATGTGCAAGAGCTGCGGCGGCCGGACCAGAAGTGGTGGTGCCAAGTTTGGCATGCTGGCCAACGGGTCGACCGCAAAAGTGAGCTTGACGACACTGCCTTCCCGTGCCCCAGCTGAGCCGTGACAGACACCCTGTTGTATGGGCGCATATTTCTACCACAGCAGAGGCTCGAAGCTCTGTACCTACGCCGCCTCACGCCTACACGACAGCTCAGGATCGCTGCCGTGAGCGACTCCAGCCTCAACAATGGCGGGACCATTCTGACGTTGTTGCAAAACGACTTTGGCAAATACAGCACGGAATACATGTACAGCACAGACTCGGCGTTGATGGGCGTCCGGGGTCTCTACAACTTTGGTCCAGGCCCCAGAGTTGCGTCGGCAGAACCGGTGGCTGCAGAGCAGGTGGGTCCTGTGGATGGTCGCTTCAGCGCAGGTGCAGAGCTATACTATGGCATACTCAACAAGAGCGGGGGTATCAGCACAGGGGTGAGGTTCGCCACCTTGCCCAATCATGCGGGCTTTCCGTATACCATGACGCTCACGCTCAATCCGTTGATGGGAAATCTTTCTTCCACTTATGCCGTCAAAGCTGGCCCCAACTTGGCCCTTTCCTCTCGCTTCGACTTCAACTTCTACTCGTATGAAAGCGAGCTGCAGCTCGGGTGTGAACTCTGGCGTCTACGCAGCACGACCGACATTGACTGGGCCATCAAGAAGCTGCGTCCAGACTGGAAACGCCCAACAGTTTCCCCAGACAACGACGTCTCTGGAGTGCTCAAGGCTAGAGTCGATCAGGATTGGCGCATCGGAGTGTTATGGGAGGGCAGGATTAAGGAGCTACTTTTCACGCTCGGTGCAAGTCTGGACCTGAAGAAGAGAGAGCAGATGGTCCGTTCTGTGGGTGTTGAGCTGCAGTACTCCTCATGAACGATAACCAGCACAGACAGCCATGTCTGGATTGCTAGAGAGACAGATCATACCGCTTTCCGAAGAAAGGATCCCAAACCGGCCGAACTGACTCAACTGAGATCAGACTCGATTACTACTGTTGCTCAGTGGGGGGTTCTAGAAACGCGTTTCCCGCACATGGTCAAAGCATTAAGGAACGTTTTCTAGAAGAAGATCGCGTCAAACTGCGGGACTCTAACGAGGGACGTAAGGGCCTTCACAGTACCCATGCGATGGCGACCATGTGTTTTCTGATCACGATGGCCATCTCAGGCTAGGACTCGAGTAAGTAGCGAAGCGTGCATTATGGCGTAGTCTGGTCCCGAGTGGTGCAACGCTGAAACGAAGTGTGGGGATGTTCGCTGCTCGTCACTATGCTTTGGGGCAGCTTGGACTTGCTTTTAATGCAGTGGCACGATTCACAGCATTCTGTTACACATGGCACTCTTGACGACAAAAGATTGAGCACCCAAGGACGGGTCTTCAGCTTCCGCAAGTTGGGCGGTAGAGGTGTGCAGATCCGGTCGAGGCCGCGTTTGGTGCAGACCGTATTTGTTGGTGGAGAGTCAGTTTCCGGGTTGGTGGTTGTTGTCACTCGCTTGCCGGCGCGTCCACCATTCACACCGCCGTGCCTGGCGTAAGCCTTGCAGCTAATCGTGCAGGGAAGCGGTCAGTACTGTAGATTGACAGCTGCAGGGCGACAAGACGGGCGACAAGCTAGCTAAGCAGCCGGTATTCTCAAGATCAACGAACTATTTCGACTTGCCAAAACTGAATCGTCTCCATCCCGTGGCTTTTTGACCGAGCAGCGAGCGCAACCAGACGGCACGGGCACCGATGCTCGTTAGGATCTTTCTTATGCTCGGATCGCCCGAGCGATCCGCACGAGGCTCGCGACTCGCGAATAAGTATTCGCGAAACCGAAATGGGCCGACCTGTGCCGCACAATGTCAGCACCAGAATTGTGGGCGCGTACGGCAAGGCATACCAGGTACGACAGATGCGTGCCGGGAATACTTTGAACGCCTTGCCAGCGCGCTTTGATGCTTTCGTTCACGCTCAAGCTCTGCTGTGCCTCTCCCGATGATGCCGTGGTGAGCGATGGTAGACCAAGGGCTTCTCAAACACGACAAGTGTAGCGCCTCATGCTACCGTGTGGAGCGCGTTGTTCGGGTACCTGTCGGAACACGCTAAAGCGGACCGTGAGCACTACTTGGTCGCGGTCTTTTCGAATCGCGAGCAATGTTCATGCGCGCTCTTTCAGACAAGTATCGCGATGCGAGTAGTTGTATCGGCAAGCCTAGCGGCAAGGATTGCCCTATGGGCGCAGGTCTCCTGAGTCTTGGAAAAGAGCCTGTCCTCGGCCCTGGTCGTCGCGTCTCTAGTGGCGCGACTCCGACGTACCTCGCGCTCCTAGCTGCTGGTCCCCCTGGTCGGAGCTATTGCGGGCAGCGCTCGTTGCGGGTGGGTCTGTGGTGTCTGTGGTGTCTGTTGTGCCTGTGGTGCATAGCGGAGGAGTATCTGGTCAAAATGTTGCGAGCATGGTTTGCTTGAGAACATAAGCATTTAGATGCGTCACCATTGGTCTCGCGCCTGGCGTTGAGCGGTGGTGCCGTTGGGCTAAAACTGTCTCTGGGCGGAATCCTGGGCCACCTAGCGCCCTGCCCAGCCAAAGCTAGCCGGCGCGCACCTTCCCCCCCGGCTTCAATGCCCCTTCCTTAATCTCCCCTTTCCCAACCACGGTCGCTCATTTACATCCAAGGCCCAGCTCCTCTATCCGGATTCCCTATCGTCACCTTTGCTGTCGGTGTGGTAGATATCACTTTCTCTTTCTCTGTCGACTTCTGCGAAGTGCCGCCACTCCTTTCGGCCTTTGCCCACGTTTCTTTCTTCAAAACCCTCCTTTAGGCTTTGTCCGTCCGCTCCCTAGCAACCTCCCCCCCTCTCTCTTTGTCGACTTGGATTCGCTTTCGGACGATCCATCTGCTCCCCGGCCAGCAGCTTCCTTCACACTTCACGCACGCGCCTGGACCGTGTCTAGAGCTTCACCTACTCGTGGAAATCTTTCCCCGTGGCATTGAACTCTTAGAAGCTTCGCATAGCTTTACTATCTTCAGCCACTACCATTGCTTGGATCCTTACTTCACGACACTTTACGAATCAAGATAGACAGAGGTGTTAGCTGGACCGCTACCTCTATATCTCTCATCCCTCTTCGAATCGAGTCCAACTCCCGCGCCCCGATCATACCTACCACTCAACATGCAGTCCAACGACGACGCAATGGACTCGCCGACACCATCCCCACCGGCGCAGTCCTCAACCCCGACGCAGGGTTCAGCTCCTCGACGACCCCCGCGCAAAAGCACCCTCACTCAGCAGCAGAGAAACCAGAAGAGACAGAGGGCCACTCAAGACCAACTGGTGACGCTTGAAGTGGAGTTCAACAAGAACCCCACGCCCACTGCTGCTACCCGCGAAAGAATAGCCTCGGAAATCAACATGACGGAGCGCTCAGTGCAAATCTGGTTCCAGAACAGGTAGGAACAGCGAGCAGATTGCTTGTGCGCAGTAACTGACAATCGCATAGACGTGCCAAGATTAAGAATATTGCCAAGAAGAGCATCGAGAACGGTGACGACTGCAATGATATCCCAGAGTCCATGCGACGATACCTTGCCCTGCAGGCCATGGAATCCGGCAAGGCAATTGGTACTAGTTTCCTAGGCCGTGCAGGCGGTATGCCATACGGAAGTGGCATGCTTCTCAACACAGACGTCAACAACTCCAAGGTTGTCATTCACCACTTTGCCTGCCGCTCCCTCAGCATCGGTAGCTGGAGACGGGTCGGACAAAGCGCCATGGATCTGGTAGTATTTTACTCACCCGAGAAATGCTGCATCACCTACTACATCAACAACGACTCTGCTGGCTACAAGATTGAGTACCCATTCTCATACATCAAGAACATCCAACTGGAAAACGGCGACATGACGGCAAATGCCGAAGGAGCTTCACAACGGCCGGGAGGTCTGATTGTTGAGCTGAATCGCCCTCCGAACTTCTTCATGGACTCGTCTGGCTCGGGTGGATTTTTCCAGTGTGGTGACTTTACCGAGGACCAGCAAGCGTCAAACATTATGTTGCACCACTTGGGTGGTCACCCGAAGGTGTTGAGCGGGCAACTGGCGAAACTCGTCTCACTGGAATCGTTTCAGAACCGACACAACATGTACGACCCAAACACATTTGCCGTCTCGGCACCCGTCTCGCCTATCAACCACCGGCCCGCTTCTCAACCTAACCATCTCCAACATCCCCACCACATGGGCATGTTTCAGGAAACACATCTTGCGCCTGCTCCCTTCCAACCGCGCGGTCACAAACGCCAGCGAAGTCGCTCAGTTCCTGTTGCGATGGACTTTTCGATGCTTCGCAACCCGATGCCATCATTCTTGATCCAACAAGAGCCATCGCCATATGTACCCAACCCAGATATATTCGCGCCGACACCACAAAGTGCAGGACCTATTGGCCCTCACCTGAGCATCGACACTTCTGCTGGATACGGCATGGACTACCGACAGTACCCCATGTCGGCCACTACGACCAACTCACCGTCTGAGTACGGCACGCCCTCGTTCTTCACATCGGGACCGTCAAACGACAACATCCCAGCATCCAACTATGGGCAGTACAACATCCCTCCTTATGTACATACACCAATGGGCCCGCCACCGCACTCTGCGTCTCATCACTCACCGATGCCGGCGATGAACCATCCTGACCCGATCATCGCTAACCAATCACCACCACTGGGCTCTTTCGGCCGTGACAACCATGGTGATGTGTACCAAATGTCGCATGACAACGGCATGTCAGATGAGGCGCTGCAGATGACAGACATGTACGCCAAGCAGAATCTCAACATGTCGTTCCGGTCACCGTTACTGGAAGACAATGGGGACGATTTGGACATGTCGAACCTAGTGTCGTTTGGCACGTTGGACCCTTCCAGCCTGTCACCGGAGCATCACCAGATGCAATGAGCAGCTTGCATACTACACTACGTAATTGTCAAATTCTTGTTTTGCTTGCTCTTATACCCGGTTCGCGGTTGCTTTTTCTTTTACGAGGAGGCTGGATGCGCACTTGCCTGCCACTCGAGATGGTGACAGTGGGTGGTTGTTGGTCTCGCTCTCCATTATCGCGTTCATACTTAATGTGGTCGTCTTCTACTATATCTCTCTCCCTCTCTCCTACTCCCCCCACCACTCATCTCTTTCTGTACTCTCCGTTACGCAGATTGAACGACCACCATACCGGGATTGGTTATTGATATTGGCGTTGCAAAGGATTGGGTAGGCTGGGAATCTATACACAGAGAAATGGAGGACTGGTGGAACCTGCGCTGGTGTTGGCAGACGTCAGCAGCACATGCAGGTCGTCTTTTTTGGTTCTGGATTTCCTTTTTATTGTTTATCATCAATTTTTTTTCATTTCCTTGTGTTGCGAGCTAGTCAATTGTTTCATTTGTTGCGTTTGTGTGTCGGGATTTTTCTTTTTTTCTTTTCTTGACTGGATGCTGCATGGCTGGTTGGATGGTATGGCCAGTTTTGAGGGGATCTTGTGCTGCGGGGGTTGATGTGGATAACATAGCCGCTGGGCGTGCTTGAGTTACTGTAGCTTTGGGGGGGGATCTGTGGTAAATAAGCTGTTCTTTCCCAGATCAGCAAACAAATATATTGTATTATTTGAACAAACCTGGGGGACGTGCTGGCAGCTGACTTGACTCTGCATGTGGTCAGAATGCAAGGTGAAGCTAGGGCAAGGGCAAGCTGCGGGGAAGTGCCATGTTATAGCAGAGTGAAATTACGATGGACAAACTGTGTGGTATCGCGCTCGGGTTTACGAGATGAAAAAAGTCCATCGCAATTTGCCAGTCTTAGAGCGAAACGGCGCACTAAGGTGAGCCACACAGCCGATTTGACAGCGCATTAATGAAGGTGGTCTCGGGCCAGCCCGTCGAGTCCACACGATGGGTGTGCGCCAGATTGCTGGTTTCGAGTCGGCCAATGGGTTGCCAGAAAGCCGCAACACATTATTTACTGCTCCATGGGGCTCTTTTGCAAGGAACTGTGCTTGTTCGCGTGTGAGGAGTACGGAAAACAGCAGCACGGCTTTTTCTTTTTTGTTTTCTGTGAACATGGTTGCTGCTATATACTATGTGATAGTAAGATGGAGGGATTATTATGTCAGGCTGCAGAGACCAAGACGACCTGGGTGCAATGCTGGAGGGAGAAATTAGTTGCGATTTGCCGTGGTTGATGACGTGCAGCGCGCTCCAGCGGCATCGCCCACGGTGCGGGCACATCGACGACAAGCTCCCGACTCGGACGAGCAACGGGTGTTCTCCCCCGACGTGAAGCTGGATGGGGCGGCTCATTTCGCAGATTCGTCGGGCCAACCAAGAGGCCGCTGCTTTTCGCTGCCCCGGCGCCTGAGGCAGAAGCGCGAGACGACACCCCCCTTTGCTACTTTGCTACCGGCGCTGATAAGTGAGCTGCAGCTGCACGCCCCCAAAGCCTTTTCCTTGTCCAGCACCCTACGTCTTGTCCCTTGTCGTTCATTACCAGCCCAGCAGTGCCTTGCCAAACGAACGGCTTCTCTACGCCACGACCGGCCGACTGGGAGGAAGCTTGGTGCTTCACAGCAAACGGCCGCGCCACTCAGCAACACACGACAAGCGTTGCGACGACGCCAATTCACGGCACACACACACACACACACGCTTCGCATCACGCTCGTAGTCCTATGTAGGTCGACTGCCGCTCATCTTCCACCTTGTCCCAAGCGTCCGCGACTCCCGCTGCACCTGCCAATCCCACTCCTCCCTTCCCGCCTTTGCTCTCCTGCACGCTATCCGGCACTGCCGCCCCGGCCTTTTGTCCACCCAAGACCGAGTGTGCACGAGCGCGTCAGTAGCCATAAGACGCACCCGCCCTTCCCACTCACCCCACACAAACACAAGCACCAGCACCAACACACTGCACCAATTCTTCCTCGAGAGCCGCCTGCTGGTCCCCCTCTCGCCCAGCTCCTCCCACGGCCCTCGACCACATTCTTCACCGCCAGCCTCCGACGTGGGACCATTCTCGAGCACACGACTCCCTCCATCCTCACACCCTCACACCCTCACACCTGCCCATTGGAGTCTTTCTCGCGCAATTGCTGCAATGCCGGTTCGAAGCATCAACCCGTTCGCATCCACCACCCCTACTCCTCCCCTCGATCCCTCTGGCGACAAGCGCGAGCCTGCGCGTCGAGCCTCCTTTGCCAAGGGCAACAAGTTCACATCGCTCTTTGGCGGCTCACCCCGATCAAAGACCGACGCCGCTGTCCTGCGTGAAGCCTTTGTCGCCCAGCAACAGGCCCTTCTCAACAATCCCTCGCCCTCGCAAATCTCCCTGCCGACCATCAACCTGACCACGGCCACGGGCGAGAAGATGCCCACCGAGCCAAAGACACTCTTCCAGCCGCCTTCGCCAGAAGAGCACCGCCGCCTCGCACGCGCACACGCACAATTCGGTCCTCTTGGCTCCCAGAAACACCGCTACCTCAGCAAGTTCGAGGGCGAGTTTGGCGACCCCATCGAGGACGAGCCGCCCTATTATTTCCTTTTCACCACATACATCAGCTACTTAATCCTAATAGTATTTGGACACGTTCGCGACTTCTTCGGCAAGCGCTTCAGGAAGCAACACTACAGCCATTTGCAGGAAAAGGACGGTTATGCACCCCTCAACAGCGACTTTGACAACTTCTACACAAGGCGCTTGAAGATGCGCATCAACGACTGCTTTTCGCGACCAACCACCGGCGTGCCAGGGCGCTTCATCACCGTGCTTGACCGCAAGTCAGACGACGGAAACAACACGTTCAAGATGCTCGGCACCACGACTGAAACCCTCAACATGAGCTCGTACAACTACCTCGGATTTGCTCAATCAGAGGGCCCTTGTGCAGACGCCGCGGAGGCCACCATCAGGAAATACGGAATCTCCATGGCCAGTCCCCGGTCAGACAGCGGTACCTCGGATCTTACCGTCGAGGTGGAGGACCTCATCGCCAAGTTTGTCGGCAAGCCTGCTTCCATGGTCTTCTCCATGGGTTTCGTTACCAACGCCACCACCTTCCCCACCATTGTTGGAAAGGGCTGCCTCATGATTTCCGACGAGCTTAACCACTCTTCAATCCGATTTGGCGCTCGTCTCTCCGGTGCCATGGTCACAATGTTCAAGCACAACGATATGCGCGATCTCGAGCGCAAGCTCCGTGAAGCCATCTCGCAAGGCCAGCCCCGCACCCACCGCCCATGGAAGAAGATCCTGGTCGCCGTTGAAGGTCTCTACTCCATGGAAGGCACCATGTGTAATCTCCCCGGTATCATCAGCCTAAAGCACAAGTACAAGTTCCACCTCTTTGTCGACGAAGCCCACTCTGTCGGTGGTGTTGGCCCCCGCGGACGCGGCGTATGCGACTACTTTGGCATCGACCCCTCCCAAGTCGACATCCTCATGGGCACCTTGACAAAATCCTTTGGCGCAAACGGTGGATACATCGCCGCCGAGAAGCCCATCATTGACAAACTCCGCACCTCAAACGCCGCTATGCTCTTCGCTGAGTCGCCCGCTCCCCCTGTTCTCATGCAAATCTCGTCGGCACTGCGCATCATCGATGGTTCTATTGTCCCCGGCCAAGGCGAAGAGCGTCTCCAGCGTCTCTGCTTCAACTCGCGCTATCTCCGCCTCGGTCTCAAGCGCCTCGGCTTCATTGTCTACGGCCACGACGACTCGCCCATTATCCCCGTCATGCTGTACAACCCTGCCAAGATGCCTGCCTTCTCGCACGAGATGCTCAAGCGCAAGATCTCCGTCGTCGTTGTCGGTTACCCAGCTACACCTCTCGTCTCATCACGTGCCCGTTTCTGCGTCAGCGCTGCGCATACCAAGGATGATCTCGACCGTATGCTCACGGCTTGCGACCAGGTCGGTGAGTTGCTCCAGCTCAAGTTCAGCAGCGGTGTTGCTGGTGGTGCGGAGCCCGAGGATCTGGTTGAGAAGAGCGCGGCGGCGGCGGCGCCGTCGTCGTCGTCGTCGCTAGAGAAGGATGTACCCAAGCCCCCGAGGTGGAGGATCGAAGATGTGCTCAAGAGGACTGTTGATGATGTACAAGGACCATTGCGGTAGGTAGGCAGGCAGGTAGGTAGATTTATAGCTTACACATTGTCTCTTGTACTGCATTGTCATTGTCCTTGTCTATCCGCGTCCAATGATGTGTTTTTTTTTTCAACCTTGCAATTTTGCAATTTTGAGTCATATTGGCTTGGGCTTTCTTCTCCTTGTTGGTCCTCTTTGTTGATGTCTTTGTATCATATCTTCTATACCCTCTGTCTGGTTTTTACTTCAACTATGTTTTTTTCTCTTCTTCATTTACGCTATTTTAATATGTGTGGTATCACTGTTCTAACTTGGAGCGTGGTAATCGGATGCTGCATTTTGGGGTACGGCGAAAGCTATCTCTCTACCAAGAAAAGCCTTCATAAGTTAAAGTGGCGAGATAAACGTGCAGCTGAACATTGAACATGCCATTCACCGATGCTCAATCATTGGAATGAATAGTCGTCGAGTCGAGCCAATATCTTTGCGCAATATATGCCATAACATGCTGACCAACCTGATGTCCTCGTTCTACCGTAGGAAGACGCAGAGGGTAACTATTGCTACTGACACTTAGCTGGAACAGAGTGATTTACTGTTCCGTCAGCTCAGAGGGGATTCACACATTCCATCCGTCCCAAGATGCGTAGATATTCTTGAGACGAGCATGTTCATCCGGACCGGTAAAGATTGAATCGACTGCGCGCTCGCACAGTAGTCTCATGTCCTTCCGACCTAGTTGGAAATGCTGCGCTGCGAGGTAATACTCTTGTGAGAGAGGGCTGCAAAAGACGCCAACATCATCCGTCTGTAGAGTGTTAGTCGCCGTCAGTAGCACGCGGCTTTCTGAAACCAAACATACGCTCAGTGCAACGGGAACACTGCTATGTCGCCACATTCCAAAGTGATGGTCCGAGTAAGTGCCCGTGATCATGTTAGCGTGGACGTTACAGCTGAGGCATAGCTCAACGCCGATGCCGTGCTGCTTGATGGTCTTTTGAAACTCCTCTTTGACGTGTATGACATGACCTAGTCGGTTGGGCTGCCACGATAGGAGTGTTTGTAGCTCTAAGTCTGAAGCCGAAGCCTCGCTCTCGGCAAAGTGCAGAGTGAGGTTCAGTCCTGCAGCCTTTGCCCGAGCAAAGCTGTCGCCGAATATGCGAACGTCGCCTTTGGCTAGGTCGCCACAGAGGTCAAGGCCAACGACTCCTGCAGACTGATACTTGATGGCGAGATCAACTACTTGTTCCGCTTCTGCGATGCTGTTGCGACGGTCGATTGATAGTATAAGGAAGGCTCGCATCGTGCTGTTCGGGTCCTCATTATGGGCCTTGAGTATATCCAAGATGGTCTTGACGTAGTCATCCTTACTTGCGTGTTCTGCTGGTATCGCCCTCGGGGTTGTCCGAAGCTCGACATAGACAACACCGTCATTCTGGAAGTCTCGCAGCACAGCCTTTGTCGAGTATCTAGTTGGATCAACTCCAGCGCACCACACGCGTTGTATGCCGAAAGACGTACTGGATGGTCGGCAAGTCGCTGCAAAGGCGATATATGTACGAGGAAAAGAGCGGGAAGAAGCTAGTCTAGCTGTCAGGCGTCTGTGAAAGCTATTTCCCAACCATGTTTCCGAAAAGAAAACAGGCACATGGAGCCAGGCTCACGTGTTGATATCGTAGTCGACCTTTCCCGCAGGAATGGCCACCAAAGGATCCTCGAGATCAGGGTCCCGCGCTCTCTTTATCTCCCATATGTCGTGCAGACACTCGCGACTGATGCTGCCGGTCAAGTGGGCATGGAGCTGAGTCGCGGGATTAGCCACGCAGCGAACGGAAGCCTGAGCGTTCTTGGCGCTCTGACTCGGAACAAGGAGGTTGGGGCAGTTACCTCAATCTTGGGCAGTCTCTTGGTGAAGGCAGCGTCAACCGGCAGGGCTGGTGCAGCCATGCTGGACAGCGGATGTGACGGGGCGCACAGCGGTATTGGTGGCGCGGGCGGTGATTCTCGGGGCGAGAACAGAAAGAGATGGCAAAGGTCAAAGGTGAGTAGACGTCGGAGCCGCCCAGGGCCTGAGGCAGTCGCGGGAACAGGCATAGCGGCGGACGCGGGTCATGGCGGCCGCCTAAGCTGCTTTGGGGCTGCCCGTCGCCCATTCGTCCGTCGCCTCGGCGGCCCCAAAGCAGGAGGTGCGCTGCAGGAGATTGCAGAACGCGCCTTCCTCGTCAGGTCCGCACACGAGGACCGCTCCTTCTGGCACCCCCAGGTGCGCACCCGTCGCGACTTCCACGGTGCAGACAGACGCAGCCCCCAGTGCAGCGTGCCCAGGGCGCCCTCGGGTCGAGCACTCGATTCGCCCACCCGCCACCCATCTCACACGCTCTCTTTTCGCGCTGCTGCAGTGCAGGTGGAGAAGCCCGAGCAAGGCCTTAGATCTCCAGCGCGCTCGGCTAGGCCAAGCTCAGCTCACCCCGGGCCGCTCCTGTACCTCATTCATCTCCAGAGCACTCGCAACCCTTCCATCCTCACGCCCCCCCCCCCACGACCGCTTGCCTGCTGCTGCTGCTGCTGCTGCTGCCGCCGCCGCCCTCTCTGCGCAAGCAATTGAATCTGCTCTGCGCGCCTCCCTCGCCATTGCTGCTGCTCGTCGATCGCTTTTCTCGCCGTTCCCTCGCCCACCCGGCTGCCGCGCTCCCTAGGCGGCCCCTGGATTCGCCTGCCCTGCCGCTTCGCGCCTCTTGCGACCAACACCGCAACCCTCCGGCACCACCTTCCCCCCCATGGCCGACATGAACCAAGAGACGATCCAGCAAAAGATTCAGCTCGCACGCCGCGACGCTGAGGCGCTCAAGGACCGGATAAAGCGCAAGAAGGATGAGCTCGCTGACACCACCCGTACGTTCTTTTTCCGGCTGGCTTGCACGCCGCAGCCGAAGCACATGGATGGCTAACACGACGTGCAGTTCGCGATGTAGCGAGAGACCGTGTCGAGGCCCTGCCGCGCCTGACCATGAAGACGAAGCGGACGCTCAAGGGCCATCTTGCCAAAATCTACGCCATGCACTGGTCGACGGACCGCAGACATCTCGTTTCGGCTTCGCAGGACGGCAAGCTGATCATCTGGGACGCCTACACGACAAACAAGGTCCATGCCATCCCCCTGCGCTCATCCTGGGTCATGACGTGCGCGTACTCGCCGTCCGGCAACTACGTGGCCTGCGGCGGGCTCGACAACATCTGCTCCATCTACAACCTGTCGGCTCGGGAAGGCCCCACGCGTGTGGCACGCGAGCTTTCGGGCCACTCAGGGTACCTCAGTTGCTGCAGATTCATCTCTGACAAGCGCATCCTCACATCGTCTGGTGACATGACCTGCGTGCTGTGGGATCTTGAGACTGGCTCCAAGGTGCACGAATTCGCCGACCATCTCGGCGACGTCATGAGCTTGAGCATCAACCCGCTCGACCACAACCAATTCGTATCTGGTGCTTGCGACGCCTTTGCGAAGCTGTGGGACATTAGGCAGCAGAAGTGCGTGCAGACTTTTGCCGCGCACGACTCGGACATCAACGCTATCCAATTCTTCCCCAACGGTAATGCTTTCGGTACCGGCTCCGACGATGCCTCTTGCCGTCTGTTCGATATCCGCGCCGACCGAGAGCTTGCATCATACCAGGTACGCCCACTGACATGCTTGGCACATGCATTACTAATGTGTGCGTCGATAGATTCCTGAGCCCGTCTGCGGTATCACATCCGTAGCCTTTTCTGTTTCGGGAAGACTGCTGTTTGCAGGTTACGACGACTTTGAGTGCAAGGTAAGCCGTCTGCGCTGCTCCCACCAGCTCCACAGTCTAACAAAATGCAGGTCTGGGACGTACTCCGCGGCGAACGCGTAGGCACATTGCAGGGACACGACAACCGTGTCAGCTGTCTCGGCGTTAGCAACGACGCACTCAGTCTGTGCACCGGTTCATGGGACTCGATGGTATGTTTTCTCGTGCTATATATATATCTTCTGCATCACACAGCTAACTTGACGTTAGCTGCGCATCTGGGCATAAGTGCCGTCAGCCTACCGAATAACTACGACGCCATGTAACGACGCCAAACCGAACGTGTGCGCACTCCCGTAATATTGGCAAACTACACTTACGACAGCAATCTCACAATCTCCTGGCATTCCATACCCCTGCTGCATCTTATCAACCAGGAGACTGGACGCTGCCTTACCCTAAGAATATAATACTCACACCTGTTGGAAGCTCCCATGTGGCTACGGTGCCGACTAATGTCCAGGCGCCCGGAATCTTTTTGTGCTCCAAATACTTTTTCTTTTTCATACCACTGTTCTATTCCTTTCTTCGACAGCGTGAGCATGCTCCTTGCACTAGTCTTTCATGTCCGGGCCGGCTGTTCTCCGTACATGAGTAGCACCCATCTACATCAACTCTTGGACCTTTGTGTTTCTCCTTGCGTTCTGCCTGATTTTATTAAACAAGCGGCCGATTGTTCTTGCACTTGCGTGGGAAGAAATGGGAGGATACGTGCAAGACGGGAGAGCTTCACTGGCCGGGTTTTACTGCGTGCAAATGGGTTGGGGGGGGGGAGAATCCATGCATGTGTGGCGGACTGAATGGACGGATCATGGCTTTTTGGCGCATGGGCTTCAATGTATACGATTTTGATAGGGTTGTGCAGAGATGACATGGTTGCGTGCTATGGCAGATGAGTAGTCAGCGAGTTCTCCATATACCTCTTATGTTTATCGAACGCTTGTGCATGATCTTCTCCCTCCCAGGGACCTTGCAACGTCTCAAGCGTTTGAGCGCTGCGACTAGGTCATTCCGATAAAGAAGGAAATGCCCTCAACGTTGCCTTGTAGACCTTAATTGGGACTATTATGCGGCACTCTCAGCAGCAACAGTTGTTTTGCGACTCTAGCCCAGGCCACTCTGTGCGAGGCATTAACAGCTCCAAGATGATTGATTGTATTGCTTGGGATATTACCCCCGTTCGCGAAAATCTTGCGGCAAGCATACCGTGCAGCATGTGAACCAGATCGCCTAGGGGGGGGGGGAGATCATTGGGTTTACTCGAACGTCAATCCGAGACAGAGTGTCAAAGACTGGAGTTTATTCTGATGAGGGTGACGTGACGGTATTTAATATTCCCATCTTGACTGTACAGGGCTGACGAGAAACTGGTGAGGATCGTCGTTGAACCGACATGGACCGAGGAGTCATCTCTCAGGAGGCGCAAGAGCCAAGTCGTTTTTGCAGGGTAGGCTTGCAACGCCTATTTTCGAAAGGAAGCCAATGTATTGAAGCTTCGTCTCTGGGGCATTGACATGCCTCAGCTATTACCGCACCCCAGTCTTAGGCTGCGTGGCTGCGTAGCAGCTGGACCCTGGATTGACCAAAAACGAAGCGCCCCAGCCGATGCAAGAGCCGGAGAATAAAAGAAGCCACGGAAAAACATTGCTTCTAGAAGCGATCATGGAAGGATTTTGCTTGCGACGGACTTGGGGGGGGACTCGCATCAGGGATGGGGCCGGGACGAGAATATCAAACAAGACCGAAAGACAAGACGTCGCTTGGCCTCTGGTGTTGCATGACACTTGGTGCCTCGAGGAGATTGAAACAACCCAAAGCCAGTTTGCCCAAGTTGAATCGACCGATGCCTGTGGTCAGCTGTGACGTGTAGCCTTGAACCACACAGACGAGGATAGGGTAAGTTGGTGCTGTGACAAGACGTGTCGAAGATAGTTCGGCATGGTGTTTCAGCAAGCTGGACAGGCTTTTGCGCGCCACCCGCAGCTCCTCGATTGGACAATGTGCGACGGGTGAGCGTGTTTCGAACTCGAGCATCCTGTTTCATAAGGCCGACATGCCTCTGCCCTCGCCAATCGAACGCGGATGCTAACCTGTGCTGGCGTTTGATGCATCGCGAGTTGGGCCGGTCAGCATCAGCCCTAAGCCCTAAAACAGCTACCATCCAAGCACCTCCCCTACACCCCGTACCGCAGAGACCACATTATCCACGTCACGCTGGTACAAGTTGTCGAGGCTTCCCTTACCGCGCGTATCCAATTGCGACGCTGAAACCCACGCTCGCGCTCAGAAATAGCCACATACGTGCCAAGCCCTGTCATCGAGCGGAGCATCATCCCAGAAAACCGACCGACACCGACACCGACCCCAACCCCGAACCTTGCAACGACCTCCCTTTCCTTTTTCACCTTACTCACCCGCGTCACCAGACACAGACAGTGCTCAAACAGCTGACCACCTCCTTCTCCACACCCTATATCAGTCCGGCTCCCGTCATCTCGGGTCCTGCTCTTCTTTTTCCTTTCGCCATGACGACTACAGCCGCACAAGACGAATTCAACCAACTGATCCGCGACAAAGACCAAGACGACCGCCACCCAGAAGACCGCCACCACGACAGCGACATCTCAGACCCGGAATCCCCTGGTGCTGCAGCCGACTACTTGGAGCAAGTAGACACGGACGACGAACTCGACATACCACCCGATATGACTGCCAACTACTACCTGCCCAACCTGCGCTCCGAAGCCAACACGGGACCCAAGGGCGTCATCGCCGACGCACAGGCGTTTGAGCAGGCGAAGAAACAAGCACGGAGGTTTACCTGGAAGAAGAATAACAGCAATAACAATAGTGTGGTGCCGCCTACGCAATATAGTGTCACTGCCTATCATGAGGATAAGACGTCGTCGGGGAGTGACGAGGAGGCGGATGAGGGCTTCATGAGGCAGTGGCGTGAGGCGAGGTTGAGGGAGTTGCAGAATGTGGGCGAGAGAATACGGTCGAGGACGAATAGCCCTAGTCGCAGGATATATGGGGGTATGCCGTTGGTGGATGGCGAGGGGTATCTGGATGCGGTTGATAAGACGGCGAGTGGGATTACGGTTGTTGTCTTCGTCTTTAACCCAAAGGTACGTGAACATGAATCCCAGCACACTTCGCACCAATTAACTCGTGTACAGTCAGAAATAAATCTCAACGTCGAGATGTGCATGCGTCAGGTCGCTGCACGCAATGACACCGTCCGCTTCGTTAAAATGCTTGGCGAAGTCGCCGAACTCGATCCCTTCGTCCTCCCCGCCGTCCTTGCATACAAAGGCGGTGACAAGTTCGCCAGCTTACTACCGCTGCTAGATGAGCTGCCAGACGATTCGGAGCTCAGCGCTATCAGCCTTGAGACCGCCTTCAGAAAGTGAGTCCTACCTTGTCCTAGAACAGAGAACGAACATCGGCTGACCAACAATCAATAGGAACCGAATCCTCTGAGATCAGAGCTACTCCCTTGCTACCCCAGCATCACTACGCTCTACGCGTTGAGCTGTTCATCTCTCAGCTCTGTACATTCATCACCACTTTTGTTAATGTCGGCACGCCGCTATCAACAATGGCATCCGCTCTGACCGCTACGGTTTCGAGCCACCACACAACGCCTCCGCTTCAACCCCTCATTTCATCTTAGCGCGACACGACGCTGTGCAAACCTCATTGCTTTACCTAGCTACGGGCTTGGTCGCATCGTTTATTTCATGACAGTCGGGTCGTTTTCCGTTTTTCGTGCTGTCAAAGCATGACTGCACGACAATGCATTATAGGAGTTCCCCTCGGTTCAGACGGTATTATTTTTATTTGACCACGACGCGTTTTGGATTAACGCTTTAGCATGTTTGGCGTTTTAGGTCGTTTGGGTTTATAGCTTGGTCTTGGGTATGGAGGGCGCGGTTCGTTCAAGGAGGCGAAGGATGGATGGATGGATGGATGGATGGATGGATGGGATGGATAGATGGATGGGAGTGTATAGATTCCAATACCCAGACATGCATTCTGATTAAGCGCCCTCTTTGGAAGGAAGCATTTACTTTATGTCGTTCTTTTGTTCACTGTGTGCTTGTGCTGTGCTTGCATGTTCATGTTCTCGTCTTGTCCATTTCATATATCTCCCGCTGTTTGTGCAACTTACATCAACATGAACGCTGTGTCCGCTTCAGAACAGCGTAGCCACGTAGCCAAATGCACGTAGTCGTTGAAGTAGGATGTGGTATTTGCTAAATGCACGTAGTCGTTGAAGTGGGATGTGGTATTCGCTAACTTGCTGTGGCTGAGCTTGGTAGACGCCCAGCTAGAAGTTGAGGGTGTTGCGAGCGACAGCATCGTGGCAGGGACTATTGTTCGCGTGGACACTTCAACTCTAAATTCTTAAGAAGGTGCATCCAATAGTGCTAGTGTTTCTTTGTGTAGACATAGCAGCTTCTTCTCATGTGTCGTATTGCCGTAACTGAACAGACCTCGACAACGTACCAAAAAGAAACGACGCCAACAAGATGGTATCAGACTCAGAGAACGTGGTTGGGGCTGGAGAAGATCCGCGTAGCTATAACCAATTACCTCTTCCTTCGTTGATAGCTAACAGAATTGTGTGATAGAGCCAATTCAAGACATCGTCGTGATCAAGGACCGTAATGAAGCCCACAAACATGCCGACATAGCGGCGATAGATTTCCCTCGTAAATACAACGTTGTCCTTCGATACTGGACAGATGCAAGTCGTCGCAGCGTATCGGAAGAAGGTCCCGTCGGTGCAGCAGTCTGTGTCCGGTCCCTAGTTCACGCATGGCGGCTAGATGGCGCGATAAAATGCCACAACGCCACCACCAGCGCAGTTGGGGAGCTGAAAACCATAGCGCTGGCGTTGGATCATGCCGAGGAAGAGTACAAGAAGATGGATGAAACCACCCGAAGCCAGGTCAGAGTCGAGCTGTTCTGCGACTCGACCCACGCGCTTGAGAAGATTAGGCAGGATAGGGAGTGTGAAAGCTTCGAAGAGGTTACAATCTGTAAAGATATCCTCGAGTCTCTGCGAAAGCTCCCTGTCGAAAAAGATAGGGTACACATGTTCTTTTGTCCGGCGCACCAAGGGAATCCTGGTAACGAGCGAGCTGATGAGAAAGCTGGCAACGCTTCCAAGGAAGCATCAAACATCCCTGGCTTCCCTCTTCCTCGCAAAGTCGTCATCCTGCCGCGTCTTCTCCGCACACTAGATCCCGAACTTGGGTTGGCACCCCTCGTTTGGTCGCCGGCCCGGACTTGACCGAATCTTCTCCCACGATCAACACCAGATGGAAAACTGAAAACCCAGATGGGAAACAGAAAACCTAGGAGAAAACCTAGTGAAACCGAACGGAATAATCGTACACCTGGGGAGACAAAACCCTAGTAAAAAAAGATACCTCATATGACCTGTACTTTGGGCGCAGTAAGGAGGCCTAGTACCCGTATCAAAACGGGGAAGCGAAACCAGGTCAACAATACACTCACAACAAGCTCTGCATATCGACAGACTATCAGCTTTGCGTTTGAAAAATTTCGACGCGCACCAATCTCGACGTTCAGTCCGTTCGTAAGCGTTGTCGATATGATTACGTAAGAAAGCTCGTCGGTCCCAGAAAGCCGTTCCCTCATCGTCGCCTCTTCGATGCCAACATCCGGCTCTCGCATATGGAACCCTGCGCCGTGGTTGCGATTGTGTCTCGGTCCGGTTCGACGAGGTGAACTAGCGCACTACCGGTAGCGTTCCACATGACGCTTCGCCATGAGCGGGTCAACGAATCACAGGATGTCTACTAGCCGCTATCTCAGGGTTGCGACCTCTCTCATTCGAGAGTATCTTCTCGTCTGGGTATCATTTGGATTGTGGTACTGGTTAGTGGCCCGCTGCCCGCCATGAATTTCATATTTGATGCCTGCCGGCGCACAATTTAATTCATCGTCTCTCCAGCACAGCTACAAAATTACGTTCTTCACACACACCTCCATCAGTGTCCGTTCGATTCGAGCCTACGAATAGCCTACGCAACGGGTACGGTTCAGATTCTTGTGTCATGTCACAAGATAAGGACGGGGGCTCGGCAGCGACGCTTCAAATTTACGACGCGATGCACCACGGCTTGCAGCGCATGCTCGACTTACCAACTGAGCTGCGCTGCTACATCCTGGAGCTCATCATCACCGACAATCACTTCGATGCTTACTACACACTTCTTGAACACCCGGAAATTGGCGAGTTGGTGCGCTGCAACTTCAACGCGCAGTTCAGAGCGTTCAAACGGCACCGCTCTCTTGCTAGTCAACTTCAGCAGATCCTCACTACGACGGCCTTACTATCGACGCAGACAAACAACCTACGCTCAAGTCGGCAGCTGGTTGAGTTCCTAACAAGCAACCTTCTTCATGAGAGCCCACGCGTAGCCGTGGACAGCTCCACCCAGGCTGTCGCCGTTCTCAAAAAGCATCAAACATGCTTAGCCGATGCAGATATCCTCACGGATCAGTTCGTTAAGATAACAATAGGCAATATCGTAGCTCAACATTCCACAGAGAAGCAGCCTCGCTTCGGTACCAATACCTTGTCTGAAGTCGAACATCATCGTATTCTCCGTGCTTTTCTTCGATTGCAGCTCTACTATGAAATCCGGAAGCTGTACGGAGCAAGGAAAAGCTTCGAGCGCAAACTCCGAAGCCTGTTTTCTTTATGGACATCCTGGGAATTTGACGAGGTCAGAAGTCTGGCAGCATGGATCCAATTCGAATATTCAAACCTCCCACAACATTACGCCACGAGTATTCGCGCCTTGTTTGCCTCGGTCGATTCACACTTCAACAACGATAAGGCTCCATACATCAGAGTTCGGCCCATCCCTTGCGGTGATGGGAATCGACGTTCTAAATTCGCGAAAAAGTCGAAGACCTGGACCGACACGCCTGCGACACGTCATGAAGGAAGAGCTGACGCACGTAATAGAAACTGGAGACCGCGGGGCTTTTCAGATGGACCCCATACTTATTTCACGCAACGCTTGTATGAAGAGCATTTTCTTGTCGAAGGCTATCCTTTCTGGAGTCAATATACAGTGCCAAGAAATGGATGGTGAAATGGTCGCTGCCGCAGCCCGGATTTGTCACGGCGGTCTGGGCTGTCTGGGCTACTTGGGATTACTCTCCCGGGATTTGATGAGAGCTCCATGATGTTCGGGTTGTGCTCTTAGGCCTCGAATATTTTGCTGTTAGGGCTACGTTATGGACGTAAACACGATGTAAATTGTGCCGAAGACTCAAGTTTAGGTACAGCTTGGCGATCCTCTTCATCTCTTCGTGTGCTTACATAACCACACGTACCTAGTGCGCTTGTGTCAACCTCCCGTCCTCCCCGCGCGTTCGCTTCTTCGCACTTTCGCATCTACACTCTGTTTCAACCCGTACTCTTAGCGGACCGGAGACTGTGATTTGCTGACGAACATTCAAGCAAAGAACCTAGAATCATGACCTCTCTCTACTTCAGGCTGGGCTGAGTTCTATCCACCCTGCCATGCCACCGTGAAACAGCTCAATCCCCGCCATACCTAGCGGCCCGATTCTGAACAACGCAACATCATGAACGCACAATTTCCACTTTCATTCTGCTTGCGGACCGAACGCAACATGTATATGATATCCCAGCTATAACGGGCTTAACATGTTTCGAACGCTTCCACGAAGATCCGGAGGGGCAGCTTTTTATGACCACTACAGGAGGGCGGCAGTAAATGCTATCGTCAATCGTTCATTCATTCATTCTTTCAGCCTTCGTGCATCTGCGCACGTATCCGTTCTTTATCAGAGCTTCGCTCGTCCACTTTCATTTATATCTTGTCCGTATTCATCTTGAAGATGAAGCATTTTCACCAATTGCTTGCCGCCGGAGTGGGCTTCTCTTCGGTCGCGCATGCCGTCAACACTCTCGTCGATGTTGGCTACGCAAAGTACCAGGGAGCTGTCGTTGACTCCCAGCTCGGTGTCTCTGCCTGGAAAGGTATCCATTATGCCGCACCACCGACTGGTGAGCTACGCTTCGCACCGCCGCAGGATCCGGTCGTCTCCGGCCTCATCAACGCTACTAGACACGGTGCAACTTGCCCACCCAACCGCCCTGATGATTGGACCGTGTCTGGAACCAACGATCGCTTCCACATTGCGGAGGACTGTCTCTACCTGAGCGTGTATGCGCCTTCCGAGGCCCGTACCGACTCTAAGCTGCCAGTTGTGGTGTTCTTCCAGGGAGGTGGCTTCACGTCGCTGTCTAGTGCGAACTGGGATCCTACGGAAATCGTAGCAGATGGTCAGGTTGTATTTGTTCAATTCAACTACCGTGTGGGTCTCTATGGTTTCCTCAGCAGCGAAGCGGTCAAAGCAGGAGGTGGCGATGTCAATGCTGGACTACGCGACCAGATCAAGCTGCTCGAGTGGGTCAAGGAGCACATCAGCCAGTTCGGTGGTGACCCAGATCATGTCGTCCTTGATGGAGTCAGCGCTGGTGGGTCTTCTGTTGCGCTTATGATGGCGGCAAACACAGGCAAGGAGCTGTTCGTAGGTGGTATTGTGGAGTCGGGTGGCTGGGTCACAATGCGCACTCCGGAGCTGGGCGAAGAGCAATACCAGTGTTTGCTCGAAGACAAGGGTTGCTCCAACGCGACGGACGGCCTCTCCTGTCTACGCGCACTGAACGAGTCAGCCATCCGTACTTCCAACTGCTGGTTCAACCCCAACATCGACGGCGACCTTTACACCGACTCGCTCGTGAATCTCTTCGAACAGGGCAAGTACGCCAAGGTACCGACAATCATGGGCACCTGCGCTCAAGAAGGCACAAAGTACAACGCGCCAGAAGACCTCAACACTACAGCTGATGCAGTGAAATGGGTAGCGAACCAAGACCCAAGCCTGAGCAACTCTTCCATCTCCATCATCAACGACCTCTATATGAAGCCCAAGAAGCCCACTTTCCCCGGCAAAGGACTCTACTGGCGCCACGCCGCCGACGCCATTGGCGACATCGGAACCCACTGCCCAACACGCAACATGCAAAACGCGATCGCGAGTGACGACGTACCCACATACAACTACAAGTATGCGGTGCAGGACCCTGCCGACGAGGCAGCAGGCTACGGCGCCTGGCACACCGTCAACGCATACGCCTTCTGGGGCGTAAACCGCACCGACGGCAGCGAGCCCCCAAGCTACTTCACCACCAACGCACCCATTATCCGCCAAGTACGCAGCTACTGGACAAGCTTCATCCGCAACTTGGACCCCAACACGGACCGCGCTAGCCGTGCTGTGGAGTGGAAGCCATACACTGGTCCCGACTCCCCTAAGAGGCTATTCATTCAGACGAACAACACCAGGATGGAGCGTATGAGTCCTGCACAGGCGCTTAGGTGCGATGTTGTTAGGCCGATGACGGACAACCTTGGAAAGCCTGTTGGGAAGGGTGTGGTTACGGAATTCGATGCCAAGTTGGCGAAGAAGGTGAAGGGGGCTAGTAAGAGCACTTCGTTGAAGAAGGGAAAGAAGCATGGTAGAGGTGTTGCGCAGTTCGACTAAGCTGGTGGTTGCAGCGTCAGGCGACGTTGACCGAGCCTGTCAATCTCCAATGTGAGCTTCAAGGGCATCTTGTTCCCTGGTCGCTGTATGATATCTTCTTGTATTTTACTTTACACCTTCCAAACTCTGAAATGGGAATTTGGCCATCTTCCTTTATTGATTCATGATACAATTCCGTGAAATTTTACACTGAGGCCACAGCGTCGAAAAACTTCTACATACGCGATACTTGAGCCGTGTCCTCCGGAGCCCGGACTTAATTTCTCCATGATTAGGTTCAAATTATCAACTCTCCAGAATGTGCTATTCTTCGGCGCCCTATTATCTAAATTGCTTCCATGTATTTTCTTCTTTTCCGGCGAACCATCGTTATTCCCAGGGTGCATTCTGGGTCTCGACCAGAAGGGTCAAAAAAGCTTTCCCTGGCAGCCACTTATGAGATCTGATATCGTCGCACCTCCAGCGTGTCCACGCATGTCTTTCGTCCTTGCGAGGTTCGCCATTGTAGAATGAGGTAAGTTTCTCCTCCAAACAAAACAGCCAGGACATTAGTCTTTCGTTAATTTGGAAAAGCTCAAGCGACACCAGCAAAATCTATGGATTTTTCGCTAGGTCATGTTAGGTTTTCTCGCACTCTATCCCCAAATCAGGTCTTTCCAGTCCTGGAAATAGTCGCAATGGTGCTTGTAGTCTGCAAACTGAATCTGAGCATCACTTCTACGGGCCATGGTGTTTGATCAGAGAAGTGGTTTCTGCGTAATCTTTCGGCCAAGGTAATCTCTACTTCTATTGTCGAAACACATTTCAGTTCTCAGAAGCCATGAACCAGCCAGCTCATGACACAACTCCTCTGCACATTCCCACACGACGGTTTGACTTCCATAGAACACTGTACGTGGGTAATTGAATCTGCCCATAAAACTTTCCACATGCCCCAGAGCCAGGCAGCCTCTAACCCGAAAAAGAGACGACTAGACACCATCCCTTGTCTCCTCCACTTTACTTATTTTTTTAAGGTGTCAAAGGTGGTGGTTGTTGTTGTAGTCAAAATGGGGTTCCAAAAAAGTGAAAAGCAGCTACCCTCTACTAATCAATCGCAAAAGTCAAAAAAAAGATTGTATGTAGTTAACGAGATTCGAACGGTGGGTGGATAAGTTCTAGGAGGAAAGCTCAGACCACCGAGCGATAATCAGGGTCAAAAAAATTTGCTAAGGTACTAAAAAAACGACACTAGTTAAAACGTGTCTAACAGCGATTGCTAGCCTATAGCTAGCAATAGGATTACAGTAGGATTATAATAGGATTGCAATATAATGCGATAGAGGGAAAGAACACGTACGTACTATAGCGGGAGCCTGCAATACTTTATAAAGCAGCTGCTTTTTACCTACTACTTCTTACCTACTACTTCTCACCTTTTAAACAGTACTATATACAAACGATTTGCATATAATACACTGCACTGCAATATAGCGTGCAACCTCTACGGCAAGCATCTCCTTATTCTAGGCTCTTTTCTAAAAAAAGCATCCTTTGCTACTATCTACCTAGCACCTAATTTAGTCTAACTTAAACTGCTTATGTAGACACCTAAATTTATTAAGTATTTTAAAACTTAACTACCTAGCTAGACTTCTAAGTTTATAAAAATTTAAATAAGTTTTTTATCTATAATATCCTTATATACAAAAAGATTATTAAGCCCTAATTAAGCTAGTTGTAGAAGGAATATATAATCTCTAGGGTATTTGCTAATACTAGCGCAGTACTTAAGATCTATTATTTTAGTATCCTCTTTTTCCTATTTGTTATATAAAAGCTAAGTATAGAGACTAGAACTTAGCTTAAACAGCTATTACAAGACGTTAAATTAGTAATAAAGAAAAAAAAAGGTAAAAAAAGAGAAGTAGGCTTTCTATTATTACGTCTATAAGTTAGTAAGCAAGGTAATAATAGTGTTACTACTTTACTTTATCTAGAAGCGCCTAGCAGTAAAGTAATAAGAATAGGTAGAATAGGGCGCGTTAAGTTAGAAAGTAAATTGCATTTTTATTTTACTTTTCTTTGTTTCTGTCTAAACATGCGACACACTAATTACGTGCTAGTAATGCTAAATAAGGAGGCATAAGCCCTAATACCTGTTGTTAGTAATAAACATTTTTTTTACTAAAAAGGTGTCTACAAAATGTGTGGTTATATCAAAAGGTTGTCTTAAAAGGCTGAAGCCACTCCTCCACTTTACAAACAAAGCAAGTGCTCTCATAGCCCTAGCGTCTTTCCATGTCTGAACGAGATCTTTTCCGAGTGGTAATAACCACCCTATACTGCAGATTACACCGATGTTTACTGAAGTCAGAGCAGCAGCCTTAGCCCTCCAGTCCAATGGTGAGTCTCGCATGATACACAATACATCTACCCATAAAAAAAACGAAAGCCAGTGTGTTACACGATTCGAAAAGACCTGTTCGAATATCTCTGGTAATTCCTGCCAAGGAATAGCTACTGGGAACGGCTCAAGCTTCGATCGTGTCAGAAGAAGTTGATGGGGGATATCTCCTACTACATGGTTAAGTGTGGGGTACTGGGGGTTTACAATGGTACTGCTATCTCATCGCAATCTCACGCTGTTTGGGGTGAGTTTGAGAATTCTGGCTAGTTGTTGAAACGATGTCGTTGAGTTTGGAGGCTAGCTCGAGTAACCCTTGTGTGTTTGGAGATGCGCATCGAGATAGGTCTTGATTTGATACAGATTGGCTGTTGGCTGGGTTGGTCCTCCCAGCTTTTATTCAGGAGCGTTGAAGATTCGGAGAAGGGGGTCGTCGTAGGTTGAGATCACTACTGCATAGCAAATCCAGCGTGAGCACTACGCCCTTCCGTGAACATATATTCGTGACGTTGCACAGCATGCGCTGCGAAAAGTACAGAGGGACAGGACAAGAGAGAGTGTGTTCACGCGGCACTCGTCCGCGAAGAAAAGAAGAAGAAGAATAAGAAGAGAAAAGGGCATAAATAAATACAACAAATATCAATAAAACCGTAACGTCGTTGCAAAACCAGCCTCAAAATCCTCCGAGGAAAATCCAACAAAAAACCAGGACTCTCTCTAACAACAAACTACGTCGTCTTCACATTCTCATACCCCTGACTCAACATCTTATTAACCTCGCCACCATCCGGCGGCCCCGGCCCCGGTTCTACAACCCCCTCATCCTCGACCCGATTCCGAATCAAATCGTTAATCTCGCCCTCCCTCCTTTCCTCCGCCATCCCACCACCCGCCTTTTCGCTTTCCGCCTTGTCCTCTCCACTCTTCCCCACTGTCCTCTCCCACCCACCCTGCAACTCGCCCGCACTCGCCTCCTCAAACCTCCTCTTAACCGCGTGATCTTTCTCCAGGGCCTGAAAAACATGTTGATCGCTCGTCCACCAACACGCCATTGCACTCTTGACTGCAAACTCAAAAACGCACACGGCGAGCAGGATAAGCACGAGACAGAGCCACCAGCTCCAGCTTGCGCCGAAACCGCGGAGGAACGTGTCGCGGACGTAGTAGATTTTGTTTTCCGGGTTGTAGAGCGAGGAGAGGATGATGTTCCAGATGAACCAGCCGCCGATGGAGACGATGATGGCGATGGCGTTTATGAGGGTTTTGGAGTGGGTTTCTATGAATCTGATTTTTGGTCACTTTCGTTAGTATTCTTCCAAATCTATCTCTTCGATGGAAAAAAAAAGGGGGAGTTGGGGGGGGGGGGCATACTGCATCTTCAACGCAATCAACCAAACCGAAGCCGTATACGTAATACTCCCCAGGGCGAAGATTGAATTATCCTCGGTCCAAAGCGCATCCCCATACAACCCAAACATGACGAAATAGACAACCATCGCCTCCGCACTCGCCATGAACATCCAACCCAAGTACACCTTGAAGTTGAAACCGCCGTTCCGCTGCCCGACTGTGTAAAGTTCCGGTACAGCAAGTAGTGTACTAGCACTAAGATCCTTTTCAAAGACGCCCATGAAGATGACGGGGAGCGAGGTGAATAAAGTGTTGAACATGGATAAGCTCCAGGATTCGTACAGCGAGGTCCCCGTGTATCCGGCTGAACGCTGGTATAGCGCTTGTGTGAGGTAGAACAATAGTTCTTTCCAGAATGTGCCAACAGTGTACTTGCACGTGCGGATGTAATTCCACCGTCCATGCACCAGAAGCAATTTCGTTAAGAACCGGAATTGCGCAATCGAGTAGTCAGAAGTACGGGCTGCTTGTAAGCCTTCTTTCCCTGTTATGCCAATCCCCACGTGCGCTTCTTGAATCATGGCAATGTCGTTTGCGCCGTCGCCGATCGCCAAGGTGATACTTTTCTTCACGCGCTTGCGGATGGATTTGACGAGTTGGGCTTTTTGGCTGGGCGAGGCGCGACAGCATATTACGGAATCAGCTAGGACGGCGAGTTCATGGAAGAGCATGTCCAGAGCGGGGTTGTTTGTGATTTTAGACAGGGTTTGACCGTCTACCACGACGACAGAGTGGGCAATGGTACCCTGTGTTATGGCTAAAATGGCAGCACCGATGTTCTGTTCGACGAGCCCGGTTTCATGGTCGAGGACGGTCACGGTGGAGAACTCTTTGACGAGGCGGCATGAGTAGCCAATGTTGATGGCGGTTTCGCGCTTGTCGCCTGTAAGCATCCACATTTTGATTTTGGCACGACGGAGTTTGTCGATGGCTTCGGGGACGCCTTGCTGCAGTTTATCCTCGATAGCGGTGGCGGCGCAGAGATCAAGGTCTTGCTCGATCATGTCACCGGCTTCTTCGATTAGACGGGTTCGATCGACCAGGCTGGTCGTTGCGTCGAGATAACCTTTTTTCCAGGATTGGTATTCGGACTCGTTTAGGAAGCGGTAGCCGTAGAGGAGTGTTCGTAGACCTTCTGTTGCGAAATCGTTGATGTGCTGGAGACAGCGTTCAATGACCGCAGTATCATCGCCGGCTACGCCTTCGTCTACCATGGCTTCCATCTCTTCTAGTTGGATTGAGCTTCGTGCGCTTGAGAAGGCCATACTGAATCGATCTAGACCTGATTGGCGAGGTGTTTGCAGCGGCGTGTCTTCGTCAAGGGACGACATGTCCATACGATCGTTTTCACGTTCGCGTAGCCACTGGTCCACTTCGTCTCTTGCTGATACAGAACCACGACCACCAACACTAAGAGCGAACGATGGACGGCCTAAGTTAAGACTAGCCCTCGCAGCCTGACCAAGAGTCATGCTCTTCCTTCCACCAACACTGCTCATCCGACCAGCCACACTACTCCGTCGTTCAGCGTGTTCGCTCATCCGCGCTATCGCATGTTGAGCTTCTAAGCTCTTACGCACGTTAGCGCGACGCTCAATCTCAACCATCTTCTTATTCGCAAGCGTAGCCAACTTCAACCGCTGCAAAATAATGGAATCTGCACCCTTGCACATAATGCATATCCGGCTGTCAGGGAAGCGCACAACGATTGACATGCGCTTTCGCTTGCTGGAGAACTCGATAACATCAAGGATCTCATAGACCTCTGAGACTGGCTCGCCGTCGGACCCAGATGGCATGATTTTCAGAGTGATGGTGTGAACGTCGCGGTTGATCAGTAGGAAACCCATGTCTTGAGCTGCCTGCACGAGTGCAAGCTCATCTGGTGATGATGCCATGAAGTGTGTTTTGCCGTCTTCCTGGACCTCGGGCAAGCAAGTATGGCAGAGCGCCAGGGAGAGAAGGAACATACGAGCCTTCTTCGAGAAGGGCGTGTGAGGCTTCCTTTTGATATAACGAAGCATGTCCTGTGTGCGCAACTCGCGTGATGTTTTGCCCGGCTTTGCATTCGACCGCCAATTCGAAGGTCCTCCGTCTCCAGGGCCCTCCAGCTGCTCGAGCGTCTCAATCACTGGCGTAGCTTCTTCATCAGCCGCTACATCCTTGGCCGATTTCACACTCTTCCTATTCTTCATCGGCTGCTTCCCCTTCTTCCTCGTCTTGTGAATCAACTTCTTCTTCCCCTCTTCCTTCAAATCCGCATCATGTAACCAGCTCCCCCCCGCAACACTCAGCTTCCGGAACTTCATCGAGTTATCCGTTAGTGTACCCGTTTTATCAGAGAAGATGTAACTAATCTGGCCAAGTTCCTCGTTGATAGTCGAAGTCCGGGGCTCACAGGGCGTATCGGAGACGGGATCGTACATGTCGATATCGGTATGCAAGAAGAACATCTGCGCCAGCTTGACGATTTCCAGACTGACGTAAAGTGAGAGCGGGATCATGGTGTTGAACATGATGATGAAGGCTGTGAAGCTGGGGAAGAAGGCGACTGAAGAGTCGCGGAGGTACCACATGTCGTCCTCGTGCCGTTGCCAGATCTTATATGCGACGGCGTTGAAGATTGACAATGCAATGACGAAGACCACGATGAGGATGACGATGCGGTTGACCAGGCCTTGCAATGCTGGGGCTTTGATGCGGGGGTTCTTGTTCGAATTCATGCGAATGCGACATTCCTCCCCAGAGTAAATGACCAAGCCGATCGCGTCTGGTGTATTTCGCAAGATGCTACCCCGGAAGATGATCTCGCTAAGGGTGAGTGGCGCCTGTTTCCCGTTGACCACTACGCGTCCCTCGAAGCTGTACAAGTCTTGATTGGGGTCTTCGACGACGAACTCGGCATCAGTCCTCAAGACGTCTTCCTGATTGATGATGGTCTTGGAGATGGAGGCGGTCGTTTGTTTGCTTTTCAAATTCGTCTCTCCGTCCAACGCCATCGTCTCAACGAACGCCACATTGTTTTCCCCGTTGGTATGAAGAAGCGCCAAGTCCGCAGGCGCAGCGTCGTTCCGATCAAGCTTGATGATATCACCAACGTTGATATCCTGCCACTTGATCGTCTCCCACTGCAGTGCCGCAGGCGACGGTGAAACAACACCCTCACCATCCGCAGACCCGTGTTTCTCGGCAGCAGACAGACCAGGACCCGCGCGCAAAACCTTGGCCTCGCGATTATTCTCCGCCTTATCAAGCCGATACCGTCTCAAATCATCATACCCCTCCTTGGCAATAGACAGCGCAACAAAAAACAGCAAAGGCACAATCGTCGTAAACTGGCCGGTCGTACTAAGACCAGGTATCATCTGCAAAATCGAAATGACGAGAAAGTAAAAGTTTGCCAGTTTGGAAAACTGCGCTACAAGCTGGCGGGGCACAAAGTTCCACGCGGAGTAGCGTGTCGACCGGATCCAGTTGCTGGTGTAGGGTTGACCGGTCCGTTCGTCTGTTAAAGGGTCTTTGCGCTTGGGATCTAGGTGGAGGTGTCGTCCGTCTTTACTGGGCGGTACGTCTTTGATTCGGAAGATGAATTTGCGGGCTTGCTCTGCAAAGTCTTTGGTCTGCTTGACTATTTGTGATGTTCGACTGGGTCCTTTGCGCTTCAACCAAGATTCATAGTGTGGAAGTGCGATGGTTCCTTCTCCCAGCTTCGACTTGGAGATGTCCGAGGCTGACGAGGCGTAGTCCTGATGCTCCGGCGTGACAAAGATGACAGCATCCCCACTCTTGGGCGACTGGGCATCTCCACTGGTGCCCTCGGCCTGTTCCATTCTAGGCTGTGGCTTTCCAACGCCCTCTTCCAATTCAATATGTGTATCCGGTGACTGCGGTGTATCGTGAACGTTCCTCCGGAAAAAAGCGCTGCGTAGCGAGTACCCGCGATTACGAGACGTAGGAGAGAGCGGCGATTGAGAAGCGGCATTACGTGGTGGGAGTTGAGATGAAGGCAAGGACGAAGCCTCAGCCCGATGCCCTGGAGAAGCCGCGCGCGTATTGATAGCCAAGTCCGGAGTTGCAGGCCTCTGGTTTGGCCCATTTCTCTTCCCAAGTCGTGTGATTTCATGCTTGCCATTCCGTTCAATATCAGTCGAGAAGCGGACGCGATGCGACTCCTCAGAAGTAAGCCGCGCAATCGAAGGGCGCGCCGTATTCTCCACAGCCGAAGTCCTCGAACGTGGCACGGCATCTTGATCGCTGGGACTCTGGATCGCATACGGCGTGTTTGCGCTTTGTGCCGTCGGTGCCAGGTCATCTTCGTCGTGCGATGCGGAATGGCGCCTTCTTATCCCTCCGGGTCCGGGTCCGGGTCCGGGTCCGGGTCCAGTTCCGGCTCCGCTACCTCCAATCCCAGCACTCGATGCATCGGGAGCATCTCCAGTCGGCGACATGATCTCCAGTCATTCCCTATCGTGATGTGCAATCGCTGTCCCTTGGGGGTGAAGGATTGCGAAGCGCAGGGAATCTTGGGAGAATACCCAGCGTTGCCCGCAGTGCCCGGTCTAGCGGCTTGTCGAACACGGGATATTACGACGACAATGTTCTCTGGTGCGTCTTGGGAATTACGCGGCGCCGGCGAAGATGCGAATAACACAAACTACAGCAACATGTTGTGTGTACAAACTCGGCAGGTTGGAACTAAGTAAACAACTGCCATGCCAGTCGCGGCAGTTCAGTGTCAATTCCAAACGCGCCCGCAACGTGGGCAGTAACCAAAGTCCAGGCTGCCCGGCGCACCACATGGCACATGATAACCCCAGCATTTCACATGGCCCCCCATCCATGCCAGCGCCAGGCTGTTTTAGGACTGACGTGACCCAACGGGCCATCTCCACTCCACACTCGGCGCCCCCCGGCGCCTCATCGTGGGCTTGGGCTTGCATATGCGCGGCTATCCCCAGAGGCATGTCTGCTTTTCCTGCGGTTCAAATCAGCGCAACAAGGAGGAGCCCTTCCCCGCAGAACGCCTCTGGGGCTGGGCGCGAACGCAGCGAACATGACCCATGGGCTGAGTGTGCAGCTGCATATATCCGCCAATCAGCTTCACCTCTCGCGCTGACTACACTAGGGATCGTGGAAGAAAGATGGGGATATTGGACTCTATCGAAATTAGGGATGCCGCTAATCGAGTTGAAAAGTGCAATGCATTCGACATTCAATTGCACCAAAAAACACACTCAATACTCCAGAACCATGGCTTTTTACCAGATGCTAATAATGCTCCGCTCCCCAATGATATGGTATAGTTCTCTCTCTCTCTCTCTCTCTTTCTCTCTTCTCTCCGCTAGTCTCCAACTCCCTTAGATTTCCCTCCTCTCGCTGCCAAAGAGAAACATTCTGTGGTATCCAGTAGTCGTGTCGCTCATTAAGTTATTGCACCTTTGAAAGATTATAATAAAAACAAAAGAAAAAGACATGGAAGAAGCAAGCAGTGTGCCTAGCGCCATGCAATATGCAGCCAGAAGATGATGTAAACAACCAAACTGACCAATGATGATGATTGGTAAGGAGAATTAGAGAATAGGGATCGTCCGTGTATCCTACGACGCAGCAACGCACCAGTGGCGGTGGAAAACCCATGCGCTCTTCTGGCACTCTTTGCTGCAGTATTTGGTCCGCCGGCACCGGCGGCATTTGGCAAATTGACGCGTGTATTCTTCCCATCGTCCGCACTGGTAGTATGCGCATTGTCGGATCCCGCCTCGAGAGTCGTCTTTCCGGCATAGGTTGCGCATAACAACGCTGGCCCAGTACTGCATGTCCGATGTGTGGTGTCGTACCGTGAATTGCTCAACGAGGGGGAATATGTTGAAGTCGTCTGCAAGCTCGTACTCTTCAAGCTCCTCCTCTTCCTTCTCTGCCGCTTTGGGTGTCGACGCCTCCCCATCGAGTAGCTCGGTGCCAATCTTCAGCTTGGGTACCAGATGCGATTTTTGGAAGTAGGTCCGAAGGTTGCAGTATTTCGATACGTAAGCAAGCAGTTGCAGGGACATGAGCACATCCTCGTCGCGGGGCATGGCTGCAAGCACGCTAGCTGATGCATTGCGTTCCTGCTGGTACCGTGGTAGCCAAGGAGGCGGCGGGTTGGTGTTTACGACATTGATCGTCGGCGGCATGGGAGAGAAGCCAGTGATGGGGTTGTTGGGTGGTGTGTTGGTGGGGTTGATTAGACTGCCGTCGAGTGCTGGACGGTGAGTAATGTTGAACGTCTCGTTGTTCTCATCTGTGCCTTCCGAGGGGGCAGCAATAGGAACCGGTGTGTTGCCAGCATCTAGCAACTCGGCGTTGTCGACGATATCGGCCATGTTGATCTCATTGTTCTGAATGCCGACAATCGGCTCGTTTACAGACGGACCAGCCGCTGTTGCAGCCTCTGCAGACATGTCATCTTGTTGTGCCTCGAGGTCAGACTCTCCAGATACAGACAACTGGTGTCGGATGGATGGACGGCGGCGTGTCCGGGCTAGCCCCGCTCTTGGGCTCGTCTGGTGTGCCTGTGGGGCACTCGGGGTTGTCGGCGACTCTGGTTGGGAAGTGATCTCCCCCTGCAGGGCGGGGAGCATGGAAGGCAGTCGATCAGCATCTCGCACCGGCCGTAGCGCAAAAGCATCGGGAGCTGGCTCCATGGAAGGTAAGGCCGTAACCAATGGCTGGCCTAGACTACGGTTATTGTTGGTGTTGTTGTTGTTGTGGTTGCCAGGAGCGCCAAAGAGCTGTGCCCGGCCTTCGTGGCTACGATGATGATGATGATGGTGGTGGTGGGGAGGTCGACCGCGTGCAAATGTCGTCCGCTCTGGAGGGGAGCTCAGTGAAAATGCAGGAATGGGAGTCGCGTCGCCCAAGGATTCGGGTGGCTGGGGTATCTCAATCGGAGGGGGTATGATGCGCCGTGCTCGATCCGCTCTGTGTGCGGAGCTTGATGCAACCTCGCCAGTCCGCGACGAGTGGTGTCGGCTCGATGCTCCGAGACGTGCAGTCTTGTGGATTTCGGCTTCAGCCCTGGCCCTCATCTTGTCGACAACCTTGATGTAGTTGTCGAGGATGGAGGCGATGACAGGCACCATGTCGGCTTCGACCACACGTGTCCTGACATTCTCAGAGCCGCGTACACCGATGTTGAAGATGCACTGGAAAGCAAGGTTCCACTTCCACATGTCCATCATGTCCTTGCTCCGGCCCTCTTTGAGGATGCATATCAGGCGTTCGATACCGCCATCGACGGTGAGAATGTCCCGTATGCGTGCCGAGGATGTGGTGAGGTAGGCGAGGTGGTTGAGCGAGTTGATGAGCGGGAGGGTCGATGTGCAGTCGAGGGCACGGCGGTCGTAGAGGGCGGTGGTGATGCCAACTGAGGCCTTGTTGGCGTTGGGGATGCTAAAGTTTACTTCGCGCATGTTTGATGCTGTGTGGAGCCGTCGCTGAGCGGATGGGGAAAAGCTGGGCGGTGGAGGGCTGCAGGGCTAGTGTCGCATGTGGTGGGCAGCAAGCAGTTTGGGGGTTTGGCTGCAGGCAATGGGGGGGGGGGGGGGCGAGCAAACAGCGATGCTCGGGGTGAGAGAGGCAGCAAGCAGTTGTTTGTTGTTGGATTCAGGCTCAGAGGCGCTGGAGGGGTCCGTGTCGTGGTAATGCGCAGAGGCGGCGCTTCCCAGCAAACGTGATGCAGGCGAGGCTGCTTCGAGGCTGCAGCGAAGCCGACGGCGTGGTGTGACACGGCTACCAACCGGACTCGGACTCGGACTCGACGAGGTTGAGGTCGGGCAGTGGCCAGTGGAAGGGGGATGGGGATGGCCGTCGACGGGAGGCGAGGCGGGTTTGCTGTTGTTAGGGGGACCAGGATGGCTTCACGGGCGCTGGCTGGGAGGCAAGAGCGCTCTCTCGCGTCGCAGAGGGGGCCCACGCAACACTCGGTATCGTCTGCGAAGTCGTGTCCGGGGCGGCGGTGGTGCTAAGGCTGGACTATGCTATGCTGGATGAGGCTGTCGGCGATGAATGGGATGTAGAGAGGCGGTCCGGGTGAGAGGCCATGGGCAGTGGAGCAGCTAGTCCCACTATTAAGGATTGGCACTGACCGCCCAGAAGGGTAGCCTCGAACCGCTAATTAATTTCATGCGCTACGGGCCAAGAGAGCGCCGAAATGAGTGACTGACGGCCCTGCTGAGGCTGCTTGCACCAAGCCGATGGCCGTCAAGGGCAGCCTGCTGAGGTTGGATGGTTGGAAGGTTGGAAGGTTGGATGGTTGGATGGTTGGATGGTTGGATGGTTGGATGGAAATGGAGACGCAGACGGCCGTCCTCCTCTGCCAATGCCCGCGGAACCGTGAAACCTCTGCATCCTCCGCATTGCCAGCGGACAGTGACAACCCAAGCGGCGTCTGGACTCTGCAGCCGCCTGCATAGTTCGGCTGTACTCTCGAGGCTGCTGCTGCTGCTGCTGACAAAGGCCGTCTCCTCTTGGTCGGCGCCTGCGACGCCACAAACACACGTCGGTCGACTCGACGCATCTGACTAAATGGGCCCTCTACATTTACATTCCCGACATGCGTTCACTGTGGCGGGAGCGGATAGTCCCAAGCCAGCTTTTGCGGCGTGCACAGGGCCTTCGCAGAGCTGTCCCGTAACGATGGACTTCATTGGGCACATGAAACTTTCCCGCGCAGCTCAGTGGTTGTGCGACCTCACAACATAGTCGGCAAAGGAGATCCATCGAACCTTCAGGCAACTCGCGCTTGGCTCTACTAATGGCTGCAGCATTTTCTTCTCCACTCTCGTTGACTTGATACTTGCACCGAATCCTTTCCGCCATGTCGGCCTCTCCCCACGAGACCAGAGTCCAAGACTTCGCATCCGCTCCACCCGCTCCCGACCAGCCAGAACGGTCTGCCTCAGATTCGGCTGCCCCTCGACACTTGACCATTGACACGCAGCTTAACGAGCAGAGAGGTCGCGGCCGCTCTGCCACTGCGACCACCGCTACTGCAGCACATCCGAACCCAGAGGAACTCCTCTCCCCTGATGGCTTCTCGGTAGACTCGACCCTGCGCCGACGCATCACGCGATCGCACACCGTCAAACACTACCAGTCCCCTACCCGCCCCTACCAGCACCAAGAGCCGGGTGCAGAGCCGGGTGTCGACACCAAAAACGAAACCGAGGCCGCCAACTACCACCACCTCTACGCGCAATGCCAGATTACCGTCGTAGACTTCTCCGACGAGCGCGTCGAGTGCCATGAACTGGATAACGACACACTAGAGGACTTCCTCAACTACCCCAAAGAGGACTGGGTAGCCTGTCGGTGGATCAACGTCAATGGCTTGTCCTGGGACGTCATTCGCACCCTGGGGAACCACAAGCAGCTGCACAGGCTGGCCATCGAGGATCTGATGAGCACCCAGAGCAGAACCAAGGTGGACTGGTACTCTGATCAGGCCTTCATGCTCCTGACTCTGTCCAAACTCGTTCGGACGCCCGTGGAAGAGGACTCGGACAGCGACGAGGACTCGGACTCGGACGACAGCGAACGACGACGGCACAAGGCCCGATCGCGGTCCCACTCACGACACCCACAGAAGAAGAAGAAGAAGAAGAAGCCCAAGAAGCCGTCACTTTTCAAGACAGCAAAGAATCTACTCTTCCCGAAGAGCGAAGCCAAGACGCAGAGAAGCCAGGATGAAATGATGAGCACACTGGACGGGCTGGAGAAGCAACTGGACGGCACGCCTCTTGAGAAAATCAAGATGCCCACTCCACCAGCAACAACCACCGTACGGAGTCTCCAACGATACCGTGGCGGCTACAATCTCGACCGAATCGTGTACCTAGAGCAGCACTCTGCCCTAACAGAGAAGCACCTAACCGTCAGCGTCGAACAAGTCAGCATCTTCCTCCTTGCCGACAACTCGGTAATCTCCTTCTTCGAGCACTCGGCCGACGACGTAGAAGACATGATCCTCAAGCGCCTCCGAACCGAAGACACCATCCTCCGTCGCAGCCAAGACAGCAGCATGATAGTGCAGGCCATCATCGACGCCATTGTCGATCTCGCCATCCCCGTCGTAGCCGCCTACGAAGACGCAATGGGCGAGCTCGAACTTGACGTCCTCGAAGACCCAGAACTCCACCATTCCCAGCTCCTCTACCTGCTCACTTCTGAACTCTCCATCCTACGCAATACCATCCAACCCATCGTTTCCTTGATCAACTCCCTCCGCGACCACAAAGCAGACCCCTTGGCCCAGGCCATGACAATGAGCCAAAGCACCGCTAACCTCGCTACCCGCAAAACCATGTCTTCCATCAACATCAGCCCCCTAGCACACACCTACCTCGGCGACGTAGAAGACCACTGCATCATGATAACCGCTTCCCTCGACCAAATGCGCCGCGCAGCCGACAACCTCATCGACCTCATCTTCAACATGATGGGCGCCTTCCAAAACGAATCCATGAAGATCCTCACCACCGTCACCATCTTCTTCCTGCCCCTAACCTTCCTCGTCGGATACTTTGGCCAGAACTTTGACCGCTTCAACGGGGTCCAGCATCACTCTGACGCCTTCTTTTGGATCATCGCTGTGCCTGTCATGATTGTCACGCTACTCGTGCTTACGTCGGATCGGCTTTTGCGCAAGTTTAGACATTGGAGTGGCAAGTTGAAGAGGAGAGAGGCCAAGAGACGTGCGGTGAGGAAGGGCAAGGTTGGCGCGAATGGGATTCTCGGGGATGGCATTGGCTTGAGTAATGGGGTCAAGGGACAACAGAAGCATCAGAGGAGGTAGACTATGTATAGCAAGGGGAATATTGGGTCGTTTTAGCGGTTGGGGTGAGGTGGAGTATAGAGAATGGGGGTTGTGATGATGAGTTGGGTTGCCGTGGTATGTGCATTGTGGTGGTGTTGCACACACATACATTTTGCATTGGTCTTCGGCGTTGGTATTTTAGATAAGCTTGTACAAACATAAAGAGATAGATACCCTGCGTTGCTCTCCTGCGCAAAACTGTTCACTAAACTCTCAACGTCCGTCTCGCACGAAAACAACCCTCAATACGATCAACTAAAGGATCTGGAAGCAGATACTTCACCTAGGCAATTCGTTCAGTTTGAAGGTTTATTCGTTTCATTCTACAACATCTGCCCCACCCCGAAAGAAGCGCAAGCTAGGGTGTTAAGAACGACCCGCATGCCCAAGCCCCCCAAAACGCCAGTCTGTGAGGTTTAAACAGTACAAGCCGACTCTAATCCCTTCCCCCTTATTACTAGAAGCACCAACACAAGCATCAAACATGTCCATCTACTGGACCTGTTTAATCTTGCACTGCCATCCAGAGTTTGCCTCCAGAAGCGGAAGACTGTTTTTTTCTTCACGTTAGCACATATTCCCCAGACACACTCTTGCGAAGAACTAAGGGAGAAAATAAAAACTCTTACCTAGCACCCAAACACCACCCCAACTCATTCCCCTTGATCTTCTTCGCAATCTTGACCTCGCGATCAATAGGCATCCCATACCCACTTCTCAACAGCTCATACTGGAAGTTGAGATCAAGACACCACTCGGGCCTGCCCTTCAACTCCTCCAGCGCATTCGGCACAGAAGCAAAAGCATCCCAGCCCTTCTCGCCAGAACAAACTTTGTCAGCCAGATTCTGGAGTTCACGGAGAGTAAAAGACTCCGGCATACCCAGATCCTGTGTGCGGTCGTAAAAGTACGAAAGGAGATATACGGCTTCGGTAGCAAAAGTCTGATCGAATGGTGGTTGGTGGACACCACGGAAGGCACAGGGAGCGATGGCGCATTCGTCGTCTTTGTGGAGCGTTTTCTCAGCTAGACCGCGGCATTGGGTGGGAGAGGCGGTGGCGGGACCCGTCATGTTGACTGTGACGGAGTCGCCTAGAGCATGGCCCTTGGGCATTTGTACCTCGATTTCGCGGGTCATGCCGGGTGCGATGCAAGGGTTTACAATGGGCTTCTGGAGGTATTCCTTGTTGTCCTTGTTTGTCTCGTGCAGGCCGGCGAGCACGGTGCTGTGTAGATTGTTGCGGGCTTCCATGAGGCCATAGCCTAGGTACGAGTGCTGGTAGAGATCGAAGTCGCGGTTACCGAAGTTGAGGATGTATTTGTGGTCGCCTTCTGCTAGCTTGGTTGGGAGTCCGCCGCGGGGGGTGTCGGGGAACGTGGGTTCGAAGATGATTTGCGTGGAGCCACCACCGAGATCGAGGACGGCGGCGGTGGGGTTCTTGTCTGGGCCGCCAATTTTGCCTAGGAGATAGTTGACAGTGATCCATGCGTATACGCCCTCCATCTCGCCAGGCATGACTTCTACACCGTTCTTCTCTTCGGAGACCAGGGGGAAGGGGTAGTCGTTGTCGAGATGACGGCGCACTGCAGCGAGGATGGCATTGCTCTTCTCCTCGCCGAGCTTGCGGAGACCAGCTGTTGCCTTTACAGCGATGGGTGTGCATGACTGGTATTCCTTGGGCACGTTCTTGAGCGCAACATCCATGAGGACATCCAAGCTCTTCGCAGCAGCCTCCGGGTTATCGCCATATGCCGAAAGACCGGAGCCTCCCTCTCTCTTGGGTGTCATCTCGAAGTTCTCGCTCTCGAGTTCAGGGCTCGGGCCACAGTTGTTGAACTTGTAAACGTGGATGCGGGAGCCTGTGCTGCCGGCGTCGACCATGAGAGCATATTGGATGAGCGGCTTGTCCTTGGAGTAGGACTTTGTGCACTGTGCCTTTGCATCGCCGGCTGCTGTGTTGCCGCCTGATGGGTGTGATACTGATGACAGTGTTAGTACGTGTATCCACCAGTATTGCCCTCGACCTACCCCCCGGTTTTGACAGGCCATCTCGTGGCGCGACGAAATATAATACAAGCAGTATGAATGCAATAACGCCACCTGTCTTCAGGTAGCGCAACCGCTGCCCTTGATTCATAGCGGCACTGCCCTTGTGGTCGTTCATGAATGCGTCCGAAATCGTCGACCGATGTCGCGAGTGTCTATCGGCTTTGGCGTTGGGGTCGCTAGCGTCGCGATTGGGGTCGGAGTCGTGTGGTAGAGAAACGGAAACGCGGCGGCGTGGGCCAGAGAAACTAAAGTAAGACCAGATGCCGGGACGTCTTTGGCTTCCGGGGACTTCAACACCGCTGGACATGGAACTAGGGGACACGGGGGAGGAAAAGGGTCCGCGATTTAGGGCGCGGTCATTGAGCTGAGCTGCATTCCAAAGTTAGTCTAGACTGGTGTGGCGATGTGCACACAGGCAGAGGCAACGTACAACAGGAGTAACCGTTCAAAGTAGCAGGGAAGGATGTTCGATTGCAATGAGCGTTACACAAGTCTCTTGCATTCGTGTTCGTGTGCTTGTTGAGTGAGGTCCCTGAATCTTGGCACTAACATTTGAACTTCAGCCCTGCGGCGTCACTATCCAATGGCGCCGGCCTTATTAACGGCGGCTATATTTGGCGTCGCATCCGCTTTGAAACGACGCGAGTAGAGTTGTACTATACTACAGATACGCTACGGGCATACCTACATTTGTTTTCCCAAATCAAGTAGATAGCTTACTTCCACATGTGATGCCTGCCAAACCATGTCTTTGCCGTCTGCTCCACCACATATCGGCTCTCGCGCAGCAGGACTGACTACGTTCGCTGGCGGCCCATGTCGTCTAGACAAGGTGGAGCACTAGGAAGTCGCGAAGCCGAGCAGCTTCTGCGTGAGGTCTTGTAAGGTCGCCATGGACGCGTTTGACAATAGTAATCGAGAACGGCTTCGCGGCAATCGTTCGTTGCATCGGGCTTTGAGTCGGTCATGCTGCCTCGAAGACTTTCACCCAAAAGACAGTCCAGCCCTCTTCATCACACTCTCAAAGTCTTCAAGACTCACCCCACCGACATCTTTGCCCTGACCTTTGACCCCGCCATTCGCCTCAAGAATCATATCCTTCAGGACGTCGTCTGGAACGTCTTCTCGCAGCTCCTTCGCTACCCTCCTCAGATGAGCTAGTGTTATTGGTCCTGCAGCGCCGTGTGTGAAGAGCTGGTATGCCGCGCTAACTTCTTCTGCGTTGCTCTCTCCCTGGTAATCATTGTCTCCCTCGTCTTCGTCGGAATCTTGCTCCTTCGAGTGTATAGCGATCGCAGCGTATGAGAAGAAGGGCGCGAACTCGACATATCCCGTATTAAGAGGATCGATGGTGGATAAGATAGAAGACATCTTGGACTTGTCAGGTGTAAGATTTAGCGAGCTTCACGGTTGTTAGTTTAAGCGTGCAGCTCTCCGACGCGTTATTGCGACCTACATCAGACACCTGCGCACGTCGCTTTTCTTTAATACACCCTCCTTGGAGTCTTCGTGGTCGGGATGTGACACAGCAAAGAGACCAAATGCCTCGCGTATCTCAGCCTCTTGCTCCGCAGTTATGCCATTTTCTTTCGCGAGCTTCGAAGGCCGTTTCGCAGGTGGCTGCGCCTGGGTAGGAGGTCCACGACGTTTTGGCGGCTGTCAGTTGTTAATTCGTAGTACTAAAGGAAGCTTGCACAGCGAAGCTTACCATGAGGTGTATTGGGTAATGTTGAAGCATCTCCCTGTACTGGTGGGGTGTCGTTCGTCATTCCACTCGCTTCAATGACGCGTCCGCACGGGCCAATGCCAAGAGAAACACAGGCCCTCGGTCGGCACGTAAATTTCTTCGCTCCCAGCCCCCTCATCAACATCAAGTTATAAAGGCGCTGCGACTATTTGCTGTGTCCCTCTTCCACACCTCCCTCCTTCCATTCTTCTGGAGCTCTGGAGGCTTTTTCTCTATCGTCTCATTTGACGGCTTTGTTTAGTCGACGCGTCGAACGCGAATAGTCGTCGACATCTTCCACCATACCTTGTTCACCTCCCTTTATATCTTGTTCACCTTCCTTCGTACCTTATTCACCTCCCTCCATACGAATCTCCGTCCATCCAATCCACGTCCAATTATTCTCCCTTCGAAGACATGGAGCTCAAGATGAGCCACAGAGATCTACAAGACGCGTCGTCTGACGCCTGCGAGTCCGGCCAACGTGTGGAGCAATCCCATTGGGCTGTTGAGCTTGCTTGAAACCTTGTCCCGACGCGTCGGTCCCTTAGGCAAGGACTCTACTCCAAATCCATGTGTCTTTACACCATGGTAACAAGCTACAAACGAATACGGTACATCGGACGCGTCAATCCGTGAACCTCGCAAGCAGGGATTTTCCCCGACACTGGGAGAGGGGTCTTGAGAGGCTGGACCTCTTGTGTGAACAAGAGCTTCTGGCAGGTCTTGGAACCCGATCTTGGAGGAAGAAGCCAACAGATATGGAGACGTCTTCGGGCGGTTTTCGATAGACCACTTGGTCCCTGGCACGTTTTGCTTCGAGGCACTCATTGCTTTGGTTGGCGCGTTCGCTGACCGAAAGAATTGATGACATCATCGACGAAGACCTTTAAGCCATTCGAAGACTTGTGCTGCGGTACTGCGATCCCAACATTGAGTTGTTGAGGCGTATGCGTGGCACGCAACGACTGTTACTTGCTCTAATGGTCAGTTCTGCTGTTGTGGAACGGGAGGGAGAGGCCCGATGTTGATTGATGGTGATCGCCCTGGCATCAGGAGCTGATCCCTGATTTTCGACGTCGTTGTCAATCTCTCCAACGATTGGTGGCTATGGATGAGCTTGTATCCGTCACCATCGAACAAGGCGACGCACTCGTTCTGGCGTCTTTCGCGGTGTGGCTTCTGCTGCAAAAGCGACAAGCTCTACTTCGTGGAGGTCTCTCCTGAAGTTTGGGCGCAGAACAGGTCTGACCAACCTGGGCGAATCCGGCATCCCGGTAATTGGTCACAGCGTTTGACGACGTTGTATGAGGGGTTTGACTCGAGGCTTCATGTCGACTTGTCGGCATCCAGCTACAGTGGGCTTCGAGGGTTATATATGTCCTTGTGGGGTTTCGAGGGGTTATTCCAGTCACTTCTCTGATCCTGCAACTCTTTCTGAGGGTTTGTGGATTTGAGAATGACTGACATGACATGACATGACTTTCGTCATGTCATTCCGCTTCTAAAATAAGCTAGAGCTTGCCAATACGTTATTCTCACGTTGAGCAAGTGTGGACAGTGAAGCGAGATTGAACTACCTCATCACCCTCTTCAAGGTGGTGAGGCCTCTGTTCCTTAATTCGTTGGGCCGATTAGATGGCTCAGGGGTAAGGAAGGGAGGAGACATACCTTGCATTTCGTGAGACTTTATTCGTTACTGTGGTGTTTCTCACTGTGTTGTTCTGTTTCGCATCATACCGTGCCATGGCCGTGTGGCTTCGAATGACCAACTTATTGTGCAGTCTTTCGCACGTTCATCCGCGTTGATAATCATAGCTCAACCACGGTTACTCGGCCATGTTGCTCTCGCCATATCAATGGAATTATTCCTTTGCTCCAATCAACCCTCTGGTGGACATGCCATGGTTCTGTGCTGTCTGTATGCTGGCGTAAAAACAAGGCCAAAGCCTGCCCCTCCTCCGCTACTGATGCAAGGCCAGCCATAGCCACAACGTCCTGTCTTCCAGCACCCAACATCAGTAGCCTTCTTACTCCCTGTCTCTTCTAATCGGCGACGAGCACCGCTCACTCAGAACGATACAGCGAAGAAAGCTTATCTAGGCTAAGGAGGCTCAGCGCGAGCACGATGGCGTGCATTGTTGTTACCTACTGGGCAGCCGCATGCTTACACTTCTTCCTCTTTTAGGCAGTGACCGCTCCGCGTTATTGCCAATTTGGCGTGAGGCTGCGTTACATGGCTGTTGGCGACTTTAACTGCAGCATGCCTGCACCTGCATCAGGACTTACCTGGAACGAAAGATATTCCCGAGACCACTCCACAGGCACTAATCTCTTTGAGGCATCTAGGTTACCACCGGAAGAGAAAACTGGCGTCTGGCTCTCCCCATCAGCTTAAATCCAGTATCGCCTGGGGCGTAATTCCTTGCTCTTTACATGACCTGGAACTTCTTCCCTTTCGCATACTGCCTTTCACCTCTGGTATCAGGTGAAGTGACTTTGATATGGCATTTCAAACAACCACGCTTCTCCTTCTCGCAATCGGTACCCTGATACTCTACACACTCACTCGCTTCTTTTTGCGCAAGAGCAGCCATGACCTTCCACTCCCTCCAGGTCCAAAAGGCATTCCCCTCCTTGGCAACATCAACGACTTACCTAGACCTGGAGTTCTCGAGTGCCATCATTGGCTCAAGCACAAGGACCTCTACGGCCCTATAAGCTCAATTACTGTGTTAGGTCAGATATTCGTCATCACACATGACGCAGAGACAACGGTAGAGCTGTTGAGCAATCGGGCGACGATCTACTCGGGTAGGCCACACATGGTATTCAGCGGTGATATGTACGCTTCTGATGTGCGGGTATAAAGATACTAGGATAGTTAACGCAGATATAGGATCGGCTGGACGAAAACACTGGCAATGCACCAACCTAATCAGACCTTCAAACATCACCGACGTAACATTGCGAGAGTGGCTAGTTCCAGCACCTCACTCGCAGTATTCGATCGCGTCCAGAATGAAGAAGCCGCCCATTTTCTTTTGAACGTCCTGGACTCTCCTGATGATCTGTTTGAGCACATTAGGAAGGAGGCAGGTGCTGTCATCTTGCGAATCACATATGGTTATACACCGAACGCCCAGGGACGGGATCCATTAGTAGATATGGCAAGCCAAACAATGGCCGAATTCGCAAGCTCAAGTGTACCGGGAAAATGGCCCGTCGATGTCTTCCCTTTTTGTAGGTTTTTTACTTTGATAGCAGTTCACTACGGGCATGCTGACTTGGAGAAGTGCGATTCCTCCCAGACTGGTGTCCGGGTACCAGCTTCAAGCGCACAGCTCGCCAGATGGCGGAACAATTGATTCGCACGGCCGAAGAGCCTTATGTTTTTGTAAAATCGCAAATGCAGAAGAAGAAAGCGAAAACTTCTTTCCTTTCACAAGCCATCGAGTCTCTCGGGTCAGACGCCTCCATGGAGCATATCCACAAATGGTCCGCGGCGTCTATGTACTTGGGCGGCGCCGATACCACTGTTTCCTCGCTAATGAGCTTCTTCCTGGCCATGGCTGTATTTCCAGAAGTCCAGAAGAAGGCACAAGAAGAGTTGGACCGTGTGATCGGCGGAGGACGACTACCGATTACTAGCGATAAAACAAGCTTACCGTATATCGAGGCTGTAATGAAGGAAACGCATAGATGGCATCCAGTCGCACCTATGGTTATACCACATTGCTGCACTCAGGAAGACAGTATCCGGGGCTACAGAATACCCAAGGGAGCGATGGTCTTGCCTAACAATTGGTACGTGTCAATCCTACCAAGAAATCAGCAATGCTCAGATGAGACTGACGACGCGCAGGTGGTTTACACACGACCCAGCTGTGTACCCCGATCCAATGACTTTCCGCCCAGAACGCTACATGACCACACCCACCCATACCGCGGAGCCCGATCCCCGCACATGGACATTCGGCTACGGACGTCGTGTCTGCCCTGGGCGTTATATCGCCGACAACGCTCTCTTCACGACCATTGCCCAGTCACTAGCAGTTTTCAATGTTGAAAAGCCGATTGAGAATGGAAAGATTGTGGAACCTAAGATCGAGTTCGAGCCAGGCGTTGTGAGTCACCCGAAACCGTATCGTGTAGGTATTACACCAAGGAGTGAGAAATGTAGGGAGTTGATTAAGAAGGTGGAGGAGATTTATCCGTGGCGTGAGAGTGATGCTGAGGCGTTAAAGGGTTTGATGTAGACGGCTGTGGTTGGCGTGCTAGGTGATATGACGTCTACTGGGTTGAACACCCAAGGTTAACAGGGCTTCATCGGCACTAGTAGAAGGCGCGCATCCAGATAGACGCCGTAGTGTACGTCAGTGCCAGTGGTCGGTCTCATGAACAGGAGATAACCAATAGCACTCGATTCTGCAAACCTTTACCAACGTATGCATACCTACTGATGACTGTTAGGCAACCACGTACAAGTAATTGTTGATCGGTTCACCGATGTTGAAAGTAGATCCACCAATCGAGGCGTTGCTCAGTTCCAAAAGTTGCGACTAAACTAGGCTAGGCCAAGAACTATGCGAATCGGTTGTTGAAGGCGGGCTTCTGAGATGTTCGATCTTGTTGCTGTTCAGGAAGTGGAGGGTGGCTGTTTTCTTCCTCTTCGAGAGATGGATCCGAGGCCCAGCAGAAGAGTAGGCTTCGCATGTATGCAAGCGGCTGTTACCGACAACAAGAGCTTGGTGCCTACCCCATATTTTACGCATGTACCCCGACCTCTTTACCCTGCAAAACTGAAGATGTTCCATCATAGAAAATGTTGGATCACTGACCGGGTCGATGACTTTCAATTGCCGCATGCCGTTTTGGCCGAAGTTCCGTTGCCGGCGACGCCCATAAACCTCTGCGCAGATGGTCTCGACAATGACAGCATCGAGCGACCAAGATGTTGCCCTCAATAAGCCGTTCCCTCGTCCTTGGGGCTCTCGTAGCTTCATTCGAGGCAGAGGCAGCTCATATCTCTTCCACATTGAAGCCCATCCCCATTCCTAAGGCAGCACCCAACAGCGCCGGCATTCCCTTGGATTCTTTCATCTCGTTCTCTTTCGAGTTCTCATCATGGCCCGATTTTGCTGGTATGTCCACTCCCAAGATCCGAGGCATCACAATAACCCTACCAACTATCATTGCTTGTAGGCAATCTGTCGCATCCAAATGTGTTCTCATACAACCTTATGAGCAACCTTGGCAAACTGCAAGGCTCATTGCCAATTGCTCGCGTGGGTGGCAATACACAGTACTACCGCATCTCCATTGCATCTGAAAACACGCATAGTTGACTCGAAGCTTAGGGATATCGCTATTTTCGATGAATCGCTAAAGACCGGCATCGTCGGTATCGTTCGCTCAAATATCTCAGCCGACTACCCAACCATCATCACTATTGGCCCATCCTACTTTGAGTCCTACAGAACGATGCCTGAGGGTACTAAATTCGTCCACGGCTTCAACATGGGCGCCAACTCCAGTGCTGCAAGATCCGCAACTTGGGCATCCGTGCCTTACGCCTGCAAAGCGATAGGAAGTGATCTGCTGTTTTGGGAATTAGGCAACGAACCCGATCTCTTTCATGCTTCTGGCTACCGACCTCGTAATTGGACTGAGGCAGATTATGTATCTGAATGGCTGAACGGCACTACCGCTATTGAAGAGGCCGTCAAAGCAACGTGCCCAGATCTCGCAGGAACCAAGTTCATGGCACCGAGCTTCGCGGGCGTTGCGGCGAATGCATACTTCACTTTGGATCCCGTGGAAGCATGGAGACAAGGCCTGAACAGGAAGAAGAACATCGGCTTGATTGCTTCCCACAACTACATGGGTGTCTCCACCAACCCTGGCATTACCTTGCAAGGCACGTTGATGAACCACAGTAGCGTCCTCGACAACGCGGGAGCTCAGCGTAACGTGTCAAGAGGCATCAAGGCACTAGGAGAGGCGCTGGACCCAAATGTCCCGTTCGTCATGGGCGAGCATAACTCACTCGCCCGACAGGGACGACCTGGCCTGAGCAACAGCTTCGGTGCAGCGTTGTGGGGTGTAGACTGGAACATGTATCTCGCATCTCAGAATCTTTCCCGTTCTCATATGCACCAAGGAACAAATTACCGGTATGTAGTCCTTTCCTCTCGCCACAACATCTTTCGTGAGCTAACAGCTAGATAAAAGCTACCAATCCTGGCAACCAATCCAGACAAACATCACAACCAAAGGCACTAAACCACCATACTACGGCAACCTCGCCGTCGCGGCTTTCATGCACAAACCCTCATCTTCATCACAGCTCCAGATCTCCCATCTGCCTTCCTCTTCCATATACTCAACTCAATATGCTGCTCACATCAACAACACACTCACCCGCCTCCTTCTCGTCGACCTACACACATACAACACCACCAAGGATAACAACTACACCACGCCCTTTGCGCGACCAACGGAGACGTACGCATTCCAATTACCGAGCGAATGCAAGGGTAAAGCACAAGTACAGAGGTTACTGGCTAATGGAAGTGATGCTATTTCAGGTATTACTTGGGATGGATACAGCTATAATTACGAGTTGGATGTGGGAAAACCTGTTCGTATGGATAACGTGACGTGTGGGGGGACTGTGAAGGTAGATAGGAAGGGGTTGGTTAGTGTGCAGGTGCCTTGGAGTAGTGCGGCGATTGTTAGTCTGGACTGCTGAGGGATCTTGCTATCAAGCTAACAAGGAGGGAACGAGCAGGTGCAGCTGGAGTAGATTATTTTAGACCATATTGTCAAAAGTGAGCCCTGTTATCAAGCATAGGTAATAATACGATCGCGAACCAGTCTACGCTAACGTTCATAGAATAAGCCTCCAATTCCAACACAATCAAGTAGAGGTGACGTAGTGTGTAGGTCTAATTCACGGCTTATTTAACGGCACTATGGGCTAAGCCTACACTTTAGTGAGACGGGAAACGGGCGCTAGAAAGCTTCGATTCTAGGAACACCCGCACATGGTATATCCTGGCGAGAAGTTTTTAGCTTGCTCGATTCTACAAAAGCGCTTACTTTAGTGCTATTCTGATTCAGTCAAAATTGTCGAGTCTACGCTGCGCGTCAGTGAAATTCTTCCGTCCTGCAACGATCCAACTTTAACATAGTATCATCAAAGAGTACCGCATTGTGACCATTCGTGCTGTGCTCTAAAGCCGTAGAAGGAATTTTCGTTAACTTTCTATTGCTGGTTGCTTGTTGCTTGCGAATTGGCACAGGAATTGTTCGTTGACTAGCACCTTAGATTTGTACCTAGATGAGTTTTACCGTAGTCTTAGCTAGAAGTTGAAAGAAAATTAATTGTAGCCGTAACTGTGTTTAGTGCGCAATGCTGATGCCGTCACCATAAACGGCACATTCTATACCTGCAATGACTTCAGGAACAGTTTTGTCGGAGCCAATAGTAATAAAAAAACACAGACCAATGTCTTGACATACTTAGGGAGCATGCGTGATGTTTCCATGTCGGTAGACAATGTAGAGTGGTCAGGTGTTAGCGCGATGGCGCGAACGCGCTTCAACGTTCGTCAGCATTCCCGAATGTTCTACGTCATCTTCTTATCTGCCTTCACACCTTAACCACCACCTGCACACATTTGCACGGCTCAGCATCGCCCTCGCACAACTGTCTGTAATCGTTCTTCAACATGGAAGTACAATTGTATGTGTATGATCTCTCCCAAGTAAGTTGCTAGAGCCTACGAAACCGCGCAGGTCTTCGCAGCGCGTCGTAGCCGTAACTCCAAGCTAATTGTATACAGGGCCTTGCGCGGAGTATGTCACGCCAATTCCTTGGAATCCAGATCGACGCCGTATACCATACCTCTATCGTACTTGACGACATAGAATACTTCTACGGGCAGGGGGTGCAGACATGTCGGGCGGGAACCACACATCACGGCCGGCCGATGGAAGTTATCAAGCTTGGGCAAACTGCGCTCCCGATGGAGGTTATATTAGAGTATCTCGAATCTTTGAAGGAGATATACACTGCTGAGGTAACGTTCCCATCAGCTCCCGTGCTCAGGCTATGCTGACAGCGGATCCAGTCTTACGATCTATTTGCCCACAACTGCAACAACTTCTCCAACGACTTCGCCATGTTCCTTGTAGGCAAGGGGATACCAGACCACATCACCTCGCTCCCACAGACCGTCCTGAACACGCCGTTTGGACAGATGCTCCGACCGCAAATCGACGCCGCTATGCGACCCATTACCCAGGCACCTACCCCCCAGCCGGTACAACCACAAGCCCATGCGAAACCTTCGAGTGCGATAACATCCAACGGGCACTCTTCAGGGGGGACTTTACTGGAAATGAACACGGGTAGGGTCAACAATATAACAGCGCTGGAAGATGTAGATCGCCTCCTCGATCTCGCGAAAGATCGGTGCGCTATCATCTTCTTCACAAGCTCTACATGCGCACCATGCAAGCTGGTATACCAACCGTACGATGATCTCGCCGCTGAAACCGGTACCAAGTGTGTCTTCATCAAAATCGACTTCAGTCACGCCGATCGCTCGATCAACACACGCTACCCACACGTTCGCGCCACTCCGACGTTCATAACGTATCTCAGAGGCGAGAAGCGAGACGAGTGGAGTGGAGCTGATCCGAGGCAGCTGCGGAACAACGTGGAGATGCTGGTTAACGCTGCATTCCCACCGCATCCTCATCTCGAGAAGAGCACACCCATGTTGCTGCGACAAAGTCAAAGGCCTGTCAAGTTTACAAAGGTCCCACCATCAGAAAAACTTGTTGCAAAGATGGGGGATGCAGGGAAAGATCAGGCTGTGTCGTCCATTGTATCCTTTATACAGACTCGTGAGCAATCTGGAGCCATAGAAGCACCATTAGGCGATCTTCCCCAGTTTGCCGACTTCCTGAGGAAAAGCACCTCAGCACTCCCACCGGAGCTTCTCTTCACCGCTCTAGACCTGCTTAGGATATCCTTGACCGACGTTCGTGTGGCTGGCTTCTTTGCCGAAGAACACAAAGGTGCGACTGGCACGCCGGCGACCATCCATCATCTGCTCAACCACGTCGATAAGCTTGGTGAATCTGCTCCGTACCCGCTCCGACTTACGACGCTGCATCTCGGATGCAATCTCTTTACGTCGTCACTATTTATACCACATCTTCTCGCCCCTCCGCTCTCATCTTCACTAATCTCTATCCTCACAACCGCCCTCCTTGACGAGAGGCACCCTGCACTCAAAGCCTCGGCTCTCAATCTAGCAATGAACATGGCATCTTCCAACCATCAGATACGGATGAAGAAGCACAGCGCCAATCCGTCGTCATCATCATCCTCCGAGTCGGAGCTTCCTGAGTCTGAGCAAGTCGAGCTTTTGGCTTCGCTACTTGAGAACATTGGTACTGAGGAACAGTGGAGTGACAATCAGAAGATGAGTGTTTTATGTGTTGGCTGGTTGGTGTATGCGGCTGATATGCATGGTGAGCTTAGAGATACTTGGAAGGTGATGGATGCTGCAGGCACGATAGGCAAGGTTGAAGCAAAGGCTGCTGAAGATCGATTGATGATTAAAGAAGTGAAGAGTTTGTTGGAGGTGTGAGTGTTGTAAAAGTAGAAGCACCTTTTATTTGCTTTGACTTATGGACTGCCATACGGACTACGATATTATCTTTTGCTCTTTCTTCTTGCGACCCTTTCTTTTCTTAGTGCTTTTCTCTACGGCATTGTTTTGAACAACCCTAGTCTTGACAATTTTCTTCTCTTGCCGATTTAGAAGCTGAATCTCTAGCTCTTTGGCAGTCAAGCGCACAAGGTCTTCACTACTTCCATCCAACTGCTCCACCAACTCATGTCCACGCACCTAATGCATATCCGCTGCACGTGTATCTCCTTTACTCTTCCGCCTCTTCGTCTTCTTATTCTCAGGCCGTATGCATCAAGCGCGTCTACAACCCGTTAGTGAAACCTATCCACACGAGCTACCTAGCACAAACACTAACCCACACAATGACGAACTCGAGTAATACACAAAAGATACAAACTCACTTCGATCCCCGACTAGCCAACTTATCTGCCGCTTCATTCCCCTCATCACCGACATGGCCTTTGATCCAAAAGAACTTTGTCTTTGTGCCGGCATTCTTTCTCATCTGCTTGCGTTGCACATCGATTGAATGAAACCCATGTTCTCGTACTCCTCCATACCTCGTCGGATTTGACTCTGGTGGTTAGACGCTCTGTCGACCCGCTCCAACCCTACCTAATGCCTGCGCAAGCGAATTGGAGTAACTCGGCCCGATGGTTGTTCACATCATGTAGACTTCGTGCGTATCTTACAGTAATTAAGCGTGGGCTAACACAAGCCCTTGTCACTTGCATCGATCTCAGATGCTGATATTTTTGCGTCGACCCTATATGCTGGTAGCATGGTCTTTCCCGACAGATGGAAACTCCTTTTAGAGGTCCGACAGGCTATGCACTGGCTCTTTGCGATTAGATGGTACGATTTTATAACAAAATTTGTTGGTGACGAATGATCGAATGCTTGGTGCCTGTTTGCCTATGAATTTGGAGAAGATTGGGGTAAAAGTGAAGGCAATCTTATAAGTACGAAGGCTGCATAATCTTGGGTACTTCGTTCCCCGAAAAATCATTTAACGTTGGTTCCGATTACTTCTGGTTTTTCTCTTCTAACCTTTTAATAAATTCACCACTATGTCGGCAGATCTGCAGGTACGGCCTGACTGTAGTGTTTGTAGATGAGGTCACGTAGCTCGCGTGGCAGGCGGAGGAGGGCGGGCTGTAAGGGTTGGACGCTGGTGTTGGAGCTGCGTAGAGGTGCGTCCTTCGTAGCTGACATTTTGGGCTCTTCGTTCAGATGCACCTTCGAGGGCTCGTTGGCTCGTCAGCTGTAAATACGTTATGGAGGATGGGAAGAGGTTCGGTGTCCCACTGTGAGCGACGGTGCTACATATTGACCAAGCAACAGCGTTTCGATCTTTGCGGCCACGTATCATAGTTTAGCAGGCTGCTATTCCATGGGACAGTATCGAACAAGCGGAAAAGTGACGCGATCCCAAACAGGCAACCAAGACACTACCAGCAAGTGGAGTGGGAGGAAAGTTTATCCGTCGGAGGGCATCACATTTTAATGATTTACTGGATCATACAGCGTTGTGGGGGTAAAGATCTCGAATACAAAATATCGAGTCTCGAACAGATAACAGCCCTCTACCAGATGTCTCAAAGAAGCGCTAAACAAATCACACACAGTACTCAGACTGTTGGGAAGAATTCGGTAGTGTTACGACACGCAGGATGTGTATACGAGAATCAGGGTTGCTGTCTTAGCGTTACTTTTAATAATTGCCATGATTGGCGATAGTGACACGCTAACCGCATATAGACAGAGGAAATAATAAGGGGAAGGATCCTACTACAGTCCTGTCACGTGCGATATCATCACGTGCAATGCTATATATAACACAACTCCTACGTTACATATATCACGTGCAGCATCACGTGCAGTGTCATTCATGTCACCCTCAGTAATTGACGACAATTGACGAAGCTGACATAATTGGCGCAGCAACCCTGTACGAGATGCTGGCGGCGATGGGTGCGACAAGGAGAATGTGGAGAGGAACACGTACAAGCCTTTCATCAAGCCGCTCCAAGAATCATTTCGAGGCACAATTCGTTTCCCCAACGGCTCTAAACAGCTCTAACGAACTCCGAACTGCTCCTAATTGCTCTGCGTAACTGCGCGAAGCTGCTCGCACTTGGCGATTCGATAATTACAGCGTCTTTGAGGATGGCAGTGAGCGTACTCTTCCGATGGACTTGGAAAGCTCACGGGATGCTTAGTACGTGAAACTCTCCTTTCAGGTATATAGGGGTTCACCAGCAATGTCTTGATACTTCAGAGAATGACTCCAGAAGGGGTTCTCAATGTCTTCGACCTCTGCGTGTTGCACCAGCATGGAAAAGAGACAACTCTGGAAATGGGAAAAAAAGGAGACTGAGAAATACGCATGGGTATGTTGAAAGAAACGTTGATGGCAATGTCGGTCTCACACCCAATTCTTCCAGTTCTGCTATCAAACTTGTGCATTGCCTTCTTCCACTGGGAGTGCTGCGACTGCCCCTTTGCGGGCCTCCTTAAGCGCTAATCGCTCCTCCTTGTTCGCTCCCCTGTTGCGCTTGTTTTTGTACTTCTCAGCCTTGGCTTTCCTAGCCGCCGCCCGGGATTTGCCCTCATCTATGATGCGGTCCATAGTCTTCTGACTAATTCGCTCTAATGTCTCGCTTCCATCTGCATGTCGAACCTCCTTCCAACCAAATGGGGCGTTTCTCCACAAAGAACGCCTCTCTTTCCCGGGTAGTTCGCCGTATCGTCGCTCGTATTCGCATCTGGAAATGTGAGCTAATGCCGACGCTGCGTGAAACCGATCGGTATGGCTGTGTATACGTACTTTGCTCCTTGAACAGCCAACTTGTCAGCTGCTTCGTTTCCAGGGTTCCCCGCGTGGCCCTTGACCCATCGGAACAACGTTTGCGCACCGCGTTGTCTACGCTGTTCCAGCAACTTCATGATGGGCTCTATCAGGTCTAAGTTTTCATACTTAATACCCTGTGGCTTCTTCCAGCTCTTATATTCCCAGCGACGATACCACACTGTCACACACTTAAGAGCGTAAGCTGAGTCGCTCTCGCAAAGGGCATTCTGATCTAGGGGTATAATGGTGAATCCTTGCAAGAGGCCGTTGAGCTCGGCTCGTTGATTCGTCTGCGGACCGGGGCCCAAAGGTTTACCGTAGTTTCTGCATTACTAAATATCAGCTGCAGTCCATGGACTATTCATATGCGACAAAGACAACACTCACCTTGGGTCATTAGGGCCAAAGTAGACGCCCGTGCCAGCGACGGCTTTCTTCTTGCCGTTGCCGAGCGAACTCCCATCAGTACTGAAAACTAGGAAACCCGGATAATCCTTACACTCCATCGCGAACGCGATAAGCGACGAGGTCTTGGTTGGTATCGGTACAGGAAGGTAGTTATTATCAGGTTGATAGATGTTTTGTGACGCGCTCTCTAGGTGAGCGAATCGCGACGCGTTACTCGGCCTTTTTTCGGCCCTCCCCACATGGCCCGTGACGTGTCAACAAAAATGACGCGTGATTCTATACACACGCTGTATGATAGAGCTCACGTTCGTTAAAGGACCTTTGCAATCTTGCTAAAGTTGATATGCCTTGGGTGCGTATCTAGGCGGATAGCAGACTACCCTGAAGATGCCCAAGTGACGGCTAGGCATTGAGGACAGTTATTGTGATTTGTACACATCCATGCCCGGAGCAGGCCACAGTGCTCTAGCGCGCGCCCACAGCAACCAGCATTCCCTCAACACCCGATGCATCCCGCTGCTACGACTTTGAATCGTCTGGAAACTATCCTTCTTTTCTTTCTGACCTTCCGTTAATCTTTCTTGACTCCTATCCCGCAACATCACCTGGGTATACAGAAAATCGCTCGCATGTCTCTTCTTGCAGACTCTTCGCTACGTGCGATCTATGAGGAATTGGAATCCGATTCACCTGCCTCTGATAAGATGGACGACGAGTCTATTTTAGCTTCCATACTGAAACATTCATTTAGTCAAGATTCAATCGTTTCAGCGCTTCGAGGACCTGAAATTCTACAAGTATGTTTGACTCGATAGCTTCGTTCAATACCGCTCATCTCTATAGGATGAGGTTTATGTTTGTTTGCTATCCATTCTGGAGGATGAGTTTAGACGAAGTCCTACTTTGGCTGCGAGATTCGCGAAATCCATCATTCTTCCGACACGACAGATAGATGTCAACGAGAACAGCAATTTTCGGCTCTATACAGTCCACATCCCAGTCTATAAGGTCAGGCATAGATAATGGGTTCGACCAGGGCCTTTTCGCAATAGATCCGAACTCGAGGTATACGAACACACATTGAAAACCGAGTATGAGGAACCCGACACGTGGGGGCGATACTGGTCATCCGTCAGGGAATGGCTAAGAGAGCATTATAGCGGACACCTGGCAAGACAAAACGAGCTGAAAGAGTATCAGAACCGTACAGGCATACCTTTCCGGTTTTTAGATCTCCCAGCAGTGCTACGGCTGATGGTGTACGAGTTCGTGGTAGGGAAGCAAATCTGGCCATGTCCTGTCGGGTTCGATCGCACATTTCCGGAGGAGAGTCTGCACGACTACGAATACCCGGACCGAGACATACCCGATCAAATTTTCGATGAAGACTGGTTTAATGGAATTTCCACTGGCATTTATCCGATCTCCTTTTGGAAACGCCAGAGAGTAATAGAGCCAATCCCATACCCCGATGATTCGCCAGAAGACTCGCATGTCGGGCTTGGTCCGACAAAAGAAGATCAAGAATCGGCATTGGCTTTACTATGTGTCAATCATCAAGTCCGCAAAGAGATGGCTGCGGTTGTTTGGGGTAAGTCGACCAAAAGCTTCAACGAACTAGAGATTTTAGATCAGATAATCCGGTATCTTCGAAAATACTGCACACAACAGGAACTGCCAGGACATGTGTTTGCCCCTCGTGACACATCAGTACTAAGCCACATCTCCTTGAGTCTCACAAGTTCCGAGTACTTCAACTTTGTCGGTTACGATACTGACTGGACTGGTTATCGTTTGATAAAACACAGGCCCGGAAATAGTATAGACAGGGTGGGCGGCTTGAGGTTGCTGAAGGACATACACACTTTGCGGCGCCTAAACCTACAATTCTCTGTCTTGCGTGTGCATCGTCCTCCTGAAGACTTATGGAAAACGCCTCTGTGGGACCTGTGGGACAGCGATGGATACCATTGTCAAAAGAAACTTGTCGACATCATCATGACATTAGGCTACGAGCTGCTGCGAGGCATCCAAGCGGTCACAATCTCCGGGCAAGTGAAGAAATCCAACCTCGACAAATGGAATCCATTGTTGCGCGACCAGGGGCTCACAAAAAAGCCGAGAGAGAGACTGTTGGCAACTCCCGCTTCAGAAATGTAAATGCCTTGCGAGTCATCATCATCTTCAAAGCCTAACTTTATCATTAGTCCACTAATCTGCTATTGTTCTGTGTCATGTGAATCCTGGATGTTTCGATACCGGAATGATGATAAGAATGGGCGCTGTCGCCTGAGCGAATTCCCTTGCGAAGACTAATTTGATTTTTAGAGCTGAGCGATGATGCGGAGGTCGCAGGTTATCTCGACATGTTTTGAGGTTGAGAGTTTTTGTACAGTTTGTTTCTTATCAAAAGCTTTTTTTATTTAAGTACTTGTAGCCAATTCAATTTAAACACATGTCTTGGTTTCCCGCTGATCGTATCCTCCGGGCTTTTGAAGGTACTGGTTACGAAAGGAAGTCCGTGCGTGCGCCCTGATGTTTGATTCTGGCATACGAGCGCTTCGCTATGACCTCTATTGGCTGTGTACTGTGTCTTTTTCATGCCATGTGAAGAACAGCATCCGACGAAAATTGGGAGCCAATTTGGAAGACCTTTGCGCAGTGATTTTACTTATTGCAATGCGCGTTCACTCTCTGGATCAAAGGCGATAGCTTAAGAATTTTGCGTTGTTGAAAACGGTGATTCAGTTATGTAATGCATATTCTCGGATAGGTGAGTGGGCGCAGTGCTGGTATCGTGGGATGAATGGAAAAGTCTTTGGTCGTGGGCCTTCGCGCAAGGGCTACGATACGATTTCGCGCCTGAAGCTAGGGAAATAAAAGTCGACTCATGTATCACAACTGTCATTCAGCCTCATTATGATGCAATGTGATCTATTGACAACGATCATAGTCCGCTTGCGTGCGCTTGCGTGCTTCAGCCAAACACCATACGACAGAACACCAACTTGTCTTTTTGATGAGCTGGGCGTTCGGGTCAGTTTCAGCTACGAAGATTAGTCGACAGATACATGGGAGAGCGTCGCCAATATGATCAGACATTGCAAACGGATATGTTCACGAAGTATGACATTGATTCTATTAGGCGCTCTCGCAACTGAGTAACGCGATCATAATCGCAAGTGGTTTGGCTCAAAGGAGAACGTGCCGCCAACGAAGAACATGCCAAGGCGGCAATGGCGCTTCGGTTTGGAACTCACATGGGTCGTGCTTTGGCCAATTACGTGCCCAATCATCCAAAAACCACCTGCGACGCTCTTCCAACATTTCTTCGATATTGACAATTGGGCCGGGATCAAAGTTACACCGAATAAGAGAGCCCTCGTTGGATAGCGTGCGGATGACGTGTGGGAGACCGTCGTACGTGAAGCTGGGATGGTAGCGCCGTTGCAACCAAGACGTGGTTGGGTACATACCACGGGAATAACAGACATCTAATGCTGCCTGCCAGGCAGCATCGCGCTGAACGATGCGAAACACTCTGGCTGTGTGCTCTGGTATAGGGTTGCCGTCTAGAATCAGCGAGTAGGAGCCATCGGGCATTCCTAGGGAAGGTAAAGCCATTGCTTCAACCACCCAACTTCCCACCGACCGGGTGACGTCGACAGCGAGCAAACGGTCGTTTTCAAGGCGACTGCTCTCTATGCTGTACTCAGCGCTATTCATGTAGTCAAAGCGACTGCGTGAACGGGCTGGGAAAACCGTTTTCCACAGACTCACACGGCGCTCAACATGTAGTTTGGTGTTCTCTTGGCAAAAAGGTATAAAGCCTCGACCGTGGCATTCTGGCTGCGACACGGACACATTGTCTTCCTCGAGTATAATCTTTCGGATGGAGGCGCGGGTTTCCTTCGTACACAAGGCAAGGAATCGCAATGCCAGGGCAGCTGCTGAATAAGCAAAGAACGTTTTTTTGAAGCGATGTAGTTTCTCAGTATCACTGAGTATTACGTCTGCCATGCATTTGAGGTCCGGAAGATCGACAATCAGCCAAGGGTCGAGATGTGCGTCCTTCAGCTGCAACGGATCACGGCCTCTTTCTACGCCTGAAACGCTAGGCGATAGAACCTTGACAGTTTCGATATAAGCGGGATGCTCCGAGATCAAATCCAGAACGCATTGTACGAAGTCATCCCAAATAGACATGGCTTCGCCGAAACTGTTATCGTACTCCCAAAGTGTTCTCATGTCTCCCTGCGACATCCAGATATCGATGATTCCAGCGAATTGTGGGTACGCTTTAGCGACGGCCTGTGCCATTTCGCGTGTGAACAGGTTAGGAGCTAATTGTTCGAGCAAAGCTTTCTTCGAAGATCTATACATAAAGGAAACATTATGATGAAGCTCCGCTCTCTCATGCATAGATGCTGAATAGGTGGCCGAAAAGGTAATTGTATTTAACTGGAAAGCTAGACCTTGCAATTCGGATGCGGTCTGTTTACAGGCAAGGGCCAGCGCGTGGCAAATCGCATCCCCGTTCGGCTGCGTGAACCTTTGAGATTCTGCGTCATGGACATAGCCGCCATCGCAGTGGAGGTAGTAACCGTAGATGATATCCCGCAGCTCGCGCGGCAGTTGTAGAAAGGCCGACATATTCGTGAGTGCGGGGGCTGACTCGGCGGCCGGGTTTGTGAAATCCTCGATCGTATGCGCAAAGGGCCAACAACGAAGCGGAGGGGCTGCGCAAAACTTGAGTGACGAGGTAGAAATTTTGATTTGTGTGGAAAAGAAGAGGGTGACTGATTTAAAGTTTGTACTGTGTTGCATTTGAGGCCACGTAAGGCTTGGCGGAGCTGGTAAAGTCCCACGGAACGAAATCTTCGACAACCATTCACAGCGCACTTAGCACAGACTACTCTCTTTAGCGCGGGTCAGCACACGCATGTGATTATACTATCTGTCGCGGCTTCGGCCTTTTAAGACAACCTTTTAATGTGACCACACATTTTGTAAACACCTTTTTAGTAAAAAAGGATTCATTGCTAAGAACAGGTATCTAGGCTTACGCCCCTTTATTTAGCATTACTAGCACCCAATTAGTATGTCGCATGTTTAGACCAAAAAAAAGCAAAATAGAAATATAAATTGCCTTCTAACTTAACGCGCCTTATTTTGCCTATTCTTGTTGCTTTACGACTAAGCGCTTCTAAATAAAGTAAAGTAGTAATACTTTTATTGCCTTGTTTACTAACTTCCAAACGTAATAATAAAAAGCCTACTTCTTATTTTTTCTCTTTCTTTTTTATTACTAATTTAATGTCTTATAATAGCTATTTAAGCTAAGTTCTATGTAGTCTCTATACTATTACACGGGGTTAGGCTATACTTCTCTAGGCTCGGTCCGTACTAAGGCGAGGTAGACTAAAGCGGTAGTCTGTGAGGTATTGTGGGAAATGTTTAGGTAGAAAAGAGTTATTAATGTTAACGTGTTTCATTAGTGATTCGGCCACCCCAGTAATTCGGCCACCTCCCCACGCTACCTTACCTTCGCAACAATAACGCGTAATGTCTTAACTACGTAACGCGTTAAAAGCCTATACTAAAGCAGATCTATTTCTTGCTATTACTAATCTTGACTTTAAGCAAATCTAGAGTGAACAACGCGCTGCAATAGCTTATAGTGTTCTACAAACAACAATCTAAAGTTGCTGTGCTAGCTAACGCTTACAACACAATTACAAACTACTAACTAAGCAACTAACAAAACTAGAAGAAGAGGCTATTACTAGGCATGTAATAGTTAAGGCTAAGCGAGAACTACCTTATAGGAGAGACAACGTGCGAGATATAGCCAATAAACTTCTCTAAGAGCGTAGTAAGGAGGAGGTTAGCAAGAACTAGGTTAATAGGTTTATCTAGCGCAATCCTAAGCTGCGTACGCGCTAAAGCCGTTTATATAATTATTAGTAAGCTGCCTATAAAGATCTAGCGCTTATTAAAGGCTAGTTTAAGCTAGTTCAGAATACAAAAGCAAAGTATAGTATTATAAATAAAGGTATTTATAACTTTAATAAGACTAGCTTTATTATAAGTAAGATTTTATTACAGTTAGTTATCACGGGCTTAGACAAACTAAAAAAAACAAAGAAAATCTAGCTAGGCAATTGTAAGTAGGTTATACTAATACAAGGCGTTAGCGTAATAAGTAAGTATATTTTAGCGCTTCTTATTTTTGTAGGTAAAGTTTTAATTTTTACCTAGTTTACAGAGAATCTGCTACGCGACTAGGTAATTTGAGTTAGTCCTACTAGCTAGACAAATAACTATCTAGCGCTTAAATAGCTTTGTTACTTTAATTCCTATGCACGGCCTGTAGGGACGCATAGGCTGCTTATTATTAATAGCTATAAAAGCTACTGCTTAGTAGCTTTCTAAGATCTCTGCAAAGAGATAAAGATAATTCTTCTTTATATGCCTTTCTACTTGTCGCACCTCTTATAGCTTCTTAATATAGGCTACTTCTCGCTGTTAAAGCGCGCGTATAGTAATGCTATCTTAGTCTTAGCATATAATTGTATCTACTATATTAGCAAAGAAACCTTTCTACTAGCATTTAAAAAGGCCTATTATAAAGCTATTATACTAGAAAACATCTGCAAAGAGTTCTAAAGTGCTAGGCTTTTACTACATAATTATAATGTTATTTTATTACAGCTTAACGTTGTACTGCGTACGCTAACTTTACTAGTATAAAAGACTACTACCTAGAAGCTAAAAACGCTGCGCAACGCGTGTAAAATAGAGGCGCAGGCTATACTTATTTAAAACTACATGCAAATTTAGCAAGGGTCTCTTATAACTTTTCTTAAAAAGTAGATGTAGCAGTTAAGTAAAGAGGCCTAGCAAATTGCTTATTATATAGTGTTAATATAGAAGGAAATAAGTTGCCTACAAGACGCTGTTAAAGTGTTAACAAAGCAAAAAACTTGCAAGCGGCGCTACCTACAGGCAAAGGAGTTTTAGACAGTTAGTTAGGTAGCTAATTAGATTACTAAAGTAGAAAGTAGTAGCTGTAATAAGGGTGCAACGCCTGTAAAGAAGGTACACAGTAAACAGTGCTACAGGCGTTGTAGCTAAATTAGATATAACTCCCGTACGTGCTAAGTAGAATTAGAAGATATAGAGAATAGCGACACGTCTATAAAATAATATCTTATTCTACTTAATAAGAAAATCTGTAGTAGTGTTGCGCAATATTATAATAAAGGTGGGGTGGCGTAGAGAGGTGGCCGAATTACTAGGGTGGCCGAATCACTAGTGAAACACGTTAACTAAAGGTAAAAAATACTAATTCTATAAACAATAAAATAACTAGTTAACGATTTAGATAAGAAATAAACTATCCAAGTTAACTACAATAAGTGTAATAATAAGATCTAATATATTCTTATACTTATTACTTTTGTCCTACTATCCTATATATTTCTTCTAAGAGAGAGGTTTGTAATAGCATTGCTATCTTTTTATGCACGGCTATTCTAGATAGCTAGCCTTAGCAGGATAGCAATTACGTAATTAGCGCCCTGCGCGGATTATTGCCTTCTAGCGTAGTAGCTAGTTAACTTTTAACCCCTATCTATACGTTAAAGAGAGAATTTTTCTTATTACTCATAATATTATCCCCCCTTTTAGGTGTATTATTTAAATACTTCAAAATATTACTTTCTTGTGCTGCGTATTAAATTGCTAGCTGCATATAAGATCTTAGTATGCTTATTATATTATACGCTTATTTCTTTCTACGCCTTCTTAGCTATGCCTAGAGTTTTTTCTCTTACTATTCTTGCTTGTAAAACTTTACTTCTAAATATTATGCTTGCGCTAACTATGTTAAAAAGTTAGGTCTAGAATTTTTTTTTTATTATAAGTAGTATAAGAAAAAAAACCTTTACTACTTTACAAATACTGCAACTAGCTATTATGCTAGTTATATTTTTATAAAAGTAGAGTGTAGTCTATTTATTTTTAAAGAAAAAAAAATTTAGTGTAAAAAGTGTAAAAAGCGTCTTAAAGTTACGCGTCTAAAGGCTTAGCTAGCTTAGAGCAAGCTAGAGCTCTTAGAGACTAAGGCGTAAAAGTAATTACTTGCTAATTAAAATTTTGTTATTTTAAATTTTTTAAATTGTGCAAAAGAGTAAGCTAAAGAGAACTCTACCTTTAGTATAAACTTTTTAACAACTAAACTATTACTACTTAGATTGTTAATTAACTTAGGCTAGTTACAGGCTAACGCTTTCTTTAATTTTTTTAATTACTTTTTTTCTTTTAAAAATTTAGTCCTTGCTTTTTTAAGTATTTTTAATAGTACTAAAGTACCTGTAACTTATAGTTTGTTAAATTTTTCTTTAGTTTCTAGGTATTCTAGCTTTCTAGCTATCCTTGTTACTTAACTAAGTATTTCTACTAACAACTACTTTTCTGTAGGTCTTTAATTTCTTTAACTTTGTACTTATTATCTTTAAGCTTTATATCTATTGCTAGCTTAGCATCTAGAGGTGCTAGTTCTAAGAGTTTTTTATAAAAGACAAAGTAAACGCGTATACTTAGTAGTAGTTAGAGTTTGTAGTTTACTATGCCTACTTTCTCTAGATTTTTAATAGTTCTACTTAGAGGTTATCTATTTTCTTGCTTAGTTACTTAGTTTTTAAGTTTTGTTGTAATAAAAAAACTTTGTCTTCTTTCTTAAAAGTTAGTTCTTTAATTTTTTGTTTATTAGCTGCCTTAGCTATTATAAAGTTTTTATAAGCTATATTTTTGCTTAATTCTTTGTGTAGCCTTTATATTAAGTAGGCTTTATTATCTGCACCTACTGCAATACTTTTAATTTTCTTTAGATTTTAATAAGCAGCCAGCTTGTATCTATAGTTCGCGTAGTGCAGTAAGTGCTTTATAGTTACTAACTTTGTACTATTGTAGGCTAATTATGCTGTTAGCAAGAGTTTAACCTAGTTGTCTTATAGCTTGTTAGCGTACATCTTTAGATACTGTTCTAGTATCTAGTTTGTCTGTTCTGTCTAGCTATCTGTCTTAAGGTAAAAGCTAGTTAAAAGCTTTTTCTTTACACTTATTTTTGCTAGAAATGTGTTTTAATATTTAGACGTAAATAGTTTGTTATTATTAGTAATAAACTTTTTAAGTATCTTATACTTTAATACTAGTGCTTTTATAACTTTGTAGACGTAGCTTTCTACTCTAATAGCTTTCTTTATTAGCACAAACTTTGCCGCCTTAGTTAATTAATTAATAATTACTAGGATAGTGTCGCAAAGTTAAGTTAATTTTGGTTTTAATAATTTTAGAAGCTTTACTATAAGGTCTATTATTATACTACTTTATAGTTTTGTTAGTAGCTATAAGAGTAATAATAGGCTATAGGGCTTATATCTTTTAAGCTTATTCTAGTAACATACTAAATAGTTGCTTAATACATTCTGCACTTTCGCTTGTAAGCATAGTATTATAAACACCTTAGCTAGTTGCTTAACTATTTCTTTAATTGCTGCATGTTTATATTTTAAGAACTTATATAGTTCTTTAATAAGACTTAATTTTATGTATAGAGGTATATATGTTTAATCTCTACAAACTATATTTTAGTACTTTCTTTTATCTTATAGTAGTTTATTAAAGCTGTTCTCTTTAGGCTTAAACTACTAGCTAGCTACTCTCTACTACTACTGCTATTGTAGTGTTTCTACTTACTTAGCTACCTTAGCTACCTTAGCTAGTTCTAGCTAGTTATAACGTAGACTGCTATTTAGTATCTTTTTAAATATAGCATTATAAAGTTCTTTGTAGCTTTTCTCGCGTAGGTTAAATCTTCTACTTAGAGCATCTGCTGCTCTGTTAAGCGTTTTAGCGCGGTAAGTTATTTTAAAGTTAAACTAAGCTGACATCTTAGCCTATTAAACTTATTGTTAGTTAAGTTTCTTTGTTGTTATAAACTCTACTAAGTTCTAGTAATTAGTAAAAACCTTAATCTAGTGTAGTAGTCCTAACAAATAAGCTTTTTATTATTTAAAGGCATTAACTACTTTTAGTAGCTCTTTATTGTAAGCCTTATAGTTAAGTTTTACTCTAAAGAACTTTTTTAAATAGTAAAATACTAGTCATTATTTTTTGTCTGTGTATTACTGTAATAATATAGCTCTAAATGCATAATTTAATGCGTTAGTCTTAACTTGCGTTTTTTATTTTAAGTTAAATATCTCTAGTACAGGTACTTTAAGAAATATCTATTTAATTTAGTTAAACGCTTTTTATTATTCTTTATTCTAGCTAAATCTTACTTCTTTCTTTGTAATTTTAGAGAGGAGTATAGTAATTTTTAAATAATCTTTAATAAACTTCTAATAGTAGTTAGTAAACTCAAAGAAGGATTGCATGTCTTTAGCTATTTTAGGTGTTAGCTATTGTTATATAGCTATAATTTTCTTTAGATTTATTTTAACTTCCTTTGTAGATATTATAAAGCATATGAATTTTGTTTCTTTAACATAGAATTCGCACTTCTCTAGCTATAGGTACAACTTGTATTTTTTAAGTTTCTTAAGTACTTTTTTAATATACTTTACATGTTCTTTTAGCGTTCTACTAGAGTACACTAGTAGATTATTTAGGTACGCTGTAATAAAGATTCTAAAATATTTATAAAGCGTGTTATTAATAACTAATTAAAAGATTGCTAGTGTGTTTGTTGATTTAAAAAGTATAACTATATATTTAAATAGTCTATACTTTGTCTTAAACGCTGCTATCTACTTATGACCTTCTTTAATCCTAATTTATTAAAATTCTTCTTAAACGTTAAATTTTGTAAACTACTTAGCTCTTTAAAGTTAATTTATAAGCTTTGAAATTAGTAGTAAAAGATATTAGTTCTTCCGCGTTACGCTGTTTAACTTCCTAAAGTTAACACATAGTTACTACTTCTTATTAAGCTTTTTTATAAATAAAATAGGTAAGGCTATTAGGCCTAATTCTAGTTAGATAAATCTCTTTTTTAGATTTTTCTAGATATAGTCCCTTAGCTTAGCATTGTGCTTAGATAATATTAAGTACATTAGTCCTAGGCTTAGCTTAGCTCTATTATTTAGGATAATCTTATAATTCTAATTCTAATAGTCTACTAGCTCTATAGCCTTGTTTTCTTTAAAGAGTTTCTTAAACTTATTAGTATAATACTCTCTTAGTATCTGTAGTAATAAAAGTCTTTTTTTTATAGTCGCGACTTATTTTATCTAGATAACTTCTATCTTCTAAGGGTCTTTTGCATAGATTCTCTTAATTTTATATAGTAAAATTTTACTAAATCTTTTATTCTAAGTTAAGCTCTAATTTGTTAGGTGTTCTCTTTACGTACTCTAGCAACCTTATATATAAGTTCTCTTCTAAGTATTATCTTTATTTGCGAGTTAATAGTAGGGGTATAGGCATCTAGCTAATTATAACTAATTAACATGTCTAGTTCTCCTAAATTTATAATATTAATATTTATTTAGTACTCTATGCCTGCTATTTGTAGCTTTGTTAACTTGGTCTCTAACTATATTATACTATATCTATATTTTATAAGTTTCTTATCAGCTAGTATTATTAAGATTAGTTCTCTTTTAACTTCATATAGTATCTTGTGTTTCTTTACTACTTATAGAGAGATTATTGTTCGTGCAGCTCTACTGTCTATAAGCGCCTACATGTCCTAACCTTGTATAGATACGGTCGTAAGTAACTATTTTACTTAACTATTAGTATTCTGTACCTTTCTAAAAGTTATTTTAAGTATGCCTTTACTAGTGTAACTTTATTTTTAGCAGCATTCTAGTTTTTTGCCTACTTGCCTTTCCTCTTTCTAGGAAAGTAGCCTACACTATACTTAGTGCTATAGTGTATTAAGCAGCTATTATTATAATAAAAGCTTTAATAAAGGTTTTCGTAAGGTATCTCTTGCCTTAGTGCTTATCTTCTTAGCGTTAGCTTCTTTACTTTATAAATTAGGCAGTCTACTACCTTATAAATATTCAATAATAAAGTAGCATAGTAGTAGTTATCTACTTATTATACTTTTTTAAATTATTACTAATAGAAGTTGCATCTATCCTTGCATTGCGTCTATGAGAGTTAGTAGTAGATTTCTACTTTTTTAAGTTTGTCAAAGTAATACTTATTTGCTAAACACTTATCTACTTATACGTTTAAGTAATAGTACTAATTCTAGTCTACTCTACACTCCTTTTTATTCTTCTTATAGAACTCGCAATTAAGCTTATAATTGTACTAACACAACTCTTTATATTCCTTAGTACTTTTTACTTCTTTAGCTTCTTAGTCTTTAACTTTAGCTACTAGATTGTTAAAGTAGAGCTACTAGTATATTGCCTAATATTTAACCTTCTTAGCGTTCTTGCTAGTAATTATAATTCTTGCTTAAATTATATATTTATTAGCGTAGTGCGTTGTTGTTCTGTATACTTAATATTACAGAGGGGTGACAAAAAAAAAGATGTCAAAAAAGCTGTAGTTTTCAAAGCTTTATATTACTACAACTAGAAGGGCTATGTCCAAAATAGTTAGTGATTTGGAAAGCCAAGAGCTTCTTCTTTGAATTAGACGACTTAGTAAGCTGCTTAGTAAGCACTTTTGCGCTCAACTTCAGCAGTGAAAATAAAGATAAAAAAACTCAAGAATAAATAACAAAATAACTTTTTTTTAAAGGTGTAAAAATTGCTATAAAGTATATATATTAAATAATACTAGTTAAACTCATCTATGTGTAAGTTTAAAGGTAATTATAAAAAAAATTATTAAGTAGTAATTAAGAGCTTGTTTTTAGGGTTTTTTCTAAATAAATAACAAAGAAAGCTTACTAATACTTAGTGTACTAGCCTTAAGCTTCCTTAACGTCTAAATAACGCCTTAGTAAAGATAGAATACAATTATTAATCGCCTTCTAAGGTAATTAATCCTATTCCTCCCTTATAGTAGCCTTAAAGGCTGCTATACTTTTTACTCTTTTTATACTTAAAAAGTAATAGGCCTTTTAGCTAAAGCGTTTTTAGTAAGGCCCACACGTTTTCTATAAAATTTTAATTAGGACTATAAGCAGGATACTTAAAAGCAATATCCTATTCCTAGAAAACTAAGATAAAACTTCTAGAGTTTTATAAATCTTAGCGTTATCCTGTTAAAACTTCTAGCCTATATAGAGGTTAGTAAGTCTTTTAATTATATAAAAAAAGATTACTACTTTATAATTTAAATATAGAGTAAACACTCTCTAAGTAGGAAAAGGAATATATATAACTTACCTTTTTTATTGCAGGTTTTACTATAGGAATAAGGATCTTTTAACATAGTCTAAACTCCTAAAAGGAGTAGTAATTAAAAGGCTTTTAATTACTACTAATTTAGATCTACTACCTATCTAAATCGCTCCCTAAACTTAGATAGACATATCTTAACCTATAACTTAATTAGTAAGTATGCTAGAAATAGATTACAATAATAGAAAAATAATAAATATATTTAAGTTTTTTTTTAGTTAAATAGAGTTTTTTTAAACTTACTTATATTAGTTATAGAAACTATTTTCCTTCTAAACTTATTATTTTGCCGTGTTTAATAGTATTCTATTCTAGCACTATGCCCTTGCTTTATAGCAGACTTGTCAAAAATATAACTTTATTAAAGTTAATATTTTTAAAGTTTTTAAGTAATTGCTTAGCATAAATATAATAATGATAAGCCTTTTTAGCGTCTAAAGGCGTCTTTTTTTAAGAAATATTAATAGAATAGTTCTCTTTTATTAAAAAGCATTATAAGCTTCTAATCAAAAGATCTAAACTATTTTCTTTTAAAAGACGTTAATTTGTCTTTTTAGAGCTTTTAGTAAGGTCTTTATTAAGCACTCTTTTTACTTTATTTAAGATCTTTTTAAAGCCTAAAAGTAAATAAAAGAGCCTTTTTTTTATTTTATTCAATAAAGAGTATTAGTAATACTTCTAGTAGACTTTTCTAGTAAATAACTAATTAATAAAATAGGCTTATTTTATAAATATTAAGTATAAACTTCTTACTTAAATTAAGAAAGATTGCGAGACATAGAGGAGATATTATAAAAAAAGTAAGTTAGGACAAATAAGAGGAGTTAATATAATAAAAGCTTACTAAGCTATTATATAATTAGCGCTTACGTAAGCAACTCCTATTTTTTTCACCCTTTTATTAAACGCTAAGGAATTAAGATATAAGCCTCTAAAATATGCTTACGTTATACTTATATAAGCTTATTAAACTTCTTTTTCTTAGCGTGTTTTTATACAATTATAAAAAAGTTATACTAAAATCTATTTTTACTTTTTTTTTATCTTATTTTAAGCAAGATTATAGGGATAACTGTGCTAACTAAGTAGCTTACTAAGCTACTTAACTTAAAAAGGAAGATATTAGCTTTCTAAATCACTAATTCTTTTAGGTATAGTACTTCTAGTTGTCAAAATATAAAGCTTTAAAAACTATAACTTTTTTAACATTTTTTTTGTCACCCCTCTGTATCTTTAATATAGTAAAATTAGACATTTTACTAAAGACTGCAAGGAAGAACAAGTTAAACAGGTAGCTATTAAAATTAGAATAATTAGACAAGGAATGCTATACCTAGCTTAGATAGAACTAGATAACAACTTAAGTAACTTAGACCTCTATAAAAAGGTACGCTTAATAAACAGCTATAAGATTGTACTACAACTTAAACTAGACAACAAGGTTCTTACTCTAAGCAAACTTAAGCTAATAGACTAGAAAGTTGAAAATAAGGTTATGCTAAAATAATTAGCTAACAACTACAGAGTGGTAACAAAAAAAAGATGTTAAAAAGTTATAGTTTTTAAAGCTTTATATTTTGACAACTAGAAGTACTATACCTAAAAGAATTAGTGATTTAGAAAGCTAATATCTTCCTTTTTAAGTTAAGTAGCTTAGTAAGCTACTTAGTTAGCACAGTTATCCCTATAATCTTGCTTAAAATAAGATAAAAAAAAAGTAAAAATAGATTTTAGTATAACTTTTTTATAATTGTATAAAAACACGCTAAGAAAAAGAAGTTTAATAAGCTTATATAAGTATAACGTAAGCATATTTTAGAGGCTTATATCTTAATTCCTTAGCGTTTAATAAAAGGGTGAAAAAAATAGGAGTTGCTTACGTAAGCGCTAATTATATAATAGCTTAGTAAGCTTTTATTATATTAACTCCTCTTATTTGTCCTAACTTACTTTTTTTATAATATCTCCTCTATGTCTCGCAATCTTTCTTAATTTAAGTAAGAAGTTTATACTTAATATTTATAAAATAAGCCTATTTTATTAATTAGTTATTTACTAGAAAAGTCTACTAGAAGTATTACTAATACTCTTTATTGAATAAAATAAAAAAAAGGCTCTTTTATTTACTTTTAGGCTTTAAAAAGGTCTTTTTACAAAGATCTTAAATAAAGTAAAAAGAGTGCTTAATAAAGACCTTACTAAAAGCTCTAAAAAGACAAATTAACGTCTTTTAAAAGAAAATAGTTTAGATCTTTTGATTAGAAGCTTATAATGCTTTTTAATAAAAGAGAACTATTCTATTAATATTTCTTAAAAAAAGACGCCTTTAGACGCTAAAAAGGCTTATCATTATTATATTTATGCTAAGCAATTACTTAAAAACTTTAAAAATATTAACTTTAATAAAGTTATATTTTTGACAAGTCTGCTATAAAGCAAGGGCATAGTGCTAGAATAGAATACTATTAAACACGGCAAAATAATAAGTTTAGAAGGAAAATAGTTTCTATAACTAATATAAGTAAGTTTAAAAAAACTCTATTTAACTAAAAAAAAACTTAAATATATTTATTATTTTTCTATTATTGTAATCTATTTCTAGCATACTTACTAATTAAGTTATAGGTTAAGATATGTCTATCTAAGTTTAGGGAGCGATTTAGATAGGTAGTAGATCTAAATTAGTAGTAATTAAAAGCCTTTTAATTACTACTCCTTTTAGGAGTTTAGACTATGTTAAAAAGATCCTTATTCCTATAGTAAAACCTGCAATAAAAAAAGGTAAGTTATATATATTCCTTTTTCCTACTTAGAGAGTGTTTACTCTATATTTAAATTATAAAGTAGTAATCTTTTTTTATATAATTAAAAGACTTACTAACCTCTATATAGGCTAGAAGTTTTAACAGGATAACGCTAAGATTTATAAAACTCTAGAAGTTTTATCTTAGTTTTCTAGGAATAGGATATTGCTTTTTAAGTATCCTGCTTATAGTCCTAATTAAAATTTTATAGAAAACGTGTGGGCCTTACTAAAAAACGCTTTAGCTAAAAGGCCTATTACTTCTTTAAGTATAAAAAAGAGTAAAAAAAGTATAGCAGCCTTTAAGGCTACTATAAGGGAGGAATAGGATTAATTACCTTAGAAGGCGATTAATAATTGTATTCTATCTTTACTAAGGCGTTATTTAGACGTTAAGGAAGCTTAAGGCTAGTACACTAAGTATTAGTAAGCTTTCTTTGTTATTTATTTAGAAAAAACCCTAAAAACAAGCTTTTAATTACTACTTAATAATTTTTTTTATAATTACCTTTAAACTTACACATAGATGAGTTTAACTAGTATTATTTAATATATATACTTTATAGCAATTTTTACACCTTTAAAAAAAAGTTATTTTGTTATTTATTCTTGAGTTTTTTTATCTTTATTTTCACTGCTGAAGTTGAGCGCAAAAGTGCTTACTAAGCAGCTTACTAAGTCGTCTAATTCAAAGAAGAAGCTCTTGGCTTTCCAAATCACTAACTATTTTGGACATAGCCCTTCTAGTTGTAGTAATATAAAGCTTTGAAAACTACAGCTTTTTTGACATCTTTTTTTTGTCACCCCTCTGTATACTTTATTATTATAACCCCTTTAGCGGTTTTTTTAAAAAGGCTATTATACTATTTTTTTAAGTATTTTTGTCTTTAGCTCTATTTTATACCTTGCTAGTTATAATAGCGTTGCTATCTCTATTATACCTGCCGCGCTGTCTTTCTATGTTAGCTAAGTTAGGTTAAAAATATTTCTTTCAATTTTTTTATTCTTAAAGTTAGTTATTAATATATATTACTAGCTTAACTAGAGCGTGTGGTGTATTAGACTTAATATAGTACACCAAGCCGTCCTTAATATTCTCTTTTATGCCTACTTTAAATACTATTTAAAGTGCCTTGTTGTTTTAATTAACTCATGCTTGTAGTTGCTTAAATTCTGCCGTGTATACTAACACTAACGTAGTCTACCTAAATCAAGTAATTTTTTTCTTAGCCTAGTTCTTAGCGTCTACTTTTTTAAAAATACGTTTTATTTCATATTTAAATTCTGTCTAGCTTATAAATAGGGCCTAAGTCTTAGCTTTAATTTTTTTATATTTTAAATTAAGTAGATAGTTATTTACATAAAGTTATATCTAGTTAAAAGCTTTATTTTCTATATATATACTTGCTATAAAGAGTTTTTTTTTAATTATTAGAGACTTTATTATACTTACAGTATAGGTTAGTGTAGAAAAAAAACGTCTATAGTTTTTCCTAGTCCCTTTTATACTTCTTAGGTTGCGCTATTTTAAGCTTCTTTATAGCAACAAGTTTTTTTTTAAAGTAGCTATTAGCTAGCTTAATAGCTAATTAATTATATATATTATTTAAGCTACTTGCTGTGCCTAGACATAGGCCTATTGCTTAAGATTCTTAATTTCCTAGGTACTAGAGTTATCCTTAGTGTTAAAGTTAAATGTATTAAGCATCTTATTATTTTTTAACATTAGTTAGTTTAGCGCAAAGAGTTTTAGACCTTAGGCTATATTATTTTAAGTAATTCTCTAGAATACTATTTTAAATTTTAATTAAGTAACTTGTTAGTTAAATTGTCTACTAAAATTTCTAGTAGTTAAAGTGTTACACAGGGTTAGGCTATACTTCTTTAGGCTTAGTCAATACTAAGGTAAAGTCAACTAAAGCAGTAGTCTATAAAGTATTATAGGAAATGTTTAAGTAGAAAAGAGTTATGAATGTTAACTACAAGTAAATAATACTAATTTTATACATAATAGAATAACTAGTTAACAATTTAGATAAAAGTTTAATTATTAAAGTTAACTACAATAAGTATAATAATAAGATTTAATATATTCTCATACTTATTACCTTTGTCCTGCTATCTTATATATCTCTTCTAAGAGGGAGGTTTGTAATAGCGTTGCTATCCCTTTATGCTCAGCTATCCTAGATAGCTAGCCTTAGTAGGATAGCAATTACGTAATTAGCGCCCCGCGCGGATTATTGCCTTCTAGCGTAGTGACTAGTTGACCCTCAAGCCCTATCTATACGTTAAGGAGAGAATCCTTCTTGTTACTTGTAACATATACTTAGCCTTTACACAACAAATAAAAAGAGAAAAATACTAAAGTAATAAATCTTAAGTACTGCGCTAGTATTAGTAAGTACCCTAGAAATTGTATATTCTTTCTGCAACTAGCTAAATTAGAGTTAAATAATCTTTTTATATATAGAAATATTGTAGATAAGGGTGTAAGGGGCAGGCCTAGAGGCCTCGCATGCAACTACACACGCCGTCCACCCCGCCAAAAGTCAGGTACAAGATAACAGAGGATAGCTGTTATCTTGCGTAGTTAGTACTTAAGTTGTCACCGCAACTCGTAATACGAGGTGGCGCTTGCGAGGTGTCTCACACCTCAACCGAGGTACCACCGAGGATTACACACCCTGGGCTCCAGCCTATTACAAGGAGACTTATTTCAGATTTTTATAAACTTAGAAGTCTAGCTAAGCAGTTAAGTTTAAGATACTTGATTAATTTAAGTGTTTACATAAGCAGTTTAAGTTAGACTAGATTAGGTGCTATGTAGATAGTAGCAAAAAATACCTTTTTTTTAAAAAAGAGCCTAGAATAAGGAGATGCTTGCCGCAAAGGTTACACGCTATATTATAGTATAGTGTATTGTATGGAATTACTTATATATAGTGTTGTTTAAAAGATAAAAAGCAGTAGGTAAAAAGCAACAGCTTTAGCTTTATAAATTATTACAGGCTCTTACTATAGTATACACGTGTCTTTTCCTTCCTGCATTGTATTATGTTGTAATCCTATTGCAATTCTACTGTAATTCTATTGCTAGCTATAGGCTAGCAATCACTGTTAGACACGTTTTAACTAGTGTTATTTTTTAGTACTTTAGTAAGTGTTTATAACTCTAATTATTGCTTTATAGTCTAAGTTTTTCTTTTAAAACTTACTTATCTACTATTGTACGGGTGTTGGAGTGTATGAAGACATACTGCTACGAGGGCAGGAGATCATCAGTGATTAGATCATGCAAGAACGAGGTTCGTAAGATAACAATCTTATTGTGGGTTGGTATAGGAACTATTGGTAGAAGGAGACGCCCATTCGCTAGTATAGTACAAGAGTTGAGCTGTGTCGTAGAAAGATAAATAATAAATAGTGTCCTTTCTCCGCGATCCACAGAGCAGGTTATATACCTTAGGATTAGATAGTTAAGCACTAACCTAGTAGGGCAGTAGGGTATCACCCTGTGCACTAGCACAAACCTCCCCTTCCTACAAGCTTAGCCCTATTAAGCGACCTCTTTTAAAAGAAGGAAGAAAAGAAAAACAGCAGAACAAAAGATATAGAATAAAGAAAATACAACTTAATTACTTAGATTGCTGCTTAGTATTAATAAAACGTATTTTTACGTAGTAGCTACAGAATCTAGGTATACAGTACGCACCTAGATTCTATAAGCTTAGCAATTTTCTTACTATATGCTTATCTTAAGCACATCTTTACTATAGGCTTATCTTTTACTTCTTTAAACGCTTACTTTAATAAGGTTCTAGAGCGCTAGTAGTTGTTATACTTAGTCTAGGCGCAGGTGCTGTATTAGAAGGAGCAGCAGGAGCTTAAGTTTCAAAAATTAATTAAAGGCGACTATAACAAGGCTGCTTAGTTAGAGTTGTAGGTACTAAGACGTTATCTAAAATAACTGTACTAAATTAAGAACATACATAAGGAAGGCGCTGTATAAAAGAAAGTATAACAAAATTCTTGCTCTCTTAAAAGACTTAGCGCTTATCTACTTTTAGGCTAAGCTCTTTTTAAAGGCGCTAGAGAGAATTAGCTTAAGAGAAATTAGTGTTTTACTTATTTTAGTCCTTTGTTGTGTGCGGAGGGTTCTTTCTATTAGTAGAGAAGAATAACTAGTTAGGGACACCTTAGGTAGGATTAGCACAAAAAGCGTTCTTTTCTAATTCCTGTACTATAGGCTATAAGTTAATAATTTATTGCAAAATGTAATTATAATGTTTCTTAATATAATTGTTAATTTATTTCTTATTAGTATTGTATAGCATGTCGTGTAGCTCCTTGCGGACAAGAGAATTATCCTACCTAGCCTATCTAATAAGGGCCTTCTAGATCTAGAACTTATACTTAATATAAATATTAGTAGGGAATAGCTAGTTAATCCCTCTAAACTTGTTAAAATAACTAGATGGAGTATTAAAAGTAGTAGTAAGATCGCGGTGCGCCTTGCAAATCTTCTTATAAGTTCTTATAGCAGGCACCTTTATTACACTATCTTAAACTATAATAAACTAGAAGAGAATAGTACAACGATTGCAAGTAGTTAGCCTAGTAGACCTATAAAGTAGAAAAGGCAATAAAATTTAAACCTATCCCTCTTTACAGATTTGCTTTATCTATTAAAAGTTAGGAACTGCCTTCTATGCGTCTTCTGTCTAGTTAGTCTTGTCTTTTTATCTTTTAATAAGACTATTTAATAATTTAATACCTACGTTCTTGCTCTAGCGCAGGTACTCTAGCATATGCTTATAAAATTCTAGTAGTATCTTAGTATAGTTGTTCTTATCTTTATTATTAAACAAGACACTGCCTTAAATTATCTTACAGTAGTACTAAGGCTTTCCTCTATTGTACGCTTAAGATTAAAGTTAATGTGCTTAAAGTAAGTTTAATTGCCTTTCTTAGTATACTTAGCGTAGTAAGAGTAAGATATTAAAGTATACTCCTTATAAAGCATTGCGTATTATAACTAGTATCCTAGGTTAGTGCGTATAGCTTATTAAATAAGCAAGTAGTACATGTTATGCAACTACTTAAGGTTTAGCTTCCTGTCTATACGTTGTAGATTAAAGTAATACATCTTAAAAGTGTCTATAATAATATCTTTTATCTAGCTATCCCTAAACAGCTATATATAGGCGTTAGTAACAATGCTTTCTATACGTTAGAATTCCTCTGCCTATAGTTAAAACTCTATAGTGTTAATAATCTTACCCTAAGTAGGGAAAGAGTAGAGATTAAGTTAAGAAGGTTAATATTAGTAGCTTAACAGATCTTTATCTTGCTTAGTTAGGCAATACTTGCTAGTAAAAAGCTTAGAGATAATAAGGTTAGATTAGAATTCTTGCTAGCAGCTCTATTTTTTGTATAGTAAGAGCAAATATTTATTAAGCATATTAGATAGCATAGCTCTCTTAAATAGACTTATAACACTTGCAGTAGTACGCTTATAAATAAAGTATACTTAATTATATAATAGGTTGTTAAAGTTAGGTAGTTGTTTAACATTAACCTTACAATACTACTTTTTAATAACCTTAATATAATTAAGGTTAGTAATTAGCTTTTTTACGTAGGCACGCTTAAGTAGCTTAAGAAACACTAAAGTAGAATTCTTGCAATAGCATCCTGTCTTAAAGACCTTAGCCTCCTAGTTTATAGTATCTAGCTCTTTGTCTATATAGAAAGTATTATTAAGCTTAGTATCTAGTTACGTAGCTACTTATTAGTATGCTAGTATTGCCTTTAGAGCACGAGAGCTTAGTAAAGGCAGCAGAGCAGAAACTTATTAGCTACTAGCCTTAGCCCTAACTTGTTCTGCCTAGACGTTAGCAGCATTACGCCTTTATTGTACAACAGTTATTCTATTTATAAACTTATACTTCTTAACTATTGCGTATCTATCTTATCTTGAGCTAGTAGATATTTCTATAGATTGCTTTAGGTTCTTAATTATAACTAATAGGCTGCAACTCCCTAGAGTGCAAGTCTTAGATACTATAAAGTTACTATAGCAATTAATAAATTAAGCTTTATATAGAGTCCTTCCTAGTTTAGTAGTAATTAGAATAGGTACACTATATATTAAATGCGTCTTTACTCTAAGAGGCCTAAACTTATTACTTAAGATATTTTGTGTAGAATAATGCTAACTAGTTTTAGAGTCTTTAGATTTAGCTATAAGCTAGAAGACCTCTTGCTAGAATATATAAAGAGGATTAGGCTTGTCTTAGTTATCCTTAGCTCTAGTATTAGGACGTAGCGTTTGTAAGTTAAAGACAATATTATCTTTTTAAACTAAAAAGTTAGCATAAATAGTATAAAGTTCTATTACTTCTTAGTTATAATATTTAAGTAGGGTCCTTTGTTGCAAGGGTCGTTTTAATTAATAAAGGCGCAAATATCTTTATATAGCAGCTTTACTATTGCCTAATCTACTAGCAATACATATTGTTTTTTACTTTAGTTTTTAGAGTTAATTTAATGTACTGCTGCAGCGTTAAAGAAATACGCGGCGTTTTTAAGATCTATACGCCTTAGCACAAAGGCTATGTCTATTAATTCTTAGTAGTTAAGTAGCGTGTGAGGCATGTGAATACTAACACATTTTTAAATAAATTCTAAAGCTAGCTTCTTTACTGCTAAAATAGCACTACTTAGTTCTTTAGCCTTTCTGTCTCGCAACAAAGATGCTGCACTAATAATAAAATAGTGTTCTTAGAAACCTTTAACACTACTATATTTATCTATAAGTTTTAGAAGCTAAGCACAAAGATTGCCTACTCTTAAAACAACCTTAAGGATTAAGTTAAATTAATAAAAGGCGTTGTTAAACTAACAGTCTATAATAATACGCTGTTGCCTAAGAGCGTTTAAAAAGATTTTGTCTACTAAGGTCTAGATGCTAGTAACTCTAATGCTGTTGCTAAGTTTCGCAAGCTCTAGTACCTTATCTTAATACTAAATAACTTTAGGGGTGTAGTCTGTAATATAGTCTTCTTTTTTAGTACTAACCTCTAGGTCTCTAAAGACTCTTAATAGTCTTAGTGTCTAAAGTAGTTACTACTATAGCTGCTTGCTTTAAGCCTTGTCTAACAGAGGCTAAGACATTACTTAAATGAGTTAGTTAGTAGTATATGTAGTACCGCGACAGTTAATATAAGTTATATATTACAGAGGGGTGACAAAAAAAAAGATGTCAAAAAGGTTATAGTTTTCAAAGCTTTATATTACTACAACTAGAAGGGCTATGTCCAAAATAGTTAGTGATTTGGAAAGCCAAGAGCTTCTTCTTTGAATTAGACGACTTAGTAAGCTGCTTAGTAAGCACTTTTGCGCTCAACTTCAGCAGTGAAAATAAAGATAAAAAAACTCAAGAATAAATAACAAAATAACTTTTTTTTAAAGGTGTAAAAATTGCTATAAAGTATATATATTAAATAATACTAGTTAAACTCATCTATGTGTAAGTTCAAAGGTAATTATAAAAAAAACTATTAAGTAGTAATTAAGAGCTCGTTTTTAGGGTTTTTCTAAATTAATAACGAAGAAAGCTTACTAATACTTAGTGTACCAGCCTTTAGCTTCCTTAACGTCCAAATAACGCCTTAGTAAAGATAGAATACAAATATTAATTGCCTTTTGAGGTAATTAATCCTATTCCTCCCTTATAGCAGCCTTTAAGGCTGCTATACTATTTTTACTCTTTCCTATACCTAAAGAAGTAATAGGCCTTTTAGCTAAAGCGTTGTTTAGCAAGGCCCACACGTTTTCTATAGGATTTAGATTAGGACTATAAGCAGGATACTTAAAAAGCGATATCCTTTTCCTAGAAAACTAAGATAAAACTTCTAGACTTTTATAAATCTTAGCGTTATTCTATTAAAACTTCCAGCCTATATAGAGGTTAGTAAGTCCTTTAATTACATAAGAAAAGATTGCTACTTTATAATTTAAATATAGAGTAAACACTCTCTAAGTAGGAAAAAGGAGTATATGTAACTTACCTTTTTTATCGCAGGTTTTACTATAGGAATAGGGATCTTTTTAATATAGTCTAAACTCCTTGAAGGAGTAGTAACTAAAGGGCTTTTAATTACTACTAATTTAGATCTACTACCTATCCAAATCGCTCCCCCAACTTAGATAGAAATATCTTGACCTATAACTAGATTAGTAAGCGTGCTAAAAATAGATTACAATAATAGAAAAATAATAGATATATTAAAGTTTTTTTTTAGTTGAATATAGTTTTTTTTAAACTTACTTGTGTTAGTTGTAGAAACTATTTTCCTCCTAACCCTATTATTTTGCCGTGTTTAATAGTATTCTGTCCTAGCACCGTGCCCTCGCTTAATAGCAGACTTGTCTGAAAATTTAAATTTGTTAAAGTTGATATTTTTAAGGTTTTTAAGTAATTGCTTGGCGTAAATATGACAATTATAAGCCTTTTCAGCGTCTAAAGGCGTCTTTTTTCAAGAAATGTTAATAGAATAGTTCTCTTTTTTTAAAAAGCGTTGTAAGCTTCTAATGTGCTGGTGCACAGGGTGATACCCTGCTGCTCACTAGGTCAGTGCACAACCACCTGATCTAAAGGTATATAGCTCGTTTCGGGGATCGAAACAAGCGGGAGGAGGGACCCTCCACCTCACAACTCAACTCCTGTACTTCTCTTCTAGATACAACTCTTAATAAGATCTTTATCTTACTACCCTTGTTCTTGCATAACCTAACTACTAGTAATCTTATGCCCTTGTAGTAGTATGTCTTTATACACTCTAACACTTATACAAATAGCAAAGCCTATAAAGATATACTCTACTACTTAGTATATAAAGGAACTAGTGCATAATTATTATAAAAATAATATAACAATCTTACGCAACCACAGAATTCTTAAGATTATTACTAAACTTACTTTTAGGGGGTTAGCACTATGCCCTATTATAGACTACGTTAAGGACGATGTTACCTAAGTTAGCACTAACAACAATAATAAGGAAAAGCAAAATCTACTAATAAAAAAATAAAATACGTTATTAAATACTAATTCAAAGTCTGTTTAGTAAAATAGAGGCGGCAAACTGTCTAGTAAAATAGAGGTAGTCTTACATATATTCTAAACGCTAATTTAAAGTCTACCTAGTAAAATAGAGGTAGTAACCTATCTAGTAAAATAGAGACAGTAATATATACGTAAAGAAATGCTAAGTAGAGGTATTATTTAGCAAAATAGAGATAGTACTAAAAGCTTATATATAAGTACTAGCTTTAAGTATAAATTTAAGCCTACCTAGCGAAATAAAGAGTACCTAAGAAGTAAGAATTAATACACTTATACTTAAAAAAACATACACTACAAAGGCTTAAAGAGAGATTTTTTTTAAAGACTATACCTTGTTTATTTCTTTACTTACACTTATTAACTATTTATATAAAAAACTTATATAAGTCCTACTATACCCTAGATGTTAAAAAGAGATTAGAAGACAGGTTAAGGGCAGGAAGGCGTAACATTTCCTTTATCTAGACTTACTACTACTAGCCTTAATTTACTATTAACTCTATTAAGCTCTATTATTAACACTATAGCTACACCTACCTACAACTTAGTGTTAACTATAATTTAATTAAAATATAGTATATTAGTTTTTACTAAGAAGGATATTATAGAATTCTTAGAAGACTTTAACTAATAAGCTAATAATAAAAGTATTTATAATGCTATAAGGGTCTTTATTTTACTAGACTACTTTTCTAATAAGGATTAATCTTTCTCTTATATTCTAAAGTGCTTACCTAAATATATTGAGAAAGATTAGTCTAGGTTACAGACACACATAAAGGAATAGTAGAAGGATTAGAATATAGCTATTAAAATAAGTAAATGCTTATACTTTTAAGCCTACATCTATAAATACGTATAAAACTAGCCTAATTTAGTAGAGTACTACACACACTTTACTTCTATTACTGATATATATATTAAGAACAGGCAAATCCCTTAAGAAGAGGAAAGTATTCTCTTCTTTTAAGGCCTACTATAAACTAATAAAGAGGTAGTTATGTACTATATACCTTCTACCTTCAATAGAGATAATTAGGATATATATAAACTAAAAGAGATCTATTCTTTTTTAAAATCCTACTATAAGAAGATAACTAGCCTAGATAAGATTTATTAGCTAGAGCAAGGAGGCGCTAATGCTAAGATACACTAAATTATGCTGTTTAACTAGCAAGTAACTGTTACTCTAGAGAAAGTAAGAGAAGTAGGGATTAAGATTAACAAAGTATATAAGAAGATAAGTATACTAGTAGATATTAACTTAGAAGTTAAGGACCTTATTAAGTCTCTAGGCAACCTAAAGCTTAGACTATTAACTATTAACATGCTTATAGCTTAATTTACAACTAAGAGACTTTTAAAAAAAACTTTCTAACTATACGTACTTTATTATAAGGGCAACTAATACAGAATTCTTTAGTAAAAAAAATAATAGTTTCTTTATTACTAAGGCTCTAAAGGGGTTATCTAACAAGACAAGTACAGTATATATAAGTAATATCAAGACACACCCTCTCTACTATATATATAATATAGTTGAACACATGCTTAAGGAGTGTAAATAATACTATGCCTTAAAGTAAATAAAATAAGTTAGTTTTAACTAGGATATTTCTAGCAAGAAAGGAATATACTACTTTAGTTTACTATATAATTGTTTAGGGGAAATCCTAAAGTAACTATTATTAAATTAAGTCTTACTATAGTTAAGGGTGAAGATCTAAGAGTTCTACAATATTACTAATAACATACTTAATTAACTAGCCCCTAGTATACTACTAAAGAAGTTTACTAGAGAAGACTCTTAACTAGGTTTAAAGTATAAAGAGAAAAACTCTAATTCTATAAATATAGCAACTAGTTTGACAAGCTAAGGTTACTACAGTAACATCCTTTAGTAGTTCTAGTAATTCTAGAAATAACTATATACTCTTTCTACTAAGAAATATATTAAGAAGCTTAATAATATAGATGTAGCTAACATTATACTAGGAGGCGAAGAAAACGCTTTATATAGTATTTCTAAGTTAAATACTACTACGCGCTTAAAAGGCAGAGGCCCTGCCCTCTACTAGGATATTAATAATGTCTAGGAAGGAGGAGTAAAGAAGTAAGGAAGGCTAAGCAAGAATTTAAGTACACAAGAAAGCAATTAAATGATATAAAGTAACTTTTTTATCTCTAATTTGCAGCTTATAGATATATAGTATCTATAAGAAGAAATATAAAGTAACATACCTTTTACAAGCTAGCCTTATAATATACTATTTTTAGTTATTAAACTACCTTAATTAGCTTATTAAGGTAACAATATATTAGCAGATCTAAAGCACTTATTTATTTTAAGGTATCAAAGGTGGTGGTTGTTGTTATAGTCAAAATGGGTTTTCTAAAAAAGTGAAAAGCAGCTGCCCTCTACTAATTAGTCGCAAAAGTTAAAAAAAGATTGTGTGTAGTTAACAAAATTTAAACAGTAAGTGGATAAGGTCTACGCGCTAAGCGCTTAGAGCAGAAAAGCTTAGACTACTAAGCAAAATTAGGGTTAAAAAATTTGCTAAAGGTACTAAAAAACAACACTAATTAAAACGTGTTTAACAGCGACTGCTAACTTATAGCTAGCAACAAGATTGCGATAGAGGTAGAGGAGGTAGAGGTAGAGAAGGGTAAGGACACGTACGTTACCGCAGCGGGAGCCTATAATACTTTATAAAAGCTCCCTACCTGCTGCTTCTTACTTTTAGGATTTCCTACACTACACAGTACTGTATACAAATAATATAATGCTTAGACTATTCTTCTCCCTGTTTAACATAAAGACTAATAGCTTATATTAAGTAAAGTTAGACTTTACTAGGTTACTATACAAGAAGCTATAATAGTAGATTACAAAGCTTATGTTTACCTTTATTAAGCAGCCTCCCTAGTTAGTTAAAAAGGAGCTGTTAGTAGTAGCTCCTATAGTAATTAGGTAAATGCAGAGGTTAAATTCTGTTATTTATTAACACCTTATTAATGCGTCTAGTATTATAGATGTTAAGATTATAATAGAAGTTGTAAAAGGCTTGTTTAGCGGCAAGTTTATTAAATACGTTGCGCATATTAATAGTTTAGGTGTAGTAATAGTGTGTTATCTTATAAATCTTCTCCTGCGTAAATACAACTTTAGTAAAGAGACCTTGCAGTAGCTCTATAAGGAGTAAGAGCATGTTAAAACAGCTATTAAGCAGCTAAAATAAACTAACAAGTAGGAGGATTTTGTAAGTCGCCTCTAGGGATAGGAGAGCTGTGCTTAGATAGTAACGCTGTTATTGTATATTCACATCTAAGTATAGGCGTATGCTAGAAACGCCGCGACTACAACACCGCTAGGATAGCAACAGAGACAACAGAAGTTGCAGTTAGCAGTAAATAGTTATTAGTAAATAGTTATTAGTTAAGAGGGTTAGTTAGAGGGATATTGCGCATTTTTGTTTCTGTCTAAACATGCGAAACACTAATTGTGTGCCGGCAATGCTAAACAAGGGGGCATAAGCCCTAATACCTGTTGTTAGCAATAAATCTTTTTTTTTTACTAAAAAGGTGTCTACAAAATGTGTGGTCACATCAAAAGGTTGTCTTAAAAGGCCGAAGCCAACAGGCTATATATAACGCACCTGCACTTATAAACCTTAACTATACTAACACTAAGAATTACAAGATATTCTTAATAACTAATATAAGTTAAGATAGTGCAGGAGCATATATTAAACAACTTAAGAAGAATAATAAGTAACACCTAGTGTAGTTTAAAAGCACGCTATAGTTAGCGTAAGAGAGGCAATAGCACTCTACTAAGTTAGAATATAAGGCTATGCTATAGGCTCTTAAGAAGTTTTGTACCTACCTCTATAGTGTCTACTTTACTATAAAAACTAACGCGGCAACCCTTATTACTTAACTAAATTACTTATTTACTAACAATTTAAGATCTGTTATAAATAGGTAAATATTAATAATTCTTTTTTAAGACTTTAATATTAAGTATATACTAGGATAGAAGAATGTAGTTATAGATACACTATTAAGGTATCTAAAACCTAATAATTAGGAACTACCTCTAGAACCTATAGAGGATTTAGAGAAGTTTATTAGTTATATAATTAGAAATATAAATACACTAATACAAGTAGGACAGGCAAAAATACTCTATTAAGAATTCTTAATAGAGTTAAAATAATACGCTTAATTTTTAGTTAACTTTAAGACTCTTAAGGATATAAAAATACAAGAACTATAAGCATAGAAGAAGCAAGCTCTAAACTTCTTTGTATAAAATAGGATACTCTTTAAGAAAATGTTTAGGAACATTGTAATCTAAAAGGTTATAGATAATACTAACCTAAGAATAGCTGCAGTATAGAACGTACACACTTAGATTAGACATAGAGAAGTTAATACAGCGTACTTTATACTTGCTTAGCAATACTAGTAGAAAGGAATATATAAGCACGTACAGTAAAAGCTAGTAACCTGTCTAGACTATTAACTACGATCTTCAAAGAAGAAAGTTAATATGCTTACTAACACTATAGTTTTGCTATTAAGGAGACTATTATAATTAATATAGTATACATGCCTTAGTGTTTTAGGAAGAAGTTTTTAATTATTATAAGTAACTACCTTAGTAGCTACCCTAAGGCAAAAGCCCTGTTAAACAACTAGTTAAAGACAATTATAGAGTTTATATATAAGGACATTATATGTTAATAGAACACAGCGCTTTAACTTATAGTTAATAAAAGGCCTAATTTTGCTAAGGTAGTATTACATCTATTAAATATATATAGGATTAACTAAGTCTAGTCTTTAGAACACAACCCTTAAGCTATAAAAAAGATTAAAGAAGAGTATAAGCCTATTGTAAACGCCCTTACAAAGCTACTAGGACCTTAAGTTAAGAACTTACTAATAGTTCTCTTTATAGACAGGATCTTAATATAGGAACAGATAGGTTACTTGCCGTACTAGTTAGTTATAGGGTAGAACCTAGTGCTTCCTATTAAACTTACACTACCTATATAGCAAACGCTTCTATTTAAAAAAGTAAAGGACGATATATAGCTACTTACAATTTAAGCAATATAGCTAGATCTTAGAGATTAGTTTACAAAGGATACTATTGCCTATACTAACTAGGTAAGAGCTGCTAAAAAGGAATACTAGGATAACACTAAGAAAATACAATATAAGAATATAATGCTAAGAGACTTAGTTCTTCTTTAGAACTCTATTTAGGAAATTAATATATTGTAAGACTATAAGCTAGATACAAGATAGTTAGGCCTATACTATATTTATAAAGCTAGACTTAATAAAGGAACCTATTGTCTTAAAGACCTTAATAGTACATGCTTCCTCTATACAACACCTAGATAGCAATTAAAGCTGTTTAAATAAAGACTTATATAAGATATTATTAAAGAAGATTAAGAAATTATAAAGTTATAAGATCCTAATTATTAAGAACAAACTAGCCCTACAGTAGACATTCCTATCTCGCTAGACTTACTTAAGCTATATAAGGAACTACAACTACTTTTACCTCCTATAATTAGTAATAATCTTTGTCCTTAAGTTGTTATTACTAAACATCTTATAAAAGAAGATAGCTAATTATAATAACTATTTTAATTACAAAACCTGCTTATTTTAGCGCAATTTTGACCCTGTTTACCTCTACCTACTAGCCGGCAGGATACTACTACTACGCATAAACTAGAACTACAACCCTACTAACTATCTAATTCTCCTACTACACAAACTTTACTACTTTTTATTAAAATAGTCACCTTCTAAGACAACAATAATAATAATATCTCCCCTCCTCTTTTAAACTAGCAGCAGCTAAAGACAATATTTAAATTATATTAGCTAACTTGCTTAAATAATACTTTTAGCGCTATTAGACAAGGCCTAAGGTAAGCAGCTATAGTAGTAACTGCTATAAACACTAGAACTATTAAGAGTTTTTAACAACTTTAGAGTTATTGCTAAGAAGAAAGACTATATTATAGACCTAATCTCTAAAGTTATATAGCATTAAGATAGGGTACTACAGCTTACAAAGCTTAGCAATAATGTTAAAGTTATTAATATTTAGACTCTAGTAAACAAGATCCTTTTAAACGCTCTAAGACAATAATATATTATTATAAATTGTTAGTTTAACAACGCTTTCTACTAATTTAACCTAATTCTTAAAGTTATTCTAGGAGTAGGTAACTTTTGTGCTTAGCTCCCTAAACTTATAGACAAATATAGTAGTGTTAAAAGTTTCTAGGAACACTATCTTATTATTAGTGCAGCATCCTTAATGCAGGACAAGAGGGCTAAAGAACTAGGTAGAGCTATTGTAATAGTAAAGAAGCTAGCTCTAAAATTTATCTAAGAATACATTAGTATCTATATACCTTATACGCTACTTAGTTACTAAGAATTAACTAATATAGCCTTTGTATTAAGGCGTATAGATCTTAAAAATACTACTTAGTTCCTTAACGCTGTAGCAGTATACTACATTAACTCTAAGAACTAAGGTAAGAAATAATATGTATTAACAGCTAACTAAGTAACAGTAAAACTATTATATAAAAATATCTATACTTTTAGTAATTAAAACAACTTTTACAACTAAGCACCTTACCTAAATATTAATAAGTAAAAGGTAAAGGAGCTTTGTAGTATTTGCGCTAAGCTACAAGTCTAGAAAGAAGATATTAAGTTTAACTTACAAAAGCTACAGCCTAATACTAAGGTAAAGAATAAGCAAGGCTAGCCTAATCCTCTTTATATGTTCTAGTAAAAGGTTTTTTAACTTATAGCTAAAGCTAAAGACCTTAAAACTAGCCTAGTCTATTCTACACAAAACGTTTTAAGCAATAAGTATAGGCCGCTTAGTATAAAGACACATCTAATATATAGTATAGTTATCTCTATAACTATAAAGCTAGAAAGGACCCTAAATAAAGCCTAAGCTATTAATTTCTATAGAAATCTTATAATATTTAAGACTTACTCTCTAAGGACTTATAGTCTATTAGTTATAACTAAGAATCTAAGGTAATCTACAGAAATGTTAGCTAGTTAAGGACCTAACTAATACTTAGCAATTAAGTTATATAAGTTTTAGAATAGAATAACTATAATACAATAAAGGCGTAACGCTACTAACATCTAGGTAGGGTAAGTTAGAACTAATACTAGTAGCTAATAAGTCCCTGTACTACTACTTCTACTAAGCTCTTATGCTCTAAAAGTAACACTAGCCTACTAACAGGCAGCTACTTAATTAAATACTAACCTTAATAACGCTTCCTATGTAGACGAGGAGCTAGATACTCTTAATTAAGAATAAGAGATTCTTTAGGCAAGGTATTATTACAAGAATTCTACTTTAGCTTTCCTTAAGCTACTTAAGCAAGCCTACACAAAGAAGCTAATTACTAATCTAGACTACATTAAGGTTATTAAGGAATAGTACTATAAGGTTAATATTAGACAATAGCCTAGCTTTAATAACCTGTTATATAAGCAAGTATACTTTATCTATAAGTATACTGCTGTAAGTGTTATAAGTTTGTTTAAGAGAGCTATGCTATCTAATATACTTAATAAGTGTCTACTCTTACTATACATAGGACAGAGCCGCTAGCAAGAATTCTAATCTAATCTAGTTATTTTAAAGCTTTTTACAAGCAAGTATTGCTTAGTAAAGCAGGATAAAGACTTACTAAGCTACTAATATTAACACTCTAGACTTAATCTCTACCTACTCTCTACTTAGGACAAGGTTATTAATACTATAGAGTTTTAACTATAAGCTTAGAAGTTCTAACGCACTAGAAGCATTATTACTAACGCCTACACCTAGCTGTTTAAGGATAGTGTGCCGGTGTACGGGGTGATACCCTGCTGCTTACTAGGTTAGTGCTCAACCACCTGATCTGAGGGTATATAGCTCGTTTCGGGGATCGAAACGAGCGGGAGCTATCTATCAATCCTCTACCTCACAACTTAACACTTGTATCTCTTATTAATAGCCAACTTATAATAAGACCTTTATCTTACCACTCTTGTTCTTGTATAATCTAACTACTAGTAATCTCTTGCCCTTATAGCAGTATGTTTTTATACACTCTAACACCCGTATAAAGAGCAAAGCCCATAGGGACATACTCTACTACTTAGTACACAAAGGAACTAGTGCACAATTATTATAAGAATAATATAAAAATCTTACGCAAGCACGGAATTCTTAAAATTATTATTAGACTTACTTTTAGGAGGTTAGCGCTATCCCCTATTACAGACTATGTTAAGGACGAAGTTACCTAAGTTAGCACTAACAGCAATAATAAGAAAGAATAAAACCTACTAATAAAAACAGAATGCGTTATTAAATGCTAATTTAAAGTCTATGTAGCAAAATAGAGGTAGCAAACTATCTAGCAAAATAGAGGTAGTTATACATGTGTTTTAAACGCTAATTTAAAGTCTACCTAGCAAAATAAAAGTAGTAACCTATCTAGCAAAATAAAGACAGTAATACATGCGTAAAGAAATGCTAAGCTAAAGTACTATCTAGCAAAATAGAGATAGCACTAAAAGCTTATATATAAGTACTAGCTTTAAGTATAAATCTAAGCCTACCTAGCAAAATAAAAGGTACCTAAGAGGGAAGGATTAATACGCCTATACTTAAGAAAACACATACTATAAAGACTTAAAGAGAGATATTCTTTCTCCTAGAGACTATACTTTGTCTGTTTTCTTACTAACACTTGTCAACTATTTATATAAAGAACTTATATAAGTTATACTGTACTCTAGATGTTAAAAAGAGATTAGAAGATAGGTTAAGGGCAGGAAGGCGCAACGCTTTCTCCCTCTAGACCTACTACTACTAGCCCTAATCTACTATTAACTCTATTAAGCTCTGTTTTTAACACTATAGCTACACCTACGCACAACTTAGTGTTAACTATAATTTAACCTAAACATAGTACATTAGTTTTTACTAAAAAATATGTTACAGAATTCTTAGAGGACTTTAACTAATCAGCTAATAATAGAGGCATCTGTAATACTACAAGGGTCTCTATTCTACTAGACTACTTTTCTAACAAAGATTAATCTCTCTCTTATATACTAAAACGCTTACCTAGATATACTTAGAAGAATTAGTCTAAATTATAGACACACATAAAGGAATAGTAGAAGGATAAAGATATAGCTATTAAGATAAGTAAATACTTATACTTTTAAGCTTATATTTATATATGTGTACAAAATTAGCTTAGTCTAGTAGAGTACTACATGCACTTTACTTCTATTACTAATATATGTATTAAGAATAGGCAAATCCCTTAAAAATAGGAGAGTATTCTCTTCTTCTAAGGCCTACTATAAACTAACAAAGAGGTAGTTATATACTATATGCTTTCTACTTTAAATAGAGATAATTAGGATACATATAAACTAGAAAGGATCTATTCTTTTCTAAAATCCTACTACAAGAAGATAACTAGTCTAGATAAGATTTATTAGCTAGAGCAAGGAGGCGCTAATACTAAAATGCGCTAGATTATACTATCTAACTAGCAAGCAACCTTTACTCTAGAGGAAGTAAGAGAAGCAGGAATTAAGATTAGCAAAGCATATAAGAAGACAAGCACACTAGCAAATGTTAACCTAGAGGTTAAAGACTTTATTAAGTCTCTAGGTAACCTAAAGCTTAGACTATTAACTATTAACATACTTATAGCTTATCCTACAACTAAGAGACTCTTAAAAAAACCTTCTAACTATACGTACTTTGTTACATAAGCAAAAAATACAGAATTCTCTAGTAAGAGGAATAATAGTTCCTTTATTACTAAGGTCCTAAAGGGGGTATCTAACAAGACAAGTATAGCATATATAAGTAATATAGAGACACACCCTCTCTACTGTATATATAATATAGTAAGATATATGCTTAAGAAATGTAAATAATACTACGTCCTAAAGTAGATAGGATAGGTTAGTTTTAACTAGGATATTTCTAGCAAGAAGGGGACGTACTATTTTAGTCTACTACATAAGCATTTAGAGGAAATCCTAGAGTAAATACTATTAAACTAAGTCTTACTATAGTTAAAGGCGAAGATCTAAGAGTTCTACAACGTTACTAATAACGTGCTTAATTAGCTAGCCTCTCGTATACTACTAGAGAAGTTTACTAGAGAAGACTCTTAACTAGGTTTAAGGTATAAAGAGAAAAACTCTAATTTTACAAATATAGCGACTAGTTTAACAAGCTAAGGCTACTACAATAACATCCTTTAGTAGTTCTAGCAATTCTAGAAACAGCTATACACTCCTTCTGCTAAGAAATACGTTAAGAAGCTTAATAATATAGATACAGCTAACATTATACTAAGAGGCAAAGAAAACGCTTTATATAGCATTTCAAGGTTAAATGCTGCTACGCGCTTAAAAGGCAAAGGCCTAGCTTCCTACTAGGATATTAATCGTGTCTAAGAGGGAGGAGTAAAGAGGCAAGGAAGGCTAAGCAAGGATTTAAGTACACAAGAAAGTAATTAAATAATATAAAGTAACTCTTCTATCTTTAATTTATAGCCTATAGATATATAGTATCTGCAGGAAGAAACATAAAGTAATATACCTTTTATAAGCTAGCCTTATAATACACTATTTTTAATTATTAAACTACCTTGATTAGCTTATTAAGACAACAACATATTAGCAGATCTAAAGCACTTACAGCAAGAAAGGAAGAAGAAGGCTATAAAGTTTATTAATGCTCTTTCTAATTTAGAACTTAAAGAGATAGTGCAAGGACAGCTAAACTGTATTATAACTACCCTACTTAGATAGGAGGTACAAGGAGTCACAGTATTAGACCTTATAGGGCAAGCTAGCATTTAAAAACAGCTACGCGATCTTCTTAATAATAGTGTTAATATTATAGATAGTTTAAGTATACTTAATGTTATAACGTGTGTAAGAAATGCTAAGCTAATAGATACTAAGTGCGCTAAATTACACTTAGAATCTGTTCTAGTCTCTAATTAGCTAAACAAGCGTACAGGCTCTACCTATAAAATTTTACTAAATACACAACCTGCTAAGAGCACGTATTTTAATGCAATAAATTTATATTAATCTAATACGTAAACTTGCTATAAAGTAAGTAGAAGGAGAGATTCCTAGATAGATAAGTTAGATAATATCCTTACAAAGGATGTCTAAGGAGTTTAGCAAAAGAATAGGTAGGCTTTTACTTAAATTAACTTACTAGAATGCTAGGTTACTGTAAACAGTAGCTTTCTAAAGTGCTTAATTAACACTAGGGCACAAATAAATATCCTAAGACTAAGTGCTACGCGAGTATTGAAGATACTGTATAAAATAATAGAGTACTAGCTAGGGCAGCCTCCTTCTAGTGTTACTTTAGCTAATAGCACATATAATTTGTTTATTAGGACTACATTTAATATACTTATATAAATAGGGACAGTTACTATTAGGACTACGTTTAGGATTGTTGCTAATATTACTAGATCTACAATTCTAGGAGAACCTTAGTGTGTAAGCGCTAAGATATTGATTTAGTACAATGCGTTTGGGTAAATTACGTGCTAAGTCCTATTTAAAGATAGTATAAAAAACATAGTCTTTGTTACATCTAACTTATCTCTAAATTACCCTGCGCAGATAATTAGAAATAAAGCCTCTAACAACAACTTAAATAGAGAAATAGCAGGTAATATACAGTTACATGTAATTACTAATAAATTAGGCAATAAACTACAAGCAGTAGTAGTAAAATACATACAGGAAGCTGCATAGTCTAATCTAGCAGCTAGATTTAGCAACTTTAACATGCTGTATACAGAAGGCAGCAGGAAGGATTAGATAGTGTAGATAAACTAAGTATTTACGCACGCGGTTAGACAGTCTAAAGACCTTATAAGAAACTGCAAACTTAGTAAATTTTTAATTATATATAAGCTTAATTATTAGTAGATGCAAGAAAGGCTACTTAAATATACTTAACAACGCAATAATCTTTACACATTATATAAGATAGTAGACAATAAAGTTTAACCTATTAATATCCTGCAATAGGAGATGCCTATAGAATTTAGTTAAGAAGACTAGAAGGAAAGAGTAAAAGAACAGCAACTCCTTAGAATAAGCATTTGCAATCTTAATAGAGGGCTGTATAATTATTTATTTAAACTAAGATATACTACTTTCTTGTAAGGGACAAGGCTTACTAAAGAACAACTTAATAAGCTACATACTAGAAACTACCTACAGCTATTAGAAAAGGAGATATTTATATATATGCTTCTTAATAGAGAAGGAGCGCTCTCCTAGTAATTTAAGGAATTAGGAAGGATTTACTCTAATGTATGTCTACTATACAAGATACAAATAATACTACACAAAGCTTAGTAAGTATAAGAGTTTACTATTTTAAAAGCGTTAGAGCTGCAAGTAGTAGATATAATTAACGTCTGCTTAAATTAAGGAACATAGGAAAGGTGTAATAGTTAATATTGCAACCTATAGTACCTAGTACCTAAGAAGGACGAAGGCGTTTAATGGATTAGCAATGCGCAGCAAATAAATGCAGTTACTATATAAAATGTAAACCTACTACTAACAGCAGACAAGTTTTCTAAGAGATTTGCAGGATGCAAGATTATCTTACTTATAAACTTATTTTTAAGATATAACTAAATTACACTATATCTAAAAAGCAGACATAACAGCATTTTAAACACTAGTTAGGCTTATACGATTATGCACGATAGTTATAAGTGCTACTAACTTAGTAGCAGCATTTTAACGTGTAATAATAAAGATTCTAAAAGACTACTAGCCTGATACTATGCCCTTTATTAACGACATTACATGTAGAGGGCTAAAAACTAATTATAGCAAAGAAGAATTAATGCTAGGAGTTTAACATTATATTCTTAAGCATATCTTGCAACTAAACAGGGTACTAGCTAATATTAAATAAGCTAGAGGCACTGTGTTAGGAAAGAAGTGTTATTTTCTTATAGAAAGGCTTAAGGTTGTAGGCTATAAAGTTAGCCTGTAAGGACGTTATCCTAACTAGAAGAAAGTTAAGAAGATTATAAACTAGCTACTATGCAAGAATAAAAGGAAGGTACAATTCTTTATAAGTATATGCGTCTACTACTATATATAAGGAAAAGACTTTACTAAAATTGCTAAACCCCTGTTTACACTCTTACAAGATAATGTCTCTTTTAAATAAAGAGATGCACAAGACGCAGTAATGTATAAGCTAAAATAGGCTATATTGTAAAGGGCTGAAGCCTTGATGTTCTCTAGTACTCAGCCTGTGGCCTTCGTTGGCTTTTCTTACCTCAGCACTAGCACCTCAGTACTAGCACCTCAGCACTAGTAGCTGACTATCAGCCGCACTATTCACGCTAACTGTTAGCTAATCCGACAACCTCTAACAACCTCAGTTAGTCCTAACCTAGGTTAAGTCCTAATCACCCGGGTTAGATATATAAACCTACGTAGTCTCTCTCTATAGTTTAATATCTAATTTATTACTGTTCACTGTTTACTTGCATCTTTGGTCAACCCAACGCACCCCTACAATTAAATTAGATCCTTCTTTAGCTACTCGCGTAGCTACGTCGTACTTGGGAGCCCTCTAGAGCTATATCTAGATGAGAAGCTAGCTAGAGCTATATCTACGCGCGAGAATCTAATCAATTAGAGCGCTAGTTAATTAGTTAACTGTTTAAATCCACTGAAGGATTAACAGAAAAAGCACTAGATTAAAAGTGCTAAGGGATACTTAGTTGTATAAGTCCCTAAGGCGTTTAAATTCGTTGGATAAGCCTACTAAGCGTAGTAGCCCCTACACGAAAAAGATAAGCCTACTAAGCGTAGTAGCCTCTACACGAAAAGGATAAGCCTACTAAGCGTAGTAGCACCTATAACAATTCCTGTCAACAATATAGAGTACTAGCAAGTACCTACAAATACAATAGCAGAACCCTTAGCAGCTCTTTTAGCTGTAAGGATAGTAGAACTACACTAAGATAGTGTTAGCAGACCTAAAGTAGAAACTACTTTAGAAGGTCTTTGTAGAGCGGGTGGCCTAGATAAGATAGCTGCTTCTACGAGGATACAGGAGGCCTTCTAGGCTTAGGAGGCTATAAGCACGCTACAACAAAGAGAGCCTAAGGTAGAATAATAACCTCTACCTTAGTTACCTACCTTATTAGCTACCTTAGGAAATTAACAAGCTTAAACGCCTAGGCGTTTTAAACAACTAGATCCTAATACCTTTAACAGAAACAGAAAGATGTACTAAATCTTTTAACAACAGCTTACTGCTAAGGTAGAAAACAATAAAAAAGATTTTAATATAAATAAAAGGACTTGTAACTACGCCTTTAGTTAACTAAAAGGCTTAGCTGTAACTCTTACTCTGCCTTTCCTTAACTAAATAGGGATTTCTAATTTATAAAACTTTAACAAGCTATTAAACTTCTTTAACTAGATGTTTAGAGATCCCTATAGTGTAGAGAGAGCTAAGAACAAGCTCTAGTCTATAAGCTAAGGCAAGAAAAGCATACGCAAATATATTATAGAATTCTAGGAACAACTACTATTATCTAATAGTAGTTTAGACGAGGATACAAGGATAATGCTTTTCTAAAAAAGTCTTATTTAGAAACTTCAAGACAAACTTATAAGTATTACCTATAAAAATTTAGATAGCCTGCAAAACAAAGCAATAGAGATTGCTAATTACCTCTACAGAATAGAAAAGTACTCTAAAGGCAGAGACAATAAGCCTAAGGAGTATAAATCTAGGAGAACTTCTCCTCCTCCTCCTCCTTTAAAAGGAGACTAGATAGAAGGAATAGAATACACAGGAAGAACTGCTAAACCTTAACAGTTTAGTAACTAGGAGTTAGAACAGTTGTACAGAGAAAGACGCTGTTTTTACTATAAATAAAAAGGCCATCTGTCTGCATATTGTATAGAGAATAAGAGATCTTCTAAAAAAGAGAAAAAGACTTTAGTTAAGTCTTCTAACTTTAAGAAAGATAATAAGCTTAGCAAGGAAAGCTTAAATAAAGACTTAGATTTAGAAAAAGAGTAGCTCCTGTTTAAAGTCACTAGTAGGAGCCTCTAATAAGTTAGGATAACTTAGTTAAGGAGTAGGCAAACTTTAAAAAGAATATAAGCAGCAATAGAATTACTTTAGAGGCGCTAGTAAATTGTTACACTTTCGCCTTTACTTAAATTAATACAAGAAACCTTGCATACTTGCTTATTAGCCATTAACTTATTAAGAACGCCAACTTACAGTGCATTTCTATTTCTCCTAGGAGATTAGAAGGAGTTATAGATAAACCTAGAACTATTAGCAAAGTTGCTAGGTTAGACATTAATATTAAAGGCTATAAGGATACTATTTAGGGTTATATAGCCTCTACACACCCTATTTATAATTTAATACTTAGACAGCCCTAGATGAATAGAAGAGAGGTTACTATTGCTCCTTCTAGAAAAACAATTTACATCTATTCTTCTAGCTAAAGGATTAAGTTACTTAGCACTAAGAATCGCCCTATTAAAGGAGACTAGAGATTGAAACAAATAAGCGCAACAGCTTATTACTCCTATATTAGGCAGGTGAAAAAGGATAAGTCCATTTAGACTTTCGCTGCTTCTCTTAAAAATATTAAAAAAGCCCTAGCTCCTAAGAAGAAAGTAGAGGTCCTACCTTTACTCCCTAAAGCTTAATAACACCTAGCTTAAATTTTTAATCTAAAAACTGCTTCTGTACTACCTCCTTTACGCAGATCTAAGGTTGATCACCAAATTAAACTAGAGAAAGATGATAAAGGCAAGGAGAAAGAGGCTCCCTAGGGACCTCTATATAGTATAAGCCGCCTAGAACTCCTAGTATTACAAAAGGAGCTTATTTCTCTACTTAATAAAGGATGGATTAGAGCTAGTAGCTCTCCTGCCTTCTCCCCTGTCCTTTTTGCTAAGAAACTTAGAGGAGAATTACGTTTCTGCATTAATTACTAAGCCCTAAACGCTATTACAAAAAAAGACTGTTATCCTTTACTTTTAATTTAGGAAACCCTTAACAATATTGCAAAAGCTAAATAGTTTACAAAGATTAATATTTCTGCAGCTTTCTACAAGATTAGAATTAATATAGGAGATAAGTAGAAAACAGCTTTTTGTACTAGATTTAGGTTATATAAGTAGCTAGTTACTCTATTTAGTATAGCAAACGCTCCTAGTACCTTTTAACGCTATATTAATTAGACCCTCCGCAAGTATATTAACAATTTTTGCTTAGCCTACCTAGACGACGTATTAATTTACACTAATAGCACGCTTAAAGAACACCAACACAATATAAATAAGGTTTTAGAAGCTATAAGCCAGGCTAGATTATTTTTAGACATCTAGAAATGCAAATTTAATGTATAGAGTACAAAATACCTTAGATTTATTATTAAGGCTAGAAAAGGACTTTAAATAGACCCTAAAAAAGTAAAAGCAATTAGAGATTAGCAGGCACCTACAAATATTAAAGGAGTACGCAGTTTTCTTAGTTTTATAAACTTCTATTAATAATTTATTAAGAACTACTTAGAAATAGTAGCTCCTCTTTTAAGGCTTACTAGTAACATCTCCTTCTAATAGGGAAAAACTAAGCAAAAGGCTTTTAATAAGCTTAAGGAGTTATAAATTACTAAGCTAGTACTACCTTAATAGGATCCTAACAGAGAAACAATCCTAGAAACAGACTCTTCTAGATATATAGTAGCAGGAGTCCTCTTACAATATAACAATAAAGGAAGCTTACGCCTAGTAGCTTATTATTTAAAAAAGATAACTAGCACGCAAAGCAATTACGAGATACACAATAAGAAGTTACTAGTAGTTATCTTCTACTTATTTAAGTAGAATGCTATGCTACAATCTTTAAAGAAGTTTATAGTTATTATAAACTATAAAAACCTTAAATATTTTAGGAAGCCTAGACAGCTTAGCAAGAGACAAATAGGGTAGGCTTAATTTCTAGGAAAGTTTCCTAACATGGAAATTTCCTACAGGCCTAGAGTTAATTACTCTAAGGCTAATGCCTTATCTAGGAGACAACAAGATATGCCAGTAAACAACTAGGATACTAGGATTTCTAGGAGGTTTCTACAAGTATTTAAACCTACAACTACAGCTACTAACAAAGAACTAGAGGAAGAAAAAGTGCTTAGAACCTTTAACTGCAACAGCTATCTAGCAGCAGTACAAGAGCAGTTAGATCTAGAGGATCTATAGGATAAAGCTAAAAAAGAGAATAAAACCTACTAAATAGCCTAGAAAGCTGTAAAGAATAGTAAACAACATTTTCCTACAGCTTTAGATCTTAAACTTTCTATTTCTAAATGCTAACTAGACGATTCTAGAAACCTCCTATACTAAAATTAAAAATAGATACCTAATAATGAACCTCTAAGAACTAGAATTATCTACAAAATCCACAGTTCTAGAGCTTTAGGCTATCTAGGAAGGAATATTACCTATTAAGCTATTGCAAGAGAATACTTTTAGCCCTTTATTAGCAAAAGTATTAGAAAGTATATAAAGAACTACTTAGTATGTAGAAGAACAAAACCCTAAAGAGACGGCCTACAAGGCTTATAAAAACCCTTGCCTATACCCAAGTAAATATAGAAAGAAATTTCTATAGATTTTATTACAGGGTTACTAGAAAGCAAAGGCTGTACAAACCTTATAGTAGTTACAAATAGGCTTAGCAAGAACGTTGTCCTAATAGGCCTTAAAGACATTTCTACAGAAAGTGTTACTGAAACTTTTATTAACTTTGTTGTGGCTTACTATTAGTTACTAAACTATATTACTTTAGACAGAGGTATACAGTTTGTTAACTATTTTTAGATTAAGCTTTGCAAGTTATTGGAAATCAAGTGACACTTATCTTTTAGATACTATCCTAAAACTAACAGTTCTACAGAGAGAATAAACTCTATAGTATAGGCTTATTTATAAGCCTTCTATAATTAGGATTAAACAAATTAGAAAAGCAACTTAGAGATAGCTAAGATTGCAGTTATAGCAAGGCAAGCTTAGTCTACTAAAATGTCTCCTTTCTTCCTACAACATAGCTATAAGGTAGATCCCCTACAAATTGCACCTAAGTACAGTCCTTAACAATAACTTCTAAGGAGAATACAAGAGGATTATTAAAAGGCAGAAAATATTATTAATAAGCTACGACAAAGTATTAAGCTTGCACAAGCTACAATAGGAGAAAGCTAATAAGAACAAGAAAGGTAGGCAAATAAGAGAAGGCACTAATTACCTTAGCTTAAAATAGGCAATAAGGTATAGTTAAAACTAGGCGACTACTACAAAACAAAAAGGCCTAGCAGAAAACTTAACTAGAAGAATCTTAAGTACACAGTACTTAAGGTTATTAGACTAAACGCAGTTAAATTAAATACTCCTAGCTAGATTTACCTAGTATTTAATGTTAATAACCTTAGACTAGCATCCTCAGACCCTCTACTAAGCCAGCTAATAGACGACAATGAATCTCTACTAATTAAGACAGAAGATAAAGAAGAATACCTAGTAGAAACCCTATTAGAGGAAAGAGGAAAAGGAAGAAAAAAGCAGTACTTAGTTAAATAGTTAGGATATCTAGATCTAACCTAGGAACTAGCTATTAATCTAAAAGATACAGAAGCCCTAGAAGAGTAGAATTCTAGGTAACAAGATTACTACCCCTACTATTTTTTAGGAGGGGGGTATTATAAAGGGCTAAAGCCTTAATGTTCTCTAGTACTCAGCCTGTGGCCTTCGTTGGCTTTTCTTACCTTAGCACTAGCACCTCAGTACTAGCACCTTAGCACTAGTAGCTAACTATCAGCCGCACTATTCACGCTAACTGTTAGCTGATCCGACAACCTCTGACAACCTCGGTTAGTCCTAACCTAGGTTAAGTCCTAATCACCTGGGTTGGATATATAAACCTACGTAGTCTCTCTCTATAGTTCGATATCTAATTTATTACTGTTCACTGTTTACTTGCATCTTTGGTCAACCCAACGCACCCCTACATATATATAACGCACCTGCACTTGCAAACCTTAACTATACTAACACTAAGGATTACAAAATATTCTTAATAACTAATATAAGTTAAGATAGTGCGGGAGCATGTATTAAACAACTTAAGAAGGATAATAAGTAACACTTAGTGCGGTTTAAAAGCATGCTATAGTTAGCGCAAGAGAGGCAATAGTACTCTACTAAGTTAGAATATAAGGCTGTGCTGTAAGCTCTTAAGAAGTTTTGTACCTACCTTTATAGTGTTTACTTTACTATAGAAACTAACGCGGTAACTCTTATTGCTTAACTAAACTACTTATTTACTGACAATCTAGGATCTGTTATAAACAAGTAGATATTAACAATTCTTTTATAGAACTTTAACATTAAGCATATACTAGGACTAAAAAATGTAGTTATAGATGCACTATTAAGGTATCTAAAACTTAAATAATTAGGAACTACTTTTAGAACCTAAGAAGGATTTAGAGGAGTTTATTAATTATATAATTAGAAATGTAAATGCACTAATACTAATAGGACAGGCTAGGATACTCTGTTAGGAATTCTCGCTAGAGTTAGAATAATACGCTTAATTTTTAGTTAACTTTAAGACTCCTAGGGATATAGAACTACAAGAACTATAAGCATAGAAGAAGCAAGCTCTAAACTTCTTTATACAAAATAGGATACTCTTTAGGAAAACGTCTAGGAATATTATAATCTAGAAGGTTGTAGATAATGCTAACTTAAGAACGGCAACAGTATAGAACGTATACACTTAGATTAGGTATAAAGGAGTTAACGCGGTGTACTCTATACTTGCTTAGCAATACTAGTAGAAAGGAATATATAAGCACGTGCGGCAAAAGCTAGTAACCTGTCTAGACTATTAACTACAATCCTCTAAGAGGAAAGTTAATATGCTTACTAATACTTATAGTTTCACTTTTTAGGAGATAGTTGCAATTAATATAGTATACATACCTTAGTATTTTAAGAAGAAGTTTTTAGTTATTATAAGAGACTACTTTAGTAGCTAGCCTAAAGCAAAAGCCCTATTAAACAACTAGTTAAAGTCAATTACAGAGTTCGTATATAAGGACATTATATTTTAATAGAGCACAGCGCGTAAACTTATAGTTAACAGAAGGCCTAATTTTGCTAAGGTAGTATTACATCTATTGTATATATACAGGATTAACTAAGTCTAGTCTTTAGGACATAACCCTTAAGCTATAAGAAAAATTAAAGGAGGATATAAGCTTATTGTAAACGCTCTTGCAAAGCTACTAGGACCTTAGGTTAAAAACTTACTAATAGTTCTTTATACAGACAGGATCTTAATACAGGAACAGACAGGTTACTTACTGTACTAGTTAGTTATAGAGTAGAACCTAGTGCTTCCTATTAAACTTGCGCTACTTACATAGCAAACGCTTCTATTTAAGGAAGTAAAGAACTATACATAGCTACTTATAATTTAAGTAATACAGTTAGATCTTAGAAATTAGTTTATAAAAGATGCTATTGCTTATACTAAATAAATAAGAGCTGCTAAAAAGGAATACTAGGATAATACTAAGGAAATATAACATAATAATATTAAGCTAGAAGACTTTGTTCTTCTCTAGAACTTTATTTAGGAAATTAATATATTGTAAAATTGTAAGCTAGATATAAGATAGTTAGGCCTATACTGTATTTATAAAGCTAGACTTAATAAAGGAACTTATTGTTTTAAGAACTTTAATAGTTTACGCTTCTCCTACATAACACCTAGATAGCAATTAAAGCTGTTTAGACAAAGACTTATCTAGGATATTATTAAAGAAGATTAAGGAAATATAAAGTTATAGAATTCTAACTATTAGGAACAAACTAGCCCTACAGTAGACAATCTTATCTCGCTAGACTTACCTAAGCTACATATAAAACTACAACTACATTTACCTTCTATAATAAGTAATAAGCTTCGTCCTTAAGTTGTTATTACTAAACGTTTTATAGAAGAAGAGCGTTATGTATATAGACAAGACTTTAAAAGCTTAGACTCTAACTCTAATATTACTATATTAGACAACTAATAGGCTATAAGATAGCCTATAATTTTAGGAAAAGAAGAGGATACTATGCTAGTAGTACTTACTTTTACTTTTAGCTACTCGTTTACTAATTTCCTTTGTAAAACTTAGGTACAAGCTACTTATTCTACTAATTCTAGGTGCTTACTACTACACTAATACTATACTTAATTTCACGCACTCTTAAGGCAATAGCTAATTTTAATAACTATTTTAATTGCAAAACCTGCTTATTTTAGCGCAATTTAGACCCTGTTTACCTTTACTTGCTAGCTAGCAGGATACCGCCACTACGTATAAACTAGAACTACAACTCTACTAACTATCTAACTCTTCTACTACACAAACTTTACTACTTTTTATTAGAGTAGTTACATTCTAAGACAATAATAACAATAATACCTTCTTTTACAAACTAGCAGCGGCTAAAGACAATATTCAACTTATATTAGCTAACCTACTTAAATAATGCTTTTAGCGCTGTTAAACAAAGCTTAGGGCAAGTAGCTACAGCTATAACTACTGTAAACACTAGGACTATTAAAAGTTTTTAATAACCTTAAAGTTATTACTAAGAAAGAAGACTATATTGCAGACTAAATCCCTAGAGTTGTACAGTATTAAGACAAGGTACTAGAGCTTATAAAGCTTAGTAATAATATTAGAGTTATTAATATCTAGACTCTAGTAGACAAGATCCTTTTAAACACTCTAAGATAATAACGTATTATTATAAATTATTAGTTTAACAACACTTCTTACTAATTTAACCTAATTCTTAAGGTTATTTTAGGAGTAGGTAACCTTTGTGCTTAGCTCCCTAGACTTATAGATAAATATAGTAGTGTTAAAGGTTTCTAGGAACACTATCCTATTATTAGTGTAGCATCCTTAACGTAAGACAAGAAGGCTAAAGAACTAAGTAAAGCTATTACAACTGTAAAAAAGCTAACTCTAGAATTTGTCTAAAAATACGTTAGCATCTATATGCCTTATACGCTACTTAGTTACTAAGAATTAACTAATATAGCCTTTGTGTTAAGGCGTATAGATTTTAAAGATACTACTTAGTTCCTTAACGCTGTAGCAGCTCACCGCATTAACTCTAAGAACTAAGGTAAGAAATAATATATATTAATAGCTAACTAGGCAATAGTAAAACTGCTATGTAAAGACATTTGTACTTTTATTAATTAGAATAACCTTTATAACTAAGCACCTTACCTAGACATTAATAAGCAAGAGGTAAAGGAGCTTTGTAATATCTACGCTAAGCCGCAAGTCTAGAAAGAAGATATTAAGTTTAACTTATAGAAGCTACAGCCTAATGCTAGGGCAAAGGATAAGTAAGGCAAGCCTAATCCTCTCTATATATTCTAGAAAAAGGGTTTTTAACTTATAGCTAAAGCTAAGGACTCTAAAACTAGCCTAGTCTACTCTACATAAAACGTTTTAAATAATAAGTATAAGTTGCTTAGTATAAAGATGCATCTAATATATAGTATAGTTATCTCTATAACTGTAGAGCTAGGAAAGACCCTAAATAAGGCTTAAGCTATTAATTACTATAAAGAACTTATAACATTTAAAACTTGCTCTCTAGGGACTTATAGTTTATTAGTTATAACTAAGAATCTAAGGTAATCTACAGAAATGTTAGCTAGTTAAGGACCTAACTAATACTTAGTAATTAAGTTATATAAGTTTTAAAACAGAATAACTGTAGTACAATAGAGGCGTAACGCTACTAACATCTAGGTAGGACAAGTTAGGACTAAGGCTAGTAGCTAACAAGTCCTTACACTACTACCTTTACTAAGCTCTCGTGCTCTAAAAGCAACACTAGCCTACTAATAGGTAGCTACCTAATTAAATACTAACCTTAACAACGCTTTCTATGTAAATAAGGAGCTAGATTCCCTTAATTAAGAACAGGAAATCCTTTAGGCAGGGTGTTATTATAAGAATTTTACTTTAGCTTTTCTTAAGTTGCTTAAGTAAGCTTACGTAAAGAAGCTGATTACTAATCTAAACTATGTTAAGGTTATTAAGGAATAGTACTTTAAGGTTAATATTATATAATAGCCTAGCTCTAATAACTTATTATACAAGTAATTATACTTTATTTATAAGCGCACTGCTGCAAGCGTTATAGGTTTGTTTAAGAAGGCTATGCTATCTAATATACTTAATAAATATCTACTCTTACTATATGTAGAATAGAGCTGCTAGCAAGAATTCTAATTAGACCTTATTATTTTAAAGCTTTTTACTAGCAAATATTATCTAGCTAAGTAGGATAAAGACTTGCTAAGCTACTGTTATTAGCCTTCTTAACTTAATCTCTATCCCCTCCCTACTTAGGACAAGATTATTAATACTATAGAGTTTTAACTATAAGCTAAGGAGTTCTAACACACTAGAAGTATTGTTACTAATACCTATACCTAGCTGTTTAAGGACAGTTAGGTTAAGAATATTATTATTAAAACTTTTAAGATGTACTACTTCTATTTATAACATATAGATAGGAAGCTAAACCTTAAATAGTTACGCAACATGTACTACTTACTTGTCTAATAAGCTATACGCACTAATTTAAGATACTAGTTATAATATGCTATGCTCTATAAGAAATATACTTTAATTTCCTACCTTTACTACGCTAAATATGCTTAAAAGGGAGATTAAACCTACTTTAAGCATATTAACTTTAACCTTAAGCAAGTAATAACTAAAGGCTTTAGTGCAGATATGATCTAAGGCAGCGTATTATTTAATAATAAGAATAATAATAACTATATAAAGATACTCCTAGGCTTTTATAACTATGTACTAGAGTACTTAAAGTGGCGTAAAGACGTAGGTGTTAAATTGTTAAATAGTCTTATTAAAAGATAGGAAGATAAGACAGACTAGCTAAAAAACGCACAGAAACTAGCTCCTAATACTTACTAGATAAAGCAAATCTGTAAGAAAGAACAAGTTTAAATTTTATTACCTCTACTATTTTATAGATCTACTAGTCTAACTACTTACAACTGCTATACTATCCTCCTTTAGTTTGTTATAGTCTGTAATAGAGTAATAGAGGTACCTACTATAGGAACCTATAAGGAAATTTGCAAAGCTTATTATAACCTTACTACTACTTCTTATACTTCTTTAGGCTATCCTAACAAGTTTAGAGGAATTAATTAGCTATTTTCTACTAATGTTTATATTAAGTATAGGTCTTAGATCTAGAAGGCCCTTATTAGACAGGCTAAGTAGGACAATCCTCTTATTTATAAGAAACTAAACAACATGCTATAGAATGCTAATAAGAAGTAGATTAACTACTATGTTAAAGAACACTACAACTATGTGCTATAATAAATTATTAACCTATAGCCTGTAGTATAAGAGGTAGAGAAGAACACCTTTTATACTAATCTAGTTTAAGGCTTCCTAGACTGTTTATACTTTACTAACTTTAAACAGAACCTTTTTTATACAATAAAAGACTAGGATAAGTAGAATACTAATTTCTTTTAAGCTAATTCTTTACAACGTCTCTAAGAAGAACTTAGCCTAGAAGCTAATAAGCGCTAAGTTTTCTAGAAAAGCAAAGATTCTGTAATGCTCTCCTCTACGCAACGCTTACCTAGCGTTTGTTCTTAATTAAGTACTATTATTTTAGATAACGTCTTAGTAATAACTACTCTAACTAGGCAGCCTTGTTATAGTTACCTTTAATTAATATTAGAATCCTAAGCGCCCGCTACTCCTGTCCCTGCTCCTACTTCTGCACCCGCGCCTAGGCCACGTGCGTTAACTACTACTTAAGAACTTTGCCAAAGTAAACGTTTAAAGAAGTAAGAAAAGGTGTCTAGGCTAGTTATAAAGTAATTAAGTTATATTTCTTTTATTCTATTTCCTTTGTTTTGCTGTTTTTCCTTCTGCTAAGTAGGTCGCTTAATGGGGCTAAGCTCGCAGGAAGGGGAGGTATATGCTAGTGCATGGGGTGATACCCTGCTGCTTACTAGGTGAGTGCTCAACCACCTAATCTAAGGGTATATAGCTCGTTTTAGGGATTAAAACGAGCGGGAGCTATCTATTAATCCTCTACCTCACAACTCAACACTTGTATCTCTTATTAATAGCTAACCTATAATAAGACTTTTATCTTACTACTCTCGTTCTCGCATGATCTGACCACTAGTGATCTCTTGCCCTCGTAGCAGTATGTCTTCATACACTCCAACACCCGTACAATAGTTAGGTTAAAGATATTATTATTAAAACTTTTAAGATATAGTGCTTCTATCTACAATATATAGACAGGAAGCTAAACTTTAAAAAGCTATGCAACATGTACTACTTACTTATCTTACAAGCTATACGCACTAATTTAAAATACTAGTTATAATATGCTATACTCTATAAAGAACATACTTTAATTTCCTACCCTTACTACGCTAAATACTCTAAGAAGGGTAATTAAACTTACTTTAAGTACATTAACTTTAACCTTAAGTAAGTAATAACTAAAGGCCTTAGTGTAGATATAATCTAAGGCAGCGTATTATTTAATATTAAGAATAAGAATAACTATACAGAGATACTTCTAGGCTTTTATAACTATGTGCTAGAGTACTTAAGGTAGTATAAAGACGTAAGCATTAAATTATTAAATAGTCTTATCAAAGAATAGGAAGATAAGACAGACTAGCTAAAGAATACACAGAAACTAGCTCCTAATACTTACTAGGCAAAGTAAATTTATAAGGAAAGGTAAGTTTATATTTTATTACCTCTACTACCTTATAGATCTACTAGCCTAACTACTTATAACTGCCGCACTATCCTCCTCTAGTTTATTATAGTCTATAATAAAGTAATAGAGGTGCCTACTATAAAAACCTATAAGGAAATTTGCAAGGCTTATTACAACTTTACTACAGCTCCTTATACTTTTTTAAGCTATCTTAATAAGTTTAGAGGAATTAATTAGCTATTCCCTACTAATATTTATATTAAGTATAGGTCTTAGATCTAGAAGGCCCTTATTAGATAGGCTAAGTAGGACAATCCTCTTATCTATAAGGAGCTAAACAACATACTATAGAACGCTAACAAAGAGTAGATTAACAACTATATTAAAGAATATTGCAACTATATACTATAACAAATTATTAACTTATAGCCTGTAGTATAAGAGTTAGAGAAAGACGCTTTTTATACTAATCTAGTTTAAGAATTCCTAGACTATTTATACTTTACTAACTTTAGACAGAACTCTCCTTTTATAATAAAGGACTAAGATAGGTAGGATACTAATTTCTTTTAAGCTAATTTTCTACAACGTCTTTTAGAGAAACTTAGCCTAAAGGCTAATAAGCGCTAAGTTGTCTAGGAGAGCAAAGATCCTACAATACTCTCCTTTATATAACGCCTTCTTAGCAGTTATTTTTAATTAAGTACTGTTATCTTAAATAACGTCTTAGTGCTCACAACTTTAACAAGGTAGCCTTATTATAGTTGCTTTTAATTAATATTAGAATTTTAAGTGCCTGCTACTCCTGTCCCTACTCCTACTACTGTACCTGCGCTAAGACCACGTGCTGCAACTACTACTCAAGAACCTTGCTAAAGTAAACATTTAAAGAAGTAAGGGAAGGTGTCTAGAATAAATATAGGGTAATTAACTTATATCTTTTTTATTTCCTTTATTTTATTTCCTTTGCTTTGTTGTTTTTCTTTCTGCTGAGTAGGTCACTTGATGGGGCTAAGCTCGCAGGAAGGGGAGGTATATGCTAGTGCACAGGGTGATACCCTGCTACTTACTAGGTTAGTGCACAACCACCTAATCTAAAGGTATATAGCTTGTTTCGGGGATCAAAACGAGTAGGAGGAGGGACCCTCCACCTTACAACTCAACTTCTGTACTTCTCTTCTAGATACAACCTATAATAAGATCTTTATCTTACCACCCTTGTTCTCGCATGACCTGACCACTAGTGATCTTATGCCCTCGTAGTAGTATGTCTTCATACACTCCAACACCCGTACACTAATAGAAAGATCTAGACTATTTTCTTTCAAAAGACGTCGATTTGTCTTTTTAGGGCTTTTAGTAAGGTCTCTATTAAGCACTCTTTTTGCTTTATTTGAGATCTTTGTAGGACAACCTTTTTGAGGCCTAAAAGTAGATAAAGGAGCCTTTTTTTAGTTTTATTTGATAAAGAGTATTAGTAATACTTCTAGAGGACTTTTCTAGTAAATTACTAATCAAAGAAATAGGCTTGTTTTGTAAATATAAAGTATAAACTTCTTGCTTAAATTAAAAAAGATTGCGGGACATAGAGGAGGTATTATAAAAAAAGCAAGTTAGGACAAACAAGAGGAGTTAATATACTGAAAGCTTACTAAGCTATTACGTAATTAGCGCTTACGTATGCAACCCCTATTTTTTCACCCTTTTATTAAACTCTAAGAAATTAAGATGTAAGCCTCCAAAATACGCTTACGTTATACTTATATAAGCTTATTATACTTATTTTTTTCTTAGCGTGTTTTTATACAATTATAAAAAAGTTATAATAAAATCTATTTTCACGTTTTTTTCCATCTCATTTCAAGCAAGATTACAGGGACAACCGTGCTGACTAAGCAGCTTACTAAGCCACCCAACTCAAAAAGGAAGATATTAGCTTTCCAAATCACTAATTCTTTAGGGTATAGTACTTCTAGTTGTCGAAATATAAAGCTTTAAAAACTATAACCTTTTTGACATCTTTTTTTTATTACCCCTCTGTATATATATTTTACTGCAGCTGCTTATAGTTTATTACCTAATCTATTAGTAATTATATGTAACTGTACATTACCTACTCTTTTTCTATTTAAGTTCTTGTTAAAGGCTTTATTATTAATTGTCTGCGCAGTGTAATTTAAAGATAGGTTAGACGTAATAAAGACTGTGTTTCTTGTACTATCTTTAGATAGGACTTAGTATATAATTTTCCTAAACGTATTATACTAAATTAATATTCTAGCGCTTGTACACTAAGGCCCTTCTAGAATTATAGATCTAGTAACATTAGCAACAATCCTAAACGTAGTCCTAATAGTAACTATCCCTATTTATATAGGTATATTAAATACAGTCTTAACAAACAGGTTATATATGCTATTAGCTAAAGTAATACTAAGAGGAGACTGCCCTAGCTAGTACTCTATTATTTTATACAGTATCTTTAATGCTTGCGTAGCACTTAGTCTTAGGATATTTATTTATGCCTTAGTATTAATTAAGCACTTTAGAAAGCTACTATTCGCAGTAATCCAGTATTTTAGTAAGTTAGTTTAAGTAAAAGCCTGCCTATTTCTTTACTAAACTTCTTAAACATTCTTTATAGGTATATTATCTAATTTATTTATCTAGAAATCTTTCTTTCTACTTACCTTATAGTAAGTTTATATATTATATTAATATAAATTTATTGCATTGCAATGCGTGCTCTTAGTAAGTAGTATATTTAGTAAAATTTTATAGGTAGGGCCTATGCGCTTGTTTAGCTAATTAGAGACTAGAATAGATTCTAGGTATAATTTAGCGCACTTAGCATTTGTTAGCTTAGAGTTTTTTATATACATTATAATATTAAGCGTACTTAAACTATCTATAATATTAATACTATTATTAAGAAGATTGCGTAGCTATTTTTAAATGCTAGCTTGCTCTATAAAGTCTAATACTGTAACTTCTTATACTTCCTATCTAAGTAAAGTAGTTACTATATAGTTTAGCTGTCCTTACACTATCTCTCTAAGTTCTAGATTAGGAAGAAGATTAATAAACTTTACAGCCTTCTTCTTTTTTTCTTACTATAAGTGCTTTAGATCTGCTAATATATTATTATCTTAATAAGCTAATTAAGGTAGTTTAATAATTAAAAATAGCATATTATAAGGCTAACTTATAAAAAGTATATTACTTTGCATTTCTTTCTATAGATACTGTATATCTATAAGCTATAAATTAAGTATAAAAGAGTTACTTTATATTATTTAATTGCTTCCTTATATGCTTAAATTCTTGCTTAGCCTTCCTTGCTTCTTTACTTCTCCCTTCTAGACACAATTAATATCCTAGTAGAGGGCAAGGCCTCTACCTTTTAAGCGCATAGTAGTATTTAACTTAGAAATACTATATAAAGCGTTTTCTTTGTCTACTAGTATAATATTAGCTGTATCTATATTATTAAGCTTCTTAATGTATTCTTTAGTAGAAAAAGTATATAGTTGTTTCTAGAATTGTTAGAACTAAAATATATTACTATATTAACCTTAGCTTGTTAAACTAGTTACTATATTTACAGAATTAGAGTTTTTCCCCTTATACCTTAAACCTAGTTAAGAGTCTCTTTTAGTAAACTTCTCTAGTAGTATACTAAAGGCTAGTTAGTTAAGCATGTTATTAGTAATGTTATAGAACTCTTAGATCTTTACCTTTAACTATAGTAAGACTTAGTTTAATAGTAGTTACCTTAGAATTTCCTCTAAACGCTTATATAGTAGACTAAAGTAGTACATTCTTTTCTTACTAGAAATATCTTAGTTAAAACTCACTTATTCTATCTACTTTAGGGCGTAGTATTATTTACACCCGTTAAGTATGTGTCCTACTATATTATATATATAGTAGAGAGGGTGTGTTTCTATATTACTCATATATACTATACTTATCTTGTTAGATAACACTTTTAAAGTTTTAGTAATAAAGAAACTATTATTTCTTTTACTAGAGAATTCTGTATTAGTTGCTCTTGTAATAAAGTACGTATAGTTAAAGAGTTTTTCTAAAAGTCTCTTAGTTGTAAAATAAGCTATAAGCATATTAATAGTTAATAGTCTAAGCTTTAGGTTGCCTAGAGACTTAATAAGGTCCTTAACCTTTAGGTTAATATCTACTAGTGTACTTATCTTCTTATATACTTTGCTAATTTTAATTCCTACTTCTTTTACTTCCTCTAGGGTAAAGGTTGCTTACTCGTTAGATAGTATAATCTAGCGTATTTTAGTATTAGCGCCTCCTTAATCTAGCTAATAAATCTTATCTAGGCTAGTTATCTTCTTGTAGTAAGATTTTAGAAAAGAATAAATTTCTTCTAGTTTATACGTATCCTAATTATCTCTATTTAAGGTCGAAAGTATATAGTATATAACTACCTCTTTATTAGTTTGTAGTAGGCCTTAGAAGAAAAGAATACCTTCCTCTTCTTACAAGATTTGCCTGTTCTTAATATATATATTAGTAATAACAGTAAAGTGCGTGTAGTACTTTACTAGACTAGGCTAGTTTTATACGCATTTATAGATATAAGCTTAAAAGTATAAGTATTTGCCTATCTTAATAGCTATATCTTTATCCTTCTACTCTTCCTTTATGTATGTCTATAACTTAAACTAATCCTTCTTAGTATATCTAGGTAAGCGCTTTAGGATATAAGAGAGAGATTAATCCTTATTAGAAAAGTAGTCTAGTAGAATAGAGACCCTTATAACATTATAAATACCTCTATTATTACCTTATTAGTTAAAGTCCTCTAGGAATTCTATAACATTTTTTCTAGTAAAAACTAATATACTATGTCTTAGTTATATTATAGTTAACACTAAGTTGTGTGTAGGTATAGCTATAGTGTTAATAATAGATTAGGGCTAGTAGTAGTAAGTCTAGATAGAAGAAGCGTTGCGCCTTCCTGCCCTTAACCTATCTTCTAATCCCTTTTTAACATCTAAGGTATAGTAGAACTTATATAAGTTTTTTATATAGATAGTTAATAAGTGTTAGTAAAGAAATAGATAGAGTATAGTTTCTAAGAGAAAGAATATCTCTCTTTAAGTCTTTATAGTGTGTATTTTCTTAGGTGTAAGCATATTAATCCTTGCCTTTTAGGTACTTCTTATTTTGCTAGGTAGGCTTAGATTTATACTTAAAGCTAGTATTTATATATAAGCTTTTAGTGCTATCTCTATTTTGCTAGATAACACCTTAGCTTAGCATTTCTTTACGCATGTATTACTATCTCTATTTTACTAGACAGTTTACTACCTCTATTTTGCTAGGTAGACTTTAAATTAGCGTTTAGAATATATGTAAAACTACCTCTATTTTACTAGATAGTTTGCCGCCTCTATTTTGCTAGACAGACTTTCAATTAGCATTTAATAATACATTCTATTTTTTATTATTAGTAGATTTTGCTTTTCCTTATTATTATAATTAGTGCTTACTTAGGTAATATTGTCCTTAACGTAGTCTATAATAAAGGATAGTGCTAACTCCCTAAAAGTATGTTTAGTAATAATTCTAAGAATTCTATGCTTATATAAGATTGTTATATTATTCTTGTAATAATTATGCACTAGTTCCTTTATATACTAAGTAGTAGAGTATATCTCTATAAGCTTCGCTATTTGAATGGGTGTTAGAGTGTATAAAGACATACTACTATAAGGGCATAAGATTACTAGTAGTTAGATTATATAAAAACAAGAGTAGTAAGATAAAGATCTTATTCTAGGTTGTATTTAGAAAAGAAGTACAAGAGTTAAGTTATAAGGTAGAGGATTAATAATAAATGTGCTCGTTTTAATCCCTAAAACGAGCTATATACCTCTAGATTAGGTGGCTAAGCACTATACTAGTGAGCAGCAGGGTATCACCCTATGCACTAGCACAGTAGCAACTAGTTTAATAAACTAAAGTTACTATAATAATGTTCTCTAGCATTTCTAACAGTTTTAGGAATAACTATACAACTCTGCTATAGACAAATACGTTAATAAGCTTAATAATATTAATGCTACTAATATTATACTAAGAAGTAGAGAAGATAATTTACATAATATCTTTAATTTAAATACTGCTACGCGCTTAAAGAGAAAGAGCTCTTCTCTCTACTAGGATATTAATTGTGTCTAGGATAAAGAAATAAAGAAGCAAGGAAGGCTAAGCAAGGATACTAGTATAGAAGGAAGCAACTAAATACTATAAGGTAACGTTTCTATCTCTAACTCGCAGCTTATAGATATGCAATTTCTGCAGGAGAAAACATAAAGTAATATACTTTTTATAAGTTAGCCTTATGATACGCTATTTTTAATTATTAGGCTGCTACAGTTATCTTAGTAAGACAACAGCATATTAGCTAATATAAAGCACCTATAGTAAGGATAAAAAAAATGCTGCAAAGTTTATAGATGCACTTCCTAATTTTGAGTTAAAAAAATAATATTAAGTTAGCTAAACTATATTATAACTACCTTGCTTAGATAGGAAGTATAAGAAGTTACTGTATTAGGTTTTATGAAATAGGATAATATTTTATAACAGCTACGTAAATTTCTTAATAATAATATTAGTGTTGTAAATAGTTTAGGTATACTTAACATTATAATTAGTTGAGAAATTATAGAATCTAAGTATAATTTAGCGCACCTAGAATTTATTCTAGCCGCTAATTAGCTAAACTAACACACAGACCTAGAACATACTACTAATAAAACTCTACTTATTACATTACTTATTAATAATAAGCATTATAATATAATAGATGCGTATTAATTAAATACACAAACTTATTATAAGATATATAGAAAAGGTAACTCCTAAATAGATAAGTTAAACAATATACCTACTAAAGAGGTCTAAAGAGTCTAGCAAAGGAATAGGCAAGTCTTTGCTTAAATAAACTTACTTAAATGCTAGGTTATTATAAATAGTAGCTCTTTAAAGTGCCTAATTAACACTAAAGCATAAATAAATATCCTAAGACTTAGTGCTGCATAAGCATTAAAGATCCTATATAAAATAATAAAGTATACACTAGAACAGCTATCTCTTAGTATTACCTTAGCTAATAGCACATATAATTCTTTTGTTAAGACCGCGTTTAATATACCTATATAAATAGGGGCAGTCACTATTAGAACTACATTTAGGATTGTTGCTAATGTTACTAAATTTACAATTTTAGGAGGACCTTAGTGTGCATACGCAAGAATAGTAATATAGTATAATACGTTTAGATAGATTACATGCTTAGTTCTCTTTGAAGATTATACTAAGAACGTAGTCTTTATTACGTCTAATTTATCTCTAAATTACCCTGCGTAAAGAATTAGGAATAAAGCCTCTAATAAAGACTTAGATAGAGAAATAGTAGGTAATATATAGGTGCATGCAATTACTAACATAGTAGACAGCAGATTCTAAGTAGCTACAGTAAAATACATACAGTAAGCTACATAGTTAAATTTAATAGTTAAATTTAGCAACTTTAATATCCTGTATACAAGCTATAATAAGGAAGACTAAATAGCTTAAATAAACTAAGTGTTTACTTACGCAGTTAGACAGTCTAAGAACTTCATGAGAAATTATTAACTAAGTAAATTTTTAATTATATATAAACTTAATTATTAACTGTTGTAAGAGAGACTATTAAAATCTACTTAACAACGCAATAACCTCTATATAATGTATAAAACTATAAATAAGAAGGTATAACTTATTAATATCCTTAAGTAGGAGATACTAATAGAATTTAGATAAAAAGACTAGAAAAAAAGAGTAAAGGAATAACAGCTCCTCTAAAGAAGTATTTGTAATCCTAATACAGGACTATATAATTATCTATTTAAACTAAGATATACTACTTTTTTATAAGGGACAAGGCTTAATAAAAAAATAGATTAATAAACTGCATGTTAGAGATTACCTCTAGCCTATAGAAAAGGAGATATATCTATATATATACTCCTTAATAGAAAAGGAGCTCTCTTATAGCAATTTAAAGAATTAGGAAGGATCTATCCTAATATATGCCTACTATAGAAGATATAAATAATACTATATAAAGCTTAGCAAGTGCAAGGCTATGTTGTTTTAAAGGCTTTAGAATTATAGGTATTAGATACAGTTAACGTCTACCTAAATTAAGGAACATAAGAATAATGTAATAGTTAGTATTATAATTTATAGCACCTAGTACTAAAAAAGGACGAAGGCGTTTAATAGATTAGTAATGCACAAAAGATAAATATAGTTACTATACAAGAAATAAACCTACTACTAATAGTAAATATGTTTTTTAAGAAATTTGTAGGATATAAAATTATCTTACTTATAAATTTGTTTTTAAGATATAACTAGATCACACTATATCTAGAAAGTAGAGATATAACAGCGTTCTAAACACCTGTAAGACTTATAAGGTTATACACAATAGTTATAGGTGCTACTAACTCTATAGCAGCATTCTAATAAGTAATAATAAAGATTTTAAGAGACTACTAGCCTAATACTCTGCCCTTTATTATTAATATTATATGTAGAGGACTAAAGACTAATTATAGTAGAGAAGAATTAATACTAAGAGTATAATGTTATATTCTTAAGCATATTATGCAATTAGACAGAGTGCTAGCTAATATTAAACAAGCTAGAAGTACTATATTAAGAAAAAAGTGCTATTTTCTTATAGAACAACTTAAGGTTATAGGCTATAAGGTTAGCCCTTAAAACTGTTACCCTAACTAGAAGAAAGTTAAGAAAATTATAAACTAGCTACTATACAAAAAGAAAAGAAAAGTGTAATTATTTATAGATATATACGTCTACTATTATATATAAGTAAAAGACTTTACTAAGATTGCTAAACCTCTATTTACACTCCTACAAGATAATACTCCTTTTAAATAAAGTGATATATAAGACACTATAATATACACACTAAAACAAGTTATATATAATATACTTGCAATTATAAACCTGGACTACACTAATACTAAGGACTATAAAATATTCCTAATAACTAATACTAGTTAAGACGGTGCAGGAGCTTGCATAGAGCAACTTAAGAAAAATAATAAATAATACCTAGTATAGTTTTAAAAGTACACTATAGTTAGCATAAAAGAAGTAATAGCACTTTACTTAGTTAGAATGTAAAGCTATACTATAGGCTTTTATAAAGTTTTATACTTACTTTTATAGTGTTTACTTTATTATAGAAATTAACGCTGCAACTCATATTGCTTAACTAAACTATCTATTAACTTATAATTTAGAAATAGTTATTAATAGGTAAATATTAACAATCTTTTTATAAGTCTTTAATATTAAGTATATACTAAGAAAAAAGAATGTTGTTACAGATGCACTGTTAAGGTAGCTAAAAGCTAATAATTAGGAACTACGTCTAGAACCTAAGAAGGACCTAGAGGAGTTAATTAATTATATAATTAGAAATGTAAATGCACCTATATTAGTAAGATAAGCAAGGGTACTCTGTTAGGAGTTCTCTAAGGAATTAGAGCAATATGCTCAGTTTTTAGTTAACTTCAAGACTTTTAAGGGCATAGAACTACAAAAACTATAAGTATAAAAGAAATAGGTAATAAACTTCTTTATACAGGATAGTATACTCTTTAGAAAGATATCTAAAAATATTGTAATCTAACAAGTTGTAGATAATATAGATCTAAGAATAGCTGTAGTGTAGAACGTACACTCCTAGATTAAATATAAAAGAGTTAATGTAGTGTACTCTATACTTACACAGCAATACTAGTAGAAAGAAATATATAAGTATATATAGAAAAGACTAGTAACTTATTTAGACTATTAGGTGCAAACCTCTAAGAGGAAGGTTAATATACTTAATAACACCTATAGTTTTACTATTTAGGAGACTGTTGCAATTAATATAGTATACATGCCTTAATATTTTAGGAAAAAGTTTTTAGTAATTATAAGAGACTACCTTAGCAGTTAGCTAGAAGCTAAAGCACTCTTAAATAACTAGTCTAAGATAATTGCTAAGTTTATATATAAGAATATTATATGTTGATAAAGCATAGCACGCAAACTTATAGTTAATAGAGGACATTATTTTGCTAAGGTAGTATTGCATCTGTTAAGAATATAGAAAATTAACTAAGTCTAATTATTAGGGCATAATTCTTAAGCTATAAAAAAAATTAAAAGAGAGCACAAACTAATTATAAATACTCTTATAAAGCTACCAGAACTTTAGGTTAAGAACTTGTCTATAGTTCTTCTTATAGATAGAATTTCTATATAGGAGCAGATAGGTTACTTACTATACTAACTAGTTATAAGATAGAACTTAGTGCTTTCTATTAAACTTGCACTACTAACATAGCAAACACTTCTATTTAAGAAAGTAAAGAATTATATATAATTACTTGCTATTTAAGTAATATAGTTAGATCTTGAAGATTAGTTTACAAAAGATGCTGTTGCTTATACTAATTATATAAGAGCTGCGAAAAAGGAATACTAGAACAACACTAAAGAGATACAGCATAAGGATATAAAGCTAAAAGACCTAGTACTTCTTTAGAACTTAATTTAAGAAATTAATATATTTTAAAATTATAAACTTAATATAAGGTGGCTATGACTATATTATATCTACAACGCTAAGCTTAATAGAGGGACTTACTGCCTAAAGGATCTTAATAGTACACGCTTCCTACACACAACGCCTAGATAGCAATTAAAGCTTTTTTAGCAAAGACTATATAAGATATTAGTAAAGAGAATAAAGAAAACATAAAGTTATAAAATTCTAATTATTAAGGATAAACTAGCTGTAAGGGTGCGTTAGGTTAATTAAAGATATAAGGTAACAGTAAAGGTGAATAAATTAGATACAGAACTGTAGAGAGACTACGTAGGTTTTTTATATCTAATCTAGATAGTTAGGACTAACTCAAGTTAGGACTAACTAAGGTTATTAGAGGTTGCTAGGTTAGCTAATAGTTAGCGTAACTAGTGCGGCTAATAATTAGCTGCTAGTACTAAGGTTAATAGTGCAGCTAATAGTTAGCTGCTAGTGCTAAGGTAAAAAAAGCTAACAAAGGCTATAGGTTAAGTACTAAAGAATATTAAGGCTTTAGCCCTTTACAATACCCCCTCCTAAATATTAGGAGTAGTAATCTTGTTACCTAGAGTTCTAATCTTTTAGGGCTTCCGTATCCTCTAGATTAATAGCTAGTTCTTAGGTTAGATCTAGATATCCTAACTATTTAACTAAGTACTGCTTTTTTCTTCCTCTCCCTCTTTCCTCTAATAGGGTCTCTACTAGGTATTCTTCTCTATTCTCTATCTTAATTAGTAGGGGTTTATTGTTGTCTATAGGCTGGCTTAGTAGAGGGTCTAAGGACGCTAGTTTAAGGTTATTAACACTAAATACTAGGTAAATCTAGCTAGAAGTATTCAATTTAACTACATTTTGTCTAATAACCTTAAGTACTGTGTACTTTAGATTTTTCTAGTGAAGTTTTCTGCTAGGCTTTTTTGTTTTGTAGTAGTTGCCTAGTTTTAACTATACCCTATTGCCTATTTTAAGCTAAAGTAATTAGTGCTTTTTCTTATTTACCTGCTTTTCTTATTCTTGTTAACTTTCTCTTATCATAGCTCATACAAGCATAATACTTTGTTATAGTTTATCAATAATATTTTCTACTTTTTAATAGTCCTCTTGAATTCTCTTTAGAAGTTGTTGTTAAGGGCTGTGCTTAGTTACAATTTGTAGAGGATCTACCTTATAGCCGTGTTAGAGGAAGAAAGAAGACATCTTAGTAGACTAAGCTTGCCTTGCTATAACTACAATCTTAGCTATCCCTAGGTTACTCTTCTAATTTATTTAATCCTAATTATAGAAGGCTTATAAATAAGCCTGTACTATAAGTTTATTCTTTCTATAGACTTTTTAGTTTTAGGATAGTATCTAGAAGATAAGTGTTACTTAATTTTTAATAACTTGCAAAGCTTAATCTAAAAATAGTTAATAAACTATATACCTCTATCTAAAGTAATATAGTTTAGTAACTAATAGTAAGCTATAATAGAGTTAATAAAAGCTTTAGTTACACTTTCTATAGTAATGTCTTTAAGGCTTATTAGGACAACGTCCTTGCTAAGCCTATTTATAACTACTATAAAGTTTATACAGCTTTTACTTTCTAGTAACTCTATAATAAAATCTATAGAAATTTCTTTCTATATTTGCTTAGGTATAGATACGGGTTTTAGTAAGCCTTATAAGCTATCTCTTTAGAGTTTTGTTCTTCTACACACTAAGCAGTTCCTTATGTACCTTCTAATACTTTTGCTAATAGAAGGCTAAAAGTATTCTCTTATAATAGCTTTATAAGTAATATTCCTTCCTAGATAGCTTAAAGCTCTAGAACTATAGATTTTGTAGATAATTCTAGTTCTTAGAGGTTAATTATTAGGTACCTATTTTTAATCCTAATATAGAAAGTTTCTAGAATTATCTAGTTAGCATTTAGAAATAGAAAGTTTAAGATCTAAAGCTGTAGGAAATCGTTATTTACTATCCCTTACAGCTTTCTAGGCTATTAAGTAGGTTTTATCCTTTTTTTTTAGCTTTATCCTATGAATCTTCTAGATCTAATTGCTCCTAGGGTAATTCTAGTACTACTGCTAGATAGCTGTTACAGATAAAGGTTCTAAGTACCTCTTCTTCTTCTAGTTTTTTGTTAGTAGCTGTAGTTGTAGGTTTAAATACTTGTAGAAACCTCCTAGAAATCCTAGTATCCTAGTTATTTGCTAGCATATCTTGTTATCTCCTAGATAAGGTATTAGCCTTAGAGTTATTAACTCTAGGCCTGTAGGATATTTCTATGTTAGGAAACTTTCCTAGAAATTAAGCCTATCTTATTTATCTCTTGCTAAGCTGTCTAGACTTACTAAAATATTTAAGGTTTTTATAGTCTATAATAACTATAAACTTCTTTAAAGACTATAGTATAGCATCTTACTTAGATAAGTAAGAAATAACTACTAGTAATTTCTTGTTGTATATCTTGTAATTGCTTTATGTGCTAGTTATCTTTTTTAAATAATAAGCTACTAGGCGTAAGCTTTCTTTATTATTATAATATAAGAGGACTCCTACTACTATATATCTAGAAGAGTCTGTTTCTAGAATTGTTTCTTTATTAGAATCCTATTAAGCTAGTACTAGCTTAGTAATTAATAACTCCTTTAGCTTATTAAAAGCCTTTTGCTTAGTTTTTCCCTATTAAAAGAAGATGTTACTAGTAAGCCTTAAAAAAGGAGCTACTATTTCTAAGTAGTTCTTAATAAATTATTAATAGCCGTTTACAAAACTAAAAAAGCAATATACTCCTTTAACGTTTGTAGGTGTCTACTAATCTCTAATTACTTTTACTTTCTTAGGGTCTATCTAAAGTCCTTTTCTAGCCTTAATAATAAATCTAAGGTATTTTGTACTCTGTACGTTAAATTTGTATTTCTAGATATCTAAAGGTAATCTAGCCTTACTTATAGCTTCTAAAACCTTATTTATCTCACGTTAGTATTCTTTAAGCGTGCTATTAGTGTAAATTAGTACGTTGTTTAGGTAGGCTAAGCAAAAGTTAATAATATACTTATAGAGAGTCTAATTAATATAGCATTAAAAAGTACTAGGAGCGTTTGCTATACTAAATAGAGTAACTAGCTACTTATATAACCTAAATCTAGTATAAACAGCTATTTTCTACTTATCTCTTGTATTAATCCTAATCTTGTAGAAAGCTGTAGAAATGTTAATCTTTATAAACTATTTAGCTTTTGCAATATTGTTAAGGGTTTCCTAAGTTAGAAGTAAAGAATAACAATCTTTCTTTGTAATAGCGTTTAGGGCTTAGTAATTAATATGGAAACGTAATCCTCCTCTAGGTTTCTTAGTAAAAAGGACAGAGGAGGAGGCAGGAGAGCTACTAGCTCAAATCTATCCTTTATTAAGTAGAGAAATAAGCTCTGTTTATAATACTAGAAGTTCTAGGAAGCTTATAATATATAGAGGTCCCTAGGGAGCCTCTTTTTCTTTGTCTTTATTATTATTCTCTAGTTTAATTTAGTAATCTCCTTTAGATCTGCGTAAAGGAGGTAGTATAGAAGCAGTTTTTAAATTAAAAATCTAAGCTAGGTGTTAATAAGCCTTAGAGAGTAAAGGTAGGACCTCTACTTTCTTCTTAGAAGCTAGGGCTTTTTTAACATCCTTAAGAGAAGTAGTAAAAGTCTAAATGGACTTATCCTTTTTTTGCCTGCCTAATATAGGAGTAATAAGCTGTTGCGCTTATTTGTTTCAATCTCTAGTCTCCTTTAATAGGGCGATTCTTAGTGCTAAGTAACTTAATCCTTTAGCTAGAAGAATAGATATAAATTGTTTTTCTAGAAGGAGCAATAGTAAACTCTCTTCTATTTATCTAAGGCTGTCTAAGTATTAAATTATAACTAGGGTGTGTAAGGGCTACATAACCCTAAAAAGTATCCTTATAGCCTTTAATATTAATGTCTAACCTAGCAACTTTGTTAATAGTTCTAAGTTTATCTATAACTCCTTCTAATCTCCTAAGAGAAATAGAAATGCACTATAAGTTTACATTCTTAATAAGTTAAGAGCTAATAAGCGAGTATACAAGGTTTCCTATATTAATTAAAGTAGAGGCAAAAGTGTAACAATTAACTAGCGCCTCTAAAGTAATTCTATTACTACTTATACTCTTTTTAAAGTTTGCCTACTCCTTGAACAAATTATCCTAACTTATTAGAGGCTCTTGTTAGTAACTTTAAACAGGAGCTACTCTTTTTCTAAATCTAAGTCCTTATTTAAGCTTCCTTTACTAAGCTTATCATCTTTCTTAGAGTTAGAGGGCTTAACTAAAGTCTTTTTCTCCTTTTTAGAAGATCTCTTATTCTCTGTACAATGTGTAGACAGATAGCCCTTCTATTTACAGTTAAAATAGGGTCTTTCTTTATACAATTATTCTAACTCCTAGTAACTAAACTGTTAAGGTTTAGCAGTTCTCCCTATGTATTCTATTTCTTCTATCTAGTCTCCTCTTAAAGGAGAAGGAGGAGGAGAAGTTCTCCTAGATTTATACTCCTTAGGCTTGTTGTCTCTACCTTTAGAGTACTCCTCTATTCTATAGAGGTAATTAGCAATCTCTATTGCTTTGTTTTGCAGGCTATCTAAATCCTTTCAAGTAATACTTATAAGTTTATCTTAAAGTTTCTAAATAAGACTTTTTTAGAAAAGCATTATCCTTGTATCCTTGTTTAAACTACTATGAAATAATAGTAGTTGTTCTTAGAATTTAATAATATATTTGCATATGCTTTTCTTGCCTTAGCTTATAGACTAGAGCTTGTTCTTAGCTTTCTCTGCACTATAGGGATCTCTAAACATTTAGTTAAAGAAGTTTAATCGCTTATTAAAGTTCTATAAATTAGATATCCCTATTTAGTTAAGGAAAGGCAGAGTAAGGGTTATAGCTACACCTTTTAGTTAACTAAAAGCTGAATTACAAGTCCTTTTATCTGTATTAAAATCTTCCTTACTGTTTTCTACTTTAGCAGTAAGTTGTTGTTCAAAGATTTAGTACATCTTTCTATTTCTATTAAAAGTATTAGGATCTAGTTATTTAAAACGCCTAGGCGTTTAAGCTTGTTAATTTCCTAAGGTAGCTAATAAGGTAGGTAACTAAGGTAAAGGTTATTATTCTACCTTAGGCTCTCTTTCTTGTTACAATATTGTGCCTATAGCTTCCTAAGCTTAGAAAGCTTCCTGTACTTTTGTAGAGGTAGCTATCTTTTCTAGGCCTCCTGCTCTACAAAGTTCTTCTAAAGTAGTCTCTACTTTAAGTTTACTAATACTATCTTAGTGTAATTCTGTTATCCTTACAACTAGAAAAGCTATTAAGGGTTCTACTATTGTATTTGTAGGTACTCGCTAGTACTCTATATTGTTAACAGGAATTGTTATAGGTGCTACTATGCTTAGTAGGCTTATCCTTTTTATGTAGGGGCTACTACGCTTAGTAAGCTTATCCTTTTGTGTAGGGGCTACTATGCTTAGTAGGCTTATTCTTCGTCTATTTTCTAGGGCTACTACGCTTAGTAAGCTTATCTAACAGATTTAAACGCCTTAAGGACTTATATAACTAAGTATCCCTTAGCACTTTCTATATAGTGCTTTTTCTATTAATCCTTTAGTAAATTTAAACAGTTAACTAATTAACTAGCGCTCTAATTAATTAGATCCTCGCGCGTAGATATAGCTCTAGCTAGCTCCTAAGTACAACGTAGCTACGCAAGTAGCTAAAGAAGGATCTAATTTAATTATAAGGGTGCGTTAGGATAACTAAAGATGTAGGGTAACAGTAAAGGTAATTAAATTAGATATAGAACTATAGAGAGACTACGTAGGTTTTTTATATCTAATCTAGATAGTTAGGACTAACTAAGGTTAGGACTAACTAAGGTTATTAGAGGTTGCTAGGTTAGCTAATAGTTAGCGTAACTAGTGCGGCTAATAGTTAGTTGCTAGTGCTAAGGTTAATAGTGCGGCTAATAGTTAGCTGCTAGTGCTAAGGTAAGAAAAGCTAACAAAGGCTACAGGTTAAGTACTAAAGAATATTAAGGCTTTAGCCCTTTATATAGCCTTATAGTTTATATTCCTGTCTTACTACACTTACTTAAGCTACCTACAAAACTATAATTACTTTTACTTCTTATAATAAGTAATAATTTTTATCCTTAAGTTGTTATTACTAAACGTCTTATAAAGGAAGAGCGTTGTGTATATAGACAAGACTTTAGAAGCTTAGACTCTAACTCTAATACTACTACAGCTAGCAGCTAATAGGCTATAGGACAGCCTATATTCTTAGGAAGAACGAGGGATACTATAATATTAGTATTACTTTTATTTTTAGCTGTTTATTTACTAATTTTCTATGTAAGATTTAGGTACAAGCCGCCTATTCTATAAATTCTAGGTATATAGTAAGCACCTAGATTCTGTAGACTTATAATACCTTACTACTACACTAATACTACTCTTAATATCTCGCATCCGCAATACAATAGCTAATTACAGTAATTATTCTTATTATAAAACTTACTTATTTTAGCGCAATATAGACCTTGTTTATCTTTACCTTTACCTACCTACTAGTAGGATACTACTACTACACATAAATTTAAACTACAACCCTACTAACTATCTAACTCTTCTTCTATACTAACTCTACTACTTTCTATTAGACTATTTACCTTTAAAGACAATAATTAAGGCAATTTCTTCTCTTTCTTAATCTAATAGAGGCTAAAAACAATACATAACTTATATTAGCTGTTGTAGCACTATATACACTACTAACTAACTTATTCAAGCAATGTCTTAGCCTCTATTAAACAAGGCTTAAGGTAAGCAGCTATAGCAGTAACTACTTTAGATACTAGGACTATTAAGAGTTTTTAGAGACCTAAAGGTTAGAACTAAAAAAAACTATATTGTAGACTACACCCCTAAAGTTGTCTAGCATTAAAATAAAGTACTAAAGCTTATAAAACTTAGTAACAGTATTAAAGTAACTAGTATCTAAACTCTAGTAAACAAAATCTTTTTAAATGCTTTAAGGCAACAGCGTATTATTATAAACTATTAGTTCAATAACGCCTCCTATTAATTTAACTTAATTTTTTTTTGATTGTCCTAGAAGTAGGCAATCTTTATACTTAGCTGCTGGGACTTATAGATAAATATAGTAGGATTAAAGGTTTCTAAAAATACTATTTTATAATTAGTGCAGCATCCTTGTTGTAGGACAAAAGAGCTAAAGACCTAGGTAGTACTATCTTAGCAGTAAAGAAGCTAGCTTTAGAATTTATCTAAGAATGTGTTAGTATCTATATGCCTTACACGCTACTAAACTACTAAAAATTAATAGATATAGCCTTTATACTAAAGTGTATAGATCTTAAGGACGCTGCTTACTTCCTTAACGCTGTAGTAGTACATTAAATTAACTTAAAGAACTAAAGTAAGGAACGCTATGTGTTGCTAGCTAACTAGGCAATAGTAAAGCTGCTATGCAAGAATATTTACGCCTTTATTAATTAAAATAACCTCTATAACTAAGGACTTTACTTAAACATTAATAACTAAAAAGCAATAGAACTTTGTGCTATCTATACTAAACTCTTAGTTTAAAAAGATAATATTATCTTTAACCTATAGAGACTACGTCCTAATACTAGAGCTAAAGATAAATAAGACAAGCTTAATCCTCTCTATGTATTCTAGCAAAAGGTCTTTTAGCTTATAGCTAAATTTAAAGACTCTAAAACTAGTTAGCATTATTCTACACAAGACATCTTAAGTAATAAGTTTAGGCCTCTTAGCGTAAAGACGCATTTAATTTATAGTGTACTTATTCTAATTACTACTAAACTAGGAAGGACTCTATATAAAGCTTAATTTATTAATTACTATAGTAACTTTATAGTATCTAAGACTTGCACTCTAAGGAGTTGCAGCCTATTAGTTATAACTAAGAACTTAAAGTAATTTACAAAAATGTCTTCTAGCTAAAAATAAAATAAATATATAATAGTTAAGAAGTATAAGTTTATAAATAAAATAACTATTATATAATAAAGGCGTAATGCTGCTAATGTCTAGGTAGGACAAGTTAGAGCTAAGGCTAGTAACTAATAAGTTCTTGCTCTGCTACCTCTACTAAGCTCTCGTGCTCTAAAGGCAATACTAGCATACTAACAAGCAGCTACGCAACTAGATACTAAGCTTAATAATATCTTTTATATAGACAAAGAGCTAGATACTATAGACTAGAAGACTAAAGTTCTTAAAGCAGGATGTTATTACAAGAATTCTATCTTAGTGTTTCTTAAGCTACTTAAGCGTGCCTACGCAAAAAAGCTAATTAATAACCCAAATTATATTAAGATTATTAAGGAGTAGTATTACAAAGTTGACGTTAGACAACTACTTATTTCTAACAACTTGTTCTATAACTAAGTATACTTTATTTATAAGCACACTACTATAAGTATTATATATTTATTTACAAGAGCTATACTATCTAATATACTTAATAAATGTTTACTCTTACTATACAAGAGACAACGCTACTAGCAAGAATTTTAATCTAACTTTGTTATATCTAAGCTTTTTACTAGCAAGTATTACCTAACTAAGCAAGATAAAGATCTATTAAGCTACTAATATTAACCTTCTTAACCTTATCTCTACCCTCTCTCTACTTAGGATAAGATTATTAACACTATAGAGTTTTAACTATAAGTAGAGAAATTCTAATATACAAGAAGCATTGTTACTAATACTTGTATATAGCTATTTAAAAATAGCTAGATAGAAAATATTATTATAGACACCTTTAAGATGTATTGCTTCTATTTATAACACATAGACAGGAAGATAAACTTTAAGTAGTTACGCAATATATACTACTTGCTTATTGAACAAGCTATACGCACTAACTTAAAATACTAGTTATAATATTTAATGCTCTATAAAGAGTATACTTTAATATCTTACCTTTACTACGCTAAGTATGCTAAGAAGGGCGATTAAACTTACTTTAAGTATATTATCCTTAATCTTAAGTATATAATAAAGGAAGGCCTTAGTACTAAGATAATTTAAGGCAGTGTCTTGCTTAATAATAAAGACAAGAACAACTGTATAAAAATACTACTAGAGTTCTATAAGTATATGCTAAACTACCTACGCTAGCGCAAAGACGTAGGTATTAAATTATCAAACAGTCTTATTAAAAAATAAAAGAATAAGACTAACTAAACAAAAGATGCATAGAAAGCAGTTCTTAACTCTTAATAGATAAAGCAAATCTAAAAAGAGAGACAAGTTTAAATTTTATTACTTTTTCTACTTTATAGATTTACTAGGCTAACTACTTATAATTATTATACTATTCTTCTTTAGTTTATTATAGTTTAAGATAGTGTAATAAAAGTACCTACTATAGGAACTTATAAGGACATTTGCAAGGCGTATTATAATCTTACTACTATTTCTTATACTTCCTCTAGTTATCTTAATAAGTTTAGAGAGATTAACTAGCTATTTCCTACTAATGTTTATATTAAGTACAAGTTCTAGATCTAGAAAGCCCTTATTAAATAGGCTAAGTAAGACTATTCTCTTGTCTGTAAGGAACTGCACGACATGCTATAAAATGCTAATAAAGAATTGTTTAATAATTATATTAAAAAGTATTATAATTACGTTCTTTAATAAATTTTTAATCTATAGCTTATAGTATAAAAGCTAAAGAAGAATGCTTGTATACTAATTCTGTCTAAGGTGTCCTTAACTAATTATTCTTCTCTACTAATAGAAAGAACACTCTACATATAATAAAGGACTAGAATAAGTAAAATGCTAATTTCTTTTAAGCTAATTTTCTCCAGCGCCTTAAAAGAAGCTTAGCCTAGAAGTAAATAAGCGCTAAGTCTTCTAAGAAAGCAAGAATCTTATTATACTTTTTTCTTTACAGCGCCTTCCTTGTGTACGCTTTTAATCTAGTATAGTTATTTTAGATAACGTCTTAGTACCTACAACTTTAACTAAGCAGCCTTATTATAGTTACTTTTAATTAATCTTAGAAACTTAAGCTTCTGCTACTCTTACTAATATAGCACCTGCGCCTAGACTAAGTATAACAACTACTAGCGCTTTAGAACTTTATTAAAGTAAGCGTTTAAAGAAGTAAAAGATAAGCTTATAGCAGGGATGTGCTTAGAATAGGTATATAGTAAGAAAATTGCTAAGCTTATAAAATCTAGGTGCTTACTGCGTACCTAGATTCTGTGGCTACTACGTAGAAATGTGTTTTATTAATACTAGGCAGTAACTTAAGTAACTAAGTTATATTTCTTTTGTTCTATTTCTTTTGTTCTGCTGTTTTTCTTTTCTTCCTTCTTTTAAAATAGGTCGCTTAATAGGGCTAAGCTTGCAGGAAAGGGAGGTTTGTGCTAGTGCATAGGGTGATACCCTACTGCCCTACTAGGTTAGTGTTTAACTACTTAATTCTAAGGTATATAACCTGTTCTGTAGATTGCAGAGAACTATTTACTATTTATCTTTCTACAATTTAACTTAACTCTTGTACTATACTATTAAATAGGCGTCTCTTTCTTCTAATAGTTTCTATACTAACTTATAATAAGATTGTTATCTTACTAACCTTATTCTTGCATAATCTAACTACTAGTGATCTCCTGCCCTTGTAGCAGTATGTCTTTATACACTCTAACACCCGTACAATAGTTTACTATGCCTATTTTTTTTTAGAATTTTAAATAGTTCTTTATAGAGGTTATCTAGTTTCTTGCTAAGTTACTTAGTTTTTAAGTTTTATTATATTAGTAAAACTTTATCTCTTTTCTTGAAATTAGTATTTTAATTCTTTACTTGTTAGCTACTCTAGCAATTTTAAAGTTTCTATAAAATATATTTAACTTAATTTCTTATATATCTCTTGCATTAAGTAGGCTTTATTGTTTATACTTACTATAATACTGTTAATGTCCTTTAGATCTTAATAAATTACTAGCTTATATTTGTAGTTCGCGTAGTGTAGTAAGTGCTTTATAGTTACTAACTTTATGCTATAATAAGCTAATAATACTATTAGCAAAAGTTTAACTTAGTTATCTTATAACTTATTAGCGTACATCTTTAAATACTATTCTAGTGTCTAGTTTGTTTATTTTGTCTAGCTATCTATTTGAGAGTAAAAGCTAGTTAATAGCTTCTTTTTTACACCTATTCTTGCTAGAAATATATCTTAATACTTAAACATAAAAGTTTATTATAGTTAGTAATGAACTCTTTAAGTATTTTATGCTTTAATATTAGTGCTTTAGTAACTTTGTATACGCAGCTTTCTGCTGTAATAGCCTTCTTTAATAAGCACAAACTTTGCCGCCTTAGTTAATTAATTGTTGGAGTATTGACATGCGCAACATGCGGGTCACCCTGTTGAGCAGGTGATCCTAGTAAGCTGAACACGTGACGATCGCGCTAGCGCCTATATATACGGGCTAGATCGTCTTATTCCTTTTAAGTAGTTATTGACCACTTTGTTGTAGCACTTAGTTGTTCAATACACTCATTCCACTCCTCCTGATCAAGCAATTGAACCTTCTCAGCTCCCACATTAATTAATAAATACTAAAATAGTGTTGTAAAGTTAAGCTAATTTTAGTTCTAATAATTTTAGATGCTTTACTATAAAGTCTATTATTATACTACTTTATAGTTTTGTTAGCAGCTATAAGAGTGAAAACAAGCTATAAAGCTTATATTTTTTAGGCTTATTCTAGTACCAAGCTAAATAGTTGCTTATTATATTTTATACTTTAACCTATAAGCGTAGTATTGTAAATACTATTGCTAGTTGTTTAACTATTTCTTTAATTGCTATATATCTATATTCTAAAGACTTATATTGTTTTTTAATAAGACTTAATTTTATGTATAAAAGTATATATATTTAATTCTCTTAAACTATATCTTAGTACTCTTACTTGTCCTAAAGTAGTTTATTAGAGCTGTTTTTTTAAGCTTATACTACTAGCTAGCTACTTTCTACTGCTACTGCTGTTGTATTGTTTCTACCCGCTTAGCTACCTTAGCTACCTTAGCTAGTTTTAGCTAGTTATAACATAGACTACTATTTAGCTTCTTTCTAAATATAGTATTATAAAGTTCTTTATAACTTTCTTACGTAGGTTAAATCTTCTACTTAGAGTATCTACTACTCTATTCAGCGTTCTAGTATAGTAAGTTATTTAATAGTTAAACTAAGCTAATATTTCAGCCAATCAAACTTATTATTAGTTTAGTTTCTTTGTTATTATAAATCTTACCAAGTTTTAGTAATTAGTAAAAACTTTAATTTAGTATAGTAGTTCTAGTAAATAGACTTCTTACTATTTTAAGATCTTTACTACTCTTAGTAGCTTATTATTGCAAGTATTATAGTTAAGTTCTACTTTAGAGAACTTTTTTAAATAGTAAAATACTAGCCTTTATTTCTTGTCTAGGCACTGCTATAATAACACAGCTCTAAGTACATAATTTAACATATTAGTCTTAACCTACGTCTTCTATTTCAAGTTGCATATTTTTAGTACAGATGCTTTAAAAAATATCGATTTAATTTAGTTAAACGCTTTTTATTATTTTTTATTTTAACGAAATTTGTTTCTTTCTTTATATTTTTAAAAAAAGTATAGTAATCTTTAAGTAATTTTAATAAACTTTTCATAGTAGTTGACAAATTTGAAAAATACTTTTATATTTTTAACTATTTTAAGTATTAGCTATTCTTGTATAACTGAAATTTTTTTTTAAGTTTATTTTAATTCCCTTTATAAATATTAAAAAGCCAAGAAATTTTATCTCTTTAACATAGAATTTGTACATCTCTAGCTACAAGAATAGCTTGTATTCCTTAAGCTTCTTAAGCACTTTCTTAACATGTCTTATATGTTATTTAAGCATTGTGTTAGAGTACATTAGTATATTGTCTAAGTACGCTGTAATAAAGATATTAAAGTATTTATAAAGTGCGTTGTTAATAACTAAATAAAAGGTTGCTAGTGCGTTTATTAATTTAGAAGACATAACTATATATTTAAATAGTCTATACTTTATCTTGAACGCTGTTATCTACTTATAACGTGGTTCACAAGCGAGCGAGCGTACTAAGGAAGCGAGAGTATCCTTACTAGCGCGTCGACGTTAACATAGTATTACGCACTTTTATTATAGTTAATAAACTATTATTATATACTAAATTAATTATTAGAATTGCTACTACTACTTGCACTATCTATCTTAACTACGCAGGTACAAGCGTTGTATCTAGTCTGCTTACAACGCCTGTACTACCTTTTTCTTTACACTCTCTTTAACGCGCTTTTACTATTGCTATAACTACTACCTGCTTATTTAGCAAATACTTTATGTACTTTACCTATAGTAAGAGTCTCTTCTGTCTATATATATTGCTGCTTATAGCTTTTACACTTATTTAATTTATTAAGAGCTTCTTAAAGAGTAGTAATTTTCTTTATTAAAAGCACTAACTTATGTGCTATTTGCTAAGCCCCCTTACTTAACTGTGTAATCTACTTAGTAAGTAAATTAGTAAAAGACTTACAGCGCTTTCTTACGCTCTGTTAAATAAGACTAATTTAAGTCTTAACTTTGCGCGCGTTGCGTAGTGTCTGTGCCTCTTAGGCGGCTATTTATTATAGTAATTATTTTAGTGTCTACACTACTATATTAAGCTTTAATAGCACTACCTATAAGTTATATAGGACTAGACTAGCGCCTTTAAAGCTAGCGTAGATATTCTTCTTTATAATAGACTGCTTAGAAGTAGCCTTAAAGGCTAGCAGAAAGGTCTTCTTGCTAATATAGATAGTATAGTTACGTGCTAAACTTAAAATAGTGTTACTATACTTACGCTTTAACAGCAAGAAGCAGGCAACGTTAAGAGGCTATAATAAGTAAGACAAGTGCGTAGGCATATAGAGAAGAAGAATATTTTTCTTTTTACAAAGATTTTAAAAATTAACAACACAGTAGCTCTAATAGCTGTTAATAATAAGTAGTTAATACTTACTTATAGTACAGCTCTTTATATAGGTATTAAAGTGCTCTAACTAGGCAAAAGTAAGCTGATTATTTGTTTAGCTATTAAAACTAACTTAAAGAACTTAGTTAGCAGGCAAATTTTTAGACTAGACGTTAATAAGTACTTTGCCCGCAAAAACAACAAAAAGTAATATCTAGTAACTTAACGCGCCTACGCCTTAAATTACAGTAACTAACTTATAGTTACCTAGCTATATTTACTTTTTTTTACTATAATCTTCTTAGCCTGTAATAACTAACTATAATAAAATCTTGTTTATTATATAGCTAGTTTTGTTAAAGTTATAAATATTATTATTTATAATACTCTACTTCTGCTTTGTTGCCTAGACTAAGTTAAACTAGCGCTAGATAGCTACTAGGTCCTTGTAGGCAGCTTACTAGTAATTATAAGGACAGCTCTAGCGCGTATAAAGCTTAGGAGTCTACTTAATAAAGTTGTTAACTTAGTTCTTGCTAATAGAGTTACTAGTGCGCTTATTTAATAATCTATTAGCTATTACTTAAATATTAAGCTTTGTAGGCGTAAATGCTTGCGTAGACTTTTTAAAAATACACTTACCTATAGCTTTCACTTCTAGCTTATTTAAGTGCTTTAAGTTTAGTTTGTAGTTCCGTTAAAGGCATCTCCTAGCGCATTAATACTTAAGAGTAAATTTAAGAGGATTATAGATTCTAGTAGCATAATAAATACTTTAAATACGTTAAGAATTAATATTAAAAAGAGCAAGCTGTAGATCTGCTTAAGTATAAGTAGATTAGGCGTTGTGTTGTTTAGGTATCTCGCGTTTTTGTGTCGACGTTGACGCGCTAGTAAGCATACGCTCGCTCGCTTGTGAACCACGTTAACCTTCTTTAATTTTAATTTAGTAAAATTTCTTTTCAATATTAAATTTTATAAGCTAGTTAGCTTTCTACAGTTCATTTATAAGCTCTATTTATTTTTAGGGTATTAAAGGTGGTGGTTGTTGTTGTAGTCAAAATGGGTTTTCTAAAAAAGTGAAAAGTAGCTGCCCTCTACTAATTAGTTGCAAAAGTCAAAAAAAGATTATATGTAGTTGACGAAATTTAAACGGTGAGTGGATAAGGTCCACGCGCTAAGCGCTTAGAGCAGAAAAGCTTAGACTACTGAGCAAAATTAGGGTCAAAGAATTTGCTAAAGGTACTAAAAAATAATACTAATTAAAACGTGTTTAACGGCGATTGCTAGCCTATAGCTAGCAACAAGATTGCAATGGAGGTGGAGGAGGTAGAGGTGGAGGAGGGTAAGGACACGTACGTTACCGCAGCGGGAGCCTATAATACTTTATAAAAGCTCTCTGCCTACTGCTTCTCACCTTTAGGATTTCCCACACCACACAGTACCGCATACAAACAATACAATACTTAGACTATTCTTCTTCCTATTTAACACAAAGACTAATAGCTTACATTAAGTAAAGTTAGACCTTACTAGGTTACTATATAAGAAGCTATAGTAATAAATTACAAGGCCTGCGTTTACCTTTATTAAGCAGCCTCCCTAGTTAGTTAAAGAGGAGCTGTTAGCAGTAGCTCCTATAGTAATTAGGTAGACGCAGAGGTTAAATTCTTTCATTTATTAACACCTTATTAATGCGTCTAGTATTATAAATGTTAAAGTTATAATAGAGGTTGTAAAAGGCTTGTTTAGCGGCAAGTCTATTAAATACGTTACGCATGTTAATAGTCTAGGTGTAGTAATAGTGTGTTATCTTACAAATCTCTTTCTACGCAAATGTAACCTTAGTAAAGAGACCTTGCAGTAGCTCTATAAGGAGCAAGAGCGTGTTAAAATAGCTATTAAGTAGCTAGGACAAACTAATAAGCAGGAGGATTTTGTGAGTTGCCTCTAGGGATAGGAGAGCTGTGCTTAGATAGTGACGCTGTTGTCGTATGTTCACATCTAAGTATAGGCGCCAGAAACGCCGCGACTGCAACACCGCCGGGATAGCGATAGAGACGATAGAAGTTGCAGTCAGCGGTAAATGGTCATCAGTAAATAGTTATTAGTTAAGAGGGTTAGTTAGAGGGATATCGCGCATCTTTGTTTCTATCTGAACATGCGACACACTAATTGCGTGCCGGCAATGCCGAACAAGGGGGCCTGAAGTAACTGTCAGTCACACCAACCCCGTAAGATGTATTACCTTGAAGTGTACTTACATGAGCCCGGATACCTGTTGTTAGCAATAAATCTTTTTTACCAAAATGGTGTCTACAAAATGTGTGGTCACATCAAAAGGTTGTCTCAAAAGGCCGAAGCCAGTAAGCTCTATAATTAGTAGCAAAAGATGTTAGTTCTTCTGCGTTATACTATTAAACTCTTAAAAGTTAATACACAGTTACTACTTTCTATTAGGTGTTTTTATAGACAAAATAAGTAAAGCTATTAAGCTTGATCTTAGTTAGATAAATCTTTTCTTTAAATTTTTTTAAATGTAATTCCTTAGCTTAGCGTTGTGCTTAGACAATATTAGGTATATTAGTTCTAAGCTTAGCTTAGCTCTATTATTTAGAATAATCTTGTAATTTTAATTTTAATAGTCTACTAGCTTTGTAGCTTTGTTTTTTTAAAAAGTTCCTTAAACTTTTTGGTTTAATACTTTTTTAGTATTTACAACTCATTGTATCTAGATAAATTTTATCTTCTAAGAGTTCTTCTTATAAATTTTCTTAATTTTATATAGTAAGATTTTGCTAAATCATCTATCTTAAGTTAAGCTCTAATTTGTTAGGCGTATTTTTTTACGTACTCTAGCAACCTTGTATATAAGTTCTCTTCTAAGTATTGTCTTTATTAACTAGTTAATAGCAGGGTTATAGGCATCTAGCTAGTTATAACTAATTAATATGTCTAGTCCATCTAAATCTATAATGTTAATATTTATCTAGCAATCTATGCATACTATCCGTAGCTTAGTTGATCTAGTCTCTAACTATATTATGCTGTTTCTATATTCTATAAGTTTTTTGTTAGCTAACACTACTAGTACTAGGTTCTTGTTAACCTACAGAGGGGTGACAAAAAAAAGATGTCAAAAAGGTTATAGTTTTTAAAGCTTTATATTTCGACAACTAGAAGTACTATACCCAAAAGAATTAGTGATTTGGAAAGCTAATATCTTCCTTTTTGAGTTGGGTGGCTTAGTAAGCTGCTTAGGCAGCACGTTTGTCCCTGCAATCTTGCTTGAAATGAGATGAAAAAAAAGTGAAAATAGATTTTAGTATTACTTTTTTATAATTGTATAAAAACACGCTAAGAAAAAATAAGTTTAATAAGCTTACATAAGTATAACGTAAGCGTATTTTAGAGGCTTACATCTTAATTTCTTAGAGTTTGATAAAAGGGTGAAAAAATAGGGGTTGCTTACGTAAGCGCTAATTACGTAATAGCTTAGTAAGCTTTCAGTATATTAACTCCTCTTGTTTGTCCTAACTTGCTTTTTTTATAATACCTCCTCTATGTCCCGCAATCTTTTTTAATTTAAGCAAGAAGTTTATACTTTATATTTACAAAACAAGCCTATTTCTTTAATTAGTAATTTACTAGAAAAGTCCTCTAGAAGTATTACTAATACTCTTTATCGAATAAAACTAAAAAAAGGCTCCTTTATCTACTTTTAGGCCTTAAAAAGGTCGTCCTACAAAGATCTCAAATAAAGCAAAAAGAGTTCTTAATAGAGACCTTACTAAAAGCCCTAAAAAGACAAATTAACGTCTTTTAAAAGAAAATAGTTTAGATCTTTTTATTAGAAGCTTACAACGCTTTTAAAAAAAAGAGAACTATTCTATTAACATTTCTTAAAAAAAGACGCCTTTAGACGCTAAAAAGGGTTATAATTGTTATATTTACGCCAAGCTATTACTTGGAAACCTCAAAAATATTAACTTCAATAAAGTTTTATTTTTGGACAAGTCTGCTATTAAGCGAGGGCATAGTGCTAGAACAGAATACTATTAAACACGGCAAAATAATAGAGTTAGAAGGGAAATAGTTTCTACAACTAACACAAGTAAATGTAAAAAAACTCTATTTAACAAAAAAAAAACTTTAATATATCTATTATTTTTCTATTATTGTAATCTTTTTTTAGCACGCTTACTAATTAAGTTATAGGTTAAGATATTTCTTTCTAAGTTTGGGGAGCGATTTAGATAGGTGGTAGATCCAAATTAGTAGTAATTAAAAGCCCTTTAATTACTACTCCTTTTAGGAGTTTAGACTATATTAAAAAGACCCTTATTTCTATAGTAAAACCTGCAATAAAAAAAGGTAAGTTACATATACTCCTTTTTCCTACTTAGAGAGTGTTTACTCTATATTTCAATTATAAAGTAGCAATCTTTTTTTATATAATTAAAAGAATTACTAACCTCTATATAGGCTAGAAGTTTTAACAGGATAACGCTAAGATTTATAAAAGTCTAGAAGTTTTATCTTAGTTTTCTAGGAATAGGATATCGCTTTTTAAGCATCCTGCTTATAGTCCTAATCTAAATTCTATAGAAAACGTATAGGCCTTGCTAAAAAACGCTTTAGCTAAAAGGCCTATTACTTCTTTAGGTATAGGAAAGAGTAAAAAAAGTATAGCAGCCTTTAAGGCTGCTATAAGGGAGGAATAGGATTGATTACCTTAGAAGGCGATTAATAATTGTATTCTATCTTTACTAAGGCGTTATTTGGACGTTAAGGAAGCTAAAGGCAAGTACACTAAGTATTAGTAAGCTTTCTTTGTTATTCATTCAGAAAAACCCCTAAAAACAAGCTCTTAATTACTACTTAATAGTTTTTTTTACAATTACTTTCAAACTTACACACAAATGAGTTTAACTAGTATTATTTAATATATATACTTTATAGCGATTTTTACACCTTCAAAAAAAAGTTATTTTGTTATTTATTCTTTAGTTTTTTTATCTTTATCTGCACTGCTGAAGTTGAGCGCAAAAGTGCTGAATAAGCAGCTTACTAAGTAGCCTTATTCAAAGAAGAAGATCTTGGCTTTCCAAATCACTAACCATTTTGGAAATAGCCCTTCTGGTTGTAGTAATATAAAGCTTTGAAAACTATAACTTTTTTGACATCTTTTTTTCTTGTCACCCCTCTGTAATAGAAACAGAAAGATGTACTAAATCTTTTAACAACAACTTACTGCTAAGGTAAAAAACAATAAGGAAGATTTTAACACCGATAAAAGGACTTGTAATTACGCCTTTAGTTAATTAAAAGGCTTAGCTGTAACTCTTACCCTGCCTTTTCTCAACTAAATAGGGATTTCTAATTTATAGAACTTTAATAAGCTATTGAACTTCTTTAATTAGATGTTTAGAGACCCCTATAGCGCAGAAAGAGCTAAGAACAAGCTCTAGTCTATAAGCTAAGGCAAGAAAAGCATCTGCAAATACATTATAAAATTCTAGGAGCAACTGTTACTATCTAATAGTAGCTTAGACGAGGATACAAGGATAGTGCTTTTCTAAAAAAGTCTTATTTAGAAACTTTAAGACAAACTTGTAGGTATTACCTATAAGGATTTAGATAGCCTGCAAAATAAAGCAATAGAGATTGCTAATTACCTCTACAGAATAGAGGAGTACTCTAAAGGCAGAGACAACAAGCCTAAGGAGTATAAATCTAGGAGAACTTCTCCTCCTCCTTCTCCTCTAAAAGGAGACTAGATGGAAGGGATAGAATATACAGGAAGAACCGCTAAACCTTAATAGTTTAGTAACTAGGAGTTAGAATAGTTGTATAAAGAAAGACGCTATTTTAACTACAAATAGAAAGGTTATCTATCTACATATTATACAGAGAATAAGAGATACTGTAAAAAGGAGAAAAAGACTTTAGTTAAGTCCTCTAACTCTAAGAAAAAGAAAGATAATAAGCTTAGCAAGAGAAGCTTAAATAAGGACTTAAGTTTAGAAAAAGAGTAGCTCCTGTTTAAAGTTACTAGTAGGAGCCTCTAATAAGTTAGGATAACGTAGTTAAAGAGTAAGCTAAATTTAAAAAAAACATAAGTAGCAATAGAATTACTTTAGAGGCGCTAGTAAATCATTACACTTTCGCCTCTACTTTAATTAATACAGGAAACCTTATATACTTGCTTATTAGCCCTTAACTTATTAAGAACACTAACTTATAGTGCATTTCTATTTCTTCTAGGAGATTAGAAGGAGTTACAGATAAACCTAGAACTATTAAAAAAGTTGCTAGGTTAGACATTAATATTAAAAGCTATAAAGATACTATTTAGGGTTATGTAGCCCCTACACACCCTAGTTATAATTTGTAGGAGCTGAAAAGGAGCAATTGCTTGATCAGGAGGAGTGGAATGAGTGTATTGAACAACTAAGTGCCACAACAAAGTGGTCAATAACTACTTAAGAGGAATAAGACGATCTAGCCTGTATATATAGGCGCTAGCGCGATCGTCACGTGTTCAGATTACCAGGATTACCTGCTTAACAGGGTGACCCGCATGTTGCGCATGTCAATACTCTAACACACCCCCTAGGTTAGTAAGATACTATTAATCTAAGCTGTAAGCAACTAGGCAATTGTAATAAATTAAGGTTGTTAATTAAGAGGTCCCTCTATAATTATAGCTTTTCCTGCCTAATCTTCTGTTGTCGTAGTGATGCTGCTTGTTAATGTTTTAATTAATCTCAGCAGTCTTAATATTAAAATATTAGATAGACTCTAAATATTGCGTAATTAGTTAGTGCGCAGCCTCTATAATAATATTAATTGCGTCTACTACTCTTCTAAAACTTTTATCCTTAACCTTACTCTAATATTAATTACTAAGCTTTTTAGGACTGTCTTAACTACTATTACTAACATAGTAAGTATTGCCCTATTATACTCTTACTAATTAGCTGCTAATCTTTCTAGTGTAGTCTGCCTCTAGCAACAATAAGCGCAGCTTAGAGAGCTGTTGTTAACAACATAACTAACGCTTAGAAAGCCTTCACTAATAACGCAAGAATAGTGCAAAGCATAAGCATTACGCGCGCTAAAGCCTGTTTAACAATAAGATTTAGTAAGCAGCTAATTTCTAAGATAATAAGAGTTAGTTGCCTCTGCCTATTAATCCTTTTACTTACTATAAGACATCTAGTAGCTCTGCCTAGAGGCTAATCGCCTTACCTGCTATATTAAGCCTGCTGTTAAGTTCTTATTTAAATTTTAATCTATATAAGACCGTAACTAAGTAATTAAGCTAGCGTAGAGGCAAGGCTCCTTAAGAGCTAAAGCAAAAGTTACAGTAGATAACTGCTTAAGTAGTAACACGTAAATAGTAATATAGTAACAGTAATAGGCTAAAAACGCCTACTAATCTGTCTACTAAGCGCATGGCGCCCCCCTTAACTTAGAAAAAGGCGCCTAATAGCTCTTTAAAGATTGCTGCTAATCTATTATACTTTTACGTTCTGCCTTATAAGCGCTGTATAAAGAAGATGCTAGATAGTTTATACGCTAAATGCTGCTTTAATCGCGTTTAGACTAGCAGTTAGAGTAGCTTATGCTGTAGCAGTTGCTTGTCTTACACTTGCTATACAGTTAATATTAATCTTACTAATTATTTTATAGCTATGTATAGAGATAAAGAGGTAAGTCTTTAACCTATTACTCTTCTTGCTTAGCTTACTAACTAGTTTTTAGGGATAGAACAACAATAAGATGTACTAAGCTTTAAAAGCTTAACTACTTAAGGACATTATTACTTGCTGTAAAGAGATTAATAGCGTCGTTATGTTTACTAGAAAGCCTTCTTTATAGAAGCCTCCCGTCTATAATTGTCACGCTTAAGACATATTATATTGCAGTTTTACCGCTTAACCTCCTGCTCTTGTTCCTGCTTCTACGTTCGCTCCTGCTCCTGCGTAGCAACCCGCACACTAGCCGCAATAGTTAGCTTATTATCCTTAGCAGTAATAGCAGCAATATAAACAGCCTTAGCAGTAACCTACTTAAAGGTTACTGCTTTAAGAGCAGGCTGCCTGTAAAATGTTACCCCTACCTAGTTTATACAATCGTCCTTCTGTTTATTATCCTAATTGCTATACAACTTATTTATATAAGCGCAATTATTACGCTAGGGTAAGAAGGCAATTATTTAACAACTTTATGTATAAAAGTAATAAGTTAGAATTACGCTGCAATGCTGTTTACCTCTAGACTCTTGCTGTTTAGGCTTAGATAGCTTAAATTGCTCTTAAGCTAGCTAAAGCTATGTAGGCTAAGCGTAATGCGATAATAGAGTCTAGTAAGTATAATAAGTCTAATGCTTATTAGTAATAGGGTTCCTAGTTTTAGTTTAATAGTCTAGCTTACGTTCTCCTGCTTATTGTAAGCAATTAAGAAGAGACTTAGCCTAGTATATAGATGTTGCTGCTTAATACAAATCCTTTGCTTATTAATTATTATTTCCTTTAAATAAATGCTTAACTTGCTAAAAGTTAAGCAACTACTTAAACTTTTCAAACTATTGTTAAGTAAGCGACTTAGTTGGTCTATTAGCTAGCATAATTGCTGTTTCTAGGTATTTAACTTAAAATAATCCTTTAGCAAATTCCTACTGTAGCTATATGTTTTATATATCTACATACCTTAATTAAGTGCTAATCTACTTATTTCTCCTAACTACAAGCCTAATTATTTGTTAATTGTTACACTAGACTATCTAAATATCTCCTAGATTAAGAGACAGCTTGCAAAAGAAGCGCTTAAGGGCTATAGCCTCCTTAGTAGTGTGCTTAAGGGCGAGCAGCTTAGCCTTAGTAGTTAACGTAGTTACTATAGTCTGCCAAGCTGCCTTCTAAAATATTAGACTACTATATAGGATAGCTATATATCTATAGAATAATTAATAAGTTTCCTAATTATCTACAAAGGAAGCATCGCCTGCAATTATTAAGTCTAGGCTATTATAGTTCTTATATTAGATCGCATCCTATCTTGTTTAATAAAGGTATATAATTACCCGTTTAATAGCCTTTATATACTAATTGCTAGGGTTTGTAAAGAAGTGTAAGAGTTTTAAGATTAAGTAGGCAATATCTAGTTGTAGCATAATAGCTGTGTATAGCACTAATTTAACCTTTTTTTAGTAAGCCTTAATCTCTTGCTTAGTTGCTTTGCTAGTGTTCTTAATTAGCTTCTCTAACAGTAATAGGGTCTTAAGAAAGCTATTATCTTCTAGCTTAAACTTTTTTGCAATCTTATTAATATATGTATTATATATAAGTGTAATTGTTTACTTCTTGCGATTTCGTATTACTCTACTAAAAAGGAACTATTTAACTAATCCTTGTTCCTATATCTTATACTTGTCTATAATCTTTAACTAAAGATCTATTGCTCTCTACTTATAATCTTTTGCAAAGAGTAGTAGGATATTATCTATATAAAATAATACTAGGATCCTCTTTTCTTAGTTAAAGAAAAGGCAGGGCTCCTTTAGTAAGGCGATTAGTCTAATTTTTCTTAGTAACCCTAAGAACTCCTTATACTACAACAGTAGCGAGTCTTATAATTTATATAGTGCGCGGTTAAGCTGTACGCACTTCCCTAGCTTCTTAAAGCTATCTAGCATCTTACAAATTACTAGGTTATCTACTATAATTAACATATTAAGAAATGCTCCTACAACATTATATTGCTTAATCTCTAGATTATTCTTAGCGGCGATAGCTATCGCTGCTTAAAAGGACTTAGCTACTAATATAGCAGCATATGTTAAGTTAATTAAGTCGTTCTCCTAGAGATTACTTTTTACAATAATCTGCGCCTTGCATTTAAGAAAGAAGCTGTCCTAATTAAACTTGTAGGTCTAAACCTACTTTATAAGTATTAGGCGATTATTTTCTTTTTCTTTTAATATCTTAGTCTAAGTTCTATTCTTACTTAACTAATTAATCTTCTTCCTGCAGGTATCCTTAAACAGGGCCCTTATAAGATGCTAAAGTAACTACTTCTATAATCCTAATAGTTTAGGTAGATCGTCGCAATACTGTTAAGCATTTCTACTTAGCTTATACTTAGTAAGTAAAGCTGCTATAACTACATAATTAAGAGTCTTATAGCTTGCTTAGTCTTCCTAGGTTACTTACAAACCTAGCAGGTAGGTATTACAAAAATTACTTTATAATAGATCTTTATAATCTGCAATTAATGCATTAATACTACCTATACTTCTACCCCCTAGTTAATTGTTAGGATCTTAGGTTACGTTTTTATGCTTACGCTCGCTACCTAGCTTATGCAGTAGAAGATAATAATTTGTAAGCCAATCTAGGCTTTTGCTTATAATTCTAGCACTATGTCTTGTAAGTAAAGGTCAAGCTTATAATTACTTACTTTGTCTACTGTTTAAGGCCTAAGATGTTAAATCTTAAAATAATTCACGCCCTGCTATCCTACTTACCTAAGCAGGTGTTCTATCACGACGAGCTAGCGCGTTAGAGTCTTTAGGTACAGACTGTTAGACTAGTAATAAGTTGTTAGGCTTATTTAAAAGAGGCTCTCTACCTCTAAGTATTAATAGATTAGCTCTTTTTAGCATGTGTAATACTATTTAACTGTTAATAACTTTGTAATTAATTGCGTTGTCGCTCCCTAAGGTCTTTAGTTTAAGAGTTAGTTCTAGGGTAGTAAGACTAGTATTTTGTTACTAATTTAAGCAAGTTCCTAATAGTGCACTAGCCTTATGCTCTATTTACTTAGCGTCTTCTAATCTACTCTTATCTTTAGTAAGTAGGCCTTTCTTACTACTTAAGATAGTAAATAAATTACTCCTAAGGTCTTTAGTAGTTAGCTGTGTATCCTAATCTGCCCTTCCTTAAACAGGCAAGAGGTCTAAATCCTTTCTTAAATTAACTAGCTCGCTATTATAAAGAATCTCTACAATCTTAATTACTTAATTTCTTAGCAGCTCTTTCTTACAATCTCCTTTGTAGAATTAACGCTTATTAAAGGTTATATTACAGGTAGTAATTACCTAATTAAGGATTAGTACCTATATGTAGTATATGTTAGAGGCTTAATAACTAACTAAATAACTAATATAGCTGTAAGGATTAACCTTAAATCCTTAATAATTACGCCTAGCTGCCTTCTCCTTGTTCAAAGGATAGGCTTAGCAGCTATAGGTATAGATTCTACTCTAGTCTAGGCGTAGATTAGCAGTCTAGTGTCTAATCTTAGGTAGTTAATAATATTAAAAATATTTCCTAAACTATTTTTCTAGCACCTAGTTAGGGGATTAGTAGCTATAAATCTTAGTAGGGCTTATTCTATGTAGGTAAGCCGCCGCATCTATAATTACTAGCTAAAGCTTAGCTAGTAGATTAGCGCTTATGCGCATCTCAATAGCCTTTGTAATTAGCTCTTAGCTAGCTCTCTCTGCCAAGCTATTAGGCTTATAAGTATATAGCAGTAGCGTCTTAATTATAATCCCTTTCTCTATAGCCTATTCCTTATATCTTAATTGCCCTCTCTAAGGCAGTGTAGCAGTATTATTATTCTAATAGATCTCTACAATCTTCTACTAATATTTCCTCTTAATCCTTACAGCAAAGCCTTTAATTACAAGCATAATATTATTTAGTGTCTTTAACTAGATATTATAATTATACAGCTTACCTAAGTAGTCTTTCTTAATAATTAGTGCCTATTTCTTAAGCAGCTAACTAGTTAGGAAATTAAATAGATCCTATAAAATCCTATAAAAAGGTTGTAGTAGTCTCTTCCTTAGTCTCTATAAGATTACTTGTAAGGCATAAGCTGTTGCGTAGTATTTATATTCTAATAGCTTCTTGCTAGTATTTTTTAACATTCTACGCTAAGCAGACTAAGGCTTTAATAGCTTATTATTCTAGGTGTCTTATTTATTAATGCTATAGGTCCTTATCGCTAGTACGCAACTAAGGTTTCCTTAATTGTAATACAGCGTTTATAAGTAGTAGTTAAGCAGGGTAACAAGTAAGTTGCTTGTATTTAACAAACAAGAGATTAAAGTAATACTTAAAGTTAATTAAGACAACATTCTTTTTAATTATTCTAAATTGTAAGGTATAATTATATCCTAAGTACTAAATACCTGCCTTCTTAAGCCGTGCTTCTAATATAATATTAACATAGAAACTTAGTACAACCTTAACGTTAGTAAGCAGAAGATTAGCTATCTTAGGGCTAGCCTCGCTGTGCAGGACGTTCTTAAGCAGCCTATTTCTTATACTAGTAACTAGTATAATTTAAGTGCCTACCTTAATAGTTTCGTCCTAAGCGCATTTGCTAAAGGTGCCTAGTAATATGTAATTTATAGTATTAACTAGGTAGACTGCTAACCTACTATCTATAATCGTGCAGAGGGACAGGGCATAAGGAGTAAAGGCTGCACTAAACATATTTAGTCTAATTTCCTTAATAAGGTCCTTTAGGTTAATTAATGCTAAAACTAATAAGCTAGAGTAGGATCTACTTAACTTATTAGTAGCTAATCCGCTAGTGCTAGCCTTCTAGCCTTCCTTCTTAATTTAGGTGTGTAATGTTGCCTATTTATTGCTATTCTATTACTTAAGAATCTTCTTTTTGTTGTTATTTAATAGTTTAATTAGTATACTGCTAGAAGGGCTTAATCTAGTAACTATAGTTTAAAGTTAATAGCAGTTGCGTAGTGTTTAGAAGTGCCTGCTTATAGGCCCTTTACTAGCCTTGCAGGAGTAAAGGTGCAATTACTTACTTCCCTTATTTAACTTTAAGTTGTTAGCGCTAGTAGACTGTTAAGCTGCCCCTAATTTAGATCTAGTTTAGAACACTGCGTGTCCTTTTCCTTTTAAGGAAGTAAATAACTAATCCTGCAATAAAATACTAAAGATCTTTTCTAGATTATTAAGGGTTAAATAAGTTTTTCTAAGCGCTATTGCTTATGCTAGCTTATTTCGCTTCTTACGCGACTAGTCTAGTGCAATCTTAGTGCCTAAGGCGTCTAAAAAATTAGTAATTACTAACAGACTAACAACTTTAGGAAGCAAGTAGATTATCGCTTGTTAATATAGTAGCTGCTACTTAGTAAACTATTGCTTAGGACCTATTTGTCTCTAGTAAGCCTTATTAAGGTGTGATCTGTACTACGCCCAAATTAAATATTAAGTATTCTAATCTGTAGGTGCGAGATCTTCCTTTAGGATCTTTACTAAGGCTTAAAGGCTAGTAAGGTTCTAAGTAATTATACTTATTAAGGCGTTTAAAAGTAGGTCTAGATAGACAGTCTTGCTAATCTAGTTCTTGACATTAGTAATCTTAGCAACTTTTCTTGTTTATTAAGTAGCTTGTATCTTATACCTATTAACTAGCTTGTTGTAATTATCCTTCTTATACTTAGTATTAAGTAATCAAGTCTTGTATTTATGATAAGCAATCTTATAGTCCTCTCGTATTTAAGCGCTAGCGCTAGGTAATAGAGCAACTAGCTGCTTAATATCCTTGAGTAGTTCTAGATACTGTGGCTCCTAGTGATCTATTAAGGGTACGTCTAGGAGATTAGAATTAACCTAATCCTAGATGCCTTTCTCTAAGCAGTGTAGCCTTAATAGAGCAAACTAGGTTAGCTAGTCTAATTAAGCCTTAAGGATTACCCCTAAGGCAACAAGTAGTGTATTAGTAAGGTCTATCTTTAGATAAGATGCTACGTATAGGATTACGACGTAGGTTTTCGTTAAGGTGACAACAAATTAATTAGTTTGTTAGTAAGTAGCTAGGTAGCTTGTATTAGAAAGAGGTTGATTGTATAATTAATAAGAGAGGTACAGCAGCAGCAGCGATCTGCTAGCTAGTACTATAGGAGATAAAGGAGAGTAAAATGTTAATTAAACAGTTAACCTTACAGCTTGCTGATTGCGCAGTAGGAATTGAAACTACAATTAAGCAGCCGGGCTTATAACTATAGGAGCTGAAAAGGAGCAATTGCTTAATTAGGAGGAGTAGAATAAGTGTATTAAACAACTAAGTGCTACAACAAAGTGGTTAATAACTACTTAAGAGGAATAAGACGATCTAGCCTGTATATATAGGCGCTAGCGCGATCGTCACGTGTTCAGCTTACCAGGATCACCTGCTCAACAGGGTGACCCGCATGTTGCGCATGTCAATACTCCAACATAATTTAATACTTAGACGGCCCTAGATGAATAGAAGAGAGGTTACTATTGCTCCGTCTAGAAAAACAATTTACATCTATTCTTCTAGCTAAGGGATTAAGTTACTTAGCACTAAGGATCGCCTTATTAAAGGAGACTAGAGATTAAAATAAATAAGCGCAACAGCTTATTACTCCTATATTAGGCGGGCAAAAAAAGATAAGTCTATTTAGACTTTTACTGCTTCTCTAAAGGATATTGAAAAAGCCCTAGCTCCTAAGAAGAAAGAAGAGGTCCTACCTTTACTCTCTAAGGCTTATTAACACCTAGCTTAGATTTTTAATCCAAGGACTACTTCTATACTACTTCCTCTATGCAGATCTAAAGTAGATTACTAAATTAAACTAGAGAAAAATAATAAAAGTAAGGAAAAAGAGGCTTCCTAGGGACTTCTATATAGTATAAGCCGCCTAGAACTCCTAGTATTACAAAAAAAGCTTATTTCTCTACTTAATAAAGGATAGATTAGAGCTAGTAGCTCTCCTGCCTCCTCCTCTATCCTTTTTGCTAAGAAACCTAGAAAAGGATTACGTTTCTATATCAATTACCGAGCCCTAAACGCTATTACAAAGAAAGATTATTATCCTTTACCTTTAATTCAGAAAACTCTTAATAATATTATAAAAGCTAAATAGTTTACAGAAGATTAATGTTTCTGCAGCTTTCTACAAAATTAGGATTAATATAAGAGATAAGTAGAAAATAGCTTTTTGTACTAGATTTAAGTTATATAAGTAGCTAGTTACCCTATTTAGTATAGTAAACGCTCCTAGTACCTTTTAACGCTATATTAATTAGACTCTCTATAAGTATATTAACAATTTTTGCTTAGCCTACCTAGACAACGTATTAATTTACACTAATAGCACGCTTAAAGAATACTGACGCAATATAAATAAGGTTTTAGAAGCTATAGGTAAGGCTAGATTACCTTTAGATATCTAGAAATGCAAATTTAACGTATAGAGTACAAAATACCTTAGATTTATTATTAAGGCTAGAAAAGGACTTTAGATAGACCTTAAGAAAGTAAAAGGAATTAGAGATTAGTAGACACTTATAAACATTAAAGAAGTATATAGCTTTCTTAGTTTTGTAAACTGCGATTAATAATTTATTAAGAACTACTTAGAAATAGTAGCTCCTTTTTTAAGGCTTACTAGTAACATCTCCTTTAAATAGAGAAAAACTAAGCAAAAGGCTTTTAATAAGCTAAAGGGATTATTTACTACTAAGCTAGTACTAGCTTAATAGGATCCTAACAAAGAAGTAATCCTAGAAACAGACTCCTCTAGATATGTAGTAGCAGGAGTCCTCTTATAATATAATAATAAAGGAAGCTTACGCCTAGTAGCTTATTATTTAATAAAGATAACTAGCACGCAAAGCAATTACAAGATACAAAACAAGAAATTACTAGCAGTTATCTCCTACTTATCTAAGTAGAATACTACGCTATAAACTTTAAAGAAGTTTAAAGTTATTATAGACTATAAAAACCTTAAATATTTTAGCAAGCTTAGACAGCTTAGCAAGAGATAATTAAGATAGGCTTAATTTCTAAGAAAGTTTCCTAACATAGAAATATCCTACAGGCCTAGAGTTAATAACTCTAGGGCTAATGCCTTATCTAGGAGATAATAAGATATGCTAGCAAACAACTAGAATACTAGGATTTCTAGGAAGTTTCTATAAGTATTTAAACCTACAACTATAGCTACTAACAAGAAATTAGAAGAAGAAGAGATGCTTAGAACCTTTAGCTATAACAGCTATCTAGCAGCGGTACTAGAATTACTCTAGAAGCAATTAGATCTAGAAGATTAATAGGATAAAGCTAAAAAAGAGGATAAAACCTACTAAATAGCCTAGAAAGCTGTAAGGGATAGTAAACAATAATTTCCTACAGCTTTAGATCTTAAACTCTCTATTTCTAAATACTAACTAGATAATTCTAGAAACCTTCTATACTAAGATTACAAATAGGTACCTAATAATAAACCTCTAAGTACTAGAATTATCTACAAAATCTACAGTTCTAGAGCTTTAGGCTATCTTGGAAGAAATATTACTTATTAAGCTATTGCAAGAGAATACTTTTGGCCCTCTATTAGTAAAAGTATTAGAAGGTACATAAGGAACTACTTAGTGTGTAGAAGAACAAAACTCTAAAGAGACAGCCTATAAGGCTTACTAAAACCCTTGCCTATACCTAAGCAAATATAAAAAGAAATTTCTATAGATTTTATTATAGGGTTACTAGAAAGCAAAGGCTATGCAAACCTTATAGTAGTTATAAATAGGCTTAGTAAGGACGTTGTCCTAATAGGCTTTAAGAACATTACTATAGAAAGTGTTACTAAAGCTTTTATTAACTCTGTTATAGCTTACTATTAGTTACTATACTATATTACTTTAGATAGAGGTATATAGTTTGTTAACTATTTTTAGATTAAGCTTTACAAGTTATTAGAAATTAAGCAACACTTATCTTTTAGATACTATCCTAAAACTAACAGGTCTATAGAAAGCATAAACTCTATAGTACAGACTTATTTATAAGCCTTCTATAATTAGGATTAAACAAATTAAAAGAGCAACTTAGGAATAGCTAAGATTGCAGTTATAGTAAGGTAAGCTTAGTTTACTAAGATGTCTTCTTTCTTCCTATAACACAGCTATAAGGTAGATCCTCTACAAATTGCAACTAAGCACAGCCCTTAACAAAAACTTTTAAGGAGAATACAAGAGAACTATTAAAAAGTAGAAAATATCATTAATAAACTATAACAAAGTATTAAGCTTGCACAAGCTATAATAAGAGAAAGTTAACAAGAATAAGAAAAGTAGGCAAATAAAAAAAAGGCACTAATTACCTTAGCTTAAAATAGGCGATACGGTATAGTTAAAACTAGGCAACTACTACAAAACAAAAAGGCCTAGCAGAAAACTTAACTAGAAAAATCTAAACTACACAGTACTTAAGGTTATTAGACTAAACACAGTTAAATTAAATACTCCTAGCTAGATTTACCTAGTATTTAATGTTAATAACCTTAGACTAGCGTCCTTAGACCCTCTACCAAGCCAGCCTATAGATGGCAATAAACCTCTACTAATTAAGACAGAGGATAGAGAAGAATACCTAGTAGAGACCCTATTAGAGGAAAGAGGGAGAGGAAGAAAAAAGCAGTACTTAGTTAAATAGTTAGGATATCTAGATCTAACCTAGGAACTAGCTATTAATCTAAAAGATACAGAAGCCCTAGAAGAGTAGAACTCTAGGTAACAAGATTACTACTCCTACTATTTTTTTTAGGAGGGGGGTATTGTAAAGGGCTAAAGCCTTGATGTCCTCTAGTACTCGGCCTATGGCCTTCGTTGGCTTTTCTTACCTCAGCATTAGCACCTCAGTACTAGCACCTCAGCACTAGCTGCTAACTATCAGCCGCACTAGTTACGCTAACTGTCAGCTAACCCGGCGACCTCTAATAACCTTAGTTAGTCCTAACCTTAGTTAGTCCTAACTATCCGGATTGGATATAAAAACCCACGTAGTCTCTCTATAGTTCGGTATCTAATTCATTCACCATCTACTGTTACCTTGCATCTTTGGTTAACCCAACGCACCCTTACATCTCTGCGCTGTCTAAGTATGCTATACTTATTTTGTTAAGTAATTTCTTTTTAGTATTAGTAATAAAGAAACTATTTCTCTTTTACTAAGAAGTTTTATATTCGTTGCTTTTGCAATAAAGTATACGTAGTTAATAAGATTTTTTTAAAAGTTTTTTAGTTGTAAAGTAAGCTATAAATATATTAATACTTAATAGTCTAAGCTTTAGATTGCTTAAGAACTTAATAAAGTCTTAAGTTAATCTCTACCAGTACGCTTATCTTTTTATATACTTTGCTATTTTCAACTACTACCTCTTTTACTTTCTTAGGAGTAAAGGTTGCACGCTAGTTAGACAGCATAATTTAGCGTATCTTAGCATTAACGTGGTTCACAAGCGAGCGAGCGTACCAAGCGAGCGAGCGTATCCTCACCAGCGCGTCAACGTCGACACAAAAACACAAGATGCCTTAGCAACACAACGCCCAATCTACTTTTTATTGACTGTGATAAAAGTGCGTGATATCGTGTCAACGTCGACGCGCTGGTGAGGATACGCTCGCTCGCTTGTGAACCACGTTAGTGCTTTTCTATTCTAGCTAATAAATCTTATTTAGGCTAGCTATTCTCCTGTGATAAGAAAAAAAAAGAATAAATTAGATCTAATTTATACATATTCCAATTATTATCACCCAAACTAATAAGTATATAGTATATCACTAACTCTTTATGTATTTATTTATAGTACATCTTAAAAAAAGAAAATATTTTCTCTTCGTAGGGGATTTGCTTGCTCTTAACATATATATTAGCAGTAAAAATAAAATAAGTACTGTACTCTACTAGCCTAAGCTAGTTTTGTACGCATTTATGGATATAAGCTTAAAAGTAAAAGCATTTACTTATCTTAATGTGAAGATCGTCCGAGGATGATCTAGGGTTGGTTCTTGGGAACGAGTGAGTGCGATAGACGGTTGGTGTACTAGCACAATTTGAAGATCAATGTAATAGTACGGGGTTATGGTAGCACGTTTAGTAGAATAATGTGAATAATATAATAGGGTTAAGAATTAAGTAATCTTTAAATTAATATATAAGAAATGAAACATAATAAGCTATAAGAGCACATTGTCTATTACTATATACTAGGCAGTAGCCTTAATAGTCGTGATTGCTCCTAGCCATAGTTGTTGTAGTCGTGATCGCTCCTAGCAATAGTGCGCGTGACCTTCTATCAATAGTCCTTAGCGTAGTAATTAGTTACGTAACTACTAACTAAAGTAGCTTTGCAGGTTAGCTATCTAGATTTTAGTTTGCTAGTTATAGTAGCTTTTTTTAAGACTTAAGTTTATAACTAAGTTGTAACACTATTCTCTTTCTTTTAGGATCTATCCTTAAATTACCTAATTTTATAAGTTACTTAGCTTATAAGCAGAGTTGCCCTCCTCCTCCATCTCTATCGCAATCTTGTTGCCAGCCATAGGCTAGCAATCGCCGTTGAACACGTTTCAATTGGTGTCGTTTTTGGTACCTTTAGCAAATTATTTTCGACCCTAATTTTCGCTCAGTGGTCTGAGCTTTTCTGCTCTAAGCGCTTAGCGCGTAGACCTTATCTACTTACTGTTTAAACCTTATTAACTACACACAATCTTTTTTTTTAACTTTTGCGACTAATTAGTAGAGGGTAACTGCTTTTCACTTTTTTAGAAAACCCATTTTGACTACAACAACAACTACCACCTTTAATACCTTAAAAATAAATAAGCAGAGTTGCTTTACGCGTTGTTGTAGGCTTCAAATTTTGCTATATTATTTAATTCCCATAAACGCTAAATTTTTCTTATCTACAAATATTTTAATACTAATATTCTTCTGAACTTTGCTTGTAAAAATTGTTTTGTTAATAACTAGCTTTATGATATTATGTTGAATCTCTCTTTGGAGTATGTAGAGTACACGCGTTTTTGCTACGCATATATAAATATATATTAAGCCTTTTTAGATAAAACTTGCACATGGTATTAAGCAAAAGTAAATATAAATAGAATGTTATTATTTTAATTAGTTGCGCGTTTGTTACGTAATAAAAAGATACTGTGCCGGTGCACAGGGTGATATCCTAATGCACACTAGGTTAGTGCTCAACTACCTGATCTTGAGGTATATAACCTCTTCCGTGTATCACGGAAAGGGGCGACTATTAATTATCTGCTTACTCCACAACTTAACTATTGTACTGTATTATTAAATAGGCGTCTCCTTCTACTAATAGACTTTTATACTTAGCCTACAATAAGATTGTTATCTTACTAACCTTGTTCTTGCATAATCTAACTACTAGTAATCTCCTGCCTTTGTAGCAGTATGTCTTTATACACTCTAATACCTATATAAATAGCAAAGCTTATAAAGACATACTCTACTACTTAGTGTATAAAGGAACTAGTGCACAATTATTATAAGAACAGTATAACAATCTTATATAAGCATAGAATTTAGAAGAATACTAAAGAAGCTAGAATCCTAGAGATTACTACTAGATATACTGTTAGGGGGTTAGCACTATCCTTTGCTATAAACTATGTTAAAGACTATGCTACCTAAGTTAGCACTAACAATAAAGAAAGAAAACAAAAACTACTAATAAAATAAATATACATTAATAAATGCTAAGTTGAAGGCTGTCTAGTAAAATAAAGGCAGTTAACTATCTAGCAAAGTAAAGACAATATTATATATATTTAAACGCTAATTCAAAATCCACCTAGTAAAATAGAAGTAGTACGCCTATCTAGTAGAAATTAAGATAGGTTATATATGCAAAAGAAATGCTAAGCTAAGGTTCTATTTAGCAAAAATTAGAATAAGGCTAAAAACTAGGATAAGGCTAAAGCTTATAACTAAATATATCTAAACGCTAATTTAAAGTATTTGTCTAGCAAAATAGAAACGTTACAAATAATTCAAGATAACATAAGTATAAATTAAAGCCTACTTAGTAAAATAAGAAGTATTCAAGAGGCAAGGATTTGGATAACTACTTCTAAATAAGTATACACTATAAAAACTTGAAAAATAAATATCTTAATTCTTTTAAAAACTAAACCTTGTCTATTACCTAAATAACTAACTACTATTAACTATCTATTTATTTTTAAGGTGTCAAAGGTGGTGGTTGTTGTTGTAGTCAAAATGGGGTTTCTAAAAAAGTAAAAAGCAGCTACTCTCTACTAATTAGTTGTAAAAGTTAAGAAAAAGATTGTGTGTAGTTAACAAGATTTAAAACAGTAAGTAAATAAAGTCCACACGCTAAGCGCTTAGAGCAGAAAAGCTTAGACCACTAAGCAAAAATTAGGGTTAAAAAAATTTGCTGAATGTACTAAAAAACAACACTAATTAAAACGTATTGGACAGCGATTGCTAGCCTATAGCTAGCAATAAGATTGCGATGGAGATAAAGGAGAAGGGTAAGGACACATACGTTACTACAGCAGGAGCCTGTAATACTTTTTTATAAAAGCTTCCTGCCTGCTGCTTTTTACCTTTAGGATTTCTTACACTACACAGTACCGCATACGAACAACTCGCATACGAATAATACAATGCTCAGACTGTTCTTCTCCCCCTTTAACACGAAGACTGATGACTCACATTGAGTAAAGTTGGACCTTACCAAGTCACTATACTGGGAGCTATGGTGGTGGATCACGAAGCCGGCGTTCACCGTCGTTGAGCGGCCACCTCCGTCGGTCGAAAAGGAGCTGGTGGCGATAGTCCCTGTATTAACTATCTATACAAAGAACTCCTATAAGTCCTGCTATACTATAGATGTTAAAGAAGGATTAGAAGTTAGTTTAAGGGCAGAAAGGCAAAACACTTTCTTTCTCTAGACCTACAGCTGCTAGTTCTAAATTACTATTAACACTATTAAGCTTAACGTGGTTCACAAGCGAGCTGATCACCTAAGCGAGCTGATTACGCCCTACTAGCGCGTCGACGTTGACACTATAACGCGTTATGTCTTAACAACGCGATTATTAATTAACTTATCCTAAATTAGATCTTTAACTTGCTTTTTTTAAGATCTCATCGCAACGTGTTTAAAGCTAAAGACGTACTACCTCTATCTATAACGTGCCTTAAAGTACTCCATCTACCTAACGTGCTAGAATACGCCCTTAACGCGACTGCAAAGCAAATTCAAAGCGCCTAAATAAGCTAAAATAGAAGGCTGTAGTTAAGCGTATTTTAAAAGAGTCTGTATAAAGATTTACGCCTACAAAGGCTAATTTTTAAGTAATAGTTAATAAACTATTATATAAGTATGAAAGTAACTCTACTAGCAAGAACTAACTTAACAACTTTGTTAATTGAACTTCTAAGCTTTGTACGCGCTAGAGCTATTTTTATAATTACTAGCAAGCCGCCTGCGAGGACTTATTGACTATCTAGCGCTAGTTCAACTTAGTCTAGGCAACAAAGCAGAAGTAGAGTATTATAAACAACAATATTTACAACTTTAACAAAACTAGCTTTATAATAAGTAAGATTTTATTATAGTTAGTTATTACAGGCTTAGAAGAATATAGTAGAAAGAAGCAGATACAGCTAGGCAACTATAACTAAGTTACTATAATCTAAGGCGTAAGCGCGTTAGGTTGCTAGATACTACTGTGGGAACTGAGAAGGAGCAATTGCTTGATCACCTGAGTGGAAAATGAGTGTATTGATCAATAACAACAAAGTGTCTAATAACTCCTAAAGAGACTTAAGACGATCTAGCCTGTATATATAGGCGCTAGCGTGGTCGTCACGTGTTCAGCTTACCAGGATCACCTAATCACTAGGGTAATCCGTATGTCAATACTCCAACAACTACTTCTTATTGTCTTTGTAGGCAAGGTGCTTATAAACATCTAGATTAAGAATTTACCTACTAACTAAGTTCTTAAAGTTAGCTTCAATAGCTAGATAAATAATTAGCTTGCTTTTACTTAGTTAAAGCACTTTAATACTTATACGAAGAGGCATACTATAAGTAAGTATTAACTTCTTATTATCCACAGTTATAAAAGCTACTAATTTATTAAATTTTCAATTCTTTTAAAAAAAATCTTCTTTTTTGTATGCTTGCGCACTTATTTTACTTATTATAGCTTTTTTACATTATCTGTTTCTTGCTATTAAAGTGTAAGTATAGTAACGCTATTTTAGGCTTAACACGTAATGTGCCGGTGCACGGGGTGATACCCTGCTGCTTACTAGGCCAGTGCTCAACCACCTGATCTGAGGGTATATAGCTCGTTTCGGGGATCGAAACGAGCGAGAGGGATCCATCGATCCTCCACCTCACAACTCAACTCCTGTACTTCTCTTTTAAATACAACTTATAATAAGATCTTTATCTTACGACCCTTGTTCTCGCATAACCTAACTACTAGTAATCTTATACCCTCGTAGTAGTATATCTTTATACATTCTAACACCTAAACAAATAGCAAAGCCTATAAGGACATACTCTACTACTTAGTACATAAAGGAACTAGTGCATAGTTATTATAAGAATAATATAACAATCTTACGTAAGCATAGAATTCTTAGGATTATTGCTAGACTTACTTTTAGGAGGTTAGCACTATCCCCTATTACAGACTACGTTAAGGACGAAGTTACCTAAGTTAGCACTAATAGCAATAATAAGGAAGAACAAAACCAACTAATAAAAATAGAATGCGTTATTAAATGCTAATTTAAAGTCTATCTAGCGAAATAGAGGCGGTAAACTGTCTAGTAAAATAGAGGCAGTTTTACATATATTCTAAACGCTAATTTAAAGTCTACCTAGCAAAATAGAGGTAGTAACTTGTCTAGCAAAATAAAGACAATAATATATGCGTAAAGAAATGCTAAGCTAAAGTACTATTTAGCAAAATAGAGATAGTACTAAAAGCTTATACATAAGTACTAGCTTTAAGTATAAATCTAAGCCTACCTAGCAAAATAAGAGGTATTTAAAAGGCAAGGATTAATACGCCTATACTTAAGAAAACACATACTATAAAGACTTAAAGAGAGATATTTTTTCTCCTAAAGACTATACCTTGTCTATTTCTTTACTAACACTTGTCAACTATCTATATAAAGAACTTATATAAGTTATACTATACCCTAAATGTTAAAAAGGGATTAGAAGACAGGTTAAGGGCAGGAAGGCGCAACGCTTCCTTCCTCTAGACCTACTACTACTAGCTCTAATCTACTATTAACCTTATTAAGCTCTGTTATTAACACTATAGCTACACCTACGTATAACTTAGTGTTAACTATAATTTAACTAAAACACAGTATATTAGTTTTTACTAAGAAAGATATTACAGAATTCCTAGAAGACTTTAACTAATAAGCTAATAATAAAGGCATCTATAATACTATAAGGGTCTCTATTCTACTAGACTACTTTTCTAACAAAGATTAATCTCTCTCTTATATACTAAAACGCTTACCTAGATATACTTAGAAGAATTAGTCTAAATTATAGACACACATAAAGGAATAGTAGAAGGATAAAGATATAGCTATTAAGATAAGTAAATACTTATACTTTTAAGCTTATATTTATATATGTGTACAAAATTAGCTTAGTCTAGTAGAGTACTACATGCACTTTACTTCTATTACTAATATATGTATTAAGAATAGGCAAATCCCTTAAAAATAGGAGAGTATTCTCTTCTTCTAAGGCCTACTATAAACTAACAAAGAGGTAGTTATATACTATATGCTTTCTACTTTAAATAGAGATAATTAGGATACATATAAACTAGAAATGATCTATTCTTTTCTAAAATCCTACTACAAGAAGATAACTAGCCTAGATAAGATTTATTAGCTAGAGCAAGGAGGCGCTAATACTAAAATGCGCTAGATTATACTATCTAACTAGCAAGCAACCTTTACTCTAGAGGAAGTAAGAGAAGCAGGAATTAAGATTAGCAAAGCATATAAGAAGACAAGCATGCTAGTAGATGTTAACTTAGAGGTTAAGGACCTTATTAAGTCTTTAGGCAACTTAAAGCTTAGACTATTAACTATTAACATGCTTATAGCTTATTTTATAACTAAGAGACTCCTAAAAAAACTTTCTAACTATACGTACTTTGTTGCATAAGTAATAAATGCAGAATTTCTTAGTAAGAGAAATAATAGTTCCTTTATTGCTAAGGTCCTAAAGGGGGTATTTAATAAAATAAGTACAGTATATATAAGTAATATAGAGACACACCCTCTCTACTGTATATATAATATAGTAGGACACATACTTAAGGAATGCAAATAATACTACGTCTTAAAATAGATAAGATAAGTTAGTTTTAACTAGGATATTTCTAGTAAGAAAGGGACGTACTATTTTAGTCTACTATATAAGCGTTTAGGAGAAATCCTAAAGTAACTATTATTAAACTAAGTCTTGCTGTAGTTAAAGGCAAAGATCTAAGAGTTCTACAATATTACTAATAACGTGCTTAATTAGCTAGCCTTTAGTATACTACTAGAGAAGTTTACTAGAGGAGACTCTTAACTAGGTTTAAGGTATAAAGAGAAAAACTCTAATTTTACAAATATAGCGACTAGTTTAACAAGCTAAGGCTACTACAATAACATCCTTTAGTAGTTCTAGCAATTCTAGAAACAGCTATACACTCCTTCTGCTAAGAAATACGTTAAGAAGCTTAATAATATAGATACAGCTAATATTATACTAAGAGGCGCAGAAAACGCTTTATATAGTATTTCTAAGTTAAATGCTACTACGCGCTTAAAAGACAAAGGCCTAGACCTCTACTAGGATATTAATTATGTCTAAAAGGGGAGAGTAAAGAAGTAAGGAAGGCTAAGCAAGGATTTAAGTACATAAGGAAGTAATTAAATAATATAAAGTAACTCTCCTATCCCTAACTTACAGCCTATAGATATACAGTATCTATAGGAAGAAACATAGAGTAATATACTTTTTGTAAGCTAGCCTTATAATACGCTATTTTTAATTATTAAACTATCTTAATTAGCTTATTAAGACGACAACATGTTAGTAGATCTAAAGTACTTATAGCAAGAAAGGAAGAAGAAGGCTATAAAGTTCATTAATGCTCTTCCTAATCTAGAACTTAAAAAGATAGTATAAGGATAGCTAAACTGTATTGCAACTACCCTACTTAGACAGGAAGTACAAGGAGTTACAGTATAAGACTTTATAAAGTAAACTAGCATTTAAAACTAGCTACGTAATCTTCTTAATAAAAGTGTTAATATTGTAGATAGTTTAAGTACGCTTAATGTTATAACAGGTGTAAAAAACGCTAAGCTAACAGATGCTAGGTGCGCTAAATTATACCTAGGATCTGTTCTAGTCTCTAATTAGCTAAACAAGTGCACAGGCCCTACCTATAGAATTTTACTAAATACGTCACCTACTAAGAGCGCGCATTGCAATATAATAAATTTGTATTTATTTAATACGTAAACTTGCTATAAGGTAAGTAGAAAGAGAGATTCCTAAATAGATAAGTTAAATAATATACCTACAAAGAATGTCTAAAGAGTTTAGTAAAGGAATAAGTAGGCTTTTACTTAAATTAACTTACTAAAATACTAGATTACTGCGAATAGTAGCTTTCTAAAGTGCTTAATTAACACTAGGGCATAAATAAATATTCTAAGACTAAGTGCTGTGCGAGCATTAAAGATACTGTATAAAATAATAGAGCACTAACTAAGGTAACCTCCTCCTAGTGTTACTTTAGCTAATAGTACACATAACCTGTTTGTTAGGACTACATTTAATATACCTATATAAATAGGGATAGTTACTATTAGGACTACGTTTAGGATTGTTGCTAATATTACTAAATTTATAATTTTAGGAGAACCTTAGTATGCAAGCGCTAGGATATTAATTTAGTATAATATGTTTAGGCAAATTACGTGCTAAGTTCTATCTAAAGATAGTATAAGAAACGTAGTCTTTGTTATATCTAACCTATCTCTAAATTACTCTACGCAGACGATTAGAAACAAAGCCTCTAATAATAACTTAGATAGAGAAACAGCAGGTAATATATAGTTGCATGTAATTACTAATAGATTAGGTAAGAAACTATAAGTAGTAGCAGTAAAATATATACAGGAAACTACATAGTCTAATTTAGTGGCTAGATTTAGTAACTTTAACATACTACATATAAAAGGCAGTAGGAAGAATTAGATAGTCTAGATAAACTAAGTATTTACGCACGCGGTTAGGCAGTCTAAAAACCCTACAAAAAACTACAAACTTAGTAAATTTTTAATTATATATAAGCTTGATTATTAGCAGATGCGAGAAAGGCTACTTAAATATACCTAACAACGCAATAATCTTTACACATTATATAAGATAGTAGATAAGAAGATTTACCCTGTTAATATCTTATAGCAGGAGATGCCTATAGAATTTAGACAAGAAGACTAGAAAGAAAGGGTAAAAGAATAGCAACTTCTTAGAATAAGCATTTGCAATCTTAATAGAGGGCTGTATAATTATTTATTTAAACTAAGATATACTATTTTCTTGTAAGGGACAAGGCTTACTAAAGAACAACTTAATAAGCTACATACTAGAAACTACCTAGAGCTATTAGAAAAGGAGATATTTATACATATGCTTCTTAACAGAGAAGGAGTACTCTTCTAGTAATTTAAGGAATTAGGAAGAATTTACCCTAATATATGTCTGCTATATAAGATATAAATAATACTACATAAAGCTTAGTAAGTACAAGAGTTTACTATCTTAAAAGCTTTAGAGCCCTAAGTAATAAATATAGTTAACGTCTGCCTAAATTAAGGAACATAAGAAAGGTGTAATAGTTAATATTACAACTTATAGCACCTAGTACTTAAGAAAGACAAAGGCGTTTAATAGATTAGCAATGCATAGCAAATAAATGCAGTTACTATATAAGATATAAACCTACTACTAATAGTAGATAAGTTTTCTAAGAGATTCGCAGGATGTAAGATTATCTTGCTTATAGACTTATTTTTAGGATATAACTAAATCACACTATATCTAGAAAGCAGAGACATAATAGCATTTTAAACGCTAGTTAGGCTTATATAATTATACATAATAGTTATAGGTGCTACAAACTCTGTAGCAGCATTTTAACATGTAATAATAAAGATTTTAAGAAACTACTAGCCTAATACTATGCCCTTTATTAACAACATTACATGTAGAGGGCCAAAAACTAATTATAGCAGAGAAGAATTAATGCTAGAAGTTTAATGTTATGTTCTTAAGTATATCTTGCAACTAGATAAGGTGCTAGCTAATATTAAATAAGCTAGAGGCACTGTATTAAGAAAAAAGTATTATTTTCTTATAGAAAGGCTTAAGGTTGTAGGCTATAAGGTTAGCCCGCAAGGAGGTTATCCTAACTAGAAGAAAGTTAAGAAGATTATAAACTAGCTACTATGCAAAAATAAAAGGGAGGTACAATCCTTTGTAAGCATATACGTCTACTACTATATATAAGTAAAAGACTTTACTAAAATTACTAAACCTCTGTTTACACTCTTACAAGATAATATCCCTTTTAAATAGAGAAATGCACAAGACGCAGCAATGTACAAGCTAAAACAGGCTATATATAACATACCTGCACTTGTGAACCTTAACTACACTAATACTAAGGATTACAAGATATTCCTAATAACTAATACAAGTTAAGATAGTGTAGGAGCATGTATTAAACAACTTATAGAAGATAACAAGCAACACCTAGTACAGTTTAAAAGCACACTATAGTTAGCGTAAGAGAGGCAATAGTACTCTACTAAGTTAGAATATAAGGCTGTGCTGTAGGCTCTTAAGAAGTTTTGTACCTACCTCTATAGTGTTTACTTTACTATAGAAACTAACGCAGCAACTCTTATTGCTTAACTAAACTACTTATCTACTAACAATCTAGGATCTATTATAAATAAGTAGATATTAACAATTCTTTTATAGGACTTTAACATTAAGCATATACTAAGACTAAAAAATGTAGTTGCAGATGCACTATTAAGGTATCTAAAACCTAATAATTAGGAACCTCCTTTAGAACCTAAGGAGGATTTAGAGGAGTTTATTAATTATATAATTAGAAATGTAAATACACTAATACTAACAGGACAGGCAAGGATACTCTATTAGGAATTCTTGCTAGAGTTAGAACAATACGCTTAATTTTTAGTTAACTTTAAGACTCCTAAGAATATAAAACTATAAAAATTATAAGCATAGAAGAAGCAAGCTCTAAACTTCTTTATACAAGATAGGATACTCTTTAAGAAAACATCTAGGAATATTGTAATCTAGAGGGTTGTAGATAATACTAACCTAAGAATAGCTGCAGTATAGAACGTACACACTTAGATTAGACATAAAGAAGTTAACGCAGTATACTTTATACTTGCTTAGTAATACTAGTAGAAAGAAATGTACAAGCACGTATAGTAAAAGCTAGTAACCTATCTAGACTATTAACTGCAATCCTCTAAGAGGAAAGTTAATATGCTTACTAACACCTATAGTTTCGCTATTTAGGAGACAGTTGCAATTAATGTAGTATACATGCCTTAGTGCTTTAGGAAGAAGTTTTTAGTTATTGTAAGAGACTACCTTAGTAGCTAGCTAGAAGCAAAAGCCCTATTAAATAACTAGTTAAAGACAATTATAGAGTTTATATATACGGACATTATATGTTAATAGAGCACAGCGCGTAAACTTATAGTTAATAGAGGGCCTAATTTTGCTAAGGTAGTATTACATCTATTAAATATGTATAAAATTAACTAAGTCTAGTCTTTAAGATACAACCCTTAAGCTATAAAAAAGATTAAAAGAGAGTATAAGCCTATTATAAACGCCCTTGTAAAGCTGCTAGGACCTTAGGTTAAGAACTTGCTAATAGTTCTCCTTATAGACAGGATCTTAATATAGAAACAGACAGGTTACTTACTATACTAGTTAGTTATAGGGCAGAACCTAGTACTTCCTATTAAACTTACGCTGCCTACATAGCAAACGCTTCTATTTAGAAAAGTAAAGAACTATGCACAGCTGCTTATAATTTAAGTAATATAGCTAGATCCTAAAGATTAGTTTACAAAGAATGCTATTGCCTGTACTAACTAGATAAGAGCTACTAAAAAGGAATACTAGAATAACACTAAGGAAATACAACATAAGGATATAAAGCTAAGAGACTTAGTTCTTCTCTAGAACTCTGTTTAGGAAATTGATATATCGCGAGACTGCAAGCTAGATACAAGATAGTTAGGCCTATACTATATTTATAAAGCTAGACTTAATAGAGGAACCTATTATCTTAAAGACCTTAATAGTACACGCTTTCTCTACACAACACTTAGATAGCGATTAAAGCTATGTAGACAAAGACTTGTATAGGATATTATTAAAAAAGATTAAGAGAATATAAAGTTATAGGATCTTAACTATTAAGAATAAACTAGCCCTATAGTAGACATTCTTATCTCGCTAGACTTGCCTAATCTATATACAGAACTACAACTACATTTACTTCCTATAATAGGTAATAAGCTTTGTCCTTAAGTTGTTATTACTAAATGTCTTACAGAAGAAGAGCGTTGTATATATAAACAAGACTTTAAAAGCTTAGACTTTAACTCCAATACTACTATATTAGATAACTAATAGGCTATAGGATAGCCTATAATTTTAGGAAGAAGAGGGTATACTATGCTAGTAGTACCTGCTTTTACCTTTAGCTACTTGTTTACTAATTTCTTATGTAAAATTTAGTTACAAGCTACCTATCCTACTAATTCTAAGTGCTTACCGCTACACTAATACTATACTTAATTTCACGCACTTTTAAGGCAACAGCTAATTACAACAACCACTTTTTAAATTGCAAAACCTGCTTATTTTATCGCAATTTAGACCCTGTTAACCTCTACCTACTAGCTAGCAGGATACTACTACTACGTATAAACTAGAACTACAACTCTACTAGCTATCTAACTCTCCTACTACACAAACTTTGCTACTTTTTATTAAGGTAGTTACCTTCTAAGATAATAATAACAATAATACCCCCTTTTACAAACTAGCAGCGGCTAAAGATAAAATTTAACTTATATTAGCTAACCTACTTAAACAATGCTTCTAGCGCTATTAGACAAGGCCTATGGTAAGCAGCTATAGCCCTAACCGCCGCAAACACTAGGACTATTAAGAGTTTTTAACAACCTTAGAGTTATTGCTAAGAAGGAAGACTATATTACAGACTAAATCCCTAAGGTTGTATAGCATTAAGATAGGGTACTAGAGCTTACAAAGCTTAGTAATAACATTAGAGTTATTAATATCTAGACTCTAGTAGACAAGATCCTTTTAAATACTCTAAGACAACATCGTATTATTATAAATTATTAGTTTAACAACGCCTCTTACTAATTTAATCTAATTCTTAAGGTTATTCTAGGAGTAGGTAACCTTTGTGCTTAGCTCCCTAGACTTATAGACAAATATAGTAGTATTAAAGGTTTCTAGAAACACTATCCTATTATTAGTGTAGCATCTTTAACGTGAGACAAGAAGGCTAAAGAACTAAGTAAAGCTATTATAACTATAAAGAAGCTAGCTCTAGGATTTGTCTAAGAATGCGTTAGCATCTACATACCTTATACGCTACTTAGTTACTAAGAATTAACTAATATAGCCTTTATATTAAGGCGTATAGATCTTAAGAATGCCGCTTAGTTCCTTAACGCTACAGCAGTTTACTGTATTAACTCTAAGAACTAAAGTAAGAAACAATATATGTTAATAGCTAACTAGGCAATAGTAAAACTGCTATATAAGGACATCTATGCTTTTATTAATTAGAATAACCCTAATAACTAAGCACCTTACTTAGACATTAATAAGCAAGAGGTAAAAGAGCTTTATAATATCTACGCTAAGCTGCAAGTCTAGAAAGAAGATATTAAGTTTAACCTACAGAAGCTACAGCCTAATACTAAGGCAAAAGATAAGTAAGGCAAGCCTAATCCTCTTTATACATTCTAGTAAAAGGTTTTTGAACTTATAGCTAAAGCTAAGAACCCTAAAACTAGCCTAGTCTACTCTGTACAGAACGTTTTAAATAATAAGTATAGGCTGCTTAGTATAAAGACGCATCTAATATATAGTGTAGTTATCTTTATAACTACAGAGCTAGAAAGGACCCTAAATAAGGCTTAAGCTATTAATTGCTATAGAGATTTTATAACATCTAAGACTTGCTCTCTAAGGACTTATAGTCTGTTAGTTATAACTAAGTATCTAAGGTAATTTACAGGAATATTAGCTAGTTAAGAACCTAACTAATACTTAGTAATTAAGTTGTATAAGTTTTAGAACAGAATAACTGTAGTACAATAAAAGCGTAATGCTACTAACATCTAGGCAGGACAAGTTAGGACTAAGGCTAGTAGCTTATAAGTCTCTATACTACTGCCTTTACTAAGCTCTTATGCTCTAAAAGTAACACTAGCCTACTAATAGGCAGCTACTTAATTAGATACTAACCTTAACAACACTTTCTATGTAGACAAGGAGCTAAATACTCTTAATTAGGAACAAGAGATCCTTTAGGCAAGATGTTATTATAAAAATTTTACCTTAGCTTTTCTTAAGTTACTTAAGCAAGCTTACGTAAAGAAGCTAATTACTAATCTAGACTATGTTAAGGTTATTAAGGAATAGTACTATAAGGTTAATATTAGATAATAGCCTAGCTCTAATAACCTATTATATAAGTAAGTATACTTTATTTATAAGTACACTGCTGTAAGCGTTATAGGTTTATTTAAGAGGGCTATACTATCTAATATGATTAACAAGTGTCTACTTTTACTATATATAAAATAGAGCTGCTAGTAAGAATTCTAATTAGACCCTGTTATTTTAAAACTTTTTACTAGTAAGTATTACCTAGCTAAGCAGGATAAAGACCTGCTAAGCTACTACTATTAGCCTTCTAAACTTAATTTCTATCCCTTTTCTACTTAGGACGAAGTTATTAATACTATAGAGTTTTAACTATAAGCTAAGGAGTTCTAACGCACTAGAAGCATTGTTACTAACACCTATACCTAGCTGTTTAAGGACAGTTAGGTTAAGAATATTATTATTAAAACTTTTAAGATGTACTGCTTCTATCTACAATATATAGACAGAAAGCTAAACCTTAAATAGCTGCGCAATATATACTACTTACTTATCTAATAAGCTATACGTACTAATCTAGGATACTAGTTATAATATGCTATACTCTATAAGGAACATACTTTAATTTTCTACCCCTACTACGCTAAATACGCTAAGAAGGGTAATTAAACTTACTTTAAGCATATTAACCTTAACCTTAAGTAAGTAATAACTATAGGCCTTAGTGTAGATATAATCTAAAGCAGCGTATTATTTAACAATAAGGATAAGAATAACTACACAGAGATACTTTTAGGTTTTTATAACTATATACTAGAGTACTTAAAGTAGCGTAAAGACGTAGGTGTTAAATTATTAAATAGTCTTATTAAAGGATAAGAAGACAAGACAGACTAGCTAGAGAACGTATAGAAACTAGCTTTTAACGCTTACTAGACAAAACAAATCTATAAGAAAGGACAAGTTTAAATTTTATTACCTCTACTACCTTATAGATCTACTAGCCTAACTACTTATAACTGCCGCACTATTCTTTTTTAGTTTATTATAGTCTGTAATAGAGTAATAAAGGTGCCTGCTATAAGAACTTATAAGGAAATTTGCAAGGCTTATTATAACCTTACTACTACTCTTTATACTTCTTTAGGCTATTCTAACAAGTTTAAAGAAATTAATTAGCTATTCTCTGCTAATATTTATATTAAGTATAGGTTATAGATCTAGAAGACCCTTATTAAATAGGCTAAGTAGGACAATCCTCTTGTCTATAAGGAGCTAAACAACATGCTATAGAACGCTAATAAGGAGTAGATTAACAACTATATTAAAGAATACTGCAACTATATGCTGCAATAAATTATTAACTTATAGCCTATAGTATAAGAGTAAGAGAAGGACGCTTTTTGTGCTAATTTAGTTTAAAGTTTCTTAGACTGTTTAAACTTTACTAACTTTAAATAGAACCCTCCCTATACAACAAAAGACTAAGATAAGTAGAATACTAATTTCTCTTAAGCTAATTCTCTACAATAGCTCTAGGAGGAACTTAGCCTAGAGGCTAATAAGCGCTAAGTTTTCTAGGAGAGCAAAAATCCTGTAATGCTCTCCTCTACGCAACGCCTTTCTAGCGTTTATTCTTAATTAAGTACTGTTATCTTAGATAACGTCTTAGTGCTAACAACTCTAATAAGGCAGCCTTGTTATAGTCGCCTTTAATTAATATTAGAATTTTAAGCGCCTGCTACTCTTATCTCTACTCCTACTACTGCACCTGCGCTGAGACCACGTGCTACAACTACTACTTAAGAACCTTACTAAAGTAAACGTTTAAAGAAGTAAGGGAGGATGTCTAGGGTAGATATAGGGTAATTAACTTACATTTCTTTTATTTTCTTTACTTTATTTCCTTTGTTTTGCTGTTTTCTTTCTGCTAAAAAGGTTGCTTGATGGGGCCAAGCTCGTAGGAAGGGGAGGTATGTGCTAGTGCACGGGGTAATACCCTGCTGCTTACTAGGTTAGTACTTAACCACCTGATCTGAGGGTATATAGCTTGTTTCAGGGATTAAAACGAGTGAGAGGGATCTATTAATCTTCTACCTTACAACTTAACTCCTGTACTTCTCTTTTAGATACAACCTATAATAAGATCTTTATCTTACTACCCTCGTTCTCGCATGACCTGACCACTAGTGATCTCATGCCCTCGTAGTAGTATGTCTTCATATACTCCAACACCCGAACAGTAACTGCACTTACTATATTAGTAAGAAGACCTTTCTACTAGCCTTTAAGGCCGCTTTTAAGTAGTCTACTATAAAGAAGAATATTTAAGCTAGCTTTAAAGGCGCTAGTCTAGTTTTATATAACTTATAAGCTATGCTATTAAAGCTTAATATAGTAGTGCAGACACTACATTAATTACTATAATAAGTAGCTGCCTAGAAGGCGCAGATACTACATAGCGCACGCAAAGTAAAAGCTTAAATTAAGTTTATTTAATAAAGTATAAAAAAGCGTGATAAGTTTTCTACTAATTTACTTAGCAAGTAAATTACGCAGCTAAGTAAGGGGGCTTAGCAGATAGCATATAAAATAACACTTATAATAAACAAAATAAGTACTTTTTAAGTAGCTCTAGATGAATTAAATAAGCGTAAGAGCTATAAGCAGTAAAATATATAAATAAAAGAGGCTCTTACTAAAGGCGAGGTACAAGAAGTATTAGCTAAATAGGTAAGTAGCAGTTGTAGCAATAGTAAAATTGCGTTAAAGAGGGTGCAAGGAGAAAGGCGGTGCAGGTGTTGTAAGCAGACTAGACACAACGCTCGTACCTGTGCAGCTAAGATAGATAGTGCAAGTAATAGTAGCAATTCTAATATATAATTTAGTATGTCAAAATAGTTTACTAACTGTAATAAAAGAATGTAATAACGTATTGACGTCGACGCGCTAGTAGGGCGTAATTAGCTCGCTTAGGTGATCAGCTTGCTTGTAAACCACGTTATTTATTAATACTATAACTATACTTACGCACAACTTAGTGTTGTCTATGGTTTCACTAAGATATACAGAGGGGTAACAAGAAAAAGAAATCAAAAAAGTTATTATTTTCAAAGTTTTATATTCCTATAAATAGAAGGGCTATACTAAATACAGTTAGAGATTTGAGAAGCTAAGAAGTTTTTCTTTAAGATAGGTTGCTTAGTAAGCAGCTTAGTCAACATAATTGCTCTTAACCTTAGTAGTGAAAATATAGATTAAAAAACTTAAGAATATATAACAAAAAAACTTTTTTTTCAAGGCGTAAAAATTACTATAAATTATATATATTAAATAACACAAGATAATCTCTTTTGTGTGTAAGTTTTAAAGTACTTACAATATAATTTATTAAGTAGTATTAAAGAGCTTGTTTTTAAAGTTTTTCCAAAACAAATAACAAAAAAAGCTTACTAATACTTAGTGTACTAGCTTTTAGCTTCTTTAATATTTTAATAACACTTTAGTAAAGATAGAATACAATAATTAATTACCTTTTAAGGTAATTGGTTTTTTTTAAAGCAGCTTTAAAGGCTGCTATAATTTTTTTACTCTTTTTTATACTTAAAGAAGTAATAGGCCTTTTAGCTAGAAGCTTTTTTTAGCAGAGCTTACGTTTTTTTTTTATAAAATTTAAATTTAGACTTTAGGCAGGATGCTTAAAATGTAATATCTTAGTTTTAAAAATTAAGATAAACCTTCTAGAGTTTTATAAATCTTAGCGTTATTTTGCTAAAACTTTTAGGCTTAATAAAGGTTAGTAAATTCTTTGAATTTATTAAAAAAAAATTACTACTTTATAATTTTAATAAAGAGCAAACAATCTCTAAGTAAAAAAAAAGAATATATTACTTACTTTTTTTTATTGTAGGTTTTACTATAAGAATTAGGATTTTTTTAATATAGTTTAGATTCTTAAAAAAAGTAGTAATTAGAAGGCTTTTAATTACTACTAGTTGAAATTTACTGCTTATTTAAATTGCTATTTATACTTAAATAGAAATATATCAACTTAAAACTAAACTAGTAAGTATGCTATAAATAAATAAAATAATAAAAACACAATAAATTTAATAAAGTATTTTTTAGTTAAATAAAGTTTTTTAAACTTACTTGTATTAGTAATAAAAAAATTTTTAACTTTTTATTTTGCTGTATTTAATAGTATTTTATCTTAGCACTATACTCTTACTTAATAGTAGACTTATTTAAAAATATAACTTTATTAAAGCTTATATTTTTAAAGTTTTTAAGTAATTACTTACTATACATATAATAATTGTACACTTTTTAGCATCTAAAGGCTTTTTTTTAAAAAAAAAAATATTAATAATATAGTATTTTTTTCTTAAAAAGTGTTGTACGCTTCTAATAAAAAAATTTTTTTTTTTTATAAAACATTTATTTGTCTTTTTAAGGCTTTTAGTAAGGTCTTTATTAAGCACTTCTTTTGCTTTTTTTTAAAATATTAAAAAAATAACTTTATTTAGGCCTAACAATAGACAAAAGAGCTTTTTTTTCTTTATTCACTTAATAAAGAGTATTATAAATACTTTTAAAAGACATTTCTAGTATATTACTAATAGAGAAAATAGAGTTGTTGTATAAATATAAAGTATAAACTAGTTTTTTAAATTAATAAAGATTATAAGCCCTAGAAGAGATAATATAAAAAAGCATGTTAAAATTAATAAAAGAAGTTAATACACTATATATGTACTAAGTAATTACGTAATTAGTGCTTGCGTAAGCAACCTCTAGTTTTTTATCCTTTAATTAAATATAAGGAAGTATAAAATACTACTTGAAATTTTTTTTACGTTATGCTTACGTAAGCTTATTAAACCAAGTTTTTCATTAACAGATTTTATACGTTTACAAAAAAGATATACTAAAATCTATTTTTGCTTTTTTTTATCTTATTTTAAGCGAGATTACAGGCGCAATTATGCTGACTACGGAGCTTACTAAGCAGCCAATCTTAAAGAGGAAGTTCTCGGCTTTTTATATCACCAACTCTTTTCAGCCTAGCTCTTCGAGATACAGAAATATAAAGCTTTAAAAACAATTCCTTTTTTAATTTCTTCTTTTTTGTCACCACTCTGTAAGTCTTAGAATACTTATTTATGCTTTAGTTTTGATTAAGCACTTTAAGGAGCTGCTATCTATAATAACTTCGTATTTTAGTAGGTTTGTTTAAGCAAAGTCTTGCCTATATCTTTACTAGACTTCTTAGACCTTCTTAGTAGGTATATTGTCTAACTTATTTATTTAGAAGTTTTCTTTTTTATGCACCTTGTAACAAGTATATATATTTAATCAAAATATATTTATTGCATTACAATGTGCACTCTTAAAAAGTAGTGTAATTAGTAAAGTTTTATTAGTAAGGTGTTCTAAGTCTATACGTTAGTTTAGCTAATTAGCGGCTAGAGCAGATTCTAGGTGCTCTAAATTATATCTATATTCTGTAATTTCTCTACTAATTATAACGTCAAGCGTACCTAACCTATCTATAATATTAATATTATTATTATAAAGGTTACGCAGCTGGTTTTCAATATTGTCTTGTCTTATATGGTCTAATATAGTAACACCTTATACTTCTTGTCTTTATGAAGAAGTATTGCAGGCTCCTGCTGTGGTAACGTATGTGTCCTTACCCTCCTCCTCTATCTCCATCGCAATCTTGTTGCCAGCTATAGGCTGGCAATCGCCGTTAAACACGTTTTAATTAGTGTTGTTTTTTAGTACATTTAGCAAATTTTCTTCGACCCTGATTTTCGCTCGGTGGTCTAAGCTTTTCTACTCCGAGCGCTTAGCGCGTGGACCTCATCTACTCACTGTTCGAATCTCGTTAACTACACACAATCTTTTCTTTGACTTTTGCGACTGATTAGTAGAGGGTAGCTGCTTTTTGCTTTTTTGGAAACCCCATTTTGACTACAACAACAACCATCACCTTTGACACCTTAAAAATAAATACTTCTTGTCTAAGCAGGGCAGTTGCAATATAATCCAGCTACTCTTATACTTTTTTTTTAATTTAGGATTAGAAAACGCATTTAGAAACTTTATAGCCTATTTCTTTCGCCTCTGCTGTAAGTGCTTTAGATTAGCTAACAGACTGTTATCTTACTAGGATAATTGAAGTAGTCTAATAATTAAAAATAGTGTATTATAAGGCTAACTTATAGAAGATATATTACTTTACGTTTTCTTTTATAGAAACCGCACATCTATAAGCTATAAGTTATAGATAGAAGTAGACTAGAAAATCGATTTTTTAGACTTTGCTATATTTCGGCCATGGCTAGTCCAAATCTAGAAATTTCTAGATTAATATTTAGATCTCGTGTAATTGACACTCTTTGTAACACAAAGTTTTTCAACTTCTTAAATATTGAAAAAGTTATTTAACAACCTACGTTTTCATGGGTTGTGGGTTGGGTTGCCCCAAATTTGCACTGTTTTCTAGCTCTAGCTAGCGTAATATAAGAGTAACAAAAAAACTTTCTATAGCAGTTGTCTAGAGCTAGAGCTCAGCTTTCTAACGAACTATAAGTTACCTCATTTGGACTACTATTCGCCAAGATATTTGACAACCCACACGAGCAACCCCGAGGCAACCCATTTACCAGCCTAGATAGAAGCGTTACTTTATATTATTTGATTGTTTCTTTAGGTACCTATATCCTTACTTAGCCTTTTTCTTTTTTTATTTCTTTATCCTAGACACAATTAATATTCTTATAAAGAGCAAGGCCTTCGCTCTTTAAGCGCATAGTAGCATTTAACTTAGAGATACTATGCAAAGCATTTCCTCTACCTTTTAATATAATGTTAGCAGTATTAATATTATTAAGCTTATTAACGTGTTTGTCTGTAGCAGAATTGTATAATTGTGTCTAGAACTGTTAGAACTGCTAGAGAACATTATTATAGTAACTTTAGTTTATTAAACTAGTTGCTATGTTTGCTAAACTAGAGGCTTTCTCTCTAAACCTTAAGCCTAGTTAAGAATCTCTACTAGTAAACTTCTTAGGTATTACACTAAAGGCTAGTAAATTAAGTATATTATTAGTAATGTTATAAAACTCTTAGATCTTTGCCTTTAACTATAACAAGACTTAGTTTATTTTTTAAGGTATTAAAGGTGGTAGTTGTTGTTGAAGTTAAAATAGATTTTCTAAAAAAGTAAAAAGCAGCTGCCCTCTGCTAATTAGTCGCAAAAGTTAAAAAAAGATTGTATGTAGTTAACGAAATTTAAACTGTGAGTAGATGACGTCTACGCGCTAAGCGCTTGGAGTAAAAAAGCTTAGACTACTAAGCGAAATTAGGGTTGAAAAATTTGCTAAAGGTACTAAAAACAACACTAATTAAAACGTGTTTAACAGCAATTGCTAGCTTATAGCTAGCAACAAGATTGCGATAGAGGTAGAGGAGGTAGAGGAGGTAGAGGAGGGTAAGGACACGTACGTTGCCGCAGTAGGAGCCTGCAATACTTTATAAAAGCTTTCTGCCTACTACTTCTTACTTTTAGGATTTTGTATACTATATAGTACTATATACAAACAACTTGTATATAAATAATATAATACTTAGACTATTTTTTTTTGTTTAACACAAAAACTAATAGCTTACATTAAGTAAAGTTAAACCTTACTAAGTTACTATACAAGAAGCTATAGCAGTAGATTATGAAGCCTGCGTTTACTTTTATTAATTAGCCTTCCTAGTTAGTTAAAGAGGAGCTATTAGCGGTAGCTCTTATAGTAATTAGGTAGACGCAGAGGTTAAATTTTGTTATTTATTAACACCTTATTAATGCGTCTAGTATTATAAATGTTAAAGTTATAATAAAGGTTGTAAAAAGCTTATTTAGCGGCAAGTCTATTAAATACGTTGCGCATATTAATAGTCTAGGTATAGTAAAAGTGTGTCATCTTACTAATTTCCTCCTGCATAAATGCAACTTTAGTAAAGAAACTTTATAGTAGCTTTATAAGGGGCAAGAGCGTGTTAAAGCAGCTATTAAGTAGCTAGGACAAACTAACAAGCAGGAGGATTGTGTAAGTTGCCTTTAAAGATAAGGGAGCTATACTTAGATAGTGACGCTGTTGTTGTATGTTTACATCTAAGTATAGACGCTAGAAATACCGCAACTGTAATACTGCTAGGATAGCAATAGAGATAATAGAAGTTGCGGTTAGCAGTAAATAGCTATCAGTAAATAGTTATTAGTTAAGAGGGTTAGTTAGAAGGATATTGCGCATTTTTATTTTTGTCTAAACATGCGACACACTAATTGCGTGCCGGTAATGCTAAATAAAGGGCATAAGCCTGGATACCTGTTGTTAGCAATAATTTTTTTTTTACTAAAAAGGTGTCTACAAAATGTGTAGTTACATTGAAAGGTTGTCTCAAAAGGCTAAAGCCACAAGACTTAGTTTAATAGTAGCTGTTCTAAGATTTTCTCTAGACGTTTATATAGTAGCCTAAAGTAGTAAGTTCTTTTCTTAGATGCAATATTCTAGTTAAAACTAACTTATTCTATCTGCTTTAGGGCGTAGTATAGCTTATAACTCTTAGGTATGTATCCTACAACACTATACATATAATTGAGAGTGTTTATTTTTATATTACTTAAGTACACTGTACTTGTCTTGTTAAGTAATTTCTTTTTAGTATTAGTAACAAAGAACTGCTATTTTTTTTTACTAGGGAGTTTAGCATTAGTTGCTTGTACAATCAAGTACGCGTAGTTAGTAAGTTTTTCTAGAAGTCTTTTAGTTGTAAGGTAAGCTATAAGTATATTAATAGTCAATAGACTAAGCTTTAAATTGCCTAAAGACTTTATAAAGTCCTCTACCTCGAAGTTAACATCTACTAGCGTACTTATTTTCTTTTGTACTTTGCTAATCTTAACTACTACCTCTTTTACTTTCTTAAAATAAAGGTTGCGCGCTAGTTAGATAGTATTATCTAGCACATTTTATTATCTGCGCTTTCTTGTTCTAGCTAATAAATCTTATTTAGGCTAGCTATCTTCTTATAGTAAGATTAAAAAAATGAATAAATTAAATCGAATTTAACGTACTCTATAGGCGAGTGGCTCACACGGGCGAGTGGCTCACTCTGCTAAGATTCTATTAAAAATCGCAACTACTCTTATCTATCTTATAATGCTGCAACGTAACAACGTAACAAAGCCCTTAAACAAACATTAAATACAGCTTGCTCTTTAGGCTTTAAAACAAGGCGCGAATTTTACTTAGCAACGCGCTGCAGCTACCTTTAATGTTCTTTAAAGAACACTTAGCTATTAACTTACTAGAAAGCGACCCTAACGCGATTGCATAGCTAACTTAATAAAGCTTATTTCTATAAAAGAAAAGACAATTGTTTAGCATATTATTTACTTTAATGCGTAAAGATTTCTGCCTTAACTTGCTGTTATAAAATATATAGCTAATTCTTTACTTGCTGCGCGGCACCGCAACTTAGTTAGCTAGAATTAGGCTAAAACTTTTGTTAAGCGTTGCCTAGAGCTTAAAGTTAAGTTTAATTAAAAGTATAACTATAAGTAAGCCCTCTACAATGATTCTAAGGTTGTTGGAGATTAGTTCTAGCTAGTACATAATATAAAAGCAAAGTACAGCATTCTAGATAAAAATATATACAACTTTAATAAAACTAGCTTTATAATAAGTATAATATTAACTAGAGTAGTAGTTGTAGACTTAGACTGTTAAGGACAGCTAAAGACTGTTTAGCAGGGCAACTAAGAATAAGTAACAGTAATCTAGAGCATTAATATAATTGTGATGGGCTGAGGCCCAGGGTGGATCCTCGGTTGTACCTCGGTGGTACACCTCACATTACGAGCCGCGGCCGCGTGGCGGCAGACTATAAGTATCAACTACGCAAGACAATCAGACGCTCTATTGTCTTGTGCCAGCCTTTTGGCTGAGTGGTCGGCGTGTGTAGTTGCATGCAAGGCCTGGTAGGCCCGCCCACTACAATAATAAAGTAAGCAATTTTAATTTTTGTTATTTTGGCTAGTAAGCACTACTTCTCTAGCTAATATAAGAAGGAGAATCTGCCTTATAATTAGGTTATTAGAGTCTCTAAGAACAGCTAGACAACAAATAAGCTTAGTCTTAAGTAGCTAAAGTACTATAACAAGTATACCAAGAAAAGAGTTATTAGTAGCTACTACTTACTAGTTATTAATAGCTATAAGAGCTATGACTTATTCAAGTTAAAGTAATATTTTGTAAAGAATAAGATAATTACTTTTTATATACCTTTATATTTAATGTATCTACTGCAGCTACTTAACATTGTGTGTTTTAGGCTGTTAAAGAAGGCGTATAAGTACTAAGCTAAAAAGCTAATATATAATACGATTACTTATATTACTAAAACAGAGTTCTTGCTATGCTTTATTACTACTTAAAACGCCTTAATTATAAAGAGTAATATTTTAAGAAGCTTTTCAGGCGCTAGCTTAGTTCTATTTAATTTAAAAGCTGTAGTATTAACGCTTAATATCTACCTACGTACTTTACTATTACACACTATTAAAAAGAGTCTCTAGTAGTTGCAGACTTTAAGCAATACTCTTAAATTAGAGTTATAATTAACGCTTGTAAAGCACGAAACTTGAAAGCATATAAATAGCTTACTAATATTAATAGTTAAGGCTGTTAAAAAGCTTCCAAAGGGGGAAGAGATAATAGCGCACTCTCTAGTATTAGTAACTAAGCGCAATACTAAGCTTAAAGCAGTAAATAAAGTATCTACGCAACAAAAATTACATAATAAAGCAAATATAGTAGAAAAAAACTTTTATAGTTAATAATAGTTAGTGACTATTAACTCTAAAGGAGTTAAAGGCGCGCAGTAATAGTAAAAAGGCAAAAAAGAGAGTACGCGTTAAGGTAGGCAAACTGTCGTAAAGACGCTGTAGACGCTGTGGCAAGGCAAAACATAACTTGCGCACGTGTAAGCAAGATGCAGTGGTAGATTCTAAGTAGAATAGTCTTTTACAATTTCTAATTACAGTTCTGTGCGGTGCTCTACTGTCGTGTACAGTTGCGATTTTTAATAGAGTCCTAGCAGAGTGAGCCACTCGCCTGTGTAAGCCACTCGCCTATAGAGTACGTTATATGTATTCTAATGATTACTATTAAGGGCAGCAGGTATATAGTATATAACAACCTCTTTGTCTGCTTGTAGTGGACTTTAGAAAATGAGAATACCTTTCTCTTCTTAAGAGACTTGCTTATTCTTAATACATACATTAGCAACAGAAGTAAATTAAGTATAGTACTTTACTAGCCTAGGCTAGTTTTATACGTGTTTATAGATATAAGGTTAAAAGTAAAATCGTTCACTTATTTGAATAATAGTATCTTTAATTTTCTACTGTTTCTTTATATGTGCTTGTAACTTAGACTAATCCTTCTCTACATATTTAGGTAAGCGTTTTAAGATATAAGAGAGCAATTAATCTTTATTAGAGAAATAGTCTAGTAAAATAAAGACTTTTTTAGCATTATAAATACTTTTATAATTAGCTTAACTATTAAGGTACTCTAGCAATTTGCTAAAATCCTTTTTAGTAAAAACTAATATACTACAGAGGGGTGACAAAAAAGAAGAAATTAAAAAAGGAATTGTTTTTAAAGCTTTATATTTCTGTATCTCGAAGAGCTAGGCTGAAAAGAGTTGGTGATATAAAAAGCCGAGAACTTCCTCTTTAAGATTGGCTGCTTAGTAAGCTCCGTAGTCAGCATAATTGCGCCTGTAATCTCGCTTAAAATAAGATAAAAAAAGCAAAAATAGATTTTAGTATATCTTTTTTGTAAACGTATAAAATCTGTTAATGAAAAACTTGGTTTAATAAGCTTACGTAAGCATAACGTAAAAATTTCAAGTAGTATTTTATACTTCCTTATATTTAATTAAAGGATAAAAACTAGAGGTTGCTTACGCAAGCACTAATTACGTAATTACTTAGTACATATATAGTGTATTAACTTCTTTTATTAATTTTAACATGCTTTTTTATATTATCTCTTCTAGGGCTTATAATCTTTATTAATTTAAAAACTAGTTTATACTTTATATTTATACAACAACTCTATTTTCTCTATTAGTAATATACTAGAAATGTCTTTTAAAAGTATTTATAATACTCTTTATTAAGTGAATAAAGAAAAAAAAGCTCTTTTGTCTATTGTTAGGCCTAAATAAAGTTATTTTTTTAATATTTTAAAAAAAAGCAAAAGAAGTGCTTAATAAAGACCTTACTAAAAGCCTTAAAAAGACAAATAAATGTTTTATAAAAAAAAAAAAAATTTTTATTAGAAGCGTACAACACTTTTTAAGAAAAAAATACTATATTATTAATATTTTTTTTTTTAAAAAAAAGCCTTTAGATGCTAAAAAGTGTACAATTATTATATGTATAGTAAGTAATTACTTAAAAACTTTAAAAATATAAGCTTTAATAAAGTTATATTTTTAAATAAGTCTACTATTAAGTAAGAGTATAGTGCTAAGATAAAATACTATTAAATACAGCAAAATAAAAAAGTTAAAAATTTTTTTTATTACTAATACAAGTAAGTTTAAAAAAACTTTATTTAACTAAAAAAATACTTTATTAAATTTATTGTGTTTTTATTATTTTATTTATTTATAGCATACTTACTAGTTTAGTTTTAAGTTGATATATTTCTATTTAAGTATAAATAGCAATTTAAATAAGCAGTAAATTTCAACTAGTAGTAATTAAAAGCCTTCTAATTACTACTTTTTTTAAGAATCTAAACTATATTAAAAAAATCCTAATTCTTATAGTAAAACCTACAATAAAAAAAAGTAAGTAATATATTCTTTTTTTTTACTTAGAGATTGTTTGCTCTTTATTAAAATTATAAAGTAGTAATTTTTTTTTAATAAATTCAAAGAATTTACTAACCTTTATTAAGCCTAAAAGTTTTAGCAAAATAACGCTAAGATTTATAAAACTCTAGAAGGTTTATCTTAATTTTTTAAAACTAAGATATTACATTTTAAGCATCCTGCCTAAAGTCTAAATTTAAATTTTATAAAAAAAAAACGTAAGCTCTGCTAAAAAAAGCTTCTAGCTAAAAGGCCTATTACTTCTTTAAGTATAAAAAAGAGTAAAAATTATAGCAGCCTTTAAAGCTGCTTTAAAAAAAACCAATTACCTTAAAAGGTAATTAATTATTGTATTCTATCTTTACTAAAGTGTTATTAAAATATTAAAGAAGCTAAAAGCTAGTACACTAAGTATTAGTAAGCTTTTTTTGTTATTTGTTTTGGAAAAACTTTAAAAACAAGCTCTTTAATACTACTTAATAAATTATATTGTAAGTACTTTAAAACTTACACACAAAAGAGATTATCTTGTGTTATTTAATATATATAATTTATAGTAATTTTTACGCCTTGAAAAAAAAGTTTTTTTGTTATATATTCTTAAGTTTTTTAATCTATATTTTCACTACTAAGGTTAAGAGCAATTATGTTGACTAAGCTGCTTACTAAGCAACCTATCTTAAAGAAAAACTTCTTAGCTTCTCAAATCTCTAACTGTATTTAGTATAGCCCTTCTATTTATAGGAATATAAAGCTTTAAAAACAATAACGTGGTTTACAAGCGAGCGTATCCTTACTAACGCGTCGACGTCGACACAAAAACGCGAGATGCCTTAACAACACAACGCCTAATCTACTTATACTTAAGTGGATTTACAGCTTACTCTTTTTAATATTAATTCTTAACGCGTTTAACGTAGTTATTATACTGCTAGAATTTATAATTTTCTTAAATTTACTCTTAAGCATTAACGCGCTAGGAGATACCTTTAACGCGACTGCAAACTAAACTTAAAGCGCCTAAACAAGCTAAAAGAAAAGGCTATAGTTAAGCGTATTTTTAAAGACTCTACGCGAGGATTTGCGCCTACAAAGCTTAATATTTAAGTAATAGCTAATAAACTATTAGATAAGCGCGCTAGCAACCCTATTAGCAAGAACTAGGTTAACAACTTTATTAAGCAGACTTCTAAGCTCTATACGCGCCAGAGCTGTTCTTATAATTACTAGTAAGCTGCCTGTAAGGACCTAGTAGCTATCTAGCGCTAGTTCAACTTAGTCTAGGCAATAAAGCAGAAGTAGGGTATTATAAATAATAATATTTACAACTTTAACAAAACTAGCTTTATAATAAGCAAGATTTTATTACAGTTAGTTATTATAGACTTAAAGAGATATAGCAAAAACAAGTAAATACAGCTAGGCAACTATAAGTAAGTTACTGTAATTTAAGGCGTAAACGCGTTAAGTTGCTAGATACTACTTTTTATTATTTTTGTAGGCAAGGTGCTTATTAACGTCTAGTTTGAAAATTTGCCCACTAACTAGGTTTTTTAAGTTAGTTCTAATAGCTAGACAAATAATTAGCTTGTTATTGCCTAGTCAGAGCACTTTAATACTTATACAAAGAGCTATACTATAGGTAGGTATTAACTACTTATTATTAACAGCTACAAAAGCTACTACTTTATTAATTTTTAAGATCTTTATAAAGAGAAAAATATTATTCTTCTTAGCATGCTTAAACACTTTTCTTACTTATTATAGCCTTTTAATATTACTTACTTCTTGCTGTTAAAGCGTAAGTATAGCAAGGCTGTTTTAGGCTTAGCACGTAACCGCACTAACTATATTAGTAAAGAGACCTTCTTGCTAGCCTTTAAGGCTGCTTTTAAGCAGTCTATTATAAAGAAGAATATTTAAGCTAGCTTTAAAGGCGCTAGTCTAGTTTTATATAACTTATAGGTAGTGCTATTAAAGCTTAATATAGTAGTGTAGACACTAAAACAATTACTGTAATAGGTAGCTACTTAGAAGGCGCAGACACTACACAACACGCGTAAAGTTAAGGCTTAAATTAGTCTTATTTAATAAAGTGTAAGAAAGTGCTGTAAGTCTTTTACTAATTTACTTACTAAGTAAATTGCGCAGTTAAGTAAGGGGGCTTAGTAAATAGCACATAAAATAGTGCTTTTAATAAAGAAAATTACTACTCTTTAAGAAGCTTTTAATAAATTAAATAAGTGTAAAAGCTGTAAGCGGCGATACGTACAGATAAAAGAGACTCTTACTATAGGTAAGGTATTTAAAGTATTAGCTAAACAGGCAGGTAGCAGTTGTAGTAATAGTAAGAGCGCGTTAAAGAGGGTGTAAGGAGAGAGGCGGTGCAGGCGTTGTAAGTAGACTAGACACAACGCTTATACCTGCGCAGTTAAGATAGATAGTGTAAGTAATAGTAGTAATTCTAATAATTAATTTAGTATATTGCAATAGTTTATTAACTGTAATAAAAGTGCGTGATATTGTGTCGACGTCGACGCGTTAGTGAGGATACGCTCGCTTGTGAACCACGTTAACCTTTTTATTTTTATTTTGTCACCTCTCTGTAGTACTACACAAGCATTAAAAATCATATGTATAATAATAAAACGCAGACAAGGATATTAATCCCTAAGTGTTACCTTAGCTAATAGCATATATAATCCTTTTGTTAAAACTGCGTTTAATATACCTATACAAATAGAGATAGTTACCATTAGAACTATATTTAGAATTGTTGCTAACGTTACTATAATCTACAATTCTAGGAGAACCTCAGTGTGCATACGCGAGGATAGTAATACAGTATAATAAATTTAGACAAATTATCTGCTAAGTCCTCTCTAAAAATAGTACTAAGAACGCACTTTTTGTTGCGTCTAATTTATTTCTAAATCACCCTGCGTAGACAATTAGAAATAAAGCCTTTATTCTTAATTTAGACAGCAAAAGAGCAGGTAATATACAAGTGAATATAATTACTAACATAATAGGTTATAAATTACATGCAGCTGCAGTAAAATATATACAAAAAGCAGCATAGTAAGATCTAATAGGTAGATTTAGCAACTTTAACATGGTGTAAATGAATGACAATAAGGAAGACTAAATAGTTTCAATAAACAAAGTGTTTACTTACGCAGTTAAAAAGTCTAAGGACTTTATAAAAAACTATAGACTTAGAACATTTTTAATTATATGCAAACTTAATTGTTTACTGATGTAGAAGAGACTATATAAATCTACCTAATAATGCAAAGATCTCTACAAAATGTATAGAATAGTAAACAAGAAAGTTTAACTTGTTAATATTCTTTAGCAGGATATACTAATAGTTTTTAAATAATAAGACTAGAAGAAAAGAGTAAAGTAACAGCAACTTCTCTAACAAAGCATTTGTAATCTTAATACAAGACGGTATAAAGATGTTCTAAAGCTTACGTGTTAGTAGAGAGGTGCTCGCTCGCTTGTGAACCACGTTACTAGTTTATGTAACTTAAATATAACTACAACTACTAGTCTATGCAACTTTAACTTAACTTATACCTAACTTTAGCGTAAAAAAATTAGGTATAGATTAAGTTAGGATTAGGTTAGCTTACGTTGGACGACAACCACAACCTAACTTATACATATTTACTTAGCTTCGGCCTTTTAAGACAACCTTTTAATGTAACTACATATTTTGTAGACACCTTTTTAGTAAAAAAAGATTTATTGCTAACAACAGGTATTAGAGCTCACGCCCCCTTATTTAGCCAGCAAGCAATTAATGTGTTGTATGTTTAGATAGAAATAAAGATGCGCGATATCTCTCTAACTAACCTTCTTAACTAATAACTATTTACTGCTAACCGCAACTTCTGTTGTCTTTATTACTATTCTAGTAGTGTTGCAGTTGCCGCGTTTCTAGAATACGCCTATTTTTAGATATAAATAAACAACAACAGCATTACTATCTATATATAGCTCTTTTATCTCTAAAGGCAACATACAAAATTCTCCTACTTATTAGTTTATTCTAGCTACTTAATAGCTGTCTTAACATGTCTTTGCTTTTTACAAAGCTACTCCTAAGTCTCTTTACTAAAGTTATATTTGCGTAAGAGAAGATTGCTAAAGTAATACACTTTTACTACACCTAGACTATAAACATACTGTACGTAGTGTATATAGTGTACTAGCTAAACTAGCCTTTTACAGTCCTTGTTGTAACCTTTACATTTATAATACTAGACGCATTAAAAATATTTTAACTATAGTTATATTCTAACCTCTACACTAACTTAACTACTATAGGAACTATTGCTACTAGCTCTTTATTAACTAATAGAGGTGGCCGCTTAATAATAGTAAATGCTAGCTTTATAATTTACTGCTATAGCTTCTAGTATAGTAACTTAGTAAGGTCTAACTTTACTTAATGTAAGCTATTAGTCTTTATGTTAAACAAGAAGAAGAATAGTCTAAGTATTATATTATTTATATATAAGTTGTTTGTATATAGTACTGTGTAGTGTAGGAAATTTTAAAGGTAAGAAGCAGCAGGTAGGGAGAAGTATTGTAGGCTCCTGCTGTAGTAACGTACGTGTCCTTACCCCTCTCTTCTATCTCTATTACAATCTTGTTGCTAGCTATAGGCTAGCAATTGCTGTTAAACACGTTTTAATTAGTGTTGTTTTTAGTACTTTTAGCAAGTTTTTTTAACCCTAATTTTTGCTTAGTAGTCTAAGCTTTTCTGCTCTAAGCGCTTAGCGCGTGGACCTTATCTACCTACTGTTTAAATCTCATTAACTACACACAATCTTTTTTTTTTAACTTTTGTAACTAACTAGTAGAGGGTAGCTGCTTTTTAATTTTTTAGGAAACCCATTTTGACTACAATAACAACCACCAACTTTAATACCTTAAAAATAAATACCTATTTACTAGCCTAAACAGCGCTATAAAAACTATAAAAGAATAAAAAAATATAGGCACAATGTTTATTTGTACAAAAAAATGTAAAAAAAAGATTTAAATTTAATATAGCTATGTTATACAAAGAATTTGTAGAGAGTGTAAAGTAGTTTTATGTTTCATGCGTGGTGTTCGTAGTGCTAAGAAAAAGTGGCCGTCTTAATAGTCTAACCGGCTTGATTGTACTATAAGTTAGTTAAAAAGTTAATAGCCTTAAATTACTTGAGTTTAGAGTAGTTTTGGTGTTCAAAAGCGATCGTACGGCCGTCCTGATCGTACCACCGTCATCCTCAGTAAGGCAATACGTGTCGCCAGCGAAGAACGTGCCACGGCGGCAACGGCGGCTCAGTCTGGAACTCGCGAGGCTCGTGCTTTGACCAATTCTCCCTCCAATCCTCCAACGACCACCCTGAATGCTCTTCTAACATGTCTTTAATATCCAAAGGCGAGCTAGGGTCGAAATTACATTGGATAAGAGAGTTTCCAGTCATCGAAAGCGTGCGAATAACGTCCGGAAGGCCTTGGTAAATAAAGCCGGGGTGACGCCGTCGATCCAGCCACGAAGGCATCGGGAGCGCACCGCTGGTATAGCAGGCGTCTAGTGCGGCCTGGTAGGTGGCATCGCGCTGTACAATACGAAACACATTAGATGTGTGCTCTAATGTAGGGCCACCGTCCAAGATAAGCGTGTATGACCCCGCAGGCATTCCGAGCGAAGACAGAGCTGTGGTCTCCATAACCCATTTCCCCACCGACTTTGTGATGTCGACGGCCAACAAATGATCATCTCGTAGGAAATCGGGCCCCGTGAAGCGTGGAGCTTGCATGTAGTCTAAGTGTTTCTCGTACGAAACCGAGAACACGTTCTTCCAAAGATTTACCCGGCGTTCAACGTGCAGTTTCGTGTTTTCTTGGCAGAATCTAATGAAACCTCGGCCATGACATTCAGGTTGCGCGACTGAAAGCTCATCTTCGATGAGTATGACACGGCGAATAGAAGCGCGAGTTTTCTCAGTGCAGGTGTCGAAGAATGGGAGAGCTATAGCAGCCGCAGAATACATATGCTGCATCTGAGGACGGTAGCAATCGGTGTCCTTCGGATCCACATAGATGATGTCGGCAAAGCGTTTGAGCTCAGCCTGGTCGACGATAGACCAAGGTTCAAGGTATGTGTCCCTCAGTTTCAGTGGTTCGTTATACATGCCAACGACAGATGGACGAGTCGGCAGCGCCTTCACCGTTTTGCAGTAGGTAGGGTGTGTGGAAAGCTGCTGCAGTATGTATCGTAGAAAATCTTCCCAGATAGACGGAGCTTCGCCGAAAGTATTCCGGAATTCCTGAAGGGTATTCATGTTGCCATGTGTCATCCAGACATTAACGAGTCCTGCGAATTGGGGGTAAGCGTTGGCTGCTAACTGTGCCATCTCGCGCGTGAATAGCTTTGGAATTATTTGACTGAGTAGCGATTTTTTTATCCTTGCTTGCATGGCAACTACAGCATGGTGGATACAGGCTTGCTCCTGCGTAGATTCTGAATGCCTAGCCACGAACGTGATCGCATTCAATCGAAAAGCTAACCCTTCTAATTCAGACGCGGCCTGTCGACAGGTAAGGGCTAGCGCATAGCAGATGTAGCCTCCATTATATTGGCGTAGCTTTCGGGTATGTGTGCTGTATACATAACCGCCATCGCACCGAAGATAATAGTCGTAAATGATGTCCCGAAGCTCGCGTGGCAGTTGTAGAAATGATACCATATCGGAAGCGACGCGTGCTGAGTCACTGAACAGGCTCGAGGTCTTTGTTTTTGGGGTCGCAGGTGACTGACCGAGTATGGAGAGATTGAGTAATGAATGAGGCTGATATGTACATGGCGGGGAGCGAGCAAAGTCGGGTATTTAGGTTCTAATTGAAGCCACGTAAGGGTTGGTGGGGTCCGAGAATGTCCCACGGAACGAAACGAAACCCCCGGCCACACCAAACCCACTCTTTCACACACCACGCATCACTTGCAAAGTTGGCAAGGTCTTTTTTTTAACGGGAGGGGCCCGGGTTTATTTATTTTTAGGGTATCAAAGGTGGTGGTTGTTGTTGTAGTCAAAATGGGTTTTCCAAAAAAGTGAAAAGCAGCTGCCCTCTACTAATCAGTCGCAAAAGTCAAAAAAAGATTGTGTGTAGTCGACGAAATTCGAACGGTGAGTGGCTGTAAGCGAAGTCAGCGTCGGCGGCGTTGTTGTCTTCCGAAGAGGAGACCTACATGAGGTCCACGCGCTAAGCGCTCGGAGCAGAAAAGCTCAGACCACCGAGCGAAATCAGGGTCAAAAAATTTGCTGAAGGTCTTTGCCGAACGTGGTCAGCGTGGAACCATGTCGTGAGTCGGAAGCCGGAACTTACACCAAAAAACGACACCAATTGAAACGTGTTCAACGGCGATTGCCAGCTTGAAATAATGTCAGCGTGGGTACGGCAAACAAGAAGAGGAGAAGCCTACCCTATGGCTGGCAACAAGATTGCGATGGAGGTGGAGGAGGTGGAGGTGGAGGAGGGTAAGGACACTGTTCAGCGCTCAGTACCGTGCAAGAGCAAAGCGGATCCGTCGTTACACACCGTACGTTACCGCAGCGGGAGCCTGCAATACTTCATAAAAGCTGCAAAGTTAGGACTAGTAGCGTGTATTGAGACGAGATTGACTTACCTCCCTGCCTGCTGCTTCTCACCTTCAGGATTTCCCACACCACACGGTACCGCATACGAACGATACAATGCTCGGACTGTTCTTCTCCCCGTTCGACACGAAGACCGATGGCTCACATCGAGTGAAGTTAGACCTCACCAGGTCACCATACGAGAAGCTATGGTGGTGGACTGTGGCAAAGAATTAGCGGGAGGTCGTAACGAAGATTCCATTAGAGTTCAACTTACTCACGAAGCCCGCGTTCACCTTCGTTGAGCGGCCTCCCCGGTCGGTCGAAGAGGAGCTGTCGGCGGTAGCCTGCCTGTGTGTTAGTACACAGTGAGATGTTCGCCAGACACAACATACTCCTATGGTAATCAGGTGGACGCAGAGGTCGAATTCTGTCATTCATCAACACCTCATCGATGCGTCTGGTATCATGGATGTCAAGGTCACAATGGAGGTTGTGAAAGGCTTGTTTGGCGGCGAGTCCATCAAATACGTTGCGCATGTCAATGGTCCAGGTGCGGTGACTACAACATGTTAATACACCTCCTTGGTCAAGCTTCCTCCTTTATGACGCTTACCGGTGTGTCATCTTACAAATCTCCTCCTGCGCGAATGCAACCTTAGTAGAGAGACCTTGCAGTGGCTCTACGAGGAGCAAGAGCGTGTCAAAACAGCTATTGAGCAGCTGGGACAAACCGACGAGCAGGAGGATTTTGTGAGTCGCCTCTGGGGATGGCTAAAAATTGTCAACACTACAAGACAGCGCAAACTTGAGAAGTGTGCAACTAACGAGAGCCGTGCTTGGATGGTGACGCTGTTGTCGTATGTTCACATCCGAGTATAGGCGCCTTGCACGTTGTTAGTACAATCCTGTCAACTTGAGACCAAGTGCGTACATGCCAGAAACGCCGCGACTGCAACACCGCCGGGATGGCGACAGAGACGACAGCTAGATGCACGTCAGCTGCGCCCAACGTGACAACGGATTGATCGACTTACAAGTTGCGGTCAGCGGTAAATGGTCATCGGTAAATGGTCATCGGTCAAGAGGGTTAGTTGGAGGGACTGCACGATGTAAGTTAGCATATGCGCCAACAAAAGCCTCAGCGTTGAAGAAGACGTATCGCGTTGAACCCGGGTTTCAATGTGTAAGGTGGAATATGAGTCTAGGCAGCGGTGACTTACTATCGCGCATCTTCGTTTCCGTCCGAACATGCTGGAGCAAGAGAGGAGTCAGTGGATGATTCCGAGTCGAAAGTAAGAGGCCCAATACTTACCGACACACCAATTGCGTGCCGGCAATGCCGAACAAGGGGGCCTGAAGTAACTGTCAGTCACACCAACCCCGTAAGATGTATTACCTTGAAGTGTACTTACATGAGCCCGGATACCTGTTGTTAGCAATAAATCTTTTTTACCAAAATGGTGTCTACAAAATGTGTGGTCACATCAAAAGGTTGTCTCAAAAGGCCGAAGCCATAAAGGATACAAGATAGCATTGAAGTGGCTGAGAAAAGCTATCATTTGTGACCCGCACCTTTTTTGGTGTGCAAAATGGTCATCTCCCGAGGGAACTGGTACTCTTTCTTGTCCTTGACCGAAGCAAACTGAGCGAGGCCAAAGTAGGCAATGGCGTACGACGCGATGAGCTTGGTGTCTTGGTTCATGAACTTGTCGTAGTCCTCGTGTCCAGCGGCGTGTATCAGCGACGGAAGATGAGACTTGGTCTCCGAGCATTGAAATATGAGATGCTTGATGGTGTGCAGTCGGTATCCGCAAAGAGGACAACTCATATCAGTGCTCTTTGTAGCATGCCGCAGGACCGGGTTTGCGTTCACTCCAATGTTGCCAGTTCGCATTGCTAGAAGGATCGTTGTCTGCGCTATGTCCAACCCGTAGTAGAGCTTGAGACAGTGGTCGCTATAATTTGTTTGATAGGCAGGCTGGAGTACCTTCACTTGGCCGCCTAGTTTCGCTGCTTGCATGCGCCTGAAGTGGTCGAATCGCTCTTTCGCTTCCTCGTAGGCCTTCAACTGATTAAATTCCTTGATCCAGACCCTTCGTTTCGGTGGCTGAGACCATAGCTTGTCAAACTGTGCCCGACCATGTTGAAGCTGTTGCTCATCGCGGATCTGATTTACATGGCGATCCACAAGAATGGCCATTTGGGAATATGGATGGTTTTGCGTCCCAAATCTTGTCCGTTTGATGAGTGCGTATTCCTCGGAGTCGTATTTTTGGCATCGGTGATTCATCGCGACCTCGTGAAGCTTTAGGAGGATCGGAAGGAAGTGTAGTTCTTTCTCTATCAGTTGCACGACTGTACGCTTCCATGCTTTGGCGATGACAAGAAGCATCTCAGTTTGGAGCGATTCTAGAAGGCTCAATGCGCGCGGGGAAATAGCAAACTGAATCTTCTTGTGGCAGAGATCATTGTAAGGGTCGTGAAGGAACCAAGCAGCGCAGGCGTATGTGATCTTGGTAAGGAGTTTGCCTTCGTAAAAGTGGCGCCGCTTCTCCAAAACAGCACCCCAAGTGGTACCAGAGATTCGTTTGAAAGTCGCTAAATCTTTGCGAACTCGATCGATTAGACTATACACATGGTCTACCCAAGTCAAGCGTTGGTCGAAGATCACGCCAAGAATCTTGATCGTCGGTTCGAGAATGTCCTTCCTCTCCTTAGGGGTGAGACTGTCAAAACCAATCATGGAAGGTAACAAACTGTAGTTTTCGTCTTTTTTCGGAGAGCCAGGCTTTGCAAAGTGCAATACGTGGTACTTTGTCGGCGAAAAGTGCAGATTGTTTTGGGCCGCCCACTCCCAAAGTCTGTCATGGATCTTGCCCATCACTATGGTGTTCTTCTTATAATCATCGCCAGTGACGAGAATGTATGTATCGTCAACGTAAGAAAACAACATAGCTCCCGGGTAGTCCTTGGCGAATCGCTCCAGGAGAGGAGCTGCGTACACCAAGAAAAGCAGCGACGAAAGCGGGCTTCCTTGAGGCACGCCAATGTCGATCCAGTATTCGTCACCATCGTAACCAGGAATGTGAATGAAGCTTCGACGGTCGGAGAGGAAAGACCATGTGATTTCGACGAGCCAATCAGGAATACCTCTCTTGATTAATTCGGCTAACAGTTTCGCACGATCGATATGATCGTACGCACCAGTGAGATCAAGACCAAGCAGACTGACTTTTTTGTCCTTTGTCCAGCCTGTATAGACCTGACTGGTCAAGAGCTCCAACGCTAAGGTAGTGCTCCGACCTGGTGCACCGTATTGGACTTTGGGAAGGATGCCGGCATTGACAAGAAGCTCCTTATAGCGATCAGCCAAGATACGTTCTAGGAACTTCGCCAACGTGTTCAGGATTGCGATTGGCCGATAGGACTTGGGTAGCTGGGGTGGTTTTCCGGGCTTCGGAATGACAACGGTGATGCATTCCTTGAACCGATCAGGGTGAATACGCAAATCGAGGCAAGCTTGAAAAATCCATGACAGAACGGGTTCTATCACTTCGCTGCACAGCTTCAACGCCTCGTATGCAATACCATCCGTGCCAGACGCTTTGCGTTTTGGTGCCGACTTCAGCAAGTTGGCAATCTCGCCTTCTTTAATCGACTGAGGAGAGAAAAAGGTCTTTCGTTGAGGATCGAGGAATGGTAGCGGGAGCTTTGGTCTTGGTATAGACGAAGTAGGGGGGGGTGATGTGGGAGATGTGGAAGTGGCCTCGGCTGCTGACTTCCTAGGTCCACCCTTCCACGTTGTGCGAGACCAAGTCGACTCCATATAGCATTGAACCTTGGCGCCATTTTCCTTGATAATACTGGAGCCTACCTCGAAGGCCGGAGTGTGAGTCATAGGTCGTGGCACTCCCCAGCTACTGGCTCGCTTAGCTAGGGAGTGAATGCCTCCAGAGGTATCCGACGCGTGTTCAATAAATTGGCGCCAGTTTTGACGATTCTGTTCCGATGTCCTAGGGGTAGAGGCCTGTTCATGAGGGTTGTGTTCAAACACACGGCGCACTGGTACAACCTTCATCTTGGCTTCGTGCAAGATGCCAAGTACAGCATCCAATATACGCGAAAGGCTGGCACGGTCGCTCGTTATAGGCAGCACGATGTACCGTATACGATCCTTCATGAACGTCTCGTACTCTGTCCTATTGACATCTTCCCACATGAAACGCAGACTGACCTTGCGGCTCAAGTCCATGTCGATTGAAAGTGAGGTAACGGCGTGATCACTTTCGTACCCTTTGACTTCGGGCATGCTCCAAACGGACTGGTTGGCTAGAGCACTGCTCACCAAGAAGAGGTCCAGTGTGCTAACCCAAGTGTTTTTGGTGCGTTTGCTACGACCGTATGTGTGCTTGCCTTGATCGTTTTTACAGTGCATCGGGATAGCATCCATTTCTCTGACAAGTGTCACAGCGTCCGTGTCGGGCCTCGACACCTTATGGCCACCCCATCGTTCGTGCTTCATGTTACCGTCGCCGACACACACATGTACATCCAGCTCGTTCCGACAGGGAGCCATGAGGGCGACGACATCCAAGCGATGGTTGTGGTTGTAGAAGTTGTGGATTGCGAGTGAACCATGCTCCATCGGGATTCGTATTGTCGCAACGATGCCACGGTTGGAACAGCCGTCCTCGGGTTCAGATGGTTCCCATGTGATGGAGTTATGGACCAGAAAGGCAACCTTTGCCAGTTTCTTGCGCCCCAACTCCTCTTCAGCACCCTCTTCTAGAGACATGCCCTGCATCATCTGTTTTGCAGCTTCTATCCTTGCATCCCTCTTCTTTTCAGCCTCAGCGACAGCCTGCTTGTCGCGAGCTTTCAGATATGGAGGCGCGTAGGCGAAGTGAGTTGGACAGTCCTCTTCTGTCAAGGGTACAGGGTTGCCCATGCCATCGTCTCCACGGCACCATCTGCCGTAATTGCGCGGGAGTTGCCAAGCTAACGAAAGCGGAGGGTCCTGGATGGCAATGACGTCGGGTGGCCTGGCCTGTGTCTTGATCCAGGCGTAGAGCTTCTTCCGGCGGTCGTTTGAGCATTTCATCTGGACGGACACAATGAGACATTTCCCATCCTCGAGGACCTCGACATTCAAGCCTGCGCCCTCGTTCCATTGTGCGACGGTCTTGCGCTTGCGCTGTTTATTATTGTCGTTGGCTTCGCGTGGTTGGGTATTTTGGTCGATCTTCTGTTTGACGAGAGGCTCCTGCAAAATTAGTTAGCTCGCGCCGGGCGATGGGGGTGCTCGTACTCACCTTCTTTTTCCTCTTCTTCTTCTGCTTCTCCTTGGAGTTCGCCATGGTTATAATATGTTGCTGTAAAGCATGGCCAGCCTCATGGTAGATAAGCCGAATGCTACCTGAGTTGCGAGGGAATCTTGCTTTATATGCTGTTGCTCGCAAAAATAAAATAAAAAACAATTCCTTTCGTACCGTCAACTGCCGTCGCAAGGCAAGCGGGGCAACGGTGAGCCACACCGCTCTTTGTGATAATCATGTACGAGCGCATGTCGACCTACTGTGACCCACTCCCTTGGCAAGAAAAAACTAAAAAAAAACTAAAAAAAAACTAAAAAAAAAACTGGACAGGTGGCTAGAGCGGCATTGCCGAGGTATGTCGAAAACAGCGAGCAACCACCAAATTTGAGCTTGTATAGCTATCTCCATCCAAATTTGAACTTGTATAGCTATCTCCATACAAACTGGAAGCTGCAACAATAATGTTATGACGTCTACATGCCACTATCGTGTTTAAAACGCTAAAATTTGAACATCGGACGCTACTTCGGAACGGCCTGACTTCGGTCCGGCCTGTAGCCCATACATAGTAACCGGCGCTTATCCAAGCGACCTTTCTGCGTCCGCATGTAACGCTAACTCTGAGAAAACGGCCCTTTACTAGTGGCGTACATACCTAACTCTAGCTCGATACTACTGCACCTTTTTTCTTCTTCTCAAGGAATCAATGGTGGTTGTTGAGGTCGACGTGTACACTGCATGCCCGTGTCTGCATACTGACACAGTACACAGTATGCAGACACGGGCATGCAGCAGAGAATTCATCACACCGCCAGCGGCAACAGCCGAACGTTAGAATTAAGCCGCAATTGCTGCCGCAACCATGCACGAGTTGACAAGGCTCTGCAGACTTTCAAGAAGTCTCTTCACGTAGCGTGCCGGTTAGATTTCCACTAATCCGAAAGTACTCCACGGCTGAAATCGCATTATCGTCTTCCATTCATGAGGAAGTAACAAGACTACTTGGTTTTCCATCAACAATCCCTATATAAAAGGATTGTATCTCGGGAGTTGACACAACCATCTCAACACCGTCGGCGCGCCACTAAGATACCAACATGTCTAATCAATATGCTTCAATACCCAATTTTGCCCAAGTCCCTATGTTCGGGTCTACGACAGCAGCGCCTGCTGGGGGAACGCCCTTCACCTTCACCCACCCTACACCAGATGTATACCCGCCAGGAAACCTTCCTGCTGGATTCCGTCATGATCTCCAAAGCGCCTTGGCGCAGATTCTACCGTTGGTAATCGAACCGATTGTTGCCGGAATGCGGGAAGCCACTGTGCGGGAAACCGTAGCAGCCGTGGGGAAGGATTTAAGTGGAACCATCAGAACCATCCAAACCAATGTCAACCGCCTCACTAAGGCCGTCGAAAGACTAGATGCGAGCAAAGTACAGGCACCCAACCGCACCTTAGAGTCCATTCTACCAAAGATCACTATCAGACTTCAAAAAGATGACTCTAAAAAATTGGAGAACATGTCACCCAAGCAGATTTTGGGGATCCTGAACGGAATCGAAGGTGCACCTTACAAGGCTATACGGGTTGTTCGATTGAGGCTGGCTAAGTGTGAACTCGTACTCAAGACGGACTCGTTGCCAGCGTACCGAGAGTTGATCAAACCAGACCAGATCGCTACCATGACCAAAAAGCTCAATCTCGAGGACCCGAAGTCATCATTAAAGCATGATGTGTTTTGGGTCGTCTTGCAGGAGTACGAATTTCCCCAAGATTACTTGAGAAACGCTAAGCATCACCTTGAGCACTGGAAGACAAAAACCAAACTCGATTTAACACATGTAAAATATGAACATTCTAGACTACTTTGGGGATTCAACAAAGCTTCCGAAGCCATCAAGGCTTGTTCGAAACCTATTTTTTTTGATGCGGACTACGCAATAGCTATGTAAGTTTTGTCCATTCTTCCGTATGGTTCGCGTATTGACCACTAGTAGGGCTTTCGATGTCAGGGCTAACCCCGTCTACTGTCGGGTGTGCGCTCTCCCGGGCCACAACTCTTACGATGCTTGCTGTGAACACTTCGGCAATTCAGACCACCCTTGGGTTTGTCTGATCTGCGGCCTCGAAGACGGTCATTCTGATCAACCGAAGACGGACACCCATGTATGTCCGCTTAGATCACAGAAACAGCTGTGGAATTGCATAAACTGCAGGAGAGAGGGGATACCAAATGGTTACCATCGTACAGACTGGCGCAATTGTCCTTCCATAGTTGCGACAAAACATCGTGAAAACTGCAGAGTATTCACGAACGCTCTTCCGATGTGGGCAGTTCATGTAAAGTTTCCTACCACCGAGCAATTGAAGCAGATGATCGAAGAGAACGAGGATTACCGGCTTTCAAAACGAGCCAACAAGCAAGGCACGAACACAGGCACTCAGGGTACTGGCGTGGATGGAGCAGGTCTTGCCACGACTAGCACGAAGTCTGGAATCGTCAACTGGGAAGATATGAACAAAAAGAGCAAAGGCGAAACGGCTATCACCAACACAGGAGATTCTGTGCCCAGCAACTCCAATGGTCATGATGGAAGCACGGCAGAGTCAGCGATCCCTGTACTGAGTCAGGGAGCAATTCAACAACCTCGTGGAGATACCGGTCAATTGGATTTTGGAACTTCTGTTCCAATCACTGGCCCCAGTACGCGCTCAATGAAACAAACCCGAATAGGCTGGGGCAAGTCTAGTGCTAAGAGCGGCCTCACTGCGGAAGCGCCTATTTTCACTCCCCAACTCGAAACAGTTACGAAAAACAGCAGTATTCACGATTCCGGTTTGATCTTTCGACCTTCACAAACCTTGTTCATCAATACAGATTCCAGCTTATCGGCGCCTAGAAGTATGAACCTAACCAAGAAACCGAAGACATCTCATGATGGCGATCGCCCAATTCCCGGTTTATACCCCTTCAACAACTTTGATCCCGCGTATGCGAGCCCGCCACGTCTAAGAAGGAAAGTACCGCAGAGTGGGTTTCCCACCAGTGCGGCGTCGCCGGGCAGAACACAGATGGCAGAGTATTTGCGTCCAATACTCCTACCCCATGGATCAGTGATGAAACCCATCGGAACTCGAGAGCAAACACTAGAACATGCACCACCTGCTCAAACCGGTAGAAGTGGAGTGGCCGAAGCGGGAAGCTCAAAAGCTGTTGGAAAGTGCGGCGGAGAGGGAAGCTCTGCGCAATCCCATGGGGATACAGGTGACGATGATGGATCGGTGTCTTCAGAAGATATGGCAATTAGCGACGAAGAGAACGACGACGAAGAGAACGACGATGAAGAGGACGACGACGACGAAGAGGAGAGCCATGGAAAGAGCAAAGATCAGGAGGACAGCGATGCGGGTGACGCTGCGGATTCAGTCCTAGGTGATGGAAACGAGGATTTGTACGGGTTGTCGGATAACGAGACGGCTCATAGTGGAAATGATTAGGACGACGATACGGTGGAGTCGATGCTTTGTCAATGCTTTAATTACTGCGCCTTATCAACAATGCTATCTCAAAAGGATTTCGTAGTGCTGCACCCAGCGGAGAGTAACAGCTGATGTTTCAACGGCTTTTACATGCTTCTAGCGCGCTACATAGCGGTGACGTCGGGGGAATATAATGTGGTCATGAACATCAACGTAATCGCTTTCGCTACGTTAACCGCCTTATTCTCTCCCAAAGACGATAAGTACTGCGCGTAATACATGCTACGCTCGCATATTCGAGGGCATGCCGGCAAGAGGCAGTACCATGGCTTCAACCATTTACTTCGCAACAGCTCGTGCTATTTGCACTGAAGAGATGTCGTCCTTACTCGTCGACGTACAGGTAGCTCAAAAACGGAAAGTGCACCCCGCCAGCGACTACCTGCCTAACTCTCTACACGGCATTCAGGAAACACGATAGACTCACCGTCTTTGATCATGTCAACTTGCTCAAGGCAGTCCGCCAGTTCAACACCATCTCTTTCATATCTTCTCGCATGTAGTTCGAGCTTTCACTGACCCGTGAACCATTCACCCAGCTACAACTAGCTACCCAGCAAAACCTTGCTTCAGAGATTATATATACTACATGCCACACTAGAACAGCTGTGCATCCCCCCAGCCGACAACGCCTCCCTATGAAGGAAGTTATTACCGCCCAGTCGAAACCCAAGCTTCGACGGAGGCGGTCTCATCTCCACGCCGTCCCATTTGGAGCGACCTCGCTGTTGTAGTTCGTCCAGGTAGTTCGGGTATCTGCGAGGGCTAGCCGGCGCACAGGGAAAATTCTCGTCATGATTGCCATACCCCTGACCCTCGTTTTGTGAAGATAGTGCCCCTAGTTGTCGTCTTACCGTATCTTGAAGACCCACTAGGTCCGAAGGATCGGCTTTTTGCTCCAAACATGCTATACGTTGTTGAATCCAAACTTTGGTTGATGGAGGCAGACAGGGCTCTGATCCATGGATATATCATTGGTATAGTATGTGGTACAGGCTATGGGCACTGTACTGCGGTATGGATATGCGGGTGCAACCGTCCTGCATTCCGTGCACGGATGAGGGTCGGGGTGTAGCATCCTTGAAAGAAGAAGGTGCTATAGGAAGGTCTTGTATATACCCTGCTAATTGTGGTACGCTCGCGAGCAATTCCATAATTTGTGAAATGATGCGTGTCGTGGACGATGTGCGCTGAACGCTCGATTCCAGCCACAGAGTAGCCCGTCTTTGTGTATCAACTGGGTAGGTAATGAAGTAGAGACATGGCTGGATCGTCCATGATGAAGTTTGTTATGAAGAAATTGACATTGAAGTCGTCCAGCGGTTGATACGTAATGAAGTCAGTCAGCTTGAGAGGAAACTCAGCCATTCGTTTTTTCGTCGGTTGCTCCTTTGGGCGAGATTTGCCTTTTTGGGTACCTGGATCTGCATGTTGAGGCGGGACGCGGCTCCGATTCTGGCTGACAACTCGCGTGCTTTCATCGGAGAAACATAAGGTCTACCGTGTTGCGATAACCCGAACAGCCACGGCCAGCTTTGATGCATTGTCCACAGGCGGGTAGCTTCTTGTCACACTGGAAACGGTCAGCAAGATGTCCACTGGTAGGGCTGCATGCCAGTCGCACCCTGACAGACGAGTCGTACGAACGCCCAGGGTACGCTAAAGATGGTAGGAGGATGATCAATCTGGGGTGTGACCAAAGAACTGGGTACTCACCCGACTGCGGAGTTTCCTGCATTCTGCACAGGCTGCTGACGGCCTGCCCCGATATACCATGGTGTTATGAAGCCGTTAACCGCCGTGTCGGAAGTCTTCGTCTCAGCGAGTGGTGTTTAGACATATGCATGTTAAGACAGTGAAAAGAGGTAGAAAGGCCGGGAAGCATGGCAAGGAGAAGTGGAGGAAGTCATCCCCAGAGCCTCGCGCATGCCAAGGTGGGGATGTGGCACGACTGGCCGGGAGATTATGCAAGGAGGCGGCCTTCCAGGTTTCTTGCATCAAATCGACAAGTTCCGACAGCCACGCAAGGCTGAGCAAGCCCCCAAATGACAAATCCCCTGCATTACATCACGCGTTGATACAAGAACGCCCGCTTTCCGCGCATTGTGCTTAGGTACAACCCATAAAAACGAGCTTCCTCGTAAACTGAAACTTGGAGAAGATCATTGATTAGAACAATTGCAAAACCATAACTTCAAACAGGTTTTCTTTACCAACTACATGCTCCAATACTTTTGCCAGACGCTTAAAAAAATAATTCCTCTTCTAAGCTAGACTCCGTCTGTGCTTGATGCTCATCAAGAGAACATGTTTGGTCTCGCTTTCTCCAGGCTTGACTGATCTTCGTACTAGAGATTATTAGTTCCTATAGAGCACTTTCATTGTCCTTCAGCTAGCTTACCTGCAAGAAACCCGTAACGTCTACCAAAACCGTCCAACAATCCAACAAGTCCACAATATCCTGTTGCAGCTCTTCACCCATGCCCACACCGACATTGACGCTTCTTTTGAAGATGCTCACCATACTGTGTCTATTCTCCTTTAGAAATTCGCGAGCCTGGAAGACTGTTTGGTCGTTCTGCCGTCCTCGTGCAATCACAGCTGCGTTAACGACACGAAGCACAGCGAGCATGAGCTCGTAGTATTTGCGCAGCGCATTGGGGTCGTCGAATTCGAGACCGATGTCAGGGTCCACGGAGAAGATCTGAGAGTCGCAGATGGCGGGGAAGAGGCCGGCGTTGAGGACGTGCGCGGCCCCGAGGCGAGATTGACTTACGCGGAGCAGGAGAGCGAGACTGGCGTCGTAATAGGATAGGAGCATGGGTACTTGTGGAGCGGCGGCGGCACGCAGTTCCTCTGGGATATACTTGATGTTGTCAACGAGGACCCCGACGAAGTTTAGCGAGACGAAGCTGTCCAGGATGTATTTTGATGATTGACAGGTTGCAACTCCTACGAATGCGTTGAGCAGGAGTAGTGCGGACACCTTGCATGTTCCTTGCCCGCTGTAGGCATCATCGCAGATTACCTCGAGCATATTGGTACCGCATTTCCTGATGGCTCCAAGTGTGTGGCGACCAAGCAAAGAATTGTGTGTCGCTTTGTTAGAGGTACCGTGAATGTAGCGGAAGCAAATCTGGTAGCAGTATTCTCGTAGTTCGGCCGTTGACACCGGACTATATATGCCAACGAGCGCAGCACGGAACAATTGAGAGAGTCGATCGTTCGCAAAGTCGCCCGTTTTGGCGAACGCAGTTGACTCAAAGTCAATTTTTTGAATGAGAGACTCTGCTAGGCTGGCAAGTTGGAGGGCGGTAAAAATATCGGCAGTGTACGACTGCTCAAACTTGGGCAAGATAACCTGTAAAGTCTGCATGATAAAGAAACTGCGCGCGCCGTTTTCGAAGTCGCAGCTGTGCACCGCAACCATGACAACCTGGACCCACGACTGAAGAATGTCCTTGTGATAACGGAGAAGCTGTGTGCGACGATTCCAATCCAAAAATATTGCCAGGAGCATTTCGGCCTGCTCAACAAGCTGTTCCTCTTGCTCTTGATCTTGGATCAAGTTTTCTTTTCTCCAATACTTCATCTTAAGACGAATGACTTGTTCCAGGAGTGGCAAAGAGTAGAGAGCGCTACCCTCCTTCTCTTCCTGACACGAGGTCAAATTGACGCCTTCAAAGAACTTGTGTTGATCTGGCAGAGCGCGCTCGGGATAGGCTAGCTCGATGAAGTCGAATAGATCAAAGATGTTGGGGTTTGGTGTTGCGTCTTCGCCAGGCCGTATGGTGATACCGAGAAGGATGGACTGGATCCTAGACTTCATAGTGGGCATGCTCTCCTTGACAGTCAAACGTAGCTCTCTGGACTCATAGTCTAGGAAAGCAGCTCGTCTTTGAAGAAAGCTCTGGAGAGCAAGTGCTGATGGTCCTGAGAAGAATGCAGAGTAATCGCTAGGCGCAACCTCTAGCCCTTGCGCAAGGGACATTCCTTCCCATGGAATATCAAGCGTAATAGGAGTCAATTGCGGTGCTTCAATGAACAGCAACTCATTGTCGCGGAGCTCTTCCATGACGACAGCGCTCGTCAGTGGGGACCGCCAGAGCTTTTGCAGGACATCCCAGCATCGAGTTTTGAGAGCAGAACGCCAAGCTATGAACTGTTCACCGTCATGGTCAGGGTACTGAACCCCGAGAAGAAGTATGCTGTGGAACAAGGCTTGTCCATTCGACCAGAGGCTGTCTTCGGCAATGCGGACAGTATTGGTGCCGCATGAGAATCCGAGAAGGACATGCGCTATCGTCGACCGGAGTGACACGGCAGCCAGACAGCTATTCAAGAAGTCCAACACACGGAGCTTGACAATGTATCCGGAAGCTTCCTCGCCAGCTTCAAGCTCTTCGGCGCTGAACCGCATCAAGCCTGAGAGTGACCGACCGATGCGCTCTGCTTCGTTGTCCTTCTCCAGTATGCCGACAATCTTGCTTCGTCCTGATCGTTGACCGAAGCCCGCGGGAGAAACAGCGAGTTTTCGTGAAGAAGCCATTTTCTCCAGTAGTTGGAGAGAGGCAATGGTTAAAGTTTCATGACCGGTACCACAGTAGAGTCCAAGGTCGACGATAATCTGCAAGTTGTTCAAAATCGCGTCTTCGAAAGAGACAAGCGACAAATTTGACACAGGAGAATGGTGGAATGATGTTTGTTGTTTGAGCACTGGCTTGACGATGTCCAAGTAAGTCGCTTGGAGCTTCATCACCAGATCCATTACCTCAATGCTCAGCATCAGGGATTGGACCAATGGTGAGTCGGATGGGGCAGCATCGACCTCGGTCACGTCGTGATGCGAGGCAGCAAAAAGTGCCCTCAGGACCTTGTCGTTGAAGAGCCATTCCATGACGCGGGCAAATGGGTGAAGCGCAACGTATACAGCAAGTGACGTGGGATCAATGACCTCATCAACAGGTATGCTAGACTTGTTCGCGAACACGACGAGATTCTCATTGAACGTGGAAAGACATGTCACCATGAATCGCAAACATGTCCACCGCATGACGTTGCGTTGCAGAGGATCAATCACGTCTAGGGAACGTTCTGCAAACACCTGCTGCATGACAAAGTCAATGTAGCTTTCAATCCCCGGCATCCTGCGCGACGACCCTAGGGCCTCGGGGAATGGTAGACTGTCGTTCAGCCCTTCGTTCTCTGGGTACGGCTCGACAAGCGAGTGGAGGAAGCGGACGAGAGCCACAGATTCATCGTATCCGTCGGCGAGCGTTGGCCACAAGTCGTCTCTCGGTGTGGCACTTGGAGCGTTGTTTTGTCTAGTTCCAGTATAAAAGCCGTTGACTGTCCACTCATCCAGGAGGCCCCACATGGCATCTGCGCGCACAACGTCCTTGCCTACAAGCAGAGCTGACAGAGCGTCATAGGCGGCTGCGCGAAGCCCACTCTCAACCCTGTCGGTGCATAGGCCGAAGCAGATGTCAGCAAAGTGATATTCTTTGAGATCCAGTATCCACATACGGGCAGAAGGGCTTTGTCGGCAGATGTGTGCAATGAGTCTCAAGTAGCTTTCTAGCATAGTTGCGCTTTCCGGCTCCACAATCTGATCGATTGGGTTCGTTGGGGCAAAGACGCCGCTTTGTATGGTCTTCTTCGGCTCGTGAATGTCATTCTCAAATTCGCGCAGCTCGTTGAAGATGGTTGTGTAGCTGAGCGAACTTGTTCGACGGATCTTCCCGGAAGCAGATGCTCCCTCTTCAAGCAGAAAGCGATGCGCCGCTTCCGCATTTGCCTCTCCAGAACCAATCGCCCGTAACATCTCACAGAACATGGCTATCCGGGGTGTAGGTTGGCGCTTGGCTGTCCATTGCAGGAATCCGTAGAGGTTGCTCTCTTTGTCGTTCCAGAAGTCTTCTGCCGCATCTGGAAATCCATCGAAAGCGTATGCGACAATGACCATGAAGCGTTCGAGATGAAGTGGATACTCTCCAGTTGAGCGTTGGAAATGAAGTTGTAATCGTCGTCGCTGGTCGTCCTCGTCGGCCTTTAGTCTACGTAGGGTGTCGGGCATATGAGTAATAAACGAATCCACAAACGTTTGCAGTTTCTCCATAAGAAGCATTTTGAAAAACTCGTCGGGTTGCGGTGAGTCTCTGCTCAGGACGGCAGTATCTTGCAACAGCGTGGACAACATGCTAGTCTTGTGAGGATCGTACCAGCGCGTTGGGCGCACATCCTGACTGACTGATAGCATAAAATGGAATGCGCCGTCGTTGAGGGCTTTGAGGAAGATTTCGGAACGGGCGTTGGCTTCGTCGTCAAAGTTGATGCCCTGCAAAGCAGCGTCTTGGGTGTTGGGGTCCATGTACCGCCCACTGTACTCTGCCAACCACCACGTCAATGTCGCTGAATGTAGAGTTCTCAGCGCCCAGTTGTCACTTTCCCGTCCAGCCATAAGAGAGTCGTGTAGGGCGCGCGCTTCCGTCAACATGACGTTGTTGGACTCGGATGCGACCCAGGACGTAAGTCGCAGGATAACCGGGACATAGTGTATGGTGATGAGGTCGTGTCGGTCAAGGGATTTTGCCCTGCTAAGCAAGGCCTTGTAGTTGTCGAGATTGACGTATCCAGGTTTGACCAGATGTGTACATATCGCGGCCAGGTTCTCGTGTTGTCGTGTAAGGCTCTGGCGCTGGAAGTCCATAATCTCCACAAAGCCAGGAAGAGGTACTTGGCCAACCACCTGGGTGCTCTGGATGCGCTCCGCGATGAACTGCAGCCACTTCTCCACCGACTCCATGCTGGTCAAGCACTTGGTCCAGAAGCCGTATGCGTTGGTCAGATTCGTTGTGCCATGCACACCGACTATCATCTGAGCAGCCTCGTGCAACACGGGGAGTCCTTCCACTTCCAAGTCGCCATTGTCCAGCGCAGTCTTGATCAATATGCGCACGCAGAGGACAAGGTACTCGCGGCGTCGGTGGAAGCGGATGACGGCTGTTTGCAGCTGGGATCGGTCCAGCTCTTGGGCTTCGCTTTGGGCCCCCAGGAAGAGGGCAGCGGCGTCTAGCTCGTCGAGGTTCAGGGCGTCGGCCAGTTGGAGCGTTTGTTGCTTGAAATCGTCGTTGACCTCATACTCGTTGTCATCAATCTTGATGTTGCCTGGCGCTGTTAGCACCTTTGTGTCAGACGCCTGCTTGTGTGTTACCAGAGCTCAGAGCCTGCCTGCTCGCATCGTTCTTCGGCTTCTTGTCCAGCAACGTCTTCAGCTCTTCCAAATGCGCCTCTAGATTCAGCAGCAGCCTCTCTAGTACCGGCAGCTGCAGGTCCATGTGCGCGCACAAGTCGCGGTGCAGGCCCTGGAGGGCGGCGAGGCTGTCATGTTCAGCCATGGGAGTGTCGCGAGGTTGTCTTGCGCATTCTGCGCCGGGGTGGGTGTCTTGAGCGTCTTGAGCCGTGTTTGGATGGTGTTTTCTCGACAATGGTTGACTTTCGCAGAAGGCGAGGGAGCACCGACGTAGGTAGGTAGGGAAACGCTGGGGCGCGCCCAGCCGTCACGTGACGACTCACCTCGGCCACAGCTCGGCACGCCCAGGAGCTCGTCGACGGTGAAGTAGCCCTTGGGTGACCATGGCATAGTCGCGGCGAACATGCTGCGCGTATATGAACAGCCCCATGGCCTGCGCATCCTGCCCGGGAAATGCATCTTCCCTTGCATCTGCTCGCACCAAGAAGCTCGCACTTTCCGCCTAGTCAACTCTCACCCTGGAGGTACTCGCGGGCTTCTGCGCTGATGGGCTAGTAGGAGAGTCGCAGCGTGCCAGAATCAAGCTCCGACGTAGACGCCAGCGCGACGCCAGCGCGACGCTCTGAGCGGCCGGCATGGGGGCGACCAATTTCCAGGACGCAAAGCGTAAGCGCATCGAAAAGACCAGAAAGACACGATACTAACCCCCGGCCTCAGTCCTGATGCAGTCATCACGCGTAATCGACCGCACGAGCGGACTCAAAGACCTCGTACACATGCTCAGCCACAACCACGGAAAACCCGCTCTCGAGGCTCTTGGGAACAAAGCCTACCTGGCGCTATGTGAAACGCTCTTTCAATGTCTGCACGACGGGCGATCTGCTTTCCTCGTCAGTAAGAACAAGACGAGCAAGGCTGGCTCCACTGCTGCGCTGCTTCCCCTCTCGGCCTCTGCGCTGCGTCACGTCATCGCTTCCGGCGTGCGAACTATCAAAAGCTCTACGGTCGAGATCATAATAGCCACGATAATCGAGGTGCTGCCGGGGAAAGCTGGTCTGTTGGAGCCGCTTATAAAAGATCTCCCCAAGACATTGCGATCCCTCCTCGAATACCAGCCGCATGTCGAGCGTCTGTCAAAGCATTGCTGGGACGCTGCAGTCGATTTCTGCATTGAATCGCTGGCTGGCCTCTTCCACGAGTCACCGGCTGAAGGTGAGCCACAGGACAGTTGGAGCACCAACGTCTCAAGTCGCCCTCGTACTCCTCTTGAAGCCGACATTGCCTCCTCTAAAGCCTCTCCCCGCTTGCCAGTGACCAAAACCAAGCCAAGTCCCCCTGGCCATGTTCGCGCAGCAGAAGACTTCGTCCATTGCCTGCATCAACTCGTCAAAGCCTCCAATGCGCCATTGCTAGCTAGAGCTGACGCCATTCTGGCAGTCTTGCTGCAGTTCTTGCAGCAGAGGACTGGTCGTGGAAGTGTGGGCATCGCTGCTCTGGCTGCCGTCAACGCAATCCTTGCGCGCACCACGCTGCAATCTCTCGAGTTGACCAAGCGCACGGTGCGAGAATTGCTCCCACTTCTAAAGGTTATGTGGCCTGAGTCTACACTACGGGATGAGATTATCATCACGTTAATATATACTGAGGCACACATTGCAAGCCTCCTCACTGACCAAGATGATGAAACCACCAGTTCTAACCTGGAAAATCTTGTCGAGATAATGTATAGCGACTACCGGCGCAGACAAGAAACTACCGCACACCAATATCTTGAAGAAGACTATCTTTGCTTTCGGCACCTGGGCCCTCCTCGCAACGATACCCATCCCCTCAACACCTGCGCATTCTCTATGGAGACGGAGCATCAACGGTATGAGGGGCTGTGGTCCACAGTATCCACCATTGCACGTTTCTCTTTTATGCTTGATGAGCGGAGGCAGTACATCGCCCACGACCGTAGCGACGGCGAAGGGAGCTTTGGCAAACGCAGTCGCATTACTCAACTATTTCCTGAATACCTTCGTCAGGTGTCTGAGCCCAGATCAAATGCCAAACGTGCAGCTCTACACATTGTTGCATTCATGGTACAGGAAGGCCCCTTCGGCGAGGACGAGCTTCAGCCCATGTTGGAGAAGCTTACTCTATGCATCTCCGATGAACATCCAGCCCACTCGGTGTGGGCAATGATTGGCTTGGCAGGGTAAGCATACCATCTTATGACACGGACGTAGTTGACAATTGTATAGTGCCGCTCTTCAGCAATCGGCATCACATCCATCTCTTCTCCCTTACTGGACATCTGCATGGCAAAGCGCATCTCGCGCAGTCACTTCCATGTCTATATCTCGTGCGGCATGCCATCTTATGGACGTTCTCTTGAGACTGAACATCGTTCCCTTTTCAGCAGTCTCTGAAACTGTCCAGTCTCTACTACTATCCATCGAACTAAGCGGACCAGCGCTACTTACAGAGAGCAGTTCATCCTTGTTAACTACCATCCTTCAGGAGCGCATCAAAGAAAACCCTACCCACTTCAGTTCGACCGCTGAGCGAATCCTGAACTGGCTTTTCACCAAATGGACTCCAAGTAAGTGCCGCCAAGCTCTTTCTGAGGTTCAACTGACGATGCCTAGGTCTCTGGACTGAACGGACATATTCTACGCTAAATGCGCACCACTGCATCGCCCGCGATGTATTGCGCGTAATCTACGCTTGCCTTGGCTTACCCTTCAACCCACCGAAACCAGCAGCTTATCTGGTGCTGGGACCCATCGCGCAGGCCAGAACGCAGATGGGACATTACAAAGATCTGGCCCATTACCTTTTGTTGCTTCGTCCTGCAAGGGATTTCACAGCCAGGATCGAAGGACCGCATACCTCTTCTGAGGAGCCTACGAACGACTATTATTCTATACAGCTAGGAAACAGGATCATTGATTTCTGCATATCTGAGCTTGACAAAGCCAAGCACCGTTGGAAGGACATGACCGCAACAAACATACTAGGCATTACTTCGGATATGATGCGCATCATCACGAACCTATGTATCGTTGCGCCAGCTGTTGCTACTCTTAGCGACACTGACGACCGTCGCGTTCACGCTCTTCGATCATCCGCCACTAGCTTGATCGAGTCCTTTGCGGCTGTACTAGCTAAACCTCAAATGGAACAATACAAGGTTGATGCTGTCCTCGAAACTTGTACACAAAGCCTTCCGGACATCGGCTCACTCAAGCGGGTGAGCTCAGGTGCGTACGAATCAGCAGGAATCCATCAGCTGGCTCGGTATTTACCTAACGCTCTTCAACAACGCAAAGAGGTCAAACAGTCATTCTATGTCGAAGACGAGGACTTTATGGAAGTAGATGATGAGCCCGAGTCGCAGATGACTGTGGGGCCTACCGTTCTCGACAATGATGTGCCTCGACATGATGTACAGGCAGAAACTGATATAACTGCTCTGCGTGCATCATGTTCAGCACACCTGCAGTTCATATCATGTCTTGTCAAACATACTGAACTAGAGCCTGGCACAGTGCCCCCCGACTTCGTAGACTACCTAGTCTCTCTTTCTGAGAGCGACCTTCTTCGTTCACGTCAGTTTCTTCGTTCGGTGTGGAAAAGCCAATTGAAGGTATCCAGGAACGACTGCCTCAATCTCTTGGAACGCTTCAGTGAAGCTCTCATCGATCCTCGCGCGCGCGAATACAACACTTCCGAAGTTGCCAACAGCATGCTGGTCGAGGTCTTAACAGGGACCACGCTCGTTTGGCTTCCCGATGCGACCGATCGCGAGGCTCAGGACCTCTATGATAACGTGGAGGCACTGTACGTTTATTACGTCAAGGAGATGGAGAGAGGAGGTGTGAGGCGATCCGCAAACTTACAAACGACGATCGCGATCTTTTTACACGGCCTACTGAAACATCATCCCGATTTTGCGCAAAACCGGAAGGTTCCGTCGGTACGGACCAGTCTTTTTGAGCTTCTTTCGAAAGGCGACATGACCGTGAAGTATCATATTGCTGAGCATCTGCCAAGAATTTTCGAAGATTTTGTACTATCAGAGCACGATAAGATTCTGCAAGATGTCGACAGTAGTTTACCAGGAGACGACGAGGGTCTTGAAGGCATTGCTGTTCAGTTGCTTGTTCTATCGCGACTGGCGTCTCAGTGGCACACGCTGTTGCGCCATAGCGTGTATCGCATTTTCGCAATAGCGGGAACCATCGGCGGAGCTATTTATCACGCCAAACGATGTATCTCCAACGTCGCTCAGTCAAGAGGTCTTGGCGATTCGCAAAGCCTGTTCAAGCTTTTCGCTCCGCAAGTCATCTACACCTGGTTAGATCGAGACCAGAAGATTGGTAGTATCCCGTTTCCGATTTTTGGTTATACTTCGCTCTCCAACCTTCTCCGTGACATTGAAGCCGAAGTTGTAGGCCAAGCCATTATGTTTGGACGCAAGGATGAGGTGGACTTTTTGGCCAACCATCTGGGCATGTCGGCACAAGATATGCTGTCGAGAAACATCGGCAAGGCAGCCGCATATACCATTGCATGGGATACCTGTAGAGGTTCCGCTCGTAACAGAGCCGACTCCAGCTTTGGCAACCTGCTGAAAGACATGGTTGGCAGCGACAAATATTACGGCCTGATACAAAAGCATTTCCCTCAAGTTTTAGGTCACATGTTCCAAACCATCGATCATGAAGAACGTCTAACCAAGTCACTGGACAAGAAGCCAGCCTTCAATCCTGCAGCAGCAGTCCTAGCCGAGATCGCTGAAATCAGCCAATCTGCGCAAGGCCTCAATACAGGCATTGAACCGTCGTTCTCTGCCTTCTACCTGCCGGATCAGCTAGAACGTTTGTGTAGACGCACTGGCGATAGGCCAGCCAGCTTCTGGTCCCCAAGCACATATACATACGTGATGCGCTCTCTGCTTGATCGTATCCACCCGGCTCTCGGCTCGCTTTATGCCCGATCGATGATCCGGAAGATTAGAATCATTGTTGCGCTGGCTGGATCTGTAGCTCTTGAAGGGTACCCGCTGCAAATGACGCTCCAATCCCTGCGCCCTTTTCTCACGAATACGCAATGCGCAGAGGACACGGTGGGAATCATGCAGTATCTGTTCAAACATGGCGCTCAGTATCTCCGCCAACAGCTCAGCTTCGTCACGGGTATTGGCCTGTCGATTCTCATCTCGATCCGAGTGTTCTTAGGCTCCTCTCAGGATAGTACTACCCAACAGTCCCAGCATCTAGCAACTATGAATGCAGCCAACAGATTTCACACTTGGCTTACTGAATACCTCAAGGCTCATGCTCAAGCAATCACTGGTACAGAACGGTCCTCCGCCATCAAAGCCTTCAGACTCATCACCACTACCGCTTCTCAAGTCAACGCCCAAGGCAACTCATTGCGGGGTAGCGAAGAGAGTAAGCTTCTATTGGAAATACTAGACGATGTGCGGTCAGGGCGCAAGCTCTTGAACAAGACATCCCGAGATGTTGCCTTGGACTTGCTTTGCCAAAACTTCCGCCCTGCATCAAATGCCCGAGATGATGTCCTTGGGTTAGACCACGATGCTGCAGAGTACGCACCCCTAGTTTGGGAATCATGTCGCAGAAGCAAAGTCGGCGACGGCTATTTGTTGTGGACAGCACGGGTCTTGGGTCGAGCATATAGCGCTTACGGGGAGGTCAAGCAAAGCTCCGCCCAGGCTCGACCCTGGTCATTGTCAATCCAGACTTCAAAGTCTGTTCTTGGAAAGTCATCAAGAGAAGCTATTGTCAATGAAGTTATCGACTTGTTCTACAGCGACGATCGCAGTGAGGTCAGCCTAGCAGAAGACGCTGTACGACGCCTGATTTCTCGCTTGGTTCCTGATTCGCCGTACATGAGCGAGATGCATCGAGTCATTCCAGAGGCCATTGGTAAAGCGCTTTTATATAAACCTCCAGAGCTGGATAGCACCTCTCACCCTTTGGCAGATGGTCTGCACGAAGCCGTCTCACCCACGCCGGTGAAGTCAGTATCCGACTGGATCAGAGATCTGACGATGGCACTTTGTAAAGTCGCAGCTGATGACCCCATTCTCGGCGCGCTTCCAGATCTGCTTTGCGGCATCAACCACATGGCGGAGAAGCTTTTACCCTACATACTTCATCTCGTGCTACTCGACGAATACGAAGCAGAACGCAATGTTCATGATACGCTCTCCAAGTCGATGGCGACGTGGTTCCGTGAGTGCAGCCCAACTACTATACCACACGTTCGCATCCTTATACAATCCATACTCTACCTTCGAAGTCAACCGGTCCCTAAGGAGGTAACTAGAGTTGAGCGAGATAAGTGGTTAGATTTCGACTATCTTGAGGCTTCACAGGCCGCGAATGATTGTGGCATGTTCAGGAGTGCACTTTTATTTGCAGAAACATCTTCCGGTCAGCCAATCATCAGGAGTAGCACAAGGAGATCGTCCGTCAGGATTGACCCGCCAAAGGTGCCTCTCCAACTTCAACTTTCTATCTACAAGAACCTCGACGAGCCTGATTCGTTCTACGGAGTAGATCGTGGCTCCAGCCTGTTGTCAGTGCTAGATCGCCTTGATTACGAGGGTGATGGTGTCAAAAGCCTTTTTTTTCGTGGCGCTCGTCTCGATAGTCAAATGCGCCGACACAACGAGTTCGAGGCTGTCGACTCCCGTGGTACGGTTAAATCCCTTATCATGCTGAACATGAACAGCGTTACGCACTCTTTGCTCTCGAACAACCAGTTCCGCGATGCAGGAGACGATGTAGTTGAGAGCACACTCCATACCGCACGAAAGCTAGGCCAGTGGGACATCAAGGCGCCTGAAGTAAATCATACTGAAGCAAGTACCTTGTTCAAGGCATTCCAAGGGTTGCACTTTGCGAAGAGCGTAGCAGAAGCTCAAGAAAACTTTGATCGCCAGCTACAAGCGACTATGAACTTCCTCTGTGGGAAAGATAGCTCATCTATATCTACGAAGACCCGCTTGCGAACGCTAGGGGCGCTCACAGAGGCCGACGAGGTGATCAAGGCTGAGCGTTCAGAGCACTTGATGGATACTTGGGATCGCATGAAGGCACGAGAGAAGTGGATGCGGGCTGGCGAGTAAGTACTGTGCAACATCGGTTGGAGTCCATTTATTCAACAGTCGCTAGATTCAACGATGTGCGCCAGCTTCTATCGTGTCGTGAAACGCTGTTCAATGTACTCGGCGCGAACATTGCACTTGTGGACTCATTACATACCCGGACTGCGAGTATACGTGGTATGGAGGTAGAAGCTCTAGTATCCTCGTCCAGTCTCTGCAGGAAGCACGGCGCACTGCAAGAGTCGCTCGCAAGCGTTACTTATCTTTCTGACATCGTACCCGAATGCAAGGCTATCGGTCTAGACATTGAAGCTACGGCTCAGCATGAGGTAGCAAACGTGCTCTGGGAACAAGGCGAAACCGAGATATCAATAAGAATGCGTCAACACCTGATTGACCACGCCGATTTCGACTCACAAAATGTCGACCTGAGCTTGCCAGTATTGCTTGCTCGACTGGTAAGAACTACAAGACGGCTTAGTTTGTTTTTTTAGCTAACGCAATCAGGGTCATCATCTTGCTGAAGCTCGCCTTGCCAAACCCGACACAATCATGAAGGACTACCTAGAACCAGCGATCCGTGAGCTCAAAGGTCAAAAGGAGGGATTGGGCCCGGGCCAAGTTTTCCACGAGTTCGCCCTGTTCTGCGATAAGCAACTTCAGAGCCCTGAAGCCGCTGAAGACATGAACCGCATCAAAACTGTCATGGACCGGAAGCTGCAAGAGTACCATGACTTTGCCAAGCTATCCAAGACCGACAAGAGCAAAGGAATGCGCGAGACGTACCATCGAAACGCTCGTCGTGCGAAAACCTGGTATGACCTCGATAATGCGGAATACGAAAGGATGCGCAAAGGTCGCGAGCAATTTCTGCGACAGTGTCTCGAAAACTATCTGCTGTCCCTTCTTGCTAGTGACGAGTACAACCACGACGCACTTCGGGTATTCTCGTTGTGGCTAGAGTACTCCGATACTCCTCTAGCGAACCAGGCTGTCAAAGCATATCTGAAGGATGTGCCAAGCGGGAAATTCGCCTTGTTGATGAATCAACTGTCCTCACGATTACAGGCCGAGGAGAACGATTTTCAGCATTTGTTGATGGAGCTAGTCTTTCGTATATGCGTCGATCATCCATTCCATGGCATGCACCAGATTTTCGCGATTCAGATGAAGGTAGCAGCCACCTCTAGGGAAGATGTCGTCAGAGCCAAAGATGAATCTGCGAAGTCTCGTCAGAAAGCTGCGGGTGGCCTTGCGACGGCGCTTAGCACTGACAAGAGAGGCCGGTCGTACTGGAGCTCAATCTTTCAGTCTAACGAGGTATACCACCACCTCGCCATGTTCAAGGGTGAAAAGGAGAGCACCCAACAAGGTCGTGAGTTGCCGCTCGATAGGTACAAGGAATCGCGAGACTTGGTGAACAAGATTCCGAAGCTCAATGTACCGCCCGCCACACTCCAGATTGAAGTTCGACCCAACATGAACTACAGTGACTTGCCGAGGATTGCAGGCTTCAAGTCGACCATGACGATAGCGAACGGACTTAGTGCGCCAAAGGTCATCACTGCTAAGGGCACAGATGGCAAACCGTACAAGCAGCTTGTAAGTAACTGAGAAAGTGAACGAAGACAGAATGATACTGACCATCTTAGTTCAAATCCGGAAACGACGACCTGCGACAAGACGCAATTATGGAGCAAGTTTTCGACCAAGTTTCACGGCTACTCAAGAACCACACCGCAACGCGCATTCGCAATCTTGGTATTCGTACCTACAAAGTCCTACCACTCTCGACTCGCTCTGGTCTTATGGAGTTTGTGCAGAACACGGTTCCTCTTCATCTCTGGGTCATGCCAGCCCATGAGAAATACTACCCAAACGACTACAAGCCTGAGAAGTGCCGCAAGGAGATTGGTGCATGCCAACAAGACTCGCTCACAACGCGCGTCAAGGTCTGGCAGAAGATTGCAGACAACTTCCACCCCGTGCTGCGTTATTTTTTTCTCGAACGCTTCGAAGACCCAGACGAGTGGTTTGAGCGCCGTCTAGCATACACACGTTCCACAGCCGCCATCTCCATCCTAGGACACGTTCTTGGTCTCGGCGACCGACATTGTCACAACATTCTTCTCGACGAGAAGTCCGGCGAAGTAGTGCATATCGATCTCGGTGTGAGTTTCGAAGCTGGTCGCGTCTTGCCTGTGCCAGAAGTCGTGCCCTTCCGACTCACACGCGATCTGGTGGATGGCATGGGATACTCAAAGACGGAGGGCGTTTTCCGTCGTTGCTGCGAATTCACCATGGACACGCTACGCGAGGAACGGGAATCCATCATGACACTTCTCAACGTCCTGCGATATGACCCCCTCGTTAACTGGAGCGTCACACCTACCAAAGCGAAACGTATGCAGGAAGCCAATCAAGAAACTAGTGCAAATGGTACCGCTCGCTCGACCACTGTCGCTCCTGGAGGTACACCTGCGCCGTCGGGTCAGGCAGCCGTGGAAGAGGCGGCGGCAGCGGCGGGTATGGCGCATGAGAGTAACAAAAAGAGGGAAAAGGAGGAACAGGCCGGTGAGGCAGGGAGAGCATTGAGTGTGGTGGAGAAGAAGTTGAGCAAAACGCTTAGTACGAAGGCGACGGTGAATGAGCTTATTCAGCAAGCTACCGATGAGCGGAATCTGGCGGTGCTGTATATGGGGTGGGCGAGTTATGCATAGTAGGAAGTAGACAGTAGCCTAAATGTACTCGTAGTGAAATCCATGAAGAATTTTACATGACAAAAGTCGGTGGATACCGTCAGGATGCCTTTTTATGATGGGCATATCGCGCGCCCGCGATGTGCCTTTCGTCACGACAAGCACTCCTCCCAGAGCCATGTAGCCAACTACATCGAACTTGCTGAAATACACTATTACCACTCTACGTATACTCCAAACATGTCGCGAAAAAAGAAAGCACGCCTTCTGTTCAAAGTGCTTCTGCGTATAGCAGTCAATCACAGCCACAAAACTCTGCTTTGCAACTCAGCCTGCGGCATACATAGCGCCAGGCAGCACAGTACGATGAAGCAATCATGTAGTGTGTTCACTAACATGGGTAACTTTGGTTGACGGTGGAGAGGTGTTGATTGTCGCCCATGACGTCTACCGAGGTATTTCCCAGTTTGGCAACATCTCGTGGCCACAACTGCTTACCGCTAACGTGCACGACTGTAATTAACGGTAAGATGCAAGAGTCGCTTGTCTAGGGAGTTATTGTTCTATTCGCGATGTTTTGCGTGCTGTATTCAACGCCTCTTCGAAAGTTAGTTGAAAAAGGAAACTATCAACCGTGTAGCGGGGTCTAGCTAGATCTCTAGTTTTATCAACGTCTGGTATCGGGGCGCACTGTCCGAGCAAGCCACTTAGAAGTATCGTCATCGATTTTTTTTTTCAGTTTTCAATCTGAGCCGTTCCGCAATTAACACCTGCTCGAAGGTTATCCTGATAGGAGGGTATTGCGTGTGCAGCTAGGCAGCCTAGTTCTTCTATCCCTGCAACCGCGACTTTTTGCCATAAGCAGTCGCAAATTTTCTATCAACCAAGTATAGCCAAAGGGGCTGGTTCGCAAAAGCGACACACATCCTACATACAACTAATACCAAAATGCGAAATTAGCTACACAGGAAGGTACACATACCTGCCTAGGCAATAAGACCGTTCGCGCACTATTGTCGCATCACGATCAAGAGCCTCTGCTGCCTCTATATCTGCCAGGCACATATTGTTGTCTTGGATGCAGCTCCATCGCGACCGAATTTCGAAGCTGGATGGGAAGACTTGGGGACATTGACTGAGGCCCTTTGTGCACTGCTATCACATTGCAATGGAGCGCCTTAGTTGCCTTTGTATTTGCCAGGTGCTCATCGTGATCTTTGGTGTTGCTGTTAGCAGCTGATCGGCAAAAGACATTGTTGTTGTGATTTAACCCCGCTCTGAGTTTTTGTGTGACCCGTCCCCCTCTGCCCCACCGCACACAGATTTTCGCCATCTTTGCGACCGTCGTACATCACGCAGCCATGATCCAGTAGCTCGTCGTAATTTTTTATAATAATAACAAATAATTAATTTGTTCCCCTTAATAACATTCAGTACAACTGGCCTAATGGCCCAATGGCAAGGCGCTTGACTACGATTTAGTTTCGAAATCAAGAGATTCCAGGTTCGACCCCTGGTTAGGTCATCATTTTTGGCCATGCTGGCTATGTTTTTGTTAGAGGGGCAAATGCTTGAACTTTCTTTTTGCTTCTTGTTACAACAACTAGGAGATATTCATAGCTTTCTACAGTAACCAAAAAATCTTTACGCTTTGTATAGTATATACTAGCTTTAGCCTTTTAAGACAACCTTTTAATGTGACTACACATTTTGTAGACACCTTTTTAGTAAAAAAAAAGATTTATTGCTAACAACAGGTATCTAGGCTTATGCCCCCTTGTTTAGTATTGCTAGCACGTAATTAGTGTGTCGCATGTTTAGACAAAAACAAAGAAAAGCAAGACAAGGACGCAAATTGCCTCCTAACTTAACGCGCCTTATCCTGCCTATGCTGCTTATACTGCCTATGCTGCCTACTTATATTAAAGCTTTACTTCTAGGTACTCTTAAACAAATTAAAGAAGCAGCACTATTATCACCTTGCTTTCTAACCTATACATGCGACAATAAAACGCCTACTTCTCTTTTCCTACCTTTTTCTTCTCTATCGCTATTTTAATGTTATACAACAGCTAGCCTAACTAGTTAATAGTTTCTTTACTTAGCCTATGCACAATTAACAAGAAGAAAAAGATACTAAAGTAGAGTATTTTAAGTACTTTGCTAGTATTAGTAAACACTCTATAGATCTTGTATTTCTTTTACAACTAGCTAAGTTAAGGCTTAACATTCTTTTTATATATAGAGATATTACAGATTCTAGAGTTGTTTATAAGAGATATAATTATAAAGTTTTAAAAAAGCTAAGTTTGTAAATGCTTTATAAACTTAGGTGTCTGCATAATTAGCTTAAGCTAGACTAGTATAAAGGCTAAGTATATAATAAGAAAGCTTCCTGTCTTTAAATGAAAGTTAAGGTTAAAAAGATACTTGTTGTAGAGGTTGCATGCTATTGCAGTGTATTATATACAAATTGTTTGTATACAGTGCTGTTTAAAAGGTAAAAAGTAGTAAGTAAAAAGTAGTAGCTTTAGCTTTATAAAGTATTGCAGGCTCCTGCTATAATACGTACGTGTTTTTTCTTTCTTCTATTGCATTATGTTGCAATCCTATTGCAATCTTACTGTAATTTTGTTATTAACTATAGGCTAGCAATTACTGTTGGACACGTTTTAACTATTGTCGTTTTTTAGTACCTTAGCAAATTTTTTAACCCTAATTATCGCTTAGTGTTCTAAGCTTTCCTTCTAGAACTTATCCACCTAATGTTTGAATCTCGTTAACTACACACAATCTTTTTTTTTGATTTTTGCGATTGATTAGTCGAGGGTAGCTGCTTTTCACTTTTTTGGAACCCTATTTTGACTACAACAACAACCACCACCTTTGACACCTTAAAAAATAAAATTATAGTATGTACTTTGCGTACGTAGAAGAAAAATGTACGCTGTGCACCTCTCTTGGTAATAAATAGTGTTAATAATTGCTTCCGAAAGGAAGTATCTTAGCCTAAACAGTGATTAAAAATGGGACAAAGCGCGACTATTGTTAGTCGCTGCAAAGGGCGGGGTCTTTAGGCAGGTAAAAAAAAAGGTAGCGTAAGGAACGTTAATTCTAAGAAAAGATGTTATGATGCGTCTTACCTTTAGATTCGGACCTGTAAGAAACAAATCAGTCCAACAAAAAAAAATTGATATACAAAGTTTATCCTTGCGCTAGTGAAGTCGGCCCGAATAGTAGCGGAAGCTACTAAGCCCTTTGTTGTGCATTTAATTCTGCAGTATTAAGTTACTCCACCATAATTCGTATACTATGTAAACAGTAATAAATAATATGATAGTACAGAGGGGTGACCAAAAAAAGATGTCAAAAAAGTTATAGTTTTTAAAGCTTTATATTTCTAATACCAGAAGAGCTATACCAAAAAGAGTTAGTGATTTGGAAAGCCAAAATCTTCCTCTTTGAGATGAAACACTTAGTAGGCTGCTTAGTCAGCATCTCTGCGCTCAACATTCGCAGTGAAAATAAGGATAAAAAACTTAAGGATAAATAACAAAATAATTGTTATTTGAAGATGTAAAAATCGCTATAAATCACATATATCAAATAAGACTATTTAATCTCTTTCGTGTGTGAGTTTAAAGGTAATTGTAAAATAGACAATTAAGAAATAATAAAGAGCTTGTTTTTTGGGGTTTTTTCTAAACAAATCACTAAAAAAACTTCCTAATACTTAGTGTACCAGCTCTCAGCTTTCTTAACGTCAAAATAAAGCCTCGGTAAAGATAAAATACAATTTTCTATCGCCTTTTAAGGTAATTAACCCCATTCCTCTATTAAAGCAGTCTTCAAGGCTGCTATACTTTTTTTATTCTTTCCTATACCTAAAGGAGTAATAGGCCTTTTAGCTAAAGCGTTTTTCAGCAAGGCCCACACGTTTTCTATAGGATTTAGATCGGGACTATAGGCAGGATGCTTAAAAAGAGATATTCTATTCCTAGAAAACTAAGATAAAACTTCTAGAGTTTTATGAATCTTAGCGTTATCCTGCTAAAACATCTAGCCTATATCAAGGTTAGTAAGGCCTTTAATTCTAAAAGAAAAGATTCTAAGTTTATAATTTAAATATAGAGTAAAAAGCCTCTAAGTAAGAAAAAGAAGTATATATAAATACCTTTTTTCAACGCAGGTTTTACCATAGAAATTAGAATCTTTTCAATATAGTCTGAATTCCTAAAAGGAGTAGTAATTAAAGGGCTTTTAATTACTACTAGTTTGGATCTACCACCTGTCCAAATCGCTCCCTAAACTTGGATAGAAATATCTTAACCTATAACTAGATTAGTAAGCGTGCTAAAAATAGATCAAAATAATACAAAAATATTAGATATATTAATGTCTTGTTTTAGTTAAACAAAGTTTTTTTAAACTAACTTGTGTTAGTTGTAGAAACTATTTTCCTTCCTACCCTGTTATTTTGCCGTGTTCAATAGTATTCTGTCCTAGCACCGTTACCTCGCTTAATAGCAGACTTGTCTGCAAATGTAATCTTATTGAAGTTTAACTTTTTAAGGTTTTTAAGGATTTGCTTAGCGTAAATATAACAATTATAAGCCTTTTTAGCGTCTAAAGGCGTCTTTTTTCAAGAAATATTAACAGAATAGTTCTCCTCTCTTAGAACGCGTTGAAAGCTTCTAATAGAAAGATCTAGACTATTTTCTTCTAAAAGACGTCGATTTGTCTTTTATGGCTTTTAGTAAGGTCTCTATTAAGCACCCTTTTTGCTTTATTTGAGATCTTTGTAGAACGACCTTGTTTAGGCCAGAAAGTAGATAAAGGAGCCTTTTTTTGTTTAATTCGATAAAGAGTATTAGAAATACTTCTGGAAGACTTTTCTAGTATATTACTAACCAAAGAAATAGGCTTGTTATGTAAATATGAAGTATAAACTTCTTGCTCAAATTAAGAAAGATTGCGAGACATAGAGGAGATACTACAAAAACACAAGTTAGGATAAACAAGAGGAGTTAATATACTACAGGTGTCAGATTTGGGAGATCAGCGAGGTTGATCAGGAGGTCGGCGAGATTGGTCAAGGGGCCTGAGAGCGTGATCATAGGGTGGCGCTAAAAGACGCTAAACGCGCTAGCGCCGCCAAGGGTCACCCGGATAAAAGGAGCACCTGAGATCGGTACAATCGATCAAGAGAACACTAACAACTTGATAATTAATACAATACAATTATTATTAATTATATTATTATTATCCTATTAGTTTTAACAACCTATTATTTCTAACAATTAAGAGTCTTACTACCTTAACTAAACAAGAATTAATAACACAAGAAAACCTTGCACGCTATTAAAAAGATGTCTATACTACTTCTATAAGACTCCTCTGTGATCCTTACTAATCACACAAACTAGATTAAATAGATCTGTTAAATTAAGACGCGTGCAGACTTTTTATGCCTGTAGAAGAAGATAGATCTAAACCTTACAATTAAACCTCTTACTAAGCTAAAAGTGCCTTAAATGCCGCAACTAAGCGACTATTAAGCGTCGCAATAAGCGATCAACGCGCAAGCTACAACGTACTAGGCCGATTACAGCAGCAGCGTACCTATACCGCCCTCTATACCTACTTATCCTGCTAATCTAGCTACAAACGCAAGAGCCTTGTATAAAAAAGATCCAAAAATTCATAAACTAGAGTTAAATTAATATAAAATAGAAGATTAAAAGTATACTAAAAGGTAAGCAGCGTTTAATAAGATTATGCAGAAGATACAATAAATAGTTAACAACTACTTATATACAAATTGCTGCAAAGCAAGACAATTATACTATTAGTAAATTACTAACCTTATAGCTACTGTAGGTATTAATGCTAAAGACGAAATTAAGGAGACCTAAGAGCAGTACAAAACCGCAATGAAGCTGCCTAAAGTAATTGCCTTATAGAAAACATAGCTTATTAAAGTTAATAACGCTACAACTAAGAGTAAAGCTGTTAGAATACCTAAATGCTAACTAGACATGTACATTAAGGAGGACTTTATCTAAGCTATGGCTAAACACTTAGATTTATAAACAATATTATTTGTATTTTATAGATTAAAGAATCTTTTCATTACAGTTAAGGATATAATCTGTGAATATTAAGATTACATACAGCTTTTCTACCTACTTAAAGCAAAGTTAACTAAGGCGTCCTTTAGAGCAGCTGCAGGAGCTAGAATACTATTGCTTAATAAAGACAAATTAGATAATCTTAGGCAGAAGCGCAAACACCGCTGAAATTAAAAGCTTACTCAAGATACTAAATTAACTAATATCTAACATACTGCAAGCAAATGTAAAGCATGTAATATAAAACATACGCTTAAGGATTGCTAGTACGCGCACCCTAGCAACGCACTAGCCTAGTAGTAACTTTAAGAAAATAAAATAGATTAAGTCTAATTGCGTATTAATAACAGCCTAGCTATGCAAGAAACAATTTGCAACGCTAAGCAGCAATTATAATTTTAAAGACCTGCAATTGAAAAGTTACACACAGCAACTCTTATAATTAAGCAAGACAACTAACTACATAGTTAGAAAATTAGAAAGATTAACTACACGTTTATTGAGGCCTTGTTTAAAGCAAGCTAAGTTACATATCCTTTACAACAATTATAGATCTTTATCTTTAAATTAATATGTTACTGTTACGACCATCGCTGCCTAGCCCCACTATAGCCACGACCCAGACCAGGGCTGCTCTCACTAAGCGAGAAGACCCGCAGAGCAGAAGAAGTCTTAGCGCTCTTACTAATCTTATAATCTGCACGGAGCACGTAGAGCAAGAGAGCAGCAGTGCTCTTACTAGTCTTATTAATCTTATAGAGCAAGCAGAGCACAGAGATTATAAGATGTCTACTTACTAGTATATAGTCTTAGGTATTAAACCTCTATAGTTTAGTGTATTTAACTTTAAGTAATAATCTAATAATTAGTTCTTACTTTCTTAACTCTTATGTTATTATATTAATTTTCTAATTATGCTAACACACCCTATACTATTATATTAATCTTTTAATTATGCTAGTACAACCTGTGTCCCTAATACTTGTTTATTCCTTAAGAACTAACACTAGATTATATTTAGACAATCTTTATACTTTAAACACCCTTAAGATAAGTAATACTGCTATAGACACACCTACTAATTCCCTTACTAGGATGTTACGATCCAGACTAAGGGACGAGGGGACAACCCCGCAGGAACTATGCAACATAGACAGATAATTACAGCTAGGCAACCACAACGCCGTCACGTGACTGCTCACTAACAAGCGCTTATCCACAAGCGCAACTACGTGACTGTTTACTAACAAGCGCTTATCTACGAGCGTAACTACGTAACTAATTATTAACAAGCATAATTGTCTACAAGCGCACGCTTGTATACAAGTGCTACACTTATTAGTATATAGTAGTAGGCAATATGCTCTTATAGCTTATTATGTTTAACTTAAAGTTTTATCTTAGGAATTAATCTAAGAATTAAGACTTATTTCTTAACCTTGTACTATTACATTAATCTTTTAATTATACTAGTACACTCTGTGCTTTTAGTACTTATTTATTCCCTAAGAACTAACCTAGATTATCTTTAAATAATCTTTATACTTTAAACACTCTTAAGATAAGTAATACTGCTATAGACACACCTGCTAATTCTCTTACTAGGAGGACTATAAGCTGTGCTAATAAGCCTAAGACTTATTATAGTAATTATAGCAAGCTTAACGCTTAGCTCCTCTAAGTTAACAGATACTTCTATATTAAAATAGACAAGATTAATAATAATGACAAAGTAGTCTTAGCCTCTACATATCTTTAAGGAGATGTAGAGAAGTAAGCTAACTTAATCCTTTAACGCTATATAGACAGTGCTATTATAAATACTAATAACACAGCCTTAGTTAAAGACTAGAATACGTTTAAAGCTAAGATAAAAGAAGTTTTTTTACCCCTTAAAGAATCTGTAGTTGTAGAGCAGAAGATTTAAAGACTACAACAAACTAAGTTTACAGAGGGGTGACAAAAAAAAAGATGTCAAAAAAGTTATAGTTTTTAAAGCTTTATATGTCGACAACTAGAAGTACTATACCCAAAAGAATTAGTAATTTGGAAAGCTAATATCTTCCTTTTTATGTTGGGTGGCTTAGTAAGCTGCTTAGTTAGCATAGTTGTCCTTGTAATCTTGCTTGAAATGAGATGAAAAAAAAAGTGAAAATAGATTTTAGTATAACTTTTTTATAATTGAATAAAAACACGCTAAGAAAAAATTCAGTTTAATAAGCTTACATAAGTATAACATAAGCGTATTTTAGAGGCTTACATCTTAATTTCTTAGAATTTAATAAAAGGGTGAAAAAAATAGAGGTTGCTTACGTAGGCGCTAATTACGTAATAGCTTAGTAAGCTTTTAGTATATTAACTCCTCTTGTTTGTCCTAACTTGCTTTTTTTATAATACCTCCTCTATGTCTCGCAATCTTTCTTAATTTGAGCAAGAAGTTTATACTTTATATTTACAAAACAAGCCTATTTCTTTAATTAGTAATTTACTAGAAAAGTCCTCTAGAAGTATTACTAATACTCTTTATTAAATAAAACAAAAAAAATGCTTCGTTTTCTACTTTTAGGCCTTAAAATGGTTGTCCTACAAAGATCTCAAATAAAGCAAAAAGAGTGCTTAATAGAGACCTTACTAAAAGCCCTAAAAAGACAAATTAACGTCTTTTAAAAGAAAATAGTCTAGATCTTTCTATTAGAAGCTTACAACGCTTTTATAACAAGAGAACTATTCTATTAACATTTCTTAAAAAAAGACGCCTTTAGACGCTAAAAAGGCTTATAATTGTTATATTTACGCTAAGCAATTACTTAAAAACCCCAAAAATGTTAACTTTAATAAAGTTATATTTTTAGACGAGTCTGCTATTAAGCGAGGGCATAGTGCTAGGACAGAATACTATCAAACACGGCAAAATAATAGAGTTAGAAGGAAAATAGTTTCTACAACTAACACAAGTAAGTTTAAAAAAACTCTATTTAACAAAAAAAAAACTTTAATATATCTATTATTTTTCTATTATGGTAATCTATTTTTAGCACGCTTACTAATTAAGTTATAGGTCAAGATATTTCTATCTAAGTTTGGGAAACGATTTAGATAGGTGGTAGATCCAAATTAGTAGTAATTAAAAGCCCTTTAATTACTACTTCATTTAGGAGTTTAGACTATATTAAAAAGATCCTTATTCCTATAGTAAAACCTGTGATAAAAAAAGGTAAGTTACCTATACTCCTTTTTCCTACTTAGAGAGTGTTTACTCTATATTTAAATTATAAAGTAGCAATCTTTTTCTATATAACTAAAGGACTTACTAACCTCTATCTAGGCTGGAAGTTTTAATAGGATAACGCTAAGATTTATAAAACTCTAGAAGTTTTATCTTAGTTTTCTAAGAATAGAATATCGCTTTTTAAGCATCCTGCTTATAGTCCTAATCTAAATCCTATAGAAAACGTGTGGGCCTTGCTAAAAAACTCTTTAGCTAAAAGGCCTATTACTTCTTTAAGTATAGGAAAGAGTAAAAAAAGTATAGCAGCCTTTAAGGCTGCTATAAGGGAGGAATAGGACTAATTACCTTAAAAGGCGATTAATAATTGTATTCTATCTTTACTAAGGCGTTATTTGGACGTTAAGGAAGCTAAAGGCTAGTACACTAACTATTAGTAAGCTTTCTTCGTTATTTATTTAGAAAAAACCCTAAAAACAAGCTCTTAATTACTACTTAATAGTTTTTTTTACAATTATCTTCAAACTTACACAAAGATGAGTTTAACTAGTATTATTTAATATATATACTTTATAGCGATTTTTACATCTTCAAAAAAAAGTTATTTTGTTATTTATTCTTGAGTTTTTTTATCTTTGTTTTCACTGCTGAAGTTGAGCGCAAAAGTGCTTACTAAGCAGCTTACTAAGTAGCTTAATTTAAAGAAGAAGATCTTGGCTTTCCAAATCACTGACCGTTTTGGAAATAGCCCTTCTGGTTGTAGTAATTTAAAGCTTTGAAAACTATAACCTTTTTGACATCTTTTTTTTTGGTCACCCCTCTGTACTACTAACTATATAATAAAATTCTAACAGTATAAAATAGTTATTAAATAAGACAACAATGCTTTAATATAGATGTACTAACAAGGTCTTAAACCTACTATATAACAGGAACTTATATAAAGCAGAGTTAACCTTAACATACTTTACAAACTTATAGCTAAAGCTATTAGAGTTAATAATAAACTATATAAGCTTATGTTAGAAGAATAGTTATTTGCGCTAAGGAATTGCGCACCTAGGAACACAGACACTTAACTATGTTAACTATTTTAATGCTTATACTTTAACTAAAGACGTTAGTAAAACTATGTACCTAAGACCTTAAGGCATTACACTACTAATAGCTATAAGCTAATACACCTTAACAATATTAATAAAGGACTAGGGAAGAAGAAGTCTATATATAATAAAGGTAATAAGAAAGTTACTTATTATAAATATAGCAAGAATAGTTATATAAAACAAGACTGCTAAAGCTAAAGCAAAGTAACTTAATAACTTAATCTATTGACATGCGCAACGTATTTGATGGACTCGCCGCCAAACAAGCCTTTCACAACCTCTATTGTAATCTTAACATCTATAATACTAGACGCATTGATAAGGTGTTAATAAATGACAGAATTTGACCTCTGCGTCCACCTAATTACTATAGGAGCTACCGCCGACAGCTCCTCTTTAACCGACCAGGGAGGCCGCTTAACAAAGGTGAACGCAGGCTTTGTAATCTACTACTATAGCTTCTTGTATAGTGACCTTGTAAGGTCTAACTTTACTTAATGTAAGCTGTTAGTCTTTGTGTTAAACAAGAAGAAGAACAGTCTAAGCATTATATTATTTGTATATAGTACCGTGTGGTATAGGAAATCCTAAAGGTAAGAAGCAGTAGGTAGGGAGCTTTTATAAAGTATTGCAGGCTCCCGCTGCGGTAACGTACGTGTCCTTACCCTCCTCTACCTCTACCTCCTCTACCTCTATCGCAATCTTGTTGCTAGCTATAAGTTAGCAGTCGCTATTAAACACGTTTTAATTAGTGTTGTTTTTTAGTACCTTTAGCAAATTTTTTAACCCTAATTTTGCTTAGTAGTCTAAGCTTTTCTGCTCTAAGCGCTTAGCGTGTAGACCTTATCTACTTACTGTTTAAATTTTGTTAACTACACATAATGTTTTTTTGACTTTTGCGACTAATTAGTAGAGGACAGCTGCTTTTTACTTTTTTAGAAAACCTATTTTGACTACAATGACAACCACCACCTTTAATACCTTAAAAAAATAAATAACTTAATATTATTTACTATGCAGGACCTAATAATAATCTAGATAATAAATAGAACCTTATTATACAACCTACTATTATAGTCTAAGGATAGAATTAGGTAAGTATTAACAGTCTAGATAACATAGTTGTAATTACGCTAGAAGAAGCCTTAGATAGCAACATTTTTAAGATAGTGCTAGACAAAGATATAGAAGTAACTCTAGTAAAAGAAACTAAACACGGCAAGATAGCTAAGTTTTAGAAAAGCTATTAACTAGCTACACTAATTATATAGGAAGAACTAGTAGTATATAACAAGGAGACAGTTCTTACGTATATATAAAAACTCTTTACCTACACTATAGAAGATAGACATAATATTAGTATATAGGTATTACTACTTATAGAGACTAGATGCTTTATAGATCTAGTAGAGAAGACTAACGCCCTACTTAAGTAACTTAGATAACTTAAAGAAGTCTTTATAAAACTCTATAAAGGAATATTCCTAGACTATAGCTAGTATGCTAATTTACTAGAGGAAATACAGAAGAAAGGACTTACTCTAGTAGTAACTATTAATAAGGCTATATATAATAATTTTATATAAAAATAGACTAAAGAAGCTAAAGCTTCCTAGAACAAGCTAACATGCTAGCTCTTAGACAAGAAGATAAAGGAGATTTATAATAAACTTAAGGCAACATAATAACAGCATAAGGCTTAAAATAATAGCTACGCTAAGAATATATACTACTAGATAGACCTACGTAACCTAGAACATGTAAAGTATTTATAAACTATATATACACACAACGACTGCATAATCTATTATTCTAATAAATGTAGATTAAGATAGTTTCTTAAGAAATTTAAAAGAATGCCTAAATATAAATACTAATAGTATAATTATACAAATAATAAATGCGCAGTATATATATAGGACAAAAGACATAGCTTATACTTTTATAAATATAATAATCTAGAAGAAATCCTGCAGATGCATATAACGCAGTAGAAAGATAATAAGAACAGAACTAGTATATAAGCGTATAACTAACCCTTATAATACACATGCTTTAATATTAAGTATAATAAATACTTTATTATAAAGAAGTGTTATAGATTTAGTACACAGTCTTTTTTAAATAGACGCCTTAGATACCTAGAACTACTAAAGAAATTAATGTAATAAATCCCCTAAGCCTCTTTAAGCTTACAGTAAAGCTTAATAGATACTAGATACAGGCACTAGTAGATTCTAGCGCATAGGCTAACTTTATTTCTACTTAAATAGTACTAGTAGCAGGTCTATAACTACTAAAAAAACAAGAACCTTATCTACTATACGTAGCTAATAGTTAGCCTATACTAGGCAAGATAATAATTACTTATAAGGTTATCTAAGTAACGCTCCGCATCTAGGAACACTAGAAAGAGATAGACCTAGACGTCTTTAGACTAGCTACTTATAACATTATATTAGGACTTTTTTAGTTATAAGAATATAATCTGTAAATTAACTAGAAGTTAAAGAAGTTCTTATTTAAGTGCTATAGACTTAATGTAACTATAAGCTAGCCTATATATCTAACAACTAAGATAGTAAATAAGAGGAAGATTAATAATATTGCTAAGAGATAGTAAACCTTAACTAAGAACAGCCTTAAGACAAGAGAGTTTAACTTAATAGATACTAGAAAAGCTCCTCTAGGTTATAAAGTTAGAGTTTTAAGAATACACGTAACTCTAAATATCTTAAAAAAGTATAAAGAATTTTAGCACCTCTTTATAGAAGTAGCAGATAATAAAGCTTTACTAAGATACTTACTCTAGGATTATAAGATTGTCTTAGAAGAAAAAAAACTTTACTTTTTAGACTAATTTATTAACTATTAGAGATAGAACTTAAGATATTAAAAAAAAACTAGACAAGAATTTAGTAAAAGGCTATATAAGACTTTTAATATTACTAGCAGGATTCTCTATACTCTTTATACTAAAGAAAAAATAACTACTAAGAATGTATATTGACTATTAGAAGTTAAGCAACATTATAGTAAAGAATTAATATTTACTACTTAATATTATAAAACTTAGAGATTAATTATCTTATATCAAGGTCTTTATAGCACTAGACCTATAATATAGATACTACTTTATTAGAATAAAGAAAAGTAAAGAATAGAAGATAGTATTTTAAATAAGATATAGACATTATAAATATACTATTATGCTGTTTAAGTTAATAAACGCCTTAGTAATATTTTAAGAACTTATTAATGATATATTAAGAGTACACTTAGATATCTTTGTTATTATATACTTAGATAATGTATTTATCTACTTTAAGAACCTAATAGATTATGTTAAACATGTCTGTATAGTACTAAGGTGCCTAGACTAGTTTGATTTATAAATAAAACCTAAGAAATGTAAGTTTTATAAAAATAAAGTTGATTTTCTAGGATACATTATAGGGGTACAAGGAGTATAGATAAGTAAAGAAGAAATATAAGTAATTAAAAATTGCCATAACTAACAATATTTAAGGAAATAAAATCTTTTTTAAGATTTTTAAACTTTAACTAATAGTTTACTAAAGATTACTCTAAGATTGCTATTCTATTAACAAGACTTATAAGGAAGGAAATACCCCTTAAATAGCGTAGAGAAGTAGAGAATGCCTTCTAATTTTTAAGAATATAAGTATAGAACTACTATACTTTTATATATTCTAAGCAAGACAGCTACTATAATTTAAGACAGACGCATTAAATCTTGCACTTAGAAGATACTCTAGCTAACAATATAAAGGCAAATAGTACTTAATTACTTATTATTCTTGTAAGTTTTTAAGACTAAAAGAATAATATAATATTTACAATAAGAAGCTATTAGCTATTATTAATTATTCAAGACATTAGAGAGTATACGCTAAAAGCTACTTAGAACTTAAAATATTTACAAATTATAAGAACTTAGTTAATTTTATAACTACTAAAAGACTTAACTAACGCTAGGTTTAATAGTTAGAGGAATTAAAATAATATAAGTTTAAGATTGTGTATATACTAAGAAAGAACAATAGAAGAGTAGACGTTCTTAGCTACTAACACAACATTACAAAAACAAAAGAATTAACTAACTCTATAATACTATAAGTTGATAATAATAGATTATTAGAACTAGTATAAACGCCTAATCTACTAATACGTATTATGTATAATATACTAGAAAAATTGCAAAAAGTAATCATTTAACAACACTACAACAACCTATTATATAGTTACTTAAATATTACAAGAACTATAGAACTTATTAAGAAAAATTATAAGTTTCTAAGAATAAAGGATAAAGTTACTACTTTTATTACTAAGTGTATAGACTGTTAGAAGAATAAGCACAGTACACACGTACCTTATAGAGAAATATAAATAATAGAACTACTTAACGCACTGTAGTTAGACATCTCTATAGATTTTATTATAGAATTACTAGTTTTAAAAGACCTTGTTACAAAAGTATCTTACAACATATTTCTTATAGTAGTTAATTAATTTACAAAATAAGCAGAGTATATTGCCTTTAAGAAAGATTTTACAGTAGTACAGCTTACACATATTATTAATAACAGAAATATTAAATACTACAGCATACTAAAATTAATTATTAGTAACAAAGACAAGCTCTTTACCTTAGATTTTTAGACAACATTACTCGCTGTAATAAGAACTAAGAAAAAGCTATTAATAGCATATTATTTGTAGATAGACAGACGAACAGAGTAAATAAACTGTATAATAAAAGCATATCTAAAGATATATGTTAATTAACAGCAGAATAATTAGGTATTATTACTACTTATAGCATAGATAGCATATAATAACAAGCTTTTAGAGTCTATAGGATAGACTCTATTTTATACAAATTACAAGAGACACTTAAATCTCTTTACATATACACCTCTAAGCTTAAAGACAAAAGTAGCTATTATAATAGCTAATAAGCTAAAGAAAGTACATAAGTTACTTAAAATGACACTTAAGAAGGCCTAATGCTAAAGCCTTTTATATATTAATTAGAAATAAAAAACATTACCTTAGCTAAAGAAGGGGGATAAAGTATACTGGCTTACAAAGAATCTTTGTACTAAATAACCTAGTAAAAGGCTTAATAACGTTAAAGTTAGACTATTTTTAATTCTTAACAAGAAAAGACTAGTAGCATACACACTTAACCTTCTACTTAATATAAAAATCTACTTAAGATTCTATATTAACATGTTAGAACTAGTAGACATAGAAACTCTATTACAAAAAATATTCTACTATAAAATAGAAGAAGATAATGTTTTTAAAGTTGAGAGAATTCTTATATACTAAAACAATAACAACAGCAAAGAATACCTAGTTAAATAGTTAAGCTACCTAGATAGTAACAATATATAGGAACCTAATATAAACCTAACTAACTACTAATAAATACTATAAAAATACAACAACTGTACTAGGAATTAAACTAAGGACGTTAGCATATATATACCTAGAAACAAAAATAAACCTACTTAAGCTTTATAAATAGACTACTATATCACAACGCTTAAATAGTAAGAATAAAAACAAATAATATACCTTTTAAACTACTACTAGCTTCTAACACAGCAATACTAAGCTTAGCAATAAAAGTATTAATTAAATCTATAGTAGCCTATATTGTAGGCAAAAGGGCTATACTAATAGATGCTGTAGGATAATTAGTTTCTTGCGCTATCTTAAGCTTACTAGCAATCTCTATATCTAAAGCAAAGCACAACGCTTTCTTATAAGCACGCTCTTTAGCTTATTTTAAAATTTTCTTATTCTACAGCAAACGCGAAATTACTATTATAAGTAACTTTTTATTATTATTTACTTTCTTTTAATACTTATTGCGAGTATAATTTAGAGACTCCTAAGATATGTTTACACATGCTTAACCTAGCCGCGTATACTTAGTACACTTTAGACAAGAATTAGGTATAACAAAATAAATAAGGCTTTCTAGTAATAATAATTATAAGAAGCTTTAGTAGGATAGTTAGCACAAACAATTTTAAAACTAAGATATAAGCAACGTTAATAGGAGGAGAATATAATAACTACCTAACTTATAACGCAGGGCAAGCCTTAGTTATTTAAATAAAAAACTACAAAACACAACTACGTAATTTAAAGATAAATCTTTAAAGAAGGAGGATAGTGTTATAATTTAGACTAAGGGACAAGGGGGACAACCCTGTAGAGACTATGCAACATAGATAGATAATTACAGCTAGGCAACTACAACGCTGTTACGTAACTACTTACTAACAAGCGCTTATCTACAAGCGCAACTATATAACTACTTACTAATAAGCGCTTATCTACAAGCGCAACTACGTAACTAATTATTAATAAGCGTAATTGTACACAAGCGCTACACTTATTAGTATATAGTAGTAGGCAATATGCCCTTATAGCTTATTATATTTAACTTAGAGTTTTATCTTAGTAATTAATCTAAGGATTAAGACTTGTTTCTTAACCTTGTACTATTACATTAATTTTCTAATCGTGCTAGTACACCCTGTGCCCTTAGTACCCGTTCATTCCCCAAGAACTAACCTAGATTATCTTTAGACGATCTTCACACTCTACATCTCCTTAAAAATACATAGAGGCTAAGACTGCTTTGTTATTATTATTAATCTTGTCTCCTTTAATATAGAAGTATCTATTAACTTGGAGGAGCTAAGCATTAAGCTTACTATAATTACTATAATAAGTCTTAGGCTTGTTAGCGCGGCTTATAGTCCTCCTAGTAAGGGAATTAGCGGGTGTGTTTATAGCAGTATTACTTATCTTTAAGAGTATTTAAAGTGTGAAGATTGTCTAAAAATAACCTAGGTTAGTTCTTAGGAGAATAAACAAGTACTAGGGACATAGGGTGTACTAGCATAATTAGAAGATTAATGTATTAGTACAAGGGTGTGTTAGCATAATTAGAAGATTAATGTAATAACACAAGGTTAAGAAGCAAGTCTTAATCTTTAGATTAATTACTAAGTAAAAACTCTAAATTCAACATAATAAGCTATAAAAGCATATTGCCTACTACTATATACTAATAAACGTAGTGCTTATGTATAAGCGTGCGCTTGTAAATAAGCGTGTGTACGCTTGTAGATAAGCGCTTATTAATAATTAGTTACGTAGTCGCGCTCGTGTATAAGCGTGCTTGTTAGTAAGCAGTTACGTGACAGCAGCGCAGTTGCCTAGCTGTAATTATCTGCTTATGTCGCATAGTCCCTAAAGGATTGTCCCCCACGTCCCTTAGTTCGGATTGTAACAGTAGCTTAGCCTTAGTAGTTAATGTAGTAACTGTAGTCTACTAAGCTGCCTTCTAAAATATTAGACAACTATATAAAATAGCTATATAACTATAAGATAATTAGTAAGTTTCTTAATTGTTTACAAAGAAAGTGTTGCCTGTAATTATTAAGTTTAGGCTATTATAGTTCCTGTACTAGATCGCGTCCTATCTTGTCTAATAGAAGTAGATAATTACCTGTTTAACAGCTTTTATATACTAATTACTAGAGTTTATAAGGAAGTATAAGAGCTATAAAATTAAGTAAGTAATATCTAGTTGCAGCATAATAGCTATATATAGCACTAAACTAACTCTTTATTAGTAAGCCTTAATCTCTTGCTTAGTTGCTTTGCTAGTGTTCTTTATTAGCTCCTCTAACAGTAATAAAGTCTTAGCAAAGCTACTATCTTCTAGCTTAAACTTCTTTGCAATTTTATAAATATATATATTATATATAAGTATAATTATTTACTTCTTATAATCTCTAATTACTTAATACTAAAGAACTATTTAACTAATTCTTATTTCTCTATCTTGTACTTATCTATAATCTTTAACTAAAAATCTATTACCTTCTACTTATAATCTTTTACAAAGAGTAGTAGGATATTATCTATATAAAATAAAACTAGAATTCTCTTATCTTAATTAAAGAATAGGCGAGGCTCCTTTAATAAGGCGATTAGTCTAATCTTTCTTAGTAATCTTAAGAACTTTTTATACTATAACAGTAGTAAGTCTTACAAACTATAAAGTGCACAGTTAAGCTATATATACTTTTTTAGGCTTTTTAAAGCTATCTAGTATTTTATAAATTACTAAGTTGTCTACTATAATTAACATATTAAGGAATACTCTTATAATATTATATTGCTTAGTCTCTAAATTATTTTTAGCAGTAATAGCTATTGCTGCTTAGAAGGACTTAGCTGCTAATATAGCAGCGTACATTAATTTAATTAAGTCCTTCTTTTAGAAAATACCTCTTATAATAATCTGTGCCTTGCATTTAAGAAAAAAGCTGTTCTATTTAAACTTAAAGGTCTTAACCTACTTTATAGGTATTAAGTAATTATTTACTTTTTCTCTTAATATCTTTGTCTAAGTTCTATTCTTACTTAACTAATTAATCTCCTTCTTATAGACATCCTTAAACAAGGCCCTTATAAAATGCTAAACTAGCTACTTTTATAATTCTAGTAGTTTAGGTAGATTGTCGCAATGCTGTTAAGCATTTCTACTTAGCTTATACTTAGTAAGCAAAGCTACTATAACTACATAATTAAGAGTCTTATAGCTTACTTAGTCTTCCTAAATTGCTTGTAAACCTAGTAGGTAGGTATTATAAAAATTATTCTATAATAGATCTTTATAATCTGTAATTAATGCATTAACACTACTTCTACTTCCACCCCTTAATTAATTATTAGGATCTTAAGTTACGTCTTTACACTTACACTTGCTACCTAGCTTACAAAGTAGAAGATAATAATTTATAAGCTAATTTAAACGTTTACCTGTAATCTTAGTACTACGTTATAAAAGTAGAGGTTAAGCTTATAATTACTTACTCTATCTACTATTTAAGTTATAAAAGTAATTTACGCCCTGCTAGCTTACCTAAGTTAAGCTAGCGCGTATAATTACTTAATTAGTTGTTAAGCTTATTTAAAAGAGGCTATTTAAGTATTAATAGATTAGCTACAAGCGCACTATTTAATTATTAATAACCTTACAATTAATTACGGCCTAAAGACTCTAGTTTAGAAGTTAGTTCTAAGGTAGCAAGACTAGTATTTTGCTACTAATTTAAGTAAGTTCCTAATAGTGTACTAGCCTCGTGCTCTATTTGCTTAGTGTCTTCTAATCTACTCTTGTCTTAAGTAGGCAGGCCTTCCTTACTACTTAAAATAGTAGATAGATTACTCTTAAGGTCTTTAGTAGTTAGCTACGTATCTTAATTTACTCTTCCTTAAATAGGCAAGAGATCTAAATCCTCTCTTAGATTAACTAGCTCACTATTATAAAAGATCTCTATAATCTTAATTACTTAATCTTTTAGTAGCTTTTCCTTGTAATCTTCTTTGTAGAATTAACGTTTATTAAAGGTTATATTACAGGTAGTAATTAATTAATGTGGGAGCTAAAAAGGAGCGATTGCTTAATTAGGAGGAGTGGAATAAGTGTATTAAACAACTAAGTGCTACAACAAAGTGGTCAATAACTCCTTAAGAGGAATAAGACAATCTAGCCTGAATATATAGGCGCTAGCGCGATCGTCACGTGTTTAGCTTACTAAGATCACCTGCTTAATAGGGTGACCCGCATGTTGCGCATGTTAATACTCCAACACACCCTCTAGGTTAGTAAGATACTATTAATCTAAGTCGTAAGCAACTAGGCAATTATAATAAATTAAGGTTGTTAATTAAAAGGTCTCTCTATAATTATAGCTTTTCCTGCCTAATCCTCTGTTGTTGTAGTGATGCTGCTTGTTAATGTTTTAATTAATCTTAGTAGTCCTAATATTAAAACATTAGATAGACCCTAAATATTACGTAATTAGTTAGTGCGCAGCCTCTACAATAATATTAATTACGTCTACTACACCTCTAAAACTTTTGTCCTTAACCTTACTTTACTAATAATTACTAAGCTTTTTAGGACTGTCTTAACTACTATTACTAATATAGTAAGCAGCGTTACTCTATTATTCTCTTGCTAATTAGCTGCTAATCTTATGTAATCTGCCTTTAGTAATAATAAGCGTGAGTGTTGTTTAGAAAGTTGCTGTTATAAGCGTAATAATAGTACTAAGTATAAGCATTGCGCGCGTTAAAGCTTGTTTAACAATAAGATTTAATAAGCAGCTAATCTTTAAAATAATAAGAGTTAGTTACTGCTACTGTTTAATTTGTACGCTTATTACAAGACATCTAGTAGCTCTACTTAGAGGCTAATTACTTTACCTACTAAATTAAGTCTGCTGTTAAGTCCTCGCTTAAATTTTAATCTACATAAAAGTCTAACTAAGTAATTAAGCTAGCGTAAAGGCAAGGCTCTTTAGGAGCTAATGCAAAAGTCTTAGTAGCTTACTATTTAAGCAGCGTCCTGCAATTAGTAATAAGACAACAATAATAGCCTACAAACGCCTATTAAGCCGTCTACTAGGCGTAACGCGCCCCCCTTAACCTAATAAAAGGCGCCTAATAGCTCTTTAAAGATTGCTGCTAATCTATTACGCCCTTATGTTCTGCCTTATAAGCGCTACATAAAAAAGATACTAGATAGTTTATATACTAAACACTACTTTAATTACGTTTAGACTAGCAGTTAGAGTAGCTTACGCTACAGTAGTTGCTTATTATACACCTACTATACGGTTAATATTAATCTTGCTAATCAATTTATAGCTATATACAAGGATAAAGTAGTAAGTCTTTAATCTTTTAAGCTTCCTGCTCTGCTTACTAACTTGTTTTTAAGAATAGAATAACAATAAGATATACTAAGCTACAAAAGCTTAACTACTTAAGAATATTATTGCTTGCTGTAAAGAGATTAATAGTAGCATTACGTCTACTAGAAAGCCTTCTTTGCAGAAGCCTCCTGTCTATAATTGTCGCGCTTAAGAAATGTTATATTACAGTTTTGCTGCTTAACCTCCTACTCCTGCTCCTGCTCCTACGTTTGCTCCTACTTAGCAACCTACTTAACAGCTGCAAATAACGGCTTATTATCTGTAGTAGTAGTAGCAACAACATAAGTAACTTTAACAATAATAACCTCTCTAGTAATTGTCTCTTTAAGAATAGCATGCTTAAGGAATACTTCCCCTACTTATTCTATATAATCGCCCTTAAGTTCGCTGTCCTGATCGCTATATAAATTGTTTATATAAGCATAATTATTACGCTAGAGTAAGAAGGCAATTATCTAACAACTCTATGTATAGAAGTGATAGGTTAGAATCGCGCTGTAACGCTACTTACCTTAAGACTCTTGCTATTTAAGCTTAGATAGCTTAAATTACTCTTAAGCTAGCTGAAGCTAAGTAGGCTAAGCGTGATGTAATAATAGAGTCTAGCGAGTATAATAAGTCTAATGCTAATTAGTAATAAGGTTCTTAGTCCTATTTTAATAGTCTAGCTTACGTTCTCCCGCTTAATAAAATAAGCTATTAAGAGGAGACTTAGCCTAGTATATAAATGTTGCTACTTAATACAAATCTTTTTGTTTATTAATTATCATTGCCTTTAATTAAGTGCTTAACTTGCTAAAGGTTAAGTAACTGCTTAAACTTCTTAAACTATTGTTAGGTAAGCGACTTAGTTAGTCTATTAGCTAGCATAATTACTGTTTCTAGGTACTTAACTTTAATTAAGTGCTAATCTGCTTATTCTTCCTAACTACAAGCCTAATTGTTTGTTAATTGTTACACTAGACTGTCTAGACATCTCCTAGATTAAGAGACAGCTCACGAAAAAAGCGCTTAAGGGCTATAGCCTCCTTAGTAGTGTACTTAAGGGCGAGCAGCTTAGCCTTAGTAGTTAATGTAGTAACTGTAGTCTACTAAGCTGCCTTCTAAAATATTAGACAACTATATAAAATAGCTATATAACTATAAGATAATTAGTAAGTTTCTTAATTATTTACAAAGAAAGTGTTGCCTGTAATTATTAAGTCTAGGCTATTGTAGTTCCTGTACTAGATCGCGTCCTATCTTGTCTAATAGAGGTACATAATTACCTATTTAATAGCTTTTATATACTAATTACTAGAGTTTGTAAGGAAGTGTGAGAGCTTTAAGATTAAGTAAGCAATATCTAGTTACAGCATAATAGCTATGTATAGCACTAAACTAACCCTTTCTTAGTAGGCTTTAATCTCTTACTTAGTTACTTTGCTAGTGTTCTTAATTAGCTCCTCTAACAGTAATAAGGTCTTAGCAAAGCTACTATTTTTTAGCTTAAACTTCTTTATAATCTTATTAATGTATATATTATGTATAAGCGTAATTATTTGCTTCTTTTAATCTCTAATTACTCTAATACTAAGGAACTATTTAACTAATCCTTGTTCTTATTTCTTATACTTATCTATAATCTTTAACTAAAGATCTATTACCCTCTACTTATAATCTTTCGCGAAGAGCAGTAGGATATTATTTATATAAAATAAAACTAGGATCCTCCTATCTTAATTAAAGAATAGGCAGGGCTCCTCTAGTAAGGTAATTAGTCTAATCTCTCTTAGTAATTCTAAGAACTCCTTATACTACAATAGTAGCGAGTCTTATAATCTATATAGTGCGTAGTTAAGCTATATATACTTACCTAGCTTCTTAAAGCTATCTAGCATCTTACAGATTACTAAGTTGTCTACTATAATTAACGTATTAAGGAATACTCCTACAACGTTATATTACTTAATCTCTAGATTATTCTTAGCAGCAATAGCTATTACTACTTAGAAGGACTTAGCTGCTAATATAGCAGCGTATGTTAAGTTAATTAAGTCTTTCTCTTAGAGATTGCTTCTTACAATAATCTACGCTTTGTATTTAAGAAAGAAGCTATTCTAATTAAACTTATAGGTCTAAACTTACTTTATAAGTATTAGGTAATTATTTACTTCTTCTCTTAATATCTTAGTCTAAGTTCTGTTCTTACTTAACTAATTAATGTCCTTCCTGCAGGCATTCTAAAACAAGGCCCTTAATAAATACTAAAGTAATTGCTTTTATAATTCTAGCAGTTTAAGTAGATTATCGTAATGCAGTTAAGCATTTCTACTTAGCTTATACTTAGTAAGTAAAGCTACTATAACTATATAATTAAGAGTCTTATAGCTTGCTTAGTCTTCTTAAGTTGCTTACAAACCTAGCAGGTAAGTAATATAAAAATTATTCTATAATAAATTTTTATAATCTGCAATTAATACATTAACGCTACTTATACTTTTAACTCTTAATTAATTATTAAGATCTTAGGTTGCGTCTTTATGCTTACGCCTGCTACCTAGCGTATACAGTAGAAGATAACAATTTATAAGCTAATTTAAACTTTTGCCTGTAATCTACGCACTACGCTTTGTAAATAGAGGTTTAGCTTATAATTACTTACTTTGTTTGCTGTTTAACGCTTAAAATTTTAAATCTTAAGAAAATTTACACCTTACTATTCTGCTTACTTAAGCAAGTGTTTTATTACAACAAGCTAGCGCGTTAGAGTCTTTAAGCACAAAATGTTAGACTAGTAATAAGTTGTTAAGCTTATTTAAAAGAGGCTCCTTACCTCTAAGTATTTACAAATTAGCTTTTTTTAGCAAGTATACTGCTGTTTAACTGTTAATAACTTTGCAATTAATTATGTTATTACTCCCTAAAGTCTTCGGGTTAGGGGTTAGTTCTAGAGTCGCAAGACTAGTATTTTGCTGCTAATTTAAGTAATTTTTTAATAGTGCACTAGCCTTGTACTTTATTTGCTTAGTGTTTTCTAATTTACTTTTGTTTTTAGTAGACAGGCCTTCCTTACTACTTAAGATAGTAAATAGATTACTTTTAAGGTCTTTAGTAGTTAGCTGCGTATCTTAATTTGCCCTTCCTTAAACAGGCAAGAGGTCTAAGTCCTCTCTTAGATTAAGTGGCTTGCTATTATAAAGGATCTCTACAATCTTAATTGCTTAATCTTTTAATAGCTCTTCCTTACAATCTTTTTCTAGAATTAATTTTTATTAAAAGTTACATTACAGGTAGTAATTACCTAATTAAGTGTTAGTACTTATATATAGTATATGTTAGAGGCTTAATAATTAACTAAATAACTAATATAGCTGTAAGAATTAACTTGAAATTTTTAATAATTGCGCCTAGCTGCCTTTTCCTTGTTTAAAGGATAAGCTTAGCAGCTATAAGCATAGATTCTACTCTAGTCTAGGCGTAAATTAGCAGTCTAGTGTCTTATCTTAAGTAGTTAATAGTATTAGAAATATTTCTTAAATTATTCTTTAAGCACCTAGTTAGAGGATTAGTAGCTATAGATTTTAGTAAGGCTTATTTTATATAAATAAGCTGCCGCATTAATAACTACTAGCTAAAGCTTAGCTAGTAGATTAGCGCTTGTGCGCATTTTGATAGCCTTTGTAATTAGCTTTTAACTAGCTCTCTCCGCCGAGCTATTAGGCTTATAAGTATATAGCGGTGGCGTTTTAATTATAATCCCTTTCTCTATAACTTATTCCTTATATCTTAGTTGCCCTCTTTAAGGTAGTATAGTAGTATTGTTATTCTAATAAATTGTTACAATTTTTTACTAATATTTTATTTTAATTCTTGTAGCAAAGATTTTAATTACTAGCATAATACTGTTTAGTGTTTTTAACTAGATATTATAATTATACAGCTTGCTTAAGTAATCTTTCTTAATAATTAATGCTTGTTTTTTAAGCAGATAACTAGTTAGGAAGTTAAACAAATTTTATAAGATTCTGTTAAAAAGTTGTAGTAGTCTTTTTTTTAGTTGCTATAAAATTACTTGCAAGGCATAAGCTGTTGCATAGTAATTACATTTTAATAGCTTCTTGCTCGTGATTTTAACGTTCTACGCTGAGCAAACTAAGGCTTTAATAGCTTGTTGTCTTAAGTATCCTAATTATTAATGCTACAAGTCCTTATTACTAGTACGCAACTAAAGTTTCCTTAACTGCGCTATAGGGTTTATAAGCAGTACTTAAGCAGAGTAATAAAAAAGTTGCTTATATTTAATAAACAAGAGATCAAAGTAACACTTAAAGTTAATTAAAACAATATTCTTCTTAATTGTTTTAAATTGCAAGGTGTAATTATATTTTAAATACTAAATGCCTGCCTGCCTAAGCTGTGCTTCTAATATAATATTAACATAGAAACCTAGTACGACCTTAACGTTAGTAAGCAGAAGATTAGCTGTTCTAGGGCTAGCCTTACTATGCAGGACGTTCTTAAGCAGCCTGTTTCTTAAAGGTGTAATCTATACTGCGCTCTAATTAAATACTAAGTATTCTAATCTGTAAGTGCAAGATCCTTTTTTAAAATCTTTACTAAAGCTTAAAGGCTAGTAAAGTTCTAAGTAATTATGCTTATTAAAGCGTTTTGGCTTCGGCCTTTTAAGACAACCTTTTGATGTGACCACACATTTTGTAGACACCTTTTTAGTAAAAAAAAAGATTTATTGCTAACAACAGGTATTGGGGCTCATGCCCCCTTATTTAGCATTGCCGGCACGCAATTAGTGTGTCGCTCTAGCATGTTTAGATAGAAACGAAGAAAAGCAAGACAAAGACGCGAATTACCTCCTAACTTAACGCGCTCTATTCCGCCTATACTTATTACTTTACTGCTAGGCGCTCCTAGATAAAGTAAAGTAGCAACACTATTATTGCCTTGCTTACTAATCTATAGACGCGATGATAGAAAGCCTACTCCTCCTTTCCTACCTCTTTCTTCTCTATTGCTAATTTAACGTCTTACAATAGCTGTTTAAGCTAAGTTCTAGTCTCTATACTTAGCCCTTACACGACGAACAGGAAGAAAGAGATACTAAAGCAATAGATCTTAAGTACCGCGCTAGTATTAGCAAATACTTTAGAGATTGTGTATTCCTTGCACAACTAGCTAAATTAGAGCTTAACAATCTTTTTGTATATAGAGATATTATAGATAAGAGACTTATTTAAGATTTTTATAAACTTAGAAGTCTAGCTAGGTAGTTAAGTTTTAAGATACTTAATAAATTTAGGTGTCCGTATAAGTAGTTTAAGTTAGACTAAATTAGGTGCTAGGTAGACAGTAGTAAAGGATGCTTTTTTTAGAAGAGAGCCTAGAATAAGGAGATGCTTGCTGCGGAGGTTGTATACTATGTTACAGTGCAGTGTATTGTATGCGAATTATTCGTATGCAGTGCTATTTAAAAGGTAAGAAGCAGTAGGTAAGAAGTAGTAGCTTTATAAAGTATTGTAAGCTCCTGCTGCAGTACGTATGTGTCCTTTCCCTCCTCTATTACATTATGTTGCAATCCTATTGCAATTCTACTGTAATCCTGTTGTTAGCTATAGGCTGGCAATCGCTGTTAGACACGTTTTAACTAGTGTTGTTTTTTAGTACCTTAGCAAATTTTTTAACCCTAATTATTGCTTAGTAGTCTAAGCTTTCCTCCTAGAACCTATCCACCCACTGTTTGAATCTCGTTAACTACACACAATCTTTTTTTTGACTTTTGCGATTAATTAGTAGAGGGTAGCTGCTTTTCACTTTTTTAGAACCCCATTTTGACTACAACAACAACCACCACCTTTAACACCTTAAAAAAATAAATTAAAGCGTTTAAAAATAAATCTAGATAGACAGCCTTGCTAATCTTGTTCTTAACATTAGTAATCTTAGCAACTTTTCTTATTTATTAAGCAGCTTGTACTTTATACTTATTAACTAGCTTATTATAATTATTTTTTTGTACTTAGCATTAAAAACTTAAGCATTATATTTATGTTAAGCAATTTTATAGTCCTTTTGTATTTAAGCGCTGGCGCTAGGTAACAAAGCAACTAGCTGCTTAATATTTTTAGGCAGTTCTAGATACTGTGGCTCCTAGTGATTTATTAAGGGTACGTCTAGGAGATTAGGATTAACCTAATCCTAAATGCCTTTCTTTAAGCAGTGTAGCCTTAATAGAGCAAACTAGGTTAGCTAGTCTAATTAAGCCTTAAGAATCACCCCTAAGACGACAAGCAGTGTATTAGTAAGGTCTATCTTTGTAAGATGCTATGTAGGATCACAACGTGGGTTATTGTTAAGGTGACGACGGATTAATTAGTCAGTTAGTAGGTAGCTAGGTAGCTTGTATTAGAAAGAGGTTGATCGTATGATCAATAGGTGAGAGAGGTACAGCAGCAGCAGCAATCTGCTAGCTGTGCTGTAGGAGAATAGAGGAGAGTAAAATGCTAATTAAACAATTGACCTTACAGCTTGCTGATTGCGCAGTAGGAATTAAAACTATAATTAAGCAGCCATGCTTATAACTATAGGAGCTGAAAAGGAGCAATTGCTTAATTAGGAGGAGTAGAATAAGTGTATTAATTAACTATGTGCTACAACAAAGTGACTAATAACTACTAAAGAGGAATAAGACGATCTGGCCCGTATATATAGGCGCTAGCGTGGTCGTCACGTGTTCAGCTTACCAGGATCACCTGATCAACAGGGTGATCCGCATGTTGCGCATGTCAATACTCCAATAGAAACTGATATTAAGAAGGCGTTTAAGATAGTTGAGGCGAGAAAAAGGCAAAGCCAGACCTTTTTCTCGCCTCGAAAAGTTGGTGTTCGATGACTAGGGCAGTGTTGTCAGCATTTATAATAGAGTTATCTATATAGCATTAGAGAATTAGGTTAGCCTACTTCTCTGCATCTCCTTAAAGATACGTAGAGGCTAAGACTACCTTATTGTTATCCTCAATCCTGTCTCTTTTAATGTGGAAGTATATATTAACTTAGAGGAGCCAAGCCTCAAGCTTGCTACGATCGCTATAATAGTTGGCGGGCTTCTTAGCGCAGCTTGTAGTTCCTCCGGTGTAGGAACTAGCAACGGTGTCTATAGCAGTATTACTTATCTTTTATAGGTGTTTAAAATGTAAAGATTGTCCAAAGATAATCTAAGTTAATTCTTAGAAAATAAGTAAGTGCGATAAACAGTAGTGTACTTTAGAAGATTAATGTAATAGTACAGGGTGTGTTAGCACGATTAGGAGATTAATGTAATAACACAAGGGTTAAAAAATTAAGTCTTAATCTATTAATTAATAACTAAGTTAAATTATTAAGTTAAACACACTAAGCTATAAGGGTTTAGTGTCTAAAACTATATACCAATAAGTGTATGTTCTGCTTAGTATGCTTAGTTGCGCTAAGAGCACTAAGCACTAAGTAGTCTTGTAGTGTAATAAGTGTTGCTTAGTTGTGCTAAGAGTACTAAGCACTAAGCAGTTCTGCAGTATAATTAGTGTTGCTTAGTTGTGCTAAGAGCACTAAGCACTAAGCAATCACGTGACTGCTGTTAGTCGTCGGGTTATTATCTGAGTGTGCCGACGTCTTCGTGAAGACTTCTCCACGAGTCCTGGTCCTGGGTCGTAACATAAGGCTAAGGACAAAAAGGTTTTAGAGAGGCAGTGGACGCGATCAATATTGCTGTGGAGCTGCGCACTAACTGACTACGCGATATTCAGGGTCTATCTAATGTTTTGATATCAGGGCTGCTATATCAATTAAAACATTAACAAGCAGTATTACTACAACAACAGAGAATTAGGCAAAGGAGCTATAATTATAGAGGGACCTCTTGATTAACGACCTTAATTTATTACAATTGCCTAGTTGCTCACAGCTTAGATTAATAGTATCTTACTAACCTAGGGGGTGTGTTAGAGTATTAACATGCGCAACATGCGGATTACCCTGTTGATTAGGTAATCCTAGTAAGCTAAACACGTAACGACCGCGCTAGCGCCTATATATACGGGCTAGATTGTCTTATTCCTCTTAAGTAGTTGTTGGACACTTTGTTGTGGCAATTAGTTGATCAATACACTCATTCCACTCCTTCTGATCAAGCAATTGCTCCTTCTCAGCTCCCACAATTTTGTAATTGTTCTTAGCAAAGTTCATCCTCTTTAAGTAGTAAGCAACAGGATAAAGGGTGCTGTTAAGTCTAGTCTAGAATAGAACTTCTGCAGTGATATAATTCGAGGCATCTGCTTTAATAGTAATTAGTAGTTTTAGGTTAAAGTGTTGTAGTATTAGCATAATAGTAAAAGCGCGCTTTAAGGCATTAAAGGCCTTTGAGTAGTTGTTATTAAAAAGGAACTTAATATTCTTTTTAGTTAGAGCCACAAGAGGAACAGCTAAGTAAGAAAAGATATTTATAAACTATTAGTAGAAGTTCGGAAACCCTAGGAAAGCTCTAATATTTTTTATTGTTGCTTAAGTATTTCTAATTTTCATTAGCTTGTACCTTCTTCAAGTCTATTTATATTCTATCTACCTCAACTACGTAGCTAAAGTAAGTAACTTTAGTCTAGTAGAATTCGCACTTGTCTATATTTAGTTAAAGTCTAGCTTTCTTAAAAGTGCTAAAAACTAACTTAATATGTTTTTTGTATTTGTGTAAGTTTTTGCTGTAAATAAGGATATTATTAAAGTATGCAGTACAGAATACGTCTAAAAACAGGCGCAGCACGTTGTTTACAAAGTATTAGAACGTGCTAAAGACATTAGCTAGCCTGAAGGGCATAACAAGGTACTTAAAGAGCTTATAATAAGTGTTAAAAGCTGTTAGCTATTTCTTACTCTCAGTCATTTACAATTAGTGAAAAGCAGCAATAATATTAAGCTTTGTGTAGTACTTAGCATTGCTTAGTTAGCTTAACGTTTTTTAAATTAGTAAAATTAAGTATTAGTTCTTAACAGTAACTGCGTTTAAAGTACAGTAACTAACACAGAAGCATAACCTACCTTTTAATTTTTTAACAAAAATAATAAAAAAGGCAACTAAAAAGAAGCTTGCACAAATAAAGCTTTTTAATAAGAGATTTTTAAGGTACTTGCGTAGCACCTTTAGTTTATCTTAAGACATGCTATATAATAGGCTAAATCTATGTTGTTTGCCCGCTACAAGCTTAATTTTATAGTTGTAGGGTCGTTGCACAGACAGCTTATTAAAGTTCTCCCGCAAGAAGATGTCTAACAGGTTATAGTACCTTGAAAGAACTTTTGTAAATAGGTTAGTGTGTTTTTTACAGCTAGCACTTTATTTATATTAGCTATACTAACAGCACAAATTTCATAACCTTGCTTGCGCGCTAGGCTTATAAAAGAAGCTGCGCCTATAAAGTAAAAGTTAAGCTTTAGCTACAATTCTAGCAAGTTATCCTAGTAATTTTACAATAAAGTGTAGTTTAAGTTAAGATCTAAGCTAAGTTTAAGTATTAGTTTATGTAATTAGTGCTTTATTTTCAAAAGCTAATATTTATAATATTGTTGTAGTACATGCATAAGCTTTAAAGTTTAGAAGTAGGTCTTATTATTAATTTTTTAGGGTGTCAAAGGTGGTGGTTGTTGTTGTAGTCAATATAGGGTATCCAAAAAAGTAAAAAGCAGCTACCCTCTACTAATTAGTTGCAAAAGTTTAAAAAAAAATTGTGTGTAGTTAACAAGATTTGAACAGTAGGTGGATAAGTTTTAGGAGGAAAGCTTAGACTACTGAGCAATAATCAGGGTCAAAAAATTTGCTAAGGTACTAAAAAACAACACTAGTTGAAACGTGTCCAACAGCGATTGCCAGCCTATAGCTAGCAATAGAATTACAGTAGAATTGCAATAGAATTGCAATAGAATTGCAACATAATGCAATAGAGGAAAAAAAGAACACGTACATACTACAGCAGGAGTCTGTAATACTTTATAAAGCTGCTGCTTCTTACTTACTGCTTTTTACTTTTTAAACAGCACTGCATACAAACAATTTGCATAGAATACACTATAATAGCGTGCAACTTCTGTAGTAAGCATCTCCTTATTTTAAGCTCTTTTCTTTAAAAAAAAAGCATGCTTTGCTACTATCTACCTAGCACTTAATTTAGTTTAATTTAAACTGCTTATGTAGACACTTAAATTTATTAAGTATTTTAAAACTTGACTACTTAGCTAAACTTCTAAGTTTATAAATTTTTTAAAAAAGTCTCTTATCTGCAATATCTTTATATATAAGAAATAATTAAACTTTAATTTAGCTAGTTATGTAAGGAATACACAGTTTTTAAAGTATTTACTAATACTAGTACAGTACTTAAAATTTATTGCTTTAGTATTTTTTTCTTTCTGTTTGTTGTGTAAGAGCTAAGTATAAAGACTAGAACTTAGCTTAAATAGCTATTGCAAGACGTTAACTTAGCAATAAAAAAAAGGTAGAAAAAGAAGAGTAAGCTTTCTATTATCGCGTTTATAAGTTAGCAAGCAAGGTAATAATAGTATTGCTACTTTACTTTATCTAGAAGCGCCTAGCAATAAAGTAACAAGAATAGGCAGAATAAAGCGTGTTAAGTTAAAAGGTAACTTACGTTTTTGCCTTGCTTTTCTTTGTTTCTGTCTAAACGTGCGACACACTAATTGTGTGCCAGTAATGCCAAACAAGGGGGCGTGAGCCTAGATACCTGTTATTAGTAATAAATATTTTTTTTACTAAAAAGGTGTCTACAAAATGTGTGGTCACATCAAAAGGTTGTCTTAAAAGGCCGAAGCCATGTAAAAGTATAGATCTTAGTAGAGTGTAGCATAAGTAGTCTACTCACTATGCACTTACGTTACTATATCTATTTATTCCCTTTGTGATATTGATGTAAAAACTGTGGATACATGACCGCGAAGTCTTGCAATCTTCGCTAACAAGCGATAACGATGCGATACGATGATACGATGCGATGAAACTATGCGACGCTGAAAAAAAAGAAAAGGCAAGACATGCGACACAAAAAAAATTGCAGTCAGCGCTTGACCGTCGTATGGCTCCATCGCGCACCGCAAAATGCCAAAAAAAAACCACCCCATGCGCCGACCCCTGCCTCAATTCCATGCTAGGAAACCGCAAGAAAGTAAAAAATACAATCGGAGAGTAGCAACACCCGCATTCCGCTAATAACGCGCGCAAAAATCATTCCACGAAGGAATGAACAGAAGGAAAAAAATGGTAAGAGTACCCGCTCGGAGAATCCTCTCGTGGGGACCTTCAGGGTCCAGTTCCAGGCGAATTCTTGCTCGATATAAACATGTAACAAAAAGACCCTCTCGTTATCCACCCGCTCCTGCGCGCGTGTTGGCGTCGGCGAGACCCGGCAGTAAGGATTGCCCGAGTGGGACGGGCGGGGTTGGCCTTTGGACCTTGGACCTTGGATTGTTTGCATCGTGAAAGGCATGTCCTCAGCTATTTGCGTGAAGCGAGTGGTATAGTCATTCACCGGAAGGTGGGTATGCGCCACGAAAAGGAGGCGCGACGCATGTGTGCATACGACCATGACGATTATCCGTGTCGTGTGAAGACGTCACATGTCCCCACGAGAATGAACCACCGAAATGTGCGTATCGCCGAGCGAGCGAGCGAGCGCGGCCAACCTTCCCATGACACGTTCGATAAACCTGCTTCCCTGCCTCTCCTGACGTTGTTCGCAACGAGAATCCGCACCCTCACCCCCCATGTTTATGCCAGTCCAGCGGTGCAGCCGTGACGTGAATGGCGCGCGGATGCTAGTGGAGCCGCCATGCCGCGACAGGTGGTACGATCCTCGGAGATTCTGAATCTGGGATCGACCTTGACAAGGCTGCATACGCATGCGCCCACCAATGACCGAGAATCGAATTCCGATACGCTACGTAGGTGGAGCTTTGACACACGACATGCAGCTCGCTTCGTTGTCGTTGTCGTGTGAACGTATCGAGGGTACGGTACCAAGACCTGTGTGCATGCCCAACCTGTTGACGCAACAACAAGTCGCTGCCGTGGCGTGATGAAATTGCTGACCATGGTGAATTCACCCTACGGCAACAGGAGTCCATCTAAGCGGCACACCGCCTGGGCCGTGAAGGGAAGGTGCTCTGCTAGACCCAGGCCTTCTTGGCGGTAACCAAATACGTGCCTTGCCGACGGCCTTTGTGTCGAGCTTGCCCACGCGGCGCATATTCATTTCGAGCACAATGACACGTAAAAAGTCGCTGTTCTCGCGAGGCTCGCGCTGGCGGACGGTAGGTGCGTCGTTGGAAAGCACGCACCCTGCTTCGGAAAAGGGATCCGCGGTGCGGCTCCGGCGCGACTTTTGCGATCGACTTGGGCGTTCATAAGTCTGCATCTGGATCATGGGCGCGTCGGGTGCGGCGTCGGCATCGAGGGTGAGGGAGTCATGAAGATGCATTGACAACTCAGTCGGTGAGATTGGCGCGGGCTGTGGGTTGAGATATCGTCGCAATTCGGGTGACGGCAGGCCTTCGACGTGTTTTGGTCGCATCTCGCTTGTGTAGTTGGGTGCCAACAACGACCGAGTAAGGAAGTCGTCCGGCGGAACGCTGGGAGCTGTGAAGTTGGAGAAGGATTTGGCGGCTGACTTGAGCGCTTGAAGCGATGCTGTCAGATTGGACTTGAATGACCGGAATCGCTGGTTTGAAGGCACTGGAGTGACTGCTTCGTTGTTGATGTCTGTCGCAACTATGTCCTCGCATTCATCAGGACCAAAATGCAGCAGCGGATGGTCCAAGACGCAGTCCTCCTTTGGTGGGGATGAGACCATCTTCTCCCTGCGCTCTGGCAGTGACTTTTTGCCAAGCGAATCTGGTGTGCTGAGGTTATCCCAGTGCGATGCGAACGAGGGGTCTTCATAGTCCAAAGAAGGCGGTAGAGTGGATATGGAGTCGCTTGAGATGGACCTGGACGTCAAAAAAGAGCCCTTGTCTTGCTCCATGCTCAAGACACTGCTGTATTCATCGTCCGACTCGTCCACGCGACCAAGCAGCAGGTCCATGGGCGAGCCCACAAGCGACGGCGGCGTATCGGAATCATCCTGCTTCCACTCCTGTATCAACTCGTCCATGGATATCCTCCTGTCCGTCGTGGTACGTGGTCGGCGGCGTGCTGGCATCTTTGGAATGGCGGTAACGGCTAGCAAGGCTGCAACGGCAGGCGGTAGGGCTTTCGCATCATGGCTCTGCGAGTGGTGGGCAGGTCTGCCTCGGTTCTGTCCTCGCATTCTCGCAGTCTGTGTCGAGGTTGCTGATTTCAGAGGTGTTCGAGGCGGGATAACGACGGGCTGGGACATGGTAGTAGCTTCCGTATTCGAGACGGACGTGTTCTTTTTTATGGGCTGCGTGTTGGTTTCCACAGTGGCCGGCATGACACTTCTCGGAGAAGGACTGGATCGCGTTCGCGTGCCCATTTTTTCAGACTTGGACCTGGTGCTGCGTGATGACGGGGAAGACGAGTGCTGAAGGTACGGAAAGGACCTTGGCGAGTACATGATTATCGTCGGCTTGGGCCCTGAAGGCGTTTCCCCCGTGACTAACAGCTTCGGTCGATCCAGGTACGGCTGGTGCTGGCTAGGCTGGATGTGAGGTGCGGCGGCCGGATTTCTTTACGTTATTGCTGGTTGGCGATTGGACGGTGCTGCAAGGGCAAGTCGCAGGCGGCATCAGGCTACAGGGTTTACGTGTGCCGAAGATGGCCGAGGCACTGCTTTTGCACGCGAGCAGGAGAAAAACAAAAGGCGAGGATAGTGGAGGAGGATGTTGCAGATAAGTACTATGTAAGTGCAGCCAGGGCAGTACCTCGGTGGTGATGGCAGTGATGAAGGAGGGATGACGGAGTCGGGGTTTCAGGGTTATCGGGCAGCGATAAGTACCGGTACGTGAGTGATAAAGGGCGGGCGTCGTCGCGTGGGAGTGCTCCATGCTCGCTATCCAAACTCGGGAGACCATATTACTACAGTAAGCACAGATGCTGCTGAGGATAAGACTGCCACTGCGTGTCCTGTGCTGCTGCGCGGATGACACTCGACACGAGCCATGCCATGCCGCCTCTTTTCAGCCCCGGTTGGTCCCGCATGCACAACACTCGAGAGAGGCCATGGCCTAATACGTGCATCCCCTGATTGGACTCGCGCCCCACGCCCGCCGGCCGGCCTTCTGGAAGCCCTCGCTCGGATGAGAGACACTCACTCACCTCAAGTCGAGTCACACACTGCTTCGCTCTCCATAACCAATACACCGGCCCCATCTCACAGCTTACCATCCAGTATTCACTCCCAAACACATGCCCTCCAGCCCAGCGCAGTCGTGATGACTCACTCCTTCATCAGCCTCGACATGCAACCAACCATGACTCCCAAGCATATATCCCTAACTATATGCAGCGCGATTGCGCGGCAAAGACCGCGTTACCCTCGGGCCATGGCTGGCCTGTGACAAGGTAGAATTGCTCCGGGCCTGTAAGACGAACTTTCCTTATCTCTTGCCAATATTATCTCGCTTCAACGCAACTCACTTCTGTCTTGCAGGCGGCGGCGGCGCGCTAGCACGGCATCGGTCCTGCGGGGTGCATGTCCGCCCCGCCGCTCCTCCTCTCTAGAGAAAAGAGGGTGTGGAGGGCAGGCTTTGTTCCCACTCTACGACACCGGCGCCGTTTGGCACTCGTCATCGCACCGACGCAGATAGGCTTGGAAAGCAGCAAGTGTCCTTGGGTAATAAGAGGGCACGTGTTCGCAGGAAGGAGTTGAGCAATAGAGCACAGTCATGGTAAACTGGTGCGCACCTGCTCCATCGAGCCCACGGGATTTCCCTTGTGCAAAAGTGGAAGGAACGGAGTACCTTATCTTGCAGAAGAGGAAGGAACCACAGAAGAAGCTCTTTCTTGGCTCTCGGCACCCTCCCCACGTATGCGCCTGCCTATGTTTTCATGCCAATCATTACTCCTCGACTCAGCAATCAACCATAACCGTTTTGCAATCTTCTGCATTCTGTTCAATCGTAATAGTACACGTCTCCTCGCCAGCACACACACACGCACACGCACCCAAATCTGCCTTCCACTCATACTAGGGGGGGCCGTATGCACCTCTCTCGCTTCATCCTCGCACAAGGAAAATTTGACATGCAAACAAGAACACAAAGCAAGGTAGCGCATGGCGCGCTATCCAGATATACGCTTCCGAGCTTCCACTCCACCCCAACGCCAATGATCCGCAACCCTACCGCAGAAAAAGAAGCAAGTCATGTGAAGAAATATAAAAAAAGGAGCCACCTGGGCAGGCACAACGAGTCGCATGGCGGGTAGTGATATGCAGCCCCCAAACCCTGTCCAACGCAGTACGTGGCGAATATCCTACTCCTAGCCTGCCCATGCGTCGTTTGGCAACGAGGATGAGTCCGGGTGAAACGATTCCAGGGTCCCTTTCTTTTTTTCTTTCTTTTTTTTTTAAACGCCGAGCCGCCAGAATGCACAAGAATACAAGGATGACGTAAACTACAAGGCTAAAGGATGAGTGCAAGGTCAAAACGGCCGTAGCGGTAATAAGCGTCGTGGAGCATGCAACACATGCAATCGTGTCGGCATGAGAGATAGAAGGGGTCCAAGTGGAGAATTATGCGACCAGGCTGGACTTTCCTCAATACCCGTCGCCGTCGGTCGTCCAGCCCGCTTCTGAGCCTTCCATGACCCGTACCATGCGACCGTCTTGCTCTGTTACGAGTTCGCCTGTGTCGACGCTACGTATACCGCGCACCTTCTTGCCTTGCACTCCTCGCGGGCTGGCTACATGCCCACCCTCGGGTGTGTAGCGCTTCATCTGCCGCCGGTATGCGTGGAAGTCGACCTCTTCCTCTGGGGGCTCATCTGATTGCTCACTAAACGTCTCCCAGTTCTCCGAGCCCGATTGCATAGTCATGCCCGTAGCCGCTGTGCCAGTGGACGAGGTTTGTGATATTTGTCTACTGCTAGTAGATGACAGCGATGGTGGTGCATATGTAGGCGTGTAGCCTCCACGCAAAGTGCGGCTCATGTATGATCGGTCGTCGTAGGGATCCTCTGGCGGTACGTTGCGCACAATGCTCTCGCTGCGTTCTCCACGGTTGAACTCAAGACGGTTCATCGGCGTCTCCATCGGTGAGGGTTCTGGAGGCACGAATAGATCCTTCATCCGTGGAGGAGGGGCCATGGGCGGCGCCATCTTGCGCAATGTGGCAGAGTCTTCCCGTGAGAGCTGTGGTCGCTTTTCAGGTGAGCTCCGGCCGTTTGTCGTGCCATTCAGCCCCGCACGAGAGGGAATCTTGGAAGGACTCCTTTGAGCAGATGCCGACACAGAAGCACCAAATTGCGATGGACCGACCGAGCTGGCGAAGGTGTTACGCGACATACTTGCGGCAGATACACTTGCGCCAAAGTTCGACACAGGAGTCTTTGATCGGCTTGGGGGCGCACCACCACGAATGGTTCCGGCCCGGCTAGGTGCAGCTGATGACCTGCCAATCGTTGCTGGTTTGGTAGGCATACCGCTGTTCGAGGGTGTTTTTGCGCGAGGCGGTGGGGCTGCTTTCGTCGCAGCAGCGTACAGTTCGTCGAGGTATCGGTTGCCTTGGACCAAGAAAGGTCGTCCGTATTCGTCTTCCCAGCTCTCCAGCGTGACCCTCAAGTCCTGTCATGTGTTAGCTCAATTCTTGTTCCTAGGCCGAGAGAATCTTACTGATTCAATCTTGGGCAGCTCCTTTGCGATGCGCTTTCGCATCTTCTCTTCGCGCAAGAGCTTGCCTGGGTCGCGCCTCTCGCCCTTGTTGCCGCGCGCCATCAGACGCGTCGCGTCCTGACTCGATTGCTGGAGCTCGTCGCGTTCCTGGACCAGTTCGCGATGACGGTCGATCTTCTGAAGTATTGGCAACCGCTGCTCCTTGAGCGCTTCAAGACGTGCGATTTCGGATTCGTGTGCGGCAAGCAGGGCATCACTGCAGACATCGGAGAAGGCGGGTGTGAAGTCGAGCATCTCTTCTTCCGAAAAGTAGAGCGCATCCCATAGCTCCTGGAGCTGGACTCGCGCCTCCTCAACAAACAAGTGTAGGTTCTGGCGCTTCAGCTCATTTAACCTGGCCAGCTCGTCCTCGTACTCGTTGATGGTGCGCAAGCCACATCCGCGGTTGCTACTGAGGAACTGTTTGCGCTCCCGCTCCTCCACACCCAGGCGATCCCAGAGCTCCTCGATAGTTGTGCGTAGCTGCCCTAACCGTCGTTCGCGACCGCGCTTCTCCTCGACAAGTCGCTCCTTCTTCGCCTTCAATTGCGCGAGGTCGTCCTTGTGCAGTCCAAGTTGTTCAGGCGCATCGCGATGACATTGCACAATTGCGCTGTCAGTTTGCGCTTGTGGTGTGCCAAGTTCCGCCCATAGCTGGATGATCTCTTGGCAGATCAACTTCACAGTGTTTATGCGCCTTGTGTATTCCTCGTATACGCGTGTGAACTCGTTGTCTAGCTTGGTGACGTAGGACGGCGAGATGTCGAAGGAGGGCGAGACACTAGCGTTGGGCGCCGTGGGCGGGAGTTTGACCTGTACGAACGAGGATTCTAGATGCGACGCATACGATTCCAGGGCTTCGGCGAGTTTCCGGACCTGCTCAAAACGCTCTTGGTGGATTTTGCTGACGGCGTTGTATCGCTCCTTCAGGCCCTGGAGGCAGCGCGTCAAGGGATAGGTGATGGCTTTGTCGTCGTGGTCTTCGTAGTTTGGGTTGGGCTTGTTGTCCTCTAGCGAAGCCTCCATTTGCCTGATAGTCTTGAGCAGGCGATGCGCCTCTTCTGTCATGTCATGTTTCTCATTTGTGACTTGTCGCAACTGGCTGTGAAGCGTCTCAGACAGGGCAGAGAACAACTATGCGAAATCAGCAACCACGTGCGCATACAATACATTCCCGACTTACCTCTGCTTCGCGCGAATCCCGCTCATGGCCGGGGACACCAATGTCATCGAACAAGCCGTGCAGCTGGCCGATGATAGTCGTGACCTGCTGAGCGAGGTAGCTCGTGTCCATGGTGGCTGCAGACTGCAGACCCGCCAGCGAGATGCTCAAACGCGCATGCAACGTATCCGCTTCCAGTGGGGCGTATAAGGTTTGCTCGAGGTGTGAGATGCGGTGTGATAGTGACGTGGTAGTGGATGGTAGTGGGTAGTGGGGAAGCGGCAAGCCGAGCAAGAGGAGAGAAGATGTGTAAACGAGGGTAATGGCTCCAAACAGCACTCTACTTGTATGCCAGCGCAAAGCAGGTAGCAATTCTTCTATATGTGTATACACAAGACGAAAGTGATGCAATGCTGGGGAATGGGGCGCAGATCAGAGTGCAAGCGGGTGGTCATAGTGGTTTTGCGCGACTCTCTTTGGGAACCGTGCGCCGAGGATACCGTTGGCATAGCGACGTCCCGGGCGCGTCTACACAGCGCGCCATCACGAGAAGGCCTCGTTTCACACAATCGCCCTCCGCCACTCAGAGCCGCGGGGTAGCAGGGACGACATGGATCATACTGGCATCCTGCATGTCAGCACCACCCACATCTGCCAACTATCTGCCTGTTGATTATACCCGTAGTACACGCTGACCTAGACAACGCTTCTACTCGTTGCCTCGTTGCCTGGTCGCCTTGTCCCTTTTTAAACTTCAACAGAAAGACCAACACCCCGAACAGAACTGTCCCATGCACCACGGAACCCTCTCCGGCTTAACGTTTTCGATATCCCACCGTGTGAAAGAATCTTGGTAGTGGGTCGATTGCTTCCCTGTTTGTTCTCCGTCCTCGGCTTCATAGTCCGGACCCCCAAAAAAACTTTCCCGCGTCAAGCTCAGCTCTCCCGGGAAGCGGCAGATGAGATTTTCTATTCCATACCCGTTGCTGTGTCGACCTAATATAGGCGTGTGCAACCTAGCGGAATTCGTGTACAGGCCTTTTCGCAGCCGGTTTTCCACGTGACTGAAAGCCGAAGAAGAAGAAGCAAACATCTCGTATTCACGGAGTGTGTTCCGTGCCGACAGGGTACCTTACACCAGGGTAGTAGGTTGAGTGAGCCGCGTACTTGTTGCACCGACCAAGCACAACCAAGGTACGTTCTTGTTCAACGACCCAGAAACATTCACTCTCAATACCAAGGGAAACTTCTTTGCTCAGAAAAGTTCAACATCTATTCACTTCCACCTACTCCTCACACCTAAACGTGGCCGTCCACCTGCCACCCTCGACATCCCTCACATCAACACTGCCCTGCCCAGCCATGACCTCCACAACAATATCCCCAGTCAACCCCTCCACACCACTCATAAGAACCCGTCCAGCACAGTCCAACACCGGCACCTTCACCTCTCCCACCGTCCCCTCCGGCGCCTCAAACTCCAACAAAACACTATCCCCCAAAACCTGCGTCCTCGCACCAAAGAAGCCCAAACTCGTGCTGAACCCTGCATCCGCAAACTTGAGATCACCCAGTGAAGGCGCAACACGCCACGTCGCTCCACCTGCAGTCAGCAACTGCACACCAGCTACATATTGCGTCAAGCTGGATGTAGGACCCGTCGCCCATCCATGCGCATGGTTGATTCGCGCGTCGTTTACATAAGGCGCGTAGTGTAGTTCTCCACTTGTGCTGTATCCCTCGATGAAGGTAGAGTTTGTCATGCGAGGGTCGTCGAGCATAAAGCCCCATTGTAGACGCATCAACGCTAGCGCCGCAGTCGTGTTCTCCGCCAAGAAATGGGTTTGCAGCTCGAAGCCGGATATGAAGGGTGAGACTGCGTCCGCGGCTTCAGGGGCTGGGGCGCCGTAGCGCGTCCATCGGGAAACTAGGTTCTAAGAGATTTGGCTGGTTTGCGTGCTGTTGAGGGTGAGGTTTGCGACGACGGCCCAGGCGTTTCCGTCTTGTGGGTTGAGGGTTGTGGTTTCGTTGTCGCGGTACATGCCCTGTTGTTCGTCCCAGAGAAGTTCGTTGGCCGCGGTCTTGATGCGGTCAGCGGTTTCTTGCCACGAAGATACGTTTGCGGTGTCGTTGAGGGCTTCGGCAAGGTAGATGCCTTGGTTGATTGTGTAGTAGAGGATGGCGTTGGCCTCGATGTTGTGGCCGCCCATGCCGAAGCGCAGCCAGTCGTTGCTTGCGGTGACGTTCATCAGGCCGGTTTCGTCAATGTTTCCGAGGGAGAAGGACAAGGCGAATTTGTACTTGTCCCATAGAGAGGCGAGATAGTCGATATTTCCCTGGTGGCTTTGATTAGCTGGTGTTAGAACTTGAGAGCAAAAGACCTACCGTGTAAAGGTAGTGGTCAGCGACACCAATCAGGGTGTACAGATGATACGTGAACGATATAGCATCAGAAAAGAACGGCCTTCCAGCATACGGAAGCAGACCATTAGTCTCGTTCTGAACCGCGAAAAGCGAGTCCAATGCGTTCTCAATGGAAATGACATCGTTTGTCGATACCACAACACCGGGAACAGCTATCGCCATATCTGAAAGGGTCATCAGCATCTACTCGACCGGTGCGGAAAGATGTAGCAACGTACCGCCAGCCCACACAAGTCTGTCCCTCTTCGCTCCATCCACCAACGCACTCTTGCCACCAGTGATGGTGTAGTTGTTATACCAAGTCACATTAATCCGCGTCTGATCGCCGTCCTTTGAAAACCCTGTTTCGCCCAGATGAACAAGTGCGTTTCCAGTCTCCGGTTCGATTGTGCAAATTTGGTTCGTGTAAGCACCAGCATACCATATACGATTGAGTAGCTCATCTGAAATACGTCAATACCACCATTCTCAACCCACCACGTCGCGGAAGCAAAAGTAGAGAAGGGAAGAAAAAAAAAAGAGAATAGAAAAACCTACCATCGCAATGGAAATACCCCGTATAATTCCCCAAGGCATCATCCTCCCAATGCGGCATAGCCGTATAATGCACCTCTGCTCCAATAACCTCCAGACTCCCCGTCCCATTATGCACCAACGTCATATACCTAAACGCACCGCGTAACTTCTCCGGCGGCGCCGTATACGCGCCCGTGACATTGACGTGGAACCAGAGCGTCTCGTCTTTGCCTGCATCGGCCGTTGCATCGCTACTTCTATTGCTGATCCATAGTGAGCTCTCTGAGAAAGTGACGCCGATGTATTCCGAGGCGGAAGAGTTGACAGAGCCGATTGTTAGGGTGACGAGTCCGGCGATGTTGATACCGAAGTCGTACGCTGTTGCTGCGTCGCCTGTGAAAACTGAACTACCGTTCGCACCCGCCGTTAGGCTCTCCGGGTTGGTGACAGAGCCGTTTGTGCTGTGGACGGAGATGGGGTGGAGGGTCCGTGATTTAGGCGCGAGGATGTATTGCGAGTAGGGGACTGATGCAAGTGCAGCTGGTATGACAGCGGCGAAGCTGACCAAGGGCGTGGAAAACTTCATCTTCATGGGTTTCTGGTGAGGCTTGAATCCGGGGAACTTGGATCGTACGGAATGTCAACAAGCACTTGCAATCAAGGCTTATGTACCTTGACTTCCCACAGCCTTCGAGCATCATAGGCTATGTCTCTTTCGATTCCCAGACTGATTTGCCGGTCTGATGATCTTGAGGTTTTTTTTTCGGACGAATACACACCGAGATGACGACGTCGAGCGACGAATTTCATCGTTAGGTTGCGAAACCTGCCCGAGGTCCTGGTAAGAATCCTAGTGAATGCGGGGAAGCGAGTTGTCTTTTGCTACTAACTGTAGATCTTCTGCAGGTGGAGACGCTAGCGTACAGTTGCCCGAAGTTTTGGCGGGGTGCGCCTCCACGATCCGGCGTCTCGCTGTACCGAGGTGGACGGCGTAACGCCCGGGACGGCGTAACGCCCGATCCGCCCATGCAACACCATTTTTTTTAACAACACGTAACACTACTAATAAAAGCTTAATTAAAGCTGCGCTTGCAGCTAAAGAATTACTAAATTTAAGAAAGAAACTTATATATACGCACATTGTAAAAAAATATAATATTAAGCTTATAACCCTTGCTTGTAGGCATAAAGGTGCATTAACCTCACGCAGCCTTAAGGTTTAGAATTAACAGGCTCTTTACTTGCAATAAAAGCTAGAGCTTTTACAGTATATTAAACAGCTTACTAGGCAAGGCCTTCTACTTACACAAGCTATAATATAAAATTTTGCTTTACAACTTGTAAAGAAAGAGGTTGAATTACACTAAATCAATTACTATAGTTAGGCACTAGTCGACTCAGGTCGCTACTCGCCTTACCCCACCAAGATCGGACGACCAAAAAGATGAGGCTGTAGAGGCAGCCACAAAAGTGATTATCGCGAGAATTTCTAGTGTATTGATATATAGCTGTATATGAAACTTTCTATCTACTTGAATTTCGCTGGCGTCTTAATTTAGCGTCCGCGCGCGCTGGTTTTTAGTAGGGAGACGTAGCCGGCGGACTAGCATTAGCACTAGTTTAATTAGCACTAACATAACAATGCTTTGTTAGATTTTTTACTACTTTGTATAAAGCTTTTTACTTAAGTCTTGTAAGTATATTGTAAGATTTTTGTGTAGTTGCAGCGTCGCGTTATTGCTTTTTAAGTGCTTAGCTTATAGTAAGGTTTTAGCTCTTGCCTTGCGCTTGTAATTACGCTCTTTTTTAGTATACTGTTAAGCTACTTTTGCTGCTATTGCTAGCTGCTTTTTGTATACTGTTACTGCTGCTTTAAGCTCTTTAATGTAAGTTTTCTAAAGTTATAGTTAGTTAGCTTTGTTTTATTGTGTAGCTATGCGCGCGCGCGCTGTGCAGAGCTTTCTAGAACTTATAAATATAGCGCTGCTATAATAATTATTACTGTTTTAAGTAGTTAGTGTTACGTGCTAAAGTTTCTACTTTTTTTTAGTACTAAGCTTACTACGTAAACTGTTGTTTTTATAGTTAACAAGCTTGTTTTGTACTTATAGAGAATAAAATAAAGACTTAATTTAATTTGAGTTAACTTTTAAAGTATACTGTAGCGCAGAGTCTAGAAATTTTCGTAGCTCTCTTTAGCTATTGCTATTACTAGGCTACCTAAGTTCTACAGCCTTATTTTGTTGTTAGTAGTAGTTGTTAAAGCGTTTTAGTACAGCGTTTACATTTATTAGCTAGACGCTTGTAGCTTAAAAACTCTATAAAATAAGATTAGGCGTTAATATAGACCTCTACGCAGGCTAAAAGAGGCTAAAAAAATTGCGTTTTGTAGTCCTTGTAAGGTTCTGCGTACAGTAGATGTAGCAATTAAGTTCTTAAGTATAGTATTGCGATAGAGGCCTAAAGATTACTATATTAAGTAGCTAAAGACTGTAGGTAGCATGCAGTAGAAATATAGCTAGGAGGATCTAATTGCTGTTGCAAAAATTAATAAAATAAGTAGTAACATAGCTGCTGTAGCTGTAAAGAATAAAGAGTTAGTAATTGTAAGGCGCTTTCTGCTTTGTATAGCAATTTAATACCTATTTAAGCTAAGATTATTCTATTTTATTATTGCTTTATCCTGTAAGTAAATTTAAGAGGAAAGTCTTATATTTCTTAGCCTATACAGCGCTAAGCTAGCTTGATTGAAGTCTAGCTAAGCCTTAGTACACAAGCGCCAGCGGCAATGCCTCTCTAAAAGCGCATACGTAAGCTAGCAGTATTAGTTATTTATAGTTGCTATCTTGTATAGTAGTTACTAACTAATTTAAGCGTAATAAGGCCTTAGTAAAGATTCTTTTGCCGCGTTTTAAGACACTAATAAAGAAGCCCTCTTTATTTAAATTATACATATTGCTTGTGTTAATAGCGTGTTTGCGCATTTTTAAATGCAACAAATTAAAGTAAAGCTTATACTTACAGAGGGGTGACAAAAAAAAAGATGTCAAAAAAGTTATAGTTTTCAAAGCTTTATATTTCTACAACCAGAAGGGCTATACCCGAAATAGTTAGTGATTTGGAAAGCCAAGATGTTCTTCACTAAATGAGGTCACTTAGTAAGCTGCTCAGTAAGCATCTTTGCTCTCAACTTCCGCAGTGAAAATAAAGATTTAAAAACGCAAGAATAAATATCTAAATAACTTTTTTTTGTAGATAGAAAAATCGCTATAAAGTAAATATATTAAAGAATACTAGTTGAGCTTTTTTGTATGTAAGATTGAAGGTAACTGTAAAAACAACTATTAAGTAGTAATAAAGAGCTTGTTTTTTGGGGTTTTTGCAGATAAATAACAAAAAAAGCTTACTAATACTTAGTGTACCAGCCATCAGCTTCTTTAACGTCCAAAAAACGCCTTAGTAAAGATAGAATACAATTATCAATCGCCTTTTGAGGTAATTAATCCCATTCCTCCCTTATAGCAGCCTCAAAGGCTGCTATACTTTTTTTACTCTTTCTTATACCTATAGAAGTAATAGGCCTTTTAGCTAAAGCGTTTTTTAGCAAGGCCCACACGTTTTCTATAGAATTTAGATTAGGACTATAAGCAGGATACTTAAAGAGCAATATTCTTTTCCTAGAAAACTAAGATAAAACTTCTAGAGTTTTATAAATATTAGCGTTAACCTGCTAAAACTTCTAGCCTATATAAAGGTTAGTAAGTCCTTTGATTATATAAATCAAGATTGCTACTTTATAATTTAAATATAGAGTAAACAGTCTCTAAGTAGGAAAAAGGAGTATATGTAACTTACCTTTTTTTATCACAGGTTTTACTATAGGAATAAAAAAAAGACCTTTTCAATATAGTATAAATACCTAAAAGCAGTAGTAATTAAAGGGCTTTTAATTACTACTAGTTTAGATTTACTACCTATCCAAATCGCTCCCCAAACTTAGATAGAAATATCTTAACCTATAACTTCATTAGTAAGCGTGCTAAAAATAGATTAGAATAATAGAAAAATAATAGATATATGAAAGGATCTTTTTAGTTATATAGAGTTTTTTTAAACTTACTTGTGTTAGTTGTAGAAACTATTTTCCTTCTAACCCTATTATTTTGCCGTGTTTAATAGTATTCTGTCCTAGCACCGTGCTCTCGCTTAATAGCAGACTCGTCTAAAAAAAAAACTCATCAAAGTTATTATTTTTAAGGTTTTTAAGTAATTGCTTGGCGTAAATATAACAATTATAAGCCTTTTTAGCGTCTAAAGGCGTCTTTTTTCAAGAAATGTTAACAGAATAGTTCTCCTTTTTAAAAAAGCGTTGTAAGCTTCTAATAGAAAGATCTAGATTATTTTCTTTTAAGAGATGTGAATTTGTCTTTCTAGGGCTTTTAGTAAGGTCTCTATTAAGCACTCTTTTTGCTTTATTTGAGATCTTTGTAGGACGACCTTTTTGAGGCCTAAAAGTAAATAAAGGAGCTTTTTTTTTGTTTTATTTGATAAAGAGTATTGGTAATACTTCTAGAAGACTTTTCTAGTTTATTACTGGTCAAAAAAATAGGCTTGTTTTGTAAATATAAAGTATAAACTTCTTGCTCAAATTAAGAAAGATTGCGAGACATAGAGGAGATAGTACAAAAAAAGCAAGTTAGGATAAACAAGAAGAGTTAATATACTAAAAGCTTACTAAGCTATTACGTAATTAGCGCTTACGTAAGCAACCCTTTTTTCTACCCTTTTATTAAACTCTAAGGAAATAAAATGTAAGCCTCTAAAATACGCTCACGACATACTTATGTAAGCTTATTAAACTGAATTTTTTCTTAGCGTTTTTGTATACAATTATAAAAAAGTTATACTGAAATCTATTTTTACTTTTTTTTTCATCTTATTTTAAGCAAGATTATACGGACAACCGTGCTGACTAATCAGCTTACTAAGCCATCCAACTCAAAAAGGAAGATATCGGCTTTCCAAATCACTAACTCTTTTGGGTATAGTACTTCTAGTCGTAGAAATATAAAGCTTTAAAAACTATAACTTTTTTAACATCTTCTTTTTTGTCACCCCCCTGTAAATACTAACTAGGCATCTTTTTTAAAGTTTACTTGACAATGTTTAACTTAGGATACTAACTAAGGTGCTACAAAAAGCAAAAGAGGTTATTCTTAGAAAACTAAACAAACTAGACTACTTAATTCTAAAAGCATACAGAGTTGTCTCCCTTTTATACTGCCTAGAGAAAGCACTAGGAAGGCTCTACTCAAAAAGATTAAGTATTTTAGCAGAAACAACTAACCTACTCTACCTTACGCAAATAGGAGGGAGGCTAAAGATATCTACCATTAACGCAGGACTTCTTTTCTGCAATAATATTTAACAACAAACATAGAAGAACAGAGTTACTCTAACAGCCCTTTTAGACATTAGAGTTGCTTTTAACTATTTATTTAAGAACAAGCTTCTAGAAAGTATAAGCAACTAACAGCTACCTGTTAGCCTCTTATTATAGACAAACTTGTTCCTTACAGAGAGGCTTTTAGAGTTATCCTTTAACGAGCAAACAGAGAATCTATAGAAGGTTAATACTAGTACACCTTAAGGGAGCCTAGCCTCTCCTATCTTATTTCTAATCTACACGAAACCGCTATCCTAATTAATTAGAGTAAACAATAATCTATACTCCTTATCCTATATAGACGACGTTTAAATTTCAATATTAATAACATTTATTAAGAAAAATATTGAAATACTTAAAAGGGAAATAGCAAATCTCTTTAACTAAGTAAAAGAGTTAGCTATTAAGTTTAATAGCTTAAAAACAGAACTAGCAAATTAAATAAGATTAAAAAAAGATATAAATAGATTTCTTACGCTACCTACTTAGGAGACCTTCTAGCTAAAAAGACTAGTTAGATAGCTAGGCATTTTCTTTAACAATACTCTTAAGTTTAGAGGCTACTCCTATATAAGAATACAATAAGCAAACTAAGCTTTTTTCTGCCTAAGCAGGCTAGCTAATATTAATAAAGGCCTTTTACTAAGAGTAATAAGGCAATTATACTTAGCGTGTATTACTAGCATAGATAACTATAATTGTTAGCTATTTTAAAAAAGCTAACAACACGTCTTAAATAGTAAGCAAAAACTACAAAGCTAGGTCTATAGAAAGATTCTAGGAACCTTTAGATCTTCCTCTACAATGCCTAGTAAAGTAGAAGCTGCTCTATTTCTACTTAAAGTTAGGCTAGAAAACACTATAAGAAGATACGCTTTTAGATCTACTCTACTAGATCTAAATTACTCTCTAAAAGCTGCTATTAACAATAATAGAGAAGAGTAACTTAATTAAATTTAAGACTTTATTATCTTAGCCCTCTTAGATAACACAAAGAAAATTTAACACTACGCCTTTACGCTATAGAATGCTAGGACTCTTAATAAGGTCTATATATTAAATAAGCTAAAAAAACATTAAAGCTAAAAGCTATAAGAACCTACTAGTAAATAACAACTTCTTACTAATATACTTAGATGCCTTAGCTATAAGGGATAGCAAAGGAATTAGAGTAGGCGTTACTTTCTATAAAGGAGCTACTCTTATTAAAGAACTATAAGTAAATATAAGAAATAACTAGTTAGTTTACAATAGTAAACTAGAGAGTATTACTTTAAGTCTAGTGAAAGCAGTCAGCTTATTAAATAACTACTAAAACGTTAACATTTACGCAGATAACTAGGCTGCTTTATTTTAATTCAAAAACACCTTTAACAACTTTAGCTAAGAGTAGCAAATTAGGTGTATAAGGGCAGCAACTTAACTAGAAGAAAAAGGCATTACTCCTACGCTATATTAGGTCCTAGGACACCAAAATATACTAGGAAATAATTAAGCAGACTTTCTAGCAAAGGAGGCTACAAAAATAAACTTTCTAATAAATAAAATAAGCCTAGCAGTTGTTAGTTCTTATTTAAACAATAAATAAATATTAACTAGTTAAACTTCCTAAAGAAATACAGGATAAAAGCCACTAGCAAGAACCTAAGCACCTACTTAGCAACTTTTAAATAGAGAATAAGAAAACAGATACCTATCCCTCCTACTAAGCGAGATATATCTAGCTCTCTCTTTTAATTAAAACTAGGTTATAGCTGCCTAAAGAGCTATCTATTTAAGAGAGGAAAAGTAGAATCTAAAACCTGCCCATGCAACTTTAGAGCTACACAAGACACAGCTCATATAATCCTTAGATGCTAACTATACAAGGATAGTAGAGCTATACTTCTGAACTCCTATGCAGAGCTAATCTCTCTACAGTATCTCTTTTAAACAGAAGCAGGTATTAAGGCTACTATAGCCTTTATTTAAGAAACTAGGGTTGGTACACAAGCCTAGTACAAAGGAATCTCTGATAACTAGATGCAAACGTCTATGTAGGCGTCCAAGCTCTACTCACCTCTCCCCCTCTACCTTCCCCTCCACCTCCACACAACAGGCTAAGAGCCTCACCTTCATTCAGTTAACCACCCCCTGTAAATAACCTATAAAATAAAACCACATAGATACCTGCAGGCCTCGGCCTGCACGTCTTATATAGCTCTTCAGGCTGGGATAGGACGTTAAACTACAATAAAAAAAATGTTTTAATATTAGGGCTGCTAGATTAATCAAAACATCAACAGGCAGCATTACTACGACAACAGAGAATTAGGCAGAAGAGCTATATTTACAGAGGGATCTCTTGGTTAACAACCTTAATTTAACAATTGCCTGGTTGCTCACAGCTTAGATTAATAGTATCTTACTAACCTGGGGGGTGTGTTAGAGTATTGACGTGCGCAACATGCGGATCACCCTGTTGATTAGGTGATCCTGGTAAGCTGAACACGTGACGATCGCGCTAGCGCCTATATATACGGGCCAGATCGTCTTATTCCTCTTTAGTAGTTATTGGTTACTTTGTTGTGGCACTTAGTTGATCAATACACTCATTCCACTCCTTCTGATCAAGCAATTGCTCCTTTTCAGCTCCCACAGTAAGAAAGCTTTATACTAAGAATCTTGTGCTTACTAAAGTAGCTCTAGTTGTAGGCTTTTACCTTAACATTGTCTTAAAAGCTTAATTAAACTAAGCTAGAGTCTAGTACTCAAAAAAAGATTTAACGCTCTATAAAGAACTGCTTAATAAAAGCTTTGTATAAGCACAGCTTAAAAAAAGCATAACTTTACTTTTATTAAATACAATTTTTCAAACCTTTACCCTGCTATTATAAGTATAATACATAATTAGCGCTGTAAGTAATTTGAAAACAGCTTTTTTTAAAATGATACTAAAAAGGTTAAGGACGTAAGATTAGGACACTTTAGATTAAAAGCACTCTAAGCTTTAGTAAAAAATGCTAAAAATGTTAAAGTAAAAGGCATAGCATATGCTAAGTAGAAGCATTGTGCTATAACACACGCAAAGCAGGTTATCTTAAAACTACTAAAAAGAAAGCATTTTAACTATACTAGAGACTAGCATAAGATCTGTTCAATTTGCTAATTAGGCAAAACAGAGAGCTCTAGATTATAGTGCTTAAAGATAATTCCAGAAAAAAGCTTTATTAATGTGCTTATAAGCAAAAACATTCATGAAAATAATAAAATTATTTTAAAACTTACTAACTTTATTAAAAGCACGCTATAAGCTTAATATATGCGTAATTTTTTAGAATAACAACATTTCAACCGTTTCCTAAAAAAGATAGTTAAGATTTAAAATCCAGGCAGAGGAGCAGCGGATTACTATAAAAAGTACACTAGTATATACGCACAAACTAAAAAGTATTATAGAGAGAGTAGGCTAAGAACTTATTACAAAAGCAATTAAGAAAAGAATTAGAGTAAACTTAACAACAGAGCTTTACCCAGAAATTATTAAAGCAGCAGCCTAGCTCTATAATATAAGTTTATTACGTGCTTATAATTTCTAAGCTCTAAATACAGTGCTTAATAAATAATTTAACAAGAATTAGGAACAAGTAAAAGCTGATACAGCTAACCTGCGACCTAATTAGAGTACAGTATATATATACAGCTGCAGAACATACCCTTTAAATAAGGAGAGAGCAACCAGCAAAGCTTACAGAGGACTTAAGGTAAATTTTAAAGGCTATTTTAGATATTTAGTAAGATACCAAGAATTTAACATCTATTAAATATTAATCCTAGTGCTTATTTTGGTTATTACAACTCAGAACATAACATTCAACAAGAAGCTTTTTTATCAAAACAAAATTATCAATGCTACAAAGCATATAATAAAAGAGCTTACTATGATTGTAAACTTATAACATAAAAATAAGCTGCGCAATGCAGGAGAAGATTTTAAAGACTTTAATAAGTAACTTTAAATTGTAGCAAGTAAGCTGCAAAGGACTAGAGCACGTAAAGAACCTATTTAGAAGATAAAAGTAATAAGTTACAAGCTCTAAAAGAGCAGTTAATCTATCTCCTGCATAGGTAGAAAGCACGGCTAGCAATTTACGAAGAACTTATGCAAACTCTTACAAGCAAACAGGACTTATTACTCTAAAGTAAATACTAAAGCCTAGAGCGTACTAGCAACGCGTTATTCTGGAATACAAAAACTGCACCTAGAATATGCACTTAACTTTAAAAAAAAGCACCCGCCTGTATTTTTAGATAAAGAGCATACTATTTAAAAGAGCTCTTATTAAAGTAAGCAACATCTAGCTTGTTAACTAAGAGTGCAGAGCACTATAAATGCCCTTACTTATTCTCCTCCTGCGCCTTCTGTAGCAGGAAATAAGTAAGAAATACTAGTAGCTTTAGAACCTTGAAAAGTAAAAAGAGATTATAGGCTACTAACCTGCTTAGGTACTTGATTAAAAAACAAAAGGAGCAGTAACAAGGCTAAAAGCTAAAGAGCACATGTACTTTATAAAATAAGCCTAGCTTTAAAAAGTAATAACTTACTAAGCACTTTTCTCTGAACTACACATAGAGCAGGAGAAGACAGAAGAAAGTATTTAATAGTATATGCTATAATTACTGCTGCTATCTTAAGTAAAAACCTAAAATTTCAACTATATACTAAAACGTATTGCAACAAGCTACTAACACTTTTAAAGAAATAGAGAGATCTTTATGCTTATTTTTACTAAAAGCTCTTTCTACAGGTAGCTTAAAAAGATATTAACACACTGCTAGAAAAAAGAACTTATAAGAAAATTAAAGGTTTGATAATGAAAGAGCAGCTACTCTTGCTTAAATAATTCTTTACTTATAAGCTTAACTAAGACAGCTATTTTCTTAAATGCAAAGCTTAGATTATTGTACAAAAAACTTATAAGTGCTTAATATAATATAATCAGTATATGCAGCAACGCTCGCAGCGCGTTTCTTTAAAAACGCAATAGTAATAGCAGCAGAATTTAACTTAGAGATTATAGAATATAACGTTGTTAGAGCATTCCTTTATGCTTAAAGAAAGTACTTACTAGAAGTTGTATGCAAGTTGCTAGATAGATAGATAAAAGTAGGCAAATATACAAGGCTAAAAAGAGTATTCTACAGTCTAAAAAATTTACTATTACTGTAGTATAAGGATCTATAGAAACTATTAAGAAAGCAAGCCTTATTACATAAAAAAAAGCCTTGCCTTTTCTTTAATAAGAAAAGAAAAATACTGCTGCTATTTTATGTTAATAATATACTCTTAATGTATTGCAGGGCAAGACTAGAAAAAGCACAGCACGTTATTTTTTTTAAGGTGTCAAAGGTGGTGGTTGCTGTTGTAGTCAAAATGGGGTTTCTAAAAAAGTAAAAAGCAGCTACCCTCTACTAATTAGTCGCAAAAGTCAAAAAAAGATTGTGTGTAGTCAACGAGATCCGAACGGTAGGTGGATGGGTTCTGGGAGGAAAGCTTAGACTACCGAGCGATAATTAGGGTCGAAAAAATTTGCTAAGGTACTAAAAAACAACACTAGTTAAAACGTGTCCCACGGCGATTGCCAGCCTATAGCTGGCGATAGAAGTATAGTAGGATTGTAATAGAATTACAACATAATGCGATAGAGGAGGAAAAAAACGCGCAGCAGGAGTTTGCTATACTTTATAAAGCTGCTACTTTTTACCTACTGCTTTTTACCTTTTAAACAGCACTGTATAAAAACAATTCGCATACAATACACTACACTATAACATAGCGCGCAACTTCTGCAGCAAGTATCTCCTTATTCTAGGTTCTTTTCTATAAAAAAAGCATTTTTTGCTACTATTTACTTAGCACTTAATCCAGTCTAACTTAAACTGCTTATAAAGACACCTAAATTTAATAAGTATTTTTAAACTTAACTACTGAGCTAAACTTCTAAGTTTATAAATTTTTTAAACAAGTATCTTACCTGTAATATCTATATATACAAAAAGATTGTTAAGCCCTAATTTAGATAGTTATAGAAGAAATACACAATCTCTAAGGTATTTGCTAATACTAGCGCAGTACCTAAGATTTATTGCTTTAGCATTTTTTTCTTCTTGTTTATTGTGTAAGAGCTAAGTACAGAGATTAGAACTTAGCTTAAATAGCCATTGCAAGACGTTAAGTTAGCAATAAAGAAAAAAAAAGTAGGCTTTTTATTGTTGTGTTTATAAGTTAGTAAGCAAGGCAATAATAGTGTTGCTGCTTTACTTAATTTAAAAGCGCCTAGCAGTAATGCAACAAGAATAGGCAGAATAAAGCGCTTTAAGTTAAAAGGTAATTTGCGTCTTTGTCTTGCTTTTCTTTGTTCCTATTAAAACATGCGATACACTAATTGCATGCCGGCAATACTAAATAAAGAGGCGTAAGCCCAGATACCTGTTGTTAGCAATAAATCTTTTTTACTAAAAAGGTGTCTACAAAATGTGTAGTCACATTAAAAGGTTGTCTTAAAAGGCCGAAGCCGCACAGCACGTTATAGATACTGGTAAAGAAGTATACAACGTAATGAAAAAGAAAGCAGTCTAGTAATTTTTAGAGGTAAGAGTCCTGTATAATAGAGTATCTAGGACAATAACACTTGCACATGAAAAGTATATTAATAAAATTACTAAAAAGTTTAATTTAGCTAATTTGTATCTCTACCTAAGTACACTAATCCCTTTAAAAGAGCTTAAAAAGAGGACTAGCAACTGAGCTAAGTAGGATGTTAAAAATTTCCTAAAAAAATAAGCTTAGTACTGTATGCTAATAATGCTTAGGCTTAATGTAGCATACGCTGTATTTTAACTATCTTACTTCTTTACAAATCTTAGCAAGGCACATTTTAAAGCAGTTAATAGAGTAATTATATACTTCGATTGCACAAGATACTAAGCAATAAACTATAGTGCCTATAAAGGAACAGAGCTATTAATCTATAAAAACCATATATTTGCTGATAATTTAAAGACAAGACGCTTCTTACAAAGCTATATAATAATGCTTTTTAAAAGAGCAATTGTTTAAAAAGCAGCTTGTTAAGCAATAGTTACAACTTTAACTACTAAAGCAGAGCTTCTTGCTTTAAAGCATGTTAGTAAAGAAGTAATAGCGTTAAAAAGACTTTTTTAAGAGCTTACTTTACCTTTAAGAGCACTTTAGAAGATTTTTTGAAATAACTAACAAATTATAAAGCTAGTTGTTAGCGTAAATAAGCGTATTTTTACACGCTTGCGCTATTTTAACATATAAAACATGTAGTTTAAACAAGAGTATACAAAAGGCTCTTTTTAGGTGAAGTACCTTAAAACAAAAAGCATGCTAGCAAATAGTTTTACTAATCACTTACCTGCTTAACCTTTAAAAAGGTTTAAAGATCTGCTTACTTTGAAAGAAGTTAAAGTATTAGTTGCATTACTGAGTAGGTAAAAAAGGGAATTTGAACGCTAAAGCGCAAGGTTATTAATTACTATAACGTGTTTAAACTTGATAAAAGTATTGTAATTATGCAGGTCTAAAGACTAGTGCTTAGAAAGTATACCAAGAGATAAACTAAACTCTTAAGCATTAATTGCTTTTCAAGCAATTACTAAAAAGCGGATCTAGAACTTTCTTAACAAAGGAAGCAGGGCTTTTTAGGCTTTCTATTTAGAAGTGTTGTATTCAAGCATATAAACAATATTTTAAGTACAGAGCGGTGACAAAAAAAATCAAAAAAGTTATTGTTTTTAAAGGTTTCTATTCCTATGACTAGAAGAGCTATACCAAAAATAGTTAGTGATTTAAAAAGCCAAGAACTTCCTCTTTAAGATAGGCGGCTTAGTTGTTACAATCCAGACCAAGGGACGAAGGGACAACCCCGCAGGGACCATGCAACACGAACAGATAATCACAACCAGGCAACCACAACGCCGTCACGTAACTTCTCACTGACGAGCGCTCATCCACGAGCGTAACCACGTGACTGCTTACTAACAAGCGCTTATCCACGAGCGCAACTACGTAACTAATTATTAATAAGTGTAATTGTCTACAAGCGCACGCTTATACACAAGCGCCACCCTTATTAGTATATAGTAGTAGGCAATATACTTTTGTAGCTTATTATGTTTAACTTAGAGTTTTACCTTAGTAATTAATCTAAAGACTAAGACTTGTTTCTTAACCTTGTACTATTATATTAATCTTCTGATTATGCTAGTACACCTTATGTCCTTAGTACTTATTTATTCCCTAAGAACTCACCTAGATTATCTTTAGACAATCTTTACACTTTAAACACCCTTAAAATAAGTAATACTGCTATAGACACACCCGCTAATTCCCTTACTAGGAGGACTACAAGCCGCGCTAATAAGCTTAAGACTTATTATAGTAATTATAGCAAGCTTTACACTTAGCTCTTCTAGGTTAATAGATACTTCTACATTAAAGAAGACAAGATTAACAATAATAACAAAGTAGTCTTAGCCGCTACGTATCTTTAAGGAGATGTAGAGAAGTAGGCTAACTTAATCTTTCAACGCTATATAGATAGTGCTATTATAAATGCTAACAACACAGCTCTAGTTAAAGACTAAAATACTTTTAAAGCTAAAATAAAAGAAGTTTTCTTACCTCTTAAAGAATTTGTAGTTATAGAGTAGAAAATTTAAAGACTACAACAAAGTGTAAGGGTGCGTTGGGTTAACCAAAGATGCAAGGTAACAGTAGAAGGTGAATGAATTAGATACAGAACTATAGAGAGACTACGTGGGTTTTTATATCTAATCCGGATAGTTAGGACTAACCAAGGTTATCAGAAGTCGCCGGGTCAGCTGACAGTTAGCGTAACTAGTGCGGCCGATAGTCAGCAGCTAGTGCTGAGGTGCTAATGCTGAGGTAAGAAAAGCCAACGAAGGCCACAGGCCGAGTACCAGAGGACATCAAGGCTTTAGCCCTTTACAATACCCCCCTCCTAAGAAAAAAAAATAGTAGGAGTAGTAATCTTGTTACCTAGAGTTCTATTCTTCTAGGGCTTCCGTATCTTTCAGATTAATAGCTAGTTCCTAGGTTAGATCTAGATATCCTAACTATTTAACTAAGTACTGCTTTTTTCTTCCTCTCCCTCTTTTCTCTAATAGGGTCTCTACTAGGTATTCTTCTCTATCTTCTGTCTTAATTAGTAGAGGTTCATTGTCGTCTATAGGCTAGCTTAGTAGAGGGTCTAAGGACGCTAGTCTAAGGTTACTAACATTAAATACTAGGTAAATCTAGCTAGGAGTATTTAATTTAACTGCGTTTAGTCTAATAACCTTAAGTACTGTGTACTTAAGGTTTTTCTAGTTAAGTTTTCTACTAGGCCTTTTTATTTTGTAGTAGTTGCCTAGTTTTAACTATACCCTATCGCCTATTTTAAGCTAAGGTAATTAGTACTTTTTTTTATTTACCTACTTTTCTTGTTCTTGTTAACTTTCTCCTATAATAGCTTAGGCAAGCTTAATACTTTGCTGTAGTTTATTAATAATATATTCTGCCTTTTAATAGTTCTTTTATATTTTCCTTAGAAGTTGTTGTTGTTAAGGGCTGTACTTAGTTGCAATTTGTAAAAGATCTGCCTTATAGCTGTGTTGTAGAAAGAAAGGAGATATCTTAGTAGACTAAGCTTGCCTTGCTATAACTACAATCTTAGCTATCCCTAAGTTACTTTTCTAATTTGTTTAATCTTAATTGTAGAAGGCTTATAAATAAGTCTATACTATAGAGTTTATTCTTTTTATAGACCTATTAGTTTTAGGATAGTATCTAGAAGATAAGTATTGCTTCATTTCTAATAACTTGCAAAGCTTAATTTAAAAATAATTAATAAACTGTATACTTCTATCAAAAGTAATATAGTTTAGTAACTAATAGTAAGCTATAATAGAGTTAATAAAAGCTTTAGTAACACTTTTTATAGTAATATCTTTAAGGCCTGTTAGAATAATATCCTTGCTAAGCCTATCTGTAACTACTATAAGGTTTGTACAGCCTTTACATTCTAGTAACCCTATAATAAAATTTATAGAAATTTCTTTCTATATTTGCTTAGGTATAGGCAAGGGTTTTAGTAAGCCTTATAGGCTGTCCCTCTAGAGTTTTGTTCTTCTACATACTAAGCAGTTCCTTGTATATTTTTTAATACTTTTGCTAATAGAGAGCTAAAAGTATTCTCTTACAATAGCTTAATGGATAATATTCCTTCTTAGATAGCCTAAAGCTCTAGAACTGTAGATTTTGTAGATAATTCTAGTTCTTAGAGGTTTATTATTAGGTACCTATTTTTAATTTTAGTATAGAAGGTTTCTAGAATTATCTAGTTAGTATTTTGAAATAGAAAGTTTAAGATCTAAAGCTGTAGGTAATTATTGTTTACTATCCTTTATAGCTTTCTAGGCTATTTAGTAAGTTTTGTCCTCTTTTTTAGCTTTATTCTATAGATCCTTTAGATCTAACTGCTCTTGTATAGCTGCTAGATAGCTATTGCAGCTAAAGGTTCTAAGCACCTCTTCTTCTTCTAGTTCTTTGTTAGTAGCTACAGTTATAGGTTTAAATACTTATAGAAACCTCCTAGAAATCCTAGTATCCTAGTTATTTGCTAGCATATCTTGTTGTCTCCTAGATAAGGCATTAGCCTTAGAGTTATTAACTCTAGGCCTGTAGGAAATTTCTATGTTCGGAAACTTCCCTAGGAATTAAGCCTATCTTATTTATCTCTTACTAAGCTGTCTAGGCTTGCTAAAATATTTAAGGTTTCTATAGTCTATAATAACTATAAACTTCTTTAAAGACTATAGCATAGCATCTTACTTTAACAAGTAAGAGATAACTACTAGTAATTCTTTATTATGTATCTTATAATTGCTTTGCGTGCTAGTTATCTTTTTTAAATAATAAGCTACTAGGCATAAGCTTCCTTTATTGTTGTATTATAAGAGAACTCCTACTACTACATATCTAGAAGAGTCTATTTCTAGAATTGTTTCTCTGTTAGGATCCTATTAAGCTAGTACTAGCTTAGTAATAAATAACTCCTTTAGCTTATTAAAAACCTTTTGCTTAGTTTTTCCCTATTAAAAGGAGATGTTACTAGTAAGCCTTAAAAGAGGAGCTACTATTTTCAAGTAGCTCTTAATAAATTGTTAATAGAAGTTGGCAAAACTAAGAAAACTGTATACTCCTTTAATATTTGTAAATACCTGCTAATCTCTAATTACTTTTACTTTCTTAGGGTCTATCTAAAGTCCTTTTCTAGCCTTAATAATGAATCTAAGGTATTTAATACTCTATATATTAAATTTACATTTCTAAATATCTAAAGGTAACCTAGCCTTGCCTATAGCTTTTAGAACCTTATTTGTATTGCGTTAGTGTTCTTTAAGCATGCTATTAGTGTAAATTAATACGTTGTCTAGGTAAGCTAAGCAAAAATCGTTAATATACTTGTAGAGGGTCTAATTAATATAGTATTAAAAAGTACTAAGAGCGTTTACTATACTAAATAGAGTAACTAGCTATTTATATAATTTAAATCTAGTGTAAAAAGCTATTTTCTACTTATCTTCTATATTAATTCTAATCTTATAGAAAGCTATAAAAATATAAATTTTTATAAACTATTTAGCTTTTGTAATATTATTAAGGGTTTCCTAAATTAAAAGTAAAAGATAACAATCTTTCTTTGTAATAGTGTTTAAGGCTTAGTAATTAACGTAGAAACGTAATCCTCCTCTAGGTTTCTTAGTAAAAAGGACAGAGGAGGAGGCAGGAGAGCTACTAGCTCAAATCTATCCTTTATTAAGTAGAGAAATAAGCTCTGTTTATAATACTAGAAGTTCTAGGAAGCTTATAATATATAGAGGTCCCTAGGGAGCCTCTTTTTCTTTGCCTTTATTATTATTCTCTAGTTTAATTTAGTAATCTACTTTAGATCTGCATAAAGGAGGTAGTACAGAGGCAGTTTTTAGATTAAAAATCTAAGCTAGGTGTTAATAAGCCCTAGAGAGTAAAGGTAGAACCTCTACTTTCTTCTTAGAAGCTAGAGCTTTTTTAATATCCTTAAGAGAAGCAGCAAAAGTCTAAATAGACTTATCCTCTTTTGCCTACCTAATATAGAAGTAATAAGCTGTTACGCTTATTTATTTTAGTCTCTAGTTACCTTTAATAGAGTAATCCTTAGTACTAAGTAACTTAATCCTTTAGCTAGAAGAATAGATGTAAATTGTTTTTCTAGAAGGAGCAATAGTAACCTCTTTTCTATTTTTCTAGGGCTGTCTAAGTATTAAATTATAACTAGAGTGTGTAGGGGCAACATAACCCTAAATAGTATCCTTATAACCTTTAATTTTAATATCTAACCTAGTTACTTTGTTAATAGTTCTAAGTTTATCTATAACTCCTTCTAATCTCCTAGGAGAAATAGATATATACTATAAGTTGGCGTTCTTTATAAGTTAAAGTCTAATAAATAAGTATATAAGGTTTCCTGTATTTATTAAAGTAGAAGTAAAAATGTAACAATTTACTAGCGCCTCTAAAGTATGTCTATTACTGCTTATATATTTTTTAAATTTAGCCTACTTCTTAACTAAGTTATTCTAACTTATTACAGGCTCCTACTGTATGGGTGTTGGAGTGTATGAAGACATACTACTACGAGGGCATGAGATCACTAGTAGTCAGGTCATGCGAGAACGAGGGTGGTAAGATAAAGATCTTATTATAGGTTGTATCTAGAAGAGAAGTACAGGAGTTTAGTTGTGAGGTAGAGGATTAATAATGCCCCCCCCGCTCGTTTCGATCCCCGAAACGAGGTATATACCTCTAGATCAGGTGGTTGAGCACAACCTGGTGAGCAGCAGGGTATCACCCCGTGCACCAGCACATACCTCCCCTTCCTGCGAGCTTGGCCCTATTAAGCGACCTTCTTAGCAGACGGAAAAACAGCAAAACCAAGGAAATAAAATAAAAGAAATATAACTTAATTACCTTATATCTAGCCTAGACACCTTTTCTTACTTCTTTAAACGTTTACTTTGGCGAGGTTCTTAAGTAGTAGTTAACGCACGTGGCCTAGGCGCGGGTGCAGTAGTAGGAGTAGGGACAGAAGTAGCGGGAGCTTAAGATTCTAATATTAATTAAAGGCGACTATAACAAGGCTGCCTAGTTAGAGTAGTTAGCACTAAGACGTTATCTAAGATAACAGTACCTAATTAAGAACAAACGCTAGGCAGGCGTTGCGTAGAGGAGAGCATTATAAGATCTTCGCTCTCCTAGAAAACTTAGTGTTTATTAGCTTCTAGGCTAAGTTCCTCCTAAAAACGTTGTAGAGAATTAGCTTAAGAGAAATTAATATTCTACTTATTTTAGTCTTTTGTTATATATAGAGGGTTCTGTCTAAAGTTAGTAAAGCACAAACAGTCTAGGAAGCCTTAAACTAAATTAGTACAAAAAGCGTCCTTTTCTAACTCTTATACTACAGGGTATAAGTTACTAATTTATTATAGCACATAGTTACAGTATTACTTAATATAGCTGTTAATCTACTCCTTGTTAGCGTTCTATAGCATATTGTTTAGCTTCTTACAGACAAGAGGATTGTCCTACTTAGCCTATTTAACAAGGGCCTTCTAGATCTAAGACCTATACTTAATATAAATATTAGCAGAGAATAGCTAATTAATTCCTCTAAACTTATTAGGATAGCCTAAAAAAGTATAAGAAGTAGTAGTAAGGTTATAATAAGCTTTGCAAATTTCCTTATAAGTTCTTATAATAGGCACCTCTATTACTCTATTACAAACTATAACAAACTAAGAGAGAATTGTGCAGCAGTTATAAGTAGTAGGGCTAGTAAATCTATAAGGTAGTAGAGGTAATAAAATTTAAACTTATTCTTCCTTACAGATTTGCTTTGTCTAGTAAACGTTAGGAGCTAAATTTCTATGCGTTCTTTAGCTAGTCTATCTTGTCTTTCTATCCTTTAATAAGACTATTTAATAATTTAACGCCTACGTCTTCACGCTATCTTAAGTACTCTAGTATATAGTTATTAAAGCTTAAGAGTATCTCTATACAGTTATTCTTATTCTCATTATTAAATAATACGCTGCCTTAGATTATATCTATACTAAGACCTTTAGTTATTGCTTGCTTAAGGTTAAGATTAATATACTTAAAGTAAGTTTAATTACCATTCTTAGCGTATTTAGCGTAGAAGGGGTAGGAAATTAAAGTATATTTCTTACAGAGCATAGCATATTACAACTAGTATCCTAGATTAGCGCGTACAGCTTATTAGATAAGTAAGTAGTATATGTTACGTAGCTATTTAAGGTTTAGCTTCCTGTCTATATATTATAGATAGAAGCAGTACATCTTAAAAGTTTTAATAATAATATCTTTAACCTAACTATCCTTAAACAGCTAGGTATAGGCGTTAGTAACAATGCTTCTAGTGTGTTAGAACTCTTTAGCTTATAGTTAAAACTCTATAGTATGAATAACCTTGTCCTAAGTAGGAAGGAGATAGAGATTAAGTTTAGAAGGCTAATAACAGTAGCTTAGCAGGTCTTTATCCTACTTAGCTAGACAATACTTGCTAGTAAAAGGTTTTAAAATAACAGGGTCTAATTAGAATTCTTACTAGCAGCTCTATTCTATATATAGTAAGAGCAGACATTTATTAAGTATATTAGACAGTATAGCCCTTTTAAACAAACCTATAATACTTATAGAAGTGCGCTTATAGATAAAGCATACTTACTTATATAATAAGTTATTAGAGCTAGGCTATTGTCTAATATTAACTTTACAGTACTATTCCTTAATAACCTTAATACAGTCTAGATTAGTAATTAGCTTCTTTATGTAAGCTTGCTTAAGCAACTTAAGGAAAGCTAAGGTAGAATTTCTGTAATAACACCCTACCTAAAAGATCTCCTGTTCCTTATTAAGGGTATCTAGCTCCTTGTCTACATAGGAAGTGTTGTTAAGGTTAGTATCTAATTAGGTAGCTGCCTATTAGTAGGCTAGTATCGCTTTTAGAGCACAAGAGCTTAGTAGAGGCAGTAGTACAAAGACTTGTTAGCTACTAGCCTTAGTCCTAACTTGTCCTGCCTAGATGTTAGCAGTGTTATGCCTCTATTGTACTATAGTTATTCTGTTCTAAAACTTATGCAACTTAATTACCAAGTATTAGTTAGGTCCTTAACTAGCTAACATTCCTATAGATTGCCTTAAATTTTTAGTTTTAACTAACAGACTATAAGTCCTTAGAGAGCAAGTCTTAGATGTTATAAGATCTTTATAGCAATTAATAGCTTAAGTCTTATTTAGGGTCCTTCCTAGCTCTATAGTTATAGAGATAACTATACTATATATTAGATACGTTTTTACACTAAGCAGCCTATACTTATTATTTAAAACGTTTCGTGCAGAGTATACTAGGCTAGATTTAGGGTCCTTAGCTTTAGCTATAAGTTAAAAAACCTTTTACTAGAATATATAGAGAGAATTAGGCTTACCTTGCTTATCCTTTGCTCTAGCATTAGGCTGTAGCTTCTATAGGTTAAACTTAATATCTTCTTTCTAGACTTGCGGCTTGGCGTAGATATTATAAAGCTCCTTTACCTCTTACTTATTAATATTTAGGTAAGGTGCTTAGTAGTAAAAGTTATTCTAATTAATAAAAGCATAGATGTCCTTGCATAGTAGTTTTACTATTGCCTAGTTAGCTATTAACATATATTGTTCTTTACCTTAGTTCTTAGAGTTAATGTAGTAAGCTGCTGCAGCGTTAAGGGACTAAGTAATATCTTTAAGATCTATACACCTTAACACAAAGGCTATATTAGTTAATTCTTAGTAACTAAGTAGCGTATAAGGCATGTAGATACTAACGCATTCTTAGACAAATCTTAGAGCTAGCTTCTTTACAGTTGTAATAGCTCTATCTAGTTCTTTAGCCCTTTTGTATTACGTTAAAGATGCTGCACTAATAATAGGATAGTGTTTCTAGAAACTTTTAACACTACTATATTCGTCTATAAGTCTAGGGAGCTAAGCATAAAGGTTACCTACTCCTAAAATAACCTTAAGGATTAGGTTAAATTAGTAAGAGGCGTTATTAAACCAATAATCTATAATAATACGTTGTTATTTTAAAGCGTTTAAAAGGATCTTATCTACTAGAGTCTAGATATTAATAACTTCAATGTTGTTGCTAAGCTTCGTAAGCTCTAGTACCTTGTCTTAATACTATATAACCTTAGGGATTTAGTCCGCGACGTAGTCTTCATTCTTAGTAATAACTCTAAGGTTATTAAAAACTCTTAATAGTTCTAGTGTTTGCGGTAGTTGCAGCTGTAGCTACTTCCCTTAGACCTTGTCTAACAGCGCTAAAAGCATTGTTTAAGCAGGTTAGCTGATATAAGTTAAATATTGTTTTTAGCCGCTACTAGCTTATAAGGGGAGGTATTATTATTATTATTGTCTTAGAAGGTAACTACCTTAATAAAAGGTAGTAAAGTTTGTGTAGTAGGAGAGTTATATAGTTAGCAGGGTTATAGTTCTAGTTTATACGTAGTAGCGGTATCCTGCTAGCTAGCAGATAGAGATAAACAGGGTCTAAATTATGCTAAAATAAGCAGGTTTTGTAATTAGAATAGTTGTTATAATTAGCTGTTGTCTTAAGAGTGCGTAAAATTAAGTATAGTATTAGTGTAGCAGTAAGCACCTAGAATTAGTAGAATAGGTAGCTTGTAACTAAATTTTATATAGGAAATTAGTAAATAAGTAGCTAAAGGTAAAAGCAGGTACTACTAGCATAGCATCCTCTCCCCTTCCTAAAATTATAGGCCGTCTTATAGCCTATTAGTTGTCTAATATAGTAGCATTAGAGTTAAAGTCTAAGCTTTTAAAGTCTTATCTATATACACAACGCTCTTTTTCTATAAGACGTTTAGTAATAACAACTTAAGAACAAAGCTTATTACCTATTATAGAAAGTAAATGTAGTTGTAGTTCTGTATGTAGCTTAGGCAAGTTTAGCGAGATAGAAACATCTACTATAGGGCTAGTTTGTTCCTAATAGTTAGGATTCTATAACTTTATATTTCTTTAATCTTTCTTAATAATATCCTGTACAAGTCTTTGTCTAAACAGCTTTAATTGCTATTTAGGTGTCGTGTAGGAGAAGCGTGTACTATTAAGGTCTTTAAGATAATAGGTTCCTCTATTAGGTCTAGCTTTATAAATCTAGTATAGGCCTAACTATCTTATATCTAGCTTGTAGTCTCGCAATATATTAATTTCCTAAACAAAGTTCTAGAGAAGAACTAAGTCTCCTAGCTTTATATCCTTATATTGTATTTCCTTAGTGTTATCCTAGTATTCCTTTTTAGCAGCTCTTATCTAGTTAGTATAGGCAACAGCATCTTTTGTAAACTAATCTCTAAGATCTAGCTATATTACTTAAATTGCAAGTAGCTGTGCATAGTCCTTTACTTCCCTAAATAGAAGTGTTTGCTATATAAGCAGCGCGAGTTTAATAGGAAGCACTAGGTTCTACCTTATAACTAACTAGTATAGTAAGTAACCTATCTATTCCTGTATTAAGATCCTGTCTGCAAGGAGAACTATTAGTGAGTTCTTAACCTAAGGTCCTAGTAGCTTTACAAGGGCGTTTATAATAAGCTTGTGCCCTCCTTTAATTTTTTCTATAGCTTAAGGGTTATGTCCTAAAGACTAGACCTAGTTAATCTTGTATATATACAATAGATGTAATACTACCTTAGCAAAATTAGGCCCTCTATTAACTATAAGTTTGCGCGCTATGCTCTATTAATATATAATGTCCTTATATACAAACTCTGCAATTATCTTTAACTAGTTATTTAATAGGGCTTTTGCTTTAGGCTAGCTACTAAGGTAGTCTCTTATAATAACTAAAAACTTCTTCCTAAAACACTAAGGCATATATACTACATTAATTACAACTATCTCCTAAATAGCAAAACTATAAGTGTTAGTAAGCATATTAACTTTCCTCTTAGAGAATTGCAGTTAACAGTCTAGATAGGTTACTAGCTTTTACTGCACGTGCTTATACATTCCTTTCTACTAGTATTACTAAGCAAGTATAGAGTACACTGCGCTAACTCCTCTATGTCTAATCTAAGTGTGTACGTTCTATACTGCAGCTGTTTTTAAGTTAGCATTATCTACAACCCTCTAGATTACAATATTTCTAGACGTTTTTCTAAAGAGTATCTTGTTTTGTACAAAGAAGTTTAGAGCTTACTTCTTCTATACTTATAGTTCTTGTAGTTCTATATCCCTAGGAGTCTTAAAGTTAACTAAAAATTAAGCGTATTATTCTAACTCTAGTAAGAATTCCTAATAAAGTATTCTTGCCTGTCCTGCTAGTATTAGTGCATTTATATTTCTAATTATATAATTAATAAACTCCTCTAAATTCTCCTTAGGTTCTAGAAGTAGTTCCTAATTATTAGGTTTTAGATACCTTAATAGTGCATCTGCAACTACATTCTTCTATCTTAGTATATACTTAATGTTAAAGTCCTATAAAAGAATTGTTAATATCTACATATTTATAATAGATCTTAGATTATTAGTAAATAAGTAATTTAGTTAAGCAATAAAGGTTGCTACGTTAGTTTCTATAATAAAGTAAACACTATAAAGGTAGGTACACAACTTCTTAAGAGCCTATAGCACAGCCTTACATTCTAACTTAGTAGAGTACTATTACCTTTCTTGCGCTAACTATAGCGTGCTTTTAAACTGCACTAGGTATTGCTTATTATTCTTCTTAAGTTATTTAATATATGCTTCTGCCCCGTCTTAACTTGCATTAGTTATAAGGAATATCTTATAATCCTTAGTGTTAGTGTAGTTAAGGTTCGCAAGTGTAGGTACGTTGTATATAGCTTATTTTAGCTTATACATTACTGCGTTTTATACATCTCCCTATTTAAAAGAGATATTGTCTTATAAGAGTATTAATAGAGGTTTAGTAATCTTAGTAAAGTTTTTTACCTATATATAGTAGTAAACGCATATGCCTATAAAGAATTGCACCTCCTTTTTATTCTTGCATAGTAGCTAGTTTATAATATTCTTAACTTTCTTCTAGTTAGGATAACGTCCTTGCGGGCTAACCTTATAGCCTACAACCTTAAGCCTTTCTATAAGAAAATAACACTTCTTTTCTAACATAGTGCCTTTAGCTTATTTAATATTAGCTAGCACCCTATTTAGTTGTAAAATATGCTTAAGAACATAACGTTAAACTCCTAGCATTAATTCTTCTCTGCTATAATTAGTTTTTAGCCCTCTACATGTAATATTATTAATAAAGGGCATAGTATTAGGCTAGTAGTCTCTTAGAATCTTTATTATTACACGTTGAAATGCTGCTACAGAGTTAGTAGTACCTATAACTATTATGCATAATTATATAAGCCTAACTAGCATTTAAAACGCTGTTATGTCTCTACTTTCTAGATGTAGTATAATTTAGTTATATCCTAAGAACAAGTCTATAAGCAAGATAAACTTATATCTTATAAACCTCTTAGAAAACTTATCTACTGTTAGTAGTAAGTTTACATTTTATATAGTAACTGTATTTATTTGCTGCGCATTGCTAATCTATTAAACGCCTTCGTCCTTCTTAGGTACTAGGTGCTATAAGTTACAATATTAACTATTACACCTTTCCTATGTTCCTTAATTTAGGCGGACGTTAACTATATCTACTACTTACAGCTCTAAAGCTTTTAGGATAGTAAAACTTTATACTTACTAAGCTTTGTATAGTATTGTTTGTATCTTATATAGCAGACATATATTAAGATAAATTCTTCCTAATTCCTTAAATTGCTAAAAGAGCGCTCCTTCTCTATTAAGAAGCATATATATAAATATCTCCTTTTCTAATAGCTACAGGTAGTCTCTAGTATATAGCTTATTAAGTTATTCTTTAGTAAGCCTTGTCCCCTGCAGAAAAGTAGCATATCTTAATTTGAATAAATAGTTGCACGGCCCCTTATTAAAATTATAAATGCTTATTCTAAGGCGTTGCTATTTTTTTACCCTTTTCTTCTAGTCTTCTTGTCTAAACTCTATAAGCATCTCCTACTATAGGATATTAATAGGTTCAACCTTCTTGTCTACTTTCTTGTATAGTGTGTAAAGATTATTATATTGTTAGGCATATTTAAGTAGCCTTTCTCGCATCTACTAACAATTAAGCTTACATATAATTAAAAATATACTAAGTTTACAGTTTCTTATAAAATCTTTAGACTATCTAACTGCGTGCGTAAATACTTAGTTTATTTAGACTATCTAATCCTTCCTGTTACCTTCTATATATAGCATATTAAAGTTGCTAAATCTAGCTACTAGATTAGACTATACAGCTTCCTATATGTATTTTACCGCTACTACTCGTAGTTTATTGCCTAATCTGTTAGTAATTACATGTAACTACACATTACCTACTGTTTTTCTATCTAAGTTATTGTTAGAGGCTTCGTTTCTAATTGTCTACGCAGGGTAATTTAGAAATAAGTTAAATATAACAAAAACTACATTTCTTGTACTATCTTTAGATAGGACTTAGCACGTAATTCGCCTAAACGTATTATACTAAATTAATATCCTAGCGCTTACACACTAAGGTTCTCCTAGAATTACAGATCTAGTAACATTAGCAACAATCCTAAACGTAGTCCTAATAGTAACTGTCCCTATTTATATAGGTATATTAAATACAGTCCTAACAAACAGGTTATATATGCTAATAGCTAAAGTAACACTAGGAGGAGGCTGCCCTAGTTAGTGCTCTATTATTTTATACAGTATCTTTAATGCTTACGCAGCACTTAGTCTTAGAATATTTATTTATGCCCTAGTATTAATTAAGCACTTTAGAAAGCTGCTGTTCGCAGTAACCTAGCATTCTAGTAAGTTAGTTTAAGTAAAAGCCTACCTATTTCTTTGCTAAACGCCTTAGACATCTTTTGTAGGTATATTATCTAATTTATCTATCTAGAAATCTCTCCTTCTACTTACCTTATAGCAAGTTTACGTATTAAATTAATACAAATTTATTGCATTGCAATGCGCGCTTTTAGTAGGTTGTATATTTAGTAAAATTCCTTAGGTAGAGCCCGTGCGCCTGTTCAGCCAATTAGAGACTAGAATAAATCCTAGGTGTAATTTAGCGTACCTAGTATTTGTTAGCTTAGCGTTTTTTACATATGTTATAACATTAAGCGCGCCTAAGCTATCTACAATATTAATACTGTTATTAAGAAGATTACGCAGCTGTTTTTAAATGCTAGCTTACTCTATAAAGTCTAATACTGTAACTCCTTGTACTTCCTATCTTAGTAGGGTAGTTGCAATATAGTTTAGCTATCCTTGTACTATCTCTTTAAGTTCTAGATTAAGAAGAGCGTTAATAAACTTTATAGTCTTCTTCTTCCTTCCTTGCTATAAGTACTTTAGATCTACCAACATGTTGTCGTCTTAATAAGCTAATTAAGGTAGTTTAATAACTAAAAATAGCGTATTATAAGGCTAGCTTGCAAAAAGTATATCGCTTTATATTTCTTTCTATAGATACTGTATATTTATAGGCTATAAATTAGGGATAGGAGAGTTACTTTATATTATTTAATTACTTTCTTGTGTGCTTAAATCCTTACTTGTTCTTCCTTGCTTCTTTATTCCCCCCTCCTAGACACAATTAATATCCTAGTAGAGGGCAGGGCCTTTGCCTTTTAAGCGCGTAGCAGCATTTAACTTAGAAATACTATATAAAGCATTTTTTTCGCCTTCTAGTATAATGTTGGCCGCATCTATATTATTAAGCTTCTTCACGTATTCCTTAGCAGAAGAAGTATATAGTTATTCCTAGAATTACTAGAACTGCTAAAGGACGTTACTATAGTAGCCTTAGCTCGTTAAACTAGTTGCTATATTTGCAGAATTAGAGTTTTTCCTCTTATACTTTAAACCTAGTTAAGAGTCTCTTTTAGTAAACTTCTCTAGTAGCATACTAGAGGCTAGTTAATTAAGCATATTATTAGTAACGTTGTAGAACTCTTAGATCTTCGCCTTTAACTACAGCAAGACTTAGTTTAATAGTAGTTGCCCTAGGATTTCCCCTAAACACTTATATAGTAAACTAAAGTAATATGTTCCTTTCTTGCTAGAAATATCCTAGTTAAAACTAACCTATCCTATCTGCTTTAGGGCGTAGTATTATTTATACTCCTTAAGCATGTATCCTACTATATTATATATACAGTAGAGAGGGTGTATCTCTATATTGCTTATATATACTATACTTGTTTTGTTAGATACCCCCTTTAAGACCTTAGTAATAAAGAAACTGTTATTCCTCTTACTAGAAAATTCTATATTTATTGCTTATGTAATAAAGTACGTATAGTTAGAAAGTTTCTCTAGAAATCTCTTAGTTGTAAGATAAGCTATAAGCATATTAATAGTTAATAGTCTAAGCTTTAGGTTACCTAGAGACTTAATAAAGTCTTTAACTTCTAGGTTAACATCTGCTAGTGTACTTGTCTTCTTATGTGCTTTACTAATCTTAATCTCTACTTCTTTTACTTCCTCTAGGGTAAAGGTTGCTTGCTAGTTAGACAGTATAATCTAATGTATCTTAGCATTAGCGCCTCCTTACTCTAGCTAATAAATCTTATCTAGGCTAGTTATCTTCTTGTAGTAGGATTTTAGAAAAGAATAGATTCCTTCTAGTTTATACGTATCCTAACCTCCTCCACCTCCACCTCCTCCACCTCCATCGCAATCTTGTTGCCAGCCATAGGCTGGCAATCGCCGTTGAACACGTTTCAATTGGTGTCGTTTTTTGGTACCTTCAGCAAATTTTTTGACCCTGATTTCGCTCGGTGGTCTGAGCTTTTCTGCTCCGAGCGCTTAGCGCGTGGACCTCATCCACTCACCGTTCGAATTTCGTCGACTACACACAATCTTTTTTTGACTTTTGCGACTGATTAGTAGAGGGCAGCTGCTTTTCACTTTTTTGGAAAACCCATTTTGACTACAACAACAACCACCACCTTTGATACCCTAAAAATAAATACGTATCCTAATTATCTCTATTTAAAGTAGAAGGTATATAGTACATAACTACCTCTTTATTAGATTATAGTAGGCCTTAGAAGAAGAGAATACCTTCCTCTTCTTAAGGGATTTGCCTATTCTTAATATATATATTAGCAACAGAAGTAAAGTGCGTGTAGTACTCTACTAGACTAGGCTAATTTTGTACGCATTTATAGATGTAGGCTTAAAAGTATAAGCGTTTACTTATCTTAATAGCTGTATTCTTATTCTTCTACTATTTCTTTATGTGTGTCTGTAATTTAGACTAATCCTTCTTAGCATATCTAAGTAAGCGTTTTAGTATACAAGAGAGAGATTAATCCTTATTAGAAAAGTAGTCTAGTAAAATAGAGACCCTTATAGCATTATAAATGCCTCTTTTATTAGCTTATTAGTTAAAGTCCTCTAGGAATTCTATAATATCCTTTCTAGTAAAAACTAATATACTATGTCTTAGTTAAATTATAGTTAACACTAAGTTATGCGTAGGTGTAGTTATAGTGTTAATAATAGAGCTTAATAGAGTTAATAGTAGATTAGGGCTAGTAGTAGTAGGTCTAGAGAGAGGAAGCGTTGCGCCTTCCTGCCCTTAACCTATCTTCTAATCTCTTTTTAACATCTAGAGTATAGTAGGACTTATATAAGTTCTTTATACAGATAGTTAACAAGTGTTAGTAAAGAAATAGACAAGGTATAGTCTCTAAGAGAAAGAAATATCTCTTTTTAAGTCTTTATAGTGTGTGTTTTCTTAAGTATAGGCGTATTAATCCTTGCCTCTTAGGTACCCCTTATTTCGCTAGGTAGGCTTAGATTTATACTTAAAGCTAGTACTTATATATAAGCTTTTAGTGCTATCTCTATTTTGCTAGATAGTACCTTAGCTTAGCATTTCTTTATGCATGTATTACTGTCTCTATTTTGCTAGACAGGTTACTACCTCTATTTTGCTAGGTAGACTTTAAATTAGCGTTTTAAATACATATAAGACTGCCTCTATTTTGCTAGACAGTTTGCCGCCTCTATTTTGCTAGACAGACTTTAAATTAGCATTTAATAACGCATTCTGTTTTTATTAGTAGGTTTTGTTCTTCCTTATTGTTGCTGTTAGTGCTAACTTAGGTAACTTCGTCCTTAACGTAGTCTATAATAGGGGATAGTACTAACTCCCTAAAAGTAAGTCTAGTAATAATCCTAAAGATTCTGTGCTTACGTAAGATTGTTTTATTATTCTTGCAATAATTGTGCACTAGTTCCTTTGTGCACTAAGTAGTAGAGTATGTCCCTATAGGCTTCGCTATCTATATAGGTGTTAGAGTGTATAAAGACATACTACTACGAGGGTATAAGATCACTAGTGGTTAGGTTATACGAGAACAAGGGTGGTAAAATAAAGATCTTATTATAGGTTGTATCTAGAAGAGAAGTACAGGAGTTTAGTTGTGAGGTGGAGGATCGATGATGCCCCCCCCGCTCGTTTCAATCCCCGAAACGAGCTATATACCTCTAGATCAGGTGGTTGAGCACTGACCTGGTGAGCAGCAGGGTATCACCCCGTGCACCGGCACACTACTAGTAACTTTAAACAGGAGCTACTCTTTTTCTAGATCTAAGTCTTTATTTAAGCTTCTCTTACTAAGCTTATTATTTTTCTTTTTCTTAGAGTTAGAGGACTTAACTAAAGTCTTTTTCTCCTTTTTAAAGGATCTTTTATTCTCTGTATAATATAGAGATAGATAGCTTTTTTATTTATAGTTAAAACAGCATCTTTCTTTATACAACTATTCTAACTCCTAGTTACTAAACTATTAAGGTTTAGCGGTTCTTCTTATGTATTCTATTCCTTCTATCTAGTCTCCTTTTAAAGGAAAAGGAGGAGGAGAAGTTCTCCTAGATTTGTACTTCTTAGGCTTATTATCTCTGCCTTTAGAGTACTCCTCTATTCTATAAAGATAATTAGTAATCTCTATTACTTTGTTTTGCAGGCTATCTAAATCCTTATAAGTAATACTTACAAGTTTATCTTAAAGTTTCTAAATAAGACTTTTTTAGAAAAGCATTATCCTTATATCCTTGTCTAAACTACTATTAGATAATAGTATTTGTTTCTAGAATTCTATAATATATTTGCGTATACTTTTCTTGCCTTAGCTTATAAACTAGAGCTTGTTCTTAGCTCTCTCTGCACTATAGGGATCTCTAAACATTTAGTTAAAGAAGTTTAATAGCTTATTAAAGTTTTATAAATTAGAAATCCATATTTAGTTAAGGAAAGGCAGAGTAAAAGTTGTAGCTAAGCCTTTTAGTTAACTAAAGGCGTAATTACAAGTTCTTTTATCTATATTAAAATCTTCCTTATTATTTTCTACTTTAGCAGTAAGTTGTTGTTAAAAGATTTAGTACATCTTTCTATTTCTATTCAAGGTGTTAAAATCTAGTTATTTAAAACGCTTAGGCATTTGAGCTTGTTAATTTCCTAAGGCAGCTAATAGGGTAGGTAACTAAGGTAGAGGTTGTTGTTCTACCTTAGGCTCCTTTTCTTGTTGCAATGTTGTGCCTATAGCTTCCTAAGCTTAGAAAGCTTCCTGTATTTTTGTAGAGGTAGCTATCTTATTTAGGCCCCCTACTCTATAAAGTCCCTCTAAAGTAGTCTCTACTTTAGGTTTACTAACACCATCTTAGTATAATTCTGCTATCCTCACAACTAGAAAAGCTGTTAAGGGTTCTGCTATTGTATTTGTAGGTACTCGCTAGTACTCTATATTGTTAACAGGAATTGTTATAGGTGCTACTACGCTTAGTAGGCTTATCCTTTTCGTGTAGGGGCTACTACGCTTAGTAGGCTTATCTAACAAATTTAAACGTCTTAGGGACTTATACAACCAAGTATCCTTTAGCACTTTCTATCTAGTGCTTTTTCTGTTAATCCTTTAGTAGATTGAAACAGTTAACTAATTAACTAGCGTTCTGATTAATTAGATTCTCACGCGTAAATATAGCTCTAGCTGGCTTCTCGTCTATATATAGCTCTAGAGGGCTCCCAAGTACGACGTAGCTACGCGAGTGGCTAAAGAAGGATCTAATTTAATTGTAAGGGTGCGTTAGGTTGACTAAAGATGCAAGGTAAACAGTAATAAATTAGATATTAAACTACTAAGAGACTACGTAGGTTTATATATCTAATCTAAATAATTAGGACTTAACCTAGGCTAGGACTAACCGAGGTTATTAGAGGTTTGTCAGGTCAGCTAACAGTTAGCGTAACTAGTGCGGCTGATAGTTAGCTGCTAGTGCTAAGGTCAATAGTGCGGCCAATAGTCAGGTACTAGTGCTGAGGTAAGAAAAGCCAACAAAGGCCACAGGTCGAGTACTAAGGACCATCAAGGCTTCAGCCCTTTACAATTTTATTATAGAGTTACTAGAAAGCGAAGGCTGTACAAACCTTATAGTAGTTATAAATAGGCTTAGTAAGGACGTTGTCCTAATTAGCCTTAAGGATATTACTATAAAGAGTATTACTAAAGCTTTTATTAACTTTGTAGTAGCTTACTATTAGTTACTAAACTATATTACTTTTGATAGAAGTATACAGTTTATTAATTATTTTTAAATTAAGCTTTGCAAGTTATTAGAAATGAAGCAATACTTATCTTCTAGATACTATCCTAAAACTAATAGGTCTATAAAAAGAATAAACTCTATAGTATAGACTTATTTATAAGCCTTCTACAATTAAGATTAAACAAATTAGAAAAGTAACTTAGGGATAGCTAAGATTGTAGTTATAGCAAGGCAAGCTTAGTCTACTAAGATATCTCCTTTCTTTCTACAACACAGCTATAAGGCAGAACTTTTACAAATTGCAACTAAGTACAGCCCTTAACAACAACAACTTCTAAGGAAAATATAAAAGGACTATTAAAAGGCAGAAAATATTATTAATAAACTACAGCAAAGTATTAAGCTTGCATAAGCTATAATAGGAGAAAGTTAACAAGAACAAGAAAAGTAGGAAAACAAGAAAAGGCACTAATTACCTTAGCTTAAAATAGGTAATAAGATATAGTTAAAACTAGGTGATTACTACAAAATAAAATGGCCTAGTAGAAAACTTAACTAGAAAAACCTTAAGTACACAGTACTTAAGGTTATTAGACTAAACGCAGTTAAATTCAATACTCTTAGCTAGATTTACTTAGTATTGAATGTTAATAACCTTAGACTAGCGTCCTTAGACCCTCTACTAAGCCAGCCTATAGACGACAATGAACCTCTACCAATTAAGACAGAAGATAGAGAAGAATACCTAGTAGAGACTCTATTAGATGAAAGAGGGAGAGGAAGAAAAAAGCAGTACTTAGTTAAATAGTTAGGATATCTAGATCTAACCTAGGAACTAGCTATTAATCTGAAAGATACAGAAGCCCTAGAAGAGTAGAACTCTAGGTAATAAGATTACTACTCCTACTATTTTTTTTAGGAGGGGGGTATTGTAAAGGGCTAAAGCCTTAATGTTCCTTAGTACTTGACCTGTGGCCTTCGTTGGCTTTTCTTACCTTAGCACTAGCAGCTAACTATTAGCCGCACTATTTGCGCTAGCTTCTAGCTAATCTAGTAGCTCCTGCTAGTAACTATACTACTAGCCGCACTAGTTACGCTAAACTGTTAGCTGACCTAACAAATCTCCGATGACCTTAGTTAGTCCTAACCTAGTTTAAGTCCTAACTATCCGGGTTAGATATATAAAACCTACATAGTCTCTCTATAGTTCAACATTTAATTTATTTACCTTTACTGTTACCTTGCATCTTTAGTTAACCCAACGCACCCTTACAAAGGAGCCCTACCTATTCTTTAATTAAGATAGGAGGATCCTAGTTTTATTTTATATAAATAATATCCTACTACTCTTTGCAAAAGATTATAAGTAGAGAGTAAAAGATCTTTAGTTAAAGATTATCGACAAGTACAAGATATAAGAACAAGGATTAGTTAAATAGCTTTTTAGTATTAGAGTAATTAGAGATTATAAGAAGTAAATAATTACGCTTATACACAATACGTTAGCTTCAGCTTTTTAAGACAACCTTTTAATATAACTATACATTTTGTAGACACCTTTTTAGTAAAAAAAAACATTTATTGCTAACAACAGGTATTAGGGCTCATGCCCCCTTATTTAATATTGCCGGCACGCAATGAGTGTGTCGCTCTAGCATATTTAGATAGAAACAAAGAAAAGTAAGATAAAGATATAAATTGCCTCCTAACTTAACGCGCCCTATCCTGCCTACTCTTGTTACTTTACTACTAGGCGCTCTTAAATAAAGTAAAGTAGTAACACTATTATCACCTTGCTTACTAATGTAAGGGTGCGTTGGGTTAACCAAAGATGCAAGGTAACAGTAGAAGGTGAATAAATTAGATACAGAACTATAGAGAGACTACGTGGGTTTTTTATATCTAATCTAGATAGTAAGGACTAACCAAGGTTAGGACTAACTAAGGTTATTAGAGGTTGCTAGGTTAGCTAACAGTTAGCGTAACTAGTGCGGCTAATAGTTAGCTGCTAGTGCTAAGGTTAATAGTGCAGCTAATAGTCAGCTGCTAGTGCTAAGGTAGGAAAAGCTAACAAAGGCCATAGGTTGATGTGGGAGCTGAAAAGGAGCAATTGCTTGATCAGGAGGAGTGGAATAAGTGTATTGAACAACTAAGTGCCACAACAAAGTGGTCAATGACTACTTAAGAGGAATAAGACGATCTAGCCCGTATATATAGGCGCTAGCGCGATCGTCACGTGTTCAGCTTACTAGGATCACCTGCTCAACAGGGTGACCCGCATGTTACGCATGTTAATACTCCAACACACCCCCTAGGTTAGTAAGATACTATTAATCTAAGCTGTAAGCAACTAGGAATTATAATAAATTAAGGTCGTTAATTAAGAGGTCCATCTGTAATTATAGCTTTTCCTGCCTAATCCTCTATTATTGTAGTAATGCTGCTAATTAATGTTTTGATTAATCTTAGTAGTCCTAATATTAAAACATTAAATAGACCCTAAATATTGCGTAATTAGTTAGTGCGCAGCCTCTACAACAATATTAATCGCGTCTACTACCCCTCTAAAACTTTTGTTCTTAACCTTACTCTAATATTAATTACTAAGCTTTTTAGGACTGTCTTAACTACTATTACTAATATAGTAAATGTTGCCCTATTATACTTTTACTAATTAGCTGCTAATTTTTCTAGTGTAGTTTGCCTCTAGCAACAATAAGCGCAGCTTAGAGAGCTGTTGTTAACGTAATTAACGCTTAGAAAGCCTTTGCTAACAACGTAAGAATAGTGCTAAGCATAAGCATTACGCGCGCTAAAGCCTGTTGAATAATAAGATTTAGTAAGCAGCTAATCTCTAAAATAATAAGAGTTAGTTGCCTCTGCTTCTTAATCCTTTCGCTTACTGCAAGACATTAAGTAGCTCTACTTAGAGGCTAATCACCTTACTTACTAAATTAAGCCTGCTGTTAAGTTCTTATTTAAATTTTAATCTACATAAGAGTCTAACTAAGCAATTAAGCTAGCGTAAAGGCAAGGCTTCTTAAGAGCTAAAGTAAAAGTTATAGTAAATAACTACTTAAGCAGCAACGCGTGAACAGCAACATAGCAATAGTAATAAGCTAGAAACGCCTACTAATCTATCTACTAAGCGCATCGCGCCCCCCTTAACCTAGAAAAAGGCGCTTAATAGCTTTTTAAAGATTACTACTAATCTATTACACCCTTACGTTCCGCCTTATAAGCGCTGTATAAAGAAGATGCTAGATAGTTTGTACGCTAAACGCTACTTTAATTATGTTTAGACTAGTAGTTAGAGTAGCTTACGCTGTAGCAGTTGCTTGTCTTACACCTGCTATACAGTTAATATTAATCTTGCTAATTAATTTATAGTTATGTATAGAGATAAAGAGGTAAGTCTTTAACCTGTTAACCTTCTTGCTTAGCTTACTAACTAGTTTTTAGGGATAAAATAATAATAAGATGTACTAAGCTTTAAAAGCTTAACTGCTTAAGAACATTATTGCTTGCTGCAAAGAGATTAATAGCAGTATTACGTCTACCAGAAAGCCTTCTTTATAGAAGCCTTCTGTCTATAATTATCGCGCTTAAAAAATGTTGTATTACAGTTTTGCTGCTTAGCCTCCTGCTCCTGCTCCTGTACCTGCGTTCGCTCCTGCTCCTGCGTAGCAACCTGCACACCAGCCGCAACAGTCAGCTTATTATCTTTAGTAGCAACAGCAGCGATATAAGTAGCCTTAGTAGCAACCTGCTTAAAGGTTGCTGCTTTAAAAGCAGGCTGCCCGCAGAATGTTACTTTTACTTAGTTTATATAATTGTCCTTCTGTTTGTTGTCCTAATTGCTATACAACTTATTTATATAAGCGCAATTATTACGCTAGAGTAAGAAGGCAATTATCTAACAACTCCTTATATAGAAGTAATAAATTAGAATTAAGACGCAACGCTATTTACCTTAAGACTTTCGCTATTTAAGCTTATATAGCTTAAATTGCTCTTAAGTTAGCTAAAGCTAAGCAGGCTAAGTATAATACAATAATAGAGTCTAGCGAGTATAATAAGTCTAATGCTTATTAGTAATAGGGTTTCTAGTTTTAATTTCATAGTCTAGCTTACGTTCTCCTGCTTATTGTAAGCAATCAAGAGGAGACTTAGTCTAGTATATAGATGTTGCTGCTTAATACAAATCCTTTGCTTGTTAATTATTATTTCCTTTAATTCGATACTTAACTTGCTAAAAGTTAAGTAACTGCTTAAACTTTTCAAACTATTGTTAAGTAGGCAACTTAGTTAGTCTATTAGCTAGCATAATTGCTGTTTCTAGGTATTTAACCTAAAATAATCTTTTAGCAAATTCCTACTGTAGCTACATGTTTTGTATATCTATATGCCTTAATTAAGTGTTAATTTGCTTATTTCTTCTTACTATAAGCCTAATAGTTTGTTAATTATCGCACTAGACTGTCTAGATATCTCCTAGATTAAGAGACAGCTTGCAAAAGAAGCGCTTAAGGGCTATAGCCTCTTTAGTAGTGTGCTTAAGGGCAAGTAGCTTAGCCTTAGTAGTTAATGTAGTTACTGTAGTCTACTAAGCTGCCTTCTAAAATATTAGACTACTATATAGAATAGCTATGTATCTATAAGATAATTAATAAGTTTCCTAATTATCTACAAAGGAAACATTGCCTGCAATTATTAAGTCTAGGCTATTGTAGTTCCTATACTGTATCACATCCTATCTTGTTTAATAGAGGTATATAATTACCTGTTTAATAGCTTTTATATGCTAATTGCTAGGGTTTGTAAGGAAGTGTAAAAGTTTTAAGATTAAGTAGGCAATATTTAGTTGTAGCATAATAGCTGTATACAGCACTAATCTAACTCTTTCTTAATAGGCCTTAATCTCTTGCTTAGTTGCTTTGCTAGTGTTCTTAATTAGCTCCTCTAATAGCAATAAAGTCTTTAGAAAGCTACTATCCTCTAGCTTAAACTTCTTTGTAATCTTATTAATATACGTGTTGTGCACAAGCGTAATTATTTACTTCTTACAATTTCTAATTATCTAGATACTAAGAAACTATTTAACTAATTTTTGTTCCTTTATCTTGTACTTGTCTATAATCTTTAACTAAAGATCTATTACCCTCTGCTTATAATCTTTTGCAAAGAGCAGTAGGATATTATCTATATAAAACAACACTAAGATCTTCCTTTCTTAATTAAAGAAAAGGCAGAGTTCCTCTAGTAAGGCGATTAGTTTAATCTCTCTTAGTAATCCTAAGAACTCCTTATACTATAATAGTAGCGAGTCTCGTAATCTATATAGTGCGCAGTTAAGCTATACGCACTTCCCTAGCTTCTTAAAGCTATCTAGCATCTTACAAATTACTAGGTTGTCTGCTATAATCAACGCATTAAGGAATGCTCCTATAATATTATATTGCTTAATCTCTAAATTATTCTTAGCAGCAATAGCTATTACTACTTAGAAAGACTTAGCTGCTAAGGTAGCAGCGTAAGTTAAATTAATTAAATCCTTTTTCTAGAGATTACCTCTTACAACAATCTACGCCTTGCATTTAAGAAAAAAGCTATCTTAATTAAACTTGTAGGTCTAAACCTACTTTATAAGTATTAGGCGATTAATTACTTCTTTTCTTAATATCTTAGTCTAAGTCTTTGTCTTACTTAACTAATTAATCTCTCTCCTACAGGTATCCTTAAACAAGGCCCTTATAGGATATTAGAGTAACTACTTCTATAATCCTAGCAGTTTAGGTAGATTATTGTAATGCAGTTAAGCATTTCCTATACTTAGTTTATGCTTAATAAGCAAAGCTACTATAACTATATAATTAAGAGTCTTGTAGCTTGCTTAGTCTTCCTAGGTTGCTTACAAACCTAGCAGGTAGGTATTATAAAAGTTATTTTATAATAGATCCTTATAATCTGCGATTAATGCGTTAACACTACTTATACTTTTACCTCCTAGTTAATTGTTAGGATCTTAGGTTGCGTTCTTACGCTTACGCCTGCTACCTAGCTTACGTAGTAGAAGATATTAATTTATAGGCTAATCTAGGCTTTTGCTAGCAATATAAGCACTACGCCTTATAAGTAGAGGTTTAGCTTATAATTACTTACTCTATCTACTATTTGTTGCCTAAGATCTTAACTTGTAAGATAATTTACGCCCTACTATCCTGCTTACAGAAGTAGGTGTTCTATTATAATTAGCTAGCGCGTTAGAGTCTACAGGCATAGACTGTTAGACTAGTAAATAAGGTACTCTACCTACAGGTTTTAATAGATTAGCTTTTTTAAGTAGTTGCACTGCTGTTTAACTGTTAATAACTATATAATTAATTAAATTGCTGTTCCTTAGGGTCTCTAGTTTAGGAGTAGGTTTTAGAGTAGCAAGACTAGTAATCTGCTGCTAATTTAAGCAAATTCCTAATAGTGTACTAGCCTTGTGCTCTAATTGCTTAGCTTCTTCTAATCTACTCTTATCTTTAGTAGATAGGCCATCCTTACTACTTAAGATAGTAGCTAAATTACCTCTAAGGTTTTTAGTAGTTAGCTGCGTATCTTAATCTGCTTTTCCTTAAACAGGTAAGAGGACTTCTAAGTTGTTTCTAGGATTAACTAGCTTGCTATTATAAAGGATCTCTATAATCTTAATTGCTCAATCCTTTAGTACCTCTTTCTCGCAATCTCCTTTATAGAACAAATGTTTATTAAAGGTTATATTACAGGTAGTAATTACCTAATTAAGTGTTAGTACTTATATATAGTATATGTTAGAGGCTTAATAACTAACTAAATAACTAATATAGCTGCAAGGATTAACCTTAAACCCTTAATAATTACGCCTAGCTACCTTATCTTTATCTAAAGGATAGGCTTAGCAGCTATAAGCATATATTCTACTCTAGTCTAGGCGTAGATTAGCAGTCTAATATCTAATCTTAGGTAGTTAATAGTATTAGAAATATTTCTTAAACTATTCTTTGAGCACCTAGTTAGAGGATTAGTAGCTATAGATCTTAGTAGGGCTTATGCTATATAGGTGAGCAGCTGCATCTATAATTACTAGCTAAAGCTTAGCTAGTAGATTAGCGCTTATACGCATCTTAATAGCCTTTGTAATTAGCTCTTAGCTAGCTCTCTCTGCTAAGCTATTAGACTTATGTATGTACAGTAGTAGCATCTTAATTACAATTTCTTTCTCTGTTGCTTATTCCTTATATCTTGATTGCCCTCTCTAAGGTAGTGTATTAGTATCATTATCTTAATAGATTTCTATAATCTTCTGCTAATATTTCCTCTTAATCCTTTTAGCAAAGCCTTTAATCGCTAGTATAATATTATTTAGTGACTTTAACTAGATATTGTAATTATACAGCTTGCCTAAGTAGTCTTGCTTAATAATTAGTGCCTATTTCTTGAGCAATTAACCTATTAGGAAATTAAACAAATCTTATAAGATCTTATAGAAAGGTTGTAGTAATCTTTCTCTTAGTTACTGTAAGATTATTTATAAGGCATAAGCTGTTACATAATAATTATATTCTAATAGCTTCTTACTAGTAATCTTAACGTTCTACGCTAAGCAGACTAAGGCTTTAATAGCCTGTTGTCCTAGGTAACCTAATTATTATCAATGCTACAAGTCCTTATCACTAGTGCGCAACTTTAGTATCCTTAATTATGCTACTACGTTCACGAGCGGTAGTTAAGTAGGGTAACAAGAGACTTGCTTATATTTAATAAATAAGAGATTAAAATAATACTTAAAGTTAATTAAGACAACGTTCTTCTTAGGAGTACTAAATTGCATAGTGTAATTATATCCTAAATACTAAATGCCTAACTAGTTAAGCCGCTCTTCTAACATAATATTAGTATAGAAACTTAGTACAAGCTTAACGTTAGTAAGCAGTAGATTAGCTGTCTTAGAGCCTGCCTTACTATGCAGGACGTTCTTAAGCAGCCTAATTTCTATCCTAGTAACTAGAATAGATTAAGTGCCTGCTAAGACTGTCTTATAATTAGCGTATTCAGTAAAGGTGCCTAGTACTAGGTAATCTATAGTATTAACTAAGTAGACTGCTGATCTACTATCTAGGATTATATAAAGGGATAAGGCATAAGAGGTAAAACCTGCACTAAAGATGTTTAACCTAATTTTATTAATAAAGTTATTTAAGTGAATTAGTGCTGAAACTAATAATCGAAGGTAGAATCTACTTAGCTTATTAGTAGCTAATCTGCTAGTGCTAGCCTTCTAGCCTTCCTTCTTAATCTAAGTGCGCAGGGATGCCTAAGTGTTACTATTCTATTACTTAATAATCTTCTTTTTCTTATTGTCTAATAGCTTAATTAGTATATTGCTAGTAAGGTATAATCTAGTAACTGTAGTTTAAAGTTAGTAATAGTTGTGCGGTGTCTAGAAGTGCTTGCTTATAGGCCCTTTACTAGGCTTATAGGAGTAAGAGTAGGGTTGCTTACTACCTTTGTTTAACTTTAAGTTGTTAGCACTAGTAAACTGTTAAGCTAATACTAATCTAGATCTAGTTTAGAATACTACGTGTCCTTTTCTTTTTAAGGAAGTAATTAACTAATCCTATAACAAAACACTAAAGATCTTTCTTAGATTATTAAAGGTTAACTAAGCTTTTCTAAGCGCTATTGCTTGCGCTAGCTTATTTCGCTTCTTACGCGACTAGTCTAGTATAATCTTAGTGCCTAAGGCGTCTAAAAAATCAGTAATTACTAACAGCCTAATAACTTTAAAAAGCAAGTAGATTATTGCTTGTTAATATAGTAGCTGCTACTTAGTAAACTATTGCTTAGGGCCTATTTGTCCCTAGTAAGCCTTATTAAGGTGTGATCTGTACTGCGCCCTAATTAAATATTAAGTATTCTAATCTGTAGGTGCGAGATCTTCCTTTAGGATCTTTACTAAGGCTTAAAGGCTAGTAAGGTTTTAAGTAATTATACTTATTAAAGCGTTTAAAAGCAGGTCTAGATAGACAGTCTTACTAATCTAGTCCTTAATATTAGTAATCTTAGCAACTTTTCTTGTCTATTAAGCAGCTTGTACCTTATACCTATTACCTAGCTTATTATAATTATTCTTCTTGTACTTAGCATTAAGTAATTAAGCCTTATATTTATGTTAAGCAATCTTATAGTCCTCCTGTATTTAAGCGCTAGCGCTAGGTAATAGAGCAACTAGCTGCTTAATATCCTTAGGCAGTTTTAGATACTGTGGCTCTTAGTAATCTATTAAGGGTACGTCTAGGAGATTAGGATTAACCTAATTCTAGATGCCTTTCTCTAAGTAGTGTAGCCTTAATAGAGTAAACTAGGTTAGCTAGTCTAATTAAGCCTTAAGGATCACCCCTAAGGCGACAAGTAGTGTATTAGTAAGGTCTATCTTAAGATAAGATGCTACGTGTAGGATCACGACGTGGGTTATTATTAAAGTAACAACAAATTAATTAGTTAGTTAGTAGGTAGCTAAGTAGCTTGTATTAGAAAGAGGTTGATTGTATGATTAATGAGTGAGAGAGGTACAGCAGCAGCAGCGATCTGCTGGCTAGTGCTCTAGGAGATAAAAAAGAGGAGAGTAAGATCTAATTAAACAAATAATCTTCTAGCTTGCTAATTGCGCAGTAGGAATTAAAACTACAATTAAGCGGCTGGGCTTATAACTGTGGGAGCTGAAAAGGAGCAATTGCTTAATTAGGAGGAGTGGAATGAGTGTATTGAACAACTAAGTGCCACAACAAAGTGGTCAATGACTACTTAAGAGGAATAAGACGATCTGGCCCGTATATATAGGCGCTAGCGCGATCGTCACGTGTTCAGCTTACCAGGATCACCTGCTCAACAGGGTGACCCGCATGTTGCGCATGTCAATACTCCAACAGTAGTTATAATTGCGCTAGAGGAAACCTTAGATAATAAAATTTCTAAAATAGTGCTAGACAAAGATATAAAACAACTCTAGTAAAAGAAACTAAATATAGCAAAATAGCTAAGTTTTAAGAAAGCTATTAACTAGCTACACTAATTACATAAGAAGAGCTAGTAGTATATAATAAAGAGATAGTTCTTATGTATATATAGAAACTTCTTACCTATACTATAGAAGATAGACACAATATTAGCATATAAGTACTACTACCTATAGAGACTAGATGCTTTACAGATCTAGTAGAGAAGACTAACACTCTACTTAGGCAACTTAGATAACTTAGATAACTTAAAGAAGTCTTTATAAAACCTTATAGAGGAACATTCCTAGACTATAGCTAGTATGCTAATTTACTAGATAAACTATAGAAGAAAGGACTTACTCTAGTAGCAACTATTAACAAGGCTATACACAACAATTTTATATAAAAATAGACTAAAGAAGCTAAGGCTTCCTAGAATAAACTAACACGCTAACTCTTAGACAAAGAGATAAAGGAGATTTACAACAAACTTAAAGCACTATAATCATAATATAAAGCTTAAAATAATAGCTGCGCTAAGGATATATACTACTAAATAGACCTACACAACCTAGAATATACAAAGTATTTATAAACTGCATATACATATAATTACTACACAATTTATTATTCTAATAAAAGTATATTAGGATAGTTTCCTAAGAAATTTAAGAGAATGGCTAGATACAAATACTAATAGTATAATTACTTTAACAATAAATGCGTAGTATATATATAAGACAAGAGACACAGCCTATACTTTTATAGACATAATAATTTAGAAGAGACCCAGATAGAACTTGTGTATGAGAGTATAACTAACTCTTATAGTATATATACCTTAATATTAAATACAATAAACACCTTATTACAAAAAAGTTCTATAGATTTAGTACACAGTCTTTTTTAGACAGACGCTCTACATACTTAGAACTACTAGAGAGATTAACGTAATAAATCCCCTAAGCCTCCTTAAGCTTATAGTAAAGCTTAATAGATACTAGATATAGGCACTAGTAGATTTAAGCGCACAGGCTAATTTTATTTCTACTTAAGTAGTGTTAGTAGCAAGTCTATAACTACTAAGGAAATAAAAACTCTACCTACTACATGTAGCTAATAGTTAGCCTATGCTAGGCGAAATAATAATTACTTATAAGGTTATCTAAGTGACGCTCTGCATCTAGGAACACTAGGAAGAGATAGACCTAGACGTCTTTAGACTAGCTACCTATAATATTATATTAAGACTTCTTTAGTTTTAAGAATACAACTTGTAAATTAACTAGAAGTTAAAGAAGTTCTTATTTAAGTGCTGTAGACTTAATATAACTATAAGCTAGCCTATGTATTTAATAACTAAGATAGTAAATAAAAAGAAGATTAATAATATTACTAAGAGATAGTAAACCTTAACTAAGAACAGCCTTAAGGCAAGAGAGTTTAACTTAATAAATACTAGAAAGGCTCCTCTAGATTATAAAGTTAGAGTTTTAAAAACACACATAACTCTAGATATTTTAAAAAAGTATAAAGAATTTTAGCACTTCTTTATAAAAGTAGTAAATAGCAAAGCTTTACTAAGATATTAACTCTAAGATTATAAGATTATCCTAAAAGAAAGGAAGACTTTACCCTTTAGACTAATTTACTAACTATTAGAGATAAAACTTAAGATACTAAGAAAAAGCTAGATAAGAATTTAGCAAAAGGCTACATAAGATCTTTAATATTACTAGTAAGATTCCTTATACTCTTTATACTAAAAAAGAATAGGCTACTAAGAATATGCGTTAACTATTAAAAGTTAAATAATATTATAGTAAACAATTAATATCTACTACTAAATATTATGAAACTTAGGGATTAATTATCTTATACTAAGGTCTTTACAGCACTAGACTAACAAGACAGATACTACCTTATTAAAATTAAGAAAAGTAAAGAATAGAAAATAGTATTTAAAACAAGATATAGACACTACAAATACACTATAATATTACTTAGGTTAACAAACGCTCTAGCAATATTTTAAGAACTTATTAATAATATATTAAGAGTACACCTAGACACCTTTATTATTGTGTACTTAGATAATATTTTTATTAACTTTAAGAACCTAAGAGATTATATTAAACATGTCCGCACAGTACTAAGATGCCTAGACTAGTTTAACTTATAACTAAAACTTAAGAAATATAAGATTTACAAGAATAAAGTCGCTTTTCTAGGATATATTATAAGGGCACAAGGGGTATAGATAAGTAAAGAAAAGATATAAGTAATTAAAGAATAGCTACAACTAACAATAGTTCATGAAATATAATTTTTTTTAAGATTTCTAAACTTTAATTAATAATTTATTGGAAATTACTCTAAAATTGCTTTCTATTAATAAGACTTATAAGGAAGGAAATACTCTTTAAGTAGAGTAGAGAAGTAGAGATTGCCTTCTAAACGCTTAAAAATGTAAGCATAGAACTACTATACTTTTGTATATTTTAAGCAAGACAGCTACTATAATTTAAAACAAACGTATTAGACCTTACACTTAGAGGATACGCTAGCTAACTATACAAAAGCAAATAGTACCTAATTACTTATTGGTCTTAAAAGTTTTTAGGACTAGAAGAACAATATAATATTAATAACAAGGAGCTATTAGCTATTATTAATTATTTAAGATATTAAAAAGTATACGCTAAAAGCTACGTAGAACTTACAATATTTACAAATTATAAAAACTTAGTTAATTTTATAACTACTAAAAGACTTAACTAACGCTAAGTTTAATAGTTAGAAGAACTAGAATAATATAAGTTTAAGATTATGTATACACTAAGAAAGGATAATAGAAGAGTAGATACTCTTAGCTACTAATATAACATTATAGGAATAAAAGAAATAACTAACTCTACAATACTAAAAGTTAATAATAATAAATTATTAGGACTAGCGCAGACACTTAATTTACTTATACGTATTATGCATAATGTACTAGAAGAATTACAAGAAATAATTATTAGACAACACTACAACAATTTAGTATATAGTTACTTAGGTATTACAAGAACTATAGAACTTATTAAGAGAAATTATAAGTTTCTAGGAATAAAGGACAAGGTTACTACATTTATTGCTAAATATACAGACTATTAAAAGAATAAGGACAGTACACACGTACCTTATAAAAAAATATAAGTAATAAAACTACTTAACACACTATAGTTAGACATCTTTATAAACTTTATTACAGGCTTACTAGTCTTAAAAGACCTTATTACTAAAGTATTTTACAACCCAATTCTTGTAGCAGTTTATTAATTTATAAAATAAGTAGAATATATTACTTTTAAATTTTTTTTTACAGCAGTACAGCTTACGTATATTATTGATAACTAAATTATTAGACACTACATTATACTAAAGTTAATTATTAGTAATAGAGACAAGCTCTTCACCTTAAATTTTTAGACAATATTACTTGCTGTAATTAGAACTAAGAGAAAGCTATTAATAGCATACTATCTACAGATAGACAAACAAATAGAGTAAATAAACTATATAATAAAAGCATATCTAAAAGATATATGTTAATTAATAGTAGAACGATTAGGTATTATTACTACTTATAGCACAGATAGTATACAACAACAAGCTTTTAGAGTCTATAAGATAGACTCTATTCTACGCAAATTATAAAAGACACTTAAATTTTTTTACACGTATACTTCTAAGCCTAAAAATAGAAGTAGCTATTATAATAGCAAATAAGCTAAAGAAAGTATATAAGTTACTTAAAACAACACTTAAGAAGGCCTAACACTAAAGCCTTTTATATGTTAACTAGAAACAAAAAACAGCACCTTAGCTAAAGAAGGGGGATAAAGTATACTTACTTATAAAGAATCTTCGCACTAAACAACCTAGTAAAGGGCTTAATAACGTTAAAGTTAGACTGTTTTTAATTCTAGACTAGAAGTGACTAGTTATATACACACTTAACCTCCTAGTAGACATAAAAATCTACCTAAAAATCTATATTAACATGTTAGAACTAGTAGACTTAGAAACACTATTACAGAAAACATTCTACTAAAAAATAGAGGAAGATAATATCTTTAAAGTTAAGGAAATCTTTACACACTAGGACAAAGACAACAGCAAGAAATATCTAGTTAAATAGTTAGGCTACCTAAATAGTAACAATATATAGGAACCTAACACAAAACTAACTAACTACTAACAAATATTGTAAAAATATAACAACTATACGAGGAATTAAACTAAGGATATTAGCATACACACACTTAGAAATAAAAAATAACCTACTTAAGCCTTATAAATAGACTACTGTGTCGCAACGCTTAAATAGTAAGAATAAAACAAACAATATATCTTATAAACTACTACTAGCTTCTAACAAAGCAACACTAAGCTTAGTAACAGAAGTATTAATTAAATCTATAGTAGCCTATACTGTAGGCAAAAGGGCTAAACTAATAGATGCTGTAGGATAATTAGTTTCTTGCGCTATCTTAAGCTTACTAGCAATCTCTATATCTAAAGCAAAGCTTAACGCTTTCTTATAAGCACGCTCTTTAGCCTATTTTAGAATTTTCTTATTCTGCAGCAAACGCGAAATTACTATTATAAGTAACTTTTTATTATTATCTACTTTCCTTTAATACTTATTACAAGTATAATCTAGAGACTTTTAAGATATATTTACACATGCTTAACCTAGCTACGTATACTTAGCATACTTTAGACAAGAATTAGGCATAACAAAATAAATAAGGCCTTCTAGGAAACAATAATTATAAGGAGTTTTAGTAGGACAATTAGTACAAATAATTTTAGAACTAAGACGTAAGTAATATTAATAAGAGGAGGACATAGCAACTACCTAACTTATAACGTAGGGCAAGCCTTAGTTATTTAACAAAAAACTATAAAACATAACTACATAATTTAAGGACAAATCTTTAGAAAAGGAGGATAGTGTTACAATCTAGACTAAGAGATAAAAGAATAACTCTGCAGGGACTATGCAACACAAATAGATAATTATAACTAGGTAACTACGACGCTGTTACGTAACTGCTTACTAACAAGCGCTTATCTACAAGTGCAACTATATAACTACTTACTTACAAGCGCTTATCTACAAGCGCAACTACATAACTAATTATTAACAAGCGCAATTGTCTACAAGCGCACGCTTATACACAAGCGCTACCCTTATTAGTATATAGTAGTAGACAATATGCCCTTATAGCTTATTATGTTTAACTTAGAGTTTTACCTTAGTAATTAATCTAAGAATTAAGACTTGTTTCTTAACCTCGTACTATTATATTAATCTTCTAATCGTGCTAGTACACCCCGTGTCCTTAGTACTCGTTCATTCCCCGAGAACCAACCTAGATCATCTTCGGACGATCTTCACATTAGTAAGCTGCTTAGGCAGCACAGTTGCGCCTGTAATTCTGCTTAAAATAAGATAAAAAAAGGCAAAATAGATTTTAGTACAACTTTTTTTTTGGCTTCGGCCTTTTGAGACAACCTTTTAATGTGACCACACATTTTGTAGACACTTTTTTAGTAAAAAAAAAGATTTATTGCTAACAACAGGTATCCGTAAAGACGCAAATTGCCTCTTAATTTAACGCGCCTTATTCTGCCTATTTTTATTGCTTTACTGCTAGGCGCTCTTAAATAAAGTAAAGCAGCAATACTATTATTACCTTGCTTGCTAACTTATAAACGCAACAATAAAAAGCTTACTTCTTCTTTTTTACTTTTTTTTTTCTCTATTGCTAATTTAACGTCTTACAATAGCTGTTTGAGCTAAGTTCTAGTTTTTATACTTAGCTCTTACACAACAAATAAAAAAAATACTAAAGCAATAGATTTTAAGTACTGTGCTAGTATTAGCAAATACTTTAGCAATTGTGTATCCCTCGCACAACTAGCTAAATTAGGGCTTAACAATCTTTTTGTATATAAAGATATTACAGATAAAAGACTTATTCAAGATTTTTATGAACATAGAAGTCTAGCTAAGTAATTGAGTTTTAAAATACTTAATGAAATTTAGGTGTCTGCATAAGCAGTTTAATTTAGACTAAATTAGATGCTAAATAGACAGTAGCAAAAGATGCTTTTTTTTAGAAGAGAGCTTAGAATAAGGAGATGCTTGCTGCAGAGGTTGTACGCTATTGCAGTATATTATATATAAATTGTTTATATGCAGTGCTGTTTAAAAGATAAAAAGTAGTAGGTAAGAAGTAGCAGCTTTATACAGTGTTGCAGGCTCCTGCTGCAGTATATATGTGTCCTTTTCCTTCTCTATTATATTATGTTGCAATCCTATTGCAATCCTACTGTAATTCTATTGCTAGCTATAAGCTAGTAATTGCTATTGGACACGTTATAACTAGTGTCGTTTTTTAGTACCTTAGCAAATTTTTTTAACCCTGATTATTGCTTAGTGGTCTAAGCTTTCCTCCTAGAACATATCCACCTACTTCTCGAATCTTGTTAACTACACACAATCTTTTTTTTTGACTTTTGCGACTGATCAGTAGAGGGTAGCTGCTTTTCACTTTTTTAGAAATCCTATATCAACTACAACAACAACCACCACCTTTGACACCTTAAAAATTAAAAACCTTTTTTTGAATGTGTAAAAATAGCTAATAAAAGACTAAGGTTTATAAGCTTACGTAAGCATAACGTAAGCATATTTTTAAGGCCTATATCTTATTTACTTAGAGTTTGATTAAAGGGTTGAAAAAATAGGGGTTACTTACGTAAGCGCTGATTACGTAATAGCTTAGTAAGCTCATAGTATATAAACTCTTTTCACTTACTTAAAACTTACTTTTTAAATAGTTTCTTTCCCTTAGCTTATAATTATTGTTATTTTAACTAGCAAGTTAATTCTATGTATTTAAAAATTAGCCTATTTCCTTTTATAGTAATAGACCATGAATTTTTTCTAAAAGTATTATTTGTAGTCTATCTCAAATTAAGTAAGAAAAAAGGCTTTTTTATTTACTGTTAGGCCTAATTTAGGCTATCTTACTGTGATCTTTGAAAAGGTTAAAAGAATACTTAATAAGAACCTTACTACAATGACCAAAAATATAAAATTAACAACTTATAAAATGAAATAGTTTATATTTCCTTATTAAATGCTTACTATACTGCTTAAGAAAAGATAACTATTTTGTTAGTATTTATAAGAAAAAGTTATCTTTAAACTCTAGAAAAAGCTTATAATAATTATTTATATACTAAGTAAAAACTTATCAAACTGTACAACATATACTTAAAATAAGCTTAATAGTAAAATAAGTTTACTATTGAGCAAAATTATTGTGCTAAAATTATATGCTATTTAATATAATAATTTAATCATATTATAAAAGAGTAAGTTTTTACAAAAAGTATTTTATAATTCTTCTTTGCTATAGCTTGAGTGTTATTTAGCTACTAAAGAAGCCTTAGGCTTCTTCACTAAGTATTAGTAAGCTATTTTAGTTAATAATTGAAATAAAACTTACAAACAAGCCTTTCATTATGACAAGATAGTTTATCCTACAACTATTTTTAAAACTTACACACAAAAGAGACTAACTAGTGTTATTTAAAAATATGTAATCTTTAGCGATTTTTATCACCTTAAAAAAAAGTTATACTAAAATTCATTTTTACTTTTTTTCCATCTCATTTCAAGCAAGATTGAAGGCGCAACCGTGCTGACTAAGCAGCCTACTAAGCTGTCCATCTTAAAGAGGAAGTTCTTGGCTTTTCGAATCAGTAACTCCTTTTGGTATAGCTCTTCTAGTCATAGAAATAGATACCTTTAAAAACAATAACCTTTTTGATTTCTTTTTTTTATGTCACCCCTCTGTAATAAGACTTAAAAATAACATCTTGTTAAAGTTGCGTACAGGACAACTAAGCTTAGTCTTAAAAGCATTCTAGAGAATAGAAAGCTTAGAATGATAAGAAGCAGTAGAAACTTGCTTAGAAACAGCGTTAGAGCTATTACTACTTTTGACAAAAGCAAGGGGCTAAAAACGCTAAAAAGAAGAAGTTTTAGGAGTATTAAAGATAGTCTATTCAACTTGTGCTTTTTAAGTAGCAAGAGAAGTAAAAGAAAGCCTGCACTTCTTTTAAGAAAAATTAACAAAGTTATTAAAGCTTAAAGTAACAATCTTAAGATTGTTCTTAGTGCTCTTAGCTATGCGTTAAGCCTTAGAGTTAATAAGCTATTTAAGCTTGTCAGAATTAGTAAGCAGATTAACTTTTAAGCAGAACTTCTAGCAGAGATTAATAGTGTACAAGGCATACTTAGCTTTGCTAAGCTTGTTATAAGGAAGAGCGCGAATAGTAGTAAGCATACAGATACTATATTCTAAAAGCTTATTATGCTTAAAAAAGTAAATAAAGTTAGCAATGCTTTTAAAATCTAGTAAAAAAAGTACTTACGGAGCATAGCAATAAAAATTCAAGGCAGCACACAAGAAGCAACAATTAGCCTTTTTACTAGTCTAAACGCAGAGGCTATTAGAGCAGTAAGAGAACGTAGCCTTGCAAAAAATAATACTTATACAGCAGTTTATACAAGGAGTACTACAATTACAGCCCTAAAACATACTTAAAGTTAACTTTTCAAGAAAAGTAAGACTAAGCTTATTTAAAGTAAACAAAAAATAAAAGAAAGTATAAGTTATCTTAGCAACGTTGCTTAAAGATTTAGAAAAAGCTTTATTAAAGGTAAAAGCTTTATTATAGTAAAAAGCTTTATAAAATAAATAAGCCTTGTTAAACAACAAAAAGCTTTTAGAACTAAAACTACTAGGCCTAATAGTAGGCTAGCTGGCGGGAGCTTTTGCAGGCAGCGACGCTTGCTAAGGAGCAACAGGAGGAGCAACGCTAGAGTTTAAAGCGTTACCTTTATTATCCTACGCTTTGTTAGCAGCGCGCTAAGCAGCAATTTTCTTTATACTAGCTCTTACCTTAGTAAAAAAAAGCTAGTTGTTAGCAAGACGATCTGCCCTTGCGTGCTTCTTCTTCTTTTAAGCTAAGCAAGCTTGCTTAGCAGCTTTATTTATAGTATAACTTTAAGCCTCTTACCCACAAGCCTTAGTAAGCTTTTTATGCTTATACTTTTCTTGCATTACTTAAATGTTCTCTTAAGCTTTTGCAATATAGTTATCTTTAGCTTTGTTAGCAGCAGCCTGCTTAGTAGCTACCTTCTTAGCAGCCGCTTGCTTAGTAACTACTTCGTCAGCAGCCGCCTGCTTAGCAGCTACTTAATTAGCCTTAGTTTTCTTAGCAGTAGCATGCTTATTAGCCTTAACTTTAGAAGCATAAAATTGTAGATCCTCTTTAAAAGTGCGTAATTTATTAACATTAAGAAGCTTTGCTTTGCCTTTTTTCTTGCTCTTGCTTCTTTTACAAGGATTAAGAGCAGTATTATTATTATTAGTAAAGGCAGTAGGGCGATAGTAAACGTGTACAGAAAAAAAGCTCTAAAGTAGAGATTTTAGAGTATTGGTATTTTGAACTTTTAAGCAAATTGTAAGCTTATTTACTAAAAACAATTTAAAGTTAAGTTTTTTTTAAAGTCAAGATACTTATAGTAAAGCATAAGAATTAACAGACTAAAAATGTATTTTAGTAAGTATGATTAGTAGAGCGCTGTTAGTAGTACTACTTTAGTTAGTATAGCGTAAGTGCTAAAAGTTTAAAGGATGCTTACAAGGTATAAATGAAATAAGCTGTAAAAAAGTAAAAGTTAGGCAAAATGCTAAATAAGCATTTGTTTTAGTAAAGTGCTCTATACATAAAAGCAAGGCTTAGCATAGTATGCACTGTGCAAAGCATATAACTTAAAAAAAAATTGCGCACACTAAGTTAGCAGCGCTTGAATACATGTGATTATTTTAGTAAGAATTACGTAGAGAGTGTGTTGCAGAGCACTGCCGCACATGCTACACTATCTAAGCTAAGCTAACATAAAAGCACGTGACCTATGCTGTTAGCTAACATAATATAGTAAGCACTACTTGCTAAGCAGTGTATATATAGCAGCCCTTTTGCAGTGCTTCTTAGAATCAATGATTATCTCCCATTCATTCCTATGCTCTCTCCTGCCACAGCTATTGTGTGAGGCTCTACAGCCTCAAGTTTAGTGGTGGTTTTGGTGTTTAAATCGGGCGTTACGCCGTCCACCTCGGTAGAACCCGGGGTCAGATATGGTACTACTGAATGATAAGAACAGCGTTACGAGTTAGCTACATAGATAATAGAACTTGCCATTGCACAAGTAAGCATCGCTTTATCGCCAAACAAAGAAGGAATCATGTTGGTCTTACGCTTACATTTACAGAAGCCACGCTATATTACGCCTAGACTTTGGCTTTTAACTGCTAACTGTACATTAAAAGCGAACTGCCCTCACCATTGTAAAGTCAGCAGACTGTGAACAACTTCTAGGCATACTAGTCTAGATGTAGTCAGAAAGCGCAGGCAGTAATAAACACACACCGACCCAACAGTCCTATCTCCCAAAGACCATGCGCACACGTACTCGGATCGCAAGACTCCCATCTACCTCTTCCCCTGCGGCAACATTCCCAACAACCTCTCCACCTCCACTGCCGCACTACCCCCAGCCTTATCCCTAATCTCCTGCAACAGTTCCCTATCCTTCGCTTTCAACGCCTCCTCACCCGCCTTGACCATCAACCCACACTTGATCCACATATCGACCCTCTCTGACACTGTCAAAGTCGTGCACTTGGGGATAAACACACTCGCCACCCTTGTGTTGCCCGCACCGAGTATCTCATTAAAGAAAGGCTCCCAGCCAATCGGGCTCTTCTTCTGCTTGGCAAATTCTTCGAGCTCATTCCAGTGCCGTGCTGCGACAAGTGCGCGGAGGCGGATGTATGTGTATGTTTTGTCGTTGATCTTGAATTCTGACTGCACCTTTTGAGCGCGCTTGTAGTGGCCTTGGCGGATAAGTTGAAAGATTGTTTCGTTTGCTGAAAGCCCAATGTACGTTTGGCCTGGCAGCGAGCCTGTGGTTGCAGGGTCTCTTGGTCCGTTGAGGTCTGTTTCGAATTGTGTTTGGAGGCGGAGCAGTTTGGCAGCATCTTCGATAGCTTGTCGTTGGAACACGGCAGCGCTGTCGCGAGAATCCTGGAGGTATTTTGATGCCAACTTGAGCTTGTCTTGCTGGGCGGTGTGGCTTTCTTGCGCGATGGCTTCGGATAGTAGGAGATTCGAGCCGTCTAGTCTTCTATCGTCTTGGTAGTAGAGGTCCTTCAGTAGCTCGCGGTCTTGGTCCCAGGCTGACGACTCTACGAGAGCTGTAGCGACAGGTCGACTGTTGATGACACGGAAGAAGGACGCGAGGGGTAGTTTCTTCCGTAGATGCAAGAGAACGTGGTAGATAAGATCGGTGTCGCCTGATTCAATAGCCTTGTCGAGCGCAATAGTGTCTTCCTTCATGTTAAGTAGCAGCGGCACCTGCTTGCCAGCTCTGGGTTCGTAGTTGAGTAGCTCTGTCGCCAGTCGCACACGACCTTCATCGTACGCTGCCCGTGCAATCTCTTCAAACGATACACCAGGTTTGCCGTGGAGTTTCTTGACTATGAGATTGCAGATCTCTTCTTCTGGGTCTGTCGAGACGCGCACCTTCTGCTGCGCCCAGTGACCGTGGATCTGGTTTGCTGGGAGATGCAAGTACTCGGCTATACGCAATGCGAGTAGATATTCGCTGCGGTTCGTGAGACGTTCAACAAGCTTCTCGGGCGTCATGCGTCGATACTGATCATAACTGAGCGGCAGTCCAACTTCATAGAAGCGTACGGCGTTCAGAACTCGTAGTGTGTCGCACGTATCGACAAAGTCGTCAGATGAGTACAGGTCCAGTACCGACTTTCCGTACGAAGCCGCTTTCAGTAGCGACTTCTGCCAGTGGATGTTGTATTCATGCGCCGCAGCCTTGATGCACGTGTCCACCGCCTCACCCAGACTCGGTCGTATCAGCTGTATAAGGTCGTCTGCTTTGGGACTCTTCTGTTCCAGTAACGAAGACGCTTCTAGCAGATTTGCGGCAGGCGAATCTGAGCCCAGCCTGAAGACATCCACTGCCTCATCCGGTACCTTTTGTATGAACTCGCAGACGTCATTCGTCAGAAGTCGTATACCATCTATGTCCGGCAAGAGATGCACCCAGGTATCGTAGTAGAACTTGGTCGCTGCACTCCTAGGGCCGATGAGGTGTACCTCGTCTTCCCACGCTAGTGCGACAGCATTCGAGCCGCACCATTCCATGTCTTTTGGTACTGTCTTGATCTTGCTGTCGTACTCGCTGAGCTTCTCGCTCCAATCGCCGCTGACAACCCACACCTTGCCATCTTCTGTGTAGAAGGCGAGGAATTCTGCACGCGGGCTGACGCTAATATGCCTGAAAGGTCCAGCATCGAAGTTGCGGTCCTCTGCCTCAGTAGCATCAATGACGTACAGCGTGGACCCAATTGCTAGTATGACTTCCACCGAGCGTGAGAGGGAGTATGCAGGTGGTATGATGCTCCATGATACGACAGGTTCAGGCGGGGGTATAGCGAGGAGTTTAGGGCGCGGTTCGGCGTATGAGGACACGGATATGAGGTGGTTGTTCTCAAGAAGCGCAACAAAGCCGGTGCCGTAGAATTTGCAGGATACTACGCCGTGTTCGTCTGCGCCATGGCCGAGGGTGAAGGGCACAAAGTCGCCTTGGAGGTCGTAGTAACAGCGTACTGTTCCGTCTGATGTAATGACGAGCAACTTCTCGTCTTCGGACCATCCCAGCCCCTTGATTGTGCCCTTGTCCCACTGTTTTCCGTCAGCACCTAGTCCTGTAGTCTCTCCGCATGCATTATAGAAGTCTCCTACGTTTATGCTGCGAATCAGCTTGCCCGCGCAGCTGTAGATGTCGATGCTCGACTTGGACGCGTCAGGCCCACGGTAGGTATGTAGCTTATCCTCATCGCGGTAGACAGCTATATAGATCAGTCATCTTGAATGCCTGTCCGCGCAATCGTCGGCAGGCGGTGGGACTTACCTACCTACAGCACCGCTGTACGGCGCCCCCACCACATTGTAGTTCTCGAGCTCGAGATCCTGGTCGAAGACAGCTTGGTAAAGCTGCACCTTCCTGTAAAACCTGTCGCCGACTTTCTCCCAGTTGGCTGTTGGCTTGGACATGGTTGGTCGCGACTATCCAAGTATCATGGCGCGAAGTTGTCGGAGGCTTGGGGGGTCCGAACGGAGCTTCAAAGTTGAGGTCATAGCTCTCACCCGCCGAGGCTGTCGCGTCGCATTTACTCCCAGTTTGTCGAGACTTGTGCATTATCGTTCATTGTTCTTGGTAACTATATACTGCTGTACTATCCTTGGGTGCCGTTGAATCCAACTCGAAGAAAACGCCGTCGCTCATGCATTCATAACCAATCTGTGCGCCTTTACCTAGAAGCCGCGATTTCCTTCCCCAGCCAAGTCGCATAAACAGCATCAAAACTTCAACTCTACCTACTGTCCTCCGATGATCTCAGCAAGTGTTTCGCGAAGCCCGAAGCGATCGACGTCACTGCCAACCTTCCTGCGGAACATGCCTAGATCCTGGAGGAACGCCTCGGCCTCGTTGTGCAGCTCCTGTGCAAACTCATCGTGGTCACCCTCATCGTAGCCCGAATCAGAATCACCGTCGCTGGCCTCATCATCAGATGCAACAGAAACAGGACCCTCTTCACCGTCACCTTCGCCTAGCCACTCGTTGTTTTCGAAGTCTGGTGTACCAAGCTCCCGCGGCGGAGGTAGGACGATAGGGTTCTTGAGCTCTCCTAGCGCGAGTTGAAGATGGCGGCGCAACGAGTCGATCTCTGCGCGTAAGGCTGCGTTGAGGGGACGGAGCTCTTCGACTTGGGACGTGAGTGCCTTCATCTTGGCAGCCGAGACTTGACGATTCTCCTCCATGAGGCGTTGCATAAGTGCCACCTGCCTCTGGTATTCATCCAGCTCGGTAGCCTCTTCCCTCTTGCGCTGGCTGGCTGCGTTGACACAGACCTGCAGACTGCGGATCTGTTCCGACATGTCTGCAATCTGGGCGTCTCGCTGTGCAGCTGACATGCAGTCCTGGTTGACCAAGGCGCGAGTGCGGATTCGCTTTGCCTGATCGGCATAGCGGAGCGTGGAAAGAGTCTCGTCGTAGTCGGCTGGGGCAATGCAGGCAACCATGGCTGTCTTACTGTTACCGCCCAGAGAGTCTTTCAACAGCCAAGTCAAGACGGAATCACGGTACGGCACAACCTCTCGTGGGCGTCGTCCTTTGGCACCTTGTCTTCGCGGGTCTGCCAGAGCGGCGATGACGCGACCAAGCGTAGTAAGAGACTTGTTGATCTGCCCTCCCTCCTTCAGGCGAGCTCCAGTGGCTTCTGTTGACTTGGCACGCTCGGAGCCAGCGAGATCGACAAGGCGCATGCGTGCTGTCCGTTCGATGGTCTCGTCGGAAAGGAGCGAGTGGGTGATTTGCTTGAGGCGGATTGTGAAGACGGCGTGGGATCGCGACGAGGTATCGTTCATCTTGGTGGACGCAGTCGTTCGGCTCTACCCTTTTGATTAGCGTGGCATCTGGAGGGCCATGAAAAGATGCGCCTACCATGTCGCCAATCTTCATCAAGCGCGCAACATCGGCATAGCTCTTGACTTCAGCCTCGGTCAGACCCTGCACATAGACACCATCCTTCTGGCTCTCGCGGATCTTGAGGTAAATGGGCGGCGTCGTCCTTGGGGTGAGCAGGTCCCGCACATGCTCGTTGTAGACTTCGAAGTAGGAGACCTGGACGTGGTAGTTGGTGTTGGGTGACGGTTCGTGCGCGATTCGATCAAACAGCTCCTCACAAGTTCGTGGAATCAGGCCTGGGTTGTTCTGTGTGCCCATCATGGTGTAACTCTTGCCCGATCCCGTCTGGCCGTATGCGAAGATGCATGTGTGGTATCCTGAGAAGTTGTGGTCGAGGAACTCCTCACCGAAGGAGCGGTAGATGTCTTCTTGGTGCGCATAATGCGGGTCGCTCTCGTCGTGAGACCAGTACGAGCGGTCGAATGTGAACTCCTTGTCGTCGAGGATACGGCGTCCGTTGTTCTCGCCCTCTTCAGGCGCATGCAGTGTTGTCTTCTGGGTCGCTGGGTCCATGCGAATCAAGCACTTTGTGCCCTTGTCCTTCTCTGGTACGGATTAGTGCTGTGTGCATCGATTGAGTACTGCAACCCTACCTCTCGTCACAAAGGCCCGGCATCGCACCACCACCTTGACGTTGCCGGGGTCGTCGTTCATGGGTGCGGGTGGTGATGGGAGATACGAGGCTTCGGATGCGCGCATGGAAGGCGCCGAGGCAGTTGTGTGCAGCGGATACATTCTGTAGGCCAGGATATCGTCCAGTATATAGTAGCAAGAGTAAGAGTCCAAGAGCTGTGGCGACCGGCGCATGTATACAAGGTGCATGGGCCGTGCTGGCATGGTGGTGCACGCATCGCCCAGCCCATGACTCGCAGGCCCATGTTTGCGCCCTGTCAACACGCGGTTGCCGTGTGCGATCCATCACACGTCACGGCTTGGCACCCCGCACACGCGCGCGCGCCATCACAGGGCGACGCGACACAACGAAAGGGCATGTTCAATAGCGTCCGACTCCTGCTGGGGTGGCTTGTAGTTGAGTGGACTGACTGCAGAGGACAGCGTGGGTGGTGCAGCTGAAAACAGTCTCCAGGTACGTTCAGGCGACGGCCCACGGCATCTTTCGTCTCTCAAGGCCACGCACACGAGCAGACTGGCCCACCTGGGCAAAAGCAACCCCACGATAACCGACAAGACAGCAATAGTCGGTGAAGTACTTTAGGCGTATGTACTTTGTAGTGTCGCTATGTACTGGGTTCGAGCCTCGAGCAAAGGATTGCTGTCCTGTCCGACTCCTCACGCATGGCCTCTCGGCCGAAATTTGCCTTTGGCATTCGGTGCGAGACATGTGTTTCCTGCAGTCGGGCTTCCGGCATGTGCCATGTCATTGTTGTCTTTTCAATGCCTTGTTTTGTTGGACTGACGTCGTCAAGAACGCTGCTCCGGCCAGTCGTGCATCGCGGTAGCGACTAAATTTTTCATCTGAAGCGGGCGCAAATTTGTGACTGCTATCGACCCTGCGACGTGAACCCTAACCATGCATTCAGTAACACTCCGCCCGCCCATCCTGACCTATTCTAGCAAAATTTGCGGAATTTCAGTTGTCCATTAGGATAACACGCATACGACGGCAAGGATAAAGCCGGCAGACCCTGACACGCCTATCCCCGTCTCGCTTGGACAACACACCGTTGGGGAGGCCTGTCGCATCAGCTAACGGTTTGCTCGTCATCAACCGACATGGCTACGGCTGCAGTGCTGAGCCTCTTAGATGAGCACACACGACAAACAGCCTTCGATGGCAGCCTGGCGAAATTGAGAGCTGCGCCAGGCATCGACATCAACGCACTCGATATCTGCGTGCGACTGTTGCCAAACGAAAACACTTATGAAGAAGGGGCAGCTGCTTCGCAACACGAAGAGTTGTGGAACACTGTGTTGGGTCGTCTAGTCGATGATCAATCATCCAAGAGCCTCTACCAGGTCGCCGAAATTTGCCACAGCCACGCATCGTATGCCGCCTCCCTCCTCAGCTCTAAGCTCAATCAGAGTCTTTCTACTTTGGTCAAGGATCTTTCATCTGAGCAACCCCATCCGGAGACCCTCCATACTGCGAAGGCCTATCTCGAATTTCTAAAATGCTCTTTTTGGATACCAACTGCGTACTCACACACCGTCGACCCATGGTCTCTCCCTCTTCTTTCAAACTTCATCGGCATCGACGGGCTAGATGATACGGCACACGATACATTGTCCGCCTTCTTTTCGTTGTTGAAGAATAGAAGAGAAGATTCACTCGCCCATCTCGATAATATCGTAGACCAATCAATATGGGACCGACTCAATGCACTCGACATGGCATGTTTTGCTGCTCGCTCTCGCAACATCTATCGGACTTGGTTCCAGTGGATATCCCTCGCCGCTTCCGGTGGCATCAAACTTGAATGTGTCAAAGACGAAGAGTATTGGAGAAAGCTTAGACTGGGCCTTGTCAAAGGCCATGCCGATCAACGCAAATACTGCCTTGGTATCATCCGGCACTCTTTTCTCGCTACATCCGACCACATCGACACGCCGACAATGCGATACGATGCTAGTGACAAAGATCGTGAGCAGTACAATCTATACACGACTCTATTCGAGACCATCGTCCTCCATAGGTACTCTGGACAAGTCGAGGATTGTCTAGAATCCATGACTACACTTCTTGCATCTTCCACGGAAACAAGTTCCTCCAGAATTACTCCCGCAATGTCGACAACTCTACTTACTGCAGCTTTAAACCCGTTGATCCAGGAGAGCGTTAGGAAGATGATCGGCCGTTGGTATATGGATTTCGTTATTGAAGTGAGTAACGTTCCTCATCCTGCCATGGTTCAATGCCACTACTATCAAAGTCGTACCATCTCTGCATCGATGGACAGGCTATACACGGAGCGGGATGAGTCTGATACTTTTCTTCCAGAGGCTAGCTTCACCAATGCTGACCTTCAATCTGCAGCGCCGTGGTGACTTGAACGGTCACATCAACTTCCTATTCGATGGGTTTCTTCCTTGGGCAACGGACGGCAGCCTTTTCACGTCAACTCTTACTGCTACGCGATCAACAACAATGTGCGCTCACGGAGAAGTACTCGCTACTGTCATATCTCGCTTCGTATCCGGCACAGGAGATCGCCCATCCTTTGTCCCTTCAGTTGACTACAACGGTACCGAGGTTGGTGTGGACAACCGTAATGGCCGTGCAATCATCCTTGGCGTCGTTCGCTACATCATGAACACCGGCGGTAAGATATTTCAACCAGCAATATTGTATCTGCTGCATGGTCTCATTGAAGGCCTAAAGGCGCGGTACGAGAGAAGCCCATCGCATCATAAGCTGGACATGTCGGAGATCACGGAGATTCTCAGTTTGTCGAGACTGCCTGGGATGCCTGAGGTAGCAAGTGACTTGCACAGCATTCACTGCCGAATACTCTGCAATCTTCTTGATCCGGCTTTAGAGTCGAAGGATGTACCTACCAACGTAACCCTACGCGCCAAATGCGAGAAGCTAGAGGATCCAGTGGATCAGTCTGCTTTGCCAGTATCCTTCGGCACGAGTGGTATTGGGTTGCCCTCCATTCAGTCCTTCTCAAACGACCTCCACGAATCGAAGCATAGCTGCATACAGGGTCCATCCTTTGCTCCAGCCTGCAAGAGCATAGTTGAGCTTCTCGACCGGATGGAAGTAGCTCAAGTCAATCCCAACGACCTGCACACCATATTAGCAGCACTGTGGGAAGAGGCAGAGATTCGCGACTTCATCAGACCATTTGCTGTGCACCTACCACCCTTGCTATTCCACCCCACGTGCGTTCGCGTCTGCGTCGCATACAGTCAAGGAGAGGACGGCTCGGAGTCAGAACTCACTACTCTCCTTTCTAAAGCCATGTCGCGTCTTACGAAGCTGTCCAAAGGAAGATCCTATGTTCTAGCAGTGCTTGCCCAAACATTACACAAAGCTGCATTTGCAAACCCATCGATAATCTCCATACTTCCCTTCGAGGACTACATTCTTGACTTTGTCAACGACCCGGCATCAATCAGATCGGAGTTTTTGTTTGAGGTGGCCGCTGCCGACAAGCTTCAACAATACTTGTCGCATCGGACATATGCATCGTATTACGGCATGCGAGAATGGCACGCATACGCAGCTGTTATAGATCTCTTACGGCGTTTTCCGGAGGGGGAAATAAGCGCTGCTCAGAGAATTCTGGATAAACTGGTAGAACCTTGGAGAAGTCAGAAGCCACCAGTCGCCGTCAAAAGCCCGTGGAAGAAGACATTCCAGCTACAGGCAATGCTATTGATGAGCCACTACTGTGTGACGGAGTCTAACGTGGACGCTTATCTCGACGGTCTCACACATGCGTTGTCGTTAGAGTCATGGCCGCGATACCGCCATCTGCTCGAATGGACCATCGCCCGCATATACCGCCATTTCCCAGGAAAGTCTCTACGGATTGTCGAGGAGCTTGGAAACTTGGAAGAGTACAGTCCGGTTCATATCGCCAGTTTGATCAAGCTTGGTCTTCTCGTCGCGCCATACGAGTCTCAAGACTTTGCCATCAAGCTAACTACGCAGCTGAACTCTTACTCTGCCAGCCCCAAGGTTCAGATTCGCCACGAAGCAAACTTTGCATTTCCGCTGGTTTTCGACCTAGCCATTGCCAAAGGCTGGAAAGATATCATTGAAACCCCTGCGTTTGCAGGAATGAACGCTTTCATTCGACGATTGGACAAGTTCAACGCTTCTCCCTGGACAATAAGAACGCTCAAAGTCGACATCGAACAAGACTTCACTATCGCAGGCATATTCCAAGGACGGTATCTGTCGATCGAAACGCCAGAAGAGGAGGTCGTAACACAACGAGACTTTGAGACGCTCGAGAATGACCACCAGTCAAGTAAAGTGAGCCGACCATCTGCACACATATCCCTCGGAAAAGCGACGAAAAGCAGCTTCGAAACTGTCGCACCAGCTGCATCAATCCCCGTCCCCTCCACCCCCGAACAAACCGGCCAAATCACCCTCCAAACCAAAGCCGGCATCGACCTAGACAACCTCCACCCACCCGGCGGACCACCCAGCGTACAAAACCAACGCCCCGCATCCGTCATGCTAATCGCATCTCTAATCGACAATCCCACGAACCTCGGTGGCCTCTCCCGTATATCCGAGTCCTTCGGTCTCGAAGCCCTCTACCTCGACGACCTCAAGAAAGTTGCACACAAAGACTTCAAAGCTACAAGTGTGCGATCTGAAAAACACCTCGCCATCAAAGAGCTAAAGGAAGTCGGTGTACCGGCCTTTTTACTCGATGCGAAGACGAAGGGGTATGAGGTTGTGGGCATTGAGCAGACGGATCGTAGTGGTATATTAGGTCATGAAGAAGGTGGGAGTGAGGTGATGGATGGAACTGAAGACAACGGCGAGAAGACTGGGAGGAGTGTTAGGAGTCAAGATATTGGTACACTGCCCAAGAAGTGCTGTTTAGTGCTAGGTAGTGAGAAGGAAGGGATTTCGGCCGAGGTCCTGGCTGTCATCGATCGTAACGTCGAGATCAAGACTGTGGGTGTGACGAGGAGTTTGAGTAAGTCTTGATGGGTGGGGGGTTTACTGGAAGAGTCATGTGCTAATGTGTATACAACAGATGTTCAAACTGCAGGTGGCATTGCGCTATACGAATGGTGGAGAGAATGGGGTGGCAAGGCTTGACGTGCGTAGAGTAGCTTGCTTGTCTTCTCGCTTAGCTGGAGACACACCCACAAACTCCGACACAAATAGAATTTTTGCGCACGATTCTGGGGCCGTCTGATGTTCTAGGAAATGGTAGATCTGATAGCGTGGTATGGTAGGGTTGGTGCAATCGTTTGAAGGGGGAAAAAAATTGTCAGAAATTATCTACTCTAGCACCTAAATCCAACAGGATAACATAGGCTAGAAGCACGACCGAGTGAGAACAGCATTAGAACATGAGCTCGAGGTTTTCGCGTCCCTGAATTGATTCACTTCTCCTCCTCTATCCAGTCTCTTCCCTAGGCTCTCGTGTATTTCCTGTGGGGGGCAAGGCTCAATGAATATAAGTTCGCAGTATGGCTGGCATAGCGATGGCCTCATGATGACCGTATTGTTGAAAATGCAAAAAGATCAAACGAAACAATCTGCAGCGTGCGGAGTGATAATACACTTCAACACGTGTCTCTCGTGGTCAGCACTGGACCAACTTCCCTAATCCTAATAAAATCAGCCAGTTCTAAGGCACGGTTTTGTTCATATACCAATGGGCAAATGGGTCGATAGAATGATCTTGTCGATGCTTTTTTTTTAAAAGATCTCATCTTTGGTCTACGTATTAGCAACGACGGGTAGCCATCTGTCGATGCTCGGTGCAATTGAATTTTTGTTTTTGACAGTGTCAATGAGTTTCCTCGTTTTGCTCCAGGTCATCGCGTTAGTTTTTTGTCGTGTCAGCGTGTTTTAAGAGTGAGTTTGCTCACAGTTTTGAAAGTGCATCGCAAAGGCACGGTTAGATCTGTAGTAGCTGCCGCCAAGAAATGAGGACGCTGCCTCGGAAGCATGGCTGACATGGTGCAGATGCGGGACAAGCGGTTCGAAGAAGCAAATCTAGTCTGCACATGCTTGGAGACCGTCCTGGTTATAGGATTTGCATCATGCTGGTAGCATTTGTCCGGTGTTGAGTTCATCTTGACTCGGACGACAATGACGGAGTGGGTCAGTACCGAGGTGGACGGCGTAACGCCCGGGACGGCGTAACGCCCGATTTGAACACCAAAATCACTATTAAACTTAAGGCTGTAGAGCCTTACATAATAATCACTATTATAAAAATTTTTAGTAGTAAAATTTAAAAAGCTTAAATAATATATATAGCTATAAAAATTAAGTTAAAGCTTTAGTTACGTGCTCTGTGCGCAAAGTAGACACTAGTTAAGCTATAATACTACTTTAAAGCTCTTTACTACTTTTAAAGCTTGTAATAAGCTTTTTTTGAGTGGTTTTTTTAAGAGCTTTAAGGCTGCTTTTTTTTACTTTTTCAAAAAGTTTTTATAAATAATTAAAGTTATTTTATAGTTCTGCAGACAGCTGCCTTGAAAGCTTATTTAGTAGCTTTTTTGGTTTTTTTTTTCTTTTTTATTAATTAAGCTGCAGCTTTTACTTATTGCTTTATTATTATTTTTCCCTTTTGCCTGCCTTGTTTCCTTATAAAGCTTATTTATTTTAGCTTTTTAGTGTTGTACTTACTTCTTCTTGCACTCTTAAAGCTACTGGTAATTATGTGCTTTCTTCACCTTCTTTAAAGACTAAACTATAGCTTTACTTTAGTACCATTTAAGCTCTTAAAGTAGAAAAGGCTTAATTTTTTTTGTATATCTTTTTATCAATTAAAGTCTTGTATAGACCCTTAACTTCATGCTTTAAAAACGGTTTTTAAGTTAAAATTTAGTAATAAACTTAGCTTAGCCGTCAAGCTTATTTATTGCTTTGATCTTTAACTACTTTACGCATAAGGTGTTTAACTTTCTTTTCATTTAAAGTACTTAAGCCTAAGAACTTACTATTACTTAAAGAGCTCTTAATACTAAACATTTTTAATATTACTTAAAAATTAAAAAGTAAAAAGCCTGTAGCTTGAAAAGCTTTTAGAATTTTTATTTTTTTTAAAATCAGGCCTGCTAGGCTTAGTAAAAAAAGAAAAGAAATCCCTTTTGCTTATTAAGGTAAAGCTTTAGTTCCCCTCTAGAAACTTAAATATCTATTCCTAGTGAGCTAATAAAAAAGTCTTAAATAAAGTAATATTAAGAGGCTGCAGCGTGTAGATTTAATAAAGAATATAAACTACAAGAAGAATCCTATTGTAATTATAATACGTAATAAAATCTATTAGCTTCGGCCTTTTAAGACAACCTTTTAATGTTACTATACATTTTGTAAACACCTTTTTAGTAAAAAAAATTTATTGCTAACAACAGGTATCCGGGCTCACGCCCCCTTATATAGTATTACCGGCATGCAATTAGTGTGTCGCTCCAGCATGTTTAAACAAAAACAAAGAAAAGCAAGATAAAAACGCAAATTGCCTCTTAACTTAACGCGCCCTATTTCGCCTATTCTTGTTGCTTTACTGCTAGGCGCTTTGAAATAAAGTAAAGCAGTAAAACTATTATTACCTTGCTTACTAACCTATAAACGTGATAATAAAAAGCCTACTTCTTTTTTTCTACTTTTTTTATTGCTAATTCAACGTCTTGCAATAGCTGTTTAAGCCAAGTTCTAGTCTTTATACTTAGCCCTTATACAATTAACAAATAAAAGATACTAAAGTGATAAATCTTAAGTACTGCGCTAGTATTAGCAAATACTCTGGAAATTATGTACTCCTTCTACCACTAGCTAAATTAAGGCTCGATGATTTTTTTATATATAACAATATTGTAGATAAGAAACTTGTTTAAGATCTTAGAAGTCTAGCTAAGAGGTAAGTTTTTTTTGGCTTCGGCCTTTTAAGACAACCTTTTAATGTAACTACACATTTTGTAGACACTTTTTTAGTAAAAAAAGATTTATTGCTAATAACAGGTATCTAGGCTTACGCCCCCTTATTTAGCATTGCTAGCACGCAATTAGTGTGTCGCATGTTTAGACAGAAACAAAAAAAGCAAAGCAAAACGCAAATTGCTTTCTAACTTAATGCGCTTAATCCTGCTCTTATCCTGCCTATGCTGCCTACTTATATTAAGGCTTTACTTTTAGGTACTCTTAGACAAATAAAAGGAGCAGCACTATTATTGCCTTGCTTCTTAACCTATAGCTATAATGATAGAATGCCTACTTCTTCTTTCTTACTTTTTTTTTTCTCTATTGCTATTTTAACGTTATGCAACAGCTAGCCTAACTAGTTAATAGTTTCTTTACTTAGCCTATGCACGATTAACAAGAAAAGGAATATACTAAAGTAGAGCATTTTAAGTATTTTACTAGTATTAGCAAACACCTTATAGATCTTCTATTTCTTCTACAACTAGCTAAGTTAAGGCTTAACATTTTTTTTGTATATAAAAATATTACAGATTCTAAAGTTGTTTATAAAAAAAATTATAAAGTTCTAGAAAGGCTAAGTTTGTAAATGTTTAATAAACTTAAGTGTCCACATAATTAGCTTAAGCTAGACTAGTTTAAGGGCTAGGTGTACAACAAGAAAGCTTTCTGTCTTTAGATAAGATTTAAAGTTAAAAAGATGCTTATTGCAGAAGTTACATACTATGTTGCAGTGCGGTGTATTGTATGCGAATTGTTTGTATGCAGTGCTGTTGAAAAGGTAAGAAGCAGTAGGTGTGAAGATCGCCCGAAGATAACCTAGGTTGGTTCTCGAGAGATAAGTGAGTGCGATGGACGGTGGGTGTACTAGCACAATTGGAAGATCGATGTAATAGTACAGGGTGTGTTAGCACAATTAGAAAATTAATATGATAACACAAAGGGTAGAGAATTAAGTCTTAATTCTTAAATTAATTGCTAAGTAAAACTCTAAGTTGAACACACTAAGCTATAAAAGTTTAGTGCCTATACTATATACTAATAAGTGTTGCTCTGCTTAGTATGCTTAGTTGTGCTAAGAGCACTAAGCACTAAGTAATTACATAACTACTGTTAGTTGTTAAGCTCTTACTTAAGTGTGCTAACGCCTTTGTAAAGACTTCTTTACAAGTCTTAGTCCTATGTTGTAACACTATTTTCTTTCTTCTAGTAAGTTATCCTTAAGTTATATAATAGTAGCAAAGTCTAGCTTATAACTCAACTGCCCTGTGTTATTAGTAGCGTTAGTTGCCTAGTTCCTATTTTACTATGTCTAAGCAGAAACTTCTTACTAGCATTAATTATTGTTACTATTTCTACAACTTTATTAATTCGTTTAAAAATGCTATATTTGAAAAATGCTTTACTTATGCGTACAAAAAGCGGGTATGTAAAGTATATATTTGTTTAAAAAAGTATAGTAAGTGTTTGCGTTGTAGCTATTAGTGCAATCTCTAGGTAACAGAGTTAGAGTTTAAGCGCCTAGCTGCAGAAAAAAAAGTTACAGGCGCAGATTAAAGAATGTTGTAATGCGCAAGATGCTGTAATAAAAATATGTAAAAAGGCATTAATAGAGTTGCACGTGTAGCGTGCTTGCAAAGAGCAGCTTTGTTTATAAAGAAATTTGTTAGATTATTGCGTAGAAGATGCTATAGTAGTTAAGTCTTGTAAAATTAAAGAATTAGAGCGCAAGGAGGCTAGAGAAACTGTAGAGTTCTTTAACGTCTCTAAAGGTTTGGCCTTAAACTTTTTGCCTTGTACTTAGAGTGCTTTTAAGAGTTTGCTACTTAATTATTAGAATTTTTTTAATTTTAGTAGTATCTTATAAGATGCAGACAGCAATTTGTAAAGTTTGTGTTTAGTTCTTATGTATTGTTACTGTTTAGGTAGCCTAACTATTTGACTAGGTATATTTTGCTGTTATTGCTAGTTTAGGGTGTAAGGATTTTTTTATTTTTAAATTTGTTATTTTCTTCTGTTTTAAAATAGAAGTTTTTATGTAATAGCATTTTTAGGTCTACTAGTTCTAATATATTAACGTAGAATTTTAGGTGGATTTTTGTATTAAGTAGAAGGTTAAGTGTGTATATAACTAGTCTCTTCTAGTTTAGAATTAAAAAAAGTCTAACTTTAACGTTGTTAAGTTCTTTGCTAGGTTGTTTAGTGCGAAGATTCTTTACAAGCAAATAAACTTTATCTTCCTTTTTTAGCTACAGTGCTGTTTCTCGTTTCTAGTTAATATATAAAATGCTTTATCGTTAAGCCTTTTTAAGTGTTTTCTTAAGTAACTTGTATACTATTTTAAGCTTATTAGCTGTTGTAATAGCTGCTTCAATTTTTAAGCTTAGAAGTGTACGTGTAAAGAGATTTAAGTATCTTTTATATGTAATTTACGTAAAAATGAGTTTGTTTTATAGACTCTAAAAGCTTGTTGTTGTATACTATTTGTGCTATAAGTAGTAACAATACCTAATCATTTTATTGCTAAATAACATATATTTTTAGGCATGCTTTTATTGTGCAATTTATTGATTCTATTTGTCTGTCTGTCTGCAGATAATATGCAGTTAATAACTTTTTCTTAATTCTCATTGCGGTAAGTAATGTTGTTTAAATTCAAAAGTAAAAAGCTTGTCTTCATTACTAATAATTAACTTTAGTATGCTATAATATTTCATAATTTAATTGTTAATAATGTTTGCAAGCTGTACTGCTGTAAAGTTTGTTTAAACGGCAATGTACTCTGCTTATCTTATAGATTAATTAACTACTACAAGAATTGCGTTATACAATAGTTTAGTAATAAAGATTTTTAAGACTAGTAAACTTGTAACAAAGTCTATAGAGATGTCTAACTACAGTACGTTAAGTAGTTTTATTGCTTGTATTTTTTTATACTGTCCGTGTGTACTGTGCTTGTTTCTTTAACAGTCTGTATATTTAGCAATAAAAGTATTAACCTTATTTTTTATTTTAAAAAACTTATAATTTCTTTTTATAAGTTCTATTGTTCTTATAATACTAGAGTAACAATATACTAAGTTATTGTAGTGTTGCTTAATAATTGCTTTTTGCAATTCTTTTCGTACGTCGTGCGTAATTTATATAAGTAAATTAAGTGTTTTTGCTAGTTCTAATAATCTGTTGTTCTTAACCTTAAGTATTGCAGAGTTATTTATCTCCTTAGTTCCTGCAATATTATGTCTGCAGCTAAGAGCATCTGCTTTTCTGTTATCTTTTTCTAGTATATACACCATCTTAAACTTGTGTTGTCTTATTTCTTTTAACTATTAAACTTAGTAATAGTTAAGGTTTTCAGTAGATGTAAGATTAACTAAGTTCTTGTAATCTGTAAATATTATAAGTTCTAAGCAGCTTTTAGCGTATACTTTTACATGTCTTAAGCAATTAATAATAGCTAGAAGCTACCTGTTATAAATATTATATTGTTTTTTAAGTCCAAAAAACTTGTAAGAATAGTTAGCACTTGAGTGCTATTTGTCTTTATATAGTTAGCTAGTGCATCTTCTAAGTGCAAGGTCTAATACGTCTGTTTTCAAGCGTAGCAGCTGTCCTACTTAAAAAACTATAGAAGTATAGTAGTTCTATGCTTGCATTCTGTGGGAGCTGAAAAGGAGCAATTGCTTGATCAGGAGGAGTGGAATGAGTGTATTGATCAACTAAGTGCCACAACAAAGTGGTCAATAACTACTTAAGAGGAATAAGACGATCTAGCCTGTATATATAGGTGCTAGCGCGATCGTCACGTGTTCAGCTTACTAGGATCACCTGCTCAACAGGGTGATCCGCATGTTGCGCATGTCAATACTCTAACACACCCCCTAGGTTAGTAAGATACTATCGATCTAAGCTGTGAGCAACTAGGCAATCGTAATAAATTAAGGTCGTTGATTAAGAAGTCTCTCTGTAATTATAGCTTTTTCTGCCTAATCCTCTATTGTCGTAGTAATGCTGCTTATTAATGTTTTAATTAATCTTAGCAGTCCTGATATTAAAACATTAGATAGACCCTAAATATCGCGTAATTAGTTAGTACGCAGCCTCTACAATAATATTAATTGCGTCTACTACTCCTCTAAAACTTTTTTCCTTAACCTTACTCTAATATTGATTACTAGGCTTTTTAGGACTGTCTTAACTACTATAACTAATATAGTAAGCAGCGTTACTCTATTGTTCTCTTACTAATTAGCTGCCAATCTTGTGTAGTCCGCCTCTAGTAGTAATAAGCGTAAGCGTTAATTAGCAAGCTACTGTTATAAGCGTAAGAATTATTTAGATAGTAGTTGTTAGTAACATAAAGATAGCGCTAAGTATAAGCATTGCGCACGTTAAAGTCTGTTTAATAATAAGATTTAACCAGCAGCTAATTATTAAAATAATAAAAAATAGTTACTGCTGCCTTTTAATCTATACGCTTATTATAAGATATCTAGTAGCTCTACTTAGAGGCTAATTGCTTTACCTACTAAATTAAGTTTATTATTAAGTCCTTGCTTAAATTTTAATCTATATAAGAATTTAACTAAGTAATTAAGCTAGCGTAAAGGTAAAGCTCTTTAAGAGCTAATAAAAAAGTCTTAGTAGCTTACTACTTAAGCAGCGTTCTGCAATTAGTAACAAGACAACAGCTAAAGCCTATAAACGCCTATTAAGCTATCTACTAGGCGTAACGCGCCCTCCTTAACCTAGAAAAAGGCGCCTAATAGCTCTTTAAAGATTGCTGCTAATCTATTACACTCTTGTGTTCTGCTTTATAAGCACTATATAAAAAAGATACTAGATAGTTTATACGCTAAACACTACTTTAATTGCGTTTAGACTAGTATTTAGAGCAGCTTACGCTATAGCAGTTACTTGTTACACACTTATTACACAGTTAATATTTGTAAAGGGCTGAAGCCTTAATATTCTCTAGTACTCGGCCTGTGGCCTTCGTTGGCTTTTCTTACCTCAGCACTAGCACCTCAGCACTAGTAGCTGACTATAAGCCGCACTAATCACGCTAACTGTAGCTGATCCGACAACCTCCGATAACCTCGGTTAAGTCCTAATCATCCGGGTTGGATATATAAACCTACGTAGTCTCTCTCTGTAGTTCGATATCTAATTTATTCACTGTTTACCTTGCATCTTTAGTCAACCTAACGCACCCCTACAATTAAATTAGATCCTTCTTTAGCCACTCGCGTAGCTACGTCGTACTTGGGAGCCCTCTAGAGCTATATATAGACGAGAAGCCAGCTAGAGCTATATTTACGCGTGAGAATCTAATTAATCAGAGCGCTAGTTAATTAGTTAACTGTTTGAATCTACTAAATGATTAATAGAAGAAGCACTAGATTGAAAGTGCTAAGGGATACTTAGTTGTATAAGTCCCTAAGGCGTTTAAATTCGTTAGATAAGCCTACTAAGCGTAGTAGCCCCAGAAAACAGACGAAGGATAAGCCTACTAAGCGTAGTAGCACCTATAACGATTCCTGTCAACAATATAGAGTACTAGCGAGTACCTACAAATACAATAGCAGAACCCTTAACAGCTTTTCTAGTTGTGAGGATAGTAGAATTACACTAAGATGGTGTGAGCAAACCTAAAGTAGAGACTACTTTAGAGGGACTTTGTAGAGCAGGGGGCCTAGACGAGATGGCCACCTCTACAAAAGTACAGGAAGCTTTCTAAGCTTAGGAAGCTATAGGCACAATATTGCAACAACAAAGGGAGCCTAAGGTAGAACAACAACCTCTACCTTAGTAACTTACCTTATTAGCTACCTTAGGAAATTAACAAGCTTAAACGCCTAGGCGTTTTAAACAACTAGATCCTAATACCTTTAACAGAAACAGAAAGATGTACTAAATCTTTCAACAACAGCTTACTGCTAAGGTAGAAAATAATAAGGAAGATTTTAACACAGATAAAAGAACTTATGACTACGCCTTTAGTTAACTAAAAGGCTTAGCTGCAACCCTTACTCTGCCTTTCCTTAACTAAATAAGGATTTTTAATTTATAGAACTTTAATAAGTTATTAAACTTCTTTAATTAAATGTTTAGAGATCCCTATAGTACAGAGAGAGCTAAGAACAAGCACTAGTCTATAAGCTGAGGCAAGAAAAGCATACGCAAATACATTATAGAATTCTAGAAACAACTACTATTATCTAATAGTAGTTTAGACAAGGATACAAGGATAATGCCTTTCTAAAAAAGTCTTATTTAGAAACTTTAAGACAAACGTGTAAGTACTACTTATAAGGATTTAGATAGCTTACAAAACAAAGCAATAGAGATTGCTAATTACCTCTACAGAATAGAGGAGTACTCTAAAGGCAGAGACAACAAGCCTAAGGAGTATAAATCTAGGAGAACTTCTCCTCCTCCTTCTCCTTCAAAAGGAGACCAGATAGAAGGGATAGAATACACAGGAAGAACTGCTAAACCTTAACGGTTTAGTAACTAGGAGTTAGAACAGCTATACAAAGAAAGACGCTGTTTTAACTATAAATAGAAGGGCTATCTGTTTACATATTGTACAGAGAATAAGAGATCCTCTAAAAAGGAGAAAAAGGCTTTAGTTAAGTCCTCTAACTCTAAAAAAAAGAAAGATAATAAGCTTAGCGAGGGAAGCTTAAATAAGGGCTTAGATTTAGAAAAAGAGTAGCTCCTGTTCAAAGTCACTAGCAGGAGCCTCTAATAAGTCAGGATAACTTAGTTAAAGAGTAGGTAAACTTTAAAAAGAATATAAGCAGTAATAGAATAACTTTAGAGGCGCTAGTAAATTGTTATACTTTCGCCTCTACTTTAATTAATACAGGAAACCTTGTATACTCGCTTATTAGCCCTTAACTTATTAAGAACGCCAACTTACAGTGCATTTCTATTTCTCCTAGGAGATTAAAAGAAGTTATAGATAAACTTAGAACTATAAACAAAGTTGCTAGGTTAGACATTAATATTAAAGGCTATAAGGATACTATTTAGACTTATGTAGCCCCTACACACCCTAGTTACGATTTAATATTTAGACGGCCCTAGATAAATAGAAGAAAGGTTACTATTGCTCCCTCTAGAAAAACAATTTACATCTTTTCTTCTAGCTAAAGGATTAAGTTACTTAGCACTAAGGATCGCCTTATTAAAGGAGACTAGAGATTGAAACCAATAAGCACAACAGCTTATCACTCCTATATTAGGCGGGCGAGAAAGGATAAGTCTATTTAGACTTTCGCTGCTTCTCTTAAGGATATTAAAAAAGCCCTAGCTCCTAAGAAGAAAGTAGAGATCCTACCTTTACTCCTTAAGGCTTATTAACATCTAGCTTAGATTTTTAATCTAAAAACTGCTTCTGTACTACCTCCTTTACGCGGATCTAAAGTAGCTCACCGCATTAAACTAGAGAAAGATAATAAAGGCAAAGAAAAAGAGGCTCCCTAGGGACCTCTATATAGTATAAGCCGCCTAGAACTCCTAGTATTACGAAAGGAGCTTATTTCTCTACTTAATAAAGGATAGATTAGAGCTAGTAGCTCTCCTGCCTCCCCTGTTCTTTTTGCTAAGAAACCTAGAGGAGGATTATGTTTCTGCATTAATTACTAAGCCCTAAATGCTATTACAAAGAAATATTGTTACCCTTTACTTTTAATTTAGGAAACTCTTAACAATATTGCAAAAGCTAAATAGTTTACAAAGATTAACGTTTCTGTAGCTTTCTACAAGATTAGGATTAATGCAGGAGATAAGTAGAAAACAGCTTTTTGTACTAGATTTAGGTTATATAAGTAGCTAGTTACTCTATTTCGTATAGCAAACGCTCCTAGTACCTTTTAACGCTATATTAATTAGACCCTCCGCGAGTATATTGACGATTTTTGCTTAGCCTACCTAGACGACATATTAATTTACACTAATAACATGCTTAAAGAACACTAACGCAATACAAATAAGGTTTTAGAAGCTATAGGTAAGGCTAGATTACCTTTAGACATCTAGAAATGCGAATTTAACGTACAGAGTACAAAATACCTTAGATTTATTATTAAGGCTAGAAAAGGACTTTAAATAGACTCTAAGAAAGTAAAAGCAATTAGGGATTAGCAGGCGCCTACATACGTTAAAAGAGTACGCAGTTTTCTTAGTTTTGCAAACTTATATTAACAATTTATTAAGAACTACTTAGAAATAGTAGCTCCTCTTTTAAGGCTTACTAGTAACATCTCCTTTTAATAGAAAAAAACTAAGCAAAAGGCTTTTAATAAGCTTAAGGAATTATTTATTATTAAACTAGTACTAGCTTAATAAGATCTTAACAGAGAAATAATCCTAGAAACAGACTCTTCTAGATATGTAGTAGCAAGAGTCCTCACACAATACAACAATAAAAGAAGCTTACGCCTAGTAGCTTATTATTTAAAAAAGATAACTAGCACGCAAAGCAATTATAAGATACATAATAAGGAATTACTAGTAGTTATCTTCTACATATTTAAGTAGGATGCTATGCTACCATCTTTAAAGAAGTTTATAATTATTGTAGACTATAAAAACCTTAAATATTTTAGCAAGCCTAGACAGCTTAGCAAGAGACAAATAAGATAGGCTTAATTTCTAGAAAAGTTTCCTAACATAGAAATTTCCTACAGGCCTAGAGTTAATAACTTTAGGGCTAATGCCTTATCTAGGAGACAACAAGATATGCTAGCAAACGACTAGGATACTAGGATTTCTAGGAGGTTTCTACAAGTATTTAAACCTACAACTGCAGCTACTAACAAAGAACTAGAGGATGAAGAAGTGCTAAGAACCTTTAGCTGCAACAGCTATCTAACAGCTGTACTAGAATTACCCTAGGAGCAATTAGATCTAGAAGATCTATAGGATAAAGCTAAAAAAGAGGACAAAACCTACTAAATAGCCTAGGAGGCTATAAGGAATAGTAAACGACAATTTCCTACAGCTTTAGACCTTAAACTTTCTATTTCTAAATGCTGACTAGATAATTCTAGAAACCTCCTATACCGAGATCAAAAATAGGTACCAAATAATGAACCTCTAAGAACTAGAATTATCTATGAATTCCACAGTTCTAGAGCTTTAGGTTATCTAGGAAGAAATATTACCTACTAAGCAGTTGCTAGAGAATACTTTTAGCCCTCTATAAGCTAAACAGTAAGGCAATATATTAGAAACTGCTTAGTATATAGAAGAACAAAACTATAGAAAGACAGCCTACAAGGATTATTAAAACCCTTGCCTATACCTAAGCAAATATAGAAAGAAATTTCTATAGATTTTATTATAGGGTTACTAGAAAGCGAAGGCTGTACAAACCTTATAGTAGTTACAGATAGGCTTAGCAAGGACATTGTCCTAATAAGCCTTAAGGATATTACTATAGAAAGTGTTGCTAAATCTTTTATTAACTCTGTTATAGCTTACTATTAGTTACTAAACTATATTACTCTAGATAGAAGTATACAGTTTGTTAACTATTTTTAGATTAAGCTTTATGAGTTATTAGAAATTAAGCAACACTTATCTTCTAGATACTATCCTAAAACTAACAGCTTTATAGAAAGAACAAACTCTACAGTATAGGCTTATTTACGAGCCTTTTGCAATTAAGATTAAACAAATTAGAAAAGTAACTTAGGGATAGCTAAGATTACAGTTATAGCAAGGCAAGCTTAGTCTACTAAGATATCTCCTTTCTTCCTATAACACGGCTATAAGGTAGATCCTCTACAAATTACAACTAAGTACAGCCCTTAACAACAACTTCTAAGGAGAATACAAGAGGACTATTAAAAAGTAGAAAATATTATTAATAAACTACGACAAAGTATTAAGCTTGCATAAGCTATAATAGGAGAAAGTTAATAAGAATAAGCAAAGCAGGCAAATAAGAAAAGGCAATAATTACCTTAGCTTAAAATAGGCAATAAGGTATAGTTAAAACTAGGCAACTACTACAAAACAAAAAGGCCTAGCAGAAAACTCAACTAGAAAAATCTAAAGTACACGGTACTTGAGGTTATTAGACTAAACGCAGTTAAATTAAATACTCTTAGCTAGATTTACCTAGTATTTAATGTTAATAACCTTAGACTAGCGTCCTCAGACCCTCTACTAAGCTAACCTATAGACGACAATGAATCTCTACTAATTGAGACAGAGGATAGAGAAGAATACCTAGTAGAGACCCTACTAGAGGAAAGAGGGAGAGGAAGAAAAAAGCAGTACTAAGTTAAATAGTTAGGATATCTAGATCTAACCTAGGAACTAGCTATTAATCTAAAAGATACAGAAGCCCTAGAAGAGTGGAACTCTAGGTAACAAGATTACTACTCCTACTATCTTTTTTTAGGAGGGGGGTATTGTAAAGGGCTGAAGCCTTGATGTCCTCTAGTACTCAGCCTGTGGCCTTCGTTGGCTTTTCTTACCTCAGCATTAGCACCTCAGCACTAGCTACTGACTATCAGCCGCACTAGTTACGCTAACTGTTAGCTGACCTGGCGACCTCTGATAACCTTAGTTAGTCCTAACCTTAGTTAGTCCTAACTATCCGGATTGGATATAAAAATCCACGTAGTCTCTCTATAGTTCTGTATCTAATTCATTCACTGTTTACCCTGCATCTTTGGTCAACCCAACGCACCCTTACAGCTGTCTTCTATTCTTTACCTTTCTTAATCCTAATAAGGTAGTATCTATTTTAGAGATCTAGTACTATAAAGACCTTAGCGCGAGATAATTAATCCCTAAGTTCTATAATATTTAGTAGTAGATATTAATTCTTTACTATAATATTATTTAACTTCTAATAGTTAACGCATATCCTAGGTAGCCTATTCTTCTTGAGAATAAAGAGTATAAAGAATCCTACTAGTGAGATTAAAAGTTTTATATAGCCTTTTGCTAAATCCTTGTCTAGCTTTTCTCATAGTATCTTAAGTTCTATCTCTAATAGTTAATAAATTAGTTTAAAAAGTAGAGTCTTCTCTTCTTCTAGGATAATTTTATAATCTTAAAGTTAGTATCTTAGTAAGGCTTTACTATCTACTACTTTTATAAAGAGGTGCTAAGATTCTTTATACTTTTTCAGAATATCTAGAGTTATATATTTTTCTAAAACTCCAACTTTGTAATCTAAGAGAATTTTTCTACTATTTATTAAGTTAAACTCTCTTGTCTTAAGGCTGTTCTTAGTTAAAGTTCGCTATCTTTTAGTAATATTGTTAATCTTCTTCCTATCTACTATCTTAGTTATTAGATATATAGGTTAGCTTATAGTTGTGTTAGTTCTACAGCACTTAAATAAAAAATTCTTTAACTTCTAGTTAATCTGTAGGTTATATTCTTATAACTAAGTGTTGGAGTATTGACAGGCGTAACATGCGGGTCACCCTGTTGAGCAGGTGATCCTGGTAAGCTGAACACGTGACGATCGCGCTAGCGCCTATATATACAAGCTAGATCGTCTTATTCCTCTTAAGTAGTTATTAACTACTTTGTTGTGGCACTTAGTTGTTTAATACACTTATTCCACTCCTCCTAATTAAGCAATTGCTCCTTTTTAGCTCCCACAGTTATAAGCCTAGCCGCTTAATTATAGTTTTAATTCCTACTGCGAAATTAGTAAGCTGTAAGGTTTACTGTTTAAATAGCATTTTACTCTCCTCTATTCTCCTACAGCATAGCCAGCAGATCGCTGCTACTGTTGTACCTCTCTTATTAATTATACGATCAACCTCTCTCTAATACAAGCTACCTAGCTACCTACTAACTAACTAATTAATTTGTTGTTACCTTAATAATAACCTACGTCGTAATCCTACACAAAGCATCTTATCTTAATATAGACCTTACTAATACACCGCTTGTCGCCTTAGGGGTGATCCTGAAGGCTTAATTAGACTAGCTAACTTAGTTTGCTCTATTAAGGCTACACTGCTTAGAGAAAGGCATCTAGGATTAGGTTAATCCTAATTTCCTAGACGTACCCTTAATAGATCACTAGGAGCTACAGTATCTAGAACTGCCTAAGGATATTAAGCAGCTAGTTGCTCTATTACCTAGCGCTAGCGCTTAAATATGAGAGGACTATAAGTATACTTCACGCAAATATAAGGCTTAATTACTTAATACTAAGTATAAGAAGGATAATTACAACAAGCTAGTTAATAGGTATAAAGTACAAGCTGCTTAATAAATAAGAAAAGTTGCTAAGATTACTAATATTAAGGACTAGATTAGCAAGACTGTCTATCTAGACCTACTTTTAAACGCCTTAATAAGCATAATTACTTAAAACCTTACTAGCCTTTAAGCCTTAGTGAAGATCCTAAAGAAGGATCTTGTACTTACAGATTAGAATACTTAGTATTTAATTAGGGCGTAGTACAGATCACACCTTAATAAGGCTTACTAGGGACAAATAGGCTCTAAGCAATAGTTTACTAAGTAGCAGCTACTATATTAATAAGCAACAATCTACTTACTTCCTAAAGTTGTTAGGCTATTAGCAATTACTAATTTTTTAGACGCCTTAGGCACTAAGATTGCACTAGACTAGTCGCGCAAGAAGTGAAATAAGCTAGCATAAGTAATAGCGCTTAGGAAAGCTTATTTAACTCTTAATAATTTAGGAAAGATCTTTAGTGTTTTAATATAGGATTAGTTAATTACTTCTTTAAAAGGAAAAGAACACGTAATATTCTAAACTAGATCTAGATTAAGGGTAGCTTAATAATCTACAAGCGCTAATAAGTTAAATAAGAGTCATAAGTAATTGTACCTTTGCCCTTACTTTTTTGGAACCCCATTTTGACTACAACAACAACCACCACCTTTGACACCTTAAAAAATAAAAAGTTCCTTTGCCCTTATAAGGCTAGTAAAGAGCCTATAAGCAAGTACTTCTAGACACTACGCAACTACTATTAACCTAAACTGCAGTTACTAGATTAAGCCCTCCTAGCAGTATACTAATTAAACTATTAAACGACGACAAAAAGAAAATCCTTAAGCAATAGAACAGCAACAAATAGGCAACCTTACACACCTAGATTAAGAGAGAAGGCTAGAAGGCTAGCACTAGCAGATTAGCTGTTAATAAGTTAAGTAGATTCTACCCTAGCTTATTAGTTTTAGCATTTATTAACCACAAGGACCTTATTAAGGAAATTAGACTAAATATGTTTAGCGCAGCCTTTACCCCTTATGCCCTGTCCCTCTGCACAATTATAGATAGTAGGTTAGTAGTCTACCTAGTTAATACTATAGATTACATAGTACTAGGCACCTTTAGTAAATACGCTAAGAACAAAACTATTAAGGTAGGCACTTAAATTATACTAGTTGCTAGTATAGAAAACAGGCTGCTTAAAAACGTCCTACACAGCGAGGCTAGCCCTAAGATAGCTAATCTTCTACTTACTAACCTTAAGGTTGTACTAGCTTTCTATGTCAATATTATATTAGAAGCACGGCTTAAGCAGGCAAGCATTTAGTATTTAGGATATAATTATACCTTGCAATTTAGAATAATTAAGAAGAACGTTGTCTTAATTAACCTTAAATGGTACTTTAATCTCTTATTTATTAAATATAAGTAACTTACTTGTTACCCTGCTTAACTGCTGCTTATAAACGCCGTAGCGTAATTAAGGAAACCTTAGTCACGTACTAGCGATAAGGACCTATAGCATTAACAATTAGGACACCTAGGACAACAGGCTATTAAAGCCTTAGTCTACTTAGCGTAGAACATTAAAATTACTGGTAAAAAGCTATTAGAATGTAAATACTGCGCAACAGCTTATACCTTAAAAGTAATCTTATAGTAACTAAAGGGGAGATTACTACAACCATTTTATAAGATCTTATAGAATCTATTTAATTTCCTAATGTGGGAGATGAGAAGGAGTAATTGAATGATCAGTGGAGGGGAATAAGTATATTGATCAACTAAGTGCCACAACAAAGTGTCTAATAACTACTGAAAAGACTTTAGACGATCTGGCTCGTTTATATGCGCGCTACTAGCTCCGTCACGTGATATCTCACTAGGATCACCTAGTAACCCGGGTGATCTAGATTTCAAAGGAGAGATCCGGAGTGATCCGCATATTAGTCCTCTAACACACCCCCTAGGTTAGCAAAATACTATTGATCTGAGCTGTAAGCAATCTAGGTAATCGTAATAAATCTAAGTTGTTGATTAAGAGAGCCTCTATAATTATAGCTCCTCTACGTAATCCTCTGTCGTTGTAGTGATGCTGCGTTTGTTGCTTTAATTAATCTAGAAGCTCTAAGTAATATTAAAACATTAGATAGACCCTAAATATCGCGTAAATAGTTAGTACATAATTGCTACAACAAAATTAATTGCGTCTATTGCTCCTCTAAAACTTTTTTATCCTTAACATTACTCTAATATTAATTACTAAGCTTTTTAGGAATGTCTTAACTACTATTACTAATATAGTAAGTAGAATTACTCTATTATTCTCTTAATAATTAGCTGCTAATCTTGTGTAGTCCGCCTTAAGTAACAATGAGCGCAGCTCTAAAAGCTGTCGTCAACGTAATTAACGCTTAGAAAGCTACTAGCAACGTAAGAATAGTGCTAAGCATAAGCGTTGCGTACGCTAAAACTTGTTTAATAGTAAGATTTAGTAAGCGCCTAATCTCTAAAATAATAAGAGTTAGTTGCCTCTACTGTTTAATCCGTACGCTTATTGCAAGACATCTAGTAGCTCTGCTTAGAGACTAATTACCTTACTTGCTAAATCAAGCCTGCTGTTAAGTTCTTATTTAAATTTCAATCTATATAAGAGTCTAACTAAGCAATTAAGCTAGCGCAAGGGCAAGGCTCCTTAAGAGCTAAAGTAAAAGTTACAGCAGATAACTGCTTAAGCAGCAACATGTGAACAGTAACATAGTAATAGTAATAGGCTTAAAACGCTTACTAATCTGTCTACTAAGCGCACTGCGCCCCCCTTGACCTAGAAAAAGGCGCGTAATAGCTCTTTAAAGATTGCTGCTAATCTATTACGCCCTTATGTTCTACCTTGTAAGCGCTGTATAAAGAAGATACTAGATAGTTTGTACGCTAAACGCTACTTTGATTGCATTTAGACTAGCAGTTAGAGCAGCTTACGCTGTAGTAGTTACTTATCTCACACCTACTATATAGTTAATATTAATCTTGCTAATTAATTTATAGCTATGTATAGAGATAAAGAGGTAAGTCTCTAACCTATTAACCTTCTTGCTTAGCTTACTAACTAGTTTTTTTAGAGATAGAACAACAAAAAGATGTACTAAGCTTTAAAAGCTTAACTGCTTAAAGACATTATTGTGCGCTGTAAAGAGATTAATAGCGCCGTTACGTCTACTAGAAAGCCTTCTTTATAGAAGCCTCCTGTCTATAATTGTCGCGCTTAAGAAGTGTTGTATTGCAGTTTTGCTACTTAACCTCCTGCTCTTGCTCCTGCTCCCGCGTTCGCTCCTACTTAGCAACCTGCTTAACAGCCGCAACAGACGGCTTACTATACATAGTAGCAGTAACAGCAGTAATATAAGTAGCCTTAGCAGTAACCTGCTTAAAGGTTGCTGCTTTAAGAGCAGGCTGCCTATAGAATGTTGTCCCTGCCTAGTCTATACAATTGTCCTTCTGTTCGTCGTCCTAATCGCTATACAACTTATTTATATAAGCGCGATTATTACGCTAAAGTAAGAAGGCAATTATCTAACAACTCCTTGTATAGAAGTAATAGATTAGAATTAAGACGTAACGCTGCTTACTTTAAGACTCTTGCTATTTAAGCTTAGATAGCTCAAATCACTCTTAAGCTAGCTAAAGCTAAGTAGGCTAAGTATAATATAATAATAGAGTCTAGTAAGTATAATAAGTCTAATGCTTATTAGTAATAGAGTTCTTAGTTTTAGTTTAATAGTCTAGCTCATGTTCTCCTGCTTAATAAAATAAGCTATTAAGAGGAGACTTAGCCTAGTATATAGATGTTGCTGCTTAATACAAATCCTTTGCTTGTTAATTATTATTTCCTTTAATTAAATGCTTAACTTACTAAAGGTTAAGCAACTGCTTAAACTTCTTAAACTATTATTAAGTAAGCAACTTAGTTCGTCTATTAGCTAGCATAATTGCTGTTTCTAAGTACTTAACTTAAAATAATCTTTTAGCAAATTCCTGCTGTAGCTATATATTTTGTATATCTACATGTCTTAATTAAGTGCTAATTTGTTTGTTCTTCCTAACTATAAGCCTAATTATTTATTAATTGTTACACTAGACTGTCTAAATGTCTCTTAGATTAAGAGACAGCTTGCGAAAGAAGCGCTTAAGGGCTATAGCCTCCTTAGTAGTGTACTTAAAGGCGAGTAGCTTAGCCTTAGTAGTTAACGTAGTTACTATAGTCTGATAAGCTGCCTTTTAAAATTTTAGACTACTATATAAGATAGCTATGTATCTATAAGACAATTAATAAGTTTCCTAATTATCTATAAAAGAAGCATCGCCTGTAATTATTAAGTCTAGGCTATTATAGTTCCTATACTGTATCACATCCTATCTTGTTTAATAGAGGTATATAATTACCTGTTTAATAGCTTTTATATGCTAATTGCTAGGGTTTGTAAGGAAGTGTAAAAGTTTTAAGATTAAGTAGGCAATATTTAGTTGTAGCATAATAGCTGTATACAGCACTAATCTAACTCTTTCTTAATAGGCCTTAATCTCTTGCTTAGTTGCTTTGCTAGTGTTCTTAATTAGCTCCTCTAATAGCAATAAAGTCTTTAGAAAGCTACTATCCTCTAGCTTAAACTTCTTTGTAATCTTATTAATATACGTGTTGTGCACAAGCGTAATTATTTACTTCTTACAATTTCTAATTATCTAGATACTAAGAAACTATTTAACTAATTTTTGTTCCTTTATCTTGTACTTGTCTATAATCTTTAACTAAAGATCTATTACCCTCTGCTTATAATCTTTTGCAAAGAGCAGTAGGATATTATCTATATAAAACAACACTAAGATCTTCCTTTCTTAATTAAAGAAAAGGCAGAGTTCCTCTAGTAAGGCGATTAGTTTAATCTCTCTTAGTAATCCTAAGAACTCCTTATACTATAATAGTAGCGAGTCTCGTAATCTATATAGTGCGCAGTTAAGCTATACGCACTTCCCTAGCTTCTTAAAGCTATCTAGCATCTTACAAATTACTAGGTTGTCTGCTATAATCAACGCATTAAGGAATGCTCCTATAATATTATATTGCTTAATCTCTAAATTATTCTTAGCAGCAATAGCTATTACTACTTAGAAAGACTTAGCTGCTAAGGTAGCAGCGTAAGTTAAATTAATTAAATCCTTTTTCTAGAGATTACCTCTTACAACAATCTACGCCTTGCATTTAAGAAAAAGCTATCTTAATTAAACTTGTAGGTCTAAACCTACTTTATAAGTATTAGGCGATTAATTACTTCTTTTCTTAATATCTTAGTCTAAGTCTTTGTCTTACTTAACTAATTAATCTCTCTCCTACAGGTATCCTTAAACAAGGCCCTTATAGGATATTAGAGTAACTACTTCTATAATCCTAGCAGTTTAGGTAGATTATTGTAATGCAGTTAAGCATTTCCTATACTTAGTTTATGCTTAATAAGCAAAGCTACTATAACTATATAATTAAGAGTCTTGTAGCTTGCTTAGTCTTCCTAGGTTGCTTACAAACCTAGCAGGTAGGTATTATAAAAGTTATTTTATAATAGATCCTTATAATCTGCGATTAATGCGTTAACACTACTTATACTTTTACCTCCTAGTTAATTGTTAGGATCTTAGGTTGCGTTCTTACGCTTACGCCTGCTACCTAGCTTACGTAGTAGAAGATATTAATTTATAGGCTAATCTAGGCTTTTGCTAGCAATATAAGCACTACGCCTTATAAGTAGAGGTTTAGCTTATAATTACTTACTCTATCTACTATTTGTTGCCTAAGATCTTAACTTGTAAGATAATTTACGCCCTACTATCCTGCTTACAGAAGTAGGTGTTCTATTATAATTAGCTAGCGCGTTAGAGTCTACAGGCATAGACTGTTAGACTAGTAAATAAGGTACTCTACCTACAGGTTTTAATAGATTAGCTTTTTTAAGTAGTTGCACTGCTGTTTAACTGTTAATAACTATATAATTAATTAAATTGCTGTTCCTTAGGGTCTCTAGTTTAGGAGTAGGTTTTAGAGTAGCAAGACTAGTAATCTGCTGCTAATTTAAGCAAATTCCTAATAGTGTACTAGCCTTGTGCTCTAATTGCTTAGCTTCTTCTAATCTACTCTTATCTTTAGTAGATAGGCCATCCTTACTACTTAAGATAGTAGCTAAATTACCTCTAAGGTTTTTAGTAGTTAGCTGCGTATCTTAATCTGCTTTTCCTTAAACAGGTAAGAGGACTTCTAAGTTGTTTCTAGGATTAACTAGCTTGCTATTATAAAGGATCTCTATAATCTTAATTGCTCAATCCTTTAGTACCTCTTTCTCGCAATCTCCTTTATAGAACAAATGTTTATTAAAGGTTATATTACAGGTAGTAATTACCTAATTAAGTGTTAGTACTTATATATAGTATATGTTAGAGGCTTAATAACTAACTAAATAACTAATATAGCTGCAAGGATTAACCTTAAACCCTTAATAATTACGCCTAGCTACCTTATCTTTATCTAAAGGATAGGCTTAGCAGCTATAAGCATATATTCTACTCTAGTCTAGGCGTAGATTAGCAGTCTAATATCTAATCTTAGGTAGTTAATAGTATTAGAAATATTTCTTAAACTATTCTTTGAGCACCTAGTTAGAGGATTAGTAGCTATAGATCTTAGTAGGGCTTATGCTATATAGGTGAGCAGCTGCATCTATAATTACTAGCTAAAGCTTAGCTAGTAGATTAGCGCTTATACGCATCTTAATAGCCTTTGTAATTAGCTCTTAGCTAGCTCTCTCTGCTAAGCTATTAGACTTATGTATGTACAGTAGTAGCATCTTAATTACAATTTCTTTCTCTGTTGCTTATTCCTTATATCTTGATTGCCCTCTCTAAGGTAGTGTATTAGTATCATTATCTTAATAGATTTCTATAATCTTCTGCTAATATTTCCTCTTAATCCTTTTAGCAAAGCCTTTAATCGCTAGTATAATATTATTTAGTGACTTTAACTAGATATTGTAATTATACAGCTTGCCTAAGTAGTCTTGCTTAATAATTAGTGCCTATTTCTTGAGCAATTAACCTATTAGGAAATTAAACAAATCTTATAAGATCTTATAGAAAGGTTGTAGTAATCTTTCTCTTAGTTACTGTAAGATTATTTATAAGGCATAAGCTGTTACATAATAATTATATTCTAATAGCTTCTTACTAGTAATCTTAACGTTCTACGCTAAGCAGACTAAGGCTTTAATAGCCTGTTGTCCTAGGTAACCTAATTATTATCAATGCTACAAGTCCTTATCACTAGTGCGCAACTTTAGTATCCTTAATTATGCTACTACGTTCACGAGCGGTAGTTAAGTAGGGTAACAAGAGACTTGCTTATATTTAATAAATAAGAGATTAAAATAATACTTAAAGTTAATTAAGACAACGTTCTTCTTAGGAGTACTAAATTGCATAGTGTAATTATATCCTAAATACTAAATGCCTAACTAGTTAAGCCGCTCTTCTAACATAATATTAGTATAGAAACTTAGTACAAGCTTAACGTTAGTAAGCAGTAGATTAGCTGTCTTAGAGCCTGCCTTACTATGCAGGACGTTCTTAAGCAGCCTAATTTCTATCCTAGTAACTAGAATAGATTAAGTGCCTGCTAAGACTGTCTTATAATTAGCGTATTCAGTAAAGGTGCCTAGTACTAGGTAATCTATAGTATTAACTAAGTAGACTGCTGATCTACTATCTAGGATTATATAAAGGGATAAGGCATAAGAGGTAAAACCTGCACTAAAGATGTTTAACCTAATTTTATTAATAAAGTTATTTAAGTGAATTAGTGCTGAAACTAATAATCGAAGGTAGAATCTACTTAGCTTATTAGTAGCTAATCTGCTAGTGCTAGTCTTCTAGCCTTCCTTCTTAATCTGTGTATGTAGAGATGCCTAAGTGTTACTATTTTATCACTTAACGATCTTCTTTTTCTTATTATCTAACAGCTTAATTAGTATATTGCTAGTAGAGCTTAATCTAGTAACTATAGTTTAAAGTTAGTAGCAGTTACGCGGTGTCTAGAAGTACTTACTTATAGGCCCTTTACTAGCCTTGCAAGGGCAAAGATATAATTACTTACTACCTTTATTTAACTTGTTAGCGCTTGTAGATTATTAAGCTGCCCCTAGTCTAGATCTAGTTTTCAACACTACGTGTCCTTTTCCTTTTAGAGAAGTAATTAACTAATCCTATAATAAAACACTAAAGATCTTTTCTAGATTATTAAGGGTTAAATAAGCTTTTCTAAGCGCTATTACTTATGCTAGCTTATTTCGTTTCTTACGTAATTAGTCTAGTGCAATCTTAGTGCCTAAGGCGTCTAAAAAATTAGTAATTGCTAATAGCCTTATAACCTCAGGAAGCGAGTAGATCATCGCTCGTCAATATAGTAGCTGCTACTTAGTAAACTATTGCTTAGGGCCTATTTGTCCTTAGCAAGCCTTATTAAGGTGTAATCTGTACTACGCCCTAATTAAATATTAAGTATTCTAATCTATAAGTGCAAGATTCTCTTTTAGAATCTTTACTAAGGCTTAAAGGCTAGTGAGGTTCTAAGTAATTATGCTTATTAAGGTGTTTGAGAGCAAGTCTAGATAGACAGTCTTGCTAATCTAGTCCTTAACATTAGTGATTTTAGCGACCTTCCTTGTCTATTAAGAGGCTTATACTTTGTACTTATTAACTAGCTTGTTGTAATTATCCTTCTTGTACTTAGTATTAAGTAATTAAGCCTCATATTTGTGTTAAGCAATCTTATAGTCCTCTTGTATTTAAGCGCTAGCGCTAGGTAGTAGAGCAACTAGCTGCTCAATATCCTTAGGCAGTTCTAGATACTATAGCTCCTAGTAATCTATTGAGGCCACGTCTAGGAGATTAGGATCAACTTAATCCTAGATACCTTTCTCTAAGCAGTGTAGCCTTAATAGAGCAAACTAAGTTAGCTAGTCTAATTAAGCCTTAAGGATTACCCCTAAGGCGACAAGCAGTGTATTAGTAAGGTCTATATTAAGATAAGATGCTTCGTGTAAGATTACAACGTAGGTTATTGTTAAAGTGCGATAGATTAATCAGTCAGTTAGTAGGTAGTAGGATAGGTCAGAAAGTGGTTGATCGTATAATTAATAAGTGAGAGAGATACAGCAGCTGCAGCGATCTGCTAGCTAGTGCTGTAGGAGATAAAAAAGAGGAGAGTAAAAATCTAATTAAATAAATAATCTTCCAGCTTGCTGATTGCGCAGTAGGAATTAATACTACGATTAAGCAGCTGGGCTTATAAGTGTAGGAGCTGAGAAGGAGTAATTGAATAATTAGTGGAGGGGAATGAGTATATTAATCAACTAAGTGCTACAATAAAGTGTCTTATAACTACTAAAAAGACTTTAGACGATCTGGCTCGTTTATATGCGCGCTACTAGCTCCGTCACGTGATATCTCACTAGGATCACCTGGTAACCCTGGTGATCCGGATTTCAAAGGAGAGATCCGGAGTGATCCGCATATTAGTCCTCCAACACCTAACTAGTTAGCTACTTAAGAAATAGGCACTAATTATTAAGGAAGACTACTAAGGTAAGCTGTATAATTATAATAACTAGTTAAAAACACTAAACAATATTATGCCTGTAATTAAAAGCTTTGCTGTAAGGATTAAAAGGAAATATTAATAGAAGATTGTAGAAATTTATTAAAATCATAATACTGCTACACTGCCTTAAAGAGGGCAATTAAGATATAAGGAATAGGCTATAAAGAAAAGGATTATAATTAAGACGCTACTGCTATATACTTATAAGCCTAATAGCTTAGCAGAGAGAGCTAGTTAAGAGCTAATTATAAAGGCTATTAAGATACGCATAAGCGCTAATCTACTAGCTAAGCTTTAGCTAGTAATTATAAATACAGCAGTTTACCTATATAGAATAAGCCCTACTAAGATCTATAGCTACTAATCCTCTAACTAGGTTCTTAAAGAATAGTTTAGGAAATATTTCTAATATTATTAACTACTTAAGATTAGATACTAGACTCCTAATCTACGCCTAGACTCGAGTAGAATCTATGCCTATAGCTGCTAAGCTTATCCTTTAAATAAGGAGAAGGCAGCTAGGCGTAATTATTAATAATTTAAGGTTAATCCTCGTGGCTATATTAGTTATTTAGTTAGTTATTAAGCCTCTAATATATACTACATATAAGTACTAACACTTAATTAAGTAATTACTACCTGTAATATAACCTTTAATTAACGTTAATTCTATAAAGAAGATTGTAAGGAAGAGCTACTAAGAGATAAAGTAATTAAGATTGTAGAGATCTTTTACAATAGCAAGCTAGTTAATCTAGGAGAGGATTTAGATCTCTCGCCTATTTAAGGAAGGGCAAATTAGAATACGTAGCTAACTACTAAAGACCTTAAGGGTAATTTATCTACTATCTTAAGTAGTAAGGAAGGCCTACCTACTTAAAACAAGAGTCGATTAGAAGATGCTTAGCAGATAAAGCATAAGGCTAGTGTATTATTAAGAACTTACTTAAATTAGCAGCAAAATACTAGTCTTGCTACCCTAGAACTAACTCCTAAACTAGAGACTCTAGGGAGCGACAACGCGATTAATTATAAGGTTATATATAGTTAAACAGCAGTGCGTATACTAAAAGAAGCTAATCTATTAATACCTAGAGGTAGGGAGCCTTTTTTAAATAAGCTTAACAACTTATTACTAGTCTAACAGTCTATGCCTAAAGAATCTAACGCGCTAGCTTATCGTGATAGAACACCTGCTTAGGTAAGCAGGATAGCAGGGCGTAAATTATTTTAAGATTTAAGATTTTAGTCCTTAAATAATAGACAAGGTAAGTAATTACAAGCTTAATCTTTACTTATAAGATATAGTGCTAAGATTATAGGTAAAAGTCTAGATTAGCTTACAAATTGTTATTTTCTACTATGTAAGCTAAGTAGTAGGCGTCAGCGTAAGGACGTAACCTAAGATCCTAATAATTAACTAAAAGTAGAAATATAGGTAGTATTAATGCATTAATTGTAGATTATAAGAATTTATTATAAAATAATTTTTATAATACCTACCTACTAGGTTTATAAGTAACTTAAAAAGACTAAGTAAGCTATGAGACTTTTAATTACGTAGTTATAGTAGCTTTGGTTACTAAGTATAAGCTAAGCAGAAATACTTAACAGCATTGCAACAATCTACCTAAACTGCTAGGATTATAAAAGTAGCTGCTTTAGTATCTTATAAGGGCTTTGTTTAAAGATACCTGCAGGAAGGAGATTAATTAGTTAAGTAAGAATAGAACTTAGACTAAGATATTAAGCGAAGAAGTAAATAATTGCCTAATACCTATAAAGTAGGTTTAGACTTAGAAGTTTAATTAAGACAGCTTCTTTCTCAAATATAAGGCGTAAATTATTATAAAAGGTAATCTCTAGAAGAAAGACTTAATTAACTTAACATACACTGCTACATTAGCAGCTAAGTCCTTCTAAGCAGCAATAGCTATCGCCGCTAAGAATAATTTAGAGATTAAGCAATATAATGTTATAGAAGTATTCCTTAATGCGTTAATTACAGCAGACAACCTAGTAATCTATAAGATGCTAGATAGCTTTAAGAAGCTAGAGAAGTGTACATAGCTTAACTACGCACTATATAGATTATAAGACTTGCTACTATTGTAGTATAAGGAGTTCTTAGGATTACTAAGAGAGATTAGACTAATCGCCTTACTAGAGGAACCCTACCTATTCTTTAATTAAGAAAGGAAGATCCTAGTGTTGTTTTATATAGATAATATCCTACTGCTCTTTGCAAAAGGTTATAATTAGAAGGTAATAGATCTTTAGTTAAAGATTATAGACAAATACAAGATATAGGAACAAGGATTAGTTAAATAGTTCCTTAGTATCTAGATAATTAGAGATTACAAGAAGTAAATGATTACGCTTGTATATAATACGTACATTAACAAGATCGCAAAGAAGTTTAAGCTAGAAGATAGAAGCTTTCTAAAGACTCTATTGCTGTTAGAGAAGCTAATTAAGAACACTAGCAAAGTAACTAAGTAAGAGATTAAGGCCTACTAAGAAAAAGTTAAATTAGTGCTTTACATAGCTATTATGCTATGACTAGATATTACCTACTTGATCTTAAAGCTCTTACACTTCCTTACAAACTCTAGCAATTAGTATATAAAAGCTGTTAAATAGGTAATTATGTACCTCTATTAAACAAGATAGGATGCAATCCAATATAGGAACTATAATAGCCTAGACTTAATAATTACAGGTAATGCTTCCTTTACAGATAATTAGGAAACTTGTTAATTATCTTATAGATACATGGCTATCTTATATAGTAGTCTAATATTTTGGAAGGCAGCTTGGCAGACTACAGTAACTACGTTAACTACTAAGGCTAAGCTACTTGCCCTTAAGCACACTACTAAGGAGGCTATAGCCCTTAAGCGCTTCTTTCACGAGCTGTCTCTTAATCTAGGAGATGTCTAGATAGTCTAGTGCGACAATTAACAAAAAATTAGGCTTATAGTTAGGAAGAATAAGCAAATTAGCACTTAATTAAGACATGTAGATATACAAAATATATAGCTATAGTAGGAATTTGCTAAAGGATTATTTTAAGTTAAATACCTAGAAACAGTAATTATGCTAGCTAATAGACTAACTAAGTTACTCACCTAATCATAGTTCAAAAAGTTTAAGCAGTTACTTAACTTTTAGCAACTTAAGCATTTAATTAAAGAAAATAATAATTAACAAGCAAAGAATTTATATTAAGCAGCAATATTTATATACTAGGCTAAGTCTCCTCTTAATTGCTTATAATAAGCAGGAGAACGTGAGCTAGACTATTAAACTAAAACTAGGAACCCTATTACTAATAAGCATTAGACTTATTATACTTGCCAGACTCTATTATTGCATTACGCTTAGCCTGCTTAGCTTTAGCTAGCTTAAGAGCAATTTAAGCTATCTAAGCCTAAATAGCAAGAGTCTAGAAGTAAGCAGCATTACAGCGCGATTCTAATCTATCACTTCTATACATAGAGTTGTTAGATAATTGCCTTCTTACTCTAACGTAATAATCGCGCTTATATAAATAAGTTGTATAGTAATTAGGACGACGAACAGAAGGACGATTGTATAGAGCAGTAGAGGGCAATATTCTGTAGGCAGCCTACTCTTAAAGCAGCAACTTTTAAGCAGGTTGCTACTAAGGCTGCTTATATTGCTGCTGTTACTGCTAAGGATAATAAGCTAACTATTACGGCTAGTGTGCGGGTTGCCACGCAGGAGCAGGAGCGAACGTAGGAGCAGGGGCAGGAGTAGAAGGCTAAGCGGCAAGACTGCGATACAACATTTCTTAAGCGCGACAATTATAGACGGGAGGCTTTTGCAAAGAAGGCTTTCTAGTGGATATAACGCCGCTCTTAATCTCTTTGCAGCAAGTAATAATGTCCTTAAGTAGTTAAGCTTTTAAAGCTTAGTACATCTTATTATTATTTTATCCTTAAAAACTAGTTAGTAAGCTAAGTAAGAAGGTTAATAAGTTAGAGACTTACTTCTTTATCTCTATACATAGCTATAAATTAATTAGCAAGATTAATGTTAACTATGTGGCAGGTGTAAGAAAAGCAACTACTACAGCGTAAGCTACTCTAACTACTAGTCTAAACGCGATTAAAGCAGCGTTCAGCGTACAAACTATTTAGCATCTTCTTTATACAGCGCTGATAAGGCGGAACGCAAAAGTATAATAGATTAGCAGCGATCTTTAAAGAGCTATTACACGCTTTTTTCTAGGTTAAAGGGGGCGCTATGCGCTTAGTGGACGGATTAGTAGGCGTTTTTAGCCTATTACTGTCGCTATATTGCTGTTTACGTGTTACTGCTTAAGCAGTTATCTACTATAACTTTCACTTTAGCTCATAAGGAGCCTTACCTTTGCGCTAGCTTAATTGCTTAGTTAGGCCCTTATATAGATTAAAATTTAAATAGGAACTTGACAGCAGGCTTAATTTAGCAGGTAAGGCAATTAGCCTTTAAGCAGAGCTACTAGATGTCTTGCAGTAAGCAAAAGGATTAATAGGTAGAGGCAACTAACTCTTATTATCTTAGAGATTAGCTGCTTGCTAAATCTTATTGTTAAATAGGCTTTAGCGCGCGCAACGCTTATGCTTAGCACTATTCTTATGTTGTTATCAAAGGCTTTCTAAACGTTAATTACGTTATTAATAATAGCTTTCTAAGCTGCGCTTATAATTGCTAGAGGCAGACTACACTAGAAAGATTAGCAGCTAATTAGTAAGAGTACAATAAGGCAAAACTTACTATATTAGTAATAGTAGTCGAGACAGTCCTAAAAAGCTTAGTAATTGATATTAGAGTAAGGTTGAGGACAAAAGTTTTAGAAAAGTAGTAGACGCAATTAATATTGTTGTAGAGGCTGCGCACTAACTAATTACGCGATATTTAGGGTTTATCTAATATTTTGATATTAGGACTGCTAAGATTTATTAAAACATTAACAAGCAGCATCACTACAACAATAGAGGATTAGGCAGAAAAAGCTATAATTACAGAGAGACTTCTTAATCAACGACCTTAATTTATTACGATTGCCTAGTTGCTCACAGCTTAGATCGATAGTATCTTACTAACCTAGGGGGTGTGTTAGAGTATTGACATGCGCAACATGCGGATCACCCTGTTGAGCAGGTGATCCTAGTAAGCTGAACACGTGACGATCGCGCTAGCACCTATATATACAGGCTAGATCGTCTTATTCCTCTTAAGTAGTTATTGACCACTTTGTTGTGGCACTTAGTTGATCAATACACTCATTCCACTCCTCCTGATCAAGCAATTGAACCTTCTCAGCTCTCACAGTATACTAGTAATAATTTAGGAATATTCTTTTGCAGAGTTCTATAAAGATCTCCTTAGGTTATCTAAGTTGCTTAAGTAGGGCGTTAACTTTCTCTACTAGATCTATTAAGCATCTAGTCTCTATAGTTTGTAGTACCTATATGCTAACATTATGTCTATCTTCTATAGTGTAAGTAAGGAGTTTCTATATAGCTAGTAGAAATATCTTCTTATTATATGCTACTAGCTCTTCTTATGTAATTAGTGTAGCTAGTTAATAGCTCTCTTAAAACTTAGCTATCTTGCAGTGTTTAGTTTAATCTACTAGGTTTGCTTCTATATCTTTATCTAGCACTATCTTAGAAATGTTATTATCTAAAGTTTCCTCTAGCATAATTATAAATAGGTTATCTAGACTGTTAATACTTACCTAGTCCTATCCTTAAACTATAATAGTAGGTCGTGTAATAATATTCTATTTATTATTTAGATTATTGTTAGGTTCTGTGCAGTAAATAACATTAAGTTGTTAAGTTACTTTGCTTTAGCTTTAGCAGTCTTGTTTTATGTAACCTTTCTTACTATATATATAACAAGTAACCTTCTTATTACTCTTATTATACGTAAATTTCTTTTTTCTTAGTCCTTTGTTAATATTATTAAGGTGTGTTAGCTTGTAACTATTAGTAGCGTAATACCCTAGGATCCTAGAGATATAGTTTTGCTAACGTCCTTAGTTAGGGTACAGGCGTTAAGGTGTTTAACATAGTTAAGCGTCTAAATTTCTAAATGTATAATTTCCTTACGTAAATAATTGTTTCTCTAATATAAGCTTATAAAGTTTGTTGTCTACTCTAATAGCTTTAGCTATAAGTTTATTAAGCGTGTTAAAGCTAGATCTACTTCTTATAAGTTCTTGTTGTATAGTAGGTTTAAGACCTTATTAGTACATCTATATTAAAGCGTTGTTATTTTATTTAATAACTATTTTGTACTATTAGAAATTAGTTATATAGTTAGCAGCAGACTTAGTTTGTTGCAGTTTCTAAATTTTCTTTTCTACAACTATAGACTTCTTAAAAGGTAAGAAGATTTCCTTTATCTTTATTTTAAAGCCCTTTTAGTCTTTAACTAAGGTAGTTTTGTTAGCGTCTATAATAGAACTATCTATATAATGTTAAAGGATTAAGTTAGCCTACTTCTCTATATTACGATCTAGACCAAGGGACGAGGGGGACAACCCCGCAGGGACCATGTAGCATAGACAGATAATCACAGCTAGGCAACCACGACGCCGTCACGTGACTGCTTACTAACAAGCGCTTATCTACAAGCGCATCTACGTAACTAATTATTAATAAGCGCAATTATACACAAGCGCAAGCTTGTACACAAGCGCTACACTTATTAGTATATAGCAGTAGGCAATATGCTCTTATAGCTTATTATAATTAACTTAAAGTTTTATCTTAGTAATTAATCTAAAGCTTAAGACTTATTTCTTAACCTTATACTATTACATTAATCTTCTAATTATGCTAGTACACCCTGTACTTTTAGTACGTATTTGTTCCCTAAGAACTAACCTAGATTATCTTTAAATAATCTTTACACTTTAAACACTCTTAAGATAAGTAATACTGCTATAGACACACTTGCTAATTCCCTTACTAGGAGGACTACAAGCCGTGCTAATAAGCCTAAGACTTATTATAGTAATTTTAGCAAGCTTAACGCTTAGCTCCTCTAAGTTAACAGATACTTCTATATTAAAAGAGATAAAATTAACAATAATAATAAAGTAGTCTTAGCCTCTACATATCTTTAAGAAGATGAAGAGAAGTAAGCTAACCTAATCCTTTAATGCTATATAGACAGTGCTATTATAAATACTATCAACACAGCCTTAGTTAAAGACTAGAATGCTTGTAAAGCTAAGATAAAAGAAGTTTTTTTACCCCTTAAAGAATCTGTAGTTATAGAGCAGAAGATTTAAAGACTATAACAAACTAAGTTTACTACTAACTTTATAATAAAATTCTAACAGTATAAGATAGTTATGAAATAAGACAACAACGCTTTAATATAGATGTACTAACAAGGTCTTAAACCTACTATATAACAGGAACTTATATAAAGCAGAGCTAACCTTAATATACTTAACAAACTTATAGCTAAAGCTATTAAAGTTAATAATAAACTATATAAGCTTATGTTAGAAGAATAGTTATTTGCGCTAAGGTATTGCACACCTAGGAACACAGACACTTAATTATGTTAAATATTTTAACGCCTATACTTTAACTAAAGACGTTAGTAAAACTATGTAATTAAGACCTTAAGGCATTACACTACTAATAGCTATAAGCTAATACACCTTAACAATATTAATAAAGGACTAGGGAAGAAGAAGTCAATATATAATAAAGATAATAAGCAAGTTACTTATTATAAATATAGCAAGAATAGTTATATAAAACAAGACTGCTAAAGCTGAAGCAAAGTAACTAAATAACTTAATATTATTTACTATGCAGGACCTAATAATAATCTAGACAATAAATAGAACGTTATTATATAACCTACGCTTATAGTCTAAGGATAGAATTAGGTAAGTATTAACAGTCTAGATAACATAGTTATAATTACGCTAGAAGAAGCCTTAGATAACAACATTTTTAAGATAGTGCTAGACAAAGATATAGAAGTAACTCTAGTAGAAGAAACTAAACACGGCAAGATAGCTCAATTTTAGAAAAGCTATTAACTAGCTACACTAATTATATAGGAAGAACTAGTAGTATACAACAAGGAGACAGTTCTTACGTATATATAGAAACTCTTTACCTACACTATAGAAGATAGACATAATATTAGTATATAGGTATTACTACTTATAGAGACTAGATGCTTTATAGATCTAGTAAAGAAGACTAACGCCCTACTTAAGCAACTTAGACAACTTAAAGAAGTCTTTATAGAACTCTATAAAGGAATATTCCTAGACTATAGCTAGTATGCTAATTTACTAGAGGAAATACAGAAGAAAGGACTTACTCTAGTAGTAACTATTAATAAGGCTATATACAAAAAATTTATATAGAAATAGACTAAAGAAGCTAAAGCTTCCTAGAACAAGCTAACACGCTAGCTCTTAGACAAGAAGATAAAGGAGATTTAAAATAAACTTAAGGCAACATAATAAAAACGTAAGGGTTAAGATAATAGCTACGCTAAGAATATATACTACTAGATAGACCTGCGTAACCTAGAACATGTAAAGTATTTATAAACTATATATACACACAATAACTGCATAATCTATTATTCTAATAAAAGTAGATTAAGATAGTTTCTTAAGAAATTTAAAAGAATGCCTAGATATAAATACTAATAGTATAATTATACTAATAATAAATGCGCAGTATATATATAGGATAAAAGACACAGCTTATACTTTTATAGACATAATAATCTAGATGAAATCCTGCAGATGCATATAACGCAGTAGAAAGATAATAAGAACAGAACTAGTATGTAAGAGTATAACTAACCCTTATAGTACACATGCTTTAATATAAAATATAATAAATACTTTATTACAAAAAAGTTCTATAGATTTAGTACACAGTCTTTATTAGATAGACGCCTTAGATATCTAGAACTACTAAAGAGATTAATGTAATAAATCCCCTAAGCCTCTTTAAGCTCACAGTAAAGCTTAATAGATACTAGATACAGGCACTAGTAGATTCTAGCGTATAGGCTAACTTTATTTCTGCTTAAATAGTACTAGTAGCAGGTCTATAACTACTAAAGAAACAAGAACCTTATCTACTACACGTAGCTAATAGTTAGCCTATACTAGGCAAGATAACAATTACTTATAAGGTTACCTAAGTAACGCTCCGCATCCAGGAACACTAGGAAGAGATAGACCTAGACGTCTTTAGACTAGCTACTTATAACATTATATTAAGACTTCTTTAATTATAAGAATACAACTTGTAAATTAACTAGAAGTTAAAAGAGTTCTTATTTAAGTGCTATAGACTTAATGTAACTATAAGCTAGCCTATATATCTAACAACTAAGATAGTAGATAAGAGGAAGATCAATAATATTACTAAGAGATAGTAAACCTTAACTAAGAATAGCCTTAAGATAAGAGAGTTTAACTTAATAAATACTAGAAAAGCTCCTCTAGGTTATAAAGTTAGAGTTTTAAAGATACACATAACTCTAGATATCTTAAAAAAGTATAAAGAATTTTAGCACCTCTTTGTAGAAGTAGTAGATAATAAAGCTTTACTAAGATACTAACTCTAGGATTATAAGATTGTCCTAGAAGAAAAAAAGACTTTACTCTTTAGACTAAATTATTAACTATTAGAGATAGAACTTAAGATATTAAGAGAAAAGCTAGATAAGAATTTAGTAAAAGGCTATATAAGAATTTTAATATTACTAGCAGGATTCTCTATACTCTTTATACTAAGGATGAATAGACTACTAAGGATGTATATTAACTATTAGAAGTTAAACAACATTATAGTAAAGAATTAATATTTACTACTTAATATTATAAAACTTAGAGATTAATTATCTTATATTAAGGTCTTTATAGCACTAGACCTATTAGATAGATACTACCTTATTAGAATTAAGAAAATAAAGAATAGAAGACAGCATTTTAAATAAGATATAAACATTATAAATATACTATTATGCTGTTTAGGTTAATAAACGCCTTAGTAATATTTTAAGAACTTATTAATAGTATATTAAGAATACACCTAGATATCTTTGTTATTATATACTTAGATAATATCCTTATCTACTTTAAGAACCTAAGATATTATATTACACATGTCTATACAGTACTAAGGTGCCTAGACTAGTTTAATCTATAAATACAACCTAAGAAATGTAAGTTTTACAAAAATAAAGTTGCTTTTCTAGAATACATTACAGGGGTACAAAGAGTATAGATAAGTAAAGAAAGAATATAAATATTGAAAGAATAGCTACAACTAATAATAGTAAAGAAAATATAATTTTTCTTAAGATTTTTAAACTTTAACTAATAGTGTATTAAGGATTACTCTAAGATTGCTATTCTATTAACAAGACTTATAAGGAAGGAAATACCCTTTAAATAGAGTAGAGAAGTAGAGAACGCCTTGTAAATCTTTAAGAATATAAGTATAGAACTACTATACTTTTATATATTCTAAGCAAGACAGCTACTATAATTTAAGACAGACGCATTAAATCTTGCACTTAGAAGATACGCTAGCTAACTATACAAAGGCAATCAGTACTTAATTGTTAATTATTTTTGTAAATTTTTAAGACTAAAAGAATAATATAATATTTACAATAAGGGGCTATTAGCTATTATTAATTATTTAAGACATTAGAGAGTATACGGTAAAAGCTACTTGAAACTTAAAATATTTACAAATTATAAGAACTTAGTTAATCTAATAACTACTAAAAGACTTAACTAACGCTAGGTTCAATAGTTAGAGGAACTAAAATAATATAAGTTCAAGATTGTGTATATACTAAAAAAGGACAATAGAAGAGTAGACGTTCTTAGCTACTAACACAACATTATAAAAATAAAGGAAATAACTAACTCTGCAATACTATAAGTTAATAATAACAGATTATTAGGACTAGTATAAACGCTTAATCTACTAATGCGCATTATATATAATATACTAGAAGAATTACAAAAAGCTATTATTTGACAACACTACAACAACCTAGTATATAGTTACCTAAATATTACAAGAATAATAGAACTTATTAAAAGAAATTATAAGTTTCTAAGAATAAAGGATAAAGTTATTACTTTTAATACTAAGTGTAAAGACTGTTAGAAGAATAAGCACAGTAAACACGCACCTTATAGAGAAATATAAATAATAGAACTACCTAACGCACTGTAGTTAGACATCTCTATAGATTTTATTATAGAATTACTAGTCTTAAGAGACCTTGTTACAAAAGTATCTCACAACGTAATTCTTATAGTAGTTAATTATTTTATAAAATAAGTAGAGTATATTGCCTTTAAGAAAGATTTTACAGTAGTACAGCTTATACATATTATTAATAATAGAATTATTAAATACTACAGCATACTAAAATTAATTATTCGTAATAGAGACAAGCTCTTTACCTTAAATTTTTAGACAATATTACTCGCTGTAATAAGAACTAAGAAAAAGCTATTAACAGCATATTATCTACAGATAAATAGACAAATAGAGTTAATAAACTGTATAATAAAAGTATATCTAAAGATATATGTTAATTAACAGTAGAACAATTAGGTATTATTACTACTTATAGCACAGATAGCATATAACAACAAGCTTTAAGAGTCTATAGAATAGACTCTATTTTATGCAAATTATAAGAGACACTTAAATCTCTTTATATATACACTTCTAAGCTTAAAGATAAAAGTAGCTATTATAATAGCTAATAAGCTAGAGAAAGTACATAAGTTACTTAAAATAACACTTAAGAAGGCCTAATGCTAAAGCCTTTTATATATTAATTAGAAATAAAACAGCACCTTAGCTAAAGAAGAGGAATAAAGTATACTTGCTTACGAAGAATCTTCGCACTAAACAACCTAGCAAAAGGCTTAATAACGTTAAAGTTAGACTGTTTTTAATTCTCAACTAGAAGGGACTAGTAACATACACACTTGACCTTCTACTTAATATAAAAATCTAATTAAGATTCTACATTAACATGTTAGAACTAGTAGACCTAAAAAACGCTATTACAAAAAACATTCTACTATAAAACAGAAGAAGACAATGTCTTTAAAGTTAAGAGAATTTTTACATACTAGAACAATAACAACAGCAAAGAATACCTAGTTAAATAGTTAAGCTACCTAGATAGTAAAAATATATAGGAACCTAAAATAAACCTAACTAACTACTAATAAATACTACAAAAATACAACAACTGTACTAGGAATTAAACTAAGGACGTTAGCATATATATACCTAGAAACAAAAATAAACCTACTTAAGCCTTATAAATAGACTACTATGTCACAACACTTAAATAGTAAGAATAAAAACAAATAACATACCTTATAAACTACTACTAGCTTCTAACACAGCAATACTAAGCTCAGCAACAGAAGTATTAATTGAATCTATAGAAGCCTACATTGTAGGCAAAAGGGCTATGCTAATAGATGCTGTAGGATAATTAGTTTCTTGCGCTATCCTAAGCTTACTAGCAATCTCCATATCTAAAGTAAAGCACAACGCTTTCTTACAAGCACACTCTTTAGCTTATTTTAGAATTTTCTTATTCTACAGTAAACGCGAAATTACTATTGTAAGTAACTTTTTATTATTATTTACTTTCTTTTAATACTTATTGCGAGTATAATCTAGAGACTTCTAAGATATGTTTACACATGCTTAACCTAGCCGCGTATACTTAGCACACTTTAGACAAGAATTAGGTATAATAAAATAAATAAGGCTTTCTAGGAGATAATAATTATAAGAAGCTTTAGCAGGACAGTTAGCACGAACAATTTTAAAACTAAGACGTAAGCAACGTTAATAAGAGGAGAATATAATAACTACCTAACTTATAACGCAGGGCAAGCCTTAGTTATTTAAACAAAAAACTACAAAACACAACTACATAATTTAAAGATAAATCTTTAAAGGAGGAGGATAGTGTTATAATCTAGACTAAGGGATAAGGGGGATAACCCCGCAGAGACTATGCAACATAGACAGATGTTTACAGCTAGGCAACTACAACGCTGTCACGTAACTACTTACTAATAAGCGCTTATCCACGAGCGCAACCACGTAACTACTTACTAACAAGCGCTTATCTACAAGCGCAACTACGTGACTAATTATTAATAAGCGCAATTGTACACAAGCGCACGCTCGTACACAAGAACTACACTTATTAGTATATAGCAGTAAGCAATATGCCCTTATAGCATTATATTTAACTTAGTGTTTTATCTTAGTAATTAATCTAAGGATTAAGACTTGTTTCTTAACCTCGTACTATTACATTGATCTTCTAATCGTGCTAGTACACCCCGTGCCCTTAGTACTTGTTTATTCCCTAAGAACTAACCTAGATCATCTTTAGATGATCTTTACACTCTACATCTCCTTAAAGATACGTAGAGGCTAAGACTATGTTGTTATTATTATTAATCCTGTTTCCTTTAATATAGAAGTATCTCTTAACTTGGAGGAGCTAAGCATTAAGCTTACTATAATTACTATAATAAGTCTTAGGCTTGTTGGCGCGGCTCGTAGTCCTCCTAGTAAGGGAATTAGCGGGTGTGTTTATAGCAGTATTACTTATCTTTAAGAGTATTTAAAGTGTAAAGATTGTCTAAAGATAACCTAGGTTAGTTCTTAGGAGAATAAATAAGTACTAGGGACATAGGGTGTACTAGCATAATTAGAAGATTAATATAGTAGTACAAGGGTGTGTTAGCATAATTAGAAGATTAATGAAATAACACAAGGTTAAGAAGCAAGTCTTAATCTTTAGATTAATTACTAAGTAAAAACTCTAAGTTAAACATAATAAGCTATAAGAGCATATTGCCTACTACTATATATTAATAAACATAGTGCTTGTGTACGAGCGTGCGCTTGTAGATAAGCGTGTGTACGCTCGTAGATAAGCGCTTATTAATAATTAGTTACGTAGTCGCGCTCGTGTACGAGCGTGCTCGTTAGTGAGCAGTCACGTGACAGCGGCGCAGTTGCCTAGCTGTGATTATCTGCTTATGTCGCATAGTCCCTAAAGGATCGTCCCCTACGTCCCTTGGTTCAGATCGTAACAGTAGCTTAGCCTTAGTAGTTTATGTAGTAACTGTAGTCTGCTAAGCTACCCTCTAAAATATTAGACAACTATATAAAATAGCTATATAACTATAAGATAATTAGTAAGTTTCTTAATTATCTACAAAGAAAGTGTTGCCTGTAACTATTAAGTCTAGGCTATTATAGTTCCTGTACTAGATCGCGTCCTATCTTGTCTAATAGAAGTATATAATTACCTGTTTAACAGCTTTTATATACTAATTACTAGAGTTTATAAGGAAGTGTAAGAGCTTTAAGATTAAGTAAACAATATCTAGTTATAGTATAATAGCTGTATACTGCACTAAACTAACTCTTTCTTAGTAAGCCTTAATCTCTTGCTTAGTTGCTTTGCTAGTGTTCTTAATTAGCTCCTCTAACAGTAATAGAGTCTTAGCAAAGCTACTATCTTCTAGCTTAAACTTCTTTGCAATTTTATAAATATACATATTATGTACAAGTATAATTATTTACTTCTTATTATCTCTAATTACTTAATACTAAAGAACTATCTAACAAATTCTTATTCCTGTATCTTGTACTTATCTATAATCTTTAACTAAAAATCCATTACCTTCTACTTATAATCTTTTGCAAAGAGCGGTAGGATATTATCTATATAAGATAAAACTAGAATTCTCTTATCTTAATCAAAAAATAGGCGAGGCTCCTCTAATAAGGCGATTAGTCTAATCTCTCTTAGTAATCTTAAAAACTCTTTATACTATAACAGTAGTAAGTCCTACAAACTATAAAGTGCACAGTTAAGCTATACACACTTTCTAGGCTTTTTAAAGCTATCTAGTATTTTATAAATTACTAGGTTGTCTGCTGTAATTAACATATTAAGGAATACTTTTATAATGTTATATTGCTTAGTCTCTAAATTGTTCATGGCAGTAATAGCTATTACTGCTTAGAAGGACTTAGCTACTAATATAGTTGCGTATATTAAGTTAATTAAGTCCTTCTCTTAGAACATATCTCTTATAATAATCTGTGCCTTGTATTTAAGAAAGAAGCTGTTCTATTTAAACTTGTAGGTCTAAACCTACTTTATAGGTATTAAATAATTATTTACTTTTTCTTTTAATATCTTAGTCTAAGTTCTATTCTTACTTAACTAATTAATCTCCTTTATATAGACATCCTTAAACAAGGCCCTTATAAAATGCTAAACTAGCTGCTTTTATAATTCTAGTAGTTTAGGTAGATTGTCGCAATGCTGTTAAGCATTTCTACTTAGCTTATACTTAGTAAGCAAAGCTACTATAACTACCTAATTAAGAGAGTTGTAGCTTACTTAGTCTTCCTAAATTACTAGTAAACTTAGTAGGTAGGTATTAAAATAATTATTCTATAATAGATCTTTATAATCTGTAATTAATGCATTAACACTACTTCTACTTCCACCCCTTAATTAATTATTAGGATCTTAAGTTACGTCTTTACACTTACGCCTACTACCTAGCTTACAAAGTAGAAGATAACAATTTATAAGCTAATTTTAAAATTTACCTGTAATCTTAGTACTACGTTTTATAAGTAGAAGTTAAGCTTATAATTACTTACTCTATCTACTGTTTAAGGCCTAATATTTTGAATTTTAAGATAATTTACGCCCTGCTATCCTGCTTAGCTAAGCAGGTGTTCTATTACGACCAGCTAGCGCGTTAGAGTCTTTAGGCACAGACTGTTAGACTAGTAATTAGTTGTTAAGCTTATTTAAAAGAGGCTCTCTACCTTTAAGTATTAATAGATTAGCTCTTTTTAGCAAGCGCACTGCTATTTAATTATTAATAACCTTACAATTAATTACGTTGTCGCTCCTTAAGGTCTCTAGTTTAGAAGTTAGTTCTAAGGTAGCAAGACTAGTATTTTGCTACTAATTTAAGCAAGTTCCTAATAGTGTACTAGCCTCGTGCTCTATTTACTTAGTGTCTTCTAATCTACTCTTGTCTTAAGTAGGCAGGCCTTCCTTACTACTTAAAATAGTAGATAGATTACTCTTAAGGTCTTTAGTAGTTAGCTATGTATCTTAATTTACTCTTCCTTAAATAGGCAAGAGATCTAAATCCTCTCTTAGATTAACTAGCTCACTATTATAAAGGATCTCTATAATCTTAATTACTTAATCTTTTAGTAGCTTTACCTTGTAATCTTCTTTGTAGAATTAACGTTTATTAAAGGTTATATTACAGGTAGTAATTACTTAATGTGGGGGCTGAAAAGGAGCAATTGCTTGATCAGGAGGAGTGGAATAAGTGTATTGAACAACTAAGTGCCACAACAAAGTGGTCATTAACTCCTTAAGAGGAATAAGACGATCTAGCCCGTATGTATAGGCGCTAGCGCGATCGTCACGTGTTCAGCTTACTTAGATCACCTGCTTAACAGCGTGACCCGCATGTTGCGCATGTGAATACTCTAACACACCCCCTAGGTTAGTAAGATACTATTAATCTAAGCTTTAAGCAACTAGGCAATTGTAATAAATTAAGGTCGTTAATTAAGAGGTCCCTCTATAATTATAGCTTTTCCTGCCTAATTCTCTGTTGTTGTAGTAATGCTGCTTATTAATGTTTTAATAAATCTTAGCAGTCCTAATATCAAAATATTAGATAAACCCTAAATATCGCGTAATTAGTTAGTGCGCAGCCTCTACAATAATATTAATTACGTCTACTACCTCTCTAAAACTTTTGTCCTTAACCTCACTTTACTATTAATTACTAAGCTTTTTAGGACTGTCTTAACTACTATTACTAATATAGTAAGTAGCGTTACTCTATTATTCTTTTACCTATTAGCTTCTAATCTTGTGTAGTCTACCTTTAGTAATAATATGCGCGAGTGTCGTTTAGAAAGCCGCTGTTATAAGCGTAATAATAGTGCTAAGTATAAGTATTGCGCGCGTTAAAGCTTATTTAATAATAAGATTTAATAAGCAACTAATCTTTAAAATAATAAAAGTTACTTACTACTACTATGTTATCTGTACACTTATTACAAGACATCTAGTAGCTCTACTTAGAGGCTAATTACTTTACCTACTAAATTAAGTCTGCTATTAAGTCCTTGCTTAAATTTTGATCTACATAAGAGTCTAACTAAGCAATTAAGTTAGCGTAAGGGTAAGGCTCCTTAGGAGCTAATGCAAAAGTCTTATAGCTTACTATTTAAGCAGCGTCCTGTAATTAGTAATAAGACAACGATAATAGCCTACAAACGCTTATTAAGCTGTCTACTAGGCGTAACGCGCCCCCCTTAACCTAGAAAAAGGCGCCTAATAGCTCTTTAAAGATTGCTGTTAATCTATTATGCCCTTACGTTCTGCCTTATAAGCGCTGCATAAAAAAGATACTAGATAGTTTATATACTAAACACTACTTGAATTGCGTTTAGACTAGTAGTTAGAGTAGCTTACGCTACAGTAGTTGCTTATTATATACCTGCTACACAGTTAATATTAATCTTGCTAATGAAACTATAGCTATATACAAGGATAAAGTAGTAAGTCTCTAATCTTCTAAGCTTCCTATTCTGCTTACTAACTTGTTTTTAAAGATAAAATAACAACAAGATGTACTTAGCTACAAAAGCTTAACTACTTAAGGATATGATTACTTGCTGTAAAGAGATTAATAGTAGCATTACGTCTACTAGAAAGCCTTCTTTGCAGAAGCCTCCTATCTATAATTGTCGCGCTTAAGAAATGTTATATTACAGTTTTACTGCTTAATCTCCTACTCCCGCTCCTGCTTCTGCGTTTGCTCCTGCGTTTACTCCTGCTTAGCAACCTGCTTAACAGCCACAAATAACAGCTTATTATCTACAGCAGCAGCAGCAATAATATAAGTAACTTTAATATTAATAACCTCCCTAGTAATTATATTTTTAAGAACAGTATGCTTAAGGAATACTTCTTCTGCCTATTCTATGTAATCGCCCTTAAGTTCGCTGTCCTAATTACTATACAAATTATTTATATAAGCATAATTATGACGCTAGAGTGAAGGGGTAATTATCTAACAACTCTATATATAGAAGTAATAGGTTAGAATCGCGCTGCAATACTACTTACCTTAGAACTTTTGCTATTTAAGCTTAGATAGCTTAAATTACTCTTAAGCTAGCTAAAGCTAAGCAGGCTAAGCTTAATATAATAATAGAGTCTAGCGAGTATAATAAGTCTAATGCTAATTAGTAATAAGGTTCCTAGTCCTAGTTTAATAGTCTAGCTCACGTTCTCCTGCTTAATAAAATAAGCTATTAAGAGAAGACTTAGCCTGGTATATAGATATTGCTGCTTAATACAAATCCTTTGCTTGTTAATTATTATTTCCTTTAATTAAGTGCTTAACTTACTAAAAGTTAAGTAACTACTTAAACTTCTTGAACTGTTGTTAAGTAAGCAACTTAGTTAGTCTATTAGCTAGTATAATTGCTATTTCTAGATACTTAACCTAAAATAATTCTTTAGCATATTCCTGCCGCAGCTACAAGCCTAATTGTTTGTTAATTGTTACACTAGACTATCTAGACATCTCCTAGATTAAGAGACAGCTCACGAAAAAAGTGCTTAAAGGCTATAGCCTCCTTAGTGGTGTGCTTAAGGGCGAGTAGCTTAGCCTTAGTAGTTGATGTAGTAACTGTAGTCTTCTAAGCTGCCTTCCAAAATATCAGACTACTATATAGGATAGCTATATAACAATAAGCCAATTAGCGAGTTTCCTAATTATCTGCAAAGGAAGCGTCGCCTGCTATTATTAAGTCTAGGCTATTGTAGTTCCTGTACTAGATTGCGTCCTATCTTGTCTTATAGAGGTACATAATTACCTGTTTAACAGCTTTTATATACTAATTACTAGGGTTTATAAGGAAGTGTGAGAGCTTTAAAATTAAGTAAACAATATCTAGTTATAGTATAATAGCTGTATACAGCACTAAACTAACTCTTTCTTAGTAAGCCTTAATCTCTTGCTTAGTTACTTTGCTAGTGTTCTTAATTAGCTTCTCTAACAGTAATAGGGTCTTAAGAAAGCTATTATCTTCTAGCTTAAACTTTTTTGCAATCTTATTAATATATGTATTATATATAAGTGTAATTGTTTACTTCTTGCGATTTCGAATTACTCTACTAAAAAGGAACTATTTAACTAATCCTTGTTCCTATATCTTATACTTGTCTATAATCTTTAACTAAAGATCTATTGCTCTCTACTTATAATCTTTTGCAAAGAGCAGTAGGATATTATCTATATAAAACCACACTAGAATCCTCCTTTCTTAATTAAAGAATAGGCAGGGTTCCTCTAGTAAGGCAATTAGTCTAATCTCTCTTAGTAATCCTAAGAACTCCTTATACTACAATAGTAGCAAGTCTTATAATTTATACAGTGCGCAGTTAAGCTGTATACACTTACTTAGCTTTTTAAAGCTATTTAGTATGTTATAGATTACTAAGTTGTCTACTGTAATTAATGTATTAAGGAATGCTTCTACAACATTATATTACTTAATCTCTAGATTATTCTTAGCAGCAATAGCTATTGCTACTTAGAAGGACTTAGCTGCTAATGTAGCAATGTATATTAAGTTAATTAAGTCTTTCTCTTAGAGATTACCTCTTATAATAATCTACGCTTTGCATTTAAGAAAGAAGCTGTCCTAATTAAACTTATAAGTCTAAACCTACTTTATAAGTATTAGGCGATTTGTTACTTCTTCTCTTAATATCTTAGTCTAAGTTCTATTCTTATTTAACTAATTAATTTCCTTCTTGTAAGTATCTTTAAATAAGCCCTTTATAAGATACTAAAGCAGCTACTTTTATAATCTTAGTAGTTTAGGTAGATTATCGCGATGCTATTAGGTATTTCTACTTAGCTTATACTTAGTAAGCAAAGCTGCTATAACTACGTAATTAAGAGTCTTATAGCTTACTTAGTCTTCCTAAGTTACTTACAAAACTAGTAGGTAGGTATTATAAAAATTATTTTATAATAGATCTTTATAATCTGCAATTAATGCATTAATACTACCTATGCTTCTACCTCTTAGTTAATTATTAAGATCTTAAGTTACGTTCTTATGCTTACACCTGCTACTTAGCTTGCGTAGTAGAAAATAATAATTTATAAGCTAATTTAGACTTTTACCTGTAATCTTAGTACTACGTCTTATAAGTAAAGATTAAGCTTGTAATTACTTACTTTGTCTACTGTTTAAGGCCTAAGATCTTAAATCTTAGGATAATTTACGCCCTGCTATCCTGTTTACTTAAGCAGGTATTCTATCACAACAAGCTAGCGCGTTAGAGTCTTTAGGCATAGACTATTAGACTAGTAATAAGTTATTAAGCTTATTTAAAAGAAGCTCCCTACCTCTAAGTATTGATAGATTAGCCCTTTTTCAGCATGCGTACTGCTGTTTAACTATTAATAACTCTATAATTAATTGCGTCGTCGCTTCCTAAGGTCTTTAGTTTAAGAGTTAGTTCTAGAGTAGTAAGACTAGTATTTTCCTACTAATTTAAGTTAGTTCTTAATAGTTTACTAGCCTTATACTTTATTTACTTAGTGTCTTCTAATCTACTCTTATCTATAGTAGGCAGGCCTTCCTTACTACTTAAGATAGTAGATAGATTACTCTTAAGGTCTTTAGTAGTTAGCTGTGTATTTCAATCTACTCTTCCTTAAATAGGCAATAGATCTAAATCCTCTCTTAGATTAACTAGCTCACTATTATAAAGGATCTCTAAAATCTTAATTACTTAATCTCCTAGTAGCTCTTCTTTGTAATCTTCTTTGTAGAACAAATGTTTATTAAAAGTTATATTATAAGTAGTAATTACCTAATTAAGTGTTAGTACTTATATGTAGTCTATGTTAGAGGCTTAATAACTAACTAAATAACTAATATATGTAGTGGGCGGGCCTACTAGGCCTTGCATGCAACTACACACGCTGACTACTTAGCTAAAAGGCTAGCACAAGACAATAGAGCGTCTGATTGTCTTGCGTAGTTGATACTTATAGGCCGCCGCCGCGACCTGTAATGTGAGGTGTACCACCGAGGTACAACCGAGGATCTACCCTGGGCCTCAGCCTATCACAATATAGCTACAAGAATTAACTTTAAATCATGAATAATTATACCTAGCTACCTTCTCCTTGTTTAAAGGATAAGCTTAGCAGCTATAAGCATAGATTCTACTCTAGTCTAGGCATAAATTGGCAGTCTAGTTTCTAATCTTAGGTAGTTAATAATATTAGAAATATTTCTTAAACTATTCTTTTGTAAGGGTGCTTTGGGTTGACCAAAGATGCAAGGTAAACAGTGAATGAATTAGATATAGAACTATAGAGAGACTACGTGGGTTTTTATATCCAATCCGGATAGTTAGGACTAACTAAGGTTAGGACTAACTAAGGTTAGGACTAACTAAGGTTATCAGGGGTCGCCAGGTCAGCTAACAGTTAGCGTAACTAGTGCGGCCGATAGTTAGCAGCTAGTGCTGAGGTGCTAATGCTAAGGTAAGAAAAGCTAACGAAGGCTATAAGCCGAGTACTAGAGGACATTAAGGCTTTAGCCCTTTACAATACCCTCCTCCTAAAAAAAATAGTAGGAGTAGTAATCTTGTTACCTAGAGTTCCACTCTTCTAGGGCTTCTGTATCTTTTAGATTAATAGCTAGTTCCTAGGTTAGATCTAGATATCCTAACTATTTAACTAAGTACTGCTTTTTTCTTCCTCTCCCTCTTTCCTCTAATAGGGTCTCTACTAGGTATTCTTCTCTATCCTCTGTCTCGATTAGTAGAGATTCATTGTCGTCTATAGGCTAGCTCAGTAGAGGGTCTGAGGACGCTAGTCTAAGGTTATTAACATTAAATACTAGGTAAATCTAGCTAAGAGTATTTAATTTAACTGCGTTTAGTCTAATAACCTCAAGTACCGTGTACTTTAGATTTTTCTAGTTAAGTTTTCTGCTAGGCCTTTTTGTTTTGTAGTAGTCGCCTAGTTTTAACTATACCCTACCGCCTATTTTAAGCTAAGGTAATTAGTGCCTTTTCTTATTTGCCTGCTTTTCTTATTCTTATTAACTTTCTCTTATTATAGCTTGTGTAAGCTTAATACTTTATTATAGTTTATTAACAATATCTTCTACTTTTTAATAGTCCCCTTGTATTCTCCTTAGAAGTTGTTGTTAAGGGCCGTGCTTAGTTGCAATTTATAAAGGATCTACCTTATAGCCGTGTTGTAGGAAGAAAGAAGACATCTTAGTAGACTAAGCTTGCCTTGCTATAACTGCAATCTTAGCTATCCCTAGGTTACTTTTCTAATTTGTTTAATCCTAATTACAGAAGGCTTGTAAATAAGCCTATACTATAGAGTTTATACTTTCTATAGACCTGTTAGTTTTAGGATAGTATCTAGAAGATAAGCGTTACATAATTTCTAATAACTTGCAAAGCTTAATCTAAAAATAGTTAACAAACTATATACCTCTATCTAAAGTAATATAGTTTAGTAACTAATAGTAAGCTACAATAGAGTTAATAAAAGCTTTAGTAACACTTTCTATAGTAATGTCCTTAAGGCCTATTAGGACAACATCCTTGCTAAGCCTATCTGCAACTACTATAAGGTTTATACAGCCTTCGCTTTCTAGTAACCTTGTAATAAAATCTATAGAAATTTCTTTCTATATTTGCTTAGGTATTTATTTATTTTTAAGGTATCAAAGGTGGTGGTTGTTGTTGTAGTTAAAATGGATTTTCCAAAAAAGTGAAAAGCAGCTGCCCTCTACTAATTAATCGCAAAAGTCAAAAAAAGATTATGTGTAGTTAACGAAATTCGAACGGTGAGTGGATGAGTTCTAGGAGGAAAGCTCAGACCACCAAGCGATAATTAGGGTTAAAAAATTTGCTAAGGTACCAAAAAACGACACTAGTTAAAACGTGTCCAACGGCGATTGCCAGCCTATGGCTGACAACAGGATTACAGTAGAATTACAATAGAATTGCAACATAATGCAATAGAGGAGGGAAAGGACACGTACATACCGCAGCAGGAGACTGTAATACTTTATAAAGCTGCTACTTCTCACCTACTACTTCTTACCTTTTAAACAGCACTACATACAAATAATTTGCATACAATACGCTGTAATAGCGTGTAACCTCCGCAACAAGCATCTCCTTAACCTTAACTCTTATCTAAAGACAGGAAGCTTTCCTGTTGTACACCTAGCCCCCAAACTAATCTAGCTTAAGCTAATTATGCAGACACCTAAGTTTATTAAGTATCTACAAACTTAGCTTCTTTAGGACTTTATAATTATATCCCTTATAAACAACTCTAGAATCCGCAATATCTCTATATATAAAAAGATCGTTAAGCCTTAACTTAGCTAGTTGTAGAAGGAATACAAGATCTATAGAGTGTTCGCTAATACTAGTAAAGTACTTAAAATACTCTGCTTTAGCATCTCTTTCTTCTTGTTAATCGTGCATAGGCTAAGTAAAGAAACTATTAACTAGTTAGGCTAGCTGTTGCATGACGTTAAAATAGCGATAGAGAAGAAAGAGGTAAGAAAGGAGGAGTGGGCGTTCTATCGTCGTATGTATAGGTTAGAAAGCAAGGCGATAATAGTGCTGCTTCTTTAATTTGTCTAAAAGTACCTAGAAGTAAAGCCTTAACATAAGTAGGCGGCATAGGCGGGATAGAGCGCGTTTAGTTAAGAGGCAATTTACGTCTTTGTCTTGCTTTTCTTCGTTTCCGTCTAAACATGCGACACACTAATTGCGTGCCGGTAATGCCGAACAAGGGGGCATAAGCCCGGATACCTGTTGTTAGCAATAAATCTTTTTTACCAAAATGGTGTCTACAAAATGTGTGGTCACATCAAAAGGTTGTCTCAAAAGGCCGAAGCCATTTGCTTAGGTATAAGTAAGGGTTTTAGTAAGCCTTATAGGCCGTCTCTCTAGGGTTTTGTTCTTCTACACACTAAGCAGTTCCCTATGTACTTTCTAATACTTTTGCTAATAGAGGGCTAAAAGTATTTTCTTGCAATAGCTTAATAGGTGATATTCCTTCCTAGATAGCCTAAAGCTCTAGAACTGTAGATTTCGTAGATAATTCTAGTTCTTAAAAGCTTATTATTAGGTACCTATTTTCGATCTCAGTATAGAAAGTTTCTAGAATTATCTAGTCAGCATTAAGAAATAGAAAGTTTAAGATCTAAAGCTGTAGGAAATTGTCGTTTACTATCCCTTACAGCTTTCTAGGCTATTTAGTAGGTTTTATCCTCTTTTTTAGCTTTATTCTATAGATCTTCTAGATCTAATTGCTCCTAGAGTAATTCTAGTACTGTTGCTAGATAGCTGTTGCAGCTAAAGGTTCTAAGCACCTCTTCTTCTTCTAGTTTCTTGTTAGTAGCTACAGTTGTAGGTTTAAATACTTATAGAAATCTCCTAGAAATCCTAGTATCCTAGTTATTTGCTGGCATATCTTGTTGTCTCCTAGATAAGGCATTAGCCCTAGAGTTATTAACTCTAGGCCTGTAGGATACTTCTATGTTAGAAAACTTTCCTAGAAATTAAGCCTATCTTATTTGTCTCTCGCTAAGCTGTCTAGACTTACTAAAATATTTAAGGTTTTTATAGTCTATAATAACTATAAACTTCTTTGAAAGACTGTAGCATAGCATCCTACTTAGATAAGCAAGAGATAACTGCTAGTAATTCTTTATCGTATATCTCGTAATTGCTTTACGTGCTAGTTATCTTTTTTAAATAATAAGCTACTAGGCGTAAGCTTCCTTTATTATTATATTGTAAGAGGACTCCTGCTACTACATATCTAGAAGAGTCTGTTTCTAGGATTGTTTCTCTGTTAGGATCCTATTAAGCTAATACTAGCTTAGTAATAAATAACTCCTTCAGCTTATGAAAAGCCTTTTGCTTAGTTTTTCCCTATTAAAAGAAGATGTTACTAGTAAGCCTTGAAAGAGGAGCTACTATTTCTAAGTAGTTCTTAATAAATTGTTAATAGAAGTTTGCAAAACTAAGAGAACTGCGTACTCCTTTAATATTTGTAGTTGCTTACTAATCTCTAATTGCTTTTACCTTCTTAGAATCTATCTTAAGTCCTTTTCTAGCCTTAATAATAAATCTAAGGTATTTTGTACTCTATACGTTAAATTCGCATTTCTAGATATCTAAAAGTAATCTAGCCTTGCCTATAGCTTCTAAAACTATATTTGTATTACGTTAGTGTTCTTTGAGCGTGCCATTAGTGTAAATTAATACATCGTCTAGGTAGGCTGAGCAAAAATCATTGATATACTTACAGAGAGTCTAATTAATATAGCGTTAAAAGGTACTAGGAGCGTTTGCTATACTAAATAAAGTAACTAGCTACTTATATAACCTCAATCTAGTGCGAAAAGCTGTTTTCTACTTATCTTTTATATTAATCCTCATCTTGTAGAAAGCTGCAGAAATATTAATCTTTGAAAACTATTTAGCTTTTATAATATTATTAAGGGATTCCTAAATTGAAGGTATAGTATAACAATCTTTCTTTGTAATAGCGTTTAAAGCTCAGTAATTAATACAGAAACGTAGTCCTCCTCTAGGTTTCTTGGCAAAAAGGACAGGAGAGGAGGTAGGAGAGCTACTAGCTCTAATCTATCCTTTATCTAGTAGAGAAATAAGCTCCTTTTGTAATATTAGGAGTTCTAGGCAGCTTATACTGTATAGAGGTCCCTAGGGAGCCTCTTTTTCCTTGCCTTTATCGTCTTTCTCTAGTTTAATTTAGTGATCTACTTTAGATCTGCGTAAAAGAGGTAGTATAGAAGCAATTTTTAGATTAAAAATCTAAGCTAGGTGTTAATAAGCCTTGAGGAGTAAAGGTAGGACCTCTACTTTCTTCTAAGGAGCTAGGGCTTTTTTAATATCCTTAAGAGAAGCAGTGAAAGTCTAAATAGACTTATCCTCTTTTGCCTGCCTAATATAGGAGTAATAAGCTGTTACGCTTATTTATTTCAATCTCTAGTCTCCTTTAATAAGGTAATCTTTAATGCTAAGTAACTTAATCCTTTAGCTAGAAGAATAGATGTAAACTGTTTTTCTAGAAGAAGCAATAGTAACCTCTCTTTTATTTATCTAGGGCCGTCTAAGTATTAAATCGTAACTAGAGTGTGTAGGGGCAACATAACCCTAAATAGTATCCTTATAGCCTTTAATATTAATGTTTAACCTAGCAACTTTGTTAATAGTTCTAGGTTTATCTATAACTCCTTCTAATTTCCTAAGAGAAATAGAAATGCACTGTAAGTTGGCGTTCTTAATAAGTTGAGGGCTAATAAGCGAGTATGCAAGGTTTCCTATATCAATTAAAGTAGAGGCGAAAGTATAACAATTTACTAGCGCCTTTAAAGTAATTCTATTACTGCTTATATTCTTTTTAAAGTTTACCTACTCTTTAACTAAGTTATCCTGACTTATTAGAGGCTCCTGCTAGTGACTTTGAACAGGAGCTACTCTTTTTCTAAATCTAAGTCCTTATTTAAGCTTCTCTTGCTAAGCTTATTATCTTTCTTTTTCTTAGAGTTAGAGGACTTAACTAAAGCCTTTTTCTCTTTTTTAGAGGATCTCTTATTCTCTGTACAATATGTAGACAGATAGCTCTTCTATTTATAGTTAAAACAGCGTCTTTCTTTATACAACTGTTCTAACTCCTAGTTACTAAACTATTAAGGTTTAGCAGTTCTTCCTGTGTATTCTATCCCATCTATCTGGTCTCCTTTTGAAGGAGAAGGAGGAGGAGAAGTTCTCCTAGATTTATACTCCTTAGGCTTGCTGTCTCTACCTTTAGAGTACTCCTCTATTCTGTAGAAGTATTTAGCAATCTCTATTACTTTGTTTTACAGGCTATCTAAATTCTTATAGGTAATACCTACAAGTTTGTCTTAAAGTTTCTAAATAAGACTTTTTTAGAAAAGCATTATCCTTATATCCTCGTCTAAACTACTATTAGATAATAGTAGTTGTTCCTAGAATTCTATAATATATTTGCGTATGCCTTTCTCGCCTTAGCTTATAGACTAGAGCTTGTTCTTAGCTCTCTCTATACTATAGGGATCTCTAAACTTTTAATTAAAAAAGTTTAATAACTTATTAAAGTTCTATAAATTAGAAATCCCTATTTAGTTAAGGAAATGCAGAGTAAAGATTACAGCTAAGCCTTTTAGTTAACTAAAGGCGTAGTTATAAGTTCTTTTATCTATGTTAAAATCTTCTTTATTGTTTTCTAACTTAGCAGTAAGCTATTTTTGAAAGATTTAGTACATCTTTCTATTTCTATTAAAGGTATTAAGATCTAGTCGTTTAAAACGCCTAGGCGTTTAAGCTTATTAATTTCCTAAGGTAGCTAATAAGGTAGGCAACTAAGGTAGAGGTTGTTATTCTACTTTAGGCTCTCTTTGTTGTTGCAATGTTGTGCCTATAGCTTCCTAAGCTTAGAAAGCTTCCTGTACTTTTGTAGAGGTGGCTATCTCGTCTAGGCCCTCTGCTCTACAAAGTCCCTCTAAAGTAGTCTCTACTTTAGGTTTGCTTACTCTATCTTAGTGTAATTCTGCTATCCTTACAACTAGAAAAGCTGTTAAGAGTTCTGCTATTATATTTGTAGGTACTTGCTAGTACTCTATATTGTTGACAGGAATTGTTATAGGTGCTACTACGCTTAGTAGGCTTATCCTTTTCGTGTAGGGGCTACTACGCTTAGTAGGCTTATCTAACGAATTTAAACGCCTTAGGGACTTATACAACTAAGTATCTCTTAGCACTTTTAATCTAGTGCTTCTTCTATTAACTATTTAGTAGATTTAAACAGTTAACTAATTAACTAGTGCTCCAATTAATTAAATTCTCGCCCGTAGATATAGCTCTAGCTAGCTTCTTGTCTAGATATAGCTCTAGAGGGCTCCTAAGTACGACGTAGCTACTCAAGTAGCTAAAGAAGGATCTAATTTAATTGTAAGGGTTCGTTAGGTTAACTAAAGATGCAAGGTAAACAGTGAATAAATTAGATATAGAACTATAGAGAGACTACGTGGGTTTTTATATCTAATCTAGATAGTTAGGACTAACTAAGGTTAGGACTAACTAAGGTTATTAGAGGTCGCCGGGTCAGCTGACAGTTAGCGTAACTAGTGCGGCTGATAGTCAGCAGCTAGTGCTGAGGTGCTAATGCTGAGGTAAGAAAAGCCAACGAAGGCCATATGCCGAGTACTAGAGGACATCAAGGCTTTAGCCCTTTACAAGCAGAAGAAGTATATAGTTATTCCTAGAATTACTAGAACTACTAAAGGACGTTACTGTAGTAGCCTTAGCTTGTTAAACTAGTTACTACATTTATAGAATTAAAGTTTTTCCCCTTGAACCTTAAACCTAGTTAAAAGTCCCCTCTAGTAAACTTCTCTAGTAGTATACTAGAGGCTAGTTAATTAAGCATGTTATTAGTAATATTTTAGAACTCTTAGATCTTCGCCTTTAACTACAGCAAGACTTAGTTTAATAGTAGTTACTTTAAGATTTTCTCTAAACACTTGTATAAGAGACTAAAGTAGTACGTTCTTTTCTTACTAGAAATATTCTAGTTAAAACTAATCTATCTTATCTAATTTAGGGCGTAGTATTGTTTATACTTCTTAAGCATGTATCCTACTATATTACATATATAGTAGAGAGGGTATATCTTTATATTACTTATATATGCTATACTCGTCTTATTAGATAACCCCTTTAGGGCCTTAGTAATAAAAGAACTATTTTTCTCTTACTAAGGAATTCTATATTAGTTGCTTATATAATAAAATATATATAGTTGGAGGGTTTTTTTAAGAGTTCCTTAGTTGTAAGATAAGCTATAAGCATATTAATAGTAAATACTCTAAGCTTTAGGTTACCTAAAGACTTAATAAGGTCTTTAATTTCTAAGTTAATATCTACTAGCGTGCTTATCTTCTTATGTGCTTTGCTAATCTTAATTTCTGCTTTTCTTACTTCTTTTAGGGTAAAGGTTGCTTACTAGTTAAATAGCATAATCTAGCGTATCTTAGCATTAGCGCCTCTTTGCTCTAGCTAATAAATCTTATCTAGGCTAGTTATCTTCTTGTAGTAGGATTTTAGAAAAGAATAGGTCCCTTTTAGTTTATACGTATCCTGATTATCTCTATTTAGAGTAGAAAGTATATAATATATAACTGCCTCTTTGTTAGTTTGTAGTAGGCCTTAGAAGAAAAGAATACCTTCCTCTTCTTAAGGGATTTGCCTGTTCTTAATATATATATTAGCAACAAAAGTAAAGTGCGTATAATACTTTAATAGACTAGGCTAGTTTTAAACGCATTTATAGATATAGGCTTAAAAGTATAAGCGTTTACTTATCTTAATAGCTATATTTTTATTCTTCTACTATTCCTTTATGTGTATCTGTAACTTAAACTAATTTTTTTAGTATATCTAAGTAAGCGCTTTAAAATATAAGAGAGAGATTAATCCATATAAGAAAAGTAGTTTAGTAGATTAGAGACCCTTATAGTATTATAAATATCTCTATTATTAGCTTATTAGTTAACGTCTTCTAGAAATTCTAGAATTTTTTTTTTAGTAAAAACTAATATACTGCGTCTTAGTTAAATTATAGTTAATACTAAGTTATACGTAGGTATAGCTATAGTGTTAATAACAAAGCTTAATAGGGTTAATAGTAGTTTAGGGCTAGTAGTAGTAAGTCTAGAGGGAGGAAGCGTTGCGCTTTCCTGTCCTTAACCTTTCTTCTAATCCCTTTTTAACATCTAGAGTATAGTAGGACTTATATAAGTTCTTTATATAGATAGTTAATAAGTGTTGAGGAAATAGATAAAGTATAGTTTTTAGAAAAAAGAATATCTCTTTTTAAGTATTTATAGTATGTGTTTTTTTAAGTGTAGGTGTATTAATCCTTACTTCTTAGGTACCTCTTATTTTACTAGGTAGGCTTAGATTTATACTTAAAGCTAGTACTTATATATAAGCTTTTAATGCTATCTCTATTTTGCTAAACAGCACTTTAGCTTAGTATTTCTTTACGTATATATTACTGTCTCTATTTTACTAGACAGATTACTACCTCTCTTTTGCTAGGTAGACTTTCAATTAGCCTTTTAATAACGTATATATAACTACCTCTATTTTGCTAGACAGTTTGCCGCCTTTATTTTGCTATATCAACTTTAAATTAGCATTTAATAACGCATTCTGTTTTTATTTGTAAATTTTGTTTTTCCTTATTATTGCTGTTAGTGCTAACTTAGGTAACATCGTCCTTAACGTAGTCTAAAATAGGGAATAGTGCTAACTCTCTAAAAGTATGTTTAGTAATAATTCTAAAGATTCTGTACTTACGTAAAATTATTATATTATTCTTATAATAATTGTGCACTAGTTCTTTTGTGTACTAAGTATTAGAGTATATCCTTATAGGCTTTACTATTTATAGAGGGTGTTAGAGTGTATAAAGACATACTACTACAAGGGCATAAGATTACTAGTAGTTAGGTTATGCAAGAACAAGGGTAGTAAGATAAAGATCTTATTATGTGTTGTATCTAGAAGAAAAGTACAAGAGTTGAGTTCTAAGGTGGAGGATCTATAATCTCGCTCGTTTCGATCCCCGAAACGAGCTATATACCTTTAGATTAGGTGGTTGAGCACTAACCTAGTGAGCAGCAGGGTATCACCCTGTGCACCAGCACAGTATAGAAAACAGGCTGCTTAAGAATATCCTGCATAGCAAGGCTAGCCCTAGGACAGCTAATCTTTTACTTACTAATATTAAGGTTTTACTAAGTTTCTAAATTAATATTGTATTAGAAGCACAGCTTAAGCAGGCAGGTATTTAGTATTTAAGATATAATTACACCTTACAATTTAGAATAATTAAGAAGAACGTTGTCTTGATTAACTTTAAGTATTACTTTAATATCTTATTTATTAAAATTAAGCAACTTTCTTGTTACCCTACTTAACTACTACTCGTAATATATCTTTATATTACTTATATATACTGTACTTGTCTTGTTAGATAACCCCTTTAGGGCCTTAGTAATAAAGAAACTATTATTTCTTTTACTAGAGAATTCTGTATTAGTTGCTTATGTAATAAAGTACGTATAGTTAGAAAGTTTTTCTACAAGTCTTTTAGTTATAAAATAAGTTATAAGTATATTAATATTTAATAGTTTAATCTTTACGTTACCTAAAGACTTAATAAGGTTCTTAACCTCTAAGTTAATATCTACTAGCGTACTTATCTTTTTATATGCTTTACTAATCTTAATTCCTACTGCCTTTACTTCCTCTAAGGTACAGGTTGCTTACTAGTTAGATAGCATAATCTAGTATATTTTAGCATTAGCGCCTTCTTGCTCTAGCTAATAAATCTTATTTAGGCTAGCTATCTTCTTGTAGTAGAATTTTAGAAAAGAATAAATTCCTTCTAGTTTATATATATCCTAATTATATCTATTTAAGGTAGAGAGTATATAGTATATCACTGCCTCTTTGTTGATTTATAGTAGGCCTTAGAAGAAAAGAATACCTTCCTCTTCTTAAGGGATTTACCTGTTCTTAATACATATATTAGTAATAGAAGTAAAGTGCGTGTAGTACTCTACTAGACTAGGCTAGTTTTATACGTATTTATAGATGTAGGCTTAAAATTATAAGTGTTTACCTATTTTAATAGCTATATCCTTATCTTTCTACTATTCCTTTATGTGTGTTTATAAGTTAAACTAATCTTTCTTAGTATACCTAAGTAAGCGCTTTAAAATATAAAAGAGAGATTAATCTTTATTAGAAAAGTAGTCTAGTAGAATAGAGACCCTTATAGCATTATAAATGCCTCTATTATTAGCTTATTAGTTAAAATTTTTTAGAAATTCTATAATATTCTTTCTAGTAAAAACTAATATACTATATCTTAGTTAAATTATAGTTAATACTAGGTTATGCGTAGGTGTAGCTATAGTATTAATAATAGAGCTTAATAGGGTTAATAGTAGATTAGAGCTAGTAGTAGTAGGTCTAGAGGAAAGAAGCGTTACGCTTTCCTGCCCTTAACCTATCTTCTAATCCCTTTTAAACATCTAGAGTATAGTAGGACTTTTATAAGTTTTTTATATAAATAGTTAATAAGTGTTAGTAAAGAAATAGACAAGGTATAGTCTCTAGAAGAGAGAATATCTCTCTTTAAGTCTTTGTAGTATGTGTTTTCTTAGGTATAGGTGTATTAATCCTCGCCTCTTAGGTACTCCTTATTTTGCTAGGTAGGCTTAGATTTATACTTAAAGCTAGTACTTATATATAAGCTTTTAGTGCTATCTCAATTTTTCTAAATAATACTTTAGTTTAGTATTTCTTTACGCATGTATTACTATCTTTATTTTACTAAATAGGTTGCTACCTCTCTTTTGCTAGGTAGACTTTAAATTAGCCTTTAGAATATATATATAACTGCCTCTATTTTGCTAGATAGACTTTAAATTAGCATTTAATAACATATTATATTTTTATTAATAGATTTTATTCTTCCTTATTATTGTTGTTAGTGTTAACATAGGTAACATCGTCCTTAATATAGTCTGTAATAGGAGATAGTACTAACTCTCTAAAAGTATGTCTAGTAATAATTCTAAGAATTCTGTGCTTATATAAAATTATTATATTATTCTTGTAATAATTGTGCACTAGTTCCTTTGTGTACTAAGTAGTAGAGTATATTCTTATAGGCTTTGCTATTTGTAAGGGTGTTAGAGTGTATGAAGACATACTACTATAAGGGCATAAGATTACTAGTAGTTAGGTTATGTAAGAACAAAGGTAGTAAGATAAAGATCTTATTATAGGTTATATCTAGAAGAGAAGTACAAGAGTCGAGTTGTGAGGTAGAGGATCTATAATCTCGCTCGTTTCGATCCCCGAAACGAGCTATATACCTTTAGATTAGGTGGTTGAGCACTAACCTAGTGAGCAGCAGGGTATCACCCTGTGCACCGGCACAGTATAACGTTAAAATAGCAATAGAGAAGAAAGAGGCAAGAAAGGAGGAGTAGGCGTTCTATTATTGTATATATAGGTTAGAAAGTAAGGCAATAATAATACTGCTTCTTTAATTTATCTAAGAGTATCTAGAAGTAAAGCCTTAACATAAGTAGGTAGCATAGGCAGGATAAAGCGCGTTAAGTTTAGAGGTAATTTGCGTCTTTGTCTTACTTTTTTTTATTTCTGTCTAAACATGCGACACACTAATTGCGTGCTAGCAATGCTAAATAAGGGGGCATAAGCCCAAATACCTGTTGTTAGCAATAAATCTTTTTTTTAACTAAAAGGGTGTCTATAAAATGTGTGGTCACATGAAAAGATTGTCTCAAAAGGCCGAAGCTATTAGGATCTTTACTAAGGCTTAAAAGCTAGTAAGGTTCTAAGTAATTATGCTTATTAATGTGTTTGAGAGTAGGTCTAGATAGACAGTCTTACTAACCTAGTCCTTAATATTAGTGATTTTAGTAACTTTTCTTATTTATTAAGCAGCTTGTACCTTGTACCTGTTAACTAGCTTGTTGTAATTATCCTTCTTATACTTAGTATCAAGTAATTAAGCCTTATATTTGTGTTAAGCAATCTTATAGTCCTCTCGTATTTAAGCGCTAGCGCTAGGTAATAGAGTAACTAGCTGCTTAATATCCTTAGGCAGTTCTAGATACTATAGCTCTTAGTAATCTATTAAGGGTACGTCTAGGAGATTAGGATTAACCTAATCCTAGATGCCTTTCTCTAAGCAGTATAGCCTTAATAGAGCAAACTAGGTTAGCTAGTCTAATTAAGCCTTAAAGATCACCCCTAAGGCGACAAGCAGTGAATTAGTAAGGTCTATATTAAGATAAGATACTTTGTGTAGGATAACAACGTAGGTTATTATTAAGGTAATAACAGATTAATTAGTTAGTTAGTAGGTAGCTAGGTAGCTTGTATTAGAAAGAGGTTGATTGTATAATGAATAAGAGAGGTACAGCAGCAGCAGCAATCTGCTAGCTATGCTGTAGGAGAATAGAGGAGAGTAGAATGCTAATTAAACAGTTAACCTTAGAGCTTGCTAATTGCGCAATAGGAATTAAAACTATAATTAAGCAGCTAGGCTTATAACTGTAGGAGCTAAAAAGGAGCAATTGCTTGATTAGGAGGAGTGGAATAAGTGTATTAATCAACTAAGTGCCACAACAAAGTGGTCAATAACTACTCAAGAGGAATAAGACGATCTAGCCCGTATATATAGGTGCTAGCGCGATCGTCACGTGTTCAGCTTACTAGGATCACCTGCTCAACAGGGTGATCCGCATATTGCGCATGTCAATACTCCAACACATTCTTAAGCGTCTAGAAAGCGTCCTCTGCTTTTTTACTTTACTTAAAGGGTACTTCCTTCCTTGTAAGTCTTGTTAACAGAATAGCAATTCTAAAGTAATTCTTGATAAACTGTCTATTAAAGTTTAGGAATATTAACAACAATTGTATCTTTTTAACTGTCTTGAGTTATAGCTATTCTTTAATTACTTGTATTTTATTTTACTTACAGAGGGGTGACAAAAAAAACATGTCAAAAAGGTTATAGTTTTTAAAGCTTTATATTTCTACAACTAGAAGTGCTATATCTAAAAGGGTTAGTGATTTGGAAAGCCAAAATCTTCTTCTTTAAGTGAGGCCACTTAGTAAGCTGCTCAGTAAGCCCCTTCGCGCTCAACTTCCGCAGTGAAAATAAAGATAAAAAACTCAAGAATAAATAACAAAATGACCTTTTTTTAAAGGTGTAAAAATCGCTATCAAGTAAATATATTAAATAATGCTTGTTGAACTCTTTTGTGTGTAGGTTTGAGGGTAATTGTAAAAAAAACTATTAAGTAGTAATTGAGAGCTTGATTTTAGGGATTTTTCTAACTAAATAACGAAGAAAGCTTACTAATACTTAGTGTACCAGCCTTCAGCTTCCTTAACGTCTAAATAACGCCTTAGTAAAGATAGAATACAATTATCAATCGCCTTTTAAGGTGATTGATCCCATTCCTCCCTTATAGCAGCCTTAAAGGCTGCTATACTTTTTTTACTCTTTCCTATACCCAAAGAAGTAATAGGCCTTTTAGCTAAAGCATTTTTTAGCAAGGCCTACACGTTTTCTATAGGATTTAGATCAGGACTATAAGCAGGATACTTAAAAAGCGATATCCTATTCCTAGAAAACTAAGACTAAACTTCTAGAGTTTTATGAATCTTAGCGTTATCCTGTTCAAACTTCTAGCCTATATAGAGGTTAGTAAGTCCTTTAATTATATAACAAAAGATTGCTACTTTATTATTTAAATATAGAGTAAACACTCTATAAGTAGGAAAAAGGAGTATATGTAATTTACCTTTTTCATCGCAGGTTTTACTATAGGAATAAGGATTTTTTTGATATAGTCTGAACTCCTAAAAGGAGTAGTAATTAAAGGGCTTTTAATTACTACTAATTTAGATCTACTACCTATCTAAATCACTCCCCAAACTTGGATAAAAATATCTTGACCTATAACTTGATTAGTAAGCGTGCTAAAAATAGATTAAACTAATAGAAAAATAATAGATATATTCAAGTATTTTTTTAGTTAAATAGAGTTTTTTTAAACTTACTTGTGTTAGTTGTAGAAACTATTTTCCTTCTAACCCTATTATTTTGCCGTGTTTAATAGTATTCTGTCCTAGCACTGTGCCCTCGCTTAATAGCAGACTCGTCTGAAAATATAAAGTTATCAGAGTTAATCTTATCAAGGTTTTTAAGTAATTGCTTGGCGTAAATATGACAATTATAAGCCTTTTCAGCGTCTAAAGGCGTCTTTTTTCAAGAAATGTTAACAGAATAGTTCTCCTTTTTTAAAAAGCGTTGTAAGCTTCTAATAGAAAGATCTAGACTATTTTCTTTTAAAAGACGTCGATTTGTCTTTTTAGGGCTTTTAGTAAGGTCTCTATTAAGCACTCTTTTTGCTTTATTTAAGATCTTTGTAGGACGACCTTTTTGAGGCCTAAAAGTAGATAAAGGAGCCTTTTTTTTTGTTTTATTCGATAAAGAGTATTGGTAATACTTCTAGAGGACTGTTCTAGTATACTACTAATCAAAGAAATAGGCTTATTTTGTAAATATAAAGTATAAACTTCTGTAAGGGTGCGTTGGTTTGACCAAAGATGCAAGGTAAACAGTGAATGAATTAGATATCGAACTATAGAGAGAGACTACGTAGGTTTATATATCCAACTCGGGTGATTAGGACTTAACCTAGGTTAGGACTAACCGAGGTTGTCGGAGGTTGTTAGATCAGCTAACAGTTAGCGTGAATAGTGCGGCCGATAGTCAGCTACTAGTGCTGAGGTAAGAAAAGCCAACAAAGGCCACAGGCCGAGTACTAGAGAACATTAAGGCTTCAGCCCTTTATAATACCCCCCTCCTAAAAAAAATAGTAGGGGTAGTAATCTTGTTACCTAGAGTTCCACTCTTCTAGGGCTTCCGTTTCTTTTAGATTAATAGCTGGTTTCTAGGTTAGATTTAGATATCCTAACTATTTAACTAAGTACTGTTTTTTTCTTCCTTTTCCTCTTTCCTCTAATAGGGTCTCTACTAGGTATTCTTCTCCATCCTCTGTCTTAATTAGTAGAGGTTCATTGTCGTCTATTGGCTGGCTTGGTAGAGGGTCTGAGGACGCTAGTCTAAAGTTATTAACATTAAATACTAGGTAAATCTAGCTAGGAGTATTTAATTTAACTGCGTTTAGTCTAATAACCTTAAGTACCGTGTACTTAAGATTCTTCTAATTAAGTTTTCTGCTAGGCCTTTTTGTTTTGTAGTAGTCGCCTAGTTTTAACTATACCTTATTGCCTATTTTAAGCTAAGGTTATTAGTGCCTTCTTTTATTTGCCTGCCTTTCTTGTTCTTGTTAGCTTTCTCTTATTGTAGCTTATGCAAGCTTAATACTTTGTTTTAGCTTATTAACAATATTTTCTGCCTTTTAATAATCCTCCTGTATTCTCCTTAGAAGTTGTTGTTAAGGACTGTGCTTAGGTGTAATTTGTAAGGGATCTACCTTATAACCGTGTTGTAGGAAGAAAGGAGACATTTTAGTAAACTAAGCTTGCCTTGCTATAACTGCAATCTTAGCTATCCCTAGGTTGCTTTTCTAATTTGTTTAATCCTAATTATAGAAGGCTTATAAATAAGCCTGTACTATAGAGTTTATATCCTCTGTAGAACCGTTGGTTTCAGGATAGTATCTAGAAGATAAGCGTTACTTAATTTCTAATAACTTGCAAAGCTTAATCTAAAAATAGTTAACAAACTGTATACCTCTGTTTAAATTAATATAGTTTAGTAACTAATAGTAAGCTACAACAGAGTTAATAAAAGTTTTAGTAACACTTTCTATAGTAATGTTCTTAATGCCTATTAGGACAACGTCCTTGCTAAGCCTATCTATAACTACTATAAGGTTTATACAGCCTTCACTTTCTAGTAACCCTATAATAAAATCTATAGAAATTTCTTTCTATATTTACTTAGGTATAGGTAAGGGTTTTAGTAAGCCTTGTAGGCCGTCTCTCTAGGGTTTTGTTCTTCCACACACTAAGCATTTCCTTATATACCTTCTAATACTTTCGCTAATGAAGGGCGAAAAGTATTCTCTTGCAATAGCTTAATAGGTAATATTTCTTCCTAGATAGCCAAAGCTCTAGAACTGTAGATTTTGTAGATAATTCTAGTTCTTAGAGGTTTATTATTAGGTACCCATTTTTAATCTCAGTATAGGAGGTTTCTAGAATTGTCTAGTCAGCATTTAGAAATAGAAAGTTTAAGATCTAAAGCTGTAGGAAATTGTTGTTTACTATCCTTTACAGCTTTCTAGGCTATTTAGTAGGTTTTATCCTCTTTTTTAGCTTTATCCTATAGATCCTCTAGATCTAACTGCTCTTGTACTACTGCTGGATAGCTATTGTAGTTAAAGGTTCTAAGCACTTCTTCTTCTTCTAATTCTTTGTAAGTAGCTGCAGTTGTAGGTTTAAATACTTGTAGAAACCTCCTAGAAATCCTAGTATCCTAGTCGTTTGCTGGCATATCTTATTGTCTCCTAGATAAGGCATTAGCCCTAGAGTTATTAACTCTAGGCCTGTAGGATATTTCTTTGTTAGGAAACTTTCCTAGAAATTAAGCCTACCTTATTTGTCTCTCGCTAAGCTGTCTAGGCTTGCTAAAATATTTAAGGTTTTTATAGTCTATAATAACTATAAACTTCTTTAAAGATCGTAGCATAGCATCCTACTTAAATAAGTAGGAGATAACTACTAGTAACTCCTTGTTGTATATCTTGTAATTGCTTTGCGTGCTAGTCATCTTTTTTAAATAATAAGCTACTAGGCGTAAGCTTCCTTTATTATTGTATTGTAAGAGGACTCCTGCTACTACATATCCAGAAGAGTCTGTTTCTAGGATTGTTTCTTTGTCAGGATCTTATTAAGCTAGTTCTAGCTTAGTAATAAATAACTCCTTAAGCTTATTAAAAGCCTTTTGCTTAGTTTTTCCCTATTAAAAGGAGATGTTACTAGTAAGCCTTAAAAGAGGAGCTACTATTTCTAAGTAGTTCTTAATAAATTGTTAATAGAAGTTTGCAAAACTAAGAAAACTGCGTACTCATTTAACATTTATAGGCGCCTACTAATCTTTAATTACTTTTACTTTCTTAGGGTCTATTTGAAGTCCTTTTCTAGCCTTAATAATAAATTTAAGGTATTTTGTACTCTGTACATTAAATTTGAATTTCTAGATGTCTAAAGGTAATCTAGCCTTGCCTATAGCTTCTAAAACCTTATTTGTATTATGTTAGTGTTCTTTAAGCGTGCCATTAGTGTAAATTAATACGTCGTCTAGGTAGGCTAAGCAAAAATCGTTAATATACTCACGGAGGGTCTAATTAATATAGCGTTAAAAGGTACTAGGAGCGTTTGCTATACTAAATAGAGTAACTAGCCACTTATATAACCTAAATCTAGTATAAAAAGCTGTTTTCTACTTATCTCCTGCATTAATCCTAATCTTGTAGAAAGCTGCAGAAACGTTAATCTTTGTAAACTATTTAGCTTTTGCAATATTGTTAAGGGTTTCCTAAATTAAAAGTAAAGGATAACAATCTTTCTTTGTAATAGTGTTTAGGGCTCGGTAATCAAGACAGAAACGTAATCCTCCTCTAGGTTTCTTGGCAAAAAGGACAGGGGAGGAGGCAGGAGAGCTACTAGCTCTAATCTATCCTTTATTAAGTAAAAAAATAAGCTCCTTTCGTAATACTAGGAGTTCTAGGCGGCTCATACTGTATAGAGGTCCCTAGGGAGCCTCTTTTTTCTTGCCTTTATTGTCTTTCTCTAGTTTAATTCAGTAATCTACTTTAGATCCACGTAAAGGAGGTAGTATAGAAGCAGTTTTTAGATTAAAAATCTAAGCTAGGTGTTAATAAGCCTTAAGGAGTAAAGGTAGGATCTCTACTTTCTTCTTAGGAGCTAGGGCTTTTTTAATATCCTTAAAAGAAGCAGCAAAAGTCTAAATAGACTTATCCTTTTTCGTCTACATAATATAGGAGTAATAAGCTGTTACGCTTATTTGTTTTAATCTCTAGTCTCCTTTAATAGGGCGATCCTTAGTGCTAAGTAACTTAATCCTTTAGCTAGAAGAATAGATGTAAATTGTTTTTCTAGAAGGAGCAATAGTAACCTCTCTTCTATTTATCTAGGGCTGTCTAAGTATTAAGTTGTAACTAGGGTGTGTAGGGGCTATATAACCCTAAATAGTATCCTTATAGCCTTTAATATTAATGTTTAACCTAGCAACTTTGTTAATAGTTCTAGGTTTATCTATAACTCCTTCTAATTTCCTAAGAGAAATAGAAATGCACTGTAAGTTGGCGTTCTTAATAAGTTGAGGGCTAATAAGCGAGTATGCAAGGTTTCCTGTATTAATTAAAGTAGAGGCAAAAGTGTAACGATTTACTAACGCCTCTAAAGTAATTCTATTGCTACTTATATTCTTTTTAAAGTTTACCTACTCTTTAACTAAGTTATCCTAACTTATTAGAGGCTCCTGCTAGTAACTTTAAACAGGAGCTACTCTTTTTCTAAATCTAAGTCCTTATTTAAGCTTTCCTTGCTAAGCTTATTATCTTTCTTTTTTTTAGAGTTAGAGGACTTAACTAAAGTCTTTTTCTCCTTTTTAGAGGATCTCTTATTCTCTGAATAATATGCAGATAGATAGCCCTTCTATTTGTAGTTAAAACAGCGTCTTTCTTTATACAACTGTTCTAACTCCTAGTTACTAAACTGTTAAGGTTTAGCAGTTCTTCCTGTGTATTCTATCTCTTCTATCTAGTCTCCTTTCAAAGGAGAAGGAGGAGGAGAAGTTCTCCTAGATTTATACTCCTTAGGCTTATTGTCTCTGCCTTTAGAGTACTCCTCTATTCTATAGAGGTAATTAGCAATCTCTATTGCTTTATTTTGCAGGCTATCTAAATCCTTATAAGTAATACCTACAAGTTTGTCTTAAAGTTTCTAAATAAGACTTTTTTAGAAAAGCATTATCCTTGTATTCTTGTCTAAACTACTATTAGATAATAGTAGTTGTTCCTAGAATTCTATAATATATTTGCGTATGCTTTTCTTGCCTTAGCTTATAGACTAGAGCTTATTCTTAGCTCTTTCTGCACTATAAGGATCTCCAAACATTTAATTAAAGAAGTTTAATAGCTTATTAAAGTTTTATAAATTAGAAATCCCTATTTAGTTAAGGAAAGGCAGAGTAAGGGTTACAGCTAAGCCTTTTAGTTAAGTAAAGGCGTAGTTACAAGTCCTTTTATCCGTATTAAAATCTTCCTTATTATTTTCTACCTAAGCAGTAAGCTATTGTTAAAAGATTTAGTACATCTTTCTGTTTCTGTTAAAGGTATTAGGATCTAGTTGTTTAAAACGCCTAGGCGTTTATGCTTGTTAATTTCCTAAGGCAGCTAATAAGGTAGGTAACCAAGGTAGAGGTTGTTGTTCTACCTCAGGCTCTCTTTATAGCGTGCCTATAGCCTCCTAAGATTAGAAGGCCTCCTGTATCCTTGTAGAAGCAGCTATCTTATCTAGGCCACCTGCTCTACAAAGACCTTCTAAAGTAGTTTCTACTTTAGGTCTGCTAACACTATCTTAGTGTAGTTCTGCTATCCTTACAGCTAAAAGAGCTACTAAGGGTTCTGCCATTGTATTGCAGGTACTCGCTAGTACTCTATATTATTAACAGAAATTGTTATAGGTGCTACTACGCTTAGTAGGCTTATCCTTCGTGTAGGGGCTACTATGCTTAGTAGGCTTATCTAACAAATTTAAACGCCTTAGAGACTTATATAATTAAGTATTCCTTAGCACTTTTAATCTAGTGCTTCTTCTGTTAATCCTTTAGTAGATTTAAACAGTTAACTAATTAACTAGTGCTCTAATTAATTAGATTCTCGCGCGTAGATATAGCTCTAGCTAGCTTCTCGTCTAGATATAGCTCTAGAGGGCTCCTAAGTACGACGTAGCTACGCAAGTAGCTAAAGAAGGATCTAATTTAATTGTAAGGGTGCGTTAGGTTAACTAAAGATGCAAGGTAAACAGTAAATAAATTAGATATTAAACTATAGAGAGAGACTACGTAGGTTTATATATATCCAACCCAGGTGATTAGGACTTAACCCCGGTTAGGACTAACCGAGGTTATCAGAGGTTGTCAGATCAGCAGATTAGTTAGAAACTAGCGCAAATAGTGCAGCTGATAGTCAGCTACTAGTGCTGAGGTGCTAGTACTGAGGTGCTAGTGCTGAGGTAAGAAAAGCCAACGAAGGCCACAGGCCGAGTACTAGAGAACATCAAGGCTTCAGCCCTTTACATTATGTAGAAAAGATAACTTATAGGGTAACTGTTACTTTGCGTAGTAAGCACAAGCAACTATTATAAAAATACCTACAGCTTCTATATAATTAGCTTAACAATAATAGAACTTAGTAGAACAAGATAATAGTAGATAGCTTATAAAGATATTAAGCTTAGAGAGGAGAAATAGTGTTACAACCTAAGGCCTAGAGTAGGGCACTACTACTTTAAGTACTAACAACTAATAACACAGACTTAGAAATTAAGTAATAAGAAGATTACGTAGCTAGTCCTAGAGTCCTAGAATCCTAGAAGGTCTTAGTTAGACTTTAGAATCCTTAGAACTATAGACATCCTAGAATCTTAAGAAGTCCTAGATAGACTTTAGGATTGTTAGGACTATAGTATACTATAGGATCTCTAGAACTCCTTATATATATAGTAATAGGCAATATGCCCTTACAGCTTATTGTGTTTAACTTAGAGTTTTATCTTAGTAATTAATCTAAGGATTAAGACTTGTTTCTTAACCTTGTACTATTATATTAATCTTCTAATTATGCTAGTACACCCTGTGTCCTTAGTACTCGTTCATTCCCCGAGAACTAACCTAGATCATCTTCAGACGATCTTCACAGTAAGCTTAATATTATATTCTTTTACAATGTACGCGTATATAAGTTTCTCTCTTAAATTTAGTAATTCTATAGCTGCAAGCGCAGCCTTAATTATGCTTATATTAGTAGTGTTATGTGTTGTCAAAAAAAATAGTGTTGCATAGGCGGATTAGGCGTTACGCCGTCCCGGGCGTTACGCCGTCCACCTCGGTAACGCGCACGGACCCTACGTCCAGACGCGGCGACGCGTGCACGCGTCTTCAACCACGCTCCAGCCTCATACAGTTCTATCGCGAACATCACCCTGCTGCGTCACCCGTGTTTTCATACGGTGTACGAGGACGTGCTGCACTGAGATTCGCCGCTATGGACATATTGGACAAGCCAGGTTTCGGCTGAGGCATACTTTCCCCACCAAGCCTCGTGAAACGGCTATCAAACTCGTCCTCTCCCGCACGACTTCATAATACCCCTACTTCGTTCCAAGATCGCCCAGACGAGCCCAGCTGTCACTCTTCTTCTTGTATCTATATGTTTCAATTAAGCTCTACGCCTCCCTGCTTAAGCCTTCTCGCATCGTGCATTAAAGCTCGTACAAGCATTCAACCGCCGCAATGTCGAACGCCAAGATGTATCTGTCACGGTTGCTGAAACTGTGTTCTCTGTATCACCGTCCAGGAAAATAGAGATATAACTGCGATGAAGCCCACCCAGTAAATTGACTATGAATGGAACCTGACTATCTACTCAAAATGCCTTTTATGCACTCCAAGGGTGCGACAACGCTGGGCCACACATTCAGGTGAGCACCATCACTACTTTCCGATTCATCAAGCTGAACCGCTAACAAGAGGCAGAAACTTCGACCAGACGATAATCACTATTAAAGTTGGTGGGAAGGACTACCCCGAGTCTTTTAGCTGTCACCGCGAACTTCTGCGAAGATGTTCACCATACTTCAACACATGCCTGGAAGAGAAGACCGACTCGCCGTACGAGAAATTGGGTACCACGCTTGAGCTCGAAGACACCAGCCCCGATGTATTTGACGCCTTCATGTTATGGCTATACACCGGCTTCATACCGCATCATCTCATCGAAGGCGGCAAGGAAGTCCACCCTCCCACACATGCCGTCAATGTCAATGGAGGCGATAGCACGAGCACCACTGACCAGAGCGAGAGCAACGATGTGGACACTGCCTCCTGGGGCATCGCTCTAGAGAGCGACGATACAGCAGTAGATGCCCTACCTGCCAGCTCTGAAGCTGTGAGCAGCCCCACACTTAGTGCGGACAAAGTGCCCGGGGATGTCGAACCCGAAAAGGCTGCCGTAGTACCACCCCCACGCAACCCGACTGAGAAGCCCGACATACCAAAAGAAACACTATGTCCATGCTGCTCCAGACCGTACAAGTGGAGAGGATTAGAAGGGTTCCTAGAGCGCCGATTCATATCACTCTACGTCTTCGCACATCGCTATGCTATCCCAAGGCTACGCCGCGCCGTAATCCTAGCATGGCAGACGAACGACGAAATCCTACAAGTCATGCCCGACCATAGCAACGTCATCGCCGTCTATGAGAATCTACCTCCAGACGCACCGCTGTGCCGATACTTCCTCGATATGTACTCGGTGTACTGGAACCCCGATCGCGACGACGAGCGCACAATCGCTCTGCGGAGTCAGCTTCCGCAAGCGTTCTTGTTTGAGCTGGTGACGATGTTGGCGAGGGGGGAGAGACCCAAGATGGAGAAGGAATGGTGCGAGTTCCATGAGCATGAGAATGAGGAGGAGAAGAAGGCTTGCTTGGATGACTTGGCTAAGGATCCTATTGCCAGCAAAGCGCTTAGGCGGATCAAGGATAGCAAGGGCTGGAAGGGCCTTGTGCTCAAGAAGGGGAAGAGATGAGCGTACGGTACGCATCAGTTCCATGCGTGTGTTTCCATGATGGCACGACGTTTTGGAGTCCTACCGTGGTATTCTACACGGGGTCTTACAATCAGCAACACGTTCATCTTCTCCATAATCTTCTAGTTGATACGTTCGAGTGATGGTGTCCTGACAATCGTGTGTTCCTCTTGACTTTGCCATCTCAATTTATCGCCCTTTTCTTTGTCGCTGTAGATTGTTTCTAACTGGCTTCGGCCTTTTGAGACAACCTTTTAATGTGACCACACATTTTGTAGACACCATTTTAGTAAAAAAGATTTATTGCTAACAACAGGTATCTAGGCTCATGCCCCCTTATTTAGCATTGCTAGCACGCAATTAGTGTGTCGCATGTTTAGACAGAAATAAAGATGCGCGATATCCCTCTAACTAACCCTCTTAACTAATAACTATTTACTAATAACTATTTACTGCTAACTGCAACTTGCGCCTATACTTAGATGTAAACATACAACAACAGCGTTACTATCTAAGTACAGCTCTCTTATCCCTAGAGGCGACTTACAAAATCCTCCTGCTCGTTAGTTTATCCTAGCTACTTAATAGCTGTTTTAACACGCTCTTGCTCCTTATAGAGCTACTACAAGGTCTTTTTACTAAAGTTATATTTGCGCAGGAGGAGATTAGTAAGATAATATACTATTACTATACCTAGACTATTAACATGCGCAATATATTTAATAAACTTGCTACTAAATAAGCTTTTTACAACCTCTATTGTAACCTTAACATCTATAATACTAGACGTATTAATAAGGTGTTAATAAATAATAGAATTTAACCTCTACGTCTACCTAATTACTATAAGAGCTACCGCTAACAGCTCCTCTTTAACTAACTAGGGAGGCTGCTTAATAAAGGTAAACATAGGCTTTATAATCTACTACTATAGCTTCTTATATAGTAACTTAGTAAGGTCTAACTTTACTTAATATAAGCTATTAGTCTTTGTATTAAACAGGGAGAAGAATAGTCTAAGTATTATATTATTTGTATATAGTACTGTGTAGTGTAGGAAATTCTAAAGGTAAGAAGCAGTAGGCAAAGAGCTTTTATAAAGTATTACAGGCTCCTGCTGCGGTAACGTACGTGTCCTTACCCTCCTCTACCTCTACCTCCTCCACCTCTATTGCAATCTTATTGCTAGCTATAAGCTAGCAATTGCTATTAAACATATTTTAATTAGTGTTGTTTTTTAGTACTTTTAGCAAATTTTTTAACCCTAATTTTGCTTAGTAGTCTAAGCTTTTCTACTCTAAGCGCTTAGCGCGTAGACCTTATCTACTTACTATTCAAATTTTGTTAACTACACACAATCTTTTTTTGACTTTTGCGACTAATTAGTAGAGGGCAGCTGCTTTTTACTTTTTTAGAAAACCTATTTTGACTACAACAACAACCACCACCTTTGATACCTTAAAAATAAGTAGATTGTTTCTAACATCATACGCTCGCCTCGCGCCTGGGTTACTCCTATCCTGAGCTATGCGTTGCTCAAGCTCAGCTAAGTTGTCCTCAGTGCGCTTCTCACGCTGGACCAGCTCGTCTTCCTGAGCAAGTAGGAGTTTTTAACCTCCAGTAGGTTTTCTTCATCGCTCCTTCTCTTCGCTTGGCTAGCTGCTTGAGCAGCTTTCTCAGCTTCTTTCTCAGCTGCATGTTTCCTAAACTTGGCTAGCATATCCTCGACATGTCTGGGTTTAGCGAATCTAGCCATATTCATCGCTTGCTCTATTGCCTCTGTATGTTTCTTCAATGTGGTTTCTATATCCTCAAGAGCAAGTGTATAGGCTCTTCGCGCCTGCTCTGTTTCCTGCTTGTCTTCCTGAACTTTGCCTCGCAATAGCTTCTCAAGCTCATTAGCACGTTTTCTTACAGAAACGAGTCTCATTCGCTTGAAGCTCGTAATGTCTTCTTCTTCTACTTCTTCTACTTCTTCTACTTCTTCTACTTCTTCTACTTCTTCTACTTCTTCTACTTCTTCTACTTCTTCTACTTCTTCTACTTCTTCTACTTCTTCTACTTCTTCTACTTCTTCTACTTCTTCTACTTCTTCTACTTCTTCTACTTCTTCGTGCTCAGAAGCATTCGGTCGCAGGGTTGACCCTTCAGTGTGCTGACCTTTGAGCGGAGGAGCGACTTGTAGCTGAGCCTCATCGTCCTGAACCACGGTGATCCTCCGGAACCACATTTGGCAATTCTTGCATTGTATGTCGGCATCGTTGGAGTACTCTGATGAGGTATGGCACCCTGGACAGGTGGTGCTACTACTCTCGCTGAACCATTCAACATCTTGACTGAAGATGAAACTCATCTCAACTCGCTGACCAGGTGAAAAAGCACTTTGCCATGGACGCGACAGCTCAGTTTCTCTCCCCGTACCTCCAACCTGCAGGCTGTACTCCCGCTGTCTCATTTTGCTACGTCCTGGCATGTTCTGGAAGCGTGTCTCAAGCACGGAGTGAAAGGCGTCCCAAGAGGTGACGAATTGTAAATGTACAGGTGCGATGCGACCTACAGGATCATCCAGTATCATCGGCTCTTCGAAAAGGCTCCGCTACAGGTGGCTGGGAAGTGCAGTCTGTAGTCGGATAACGGCACGGTAGGTCGCAAAGTTAATCGCCATCGCAGTGCAGATGAAGCTTTTAAGTTCAGAACCAAGTTCCCGAAGCCAATCAAGCTTCAGTGCTTCAGACAGCTTTCCTAAAACCGAATTTGCAGCTTCAATATTGCGATTGGCATTTTCAATCCCGTCCTTGATGTCGCCAAGTGATGTGTCACGCGAGAGTGCGATAGTGTCGTTCCTGCGCTTAGCTTCGTCGAGCTTGTTGTTCACCTCCTTTCGATTGACCCCAAGAAGCGTGCTGCACAGTATCACTATCGAGTTCGCCCACGACAAATCTACAACTTACACACTCGCCGTGATCATCAACGTCTGAAGGCTCGATATATTTTCTGCTATATCTGCACGAAACCGCTCGAGTGCGTCCTTCTCCCCAATCCGCCACCGAACCGCCATTGCGACCTCCCTGAACACATTGGCTTTATGGTTCTCATCGAACGTACTCTGATAATTTCGAATGCGCTCCTGGTAGTCGCTGATCAGTTCCTTGCATCTTGTAACGGCCCGCTTTGCTGTTTCGCATAAACCTCTCAACTCAGGCGTGGCTCTACCCCCATGCTGTCTGATAAGAAGATCGATTTCGAGGAGATTGCGGTCGAGAAGCCAGAGTTCGCGTATGGCAGCCTTGTATTCTGCTTTGGAGCCGCGAGCCTCATCGAGCGTTGCGACTAAATCTTTCACAAGCAAGACGACAGAGATGATGTCGCCTACCGCACCGAAGGTGACGGGCATGATGGAATTCAAAACGGAAGCAACTCGGAAATTTGAAGAAGGTAGGAAGGGCATAGATCGTTGTTTGTTCTAACTTGTCAAACCCCGCTTGGGGAAGTGACACAAGTAGGCTGAGTCGCTAAGCCTCCACGAGGCTCAACGAGTAAGAAGTGTTACCTATAGAACGCCACTTCAAGGATTTAACTGCCAACTCGTGCGTTGTCTATCTGTAAAGATGATACCCTACAGTTGAACCGTACCTCAATATTATTGATCAAGATTCTCAATCTCCGGTTTCCTTTCCTCCGCACGGACCTTGAAGCGATCGGTTTTTTCGTCAGCCCAGTGTGGACGCGTATCGAACGCGAACTGGAGAATCTCCGGACGCTGGTAGTGGCCCACCGCATCAATCCACACCTTCACAGAGCCCAAGTGTGACAAGTCAATCTCGCCCAGCACCAACTTCTCCTCTCCGCCCGAATGCGGACCAGCGATGAAGGAGCAGAACGGATGGATGACTGAAGACCAACCACCACCTGCCTTAATGAGATCTTGCTTTCCGAGATTCTTTTCCATCCAGTCGAGGCACTGTTGGTCGACGTAGTCGGAGGCAGTAATGACGAAGACCTGGGCGGTCAAAGCATGCATCTTCATCAACGCCTCGATCTGCGCATCGGCGACGTCCTCGAAACCCGCCAATCTCGACAAAGCTGGCCACGCTCCAGCATGAATGTGTTGGTTCTGGGTTATGAGTGCCTGGCGTGCGCCGTTCATGGTATGCTCCCAGCACGCGAGACCTCCAAGGTTATAGCCTAGCGAAAGTGGCCAGTTGCGCAATGTGCTTCCGTTGCCCTGAGCCCATACGACGCGTTCGACAAAGGTCGGCTGAAGCTTGCGATGAACGCCGAGGATAGTGCCATCGCTATCGATGGTGACCTGTGAGTTGAAGAGCGTATGGCCGCCCGCGATACGCTCGGAGATGCCCAAGTTTATCGCTATATTGGTCCTCCGACAGGCGTCCTGGATGGCGCTTACATCCTCTCCATTTGGCTCCACCACCACGCTCTCTTCGGCATACTTGGCCAAAGCAGCAACCTGCTTGAGGGGTGGGTAACATTCAGTCCAGTACTGTGGTAATGATTAGCACTAGCTATAACCTGACCTAGGTAATATAAAAGAGCCGAGACACATACGGGGTAGCCGGGGATGAAGGTTTCAGGGAATACTAGAAGCTTGATGTCTTCTTTCGCGGCTTGCTCGATGAGCTGGACAGTCTTCTTGATGGTAGCTGCTTTGTCCATAAAGACAGGTGCAGCATGGACGGCAGCGACCTTGAGCTTGGTTTCCTTGGGCGCCATCTTTTAGCAGTGCAATAATGAGATTCGCAGTTGATAGAGTCGAGACAAACAAGCTGTTGAGAATGTGGAGAGGAAAGCTGTTGAGGGTCCAGGTTTCATGTTTGACCGTCCCCGCCCAAGTGTCCCACAATGGCAAACGCTGCGGCACGTCGTTATCTCCCGCGTTGTAGATTAGGCCCGATCATGCGGATGTTACATCCTTCTCTGCACTCCGATGTGAGATGCCCCACATCGTCATCGCCTGTAATAGGCTAGTATGCAGCAGGTACCAGGCCCGTCAAATCACATGTTCCTTCCAGGGTATGTAAGCCTGTACATAAGTAGTTAAAGCGATTGCACTCTTCACCTAAACTAGAAATGGACCGAATAGAGTTATGTCTATTCGTTGCAAATCCCTCACGTTATCAAGGGGCACCGTTGCGATTGGCTATGCAGTTGCACCGCTCGTTGGAAGTCTCCGTTCACAAATTCTTTCATGACACAACGCCCTGTCCTGCTCAGCAGGGTGGTGCATTGATACGTCTGCACAATGAAATGCGTTCTTCTCGTCACTGTCACGTCGGAAGCCCGTTGCACGATTTTGACATATATCACCTCATCCTCTACGAAACTAAAACCATCTGTCTGTAGATATGGGGGTTGATTACTTTGCGAATCCACCGCCTGGATTAGACTTGACTGAATCACGTACTGCTTCCAACAATGCTATCGGCATTGTGCTTTTCATCCTTTCGTTCATCTTTGTCGGTTTGCGACTCCTTACCCGCTTACGTCTGAAATGTGAACCACTGGGTCTGGATGATTATCTCACGTTTATTGGTTTGGCGCTGAATGCTGGCAACTTAGCTTGTTGCATCGCAGGTAAAGTATTCGATCAAATGAGATTTATCATGCGCGCTAAACTTTGCCTAGGTGGCTATTTCGGCCTCGGAAAGCACATTTGGTCCTTAGGACCTTATGAGATGCGACAGATTACAATAGTACGTTGTTATCTCCCGAATTATGCAGGTATTTCAACGTTGACGACAACAAGATCACCTTCGCATACGTGTTCATCTACGCATGGAGCGTCTGCATCATAAAGTTTTCGATTCTGGCTTTATATCGCCGCATTTTTGGCTTGACATTGCTTGGCAGGTTTTGCATTGCTCTGACTGCTGGTTATCTCGTCGCCAACCACATCGTCCTACCACTGTATACGCGACCACTGCACTTCTATTGGAACCGGTGGTATGGAGGTGAAGGCGTTATTTTGGTAGACGAGGCAAAGGTCTGATCTCGTCAACCCGAATCGCAATCGCAGCTGACCAGGCTATAGTTCTACCTTGGCACCGGGATCATCAACCTCTTCGGCGATGTTTGCATCCTTACGATACCCATGACCAGCGTGCTCAAGCTGAACATGGGACGAACGCAAAAGGTCGCAGTCAACTTGACATTTCTACTTGGCTGTTTGTAAGTTCCAGGTCGATGCAAGTCTTTATGCCAGAGATTCCCTGACACATGCAGTGTCTGTTTCGCTTCGCTTTACCGTATCATCACCATTTCCCGTCTTGTACAAACAACAGATATCAGCTGGGCAAAGAGCGACGTGTTTATCTGGTCATCCGTAGAACCCTCCGTTGGAATTATTTCCGGTTGCTTACCCACACTTCGCCCGCTCATGCAACAAGTTATCAGTGGATTCACGGAACACATGCCATCCGCGTTCAAATCGTCGCGCTATACCGAATCCCCGGCCCACTCTTTAGACCCTCTCGAAACGATATCCAAGAAGCGTACGCGGAAGATAAAAATCAATGATACATTGGAAGGCACAGTTAACCATGAAGAGACTCGGGTTGAAAGAAGTTCATGGAGGAGGTCAAAAAACAATCATGAGCATTGGGGTAAATCTCGGCTAGATGAGGATGAGATATGTCTCACAACAACAACTGTGCAAGGAACCGAAAAAGAAGGAACCAATATCCACACAATTGAGCCCCCTCAAACCGAGAGAAGGGAAAGAGGAATCACCATGACGAAGAAATTCGAGTGGGGTGAAGGAACCCAGGGTCGAAGCGCTGACAGCTAAAGGAACAATGGCGCATCGAACGGAGGAAGCAACCTATGATCGTCTTCGTATCGAGCATCAGGATGATTGACATCCCCGCCAATGACCAACCCCAGAAAGTTTAAGGCAGGCAAAACAAAGCACTCTCACCTAGTAAAGGATCTGTTCAGTGATGGTCTAACAATTTTGTATGACATGGATCATGTGTTAGCTGATTGGAGGTTAAACGAGTTAGGGGTAGGTGAGCGAGTCAAGTGCTTTGAAGTAAAAGCTAGGTAACACTAAATTGTATAGTTATGCATGAAAGTGTAGGATAGGATTAAAATACAGCGGTTCTAGTATTCTTCTTCATATTATACATGCATCCGCATCCTAGAATCATCCTACAATTAGGAAAACATCATATGCATCTTACGTGCAGAAGAGCGGCAGGATTACTAGGGGCAGCTATACGGGCGTAAAGGAGGTGGAATGGAAGTTTCTTCTACGCCTCCTTCACCGCTAGACTGCTAAACCCCTGTAGAGTCCATCTTACGTAAGTCTGATTCGATAAGACCTTTTACGTCAATACTCTTAGTAAAGGACCCCTAAAGAAACCCCATCTAGGCAATCGTACAATGATCCTACATAGTACCATCACTAAACAGGCCTAAAGACTCTGCGCTGTTGCGCCACGTGATCCGCAGAGAGCCACACCAATGGTTTTGTGGGTTGATAAGCGACGTAACGCAGCCGCAATCTGCAGCAAGCCATGCGCACGGTAAATGTCGTCCTAGGCAGCTGGTCTTAGGCGTGTCCAACGAGTTCGGATTGGATTACGGTCAATAGGTTGTAATGGAACGGATGATAATAAACTGCGAGGGGAAGATGTGATGAACGCGACGAATGCGACGAACGCATGCCCAGCTGGACGCGCTAACGTATCTGCGTTAGAGTAAATGCAACGATATGACTATATGTGCAGCCCTATGCAATACATCGTCCCTTAAGTTGCCTGGAGGCTTGAGATCGAAATTCCTTGTGTGATCTATGATAGGTGGCTTTGTGTATATTTACAAGTGCGTCAGCAATTGTGCATTTGCGGCGTGGCTGGATGTGGTATAGCGTTTTTGCCATATATCCTCCCAATGGAGAAACATGTCGCGACACAACTTTAGAAAACCAGGACAACAACCTTGATTCTTTTTCCTCTGCTTTAAAACTAAAAATAACGCAACATGCATATAAGAATTGCTGTGTATCTGCAGAAAAAGAGATATCAGTATTAGCGCATTTCTAGGCTTCAACTACAACATGCGAGGGTTCAAAGACTTCGACCCTGCGAAGGATATTCGAGGCCTTTGCGGTAAAGTTATCTTGATAACTGGAGGTTCTTTCACCTGTCTCCGGAAGGTGACAAAGCCCTACTAATCAAGATAGGCACCGCGGGTTTGGGAGAAGAAAGTGTCCGAGCATTTGCAGCGCATGATCCATTACACATCTATTTCACAGGCCGTAACGTCGCTGCAGCAGACACGTTGATCTCCGAAATCAAAACCAAGCATCCAAAAGCATCGCTGAGCTTCATCAAGATGGATCTCTCATCCCTTCTCGCTGTCAAGGAAAGCATTGCGGAAGGGTTCAAACATGACCGCCTGGACATCTTAGTAAGTCGAGGCTGTACGAAATGTGTGCGAGACACACACTGACATCGTATCTTCAACTCTGCAGATGAACAACGCTGGCATTGCTGCCAAGCCAGCTGTCCTGAGTACTGATGGTTACGAGATACAGTTCGCGACAAACCATCTTGGCCACGCGATGCTTACCAAACAATTGCTACCAGTCTTGCTCAAGACAGCCAAAGAACCCAACTCGGACGTCCGCATCGTATCCAACACATCCACGGGTTACGAGCTACACCGCGCCATCAAGGGTGGCATTTCCTTCGTCGAGCTCGACGCTGGAAGCACAATGTCCCGGACGGCGCTAGGTGCATGGATCCGTTATGGACATTCCAAACTCGCGAACATACTCTTTACTAAGGAGCTCGCACGCCGACATCCAGAGCTTACATCCGTAGCCATCCACCCTGGGGTTATCAAGACACCTATGAACACTGAGATGATCGGTTGGAACAAGACTTTCGTTAATGTAACGTCACGACTAACGGGCGAGAAGTGGCTTGCGCCGCACCAGGGCGTTTTAAACCAACTTTGGTGTGCGGCCGGGGCGGAGAAGGGGGTGTTGAAGAATGGAGGATATTACACGCCGGTGGGTGTAGATTCGACGGAGAAGTTGACAGCGGAGGCTAAGGATGAAGCTCTGGCGGCGAAGTTGTGGGAGTGGACGGAAAAGGTGCTGCTGAAATTCTAAGTGGTGTAGTTGGATGGATTGGCAGTACTCTGCAGTTGTTGGGAACGCAGGAACGCAGTCTTTCCCAGCGTCTAATTAGGCTAGTTTTCTTGTTCCATAAATAGTGACGATAATATCTTCGAGTTGATTAGCCCACGTGCTTGACACTGTGTCTCCATTAGACGGCAGGTGTATTGGCAGTGAAAGCAATTGGAGGGTATATCGGTAGACTATTAGTCTCAGGGCCAGATTTTGGTTGCTCCGGATATTGTCTAGACTTATCCTAGAATGTAAATTACTGCACGTGGAGGCCAGGCCCCTGAAATAATGTAACTGAAAGCTATCGATGTGTGGATACTGGTATTTGTCGGAAGATATTGGGAGGATCAACTTCACTGTCCTTACCCTTGTGGCCAGGACAACAAATTCTCAGAATGTAATCAAGAAGAGCGGGAAAACAGACTTGTTTGAGGAGTATGGTCGCAAAAGCTGAAGATGCCTTCGGTTTCGTTATGTAACTATGAACTTGTGAGGAGTAGTCGATAAGCACTGTATTGTTTGGAAGGTGGCAAGGTAAATAGTCGCAACGTGGACCAAATGCCGGAGGCATTGAGACGTTGTGTTAGGTAACCTAGGGCGCCTTGCTGGTTCGGTATGTGCGTTGAGAACAAGTTCAATCGCGAAGCTTGCGTGGTAGAAAGAGAAGATGATCAGACATGATGTGATGGATGTCGAGTTGATGTCCTTCACTCTCATCTGTCTCATTCACCTGTCTAATTCACACTAATGACCAACTTGTTTGATTCAGTCATGTTCAAGACTTGGTATGCAAAATTTTCGAATACTTGCAGCTCTAGAAGAACCGAAAATAAACATTCACACCTGCACTTTCGTCGCCAGTTACTAACTGCCACCCAACAGCACACGTCATGTCTCTTCTGGAAGCGCTTCCGCAGCACATCCTTTGCGAGATCATCCGCTATATGTTGCTCGCTGATCGCGTTTGTGGGCCTCCGAATCACTATCTTGCAGAAGACTATGACTTTCAAGTCGCCTGACTTCGAAACAACGAGGCCATCAATGCAGACTGCTCCTATTACAAGACATTCACAAGCTTGCTCGTGTGTTGCGCATCTTAACTTCGCCAATTTCTTGGGTTATGACTTCAAGTTCGCACTATACCAGCCGCCCGGTGGTGTCGCCAATCTGAACAGGCAGGATCAAGAGATATTGCTCTTACCTATTGAGTAAGGTAAGCTGTTCCTTGGTGTGTCGCATGCAAGTCAATTAATAAACGTTTTTTTCCATGTTCGTAGTTAGCGGTGTGGCTTTCCGTCAACAAGTTATCTTCACCACTGCATTCGATGCTGCTCTCGTCAAATGCTTCAAAAACCATGATACAAGGAGTAGTATGGCTATGAGCCGCCATTGCCAAAGTTTATGACCCAGACCTATCAATCAAGTGTATGCGCGGTAAGGCCCTCAACATCGGAAATGCGGACATGGCGTTCGCGAAGTGGAATGTCACACTCACGTTTATCAAGAAAAAACTGAAGCAAAATGAGATGGTGAGTATGCGCCCACAAGTCGACTTCCTGTGGCAGATTTATGCACACAAATGCATGGTTCGCATCGAGCAAGAGCTGTACTTCTTCTCAGACACGTCGATCCGCCTAGTTAACCGCAAGTACGAGCATATACAGAAAGCAGCGGTCCAAGCGGAGAATGCTGAGAAGTTCAATAAGCTCTTGGGTTAGGAGGCAGTATTTTTATCGGCTATCGCTAGCTTCCATCGCTCTTTGGGTGTCGCCGAACTGGTTCTGAACCATTCTTTTTCAAAGCAGCAAAGGCCTTCACCAAGTTCTACAAGTTCATGTCTCTCCCCAAGACTAAGTACGGGTACGACACTTCAAAAGAAAGGACGGACCTCGCTCCGAACTCAGCGTAAGTCAGGATTAGATTCTCTTCTTGCCGCCCTCCCTAGCAAACCACATACGATGCCAGAATTCTATGCCTGGGAGTGTCCGCGAGTCCAGTCAGAACACTGGGTTATGCGCAAGCTGGGCTTCGAAGGCGAATTTCTCTATTCTGAAAAAATCACTGGTATACTTGGTGTATACTCGACCAAAAAAAGCGCACCCTAACTGTTCGTTTCCAGGACCATGTACCATGCAGCTTGGAGCTGTGAAGCCAGAGGTACTGCGGAATTGGGTCGAGAAGCATCGCAAGGAACTGAAGAGGCCGGATGTGCCAGGTGTCGGACAGATGATGATGTGGATCGCTCTGGGGATGGACATGATTGGTGAAGAGGGTATCTTGGACGATCCGCATGCCGCTAGGATGCCAGAGAGGATGTCACTCAGTGGTTCAAACCCAGTAAGGGTTGGGTCAATCATCAGTGCGACTCTATGTATGTGCACACTTGAGGTGAATGGGACCTGGGGATGATGTGGTGAATAAGGCTTTTCGGTCAGCTATTGTACTTCTCAGTATACCTGCCTTCACTCCAGTCCACTGTAGCAAAGCCCCATTCTATAAATTCCCAACTAAGCTTTACCAACTTCATATTCCCCTACTGATATCCAACTGTTCTCAAACCACCCCCCAGCTTCTTACATATCATTACCACCACGATGATGACACCCCCATCCAACAAGCGCAGAGCAGACGATGAGCCGGCCTCATCACCACTGCCCAAGCGGCCGCGCAGCGAGAAGCAGACACCACCCCCGCCCGCAGCACCGCAATCCTCATCACCACCGCGAAAGTCTTCAAGCGCAGCTTTCGGCCAAACCTCTTCCCTTCCAACAACACGCTCCGTATCCGCCTCGCTGGACGAGGAGGCTACCAACCCGGAGACTGATGCACTCCTATGCCGCATACAAACAGGCATCTCATACACCCTCTCACAACACTACTCCAACTCGCCCATCGCACAAACAACACGCTTCCGCATATCCACCACCAAGCCCTCTTCATTCGCGGCCTTGAACCTTCTTCGCACGCACGCCACACTCATTGCCTCTTCCGTTTCGTTTGAAGTCTTCGAGACAGGCATACCGAGACCAGACTGGGTGAGCCAAGGCATTTTGCCGGGAATCCATGACCCGCAATGGTGGGTGGGGAAGAGTGTTGCGGAGGTGAAAGCGGGGCCTTGGGCGGATGAGTTTGATGTGAAGAGGGCGGAGGCGAGGGTCAGGGGGTGTGAGACGAAGAGGATTAAAGAAAAGAAGAGAGGGAAGGGAATGACGAAGCGGGAGAAGGAGAGTAAGCGGAAGTTGAGGGAGGGGTTGAGGAGGCAGGAGAGGGGGCTGCGGATGGGGGATTAGGAGATTGGGATTGATGATGGGATCAGGATTTAGGGTTGCACAAGAGATTTTAAAGTTCAAGATTAGAGAAGTAGTTTATGCTATAGGATAAACTACTGAGGTATCGCCTGAGAGACGCATCTACACCCTTTCGTGTCTTCCATGCGGTGCTTTACTATACGTGCCGCAGAACCCAAACATTACTTCATACAAGTGACTCGTGCGTATCATTATAGCATGAATAGAACAATATAACATGACTCTATCTAGTGGACGGAGGCAGTGCGGTTGTTCTTCTCGGTGTCGATGACAACGGAACCGTTCCTCTCGATCATGGCAGTGCCACCCTTCTGGAGGCTGCTCTCGACGAAAGTGTGGGTTGGGCGCCACTTGGCGGAAGTCCTAGGGGTAGTCTCGGCCATCATCTGGTCGACCTGCTCGAGAGACAGACCCTTGGTCTCGGGAACCAAGAAGTAGGTGTAGACGAAAGCGATGGTGCAGAGACCTCCCCAAATGAAGAAGACGGAAGACCTGAGGTTACCCTCATCGGTACCGACCATGTAAGGAGTGATGACAGCGATGATGGTGTTCCAGAGCCAGTTGGAGGCAGTGGAGAGGGCAACACCACGCGAACGGATGGGGAGAGGGAAGACCTCACCGATGAGGACCCAGGCACCAGGACCCCAGGTAGTGGCGAAGAAGAAGATGAAGATGGCGATGAAGGCGATTTGAGCGTTGACAGCTGCGATGTTGTTGGCGCGGGTGGTTCCGTCTTCGAGGGTGGTGGCGTTGTTGAAACCCTGAGTAACACCAATAATGGCAACCAAGAACTGGCAGATCAACATGCCAAAGGCGCCAAACAGAAGAAGCGTGCGACGACCAAACTTCTCCATTCCGTAGAAGGAAAGGGGAGTAGAGCAGACGTTGACCAGGGTGAAGACAAGCGAGATCAAGAAGGTGTTGCTGATGGCGCCAGTGGATTGCAGGAAAGGTGTCGAGTAGTAGAAGATGAAGTTGACACCAGTCCACTGTTGCATCATCTGGAGGGAGGTACCGAGAATGGTCTTGCGCAAGTTGGAGTTGGACTGGAAGAGGGAACCCTTGAAGCAGTTGGCCCAGCCAGAAACCCAGCCACCAGCAGGGATAAGTTCGCGCTCGTACTCCTCGTTGGCGATGATCTCGGCAAGCTCGAACTCAACCAGTGACCTGAGATGGGCGGCATCGGGGCTAGTAGGGTGTACACCACGGATCTTCATCAAAGCCTTCTTGGCCTCATCTGGCCTGCCACGCTTGACAAAGTAACGAGGAGAATCAGGAAGGCAGGCAATACCACCTCCCAGGATCAGACCCCAGGCGAATTGGAGACCGATAGGAATGCGGTACTCGCCAGTGTCACCGCGGCCCTGTACGCCGTAGTTGACGCAGGCGGCAAGAAGGAGACCAATGGTAATGCAGAACTGGTACCCAGACACGAGCGCACCACGGACCTTCTTGGGGCAGATCTCGGACATGTAGAGAATGACGATAGCAGACTCGAAACCGACACCGACACCGGCGACAGCACGACCAGCAACAAGGAGGTCACGGCCACTTGCAGCCATTTGCATGACAACACCTGAGACGAGGTTAGCGGCCGGTCAGTCTGGTAGTACAGGCTTGGAGGGATGTTTACCGATGATGTAAATGAGGCAGCCCAAAACGATGGTCCACTTGCGGCCAATCATGTCTGAGAGATCACCAGCAATGAGGGCACCAAAGAAGGTACCAGCGGAGAGGATGGACACGATGAGCGAGGTGTTGCTACTGCTGATAGCGCAACCTGGGCTGGAAAGGCCATTCGGGCAGACATTCCCCTCGACCTCCTCAATGAACAAAGGCGAGTTGAGCACACCGTTGATGTAACCAGAATCATAACCTGTTGGGTATGCGGTCAGCGGTCGATGGCACGGATGTTGTGAATTGTAATTGTCATGTTACCGAAGAAGATTCCTCCGAAGGAGGCAAAGGCACAGAGAAGGTAGGCCTTCCACGTGACAGGACACTCGGTCATGTTGACATCAGTGGTCGCTTGGATGCCCTTGGGGTTGGCGGCCTCGTCGGCCATGTCGCTGGAGTGGGTCATGTTGGTGATGGGGCGGAGGGCGTAGGCTGAGTAAGTTGACAATGCGCGCTATCTGAAGCTGTACAGGTAGAAGTCGCACGCGGCCTTGGACGAAGAACAGCAGACTCAGATCGGGGTGAGTTGAGGGTTAATAACACAGCTGGAGATTTGAGGTCTAGCTGTTCTGCGCTACAAGCGTACCGTAGAAATGGCTGGGTAGCATTGCGTCTCGACTAGTCGGCGTCGGTGCTCCGCTGCTATTGGGTGCATTAGCCTGGAGGCCGAGTGAAAAGGTGTGCGCCACTGGCCATCTGGGGAATGGTCGCCCGCGTTTTTGCCCTCTCCAGCGCCTTCTCCAGGCGCGACTAAGCCAGCAACTTGACAAGTGTCGGACCGGCATTCCCACCGGCTGAAATTTGGCCTTGGCAGGCGGTGCACAGGCTGCACTTTGGCCAGTCTAGAGCGCTTCCAGGTTTTCAGAGCCGCACGTGAGGTGTTCCCCGACCAAGGGTTCCCACTTCGCCAGACCCCACCATCGTGTGCCGTGGAGTCAGTCTATCGTGGCCGTGGAGTCAGTCTATCGTGGCCGTGGAGTCAGTCTATCGTGGCCGTGGAGTCAGTCTATCGTGGCCGTGGAGTCAGTCTATCGTGGCCCGTCGAGTCTATCGTGGCCCATGGACTCGGCTAACCGCCAAGCTGCGTCTGGAGCAGAGCCTTAACGGCGCTAGGCCCCAATGCCGTGTCTGCGGCGCCCTATCCTCGGCTGCCTCCGCCACCAGCGCCTCCTACGTCGGCTCTCGCTCATCGCGATGCTGGGCTGGCGATGAACCTGGGGAATGAATGAATGGCCGGTGCTATGCTTTCCACCACTGCAGGCTCTTCCCCGGACAAGCACAGGAGGCGGTCGACTAACGCAATAGCGACCGTCATGACCTTGGATTGCGGGTGCTCATCAGCCATGCACGCCTAACCGCCAATACGAGACGAGAGCTCGTTCCTTCGGAGCTCCTAATTAAGCGCGTGCGACTGCGCGAGTCAATTCATTTACCCCAGCACCACCAACCAACCCCCAGTGCACCAGTCGAAGCCTCCGCCTAGGGCGCCCTTGTGTGATACCCATGATGCGGCTGCATGTCATTCTAAACTGTGCGAGTCCCAAGGCCAGGCCCTCCTGTACGAGAGGAAAACGGCGGTAGTCACCATGGCAGAGAAAGTCCTCCCGGCTATCGATGCTGAGGTGGCGCAATTCACGCCGAGGGCTTCCCAGGCTTGGGGCCCCACAGCGCTGATTGGCTCCAGAATCTTTGCGCTAGTGGCTTTCCCCGAGGAGCTTGACACGGAAAAGACTTGACCCCCCATGTCATGCGAGCCGTCAACGAGAAAATCTGCTGTCTTGGCTCTTAACATCTGACTAAACCCATGTCGCCTACTGCCTACTCCGACATCTTACAATGTAGGTGCCCATGTTTCTCCACATTCTCGCCCAGCTCACAGGCAGACTTCGTAGCTCCACCCATCCTTCGGACCTACATGTGGTCCCAGGCTCCCAACATTCTTCAAGTGCCGTGATACCGTTTAGCAGCTGTTTTCACTCGAGTACCTTATGATGACTAGTGTCTCGAAAACCCAGGATACTGAGAACTCTTCTTGATGGAAGACACAATTGCTCATCTACTCATCACCAAAACAGATTCTAGCCCCTTTGCTCGTCTTCAAGTTGAGACGATGCAACGCCGCAAGGCTGACCAATGGCCGCGAAGTCGGCAGGGTAGCCTTCACAGACGCAACTTCCCAGCCTTCCCCGGTTGCCTGATCACCATTCCTCCCAACCCATTCTCTTCTACTTTGTGGAAATCATATAATCTGTTTCCATGGCATGGCATGATGCGAAATGCGCAACGCTGCATCTGGATTGGGAGGATGGACGGCCAGGGTGCCGTACCTGTCAGCGCAGAGCGCCTGAACTGACGCCTTTCCATCCAATTTCCCCACCAGCGCCCCCGCCAGATACATCACGATCAGAGCTGGTATGCACATGGCCTCCGAAGCTCTTCTCTCGGCCTCGAGGCGAAGATGATGAGGACTCAAAGCTCCTGGCCATTGTATGTGCGAACATCGATGAATGGACTAGCAGTACTACCAGTGAAAAGTCACAAACATCGGTGCGACGCATTCAAGAGCAGCCGCTCGAGGATAACGACTCAGTCACATCCTTCCGGCGCATCTATTCGTACTTACCCGACGCTGGCTCAATCCGTCTTCTGCGCCTTCACGGTAGCAAAACGACTGATGATCCCGTTCATTGCACCCTCGAGATCCACAGGCTTCACAACCCCTGTCGGCCCGTCTTCGAGGCCTTCTCTTATACTTGGGCAGATTTCCACAACAATTCATCCACATGGCGGAGGGCTTTTTCACCGCAAGAAATGTGTACATTCTTGAGGGATGTGGCGAAGGCCCGTCGAGCCTCCTGCGAGGACTATGCGCCCCTCGAAACAGCACTTTCTGATATTCAAGAAACCCAAATGTGGCCATTTGCATGGGCAAACAGGGAAGAAAGCTTAGCGTATCCACTCCTGGATAGGTTGATGACGCCTGAAATGGCGCGAAGGGGTTTTCAAGATAACTTCCCTCTCAGCCGTGCTCATATCATTCACACTGCTTGGGCGCTATTGCGGGATCTTACGATTGAGCCTGGGTTTACGCTTGAGCAGAATTTCAACATACTGTGGATCCACGTGTTGACAATGGAGATGGTGGCACGATTACGTGGGGTACTGCAGCAGCGGCTCATTTTAAAGGCTATTGGAGACAAGATGAAGAAGGTACAGAGGATATGCCTCATATAGTATGGGAAGACTGGCTTTGTTTCGCGGAATATCTTTGTGTTGTTCTTGTTACGGTTCCTTCTTCCACGAAAAAAATTCTAAATTTAATTCTTAGGAATCTAGTCATATTACAATCTAAGCTACGTTGAATCACACGGCCGAAATGGGAGTGATGCTTCAACTTCGACCAAAAAAAACGACGTAGAGTTCTTGACTAGCGCTGTTCGGGATGTTTGTACAAAGCGAAGCCTACATGAAAAATGATAGTCACGACAGAGAGCACACATGACTTCCAGGAATCCTGATTGCGTTGACATTCAGCAATATATACAAAATGGCGCAGCACGGCTGCAACACCCGAGAACGAATGTATTGCAAAAAGATTGTCAGACGCCGATGTTCACCCATCCCTGTGGCGACATGGAAACATGGCAAATCCCAAATCTGATCGAATCCAAGACGACAAGCCCGCTCGCCTACAACGTTGGTGAGCTACTCACTACCATCTAGCGCCTGGGGGATTTTTTCTCGTATTCACTGTGACATAAGTAGTGACTATGCACGGATTTGGGTAGACGAAGCTGATGTGAAGGCCGAGCAGCTCTCGAGAAGACGATGAATAGTGGGATGCGCGCGCTGCTTCTTATGCGTCGCTGTTACAAGCAGGTGCCGCGCGTGGCAGAGTGAGCATATTGCTGTTTCGTTTGCCTTCTTCATCCTATTTCTTGGGGATGATTGAGCCCATGTATAGCTCTAAGCCGGTGGCATCGAAACTTTTGAGTAAGTAGAGGTTCACTCCTACCTGCACTTTAGCCGAAAGACCATCATGAAAGATCCGTTTCGACGTATCCACGACCCATTGGTATGCGGGGAGATAGGATTTGGCGTTGTTCTCTTACCGCTTATGGCTTGTTTCAAGCGTTCGTTGCAGGTCCGAAATGCTGCCGAGTGTGACCGCGCGCAGCCTTGTCGTTACTTTGATGCCGTGACCTGAGAGGCTGCGAGATATCTTCCAATGTACCCTAGACGACCAGTAGTATGAGTACGTCGCAAGGTATGTGTTCTTGTACCTGCTTTGGTAATGGCTTATAGATGATCAACAGTGATTGATGCCCACTATGAGTGTACGCCTGTTGGACTTGGGGGTGGATTTCGCAGTCTGCTCAAGAAAGGAAGATGGTATTTAGCGCAGATGCACATCGCGATGATAGAAAGACATGCGTCCATGACTAAGCCGAAGACGAGCGATATGCATTGTACGTGCAGTAATATCCCCGTAGCAACAAGAGGTGGCAGTGCGGCGTGGCTAGTCCTCAGAAATCTTGGCAATAATCTCTGTTATTATTCCGCGATTGGGGTTTAAGGGAGGATTCGGAAGCTAGCGGGTTTCTGGCGTGAAGTCAGCACAACGTAGCTGCACTAGCGCATGAGCCTAATTTGACGGTGTATTGACGACTCAAAAGGCGTCGCTACGAAGCACCCGTTCTGATGCAAGAACAAAGATGTTGCAACGAAATGATGGTGTGATGTTTGGTCACAAGCAATACATCCCCGCGTCGGCTGACCCCATCATACGTCATCACTAACAAACCATGTGGCATCGATCTCCCTAAATATCAAACACTGCACCTTTGCGTTTGGCAAACAGCAAATTCATCCATGGGTTCTCTTCTTCAGGAAGCCGCTCAGTCATTTTCTCTGGCGTTCTGAAATTGAAATCATCTCGTTGTCTCGCACGTACAGTGGAATCTGTCGGTCAACATGTCAACCACCACCGAGCAACCATCCGATGCACCAATCAACCACCTCAACGCAAAGCAACAAAGCCGCATTCAGAAAAGACGACTCGCTCGTCAACAACTCATCACTCAACTGGCTCTCACACGCAAAAAACAATAAGACGCACAATGCCGGTAGAGTCGCAGGATGCATGCGCCGACCACGAGGACCAGACGGCCGCTTCCTAACACCCGAACAAATCACCATCAAGCAAATGGAGAGTCTCACAATGCACGAAATGAAAGCACCCCCCGAACCAAGCCCAATAGAGAAGCCGAAACTTTGAAAATCATGTGTAGTCCTGTCTACATCCGATACACTCAAACTTTTCCACTACAACCGCCAAGCTCCACCCAGGAGGTCCTCACAACCTCACCAACTTTTCATCTGATCTCAAAACCGACACTGAATACCTCCAGACCTCCCCATCTACCTCACCAAATCATCACATCTTCACCCCTGTCTGCGTCTTCCTGCGCCCTACCAATAGGATCATCCGTATACACCACCTTGACTTCCCACATGGTCGTCGAATTCATCCCAATCAGCACTCCACCACCTTTACTCCCCTTCTCCCACCTGCCTATCTCCTTGACATTCTCCTCGTCAAGAAGGAGCACAGTCATGACGTACATGGCGTATTCCCTAGCGGCAGCTCGCTCAATGTATGAGCCGTGAAGGTGGGTCGTCGTCGCATATCCTTTCGGCTTGCCAGGCGAGAACTTGCTTGATAGCGAGGCAGCAGCGGAGGAAGAGGAGGATTTGGAAGTTGGAGAGCTTTTAGAGGAAGGGGATCTCGAGGGCACAGCAGCGTGTTTGAGTGGCCCCGACGAAATAACCGTATATATCGGTGCGGGAAGAATATCAAAAACTTCCTTGTTGACCTCTCGAATTACCTTCAAAATGGTGTATGACCCCCTCTGTCCCTCTACAACAAAGATTTCAAACCCGTCTTTGAAGAAATCTTCATTCGTCTCCTTTTCGCCCCAGATGTCTTCTATCTCTTTTAGCTCGGCGAGCTTGTCGATTGCGCGGGGGGAGTTGCTGACGATTTCTTCGATGCGGGGGAGGAGGTGGCGGAAGGCCTTTGTGGGGCCGATGATTTCGTGGGAGTCGGTGTGGGGTTTTATGATGGAGAGATACCATATTGTGTTTGGGGCAGCGGCGGGGACGTCGAGGATGTCGGAAGGCTTTTGGAAGGTGGGGGGTTTGATTTCGGTGGTGAAGGGGAGGACTTCGGCGTCGCCTTCGAAGTAGATATCTTTGGACATTGTGGGATTGGAGATAGTGGAAGAGTAGTGATGTGATTGAGAGTCTTGATGTTGTTGCTGAGATGATGTAGTCAATTGCGATACCAGAAAAGCTTAAATAGGTGAGATATAGGATATGTATACAGGATGGAGGAGCACGGGCAGCGGACGCTAGGCGCGTTTGCAATGTGACGTTGCCGCTTCTAGGTTGCAATTTCACAGTGAGCGTGGGATCAGCGGCGAGGATAACCAGGCTACAGTATCAGCACGCTGGCAAACCGCTACCGACCTCCCTGAATATCTCCAGGGAGGTCGATAACATGTGATATCGCTAAGAGAAAGCGGCGTGTAGTCGCCTGCTTCAAGTCTGAAATCACAGAGCGGTAAATCAGCGGATATCCATTGTGACTTCGGACGCTCGTACGGTTGTACATTGGTATCTCTTAGTGATGTAAAGACATTCCGCCTCTTTAGAATACATGGTATGCTTTTATACTCAGTCCCCGAACGCCAGAGCGCCATACGCATGCAGAACGTGACATGTAACTGTCACTCAGTCTTCCAAATGACTACATCACCTAGTGTCTCTTCGCCCTCTTGTCTTTGCCCGGTCGTTTACTCGCACCACCGCTAGGCTTTCCCTTCATCCTGCGAGCCGAGAAGTCTCGTCCGTCTGCGCTGGATTGTGCGTCGTTGCTCTTTGCGTGACGCTTCTTGCCGCCGAAACCATACTTTGTGTCTTTCTTCTGGCGCTTGGTGTTGAAGGCCTTGCCATCGGAACCGCGACCGCGACGATCGGACTTGGAGTCATCAGCGGTTGCAGCGACGTCGAAGAGGTCCTCCTCATTTGTAGCTGTGATATCGGCACCTTGTCGCTCTGCAGATTCGTTAGTATAGCGTCATTCAGCTTTTCATATACAGGAGGTACGTACTCCTCTTGAGAGTCTGAATCTTCTCAATGGTGTCTTTCTTCTCCTTGGCGCGTTCCTGCAGCTTCGCGACCTGAACTTGCTTGCCGAACTTCTTCAGGTCCCTCTGCTTGCGTGCCTCAGCAGCGGCCTTCTTGCCAGCCGCAGCATCAATCAGCTTCTGCTTGATCTTGCCCATGTGCTCATCGCTCTTAACCATTTCTGCAAAGTAGTCTGCTGGCCGAGAGAATGCCACACTCTCCTTCTTCAGCTTTTTCCGCGCATCCTTGACACCGGACAGGCATTGCTTGTAGAACGCGAGCTCACGGTTGAGGTCATCTTCGACGTCGGCGATCTTGACAGGCTCGTCTGTGGTTACAGACTGGTATTCCGAGAAAGCAAGCTTGGAGTAAGGGAGTTGTATGCGGTTCAAGGCTGCGGTGAGGGCGGCGGTGTTGTTGATCGTGAGGCGCTGGTGAGGGATAATGTCACCCTTGTCCTCTGACGCGACGGAATCGAGATCAGAAAACGCAATATCGTCCTCGTCCTCATCGTCCTCGTCATCATCTTCAGCGTCTTCATCCTCCTCTGCGCTCTCCTCAGCCTGCAGCTCCTCTTCGTCCGAGCTGATGTCGCTCTCGCTGTCGTCGAGATGAGAAAGGTCTATCGCAGGTCGCTTCGGCGCATCATCGTCATCGCTTGCATCGTCGTCGTCTTCCTCATTTTCACTGCCCTCCGTCTCCCATTCTGGCTCCTTGACTGCGGGCGCGGGCTTCGCGGGTTTTACTTCGGCCTTCTTGTCCTTCTTCGATTTCTTCGTCTTTCCATTGACCTTGACTTCTATCTCATCCAACGGCACAGGCACGCCGCCCTCCTCAGTGTCCTGTTCGCCATTTACCTCCGCCTTCTTAGCTTCGCGCTGTCCCTTCAGCTTCTGCACCTGCTTCTCGTGCTTGCGCTGCTTCTCGAGCTTAATATTTCGGCCTTGATGGTTGTCGAGCGCGGCCTTGAGCTTGCTTTTTGCCATGTCGCCTAAATTCTGAGGTAGTTTTAAATGGTGTTGGGTATGAGACGTCGCAAAAGACAAGACGTCAAAGCTTTCCAGAAAATAAATCGTGAAGTCCGAGCTCTGGGCGCAGAACCATTTTAGCGCACACGCTAGTCTGACCGCCCACGAAAAGGGTAGGAAGCCGCGGCGAAGACCACGTGCTTCGCGACTCTATCAACTTAGTGTTCACTCTACATACGCATGTCTTCTGCAGGACCGTAGTGCCAGACTCGACAGTTGTATCTTGAAGCGCTAGACTTGCACGGAATTTATAAGCCATTTGACTTCGTCTCCATATCCTCACAAACACATTCCATCATGGCAACGCCCCAACCACTAGCAGATCGCGCGCAAAGCGACACCGCGGTACGTGCTACACTTACGATGCCCCGCTTTCTCCTAACACGAGAATAGTCCACTTCATCAACCAACGCAGAGGGTTCGGGAGAGCTCACAGCGGTGGTGGACGACCTCTTGAATCAACTCAACACCAAGTTCACCATGGTCAGCAGCGAATTGCTCGCTAAAAGTAAGCGTGAGCACATCTGGAATAAGTGGATCAGATACTGACGGTGTGCAGTGGATGACATGTCACGACGACTGGATAATCTTGAAGCAACAATTCAAGGCGGAGATGGTACCAAGGGTTCTGAATCAGGAAAGTAATGTCTACAAGAAATGAAAGCACTATGTTTCGGGAAAAGCGGGCGGTGTAGGCTGCACGTCTCAGTCATGGCGTTTGGTTATGGTATACATAAATCGCATTGTTTGCAATTTAGTATTGACGTTTGGTTCTTCTACCATGCTCGGTTCCCTTTCTCGTTGTCGTGATCACGTATGCCGCTCCTGCGACATGCTCATCTATATCCCCAGCTCATCGTATCATATCAATAGTTTTGGTGGTATGAATGCCCATATCTCCGATCTCGAACCCACCTGGAAGTCGTTTACAACTCCTGCTTCTCTTCCGCATCATCACCGATGAACTTCCTCAGGATGTTGCTCCTGCTGATCAAGTCATCCATCTTCTCGGGGGCCAGGTTGCCCTTGGTAATGAGACCCTGAAGGCGCTTGAGCTCCTTAGCAGCATATTCCTGGTTGGCACCGATCTTGTTGAAGACCTTGACGTAGTATTCCGCGTACTTGTCCTGCAGAGTAGCGGCGAGGCTCTTCGCCTCCTCAGCACCGTCGGCCCATGAGCCCTGGAACTTCTCGATAACGCTGTTGAAGGCCTCGATGGTGCCACCTGTGGCATCGAGACCGCCACCTACAGCACGGTGGGTACCGGCGTTTGCGTTGAGAAAGTCGATGAAGTCCTTCTCGGCACGGGCGCCATTGTAGGGGAGAGGCTCCGTGGAGCCCTTGGGGAAGTATTTGATGGTCGGGTAGGATGAAACGCCCTGCTCCTGTGCGAGGGCCTTGGAGTTCTCGGCTTCGGCGTCAACCTTGGCGATCAAGACACCGGGCTCGGAGACGAAGTCGTTGGCGAGGGTTTCCCAAATGGGGGCGAGGGTCTTGCAGTCTACGGAGCGTTAGCTATGATCTTTGGACTGGGATGAGACTGGGCAAACGTACGTCCACACCATGGGGCGGTGAAGGCAACAAGCACATCCTGATCCTTTCCAACCTTTTCCTTGAAGGTCTTGTCATCCAAGTATACGACCTGGCTAGGCAGCTTGCCTTTGACCTTGGGCTTGATGGAGCTCTTTTCCGTGATGAATTTGCTCAAGCTCTCGAGGTCACGTCCTCCACTGTAATCCGTAGGCTTGTCGCTCTTTCCGTCAAACCACTTGAGAGTTGGGAAACCTGAGACACCGAAGCGCTTGCCTAGCGATTTATGTTGGTCTGCATCGACCTTCGCAACGCTGACCTTGTCTCCAGCATGCTGGAAAGCGGTAGCGAGCTCTTCGTAGATGGGGGCGAGGTTCTTGCAGTGGCCGCACCAGGGAGCGAAGAACTCTACGAGGGCTGGCTTACCGGACTTGAGAACGACATCGTCGAAGTTGGAGGGTGTGAGGTCGATGACGGAGGATGCCGAGGCAATAGCGGGTAGCAGCGCAATGGCTACGGGTACTAAGTTGCGGAAAAGCATCTTAAAAGTGTATGAAGCTCAACGAGGAATTGAGGCTCCAAATGTGTGTTGAAGAGCGGTGGGAAATCTGGTGGGGAGCTAGAGCAGCGCAGCGGCTATCAAGGTCCTGCGGTGGCGATCGCTTAGTATGCAAGGTGTCCACTGTTACGCGTCTGTTGGCTTTACAAATTTAACACCATCGCAAATAGGGATGACGTACACTTAGGTAGTGATGGTCATGTACAGTAATCACTTTGTTAATTAGTGTGTTTCTTATCGGCACTGATCCACCTCTACATTATTATCCCTGGGTATCACATATCTATCGTCCTCCCAATCTGCAGGCGACCATCACCTACCACAAATCTCCCAAACCTAATGCAATGACATTTTCCAGTTGTTCCCTCCAGTCATGCCATAATTCCCACTAACAGTCTTCCCCTCTCCCTCCTTCTTTTCCTCCTCTCCCTCCGGCTTCTTCTCAACCTTCTCTTCTCTCACTTTCCCCAGTTCTGCAACAACCTTCTCCACCGCCCCCTTCAAAGCCCTCACATCCGCGCCTCTAATCTCCTCCATCTTCTTTCCATTCTTGAAGACCATGAACGTCGGCATAGCTGTGACACCGTATTGCCCCGCAATCTCTCTTTGCTCATCCACATTGACTTTTACGAAAGCAAATTTCCCTGGCGAGGCATGTGTGGTGGAAAGTTGGTTATAGATGGGCGCGATTTGCTTGCAAGGCGGGCACCATGTTGCGTAAAAGTCCGCGATGAGGTATGTGTGGCCATTTAGGAGCGTGCGAAAGTGTAGGGGTGCTGATATTTCTGTCGGCATGATTGTGATTGGTTTCTTTGTAGAGGCGGCTTGTCGGTGATGTATGTCGAGTGGGTTTGGGTGTGGTGTCTTGAGAAGTAGTATAGATGGACGGTGGTTTGGTGTATCGAGGTTATCGCAATAGTCAGATTGGACTTTTGTATTTGCTTGAATGTGCGATGGCGCAACGTTGTGGAATGTTCTATAATATCGAATGCGCTGAAGCTCGGTCTGGTCTCGCCCATCAGCATTTGTCATCAGCATCACGATCACGTGCCGGTGCGCTTGCTGCATCAGGAAGTCGGTGATAGCAATTCTATGAACATAGAAGGTACCTAGGGTTGCGCTATTAGTACGTGTGCTTTTTCGACAAAGTAGTGGTAAAAAATGTGAGTGCGAAAGCGTGTTCCAGACTGACAGGACGGTTTTGGGAGATTTTGGCAGCGTAATGGTATACATGCTGGTTTTGGTAACCACCTAAAACTCCGAGAACAGTCCACAACGCCTCGCTATGCCGTCATGGGCAGTATAAATCCAGCTGCCCTTCAAGAGAATCACATATTATTCCGGAAGCTCAGCCTCCGCCCCTGCCAAGTATCTCCTCTCTCTCTAATACCTCAGGCTTGAACTTGATCAGGAAAACCGTCTTTCCTGGCCACAGGCCCTTGCCGTCCTTGCCTTCCTCATCGCCTACGCTGTGTGCCGTTACACCCTCGGTCGGGAAACCTGCGCCATCGCACACGCCCTCGATTATACCCGCTACGAATGCCGCGCAATTCAGACTTGACAGTTCCTTGGGCAGGCTTACGTATTGGTTGACCAAAGGGTCGTTGTCGAAGAGCATGTACTGCCCTGGATCGGTACCAGACTTTTCTAATGCGTCGGCCGGCCGACCGAACAGGTAGCGGTATAGTTGCTGTGCGATGAATTGGAGGAGAGGTAGGATACGAGTGGGGCGGATGCTCGCGAGGGGGTTGGCGGTACGGGAGAGGAGAAGGTCGAGTAGGCGGAGGCCGATTGGATAGCCTTGAGTGTTGAGTCTGAACGATGATTAGGATTCGCTCTGGAGCAGATGGATCGTTGAGTTTGCAGTCCATCACAAAGCAGCGCGGATCCAGTATTCTGGCATACCTCTGCTCCAAGTCCCCCACATCCTTCGCGCCCTTCTGCGCATACGCAATCATCTCAATGAAGAGGTATGCAAATGCCGCTCTACTGAGCTCCGCATTCTTACTGCGATTCAAATTCCTGTCGTATATGCTCTTCTTATTCGAGGGGTACCGCAGCCCAGGCCCTTGACTTGCGTTCCCGCTCATTGGTATATGCTGCCCTTGTAATTGCGAGTATGCCTTGGGTTGCGGACGGATTTTGGCTGCGGATGAAGACGTGGATGTGGTCTGCGCGGTGTTTTCAGGTCGAGAGTGCGAAGATTGGCGCGAGGGGTAGTACGAGTGGTGCAAAGGCAGGATGTTGGACATGGTCGCTATTGAACCCTAGCCGTGCTGTTTGGCGGAGTTATGTGGGTCTGAGGGTCGTGCGTTGTGCGTCGTGCATGATGCACCAGACTTGCCGCGGATTGAGGCTGAGATGCCAAGGACAGACTCGGCGTCTTCACATAATCACTTTTCCGCTCGAAAACCTCCACCAACGACAACCCTAACATCGACGTTCTAGTAAACCACCTAAAAGCTACTACAACTACCTCCCCAACTGAGTTACAAGTTCAACAACTAGCGCGACAGAAAGGTAACTAGTAGTCTAAGCTAAAAGCGCTTGCTCTTCTTCATTTTCTTTAGCATGTGATAGACTGGAGCCGGTTAAGATGAATACAAAAACCCATCTTTCTTTGCACGAGGGTACGTACAAGAGTGCTCTTATGTATGTTGAAGTTTGTAATCTTTTCAACGAATGAGGTCAACTGCAGGTAATTGTCTGTACTTTCAGGTCTTTTATCATTAGGTGTTTCGTACGTAAATGCTAAAAGTGAGGTACTTACTAGAGCGTTGGATTCGGCCTTTTAGGAAAACAATTCTGGGCATTATGTATGCATGGAGGTCTTACTACCTCTCAAACGCGTGACTAGAGGACGCTAAGGAAAGCACGCATTTTAGAGGCCGTGCTTTGTAATAGATGAGGGTACTACATAATGTTTTCTTGGCGCAGTTTGAGAATTGATATGGGGCTGGGAGAGAACCGTGGGACTAGATATCAGTACCTGGGTAACGTTGATGTAAGTACCGTAGTTGCCCGAGACCCGCGCGCTTGCCTACATCACTCAGATATAAAAACTAGCTTTGACTTCCAATGCCACAAACAACCAACTATAACGCAAGTGCAATACTTGTACAATCTCACCATATCTTTATAACACCTCGAGCGACGCCAAATTTATCACCATGGGTGGAAACAAGAGCACCAAAGATAGAAAGAAAGGCCAAAGGAAGAGAAAGGAGAAGGAAATGCACAAGGGAGCAGAGAAGGTGCAGAAAAAGGGGCCCCAAATCTCAGCCGGCAATCTTGTATACTTCCCAAAGCTGTCTTTAGAACTCAGAGAGGGGATCCCATCGAGAAACTATGTCAAGATTGCTGCCATGTTAAGGTCTGCAAAGAAAAAGGCCAATCTTTACTCTGCGAAATGGGAATCCCCGAAGAGATTAGAGAAGGATCCGGTGATAACGGAGGAACGATGGTATGAAGCGATCTCGGACCAATATGAAGAATGGTACCAGGACGCCTCGAGCAGCATCACATGCAAAAAGGAAGGTTTTTCCGCACTCATTCCAGAGTGGCAGCAAGTCATGCTCACCGGACATCTCCCAGGTTCTGTGGGCGAGCCTGCGATTATGAGGATCGAAGAGGAACTTGCTATCCTCACCAGAGACAGCCTGATCTTGCAGTTTCATAGATACAAGATGAAGGGAGAATTCCTCGATACCTATCTTAGGAGCGAAGCTACGGATATGGCATATATTGATGCAATGATCATGCGCTATCTTCCCCCAGCCGATTGCCAGAAGTGGTTCAAGGATGGGAATAGCCGTGATGCGGGACTGCAAAACGACTTTCAAAAAGGACTAATCTGCCGCTACAAGATTCAAGCGGGAGAACAACAAGCGTTCTGGTGCCCAGTTTCTCGTCAGTATCACCATGCCTGGGATATGACGGCTACCCATCTAGTCCCGTACAATATCGGAGAGACAAACTGCGACTATATGTTCGGCGCCCCAAAGGCGGCTCACCGAAAACAATATCAAGGCCATTTAAATAGCCCCTCCAATGGCCTTTTCATACATGAGGATCTCGAGAGAGAAATCGATAATGGTTCAATGATCATCGTCCCAGCTAGTAAGGGAGACGTTGATCCAGAGACAAAAAGGGTTGTGGACTTTGATAAAGACAAGAAGCCATACAAGGTCCGAGTCCTTAACCCTACCCTGCTGGACGTAAATTCCGTCGTTACAATCATTGGGGAGGTAAGAAGGTCAGAACTCGACGTGAGAATCCTCCAGTTTCAGAACAATGAGCGCCCAAGAAAGCGATATCTGTGGTTTCTTGCAATCACCAAGATTGTGCGTCGACGTCAGTGTTGCGCCCCGGGCTGGCACAACGACATAGAGGCGCTAAGAGGCGACATCTGGGCTTCACCTGGTGCATATATCCGGAAATCGACCATGTATACTCTAATGCGTCGCATTGCATTCGTCGAAGATCCGGAAGCCATCCTAAAACTAGGACCCAACATGAGGGGTAGCGTGGAGGAAGGTTCTACCGACGTAGAAATCGCGGACCGTGTGGCTTGGGCTATGAGTCCGCCGATAGAGGAATATGAGACGCAGATGCGTGGGGAAGAAGGCTCTCCGCCGAACGGGACCATACAGAGTCGGGTGCTCTCCGATCCTTTTCGTCAAACGAAGGTACGCCGCGCCAATGGATTCACGGACTGGCACTCAAGGTCATCTCTACAGGCCGATGGCTCATGGGTCGAGTCTTTCTCGGGCCTGGATGTTTAGAGATCTAAACATGATGGCCATGAATCGCCCTCGAATTTCAGACACGTCTTTAGCCCTCTCCCTTAGATAACGTTTAACGACTCACTTCTCCAGCTACTCCTAGTTTACGATAACTCATGTCTATGTCTTACCCTCAATTTCCATTAGCTCACATCATTGGCCCCTCTACATTTCCCATCCACTAATGTCCTCGGATTCATGATAATGCACAGGCATTCCGCGAGGTTACCAGTTTTACGCACAAGGCTGGCTTACTCGAAGAGCATGTTCATCCTGTGCTTTCCTGCCATGCTGAGGGATCATTCATGCCCGTAGGACCGACTAATACAGCGATTCTTATCTCGTATGGTGATCGGTGTATTCAATGAGCGCGGCGTCGACATAGGCACAGACAAACTGGATCAGATTTCTGTCAGGCTGTATTTTTAGCAAAGATTAAAACCAAGTCTTCGGGCCTGTTCAATAATAGTCCTACACATTTTGTTTGTATAACTGCTAAGATTAAGGTTTGTTTGGGGGTCTGTTTTATACTAGGCAGATATGAGGGGTTATCTAATCATAGTACATTTACTAGGTTTAGGTTACTTATGGGTCTTTTAAGCCTCTATATTATATTCCCCCCTCTCTTCTTTTCTATTTAGCTCGTTCTACGCTTTCTTTATGCGTCTCTAGCGTATATATTATAGTATCTTTTTTGTATGATGCGGAGGCATATTTAAAAGGAAGAAAACCTACTAGAAAAGTTATATGTTATTTCTATCCCACATTTTGCTACATAGTTCTTACAACATTGTGTACTGGACCTTCTACTTTCTGCACATAAGTTGCATTTCTACCCCTAACTCGCCCAACGTCCTATTAGCCAGCCTAATTATCATATGTCCTACAAACCTGTAGCCTTAGGACCATCACTCAATTGGCCCACAGTCCTACTCTCTATATATAAGTTGTTTTTCTAACACTAATTTACCTTACGTCCTATTAGCTAATAAATCATCCTACATCTTAAAAATTTTGTAGTATTATCACTAAACTAGGTTTAAATGAGGTGGCAGGTTTAATGTTCCTCCGTCACTAATAAGCTGCAAGCCGCACCGCCCCAGAACGATCCTTAGAGCGGGGTGAGTGCCTGCTAATCTTCTCGACCGATGCCAGCTTCACGCATCTCTTTAGACAACTCCTGCTCTTCCTCCGCTTCCTGTCTCTCGCAATCTTTGCACTCGTTCTTTCCGTCGCCGAACATTCTCGCCTGCAGATCTCGCTCACATCTAGAACAGCAAAAGATATGGTCAGCAGCTGCAAGCTTTCTTCTCTCTGCCGGCTCTGGCGCGCTGTGGCTAGGGACGCCCATCGACATGATGTCGTTCTCGTAATCTTCGTTTCCATCGAGCTCCTCATTCATAGCCAAGGCTCTCCGCTGGTTTAGAATCTGCAGCACCCTGCCTATGGTGCCTCCATCCACTGCCTGTGGGTAGTGAATCCGTCCATCATTCATTTCCTTATCCTCCTCGGCTTCTTCAAGTACTTTCTCCGCAACTTCATGAAGCAAAGGCTCTGGGCTTAGGCGGAATTCCTCCCTGTCAAAGAAGGACAAATCTAATCAATGGTCAGAGAACAGCAGCACAACCTCAGCAACATATCGTACTTTTGAATGGAAGTTCGTCCAGAGTAGACGGTTCCCAGAAAGTGTCTTCTTCTTCCCAATCGCCAGGGGCGGTTTTGACCAGGTGGCTCTGGAATGCCCTTGTCAGCTCTGCGAGTCGCACGTCCCACTCCTCGTTGCCGTGGAAAAGAACCGGATTTTTCCATGAGCGTAAGTGGCTGTACAATCGACGGAGAGCTTGGCGGGCATCCGCATCTTCGTGAATGCGTTTTCCACTAACTGTTATCAAGGCTGGTGCAGTCGATGAGGCGTAAGCGCTACGGTTTTGCCAGTCTGCTACGCACTGTTTGAGCCTACGAAGAGCGTCTGTATGCGTGGCTTGAAGTCGTTCAGTGTCGTTGCGGAACCTTTTCTTACTTGCCGCTGTGGTAGTCTTCTTGGACATCGTTTCAATGTCGTCTGCGGCCTTTTTGACGTCTTGGGCGGTGCTGCGTAGGTCATCTAACTCATCTTTTTCCAAGCCATCGACTCCGCGGAAAGATCTTTGCGAGAACATGTTCCAATCGGCGGTATAGGGATTTCGATCGTTGTGGTGGTAGTGGTTTAGGGCAGCTAGACAAAGTCCTAAGGCTGGGTGATAGCGAATCTTTACCACCTTCACCTCGAGAGTGGCCACAATCCACACGGCTGCCTAAATCGGACTCACCGCCACTTACCCCGCTTTTAAACAACAAAGCTTATGCCTTTAGTAAAAGTTAAGTCTCTCCTACTCTTTCCTTCATCGCACTACCACTATGACCGACCCCAAGAAACCCCGATTAAGCGCGGTCGCGTCGGCAATCGAAAAATTGAACAACCTCGACGTCTCAAAGTACCGATTCCAAACTGAAGCTGAGAGACATGAGCTTGCGAACCATTTCATGCAAGGCATCCGGGCTGGCAGAGGGCTCCTCGGGAATGAGGAAGAAGAGGCTGCGCGGTACCAACCAACGGTAGAGGAAGAGATTGAGAGCGAGGTCAAAGACGCCGAGACCACTGCGGCCGACGGCTGCGAGGATGATGATCTCAATGTCATAACCGCCCCCAGTGGCAAGGTCTATGCTATAGCACAGTATTATGGCAATGACTACAAGGAACGCATAGTAAGTAAATGAGAGAATTAGATTATGCTGTGCTAACTCATACTAGCTGGCGCTCCATGCCGTTGAACCTATGGACATTCCCGACCACATGACGCTGATTCCACACGACTACCAGCTGAAAGGAGCTAAACAGATAGATTTTGCATGCAGATCACCATCGCGAGGCGTGCTTGTTGGAGATGGTATGGGTCTGGGGAAGGCCCTGCAGTCAATTCTGAGCATGTGGCTACAGAGAGAAGAACCAGGATTATCACTTGTCTTGTGTCCCGCCTCACTCTGCCAACAGTGGGTCATTCTATCAACGGCGCTTTCGAAGAGGTACGAGACTTTTCGTCATTGGCGATTTCCTGCTAACCAGAGCTAGGGCCACGGACTCTCTGCCATTCATTTGAACAGCCCTTCCATCTCAGTGCATCAGATACTAGCCGGCGGTTACGACGTAGTAGTAAGTTCGTACCAGTCAGTCGATGCGAGCTTCCGAGCCACGAAGAAGTACCTAGATGCGGTCCAGCATTGGGCTGAAGCCGGCGATCGCAACGCTCTTCGACCTAAACGGCCAACTGCTGCACTTGCAAGCCAGCTCTGGGTTATGGCCGGTCTTCCCTTCAAGCGTGGCTACCAAGATGAAGCCCACCAAGTCAACAAGCGTGATGGAACTCGTCATCAGGCCATAAGAAGTTACCCGTCAAGTCCTGGGTTATGATCTCGGGCACCCTGCCGCAAAATAAATGGCATGATATTTCCGGGTATTTCGACTTTCTTAAAGGTCATCCATACACAAGCGATGCAGCTTTCCTTAAACAATTCTCCGGGGAGGGTCACGGTGGCGGCAGGCATCCGAACGGTGCTCAGCTGAAGCTTCTTCAGCGTTGTCTCCAGGCCTTTACAATTATGAGGTCGAGGGACGTACTCAAGCTGCCCCCTTGCGAGCTCGTTTCTTTCCCCATCACATTGGATCCGATCCAAGCCATTGTAGTCGCAGAACGTACGAACAAGTACAAGCAAGCCTCTGCCATGAAAGACGATAGCCCAGAAGATGATTGTTCGGCTCTTGGGTTAGCCGTGCACGCGCAGATGTATACGCTGCATCCTAAGCTGGCGCCCAAGGATGGAGCTGCAGACAACTACGATCCTGATGAAGAAGATCTTCGCAACCTTGCCGCAGAAGACATCAACACAGAAAATCGCAAAGAGGGCCTCAAATCTGGTGAGAAGCGCAGGCTTTGGCTGGAAGAGCTTGACGCATGGACGGACGAAGATGCCTTCGACTCGCCTCACGTTCGCGCCTTGACTGGCTTACTCCACCACGCAATCATCAATCAACCGGAGAACAAAATTGTCGTCTTCTCACAATACATACGCTATCTCGATATCATCGCTCGAGCCATGAAAGCCATATATGGTGTGGTATGTTTGCGGTACGACGGCCAAGTCTCGCAGAACAATCGTATGAAGGTGCAGACAGAGTTCAAGAACAAGGAAAATCCCCGCCCACTGTTGATCACAGCTGGAGCAGGAAGCGTTGGATTGAACTTGACGGCTGGTACCATCGGTATTCAATGTGAAGAGTGGTGGAATATGTCCAATGAATACCAAGCAATTTGCAGGCTTTGGCGTCAAGGCCAAGAAAACACAGTTACCTCGGTCAAGTTTCACATTGCTAATTCTGCGATTGAGGGTGAGATCGCCCAAGTTCGTCGAGCTAAGGCCAAGATGAAGAGCCAGCTACTAGAGCCTCTCTATCACACCCACGACAAGGCGCCGGAAGTAGTAGAGCTCTTGTACTAAAGACATAGACGTTTCGGTCGCCAAAGACGATCATTGGCAGCTTATTCTAAGCGGGCAATCTCAGATAACCACGCTCCTTGGGTTTAATTTTAGGTTTGGGGTTTTGTCGCGCAGGATGGGGAGTTTGTAAGATTAGAGTGCGAATTGTAAAGCGGATTAGACACCGTTCATTCTAGATGCCTAAGACCATTAACGATGTTAAACACTAGCCTATCTTCACTGCGTCAACGATTGTAGTTGTCAGTGAATAATTTACAAGTATGCTGCTACAGCAATCTGAATGTTTCATACAGATTACGATCATAGTAGGCGTCAGTACGACATTACCATATCTGTAGTATAGCGGGCTTTGTATCTTATAAAGAATTTAAGGTGCTCTAGACGTAACATTCGTGCAGTATCTACTACTGCTTAGAAGAGTTAAAAGTAAGCATACTTGTTCATTGTCATAAATTTGCCTCTGATAAGAATGAAGAGCCTTACATATTATCATTATGCAGTAATATATATTAAATAGCAAATGCTCTTACGCCTAGTAAATATACTTATCTATCAAACTGATTGCAGTCTATGAAGGCAAAACGTAGTAGAAAATTTAGCATGTTGGGACGTTTTAACCCTTCTGTCACTTGCTGCGGTCACGAGTATGTAAGCATTATCGTAAGGATACCCTCTCCTATGTGCCCACATGCCTTCTAGAGAGGCGCCGCGAAAGACATGGCCCGGATCGGATAAGCAAATAAGTCTATAGGAAACGATCGTATAGTAATGTTCTTCCTTGGACATAGCTACCAACGAGAATATCACTTCTAGTTACATGGGCTGTGTAGAGGACGACTTGTGAAAGCCCCGAGTCTACAACTAGCACAACAACCCCTTCAGCACAACGCTGATAGTCCGGGATGTGATATTTTAGCCAGAAGGAAACATAACTAGCTATTGTGTATTACACGGGCTCGATGTCAAGATTAAGACCAATCGACTTCAGGAGACGCGAAGAGCCATTGCAGAGTCACGTCGGGCGCTTGTCGCCTTGTAAGCCAGCCATATGTAATCGACGACCGATACGAAGGTACTGCCACTGGCGATTTCGACGACGAAGATAGGCGATGAAGATACACACGACAGCATAAAGCTCATGAGATGCTTCAGGCTTGATACCAGAACGACTGTAACGACGACAACGACGATACTGAGGTGACTAATAGCATTAGGATGACTAGTATTTCAGACGCGACCGTACTGGGCAATTTCGACACAAATGCGACAGATGATGATTGTCTAGTGATGCAGTCTGGCCAGTCAGCGAAACAACAGTTTTCCAATACGTCGATGGAGCTGACATTCTACTTTTCGACTGTCAATACGGTTCGCAACGAGCCTTGTCCCTCTATCGCGAGCCTCAACGCTTCGCCCCTGGCAATGGTCTGGAAAGGTAATAACAACAACCATTCTTCTTTGTTCTTCGACTTCTTTACCAACAGGCTGGTCAACAGTTACAAATATTCCACCTCTGGACCAGAAAATCTTGTCTTCCGTCAAAGGAAATGCGATCCGTCTGTTGATAGGAAACAAGAGTTTGTGAAAGCGGCCAAGCATATCAAGCCCGCCGGGATCTTTTTCTGTTACCGAACTGGATGTACGCACATTGTTATCACAAGTATCAATCTCATGTGGCATATCGAGACTCACGACAGGGTCAAAAAGTCATGTCCACATGATTGCTATCAGAATAATATGTATAGGTCCAAGACTGGCCTAAACACACATCTGAAAGGAAGCCATCTGGGATATTTGTCAGTAATCCGCTGACCCGCCCTTCCATGCACATAAAATCGCGTGTTTCAGAACTTAGCAGCCCTGTAGGCGCACTTCAAGACCAAATATACGACTATTCTCGAGAACGAGGTGCTAGTTGATTGAGCGAACACAGGGATTATCCGGGGACCATGATGTATGAAAGCGTTCCTGAGGCAGTCAAATCCGCCGTTGGGGTTCTGAGCTAAGGCATCCGCATACACTTGTTGTGTGATAGGTGATGCTAGGAGGTACCTATGGGAGTGGAAGAGTGTATTTATGAATTTAGTATTATAGCTTTATGCAGCGGCATATATTACCAACTACTGAAAAAGCATGTGGCTTAGACACAACTTCTTGTATTATGATCCATAGATGAAATTTACAAAGGCGAACAAGACTTGGATCATGTTGTATCTTTCCATGAAGTGTGCTAGACCAGTTTTATCCTCCGACATATCTCGCCTCATCTTAAGTCGTCTCCACCGACAATCTCATACACCCGCCTTTTCGAGGATGTCGACAATGTCTCTAACCATCTGACCCAGACGGCCTTCTTTATGACTGAGGGCGGCAACTAGCAGCTTCACGACAGCCATAAATGCTGCTCTTGCAGAGTCAGTATCGGGCGCCCCACTGAAGCCATACCAAATGTCTTGGTAATTCGAGTCTAGAGCCATGTCGCCAGCAGCATCGCTTACCATCTTGCCAAACTCCTTGTCGGTGTCGACGACTTCTTCCAGTTTCTTCTTCACAGCTATGAGAAGGCTGCTCTGCTCTTCGGGGTTTAACGATTTGCTTGCGAAGCCTAATACTCGAAGGACTGTACCTTCAACTTGCTTTGCCATCTTGCCGAGCTGTCGGATCCATTCCTCCTTCTCGTCCTTGCCAGTAGGCTCCTCTTTCTTCACGTTTTCTCGATCGATCGCCTGTTGGATAAGGTAACAACCCTCGAGGACAAATGATTGGAAATGTGTATATGGGGGGAAGATCTCGGCGCTTGGCAAACCCCGACTGAGGAGGTAGATCAAGTGGGCGCCCAGGGTCTCAACGCCCATCCATGCGAGCTGAGCCTCTTTCACGAATCTCGCTGCCTGCTCAGGGCTGAATGAAACTGCCTCGTCGTCTGCTGCATCTGCAAAGGCGTGTATTGCTGGGTTGGCCCATGGCGCCAATGTCAGATCGTTGTCTATCTGCTCGAGCACCGAGATCATCTCGTTGATGCACCACGGGCTTTTTTCAAGCTCGTAAGCGCTCAAGAGAGCACCAAGCTCATAGCTCAGCGACGTGTTCGGCGGCAGTATCAGTTTCGTCTGGTCGCGGGCTGTCGCATGCCTTCTGCCCTTCGCCGATTGTAATCTTGATGTGCCGGCCTGGGTAGCGAGCTTGAGCGCCTTCTTATTCCTGTTTTCACCTCTACCTTTGGCGGTGGTAGTGCAGTCTCTGTACAGACTAAGCAAATAGACTTCTTCTTGCTTGAAGACATGTGGTGTGCAAAGCCCGTTGACAGTAGACATCAGGACATGGGTAGTGATAGTGGCAGGCGGATTCTCGGCGACAATGACCTTGATGACGGCCATGAACGGGTCAGCGACTTCGTCAGCTTTGCTCAAAATAACCGACGGGTGACTGACAGCCCCCTTGGCTTGGGAGGCTTCGAGAGCTGCTGATGTATTCAACGAGCGCGGCGTCGACATTGGCACAGACAACCTCGATCGAATTTTTGAAACACCAATGTCTGATGTCAGGGTATGGTTTTATCGCGAAGACTAGGCCACAGTCTCGATCACATGCCCACAACTCATCTCTTGTCCGCCAAAGATTCGAGCCGCGTCGCAGATACGGCTTTGAACTGATAGGTATCAGACTGACAGCAGATAAGATATACGGATATACGATTAACACGTTGAATTTAAAATCCGACTATAAGTGGAGGTTTCTTCTCGTCTGAACATCGGTCGAGCGGCAGCCTTCATTTCATCACATCAATACTCCTCCTCTCGCTGACAGCCTACCAGCCAAACAACATCCCACCAATCTCTTGTTCTGTCTGAACCAACAGAATCCGATAGAAAATCGCGATCCTCGTGGCTTCTCCTCCCCCTGTTGCTTTTCTAGAATCGTGGAGTCGTCTAAGCAGGGATGGTTCATGTAAGCATTCTCCCTAAATCGTTATCTTAAACGAATTCCTCTCACGCCTCGCACTTCACCGAGAAGTGTTAGCAATTGTTCATACTGCTCGGTAAAACCTTCTTCACGATGTCAAAAGAGCGTGACGCTGAGAACTACATGTCGGATACAGGCGAGGCGCTGCAGAAGAATCGTTGACGTAGATATAGAAAGTGTCTTGCAGGAGTCAAATTTGAAGTTGCTCATAGAGTATAGAACCGGGATGGCTTCGCGATAGCAATTTTTCTTGTGAGCGACAATTTTAAGTAATTTCTAGGAAAGAAGGAGAAAGTGACGAACATTTTCTTGCAAGTTCTCAAAATTATAGCAGTACCTATCGCTTAGCGTTGCTCTTACATCCAAACAGTTTAAAGGTTCGTCCTTTATTAAACTTCATAGCTGATTCCTCCTAATCACAAAACACCATCTTGTATATCTTCAACCTCAGCTCTAATGATAGCTTGGCGAAAACAAGAGCTTTGAGACTAATATTTTGCCTTTCCATTCCACCATCTTTTTCCATCAACCAGGACACTGCGCTTCCTTTTCCCCAGGTTACGGATACGATTCCAGTGCTTCATATTAGCGATGACTGCATACCACTCTAGCTATTTTCTGGATGAATCGCGGAATTGCCTCATGCAGCTGTGAAGTAACGATGATCTTGGGAAATGGCACAGGCTGAGGAAAGGGCAGATTATAAGTTTGCACACGAAGCGCAGGGTATCGTTGTCGTTCCATATGTACGTCACGGCTTCTTTGATGATTTGGTCATCATTATGGTATCTTTAAGATGTACGAGGATCAGAAAGTGAAAAATTCGACTGAAGATGTGGATTCTGGGTAGCATTGTTCAATGTCGCGAAGGAGGCGCACCTGGTGCGAGTCAGTCCACAAGGTGTGGCTGCGTAAGGCAACCATATCTCCGTCAGGCAATTTACAGCCCGTATTTCGTCCAGGTTGTGTCTTTCGTGATTGCAGTCTCTTCTTTATAACTTGGTGATACTGAAAGAGGGCATTTTTTGTGATTGAAACATGACGCCAAAACTCATCGTAAAGGTGTTCACGACTTTCCATCCGATCAACAGGTCAGTGTAAGTCGCAGCAAAAAGCTTCGGGGATCTTGAAGATTGGGTAAGCACAACCTGACCCGATCATCGTAGCCTCGTCCTTCCACGAATCTTCCACTTCCCGCAAAACAAATCCGGGCTCTCCTCAGGATTCGGCCACCGTCGGTACTTGCGTATTGCTTCCAATGTACCAACTATCTCATACCACACTCGGCAATGGAACCTAGCAGCCTACGACTCGATCGCATCCAGTAATTCGAGCTCTTTCTCCAGGCAACGCTCCGGGCTATCGCTTATGTGAACTTTATTTATTTTTTAAGGTGTCAAGGGTGGTGGTTGTTGTTGTAGTCAAAATGGGGTTCTAAAAAAGTGAAAAGCAGCTACCCTCTACTAATTAATCGCAAAAGTCAAAAAAAAATTGTGTGTAGTTAACAAGATTTAAATAGTAGGTAGATAAGTTCTAGGAGGAAAGCTTAAACTACTAAGCAATAATTAGAGTTAAAAAATTTGCTAAGGTACTAAAAAACAACACTAGTTAAAACGTGTCTAATAGTAATTGCTAGCCTATAGCTAATAACAGGATTACAGTAGAATTGTAATAGGATTATAATATAATATAATAGAGGAGGGAAAGGACACGTACGTACTGCAGTAGGAGCCTATAATACTTTATAAAGCTATTACTTCTTACTTACTACTTCTTACCTTTTAAATAGCACTATATATAAATAATTTATATATAATATGCTGTAATAGCGTGTAACCTCTATAATAAGTATCTCTTTAACCTTAACTCTTATTTAAAGACAGGAAGCTCTCTTATTATATACCTAGCCCCTAAACTAGTCTAGCTTAAGCTAATTATATAGACACCTAAGTTTATTAAGTATTTATAAACTTAGCCTCTTTAAGACTTTATAATTATATTTTTTTATAAATAACTCTAAAATCCGTAATATCTCTATATATAAAAAATATTAAGCCTTAACTTAGCTAGTTGTAGAAGAAATATAAGATCTATAAGGTATTTACTAATACTAGCAAAGTACTTAAAATACTCTACTTTAGTATCCCTTTTTTCTTATTAATTATGTATAGGCTAAGTAAAAAAACTATTAATTAGTTAGGCTAGCTATTGCATAACATTAAAATAGTAATAAAAAAGAAAGAAGTAAGAAAGGAGGAGTAGGTGTTTTATTATTATATGTATAAGTTAGAAAGCAAAGTAATAATAGTGCTGCTTCTTTAATTTATCTAAGAGTACCTAGAAGTAAAGCCTTAATATAAGTAGGTAGTATAAGTAGGATAAGGCGTGTTAAGTTAGAAGGCAATTTGCGTCTTTGTCTTGCTTTTCTTTATTTCTATCTAAATATGCTAGAGCGACACACTAATTGCGTGCTAGTAATGCTAAACAAGGGGGCATAAGCCCTAATACCTGTTGTTAGCAATAAATCTTTTTTTTTTACTAAAAAGGTGTCTATAAAATGTATGGTCACATTAAAAGGTTGTCTTAAAAGGCTAAAGCTAATGTGGACTTTATATCTCACATCAAGAACCTTTGAAACCCCGCGATAGTCAGCAACTTCTCTCCTTCGTAAGGCATTCCGCCACGAAGAAGCTCTTCATATGAATTCGAATCAAACTATAATCTGAATACTTTGCCTTTTTCTGCGTTCACACGTTAGAAACGCAAATGAAAGTGTATGAACTTAAACTAAATTATCACCAGGCGCAACGTGAGAGGGTTCATTCTTTTCATGAGTTCACTGCTACAGATAACTAGCCGCCATGTACCATCAGCTGAATGTTATGGAAAGAAGAAGACTCGAGTGTTGTTACAGAGATAGATGCGCGACAACGTCCGCGCTCGAGTTACGCCTTAGTCGGCTACAATACCAGAATGCCCATACCTGTATAGCCTATACCATTAGTGTTCGGACGTCTGACTCTTGTACGAGAGAGCTCATAATCTCTGCGTGCTGGCTGCGGAAACCTTCAAGGTCTGTTTTGTAGCAGAGAACCTCACGAAATGGAGACCCAAAGCGGAGGAAGGAACGCGGAGCCCAGCATCCGGGGTTGCCCAAGTTAACAACCCACAATTTCCCCGCCCCCGCAAACCCAGCCCCGCACCAATTCCACCGCCAACTCCACCGAACCCAATGCTATGGAGCCGCTGAAAGCCGGACACACAGGAACTATGGAAATATCTCCTGATATCGTGACATCCCAGCCCCGCATCCGACTGCGCAAGCGGACGCGGCCCTCCTGCGCGAGCCGCTACGCAACATGACGCCTGTATCCGGACTTGGCTATTCGACCAAATCTAAGAATCCATACACGGTTGTAGCTGTGGGTACTTTTGGATCACATGTACAGTAACCCTTGGATTCTTGGAGGCTGTGCTCAGCGGAACCGAAGTCGTTCCGTTTAGAGTTTAAAGGCGGAGATGGTCATGTCTGCCATTGAAAGCGCTTTCGTAAATACAGTCATTTCTCGTGAGAAGTGCGACTCTGCTGAGTTATGGGACTCCCGATTTGGGGGAACACAGATAGGGCTTCTACAATCACCATGCGCGCAGCAAGATACTACGGCAAAGAAGATATCCGAATTGAGAATGTGGATGAGCAGAAGTGTGGTGCGGGACAAGTCAGGGTATGTTGTTCGATTTCCCCAAAGGCTGCCCGCACGATAGCTGATGATGAGTAGGTCGCCCCAGCCTTCGTCGGTATCTGCGGTACTGATCTTCATGAATACCTCGGTGGACCCAATTTCGCACCAACGACACCGCACCCGTGTACGAACGAAACGATTCCCATTACCCTAGGGCATGAGTTCTCGGGAACTGTCACTGAAGTTGGTTCGGATGACTCGGGCTTTACTGTAGGCCAGAATGTCGTCGTTCAGCCGACGATATATTGCGGCACATGTGAGGCATGCAAAGCTGGCTCCGAGAACGTGTGCGAGAATGGTGGCTTTATCGGGCTCTCGGGAGGAGGTGGCGGTTTGAGCGACTCGGTTGTTGTGCCTGAAGGTGCGGTATTGAAGCTGCCCAACAACGTACCGCTCGATGTCGGTGCACTGGTAGAACCACTAGCTGTCGCATGGCATGCCGTTTCCGCCGCTCCATTGACACCAGACTCCGTCGTCATGATCATAGGCGGTGGGCCGATCGGGCTTGCAATCGTGCAATGTCTTGTGGCATTGGGTACGAAGAAGATCATCTTGAGCGAGGTGTCCGGCTCACGGCAGCGCTTCGCAAGAGAGTTTGGTGCTCACCATGTCCTATGCCCCAAGACATACGATGTTGTCAAGATGAGCAAAGCGCTCAGCGGCAGGGATGGGCCGGATGTGGTATTCAACTGCGCTGGCGTACCAGCAAGTCTCACAACAGCTTGTACGGCGGTAAGGGCTCGAGGCACGGTCGTCAATGTCGCAATATGGGAGAAGGAGGTGCCATTCAATCCCAACATGCTCGTGTTCCGGGAAGCGCAATACACAGCTGTCTTGGGCTATCAAAGAAAGGACGTCGAGGCGGTCATCCAACATCTAGCTGCTGGTAAGTTGTATTGTGAGCAAAACCTAATTTGTCCAGTCGCTGACAGGTTTGTAGGTACTTTGAAGCCTATGAGAATGATTACCAGCAAGATTAACCTAGAGGATCTGGTAGAGAGCGGAATCAAAGCCTTAATCAACGACAAGGAGAATCAAGTGAAGATTCTGGTGGAAGTTGGGGGGATGAGTCGTGTAGATTCTGCTGTACACTAAAGCAGTAGCGCTCGTATAGACCGAAGATATCCATTGTTGCGATGAGTCGACCACGATCTGATGCTCGGGTGTTTTATTTTGGAGGTGGTAACCATGTCGGTCCGCACGATCGGAAGAGCGGTCCAGTGGGCAGCTCCCATGTCCAAGCATGCCGTCACTTCGGCAAAACTCATCCACGTCCTTGGACAACACCAGACCCCCCACTACCTACTTTGATGACTTTGAATCAAGCATTAGTTCATGCCTTCGCATTATCTACATATTTTGATTATCATACTAACACAAATGTCCTCGCTAACCCTAGACTTGACGGCGCGCTGCCAAGCGTCGTATGCGGTGCGGCTGGTGCTCATCTGCCGTAGCCAGCCTCGGGCGCTGCATCGGAGTGTCTCCCTGTGTGCAGGAGAAGCGCCTTTTCTACGTTCCAGAGCCCACTGATCCTACTCTATAGGCACTATGTCGCAGTACAACTCCATGCCTTCGCCAGGGCCCTATGTCCCTCCAGCCCAAGGCGGTCCAGCACAGCAAGGCCCCCAGCAACCCGCCAGCCACCAACCCAATACCATGAGCTATGGAGCATCTAATCAATCTCAGAAGGGAGGCGGATCGTTCGGTCAGATGATGAATCAGCGGCTTGAGCAGGCGGTAACGACTGGGAAGCCAATGTTGAACAAGCTGGGCAAGACTATAAGCTCAAAGCTAGGGAGCAAGCCTTCAGGGGGCCCACCGCAGCATCTACAGAGCTACCAGAATTACCAAAGTCACTATGTACAGCAGAACCAGTCGCAACCGTACCAGCAACCCCAGGGTCAAGCTTTCAGTCCTCACTCGCAATCGCAGCAGTGGGGACAAGCGCAACATCAACCCCCACCTCAAGCGCTGAACGCCTACCCATCTCCGCAGCAGTCCCCGTACCAGCAGTCCAACTACTCTACGCCCGCTTCAGCCCACTCGGGACAGAACAACTACTTCCCACAACAGACGAACCAAGCGCCCAATCCCCAATCCTATGCGCCGCAATCACCGCTTGCGACCACTGGGCATACCGCATGGCAATACGGACATGGTGGGGGCACAACGGAGCAGACACAGACACAGGGACATGTAGGGCAGGGCCAGGTATTGCCAAGCTCGCCTCAGGCGACCGTCTCACAACAGATACACGGACAGAGCCAATATACTGGACAGCAGATGGGGGTGGTTGGAGGCTCATATGTCACTCAACACACACCTCCTCCTCCTACTTCGAGCATGTCGCCAGAGATCCCCGCCCAACCCGTGCAGCCACATTGGAGACAGTCAGTTGCCGGACAGCTGCCTCCAGGCAGTACCGAACAGCAATCAGGGACCTCGACACATTACTCACAGCAGAACACCGCTACGATGACACCACCAGTTCATGCAGCACAGCAGCACCAGTGGAACAGCCCGTCTCCGGCTGGCTCACACAGTCAAGGACAGTCGCAGACGGTACCTCACTCCGTCAGCCCTCCGCCTGCACAGCATATGAATGTGTCACCCCAAGTGCCATCAAATAAGCCCGTGCAGTCAAGCCAGCAGTCGACACCTGCACCGCAACATGCAGCTCCATATTCGGCGCCGACAGAGTTCATTGCAGAGCTTCCAGCCGACCTTGGAAACCTGAGTCTTGTAAAATCAAAGCCTGAGGGGGCTGAATCATTCGTTTCAGAGTCGCAATATCAGGCCTTACGCCCTGCTTTGTCCCAGACTGGATCGCCCTCTCCCGGTTTTACCATTCCTCGTCGAAGTCTAAGTGCCAGCACAGTTCCACTAGCTGATCCATGGAGGTTTGCAGATGCGATGACGGAGGTTCCAACACGCGAGTTCTATATTCTGGCAGATGTGCTTTTCGATGCCTTGGACAGGAAGTTTGAGCCTAGAAACACGGGCCTCCTAGAAGCACCAAAGATCATCGGAAGCTGGATGAAATTGACAGAGACGCGTGTCGTGAGTGTTTTGGTTGTCGGAAGATGATGCAGAGCTAACGTGAAGTCAGGCCTTTTTGCGTATGGATCTTATAGCGCCTTTGCAAAGTTGTGGAGTCTGGAGGGAATTCCACACATGATGGTGCCCTGCCAACGCGACTTGACACCAAACTGGAACTTCAATCAACACTCGCATGCGCAAGACGTAAAAGTAATATCTGAGGTGCCAGGGCCAATGACGACGTACACGACGTACATGCCAGCTCTAAACCGGGCAGGATGGTACAAGTTCTTCTTTCTTGAGGTGATGGATGCACCAGAGGACATTGGTGACTTGTTAGCAGCACTATGCGCGGACACTTACAAGCCGGGTGTGCTCAACCACCCCGACGTTAACAAGCGAGACAAAACAGAAATGCCTGCACTTCAAGCTAGAGCTGCGGAGATACACAGGTATGCGATGGGACGTGTTTGTGAGGAGACCAAGGTTGCGATGGCGGTCGACCCCAATGTTCCTCTGTCGCACACGTACCCCCCTGTACCCGCCTCGGGATCCGCGCAAACGTCGCCAGAAGATATGGCTGCGAGAATGCACAAGATGCAGGCAGAGCGACAGTTGAATGACATGGCCGCTTGGACGATGCAAGGTTTACAGCCGAGAGGATATCCGGGGGGCGGCTATGGTAGTCTTGTGTAGAGTCCAACCAAGAACGCGCAAGCAGCAGTGCCGCGTGTCCGTCACTGCTACGCTTTCAATGGTGCGACAGAAGGTAATCCAGATCTTGTCCGTTGTGCCCAGAATAGTGGCTAGCTTTTAACAGGCGCAAGCGGGTTCCTGCATGCACTGGTGCCGAGGACCGGGGAGAAGGCACTGCTGTACGCAACACACCAGTCTCCTCTGTGCATGCTTGGTGTAGTCAGAGAAACATTGTATTCTTCCCCAGGAGTTCGATTGGCGGCATCCCTATGGCATGGCATGCATGTTTCACCTCGGCAAGCTATTGTCATCTCAACGATAAACGTGCAATCTACTATGTACGCAGGGCCCCCCCCCTCACAGCCAGTCCGCGCGTTGGGCCTTTCCCGATGCAGCCTCGATCTGCAGGTCCCACCTTGCTTTTGCGCTCCCCAGCCTTGCTTTGTGAGGAAGCCGCGCGAAGGTTGTACCAACAAATAATTCTGGGCTGGGCGCGTGTCCAACCTCTTATCTTCGCTCTCCCATCGCCGCTCTTCTTGCATTCTTCACGACTTGACGTTGCAAGCACTTATCACAAGCATTTTCCACATTGTACTTCCCTGCTTCTATTACGAGTAATTCAAGACGACATTACCTCTCCTATTTGTGGGTCTTATACGCTGTCAGGGATCCTTGGACCTTCACGATGCGCACTGCAACCATCCTCGCTCCGCTTTTCTTCGCGGCCACAAGCCTCGCCCAGGCTGTCGAGGAGGGCATTGCTCCCGCGGCGCCCGCGCCTGAGGGCTGCCAGACTACTGTCGAAACGCCCTTCCGAATTGGCACGCTCGAGAACCCCACCCTCAAGAGGCGCGAGACTGCACAAGAGGTATGTCCACTGCCCTCGATCACAACCACGTATATCTGCTGACATAATTACCCTCAGGCATCAGATGGCGGCCTCCTCTGCACCCTCGAAGACGGCATCCTACGTGACCAATACGGCCGCACTGGCTCCATCGTAGCAAACCAGCAATTTCAATTCGACGGCCCGCCCCAAGCCGGCGCAATCTACACAGGTGGCTTCTCAGTCTGCAGCAACGACTCGCTCGCCATAGGAGGCAGCACCCGCTGGTGGCGCTGCATGAGCGGATCTTTTGGCAACCTGTACGACCAGTGGATTGGCGACCAGTGCCAAGAGATCCGCATCCAGGCCATCTACGATGAATCTGCGTCGGCGAACAGCAGCAGCGAGGCCATGAGCAGCACCACGTCGAGTGCGCTGTCGGGATCTACTAGCGTTATTTCCGCCAGCGAGACGAGCGGCCTTACCAGCCAGAGCAGGAACATGACCGGCTCGGGCTTCTCTTCTGCCGCTCCTTTCTCCAACAGCGCTACTGGCACTGCATCTGGAAGCGCCGGCGCGACTCCCACTGGTAACGCTGCTGCTCCCCCCGCTGACGGCGCCGCTTCGTCATTCTCCGTGGCTCCTTTCGCCATGTTCGCCGTGTCCATGCTGTTCCTTGGCGCTGCTTTGGTGCTCTAGAGCATACCATTTATATCACTGAGCTCCTTTTTTTTTAGAGAGAGAGAGAAAGATTCTTCTTATTTCCCGCGCGTTGCATCTTGGGCGTTATCGTACGCCTGCTTGTACCCACCGCGCATCGCATCGCATTGCATTGTTTTGTACCTCTCTTCCGACTTGCATTAGCGGGCATCATGCTCACGGCGCGGCGCACAATACCGGCGCTTGTTGTCACCGTTGTGTTTATAGCTTGCGAGCGCAATGATTTGACGGACTGGCATTGGCGCATTTTAGGATATGGTATTGACACAGCATGAGTGTTTGAAGACATATATTACGCATTCGGTCTACTGAGGTCGGGATAGATAGATTCCGAGTCCTAATGATAATACTTTAGAAGTCTTGGTCCTTGTCGATTTGCTATTTCGTTGTGATGACTCCACAGGTGTGTTTTCTCTTCTTCTAAGCGCTACTTTGTGATCCAACGTTACTGTCAGCTCGTTTCCGTTGTTGATTCAGCTAGACTAGAATAGCTACTGGCTGCGAAGTTCCTTGGGAATAATTCAAAGAGGGCGATGTACATGGTATTAAAAATGGTATCAGACGCATACAAAATTCCCCAGCAGGTGAGGTAATTAATGAATTTAAAGAAAAAAAAAATCCCCAGCCCGCATTGCGGACCAATCGCCCCCTTCCGTCAAAAATCACTACCCAGCTCATCAAACCCATCCTCAGGCAGCGCCATGGCCTCACAACTACTTTCCAGCAACCCCCTAACCTTCTCCAGCACCTCGCGCTGCGCCCCCCACCTCACGACCTGAAACTCAATCCTCTGTCTCAATTCATCTGTCCACGCCACAGGATTCCTGGGCACCCCCTTCGCATTGCTTACCATGGACGGCAGTAAGATATTCATTTGAAACCCGGGCATAGACAGGTAGGATTTGAATTCCGAGTACGAGTTGTCGAGGCGGCGGAGGGAAGATTCCATGGACAGGTAGGAAGAGTGGAGGGAGTGGAGGTAGGAGAGTTGGGAGGAGGAGAGGGAGGCGGTGCGGCGGAGGAGGAGGAGCGTGGATGTTGCGTCGTCTTCTGTGGAGGAGAGCGGGGTGGTGTGGGCGTGGTGGGCGTCTGGGGGGATGTTGAAGAGGGGGTGGAGGAGGCGGAGCGCCCAGCGGAGGGTGTTGTCGGGTTTGGTGGCGGTGAGTGACTTCATGAGGCGGGTGCGGCGGGTGTAGCGGAGGCAGTCTTCGTGGTGGGAGAATGTAAATGTTGCGTTGCGTTTCTGGAAGAAAGGAGGGGGTTTTATGTTAGCGATGTGGTGGAAGAGAGAGGTTTGTGGCGGAAGGAGGGGAGACGGACTTGTTCTAGTAGTAATCGGAGTGCTCGTTCGGTCTTGAGGAACCGGATGAGCATGGGTTTCCATGCTACTCGTATAAAACCCGTGTGCAGGTTCACGTCGACGTCGAAATGCAAACGGCCTCTTTCGGCCGGGAAATCCATATCCAGGACCGCGTGGTCGAGTCTGATGCACCAGCGCAGTGTGCTGAAACATTCTTCTTCCCGGTGCAGTTCAAGCCGATCAAGGACGTTGAACCAGTGTGGATCTGCGTCGTAGACTGTATGGCCTTTTCTCGCTTCCGCGCCTCCTATTTTTCTGAATGCGCGATACCATTCATCTGCGATTTTGAACACGGCGTGTGTGCCGCTCCAGACGGGTCTCTTCCCTTCCCGTCGACTTGTACCCTCGTTGATACGCACAAAGCCCGCCTCGAGCAGACTCACCGCCTCGTACTGCTCCTCGTCCAACTCCTTCATTGGCCTCTCATGTCTCGGCCCCATGTACCCCACTAGCTCGGTCCTCTGCAAACAATGGTACAAGACTCGTCCATCAATCGCATCGCGAAAACCCCTGCACACCAAGCGCCAGTCGAGCACATAATCAACGGGGACATGTTCGAGGATTTGGAGGAGTAGTTCAGCGGGGAGGTGCGCTAGCCTTGGGTTGGAACAAGATGGGCGGGCTTGGCTCGAGTCGATGGACGAGATGAGGGCGGCAACATCGTCGCTGGTGAAGCCGAGGTGGATGTGGCGGGAGAGGTACGTGGGTAGCGCGTTGCCGGTATTGCTGCTTGGAGATGGATTGCTAGCTGGATTGTTGCGAGGTGACGAGTTGGAGCAGGCAAGGTTGGCGGGCGCGCTAGAGCGCCCGCGTGGCTGCGACATTGACTTGGGTGGAGATGCGGGGATGGGAATGGTTAGGGGATGGCCTGCGTTTTCGTATCGGCTACATGCGCGGCACGTGGTTCGGGTGGCACAGGCTGTTTTGACCACGAGGCTGCACGACAATGTCAGATTCTAACGTTCTGGAATTGATGCATCTCGTCTTGGAAATGGGATTTAATGCTTGTAGTAGTTGTGATACCTGGTGGAAGAATATCTATGAGTTTTCAAGGCCGAGGAGTGTGGGGTTGATGGCAAGGTCTGTGGAGAGGGTGGGGGGTTGTAGGTGAATCATTCGATGAACAACTTTCATAGGTTTAGAGGCATATGTAAGATGTGCGCGAGAATGAAATGATTCTAATGAGAGCTGGATGGCTACTACTTCAAGCGCGCCCAAAATCCCTCAAGCTAAACCCATCCGCCAAATGAATAACTTCTGCAATGATGTTATTCACTCTCTCGCTTAGGTCGCATGGGTGTGGATCGGGTAGACGTTTGCTTTTCAATTTGTAACTTCTCGAGTCATATCACACAAGAGATTTTATATCCTGCAATTTTGTATATGTTTCCCAGAATCCTAGCGTGCCACACGATGCCATTGGAGGACCCATTAGCAATCCTGCTGACTTCAGTTGTCTATCCAAGGCTCCGTAAAGGATGGACCCGCATTCAAATGAGTGACCGGCATTTGGACATTGGTAACTGGGGTTACTGTATTCGTCAAGGAGATCCTGCAACCGCGATACGACCGTACCGATTGCTTGTAGGCGTGCTTGGTGGATATTTTCTAAAGGAAAATCAGCCTCTTATCCACGACGCGGATTCACTGCCATGCTTACCGACGCAGCCTGTAATTGGAAGACCCAAAGTCAACAACTCCCGGTCCGCATCCCTGATCGCAATAGCTGTCGTTTGAGTGAACTCATCTGGCATCCTTAGAACCCAAGCTATACACATCCAAAGCATGAGATCTCGGCAGAAGACTGACGGAACCGGAGAGGCCTTCCTTATATTCTCAATCCATCTCTCAGTGCACAGCTCAACCGCCTCTGCACAGTCGTAATAGTCGATCAGAACAACTATCTTGGCAAGCATCTCTAAAGATACTGATCGTGGTACTTGGCGGTTGCGGTGGTGGAGTACATTTAAAAGAACGAACAATGCTTCTACGTCCCAATCTTCAGCAGATATATGATAACGACCATCGTTCTCGTCGGGAGCACCCTCTTTCCATTTCCCTTTGGTGAGCATGCTGTCAAATTTGGGGGATGCTAATCTCAGATGTCGCGAAGAGACAAAGTAATGTATCTCCTCTTTGTTGATTATACACTCGGACACGTCGGGCTCGACAGTGTTCTCCACGATAGCAGTCGCATGACCAGCGGGCTCTTTGATGACAGGCTCTTCAATGACAGGCTCTTCAATGACAGGCTCTTCAATGACAGGCTCTTCAATGACAGGCTCTTCAATGACAGGTTCTTCAGTCGTGTCGAAAACAGACTCCCCAGCAGCAATTTGGTCCGCCGCATCGACAGTAGACTCCTCAGCAGCACTCTCCCAAGGTGAAAGGTGAATGGGAGGGTCTTCAATGGCATCCCGAGCGAAGTATAGCGCATCTGCATCTTCTTGGGGTTCTGGAGGGTCCCAAACAGCAAAGCAGGTGAGCGGATTCTTTAGGATGATCACAGTATCTGCAGCATGGTCGATTTCGTAGACAACTTTCGCCATAGTGGGTGCTGCCTGTAATAATTGTCGCTGCTTGTGCTGAGACGACAGACTTTTTGTTTTCCCATGAACCCCGCATCAAGGTCCGGTGGCGCTCATCCTGTACGACCAGTACGAACTAGCACCTGGGTGCAAAAGCGAGATGATTAGCTTATTCTCTTGACTATCCGTTTAACGACATGTGCAGTAAGCTACCCACAGTAATTAAAAGTCTGTTCCTAAGAGGTCGACCAATGAAATCTTTCGTACCAAGACACATACCCAGCCTTCAGGCTTAAACCTAAGATTGATCACCTGAACTATGTCGGTTATCCCACAATAGCAAGGCGCTTCTCCAAAACGCCCCTCTTTTCTACGCGACGCACATGAAGTTGACGGTGCCCAGGTGGTCTGCAGCCCACGAACCAATGTTTGTGCGCCACGTCAACTAACATTGCCTTAGCACATGCAACGGGCACTTGAACGTTATTGTAGGAATTATCAGCAAAACGCCTCACGAGTTCGCCGGTTGAGCGATGATTAAAAGAAGCGCGTTTCCCACCTAGAGCGTATCTACGCATGTTGCCAGTGATATTGTGGCTTCGTACTTCGTATTCAGCATTTTAGGCTTGCTGGGATCCTCCTTTGAATATGGCACAATCTGCTACGATCAATCTCGTCTTCGCAATCCAGACCAAGTCTTCCTGGATGGCAAAGTGCGGGATGTGTTCGCTTGAGGCTGCACAAGCGCTTTGTGTACTCGATCGGCAATTGTGTTACGGGGTAGCAATCCTAGATGACAGCGCCTCTGTATGAGCATAGAGTGGATTGGTTCTGGTTCCCTGGTTTCCGCCGTAACGAAGACTTCGAAAAGTTGGCATAAAGTAAAGCTGAGTAGATTTGACCACGGGTTTCCGGGCTCACGCATCCCTAATCTCAATTCCGCTAACCTCGAAGCACTCGTGGCATCTCGTCGACTGACGGCATCTTGCCGTACCAGATGTGCGTATACAGGCATGTTTTTGTTTCCATACATCGTTATTGTCCGGGCGTTAGCAGCGACCTTTGTGTGGGAGAAATATTTCGCAGATTCCAGCAATTCCAGATTCACTGATGTAACAATTCGACTCATTCGTGGATTTGCGACATATCAAAGTCGCAGCCTTTCCTCTTGTTTCCGCGCGTTACACTGACGGACATGATACCTCAATGAAATCCCAGACAATTCCTTCAGAATTCCAATCTCGTATCTTCACCCTCTCCTCCACACCGTTCTCTGTCTCCTGTAGACGTGCACCTATGGGAAAAAGTTCCTTTCTATATAGCGCCAATAGAACATACCCACCTTCTGGCCGTTTCCGTGGACATACATATTCCCAATCGACGTGCTTTTCTGCAGCACAACGAAGCCATCCCTGGTCATCGTAGCCTAAATACCTAGCAGAAGCTGGGTCCCGGAACCCTAGCCATCCTTTCTTCTCAACGCACCGCCATCTGAATGTGCCAAGCCCTCCCGGCTTGTCTAGTATTATTTTCCCATCCAAGAAAGTGATGACTTGTCCGGTCTCTTGGGATCGAATAATAAAGGTACGACCGGGCCATGGAGTAGAAGACTGGGTATTTTCGCTTTTCCGAAAGTCCGTCATAGTGTTGTCAGAAGTCGTTGATGGTGTACAGATAGTTAATGTTTCGGTCTCAATAACTGGAAAGATAACAGGTTGATTTTGTGCCATGTTGCACTCGATTTGATGTTTCTCCGCTTGTTTTGCTGCGGACTTCGAGGAGGGGGCTGTGCTGGATACTTTTCACAAGCGAACACCTGTATCTGTAACAATAACCTTCTTGAAAAAATCGTGAATTGAGGGAGAATTTGCCAAACAATAATTGGAGACATGCTTTATTTGAGAGAGCTCCAAAACGCTGGAGATCAAAATGATACGTCGTGAACACATAATGGAACCCAGGTTTAGATTGTTAGTGCCTCAACAAATGCATGAGCCAGGTTACTCGGGACTGCTGCGTCAACCTTTCGTGCGAATCATAGATAAGCTTGCCAATCTCCAGCCTATGACTTGCTCGCTGAATCTTTGTACCACATTTTCTAGGGACGGAGCCTTACAGCCTAGTGTTTTTGTGGTGCGTCGGGATCAGCACGCTTGTGAATGCGGCAAGGGTGGATGAACAAAACGATACTAGCCAATCATTTGAACGAGCAGAGACCCAGTGATTCCATGTTGAAATTCGACCACTGTTCCAGAAACTTCGAGGCGATGAATTTTGAAAAGACCAGGAAACTCCTTCATACAGATTGCGCAACCTAGTTTTGGAAATGCATAGGCAGAGACGTGAAAAGTAACCCGGAAGACGTGTGAGGTGGTATTCATGCTAGTCTCACATGTTGCATTCTGGACCTGTAACCGGTCCCTATGGAGCTTACCGCCAGAGTTTCTATCATAGCTTTGCGCTTGTGGTCAATTGTGAAGATTGCTCAATCAAACAGCCCGCAAAGAACTTTGCGATGCCATCAAAATCTTCCAAGGTTGTCACTTTGGATACATCTACAGCACATTAGTATGCTTGTCTTCAGCGCACGATCAAGCCATGGTTGCTCACGTTGATCCGGTCTCACGATGATGATAGCGCCTACGTCCGGGTTTACACCATAATTTTTGTAAGCGTGTCCGTGACCGGAGTTGTAATGCTCGTCGTCGATATACGTCTTGTGGAGATCTGAGGTATTTGTCAGTGGTACCCTGGTTGAGAGATTGGGAGAACCAAACCGCGTATTTCCCAATTCCCACTTTTCGGCCAGAAGTAGTCTGGGATGCTTTCCTGCTCAGTTTCTGAGAACTTGCTACTCAGCACCAGAATAGGTTCGATAACGCTATCGATGCGCTTCGAAGCGGGTGTATACCGGCGTGCGATCGATTCGAGAGATTTTGCTAGCTGTTCACAGTCAGTCTGTGGGGAGTCTGTTGGTGGTAATTGAGCGTACTTTTTCCAGCCGCTGCTGGTGTTGAGCTTGATTGATATCCCCAACAAATACCACAATGCGCCATCTCCCATCGCTCTTGAGCACACTCTGCAACTGCACAGCCTTACAATTGCAGAATCGTATTACTTGTGCACTCGGGAAGCGCATTCCCACCTTGACTGCAGTAGCCAAACTTTCATCACTGTTCGTCCTACTAGTAACCATAGAGTCTTCGTACATTGCTGTGAAGCCCGCCATATACCGTCCACTCTTTGTGAAGTAGTTCGCAAATTCACCCTCATAGTTTTGTTTCCTGCTGAACAATTTGGCTAGCTCTTTGTCAAAGGCTATAAGATCAACTGCAGTCTTGCTGCGTTCGGAAACGTATGTCGATAGTAGAGAAGGAGGTGAGAGCCTAGATAGGACGGATCCTAGCTTCCAGCCTATGTTGTATCCATCTTGAAGGGAAACGTTCATCCCCTGGCCTGCTTTGGGTGAATGCGTATGGCATGCATCGCCAGTGAGGAAGACGCGGTTGTGAGAATGGAAAGCAGAAGCAAGGCGCTGTCCAATACTGTATGCGCTCCACCAGAAAACATCTGCGAAGTCCATGCTATAAGGCGCAAAGATTCTTCGAGCCTGATCTTGCAAGTCGGCCAATTTCACTTGCTTAGGGTGCACGCCTGCGGGAAGTTGGATATAGAACCGGACCAGTTGACCGTCTTCGCGCGGGATGATGAGCAGGTTGCCAGCAGTACTGTGAATGGTGCATTTGCGTCGGATGTCGGGAAAAGATGTAAGAGGGTAGATGTCCATCACGCCCCAGACGGTATCGGAAGTGTCGCCCAGCATACGAATATCAAGAGCTTTGCGAATAGTCGAATGCGCACCGTCGCAGCCCAAGACGTACTTCGCTTCCCAAACCTCCTCTTTCCCTTCCTTCTCTGCAGTAACCTTGACGCAATGCGCATCCGGATCGTGCTTTCTCTTCTCATCTATCTCAACGCCTTTGACGGCCCAGCTATACTCAATCCCGTTACTCGTGCCTTCTTCCCACTTTCCCTTCTCTTTCAACACGCTCTTCATCTTCCCCAGCATCAGCCCATTCATACGCGCTTGGTTCAATATGACATGTGGTAAGTGACTCAAGCCCTTCTCCGTATCTATAGATCTACTCTTCCTCTTGATGCCGCCATCTTCATCAACACCCCAAAAGCACACTTCCAGGATGTGGTAAGATTCTCGCAACAACTCTTCTGACAGACCGAACGACTCGTATATTTCTACTGTACGTACTTGCACACCATCTGCTTGGCCAATCTTCAATGGTCCAGGCCGTCGCTCTAGGATGGTAAAGGGTATGTTGTAGATTGCAAGCCAAGTTGCTGCAAATATGCTTGCAGATCCGGAACCGGCAATCAAAACATCAGTTTTTGGCATAGCGTCAATGATCAAGCCCTATAGTTTTGGTGATGTGAAGTCCGAGTCCGGATATGGTGTGATCGAATGACGAGTAAAATGCGTTCTTAATAAATAATAGAAAACCTGACGGTGGTGATAGGCCTTACTCCGAAAGGGCAGAAAACTACATTTCAAAATGAGCACTCAACGAAGGTCATATGTGTGGCGAACGAGACCTACGAAGGTGCTTCGGGCATGATGTGGGGATGAACATCGACCCGCCTACTAGCTTATAATTACTAAACAGCGAATCGGGGGATGGGGCCGGAGTAAGGTTCTCCCAATGTATACGATGGACAGGGCATTGCGAAGACATCCGGAGCTATGGCCTTGGTAACATTCACCCGGTATGATGGACTGTTCCGTTGCCGCACTTGACGCACATTCGTTAGGAAGCGTCCGCTTCTACAATAGCGTGCGCAGGGGGGACATTGGCCGAGCTAAATGGATTGGTATTACTATGTAAGCGCTAAAGGTAACGTGTTCTATCATTCAGCGGGCCACATCAGTTATCAGGCCACCCCACTAAAGCCGACGCAACACTCCACACAACAACAGCTATAATGCTACTATAATTACTGCTATTACTTGAAAAAGAAGGTGTCGCAGAAGCACTGCCCCACATGCTACGCTACCACCAACAAATGACTCATTTGAGCTAAGCTGACATGAGAGCACGTGACCTGTGCTGTCAGCTGACATGAGATAGTAAGCACTACTCGCTAAGCAGTGTACATATAGCAGCACTTTTACAGTGCTTTTTAGAATTAATAATTATTTTTTATTATTTTCTATGCTCTCTCCTGCTACAGTTTTAAGCCTAGCATACTAAGACAATAATACAGTTCTGTATTGCTGCTTAAAACAAAAGCACACAATTTAGTATAGCTACTTGAATTATTTTTGTTATTTTGCTCTACTAGAGTATACCTTAAAGCTTAACATAAGCAACACAAATACTATTTTATAAGGCAACTTTACTTTAACTAAGAAAGCGCATTAGCTAGAATATTTTATGCAGTTTAAAATTTATGCAGAAAGCCAAAAATTATAAAGCAAGGTTAATTTAAATAAAGCTACTGTGTAAAGGGCTGAAGCCCCGAGGTCTTTAGTACTCGACAAAAAGCCTCGTTTTGCTATCCCACAGATCCTAGGTGTCCGTGCGCACCTAGCATCTGTAAGCTTAGTATATCAGCCCTTCTGCTTTTCTAGCCTACTAAACTTTTCTTTTAGCTCTACGTTATTTTCCTAAGCTATGTTAGCAGCTACTACGTAGCTACTTTTGCCTTTTTCTTAGTACTAAGCATAGACCTTACAGAGGAGTAGATAAGCTTGCTAGATAGCCTTTGTAGTTTTTTATTTAATTTATTACTATTTTTTTTTAGCATTTTTAGTTAATCTAACGCACTTTTACAATTAAATTAAATTCTTCTGTAGCGCTGCTACGTTGAATCAGAAGCTACCTAGAGCTATATCTAGACGAGAAGCTAGCTAGAGCTATATCTACGCATAGAAGCCACCTAGAGCTACATCTAGACAAAACTCTAATTAATTAGATTACTAATCTTAGTAAAAGTTGTTTAAATCTACTAAAGAATTAACAGTAAAAAAAGCATAAGGAGTGCTAAAGGATACTTAGCTGTATAAGACTTTACTTAGAACGTTTTGCAATATAAACTGTTAAATAAGCCTACTATATTTCTAGTAGCCTTAGAAACTAATCCTTGCTGTTAGATAATACAAGTACTATTTACTTAGTATTTATATACAACAATGGCAAGGGCAGAAATTACATCTAGAAGCTTTGCTGTCTAGATAGCAAGACTGCACTAAGAAAGTGTTAGCAGGACTAAGATAGTAAACACACTAGAGGGTCTCTGCAGAGCGAACGAACTAGATAAGATAGCAACTTTAACAATAATACAAGCCTTTCTTATTTAGAAGGCTATTAACTTAGCCTCTAAAGAAATAAAACTAGAACAAGAACAGCTACCTGCTTAGCTACTAACCTTACTCGCTGTATTACAGAGGGGTGACAAAAAAAAAGATACCAAAAAAGTTATAGTTTTTAAAGCTTTATATTTCTACAACTAGAAGTACTATACCCAAAAGAGTTAGTGATTTGGAAAGCCAATATCTTCCTTTTTGAGTTGGGTGGCTTAGTAAGCTGCTTAGTCAGCACGTTTGTCCCTGTAATCTTGCTTGAAATGAGATGAAAGAAAAGTAAAAATAGATTTCAGTATAACCTTTTTATGATTGTATAAAAAAACGCTAAGAAAAAAATAAGTTTAATCAGCTTACATAAGTATGACGTGAGCGTATTTTGGAGGCTTACATCTTATTTCCTTAGAGTTTAATGAAAGGGTGAAAAAATAGGGGTTGCTTACGTAAGCGCTATTTACGTAATATCTTAGTAAGCTTTTAGTATATTAACTCCTCTTGTTTATCCTAACTTGCTTTTTTTATAATACCTCCTCTATGTCTCGTAATCTTTCTTAATTTAAGCAAGAAGTTTTTACTTTATATTTACAAAACAAGCCTATTTCTTTAATTAGTAATATACTAGAAAAGTTCTCTAGAAGTATTACCAATACTCTTTATCAAATAAAACAAAAAAAAGGCTCCTTTATCTACTTTTAGGCCTTAAAAAGGTCGTCCTACAAAGATCTTAAATAAAGCAAAAAGAGTGCTTAATAGAGACCTTACTAAAAGCCCTAAAAAGACAAATCGTCGTCTTTTAAAAGAAAATAGTCTAGATCTTTCTAATAGAAGCTAACAACGCTTTTTAAAAAAGGAGAACTATTCTGTTAATATTTCTTAAAAAAAGACGCCTTTAGACGCTGAAAAGGCTTATAATCGTTATATTTACGCCAAGCAATTACTTAAAAACCTTAAAAAAACCAACTTTGATAAAGTTATATTTTCAGACGAGTTTGCTATTAACCGAGGGCATAGTGCTAGGACAGAATACTATTAAACACGGCAAAATAATAGGGTTAGAAGGAAAATAGTTTCTACAACTAACACAAATAAGTTTAAAAAAACTCTATTTAACCTTAAAAAAACTTTAATATATTAATAATTTTTCTATTATTCTAATCTATTTTTAGCACGCTTACTAATTAAGTTATAAGTCAAGATGTTTCTCTCTAAGTTTGGGGAGCAATTTGGATAGGTAGTAGATCTAAATTAGTAGTAATTAAAAGCCCTTTAATTACTACTCCTTTTAGGAGTTCAGACTATATTAATAAGATCCTTATTCCTATAGTAAAACCTGCAATAAAAAAAAGTAAGTTACATATACTCCTTTTTCCTACTTAGAGAGTGTTTACTCTATATTTAAATTATAAAGTAGCAATCTTTTTTTATATAATTAAAGGACTTACTAACCTCTATATAGGCTGGAAGTTCTAACAGGATAACGCTAAAATTCATAAAACTCTAGAAGTTTTATCTTCGTTTTCTAGGAATAGGATATTGCTTTTTAAGCATCCTGCTTATAGTCCTAATCTAAAGCCTATAGAAAACGTGTAGGCTTTGCTAAAAAACGCTTTAGCTAAAAGGCCTATTACTTCTTTAGGTATAGGAAAGAGTAAAAAATGTATAGCAGCCTTTGAGGCTGCTATAAGGGAGGAATAGGATCAATTACCTCAAAAGGCGATTGATAATTGTATTCTATCTTTACTAAGGCGTTATTTGGACGTTAAGGAAGCTGAAGGCTGGTACACTAAGTATTAATAAGCTTTTTTCGTTATTTATTTAGAAAAAACCCTAAAAACAAGCTCTTAATTACTACTTAAAAGTTTTTTTTACAATTACCTTCAAACTTACACACAGATGAGTTTAACTAGTATTATTTAATATATATACTTTATAGTAATTTTTACACCTTTAAAAAAAGTTATTTTGTTATTTATTCTTGAGTTTTTTATCTTTATTTTCACTGCTGAAGTTGAGCGCAAAGGTGCTCAGTAAGCAGCTTACTAAGTAGCCTTATTTAAAGAAGAAGATCTTGACTTTCCAAATCACTAATCATTTTGGGTATAGCCCTTCCGGTTGTAGAAATATAAAGCTTTGAAAACTATAACTTTTTTGACATCTTTTTTTTTAGTCACCCCTCTGTAATACCTTCTAGTTTACTGTTGTAAACTAGCTAGTTATTTTCTATATTCGCTTGTAGTTCTTTAATAAGAGTAGCTCCTTTGTAGAAGGCAACGCCTACGCTAATTCTTTTGCTATCCTTTATAGCTAAGGTATCTAAGTATATTTATAAAAGGTTGTTGTCTACTAGTAGTTTTTTATAGCTTTCAGCTTTAATATTTTTTAGCTTGTTTAATATATAGACTTTGTAGGGAGTCCTAGCATTCTATAGCGTAAAGGCGTAGTATTGTATTTCCTCTATATTGTCTAAAAGAGCTAAGATAATAGATTCTTAAATTTAATCAAGTTGCTCTCCTCTGTTGTTGTTAATAGCAGCTTTCAGAGGGTGATTTAGATCTAGTAGAGTAGATCTAAAGGCGTATCTTCTTATATTGTTTTCTAGCCTAACTCTAGGTAGAAATAGAGCGGCTTCTACCTCACTTAGCATTGCAGGGGAAGATCTAAAGGTTCCTAAGATCTTTCTGCAGGCCTAGTTTTAGAGTTTTTGCCTGCTGTTAAGAATGTGTTGTTAGCCTTTCTAAAATAGCTAGCATCTGTAATTAGCTATGCTAGTAATGCACGCTAGGTATAATTGCCTTACTGCCCTTAGTAAGAGGCCTTTATTAATATTAGCTAGCCTGCTTAGGCGGAAAAGGGCCTAGTTTGCTTGTTGTATCTTTATATAAGAGTGGTCTTTAAACTTAAGAGTATTGTTAAAGAAAATGCCTAGCTATTTAACTAGTCCTTTTAGCTAGAAGGTCTCCTAAGTAGGTAGCGTAAGAAATCTATTTATATCTTTTTTTAATCTCGTCTAATTTGCTAGTTCTGTTTTTAAGCTATTAAACTTATTAGCTAACTTCTTTGCTTAGTTAAAGAGATTTGCTATTTCCCTTTTAAGTAGTTTAATATTCTTCTTAATAAATGTTGTTAATATTGAAATTTAAACGTTATCTATATAAGATAAGGAGTATATATTGTTGTTTGCTGTAATAAATTAGAATAGCAGTTTTGTGTAGATTAGAAATAGGATAGGAGATGCTGGGCTCCTTAAAGTTGTACTAGTATTAACCTTCTGTAAATTCTCTGTTTGCCTAATAAAAGATAACTCTAAGAGACTCTTTGAAAGGAAAGAATTTGTCTATAATAAAAGGCAGGCAGGTAGCTGTTAGTTGCTTATATTTTCTAGAAGCTTGTTCTTAGATAAATAGTCAAACGCGCCTTTAATATCTAAGAAGGCTATTAAGGTAACTCTGTTTTTCTTTCTCTGTTGTTAAATATTGTTGTAGAAGAGGAGTCCTGCGTTAATAGCTAATTTCTTTAGCCTGCCTCCTATTTGTGTAGGGTGTAGCAGGTTGGTAGTTTCTGCTAAGATACCTAATCTTTTTAAGTAGAGCCTTTCTAGTGCCTTCTCTAAACAGCATAAAAGGGAAATAACTCTGTATAATTTTAGAATTAAGTAGTCTAGTTTGTTTAGCTTTCTAAGGATAATACCTTTTGCCTTTTACTAGCATCTTAGTTAGTATCCTAGGTTAAACAGCGCTAAATAGACTTTAAAAAAGATTCTAGGTTAGTATCTGTATACTTTTAAGATAACTTCTTAGCTAATTCTATCTAGGCCTAGTAAGGTAGCTTTTATTTTCTAACAGGCAGTGTAGAGCTCCTCTTTAGATAGAATTAGCTACTCCTATTTATAGTTTCCTTAGTAATTAGTCAATAATAAGGCTAGTGTAGAAAGAGGTAGTAGAAATAACTCCTCTTTAAAGGTTTAGCACTTCTCTCTAAAAGATTCTTTTTCTTTAATAGCAAGGATTCTTGTTAAGAGGTTATTTTTTGTATAAGCTATTGCTTTAAATATATCTCTAAGTAATTTGTTTTGGAGAAACTATTCCTAATAGTTAAGCTTAGTGTAAAGGTGCGTTGGATTAACCAAAGATGCAGGAAAAACAGTAATAAATTGAATAAAAAACTACAAAGGCTATCTAGCAAGCTTATCTACTCCGCTGTAAGGTCTGTGCTTAGTACTAAGAAAGAGGCAAGAGTAGCTACGTAGCAGCTGCTGACGTGGCTTAAGAAAATAGCGCAAAGCTAAAAAAAAAGTTTAGTAGGCTAGAAAAGTAGAAGGGCTAATACGCCTAGCTTATAGATACTAGGTGCGCACGGACACCTAGGATCTGTAGGATAGCAAAACAAGGCTTTTTGTTAAGTACTAAAGACGTTAGGACTTCAGTCCTTTACAGTACCCCCCTCCTTAATAAGAGTTTTAGAGTTCTTCTAGTCCTATAGTGCTTCTATATCTTCTAGGTTTAAAGCTAGTGCCTATGTTAGTTCTAGGTATTTTACCTATTTAACTAGGTATTCTTTTCTTCTTCCTATACTTCTTTCCTGTAATAGGCGTTCTACTAGGTACTCTTCTTCGCCGTCTACTTTAATTAGTAAAGGTTTATTATTATCTTGTAGTTAGCTTAGTAAAGAATCTAAACAAGCTAGTTAGAAGTTATTAATATTAAATACTAGATGTATCTTTCTAGGAGTATTTAGCTTTATAGCGTTTAGTTTAATAATTTTAAGTACTATATACTTTAGATTCTTCTAATTAAGTTTTTTAGCTTAGCCTCTTTGTCTTGTAGTAGTCTCTAAGCTGTAACTAAACCTTATTACTTATTTAAAGCTAAGGTAATTACTTTCTTTTTTTATTTACTTAGCGTTCTTATTCTTATTAAGATTCTGCTATTATAGCTTAAGCTAACTTAATACTTTGCTAGAGTTTGTTAACTATCTTTTCTACTTTCTAGTAGTTCTCTTATATTCTTCTTCCTTAAGCTTAAATTTAAGGTCTATATTTTACTACTATTTAAAGAGGATCTACCTTATATTTATATTATAGAAAGAAAGGCAATATTCTAGTTAATTATGCTTATCTTACTATAATTATAATCTTAGCTATCTCTAAGTTGCCTTTTTAATTTGTTTAATCTTAATTATAGAAAGCTTATAAGTAAGTTTGTACTATAAAGTTTATTAATTTTATAGAGCTGTTAATTTTAGAGTAATATCTAGAAGATAAAGATTATTTAATCTTAAGTAGCTCGCAAAGTCTAGTCTAAAAGTAGTTTATAAACTATATACTTTAAGTAGATGTAATATAGTCTAGTAACTAGTAGTAGGCTACTATAGAGTTAATAAACGCTTTAGCTACACTTTTATAGGAATATTTTTAAGACTTATTAAAACTACATCTTTGCTTAACCTATTAGTAACTACTATTAAGTTTATACAAACTTCGCTCTGTAGTAATCTTATAATAAAGTTAATTAATATTTCCTTTTCAATATACTCTAGAATTAGCAAAGGCTTTAACAATTTTTATAAATTATCTTTTTATAGTTTTATTCTTCTACATACTAAGTAGTTTCTAATATATTACTTTACTATTTAGCTAATAGAAGGCTAAAAGTACTCTCTTGCAACTACTTAGTAGGTAAGGTTCCTTCCTAGGTGCCCTAAGGCTCTAAAATAGTAGATTTTATTAATAATTCTAGTGCGCAAAGGTTTATTGTTTAAAACCTATTTTTAAATCTAGTATAGTAGGTTTCTAGAATTATTTAATTAGTATTTAGAAATAGAAAGCTTAAGGTCTAGCTTTGTTAGAAATTAGCATTCTTCTTTACTAACTGCTTTCTAGGCTAGCTAGTACGTATTATCTTTTTCTTTAGCTTTATTCTAAAGCTCTTCTAGATCTATCTGTTCCTAAAGTACTATTACAGAATAGCTATTATAGCTAAAGGTTCTAAGAGTCTCTTCTTCTTTCTATTCCTCTATTCTTAAAGTTGTTGTAGTAGATAGTTCAAAGACTTATAGGAACTTTCTAGAAATTTAAGAATCTAAACTATTTATAAGCATATCTCATTATTTCTAGGATAAAGTTTTAGCCTTAGAGTTATTAACTCTAGGCCTGTAGGCAATTTCTATATTAAGAAATTTACTAAGGAATTAGGCTTATCTTATTTATCTTTTACTAAGCTGCCTAGGCTTTCTAAAATACTCTAGATTTTTGTAGTCTATTATAACTAGGAACTTTCTTAAAGAATGTAGCATAGTATCCTACTTAAACAAGTAGTAAATAACTACAAGTAATTTCTTATTATGTATCTTATAGTTACTTTAAGCGCTAGTTATCTTTTTTAAGTAATATACTACTAGTTATAATCTTCTTTAATTATTGTATTGCAAAAGAACTCCTGCTACAACGTAGCTAGAAGAATTAGTCTTTAAAAATGTTTCTCTATTAAGATCTTATTAAGCTAGTATTAGTTTAGTAATAAATAGCCTCTTTAGCTTATTAAAAGCTTCTTATTCTGCTTGTCTTTATTAAAAGGAGATGTTTTTAGTAAGCCTTATAAGCAGGGCAACTATATTAGAGTAGTTGTAAGGCTCAATACCTAGTATGGATACGGGATGCTAGAGATGGGAGGATAATAGTATATTGCCTGTAGAGGAGAGACGAATCGATACCGTCTTGACTACGATATCGTATCTCTACTTATACTAGGGTAATCTAGGGTTATATGACCTATTTAGACCTAACATAGTTAAAGCTAACCTCAGCCATTCTGCACTAATCTAACCTAGCCTGGAAGGTCGCTAGATCCTAACATTATCCCCCTTCTTAGGACTAATCCTCCTAGGTTAGTAAGACTAGGGTAGAATAGCCTAGTCTAAGCTATAATACTGTAGTTAGTGCTTTGTTGTTAAGTAGGAGAGAAATTCCTCTTAAAGTGTAATTATACAATTTCTAAAAACCTTATATTGTATTTTACTTTTACCTTAAGTGTCTGTGCGCTAGAAGCTTCTAGGAGGCTTGCTAGCGTCTTAGCAGGGTTGTATAGGCTTCTTCTAAGTTTTCTTACCCTTTCTCCTATACTCTACTTAACAATAAATAGTAAGTTACCCTAAATCTTAAAAATCTAGTTAGTCCTAGTAAAAGGCTATTATATGCTATTATAGGCTACAATAAGCTAAAATAGAGTTAGCAAGGCTAACTATAGCTTAGCAGCTCCTTACAACTTATTAAATTAGCTTTTCTTTAACAAATTCTGCTATTTCCGCCTATTTTAGCCCTACTATAGCCTACTATAGGGTACTATAGGACAAAATAGCCTATACTTGCCTATACAATAGTTGCCGCTTTTAAGATAGACACTACTACAGTTAGTAACCTCTATATTAGTAAGAGTTATACCTCTGCGCATTATTATAGTTACTGCATTAACTTTCTTGCTAGTAGAGACATTTATATATTTAACAAGGTTAGTTATATGTTTCTTATAGTTAATAATAATACTATAGAGCTTTTTAATACTTAGACGCATAAAAATAACTCTAGTAGGAATATTTAGTATATAAAGTATCTTTATTACTAGTACTTAAGTTAAGAGTGTTATGCAGTACGTTAATAGGCTACTATTAGTTATTATAAAGTATTTTAGCCTATACTAACATAATATAACCTTCTGCTACTAAAATGCAGCTCTCCTGTAAGATTAGTATCCTAGTTAGGCAGATTAATACTAGTAAGCGTAAAGAGAACGTTAAGAATCCTTGCTATAACTTAGACGCCTAACTATAGGAGGGAGAGGCGCAAGAGCCCTACTACCTTTACTAGAAGGTCTCTCTTACTGTAACTAACCTTAAGCTAGTTAAGGCTAAGCTAATTACGCAGGCTTAAGCCTTAAATAAAAAAATTATAAAGTAAGTAGGCTTTTATAAGCTATAGTAGTCTATTATACCTTATTATTGCCTTTGCTAACCTCCTTTAGCTAATATAAGCCTTAGGCAGAGAAGCTTTTCCTTTATAATAGTACTATTTACTTTAATTAGGATTCTAAGAGTAATCTATGTCCTAACCTTTGTTCCTATAATAACTGTACTATTAAGGCTAAGGCTAAGGCTAATAAGTTCTTAAAGTAGCAAGAGATAGAGGAGCTAATCTCTAGTACCCCTAAAAAAGTATATATACCTTATTATTAGCTATAATAGGCTGTTCTAACCTAGTATAGCGTAAGATTACTAACAGCAGCTGTTCCTTGCTTAAGCAAGAGGTATATTGTATAAATACAAAGTTATTGGCTCTAGAGTCCTAATATGTAAGCGCTAAGGGCAACACTAAGAGTAGCTTAACTAGGTCTATTAAGAGGGTCAAGACCTTGATCCAGGAGGCTAAAAATAGGATAGATAAACTTTAAATAAGTTAATATAAGCTATTTATTTTTTAAGGTGTCAAAGGTGGTGGTTGTTGTTGTAGTCAAAATAGGGTTCCAAAAAAGTGAAAAGCAGCTACCCTCTACTAATCAATCGCAAAAGTCAAAAAAAAAGATTGTGTGTAGTCAACGAGATTCGAACGGTGGGTAGATGAGTTCTGGGAGGAAAGCTCAGACCACCGAGCGATAATCAGGGTCAAAAAATTTGCTAAGGTACCAAAAAACGACACTAGTTAAAACGTGTCCAACGGCGATTGCCAGCCTATAGCTAACAACAGGATTACAGTAGGATTGCAATAGGATTGCAACATGATGCGATAGAGGAGGGAAAGGACACGTACGTACCGCAGCGGGAGCCTGCAATACTTTATAAAGCTAAAGCTGCTGCTTCTCACCTACTGCTTCTTACCTACTGCTTCTTACCTACTGCTTCTTACCTTTCGAACAGCACCGCATATGAACGATTCGCATACGATACACTGCACTGCAACATGGCGTACAACCTCCGCGGCGAGCATCTCCTTATTCTAGGCTCTCTTCTAAAAAAAGCATCCTTTGCTACCGTCTACCTAGCACCTAATTTAGTCTAACTCGAACTGCTCATGCGGACACCTGAATTCATCAAGTATCTTAAAACTTAACTACCTAGCTAGACTTCTAAGTTTATAAAAATCTTAAACAAGTCCCTTATCCGCGATATCCCTATATACAAAAAGATTGTTAAGCCCCGATTTAGCTAGTTGTGCAAGGAATACATGATCTCTAGGGTATTTGCTAATACTAGCGCGGTACTTAAGATCTATTGCTTTAGCATCCCCCTCTTCCTGTTCGTCGTGCAAGGGCTAAGTATAGAGACTAGAACCTAGCTTAAACAGCTATTGCAAGACGTTAAATTAGCGATAGAGAAGAAAGAGGCGGGAAAGGAGGAGTAGGCTTTCTATCGTCGCGTCTATGGGTTAGCAAGCAAGGCGATGATGGTATTGCTGCTTCACTTTATCTAGGAGCGCCTAGCAGTAAAGCAACAAGAATAGGCGGGATAGGGCGCGTTAAGTTAGGAGGCGATTCGCGTCTTTGTCTTGCTTTTCTTCGTTTCTGTCTGAACATGCTGGAGCGACACACTAATTGCGTGCCAGTAATGCCGAACAAGGGGGCATGAGCCCCGATACCTGTTGTTAGCAATAAATCTTTTTTTTTACCAAAAAGGTGTCTACAAAATGTGTGGTCACATTAAAAGGTTGTCTCAAAAGGCCGAAGCCAATATAAGCTATAATAAGCTATTTTAGGCTACAATAGGTGCCTTAGACCTTTAATATACATATATAAGATATATATATAGGAGGTGCTTACTCCTAATAGGGCATTATAGGTTAGACTAGACTATAATAGCCTAGTCTAAGGCGTTCTAGTAGATACCCTAATCTGCATAGGTTAAATAATAACATAGTTCTTTTTAAACTTAGTAATTTTTTACTAATATAACTTTTCTCTTATTAATTAGGCTATTTAGCCTTAGTTATTTCTTAGTCTTGTTATCCTATTAGCCTTAGTGTGCTGCAGTGTGCTATACTAGGCTATTACAGGCTAATATAGGTAGGAGTTAGGTACGTAAGGGTAGTCCTTGTAGTCTTAGGCTAAAGTACTATTAAACACTTAACTAAAAAACCTTTTATAAAAAGAAAAAATAGGTAAAAGTATACTTTAGTTATCCTCCTTTAATTTACTTAGAGTTATTCTCCTTTTTCTTAAAAGGTTATTCTTAACCTCTCTTTAGTTTTACTTTCTTAGTTTAGCAACAAGAAAGTATATAGTTGTTATTCTAGAATTTCTTAAGCGCTTCTGCGCTTAGGTTAGGACTAAGTTCCTAAGAGTTCTCCTTCTTAGGATAATCTTTCTAAGAGACTAAGTATTTTTACTAATTAGCCTTATTCTTCTTTCTTTCTAGTATACAATCTACTTTATATATATTATTACCTAATTCTCTTAAGGTATCTACGTTCTACCTCTTTAAGTGTAGTATTTTCCCTATTAAGTTATATAGCTCTAGTAGTAAGGCGTAGAAGACTAAGTAGATATTCTTTAGCTCTAGCATGTCTACTTTAAACGCGGATAAGCTAATTTAAGCTATAATACGTCTAGGTTCTATTTATTTTTAAGGTATCAAAGGTGGTGGTGGTTGTTGTAGTCAAAATGGGTTTTCCAAAAAAGTGAAAAGCAGCTGCCCTCTACTAATCAGTCGCAAAAGTCAAAAAAAGATTGTGTGTAGTCGACGAAATTCGAACGGTGAGTGGATGAGGTCCACGCGCTAAGCGCTCGGAGCGGAAAAGCTCAGACCACCGAGCGAAATCAGGGTCAAAAAATTTGCTGGTCTAGGTTCTATAAACTTTTAGTTTATCTTCTTTTTTAGCCTTGTTAATTGTATGTAACAATTTAATACTAAGACCTAGTCTTCTACTTTAAGTATAATAGGTAACCTCTTCTTGTCTATATGTGCCTTTTAGTAAGTATTAGCTATAATAATCTTTTGTTTATATTTACTTTGCAGGCTTAGTACTCTAGAGGTAGTTTATAGTCCTATAGAGCTTTCTTTATTGCCTAAGGCTATACTAAGCTATTCTACGCTAATTAGGTCTATCTTATAGTATACTTAGAAAGGAGTAGTTCTAGTAGTGGTATATATACTATTGTTGTATACAAATTTGCTAATAGAAATCTATAAAGCCTAATTATCTTATTTTGAAGTACAGTAGTACTAAAAGTATTATTTAAGTGTTTAGTTCTACTTTTCTATCTATCTATCTATTTATAGATAGAAAGCAGACGTAAGAACCCTTTTAGAGTTTATATAGTGTTAAAAAGTGTTTTAATGCTTTGCATTTATTAGCAGGCCTCTATCTAAGATTACCTGTCTTAGTACGCTATGTAGTCTAATTACTTTACGTATCTAAGCCTAAGCTAGGTTAGTGCTGTCCTAATTAGCTCTTGCTAGAATATAATAGGCTATTTTAGTTAACTAGTATACTATAATAAGTAATAAGTTGTATACTTAACTCTATATCCTGCTAGGAGGCAATTTTATAATAAAATTTATTGTTACGTCCTCTTACAGCCTGTCTAGCAGGGGTAGAGGTTTAAGGGGGCTATAAGGCCTATAATAAGTGGGAGTTAACTTTCTATAGGTAAAGTAGTTATAATAATACTTTATTATGTCTTTCTTTATACCCTTTTAGATATATTACTATTACAGTTTTTCTAGTGTCCTTTTAGTACTAAAGTAACTTATAAGTAAATTTATTATAGTATTCTTTTAGTACTTGTGCCTTGCTCTAAGTATTAGTAAGCTCTCTTAGACGCAATAAGCCTATTTTAGGCTAAGATAAGTTATTTTAGTCTATATCTACATCTAATTTGTCTAATGTAGTTTCTATATCTTTATTAGTAATATTACAGTTTTCTAGAGGTTCTAAATGTTTAAGCGTAGTCTTCTTTGCTTACTTAAACTCTTTTAGTACTTTTTTTAAAGTAAATTACTACTTTATCTGTCTACTTAACTAAGTAAAAGTTACTATAACAAGTAAGCTTTATATACCTTCATTACTTAGAATATCTCTTATTAGCTATATAAAAGCCTTATTATACTTTTATGCTAGTTTTTGTAACTTAGCTATATAGTTAGGACAGCAGAATAAGCTGTTTACTAGATTAGTGCTTCTAGGGCGGTAGTTTGGGACTAAATTATAGCGCTTTAGCACTAGATATAACTGTACTTAGTAGTAGTTAAGAATTTTAGTTTTTATAAATAATTTAAGGTTCTAATAGTCTATTAAAATCTTAAAATAAATACTCTTAAGGTAGTAGCGCTAGTGTTCTAAACTTTTAACTATTATAAGGAGTTCCTAGTTATAAACGTTATAATTGTATTTAGCTGCAATTAGCTTATGTAAATAAAAGTTAACTAGCCTCTATTGCCCTATAGTAGGCGATTCTAGGACATATTAGCTTAGGATACCTAATATCGCACTACTAGAGGCATCTACTTCTACCTTTGTCTTTCTATCTCTCTTAAAATGCGCTAGTATAAGTATATTTAGAAAAGAGTCTTTAAGTTGTTAGAATGCCCTTTTTGCTTTTTCCTTAATATCTAGAGTTTAACTTTCTTCTCTTCTTATAGCATAGCCTTTTCTAGCTAAGCTTAGGCTTTTCTAGGTTAATATAGTTAAGAGTAGAGCTAACTTAGAGAATCTAGCAATAAATCTCCTATAGTAGTTTATAAAGCTAATAAATATCCTAATATCCTGCACTGTGCGTAGAAACAGGCTAATCCTAGATTATCCTAATCTTATCCTTATTCATTTCAACACTATTTAGTATAACTATATATCTAAGGTATTTTATGCGCTAAGTGTACTATTTGCACTTACTAAGCTTTATATATAGCTTAGCTTCGCGCAATCTTTAGAGTACCTCTTTAACATAAGTTTTATATTCTTCTCTTATTTCAAAGAATATTAGGATATTATTTAAGTAGACAATACAGGATGTATTAACTAAGCTAACTAGTATTTAGTTTATATAAGCTTAAAACTGCACAGGAGCGTTTGTTAGACTAAAAGGCATAATAGTATACTTAAAGTAGCTATATTTTATATAGAAGGCTGTTTTCTATTTATCTCCTTCCCAAATACGCACTTTATAGTACGCTTCTTTTATATTAAGCTTAGCATAGTACTTAGCTTACGGTAGTCTATCTAACAACTTTATAATAAGCAGGAGAGAGTGCTTATTTTTTACTATAATCTTATTTAGACTATAATAATTTATATATAGCCTTATTATACTGTCTTTCTTTTTTATAAAGAGTATTAGTGCGCCTGCTAGAGACTTAGATCTTCTTATCTATCCCCTTGCTATATACTCTATAAAATACTTTCTTAACATCTCTAACTTTATCTTTAACAGGTTATATAATAGCATATACAGTAGATTTATACTAGGTAGTAAGTTAATTGCTAGATTCTATAGTTTATGCTCTACTAGGACTGCAAAGTCCTTCTCTAAACATACATCTACGTATTTAGCATACTATAAGGGAAGTTAGCCTATTTTAGCTAATTCTTAGCTATTCTAGCCTATAGAACCTATAATACACGCATATACGTCTACTGTTAGGTTACATATACTCTTTTTAAAGGTTTTAGTGTCTTCTACGCCTACTTTTTAAAAGCTACTTAAATTTTAGGACTTCTTACTTTAAAAAAGTATACGTCTTATTACATAGCTTATTTTTAGATTGTAAGAGTTAATTTATAGTAACCTAAGGTAAATTAGGTACCTCTTTAAGTCTAATATTATAAATAGGATACGCTGTGTCCTAACACGTTCTTATAAATTTATAATAGTTACATCCGCCTTAGTTATGCTATAAATAGTAAGCTTGCCTCTATTTACCTCTTCTGCTAATAGGCTAAGTAAAGAATTAATAAGCAAGTCTTGCTCTTTTGCTAATATAGCAGATATAAAGTTTAGTTGTAAGCTTTTGTCTACTATAGCTTTTATAAGCTTTAATGCCTTAACTATACAACTTACAGTTAAAAGGCGTACTAGCTTAGGTAAAATTACTTTATATAGCGTGCCTAAGTCCTTGTTCTCCTAATAGAGAGTAATGTAGGTAGCAAGGTAGGACTTAAGTTCCTCTACCTTTAGTCTTTTCTTAACTTAGGTGTAGTAGTGCTGTCTACTATCTTCTCTAGCTTACCTAGCTTATAGCAGTTAGACTTATAATGTCTAAGTTCCTTATACTTATAACACTATAAAGTACGTGCTTTAGCGCTTTTTTTGCCTAGTTTACTTTACTTTAGGCTATTATAGCCTATTCTTACACGCTTTATATTTTTTAAAGTCTTTTTCTTATTTTTTAACTTCTTCTAGTCTTGTAGTGCTCTTGCTTTCTCCTTTCTAAAGTATTATAGTTTAGGCTCTACTCTTTAGGTTTTTTACTAGTAAATAAAGTTTACGTGTTTTTTTACTTATAGTAGTGTTGCCTGTTAGTTTACTAAGAGTAAGAAGAAACTTTTTTTAATATTCTTACGTAATGCTGTAGTGTATTTTAGGACTTAGATATTAAGTATATAATCTAAGCCTAATACTTCCTAGAATAGTCTTATGTAGTCTAATAAGTCTATAGAATTCTAATTTAGGAGTTAATAAGCTTATTTTAAGTAGTTATAAGCTTATTACTTGCGTTCTTAGAGTAATCTTAGGAAGTTTAACATTACTTTCTTTAAGTCTACCTAATTTAGTATTTAAGAGAGTAACTTCTATTTTTCTACAGTTTAATACGCGTACTACAGCGTTTTTAATAACTCTAAGATGTACATTATTTTAAAGTTAATTTTCTAAGTCTTTAAAGTAAAACTTTATAATACGTAGAGAAAGTATAACTTATAATCTCTTTCTTATTAATTCTATTATACATAGTTAGTCTTTAAGAACATATGTAGTAGCTTTAAACGTAGAAGCCTAGATAATAATATTAAGTTAGTTTATTTGCTTAAAGCTGTAGTTTTTAAATCTTTATTATGTGCGCTAAAGTCTCTTAAGTTTACTTTATTATATATTTTCTTAAGCTTAGCTAACTTATGTTATTTTAGTTGTTCCTCTTTCTATGCGCGTAATTGTGCTAGCTCTTAGTCTAAGGTAGCCTCTTCTAAGCTATCCTAGCCTTCGCTAGGGGTGTATAGGCGTTGTGGCGTAATTAGAGATTAAGATATATTACTTTCTTTATCTTTGTCTATCTTCTAGTTAATAAGTGCCTGTTCTTGTTTCTTTTTAAGAATAGGTGCTAGTTCTAATAATCTTGTCTCTTAGATTCTTAGGTAAGATAATCCTTCCCTGTTGTTAGTAAGGGTACAGGCGCGGCTGTCCGCACAGGTAGATTAAGCACTTATTGTATAGCATAAGCGTATCTAAAAAAGATTAATTTAAATGTAAGGCTTAATACCTAGTATAGATACAGGATGCTAGAGATAGGAGGATAATAGTATATTGCCTGTAGAGGAGAGACAAATTAATACCGTCTTAACTACAATATTGTATCTCTACTTATACTAGGGTAATCTAGGGTTATATGACCTATTCGGACCTAACATGGTCGAGGCTGACCTCAGCTATTCTGCACTAATCCGACCTGGCCTGGAAGGTCGCCAGATCCTAACAGTAGTTCTTAATAAAGTATTAATAAAAGTTTACAAATTTAAGAAAACTGTGTACTTTTTTAATATTTATGAGTATGTCTTATTCTTAAATAGCCTTTACTTTCTTAGGGTCTATCTAAAGTCCCTTTTTAGCTTTAATAATAAATTCTAAGTACTTAGTACTCTGTATGTTAAATTCCTATTTCTTAATATCTAGAAGTAACCTAGCTTTGGCTATTACTTTTAGAACCTTATTTATATTACGTTAGTATTCTTTAAGCATGCTGTTTGTGTAAATTAATACATTATTTAAGTAGGCTAAGTAGAAATTGTTAATGTACTTATGTAGTGTCTAGTTAATATATTATTAAAAGGTGCTAAGAGCGTTTACTATACTAAAGAAAGTAACTAGCTATTCATATAATTATATCTTGTTCTAAAAGTAGTCTTTTATTTATCTTTTATATTAATCCTTATTCTGTAGAAGGCTGTAAAGACATTAATCTTACTATACTATTTTGCTTTAGTAATATTATCAAGCGTTTCTTAAATTAATGTTAAGGATAATTTTTTTTATAATAGTGTTAAGAGCTTAGTATTGAATGTAGAACTATAATCTTTTTCTAGATTTCTTAGTAAATAGAACTAGAGAAGAAGCTGCAAAGCTGCTAGCTCTAACCTATCTTTTATTTAATAGAGATATAAACTCCTTATATAGAACTAAAAGCTTTAGTTTACTTACATTATATAAGAGGCCCTAGAGAGGTTCTTTTTTTATTTTATTTTTATCCTTTAGTTTACTTACATTATATAAGAGGCCCTAGAGAGGTTCTTTTTTTATTTTATTTTTATCCTTTTGTAACTTAACCTAGTAATTAATCTTAAGTCTATATAAGAGAGGTAGTGTAGAAGTAGTTTATAACTTAAAAATCTAAGCTATGTATTAGTACGCCTTAGAAAGTAATAATAAAATATTTACTTTCTTTTTAAGAGCTAAGGCCTTCTTAATATTCTTAAGAGAAGTTACAAAAGTTTAAATTAACTTGTCTTTTTTTACTTATCTAATATAAGAGTAATAGGCTGTTATGTTTATTTACTTTAACTTTTTACTCTCTAAAATAAAGTAATCTTTAGTACTTAGTAGTTTAATCCTTTGTCTAGACATATAGATGTAATTTAACTATTTAGAAGAGGTAATTATAACTTCTCTTTTATTTATTTAGGGCTATTAAAGTATTAAATTATATCTAGGGTGTATAGGAGTAATATAGCCCTAGATTGTATCTTTATACTCTTTAATATTAATCTTTAACCTAGCAACTTTGTTAATAGTTCTAAGTTTTTCTATAACTCTTTCTAATCTACGCAGAGAAATAGAGATATACTATAAACTAGTGTTCTTAATAAGTTAAGGGCTAATAAGAGAGTATACAAGATTTTCTATATTAATTAAAGTTAAAGTAAATATATGATAATTTACTAACGTTTTAATAGAAATTTTATTACTACTTATATCTTTTTTAAAACTAGCTTATTTTTTTATTAAGTCTATTAAGCTTATATATAGCTCTTACTAGTAACTTTAAGCAAGAGCTATTCTTTTTCTAAATTAGAATTTTAATTTTCTAAAGTATTTTTACTACTTAAGCTTTCTTTGCTAGGCTTTCTTACTTTTACTTTTGAGAACTTTGATATAATAATCCTCTTCTTTTTCTTCTTCTTTTTTAGTATCTTTTCTTTTATAGTATAATCTATAGCTAAGTATTCTTTCTACTTATAATTAAAATAATATCTTTCTCTTATTAGCTTATTTAGCTCTAAATTGCTAAACTTATATAGCTGAGCTAATCTTCCTATAAACTTTATTCCTTCTATCTAGTCTCTTATAGAAAGAAGAGAAGAAGAAGAATTACATCTTAGCCTATATTCCTTAGGCCTTTCCTAGTCTCTGTTCTTAGAGTATTATTCTTTAGGCTTATCCTAGCCTTTAGAATATTATTCTATTTAGTATAAGTAGTCTACTATTTTAATAGACTTATTTTATAACTTATCTAAATTTAAAAATATAATATTTATAAGCTTATTCTAAAGCTTTTTTAAAAAAGTATTATCTTTATATCTTTATCTAAGTTGCTATTTAATAATAGCAACTATTCTTAAAATTTTATAATATAATTGTAGATACTCCTTTTATCTTAAGATATTAACTAGAGTTTATTCTTAGCTTTCTTAGAGCTGTATAAATCTCTAAACATTTAATGAAAGAAATTTAATAAGTATTCAGAGTTCTAAGTATCTAACAATTTTATTCAGTTAAAATAGGGCAGTATTAAAGTTACTACTAAATTTTTTAGCCTACTAAAGACGTAATTACATGTTCTTCTTTCTATATTAAAATTTCTTAGTTGTTTTTTATTTTAGTAGTAAGCTACTTCTTAAATATTTAATATATCTTGCTTATTCTATTAAAAGCGTCTATATTAATTGACTTAAAATACTTAAGTTGTGCTAGCTACTAAACTAGTTTTAATACAGTAAGTAAGGATAGTAGCTAAGTAAGTAGCTATTCTTACTTTAGTTCTTTTTTAGAAGCCAAATTAATAGCTTTCTAAATAAGAAAGGCTTCTTATATTATTATTAAAGTTGCTATTTTATTTAGTTTGTTTACTTTATAGAGGCCTTCTAAAGTGTTCTCTATTTTAGCCTTACTAACACTATCTTAGTGTAGTCTTGCTATCTAGACAGTAAAGCTTCTTAACATAACTTCTACCTCTACTATTATTATATAAAAGTGCTAAATAAATAGCACCTATATTATTTAATAGTAGGAATTAGTTTCTAAAGCTACTAGTAATATAGTAGGCTTATCTAATAGTTTATATTATAAAACGTTCTAGGTAAAGTCTTATATAGCTAAGTATCTCTTAGTACTCTTTATACTTCTTCTACTACTAACCCTTAGTAAATTTAAAACAGCTTTAACTAAGATTAGTAATCTAATTAATTAGAGTCTTATCTAGATATAGCTCTAGGGGGCTTCTATGCGTAGATATAGCTCTAGCTAGCTTCTTGTCTAGATATAGCTCTAACAGGCTTCTAATATAATATAGTAGTGTTAGCACTATAGAAGGATTTAATTTAAATATCAAAGTACATTAAATTAACTATAAATATAGGAAAACTACTAATAAATGAAATAAAGAACTATAAAAGCTATTTAGTAAGCTTGTCTACTCCTCTGTAAGGTCTATACTTAGTACTAAGAAAGAAGTAAAAGTAGTTACGTAGCAGCTACTAATATAACTTAAGCAAATAGCGTAAAGCTAAGAGAAAAGTTTAGTAGGCTAGAAAAGTAGAAGGGCTAATACACCTAGCTTACAGATACTAGGTGTACATAGACACCTAGGATCTATAGAATAGCAAAATAAGGCTTTTTGTTAAGTACTAAAGACATTAAGGCTTTAGCCCTTTATACTTAGCTTCTTTAATAGCTCTAAAGTATTTGTTCTTAGTAAGCAAGTAATCTCTTTTTTATAAGTATAGCGTGTTATCTCTTCTTCTTACTACTTGCTTATATTCTTAAAAGGCTCTATTTAAGATAGCTTTAAGGAGATCTAGCTTATTAGTCTACTAAGGTTTTAGTTTTAGTTTCTAGTTTATAAGAGGGGTAAATCTTTTTAGTGCTTATTAAATTACTAATATAAAGTCCTTTACTACTTTATCTAGGCTCTCCTCTAAAGGTTTGTTAAGGCCTAAGAAAAGTTATCTTAAGCAGTAGTTTAATGCGCGTATTAAAGCTAATAATAAATTCTCTAGCTTTACTCAAATTATTGCCTCTTATAAAGTATTATTAAAAAGACTTTAATTTAATTTTTTCGTGTTGTATTTCTTTAGCTAGCTTAGTAGCTGCCCTTAGTTAATAATACTAAATAAAATAGCGTAGTAGTCTAATCTAACTGTAGGAATAGCTTACTAGTCTAGAATACTAGAAGCTATATTATTTGTTAAAAAAGTAAAGTTAAGTATACTCTTTTTCTATATATAAGCTCTGAAGAATATACTAACTCTTATAGTGTTTAATAGAGATAGGTTTAAGTTATTAACTTACTTTACTAACTCCTTTACTTGTTAGTTTAGGTTGCACTCCTGTAGGCTCTATCTAAGGTAGTAGCAATTTAAATCCTCTAAGATAATTAAATGTAATTCTATAGACTCTCTTAAAAGGCGTCTTTAGATTATTATTGTATTTAGCCCTTATCTTAAGCTCTTTTTGTTATTAATGTTATAGGCGTAGATCTTTCTTATATTTGTAAAGGGCTGAAGCCTTGATGTTCTCTAGTACTCGGCCTGTGGCCTTCGTTGGCTTTTCTTACCTTAGCATTAGCACCTCAGCACTAGCTGCTAACTATCAGCCGCACTAGTTACGCTAACTGTCAGCTGACCCAGCGACCTCTAATAACCTTAGTTAGTCCTAACCTTGGTTAATCCTAACTATCCGGACTGGATATAAAAACCCACGTAGTCTCTCTATAGTTCTGTATCTAATTCATTCACCTTCTACTGTTACCTTGCATCTTTGGTCAAACCAACGCACCCTTACAATATTAAGTTGTATTAAAATAGCTTAAAAGTTGTTGTTATTACTAATATAAGGATTAACTTCTATTTCTAAATCCTTTTAAATTTACTAAAAGTATTATTTATACTCTTTCTTTAATTAAATAAGAATATAAGCTTTTTTATTTACTGCTAGGCCTAAATTTAGCTATCTTACTAAGATCATAAAAAAGTAAAAAAGAATACTTCATAAAAACCTTACTAAAATTAATAAAAATAAAATAAATTACTTAAAAATAAAATAGGTTATATTTCTTTAATAAAAGCTTACTTTACTTCTTAAAAAAGCTAATTTTTTTTTAGTATTCATAAGAAAAAACTGTCTTTTAACTATAAAAGTACGTTAGATTAACTAAAGATGTAGAAAAAATAGTAATAAATTAAATAAGGAACTATAAAGGCTATCTAGTAAGCTTATCTACTCCTCTATAAGGTCTGTGCTTAGTACTATAAAAGGCAAGAGTAGCTACGTAGCAGCTACTAACGTAGCTTAAGAAAATAGCGCAAAGCTAAGAGAAAAGTTTAGTAAGCTAGAAAAGTAGAAGAGCTAATATGCCTAGCTTATAGATACTAGGTGTGTACAGACACCTAAGATCTATAAAATAGCAAAATAAGGCTTTTTGTTAAGTACTAAAGATATTAGGGCTTTAGCCTTTTATAGTACCTCTCTTCTTAATAGAGGTCTTAGAGTTCTTCTAATCCTGTAGTACTTCTATATTTTTTCAGTTTAAAGCTAGTTCTTACGTTAGTTCTAGGTATCCTACCTATTTAACTAAGTATTCTTTTCTTCTTCCTATACTTCTTTCTTGTAATAGGTGCTCTACTAAGTATTGTTTTTTACTGTCTACTTTAATTAGTAAAGGTTTATTATTGTCTTATAGTTAGTTTAGTAAAAGATCTAAGCAAGCTAGTTAAAAGTTATTAATATTAAATACTAGATATATTTTTTTAAAAGTATTTAGCTTTATAGTGTTTAGTCTAATAATTTTAAGTACTATATACTTTAAATTCTGCTAATTAAGTTTTTAGCTTAGTCTTTTTATCTTATAGTAGTCTCTAAGCTTTAACTAAACCTTATTACTTATTTAAAGCTAAGGTAAATATTTACTTCTTTTATTTACTTAGTGTTCTTATTCTTATTAAAATTCTACTATTATAGCTTAAGTTAACTTAATACTTTGCTAGAGTTTGTTAGCTATTTTTTCTACTTTCTAGTAGCCCTCTTGTATTCTCTTTCTTTAAGCTTAATTTTAAGGTATATACTTTACTACTATTTAAAGAGGATCTACCTCGTATCTATATCATAGAAAGAAAAGTAATATTCTAGTTAATTATACTTATCTTGCTATAATTGCAATCTTAGCTATCTCTAAGTTACTTTTCTAATTTATTTAATTCTAATTGTAGAAAGCTTATAAGTAGGTTTATACTATAGAGTTTATTTGTTCTATAGAGCTGTTAGTTTTAGAGTAATATCTAGAAAATAAATATTATTTAATCTTTAGTAGCTTACAAAGTCTAGTCTAAAAGTAGCTTATAAACTATACATCTTAATTAGATGTAATATAGTCTAGTAACTAGTAGTACGCTACTATAGAGTTAATAAACGCTTTAGCTACGCTTTCTATAGTAATATCTTTAAAACTTATTAAAACTATATCTTTACTTAACTTATTAGTAACTACTATTAAGTTTATGTAACTTTCACTCTCTAGTGGTCTTATAATAAAGTTCATTAATATTTTCTTCTAAATATACTCTAGAATTAGCAAAGGCTTTAACAATTCTTATAAGCTATTTGTTTATAGTTTTGTTCTTCTATACACTAAGTAGTTTCTAATATATTACTTTACTATTTAGCTAATAGAGGGCTAAAAGTACTCTCTTACAACTACTTAGTAAGTAAGGTTCTTTTCTAGGTGCCTTAAGGCTCTAGTATAGTAGATTTTATAGATAATTCTAGTGCACAAAGGTTTGTTGTTTAGTACTTATTTTTAACTATAGTATAGTAGGTTTCTAGAATTATCTAATTAGTATTTAGAAATAGAAAGCTTAAAGTCTAGCTTTATTAGAAATTAGTATTCTTCTTTACTAACTACTTTCTAGGCTAGTTAGTATATATTATCTTCTTCTTTAGCTATGTTCTAAAGCTCTTCTAGATCTATCTATTCTTAAAGTACTATTATAAGATAGCTATTGTAGCTAAAAGTTCTAAGAGTCTCCTCTTCTTTCTATTCCTCTATTCTTAAAGTTGTTGTAGTAGATAGTTTAAAGACTTATAGGAACTTTCTAGAAATTTAAGAATCTAAACTATTTATAAGCATATCTCATTATTTCTAGGATAAAGTTTTAGCCTTAGAGTTATTAACTCTAGGCCTGTAGGCAATTTCTATATTAAGAAATTTACTAAAGAATTATACTTATCTTATTTATCTTTTATTAAGCTGCCTAGGCTTTCTAAAATACTCTAAGTTTTTATAGTCTATTATAACTAGGAACTTCCTTAAAGAACGTAGTATAGCATTGTTACAACCTAAGGCTTAGAGTAGGGTACTACTACCTTAAGTACTAATAACTAATAGCACAGACCTAGAGATTAGGTAATAGAAAGATTACGTAGCTAGTCCTAGAGTCTTAGAATCTTAAAAGGTCCTAGCTAGGCTTTAGGATCCTTAGGACTGTAGACATCCTAAAATCCTAGAAAGTCTTAGATAGACTTTAGGATAGATAGAACTATAGTACACTATAGAATCTCTAGAACTCCTTATATATATAGTAGTAGGCAATATGCTTTTATAGCTTATTATATTTAACTTAGAGTTTTACCTTAGTAATTAATCTAAGAATTAAGACTTATTTCTTAACTTTTGTATTATTACATTAATCTTCTAATTATACTAATACACCTTATACTATTATATTAATCTTCTAATTATGCTAGTACACCTTGTGTCCTTAGTACTTGTTTATTCTCTAAGAACTAACTTAGATTATCTTGAAATAATCTTTACACTTTAAATACCCTTAAGATAAGCAATACTACTATAGATACACCTACTAATTCCCTTACTAAGAAGACTATAAGCCGCGCTAATAAGCCTAAGACTTATTATAGTAATTATAGTAAGCTTAACGCTTAGCTCCTCTAAGTTAATAGAAACTTCTACATTAAAGGAGATAGGATTAATAATAATAATAATAAGGTAGTCTTAGCCTCTACGTATCTTTAAGGAGATGCGGAGAAGTAGGCTAACTTAATTTTTCAACGCTATATAAATAGTACTATTATAGACATTAATAATACAGCCTTAGTTAAAGACTAGGATGCCTTTAAAGCTAAGATAAAAGAAGTTTTCTTAACCCTTAAAGAATTTGTAGTTGTAGAGTAAAAGATTTAAAGACTATAACAAACTAAGTCTACTACTAACTATATAACTAAATTCTAATAGTACAAAATAGTTATTAAATAGAATCATAACGCTTTGATATAAATATACTAATAAGGTCTTAAACCTACTATATAATAGGAACTTATGCGAAGTAGAGCTAGGCTTAATATACTTAATAAACTTATAGCTAAAGCTATTAGAGTTAACAACAAACTTTATAAGCTTATGTTAGAAGAATAGCTATCTGCGCTAGGGAATTACGCACTTAAGAACATAGACGCTTAAACAAATTAACACCTATACTCTAACTAAAGACGTTGGCAAAACTATATACTTAGGACCTTAAAGTATTATACTACTAATAGCTATAAGCTAATACACCTTAACAACATTAATAAGGGACTAAGAGGAAAGAAGTTTACGTATAACAAGAGTAACAAGAAAGTTACTTATTATAGATATAGCAAGGAAAGTTATATAAAACAAAACTACTAAAGCTAAAGTAAAGTAACTTAACAACTTAATATTATTTACTATACAGAACCTAATAATAATCTAGATAATAAATAAAACGTTATTACACAACCTACTATTACAGTTTAAGGATAGAACTAGGTGAGTATTAATAGTCTAGATAACGTAGTTATAATTACGCTAAAAGAAACCTTAGACAACAACATTTCTAAGATAGTGCTGAATAAAGATATAGAAGTAACCCTAGTAAAAGAAACTAAATACAGCAAGATAGCTAAGTTTTAGGAAAGCTATTAACTAGCTATACTAATTATATAAGAAGAGCTAGTAGTATATAATAAAGAGATAGTTCTTATATATATATAGAAACTCCTTACCTATACTATAGAAGACAAACATAATATTAGTATATAGGTACTACTACTTATAGAGACTAGATGCCTTATAGATCTAGTAGAAAAGACTAATACTCTACTTAGGTAACTTAGACAACTTAAAGAAGTCTTTATAGAACCCTATAGAAACACATTCCTAGACTATAGCTAGTATACTAATTTACTAGAGGAACTATAGAAGAAAGGACTTACTCTAGTAGCAACTATTAATAAGGCTATATATAATAATTTTATATAGAAATAAACTAAAAAAGCTAAGGCTTCCTAGAACAAGCTAACACGCTAGCTCTTAGACAAAGAGGTAAAAGAGATTTACAACAAACTTAAGGCAATATAATAATAGTATAAGGCTTAAAATAATAGCTACGCTAAAGATATATACTACTAAATAGACCTACGTAACCTAGAATATACAAAGTATTTATAGACTATATATATATATAATAACTGCATAATTTATTATTTTAATAAAAGTAGATTAAAATAGTTTTCTAAGAAGTTTAAGGGAATGCCTAGATGTAAATACTAATAGTATAATTACTTTAATAATAAATACGTAGTATATATACAGAAAAAGAGACATAGCTTATACTTTTCTAGACATAATAATTTAGAAGAGACCCTATAGATGTATATAATACAGCAGAAGAATAACAAGGATAGAACTAGTGTATAAGAGTATAACTAACTCTTATAACACACGTGCCTTAATACCAAATGTAATAAATACTTTATTACAAAGAAGTTCTATTTATTTAGTATATAGTTTTTTTTTAGATAGACGCCCTAAAAACTTAAAACTACTAGAGAGATTAACGCAATAAAGCCCTTAAGCCTCCTTAAGCTTATAGTAAAGCTTAACAGACACTAGATACAAGCACTAGTAGATTTTAGCGTATAAGCTAACTTTATTTCTGCTTAAGCAGTGCTAGTACTAGGTCTATAACTACTAAATAAATAAGAACCCTATCTACTATACGTAGCTAACAGTTAGCCTATGCTAAGCAAGATAATAATTACTTATAAGGTTACCTAAGTAACGCTCTACATCTAGAAACACTAGGAAGAGATAGACTTAGACGTCTTTAGACTAGCTACCTATAATATTATATTAAGACTTTCTTAGTTACAAGAACATAACCTGCAGATTAACTAGAAGTTAAAAAAGTTTTTATTTAAGTACTATAAACTTAACACAACTATAAGCTAGCCTATATATTTAATAACTAAGATAGTAAATAAGAAGAAAATTAATAATATTACTAAAGGACAGTAAACCTTAACTAAGAACAGCCTTAAGACAAGAAGGTTTAACTTAATAAATACTAAAAAAGCTCTTTTAGATTATAAAGTTAGAGTTTTAAAGATACACGTAACTCTAAATATCTTAAAAGAGTATAAAGAATTTTAGCACTTCTTTATAGAAGTAGTAAATAGTAAAGCTTTACTAAGATACTAACCCTAGAATTATAAAATTATCTTAGAAGAAGAGAAGACTCTACCCTTTAGACTAATTTATTAACTATTAGAGATAGAACTTAAGATATTAAGAGAAAAGCTAAATAAAGATTTAGTAAAAGGCTATATAAGACCTTTAATATTAATAGCAGGATTCCTTATATTCTTTATACTAAAGAAGAATAGGCTACTAAGAATATATATTAACTATTAAAAGTTAAATAACATTACAGTAAAGAATTAATATCTACTACTTAATATTATAAAACTTAGAGATTAATTGTCTTATACTAAGGTCTTTATAGCACTAGACCTACAAGACAAATACTACTTAATTAGAATTAAGAAAAGTAAAGAATAGAAGACAGTATTTTAAATAAGATATAGATACTATAAATATACTATTATACTATTTAAGTTAATAAACGCCCTAGTAACATTTTAGAAACTTATTAATAATATATTAAGAGTACACCTAGACATCTTTGTTATTATATATTTAGATATCATCCTTATTTATTCTAAGAACTTAAGAGATTATATTAAACATGTCTACACAGTACTAAGGTGCCTAAACTAGTTTAACTTATAACTAAAACTTAGGAAATATAAGTTTTATAAGAATAAAGTTGCCTTTCTAAGATATATTATAAGGGTATAAAGAGAACAGATAAGTAAAGAAAAGATACAAGTAATAAAAAAATAGCTATAACTAATAATAGTTAAAGAAATATAATCTTTCCTAAAATATCTAAACTTTAATTAATAGTTTATTAAGAATTACTCTAAGATTGCTATTCTATTAACAAGACTTATAAGGAAGAAGATACTTTTTAAGTAAAAATAAAGGAGTAAAGAATACTATCTAAACGCTTAAGAATATAAGCATAGAACTACTATACTTTTATATATTCTAAGCAGGACAGCTACTATAATTTAAAATAGACGTATTAGACCTTATACTTAGAGGATGCGCTAGCTAACTACACAAAGGCAAATAATACCTAATTACTTATTATTCTTGCAAGTTTTTAGGACTAGAAGAATAATACAATATTTATAACAAAGAGCTATTAGCTATTATTAATTATCTAAGACATTAGAGAGTATACGCTAACAGCTACTTAAAACTTATAATATTTATAAATTATAAGAACTTAGTTAACTTTATAACTACTAAAAAACTTAACTAATATTAAGTTTAATAGTTAAAAAAACTAGAACAACACAAGTTTAAAATCGTGTATATACTAAAAAAAGATGATAAAAGAGTAGACGATTTTAGCTGTAAACATAATATTGTAGAAATAAAAGAGATAACTAACTCTGCGATACTATAGGTTAATAACAATAGATTATTAGGACTAGTATAAACGCTTAATCTACTAATGCGTATTACGCACAATGTACTAGAAGAATTATAAGAAGTAATTATTAAATAATACTATAATAACCTAGTACATAGTTACCTAAGTATTATAAGAACTCTAGAACTTATTAAGAGAAATTATAAGTTTCTAGGAATAAAAGACAAGGTTACTACTTTTATTACTAAGTGCATAAACTATTAGAAGAATAGGTATAGTACACACGCACCTTATAGAGAAATGTAAGTAATAGAACTACTTAACGCACTATAGTTAGACATTTCTATAGACTTTGTTATAGGCCTACTAGTCTTAAGAGACCCTATTATAAAAGTATCTTATAACATAATTCTTGTAGTAGTTAATTAATTTATAAAACAAGCAGAGTATATTACTTTTAAAATATCTTTTACAGTAGTACAGCTTACGCATATTATTAACAACTAAATTATTAGATATTACAGCATACTAAAGTTAATTATTAGTAATAGAGATAAGCTCTGTACCTTAAATTTTTAGACAACATTACTCGCCGCAATTAGAACTAAGAAAAAGCTATTAACAGCATATTATCTGTAGATAGATAGACAAATAGAGCAAATAATCTACATAATAAAAGTATACTTTAAGATATATATTAATTAGTAGTAAAATAATTGGGTATTATTACTACCTATAGCATAGATAGCATACAACAACAAGCTTTTAGAGTCTATTTTATAGACTCTATTATATGTAAATTATAAGTGACACCTAAATTTCTTTACACATACACTTCTAAGCTTAAAAACAAAAGTAGCTATTATAATAGCTAATAAGCTAAAAGTAGTATATAAGTTACTTAAAAAGACACTTAAGAAGGCTTAATGCTAGAGCCTTTTATCTGTTAACTAGAAATAAAAAACGGCACTTTAGCTAGAAAAGAGGGATAAAGTATACTTGCTTACGAAAAATCTTTGCACTAAACAACTTAGTAAAGGACTTAACAACGTTAAAGTTAGACTGTTTTTAATTCTTAACTAGAACAGACTAGTAATATATATACTTAACCTCCTAGTAGACGCAAAGATCTACCTAAGATTCTATATTAACATGTTAGAACTAGTAGACCTAAGGACGCTACTCTAGAAAACCTTTTATTATAAAATAAAAGAAGAAAATAAATTTAAAGTTGAGAGAATCCTTATATACTAGAATAATAATAACAGCAAGAAATACCTAGTTAAATAGTTAGGCTACCTAGACAGCGACAATATATAGGAACTAGACACGAATCTAACTAACTGCTAACAAATATTACAAAAATATAATAACTATACTAGGAATTAGTCTAAGGACGTTAGTATACACATATAGAAGTAAAAATAACCTATTTAATCTTTACAAACAGACTACTATATCGCAATAATTAAGTAGTAAAAATGAAATAAACAATGTACCTTTTAAACTACTACTAGCTTTAAGCATAGTATTATTAACACCCTAGAACAGAGACTAGTCTACAATAGCAGTACTTAATACAGCCTTAGGATTTGCTAAAAGAACTATAGAATTTAGTTCTTTATAAGCCTTCAGAGCCTCTAACTTCTTAATATAACTTATCTCTTTATTAAACAACTCTTACTTCTTCTAACGTAGAAGTTTCTTTTATTTTTAAAGCCTTACTAGCTTCTTACGCGCTAGACGCGCACGCAATAAAGCTGCCTTAGTAATATCTTCTTCTATACGCAGACACGCTTTTTCTTTATCCTCTATTTTTGCTAAATAACTTATCTCCCTGTTAATACAGGAGTAGTTAGGCAACAGAACTACGTCTAGCTTATAGGACTAAACGCTAAAATAAATACAATTTCTACACTTCTTATATAAAGAGGATAGCTTATAAGGCAACTGTTGTTTTACGTAGTAAGTATAAGCAACTATTATAAAAATACTTATAGCTTTTATGCAATTAGCTTAATAATAATAAAACTTAGTAGAATAAAATAATAGTAGACAGCTTATAAAGAGATTAAGCTTAGAGAGGAGAAATAGTGTTACAACCTAAGGCCTAGAGTAAGGCACTACTACCTTAAGTACTAACAACTAATAGCATAGACTTAGGGATTAGGTAATAGGAAGATTATATAGCTAGTCCTAGAGTCCTAGAATCCTAGAAAGTCCTAGCTAGGCTTTAGGATCCTTAGGACTGTAGATATCTTAGAATTCTAGAAAATCCTAGATAGACTTTAAGATAGATAGGACTATAGTACACTATAAGATCTCTAGAACTCCTTATGTATATAGTAGTAGGCAATATGCCCTTATAGCTTATTGTGTTTAACTTAGAGTTTTACCTTAGTAATTAATCTAAGGATTGAGACTTGTTTCTTAACTCTTATATTATTACATTAATCTTCTAATTGTGCTAACACACCTTGTACTATTACATTAATCTTCTAATCGTGCTAGTACACCTTGTGTCCTTAGTACTCGTTTATTCCCCAAGAACCAACCTAGATTATCTTTAGACAATCTTCACAAGCATTTTACTTAGATAAGTAGTAAATAACTATAAGTAATTCTTTATTATATATCTTGTAGTTGCTTTAAGCGCTAGTTATCTTTTTTTAAGTAGTACACTACTAGTTATAATCTTCTTTAATTATTGTATTACAAAAGAACTCCTGCTATAATATAGCTAGAAGAATTAGTCTCTAAGATTGTTTCTCTGTTAGGATTCTATTAAGCTAGTATGAGTTTAGTAACAAATAGCTCTTTTAGCTTATTAAAAGCTTCTTATTCTGCTTTTCTCTATTAAAAGGAGACGTTTCTAGTAAGCCTTGTAAGCAGAGTAACTATATTAAAGTAGTTTTTAATAAAGTATTAATAAAAGTTTGTAAATCTAAGAAAACTACGTACTCCTTTAATATTTATTAGTATATCTTATTCTTAAATAGCTTTTACTTTCTTAGGGTCTATCTAAAGTCCCTTTTTAGCTTTAATAATAAATTCTAAGTACTTAGTACTCTGTACGTTAAATTCCTATTTCTTAATATCTAGAAGTAACCTAGCTTTGCCTATTACTTCTAGAACCTTATTTATATTACATTAGTATTCTTTAAGCATGCTATTTGTGTAAATTAATACATTGTCTAAGTAGGCTAAGTAGAAATTGTTAATGTACTTGTGTAGTGTCTAGTTAATATATTATTAAAAAGTGCTAAGAGCGTTTGCTATACTAAAGAAAGTAACTAGCTATTTTTATAATCTAAATCTTATTCTAAAAGTAGTCTTTTATTTATATCTTATATTAATCCTAATCTTGTAGAAGGCTGTAAAGATATTAATCTTAGTAAACTATTTTGCTTTAGTAATATTATTAAGCGTTTCTTAGATTAATAGTAAAGGATAATAGTTCTTTTTTATAATAGTGTTAAGAGCTTAGTAATTAACGCAGAACTATAATCCTTTTCTAGGTTTCTTAGTAAATAGAACTAGAGAAGAAGCTATAGAGCTGCTAGCTCTAATCTATCTTTTATCCAATAGAGATATAAGCTCCTTGTATAGAACTAAAAGCTCTAGTTTACTTATATTATATAGAGAGCCCTAAGGAGGTTTTTTTTCTTTTCTATTTTTGTCTTTTTGTAACTTAATTTAGTAATTAACCTTAGGTCTATATGAGAGTAGTAGTATAAAAGTAGTTTATAACTTAAAAATCTAAGCTATATGTTAGTGTAAAGGGCTGAAGCCTTGATGTCCTCTAGTACTCGGTCTGTGGCCTTCGTTGGCTTTTCTTACCTCAGCATTAGCATCTCAGCACTAGCTGCTGACTATCGGCCGCACTAGTTACGCTAACTGTTAGCTGACCCGGCGACCTCTAATACCCTTAGTTAGTCCTAACCTTGGTATGTCCTAACTATCTAGGTTAGATATAAAAACCTACGTAGTCTCTCTATAGTTCTGTATCTAATTTATTCACCGTTTACTTTGCATCTTTGATCAACCTAACGCACCCTTACAATTAAATTAGATCCTTCTTTAGCTACTTGCGTAGCTACGTCGTACTTGGAAGCCCTCTAGAGCTATATCTAGACGAGAAGCCAGCTAGAGCTATATCTACGCGCGAGAACCTAATTAATTAAAGCACTAGTTAATTAGTTAACTGTTTAAATCTACTAAGGATTAACAGTAGAAGAAGCACAAGGAGTGCTAAGGGATACCCGGCTAAACAAGACCCTACCTAGAACGTTTAAATTTGTTAGATAAGCCTACTAAGCGTAGTAGCCCTAGAAAACAGACAAAGGATAAGCCTACTAAGCGTAGTAGCCCCTACACGAAAGGATAAGCCTACTAAGCGTAGTAGCTCCTAGAAACAGACGAAGGATAAGCCTACTAAGCGTAGTAGCACCTACAACAATTCCTATCAACAATATAGAGTACTAGCGAGTACCTACAAATATAATAGCAGAACCCTTAACAGCTTTTCTAGTTGTAAGGATAGCAGAATTACACTAAGATAGTGTTAGTAAACCTAAAGTAGAGACTACTTTAGAGGGACTTTGTAGAGTAGGGGGCCTAGACGAGATAGCTACCTCTACAAAAGTACAGGAAGCTTTCTAAGCTTAGGAAGCTATAGGCACAACATTGCAACAAGAAAGGAAGCCTAAGGTAGAACAACAACCTCTACCTTAGTTACCTACCTTATTAGCTACCTTAGGAAATTAATAAGCTTAAACGCCTAGGCGTTTTAAACAACTAGATCCTAATACCTTTAATAGAAATAGAAAGATGTACTAAATCTTTTAACAACAACTTACCGCTAAGGTAGAAAATAATAAGAAAGATTTTAACACAGATAAAAGGACTTGTAACTACGCTTTTAGTTAACTAAAGGGCTTAGCTGTAACTCTTACCCTGCCTTTCCTTAACTAAATAGGGATTTATAATTTATAAAACTTTAATAAGCTATTAAACTTCTTTAATTAAATGTTTAGAGATCCCTATAGTGCAGAGAGAGCTAAGAACAAGCTCTAGTCTATAAGCTAAGGCAAGAAAAGCATCTGCAAATATATTATAAAATTCTAGGAATAACTGTTACTATTTAATAGTAGCTTAGACAAGGATACAAGGATAATGCTTTTCTAAAAAAGTCTTATTTAGAAACTTTAAGACAAACTTATAGGTATTACTTATAAGGATTTAAATAGCCTGCAAAACAAAGCAATAGAGATTGCTAATTACCTCTATAGAATAGAGGAGTACTCTAAAGGCAAAGATAACAAGCCGAAGAAGTATAAATTTAGGAGAACTTCTCCTCCTCCTTCTCCTTTAAAAGGAGACTAGATAGAAAGAATAGAATACACAGGAAGAACTGCTAAACCTTAATAGTTTAGTAACTAGGAGTTAGAACAGTTGTACAAAGAAGGACGCTATTTTAACTATAAATAGAAAGGTTATCTGTCTACATATTATTTAAAGAATAAGAGATCCTCTAAAAAGGAGAAAAAAACTTTAGTTAAGTCCTCTAACTCTAAAAAAAAGAAAGATAATAAGCTTAGCAAGGAAAGCTTAAATAAGGACTTAGTTTTAGAAAAAGAGTAGCTCCTATTTAAAGTTACTAGCAGGAGCCTCTAATAAGTTAGGATAATTTAGTTAAGGAGTAGGCAAACTTTAAAAAGAATATAAGCAGCAATAGAATTACTTTAGAGACGCTAGTAAATTATTACACTTTCGCCTCTACTTTAATTAATACTAGAAACCTTGCATACTTGCTTATTAGCCCTTAACTTATTAAGAACGCTAACTTACAGTGCATTTCTATTTCTTTTAGGAGATTAGAAGAAGTTACAGATAAACCTAGAACTATTAACAAAGTTGCTAGGTTAGACATTAATATTAAAGGCTATAAAGATACTATTTAGGGTTATGTGGCCCCTACATACTCTAGTTACGATTTAATACTTAGACGGCCCTAGATAAATAGAAGAGAGGTTACTATTACTCCTTCTAGAAAAACAATTTACATCTATTCTTCTAGCTAAAGGATTAAGTTACTTAGCACTAAAGATTGCCCTATTAAAGAAGACTAGAGATTAAAACAAATAAGCGCAACAGCTTGTTACTCGTATATTAGGTAGGCGAAAAGAATAAGTCTATTTAGACTTTTGCTGCTTCTCTTAAGGATATTAAAAAAGCCCTAGCTTCTAAGAAGAAAGTAGAGGTCCTACCTTTACTCTTTAAGGCTTATTAACACCTAGCTTAGATTTTTAATCTAAAAACTACTTCTGTACTACCTCCTTTATGCAGATCTAAAGTAGATTACTAAATTAAACTAGAGAAAGATAATAAAGGCAAGGAAAAAAAGGCTCCCTAGGGACCTCTATATAGTATAAGCCGCCTAGAACTCCTAGTATTACAAAAGGAGCTTATTTCTATACTTAATAAAGAATAGATTAGAGCTAGTAGCTCTCCTGCCTCCTCCCCTGTTCTTTTTGCTAAGAAACCTAGAGGAGGATTATGTTTCTATATTAATTACTAAGCTCTAAACGCTATTATAAAAAAAGATTATTATTCTTTACCTTTAATTTAGGAAACTCTTAACAATATTACAAAAGCTAAATAGTTTACAAAGATTAATATTTGTATTGCTTTCTACAAAATTAGGATTAATATAGAAGATAAGTAGAAAATAGCTTTTTACACTAAATTTAGGTTATATAAGTAGCTAGTTACTCTATTTAGTATAGCAAACGCTCCTAGTACCTTATAACGCTATATTAATTAGACCCTCCGCGAGTATATTAACGATTTTTGCTTAGCCTACCTAGACAATATATTCATTTACACTAAAAGCACGCTTAAAGAATACTAACGCAATATAAATAAGGTTTTAGAAGCTATAAGTAAGGCTAGATTACCTTTAGATATCTAGAAATGTAAATTTAACGTATAGAGTACAAAATACCTTAAATTTATTATTAAGGCTAGAAAAGGACTTTAGATAGACCCTAAGAAAGTAAAAGCAATTAGAGATTAGCAGGTACTTATAAATATTAAAAAAGTACGCAGTTTTCTTAGTTTTATAAACTTCTATTAATAATTTATTAAGAACTACTTAGAAATAGTAGCTTCTCTTTTAAGGCTTACTAGTAACATCTCCTTTTAATAAGGAAAAACTAAGTAAAAGGCTTTTAATAAGCTAAAGGAGTTATTTCTTACTAAGCTAGTACTAGCTGAATAGGATCCTGACAGAAAAATAATCCTAGAAACAGACTCTTCTAGATATGTAGTAGTAGGAGTCCTCTTATAATATAACAATAAAAGAAGCTTACGCCTGGTAGCTTATTATTTAGAAAAGATAACTAGCACGCAAAGCAATTACAAGATACACAATAAGAAATTACTAGTAGTTATCTTCTACTAATCTAAGTAGGATACTATGCTACAGTCTTTAAAGAAGTTTATAGTTATTACAGACTATAAAAACCTTTAATATCTTAGCAAGCCTAGACAGCTTAGCAAAAGACAAATAAAATAAGCTTAATTCCTAGGAAAGTTTCCTAATATAGAAATATCCTACAGGCCTAGAGTTAATAACTCTAGAGCTAATGCCTTATCTAGGAGATAACAAGATATGCTAGTAAATAACTAGGATACTAGGATTTCTAGGAGGTTTCTATAAGTATTTAAACCTACAACTGCAGCTACTAACAAGGAACTAGAAGAAGAAGAGGTACTTAGAACCTTTAGCTGCAACAGCTATCTAGCAGCGGTACTAGAATTACCCTAGGAGTAATTAGATCTAGAATATTTATAGTATAAAGCTAAAAAAGAGGATAAAACCTACTAAATAGCCTAGAAAGCTGTAAGGGATAGTAAACAACGATTTCCTACAGCTTTAAATCTTAAACTTTTTATTTCTAAATACTAACTAGACGATTCTAGAAACCTTCTATACTAAGATTAAAAATAGGTACCTAATAATAAACCTCTAAGAACTAGAATTATCTACAAAATCTACAGTTCTAGAGCTTTAAGCTATCTAAGAAAGAATATTACTTATTAAGCTATTGTAAGAGAATACTTTTAGCCCTCTATTAGCAAAAGTATTAGAAGGTATATAAAGAACTACTTAGTTTGTAGAAGAATAAAACCCTAGAGAGACAGCCTACAAGGCTTACTAAAACCCTTGCCTATACCTAAGCAAATATAGAAAGAAATTTCTATAGATTTTATTATAGGGTTACTAGAAAGCAAAAGCTGTATAAACCTTATAGTAGTTACAAATAGGCTTAGCAAGGACGTTGTCCTAATAGGCTTTAAGAACATTACTATAGAAAGTGTTACTAAAGCTTTTATTAACTCTGTTGTAGCTTACTATTAGTTACTAAACTATATTACTTTAGATAAAGGTATATAGTTTGTTAACTATTTTTAGATTAAGCTTTGCGAGTTATTAGAAATTAAGTAACGCTTATCTTTTAGATACTATCCTAAAACTAACAGGTCTATAAAAAGAATAAACTCTATAGTACAGGCTTATTTACAAGTCTTCTATAATTAGGATTAAATAAATTAGAAGAGCAACCTAGAGATAGCTCAGATTGTAGTTATAGCAAGGCAAGCTTAGTCTACTAAGATGTCTTTTTTTTTCCTATAACACGGCTATAAGGTAGATCCTCTACAAATTACAACTAAGCACGGCCCTTAACAATAACTTTTAAGGAGAATATAAGAGGACTATTAAAAAGTAAAAAATATTATTAATAAACTATAATAAAGTATTAAGCTTGCACAAGCTATAATAGGAGAAAGTTAACAAGAACAAGAAAAGCAGGCAAATAAGAAAAGGCACTAATTACTTTAGCTTAAAATAGGTAATTAGGTATAGTTAAAACTAGGCGACTACTATAAAATAGAAAGGCCTAGTAGAAAACTTAACTAGAAAAATCTAAAGTACATAGTACTTAAGGTTATTAAACTAAACGCATTTGAATTAAATACTCCTAGCTAAATTTACCTAGTATTTAATGTTAATAACCTTAGACTAGCGTCCTTAGACCCTCTACTAAGCTAGCCTATAGACGACAATAAACCTCTACTAATTAAGATAGAAGATAGAGAAGAATACCTAGTAGAGACCCTATTAGAAGAAAGAGGGAGAGGAAGAAAAAAGCAGTACTTAGTTAAATAGTTAGGATATCTAGATCTAACTTAGGAACTAGCTATTAATCTAAAAGATACGGAAGCCCTAGAAGAGTAAAACTCTAGGTAACAAGATTATTACTCCTACTATTTTTTTTAGAAGGGGGGTATTGTAAAGGGCTAAAGCCTTAATGTCCTCTAGTACTCGGCCTGTGGCCTTCGTTGGCTTTTCTTACCTTAGCATTAGCACCTCAGCACTAGCTGCTGACTATCAGCCGCACTAGTTACGCTAACTATTAGCTAACCCGGCGACCTCTAATAACCTTAGTTAGTCCTAACCTTGGTAAGTGCTAACTATCTAGATTGGATATAAAAACCAACGTAGTCTCTCTATAGTTCTGTATCTAATTCATTCACCGTTTACCTTGCATCTTTGGTCAACCCAACGCACCCTTACAGTTAGTACGTCTTAAGAATTAATAATAAAATATTTACTTTCTTCTTTAGAGCTAAGGCCTTCTTAATATCTTTAAAAGAAGCTGTAAAGGTCTAAATTAACTTGTCCTTCTTTACTTATCTAATATAAGAGTAATAGGCTGTTGTATTTATTTACTTTAACCTTTTACTCTTTAAAACAGAGTAATCTTTAGTGCTTAGTAGTTTAATTTTTTATCTAGAAGTATAGATGTAGATTAACTTTTTAAAAGAGGTAATTATAACCTCTCTTCTATTTATCTAGGGCTGTCTAAGTATTAAATTGTATCTAGGATGTATAGGAGTAACATAGCCCTAGATAGTATCTTTATACTCTTCAATATTAATCTCTAACTTAGCAACTTTGTTAATAGTTCTAAGTTTTTCTATAAATCTTTCTAATCTACGCAGAGAAATAGAGATATACTATAAACTAGTGTTCTTAATAAGTTAAGGGCTAATAAGAGAGTATATAAGATTTCTTATATTAATTAGAATTAAAGCAAATATATAACGATTTACTAATATTTTAATAGTAATTCTATTGCTACTTATATCTATTTTAAAACTAGCTTATTTCTTTATTAAGTCTTCTTAGCTTATATATAGCTCTTACTAGTAACTTTAAGCAAGAGCTATTCTTTTTCTTAATTAGAATGTAGATCTTCTAGGGTATCTCTACTACTTAAGCTTTCTTTACTAGGCTTTCTTATTTTTACTTTTAAGAACTTTTATACGTTAGTCTTCTTTTTCTTCTTTTTCTTCTTTTTCTTCTTTTTCTTCTTTTTCTTCTTTTTCTTTCTTAGTATCTTTTTTTCTATAGTATAATCTGTAGCTAAGTGTTTTTTTTACTTATAAGTAAAACAACGTTTTTCTCTTATTAGCTTATTTAGCTTTAGATTGCTAAACCTGCGTAGCTTAGCTAATCTTCTAGTAAACTCTATTTCTTCTATCTAGTCTCCTATAAGAGGAAAAAGAAGAGGAGAAACGCGTCTTAGCTTGTATTCCTTAAGCCTTTTCTAGTCTCTGTTCTTAGAGTATTGTTTTTTAGGCTTATCCTAGCCTTTAAAATACTACTCTATCTAGTATAAGTAGTCTACTATTTTAATAGGCTTATTCTGTAAATTATCTAAATCTAAGAATATAATACTTACAAGCTAATCTTAAAGCTTTTTTAAAAAAGTATTATCTTTATATCCTTATTTAAGTTGCTATTTAATAGTAGTAACTATTCCTAAAATTCTATAATATAATTATAGATACTCTTTTTACTTTAAGATATTAACTAGAGTTTGTTTCTAGCTCTCTTAGAGCTATATAGATCTCTAAATATTTAATTAAAGAAGTTTAATAAGTATTTAAAGTTCTAGGCGTCTAACAATTCTATTTAGTTAAGGTAGGGCAGAATTAAAGTTACTACTAAACTTTTTAGCCTACTAAAGGCGTAATTACACGTCCTTCTTTCTATATTAAAGTTTTCTTAGTTGTTTTCTACTTTAGCAGTAAGCTGCTTTTTAAAGATTTAGTATATCTTTCTTATTTTATTAAAAGCGTCTAGATTAAGTTACTTAAAATGCTTAAGTTATGCTAGCTACTAAACTAGTTTTAATATAGCAAGTAAGGTTAGTAGCTAAGTTAGTAGCTATTCTTATTCTAGTTCTTCTTTAGAGGCTAAATTAATAGCCTCTTAGATAAGAAAAGCTTCTTATATTATTATTAAAGTTATTATTTAATCTAGTTTGTTCGCTCTACAGAGGCCTTCTAGATTATTCTCTATTTTAGCCTTACTAATACTATCTTAATATAGTCTTGCTATCTAGATAGTAAAGCTTCTAGATGTAATCTCTACCTCTACTATTATTATGTAAAAGTACTAAATAAATAGCACCTATATTATTTAACAGCGGAGATTAGTTTCTAGAGCTACTAGTAATATAGTTGGCTTATTTAATAGTTTGTATTGCGAAACCTTCTAAGTAAAGTCTTATATAGCTAAGTATCTCTTAGTACTCTTTGTACTTCTTTTACTACTAATCCTTAGTAGATTTAAAATAGCTTTAACTAAGATTAGTAATCTAATTAATTAAAGTCTTGTTTAGATGTAGCTCTAGCTAGCTTCTTGTCTAGATATAGCTCTAGGAGGCTTCTAATTTAACGTAACAGCGTTAGCGCTATAAAAAGATTAAATTTAAATATAAGAATGCGTTAGATTAACTAAAGATGCAGGAAAAATAGTAATAAATTAAATAAGAAACTATAAAGGCTATCTAGCAAGCTTATCTACTCCTCTATAAGGTCTGTGCTTAGTACTAAGAAAGAGGCAAGGGTAGCTATGTAGCAGCTACTAACGTGACTTAAGAAAATAGCGCAAAGCTAAGAGAAAAGTTTAGTAGGCTAGAAAAGTAGAAGGGCTGATACGCCCGGCTTATAGATACTAGGTGCGCACGGACACCCGGGATCTGTAGGATAGCAAAACAAGGCTTTTTGTCAAGTACTAAAGACGTCAGGGCTTTAGCCCTTTACATTAACTCTAAAAAAAGCTTATAATTATAATGTATATACTAAGTAAAAACTTTTAGAACTTTAAGATAAAGACTTAAATAAAGTATAATTGTAAAATAGGTTTACTATTAAACAAAGTTAAAGTGTTAAAAAAAGATGCTATTGGATATAATAAATTAATTATGTTATGAAAGAGTAAGTTATTTCAAAAAGTAATTAATAATTATACTTTACTATAGCTAGAATGTTATTTAGCTACTAAAGAAGCTATAGGCTTGTTCACTAAATATCAGTAAGCTATTTTAGTTAATTATTTAATCAAACTTAAAAACAAACCTTTTATTATTACTAGATAGTATGTTATACATCTACTTTATAACTTACACACAAAAGAGATGAACTAGTGTTATTTAATAATATGGAATTTTTAGCGATTTATACCCCCTGAAAAAAAGTTATACTAAAAGTCATTTTTACTTCTTTTCTACCTCATTTCAAGCAAGATTGAAGGCGCAACCGTGCTGATTAAGCAGCTTACTAAGCAGCCCATCTTAAAGAGGAAGTTCTAGGCTTTTCAAATCACTAACTCTTTTTGGTATAGCCCTTCTAGTTATAGAAATATCAAGCTTTAAAAACAATAACTTTTTTGATTTCTTTTTTTTGTCACCCCTCTGTAGCAACAATACTTACAAAAAAGAATAAAAAGCTGTATATAGCTAGTTAGCACTAATAATATTAAAAAAACTTGTAATATTAGTATATAGCTTATAAAATAGTGCTATAAGCTTAGCAAGGCTAGCAGCTTGCTATAAAAGTAAAAAAATAGCTATAAAGGTTAATTAAGCGTAGGCTACTTAAAAACGTTAGCACGCACTACTAATGTGTACAAAGTGCTACATCTAAAGACACACTAAGACTTAATATAGACAGTAATAGACTAGCTATATATAAAACTTTATTTTATTATCTTGTGTTGTTGTGGAGCTATTACGTGGAGTGTCGCGTCGGCTTTGGTGGGGTGGCCCGATGACTGATGTGGCCCGCTGAGTGATAAAACACGTTAGTCATAATCGCGTCTGCGTAAGGCGGTAAGAGAACACATTACCAGGTGCTTTCGCAGCCCTGAGATCCTCCCAAAGTACTCCGAAAAGGCATCATCAACAATTCAGTAATGTTGTAATGATGCCAAAGCATTCAACCGAAGCTGATTTGCGCCGCAAACTCCACCCAATGCCTTAAAGCCTATGTACACAACATGTATCATCGAAGGTAAAAATCAAGCGCCAGAATTCATTGTGAGCTCAGTGGCCAACGGCGGAGTAGTGCGAGTTACGTGTGTAGGGTTGCTGATATAACGATGTCGCATAATCGGAGTCCTGGTACATGGTGCCACGCTTGTCCTCTTCGGGGAAGAGCTCTTTGACTTCCCAATTGTGTTGCTTTACGCCGACGGAGAATTCGAGATCTTCTCGGGTAATGGAATCCCAGTACTACAGAGTTGTCAGTATTGCTCACAAAATAGTATGCTAATTTGCAACATACCTTGTACACCATCATCACTGCAAGAAGGTTGCAAATGGTAGCAAAGAAGAGACCATCCAAATAGTGCTGTATCTGGTCGCAGATGGTGTCGCTGAAGACGTATAGGATGACCTGACCGATGACGAAGAAGAAGATGCCGAATGAGATATCACCGAGTGGCCAGCGGTCTTCTAGTGTTCCAACAACCAAGATGATCTGGCTGACGGTATAGACAAAGAGACAAATGGCGTTGACGATGTAGGTAATGACGAAGATACCGACAGGGTTACCAGGATTCAGCCCGGCCCATCCCTTGAACGTCAATAGGTTCACGGCACCGCCAACGATGAACATGGCGAGCGAACTGAGACGTAGAAGCCACACGGACAGTGTTGTGCCGTCTTCGTAGAGTTGAAAGCCAACAAAGCCGTTGATCAGCAGACAAGTGCATAGTGCAGACACAAGACCATTCTGGATGGCGGCGAGGTATGGGTATGCGGCAGAAGCAGGAGCGGCAACACCGGCATCGAGAACGAGCGATATGATGGTCAGGAGTAGGTAGATGTAGAAGAAGGAGGTAATTTCCTTTCGGCCTGCTGTGGGTCAGTGAAAGCTCTCGGTTATAGGCGCAATGCGCCAACATACCGACAGCCGTAAACTTGGAGCGCACATGTATAATCATGATGACTGTCATTATCATGGCCAGGATGTGCATGAAGTCGTTCGCCGCCTCGAAGATGAGGGTATTCGCGATCTCAATCGACCTGGCATAGCACTTTGTCTGAATGCCCACGCCATCGTTGATCTCTTGGTGACCCACAAGGGCGCATAGTGGTATCGATGCCTTTTCGCATATCAGCTGGAAGTCCCCGAAGCCCATCTTCGCTGGTTGTGCAACGTGCGGCGTCGCTCGGGTTACGGCGGGTTCGGCGTGGTGTACGGCGACCGCGTGGTGTCGACGACGGCAGGTGAGTGAGATTTGATAGTGAAGGAAGGTGCCGACGGCTAGCGAGTGAACGTCTGCAAGGTAAACAGTAACGAGCGAAGGCGCGGCGGGGTGCGATGTGGGTCAGAGATACTACGGGGACGGTTGTCAGGAGTGAATGCGCACGGTTGACACTTCCCGAGCCGCACTAATCCCCACCCTGCAAGCCGTATGCACATTGAGACTAGCGCCATGCTATTTCCGTCCGCCCGGGCAACATCAACGATTGATGCTTCAACCCGCCACCGGCTTCCAAGAATATGGTAACACTCTTCGATTTTAGTCAATAAAATCATTCATCTCAGTCTTCATTTTACCGTCTACGATTTTAAACATGAGAACAGTAGCAAGTCCTCGTAATACTCAACGTTAGCATGAGGCTCGACCGTTCGCTTGCATTTGCAATGACATCCTTCCTCACAGTGCACAATGCGTATTCATGAGCTTCAGGGGAATAAATCTAATCGTTCGAACTGATTTGATACTCCAACCACGCTTCGGGATGATCTTCTGGACTGTGGCCTGGACGGCGGGATACAGCCTCTGCCGCATACCCATACGTAACTTGATGGCGCTTCTCCAGCGTCTCTTTTCGTCTAGGTTGAATGCAGCAACACCTTGCGCCCAATCGACATCGAATTATCTCTATCAGCCCCCCGGCATCTACGATGAGACTGAGATCGAAAGTCCATCTCTGCACCCGTGGTTCATTAACTCGTCGTTCTAGTGGGTGGTATTGCCTGACCACGGGTGGTGATTCAAAGTCCACGAACGCCGATGGTGCTGGAGTATGATAGTCTGAGATGTTACAGATCTTGAGAAGTCCAGTACTAGCTGGAACCGCGCAAGTTCTACTTTCCATGGCATTCACCAACACTTGGCATCCGAGTCGTTTCTCAGTGAGCGTAACTTCAAACAATCAATAACCACTCACACTCGCTTGCTTCACTGCGCTGCCCTCTTCCGATCTCCAAGCCCATCGTCGCCCACTCTTGACACACCTAACGGCTTCTAACACCAGCAAACTTTGCGCTCAACTCAATTATCAAACACGATGGCCGACCACCCCGACCACCCCAACTTTTTCCGCCCCGCCGAAGAAGCGCTCACGAGGTTGATCAACTTCAAGACGCAGAATCCTCTTCGCGTCACAACCGCACCAGCAAGCTACTCGCCCTCTCCGTCTCCTGGCTTGCCTTTGCCGTCGATGTCTCCGACCCCATCTGTACCGCGGCACTCACCGCCGACCCCGAGTGTTCCCCGGTTCCAGTCTTCGCGTATGAACATCCCTTCAACAGCTTACGCTCCCGCGTACACTTCAGCGACTCACGCTCCGCCAGCGAGCTACATACCACGCATCACTACACCGTCGTCATCCCCACAGCCACCATCGCCACAAGTGTATGAGCCGCAGGTGTATCCTGAGCCACTCGAATGCATGACCTACTATATGGTCTACGATCGCATTTACCTGGTACTCCGGAACAATCTGACCGATTGGTGGGCTCAAAATACTGAGGCTCCACACCATGTAACCTGTAAGTTTCCCTTCACGCATGTCATCTTGCTGTTTCTTTTTTACTGAGACGATATACTGTCAGATCGCTTAACGGCCGCGATAATCAATGCTGGTGTAAGGGGCATGTTCGGGCCTGATGGTCTGTCCTCGCTCTACCAGATCGGCATGTACACTGGACACGAGGGCATATACCGCTACATGTGTCTTGCCGTACTGTCGGACCACGGTGAGCTCTCGATCCTCATCAAGGGCGATCTCTGCGAGAAGGATGGAAAGGATCCGGCGCACGACGAGGAGATGCTGGCATTGTGCAAAGATGGCTTCGACAAGGGCGTTGCTAAGCTGTATGCAAGTATCATCACAGAGGCTTCAAAAGCTTAGCCATGGGATTCGAGGTGAAAAAGTGGTTACGGAAAGAAGGCGTTCTTCGGGTGAAGAAGTTTCGCGCAACTGATGTCGAAACTTGCGGTATGTTGCATGAGGATTGTATTATATCTGACCACGAGGCTCTTTGCTCGAATGATAATATGTCTCCTCTCTTTGAAGAAGATGCGAACATTAGCAAGACAGTTGTGGCACGCCTGAGAAACCTGTGAGCCGAAGATCTTCTAGTTGGCCGGCTCGTAAAGCAAGTGACGTTGTACGGTTCCTGATGTCATGATTGGCTGTCGGCGCGTCAGGCACTCTATCACACCTTCATTACATGCCGCATCCGATCAACTGTCTTCGCGCATCTCCATCATGCAAGTGTCCTCCATGCCCACCGCTTACCTTGGCATCCATTTAACGTGTCGTCGTCGGGCGATGTGCCTATTCAACTCCGCAAACGCAGTCCATGCGATGAGGGGAAGCCAGAATGTCCCAAGTGAGCTTTGGCTGGCTCTATTTGCAGGTCGTCCTGTCAGACTAATATAGCTAGGGGTACTAGTGCCGCAAGTGCGGGAGTTATACCACAAGTGGCGGGAACTTCCATGCCCACGATTATCATTGCGTCTGTCCTGCACTACCCACCAACTTCAACAAGGTATTCCGGTCTCGCATAGCATTTCAGATGGCCCATTCAGAATTCGCTGTGCATCATGCACTGGTGGTATTAGGCTCTTTCTGCCAGATTGGACCTGGAGATATGAAACATGCATGCTCGAGGTCCATTGCAAATCGTGAGCGCAAAGTCATGCTGTCTCACTACAACAAGTCCATCGGTTCCTTGGTCGATCGTATGCGCGAAGCCACTTACTCGCTTGAGCTTGGACTCGTCTTCTGTCTTCTGATTGTTTTCATCGAGTTCCTCCAAGGCCACTATCACACCGGATTTACCCATCTGAGGTACGGCTTCAGACTGGTAATCACGCGCAAGTCGAGGGTCAAAGAATACCAGAACCCGTTACCAGGCGCCAGTTTTCCCCAGGAAATATCAAGCAGCTCAAGAGTCTCAAGGAGCTCGATCGAACGGACGTTGATACTAATTCTCACTCGCGGCATCGCGCAAGCTTTGTTTTAGGGAGTCAAGATTCAAGATGATGTGCAGGTACCGAACCTGATGCCAGCGATGTATGCCAAGCGGGTTTTTGAGAGCTTTCCAGAGGCGCAGCAGGCCTACTTCCAGCTCCAGAATGCATCTGTAATTCACCAGTACACCATGGGTCGCGATGCTATCTTTCGAAAGGAGCCTAGCTCTGAAAGCTACTAAGAACGGGACAACCTGCTGGCGTGTCATCATATCTGGTACAAGAACATACGACGCTTTGAACACAAAACCGAGCTTTCGGATGAAGAGAACATCGCAGCTAGTGCTCTCAAGGCTTCTTATCACTCTACATTTGTCTACATCTCATGTTCTGCAACGGTGATCGAGAAGACGTACGATACTTATTTCGACCGCTTCCAGAAGATCGTACATTACGCACGATCAGTCATCGATTCCACACCCCCTACGGACTCCAGCACAGCTCATTTTACTTTTAAAATTGCGATCAAAAGCTGTACTTTGTCGCAACAAAATGACGTTGCCCCACAACTCGACGCGACGCAGTTGCCCTTCTGGAACGCAACCCACCGCGGGAAGGCCTCTGGGACGCGCAGCAGCACGTGGTGATATCCAAGCGAGCGATTGAACAAGAAGTAGCCGAAGTGGATTCCAGTACCGGCTGGCCGGTTGAAGAGACAAGGCTCTGGAATTGCGCTATCAAGGCTGCCAGGGACCGCAATGGTGGCTTCTGGGTAGATTTTGCACCGGCACGGTGGGTTGCACTACTCGATGCGAACGAGAACTCGCAGATCATGCATGAGTTTTTCATACTTTGATTACGGGGCGGAACTACATGGATATCTCACACATGTGCCTAACGTTTTTAGCGACATTCGTTCCCCTCTCTTCGTTTGCAGTTATATATCTTGCGCAATATGAGTCTTCGGTATGGCGACATCGAGCGAGACCTCCGCCAAATCTCTCAGAGAATTGCATTCAACCGCTCATAACCGCGGGGCAAGAACCGCTACCGTAGGCGAAGTCTCCCTCCATCCTTACCGCATGTGAAGCAAACGAGCAACGAGAGTAGGGATTTTCGTATGGCGCCATAGCAAGCCCGCATCCCACATATAAGTTCTGTTTTTCCACCGCAAACATATCCCTCCCACCAACTATACTCCGATTCGAACAGCTCGACATCAAAACATGGCCTTGAACCCAATCCGACACACGTTCGAGAAGATCCTCGCAGACCAGAAGCATCGGGGTCTTCCACTTCTTGCCGCTGACGACTATATCCCCTTCCTGAGTAGGTCTGCCTATTACTGGTTTTCTATCCTACTTGCTGATACCCTCCAGAAGCTATCCAAGCCCTCGTCTCTAACCCCGTCTTCATGCACGAACACAAATGGGAGACACAGACACTCGAACACTCGATTAGTCGCCCCACCTTCAATGCCAAAGACGTCGAGGATTGCGACAACAAGCTTGACATTCGACTTGAAGAGGGCAAGGAGAAAGATGCTAGTGGTACCACGGTATTCGAGGGCAGTGTAGTCAGTGTCACTGTAGACGGGTATGTGCTAGCGAAGGGCAGAAGTACGTTGTGGGCTGGAGATGCGCTGCTAGATGTCTTCCAGAAGGTTGTTACTATGGCACGGGAGTGGGAGTGATTTGGGCTGCAGGATACATTGATGTTCTCGGTGTGGGTTGACTGTTTTGCCGGATGGGGTAGGCTTCACCTCTGTTCTTGGCTATGGTTTGTAATAGTATGGGCTTCCTGGTAGCTGCTACTTGCTAGCTATGAAGTGGCCAATTTATCCTTGGTCTGGAAAGCGGAACACGAATTCCTTCATGTAAACCACGTCGATATTGTACAAAGCACTCGGAAGATTGTCCTTTAGCAAACCAAGGCACTCTACGGGCAAAAACTTACGTCAACATCTCCATCACATCACACCGCCCTTGCATACTTGCCCGATGATGTGATCAGCTAGACATGCACCCGCCACCAATGAGCAGCAAACCAAACTGTTGCCACCACTCGTGGTGCTTGACGGCAAACGTAGCTGTTATAAAACAAACATGAATCCACATATTCCGTCTCTTCTTCCGCACAGAGATTTCAGCACAATCCCGCCACAGCATGGACGAAAAGAAACACAGCCTCTCATTCCGAGAGCGCCTCGAGTATGTCTTGTCCCAAGAGGGACATCCTCTCATGACAGTGGACGAGTACCAGATTTTTATTAGCAAGTACAACGCCTCCAGTTCGCAAGTATCCAGCTGACTTTGTGCAAAAGGAGATATAATCTACCTCCTCGACACGGGAAGGAAAAACATACAGTTTTACGCATGGGAATGCGAAGACCATATCCAGTCTGTGCCAGCTCCATCAACTCTGTCCACTTCATCCACTCTTTTGGATGACGGTGTCGAGATAGCATCCAGCGCGTCTGTGGATAGCCTGGCCGTGTCACATCCGTGCCCCACCGATTTCGACGCGTCCGAGCAAGAGAGTCAGGATCGTGTCGTTATCACCATCAAGGAAGGAGAGGAGCTGAACAACGAGGATAGGCTTGTTTTTGACGGTTACGTTGCGCGCTTCCTGGTCGGCGAGTTCACGCTTGCGAAGGGCCGGTCGACGGACAGCATGAAAAACGCGATGAGCGAGCTGTTCAGTAGGGTACATGTATTGGCGGAAGAGTACCGGGCGAAGGAAGAAGAAGAGCGGAGACGGGATGAGGAAAGGCGTGTGGCGAGAGAGGAGGCTGAAAAGATAGCTGCCGAGTAGAGCGAGAGTTGGGGCTGACGAGTTTGGGGGTGAGGTTCAAAGCGATAGCACATAGCAAAACTTCTGGTAGCATTCGATTTTGGTGCGTACCTACGATTGTGATGGCTGACAGCTTATCCCAGAAAACCCACCAAGTTCATCGAACAGTGACACCTTCACCTCAGAGTGATAAGGAGAGTGAAGACCACCGATGTGAAGATGAGACTTGATAGAACGCGAGAGGTGAGAGAAGCTCGGTCTTTGTTTGACGGCGATAGACCCGTTGGAGTACTACTCGATCCGATCGAACTATCGCGGGGGTATCGCTGACCACGATCTTTGTCCTTTGCACCCTGCTTTATCACTGAAACGAGTACAGGAGATCCCAAAGATCGTCATCATACCCGTCACCCTGACCAAAATCCACGAGAAATCCACGAGGAATATGAAACTAAGGCTCATCATGGCGCCGCGGGTCGCCGCACCAAGGGACCGATTGCGCAGCCATCTCCAGAGTTCACTCGAGGAGCTGCCAAATGAGCTACCATCGCACGATCGAAAGCAACTTCTTGGTAAGTGCTCAAGTCCTTATAACCCTACGTAGGCTGACAGCGACTATAGACGACCTTTGCTTCCTATTACGCAGCCCTCTCTTCCTCTACGCCATCGCTCGACGCCTGCGTCGTGCGGCAACCATATCCGAGAAGGACGCTGTCGGTCTTATGACACCTGAATCGCTCGCCTGCACACATGAGAAGGAAGAAGACATTGACGTACAAGCGCTCAGCATGAGAATCGTATGGGACGGCAACAGCTGGGTGACTCAACTGCTGTATGGCAACAGTTCGCTCATCGAGGGACGGCAATACAAGACCACGCAAAAAGCTGGCTTTGCTGCAAGTTTCGGCTGGTTCTGTGAAGAAGCGAGTTTCTTGAGCTACGAGTTCCACGCTCGTGAGCATGCCGCACAGGTGGCGCTAGGGATTATAGTCGATACGGAGCAGGCAGAGATGGCGGTTGGCCAAACTCGTGGGAGGAGTGAGGGGAAGAAGCAGCGCCGCATTGTCAAGCTGAAGATTAGGTGCAAGATGGCGCATGGTAGGCTGGTGCTCACGAAGAAGGCGAGGTAGTGGTAGCACGGACGGGGTGCGGTTTGATCGGAGATTAGAGGAGCATGCATGCAGCAAGTAGGAAGGATAGAAACAAGCAGCCACAAAAACCATTGCTGGCATATTCAACGTGGGTGTCGCTACCCAGTATATCCATTACATGTTCGAATGTTCTCGTGGCTGTGTCTGGAGTTGCCTTGCTGGTATTCACTGTCACTAGTGCGCAAAGTTGCCGCCGAATATTCGCAGTGAAGGAGGTTTAATGCAGCGAGATGCGTGACGGTCAAGCTCGGACACCCGTAGTTCTGCCGACGGCCCAAAAAAAAGAGCCGTGCGACGCTACTCCGGCATCACGTGACGGCTAGCGCGCCAAGGCCCCCGCAACTACTTAAGCTCGCGCTCCCTCGTCCTCCTCTTCTCTTCCTTAGCTCTCTTTGCCTTTTGGCTTAGATCAAGTGTAGTATCTGTTCTTTTTAGTTTAATCGCTAAAACGCCACTACGGTGGCATTTAAGATTATTCTTATTTTTGGAAGCTGCTGAAGAGGCTCTGGGCTTGCTCATCTTCTTCGGCACGGTGTCGCCAGTATTTCACTACCTCTGGCTGACGCGAGGACGTTTTTCATTGAGTGTTTTCGCTTGCGAGAGCCTTGAGGAAGAAGAGGTCTGTTTCGGTTGGTGAGTGGCACTTTCGGCTTGGCCACAATCGATGGTTGCGATGTATTGTGAGACGCCTTTGCTACGAGGCGCACACTAACTGCCTGGCTCCTGCACACAGCCGACTTGCATTGGTGGCGCAAGTTGGCCGACATGCGCATGATATTTTCGCATCCACAGGAACGAGCTTCTGGGGCGGTGAAAATGGCCAGCTAGTTGCCGTTTGCTGTCAGGAGGCTTCTGCTGATTGGCACTGACCTCCATAGCCTTTGCCTCCGCTATCTTTGATATTTTGTCGTCGGCATTGTGGTGTGAGAAGACCTATTGCACTTTGGAAGTACGCAACATGCTGGAAGACCATAACGAAAGCGCCCCTCTTGGGCACCTGCGGTAATGTCTCGCCCGACTTGTGCAAGATGTGGAAAGAATCTCAAGAGCATGCGCTACAAAAGGCTGATGATACACCTCCCAATCTGGAGCAGAATGTTCATGTTGTCGTTAAGGCTGTAAGTTACGAACAAGTTCTTCGCAGCTTCCGCCAATTGCTGATAGATTTCGTAACGACTAAAGCAATGTGAACGGCGAAGGTCCTCGAGTTTTTCCCAGGTTCGCTCCGTATCGAACCATTCTATCAGCATCCAAGCGGAGAATAGAACAGGCGCAATGAAGTCCCAGCCCATGTCAACGTCCTGCGACAGCGAGTCCCACTGTGGAGGAGATCCACACATCCCAAATGGACTGTCGACAGCCACTGTGATCACGTGGATCTGAGTCTCGCCGTGATCACCACGCGTCTCCAATCCTCGACTTTCTTCTAGTATTCAATAAAACTGGCCCCCACCGAACGACCTTGAAAGTAAATTTGATCAAGTGTTACACGCAAGGTGAACATTAGATGCATTGGAACATCATCCAACGAAGCGGGTGCGACTTTCACACAAACTGTCCTCTGAAGAGCTTACGCAGCCCTATCTCCGAAAGCGCTACACTCAGACGCCATCACGCACATCATCGCTCAAAGAATCATAGCTTACATTTCCTGTGCCTTTTTCCCAATACCATCTACTGTGTAACGTGGAGGGTGAATTCCATGCGAAAATCTTTGACAAACCTGGATCCAGTTAACGAAAGTGAAGTCCGAGTCGCGGCTTAACAATGAGGCTATTACCCAGGTGGACTAGGTCCCAACAAGTCAACTAAAGCAACACGATGATTGCAAGTGCGGTAGAGCAGCTTAAGCGGCTAGGCTCACCCTCTCCTACCTGGCAGGAAAGCAGCTTAACATTACCGTTTCCGCAAGCACCTTCGTGTCTCATCAGTCCAACGCTTGTAGTTCATGCTAGCGGAAATCTTAGCTTCCAGTACGGTAGTTCGTGTCGTCACTCTGTTAGCCAGATAGACTGACTCAATAGGCTCTTCAACTCACTCAACGTGACATGTGAAGCGACGGTAACGTTCGTAGATGCTGACTTCTTACTGATTTCCTGAACGGTAGTTCGACGTAATTGTGCTGGCGATCAAATGATATCCTTTCAGATACCATGCAGTTCGCCCAACGGACCAGCCGCTCTCGAATGGCAAGTCCAGATTACCCTTACTATCAAAACCATACTAACGAAACTCTCGCGGCACTGTTCTGGACATCGCGCCAGCTCTTTTAGTTGGCTGGACATCATCGGAGGTACCAGCAGCTATGAGGAGTTTCTTTTGGAGAGCGAAGCTGTCGCACCGGCTGTCGTCTGTCAAGACACTTCCTCCAGAAACGCTTTCATCCAACCATTTCCTCCTCCCCACCGGTCACTATCACGACAGCTACTTGCGACTAGAGAAAGATAGCGCATTAGATGGATGGACTTAGAACTTTCGTTTGACATTGTGCCATGTGCGATGCTTGCTGTGCTAATCTAGGGAGAGTGGCGTGGTGTTTTGTGCTTAGAAGACCATATATTGGTGGGATAAAGTCGTACTATTAAGGCTCTCTTCGCATAGGATAGTGTTGGTGGTGTAACTGCCCAGGAATGTATGTGCCTCTGTACACGCTGATCCCTTTCCCTGTTTAGAGAAATACACATGCGACGCGATGTAGGCAGTTGGTGGCATAATTTTGCTGGCCTTAGCACGTTCTGGGTTCTCATTTCTGGCTCTGCCCCGATGCTGAGAGAGCTGCCATCTCTCTACTTGGATCGTTGTGTTCCTGTCATAGAAGACAGTGACGACGACGACATGGAGCTTGTCACGAGGCTATCAGCACCCCCTCTCAGGCGCCATTCACGCAAGCATGCGCGATCATCTCAACGCGATCGGATCAAGCCTGTCACTTACGGAAACCGGTATCCTGCTGGCCTTTATAGAAGGGCTGGAGACGGACTGTCATCTAGCGTGGTCTAACCAGAATTCCTATTGAAATCTGGCCGAAGTGAAAGCCAAACACTATACGGGCCATCAAATGCCAATTCACGCTCTCTTAATAGCAGAATGCTGCAGCTCTGCAGGAACGATTAGATCGCATACCAGCATTGCGACTACAGGAAGAAGATAATACGTACTGGACATCTCAGTCGCTAGATGCACCTAGGTGCACCTAGTAGTGCAGGCCCTAGCTAATATCCCAAAGTAATTAGCTGATTTCCGATGGTGTCGCGCTTGCGAATATGGTCAGATACACCTAAATGGATGGCGAGAAAGAAAACATTTTCACCTGCGCATCATGCGGCCACAAAGCGAGCGTTATCCACGAGAACACTTGGCACGAAGGTGAGACATGCGAGGAGTACGGCCATCGATCCTTAGGCCGTAGGACACAGGAGCAGAGAGCTCAGGAAGCGGCAAGTCTTGCTACCGTCCGCAAATTCTTAAAGAAGTGTCCAGGACGAAACTGCGCTTACTACATGGAGAAGAATAGAAGCTGCGATTACATGACTTGTAGTATTTATATTTGCTATTTTGTACCAAGCTTCGTAAGAACGTAAGAAGGGAAGAGTTACGTAATACTAGCGTCGGTGATTGGCCCTGCGTGATCTGTTTGGCTTTGGCGTCTGCGCTCTCAGTCCTCATATCCTCCATAAGCGCTGTCCGTCCTATTAGTGTACGGGTGTTGGAGTGTATGAAGACATACTATTACGAAGGCAGGAGTTCACTGGCGAGTCAATGATTGCAAGAACGAGGTTGGCAAGATAACAATCTTATTGTGGGTTGAGTAGAAAGACTATGAGTAGAAAGAGATGCCCATTCAATAGTACAGTACAAGTGTGGTTGGTGTTGGGTGGTGTTCGATGGTGACTCCTTTCCGCGATCCACAGAACAGGTTATATACCTCAAGATCTAGTGGTTGAGCACAGACCTAGTGTGCAGTAGGGTATCACCCTGTGCACCGGCACATTACGTTTGTAACAGCATTGTTGGGGTGTCGCCAAGGCTTAGGTTGGTGCAACACCAAATACAAGCTCCTTCGTAAGCCCTATCTATAACAAGCCCAGTCATATACACCTCCATCACACACCGCATACGCACCGCTACCATACTGCGATACACAAGCCTGAGGAGTATCAATAGAGAAACCCGGGGGATCTGCGTGACCATTGAGAGCAAAGCAACTCCAGTCGTTGCATGTTGTTCCGAATCCTGTAGTAGCAACGCCTGAAGGCCCCTGCTGGTCGCGACAGGCCCGCTGCATGTCGATGCCACCAAGACGTTCGCCAGCGGCAAGGAGGCCGAGGCCGAGGCTGATGATTGCGCTGAGGATAGTGGTGTGAGAGACCATGGTTGTGGCTGTAAAGTCAGTAATTGGACGGGTACGCAGAGATAGTTGTATTTCGTAGATTGCGCTGAAGAACGCATCTTAAGAGTGCTACATACCTTGAGTGCAGGTGAAGATAGAAGGCAGCTGGTTGGGATGAAGAAGAGAATTGTAAATAGGTCCGAATGCTAGGTTTTATAATAAATTGTTTATTCTTTGACATAGCTACATGTACCTGCGCCGTTATGGAGGTCCTTACGGCATCCGTCATCTTTGACATCAGCCCAATCCAACATGTTCGACTAGATTACTTTGCTTGTAGGCTAAACTCTTAGGTCTTATGTGTAAGGTCTTTTATAACAAGGTCTTTTATAACAAGGTCTTTTATACCGCCGTGCAGCGCAGCCCAGTAGGCAGACTTGCCAACAATCAATCCAGATCAAGCTCATTAATCAAGCTGAACAAAATATATAGATTAATCAAGCCAATCCAGTCACTATAAGTTTTCGTGTCAATTAAGCTGCGAGAAGCTAGATTAATTGATAAAATTAATGAGATTGACAACTGTGCGTAATGCTGTTGTTGTTGTGGTAGGAGCGATCTCACGATACTTTTCTAGAGTTGAGGTTCGCAATAATATATTAAAAAATTTGTTGCAACGCTACAACGCGTTATAAGTATAAATATATATATATATATATATATACACATATATAAAAGCTTCATAATCTTTGTGTATGACAATTAAGAGACTTAACCCTAGAAATAGTCACGATATAGCTAACCTTACCTACCTGTACAGCCTTACGCACGGTTGTCAATCTCATCAATCAAGCCAATCAAGCCCATTGGTTTTTGCTTATCAATTTCATCAATCAAGCTATACTACTCCAAATCGTCAAGCCAAGCCAAGCTGGAGGCCTCAGCTTGATTGGCTTGATTGTTGGCAAGTCTGCCAGTAGGGTTGTTTGCTTTCCGAGCAGCCTAGGCTAGTAAATAGGTCGTGGTTGAGTTAGCTTACGTCTGACTTAGACCTAACTAGGTACAACTAGGTAGGTTACAAGCATGTGATTAGCGAACTAAATTTACAAGAAGTTGATTGAGATACAGTCACTAGCGATCGCGGCTTCACTCTTACAGGCAACAACATTAACTCAGGCCGATGTGCCAGCAAGGGTCCAGCCCACTTTTGTAGATAGATGACTAGTCCAACTGTCTATTTAGCGTTCTACAGTCAATGCTAACCTATCTACAGAAGGTGAGGCTAAGCAGCTGCTGTAATGGGGCGAGACTGTAACGGGACGTGGCTGTAATGGGGCGAAGCTGTAATGCCTGCAGCAATTTACGTGCAACAGTGAGGGGAGAGGAGAGTGTGATACAGGAATAGAGCCATGCAGCTGTGCCTCAACTACACAGGAATCATATATCTTGCTTCACCTATACAGGCTGCAACACTAACTTAGGCTAATATGGTAAGGGTCTAGCCCACTTTTTGTGGATAGCTGACTAACTTAGTTAGGGTTATGTTTAGCATTCCACAGTCAGCGCTAACCCATTTACGAAAAGGGATTTATTATGCCGTAGACGGTGTCTACTTTTAGCATTCACTTCCACTCTAGGCACAACCAGAATAGCCCGTTCCTATACTTGGTAGATCAAGCTCCAAGCCAGCTCATCAAACCGGCTTGATTGTTACCAAGTATGCCCACCGGACACCTACCGAGGAAGATGCCCACAGGTCTGGCCTCTGGGGCTCATGATAGTTTTTTTTCTTAGCGTAATGGGAGTGCCAAAGTGCGGGAAGTGGGATATGAGGTAGGCCGGCTACTTGTCGCAAACATGCTGCCGTTCAACGTCCGATGCTCTTCGTCCATGTTTGCGTCATGTTGGTGATCGGCTCCTCATTATGAGGTGCTTCAATGACTTCGCGTGTTGTGCTTGCGCCAGATCTGTACTATTGGTGGTATGTCAGGTTTTGGTGCATATGCTCCTGAGTGATAAATGCTAGATTTTATTCGGCAGACGAAAGTGCCTGTATTGAAGCATTCTGCGTTGATGAATGTCGACAGTAATCGCCGCGTGTAGGGATCTTTGGTTTCAGAGAGCCACTTCTCTCCTACCATTATGGAAGGTACTACTGGGCCGAACTTGCGCAGTAGACTAGGATAAGCATTGCTTCAATTTAACCAAGGTTTTGAAAGCTCGTGGATCAAGAATTTGCCACCACACGAGAATCTGCCTTAGCGTATCTTGTCTCGGCATCATCAGCTTCTTCACAGCTTCGACGGCTTCCAACTCGGCCTCCTCTTCTCCGCAAACGCACTCAACCTGTCCAAAGCATTCTCCCCACTCTGCAAACTCTCATTAAACCGCTCAATCACCAACTGCGTCGCCCTCTCCACTCTCCCCTGCTCCCACGCCTCCCTGAGCGCCACCCTCGTCACAATCGCCGCATCAGGCGATATCTGCGCAATCTCATTGGCCAGCTTGACCGCCTCGACCACCACCGAGTCCTGTGTGGGCGATATGCGGTTCACGAGATTCAGCTCCTTGGCGCGCTGGGCGGTGATGCGAACCCAGGGCCTTATTGCAGTCAAAAAAGGTGACTTCTTCCCTCTCTTTTGGGCCTCCTACACTACCTCGTTCACGCGCAAGGATATACTTAAAACGTTCGAAGCTACAGGTGTTGAGCCTCGCGATACCGACGTCGTGATGCGACGATTCAAAACCACAACACTACAAGATTTTGAAGACGCAGAAATCGCACAGCCTGGTGATGGCAGTACCTGGAAGGATCTCCGCAATTTGTTGCAGATTGCGGTCACAGATACATTAAAAGTTGAGGCAAAAGCGTTGGGGAGAGCCATCCATTCCCTCCAGGTGCATAACGAGTTATACCGACATGAAAATAAAGGTCTTCGCGACTCTCTTAACACTAAACAGAAGTACAAGGGCAAGGGCAAGCCTCTGAACCTTCAACAGCGTAAAGAGTTCCATAGCACCGCAGTGTTCTAGTCTCCTTCGACCATCTGCGAAGCTCGTGTGCGCGAACAGGTACAACAAGGCGAAGACGAGGCCGCACAACTCCAAAAAAAGAGGATAAGCAGCTGAAAGCCGCTCATCGATTATACCAAAAGAAAATCGCGGAGGAGGCAAAGGCGGCTCGACTGCGCGACCGTGAGGCCAAGAAGAAGGAGCGCGAGGCGAAGGCTGCGGAACTTGCTGCTGCGAGGGCTAAAAAAAAAGCAGGAACGCGATGCTGCAGCCCTACAAAAATCTCACGATACAGCGAATAGAGCCAAGCGAGCAGCCTCACAAAGCGCTGTAAAAAAAATCTAAAAAGCGTCGTCGTGCACCTGCTGCTGCAGCAGAACCTCCGCCGCCATCTCCTCCCATCCAAACCACCACGCGTGGCCGCGAAATTAACCTTCCGGGCAAATACAAATAGTACATGATGATCAGATCAATACAATTACTACAATACCACAAAATCTCACGATAGTAGCTATTGGGGATGGCTCTACAGCCTCATTTCTCTGGTCGTCTGATGTGGTTGGGGTGGCTTGCCTGGTGCAGCACCCCTGAATGGAGGGGCGCATACCAGTCCGGCCATCTTGGAGCATGCTGGACCGGCTGCTGCACGCAGATGGTATCCTTCGCTCCTTCGTAGTCCTTCGTAGTTCTTCGTGAAGGGGATGTCTGTGCAAGTGTGTCTAATGCCGAGAGAAGCCACCAGACCCGGTGACGTCGAGAAACGCTGCAGATGCGGTCAATATAAGTGTTCTAACGCCCAGTGGACCCCAATCATGGTGCATGCTCCTCCGTCTCCCGGCATGCGCATCTCGACCACAGCGGAGACTGATGGCAGGGCCTTGGTTCGTCAGGACGCATGGCGCTGACTCTGTGATGCTGCGAAGGTCACCGTGGCCTGGCATCACAGGTACCAGTTGTAGTAGTCTCGTCACAACTATCGTTGGCAACTTTACGTTTCTTTCTTAAGCGCGTGGTCAAGTCGTCGCGTTGTTTGGGCGCGGCTTTCAGCTTATCGCATTTGTTATTATCTTTAACCGTGATCATTTCGTTAGGCGTGAAGTTAACGATGATTGCACTAGATAGTGCATGAGACCGTTCTGATAATCTGTCACGTGCGCCTCGTCGCGGAACCAATCTGGGATCGGGCTCGAGAGATGACTGCGCGTGGGTCGGGCACTGGTGCGGCATGTTCATGCTAGTCTTCTGCAGTCTGGTCTGGTAGAATGTCTTGAGACGTTCCCATTCAAGGCGGTAAGCCTCGGAGGCTCGACCCATCCAGGGCCACGTTGCTTATATATGCGACTCGCTTCTCGGCTGATAGGTGTTTTCCAGTCAGTGACATATTCGACCGCCACGGCATTGTCTATGGATTCGGAGCAGTACATCTTCCTCTTGCTTTGACGAGGGCTCTTGGTGGTTGCCGCTGTCGAAGTTTGTCTCTGTGAATCTTGTGATCCCTTGGGGATCCATGCCAAGTAGGTCGAAGATGTCGATATGCGCCCAGCGAGCATGCCCCTGCCAGCCGACCATCGTGCGAGAAAGTGTTGGTGTTGTTGTGCTCAGGTGGATGTTGAGGGAGGTAGCGTCGGAGGGCGAAGGCGGTCGAAGCTGTTCCGCGCTTCAATCTAGAGTGGATACGTGGGTCACTTGGCTATAGCAAACGGCGAACGGGATGGAGAGACAAGCAGTTGCGGGCGAGGGAGGAGGCTGCTCTGAGACTGCGTAACGGTTGAATAAATGTACTACCTCTATCTCACTCAGATGCAGCTTCTAGCACGATTTGAGGAGCGTTTTTGTAACTCAGCTCATACGTCAATGCGTGCTTTGGTGGCGCACGCATGCATCGCTGATCCTCTGCAGGCGGCGCATACCGTGACGCGAAAATTATTGGCCGCTGGGACGTAGAGATCTCCTCTCCGACTGCACAGGCACTTCCAAAACGATTAGGAGTCTATCTTGTGCGCTTGCAGCTGGTTAGAAGCAGCTTTGCGTGGTGAATAGTGAAAGACGGAAATTTTGTAGCTTGCCGTGACGAACAAACATCGGCCCAATCACCTTCACGAACTTACTCGCAACAACACCTCATCGCCCATCTACACGTTAAAATGGCAGCTAAGTCTGGCATGGTCAATCCGGCCATCTTCCAGGATCTCCAGGCACGCGTAGACGAAGACACGGCCGCTCGGGATGTAAGTTGCGGTCTATGGAGCTGCACGTGATAGCGTACTTACAACGTGACAGGAGCTGCGCGACATTGTACAGGCACTCGAGAAGCATAGTACGCATCCTGGATTAGGCTAACGGACTCTACTGACATTTAACAGACCGCAATGTCTCATTTGTGCTGTCAAGAGCCCATTCGACACCTGTGAGCGAGCGTGAGTCGCTCCTCGCAAGTCCATCAACACCATAGCTAATCAAACGACAGTACCTGATATACTCAAGGCAGCCCAGGAACCTGTCGACAATGTCATCGACACCGTGTCCAAGCTGTCACAGGCTGCGTCAAAGATGCCATACTACAAGTTCAACAACATGTGGAGCCGTCAGATGCAGGGCGCAGTAAGCTCACCAGGCACGCCAAATTGCCTCGACGAAACTGACGGGACGATAGTGCGAGAGCGCCTTGTTCTGGGGCTGGCTCGGTGGCTACAAGTACGATGGCGGTGAGGTACAGTGCGGCCGTCTGTTGACCATCGAGGAGCTCGGCGAGATCTTCAAGAGTATGTGTACAATCTTGCTACATCTACGCATTGCTAACATCACCAGTCCCTGTCAATCTCAAGGACCGCGACGAGTTCCATCTCTCGCTCGAAGAGTATCTACATTCCCTCATGACGCTTGTCGAGGAATTGGTGTGTCACCCTTGCGGTAGCTCCCCTCCATCAACGCTGACAATACCAGGCACGCCTTGCACGTAATGCCGTCACTCTGGGTGATTACGAGCGTCCGCTTCTCATTAATCAGTTCGTCAAGGACCTGCACGCAGGTTTCCAGATCCTCAACCTCAAGAATGACAGCTTGCGCCGCCGTAGCGACGGGCTGAAGTACAGGGTCAAGGATGTCGAGGATGTAGTATACGATCTCTCGCTGAGGAATCTGTTACCCAAGAAGGGCGAGCAGAAGCAGTAGGAGGCTTGCAAGATGCTGTGATACGAACATCTACTCAATAGCCACGAAGTAGATACACGTCGAATGAGAATCAGAGCACCAAACGAATGGTGACATGGCTGCATAAATAACTGTCAGACTGCTTACACATTCTTTACACTTTCTAAGCGCATCTATCATCTCCTACAAACCATGGGGGTGCTCCAACGGTGGTCCGCTGTCTGTCCAATGAGCGAGCAACACGGACGACATGACGAAACTTTCGGTTCCGCGACGTCCTCGGGCAACAACCGCGACAACAGCACTCCAACAAGCCAGGCGCCGCTTCCGCTCCTTGAGACGCCTTCCCACTACGTCGCCTCGCCAATTGACATCTCTACGACATCGACAACGCCACGTATCATTGGTCCTCTTATCTCAATCGCAAACATGGCCAGCACAACCGTCATCAACGCAAACGCGACGTCAAAGGTTCAACCCTCCACGGCACCGCCAATTGAGCCACTGAAGAACAGCACGGCACGTCTCTACACGCACATGCACCCAGTACTTGTCCTCTCTGTCTATGCCCTCAAGTTTCCCGCACTGGTCGCGGACCCTGTGCCGACTCTCCTTAGCACGCTTGCGCCGCTCGCTGTACTGCAGATAGCATTCGTAGCAGTATGCCTACCGCCAACAGGAGGCACGCCTTCCATGAGGAACAAGAAGCCCGGGGAGAAGAAGGGCAAGGCACCTGGAAAGTTGGAGCAAGGGCTCAACTCGAAGATTGTCGTACGTATACCCTGCGACCTTTGTACTCCATGCTGGGTACTGAGGTGACCAGTTTTGAAAGAAGAGATACCGACACCAGTATATAGCCGGCTTTCCTGTCACTCCTCCTCACAGCCACCGCCGCAACACCGCTCCTCACTGCGACCCTCGTTCTCTTCGGCGCGCCCGTCTCCACGCACCACTCGCACACTCTCCTCTGTGGCGCTCACATTGCGCTACTCAGCACACTCCCCCTAGTATACGTACATGGCGTAGACGGCGAGACCTGGAGGCAGATTGTTGCGCTGCTTCTGCCCATCGATGAAGTCTACGGAGGGTTGATCGGTACCGTCCTTGGTGCATGGCTGGGTGCTGTGCCTATTCCACTGGACTGGTGAGTACTCGTTCTACTCCAGCATTGAGACTGGGTGCGACGCCGTCTTTGCAATGAGCATAGCTAATAAACAACAGGGATCGGGAATGGCAGAAATGGCCTGTCACCATCGTTACTGGCGCGTACATCGGATATGCAATTGGCAAACTACTTGGAGGCACATTGTTGAAAGGCAAGAAGATCATGTTTGACTAGGTGGTCATGATCGATATTTGGTGTGCGACTGTATTGCTTCTGGGGGCTGCACAGGCTTTGGCCATGCTGTGAGGAATCAAATGACCGGGAGGTTGTGAGGGATGTGCTCTAGTGATACGCAAGGTATTGGGAAGCAATTAGTCCCAGCTACCTTGGGCTCCGGTATCAACACGATCAGCTCGTACACCCACATGAATTAGTCTATCCAAGCCAGTACACATGTGCCTGGAAATCCACATGCCCGACTACAAGCGTCATGCTTCAACAAAAAAAATGAAAACGCGGATACTGCAGGTAACGCAGATACTAAATAGCGTCTCGTAGCGAGGCGCAACATCTGGTAGCTCTCGGCGCTTCGACCGACACGAGCTTCCAAGCTGCCAACCGGCATTCCCAAAGCAGCAATCCCGGCGCATACACCTTCTATCTCCCCCCAGGTTCTAGCAACCCACTTGTGCTGAAAGCAGTATACCCAAGCTTGCGAATATCATACTGACATCGCTTCGGGCTAATGTGAGCGGCATATTTTAGGCTCCTAGACGCGTATTGAGGGACCGAATAAAAACGAGTTGTCTGCGTGGCCTGGTGCCACGAGCGGGGTCTGATCGAGGCGGGGGGATGCGGGGGATTTGTTTAAAAGGCATGATGCCCGGCTGAAGGGGTAGGCTGCCGCGTGGCTAAGTTTCTTGGTTTCTTCTCTGCTGTAATTGAGCTGTGTATATTTTGTGTGTGTGCTTGACGGTTCAGAGGTATGTCCGTCATTCAATCACCGCTTCAACGCCATGGCTGCTAAATTAGCACACGACAGTTGACTGTAGTTGCCAACAGCATTCAGAGCTCTTGAAATCTACACATATTCGTATATACCGTCATCATGTCAAGGAAACACTTATTTCCCAACCCGGAAGGCGTGGTCCTGCATAATCTTCGCTCCCTATGCACACGCAACTCGCACATGGCGCTCGACGAAGCCAATCGCGTCGTTTACAATCCCTCTCATCCTCCGAATCAGGTTACTATTGTGTCTGGTGGTGGATCAGGTCACGAGCCGGCGTGGTCTGGCTTTGTCGGCGATGGCATGCTGTCAGCTGCTGTATGCGGTGACATTTTTGCTTCCCCCAGCACAAAGCAGATTATGGCGGGAATAAGAAACGTGCCGAGTAACGAGGGTGTTATATTGTGCATTACGAACTATACAGGAGATATGCTGCACTTCGGTCTAGCTCGAGAGAAGGGTCAAGCACTAGGATACAAAGTGGACGTTGTGTGCATGGCGGAAGACGCTGCTTTGGGTCGCGAAAAGAGCGGAAAGGTTGGGAGGAGAGGGTTGGCTGGTAACTTGCTGGTTATCAAGCTCGCTGGTGCCGCGTCACAGAAAGGCTGGGCTTTCGAACGGTGTAGGAAGATTGGCGAGCTGGGCAACTCACAACTTGTTACTATTGGCACCAGTCTCGATCATTGCCATGTACCGGGTCGAGAGGCATTCGAGAGTGTGCAGGATAATGCTTGTGTGGTTGGTATGGGTATTCACAACGAGCCTGTAAGTTCCGTCAACTTCATTCGAGCTATCTTAAGAGTCGCAAACTGATTGATAACAGGGTCTACGAACAATCTCTCCAATGCCCAGTCCGGAAGACGTGATCAAAGAGATGCTTCGTTACCTCCTCGACCCTAACGACTCCGACCGCGCCTTCGTCACCTTCAACCCGAACGACAACGTGGTTATGCTCGTAAACAACTTCGGTGGCCTTTCATACCTCGAATTCGATGCCATGGTGAATCTCGCCCTAATAGCCTTGAAGCGCGACTGGAAGATCGTACCAACCCGCATCTACGCTGGCGTACTAGAAACCTCGCTCAACGGCCAAGGCTTCAGCATAACACTAGGGAACATGAGCGGTATGGCAAAAGCCATGGATCTCAAAGATGAAGAAGTCATGGAATTGCTAGATGCGCCCACAAACGCCCCTGCATGGCCGAAGAACGGCTACCAACCCCTCAACATCAACAAGGAAACAGAGGAGCTACGCAACAAAGCCAACGCCGCCGCAGCCGATAAATCCGCACTCCACAAGGGACCAGCCACACCACCATCCCTCATCCCCGCTCTACGCAAAGCCTGCAAAGCAGCCCTCGAAGCCGAACCAACCATAACCCAATACGACCTCCAAATGGGAGACGGCGACTGCGGTGAAGCCGTAGCCGGAGTCTGCAAATCCATCCTCGCCAACATCAACGCCGTAGAAAGCAACCCCCCACCCATCCTCGCCCTCCTCGAAAGCATCGGCGAAAACGTCGAAGACGTCGGCGGTTCCCTCGGCGCCATCCTCTCCATTCTCGTCACCGCCTTCACACACGCCCTATCCAAAGCCACACTGTCCCAAAACGAACCACTGGATATTTCAACACTGGCTTCCTCCGCGTCTGCTGCTCTGGAGAACCTGAAGAACTACACTAGTGCGAGAGAGGGCGATAGAACGGTCATGGATGTGTTGATTCCGTTTATTAAGACGTTGGCTGAGAGTAGGGATTTCGGGAAGAGTGTGGATGTTGCGGAGAGGAAGGCGGATAGTACGAAGGATATGAAGGCGAAGTTTGGGCGCGCGACTTATATTAGTGAAGATGAGAGTGAGAGGAGTAGGATTCCTGATCCGGGGGCGTATGCGGCGGGGGTTTGGCTGAGGGGGTTGGAGAGGGGGTTTGGTGGAGTGTAGGGTAGATGGGAAGGTGAGGGGGATAGCTGTTGTAGTTGAGATGTGCTTTTCGATAGGGTAAGTGGGGATCTTTGTGCTTGCTGGTCGCCATTGCCAACTCGTTGCTCGTTGTTCGAGGTTTCGGTATTTATTCACAATTCACAAGCTCCTTCAAGGGGCAATGAACCATTCATTGTTTCGAGCGAATGCAATGCTTGTATACGAAAATCTAAGAGGCATCAAATCTAAAATTCCTACTCAGGCGCCCTTTGAAGATACAATCATCCCGCCGCCATGTTCATCCCAGCGCCCAACGATAGTAATCTACTTGGCCAGTGTCTACGAAATGATGTACCGAATCTTCCGTTGATAGCCTAGAGTTCCCATCATAGACGCAAAGAACTAATGCACAAAATGCGTCTGCTCGCGTTCAATCGCTCCAGTACAACCTCAACTAACCCTTCGGTCAGCCAAATGGTATATCTACCGTAACAAAAGAGCAAGCCTATTACTACACAGCGAAAATAGCCTCTCGAGAAATACTGTAGCGCCTGGATATACTCCTTGCTCATGTATCTGAAGCGCTACAGATCGAGTAAGTCGATGTTGGTGAGTTTCTACAAGTACATGCCCATAAGTTCTGGCTACGATGATGGAGGCTCTGCACCGCATAACAGAAGGGCTAATACAGCAGTGTAAAGTTGTCGATGCATAGCGAGATCGAGAGGTGTAATGTGCGTCTTGCCGATCCTCGGGGTGTGACAAGCCACGACGAGGTCGACATTAGCACCTGCCTTAAAACATGCCACTATGGCTTCCGGATGTCCGGATCTAACAGCTATGAAGATTGGAGCTGTCAATGCGGTTCCTGTGTTAATGTCACCGATGTGCCGGAGAAGCGGGAGAATGGCTTTATAGTTACCGTTGGCGCATACGGCAACGATCGTGTTACGCCCAATCAGTTTCTCGGCCCCAGTATCGAAAGCTATGAGGGCTATAAGATTCCGCACAGTTTCGACCGTGCGCTCTTTGGAGGCTTTGCTAACCCAGCCGTTGTAGACGTCCTTCGAAGGGGAGGGCAGATTCCTCTGGTGATAGGTAAGTAGAAGTATAATGGCGGTATAGTCCTCCAAACAGGCTGCGTACTTGATGCATTTCGAGATGTCAAACATGCCGAGATGCTTTGTAAGGGCAATTTGCATGTGTGAAGGCCGTTTCTCGAGGTAGCGGAGAATGATGTTGAGCGAGTCCAAGTCATTCATTTGTAGTGCAAACCAGAGAGGCTCGATCCGGTAGCTACGGTCTTTCTCCCTACCGTTGAGCTCCAAGAGAATATCTGGAAGAATTCCATGAACGCCGACCGCTATAGCAGCGCAAAGCTTGTCTTGAACAGGAAGCTCGGTGTTATCCCAGTCGGAGCATTTGTATTGCTCGCTACGATCACACCACAAGGCGTGCATAATGTCGCTCTTGTTAAGGATCTTGAATAAGCCAGCATAAGTTTTCTCGATGATGTCTGCGCGTCGCTTTTGATTTTTGCAACCTTCAACGATATAGTCAGCCACGGTAAGTCGTACCCTTGGGAACACTGTCAACTAGTTCATGAATTATCATTTGAAAGATTTCGACCGGTAGATCGAGAATGTTGGCCTTGGCGGATGTTGTGGACGGTGTATATCGTTCAGCGGTTAGTCGTGAGTGGTCGTGGACAGGGACTTCAGACTCGGCTTCCAAAGTCCAATGAATTTGATCAAGTTGAGTTGGGGGTAGAAGACTAACTTGTGTGCAGAAGTAGAAGTTGTAATAAGATAAATTGTATTATTATATAAGGCAGGAACACGTACATTCCAATGAGTGTGAAAGCGCGCTCTAAAATGTTGTGCTAACGCTGTAGTTGCATACAGGAAGGCACAATTCACGTAACTGCCCTATGTACTTGACTCACATAAAGTGAAAGCGAAGCTTTCGATTAGCTAGGTAATCAGACTTGCACTCCAAGTACCTTCAAACTCGAGGGACGCCCCGACGCGCGAGCGTCGAAGCAGGGCGTCTTGAATCCGCCCAGTATCAGTTCGGATTTTACACCTACGCTTAACACTACGCTGATCCTTTGCTTTGTGCTTTTGCTGCGTTAGCAGAGAACACAGCTTTTCTAGGCGCTTTTCTTCTAACTAGACATGTCTCTGCATCTTTCAAAGTCGTACAATTGGCTAAGTTGATATATGTAATTTAGTTTAGAAAAGCTGTAGGACAGTAACAGGCTAACTTAGGGGCAGCTATACGAGCGTACAGGAGAAGGATAAGATCCCTCTCGTAGGACCCCTAAGGATCCCTCATTTTGCGTTACTACTTGTGTAGCCAGTGCAATACAGGGCCCTTAAAGAGACCCCTATCCTAGCTATGATAAGCGAGATCCTATATTGAGATATTCCTGAACTGATCTCTAATATACTCTAAGCGGGGCATTTCGTTTTAATGAGACCATTTATCTTTGCTGCGCACAGACGGTTTTCGAAGCAAATCAAATATTTAAGTACTCACTTGACTAACTACTCACTTGTCTCGAGTTGTTTGTTTTGCTCACATCTCAGTGGCGAGCAGTTTTATATCTCACCCAAAGACACAAATGCAGAATAATTGCAAACGCTTATCCACCGAATTTGACCCTTACTGTTGACTATGTAGCGAGAACGCTCATTTCGTTCTCCGCAAGAAAGATTAGGAAGGATCCCCGCCGCTACCAGGGTTCGGAAACCTCTACCAGAAGGACAAATGCGCGAGTGACTAACTGGAACAGATCCGGGCGTAAATCGAGCCATTTCCTTGTATTCGGTTGAGCTTCTACTGAACGATTGACTGCAAATAGGCATACCTTGTTTAGTGATCTCGTAGTTTATTCAACTCAGATAGGTGTACGAGCGGGTTGAATATCGAGTGCGATAGGTTATTTCGCAGGGCTTATGCAGCCCCAACATCAATCGTAAGTGCAGCTCTTCATGTTACAATAGTTGGTGTACATACTCAGATCGAAGTGAGATATCGACCAATAGGCCTGGAAGAGCGGAAATCTGCTGCGTAGAGGTCGCGGTAAACCGAAAACACGTCTTTGAACTCCATATTCAGCATAGGAGGGGTATTGGATGTAGCGGAAGGTGAATAAGATTGATAAATGCTACCTGTAAGAATTAAGATAACTGTGTATATACGGCAGTCTGCTTGCTATATGCAAAGGAATGTGATAAAATTCTAGCATCAATCTGATCGTGTATGAGATTGAAGCCTGGAAAGTGACGAAAGGCGTTGTTACCGGCTCATCACCATCCTGGAAGTCTCGAGGCATAGGTAACACATGAAACAAAGAAGCGAATGCGCTACATACCCATATCGAAAGTGTTATGCTGCTGTTGTCTTTTGCATTCCACAGCTTATGGTTAGCCCGGCGTCGCTATGAAGTATTGGTGGTGCTAGCGCAACGCGTCGTCTCTCCATCGCTGGTGGGTTTTGCGTATGACATAATCAAGAGCCTCGTGCGTCAAGTATATAAGTCACACATTCCGAACATCGGCAGGTATCTCCGAAACCTGGCCAGCATACGAATCTGTTCAATTATACAGAAGCAGCATCTACACTGATATCGACTCTCTATGCTAAATTGCATCCTCTAGTCACTGTTCATCTATACCATGAAGATATCCGATTAGAAGCTGTAGAGCATGTCACTCAATCTCTTGTGGCCGTACGCTGCAGATCCCATCAATCGCCCAAGCTATACCAAACGACGGGACATTGAGGCGTATGCATCATCAGTTGCTACCCGTAGCAGCAACGCGCTTCCCAACCACTTTCCAAGCATAACTTGCCTCGAGGGGAGTAAAATTCTTCTTGCCCTCACGAAGTTTCTGCCGGTAAGACTCACCAGCTGCGGCAGTCTTCTCGGCGTTCATCTTATCTTCAATAGCCTTAGCCGCCAGATGTTCCTTGTTACGACGCTGACGGTCCTCTTCTTTGCGAGCGAACCATTCCCGCTTGGCCTGGCGCTCCTGAAACGCGGCGTCACAAGCTGCCCTCTTCTCGAACTTGGCGATAAAATCGTAGATGGCTTTAGAGAGACGAGGGTTGGTCGGAAGGTAGTGTTGCTTGAACATGTCGCCGGTTGTGAAGGTATTCTCGTAGAGCTTCTTCGCGATCGTGTACGACATTTGCTTGAATAGCTTGTCGCCGGTCGGATTATGGGCGGCAGTGATCATGTCAATGATGACCTTGGGGGGAACGGTAGTGTTGACGCGTCTGAAGAAGCTGTTGAAGATGTTCTGAGTGAACGAGCCCATACCGAAGGCATCTGCGGCGCAGCAAAGGTGCAGATCCTTGAAGGGATCCTCGGCGTTCTTGATGATCTTACCCTGGGCATCCTTCTTCACGAACTTCTGGAAGTGATAAACCCGCTCGGCCAAGGGTAGCGCCAGTACTAGTGCGAGAAGGTGCTTCACAGCATCAATATTGATGCTTTCTGGTACCGCAATCTTGTCATCAACCACCAGGTCATGCTTCTCTGAGACTGCCTTGAACAAGGCGATCGGAATCTCAGCAAAGTCTTTTCCGGTCAGGATGACCTTGCCTTGATGGTCTACGAGCTTAATCTTCTTGCCGGATACCAAAGCTTTGCGTCGGATGTGACCGAGGTTCTGGACGTAATGGAGCCCGCCAGGAACTTTCTGTTCTTGGAGAGGAGTAACTACCACGGGTGCAGCGTCGACGAACTTGACATTTGTCCCGATCTTGGTCATTGTGAGTCTCGGTTGTTGATGGGCGTTGTGAAGTAGGAAGATGATGGTTCGAGTGTTCTTTGAGAGCGGGACAATGTTGAGTTGAGAATTTCGTCTGGGGCTGGCGTGGTTAAGTAACTGTAGGAGTGGGGCAATGAGAGGTAATATATAGACAAGAGTGCGCTAACACATATTCACAATGAATGACTTGGTCGACCGACTACGCTAAATTTTCGGTGTTTCTGCCTAGCAGGGCTCACCATGGTCTTTTATACCGTATACAGTACATTCACTGATTTACAAAGTAGTCTGGGAGGGGGTGCGGAGGCAGAAATCAATGGCTTCAGATTTACACAACACCACGAGGAAGCTTGCGGCTAGAAGACAAAAATATAGCAATAATTAGGCCGCACTCCGACACTCACAGACTAGAACTCATAAGGGATATTCAGATGACTAAAACGTGCAAGCAAGTTCTAAGACTTCCTGGTGATTCTCTACGGATATTCATCTCTTAAGACTAACAACTAGAGGTTCAGAGCGGAACCTGCTTGATGAACATCTTGTCGTGCTTTGATCCTTTTTCAGGAGCCATTTTCGCACCTGTACGTTTCTTCTCGAGTACTCGAGTACACAGCTCGACCTCCTCCGCCTCCCGCTCAACCCATTCTTTCTCTTCACTAGTAGCGCAATCGCTGCACTCCTTTTCACGCAGCTCTGCCGCCGCCGTTACAGTGCGCTAAGCTCCTTGTCAAAAATGATGCGATCATGAAGTCGGTCCTTCCATGAGAGATTCGCGAGGCGGCGGAATGCAGCAGTGTAGGGACCTTGCGTCACTTGGTTCTTTGCCTTGAGAATTCCGGTCAACTGCTTATATGGGAGCTTGCGGGCTTTGAAATTTGCCCTGTGGTCCTTGTAGATATCGCGGGTGTTATGCGCGAGACCGAGTGCCTTAGCGGCGAAGCATAGGTAAGTGCATGTCGCGGTAGGCGATGTTGAGTCCTCCAATGGTCTTGCCGCCTAATTTGTCCATATGGGTCATGGAAGCAAACCCCTACATTTGATTACTTTTGGCGATGTCGACAAGGCCTAACGACCCCGAAACGTCTGATAAGCGCAAAAGAGATTTGGGGAATAGCCAGCCTCCACACAACAGGCTGCGCTTTTCAGACGCCACTGAGCCGCTGCCCGAGCACATTAGTTTCTGCGCTCGGGTGGGAACAAAGCACCATGATGAGAGCGAAGCCTTCATCAGAAGCTACCCAGCTGTGGCGAAGTCATCGTTGAAGTGTGGAATTCATGTATTGGATGAGCTGAACTTGCAGAGACAGAAATTTGGTATCGGGCAGTTGCGAAAGAAGGTGTTCACCGCGGAGTGTAAGAACTCCATCGACATAATCAAGCATGAAGAAGACGTTAAGGCCATCACAGCAAAAGAGTATGAGCAACGCATCCAGCAGTTTAACCCAAGCTGGGAGAATTCTCTCGTTGTATGCACCTCTAAAGAGGCCCGCGATCTGCTCCAACGCTTCGATCTTCGTGTGCCGCTGCTTGTGCCTTGGAAGTTGAACGACAGCCCCGAGCCACGCTGACTTATACCCAAGGAGCACTACGAAAGTAATATTCGATTCCGAATCACGCCGAAAGCGAGCCAGTCATCGATATACAAGATCTCTCTTGCAAGCAGGTAACGCGCCGACTGAGGATGGATGCCGCGTTCAAGCACATGGATAACCCAGAAGGCCCACCTATCAACTTTCTGGATTCACGGCCAGTTCTTCACAACGTGATTCCCTGGGAGATGGATGGTCTGGTCGACTACAGCATATTGCATGAAGCCACCGAGTATGGTGGGATGTCTAACCACGCCGACGCCAGCCCTTCGGATCTTTCCAACAAAGACGGATTTGCGTTATGGGGAAAGCAAGGCGTTTGGTCATTTCTACACATTGATGAGCATGGTTTATACACAGGTGTGCTGTGTGAAGAAGGCGAAAAACTCTGATATTCGTGGCCACTCACCAACGAGGAGCGCGAAAGGTGGGCGATATCGCAAGAAGGAGGCGAGCGGTACGATCCAGAGAAGCCTGGGTTTCCGATTCTTCTTCAGAGGGGTGATCTACTGATTCAACCACCGGGAATTGTACATGCGCCACTGTCACTCACCAATGTTGTCATGCACAGGGTCCATGTGTGGTGCACTCGCACCATGGTTCGAGCGGCCAGAAGCGCACTGTTGGATCTGAGATATCCTATGACTACAGATTAAGAGCCACACAAAGAGCTGAGGAACAAACATCAACATCTGGTGCGTGCATCTCAAGCGCGGCTTCCACCTTACGCATTGGACGATGAGGATAATCAGAGAGCATTTGCCGCTTTGGTACAGGTAAGTGGCCATCTTATGCTGCTCTAATGGGGCGACAAGAACTAAATAGTGTGCAGCTCATTATTGTAGAATTAGATCCTTAGATGAGGAGATATGATTTGATGGGTAGCCTAGTTCGCAAAAGGCAGAAAGACCGGATAAGACCAGCCTACAAGAGAGGTATTTATTTCGTGGGTTGTTCCCAAAATCTACACCAAGTGCGTATATGTTCAAATTTTTGTTTGGCTCATGACGTAATATACAGGTGAATACCTTTATGAAACTTCATCATTGACTGCTAGATATAAATGTCGGTGTTTGGCCATTGACCATTTTCACTATAGTGGCTGATGGTTTCTCCCTCCTCTCGGAAACCCCAAAGACGTCTGAACAGGAGACTGCTTGCTCCTGCGCAAAGTCTAGGTTGTCTCTGCGTCGAAAACTGATGTAGCAAACACTTTGCCTAACCTTTGATCAGGGTTATCGCTCCCCAACCACATATCTGATGCCCCTCACAGCGCCGAAGTCGTATCGCTTTTTCTGACTTTAGTTGCCATCTGATGGCGACTAGATAGTGAAGACTTCATCTTTTTGACACCAACCTCTCACCTCCGATATAGGTCGTCCATCATGGCGAAGGCTCGAATTCGCTCGAAGATATTTGTTGAATCCGTTTTCGAAGCAGCGAGCTTATCGACGGCTAGCTTGGAAGTTATCTTGATGCGATGAACTGCAAGAAGTTAAGGTCGGAGTGAATTGAGAAGGAAGGGGCAGCGTTTGATCAAGCGACAGCGTTATACGGATAGCAAGCGCGGTCCAAACAGTGAAATAGTTTGCGCAGGGCAACCTTGTAGGTCAAAATGCTCGCTCGGGAATTTCAAGTTCCCACCAACCTAAGCACGTTGTATATTCACTGCTGATTTAACACCACCTTCCACATTCCGCATATAAGAATCCCCCCAACTCTTCTCACTATCAGTATCGAGATCTATTCTCAACCCGGTCAGTCGATCTTTACATTGACCCCAGCTCATTTCAATTACATCACCCTATAATCAGCCCGATATAAGGAGCGTAAATATGGCGCCAAAATCTCTGGCTCAGCGGCTCGCCGCTGGAGAGGCAAAAACGAAGACTACATCATCTCCAACTGCTGCATCAGCCATCCTCACCACAGCCTTCGTCACCGTTCCTGGTCCAAAGCCGCGTCAACAGGAAGCTGAGATCAAGACTGTGGACGCAGGCAAGATCTACCCGTTGTCTTTCGGCGACCGTAGACTCCTAGCCAAAGGCCCTAAATTGCAGATCACCGATAACGAGGGTAATTTCGTTATAGACATGCCTATCGCCCTCTTTCGCGCGATTTCCACCAAGAAGGAAATGGTGGCAGGCACTATTGGGGCCGAGTCCGTCATTATCAAGCTTCCAGCAAACCTTGAAGTCCAGGTGGTCAAGGACATGGTGCAGCACTTCAAGGATCTCACCATCTGGAACAAATTCGCAAAGGAACTGCAGTCGTACCAGTCGGCCTACTGGGACATCCAGCTGTGTAGCGCTGCAGACTTTCTCGGTATGACTGTCTACACCCAGCACATCTTCAACTGGTACTGGGCACATTTCAGTTCCGGTCATATCCCAGAATACGACGATATTGACGCCGTCACCGCCGTCCAGACCCCAATCGGCGACAATATCTTTCGCAAGCTGGTGAACACCATCGCGAAGTTGGACCACGAGAGCCAAATTCTAGACCCAGAGGATTACGAGGCCTACCTGAAGGCCAACAAGCGCTTTGGTGTCGCGGTGGAGAAGGCCAAGAATAAGATGCAGAAGCATCGAGAATACGTCGATAAGAGGAAACGGCAAGATGCAAAGGCGAAGCTCCAGGAAGAGGCCGATAAAACGACGTATCAGCAGCGACAAAAGCAGGAGAAGGAGAAGGCAGCCAACCAACAAGCCAAGTGGGACGCACAGAAGACGAAGGATGTTGAACTGGCGGCGCGTGTGAAGGCCAAGATGGCGGAGCCGGGCAAGAAGAAGTGGAAACCGGAGGAGGCGGCGTACCTGCGTCGCGTTCGCGGCATCAATGTACCTACTTAGGTGCGAATGGCGGAAGTTTGAAGTGGGCAAACGTGGAAGATGTCGTGATGTTCGGACTTTTTATGGCAGAACATGGAAGGGTAAGGGTAGTGTTAATGTGTCGACTACTTCGCTCGCACATACGTATAGTAGCCATGCGTCTAGAATCAAACGAGTTCGCTGTTTTGAATACCGAGTAAAGGTTTGTGCGTATCATGAGCGCATGTCGCTACACCTCGATGTGCAAGATGTCCCCCATTTCTTATTCGCTGGGTCGATTATCGTGCGTGGCCCGTGTGGGCCAGACGGGATTTTTTTTGTATATAGTAGCTTCCCCTGTCGTCTCTAAAACTGCCTGGCCACATGTGCAGACTCTTGAAGCAATATTGCTGAGCAATATACCATCCCGAGAATAATCAGGTTGTCCTTCGATTCGATATTAGCCGGCCATCATATTTGGTGCAATGTGCAGGTCATCGGCAAATCCTCTTCCGAGGTACCTGGGATGAAGACTGTAAACTCCTTAGTATCAGCGAAATAAAAACATATTTGTAGTTATTACATCCCGTCTCCATCTTTTCGTTGACTACCTGGTAGCTTCAGCCAGCACAGACATCTTTACTATCAAACACGTCTTGGATGACTTGCTCCATGATACCAGTGACTATTTTTTTCGAGTCCATATACACGTCTTAGTGTCGAAAAGCGAAGATAGAAGAGAATGCGCGTAGAATGCGGGGTTGTCCTACTTGAAAGACAGTAGGAATTTAGACGTGAAAAGATAACTGATGCCAAAGCAACCTAGAGCAAGCGAGAGGGACGAATCGGCAGCATGATAAGCTCACCTGGAGAAGTGGCCATGACATGTAGCCACGGTATATGGCGGAGGCGGGATTCTGTGCATTGGACGAAGATGACCAGTAGGCAAAAGTGAGGCCTATGTACCTACAGCGTAGCATAGATGTACGATATCTTGAAAACCCTTTGATGCTACGAACAGCATCACGCTGCATTGATAAAACGTTAGTCCGCAATAACTTTGCATGAACCCTTGACATGTACGAAAAAACGATGCATCTGATACTGTCAGAGATGAGATGAGATATTCTGGGCGAGAACACTACAGCTCATGCATGGTTGGTACTAAAGCGGAGACAAAAGATCCGTGCACTGCTGACGTAACCCAAGCTTGTCGAGTTCAACAGCAGCTGCACATCGCGCCTCGAGAACCCCACTTCAAAACCGCGACAATGGCTTCAGGATACGGACTTGCTGGTGGTACGTACAATTCACATTCCATGGGGTACCTTTGGTTGTTTTGAAGGTTGGGGGGAGGCACCAGAGCGAGCGCAATGGCATCACGAAGAGCAAACCTGGACCGAAAGCGGAGAGCAACAACGACGGCTGCACAATGCGATACCCTACACAAAATACCCGGAGGTTCTCAAAACACATCAAGAGGATAAGAAGAGGCGGTCTCAAGCGACAATATTAGCACATAGGGCAGCCGCAGTGACGCGAAGACGGCGCTGCACCACGACATGACAAGAGCGCGCGAACAGCCCTAACTACCCGACCGATATCCCGAACACACAGCCTCGACTCCAGAACACGACCCCAACATCTCAGAACAACTACCCGCCTCCCCAGTCTTGCTCTCACACACCGTAGCCCTCCAACCCTCATCCCCCTCCCCCACTGCACACTTCCACCACCACCCCCAACCCCCCTCTCCAACTCCCATCTAACCCCCACCCCCACTAGGCCCATCGCGCTGCTTCCCCTTCTGGCAAGAAGTCCTAGCCTGCTACACGACCAACACCACCGCCGAAGACGACACTGGAAAAGCAAAATGCGCCCCCATACTAGAAGACTACTACGAGTGTCTCCACCACAAAAAGGAGGTACGTATAGTATCATTCCCCATACCCCCTATCCCCCCTCCACCCACCGACACCGCTAAACGAGTAAATGAAACAAACGCTGACATGACATGATTACGTACAAAAGGCTGCACGCACCCTCGCCCTCCAAGCCGCGTACCGCAAAGCGGAAGCGAATATCAAACGCGATGATGCGCCTTCGGTGGGGGAAATACGGCGGCTGGGCGTGTTGGATGCGCCGCTCGAGGAGAAGAATCTCAAAGCGAGCAAGTGGTTTCCTCATAAGGAGATCAATTAGATTGTATGTATGTGTGTGTGTGTGTGTGTATGGTCTGGTCTGATCTGGTCCGGTAGTTGATGGAGTGATGGAGTGGGTGGAGCGGGGGCAAGGTCTTTGCGTGGAACCACTAGCAATTACCTGTATTTGCACGGGTGGTTAGTAGTATCGAGGGATTTTGGAAATAAGGAATGCTGAATGCTTTTTGAAGAAGGAACGATATGTATGGGGTGTCCGCGATGATGCAAAAGTGTGTGCAATGTATCATCTATCTTCACGAGCAAGAAGCAGGGACCGAGCGTTAAAACATGTTATACTAATTTCTTCTCAACTACTTACTAATATAGTCCGCGTTCCCCCTTCACCTTAACGTCACATCCATCTCCCCTCTAATCAATGTACAACTGGAGAGTCCAAAAAAAATCCCCCTCCCAAATGCACCATCATTATCATGACGCTTCCCTTTTCTTTCTTTCTCCCACACAATGCTACATACCCCATAAACGCCATAGCGGAGTGAGTTGATCAACGGATCGGTTTGCCATGGAGGAAAAAGTTTTGAAAAAGTACAGCGAATAAAAGACAACGCTTCCAACTCCATGCGACAATAGAGTTTGCAGACGACTTAATCAAACAGGTAAAAAGTGTCATAAACCGTCATAATCCAATTTCCTCCCTTGGAACATGTCCCGGTTGGCATCGGGTCTGTGCCGAAACGGGACGCAAGACAATTTATCGCGGCAGTTTGTTGCTTCGTATGTTCGGGCGACTTGATCTACATGTTCGCGGGAACACTTGTGCGCGATAGATGAGGCGGTGGTGTAGCGGTAGAGCGACTACCGATGCTGCCGAGGCCGTGGGCTTGTGCCATGCTGCGGTGGAAGGAGCCGATTTTTTGGAAACCCCTGCTGGCTGTTAGCATGCCATCTTCTACTAACAAGGGAATCGCTTTCACGACTTACTTTGAAAGATCGTAACTCTCCTCCTCAGGTTCTGCTTCCTCCTCGAAACTAGTCAGGCTAGCACCACGTACCATCCCTCCGTTGCCGACGATGCCTAGCCCCAGTCCGTTGACGTTGCTATTTGACCGCGACCGCTGACTTCCAAGATCCCGCCGACTGACGGGTCGAGAAACGGTACGGCTAGGACTCTCTGGCCCAACGTCCTCGTCCTCGTCGCCTTTCTCATCGGCATCCTGCTCTCGATCTTCGTCGTCTTCGGGCTCTGCGCTATTGTCAGGCAGCATAGGCGGTGAACTAGGGTGGTCCTCATCATCGCCATTTTTGAAATCTGGACGTTGCAGCTTGATAGGACTCAGCTCGAGGGGTGCTTTGGCAGGGGTGCTGGGAAGGTCGACAAACTTCCAGAAAGGCGCGGGGCTAGAAAATGCCATGTACTGGCTGGGCATCTGGGCAGTACTAGGAGGAGCAAGACGAGGCGCATGGCGCGAAACAAGTGGGGTGACGAGCGCGTTGTTCATCCGGCTTGCATCGTAATTGCCGCTCATGTTGTTGGATCCGGCATCCGAGTACAGAGTCGGCGGCGAGTTTCCTACGTCAATCTTCATACCAGGCACGCTTTGTTTGACAGGATCCACTCCGGGGGAGGATTCTAGCTGTCGAGATTCATCCTGTTTGATATGCATGGGTCCTTGGCCTTCGTTGGCGCCATACACAAGGCACTTCGCTGGAGTCACGAAGCGATCCTGGTCGCGTGTAGTCGGCGATTGCTTGAAGCCTCCAAATGGACGTGGGCCGCGGTCTGGAGTATACGACTCATTTGCCATTGGGACGGACGAAAGTGGAGGCGTAGCGGATCGCGGGGGTGACTTGACGCGAGGAGGGTATTGACTTTGGCGGCTATCACGCTCCAAGGCACCGACAAGGCGCTCAGTGGCCTGAGACGGATTCCCCAGCGCAGGCGAACTAGGCCCTGAGCCGTCTATGCGGTATCCAATCGCTATACCTCCACCCTTGCGAGGATTAAGCAACTGCTTCTTGATAAAGTCTTCTTTTTCGGAATCCGCAATCTTCCATTTCATGCCTTTTCCAGGCTCGTCCGTACGGCGTGCAACCTTGGAGAAGGACTTGTTGAGGGACAGATTGTGTCGAATACTGTTCTGCCAGCCGCTGTTTGTGTGACGGAAGAAGGCGTACCGGGCTTTGATGTAGTCGTAGATGTTGGCAAGCGTGAGCATCTCTTCCTCACTGCTGAGGATTGCTTGACCGATAAGCTGGGCGTAGCTGTGAGGCGGCTTGATATCTTTGGTGGAGTCTAAGCTGTAGTCAATATCGTCTCCAGTATCCAGCACGACTGCGCGAGAGAAAGTAGCAGGCGAGCCTTTGCTGCGCGGGTCCTTCTCGTCCCGGAAAGTCATGGGTGTTCCGGGTTGCGGGTAGCCTGGTGTGGATGTCATTTGGCTATAGTATGCTTGTGACGATTGGTGTTTGTGACGAGGGTGTGAAGACGGCGGGAACGGATCGTACTGATCGCGTTTGGGTGTCGGTCCGCTGGGATGGGCATGGTGGTGCGATTTGGGCGGCGGGTTGCCGTCGTTGTCAGACTCGGCGGCGTCCTCGCTCTTAACCTGACGCCACAGCATGGGGTGGAAGTGGTCCTCTTGGTTGGCGAGAAGGAACAGCATCTGGGTGCTCATGATACTAATACAGATACCCGAATGCAGGGGTGCCTTGTCTCCTCTGGTCAAATGGCGGTCGTCGAGCTTGAGGCCATTACGGCTGTTTACGGTAATATACCACTGCTGGTCATCAATCTCGAAATTGATCTCGGCGTGGACGCGGGATATCTGGCGTTCGGGTCCAAGGTCAATGTGCACGCCCCAGTCCTGGCGAAGGGGGTCACTCGGAGGCAGGCCGGAGATGTCGGGCTGGGAGCTCTGCTGGTTGGAGCGTTCTCTCGAGTCTACACGGCCGATTCTAACTTGCGTGTCCTGAACGAAGAAGCACCAGTCGCGGGCAGCAATCTTGGCAAAGGCGGCAATGTTCTTACCCTCGTTGCGCTGGGACTGTAGATCGTTGGCATAGTCGATGGCGGCGTTGGGGACGTATCCGGGTACGCGGAGGGCGGCTATGACGATGTTCTGGCGCTCTATAGGGTCCATGGGGTTGTCTGCGTCTCCGCCGTCGGGCAGTGTCGTGTTGGAGTCGTTGCTAGCGACCGACTCGGTGATGCGGGTACGGGGAGGCTCTGGGGCGGCCGAAGCCGTCTCCTGGGCGGCGCCGTTCAACTGTGCGAGTGAGTACAAGTTGGCCGCAACACTGGTAGTGGTTGGGCTGCTCACCCGCCTGCGCTTCCGCGAGGGCGTGGCATCTGGCGTGTCGGGATCAGACTGCTGCTGAGCATCTCTACGCGAGCGGAGTCCACTTCTGCGAGTAGACATGGTGCATGTGGGCGGGCGACTCTGTACAGGAGAGAAGAATGTATCAGCGAGTGTGTAGTGTGCATCCGTGCATTATTTGTTCGTGGTGATGACGGCGGAGCGCAGGAGGGACGAGCCAGCCGCGGACGTGCGAAAGCCAGCGCGCACCACCAAGGGACTCGACACAGACGGGGAATGGGGTGGTGCTGCTTACCGCGAAACGTCGGTTTCCGGTTCCCAATGCGATGCGCGCGACAGGAGTGCGTCTCCTGGGGAGCAGCGGTGGTCCGAGAGCAGGCGTCGCAGGGCGGTGGTGACTGAGAAGGAAGCGTGCGGTCGGCGCCGGGAGCGTCGACGTTTCCCGGTGTTTGTTATTCCAGCACGACGCGACTTGCCGGTTGGCGCAAGGTGGCGATGCCCTCAATTCGCTGCTAGACGATGCGCGACGCGTGCGGGGGGGGGGGGGAAGCTGATGACAGTGAGCTGGCTATCGATAGAGAGATCATGGAGCAGAGCCGCAGAAGGGGACAAATTACGTCGCCTTGGTGTCCTGGTACCAAGCTGCTATCCGTGCGCACGGCACCCGTGATCAAAACAACGCGGTAGCTGAGCGCGCAACTCCAGCCCTGAGCGGCCCGGAACTTGCGCCTATGCCGCTGCGGCGCTATCAAACGCCATGCTTGCCATGTGATGCTTGTGTCGTTTCCCGTCACTGCACCTGTGGAGCGTTGCTTTTCCAGCGCATCGAACTCCCCTCCCCCCCAAACGCTGGCGACGTGTGCGCGTTCGGCTGAGCCAAGCAAACAGTGACGCTAAGCATCGGGGCTTGACAACCGTTCGCATGCCGCCAACAGCCACACCAACACCAAAAAGACGCCAATCGTTGCCGCTTCCATCCGCTGACGCTTACTCACCACACGGTCATGAAGAACGCTCTAGAATCGTCTGTCCAACGCCTTGCATAACCATTGCGACATTGAAGTCGTTTGTCACGTGATGTTTCTATTTTCCCATCACATTGGCTACTAGGCCACTAGCAAGGGGCTGTTGCACTTGAACCAAGTTGGGATGGCTTGGCTCACGTGATATTGGAAGGCGTACGGTGTTGGGCAGGTTCTATCCGAAGTCACTCCAGATCGCGGGATATTAGCGACAAAACTTTCGCCTACAATCTATAGTACATCAGTGATTCCATAGACGCGCGCCCTTCGCAAAAAAAAACTGAACAGGTTTCGGATATAACACACCTTCTACTACGCTGCAATCTACTGCAACACAAGAATGAAAATGAAGAAAATTATAGGATACCTACAGAGTAACGACAAGTTATCTCCGTTCGTTGTTGCTTAATTTTATAAGCGCTGTTGTGGCATTAGAAGGCTACAAAGAGAGAAGTCGCTAAGATCTGTTCAGCGTGGACGCGTTTGTTGACTCCATGTCGTCACCGAAAGCTCCACGCCGAAGCGAAGCCGGGCCGCGAGACGTGACTACCCCTCAGTCCTCGGGAATGGTGGGCGATAGATAGCCGTGTCTCAATCGACTAAATCAGGGAACTAGCGATTTCATCGAGAGATTCGACAGGCGTGACAGACAAATGAGGCGATACACGTGCAACTTTGCTGTCGAGGCACTCATGCAATATTTACAGAATCGTTTCTTTGTAATGATAGCTATCACTAGCTTACAATTAAGGATTGAACATTACTACCCAGTGTGTCTAACCAAAGAGACGTCTCTCTACAGCTTCCTCTAAGAAGTGTAGTCGCTGGTGTCCAACTCGGCACTAAGAACCAACTTGCGCGAGCTTGCTCCAACATACACCGTCTTGGGGTATTCGGAGACGACCCAGTTCTGGCTGGCAACGTCCCAGTTGCTGATATCACGGCGGGTGATGTCGGCGTGGAACGTCACGCTCTGACCGGGCTGGATGCTCAACCGGTCAAAGCCACGAAGCTGAACCTTGGGGTCTTCGGGCCCACCGAGCGCCACGTAGCACTGAACAACCTCGTCACCAGCGACGGTGCCGTTGTTGGTGATGGTGGCCTCCACTGTGAAAAGAATGTCCCACAACGCGGGGTTACCACCTGGAGCGCCACCAGCGGGGATGCGAGCCTGGGGTGACCCATCCGCGTAACCGGCAGGCCAGGTGTGGTTGACACCGTACTCGGGGTCTTGCGACGCCTCAGCAAGGTCGGTCGAGTTAAGGTAGGGGAAGATGTAAGTAGCTGGGCGAGTTGTGTTGGCGGGGAACTGGTACTCTTCAATGTCCCTGCTGAAGTTGCCCAGAGTGGGTGCGGCGATTGTCTGACCAGTGGTGGGCTCGTACGGGCCAGCTGCCACCTTTTCAACACTCATATCAGAGTACTCAAAGGTCGTGTACGAGAGGCCGAAACCAAACTCGTAGATGGGAGTGATGTCACTCTTGTCAAAAGCGCGGTAGTCAATGAAGACACCCTCCTCAAAGTTGTCCTGGGGGCTGTCGTTGCCGTTGGTGGGCTCGTAGATCAGGTCAGGGCCGTACTCGGCTGCGGAGCTACCGAAAGTGAAGGGAAGCTTGCCCCCAGGGTTCTCACGACCGTACAGGATGTCGGCGATGGCGTTACCAGACTCTTGGCCGGGAAGACCCGCCCAGAGAATGGCAGTGACGTTCTCGTTGTCGTAGAAGCTGTTAATAAGGACGGGGCCAACAGAGTGGATAACTACAATGGTGTTGTTGCACAGCCCTGTGACGTTCTGGATCAAAGTCTCACCATTCTGCCAGAGAGTGAGGTTGTTGCGGTCACCAGCGTTACCTGTTCCAAGTTAGTCAAACTTCATATTCAAAGGGTAATAATATGTACCATCGAGGGTGATGAAACCTTCCCCAGAGTCGGCATTAACAAAGACGATGGCGACGCTAGCTTGGCTAGCCAAAGCCTGGATTTGAGAGTAGGCCCAGTTGTCGGTAACCGAAGTGACGACGCCACCGTTGTCAGCGACCTCGCGCTTGATAGACTCGAGAGGCGTGACCAAGTAAGGGAAGTCAGCAGTTCCTGAACCCCAGCCCATGGCCAGCGTGCCGTTGTCGCAGCCGCGATCAGAGCATCCGTTGGGTCCGTACTCGTTCTCAGCAGCGTCGTTGCCGAACACAGCAGTCCACTTCTCGTTTCCGGTTAGAGGGAGAATGCCAGAGTTCTTGAGCAACACGGTCGACTTGGCAGCAGTGCGGCGGATGGAGCGGAAATGGTCCTTGCGGACGTCAACGTGTTGATTGATGAGTCCGTAGCCAGACTTGGCGTAGTAGTGCTCGTATCCATACGTGTCGCGCTGCCAGCTGTCGAAGTTGACGGGGATGGATTCGTCAAGACCAACGTAGTAATACGCGGCCATGATACGGACAGCCGCATCGTCGAGGCGCCACTGAGGGAGGGTGCCGTTGAGGATAGAGATGGTCAGGTTAGGTCCCCAGAAAGACTGGCCGGAGTTGAAGTCGGTGTCTCCGGGCATGGTCATGTCCAAACCCGCAAGGGTGGAAGCGACACCAGAGTGCTGGGCATCCCAGTCAGACATGATGAAACCTTGGAAGCCGAGCTCGCCCTTGAGGATGTAGTTCTGAAGGTACGAATTCTGGCAGACCTGCGAGTTGTTGACTTTGTTGTATGAGCACATGATGGAACCAGTTCCAGCGCGGATGGCGTCGGCAAAGGGCCACAAGTAGAGCTCGTGCAGAGTCTTGTCGTCCAAGTTGGAGCTGAGCGTATCGACGAAACCAAAGTCCTCAAAGTTACCGGGCTGGCGGAAGTGCTCTTGTTCGTTCATGATGTAGTGCTTGGTGCAGGCAATTACACCAGCGTCCTGGATACCGCGGACGGTGTCGGCGGCAGCAACGCCTGACAAGACCGGGTCGGGGGAGAAGCCCTCCCAGTTACGCTGAATACATGTTAGCAGGTATCCTAGCAGTCAGGTTGATAGACTCACGCCGCCCTTGGGGTTGCGGCCAAGAGGACCGACGACAGGGCCGAGCTGAACGTCGACGCCCTTGGCGCGGTGCTCCTGGCCCATCTGGTAGCCACGGCGGTAGAACTCGCCCCGGTCCCATGATGCAGCGATGGTGCCTCCAGCAGGGAAAGCAGAGACGTAGTCGGCGAAACGGATACCCAACGGGCTGTCTTGCATGCAGAGAGCGTCAAAGCCGAGGCGGGGAATGGCGCCGACGTTTCCGACGCAGGCTTCACTCTGCCATCCCGTTCCGGTGGTGAGGTTGACCTTCTCGAGAAGGGTTAGCTGGCTGACAAACGCCTTTGCCTTGGTAATGGCATCGGCCCAATCGCCGGTAGTGTCCTCCACCCAGCTATTTCAAAGTCAGCAAAGGAGTCTTCTGATGTTGCAATAAACAATTGCGCAATGTGAGTGCCGCGTGCCAAGCGTAGGCAGTGGAGCCAGCGCTCCTTCGCTCTTCCCCCCATTTGTCAAGCCCACTTCCAGCGGCGAGCATCGGGCAGAGCGTCGGAAGTGTACGTACGGACTTGGGTAGAATGGCGGACTCTCAGCAAAGTCCAAAGGACTGCTGCTGGTGCCGTTTGCGCCCGGTGTGGCGTTGTATGAAGACTTGTTTATGGTCAGCGCAAGCTCGTAAACACAGCTGCAAGGATGAATTGTACTGCGCGGAGAAATGGGAAGAATGCGACAAGAAGATAGGCCAAATCAGGCAGCATTTCTGCAGCTTGCGTACAACTTTTGAGCGGCGATGATGCTGTTGTGAGGCACCACTACAGAATGTGTGGACATACCTGGGCGTGGGCAAGGCCCGCCAATAATGCTTGTGCAAGCCACAGCATGACGTCTGGCTGGCTGGGAAACGCGAGCTGTGAGGTACACGGACACAGTAATAAGCAAAACTACTGTGCTAGCATCCAAGTAGAAGTTGAGAGCGCTCGCAGACACAGGCCAGAGTTCATGGGCACCATGGTGCTCTTTATTCACTGCGATGCGCAGCAAGTCACGAGGGCAGGGCACAGCTTCCCCTGCTACCCGTCCCCTAGCACCATGCGCCATCACAACCCCATGCGCAAGCGGCTACCTCTTTTTTTGCGGGGATCGCGTGGTGCAGAACCTGCTGGTCTCCGCCCCCGGTGCCCCCAATGACTCGATGGAGCTCAACCTAGGGCCTCCGCTCTGTCTTTTGGCCCCCAAGTTTCCTTGCAAAGCCCTTCACATGGTCACTCGTCAGTCAAACGTCCTGAATGCATGCAGCGACCATGGCCTACTTGCAGCTGCATCACGTCAGGGGAGCTCCACCGGGGAGGAGACGAAGAAGCATTGCTTCTATCCCGTCTCCCTTGAGCTCCGTGCACGGTCGCCCCGGACGTGCATATGAGCTCCTCGCAAAAGCTCTTTCCAAACGTCACACAAAAGCCAAGCTCATAGTTGGGGGTGCGTGAGGCGATCTATTTGGCTGGCGGACGAACTCCAAGCCCAGGGCAAGACACGCTGTGCGGGGCCGATGTCGTATATCAGTTTTTCTCTCCAACTGCGCCCCACAGATGCAAGCCTTGGTCTCTAGCATCTACAGGTCCGGCACTCGGTTAGGCTGTACAATGGGCTGATATACTATGTAGCCCCTCGGGGTAGACCCAGTATGTTCATGGAGCACCCGCATTATACGTTGGCGAATCTTCGGCAATACTCTTTGCGGATCTGAACGAGTTTCCCAACCGGGTGATCTATGGGATGTTCTCGTGGAATACCCCGCCCGGCAGGTGGTACGGACGAAAGTCACTCACGTCACAGATCTTGTCAGGGTAACTAGTCTCCGATACTGACCCATTTGTGCTACTCCCTTCTCTCAGAGCAGTATCGCGTCAAATTTCAATACAAGGCAGCATCACGGTCCGTCGGTAAGCCGTTCGGCCTGTAACCAGCATTCCGCCGGCCTTGGCTGTGTCTCTCTATTAGTCACCAGGTTGTAGACGGTATAATGTACCTTGAACTCCAAGTTGGCCTCAGGGTACACGGATAGCTTGCAAACTCTGATATGTGCATGGAGACATGGCTAGCCAAATTCGCTACAAGACCAAATAACAATCTAACGATGCCCATGAACCCGTCTTTTGGCGTGACGATCTCGATCCAAACAACGTGGGAGCTATTTATTAGCGTCACGCTCCAAGCTATGTTGCTGGCTGTTGTCACTCTAGAGGTACCCCGCTTCATGGCATTCATTACGTCTAGCTGCAGAAGTCTACCAGAATTGAGCAAGTTCCATGTAGAGACGGAAATATGACCATACCTGGGCATTCCACAAGAGCTGTTTGTAGCTCTCTCACAGTTTTACCCAACATTACTCCATCATCTCGGGAGGTCAGATTGCCTTTCCGATCGACACTAAGTGCACAACTATCCAAACCACGAACTGCATATACAAACTTTGCTCTCCCTGCGCTCCTCCAAGCCTAAGCTGGAAACAACACAGCTCTTCCATCGCGCACAGCCGCAGGGACAGTCGTTATCTCCAGACACTGATCGAACGCCGCTGGATCTTCTACTATCGCCCACGTGCGCAAGTCCTCCTTGACTTGAAAGGGCCAAGGAAACATCATGATCGAGGCTCATGTGTTATTGTGCTTACCCGCATCGTATCGTCTGGCTGAAGGGCTGAGGCTCCATGGCCGACGACGGGCTCAGCCTCGTCCTTCACCTCCAGGCCTACCGTAGAAGCACCAACTGATCGACCAGCAAATGTGCAAAGGTAAGCAAGATACAGTCTCAGGCTACAGCCTCGTAGTAGCTGAGATTCGCATGGTACCTGTGGGGTATCGTGATTAAGTCCTGTTGCAGCCAATGACTGCCAACGCCGCGAGGTTGCCTGCAGGCAGCACGACGCCTTTTTCTGAGTCAAACTTGTTGTATTCACATGGACACTGCTTTCCATTTAAGTCGCGCCTGTGGGAGCATCCCATGTACTCACTGTCGCACAAGTCCTCTCGTTCATCATGGGTTCCAAGCTCTCTCGAGCGGTACGGCCGCACGTGAAGGCTGTTGCCTCGCCAGTCGCAACCGCCCAACATCACGACGTTGACCATGCAAACGCCCTTCAGGACCGCCAAGAGCCCGCTCCGCGATTACCAGACCCTTTTTCCTACGACGATATCAACGTCGCAGCTTCTATCACCACACCAGCCACTCCGCAAAGACGCAACAGCGCGCCCACAACACCACTCGTGGCATCTGCAGCTTCCGCCACTATGGAACAGTTGTTGCGAGAGCGCTTTGACCTCTTCCTGGCAGAACATAGCCTGATGTCGATCCAATACGCAGGCACCGACCCTGATCCCGCGCCTGCAACCGCCATGGCCCCACCCCTTCAACCACCACGGCAACCTACTGTCCCTTCCCGCGAACCCGAGGTACAATGTATCATATGCTGCACGCAACTACCAAACTCCAAGGACCCAAAGCATGTGAAAGAGGTCATCAAGCCGTGCAGAGATTGTGGCAGCGCATACTGTGTGTCATGCATTAAGAGAATGTTCACGGAATGCTGCAAAGATACCACCCGCATGCCCCCAAGGTGCTGTGCGCAGATACAACCCCATCATGCGAAACCGCATCTGACGAAAGAGGAGTTTGAGGACTTCAAATTGAAATACGACGAGTGGCTCACGCCAAACCCATTTTATTGTCCAATACCTACGTGCTCGACGTTCATTCCAGCACGACTTCTTCCACAAGACGCGACAAAGAAGAAAGGGAAGCGCGTAGATTCTGGTGTCGGAACACCGACTTCCAAGTCTTTCGCATGTCCAACCTGCGAAGCGGACATTTGCCCGGGTTGTCGGCAAGTCGCTCATCCGATCGGTATGTGCAACATCTCAGAATTCGGCATTGATGCAGAGACGACAGAGCTACTGAAAAGCTGGGGCTACAAGAAGTGCCCAAAGTGTGGTCATGGATTGGAGCGGATGTATGGCTGCAACCATATGGAATGTCGATGTGGAGCGCATTTCTGCTACGTCTGCCTGAGTGACTATCATTTGTGCAACGGAGGCTGCGTCGACGAAAACGAAGGCGAAGATTACGATAGTGATGAGGACCTCTACGCATCCGAAGATATCGTGGAGGCCGAACTCGTATCTGGCACGAACGACGCACCTGCTCCTTCCAATGAGACGCCTCAAGTACAAGAGACTGGTGACGACGAAGCAACCGCGACATCACAACCAGATATTGCACTACGCAACCTCGACGGTGGTGGTCAGCGCTACTGGGAGAACCAAGGTCTAGACTTTGGCGAAGAACCAGGGGAGGAGTTCCAGGATCGCTCATGGGATTGTGAACACCAGTTCGAAACCTACAAAACTACACTCACAAAAGCTCTGGTCAACGATTCTTCGACCGAGATGGAATGTGTAAGATGCTGGTGTTTAATACATCCAGAGATCGAAGCACCCTGCACCAAATCAAACAATCAGGCCAAGGTGAAGACTGTTCCAGCAGGCGCAAGAGGTGCAGCTAGAGGCCTTGTGCGGGGCTTGAACAGGGGCCGGGGACGAGGGAGAGGACAGCGAAGATACATACCTCCCCGTGGACTGTTCCAAGCTGATGGTGCCATTGGAACAGCGCCTCATCTCACTACCTCCGTTTCTTCTCCGCTAACCCAAAGCATTCCAACAGGTGAGAATTCACCAATGGAAGATGTCCAGTATTCTTGCGATCGGGTAGTTGATACCTATGGTAACAACATCGTCACATCGGAAGTAGAGCATCGTCGCCGTGCATCTGAAGGTTCTTATCTTGACAGTTTTGGGGACTCTGGTCCCCCACGTGCATACACGGACCGAACTGTTCAGGAAACCTCCAAGATGCCATCCACCATCTTCTCTGGCCCATCTACCAAGTTCAGCCTCGCATACGAATGCTCTACTTGCGCCCTGCTCGTCTGCGCTACATGTAAATCTAGTCTCTTAGCTGCCCAAGATGCGAAGGAGCACGACGAGGAAGAGTAGAGATTGCAGCGCTCACGACTTGGCTTTCCAACAATTCACATGTCTTCGCAAGACATTACAGACCAAGTCTTTGCACGACCATGGGATCTCAGCAAAAATTTCTCGCATTTCCTTCTTCAGTTTCAGCACCTACGGCGTTTGTGTATATAGCGAGATGTGCATCCGACATGAAGGCGTTAAAGGCGTCAGGGTTTTCTTACCTTTATTCCATATCAGAGCTTCAACAAGGGGTTTACATATCGAAATCTGATGTGTACCCTCTACATCATCGGCGCAGAGCGAGTAGACAGTTTTTTCCATTCATTCATTTATTCATTCATCCAAACCATTTACCTCATCGCTGCGTGCACATGATTAAACTGATGACATAGCTGACGGCCAGGCGACTACGAATACATACATCCCCAGTGACCTGCTGGAAGAGTCAGAGAATGCAGATGGACGTGCTTGCGGCAAGGAAGTATGTATGGGACTTCCAGGACCCTGGATCCAGCATCTTCGTCACGAAGAATAGGCTCGTCGGGTGCGCGGTTGCAACAGCACAGGCTGGCGATGAGGGGGGGGTTTTTTCTTGGTTGCATTGGGGAGTACCTGTCCGATGATCTGGAGGCCTATGTCGTGTTCATCAAGCAAGAGAGTTACTGTGAGCGTATGGCGCACAGTATCTGATAATGGTGCTGGGCGTACGGACGTGATGGCCCCAACACTCCCGAGTTCAGCATCTGGCCCGGCACATGTCGGCGCCCAAGTTACCCTCCCTACATCTCGTTTCGCGCGCGCTCTTGTATCGTGTTCGTCTAGACTTAGGCCTACCCACCGGTTACAGCGGTCTTTACATTTTATGCGAACAGGGCGAGGGAGGACAGTAACTATGGTGCTGAGGGCCCGGGAATCGTAGGCTCCCAAAGCTTCGTGCGGCGTAGTGGTCATGGGGAGAAATGTGAGATTGAGGGAAATGGCAGCCTAGGACAGTGGCATTCTACGGAACTGTTAAAATTCCTGCCAGAGCTGAAGAAGTACGACATAATTTAATAACAAGAGTTCTGAAGAACCCCCCCCCCCCCCGTACCTATACTGTCGCTGGGGTACCGCGCCTCCAGCGAGCGAATCGAAACTTGGTCTTGACAATAGCGCAGAACCCCCACAGTCGTTGTCTCTCATCCCATTGATAGACGGTAAAAGTAGCAAGCCCGACAGATACCGTGACAACAGCCCAGATCCATATGCTCAACTGGTCCAACTCGACAAAGTTCATGCCGAATATCGAAGTGCAGTACGAGAGGGGGAGGAAGATGGTCGCGAGTATAGTAAGTTTCGTGACTTGGGTTGCGAGCGTGATTTGCTTCTGCGACTCTGCAAGCGAAGTAGCGCTGACCAGTACCGATATCGCTTCCTGGTAGTGCAGCGAAAGCTGGCGGTATCGCGATAGAAGGAACTCAAAATCGGCTTTGACTGCATCCTTGGATCGCTGAGCTGCAGCGCTCTGATCCTGTGTCAGATTGGTCGCCCACCGGGCTAGCACGGGTGACCGGATGAATCGTAGGACTTCTTCTTGTCGATTGGCGTGGTCGTCCAAGAGGTGCTTGTGCATTATGAGCTGCTCCAGGTGCTCCGTGGAGTACTTTCGGTCCCATTTCGTCGACCCGATGATGTCGTACCATCTTTGGAGAGCTGACATGAGTTGGTTCTCCGAGGCGGCTGCGAAGAGCAGTACGGGTGCGAGGGCGAAGAGCGGATCTTGTCCTGCAATGGAATGATCATCAAGCATGACATGCAGCTCTGATGGTAAATGGGATGCTGTTTGGACGAGCGAACCATCGATGGCTTGGGGGTTATCGGGATCAAACAAGGGTAGTGGCCACGGGTGTTTGACCGCTGACTCCATTCCTAGTATGTGGACGGGCAACAGGCGGATATCTCGATGTCCTGTATCCGTCTTCGCCGTCATGTGGTCAATGAATTGATGGTATTCACGGCTCTTGGATAGGTCTCTGCTCCCCACATCCGTCCACAAAATTGCTGATGTATATATAAGCGATGGATAAGCGAAGGTTAGGGAAGTAAGGCCCACTTACCAGTCCAGCCATCCCCGTTTGGCTCAATGGTGATGGATATGTCTTGCTCGATGACGAATTGAAGGTTGCTAAGGTATGCATGTCTTCGTATGTATGAACCACCAGGAGCTGCGGGTAATCGTCTTGGCATCCACTCAGCATCGTCAGGAAGAAGCCTCCGTCGCGCTTGCAAGATGAAGCTACTGAAGGGGTCTAAAGAGACGTTTTTCTTCGCGGAATAACCCTGGGTGTTGAGTCGTAGCAAAAGTCCTTTATTGGAGGTAGACGATGGAGTTCTCGTGATGGCGTGAAGGACAGGCCCGTGGGTCGATCGCCAGAGATGAATGTGCTGCCGAAAGAATTCAGGCGCAATGTTGTACTTTGCGCCCACTTCACATACCCAGGACCCTGGAAGATGTCCATTGAGAAAAAGGACCTGTCCTTGGCCTTTGCTTGGAGGTGGAAAAACCACCATGTTCTTCAACTGCGAGTACTTGTAGCTATGTCGTTGATATTGTTTAGAGCCATGGGCAGACGGTCCATAAACAGCCAATTGTGCGAGATAATATGATTCGAGATCGGGGTACTGCTCGATAAGATGGGTCTCATCAGCTCGGAGCAGTTCTGTGAGGAACCTGTAATGGTAGCCGAAGAAAAGTGTGCGGGTGTATGAACGTGCGGCATAGTCTAGTATGTTCTGACGATAGCCCTCGGCTTCAGGTGAGAGCTGCATGCTGCTTGCGCACAAAGCATGGGTTGTAACATGCAGTGTTTACAGCTTTCACTAAATGGCGCTATGCAAGAAGTCAGTAAATAAATAAGAGAAGAATGTATATTGTAGCCGCCCGTCTTCCGATATGCAGAAGGCGGAGCAGGGCTGAAGAAAAGCCGAGCTGCACGTCCACGGTGTTCTTCATCGCAACCACTCACGATAACATATAAGCGAGCGCGCGTCACCGGTAGTCATATAACATGCGGATGCAGGCTAGCCGCCCGTGATACGAGGCTGAATGCCCCCGATTTCGTTCATGGCAAGAAAGAACCCGCGGCCTGTGCGACTCCCAGTAATACCTGGAGCGCCGTCACAAAAACGATAATCGTTGCAAAGCTACATCTCGTCAGTTTCGTGGGACAAGGTGGCTCTCAATGACTCACAAGAGTGCCCCAAAATGCAAAGTGTCTCTGTGATAATCACGGAATGGGACCCACCTCTCATGAATTTGACCACTAAAGGGTCATAATTATCGACGTGCGGTCGTTGAGCCTCCTTGCGCTCAGCATTCGGTGCTGATTAAACTTCTTGTAGCTCATGATAACACCTTACGGTATCGTCGCATGGAACAGAAAACGCACCGGCAAAATGGTCCAATCTCCAAGATTTTGCGGAACGTCGCATGTAGAGGGTCATTGTATGAGGCGTTGAACTGCAAGCTGTACGGTTCCTTAATCTCTTGAGCAAGTTCGGTAGTAATGCCGGTAAGCTTGAGATAGATGACCTTGGGCGCACTGGGCAAGCTGAAGGCCTCAAGGATATGCTGCCCGTCGCGTTTGACAGTAATAGGTGTCGGGAAACATCGTGAGTTCATGCAACATCCATTGCTCTGGAAACATTCAGAATTGAGATGTGGAGCCGCGTCGCGTTGATTATGAGCGACTCTAAACAATCTCAATCTTGCAGAAAGCATAATGATGCGCATCTTCGTAAGTCTTCGTCGGTGTAGGTAGAAGTGGACGCTCCAGTGTCAATTCGGTTGAGGAGAGTTTGAGGAAGGGAAGTAACAATAAAGCAGTCTGCATCGATTCCTGTCTGACTGCTGTAGGGTCTGAAGGCAGGAACTGGATGGTAGCTGGCAGCAGACTACTCCCCGTTTCCAATCGAATCAGGCCATTTTTGTAGGACTGGCTTCCGCAAGGGCTGCTATGAATCCGCAAGTTATAAGTAGCTATAAATGTTACGAATGCCACCAGCCGTCGGCAGATACCTAGATGAGCGAGCTCAAAAGTAATGTCCAAGTGTCAATGCCGTACAGCACCGTATTCTCAACATCTATTGTGTGTTCGGTATAGGAGGTCGGTATATCAAGTCGAGGGGATTTCGGATGGTAGATAGCTAGAAAGATAGATTTATTGGTTCACTACGCCAATAAATCTATCTACCTAAGTAGAAAGCCGTTGCTTTATCGAGTAAGAGTCGAATTGCCTTCGATCAAACTCCCAAATCACAACACCAACCAAAAAAAACACCAACGTCGACTTTTCTGGAGATTGATCAGAAACAACCGGATCTTAAGGAAACAACCCTGAGGAATCGATCGCGATACTTTTTGAAGCCTGCAGCAAGCGCGCTAGCGCGCGAAAGAGGGTGCAAGAGTCGCCCGCCCCCTCCGTTAAGAAGAATTTTTTTTATTTTTTTTCGTTTTCCTCAAAAGCTCAGACCACATGCTAAGGCTTTTAGAGCTATTTAAGATTAAAAAGCTTATTAAAGCCTAACTAAACTAAGAAATTACAACAACATTAAAAAACAATAAAAAACAAATTGCTTTTAGAGACCTAGAAAGATTAGATAAAAGACAAATAGAGATAGACGAAGACAACATAACTACAACTCGCCTAGAAAGGCAAACCCCAGAGGAACTGCAAAGGCCTACCTACATTCTAACTAGGAGTAACTTTTCTCCTTTTATTAGACCTATTTCTTAATACTTAATTAGGAATAAAACGCTAAAAGCTACTTTAGTTAAAGAAGCACTTAAGATTGCTAAAAACTTAGTAATTTAAGCAGCTAATTTAGCTGAAAACAACCCTACTTAGCAAACAAGTCTCTTAGACTTAGTAGAAGTTTTTAAAGACTATACAGAAAATAGCAGAGTAAATTAAAAAATTACAGCTATTTTAGCAGACTAGATATTAAGCCTCTTAAACGTCTTAAAGGAGTTTAGAGAGAAAATTAGACATATTAAGAAACTAACAACAAACACGCCTATCTAGAATACGTCTATTTAGAACACGCCTTTAGCTACTGCAGCTACCTTTGCTACTATAGCAGGCAACAACAAAGATTAACTATAGACAAACACTTAAAAAACACAAAAACTAAAGGCCACTAGCCTAAAAGACTGCTAGCTAGTTCTAGTTAGCGAGACCTTAGCCGCTTTTAATACCTTTAAACTTAAAAATGCCTTTAACAACGCCTTTGCAACTAAAAAAAGCATACAATTACCTGTAGTTGCCTTAATTACAATATCCTTTAAAAGAAACAAAATAGTTACTTTTATTTTTTAAGGTGTCAAAGGTGGTGGTTGTTGTTGTAGTCAAAATGGGGTTCTAAAAAAGTGAAAAGCAGCTACCCTCTACTAATTAATTGCAAAAGTCAAAAAAAGATTGTGTGTAGTTAATAAGATTTAAACGGTGGGTGGATAAGTTCTAGGCGGAAAGCTCAGACCACCGAGCGATAATTAGGGTTAAAAAAATTTGCTAAGGTACCAAAAAACAACACTAGTTAAAACGTGTCTAACGGCGATTGCTAGCCTATAGCTAACAACAGGATTACAGTAGGATTGCAATAGGATTGCAATATAATGTAATAGAGGAGGGAAAGGACACGTACGTACTGCAGCGGGAGCCTACAATACTTTATAAAGCTGCTGCTACTTACTTACTGCTTCTTACCTTTTAAACAGCACTGCATATAAACAATTCGCATATAATACACTATAATAGCGTGTAACCTCTACAGCAAGCATCTCCTTATTCTAGGCTCTCTTCTAAAAAAAGCATCCTTTGCTACTATCTACCTAGCACCTAATTTAGTCTAACTTAAACTGCTTATGTAGACACCTAAATTTATTAAGTATCTTAAAACTTAACTACCTAGCTAGACTTCTAAGTTTATAAAAATCTTAATTAAGTCTCTTATCTATAATATCTCTATATACAAAAAGACTGTTAAGCCCTAATTTAGCTAGTTATGCAAGAAATACATAATTTCTAGAGTATTTACTAATACTAGCGTAGTACTTAAGATCTATTGCTTTAGTATCCTTCTCTTCCTATTTATTATGCAAGGGCTAAGTATAGAGAATAGAACTTAGCTTAAATAGCTATTGCAATACGTTAAATTAGTAATAGAGAAGAAAGAGGCAGGAAAGGAGAAGTAGGCTTTCTATCGTCACGTCTATAGGTTAGCAAGCAAGGTAATAATAGTGTTACTACTTTACTTTATTTAAGAGCGCCTAGTAGTAAAGTAATAAGAATAAGCAGGATAGAGCGCGTTAAGTTAAGAGGTGATTTACGTCTTTATCTTGCTTTTCTTTGTTTCTGTCTAAATATGCTAGAGCGACACACTAATTGCGTGCTAGCAATGCTAAACAAGGGGGCATAAGCCCTAATACCTGTTGTTAGCAATATATCTTTTTATTTATTAAAAAGGTGTCTATAAAATGTGTGGTCACATTAAAAGGTTGTCTCAAAAGGCCGAAGCCACAAAATAGTTACAACTACACTAGCTTTTAAAGCAAAATACCTTTTAAAGAATTAGGCTATATAGCAAGATATTACAACTTTTAAAGCTGCCTAGCTTATTACGCCCTAGTTTAAAGTAGTTATCTACAAGCTTCCTGCAAACTACAGCCTAGAAGTAGTAAAAGAAGAAATTAAAACCATTAACAAAGGCCTAAAAGTTATAGACAATTCTTTTTAGCTCACGCCTAAGAATAAAATAAAAAACTAAAACTTTAGTTTAGCATGCGTGGCCTTTGCTACAGAGGAAGAAGCTTAAAAGGCTATTAGAAGAAAACTCTATATTCTAGGGCAGAGCCTTAGAGCAGAAAAACTACAAGTTATTAATAGCTTAAAATAATGCACTAAATGCTAAGGATTTAGTTACTTAAAGATTAGATGCTTAAAAGTAGCCTGCTAAATTTGCAGCAAAACACACTATACTAGTTAACACAAGTGCAAGTCTTGTGCTAGTAAAAAATAACCTTGTGTTTATACTATATCTAAGTGTACTAACTGCAGCAAACTCTACGCTGCAAACAGCTAAGAATGCAAAATCCTATAAGCTAGAACAGCTAGGACTAATTAAACTAATTAGTATAATTAAAGTCCTACAAATAAATGTTAATAGGAGTAGCCCTGCTACAGAAAGCGCAATTAACTTAGTTATTACAGCAAACGCTAAGATTATTGCAATACAAGAGCCTTAGTAAGAGGACCTTACAAAGATACTAGGTTAATTGCCTATCTAGACTTTACGCAAATCTTACTAACCTACTAAGACCTACAACCTAGAACTCTATTTTTATATTTGATAGAATTTAGAAGTCGAAGTTAATCCTTATATTAGCGACAACAACGGCTTTCAAGCTATTACAATACAACTTAACTCAAGAAAGATCTACGTCTATAACTTTTATAATAAAAAGAACCTAAAATAAGAGCTAAATACGACAACAGTACAAAGATGCCTCCTAGGAGTGTCTATAGGATTGCATTTGATTATCTTAGGGGATTTTAATTGCCACTACCCTAGATGGAGCCTACAAGAATGCAACCCAAACTAACAAGTAGAGAATTTAGTAGAGTAGCTTAACAACTAAAACCTATCCTTATTAAATACTATAGGAGTTAGCACATTCTTTAGAGCTCACATGTAGAAAAAGAGCGTACTTGACCTTACTTTTTCAACAAACAATATAGCTTCTAGTATTTTAGACTAGCAAGCTATCCTAGAAGTCAGATTAAACTACTACGCTATCCTGTTGAGTATTGTTAATTAAGGTCAGCCACCTAGTTAGCCAAAGAGATACAGCACAAAAAAATCGGACTAAAACTTTTTTAACACTACCTTACAGGAGGACATAATTTGAGCAAAGCTAGAGGATTAATTACTAGCTCTACCACGCGCCTAAAACCACCTCTCAAGACAGCTTCTCCTAGGCCTTAATAAACCTTTAGAGAAGAGGCTAGATAAAATAGCAAAGGACCTTACTACAGCAATTTAACAGGCACTTAGGAGATCTACTCCTCTTGTAAACTAGAAACTAAAACCAAAGTCTTAGTAGACAAGTGATTTAAATCTCCTTAAGGCTAACCTAAATAGAGCCTTTTAAGGATTTAAGCAAGTAGCAAGAAGAGAAGACAACACGCTATACTTATTTATTTTTCAAGGTGTCAAAGGTGGTGGTTGTTGTTGTTGTAGTCAAAATGGGGTTCTAAAAACGTAAAAAGCAGCTACCCTCTACTAAGTACTCGCAAAAGTCAAAAAAAAGATTGTGTGTAGTTAACGAGATTCGAACGGTAGGTAGATGAGTTCTGGGAGGAAAGCTCAGACCACCGAGCGATAATTAGGGTCAAAAAATTTGCTAAGGTACTTAAAAACAACACTAGTTAAAACGTGTCTAACAGCGATTGCTAGCCTGTAGCTTATAACAAAATTACAGTAGGATTGCAATAGAATTGCAACATAATGTGATAGAGAAAAGAAAGAACACGTACGTACTGCAGCAGAAGCCTACAATACTTTATAGAGCTAAAGCTGCTGCTTCTTACTTACTGCTTTTTACCTTTTAAACAGCACTGTATATAAACAATTTACATACAATACACTGTAATAGCGTGTAACCTCTGCAATAAGTATTTCTCTAACCTTAACTTTTATTTAAAGATAGAAAGCTTTCTTATTATATACCTAGCTGTAAGGGTGCGTTGGGTTGACCAAAGATGCAAGGTAAACGGTGAAGGTGAATGAATTAGATATCGAACTATAGAGAGAGACTACGTAGGTTTATATATCCAACCCGGGTGATTAGGACTTAACCCGAGGTTATTGGAGGTTGTCGGATTAGCTAACAGTTAGCGTAAATAGTGCGGCTGATAGTTAGCTACTAGTGCTGAGGTGCTAGTACTGAGGTGCTAGTGCTGAGGTAAGAAAAGCCAACGAAGGCCACAGGCCGAGTACTAGAGAACATCAAGGCTTCAGCCCTTTACACTAGCCCTTAAACTAGTTTAGCTTAAGCTAATTATACAGACACTTAGGTTTATTAAGCATTTACAAACTTAGCCTTTTTAAGACTTAATAATTATATTCTTTATAAAGAACTTTAGAATCCGTAATATCTTTATTTATTTTTAGGGTATCAAAGGTGGTAGTTGTTGTTGTAGTCAAAATAGGTTTTCCAAAAAAGTAAAAAGCAGCTGCCCTCTACTAATCAGTCACAAAAGTCAAAAAAAGATTGTGTGTAGTCGACGAAATTCAAACAGTGAGTGGATAAGGTCTACGCGCTAAGCGCTCAGAGCAGAAAAGCTTAGACCACTAAGCAAAATTAGGGTCAAAAAATTTGCTGAAGGTACTAAAAAATGACACTAATTAAAACGTGTTTAACGGCGATTGCCAGCCTATAGCTAGCAACAAGATTGCGATGGAGGTGGAGGAGGTAGAGGTAGAGGAGGGTAAGGACACGTACGTTACCGCAGCGGGAGCCTGCAATACTTTATAAAAGCTCCCTGCCTACTGCTTCTTACCTTTAGGATTTCCTACACCACACGGTACTGCATACGAACGATACAATGCTTAGACTATTCTTCTCCCTGTTTAACACAAAGACTGATAGCTTACATTAAGTAAAGTTAGACCTTACTAGGTCACTATACGAGAAGCTATAGTAGTAGATTACAAAGCCCGCGTTTACCTTTGTTAAGCAGCCTCCCTAGTCAGTCAAAGAGGAGCTGTCGGCGGTAGCTCTTATAGTAATTAGGTAAACGCAGAGGTTAAATTCTGTTATTTATTAACACCTTATTAATGCGTCTAGTATTATAGATGTTAAGGTTATAATAGAGGTTGTAAAAGGCTTGTTTAGCGGCAAGTCCATTAAATACGTTGCGCATGTCAATAGTCTAGGTGCAGTAATAGTGTGTTATCTTACAAATCTCCTCCTGCGTAAATACAACTTTAGTAGAGAGACCTTGCAGTAGCTCTACAAGGAGCAAGAGCGTATTAAAACAGCTATTAAGCAGCTAGGACAAACTAACAAGCAGGAGGATTTTGTAAGTCGCCTCTAGAAATAGGAAAGCTGTGCTTAGATAGTGACGCTGTTGTTATATGTTCACATCCGAGTATAGGCGCATGCTAGAAACGCCGCAACTGTAACACCGCTAGGATAGCGACAGAGACAACAGAAGTTGCGGTCAGCAGTAAATAGTTATCAGTAAATAGTTATCAGTAAATAGTTATCAGTAAATAGTTATCAGTAAATAGTTATCAGTAAATAGTTATCAGTAAATAGTTATCAGTAAATAGTTATCAGTAAATAGTTATCAGTAAATAGTTATCAGTAAATAGTTATCAGTAAATAGTTATCAGTAAATAGTTATCAGTAAATAGTTATCAGTAAATAGTTATCAGTAAATAGTTATCAGTTAAGAGGGTTAGTTAGAGGGATATTGCGCATCTTCGTTTCCGTCTAAACATGCGACACACCAATTGCGTGCCGGCAATGCCAAACAAGGGGGCATAAGCCCGGATACCTGTTGTTAGCAATAAATCTTTTTTACCAAAATGGTGTCTACAAAATGTGTGGTCACATCAAAAGGTTGTCTCAAAAGGCCGAAGCCAACGCTATACTTATAAAAAGAAAGTACCTGCTCGCTAAGAACAAATACCTCAGAGCAATTAAGACAGCTCAGCTCAGCTATTAGGAATAGTTCCTCTAAAACGAATCGCCTAAAGATATATTTAAAGCAATAGCCTATACAAAAAACAACCTCTTAACAAGAATCCCTAGTATTAGAGGTAAAGAATTGTTTAAAGAGAAGTGCTAAACCTTTAGAGAAGAGCTGTTCCCTCTACCTCCTGCTACACTAACTCTATTACTTAATAATTACAAAGGAAACTACAAATAGGAGTAGCTAAGTTTATTTTAAGAGCTTTATACTGCCTGCTAGAAAATAAAAGCTACTTTACTAGGTCTAGATAGAATTAGCCAAGAAGTTATCTTAGAAGCATATAATTACTAACTAGATATCTTCTTTAAGGTCTACTTAGCTATGTTTAACTTAGGATACTAACTAAGGTGCTAGCAAAAAGCAAAAGGTGTTATTCTTAAAAAGCTAAACAAACTAGACTACTTAATTATAAAAGCATATAGAGTTATCTCCCTCTTATGCTGTCTAAGGAAGGTACTTAAGAAGCTCTACTTAAAGAGGCTAGGTACCTTAGCAGAAATAACTAACCTGCTCCACCCTACGCAAATAGGAAGCAGACTAAAGAAATTAGCTATTAATACTAGACTTTTATTCTACAACAATATTCAACAACAAAGAAAAAAGAATAGAGTTATATTAACAGCCTTCTTAAACATTAAAGGCGCTTTTAACTATTTATCCAAGAACAAGCGTCTTAAAAAAATAAGCAACTAATAGCTACCTGTCTGCTTCTTATTATAGACAAACTCTTTCTTTACAAAAAGGCTCTTAGAGTTATTTTGTAATAAGCAAATAGAGAAACTACAAAAAGTTGATACTAGTACATCTTAAGGAAGCCTAGCCTCTCCTACTTTATTCCTAATATACACGAATTTGCTATTCTAATTAATTACTACACACAATAATATATACTCCTTATTTTATATAGACAACGTTTGAATTTTAATATCAACAACATTTATTAGGAAGAATATTAAACTACTAAAAAGAGAATTAGTAAACCTCTTTGTTTAAGCAAAGAAGTTAGCTATTAAGTTTAGTAGCTTAAAAACAGAATTAGCAAATTAAATAAAATCTAGAAAAAATATAAACAGATTCCTTACGCTACCTACCTAAGAGACCTTCTAGCTAAAAGGACTAGTTAGATAGCTAGGCATCTTCTTTAACAATACTTTTAAATTTAGAGACTACTGCTACATAAGAATACAACAAGCAAATTAAGCCTTTTTATGCTTAAGTAGGCTAGCTAACATTAATAAAGGCCTCTTACTAAGGGCACTAAGGCAATTTTACTTAGCGTGCATTACTAGCGTAGCTAATTACAGATATTAGCTATTTTAGAAAAGCTAACAACACGTTCTTAACAGCAGGCAAAAACTACAAAACTAGGCCTGTAGAAAGATCCTAGGTACTTTTGGATCTTCTCCTGCAATGTATAGTAAAGTAGAAGCTGCTCTATTTCTACCTAGAGTTAGGCTAGACAACGCTATAAGAAGATACGCCTTTAGATCTACTTTACTAGATCTAAAACACCCTCTAAGAGCTGCTATTAGCAACAACAAAGGAGAGCAACTTAATTGAATTTAAGAGTTTAATACCTTGGCCCTTTTAGATAATATAGAGGAAATACAACACTACACCTTTATGCTATAGAATGCTAGAACTTCTTACAAGGTTTATATTTTAAACAAGCTAAAAAAAATATTAAAGCTAAAAGATGTTGGAAACTATTAGTAGATAATAGCTTTCCATTAATATACTTAGATGCCTTAGCTATAAGAGACGGCAAAGGAATTAGCGTAGGCGTAGCCTTCTACAAAGGAGCTACTTTTACAGAAGAACTACAAGCGAATATAAGAAATAAGTAGCTAGTTTACAACAGGAAACTAGAAGGTATTACTTTAGGGCTAGAGATTGCAGTTAGCCTATTAAACAACTGCTAAAACGTTAATATTTACGCGGATAATTAGGCTGCTCTATTTTAATTAAAGAATACCTTAAACAACCCTGGCTAAGAGTGGTAATTTAAGTATATTAGGGTAGTAACTTAATTTAAAGAAAAAGGCATTACTCCTACGCTAAAATGGGTCTTAGGACACTAAGATAAACTAGAAAACGAACAAGCTGTTACGACCCAAAGTCTAGAGTAGGGCACCGCCACCTCAAGTACTGACAACCAATAACACGGACCCAAGGATTAGGTGATAAGAGATCACGTGGCCAGTCCTAGAGTCCCAGAATCCTAGGAGGTCCTAGCTAGACTTTAGGATCCTCAGGACTATAAACACCCAGAATCCTAAAAAGTCCTAGATAGACTTTAAAATTATTAGGACTGTAGCACACTGTAGGATCTCTAGAACTCCTTATGTATATAGTAATAAGCAATATGCCCTTATAGCTTATTGTGTTTAACTTAAAGTTTTTACTTAGTAATTTATCTAAGAATTAAGACTTAATTCTTTACTCTTGTGTTATTATATTAATCTTCTAATTGTGCTAACATACTCTTATACTATTACATTAATCTTCTAATTGTGCTAGTTCACCCTGTGTCCTTAGTACTTGTTTATTCTTTTAAGAACTAACTTAGATTATCTTTAGACAATTTTTATACTTTAAACACCCTTAAAGATAAGCAATACTGCTATAGACACACCTGCTAATTCCCACACTAGAAGAACTACAAGCCGCGCTAATAAGCCTAAGACTTATTATAGCAATTGTAGCAAGCTTAACGCTTAGCTCCTCTAGGTTAACAGATACTTCCACATTAAAGAAGACAGGATTAACAATAATAATAAGAAGTCTTAGCTTTTTTATATCTTTAAGGAGATGTAGAGAAGTAGGCTATCTTAATCCTTTAACGCTATATAAATAGTTTTATTATAAATGCTAACAACACTGCCTTAGTTAAAGACTGAGATACTTTTAATGCAAAGATAAAAGAAGTTTTCTTACCTTTTAAAGAATCTGTAGTTGCAGAATAATTTTTTTTCAAACTACAACAAACTAAGTCTGCTGCTAACTATACAACTAAATTCTAACAGTACAAGAGAGTTATTAAATAAGATAATAACGCTTTAATGTAGATATACTAATAAGGTCTTAAACTTACTGTATAACAGGAACTTGTAAGAAGCAGATCTAGCCTTAGCCTGCTTAATAAACTTATAGCTAAAGCTATTAAAGTAGATAACAAACTTTATAAGCTTATATTAAAAGAACAATTATTCGCACAAGAGAATTGTGCACCTAAGAATACAAATAATTAACTATAATAAACATTTTAACGCCTGTACTCTAACTAAGGACGTTAGTAAAACTATGTACTTAAGATCTTAACGCATTACGCTACTAATAGCTATAAGCTAATACGCCTTAATAATATTAATAAAGGACTAAGAAGAAAAAGGTTTATGCATAACAAGGGTAATAAAAAGGTTACTTATAATAAATATAGCAAGGAAGGTTATATAAAACAGGACTGCTAAAGCTAAAGTAAGGTAACTTAACAACTAAATGTTATTTACTATACAGAACTTTACGACAATCTAGACAATAAATAAAATATTATTACTAAACCTACTATTACAGTTTTAGGACAGGACTAGGTAAGTATTAATAGTCTACATAACCTAGTTATAGTTACGCTAGAGGAAACTTTAGATAATAATATTTCTAAGATAGTACTAGACAAAAAATAGAAGCAACCTTAGTAGACTAAACTAAACACAGCAAGATAGCTAAGTTTTAGGTAAACTATTAACTAGCTATATTAATTACATAGGAAGAGCTAGTAGTATATAGCAAAGAGATAGTTCTATTAGCTATACAGAAACTTCTTACCTACACTATAGAAGACAGACACAATGTTAGCATATAGGTACTATTACCTATAGAGACTAGATGCTTAACAGATTTAGTAAAGAAGATTAACGCTCTACTAAGGCAGCTTAGACAACCTAAAGAGATCTTTAAGGAACCCTGCAGAGGAATATTTTTAAACTATAGCTAGTATACTAATTTACTAAAGGAACTGCAGAAGAAAGGGCTTACTCTAGTAGTAACTATTAATAAGGCTATATACAACAACTTAGTATAGAAATAAACTAAAGAAGCTAAGGCTTTTTAGAATAAACTAGCGCATTAGCTCTTAGACAAAGAGAAGAAAGAGATTTACAACAAACTTTAGGTAACACGCTAGTAGTGTAAGGCTTAAGACAACAGCTACGCTAGAAATATATATTATTAGACAGACCTATGCAACCTAGAATATATAAAGTATTTATAGACTGTATATATACACAACAACTATATAATGTACTATTTTAATAAATATAAATCAAAATAGTTTCTTAAGAGACTAAAGGAGATGCCTAGATATAAATACTAATAGTATAATTGTCTAAACAACAAATGCGCAGTACATGTATAAAATAAGAGACACAGCTTATACTTTTATAAATATAATAATCTAGAAAAGAACCTGTAGATGTACATAATGCAGCAGAAGGATTATAAAGACAGAATTATATATAAAAGTGTAACTAGCTTTTGTAGCATATATGCTTTAATATTAAATGCAACTAACATATTGTTACAAAGAAGTTCTACAGATTTAGTACACAGTCTTTGTTAGACAGACGCTCTAGATACCTAGAACTGCTAGAGAGATTAACGCAATAAATCTCCTAAGCCTTCTTAACTTCTTAAGCTTACAGTAAAGCTTAATAGACACTAGATGCAGGCACTAGTAGATTTTAGCGTATAAGCTAACTTTATTTCTGCTTAAGCAATGTTAGTAGCAGGTCTACAAGCATGAAAAAAATAAAAACTCTACTTACTACACGTAGCTAATAGTTAGCCTATGCTAGGCAAGATGACAATTACTTACAAGGTTACTAGAGTAACGCTCTACATCTAGGAACACTAGGAAGAGATAGACCTAGACGTTTTTAGACTAGCTACTTACAATATTATATTAAGACTTCCTTAATTATAAGAAATTAACTTGCAGATTAACTAAAAGTTAAAAAAGTTCTTATTTAAGTGCTGTAAATTAGACGCAGCTGTAAGCTAGCCTATATATTTAATAACTAAAATAGTAAATAAGAAGAAAATTAATAATATTACTAAAGAACAGCAAACCTTAACTAAGAACAGCCTTAAGATAAGAAATCTTAAATTAATAGACACTAGAAAGGCTCTCTTAAATTATTAAGTAAAAGTTTTATAGAAATACGTAAATCTAAATATCTTAAAAGAGTATAAAGAATTTAAGTACTTTTTTTTTAAAAGTAGTAGATAGCAAAGCTTAACTAAGACACTAACCTTAGAATTATAAAACTGTCTTAGAAGAAAGGAAGACTTTACTCTTTAAATTAATTTATTAACTATTAAAGATAGAAGTTAAGATATTAAGAGAAAAGCTAGATAAAGATTTAGCAAAAGGCTATATAAAACTTTTAATATTACTAGTAAGATTCTTTTTACACTTTATACTAAAAAAGGATAGGCTACTAAAGATATGCATTGACTATTAGAAGTTAAATAATATTATGGTAAAGAATTTATATCTGCTACTAAATATTGTAGAACTTAGAAATTAATTATTTAGCGCTAAAGTCTTCATAGCACTAAAGGTTTAATATAGATACTACCTTAATAGAATTAAGAAAAGTAAAGAATAGAAGACAGTGTTCTAAATAAGATATAGACCCTATAAATACACTATTATGCTATTTAAGTTAATAAACGCCCTAGTAATATTTTAGAAACTTATTAATAACGTGTTAAGAGTATACTTAGATATTTTTGTTATTATATACTTAAATAACATCTTTATTTACTTTAAGAACCTAGGAGATTATGTTAAACATATCTGCATAGTACTAAGGTGCCTAGACTAGTTTAACTTACAACTAAAACCTAAAAAATGCAAGTTTTATAAAAATAAAGTTGTCTTTTTAAGATATATTATAAAGGCATTAGAAGTATAGATAAATAAAACAAAAATACAAGTAATTAAAAAATAGCTATAACTAAAGACAGTTAAGAGGATAGAATTTTTTTTTAATTTTTTAATTTTAACTAATAGTTTATCAAGAATTACTGTTAGATTGTTATTCTATTAATAAAACTTTTAAGAAAGAAAGTACCCTTTAAGTAGAGTAGAAAAGCAAAAAATGCTTTTTAAATACTTAAAAATATAAGTATCAAACTACTATACTTTTGTATATTGACAGCAGGACAGTTACTACAATTTAAGATAGATATATTAAACTTTGTACTTAAAGAATACGCTAGCTAACTATACAAAGGCAAATAGCCCTTGATTACTTACTATTCTTGTAAGTTTTTAGGACTAGAAGAATAATAAAATATTTATAACAAGAAGCTATTAGCTATTATTAATTATCTAAGATATTAGAGAGTATATGCTAAAAGCTGCTTAAAACTTATAATATTTACAGATTACAAGAACTTAGTTAATTTTATAACTACTAAAAGACTTAACTAAAGCTTAAAATCAATAGTTAAAGAAACTAGAATAGCATTAGTTTAAGATTGTGTACACACTAGAAAAGAATATTAGAATGTAAAGGGCTGAAGCCTTGATGTTCTCTAGTACTCGGCCTGTGGCCTTCGTTGGCTTTTCTTACCTCAGCACTAGCACCTCAGCACTAGTAGCTGACTATAAGCCGCACTAATCACGCTAACTGTTAGCTGATCCGACAACCTCCGATAACCTCGGTTAGTCCTAACCTAGGTTAAGTCCTAATCATCCGGGTTGGATATATAAACCTACGTAGTCTCTCTCTGTAGTTCAATATCTAATTCATTCACCTTTACCGTTTACCTTGCATCTTTAGTCAACCCAACGCACCCTTACAATTGAATTAGATCCTTCTTTAGCTACTTGCGTAGCTATGTCGTACTTAGAAGCCCTCTAGAGCTATATCTAGACGAGAAGCTAGCTAGAGCTATATCTACGCGCGAGAATCTAATTAATTAAACTACTAGTTAATTAGTTGACTGTTTAAATCTACTAAAGGATTAACAGAAGAAGCACTAGATTAAAAGTGCTAAGGGATACTTAGTTATATAAGTCTCTTAGGCGTTTAAATTCGTTAGATAAGCCTACTAAGCGTAGTAGCCCCTATAACAATTCCTGTTAATAATATAGAGTACTAGCGAGTACCTACAAATACAATAGCAGAACCCTTAACAGCTTTTCTAGTTGTAAGAATAGCAGAATTACACTAAGATGGTGTAAACAAACCTAAAGTAGAGACTACTTTAGAGGGACTTTGTAGAGCAGGGGGCCTAGACGAGATAGCTACCTCTACAAAAGTACAGGAAGCTTTCTAAGCTTAGGAAGCTATAGGCACAATATTGCAACAACAAAGGGAGCCTAAGGTAGAACAACAACTTCTACTTTAGTTACTTACCCTATTAGCTGCCTTAGGAAATTAACAAGCTTAAACGCCTAGGCGTTTTAAATAACTAGATCCTAATACCTTTAATAGAAACAGAAAGATGTACCAAATCTTTCAACAACAGCTTACCGCTAAGGTAGAAAACAATAAGGAAGATTTTAACACAGATAAAAGGACTTGTAACTACGCCTTTAGTTAATTAAAAGGCTTAGCTGCAACCCTTACTCTGCCTTTCCTTAACTAAATAAGGATTTCTAATTTATAGAACTTTAATAAGCTATTAAACTTCTTTAATTAAATGTTTAGAGATCCCTATAGTGCAGAGAGAGCTAAGAACAAGCTCTAGTTTATAAGCTAAGGCTAGAAAAGCATACGCAAATACATTATAGAATTCTAGAAACAACTACTATTATCTAATAGTAGTTCAGACAAGGATACAAGGATAATGCTTTTCTAAAAAAGTCTTATTTAGAAACTTTAAGACAAACTTGTAGGTATTACTTATAAAGATTTAGATAGCCTACAAAACAAAGCAATAGAGATTGCTAATTACTATTACAGAATAGAGGAGTACTCTAAAGGCAGAGATAACAAGCCTAAGGAGTATAAATCTAGGAGAACTTCTCCTCCTCCTTCTCCTTCATAAAGAGACTAGATGGAAGGGATAGAATACACAGGAAGAACTGCTAAACCTTAATAGTTTAGTAACTAGGAGTTAGAATAGTTATATAAAGAGAGACGCTGTTTTAACTGCAAATAGAAGGGCTATCTGTCTACATATTGTACAGAGAATAAGAGATCTTCTAAAAAGGAGAAAAAGACTTTAGTTAAGTCCTCTAACTCTAAGAAAAAGAAAGATAATAAGCTTAGTAAGAGAAGCTTAAATAAGAACTTAGATTTAGAAAAAGAGTAGCTCCTGTTTAAAGTTACTAGTAGGGGCCTCTAATAAGTTAGGATAACTTAATTAAGAAGTAGGCAAACTTTAAAAAGAATATAAGCAGTAATATAATTACTTTAGAGGCGTTAGTAAATTGTTATACTTTCGCCTCTACTTTAATTAATACAGGAAACCTTGTATACTCGCTTATTAGCCCTTGTCTTATTAAGAACGCTAACTTATAGTGTATTTCTATTTCTCTTAAGAGATTAGAAGGAGTTATAGATAAACCTAGAACTATTAACAAAGTTGCTAGGTTAGATATTAATATTAGAAGCTATAAGGATACTATTTAGGGTTATATAGCCCTTATACACTCTAGTTACAATTTAATACTTAGACAGCTCTAGATAAATAGAAGAGAGGTTACTATTGCTCCTTCTAGAAAAACAATTTACATCTATTCTTCTAGCTAAAGGATTAAGTTACTTAGCACTAAGGATTGCCTTATTAAAGGAGACTAGAGATTGAAATAAATAAGCGTAACAGCTTATTACTTCTATATTAGGTAGGCGAAAAAGAATAAGTCTATTTAGACTTTTGCTGCTTTTCTTAAGGATATTGAAAAAGCTCTAGCTCCTAAGAAAAAAGTAGAGGTTCTACCTTTACTTCCTAAGGCTTATTAATACCTAGCTTAGATTCTTAATCTAAAAACTGCTTTTGTACTACCTCCTTTACGCAGATCTAAAGTACATTACTAAATTAAACTAGAGAAAGACAATAAAGGTAAGGAAAAAGAGGCTCCCTAGGGACCTCTATACAGTATAAGCTGCCTAGAACTCCTAGTATTATAAAAGGAGCTTATTTCTCTACTTAATAAAGGATAGCTTAGAGCTAGTAGCTCTCCTGCCTCCTCCCCTGTCCTTTTTGCTAAGAAACCTAGAGGAGGATTATGTTTCTGCATTAATTACTAAGCCCTAAACGCTATTACAAAGAAAGATTGTTATCCTTTACTTTTAATTTAAGAAACCTTGAACAATATTATAAAAGCTAAATAGTTTACAAAGATTAACATTTCTACAGCTTTCTATAAGATTATAATTAATATCAGAGACAAGTAGAAAATAGCTTTTTACACTAGATTTAGGTTATTTAAGTGGCTAGTTACTCTATTTTGTATAGCAAACGCTCCTAGTACCTTTTCATACTATATTTATTAGACCCTCCGCGAGTATATTAATAATTTTTGCTTAGCCTACCTAGCCGATGTATTAATTTACACTAATAGCACGCTTAAAGAACACTAACGCAATACAAATAAGGTTTTAGAAGCTATAGGTAAGGCTAGATTACCTTAAGATATCTAGAAATGCAAATTTAACGTATAGATTACAAAACACCTTAGATTTATTATTAAGGCTAGAAAAGGACTTTAGATAAACTTTAAGAAAGTAAAAGCAATTAGAGATTAGCAGGCACCTACAAACGTTAAAGGAGTACGCAGTTTTCTTAGTTTTACAAACTTCTATTAATAATTTATTAGGAACTACTTAGAAATAGTAGCTCCTCTTTTAAGGCTTACTAGTAACATCCTCTTTTAATAAGGAAAAACTAAGCAAAAGGCGTTTAATAAGCTAAAGGAGTTATTTATTACAAAGTTAGTACTAGCTTAATAAGATCCTAACAGAGAAATAATCCTAGAAATAGACTCTTCTAGATATGTAGTAGCAGAAGTCCTCTTATAATACAATAATAAACGAAGCTTACGCCTGGTAGCTTATTATTTAAAAAAGATAACTAGCACGCAAAGCAATTACAAGATACATAATAAAGAATTACTAGCAGTTATCTCCTGCTTATCTAAGTAGGATGCTATGCTACAATCTTTAAAGAAGTTTATAGTTATTATAGACTATAAAAACCTTAAATATTTTAGCAAGCCTAGACAGCTTAGCAAGAGACAAATAAGATAGGCTTAATTTCTAGGGAAGTTTCCTAACATAGAAATTTCCTACAGGCCTAGAGTTAATAACTCTAGAGCTAATACCTTATCTACGAGACAACAAGATATGCCAGCAAACAACTAAGATACTAGGATTTCTAGGGGGTTTCTATAAGTATTTAAACTTACAACTACAGCTACTAGAAAAAGAACTAGAGGAAGAAGAAGTGCTAAGAACCTTTAGCTGCAACAGCTATCTAGCAGCTGTACTAGAATTACCCTAGGAGCAATTAGATTTAGAGGATCTATAGGATAAAGTTAAAAAAGAGGACAAAACCTACTAAATAGCGTAGGAGGCTGTAAGAAATAGTAAACAATAATTTCCTACAGCTCTAGACCTTAAACTTTCTATTTCTAAATGCTAACTAGACGATTCTTGAAACCTCCTATACTAAGATTGAAAATAGGTACTAAATAATGAACCTCTAAGAACTAGAATTATCTATAAAATCCACAGTTCTAGAGCTTTAGGTTATCTAGGAAGAAATATTACCTACTAAGTAGTCGCTAGAGAATACTTTTAGCCCTCTATAAGCTAAATAGTAAGGCAATATATTAGAAACTGCTTAGTATGTAGAAGAACAAAACTATAGAGAGATAGCCTATAAGAATTATTAAAACTCTTGCCTATACCTAAGCAAATATAGAAAGAAATTTCTATATATTTTATTATAGGGTTACTAGAAAGCAAAAGCTGTACAAACTTTATAGTAGTTATAAATAGGCTTAGCAAGGACGTTGTCCTAATAGGCTTTAAGAAAATTACTATAAAAAGTGTTACTAAAGCTTTTATTAACTCTGTTATAGCTTACTATTAGTTACTAAACTATATTACTTTAGACAGAGGTATATAGTTTGTTAACTATTTTTAGATTAAGCTTTGCGAGTTATTAGAAATTAAGTAATACTAATCTTCTAGATACTTTCCTATAACTAACAGTTCTATAGAAAGAATAAACTCTATAGTATAGGCTTATTTACAAGCCTTCTATAATTAAGATTAAATAAATTAGAAAAGTAACCTAGGGATAGCTAAGATTGAAGTTATAGCAAGGCAAGCTTAGTCTACTAAAATATCTCTTTTCTTCCTATAACACGGCTATGAGGTAGATCCTCTACAAATTGCACCTAAGCACAGTCCTTAACAACAACTTTTAAGGAGAATATAGAAGGATAATTAAAAGGTAGAAAATATTGTTAATAAGCTACAACAAAGTATTAAGCTTGCACAAGCTATAATAGGAGAAAGCTAATAAGAACAAGAAAGGTAGGTAAATAAAAGAAGGCACTAATTACCTTAGCTTAAAATAGGCGATAAGGTATAGTTAAAACTAGGCAACTACTACAAAACAAAAAGGCCTAGCAGAAAACTTAACTAGAAGAATCTTAAGTATACAGTACTTAAGGTTATTAGACTAAACGTAGTTAAATTGAATACTCCTAGCTAGATTTACCTAGTATTTAATATTAATAGCCTCAGACTAGCGTCCTTAGACCCTCTACTAAGCCAGCTAATAAACGACAATAAACCTCTACTAATTAAGACAGAGGATAGAGAAGAATACCTAGTAGAGACCCTATTAGAGGAAAGAGGAAAAGGAAGAAAAAAACAGTACTTAGTTAAATAGTTAGGATATCTAGATCTAACCTAGGAACTAGCTATTAATCTAAAAGATACAGAAGCCCTAGAAGAGTAGAATTCTAGGTAACAAGATTACTACCCTTACTATTTTTTAGGAGGGGGGTATTGTAAAGGGCTAAAGCCTTAATGTTCCCTAGTACTCGGCCTGTGGCCTTCGTTGGCTTTTCTTACCTTAGCACTAGCACCTTAGCACTAGTAGCTGACTATAAGCCGCACTAATCACGCTAACTGTTGGCTGATTCGACAACCTCCGATAACCTCGGTTAGTCCTAACCTAGGTTAAGTCCTAATCATCCGGGTTGGATATATAAACCTACGTAGTCTCTCTCTGTAGTTCAATATCTAATTCATTCATCTTTACCGTTTACCTTGCATCTTTGGTCAACCCAACGCACCCTTACATAGAAAAGTAGACGCTTTTAGCCATAGACACGATGTTGTAGAAACTAAAGAGATAACTAACTCTATAATACTACAGGTTAATAACAATAGATTATTAGAACAAGCACAGACACTTAATCTACTTATGCATATTATGTATAACGTACTAGAAGAATTGCAGAAAGCAATTATTAGGCAATACTACAATAATTTAGTACATAGTTACTTAAGCATTATAAGAATAATAGAACTTATGAAAAGAAATTACAAGTTTCTAAGAATAAAAAAAATGTTACTACTTTTATTACCTAATGTGTAGACTGTTAGAAGAACAAACACAGCATATATTGTACGAGTGTTGGAGTGTATGAAGACATACTACTACGAGGGCATAAGATTACTAGTGGTCAGGTCATGCGAGAACGAGGGTGGTAAGATAAAGATCTTATTATAGGTTGTATCTAGAAGAGAAGTACAGGAGTTGAGTTCTGAGGTAGAGGATCGATAGATCCCCCCCGCTTGTTTCAATCCCCAAAACGAGCTATATACCCTTAGATTAGGTAGTTGAGCACTAACCTAGTAAGTAGCAAGGTATCACCCTGTGCACTAGCACATACCTCCCCTTCCTGCGAGCTTAGCCCCATCAAGCGACCTACTTAGCAGAAGGAAAAACAGCAAAACAAAAAAAAATATAACTTAATTACCCCTATATCTAGCCTAGGCACCTTTTCTTACTTTTTTAAATATTTACTTTAGCGAGGTTCTTAAGTAGTAGTTAACGCACGTGGCCTAGGCGCAGGTGCAGTAGTAGAAGTAGAGACAGGAGTAGCAGGCGCTTAAAATTCTAATATTAATTAAAGGTAACAATAATAAGGCTGTCTAGTTAGAGTAGTTAGCACTAAGACGTTATCTAAGATAATAGTACCTAATTAAAAACAAAGGCTAGGCAGGTATTACGTAAAGAAGAGTATTATAGAATTCTTACTCTCTTAGAAAACTTAGCGCTTATTAGCCTCTAGGCTAAGTTCCTCCTAAAGACGTTGTAGAGAATTAGCTTAAGAGAAATTAGTATCCTACTTATCTTAGTCTTTTGCTATATAGAGAGGGTTCTATTTAAAGTTAGTAAAGTATAAACAGTCTAGAAAGCCTTAAACTAAATTAACATAAAAAGCGTCTTTCTCTAACTCTTATACTATAGGCTATAAGTTAATAATTTGTTATAGTATATAGTTGCAGTATTCCTTAATATAGTTGTTAATCTACTCCTTGTTAGCGTTCTATAGCATATTATTTAGCTCCTTACAGACAAGAGGATTGTCCTACTTAGCCTATCTAATAAGGGCCTTCTAGATCTAAGACCTATACTTAATATAAACATTAGCAGAGAATAGCTAATTAATTCCTCTAAACTTGTTAGGATAGCTTAAAGGAGTATAAAGAGTAGTAGTAAGGTTATAATAAGCCTTACAAATTTCCTTATAGGTTCTTATAGCAGGTACCTCTATTACTCTATTACAGACTATAACAAACTAAGGAAGGATAGTGCAGCAGTTGCAAGTAGTAGGGCTAGTAGATCTATAAGGTAGTAGAGGTAATAAAATTTAAACTTGTCCTTCCTTACAGATTTGCTTTATTTAGTAAGTATTAGAAGCTAGTTTCTATGTATCCTCTAGCTAGTCTGTCTTGTATTCCTATTCTTTAATAAAACTATTTAATAATTTAACGCCTGCGTCTTTGCGCTACCTTAGGTACTCTAGCACATAGTTATAAAAGCCTAAGAGCATCGCTATATAGTTGTTCTTATTCTTATTATTAAATAATACGCTGCCTTAAATTATATCTACACTTAGGCCTTTAGTTATTACTTTTTTAAGGTTAAGGTTAATGTGCTTAAAGTAAGTTTAATTACCCTTTTTAGCGTATTTAGCGTAGTAGGAGTAGGAAATAAAAGTATATTCCTTACAGAGCATAGCATATTACAACTAGTATTCTAGATAAGTGTGTACAGCTTGTTAAATAAATAAGTAATACATGTTGCGTAGCTATCTAAGGTTTGGCTTCCTGTCTATACGTTACAGATAAAAGTAGTACATCTTAAAAGTTTTAATAATAATATTCTTAACCTAACTGTCCTTAAATAGCTAAGTACAGGTGTTAGTAACAATGCTTCTAGTGCGTTAGAAATCCTTAGCTTATAGTTAAAACTCTATAGTATTAAAAACCTTGTCCTAAGTAGAGAGGGGATAGAGATTAAGTTTAGAAGGCTAATAATAGTAGCTTAGCAGGTCTTTATCCTACTTAGCTAGACAATACTTGCTAGTAAAAAGTGTTAAAATAATAGGGTCTAATTAGAATTCTTACTAGCAGCTATATCCTACGTATAGTAAGAGAAGATTTTTATTAAGCATATTAGACAGCATAGCCCTCTTAAATAAACTTATAACGCTTACAGTAGTGCGCTTATAGATAAAGTATACTTACTTGTATAATAAGTTATTAGAGCTAAGCTGTTGTCTAATATTAACCTTATAGTACTATTCCTTAATAACCTTAACGTAGTCTAGATTAGTAATTAGCTTCTTTATGTAAGCTTGCTTAAGCAACTTTAGGAAAGCTAAGGTAAGATTCTTGCAATAACACTTTGCCTAAAAAATCTCTTATTTCTAATTAAGAGTATCTAGCTCCTTGTCTATATAGGAAGCGTTGTTAAGGTTAGTATCTAATTAAGTAGCCGCTAGTTAGTAGGCTAGTGTTGCTTTTAGAGCGCAAGAGCTTAGTAGAGGTAGTAGCGCAGGAACTTATTAGCTACTAGCCCTAGTCCTAACTCGTCCTACCTAGATATTAGCAGCGTTACGCCTCTATTATACTACAGTTATTCTATTCTAAAACTTATATAACTTAATTACTAAGTATTAGTTAGGTCTTTAACTAGCTAATATTTCTGTAGATTGCCTTAGATTCTTAGTTATAACTAACAGACTACAAGTCCCTAGAAAGTAAGTCTTAGATATTATAAGATCTTTATAGCAATTAATAGCTTAAGCTTTATTTAGGGTTCTTCCTAGCTCTACAGTTATAGAGATAACTACACTATATATCAGATACGTCTTTATACTAAGCAGCCTATACTTATTATTTAAGACGTTTTGTGCGGAGTAGACTAAGCTAGTTTTAGAGTCCTTAGCTTTAGCTATAAGTTAAAAAACTGTTTACTAGAATATATAAAGAGGATTAGCCTTACCTTGCTTATCCTTTGCCCTAGTATTAGGCCGTAGCTTCTATAAGTTAAACTTAATATCTTCTTTCTAGACTTATAGCTTAGCGTAGATATTACAAAGCTCCTTTGCCTCTTACTTATTAATATCTAGGTAAGGTGCTTAGTTATAAGAGTTATTCTAATTAATAAAAGCATAAATGTCTTTGTATAGTAGTTTTACTATTACCTAGTTAACTGTTAATATATATTATTCTTTACCTTAGTTCTTAAAGTTAATGCAGTAAGCTAGTATAGTGTTAAGAAACTAAGCAGTATCTTTAAGATTTATACGCCTTAATACAAAGGCTATATTAGTTAATTCTTAGTAACTAAGTAGCATATAAGGCATGTAGATGCTAATGTATTCTTAGACAAATCCTAGAGCTAGCTTCTTTACAGTTATAATAGCTCTACTTAGTTCTTTAGCCCTCTTGTTTTACGTTAAGAATGCTGCACTAATAATAAAATAGTATTCCTAGAAACTTTTAACACTACTATATTTGTCTATAAGTCTAGGGAGCTAAGCACAAAGGTTACCTACTCCTAGAACAACCTTAAGAATTAGGTTAAATTAGTAAAAGGCGTTGTTAAACTAACAATTTATAATAATATATTATTATTTTAAAGTGTTTAAAAGGATCTAGTCTACTAAGGTTTAAATATTAATAACTCTAATAGTGTTGCTAAGCTTTGTAAGCTCTAGTACTCTATTTTAATACTATACAACTTTAAGGATTTAGTCCGCAACGTAGTCTTCCTTCTTAGTAATAACTCTAAGGTTGTTAAAAACCTTTAATAGTCCTAGTGTTTACAGCAGTTGTAGCTATAGCTGCTTGCCCTAGGCCTTATCTAATAGCGCTAGAAGCATTATTTAAGCAAGTTAGCCAATGTAAGTTAAATATTGTCTTTAGCTACTACTAGTTTATAAGAGGAGGTATTATTATTATTATTATCTTAGAAGGTAACTACTCTAATAAAAGGTAGTAAAGTTTGTATAGTAGGAGAGTTAGATAGTTAGCAGGGTTGTAGTTCTAGTTTATGCGTAGTGGCGGTATCCTGCTAGCTAGCAGGTAGAGGTAAATAGGGTCTAAATTGCGCTAAAATAAGCAAGTTTTTCAATTAAAATAGTTATTATAATTAGCTGTTGCCTTAAGAGTGCGTGAAATTAAGTATAGTATTAGTGTGGCGGTAAGCACCTAGATTTAGTAGGATAGGTGGCTTATACCTAAAATTTACATAGGAAGTTAGTAAACGAGTAGCTAAAGGTAAAAGCAGGTACTACTAGCATAGTATCCCTTCCCCTTCTTAAAATTATAGGCCGTTCTATAGCCTATTAGTTATCTAATATAGTAGCATTAGAGTTAAAGTCTAAGCTTTTAAAGTCTTATCTATATATATAATGCCCTTCTTTTATAAGACGTTTAATAATAATAACTTAAGGATAAAACATAACTTATTATAAAAGGTAAATATAGTTATAGTTCTATATATAGCTTAGGTAAGTCTAGCAAGATAGGAATATCTACTATAGGGCTAGTTTATTCCTAATAGTTAAGATCCTATAACTTTATATTTCCTTTATCTTCCTTAATAATATCCTGTATAAGTCTTTGTCTAAACAGCTTTAATTGCTATCTAGGTATCGTGTAGGAGAAGCGTGTACTATTAAGGTCTTTAAGATAATAGGTTTCTCTATTAGATCTAGCTTTATAAATATAGTATAGGCCTAACTATCTTATATCTAGCTTGCAGTCTTACAATATATTAATTTCCTAAATAGAGTTCTAGAGAAGAATTAAGTCTTCTAGCTTTATATCCTTATGTTGTATTTTTTTAGTGTTATCCTAGTATTCCTTTTTAGCAGCTCTTATCTAGTTAGTACAAGCAACAGCATCCTTTATAAACTATTTTCTAAGATCTAACTATATTACTTAAATTGTAAGCAGCTGTGCATAGTCTTTTACTTCCCTAAATAGAAGTGCTTGCTATGTAGGTAGCGCAAGTTTAATAAGAAGTACTAGGTTCTACCCTGTAACTAACTAGTACAGTAAGTAACCTATCTATTCCTATATTAAGATCCTGTCTATATAGAGAACTATTAGCAAGTTGTTAATCTAAAGTCCTAGTAGCTTTGCAAGGGCGTTTATAATAAGCTTATATCCTTCTTTAATCTTTTCTATAGCTTAAGAGTTGTGTTCTAAAGACTAGACTTAGTTAATTCTATACATATACAATAGATGTAATACTACCTTAGTAAAATTAGGCCTTTTATTAACTATAAGTTTGCGCGCTGTGCTTTATTAATATATAATGTCCTTATATACAAATTCCGTAATTATCTTTAACTATTTGTTTAACGGGGCTCTTGCTTTAGGCTAGCTACTAAGGTAGTCTCTTATAATAACTAAAAACTTCTTCCTAAAACACTAAGGCATGTATACTATATTAATTACAACTGTCTTCTAAATAGCGAAACTATAAGTGTTAGTAAGTATATTAACTTTCCTCTTAAAGGATTACAGTTAATAGTCTAGACAGGTTACTAGCTTTTACTGCACGTGCTTATATATTTCTTTCTACTAGTATTGCTAAGTAAGTATAGAGTACACTGTATTAACTCCTCTATATCTAATCTAAGTATATACGTTCTATACTACAGCTGTTCTTAAGTTAACATTATCTACAACCTTCTAGATTATAATATTCCTAGATATTTTTCTAAAGAGTATCTTGTCTTGTATAAAGAAGTTTAGAGCTTACTTTTTCTATACTTATAGTTCTTATAGTTTTATATCTCTAGGAGTCTTATAGTTAACTAAAAATTAAGCGTATTATTCTAACTCTAGCAAGAATTCCTAACAGAGTATTCTTGCCTATCCTATTAGTATTTGTGCATTTATATTTCTAATTATATAATTAATAAACTCCCCTAAATCCTCCTTAGGTTCTAAAGGTAGTTCTTAATTATTAGGTTTTAAATACCTTAATAGTGCATCTGCAACTATATTTTTTAGTCCTAGAATATACTTAATGTTAAAGTCCTATAAAAGAATTGTTAATATCTACCTATTTATAACAGATCCTAGATTGTTAGTAGATAAGTAGATTAGTTAAGTAATAAGAGTTGCCGCGTTAGTTTTTATAGTAAAGTAAACACTATAGAGGTAGGTATAAAACTTCTTAAGAGCCTACAGCACAGCCTTACATTCTAACTTAGTAAAGTGCTATTACCTCTCTTGCGCTAACTATAGTGTGCTTTTAAACTGCACTAGGTGTTACTTATTATCCTTCTTAAGTTGTTTAATATATGCTCCCGCCCTGTCTTAACTTATATTAGTTATTAAGAATATCTTGTAATCCTTAGTGTTAGTGTAGTTAAGGTTCGCGAGTGCAGGTGCGTTACATATAGCCTATTTTAGCTTATATATCATTGCGTTTTATACATCTCCTTATTTAAAAGAGATATTATCTTATAAGAGTGTAAATAGAGGTTTAGTAATCTTAGTAAAGTCCTTTACCTATATAAAGTAGTAGACGTATATGCCTATAAAGGATTATACCTTTCTTTTATTCTTGTATAGTAGCTAGTTTATAATCTTCTTAACTTTCTTCTAGTTAGGATATCGTCCTTACAGGCTAACCTTATAGCCTACAACCTTAAGCCTTTCTAGAAGAAAATAACACTTCTTTCCTAATATAGTGCCTTTAGCTTATTTAATATTAGCTAGCACCCTGTCTAGTTGCAAGATATACTTAAAAACATAACATTAAACTCTTAGCATTAATTCTTCTCTGCTATAATTAGTTTTTGGCCCTCTACATATAATGTTGTTTATAAAGGGCATAGTATCAGGCTAGTAGTCTCTTAGAATTTTTATTATTATATATTAAAATGCTGCTACTAAGTTAGTAGCACCTATAACTATTGTGTATAATTATATAAGCCTAACTAGTGTTTAAAACGCTGTTATGTCTCTACTTTCTAGATGTAGTATAATTTAGTTATATTCTAAGAATAAGTCTATAAGTAAGATAATTTTACATCCTGTAAACCACTTAGAAAACTTATTTGCTGTTAGTAGTAGGTTTGCATCTTATATAATAACTATATTTATTTACTACACATTGCTAATCTATTAAACACCTTTATCTTTCTTAGGTACTAGGTGCTATAAGTTGTAATATTAACTATTACACCTTTCCTATGTTCCTTAATTTAGGCAGACGTTAACTATATCTACTACTTATAGCTCTAAAGCTTTTAAAATAGTAAACTTTTATACTTACTAAGCTTTATGTAGTATTGTTTATATCTTATATAGCAGACATATATTAGAGTAAATTCTTTCTAATTCCTTAAATTACTAGGAGAGAGCTCCTTCTCTGTTAAGAAGCATATTTATAAATATCTCCTTTTCTAATAGCTGTAGGTAGTCTCTAGTATGTAGCTTATTAAGTTATTCTTTAGTAAGCCTTGTCCCTTACAGGAAAGCAGTATATCTTAGTTTAAATAGATAATTACACAGCCCCTTATTAGAATTATAAATGCTTATTATAAGAAGTTGCTGTTCTTTTGCTTTTTCCTTCTAGTCTTCTTGTCTAAATTCTATAGGTATCTCCTGCTATAGGATATTAATAGGTTAAACCTTCTTGTCTACTATCTTGTATAATGTGTAAAGATTATTGCGTTAGTAGGCCTATTTAAGTAGCCTTTCTTACATCTGCTAACAATTAAGCTTATATATAATTAAAAATTTACTAAGTTTATAGTTTCTTATAGAGTTCTTAGACTATCTAACTACGTGCATAAATACTTAGTTTATCTAGACTATTTAATCCTTCCTGCTGCCTTCTATATACAGCATGTTAAAGTTACTAAATCTAGCTACTAGATTAGACTATGCAGCTTCCTATATATATTTTACTACTGCTATTTATAGTTTGTTACCTAATCTATTAGTAATTACATATAAATATATATTACCTGCTGCTTCTTTGTCTAAGTTATTATTAGAGGCTTCGTTTCTAATTGTCTGCGTAGGGTAATTTAAAGATAAGTTAGACGTAATAAAAACTATGTTTCTTGTACTATCTTTAGATAAGACTTAGCACGTAATTTGCCTAAATGTATTATACTAAATTAATATTCTAGCGCTTACACACTAAGGTCCTCCTAGAGTTTTAGATCTAGTAACATTAGTAATAATCCTAAACGTAGTCCCAATAGTAACTGTCCCTATTTATATAGGTATATTAAATGCAGTCCTAATAAACAGGTTATGTATGCTATTAGCTAAAGTAATACTAGGAGGAGGCTGCCCTAGTTAGTGCTTTATTATTTTATATAGTATCTTTAATGCTTGCGCAGCACTTAGTCTTAAGATATTTATTTATACTCTAGTATTAATTAAGCACTTTAGAAAGCTACTATTTATAGTAACCTAGCATTCTAGTAAGTTGGTTTAAGCAAAAGCCTAATTATTCCTTTACTAAACTCTTTAGACATTCTTTGTAAGTATATTATCTAACTTATCTATCTAGGAATCTCTCCTTCTGCTTACCTTGTAGCAAGTTTATATATTAGATTAATACAAATTTATTGCATTATAATGCGCGCTCTTAGCCGGGAGTATATTTAGTAAAATTCTAAAAGTAGGGCCTGTGCGCTTGTTTAGCTAATTAAAGACTAGAACAGATCCTAAGTGTAATTTAGCGCACCTAGCATCTATTAGCTTAGCATTTTTTACATACGTTATAACATTAAGCGCACTTAAACTATCTATAATATTAACACTATTATTAAGAAAATTACGTAGCTATTTTTAAATGCTAGCTTGCCCTATAAAGTCTAATACTATAACTCTTTATACTTTTTGTCTAAGTAAGGTAGTTGTAATATAGTGTAGCTATCCTTACACTATTTCTTTCAGTTCTAGATTATAAAGAGCATTAATAAACTTTACAGCCTTCTTTTTCCTTCTTTCTTATAAGTACTTTATATCTGCTAACATGTTGTCGTCTTAATAAGCTAATTAAAGTAGTTGAATAATTAAAAATAGCGTATTATAAGGCTAGCTTATAAAAAGTATATTGCTTTTTATTTCTTCCTGTAGATACTGTATATTTATAGGCTGCGAGTTAGGGATAGGAGAGTTACTTTATATTATTTAATCACTTCCTTATGTATTTGAATCTTTGCTTAGCCTTTCTTACTTCTTTACTTATCCCTCTTAGACACAATTGATATCCTAGTAGAGGGCTAGGCTTTTACCTTTTAAGCGCGTAGTAGCATTTAACTTAAAAATACTATATAAAGCGTTTTTTACACCTTTTAGTATAATGTTAGCTGCGTTTATATTATTAAGCTTCTTAATGTATTCTTTAGCAGAAGAAGTGTATAGCTATTCCTAGAATTACTAGAACTGCTAAAGAATGTTATTATAGTAGCCTTAGCTCGTTAAACTAGTTACTATATTTGTAGAATTAGAGTTTTTTCCTTTATACCTTAAACCTAGTTAAGAGTCTCCTTTAGTAAACTTCTCTAGTAGTATACTAGAGGCTAGTTAATTAAGTATGTTATTAGTAACGTTGTAGAACTCTTAGATCTTCGCCTTTAACTATAGCAAGACTTAGTTTAATAGTAGTTGCTCTAGGATTTCCTCTAAACGCTTATATAGTAGACTAAAGTAATAAGTTCTCTTCTCACTAGAAATATTCTAGTTAAAACTAACCTATTCTATCTGCTTTAGGGCGTAGTATTATTTACACTCTTTAAGCATGTGTCCTACTATATTATATATACAGTAGAGAGGGTGCGTCTCTATATTACTTATATATACTATACTTGTCTTGTTAAATACCCCCTTTAAGACTTTAGTAATAAAGAAACTATTATTCCTCTTACTAGGGAATTTTATATTTATTGCTTATGCAATAGAGTACGTATAGTGAAAAGGTTTCTTTAGGAGTTTCTTAGTTGTAGGATAAGCTATAAGTATATTACTAGTTAATAGGCTAAGCTTTAGGTTGCCTAAAGACTTAATAAGGTCCTTAACCTCTAAGTTGATGTCTACTAGTATACTTGTCTTCTTATGTGCTTTGCTAATTTTAATCCCTGCTTCCCTTACTTCCTCTAGGGTAAAGGTTGCTTACTAGTTAGACAGCATAATCTAACGTATCTTAGTATTAGCGCCTCCTTGCTCTAGCTAATAAATCTTATCTAGACTAGTTTTTTTTATAGTAGGATTTTAGAAAAGAATAGATTCTTTCTAGTTTATATATATCCTATTTATCTCCATTTAGGGTAGAAGGCATATAGTATATAACTACCTCTTTATTAGTTTATAGTAGGCCTTAGAAGAAGAGAATACCTTCCTCTTCTTAAGGGATTTGCCTGTTCTTAATGTATATATTAGTAACAGAGGTAAAATGCGTGTAGTACTCTACTAGACTAGGCTAATTTTATACGTATTTATAGATATAGGCTTATAGGTATAAGCGTTTGCCTATCTTAATAGCTATATCCTTATCTTTCTACTGTTTCTTTATGTGTGTCTGTAATTTAAACTAATCCTTCTTAGTATATCTAGGTAAGCATTTTAGTATATAAAAGAGAGATTAATCCTTATTAGAAAAGTAGTCTAGTAGAATAGAGACCCTTATAGTATTATAGATATCTTTATTATTAGCTTATTTGTTAAAGTCCTTTAGGAATTCTATAACATCTTTCCTAGTAAAAACTAATATACTATATCTTAGTTAAATTATAGTTAATACTAAGTTGTGCGTAGGTGTAGCTATAGTGTTAATAACAAAGCTTAATAGAGTTAATAGTAGATTAGGGCTTATAGTAGTAGGTTTAGAGAGAGGAAACGTTGCGCCTTTCTGCCCTTAACCTGTCTTCTAATCTCTTTTTAACATCTAGAGTATAGTAAGACTTATATAAGTTCTTTATATAGATAGTTAACAAGTATTAGTAAAGAAATAGACAAGGTATATTCTCTAAGAAAAAAAAATATCTCTCTTTAAGTCTTTATAGTGTATGTTTTCTTAAGTATAGGCGTATTAATTCTTACCTCTTAGGTACTACTTATTTTGCTAGGTAGGCTTAAATTTATACTTAAAGCTAGTACTTATATATAAGCTTTTAGTGCTATCTCTATTTTACTAAATAATACCTTAGCTTAGTATTTCTTTACGTATGTATTACTATCTCTATTTTACTAGACAGGTTACTACCTTTATTTTGCTAGGTAGACTTTAAATTAGCATTTAGAACATATATAAGACTGCCTCTATTTTGCTAGATAGTTTGCTACCTCTATTATACTAGATAGACTTTAAATTAGCATTTAATAACGCATTCTGTTTTTATTAGTAGGTTTTATTCTTCCTTATTATTGCTGTTAGTGCTAACTTAGGTAACTTCGTCCTTAACGTAGTCTATAATAAGAGATAGTGCTAACCCTCCAAAAGTAAGTCTAGTAATAATCCTAAGGATTCCGTGCTTACGTAAGATTATTATATTGTTCTTACAATAATTGTGCACTAGTTCCTTTATACACTAAGTAGTAGAGTATGTCCCTATAGGCTCCGCTATTTGTACGAGTGTTAGAGTGTATAAAGACATACTACTACAAGGGCATAAGATTACTAGTAGTTAGGTTATACAAGAACAAGAGTAGTAAGATAAAGATCTTATTATAGGTTGTATCTAGAAGAGAAGTACAGGAGTTAAGTTCTGAGGTAGAGGATCGATAGATCCCCCCCGCTCGTTTCGATCCCCGAAACGAGCTATATACCCTCAGATCAGGTGGTTGAGCACTGACCTAGTAAGCAGCAGGGTATCACCCCGTGCACCGGTACAATATGCACTTTATAAAGAAATATAAGTAATAGAACTACCTAACGCACTATAGTTAAACATCTTTATAAACTTTGTTACAAAATTACTAGTCTTAAAAGACCTTGTTATAAAGGTATCTTACAACGCAATTCTTGTAGTAGTTAAGTAATTTACAAAATAAGCTAAGTATATAGCTTTTAAGAAAGATTTTACAACAGTGCAGCTTATACACATTATTAATAATTAAGTTATTTAAAATTACAGTATACTAGAGTTAATTATTAGTAACAGAGACAAGCTCTTTACTTTAAGTTTTTAGATAACATTACTTACCGCAATTAGAACTAAGAGAAAGTTATTAATAGCTTACTACTTATAAACAGACAGATAAACTAAACAAACAATTTAAACAATAAAAGCATACCTTAAAATATATATCAACTGACAACAGAATAATTAGGTATCACTACTACTTATAGCATATATAGCATATAACAACAAACTTTTATAGTTTACAAGACAAACTTTATTATACATAAATTACAAAAGACACCTAAATCTCTTTACACGTACAGTTCTAAGCCTAAAAATAGAAGTAGCTATTGCAATAGCTAATAAGCTAAAGTTAGTATATAAGTTACTTAAGAAGACACTTAAAAAGGCCTAATGCTAAAGCCTTTTATATGTGAACTAGAAACAAAAAACAGCACTTTAGCTAAAGAAAGAGGATAAAGTATACTTGCTTACAAAGAGCCTTTGCACTAAATAACCTAGTAAAGGACTTAACAACATGAAAGGCAGACTATTTTTGATTTTAGACTAGAAAGGACTAGTTACGTACATACTTAACCTTCTACCTAATACAAAGATTTACTTAAGATTCTATGTTGATACAGAGGGGTGACAAAAAAAAGATGTCAAAAAAGTTATAGTTTTTAAAGCTTTATATTTCGACAACTAGAAGTACTAAACCTAAAAGAATTTGTGATTTGGAAAGCCAATATCTTCCTTTTTGAGTTGAGTGGCTTAGTAAGCTGCTTAGTCAGCACGGTCGTCCCTGTAATCTTGCTTGAAATGAGATGAAAAAAAAGTAAAAATTGATTCTAGTATAACGTTTTTATAATTGTATAAAAACACGCTATTAAAAAAATAAGTTTAATAAGCTTACATAAGTATAACGTAAGCGTATTTTGGAGGCTTACATCTTAATTCCTTAGAGTTTAATAAAAGGATAAAAAATAGGGGTTGCTTACGTAAGCGCTAATTACGTAATGTGCTGGTGCACAGGGTGATACCCTGCTGCTCACTAGGTTAGTGCTCAACCACCTGATCTAAAGGTATATAGCTTGTTTCGGGGATCGAAACGAGCGAGATCATCAATCCTCCACTTTACAACTCAAGTCTTGTACTTCTCTTCTAGATACAACCTGTTGCAGATTAAGCTACTTAGCTGTTTCTCTACAGTATCCAGTTGCTCAAATCATACCTGGAATCTACAATTAACCTACAATTAATTGATTACTAGGAGCTATTACGCTACTAGTATTTCTTATCATTGTTATCAATTGATTGTTATCATCAATAACGTTCAGGATTACGCAATCTACTATAGATTACGCAATCTACTAAGCAAGCTATTGCGTAATACAGATCTTTCTAGAATGCAAGTTACAGGTATATATAGACTGTAGTTTAGCAGATAGTTAGGAATTAAGACAGCAAGACAATAAGACAAAGAGATAAGACAATACAATTGCTATCCTCTACAATACTGTCTTCCCCTAGTCTCTATTATTTTATTCTCTTATCCTTATCCTTCACGCTGCGCACCTCCTCCTCAATCTCCAACAGGTTATAAGCCTAGATTAGGCTGCCTCTGAGTCTACTACAAACAAGTAGAAGGCAGAGACCTCTACCTCTGAGTTGATAATAGAACAAGCAACTATACCTGGAGGAGATCAAATCCGCAACACAACCTATAATAAGATCTTTATCTTACTACCCTTGTTCTTGCATAACCTAACTACTAGTAATCTCATGCCCTTGTAGTAGTATGTCTTTTTACCCTCTAGCACCCTTACAAATAGCAAAGCCTATAAGGACATACTCTACTACTTAGTACATAAAGGAACTAGTGCACAGTTATTATAAGAACAATATCATAACCTTACGTAAGCACAAAATTCTTAGAATTATTACTAAACATACTTTTAGAGAGTAAGCACTATCCTTTATTATAGACTATGTTAAGGACGATGTTACCTAAGTTAACACTAACAACAACAATAAGAAAGAACAAAATCTACTAATAAAAACAGAATACGTTATTAAATACTAATTTAAAGTCTATTTAGTAAAATAAAGGCAGCAAACTGTCTAGCAACATAGAGGCAGTTATATATATGTTCTAAAGGCTAATTTAAAGTCTACCTAGCGAAATAGAGGTAACAACCTATTGAGTAAAATAGAGACAGTAATTCATACATAAAGAAATGCTAAGCTAGAGTACTATTTAGCAAAACAGAGATAGCACTAAAAGCTTATATATAAGTACTAGCTTTAAGTATAAATCTAAGCCTACTTAGTAAAATAAAGAGTACCTAAGAAGTAAGGATTAATATATTTATACCTAAAAAAACACATACTACAAAGACTTAAAGAGAGATATTCTTTTTTCTAGAGACTATACTCCATTTATTTCCTTACTAACACTTGTTAACTATTTATACAAAGAACTTATATAAGTCCTACTATACTTTAGATATTAAAAAGAGATTAGAAGACAGGTTAAGGGCAGGAAGGCGCAACGCTTCCTCTCTCTAGACCTACTACTACTAGCCCTAATCTACTATTAACTCTATTAAGCTCTGTTATAAATACTATAGCTACACCTACGCACAACTTAATGTTAACTATAATTTAACTAAGATATAGTATATTAGTCTTTACTAAAAAGGATGTTATAGAATTTCTAGAAGACTTTAACTAATAAGCTAATAATAGAAGCATTTATAATACTATAAGGGTCTCTATTCTACTAGACTACTTTTCCAATAAGGATTAATCTCTCTTTTATATCTTAAAGCGCTTACCTAGATATATTAAGAAGGATTAGTCTAAGTTATAGACATACATAAAGGAACAGTAGAAAGATAAAAATATAGCTATTAAGATAGGTAAACACTTATACCTTTAAGCCTACATCTATAAATGCGTACAAAACTAGCCTAGTCTAGTAGAGTACTACACGTACTCTACTTCTATTGCTAATCTATATATTAAGAACAGGCAAATCCCTTAAAAAAAAAGGTATTCTCTTCTTCTAACGCCTACTACAAACTAACAAAGAGGTAGTTATATACTATATACTTTCTACTTTAAAAAGAGATAATTAGGATACGTATAAACTAGAAGAGATCTAAGCTTTTCTAAAATCCTACTATAAGAGGATAACTAGCCTAAATAAGATTTATTAGCTAGAGCAAGGAGGCACTAATGCTAAGATACGCTAGATTATACTATCTAACTAGCAAGTAACTTTTACCTTAAAAGAAGTAAGAGAAGTAGAAATTAAGATTAGCAAAGTATATAAGAAGATAAGTATACTAGTAGACGTTAACTTAAAGGTTAAGGACCTTATTAAGTCTCTAGGCAACGTAAAGCTTAGACTATTAACTATTAATATGCTTATAGCTTATCCTACAACTAAGAGACTCTTAAAGAAACTCTCTAACTATATGTACTTTATTATATAAGTAACTAATGCTAAATTCCCTAGTAAGAAGAATAATAGATTCTTTATTACTAAAGCTCTAAAGAGGCTATCGAATAAGATAAGTATAGTATATATAAGTAATATAGAGACATACCCTCTCTACTGTATATATAATATAGTAGGATATATGCTTAAAGAGTATAAATAATACTACGCTCTAAAGTATATAAAATAGGTTAGTTTTAACTAAGATATTTCTAGCAAGAAAAGAACGTACTACTTTAGTCTACTATATAAGTATTTTAAAAGAAATTCTAAAGTAACTACTATTAAACTAAGTCTTGCTATAGTTAAAGGCGAAAATCTAGGAGTTCTATAACGTTACTAATAACATGCTTAATTAACTAGTCTCTAGTATGCTACTAAAGAAGTTTACTAGAAGAGACTCTTAACTAGGTTTAAAGTTTAAGGGGAAAAACTCTAATTCTATAAATATAGCAACTAGTTTAAAAAGCTAAGGCCACTATAGTAATGTCCTTTAGTAGTTCTAGCAATTCTAGGAATAACTATATACTCTTTCTGCTAAGGAATACGTTAAGAAGCTTAATAATATAAATATAGCTAACATTATTCTAGGAGGCGAAGAAAACGCTTTATACTATGCGCTTAAAAGGCAAAAGCCCTGCCTTCTACTAGGATATTAATTGTGTTAGGGAGGGAAGAGTAGAGAAGCAAGGAAGGCTAAGCAAGGATTTAAGTACATAAAGAAGTAATTAAATAATATAAAGTAACTCTCCTATCCCTAACTTATAGCCTATAGATATACAGTATCTGCAGGAAGACATATAAAGTAATATACTTTTTACAAGCTAGCCTTATAATATGCCATTTTTAGTTATTAAACTACCTTAATTAGCTTATTAAGACAATAATATGTTAGTAGATCTAAAGCACTTACAGTAAGGAAGGAAGAAGAAGGCTATAAAGTTTATTAACGCTCTTCCTAAGTTAGAACTTAAAGAGATAGTACAAGGATAGCTAAACTATATTATAACTACTCTACTTAGATAGGAAGTATAAGGAGTTACAGTATTAGACCTTATAGGATAAGTTAGCATTTAAAAATAGCTATGTAATCTTCTTAATAACGTTGTTAGTGTTATAGATAGTATAGGTATGCTTAATGTTATAACTTGTGTAAAAAACGCTAAGCTAATAGATACTGTACGGGTGTTGGAGTGTATGAAGACATACTCCTACGAGGGCATAAGATCACTAGTGGTCAGGTCATGCGAGAACGAGGGTGGTAAGATAAAGATCTTATTATAGGTTATATCTAGAAGAGAAGTACCGGAGTTGAGTTGAGAGGTGGAGGGTCTATAGATCCCGCTCGTTTTAATCCCCGAAACGAGCTATATACCCTTAGATTAGGTGGTTAAGCACTAACCTAGTGAGCAGCAAGGTATCACCCTGTGCACTAGCACATACCTCCCCTTCCTGCGAGCTTGGCCCCATTAAGCAATCTACTTAGCGGAAGGAAAAATAGCAAAACAAAGGAAATAAAACAAAGGAAATATAACTTAATTACTTTATATCTATCCTAGACACCTTCCCTTACTTCTTTAATTGCTTACTTCGGCGAGGTTCTTGAGTAATAGTCGAAGCACGTGGTCTCGGCGCAGGTACAGTAGTAGGAGTAGGGATAGGAGTAGCGGGCGCTTAAGATTCTTATATTAATTAAAGGCGACTATAACAAGGCTGCCTTATTAGAGTTGTTAACACTAAGACGTTATCTAAGATAACAGTACTTAATTAAGAACAAACGCTAGGAAGGCGTTACGTAGAGGAGAGCATTGCAGGATCTTTGCTTTTCTAGAAAACTTAGCGCTTATTAGCCTCTAGGCTAAGTTCCTCCTAGAGCTATTATAGAGAATTAGCTTAAGAAAAATTAGTATCTTACTTATTCTAGTCTTTTGCTGTATAGGGAGGGTTCTATCTAAGGTTAGTAAAGTACAAATAGTCTAAGAAGCCTTAAACTAGATTAGTATAAAAAGTGTCCTTCTCTAACTCCTACACTACAGGCTATAGGTTAATAATTTGTTGTAGTATATAGTTATAGTGTTCCTTAATGTAGTTATTAATCTACTACTTATTAGTATTCTATAGCATGTTGTTTAGCTCCTTACAGACAAGAGGATTGTCCTACTTAGCCTATCTAATAAGGGCCTTCTAGATCTAAGACCTATACTTAATATAAACATTAGCAGAGAATAGCTAATTAATTCCTCTAAACTTGTTAGGATAGCTTAAAGGAGTATAAAGAGTAGTAGTAAGGTTATAATAAGCCTTACAAATTTCCTTATAGGTTCTTATAGCAGGTACCTCTATTACTCTATTACAGACTATAACAAACTAAGGAAGGATAGTGCAGCAGTTGCAAGTAGTAGGGCTAGTAGATCTATAAGGTAGTAGAGGTAATAAAATTTAAACTTGTCCTTCCTTACAGATTTGCTTTATTTAGTAAGTATTAGAAGCTAGTTTCTATGTATCCTCTAGCTAGTCTGTCTTGTATTCCTATTCTTTAATAAAACTATTTAATAATTTAACGCCTGCGTCTTTGCGCTACCTTAGGTACTCTAGCACATAGTTATAAAAGCCTAAGAGCATCGCTATATAGTTGTTCTTATTCTTATTATTAAATAATACGCTGCCTTAAATTATATCTACACTTAGGCCTTTAGTTATTACTTTTTTAAGGTTAAGGTTAATGTGCTTAAAGTAAGTTTAATTACCCTTTTTAGCGTATTTAGCGTAGTAGGAGTAGGAAATAAAAGTATATTCCTTACAGAGCATAGCATATTACAACTAGTATTCTAGATAAGTGTGTACAGCTTGTTAAATAAATAAGTAATACATGTTGCGTAGCTATCTAAGGTTTGGCTTCCTGTCTATACGTTACAGATAAAAGTAGTACATCTTAAAAGTTTTAATAATAATATTCTTAACCTAACTGTCCTTAAATAGCTAAGTACAGGTGTTAGTAACAATGCTTCTAGTGCGTTAGAAATCCTTAGCTTATAGTTAAAACTCTATAGTATTAAAAACCTTGTCCTAAGTAGAGAGGGGATAGAGATTAAGTTTAGAAGGCTAATAATAGTAGCTTAGCAGGTCTTTATCCTACTTAGCTAGACAATACTTGCTAGTAAAAAGTGTTAAAATAATAGGGTCTAATTAGAATTCTTACTAGCAGCTATATCCTACGTATAGTAAGAGAAGATTTTTATTAAGCATATTAGACAGCATAGCCCTCTTAAATAAACTTATAACGCTTACAGTAGTGCGCTTATAGATAAAGTATACTTACTTGTATAATAAGTTATTAGAGCTAAGCTGTTGTCTAATATTAACCTTATAGTACTATTCCTTAATAACCTTAACGTAGTCTAGATTAGTAATTAGCTTCTTTATGTAAGCTTGCTTAAGCAACTTTAGGAAAGCTAAGGTAAGATTCTTGCAATAACACTTTGCCTAAAAAATCTCTTATTTCTAATTAAGAGTATCTAGCTCCTTGTCTATATAGGAAGCGTTGTTAAGGTTAGTATCTAATTAAGTAGCCGCTAGTTAGTAGGCTAGTGTTGCTTTTAGAGCGCAAGAGCTTAGTAGAGGTAGTAGCGCAGGAACTTATTAGCTACTAGCCCTAGTCCTAACTCGCCCTACCTAGATGTTAGCAGCGTTACGCCTCTATTGTACTATAGTTATTTTGTTCTAAAACTTATGCAACTTAATTACTAAGTATTAGTTAAGTCCTTAACTAGCTAATATTCTTGTAGATTGCCTTAGATTCTTAGTTATAACTAACAGACTATAAGTCTCTAGAGAGCGAGCCTTAGATGTTATAAGATCTTTATAGCAATTAATAGCTTAAGCCTTATTTAGAGTCCTTCCTAGCTCTATAGTTATAGAAATAACTATACTATATATTAGATACGTCTTTACACTAAGTAGCCTATACTTATTATTTAAAACGTTTTGTGCGGAGTAGACTAGGCTAGTTTTAGGGTCCTTAGCTTTAGCTATAAGTTAAAAAGCCTTTTACTAGAACGCATAGAGAGGATTAGGCTTACCTTACTTATTTTTTGCTTTAGTATTAGGCTGTAGCTTCTGTAGGTTAAACTTAATATCTTCTTTCTAGACTTGTAGCTTAGCGCAGATATTATAAAGCTCCTTTGCCTCTTGCTTATTAATGTCTAGGTAAGGTACTTAGTTGTAAGAGTTATTTTAATTAATAAAAGCACAGATGTCCCTATATAGTAGTTTTACTATTACCTAGTTAGCTGTTAACGTATATTATTCCTTGCCTTAGTTCTTAGAGTTAATGCGGTAAGCTGCTATAGTATTAAGGAACTAAGCAGCATCTTTAAGATCTATACGCCTTAATATAAAGGCTATATTAGTTAATTCTTAGTAACTAAGTAGCGTATAAAGTATGTAGATGCTAACGTATTCTTGGACAAATCTTAGAGCTAGCTTCTTTACAGTTGCAATAGCTTTACTTAGTTTTTTAGCTCTCTTGTCTTGCGTTAAGAATACTGCACTAATAATAGGATAGTGTTCCTAGAAACCTTTAACACTACTATATTTGTCTATAAGTCTAGGGAGCTAAGCACAAAGGTTACCTACTCCTAGAACAACCTTAAAGATTAGGTTAAATTAGTAGGAGGCGTTGTTAAACTAATAATCTATAATAAAACCTTGTTATTTTAGAGCGTTTAAAAGGATCTTATCTACTAGAGTCTAGATATTAATAACTTTAATATTATTGCTAAGCTTTGTAAGCTTTAGTACCTTGTCTTAATACTGTATAACCTTAGGGATTTAGTCTGTAACGTAGTCTTCCTTCTTAGCAATAACTCTAAGGTTGTTAAAAACTCTTAATAGTCTTAGTATTTGCGGCGGTTTAGGCTGTAGCTGCTTGCCCTAGGCCTTGTCTAACAGCGCTAGAAGCATTATTTAAGCAAGTTAGCTAATGTAAGTTAAATTTTGTCTTTAGCCGCTGCTAGTTTGTAAGAGGGGATATTATTATTATTATTATCTTAGAAGGTAACTACTCTAATAAAAGGTAGCAAAGTTTGTGTAGTAGGAGAGTTAGATAGCTAGCGGGGTTGTAGTTCTAGTTTATGCGTAGTGGCGGTATCCTGCTAGCTAGCAGGTAGAGGTAAACAGGGTCTAAATTGCGCTAAAATAAGCAAGTTTTTCAATTAAAATAGTTATTATAATTAGCTGTTGCCTTAAGAGTGCGTGAAATTAAGTATAGTATTAGTGTGGCGGTAAGCACCTAGATTTAGTAGGATAGGTGGCTTATACCTAAAATTTACATAGGAAGTTAGTAAACGAGTAGCTAAAGGTAAAAGCAGGTACTACTAGCATAGTATCCCTTCCCCTTCTTAAAATTATAGGCCGTTCTATAGCCTATTAGTTATCTAATATAGTAGCATTAGAGTTAAAGTCTAAGCTTTTAAAGTCTTATCTATATATATAATGCCCTTCTTTTATAAGACGTTTAATAATAATAACTTAAGGATAAAGCTTATAACTTATTATAAAAGGTAAATATAGTTATAGTTCTATATATAGCTTAGGTAAGTCTAGCAAGATAGGAATATCTACTATAGGGCTAGTTTATTCCTAATAGTTAAGATCCTATAACTTTATATTTCCTTTATCTTCCTTAATAATATCCTGTATAAGTCTTTGTCTAAACAGCTTTAATTGCTATCTAGGTATCGTGTAGGAGAAGCGTGTACTATTAAGGTCTTTAAGATAATAGGTTTCTCTATTAGATCTAGCTTTATAAATATAGTATAGGCCTAACTATCTTATATCTAGCTTGCAGTCTTACAATATATTAATTTCCTAAATAGAGTTCTAGAGAAGAACTAAGTCTTTTAGCTTTATATCCTTATGTTGTATTTCCTTAGTGTTATCTTAGTATTCCTTTTTAGCAGCTCTTATCTAGTTAGTATAGACAACAGCATTCTTTGTAAACTAATCTTTAAGATTTAGCTATATTACTTAAATTGTAAGTAGCTATGTATAGTCCTTTACTTCTCTAAATAGAAGCGTTTGCTATATAGGCAGCGCGAGTTTAATAGGAAGCACTAGGTTCTACCCTATAACTAACTAGTACAGTAAGTAACCTGTCTATTCCTATATTAAGATCCTATCTGCAAGGAGAACTATTAGTAAGTTCTTAACTTAAAGTCCTAGTAGCTTTGCAAGGGCGTTTATAATAGGCTTAAACCCTCCTTTAATCTTTCTTATAGCTTAAGGGTTGTGCCCTAAAGACTAGACTTAGTTAATTTTGTATATATTTAATAGATGTAATACTACCTTAGCAAAATTAGGCCTTTTATTAACTATAAGTTTGCGCGCTGTGCTCTATTAATATATAATATTCTTATATACAAACTCTGTAATTGTCTTTAACTAGTTTTTTAATAGGGCTTTTGCTTTAGGCTAGCTACTAAGGTAGTCTCTTGTAATAACTAAAAACTTCTTGCTAAAACACTAAGGCATGTATACTACATTAATTGCAACAGTCTCCTCAATAGTAAAACTGTAGGTATTACTAAGTATATTAACCTTTCTCTTAGAGGATTGTAGTTAATAGTCTAAACAGGTTGCTAGCTTTTGCTGCACGTGCTTGTACATTCCTTTCTACTAGTATTGCTAAGTAAGTATAGAGTACACCGCGTTAACTTCTCTATATCTAATCTAAGTGTATACATTTTATACTGTAGCTGTTCTTAGGTTAGTATTATCTATAACCCTCTAGATTATAATGTTCCTAGATGTTTTCTTAAAGAGTATCCTGTTTTGTACAAAGAAGTTTAGAGCTTGCTTCTTCTATGCTTATAGTTCTTGTAGTTCTATATTCCTAGAAGTCTTAAAGTTAACTAAAAATTAAGCGTATTGTTCTAACTCTGTTAAGAATTCCTAATAGAGTATCCTTACCTGTCCTACTAGTATTAGTGCATTTACATTTCTAATTATATAATTAATAAACTCCTCTAAATCCTTCTTAGGTTCTAGAGGTAGTTCCTAATTATTAGGTTTTAGATACCTTAATAGTGCATCTGCAACTATATTCTTCTATTTTAGTATATACTTAATGTTAAAGTCCTATAAAAAAATTGATAAAATCTACCTGTTTATAACAGATCCTAGATTATTAGTAGATAAGTAATTTAGTTAAGCGATAAGGGTTGCCGCGTTAGTTTCTATAGTAAAGTTAACACTATAGAGGTAGGTACAAAACTTCTTAAGAGCCTACAGCATAGCCTTATATTCTAACTTAGTAGAGTACTATTGCCTCTCTTGTGCTAACTATAGCGTGCTTTTAAACTGCACTAAGTGTTGCTTATTATCTTTTTTAAGTTGTTTAATACATGCTCCTATACTGTCTTAACTTATATTAGTTATTAGGAATATCTTGTAATCTTTAGTATTAGTGTAGTTAAGGTTCGCAAGTGTATGTGCGTTGCATATAGCCTGTTTTAGCTTATACATTACTGCGTCTTATGCATCTCTCTATTTAAAAGGGACGTTGTCTTATAAGAGTATAAATAGAGGTTTAGTAATCTTAGTAAAGTTCTTTACCTATATATAGTAGTAGACGTATATGCCTATAAAGGATTGTACCTCCCTTTTATCTTGCATAGTAGCTAGTTCATAATCTTCTTAACTTTCTTCTAGTTAGGATAATGTCCTTGTAGGCTAACCTTATAGCCTACAACCTTAAGCCTTTCTATAAAAAAATAACACTTCTTTCCTAATATAGTGCCTTTAGCTTATTTAATATTAGCTAGCACCCTGTCTAGTTGTAAGATATGCTTAAGAATATAACATTAAACTCTTAGTATTAATTCTTCTCTGCTATAATCAGTTTTTAGCCCTCTACATGTGAAATTGTTAATAAAGAGCATAGTATTAGGCTAGTAGTCTCTTAGAATCTTTATTATTACACGTTGAAATGCTGCTACAGAGTTAGTAGTACCTATAACTATTATACATAATTATATAAGCCGAACTAGTGTTTAAAACGCTGTTATGTCTCTGCTTTCTAAATATTGTGTAATTTAGTTATATCCTAAGAATAAGTCTATAAGTAAGATAATCTTGCATTCTATAAACCTCTTAGAAAACTTATCTACTATTAATAGTAGGTTTATATCTTATATAGTAACTACATTTATTTGTTATACATTGCTAATTTATTAAACGCCTTTGTCCTTCTTAGGTACTAGGTGCTATAGGTTACAATATTAACTATCACACCTTTCCTATATTCCTTAATTTAGGCGGACGTTAACTATATCTACTACTTACAGCTCTAAAGCTTTTAAGATAGCAAAACCTTGTACTTGCTAAGCTTTATATAGTATTGTTCTTATCTTGTATAGTAGATATACATTAGGGTAAATCCTCTCTAATTCCTTAAATTGCTAGGAGAGCGCTCCTTCTCTGTTAAGAAGCATATGTATAAATATCTCCTTTTCTAATAGCTGCAGGTAGTCTCTAGTATATAGCTTGTTAAGTTGTTCTTTAGTAAGCCTCGTCCCTTGCAGGAAAGTAGCATATCTTAGTTTAAATAAATAATTACACAGCCCCTTATTAGGATCGCGAATGCTTATTCTAAGAGGTTACTATTCTTTCGCCCTTTCCTTCTAGTCCTCTTAACTAAATTCTATAGGCATCTCCTGTTATAGGATATTAACAGGTTAAACCTTCTTGTCTACTATCTTGTATAATGTGTAAAGATTATTGCGTTAGTAGGCCTATTTAAGTAGCCTTTCTTACATCTGCTAACAATTAAGCTTATATATAATTAAAAATTTACTAAGTTTACAGTTTCTTATAGAGTCTTTAGACTATCTAACTGCGTGCGTAAATACTTAGTTTATTTAGATTATCTAATCCTTCCTGCTACCTTTTATATACAGCATGTTAAAGTTACTAAATCAAGCTACTAGATTAAACTATGCAGCTTCCTGTATATATTTTACTACTACTGCTTGTAGTTTGTTGCCTAATCTGTTAGTAACTATATGCAACTACATATTACTTACTGTTTCTCTATTTAAGTTGTTATTAGAGGCTTTGTTTCTAATTGTCTGCGTAAGGTAATTTAGAAATAAGTTAGACATAATAAAAACTGCGTTTTTTATACTATCTTTAGATAGGACTTAGTACGTAATTCGCCTAAACATATTATACTAAATTAATATCCTAGTGCTTATACACTAAAGTCCTTCTAAAATTGTAGATCTAGTAATATTAGCAACAATCCTAAATATAGTCCTAATAGTAACCGTCCCTATTTATATAGGTATATTAAATGCAGTCCTAACAAATAGGTTGTGTGTGCTATTAGCTAGAGTAACACTAGGAGGAGGTTGCCCTAATTAGTGCTCTATTATTCTATACAGTATCTTTAATGCTTGTGTAGTACTTAGTCTTAGGATATTTACTTGTGCCGTAGTATTAATTAAGCACTTTAGAAAGCTGCTGTTTGCAGTAACCTAGTATTTTAGTAAGTTAGTTTAAGTAAAAGCCTATCTATTTCTTTGCTAAACTCCTTAAACATCCTTTGTAAAGACATTATCTAACTTATCTATCTAGGAATCTCTTCTTCTGCTTACCTTGTAGCGAGTTTGCGTATTAGATTAATACAAATTTATTATATTACAATGCGCGCTCTTAGCGGGTCGTGTATTTAGTAAGATTTTATAAGTAAGGCCTATGCGCTTGTTTAGCTAATTAGAGACTAGAACAGATGTTAGGTGTAATTTAGCGTACTTAGCATCTGTTAGCTTAGCATTTTTTATATACGTTATAAGATTAAGCGCACCTAAGCTATCTACAACATTAACACTATTATTAAGAAGATTACGCAGCTGTTTTTTAATACTAGCTTGCCCTATAAGGTCTAATACTGTAACTCCTTATACCTCCTGTCTAAGTAGGGCAGTTATAATACAGTTTAGCTATCCTTACACTATCTCTTTAAGTTCTAGATTAGAAAAAGCGTTAATAAATTTTACAGCCTTCTTCTTCCTTCCTTGCTATAAGTGCTTTAGATCTGCTAATATACTGTCGTCTTAATAAGCTAATTAAGGTAGTTTAATAATTAAAAATAGCGTATTATAAGGCTAGCTTGTAAAAGGTATATTGCTCTATGCTTCTTCCTGTAGATACTGTATATCTATAGGCTGTAAGTTAGATATAGGAGAGTTACTTTGTATTGTTTAATTGCTTTCTTGTGTACTTAAATCCTTGCTTAGCCTTCCTTGCTTCTTTACTCCCCCCTCTTAGACATAATTAATATCCTAGCAGAGAGCTAGGCCTTTGTCTTTTAAGCGCGTAGCAGTATTTAACTTAGAGATACTATGTAAAGTGTTTTCTGCGCCTTTTAGTATAATGTTGGCTGTATCTATATTATTAAGCTTCTTAACGTATTCCTTAGTAGAAGGAGTGTATAGCTGTTCCTAGAATTGCTAGAACTGCTAAAGAACGTTATTGTAGTAGCTTTAGCTCGTTAAACTAGTTGCTATATTTGCAGAATTAGAGTTTTTCTCTTTATAACTTAAACCTAGTTAAGAGTCTCCTCTAGTAAACTTCTCTAGTAGTATACTAGAGGCTAGCTAATTAAGCATGTTATTAGTAACGTTGTAGAACTCTTAGATTTTCGCCTTTAACTACAGCAAGACTTAGTTTAATAATAGTTGCCCTAGAATTTCCCCTAAACGCTTATATAGTAGACTAAAATAATAAGTTCCCTTCTTGCTAAATTTTTTTTTAGTTAAAACTAACCTATCTTATTTGCTTTAGGACGTAGTATTATTTGTATTTCTTAAGTATGTGTCCTACTATATTACATATACAGCAGAGAGGGTATGTCTCTATATTACTTATATATGCTGTACTTGTTTTGTTAGATACCTCTTTTAGGACCTTAGCAATAAAGGAACTATTATTCCTCTTACTAGAGAATTCTATATTTGTTGCTTGTGCAACAAAGTACGTATAGTTAGAGAGTTTCTTTAGGAGTTTCTTAGTTATAAGATAAGCTATAAGCATATTAATAGTTAATAGTCCTAGTTTTAGGTTGCCTAGAGACTTAATAAGGTCCTTAGCCTCTAGGTTAACGTTTACTAGCATACTCGTCTTTTTATGTGCTTTGCTAATCTTAATCCCTGCTTCCCTTACTTCCTCTAGGGTAAAGGTTGCTTACTAGTTAGATAGTATAATCTAGCGCATTTTAGTATTAGCGTCTTCTTGCTCTAGCTAATAAATCTTATCTAGGCTAGTTATCTTCTTATAGTAGGATTTTAGAAAAGAATAGATCCCTTCTAGTTTATACGTATCCTAATTATCTCTATTTAAAGTAGAAGGCATATAGTATATAACTGCCTATTTGTTAGTTCGTAGTAGGCCTTAGAAGAAGAGAATACCTTCCTCTTCTTAAGGGATTTGCCTGTTCTTAATGTATATATTAGTAATAGAAGTCAAGTACGTGTAGTACTCTACTAGACTAGGCTAGTTTTATATGCATTTATAGATGTAAGCTTAAAAGTATAAGCATTTGCCTATCTTAATAGCTATATTCTTATTTTTCTACTATTCCTTTATGTGTGTCTGTAACTTAGACTAATCCTTCTTATCATATCTAGGTAAGCGCTTTAGGATACAAGAGAGAAATCAATCCTTATTAAAAAAGTAGTCTAGTAGAATAGAGACCCTTATAGCATTATAGATGCCTCTATTATTAGCTTGTTAGTTAAAGTCCTCTAGGAATTCTGCAATATCCTTCCTAGTAAAAACTAATATACTGTGTCTTAGTTAAATTATAGTTAATACTAAGTTGTGCGTAGATGTAGCTATAGTGTTAATAACAGAGCTTAATAGGGTTAATAGTAGATTAGGGCTAGCAGTAGTAGGTCTAGAGGGAGGAAGCGTTGCGCCTTCCTGCCCTTAACCTATCTTCTAATCCCTTTTTAACATCTAGAGTATAGTAGGACTTATATAAGTTCTTTATATAGATAGTTAACAAGTGTTAATAAAGAAACAGACAAGGTATAGTCTCTAGAAGAAAGAAATATCTCTCTTTAAGTCTTTGTAGTATGTGTTTTCTTAGGTGTAGGCGTATTAATCTTTGCCTCTTAGGTACCTCTTATTTCGCTAGGTAGGCTTAGATTTATACTTAAAGCTAGTACTTATATATAAACTTTTAGTGCTATCCCTATATTACTAGATAGTACCTTAGCTTAGCATTTCTTTACGTATGTATTACTGTTTCTATTTTGCTAGACAGGTTGTTACCTCTATTTCGCTAGGTAGACTTTAAATTAGCGTTTAAAATACATGTAAGACTGTTTCTATTTTGCTAGACAGTTTGCTGCCTCTATTTTGCTAGACAGTTTTTAAATTAGCATTTAATAATGCATTTTGTTTTTATTAGTAGGTTTTGTTTTTCCTTATTGTTGCTGTTAGTGCTAACTTAGGTAACTTCGTCCTTAACGTAGTCTATAATAGGGGATAGTGCTAACCCCCTGAAAGTAAGTCTAGTTATAATCCTAAGGATTCTGCGCTTGCGTAAGATTGTTATATTGTTCTTATAATAATTGTGCACTAGTTCCTTCGTGTACTAAGTAGTAGAGTATGTTCCTATAGGCTTCGCTATTTGTACAGGTGTTAGAGTGTATAAAGACATACTCCTACAAGGGCATAAGATTACTAGTAGTTAGGTTATGCAAGAACAAGAGTGGTAAGATAAAGATCTTATTATAGGTTGTATCTAGAAGAGAAGTACCGGAGTTGAGTTAAGAGGTGGAGGGTCCATAGATCCCGCTCGTTTCGATCCCCGAAACGAGCTATATACCCTTAGATCAGGTGGTTGAGCACTGACCTGGTGAGCAGCAGGGTATCACCCTGTGCACCGGCACAATACTAGGTGCGCTAAATTACACCTAAGATCTATTCTAGCCTCTAATTAGCTAAACAAGCGCATAGGCCCTACCTATAAAATTTTACTAAATATACTACCTGCTAAGAGCACGCATTGCAATGCAATAAAGTTATATTAATCTTATACGCAAACTTGCTACGAAGTAAGTAGAAAAAAAGATTTCTAGAGAAATAAATTAAACAATATACTTACAAAAGATGTCTAAAGGGTTTAGTAAAAGAATAGGTAGAATTTTACTTAAACTAACTTTCTAGAATACTAGGTTACTATAAATAGTAGATTTCTAAAGTGCTTAATTAACACTAAGGCACAAATAAATATCTTAAGACTAAGTACTACGCAAGAATTAAAGATACTGTATAAAATAATAGAGCACTAGCTAGGGTAGCCTTCTTCTAGTATTACTTTAGCTAATAGTATACATAACCTGTTTGTTAGGACTATATTTAATATACCTATACAAATAAAAATAGTTACTATTAGGACTATATTTAAGATTATTGCTAATGTTACTAGATCTACAATTTTAGGAGAACCTTAGTATATAAGCGCTAAGATATTAATTTAGTATAATATATTTAGGCGAATTTTGTGCTAAGTCTTATCTAAAGATAGTATAAGAAACGTAGTCTTTATTATGTCTAACTTATCTTTAAATAACTCCGCGCAGACAATTAAAAATAAAGCCTTTACTAATAACTTAGATACAGAAATAGTAGGTAATGTATAATTATATATAATTACTAATAGATTAAGCAATAAACTGTAAGCAGCTATAGTAAAATACATATAAGAAGCTACATAGTCTAATCTAGTAGCTAGGTTTAGCAACTTTAATATGCTGTATATAGAAGGTAGTAGGAAGGATTAGATAGTCTAGATAAACTAAGTGTTTACGCACGTAGTTAGATAGTCTAAGGACTCTATAAGAAACTATAAACTTAGTAAATTTTTAATTATATATAAGCTTAATTATTAGTAGATACAAGAAAGGCTACTTAAATATACCTAACAACACAATAATCTTTACACACTATATAAGATAGTAGATAAGAAAGTTTAACCTATTAATATCCTATAGTAGGAGATGCCTATAGAATTTAGATAAGAAGACTAGAAGGAAAAGGCAAAAGAATAGTAACTTCTTAGAATAAGTATTTACAATCCTAATAAGAGGCTGTGTAATTATTTATTTAAACTAAGATATGCTACTTTCCTGCAAGGGACGAGGCTTACTAAAGAACAACTTAACAAGCTATATACTAGAGACTACCTGCAGCTATTAGAAAAGGAGATATTTATACATATGCTTCTTAACAGAGAAGGAGCGCTCTCCTAGCAATTTAAGGAATTAGAGAGGATTTACCCTAATGTATATCTACTATACAAGATAAGAACAATACTATATAAAGCTTAGCAAGTACAAGGTTTTGCTATCTTAAAAGCTTTAGAGCTGTAAGTAGTAGATATAGTTAACGTCCGCCTAAATTAAGGAATATAGGAAAGGTGTGATAGTTAATATTGTAACCTATAGCACCTAGTACCTAAGAAGGACAAAGGCGTTTAATAAATTAGCAATGTATAACAAATAAATGTAGTTACTATATAAGATATAAACCTACTATTAATAGTAGATAAGTTTTCTAAGAGGTTTATAGAATGCAAGATTATCTTACTTATAGACTTATTCTTAGGATATAACTAAATTACACAATATTTAGAAAGCAGAGACATAACAGCGTTTTAAACACTAGTTCGGCTTATATAATTATGTATAATAGTTATAGGTACTACTAACTCTGTAGCAGCATTTCAACGTGTAATAATAAAGATTCTAAGAGACTACTAGCCTAATACTATGCTCTTTATTAACAATTTCACATGTAGAGGGCTAAAAACTGATTATAGCAGAGAAGAATTAATACTAAGAGTTTAATGTTATGTTCTTAAGCATATCTGACAACTAGACAGAGTACTAACTAATATTAAATAAGCTAGAAGCACTGTGTTAGGAAAGAAGTATTATTTTCTTATAGAAAGGCTTAAGGTTGTAGGCTATAAGGTTAGCCCGCAAAGACATTATCCTAACTAGAAGAAAGTTAAGAAGATTATAAACTACAGAGGGGTGACTAAAAAAAAGATGTCAAAAAAGTTATAGTTTTCAAAGCTTTATATTTCTACAACTAGAAGGGCTATTCTCAAAATGGTTAGTGATTTGGAAAGCCAAGATCTTCTTCTTTAAATAAGGCTACTTAGTAAGCTGCTGAGTAAGCACTTTCGCGCTCAACATCAGCAGTGAAAATAAAGATGAAAAAACTCAAGAATAAATAACAAAATAACTTTTTTTGAAGGTGTAAAAATCGCTATAAAGTATATATATTAAATAATACTAGATAAACTTATCTGTGTGTAAGTTTGAAGGTAATTGTAAAAAAACTATTAAGTAGTAATTAAGAGCTTGTTTTTGAGGTTTTTTCTAAATAAATAACAAAGAAAGCTTACTAATACTTAGTGTACCAGCCTTCAGCTTCCTTAACGTCCAAATAACGCCTTGGTAAAGATAGAATATAATTATTGATCGCCTTTTGAGGTAATTAATCCCATTCCTCCCTTATAGCAGCCTTTGAGGCTGCTATGCTTTTTTTACTCTTTCCTATACCTAAAGAAGTAATAGGCCTTTTAGCTAAAGCGTTTTTTAGCAAGGCCCACACGTTTTCTATAGGATTTAGATCAGAACTATAAGCAGGATGCTTAAAAAGCGATATCCTATTCCTAGAAAACTAAGATAAAACTTCTAGAGTTTTATGAATCTTAGCGTTATCCTGTTAAACTTCCAGCCTATATAGAGGTTAGTTAGTCCTTCAATTATATAAAAAAAGATTACTACTTTATAATTTAAATATAGAGTAAACACTCTCTAAGTAGGAAAAAGGAGTATATGTAACTTACCTTTTTTTATTGCAGGGTTTACTATAGGAATAAGGATCTTTTTAAGATAGTCTAAACTCCTAAAATGAGTAGTAATTAAAGGGCTTTTAATTACTACTGTCGCATACATGACGTACCATCCTTAAGGCCCAAGGCGCTCTTGGGCATCAGACCCAGGCGCCTGTCAGCTTACGCGCTAGGCTCGCGCTAGTTAACCGCATATCAGAGTTTTCACGCCGAGCTTAGGAGCTTACTCCCGAGCTCTACAGGATACGTGGCAAACTTAGAGGTAATCCCTCTAAGTTCTACAGCAGCCTTTCTAGGCTAGGACTATTTCCTTTGTATATAGTATATATAGCGCTTCTTAGACGCAGGTAGAAAGGCAGAATTAACTATCTAGTTCTTCTAAACTACTATTACTAGCTCCTTGTTCTTTATAGTTATAAGCCTAGCGCTTTAAATCGCAGTTTAGATTCTCCCTGCACAACCTAGAGTTCGCTAGTAGTAGTTTAGACCCTCTAATTTGTTTAAAATATACTCCTTAACCTACTAACTAATTGCACGCATAACAATAGCAAGTAACTCCTTATAAATTACTAACTTAGCGCGCCTCTTAGGCTACGCAAGCTAGACTTACTAGTACACCTAGCTAAAGTTTAACGCTAAATCTAAAGGAGTCTAGGAATATATAAACCTAGAAGCTATTATAACTATTAATATATTAACAGGGCCGCCTTTAAGGCCCTTAGCGCCTATAGAGGACTCCTCTAAGGAAAAACTTAACGCCTACAATAGAAAGCTTAACAAATATCACGCAAGGCACGCAGACTAGGTAGTAAACGCGTGCGCCCTTTAGCATATTAAGAATTAAGTCTACGCAACTATTAACAAATATTTACTAGCTCTAATTATAATTAAACTTATAAATAGTACTAGTTAAACTCTTAATAAGCTTATTAAATAATTAAAGCTTAAACTAGCGCTAACAGACGCTGTTAACTAAATAGTAATACACTAGGATTACTGTACAAGCCTTAAAAAGGCAAAGCTTAGTACTATAGAACTATAAGCTTAGTATAATAAGTAGTAGATAAGCTAATTAAAAGCTAAGGGGCTAAATATCTCTAAAGTAGACAGCGCGCTTGCAGTATTTAACTTTCTAGACGCTGTAGGAGCTAAATACGCTCTTAAATAGGCTAGCACTACAAAGACGCTCTACTAGCAGGACTAAACGCTTAGGAAGAGTTATCCTAATCTTAACTAAACTAGTTAAGTGTTCTTAAGAATAATCTACTAGCGCTTAATTAGTATACTAAGCTTAGCTAAATCCTTAGAAGCCTATACTATATTAAGAAGCTTAAAACCTTGTCTAAAAGGCGCTAAAGGCATAGGCTACAAACAAAGCCTTAAGTGCCTATATTAAGATAGTAATAATAGTAAGCATTACTAGGATTCTGTAGAGTACTATATACTTCTAGCAGCAATTAAAGCCCACGTAAAGGTTAACTTTAATATTAGTAAAGAGAAATTTAAAAAAATTTAGAAACGCTTGTACACTAACTAGTATAAAGAACTTTAAGATAAACTTATTAAAGCAGGACATAAGGTTCTTTAGAAAGAAAAAAGCAACTTAAAGCCTTTTTTAGGTAGTATAGTTATATTCTTAATTAACCTAGCGCTTCTTAAGGAAAACAATACTAGTGTATACTACACTAGCAACTTTAACGCTTATGTACTATTAGGGAGCACTATACTAGACAGTAGGGCCGCGTTACACCTAGTAAATAATAGGGAACTGCTTGTACTAGGCTCCTTTATACCTGCTACAGAGTTAGAGATAGTAGAGGCAGGCACTTAGGCCTTCCCTATTAGTAGCTAAGGCACTTATATCCTACGCTAAGTTCTAAGTAGAATACGTAGTAATAAAACTAAGGACCTTACACTTATAGACGTAGTAGTTATTAAAGATTTTTACCTAAATATTGTCTTAGAAGCTCGCCTACATAGAAAAGGAGTCTAGTACCTAGGCCTAGATAATACTTTCTACTAAGGTACACTAGGTAGAAACGTTTTACTAGCAAGGCTTAAATGCCGTTTTAACCTCCTATTTCTTAAATATAAGCTTCTATCCTTTTATCCTAACTTTGTTTTAAACGTAATGCCTTTAGTTAGAAGCTTATAAGTAACCTATCTAAGGAGTAACTTAAAGGACCTTTAGTATACTTATATAAGGCACCTAGGCTCTGAAGCACTAGAAGCACTTATTAACGCAGCTTAAAGAGTAAGGATTAAAAAGATAGCACGTGTTAAGTATAAGCACTATACTTAAACCTACGCAAAATAAGTTATATTATAAAGGCTAAAGGAGCTTTCTCCTTAGCTATACTAGAGGATCTTATAAGATCTATTTAACATGCCTTAAGGTTGTTTAGGAGAGCAATAGATACAAGTAATAAAAGACGCCTTTAGTAGAAAGCTCTATGTATATATCCTGTAAGCAAAATCTATCCTAGAAATTATAAGAGCCTTTTACAACCTTAAGGCACTTATTAAAGCTTATTATAAGCTCTAGATAGTTAAAATTACATAAGATAACAACCCTTTAATACTCTCTTAGTAAGGGATGTTGTAGTACTAAACATAGTATAAAGAACGTAGTATTACTATTAAGCTTTCTCTACTATATACACATAAACTAAATAGAGCTACTAAATAAGCAGGCTAAGAGCTAATAACTAAGTTAATTAAGATAAGGGCAAGCGTAAACCTGCCTAAGAAACTCTAGCTAGAGATTATTAAAACAGCGGTCTAGCTTTATAATATAAGTTCCTCTTATGTACACGGCTTACGTTTACTAAACAAGCTCCTTAAGTAATAGAGCAGGGGTTACTTTAAGTACTATAAGCCTAAGCCTCTTAGGAGCCTTATAGCAAATATAAAACTAAATTAGAGTAGTATATATGCCTATAGCTGCCGCGCCTATTCCTTAAATAAGAATAGTGGCTTCGGCCTTTTAAGACAACCTTTTAATGTGACCACACATTTTGTAGACACCTTTTTGGTAAAAAAAAAGATTTATTGCTAACAACAGGTATCGGGGCTCATGCCCCCTTGTTCGGCATTGCCGGCACGCAATTGGTGTGTCGCTCTAGCATGTTTAGACAGAAACAAAGAAAAGCAAGACAAAGACGCGAATCGCCTCCTAACTTAACGCGCCCTATCCCGCCTATTCTTATTGCTTTACTGCTAGGCGCTCCTAGATAAAGTGAAGTAGCAACACTATTATTGCCTTGCTTGCTGACCTATAGACGCGATGATAGAAAGCCCACTCCTCCTTTCCTGCCTCTTTCTTCTCTATCGCTAATTTGACGTCTTGCAATAGCTGTTTAAGCCAGGTTCTAGTCTCTGTACTTAGCCCTTGCACGACGAATAGGAAGAGGAGGATGCTAAAGCAATAGATTTTAAGTACCGCGCTAGTATTAGCAAATACCCTAGAGATCGTGTATTCCTTGCACAACTAGCTGAATTAGGGCTTAACAATCTTTTTGTATATAGAGATATTGCAGATAAGGAACTTGTTTAAGATTTTTATAAGCTTAGAAGTCTAGCTAGGTAGTTAAGTTTTAAGATACTTGATAAATTTAGGTGTCCGCATAAGCAGTTCAAGTTAGACTAAATTAGGTGCTAGGTAGACAGTAGTAAAAGATGCTTTTTTTAGAAGAGAGCCTAGAATAAGGAGATGCTTGCCGCGGAGGTTGCACGCTATTGCAGTGTATTGTATGCAAATCGTTTGTATGCGGTGCTGTTCAAAAGGTAAGAAGCAGTAGGTGAGAAGCAGTAGCTTCAGCTTTATGAAGTATTGCAGGCTCCCGCTGCGGTACGTACGTGTCCTTTCCCTCCTCTATCGTATCATGTTGCAATCCTATTGCAATCCTACTGTAATCCTGTTGTCAGCTATAGGCTGGCAATCGCCGTTGGACACGTTTTAACTAGTGTCGTTTTTTGGTACCTTAGCAAATTTTTTGACCCTAATTATCGCTTAGTGGTCTGAGCTTTCCTCCTAGAACTCATCCACCCACCGTTCGAATCTCGTTAACTACACACAATCTTTTTTTTTTGACTTTTGCGATTAATTAGTAGAGGGTAGCTGCTTTTCACTTTTTTAGAACCCCATTTTGACTACAACAACAACCACCACCTTTGACACCTTAAAAAATCAATAAGAATAGAGTAGCTAAGTAATATAAGAAGAGCTTTAAGACTCTTCTTAGGGGCTATATTAGTTACTTAGTAGGCTATAGAGCCTCTAACATATACTATATATAGGTCCTAGCGCTTAACAAAGTTATTATAACGCGCAATATTATATTTAATAAGATACTATACTACTAGGGACTAGCTTATAAGCTACCTAGGCAGGACGCAGTCCTTATAGTAGACACCCTTAATAAAGACAAAATTAGTAAGGCTAGAGAAGTACTTAAACAGCTTACTAGTATTAGTTAAGTAGTAGTAATAACACAGAAGGCCTTACAGCTAATAAGTAATTAGCTAGTAATAAAGACTATAGAAGGCCTATTACAGTCTCTAATAGGTAGTACGCTAACAGCACGTAAAGAGCGTTAGGCTAACGCTTTTTAGAGAATTTGTGCAGGGCAGAAAGGTCCTTTAGAACAGCTACTAACGCCTAAGGCAACGCTAGCACCTTCTTTACTAGGAGCGTAAATGCTAGGGCAAGGCACCTTAGCTTAAAGGGCTGCAGGTAGTAGTAATAAGCTACTTAGCTTCTGGAAATTGTAAACTACTAGTAGATTAAGCTTAATAGACGCGCTAAGACTTTTATAGTCTTATGAAGGAGTAGAGATTACTTCTAAGAATGCCTAGCGCGGTGCTAAGAATCCTACAACACTAACTAGAGCCCTTTAGAATTTTCTAGTAAAAAAACTTTATAAAAAGAAGGTATAGGGACCTCTTGCAAGGAGCTCTTTAAGGCTAAAGAATAAGGACTAATATAGTCCTAACGTAGAGGGTGTAAGCATATATTGCCTGTTATATAACCCCTTAAAGGCTTCTAAGCTTAAAGCACTACTCCCTTAGCCTTAGGATAATAGAGAGCTAATTACAGTTTATACTATAATAGTAGTAGCTCTTAGAAAGGCTAATTAACTTTAAACGCATTTTAATAATCTTCTAAAGCTTCTAAATAAATAAAAGGACCTATATAACTACTAATATAGAACTGTATTTAGATAGGCTAGCTAAAAGGGGATTAATACTCTACTTTTAAAAGGTACCTAGATAGAAGAGGAGATTCTAGAGAACTCTAAGCCTCTCCCTCTTAAATAGGTATTTACCTATAAGCTTAATAAGAATAGCTACTTTCTTAAATATAAAGCATGTATTATAGTAAGAGGAGACCTTTAAGTAAAGAACTTACTACACTTAATATACGCAGTAACACTAGTTGCGCAATCCTTTAGGCTTGCAATTACAATTACAGCTAAGTTTAATATAAAGATATAGCAACTTAACGTAGTAGGCGCGTTCCTTAACACTAATATTAGTAATAAAATAATAGTCTTATGTAACCTACTAGATAGTTATAAGTACCTAGGCAAGTGCGTTAAGCTTAAGAGAGCCTTGTACGGCCTATAAGACTTGCTATTATTATAGTATAATAAGTTCTTAAGCACACTAAAGAAGCTTAGCCTATAAGCCTTAGCTAAGAAGCTGTGCCTTTTCTTTACTAAAAATCGAGCGCTTCTCCTAATATTCTATATAGATAATATACTCCTTATATATTATTAAACTTACTAAACTAGAGCCTATAAGCTCCTTAAATCTATTAAAGACACCTACAAGGTTAAGGATAAAGGAGAGGTAAGCTAGTTTCTAGAGATAAGGATTATAAAAGATTGTAAAAAGCGTATAATATTGCTACTACACAACACCTATATTAACAAAGTTACTAAACGCTTTAGTTTAGACGCCCTTAATAGGTTCCTAGAAACTCCTTTGCCCTTAAAAGAGCTAGTTAAAAATCTAGGAGAGGCTCTAAAGCCTTAAATTAAGGCCTACTAAGAGCGCGTTAGTAGCGCGCTGTACACAGCTATTATGCTGTGTCCTAACGCTGCCTACGTAGTCTCTAAGCTCTCTTACTTTCTAACTAACTCTTTAGAAGCTTACATAAAGGCTATAAATTATCTTATATAATACCTCTACTATACAAGGCATAAAGGAATTACATATAGTAATAATAATAGTAAAGAACTTACTATATATAGAGACGCGTCTTTTGCAGATAATTTAGAGACTTATTAATCTTCTTAAGGCTACATTATTATACTCTTGAAAAGTCTAATTGTTTAGAAAGCAGCTTATTAAGCTATAGTAATAACTTTAATAATAAAAGCTAAGCTCCTTGCATTAAAGTATATAGCAATAAAAATTTTAGCGCTTAAGAGGCTATTTAAAGAGCTTAAGCTTATAGTCTTAGGAGCTTAGAGGATCTTCTATAACAACTAGTAAATAATACGCCTAGTTATTAGAGAGCAAGAAAGGATTACTACTAAGCTCTAACATGTTAATATATAGAACATGTAGCTCTACTAGAAGTACGCTAAAGAGTTGTTTTAGATTAAGTATTTACTAACAGCTAAGATGCTAGCTAATAAACTTACTAAATACTTATTAAGGTAAAAGCTTAAGCACTTTAAAGAGCTTATTAATATAAGTTACGTAGCTTACAAAGATTTATAATAAAAAAAGAATATAAAAAAAGAAAAGATAAGTATTTAATTATTAGGGTAGATTAGCTCTCTACCCCTAGGGAACTAATAAGATTCTAGGAGAACAACCCCCTCCTAATAGCTATTTAGGTAACTAGGAGGTCTACTAGCTTGTCTAACAGCTCTCTAACGCGTTAACAACGCGTAGGGAAACTGTTAGCCTTACTAGAGGATCTCTCCTAGTTATCTTTACTAGCCTCCTCCTTACTACTAAGGCCCTCCCTAGACTTCTCCTTCTTAGCCGCTTCCTTTAGAAGGATGCAGATAGTAGCTTATAAGCTTTTTAGTCTACTTACCCTACAAATATGTTAGTATAAAGAACTTAAGAAAGAATAGAAGAAAGGCTTACGCTAGCAAATTCTTCTAGAGCTTAGCAAGAAGCTTCTTAGCTAAAAAAATAGCAATTTAAGGGCTTTAATTGTTAGTAGAAGCTTAAAATTTAAAGAGGAATTATATATAGGACCTTGTAGGTCTTCCTATTAAAGTACTACTAGCAGCGTGTCCTAAAGCTAAAAGCTTTATTCTAATAAGCTCTATTAGAGCTGCTAGATAAAGCGCTCTTAACGCACCTAAGACAGGGCACGTCGTAATGTGTACTAAGTGCGCTCTAGCAACTAGGAGTTGCTACTAGGGTTTTACCTCTACAGGTAGTCTTAACTAGGGTTTTAACCTTACCTATACGCCCTTTAGACATGCGGGCTAGTACTGTACTTAAAGCAGCACTAGTTAACTCTGCGCAAGAAGCGCAAGGTAGAGGCGGCTACGCTACTAGCAAGAGCGGCGGCGCAGCAGCGGCGCGCGCAGAGGCGCAGGCGGCAGCGCAGGTAGCAGTAGCTTTTTATAGTTTTAACTTCTATATAAAGTTAGTAACTAAATAAAAAAAGTACTAAAATAAAGCTAGAAGCTGCTTAGGGGTAAAATGTAGCGCGCGTAATAGCCTAAAAAATTATATAAAAGTATAGTTAAAACTATGTAAGCAATTAGTATTGCTTTTAAAAGATTTAGGCAAGTTGTAGGGTAATACTTACAACAGCTATAGTAGTGTTAGATACTAAGCTTAAGAAGTTTAAAATTTATTATTATTGTTACGCCTTACGCTAAACTGCATGTGTGTAGCGCGTTACGTAGTACGCAAGGACTATATAGAGCTCTATATAGGTAACTAAGGTCTTAGCTACCTAGGGGGTGTGTTGCATACATAACATACTATCCTTGAGGCCTAAGGCGCTCTTAGGCATTAGACCTAGGCGCCTATTAGCTTACGCGCTAGGCTCGCGCTAGTTAACTGCATATTAGAGTTTTTACGCTGAGCTTAGGAGCTTACTCCTAAGCTCTACAGGATACGTGGCAAACTTAGAGGTAATCCCTCTAAGTTCTACAGCAGCCTTTCTAGGCTAGGACTATTTCCTTTGTATATAGTATATATAGCGCGTCTCAGACGCAGGTGGAAAGGCAGAATAAACTATCCAGTTCTCCTAAACCACTGTTACCAGCTCCTTGTTCTCCACAACTACTAATTTAGATCTACCACCTATCCAAATCGCTCCATAAACTTAGATAGAAATATCTTGACCTATAACTTGATTAGTAAGCGTGCTACAAATAGATTACAGTAATAGAAAAATAATAGATATATTAAAGTTTTTTTTTAGTTAAATAGAGTTTTTTTAAACTTACTTGTGTTAGTTGTAGAAACTATTTTCCTTCTAACCCTATTATTTTACCGTGTTCGATAGTATTCTGTCCTAGCACCGTGCCCTCGCTTAATAGCAGACTCGTCTGAAAATATAACTTTATTAAAGTTGATACTTTTAAGGTTTTTAAGTAATTGCTTTGCGTAAATATAACAATTATAAGCCTTTTCAGCGTCTAAAGGCGTCTTTTTTCAAGAAATGTTAACAGAATAGTTCTCTTTTTTTAAAAAGCGTTGTAAGCTTCTAATAGAAAAATCTAGACTATTTCCTTTTGAAAGACGTTAATTTGTCTTTTTAGGGCTTTTAGTAAGGTCTCTATTAAGCACTCTTTTTGCTTTATCAAGATCTTTATAGGACGACCTTTTTAAGGCCTAAAAGTAGATAGAGGAGCCTTTTTTTTGTTTTATTTGATAAAGAGTATTGGTAATACTTCTAGAGGACTGTTCTAGTAAATTACTAATCAAAGAAATAGGCTTGTTTTGTAAATATAAAGTATAAACTTCTTGCTTAAATTAAGAAAGATTGCGAGACAAAGAGGAGGTATTATGAAAAAAGCAATTCAGGACAAACAAGAGGAGTTAATATACTAAATGCTTACTAAGCTATTACGTAATTAGCACTTACGTAAGCAACCCCCATTTTTTCACCCTTTTATTAAACTCTAAGGAATTAAGATGTAAGCCACTAAAATACGCTTACGTTATACTTATGTAAGCTTATTAAACTCATTTTTTTCCTAGCGTGTTTTTATACAATTATAAAAAAGTCAAACTCAAATCTATTTTCACTTTTTTTTTCATCTCATTTCAAGCAAGATTACAGGGACAACTGTGCTGACCAAGCAGCTTACTAAGCCACCCAACTCAAAAAGGAAGATATTGACTTTCTAAATCACTAATTCTTTTGGGTATAGTACTTCCAGTTGTCGAAATATAAAGCTTTAAAAACTATAACTTTTTTAACATCTTTTTTTTTGTCACCCCTCTGTAGCTACTATACAAGAATAAAAGGGAGGTATAATTCTTTATAAGCATATGTGTCTACTACTATATATAGGTAAAAGACTTTACTAAGATTACTAAACCTCTGTTTATTCTCTTACAAGATAATATCCCTTTTAAATAAATAGATACATAAGACGTAGCAATGTATAAGCTAAAACAAGCTATATGCAACGCACCTGCACTCGCGAACCTTAACTACACTAACACTAAAGATTACAAGATATTCCTAATAACTAATATAAGTTAAGACAGTATAGGAGCATGTATTAAACAACTTAAAAAAGATAATAAGTAACACCTAGTGTAGTTTAAAAGCACACTATAGTTAGCGCAAGAGAGGTAATAGCACTTTACTAAGTTAGAATGTAAGGCTGTGCTGTAGGCTCTTAAGAAGTTTTATACCTACCTCTATAGTGTTTACTTTACTATAAAAACTAACGCGGCAACTCTTATTACTTAACTAATCTACTTATCTACTAACAATCTAGGATCTGTTATAAATAGGTAGATATTAACAATTCTTTTATAGGACTTTAACATTAAGTATATTCTAGGACTAAAAAATATAGTTGCAGATGCACTATTAAGGTATTTAAAACCTAATAATTAAGAACTACCTTTAGAACCTAAGGAGGATTTAGAGGAGTTTATTAATTATATAATTAGAAATATAAATGCACAAATACTAATAGGATAGGCAAGAATACTCTGTTAGGAATTCTTGCTAGAGTTAGAATAATACGCTTAATTTTTAGTTAACTATAAGACTCCTAGAGATATAAAACTATAAGAACTATAAGTATAGAAAAAGTAAGCTCTAAACTTCTTTATACAAGACAAGATACTCTTTAGAAAAATATCTAGGAATATTATAATCTAGAAGGTTGTAGATAATACTAACTTAAGAACAGCTGTAGTATAAAATGTACACACTTAGATTAGATATAGAGGAGTTAACGTAGTATACTTTATAATTGCTTAGTAATACTAGTAGAAAGGAATATACAAGCACGTGCAGTAAAAGCTAGTAACTTATCTAAACTATTAACTATAATCTTCTAAGAGGAAAGTTAATATACTCACTAACACCTATAATTTCGCTATTTAGGAGACTGTTGTAATTACTGTAGTATACATGCCTTAGTATTTTAGGAAGAAGTTTTTAGTTATTATAAGAGACTACTTTAGTAGCTAGCCTAAAGCAAAAGCCCTGTTAAATAACTAGTTAAGGACAATTACAGAGTTTGTATATAAAGATATTATATATTAATAAAGTATAGCGTGCAAACTTATAGTTAATAGAAGGCCTAATTTTGCTAAGGTAGTATTACATCTGTTAAATATATATAGGATTAATTAAGTCTAGTTTTTAAGACACAACTCTTAAGCTATAGAAAAGATTAAAAAAGAGTATAAGCCTATTATAAATGCCCTTACAAAGCTGCTAGGACTTTAAGTTAAGAACTTACTAATAGTTCTCCTTACAGACAGGATCTTAATATAGGAATAGACAAGTTACTTACTATACTAGTTAGTTATAAGGTAGAACCTAGTGCTTCTTATTAAACTCGCGCTACCTACATAGCAAACGCTTCTATTTAGAGAAGTAAAAGACTTTACATAGCTACTTATAATTTAAGCAATATAGCTAGATCTTAGAGATTAGTTTATAAAGAATGCTGTTATCTATACTAACTAGATAAGAGCTGCTAAAAAGGAATACTAGAATAATACTAAGAAAATACAACATAAGGATATAAAGCTAAAAGACTTAGTTCTTCTCTAGAACTCTATTTAGGAAATTAATATGTTGTAAGACTACAAGCTAGATACAAGATAGTTAGGCCTATACTATATTTATAAAGCTAGACTTAATAGAGGAACCTATTGTCTTAAGGACCTTAATAGTACACGCTTCTCCTACACAACACCTAGATAGCGATTAAAGCTGTTTAGACAAAGACTTATTTAAGATATTATTAAAAAAGATTAAAAAAATATAAAGTTATAAGATCCTAATTATTAGGAACAAACTAGCCCTATAGTAGATATTCCTATCTCGCTAGACTTACCTAAGCTACATATAGAACTACAACTACCTTTACCTCTTATAATAAGTAATAAGCTTTATCTTTAAGTTATTATTACTAAACGTTTTACAAAAGAAGAGTGTTGTGCATATAAATAAGACTTTAAAAGCTTAAATTCTAACTCTAATACTACTATATTAGACAACTAATAGGCTATAAGACAGCATATAATTTTAGGAAAAAAAAAGATACTATGCTAGTAGTACCTAATTTTACCTTTAGCTACTTATTTACTAATTTCCTATATAAAATTTAGGTATAAGCTACCTATCTTACTAATTCTTAGTGCTTACTACTATACTAATATTATACCCAATTTCACGCACTCTTAAGGCAATAGCTAATTATAACAACTATTTTAATTACAAAACCTGCTTATTTTAGCGCAAATTAGACCCTGTTTACCTCTACCTGCTAGCCGGCAGGATACTGCCACTACGCATAAACTAGAACTATAACCCTGCTAACTATCTAACTCTCCTGCTATATAGACTTTATTACTTTTTATTAGGGTAGTTACTTTTTAAGACAATAATAATAATAATATTTCCCCCCCCCCTTTTAAACTAGCAGCGGCTAAAGACAATATTTAACTTACATTAGCTAACCTACTTAAATAATACTTCTAGCGCTGTTAGACAAGGCCTAAGGCAAGCAGCTACAGTAGTAACTGCTGCAAATACTAAAACTATTAAGAGTTTTTAACAACTTTAGAGTTATTGCTAAGAAAGAAAACTATATTATAGACTAAATCTCTAAGGTTATATAGTATTAAGACAAGGTACTAGAGCTTATAAAGCTTAGCAACAATATTAAAGTTATTAATATTTAAACTTTAGTAGACAAGATCGTTTTAACCGCTCTAAGATAATAATATATTATTATAAATTATTAGTTTAATAACGCCTCTTACTAATGTAACTTAATTTTTAAAGTTGTCCTAAGAGTAGGTAACCTTTATGCTTAGCTCCTTAGACTTATAGATAAATATAGTAGTGTTAAAGGTTTTCAAGAATACTATCCTATTATTAGTGCAGTATCCTTAACACAAGATAAGAGGGCTAAAAAACTAAGTAAAGCTATTGCAACTATAAAAAAGCTAGCTCTAAGATTTGTTTAAGAATGCGTTAGCATCTACATACCTTGTATACTACTTAGTTACTAAGAATTAACTAACACAGCCTTTTTGTTAAGGCGTATAGATCTTAAGGATACTACTTAGTTTCTTAATACTGTAGTAATGCACTACATTAACTCTAAGAACTAAGATAAAGAATAATATATATTAATAGCTAACTAGAGAATAGTAAAACTACTATATAAGGATATCTTTGCTTTTATTAATTAGAATAACTTTTACAACTAAGCACCTTACTTAAATATTAATAAGCAAGAGGCAAAAGAGCTTTATAATATCTACGCTAAGCTGCAAGTTTAGAAAGAAGATATTAAGTTTAACTTATAGAAGCTACAGCCTAATGCTAGAGCAAAAGATAAGTAAGGCAAGCCTAATCCTTTCTATTTATTCTAGTAAAAGGTTTTTTAACTTATAGCTAAAGCTAAAGACTCTAAAACTAGCCTAGTCTACTCTGCATAAAACGTTTTAAGTAATAAGTATAGGCCGCTTAGTGTAAAGACGCATCTAATATATAGTATAGTTATCTCTATAACTATAGAGCTAGGAAGGACCTTAAATAAGGCTTAAGCTATTAATTACTATAGAGATCTTATAATATCTAAAACTTGCTTTCTAAAGACTTGTAGTCTGTTAGTTATAACTAAGAATCTAAAGTAATCTACAAGAATGTTAGCTAGTTAAAAACTTAACTAATACTTAGTAATTAAGTTGTATAAGTTTTAGAATAGAATAACTATAGTAGAATAGAGGCGTAATGCTACTAATATCTAGGCAGGACAAGTTAAGACTAAGGCTAGTAGCTAACAAGTCTCTATACTACTATCTCTACTAAGCTCTTATGCTCTAAAAGCAACACTAGCCTACTAACAAGCAGCTACTTAATTAGATACTAACCTTAACAATGCTTCCTATGTAGACAAGGAGCTAGATACTCTTAATTAGGAATAAGAGATCCTTTAAGTAGAGTGTTATTACAAGAATTCTACCTTAGCTTTCCTTAAGCTGCTTAAGCAAGCCTACGTAAAGAAGCTAATTACTAATCTAAACTATGTTAAAGTTATTAAAGAGTAATATTATAAGGTTAATATTAGACAACAGCCTAGCTCTAATAACTTGTTATATAAGTAAGTATACTTTATTTATAAGCGCACTACTATAAGTGTTATAAGTTTGTTTAAAAGAGCTATGCTGTCTAATATATTTAATAAATGTCTACTCTTACTATACATATAATAGAGCTGCTAGTAAGAACTCTAATCTAATTTAGTTATTTTAAAGCTTTTTACAAGCAAGTATTACCTAGTAAAGCAGAATAAAGACCTACTAAGCTACTAATATTAACCTTATAGGCTTAATCTCTACTTACTCCCTAGTTAGGACAAGGTTATTAATACTATAGAGTTTTAACTATAAGCTAAGAAGCTCTAACATATAAGAAGTATTATTACTAACACCTATACCTAGCTATTTAAGGATAGTTAGGTTAAGGATATTATTATTAAAACCTTTAAGATGTACTACTTCTATTTATAATGTATAGATAAGAAGCTAAACCTTAGATAGCTGTATAACATGTACTACTTACTTATCTAACAAGCTGTACGCACTATCTAGAATACTTGTTATAATATACTATGCTTTGTAAGGAATATACTTTAATTTCCTACTTCTGCTACGCTAAATACGCTAAGAAAAGTAATTAAACTTACTTTAAGCATATTAACTTTAACCTTAAGTAAGCAATAACTAAAGGCTTTAAAGCAGATATAATCTAAAGTAGTGTATTATTTAATAATAAAGATAAGAACAACTACATAGAGATACTCTTAGGCTTTTATAACTATATGCTAGAGTACTTAAAGTAGCGCAAAGACGTAGGCGTTAAATTGTTAAATAGTCTTATTAAAGAATAAGAAGACAAAATAGACTAGCTAGAGGATATACAAAAACTAGCTCCTAACACTTATTAGGTAAAGTAAATTTATAAAAAAGGGTAAGTTGAAATTTTATCACCTCTACAACTTTATAGATCTACTAGCCTAGCTACTTATAACTACTGCACTATCCTCCTCTAGTTTGTTATAATCTGTAATAGAGTAATAGAGGTGCCTACTATAAGAACTTATAAGAGAATTTACAAATCTTATTATAACCTTACTACTACTTCTTATACTTTCTTAGGCTATCTTAAAAAGTTTAGAGGAATTAATTAGCTATTCTCTACTAATATTTATATTAAGTATAGGTCTTAGATCTAGAGGGCCCTTGTTAGATAGGCTAAGTAGGACAATCCTCTTATTTATAAAGAGCTAAACAACATGCTATAGAACGCTAATAAGAAGTAGATTAATAACTATATTAAAGAATACTGCAACTATATACTACAATAAATTATAAACTAATAGCTTATAGTATAAAAGTTGGAGAAAAATGCTTTTTATACTAATCTAGTTTAAGGATTCCTAGACTGTTTGTACTTTACTAACTTTAGACAGAACCCTCTTTATATAATAAAGAACTAAGATAAGTAGAATACTAATTTCTTTTAAGCTAATTCTTTACAACGTCTCTAAAAGAAACTTAGCTTAGAGGCTAATAAGCGCTAAGTTTTCTAAAAGAGCAAAGATCCTATAATACTCTCCTCTACGCAACACCTTTTTAGCATTTATTCTTAATTAGGTACTATTATCTTAGATAACGTCTTAGTGCTAACAACTCTAACTAGGCAGCCTCGTTATAGTCGCCTTTAATTAATATTAGAATCTTAAGCGCCTACTGCTCCTGTCCCTACTCCTACTACTACACCTGCGCCTAGACTACGTGCTGCAACTACTACTTAAGAACCTCGCTAAAGTAAACGTTTAAAGAAGTAAGAGAAGGTGTCTAGGATAGATATAGAGTAATTAACTTACATTTCTTTTGTTTTATTTCTTTTGTTTTGCTGTTTTTTCTTTCTGCTAAGTAGGTCGCTTAATAGGGCCAAGCTCGCAGGAAGGGGAGGTATGTGCTAGTGCACAGGGTGATACCCTGCTGCTTACTAGGCTAGTGCTTAACCACCTAATCTAAAGGTATATAGCTCGTTTTAGGGATTAAAACAAGTGAGATTATTAATCCTCTACCTTACAACTTAAGTCTTGTACTTCTCTTCTAGATACAACCTATAATAAGATCTTTATCTTACCACCCTCGTTCTCTCATGACCTGACCACTAGTGATCTCATGCCCTCGTAGTAGTATGTCTTCATACCCTCCAGCACCCTTACAGTAATAGCTTAGTAAGCTTTTAGTATATTAACTCCTCTTGTTTGTCCTAACTTGCTTTTTTCATAATACCTCCTCTATGTCTCGCAATCTTTCTTAATTTGAGCAAGAAGTTTATACTTTATATGTACAAAACAAGCCTATTTCCGTGATTAGTAATATACTAAGAAAGTCCTCTAGAAGTATTACTAATACTCTTTATCAAATAAAACAAAAAAAAGGCTCCTCTATCTACTTTTAGGCCTTAAAAAGGTCGTCCTATAAAGATCTTAATAAAGCAAAAAGAGTGCTTAATAGAGATTTTACTAAAAGCCCTAAAAAGACAAATTAACGTCTTTTAAAAGAAAATAGTCTAGATCTTTCTATTAGAAGCTTAAAACGCTTTTTGAAAAAGGAGAACTATTTTGTTAACATTTCTTAAAAAAAGACGCCTTTAGACGCTAAAAAGGCTTATAATCATTATATTTACGCAAAGCAATTACTTAAAAACGTTAAAAATATCAACTTTAATAAAGTTATATTTTCAGACGAGTCTGCTATTAAGCGAGGGCACGGTGCTAGGACAGAATACTATCGAACACGGTAAAATAATAGGGTTAGAAGGAAAATAGTTTCTACAACTAACACAAGTAAGTTCAAAAAAACTCTATTTAACTAAGAAAAAACTTTAATATTTCTATTATTTTTTTATTATTCTAATCTAGTTTTAGCACGCTTACTAATCAAGTTATAGGTCAAGATATTTCTATCTAAGTTTTGGGAGCGATTTGGATAGGTGGTAGATCTAATTTAGTAGTAATAAAAAGCCCTTTAATTACTACTCATTTTAGGAGTTTAGACTATCTTAAAAAGATCCTTATTCCTATAGTAAACCCTGCAATAAAAAAAGGTAAGTTACATATACTCCTTTTTCCTACTTAGAGAGTGTTTACTCTTTATTTAAATTATAAAGTAGTAATCTTTTTTTATATAATTGAAGGACTAACTAACCTCTATATAGGCTGGAAGTTTAACAGGATAACGCTAAGATTCATAAAACTCTAGAAGTTTTATCTTAGTTTTCTAGGAATAGGATATCGCTTTTTAAGCATCCTGCTTATAGTTCTGATCTAAATCCTATAGAAAACGTGTGGGCCTTGCTAAAAAACGCTTTAGCTAAAAGGCCTATTACTTCTTTAGGTATAGGAAAGAGTAAAAAAAGCATAGCAGCCTCAAAGGCTGCTATAAGGGAGGAATGGGATCAATTACCTCAAAAAGCGATTGATAATTGTATTCTATCTTTACTAAGGCGTTATTTGGACGTTAAGGAAGCTGAAGGCTGGTACACTAAGTATTAGTAAGCTTTTTTTGTTATTTATTTAGAAAAACCCCTAAAAACAAGCTCTTAATTACTACTTAATAGTTTTTTTTACAATTACCTCCAAACTTACACAAAGATGAGTTTATCTAGTATGATTTAATATATATACTTTATAGCGATTTTTACACCTTCAAAAAAAAGTTATCTTGTTATTTATTCTTGAGGTTTTTCATCTTTTTTTCACTGCTGAAGTTGAGCGCAAAAGTGCTTACTAAGCAGCTTACTAAGTAGCCTTATTTAAAGAAGAAGATCTTGGCTTTCCAAATCACTAACCATTTTGAGAATAGCCCTTCTAGTTGTAGAAATATAAAGCTTTGAAAACTATAACTTTTTTGACATCTTTTTTTTTGTCACCCCTCTGTATGTTAGAACTAGCAGACTTAGAGACGCTACTCTAAAAAACCTTCAATTACAAGATAGGAAAAGAAAACAAATTAAAAATTAAAAAGATTCTTGTATACTAAACGCAAGACAACAGCAAGAAATACTAAGTTAAATAGTTAGGCTATCTAGACAGTGACAATATATAGAAACTAGATGTAAACTTAACTAACTGCTGACAAATATTGCAAAAATATAACAACTATACTAAGAATTAAACTAAAGATATTAGCACACACACTAGCTAAAGAATATAGCCTACCTTAGCTTTATAACTACACTACTATGTCGCAAAGCTAGAACAGTAAAGATAAAACAGACAACGTACTTTATAAATTGCTACTAGCTTCTAGCACAGTATTATTAACACCCTAGAATAGAGACTAATTTATAATAGCAGCACCTAATGCAGCCTTAGGATTTGCTAAAAGAACTACAGAATTTAGTTTTTTATAAGCCTTAAAAGCTTCTTACTCCTTAATAGAACTTATTCTTTTATTAAATAACTCTTGCTCTTTTTAATGTAGAAGTTTCGTTTGTTTTTAAAGCCTTGCTAGCTTCTTACGCGCTAGACGCGTATAAAACAAAGCTGCCTTAGTAATATCTTCCTTTATACGCAAACGCGCTTCTTTTTTATTTTCTATTTTTTCTAAACAACTTATCTCTTTATTAATACAGGAGTAGTTAGGCAATAGAACTGCCTCTAGCTTACAGGACTAAACGCTAAAATAAATATAATTTTTACACTTTTTGTATAGAGAGGATAGCGTACAAAGCAACTATTGCTTTACGCAGTAAGCACAAGCAACTATTATAAAATCACTTACAGCTTCTATGTAATTAGCTTAACAATAACAGAACTTAGCAGAACAAGATAAAAGTAGATAGCTTATAAAGACAATAAGCCTAGAAAAGAGAAATAGTGTTACAACTTAAAGTCTAGAGTAGGGCACCGCTATCTTAAGTACTGACAACTGATAACACAGACCTAGAGATTAGGTAATAAGAAATCACGTAGCTAGTCCTAGAGTCCTAGAATCCTAGGAGGTCCTAGCCAGACTTTAAGATCCTTAGGACTATAAACACCTAGAATCCTAAGAAGTCCTAGACAGACTTTAGGATTATTAGGACTGTAGCACACTGTAGGATTTCTAGAACTCCCTATGTATTTATTTTTTAAGGTGTCAAAGGTGGTGGTTGTTGTTGTAGTCAAAATGGGGTTCTAAAAAAGTGAAAAGCAGCTGCCCTCTACTAATTAATTGCAAAAGTCAAAAAAAAGATTGTGTGTAGTTAACGAGATTTAAACAGTAGGTAGATGAGTTCTAAGAGGAAAGCTTAGACTACTAAGCAATAATTAGGGTTAAAAAGTTTGCTAAGGAACTAAAAAACGATACTAGTTGAAACGTGTCGAACAGCGATTGCCAGCCTATAGCTGACAACAGGATTATAGTAGGATTGCAATAGGATTACAACATAATATAACAGAGGAGGGAAAGGACACGTACGTACTGCAGCAGGAGCCTACAATACTTTATAAAGCTAAAGCTACTACTTCTTACCTACTGCTTCTTACTTTTTAAACAGCACTGTATACAAACAATTTGTATACAATACGCTGTACTATAACATGGCGTACAACCTCCGTAATAAGTATCTCCTTAACCTTAACTCTTATCTAAAGACAGGAAGCTTTCCTATCGTACACCTAGCCCCTAAACTAGTCTAGCTCGAGCTAATTATGCGGACACCTAAGTTCATTAAGCATCTACAAACTCAGCCTCTTTAGGACTTTACAATTATATCTCTTATAAACAACTCTAGAATCCGCGATATCTCTATATACGAAAAGAATGTCAAGCCTCGACTCAGCTGGTTGTGGAAGGAATACAAGATCTACAGGGTGCTCGCTAATACTAGCAAACTCCCTATGTATATAGTAATAAGCAATATGCTCTTATGGCTTATTGTATTCAACTCAGAGTTTTTTACTTAGTAATTAATCTAAGGATTAAGACTTAATTCTTAACCCTTATGTTATTACATTAATCTTCTAATCGTGCTAACACACCCTCGTACTATTACATCGATCTTCTAATCATGCTAGTACACCTCGTGTCCTTAGTACTCGTTCATTCTCCCGAGAACCAACCTAGATTATCTTCGGACGATCTTCACACAAGCAGACTTCCTAGCGAAAGAGGCTACAAAAATAACCCCTTTAATAAATAAGAAAAGCTTAAGAGTTGTTAGTTCTTAGATTAAATAACTAGTGAATATTAATTGGTTAAGCCTTCTAAAGAATTACAGGAAAAAAGCTACTAGCAAGAACTTAAGCACTTACTTAGTAAATTTTAAATAGAGAATAAGAAAACAGACACTTATCTCTTTTACTAAAAGAGATATATTTAGCTCTTTCTTTTAATTAAAACTAGATTATAGCTACCTAAAGAGCTCTCTATTTAAGAGAGGAAAAGTAGAATCTAAAACTTGCCTATGCAATTTTAGAGCTACACAAGACACAGCTTATATAATCCTTAGGTGCTAACTATACAAAAATAGTAGAGCTATGTTACGATCTAGACCAAGGGAGCGGAGGACAACCCCGCAGGAACCATGCAACATAGACAGATGATCACAGCCAGGCAACTACGACGCCGTCACGTGACTGCTCACTGACGAGCGCTCATCCACGAGCGCAACCACGTAACTAATTATTAATAAGCGTTTATCTACAAGCGCATGCTCGTAAATAAGCGCTACCCTTATTAGTATATAGTAGTAGGCAATATGCCCTTATAGCTTATTGTGTTTAACTTAGAGTTTTACCTTAGTAATTAATCTAAGAATTAAGACTTATTTCTTAACCCTTATATTATTACATTAATCTTTTAATCGTGCTAACACACCTTGTACTATTACATTAATCTTCTAATCGTGCTAGTACACCCTGTGTCCTTAGTACTCGTTTATTCCCTAAGAACTAACCTAGATTATCTTTAGACAATCTTCATACTTTAAACACCTTTAAGATAAGCAATACTACTATAGATACACCCGCTGATTCCCTTACTAGGAGGACTACAAGCCGCGCTAATAAGCCTAAGACTTATTATAGTAATTGTAGTAAGCTTAATGCTTAGCTCCTCTAGGTTAATAGATACTTCTATATTAAAGGAGACAGGATTAACAACAATAATAAGGTAGTCTTAGCCTTTACGTATTTTTGAGGAGATGCGGAGAAGTAGGCTAACTTAATTCTTTAATACTATATAGACAGTGCTATTATAGACGCTAACAACACAGCCTTAGTTAAAGACTAGAATGCCTTTAAAGCTAAGATAAATAAAGTTTTCTTACTCTTTAAAGAATCTGTAATTACAGAACAGAAGATTTAGAGACTATAACAAACTAAGTCTACTACTAACTATATAATAGAATTCTAATAGTACAAAATAGTTATTAAATAGAACAATAACGCTTTAATATAGATATACTAACAAGGTCTTAAACCTACTATATAACAGGAACTTATGTAAAGCAGAGCTAGCCTTAACATACTTAACAAACTTATAGCTAAAGCTATTAAAGTTAACAATAAACTATATAAGCTTATGTTAGAAGAATAGTTATCTGCGCTAGAGAATCGCGCACTTAGAAACACAGACGCTTAACTATGTTAAACATTTTAACACCTATACCCTAACTAAGAACGTTAGCGAAACTATGTACTTAGGACCCTAAGGCATTACAATACTAATAGCTATAAGCTAATACACCTTAATAATATTAATAAGGGATTAGAAAGGAAGAAGTTTACGTATAATAAAAGTAATAAGAAGGTTACTTATTATAGATATAGCAAGGAAGGTTATATAAAATAGGACTACTAAAGCTAAGGCAAGGTAACTTAATAACTTAATGTTATTTACTATGTAGAACCTAATAATAATCTAGACAACAAATAGAACGTTATTATACGACCTACTATTATATTTTAAGGACAGGACTAGGTAAGTATTAACAGTCTAGATAACATAGTTATAATTACGCTAAAGGAAGCTTTAGATAATAATATTTTTAAAATAGTGCTAGACAAAGATATAGAAGCAACCCTAGTAGAAGAAACTAAACATAGCAAGATAGCTAAGCTTTAGGAAAGCTATTAACTAGCTACACTAATTACATAGGAAGAGCTAGTAGTATATAATAAGGAGACAGTTCCTACATATATATAGAAACTTCTTACCTACACTATAGAAGATAGACATAATATTAGCACATAGGTACTACTACCTATAGAGACTAGATACTTTATAGATCTAGTAAAGAAGACTAATACCCTACTTAGGTAACTTAGACAACCTAAGGAAATCTTTATAGAACTCTACAGAGAAACATTCCTAGACTATAGCTAGTATACTAATTTACTAGAGGAACTGTAGAAAAAAGGACTTACTCTAGTAGCAACTATTAATAAAGCTATATATAATAACTTTGTATAGAAATAGACTAAAGAAGCTAAGGCTTTCTAGAATAAGCTAGCACGCTAGCTCTTAGATAAAGAGACAAAGGAGATTTATAACAAACTTAAGGTAACACAACAATAGCGTAAGGCTTAAGATAATAGCTACGCTAAGGATATGTACTACTAGATATACCTGCGCAATTTAGAACATGTAAAGTATTTATAGACTATATAGGTACATAATAACTACACAATTTATTATTCTAATAAAAGTATATTAGGATAGTTTCTTAGGAAGTTTAAGGGAATACCTTAATACAAATACTAATAGTACGATTGCTCTAACAACAAATACGTATTATATATAAAATAAAAAATACAGCTTATACTTTTATAGATATAATAATCTAGAAGAGAACCTGTAGATGCACATAACGCAGCAGAAGGATAATAAGAACAGAACTAGTGCATAGAAGTGTAACTAACCCTTATAGCACACGTGCCTTAATATTAAATGCAATAAATACCTTATTGCAAAGAAGTTCTACAGATTTAGTATATAGTCTGTTTTAGATAGACGCCCTAAACACCTAGAACTGCTAGGAAGATTAATGTAATAAATCCTCTAAGCCTCCTTAAGCTTATAGTAAAGCTTTATAGATACTAGATATAGGCTAACTTTATTTCTATTTAAGCAGTGCTAGTAGCAGGTCTATAACTACTAAGGAAACAAGAACTCTATCTACTATACGTAGCTAATAGTTAGCCTATGCTAGGCAAGATAATAATTACTTATAAGGTTACCTAAGTAACGCTCCGCATGTAGGAACACTAGGAAGAGATAGACCTAGACGTCTTTAGACTAGCTACCTACAACATTATATTAGGGCTTTCTTAGTTATAAGAATATAACTTGCAGATTAACTAGAAGTTAATGAAGTTCTTATTTAAGTGCTGTAGACTTAATGTAACTACAGGCTAGCCTATATATTTAATAACTAAGATAGTAAATAGGAGGAAGATTAACAATATTACTAAGAGATGGCAAACCTTAACTAAAAACAGCTTTAAAACAAGAGGGTTTAACTTAATAAATACTAGAAGGGCTTTCTTAGATTATAAAGTTGGAGTTTTAGAGACACATATAACTCTAGATATCTTAAAAAAGTATAAAGAATTTTAGCACCTCTTTATAAAAGTAGTAAATAGCAAAGCCTTACTAAGATACTAACTCTAAAATTATAAAATTGTCCTAGAAGAAGAGAAGACTCTACCCTTTAGACTAATTTATTAACTAATAGAGATAAAACTTAAGATATTAAGAGAAAAGCTAGATAAAGATTTAGTAAAAGGCTATATAAGACTTTCTATATTACTAGCAGAATACCTTATACTCTTTATACTAAAGAAGAATAGTCTACTAAGGATATATGTTAACTACTAAAAGTTAAATAATATTATAGTAAAGAATTAATATCTACTACCTAATATTATAGAACTTAAGAATTAATTGTCTTACGCTAAGGTCTTTACAGTATTAGACCTACAAAACAAATACTACCTTATTAGGATTAAGAAAAGTAATAAATAGAAGATAGTATTTGAAATAAAATATAAACACTATAAATAGACTATTATGCTGTTTAGGTTAACAAACGCTCTAGCAATATTTTAAGAACTTATTAATAATATATTAAGAGCATAGTTATTATATACTTAAATAATATTTTTATCTACTCCTAGAACTTAAAGGATTATTTTAAATATGTCTGCATAGTACTAAGGTGCCTAAACTAGTTTAACTTACAACTAAAACCTAAGAAATGTAAGTTTTACAAAAATAAAGTTGCCTTTCTAGGATATATTATAGGGGCACAAGGAGTATAGATAAGTAAAGAAAAAATATAAGTAATTAAAGAATATCTACAACTAACAATAGGTAAAGAAATATAAATCTTTTTAGAATTTCTAAACTTTAACTAATAGTTTATTAAGAATTACTCGAGAATTGCTATTCTATTGATAAGACTTATAAGGAAGAAAACACCCTTTAAGTAGAGTAAAGAAGTAGAGGACGCCTTCTAAACGCTTAAAAATATAAGCATAAAACTACTATACTTTTGCATATTCTCAGTAGGACAGCTACTACAATTTAAAATAGATATATTAGACCTCGCACTTAGAGGATACGCTAGCTAACTATATAAAAGTAAATAGTACCTAATTACCTATTATTCTTGTAAGTTTGTAGGACTAGAAGAACAATATAATGTTTATAAAAAGGAGCTATTAGCTATTATTAATTATTTAAGATATTAGAGAGTATACGCTAAAAGCTACTTAGAACTTATAATCCTTATAGATTATAAGAACTTAGTTAACTTTATAACATCTAAAAAACTTAACTAAAACTAAGTTTAATAGTTAGAGGAACTAAGATAACATAAGTTTAAGATCATGTATATACTAAGAAAAGACAATAGAAAAGTAGATACTCTTAGCTATAAACACAACATTATAGGAACAAAAGAGATAACTAATTCTGTAATACTACAAGTTAATAATAATAGATTATTAGGACTAGCATAGACGCTTAATCTACTAATGCGTATTACGCACAACGTACTAGAAGAATTACAAGAAGTAATTATTAGACAACACTACAACAACCTAGTATATAGTTACTTAAGTATTATAAGAACTATAGAACTTATTAAAAGGAATTACAAGTTTCTAGGAATAAAAAATAAAGTTACTACTTTTATTACTAAGTGCACAAACTATTAAAAGAATAAACACAGTACACATATACCTTATAGAGAAATGTAAGTAATAGAACTGCCTAACGTATTATAGTTAGATATCTCTATAGACTTTGTTACAGGCCTACTAGTCTTAAGAGACCTTATTACAAAAGTATCCTATAACGCAATTCTTGTAGTAGTTAATTAATTTATAAAATAAGTAGAGTACATTACCTTTAAAAAAAACTTTACAGCTGTACAGCTTGTGCACATTATTAAGAATTAAATTATTAAATATTACAGTATAATAAAGTTAATTATTAGCAACAATAATAAGCTCTTTACCTTAAATTTTTAGACAACATTACTTGCCGCAATTAGAACTAAGAGAAAGCTATTAACAGTATACTATCTACAAATAGATAGATAAACAGAGTAAATAAACTGCATAATAAAAGCATACCTTAAGATATATATTAATTAACAATAAAACAATTAGGTATTATTACTACCTATAGCACAAATAGTATACAACAACAAGCTTTTAGAGTCTATAAGACAGACTCTATTCTACGTAAATTATAGGAGACACCTAAATCTCTTTACACGTACACTTCTTAGCTTAAAAATAGAAGTAGCTATTACAACAGCTAATAAGCTAAAAGAAGTATATAAGTTATTTAAAATAACACTTAAGAAGGCCTAACGCTAAAGCCTTTTATATATTAACTAGAAATAAAAAACAGCACCTTAGCTAAAGAAGGAGAATAAAGTATACTTGCTTACAAAGAATCTTCGCACTAAATAACTAAGCAAAGGACTTAACAATATTAAAGTTAGACCGTTTTTAATTCTAGGCTAGAAGGAACTAGTTATATATACACTTAACCTCTTAATAGACGCAAAGATCTACCTAAGATTCTATGTTAATATGTTAGAACTAGTAGACTTAGGAACGCTAGTACAGAAAATATTCTACTACAAAATAGAAGAAGCAAATAAATTTAAAGTTAAGAGAATCCTTGTACACTAGAATAATAACAATAGTAAGGAATATTTAGTTAAATAGTTAGGCTACCTAGACAGTAACAATACATAGGAACTTAACATAAACCTAACTAACTGCTAACAAATATTGTAAAAATACAACAACTATACTAGAAATTAAACTAAGGATGTTAGCGTACACATACACAGAAACAAAAATTTACCTACCTAAGCCTTACAACTAGACTACTGTGTTAGAACGCTTAAGTAGCAGAAACAAAATAAACAATATACCTTATAAACTACCGCTAGTTTCTAACACAGCAACACTAAGCTTAGCAATAGAAGTATTAATTAAATCTATAGTAGCCTACATTGTAGGCGAAAGGGCTATGCTAATAGATGCCGCAGGACAATTAGTTTCTTGCGCTATTTTAAGCTTACTAGTAATCTCTATATCTAAAGCAAGGCACAACGCTTTCTTACAAGTACGCTTTTTAGCTTGTTTTAGGATTTACTTATTTTATAGTAAACGCGAAATTACTGTTGTAAGTTACTTTTTATTATTATTTACTTTCTTTTAATACTTATTGCAAGTATAATCTAGAGACTCCTAAGACATATTTATACATACTTAACTTAGCTGCGTACACTTAGCACACTTTAGACAAGAATTAGGTATAATAAAATAAACAAGGCCTTCTGAAAAACAATAATTATAAAGAGCTTTAGTAAGATAATTAGCACGAACAATTTTAGAACTAAGACGTAAGTAGCGTTAATAGGAGGAGGACATAACAACTACCTAACTTATAACGCAAGGTAAGCTTTAGTTATTTAACTAAAACTTATAAACACAACTACGTAATTTAAGGACAAATTTTTAAAGGAGGAGGATAGTGTTACGATCTAGACTAAGGGAGCGGAGGACAACCCCGCAGGAACTATGCAACATAGACAGATAATTACAGCTAGGCAACTACAACGCCGTTACGTAACTGCTTACTAACGAGCGCTTATCCACGAGCGCAACTATGTAACTGCTTACTAATAAGCGCTTATCCACGAGCGCAACTACGTAACTAATTATTAACAAGCGCTTATTTACGAGCGCATGCTTATACACGAGCGCCACCCTTATTAGTATATAGTAGTAGGCAATATGCCCTTATAGCTTATTGTATTTAACTTAGAGTTTTACCTTAGTAATTAATCTAAGGATTAAGACTTGTTTCTTAACCCTTGTGTTATTACATTAATCTTCTAATTGTGCTAACACACCTCGTACTATTACATCGATCTTCCAATCGTGCTAGTACACCCTATGTCTTTAGTACTCGTTCATTCCCCGAGAACCAACCTAGATCATCTTCGGACGATCTTCACAAGCTATACTTTAAAACTTATGTACAGAGCCAATCTCTCTACAGTATCTTTTTTAAACAGAAGCAGGCATTAATGCTACTATAGCTTTTATTTAAGAAACTAAGGTTGGTACTGTAAAGATCGTCCGAAGATGATCTAGGTTGGTTCTCGGGAGAGTGAACGAGTACTAAGGACATAGGGTGTACTAGCACAATTAGAAGATTAATGTAATAGTACAAGGGTGTGTTAGCACAATTAGAAGATTAATATAATAACATAAGGGTAAGAAATAAGTCTTAATCCTTAGATTAATTACTAAGATAAAACTCTAAGTTAAACACAATAAGCTATAAAGGCATATTGCCTATTACTATATACTAGTAAACGTAGTGCTTGTGTACGAGCGTGCGCTTGTAGATAAGCGCTTATAGATAAGCGTTTGTAGATAATTAGTTACGTAGTCGCGCTTATGTACAAGCGTGCTCGTTAGTGAGTAGTCACGTGACAGCAGCGTGGTCGCCTAGCTGTAATTATCTGCTTATATCGCACGGTCCTTAAAGGATTGTCCTTTACGTCCCTTAGTCTAGATTGTAACACTATCCTCCTCCTTTCTAGATTTGTCCTTAAATCACGTAGTTGTGTTTTGTAGTTTTCTAATAAATAACTAAGGTTTGCCTTGTGTTATAAGTAAGGTAGTTGTTATACCTTCTTCTTATTAACGTTGCTTATATCTTAGCTCTAAAATTCTTTGTGCTAACTATCCTGCTAAAGCTCCTTATAATTATTGTTTCCTAGAAAGCCTTATTTATTATGTTATACCTAATTCTTGTCTAAAGTATGCTAAGTATACGCAGTTAGGTTAGGCATGTATAAATATATCTTAGGAGTCTCTAGATTGTACTTGCGATAAGTATTAAAAGAAAGTTAATAATAATAATAAATTGCTTATAATAGTAATTTCGCGTTTGCTGCGGAATAAGAAAATTTTAAAGCAGGCTAAAGAGCGTGCTTGTAATAAGGCGCTGTGTCTAGCTTCTAATATAGAGGCTGCTAGTGAAATTAAGATGGCGCAGGAAGCTAATTGTCCTGCGGCAGCTATTAGTATAGCCCTTTCGCCTACAATGTAGGCTACCCTAGGTTTAATTAATACGTTTGTTGCTAAGCTTAGTATTGCTAGAGGTGTTAATAATATTGTGCTAGATACTAGTAGTCTATAAGGTATGTTATTTGTTTTATTTCTACTACTTAGGTGTTGCGACACGTTAGTATAGTTGTAAGGCTTAGATAGGTTAATTTTTACTAGTATGTGTGCTAACGTCCTTAGTTTGATTCTTAGTATAGTTGTTGTATTTTTGCAATATTTGTTGGTAGTTAGTTAGGTTCGTATCTAGTTCTTATGTATTATTGCTGTCTAGGTACTCTAACTATTTAACTAGATATTCTTTGCTGTTATTATTGTTCTAGTGTGCAAGGATCTTCTAAATCTTAAATTTATTTTCTTCTTCTATTTTATAATAGAAGATTTTCTAAAGTAGCGTTCTTAGGTCTACTAGTTCTAACATGTTAACATAGAATCTTAGGTAGATTTTTGTATTAGGTAGAAGGTTAAGTGTATATGTAACTAGTCCTTTCTAGTTAAGAATCAAAAATAGTCTAACTTTAATATTGTTAAGTCCTTTACTAGGTTGTTTAGTGCAAAGATTCTTTATAAGCAAGTATACTTTATCCCCCTTCTTTAGCTAAGGTGCTGTTTTTCATTTCTAGTTAATATATAAAAGGCTTTAGCGTTAGGCCTTCTTAAGTGTTATTTTAAGTAACTTATGTACTTCTTTTAGCTTATTAGCTGTTGTAATAGCTACTTCTATTTTTAAGCTAAGAAGTGTACGTGTAAAGAGATTTAGGTGTCTCCTATAATTTACGTAAAATAGAGTCTATCTTATAGACTCTAAAAGCTTGTTGTTGTATACTATTTATGCTATAGGTAGTAATAATACCTAATTGTTTTATTGTTAATTAATATATATTTTAAAGTATACTTGTATTATTTATTTTGTAAGGTGTCAAGGGTGGTGGTTGTTGTTGTATTTAAAATGGGGTTCTAAAAAAGTGAAAAGCAGCTACCCTCTACTAATCAATCGCAAAAGTCAAAAAAAAAGATTGTGTGTAGTTAACGAGATTCAAACGGTAGGTGGATAAGTTCTGGGAGGAAAGCTTAGACCACTGAGCAATAATTAGGGTTAAAAAATTTGCTAAGGTACTAAAAAACAACACTAGTTAAAACGTGTCTAACGGCGATTGCCAGCCTATGGCTAACAACAGGATTACAACATAATGCGATAGAAGAGAGAAAGGACACGTACGTACTGCAGCAGGAGCCTGCAATACTTTATAAAGCTAAAGCTACTACTTTTTACCTACTACTTCTTACCTTTTAAACAGCACTGTATACAAATAATTTGTATACAATACGCTGCCCTACAATATAGCGTACAACCTCTGCAATAAGTTTCTCCTTAACCTTAACTTTTATCTAAAGACAGGAAGCTTTCCTGTTGTATACCTAGCCCCTAAACTAGTCTAGCTTAAGCTAATTATGCGGACACCTAGGTTCATTAAGTATCTACAAACTCAGCCTCTTTAGGACTTTATAATTATATTCCTTATAAACAACTCTAGAATCTGCAATATCTCTATATATAAAAAGAATATTAAGCCTTAACTTAGCTAGTTGTAGAAGGAATATAAGATCTATAGGGTGTTTGCTAATACTAGCAAAGTACTTAAAATACTCTGCTTTAGCATCCCTTTCTTCTTGTTAATTGTACATAGGCTAAGTAAAGAAACTATTAACTAGTTAGGCTAGCTGTTGCATAACGTTGAAATAGCAATAGAGAAGAAAGAGGCAGGAAAGGAGGAGTAGGCGTTCTATTGTTATATGTATAGGTTAGAAAGCAAGGCAATAATAGTACTGCTTCTTTAATTCGTCTAAGAGTACCTAGAAGTAAAGCCTTAACATAAGTAGGCAGCATAGGCAGGATAGGGCGCGTTAAGTTAGGAGGTGATTCACGTCTTTGTCTTGCTTTTCTTCGTTTTTGTCTAAACATGCAACACACTAATTGCGTGCCGGCAATGCTAAACAAGGGGGCATAAGCCCTAATACCTGTTGTTAGCAATAAATCTTTTTTTTTACTAAAAAGGTGTCTACAAAATGTGTGGTCACATCAAAAGGTTGTCTAAAAAGGCCGAAGCCAATACTTTTATTATATAATTTGTCTATTTAGTTTGTCTGTCTATCTGCAAGTAATATATTATTAATAGCTTTTTCTTTGTTTTAATTACAGTAAGTAATGTTGTCTAAAAATTTAAAGTAAAGAGCTTGTCTTTATTACTAATAATTAACTTTAGTATACTGTAAGATTTTATAACTTAATTATTAATAATGTACGTAAGCTATACTACTATAAAATCTTTTGTAAAAGCTATGTACTTAGCTTATTTTAGAAATAATTAACTACTACAAGAATTGCGTTATAAGATACCTTTATAATAGGGTCTCTTAAGACTAGTAATCCTATAATGAAGTTTATAAAGATGTTTAACTATAGTGCGTTAAGTAGTTCTATTGCTTATATTTCTTTATAAGATACATGTGTGCTGTGCTTATTCTTCTAATAGTCTGCATATTAGGCGATAAAGGTAGTAACTTTATCTTTTATTCTTAGAAACTTATAATTTCTCTTAATAAGTTTTATTGTTCTTGTAATACATAGGTGTCTATGTACTAGATTATTATACTATTGTCTAATAATTGCTTTTTATAACTCTTTTAGTAATTTATGCGTAATATGTATAAGTAAATTAAGTATCTATACTAGTCCTAATAATCTGTTGTTATCAACTTATAGTATTGTAAAGTTAATTATCTCTTTAGTTCTTATAATATTGTGTCTTTAACTAAGAGTATCTACTCTTCTATTATCTTTTCTTAGTATATATATAATCTTAAACTTATGTTGTCCTAGTTCCTCTAATAATTAAACCTAATATTACTTAAGTCTCTTAGTAGTTATAAAATTAACTAAGTTCTTGTAATCTATAAATATTATAAGTTCTAAGTAGCTTTCTGCGTATACTTTCTAATATCTTAAGTAGTTAATAATAGCTAGTAGCTCTTTGTTATAAATATTGTATTACTCTTCTAGTCTTAAAACCTTACAAGAATAATAAGTAATTAGGTGCTATTTACTTTTATATAGTTAGCTAGCGTATTCTCTAAGTATAAGGTCTAATGCGTTTATTTTAAATTATAGTAGCTGTCCTACTTAGAATATGTAAAAGTATAGTAGTTCTATGCTTATATTCTTAAGCATTTAGAAGGCGTTCTTTACTTCTTTATTCTACTTAAAGGGTATTTCCTTCCTTATAAGTCTTGTTAATAGAATAGTAATCTTAAAGTAATCTTTAATAAACTATTAGTTTAAGTTTAGAAATTCTAAAAAGAATTATATTTTCTTTATTTTATAAGTTGTAGCTATTCTTTAATTACTTATATCTTTTCTTTACTTATCTATACTTCTTATACCCTTATAATATATCTTAGAAAGGCAACTTTGTTTCTGTAAAACTTATATTTCTTAAGTTTTAGTTATAGGTTAAACTAGTCTAGGCACCTTAGTACTATATAGATATGTTTAACATAATCTCTTAAGTTCTTAAAGTAGATAAGAATATTATCTAAGTTTATAATAATAAAGATATCTAGGTGCGCTCTTAATACATTATTAATAAGTTCCTAAAATGTTACTAAGGCGTTTGTTAACTTAAATAGTATAATAGTGTATTTATAGTATCTATAACTTATTTAGAATGCTGTCTTTTATTCTTTACTTTTCTTAATTCTAATAAGGTAGTATCTATTTTAGAGGTCTAGTGCTATAAAGACCTTAGCGTAAAATAATAGATTCCTAAGTTCTATAATATTTAGTAGTAGATATTAATTCTTTATTATAATGTTATTAAGTTTTTAGTAGTTAACGCACATCTTTAGTAGCTTATTCTTCTTTAGTATAAAGAGTATAGAGAATCCTGCTAGTTGTAAAGGGCTGGAGCCTTGATGTCCTCTAGTACTCGGCCTGTGGCCTTCGTTGGCTTTTCTTACCTCAGCACTAGCACCTCAGTACTAGCACCTCAGCACTAGCCGCTGACTATCGGCCGCACTAGTTACGCTAACTGTCAGCTGACCCGGCGACCTCTGATAACCTTAGTTAGTCCTAACCTTGGTTAGTCCTAACTATCCGGGTTAGATATAAAAAACCCACGTAGTCTCTCTATAGTTCTGTATCTAATTCATTCACTGTTTACCTTGCACCTTTTGTTAACCCAACGCACCCTTACACTAGTAATGTTAAAAGTCTTATATAGCTTTTTACTAAATTCTTATCTAGCTTTTCTCTTAATATCTTAAGTTCTATCTCTATTAGTTAATAAATTAGTCTAAAAGGTAGAGTCTTCCCTTCTTCTAGAATAATCTTATAATTCTAGAGTTAGTGTCTTAGTAAGGCTTTGTTATTTACTACTTCTACAAAGAGGTGCTAAAATTCTTTATACTCTTTTAGGATATCTAGAGTTACGCGTGTTTTTAAAACTCTTACTTTGTAACTTAGAGAAGCTCTTCTAGTATCTGTTAAGTTAAACCCTCTTGTCTTAAGGTCGTTCTTAGTTAAAGTTTGCTATCCCTTAGTAATATTATTAATCTTCCTCTTATTTACTATCTTAGTTGTTAGATGCGTAGGCTAGCTTATAAGTACATCTAGTCTGTAGCACTTAAATAAGAACTTCTTTAACTTCTAGTTAATCTGCAGATTATGTTCTTATAACTAAGGAAGTCCTAATATTATGTTGTAGGTAGCTAGTCTAAAAACGTCTAAGTCTATCTCTTCTTAGTGTTCCTAGATATAGAGCGTTACTTAGGTAACCTTATAAGTAATTGTTGTCTTGCCTAGCATAGGCTAACTGTTAGCTACGTGTAGTAGATAGGATTCTTATTTCTTTAATACTTCTAGGCCTGCTACTACTTAAGCAGAAATAAAGTTAGCCTATGCGCTAAAATCTACTAGTGCCTGTATTTAGTGTTTGTTAAGCTTTACTGTGAGCTTAAGGAGGCCTAGGAGATTTATCACGTCTAATCTTGGTAAAAGATGCTAACAGTTAGAAGGTGAATGAATTAGATATAGAACTGTAGAGAGACTAAGGACCTGGATAGTTAGGTCTACTAAGGTTAGGACTAACTAAGCACCTTTACAATACCCCCTCTTAAAAAAAAATAGTAGGGGTAGTAATCTTGTTCCCTAGAGTTCTACTCTTCTAGGGCTTCTGTATTTTTTAGATTAACAGCTGGTTCCTAGGTTAGATCTAGATATCCTAACTATTTAACTAAGTACTGCTTTTTTCTTCCTTTTCCTCTTTCCTCTAATAGGGTCTCTACTAGGTATTCTTCTCTATCCTCTGTCTTAATTGGTAGAGGTTTATTGTCGTCTATTGGCTGGCTTGGTAGAGGGTCTAAGGACGCTAGTCTAAGGTTATTAACATTAAATACTAGGTAAATCTAGCTAGGAGTATTTAATTTAACTGCGTTTAGTCTAATAACCTTAAGTACCGTGTACTTAAGATTCTTCTAGTTAAGTTTTCTGCTAGGCCTTTTTGTTTTATAGTAGTTGCCTAGTTTTAACTATACCTTATCGCCTATTTTAAGCTAAGGTAATTAGTGCCTTCTCTTATTTGCTTACCTTTCTTGTTCTTGTTAGCTTTCTCCTATTGTAGCTTGTGCAAGCTTAATACTTTGTCGTAGCTTATTAATAATATTTTCTGCCTTTTAATAATCCTCCTGTATTCTCCTTAGAAGTTGTTGTTAAGGACTGTGCTTAGGTGCAATTTGTAGAGGATCTACCTTATAGCCGTGTTGTAGGAAAAAAGAAGACATTTTAGTAGACTAAGCTTGCCTTGCTATAACTGTAATCTTAGCTATCTCTAGGTTGCTTTTCTAGTTTGTTTGATCCTAATTATAGAAGGCTTATAAATAAGCCTGTACTATAGAGTTTATTCTTTCTGTAGAACCGTTAGTTTTAGGATAGTATCTAGAAGATAAGCATTGCTTAATTTCTAATAACTTGTAAAGCTTAATCTAAAAATAGTTAATAAACTGTATACCTCTGTCTAAAGTAATATAGTTTAGTAACTAATAGTAAGCCACAATAGAGTTAATAAAAGTTTTAGTAACACTTTCTGTAGTAATGTTCTTAAGGCCTATTAGGACAACGTTCTTGCTAAGCCTATCTATAACTACTATAAGGTTTATACAGTCTTCGCTTTCTCGTAACCCTGTAATAAAATTAATAGAAATTTCTTTTAATATTTACTCTAGTATAGGCAAGGGTTTTAGTAAGCCTTGTAGGCCGTCTCTTTATGGTTTTGTTCTTCTACACACTAAGCAGTTCCTTATATACCTTCTAATACTTTTACTAATAAAGGGCTAAAAGTATTTTCTTGTAATAGCTTAATAGGTAATATTCCTTCTTAGATAGCCTAAAGCTCTAGAACTGTAGATTTTGTAGATAATTCTAGTTCTTAGAGGTTTATTATTAGGTACCTATTTTTAATCTTAGTATAGAAGGTTTCTAGAATCGTCTAGTCAGCATTTAGAAATAGAAAGTTTAAGATCTAAAGCTGTAGGAAATTGTTGTTTACTATCCCTTACAGCTTTCTAGGCTATTTAGTAGGTTTTATCCTCTTTTTTAGCTTTATCCTATAGATCTTCTAGATCTAATTGCTCCTAAGGTAATTCTAGTACTGCTGCTAGATAGCTGTTTCAGCTAAAGGTTCTAAGCACCTCTTTTTCTTCTAGTTCTTTGTTAGTAGCTGCAGTTGTAGGTTTAAATACTTGTAGAAACCTCCTAGAAATCCTAGTATTCTAGTTGTTTGCTGGCATATCTTGTTGTCTCCTAGATAAGGCATCAGCCCTAGAGTTATTAACTCTAGGCCTGTAGGATATTTCTATGTTAGGAAACTTTCCTAGCAATTAAGCCTATCTTATTTGTCTCTTATTAAGCTGTCTAGGCCTACTAAAATATTTAAAGTTTTTATAGTTTGTAATAACTATAAACTTCTTTAAAGATCGTAGCATAGCATCCTACTTAGATAAGCAGGAGATAACTGCTAGTAATTCCTTATTATGTATCTTGTAATTGCTTTGCGTGCTAGTTATCTTTTTTAAATAATAAGCTACCAGGCGTAAGCTTCTTTTATTATTGTATTGTGAGAGGACTCCTGCTACTATATATCTAGAAGAGTCTGTTTCTAGGATTGTTTCTCTGTCAGGACCCTATTAAGCTAGTACTAGCTTAGTAATAAATAACTCCTTAAGCTTATTAAAAGCTTTTTGCTTAGTTTTTCCCTATTAAAAGGAGATGTTACTAGTAAGCCTTAAAAGAGGAGCTACTATCTCTAAGTAGTTCTTAATAAATTGTTAATAGAAGTTTGTAAAACTAAGAAAACTGCGTACTCCTTTAACTTTTGTAGGCGCCTGCTAATTTCTAATTGCTTTTACTTTCTTAGGGTCTATTTAAAGTCCTTTTCTAGCCTTAATAATAAATCTAAAGTATTTTGTACTCTGTACGTTGAATTCGCATTTCTAGATGTCTAAAGGTAATCTAGCCTTGCCTATAGCTTCTAAAACCTTATTTGTATTATGTTAGTGTTCTTTAAGCGTGCCATTAGTGTAAATTAATACGTTGTCTAGGTAGGCTAAGCAAAAATCGTTAATATACTTGCGGAGGGTCTAATTAATATAGCGTTAAAAGGTACTAAGAGCGTTTGCTATACTAAATAGAGTAACTAGCCACTTATATAACCTAAATCTAGTACAAAAAGCTGTTTTCTACTTATCTCCTACATTAATTCTAATCTTGTAGAAAGCTGTAGAAACGTTAATCTTTGTAAACTATTTAGCTTTTGCAATATTGTTAAGGGTTTCCTAAATTAAAGGTAAAGGATAACAATCTTTCTTTGTAATAGCGTTTAGGGCTTAGTAATTAATGCAGAAACGTAATCCTCCTCTAGGTTTTTTGGCAAAAAGGACAGGAGAGGAGGTAGAAGAGCTACTAGCTCTAATCTATCCTTTATTAAGTAGAGAAATAAGCTCCTTTTGTAATACTAGGAGTTCTAGGCGGCTTATACTATATAGAGGTCTCTAGGGAGCCTTTTTTTCCTTACCTTTATCGTCTTTCTTTAGTTTAATGCGGTGATCTACTTTAGATCTGCGTAAAGGAGGTAGTACAGAAGCAGTTTTTAGATTAAAAATCTAAGCTAGGTGTTAATAAGCCTTAGGGAGTAAAGGTAGGACCTCTACTTTCTTCTTAGGAGCTAGGGCTTTTTTAATATTCTTAAGAGAAGCAGCGAAAGTTTGAATAGACTTATCCTTTTTCGCCCGCCTAATATAGGAGTAATAAGCTGTTGCGCTTATTTATTTTAATCTCTAGTCTCCTTTAATAGGGCGATCCTTAGTGCTAAGTAACTTAATTTTTTAGCTAGAAGAATGGATGTAAATCGTTTTTCTAGAAGGAGCAATAGTAACCTCTCTTCTATTTATCTAGGGCTGTCTAAGTATTAAATTATAACTAGGGTGTATAGGGGCCACATAACCCTAAATAGTATCCTTATAGCCTTTAATATTAATGTCTAACCTAGCAACTTTGTTAATAGTTTTAGGTTTATCTATAACTCCTTCTAATCTCCTAGGAGAAATAGAAATGCACTGTAAGTTAGCGTTTTTAATAAGTTAAGGGCTAATAAGCGAGTATGTAAGGTTTCCTGTATTAATTAAAGTAGAGGCAAAAGTGTAACGATTTACTAGCGCCTCTAAAGTAATTCTATTGCTGCTTATATTCTTTTTAAAGTTTGCCTACTCCTTAACTAAGTTATCCTGACTTATTAGAGGCTCCTGCTAGTAACTTTAAACAGGAGCTACTCTTTTTCTAAATCTAAGTCCTTATTTAAGCTTCCTTTGCTAAGCTTATTATCTTTCTCTTTCTTAGAGTTAGAGGACTTAACCTAAGTCTTTTTCTCCTTTTTAGAAGATCTCTTATTCTCTGTACAATATGTAGATAGATAGCCCTTCTGTTTACAGTTAAAACAGCGTCTTTCTCTATACAACTGTTCTTACTCCTAGTTACTAAACTGTTAAGGTTTAGCAGTTCTTCCTGTGTATTCTATCCCTTCCATCTAGTCTCCTTTCAAAGGAGAAGGAGGAGGAGAAGTTCTCCTAGATTTATACTCCTTAGGCTTATTGTCTCTGCCTTTAGAGTACTCCTCTATTCTATAGAAGTAATCAGTAGTCTCTATTACTTTGTTTTGCAGGCTATCTAAATCCTTATAGGTAATACCTACAAGTTTGTCTTAAAGTTTCTAAATAAAGCTTTTTTAGAAAAGCATTATCCTTGTATCCTCGTCTAAACTACTATTAGATAATAGTAGTTATTCCTAGAATTCTATGATGTATTTGCGTATGCTTTTCTAGCCTTAGCTTATAAACTAGAGCTTGTTCTTAGCTCTCTCTGCACTATAGGGATCTCTAAACATTTAATTAAAGAAGTTTAATAGTTTATTAAAGTTCTATAAATTAGAAATCCCTATTTAGTTGAGGAAAGGCAGAGTAAGGGTTACAGCTAAGCCTTTTAATTAACTAAAGGCGTAGTTACAAGTCCTTTTATCTATGTTAAAATCTTCCTTATTATTCTCTACCTTAGCAGTAAGCTGTTGTTAAAAGATTTAGTACAACTTTCTGTTTCTGTTAAAAGTATTAGGATCTAGTTGTTTAAAATGCCTAGGCGTTTGTTAATTTCCTAAGGCAGCTAATAAGGTAAGTAACTAAGGTAGAGGTTGTTGTTCTACCCTAGGCTCCCTTTGTTGTTGCAATGTTGTGCCTATAGCTTCCTAAGCTTAGAAAGCTTTCTGTACTTTTGTAGAGGTAGCTATCTCGTCTAGGCCCCCTGCTCTACAAAGTCTCTCTAAAGTAGTCTCTACTTTAGGTTTGCTTACACTATCTTAGTATAATTCTGCTATCCTTACAACTAAAAAAGCTGTTAAGGGTTTTGCTATTGTATTTGTAGGTACTCACTAGTACTCTATATTGTTAACAGGAATTGTTATAGGTGCTACTACGCTTAGTAGGCTTATTCTTCGTGTAGGAGCTACACGCTTAGTAGGCTTATCTAACAAATTTAAACGCCTAAGAGATTTATATAACTAAGTATCCCTTAGCACTTTTAATCTAGTGCTTCTTCTGTTAATCCTTTAGTAGATTTAAATAGTTAACTAATTAACTAGCGCTCTAATTAATTAGATTCTTGCGCGTAGATATAGCTCTAGCTAGCTTCTTGTCTAGATATAGCTCTAGAGGGCTCCTAAGTACGACGTAGCTACGCGAGTAGCTAAAGAAGGATCTAATTTAATTATAAGGGTGCGTTGGTTTGACCAAAGATGCAAGGTAACAGTAGAAGGTGAATAAATTAGATACAGAACTATAGAGAGACTACGTAGGTTTTTATATCTAATCTGGATAGTTAGGACTAACTAAGGTTAGGACTAACTAAGGTTAGGACTAACTAAGGTTAGGACTAACTAAGGTTAGGACTAACTAAGGTTAGGACTAACTAAGGTTAGGACTAACTAAGGTTAGGACTAACTAAGGTTAGGACTAACTAAGGTTATTAGAGGTCGCCGGGTCAGCTGACAGTTAGCGTAACTAGTGCGGCCGATAGTCAGCAGCTAGTGCTGAGGTGCTAATGCTGAGGTAAGAAAAGCCAACGAAGGCCACAGGCCGAGTACTAAAGAACATCAAGGCTTTAGCCCTTTACAATCTGTAGAACTTCTTCGCGATAATATATTAGTTATATTTAATATTAAGGCACGTGTGTTATAAGGGTTAATTATACTCCTATGCACTAGTTTTATTCTTATAATCCTTCTACTGCGTTATGTGTATCTACAGGTTCTCTTCTAGATTATTATATTTATAAAAGTATAGGCTGTGTCTCTTGTCTTATATATATACTGCGCATTTGTTGTTTAGACAATTATACTATTAGTGTTTATATTTAGGTATCTCTTTTAGTTTCTTAGGAAGCTATATTAATTTATACTTATTAAAATAGTAGATTGTATATTTGTTGTATATATATGTAGTCTATAAGTACTTCGCATGTTCTAGGTTGCGTAAGTCTATCTAATAGTATATATCTTTAGCGTGGCTATTATCTTAAGCCTTACGCTACTAGTGTATTGCCTAAAGTTTGTTGTAAACCTCCTTTTTTTCTTTATCTAAGAGTTAGTGCGTTAGTTTGTTCTAAGAAGCCTTAGCTTCTTTAGTCTATTTCTATACAAAATTGTTGTATAAGTTTTTATTAATAGTTACTACTAGAGTAAGCCCTTTCTTCTGCAGTTCTTCTAGTAAGTTAGCATACTAGCTATAGTCTAGGAATATTCCTCTATAAGGTTCTATTTATTTTTAAGGTATCAAAGGTGGTGGTTGTTGTTGTAGTCAAAATGGGTTTTCCAAAAAAGTGAAAAGCAGCTGCTCTCTACTAATCAGTCGCAAAAGTCAAAAAAAGATTGTGTGTAGTCGACGAAATTCGAACGGTGAGTGGATGAGGTCCACGCGCTAAGCGCTCGGAGCAGAAAAGCTCAGACCACTGAGCGAAATCAGGGTCAAAAAATTTGCTGAAGGTACTAAAAAACGACACCAATTGAAACGTGTTCAACGGCGATTGCCAGCCTATGGCCTATAAGGTTCTATAAAGATCTTCTTAGGTTGTCTAAGCTACCTAAGTAGAGCGTTACCTTCTCTGCTAGATCTGTTAAGCATCTAGTCTCTGTAGGTAGTAGTACCTATGTGCTAATATTATGTCTATCTTCTATAGTGTAAGTAAGGAGTTTCTATATAGCTAGTAGAACTGTCTCTTTATCTTATGCTACTGGGTCTTCCTATGTAATTAGTGTAGCTAGTTAATAGTTTTCCTAAAACTTAGCTATCTTGCTGTGTTTAGTTTAATTTACTAGAGTTACTTCTATATCTTTATCTAGCACTATTTTAGAAATGTTGTTATTTAAGGTTTCTTCTAGTGTAATTATTACTATGTTATCTAGACTGTTAATACTTACCTAGTCCTGTTCTTAAACTATAATAATAGGTTATATAAAAACGTTCTATTTATTGTCTAGATTATTATTAGGTTTTATATAGTAAATAATATTTAGTTGTTAAGTTACTTTGCCTTAGCTTTAGTAGTCTTATTTTCTGTAACTTTCCTTGCTACATCTATAATAAGTAACTTTCTTATTACCTTTATTATACATAAACTTTTTTCTTTTTAGTCTTTTATTAATGTTGTTAAGGTGTATTAGCTTATAGCTATTAGTAGCATAATGCCTTAGGATCCTAGGTACATAGTTTCGCTAGCGTCCTTAGTTAGGGTATAGGCGTTAAGGTGTTTAACGTAGTTAAGTGTCTGTGTTCTTAAATGCGCAATTCTCTTACGCAAATAGTTATTTCTTTAATATAAGCTTATAGAGTTTATTATCTACTCTAATAGCTTTAGCTATAAGTTTGTTAAGCGTGTTAAGGCTAGATTTACTTTTTATAAGTTTTTATTAAATAGTAGGTTTAAGACCTTGTTAGGATATTTACATTAAAGCGTTGTTGTCCTATTTAATAACAATTTTGTACTGTTAAAGTTTAGTTGTGTAGTTAGTAGTAGACTTAGTTTATTATAGTTTCTAAATTTTCTATTCTACAACTACAAACTCCTTAAAAGGTAAGAAGACTTCTTTAATTTTAATCTTAAAGGCATCCTAGTCTTTAACTAAAGTAGTGTTGTTAGCGTCTATAATAGAACTATCTATATAGCGTTAAAGGATTAAGTTAGCCTACTTCTCCGCATCTCCTTAAAAATACGTAAAGGCTAAGACTACCTTGTTATTATTGTTAATTCTGTCTTCTTTATGATAGAAGTATCTATTAACCTAGAGGAGCTAAGCGTTAAGCTTGCTACAATTACTATAATAAGTCTTAGGCTTGTTAGTGCGGCTTGTAGTCCTCCTAGTGAGAAAATTAGCGGGTGTGTCTATAGTAGTATTGCTTATCTTTAAGGGTGTTTAAAGTATAAAGATTTTCTAAAGATAATTTAGGTTAGTTCTTAGGAGAGTAAACAGGTACTAAGAACATAGGGTGTACTAGCACAATTAGAAGATTAATATAATAGTATAAGGGTGTGTTAGCATAATTAAAAAATTAATATAATAACACAAGGGTAAGAAATAAGTCTTAATCTTTAGATTAATTACTAAGATAAAACTCTAAGTTAAACACAATAAGCTATAAGGGCATATTGCCTACTACTATATACTAGTAAACGTAGTGCTCGTGTACAAGCATGCGCTTGTAGATAAGCGCTTGTGGATAAGCGTTTGTAGATAATTAGTCACGTAGTCACGCTTGTGTACGAGCGTGCTCGTCAGTGAGCAGTCACGTGACAGCGGCGTGGTTGCCTGGCTGTGATCATCTGCTCATGTCGCATGGTCCCTGAAGGATCGTCCCTCTCGTCCCTTGGTTCGGATCGTAACAGGTACACAGGCCTAGTACAAAGGAAACTCCGATAACTAGATGCAAACGCCTACTTTAGGCGACCAAGCTCTACACACCCCTCCCCTCCTCCCTCTTCTCCTCCTCCCCCTCCCCCTCCCCCTTTTTACCTCTACACAATAGGCTAAGAGCCTCACCTTTATTTAGATAAACCACTCTTTTTAAATAACTTAGAAGAAAAAAAACCACATAGATACCTGCAGGCCTCGGCCTGCAGGTCTTATATAGCCCTTTAGGCTGAGAAAGGACGTTAAACTACAATAAAAATAAAAATAAAAAAACTCCAAAATCAGGTCACGCACAGACTACTTGCAGAGTTTTTAACAGATCACTACTCTGTTTCTCTACAACGGCCAGCGCGCACGCTACAACACCTGCACCAGGAAAACAAGTATCAGAAACTGATTTTAGGAAGGCGTTTAAGATAGTTTAGGCGAGAAAAAGGCAAAGCCAGACCTTTTTCTCGCCTTGAAAAGTTGGTGTTCGATGAGTGTGTAATAGCATTTTTTTTAATTGTAGTTTAACGTCCTTTCTCAGCCTAAAAGGCTATATAAGACGTGTAGATTTAGGACCTACAGGTATCTACGTGGTGTTTTCTAATATATGATTCATTTTCAAGGAGGGGTTCGTCTAAATGAAGGTAAGGCTCGTAGCCTAGGGTAGTTTTAACAAGTAGCTTTCTCAGCCCTTTGTTAGGCTTAAAGCCTAAAGTAGTTTTAACAAGTATCTTTCTTAGTCTTTTGTTGTGTAGGAAGTATGTAGAGCTAGTATGCTAGTCTAGTTATCTCTTTTACTTCTTATACATTGTTGTAGGCTATGCTAGCTGCTCTCTTGTATTGCTTATATAGGTACCTAAGCAGTTCGGTATAGGGTCGATATATAAGGTCGGTATATCGAGTTAGTATAGGGGGATTTCGGTGTAGGTAGATAGCTAGGAGCACTAGCTATCAATTCTAATGTGTAGGTCGATATAGGAGGTCGGTATATCAAGTCGGTATAGGGATTTTGAATAATAGATAGCTAGGTAGATAAATCTATTAGTTCACTACGCTAATAAATCTATTTACCTAAGTAGAAAGCTGTTGCTTTATTAAGTAAGAGTCGAATTGCTTTTAATTAAACTTTAAAATTAGCTTACACACAGACTACTTGTAGAGTTTTTAATAGTTAACTACTCTGTTTCTCTACAAACAGCCAGCGCGCACGCTACAACACCTGCACCTAGAAAACAAGTATCAGAAGCTGATTTTGGGAAGGCGTTTAAGATAGTTAAGGCGAGAAAAAGGCAAAGCTAGACCTTTTTCTCGCCTCAAAAAGTTGGTGTTCGATGAGTGTGTAATGGCATTGAAAGGGCGCGAATCGGACGCGCTGCTTATCGATAACGCACCCCAGGCAGCCCACGTCGCACGTTCCCACTGTGCCACTGCTTTCTGAGTCCAGCCACACGACATGACGAACTCATTTACGCCTGTCCAATATAGCATGTCACAGATACCTGAATTGAAAATTATTTCATGTACATATCGGCGCGATTGTCAAGATGTAATACTACGGTTAAGTCTACATTCATGCATTTGCTAACCAATCTGCAGGGACGCCGGCAGCAGCAGGCGCAATGGCAAGCCAGCATCCTGCGAACCATGCAGGCTGAACAAAACCAAATGTGACCATGGTCATCCTAAGTGTGACCGATGTCGCCAACGAGGTATTGAAGATCGGTGCTTCTACCACCCAGCGCCTCTCACCAAGCCGCGTCGAACTGCCGATGAGTCAGGCACAGGCGAATCCCGTCCTCCGAAGAGAAAGTATGAATACCCCAGAACACAATAACAGTCAAAGATTTTGACCTGGCTAGACGACCCTCCAAGCAGGCTTCAGATTCTGCTGTCGCCTTTGCGCCACCGTCTCCGTCACACGGTGACAAGCTTGCAGATGCCGTTGCTGCCGATGTTTACCATCCCGGATTCCTCGGACCTGGATCGTACGCCGTACTTCTTCCTCAGGATGAAGAGCCCGGTCAACTACGCGAACGTGAAGAGTCGATTGCGTCAGAGAGATCAGACCGTGAACTCACACACCAGCATACCCTGTCGAAATCTATGCGATATCAAATGGCTTGTGGCGTATTGAGCACCTTTCGTCATTATAACTCGATAAAAGAGCTTGTTCTTTGGTACAACGCAAGCAATGAAGTAGGCGTGATACCCGCTCAGCTCCAAGTTGATGCCGTGAACGCATTGGAAGCTGTTGTTGACAAGCACGACCTCCGACGGAAAGCCCCCAACTCCCAACTCATAAGCCAAGTGCTCGAAACGACAGCACGCCCTTTCACAATATCGCAGTCACTGGAAGCCGGCGACTTTCATACTCTGTGTTCGGGCGAAAATCTACGATTTGAGACTATTGGCCTTCTCCTCGCGACGGCGGGAAGATCGCTCACGTTCGGCTTCGTTCCAGATATCTTTAATGGTCCTACTAACAAAGACATGAAGCTGAGATTCGCTGATGAGCTGCTTCGGGCGAGTACGACTTGTCTTTTTCTCACGACGATGCTTGCCACAGTCAACGATCTGACGATCTGGATGTACTACGAAAACTACCTATTTACAAACTTGATGTGTGGTTATGCCGGCACGTAGGAGCACAGTTCGTTACTGGGAATATGGAGCTGACTCTGTCTAGGTCCACCTGGCTGGCGACGTATCGGCGAACTGTCTACGCAGATATATGCACTGGGTATTCACCAGGAGAAGAAATGCGATCACGCTCCGACATGGTTGGCAGAAACTCGTCGTAGGATCTTTTGTTCGTCATATAATCAGGATAAGTCAATATCTACCTTTTTAGGGCGTCCGATACGTATCAGCAAAAGGCACACTGATATCAAACTTCCTCTTGATCTGGCCGACAATGAAGTCACCGGTGATCAGGCGGCGCTGGATTCTGCAATAGTAGCGTTGGATGCAGACGGTTGGAACACCAAAGGCAGATGGTTGAGAGCGTCCTGGATTGTAAGTATTCTAAACTCTTTATTGCAATTCGTAAGCTAATATACATATTAGCGTCTACGTCATATATCCCTACGGTTTCGTGAAGAAATTCTGGAATTCTCGCTCGTCAAGATCGACGGGAATGCTGAAGCTCAACTACTGTACACTTCTCCTAGCGATAACACCTTGGCTTCTACTAATAGGTCCACAGAGACATATCCGAACGTATACGCGCCTCCTGGGAAATGCTACCAAAGCACATGCGCTACTGGAAGACCTGCTGGGAAGAAGACATCCCTACAGTAATCTGCCTGATGCTATGCATCGTCCATCTCACACACTGGTACAATGAGTTCATGATTCAGAAACTGCTCGACTACAGCTCTTTGACGCTCAATGCCGCTCTCTTGCGCGTTTCAATTGATCTTCTCTCGAACACTTTGACCTTGGGCACGATTCGCGATCGGTCGTATGATGTTCACCGCGACATGCTTAATGCATTGTTGCTATTTGGTGTACCTGCTGCCTCAGTATTGGCAACCGCTCTACGCGAGCAACATCGGACCGGCCAGCAGTTTCCTGCTGACACTTCCCGTGCGGAGATCATTCGCATGCTTAGTGTGCTCATCTCACACCTTGATGCTGCCGCTCACATGGAGAACTCAGGAGCGAGACATGGCGAGGCGAACTACAATCTTTGTCGCAAGGCGAGTAAAATCTTCACCAAAGTTATAGACGCGGTGTTGGACTCCAAATTTGTTGAAGAGATCACGCCCGCGAGTGATCAGCTGGGTTTGGATTTGGACCTTAACCTTTTCATGGGTGCGGGACTAGACGGCTTTGAGGGTATGGAATTTTCGGGCCTGGGAATGGGACTTGCTACGAACGGAAATGGAAACTTCACAGATGCTGTGGTCGATTGGGGTGCATTTGGCCAGTGGAATGCTTTCGGTGGACCTGTATAGACACCCATTTGCTGTAAGCTAATATTACAATTTAGAATGATGCTGCTACTCACCTTTTCCATGCATAATTCCTGTCAAAGAAAATGCTTCTTCAAAATTTACTGCAAGAATCAGCTCCTTCTACGCTTCCAATACAGCCGTCCTCTTGATGTTCGTGTACCGGAATCCGAAAGCGGCAAGGAATGCGGCGCCACCGAACGCAATGCCGACGATGAGACACTCCCGGAAGCCGGCCACGTAGGCTTCAAGCACTTCCTGCAGGAACTGCTCAGGGATCAATCTCTTGAGCTCGGAAGCACCCGCGTCCAGGACAATTTGAGGATTGGGGCCGGGCGCCGTGATGGCGAGCTGCTTGAGGAGCGTGTTCTGGAAGGCAGCTTGGGCGGCCGAAACACCGAAAGCACCACCGAGAGTTTGTATGACTGCGTTGGCTGTTAGAACTGAGAGTGGAAAAAAGATGATATCGATGTCAACCTACATAGCAGCGTAGCTGTGGCTAGTGGCACGTCAACCTCCTTGGTTGTAGCCTGAATAAGCATGACAGGAACTTGGAAGCTCACACCGATACCGATACCGCAAAGGACTTGGTAACCAATCCAGACTCCGGCAGAAGAATCGGTATCGAAAGTGTAAATCATACCAGAACCGATGGTGGTTAAGGCGGTTCCTCCGATCATCCATGGATATGCGTAGCCTGTCTTCGTGATGATTTGGCCGACGATCACGACACAGAAAGCTGACAACATGATAAGTATTTGGAAAATGTAGAAGAGCGTGCTGCGTTGCCGATATACTTACTAACCGCGAGGATAAAGGGTACCGTGCGGACACCACTTGTGGACGCTGAGACGCCTTGTACAGATTCTAGCCATCGTTAATAGTGGTCACACAATGTGCCACTCAGTGAACTTACGGAAGTAAATCGGCAAGTAGTAGAAGGTGACCAAGAAGGCGGAGTTGATCCTGGTGATGATCAGCCGTTGCTTCCTATGACAGCCGCATTGATGGAGACCTACAGGAACGAAAACATCGAACCGACCCAGATCGTTCTCCTCTTGATGATGAGACTATGGACCATAGCGTTTTCGCCGAGCCACCACTGCTCAATCACGAACAAGATCATGCATACGACGAATGCAACTAGGGTGCCAATGACAGCACCGCTGTTCCAAGCCTTCGAGATGCCACCCCATTGTAGAGCCAGAATGAAGCAAGTCACAGCGCCGACGATGAGGGATAGACCGAGCATATCAAGCTGACGGAGCATACCACGCCAGTCAGGACGAGATTTGGGTGGCTCGTTGGCGAAGAAGAGGAGTATGAAAAGACACGACACACCGCCTACTGGAAGGTTGATGTAGAAGCTGTAGATATCTTAGTACGAATCTAAACAAGCATATTTCAAGCTTGCTAACATACCACCAGCGCCAAGAGACATGGCTGGTAAATGCACCGCCAATAAGTGGGCCGACAACACTAGCGAGACCGTAAGATGCACCCATCAATCCACTGTACTTTGGTCGATCGACCGAAGGAACCAGAACAGCGATGATGGTGTATGAGCCAGAGAACAGTCCAGCGGCACCGATACCCCATATCGCACGACCAATTATCAAAGCTGTAGACGTTGGAGCAGCACCTATCTCACGAAAGCATCAGTCAGATCTCGACTTCAATCTAGAGTGAAAGGTATCGAAGGAATCGAAGGAGACTGCAAACTTACCGCAGATCACGCTACCCAACTCAAAGAAGAAAATGGAAGTAAGATATGTCCATTTTAACGGAAAGAAGGTGTATAATCGTCCCCAGTGGGCGGTAGTCGCAGCTGTAGTGATGAAGAAAGCTGAGCCATACCAACCAATGTCTTGAAGACTGCTGAAATCATCTGTAATCTTAGGAATAGCGGTTGAGATAATGGTCTGGGCTTTCAATTAGTCACTGATATAGAAAAGGCTTATGTGAATACTTGCGAAGTCGAGGGAAGCCTGGGAGAATAGATTAGTCAAAATCTTTATTGTTCATCAATATGAAGTCGGCTTACAAGGAAGATAGCTAAAACCAGGCCTACAAGCACGAGCACGAACCGTCCTCTACTCAACTGGATATGCGCTTCTTCTACTTCTTCCTTCGTATCGGGCGACCCTTCGATGGTATGTAGATCCTTCTCAGAATCTGGTGGTGTAACGATGCCTTCCTTCATATTTGCAAGATGGTTGTAAACTGTTTGCAGGAAAGATGAACGATGGTGACTGTGGTTGTGATGAAGCTCTTCATCGTAGGTTAATAGCCAAATAGCAACTTCAACTGAGCCGCAGCATCAGGAACTCCTGGACTAGGCTAAGCTCAGAAGCGTGATTACGGACGAAAGCCAGTCAGCGAGAAGTGCTTGGTGTGCGATGGGGAAGGATTTCCTTGGAAGCTCTGTGCGGACGTCCGGCGCGCTAAGGCGGACCTCCGTGTTGGCAGGTTCAACTCAACGAACAAAGACCTCAGTGTTTTTCTGCGTCAATTGTTCTTATTTGAGACTGCCGCTTTGGGCTTGCACATGTCTTGTCTCGCTATGAGGGATGCTTTAGTGGTTGGTGGATGTCCTGTTCACGTTGGTCCGGTCGGTTCATTGATCTAGGTGGTCAGCCTCAGCAGCAAGTTGCAGATGACATATCTCCCAGTCTATGAGGCTTGTTTAAAAGTTCATTCTGGCAATTCTTGACTGTTTGGGGACAGGGAGTGCATGAGGCGCTCTCGATAAAGGTATGCATGCAGTATGCGGGAGTTGCGAAAAATCGACGCTACTTGCAGATTACAGCAGATGCAGCGCTACCACAAATGAACTAGATGTTAACGCTTCACTAAAGAATGCTAAAGGTTCAAAATCTTGAAGTGACATTATGTGGCTCAGTTTGGGTCGATGTTCGAGGAACATGAGGCCGTACCAATACCTCTGATCTTTGCTCAAAATTAGTGTGGGACTTCTGGTGAAGCTATTTCACAAATGTCTTGCGCTTTACGGGTGAACCACTAGATAACAGAAAACTGTGTTGAAGATGTAAAGGATTGAACAACACAGTCTACAGCGTGCGAAGCAATATCTACTTTAACAAAGTGTATTAACGGCGTCGATCGCAGGGAAGTGATGTGTGCTACAAATATGATATGAAGAGTCGACATTCGATTGTGGCAACTCAGCATAATAGCAACGCCACCACACGCATGCACGCTATGATTTAGGCAGTAGCAAATGTGGGTCTCAAGAGACCATATTGACACAAACAAGATCTAGCATTCAGTACTAAAAGAGCGAGCCTATCAAAAAGACAATCGCAAGGAAAAGGACAAGCCTAATGACATGATACAAAAACATGGCAGAACACAACTCAGGGCTGAGGATTTCTGGACTAAAAACCGTTTAGATGGCAAGATCAGGGTGTGCCGCCAATGCCTCCTCGAACATTGTCACGAGCTTCTTCTCCTTATACGCATCTCTTGGCTTGATGTCGAACACAAATACCTCCGGTCGGGTGATGAGCAAGTCTGTCCATTCGAAAGTGTGTACAGAGATATCTGTTCTGGCGTTAGTATTAGTGTGCAAGTATCGCAAGTAGGATACGCACCGATCCCAATCTTGTTCTTCTTCTTAGTGACATTAAAGGCTCAGGCCAAAGAGCCCATGATGGTGACCAACTGATAGTCCACGATCTCCATACCCAAACAATTACGGCGACCATAACCAAAGACGTGGTGGTTTATGATGTTAGGGTACTTCGTCAATGGCTCCTTGTATGTAGGGTATTTCGGGTTGAGGTAGCGATCGGGGTTGAACTCTTCCGGATTGGGGTAGAGAGCCTCGTCACTTCGACGCGCCCATTCGGTAGGGTGGACTAGTGCACCTTTCGGAATGAAGTAGCCATTGTATACATCGTCCCTCTCGGCCTCGTGGGGTACGCCAGTGGGGACTGGTGGCCTCCAGCGAATCAGCTCTTTGCCGATAGCTCTCAGTACTGGGAGCTTTGGCGCGTCGGCCCAAGTAGGCAGACGGTCGGGACCGCAGACTTCATCGATCTCTGGTTGTAGTCGCTGTTGCCATTGGGGGTAATGGCACATGGCGAGGAAGTACGTCTGGATGGGTGAAGACATAGGGAGTGATGCTGTGATAGCAAGCATACCAACCGCAAATGCACCTTCCTTGTCGTCCGGGACGCCGCTGGGGAACTTCAAGCGTTCCTGCTCCTTGAGGAACGTGCGAGACCAGGAGTGACCCTCTATACCGGCGTTCATTTTGGCTTTGACAGCTTGCATGGCACCGACCCAGAATTCTCTTTGGACATCATGGCGGGCTTTCTCTCTCCAGTACCAGGGATTGAGAACATTCGGCAACGTCTGGACGACAGGAAACCGGTTAGGCAGCTGACCGGCTGGGGAAATGGCGGAAAGTAGACCGGCTGAGCTTTGGTTTAGACTGCGACTTAAGGTGGGGTCTTCCCATGCGAGACGAGCGCTCACTCGATGGGTGAATTCCTCGGCCAAATCAGGATAGTTGCGATTGTCCTTCATCAACATGTACATCATCCTTGTGATCTCAAGATGTGTGAAGCCAAACATATCAAAGTTGTAGGTCTCGGCAAGACATTGGTGAGCGAACTTGCGGTGCCTCGTAAGTGCTTCATTGTTATCCAAAAGAGGTAGATATTCCGCATCGACTTTGGCGCCCGGAATGTTGGGTGTGGGTGCACGGTTCGAATAGTGAGCTCCACGCTTTGCAAGAATGTCCTGTGCCATCTTCTCGCTGTTGATGCGAATGTGTATTACACCGAAGAGTGTATACTGGTAGATAGGGCCGTATTTTTCATGCTATATGAGCGTTAGCTAGGTTACCAATAGTTCCAGAAACTATGTACCCATTCAGCAAATTTTACGTAAACATGCTGTGAAGGGAATTTGTGGATTGGCCCAATCCATGGCAGGCCTTCATGTTATCGCTAGCGAGTTTCCTGCTATCTATCCAATTGAAACTGACCTTTAGGGCCCGGCAACGGCTTGTAATTGCCTTTCTTTGGGTCTTGCCTGAGAAGGCGAACGGCGACCAAAAGAATGGCACCGATGATACTGATGGCGATGCCAGGAACGAAGAAGGAAAGCACAGCTTGTGAAGCAGACTGGACACACGCTTGTACCATGTTGGCTAATTCAAAAGAAGGGTGACTGATGAGATGGTGAGCTGATTCGAATCTTGGGTCAGTCCAGAGCGCTTTTAACTATCATGCTCTTCGTCTTTCAGTATATTACGCTACCACACCAACTCCGTATTGGCATCTCTCTATCGTACACATACCCTCGGACCGTCCCCGGCGTCATGTCTACAGGCATTCCAGCCATGCCATGATCCTTTTGACGCATAACGTGCATGCATCATTGCGATGCCCGGACGCTCATTTTAACGGAGCTGCAGCCGCCAACTACCGATCGGATACATCGAATGATGGCGGAGAGCCGTTTTGTAGTGTTATCGTATCTCGTGGTACTTTCGTTTAGTGGCTGCCGTCATGGCGGTTAGGGATTGTAGTTCGTTGTGCTAGTCCCGACCTCCGCTCGAGTGGGCTAGGCTGTCACGTGCTAGGTACCCCCGCGCTACCCCGCGCTAGTAGTCTTGGCAATCCCCAAATTCGCTATCCAGGGATGCCTTCCACATTGCATGCACCCGCACCTTGATATACCTGATCTCAGCCCATCGTATATTAATTCCACAGCCTTGGTTTTCACGTTTTCTGGGGTACTCGCAAGATTGTAATCTACACCGGCCGCCAATTGTTCGCATCCAACAAGGATACGGAGGTCCGCCTGACAATCAGCAGTAGTATCGCCGAGCACCAGATCAAGAATGGAGAACGCGATCATGTATCGTCTTCACGGATATCCGACGTCCTCTAGACTCTGATCCTACACCATTTAATTTGCCTGGCATGTACTTCCATGTCTCAAAAATACGATCAAGGCGCGGGAGAAGAGGCACATGGAAGCTGTGTATTGTTCTGATGGCTAATCCGGTATCCACTCTAACGAAGTTGGGGGCAGTTCCCTGTATGAACTACGCATCAAAGATTGCATTAGTTTGAGGGCTGGGTCTAAGACACTATCAGTAGCTCAAGCTTCTAGGCAAAGTAAAGTTCGAGCCTGTCACTACGGCCCTTCTTTACGGTGGATACTTCGGAATTGGCGTCCACGAGGCGTCGTCGCTAAAGAGTTGGCTCTTTGTCCTCTCAATGCCCCTAATTACCGTGTATTGGAGGTGGCCCGAAGCACGGCCTGAGCTGGAACTGTGAAGAGCTTAAAAACCAGATAGACCACGTTGTGTAGTGATACTATTGTTGCTCTTCCATCCTTGTTACACCTGCATTGCATTGCTAGCGGCTAGTTCTACTGTCCCATCGTCATGGCATTCTTGGCATCGTTCGTTCTGGTCGCATCCGTCTTTACACAACAGGCTGTTGCGCTCACTTCACAGCAGATACTGACTGACTTGTCCTCCACTCTATCTACTGATTCGGAAGTCATTGCAACCATCGATTCTTCCTACCTAACCGATTTCACGCAGCGATGGAGCATCTACTCAAAGGCTGAGCCAGCTTACACCGTCGCTGCCAAACCCGCTACAGCGGGAGATGTACAGAAAATCTTGCAGTATGCGTCGGAGAACAAGGTCTCTCTCTTGGCAACTGGCGGCGGTCATGGTTACACCACGAGCCTTGGTGGTCTACGAAACGCGCTCAACGTTGATTTGAGCAACTTCAAGAAGGTCGGTGTTGACGCTTCTGCCAACACCATGGTCATTGGAGCCGCTACTACTTTCGCTGATATGTACGAGCCCTTGTACGCGACTGGCAAGATGATGCGTAAGTTCCCGATAGGCCTAATACACCTTTGCGAATGCTCACAAAACATTCAGCGTCTGGTGGGTCTTCCACACCAAGTATCATTGGCGTCACCATGGGTGGGGGTATCGGTCCCTTGACTGGCGAACACGGACTTCTGATCGACTCCCTGCTTTCCGTTGAAATGGTAACTGGATCTTGCGAGATCTTGACGGCGTCTGCTACACAAAACTCCGACCTCTTCTGGGGGATGCGGGGCGCGGGCGTCAACTTCGGCGTAGTCACATCAGCAACCTACCGCATCTACGATACTATCAATGATGGCATGGTGTACAATGCCGATATGTCGTTTGAAGCCGAGAAAAACGCAACGATCTTCGAGATCCTACAGACTTATCAGGGATACCAAGATGATAGGCTTGCGATATCGATTTCTTCCTCACTGAGAAACAATGTGGTAAGTGCTAGCAACATGCTAGTAAGCAAGCGGAGTCTACTAACACTCCCCTAGCCATCTATCGATCTTAGCGCCATTTACTTTGGCAACAAGGAGCAGGGTGACGCTGCCATCAAGTCCTTTATCGACCAGGAGCCAAGATCCAACAATATCTCTGTCGTACCCTACAACCAACTAGTGTACGTTGCCAACTTCGGCGGCGACGTCTTCGTCCGCCAGAAAGGTGTCCGCGCCGATATGTGGGGTTACCAACTCAACAACCTCACTGTGCGAACACTGGTCGACACATACACAAGATATATCAACTTTCTCCTCGCCAACCCAAACGTCAGCAATGCTTTCTGGCTTCTGGAGAAGTTCGGTCTGGGTGTCACGGCGACTATCCATGATGACTCTACCGCCTTTGCCTGGCGCAAGGCCGTGTCGTATGGCTTCTTCGAGTTCAATCTACCCTAAACGTTACTGCGGAGCAGACTAGCACTGTCGACACTTTCGTTGAGAAACTCCGCAACGATCTGATGACTGCCTGCGGAAACCCTGAAGGCCATGTCTTCCCCAACTACGCACGTGGGATTGAAAAGCCGGAACAAGTATACGGCGAGGCAAAGTTGCCGAGACTCCGGATACTGAAGAACAAGTATGACCCCGAGGGCTTGTTCAACCACTACAATTCTTTCGTTTGATTGGTTTACCTTTACATTTTAGGATGGGTGGATGTTTTGTTTTTCTTTTTCTTTGGCGGCGCGGTCGACTTGCTTAGGTACATCAGTAAGCATATTAATTGTATCCTTAACAACACCATTTTCATCATCACTGAGAGAACTTCCCTTCTTTCCTTCGTAGTGACTCATTGCTCACATGGATGCACTGCTATCTATCACCAGTCTCGATGATACCGTCATGCCAGACTGAAAGACTCTCCTCTTGCACTATCTCATTGCTCACAGATCTTGCAACATAAGCAAATCCTTTACGAGCAAAAGCTGCAAAATAATAAGAAAATCGCAACTACAACTCGGTATCCTAGCGATGTTATCGACTTCCGTAAATTTGAAACCGACCACCTTCACCATCTTTACGACCGCAGACAAGTAAGTTAGATGATGATCAAAAAGTGATAAATGAAGGATATGTAGTATAGCAAGTTTAAGATAATAGAAACCCATAACATGAAACCAAGTATTACTCGCCACAACGCTCAAACCTCAATGGCAAAGAAACAACATCGTCTCCATGCAGTAACGAACCCAAAAATAATGAAAAGCCACAAAACCATGCTAGTAGCGTAAACCGCAGAACTTATATTCACCATCCCCACTTCCACGTCACGCCCTTTTAACCCCACTGCTTTCTTACCAGCTTTCCACCACCGCGTACGTGTCTCAACATACCATCATCTCACTTTCCGACCGCCTCCACCCAGCCAACCCAGGCCAACAACTTGTCTTGACTCTTTCTCCCCCAAGCCAAAGTCGCATGATCATCTAAGCCAAGAGAGCAGCAGCATGAACAGCGACAAACCCAGCATAAAGCACAATCCTAACATAGTTCAAGTACCCCCAGTAGGCAATCTTATCGTGGTCCTACATGCAACACCATTAGCCAACAAGCCCCACCCCATACACGTGAACAACAACGAGAAAGCAAGAGAAAACTCACCCTGGCAGTCTGCATCCCCTTGCCCTTCTCCGGCAAATCCGTATAATGCACATCCGCCTGCTGCTTAAACTTCTCAATCAACACATCATTCAATGGAACTATGTACTGAAGCGTAAATGGGAAGATCAGAAAAGCCAGAATACTCCCCACGCCATACAGCATCGTCGTCCTGCTCAACCATCCATCGCGTTGGGAGGCACCGTATGTCATGATGGTGGAGAGGATGAGGTTGGAGCCGGATAGGGTAGTCGCGGGGATCTGGGCTGAGCGGAATTGCGTGTGCCATTGGCGGATCGCGAGGATAGGAGAAGGAGACTCGATGATGGAGGGGATGGAGATGGTAGAGAGGGCGGTGTTCAGTCCTAGGAGGAAGGTAGCTTGGAGGAGGGTGCCAATTTGGAGGTGTTGGAAGGTGAGCATGGTGGTTGGGTTTGGAAGAGGAAGAGAGTGGTTGGGGAGTGTTTACAAAGTAGAAGATAGAGATGTCGGATGCTGATGATTATGAAGTGTAATGGATATTTATATCACCACTCCCAACGCCTCTCTTGCCTGCTCTCCATCAACAACCCACCACTCACTCCTCCGACACCAAGACCACCGAACTCCCTCCTCCCGCTCCGTTCAACTCGTTAATCGAACCTCGACGCCGGCTCTCCAACCATCGTCTCCATCAAACATCGGAGATCCAGCATTCACCCTCGAGCATCGGAGTCCCAAACACCGACCAATAATTCGCGTTGGCTGTGATCACCTAATATGCAAAACCCGAACCCCAGTAACGCTGCCTTAGCGCGAGAGAAGTCATTTGTGGCCGAGGCTGAAATCGGCCCTTTACTGCAAGTTCGGACAAACAAAACCCTACCTTGCAGAATTACAGCGGTAGTGCGGTCGGCCTAACACCACGTGACGACCGCGCTAACGGAGTTCCGTACAAACACGTTGGCACCCGCTTCAGGAAAGCAGCGAGCCAGCGAGCGAAAATCAAGGACAAAACAGAGTGCACTGTTGTCAGCAAGCGCAGTACCGGACCCCGAGGTGACTAACACGCGACTCTTTGTGTCTCTTCTTGACGTCAGTGTTTTTAATTTCTCGCTTGTATATTTCTTCCATTTCACCATACTACATACCTCACCACACGGTACCATAACACACCTCACAAGACAACATTCCCAATTTCTCTCTCTGAGCCAGCTATATCAGCAAAGACACACTCACTCACAAGCACACACAAACGCAACCATGTCATCCTTCCCCGCCTTCCTCAAATCCCAACTCTTCTACACGCCCAAAGTGCCCCAACCCCAAACCTTCACCGGCAAAACCGTCATCGTAACAGGCGCAAACACAGGTCTCGGTCTAGAAGCGACCCGCCACTTTGTCCGCTGCGGAGCCTCGACCGTCATAATCGCATGCCGCACGCGATCAAAGGGCGAAGCCGCACAAGGCGACATCGAAGCAACGACGAAGCGAACCGGCGTGCTTCAAGTCTGGGAGCTGGACCTATCCTCGTACGCCAGCGTGCGTGCATTTGCCCAGAAATGCGAGACATTGCCACGCATCGACATTGTTCTTGAGAATGCGGGCATCGCGCAGGGCAAGTTCACCAAGTTGGAGGGACATGAAGCGCATATTACTGTCAATGTCATCTCGACGTTTATGCTTGCTTTGCTCTTGCTTCCAGTCTTGCGCAGGTCTGCGGAGGTGCACCGGACGAAGCCGTATCTGACTATCGTCACGTCAGAGGTGCACCACTGGACTCAGTTTCCGCAGAAGAAGGCTGGTAGTATCTTTGCTGAGTTGGACGACGAGAAGAAGGCGGATATGGCGGACCGGTACAACGTGTCCAAATTAATGGAGATACTATTGATCCGTCATATGACTCAGGTACTAATCAAGGATAAGAAGAAGTACCCCATTGTTATCAACTGTGTTACTCCTGGCTTGTGTAAGTCGGAGTTGGTCAAGGATATGGGAATGGCACCGGTGGTGTTCAAGAAGTTGTTGGGACGACGGCTGGAGGTCGGCAGTCGGTTGCTGGTGAATGCGACTTCGCTGCCTGACAGCCAGGGCGAGTACATCATCGATGACCATGTTTCCGAGCCGTCGCCGCTCGCGAGGAGTAAGGAGGGCGCTGAGCTTGGTAAGAGGGTCTGGGAGGAGTTGAGCGACATACTGGAGAAGGCCAGTCCGGGAATTACCCAGAATTTGTAATGCAGAACTTTTGATGTTTTACCTCTGGATGTGTCCTTGGTTGGTTGAGTAATAGTAGTTTCTTAGCTTGTGAAGCGCCATCGGATTGCAAGGTGGCCAAACAACATTACTGTTGACTCTAATAAGCCGAATTCCCCATACCTGATATAGAACGCCCGCGCCAGATCGTTGTGATCATCATCCCCATCTACATAAGAAATACCTAGCCTTCTCAAGAACATCATGTGAACAATGTGTAGGATGTGTCTCCAGTTTGCTGATGCAGTACTGCAAGCTGTTGCTGCCCTCCATAATGGGTAACCGTCTGTTGTCGCCCAGTGTCACGACTGGTGTGCCAGTAGTCGTGTCAAGGAAGCACTCTTTCTCCGCAGGTAACAGGGCGTCAATGCAGACTTCGAGCGGTTGGGATGTCGCGGGAAGAAGGTCGCTCCAAGGATCGAAGCGACCAGCAGGACATGGCCGCGCGGTACAAAGCTACCGGCCACCAGGTCGGGCGCGCATCCATTGATAACCTGTCGATCAGTCGGAAGATTTGCCCGGCATGGAATAAGACGTAGCTCTCCCCTTCGGGATAGCGCGCCCAACGCCACATGTCCGCACGGGCCGCGTCCGAAGCGGGTGGCACTTCCTTGGCGCACTTCTCGATCTCGGGAATGCTTGTGAACACGTTCAAACTAACCATATGTAGCATGATGATACTTACGAAATCTGCAGAATGTACCTGACCCTTGTCGTCTTCGACAGCAGACGCTTCCGAAAGACGAGCGAGCAGCGTACCCAAGAGCCGGCAAGACCTAGGTAGGGTTGGATCGAGTCGATGCGGGTTGCGTACGTCTCGATGAAGTGCATGAGCACGTTGGATGGCGGTAGCACTACAATGCGTCCGAAGAGACCGTGACTTGATGTTGAATGAGAATACCGGCTCTGTAGTGCACGTTGCAATAATAGCTGAACAGTCGCGACGATGCGGTCTCGCGCATCGTGCGAGAGCGTCTGACCAGATTCGCTACTGCTGTCTGGGAGTCCGTGCCACACGTCAGGTTGAGCGAGCAGCTCCACCATCTGCGCGAGTACGTCATTTGGTGTTGCAGATTTTTGGGCAAGCTGCTTCGGTTTAAACGCGTTCTTTAGTGTGAGTGGGCTCACTGGCTGACTTCTTGTCGCTCGAGGTGTTGTATCTGGCGGGGTTGGGGGCTGGTTCGGGACATGTGACAGGTGGTATTGTTGGAACATCTGGCCGCTTCCCACTGCTTGTTGTGAAAACTGAGGCCTAGCATACGAGGTCTTAAGTCGTTACCTTGCGATCACATCTTGCCTTGGAAATGACACATCGGGTGCAAGCTATCAAAGCGGGATTGCTCATTGGGAAGGTTGTCCTGACTGACGGGACTGATGCAGATTGGAGATGCCGGAGCTTAAAGGTTATGTGCGGCGGGTTAGGCCGCTGCGGCCAGGTTCAGGCGACAAGGACAAAGCGAGGCAAGGGTCCATGGGGATGTAACTCGATCCACGTCTCGCACCACGAATTCTAGATTACCTTTCCAGCCTCAGCGGGCCGTTCGCTGCTGGCGTGGTTGTGTAGAGTAAACACTAGCTAGTTGGACCTGTGTAGCTTGGCACTTGCCGAAAAGGTACCGTGGCCGTGCGCATAGTTAAGTTTTATGTACTTTAACTACTATAATAGTTTGTGACCTCGACATCCATAACACTAGACGCATCGACAACGCGTTAATGCCGGTTAGGAGCTAAGTGACCTCTGCACCCACTCGACGGACACGGTAAGCGAGGCTCGCCTGTCAGCACTACCCTCATCGCCCTCATCGCGCTAATCGACTGTGCCTTCACAATGTCGGCTCATTCCACTTCGCCTTACCACTTTCTGCAGGGAAGCAACTTGGACAGTTGCGAAACAGTCGCATGCACGAGCGATTGCGTGCCATGAGACTTGTTAGCTGCTTAGGCCGGCCCCCGAAATCCGCCCTTTTACGCCGCCTTCACGATAGGGGCTTCTAGACGTAGTTCGACTCGCTTTCGCACTTGATGGCTGAGGATGTGTCGCGGTTACAGGCGAACTCGCCCTCTCCCAGGGACGCGGCCTGAGGTCGGGCCTACATGATGCAGCCTCAGCAACCGCATCAGCACGCGAAACACGAGGCGTCACAGTGGAGACACGGCTGCTTAATGACATGTGGCTACCGTCTTCATCCGAAAGTGAATCCCGCTTCTACCCTACATTTGCAAGTTCGTATACCACCACCAAGCAACCATAGGTGCAAGCATTGGAGAGCGTACTCAAATGGCAAGTACCGGAGATAGGAAAACAGTTCCGAAAGTTTGTTTGCACAGCCCGCCTGCAGGGTATGGAATCTGACCATAGTTGTCTGCAGATGCTATTCCCGTAAATACCATGTTGTGTAGGCCGGCATCCCACGACGAAAGTCTGGACATAGTTACCCAAATGCCTGGAAATGCGGGAGATGAGTAAAGAGTCGGTCATTTTCTCGGTGCAGCGAAACATTCAAATAAGTGGATCAGGCTTGTCAGTTCCAAAGCGAGAGCCGTTCGCCTACCATGGAACACCAAAGGGCTGGAAGATTATTGGGCGCACTGCTGGCCTCAGCTTTCCGCTCAAACTCTGGGATCACCGGCTTGAACACCCCACCGGCTCATCGTGGTCTACCGTCGGATCAGATCCCAGCCGTTGGACCCCAAGTGGTAATTCCCGGTAAGGAGTCAAGACTGCAAAATTGCCCCGTGGGGTCGGTGTCATTCGATCAACACTCTGGATCCCCCCGGCTGGGTCGTTTGTTCATCTCTGGAGACGATTTATTGTCGACAACTCGGAGTCACATGCACCAATCCATGTGGTGTTCGGCGAGCACCTTGATCTCCTCTACATGACTTTCCTGAGCCGCTCCTGTATTGTAACCACGCCTGCATAACTACCATGTATCCGCAATCCATTCCACGCTTGCGCAGCATGCAGACCGTTGTGTGATAACCATTTTTGTATAATGTAACAAGGTATATCGGCGCAACCCGGCGAATCTTCCTCGGTTGACAATCCACGGGTACAGGTCTAGCAAGATCAGGACTGTCGCAGTGTCTTCACCCGAGCTAGCCGTTCCTGAGAAATGCAACCTTCAAGCCAATAGGCACCTAGTCTTGGCCACCAAGAGACAAGAAAGCTTGTGATTGGACCTCGGAGAAAGGAGAAAACATAGGGTTTCGATCTTGGTGAGCTGTTCACCAGCTCAATGCATCAACGTCGGTCAACATGTTGGGGTACTTGCAGCCAAGTGGCAAAACTTTGCTAAAAGGTGTTAGCACGCTGAAACATGCCAGCATGAGACACAGCTGCTGAGAAGAGGGTATGAACTAACTGGGGCGGGGGTGTCTCCGGTCGACAGTGGCAGCTCACTCTACTTGAGACGGATGTCTTCATTTTTTTATCAGCACTGTTGTCCTTGGAGTCGATTGATCCCAACTTATTCTTGTAGATGTCAGGCTGGGCAACCATGATGGCTTATTTCCTTGCAAGCAAAGTTTAGCTATGAGGTTAGTCTTCTAAAGGCCGACCAAGTCTTTCTTGGCCAAATACACCGAACGACTTCTGATTGTCGTTCATTCCTGAATGCAGGGACAGTTCACAGCCATCGGGTGTTTCAATGGCCAAGGCAGGGGCTAGATACGCGACAGTCCATACAACGAACGCACATCTAGCCTCACCCATGAGTCGCCCGTTGTGTACAAGGTTTTAATCCATACCAGTCGTTCCTGACACTCAGTTGCTGGTCAAAATACTTCGTAATATTCGACGTGTGCAGCGTAAATCGACGCGCGTTTTGGTGAGAGCGTTTCTGAGTTGTCCCTAGGTAGTAGGAGGCTGTCAGAAGAACGCATGAGTAAGATGGGCGAAGTGTTGACTCGTCCGCAACGAGGCGTACAGCGGGTGGGATTAATTGACGTTATTGGTGAAGGAGCAGTAAGCCAGAAATTCGGCCCGGCCCTTGCAGTAAGATTAGATTTGCCGATCAGACCTACAATACTTGATTACGGTAGTTTGCGGTCCAGCAGCCTCGTGCACTGGTTTGGAGGGACCCAGGGATACTAGGATGGTATGCCGTACGGCTGTCTCCATCTCAAAGGTAAGCTGGTTGTTCAAGTGGGGTGGTAGAGGGGAAGGCACGTTCACCGGTGCCGGCAAGTGGTGGAATGTTCGCGACAAGCCTTCCGTTACCACCCAATGGTGCCGTTAGGACATACCGACAAATAGTTGATTATCAGAGACACAACGGCTGTTCAGCAAGGTTGCAGAGGCGACTGTTGCCAACTGTCATTACATTCTTCCCTGTTGATCGTTAAGTCAACGCGTCCCATCTAGATTCGTTTTGTCGTGCTGCTAAATTACATGGTGAAGGTCAATCAAGAAGCGGAGAGCCGGGATATGTCCAACACAATTATGTTACAAAGAAGGCTTCTTGGGATCCGCCCCGGGAGATGCTCGCCTCTTCTTCGGGTCCATTGAGGTTGGTTAACTTACTCGAGAACACGCGTTACCAGACCAGTAGCGACAGTTCGGCCACCCTCACGCATGTTGAAACGCTGACCAGTCTCTAGGACGTGGGGCTGGTGGAGTTCGCAGACCATCTCAACATTATCACCGGGCATGACCTGCTTGTCATGCGCGTCCTCGGTGCCCTCTGGCCAGTGAAGCGCACATGATTCATCGGCAGTTCGGATGAACATTTGTGGCCTGTAGTTCTCGCCGAAGCCAGTGTGGCGACCACCCTCCTCTTTGCTTAGAACGTACATGGAGACTAGGAACTTCTTGTGGGCCTTGACCTGTCCGGGAACAGACACGACCATACCACGACGAACGTCATCGCGCTTGACGCCACGTAGGAGAAGACCGGAGTTATCACCTGCGCGCGACTCTTCGCAGGACTTCTTGAAGGTCTCAATATCAGTGACCTTGGTCTTGATGGGCGCAGTACCCTTGCCGACAAGCTCGACTTCGGCGTCACGCTTCAAGATACCGCGCTCGACACGGCCCGAAACGACGGTGCCTCGGCCAGCGATGGAGAAGACATCCTCAACGGCCATGAGGAAGGGCTTCTCGGTCTCGCGCTGAGGGGTAGGAATCCATGAGTCGACAGCCTCCAAGAGCTCGTCGACCTTGGTGACACCAATTTCTGGCTGGCGGCCCTCGATGGCGCACAGAGCGGAACCCATGATGATGGGCGTCTCATCGCCCTCGAAGCCGTAGCTGGTGAGCAACTCACGCATCTCCATCTCTACGAGCTCCAACATCTCCTTGTCATCGACAGCATCGACCTTGTTCACGAAGACAACGATCTTCTGAACACCGACCTGACGGGCGAGCAGCAAGTGCTCACGGGTCTGTGGCATTTGACCGTCCGATGCAGCGACGACGATGATGGCACCGTCCATGTTGGCGGCTCCTGTAATCATGTTCTTGATGTAATCGGCGTGACCGGGGCAGTCGACGTGGGCATAGTGGCGGTTGTCGGTCTGGTACTCGATGTGGGCGGTCGAGATGGTAATTCCACGCTTTCGTTCTTCGGGGGCCTTGTCGATGGAACCATATTCGAGGTACTTGGCGTAGCCCTTCTCTGCTTGTCGCTTGGTGATGGCTGCCGTGAGTGTGGTCTATAACGCATCAGCCATGATACAGTTGGATGCGTGGGGCACGCGACGCCATACCTTTCCGTGATCAACGTGGCCAATGGTACCTGAGAGTGGTTAGCATGACCATAAGCAGGATACCCAAGGAAGCATACCAATGTTGACGTGGGGCTTGTCTCGTGTGAAGGCGGCGTAGTTCCGTACGCCGTTCACCCACCTGCTTGTGCCTTGCGCGCCCAATGCATTTTGCACTGGGGAGACGCCACGCTGGTACTGGAGCGCAGAGCGCGAGGTGCGCAGGAAAACTCTGGAAAAGCTCGACATGATGGACCCGGTCAAACGATGCGGAGGAAGCGAGGGGGGGCGGTTGCTTGAAATGGGCGGTGGTCACCACGATTGGAGATGGCGAGGCTCAAATCATTTTCTTAGCGCGACATGGTACCGGTGGCGCATCGTCCAATCATGTGAGGGGGAGATCCGAGCTCGACAACCTGGAGAAAGAGCGATGGAGCAGTGCGGGCGGCAGGTGTTTCCTAGCAATTTCCCCTCACCCACGAGACTGGTATTTTCGAGCGCTTCACAAGCTCTCTTTCTCGACTAGAACAGACCAATTGGCCGTCTCAAGATTCTGTCCACCTGCGGGCGTCCATTGCGGTTATCCGAGGTTGGAGCTGTGAAAGTTGCATCGTCGCCGCGCATTCCCCTGCTCACACACACATGTCTCTTCGCACATTGACAAGAACGCCGCTGAGCAGCGTCTCGCGGATTAGCACCACAAGCACCATGCCATTGCGCGCCAAGGTCACAAATCCAGCCTGGAGGAGTGGGTCAAGAAAGGTACACAACCCCTCCAGCCCGCCTTGCGACGGCACCTGACCATCGCATAGTATGCCACACCTACAGCAGACCTTCTCAAAGCGCAGCAGGACGACGACCCCGATGACGTCATCTTCACCAACAACTACGGCGTACGCAGCATCGAGCTCAACCGACCCAAGAAGCTGAACTCGCTCAATGGCTCCATGGCCCGCAAGATCATACCGAGGCTGCAAGAGTGGGCAAAATCAGAACTGGCCGGGGTCGTGATAATCAAGGGCAACGGTCGCGCGTTCTGTGCGGGAGGAGATGTCACAGCGCTAGCAAAGTGGAACAGGGAAGGTCCCAAGGGCCAGCAGAGGAGTTCGGACTACTTTGGGCTCGAATACAAGCTGGACCATCTCATCGCAACATACACAAAGCCATATGTCGCCTTCATGGATGGCATCACAATGGGTGGCGGAGTGGGACTTTCGATACACGCTCCTTTCCGAATCGCGACCGAGAACACTTTGTTCGCCATGCCCGAGACGACCATCGGCTTCTTCCCAGACGTCGGCGCATCCTTCTTCCTTCCCCGCATGGAAGGCGCTCTCGGCACATATCTTGCTCTGACCTCCGAACAACTCAAGGGCGTAGACGCGTTCTACCACGGCATCGCCACCCACTACATACACTCTTCCACCCTCCAGCAACTCGAGGCGCGTCTTGCCGAACTGCAATTTCCCGACTACATGAAGCTCGATGAGCGCTTCAAGATCATCAACGCCACCATCGAAGAGTTCAGCACCGGGCTCCCCGCCGAGCGACCGCATATCTCAGGTCAACTGCGCAGGGTTATTGACAGCGTCTTCCATGACGACCAGCCGGGTATTAAGAACATTCTGGCGTCGCTTGAAGAAGCCAAGAATGGACACAATGACCCGGAGATCCAGAAGTGGGCTGACAACACTATCCAAACCATCAACAGCCGCTCACCCATCTCCGTCTCCGTAGCCCTCCGCCAGATGCGCATCGGCCGCCAATGGTCTATCGCCCAAACCTTCCAAAAGGAATACGAAATCGCCTCCCGATTCATGGCCCATCCCGATTTTGTTGAAGGCGTGACAGCACGCCTAGTAGAGCGCAAGAAGGGGCGTCCAAACTGGGAACCCAATACCCTCGACGACGTTCAGCAGCGGCATGTCGATGCATTCTTCGTTGGCAGTGGCGAGGCGCCATTGCCCCTCATTAGCCAGAGCGACTACAAGGAGTACCCGCATGCGTGGATAGGGTTGCCACGGGAAGCTGAGATCTTGAGGGAAGCTGCGGGAAAGAAGAGAGAGGATGTTGTTGCTCAGCTTTTGGACAAGTACGAGGGAAAGCAGGGAGTCAGAGAAAAGATTGCCGAAGTACTGGAGAGGTTTGCATAGTAGAATAAAGTTGTAGTTTTGATCATACATGCCCTCAAAACCTTGTATTATTTATTTTTTCAAAACAGTCAGTACATGAATTGCCATGTTTCGAACGAGCACTCTGATCTGATCTGATCTGATTTGAGATTTTGTTGCCTTGAGATTTTGTTGCCAATCATCCTACAAGAGTAGCTGGAAAAGCTGCACTTTCTTCTCCCTCCCCCCTTCTATCTTACTTCATACCTCGATCTACCCTTTTCCAAAACAGTAATCGTTCAGAGGGGATGGTACCGTGGTCACTACTAGACTCCCCTAAAAAAAACTCAAATTCATCCGGTAACATGGGAAGTGTCTGCCGTCGCCTTCAACCCCTTTTTCTTTGATTCATCTCCTTCTCCTAGTGTAACCAGCTGCGAGCTGGATATGCGAAAGCAAGCCGGAATGAAGAGATAGTAAAGCTCGCTTCTAGGAGGAAAATACAAAGACTCGTCTACAGTGGTCTTCCTCTTCTTTCCATGGTCTCTCCCCCCAGTCGACTACAAGATCTAATCCGAAAGCTCCCAGGTTAGAAAAGGACGTCGTGCACATTCCATCTGTCTCAAAATCCCGACTCCAAATCCCATGTCCTTTTGGCACATGGCGCCAATGCTTCTACAACCCCGCGAAAGTGCGCTTCTCCAACATGAGCTACTTTTCTGGCATGAGGCGCGGCTTTTTACCAATCAGTCATCAAGATCAAGGTTAGGATCTCTGTCGCATGGCGAAGACTGCGGCTCGGGTCCTATTTCCTACAAGGATAAGATGGGTGGGAGAGACACGAAAGCCCACCTCCACAGTCCGTTCATTCTTCTTCCTCCTATGCCTTACTACGTTTTCTCCAAAACCGAATCGCTGGGAACCCGTCCCGATACTTCCATTGGTGGACGATCTAGATTTCCCACGACATCAAGGCGTCATCATGTCTGACATCCCACCCATGCGCGATGGCATTTCCAGCGCAAGAGTTCGTAATGCAGCCGTGAATCAATCTAGACTCCTAGAGCGTACGCGACATGCAGCAAGTGAAGTATCAGCGGTGCTTTTTTTTCCCCCCACCCCACTTATAGTACCTAATTGATCGACATCTTTCCTCTCCACCAAAACACCACCACCACCAACACCCCAACATCTCGTACTCGGCCAGACTCCCCCTATCCGGCGGCTTTTGCGCGGAGAAAGAGGCATGCGCGGCTCGCCTCATATGCCAACCTGGCTCCACGGACCTGGGATCTGTGTGGGCATCGGCCCTTATCCACATTTGGTGGCGTTTTGTCCGTGGCGCTCAGCAAGTCAGCTGAAGGGGAAAGCTTAGCTTGCACGTCAAGTGCCCATGTCTAGTTTGCGCGGGCAATTGGCTCTGTAACGAAATTGCTAGAAGTGGTTGATAGTATTGGAAACAGACTTGCCAACAATCAAGCCAATCAAGCTGAGGCCTCCAGCTTGGCTTGGCTTGACGATTTGGAGTAGTATAGCTTGATTGATGAGATTGATAAGCAAAAACCAATGGGCTTGATTGGCTTGATTGATGAGATTGATAACCGTGCGTAAGGCTGTATAGGTAGGTGAGGTTAGCTACATCGTGACTATTTCTAGTGTTAAGTCTCTTAATCGTCATACACAAAGATTATGAAGCTTTTATATTTATATATATATATATATATACTTATATACTTATACCGCGTTGTAGCGTTGCAGCGAATTTTTTTTTATATTGTTGCGAACCTCGACTCTAGAAAAGTATCGTGAGATCGCTCCTACCACAACAACAACAGCCTTACGCACGGTTGTCAATCTCATTAATCTCATCAATCAATCTAGCTTCTCGCAGCTTGATTGACACAAAAATTTATAGGGACTGGATTGGCTTGATTGATCTTTATATTTTGTCCAGCTTGATTGATGAGCTTGATCTGGATTGATTGTTGGCAAGTCTGATTGGGAATTCGTATTGGAGCTTGTGTGGGTTGAGGTGGTGAGGGGTAAAAAGAAGGCTGAGATAAGGTTGTTGGTGGGCTGTTGGTAGGTCTGGAAGGGACAGGAGCAAAGTGGGGGGCGGGTGCTGAGGGTTGCGGATGGAAGCAACGTAGTGATGGACACCTACCTAACTAGCAAATAGTGGTTAAAACATGGCTACATCAGGCATGCAGAAGAGGTCTGATTGCAATTCGAGGTTAATCGAGTTCAAGCTCATGACTGCAATCAGCCCCAAGCGACTATTGCATGAATGTGAATTTTCATTAACCCTAGCATTACGTCCCACACATTCCGTAGGCATGTGCATCAAACCATTGTATTGCATTAATGCATCAAACATCAAACATGAGAAAGTATATACCATCCTACGTCCCAATTACGCTATTAGAAAAGGCCTAAACCTAGACCCGCTGCCCCGATCAGCAAGCCCGCAATATGCCCTGTTGGCAGCGCGGCACCTGCAGTAAACTCAGAAGTTGAACTCTGTGGAGCAGACGAGGTACCGTTCGAAGTCGTGGTCGAGCGCGTCGATGTGCGGCTTGATACGAAGACTGATGAAGAAGGAGGGGCAGACGAGTGTGCTTCCAGTGAGGAAGAGGGTTGGATAACGGTTGCCACTGATGATTCAGGAAGTGGGGGTGGGGCGGACGACGGGGGAATGGGAGATGGAGACGGCGATGGCGATGGACCTTCAGACACAGAGTCAGTAGTGCTGCTTGACGGAGGCGCAATACTGGTCGGTGGAGGCGCGACGCTGGATGGTGGAAGAACAATGCTAGGCGGTGAAAGAATAGTGCTAGATGGCGCACGGGTCTGGCTGCTAGGCGGTGGAGCCACACTCGACGGGGGAGGTGGTGGTGGTGGTGCACTGCTTGAGGGCGGTGGTTGAGGTGGCGAGCTGCTGGTGGCTGGTATCGCACTAGAAGGAGGTGGAGGGAGAGGCCTACTTGAAGCTGGTGGAGAAGGTGGCGACGCCGAGCTTGAAGGAGCGGTACTGGTCACTGGTGCTGCGCTTGTGGGAGGTAGAGCTTCAGAAGAAGGCAGAACCTGGGACTGAGCTGTAGGCTTGCGAACCGTTGATGTTGTCAAAGCTGCAGCAGTCTCGAGATAAGTAGCAGTCCCAACTATAGATTGAATGCCGTCGACTGTGCTTCCATCCATTGGGTCACATGCGTTTGGGCCGATCGACTGGCCAAGCTGAGCAATAATCGTTGGCTGATTGTTAAGATAGTCGACGACCGTGGGCGCCACGTATGCAGTATCGGGGACTAGGCTCAGGGGTACAACGAGAGAAGCATAGTTCGTAGGCGATGGCAGGGTCAAAGTTTCTGTGTCAGTCACGCAAACTGTTCCTACCGCCTCAACCTCAAGATGACTGAACGTTTCGTAGGCCGCATACGTCGTAGGATAAGTTAGAGGCACGCTGGAATAATTCCAATAATTCCACGTGATCGTTGTCGGTATTGGGGGAGGCAGTGCATTGGTGAAGAGGGAAGAGCTGACTGCGCTCTGCGCGTCATCCGTGTAGATTTCGAGAGTGGCTGTCGGTATTGATATGGTACTGGTCACAACCACTCCAGGAAACTCCAATCTGGTCGCAGTGACATCAATCTGACATTTGCTAGAGCAGGAGATAGATGCAGGCGTCGTGGAAGATGGGCTCGGTGTCAATGTCTGCACAATGGTCGTAGGCTGAACCTGAGTAGTAATGAAAGACTGTGTGATAAGGATAGTAGAGACAGAGGTCGTCGCAGGTAAGGTCACAGTAGATACGGAGGTCGAGCCGGGAAGGGAAATGGTACTCATTACTGTGGATCCTGGTAAGGTGACAGTCGATAACAGGGTACTTGTCGAAACACTACCTGGCAGCTGGCTGACCACTGTCGAAGTGACCGCAGGTAGAGTTACCGTCGACAGGATAGTGCTGGCTGGTAGCTGGCTAATTATAACGGAGGTTTCCGCGGGCAACTGGATCGTGGATGTGATAACGTTACCCGGTAGAGTCAGTGTTGAAACTATAGTACTCGCGGGAAGTTGTGAAGTTATTACAGAGGTAGTTCCGGGAAGCTGAATGGTGGTAGTCGTAACATCGCCAGGTAGAGTGATGGTAGAAAGCACTGTACTTGCAGGGAGCTGCGTTGTAAACGTTGTTGAACTTCCAGGAAGCCTCAAAGTAGTGGTAGTAATCTGACCTGGTTGTGTGAATGTCTCTACTACGGTCTCTGGAGGCGAAACGCTGATAGAGGTAATTGTTGCTTGCGGGAAAGTGAGAGTTGATACAATGGTCGAAACCACAGTGCTAGGCGGAATCTGGGTCGTTATCGTCGAAGTTCCGCCTTCAAGGGTAGTCGTAGTTATGATAACTTGTGGTGGTAAGGTCAGAGTGCTGAGTTGAGTTGACACTTGTGTAACTGTCTGCGTAAGGGTGTCGGTCTCTTCGACTGTCTGTGTGGGGCCCGGCACCGTGATAGGAACGCTAATCTCTAAAGTCCGCTCGGACGTCAAGACAATAGTCTCGGGAATGGTTTGCGTAAACGTTGTCGTGATTAACACCTCAGAGGTGACAGTCTCAGTACTAACGCTTGTAGTGCCAGATACTGCGCCTGGTCAGATGCCATTTTAATGAATCTTTCGATAACAAACTCACGAGTAAAAGTGGTCTCAACAAACGCTGTTGTTGTAGATGTTGACACTGACGTGGATACACTGGTTGTGAGGGATGTTGTTGTTATGCTGACTACCTCTGTTGTCGTTGTTGGCTGGAAACTGATGATGGTCTCAATTGGTCCAGGTACTGACACCGTGTGCACTGAAGTCTCGATTGGGCCGGGTACTGAAACTGTCTGCACTGAAGTCGCGGTCGTTCCGGGTATTGATACTGTTTGCACTGTAGTCTCGGTGGGACCTGGAACTGACACAGTCGGCCCTGGAACAGTTTGTGTCACAGGAATGAAGTCAGTCAGAGTGAGCGATTCTGTGGTCCTAGATACGACTGTCTCTGTTGTGACAGAGGTAGTTCCAGGCACTATGGAATCATTAGCATATCTCGAGATACATATATCAGGGCCTTGTCGAAGTAGACGGTGTACCTACGTGTGAGGGTAATAGTCTCGTAGCTCGTCGTAGAGTAAGTAGTGATCTGATAGTGGAGGTTAGATTATCACAATTTTGGCTCAATTATGGCAGCAAGGCTCAATTTACTGAAGTGTGGGTCGACGTGGAAATGCTGACCGTAGTAGAAACATCGGTTTGCGTAGTGGTATCGGTTTTCGTTGTTGTCAGCGGTGTGGTGATATAGTCTGTGGTTGTTTTGTAACCGAGTTCGGTAGTTGGCACCAACTATGAGAACGTTAGTTAAGGCCAGGGAGTTGCAGTCCGAAAAATGGGCGCAGAGCCAAAATCCCCAGGCTGTATGAGCGATATCATTGCAAATAAGCGAAACGCCTAGAGCGCCCGAACGCCGAGGATAAGTAGTGGAGATGGAAACTACTCACCGTTACCACCGTTGAAGTCAGTGTCTTTGTTGTAAGTTCTGTTATAGTCTTGTTGACGGTGGTTGTGGGCCCTGTAACAGTTTCATAGCCGGTCTTGCTCGTTAGCGAGAACCCGAAGACATTTTCAGGAATGAATATACCTTTGTAATGGTAGAGTTGTTGATTCGGGTCACAGTCACGGGTGGGGGAACAGCACAATATCCTGACAAAGTAACAGTTTTATGTTCAGTCTTTTCCAGTCAGCAATCATTCAGGTGCAGCTCAAGGAGATCCATACCTTTGTAATAGTGGAGTTGTTTACATGCGTGACGGTCAGTGGAGTTGGAACCGCGCAGTATCCGGGAGAAGTGACGGTAATTGTATGTGGCGGTGCGCCATATCCTTCAGATTTGGTAATTTCTTTCGTTGATGTAACAGTGATGGTTTTGGGGGGGAGATGCTCCATATCCACCAGACTTGGTGACTTCTTTTGTTGAAGTGAATGTGACTGTTATAGGAGGATTTGCGCCATAACCTAACGACGGTGTGACGGTCTTGGTTGATATGACAGGCTTTGGACATGTAGTGGGCGATGTGACTGTAACCTTGATAGTGGAGATGGCGGTCTTTCCATGCTGGTATATTGTGCTCGTAGTTTTGCAGGTGCTACCGCCCTGTGAATATCCACCACCTTGCGCCTGGAATGTCTCCTCGATGGCTTCGGGTGCAGAAGAAGGCGGTGATGGCGTAGCTTGAGCACCCAAGACTGTACTGTTGTATTGAGCACGAGCTGTGCTGGTCAAGGCCAGGAAGAGAGGCCAATAACTGCGCATCTTTTAGCGACAGACTGCTACGCCGGCTGAACGAGTGGCACACGGCTTGAAGCTGGATGACTAGGTTAGACACGTGATGAATGAGTCTGGAGGAATCAAAGCGCTCTATGGACAAGTAAAGCTCATGATATCAGCGAGGAAGTTGCTGCAGTGCTGCACAAGTGGAACTAGTATCGTCACAAATTGGAGTAAGGGGAAAGATAACGGACAACGGAAACGGGACATCAAAGGGAGCATCACGTACCTTGCGACGAAAGATGTGCTGGAGTCTCGGGAAGGGGAAGAAAGCAGGCGGGAACGGGTAACTATTAAGCAATAACGACGCTAGCAGCCAACCTGTATATGACGATAGCATACGACTTCTCTGGCGAGGCTGGGATTACTCGAGCGTCGGCGGTAATCCTCTCCGCTAGGGTGTGTACACATAAAGCCGGAAACAGAACAACCAAGCCGAAGGCATAGATCTGCCTGACCGCCTGCCGTTCGACAACGCCCGGCCTTAGGCGCAGCATCAGAGTAAATCTAGGCTGCCTAGACCCTTTTCAAGCAATGCAACTGGCACAACTCAATGGCAAGAGGCCGCCACAAAAGTCAGAGCCGCAGGGTAAGACCACAGCAGTGCTAGTGAATTTCCAAGTTGTGGTGTTGCATCCGACCCACATGATGAGAATGGTTGGACAGCCGTGGGTAATGCGGGACGATGTCCAACCCATAAGTCTGGAGCCAAGTTGAAAATCCCATCCACGCCGATTGCTGACATGGATACATGTAAGGCCGCATCAAGCTAGCAGGCTGCCTTGTACAAAATGGTGGCCTGCAGCCCATAGTCACCAGCGATACGTTTTGGCGCGAGACGGGATCTTGATGAGGGCAGTGTTTTGGGGGCCGAAATGAATAACGAAGCTTGAAGTAGAAGGGCGGCCCTTTCACAGGTCTGCTGGTACCGAGCGCCATACTCACACTAACTACACGACCCCAGTGCGGTAAGTCGTGCAGATGTGCTCCTTGTGGGATGTCAAGAGTGACTGTGATCAGGGCATAGTGCCAACTTGGGTGGAGGTGCATGCACGTGAGAACCGAGGGCCGTGCTCTGCGGATAGTGGGGCTGCGGCCCTAGGTAACAACTCTATCCAGTCTAGCTCATGCCTTTCCGCGGGCCGTCAAGCTCTCTCTCTCGGTCTCCTTTCCAGCCACCTCAGCATGCAGCCTTTCTGTGGCCCAGCTCAACAGCGATTCCCATCCAGACTCTCGATTGACAGGCTCTCGCGATCATCCTACGCTGACTCTTCCCCTAATGGGAAAACTGGTGTCAGCCACGCAGCCTATGTCCCTCCACCGGTATCGCCACGCCCAGTTATATTCTGGCTTTCTACACATAGTAGTATGCAACCTCAGGGTGCCCTGGTGATGCTGTGCCCCTACCCCGCCTGAGGCACGGACGCTATACACCCACAATAAACAGATGGGCTTGACGCGTCTGTGACTGCCAGGCGAGTCGATGTTTAACCGATCCAAGCAACGTCCAGGGGGGACGTTTAGACTGTTTTCTATCGAGTATCTGGTGCACATTACCCAAGAGAGTCGCGGCTCAATACAGTACTTCCGCTCCTCCTGCTCCAGCTGACCCACTGGCGAGGCTGCTGCTAGTTGGTTGTAGTAGCTGACACAGAGTTGGTGTTTCTTACGGCTTGTGCTTCTTCTTTTCTTCAGTCTCTTCTTATCAACCGGTCGCCCTTCAGTTCGGTCGCGATCCGCTATGCTTGAGCTGCCACGATGTTCTCCAGGAAGCACGCCGAGCCAATTCAGCTTCCGCCTATACCCTATGTTCTGAGTCCGAGCGGAAAGTACGAAGGTAACGATGGAAGTTGGTCAACATTTTTCATCAATATTGGAGACGACGGCAAAAACAACAGTAACGGTCAAAACTTTAGGGTGCTCATATCCACATCCTCGCCAGCCACGCTAGTGCCGCAACAGACTGACTGGTGTGATGAGCCCAATCTCGAAGACTGTGCAGCGAGCCGTGGTATCATGCCGTTTGGCGGCGGTCAATCTTTAGGGTTCGATGAAACAAAATCTCCTCAATGGAAGACCGCAGGAACATGCACCATCCCAGTGCCCCCCTGGTTCAACAAAAGCGCATTAGAGGGAGACCCAGCCGCGGTATGGGGTGTGGATAATGTAGGCTTAGGTGAAAGTTCACCACAAAGTCTCATGTTGTCGGAACAGTACGTCGTGAAGTATACGGTCGTGAATTTCTTCATGGGTTCGTTGGGACTCGCGGTAGGATCTACTGGTCCGCCCAGCGCACTCAAGCCAAACTTCATTGATAACATCTACGGAAGTGCGCACAAGATTGCTAGTCGCTCGTTTGGATACACGGCTGGCGCCTACTATCGTATGTATATCGTGTGGAGAATAACTGCAGTTACTACCACTGTTATGCACAATCTCGTAGAGACCGAATGCTGATACACTCAGGAAACAACAACAACGGAGTACCCGGAAGCTTGGTGTTAGGTGGTTATGATAAAGCGCGATTGTCTGAGCAAAGCGTCTCAATCAGTATGCCCAGTCGGCAGGACACTACGCTTGCTGTTGGCGTCAACTCCATCACGTACAAGCCAGACCAGGACGTCGAAGCCAATACTGTTTCTTTTACTAGGCGAGGTTTCCCCGCCGTCATCGATTCCAGCTTCCCATACCTTGTCCTACCTAACGAAGTTTGCGACGAGTTCATCACCAATTTTGGTCTGGGATTCGACGATTTTAGCCAATTGTTCATCGTCAACGACACATCACACCAGCGAAACCTGCGACTGAAGCCGACTGTATCCTTCAAAATTAGCGCTAGTGCTGATACTGATAGCACAAAATTCGCGTCCATCGTCCTACCATACTCGGCGTTGGATCAACAAGCCGATTTTCCGTTCTTCGTCAATCAGACGCGATATCTTCCTATAAAGCGGGCAGGAAACGGACAATCTGTCCTAGGGCGTACGTTGCTGCAGGAAGCGTATATTGTTGTCGATTACGAACACCAGAACTTCACAATCGCTCCAGCCGTATTCTCTGATCCAATGCCAAACCCGAGTCTGGTCACAATCTTCGACAGGTCCTATACTGGACTCCCTGTACCATCCGATCCTGGCTCGGGAGGCGGTCTTTCAGCTGGCGCTATTGCTGGAATTGTTGTTGGTATCGTCGGCGCCTTCGTTATAGTCGCAATCGGTGCCTTCATTATGTGGAGGAAACGGAGAGCAGCAAAGAAACCCGAGGAAAACACCGAGAAGTCATCGGAGATTGATACGACATTTGCGGGCACTGAGATCAAGTATCGCCATGTCTCAGAGCTTACCGGCTCTGGAGCTCTCCACTCACCAAAAGATTCTATCGCAGGCTATTACAGCACTGATCATAAGTCCATCCCTCCTATCAGCGAAATGTCACCAGAAAGCACCCCTGCCGAGCTCTACAGCCCTCCACCCGAAGGCTGCAACACTGTCGATTATTTTGCCGCTGGTAGAATGCAACACCGTGATGCAACGAGAGATCGCGATTCACCCAGCAACAACACACCGCACACGCCTATTGCAGAACTCCCCGGCGAAGATGCGATAAGTTCGATGCCTGACAAGCAACAAGATCCTAAGCCGCTTCAGAAACCTCCACACAGCCGAAGCCCTAGTGACAACTCACTTTCCACCAACATTGACGAAGTGTTGGCGAAGAAGAACGACTCAGAAGTGGAACCTGGTGCTGAAGCTACCAAGTTAGCAGCGGAGCCTGGAGCGCCGGCTACCGCAGAAGAAGTCACTAAAGCGAACGCAGGGACACAAGCTGAGGGGACTGAACATGCGGAAGAGTCTACAATGCAGCGATGGCCGTCACACACTAGAGGACTGAGCGACACGACCATCCAAAGCGATAGTACAGCGGTCTCGCAGCCCACACCCGAAGAGCTAGAGCGCTGGGCGAGAAGCGTAGACGACCCAAACCGGCCGATGTCCCCATCGTGAAAGACGGGAGCTGTAGCTACGATAACTTGGTGACTTTGTGATTACCAGTTTTTTCTTTCTCTAAATGATTGATCGCATTGCGCTGCGCTGTATGCTTCCGTACCACTTTCGCCCGAAACCAGTCCTACCTTTTCCAGTTCGTCTCTCTGAATTTTCCTTGGTGGTGTTTACGATTGGATGATTGAGATACCCACTAGTACACTCTTTACGACTGTAATGTAATACTACACCGCATCGCTATCTTTACACGTCGCCCTACGTTCACAGCATCTCAATAATTCTCCGACGTCCAACAGCATTCGAGTTATCCCGTGTAGTTCGCATCATATTTCACCGCGCATCAAGGTTATCGTGCAGTACATCATTGCAGAAACAGTACTGCATCTGCAGCATCACCCATACATCGTATGCTCTCCACACCAGTGGCTGCATCCCGGGAACAAATCTTCTAGCTTCCGACGTGTAGGAGCGGTAGAACGGTGTTGAACATCTCCAATATACGCAACTCCGCTAGCGCAACCCCCGCATCGCTACCATTTGACTCGCGGCGGTAATACCGCATTGCCGCGTTGGTCGCGGTAATGATCTTCGCTGCATGCGCAACCAGCCTCACTTGCGCACATTGTGAGGAGCACGTGAGCCGCACGACTTGCTTTCGCTCTCGTTATTTCCCAGCACTAAGATTACGAAGGATTTATCGATCAAATTTCCACTCTCCTGTGCTGCTCTCAGACAACAATGAGAATTCCTCACCACGAACGATGAGGCTCAGCACTCTCCATCCTCCCGTATCTCTAATGAGGAAGGCGCGCAATGATGGAATTACTGTGTACGCCATCGCTCTTTGTTTCTCATCACCTCAGCGGCTGGCTAAAGTGCCATGCAGTGGCCCCGCATGAGACTTATGTGAGAAAGCGGCACGGGTCTGGATCGTGGGAAGAAGCAAAAAGAAAGCATGATGGGGGCTGTCACACATAACATGGGTCGCATATTGGGTGTGATGGAGGGCAGGGCAGCCTTGTGTGTTGTTGAGCGTTTTTGACGTGGCAATTCGCCATAGTCATACCGATCGCATGAGCGGGTTGTTGAGATTGTGCCTGGTCTCAGAAGGGTAACGTAGAAATAAGGCACGTGTAAGTCTGCCTCGACGCGGTTCGTGTAAGCAATGTATAAGCGGGCGTTCATACAACTCGGCATATATTGCAAGAACGAGAGTAGCTTCGTGGTGCGCAAGCTGCTCCATAGACGGACGGCACGCAATGTAACGCCATCGTGGGATTGGGGCGTTAACGATTACGTGCTCATTCGTATTCGCATCCCACACTTGATTTGTAGCTCATAATGGCGTTGTTCTGGAGTGATTGGAATAACAGCGACTACATCGCAATAAATCAATCATTGGTCGCCGATCTCTTTCGTATTGCCGGTCGTGGTGTGCGTTGAGTAGCCGCTGTTAATGCGGGTACCTCGCCGGGAGTACCGCCGTACGGGGACCTACCCGAGGCTTGCTGCCGCTACAGAACTGCAGGTCCATAACACGCCAACATCGTGATCATGGGTGGTAAATCGCGCCGCGCTCATATATAATATAGCATCGGGTGCAAGCTCACTGGGCTGTCACGTTTGGTCTGGCCAGTGCATGACGCGGAGGCAAAGCCAGGTATTAATCCTCCTTTGGAACAGGTTCGTCGACCCCGCTACCCATCCAAACGGCATACTTTGTGCCTTGTTGCTGCAAAGAGAAGGGCTGTGATGTTTCGTCGTGAGAAGTGGAGGGTCCTATAGGTGGAGGCTCTCTTTGAGGTATTACTGTCGGTTGTTGTTGTTGTATAGATGGCGTGTCCGTTGACGGCCTAGAACTCTTTCCCTTGTGTGTAAGATTCGCGAACAAATCCCATGTCTCGCCTTTTTCGAGAAAAGATAGAGGCCACTGTACAGCAGGCATCCAACTCTGGTCGACGACCTGGTGGCAGGCTTTCATCACCCGGTGGCCCCAGTCCTCCATGAACCAGTATCGCGGCTCAGCTGCAAGAAGAACAATCGCAAAATACATGAGAATTACGATCGCGCCTGATCTCCGCTGACGCAGAGAGTCCATAAAGCCCGAGTCCAAGTGTAAAGGCCAAAAGAATAGAAAGCGTGGCTCTCGGTTATCGACGCGAGGAGGCAAAGATATCTGAAGAGCCGGTTCGAAGTATGCAATGGTTGCGAGATACAGGTTCCGTTCGGCTTCTGGAAGATCGGTTTTGCCTTCGATGAATGCAATCAGTGCAGGTAAGTGATTCTTCAACTCTTGCAGCATCGGTTGTGATGCAGTGGGTTCTGACGGATCTCTTAACATAGGGCCGATGAAAGACTCCCTCACTGCCTTCTGAGCCAGTGCAAGAACATGCCCCATACCCTGCATAAGATGAAAGATATTCATGATACTATCAATGCCGTCGACTGCTGCTGCAGTGGATGCGACTTGAGCCTCGAAACCCGCTGAAGCAAACACGCTTAGAGTGAGAAGTGTTGACGCAGCTATAATCGCCGGGGCCTCATCGTTTGTAACATGATGAAGCCTCTCGCGGACGCCTCGAATCGCAAGATCTTGGTGATGTATACCGCAAGCATAATATGGTTGACGTTGGCCTAGGGGCTGTTGGTATGCCTTGTGCAGCGCTGCAAAAGCCAATACCTCATGCATGAAATAGTCATGCGAATTGGCTTGTTTAGGAGCCTCGAGTCTCCACATATTTCGAATATCAGGTCGCTGAGATAGGCTATCAAACGCCTCCGTTGTCCAGTGGTATATACAAATAGTTGGTAGCAATTCTTGCCCTAGCTAGACCGACTTACAAGAGCTCCAAGTCTCGCAGCCATAGTGTCGACTGAGACGGTTGACTAGTGTGTATATATCTAGACAAGAAGAGGTATGCATCCGACTGTGAGTCAAAGGAATCCTCCTCCGAGATGGTCGAAACGTCCCTGGCTCCGGCTGCAGTCGACGAGTTGCGCGAGTAGTCCAAATGGGCGGCAGGCGTTGACGATGCCGAAGAGTCCTGTTACACCAATGAGAAAAGCTTTAGTATGCGGAACGCCAGTTTGTGGGTCGTACAGCTATGGATCGTTCGGGCGGTGACTGATTCGTACGTTGCGATGAAGAGGCGGCGGAAGATGCCGAAGCGGTAGGCTGGTATGTATTGGGATCCCATACAACAAGGCTGCATGGGACGCCATGTCGAGCGCAATTTGTGCACGGCTTGAGTTCATCACACTGAGCTACTTCAGCATCGACCCATCGTAAGCATGTAATGCTTGATTATATGTGGTGGGTCCTACCTTAACATGGCGAGCTTTACACTGTCGGCAGCCTAATCTTGATCTAGAAGAAGATATTAGGTTGGAAAGAAGCGAACAGTGAGCTTGACATATCAAATGAGGATGCAGCGGCTTAAGATTACTGGTCGGTGGAGGACAATGTGTAAGGGTGGGGTGACGATGACGGACTTTTTGTGCCCGAGGCGTGGCATTGCAGCGGGCTACGTGACCGGAGACCAAAGCTTTGGGCCTCGACGATGAATCGGCAGATTAGGCTATCGTCGCAACGGACCGTTTCGAAGCTTTTCTAAGCCGCAGGATGAGGGACAAAGCGAATGCGAAAGTGAAGGACGTGGACGATGCTGTCGTTGGTGGGTCTGTGGAATCTTCTCCAGCAAGGGTGATTCACACTATACCCAGTTCAATCAAGACAATGTCGAATCAGAATCCTCGGCAACAGTGGGTAAAGCTCGCATTCGCTTTCCAGAGTTCGTAACGAGGTAGATGTAGCTCCCGGGTGGGGGATTCGACGTCGCCGTTCAGTGGGCGATGCGACATCCGACTGATTCCGCTACTGAGAAATTTGCCTCAATCCATCGCGCATCCGCCCTCATGCAAATATAGCGCCATCTTTGGGGCGTGAATATCGTATATCGACTCCAATCAAGCGTGCGAAACCAAAATCATCACCTGTGGTTATTGGATTATGACGCCTTGGAACTTATGTTTGCTTTCTCGCTGGATCACGGCAGGCACGTATGCACGGCGCCCATGCTTTTTGCGACCTTGAGAAATGGATGACAAGCACAAACTTCAAGGCAAAGCATGATATTACTCAATCAACAAGACCGCACACGATCGAAGGCTATGACAGACATTTCCATGGTGGTCTGTCAACATCGTCAATCATGACCAATCGTGCGGTGTTTAGCAACCTCCAAAGTCGTGTAGAACCTCTGTTTGCTTTTTCTTGTCAACGTCACGAGATAAGAGAAATTAGGAAAAAGAAAGATAACAAATCAAGCAACGCGCTAATCGCATGACAACTAATCGAAATCTTTATGGTTAGAGTGGGCCAGTTTTGTGGTTTACGCTGTCGAGCGCGCTATTACTGATGAGAGCAGCAATGATGAGAATTTCGGACTTCCTGGCCGTTTCGCAAAGCGCGAGCTGCGTCATGTCTCAACGGCAAGCGTGTTGTCTCGTCCGTATCCTTTGTTTCTGCAAAACCCCCTCTTCTTGGTGTTCGCACGTACAAAAGAAAAGTCCTTTGAGAAAGGATAGAGCGATGGCTTCTCGAGCCATACCAGTCGCAATTGTTTGGTTCACAGAGAACCGGTTAACAATCACTGACTACGCGAGATATATCATTGGATTTTCGATTTTCTACTCCCCACCCCAGAGCTACAACAAGACCACTGCCGCAGCCTGATTAACGATGACTCTACAACGGCTGGTACAGTGCAAACCATGGTTGAGTTTCGTGACTCTTCATGCCACGATGAAGAAGCCAGCCCAAACGCACAATTAGGAGAACATCTCTCCTTTACTTGTCCTCTTTTTATTGTCCAAACAGTCCACTACGTTCATTCACCCCAACTACTACGCACCCACGCAAATTATCTAGCTAGCAGCTGTCACGATGTCTCAAATTAACATTGAAGAGGCTTACGACTCGTTGTTCTCTCACAGAGTGATTAAGGTGGTAGGCAGTATTTTGACTATGAAGGAGTTCTGCTGCATCGCCATGCACAGGGGCTTTCCGTTCTATATATTCCCCAATACCTTTATACCCGTATATGAATCACTACGACGAGACGGAAACACCGATCGACGAGAACCAATTTCTTCTACCGAATCAAAGACGATGGGTTCATCCCAACCAACTCAAATACCTTCGGCTAGCGCTCTGGATACTTCTGCTGAGTTGTGTCCAGGTGCAGTTAGCGGCCTCCGTAACCTGACCATCACAGAGGACGGCTCCCACGACGACGACGACGACGATGATGATGATGATGATTACTACCAAGAGTTAGATGCCGTATATGGATACCCTGTCGACCTCGTTGCTCAAGAGAATCAACACAAGCGCAAACCAATCTACACGCGCGAACTGCTCAACGACGTGAAACTAGGCGCCGACCAAATCCATAAAGAACTTTCTCTAGCACCCAATCGGCGAGAACTTCATCATCTAAATGCTTACGGAATGAACCAAAAGAGTTACAGAATCTGGGAGTCAGACGGCTGTCGTAACGCCAACTTCCTACAGGTCCAATATCTCTCACGAGTAGAGATAGATCCTGGCTTCCAGGAGCGGTATGACGAATACTCAGACCAGATCAAAGCTCTTCGAAGGTATAATAAGGATCTTAAGCATGACTGCATCGATACACCGTATACGTTCATCACCTTTGAACGAAAATTCTTTAACGAGCATTTGAACAACGCTAAGATGAAGGAGTACTGGGAAGCTATAATGCACACCAAAAGCCTTTGGATAGCGAGTTCGTCAAGGAGAATGCTCATGGAGACTTTCCTGGAAACAGCCAAGACATGTACACCGATCACACAAGTCGTGTGTTTTGGACTGGGTGCGCTTAATCTGAAGAAGAACTTTTACCACTCGGCTATCCAGTACATGGCTGTCTTCAGCATTATACAAACCCTGGACAGGTTCTACCTCCGAAGCGACCCGACCCGGTCTCCGATAAAGCTTATACTACAAGATCCCAATTACGAGTTAAGAGACCACCAAATCCTGCGGAAAATGTTCAAAGACGACGACACCATCAGCTTCGTATCTGACCCCGAAGGTCTGCTCGCAATCGATGCGGGGACACTAGTCGTCACAGCATTCCTTCACGTCCAGATGCCGCTAGTTCAGATAATAGCGGACTTGTTCTCCAAGGAGCCTACGCAAGGCCCTACGGCGATCATCTGCGACATCATGGAAGTCAACACTGAGAAGCGGGAGTACTGCCTTGGCGATCGTGACTCTCCAGCCGTCGCACGATTTTTCACAGGCCATTATGAGAAGGCAGAAGATGGATTTGATGACCACGGGCTTGATGACGAGCTCATGGTGGATGCATATGGAGAGGATTGGGCTGAGAAGAACAGGTTGTATTGGTTGAACATGATGGACCTATGGGTGCGAAAGGTCGGCGCGAATTAGAACGAGCTTATAGATGGTAGGTACATGACGCGAAGTGTTCAAGGCTCTATTTATTTTTCAAGGTGTCAAAGGTGGTGGTTGTTGTTGTAGTCAAAACGGGGTTTCCAAAAAAGAGAAAAGCAGTACCCTCTACTAATCAGTCGCAAAAGTCAAAAAAAAAAGATTGTGTGTAGTCAACGAGATTCGAACGGTGAGTGGATGAGGTCCACGCGCTAAGCAGAAAAGCTCAGACCACCGAGCGAAAATCAGGGTCGAAAAAATTTGCGTAAGGTACCAAAAACGACACCAATTGAAACGTGTTCAACGGCGATTGCCAGCCTATGGCTGGCAACGTTCAAGGCTCTATCATAGTAACGTTTCACCGTGTTGGAGCGCAAATCTAAGATTTTCAAGCACATCGTCCATAAAACTTGTGGCGGGCAACTACGAAATGATCAAAATGAGAGCGGAATACTTCCGCAAATGCTTTGTATTCGTCCGGGTCATCCGCTATATTAGCAAGTGTTCTGTTTGTAATCGGAGAAGCCAACAGATTGTAGCTTGTGATCTGCCAACTGCTCGTGACGTCTTACCGCCCAACTCGGACCATTACTCCTAACCTTAGATTTCTACCCATGTCCTCAGCAATTTCACTCCCTTTGCTTCGTCATATGCGCAACTCGCTGTCTAGAAAATGGGTTGAAAAAAAAATAGCGAAATGGACATGTCTAATATCGAAACCCTATCTCTATGGCAGAACCAGGTGCCATCCCACACCCACCCTCGCCTAAACGATGAAAAAGAAAGACTGTCAGCCCTCGTTTGTTACCACAAGAGAAGACCGTAGCGTCCTTACTAGTAGTAAACTGCATATCCTAGTTATATATTCATTGGAATAATGCCGATTTAGATAATATGAATATGTCGTCCAGTCGTCATATTCAAATGCATTGTCCTGATCCCACCAAGAAAGGGTATATCCACATATAACCAACCATTCCCTCTCTCTCTCTCTCTCTCTCTCTTCGCAGCCGCCAGCCAGTCCACGCCCATCTAACTCAACAACTCCTTAATATCCTCAATCCTCTGTACCCTCTTCTCCTCATCACTCATCATACCCAGCGAACTCGCACTAGCACCACATACGTTAGCAATCATCCCTCCACTTCCAGTGCACATCCCTTCTTCTTCAACTTACATGAACTTCTTCCTCTCCTGTATCCTTAGCATCTTGTCTTCAATACTCCCCTCGACACAAAACCTCACCACCTTGACCTCCCTCTCCTGCCCCATACGATGCACACGATCGATAGCCTGAGCCTCGACAGCAAAACTCCACCAAGGATCCATCATGAAGACTTTGTTTGCACATGTTAGGTTCAAACCTACACCGCCTGCTCGCAGACTCAGAAGAAGGACGTAAGGTTTGGTTGAAGTAGTAAACCTTGTTAGAATCTGTGCGCGCGCTTTCTGGCTGATGGACCCGTCGAAGCGTAGAAAAGGGATGTGGTCGCGGGTTAGAGCCGGCTCGATGAGGTCGAGGAAAGATGTGAATTGGGAGAACACTACTGTTTTGGCTCCTTTTTCTTCTTTACGGGTTTTCTTAAGGTGGCCGAGGAGAGCTTGAGTTTTTGCGGAACCGGAGAGGCCGATGCGGCGGAGACTGACACGGGGGATTCGTTCAGAGGGAGATGGTGCGTCGGTGGTGGTGGTGGCGCGGAAAGCGTGGTTGTTTTTTTCGTCGTCTTCGGTGACGTGGTCGTGTCGGACTACTTCGAAGACGTCACGTGCGTTGATAGGTTCGCGACAGTTGAAGCATCGTGGGATTTCGTTCTTGTCGCGTTGGTGGGCTATGTAGTTTAGTAAACACTCTTTGCAGGCTGAGTGCCAACAGCCGGTGACTGCTTGCTCGATCATGGGTTCTTCTGAGCAGATCGGGCATTCGGCTGCAGCTTCGTCTTGGATCTGCTTCAAGACGTGTGCGCCAAACTTGTTGACGTCTTGGTCGCCTTCGGCTGTGAAGCGCTCGATGAGAGAAGAAAGGTCCATGTCATCTGCTAGTCCATTTGCGAGATCCGAAGCTAGTGTGGCGTCTTCTTCATCAGCGACAATATTGGCTTTGCGCGTCAAGACGGGATGACAGCATGATTGTCGCAGTCGCAAGATCTGGGCGAAGATGGTCGTGTAAGACTTCATCAATGTACCGGCTTCTGCATTGGCACTGAACACGCTCTTTGCGCGCAAGTATATGTGGTCGTACACATCGCGCTCGGCCTGTGACAGCACTATCTTCTCAACTTCGATCGTCCGTAGTGGTAGTGGTACCAGTGCCTCGCCATCGGGCGTCTTCATGTCCTTTGTTCGACGAAGCACCAATGGCTCTAGTACTGTCTGTACCACGTTCAAAGCACGTACAAAGTCGCCTGACTCGAAAGGTACCGTGATGAACGTCTTCCAGAAAGAGAAGTTCGCCCATGGCTCGACCTTGAGGAAGCGGACTAGACTGAAGAGGTCTTCCAAGCGGTTGACGATTGGTGTTCCTGTAAGGACCCATCGATGTCTTGCGCTGAGTTCGTAGCAAGCTTTCGCCGTCTTCGACTGCCGGTTCTTGATGTAGTGCGCTTCATCAAGGATGATCCGGAAGTAATCGAGTGAGAAGATGCCACCATGCGAGCCTCGATTCCCATCCTGTGCAATGACCTGGTTATACTCTGATAGTACAGTGCCGTAACTTGTGATGATAACGTTGGGCGCGTTGGCTGCATTCGATGCACAGCATAGCTTTTGTAGGTTCACAGCCTTTTCCGAACCGTAGTATACCATGGCTTTCAGCGTGCCATCTTTGGATGCCTTCTCAGCTTCGCTATGCCATTGCGCCAGTAGTGACATGGGCGCTATGACAAGTGTAGTGTATGGCGCAGGCTCCACATCAGCACTAGCTTTCTGCAACCGGGGAAGAGATCTCGGCGTCGCCAACGTATCGTCGACTTCCGTTCTGTGCGTATGGATCAAGCTAAGCATTTCGATAGTCTTACCAAGACCCATCTCATCAGCAAGTATACCACCAAGGCAATTCTGCTCCTGTTTAGGAAACTCGAGCGAAAGTTCGCCGGAGTAGGGATTGACGTAGAACATGGTCTGGTCTTCGATGGCTGGTAGCGGCTGGTTGTCTGCATCTTGTTTTGGCCACTCGTACTCCTCCCATAACGGATGCATGGAGGTCTCCTTGTCCTCTATCGTCCTAGCCTTCTCTTTGCTAACCATCCAGAATAGCGCCTGCTTCTGGTATTTTCGCAAGTCCATGCGGAAGGTGCTGGCTGGCTCCATAGTCGGGGTGTTGAAGTCGAACGACTGCGCCTTCTTGTACAGCAAGTCCAGTTGATCTTGTTCCAACTCTTCCCCTTCTTCAGCTTCGTCGGAGGGTGGTGAGGATGTAGGGTCGGCAGGCGTCGCAGACGTTACTGGTGTCCCGTTCTTTGGTTTTGGCTTATCGCTCTTCTTCTCCTCGCTCTCTGCCGCTTGTAACAAACCTTGTCGCTTGTGCTTCGCTGTCGTCTCGTTTTCGCGAGCCGGCTGGAGATTGATATTTTCGAATAGCTTGACCAAACCAATCTGACGTAAACGGAGGTCTCGCTCATCAGACGATTCCTTCTCTTCAAACAGGTTGATCTCTCGATTATTGTCCGGTTTGGCGAACTTGCGCTTGTCGAATGCTCCGCGAACAAAATAAGCTCGCAGCTGAAGATAGATGGTGTCGCCGGTCCGTAGCTTGTCGGGCGTATACACAACGGAACCCTCAAAAGAGCACACCTTCTGATCGACTAGCACAGAGACCCAAGTCGCGGAGTCATTGTCCAACCTGCCAACTTCTTCCCCACGCCCGTTTAGAAACCTGACTATGATATCCGGCTTTTTGAGTTGAATGACCTTCTTTGCCTTGTTCAGTTTGGGTTGGGGCTTCACGCGCTCGATCCGAACCTTCTCGTCGTGTTTCAGCAAGTTGATTCCGCTTTTGGTCGCCCAGCCCGCGACACCAAACGAGCCAATATAGCGTTTGCTAGGCATCTCTCGCAGTGTTGTCGGTGTAGAGGTTCCCGAGCCTGGTGTGGGTGCGTTGGACATTTCGGAATCGGTGCACTTGATGGCCTTTGCTATTGTCATTTGAACGGGCTGTTGACGAGGCTGGAATATCGGAGCGGGGTTCTGCGATGGCATTTTACTCCAAGAGCCGTCCAGATAGAGATTGATTGCTGCCAATTGTCAGTCGTGCGCCTGGCGGTTATTGACTGCGTACATACCTCGTTGTACATCGCTTCCGCTCGCATCCTTCAGCTTTTGCAGTACGGTAGTCGAAAGTTCTCCGACAATTGCTTGGAGCATTCGGACATCGAAGCTACCAAAATCAGTGTCCTCGTCGTTTCCATTGCTTTCGTCTATCCTTTCTGCGTCGCATGGTGGCGGGGACGACGGAGGAGGGCCGGTGAGGTTTGAGCGGACCTGCACAGGTGAAGAGTCCTCTTCTATGAAGAATCGGCGCTTCTTTATAGGTCTCTCATCTGGGTGTGGTGATTCCATGGTGTTGTGTTAACTTGTTGTTGGTGTTGCGCATTCGCCGCCTGCATGTAATTCGACGCGTCGACGCGCTTTCACGTGGCGACTGCGGGTGATCGACGTAATAGCGTCATACAACCGACCAGTCGCCATGCAGTCTTTGTCTTACCACGAGCAGTAGATTAGCATTCCCGAACAAAGACTGACATCTCTTTGATCTTTTGTTCGATTTGCCATGTGCCTTCACTTTGGACAATAGTTCCACCTTCTCAAAAGTTTTCAATGCCACCGAGGCTCCGTACAGCGCCCGTTTCGCGCATTCACAGCTACCCCAGACCACGACGGAGGCAATTCCACACGTCGCCGTGTCTCCAAAACGCGGCTCGTCCCTCAGAAGATGAGACTGCACGTGCCCGGGCGTATTGCGCAAACCTAGTCAGGTAGTCGTGTTCTAGAAATCCTCTTGTGCAGTTGCATGTACTAATACCCATGCAGAACATACGATGCGCCCTCACATGTTCTCCAAACCTTCATACCGCAACCCTCCCGCGATGCCTATCTCGCAATCCGAGCCTTCAATGTCGATGTCGCCCGCGTCGCCGACACAACGAGCACACCCACAATTGGCATGATGCGCATGCAGTTCTGGCGAGATACCGTTACGAAAGCTTTGGCTGGCACACCGCCGAAAGAGCCAGTCGCCATCCTATTAGCACAGGCGGCTGAGGATTTATACGAGCGGTCTAGTGGGAAGGCACGACTGAGCAAGAACTGGTTCCACCGCATCATCAACACAAGAGAACAGCATCTAGGGAATCCACCGTATCCCACCTTGAGCGCACTGGAGAGCTACGCGGAGAGCACCTACTCCACCATGTTGTATTTGACGCTGTCTGGACTGCCCCAGGCTTCACTTACAACGGATCACATCGCATCGCACATCGGCAAGGCTATGGGTATCACAGCTGTACTGCGAGGCATTCCGCTGATTGCCTTCCCTCCACAACAGCCTCTCGGTACCAGCAACTCCATGACAGGCCAGTCTGGCCCCACACAAGGCGCCGTACTCCTCCCATTAGACGTAATGGCCGAAGCCAACCTCCGCGAAGAAGACGTCTTCCGACAAGGCGCTTCCGCCCGTGGTCTCCGCGACGCCATCTTCACAGTCGCCACGCGCGCCAACGACCACCTCATCACTGCGCGCGAGATGCTGTCGAAGCTACGATCCGAGGGTACGCTCGGTCACGACTTCGAACACCAGAATGAGGAGGAACATCAATACAGCGCACAACAGATGAACACAGGCCAGGAAGCGCAATTAGCAGAGGTGGAACAGGCGTTTGGTGTCTTTATGCCGAGTATTGCAACACAGTCTTGGTTGGATAGGTTACAAGGAGTGGACTTTGACATCTTCGATGCAGGTCTGAGGAAGGTCGACTGGAAGCTACCCGCGAAAGCGTATTGGGCATATAGTCGGCGGAAGATATAACCAAAGATGAATCAACACATCAAAAGGTATGGGTCCTAAGATCAATCCGTGAGCATGCAGCATATTTGCATGCTGTGGTGCAGAGTGTGGGGAACGTCTGCAGCCCTACCCTCGGATTTTAACAGTAGCGCATACATGTAGGCAAACTACTCCCGTACCCGAAAACAAGAGCCACATGCGAGGTCATTAGACTGAAAGCATGTAGAACGAAGGAAGAAGTCGGACTTGGATTCGCGACTCAAAACACGAGGTTTATTGAGCCCCGCCCTATTATACCCGACACGGTTAGTTCAGGCGTTCCGCCTATCATTCCGCCATCCATTGTTATATCGCGATCCAGCGCGAAGAATATCGTCACTTTTGTTCTTGGATACCATACACGGTTGTAGCAACGATGATCGAAGATGGCGTCGAACGTGGTGTGCCATCAGACGCGACCCCCTAACTGCCCGCAAGCTAACCGCCACAGCCACAACTAAACACATCGATAACATGGGCGCCATCATACAAAGAAGATGATTCCAGAGTAGGCTTCCTGGACTTACCTCGCGAACTCCGAGACCTAGTCTACGAGTTCGCCTTTCGCGTCCCAGGCGCGATTCTCGTCTACTCGCGCGACCCCTTCGCAGTCCGGCCCGTCGCGAGAGCCATGAACATCCGACATGGCGGCGACGGACCGATTGAGCCCCAGCCCCTGCGCAACGGCGAGATACCCACAGCACTCTGGAGAATGTGTCGACAACTTCGAGCAGAGAGCAGCCCTATTTTCTACGGAACAAACGTTTTCTCTTTCTGGGCTCTGGGCAACATCAGCGTCGGGCTCACCAACATGTGCTTAGTGCGGCACGTTGTGACTGAAGCAAGTCCTCGCGGCATCTTTGACAAGTCTCTCGAGCATGCGAGTTATTGCTGGAAGAGACGGCTTTGGCCTGAGATACTACGCAATAGCGAGGCTATCATGGCTCAGTTTCCCAATCTGGACACGTTGACCTTTTCGTCGAAGCCGCCGCGTGGGACGACCTTTAGACCGGCTTTCTTCGCTGTAGCCAACAAGACTAGGGAGCAGCGTGTTGATCTTGTTGCCACTTGGATGGATCAAAGGTGTTATTGGGAGAAAGAGCGATTGCGTCAAATCTTGCATCTCGAAATGGTGCCTTCGCCTGGACTGTCGAGAGATGAGTATGCGGACTCGCGGTTTGTTCCCGAAGACGATGATGTATGGGACTGTACCGAGTTTGCGGATGCATTTGAGCAGATGAAGAGCTCGAATCAGTATATATCCTCCGATCGAATAGTTGCAAGAGGCTGAGCGCCGAGGCAATGACGACGTGAACGGAAACATCAACACAATGATGTCAAAGAAGGAAGGCGCCACCGCGCAAACCACACTTCTTCGTTCCTTCCCCTAACATGCCAACCACCCGCCGTACCCACCCGACCACATCACCAAACGTCAACTCATCAGTCATGAAAAACACATCAACATGTCCAACATCTCGGCCTACATCACCCCATACCCGCATAGCCACTCCAGACCCATCCCACCTCCCTACCTTTTTCTTCCCTCGCCAAGCCCCCCCGCAGAGCCGCACAGCCCTGCGTACCCCCAAAATAGAAAAACCCCATTCCGCCCATCACATCACCAAATCATGGGAGAATACACATTCCCATCCCCATTGCGCACCTTCGATCCTCGGTTGATTAGACATTCCAGCCACAAACACACACACACACACACACACACTACGTCTCAAGCCACCGGTTCAGCGGGACTGAAGCTTGCGTCAAGCGAGTGATCCCCAACAAGGTACCAGGGATAAAAGGTAGCCAGCCTGCAAGGGCGAGCAAGCCAAGGTACCCGCTCGAATGCATGTTATGTGTCATTGGCGTGTAGGTGCCGAACTGCCGATGTGAGGTGTGTTGGTTGCATGTTGTGTACACAGTACCAGGTAATGTGGGGACTTGTGTTCTAGAATTTCTGTGCTAGTGTGTAACGTGGGGAGAGACTTTTGTACGTGTTGTAACGTGGTGGTGCGAGTATGGTGAGATACATTTTTGGGAAGGTGTATTCGATGGGGATGGGGGCCTCTTCAACAAAAAGTAGAAAACATGCAGTGGTATGAGAGAGTGGAAGTGGATTCCGATGGTACCATGTATTATGTACTATTATTGAAATCACCAAATGTGATCTATGAGTTGAACTTTTCTTTGTGCCATTCCAGAACGCCTGCTGGATATCCATCCGATTGCAAGAGGGGCTCGCCACGGGCTCAACTCAAGCAACCAAGCAATAAACCGAAACGCCATTCCAGAACATATAAGAGGAGTGGCGAGCATATGGAAGCGACGCCGGGTATATCCTACAGTTCACTAGTCATAGTTCCAAGCAAAATCAGGCCAACGGCGCAATAAGGAGATTCGTGAAGAGTCGATGAACTCAACGTAAGTGGGGTATAAAATAACGAAAAGAAATAACAGGACCAAAGCTACTGCTCCAGGCTAAAGCTACCGGAGCGAGAGCTATTGTTGGACCATGGAAAATCGCAGTCGGCGACGTAGGTGGGTGGACTGATAGGGACGTCTTCATAGAGAGGGGGCTGCTCCTCGTCCCAAGCGATACCCATACCAGAGCGCTCAGTGAGGACAAGGTGGAATTGGGTACGAAGGACGCGAGCAGCGCCGGTAGGGGTAGCTTGGCTGAGCTTCTTCAGTGGTGCCCACTCTTCAGCAACAACCATCTCGATGACGAGGTTATGCTTGACGCTCATGCCGCTCGGGCTATCCATGTCGCAAAGAGGCTTGAGGCCGACATTGCAGGCAGCCTGGAATTCTACATCGATCTCGCCCTTCTCAAGGTCGGTCTTCCAGCCAGTCTTGACCTCGTCGCTAGCGATGGCGCGAACATCCTCATGAAGGACACCCTTGCCCTCGCCACCGACCTTGGAGATGTGCTTAGCACAAGCTGGAGCGATGAACTTCTGTGTCTCTTCGATGCGCCAGTTCAGCTTACGAAGCCTCCATCGCGTTTGGGAATCCGACTTGTTCTGGACGATACCGGATAAGCGCATCTCGATGGGAAAGTCGCCAATCGGGTGGATGACCGGTGGCAGCTTGACCGAAGCGGTAAGGTTGGTGGGTGGGAAGATGCGGATGGAATGTTTCTCGGCACCGGGAAAGATGGCGCGTTTGATGTCAAGGTTGCGCTTGTAGGTAATCTTTCCCGATGAGGTAGTAGCGACGGCGGAGAGATAGTAATCGACTGTGGCGAGGCTGCCATGTGTAGTCGCGGGTAAGTGTCCCGGTAGCAAGTGGCTAAAGGGGAACGTGTGCGGGCCATGCCGCAGGGTGGTAGGATGCGTCAGGAACTCCCACTTGTGAATTTCGGTGGTTTGCGTGCTGCAGTCGGCGCAGTGTGGGGCGACAGGCTTCTTAGTGGAAACGATGGCGAGCATGCGCATCTCGAATTTTTCCACGGTGACGTAGGGGTCATGGACGTTGATGACGAGCTGGCCTGAGAAAATTGCACCAGTCGAAGTCTGCGGGCTGTTGTAGAAAACAATGGGCGGTGACTCGACGCTCATGTTCATGGAAGCCGCGCCCTGTGCCTCAACCTTGGGGACCTTCTTGATTTCGTCCTTTTCCTTGGCATGCTTGTCATGCTTGTGGCGGTTGAAGATATCCATGACGAGCGACTCCTCCGACTTGGACTTTGCTTTGACGCGGGGTGCGTCGTACGAGTAGACTGGCGGAAGTAGGCCCTCGGCGTGGGGTTTGACGTGGTCCAGTTTAGGCAATGGCGTGGGTGCCACTCTCGCGAGGGTGCTCAGCAGACGGCCGGGCATGTCTGATAAGGAATCCGGGGTAGGCCTGAGATGCAGTGACGTGAGTGGGTGATGGGAGTTGAGATAAGGCGCTGTCCAATGGCGTCAAGGAGGGAACCGAGATCCGGTATGCAGGTGATAAGTGCGATATGTTCAAGAGTTAACCTTGTGGAAATGGAGGTGGTTAACAAGTGTCTGTGGCAGGAACATGTTCTGGCTGTCAAAATAACCCAAAGAGCGCCTCGGGGTAGGGCGAGGCTTTATTTAAGGGCAAAGACGCCTTTTGATGGAGGTTTTACATGAGAGAAACTCGATTCCGCATGATTTCATCGCTTACACCAGGTGCAGGGATGGCGCACGCCACGCTAACGGGTTTCAGCAAGCCCACCCCTGCACCTTCCACACAATTTTTTTGGGTCAGGAGGAAGGTACGCACGGCCTGCCGCTCTCGTGATGGCCTTGTTGCTGCTGTCGTGCCTGCCAACTAAAAAGACGTCAATAGCCTTGCTGGCTGGGCTTGTGTGAGAGCGTGGTGGTTTCCCACGCCTTACTAACATTGTTACCCATCACCAGGCACATGCAGTTGTGCTTACCGCCGATTGACCACCATAGCCGACGGCCATTCACTCCAGCACTCACACTATACCCGACTGTCTCCACTCGAAAAACCCTGGGGTGCTCATCCATTGCAACGGCACACTGTCCGCCGCGCACATTCATTCGCTGACGCACATCTGATGCGCTGTTCCCCGCAACATGGCGTCGTGATCGCCTCCAAAGTGTGACACTGGAGTTGAACATTCGAGCATCTCCTCGGACTGCCCGTCACCGGCGCGCTCCCCGCATTCTTCAGGGGCGCGAATTGTCACCGCAGAATGTGCATCACTGCACCTTAACTCGGCTGGGCACTTCAACTGGGCCCTACTCGCGCATTGCTAGTTGTGCAACGTCTTCGTCAATTCACAGTCGTGTTGGTCCTGCATCGCCATGTTCACTGATGCCAAGCCCGTTAGGTAATGCGTCGAATTTTTCCTCGCCCACCGTGTTGCGAGCACAAACGCTGACTGGGCACTCCACCTGTCCCAGTTCCTTTACAGTTTCTTTACACACTTTGGCGCTCCGGCCCGATATTGGCTATTTCCTGCGGTGGCTCGTGTAAAAGTACCCACTTGTTGGGAGACCAGAATGGTCTACATTACTCGATGGAAACACCACCGGCTCCCATCACGCAAGCAGTTTCGCATCGGAGAGGCCCGACAGGTACCTGTGGATCAGGTCCCCGAGCATCACCTTGTGAGTCTCACGATACTTCGCTTAACAACGGTGACGCTTGCATGGCGTCCGTGATCTGCCAAGAGTTGGGTCCCCGATCCGGTAATGTTATTGCATTCTCTGCATATTCCTGGCTTCTTCGTACCCTTCTACTGAGGCCATATAGCACATCCAAGATTCATTCAAGGATCTTATTCCCGTCGACATGTGCACAGTATTTTGGTTCAACATGCCACGCGTAGTTCAGAGTCATCATGTCGAAATTTGGCGTGCGACTGGCGCCATCCAATGGCCTCGTGAACGTGCTATGGTACCATGCTGGTAGCATCGAACAACGTCTCACCGCTTGCACGGTTGCTGCAGTCTGCGGTTGCTGGAAGCAGACAGAACTCGCAGTGTCTAGACTTCGAGGATGACGCTCTGCATTGCGGCTCTACATAGTAAGTAGCCTCATCAAGGCACAAAGCTTCGCTTTACGACGGGCCGACTCAATTTACCGTTCAAACTCTATACAACTTGGTGTCGTACGGCGCTTCCATCGTGGCGCTCTTTGTGTTCCATTCGATCTATTGAGGCTGTTACATGTTGTCGTGAAAACAAAGAGTATTCCAGAACGTTTCTAGGTCCACAGTTTCGCTTCTCTCTACTGAATGCCGTAGAAACCCCGGAATATAATACGGAGTAAATGTCCGGAACACATCTTCAGTCCGAACACCGGAACACAAAGCTTCCAAATCACATGTCACGGAACCCCGGTCGGGCACATTCTAAAATCTCTTCACACGTCAACAATAGGCGTGACACGCAAGCGCGTCAGCAGAACACGTCTCATGGACACGCCTCACGCCTTACACCAAGTGGATCTCGTTTCGCGAAAAATGGTTTTTTTCGCGAAGAGCATACCCACACCAGCGCACCGCTAGTACCCGCACAGTGCTCACACAAACAGTACCACGATCTTCTACACCTGTCGATCTGCCGTAGACTGTATGCAACCACTCCTTCTAGTACCTACAGCAAGATTTTCATCTCCCCACAAAACTCTAGAGCTGCGCAAAACATTCAACCTCATGTTCCTCAATCTCACTATCTTCCGAACGGAATCACATGAAAAGGTACTGTGAATCGAGGTTCTGCTGTCAATATCGACTTTGAGAGAGGACGTTATTTGTGACCTCAGTCTCAGAACCAGCATTCAGTTGTACCATCATCTACAATAAGGTGCGCGGAAGACATTGCAGAGTATTCCCTAGCATCGTGTGGAGGAGATGGGCAATGTTTAGCGTCAAAACAACTCTCTTCTCGCGTTTGACACTACAGACTTTTCTCATGAATCCCCAATCTTTGGGATACGCTTGTTCAGAGAAATTCCCACTGGAAGATTCGGTGTAACCCACGAAAACTTGGTGTTGCAAGACCAAGATGCGAGCAGGGATTTTAGTAAAAACAGTAGGCACGCAATAAACAAGACTTGGCGGAATGGCAAATGCATCAATTCATCAGATCGTGCTATATGCCTGGTAGACCTCTACCCATCTTATGTTCCGAACCCTAGACTCCATACTATGCAAGCCATGTTGGTATCATCAAGTGGTATCGTAGATCTACTCGTCATCCTCATCCGCCTCGTCGTTGACAACGTTGAAGAAGCGGAGCTCGTAGACGCCCTTGGAGGTGGAAACGACGCGGAGCCAGTCACGGAGCTGCTGCTTCTTGAGGAACTTCTTGGTGCTACAATGGCATCAGCTCTTTACTCTTTCCTGTCGCGAGATCCAGAATAGACATACAGGTACTTCAGGTAGCGACCAGAGAACTCCTGGTGCGCAATGACCTCGATCTTGCCATCGCCCTGCTGGCTGATCTGGATGGTGTCGCCAAGGTTGCCAGTGCGGCCCTCGACCTTGATGCGGTCGTGGAGGAACTTCTCGAAAGCCTGGATGTCGAAGATCTTGTCGTTGACGGGCTGCGAGCAGTTGATGATGAACTTCTTGGTGATCTTTTGGCCCTTCTTGGCGGCGGTGCTGCGCTTCTGTAACTTGGGGTACTTAGCCTACTGTTCATTTGTGCGCGGGGGGTTTTTGCTCCCTTGCGCTGGACAGCAAAGCGGTTGTACGTACGGTTGTGGACATTTTGGCGGTTTGGAGGGAAAGGTGGGAGCGCAAAGAGATAGATATCCTGCGTCTGTTGTGGGAGGGTTGAGGGTGTGTCGCGCCGTGCGTAGGAAGTTCGAGTTGCTCAAAATTGCCGGCGCGTTGGTGGGGGTACTAGGCTTGAAGAGGGTAAGAGCGCCAAGTGTCCGGGCTGTCCTTAATGGTTGTGTTTTCTGAGGTCATCACGTTTCGAACATGTTTGTCTGTAATACATCAGCATCGAGCTTCTCTGCTTTTGTTGTTGAAACTCGCAGACTCGATGCTTGATCTCCTATCTCTCTCATGCGAGCAGAACAATGCATATGCCACGATCACATTATTAGCGTACTCTCTCCTTTGTCCGACACGAGCATAACTATGTAGTACTACTATAAGGACTAGGCTTAACTAGGATTAGACTACTTATAGCTAGTTGCTACGTGTTAGCTAGTATTACATGTCCGCGCTAGTATATATACTATTCTAGGCTAAGATAACTATCTTAGTTATTAATCCTCTTTTAGAGGTATTAGTAGGCTGGCATATGGGTTGGGGGTACCCATACTTGGGTTGTGGTTGGGTTGGGGTCGCACAGACCAGTGGTTGTGGTTGGGTTGAGGTCGCACAGACCAGTGGTTGTGGTTAGGTTGGGGTCGCACAGACTAGTGGTTGTAGTTAGGTTACACAGACGTGTGTTTGTAGTTGTAGTTGTAGTTAGGTTGCACGGACGTATGGTTGTAGTTAGGTTAAGGGTGTAACTAAATCAGTACTTACTTCGCTAAAGTAATCTTATATCAGCTTATCTTATCTAATTATTACAGCTAATTATTATAGTTATATACTATAAAAAGTACATAACCACAACCTAACCACTTCCCTCTATAACCTAACCACAACCCAACCACAACCCACAGTCTGTGCGCTATAACCTAACCACAACCACAACCACACGTCCGTGCGACCTAACTACAACCCACGTCTGTGCGACCCCAACCTAACCACAACCACAACCACACGTCCGTGCGACCTAACTACAACCCACGTCTGTGCGACCCCAACCTAACCACAACCACTCTTTTTTACGCATAGACTGTAGGTTGTAGTTGGGTTGCAGTTGGGTTAGCTTATGTAAGACCTAACCACAACCCAACCACAACCTATTTACTAGCCTAGTTAGTAGCGTAGTAGCCTAGAGCTATATTCTTAAAACTACTTTTTTTAAATTTTTATCGTCTCTGAGACTTTTTCTATCTCTTTACTTATGCTGCTACACTACTATTATAGTACTATAATAGAATAGCAAAGTTGCTTGCTAATATAGTATTTAGACTACTTCTGACTTAAGTATTGTTTATTTTTGATAAAGTATGTAACTAAACCTAATCTACACCTAAGCGTAGGAACTATTAACCTATATACTAGTCTACTTCTTATTAAACTAATATATAGAAAAAACTTTAATACTAGAGTAAATTAGAAATAAAAACTTCGCTATATAAAGTTAAAAACCAAGTAAAAGGAAGTACTTAACGTAAACTACCACTAAGTGGGTCAACCCACTAAGTAGGTCAGTTTTGCTTAGCACGACCAACTTCCTTATTCACGCAATATGTCTTAACAACAAAACATGCATTTATAAAATAAAAAAGTAGAATTTAGCTTACTTCTTCTACCTATATGTTAAATTAACTCTATAGGTAAAGCGTTTAATATACTTTTGTTAATATCAACTTAATAATACAACAGAACTATAAGTTATTAGAAAACTTACTTTGTCTAGTATAAGCTTACTGCAGCTAAAAAGTTAATAATTGATTAATATATTCTTGACTTTAATTTGCAAGAACTAGCGCCCTAGTGTAAGGGTGCGTTGGGTTAACCAAAGATGCAAGGTAACGGTGAAGGTGAATGAAGTAGATGAAGAACTATAGAAAGACTACGTAAAGGTTTTTATATCCAATCCGGATGGTTAGGACTAACCGAGGTTATCAGAGGTTTGCCGGGTCAGCTGACAGTTAGCGTAACTAGTGCAGCTGGTAGTGTTGTTACTAGCAGAAGCTATCAGATCAGCTAGAAGCTAGCGCAAATAGTGCGGCCGATAGTCGGCTGCTAGTGCTGAGGTAAGAAAAGCCAACGAAGGCCACAGGCCAAGTACTAGGGAACATTAAGGCTTCAGCCCTTTACACCTAGCGAACGTAGGTGCATGCTTCGTGGGCCAGCATGCTTCGTGGGCCACCTATGCCAAGACCCCACCAAAACCTCACCCATTATAGCCCATTATAACTTATTTTAACATAATATAGCATAAAAGACGTAAAAATAGTATTAAGAGGCTACTTCTGCTATATAGTTACACGTTCGCGCGTTGTGCCCTATATTATTGCAGCGTCTACAGCGTTTTTAAGTTAGCTTACTCTCTTTAGCGCGCACCTGCCTCTTTACTTTCTTCTTATTACTACGCGCCCTAAACTCCTGTAGAGCAGTCCTGCGCTAGCTATCCTCTACTATTATTAACTTTTCTACCTTAACTTGCTTTTTTTTATATAATTTACGTTGCGTAGTAGCCTTATTTACTGCTTAAAGCTTAGCAATCTCTTTTTAGGCTAATACTAGCTTATACGCTATTACTGCTGCGCATTTAGCAAGGTGTTTAAAGTGCTTAATAAGACTTGTTAGCAAGCTATTTATATGCCTTTAAATTCTTTACTTTACTAGCGTTAATTATAACCCTAATTTAAGCGTACTGCTAGAGGTTTACGACAGCTAGGGCTAGTTGCTAACAAGTAGTAGTAATAGAGTGCGTAACTAGACGTTAAGGCCTATTATAACCCGTTCTAGGTTAACTAGAGCTAATCTAGCGCCACTAAACTTTCTTTAAATATTATTAAGAGTAATTGCAGCGTTAAAGGCGCGCTTAAAGTATAGTAAAAACTTAAGTTTTATAATATAGCTAATCTAGTTGCATATTAGCTCTTTAGCTTAGTAGCTATACGCCCTTTTTAGTAGCCTAAAACAACCTACATCTAGTAGTTGTAGTAATTAAGATAAGTGTAAAGGCATATAGAGAGTAATAATCTTTTTCTTTTTATAGTATTGTTAGAACTAAAGAGCGTTGTAGCTCTTATAGCTATTAATAATAAGTAGCTAGTGCTCTACTACAGTACGCCTCTTTGTATAGGCATTAAAGTGCTCTAACTACTATAAACTAATTTTATTTGTTGTCTAACTGTTCTTAGAGACTAAGATAAGCTAATCCTAGGGTATAGTATCCTTTTTGTAATAGGAAGAGAGGTAATAGCGCCCTTTAAAAATAATATAGGGCAGAATAGCCTATCTTGTTACATTAATGCTCTAAATAACTGTAGTCTACTCGCAATTGCTCGGCTAAACTAACTTTAGTTGTCCTTGCTTCTCTAAAGATATAATAACAACCCTAGTCAATATTATGCCTATTATAAAGCTAGTCTTACTAAAGTTGTACGTGTCCTTATCCTATATGCTATACTTAGCTTTAGTATTAGCTACTAGCTAGAACTAGGCTTAGATAGCCTCTAGATCTTTGCAGAGAGCTCTCTTATAGTTATACTTATAATTAAACTTTACTTAGAGTTCTAGTTAGCGCTTAACAAACGTACTAGGCTATCTTAAGCTATTCTAGCCTAAATTGCGCTTAGCGCGCAAAGAATTAGCTATATTAGCTATATCTACTAGGCGAGGGGGGAATTCTTGCTTAACTAGGTTAAGTATATACTAAACAATCACCTCCTCCTTAGTTTTGTCTAAACTTATTATTGTTAGCCTATAATCTGCCTGTAAGGGTTGTCTAGCGCGTTAACAGCGTAGTGTTTCTTAAGGAACGTTATAGGTAGCTGCAACGCGTCGCAATAAGAGAGTCGCGTCTTATTTAATAGCCTAAAGCGCAATCTGTATCCTAGCCTCCTTTAATAGTTCTTTCTAGTGTAGTTGATAGGGCATTGTAGAGTAGAGGTAGTTTTGGTGGGGTCTTGGCATAGGTGGCCCACGAAGCATGCTGGCCCACGAAGCATGCACCTACGTTATATAAAGTAGTAGATATAGCTAATAAAATACTAAGCGTGTAAAGTAGTAACGTGCCCCACTATTGAGATGCGCACACTATTGAAATGCGCACTCTGCCAAGCCCCCACTACTTTTAACTCTCTATTACAATGTCTCAACTACTAAACCTTGAACTGCTTTCTACTAAAGACAGAGTTATCTAGGCTATCTAAGCTATAAAATCTAACGCGTTGCTTACCTAGCGACAAGCCGCGCATCGCTACAATATACATAAAAGCACTCTCTGCAATTAACGCGCTAGGAAGGCTTTATAACGCGATACTTAACCTAACTAATTAAAACTCTAGAGACATAAAGAGGAGGCGATTAAACAATATATAAGGAAGCTTAACGCGCAAGGCTTTACCCCTACGCTTAACTATATGTAAGAAATAGCTAACTAACTACTAGCTACACGTAGTAGTAGCTAGGTTAGAGAAAACTAGACCTATAGGCTTGTACGCTAGAGACCTAAAATTAAATTTTAAGTAATAAAACAGTGAGACTACTAAAGAGTCTTTTATAGCAACCTAGCTATTATTAAGCTTTAGTTTAATCTTGTATATAACGTTAAGGCTAAGTATAAGATTCTAGATAAAGACGTCTATAATTTTAATAAGACTAGCTTCTATATAGGCGTTAGAAGGTCTGTTAAGGTAGTAACAGCCTCTAAGAGACGTCTTAAGCTACTTAGTATTTAGCCTAGTAATTATAAGTAGGCAACGCTAATTGCTAGCATTAACGCGATAGGGTAGTTTATTCTACCCTTTTTTATCTTTAAGGCAAAAAACTATAACTAGGCCTAGTATTACAACTCTAAAAATTAGAAAATAGAAGTTAGTAAGAATAGCTAGACAACAAACAAGCTTAGTCTTATATAGCTATAGCACTTTATTTAGTATATAAAGGCTTGCATAGTAGGTAGTTACTAGCTGCTTATTATTAATAGCTATAAGAGCTATAAGTTCCTTGCCTTCTAAAATCTATATAAGAAAAGCAATATTATTACTTTTTACATGCCTCTACACTTATCACACATCTTACAGCTACTTAATGTAGGTTATTTTGCCCTGCTAAAGCAGGCGTACAAGAAGGAAGTTAGGGGCTTAGCAGACAGCTACATCTACTACATTAACAAGAAAGCCTTCCTAGCTGCCTTTAAGCTAATATTTAATAAGACCTTTTTAAAAAACAATATCTTATTAAGCTTTTAAGCAACTAGCTTAGTCCTATATAACTTAAATATAGTATTATCTAGGCTTAAAGTACAGCCTTATACGCTAACACTACCTGTATTAAGGCCTACCTCTTAGGAACCTAAAATACTAAGCAACGCCTAGAAGATAGAGGCTTAAACAACGCTAATTATTAAAAAAATAATAAGTTACAAAGAATTATTACTTAATTCTATTATTAAGATAGTATTATAAGTTAAAAAGAGATAAACTTTAAAGGTGCACTTACACATGTTGCTTAAGGCTAAAATAGCTAACTTTAAGAAGGCAAACTAGGCAGTATCTAAACATAAAAAGTATAAGAAAAAGTAAATTTAGAAGGGAGAGACCTTATTGCAGGTAGAGGCAGAGGATATAGTTAAGTAAAGGGATGTTAAGATCTAGTTAGAGGTAGAGAGGCGTCAGGAGAGGGTGCGCGCAGGTAGTAGTGCAGGAGGTATCCTACGCTGCAAGAACTACGGCAAGGCAGGACATAATAAGCGCACATGCAAGAAATATGCAGCAGAAGTAGAGAATTAATTCTAGCTATTAAACGCGTAGATAGCTTGTTGTGGTGTTGAGTTATTTGCATGCAAACATAGATTGCTGTATTTCGTGCGCATTTTGATGGTGTGCGCATCTCGATAGTGGGGCACGTTAAGCTAATTAGTAAACACTAGGCTAAAAATCTTATAGCGTGTTTAGATAGCCTAAAAATAGTATAATATAGTAAAGAAATAAGTAGAGAGTATTATAAGAAAAACCTAAAAGCAATTAACACGTAGTTTAAGCTAGTTATAGAAAGTATAGAGAAAAGTATTTTTTATAAAAATATTTACAACTTTAACAACAAAAGCTTTTAAACAAGCGTTTTTCGATTGATAAAAGTTATTTTAAGTTTATAAGAACATAACTAACTTAACTTTATTTAGCTATGTAACTACAAGTGAGTAACAGTTGTCTAGTGTATTTATGCTATAAAGTATTTTATTTGCCTTTTATTAGTTATAAAAAACACGTTTATATGTAAGGGGCTATGCTCAAGGAGCTATCGCACAGGTATACAAGAGTTGTATCCAATAGGAAGAGAAGGAAACTACAGTTTACAAGATTCTAAATATTTATTAAAGGCTTTAGGTTAACCTTCCTCTAAGGCTTGTTAAGAAAGGGTTGTAGTCTAATTATTGTTTAGGCAGGCCTAACTATAAGCCGTGCACTTGCACGCGTAAAGAAGATACTATTAAGTATTTGTTATTAGGCTCTAGCCTATTACAATACCCCTCTCTAGGCTGGTAAATGAGTTGTCTCGGGGTTGCTCGTGTGGGTTGTCAAATATCTTGGCGAATACTCGTCCAAATTAGGAATTTGTGGTTCGTTAGAAAGCTAGACTTTGGCTATAGACAACTACTATATAAAGTTTTTTTGTTACTCTTATATCACGCTAGCTAGAGCTAGTGAACAGTGCAAATTTGGGGCAATTTAACCCACAACCCACGAAAACGTGGGTTGTCAAATAACTTTTTTAATATTAGAAATATTAAAAAACTCTATATTACTATAAGTGTTAGTTACGCGAGATCTAAGGATTAATCCAAAACTTCAAAATTTGGACTAGTATTGGCCGAGATATGGCAAAGTCTAAAAAATCGATTTTCCAGCCTACCCGAGGCCCCTTCCTCCCTTTCTCCTTTAGGGTCTCCCTGCTAAAAGCTATTTAGAAAGTATCCTTCTTTATCTTAAAGATTACTTGTTTGTGCTTTCTATCAATCTAACGCTTTTATATTATTTAGGGCTTCTGCTAGTTTAAATGTTATTTAGTAGTAACTTCTCTACTTTACCTTAAAATACAGTTTCTAGCTACGTCTTTAGCGTCGCAACTGTTCCATTATAATCTCTTCTACAGTCTATTCCTCTTTGCTGTTAACTAGTAATAGCAGCAGCTAGTAGTCATCTTAAGTCTAGCTTATTAGTAGGTCTAAGTTAGCTAGGCGTAGTCTATTAACATAGAAAATATAGTGTAAGGGTGCGTTAGGTTAACTAAAGATGCAACGTAAACAGTGAATAAATTAGATAAAGAACTATAGAGACTACGTAAAGGTTTTTTTATCCAACCTAGATGGTTAGGACTAACTGAGGTTATTGGAGGTTGCCGGATCAGCTAACAGCTAGCGCAAATAGTGCGGCTGATAGTTAGCTACTAGTGCTAAGGTAAGAAAAGCTAACTAAGGCTATAGGCTAAGTACTAGGGAACATTAAGGCTTTAGCCCTTTACAATACCCTTCTTCTAAATATAGTAAGAATAATAATTTTGTTACCTAGAGTTCTACTCTTCTAGGGCCTCGGTATCTTTTAAATTAATAGCTAGTTCCTAAGTTAGATCTAGATATCCTAACTATTTAACTAAGTACTGCTTTTTTTCCTTTTCTTTTTTCTTCTAATAGTGTCTTTACTAGGTATTCTTCTCTATCTTTTGTCTTAATTAGTAGAGGTTTATTGTTGTCTATTAGCTAGCTTAGTAGAAGGTCTAAGGACGCTAGTATAAGGTTATTAACATTAAATACTAAGTAAATCTAGCTAGAAGTATTTAATTTAACTAAGTTTAGTCTAATAACCTTAAGTACTGTGTACTTAAGGTTTTTCTAATTAAGTTTTCTACTAAGCCTTATTGTTTTATAGTAGTCGCCTAGGTTTAACTATACCTTATTACCTACTTAAAGCTAAAGTAATTAGTATCTTTTCTTATTTTCTTACTTTCTTTATTTTTATTAACTTTATTTTATTATAGCTTGTGCAAGCTTAATACTTTGCTGTAGTTTATTAATAATATTTTCTGCCTTTTAATAGTCCTCTTGTATTTTCTTTAAAAGTTGTTATTAAGGGCTATGCTTAGTTGTAATTTATAGAGAATCTACCTTATAGCTGTGTTGTAAGAAGAAAGAAGACATTTTAGTAGACTAAGCTTGCCTTACTATAACTATAATCTTAGCTATTTCTAGGTTGCTTTTTTAATTTATTTAATTTTGTTTGCAAAAAGCTTATAAATAAGCCTATACTATAAGGTTTATTTTTTTGTAGACCTGTTAGTTTTAGAATAGTATTTAGAAAATAAGTATTATATAATTTCTAATAACTTGCAAAGCTTAATCTAAAAATAGTTAACAAACTATATACCTCTATTTAAAGCAAAATTATTTAGTAACTAATAGTAAGCTACTATAGAGTTAATAAAAGCTTTAGCAACACTTTCTATAGTAATGTTTTTAGAGCTTATTAGGACAACGTCCTTGCTAAGCCTATTTATAGCTACTATAAGGTCTATACAGCCTTCGCTCTCTAGTAACCTTATAATAAATTTTATAAAAATTTCTTTTTATATTTACTTAGGTATAGGCAAGGGTTCTAGTAAGCCTTATAAGCTGTCTCTTTAAAGTTTTGTTCTTTTACACACTAAGCTGTTTCTTATATATCTTCTAATACTTTTACTAATAGAGGGCTAAAAGTATTCTCTTGCAATAGCTTAGTAGGTAAATTTTTTCCTAAATAGCCTAAAGCTTTAGAACTGTAGATTTTATAGATAATTCTAGTTCTTAGAGATTTATAATTTAGTACCTATTTTTAATCTTAGTATAAGAGGTTTCTAGAATTATTTAGTTAGCATTTAGAAATAGAAAGTTTAAGATCTAAAGTTGTAGAAAATTGTTGTTTACTATCTCTTACAGCTTTCTAGGCTATTTAGTAGGTTTTGTCCTCTTTTTTAGCTTTATTCTATAGATCTTCTAGATCTAATTGCTCCTAAGGTAATTCTAGTACTACTGCTGGATAGCTATTGCAGCTAAAGGTTCTAAGCACCTCTTCTTCTTCTAGTTCTTTGTTAGTAGCTGCAGTTGTAGGTTTAAATACTTGTAGAAACCTCCTAGAAATCCTAGTATCCTAGTTATTTACTAGCATATCTTGTTGTCTCCTAGATTAGGCATTAGCTTTAGAGTTATTAACCCTAGGCTTGTAGGAAATTTCTACATAAAGAAACTTCTCTAGAAATTAAGCCTATTTTATTTATCTTTTGCTAAGCTGTCTAGGCTTACTAAAATATTTAAGGGTTTTATAGTTTATAATAACTATAAACTTGTTTTAAGACTATAGCATAGCATCTTACTTTAATAAGTAAAAGATAACTACTAGTAACTTCTTATTATGTATCTTGTAATTGCTTTGCGCGCTAGTTATCTTTTTTTAATTATAAGCTATAGGGCAGAAGCTTCCTTTATTATTGTATTGTAAGAGGACTTCTGCTACTACATATCTAGAAGAGTCTGTTTCTAGGATTATTTCTCTGTTAGGATCCTATTCAGCTAGTACTAGTTTAGTAATAACTAACTCTTTTAGCTTATTAAAAGCCTTTTGCTTAGTTTTTCCTTATTAGAAGGAGATATTACTAGTAAGCCTTAAAAGAGAAGCTACTTTTTCTAAGTAATTCTTAAAAAATTATTAATAGAAGTTTACAAAACTAAGAAAGCTATATACTTCTTTAATATTTTTAAGTGCCTACTAATCTTTAATTGCTTTTACTTTATTAGGATCTATTTATAGTCCTTTTCCTGCCTTAATAATAGAACTTAGGTATTTCATACTCTGTACGTTGAATTCGCATTTCTAGATATCTAAAGTAATCTAGCCTTGCCTATAGCTTTTAGGACCTTGTTTATATTGCGTTAGTATTCTTTAAGCATGCTATTTATGTAAATTAATACGTTGTCTAGGTAGGCTAAGCAAAAATTGTTTATATACTTGCCGAGGGTCTAATTAATATAGCGTTAAAAGGTACTAGGAGCGTTTGCTATACTAAATAGAGTAACTAGCTATTTATATAACCTAAATCTAGTATAAAAAGCTGTTTTTTACTTATCTCCTGTATTAATTCTAATCTTGTAGAGAGCTATAAAAATATTAATCTTTATAAACTATTAAGCTTTGATAATATTATTAAAAATTTTTTAAATTAAAAGTAAAGGCTAATAATCTTTCTTTGTAATAGCGTTTAAGGCTTAGTAATTAACGCAAAAACGTAATCCTTCTCTAAGTTTTTTAGTAAAAAGAATAGGAGAGGAGGTAGAAGAGCTACTAGCTATAATCTATTGTTTTTTAAGTAAAGAAATAAGCTCCTTTTGTAATACTTGAAGTTCTAGGCAGCTTATACTATATAGAGGTCCCTAGGGAGCCTCCTTTTCTTTGCCTTTATTGTCTTTCTTTAGTTTAATTTAGTAATCTACTTTAGATCTGCGTAAAGGAGGTAGTACAGAGGCAGTTTTTAGATTAAAAATCTAAGCTAGGTGTTAATAAGCCTTAGGGAGTAAAAGTAGGACCTCTACTTTCTTCTTAAGAGCTAGGGCTTTTTTAATATCCTTAAGAGAAGCAGCAAAAGTCTTAATAAACTTATCTTTTTTTGCCCGCCTAAATAGGAGTAATAAGCTATTGCGCTTATTTATGTAATAGGCTAAGACCTAAGGTAGATCCTTAGTTGTACCTTAGTAGTACACCTTATATTACAAGTCGCGGCGGCGGCCTATAAGTATCAACTACGCAAGATAATTAGACGCTTTATTGTCTTGTGCTAGCCTTTTAGCTAAGTAGTCAGCGTGTGTAGTTGCACGCAAGGCCTAGTAGGCCCGCCTAATACAAATTGTTTTAATCTCTAGTCTCCTTTAATAGGGCAATCCTCAGTGCTAAGTAACTCAACCCTTTAGCTAGAAGAATAGATGTAAATTTTTTTTTAGAAAGAGCAATAGTAACCTCTCTTCTATTTATCTAGGGCCGTCTAAGTATTAAATTGTAGCTAGGGTGTGTAGGGGCCACATAACCCTAAATTGTATCCTTATAACCCATAATATTAATCTCTAACCTAGCAACTTTGTTAATAGTTCTAGGTTTATTTGTAACTTCTTCTAATCTCCTAGCAGAAATAGAACTACACTATAAGTTAGCGTTCTTAACAAGTTAAAGACTAATAAGCAAGTATACAAAGTTTCCCGTATTAATTAAAGTAGAGGCGAAAGTATAACAATTAACTAGCGCCTCTAAAGTAATTTTATTGCTGCTTATGTTCTTTTTAAATTTAGCCTACTTCTTACCTAGGTTATCTTAACTTATTAGAGGCTCCTGCTAGTAACTTTAAACAGGAGCTACTCTTTTTCTGAATCTAAGTCCTTATGTAAGCTTCCCTCGCTAAGCTTATGATTTTTCTCTTTCTTAGAGTTAGAGGGCTTAGCTAAAGTCTTTTTCTCCTTTTTAGAGGATTTCTTATTCTCTATATATTATGTTAACAGATAGCTCTTCTGTTTGTAGTTAAAACAGCGTCTTTCTTTATACAACTATTCTAACTCCTAGTTACTAAACTATTAAGGTTTAGCAGTTCTTCTTGTGTATTCTATCCCTTCTATCTAGTCTCCTTTTGAAGGAGAAGGAGGAGAAGAAGTTCTCCTAGATTTATACTCTTTAGGCTTGTCTCTGCCTTTAAAGTACTCCTCTATTTAGTAAAGGTAATTAGCAATCTCTATTGCTTTGTTTTGCAGGCTATCTAAATCCTTATAGGTAATACCTACAAGTTTGTCTTAAAGTTTCTAAATAAGGCTTTTTTAGAAAAGCATTATCCTTGTATCCTCGTCTAAACTACTATTAGATAATAGTAGTTGTTCCTAGAATTCCATAATATATTTACGTATACTTTTCTTGCCTTAGCTTATAGACTAGAGCTTGTTCTTAGCTCTTTCTGCACTATAGGGATCTCTAAATATTTAATCAAAGAAGTTTAATAACTTATTAAAGTTCTATAAATTAGAAATTCCTATTTAGTTAAGGAAAGGCAGAGTAAGGGTTGCAGCTAAGCCTTTTAGTTAACTAAAGGCGTAGTTACAAGTCCTTTTATCTGTATTAAAATCTTCCTTATTGTTTTCCACCTTAGCGGTAAGCTGTTGTTGAAAGATTTGGTACATCTTTCTGTTTCTATTAAAGGTATTAGGATCTAGTTATTTAAAACGCCTAGGCGTTTGTTAATTTCCTAGGGCAGCTAATAGGGTAGGTAACTAGGGTAGAGGTTGTTCTACCTTAGGCTCCCTTTGTTGTAGCGTGCTTATAGCTTCCTAAGCCTGGAAGGCCTCCTGTATCCTCGTAGAAGCAGCTATCCTATCTAGGCCACCCGCTCTACAAAGACCTTCTAAAGTAGTTTCTACTTTAGGTCTGCTAACACTATCTTAGTGTAGTTCTGCTATCCTTACAGCTAAAAGAGCTGCTAAGTGTTTTGCCATTATATTTATAGGTACTCGCTAGTACTCTATATTGTTAACAGGAATCGTTATAAGTGCTACTACGCTTAGTAGGCTTATCCTTTTGTGTAGGGGCTACTACGCTTAGTAGGCTTATCCTTTCGTGTAGGGGCTACTACGCTTAGTAGGCTTATCCTTCGTCTGTTTTCTAGGGCTACTACGCTTAGTAGGCTTATCCAACAAATTTAAACGCCTTAAGGACTTATACAACTATGTACCTTTTAGCACTTGCTAGTGCTTCTCTTACTGTTAATTTAGGTGACTAAGGTAGATTTAAACAGTTAACTAATTAACTAGCAGTCTAATTAATTAGGATCTTGTGCGTAGATATAGCTCTAGCTAGCTTCTTGTCTAGATATAGCTCTAGAGGGCTTCTAAGTACAACGTAGCTACGCAAGTAGCTAAAAAAGGATCTCATTTAATTGTAAGGGTGCGTTAGGTTAACTAAAGATGCAAGGTAAACGGTGAATAAATTAGATAAAGAACTATAGAGACTACGAAAAGGTTTTTATATCTAACCTAGATGGTTAGGACTTACTAAGGTTATTAGAGGTTGCCGGATCAGCTAACAGCTAGCGCAAATAGTGCGGCTGATAGTTAGCTGCTAGTGCTGAGGTAAGAAAAGCTAACGAAGGCCACAGGCCGAGTACTAGGGAACATCAAGGCTTCAGCCCTTTACATCTTTAAGTAATTTGTTTTAGAGAAACTATTTCTAATAGTTAAGTTTAGCTTTCTTAATAGCTCTAAGGTATTCGTTTTGAGTAAGTAAGTAATTTTTTTTCTATATGTATAGCGTGTTATCTTCTCTTCTTACTGCTTACTTGTATTCTTAAAAGGCTCTATTTAGGCTAACCTTAAGAAGATCTCGATTGCTTATCTACTAGGGCTTTAATTTTAGCTTTTAGTTTACAAGAGAAGTAAACTTTCTAAGTACTTGTTAAATTGCTGTTGTAAAGTTCTCTACTATTTTATCTAGATTTTTCTCTACAAGTTTGTTAAGACCTAGGAGAACTTGCCTTGAAAGCTAGTTAGAGGCGCGTAGTAAAGCTAGTAACTATTGCTCTAACTTTACTTGAATTGTTTCTTTCTGTCCGGTAATATTAAAAAAGTTCAAGTTTAATATTATTGTGTTGTATTTTTTTAGGAAGCTAGGTAGCTAGCCTCAATCAACAATACTGAGGAGAGTAGCGTAATAATTTAATCTGACTTTAGGGATAGCTTGCTAGTCTAGAATACTAGAAGCTATATTGTTTATTAAAAAAGTAATGTTAAATATGCTCTTTTTTTGTATATAAGCTCAAAAGAAGGTGCTAACTTTTATAGTAATTCATAAAGTTAGGTTTTAGTTGTTAATCTCTTCTACTAAATTCTCTGCTTACTAGTTTAGGTTGGACTCTTGTAGGCTCTATCTAGGTTAGTGGCAATTAAAATCTTTTAGGACAATTAACTAAGACTCTATACACTTTCTCAGAAGACGTCTTTAAACTATTAATATACTTAGGTCTTTTTTTGCATCTTTTTATTAAAAACGTTTTAAATGTAAATCTTTTTTCTTTTAAAAAGTATTAAAATAGCTTAAAAGCTGTTGTTGTTGCTGATATAAAATTAGCTTCTACTTTTAAATTCTTTTAAATACGGAATAAAGTTCTTAGTTGTAAGCCTCTATAGGTTAGAAGGATATACGTAGAGTTTAGGCAGGCAATCAACCTAGTATCTTTGTAGAGTTTCTTACTAACTAAAGCTTTTGTATTGTAATAATCTTTGCGTTAGTTATAATAGCTGAGTTCAGTGCGCTTTCCATAGTAGAGCTACTTTTAGTAATATTTATCTGTAGGACTTTGCTTATACTAATTGGTTTTAATAGTTTTAACTGTCCTAGCGTTAAAAATGTTAAATTCTTAGCTATTTTTAGTATTAAGTTTACTATAGTTAGCATACTTAAGTATAGTGTGTATACAAGATTTCTCTTCACTAGCATAAGACTTATACTTATATTAGCTACTATAGTAAGGTTTGCTGCAAATATAGCAGGCTACTTTTAAGTATTTAATCTTAAAGCAAATAAATTTTAAGTATTAAGTGCATTGCTCAGAGATATTAATAACTTATACCTTTTCTACTCTTAGGCTTTGCCCTAGAATATAGAGTTCTCTTCTAATAGCCTTTTAGGCTTCTTTCTCCGCAGCAAACGCAACGCAGGCTAAACTAAAATTTTAGTTTTTTTTAGGCTCAAGCTAAAAAAAATAGCTTATAGTTTTTAGGCTTTTATAATAGGTTTTAATTTCTTCTTTTACTACCTTTTTTTTGTAGTTTAACGTCCTTTCTCAGCCTAAAGGGCTATATAAGACGTGCAGGCCGAGACCTACAGGTATCTATGTAGTTTTTTCTATCTTTCAAGTAATTTACAAGGAGTGGTTTATCTAAATAAAGGTGAGGCTCTTAGCCTATTAGGTAGAGGTAAAGAACAGGGAGGAGGAGGGAGAGAGAGGAGGGGTGCTTAGAGCTTGATCGCCTATGTAGGCAATTACATCTAGTTGTTAGAGTTTCCTTTGTACCAGGCCTGTGTACTAACCCTAGTTTCTTAAATAAAGGCTATTGTAGCCTTAATACCTGCTTCTGTTTAGAAAAGATATTATAGAGAGTTTAGCTCTATACAGGAGTTTTAAAGTATAGCTTTACTATCTTTATATAGTTAGCACTTAAGAATTATATAAGCTATGTCTTAAGTAGCTCTAAAATTACATACGCAAGTTTTAAATTCTACTTTACCTCTTTTAAATAAATAGCTCTTTAGGTAGCTATAACCTAGTTTTAATTAAAAGAAAGAGCTAGATATATCTCTTCTAGTAGAAGGGATAAGTATCTGTTTTCTTATTTTCTACCTAAAGGTTGCTAAGTAAGTGCTTAAGTTCTTAGTAATAGCTTTTTTTCTGTAGTTCTTAAGAAGGTTTAACTAATTAATATAAGCTAGTTATTTAATTTGCAAGCTAACAATTACTAAGCTTATTTCTTTATTAAAAGGATTAATTTTGTAGCCTCTTTTGCGAGGAGGTCTACTTAATTATTTCTTAGTATATCTTAGTGTCCTAGGACCTAATGTAGTAAAGAGTTAATGCCTTTTTCTTCTAGTTAAGGTACTGCTTCAATACACCTAATTTGCTACTCTTAGCTAGAGTTGTTTAAAGTGTTTTTTAATTAAAATAAAGCTGCCTAATTATCTATGTAGATATTAACGTTTTAGTAGTTGTTTAATAGGCTAGCTGCTTTCTCTAGCCTTAAGGTAATATCTTTAAGTTCACTATTGTAAACTAGCTAGTTATTTCCTATATTTGCTTATAGTTCTTTAATAAGAGCAGCTCCCTTAGAAAAGGCAACGCCTACGCCTATTCCTTTGCTATCCCTTATAGCCAAGGCATCTAAGTATATTAATAGAACGTTGTTGTCCACTAATAGTTTCTTATAGCTTTCTACTTTAATTTTTTTTAGCTTGTTTAATATAAGGACCTTGTAAGAAGTCCTAGTGTTTTATAGCGTAAAGGCGTAGTGTTGTATTTCCTCTATATTGTCTAAGAGGGCTAAGGTAATAGATAGTTGTATTTAATTAAGTTGCTCTCCTCTGTAGTTGTTAATAGCCGCATTTAAAGGGTAGTTTAGATCTAATAAAGTAGATCTAAAGGTATATCTCCTTATACTGTTGTCTAGCCTAACTCTAGGAAGAAATAAAGCAGCTTCTACCTTACTAGGCATTACAGGGGATAATCTAAAGGTCCCTAAAATCTTTCTACAGGCCTAGTTTTAAAGTTTTTGCCTACTGTTAAAGACGTGTTGTTAGCTTTTCTAATATAGCTAGCATCTGTAATTAGCTACGCTAGTAATACACGCTAAGTATAACTACCTTATTACCTTTAGTTAGAGGCCTTTATTGATGTTAGCTAGCCTGCTTAGGCAGAAAAAGGCCTAGTTTGCTTATTATACATTTATATAGCAGTAGTCTCTAAACTTTAGGGTATTATTAAAGAAAATACCTAGCTACCTAACTAAACCTTTTAGCTAAAAGGTCTCTTGAGTAGGTAGCGTAAAGACTTTATTTGTATCTTTTTTTAATCTTGTCTAGTTTGCTAATTCTAATTTAAGCTATTAAACTTAATAGCTAACTCTTTTATTTAGTTAAAGAGGTTTGCTAACTCCTTTTTAAGCAGTTTAATATTTTTTCTTATAGATGTTGTTAATATAAAGATTTAAAGGTCGCCTATATAAGATAAGAAGTATATATTGTTATTTGCTGTAATTAATTAAAATAGCGGTTTCGTGTAAATTAGAAATAGGATAGGCGAGGCTAGGCTCCCTTAAGGTGTACTAGTATTAACCTTCTATAGGTTCTCTATTTACCTATTAAAAGATAACTCTAAAAGCCTTTCTGTAAGGAACAAGTTTGTCTATAATAGAAGGCATACAAGTAGCTACTACTTGCTTATATTTTCTAAAAGCTTATTCTTAGATAAATAGTTTAAAGCGCCTCTAATGTCTAAAAAGGCTATTAAAGTAACTCTGTTTTTCTTTCTCTATTGTTGCACATTGTTATAGAAAAGGAGTCCTGCGTTAATAGCTAATTTCTTTAATCTGCCTCCTATTTAGGAGGGGTAGAATAGGTTAGTTGTTTCTGCTAGGACACCTAATCTTTTTAAATAGAGCCTTTCTAGTGCTTTCCTAAGGCAACATAAGAGAGAGATAACTCTATATACTTTTAGAATTAAGTAGTTTAGTTTGTTAGGCTTTTTAAAGATAACTCCTCTTACTTTTTGCTAGCATCTTAGTTAGTATCCTAGGTTAAACAAGGCTAAGTACACCTTAAAGAAGATGCTTAGTTAGTAATTATATACTTTTAAGATAACTTCTTAGCTAATTCTATCTTGTCCTAGTAAGGTAGCTTTTATTTTCTAACAGGCGGTGTAGAGCTCCTTTATAGATAGAATTAGCTACTTCTCTTTAAGGTTTCCTTAGTAATTGTAAAGTAGTTAAGAAGGAGTAGAAGGAGGGGGCAGAAATAGCTCCTTTTTAAAGGTTTAGCACTTCTCTCTAAAGAATTCTTTGCCTCTAATAGTAGGGAGTCTAGTAAAGAGGTTGTTTTTTGTATAGGCTATTGCTTTAAATATCTCCTTGGGCAATTTGCTTTAGAGAAATTGCTCTTAATAGTTAAGTTTAGCTTTCTTAATAGCTCTAAGGTACTTGTTTTTTGCTAGCAGGTAATCCCTTTTCTATAGGTATAGCGTGTTGTCTCTTTTTCTTGCTGCTTGCCTATAATCTTAAGAGGTCCTGCTTAGGATAGCCTTATAGAGATCTAGATTGCTAGTCTACTAAGGCTTTAGTTTTAGTTTTTAGTTTGTAAGAAGAGTAAATCTTTTAAGCGCTTATGAAATTGTTGTTATAAGATTTTTTGCTATTTTATCTAGCCTCTCCTCTTAAGGATTATAAAGGCCTAAAAGTAATTGTCTTAATAGGTAGTTCAAAGCTTGTAGTAAGGATAGTAATTAATTCTCTAGCTTTACTTAGGCTATTTCCTCCTCTAAGGCAGTATTAAAAAGATTTTAATTTGTTTTTTTAGTGTTGTATTTTTTTAGCTAGCTAGGTAGCTACCTTTAGTTAACAATACTAAACAGGATAGCGTAATAGTCTAATCTAACTTTAGGGATAACCTGCTAGTCTATAATTATAAAAGCTATATTGCCTATTAAAAAAGTAAAGTTAAGTACGATCTCTTTTTGCATATAAGCTCTAAAGAAAGTGCTAACTCCTATAGTATTTAATAGAGATAGGTTTTAGTTATTAACCTACTCTACTAAATTCTCTACTTGTTAATTTATGTTGCATTCTTGTAGGCTCTATCTAGGGTAGTAGCAGTTAAAATCCCCTAGGATAATTAAATGTAATTTAAATATCTCTCCTAGTAGGCCTCTTTAGATTGTTATTGTATTTAGCCCTTGTCTTAGGCTTTATTTATTATAAATATTATAAACGTAGATTTTTCTAATGTTAAGTTGTATTAAAATAGCTTGAAAGTCGTTGTTGTTGCTAATATAAGGATTAACTTCTACTTCTAAACCCTTTTAATATAAAATAAAGTTCTAAGTTGTAGGCTATAATAATCTAGTAGTATTTACGTAAAGTCTAGATAAGAAATTAACCTAGTATCTTTATAAGGTCCTTTTATTAACTAAGGCTCTTGTATTGCAATAATTATAGCGTTTACTGTAATAGCTAGGTTAATTACGCTTTCTACAGTAAGGCTACTTCTATTAACATTTATTTGTAAGACTTTAATTATACTAATTAGTTTAATTGTTCTTAGCTGTCCTAGCCTGTAGAATTATACACTCTTAGCTATTTGCTGTATAAAGTCTACTGCAATTAGTACACTTAAAGATAGTGTAGATATAAGGTTTTCCTTTACTAGCACAAGACTTGCACTTGTATTAGCTAATATAGTATGCTTTACTGCAAATTTAGCAGGCTAATTTTGAGCATCTAAATTTAAAGTAGCTAAATCCTTAGTATTTAGTGTATTGCTTTAAAATATTAACAACTTGCAGTTTCTCTGCTCTAAGGCTTTGCCCTAAGATATAGAGTTTGCCTCTAATAGCTTTTTAGGCTTCCTTCTCTGTAGCGAATACTACGCATGCTAAGCTAAAGTTCTAGTATTCTCTTTTATCCTTAGGCGTAAGCTAAAAGAGATTACCCATAACATTTAGGCCATTATTAAAGGCTTTAATTTCTTTCTTTACAACCTCTAGACTATAGTTTATAAGTAGCTTATAGATAACAACTTTAAACTACAGCGTAATAAGTTAAGTAGCTTTAAAAGTTATAATATCCTGCTATATAGCCTAATTCTCTAAGAGGTATTTTGCTTTAAAAGCTAGTGTAGTTGTAATAATTTTGTTGCCTTTAGAGAATAGTATAATTAAGGCAACTATAGGTAATTATATGCCTCCTTTTATTGCAAAAGCGTTATTAAAATTATTTCTAAGTTTAAAAGCATTAAATGTAGCTAAAGTCTTAGTAACTAGAACTAGCTAGCAGTTTTTTAGGCTTGTAACCTTTAGTTTTTGTGTCTTTTAAATATTTGTCTATAGTTAATTTTTATTGTTACCTGCTATAGTAGCGAAGGTCGCTATAGTAGTAATAGGCGTATTCTAGATAGGTATATTCTAGATAGAGGTGTTCTAGATAGGCGTGTTTGTTGTTAGTTTCTTAATACGTCTAATTTTCTCTCTTAACTCTCTTAAGACGTTTAAGAGACTTAATATCTAGTCTACTAAAATAGTAGTATTCTTCTTGTTTACTTTGCTATTTTTTATATAGTCTCTAAAGACTTCTATTAAGTCTAAAAGACTTAATTGCTAGGTAGAATTATTTTTAGCTAGATTAGCTGCTTAGATTACTAGGTTCCTAGCTATCTTAAGAGCCTTTTCTACTAAAGTAGCTTTTAGTGTTTTATTTCTAATAGGGTATTAAGACATAGGTCTAATAAAAAGAGAAAAATTACTCTTTTTTTATATATAAGTTAGCCTTTAAAGTTCTTTTATATTTTGCCTTTTTTAGCGCGGCGTTGTTATATTGTCTTTCTCTATCTCTATTTGCCTTTTGTTTGCTCCTCCTAGATCTCTAGAAGCAGATTGTTTTTTGTACTTTTAAGTTAATGCAATTTCTTAGTTTAGTTAAGCGTTAATAAGCTCCTTCATCTTAATTAGCTTAAGATGCCTTAGCATGTGGCCTAAGCTTTTAAGAAAAATAAGAATTTTTTCTCTCCTCTAAAGAGGGGGTAGGCGACTCTTTCACCCTCTCTCCCGCGCTGGCGCCCTCGCTGCAGGCTTTGAAAATTGTCGCAATCAATTCCTTAGGGTTGTTTCCTTTAGATCTAGTTGTTTCTAATCAATCTCCAGAAAAGTCGACGTTGGTGTGTGTGAAAAGAGATCTCTGTTACTAGCTTAAACTTAGCAAGTTTAACTCTAAATAAGATACAATATAGAATGCGACTGATTAGGCTACGCAGTAGGAGGAGTACTATTCAAGTATAATACTAAAGGGGTACTACGTTTTTACGCATATTTCTTAAAAAATAACAATGCTAATAAGTATAACTATAAGATTTGCAACAAGGAACTACTTGTGTTTATTTATTGTTTGGAAAAATAAAACGCTAAACTGCGCTTAGTTGAGAGTTTTAAAGTAATTATAGATTAGAAGAACCTTAGATATTTTATAAATCTTAAGATACTAAATAAAAGTTAGATCTACTAGGCGGCTATACTAAGCTAATTGAATATTAAGATCCTGTATAAACTTAGTAGGTAGAATGTAAGAGCTAATGCGCTTTTACGCAGAGAACAGGACCTGCTTAAGAACGTAGAGGATAAGCGCCTCTAGAAGCGTATAACATAGATTTTAAAGCTAACAACCTAGTGCTATAAGGAAGTTAGCATAAAATAGGAAAAAATACTTATTAGCCAATTTATATTAGCAAGAACCAATATAGGATATATAGAAACAAGTTTTAACTTAACTAAAAAAGTAGTTAGTAAAATAAGATGCGTCTGCCTAGAAAAACAACTTAAAAGAAATTGAACACTATAAAAGCGTGTTTAAAGGGTAAAGTAAGTTGAGGTCTTAGTTAGTTAATAGGGGGACTTAAAACAAGTTAATAAGCTTAAAAGGCTCTAGGCAGAGGTGTTGCGGATTTGATCTCCAAGTTTATGATCTGTTAGAGATCGCGGAGGTAGCGAGAGGTGGATAGAAAGGATAAGAGAATAAAAGAGAATTTGATTAAGAGAATTACAACATTCAATTAAGCAGTTGTACAATACAATAATAAGACCCAAATCACTCTCTTCCCCTAGTCTCTATTATCTTATTCTCTTATTCTTTCTATCCACCTTCCGCTACCTCCTCAATCTCTAACAGATTATAAGCTTGGAGATTAAATCCGCAACAAGAGGCCCTAAAGATAGATTAGTAGTATAAAGACGCTATATAGGTAGTGTTAGACTAAGAATAGAGGTTTTCTCTCTACTTAGGCGTAAAATGCTTAATTTTAAGAGTGCGTAATTAGTAACTAAGGAGAGTTGCTATATTAAGGAAGAAGTTAAGTGCCTCACAAAGAAAGGCTGTATACTTAAATTATAAGTGCGGTCTATAAGTCCTTTTTAGCTAGGCATTTAGGCAGAGAGATTACTTATAAAATGTTAGCCTAGGACTTTTTTTTAGCTAGATATAGTAGATAATATTAGGTGCTGTATAAGGAACTGCGACGTTTGTAGAAGGACAAAGCTATAAAAGGAAAGTATAAAAGGGTTTTTAAAACTGCTGCTAGTACCTAATTGGATATAAAAAGAAATCTTAATAGACTCTATTAAGAGACTCCTACTTAGTAAAGGCATAACTTGCCTTCTAGTTGTTACTAATTAATTAAGCAAAGGCGCTATCTTTGTATTGTTACTAGACATTGGAATAGAAATAGTAGTCTAAGCGTTTATTAGACACGTAGTAGCTTACTACTAGTTACCTAACAATATTACTTCTAATAGAAGTACTTAGTTTGTTAGCGTGTTATAGGAACGCCTCTACAAGGTCCTGAAGATCAATTAGTAATTATTAATAGCTTTCTACCTGCAAATAGATAGTGTAATAGAACAGATAAATAGTGTATAAAAAGCGTACATTAAAGTGTTTATTAGTTAGTTATAAGATAATTAGGCAGCATACTACCTTATAGCCTAGATTGTAGTTAATAGAAGAGATGCTACATTAAGAAGAGTAGCCCTGTTCTTCTTGTAACACTGGTATAAAGTAAACCCTTTGTAGTTAGAACCTCTACTAGTAACTAATAAAGAAGTATACAGCCAAAGAGCATTTAAACTAAGAGAAGGCTAAAACCATTGTTACTAAGTTCTACGGTGTTTTTAACCTAGTACAAGCTAGTATAATAGAAGCCTAAGCTAAGTAGAAATAATAGGCAAACAGGCACTAAAAAAAGCACAATACTATAGGGCATGCAATAAGGTGCAGCTAAAGATTAATAAGTAATATAAAATAGACTATTAGTTACGTAAGCTTAACTAGAAAAGCGCAAAGTGTACAGTAATTAAAGTAGTTTATAGCTATTTAGTTAGGCTTAACAGTTAAAAAGGTTACTACTATATGTAAAGAGCTGAAGCCTTGATGTTCCCTAGTACTCGGCCTGTGGCCTTCGTTGGCTTTTCTTACCTCAGCACTAGCAGCTAACTATCAGCCGCACTATTTGCGCTAGCTGTTAGCTGATCCGGCAACCTCTAATAACCTTAGTAAGTCCTAACCATCTAGGTTAGATATAAAAACCTTTACGTAGTCTCTATAGTTCTTTATCTAATTTGTTGACTGTTTACCTTGCATCTTTAGTCAACCCAACGCACCCTTACAATTGAATTAGATCCTTCTTTAGCTACTCGCGTAGCTACGTCGTACTTAGAAGCCCTCTAGAGCTATATCTAGACGAGAAGCCAGCTAGAGCTATATCTACGCACGAGATCCTTATTAATCAGACCGCTAGTTAATTAGTTGACTGTTTAAATCCACCTTGGTTACCTGGATTAACAGTAAGAGAAGCACTAGCAAGTGCTAAGGGATACTTAGTTCCCCAGAAAACAGACGAAGGATAAGCCTACTAAGCATAGTAGCTCCTACACGAAAAAGGATAAGCCTACTAAGCGTAGTAGCTCCTACACGAAGGATAAGCCTACTCAGCGTAGTAGCACCTACAACGATCCCTGCCGACAATAATAGAGTACTAGCAAGTACCTATAAATACAATGGCAGAACCCTCAGCAGTTTTTTTAGTTGTAAGGATAGCAGAACTACACTAAGATAGTGTTAGTAGACCTAAAGTAGAGACTACTTCAGAAGGTCTTTGTAGAGTGGGTGGCCTAGACGAGATAGCTACTTCTACAAGGATACAGGAAGCCTTTCAAGCTTAGGAGGCTATAGGCATATTGCAACAAGAAAGGGAGCCTAGGGTAGAACAACAACCTCAACCACCACCTTAGTTACCTACCCTATTAGCTGCCCTAGGGAATTAACAATCTTAAACGCCTAGGCGTTGTAAACAACTAGATCCTAATACTTTTAACAGAAATAGAAAGATGTACTAAATCTTTTAACAACAACTTAATGCTAAAGTAGAAAATAACAAAGAAGACTTTAACACAGATAAAAGGACTTGCAATTACGCTTTTAGTTGACTAAAAGGCTTAGCTGCAACTCTTACCCTGCTTTTCCTTAACTAAATAAGGATTTCTAATTCATAGAACTTTAATAAGTTATTAAACTTCTTTAACTAAATGTTTGGCGATCCCTATAGGGCAGAGAGAGCTAAGAACAAGCTTTAGTCTATAAGCTAAGGCAAGAAAAGCATCCGCAAATACATTATAGAATTCTAAGAGTAACTGCTATTATCTAATAGTAGCTTAGACGAGGATATAAGGATAATGCTTTTCTTAAACAGTCTTATTTAGAAACTTTAAAACAAACTTGTAGGTATTACCTATAAGAATTTAGATAGCCTGCAGAACAAAGTAATAGAGATTACTAATTACCTTTACTAAATAGAGGAGTACTTTAAAGGCAGAGACAAGCCTAAAGAGTATAAATCTAGGAGAACTTCTTCTCCTCCTTCTCCTTCAAAAGGAGACTAGATAGAAGGGATAGAATACACAAGAAGAACTGCTAAACCTTAATAGTTTAGTAACTAGGAGTTAGAATAGTTGTATAAAGAAAGACGCTGTTTTAACTACAAACAGAAGAGCTATCTGTTAACATAATATATAGAGAATAAGAAATCCTCTAAAAAGGAGAAAAAGACTTTAGCTAAGCCCTCTAACTCTAAGAAAGAGAAAAATCATAAGCTTAGTAAGAGAAGGTTAAATAAGGACTTATATTTAGAAAAAGAGTAGCGCCTGTTTAAAGTCACTAGCAGGAGCCTCTAATAAGTTAGGATAACTTAGTTAAAGAGTAGGCTAAATTTAAAAAGAATATAAGCAGCAATAAAATTACTTTAGAGGCGCTAGTTAATTGTTACACTTTTGCCTCTACTTAAATTAATACAGGAAACCTTACATACTTGCTTATTAGCCCTTAACTTGTTAAGAACGCTTACTTATAGTGCATTTCTATTTCTCCTAGGAGATTAGAAGGAGTTACAGATAAACCTAGAACTATCAACAAAGTTGCTAGGTTAGAGATTAATATTATAGGTTATAAGGATACAATTTAGGGTTATGTGGCCCCTACACACCCTAGCTACGATTTAATACTTAGACAGCCCAAGATAAATAGAAGAGAGGTTACTATTGCTCCTTTTAAAAAAAAATTAACATCTATTCTTCTAGCTAAAGGATTAAGTTACTTAGTACTAAGAATCGCCCTATTAAAGGAGACCAGAGATTAAAACAAATTGTATTAGACAGGCCTACTAGGCCTTACGTGCAACTACACACGCCAACTACTTAGCTAAAAGGCTAGCACAAGACAATAGAGCGTCTAATTGTCTTGCGTAGTTAATACTTATAGGCCGCCGCCGCGACCTGTAATGTAAGGTGTACCACTAAGGTACAACTAAGGATCTACCTTAGGTCTTAGCCTATTACACAAATAAGTGCAACAGCTTATTACTCCTATATTAGGCAGGCAAAAAAAGATAAGTCTATTTAGACTTTTGCTACTTCTTTTAAGAATATTAAAAAAGCCCTAGCTCCTAAGAAGAAAGTAGAGGTCCTACTTCTACTCCCTAAGGCTTATTAACACCTAGCTTAGATTTTTAATCTAAAAACTGCCTCTGTACTACCTCCTTTACGCGGATCTAAAGTAGATTACTAAATTGAACTAGAGAAAGACAATAAAGGTAAAGAAAAGGAGGCTCCCTAGGGATCTCTATACAGTATAAGCCGCCTAGAACTTCTAGTATTACAAAAGGAGCTTATTTCTTTACTTAAAAAACAATAGATTATAGCTAGTAGCTCTTCTACCTCCTCTCCTATTCTTTTTGCTAAGAAACCTAGAGAAGGATTACGTTTTTGCGTTAATTACTAAGCCTTAAACTCTATTATAAAGAAAGATTATTATTTTTTACTTTTAATTTAAAAAACCTTTAATAATATTACAAAAGCTAAATAGTTTATAAAAATTAACATTTTTATAGCTCTCTACAAGATTAGAATTAATGTAGAAGATAAGTAAAAAACAGCTTTTTATACTAGATTTAGGTTATATAAATAGCTAGTTACTCTATTTAGTATAGCAAACGCTCCTAGTACCTTTTAACGCTATATTAATTAGACCCTCTGCAAGTATATTAACAATTTTTGCTTAGCCTACCTAGACAACGTATTAATTTACATAAATAGCATGCTTAAAGAACACTAATGTAATATAAATAAGGTCCCAAAAGCTATAGGCAAGGCTAGATTACTTTAAATATCTAGAAATGCGAGTTCAACGTACAGAGTATAAAATACCTAAGTTCTATTATTAAGGCAGGAAAAGGACTTTAAATAGATCCTAATAAAGTAAAAGTAATTAAAGATTAGTAGGCACCTATAAATATTAAAGAATTACACAGCTTCTTAGTTTTATAAATATCTATTAATAATTTTTTAAGAATTACTTAGAAATAGTAGCTTCTCTTTTAAGGCTTACTAGTAATATCTCCTTTTAATAAGGAAAAACTAAGCAAAAGGCTTTTAATAAGCTAAAAGAGTTATTTATTACTGAACTAGTACTAGCTGAATAGGATCCTAACAGAGAAATAATCCTAGAAACAGACTCTTCTAGATATGTAGTAGCAGAAGTCCTCTTACAATACAATAATAAAGGAAGCTTCTGCCCTATAGCTTATAATTAAAAAAAGATTACTAGCGCGCAAAGCAATTACAAGATACGTAATAAGAAGTTACTAGTAGTTATCTTTTACTTATTAAAGTAAGATGCTATGCTATAGTCTTTAAACAAGTTTATAGTTATTATAAACTATAAAAACCTTAAATATCTTAGTAAGCCTAGACAGCTTGGCAAAAGATAAATAAAATAGGCTTAATTTCTAGAGAAGTTTCTTAATATAGAAATTTCCTACAAGCCTAGGGTTAATAACTCTAAAGCTAATGCCTAATCTAGGAGACAACAAGATATGCTAGTAAATAACTAGGATACTAGGATTTCTAGGAGGTTTCTATAAGTATTTAAACCTATAACTGCAGCTACTAATAAAAAACTAGAAGAAGAAGAGGTGCTTAAAACCTTTAGCTCTAATAGCTATCTAGCAGCTGTACTAAGATTACCTTAAGAGTAGTTAGATTTAGAGAATTTATAAAATAAAGCTAAAAAAGAAGATAAAACTTACTAAATAGCTTAGAAAGCTGTAAGAGATAGTAAATAATAATTTCCTATAGCTGTAGACCTTAAACCTTTTTTTTAGAATACTAATTAGACAATTCTAGAAACTTCCTATACTAAGATTAAAAATAGGTACTAAATAATAAACCTCTAAGAACTAGAATTATCTACAAAATCTACAGTTCTAAAGCTTTAGGCTATCTTGGAAGAAATGTTACCTACTAAGCTATTATAAGAGACTACTTTTAGCCCTCTATTAGCAAAAGTATTAGAAAATATATAAGAAATAGCTTAGTGTGTAAAAGAACAAAACTTTAAAAAGACAGCTTATAAGGCTTACTAGAACCCTGACCTATACCTAAGTTAATATTAAAAGAAATTTTTATAGAATTTATTATAAGGTTACTAGAGAGCGAAGGCTGTACAGACCTTATAGTAGCTATAAATAAGCTTAGCAAGGACGTTGTTCTAATAAGCTTTTAAAACATTACTATAGAAAGTGTTACTTAAGCTTTTATTAACTTTATAGTAGCTTACTATTAGTTACTAAACTATATTACTTTAAATAGAGGTATATAGTTTGTTAACTATTTTTAAATTAGGCTTTGCAAGTTAATAGAAATTAAGCAACACTTATTTTCTAAATACTATTCTAAAACTAATCGATCTACAGAAAATATAAACTTTATAGTATATATTTATTTATAAGCTCTTTACAATTAAAATTAAATAAATTAAAAAAGCAATTTAGAAATAGCTAAAATTATAGTTATAGCAAGGCAAGCTTAGTTTACTAAAATATCTTCTTTCTTCCTACAACACGGCTATAAGGTAGATTCTCTATAAGTTATAACTAAGCACAGCCTTTAATAACAACTTTTAAGAAAAATACAAAAGGACTGTTAAAAGGTAGAAAATATTATTAATAAGCTATAGAAAAGTATTAAGCTCACACAAGCTATGATAGAAGAAAGTTAATAAAAATAAAAAAAGTAAGTGAATAAAAAAAGACATTAATTACTTTAGCTTTAAGTGGGTAATAAGGTAAAGTTAAACCTAGGCGACTACTATAAAACAAAAAAGCTTAGTAGAAAACTTAACTAGAAAAACCTTAAGTACACAGTACTTAAGGTTATTAGACTAAACGCAGTTAAATTAAATACTTCTAGCTAGATTTACTTAGTATTTAATGTTAATAACCTTAGACTGGCGTCCTTAGACCTTCTACTAAGCTAGCTAATAGACAACAATAAACCTCTACTAATTAAGACAAAAGATAGAGAAGAATACCTAGTAAAGACACTATTAGAAGAAAAAAGAAAAGGAAAAAAAAGCAGTACTTAGTTAAATAGTTAGGATATCTAGATCTAACTTAGGAACTAGCTATTAATTTAAAAGATACCGAGGCCCTAGAAGAGTAGAACTCTAGGTAACAAAATTATTATTCCTACTATATTTAGAAGAAGGGTATTGTAAAGGGCTAAAGCCTTAATGTTCCCTAGTACTTAGCCTATAGCCTTAGTTAGCTTTTCTTACCTTAGCACTAGTAGCTAACTATCAGCCGCACTATTTGCGCTAGCTGTTAGCTGATCCGGCAACCTCCAATAACCTCAGTTAGTCCTAACCATCCGGGTTGGATATAAAAACCTTTATGTAGTCTCTATAGTTCTTTATCTAATTTATTCACCGTTTACCATGCGTCTTTGGTCAACCCAACGCACCCTTACAAAAGAGATATTTAAAGCAATAGCTTACACAAAATATAACCTCTTAATAAGAATCTCTACTATTAATGGCAAGGAATTATTTAGAGAGAAGTGCTATACTTTTAAAGAAGCTAATCGTAAATACAAAAGAACTTAGCACTACATGCTAGAAAGTAAAAGCTACCTTACTAGGACTAGATAGTATTAGCTAAGAAGTTATTTTGAAAGCAAATCTATATTAATCTAGTATCTTCTTTGAGGTATATTTAGCGCTGTTTAATCTAGAATACTGTCTAAGGTGCTAGAAAAAAGAAAAAAGAGTTATTCTAAGAAAGCTAAACAAGCTAGATTACTTAATATCTAAAGCCTATAGTGTTATCTCTTTTTCATACTGCCTAGGAAAGGCACTAGAAAGGCTCTACTTAAAAAGGTTAAAAGTTCTAGCAGAAACAACAAACTTGCTCTACCCTACGCAAAGAAGAGATAGATTGAAGAAATTAGCTATTAATACTAGCCTACTATTCTACAACAACATCCAATAATAAAGGAAGAAGAACAAAGTTACTTTAACGGCCTTTTTAGATATTAGAGGCGCTTTTGACTACTTATCTAAGAACAAGCTTCTAGAAAATATTGTTGCGGATTAAGCTACTCAGCTGTTTCTCCATAAGATCCAGGTGCTCAAAATCACACCTGGAATCTACAATCATTCTACGATGAATTGATTACTAGAAGCTATTACGCTACTAGTACCACTTATCATTATTATCAATTGATCTACAACAACTACGCAATCTATTACGTGAGATTACATAAGATTGCGAGATATTGCATGATCTACTACGCAAGCTATTGCGTAAGTACAGATATTTCTAGAATGCAAGTAACAGTTATATATAGACTGTAGTTTAGCTCGTGGTAAGAAACCAAGAGAGTTAAAAGAGAACAATATAAATTGCAATAAGTAACTGCATAATACAAGTCAGTTTAGCACTCTCTTCCCCTAGTCTCTATATTGTTTTCTTATCCTTATCGTTCTACTTCCGCACCTCCTCCTCAATCTCTAATAGGTTATAAGCCTTAGAGATTGAATCCGCAATAAATATAAGTAACTAACAACTACTAGTTTGTCTCTTATTAGAGATAAACTTATTTCTTACAGCAAGGCTCTTAAAGCTATCTTGTAACAGGTAAGTAGAAGAACTATAAAGATTAATACTAGTACACCTTAAAGAAGCCTAGTCTCTCCTATTTTATCTTTACTCTACACGGAACCGCTATTTTTATTAATTACAGCCAACAATAATATATACTTCTTATTTTATATAGACGATAGTTAAAATTTAATATGAACAACGTTTATTGGGAAAAACATGAAACCGCTTAAATGAAAGCTAGTAAAGCTTCTTAGCTAAGTAGAAAAGCTAGCTATTAAGTTCAATAGCTTTGAGACAAAATTAGTAAATAAGACAAGATTAAGAAAGAATACTAATAGATTTCTTACACTACCTATCTAGAAGATCTTCCAGCTAAAAGAACTAGTTAGATAGCTAGGCATTTTTTTAATAATACATTAAAGTTTAGGGGCTACTGCTACAGAAAAATATAATAAGTAAACTAAGCTTTTTTCTCCCTAAACAGGCTAGCTAATATTGATAAAAGCTTTTTATTAATAATAACAAAGTAATTATACCTAAAATAAATTACTAGCGTAGCTGATTATAAACATCGGCTATTTTGAAAAGGCTAACAATACGTTCTTAATAGTAGGCAAAAAATACAAAACTAAGCCTATAAAAAAATCTTGGAAACTTTTAGATCTTCTCCTGTAATGCCTAGCAAGGCTAAAGCTGCTCTATACTTACTTAGAGTTAGGCTAGATAATACTATTGTGCCGGTGCACAGGGTGATACTCTACTGCACACTGGGTCAGTGCTCAACCACCTGATCTTGAGGTATATAACCTCTTTCGTGTACCACAGAAAGGGGAACTATTCATCATCCACTCAATTCACAACTCAACTCCTACAGTATATTATTAAATGGGCGTCTTCTTCTACTAATAGTCTTTTATACTTAATCTACAATAAGATTATTACCTTACTCGCTCTATTCTTACATGATTTAATTGCTAGTAATCTCCTACCCTTGTAGCAGTATTTCTTCATATGCTCTAACACCTATACAAATAGCAAAGCCTATAAGGACATACTTAAATACTTAGTGCACAAAGGAACTAGTGCACAACTATTACAAGAACAGTATAACAATTTTATATAAGCACAGAATCTAAGAGAACACTAACAAAGCTAGAATTCTATGAAATATTACTAAATATACTTTTATAGGGTAAGCACTATCCCTTGCTATAAAATATGTTGAGGACTATGCTACCTAAGTTGGCACTAATCATAAAAAACAGAAAACAAAAACTACTAATAAAATAAATATGCATTGATAAAAGCCAAGTAAAAGTCTGTTTAGTAAAGAAAAAGCAGTAAACTGTCTAGCAAAATAAAGGCAGTTTTATATATATTCATACAGTAATTTAAAGTCCTAGTAGCAAAATAGAAGTATAAAGTCTATCTAGCAAAAATAAAGACAAGATATACATGCGTCAGAATAAAAAGCTAAGGTTCTAACTAGCAAGAATTAGAATAAAACTAAAAGCTTATAACTAAATGTATTTCAACGCTAATTGAAAGTATCTATCAAGTAAAATAAAGGCGTTACTAACAATTAAAATAGTATAAGTATAAATTAAAGCCTACTTAGCAAAATAAGAAGTACTAAAAAGGTAAAGACTCATATAACTACTCCTAAATGAATATACACTATGAAAACTTTTAGAATATATATCTTTTGTTTTAAAGACTAAACATTATCTGTTACTTTACTAACAAAATAATGTTAACTATCTATACAAAGAACTCCTATAAGTACTACTATACTATGGATGTTAAAAAAGGATCAGAGGTAAGGTTAAGGACAAGAAGGCGAAACGCTTTCTTCTACTAGGCCTACAGCTGCTAGTTCTAAGTTACTATTAACACTATTAACCTTAGTTATTAATACTATAACTATACTGATACACAACTTAGTATTGTCTATAGTTTATAAGACATAGTACATTAGTCTTTACTAAAAAAGATGTTACTAAAATCTTAGAAGACTTTAATAGATAAGCTAATAATGAAAGTATCTATAAAACTAGAAGAGTCTTTATCCTACTAGAGTATTTCTTTAATATAGATGCATTGCTCTCTTATATTTTAAAATATTTATCTAGATATACAGAGAGAGATTAGTCGAAGTTACAAGCAAACATAAAGGAATAGTACAGAGATAAAGATACTACTATTTAAATAAGTAAACGTTTCTACTTTTAAGCTTACATTTATAAATGCGTATAAAACTAGCCTAGGCTAGGAAAGTACTATACTTATTTTACTTCTGTTGCAAATACATATATTAAGAATAAACAGATCCCTTAAGAAAAAACAAGGATTCTCTTCTTTTAATATGTTCTAAAGACAGATAAAGAGGGAGTTACTTACTATATACTTACTGCCTTAAATAGTAAAAATTAGAATACGTATAAATTAGATCTAATATATTCTTTTCTCAAATCCTACTACAAGAAGATAGCTAGCCTAGATAAGATGTATTAGCTAAAACAAGAAGGCGCTAATGCGGAGGTTCGCTAGATTATGCTGTCTAACTAGCGAGCAATCTTTACTTCTAAAAATGTAAAAAAACCAGCAGTCAAGATTACTAAAGTACAGATAAAGATAAATACGCTAGCAGATATTAACTTATAGGTAAAGGACCTTATTAAGTCCTTAGGCGATCTAAAGCTTAGGCTATCAACTATTAACATGCTTATAGCTTACCCTATAACTAAGACACTCCTAAAAAAATCTACTAACTACGCGTACTCTATTGCACAAGTAACTAATGCTAAACTTTCTAGCAAAAGAAATTATAGTTCCTTTATTATTAATACCAAAAAAAGATTATCTACTAAAATAGGTACAGCATATTAAAACAACACAGAGATAAATACCCTCTATTGTATATATAGTATTGTAGGACATATGCTTAAGAATTGTAAGCTATACTACGCTCTAAAGCAGATAGGATAAGTTAGTTTTAACTAGGATATTGCGGCTAAGAAAGGAACTTACTACTATAGGCTACTACATAAACGTCTAGGGAAAATCCTAAGACAGCTACTATTAAACTAAGTCTTGCTATAGTTAACAGCGAAGATCTAAGAGTTTTACAACATTACTAACAATATATTTAATTAACTAGCCTCTAGTGTAATACCTAAGAAGTTTACTAGCAGGGACTCTTAACTAGGCTTAAGGTTTAGAGGGAAAGCTTCTAGTGGTACAAACGTAGCAACTTGTTACGATCTAGACTAAGGGACGAGGGGAGAACCCCGCAGGAACCCTGCAACACGGACAGATAATCACAGCCAGGCAACCACGACGCGGTCACGTGACTGCTCACTAACGAGCGCTTATCTACGAGCGCAACCACGTAACTAATCACTAACGAGCGCTTATCTACAAGCGCAACCACGTAACTAATTATTAATAAGCGTAATTGTCTACAAGCACATGCTTGTACACAAGCGCCACATTTGTTAGTATATAGTAGTAGGCAATATGCCCTTATAGCATGTTGTGTTTAACTTAGAGTTTTACCTTAGTAATTAATCTAAGGATTAAGACTTGTTTCTTAAACCTTATGTTATTATATTAATCTTCTAATTGTGCTAACACACCTCGTACTATTACATCAATCTTCCAATCGTGCTAGTACACCCCCGTGTCCTTAGTACTCGTTCATTCCCCGAGAACCAACCTAGATCATCTTCGAACGATCTTCACACAACTAGTTTAATAAACTAAAATTACTTTAATAATATTCTCTAGCCGTTCTAACAGGTCTAGGAATAATTATATAATCCTGCTACAGATAAATACGTTAATAAGCTTAATAATATTAATGCTCCTATTATTATACTAGGAGGCGGAGAAAACGCTTTGCACAATATCTCTAAGTTAATTGCTACTACGCGCTTAAAGAGAAAAGGCCCTTTTTTCTACTAGGATATTAATCGCGTTTAAGATAGAGGAATAAAGAAATAAAAAAGGCTAAGCAAGGATACAAGCACCTAAAAAAGTAATTAAACGATTTAAGGTAATACTCTAATCCCTAACTTACAGCTTATAGATATGCAGTTTTCTTAAGGGAAAATATAAAATAATATACTTTTTACCAGTTAGCCATATAATACACAATTTTTAAGAATTAGACTGCTACAATTCTCTCAGCAAGACAACAGCATCTTAGCTGATTAAAAGCACCTACAGCAAGGACAAAAAAGAAGGCTATAAAGTTAATAAATGCGCTTTCTAATTTTAACTTAAAAAAATACAAGGTTAAATACACCGCATTGCAACCGCCCTGCTTAGACAGGAAGTACAAGAGGTTACTATATTAGACTTTATAAAACAATTTAACATTGAAAAACAACTGCGCAACCTTTTTAATAACAAGATTAATATTTTAGATAGTTTAAGTACGCATAATATTGTAATTAGTAGAGAAATTACAGAATCTAGGTGCAATTTAGCGTGCCTAGAATCTGTCCTAGCTGCTAATTAGCTAAACTAACGCACGGACCTAGAACACAGTACCAATAAAACCCTACTAATTGTATTGCTTATTGAGAATATGTATTGCGATTTAATAAATGCGTAATAATTAAATACGCAAACTTGTCAAGAGGGGTATAAGAAAGGCAATTCCTAGATTAATAAACTAAACAGCATACCTACTAAAGAAGTTTAAGAAATCTAGTAAAGAAATAGGCAAATCTCTGCTTAAATAAATCTACTGGAATGCTAGGTTATTGTGAATAGTAACTCCATAAAGTGCCTAATTAATACTAGAGTACGAATAAATATTCTGAGACTTAGTGCTGTATAAGTATTAAAGATACTGTATAAAATAATAGAACACAGACTAGGACAGCTATCTTCAAGTGTGATTTCAGCTAATGGCACATATAATCTGTTTGTTAGGACCGCGTTTAATATACCTATACGAATAAGGGCGGTCACTAATATGCAAAAAAAACACCAACGTTGACTTTTCTGGAGATTGATCAGAAACAACTGGATCTAAAGGAAACAACCCTAAGGAATCAATTGCGACAATTTTCAAAGCCTGCAGCTAGGGCGCCAGCGCAGGAGAGAGGGTGAAAGAGTCGCCTACCCCCTCTTTAGAGGAGAGAAAAAATTCTTATTTTTCTTAAAAGCTTAGGCCACATGCTAAGGCATCTTAAGCTAATTAAGATGAAGGAGCTTATTAACGCTTAACTAAACTAAGAAATTGCATTAACTTAAAAGTACAAAAAACAATCTGCTTCTAGAGATCTAGGAGGAGCAAACAAAAGGCAAATAGAGATAGAGAAAGACAATATAACAACGCCGCGCTAAAAAAGGCAAAATATAAAAGAACTTTAAAGGCTAACTTATATATAAAAAAAGAGTAATCTTTCTCTTTTTATTAGACCTATGTCTTAATACCCTATTAGAAATAAAACACTAAAAGCTACTTTAGTAGAAAAGGCTCTTAAGATAGCTAGGAACCTAGTAATCTAAGCAGCTAATCTAGCTAAAAATAATTCTACCTAGCAATTAAGTCTTTTAGACTTAATAGAAGTCTTTAGAGACTATATAAAAAATAGCAAAGTAAACAAGAAGAATACTACTATTTTAGTAGACTAGATATTAAGTCTCTTAAACGTCTTAAGAGAGTTAAGAGAGAAAATTAGACGTATTAAGAAACTAACAACAAACACGCCTATCTAGAACACCTCTATCTAGAATATACCTATCTAGAATACGCCTATTACTACTACAGTGACCTTTGCTACTATAGCAGGTAATAACAAAGATTAACTATAAATAAATATCTAAAAGACACAAAAACTAAAGGTTACTAGCTTAAAAAATTGCTAGCTAGTTTGAGTTAGCAAGACTCTAGCTATATTTAATACTTTTCAACTTAAAAATAATTTTAACAATACTTTTGCAATAAAAGAAGGCGTATAATTACTTATAGTTGCCTTAATTACACTATTCTCTAAAGGTAACGAAATTATTACAACTACACTAGCCTTTAAGGCAAAATACATCTTAAAAAATTAGGCTATATAGCAGGATATTACAACTTTTAAAGCTGCCTAACTTATTACGCTGTAGTTTAAAGTTGTTATCTATAAGCTACTTACAAACTATAGTTTAAAGGTTATAAAGGAAGAAATTAAAACTTTTAATAAAGGCCTAAAAGTTATAAGTAATCTCTTTTAGCTCACGCCTAAGAATAAAAGAGAATACTAGAACTTTAGCTTAGCATGCGTAGTATTCGCTACAGAGAAGGAAGCCTAAAAAGCTATTAGAGGCAAACTCTATATCTTAGGGCAAAGCCTTAGAGCAGAGAAACTACAAGTTATTAATATCTTAAAGCAATGCACTAAATACTAAGGATTTAGCTACCTTAAGGTTAGATGCTTAAAATTAGCCTGCTAAATTTGCAGCAAAGCACACTATACTAGCTAATATAAGTATAAGTCTTATGCTAGTAAAGAAAAACCTTATGTTTACACTATATTTAAGTATACTAATTGCAGCAGACTTTGTATAGTAAACAGCTAAGAGTATAAAATCCTATAGGCTAGGACAGCTAAGAACAATTAAACTAATTAGTATAATTAAAGTCCTACAAATAAATATTAATAGGAGTAGCCCTGCTACAGAAAGCAAAGTTAACTTAGCTATTATAGCAAACGTTACAATTATTGCAATATAAGAGCCTTATTTAATAAAAAGACCTTACAAAGATACTAAGTTAATTTCTTATCTAGACTTTACACAAATACTACTTAATTTTTAAGGCCTACAACCTAAAACTCTATTCTATATTTAAAAGGATTTAGAAGTAGAGGTTAATCCTTATATTAGCGAGGACAACGACTTCTAAGCTATTTTAATACAACTTAACATAAGAAATATTTACGTCTATAATATTTATAACAAAAAGAGCCTAAGACAAGGGCTAAATACAACAACAATTAAAAGACGCCTTCTAAAAGAAATATTTAAATTACATTTAATTATCCTAGGAGATTTTAACTGCCACTACCCTAGATAGAGCCTACAAGAATGCAACACAAATTAATAAACAGAAGATTTAGTAGAGTAAATTAATAACTAAAACCTATCTCTATTAAATACTATAGGAGTTAGCACTTTCTTTAGAGCTTATATGTAAAAAAAGAGCGTACTTAACCTTACTTTTTTGATAGGCAAAATAGCTTCTATAATTAAAGACTAGCAGGTTATCCTTAAAGTTAGATTAGACTATCACGCTATCCTGTTTAGTATTGTTAACTAAGGGCAGCTACCTAGCCAGCTAAAAAAATACAACACAAAAAAAAAATTAAAATCTTTTTAACACTGCTTTACAGAAGGAAATAGCCTAAGTAAAGCTAGAGAATTAATTACTAGCCTTACCACACGCCTCAAACTACCTCTTAAGACAATTACTTCTAGGCCTTAACAATCCTTTAGAGGAGAGGCTAGATTAAATAGCAGAGGATCTTACAATAATAATTTAACAAGCGCTTAAGAAATCTACTCTCTTTATAAACTAAAAACTAAAACTAAAGCGTTAGTAGACTAGCGATCTAGATCTTTGTAAGGCTATCTTAAGCAGGACCTCTTAAGATTACAGGTAAGCATTAAGGAGAGGAGATAACACGCTATACCTATAGAAAAGGGATTACCTACTAGCAAAAAAAAAGTACCTTAGAGCTATCAAGAAAGCTAAACTTAACTATTAAGAGTAATTTCTCTAAAACAAATCGCCCAAGGAGATATTTAAAGCAATAGCCTATACAAAAAACAACCTCTCTACTAGAATCCCTACTGTTAGAGGCAAAGAATCCTTTAGAGAGAAGAGCTAAACCTTTAAAGAGAAGCTATTTCCGCCCCCTCCTTCTACTCCTCCTTAACTGCTTAACAATTACTAAGGAAACCTTAAATAGAAGTAGCTAATTCTATCTATAAAGGAGCTCTACACCGCCTGTTAGAAAATAAAAGCTACCTTACTAGGACAAGATAGAATTAGCTAAGAAGTTATCTTAAAAGTATACAATTACTAACTAAGCATCTTCTTTAAGGTGTACTTAGCCTTGTTTAACCTAGGATACTAACTAAGATGCTAGCAAAAAGAAAGAGAAGTTATTTTTAAAAGGCCTAACAAACTAAACTACTTAATTCTAAAAGTATATAGAGTTATCTCTCTCTTATGTTGCCTTAGGAAAGCACTAGAAAGGCTCTATTTTAAAAGATAAGGTATCCTAGCAGAAACAACTAACCTATTCTACCCCTCCTAAATAGGAGGCAGATTAAAGAAATTAGCTATTAACGCAGAACTCCTTTTCTATAACAATATACAACAATAGAGAAAGAAAAACAGAGTTACTTTAATAGCCTTTTTAGACATTAGAGGCGCTTTAAACTATTTATCTAAGAATAAGCTTTTAGAAAATATAAGCAAGTAGTAGCTACTTGTATGCCTTCTATTATAGACAAACTTGTTCCTTACAGAAAGGCTTTTAGAGTTATCTTTTAATAGGTAAATAGAGAACCTATAGAAGGTTAATACTAGTACACCTTAAGGGAGCCTAGCCTCGCCTATCCTATTTCTAATTTACACGAAACCGCTATTTTAATTAATTACAGCAAATAACAATATATACTTCTTATCTTATATAGACGACCTTTAATCTTTGTATTAACAACATCTATTAGAAAAAATATTAAACTACTTAAAAAGGAGTTAGCAAACCTCTTTAACTAAATAAAAGAGTTAGCTATTAAGTTTAATAGCTTAAAAATAGAATTAACAAACAAGACAAGATTAAAAAAAGATATAAATAAAGTCTTTACGCTACCTACTTTAGAGGCCTTCTAGCTAAAAGGACTAGTTAGGTAGCTAGGTATCTTCTTTAACAATAGCCTAAAGTTTAGAGACTACTGCTATATAAAGGTATAACAAGCAAACTAGGCCTTTTTCTGCCCAAGCAGGCTAGCTAACATAAATAAAGGCCTCTAATTAAAAGTAATAAGGTAGTTATACCTAGCGTGCATTACTAGCGTAGCTAATTATAGATGCTTGCTATTTTAGAAAGGCTAACAACACTTCTTTAATAGTAGGCAAAAACTTTAAAACTAGGCCTGTAGAAAGATTTTAGGGACCTTTAGATTATCCCCTGCAATGCCTAGTAAGGTAGAAGCTGCTCTATTTCTACCTAGAGTTAAGCTAGATAATAGTATAAGGAGATATGCCTTTAGATCTACTTTATTAGATCTAAACCACCCTCTAAATACGGCTATTAACAACAATAGAGGAGAGTAACTTAATTAAATACAACTATCTATTACCTTAGCCCTCTTAGACAATATAGAGGAAATACAACACTACGCCTTTACGCTATAGAACGCTAGGACTCCTTACAAGGTCCTTATATTAAACAAGCTAATAGAAATTAAAGCAGAAAGCTATAGGAAACTATTAGTAGACAATAACCTTCTATCAATATACTTAGATGCCTCGGCTACAAGGGATAGCAAAGGAATAGGCGTAAGCGTTGCCTTCTACAATAGAGCTACTCTTATTAAAGAACTACAAGCAAATATAGGAAATAACTAGCTAGATTATAATAGTAAACTTAAAGGTATTACCTTAGGGTCAAAGAAAGCAGTTAGCCTATTAAACAACTGCTAGAACGTTAATATCTACGCAGAGAATTAGGCAGCTTTATTTTAATTTAAAAACACCTTAAACAACTCTAGCTAAGAGTAGCAAATTAGGTGTATTAAAGCAGCAACTTAACTAGAAGAAAAAGGCATTACCTCTTTACTACATTAAGTCCTAGGACACTAAGATATACTAGGAAACGACCAAGCAGACCTTCTCGCAAAAGAGGCTACAAATATAAACTCTTTAACAAATAAAACAAGCCTAGCAAGTATTAGCTTGCAAATTAAATAACTAGCTAATATTAATTAGTTAAACCTCCTTAAGAACTATAGGAAAAAAGCTATTACTAAGAACTTAAGCACTTACTTAGCAACCTTTAGGTGGAAAATAAGAAAACAGATACTTATCCCTTCTACTAGAAAAGATATAGCTAGCTCTTTCTTTTAATTAAAACTAGGTTATAGCTACCTAAAGAGCTATCTATTTAAAAAAGGTAAAGTAGAATCTAAAACTTGCGTATGCAATTTTAGAGCTACTTAAGACACAGCTTATATAATTCTTAGTGGCTTCGGCCTTTTGAGACAACCTTTTGATGTGACCACACATTTTGTAGACACCTTTTTAGTAAAAAAAAAGATTTATTGCTAACAACAGGTATCAGGGCTTATGCCCTCTTGTTTGGCATTAATAGCACGCAATTAGTGTGTCGCATGTTTAGACAAAAACAAAGAAAAGCAAGACAAAGACGCGAATTGCCTCCTAACTTAACGCGCTCTATCACGCCTATTCTTGTTACTTTACTGCTAGGCGCTCCTAGATAAAGTAAAGCAGCAATACTATTATCGCCTTGCTTGCTAACCTATAGACGCGATGATAGAAAGCCTACTCCTCCTTTCCTGCCTTTTTCTTCTCTATCGCTAATTTAACGTCTTGCAATAGCTGTTTAAGCTAAGTTCTAGTCTCTATACTTAGCCCTTGCACGACAAATAGGAAGAGGGGGATACTAAAGTAATAGATCTTAAGTACTGCGCTAGTATTAGCAAATACTCTAGAGATTGTGTATTCCTTACATAACTAGCTAAATTAGGGCTTAATAATCTTTTTGTATATAGGAATATTATAGATAAGAGACTTATTTAAAAATTTTATAAACTTAGAAGTCTAGCTAGGTAGTTAAGTTTTAAGATAATTAATAAATTTAGGTGTCTGCATAAGCAGTTTAAGTTAGACTAAATTAGGTGCTAAGTAGACAGTAGCAAAGGATGCTTTTTTTTAGAAGAGAGCCTAGAATAAGGAGATGCTTGCTGCGGAGGTTGTACGCTATTACAGTGTATTATATGCAAATTGTTTATATACAGTGCTATTTAAAAGATAAGAAGCAGGCAGTAGGTAAGAAGTAGTAGCTTTAGCTTTATAAAGTATTGCAGGCTCCCGCTGCGGTACGTACGTGTCCTTTCCCTCCTCTATTACATTATATTATAATTTTATTGCAATCCTACTGTAATCTTGTTGTTAGCTATAGGCTAGCAATTACTGTTGGACACGTTTCAACTAGTGTCGTTTTTTAGTACCTTAGCAATTTTTTTAACCATAATTATCGCTTAGTGGTCTAAGCTTTCCTCCTAGAACTTATCTACCTACCGTTCGAATCTCGTTAACTACACACAATCTTTTTTTTTGACTTTTGCGATTAATTAGTAGAGGGTAGCTGCTTTTCACTTTTTTGGAACCCTATTTTGACTACAACAACAACCACCACCTTTGACACCTTAAAAAATAAATATAATTCTTAGGTGCTAACTATATAAAGATAGTAAAGCTATACTTTAAAACTCCTGTACAGAGCCAATCTCTTTACAATATGTTTTTTAAATAGAAGCAGGTATTAAGGCTACAATAGCCTTTATTTAAGAAACTAGGGTTGGTACATAGGCTAAGTACAAAGAGAACTCTAATAACTAAATGTAATCGCCTACATAGGCGATCAAGCTCTAAGCACCCCTCCCCTCTCCCCCTTCTCCTCCCCTTTCTCTACCTCTACCCAATAGGCTAAGAGCCTTACCTTCATTTAGATAAACCACTCCTTGTAAATTATTTAAAAGATAGAAAAAACTACATAGATACCTGCAGACCTCAGCCTGCACGTCTTATATAGCCCTTTAGGCTGAGAAAGGACGTTAAACTACAAAAAAAAAGGGCGGTCACTATTAAAACTGCATTTAGGATTATTGCTAATGTCACTAAATTTACAATTCTAGAAGAACCTTAGTGTGCATACGCAAGGATAGCAATACAATATAATACGTTTAGACGTATTATATGCTAAGTTCTCTCTAAAGATAGTACTAGAAACGCAATCTTTGTTATATTTAATCTATTTCTAATTTACCCTGCGCAGACAATTAGGAATAAAGCCTCTAAACAAAACTTAGATAGAGAAATAGTAGGTAATATAGAAGTGCATGCGATTACTAACACAGAAGACAGCAGATCTTAAGCAGCTATAGTAAAATACATACAGGAAGCTGCATAATTAGATCTAATAGTTAAATTTAGTAGTGTGGAGAACAGGGAGCTGGTAACAGTGGTATAAGAGAACCGGATGGTTGATTCTGCCTTTCTACCTGCGTCTGAGACGCGCTATATATACAAAGGAAATAGTCCTAACCTAGAAAGGCTGCTGTAGAACTCAGAGGGATTACCTCTGAGTTTGCCACGTATCCTGTAGAGCTCGGGAGTAAGCTCCTGAGCTCGGTGTGAAAACTTTGATATGCGGTCAACTAGCGCGAGCCTGGCGCGTAAGCTGACAGGCGCCTGGGCCTGATGCTAAAGTGCGCCTTTGGCCTTGAGGATGGTACGTCATATATGCGACAAGTAGCTTTAACATACTATATAAAAACAACAATAAAAAAAACTAGATAGCCTAGAAAAACTTAGTGTTTACTTACGCAGTTAGACAGTGTAAGGACCCTATAAGGAGTTATAGACTTAGTAAATTTTAAATTATATATAAATTCAATTGTTAACTATTGCAAGAGAGATTGTCTAAATCTACCTAACAGCGCATTAATCTCTACACAATGTATAAGATAGTGACAAGAAAGTTTAACTTATTAATATGTCTTAGCAGGAGATACTAATAGAGGTTAGACAAGAAGACTAGAATGAAAAAGCAAAAAAAACAACAGCTCCTCTAACAAAGTATTTGTAATACTAATACAAGACTATATAACTTTCTATTTAAACTAAGATATACTGCCTTTTCTTAAGGACCAAGGCTTACAAAAGAACAAATGAATAAGCTACATGTTAGAGACCACCTTCAGCTATTAGAAAAGGAGATAATTATATATATGCTTTCTAACAGAGACGGAGCGCTTTTATAGTAATTTAGAGAACTAAGAAGGATCTATCCTAATATATACTTATTATACAAGATATAGACAATACTATATAAAGCTTAGCAAGTGCAAGGCTTTACTGTCCTAAAGGCTTTAGAATTATAGGTTGTAGATATAGTTAACATCTGCCTAAATTATGAAATATAAAAACGATGTAAAAGTTAGTATTACAACCTATAGCACCTAGTACTAAAAAAGAACAAAGGCGTTTAATAGATAAGTAATGCACAGAAAATAAATGCCGTTACTATATAAAATGTAAACCTACTGCTAACAGCAAATAAGTTCTTCAAGAGATTTATAGAATGTAAGATTATCTTACTTATAAAATTGTTCTTAAGATATAACTAAATTACACTACACCTAAAGAGTAGAGATATAACAGCATTCTAAACGCCTGTAGGACTTATAAGGTTATACACAATAGTTATAGGCACTAATAACTCTATAGCAGCATTCTAACAAGTTATAATAGAAATTCTAAATGACTACTAGCTTAATACTATACCCTTTCTTAACAACATTACATGCAGAGGACTAAAGACTCATTGAAGTAAAAAAGAAATAATGCTTAAAGTACAAAATTATATACTTAAGCATATTATGCAATTAGATAAAGTCCTAGCTAGTATTAAATAAGCTAGACTCACTATGTTAGAAAAAGAGGGTTTTTTTCTATAGATAGACTTAAGGTTGTAGGCTATAAAGTTAGCCTTTAAGGTCCGTGCTCTAACTAAAAGAAAGTAGAGAATATTATAAATTAGCTACTATGCAAGAATAAAAGAGAAGTGCAATTATTTATAGGCATATATGTCTACTATTATATATAAGTAAAGAACTTTGCTAAAGTCGCTAAACCTCTGTTTATACTCCTACAAGACAATACCCCTTTTAAATAAAGAAATATATAAGACACAGTAGTATACACACTAAAATAGGCTATATGTAATGCACCTGCGCTTATAAACCAAGACTACACCAACACTAAGAGCTACAAAATATTTCTAATAACTAATACTAGTTAAGATAGTGTAGGAGCTTACATAGAGCAACTTAAAGAAATAACAAACAACATCGAGTACAGTTTAAAAGCATACTAAAATTAGCATAAAAGAGGCAATAGCACTCTATTAAGTTAGAATGCAAAGCTGTACTATAAGCCCTTAAGAAGTTTTATACTTACCTCTATAGTATTTAATTTACTATAGAAACTAACGCTGCAACTCTTATTGCTTAACTAAATTACTTATGAACTAATAATCAAGGATTAGTTATAGATAGCTAGATATAAATAATTCTCTTATAGGACTTTAACATTAAGTATATACTAAGAAAAAAGAATGTTGTTGCAGATGCACTGTTAAGGTATCTAAAAGCGAAAAATTAGAAACTACCTCTAGAACCTAAAAAGGACCTAGAGGAATTTATTAACTATATAATTAGAAATATAAATGCACTAGTACTGGCAGAACAAGCTATATACTCTATTAGGAGATCTCTAAAGAATTAGAGCAATATACTTAGTTTCTAGTTAACTTTAAGACTCTTAAGAGAATAGAACTACTTTATTTTTAAGGTATCAAAGGTGGTGGTTGTTGTTGTAGTCAAAATGGGGTTTCCAAAAAAGTGAAAAGCAGCTGCCCTCTACTAATCAGTCGCAAAAGTCAAAAAAAGATTGTGTGTAGTCGACGAAATTCGAACGGTGAGTGGATGAGGTCCACGCGCTAAGCGCTCGGAGCAGAAAAGCTCAGACCACCGAGCGAAATCAGGGTCAAAAAATTTGCTGAAGGTACCAAAAAACGACACCAATTGAAACGTGTTCAACGGCGATTGCCAGCCTATGGCTGGCGAGAATAGAACTACAAGAACTACAAGCATAAAAAAAGCGTACAATAAACTTCTTTATGCAGAATAGTATACTCTTGAGAAGAATATCTAGAAATATTGCAATTTAACAAATTATAGATAATATAAATTTTAGAACAGCTGAAGTGTAGAACGTATACACCTAGATTAGATATAGAGATATTAATGCAGTGTACTCTATACATGCACAGCAATACGAGTAGAAAGAAATATATAAGCATGTATAAAAAAGACTAGCAACCTGTCTGGCTCATTGACTTTGATTCTCTAAGAGAAGAGTTAATTTACTTACTAACACTTACAGTTTTGCTATTTAGAAGACTGTTGCAATTTATGTAGTATATATGCCTTAATATTTTAGGAAAAGGTTTTTAGTAATTGCAAGAGACTACTTTAGCAGTTAGCTAGAAGCTAAAGCACTCTTAAATAATTAGTCTAAGACAATTACTAAGTTTATATATAAAGACATGATATGTTAATAGAGCACAGCACGCAAACTTATAGTTAATAAAGAGCCTAATTTTGCTAAAGTAGTCTTGCATCTATTAAAGATGTACAGAATTAACTAAGTCTAGTTATTAGAGCACAATTCCTAAGCTATAAAAAATATAAAAAAAAGTACAAACTAATTATAAATGCTCTCGCAAAGCTGTTAGGTCCTTAAGTTACAAACTTGTCTATAGTTCTTCTTGTAGACAGGATCTCTATACAGGAGTAGACAGGTTACTTGCCGTACTAACTAGTTATAGGACAAAACCTAATGCTTTTTATTAAGCTTGCACTACCTATATAGCAAATGCTTCTATTTAGAAATGTAAAAAACTGTACATAGTTACTTGCTATACAAGCAATATAGCTAAATCTTAAAGACTAGTTTACTAAGGATGCTTTTGCTTGTACTAATTATATAAAAGCCGCTAAGAATGAATACTAGGACGAAACTAAGAAAATACAACTTAAGAATATAAAGCTAAGAGACTCAGTTCTTCTTTAGAACTTAGTTTATAAAATTCATATGTCTTAAGATTGCAAACTTAATATAAATAGCTAGGACTATATCATATCTACAAACCTAGGCCTAATAAAGGGACCTACTGCTTTAAAGATCTTAATAGCACACGCTTTCCACACACAACGCCTAGATAGCAATTAAAGCCTTTCTAGCGAAGATTATACAGAATATTATTAAGAACAATAAAGAAAATATAAAGTTATAAGATCTTAGTTATTAGAGGCGGACTAGCCCTATAGTAAACATTTCTGTCTTGCTAGATACACCTAAACTGCCTGCTAAACTACAATTATCTTTACCTCCTATAATAAATAATAATCTTAATTCTTAAGTTATTATTAATAAGCGTCATACAGAGGAAGAGCGTTGTGTATATAGATAAGACTTTAAAGGCTTAGACTCTAACTCTAACATTACTATAACTAGCAGCTAATAGGCTATAGAACAGCCTATATTCTTAGAAGGAAGAAGAGATACTATACTATTAGTGTCTACTTATACCTCTAGCTGCTTATTTACCAATTTCCTATATAAAGTTTTGGTATAAGCCGCCTGTTCTATAGATTCTAGGTGTGCGGTAAGCACCTAGATTCTATAGACCTATAATATCTTACTACTATACTAATACTATACCTAATTTCTCGCATCTGCAATGCAATAGCTAATTAAAATAGTTATTTTTATTATAAAACCTACTAATTTTAGCGCAATATAGATCTTATTTACTTTTACCTTTATCTGCCTGCTAGTAAGATACTGCTACTACACATAAAGTTAAACTACAACCCTGCTAACTATCTTACTCTCTTTCTACACTAACTCTACCACTTTTTTTTAAAGAATTTACATTTAAAGACAACAATTAAAGTAATATCTTCTTTCTCTAATCTAACAGAGGCTAAGAATAATATATAACTTGCATTAGCTATTACAGCATTATATATACTATTAACTAACCTATTTAGGTAATGTTTTAGCCTTTGTTAGATAAGGCTTAAGGCAAGTAGCAATAGTAGCAACTACTTTAGACACTAAAACTATTAAGGGTCTTTAGGGACCTAAAAGTTAGTACTAGAAAGGAAAACTATATTACAGACTACACCCCTAAAGTTGTTTAGTATTAAGATACAGTACTAGAGCTTACAAAACTTAGCAACAGTATCAAAGTTACTAGTATCTAGACTCCATTAGACAAGATCTTTTTAATTACGTTAAGGTTATAGCGTATTATTATAGACTATTAATTTAACAATGCCTTCTACTAATTTTACTTAATTCTTAAAGTTGTTTTAGAAGTAGGCAATCTCTGTGCTTAGCTTCTAGGACTTATAGAAAATATAGTAGTGTTAAGGGTTTCTAGAAACACTATTCTATTATTAGTGCAGCATCCTCGTCGTAGGACAAGAAGGCTAAAGAACTAAGTAGTACTATTTTAGTAGTAAAGAAGCTAGCTCTAGGATTTATCTAAGAATTTATTAGCATTTATATGCCCTGCATGCTACTTAACTACTAAAAATTATTAGATATAGCCTTTATACTAAGGCGTATAGATCTTAAGGACGCGGCTTACTTCCTTAATGCTGTAGTAGTACATTAGATTATCTTAAAGAACTAAGGTAAAGAATGCTATATGTTGCTAGCTAATTAGGCAATAGTAAAGCTGCTTTGCAAGGATATTTGCGTCTTTATCAATTAAAACAACCTTTATAACTAAGGACTATACCTAAATATTAATAACTAAGAGGCAATAGAACTCTATACTGTTTGTGCTAAGCCCATAGTTAGAAAAATAACATTGTCTACAGCCTATAGAAGCTACGTCCTAATACTAGGGCTAAGGATAACTAAGACAAGCTTAATTCTCTCTATATATTCTAATAAAAGGTGTTCTAGCTTATAGCTAAATTTTAAGATCTTAAAACTAGTTAGCACTATACTACACTAAACAATCTATGTAATAAGTCTAAGCTTTTTAGTGTAAAGACGCATTAAATATATAGTATACTTATTTTAATTACTGCTAAACTATAAAGGACCCTACATAAAGCTTGATCTATTAATTGCTATAGTAGCTTTATAGCATCCGAAACTTGCACTTTAGAGAGTCGCAGCCTATTAGTTATAACTAAAAACCTAAGACAATCTACAAAAATATCTACTAGCTAAGAACTAAATAAAGATGCAATAGTTAAGAAGCTTAAGTTTATAAACAAAATAACTATTATACAATAGAGGCGCGATGCTGCTAACGTCTAGGCAAGACAAGTTAGGGCTAAGGCTAGTATCTAGCAAGCTCTTGCTCTACTACCTTTACTAAGCTTTTGTGCTCTAAAGGCAACACTAGCCTACTAAAAGGCAGCTACACAGCTAGATACTAAGCTTAATAATACTTTCTCTGTAGATAAGGAGCTAAATACCCGCAATGAAGAACAGGAGATTCTCTAGAGAGGGTGTTATTACATAAATTCTATTTCTACATTCTTTAAGCTACTTAAGCAAGCCTACGCAAAGAAGCTAATTACTAATTCTCATTATATTAAGGTTATTAAAGAGGAGTATTATAAAGTTAATATTAGATAACAACTTAGTTCTTACAACTTGTTATACAAGTAAGTATACTCTATTCATGAATACACTGCTGTAAGTGTTAGAGGTTTATATAAGAGAGCTATGCCTTTCAATATGCTTAACAAGTGTCTGCTCTTACTATATATAGAATAGATCTATTAGCACAAAATTTAATTAGATCTAGTTATTTTTAAGCTCTTTACTAGGAAGTATTGCTTAACAAAGTATGAGAAAGATCTGCTAAGCTACTAATATTAATCTTCTAAACTTAATCTCTACTCTATCCCTACTCAGGATAAGATTATTAACAGGATAGAGTTTTAACTACAGGCGGAGGAATTTTAATATACAAGAAGCATTGTTACTAACGCCTCTATATAGCTATTTAAGGACAGCTAGATAAAACATATTATTATAAACACCTTTAAGATGTATTGCTTCTATCTGCAACGCATAGACAGAAAGCTAAAACTTAAATAGTTATGCAACATATACTACTTGCTTATTTAATAAGCTGTACACACAGACCTAGAATACTAGTTGCAATACGTAATGCTCTATAAAAAGTATATACTAATTTTTTACCTTTACTTTGCTATGTACGCTTAGAAGGGTGATTAAACTTACTTTAAGCATATTAACCTTAATTTAAAGAGTATAATAGAAGAAGGCCTTAGTACTATAATAACTCAAGGCAGTGTCTTGTTTAACAATAAAGACAAGAACAACTATATAGAGATACTACTAGAATTCTATAAGCATGTACTAGAGTACCTATGCTAGCGCAAAAACGTAAGCACTAAATTATTAAACAGTTTTATTAAAAGATAGAATAACAAGACTAACTAGATAGAAGATGTATAGAAGGCAGTTCTTAACTCTTAATAGATAAAATAAATCTGCAAGAAAAGATAAATTTAGATTTTATTGCCTCTTTTACCTTATAGATCTACTAGGCTAACTACTAACAATTATTGTACTATTCTCTTCTAGTTTATTATAGTTTAAGACAGTGTAATAAAGGTGCCTGCTATAGAAATGTATAAAGAGATTTGTAAAGCACACTGTAATCTTACTACCCCTTCTTACACTCTTTTTAGTTATTCAAATAAGTTTAAAAGAATTAACTAGCTATTTCCTGCTAATATATATATTAAGTACAAGTTCTAGATTTAGAAATCCTTTATTAAATATGCTAAGTAGGAAAATCCTCTTGTTTAGAAAGAACTGCACAACATGCTATAAAATGCTAATAGGAAATAGATTAATAATAATATTAAGAAACATTGCAATTATATCTTGCAACAAATTATTAACCTGTAGCCTATAGTACAGGTATTAGAAAAAAACACTTTTTATACTAATTCTGTCTAAAGTGTGCCTAACTAATTATTCTTCTCTACTAAAAGAAAGAACCCTCTGTACACAACAAAGGACAAGGATAAGTAAAACACTAATTCCTCTTGAACTAATTCTTTCTAGCGCCTTAAAGAAGAGCTTGGCCTAAAGGTAGATAAGTGCTAAGTCTTTTAAGAGAGTAAAAATCCTATTATACTTTCTTTTATATAGCGCTTTCCTCACGCAAGCTCTTAATCTAGTACAGTTATTTTAGAGAATGTTTTAGTACCTACAACTCTAACTAAGCAGCCTTGTTATAGTTACTTTAATTTAATTTTAGAAACTTAAGCTTCTACTGCTTCTACCAATTTAGTACCTACAGCTAGACTAAGTACAATAACTACTAGTGCTGTAAAACCTCGTTAAAGTAAGCGTTTAAAGAAGTAAAAGATAAGCCTATAGTAGAGATGTGCTTAAAATAGATATATAGTAAGAAAATTGCTAAGCCTACAGAATCTAGGTGCTTACTGCATACCTAGATTCTTTAGCTACTACGTAGAAATGCGTTCTATTAATACTAGGCGGCGACCTAAGTAATTAAGTGAAATTTTTATTTTATTTTCTTTATTTTGCTGTTTTTCTGTCCTTTTCTTCCTGCGGAACGAGGAGCTTAATAGGGCTAAGCTTGCAGAAAGAAGAGGTTTGTGCTAGTACGTAGGGAGATACTCTACTGCACGCTAAGTTAGTGCTCAACTACCTAATCTTAAGGTATATAACCTCTTCTGTGTATCGCGAAAAGAGATACCATTTATTATCTACTTACTCTACAACTCAACTCCTACACTGTATGATTAAATAGGCGTCTCCTTCCACTAATAGTCTTTGATACTTAACCTATAATAAGATTATTATCTTGCTAGCCCTGTTCTTGCATGATCTAATCGCTAGTGATCTCCTGCCCTCGTAGCAGTATGTCTTCATACACTCCAACACCCGTACAATATACTAAGATGCCTTAGCTATTAAAGACAGCAAAAGAATTAGCGTAGGCGTTGCTTTCGATAAAGAAGCTACGCTTATAAAAGAACTATAAGCTAGTATGAGAAATAACTAGCTAATTTACAACAGTAAACTAGAAGGCATTACCTTAGGGCTAGAGAAAGCAGTCAGCTTATGAAACAACTGCTAAAACGTTAAAATTTTCGCAGATAATTAAGCTGCTCTATTTTATTTAAAGAATACCTTAAACAACTCTAGCTAAGAGTAGTATATTAGATGTATTAAGGCAGTAACCTAACTAGAAGAGAAAAGCATTACTCCTACGCTACTATAGGTTCTAGGACACTAAGATATACTAGGAAATTAATAAGTAAACTTTCTAGCAAAAGAGCCTACAAACATGAACTTTTTAATAAATAGCATAAGCCTAGTAGTTGTTAGTTGTTCAATGAAGTAACTAGTAGATGTTAACTACTTAAGCCTTTTTATAAAATAAGAAGAAAGCTATTAGCAAGAACCTTAGCACTTCTTTAGCAACCTTTAAATAGAGAATAAGAAAATAGATACTTATTCTTCCTACCAGGAGAGATATATCTAGCTCCTTCTTTTGATTAAAACCAAGTTATAGCTACCTAAAAAACTACTTATTTAAAAGAGGAGAAGTGGAATCTAAAACTTACTTATGCAATTTAAGAGCTATATAAGATTTAGCTTATATAATTCTTCAATGCTAACTATACAAGAACTGTAGTGCTATACTTTAGAACTTCTGTACAGAGCTAATATCTCTAAAGTATTTTTTTTAAATAAAACAGGTATTAAGGCTACTATAGCCTTTATTTAAAAAAATTGGATTAGTACATAGGTCAAATACAAAGGAAACTCTAAAAACTAGATATAAACGTCTATTTAGACGACTAAGCTCTATTTACCGCCCCCCCCCTTCTCCTCCTTCTCCTTCTCTGCCTCCTCCTTTTTACCTCTACACAATAGGCTAAGAGCCTTACTTTTATTTAGACAAACCCCTCCTTGTAAATAAACATACACTCAAAAACATTACATCGATACCTTTAGGTCCTAAACCTACACGTCTTATTTAGCCTTTTAGTCTAAGAAAGGACGTTAAACTAAAATCAAAAAAAGGGCTTTCTAGATATAGGACTTATACTTAATAAAAATATTAGCAGGGAATAGCTAGTGAATTCCTCTTAACTATGTTAGGTTAGTTAGAGAGAGTGCAAAGAGTAGTAGTAAAATTCAAGTGCACTTTACAAATCTTCTTATAAGTTTCTATAGCAGGCATCTTTATTACACTGTTCTAAACTATAATAAAATAGAAGAGAATAGTATACTAAATTGCAAGTAATTAGCCTAGTAAATTTAAAAAGTAGAAAAGGTAATTAAATTTAAACTTATCTCTTCTTGTAGATTTGCTTTCTTTATTAAGAGTTAAAAGCTGCATTTTGTGCGTTTTCTATCTAGTTAGTCTTGTCTTCTTATCTTTGAATAAAACTATTAAATAATCTAATGCCTGCGTCTTTGCGCTAGCGCAGGTCCTGTAGCACATGTTTATAGCATTTTAGTAGCATCTCTATATAGTTATTCTTGTCTTTGTTATTAAACAAGACACTGCCTTGAGTTATTATAGTACTAAGGCCTTCTTCTATTATACTCTTTAAATTAAGGTTAATATGCTTAAAGTAAGTTTAATCACCCTTCTAAGCGTACATAGCAAAGTAAAGGTAAAAAATTAGTATATACTTTTTATAGAGCATTACGTATTGCAACTAGTATTCTAGGTCTGTGTGTACAGCTTATTAAATAAGCAAGTAGTATATGTTGCATAACTATTTAAGTTTTAGCTTTCTGTCTATGCGTTGCAGATAGAAGCAATACATCTTAAAGGTGTTTATAATAATGTTCTTTATCTATCTGTCCTTACACAGCTATGTGTGGGCGTTAGTAGTAATGCTTTCTATACGTTAGAATTTAATTGCTTATAGTTAGAATTCTATAGTGTTACAAATCTTGTTTTAAGTAGAGAGAGGGTAGAGATTAAATTAAAGAAGGTTAGTATTAGTGGCTTAGCAGATCTTTACCCTGCTTAGTAAGGTACTACTTATTAGTAAAAAGCTTAGAGATAACAGAGTTAGATTAAAATCCTTGCTAGCAGCTTTATCTCTTATATAGTAAGAGCAAACACTTGTTAAGTATATTAAATAGTATAGCTCTCTTAAACAGACTTATAATACTTATAGCAGTATGCTTATAGATAAAGTATACTTAGTTATACAACAAATTGTTAGAGTTAAGTAGTGTAGAGAACAAGGAGCTAGTAACAATGGTTTAGGAGAACTAGATGGTTAATTCTACCTTTCCACCTGCGTCTAAGACGCGCTATATATACAAAGGAAATTGTCTTAACCTAGAAAGGCTGCTGTAGAACTTAGAAGGATTACTTCTAAGTCTACTACGTATTCTATAGAGCTTAGGAGTAAGCTCCTAAGCTTAGTATAAAAACTTTAATATACAGTCAACTAGCGCGAGCCTAGCGCGTAAGCTAATAGACGCCTAGGCCTAATGCTTAAAGGCGCCTTAAGTCCTAAGGATAGTACGTTATGTATACAACATACTCCTTAGGTAACTAAGACCTTAGTTACCTATATAGAGCTCTATATAGTCCTAGCGCACTGCGCAACGCGCTGCGCTCGTGCAGCTTAGTACAAAGCACAATAATAATAATAATAAATTTTTAAGCTTTTTAGGCTTAGTATCTAGTACTACTATAGCTGCTATAAGTGTTACTTTATAACTTACCTAAATTTTTCAAAAGTAATACTAATTACATATACAGTTTTGACTATACTCTTATATAGTTTTCTAGGCTGTTACGCGCGTTACTTTTTACTTTTATATAGCTTTTAGCTTTTTTTAGCACTCTCTCTATTTAGTTACTAACTTTATACAAAAGCTAAAACTATAAAAAGCTGCTACTACCTGCGCCGCCGCCGCCCTACTACCCTTGCTCTCGCCTGCGCCCTTACCCTTGTCTCTACTATTACTAGTAGCGCGGCCGCCCTTACCTCGCGCTTTTTACGCAAAGTTAACTAGTATTACTCTAAGTATAGTACTAGCCTGTATATTTAATGAGCGTATAAGCAAAGTTAAAACTCTAGTTAAGACTGCCTGCAGGGATAAGACCTTAGTAGTAACTCCTAGTTGCTAAGGCGTACCTAGTACGCATTACAACGTGCTTTATTTGAAGTATATTAAAAGCGCTTTTTTTTTGTTTTTATTCAGTTTAACGTCCTTTCTCAGCCTAAGGCTATATAAGACGTGTAGGTTTAAGACCTACAAGTAGCTACGTAGATTATCTAATATATATTATTAACAAGAGGGGTTCGTCTAAATGAAGGTGAGGCTCGTAGCCTAGTGTATGGGTAGTAGGAGGGCTTTCGGAGACAATAGGAAAAGAAATAATATTAACAATACAAAAGAAAGAGCACCTAGTACAACTAAGGCCTAGCTCTTAATAAGATAAACTCGCAGGTAGGGTTGTTTACAGCGTGGGGCTAGTTACAGTTTAAACACTTATATATAGTGTAAATACAAGACTTTCCTTTAGTAGGGCAGCTCTTACACTTATGTTGGCTTGTGTGGTAAGGCTCACTGCAGAGCTAGCAGGCTATTTTAAGGCACCTAGCCTTGTTGTAGCCAAAGCCTTAGCACCTTTTGCATTATTGCTCTAAAGTTATTCTTCTAATAACTCTAAGCTTTTCTGCTTAAAGGCTTTCTCCTAGAATGTAGAGCTTTCCTCTAATAGCCTTTTAGGCTTCTTCCTCTGTAGCAAAGGCAACATAAATTGATCTAAAGTTTTAGTTTTTTCTTTTAGCCTTAGGAGTAAGCTAAAAAGGGTCTTTTATAACGTTTAAACCTTTATTAAAGGTTTTAATCTCCTCTTTAATAACACTAAGACTATAGTTTGTTAGTAGTTTGTAGATAACTACTTTAAACTATAGTGTAATAGGTTGTGCGGTTTTAAAGGTTGTAATATCCTCCTAAATAGCTTAACTTTCTAGAAGGTATTTGGCAGTAAAGGCAGGTGTAGTTGTTATTACTCTATTGCCTTTAGAGGAGAGCGTAATTGAGGCTACTATAGGAGATTGAACTCCTCCTTTAGTAGCAAAGGTTAGGTTAAAAGCGTCTTTAAGCTTAGGGCGTTAAAGGCTGTTAGCGTCTTATTAACTAGGACTAGTTGTCAATCTTTGAGGCTAGTCCTTTGAGTTGTCTTCTCTTTTTAAACAGTAGTCCAAGGTTGGTTATTGTTACTAGCCACTGTAGCGTAGGTAGCTAGGGCTGGAAGAGGTTGGTTCGTAGTTAGTTGGTTCGTAGTTAGTTCGTTCGTAGTTAGTTAGTTTATAGTTGGTTGGTTCGTGGTTTGTTGATTTAGAGAAGGCTTTTCTAGGCGTCTAACCTTCTCTCTAAGCTCTCTTAAGACGTTAGAGAGCGAGGAGATTTGATCTCCTAGTATAGCAGTGTTCTTTTTATTAACTCTGCCGTTTTCTGTATAGTCTCTAAAGACTTCTACTAGGTCTAGTAGACTAATCTGCTAGGATAGGTTGTTTTCAGCTAAATTAGCTGCTTGAACTACTAGATTTCTAGCAATTTCAAGGGCCTCTTCTACTAAAGTTGCCTTTAGTGTTTTTTGTAGGAGGGGCATCCTTAGTGCAGGTCTAATAAAAGGAGAAAAGTTGCTCTTTGTGCGGTTGTGGGTAGGCCTAATAGGCTTTACTGTATTGTCTTTTAATGGGCAGGGCGTAGAGTCTCCTATCTCAACTTCAATAGGATCTATAGGCGTTTTAGGGCGTCGCTTATCTCCTCCTAGCTCTTTAGAGGCTTTCCTTTTTTTCTTGTTTTGTTGTTCTTGATTTTGGAGATCTTGTTAAATTTGAGATTCAAGGTTCTCAATTTCTATTAGTCCTTGTTGTCTTGGCATTAGGGTCAATGCTTTTTTTTTTTTGAAAAAATTCTCACAGCTGTAAGATTTAGGAGGAGGGCTTCTCTTGTCCCCCTACAGCACTACAGCGCCCTGGCTGCAGGTTTTAAAAATAGTTGCAATCGATTCCTTGTGGTCGTTTCCCTTAGATCTAGTTGTTTCCAAGCAGTTTCTAGAAAAGTCGATGTTGGTGTTGTTGAGAATGGTGCCTTTAATTGAACTCTAAAATCAGCTTACGCACAGACTACTTGCAGAGTTTTCAACAGGTAACTACGCTGTTTCTCTACAACTAGCTAGCGCGCGCGCTACAACACCTGCACTAAGAAAACAGGTGTTGGAAACTAATTTTAGGAAGGCGATTAAGATAGTTGAGGCGAGAAAAAGGCAAAGCCAGACCTTTTTCTCGCCTCGAAAAGTTAGTGTTCGATGTTGCATACGTGCTTGTCCCTCCTAAAATAACACTATATTATATATAATTTGCTGCGTGCCTTTACTTACCTAATAAATTTATTAATTGAATAAGCTTATAGAAGACTTATAACAGTTTTAAATCCTCTATGAAATAAGTATAGCCTGCGCCTTGATTTTATAAGCTTTACGCAGTGTCTATGCCTCCTATGTGCCTTGCCTTAGTAGTGATAATTCTAAAGTCTATAACCTTATATTAAGCTTTAATAGAACAGCTTGTAGGTTATATAAGACTAACCTAGCATCTTTAAAGCCTGCCTTAATGTTCTTTTTGATTAAAGACAGTTTAAAAGCTAGTTTAAATACTTAAAAGAAAGTTTTCTTGCTATATAAGTGTATGCGCGTGTAACCTAAAGCTAAAATCTAGTTACTATACCTGCGCTTTAATAGCGCAAAGTAACTAATATTAAGAGGTTGTAGTAAGTGTAATAAATATAAGGGTATACAGGGAGGGATAATATTTTTCTCTTTATAATAATTATAAAAATTAAGCAAGGTATAGCTCTCATAGCTATTTATTATTAGCAGCTAGTACGCACTTATAGCGCTTGAATTTATATACTTATTAAAGTGCTCTAACTAGGCAAGAGTAAGCTAGTTATTAGTTTAGCTATTAAGGCTTACTTTAAGGATCTAATTGCGTAGTAGTTGCTTAAACTAGACATTAATAAGCATGCTGCCTGTAAAGATAATAAAGGGTAAAAGTAGGTAACCTACAGCTTCTACGCCTGAGATAATAGTAAACTACTTATAAGTACCTAGCTAGATTATTTTCTTTTTCTCCAATTCTTTAAAGCTTATGACAACTATTTATTATAAAATCTTGCCTATTATGAAGCTATTTTTATTAAAGTTGTAAATATTATTATTTACAATCATTTATTTCTGTTTTATTGCCTACACTAAGTTAAACTAGCGCAGTATAGCTGCAGCATTCTTATAGACAGCTTGATAATAATTATATCAACAGCTCTAACGCGTCTAGAGCTTAGAAGTCTACTTTATAAAGTTATTAACTTAGTTTTTGCCTACAAGATTACTATTCCGCGCTCTTAGCAGTATATCTGCTATATCTTGTGCGTAGGACTTTAATAGCGCTAGACCTTATATAAACTACTTAATAACTTTGCAGACTATAGCCTTCTTTTTTAGTTTTGTTAGGCGCTTTAAGTTTAGCTTACAGTTACGTTGCATGCGCTTCTTAGCGCGTTACCCATTTAGAGTTTTTTAAGATACGTTATATATATGCGCAGCTTGATTAACGCTTTAAACACGTTGCGCTTTAATATTCAAAATAGCAAGCTGTACATTAGCTTTAGTAAAAGTCTTTTAGCTTTGTTGTAGTTAAGACATTACGCGACAGTAGTGCGCAGGTAGTGCGCTTATTGGGCGTTGGGCGCTCGCTTAGAGTAGGCGCTCGCTTGTATAACACGTTATAACCCATCTTAATTTTTGCTTACTAAGCTTGCTACTTCTATTTTGCTAAGTAGACTTAAAATTAGCGTTTGAACATATATAAGACTGCCTTTATTTTACTAAATAGTTTGTCGCCTCTATTTTGCTAGACACATTTTAACTTAGCATTTTTTAACATATATTTGTTTTATTAGTAGTTTTTGCTTTCTTTCTTTGTTATTAGTGCTAACTTAGGTAGTATAGTCCTTAACATAGTCTATAGTAGAGGATAGTGCTAATTCTCTAAAAGTATATCTAGTAGTAATCTCTTGAATTCTAGATTCTTTAGTATTCTTGCTATGTAAGATTGTTATACTGTTCTTATAATAATTATGCACCAGTTCCTTTGTGCACTAAGTTGTAGAGTATGTCCTTATAAGCTTTGCTATTTGTATAGGTGTTAGAGTGTATAAAGACATACTGCTACAAAGGCAAGAGATAACTAGTAATTAGATTATGCAAGAATAGGGTTAGTAAGAAAATAATCTTATTATAAGTTAAGTATAAAAGACTCTTAGTAGAAGGAGACGCCTATTAGATAATACAGTACAGGATTCAAGTTGTGGAGTAAGCAGGTAATAAATAGTGGCCCCTTTCTGCGATACACGGAAGAGGTTATATACCCCAAGATCAGGTGGTTGAGCACTAACCCAGTGTGCAGTAGGGTATCACCCTGTGCACTGGCACACTAGTGGAGAGTTTTTATAGTACTAGCCTAGCTAGACACGTATTTAGCTCCTACAGCGTCTAGAAAGTTGAATATAGTAAGTATACTATTTATCTTGAAAAAATTTAGCTTTTAAGCTTGGAGTTAGCTTATTTACTACTTATTGTACTAAGCTTATAGTTTTATTATACTAAGCTTTGCCTTCTTAAGGCTTGTACAGTACTTCTAGCGTACTACTATTTAGCTGATAGCGTCTATTAAAGCTATTTTCATATTCAATTACTTCACAACCCTATTAAGAGTCTAACTAGCACTGTTTATAAGTCTTATTATAAATAGAGCTAGTAACTGTTTATTAATAGTTATGTAAACTTAATTTTGGATATACTATTAAATGTACATGTTTATAGTCTAGTGTACGTGTCTTACGCAGTATGTATTGATTCTAGCGTACTACTATTTAGCTAATAGCGTCTATTAAAGCTATTTTCATATTCAATTACTTCAAAACCCTATTAAGAGTCTAACTAGCACTGTTTATAAGTCTTATTATAAATAGAGCAAGTAACTGTTTATTAATAGTTATGTAAACTTAATTTTGGATATACTATTAAATGTACATGTTTATAGTCTAGTGTACGTGTCTTACGCAGTATGTATTGAGTTTTTTATTTTAAGCTTTGAGCTTTTCTTCAAAAGAGTTCTTTATGAGCACTAAAAGCCATGAATGCAGCCTTTTTCATATATCAATAGCTATAATAGCTTTTAAGTTTATACATAAATGAACTTATTCCAATTCAGCGTGAAACTTTAGCTGAATATACTAGTAAGCTAGCTAGCGTAGCTTGAAGAGTGCACTAAGTAAGTAATTTATAAGAAGGTACTTGCTATTATGTATATACAATTAGTTATTAGACTAAGAAGTATAAATAAGTGATGAATAAATTAAAAGGTTTTACTACTACTGGTATGCTCCAAGTTGCGTAAAGAGAGTTTAAATTATGGTTTAAAGCGCTGCGCTAATAACTAAAGAAAATAAAAAGCTAGCAATAGTGGTTTAGAGATTTTTATTATTATTTCTGCCTTTTTACTTGTGTCTAAGACGTGCTATGTGACGTTAAACTACAATAAAAAAAAAGACGTGCTATGTACATATATAAAGAAAATTGTCCTAACTTAGAAAGGCTATTATAGAACTTATAGAGATATCTCTAAATCTAACACGTATTTCATAAAGCTTTAGAGTGAGCTCTTAAGCTTAGCATAAAAACTGTAATGTGCGGTTAACTAGCGCAAGCCTGGCGCGTAAGCTAACAGCGCCTAGGCCTGATGCCTAGGGGCGCCTTGGCGCGCCCGGGTCTAGAGAATGCTACGTTATATATGCGACACCTTATAAACTTTTTCTTTAAAGTAAAAGCAAGAATATTTTATTTTGATTAATTTATTTTATATTAAAGCTGAAGTAGCTGTACTAGATACGTTAGCGCGCACTACCTGCTGTAGGCATAACGTTAACTTATTAAGTAAATATAAGTAGTAACGTCCTGGACGGGCGAGTGGGCCAGACGGGCGAGTGGGCCACTCTGCCAAGACCCCACCAAATATGAACACATCTACTTTCTATACGTGATGAGCCAACAACGCGCTAATCTATCTGCTTAAAAAGAGGCGCAATTACAGCTTGCACTCTAGGCTATCTAAAGTGACGCGACACTTACCCAGCAACGCGCTGCAGCGATCTACAATATCTCTTAATTAACACTAAGTTGTAGAAGCGCTAGAACAACGTTTTAACGCAATTGCACGCCTAACTTAATAAAGCTGCTTAAGACAGAGGAGGACGTAATTATTAAGCATATCCTTAACCTAGACGCGTAAGAATAGCCGCCCTAGCTTGTTACTATCTAAGAAATAGCTGATTCTCTGCTAAAAGAGCGCAACCGCGCCTTAGTTAGCTAAAGCTAAGCTAAATTTTTTGTTAAGTGCTGCCCTAAGCTTAAAGTTAAACTTAATTAAAAGTATAACTATAGAAGAGCTCTATGTAAAGATCCTAAAGTAATATAAGGCTAGTTCCGCCTTATACAGAACATAAAAGCTAAGTACAGTATTCTAGACAACAATATGTACAATTTTAACAAAGCTAGCTTTATAATAGGCGTTATATTAATAGAGGCAGTAGTTATACGTTCTAACTGTTAAGGACAAGCAAAGATAATCTAGTAGGGCAATTAAGAGTAGAGTACAACTATCTAGAGCATTAACGCGCTAAGCTAGGCAATTCTACTCTTTATTATCTTTAAGGGCAAGAATTACCTCTCTGTCTAGTACAAGGAGGGCGACCTACCTTACAACTAGGTAATAGCAGTCTTTAAGAATAGCTAGACAATAAATAAGCTTAGCCTAGCGTAGTTAAAGCACTTTAACACGCATATAAAGAAAAGGGTTATTAGTAGCTACTACCTACTTATTATTAATAGTTACAAGAGCTATAACTTGCTTAAATTCTAGTAATACTATAAGAATAATAAAATTATTACTCTTTATATACCTTCTTACTTGTTGCACCTGCTATAGCTGCTTAATGTAGGGTGTTTTGCGCCTTTAAAGAGGGCGTATAGCTGCTAAGCTAAAAATCTTATACGTAATAAGATTACTTATGTTACTAAAATAAAGTTCTTACTATACTTTATTAATGCTTACAACGCTTTAATTACAAAGAGTAATATTAAAAGAAAATTTTAAGGCGCTAGCTTGGTCCTACACAATTTAGAGGCAGTGCTATTGAAAATTAATGTTAAGCTGCGTATACTTTTACCTCTTCTTATAGAAAACCTTGCCTGGCTCTCCTAAACACTAAAAAATACTCTAGAACTTAAGTCGCAATTAACACTTGTAAAAAAAAAGATTTAGTGGCATATAAATAGTTCTTTAACTTTAATAGTTAATACGTTTAAAAAGCTTCTAAAGGGAGCAGCTTTAGTTGCGTATAAGCTAGTGTTATTACAAAAGCGCATTACTAAGCTTAAAGTAGCTAATAAGGCCGCCTTATAATAAAAATTACATAAAAGAAAGCAGCTATAGTAAAAAAGTACTCTTACAGTTAAAAAAGAAGTGCGGCTAACTACTCTTAAGGAGTTTTTAGCGCGTGGTAATAGGAAGAAGGTAAAGAAGAGGGCGCGCGTTAAGGCAGGTGAACCGTCGCAAAGACGCTGTAGACGCTGCAGCAAGACAGGACACAACTCGCGCACATGTAAGCAAGAAGCAGCAGTAGATTCTAAGTAGAATAGCCTATTATAATTTTCTATAACAGTCCTTAATAGTGCTGCACTGTCGTGAATAGTTGTGCTCTTTGATGGGGTCTTGGCAGAGTGGCCCACTCGCCCGTCTGGCCCACTCGCCCGTCCAGGACGTTACAAGTTAATTGCAATACTATATATACTACAACTCTATAAAATCTACCTGGTCTGCTACCTGTGTGCAAAGCTCCAAAAGGCTCTGTTTCTTCATGATGTTGAACACAGCTACTTCTACACGAACTTGTTTCATAAACCAATACCTGACCTCGACGGCAATAAGAGAATTTACACCAAATACACAAGCTGGCTTCTTGACATGGAGATTTTCCGGAGGAATGGAGAGAGACTTCGCGAGCTTCTGCACCAAGCCCTGCGCTACAACCTCTCCTGCTTCCTCTCGGGTCGATACAGCTCTCACAAGCGCGACGTAATCCACAGGCCCATCATCGTTTTTGTCAATAGTTGCGCGTGCACCCCAGCCTCGCCTCGCCGATCCGCAGAAGGTTGTTGACCAGTGGCTTAGTCATCCACGTCAGTCGATCCTCCTGCGTCATTCCATATAGCTCCTCAGGACTATCAATGATGTTGACGACTTGGGCGAACTGTCGGCAGTCAAATGTCGGTTCGCAAAGTGCATTGAGCATGGCCATCAGTTGCTCCTGCTTGACGCCACCGTGACCAGCACGCAGGCTTTCTGTTACGATCTTATAATTCTGATTCGCCCAACCTGCTTCCGCAATGAGAGCTAGGTCCACAGAGACTGCCCTTTGGCCATTGGCATACACGGTATCGTGCAAGAGCATCCTTGAACGTATTACCCGCAGAGTAATTGCATTGTCCACGATTCCCGATGATTCCACAGAAGGAAGAAGGAAGGATGAAGAAATCCAAGTCGGCGGGAAGTAACTTATGAAGATTCCAAGACCCGATACTTTTTGGGTCCATGGCGGCATGAAATCTGTTTGCCGACATATTTATTAGCATGTCATCCTGCAACATCCATTAGTTAGATAATGAACACTAAGCGGAAGCCGAATACACAAAAAAGCCTACCCGAAGAACTATGGCAGCTTGTATGCAACCTTTGATGGGTGGCATTTCCTTTACACGTGCCGCAAAGTATTCTCAAACAGCTTCCTGTTTGTAATATCGCAAGCCGGAGCTATAATCTTGACGCCCATGTCTTCGATCTCCTTGATGAACTTGAGAGCGTCAGGCTTACCCTCTGCCCCAGACGAAGTAAGGAGCAGGAAGTTCCTGGCGCCACAGCCGATCATCCACCGCACAATCTCACGGCCCAGGCCACCCAACCCACTACTGATAACGTATGTTGTCAGATCACTGAATCTGTAGGCTGGTTTCAATGCGGGGCGGAACTGCGATATCATTAGTACTTGCATTAAGCTGAGCGTGTGGTAAGGAAGATTACTTTCAACTCCACGCCCGACAATGTGAAGTTAACAACTACCTTGCCCGTATTTTTACCGCCTTGCAAGTATCGCATTGGCTTTTCAATCTTGGATGGTGCAATTTGTTAATAAAGTTTCAAAAATAGTTCCGTAATGAAAATTACATAGAGAATATAAAGAGCTATAAATAAGAAGCTATTATACTAAATCCTGAAGTAATATTAAATAAGAGGAAGAGAAAACTATAGAGTATAGACTACAAATGTACTTAGTATTTTTGAAATACTTTAGGCACACCTTTTTCTAAGATTTATTCAGAAAAAGTTTGGTTTGATTGTTGTATATACAAAGCAGTCAAGTATATTCTAATAAGCTTTCCTATTTATATAGATATCAGATTATATAAAAGCATACTACTATAGAAATAGGAGTTTACTAGTAAGTATATGGTATAAGAACAAAGTTAGTTTACAATCATTTTATTATTAGTTCAGTATTAAGTATATTTGTGAGAAAAAAACGCTTATTTTATAATATAGTACAAGTTGATGATAGAGTAAATGAGTAGTAAGTAGTAACTATTTCGGTAATCTACAAATCAGGTTATACACCTTAAGATTAGGTAGTCAAGCACTAACTTAACATGCAGTAGGGTATTACCATATGCACTAGTACACTAGCTCTATAATTTAGGCTTATGTGAGCGCTATTGATTCAACAAGTTGAATTTTAATATCCTAGGCAAATTAAATTTGCTTACACTACAGAGTTGATGCAAAGGTTAGAAGAAGAAAATACAGACTTTAGCTATATAAAGATTTAGTCTTTTCTAATAGCTACTAGAATGCTAGAATGAAGCAAACATATGACTAAACTTAATGGTTCTGTAACTGTTGCGGAAGGAATAGAAAAGACACTAAGAGAAGATTCTGTTTTATTAGGAAAAAGATAACTCTGTTTCCTGTAATATACAGAGAGGTGACAAAAAAAAGAAATCAATAAGGTTGATGTTTTTTAAGCTTTATATTTCTATAACGAGATGTGCTATACTAAATTGAGTTCGTGATTTTAAAAGCCAAAAACTTCTTCTTTAAGCTAAGCTGCTTAGTAAGCTGCTTAGTCAGCATGGCTGCCCCTGCAATCTCGCCTGACGTTAGCCGTTAAAAAAAGATAAAATGAATCTTAGTATAACATTTGTTTAAACATATTAAAATCGCTAAAAAAAAATTAGTATTAAATAAGATAGGAAGATCTCTTTTGTGTGAGAGTATGAGAGTAGTACCATAATAGACTATCTTGTTATCATAAAATGCTTAATTTCAAGATTTGTTTACATAAAACAATAAAATAGCTTACTAATACTTAGTATACTAGCCTATAGCTTCCCTAGTAGCAAAATAACACTTTAGCTATTACATAGTATAATTAGTAAATACTTTTAGTAAAAACCAGCTCTTTTATAATATTATTATTTCATTATGTTGAATAAACTATTATTTCAGCACTATATTATACTTGATAGTAAACCCATGATAATATTATTATTTCATTATGTTGAATAAACTATTATTTCAGCACTATATTATACTTGATAGTAAACCCATGATAATATTAAACCTAATTTAAATCTTTATTCTACTATTCCTTAAGATTTTACTTCGTACAAAAGATATGATTATAAATTTCTTTTTATCATATAGGTAACTTTTTCTTTGAAAATCCTATAGAAGAAATATTTCTTTTTAGCAAGTCTTATACGCTTTTAATAAGAAATTAATATTGATTTTACTCTTTTAGTTTTTAATCCAATTTCTAAACATTTTAATAAAGTTTTTATTGAGTAATTTTCAAACCTTGTTAAAGATCTTAGTATAACAACCTACTTTAAGTATACAAGTAAGTAAAAAAGCTAGTTTTCCTATATAATTTCTCTTTAAGCATTTACTAAATCTAGTAGAAAGATTTTCTAGTGAATTACTATTTAAGGTAATAAGCTTATGTAATATATGTAAAGTATTAACTTACTATTCAGATTATGATGAATTACAAGTTTTAAGGGAGATGCTCTAGAAAAAGTAAGTTTAAATAAATAAATAGACCTCATATACTATAAGCTTAATGATATACTACCTAATTATCACTTCTATAAGCAACCTTTTTTTTACACCCTTTAACTATACTTAAAATAAATAAGATACTGCTGTCTAGAGCTTGCTTATCTAATGCTTACGTAGCCTTGTAAAACATAGTTTCTTATTAGCAATTTTGATACTTTTAATGAAATGTTATACTAGTTTTCATTTTTACATTATTTAACGTCTTTTTTCAGGCAAGATTGCGTGGGCAACCGTGCTGACTAAGCAGCTTACTAAGCATTTTATCTTAAAGAGAAAGTTCTTGGCTTTTCAAATTGCTACCTCTTTCTAGTACGGCTTTGCGAGTTATAGAAATATAAATCTTTAAAAACAATAACATTTCAATTTCTTTTTTTCTGCCACCCCTCTGTACATATAGGCATTATTATTGTACTTGTAGTGTACAAAGTACTAGTCTAACGTTGTTGTTATTTTATTGGAAATTATGCAAAATAGCGTAACTGTAAGGGGTGGCTTTAGGCAAAAGTACTTGCTTCACACCACAGAAGAAAGTGAGGGACATCTTAGAATAATAACGTGCGTATATTTTAAGCAGTAATACCTGCAGGTATCCTCGCAGGTTAAGAGCAGCCAATAAACACAATTGTAGGTAGGCAAGCTAACAACAAGCAAGCTTAGCGGATCTAGCTAATATACAACTATCTGTAACAGAGCTTCCCCCTCTAGACTAACGTCCTAATAGCCTTTAATCTAAAACTCTTAACTGTGGAAATAGAGTAGCATAGTAGGGAGCGTGTCCTACGCGTGACTTATGTGCGCTTAAGACGTAGGTTACACGTAGGTTTAACGCGTTGCAGGCTATTATATATCTAGTTTTTAAATTTTTATATTGTTGTTAAAGTGACATTTAAAAGGTTTGTTATTTATTTCTTATGAATTTCATAAAGTAAACGTAAGAGTATATAATTGTTATTGTTGGAGATTAAGCTACTCAGCTGTTTCTCTACAGGTTCCAGATGCTCAAAATCACACCTGGAATCTACAATCAACCTACGATCAATTGATTACCAGAAGCTGTTACGCTACTAGTACCACTTATCATTGTTATCAATTGATCTACAACAACTACGCAATCTATTACATGAGATTACATAAGATTGCGAAATATTGCATAATCTACTACGCAAGCTATTGCGTAAGTATAGATCTTTCTAGAATGTTATTTAGCATTATATATAGATTTTGGCTTGGCTTATAGTAAGAAACTAAGAGAGTTAAGAGAAAACAATATAAATTGCAATAAGTAACTGCATAATATAAGTCAGTTCAGCACTCTCTTCCCCTAATCTCTATTATTCTCTTATTCTTATCGTTCTACTTCCGTACCTCCTCTTCAATGTCTAATAGGTTATAAGCCTTAGAAATTGAATCCGCAACAGTTTTCAATGGTTTTTACAAGATAATGTTTGCTGTAGTAAAAAGAAATCTTTTTAATACATTTTTTTTCTACTTTTTGCCTAACACTGTCAACACGCAGCTATAGCGCATTTACAAATTACTTTAATTATAAGCTTTAAGTCTTACTATCGTTTACTTTCTAAATTTGGAGTAAATTCAAAAGAATTTCTAGCGCAAGACCTAGCTATAGAAGTTTAGTGTACTTAAAAAAACTGTTAATTTTATAGCTTTCTATACAACCTACCTGCGCTACGCATACAGTGTTTGTATGTAGAGAATTTCATATAAAAAGACTAAGTATTATTCTTATAGCTATTATGCTAAAGCTAACTATAGTAGTTTTACTAAAGTAAGTGTTTTGTCTTGTTTAATGTACTTTAACTACTGTAAATATATGCCTATAGCGCTTGATAAGCGTTTAAAATATTTATATTAATTCTGCACTGGTTTTAATACTATAGTTACTAATACAGCTATTTTATAAACCTATACTACAGTAATTATTGTAGGCTTTAAGCTTGCGCGTTGCTAGCGCTAATTTAACCTTAAGCTTGCCAACTGCTGCCGCGTTACAGCGCACACTAATAATCCTTTAAAAGTTCCTACCTGGGTGCTAACAACCTGGCCCTATTATTTAAGCTTGATTTTAGTAGAGCAGCGTTGCATAGCAACTGCTCTTAAGCAGCTTGTTAGCTATGCAGCTAAGATAGCTAGTCTTGCTAACAATAATGATAAAAATAATGATAATAATAATATCAATAATGATAAAAATAATGATGAGAATAATAATAATAATAATAATAATAATAATAATAATAATAATAATAATAATAATAATAATAATAATAATAATAATAATAATAATAATAATAAGAATAAGAATGATAATATGCGCTCGGGTAATAAGGGCGTGCCACTAGTTTGTCTCAGCTAGAACGCAGGTGGCGCTAATAATAGGAGTAAAAAAAGTAGGAGTAATAGCAAAATGAAGGGTAGTTAAAAAGCTAATAAAAATATATTAGGGTGACAAAAAGAAACAGTGATTTTAAAAGTTACCTTTCTAATGATAAATGACTAAGTAACTGAATAAGCTAGAACAATACTTTGTAGAGTTTTAAAAAGCGCAAAACTTCCCCTTTAAGTTAGGCTACTAGTGCACTAGCATAGTAAGCAGAGAAAAGGAGCAAAAAGGCAGTGAAGACAGGTAAAAAAAAGCGCGGTCAAATCTAGTTACAACATCTAATTTACAATATATTCTTCGCTAAAAGTAATAAACAATATATTCTTCGCTAAAAGTAATAAATGTTATATATTAACATAATATCTACAATATATCATAGCAAGAAGTTTATTCAATCATTATTGCAAAAGTAAGATAAGAAAGTATTTTTTAAAGGTTTTTTTTTATATTAAAGTAGCTAACGCTAGTCACTATTACTTAGTGTACCAGCTCTTAGCTGTTTCAACAGCTGAAAAACGCCTAGGTAAAGAATAAATACATTTATTAATTGCTTGTTGTGGTATAAGGTCCTACTCTTCTAAAATTACTTTTTTAAACAATTCTACTACTTTAACGCTTTTACTTATTCCTAAACAGGCGATAGGCTGTTTTTCTAGTGCGTTTTTAAGTAGACTCTAAACGTTTTCCATAGGATTTAAATCTAGGCTATAGACAGGATGCTTAAAAAGGGGAATCCTATTTCTAGAAGACTAGGCAATAACTTGTAGCGTTTTATAGATCTTGGCGATATCCTGCTAAAGTCTCTAGCCTAAACAGAATTAGCTTTTTACTTTTTGAAATACAAAGAAATACTTGAAAAATAAAAGGTTATATCAAAGTTTCTAGCCTTTTAAAGTAAAGAATAAGAGAGGTTTTACTTACCTCTTTAAAAAAGAGGTTTAACAATAGGATTTAAAACCTCTTTCAAATATTAGGTATTTGTGAAGGTTCTAGTATCTTTGAGTAATTTAGTTATTTATTTTTAGGGTATCAAAGGTGGTGGTTGTTGTTGTAGTCAAAATGGGTTTTCTAAAAAAGTGAAAAGTAGCTGCCCTCTACTAATCAGTTGCAAAAGTCAAAAAAAGATTGTGTATAGTTGATGAAATTCGAACGGTAAGTGGATAAGGTCCACGCGCTAAGCGCTCGGAGCAGAAAAGCTTAGACTACTAAGCAAAATTAGGGTTAAAAAATTTGCTGAAGGTACTAAAAAACGACATCAATTAAAACGTGTTCAACAGCAATTGCCAGCCTATGGCTGGCAACAAGATTGCGATGGAGGTGGAGGAGGTAGAGGTGGAGGAGGGTAAGGACACGTACGTTACCGCAGCGGGAGCCTACAATACTTTATAAAAGCTCCCTACCTGCTGCTTCTCACCTTTAGGATTTCCCACACCACACAGTACTGCATACAAATAATACAATGCTTAGACTATTCTTCTCCCCGTTTAACACAAAGACTAATAGCTCACATTAAGTAAAGTTAGACCTTACTAGGTCACTATACAAGAAGCTATAGTAGTAGATCACAAAGCCCGCGTTCACCTTCGTTAAGCGGCCTCCCTAGTTAGTTAAAGAGGAGCTGTTGGCGGTAGCTCCTATAGTAATTAGGTAGACGCAGAGGTCAAATTCTATTATTTATTAACACCTCATTAATGCGTCTAGTATTATAGATGTTAAGGTTACAATAGAGGTTGTAAAAGGCTTATTTAGCGGCGAGTCTATTAAATACGTTGCGCATGTTAATAGTCTAGGTGCAGTAATAGTGTGTTATCTTACAAATCTCCTCCTGCGCAAATGCAACTTTAGTAGAGAGACCTTGTAGTAGCTCTACGAGGAGCAAGAGCGTGTTAAAACAGCTATTAAGCAGCTAGGATAAACTAACAAGCAGGAGGATTTTGTGAGTCGCCTCTGGGGATAGGAGAGCCGTGCTTAGATGGTGACGCTGTTGTCGTATGTTCACATCTGAGTATAGGCGCCAGAAACGCCGCGACTGCAACACCGCCGGGATAGCGACAGAGACGACAGAAGTTGCGGTTAGCGGTAAATAGTCATTAGTAAATAGTCATTAGTTAAGAGGGTTAGTTGGAGGGATATCGCGCATCTTTGTTTCCGTCTGAACATGCTAGAGCGACACACCAATTGCGTGCCGGCAATACTAAATAAGGGGGCATGAGCCCGGATACCTGTTGTTAGCAATAAATCTTTTTTACCAAAATAGTGTCTACAAAATGTGTGGTCACATCAAAAGGTTGTCTCAAAAGGCCGAAGCCAGAGTAATTTAGTTATATATATGTAACTTAGATCTACCACCTAGCCAAATAGCTCCCTGAATAGAGATAGTAATATCGCGAGCTATATCTTAGTCAGCAGGCTAGCTATACATAAATTAAAATACTAGAAAGATACTCAATTTTCTAGAATTTTTTTTTAGATTAGATAGAATATTTTTAAACTTACTTGTATTTGTAGTACACAACTGTTCCTTGCCAACTCGTTTTTTTCTTCTTTTTTGGACGTTTTCTTGCCTAGCGCCGTTTCTATGCTGAAGAGAAGACTTGTTAAAAATATAAATTTTCTCAAGTTAAAATTTTATAATATCCTCATAGTCTTTTTAGCGTATTTCTTGCAGTTTGAAGCTTTTTTCTCGTTTAAAAGCTGGGTTTTTCTAGAAGTAGAGACAGAGTATTTCTCTGCTTTTAATGAGCGTTGTAAGCTTTTAGTAGAAAAAGATTAAATACTTTCTTCTAGAATACGCTTGTTTGTTTTCTTTCTGGGTCTCTATTAATTACTCGAATAACTTTCTTAGAGACATTACCAGGGCGGCCTAGTTTAGGCTGAGAAATAGGTAAAAAAGTGTTTTCTTCTTTTTAATTCGTTGTTTAATATTTTAAATAGCTTGAGAAGGCTTTTCTAATATGGTACTAATCGCACTAAGAGGCTTTTGTTGTAAAGATAGAGATTAAACTTCTTTTTTAAACTTTGAAAATTTGATAGACATAGAGAGATAATAGAGAAGAGGAAATCTCGGGTTAGAAAGAGATTGTTATATATACTAACACTAAAAATAGCTTACGTAATTTTAGCATCTTTCTTTAGCGTCCTTTGTTTCATTTCTTCATTTAAAAAATAGATTTATTATTAACGAATCCTCAAAACTTGCTTACAGAGTACTTATAGAAGCTAGTGCTATATAATCTTTTTTGAGACATTCTTATAAGTTTAATAAAAAGTCATAACTAGATTTAACTAGACCTTTTTTTCCCTCTTTTCGGTGCCTTTTATCACTTACTGTATGCTTACTAAACAGACTTACTAGTCTTCTTACTCAAAGCGGAAGTTCTGTGTCTTTTAAAACTCTAGGAATTATACTCCTAGCTTATCTAGTTATTTAATTAAATATCTCTAAAACAGATAACTTTTAAAATTACTCTTTCTTTTTGTCACACCTCTGTAAGTGAAGTGTAGTAATTTTGTACTTGAATTTTTTTTTTAAATACTTAGTTTCGCGCCTTAATAGTGCAATAACAATATTAATGCATACTCTCTATATACTTGTACTATTATTATCTTTTCTTGTTTATTAATTGTTGAATACATTCTTTCATGTTTTTAACTGTAATACTTGCGTCTATGTACTTTATAATCTGTTTTAACTTTTTTATTATAGCTAATATCTTAGCTGACTATTCTTAAATTGCTTTCTAAGTATGTTTTAACGTCCCAGACTTCCTTACTCTCTAGGCTAATTTCTAGTACTTAAGTATTGTTTTCTTAGTTATAAGATAATTTATATTACTTAGGTAAAGAAATATAAAAGACGTTTAAAAAGACAATAGTAGGGTAATGATTATAATTGGTAAGCCTACGGTCTAACTGCTTTTTGCGATTAAAATAGTTTTATAAACTTGCTAGAAAGCTTTTTACAAAGTTAGTAAGCTAGGCTAATGTAGGCTGGTAAATGGGTAAAGGTTGGGTTGTGGTTTTAGTCTGACGTAAGCTAACCCAACCCCAACCTAACCACAACCCACGTTTTTTACGCTAAAGTTAGGTATAGGTTAGGTTAGGGTCGCATAGACTAGTAGTTGTAGTTGTAATTAGGTCGTATAGACCAGTAGTTGTAGTTGTAGTTATGCGCACAGACCGTAGGTCTAGGTTAGGTTGTGGTTAGGTTATAGAGAGAAGTAGTTAGGTTGTGGTTACGTGCTTTTTATAGTAATAAATAGCTGTAATAATGCGCTGTAATAATTAGATAAGATAGGCTAATATAAGATTACCTTAGCTAAGTAAGCACTAATTTAGTTACTCTTGACCTAACTACAACTATACGTCTGTGCGACTTAACTACAATTACAACTACTAGCCTGTGCGACTTAACTACAATTGCAACTACTAGTCTGTGCGACCTAACTACAACCACAATTACTAGTCTGTGCGACCTAACTACAACTACAACTACTGGTCTGTGCGACCCCAACCTAACCACAACCTACGCTAGTAAATGGGTTAGGGTTAGGATGTAGTTAGGTCAGCTTACGTACGTAGGTTGTAGTTAGGTTACATAGACGCGTAGTTGTAGTTGTAGTTAGGTTGTAGTTAGGTAAAAGTTAAATTGTTATATACCTATAATAATCAGTTGTAATAAGCTAAGTAAGCACTAATTTAGTTATAGCTCTAACCTAACCCTACCACCTAGTTAATGCGACTACAACCTGACTACAACCTACGTCCGTGCGACCACAACCTAACCACAACCTAAGTATAGGTTCCGCCAACCCATTTGCTAGCCTACCACAACCACTGGTCCGTGCGACCCCAACCTAACCTATACCCAAGCGTGGGTACCTATAACCCATTTACCAGCCTTGGCTGATGCTCTCTATACTAAGGCGCACTAAGTTTTTAAGTGGAAAGTTTTTAGTTTATATTGTTTTATTGTAGAAGAAGTGTTGAGATTGGTATACTACTAAAAAGTTCTTTACTACTATTGCACGCGCGCTGTGTATGCGTTATATTTTTTTATAGCGTCTAGCACCTCCCCCTCTAGTCTACTGTCCTCAGAAGGCAAATAAGTAATAGGTGCTTACTATATACTGCGTAGGAAGGTAATGTTTTTGTTAAGTTATAGATAAAGTTGTTGTATGCAAATTCAATTGTTAGTAGAAGTGAGACTCAATTATTTTGTTGTTTTAAAGGAAAAGATTAAAGATATTGCTTTCTTATCTGTTGCGGATTTGATCTCCAAGCTTATAATTTGTTAGAGATCGTGGAGGTAGCGGAAGGTGGATAGAAAGGGTAAGAGAATATAATAATATAGACTAGGGGAAGAGAGTTATTTGAGTCTTATCATTGTATTGTACAACTACGCAATTGCATTCTCTTTTGCACTCTCTTGGTTTCTAACTACAAGCTAAACCACAATTTATATATACTGCTAAATAATATTCTAGAAAGATCTATACCTACGCAATAGCTTGCGTAGTAGATTGCGTAATCCTGAACGTCATTAATCACAACAATCAATTGATAACAATGATAAGGAGTACTAGTAGCGTAATAGCTTCTAGTAATCGAATTGATCGTAGGTTGATTGTAGATTCCGGGTGTGATTTTGAGCACCTGGATTCTGTAAAGAAACAGCTGAGTAGCTTGATTTCTAACATTATCTAGTTTTAGCGTTTAGTTTGCCTGTCTGTCTGTAAGTAGAAAGCTGTGCTTAGCCTACGCTTTACTTATAATTAGTAGCATGCGATTGTCTAAAATGCTAAAGTAAATATTAGACTACAATTAGATATTATGCCTTTCTAGATGCTATATCTTAAGATAATATATTTTAGAAAGGATTTTAAAAACTATTCTGTATTCTACGTCTTTCCCATAAGTATATAAATTGATATCTTTAAAAAGTCATTTCCAATTACAAAAATTGTATTAACTATATAACTTAAATTCGATTTTGCTAGTAGTAGCCTAGTAACAAAAGTAAATCTTACTTCTTGAAAGTTCTTTTTAAAAATTAGTAGTAGTAACAACTTACTATAGTTGCTGTGCCTTAGAGCTTTGCCTCTTCAATATACTGCACAGGTCTTTACATAATGTGCAAGTGCACAGGGTAATACTCTACTGCACGCTAGGTTAGTGCTCAACCACCTGATCTTGAGGTATATAACCTCTTCCGTGTATCGCGAAAAGAGGTACCATTTATCACCTACTCACTCCACAACTCAACTCCTGCGCTGCATCATTAAATAGGCGTCTCCTTCTACTAATAGTCTTTTGTACTCAACCTACAATAAGATTATTATTTTACTAACCCTGTTCTTGCGTGATCTAATTACCTGTAATCTCCTGCCCTTATAGCAGTATGTCTTTATACACTCTAACATCTGTACAAATAGCGAAGCCTATAGGAATATACTCTACTACTTAGTGCACGAAGGATCTAGTGCACGATTATTGCAAGAATAGTACAACAATCTTACATAAGCATAGAATCTAGTAGAACACTAAAAAAGCTAGAATCCTAGAGAATATTACTAAATATGCTTAGAGGGTTAGCACTATCCCCTGCTACAGACTATATTAAGGACTATGCGACCTAGAACATATACTACAAAAATAACACTTAAAAAACAAACATGCGTCAATAAATGCTATGTTAAAGTCTTTTTAGCGAAATAGAGGCAGCAAACTATTTAGCAAAATAGAGGTAGTCTTACATGTATTTAAACGCTAATTTAAAGTCTAGTTAGTGAAATAGAGGTAGCAAGCCTGTCTAGCGAGAATTAGGACAGGTTATACATGCGTAAAAATAAGAAGCTAAGGTTCTATCTAGCAAAAATTAGGATAGTACTAAAAGCTTATAACTAAATATATCTAAAACGCTAATTTAAAGTATCTATCTAGCAAAGTAGAGACGTTACTAACAATAGAGATAGCATGAGTATAAATTAAAGCCTGCCTAGCAAAATAAGGGGTACTAAAGAAGTAAGGATTTATATAACTACTCCTAAATAAACATATGATACAAAAACTCTGAGAACAAATATCTTATTTCTCTTAGTGACTAAACCTTGTCTATTACGTTACTAACTAAGTACTTTTAACTATTTATACAAAAATCTCTTATAAGTACTACTATACTATAGATGTTAAAGAAGGATAAGAAGTTAGGTTAAGGACAAGAAGGCGAAACGCTTCCTTCTACTAGGCCCACAGCTGCTAGTCCTAAGTTACTATTAAAACTATGAAGCTTAGTTATTAATACTATAACTACATCTATGCACAGCTTAGTGTTGTCAATAGTTTATCTAAAACACTGTACATTAGTTTTAACTAAAAAAGATGTTACTAAATTCCTAGAAGACTTTAACAGACAAGCTAGTAATAGAAGTATCTATAATACTATAAGAATTCCTATTCTACTAAATTATTTCTTTAACAAAGATTAATCGCTCTCTTAAATCTTAGAACGTTTACCAAGATATGCAGAAAGAGATTAGTCTAAGTTATAAGCACATATAAAAAAACAGTAGAAAGAGAGAGATACCGCTGTTAAGATAGGTAAACATTTCTACCTTTAAGCTTATATCTATAAATTCGTACCAAACTAGCCTAGGCTAGTAGTGTAATAAACTTATTATACCTCTGTTGCTAATATATGCATTAAGAACAAGCAAATCCCTTAAGAAAAGGAAGGCATTCTCTACTTTTAAGGTCTACTACAAACGGACAAAGAGACAGTTATGTACTACATGCCTACTACTCAAAACAGTCATAATTAGAATACGTGTAAATTAGATTTAAGATAGTCTTTTTTTAACTTTCACCACAAGAAGATAGCTAGCTTAGATAAGATTTATTAACTAGAACAAGAAGACGCTAATACAAAGATGCGCTAGATTATGCTGTTAATCTAGCGTGTAACTTTTACTTCTAAGAAAGTAAAGAAAGCAGCAGTTAAAATTAGCAAAGCACATAAAAAGACAAGCGCGCTAGTAAATGTTAACCTAAAAGTAGAGGACTTTATTAAGTCTTTGGCAATTTAAGGCTTAGACTCTTAACTATTAACATACTTATAGCTTACCCTATAACTAAAAGACTTTTGAAAAAACCTACTAATTACGCGTACTTTATTACACGAGTAACTAATGCTGAACTCCCTAGTAAAAGAAATAACAGTTCCTTTATTAATAATACAAAAAAGAGATTTTCTACTGAAATAAGTACAGCATATTTAAACAACACAGAAACAAACACCCTCTACTATAAATATAGTATTATAGAACACATGCTTAAGGATTATAAGCTATACTTCGCCTTAAAGTAGATAGGATAGGTTAGTTTTGACTATAATATTGCGGCTAAGAAAGGAATCTACTACTTTAGGCTGCTACATAAACGTCTAGGGGAAATCTTAAGACAGCTACTATTAAACTAAGTCTTGCTATAGTTAAAGGCAAAGATCTAAGAGTTTTACAACGTTACTAATAACGTACTTAATTAACTAGCCTCTAGTGTAATACCTAAGAAGTTTACTACTAGAAACTCTTAACTAGGCTTAAGGTTTAGTAGGAAAGCCTTTAGTGCTGTAAACGTAGCAACTAGTCTAAGAAACTAAGGTTACTACAATAATATTCTCTAGTAGTTCTAACAGTTCTAGGAATAATTATACAATCTTGCTACAGACAAATACATTAATAAGCTTAATAATATTAATGCTGCTAATATTATACTAGGAGGCGGAGAAAACGCTTTGCATAATATCTCTAAGGTAAATGCTACTACGCGCTTGAAGAGAAAAGGCTCTTCCCTCTACTAGGATATTATTTGTGTCTAGGATAGAGGAATAAAGAAATAAGCAAGGCTAAGCAAGAATATAAGCACCTAAGAAAGCAATTAAATAATTTAAAGTAATACTCTAATTCTTAACTTATAGATTGTAGATATGCAGTTTCTACAAAAGAAATTATAAAGTAATATACCTTTTGCAAGTTAGCTTTATGATATACTATTCTTCATTAATAGGCTGCTATAGTGGTCTTAGCAAGACAACAGCATGTTAGCTAATTTAAAGCCCCTACAGGAAGAACAAAAAAAAGGCTATAAAGGTTATAAATGCGCTTCCTAATCCTAAGTTAAGAGAGATAATACGCGGTTAGCTAAACTATATCGCGACCGCTTTGCTTAGACAAGAAGTACAAGAGATTACTATATTAGACTTTTTAAAACAAGACAACATTTAAAAATAGCTACATAACCTTCTTAATAATAACATTAGCATTGCAGATAGCTTAGGTACGCTTAATGTTAGAATTAGTAAAGAGCATTTAGAATCAGGGTGTAATTTAGTGCACTTAAAATCTGCTCTAGCTGCTGATTAGCTAAACTAGCACACAGACCTAGCACACTCTGCTAATAAGATTCTACTAATCGCACTAACTATTAAAAGCTTATATTACAATACAATAAATATGTATTAATGAAATGCTTAGACCTGCTATAAGGTGCATAGGAAAGGCAATTCTTAGATTAAGAAACTAGACAATATACCTACTAAGAAAGTTTAAGAAGTCCTGCAAAGAAATAGGCAAGTCTTTGCTTAAATACACCTACTAGAATGCTAGGTTATTGTAAATAGTAACTCCTTAAAATGTCTAATTAATACTATAGCACAAATAAATATTCTAAGACTTAGTGTTACATAAGCATTAAAAATACTGTATAAAATAATAGAACACAAACTAAGACAGTGTAAAGGGCTGAAGCCTTGATGTTCCCTAGTACTCGGCCTGTGGCCTTCGTTGGCTTTTCTTACCTCAGCACTAGTAGCTGACTATCAGCTGCACTATTTGTGCTAACTGTCAGCTGACCCGGCAAACCTCCGATAAACTCAGTTAAGACCTAACCTCGCTTAGTTCTAACCATCCGGGTTAGATATAAAAACCTTTACGTAGTCTCTCTATAGTTCTTCATCTAATTTATTCACCTTCACCGTTACCTTGCATCTTTAGTTAACCCAACGCACCCTTACAATTGAATTAGATCCTTCTTTAGCTACTCGCGTAGCTACGTCGTACTTGGAAGCCCTCTAGAGCTATATCTAGACGAGAAGCTAGCTAGAGCTATATCTACGCGCGAGAATCTAATTAATTAGAGCGCTAGTTAATTAGTTGACTGTTTAAATCCACTAAAGGATTAACAGAAGAAGCACTTAATTAAAAGTGCTAAGGGATACTTAGTTGTATAAGTCCCTAAGGCGTTTAAATTCGTTGAATAAGCCTACTAAGCGTAGTAGCACCTATAACGATTCCTGTCAAACAATATAGAGTACTAGCGAGTACCTACAAATACAATAGCAGAACCCTTAACAGCTTTTCTAGTTGTGAGAATAGCAGAATTACACTAAGATGGTGTGAGCAAACCTGAAGTAGAGACTACTTTGGAGGGACTTTGTAGAGTAGGAGGCCTAGACGAGATAGCTACCTCTACAAAAGTACAGGAAGCTTTCTAAGCTTAGGAAGCTATAGGCACAATATTGCAACAACAAAGGGAGCCTAAAGTAGAAGAACAACCGCTACCTTAGTTACCTACTCTATTAGCTGCCTTAGGAAATTAACAAGCTTAAACGCCTAGGCGTTTTAAACAACTAGATCCTAATACCTTTAACAGAAATAGAAAGATGTACTAAACCTTTTAACAACAGCTTACCGCTAAGATAGAAAATAATAAGGAAGATTTTAATACGGATAAAAGGACTTGCGATTACGCCTTTAGTTGACTAAAAGGCCTAGCTGCAACTCTTACCCTGCCTTTCCTTAGCTAAATAGAGTTTTCTAATTTATAAAACTTTAATAAGCTATTAAACTTCTTTAACTAAATATTTAGAGATCCCTATAGGGCAGAGAGAGCTAAGAACAAGCTTTAGTCTATAAACCAAGGCAAGAAAAGCATCCGCAAATACATTATAGAATTCTAAGAGCAACTGTTATTATCTAATAGTAGCTTAGACAAGGATACAAGGATGATGCTTTTCTGAAAAAGTCATATTTAGAAACTTTAAGACAAACTTGTAGGTATTACCTATAAGGATTTAGATAGCCTGCAAAACAAAGCAATAGAGATTGCTAATTACCTTTACTAAATAGAGGAGTACTTTAAAGGCAGAGACAAGCCTAAAGAGTATAAATCTAGGAGAACTTCTCCTCCTCCTTCTCCTTTGAAAGGAGACTAGATAGAAGGGATAGAATACACAAGAAGAACTGCTAAACCTTAATTATTTAGTAACTAGGAGTTAGAACAGTTATATAAAGAAAGACGCTGTTTTAACTACAAACAGAAGGGCTATCTGTCCGCATATTATACAGAGAAAAAGAAATCCTTTAAAAAGGAGAAAAAGACTTAGGTTAAGTCCTCTAACTCTAAGAAAGAGAAAGATAATAAGCTTAGCGAAGAAAGCTTAAATAAGGACTTAGATTTAGAAAAAGAGTAGCTCCTGTTTAAAGTCACTAACAGGAGCCTTTAAGTTAGGATAACTCAGTTAAGAAGTAGGCAAAATTTAAAAAAAAACATGAGCAGCAATAGAATTACTTTAGAGGCGCTAGTTGATTGTTATACTTTCGCCTCTACTTTAATTGATACAGAAAACCTTGCATACTCGCTTATTAGCTCTTAACTTGTTAAAAACGTCAACTTACAGTGCATTTCTTTTTCTCCTAGAAGATTAGAAGAAGTTACAGATGAATCTAGAACTATTAACAAAGTTGCTAGGTTAGATATTAATATTTAGGGTTATAAGGATACAATTTAGGGTTATGTGGCCCCTACACACACTAGTTACGATTTATTACTTAGACGGCCCTGGATAAATAGAAGAGAGGTTACTATTGCTCCTTTAAAAAATTCTATCTATATCTATTCTTCTAGCTAAAGAATTAAGTTACTTAGCACTAAGGATCGCCCTATTAAAGGAGACTAGAGATTGAAACAAATAAGCGCAACAGCTTATTACTTCTACATTAGGCGGGCGAAAAAGAATAAGTTTATTTAGACTTTTGCTGCTTCTCTTAAGGATATTAAAAAAGCCCTAGCTCCTAAGAAGAAAGTAGAGGTTCTACCTTTACTCCCTAAGGCTTATTAACACCTAGCTTAGATTTTTGATCTAAAAACTGCCTCTATACTACCTCCTTTACGCGGATCTAAAGTAGATCACTAAATTGAACTAGAGAAAGACGATAAAGGCAAAGAAAAGGAGGCTCCCTAAGGACCTCTATATAGTATAAGCCGCCTAGAACTTCTAGTACTACAAAAGGGGCTTATTTTTCTACTTAACAAAGGATAGATTACAGCTAGTAGCTCTTCTACCTCCTCTCTTGTTCTTTTTGCTAAAAAACCTAGAGGAGGATTACGTTTTTGCGTTAATTACTAAGCCCTAAACGCTATTACAAAGAAAGATTGTTATCCTTTACCTTTAATTTAGGAAACTCTTAACAATATTGCAAAAGCTAAATAGTTTATAATAATTAACGTTTCTGCAGCTTTCTATAAGATTAAGATTAATACAAGAGATAAGTAGAAAATAGCTTTTTACACATAATTTAAGTTTTACAAATAGCTAGTTACTTTATTTAGTATAGCAAACGCTCTTAGTACTTTTTAACGCTATATTTATTAGACCCTCCGCGAGTATATTAACAATTTTTGCTTAGCCTACCTAGACGACGTATTAATTTACACAAATAGCACGCTTAAAGAACACTAACGCAATACAAATAAGGTTCTAGAAGCTATAGGTAAGGCTAGATTACCTTTAGATATCTAGAAATGCGAGTTTGACGTACAGAGTACAAAATACCTAGGTTTTATTATTAAAGCAGGAAAAGGACTTTAAATAGATCCTAACAAAGTAAAAGCAATTAGAGATTAGCAGGCACTTATAAACGTTAAAGAAGTACAGAGTTTTCTTAGTTTTGCAAACTTCTATTAATAATTTATTAAAAACTTCTTAGAAATAGTAGCTCCTCTTTTAAGGCTCACTAGAAACGTCTCCTACCTATAGGGAAAAACAGAGCAAGATGCTTTTAATAAGCTAAAAGAGTTATTTATTACTAAACTAGTACTAGCTTAATAGGATCCTAACAAAGAAACAATCCTAGAAACGGACTCTTCTAGATATGTAGTAGCAGGAGTCCTCTTACAATACAATAATAAAGGAAGCTTACGCCTAGTAGCTTATAATTTAAAAAAGATGACTAGCACGCAAAGCAATTACAAGATACACAACAAAGAATTACTAGCAGTTATCTCCTACTTATCTAAGTAAGATGCTATACTACAATCTTTAAAGAAGTTTATAGTTATTACAGACTATAAAAACCTTAAATATTTTAGTAAGCCTAGACAGCTTAGCAAGAGACAAATAAGATAGGCTTAATTTCTAGAAAAGTTTCCTAACATAGAAATTTCCTACAGGCCTAGAGTTAATAACTCTAGGGCTAATGCCTTATCTAAGAGACAACAAGATATACTAGCAAATGACTAGGATACTAGGATTTCTAGGAGGTTTCTACAAGTTTTTAAATCTACAACTGCAGCTACTAACAAGGAACTAGAGGAAGAAGATGTGCTTAGAACCTTTAACTACAACAGCTATCTAGCAGCTATACAAGAGCAGTTAGATCTAGAAGATTAATAGGATAAAGCTAAAAAAGAGGACAAAACCTACTAAATAGCCTAGAATGCTGTAAGAGATAGTGAACAACAATTTCCTACAGCTTTAGATCTTAAACTTTCTATTTCTAAATGCTAACTAGATAATTCTAGAAACCTCCTATACTAAGATCGAAAATGGGTACTAAATAATGAACCTCTAAGAACTAGAATTATCCACAAAATCTACAGTTTTAGGGCTTTAGGCTATCTAGAAAGGAATATTACCTACTAAGCTATTGCAAGAGAATACTTTTGGCTCTCTATTAGCAAAAGTATTAGAAGATACATAAGGAACTGCTTAGTGTGTAGAAGAATAAAATCCTAGAGAGACGGCCTATAAGGTTTACTAAAACCCTTGCCTATACTTAAGCAAATATAGAAAGAAGTTTCTATAGATTTTATTATAAGGTTACTAGAAAGCAAAGGCTGTACAAACATTATAGTAGTTATAAATAAGCTTAGGAAGGACGTTATCCTAATAGGCCTTAAGAACAATACTATAGAAAGTGTTACTAAAGCTTTTATTAATTTTATATCAGCTTACTATTAGTTACTTAACTATATTACTTTAGACAAAGGTATATAGTTTGTTAACTATTTTTAGATTAAGCTTTGCAAGTTATTAGAAATTAAGCGACGCCTATCTTCTAGATACTATCCTTAAACTAACGGGTCTACAGAAAGAATAAACTCTATAGTACAGGCTTATTTACAAGCCTTCTACAATTAGGATTAAACGAATTAGAAAAGTAGCCTTAGAATAGCTAAGATTGCATTTATAGCAAGGCAAGCTTAGTCTACTCAAATGTCTCCTTTCTTCCTACAACACGGCTATGAGGTAGATCCCCTACAAATTGCAACTAAGCACGGCCCTTAACAACAACTTCTAAGGAAAATACAAGAGGACTATTAAAAGGTAGAAAATATTCTTAATAAACTACGGCAAAGTATTAAGCTTGCACAAGCTATAATAGGAGAAAATTAACAAAAATAAGAAAAGCAAGCAAATAGGAAAAGGCACTAATTACCTTAGCTTAAAATAGGCAATAGGGTATAGTTAAAACTGGGCGACTACTACAAAACAAAAAGGCCTAGTAGAAAACTTAACTTGAAAAACCTTAAGTACACAGTACTTAAGGTTATTAGACTAAACGCAGTTAAATTAAATACTCCTAGCTAGATTTACCTAGTATTTAATGTTAATAACCTTAGACTAGCGTCCTTAGACTCTCTACCGAGCTAGGCAATAGACGACAATGAACCCCTACTAATTCAGACAGAGGATAGAGAAGAATACCTAGTAGAGACCCTATTAGAGGAAAGAGGGAGAGGAAGAAAAAAGCAGTACTTAGTTAAATAGTTAGGATATCTAGATCTAACCTAGGAACTAGATATTAATCTAGAGGATACGGAAGCCCTAGAAGAGTGGAACTCTAGGTAACAAGATTACTACTTCTACTATATTTTTTTAGAAAGGGGGTATTGTAAAGGGCTGAAGCCTTAATGTTCCCTAGTACTCGGCCTGTGGCCTTCGTTGGCTTTTCTTACCTTAGCACTAGTAGCTGACTATCAGCTGCACTATTTGTGCTAACTGTCAGCTGACCCGGCAAACCTCCGATAAACTTAGTTAAGACCTAACCTCGTTTAGTTCTAACTATCCAGGTTAGATATAAAAACCTTTACGTAGTCTCTCTATAGTTCTTCATCTAATTCATTCACCTTTACCGTTACCTTGCATCTTTGGTTAACCCAACGCACCCTTACAGACAGGTATCTCCTAGTATAACATTAGCTTATAGTACACATAATCTGTTTGTTAAGACGGCGTTTAATATACCTATACAAATAGGGATAGTTACTATTAGAGCTACATTTAGGATTATTGCTAATCTTACTAAATCTGCGATTCTAGGATGACCTTAGTGTATATACACAAGGATAGCAATACAATATAATACGTTTAGACGCATTATATGCTAAGTCCTCTCTATAAATAGTACAAGAAACGTAGTCTTTGTTGCGTCTAATTTATAGCTAACATACTCTGCGCAGACAATTAGGAATAAAGCCTCTAACAAAGACTTATATAGAGAAGTAGCAGGTAATATATAGGTGTATATAATGAATAACACAGCAGACAGCAGATTCTAAGTTGCTACAGTAAAATATATATAGGAAGCTGCATAGTTAGATCTAACAATTAGATTTAGCAACTTTAACATGCTATAACGTGCCCGACTATCGAGATGCGCACACCATCGAAATGCGCACTCTGCCAAGCCCCCACCACTTTCAACTCTCTATTACAATGTCTTAACTACTAAATCTTGAACTGCTTTCTACTAAAGACAGAGTCATCTAGGCTATCTAAGCCATAAAATCTAACGCGTTGCTTACCTAGCGACAAGCCGCGCATCGCTACAATATACATAAAAGCACTCTTTATAATTAACGCGCTAGGAAGGATTTATAACGCAATACTTAACCTAACTAATTAAAACTCTAGAGACATAAAGAGGAGGTGATTATATAATATATAAGAAAGCTTAACGCGCAAGGCTTTGCCCCTACACTTAACTATATGCAAGAAATAGCTAACTAACTACTAGCAATACGTAGTAGTAGCTAGGTTAGAGAAAACTAGACCTATAGGCTTGTACGCCAGAGACTTAAGATTAAATCTTAAGTAATAAGATAACAGGATCACTAAAAAGTCCTCTACAGCAACCTAGCTATTATTAAGCCCTAGTTTAATCTTGTACACAATGTTAAGGCTAAGTATAAAATTCTAAATAAAAACGTTTATAATTTTAATAAAACTAGCTTCTAGATAGGCTTTAGAAGGTTTATTAAGGTAGTAACAGCCTCTAAGAGACGTCTTAAGCTACTTAGTGTTTAACCTAGTAATTGTAAGTAGGCAACGCTAATTGCTAGCATTAACGCGATAGGGTAGTCTATCCTACTCTTTTTTATTTTTAAGGCAAAGAACTATAATTAGGCCTAGTATTACAACTCTAAAGTTTAGATAATAGAAGTTAGTAAAAATAGCTAGACAATAAATAAGCTTAGTCTTATATAGCTATAACACTTAATCTAGCATATAAAGGCTTACATCGTAAGTAGTTACTAGCTGCTTATTATTAATAGCTATAAGAGCCATAAGTTACTTACCTTCTAGAATTTATATAAAGAAAGTAATATGATTACCTTCTACATACCTCTACACTTATTGCACATCCTACAGCCACTTAATGTAGGTTGTTTTGCCCCGCTAAAGCAGGCGTATAAGAAGGAAGTCAGGGGCTTAGTAGATAGCTATATCTACTATATTAACAAGAAAGCCTTTCTAGCTGCCTTTAGGCTAATATTTAAAAAGGCCTTCTTAAAAAACAATATCTTATTAAGCTTTTAAGTAACTAGGTTAGTCCTATATAACTTAAATATAGTATTATCTAGGCTTAAAGTACAGCCTTATACGCTAACACTACCTGTATTAGGGCCTACCTCTTAGGAACTTAAAACACTAAGTAACGCCTAGAAGATAGAGGCTTAAATAACGCTAATTGTTAAAAAAGAATAACAGATTACAAAGAATTTTTACTTAATTTTATTATTAAGATAGTATTGTAAGTTAAGAAAGGATTAACTTTAAAAGTGCACTTATACACGTTGCTTAAGGCTAGAATAGCTAACTTTAAGAAGGCAAACTAGGCAGCATCTAAACGTAAAAAGTATAAGAAAAAGCAAATCTAGAAAAGAAAAACTTTATCGCAGGTAGAGGTAGAAGATATAGTTAAGCAAAGGGATGTTAAGATCTAGTTAGAGGTGGAGAGGCGTCAGGAGAGAGTGCGCGCAGGTAGTAGTGCAGGAGGTATCTAACGCTGCAAGAACTGCGGCAAGGCAGGACATAATAAGCGCACATGCAAGAAATATGCAGCAGAAGTAGAAGATTAATTCTAGCTATTAAACGCGTAGATAGCTTGTTGTAGTGTTAAGTTATTTGCATGCGAACATGGATTGCTGTATTTCGTGCGCATTTCGATGGTGTGCGCATCTCGATAGTGGGGCACGTTATACAAATAATAATAGAAAAGACTAGATAGCCTAGATGAACTAAGTGTTTGCTTACGCAGTTGGACAGTGTAAGAACCCTATAAGGAATTATAGACCTAGTAAAATTTTAATTATATATAAACTTAATTATTTACTATTGCAAGAGGAATTATTTAATTTTACCTAACAACGCAATAATCTTTATATAATATACAAGATAGTAGACACGAAAGTTAAACCTATTAATGTCCCTTAGTAGGAGATACTAATAGAGTTTAAACAAGAAGACAAGAAAAAAAGAGTAAAGAAACAACAGCTCCTCTAAAGAAGCATTTATAATTCTGATACTGGACTATATCAGTATCTGTTTAAACTAAGATATGCTGCTTTTCTATAAGAGGCAAGACTTACTAAAAAACAGATTAATAAACTGCATGTTAGAGATTATCTCTAGCTTATAGAAAAGGAGATATTGATACATATACTTCTTTTCGCAACGTGTATATGTATCCTCTAGCCGGAGTACGATTCATCAATCGGTCGGTATTTTGTTTCCGACACTTCTTAACAGAGAAGAAGCTCTCTTCTAGCAATCTGAAGAATTAGGAAAGATCTATCCTAATGTATGCCTACTATACAAGATATAGACAATACTATATAAAGCTTAGCAAGTGCGAGGCTTTGCTGTCCTAAAGGCTTTAGAATTACAGGTAGTAAATATAGTTAACGTCCGCCTAAATTAAAGAATATTCGAACAGTATAATAGTCAATATTACAATCTATAGCACCTAGTACTAAAGAAAGATAAAGGCGTTAAAGAGATCAGTAATATACAAAGAATAAATGCAGTTACTATACAAAATGCACACCTGCTACGAACAGCTAATAATTCTTTAGGAAGGTTTAAAGAATATAAGATTATCTTACTTATAAATTTATTTTTAGAATAGAGCTAAATTACACTACACCTATAAAGTAAAGAAATAACAGCATTCTCAACACTATTGGGTCTTATATAGTTATGCACAATAGTTATAGGCGCTACTAACTCTATAGCAGCATTTTAACAAGTTATAATAAAAAATTTAAGAGACTACTAGCCTAATACTATGCTCTTTATTGATAACATTACATGTAGAGGACTAAAGACTAATTATAGTAGAGAAGAATTAGTGCTAGGAGTACAACGTTATATCCTTAAGCATATTATGTAATTAGACAAAGTGCTGGCTAATATTAAATAAGCTAGAGGCACTATGTTGGAAAAGAAGTGTTACTTTCTTATAAAAAGACTTAAGGTTATAGGCTATAAGGTTAGTCCTTAAGGTCTCCACCCTAACTAGAAGAAAGTTAAAAAGATTATAAACTAGCTACTATGCAAAAATGAGAGAGAAGTGCGATTGTTTATAAGCATATACGTCTACTATCGCATATAGGTAAAGGACTTTACTAAGATTGCTAAACCTTTGTTTACACTTCTATAAGACAATACGTTTTGTAAATAAAAAAATGCACAAGACACAGCAGTGTACACGCTAAAACAGGCTATATATAATGCGCCTGCACTTATAAACCTAGACTACACCAACACTAAAGACTACAAAATATTCCTAATAACTAATACTAGTTAAGACGGTGCAGGAGCTTGTATAGAGCAACTTAAAGAAATAACAAACAACATCGAGTATAGTTTAAAAGCATACTATAGTGAGCATAAAAGAGGCTATAGCACTCTATTAATTTAGAATGCAAAGCTGTACTATAAGCTCTCAAGAAGTTTTATACATACCTCTATAGTATTTACTTTACTATAGAAACTAACGCTGCAACTCTTATTGCTTAACTAAATTATTTATTAACTAATAATCTAGGATTAGTTATAAATAGCTAGATATATAAAATTCTCTTAATGGACTTTGACATTAAGTATATACTAAGAAAAAAGAATGTTGTTGCGGATGCACTGTTATGGTATCTAAAAGCTAACAATTAGAAACTACGTCTACACTCTAAGGAGGACCTAGAGGATTTTATCAACTATATATAATTAGAAATATAAATGCACTCGTTCTAGCAGGACAAGCCAGAATACTTTTTTAAAAGCTCTTTAAAGAATTAGAGCAATATACTTAGTTTCAAGTTAACTTTGAAACTTCTAAGGGAATAGAACTACAAGAACTACAAGCATAGAAGAAGTAGGTAATAGGATTCTTTATGCGGGATAGTATACTCTTTAGAAAGACATCTAGAAATATTGTAATTTAACAAGTTGTAGATAATACAGATTAAAGAACAGCTGTAGTGTAGAACGTACACAATTAGATTAGACACAAAGGGATTAATGCAGTGTACTTTATACTTACATAGCAATACTAGCAGAAAGGAATATATAAGCTAGTGCAAAAGAAACTAGCAACCTGCCTAGACTGTTGACTGCGATCTTCTAAGAGGAAGGTTAATATGCTTACTAAAACCTATAATTTCGCTATTTAGGAGATTGTTGCTATTATTGTAGTATACATACTTTAATATTTCAGAAAGAAGTTCTTAGTAGTTGTAAGAGAATACCTTAGCAGTTAGCTAGAAGCTAAAGCGCTCTTAAATAACTAGTCTAAGACAATTGCTAAGTTTATATATAAAGACATGATATGTTGATAGAGCATAGCACGCAAACTTATAGTTAAAAGAGAATCTAATTTTGCTAAGGTAGTCTTATATCTATGAGAGATGTACAAAATTAACCAATTCTAATTATTAGGACAGAATTTTTAGGCTATAAAAGAGATTAGAAAAAGATATAAGCTAATTATAAAAACTCTTGCAAAGCTACTAGAACTTTAAGTGAAGAACTCATCTACAGTTCTTTTTGCAGACAGAATTTCTATGCAGAAGTAGATAAGTTACTTGCTATACTAACTAGTTATAAGATAAAACCCGGTGCTTTCTATCAAGCTTGCACTACTTATATAGCAAACGCTTCCATTTAGAAAAGTAAAGGACTATGCATAATTACTTGCTATATAAGCAATACAGCTAGATTTTAAAAACTAGTTTACTCAGAATACTATTGCTCGTACTAATTGTATAAGAGCTACTAAGAAAGAATACTAGAATAACACTAAAAGAGTACGACATAAGGATATAAAGCTAGAAGACCTAGTTCTTCTTTACAACTTAGTCCAAGAACTTGATATGTCTTAAGATCGCAAACTTAATTTAAGGTAGCCAGGACTATATTGTATTTATAACGCTAAGCCTGATAGAGAGACCTACCGCTTTAAAGATCTTAATAGCACTCGCTTTCTTCACACAACACCTAGTTAGCAATTAAAGCCTTTTTAGCAAAGGCTTGTGCAGGATAATATTAGGTAGAATTAAGGAAATATAAGTTATAGAATCCTAATTATTATAGGCAAGCTAGCTTTATAGCAAATATTCCTGTCTTGCTAGACTTACTTAATCTGCTTACTAAACTACCATTACCTTGACCTCCAGTAATAAGTAATAATCTTTATCTTTAAGTTGTTATTACTAAGCGTCTTATAGAGGAAGAGTGTTATGCATATAAATGAGACTTTAGAAGCTTAGACTCTAACTCTAATACTACTACAGCTAGTAACTAATAAGCTATAAATCGGCCTATGTTCTTAAGAAGGAGAGAGAATACTATACTATTAGTGTCTGCTTTAACCTTTAGCTGCTTATTTACTAATTTCCTATGTAAACTTTAGGTATAAGCCGCCTGTTCTACAAATTCTAGATGTGCGGTAAGCACCTAAATTCTATAAACTTATAATACCTTACTACTACACTAATACTGCCTCTAATTTCTTGTATTTATAATTTAATAGCTAATTATAATACTTGTTACTATTGCATAATTTACTTATTTTAGCGTGATATAGACCCTGTTTACCTTTACCTTTACCTACCTACTAGTAGGATACTGCTACTATACATAAAGTTAAACTACAACCTTACTAACTATCTAACCTTTCTTCTACACTAACCCTACTATCTTTTATTAAGGTATTTACTTTTAAAGATAATGATCAAGGCAATATTTTCTCTCTCTTAATTTAATAGAGGCTAAGAACAATACGTAACTTATATTAGCTGTTACAGCACTATATTTTTTTTAAGGTGTCAAAGGTGGTGGTTGTTGTTGTAGTCAAAATGGGTTTCTAAAAAAGTGAAAAGCAGCTACCCTCTACTAATTAATCGCAAAAGTCAAAAAAAAGATTGTATGTAGTTAACGAGATTTGAACAGTGGGTAGATAAGTTCTGGGAGGAAAGCTCAGACCACTAAGCGATAATTAGGGTTAAAAAATTTGCTAAAGTACTAAAAAACGACACCAGTTAAAACGTGTCCAACGGCGATTGCTAGCCTATAGCTAACAACAGGATTACAGTAGGATTGCAATAGGATTGCAACATAATGTAATAGAGGAGGGAAAGGACACGTACGTACTGCAGCGGGAGCCTGCAATACTTTATAAAGCTAAAGCTGCTGCTTCTCACCTACTGCTTCTCACCTTTCGAACAGCACTGCATACGAACGATTCGCATACAATACACTGCACTGCAATATAGCGTGCAACCTCCGCGGCGAGCATCTCCTTATTCTAGGCTCTCTTCTAAAAAAAAGCATCCTTTGCTACCGTCTACCTAGCACCTGATTTTGTCTAACTCGAACTGCTCATGCAGACACCTAAATTTATTAAGTATCTCAAAACTTAACTACCTAGCTAGACTTCTAAGTTTATAAAAATCTTAAACAAGTCTCTTATCCGCGATATCCCTATATACGAAAAGATTATTAAGCCCTGATTTAGCTAGTTGTGCAAGGAATACACGATCTCTAGGGTATTCGCTAATACTAGCGCGGTACTTAAGATCTGTTGCTTTGGCATCCCCCTCTTCCTGTTCGTCGTGCAAGGGCTGAGTACAGAGACCAGAACCTGGCTCAAACAGCTATTGCAAGACGTCAAATTGGCGATAGAGAAGAAAGAGGCGGTTACAGCACTATATATACTACTATCTAACTTATTTAAGTAATATCTTAGCCTTTATTAAACAAGGCTTAAGGCAAGTAGCTATAGCAGCAACTACTTTAGACACTAGAACTATGCAGAGTCTTAAGAGACCTAGAGGTTAGTACTAGAAAGGAAGACTATATTGTAGACTACACCCCCAAAGTCGTCTAGCATTAAGATAAGGTACTAGAGCTCGCAAAACTTAGTAACAGCATTAGAGCTTAGTATTTAGACTCTAGTAGACAAGATCCTTATAGACACTTTAAAGCAACAGCGCATTATTATAGACTATCGATTTAATAACGCTTTATACTAATTTAACTTAATCTTTAAGATCGTCTTAGAAGTACGCGATCTTTATGCTTAGCTCCTAGAACTTTGAGACAAATATAGTAGTGTTAAGAGTTTCTAGAAACACTATCCTATTATTAGTACAATATTTTGTGGCGGGACAGAAAGGCTAAAGAACTAAGTAGTGCTATCTTAGCAGTAAAGAAGCTTGCTCTAGGATTTATTTAAAAATGTGTTAGCATTTATATACCTTACACGCTACTTAACTACTAAAAATTATTAGACATAGCCTTAATACTAAGGCGTATAAATCTTAAGAACGCTACTTACTTCTTTAACGCTATAGCAGTATATTAAATTAACTTAAAGAACTAAGGTAAGGCACACTATGTGTTGCTAGCTAACAAAGTAATAGTAAAGCTGCTATCCAAAGATATTTGTGCCTTTAAAGGCCAGCCTAAACAGTGCCTTTCAAGAATACAAGCGAGTAGCGAGAAGAAGAGAAAATACGCTACACCTATAGAAAAGAAATTACCCGCTTGCCAAGAACAAATACTTTAGAGCTATTAAGAAAGCTAAACTCGACTATTGGGAACAGTTCCTCCAAAGCAAATTACCTAAAGAGATATTTAAAGCAATGGCCTACACGAAAAACAACCTCTTAACAAGAATTCTTGCTATTAGAGGCAAAGAATTCTTTAGAGAAAAGTGCTAAGGGTTTAGAGAAAAGTTGTTTTTACCACCGCCTTTTACTCTAGCGCCCTCGCTTAATAACTACTAAGGAAATAACAAATAGGAGTAGATGTTCTTATTAAAAGAAGAGTTCTACACTGCCTGCCAGAAAATTAAAGTTACCTTACTAGGACTAAATGGAATAAGCCAGGAAGTTATCTTAAAAGCATATAGTTACTTACTAGGCATCTTCTTTAAAGTCTATTTAATACTGTTTAACTTAAGGTACTAACTAAGGTGCTAGAGAAAAGCAAAAAGAGTTATTTTACGAAAGCTAAGTAAGCTAGACTACTTAATCCCTAAGGCCTATAGAGTTATCTCCATTCTATGCTGTCTAGGAAAGGCACTAGAGAGGCTCTACTTGAAAAGATTAGGAATCCTAGCAGAAACAACAAACCTACTCCACCCTTCGCAAATAGGAGGCAGATAAAAGAAATTAGCTATTAACGCTGGACTACTGTTCTACAACAACAACAACAACTAACAACAAAGGAAGAAAAATAGAGTTACTTTAACAGCCTTCTTAGATATTAGAGGCGCTTTTGACTATTTATCTAAGAACAAACTTCTAGAAAAAATAAGCAACTAACATCTACTAGTCTACCTTCTATTATAGATAAACTTATTTCTTACAGAAAGACTCCTAGAGCTATCTTTTAATAGGCAAACACAAGAACTACAGAAGGTTGACAATAGTATACCTTAAGAAAGCCTAGCCTCTCCAATCTTATTTCTAATCTACACGAAACCGCTATTCTGATTAATTACACTAAACGATAATATATACTCCTTATCTTATATAGACGACGTTAAGATCTCGATATTGACAATATCTATAAAAAAAACATTTAACTGCTTAAAAGAGAGCTAATCAAGCTTTTTACCTAAGCAAAGGAGTTAGTAAATAAGTTTAATAGCCTAAAAATAGAATTAGCGAATTAGACAAGATTAAAGAAAATACTACTAGGTTTCTTACGCTACCTACCTAGGAGACCTTCTAGCCAAAAGGACAAGTTACATAGCTAGGCATTTTCTTTAATAATACTCTAAAGTTTAGAGACTACTGCCACATAAAGATACAACAAGCAAACTAAGCTTTTTCCCGCCTAAGTAGGCTAGCTAATATTAATAAAGGCCTCTTACTAAGAGCAATGGGGCAATTATATCTAGCATGTAGTACTAGTGTAACTAATTATAGATGCCAGCTATTTTAGAAAAGCTAACAACATGTCCTTAATAGTAGGCAAAAGATACAAAATTAGGCCTGTAAAAGGATCTTAGGAACCTTGAGATCTTCCTCTGCAATGCCTAGCAAGGTAGAGGCCGCTCTATACCTACTTAAAGTGAGACTGGACAATACTATAAGAAGATACGCCTTTAGATCTACTTTACTAGATCTAAACCACCTTCTTAAAGCCGCTATTAACAACAACAAAAGAGAGCAACTTAATCAAATTAGCCAATCTATTTTCTTAGCCCTCTTAGACAATATAGAGAAAATACAACACTACGCTTTTATGCTATAGAACGCTAGAACTCCCTACAAGGTGTGTATCTTAAACAAGCTAAAGAACGCTGAAGCTGAAAACTATAACAAATTACTAGTTAATAACAGCCTTTTATTAATATACTTAGATGCCTTAGCTAATAGAGATAGCAAAAGAATTAGCGTAGACGTTGCTTTCTATAAAGAAGCTACGTTTATAGAAAAACTACAAGCTAGTAGAAAAGAAAACTAGCTAGTTTACAATAGTAAACTAGAAGGCATTACCCTAGGGCAAGAGAAAGCAGTTAGCCTATTAAACAACTGCTAGAACGTTAAGATCTTCGTAGACAACTAGGCTGCTTTTTTTTTGATTCAAGAATACCTTAAACAACCCTAGCTAAGAGTAGTAAATTAGATGTATTAAGGCAGCAACCTAACTAGAAGAAAAAGGCATTACTCTTACGCTACAATAGGTCCTAGAATACTAGAATATACTAGGAAATAAATAAGCAGACTATCTAGCAAAAGAGGCTACAAAGATAAATTCTCTATTAAATATGATAAGCCTAGTAGTTGTTAGTTCCTAAATTAAATAACTAGCAGATAGTAACTAGTTAAGCCTCCTTAAGAAATACAGTAAGAAAGCTACTAGCAAGAACTCTAGCACTTACTCAGCAACCTTCAAATAGAAAATAAGAAAATAGATACTTATCCCTCCTACTAGGAGAGAAACATCTAGCTCTTTCTTTTAATTAAAACTAGGGCATAGCTACCTAAGAAGCTATTTATTTAAGAGAGAAAAAGTAGAGTCTAAAACTTGCCTATGCAATTTTAGAGCTACACAAGACACAGCCTATATAATCTTTAGATGCTAACTATATAAGGATTGTAGAGCTATACTTTAGAACTCCTGTACAGAGCCAATCTCTCTACAGTATCTTTTTTAAACAGAAACAGGCATTAAGGCTACTATAGCCTTGATTCAAAAAACTAGAATTGGTACACAGGCCTAGTAGTTATTTTTAAGGTATCAAAGGTGGTGGTTGTTTTTGTAGTCAAAATAGGTTTTCTAAAAAAGTGAAAAGCAGCTGCCCTCTACTAATTAGTCGCAAAAGTCAAAAAAAGATTGTGTGTAGTTAATAAAATTCAAACAGTGAGTTGATAAGTTCTAGGAGGAAAGCTTAGACCACTAAGCAATAATTAGGGTCAAAAAATTTGCTAAGGTACTAAAAAACAACACTAGTTAAAACGTGTCCAACGGCGATTGCCAGTCTATAGCTAACAACAGGATAACAATAGGATTGCAATAGGATTGCAACATAATATAATAGAGGAGGAAAAGGACACGTACGTACCGCAGCGGGAGCCTGCAATACTTTATAAAGCTAAAGCTGGTACTTCTTACTTACTGCTTTTTACTTTTTAAACAGCACTGTATACAAACAATTTGTATACAATACGCTGTAATAGCGTGTAACCTCTGCAATAAGTATCTCCTTAACCTTAACTCTTATCTAAAGACAGGAAGCTTTCCTATTGTACACCTAGCCCCTAAACTAGTCTAGCTTAAGCTAATTATGCGGACACCTAAGTTTATTAAGCATCTACAAACTTAGCCTCTTTAGAACTTTATAATTATATCTCTTATAAATAACTCTAGAATCTGCAATATCTCTATATACAAAAAGAATGTTAAGCCTTAACTTAGCTAGTTGTAGAAGGAATATAAGATCTACAGGGTGTTTACTAATACTAGCAAAGTACTTAAAATACTCTACTTTAGTATCTCTCTCTTCTTGTTAATTATGCATAGGCTAAGTAAAAAACTATTAACTAGTTAGGCTAGCTATTGCATAACGTTGAAATAGCAATAGAGAAGAAAGAGGCAGGAAAAGAGGAGTAAGCGTTCTATCGTTGTATGTATAGGTTAGAAAGCAAGGTGATGATAATGCTGCTTCTTTAATTTATCTAAGAGTACCTAGAAGTAAAGCCTTAACATAAGTAGGCAGCATAGGCAGGATAGGGCGCGTTAAGTTAGAAGGCAATTCGCGTCTTTATCTTGCTTTTCTTTGTTTCCGTCTAAACATGCGACACACTAATTGCGTGCTAGCAATGCCAAATAAGGAGGCATGAGCCTGGATACCTGTTGTTAGCAATAAATCTTTTTTACCAAAATGGTGTCTACAAAATGTGTAGTCACATCAAAAGGTTGTCTCAAAAGGCCGAAGCCAACAGGCCTAGTACAAAGAGAACTCTGAAAACAAGACGCAAACGCCTGTATAAACGACCAAGCTCTATTCACCCCCTCTCCTCCTCCTCCTCCTCCGCCTCCCCTTTCTACCTCTACACAATAGGCTAAGAGCCTTAGCTTCAGTTAGACAAACCCCTCCTTGTAAATAAACATATACTAGAAAACACTACATAGATACCTGTAGGTCCTAAACCTACACGTCTTATATAGCCTTTTAGACTGAGAAAGGACGTTAAACTACCAAAAAAAATAAAACTCTCCGCACACAGCAAAGGACTAGAATAAGTAAGACACAAACTTTTCTTAAGCTAATTCTCTCTAGCGCCTTTAAGAAGAGCTTAGCCTAGAGACAGATAAGCGCTAAGTCTTCTAAGAAAGCAAGAAACTTGTTTTTCTCTCTTCTATATAGCGCCTTCCTCGCGCTTACTTTTAATCTAGTACAGTTATTTTAGATAACGTCTTAGTGCTAGCAACTCTAACTAAACAGCCGCGTTATAGTTGCCTTTAATTAATCTTAGAAACTTAAGCTCTAGCTGCTCCTGCTACTGCACCTGCGCCTAGGCTAAGTACGTCAACTGCTACCGCTTAAGAACCTCGTTAAATCAAGCGTCTAAAGAAGTAAGAGATAGGCCTACAGCAAAGATATGCTTAAGATAGGTATATAGTAAAAAAATCACTAAGCTTACAGAATTTAGGTGCTTACTGCATACTTAGATTCTATAGCCACCACATAAAAATGCGTTCCGTTAATACTAGGCGGCAACTTAAGTAATTAAGTTATATAATTTCTGTTTTATATCCTTTTTTTTGCTGTTTTTCTTTCCTTTTTTTTCCTGCGGAATGAAGAGCTTAATACATCGAACACCAACTTTTCGAGGCGAGAAAAAGGTCTGGCGTAGCCTTTTTCTCGTCTCAACTATCTTAAACGCCTTCCCAAAATCAGTTTCTAACACCTGTTTTCTTAGTGTAGGTGTTGTAGCGCGCGCGCTGGCCGTTTGTAGAAAAACAAAGTGGTTAACTATTAAAAACTCTGCAAGTAGTCTGTGCATAAGCTAATTTTAGAGTTCGATTGAAGGCCATTTGACTCCTACTCGACAGAGCAACAGCTTTGAACTTAGTTACATAGATTTATTGGCGTAGTGAACTAATAAATCTATTTATCTAGCTATCTATCATTCGAAATCCATCCTAACTTGATATACTGACCTCCTATATCGACCTACACATTAGAATGGATAGCTAGTGCTCCTAGCTATCTACCTACACCGCAACCCTATACCAACTTGATATACCAACCTAATATATCGACCCTATACCAAACTGCTTAGCGTACCCATATAAGCAATACAAGAGGGCAGCTAGCATAGCCTACAACAATAACAAAAAAGAAGTAAAGGAGATAACTAGATTAGCATACTAGCACTATATACCTTCTATAAAACAAAGGACTAAGAGAGATACTCGTTAAAACTACTCTAGGCTTTAAGCCTAACATAGGACTGAGAAAGCTACTTATTAAAACTACCCTAGGCTACGAGCCTTACCTTTATTTAGACAAACCCCTCCTTGTAAATAAATCATATATTAGAAAACACTACATAGATACCTGTAGGTCCTAAACCTACACGTCTTATATAGCCTTTTAGGCTGAGAAAGGACGTTAAACTACAATAAAAATAAAAAAGGAGCTTAATAGGGCTAAGCTTGCAGGAAGGGGAGGTTTGTGCCAGTGCACAGGGTGATACTCTACTACACGCTAGGTTAGTGCTTAACTACCTAATCTTGAGGTATATAATCTCTTCTGTGTATCGCGGAAAGGGGTAGTATTTATGACCTACTTACTCCGCAACTTAACTCCTGCGCTAGATTATTAAAAATGCGTGTCCTTCTACTAATAGTCTTTTGTACTTAACTTATAATAAGATTATTATCTTACCAACCCTGTTCTTGCCTGATCTAATCACCTGTGATCTCCTGCCCTCGTAGCAGTATGTCTTCATACACTCCAACACCCGTACAATAAATTATTATTTAGACTCTTTAATATCTTCTATATTATCTATTTCTACCTTGCAGGTGCGGGAGTTATGCCCAGTCTCACCGTAAGTGCTGCAGCGCCTACCTAAGCGCACCCTCTTCGACGGCTCTCTACCGTCGTTACAACTACTAACCGCCTTCTTAGCAATAAAGTTAGATACCTTACCAACTGTTAGAGTCTTATCTACTTATACGTACTACCTTTTATAGCTTTTACGTTTTATTAACTTTTTAATTACGTCTTATAGGCGGCCTATTTCCTCTTGCATCAATACTATATTATAAGCTTTTTACTAAGCGCCTTTACTTAACTACTTTACTTACTTATTCAATAAGCTTGCTAGAAACCTACAATAGATTTCTATACAGTTCTAAATTAGCATTAATTACACCTCTATTTTATAGGCGTTGCGTAGCGTCTTCGCCTCTTAGGCGCTATTATTAATAGTCGTTAACAGTACAGTAAAGAGGCATATATTAAGCTTTAATAACACTACCTCTTAGTTCTATAAAACTAGCCTAGCACCTTAGAACCATGCGCAAATAGTCTCTACTATAAACGTCTTCTTAAAAGCTAATTTAAAGGCTTGTAAGAAAATCTTTTTATTAGTATACCGAGGTAGACGGTCATAGCGGCCACCACCATTATACAGTGCCACCCCAGCAAAACAGCACCTTAACTTTAACACGCGATAACTCTACTAATATAACTCTAATCAAGGCTGCAATTGTAGCAATTAAGTCGCGTGAACCTAGAGAACAATTTAGCTATCGCTAGATTGCAAATAAGTATAGTCGTAACTGCGTAGCGCTATTAAAAAGACACTAAAGCCCTTTAACCTCGCGCGCTACCTACTACAAGAACTAGCAAGCTATTCACCCACAACAAGAGCAGGAGCTTCTACAGTATATTAAGCAGCTTACTACGCGAGGCCTTGCACTTACACAAGCTATAATACAAAATTTCGCCTTACAAATCACGCAGAGAGAGGTTAGAGTATACTATGTTAAGTACTTCGTCTACTAGTACCCTAATAAGTTTATATTAAGATAGACAATAGGCATAAATAATAATTGCTATAAGGCCAATTCTGAGAGGAAGTACAGCCTATACTTTAATCTCCTACGCGAGAAAACTAGGTAGTACTACGTTAAGGCGCGTTACATATACAATATAAATAAGAAGAGCCTCCTTCTTAGTATCTTAAGAAGATTAAAAAAATCTTTAGTAGGCTTTTATATAAGAAGGGAAAAAGAAGGAGTACTATTTAGGATAGCTCGCAAGAGTGGATAACACTCCTAGCCTATATCTATGCTGATATATCTTACCTAGCGCCTCCCCATATATATAAATTAACCTTAGGATTAATACAGGACATCTAGTTACAAGTTTCTAAATTTAAGACTTATTAAGTTTAAATTACCTTATTACTCTCTAGCTAGACAAATAATGGTATTAGTCTTGCGTAGCTTAAACAGGAGGATTATTATGATACTAAGGTAAAGACTTAATCCTTCTATTAATTCCTTATTTTGGATAGCTATAAATTTTACTTTACTATAGATTTTGTTAAGTACTGTAATTAGAACATGTGGGAGCTGAGAAAGAGCAATTGCTTGATCACCTGAGTGGAAAATAAGTGTATTAACCAACTAAGTGCCACGACAAAGTGCCCAATAACTACTGAAGAGGCTTGAGACGATCTAGCCTGTATATATAGGCGCTAGCGTGGTCGTCACGTGTTCAGCTTACCAGGATCACCTGATCACCAGAGTGATCCGTATGTCAATACTCCAAAAGAACAAGATTCTCCTTGCAGTTCATTTTCTTTATTTAACCTACATGCTGTAGCCTTTTCATGTTGCCCTCTTCAAGCCTCTCTTATTAGCTTACTAGGCTATGATATTTAGATTTCTAGAGAAGAACTAGGGCCTTATCTTAATAAGTAAAAGGGATTTCTTTTACTTTTTCTACTAAGCCTAGCAGGCCTTTTTTAAAGGAATAACAATTCTAAAGGCCTTTAAGGCTATAGGCCTCTTACTCTTTAATTCTAAGGTTATATTTAAAAGATTTAGTATTAAGAGCCCTTTAAGTAGTAGTAGTAAGTTTTTAGGCTTAAGTGCCTTAAACTAGAGGAAATCTAAACGCCTACTACGCAAGGTAGTAAAAGATTAAGGTAATAAATAAGCTTAAAAACTAAGCTAGGTTTATTACTAAATCTTAACTTAAAAGACTCTCTTTAAGTATAAATTCAAGGCTTACGCAAGGCTTTAATTAATAAAAAGACGCGCAAGAAATGAGATAAGCCTCTCCTACTCTAGGAGCCTGAGGAGTACTAAGGTAGAGCCATAGTCTAGTCTCTAAGGAAGGTAAAGAAGGCACGCAATCGCTAACAACTCTAGAAGCGCAAGGAGGAGCAGGTACAATACTAAAAAGCTAAGATAAATAGGCATTGTAAGAAGACAAGGCAGGCAAAGGCAAAGAAAAAGAAAATAAGGTAACAAGCAAAAGCTGCAGCTTAATTGGTAAAGAAGGAGGAGAAGGCTAAGAGGGCTGCTAAACAGGCCTCTAGGGCAGCTGCTCGCAGGGCTTTAAAACGACTCTAACAATATATAAAACTTCTTAAAAGAGTAAAAGAAGCAGCCTCAGGGCTCTTACAAAGGTTACTTAATAAAAGAGGCCTTTCGCGAGCTCTATGTTGCGGATTAAGCTACTCAGCTGTTTCTCCACAGAATTCAGGTGCTCAAATCACACCTGGAATCCACAATCAACCTACAATCAATTGATTACTAGGAGCTATTACGCTACTAGTATTCTTATCATTGTTATCAATTGATTGTTATCATCAATGACGTTTAGGATTACGCAATCTAATATACATTACGCAATCTACTACGTAAGCTATTGCGTAACACAGAACTTTCTAGAATGCAAGATTATAAGTATATTTAGCTTGTAGTTAGAAACCAAGAGAGTTCAATCAAGAGAATTACAATATTCAATTGAGCAGTTGTATAATACAATAATAAGACTCAAATCACTCTCTTCCCCTATCCTTATCGTTCTACTTCCGCACCTCCTCCTCAATCTCCAAAAGGTTATAAGCCTAGATTAGGCTGCCTCTGAGTCTACTACAAACAAGTAGAAGGCAGAGACCTCTACCTCTGAGTTGATAGTAGAACAAGCAACTAAGCCTTGGAGATTGAATCCGCAACACTCTACAAGTGGTGGAGAGCCTTAAAGTAGTGTTACAGCTTAACTAGCGTCTACCTCGCGCATAGGGCGCGCGATTAAGACTCTAACTTAATCTCTATAGCTATATATATTATGAAAGCCCTATAGATCTTACTACTAAGAAATCTCGCGATAGTAGCTCTTGAGTGAGGCTCTACAGCCTTGAGTTTAGTGGTGGTTTTGGTGTTCAGGTAGTACTGTATGATGGTGGTGGCCGCTATGACCGTCTATCTCGGTAGTAGAGATAACTGCGTACTAAGGCTAAGACGGCGTTGCTGTATACGCGCTTTATGAGCAATAAAAACGCGATATTAAGAGGCTATAGCAGGTAGAATAAGTATAAAGGCATATAAAGAGTAATTATCTTCTTTTCTTTGCAGCAATCCTAGAAATCTATTAAGTAATAACTCTTATAGCTATTGATAATAAGTAGCTTATAGGCGCCTACAAGCCTTGCATACAAATTAAAGTATTTAAGCTAGGCAAGCGCTAAATTATTATTGATTTAGCTAGTAGAGCTAACTTACATTACCTCATTATGTAGGAGACTGTAGAACTAGTTTAAAATAGAAATCTTGCTAGCAAAACTAAGAAAAAGTAAAATATACTTCTCCATTGCCCTAACGTCTTGTACTAGTGTAACCAACATATAATTGCAAGGCTAGAGCTTCTTTGCTTTCCCAGGCTTCTCCCATTCTATGACTATTAGCTAAAATAGTATCTTGCCTATTAGGAAGCTAGACTTGTTAAAGTTGTATATATCTTTATTTCTAATACAATCCTTTAGCTTTATATTCTGAACTGGCGTAAACTAGAGCTGGATAATCACTAGGTCCTTGCGAGCAGCTCACTAGCAATTATATAGATAGCTCTAGCGCGTTTGCAGCTTAGGTGTACGTTGTATAAACCTATTAACCTAGTTCTTGCTAGCAGGCTTGCTGCTGCGCTCTCTTAGTAGTCTATTTACTATATTTTATACGTCTGCCTTCAAGAATAGTACTCTACGTAGAGTACTATTAAGTATACGCTCTAGAACTACCTCCTCTTCTAGCTTTGTAAGGCGCTTTGCTTTTAGCTTGTAGTTGCGTTCACGCTGGTAAATGGGTTCGGGTTAGGTCGTGGTTGGGTTAGCTTACGTCAGACCACAACTTAACCTAACTACAACCTAATTTTTTACGCTGAAATTAGGTTGTGGTTAGGTTGTAGTCGCACGGACGTAGGTTGTGGTTAGGTCGTACAGACGCGTGGTTGTGGTTATAGTTAAATTGTAGTTAGGTAAAGGTTAAGTTGTTATATACCTATAATAATTAGCTGTAATAAGCTGAGTAAGCACTGATTTAGTTATGACCTTAACCTAACCCTACTACATGGTTAATGCGACTGCAACCTAACCCTACTACCTGGTCAATACGACTACAACTTAACCTTACCACCTAGTTAATGCGACTACAACCTAACCACAATCCACGTCCGTGCGACCACAACCTAACCCCAACCTAAGTATAGGTTTTCTTAACCTATTTGCCAGCCTAGTTGCGTTAAGAGCGGCGTCCTGTGCGTTAGTCGCGCACTATAGTTTAAGGGACGTTATAGACTATAACAGCACGTCTTACGCTTTAAAACTGCTCTAATTAAATATTAGATATAGTAAGCTGTATATCTCCTTTAGTATAGGTTTTTGAAGTTTAGTGTTGTTAATACATTACGTGTTATTGCTGTGCTATCGCATTAGCGGTGTTTAGCGGGCGACTCGGTGGGGTGGGCGGCTCGCTGGTGAAACACGTTATGCGTTTTATATGCGCCTTCCTAGCTGTACTAGGTTGTAAATGTTTTTGTTCTACTACGCTCTACCTTTACTAGAAGCTTGTATTTTGGTATAGGCAATAGTTAAGTTAGTAATATGTTTTTCTATTTATAATCCACTTTCTTAATAAGCCTACCCACAGGGTTTTTATGCCTTAGGCAGTACTTAATTTTAAAGTTAAAAGCCCTTAATTAAAGAGCTTAGCCTATTTATCGCTAGTTTCGCTTTCTTATAGCGCGTATAGAGCGCAGTTTATCATAGTTAGTTAACACTTAAATAGTATGCTAAGCGCTTTCTGCATAGTGTTGCTATTTCTTAAAGCTTTATACAATAGCTAAAAGTTCTAGATTAAACGCGTTATAGTTTAACCTAGCGTTGAATAGCTTTTACAAGTAGAATCTAATATAATGCTACTTTTTATTTTGAAATAGTTAGGATAATGTACCTAAGATAGCAAAAGTAAAGACGTCTATCTTAATTCAAAGTACGTGTGTATCCTTAAACTTATATAAAATAGACGCGTATATAAAGCGTTACTTTAGTTTAATAAAGGCAGCATGTGTGTTTTTATTTTAATAGAACTCTTGTTCCCTTTTAAAAGATCTATGAGAGGTACTGTTACTATAGCGTAGTGCTTAATCAAACGCTAATACAAGTTTACAAATCCTAGAAAAGACTGCAGCTCTTTGATATTAGTTAATGTAGGCTACTTTTTAAAAGTAGCAATACGCGCTAGATCTACATAAATACTACTTCTTATAACCCTAAATCTTAGAAAGAAATCCTTCGTGAAGCAAATGTGCATTTCTTAAGATTTATATAGAATTCCATTTTTTATAATAAGTTAAGTACAACGCGTACAGCACGCTAGTGTAGGGCAACATTATTATAATAGGTATAGATAAAGATATTATCTAGTTGAACTATATATCTAGAACGTAAGTGCTCTCTTAAAGCCTTATTAATATAGGCTTAAAAACTTGCTAAGAGATTTATAAGTCTAAAGAGTATAATAAGATATTTAAAATATCTATATTGTATTTCAAAAGGTGTCTTCTACTTATCTTCTACCTTAAATCTAAGACAGTAGTAGGCGTCTTGTAGGTCTAATAAAGTGTAGTAGCGTATAGGTAATAGACGATCTAGTGTCTCTCTAATTAGAGAAAGTAGAAAACAATTTTTATAATAACAACGTTAAGATCTGAATAATCTATAAAGAGGCAAAGGGTTCTATCTTTCTTTAGTATAAGTAACATAAAAGCGCTAGTAAGGCTAGTGCTGTAGCAAATCTATTTTTTCTTAGTACTTCCTCAATATATTTTTGAAGCACCTAGAGCTTACAAGAAAAGAGAGTATAGAAAAGCCTATAAAGAGATTCCTTCTTTTGCTAAATTGCTATCGTGTAATCGAAACTTTTTAGTTATAGAACAGTCTAAGCAGCGTTATTATTAAAAATATTAGCATTATTTTATGATATATGAGGTATACGCTGTACCTAAGCTAGAAGGATATTCGATACGTATACTTTTAGCTTAATACTTACACTACTAAATCATAGTACTTCTAAGAGATAAGTTGTTCAGTTTATAAGTCTTGCATTGTTTTAAAATACTTTTGTAGCTACTAAGTCAACGTTTATGTTTATTGTAGGAGCTGAAAAGGATCAATTGGCTGATCAGGAGGAGTGGAATGAGTATATCGATCAACTAAGTGCCACAACAAAGTGTCCAATAACTACCGAAAAGACTTTAGACGATCTGGCTCGTTTATATGCGCGCTACTAGCGCCTTCACGTGATATCCCACTAGGATCACCTAATAATCCGGGTGATCCTAATGCTAGAGGAGTGATCCGTACTGATCCGCAGGTCAGTACTCCAACACACCCCCCAGGTTAGTGAGATACTCTTAATCTGAGCTGTAAGCATCTAGGTAATTATAATAAATCTAAGTCGTTAATTAAGAGAGCCTCTATAATTATAGCTCCTCTGCGTAATCCTCTGTTGTCGTAGTAATGCTGCGTGTTTTTGTTTTAATTAATCTAGTAGCTCTAAGTAATATTAAAACATGAGATAGACCCTAAATATCGCGTAATTAGTTAGTGCGCAGCCTCCACAACGATATTAATTGCGTCTACTATCCCTCTAAAACTTTTTGTCCTTAACCTTACTCTAATATCAATCACTAAGCTTTTCAGGACTGTCTTAACTACTATTACTAACATAGTAAGCAGCGTAACTTTATTATTCTCTTACTAATTAGCTGCTAATCTTTCTAGTGTAGTCAGCCCTAAGTAACAACAAGCAAAGCTTAGAGAGCTGTTATTAACAAAATTAACGCTTAGAAAGCCTGCAACAACAACACAAGAATAGTGCTAAGTATAAGTATTACGCGCGCTAAAGCCTATTTAACAATAAAATTTAGTAAGCAGTTAATCTCTAAAATAATAAGAGTTAGTTTCCTCTGCCTATTAATCCTTTTACTTACCGCAAGACATCTAGTAGCTCTGCTTAGAAAACAATTGCCTTACCTACTAAATTAAGTCTGCTGTTAAGTTTTTATTTAATTTATAATCTACATAAGAGTCTAACTAAGTAATTATCCTAGCGTAAGGGCAAGGCTTCTTAAAAGCTAAAGTAAAAGTTATAGTAGATAACTGCTTAAGCAGCAACGCGTAAACAGCAATATAGCAACAGTAATAGGCTAAAAACGCCTATCAAGCTGTCTGCTAAGCGCTTAGCGCTCCCCTCTACTTAGAAAAAGGCTTTTAGTAGCTCTTTAAAGATTGCTGCTAATTTGTTACGTTCTTACGTTTTTTTGTGTAAGCGCTATATAAAGAAAATGCTAAATAGTTTGTATACTAAACACTACTTTAATCGCGTTTAGACTAGTAGTTAGAGCAGCTTACGCTATAGCAGTTGCTCGTCTTACACCTGCTACACAGTTAACATTAATCTCACTAATTAATTTATAGCTATATATAGAGATAAAGAGGTAAGTCTTTAACTAGTTAACCTTCTTGCTTAGCTTACTAACCAGTTTTTAGGGATAGAACAATAATAAGATGTACTAGGCTTTAAAAGCTTAACTACTTAAAGACATTATTGCTTACTGCAAAGAGATTAAGAGCAGTGTTACAACTACTAGTAAGCCTTTTATAAAGAAGCCTCCTGCTAATAATTATTATGCTTAAGAAATGTTGTATTGTAGTTTTGCTACTTAACTTCCTACTCCTGTTCCTGCTCCTGCGTTTGCTCCTGCTCCTGCGTTCGCTTAACAGTCGCAACAGTTAGCTTATTATTCTTAGCAGCAATAGCGGCAACAACAATATTAATAATAATATAAGTAGCCTAAGCAGTAACCTGCTTAAAGGTTGCTGCTTTAAGAGCAGGCTGCTTTTAGAATGTTGCCCCCTACTACTTTATATAATTGTCTTTTTGTTTGTTGTCCTAATTGCTATATAGCTTATTTATATAAGCGCGATTATTACGCTAAAGTAAGAAGGCAATTATCTAACAACTCTATGTATAGAAGTAATAGGTTAGACTTACGCTGTAATGCTGCTTACCTCTAGACTCTTGCTGTTTAGGCTTAGATAGCCTAAATTGCTCTTAAGCTAGCTAAAGCTAAGTAAGCTAAGCGTGATGCTATAATAGAGTCTAGCGAGTATAATAAGTCTAATACTTATTAGTAATAAAGTTCCTAGTCTTAGTTTAGTTTAATAGTCTAGCTTACGTTCTCCTGCTTAATAAAATAAGCTATTAAGAGGAGACTTAGCCTAGTATATAGATGTTGCTGCTTAATACAAAACCTTTGCTTGTTAATTATTATTTCTATTAATTAAGTGCTTAACTTACTAAAGGTTAAGTAACTGCTTAAACTTTTTAAACTGTTTTTAGGTAAGCAATTTAGTTAGTCTATTAGCTAGCATAATTGCTGTTTCTAGGTACTTAACCTAAAATAATCCTTTAGTAAATTTCTACTACAGCTATATGTTTTGTATATCTACATGTCTTAATTAAGTGCTAATTTACTTATTTTTTTTAACTACAAGCCTAATTATTTGTTAATTATTACACTAAACTATCTAGATATCTTCTAGATTAAGAGACAGCTTGTAAAAGAAGCGTTTAAGGGCTATAGCCTCCTTTGTAGTATACTTAAGGGCGAGCAGCTTAGCCTTAGTAGTTAACGTAGTTACTGTAGTCTACTAAGCTACCTTCTAAAATATTAGACTACTATATAGGATAGCTATGTATCTATAGGATAATTAATAAGTTTCCTAATTATCTGCAAAGGAAGCATTACCTATAGTTATTAGGTCTAGGCTATTGTAGTTCCTATATTAGATCGCATCCTATCTTGTTTAATAAAGGTACATAATTACCTGTTTAACAGCTTTTATATACTAATTACTAGAGTTTAGAAAGAAGTGTAAGAGCTTTAAGATTAAGTAGGCAACATTTAGTTATAGCATAATAGCTGTGTACAGCACTAATCTAACCTTTTCTTAGTAGGCCTTAATCTCCTGCTTAGTTGCTTTGCTAGTGTTCTTAATTAGCTCCTCTAACAGCAATAAAGTCTTTAGAAAGCTACTATTTTTTAGCTTAAACTTTTTCGCGATCTTATTAATATATGTATTATACACAAGCGTAATTATTTACTACTTATAATCTTTAATTATCTAGATACTAAAGAATTATTTAACTAATCTTTGTTCCTGTATCTTGTATTGGTTTATAATCTTTAACTAAAGATTTATTGCTCTCTGCTTATAATCTTTTGCAAAGAGCAGTAGGATATTATCTATATAAAATAACACTAAAATCCTCCTTTCTTAATTAAAGAATAAGCAGAGTTCCTCTAGTAAGGCAATTAGTCTAATCTCTCTTAGTAATCCTAAGAACTCTTTATACTATAACAGTAGTAAGTCTTGTAATCTATATAGTGCGCAGTTAAGCTATATATACTTCCCTAGCTTCTTAAAGCTATCTAGCATCTTATAAATTACTAGGTTGTCTGTTGTAATTAATGTATTAAGAAATGCTCCTACAATATTATATTACTTAATCTCTAGATTATTCTTAGCGGCGATAGCTATTGCTGCTTAGAAGGACTTAGCTACTAATCTAGTAGCGTATGTTAAGTTAACTAAGTCCTTCTCTTAAAAATTACTTTTTATAATAATCTACGCCTTGTATTTAAGAAAGAAGCTGTCCTAATCAAACTTGTAGGTCTAAACCTACTTTATAGGTATTAGGTAATTATTTGCTTTTTCTCTTAATATCTTAGTCTAAGTTCTAGTCTTACTTAACTAATTAATCTCTCTCCTATAGGCATCCTTAAACAAGGCCCTTATAGGATGTTAAAGTAGTTGCTTTTATAATCCTAGCAGTTTAGGTAGATCATCGCGATGCTGTTAAGCATTTCTACTTAGCTTATGCTTAGTAAGCAAAGCTACTATAACTACGTAATTAAGAGTCTTATAGCTTACTTAGTCTTTTTAGGTTACTTCTAAACCTAGCAGGTAGGTATTACAAAAATTATTCTATAATAGATCCTTATAATCTGTAATTAATGTATTAACACTACTTATGCTTTTACTCCTTAGTTAATTGTTAGGATCTTAGGTTACATTCTTACGCTTACGCCTGCTACCTAGCTTACGTAGTAGAAGATAATAATTTATAAGCTAATTTAGACTTTTACTTGTAATCTTAGCATTACGTCTTATAAGTAGAGGTTAAGCTTGTAATTGCTTACTCTGTCTGCTGTTTAAGGCCTAAGATCTTAAATCTTAAGATAATTCACGCCCCGCTATCCTGCTTACCTAAGTAGGTATTCTATTACGATAAGCTAGCGTGTTAGAGTCTTCGGGCACAGACTGTTAGACTAGTAATAAGTTATTAGGCTTATTTAAAAGAGGCTCCCTACCTCTAAGTATTAATAGATTAGCTCCTTTTAGTATACGTAATGCTGTTTAACTATTAATAACTTTACAATTCATTACGTTGTTGCTCTCTAGGGTCTCTAGTTTAGGAGTTAGTTCTAGAGTAGCAAGACTAGTATTTTGCTGCTAATCTAAGTAAGTTCTTAATAGTGCACTAGCCTTGTGCTCTATTTGCTTAGCGTCTTCTAATCTACTCTCGTCTTTAGTAAGTAGGCCTTCCTTACTACTTAAGATAGTAGATAAATTACTTCTAAGGTCTTTAGTAGTTAGCTGCGTATCCTAATCCGCCCTTCCTTAAACAGGTAAGAGGTCTAAATCTTCTCCTAGATTAACTAGCTCGCTATTATAAAGGATCTCTACAATTTTAATTGCTTAATCCTTAAGTAACTTTTTCTCGCAATATCTTTTGTAGAATTAACATTTATTAAAAGTTACATTATAGGTAGTAATTACCTAATTAAGTGTTAGTACCTATATATAGTATATGTTAGAGGCTTAATAACTAACTAAATAACTAATATAGCTGTAAGGATTAACCTTAAATCCTTAATATTTATGCCTAGCTGCCTTCTCCTTGTTTAAAGGATAAGCTTAGCAGCTATAGGCATAGATTCTACTCTAGTCTAGGCGTAGATTAGCAGTCTAGTGTCTAATCTTAGGTAGTTAATAATATTAGAAATATTTCCTAAACTATTCTTTAAGCACCTAGTTAGGGGATTAGTAGCTATAAATCTTAGTAGGGCTTATTCTATATAAGTAAGCTGCCGCATCTATAATTACTAGCTAAAGCTTAGCTAGTAGATTAGCACTTATGCGCATTTTAATAGCCTTTGTAATTAGCTCTTAACTAGCTCTCTCTACTAAGCTATTAGGCTTATAAGTGTATAGCGGTGGCGTCTTGATTATAATCTCTTTCTTAATTGCCTATTCCTTATATCTTAATTGCCTTCTCTAAGGCAGTGTAGTAGTATTGTTATCCTAATAGTTCTCTATAATTTTCTACTAATATTTCCTCTTAATCCTTGCAGCAAAGCCTTTAAACATAAGTATAATATTATTTAGTATCTTTAACTAGATATTATAATTGTATAGCTTGCCTAAGTAGTCTTCCTTAATAATTAGAGCCTATTTCTTAAGTAGCTAACTAGTTAGGAAATTAAACAGATTCTATAAGATCCTATAAAAAGTTTATATTAATCTCTCTCTTAGTTGCTGCAAGATTACTTGCAAGGCATAAGCTATTGCGTAGTGTTTATATTCTAATAGCTTCTTACTAGTAATTATAACGTTCTACGCTAAGCAGACTAAGGCTTTAATAGCTTGTTGTCCTAGGTATCTTAATTATTAATGCTATAGGTCCTTATTGCTAATACGCAACTAAGGTTTCCTTAATTATGCTACGGCGTTTACAAGTAGTAGTTAAGCAGGGTAATAAGTAAGTTACCTATATTTAATAAATAAGAAATTAAAGTAACACTTAAGGTTAATTAAGACAACGTTCTTCTTAATTATTCTAAATGACAAGGTGTAATTATATCCTAAATACTAAATGCCTAACTGCTTAAGCCGTGCTTCTAATACAATATTAACATAGAAACCTAGTACAACTTTAACGTGAGTAAGTAGAAAATTAGCTATCTTAGGGCTAGCCTCGCTATATAGGACGTTCTTAAGCAGCCTGTTTTCTATACTAGTGACTAGTATAATTTAAGTGCCTACCTTAACAGTCTTGTCTTTAGTGTATTTGCTAAATGTGCCTAGTACTATGTAATTTATAGTATTAACTAGGTAGACTACTAATCTACTATCTATAATTATGCAGAGGGATAAGGCATAAGGGGTAAAGGCTGCGCTAAATATATTTAGTCTAATTTCCTTAATAAGGTTCTTTAGGTTAATTAATGCTAAAACTAATAAGCTAGGGTAGGATCTACTTAACTTATTAGTAGCTAATTTACTAGTGCTAGCCTTCTAGCCTTGTTTTTTAATTTAGGTGCGTAAGGTTGCCTATTTATTGCTGTTCTATCGCTTAAGGATCTTCTTTTTGTTATTGTCTAACAGTTTGATTAGTATACTGCTAGGAGGGCTTAATCTAGAAACTACAGTTTAAAGTTAATAGTAGTTGCGCAGTGTCTAGGTATACTTGCTACTAGGCCCTTTACTAGCCTTGCAGGGACAAGGGTGCGATTACTTATTACTCTTATTTAACTTATTAGCGCTTGTAGATTGTTAAGCTGCCCCTAATCTAAATCTAGTTTAGAACACTGCGTGTCCTTTTCCTTTTAAGGAAGTAATTAACTAATCCTATAATAAAACACTAAAGATCTTTTCTAGATTATTAAAGGTTAAATAAGCTTTTCTAAGCGCTATTGCTTGCGCTAGCTTATTTCACTTCTCGCGCGACTAGTCTAGTGCAATCTTAGTGCCTAAGGCGTCTAAAAAATTGGTGATCGCTAACGGCCTAACAACCTTAGGAAGTAAGTAGATCGTCGCTTGTTAATACAGTAGCTGCCACTTAGTAAACTATTGCTTAGGGCCTATTTGTCCTTAGCGAGCCTTATCTAGGTATAATTAGTACTGCGCCCTAATTAAATATTCAGTATTCTGATTAGTGGGTGCGAGATCCTCCTTTAGAATCTTCACTAAGGCTTAAAGGCTAGTAAGGTTCTAAGTAATTATGCTTATTAAGGCGTTTGAGAGTAGGTCTAGATGTACAGTCTTACTAATCTAGTCCTTAATATTAGTAATCTAAGCGACTTTTCTTGTCTATTAAGCAGCTTGTACTTTATACCTATTAACTAGCTTGTTGTAATTATCCTTTTTATACTTAGTATTATGTAATTAAGCCTTGTATTTGCGTTGAGCTATCTTATAGTCCTCTTGTATTTAGGCGCTGGCGCTAGGTAATAGAGCAACTAGCTGCTTAATATCTTTAGGCAGTTCTAGATACTGTGGCTCCTAGTAATCTTTTAAGGGCACGTCTGGGAGATTAGAATTAACCTATTCTTAGATGCCTTTCTCTAAGCAGTGTAGCCTTAATAGAGCAAACTAAGTTAGCTAGTCTAATTAAGCCTTAAGGATTACCTCTAAGGCGACATGCAGTGTATTAGTGAGGTCTATCTTAAAATAAGATGCTACGTGTAGGATCGCGACGTGGGTTATTATTTAGGTAACGACGAATTAATTAGTTAGTTAGTAGGTAGCTAGGTAGTTTGTATTAGAAAGAGGTTTAATCGTATAATTAATGAGAGAGGTACAGTAGCAGCAGCGATCTGCTAGCTGTGCTGTAGGAGAATAGAGGAGAGTAAAAATCTAATTAAATAATTAACCTTACAGCTTGCTAATTGCGCAGTAGGAATTGAAACTATAATTAAGTAGCTAGGCTTATAACTGTAGGAGCTGAAAAGGATTAATTAGCTGATTAGGAGGAGTGGAATAAGTATATTAATTAACTAAGTGCCACAACAAAGTGTCTAATAACTGCCGAAAAGACTTTAGACAATCTGGCTCGTTTATATGCGCGCTACTAGCGCCATCACGTGATATCCTACTAGGATCACCTAATAATCCGGGTGATCCTGATGCCAGAGGAGTGATCCGTACTGATCCGCAGGTCAGTACTCCAACATTTATATATTTCTAGCACTACATCTATTGCCTACATTTACTATGGACACTCTTCTAGCTTAAGAAGGGGTTGCTAAGTAGTAGTAGTAGTGCGCTTTTTATATTTACTTTGTACAAAGTAACTTTTATTTTATATTTTATACTATTCTTATTTCTTAAATATAGTTAATGCTTATATCCTGCGTATGTGTTCAGCTTCTAAGATCTAATCTAATTTAGGTCAAGATGTTATGCATTCTTAATAGGTTTTAGATCTATTTTTATGGCCGTTTTTTAACTAACAAAGCTAATATCTGCTTGCAGGTCTAAAATATCTTGAAGTCTTTTTTTACTTCTATTACTTAATATACGTAACACACGCGCTGTATCTCTAGTAAATTCTTTATTAGTATGCGCTATACTATTTTCAGGTTTGCAATTGTGATAGGCTGAAGCCCAGAGTGGATCCTCGGTTGTACCTCGGTTGTACACCTCACTTTACGAGCCGCGGGCCGCGTGGCGGCAGACTATAAGTATCAACTACGCAAGACAATCAGACGCTCTATTGTCTTGTGCCAGCCTTTTGGCTAAGTGGTCGGCGTGTGTAGTTGCACGCAAGGCCTAGTAGGCCCGCCCACTACAGTTTGCAATAAAGCTTAAACTTTTCTTATTTAGTTTATATTAAATAGAACCTTATTGAAATTGATGCTTTAGCACTTGTTTATATAGCGTTTCTTCTTTTAGTTTTTAAAGTTAGAAATATTGTTATTATTTTTATACTTTTTACGTGCGTTTAGTATAGTAGTAGTAGAAAAGTGTTTTTTTTGTAAAGGTGTTCTAGTTAAGCTAACTATAGGCTATAAGTACTCTACGCAAGTTTTGTTTAAGATTAGATCTAAGTGTAATAAAGTCTTCTCTAGGTACTAAGATTTAGTACTAATTAGTAATTGCGTATTCTAATTTAGGCCTTAGTTATATAGATAAATACTAAAATCTTTATGCTTTAGTATCTATTGTAAGTTAGGTATTAAGAACATTAAGGTAAGTTACATATAATTAAATAGTCTAGCTTTTCTACTATATAGCCTGCGCGTGCATAGTAGTTACTTTAAAGCTATAGTTAATAAGGTTTAAAGATAAGTTTAATAGGTATTACTCAAAGTAGTTTTATTATAGTATTTCTTAGTTTGCTTTTAAAAAGCGCTAAAAATAAGTATACTAAAGCTCCTAAATGTCTGCCTTAAGACACTACATTGCCTAAATTACTTTATTGTTATTCTTTTTAAATTCATGTGATGGTAGCTAAAATACTAGTTTGTAGAAGTAGGTGAACTTTCTACATTCTTTCAGGCTTTTGCTATAGTATTAAGCTAGGTTTTAGGTTTTAACGCGCGTTGCACATGCGATGTTAGGAACGTTTTAGGTGCGTTCTGCGCGCAGGGTATTATAGTTAGCGCTCTTTCTATATTTAAGATTCCTTCTTATTTAACTTCTTTTGATTATGCTACTTCCTCTTCTAGCTTGCGTAGTTATTGCAAGAATTTAAGTTTATTATATTACTTTTCTGCTGCTTTAATAAGCTTTTTAGGTCTTAAGAGTGCGTTTTAGTTACACACTTTGAGCTTTTTAGGTGTAGTAGGCCTTAATAGAGTTAGAGGAGAATTAGAAAGCTCTAATAAGGTAGGGCTTTAGCTTCTCTAATTGCCTCAAGTATTAGATTGCGTTAAGGGAGCTATCTCTAAACTACTAGCCTATAGGAGAAGAGGTATTATTCTGTAAAAGGTGGCTTTAGGCAATAGTACTTGCTTTTCACTACAGAAGATAGGAAGAGATAGCTTAGAATAATAACGTGCGTATATTTTAAGCAATAATACCTGCAGGTATCCTCGCAGTTTAGGAGCAGCTTATAAGCACAATTGCAGGTGGGCAAGCTAACGATAAGCGAACTTGGCGGATCTAGCTAACACACAACCATCCGTGACAGTAACCCCTAACAAAAGATGCCAACAACTAAGTTAATCTAGATTGCTAGCATCCTTGCCTTTCAATAGCTAATTTCTGGCATTTTTCTCATCTCCCTTTAGGATGATGTACTCTCAACGCCACCTTATTACCTTTTATTGCACTAACGTGTTTCATAAGCGAGCGCCCACCCCAAGCGAGCGCCCAACGCAAAATCCCCGCCAAATCTTAAAACAACAAGGAACTATTTCTCAACAACTACTGAGTAGCATTCTCTAAAAACCTCACAATTGCTGCACTTATGTAAACAGTAAGCTATTATAATCTTAAAAGATTCTGATAAGTGGTTGTAGAGATAGACTACTAATACCTCTGTAGAACTCTAAAACTAAGTATATCTCTTTTAATAGTAGAGTTTAAGCTCTAAACCTTTAACACCTTACTTTTTATATGAATACTGCGATTGTGTAAGATTTTTAGATAATTCTACCTGATAGTTGTTAAGAAATAGTTCATTGTTGTTTTGAGATTTTGCGGGGATTTTGCGTTGGGCGCTCGCTTATGAAACACGTTAATTAGCTTCTCATTAATAAAACTAGGAGGCAGCAGTTTTTTCTAAAAAGATCTCTTACCTAGACTATTGCTTGCACTACATTTATGTTAGCACGTTAAAGGTAAGAAAAAATATGTATACCACTTACGCATAGTACTAACTAATACCAAGGTGTTAGTTACTACTGATTTTTTGCAGCTGAAGTTGTTACTTACACCTGTTTTAGCATTCAAGTTGCACGGAACACTGTGTGGCGTATTCAAATCTTGCTTTAATCTTGGTTCTGTACAACCATGTTTTTGGTTGTCAAAACCTTGCGAAGTTTCCCATTGTAAACACTGCACGGATGTTATAATTTAAACCCACTTCTTGTCTAAAAAATCTTACGCAAGAAGAGATAGGCTGTAAATACTTAGTAGGTGACTAGATTCAGAGTTATACTGTAGACCTGTACTCACCCTGTCGTATGGACAATCATATAAACTTGGCAAACCATAAGTCGTTACAATTCAGATCCTTATATTCACGCGGTGTGTCTGTCATTGCTGTTGTGGCTAGGAAGGTTAAAATGAAGAGCTTCGTAGTAGCTATCAACAATGATGTAGTATTGTCCAGGAAGAAACCTGGGTAGCGATGAGATAAAGACAGGTATATTTATCTATATCCCCACTACTGCTGACGTGATCTTGCGCAAAACCTCGGGTATTGCTAGCGTAAGCGCTAGCTTAAGGGCTTATTATCTTATGTAAGCTTACTGCACGAGTAACATGCTCTTATGTCAGCTTATCTCAGATAAGTCGTTCGCTAGTGGTACTGTAATTGCGCAACATCCGAGCCATTCCGGCATCCGAGCCACCTGCGCATCCTCACTTCGCAAATGTTCTAACATCAACGCGTCATTACTGCACCACTGAAAATTTCATTTGAGAAATAATAAAAGATATCAAAATGCTTAAACTAGTAGATGAGTTCTTATACTACAGAGTTGCAAGAAATTCAATATTAACTAAATAACGTTTTTGCAGCAGCAATAAAGAAAATAGCTACCGAAACTAGTTACTTAAAAAGAGTAGCGCTACTTTAACCTATAATTGAAGTTAGAACTTGTGCAATATATATAGAAATATATAAAGTAAGGCTTAACGTGTTTCATAAGCGAGTCGGTAACCCAAGCGAGTCGGTAACGCAAAATCCCCGCGAAATTTCAAAATAATAGGGGTCTAATTCTTAACAACTACTAGGTAGAATTCTTTAAGAATCTAATTTATTTGCTGCACTTACATAAAGAGAAAGTTGTATAATTTTTAAGAAATTCTATCAAGTAGTTGTAGAGATAGACTACTTATACCGCTGCAAAACCACAAAACTATATATATCTCATTTAACATTAATGCTAGAGTTTTAAAACTTTAACAGCTTATTCTGTAAATAGATGCTGCAATTGTCTTAAGTTTATAGAGAGCTCTACCTAGTAGTTGTTAAGATAAAGACCCCGGTTATTTTGAAATTTTACGGAGATTTTGCGTTACCGACTCGCTTATGAAACACGTTACTGCTAATATAAAATATATTATAAGATTTTGTTAGGGTATTTACAAAGTAAAAAGTCTTTAGTAGCTACGTTACTGACTTACGTAAGTACTATTATAGCAACTTTAATATAAAATAGAGCGCTAAGATAATTTATAAGCGTTACATCGATCATTTTAAGAAAAAGGATGATTAGTAGTTGTTGAAGTATTGACATACGGATCACCCTGGTAATTAGGTAATCCTGGTAAGCTAAACACGTGACGACCACGCTAGCGCCTATATATACAGGCCAGATCATTTCAAGCCTCTTTAGTAGGAATTAGACACTTAGTTGAAGCACTTAGTTGTTTAATACACTCATTTTCCACCTAATTAATTAAGCAATTGCTCTTTCTCAGCTCCTACAGTTATGAGCCCGGACGGTAAAACTGCATAAGCAATTTTGATATGGTTGCTTACCTAGGTGGGTGATCACAAGCGAGAAATAGCAGCAAAAAGATAAGCCGAGGGGATACAACACACACAGACAGCCTAGTACACAAAGAAGACATCTTAGGGTAGGTGCGCCTACAGCGCTAGCGCCAGCGAGCTAGTATCCTAGCCTCCTGCCATTATATGCGCTAAAGAAGAGCCAGTGTGTGCTCCTCAGTAGATTAACTAGCAGTAGGCACCGCTAGTAATCTAGGAGGTGTGTCGCAACGTGTATATATATCCTCTAGCCGGAGCGCGATTTATCGATTGGTTGGGATTTTGTCTCCGACAGTTTTAAGCCCGGCCGCTTAATCGTAGTTTTAATTCCCACTACGCAATCAGCAAGCTGGAAGGTTAACTATTTAATTATTATCTTACTCTCCTCTATCCTCCTACAGCAAAGCTAGCAGACCGCTGCGGCTGCAGTATCTCTTATCTACTTAATTATATAATGAACCTCCTACTACAACCTACAGGATACTGCCATCGTCGACACAGCTGCCTACCTAGTAACTAACTAGTTAATCCGCCGTTACCTTAACAATAACCTACAACTTAATCTACACAAAGCATCTTGCTAAGATAAACCTTACTAATACACTGCTTGTCGCCTTAGAGGTAATCCTTAAGGCTTGATTAGACTAGCTAACCTAGTTTGCTTCATTAAGACTGCACCACTTAGAATAAAGTATCTAGGATTAGGTTGATTCTAATCTCCTGAACGTGCTCTTAATAAATCACTAGAAGCCACAGTATCTAGAAATGCCTAAAGATATTAAGCAGCTAGTTACTTTATTACCTAGCGCTAGCGCTTAAATACAAAAGGATTATAAAATTGCTTAATATCAATATAAGGCCTAAATACTTAATACTAAGTACAAAAAAAAATTACAACAAGCTAGTTAATAGGTACAAAGTACACACTGCTTAATAAATAAGAAAAGTGACTAAAATTACAAATATTAAGAACTCAATTAGCAAAACTATACATCTAGACTTGCTATTAAACTCCTTCATAAGTAGAATTACGTAAAGCCTTCCTAGCCTTCAAACTTTAGTAAAGATCTTAAAGGAGGATCTCTCACCTATAGATTAGAATACTTAGTTTTTAATTAGAGCGCAATACAGATTACACCTAGATAAGGCTTACTAAAGATAAATAGGCCTTAAGCAATAGTTTACTGTAGAAAATTAGGAGCTAGTAACAGTGGTTTAGGAGAACTAGATAGTTAACTCTGTCTTTCTACCTGCGTCTAAGACGCTCTATAAATACAAAGGAAAATACTGTAGTCTATAAAGATAGTTATAGAGCTTAGAGAGATGTCTCTAAGCACGGCAAGTGTTCTGTAGAGCTTAAATGCAGATATCTAAGCTTGGCGTAAAGTTTCTAAGCCTTAGTTCTTAGCGCTGCGCGCGCCGCGCAGGCCTTAACGCTTAGGCCTAGAGCTTTGTAGCTAGAGCCTTGTAGCTAAGGCGCATAGCTAATATATGCAAAACACCCTTTAGGTAACTAAAACTTTAGTTAGCTATACAGAGCTCTATATAGTTATAGCGCATTTTATAACGCGCTGCGCACGCTTAGCTTAGCGTAAGGCGCAAAAATAATAACAAATTTTTGAGCCTTCTAAGCTTAGTATGTAACACTACTATAGCTACTGGAAGTATTACTTAGTAACTTACTTAAATTCTTTAAAAGCAATACTAATTACTTTTGTAGGTGCAACTATACTCTGCTGTAGCTTTTTAGACTATTACGCGCTACTCTATACTTCTGCGCAGCCTTTAGCTCTATTTTAGTACTTTTTTTATTTAATCACTTACTTTATATAGAAGTTAAATTTTAAAAAGCTACTACTACTTACGCTGCTGCCTGCGCCTCTATGCGTGCTGCTGCTGCTCTACCGCCCTTACCCTTACTACTGCTACTGTCGCTGCCTTTACTAGTAGCACGGCCGCCCTTAAATCGCGCTTCTTACGCTAAGTTAACTATTGCTACTTTAGGTACAGCACTAGCTTACACGTTTAAAGGGCGTATATGCAAGGTTAAAACCCTAGATAAGACTACTTATAGGGGTAAGACTTTAGCAGCAACTCTTAGTTGTTTAAATGCACTTAGTATACATTATAACGTGCCTTATTTTAAGTGCGTTAAGAGCGCTTTGTTTAGCAGCTCTAATAAAGCTTTCTAAAATAAGACCTTTAGCTCTAGAATATGCTGCTTGTATTACTTTAAGAAGAAGACTTGCAAGGTTCTATATAGAATTTTTCTCCAAATTTTAAGCTTCTACAAATAATCAAGGCCTTTAAATTACTATTTTTATCAGCAAAAAAGCTTTTTGCTAAGCTTTCGAAAGATCTACTAGCGTAGGGGTTTAATTTTTTTTGAAGTTCTTTATACTAATGAATTTCAAGGTAAGTAAGCTAAAAAGCTTACAAGCTACTATCTGCATCTTTGTAAAAAGAGCGGCTAAGAAAGAGAAGTCTAGAGACGGCCTTAGTAGTAAAGAGAAAGAGGCTAGTAAGAATAACTAGAAAAGATTTTCTAGTAAGGCTAACAGTCTCCTTACGCGTTATTAACGCGTTAAGAGCTGTTAGACAAGCTAGTAGATCTTCTAGGTACTTAAATACGTATTAGAAGGTTGTCCTCCTAGAATCCTATAAGTTCCCTAGTGGTGGGTGGCTAATCTGCTCTAATAATTAAACATCTATCTTTTCTCTGTTTATACTTTCTTTTCTCTTATTAATCTTTATAAGACACGCGTTTTATATTAATAAGCTTTTTAAATTACTTAAGCCTTGGCCTTAACAAGTACTTAGTAAGTTTATTAGCTAGCATCTTAGCTGTTAGTTAATACTGTATCCACAACAAGCCTTTAGCATGCTTCTAGCAGAGCTACATGTTTTATCTATTAATATGTTAGAGCTTACTAGTAATCTTTTCTTACTTTTTAATAACTAGGCGTATGGTTTGTTAGTTGTTCCAGAAAATCCTCTAAGCTCTGAAGACTACATGCTCAAGCTCTTTAAATAGCCTCTTAAGCGCTATAAATTCTTTTGCTATATACTCTAATGTAAGGAGCTTAGCTTTTATAGTTAAGGTTGTTACTATAGCCTAGCGAGCTGCTTTTGAAACAATTAGACCTCTAAAGAGCATAATGATATAGCTTTAAGGAGATTAATAAGTCATTAGATTATTTGTAAAAGACGCGTCATTATATATAGTAAGCTTGTCACTGTTGTTATTGCTATAGTATATGTAGTCCTCTTATGCCTTATATAGTAGAGATACTATAGAAAATACACTACAGCCTTTATGTAAGTTTCTAAAAAGTTAGTAAGAAAGTAAAAGAGCTTAGAAACTACATAAGCAGCTTTAGAACGCAGCATAATAGCTGTGTATAGCGCGCTGCTAACGCGCTCTTAGTAGGCCTTAATTTAAGGCTTTAGGGCTTTTTCTAGAAATTTAAATAGCTTCTTTAAAGGCAAAAGAGTTTCAGAGAACTTGCTAGAAGCGTTTATATTAAACCTCTTAGTAACTTTGTTAATATAGGTATTGTATAGTAGCAATACTATGCGCTTTTTACAATCTCTTATAATTCTTATTTTTAAAAACTAGCTTGCCTTTTCTTTATCTTTAACCTTGTATGTGTCTTTAGTAGATTTAAGGAGCTTATAGGCTCTAGTTTAGTAAGTTTAAAAATACATAAAAAGTATATTGTCTATATAGAATATTAGAAGAATTGTGCAGTCTTTAGTAAAGAGAAGGCATAGGTCTTTAGCTAAGACCTGTAGGCTAAGCTTTTTTAGTGTGCTTAAGAACTTATTATACTATAGTAATAGCAAGTCTTGTAGGCTGTATAAAGCTCTGTTAAGCTTAACGCACTTACTTAGGCACTTATATCTATTTAGTAGGTTACATAGAACTATTATTTTATTACTGATAATAGTATTAAAAAACGCGCCTACTATGTTAAGCTAGACACCTTTAAGATGTTTCGCTTCTATCTATAGCGTATAGACAGGAAGCTAAACCTTAAGTAGTTGCGCAATATGTACTACTTGTTTATTTAACAAGCTATACGCATAGACCTAGAATACTAGTTACAATACGCAATGCTCTGAAAGGAGTATACTCTAATCTCTTACCTCTACTACGGCAAGTATGCTAAGAAGGGCGACTAAACTTACTTTAAGTATATTAACCTTAATGTTAAGCGTGCGATAGAGAAAGGCTTTAGTGCTATAATAATTTTAGGCAGTGTTGTGTTTAACAAATAAAGACAAGAACAACTATATAAAGATGCTACTAGAATTCTACAAGCATGTGCTAAAGTACCTACCAGGTATTAAATTGTTAAACAGTCTTATGAAAGGGTAAGAAGATAAGACTAACTAGACAGAAGACGCATAGAAAGCAGTTCTTAACTTTGAATAAATAAAACAAATCTGCAAGGAGGGACAGGTTTAAATTTTATTACATCATCTACTTTATTAATCTACTAGGCTAACTACTTGCAATTGTTGCACTATTTTTCTCTAGTTTGTTACAGTTTAAGACGGTGTAATAGAGGTGCCTGCTATAAGAATGTATAAAGAGATTTACAAAGCGCACTGCAATCTTACTACTACTTTTTGCACTCTCTTTAGCTATTCTAACAAGTTTAGAAGGATTAACCAGCTATTTCCTGCTAATATTTATATTAAGTACAAGTTCTGGATCTAGAAGGCCCTTGTTAGATAGGCTAAGTAGGATAATCCTCTTGTCTGCAAGGAACTGCACAACATACTATAAAACGCTAATAAGAAATAGATTAATAATTATATTAAAGAATATTGTGATTACGTCATGTAAGAAATTATTAACCTATAGACTATAGTATAGAAATTAGAAAAGAACGCCTTTTATACTAATCTTGTCTAAGATGTCCTAAATTAATTGTTATTCTCTACTAATAGAAAGAACCCTCTGCACACAACAAAGGACTAGGATAGATAGAACGCTAATTTCTTTTAAGCTGATTCTTTCTAGCGCCTTTAAGAAGAGCTTAGCCTAAAGGTAGAAAAGCGCTAAGTCTTTTAAATGAGCAAGAATCCTGTTATACTTTTTTTATATAGCGCTTTCCTTGTGTACGCTTTTAATCTAGTATAGTTATTTTAGAAAACGTCTTAGTACCTACAATTCTAACTAAGCAGCCTTATTATAGTCGCCTTTAATTAATTTTAGAAACTTAAGCTTCTACTGCTTCTACTAATATAGTACCTACGCCTAGACTAAGTACAACAACTACTAGTGCTCTAGAACCTTGTTAAAGTAAGCGTCTAAAGAAGTAAAAGATAAGCTTACAGCAAGGATATACTTAAGATAGGCATATAGTAAAAAAATTACTAAGCTTACAGAATCTAGGTGCTTACTGCATACTTAGATTCTATAGCTACTACATAAAAATGCGTTCTGTTAATACTAGGCAGCGACCTTAGTAATTAAGTTATATTTTCTTTTTTTATTTTCTTTGTTTTGCTGTTTTTCTGTCCTTTTCTTCCTGCGGAACAAAGAGCTTAATAGGGCCAAGCTTGCAGGAAGAGGAGATTTATGCTAGTATATAAAATAATACTCTACTGCACGCTAGATTCGTGCTTAACCACCTAATTTTAAGGTATATAACCTCTTCCGTCTATTGCGAAAAAGGGGTCACCATTTATTATCTACTTACTCCACAACTTATCTCCTACACTGTATCATTAAATGGGCGTCTCCTTCTACCAATAGTCTTTCATACTCAACCTACAATAAAATTATTGTTTTACTAGCCCTGTTCTTGCATGATCTAATCGCTAGTAATCTCCTGCCCTCGTAGCAGTATGTCTTCATACACTCCAATACCCGTACACTATCTCTTAGTACAACTTTAGCTAATAGTATATATAATCTATTTATTAGGACTACGTTTAATATACCTGTATAAATAGGGATAGGTACTATTAAGACTATATTTAGAATTTTTACTAATATTACTAAATTTATAATTCTAGAGGGACCTTAGTGTGCATGCGTAAGGATAGTAATATAGTATAATGCGTTTAGACAATTACATGCTAAGTTCTTTCTAAGGATAGTACTAGGAATGTAGAGTTTGTTGTATCTAATTTATTACTAGGTTATCTTGCGCAGAAGATTAAGAATAAAGCCTCTAATAACAAATCTAGACAGAGAAATAGTAGGTAATATATAAGTATATATAGTTACTAACGCAATAAATAGTAGACCTTAAGCAGCTATAGTAAAGTATATATAGGAAGCTGCATAGTAGGATCTAATAGCTAGATTAAGTAATTTTAACATGCTGCAAACCAACAATAATAAGAAAGACTAAATAGCGTAAATAAACTAAGTGTATACTTACGCAGTTAGACAGTCTAAAGACTTTATTAAAAAAAATTAGACTTTGTGAATTTTTAATTATATATAAACCTGATTGTTAATCGTTGCAAGGGTGATTTTCCAAATCTACCTAACAATGTAATAGTCTCTAAATAATATATAAGATAGTAAAGAAGAAATTTTAACCTATTAATATCTCATAGCAAGAGATACTAATAGAATTTAGACAAAAAAACTAGAATAAAAAGGCTAAGGAACAACAGCTTCTCTAAAGAAGCATTTGTTAGTTTAATACTAGACTATACAATTATCTGTTTAAATAAAATATACTACTTTTTTATAAAAGACATGGCTTACTAAAGAATCGATTAACAAGCTACATGTTAAAGACTACTTCTAGCTATAAAAAAAGGAGATATTTACATATATGCTTCTTAACAGAGAAGGAGCGCTTTTATTGTAACTTGAAAAACAAAGAAGGATTTATCTTAATATATGCCTACTATACAGGATATAAACAATACTGCATAAAGCTTAGTAAGCGCAAGGCTTTACTATTCTAAAAGCTTTGGAATTATAAGTAGTAGATATAGTTAATGCCTGCCTAAATTGAGAGATATAGACAAGGTGTAATAGTCAATATTGCAATCTATAGCACCTAGTACTGAAGAAGGACAAAGGCATTTAAAAAATTAGCAATGCACAATACATAACTATAGTTACTATACAAGATGTAAACCTGCTACTAATAGCTAATAAGTTTTTAGAAAAGTTTATAAAATATAAAATCATCTTACTTATAAATTCATTCTTAGAATATAACTAAACTACACTATACCTAGAAAGCATAGACAAAATAGCGTTTGAAACACTAGTAAGGCTTACATAGTTATGTATAATAGTTATAGGCGCTACCTCCTCTATAGTAGCATTTTAACAAGTTATTTTAAAAACTCTAAGGGACCCCTAGCCTAATACTATGCCCTTTATTAAGAACATTACATCCAAAGGACCAAAGACTAATTACAGTAGAGAAAATTAATGCTAGAAGTACAACGTTATATCTTTAAGCATATTATATAATTAGATTAGGCTGGCAATCGCCGTTGAACACGTTTCAATTGGTGTCGTTTTTTTTGGTACCTTCAGCAAATTTTTTGACCCTGATTTCGCTCGGTGGTCTGAGCTTTTCTGCTCCGAGCGCTTAGCGCGTGGACCTCATCCACTCACCGTTCGAATTTCGTCGACTACACACAATCTTTTTTTGACTTTTGCGACTGATTAGTAGAGGGCAGCTGCTTTTCACTTTTTTGGAAAACCCATTTTGACTACAACAACAACCACCACCTTTGATACCCTAAAAATAAATATAATTAGATAAAGTGCTAGCTAATATTTAATAAGCTAGAGGCACTATGCTGGGGTAAAAGTATTACTTAATTATGGAAAGGCTTAAGGTTGAGGCTAGAAGATTAGCCTTTAAGGTCGTTACCCTAACCAAAAGAAAGTAGAGAATATTATATAACCTAGCTACTTTGCAAGAATAAGAGAGAAATGCAATTATTTATAGATATATGTGTTTACTATTATGTATAAGTAAGGAACTTTACTAAAATCGCTAAACCTCTGTTTACACTTCTACAAGACAATACTCTTTTAAAATAAGAAGATACACAAGACACAGCAAAATATACGCTAAAATAGGCTATATAAAATACACCTACACTTGCATAACTAGACTACACTAACACTAAAGACAATAAAATATTTTTAATAACTAAGGCTGATTAAGATAGTATAGAAGCTTATATGGAGCAACTTAAGAAAAACAAAAAACAATACTTATTATAGTTCAAAAGCACACTATAGTTGGTATAAGAAAAATAATAGCACTCTACTAAGTTGAAATATAAAGCTGTACTATAGGCCCTTAAAAAGTTTTATATTTACCTTTATAGTAATGACTTTACTATGGAAATTAACGATGCAACTCTTATGACGTAACTAAATAATCTACTAACTAACAATCTAGAAAGAATTTTAAACAAGTAGATATTAATAATTCTTTGATAGAACTTGAATATTAAGCATATACAATGAAGAAAATTGTTTTTACAAATGCACTTTCAAGGTATCGAATAGCTAATAATTAAAAACCACTTCTAGACCTTGAGAAGGACATAGAGAAGTTTATTAACTATATAATTAGAAATATATATGCACTAGTACTAGAAAAACAAGCTAGGATACTCTATTGAAAGTTCTTTAAAGAATTAGAGTAATATGCTTAGTTTTTAGTTGACTTTAAAACTTTTAAAGGAATAGAACTACAAGAACTACAAGCAAAAAAAAGTAAGTAATGAACTTCTTTATGCAAGATAGTATACACTTTAAATAAACATATAGAAATATTATAATCTAACAAGTGATAGATAATATAGATTTAAGAATAGCTGTAGTATAGAACGTACACACGTAAATTAAACACAGAGAGGTTAATGCTGTGTACTCTATACTTGCACAGCAATACTAGTAGAAAGAAATATAGAAACAGGTGCAAAAAGACTAGTAACTTAGTTAAACTATCAACTGTATCTCTCTAAGAAGAGAATTAATATACTTACTAATATTTATAATTTGCTATATAGAAGACTGTTGCTATTGATATAGTATATATGCTTGAATATCTTGGGAAAAAGTTTATAGTAATTACAAAAGACTACCTTAGCAGTTAGCCTAAAGCAAAAGCACTGTTAAATAACTAGCTTAAGACTATTGCGAAGTTTAAATATAAAAATACTATATTTTGATAGAGCAGAGCGCGTTGACTTAGAGTTAATAGAGGACCTAATTTTGCTAAGGTATTCTTGTATCTATTAAAGATGTACAAAATCAACTAAGTCTAATAATTAGAGCACAATTTTTAAGCTGTAAAAAAAATTAAAAAAGAGTACAAACTATTTGTAAATGCTTTTATAAAGCTACTAAGACTTTAAGTTAAGAACTTATCTATAGTTCTTCTTATAGACAGGATCTCTATATAGAAGCAGCCAGGTTACTTACTATACTAATTAGTTATAGGATACAACCTAGTGCTTTCTTTTAAGCTTACACTACCTATATAGTAAAAACTTTTATTAAGATAAGTAAAGAACTGTGCATAATTACTTGTTATATAAGTAATGTAACTAGATTTTAAAGACTAGTTTACTAAAGATGCTGTTGCTTGTACTAATTGTATAAGAGCTGCTAAGAAAGAATCTTAAGACAATACTAAAGAGATACAAAATAAGGATATAAAGCTAGATGATCTAGTTCTTCTTTAGAACTTAGTTTAAGAAATTGATATATTTCAAAATTGCAATCTTAATGTAAGGTAGCTAAGACTATATTATATTTACAACGCTAAGCCTAATAGAGAGACCTACCGCCTTGAAAATTTTAATAGCAGACGCTTTCTACACATAATACCTATTTTGTAACTAAAGCGTTTTTAGTAAAAGCTTGTATAGAATATTATGAAAGAGAATTAAGAAAATATTAATTCGTAATATCTTAATCATTAAAGGCGTACTAGCTTTGTAGTAAATATTCCTGTCTTGCTAGACCTACTTAAACCGTCTACTAAACTACAATTACCTTTACATCCTATAATAAGTAATAATTTTAATTTTTACGTTGTTATTACTAAGCGTTTTATAGAGGAAGAGCGCTGTGTATATAGACAAGATTCTAGAAGCTTAGACTTTAACTCTAATACTACTACAACTAGCAACTGATAGGCTATAGAACAGCCTATTTTCTTAGGAAAAGGAGAAGATACTATACTATTAGTGTTTAGTTTTACCTTTAGCCGCTTATTCACTAATTTATTATATTAAGCTTAGGTATAAACTGTTTATTTGATATATTCTAAGTATGCTATAAGCACTTAGATCTTGTAAACGCTACAACTTACTACGCGTCACTACGCTTATATTACGTTAAGCGCTTTTTTATAAGCTTCCTTAGCGCATAAACATCATTCGAATAGTCTAAAACGTCTTAAGCTAGTTACTTTAAGGATTAAAAACTCTTTAGGCAGACTATTACTTTCTCTTTTCTAATCTTAGCTAATTTTAAACTTTGTATATTGTAGTTAAACAAGCTAGCTTACTTAGTTAATTATAACTAACGACTCTTAAAGTGGTAAGTTTTTACAGTTCTATAATATTAAGACACATATAAAAAGCAGCAAACACGAGCATAATATGCTAAGAATAAGCAACAGAAGCTACAACTACTACAGCACTATTAAAGCTATATGATTTAGTAGACGCTAATATTTAAGCGTCCTTAGCTAGCAGAAGCAATAATGACAATAATAGTAAATAAGAACTAGTGCTTCTATTAAAAAAAAGTCTTTTAAAACTATAAGTTAAGAACAAGCCTAAAGGCAATATTAACTTAACAGCTTCTTGAGCTACGTTAAGATTACGCACCTAGAAGTATACTACTATAATTAAGTCCCTACCCGTCTTCTACAAATTAGCGTATAGCCACTAGCCTTCTTGATATTAAAACAACAAGCTATTCTTCTAGTGCGGACAGTACTCTACTTAGGCCGCGAGTACAAAGAACCTAGCATAGTAACTTTTAGTAATACAAATAATATTGTACTACAACGTACTAAGCTTAGTAATTTTAAATTATTAGCAGCGCTATAAAAGCATAAGCAAGACCTACTACACTAGTAGAAAAAAAATAGGCAAGAACTGTTAACAATAATCTATGATTAGTACTATACTCTAAACGTTACAACACTTTCTAAGATTTTAAACGCTATTACTAGTCTTAACCTTAATCTTAGTGTTGCGCAAAACTAGCTTAAGAAACATTTTATCTTATATAGTAGCTAGTGAAGACATACTGTTGCGGGTTCTTTTACTAGGAGAAGTAGCGCTAGTTAGCCTAGCTAAGTCGCTACAAGTATACAGTATCAGCTTTTTAGCCTAAAGGCTACATTAACTTAATAATAGCTAATTCACTAAAAAAAAGTCTTTACAAGCTTTAGATTCTACTATTAGCTATAGGCAACACAAAGAACATGCAGAACGTATTACCTGAAGCTTAATACTAAAAGCTGCTATTATTTTACATCTTTTAATATTAGACCTTCCGCACCTTGCAAACAGCAATAGCATTAGCGTTCACGTTCTAGCTCTTGAAGAGTTTTAACAAGGTCGTGCAACAAGATATATACCTATAACGAAGTTTTCAAACGCAGCATAGTACGCAGAATAGCTGCTGTTGCTAAAACATTTTATATAGACAACACAAATATTAGTACAGAATATATTGAAGATTTTGTAGCTTGCTATATTGATAGTTAGCATATTAACTAATTCTCTTTAGGCAGTACTAACATGAGCAATAGAATTGCTGCAACATTTGCTATAACACCTTGCTGTATAAACTTAAAGTAGCTAAGAAATTATAAAAGCTTTATTTAATAGGATACAAAACGCTGTAGAAAGCATTGCGTATTATTCTTGCCTTTAATCTAGTATTAAGCACCTTTATGCTACATAAGATTCCTTAGATGCTACTACACCTAATAGCTACTAGCCTATAAGACAGCCTATGTTCTTAAGAAGAGGAGAGGATACTATACTATTAGTGTCTGCTTTTACTTTTAGCTGCTTATTTTCTAATTTCATTTATAAAATTTAGGTATAAGCCGTCTGTCTTATAGATTCTAGGTGTGCAGTAAGCACCTAAATTCTATAAACTTATAATACATTACTACTACACTAATACTATCTTTAATTTTGCGCATCTTTAATACAACAGCTAATTATAATAACTATTTTTTTTTGCAAAACCTACTTATTTTAGCACAATATAGACTCTGTTTACCTTGACCTTTACCTACTTACTAGCTGGATACTGCTACTACGCATTAAGTAGAACTACAACCCCGCCTACTATCTAACTCCTCTTTTACACTAACTTTACTGCCTTTTACTAGAACAGTTACTTTTAAAAATAATAATTAAGGCAATATCTTTTCTCTTCTAATTGAATAGAGGCTAAGGACAATATACAACTTACATTAGCTGTCATAGCACTATATATACTACTAACTAGATTATTCAAGCAATGTTTTAGCCTCTGTTAGACAAGGCTTAAGGCAAGCAGCTATAGTAGCAACTACTTTAGACACTAAGACTATTAAGGGTCTTTAGGGACCTAGAGGTTAGTACTAGAAAAGAAGACTATGTTGTAGACTACACCCCTAAAGTCGTCTAGCATTAAAATAAAGTACTAGAGCTTGCGAAACTTAGCAACAGCATTAAGGTTACCAGTATCTAGACCTTAGAAGACAAGATTCTTTTAAACGCTTCAAGGCAATAGCGTTTTTTGCTAATTTAACTTAATTTTTAAAGTTGTTCTAGAAGTACAAGATCTTTGTGCTTAGCTCCTAGGACTTATAAACAAATATGGTAGTGTTCAAGGTTTTTAGGAACACTATCCTATTATTAGTGTAGCATCCTCGTCGCAGGACAGACGGGCTAAAGAACTAGGTAGTGCTATCTTAGTAGTAAAGAAGCTAGCTCTAGAATTTGTCTAAAATTATATTAGTATTTATATACCTTGTATGCTACTTAACTACTAAAAATTATTAAACATAGCCTTTGTACTAAGGCGTATAAATCCTAAGAACGCTACTTACTTCCTTAATACCATTGTAGCATATTGAATTAACTCAAAGAACTAAGGCAAGAAACAATATGTATTACTAGCTAACTAAGTAACAGTAAACATCGAACACCAACTTTTCGAGGCGAGAAAAAGGTCTGGCGTAGCCTTTTTCTCGTCTCAACTATCTTAAACGCCTTCCCAAAATCAGTTTCCAACACCTGTTTTCTGAGTGCAGGTGTTGTAGCGCGCGCGCTGGCCGTTTGCAGAAAAACAGAGTAGTTAACTGTTAAAAACTCTGCAAGTAGTCTGTGCGTAAGCTGATTTTAGAGTTTAATTGAAGGCCATTCAACTCCTACTTAACAAAGCAACGGCTTTCTACTAAGGTAGATAGATTTATTAGCGTAGTGAACTAATAGATTTATCTACCTAGCTATCTATTACTCGAAACCCCTATACCGACTCGATATACCGACCTCCTATATCAACCTACACATCCGAAATTCATCCTGACTTAATATACCGACCTCCTATACCGACCTACACATTAGAATGGATAGCTAGTGCTCCTAGCTATCTACCTACACCGAAATCCCTATACTAACTCAATATACTAACCTAATATATTAACCCTATACCGAACTGCTTAGCGTACCTATATAAGCAATACAAGAGGACAGCTAGCATAGCCTACAACAACAACAAATAAGAAGTAAAGGAGATAACTAGACTAGCATACTAGCTCTATATACTTCCTACAAAACAAAGGACTAAGAGAGATACTCATTAAAACTACTCTAGGCTTTAAGCCTAACAAAGGACTGAGAAAGCTACTTATTAAAACTACCCTAGGGTACGAGCCTTACCTTTATTTAGACGAACCCCTCCTTGTAAATAAATCATATATCAGAAAACACTACATAGATACCTGTAGGTCCTAAACCTACACGTCTTATATAGTCTTTTAGGCTGAGAAAGGACGTTAAACTACAAAAAAAAAGTAACAGTAAAGCTACTATACAAGGATATTTACGCCTTTATTAATCAAAACAACCTGTACAACTAAGAAACCTACCTAAACATTAATAACTAAGAAGTGATAAAACTTTATGCTATCTGTGCTAAACCCTTAGTTGAGAAAGATAACATTGTCTTAAGCCTACAGAGGCTATGTCCTAATACTAAGGCTAAAAATAACTAAGATAAGCCTAATCCTTTCTATGTATTCCAGCAAAAGGTTTTCTAGCTTATAGCTAATTTTAAAGACATTAAAACAAGTTAGTACTATTTTATATAAAATACCTTAAGTAATCAGTTGAGGCCTCTTAACGTGTTTTATAAGCGAGTCGTCCTTACAAGCGAGTCGTCTACCCCACCAACTTTGATTACCTTTAAAGCTACGCAACGCAACAACGTAATAAGGTAGAATAAAGCGATTAATATAGTAGATTAAATAGTATCTACAGCATCCATTTTGCACGTTCGTGAGTTGTGCCCAGTCTCCCTGCACCTCCTGCAGCGCGCAATAGCCTGGCGGCTAAGGCCTAATCGCTCACCACCTTGACGCTGTTCACGCTCAATCTGCTGGTCAGCCTCCTTTTAAGCTAGTATATCCTCTCCCTCTCTCTTTGTTAAGGTCCCACGCTTCTGTATCCGCTTCTTTTTGCGCTGCCTATGCTTAGTTGCTGCCTCGTTAGCTCTCTCAAGGCAGGTAATCTAATCGCGCATCAGCTCGGCTAAGAGCATTATCACCTTAGCCCCCTTTTTAAGCTAGTTAATCGCCTTAATAATTAAGGCTAGTAATAAGCTCTTATGCTGCCGCACGCGATTACGTATTAACATTAATTAAGCCTTAAGCTTACGTACGTTGCTTGGTGTACGAGCCTCCTAGGGAGGCTCTGCGAGAGTAGCTAGTAGAGTAGGCATACGCAGCTACACGTTGAGCTTTAATAAAACAGCGTCTAGCTAGAGAGGGGCTAGGCCTGCGCCTTAAAAAGCTGAGTAGATATTGGCTAAGGTAAACAACTAATTAAAGGCTGCCTTGAAGGCTAGTAGGAATTTGAGCTTAAGAATATAGTTAATATTATAGCGCATTAGAGCCTTAATCTCACAGCTGTACGCGCGCTTTATAGGCGAGAAGCAGCCTACGTTAAGAGGCTGCAGTAGGTAAGATAAGTAAGCTAGCATGCAGAGCGTGTAGATATTGCTCTCCTTGCAGAGCTCTTAAAACTTAAAAGACTAGTAGCTCTTGTAGCTATCAAGAATAAGTAGGCGGCGTGTTCTAACTACCTTGCCTTTAGTATGCTTAATAAAGTGCTTTAGCTACTTAACTCCTATCTTGTTAGTTGTCTAGCCGTTGTCGCTAACTGCAATAGCCTAGTCGCGTAAGATATCCTCCTTGTACTAGGCTAACAGGTAATACTTGCTAGCAAAGATAAGGAACAGTAGGATTGTCTAGCTAGCAGCGTTAATTGCAGCAATTACTGTCACCTACTTGTAGTTGCTAGGCTAGATAGTCTTTGGCCTGCCTCTCCTCTCTAACCCTGTAATAACTAGCTAAGTCTAGATCTTGCCTATTATAAAGCTAGCCTTGTTAAAGTTGTAGACGTCTTTATTACAGATGCTGTACTTAGCCTTTGTCTCCTCTACTAGCTTAAACTAGCAGCTAATTAGCACAGGATTCTTGCATAGAGCTCTCTACCTATTATATAATTAATTAAAACGCGTTATAAGACTGTCTGTACGCTTAACAAAGTTGCGCGGCTAGTAGACGTTAACGCAACCTGCGCTACGCGCAGCAAGCAGCTTATTAGCTATATTACGCGCAGCTGTATACGTAGGCCTAAATCCTTACTAATTAAGGTTAAGTATATGTCTAATAGTCACCTCCTCCTCTATCTAGGTAAGCTTCTTTAAGTTAGGCTAGCAATCGCGTTGTGCAGGCCTGCCAGCGCGTCGGTCGCGTAGCGTCATTCGAGGGACGTTAAACGCGCGAGCAGCAGCTCTCTTAGTCTTGATCTAGTGGCTATTGAGAGATGATATAGTAAGCTGCATATTAGCTTTGCATAAGCCTAATAGAGCTTGTTGGCGTTGAGGCATAACTAATTTGATTTTTAAAGGTGATTAAAGTTGGTGGGGTGGACGACTCGCTTGTAAGGACGACTCGTTTATAAAACACGTTAGCATAAAGATGCATCTAATATATAGTATACTTATTCTAATTACTACTAAACTAGAAAAAAAAGTCTATATAAACCTTAATCTATTAATTGCTATGGTAACCTTATAGCATCTCAAACTTGCACTCTAAAGAGTCATAGCCTATTAGTTATAACTAAAAACCTAAGAAAATCTACAAAAATATCTACTAGCTAAGAACTAAATAAATATGCAATAGTTAAGAAGCATAAGTTTATAAACAAAATAACTGTTGTATAACAAAGGCATAATGCTGCTAACGTCTAAGTAAGATAAGTTAGAGCGGAGGCTAGTAGCTAATAAGTTCCTACTCTACTGCCTATACTAAGCTCTCGTGCTCCAAAGGCAATACTAGCCTACCAACAGGCAGCTACACAACTAAATACTAAGCCCAATGATACTTTTTATGTAAATAACGAGCTAGATACCTGCAATTAAGAATAAGAGATTCTCTAGACTAAGTGTTATTATATAAATTCTACTTCTGTATTCCTTAAGATACCTAAGCAAGCCTACGCAAAGAAGCTAATTATTAATTTTAATTGCGTTAAAATTATTAAGGAGTAGTATTATAAAGTTAATATTAGATTACCACCTAGTTCTAATTCCGTGTTGTATAAGTAAATATACACTATTTATAAACGTACTACTACAAGCGTTATAAGTTTATTTAAAAAAGCTATACTTTCTAATGAAATTAATAAGTATCTGCTCTTACTATATGTAGGACAGAGCGGTTGGCACGAATTCTAATTTAACTTTGTTATTTCTAAGCCCTTTACTAGCAAGTATTACTTAATAAAGTAGAATAATCATCTACTAAGCTACTATTATTAATATTTTAAACTTAATATCAACTCTATGCCTGCTTAGAATAAGATTATTAATACTATAGAGTTATAACTGCAGGTAGAGGGGTTTTAATATATAGAAAGTATTATTACTAACGTCTGCACATAGCTTTCTAAAGAGAGCTAGATAGAAAATATTATTATAAATACATTTAAGATGTATTGCATTTATCTATAACGCAGAGATAGAAAGCTAAACTTTAAGTAGTTGCGCAACATGTACTACTTACTTATTCAATAGGCTATACGCACTAACCTAGGATACTATTTATAATACGCAATGCTCTGCAAAGAGTACACTTTAATCTCTTACTCTTACTACGCTAAGTATACTAAGAAAGGTAATTAAACTTACTTTAAGTATATAAACTTGAATCTTAAGTATACAATAGAAGAAAGCCTTAGTACTATGATAATTTAAGGTAGTGTCTTGTTTAATAATGAAGACAAGAACAACTACAGAAAAATGCTACTAAAATTCTATAAGCATATGCTAAAGTAACTGCGCTAGCGCAAAGAAGTAGGTATTCAATTATTAAACAGTCTTTTTCAAGAATAGGAAGACAAAAATAGCTAGAAAAAAAACATGTAAAAAGCGGTTTCTAACTTTTAATAGATAAAGCAAATCTACGAAAAGAAAGTTTAACTTTTATTACTTTTTGAACTTTATAAATCTACTAGGCTAACTGATTGCAATTATTATACTATTCTTTTTTAGTTCATTATAGTTTGAGACAGTATAATAAAAGTGTTGAATATAAGAACTTATAAAGAAATTTACAAAATGTACCATTATTTTACTACTACTTTTTCCGCTTCTTTTAGTTATTCTGACAAGGTTAGAGAGATTAAGTAGCTATTTTCTACCAATGTTTATATTAAGTACACGTTCTAGATCTAGAAAGCTTTTAATAGATAGGCTAAGTAGGATAATCTTCTTATCTAGAAGAAACTGCACAACATGCTATAAAACATTAATAAAGAATAGATTAACATTTATATCAAAGGATATTGTGTTTATGTTTCATAATAAATTATCAACTTATACCTTATAGTGCAGGAGCTAAAAATAATACATTTTATACTAATTTTGCCTAAGATGTTCCTGACTAGTTATTCTTCTCTACTAATAGAAATAACCTTCCGCACACGACAAAGGACTAAAATAAGTAAAATATTAATTCCTTTTAAGCTAATTATCTTTAGCGCCTTTAAAAAGACCTTAGCCTAAAAGTAGATAAGCGCTAAGTTCTCTAAGACAGCAAAGATATTATTATACTTTTTTCTATATAGCGTCTTCCTTGCGCTTGCTCTTAATTTAGTATAGTTATTTTCAATAACGTTTTAGTACCTACAACTTTAATTATTTTTAGAAACTTAAGCTTTAGCTGCTCTTACTGAGATAGTACCTGCGTCTAGACTATGTACAACAACTATTAGCGCTCTAGAACTTTGTTAAAGTAAGTGTTTAAAGAAGTAAAAGATAAGCTTACAGCAAGGATGTGCTAAAGATAGGCATGTAGTAAGAAAACTACTAAGCCTACAGAATCTAAGTGCTTACTACACACCTAGATTCTATAGCTACCTTATAGAAATACGTTCCGTCAATACTAGGCGGCAACCCAAGTAATTAAGTCATATTTCTATTATTTTTATTTTATTTTGTTGTTTATCTTTCCTTTTCTTCCTGCGGAACAAAGAGCTTAATAGAGCTAAGCTTGCAGAAAGGGGAGGTTTGTGCTAGTGCATAGACTAATACGCTACTGCACGCTAGGTTAGTGCTCAACCACTTAATTTTAAGGTATATAACCTCTTCCGTGTACCACAGAAAGAGGTCACTATTCATTATCTACTTATTTAACAACTCTACTCCTGCACTGTATCATTAAATAGGCCTCTCCTTCTACTAATGGTCTTTTATACTTACCCTACAATAGGGTTATTATTTTGTTAATTCTGATCTGGCATAATCTAACTACTAGTGAATTTCTACTCTTGTAGCAGTATGTCTTCATACACTCCAACACCCGTACACTAGTATTACTGCGCAAGTATAAAGTACACTACGTTAACTCCTTTATATTTAATCTAGGTGTGCACATTTTATACTGCAGCTACTCTTAAGTTAGTATCGTCTACAACTTATGAGATTGCAATATTTTTAGATATCTTTCTAAACAGTTTACTATCTTGTACAATGAAGTTTAATGCTTGTTTCTTCTATGCTTGTAGTTCTTGTAGTTCTATACCCTTAAGAGTCTTAAGGTTAACTAGAAACTAAGCATATTACTCTAATTTCTTAAAGAACTTGAAACAAAATATCCTTGCTTGTCCTGCTAATACATGTGCATTTATATTTCTTATTATATAATTAATAAACTCCTCTAAGTTTTTCTCAAGTTTTCGAGGTAGCTCCAAGTTGTTAGTTTTTAAATACTTTAACAGTGCATCTGCAACTGCATTCTTCTTTCTTAGGATATACGTAATGTTAAGGTTATATAGATAGATTGTTAATATCTGTCTGTTTATAACAGATTTTAGGTTATTAGTGCATAAATCATTTAATTAAAGCAATAAAAGTTGCAGTATTAGTTTCTATAGTAAAGTAAAAACTATAAAAGTAAGTTGAAAACTTCTTAAGAGCCTGAAGCATAGTCTTACACTCTAATTTAGTAGAGTACTATTACTTTTTTCTGTTGACTATAGTGTGCCATTAAACTATATTACAGAGGGGTGAGAAAAAAACAAGAAATTAAAAATATTATTGTTTATGAAGCTTTATAATTCTATAAGTAGAAGGGCTACACCAAAAAGGATTGAAGATTTGAAAAACCAAGAGCTTCTTCTTTAAGATAGGCTGCTTAGTAAGCTGCTTAATCAGCACGGTTGCCCCTGCAATTCCGCCCAAATTAAGAGAGAAACAAAAGTTTAAATGTATTTTCGTATAAATCTTTTTTGAACGCATAAAAATTGCTAAAAAATATAAATTTTTAAATAAGACTAGAAAATATTTTTTGTGTTAGATTTCAAAGTAGTACTTTGATAAATTACCTAGTTATAAGAACAAGCTTATTCTTGAGATTGATTTAGATGTTAAGATAAAATAGCTTACTAATACTTAGTAAGCTAGCCTATAGCTTCTCTTGTAGCTTAGTATTGCTATAGCTATTATAAAGTATAACTATTAAATAATTTTAGTAGAAACTAACTCCCTTATAGTATTGTTATTTCGTTATGTTAAAAAGTCTATTATTTTAGCAGTATAACAGTACTTAATAGTACACTTGTCGCAAAAAAGTGTGTATATATATCCTCTAACCGAAGCGCGATTTATCAATTGGTCGATATTTTGTTTCCGACAATCATGAGCCAGGACGGGGAAACTGCAATAAGCAATTTTGATGTTGTCGCTTACCTAGGTGGGTGATCACAAGCGAGAAATAGCAGCAAAAATAAGCCTAGAGGATATTAGAACACACAAGAGACAGCCAAGTACACAAGGAAGACACCTTGGAGTAGGTGCGCCTAGCGCGCTAGAGCCAGCGAGCCAGTATCCTAGCCTCCTGCTCAAGAGAGAGCGCCAAGAGAAGAGCTCTTAGGTAGATTACCTAGCTGGTTGCTAGTAATCTAGGGGGTGTGTCGCAAAAAAGTATGTATATGTATCCTCTAGCCGGAGCGCGATTTATTGATCGGTCGGTATTTTGTTTCCGACCACACTTATATAATATAAAACTTCATTTAAGTCTATATTTTAAATTTTTCAAAATATCTACTCAGGATAAATACAATCATTTTAAGTTCTCTCTTAGGTTTAAAGGTAGCTTTCTCTCATAATTCTTTATAAAATTGATTTTTTTTTTAGCAAATTCTATAAGCTTTTTATAAGAAATTATCATCTATTCTACTTTTCTAGGTCATGGTTGAATTTTTTGAATAATTTATCAAGGTTTATATTAAGTAATCTTTAAACCTTGTTAGAGATCTTAGTACAATAGCCTAGTTTAAGCGTAAAAGTAAATAAGAAAGCTAATATTTTCCCATAATTCAATTTAAAGTATTTATTAATACTATTAGATAGATCTTCTAGTAAATTACTATCTAAGGAAATAAGCTTAAAAAATGTATGTTAAGTATTAACTTACTAATTAATTTAAGTAAACTATAAGCTATGAAGAAGATGCTATGAAAAAAGTAAGTTATAATAAGTAAATAGACTTGATATACTATAACCTTACTAAAATTTTACGTAATCAGCGCTTATATAAGCAACATCTATTTTTTACACCCTTTAATTATACTTTAAGTAATTAAGATACTACTCTCTATAACCCGCTTACCTAATCCTCACGTAACCTTATTCAACAAAGTTTTTTATTTGCGATTTTTATACGTCCAAAAAAAAGTTATGATGAAATTCATTTTGAGTTATTTTTTTTCCTCTTGATTTGAGCGGAATTGCAGGGGCGGCCGTGCTGATTAAGCAGCTTACTTAGCAGCCTTCCTTAAAGAGGAAGCTCTTGGCTTTTTAAATCACGAACTCTTTTTGGTATAGCCCTTCTACTTCTAGAATGATAAAGCTTTAAAAATAACAACCCTTTTAATTTCTCTTTTTTTCTGTCACCCCTCTGTAAGTGTTATTTACTGTTATCTTTAAGTTGTTTAATACATGCTCCTGCACTATTTAAACTTATATTAGTTATTAGGAATATCTACTTGTCCTTAGTATTAGTTTAGTATAGGTTCGTAAGTGCAGGCGTATTATATATAACCTGTTTTAGCGTGTATATTGCTATATCTTATGTATCTCTTTACTTAAAAAAGGTATTGTGTTGTAGGATTATAACAAAGGTTAAGCAATTTTAGTAAAGTCTTTTACTTATTTATAGTAGTAGACGTATATGCCCACAAAAGATTGTATTTCTCTCTTATTTTTGCATAGTAGCTAGTTTATAATCGACTTAACTTTCTTCTAGTTAGGAAAACAACTTTGAGGGCTAACTTGTAGCCTACAAACTTAAGTTGTTTCATAAGAAAATAACACTTTTCTTTTAATATAGCATCTCTAGCTTGTTTAATATTAGCTAGCACTTTATATAATTGTATATTATGCTTAGAAACATAACGTTGCACCCCTAGTATTAATTCTTCGCTACTTTAGTTAGTCTTAGGTTCTCTACATGTAATGTTGTTAATAAAAAGTATAGTATTAGGCTAGTAGTCTCTTAGAATCTTTATTATTACTTGTTAGAGTGCTACTACAGAGTTAGTAGCACCTATAATTATTATACATAACTTTATAAGTCCTACTAGCATTTAGAAAGGTGTTATGCCTCTGCTTTCTAGATAGAGTGTAATTCAGTTATATCCTAAGAATAAGTCTATAAGTAAAATAATCTTGTATCCTGCAAACCTCTCTAAAAACTTATTAGCTATCAGTAGTAAGTTTATATTTTATATAGTAACTGCATTTATCTTTTGCGCATTGCTAATTTTTTAAACGCCTTTGTTCTTCTTTAGTACTAGATGCTATAGATTGCAATATTGTTGTACGGGTGTTGGAGTGTATGAAGACATACTGCTACGAGGGCAGGAGATCACGGGTGATAAGATCACGCAAGAACAGGGTTGGTAAGATAATAATCTTATTGTAGGTTGAGTACAAAAGACTATCAGTAGAAGGAGACGCCCATTCAATGATACAGCGCAGGAGTTGAGTTGTGGAGTGAGTAGGTGATGAATGGTACCTCTTTCCGCGATACACAGAAGAGATTATATAACTCAAGATCAGGTGGTTGAGCACTGACCCAGCGTGTAGTAGAGTATCACCCTGTGCACCGGCACATTATTATTAAACCTTTCTTATGTTCCTTAATTTAGGCAAACATTAACTATATCTATTACTTGCAATTCTATAGCTAAAGTAATACTAGGAGATAGCTATTCTAGTCTGTGCGCTATTATTTTATAGAGTATCTTTAATACTTATATAGTACTAAGTCTTAAAATATTTGTTTATATTCCAGTATTAATTAGGGACTTTAAGAAGCTGCTGTTTAAAATAACTTAGTATTCTAGCAGGTCTATTTGAGCAAAGACTTGTCGATTCTTTTAATACACTCCTTAGACCTCCTTAGTAGGTATATTTATCTAGAAGTTACCTTTTCTATAACGTGGTTCACAAGCGAGCGAGCGTATCCTCACCAGCGCGTCAACGTCGACACAAAAACGCGAGATGTCTTAACAACACAACGCCTAATCTACTTATACTTAAGCAGATCTATAGCCTGCTCTTTTTAATATCAATTCTAAACGCGTATAAAGAAGTTATTATATTACTAGAATCTATAATCTTCTTAACTCTCCTTTTAAGTTTTAACGCTCTAGGAGATGCTTTTAACACAACTGTAAACTAAACTTAAAGCGCCTAAACAAGCTAGAAGAAGAGGCTATAGTTAAACGAGTTTTTAAAGAGTCTACGCGAGGATTTATGCTTATAAAGCTTAACATTTCAGAAACAGCTAATAAACTATTAAATATGCGCGCTAGTAACCTTGTTAGAAAAAACTAAGTCAAAAACTTTGTTAAGCAAACTTCTAAGCTCTGTACGCGCTAGAGCTATCCTTATAATTACTAGCAAGCTGCCTACAAGGACCTAGTAGCTATCTAGCGCTAGCTAACTTAGTCTAGGCGACAAAGCAGAAGTAGTGTATTATAAATATTAATATCTATAACCTTACCAAAACTAGCTTTACGATAAGCAAGATTTTATTATAGTTAATTATTTCAGGCTTAGAGAAATATAGCAAAAAGGAAGTAGATATAGCTAAGTACCTATAAGTAAGTTACTGTAATTTGAGGCGTAGGCGCGTTAAGTTACTAAATACTATATTTTGTTGTCTTTGCAGGCAAAGTACTTATTAACGTTTAATTTAAAAATTTGCTTGCTGTCTAAGTTCTTTAAGTTAGTCTTAATAGCTGGACAAAGAATTAGCTTAATCTTACTAAGTCAGAGCACTTTAATACTTATATAAAGAGCTAGATTGCAAGTAGGTATTAACTACTTATTATTAACAGCTATAAAAGCTACTACTTTATTAATTTTTAAGATCTTTGTAAAGAGAAAAATATTATTCTTCTTTACATGCCTGCGCACTTATCTTACTTATTATAGCCTTTTAATATTGCCTACTTCTTACTATTAAAGCGTAAGTATGGCAACGCTATTTTAGGCTTAGCACGCAGCTGCACTAACTATATTAGCAAAAAGACTTTTCTACAAGCCTTTAAGGCTGCTGTTAAGTAGTCTATTATAAAAGGAGAAAATTTAAGCTAGCTTTAAAGGCGCTAGTTTAGCTCTATAGAAGTTATAGGCGGTGCTATTGCAGCTTAATGTAGTAGTATAAATACTAAAATAATTACTACAACAAGTAGCTGCTTAAGAGGCGTAGACACTACGCAACGCGCGTAAAGTTAAGGCTTAAATTAGTTTTATTTAATAAAGTGTAAGAAAGCGCTGTAAGTCTTTTTACTAATTTACTTACCAAGTAAATTGCGTAGTTAAGTGAGGAGGCTTAGTAAATAGCATATAAGATAGTGCTTTTAGTAAAGAAAATTACTACTCTTTAAGAAGCTTTTAATAAATTAAATAAATATAAAAGCTGTAAGCAGCAATACATATAAATAAAGGAGACTCTTACTATAAATATGGTACATAAAGTATTAGCTAAACATGCACATAGTAGTTGTAGCAATAGTAAGAGCGCGTTAAAGAGGGTGCAAGAAGAGAGGTAGTGCGGGCGTGGTAAGCAGACTAGACACAACGCTCATACTAACGCAGTTAAGGTAAATAGTGCAAGTAATAGTAACGTGGTTCACAAGCGAATTGCTCACCCAAGCGAATTGCTCACGCCCCACTAGCGCGTCGACGTCGACACCTCAACGCGTCATGTCTTAACGACGCTATTATCTATCAACTTTTCTTGAATTAGATCTTCAGCTAGCTCTTTCTGATATCCAATCGCAACGTGTTCAAAGCCAAAGACGTGCTGCTTCTATCTATAACGTGCCTTAAAGAACTTTATCTTACTAATACGCTAGAAAGCGCCCCCGACGCGACTGTGAAGCGAATTTAAAACGCCTAAATAAGCTAGAAGAGGAGGCTATAGTTAAGCGTATTCTTAAAGAGTCTACGCGAGGATTTGCGCCTACAAAGGCTAATGTTTAAGCAATAGCTAATAAACTATTACATAAGCATGCTAGCAACCCTATTAGCAAGAACTAGGTTAATGACTTTATTAAGCGAACTCCTAAGCTCTGTACGCGCTAGAGCCGTCCTTATAATCACTAGCGAGCCGTCTGCAAGGACCTAGCAGCTATCTAGCGCTAGTTTAATCTAGTTAACGCAACAAAGGAGAAGTAGGGTATTATAGACAATAATATCTACAACTTTGACAAAACTAGCTTTATAATAGGCAAGATTTTATTACAGTTAGTTATTACAGGCTTAGAGGGATATAGAAAAAAGAAGCGAGTATAGCTAGGCAACTGTAAGTGGGTTACTGTAATCTAAGGCGTAGGCGCGTTAGGTCACTATCTACTACCCTTTGTTGTCTTTACAGGCAAGGTACTAATTAACGTCTAGTTTAAAGATCTACCTGCTAACTAGGTTCTTAAAGTTAGTCTTAATAGCTAGACTAATAATTAGCTTGCTCTTGCGTAGCTAGAGCACTATAATACCTATACAAAGAGCTGCACTGTAGGTAGGTATTAACTACTTATTATTAACAGCTATAAGAGCCACTGTTCTATTAAATTTTAAAATTTTTGCAAGAAGAAGAATATTATTCTTCTTTACATGCCTACACACTTATCTTACTTATTACAGCCCTTTAATATTACCTGCTTTTTGCTGTTAAAGCGCAAGTATAGTGACGCTGTTTTAGGCTTAGCACGCAACTACACTAACTATATTAGCAAGGAGACCTTCTTGCTAGCCTTTAAAGCTGCTTTTAAGCAGTCTATTATAAAAGAGAATATCTAAGCTAGCTTTAGAGGCGCTAGTCTAGTCCTACATAACCTACAGGCTGTGTTATTAAAGCTTAATATAGTAGTGCAGACACTACATTAATTACCGCGACAGGTAGACGCCTAGGTGGCGCAGACACCACGCAACGCGCGCAAAGTTAAGGCTTAAAGTACTCTTATTTAATAGAGAGTAAGAAACTGCCTTAGGTCTTCTGTAAGTTCTTTTAACAAGAAGGTTACGCAGTTAAGTAAGAGGGCTTAGCAAATAGCATATAAGATAACGCTTATAAGAAAGAAAGTAGCTGCTTTTTAAGAGGCTCTAGATATAGCAAACAAGCGTAAGAGCTGTAAGCGGCAATACGTATAAATAGAAGAGACTTTTACTATAGGCAAGGTACAAGAAGTATTAGCTAAACAGGCGGGTAGTAGTTGTAGTAATAGTAAGAGCGCGTCCAAGAGGGTGTAAAGGGAGAGGCGATGCAGGCGTTACAAGCAGACTAGACACAACGCCCGTACCTGTGCGGTTAAAATTAATAGTGCTAGTAATAGTGATAAATCTAAGAAGTAAATTAGCTTATTATAATTTCTAATATACTGTGGTTGAAAGCTGTGATAATGTTGCGAAGTCGCCTCGCTAGTAGGGCGTGAGCAATTCGCTTGGGTGAGCAATTCGCTTGTGAACCACGTTAGTAATTTTGATAATTAATTGAGTATATTGTAATAGTTTATTAATTGTAAGAAAATTACATAATATCGTGTCGACGTCGACGCGCTAGTAAGGATACGCTCGCTCGCTTAGTACGCTCGCTCGCTGTAAAGGGCTGAAGCCTTGATGTTCCCTAGTACTCGGCCTGTGGCCTTCGTTGGCGTTTCTTACCTCAGCACTAAGCTAGGCCACCTAGTGTTCGGCCACCCTAGTGCTCGGCCACCTAATCGAGATCGCGACAATTTTTTTGAAGCCGTGCAACTCAACCAAAACGCTATTAAAACGGATAATCGTGAAGTTGCAATCCAAAACGCTATCCGCGATCTTAATGCTGGTGTTTTTACAAGCCAGCGAGCTGCCTGTTAGGCCTAGGGCGTCCCCTGCTTAACTCTACAAGGCCGCCTCGCTAGTCGCGCGCCTAACGCGATAGCTCATCATCAACAGCAGCAATTAACTCTAGAGCAAGAGGAGTTTCTTGTTCAGTAGATTTTAGATAAGAATCTTTAGGCTCAGCCTCCAGCGCACTCCCGTGTATAAGAGATGGCGATCTAGATCCTTTACATAAACGGCGATTACAAACCTCTTAGTTACAACTAGGTCTCCTTCTTCCTCTAGCGCAACCAACGCGTCCACAGCGTCGTCAGCTAATTAATTAAAGCTTCCTAAGCTGAGGCAGCGAGCCCTAAGCTAATTAGAACATTCCTAGAGCTTGTAGAAGCGGCGCGACTCTAGCTAGGTATACAGCTCTACAATATATACAATATAGACAAGACTAGAATTGCAATTAGCGTATGTAATAACACTAAAGTCCTTGCTTCTACTTACAAGCGTAAGGCTTACGTTAAGTCTCTAGAAAACTAAAAGTAGATTACAATTATTAAGTGTGTATTAGCTAATAGGCGTACGCTCCGCCCGCTTATAATTTTTAAAGGACAGCGCGTCCTTACAAGCTAGTTTAATAGAGCTATACTAGACTAGCTATACATAACTTTAGATAACGGCTAGACAAGCAATAGCACTAGTTTAAAATAGTTACAACGCGTCTTTATTACAGAAACTTTAATATACGCTACTACGCAATTACTTGCTTATTCTTAATAGCCACGGCTTTTATAACAATATTAACTTTTTGTAAGAGTGCTACTAACAGCGTATACACGTCTTATACCTACCTGCCTACTCCTCCTATATTCTGCAGCTGCTTAGTCTCTCACTATTTAGCGCAGTTAAGAAGAGCTATTGCTAACAAGTACGCGCTCTTGCTGTAATTAGCGACGCCGCTCCTGTTAGGAAACAATACTCTATTAGTCTATACTATAAAGCTTAACAGCATGGCTTATTAGAGCAAGTAATACGCGCTAGGTGGTAAGCTTCAGGAATCGCTCTATACAACCTAGAACTAGTGCTTTAGTTATCGCAGCTACAGACTCGGCTAGCAACTCTACTACCTCGCGCACAGCTAATATACAGTAAGGAGACTGTTATAACTACTCCTTAACAGTCCTAGGACTTGTACAAGCAACAACAGCAGCTTAGGCAGTTAGAGCAGCTGTCGCGAGCGACGCGAGTATTGCTTAGCAAGGCAGGCAAGGCGCTAGCAGCAGCAAATACTCTTAACGCCGCTCTCCATACAAACAATTTAAAGCTACATCATTAAGCTAATTAATTAAAGATTAAGAAGCTAAAAAAGCGCGTTTATTTAGAGCTAAATAAGCGCTTTGTCAACGTTAAAGCTATTGAAGCAGCTATAGACGCCGCGGCTGCTTCAGCAGCCCAAAAGACTAAGAAACAGACTAGAGGAGCGGCTTAAAAAGCGCCTACACAGTCTTACGATATTCTATATAGTTCTATGTGTAATTAATGGCAAATATAACTTGTTTTGGTCGAGTTGTACGGCTTTAAAAAAATTGTCGCGATCTTAATTAGGTGGCCGAGCACTAGGGTGGCCGAACACTAGGTGGCCTAGCTTAGTAGCTGACTATCAGCCGCACTATTTGCGCTAGCTGTTAGCTGATCCGGCAACCTCCAATAACCTTGGTTAGTCCTAACTATCTGGGTTGAATATAAAAACCTTTACGTAGTCTCTATAGTTCTTTATCTATTTTATTCACCTTCACCGTTACCTTGCATCTTTGGTTAACCCAACGCACCCTTACAATTGAATTAGATCCTTCTTTAGCTACTCGTGTAGCTACGTCGTACTTGGAAGCCCTCTAGAGCTATATCTAGACGAGAAGCTAGCTAGAGCTATATCTACGCACTGAAGCCACCTAGAGCTATATCTAGACAAGACTCTGATTGATTAGATCGCTAATCTCAGTTAAAGCTGTTTTAAATCTACTAAGGATTAACAGTAGAAGAAGCACAAGGAGTGCTAAGGGATACCTAGCTAAACAAGACCCTACCTAAAACGTTTAAATTTGTTAGATAGGCCTACTAAGCGTAGTAGCCCTAGAAAACAGACGAAGGATAAGCCTACTAAGCGTAGTAGCTCCTACAACAATCCCTGCCAACAATAATAGAGTACTAGCAAGTACCTATAAATACAATAGCAGAACCCTTAGCAGCTTTTTTAGTTGTAAGAATAGCAGAACTACACTAAGATAGTGTTAGTAGACCTAAAGTAGAGACTACTTTAGAAGGTCTTTGTAGAGCGGGTAGCCTAGACGAGATAGCTACTTCTACAAGGATACAGGAAGCCTTTTAAGCTTAGGAGGCTATAGGCACATTGCAACAAGAAAGGGAGCCTTGGGTAGAACAACAACCTTAACTACTACCTTAGTTACCTACCCTATTAGCTGCCCTAGGAAATTAACAATCTCAAACGCCTAGGCGTTTCAAACAACTAAATCCTAATACCTTTAACAGAAATAGAAAGATGTACTAAATCTTATAACAACAACTTACTGCTAAGGTAGAAAATAACAAGGAAGACTTTAACAGGGATAAAAAGACTTGCAATGACGCCTTTAGTTAACTAAAAGGCTCAGCTGCAACTCTTACCCTGCCTTTCCTAAACCAAATGGGGATTTCTAATTTATAGAACTTTAATAAATTATTAAACTTCTTTAATTAAATGTTTGGCGATCCCTATAGGGCAGAGAGAGCTAAGAACAAGCTTTAGTCTATAAGCTAAGGCAAAAAGCATTCGCAAATACATTATGGAATTCTAGGAGCAACTGCTATTATCTAATAGTAGCTTAGACGAGGATACAAGGATAATGCTTTTCTAAAAGAGTCTTATTTAGAAACTTTAAGACAAACTTGTAGGTATTACCTATAAGGATTTAGATAGCCTGCAAAACAAAGCAATAGAGATTGCCGATCACCTCTACAGAATAGAGAAGTACTCTAAAGGCAGAGACAATAAGCCTAAGGAACGATACTCTAAAGGATACAAGCCAAGACCCGCTTCTCCTCCTCCTCCTCCTACAGGAGACCAGATGGAAGGGATAGAGTTTACCAGACGATCAGCTAGGCCACAAAGGTTTAGTGATCTAGAACTAAACGGATTAATAAAAGAAGGACGCTGTTTTAACTGCAAACAGAAGGGCCATTTGTCTACATATTGTACAGAGAAAAGAAAATCCTCTAAAAAGGAGAAAAAGACTTTGGTTAAGTCCTCTAACTCTAAGAAAGAGAAAGATAATAAGCTTAGCGAGAGAAGCTCAAATAAGGACTTAGATTCAGAAAAAGAGTAGCTCCTGTTCAAAGTCACCAGCAGGAGCCTCTAATAAGTTAGGATAACTTAGTTAAGGAGTGGGCTACATTCATAAGAACATCAGCAGCAATAGAATTACTTTAGAGGCGCTAGTTAATCGTTACACTTTCGCCTCTACTTTAATTAATACAGGAAACCTTGCATACTTGCTTATTAGCCCTCAACTTGTTAAGAACGCTAACTTATAGTGCATTTCTATTTCTCCTAAGAGATTAGAAGGAGTTACGGATAAACCTGGAACTATCAACAAAGCTGCTAGGTTAGACATTAATATTATAGGTTATAAGGATACAATTTAGGGTTATGTGGCCCCTACACGCCCTAGCTACAATTTAATACTTAGACGGCCCTAGATAAATAGAAGACAGGTTACTATTGCTCCTTCTAAAAAAACAATTTACATCTATTCTTCTAGCTAAAGGATTAAGTTACTTAGCACTAAGAATTGCCCTATAAAAGAAGACTAGAGATTAAAATAAATAAGCACAACAGCTTATTACTCCTATATTAGGCAGGCAAAAAAGGATAAGTCTATTTAGACTTTTGCTGCTTCTTTTAAGGATATTAAAAAAGCCCTAGCTCCTAAGAAGAAAGTAAAGGTCCTACCTTTACTTCCTAAGGCTTATTAACACCTAGCTTAGATTTTTGATCTAAAAACTGCCTTTGTACTACCTCCTTTACGCAGATCTAAAGTAGATCACCGAATTGAATTAGAGAAAGATAATAAAGGCAAAGAAAAGGAGGCTCCCTAGGGACCTCTATATAGTATAAGCCGCCTAGAACTTCTAGTATTACAAAAGGGGCTTATTTTTCTACTTAACAAAGGATAGATTACAGCTAGTAGCTCTTCTACCTCCTCTCTTGTTCTTTTTGCTAAAAAACCTAGAGGAGGATTACGTTTTTGCGTTAATTACTAAGCCCTAAACGCTATTACAAAGAAAGATTGTTATCCTTTACCTTTAATTTAAGAAACCCTTAACAATATTGCAAAAGCTAAATAGTTTACAAAGATTAACGTTTCTGCAGCTTTGTACAAGATTAGAATTAATGCAGGAGATAAGTAGAAAACAGGGTTTTGCACTAGATTTAGGTTATATAAATAGCTAGTTACTCTATTTAGTATAGTAAAAGCTCCTAGTACCTTTTAACACTATATTAATTAGACCCTCCGCGAGTTTATTAACGATTTTTGCTCAGCCTACCTAGACGACGTATTAATTTACACATATAGTACGCTTAAAGGACACTAACGCAATACAAATAAAGTTCTAGAAGCTATAGGCAAGGCTAGATTATCTTTAGATATCTAGAAATGCGAATTCGACGTATAGAGTACATAATACCTAGGTTTTATAATTAAAGCAGGAAAAGGACTTTAAATAGATCCTAACAAAGTAAAAGTAATTAGAGATTAGCAGGCACCTACAAACGTTAAAGAAGTACGCAGTTTTCTTAGTTTTGCAAACTTCTATTAACAATTTATTAAAAACTACTTAGAGATAGTAGCTCCTCATTCAAGGCTTACTAGAAACGTCTCCTTCCTATAGAGAAAAATAGAGCAAGATGCTTTTAATAAGCTAAAGGAGTTGTTTATTACTAAACTAGTACTAGCTTAACAGGATCCTGACAAAGAAACAATCCTAAAAACGGACTCTTCTAGATATGTAGTAGCAGGAGTCCTCTTACAATACAACGATAAAGGAAGCTTACGCCTAGTAGCTTATTATTTAAAAAAGATAACTAGCACGCAAAGCAATTACAAGATACACAATAAAAAATTACTAGCAGTTATCTCTTGCTTATCTAAATAGAATGCTATGCTACAGTCTTTAAATAAGTTTATAGTTATTATAGACTATAAAAACCTTAAATATTGTAGCAAGCCTAGACAGCTTAGCAAGAGACAAATAAGATAGGCTTAATTTCCAGGAAAGTTTCCTAACATAGAAATTCCCTACAGGCCTAGAGTTAATAACTCTAGGGCTAATGCTTTATCTAGGAGACAACAAGATATGCCAGCAAACAACTAGGATACTAGAATTTCTAGGAGGTTTCTATAAGTATTTAAACCTACAACTGCAGCTACTAATAAAGAACTAGAGGAAGAAGAAGTGCTAAGAACCATTAGCTGCAATAGCTATCTAGCAGCTGTACAAGAGCAGTTAGATCTAGAGAATCTATAGGATAAAGCTAAAAAAGAGAACAAAACTTACTAAAAAGCCTAAAAAGCTGCAAGGGATAGTAAATAACAATTTCCTACAGCTTTAGATCTTAAACTTTCTATTTCTAAATGCTAACTAGATGATTCTAGAAACCTCCTATACTGAGATCGAAAATGGGTACTAAATAATGAACCTCTAAGAACTAGAATTATCTACGAAATCCACAGTTCTAGAGCTTTAGGCTATCTAGGAAGGAATATTACCTACTAAGCTATTGCAAGAGAATACTTTTAGCCCTTTATTAGCAAAAGTATTAGAAGATATATAAGGAACTACTTAGTGTGTAGAAGAATAAAACTCTAGAGAGACAGCCTAAAAGGCTTACTAAAACCCTTGCCTATACCTAAGCAAATATAGAAAGATATTTCTATAGGCTTTATTACATGGTTACTAGAAAGCAAAGGCTATATAAACCTTATAGTAGTTACAGATAGACTTAGTAAGGATGTTGTCCTAATAGGCCTTAAGAACATTACTATAAAGAGTGTTGCTAAAGCTTTTATTAACTTTATAGTAGCTTACTATTAGTTACTAAACTATATTACCTTAGACAAAGGTATACTGTTTGTTAACTATTTTTAAATTAAGCTTTGCGAGTTATTAGATTTTAAGCGACGCCTATCTTCTAGATACTATCCTAAAACTAACAGGTCTATAGAAAGAATAAACTCTATAGTATAGGCTTATTTATAAGTCTTCTGCAATTAGGATTAAACAAATTAGAAAAGCAACCTAGAGATAGCTAAGATTGTAGTTATAGCAAGGCAAGCTTAGTCTACTAAAATGTCTCCTTTCTTCCTACAACACGGCTATAAGGTAGATCCTCTACAAATTGCAACTAAGCACAGCCCTTAACAACATCTTCTAAGGAAAATACATAAAGACTATTAAAAGGTAGAAAATATTGTTAATAAACTACGGCAAAGTATTAAGCTTGCACAAGCTATAATATGAGAAAGTTAACAAGAACAAGAAAAGTAGGTAAATAAGAGAAGACACTAATTACTTTAGCTTAAAATAGGTAATAAGATATAGTTAAAACTAGGCGATTACTACAAAATAAAAAAGCCTAGCAGAAAACTTAACTAGAAAAACCTTAAGTATATAGTACTTAATATTATTACACTAACCGTAGTAAAATTAAATACTCCTAGCTAAATTTACTTAGTATTTGATGTTAATAACCTTAGACTAGCGTCCTCAGACCCTCTACTAAGCCAGCCAATAGACGACAATAAACCTCTACTAATTGAGACAAAGGATGGAGAAGAATACCTAGTAAAGACACTATTAGAAGAAAAAGGAAAAGGAAGAAAAAAGCAGTACTTAATTAAATGGTTAGGATATCCAGATTTAACCTAGGAACTAGCTATTAATCTAGAAGATACGGAGGCCCTAGAGGAGTGGAACTCTAGGTAATAAGATTATTACTTCTACTATATTTAGGAGGGGGGTATTGTAAAGGGCTAAAGCCTTGATGTTTCCGAGTACTCAGCCTGTGGCCTTTGTTGGCGTTTCTTACCTTAGTACTAGTAGCTAACTATCAGCCGCACTATTTGCGCTAGCTGTTAGCTGATCCAGCAACTATTAATAACCTTGGTTAGTCCTAACCATCCGGGTTGGATATAAAAACCTTCACGTCGTCTCTATAGTTCTTTATCTAATTCATTTACCTTCACCGTTACCTTGCATCTTTGGTCAACCCAACGCACCCTTACACTCGCTTGTGAACCACGTTACATCTTATAACAAGTTTATATATTTAATTAATACGTATTTATTGCATTATAATACGCATTCTTAATAAGCAATGTAATAAGTATGGTTTTATTAGTATTGTATTCTCGGTCCGTGCGTTAGTTTAGCTAATTAGCAGCTAAAACAGATTCTAGGTACGCTAAATTCCACCTAGATTCTGTAATTTCTCTACTAATTATAACGGCAGGCGTATCTAAACTATCTGCAACATTAATTTATTATGAAGAAAGTTATATAGCTATTTTTAAATGTTATCTTGTCTTATAAAGTCTAATACAGTAGCACCTTATACTTTTTATCTAAGTAAAGCAGTTGTAATACAATTTAGCTATCTTTGTACTATCTCTCCTAACTTAAGATTAGAAAGCGCATTTATAAACTTTATAGTCTTCTTCTTTTATCTTTACTATAGATGCTTTAAATTAGCTAACATGCTGTTATCCTGCCAAGATGACTGTAGCAGTTCAAAAATCAAAATCAGTATAAAATAAAGCTAACTAATAAAAGGTATATTACTCTATGTTTCCTCTTGTAGAGAATGCATATCTATAGGCTATAAGTTAAGAATTAGGGCATTACCTTAAATTATATAATTACTTCCTTAGGTGCTTGTATTCTTGCTTGGCCTTTTTGATTTCTTTATTTCTTTATTCTAGACACAATTAATATCTTAGTAAAGAAAAAGGTCTATGCGCTTCAAGCGCGTGTAATAGTATTTAACTTAGAGATGTTGTGCAAAGCATTTTCTCCGCCTCCTAGTATTATATTAGCAGCATCAATATTATCAAGCTTATTAATGTATTTGTCTGTAGCAGAATTGTAAAATTGTTCCTAGAACTATTAGAACTGCTAGAGAATATTATTGTAGTAACCTTGGTTTATTAAACTAGTTTCTATGTTTACAAAACTGGAGGCTCTCCCCCTAAACCTTAAGCCTAGTAATGAGTCTTTAGTAGTAAACTTCTTAAGTATTATACTAGAGGCTAGTTAATTGAGTACATTATTAGTAATGTTGTAAAACTCTTAGATCTTTGCCTTTAACTATAGTAAGACTTAGTTTAATAGTAGGTATTTTAGATTTTCCCCAAGATGTTTATGTAGTAGCCTAAAGTAGTAAGTTTCTTTTTTAGCCGTAATATCCTCGTTAATTCTAACCCATTCTAGCTGTTTTAGGACGTACTTTAGTTTAGAACTCTTAAGCATGTGTTTTACAAAACCATATTCACAATAAAAAGTATTTATTGTTATATTATTTAAATATGCTGTACATGTTTTAGTAGAATATTTCTTTTTAGTATTAGTGATAAAAGAACTTAATCGAACACCAACTTTTCAAGGCGAGAAAAAGGTCTAGGTTTGCCTTTTTCTCGCCTTAACTATCTTAAACGCCTTCCTAAAATTAGTTTCTAACACCTGTTTTCTTAGTGCAGGTGTTGTGCCGCGCGCGCTGGCCGGTTGTAGAGAAATAGAGTGGTTACCTGTTGAAAACTCTGCAAGTAGTCTATGCGTAAGCTAATTCTAGAGTTCGATTAAAGGCACAATCCGACTTCTACTTGACAAAGCAACGGCTTTCTACTTAGGTAGATAAATTTATTGGCGTAGTGAACTAATAAATTTATCTACCTAGCTATTTATTCAAAATCCCTACACTAACTCGATATACAGACCTCCTATATCGACTTACACATTAGAATTGATAGCTAGCGCTCCTAGCTATCTATCTACACTAAATCTCTCTATCCTGTCTTGATATACCGACCTTCTATATCGACCTACACATTAGAATTGATAGCTAGTGCTCCTAGCTATCTACCTATACCAAAATCCCTCCATACCAACTCAATATACCGACCTAATATACCGACTTACACATTAGAATTGATAGCTAGCGCTCCTAGCTATCTACCCACACTAAATGATATACCGACCTAATGTATCGACCCTATGCCGAATTGCTTAGCGTACTTATAAAAGCAATATAAGAGGGCAGCTAGCATAGCCTACAACAATAACAAATGAGAAGTACAGGAGATAACTAGACTAGCATACTAGCTCTATGTACCCTCTACAAAACAAAGGACTAAGAGAGATACTTGTTAAAACTACTCTAGGCTGTAAGCCTTCCAAAGAACTAAAAGAGCTACTTGTTAAAACTATCCTAGGCTACGAGCCTCACCTTCATTTATATAAACCCCTCCTTGTAATTAAAAACATTTATTAGAAAACCCTACATAGTTACCTGCAGGCCTAGCCTGCACGTCTTATATTGCCTTAGGCCGAGAAAGGACGTTAAACCACAATAAAAAAAGCTGTTATTTCTTTTGCTAGAGAGCCTAGCATTATTTGCTTATACAATAAAGTATACGTAGTTAGTAAGTTTTTTTGGAAGTTTCTTAGTTGTAGGGTAAGCTATAAGTATGTTAATAGTTAATAGTCTAAGCTTTAAATTACCTAAGACTTAATAAAGTCCTCTACATCTAGGTTAATGTTTACTAGCGTGCTTATTTCTTTATGTACTTTGCTAAACTTAGCCGCTTCTTTCTTCACTTTCTTAGGAGTAAATGTTGCACGCTATTTAGATAGTACAATCTAGCATATCTCTGCATGAGCGCTTTTTTATTCTAGCTAATAAATTTTATTGGCTTCGGCCTTTTAAGACAACCTTTTGACGTGACCACACATTTTGTAAACATCTTTTCATTAAAAAAAGATTTATTGCTAACAATAGGTATCTGGGCTTATGCCCCCTTGTTTAGCCGGCACGCAATTAGTGTATCGTATGTTTAGATGGAAACAAAGATGTGTAATATCGCTTTGACTAACTATCTTAACTAATAACTATTTACTGCTAACTGCAACTTCTATTGTCTTATTACTATCCCAGTAGTGTTGTAGTCGCGGCGTTTGGTGCCTATTCTTAGATGTAAATAAATAATAGTAGCATTACTATCTATGTACGGCTCTCCTTTCTCTAAAGGCAATTTATAAAAATTCTCTACTTGTTAGTTTATTTTAGCTACTTAATTTATTTTTAAGGTATCAAAGGTGGTGGTTGTTGTTGTAGTCAAAATAGGTTTTCTAAAAAAGTGAAAAGCAGCTGCCCTCTACTAATCAGTCGCAAAAGTCAAAAAAAGATTATATATAGTTAACAAAATTTAAACAGTAAGTAGATAAGGTCCATGCGCTAAGCGCTTAGAGCAGAAAAGCTTAGACTACTAAGCAAAATTAGGATTAAAAAATTTGCTCAAAGTACTAAAAAACGACACTAATTAAAACGTGTTCAACGGCGATTGCTAGCCTATAGCTAGCAACAAGATTGCGATGGAGGTAGAGGAGGTAGAGGTAGAGGAGGGTAAGGACACGTACGTTACCGCAACAGGAGCCTACAATACTTTATAAAAGCTCCCTGCCTACTACTTCTCACCTTTAGGATTTCCCACACCACACAGTACCGCATACAAACAATACAATACTTAGACTATTCTTCTTCCTATTTAACACAAAGACTAATAGCTTACATTAAGTAAAGTTAGACCTTACTAGGTTACTATATAAGAAGCTATAGTAATAAATTACAAAGCCTGCGTTTACCTTTATTAAGCAGCCTCCCTAGTTAGTTAAAGAGGAGCTGTTAGCAGTAGCTCCTATAGTAATTAGGTAGACGCAGAGGTTAAATTCTTTCATTTATTAACACCTTATTAATGCGTCTAGTATTATAAATGTTAAAGTTATAATAAAGGTTGTAAAAGGCTTGTTTAGCGGCAAGTCTATTAAATACGTTACGCATGTTAATAGTCTAGGTGTAGTAATAGTGTGTTATCTTACAAATCTCTTTCTGCGCAAATGTAACCTTAGTAAAGAGACCTTGCAGTAGCTCTATAAGGAGCAAGAGCGTGTTAAAATAGCTATTAAGTAGCTAGGACAAACTAATAAGCAGGAGGATTTTGTGAGTTGCCTCTAGGGATAGGAGAGCTGTGCTTAGATAGTGACGCTGTTGTCGTATGTTCACATCTAAGTATAGGCGCAAGTTGCGGTCAGCAGTAAATAGTTATTAGTAAATAGTCATTAGTTAAGAGGGTTAGTTAGAGGGATATCGCGCATCTTTGTTTCCGTCCGAACATGCGACACACCAATTGCGTGCCGGCAATGCCAAACAAGGGGGCATAAGCCCCGATACCTGTTGTTAGCAATAAATCTTTTTTTTTACTAAAAAGGTGTCTACAAAATGTGTGGTCACATTAAAAGGTTGTCTTAAAAGGCCGAAGCCTTTAGCTACTTAATAGCTATTTTAACACGCCTTTACTCACAACACCAACATCGACTTTTCTGGAAACTGCTTGGAAACAACTAGATCTAAGGGAAACGACCACGAGGAATCAATTGCAACCATTTTTAAACCCTGCAGCCAGGGCGCTGTAGTGCTGTAGGGGGATGAGAAGACCTCCTCCTAAATCTTATAGCTGTGAGAATTTTTTCAAAAAAAAAGCATTGACCCTAATGCTAAGACAACAAGGACTAATAGAAATTGAGAACCTTAAATCTCAAATTCAACAAGATCTCCAAAATCAAGAACAACAGAACAATAAAAAAAGGCAAGCCTCTAAAGAGCTGGGAGGAGATAATCGACGCCCTAAAACGCCTATAGATCCTATTAAAGTTAAGATGGGAGACTCTACGCCCTGCCCATTAAAAGACAATACAGTAGAGCCTATTAGGCCTACCCACAACCGCACAAGGAGTAACTTTTCTCCTTTTATTAGATCTGCACTAAGGATGCCCCTCCTACAAAAAACACTAAAGGCAACTTTAGTATAAGAGGCCCTTGAAATTGCTAGAAATCTAGTAGTTCAAGCAGCGAATTTAGCTGAAAACAACCCATCTCAGCAGACTAGTCTACTAGACCTAGTAGAAGTCTTTAGATACTATACAGAAAACGGCAGAGTTAATAAAAAGAACACTGCTATACTAAGAAATCAAATCTCCTCGCTCTCAAACGTCTCAAGAGAGCTTAGAGAGAAGGTTAGACGCCTAGAAAAGCCTTCTCTAAATTAACAAACCACGAACTGAATAACTACGAACCAACTAACTACGAACTAACTAACTATGAACCAACCAACTACAAACCAACTAACTACGAACCAACTAACTACGAACCAACCTTTTCCAGCCCTAGCTACCTACGCTACAGTAGCTAGTATCAATAACCAACCTTGGACTACTGTTCAAAAAGAGAAGACAACTCAAAGGACTAGCCTAAAAGATTGACAACTAGTCCTAGTCAATGAGACGCTAACAGCCTTTAACGCCCTAAAGCTTAGAGACGCTTTTAACCTAGCCTTTGCTACTAAAGGAGGAGTTTAATCTCCTGTAGTAGCCTTAATTACGCTCTCCTCTAAAGGCAATAGAGTAATAACAACTACACCTGCCTTTATCGCCAAATACCTTCTAGAAAATTAAGCTATTTAGGAGGATATTACAACCTTTAAAACCGCATAACCTATTATACTATAATTTAAAGTAGTTATCCACAAACTACTAACAAACTATAATCTTAGTGTTATTAAAGAGGAGATTAAAACCTTTAATAAAGGTTTAAACGTTATAGAAGACCCTTTCTAGCTTACTCCTAAAGCTAAAAAAGAAAACTAAAACTTTAGATCAATTTGTGTTGCCTTTGCTACAGAGGAAGAAGCCCAAAAGGCTATTAAAGGAAAGCTCTACATTCTAGGAGAAAGCCTTTAAGCAGAAAAGCTTAGAGTTATTACAAGAATAACTTTAGAGCAACAATGCAAAAGGTGCTAAGGCTTTAGCTACAACAAGGCTAAGTGCCTTAAAATAGCCTACTAGCTCTGCAGTGAGCCTTACCACACAAGCTAACATAAGTGTAAGAGCTGCTCTACTAAAGGAAAGTCTTGTATTTACACTATATATAAGTGTGTAAACTGTAACCAGCCCCACGCTGCAAACAACCTTAACTGCGAATTTATCTTATTAAGAGCTAGGCCTTAGTTGTACTAGGTGCCCTTTCTTTTGTATTGTTAATATTATTTCTTTTCCCATTGTCTCCGCAAGCCCTCCTACTACCCATACACTAGGCTACGAGCCTCACCTTCATTTAGACGAACCCCTCTTGTTAATAATATATATTAGATAAACTACGTAGCTACTTGCAGGTCTTAAACCTACAAGTCTTATATAGCCTTAGGCTGAGAAAGGACGTTAAACTGAAAAAAAAGGCACCATTCACATCGAACACCAACTTTTCGAGGCGAGAAAAAGGTCCGGCTCTGCCTTTTTCTCGCCTCAACTTTCTTGACCGCCTACCCAAAATCAGTTTCCAATACCTGTTTTCTAGGTGTAGGTGTTGTGGCGCGCGCGCTGGCGGTTTGCAGAAAAACAGAGTGGTTAACTGTTAAAAACTCTCCAAGCGGTCTGTGCGTAAGCTAATTTTGGAGTTTAATTAAAGGCCATTCGACTCCTACTTGATAGAGCAACGGCTTTTAACTTAGTTACATAGATTTATTAGCGTAGTGAACTAATAAATCTATTTATCTAGCTATCTATCATTCAAAATCCATCCCGACTTGATTTACTGACCTCCTATATTAACCTACACATTAGAACTAATAGCTAGTGCTCCTAGCTATCTACCTACACCGCAATCCCTATACCAACTCGATATACCGACCTAATATACCGACCTACACATTAGAATGGATAGCTAGTCTCCTAGCTATCTACCTACACCGAAATCCCTCCATACCAACTCGATATACTGACACAATATACCGACCTACACATTAGAATAGATCGCTAGTCTCCTAGCTATCTATCTACACTGAAATCCCTCTATACCAACTTAATATACTAACACAATATACCGACCTACACATTAGAATGGATAGCTAGTGCTTCTAGCTATCTACCTATACTGCAACTCTATACCAACTCGATATACTGACCTAATATATCGACCCTATACCGAACTGCTTAGCGTACCTATATAAGCAATACAAGAGGACAGCTAGCATAGCCTACAACAACAACAACAAATAAAAAGTAAAGAAGATAACTAGACTAGCATACTAGCTCTACTTACCTCTTACAACACAAAGGACTAAGAGAGATACTTGTTAAAACTACTCTAGGCTTCAAGCCTTACAAAGGACTAAGAGAGATACTCGTTAAACCTAGTCTAGGCTTTAAGCCTTACAAAACACTAAGAGAGATACTTATTAAAACTACCCTAGGATGCAAGCCTTGTAAAGGCTAAGAGAGTTACTTGTTAAAACTACCTTAGGCTACGAGTCTCACCTTTGTTTTAATAATCCCCTCCTTGTAATTAAAATATATTAGAAAACCCTACATAGTTACCTGCAGGCCTAGCCTGCACGTCTTATATAGCCTTAGGCTGAGAAAGGACGTTAAACTACAATTTAAAAAAAAAGCGCGTATAGAAAGCGCAATTAATAAACTTACAAAGCATTAGTTAAAAAAATAAAAGTATATATAAATGAATAAACTTTAAAAGTAGGGGAAGTAAGTAATTTATTTGCTAAGAAAGATAGTAGTGGTTATATTGCTGGCGAAGGGCCTGCGTGCAAGGTGCGCGGCGCAACGCACTGTAGACGTTGTAGTAAGAAAACACATAACTCCTGCACTTATAAAGTAGAAATAGGGGATTCTAAGGATAGCAACAAGTCTAAAGAATAGATTAGCTTACTATAATCTTTAGTTAATAGTGTTGCGCATACGCGATAGTAGTGCGCAGGTGGTGCGCTGGTTAGGCGTTAGGCGCTCGCTTGGGGTGGGCGCTCGCTTGTGAAAGACGTTATATGTACTGAAATAAAGAGCTGAAATTTTCTTTAGCAAAAACTAAAATAGAGCTAAAAGCTTATAACTAAATACGCTTCAATGCTACTTTAAGGTATTTGTCTAGCAAAAAAGAGACGTTACTAATAATTAAGATAGCATAAGTATAAATTATAGCTTACTTAGCAGAATGAAGAGTACTAAAGAGGCAGGAGTTTATATAATTACTTCTCAATAAGTTTATACTGCAAAGACTTTAAGAGAAATTTTTTTTTATTAAAAACTAAACCTTATCTGTCATTTTACCAACTAAATACTGTTAATTATCTATATAAAGAACTTCTATAAGTTCTACTGTACTATAGATGTTAAAGATGAATTAGAAGTTAGGTTAAGGACAGGAAGGCAAAACGCTTTTTTCTTTTAGGCCTATAGCTACTAGTCCTAAGTTACTATTAACACTGTTAAGCTTAGTTATTAATACTATAACTACACCTACGTATAACTTAGTGTTGTCTATAGTTTAACTAAAATATAGTATATTAGTCTGTACAAGGAAGAATGTTAATAAATTCCTAAAAGACTTTAACAGACAAGCTAATGAAAGAGGTATTTATAGTACTATAAGAGTTTTTATTTTACTAAACTAATTTTTTAATAGAAATTCATTACTCTCTTGTATCCTAAAACGCTTACTAAGATATACAAAAAGAGATTAGTCTAAGTTGCAATTACAAATAAAGGAACAGTAGAAGGACAAAGATACTACTATCAAAATAGGCAAATGCTTTTACCTTTAAGCTTATATCTATAAGTGCGTACAAAACTAGCCTAAGCTAGTAGAGTACTATACTTATCTTACTTCTGTTGCTAATGAATGTTTTGAGAACAAGCAAATTCTTTAAGAAAAAGAAAGCATTCTCTTTTTTTAAGGTTTACTACAAACGAACAAAGAGGTAGTTGTATACTACATGCCTGCTGCCTTAGATAGTAATAATTAGAATACAGTTAAAGTAGATCTAATTTATTCTTTTTTTAAATCCTACTACAAGAAGATAGCTAGCCTAGATATGATTTATTAACTAGAACAAGAAGGCGCTAATGCGGAGATGCGCTAGATTATACTGTCTAACTAGCCTACAATCTTTACTTCTAAGAAAGTAAAAAAAGTAGCAGTTAAGATTAGCAAAGCACATAAAAAGATAAGCACGCTAGTAGATATTGACCTAGGGGTAGAGGATCTTATTAAGTCTCTAGGCGATCTAAAACTTAGACTATTAACTATTTATATACTTATAGCTTACTCTACAACTGAAAGACTTCTAGAGAAACTTACTAACTACGCGTATTTTATTATACAAGTAACTAATGCTAAGCTTTTTAGTAAAAGAAATAACAGTTTCTTTACTACTAATGTTAAAAAAAGATTACTCAACAAGACAAGTACAGCGTATCTAAATATTGCAGGAATAAACACCCTTTATTATATGTGTAGTATTATAGGACACATGCTTAAAGATTATAAGCTATACTAGGCCCTAAAGTAGATAGGATAGGTTAGTTTTGACTAAGATATTGCGGCTAACAAAGGAATTTACTACTTCAGGCCACTATATAAACGTCTAGAGGACAAACACCAACGTCTACTTTTCTGGAAATTGATCAGAAACATCCGGATCTTAAGGAAACAACCTTAAGGAATCGATTGCAATATATTCCAAAGCCTGCAGCGAAGGCGCTAGCGCGCTAGAGAGGGTGAAAGAGCCACCCTTCACCTCCTTCTAGGAGAAAAATATCTCTAAGCTTAGACTACATGCTAAGGCATCTAGAGCTAATAGAAATTCAAGAGCTTATAAAAGCTTAACTACACTTAGAAAGCACAACAACACCAAAAAAAATTGCTTCTAGGGACCTAGAGGGATTGAACAAGAAACAAATAGAGATAGCTATGAATGCTATAGCAGTAGAGACTGGCTAAGCAACTACGCTACGCCTAGAAAGCTAAACTCTAGAATAACTTACTAGACCTACCTATAATTGCACTAGGAGCAACTTTTCTCCTTTTATTAGACTTATACCTTATTACGTAATTAAAAATAAGATACTTAAAGACTTTCTAGTTAATAAAGCACTTAAAATTGCTAGAAATCTAGTAATTCAAGTAGCTAACTTAGCTAAAAACAACTTCATCTAGCAAACAAGCCTTTTGGGCTTCGTAGAAGTCTTTAAAGACTATATCAAAAATAGTAAAGTAAATAAAAAGAATACTACTATTTTAGTAAACTAAGTATTAAGCTTCTCTGACGCTTTAAAAAAGCTAAAAAAGAAAATCAGACGTGTTAGTGTTAAAAAACTAACAACAAACACGCCTATTTAGAATATATCTATTTAAAACACGCCTTAAACTACTATAGCTACTCTTGCTACTATAGCACGCAACAATTAGAATTAACTATAAATAAATATTAAAAAAATACAAAAGCTAAAGCCTACTAGCCTAAAAAATTGCTAAGGAGTTCTAGTTAGTAAAACCTTAGCAGCTTTTAACGCTTTTGAACTTAGAAATGTCTTTAACAACGCATTTGTAAGAAAAAGAGGCATCTAATCTTGAGTAGTTACTTTATTTGTAATATCTTTCAAGTGATATATGATAATTATAACTACGCTAGCATTTAGAGCAGAATACTTCCTTCAGAATCAAGCTATATAGCGAGATATTACAACATTTAAGGCTGCGTAGCTTATTAAGCCCTAGTTTTAAGTTATTATCTACAAAATTTCTACAAACTATAGTCTAAAAGTAGTAAAAAAAGAAATTAAAATCTTTAATGAAGACCTGAAAGATATAGGCAATCTTTTTTAGCTTATGCCTAGAAAGAAAAAAAACTAAAACTTTAGTTTAGCTTGTGTTACGTTTGCTGTAAAGAATGAAGCCTAAAAAGCTATTAGAGAGAAACTGTATATTCTGAGGCAAAGCCTAAGAGCAGAACAGCTACAAGTTTTTAATATCTCTAAGTAATGCACTCAATACTAAAAATTTAGTAACCTTAAGACCAAATGCTTAAAAGTAGCCTACTGAATTTGCAGCAAACCTTACTACACTAGCTAATATAAGTATAAGTCTTATGCTAGTAAAGAAAAATGTTATATACACACTATATTTAAGTATACTAACTACAGTAAACCTTACGCTGTAAATAGCTAAAAATGCAATATCCTACAAGCTAGTATAGCTAGAACTAATTAAACTAATTAGTATAATTAAAGTTTTATAAATGAATGTTAATAGAAGTAGACCTGCTATAAAGAGCGCACTTGACTTAGCTATTGTAGCTAACGCAAAGATTATTGCAATACAAAAGCCTTAGTTAGTAAGAGAACTTTATAAAGATACTAAGTTAATTGCCTACTTAGACTTTACGCAAATTCTACTAACTTATGAAGACTTACAATTAAGAACTTTATCCTATGTTCAAAAAGATCTAGCAGTAGAATTCAATTCTTATATTAGCAACAATAACCACTTTTAAGCTATTTTAATACTTTTTAATACAAGGAAGACTTTAGTTTACAATCTTTATAATTAAAAGAGCCTAAAATAAGAGCTAAATATAATAATAATTTAAAGACGTCTTCTTAGCGAGTCTACAGAATCTTATTGAATTGTCCTAAGAGATTTTTATTGCTACTACCCTAGATAGAGCCTACAAGAGTGCAACCTAAACTAACAAGCTGTGAATTTAGTAGAATAAGTTCACAACTAAAAGCTAACTTTATTAAATACTATAAGAGTGAGCATTTTCTTTAAAGCTAACATGCAAAAAAGCGTACTTAACTTTACTTTTTTAAATAAACAATATAGCTTCTAGTATTCTAGACTAGCAAGATATCCATAAAGTTAAATTAGATCATTACGCTATTCTCTTCAGTATTGTTGATTAAGGCTAGCTACCTAGCTAACTAAAAAAATATAACACAAAAAATCAAACTAGAACCTTTTTAACAATACCTTATAGAAGGAAATAATTTAAATAAAGCTACAGGAATAGTTACTAGCTCTACCACGCGCTATCAACTACTTTTTCAGGCAACTTCTCTTAAGTCTTAACAAACCTATAGAGGAAAACCTAGATAAAATAGTAGAGAACTTTGCAACAGCAATTTTACAGGTACTTAGAAGATCTACTCCTCTTATAAACTAAAAACTAAAACTAAAACTTTAGTGGATAAGCAATCTAGTTCTCCTTAAGGCTAGCCTAAACAGAGCCTTTTAAGAATACAAGCAAGTAGCAAGAAGAGAAAACAACACGCTATACTTATAAAAAAAAGATTACTTGCTTACTAGGAAAAAATACCTTAGAGCTATTAAGAAAGCTAAACTTAATTATCAAGAACAGTTCCTGTAAAACAAATTACCTAAACAGATATTTAAAGCAATAGCCTACACAAAAAATAATCTTTGAACAAGAATACCTACTATTAAAGGTTAGGAATTATTTAGAAAGAAGTACTTTACTTTTAAAGAAGAGCTATTTCTACTACCTTCTACTATAGGAGCCCCCTCGCTTAACAACTACTGAGAGAACAACAGATAGAAGTAGCTGATTTTAACTATAAAGGAACTTAGTACTGCCTGCTAGAAAGTAAAAGGTACCTTACTAGAACTAGATAGTATTAGCTAAGGAGTTATTTTCAAAGCATACTTATATCAACCTAGTATCTTCTTTAAGGTCTACTTAGCGCTGTTTAACCTAAGATAATAACTAAGGTACTAGAGAAAAGCAAAAGAAGTTATCCTAAAAATGCTAAACAAGCTAGATTACTTAATCTCTAAGGCCTATAAAGTTATTTTTCTTCTATGCTGCCTAGGAAAGGCACTAGAGAGACTCGACTTAAAAAATTTAGAAATCTTAGCAGAAACAACAAGCCTTCTCTACCCTACCTGAATAGAAAGCAGATTAAAGAAATTAGCTATTAACGCTAGACTACTATTCTACAAAAATATCTAATAGCAGAGAAAGAAGAATAAAGTTACTTTAACAGCCTTCGTAAATATTAGAGGCGCTTTTAACTACTTATCTAAGAAAAAGCTTCTAGAAAACATAAGTAACTAACAACTACTAGTCTACCTCTTATTATAGACAAAATTATTCTTTACAGAAAGGCTTTTAGAGCTATCTTTCAACAGGCAGATAGATGAACTATAGAAGGTTAACACTAGTACACTTTAAGGAAGCCTAGCCTCTTCTATTTTATTTCTAAACTACACAAAACTGCTATTCTAATTAATTATAGTAAACAATAATACATACTCCTTATCCTATATAGACGCCATTTAGATCTTAAACTTCAACAACGTTAATTAGGAAGAACATTAAACTACTTAAAACAGAGCTAGTCAAGCTCTTTGACAAAGCAAAAAAGTAAGCTATTACGTTTAATAGCTTTAAAACAGAATTAGCAAATGAGATAAGATTAAGAAAAGATACTAATAGACTTTTTACGCTACCCACCTAGGAGATTTTCTAGCTAAAAGGACTAGTTAGATGGCTAGGTATTTTATTTAACAATACTTTAAAGTTTAGGGACTACTACTATATAAGAATATGATAAGTAAACTAAGCCTTTTCCTGCTTCAGCAGGCTAGCTAATATTGATAAAGGCCTTTTACTAAAGAAATTAATAAGGCAATTATACCAAGCATGCATTACTAGTATAGCTCATTATAGATTTAGCTATTTTAAAAAGGCTAATAACACATCCTTAATAATAGGGAGAAAATACAAAAATAGACCAATAAAAAGATCTTAGAAACTTTTAGATCTTCCCCTGCAATGCCTAGCAAGGTAGAAGCCGCTCTATACTTACCTAAAGTTAGGCTAGACAACACTATAAGAAGATACGCCTTTAGATCTACTTTACTAGATCTAAACTACCCTCCTAAAGCTGCCATTAACAATAACAAAAGAGAGCAACTGAATTAAATTAGTTAATCTATTTCCTTAGCCGTCTTAGACAAAATGAAAGAAATACAACAATACGCTTTTATACTATAGAACAGCAGGACTTTTTATATAGTTTATATTTTAAACAAGCTAAAGGACGCCAAAGCTAAGAACTATACAAAACTATTAGTTAATAACAGCCTTTTATTAATATACGGAAATACCTTAGCTATTGGAGACAGCAAAGAAATTAGCGTAGGCGTTGCTTTCTACAAAAGAGCTACGCTTATAGAAGAACTACAAGCTAGTATAGGAGATAACTAGCTAGTTTATAATAGTAAACTAGAAGGCATTACTTTAGTGCTAAAGAAAGTAGTTAGACAATAAAATAACTACTAAAAAGTTAAAATTTACGCAGACAACTAGGCTGCTCTATTTTGATTGAAGAATATTTTAAATAACCCTAGCTTAAAGTAGAAATTAGATGTATTAAGGCAACAGCTTAACTAGAAGAAAAAGGCATTAATCCTACGCTGCTATAGGTCCCAGGACACTAGTATATACTAGGAAATGCACAAGCAGACTCTCTAGCAAAAAAGGCTACAAAGATAAACCCTTTAATAAGTAATATAAGCCTGGCAGTTATGAGTTCTTAGATTAAACGACTCGCAGATGTTAATTAGTTAAGCCTCCTAGAGAAATATAGAAAGAAAGCCACTAGCAAGAACCCTAGCACTTACTTAGCAACCTTTAAATAGAAAATTAAAAAATAGATACCTATCTCTCCTACTAGGAGAGAGATATCTAGCTCTTTTTTTTAATTAAAACTAGGTTATAGCTACCGAAAGAGCTACTTATATAAGAGAAGAAAAGTAGAATCTAAAACTTGCCTATGCAATTTTAGAGCTACACAAGAAATAGCCTATGTGATCTTTAAATGCTAACTATACAAGAGTAGTAGAGCTATCTTTTAGAACTCCTGTACAGGGCTAATCTCTCTACAGTATCTTTTTTAAACAGAAGTAGGGATTAAGGCTACTATAGCCTTTGTTTAAGAAACTAGGGTTGGTACACAGGCCAAGTACAAAGGAAACTCTGAAAACTAGATGCAAACTCCTATTTAGGCGACTAAGCTCTATTCACCCCCTCTCTCCTCCTCCTCCTCCTCCTCCTCCTCCCCCTTTTCCTCCTCCCCTCTCTCCCTCTATACCATAGGCTAAGAGCCTTACTTTTATTTAGACGAACCCCTCCTTGTAAATAAAGTACATATTAGAAAACACTACGTAGATACATGTAGGTCCTAAACCTACACGTCTTATATAGCCCTTCAGGCTGAGAAGGGACGTTAAACTACAATAAAAAAAAAGGAACTAAGCCAACAGCTCTCGCACAACACCAACATCGACTTTTTTGGAAACTGCTTAGAAACAACCGGATCTAAGGGAAACGACCACGAGGAATTGATTGCAACTATTTTTGGAGCCTGCAGCCAGGGCGCTGTAGTGCTGTAAGGGGACAAGAAAAGCCCTCCTCCCTAATCTCACGTTTGTAAGAATATTTTAAAAGCATTAACTACTAATGCTAAGATAACAAGAACTAATAAAAATTCAAAACCTGACTATATCTTAAACTTATCAGGATCTACAAAACCAATAACAACAATATTATAAAAAAGGACAAGCCTCTAAGGAGATAGAAGGAGATAAGCAACGTTCTAGAACATCTATAGAGCCTATTGAAATTAAAATTAAAATTAAAATAGGAGACTTTATGCTCTGCCTATTAAAAGGCAATACAGTAGAGCCTACTATGCTTACCTACAACTGCACAAGGAGTAACGTTTCTTTATTTATTAGACCTGTACTAAGAATGCCCCTACAAAAGACAATAAATGCAACTTTTGTAGAAGAGGCTCTTAAAATAGCTAGAAATCTAGTAGTTCAAGAAGCTAATTTAGCTAGAAACAACCTAACTTAGCAGACTAGTCTGCTAGACCTAGTAGAAGTCTTTAGAGACTATACAGAACACAGTAGAATTAACAACAATAATACTACTATACTAGAAAATTAAATCTTCTCACTCTTAAACGTCCTAAGAGAACCTAGGAAGAAAGTTAGACCTCTAGAAAAGCCTTCTCTAAATGAACTAGACACGAACTAACTAAATACAAACTAACTAACTACAAACTAAACAACTAAAAACTAACCTCCTGCCCTAGCTACCTGGGCTACAATAGCAGGCAACAAAGATTAACCCTAGATCAATATCTTGAAAGAAAAGACAAAGACTAGCCAAAAGGGTCGGCAACTAGTCCTTGTTAATGAGACACCTATAGCCTTTAACGCTTTAAGGCTTAGAGACGCCTTTAACTAAGCCTTTGCTACTAAAGGAGGAGTTCAATCTTCTGTAGTAGCTTTAATTACGCTCTCCTCCAAAGGCAATAGAGTAATAAATACTACACTTGCTTTTACTGCTAAATACCTTCTAGAAGACTAACATATTTAGGAGGATATAACGACCTTTTAAACTGCACAACCTATTACACTATAGTTTAAAGTAGTTATTGTAAGGATTGGCTTTAGGCAATAGTACTTGCTTTTCACTATAGAAGATCGTAGGAGATAGCCCTAAATAATAACGTGCGGGTCTTTTAAACAACAATACCTGCTAAAATCCTTAGAGGTTTAGAGCAGCTTATAAGCACAATTACAAGTGTGAAAGCTAATAATAAGCGAGATTAGCGAATTTAGCTAATGCGCAACTATCTGTAACAAAGCCTCCCCCTCTAGGCTAACATCCTAACAGCTTTTGATCGAAAACTCCAAACTCGTGTATATAGGGTGGCATAGCAGGGAGCGTGTCCTACGCGCAACTTATATGCGCTTAAAACGCAGCTTACTTATAATTAAACGCGTTGTAGGCTATTATATTTCTAGATTCTACATTTTTGTAACGTTGTCGTAGTAACCTTCAATATATTTATTCACTATTTATTAAAAAAATTTCAAAGTAAAAGTAAGAGTGTATAATTATTATAAGTATTTTATGCAATATGATATTTGCTGTAGTAACAAAAATTTATTTTAGTATATTTTTCTTAATCCTTTTCTCAACTAGGACTTTTAACACGCAACTTCAGCGCACTTACTAAGTACTTTCATAATAAGCTCTTATCTTTACTATAGTTTACTATCTAAATTCTAAGTATATTAAAAAATCGCATTTACGTAATACTTAGCTACATAAGTTTATCGTACTTAAAAAAGCTATTAACGTGCCCCACTATCGAGATGCGCACACTATCGAAATGCGCACTCTGCTAAGCCCCTACTACTTTCAACTCTCTATTACAATGTCTTAACTACTAAATCTTAAACTACTTTCTACTGAAGACAGAGTTATCTAGGCTATCTAAGCTATAAAATCTAACGCGTTGCTTACCTAGCGACAAGCCGCGTATTGCTACGATATACATAAAAGCACTTTCCGTAATTAACGCGCTAGGAAGGCTTTACAACGTGATACTTAACTAAACTAATTAAAACTCTAGAGACATAAAGAGGAGGCAATTATATAATATATAAAGAAGCATAACACGCAAGGCTTTGCCTCTACGCTTAACTATATGCAAGAAATAGCTAACTCACTACTAGCTACACGTAGTGGTAGCTAGGTTAAAGAAAACTAGACCTATAGGCTTGTACGCCGAAGACCTAAGATTAAATTTTAGGTAACAAGACAGCAGGATTACTAGAGAGTTCTCTATAGTAACTTAGCTATTGTTAAGCCTTAGTTTAATCTTGTATATAACGTTAAGGCTAAGTATAAAATTCTAAATAAAGACGTCTATAATTTTAATAAGACTAGCTTCTAGATAGGCGTTAGAGGGTCTGTTAAGGTAGTAATAGCTTCTAAGAGACGTCTTAAGCTACTTAGTGTTTAGCCTAGTAATTGTAAGTAGGCAACGCTAATTGCTAGCATTAACGCGATAGGGTAGTCTATCCTACCTTTTTTTATCTTTAAGGTAAAAAACTATAACTAGGCCTAGTATTACAACCCTAATGAGAGAATAAAAGTTAGTAAAAATAGCTAGATAATAAACAAGCTTAGTCTTGCATAGCTACAGCACTTTATCTAGCATATAAAGGCTTACATAGTAAGTAGTTACTAGCTGCTTATTATTAATAGCTATAAGAGCTATAAGTTGCTTGCCTTCTAAGATCTATGTAAGGAAAGTAATATTATTACTCTCTACATGCCTCTACACTTATCGCACATCCTATAGCTACTTAATATAGGTTGTTTTGCCCCGCTAAAGCAGGCGTACAAGAAGGAAGTTAGAGGCTTAGTAAATAGCTACATCTACTACATTAACAAGAAAGCCTTTCTAGCTGCCTTTAGGCTAATATTTAACAAGGCCTTCTTAAAGAATAATATCTTATTAAGCTTTGAAGCAACTAGCTTAGTTCTATACAACCTAGATATAGTGTTATCTAGGCTTAAAGTATAGCCTTGTACACTAACACTACCTGCATTAAGGCCTACCTTTTAGGAACCTAAAACACTAAGCAACACCTAGAAGATAGAGGCTTAAACAACGCTAATTATTAAGAAAATAATAAAATTTAAAGAATTATTACTTAATTCTATTATTAAGATAGTATTGTAGGTTAAAAAGGGATTAACTTTAAAGGTGCACTTACACACGTTGCTTAAGGCTAGAATAGCTAACTTTAAGGAGGCAAACTAGGCAGCATCTAAATGTAAAAAGCGCAAGAAAAAGCAAATTTAGAAAAAAGAGACCTTGTTACAGGCAGAGGCAGAGGATATAGTTAAGCAAAGGGATGTTAAGATCTAGTTAGAGGTAGAAAGGCGTTAGGAGAGGGTGCGCGCAGGTAGTAGTGCAGGAGGTATCCGACGCTACAAGAACTGCGGCAAGGCAGGACATAATAAGCGCACATGCAAGAAATATACAGCAAAAGTAAAGGATTAATTCTAGCTATTAAAGGCGTAGATAGCTTGTTGTAGTGTTAAGTTATTCGCATGCGAACATAGATTGCTGTATTTCGTGCGCATTTTGATAGTGTGCGCATCTCGATAGTGGGGCACGTTAATCTTATTACCTTACATGTAACCTACTTATGCTACGCATAAAATAATGCTAAGCAGAAAAAGATTTATAAAAAAACTCAACATTATTGTTACATATATCATACTAAGGGCAAATATAGTAGTTATACTAAAGTAAGTTTTTTGTCTTATTTACTACGCTTTAGCTAATCTATATAAGTGCCTATAGCGCTTAATAGGCAATTAAATTGTTTATATTAACTTTGCATTTATTATAATACTATAGTTACTTATACTGCTGTTCCTTAGACAAATGCTATAGTTATTACTGTAGGCGTTAAGCTTATATGTTGCTAGCGCTAATTTAACCTTAAGCTTGCTAACTACTGTGCCGGTGCACAGGGTAATACTCTACTGCACGCTAGATTAGTGATTAACTACCTGATCTTGAGGTATATAACCTCTTCCGTGTACTGTGAAAAGGAGTTACTATTTATTATCCACTTACTCTAAAACTCAACTCTTACACTATATTATTAAATAGGCGTCACCTTCTACTAATAGTCTTTTATACTTAACTTATAATAAGATTATTTACTTACTAGCCCTGTGCTTGCATAATTTAATTGCTAGTAATCTCCTGCCCTTGTAGCAGTATGTTTCTATACACTCTAATATCTATACAGATAGCAAAGCCTATAGTAACATACTTTACTACTTAGTGCACAAAGGAACTAGTGCATAACTATTATAAGAACAGTACAACAATCTTTCATAAGCACAGAATTTAAAAGAATACTTAAAAAGCTAGAATTCCAGAGAATATTACGAGATATACTTTTAGGGGGTAAGCACTATCCTCTGCTATAGACTATGTTCAGGACTATGCTACCTAAGTTAGCACTAACAACAAAGAAAAGAAAAGAAAAACTACTCATGAAATAAACATGCGTTAATAAATGCTAAGTTAAAGTCTATATAGTAAAATAAAAGCAGCAAACTATTTAGCAAAATAAAAGCAGTTTCATTTTTATTCAAACACTAATTTAAAGTCTTACAAGCAAAATAGAGGTAGAAAGTCTATCTAACAAAAATTAGGACAAGATATACATGCGTAAAAATAAAAAGCTAAGGTTCTATCTAGCAAGAATTAGGATAAAACTGGAAGCTTATAACTAAATGTATTTAATCGCTGATTTAAAATATCTATCTAGTAAAATAAAGACGTTACTCACAATTAAAATAGTATAAGTATAAATTAAAGCCTACTTAGCAAAATAAGATATACTAAAAAGGTAAAGATTTTTCTAACAACTCCTCAATAAACATAGACTATAGAAACTATTAGAGTAATATCTTGTTTCTTTTAAAGACTAAACCTTATCTATTACTTGACTAACTAACTACTATCAACTATCTATACAGGGAACTCCTATAAGTACTACTATACTATAGATGTTAAAAAAGGATTAGAGGTTAGGTTAAGGACAAGGAAGCGAAACGCTTTCTTCTACTAGGCCTACAGCTGCTAGTCCTAAGTTATCATTAACACTATTAAGCTTAGTTATTAATACTACAACTATACTTATACACAACTTAGTATTGTCTATAGTTTAACTAAGACATAGTACATTAGTCTTTACTAAAAAAGATGTTACTAAATTCTTAGAAGACTTTGATAAATAAGCTAATAATAAAAGTATCTATAATACTATAAGAGTCTCTATCATACTAGACTATTTCTTTAATAAAGATAAATTGGATCTCTTAGATCTTAAAACATTTACCTAGATATATAAAAAGAGATTAGTCTAAGTTACAAGCAAACATAAAGAAAAAGTAGAATGACAAAGATACTACTATTAAAATAAGTAAACGTTTCTACTTTTAAGCTTACATTGATTCATACGTATAAAACTAGCCTAGCTTAGTAAAGTACTATACTTATTTTACTTCTGTTGCTAATACATGTATTAAGAACAAACACATCCCTTAGGAAAAAGAAAGCATTCTCTTCTTTTAAGGTTTACTACAAACAGACAAAGAGGGAGTTATATACTATATACCTACTGCCTTAAATAGTAATAATTAGAATACGTATAAATTAGATCTAATATATTCTTTTCTTGAATCCTACCACAAGAAGATAGCTAGCTTAGATAAGATTTATTAACTAGAACAAGAAGACGCTAATACAAAGATGCGCTAGATTATGCTGTTAATCTAGCGTGCAACTTTTACTTCTAAGAAAGTAAAGAAAGCAGCAGTTAAAATTAGCAAAGCACATAAAAAGACAAGCGCGCTAGTAGATGTTAACCTAAAAGTAGAGGACTTTATTAAATCTCTAGGCAATTTAAGGCTTAGACTATTAACTATTAACATACTTATAGCTTACCCTATAACTAAAAGACTTTTAAAAAAAAACCTACTAATTACGCGTACTTTATTACACGAGTAACTAATGCTGAACTCCCTAGTAAAAGAAATAACAGTTCCTTTATTAATAATACAAAAAAGAGATTATCTACTAAAATAAGTACAGCATATTTAAACAACACAGAAACAAACACCCTCTACTATAAATATAGTATTATATAACACATGCTTAAGGATTATAAGCTATACTTTACCTTGAAGTAGATAGGACAGGTTGGTTTTGACTAGAATATTGCGGCTAAGAAAGGAATCTACTACTTTAGGCTGCTACATAAACGTCTAGGGGAAATCTTAAGACAGCTACTATTAAACTAAGTCTTGCTATAGTTAAAGGCAAAGATCTAAGAGTTTTACAACGTTACTAATAATGTACTTAATTAACTAGCCTCTAGTGTAATACCTAAGAAGTTTACTACTAGAAACTCTTAACTAGGCTTAAGGTTTAGTAGGAAAGCCTTTAGTGCTGTAAACGTAGCAACTAGTCTAAGAAACTAAGGTTACTACACTAATATTCTCTAGTAGTTCTAACAGTTCTAGGAATAATTATACAATCCTGCTACAGACAAACACGTTAATAAGCTTAACAATCTTAGTGCCGCTAACATTATACTAGGAGGCGGAGAAAATGCTTTGCATTACATCTCTAAGTCAAATACTGCTACGCGCTTAAAAAGAAAAAGTCGTTTTTTTAATAGAATATTAATTGTATCTAGAATAGAGAAATAAAGAAACAAGGAAGGCTAAGCAAGATTATAAGCACCTAAGAAAGCAATGAAATAATTTAAAGTAATACTCTAATTCTTAACCTACAGCTTATAGATATGCAGTTTCTACAAAAGAAAACATAAATTAATATACCTTTTGCAAGTTAGCTTTGTAATACACTATTTTTAATTATTAAACTGTTATAGTTATCTTAGCAAGACAATAGCATGTTATCTAATCTAAAGCACCTACATCAAGGACAAAAGAAGAAGGCTGTAAAGTTTACAAATACGCTTTTTAATTCTAAGTTAAGAGAAACAGTGCAAGAGTAGCTAAATTATGTCACAACTACTCTGCTTAGACAGAAAGTATAAGTTGTTACTATATAAAACTTTATAAATCAAGACAACATTTAAAAATAGCTACGTAACCTTCTTAATAATAATAATAGTTCTGCAGATAGCTTAGGTACGCTTAACGTTATAATTAGTAGAGAATTTTTAGAATCTAGGTATAATTTAGCGCACCTAGAATTTGCTCTAGCTGCTAATTAGCTAAACTAGCACACGGACCTAAAACACTCTACTAACCAGATTATACTAATTGCACTTATTATTGCAAGCTTATAATAGAATACAATAAATGTGTATTAATTAAACTCTTAGACCGCTATAAGGTGTATAGGAAAGGCAATTTTTAAATTAACAAACTAGGTAACATACCTACTAAAGAATTTTAAGAAGTCTAGCAAAAAATAGGCAAGTCTTTGCTTAAATAAACCTACTAAAATGCTAAGTTATTGTAAAAAGTACCTTCTTAAAGTGCCTAATCAATACTAAAGCATAAATATATATCTTAAGACTTAGTAATATACAAGCATAAAAGATACTGTATAAAATAACTAAACATAGAGTAGGACAGCTATCTCCAGATATAACTTTAGCTAATAGCACACATAATCTATTTGTTAAGACTGACTTTAATATACTTGTACAAATAAAGACAGTTACTATTAGAACTACATTTAGGATTATTGCTAATGTTACTAAATCTGCAATTTTAGGGGGACCTTAATGTACATGCGTAAGAATAGCAATATCATATAATACGTTTAGACGCATTACATGCTAAGTCCTCTTTTAAGATAGTACTAGGAATGTAGTCTTTGTTGCGTCTAATTTATCTCTAAATTACTCTGCGCAGACAATTAGGAATAAAGCCTCCAACAAAGACTTACATAGAGAAACAGCAGGTAATATATAGGTGTATACAATTACTAACACAGCAGACAGCAGATTCTAAGTTACTACAGTAAAATATATATAGGAAGCTACGTAGTTAGATCTAACAGTCAGATTTAGCAACTTCAACATGCTATATAAAAACAATAATAAAGAAGACTAGATAGCCTAGATAAAATAAGTGTTTACTTACGCGGTTAGACATTCTAAGGACTCTATAAGGAATTATAGACCTAGTAAATTTTGAATTATATATAAATTTAACTGTTAACTATTGCAAGAGAAATTATTTAAATCTACCTAACAACGCAATAACCTCTATATAATGTACAAAACAGTAGACAAGAAAGTTTAATCTGTTAATATCCTTTAGTAGGAGATACGAATAGAGTTTTGAGAAGAAGACTAGAAAAAAAGGGTAAAGAAACAACAGCTCCTCTAAAGAAGCATTTATAATTCTTATACTAGACTATATAATTATCTGTTTGAACTTAGATATGCTGCTTTTCTATAAGAGACAAGGCTTACTAAAGAACAGATTAATAAACTGCATATTGGAGATTATCTCTAGCTTATAGAAAAGGTGATATTAATACATAAGCTTCTAAATAAAGAAAGAGCTCTCTTAAAGCAATTTGAAGAATTAGGAAGGATTTATCCTAATATATGCCTACTATACAAGATACAGATAATACTATACAAAGCTTAGCAAGTGTAAGGCTTTGCTGTCCTAAAGGCTTTAGAATTGCAGGTAGTAGATATAGTTAACGTCCGCCTACATTAAAGAACATAGAAACAGTGTAATAGTTAATATTGCAATCTATAGCACCTAGTACTAAAGAAAGATAAGGGCTTTTAATAGGTTAGTAATGCACAAAGGATAAATGCAGTCACTATACAAGATATAAACCTGCTATTAACAGCTAATAAGTTTTTAGAAAAGGTTTTTATAATACAGGGTTATGTTACCTATAAATTTGTTCATAGGATATAACTAAATTACACTACACCTATAAAGTGAAGATATAACAGCGTTCTAAACATCTATAGAACTTATAAGGTTATATACAATAGTTATAGATGCTACTAACTCTATAGCAGCATTCTAACAGGTAATAATAAAGATTCTAAGAGACTACTAGCCTAATACTATGCACTTTATTGATAACATTATATGCGGAGGGCTAAAGACTAATTAGAGTATGGAAGAATTAATGCTAGGAGTACAACGTTATATCTTTAAGCATAATATGTAATTAGACAGAGTGCTAGCTAATATTAAACAAGCTAGAGACACTGTTTTAGAGAAGAAATATTACTTTTTTATAAAAAAAACTTAAGGTTATTGGCTATAAAGTTAGTCTTTAAGGTCGCTACCCTGACTAGAAAAAAGTTTAGAAAATTATAAACTAGCTGCTATACAAGAATAAGAGAGAAGTGCAATTATTTATTAGTATATACGACTACTATCGCATATAGGTAAAGGACTTTACTAAGATCGCTCAACCTCTGTTTACACTCCTACAAGACAATACTCCTTTTAAATAGAGAGATGCATAAGATACAGTAATATACACGCTAAAATAGGCTATATATAATGCGCTTGCACTTGTAAACTTAGACTATACTAACACTAAAGACTATAAAATATTTCTAATAACTAATGCTAGTTAAGACGGTGCAGGAGCTTACATAGAGCATCTTAAAAAAGATAATAAATAACACCTAGTACAGTTTAAAAGCACGCTATAGTTAGTATAAGAGAGATAATAGTACTCTACTAAGTTAAAATACATAGCTGTACTATAGGCTCTTGAGAGGTTTTGAGCTTACCTTTATAGTGTTTACTTTACAATAGAAACTAACGCTGCAACTCTTATTGCTTAGCTAAATTATTTATTAACTAATAGCGCAAGATTTTATTAAAGTTAGTGATTATAACGTGTTTCACCACCGAGCGGGCAGCCCCACCGAACGGGCAGCTTTTCTACTGCGCCCCGCCTTCGCAGCAACAACGCGTAATGGCTTAACAACATAACACGCAAAAAGCCTATACTAAAGCAGATATATCCTTAGCTATCTAAGATATCTAATTACAATAGATTAGAAGTAAAAAGCGTGCTGCTGCAACTTATAACGTTCCACGAACTACTCTTTAAAGACAACGCGCTAGACAGCGCTCTTAACGCAACTGCGAAGTAAACTACAAGCGCCTAACTAAACTAGAAGAGGAGGCTATTACTTAGCGTGTAATAGTTAAGGCTAAGAGAGGACTACTCTATAGGAGAGACGACGTGCGAGATATAGCTAATAGACTGCTCTAAGAGCGCGGCAGAGAAGAGGTTAACAAGAACTAGGTTAATAGGTTTGTCTAGCGTAATTCTAAGCTGCGCACGCGCTGCAGCCATCTATATGATTATTAGTAAGCTGCCTACAAAGATCTAGCGCTTATTATAGGCTAGTTTAAGCTAGTTTAGAATACGAAGGCGAAGTATAGTGTTATAAATAAAGACATCTACAACTTTAATAAAACTAGCTTTATTATAGGCAAGATTTAATTACAGTTAGTTATTACAGGCTTAGACTAACTAAGAAAATTAAAAAAGATCTAGCTAGGCAATTATAAGTAAGTTACGCTAATATAAGGCGTTAGCGCAACAGGGAAGTATATCTTAGTGTTTCTTATTTTTGCAGGCAAGGTTCTAATCTCTACTTAGTTTATAGAGAATCTACTCTGCGACTAAGTAATTTAAGTCAGTCCTACTAGCTAGCCAAACAATAATTTATCGCTTAACTAGCTCTGTTACTTTAATTTCTATGCGCGCCCTGTAGGGACGTATAGGCTGCTTATTATTAATAGCTACAAGAGCTACTACTTAGTAGATTTCTAAGATCTCTGCAAAGAGAAGAAGATAATCCTCTTTTATATGCCCTTTTATTCGTCGTACCTCTTACAGCCTCTTCATATAGGCTGCTTCTCGCTATTAAAGCGCGCGTATAGTAACGCTATTTTAGTCTTAGCACACAACTACATCTACTATATTAGCAAAGAAACCTTCTTACTAGCGTTTAAAAAAGCTTACTATAAGGCTATTACACTAGAAAATATCTATAAAGAGTTTTAAGGTGCTAGACTTGCTTTACACAATTATTACGTTGTTTTATTACAGCTTAACGTTATGCTGTATACGCTAACTCTACTAGCGCAAGGAACTACTACCTAGGAGCTAAAAACGCTGCGCAACGCGCGTAAAATAGAGGAGTAGGTTACGCTTATTTAAAACTATATACAAATCTAGCAAGGGTCTCTTACAAGTTCTCTTAAAAAGTAAATATAGCAGTTAAGTAAAGAAGCCTAGCAAATAGCTTATAATATAGTGTTAATACAGGAGAAAATAAGTCGACTATAAGACGCTGTTAAAGCGTTAACAAAGTAAAAAACTCGTAAGCGGAGCTATATATAGGCAGAGGGGTCCTATACAGTTAGCTAGGTAGTTAATTAGATTACTAAGGTAGAGGGTGGCAGCTATAATGATAGTGCAACGTCTGCAAAAAGGGTGCGTAGTAAAAGGCGCTGTAGACGTTGCAGCTAAATTAGACACAACTCTTGCACTTGCTAAGTAGAATTAGAGAATATAGAGGATAGTGACGCGTCTAAAGAATAATATCTTGTTCTACTTAATAAGAAAAATTATAGTAGTGTGAAGCGGCGGTGTTGCGAAGGCGGGGCGCAGTAGAAAAGCTGCCCGTTCGGTGGGGCTGCCCGCTCGGTGGTGAAACACGTTAGGCTTAGAGGAATATGGAAAAAAGAAGCGGGTACAGCTAGGCAACCGTAAGTAGGTTACTGTGATTTAAGGCGTAGGCGCGTTAGGTTGCTATCTACTACCCTTCGTTGTCTTTGCGGGTAAGGTGCTAATTAATGTCTAGTTTTAAAATTTGCCTGCTAACTAGGTTCTTAAAGTTAGTCCTAATAGCTAGACAAATAATTAGCTTGCTCTTGCCTAGTTAGAGCACTTTAATACCTATACAAAGAGCTGTACTGTTAGTAGGTATTAACTACTTATTATTAACAGCTATATAAGCTACTGCTCTATTAAATTTTAAGATCTTTGCAAAAAAAAGAATATTGTTCTTCTCTATATGCCTACGCACTTATCTCACCTATTGCAGCCCCTTAATATTGCTTACTTTTTACTATTAAAGCGTAAGTATAGCAATGCTGTTTTAAGCTTAGCACGCAACCGCACTAACTATATAAGCAAGGAGACCTTCCTGCTAGCCTTTAAGGCTGCTTTTAAGCGGTCTATTACAAAAGAGAATATCTAAGCTAGCTTTAAAGGCGCTAGTCTAGTCCTATATAACCTACAGGCTGTGCTATTAAAGCTTAATATAGTAGTGCAGACGCTAGTACAATTACTTCAATAAGTAGCTACCTAGGAGTTGTAAACACTACGCAACGCGCGCAAAGTTAAGGCTTAAATTTCTTTTATTTATTAGAGCGTAAGAAAACGCTGTAGGTCTTCTACTAATTTACTTACTAATTAGATCGCGTAGTGAAGTAAGGGGGCTTAGCAAATAGTACATAAGATAACGCTTATAATAGAGGAAATAACTAGCTTTTAAGAGGCTCTAGACAAATTAAATAAGCGTAAGAGCTGCAAGCAGCGATACGTACAGACAGAAGAGACCCTTACTGTAGGTGAGGTACAAGAAGTATTAGCTAAACAGGCAGGTAGCAGTTGTGGCAACAGTGAGAGTGCGTTGAAGAGGGTGCGAGGAGAGAAGCGGTGCAGGCGTTGCAAGCAGACTAGACACAACGCTCGTACCTGCGCAGTTAAGATAGATAGTGTAAGTAATAGTAGCGATTCTAATAATTAATTTAGTATACTACAATAGTTTATTGACAGTGATAAAAGTGCGTAATAACGTCTCGACGTCGACGCGCTAGTGCAAAGTGGGCGACTCGCTTAGGTGGGCGACTCGCTTGTAAACCACGTTAGCAGGAATAGATTGCAATAAGTATAAAGGATAGATAAATTCTATTATTACACTTGTTGTAGTTAACTCAAATAGTTTATCTCTTACATAGATTGTTTACTAGTTATTCTATTATTGGTAGAATCAGTATTGTTTACCTATTACTTAATATTAATAACTTTTTTCTACCTAAATACCCTATATGCTACCTTACAGGCTATTACTTTAGTCTATCTCGCTTTAGTACAAACTAAGCTTAAAGAAGTATAGCTTAACCCTATGTAACACTTTAACTACCGCAGATATTTAGTAGACAATTTAACTAATAGGTTGCCTAAATAAGATTTAGAAATAGCATCTTATAGAAACGCTTAAAACAATATAGCTTAGGGTCTAGAAATTTTAATGCTAACTTACCTAGTGCTAGAGAATAAAAAGATGCTAGAGGCATCTAACTCTAATAACAAGGACGAGCCTAGCGTTAAAGAGGTTAGGAACCTTAGGTAATAGGTCTAAGTCTCAGCACAACAGATAGCTGCTATAATAGACATAATTGATTAGCTTTTAAGTTAGCTAATAGCTACTTTTAATAAAGAACCTGTTACTATAAAAAAAACTTAAGATAGCGCTACTTAAGAAGTATAGAGGGGACTAGAAGAAACTATAGATGTTTTTTATTTACACTAACCTATACTGCGAATATAATAAGGTCCTTACTAACTAAGAAAAAATCTTTATAGCAAGTATATATATAGAGGATAAAGCCTCTAACTAGATGTAACTTTATGTAGATAACTACCTGCTTAATGCAGAATATAGAGAAATCAAGGCTAAGACTTAGGCCTTATTTGCTAGTTAGATAGAGTTTAAAAAAGAAATAGGACGTATCTTTAGAGAAGTAGACGCAAGAACTAGGCTAATGTTGGAGTATTAACATGCGCAACATGCGGGTCACCCTGTCGAGCAGGTGATCCTGGTAAGCTGAACACGTGACGATCGCGCTAGCGCCTATATATACAGGCTAGATCGTCTTATTCCTCTAAAGTAGTCATTGGACACTTTGTTGTGGCACTTAGTTGATCAATATACTCATTCCCCTCCACTAATCATTCAACTACTTCTTCTCAGCTCCCATAGTTATAAGCCCGGCTGCTTAATTGTAGCATTAATTCCCACTGCGCAATCAGCAAGCTAGAAGATTATTTGTTTAATTAGATTTTTACTTTCCTTTTTTCTCTTACAGCACTGTCTAGCAGATCGCTGCTGCTGCTGTACCTCTCACTTATTAATCATACGATTAACCTCTTTCTGACCCATCCTACAACCTACCTACTAACTAACTAATTAATCTATCATCACCTTAACAATAACCTACGTTGTAATCCTACAAAAGCATCTCACTAATATAGACCTTACTAACACACCGCTTGTTGCCTCAGGGGTAATCCTAAAGGCTTAATTAGACTAGCCAACCTAGTTTGCTCTTTTAAGACTGCACTGCTTAGAGAAGGGCATCTAGGATGAGGTCAATCCTAATCTCCTAGACGTGCTCTTAATTAACTACTAGGAGCTACAGTATCCTAAACTGCCTAAGGATATCAAGCAACTAGTTGCTCCTCCACCCAACGCAAGCGCACAAGAACATAAGGCTTATAAGATTGCTTAACACAAATATAAAGCTTAAGTCCTTAATGCTAAGTATAAGAAGAATAATTACAGCGAGCTAGTTAATAGGTACAAAGTATAGGCTGCTTAATAGACAAGGAAGGTTGCCAAGATTACTAATGTTAAGGACTAGATTAATAAGACTATCTGTCTAGACCTGCTCTTGAACGCCTTGATAAGCATAATTACTTAAAACCTCACCAGCCTTTAAGCCTTAGTAAAGATCCTAAAGGAGGATCTCGCACCTTCTAATTAGAATACTTAGTATTTAATTAGAGCGCAGTACCAATCTTACCTAGATAAGGCTCGCCAGGGACAAATAGGCCCTAAGCGTTAGTTTATCAAGTGGCAGCTCCTGTATTAACGAGCGACAATCTACTCGCTTCCTAAAGTTGTTAGGCCGTTAGCGATTACTAATTTTTTAGACACCTTAGGCACTAAGATTGCACTAGACTAGTCGCGCAAGAAGCATAATAAGCTAGCGCAAGCAATAGCACTTAAAAAAGCTTATTTAACTTTTAATAATCTAGGAAAGACATTTAGTGTTTTATTGCAGAATTAGTTAACTACTTCTTTAAAAGAAAAAGGACACGCAGTATTCTAAACTAGATTTAGATTAAGGGTAGCTTAACAATCTATAAGCACTAACAAGTTAAATAAAAGTAGTAAGCAATTGCACCTTTGCCCCTGCAAGGCTATTAAAGGGCCTATAAGTAAGCACTTTTAGACACTGCGATACTGCTATTAACTTTAAACTATAGTTACTAGATTAAGCCTTCCTAGCAGTATACTAATGAAACTGTTAGACAATAACAAAAAGAAGATCCTTAAGTAATAGAATAGTGATAAATAGGCAACCTTACGCACCTAGATTAAGAAGGAAGGCTAGAAGGCTAGCACTAGCGGATTAGCTACTAATAAGTTAAGTAGATTCTACCCTAGCTTATTAGTTTTAGCATTAATTAACCTAAATAACTTTATTAAGGAAATTAAACTAAATATGTTTAGCACAGCCTTTACCTTTTATGCCCTGTCCCTCTGCATAATCATGGATAGTAGATTAGCAGTCTACCTAGTTAATACTATAGATTACATAGTACTAGGCACATTTAGCAAATGCGCTAAAGATAAGACTGTTAAGGTAGGCACTTAAATTATACTAGTTGCTAGTATAAGAAACAGGCTGCTTAAGAATGTCCTATATATTGAGGCTAGCCTTAAGACAGCTAATTTTCTGCTTACCAACGTTAAAGTTGTACTAGGTTTCTATGTTAAATTGTATTAGAAGCACGGCTTAAGCAGGTAGGTATTTAGTATTTAGGATATAATTATACTTTGCAATTTAGAACAATTAAGAAGAATATTGTCTTAATTAACTTTAAGTGTAACTTTAATTTCTTGTTTATTAAATATAAGCAACTTACTTAATACTCTACTTAACTACTGCTTATAAACGCTGTAGCGCAATTAAGGAAACCTTAGTTGCGTACTAGTAATAAAGATCTATAGCATTAACAATTAGGACACTTAAGATAATAGGCTATTAAAGCCTTAGTCTGCTTAGTGCAAAACATTAAGATTACTAGCAAGAAGCTATTAGAATGCAAATACTGCGCAATAGCTTATACCTTGCAAGTAATCTTGCAGCGACTAAAGGAGAGATTACTACAACCTTTTTATAGAATCTTATAGGATCTGTTTAATTTCTTAACTAGTTAGCTGCTTAAGAAATAGGCACTAATTATTAAGAAAGACTACTTAGGCAAGCTGTACAATTACAATATCTAGTTAAAGACACTAAATAATATTATGCCTGTAATTAAAGGCTTTGCCGCAAGGATTAAAAGGAAATATTAGCAGAAGATTATAAAAATATATTAAAATAACAATACTGCTACACTACCTTAGAGAGGGCAATTAAGATATAAGGAATAGGCCATAGAGGGTAAGATTATAATTAAGACGCCACCGCCATATACTTATAGGCCTAATAGCTTGGCGGAGAGAGCTAGCTAAGAGCTAATTACGAAGGCTATTAAGATGCGCACAAGCGCTAATCTACTAGCTAAGCTTTAGCTAGTAATTATAAATGCGGCGGCTTACCTACATAGAATAAGCCCTACTAAGATCTATAGCTACTAATCCCCTTACTAGGTGCTTAAAGAATAGTTTAGGAAATATTTCTAATACTATTAACTACTTAAGATTAGGCACTGGACTGCTAATCTACGCCTAGACTAGAGTAGAATATATGCCTATAGCTGCCGAGCCTATCCTTTATATAAAGATAAGGCAGCTAGACGCAATTATTAAGGATTTAAAGTAAATTCTTGCAGCTATATTAGTTATTTAGTTACTTATTAAGCCTCTAACATATACTATATATAGGTACTAACACTTAATTAGGTAATTACTACCTGTAATGTAACTTTAAATACACAGTTGTTCTACAAAAGAAATTGCAAGGAAGAGCTGCTAAAAGATTAAGTAATTAAGATTGTAGAGATTCTTTATAATAGCGAGCTAGTTAATCCTAGAGACGACTTGGAGGTCCTCTCTTATGTTTAAGGAAGGGCGGATTAGAATACGCAGCTGACTACTAAAGACCTTAGGAGTAATTTATCTACTATCTTAAGTAGTAAGGAAGGCTTACCTACTAAAGACAAAAGTAGATTAGAAGACGCTAAGCAAATAGAGCACAAGGCTAGTACACTATTAGGAACTTGCTTAAATTAGCAGCAAAATACTAGTCTTGCTACCTTAGAACTAACTCCTAAACTAGAGACTCTAGAGAGCGACAACGCAATTAATTATAGAGTTATAAACAGTTAAATAGCAATGCGCATGCTAAAAGGAGCTAATCTATTAATACTTAAATGTAGGGAGCCTCTTTTAAATAAGCCTAACAACTTATTACTAGTCTAATAATCTGTGCCTAAAGACTCTGACGCGCTAGCTTGTCGTAATAGAACACCTGCTTAAGTAAGCAGGATAGCAGGGCGTAAATCATCTTTATCTTAAGATTCAAGATCTTAGGCCTTAAAGAGCAGACAGAGTAAGTAATTATAAGCTTAACTTCTACTTATAATACGTAGTGCTAGAATTATAGGCAAAAGTCTATATTAGCTTATAAATTGTTATTATCTACTGCGCAAGCCAGGTAGCGGGCGTAAGCAGAAGGACGCAACCTAAAATCCTAACAATTAACTAAGAGGTAGAAGTATAAGTAGTGTTAATGCATTAATTGCAGATTATAAAGATCTATTATAGAATAATTTTTATAATACTTACCTACTAGGTTTGCAAGTAACCTAGGAAGACTAAGTAAGCTATAAGACTCTTAATTACGTAGTTATAGTAGCTTTGCTTACTAAGCATAAGCTAAGTAGAAATGCTTAACAGCATTGCGATAATCTACTTTAACTGCTAGGATTATAAAAGTAGTTGCTTTAGCATACTATAAGAGCCCTATTTAAGAATACTTGCAGGAAGGAGATTAATTAGTTAAGTAAGAATAGAACTTAGACTTAGATATTAAAAGAAAAAGCAAATAATTGCCTAATATTTATAAAGTAGGTATTAACCTATAAGTTTAATTAGGACAGCTTCTTTCTTAAATACAAGGCGTAGATTGTTGTAAGAAGTAATCTTTAGAAGAAGGACTTAATTAACTTAACATACGCTGCTACATTAGCAGCTAAGTCCTTTTAAGCAGCAATAGCTATTGCCGCTAAGAATAATCTATAGATTAAGCAATATAATATTGTAAGAGCATTTCTTAATGTGTTAATTACGGCAGACAACTTAGTAATTTGTAAGATACTAGATAGGTTTAAGCTAGAAAAGTGCGTATAGCTTAACTGCGCACTATTTAAATTGCAAGACTTGCTACTGTTGTAATATAAAGAGTTCTTAGGATTACTAAGAGAGATTAGACTAATTTCCTTACTAAAAGAACCTTGCCTATTCTTTAATTAAGAAAAGAGGATCCTAGTATTATTTTATGTAGAAAATATCCTACTACTCTTCGCAAAAGATTATAAGCAGAGAGCAATAGATTTTTAGTTAAAGATTATAGACAAGTACAAGATAAAGGAACAAGAATTAGTTTAATAATTCTTTAATATCTAGATAATAAGAGATTACAAGAAACAAACAATTACGCTTGTATATAATATATATATTAACAAGATTGCAAGGAAGTTTAAGCTAGAAGATAGTAGTTTTCTAAAGACTCTATTGCTGTTAGAGGAGCTAATTAAGAACACTAGCAAAGCAACTAAGCAAGAGATTAAGGCCTACTAAGAAAGGGTTAGATTAGTGCTGTACACAGCTATTATGCTACAACTAAATGTTACCTACTTAATCTTAAAGCTCTTACACTTCCTTAAAAACTCTAGCAACTAGCATATAAAAACTGTTAAACAAGTAATTATATACCTCTATTAAATAAGATAGGATGCAATCTAATATTAAAACTACAATAGCCTAGACTTAATAATTGCAGGCAATGCTTTCTTTGCAAATAATTAAGAAACTTATCAATTGTCTTATAAGTATATAGCTATCCTATATAGTAGTCTAATATTTTAGAAGGCAGCTTAGCAGACTACAGTAACCACGTTAACTACTAAGGCTAAGCTGCTCGCCCTTAAGCACACGACTAAAGAGGCTATAGCCCTTAAGCGCTTCTTTTGCAAGCTGTCTTTTAATTTAAAAGACGTCTAAATAGTCTAGTGTAACAATTAACAATTAATTAGGCTTGTAGTTAAAAAAAATAAGTAGATTAGCACTTAATTAAGACATGTAGATATACAAAATATATAGCTATGGTAAGAATTTGCTAAAAGATTTTTTTTAGGTTAAATACCTAGAAATAGTAATTATGCTAGCTAATAGACTAACTAAGTTGCTTACCTAACAACATTTTGAAAAGTTTAAGTAGTTACTTAACTTTTAGCAAGTTAAGCATTTAATTAAAGAAAACAATAATTAACAAGCAAAGGATTTGTATTAAGCGGCAACATCTATATACTAGGCTAAGTCTCCTCTTAATAGCTTATTTTATTAAGCGGGAGAACGTAAGCTAGACTATTAAACTAAAGCTAAGAACCTTATTACTAATAAGTATTAGACTTATTATACTTGCTAGACTTTATTATTGCATTATGCTTAGCCTGCTTAGCTTTAGCTAGCTTAAGAGTAATTTAAGCTATCTAAGCCTAAACAGCAAAAGCCTAGAGGTGAGTAGCATTGCAGCGCGATTCTAATCTATTACTTCTATATATAGAGATGTTAGATAATCGCCTTTTTACCCTAGCATAATAATCGCGCTTATATAAATAAGTTATATAGTAATCAGGACAACAAACAAAAAGACAATTATATAGAGTAGTAGAGAGCAATATTCTACAGGCAGCCTGCTTTTAAAGCAGCAACTTTTAAGTAAGTTGCTGCTAAGGCTGCTTATATTAATATTAATGTTGTTGTTACCGCTATTAATACTAAGGATAATAAGCTAACTGTTGCGACTGTTAAGCGAACGCGGGAGCAGGAGTGAACGCAGGAGCAAGAGTAGGAGCAGGAGGTTAAGTGGCAAAACTGTAATACAACATTTCTTAAGCACAACAATTATTAGCAGGAGGCTTCTTTACAGAAGGCTTACTAGTAGTTATAACACTACTCTTAATTTCTTTGCGGCAAGCAATAATGTCCTTAAGCAGTTAAGCTTTTACAGCTTAGTATATCTTATTATTATTTTATCCCTAAAAACTAGTTAGTAAGCTAAGCGAGAAGGCTAATAAGTTAAAAACCTACCTCTTTATTTCTATACGTAGCTATTAATTAATTAGCAAGATTAATATTAACTGTGTAGCAAGTGTAAGACAAGTAGCTGCTATAGCGTAAGCTGCTCTAACTGCTAGTCTAAACGCAATTAAAGTAGTATTTAGCGTATAAACTATTGAGCATCTTTTTTATATGGCGCTTACAAGGCAGAATACAAAAGTATAATAAATTAGTAGCAATCTTTAAAAAGCTATTAAGCGCCTTTTTCTAAGTTAAAGGGGGCGCGTTGCGCCTAGTAGACAGCTTAATAAGCGTTTGTAGGCTAACGTTGTTGCCTTGTTGCTAATTGCGGGACGCCGCTTAAATAGTAAGCCGCTATAACCTTTACTTTTGCTTTTAAGAAGCCTTGCCCTTGCGCTAGCTTAATTGCTTAGTTAGGCTCTTATGTAGATTAAAATTTAAGTAAGAACTTAACAGCAGGCTTAATTTAGCAAGTAAGGTAATTAGCCTTTAAGTAGAGCTACTAGATGTCTTGCAGTAAGCAAAAGGATTAACAGGCAGAGGCAACTAACTCTTATTATTTTAGAGATTAGCTGCTTGCTAAATCTTATTGTTAAATAGGCTTTAGCGCGCGTAACGCTCATGCTTAGCACTATTATTACGTTGCTGGCGGCGGCTTTCTAAGCGTTAATTACGTTAACAACAGCTCTCTAAGCTGCGCTTATTGTTACTAGAGGCAGACTACAAAAGATTAGCAGCTAATTAGTAAGAAAATAATAAAGTAACGCTGCTTACTATGTTAGTGATAGTGGTTAAGATAGTCCTAAAAAGCTTAGTAATCAATATTAGAGTGAGGTTGAGGACAAAAGTTTTGGAGGGGTAGTAAACGCAATTAATATTGTTGTAGAGGCTGCGCACTAACTAATTACGCGATATTTAGGGTCCATCTAATGTTTTAATATTAGGACTGCTGAGATTAATCAAAACATTAACAAGCAGCATCAATACAATAATAGAGGATTAGGCAGGAAAAGCTATAATTACAAAGGGACCTCTTAATTAACAACCATGATTTATTATAATTGCTTAGTTGCTCACAGCTTAGATCGATAGTATCTCACTAACCTGGGGGGTGTGTTGGAGTATTGACATGCGCAACATGCGGGTCACCCTGTTGAGCAGGTGATCCTGGTAAGCTGAACACGTGACGATCGCGCTAGCGCCTATATATACGGGCTAGATCGTCTTATTCCTCTAAAGTAGTTATTGGACACTTTGTTGTGTCACTTAGTTGATCAATATACTCATTCCTCTCCACTGATCATTCAACTACTTCTTCTCAGCTCCCACAGCTAAGAAGAGGATTACTAGCCTAAGGCAAACTACGTTAGTATTTGCATATATAGCGGAATTTAGGCAATTACAAGTACAAATTAATCAGAACAATAAGGCACTTTAAACAGTATTTCAAGTAGGCCTAAAAAAAATATTAAAGATAGACTTATACACTACAATAAGCCTAATACACTATACGCTTTAGTTAAGCTAGCGACGCACATTAATAATAAACTTTAGAAGCAAAATAACTAGAGAAAATATTTTTAACCTAATTTAGCTAACATAAAAAGACAGCGCGGCAGGTACAATAGAGATAGCAATGCTATTATAACTAGCAAAGTCTAAAACAAGACTAAGGACAGAAACACTTAAAAAAAAAGGCATTATAGCCTCTCTAAGGAAAAACGCTAAAAGCGTTATAATAATAAGGCATGTTTTTAATATAGCAAGGTAAGACACTTTGCTAGAGACTACAAAGAAGAACAGGTTAAACAAGCGGCTATTAGGATTAAAATAATTAGATAAAGAACGCTACACCTAGCTTAGACAGAACTAAATAATAACTGAAGTAATCTAGACTTCTACAAGGAGGCACGCTTAATAGATAACTATAAGATTGTACTACAACTTAAACTAGACAATAAGGTCCTTGCTCTAAGCAAACTTAAGCTAACAGATTAGAAAGTTAGAGATAAAGCTGTGCTAAAACAATTAGCTAATAACTAATGCTAAGTATACAGAGCAATAACGCATTACGCTAACAAGTGTATAATTTAAGCAATAATTATAATTACTAGTAAGAACGCTAAAAAAGTTAGATATTAGGCGATATACTAACAGTCCTACTTTAACAATCTAGCAGCTAAGGTTAAAGACTAAGAAGCTAAAAAAGTAAAAAGTACTAAAAAGCATAAAAAGTTATATTAGTACAATTGTAAACTTAATTGCAAGTTCTATAAAAAGGACAAAGAGAAGTGCAGGGTGGACTAAGACTAGTGCTGCTACTTAAACTTGTAAGCAGACGAGTGCCTAGCAGATCAGTGTTACTTCTACAAACCTAAAAAAGTAGAAAATTACTATTAACTTCTATAGACGCAATGCAAGAATAGATGTAACTTCTATTAGCAATAATTGAAAAAAGCATAATAAGTAGACAAATACTACTATAATACCCTATTATTAAACATCTATAAGGCAGCAGACTGCCTAGTTTACAAAGCAAAGAAGCTAGAGCTAAGAAAATAAGTACTAAGGCAAGAGATACCTTACTAAAACCTCGACTAGAGCTTCTGTTACAATAATAGCTGCTTAATACATTATAGCACAAAGTACGGTACAGGCTACTTTCCTAGGAAAAAGAAAGGCAAGCAGGCAAAAAACTAGAATACCGCTAGGGATAGGGTTACGCTAGTAAAGTCATACCTAAAACGACCTTTAAGAAAGTGTAGGATACTAATAGTTAGGTAAAGCAGTTGTTCACGACTGTATCTATATAAGGTTAGAAAATACAGGCGCTTATAGATAGCGGGGCTACACGAACAATAATCTCTCTACAAGTAGTAGAGAATTATAAGATACTGCATTAAGTTAAGAGAGAACTAATCCTAATAATACTTGCTAACAAGAAACCTATAGAATATAGAGACAGCATAATACAGTTAGAGACTAAAGCAACAAAGCTATAAATAGCAGGCACAGAGTGCTAAATAAATATTAACATTATAGATCTAGGAGGACTAGACATTTTAATTAGTTATAATTGGCTAAATGCCTATAACCCCGCTATTAATTAGCAAATAAAGACAATACTTAGAAGAGAACCTGTGCACAAGGTTACTAGAGTACGTAGAAAGACACGCCCAACAAATTAGAGCTTAACTTAGGACAGGAGACTTAGCAAGATCTTGCCTTATAAAATTAAAAGAATCTATAAGAAAGACTTTTAGAAAGTAGGAGTTATATAGATAAAGTAAGTCGTAACTATAAAGGAAGAACCTTTAATACTAGAGATACTAAGAGAATATTAGAATAACAAGTTTAAGGAACTCTTTAAGGAAAATGAGGCTACTAATCTAGTAGACTATTAGGATTAGAATTACAAGATAATTCTAGATAATAGAGCTAAGCTAAGCCTAGGACTAATGTACCTCATAGCGCCTAAGCACGATGCTGAGCTGCGGGACAACGTTTAGAGGAATTTAAAAAAGGGATTTATCTAACTAAGATTAAGTCTAATAGCCTCGCCTATCTTATTTGTAAAAAAGCCTAACAGGAAATAGCAACTATGTGTTAACTTCTAGAGGTTAAACAGCGTCACTTAGAAGAACTAATATCTCTTACAACTTATTACAGAGCTTATAGATTAACTCTAAAGAGCTAGGTAGTTTGCAAAATTTAACGTTTAGGAAGGATTTTACTAAATCATGATTAAAGAAGGTTTTAAGTAGATAATAGCGTTTAGAACAAAGTATAAACTGTTTAAATATACAGTTATACTTTTTAGATTAACAAACGCACCAGCAACCTTTTAGTTAGTTATTAATAACGCCCTTTATAAGTACTTTAGAATCTTTGTTACAGTGTACCTAGACAATGTACTAGTGTACTTTAATAGAACGCCTAAAGAATATGTTAAACATATTAAGAAAGTGCTTAGGAAGCTTCAGGAATACAAGCTATACCTATAGCTAGAGAAGTGCAAATTCTATGTTAAAGAGACAAAATTTCTAGGCTTTATAATATCTATAGAGAGAGTTAAAATAAATCTTAAGAAGATTACGGCTGTACAGGAATAGCTAATACCTAAAACAGTTAAAGATGTATAATCCTTCTTAGGATTTGCTAACTATTATTAGAAGTTTATTAAGGATTACTTAAAGATTACTACACCCCTCTTAGAGATTACAAAGAAAGAAATAAGATTTAGTTAGAATAAGGAACAACAAAAAGCATCTAACTAAATTAAACAGATATTCTTTAAAGCACCTATACTAGAGATATATAACCTAAAATAAGAAACGCGAATTAAGACTAACGCGTTAAATTATGCACTAGGAGCTGTTTTATTACAGCAGTACCTAGACAGGAAATAGAGACTAGTGTTCTACTATTTAAGAAAGTTTTCTAGAGTAGAACTTAACTACAGGGTTTACAATAAGGAGCTACTAGACGTAGTTAATGCTTTTAAATAGTAGGAAGTCTATTTGCTAAGACTACTACATTAGATTAAGGTCTTTACTAACTACTAGAACTTAGCAGGTTTTATAACAATAAAGAAACTTAACTAAAGACAAGTCTAATAAGATAAGATGCTAGCTTAGTTTAACTTTAAGATAACTTATCAAGCTAGAACACTTAATAGAGCGGCAGACGCTCTAAGCTAGAGATTTAACCTACGCGAAGAAAGTTACAAGGAACTAAGCTGGGCACTATACTTTCCGCGCACTATACTTTCCGCGCACCCCACCACAATCGCGATCTCCGGTCGTAACGTTGGATAACTCAACAACAGCGATTACATTTGCCACTTATTACACATAGAAGTTAATACAGAGTTAGGAAAAGCTATTTCTGTAGTTGTAGCAGATGTTGTATGTAGTCCTCGTACTGTTTTCGCTGTTTGTATAGCAGCAGCTTCTACAGCAAGCTTAATCGCTTTGATATTCTTAAAACGCTTATTCTAGTTAATAGGAATTCGTGTTCTTGGCTTTGTAACTGCAGTTGTATTAACTTAATATTAGAGTTAAGTATTAAGCAATTGCAGCTTAGCTGCGCGAGTATTTGCCATTGCGATTGCTTTGCCTGCCTTGGCGATCAGCATCCTAGTACTCCGCGATAGACTCTCTAATCGCTCAAGCTGCTAACAGGACTTGTATAGGTCTTAAGAACGTTGTAGAGTTATTATAACTGTATTAAGAATGCTAGCTAGTTAAATAGCTGCTAGTAAAGTAACTAGGCGACCTTAAACTTGTGACAATGCGAGTACTTGCTCTAGGTTATAAGGCACAAGCCCTGTAGCTCTTTATCTAGCTTGTATTACTAACTGCAATAGCCTAGCACGTTAAGCTTTATTATATAGTAAGATAAAACTCTGTTTCTTAATTAGAGCTGCGTTATTAAGGCTAGAGAGAGCAGTAATCTGCTTGCGATAGGATAACTTAACAACTAAGAACAGAGCAGGATCTAATAGCTAGAGTATGTAAGATAAGTGTAGTAAGATATAGAGTACGTAGATCTTGCTTATATAGCAAGCTATTATAAAGTTGTCTTGACTATAAAATCTATGCCTATTAAGAAGAAGTAAGCAGTTTACTTTAAGGGATAAAGCTAATTCTAGGATAAAATAGCAGTTTATCCACTCTATTGCGACGTTGTTAGACGTCTATCTATTCTCTAATAATGTATGGAACTAGTCTAGTATTAATTCTAGCAGAAACTAAGTTGTTTGTAGATGTTTTCCCTTAAAGATTATTATAGAACAGAGACGCTAGCTAGTTACAGATACGCACTCTACAATTAACACCTACTTATAATTTTTTAGCATTTTCTTATAAGCCTTCTTCTTGTATTTATTTTTAAGGTATCAAAAGTGGTGGTTGTTGTTGTAGTCAAAATGGGTTTTCCAAAAAAGTGAAAAGCAGCTGCCCTCTACTAATCAGTCGCAAAAGTCAAAAAAAGATTGTGTGTAGTCGACGAAATTCGAACGGTGAGTGGATGAGTTCTGGGAGGAAAGCTCAGACCACCGAGCGATAATCAGGGTCAAAAAATTTGCTAAGGTACCAAAAAACGACACCAGTTGAAACGTGTCCAACGGCGATTGCCAGCCTATGGCTGACAACCTTCTTGTATAATAATGTAATTACCTAGCTGTTGTTATATACACCTAGTGCGAGCCTAGTCTCGTCTATATTCTATATTACTTTAGGTAGTATATTAAGCTATAGTCTAGTGCGCTTAAACAGCTCTAGAAAGTTGCGTATTAGTTCTAGAGTAGCTGCCTTAGCGCGTGAGGCTTTAATTGACTAACTAACAATAGAGTATACGCGTAGATTACGCTAAAGGAAGTTTGTAACCTAGAGATAGCTAAGAGGCTTGTAATCGTTATTTATGCGGAGAATCTAGGTAGCTATCTCTCGTACACGGCCGTGAGATGGCGGATAAGCGCGAAGATCCTTATTTATTATCTAATTAACAAGAAACTGCTCTTGTTCTAGAGTTAGTTGCTGTTGTTGCTAATAAGCTATTGCGTGGCGTTGTTGACCTGCTTAGCGGCTGCGCAGCGTTAATTTAGGTATATTATACGCCTAATAAGCTTGTCGCTGGCTTGAAAAAAATGCCAGCATTTAGATTAGCAATAGCTGATTGTATAAGGAACTCGCGATTAGCCATGTTAAGTGCGTTGTGGTTGCGTTGTCGCGCGTTGAGTGTGGAGATCGCGATTGTGGTGGGGTGCGCGGAAAGTATAGTGCGCGGAAAGTATAGTGCCCAGCTTATATAAGGCTATATTTAAGAAGATGCCTAACAGTACTCTACAATACAACTAGCTAGAACTAGCTAAGGTAGCTAAGGTAGCTAAGCGAGTTAAAACACTACAACAGCAATAGTAGCAAAAGGCAGCTAGCTAGTAGTTTAAGCCTAAAGCAAACGGCTCTAATAAACTACTATAAGATAAACAAGAGTACTAAGATATAATTTAAGAAGATTAAAGATATGTACTTCTACAAATAAGATTAAGTCTTATTAAAGAACTACATAAGTTTAAAAATTTAGACATGCATTGCTAGAAAAAATAGTTAGGCAACTATTAAAGGTGTTTGCAATACTACGCTTGCAAGCGAAGGTACAGGATGTATTAGGCGACTATTTAGCTTGTTACTAGAACAAGCTAAAGAGACATAAGCCTTATAGCCTGTTACAACTTTTACTGCTACTAACAAGACTATAGAGTAGCGTAACAATAGACTTTATAGTAAAGCTTCTAAAATTGTTAGAACTAAGATCTAGAAGATTATGCGACATATTTCTAGTTATTGTATGCTAATATACAAAAGGAGCAAAGTTTGTGCTAACAGAAGAAATTATTACAGTAGAGGAATGTGCGTATAAAGTTAGTAAGGCATTAATGTTAGAGCACAGGATACCTAGAGAGTTTATTACTAATTGTAATAAACTATTTACGTCTAAGTATTAGGACACATTCCTAGTAAAATTAGGTGTAAAAAAGAAGCTATTGACTAGCTTTTACCCCGAAACGGATAGCTAGACAAAAAAAAACGAACTAGACACTAGAATAGTATTCAAGGATGTACACTAACAAATTGTAAGACAACTAGGTTAAACTCTTGCTAATAGCACAATTAGCCTACAACAGTACTAAGTCTGTAATAATAAAGTATTTACTACACTACGCGAACTACGGATATAAGCCGACTGCTTATTAAGATCTAAAGGACATAGAAAGTATCGCAGTAAGTGTAGATAACAAAGCCCGCTTAATATAAGAGCTATACAAAGAATTAAGCAAAAACATCGCTTATAGAAACTTTACGTTAGCTAGAGCAGTAAATAAGTAAAAGATTAAAGGACTAACTTTTAAAAAAGGGGATAAAGTTTTCTTGTTACAACAAAACTGAAAAAACTAAACAACTAAGCAAAACACTGAATAACCTTTAAGTAGGACCTTTTAAAATCCTAGAGGAAGTAGGCACAGTAAAATACAAACTCTAACTGCTACTAGGTATGCGCGTCTACTCTGTCTCTTACAAAAAACTCTTAGAAAGAGCACCTCTAGATACTAAGCTAGCAACAAACATAGAGCTTAAAGACGACAAGTATAAAGTTAAGGGAATTAAAGACCTGCAGAAAGTCAGTTGTAAGTAAAAATATTTAGTTAAGTAGCAAGAATAGCTAAAAAGCTAAAACACATAGGGACTAAAGGGAAATTTAACAAACTGTAAGTTACAGGTACTTAAGTACTATTAAAAACACCTAGGGAAGCAAAGACTAAATCCTAAAGAGAAAGAAAGTAATTAAAAAAAGAATTAAAAGAAGCGTTAGCCTGTAACTAGCCTAAGTTAGTTAATAGTCTAGGTAGCAATAGTTTAGTTGCCAGAAAGTCTGTACTAGAGGCAGAGTTCTCCTTAGCTTGCTCCCTCGCGCAATTCTAAAAATTTAGGATAGTAAGGTCTTAATTAGCAAATCCTTGCTCTCGCGCCTTAACTTCTAGGAGCTCCTAGCAAACACAGGCAGCGTTCTTTTTAATATAAGCTAGCTTAAGACGCTTCTTGCGCTTTTTCTGCTAAACCTTCTTCTACTTTTTCTTAAAAATAAACAAGATATAGGCTGTAGACACTAATATACAACCAGCGTAACAACTTATTATTGCGTTTATAAAACAGCGTAAGTTCTTCTCCTTACAGCGCTTACAGCAAAAAGACATCTTGTTTCCTTAGTCTTTTACACAGTTAGCACAAGCACGTTGCTTAAAAGTTAAACTTTACGCACGAACATAATAAGAGAACAGAACCTTAGGCATAGTTAGAGAGGCGTAGGAAAAGAGAAAATAGTTATAATATAATAGACCTACAGAAGCCTTATATGCAACTAACCCACCAAGACGCGGCACAGCAAAACAATAATCTAGGGTATTAAGATAATACACCTAAGAAGGGGGATAATATTACAAGCAACAAAAAAGAAATCCTCCCTAAATAAGGAAATTAGGGCTAGATATGCATAGGAAGCTATAACAAACAGCAGCTAAGTACAAGGCGCACTAAGTTACATAATGTGCTGTTACGCTAAGACAGTGCTATTAGTGATAGCAGGAACTGTATATAATAGCAGCCATTAGGAGTAGAGACGACTATTAGTGATAGCACGACAAAAGACTAATAGCAGGAACAGATTGCAATAGGTATAAAAGATAGATGGATTTTATTATTACACTTGTTGTAGTCAACTCAAATAGTTCATCTCTTACACAGATTGTCAACTAGGTATTCTATTATTTATAGAATTAGTATCGTTTACCTATTGGTTAACATTAATAACTCTTTTCCACCTAAATACCCCATACGCTACCTCACGGGCTACCGCTTTAGTCTACCTCTCCTTAGTACGGACCGAGTTTAGAGAAGTATAGCCTAACCCCGTGTAACAATTAACTTTAATCTTAAGCGTGTAATAAAGAAAGGCCTTAGTGCTAAGATAATTTAAGGCAGTGTCTTGTTTAACAATAAAGATAAGAACAACTATATAGAGATATTACTATAATTTTATAAGCATATGCTAGAGTACTTACGCTAGCGCAAAAACGTAAGTATTAAATTGTTGAACAGTCTTATTAAAAGATAGGAAGACAAGACTAACTAGATAGAAGATACACAGAAGGCAGTTCCTAACTCTTAATAGATAAAATAAATCTGCAAGAAAAGATAAGTTTAGATTTTATTGCCTCTTCTACCTTATAGATCTACTAGGCTAACTACTAACAACTGTTGTACTATTCTCCTCTAGTTTATTATAGTTTAAGACAGTGTAATAGAGGTGCCTACTATAGAAATGTATAAAGAGATTTGCAAAGCGCACTGCGATCTTACTACTACTTATTACACTCTTTTTAGTTATTCTAACAAGTTTAAAAGGATTAACTAGCTATTTCCTGCTAATATTTATATTAAGTACAAGTCCTAGATCTAGAAAGTTTTTATTAAATATACTAAGTGAGAAAATCCTCTTGTTTTTAAAGAATTGCACAACATGCTATAAAATACTAATAAGGACTAGATTAATAATAATATTAAGAAACATCATAATTATGTCTTAAAACAAATTATTAACCTGTAGCCTATAGTATAAGAACTAGAAAAGAACACTTTTCATACTAATTCTATCTAAGGTGTTTCTAACTACTTATTCTTCTTTACTAGTAGAAAGAACTCTCTGTACACAACAAAGAACTAGGAGAAGTAAAACACTAATTTCTTTTAAGCTAATTCTTTCTAGCGCCTTTAAGAAGAGCTTAGCCTAAAAGTAGATAAGCGCTAAGTCCTTTAAAAGAGTAAGAATCCTATTATACTTTCTTTTATACAGCGCCTTCCTTACGCACGCTCTTAATCTAGTATAGTTATTTTAGATAATGTTTTAGTATCTACAACTCTAACCAAGCAGCCTTGTTATAGTTACTTTTATTTAATTTTAGAAACTTAAGCTTCTACTGCTTCTACTAATATAGTACCTGCGGCTAGACTAAGTACAATAACTACTAGTGCTCTAAAACCTCATTAAAGTCAGCGTTTAAAGACGTAAAAGATAAGCCTATAGTAGAGATGTGCTTAAAATAGATATATACTAAGAAAATTGCTAAGCTTACAGAATCTAGGTGCTTACTGCACACCTAGATTCTATAGCTACTATGTAGAAATGCGTTTTATGGCAATCTAAGTAATTAAGTTATATTTCTTTTATTTTATTTTCTTTATTTTGCTGTTTTCTGTCCTTTTCTTCCTGCGGAACGAAGAGCTTAATAGGGCTAAGCTTGCAGAAAGAGGAGGTTTGTGCTAGTGCGCAGAGTGATACTCTACTGCACGCTAAGTTAGAGCTCAACTACCTAATCTTAAGGTATATAACGTCTTCCGTGTATCGCGAAAAGGGGTCACTATTTATTATCTACTTACTCTACAACTCAACTCCTACACTATATCATTAAATAGGCGTCTCCTTCTACTAATAGTCTTTTATACTTAACCTATAATAAGATTATTATCTTACTAGCCCTGTTCTTGCATGATCTAATCGCTAGTGATCTCCTGCCCTCGTAGCAGTATGTCTTTATACACTCCAACACCCGTACACTACTGCTACGTTGCAGCGCACACTAGTACTCCTCTAGAAGTTTCTACTTAGGTGCTTATAACTTTAATCTATTTTTTAAGCTTAATTTTAGCAAAGTAGTATTACATAGTAACTACTCTTAAGTAGCTTGTTAGCTACGCAGCTAGAATAGTTAGTCCCGCTAATAATAATACAGAGGGGTGACAAAAAAAAGAAATTCAAAAAGTTATTGTTTTTGAAGCTTTATATTTCTATGAGCAGAAGGGCTATACCAAAAAGGGTTAGTGATTCGAAAAGCAAAGAACTTCTTCTTTAAGATACGTTGCTTAGTAAGCTGCCTAGTCAGCACGGTTGCCCCTGCAATGCCGCCTAGATTAAGATAGAAAAAAAAGTCAAAATGAATTTTCGTATAACTTTGTTTTGAACGTATAAAAATCGCTAAAAATAACAAATTATTAAATAAGACTAGTTAATCGCTTTTGTGTAAGAGTTGAAAAGTAGTACTTTAATAAACTACCTCGTTATAATAAAAGGCTTATTTTCGAGATTTATTTAGATAATAAGATAAAATAGCTTACTAATACTTAGTAAGCTAGCCTAAAGCTTTCCTAGTAGCTTAGTATTACTATAGCTATTATAAAGTATAACTATTAAATTCTTTTACTAGAAACTAACTCTTTTATAGTATTGTTATTCTGTTATGTTAAATAGCCTAGTATTTTAGCACTATGAAATACTTGAGAATAAACTTCTATTGATATAAAACTTAGTTTGAGTCTATATTTTAAAGTTTTCAAGTTTTTACTTAGTGTAAATACAATAATTACAAGTTCTCTCTTAGGTTTCAAGGTAGCTTTTTCTTAGAATTCTTTATAATATAGATATCTTTTCTTAGCTAGTTCGATAAGCTTTTCATCTGAAATTAATATCTATTTTGTTTTGTTTATTTTTTGGTTCAATTTTCTCAATATTTCAATAAGGTTTATAGTAAGTAATTCTTAAACCTTATTAGTTATCTTAGTACAACAGCCTAGTTTAAGCGTAAAAGTAAGTAAGAAAGCTAATATTTTTATATAATTCAATTTAAAGTATTACCTAATACTATGAGATAGATTTTCTAGTAAATTACTATTTAAGGAAATAAGCTTATATAAAATATATCAAGTATTAACGTACTAACTAAATTAAGATAAACTATAAGCTGTAAAGAAGATGCTATAGCAAGAGTAAGTTATAATAAGTAAACAGACTTAATATACTATCAGCTTACTAATATATTACGGAATTAGCGCTTATATAAGTAACCTCTATTTTTTATACCCGTTAATTATACATTAGGTAATTAAGATACTACCCTCTATAACCCGCTTACATAATACTTACGTAATCTTATTAAACATGGTTTTTTATTAGCGATTTCTATAGGTTCAAAGCAAGGTCATACTAAAATTCATTTTGACTTTTTTTTTTCTTAATTTAAGCGGAATTGCAGAGGCAGCCATGCTGACTAAGCAGATTTTTAAGCAGCGTATCCTAAAGAAGAAGTTCTTTGCTTTTCGAATCACTAACACTTTTTGGCATAGCCCTTCTACTTATAGAAATATAAAGCTTTAAAAACAATAACATTTTTGATTTCTTATTTTTCTCACCCCTCTGTAATAATGATAATAAAAGCTTAGGTAACAAGAGCGTGCCTCTAGTTCGTCCTAGCTAGGGCGCAGGTGGCGCTTATAACAGTAGTAAAGGAAGTAGTAATAATAGCAAGATAGGGAGAAGTAAGAAGATTAAGAATAATGAGTGAAAGTTAGTAGTTTTATACTTATAAACATCTGTTCTCTTAAATTCCTACTTTTGCGCCGAACCAGCGCTATAATAATATTTAATGTTTTATTTTTATACGCTTATGCTATAATAAGCTTTGCTTATTTATATATTCTTTAATTAATTCTTCTATATTCTTAAACTGCAATGCTAGCGTCTAGATATCCTATAACTTGTTGTAACCTTTCTATTATAGCTAATATTCTAGCTAGCTAATCTTAATTCGCTTTCTAAGTATTTTTTTGCCTTCTTAGATCTCTTTACTTTCTAGGCTAATTTCCAGTGCTTAAGTATTGTCTTCTTAGTTATTGTGCAATTTCTATTACTTAAGTCAGTAATTAAAAAAGACATTGTTAATATAATAGTAGAGTAGTAATTATAATTAGTAAGCCTGCGTTCTAACTACTTCTTACACTTCGAATAGTTCTATAAACTTTCTAAAAAGCTTCTTACTAAGTTAGTAAGTTAGGCTAATATTCTTTGTGCTAAGGCGCACTAAGTCTCCTTAGCAGAAAATCTTTAGTTTATATTTTTTATTGTAGTAGTAACGTTGATATTCTTGTACTACTAAAAAGTACTCTTTTACTGTTGTACGCGCGCTATGCATGCGTTGCACTCCATTTACAGCGTCTAGCACCTCCCTCTCTAGCTTACTGTTCTTAGAAGGTAAGGTAAGCAACAGGTGCTTACAATATACTACGTAGAAAGCTATTATCTTTATTAACTTATAAATAGAGTTGTTATATGCAAATTAAGCTATTAGTAAAAGTTAAACCTAATCATCTTATTACTCTAAAGTAAAAATTCTAAAATATTGCTCTATTATCTAATTTTAGCGTTTAATTTGCCTATCTGTCTATAAGTAAAAAGCTATACTTAGCCTATGCTTTACCTGTAACTAGTAGTATATTTTTGTCTAAAATTTTAAAGTAAAGATTAAACTATAATTAGACATAATAACTTTCTATATCTTATATTTTAAGATAATATATTTTAAATAGGGATTTGTAAACTGTTTTATATCTTATATTTTTAATACAGGTATGTAGATTTCTATCTTTAAAAAGCAATTCATAATTACAAAACTTGCGTTCAAAACGCACTCTAAACTATTTTTTGCTAGTAGTAGCTTTATAACAAAATTAAGGCTTACTTCTTTGAAGATCTTTTTATGGACTAGTAGTAGTAATAACCCACTATATTCGCTATGCTTTAGAGCTTTGCTTCTTTAGTATACTATATAGGTCTTTATATAATTCTAAATATTATAGCTTAGCTTTAGCTAATAGTATAGCCTGCTAATAGGCTTATGCGTTTTACGTGCACTAAAATAGCCTACTATACGCGTGTTATGATTTTATAATAAAATCTTCTGCTTAATAGCTTATTCTAAAAGAACATAGATTCTGCTTTTATATTTTAAAACTTCTTTATTGTTAATACGCTACACTTACACGCTACTACAATTTTCAGTGCATATTACTTGCTTAAAGTCTTTAACCTGCTACTAGACAAAGGCGTCTTTTTACTATAACTAGCGCAGTTTATTTATTAAAGCTTCTAACTCTACTATTATAGGTTTGCTACTAACTAGTACTCTAGCTAGTAAACGTAGTACGCATAGTTTGCACCTTATAGCACTAGTAGTATAAATACCCTTTATTTTATAAACGTTAGCTACATGCGTCTTATATGCGCCTTTCTAGCTATACTAGGTTGAAAATCCTTTTGTTCTACTACGCTCTACCTTTGCTAGAAGCTTGTTCCGCAGTGTAAGTAATAGTTAAGTTAGTAATAAGTTCTTTTATTTATAATTTACTCTTCTTAATAGCCTGTCTATAGAGTTTATATGCCTTAGGAAGTACTTAAGTTGAAAGTTAAAAGCCCTTAAATATAGAGCCTAGTGTGCTTAACGCTAGTTTAGCTTCTGTACAGCGCGTTTACAGCGCAAGTTGTTATGATTAGTTAATACTTAAATAGTGTACTAAGCGCCTTCTAAGTAGTGTTGCTATTTTTTAAAGCTTTATACAATAGCTAAAAGCTCTAGGTTATATACTTTATATTTTAACTTAGTATATTATAGCTTTTGTAAGTAGAATATAATAAGATGCTACTTTTTTTCTTTAAATAGTTAATATAATATGCTTAAGATAGTAAAAGTAGAGGCGTCTGTTTTAATTGAAGTTTCATAGGTATTATTACAGTAATGTAGGATAGGCGTAAATGTAAAGCGTTGCTTTAGCCTTATAGAGACAGCATATGTGTTCTTATTCTAATAGAACGTCTATTTTCTTTTTAGGATATTTATAAGAGGTGCTATTTCTATAGCGTAGTTCTTAATAAAATGCTAAAAAAGAAATGCAGCTTCTCAATATTATTTAGTGTAGGCTACTATTTAATAGTAGCAACGCGCGCTAGGTTTGCGCGTATGCTGCCCCTTATAACTATAAATTCTGGACAATAAACCTTGCTTAAAGTAAATGTGCACTTCTTACGATTTACGTGAAATTTCTCTTTTTATAATAAACTAAGTACGGCGTATATAGCGCGCTAGTGCAGCGCAATATTATTATTATAAGTACAAATAAGGATATTATATAGGTAAACTATATATATATAATCTAAGTGCTCTCTTAAAGCCTTATTAATATAAGCTTAAAAACTTGCTAAGGCATTTGTAAGTTGAGAAGGCTTAACAAGATATTTAAAATGTCTATATTATATTTTAAAAGCAGTCTTCTACTTATCTCCTGCCTTAATCCTTAGATGATAGTAGGCGTCTCTTAGGTCTAATGTAGTGTAGTAGCGTACGCTTAACAGGCAGTCTAGTGTCTCTTTAATTCAAAATAGCAGGCAATAATCTTTTATTTTAACAGCATTAAGACTTTAGTAATCCACGTAGAGGCGAAGGGTCCTATTTTTCTTTAGTATAAATAATATAGGAGTGCTAGCAGGGCTAGTGCTGTAGCAAATCTATCTTTTTCTTAGTACCTCCTTAATATATTTTTAAAGCACCTAGAGCTTACGAGAAGAGAGAGTAAAGAGAAGCCTATAAAGGGGTTCTTTTTTTACTAAATAGGGATTGCGTAATTCAAACTTTTTAGTTATAGAAAGGTCTTAATAGCGTTGTTATTAAAGTTATTAGTATAGTTCTAGAATATATTAGGTATTCGCTATATCTACGCTGCTAATACATTTGATATACATGCTTTTAGCTTAATGCTTACGCTACTTATTTAAAGTACTCTTCAAAGGTAAGTTCTTAAGTTTGTAGGTTTTATAATTTTTAAAAATACTTTAATAGCTACTAAGTTGAAGTTTGCCCTTGCATATCTCTAGCGCTACATCTGTCGCCTATAGTTAATATAGATACTTTTTTTAGCTTAAGAAAGAGTTGCTAAGTAGTATTAGTGCGCCTTTCTTATCTACTTTATATATAGTAACTTTTATAATGCGTTCTACGCTGTCATTATTTATTAAACGCAGCTAAAGCTTATACACTGCGTATATATTCTGCTTCTAAGGTCTAATATAGCTTAGGCGGGGAAGTTCTGCATCCCTAATAGGTTTTAAGTTTATTTCTACAGCTGTTTTTTAATTAATAAGGCAAAGTTCTGCTTATCAGTCTAAAATAACTTAAAGTTTTTTTATTACTTTTGTTACCAAGCGTGCGTAACACACGCGCTGCATTCTTAGTAAAATATCTACTAGCACGTGCCTTACTAACCTTAAGTTTAAAGCAAAGCTTAACTTTCTTCTATTGAGTTTATATTAACTAGGACCTTATTAGGATTACTGCTTTAGCACATATTTCCGTAGTGTCCTTTCTTCTAGCACCTTAAGCAAGTAATATTGTTATTATTTTTACGCTTTTTAAATGCGCTTAGTATAGTAGTAGTGAGAAAGTGCTCTTTTTTTTTATAAAGGTGTTCTAGTTAGGCTAATTATACGCTATAGATGTTTTACGTAAGTTTTGTTTAAGAGTAAATCTAAGTGTAATAAGGTTTTCTTTAGTTACTAGAATTTAGTAGTAATTAGTAAATACATATTATAATCTAGGCCTTAGTTTTATAAATAAGTACTAAGCTTTTTTGTAAGGGTGCGTTGGTTTGACCAAAGATGCAAGGTAACAGTAGAAGGTAAATGAATTAGATACAGAACTATAGAGAGACTACGTGGGTTTTTATATCTAATCCGGATAGTTAGGACTAACCAAGGTTAGGACTAACTAAGGTTATTAGAGGTCGCCGGGTCAGCTGACAGTTAGCGTAACTAGTGCGGCTGATAGTCAGCAGCTAGTGCTGAGGTGCTAATGCTGAGGTAAGAAAAGCCAACGAAGGCCACAGGCCGAGTACTAGAGAACATCAAGGCTTCAGCCCTTTACATTTTTACGCTTTAGTGTATGTTGTAACTTAGTCTTCAAAGACATCAAAGTAAGTTCTAAATAATAGGATAGTTTAGTCTTTTTGCTATATAGCCTGCGCGTGCGTAGTAGCTAATTTAAAGCTACAGTTAATAAGATTCAAAAGGAAGTTTAGTAAATATTACTTAACATAGTTTTATATTAGTATTTCTCTCTTTTCTTTAAAAGAGCGCTTATAATAAGCATACTAAAGCTCTTAAGAGACTACTTTAAGATAATACATCACCTAGATCATTTTATTCTTCTTCTTTTTAAATTCTTATAGTAGTAGCTAAGATATTATTTTGCAGGAATAAATAGACTTGCTATATTTTTTAAAAGTTTTACCTTCGTATTTAGCTAGGTCTTTAGGTTTTGACGCGTGTTATATATGCAGGGTTAGTGTTATTTTAAGTACATTCTGCGCGTAGGGTGTTGTAGTTAGTACTGTTAGTATGTATAGAATTTCTTCTTATTTAACCTTTTTTAATTATGCTACCTTTTCTTCTAGCTTACGCAATCATTATAAGGATTAAAGTTTGTTACGTTGATTCTCTACTGCTTTAATGTGCTTTTTAAGCGTTATAGATGCATCTTAAGTACGTTTTTTAGGCTCTTTAGGTGTAGCGAGCCTTAATAGGGTTAGAGGAGGATTAGAGAGTTTAGATGCAGCAGGGCTCTAGCTTCTTTAATTGCCTTAAATGTTAGATTGCGTTAAGAGAGCTATCACTAAACTATTAGCTTGTAGGGATAAGGTATTATTCTGTAAAGGGTAGCTTTAGGCAATAGTACTTACTTTACACTACAGAAAATAGTAGGAGATAGTTAACGTGCTTATTTTTTAAATGATAATACCTGCTAAAATCTTTATAAGTTTAGAGCAGCATATAAGCATAATTGCAAGTGTGAAAGCTAATAATAAGCAAGCTTGGCGGATCCAGCCAAAACACAACTATCTGTGATAGTTATCTACAAACTACTTGTAAACTATAGTCTTAGTATTATGAAAGAAGAAATTGAATTCTTTAACAAAGGTTTAAATGTTGTAGAAGACCCTTTTTAGCTTACTACTAAGGCTAGAAGAGACATCAAACACCAACTTTTCGAGGCGAGAGAAAGGTCTGGCTTAGCCTTTTTCTCGCCTCAACTATCTTAACCGCCTTCCTAAAATTTGTTTCCAACACCTGTTTTCTTAGTGCAGGTGTTGTGGCGCGCGCTAGCTAGTTGTAGAGCAATAGAGTAGTTACCTGTTCAAAACTCTGCAAGTAGTCTGTGCGTAAGCTGATTTTAGAGTTTAATTAAAGGCACAATCTAACTTCTACTTAACAAAGTAACAGCTTTCTACTTAGTTATAATAGATTTATTAGCGTATTTATCTACCTAGCTCTCTATTTATTTAAAATCTCTACACTAACTTAATATACTAATCTTCTATATCAACCTACACAGTAGAAATGATAGCTAGCACTCCTAGCTATCTACCTACACTGAACCTCTCTATCCTGTCTTAATATATTGACCCAATATACCAACCCACATATTAGAATTAATAGCTAGCGCTCTTAGCTATTTATCTACACTGAATCCCTCTATCCTGTCTTAATATACTGACCTCCTATATTAACCTACACATTAGAAACGATAGCTGACGCTCCTAGCTATCTACCTACACTGAATCCCCCCTATACTAACTTAATATACTAACTTAATATATCGACCCTATACTGAACTGCTTAGCGTACTTATATAAGCAATACAAGAGGGCAGCTAGCATAGCCTATAATAATATAAATAAGAAGTACAGGAGATAACTAGACTAGCACACTAGCTCTATATACCTTCTACAAAACAAAGAACTAAGAGAGATACTTGTTAAAACTACTCTAGGCTTCAAGCCTTACAAAGGACTGAGAGAGATACTCATTAAAATTACCCTAGGCTACGAGCCTCACCTTCATTTAGATAAACCCCTCCTTGTAAATTAAACATATATTAGAAAACACCACGTAGATACCTGTAGGTTCTAAACCTACACGTCTTATATAGCCTTTTAGGCTGAGAAAGGACGTTAAACTACAATAAAAAAAAAAAAAGGAACTAAGCCATCTAACACCAACTTTTCGAGTCGAGAAAAAGGTCTAGCTTTGCCCTTTTCTCGTCTTAACTATCTTAAACGCCTTCCTAGAATTAGTTTCTAACACCTGTTTTCTAGGTGTAGGTGTTGTGGCGTGCGCGCTGGCCGTTTGTAGTAAACAGAGTAATTACCTATTACCGAGGTGGACGGCGTAACGCCCGGGACGGCGTACCGAGGCTCACCACTCAACGCGCACCACCACCCAACGCGCGGCCGAACACCAAAACAGCTATATCAAGACGAGGCTATACAGCCCTATACAAAAGCTATTATCACAATTTTTTTAGGTAGTGAGATCTATAGGCCTTAATTAATTTATATAGCTATAAATATTAAGTATGTGTCCTAATCGCTCGGCCGTGGCGGCCAATATAGGCTGGTGAGGCTGATAGTAGCTGTTAAGGCTGCTCAACACCTATACGCCTTACAATAAGCCTCTTTTTTTAAGTAGAGCCTATAGAAGCCTTAAGGCCCTTCTAATTACCCCTTTAGAAAGTTTTAATAGCCTTTTTAAGTTGTTGTGCAGCCTTATAAGCAGCCTGCCGCGCAGCTTGCTTAGTAGCCTAATTAGCTCTTAGCACCTCTCTTAGTCTTCTAGCCTTAGCCTTTGCCTTACGCCTAAGCTAATTCTATCTAGCCTTCTTACTCTTTAGCTCCTTATAATACTTGCTTGCCTTAGCTTTTTAGTGTTGTTGCTGCTCCTCCTGCTCTTTTTAGAGGAGCTAATAATTGCGAGCCTCCCTTACTTTCTTTAGAGACTAGAATATAGCTCTACTATAATACTCTTTAGGCTCTTAGAGGAGGAGAGGCTTGCCTTGCTTTCTACGCGCTTTTTTATTAACTAAAGCCTCTTTTAGTTTTGTTGCCTTATTCTTAAGAAGGCTATTCTAAGCAGAGCTTGCATAAATAACTTAGCTTAGCCTTTTAACTTACCTATTACCCTCATTAGCTACTACACAACGTAGCAGACGCTTTATTTTCCTTTAATTAGATGCGCTAAGAGCTAAGGAGTTGCTATTGCTTAAAAGATTAAGTAGAAGAAAGCAGTAGAGGATTTTATTTAGATTAAAGGGTGAGAGACCTATAGCCTTAAAGGCCTTTAGAATAGTCTTCTCTTTAACGGAGCCTTGCTAGGCTTAATAGAAGAGGGGGAAGAAGTCCCTTTTACTTATAGAAATAAGGCCCTAGCTCCTCGCTATAAAGGAGGATATTTTAGCCTAATAGGCGGAGGAGAGAGGCTTAAACAGGCTGATGTCTAGAGGCTGTAGCGTATAGGTTGAGTGAGGAGGATATACTGCAAGGAGAATCTTGTTCTAATTACAATAGTTAATAAAATCTAATATAAAGTAAGATCTATAGCTATTAAGAATAAGCAATTAATAGCTTAATTAAGCTTTTGCTTGAGTTTTGCAATTAAACACCTGTTTAAGCTACGCAAGGCCTATCTTATTGTTTGTCTAGCTTAAAGGTAAGGAGAATATCTAAGCTTAATAGAGATTAGAATTAGAGCTTTAAAGCTAGGAGTCCTGTATTAATCTTAAGGTTAACTAGTAGATAAGGGCAGGCTTAAGGTAAGATCTATTAGCGCAGATGTAGGCTAGCAGTGTTATCTACTCTTAAGATATATTTTAAATAGTACTTTTTTTCTTTCCCTCCTTGTACGAGGGCCTATTAAAGATCCTCTTTAATCTACCTAGGATACTAAGATGGAAGCTCTTCTTATCTATATTGTATGTGTAATAAGGCTTAACGTAATACTGCTTAATTTTATTGCGTAAAAGAGCAAAGTAAAGGCTATAATTTCTCTTTAAATTAGCTTTGTGGCAACTGTTATTAATCCCTGTTGTCTATTTTAAAATAAGCTTGTTAGGGTGCTTATAGACGAAGCAATTAACCTAGTTAACTTTAAGCTCTTTTTAAGCAATCTGTAAGGCAAAATTCCTAATTATAGCTTAGGTAGGTAGAAGGCCTTGTATAGTAAGCTGTTTAATATATCATAGGAGCTTCTCCTCCTGTTGTGGGTAGATAGCTTGTTGGTGTTGAGCCTTAAGGCTACGCGAGGTAGATCTACCTTAGTGTCTTTAGGTGAGAGTAGATCGCACAACACTATATTCTTTCAAGATTGAAGTATAATTAATATTTTCTCTAGGTGCTAGAGAATCTATAGCTGCAAGCGCATTCTTAATTCTATTTATTTTAGTAAAGTTATCGCGTGTTAAAGTTAAGGTGTTATTTAGCTAGCCGCGCGTTGGGTGGTAGTGCGCGTTGAGTAGTGAGCCTTTTTTTTATTGTAGTTTAACGTCCTTTCTCAGCCTGAAGGGCTATATAAGACGTGCAGGCCGAGGCCTGCAGGTATCTATGTAGTTTTTTCTATCTTTTAAGTAATTTACAAGGAGTGGTTTATCTAAATAAAGGTGAGGCTCTTAGCCTATTAGGTAGATGTAGAGAAAGGGGAGGAGAAGGGGGAGAGGGGAGAGGTGCTTAGAGCTTAATCGCCTATGTAGGCAATTACATCTAGTTGTTGCAGTTTCCTTTGTACCAGGCCTGTGTACCAACCCTAGTTTCTTAAATAAAGGCTATTATAGCCTTAATACCTGCTTCTGTTTAGAAAAGATATTGTTGAGAGATTGGCTCTGTACAGGAGTTGTGAAGTATAGCTCTACTATCCTTATATAGTTAGCACCTAAGGATTATATAAGCTGTGTCTTAAGTAGCTCTAAAATTGCATAAGCAAGTTTTAGATTCTACTTTGCCTCTTTTAAATAGATAGCTTTTTAGGTAGCTATAACCTAGTTTTAATTAAAAGAAAAAGCTAGATATATCTCTTCTAGTAGAAGGGATAAGTATCTGTTTCCTTATTTTCTACTTAAAGGTTGCTAAGTAAGTGCTTAGGTTCTTAGTGGTAGCTTTTTTCCTGTAGTTTTTAAGGAGGTTTAACTAATTAATATTAGCTAGTTGTTTAATTTGCGAGCTAACAACTGCGAGGCTTATATTATTTGTTAAAGGGTTTAATTTTGTAGCCTCTTTTACGAGGAGGTCTGCTTAATTATTTCCTAGTATATTTTAGTGTCCTAGGACTTAATGTAGTAAAGGGGTAATGCCTTTTTCTTCTAGTTAAGTTGCTGCTTTAATACACTTAATTTGCCACTCTTAGCTAGGTTTGTTTAGGGTGTTTTTTAATTAAAATAAAGCTGCCTAATTATCTGCATAGATATTAATGTTTTAGCAGTTGTTTAACAAGCTAACTGCTTTCTCTAGCCTTAAGGTAATACCTTTAAGTTTACTATTATAAACTAGCTAGTTATTTCCTATATTTGCTTGTAGTTCCTTAATAAGAGTAGCTCTATGGTAGAAGGCAACGCTTACGCCTATTCCTTTGCTATCCCTTGTAGCCAAGGCATCTAAGTATATTAATAGAAGGTTGTTGTCCACTAATAGTTTCCTATAGCTTTCTGCTTTAATTTCTTTTAGCTTTTTTAATATAAGGACCTTGTAAGGAGTCCTAGCGTTCTATAGCGTAAAGGCGTAGTGTTGTATTTTCTCTATATTGTCTAAGAGGGCTAAGGTAATAGATAGTTGTATTTAATTGAGTTGCTCTCCTCTGTTGTTGTTAATAGCTGCATTTAGAGGGTGGTTTAGATCTAATAAAGTAAATCTAAAGGCATATCTCCTTATACTGTTGTCTAGCCTAACTCTAGGTAGAAATAGAGTAGCTTCTACCTTACTAGGCATTGCAGGGGATAATCTAAAGGTCCCTAAGATCTTTCTACAGCCTAGTTTTAAAGTTTTTGCCTGCTGTTAAGGACGTGTTGTTAGCCTTTCTAAAATAGCTAGCATCTGTAATTAGCTACGCTAGTAATGCACGCTAAGTATAACTGCCTTATTGCCTTTAGTAAGAGGCCTTTATTCATGTTAGCTAGCCTACTTAAGCAGAAAAAGGCCTAGTTTGCTTGTTGTACCCTTATATAGCAGTAGTCTCTAAACTTTAGGGTATTGTTAAAAAAGATACCTAGCCACCTAACGAGTCCTTTTAGCTAAAAGGTCTCTTAAGTAGGTAGCGTAAGGACTCTATTTGTATCTTTTCTTAATCTTGTCTAGTTTGCTAATTCTGTTTTTAAGCTATTAAACTTAATAGCTAACTTCTTTGCTTAGTTAAAGAGGTTTGCTAACTCCTTTTTAAGCAGTTTAATATTTTTTCTAATAGATGTTGTTAATATTAAGATTTAAAGGTTGTCTATATAGGATAAAGAGTATATATTGTTGTTTACTATAATTAATTAACATAGCGGTTTCGTGTAAATTAGAAATAGGATAGGCGAGGCTAGGCTCCCTTAAGGTGTACTAGTATTAACCTTCTGTAGGTTCTCTGCTTGCCCATTAAAAGATAACTCTAAAAGCCTTTCTATAAGGAACGAGTTTGTCTATAATAGGAGGCATATAGGTAGCTGCTAGTTGCTTATATTTTCTAGAAGCTTGTTCTTAGATAAATAGTTAAAAGCGGCTCTAATGTTTAAAAAGGCTGTTAAAGTAACTTTGTTTTTCTTTCTCTGTTGTTGTATATTGTTATAGAAAAGGAGTCCTGCGTGTAAAGGGCTGAAGCCTTGATGTTCTCTAGTACTCGGCCTGTGGCCTTCGTTGGCTCTTCTTACCTCAGCACTAGCACCTCAGTACTAGCACCTCAGCACTAGTAGCTGACTATCGGCTGCACTATTCACGCTAACTGTTAGCTGATCCAACAACCTCTAACAACCTCGGTTAGTCCTAACCTAGGTTAAGTCCTAATCACCCGGGTTAGATATATAAACCTACGTAGTCTCTCTCTATAGTTTGATATCTAATTTATTCACCTTCTACTGTTACCTTGTATCTTTGGTTAACCCAACGCACCCTTACAATTGAATTAGATCCTTCTTTAGCTACTTGCGTAGCTACGTCGTACTTAGGAGCCCTCTAGAGCTATATCTAGACGAGAAGCTAGCCAGAGCTATATCTACGCGCGAGAATCTAATTAATTAGAGCGCTAGTTAATTAGTTAACTGTTTAAATCTACTAAAGGATTAACAGAAGAAGCACTAGATTAAAAGTGCTAAGGGATACTTAGTTGTATAAGTCTCTTAGGCGTTTAAATTTGTTGGATAAGCCTACTAAGCGTAGTAGCCCCTACACGAAAGAATAAGCCTACTAAGCGTAGTAGCCCCTACACGAAGGATAAGCCTACTAAGCGTAGTAGCACATATAACGATTTCTGTCAACAATATAGAGTACTAGCGAGTACCTACAATATAATAGCAGAACCCTCAGCAGCTCTTTTAGCTGTAAGGATAGCAGAACTATACTAAGATAGTGTTAGCAGACCTAAAATAGAAACTACTTTAGAAGGTCTTTGTAGAGCAGGTAGCCTAGATAAGATAGCTGCTTCTACAAGGATACAAGAAGCCTTCTAAGCTTAGGAGGCTATAGGCACGCTACAACAAAGAGAGCCTAAGGTAGAACAACAACCTCTACCTTAGTTACCTACCTTATTAGCTGCCTTAGGAAATTAACAAGCTTAAACGCCTAGGCGTTTTAAACAACTAGATCCTAATACCTTTAATAGAAACAGAAAGATGTACTAAATCTTTTAACAACAGCTTACTGCTAAGGTAGAAAACAATAAGGAAGATTTTAACACAGATAAAAGGACTTGTAACTATGCCTTCAGTTAATTAAAAGGCTTAGCTGTAACCCTTACTCTGCCTTTCCTTAACTAAATGGGAATTTTTAATTTATAGAACTTTAATAAGCTATTAAACTTCTTTAATTAAATGTTTAGAGATCTCTATAGTGCAGAGAGAGCTAAGAACAAGCTCTAGTCTATAAGCTAAGGCAAGAAAAGCATACGCAAATACATTATAGAATTCTAGAAACAACTACTATTATCTAATAGTAGTTTAAACGAGGATACAAGGATAATGCTTTTCTAAAAAAGTCTTATTTAGAAACTTTAAGACAAACTTATAGGTATTACTTATAAGGATTTAGATAGCCTGCAAAACAAAGCAATAGAGATTACTAATTACCTCTATAGAATAGAGGAGTACTCTAAAGGCAGAGATAACAAGCCTAAGGAGTATAAATCTAGGAGAACTTCTCCTCCTCCTTCTCCTTTGAAAGGAGACTAGATAGAAGGGATAGAATACACAAGAAGAACTGCTAAACCTTAATAGTTTAGTAACTAGGAGTTAGAATAGTTGTATAGAGAATAAGAGATCTTCTAAAAAAGAGAAAAAGACTTTAGTTAAGTCTTCTAACTCTAAGAAAGATAAAAAGCTTAGCAAGAGAAGCTTAAATAAAGACTTAGATTTAGAAAAAGAGTAGCTCCTGTTCAAAGTTACTAGCAGGAGCCTCTAATAAGTTAGGATAACTTAGTTAAGGAGTAGGCAAACTTTAAAAAGAATATAAGCAGCAATAGAATTACTTTAGAGGCGCTAGTAAATTGTTACACTTTCGCCTTTACTTAAATTAATACAGGAAACCTTGCATACTTGCTTATTAGCCCTTAACTTATTAAGAACGCCAACTTACAGTGCATTTCTATTTCTCCTAGGAGATTAGAAGGAGTTATAGATAAACTTAGAACTATTAACAAAGTTGCTAGGTTAGACATTGATATTAAAGGCTATAAGGATACTATTTAGGTTTATGTAGCCCCTACACACCTTAGTTATAATTTAATACTTAAACAGCCCTAGATAAATAGAAGAGAAGTTACTATTACTCTTTCTAGAAAAACGATTTACATCTATTTTTCTAGCTAAAGAATTAAGTTACCTAGCACTAAGGATTGCCCTATTAAAGGAGACTAGAGATTAAAACAAATAAGCGCAACAGCTTATCACTCCTATATTAGGCAGGCAAAAAAGGATAAGTTTATTTACACTTTCGCTGCTTCTCTTAAGGATATTAAAAAAGCCCTAGCTCCTAAGAAGAAAGTAGAGGTCCTACCTTTACTCCTTAAGGCTTATTAACACCTAGCTTAGATTTTTAATCTAAAAACTGCTTCTGTACTACCTCCTTTACGCAGATCTAAGGTAGATTACTAAATTAAACTAGAGAAAGACAATAAATGCAAGGAGAAAGAGGCTCCCTAGGGACCTCTATATAGTATAAGCTGCCTAGAACTCCTAGTATTACAAAAGGAGCTTATTTCTCTACTTAATAAAGGATAGATTAGAGCTAGTAGCTCTCCTGCCTCTTCCTCTGTCCTTTTTGCTAAGAAACCTAGAGGAGGATTATGTTTCTGCGTTAATTACTAAGCCCTAAACGCTATTACAAAGAAAAAGTGTTATCTTTTACTTTTAATTTAGAAAACCCTTAATAATATTGCAAAAGCTAAATAGTTTACAAAGATTAACGTTTCTACAGCTTTCTATAAGATTAGGATTAATATAGGAGATAAGTTGAAAACAGCTTTTCGTACTAGATTTAGGTTATATAAGTGGCTAGTTACTTTATTTAGTATGGCAAATGCTCTTCGTACCTTTTAACGCTATATTAATTGGACCTTCTGCAAGTATATTGACGATTTTTGCTTAGCCTACCTAGACGACGTATTAATCTACACTAATGGCACGCTTAAAGAACACTAACACAATACAAATAAGGTTTTAGAAGCTATAGGCAAGGCTAGATTACCTTTAGACATCTAGAAATGCAAATTTAATATACAGAGTACAAAATACCTTAGATTTATTATTAAGGCTAGAAAAGGACTTTAAATAGACCCTAAGAAAGTAAAAGCAATTAGAGATTAGTAGGCACTTATAAATGTTAAAAGAGTACACAGTTTTCTTAGTTTTGCAAACTTCTATTAACGATTTATTAAGAACTACTTAGAAATAGTAGCTCCTCTTTTAAGGCTTACTAGTAACATCTCCTTTTAATAGGGAAAAACTAAGTAAAAGGCTTTTAATAAGCTTAAGGAGTTATTTATTACTAAGCTAGTACTAACTTAATAAGATCCTAACAGAGAAACAATCCTAGAAATAGACTCTTCTAGATATGTAGTAGCAGGAGTCCTCTTACAATACAACAATAAAGGAAGCTTACGCCTAGTAGCTTATTATTTAAAAAAAATAACTAGCACGCAAAGCAATTATAAGATATATAATAAGGAGTTACTAGCAGTTATCTCCTGCTTATTTAAGTAGGATGCCATGCTACAATCTTTAAAGAAGTTTATAGTTATTACAGACTATAAAAACTTTAAATATTTTAGCAAGCCTAGACAGCTTAGTAAGAGACAAATAAGGTAGACTTAATTTCTAGGAAAGTTTCCTAACATAGAAATTTCCTACAGGCCTAGAGTTAATAACTCTAGGGCTAATGCCTTATCTAGGAGACAACAAGATATGCTAGTAAACAACTAGGATACTAGGATTTCTAGGAGGTTTCTACAAGTATCTAAACTTACAACTGCAGCTACTAACAAAAAACTAGAGAAAGAAGAAGTACTTAGAATCTTTAACTGCAACAGCTATCTAGCAGCAGTATAAGAGCAGTCAGATCTAGAGGATCTATAGGATAAAGCTAAAAAAGAGGATAAAACCTACTAAATAGCCTAGAAAGCTGTAAAGGATAGTGAACAACGATTTCCTACAGCTTTAGATCTTAAACTTTCTATTTCTAAATGCTAACTAGACAATTCTAGAAACCTCCTATACTAAGATTAAAAAAAGGTACCTAATAATAAACTTCTAAGAACTAAAATTTTCTACAAAATCTACAGTTCTAGAGCTTTAGGCTATCTAGGAAGGAATATTACTTATTAAGCTATTGTAAGAGAATACTTTTAGCCCTCTATTAGCGAAAGTATTAGAAGGTACATAAGGAACTGCTTAGTTTATAGAAAAACAAAACCCTAGAGAGACAGCCTATAAGGGTTACTAAAACTCTTACTTATACTTAAGTAAATATAGAAAGAAATTTCTATAAATTTTATTATAGGGTTACTAGAAAGCAAAGGCTGTATAAACTTTATAGTAGTTATAGATAGGCTTAGTAAGGACGTTGTCCTAATAGGCCTTAAGAACATTACTATAGAAAGTGTTACTAAAACTTTTATTAACTCTGTTGTGGCTTACTATTAGTTACTAAACTATATTACTTTAAATAGAGGTATACAGTTTGTTAACTATTTTTAGATTAAGCTTTGTAAGTGATTACAAATTAAGTAACGCTTATTTTCTAGATACTATCCTAAAACTTACGGTTTTACAGAGAGAATAAACTCTATAGTACAGGCTTATTTACAAGCCTTCTGTAATTAGAATTAAACAAATTAGAAAAGTAACCTAGGGATAGCTAAGATTGTAGTTATAGCAAGGCAAGCTTAGTCTTCTAAAATGTCTCTTTTTTTCCTACAACACAGCTATGAGGTAGATCCCCTATAAATTGCACCTAAGCACAGTCCTTAACAATAGCTTCTAAGGAGAATACAGGAAGATTATTAAAAAGTAGAAAATATTGTTAATAAGCTACAACAAAGTATTAAGCTTGCACAAGCTATAATAGGAGAAAGCTAATAAGAACAAGAAAGGTAGGTAAATAAAAGAAGGCACTAATTACCTTAGCTTAAAATAGGCGATAAGGTATAGTTAAAACTAGGCAACTACTACAAAACAAAAAGGCCTAGCAGAAAACTTAACTAGAAGAATCTTAAGTATACAGTACTTAAGGTTATTAGACTAAACGTAGTTAAATTGAATACTCCTAGCTAGATTTACCTAGTATTTAATATTAATAACCTCAGACTAGCGTCCTTAGACCCTCTACTAAGCTAGCTAATAGACGATAATGAATCTCTACTAATTAAGACAGAGGATAGAGAAGAATACCTAGTAGAGACCCTATTAGAGGAAAGAGGAAAAGGAAGAAAAAAGCAGTACTTAGTTAAATGGTTAGGATATCTAGATCTAACCTAGGAACTAGCTATTAATCTAAAAGATACGGAAGCCCTAGAAGAGTAGAACTCTAGGTAACAAGATTACTACCCCTACTATTTTTTTAGGAGGGGGGTATTGTAAAGGGCTAAAGCCTTGATGTTCTCTAGTACTCGGCCTGTGGCCTTCGTTGGCTCTTCTTACCTCAGCACTAGCACCTCAGTACTAGCACCTCAGCACTAGTAGCTAACTATCAGCCGCACTATTCACGCTAACTGTTAGCTGATCCGACAACCTCTGACAACCTCGGTTAGTCCTAACCTAGGTTAAGTCCTAATCACCTGGGTTGGATATATAAACCTACGTAGTCTCTCTCTATAGTTCGATATCTAATTCATTCACCTTCTACTGTTACCTTGCATCTTTGGTCAACCTAACGCACCCTTACACTGCGTTAATAGCTAATTTCTTTAATCTGCCTCCTATTTAGGAGGGGTAGAGTAGGTTAGTTGTTTCTGCTAGGACACCTAATCTTTTTAAATAGAGCCTTTCTAGTGCCTTCCTAAGGCAGCATAAGAGGGAGATAACTCTATATGCTTTTAGGATTAAGTAGTCTAGTTTGTTAAGCTTTCTAAGGATAACCCCTCTTGCTTTTCGCTAGCATCTTAGTTAGTATCCTAGGTTAAACAAGGCTAAGTACACTTTAAAGAAGATGCCTAGTTAGTAATTGTATGCTTTTAAGATAACTTCTTGGCTAATTCTATCTAGTCCTAGCGAGGTAGCTTTTATTCTCTAACAGGCGGTGTAGAGCTCCTCTATAAATAGAATTAGCTACTTCTATTTAAGGTTTCCTTAGTAATTGTTGAGCGATTAAGGAGGAGTAGAAGGAGGGGGTAGAAATAGCTCCTCTTTAAAGGTTTAGCACTTCTCTCTAAAGGATTCTTTGCCCCTAATAGCAGGGATTCTAGTAAAGAGGTTGTTTTTTATATAAGCTATTGCTTTAAATATCTCCTTAGGCAATTTCTTTTAGAGAAATTGCTTTTAATAGTTAAGTTTAGCTTTCTTTATAGCTCTAAAGTACTTGTTTTTAGCTAGCAGGTAATCCCTTTTCTATAGGTATAGCGTGTTGTCTTCTCTCCTTGCTACTCGCCTGTAATCTTAAGAGGTCCTGCTTAGGATAGCCTTACAGAGATCTAGATCGCTAGTCTACTAAGGCTTTAGTTTTAGTTTTTAGTTTATAAAGAGGGTAGATCTTTTAAGCGCTTGTTAAATTGTTGTTGTAAGATCCTCTGCTATTTTATCTAGCCTCTCCTCTAAAGGATTATTATGGCCTAGAAGTAATTGTCTTAAGAGGTGGTTTAAGGCGTGTGGTAAGGCTAGTAATTAATCCTCTAGCTTTACTTAGGCTATTTCCTCTTATAAAGCAGTGTTAAAAAGATTTTAATTTGTTTTTTTTGTGTTGTATTTTTTTGGCTGGCTAGGTAGCTGCCCTTAGTTAATAATACTAAACAGGATAGCGTAATAGTCTAATCTAACTTTAAGGATAACCTGCTAGTCTGTAATTATAGAAGCTATATTGCCTGTTAAAAAAGTAAGGTTAAGTACGCTCTCTTTTTGCATATAAGCTCTAAAGAAAGTGCTAACTCCTATAGTATTTAATAGAGATAGGTTTTAGTTATTAATCTACTTTACTAAATCCTCTGCTTGTTAATTTGTGTTGCATTCTTGTAAGCTCTATCTAGGGTAGTGGCAGTTAAAATCTCCTAAGATAATTAAATGTAATTTAATTAGCTCTTTTAGGAGGCGTCTTTAAATTGTTATTATATTTAGCCTTTATTTTAGGCTCTTTTTGTTGTAAATGTTATAGACGTAGATTTTTCTTGTATTAAGTTGTATTAAAATAGCTTAAAAGTCGTTGTTGTCGCTAATAAAAGGATTAACTTCTACTTCTAAATCCTTTTAAATATAGAATAGAGTTCTAGGTTGTAGGCCTTAGTAATTTAGTAGTATTTGCGTAAAGTCTAGATAAGAAATTAACCTAGTATCTTTATAAAGTCCTCTTATTAACTAAGGCTTTTATATTACAATAATTGTAGCGTTTGCTGTAATAGCTAGGTTAATTGCGCTTTCTGTAGCAGGGCTACTTCTATTAACATTTATTTATAGGACTTTAATTATACTAATTAGTTTAATTGTTCCTAGCTGTTCTAGCTTGTAGGATTTTACACTCTTAGCTGTTTGCTGTATAAGGTCTGCTGTAATTAGTATACTTAAATATAGTGTAAATACAAGGTTTTCTTTTACTAGCACAAGACTTACACTTATGTTAGCTAGTGTAGTATGCTTTGCTGCAAATTTAGTAGGCTTATTTTAAGCATCTAACCTTAAGGTGGCTGAATCCTTAGCATTTAGTGCATTGCTTTAAGATATTAACAACTTGCAGTTTCTCTACTTTAAGGCTTTGCTCTAAGATATAGAATTTGCCTCTAATAGCTTTTTAAGCTTCCTCCTCTGTAGCAAATGCTACGCATACTAAGCTAAAGTTCTAGTGTTTTCTTTTATCCTTAGGTGTGAGCTAAAAGAGATTGCCTATAACTTTTTGGCCTTTATTAAAGGTTTTAATTTCTTTCTTTACAACCTCTAAACTATAGTTTGTAGGTAGCTTACAGATAACAACCTTAAACTACGGCGTAATAAGTTAGGTAGCTTTAAAGGTTGTAATATCCTGCTATATAGCCTAATTCTTTAAGAGGTATTTTGCCTTAAAAGCTAGTGTAGTTGTAATAATTTTGTTGCCTTTAGAGGATAGTGTAATAAAGGCAACTATAATTAATTATACGCCTTCTTTTATTGCAAAAGCGTTATTAAAATTATTTCTAAGTTTAAAGGCATTAAATGTAGCTAGAGTCTTACTAACTAAACTAGCTAGCAATCTTTTAGGCTAGTAACCTTTAGTTTTTGTGTCTTTTAGATATTTGTCTATAGTTAATTTTTGTTGTTACCTGCTATAGTAGCGAAGGTTGCTATAGTAGTAATAGGCGTGTTCTAGATAGGTGTATTCTAGATAGAAGTGTTCTAGATAGGCGTGTTTGTTGTTAGTTTCTTAATATGTCTAATTTTCTCTCTTAACTCTCTTAAGACGTTTAAAAGACTTAATATCTAGTCTACTAAGATAGTAGTATTCTTCTTGTTTACTCTGCTATTTTCTATATAGTCTTTAAAGACTTCTACTAAGTCTAAAAGACTTAATTGCTAGGTAGGATTGTTTTCTGCTAGATTAGCTGCTTAGATTACTAGGTTCCTAGCTATCTTAAGAGCCTCTTCTACTAAGGTGGCTTTTAGTGTTTTATTTCTAATAAAATATTAAGGAATAAATTTAATAAAAGGAAAAAAATTACTTCTCGTTTGAATATAAGTTGGCCTTTAAGGTTGTTCTGTATTTTACCTTTCCTAGCGCAGCGTTGTTATGTTGTCTTCCTCTATCTCTATTTGCCTTTTGTTTACTCCTCTTAGATCTTTAGAAACAGATTGTTTTTTGTAATTTTAAGTTAATATAATTTCTTAGTTTAGTTAAGCGTTAATTAGCTTAAGATGCCTCGGCATGTGGCCTAAGCTTTTTAAGGAAAATGGGAATTTTTTCTCTCCTCTAAAGAGGGGGTAGGCAACTCTTTTACCCTCTCTCCTGCGCTGGCGCCCTCGCTGCAGGCTTTGAAAATTGTCGCAATCGATTCCTTAGGGTTGTTTCCTTTAGATCCGGTTGTTTCTGATCAATCTCCAGAAAAGTCGACGTTGGTGTTGATGATATTGAGTAGTGAGCCTTAGTACTGTGTCTGTGCGCGTTTTGGCCATGTTCAAGTTTTAGCCACCCCAACAACATAAAGATTTTAGAAAAATAAGGCTGTACAGCTACTACTGATAGCTAGTATCACAAGATGTTGTAGAGTTGTAGTATATATATTATTACAATTAATTTGTGCTACTTATATTTACTTAGTAAGTTGACGCTACGCCCGCGGCGGGTGGTAAGGTGTCTGTGCGCGCAATGAAACAGGTCGCGTAATGATACACCCCACCAAAAAAGCCTATTGTAAAAGATAAGGCTGTACAATAATAACTAAAAGCTATTATCGCAAGATTTTATAGAGTTGCAGTAATTACATGTATGCGATTAATTTAGGCTATCTAAATTTGTGGGGTACCTTGGTGGTGCGGCCGTGGCGGGTGGTCTAAGTTGGGATAGCTGGTTTCGCCACCTGAGCTTGTACATAAGATAAATCAACAACAACACGTTTCTAACGCTTCTGCTTTTAAGAAGAGCCCTGTAAGACTTTGCGCTTACCCTTTTAGGATAATTGTATAGCTTTTTTAGCTTTACGGGCTACCTTTTAAGCCTCCTTTTAAGCTAGCTTTTCAGCCTGCTCTTTCTCTCTTACCTCCTTAAGCTTTTTTCTCTTAACATGCCTCTCCTTAGCTTGTTAAAGCTTATATAATTAAGCTTGCTCTTTAAGCTAAGATCTCTTAGCTTTCTACAGTTGTAATTGCTAGTGTAGTTGTTATCGTTCTATCTTATCCTTCTTGGCTTAGCGCATCTTTTTAGGTAACTAGAAAATAGCTCTACTATGCTATTCCTTAGCGTTATTAAGTTAAAGCGTGTAGCTCTTCTTTTAGTGTCTCTTCTTAATCCTTAAAGCCCTCTTTAAGCTTTTAACTTCTCCTTTAAGAATACTATTTTAAGCTAAGAGGTAGTAGAGGCTTTGGCAAAGCTTTTTTACCTCCTTATTATTAAAATCCTTCACCTCCCGGCGTATAATAGACTTAATTTTAAGCCAATTATCTCTACTAAGGACAAATAAAGAGCTTTTATCTAAACTAGAGGCCTCTTGCTAGAACTTTTAGAGAATAACTTTAGCATTTAGTAGGTTAATACTAGTTGCCCTAAAAGAGCTTAGGATAGTCTTCTTTCTAAAAGCTGTACGCTAAGCCTTCTAAAAGAGCTTAAAGAAGTCTCTTTTTGCTAAAGGAAGGATTCTATAGCTCTAATAAAAGAAGTTTAACAACTCCTTTAAGTAAGATAACACTAGAGGCCTAAACATCCTAACGTTAAGTAGATAAAGCCTATAGGTTAAATAAGGAGGATATACAGCAACCAGAATCCTATAGTTATTACAATAATCTAGAAAATCCATAGTTACATAAGATAAATAGCTATTAACAATAAGTAATTAGTACCTAGTTTAAGCGTAGCGTGCAGTCTCTCTTTTAAACACCTCTCTAAGCTAAGCTAGGCCTATATTGTTGTTAGTCTATCTAGAGGGTGATAAGGTAATATAGACTAAGTGCTTATTTAGATTAATTGCCTCTATCTAGCTTAATTAGAGGGCTCTAGCGGTTGACTAAAAGATAAAAGATAGTAAAAGAGGTGTACTATCTAAACAAATATAGGCTAAGACTATAATCTACTCTCTTAAGCTATCTTATAGGCTTAAAATAACCCCTCCTCTTTTATATTACTAAAGATTCTTTTAGACCTGCTAAGGATTCTAAGTAAGAAGCCCTTTTTATCTATATTAAAGATGTAAGAAGGCTGTATATTATATTCTTTTATCTTATTATGCAACAGCTTAAAGTATAAGCTATACTTAGTTGCTAAATTAGCCTTGTGACAATTGCGATCTATAAGGGCCTGCTAGTGTAAGATAAGATAGGACGCGTTCCTGCGGAGGAATCTAGAAACCTAGCTTTCTAAGACCTCTCTACTAAGCAGAGATAACGCAAGATGGCGTATTATTAGACGCGAAGGTAGTGTACGCCTCTTAGTAAGTAATTTAATATATTATATTAGCTCCTTTTCGCGTTGAGGGTGAAGGGAAAGGTAGGCAATTGCGCGCGGCTAGGTTTTGGCTTAGTGCCTTCAAATAAGCGTACAATAGCTTATACTAAACTTTTTTGCAACTTAGCAATAGCTAAAAAATGCGCCTAGTTTACGCAATTTAATTTCTTTAATTGCTTCCTAGATTAGGTCTATATTAGTGGAGTTATAACGCGTTTTGTGTAGGTGGTTGTTGTGGTGGGGTGTATTATTACGTGACCTGTTTCATTGCGCGCACAGACACCTTACTGTGTCTATACGCGTTTTGGCCATGTTTGAGTTTTGGCCACCCCAACAACATGAAGATTTTAGAAAAATAAGGCTGTACAGCCACCACTAATAGCTAGTATCGCAAGATTTTGTAGAGTTGTAGTATATATATTATTGCAATCAATTTGTGCTACTTATATTTACTTAGTAAGTTGACGCTACGCCCGCAGCAGGTAGTGCGCGCTGGGGCAGCTAGTGTAGCTACCTTAGCTTCAACATGAGATGAATTAACAATAACACGTTTTTAATGCTTCTGCTTTTAAGTAGAGGCTTGTAAGGCCTTGCGCTTACCCTTTTAGAACAGTTATATAGCTTTTTAAGCGTCGCGAGCTAATTTCTAACACTCCTTTTTAGGTGCCTTTTTAGCCTTCTCTTTCTCTCTTACTTTCTTAAGCCTCTCCCTCTTAACACGCCTCTCTTTAGCTTATTAAGCTTTATATAATTAAGCTTGCTCTTTTAAGTAAGATCTCTTAGCTTTTTAGAGCTATAGTAGTTGTTATTTGTGTTATTAAATTACCTCGTTATCCTAAGCCTAACAGACCTTCTTAGGCAACTAGAAAACAGCACTACTGTAGTACTCCTAAGGGTTGTTAAGTTAGAGAGTATAGCTTTTTTTTAGTATCTCTTTTTAACTAAAAGAGCTTCTTTTAAGCTTTGTATCTCTCTATAAAGAATACTATTTTAAGCTAAATTATAACGTGTTTAATAAGCGAGCGCCCACCCCAAGCGAGCGCCCACCCCAAGCGAGCGCCCAACGCAAAATCCCCGCAAAATCTCAAAACAACAATGAACTATTTCTTAACAACTATCAGGTAGAATTCTCTAAAAATCTTACACAATCGCAGTATTTATATAAGAAGTAAGGTGTTAAAGGTTTAAAGCTTAAGCTCTACTATTAAAAGAGATATACTTAGTTTTAGAGTTCTACAGAGGTATAAGTAGTCTATCTCTACAACCACTTATCAGAATCTTTTAAGATTATAATAGCTTACTGTTTACATAAGTGCAGCAATTGTGTGAGGTTTTTAGAGAATGCTACTCAGTAATTGTTGAGAAATAGTTCCTTGTTATTTTAAGATTTGGCGGGGATTTTGCGTTGGGCGCTCGCTTGGGGTGGGCGCTCGCTTATGAAACACGTTAGTAAAGACTTTAACAAAGCTTTTTTACCTCTTTAGTGCTCTAATCTTGCATTAAACAGCATATAAGAGTCTCTACTTTAAGCTAATTGTCTCTACTAAGTTTAAAAGCTAAAAATTTATTTAAACTAAAAGCTTCTTTACAGAATCTTTAAAAGATAACTTTAGAATTAGGTAAATAGACTTTAGTTACCTAGACAGACTTTCTAATAGTCTCCTCCTTAAAAGCAGTACCCCAGGCCCTCTAAAGGAGGAGAAAAAAGTCTCTTTTTACTATTAGTAAGAGCCCCTAGCTTTTATAAAGGTAGAATAAAAGCTTAGTTAAGTAGGCGGTTAAGAGAGGCTTAAATAATCTAACATTAAGCGGTTAAAGCGTATAAGTTAAATAAAAAAGAAATACAGCTAATATGATCTTGTAGTTGTTATAGTAATTAATAAAATCCATAGTTAAGTAAGATCTATAGCTGTTAAGAAAAACTAATTAGTATCTTAAATAAGCTTTTTGTCTAGTCTCTCTCTTAAAAACCTCCTTAAGCTAGACTAGACCTATATTATTATTAGTCTAGCTGTAGTGGGCGGGCCTACCAGGCCTTGCGTGCAACTACACACGCCGACCACTTAGCCAAAAGGCTGGCACAAGACAATAGAACGTCTAATTGTCTTGCGTAGTTGATACTTATAGTCTGCCGCCACGCGGCCCGCGGCTCGTAAAGTGAGGTGTACAACCGAGGTACAACCGAGGATCCATTCTGGGCTTCAGCCTATCACACTAGCTAGAAGGAGATAAGCTAACAAATACTGAGTGCTTTTTGTTATTAATATCCCTAACCTAGCTTAATTTTAGAGCTCTAACAGCTAACTAAAAAATAAGAGCTAGAGATAGAGCTATACTGTCTAAACAAACGCAGGCTAGGACAGTTACCTACTCTCTATTACTATCCTAAGTTGCAGCCCTAACTCCTTTTTAGTTGTATATCTTCTTATTAAATACTCTTTTTAACAATCTAGTTACTTTAATTATAAAGTCTTTTTTATTTATATTAAAGATTTAAGAAGGCCCTATATTGTATTCTCTTATTTTCATATATAGTAGCTTAAAGTAAAAGCTATATTTAGCCTCTAAATTAGCTTTGTAGCAGTTACAATCTATTCCTGCCTACTAGCGCAAGATAAGATAGGTAGGATTCTTGTTAATAAAGTAAGTAACCTAGCTTTCTAAAACCTCTCTACTAGCTAAAGATAAGGCAAAGTTGCGTATTATTACTTGTGTAAGTAGTGTACGTTATTAAGTAAGCGTAGTAATATACTGTAGTAGCTTAGTTTCTTAGTGTGGGTGAAGGAGTTAGTGGGCGAGTTGGCGTGGTTGAGTTTGGCTCTAGTGTCTTTGAGCGAGCGTTTGACGATTAATACTATACTTTACTGCAAATCTTGTATATGAAAAAGATGCGCCTGGTGCGCGTGATTTGATTTCTTCAATTGCTTCCTGAATCAGATCCATATTGGTTGAGTTATGACGCGATTTGTGTAGGTGGTTGTTGTGTTGGGGTGGGCATTGCGCGAACACGGGCATTGCGCGCACGGACACGGTACGCCGTCCCGGGCGTTACGCCGTCCACCTCGGTGAAGACTCTGCAAGTGGTATGTGCGTAAGCTGATTTTAGAGTTCGATTGAAGGCAATTTGACTCCTACTCGACAAAGCAACAGCTTTCTACTTAGGTAGATAGATTTATTAGCGTAGTGAACTAATAGATTTATCTACCTAGCTATCTATTATTTGAAATCCCCTTGACTCGATATACTGACCTCCTATATCGACCTACACATTAGAATTGATAGCTAGACTACCTAGCTATCTACCTACACCGAAATCCCTATACTAACTCGATATACCGACCTTATATATCGACCCTATACCGAACTGCTTAGGTACCTATATAAGCAATACAAGAGAGCAGCTAGCATAGCCTACAACAACGTATAAGAAGTAAAAGAGATAACTAGACTAGCATACTAGCTCTACATACTTCCTATACAACAAAGGACTAAAAAAGCTACTTGTTAAAACTACCTTAGGCTTTAAGCCTAATAAAGGACTAAGAAAGCTACTTGTTAAAACTACTCTAGGCTACAAGCTTTACCTTTATTTAGACGAGCCCCTCCTTGTAAATAAATTATATATTAGAAAACACTACGTAGATACCTGTAGGTCCTAAACCTACACGTCTTATATAGCTTTTTAGGCTGAGAAAGGACGTTAAACTACAATAATAATAAAAAAGACGCTTTATATATATCAAAAGAAATACTATAACGTGGTTCACAAGCGAATCGGACACCCAACTAAATTAGACACGCCCTACCAGCGCGGCGACTTCGCAACATTATTACAGTTACTTAACACAGTATATTAAAAATTATAATAAGCTAATTTACTCCTTAGATCTATTACTATTACTAGCACTATTAATTTTAACTGCACAGGTACGGGCGTTGTGTCTAGTCTACTTGCAACGCCTGCACTACCTCTCCCCTTGCACCCTCTTTAACAAGCTCTTACTATTACTACAACTACTACCTGCCTACTTAGCTAATACTTCTTATATCTTACCTACAGTAAAAGACTCTTCTATCTATATGTATTGCCGCTCGCGGCTCTTACGCTTATTTAACTTATTAAAAGCCTCTTAAAGAGTAGTAATTTTCTTTATTAGAAGCACTATCTTATATGCTATTTGCTAAGCCCCTTTACTTAACTACGCAATCTACTTAGTAAGTAAGTTAGCAGAAGACTTACAGCGCTTTTTTATACTTTATTAAATAAAGCTAATTTAAGCCTTAACTTTGCGCGCGTTGTGTAGTGTTTACGCCTTTTAGGCGGCTGCCTGTTGTAGTAATTAATGTAGTGTCTACACTACTATATTAAGCTTTAATAGCACAGCCTATAGGTTATGTAGGACTAGACTAGCGCCTTTAAAGCTAGCTTAGATATTCTTCTTTGTAATAGACTGCTTAAAAGTAGCTTTAAAGGCTAGCAGGAAGGTCTTCTTGCTAATATAGTTAGTGCGGTTGCGTGCTAAGCTTAAAACAGCATTGCTATACTTACGCTTTAACAGCAAAAAGCAAGCAACATTAAGGGGCTGCAATAAGTAAAACAAGTGCGCAGGTATATAACAAAAAACATTCTTTTTCTTATAAATATCTTAAAACTTAACAAAGTAGTAGCTTTTATAGCTATTAATAATAAGTAGTTAATACTTACTTATAGTACAGCTCTTTGTATAAGTGTTAAAGTGCGCTAACTAGGCAAGAGTAAGCTAATTATTTATTTAGCTATTAAGACTAACTTTAAGAACTTAATTAGCAGGCAAACTCTTTCACTAGATATTAATAAGCACCTTACTTATAAAGACAACAAAAGGTAGTACTTAGTAACTTAACGCGCTTATGCTTTAAATTATAGTAACCTACTTATAGTTGCCTAGCTATACCTACTCTTTTTTGCTATATCTTTTTAAGCCTATAATAACTAACTGTAATAGAATCTTGCTTATTATAAAGCTAGTCTTGTTAAAGTTGTAGATATCATTATTTATAATACTCTACTTCTGCTTTATTGCCTAGACTAAGTTAAACTAGCGCTAGATAGCTGCTAGGTCCTTGCAAGTAGCTTACTAGTAATTATAAAAACAGCTTTAGCGCGTACAGAGCTTAAAAGTTTACTTAATAAAGTTATTAACCTAGTTCTTGCTATTAAGGTTACTCTCTCGCTTATGCAATAGTTTATTAGCTATTACTTAAACATTAACCTTTATAGGCGCAAATCCTCTTAAAGACTTATTAAGAATACGCTTAACTATAGCCTTTTTTTAGCTTATTTAGGCGCTTTGAATTTGCTTTATAGTCGCGTTGGGAGCGCTTTCTAGCGCGTTAGTTAGATAGAGTACTTTAAAGCACCTTATAAATAGAGACAGCACGTCTTTAGCTTTAAACACGTTGCAATTAGACATTAAAAAGAGCAAGCTAAAGATCTAATTTAAGATAAGTAAATAGGTAATTATGTTGTTAAGACATAACGTGCTGTAGTGTCGACGTCGCCGCGCTAGTGGGGCGTGTCTAATTTAGTTAGGTGTCCGATTCGCTTGTGAACCACGTTAGTCTATAAAGATATTTATAAAGCTTAAAAGTATTCTATTAAGCACAGTACGTACTCTTTAGAGCTTAGATATAAGTATCTAAGCTTAGTATAAAAACTTTAAGGCTTGGCGCGCAAGCGTGAGCTAGGCGCGCAGGCCTTAACGCTTGGGCCAAGAGCCTCGTGGCTTGAGCGCGTGGCTGAAACGCGTGGCTGTTATATGCGACATATAACTTAATTGCTTTAATCACCTTTTACATTAAATTAATAATAGTAAGGTTATAACTTAGTTTAAATAGATAGCTCTTATATAAAGGTATGTTATTATGCAAACTAGGCTGGGTATTGCGAGCACGGACACGTTAGAAGCTCCTAAGACCCGAGTACCTTCGACGTACACGACACAATCTTCTCAACAGCAACATCAAGATAGAGGAGCACAATGCTATTTGCACTATGTTCAGTTCAAAGTCGTCTTGTACTATTGCGGTTTCTATTCTAGTACTATTATGTCCCAAAAAATCGCGTATAAGGCGTCCAATGTAGCATTACTGCTAGGCAGACACGGATAAGGCCTTAAGGCGTTCTTCAGCATGCGTCGAGCACAGCGACCATATAGTCTTAACTAACGCAACCCACGAGGCTGCAACATCCATTCAATCTTATCCTTTCTTTGTGTAACCCGTACTACTACACAGAATACAACCATGCTCTTCTCACCAGCAATGCGCAATGCCGTCCTCCAAGCAACCGCCATCTGCACCATTTCGCTGCTCTACAAGCACTACATGGGCGAAAACATATTCGACAGGGTGACCGACAACAAAAGTTTCAAGAATCTCGCCAACATCATCGCTAACGGGACATCGGCCCAACGGGCCCATAATGCACATCTCGAAAAGATGGAGAGTAGTATAATCCCCGTCGATGATGCGGTGAAGCACACAGGCAATGCCTCAGACGGCACCTTGTACACCTATTACGCCCGAAAGAATCAAACTGAAGCTATCGAAACGACGAAAAGCGACACATCAGAGTCTTTCTACGGGCGAGAACTACCAAGAGAGATAGTCATATCTTTTATCCTTGCTATGCTGCAATACTGGTGGCTCGTCGGACTAGAGAGGATTTTACCTGCTCGGCCTAGACGTCGAGATACACCTCATCAGGGGAAGGAGCAAATTGACGAGAGCGAGGATAGAGAGGAAGAGGTTGTCAAGAAATGGATTGCACAGGGTAGAGTGAAGCGAGCTTCGTTGCATTGGTGCAATACGCTCTTGAAATGGGTACTCGATGTGACGGTGGGAATATTGGGCTTGTTCACGGCGGAGCATGTGTTGCGGCAGCTTCTAAAGCTGAATTCCCCAATGCTGATGTTTAAGGGTCTGAAAAGCGTAAGTCTCAACCCTTAATCCTACTATTCGGCTTGAAACTGATTCGCTCGATAAGCACCTCATCTTCAACGTCCTCGGCACATATCTTTCCGTCGCCCCGCTCGTGCGTCTTATCGCCTTCGTTACTATTCCAGCGTACAAGCAACTCATCTTCATCGAAGGTATTCAGCTAGTGTGGACGATTTTCGCGATGCAGTTCGTCCGTATGATCGCTTCATGGGCGGTCAACACGGAGTTAGTGCAGGAGATGATGCTAAATGTGACGGGAGAATTGGAGAGAAACTCTGAGAAGTTCCAGGCCATCGATGGCCGAGAGTTGTGAGTTTGTAGAGTGGGAAAGATTATCGGCATCTCCAATGTTCTACCCTTTATACTGCAACCGGACTGTTATTGCAAGGATGCTAGGCCTCAGCATCCTCTGCCATACGTCCATCAAACACTGATTTTCCCACCTTTGCCGACTTAGCTTCATAACCCAACCACATAAGCGCTTCTTTCACTAGATCCGATGGGCCGGCAACGGTCGGCACATGCCATTCATCCCCTCCTTGGCTAACAAAGTCGGCATGTGCACGATCCTGTGCCTGCGCAATAGCGTGTGCGCATTCAAGGAGTGAGTCAGACACCCAAGGCGCTACAGAGAACTTTTCTTTGTGTTTGCGAGACAGACAGAGGGTCAAAGTAGATGTTTGAGGCGTAGACGGAAGCGATTTATCGTATGGCAAGGAAGGAAGCCTACGGTTCTTGTACCAAGCTTCCCAGCCTATCCGCGAGGGTGCTGGCGCTGCTGGTGTTTCCGTGACTGACCTTGGACCGCTTTGCTCTGCAATTCTCGCAATCAATCGCTGTTTTAGCTTCCTGATATACTTGATGAGCATAGACAAAAGCTTCGCACATCGCTTACACAACCTCGGTCTCGGTCTCGACTTTGGTGATGAGTGCCTAGTCTCATTTACAGACCTTAATCCAACGTGTTCTTCGTAGGCCTCATCACTCAGCATTTCTGAAAACGGCACACTTCTGGGTGCTGTCCTACTCCTCATTCTGAGCGTGTTCTCTGAAAGATCGCCGTACCTGCTTGCTGGGAAAAATTCATTTCGATCGCTTCGGAAGGAAGGCTCTCTTAGCAGCGGAATGAAGGGAGTTGAGCACTCGTAGCTATATACCTTCGTAAGGCTAACATCGTGCGACTGCTGGCTATATTGGCCTGATAATGTGGAGTGGCAGTTGAGCGGCGGGGAAGGTGCCGGCCGGGGGTTTTCTAGCCAATTCTCTGCCCTGAGATCCAACACACTCTCGCTTTCCATGGTAGATACACGGCTAGGTGAATTATACTGGAAGCTCTTGTATCTTGTATGTGGTCTTTCGAAACTTGCATCATCACGCGACCTTCGTGTTTCTAAAAGCAACGGGTGGCTAGTCTTTGATCGAGTCATGTGGTTAGGACTTGCAGGTCGATAGTAGTGCAGTGGTTGGACTGACTCACCTGCACGTACTTGGGGTGCGTTCACTTGCCAGCTCTCATCAGATATGGTAGGCCCAGTTCTGAGGAACTCCTCCGCGGTACACAAGTCCAACTTCCGGGGCCAGCGACGTGGATTGAAGCCGCGAGCAACAGGCGAAGGAGGCGAGATCATCGTCTTCGTGGAAAGAGTACTGGAATTGCGAAACGTGCGATGCTGGTACCCTGCGCTTTGAGTTTGGCTAGCCACATCAGCCCATTCGGATTGCCAGTCTTCGCCATCTTCGCTGTCGTACTTCAGATCTGTCTCGCTGCCGGCGCCACCTCTCAAGCGCGGGTCAGGACATTTCACAGCGGAGAAGGGTGGAGCTTTGCTCTTCTCGGGCCAGGTGCTTTTGGCCCATGGCTTACCAGCCCCACTATTTGGTTCTGGTGCGTCATCTTCGTGTCCTGGACTCATATCTCGTGTAGCATAATCTTCTTCGATGAAGACCGCTTGGCAATAGTCACAATGCTCTCGATGTTTGTCAAGCTTGGTAGCCCAGTCTTCGCACCGTGCACCTCTGGTGTACCTGAATCCCCTGGAGCTCTTGTCTTTAAACTGCGGATTCAGTCGCTTGATATGTTGCCAATCAAAGCGGCGGATACTGTCCTCTCGCTGTTGCAGGAACTCGGGAATAAACATGAGACGGCTAAGTCGCATGCTTAAAGGCCCTTTCGACGTGGCGATCTCTTCATCTTCGGGTATGCGGCGAGATGCTGGCGCAATCGTACCGTAACAAGTTGGGGCATTTGGGTGAGCGTTTACCGGAGCAGGTAGCTTCGGGTAGTGTAGCGGAGATTCTCGGTTGCCATGTGAATCGTGGCTCCAATACTCTGGGTCACTGCCACCCCCACGCACCGACACTACGCGTGGTGATTGCGGATCGAGAGGATTGGAAAATGTCTCTCCGCCGTCCACGCAACAAGTTTGGCATACACAAAACCTCGATGGGTCGCTCTCCTCTTCACGATCTACTGTGCCGTCGAGCGAGTTGACCAGGTCACCAACGTATTGGTAGTATTCTTTCTCTCCTTCGCTCGATGCAGTCTTGGTTGAGGCGACGCTGAACGACTTGGCTCTGTCTGGGTGAATCTCAATTCCATTTATCAGCTTTTCCAGGCCATCCACATCTGCGTCCGACACTTGCCACGCAGCTATCTTCATCTCGCGATCCGAATGAGAGCTAGTTTTGATGTTCGGTATGCCAATAGTGATCCGCTCATCACTCAAATTCTCAGGTAGATGTACGCCCATCTCTTCGCGAATGTCCATGATTTGCAAGATGCGTTCAACATATGGGTCACTCGAAAGCGCTTCTTTTCCATCGCCAGGTTCGAGAATACTACGAATCTCTGGTAATGTGGACCTGCAGGGAAACTGGAAAACCTGCGGAGGGGCACCAGCAAAGACGATTGTAGATCTTCTGGGGTAAAATTCGAAAGAGTTAGCAGTAATAGTACCGTATGGATGGCAAGGGCCAGATGGTATCGCTTCTGCAGCCTTGTTCCTCGTCATTGTAGTCGATTGCAGAGCTTCATCGCCGCCTCGCGTCATTCCTAGGTCCAGCTCTTCCGTACAATATCCACAGCTTCGTACATATCTCTTCTCATCGCTCGGACTGGCAGTGTAAGCTGCACCCTCGACCAGAATTGCCAAACGATTCTGTAGATCCCGATAATCTTCAGCCATGGCTTTCTTATCCGTCTCAGCAGCCTCGAGTCGCTCTTCCAGCTCCACCTGCATATCTATTTGCCATTGCAGATCCTGAATAAGACTGTTGTTCATCTCTCTAAAAGCCTCAAGTCTGCTCTCGAGATACGAGTTGCGCCACTTTAGTGTTGTGGCTACGGTCATCCAAGCATGCGCGCCTTGTTCTGGTGAACCGGTCATAAGAGCCATCCTGGCCTCGTCAATGAGATTCTCGTGCAAGCGCTTGAACTCATCCACCGAGTCTTCGTCAACAGGCGATGGTATTTGGACCGGGTCGTCGCCACTTCCGCCACGGATGTGAGGACCAGCCGACTCCCCTGCTGGATTCTCCAACAAAAGCTTGTTATCGCTGACCATGTACATATCACCCTGGTCGTGCTCTTCATCAAAGCTCCAATCTCCGCGTGTCAGGACATCCCAGTCGAGCCCCATAGTCTCCCACATACTTGCGATAGCGCTCTTGAACACTTGCTTTGACTGCATCTTATGGAACACGACATCGCGCCAGTTCCCCTCTCCACAGCCTTTCTGTTCCCACAATTCTCTTTGCACCATGTCTTCTGTCGCTCCAGTGGGGAAATAGTAAATCGTTGCTGCACTGTGAAAAACGAGCTCGGGCTGAATGGAATCTGGAATGATGAAACCTGGAGGTAAAGATACGATGATGTAGTTGATGGTCGAGTCGCCGATTCGGGATGTGGCTCGCTGGCAAAGAAGGTGAGGTGAGGCTGGGATGGAGGTGAGAAATCTGGCATTAGTATGCTCGCGACTGGCACTACCCTCGACTTCAGGATCTTCTTCGCCAATACCACCACGTAGATTTACATCCCTCTCTTCTCCCATTCCATCATCAGAGCTCGACTTCGTCTGTTTCCCGCAAAAATTCTTCTCGGTGTCTTTCGCTGCCGTACCCTCCTCGTCATGGTTGGTAGATCCGTGATGAAGAAGCTGGGGACCTATTGACCTCGGAAGAACCTCCCGGCGCGACGCCTTTGTGAGCGCACTGACTTGCACCTCCAACCGTTCAATCTGCCGTCTCAAATCCAGGATGGCCTGGTTCTCCTTCTCAGCAGTCGCATCTCCAACCCGCGGCGGCTCATCCCCTTCATCCCAATTCGTATACCCCCCATAACCATACACAAACTCTTCATCTTCGTCTCTCCCTCCCATACCGCCTCTCAACGCCACATGTTCATCTGTGTTTCCAAGCTCTCCGCAGCCCTCGCCACAGGTACAATACAGCTCATCGACCTCTTCCTCTTCCTCTTCCTGTACCCCACAGACATCGCAAACCAGCCCACTCTCCCATCCTTTCGCACCGCAACATCTCGTCAAAACCTCGACCCGCATTCCCATCTCTTCCAGCGGATCCCGGTATTGCAAGACATCCACGCCCCCCTCCCCCCCTCGTAAACCCACCCGTGTGATTCTCCGCACACGTCCCTCCTCCGGACTCGGCGCACCACTGCGCTCAAACCAACACGCCCCACCCTCCGTACCCCCACCCTCAACTCCACCCCCAGATCGCGGCTCCGAAACGTGTCGTACAGGCTTCACCCCCACCCCTGCGCGTCGCGGCCATCTTGCGCAGAAACAGGTACACAGCGCTCGCCCTCCCCCCACAACCTCGCCACATCCGCCCACCCGCCCTCAACGTACCACCCTGATCCAGCCACCTCGTTTCCACGCCCATGCCCATCCCACATACCCACACGCGCTCCCCCGGCGACTACGCGTATCACTTCCTCCTCCACAGCCTCCACAGCTTCAACCAGATTTCGTAAACGCTCCGCCGACGCTCGTGCCCTCTCTTGTTCGTCTTCCAGTCTGCCATCCGGGTCTTCCTTCACACTTGCGTTTTCTCCGCGTGAAACCGTGATTGCGTGCGATGACGTGCTTGTCTGTTGTTCTAGTTTGCCGAGTTCGTTTTCTGGTGCAGGGTTTGGGGATGGAGCGATACTGTGGGTGTACATGATTCTATTTAGGGAGGATTGGATGCACGGCGTGTGAATGTGTCTGTACGGTATGGATGGGATTGCGTGTGGTGTGTTGCTCGTCGTGTTATTTTTTTTTAAATGAGGAAGTGGGGAGACTGTTTATCGAACAGAGGAGGGAAGTCCAAGGAGAATGATTTGAGTCTGGTGACTGTCAGAGGGTCGGGAATCGATGTTGTAGGAAGGTAAGAATATGTGTAGAGGCTGCTGGAATGAAGGGGACTTTATGTGCAGAGAAGCAAAAGTTTAGAATGTAGCGCGTTCTTCAAGGAAGAGTGTAGGGGTGTGAAGTGACGTAGTTTGCGTGAAGGAATGCGGAGGATTGAAGTGTCGTCGTTGTGACCGGGGAGTTATGTCTCACGACGATGTGCTGAATGAAGGAGGTGGGACAGTAAAGAAACGTAGAAAAAGAGACTGTGTGAAGATTCTCATAACCATGCTACACGTACGGAATAGTAGCAATCATCAATTGTACAGCAGTGACCAACATATAGTGACGTGGAGAGGAATGCGCAAACGGTCCACAAACGCAGTTGAGAAAAGATACAATTGCCACGCTATGCATACAAAACAGTGTCTATGAAGCTTGACAACATAGCCGCAAAAGGGCTACGAACCATGTCTGGGTATACCGTGCTGTGATGCCCTTGTAGTAATGCGCCGTACAGTAGAAGAAGTAGTCAAGGGAAAACCAGAACAGAACACCACCTAGCCTTGAAGCCGCTACCGAGACCCATGTTCGCTAATGGACTAAAACACAGTGTATCTGAGGCCGTGAAAATGGAAAACGTAAACTCTACAAAAAAAAATATTACAAGAATCTAGGGGGGAAAGGTGTGTAGTGCCGTGAAGTACGGTTACCGCCACGTGTTGAACTCCACAAACCGAAAAGATGGCCGAAGCGCCACGGATGTCGAACATGCCAGACGCCCAAGGGTGAAACACTTTTAGTTACCGACACGCTCCGAAACGCGGCCGCGCTCAGCCTGCTCGACACGAACCTGGGAGTCGGTGCGCTTCATGCGGGATCGGGCCAAGGCAGCTGCGGCTTCTTCGTGCTCCCGAGCCAAGCGTCTGAGAGCAATCTTGGCCTCTTCAAGAGGTATGCTGTCGCTGCGCTTGGGACTGCTCTGTCTTGACGGGCGTTGGCTTGGCGGGTTCGAAGTGGGAGTCGGAGGCTGGTAGCGAACACTGTTGGCCCGCGTGCTGGCAACGCTGAAGCCGTTCTTGGTGCTACCAGGACGGCTAGTGCGATACTCGGTGCTTACTGACTCTTGGCTGCGGTTGTCGGCGTCGCGGGCGGGGGAGTTTTTTCGAGAGCGGACGTAATTGGGATCGTCGCGCTTGATCATGTGACGGAACTGTTGGGTTTGCTGATCAAAGACCCAGCGCTGATAACCCGCAGCGCCATTCGCGTTGCCAGGGATGAAAGTGTCGTTTTCGTCCCAGCATCTGACCCAGGCCACGTCGTCAACCCGGAAGAAGCCGGCCTTGACTTCTTTGCCTCTGTCGTTCTTCATCATGACGGTCTTCTTTCGCTTGTTGAACTCGGGTTCTAAGAAATAGCGACCGATGGCATGAGAGTACTTCAAGGGAACCGGCCGGTCCAGTGGAGTGTACTCCTTTCCCGTTGATGACTTGGTGGATGAACTGGGGTTGCTCTCTGACTTTGATCCATCCGTGAGAGTTGCGATCAGGAACCAGCCTCGACCGGGGATGCTCTCGTACTGTCCAGGTACTGGACTAGACCATTCTTCAACGACCCTCGCTGACTGATCGACCTTGTTCGATTTGAACCACTTGTGCGGCGTAAAGGCCTTTTGAGTGGCCACAAAGAGGTTGGGTGCCATTTCGATGGTGTTTGGAAGATGATTGGAGGAAATTTCTTCTGTTTACTGTCGCTGTTGTTCTCCGGGGACAATCGGCGGTAATGATGGGGTCTTGGTTTCCAGGGCTGGCACGTACTCTGAAAAGTCCCTGGAACAGAACTTGTTGTTGGAATGAAGCACGGGGGTAGCGACGGTCGGTGGCGATGTGGGATGCTCAGAGATTCTGCTCGGTTCGTACAGGCGAGGTCGAATGTCAGGTACCGTAAGGTAACGATGAAGATTGAATGTGACTAGCCGAAGACGGCCGGTCACTGCGTGCAGACGCACGACTGTGTCGCTATGAGGAGCGAGGCAAGCCTTCGACGAGCGTAGTTCACTGGGAGCGCGTGAAGGAGAAAGAATCGTCGAAACCAGGACGCTGGGGTGTCCAAATATTTAAAACACGGGAGCTAGTTTAGTGCTGGGTCTGAAAACCTTTCCCAGGCCAACGGAAGCAGAAGAGAAACTGGGATGCGCTTCGACCTGCCGTGGGTACCAGTGTGGGCCAGGGGACCGGGGAGTAATAGTCAGACCTCATATGCCCGCCCCCGAGCGTATCGGATCCTCTGGGACAACAGACCTCATCAAAGATTCGTCATGGCATATACACTGCCTCAATCAGCTCTTCTCAGCAGTACACGTTCCCGCGTCTTTCCTGTCCCGCGCGCCCACGGATCCGCTGATTGTCGTGGTGGCATGCCTCCCTCGCAGCAACCCACACACCTGTTGATAAAGTGCACCCGCCGGCCAATCATCTCGTCGTCCAGCCACCCGTGGACGGATAATGCCTGGTGACGCGACGCACACAGGGCGATTGTTCCAGCAGACGCCCTGGAGTGCGTCAAATGACAAGGGCAGGCACAGACTGATCAGACTGATGGCAGCTTCAGAGCGGTGTGATGCTGGGTTGAGGTGTGCGGATGAGAAAGGAAGTGAGTGGACCGACAGGCGTTGGCTAGATGGTGCGCGCCGAAGCTCCGTAAGCGTAGCCGTTAGCGAGTCGCCCACCACATGCTTGCATGGAACCAGGAACCGTCACAAAACAACGGGCTCGACGCGGGGAGCGTCTGGAAGACTCTGTAACAAAGACAGCCCTTCTACTCAGCGCCGCATGTTTCGTCAATCCAGCGGAAAGCGTCAAGACACAGTAAGATTCAGCCTTTGCAATCTGACTTTCCCAAGCGCTCTCCCCCCCCTTCCCCGTACTCTAGGGTACTTTCTCACAGTCGCACCGATTCTCCAGCTCAGCCTCCGTGAAACATGGCCCTCTCCACAACCCAAGCCAGACCAAAGCAAAACAGACAGCACAAACCTTGCCTACACCACGCGACAAATGCCAGCTTGCCTTTGAGCCCACGCGACGCCTCACTTGCTTCCTACTCGACTGAACCCAGCGTACGTGCGACGCGCGCCAAGAAGCAATCATGGCTCTTGCGCTGCTGCTGGCGCTGCCCCTGTGTGACTCGTACGGCTTTACTACCAAATTCTCCTTATCAACGTGCGTTCAGCCCATCTCATCAACCCGGTGGCGGTGAGTTGGCTGCAAACGGCTTACGGATGCACATGTTTCCCTACGGGCCATGTGCTGCTGGTGTGCGCATGTAGTTGTAGTATGCCATGCTTAGGCATCTCAAGCACTGAACCAGAAATAGCCGGCAGCACTCCAACCAACAACAAGGACATGTACATCACGCTCGATGAGCGGCAGATTTGATCTTGTATTACCTAGAGTTTGACGAAACGTCGGAAAGTAGGTATTCTAGTCGCTATCCGGACGACTCCATGACCCGCTTTCAGTTGGGCATTCAAAGCAACTACGAACCCCTACATTATTGCATCTAGCGGTCGAGATGGGGTGTCATCTCGCACACTGTTGGACAACAGTCTGCGCGGATTAGTGTACCGCAAGCTGAAGCTGCCATCTCGATAGCCAAGGCCTGATTTTAAGCATGTGGAACCGCGCCAAAAAGCATCACATCGCACAGGCTACATCACCAAAACAGTCCAGATTTTGCCTCATTTTTTCATTGCATTCGTAGGCTACTGCTCGTGGCCCATGATATCTTTGGTCATTCCGCAGTAACATGTCGCAATGCTTTTTGAAGTGCATGCCTCTCCCCATACCGTATCGAAGGGTACTGTGAGCCGAAGAGGATGGAAAGCCTTCCCATTGAGATCGTAACTAATCAGAGAGACGCCTTGTATGCCCCGCCCCAGAAGTAAAAACCCGCATCCATCTACGACTCGGTCTTGACGCGAGCCTTGCCGTTGGTGACCTTGACACCCATCTGCTTCGCCCTGGCGATGATTTCGATGCGCTTTCGTGCTGATACAGCGTGGGCGATCCTGAAGAAACTGTTAGTGCGTTGCGCGGTGGGAAGGGGATAAGCTGGCCAACATACTCTGCGGCGAAGGTAGCGTTGTGCATGAGGAGAATGTCAACATCGGCGACTGCATCCATTAGCAAGATTCTGTGGTGTTGCGGTTCTCAGTCTATAGCATACCGTTGTTGACAACGAAAGCCTTGTGGCCGGAGGGCATCATGTGGCGGGTCTTCCTGTTGGAGCCGTATCCGATCTGTGAGGCGTTCCGTCAGCCCTTGTCCGTCCAACATCCCGTGTCGCACCCATTGCCGTCTCGGTAACAGTGATCCTCCTCAACCTAGGTGGTAGGTAGTCCGTACCTTGGGCATAGCAGCCTGGCCCTTGAACCGCCTGCGGACGCGGTTGTCGATACCCTTAGGCTTGCGCCATGAGGGGTCGACGCCTATCCAGTGTCAGATCCCAATTCCTTCATTCCGAGCTCCAGTGTCTCTTACACATAAAGCGGTCCGACTGGTGGCGGTTGAACCGCTTGCGGTCTGTGGATGGATACGTCAGTCGCGAGTTTTCGGGGTCATGGAGGTAGACTCGGCATACGCTTCTTTACGATCGGGACATGCTTCTTAGCGGCGACCATCTGGCAGCAGTTAGGATAGCAACAGCAGTATTACTATGAGGTATACGCACTTTGACTGCTGTGTAGTTCGTTGTCGTGGGGGTGTCGTCAAAAGTTGGCATTGATGGATTTTGCGATGGCGCCGCACCACAGTGGAAGACGCTAGTGGCAGCTCGCTTATGCTGGCCCTAGCCACACCAAGAGGCGTAACGACCATCAAAAATTCTTGGCGAGCACCAGGACATGCACGGTCGCGTGTCTCAGAAAAGCAGGACAACAAAATTCAATAATCACCAAAGAGAAAATGTGAGAATCTTGCTTCTGCCTAGACTTTGAGCCTGGAAAGTCTGTTGCATCGGCAGCAAATGCTATCTTCATACAATCATCCAAATCTACACGACAGAATGTGAATGGCGCTCAGCCTCTGAAATACTCATACTGAGCTAGTCTATTTACTAGGAAATGCTCCTAGTGCCATAAATCTGGCAAGGGTATGTAATGCTCCCATGAATCTCGTAACCATGCATCGAGTAACCTCGCCTTCTGTTGAGCAAAAACGCCCCCCAGCTGCTGTAGTAGCAAACATGTCATCTACCGTAACTCCCTGCTAGTAGCCGTAGGAATTCTGGAACCAAGATCACAACTCGTCTTCGTCCATCGGCTGCTCCTCTGTGCCACCGCGCTTGTCCTTCTTGACGAACTCAACGAAGTCGTCAATGACTGAGGGCCATGAAGACTCCTCGTGCCAGAAGCTCATGGACTCGTCTTCAAGCGAGAGCTGTGCAAACTTGAGAGTCTCGTTCCACATGTCCTTGTTGACGCTCTTCTTCCACGACGTGTTGAGGAACTCGATCCACCAGCTTAGCCATGGCGTGTTGGGGCTTGACCACTTGACCGCCGACAAGGGTGAGCTGAAGAGCAGCTCCCAGTATACCGTCGCCATCTCAAGTGGAACAACCCTCTGATCTGCCGTCTTGGCAATGGTGAATGTGTACTTGTAGACTTGCGTGAAGAGTTCCTTGTTCTCCGAAATCTCGCTCTTGACATTCCGGAGGTATTGCTTCTGCTTGTCGATGCTATCACAGCTGTATCTGGGTCAGATTCGTGGCAGTCAATGGTTGTAGTCATGTCGCTTACCTGCGCTCTGACCAACCCTTGATGAACCCATCGCGGCTCATTTCGCCCATGGTGGGTGCCTGCACGATTTCAAGAGCGGCCAACGCCTCTAGGCCTTCGGCATCGACACCAGTCTCTTCAAAATACCGCATGGTACCCTCTACTCCAACGACATCCTTATCGGGCGCGCCAGCCTCTTGGTACCTATCGAATAGCTTGTTGAGATTTGTCTTCGCTGCGGATGAAGTTTGAGCACCGGCGCCGCTGATGCTGCTGTAGTAACTGTGTTTATGGTCAGCCTTTTGCTCAATTGTTTCAAGAGTTAGTAGTTGGCAGTTGTATGAATTGTAGCTGGGCTCGTTCCACGTGGCCGGATAGATCCTCAGCCACGCTTGAGGAATCCCAGTCCTATCGTACCAAAGAAGCTCTTCATTAGCATCAAGTGGGCAGGAAAAATAGTCCATAGGACCCGTGATTTTCAAACAACGTCGCTCGATGGCCCTGGTTTTAGAGGCTTGGGGGGCATCCCTTCCTCGAATGTCGCCATCGCCACCGGAGCCGCCTCGCAGTGACACCATTGGCCGTGGTTTCAGGTGATGATCAGAGACGGAGGCACGAAGAGGAGGCGCTCTGGTGACGTCCAATATCGCCAGTAGGTCCTCAAGGTTGGATTCCAGCAAGTGCGTAGGTGGAGCAGGAGCCGTGATGCTGCGCAGGTGATGCATCTGGTCCGTATGCGTTCCTAGGCTACCGTATCGGGTGTGACGACGTGGAGCGAACTGACTTGCCGGTAGATTGGCCACATTTTCCAGAGTGAGGTTGCTATGTAGCACTCGACTCAGGTGTTCTGCTTGAATCCGATGCTGCTCTACTTGCAAACTGTCCAGACCGTCCGCCAGTTGTGGGACAGAAAGCAGTACGGAGGGTTCATTGATTGCTTGGGTCCTAATCTCCGAGGAAACGGGGTCAATGGAAGCATCGCTGTCTTCAAGACAAGTACGTTCGTCGATGGTGGCAGTTGGCTCAGTTGTGCGTACTTGGGCGGGTGGTGTATTCCGTTGCTGAGACGGTCGACTTGAAAAGCTCATAGAGCGATGGCTGGAGCATGAGCTGATGGAACTGATCCGTTCTCGTCGATTACGCCCAGCTAGCTGTCTGGCTCTATCCTGCGAAGACCCGAACATGACGGGTTATGGGAATAGCACAGACCTCTGGTCTGACTCTGGACAGTCGTTGGGCAGGGATTTTGCTGGATGCAAAGAAAAGGAAGCTCGTCGATGGCTCTGCTGTGGATTGAAAGAGGCCGTAGAAGGTATGCTGTTGTGGGAGCTGTACAGGTCCATCATGGGAAAGCAGATAACCCCAAGTGCAGGAGCTTCAAGATGCTGTTGCGTTCTTGAGAATCGCAGGTGCATTCCCGCAGACCGCAGCTGCTTCCAACTCAACAGCCCGCCATGACCTCCATGCGACTTCGTGTGCGACTTCGTGCTCCTTCCTCGGATCCCACGGTGCTACAGCCGTCAACAGTCGTATCCCATCGCTCCTTCCCAGTATGTGCCTGCCTGCATATTCGCCATGTGTCCAGGTGCCAGTCGGTTGATCGGTGGGCCGGTCGACTTCGTACGAGTAGTCCACACAGATCCAATGCACGCGTAGATATAGCAAATGTGCAACGAAGATGTTCTGTGTAAAAAGAAAAGAAAAAGGAGAAAGAGAAAAGCAGTACTTACGCGTTCACAGCATTCTGTGCATCCCAGCCATGGCTCTTCAGCGCCCTTACTGCAGTGGTCCGGTCGAGCTGGGTGAAGCTAATGAACTGCTGAATCGCAGCCTTCTGCTGAGCGCTGTAGACTGCAGGCATATTGAGTTAGCGCCGTATGCCAGATGCCAGGTGCTGGTTGGTTGGTTGGAAGCTCGAGGTGAGTAGAAGGCGCGGGGTTGCAAGGTGGGTCGCGTAAGTTGAGGGGCGAGAGTCTGTGAAAGGCAATGGACGCAGTAGAGGAAGTGAGATGAGCAGGCCGAGTGGATATCAAGTCTGACTGCGCGCGCCTTGTTCACAGAAACGCGGTGGATGATACAGTTGGCGATATCTTTGAGCGAGATGTGACGCACCGACCGACGAGGCAGCGATTGTACAGCCGACCCCGCCGACTCACCTCAACCCTTGTTCGTGCCTCCAAGGCCCGGAATTAAGGCCGCGGCGACAAGCTAGCCCTGCATCTTGACGTGCGTCGGCCCAGAACCATGGACTGATATAACCATGAACGAAAAGAGAAATATGCCGGCTTACCTTCTTCAGCCTCCGACACTGCCTTGGCTGCCTTCTTCGTAGGCCTAGCCTTCTTTCCCGGACTCTCCATCGCGGCGTCCGTGTCAGTGCTCTTGCGCTTGGGCGGCATGGAGGATCCGGAGTCGTATTCTTCGAGACCGTCGGTAGAGTCGAGTGGACGAAGAGGCGGTTCAGCGTGGTGGTGAAGACTCTGGCTTGGAATGCTAGGGCCCGGCGAACTTTGCTTTGGTCGACTGGGAAGCTCGTGCGTTTCCTTGATATCTGTGGGCTTGCTGCCGCAGAGAATCCGACGGACCAGGTCGCCAAATCCCATAACAAGACTGCTTGCTCTCACTTGGAAGCGATGCCGTGACGTGCGCGAGGAGATGCGGCTAGTGCCTTCCCAAAACAGGTTGAGTGTTCGCAGTGAATCTGTTTGTGCAACTTCAAACCATCAATTTGGAACATGAACCGTGAACCGTGAACGGGGATGCGAGGCTAGCCAGGCTTAGGATTGCATGGATGAACAAGGCGCGATGAAGTGACATGGAGTACCCTCAGCTCGTCAAGCTAGTAGCCGAGTCACAAAAGTGACGCGGCATCATGTGTTTTCCTGTTGACGACAAACATGGATCAACATAGCAACGGTAGCTATGCACCTGTTGCCCCCCCCCAGGGTACAGAGTGCGATTTGCATGTTCTTCAACTACAATCCCACAATGCGTACCTATGATGCTGCCGTGTTACATTCTTCATAACACCCACACGCTCAAGTGCGTGCTTGTAGACTTGCAAAATCCCTACCAGTCGCTACCAGAAAACGCCAGGTACCTCCAGTGCTCAGTCCCGAATGTCTCAGTATACAACATTGAATACCTAAATCCTCACAATGTCGACACGCGTCCGTTCCCAGAGCTTGTGTGCGACTGCAAACCCTTTCTCCCTCTCCGCTTCACCAACGACAGCGGGGTGTATAATGACCCTGGCGTATGTTCCTGCTGCGCGGCGCTTGGCCAGCGTGCCAGGGTTGATGACCAGTACTGACTCCACAACCTGATCAAAATTAGCATATTGCTTTCAGGTAGACGAGACCTTCTAGCATACCTTAACTGTGCCTTGAAGCACACTAGGGGTGATGAGTATGTCAGGCCGTACATTCAGCATTTCGCCAAGTTTGAGGTAGCTCGTATCGAGCATGGTGCCGAGAGGAAGGAATGGGCTGGGTGTTTGTTCCTCCTCCTCCTCCTCCTTCTGCTCTTCGCCTTCTTTCGGCTCATGGTGTACCGCTCCGCTCTTCATTACCTTCTCCTCGATTGGTGCTGGCATGAACTGTTGCTTTTCTCTCCCAGTTGGCGGGAACAGAGGTAAGAAACTTCGCTGCTCAATCACGTTACGAGCGCACCGTTCGTAGATGTTGGTAGTTCGCGCCTTGCCGCCTGCTAGCTCTTCTCTGCGTAGCATATCCAAAATATCGATCGAGGACATACCCACGGTCATTTCATTCATACTGACTGTCATTGGGTTAGTAACACATTGGACCATCTTTCCTGCAGCACCCAAGCCGAGCTCCTTCTTGATGAACTTGTCCTGGGGAAATGCGGCATGGTGATGATGCGCGTCTCGTAAGCTCGGAACCAGAAGGACATTGCACGTTGGCACGCGTTTGTTGAAGTTTTGAATAGCGCTGGAGACGTGGTGTCGGAACAAATCAGTCATGGTGGTTTGGTCTGGGCTTGCGTTGGGCGGTACGTCAAAGTCCCCTGACCGAATTTGAGGATGCTCTGCATCGAGGAATGGGCCGATTAGGATGATGGAATCCGCATATGCTTCGGCAGCATTGTCGAGAAATGTGTCCAAGGGTGCAAAGTCGAGATTCTGGTCGGTGGTGTAGGGTCCAGAAGCAATCATGATGGTGAGAGGCCGGACGTTTTCAGGGTCGGAATCTGGTGTGTCGAGGTATCGCGTGTGGATGGCATCTAGCTCTTCCGGTTTTGTGGCGGGTGGGTTCAGGAGTGGTAGGGAAAGGACTTCCGAAACAACAAATGAGTCGCCTGAAGCGTTGGTACCACGCAGAGCAACAATCTGACCGGGGAAGAAATCGTAAGACGATAGCCCTTCGACGTTCAGTGGTACACGACGGCCTGAGCCATGCCTTCGTGAGCCTTCAAGGACAATTGATGCTGTGTTGAGTCTGCCTTCGCTTGTATCGCTTGCTATCCTTCCTACTGCAATGATCTCGCTTGGAGACGGGTAATTGGGGTTGCCGAATGCGCTTTCGTCCAGACCGGTGGTCTCCCTGAGAAGGTCGCGGAACTCGTCAATCCTATCATCCAAGACCTCAGACGCTTCTGATAGCTTCATGGCCATGGTACGATATGAGAACTTGGACATATCCGTGTTGGCCTTGAGTTTGATGCGGGGTTCGTTCGGTTCTTCTGACGGTGGTTCTGGGATGGCGATGTCCCTTTGCATGAACTGCTCAGTGATGTCGTTCGCATTGGTACGGGAAGCAAAATCGAAAACACTGATTCAGTGTTAGGGCATGTCTACACAGTTGTGCCTGGAATACGTACGGTGCACCTGGGGTTTCGGCCTTCGGTGTCATGACACCACCGGGAGTACTCGTCTCGTGAGCCTTGGTGGCCTTGCTTCCTGGTGTCTGGAAGTTGGCTTTGCGCTTTACTGTACTACTATTGATGCCGCCGGGTGCGCTTTGCCGTGGTGTATTCGGTACAAGTCCCTCCAGCCTGTCTCCAGTCAACTCGGACGTCCAGCCGGTCCATCCTTGTTTCAAACGTACATATCATACATGTCCCCGCCCTTCGCTCTTGGTGTTGGCTGACCCCGCTTGACTTCGTTTCTTTGCTGTGCCTTTCCTCTGCTCTCGCGCTCCAATGCATCTTGTATGGTTTTTTTGAAGTCCCGCGCGATTTTTACATCCATCTTGCTCTCTTCTCCACCCATCTTCATGTTGTATGCCTGCCATTTGAAATCCAATTCCTCGGGTGAGATGGAATATAACCGCGACATCGACTGCAATTCGGCAAGGACGTCGGCGGGAAATCGATCATCTTTGGTGTCGCAGTAGCGCTCAAAGCGCTCGGTCAGCTCGGTCGTAAGGTCGTCCATTTTGTGTGGTTGTGGGTAATCAACGATGATGACGGTCAAGGCCCTTTGCGCGTGGGAACTCAGAAGACGCGTCGCGCGTGTATCAGTGGGGCTAGCATGGAAAAGGCCTAGGGCGATCGACGTGCATGCAGGGACCGCTATGCTTCCCAAAATGTTGTCCTGAGCGGTCAGACTCCAAACACTGCAACAAGGAGCTCTTTCGAGATTTTCGAGGAACAACGACAGTCAACGTCAGTTCGAGCCACTACGTTTCGAATCCGACAAAATGTCTGCGATTGGCCCCTTTGCGGAGCCTGCACCCGGCTGCAAGCCCGCAGCTGCCCCAGCCTTGACCGCCGACCAGGAAACCAAATACGACCAGCTTCTTGCCAATGTCCGCACGTGGGAAACCCTACCCACCACCTCTACAAATACTGCCGAAACCTCACCAATTAGCGACGATGAGCGCATGTGGCTCACTCGCGAATGCCTCCTCCGATACCTCCGTGCAACAAAGTGGAACCTGCCTCAAGCGACGGAGCGTCTGCGCTGGACATTAGTATGGCGCCGAGAGTACGGCACCGACCGCTTCACTGCTGAGTACATGTCAGAAGAGAATGCAACCGGCAAGCAGGTCCTGCTCGGCTTCGACAATGAGGGAAGGCCGTGCTTGTACCTGCTGCCACAGAACCAGAACACCAAGGAGACACCCAGACGGGTAGAGCACTTGGTCTACATGCTGGAGCGCTGCATCGACTTGCACCCGCCCGGACAGGAGAGTCTGGCATTATTGATTGACTTCAAGAACACTGGAATTGGTGGAACACCTAGTATGGGCGTCGCCAAGCAGATCCTCGATATCTTGCAGAATCACTACCCAGAGCGACTTGGCAGGGCATTACTCACAAACCGTAGGCACCATCCCACAGCTCTCTATATAAAATACTGACATGATCAACAGTCCCATGGTATGTCACTGCCTTCCTCAAGCTCATCTACCCCTTCATCGACCCCGTCACCAAGTCCAAGGTCAAAACAAACGAGCCTCTATCCGACCATGTGCCCACCTCGCAGCTCATGAAGGCGTCTGGCGGTGAAGTCGATTTCATATACGACCACTCCGTCTACTGGCCTGCGCTTGAGAAGATGACCACAGAGCGGAGACAGCAGAGGAAAGAACGATGGGAGAAAGCTGGCAAGATAATTGGAGAGAGCGAGATCTACCTTTGGGGAGGTGATGAGCCCAGTCTTGCAAGCGGCACGGCCGCCAACACTGTAGTTGAGGGTGCCACTACTGCACCGAACGAGGGTGCGGAGTTTGTTGAGGGTGTTGGCAAGTTGGACATCAAAGAAGGCGAGTCGGGCAAGACTGCCGTCTGAGCGCGATTCGTAACTACCATCTTAGACGGTTCTTTTCCCAACTGTATATATCAATCTAGGTATAGACTAATTGATGGGCTGATCTAGAGCTCTCTATGGCCAAGTGAAGCATATGCGTCTACTGATGCGTAAGCAGATCATTCAGGTACTGACCAAATGGCGACAATGAATGAATGCAGGTCGGAGGCGTGCGACACGTCGATGGCGTAGTGTCAAACGCACGTGCGCGCAACCTTGCACCAAAAGTGCTCGGACATACAACGCGTCTCCCATCACCAACCCCGCCTCCAGCAAACCGACCGCGCCGCGCTTTTCCACCACACCCTCTGGAGTCATCTACCAAGCAGTCGCGCGCGAACCATTATGAGCGCGGCCGAATCACCCTCAGGGGCTGACGTAGTCGCATCTTCCGCCGCGCGACGCAAATCCGGACGCGTATCCAAGAAACCTGCCAGATTCACGCCGGGCGCAAGTCCAACCGGCAGCACGAAGCGGAAGCGCGGCGACGATAATGATAGCGGAGTCGACGCGACTGAACCGCCATCCGAGGACGAGTCTGAGGAAAGCAGCGAGGGCGAACCGGATGAGGAGGAATTGAGGGAGCGCAGGCGCAAGAACAAGGCCAAGGCTTCTGCACGCAAGTCTGCATCCAAGAAGGCAAAGACAAACGGCGACAGCGTCAGTCTGGCGATCCGACCCGCCAACAGTGTGACCAAGAAGGTGTCCAAGCGGCCACGAAAAGCGCCGATACGCAAGAGCGCGCTGCCAAATGAGACAGAAGGACTATATGGTAGGTGTGCGGGTACGGCGGGAACATGCACAAACTAACGCGCGATAGCCGACGTGTTTGCCAGCGGAGATCGACTCGAGGATGTCACTGCACGATGGGTCGCGCAATTCAACGAGCATGAGGCAAAAGCACTAGCTGAGGTCGTCAACCTGGTTCTGCGGGCTTCAGGCTGCGATCTGCGGATAAACGAAGACGACATAGCAGATCCAGACAACGCGCCAAATCGCGTAGCAGAAATCCAAGAAGAGTTTCAACAGGTAGGCATTGGGTACGATGCGCGCAGTTCTCCAGAAGCTAACAGGCTACAGTACGAAGTCACCGAGTATCCGCTGATCGCGAAGGCGAAAGACGGCGGGGGCCAGGCTTTCAGAAACGCGCTACACGGCTTTTTCGTGACTCTGATACAGACAGTCGCGCAGTCAGGCCTCCTGTACGAGAGTGCAGAGCTCATTGAGAACATCTCGGTGTGGCTGGGCGCCATGTCCTCTACCGGCAACCGCCCTTTTCGTCACACAAGTACCGTTGCTTCATTAGCCATCACGACCGCATTAGCGCAAGTTGCCGCCGACCTCGTCGAGAACACAGCCAAGCGTGTTCGTCAAAGCGAAGCGGAAGCTAAAAAGTCAAGAGTCAACAAAGCCCGTGTCTCCGCGGCGGACCACGAAATCGAAGAGTATAACCAAAAGCTGGAGTTTGTAGGGGGTCAGCTGGATGACTGGTTCGCTGCGGTCTATGTCCATCGGTATCGCGACGTGGATCCCAGGATCAGGGTAGACAGTGTGGTAGCCCTGGCAGACTGGATCATTGCATACCCCGACAAATTTTTCGATGGCACCAAACTTCGCTACCTGGGCTGGGTGCTCTCAGATCCAGTTCCATTAACACGGATAGAGGTCCTTCATCAGCTTGCGCGGTTGTTCAAAGACGAGAGTAAGCTGGCTGGGCTGAAGACTTTCACTGAACGCTTTCGACCACGCATCGTCGAAATGGCCACGCAAGACGCTGAGATCAATGTGCGCGCTGCAGCAGTAGACTTGCTCGACATACTCCGAGAGGCTGGCTTCCTGGAACCCGATGATATCGATTCGGTCGGCAAGCTCATCTTTGACTCCGATGCAAAAGTCCGCAAGGCCGTTGTAGGCTTCTTTGCTGAGAACGTGAACGCCGCGTACGAGGCCACTGTCGAGGATATGGGCGGCGAAGAAGCTCTTAATGAAGCCTTGGCACCACCTGACGAAGAGGAGGAGGAGTACCACAATCCGCGACTAGAGTGGTTGAAGCTGAAATGTCTTGTCGATCAGCTACTCTCGTATGATGAAGACGAAGTCGAGCTGCCTTCACAAATCCAGCGCATGTCCCCTGGCACCGAGTTGCTCTTGATTGCCTCTGGCGTTGAGTCGCGGCGCTCGCTCGCTGCACAAGCCTTGTATGATGTAATTCCGGAAATCCGATCGTGGGAGGTCGTGGCTGGCTATCTTCTCCACGACCATTCTCAGACTGTCCAGGGTGATAGTGACGACCCTGAAATCATGCTCCGCCAAACATGCCAGCTCGAAGAAAAGCATGAAACCATTCTTCTAGACATCCTGAGTGCAGTGGTACGCACCAAACTGCAACGCCTAGCAGAGGTACAGCCAGATAAGAAAAAGACCAAGACGCAGCGCGAAAGCGATAAAGAAGACCAGTCAGACATGGCTCGACGGCTATCGTTGCTCATTCCTCAGCTCCTGAAGAAGTTTGGTGCTTTGCCTGAAACAGCAGCACTGTGTCTTCAGTTAGAGCGCGAGCTCAATTTGGACGTGTTCGAAGAGCTGCGACAGAATGCTGCTCTCACTGCTTTGCTTGACGACATCAACAAGCAGTTTCTTACCCATCACAACGAGCGTGTTCTTGGAGAAGCTGTGAAGTCAATCTTACATGCCCAAGGCAGTGAAGAGCTAAGAGAAACCGTTGATGTCAAGGTACAAGTGCTTTGGGATGACTTGATCAACACATTCGACGCTCTTCGACGAGACAAGGATCTCTCTGTCCGAGGCAATCTCGACCAAAACATTCTTCGTGGAGTATCCAATGTGGTACTGAAGATAGCGCAGCTAGTTACGGTCTCAGACGCTTCTGTGCTCGATCAGCTCCCCACTCCTGCAAAGTCAAAAGGCAAGGGCAAGAAAGCCGCCTTGAACACACCACCTATAGATTCGGTACTACAGATCCTTGAGCGCGGGGTACCAGTTGATGATCTAGACGCAGAGATTGAGGAGGCAGATGACACTCTTGTCCGTCACGCATTGTCGGTCATGCTCATGTACTTCATGTGGAAGTGCAGAGATTGCACCACGCATGTCGAGGAGGGTACCAGCATGCCTGAAGACGAACTCATGGCCCTCGTTGAGCGAAGGGATACCTGCGTCAAATCACTGATGAGGATTATGGAGAGCCGAAAAGGCACAGATGAAGTACGACTCAACGCCGCGAACCTCTTGCTAGACATTTACACCATGTTTTGCACACTTCGGGTCAAGAAAAGCAAGATCGCAAAGACGCCCAAGAAGACACAGGGGCGCAGTTCAAACGCAGCCAACGATGACTGGGAAGCTCTCTGCCGCGACATCGACAGTGACACCACAAAACTCATCCTGCAAATCCTCACGGCCTGGGAAAACCACTTGGCTAAGCTCACCAACAAGCGCCTTGAAGAGCCCGACGTTGACGACGATCCTATCGATCCGGATGATGACCCCGAGAGCGACGAAGAAGACGTTGCCGACGAACATGGCGTTTCCGAGAAGCGAGTACGCGCCACTCTGGCAGAGCAATCACTTGACGCGTTTGGCGGGCGTGTCGTACACGCAGTACTAGTCGGCGCCCTCGACAGCGATGGTTCAGGCACCGTGCGCAAGCGTCTCGAGCGTAACAAGATGAAGCTCACACCAACCTGGAAAGAAATCGTGAATCATCTCGATATCGCCAAGCAGCGCAAAGTTATCAAGAAGAGTGTAAAGTCAGCTAAGCCGGATGCTAAATCGGCCAAGAGCGCAGAGGTCGTGGAGCTCCATAGCGATGACGAAGAAGAGCAGGAAGAGCCAGAACACGAGGTTCCCGGTGACGAGATTGAGGACGAGGAGATGGCTGATGGCGACAATGAGCAGACTAATGGTGTGCAAGTAGCTAGTGAGAACGGCGAGGAGGAGGTAGAGCCTACTGGTAACGAGGAGAGCATCCTCGGCGACTGAGCGTGTGCGATTATGAATGTGGTTTTATTATTGTTTACTTCGTTTTCAATCAGCACGCTTTCTCACGCATTTTCGTGGCGAGAGATATCCAGAGGTACACATCCTCTGATGTTTCTCATCGTTTCGTTTTGCTGTATGGTACAGCCAAGCATGGCGCTTATGCGTTTACCATGATAGGCGGCTTTCGCAATATCATAATGGAATGGTTATGGCTTCCTCTGTATGGGGTTTGAAGAGGCGAATGAGTTTCGCTTTTGAAACCGATGAAGTAGAATTTTCTCGATCTTGCAAATGTATGGTAACAAGCCGCTGTCCGGTGATGCAAGCTTCCAACGGTTACAGATCCTACCAGCCTCTACACCCCCGCTTTCCGCTAGTCAACCTGCCGCATTAGGCATCTAGGTCGAATAACCGTAGATTGTAGCGATCTCTTGGCACGACGAGAAGTCGCGATGAGTTGTAAGAGGGCCGCGGCGCCGGCAGGCTAGCGGCCGCACAGACCAGCCCACACAATATTCGAAATCCCACCGTCGTGAACCGACAAGCCTACGCACGCTCGATTGAACTCCGCCGACGACACAAGTCAATACTGTGAGTAGACCATGGCGAAATCGCTATTAGGAATATTGTCGCGACAAATTTGCTAATTCAAGGACAGCAAGCGACAACCCTTCCGCAACAACCTTTCAAACCACACATCATGTCTCACGAGTCGGTCTGGTATTCGCGCCCTAGGACTTACGGCAAGGGCTCCCGCGAGTGGTACGTCTTAAACTCTTGATACTGTACATGCGGGCGGCGATTATATATATATATGCGCCGGGGAAATAGCGAGCGCACCGTGTTGGTCTCGCGAGAGGGGAGGGGCGGATCGGACAGATATGGATGCAACGGGCATGGATCCAAGGACGTGATTGCTAACACAGTACTCACAGCCGCGTCTGCACCCACCCTGCTGGTCTGATCCGGAAGTACGGGCTCAACATCTGCCGTCAGTGCTTCCGTGAGAAGAGCTCCAACATTGGTTTCGTCAAGGTATGTTTTCTCTACATGATTCCGTCGTACTTGTTCTGCGGACATGGGAAACTAACACTTCGACAGCACCGATAAATCCTCCATGTTGCTACGGCAGGAGTAGAGATGGGGCGCGAGTGACGAACGATGATTACCTGACGATACGATAAAAACAAAGTTACCTCGACCCCAGACCAACAACAAAGATTAAGCACAAAAAAGGATATCGGGCTCGAGATGCGAAGGAAAAGCGTAGCTGAGAGTGGGTGAGCTTTTTAGTCGGGCGGGGATGATGGTTCTGCACGGCGTATTTTCCTCGTTCAATGTTCACGGGCAACGGGGGAGATATCCGGCTTTGCATGCAATGAGAAATCAATCCTGAATTTACAACAAGCCTTGGTTGCTTTCAAAAGTAGGGGTGATGTGTTTTGAAGGGCGTGCGTGGTGGTTGTACAGAAACCCCTTCCCCCCCTTGCCACCACAGAAAGTCTCCCCCACCTCCCCCTCTAACTACCCAATAAAAGCTCTCCTCTTCCTAGCCGTCGTAGCAGTCCCCTGCCTCAGGGTACTCTCCCCCTTCAAATCACTCACACACCTGACATTACCCGGCCTCGCTGTATCCCTAGCACTATAGGTCCATTTCCCGGGCAGTCCGTTCACAGGCGCCATCGCGCGTCTCATGGTCCCGTTGAGGAGCAGCGTCATACCCTTGTTGTCGCCGTTCTTGACGTTGGAGGTGCAGGACGCGGTGATGGAGCCGGACTGCCTCGACTCCCACGTGTAGGTATCGACTGTGACGGTGTCGGCGAGCGTGGGGTTGATTTTGAGGGTGACGGATGCTTTGCTGGATTTGGAGGGGTCGGTTTTGGAGGTGATGGTTAGGTCAAAGGTGAAGGGGGTTTCGGTGGTGACTTTTGGGGCGAGGAAGGTGGCGCTGGGGCTGTTGACGTTGGTGAGACTGAGGGGTGGGGAGGCGGGTGTGGTTCTTGTCCAGGAGAAGTTTAGGTCGCTGGTTTGGAGGCCTGCGGCTGTGTTGGAGCCGAGGAGGGTGACGTCGGTGCCGACGCGGAGCGCGGAGGCAAAGGTGGCGATGGAGGCGATTGGTGCGGGTTGCGGTGTGGATGGCGGATCGGGGTTGGGAGTAGATGGAGGGTTTGGCGTTGTGTTTGGGTCGGGGATGTCTGCGGGACTGCAGACTTTGGATGGCTTTGGGGGAGCGGGACCAGGGAATGGTGAGAGAGGGCCGTATTGTTTTCCGTCGAGGAAGTCGCCTTGTACTAATCCGCGGATGTCGCTGAAGGGGTACGGCGGTGGGTTGGTTCCAGGTACATCGACTTCGGGGAAGATCCACTCGCCGACAGCTGCGATGAATTGACCGGCCTTGATGCCGTCTTTGGTCTCCTTGACAGGTGTACCGGTCGTGATACGATACTCGCGGGTGAACGGAGCTTGATCAGGCGAAGCAATGCGAGCCTCCCATTTGCAACGAGTCTCTTGCTTCGGTGTGGTTGTACCGATTGTGCGATAGGTTTCCTTACCCGTGCAAGGGTCGACATCGATAGCACTGATGGTAACTATAGCGTCAGTACAGCTGGAGAGGAAACCGATAGCGCGGATATCGGCAAACTCCACATTAGGGGCGTTGTTTGGCACGCCGACGAGGAAGTCCTCAACGCGAATGTAGTTGGGTACGTTCGTGCCAGCTTGAGTTGTAATGTGCAAGCTGACGCATACTATGGACGAAGCGAGGATCTCTCCGCCCCCAACCTTGAGACCGGAGTACTCGATGAAGTCACCGACCTTGAAAGGCACCATACTAAGGGGGTCTGGTGGCGTGAATGTTTGGCCGGTAGGTCGGTTCGAGCTTGAGCACTTGGCGGTGTTTCCAGAGTACGGAATACACATGGGGAATCCCGAGAATGATGTTACCGAAGGATTGGCCGTATCGGCAATCCAGTATTTCTGAGAGTCGTACTTTGGTCCGAACAAACCGTCAGGGTCGTTGACACGGACCTTCGGGCCATGGTCTATCTGAAGCGTACCGTCATCATTGATAGCTGAGATGTATCCCTGGCTGCCTTCGAGACCGAAGCGTTGGGCAACTGAAACCTGACCAGCGATGACTTCGCCGTTGACGATATTGCCGACTACTGTAGTCTCGAAACCAAGAGCTCCAGCATTGCAGAGTTCTCGGAATGGTGCCCATACTACCGGGAACTGAACAATGAGATTTTGTGGTATTTCAATCTCAAAGTTGTTAACCATAATATCACCACCAGCATTGTACTCTGTGCCCTCGACCTCACAACTGCCTCACGTTAGCATCGGGCTTGTGTCTCAAGTCGTAGACGTACCCATCCAGAGATCCAGTAACAGTGAACGGTTGTATATTCGGAAGTTGCGCCAAACCTGTCGAAACCAGCGCAAGGAAAGAGATGACCTTTGATACACGAGACATTTTAAGTTGCCCGACTTGACGATATGTGTTGAAGATCTGGTGTGGCCAACAATCGAGGTGGAAGGGCAGCGATTATATACGTATCATGGAGTCTACCTTCTGTAGCTTAGCTGCGCATTAGTCGCGCTTCTCGAAGTTCGACAAGATAACATAGTGCTAGCACGCTAAGAAAAACACCCAGTCTTCCTCTTTCCCGGTATCGTGAGGGCTTTCAAGGGAGTGTTGTAGGTCTCGAAGCTTGGCGAAAGCTTCAGTCAGAACACAGCTGCCTTGGTGACCAGTAAGAAATTCACGGCGTCCGCCATCGATACTTCCAAGAATTGTAGCAAGGGGACTAGAAAGACGAGGCTGCCACGAGTTTTCCATTTCGGTGTAGTGTAACTTTCTGGGGTAGCAACTCCTCGTCCCGGTCGTAGAAAAGACAGGGCCTATTCCCACTCACTAAGATGTGATAGGTTTGCATGATGCGGTCTTGCTAGTCTAGTCGCCGCAAGACTACCGAAGACTGATCTCGACCTTTCAGCCCTGTACGGATCCATCCTACCGAAATGGGGAAAGTTGGGGTTTGGAAGCGGCTGAGAATCGCCAAGACAATGCTTCCCGTATCCAAGCGTACAACTACCAAGATCTAGGTCGCCGCCGGCTTGGGTCGAGGTTTGATGCAAGCTAGAGATCTCCGCTGCCGACAAAGTGCCGTTTTCTTGACAATGGTTTTGCATTCTCTGGTAACACGGTTGTGGATGGAGTAATGCTTCTTCACAAAGTCGCACGTGCGAAAGCTAACAGAAACGACGCGAAGAATGAACAAAGCACGGGGACTGATGTTGATACCATATTCGAAAAGTCGCTGACTGTGTGCGCTGGCGAAGTCCTTCAGCTACAAGCTTGTCGTGCCAAGGATGAGGCTTGCAGTCTGTGATCTGCACGATGGTCTATTTTGGTTTCTGTTAAGCTTCAACAAGGCACGAGAGGGGAAACGCGGCAGATCGAGCTCGCGATAGACAAAATAGGAAGAGAGAAGCGAGAAGGAAAAGCGTGGCTGTTCCAGAGCTGTTCAGCTGGGCCGTTTCTCAAAGATGTCCTGCTTGGCACTGTATATGCGGACGCAGGTGCGGAGCTCTCGCATTGGCGCCGCTCGCCCGCGGGATGTGTATCAACACGTCGATGGCGTGTTCGGAAGTATGGCTTCGTGGAGGCGACTTTGACGACCTGCGGGTTCACCGGACCAGAGGTGATTATCAACGGGGTGTGAGGTTCCAGACTTCCGAGGTCGCTTAGGCCTATACACGCCATTCACGTGGGATGGAGGTGCTAGCACTTTTTGAGCTTGACCACGCATCTCTAGGGCTTCCAAATGCACTGTAGTCGATACGTAACAAAACCAGAACAGCAGACATGCCCCAAAGTGTAACAGCATAAGGATTCTCATCAGATAGTGTACCAGAAGCTAGATACCTCAGACGATAAGCCAAGAAGAAAAGGTATTCATATCCAGCCCGGTTTACACACATTCATACACAGGTATATACGTCCGCCCACCTCATGATATCAAATGCGAGCGCCCAAAAAAAAACGTTACAAAACAAGACATTTAAAAAAAAAAGGAGAAATGTACAAAATTACATCCTTGGGAACACGTAATAATTCCAACCCCTCCCCACTTCTCCATAGCCTTACACATACCAAACTTCCTTCTACTCACTCAGCCTGAGGCATACTCTCCACTTCCTCACTCAACGCCCTCCAGTTATCCGCCTGCAACTCCGCATACTTGACTCGTTCCTGCGCCCACTCCTGATGCAATCTACCGACGTGATATTGGCTCTTTTGGAAGAATAAGAGTTCGTCGCGGATGCATTCTGTGATGAAGACGCCGCGGGCGTGTTGTTGGACAATAGATTCCTTGTCCTACGAGTCACCAAGTCAGTCGAGTCTGAAAAGAAAGGAGAAATGGAAAAGGGATGGAAAAAAAAGACTTACCCTGAAAATGGCATCCTCCACCTTCTCCGCCTCACCGGGTTTAATCTGCTCGACGGGTTTCTGGCGGATGTTGTGGAGTTTGGTTTCATTGTTTGCGATGCGTCTTTCTAGTTGGGGGATGTTGTCACGGGCGTACTTGTCCCGGCGGTCGAACATATCGCGGACACTGACTAGTGTGTCTCGTTGACGCTTGAGGTCTTCGAGAACGCCCTCTTCCCATCCTCTTGCTTCGTCTTCTAGCAATTGCCTGCTGGAATCGAGATGTCGTGCTGTGGCGTTCAAGCCTTCGTTCAGTAATGGAACATCGCTTGTGTCAACAGCATATGTCTCTTGACTCGATTCTGTGAGTCCGCTGAGAGCCGAGGAGAAGCGTGCGTATTCTGCTGCCATGCCTTCGTTGCGGCGAGAGAGTCGCTCCATCATGTTGCAGAGGGTGATGTACGTTTCTGCGCTGCGACGGACGCCAGATCGGACGGTATCAAAAAGTTCGGGGAGAGTCTTTGGGAGTGAGTCTTCGAGGTCGGGTGGTAGAGGTTTGCCGGTGAATTCTTCCTGAACGGATAGGTTGGCTTGTTTGCGCCATACTGCGAGTTCCTGTTTCGATTAGTTTGTCTATACTGCTGTTCAGCCAAGTAAACATACCGTGGGCACTGTCAAGAACATGACTACCAATTGCTCCTGGCTGAGGACTGGATGCCGTACGAGCGAGTTAGTGAAGCGCGCAAGACCTTTTCTTCGCTTCTCGAGGAAAGTAGCATCTGCGGCTATTGGGTTGCCGTTGACTAAGAAATCTCAATACGTATCAATGCCATGGCAGGATGGATACTTACTACCGACCCTCTTCGGGGGTAACAGGGGTAGTTGTCTGAAGGGATAGCGCTTGTGCAGGCAGTCTAGCAACCAGACAAAATCACTGTATCGGCGGACGACCTTTGTTGTGCGCTTCGAGCTGGCGACTTCGTAGTTGCGGTGCTGGAACATAAACATGCCCTCCTTCTCCGCGAGCGCAGTGATGGTTATGACCTCCTCATTCCCACTGCCACCTGAGTTTAGTCGGCCGACGGACCTGCCCAAATCTGGTGTCGCATTGGAGCCACTTTCTTCACCGGCGGGAGCGCCGAAACCTCCTTCTCCCAAACCGGGGGCGGAAAAACCTTGGTTCGCTCCGCCATTATATCCGCCCCAGCCGCCCTCGCTACTCAAGGAACCTGGCTGGACGGGTTGCGGGATGTTTGAGGAAGCCGTAGTCGATTGTGTTGTAAATTGACTTGTCGTTCGTGCGGTGGGGGGTACACTTGAACCGTTGGTATGCGGTTGTGAGCTTGTATAGCTCGCGTGGCTATGGCCTCTGTGCAAGTCGGGGCTGCCCCAAGGATCGGCCTCTGGGTCGCCGAAGGATTGCTTGCGCATAGGCGCGCTTGACCTGTTCGCAGGAGACGATTGCTGCGCAGAAGGCTGGCGTTGGGGTGCGGGAGGAGTGGGAGGCGTGGGAGGAGTGGGAGGCTGGACCTGTGGGGGCGGAGGTGAAGGCTCGCGGGGCTTGGTGGACTGTGGCAGCGTCACGGTTGGAACGGGAAGATCTGGCAGGGCGTCAGTGTCGTTCTTTAGTCGCATGCACGACCGTGCTAACACTCACTCCTTTTCCTCTCGTCGACACTGTCCAGGGTCATGTCCTCATGCTCTTGCGCCAACCCAATCAGGGCGAAGACAACATTGAACTCGTTCCTTCCCAGTTCGGCGCTGCCCCCAGGCGGCAGCACAATCTCGAGTATCTTGGACTGCGCGTGGCCGGGGATGCCACTCTCGGCCAGCAGCTTCTTCACACCCTCCACACTGACGCCATTGCCTTGGCGGTTCCCGGCGTCTAGCAATGCGTCGAATGCGTCCATGTACGAGTCGGGCACATCCGAAGCAGGAAGCAGCGACTTGACGAGAGCGTCGCGTCCAGCTCTCTTGGGGGTCGGGAAGTCCCAGGGCGAGTCGTTGGCGGCCAGGTCGTCTGCGAACAAGCTGTTGCCCGTCTTGCCCGTCTTGCCCGTCTTGCCCGCCGGCTTGGGATCGTCATCGAAGAGCGACGACGACTGCTTCGTGCGCGGCGGCGTGTCGTCGTCACCGAATAAAGACATGGTCGCCTGGAGAAGATGCGCAGCCGACTGATGATTTCCACGCTGCACGTCGTCGATGGGTGTAGCACAGCTTAGAGTCTTAGACTGAAGTTGCTACACGCCATGTTAACGGGCTCCACTACTGTAGCGCCCGACCCATGCTCCACCACATCGTCACAGCCTTATCATAGCCTGGGCACATCGGTCTTCGGTCTTGATGCCATCTGATTATTTTGTTTTTTTGTTTTTTTGTCATCTTGTTGATATGCTAAAGCTACTTTACAGACCAAACTGTCTGTCTGTCGTCGTCGTCGTCGTCGTCGCAACTGTTTGCGCCTTTCCTCCTAAATCAAAGAGCCTGACCATGTAGTCGGCGGGTATCCAGTCCTCGTAGAAACACCAAAGATTTTTTGAACCTCCAATTGCGCCATTCCATGCCAATGCTGTGTGGAGTGTCCACTTTCCTCAATTCATGTGACCAATGCGCCGTTCCACGTAAGGGGGTGGGGGTATATACAACATTCCAATTATAAACAGAAACATGCGAGAGAGAGGATGGGGACGTCGACAAGCTACCTGTCGTCTGTCCGAGGGAGTTGTTCGGGCCTGCTAAAGTCAATCGTCGACGTTGATTCGTCTTGTGGCAGCGGCGAACTCGGTGCGGATGGCGGTCGCCGCATCATCTCTGCCCCAAGAACGCCAGCGCTGTGTTGACGGCCAAGCGGGGTTGCAGGCGAAAATCGAATGCGAGGCGTGCGTGTTGAGTTTGGCGTGGCAGAAACGTTGACAATCTCGCTCGACTCAGTCACTCCATGAGAGGTTGTTGTTGAATTCCCAATTAGACCTTGCTCGCTCGCAGTCGATACACCTGCAGACTGCGTGCCCCCGCAAGTGGATGCCTCGTCCTGTTGCGCCTGTTGTTGCTGAAGAATGATGTCTGGAGACCACGTCTGGCCCCGGGGTTGAGCAGGGATGATGGTGACGGGCAGCGTCATTTCGTGCTGTGACCCAGACTTCCTCTTTGACCTAAGCTTCTCGCTCTGCTGTGCGGCAAAGGTGCCGAGTCGATCGGCTAGAGCTAGCCCGTTGTAGTTGCGAGGGGGAATATTCGCGGCTACGTCGTCTATTTCAAATGGCTCAATGACCTGGCCTCTTTGTAGCTCTATCGGGGGCGTTCGTCCTTTCCGCTTGAACGGGTTTCCTAGTGCTTGCCACTGGAATATGCTCCTGCCCATGACTGGTTTTGGCCCACCTCCCTTCTCAGGGTCCTCGGGATCAGCTGGCTGACTTTGGCGTTCTTGGAATGAGGCTTGTGCTTGTAGTTGTGCTTCATGGTTTCCAGGTCGATCATCTGTCGGTGCAGGTCGCGGGTTCACTGGTGTATCGCCGATCGGATGATAGCGGACTGTGTATACAGTCGAGTCGGCGCTGGTTGTATCTGTCCTACTCACTGGCGATGCAATGACTGGTACCTGAGGCGGAGTTTGCACCCGTACGTAGGCCCGTGAACTGCGATTTCCACGTGTTGCAGATGCCGACCGTCGCACCGCTGGAGGCGGCGCAGGAATGTGTATCGTGCGCTTCTTTCGCGCCTCTGCTCGTGGCGATTCCGTCATCTTCCGTCCAAATCTCTGGGCAAGGTCGTTGAAGCGACCGGCGTGTGCAGAAGTGAAAGCACCGAATCCGCCTTGACCTCCCCTGCTCTTCTTCTCGTCTTTTTCTGGTAGCTGAGCCTTGCGTTTTGAAGGCCATTTGGAGTCAGATGAGTTGCTGTCCAGCATATCGTCTCCGTCGTAAATCTCTCTTCCCAGAATTCCGTCTTTTCTCTCTTCTCTCTCCAGTGCCTCAATGCGCTCCACCCATTCCCACACAATGACGCTAGCAGCAGCGGCTCCGACCCAGCGGAAGTAGTCCCCCCAGCCGGCAATGGTGTAGTTTGCGATATCGGTGATGAAGAAGACAACGGGGGTCAGGATGGCGATGATGGACAGGAGGGAAATGACACTCATGTTCCACATCATGGAATGGTAGAAGGCGTATCGTCTCTTGGTGATGGCGTAGTACATGACCCAGGCGGCGTAGAGCATGCTGAGTGATAGCTGAAATAGGTAGCTGAGGGCGGGGATGGCGGTGTCGAAATGTGCGGGACGGCGTTGGTTCTCGTAGGGACCGAAGCTGTTGAGACAGCTGAATGCAATGTCGAGCAGGATGAGGGCAAATCCGACCCATTTGATGATGACCTTCTCTTTGTGGCGTGGGAACAGGCGTATCAGAGTCTGGACCTGTGCGAGCCAGAGGAATATGTCGGACACGACGCGCGAAACCTTGAGTTCCATGCTGGCCACGACCTGGTCGCGCAGTTCCATGGCGTCGATGAAGCCCTCCTCGTACTGGCGTGCGGCGATCTTGAAGGTGTCGGCGGTGGCGAGTGTCAGGGAAATGGCGACGGTCAGGGCCGCGGCCTTTTGCAACCACGGGCGGCTTCCTACTCCTGTGACGGATCCGCCGCCCGTTGCCCCGCTGATCATTCCGCGCCGTCCCATGAGCCCTGAGCGTCCCGAAGCGTTGCCGACGAAGAAGGTGCGTGGTGTGATGATGAGCATGATGACGAGCATCCAGGCGATGACGGTGGCGGCGGCTGTCGCGTAGGCCTGGGGCGTGATGGAAGCGTGGAAGGGGTCGCGCATGTCGGCTACGCTGGTGAGTCCGCCGGTGCCATGGTCGACGGAGCCGTGTTGGGTGGCCGTGTTGGAACACAGCGGGCGGAAGACGGCGTTCTCGTTGAGGGTGATGGTGTTGCCGGGCGAAATTTCGATGGTGCCAAAGGCGGGCAGCTTGTACGAGGGGCAGTGCTGGTAGCGGTTGTCAGTCGCGTGCGTCGTCCCTCCCTGCGGGCGCCGCGATACTCACATAGGGTCTGGTGGCATCGGGCGCGCGACGGTCCAGGAGAGGCGCCCCATGCCAGGACGAGTCGGCCTCCCACATTCTCGGTCGGCGTCTAGAACTGTCCAGCAGCAGTTGGGATGCGGTACAAGAGGCCCATGGAGGTTCAGGCGACCGGCATGGCCTGTTTGTCGTGTTGAGGTCGAGGGTGGGTTAAGCGTCAGAGCCAAGTGGGAGTTCGCTGGGCGAAGCTTGAGGGAATGCAGGCGCTGTGGGTGGCACCTGCCGTTCCAGCCTGCCACTGCCCGCCTGCCATTGGCCGCGCTGGGCTGCCGGCTGCCGGCTGCCGGCTTCGGCCCTTCCCAGCAGAAACCACGGAGCCCCCCGTCGCTCCGCATCGAAACGTCGCATTGCAGCTTCAAACCCACCAGAGGCGCCGTGTTTGGTGCTGCGCTGTGTTTGACAGGTCCCGTGGGCAATCGCCGACTCCTTTTTAGCCGGACGCCCTCGCAAACCCACTCGATGCTTACCGCATGCATACACTTCGCTTAGCCGAAGAGAGCGCATCCAGCTCATCCGACTTACGCATCAAGCTGTGTTGCTCTATCGGATCTTGGAAAACACCAAGCTTCAGGAAAACTATCGTCACCAGCTGCGTCGTGCGGATCAGCCAGCCGGGAAAGCTTAACACGCCCACGTCTTGGCCCTATGCATCTAGAACCACCATGTGTCATTGTCTGGCATGACGCGCTTCCTTCCTCAGTGAGAGCCTCTGCGGCCTGTATCCGTCCGCCAAGGATACGGCACGCTGCCGATTTCCGGTGCTGATGCCTCTCGGTAGCCTGCAGTCCATGTCTGCAGCACCAGTGAACGTGTGGAACGTGCTGTCAGCCGAACCGCATCTCATCTCATCTCGTCTCAGCCCTCACCGCTGGAGAAAAACTGGGGCTATTTATATATTGGGCAGGTGTGACTAAGACCATCAACTTTGGGGTTCCAGGCTATATTATAAATTTATAATCACACTCCGACAAGGTTAACCATATCATCGGGTTGGCGAGCTCAACCAATGGAAGAAAGCCAACGACAACCGGGACTGCCTTTCATTAGTACCGCGATTGAAAAGACCGAGTAGCAGGGGACTTCATCGTGAGGAAATGCCAGCTCCATCGGCTCAGTTTCTAACCCGTAGGTCTAGATGACATGGTATCGTTCATATCCGTCATCTTCTGCTTGACCAAGGTGGAAGCCAAAGAATCCGCTCGAAATCTTGCAAATGATCTCGGTTATGGTCACTCGAAGAAGCGGCTGTTGACACGGAAAGGTTAGAGTATGCGCAAACCAATCGACCCGGTGCAGATGTCTGCTACTGATGTCTGGGCGGAATCCAAGCGGTAGAAAGATTTGAACAACACCATACTGAGACACAGATTTGGAGAAAGAAGAGATAGACTGAATTGTACGTAGAAGATTGAGAAGGGTTGCACTTAGAGCTTGGCCAAGCATATGATGTAACATACTGTTTTGATTCGACTCTGATGCTGTCGCTGACGATCAACATGAGTACTTGGGGTTGTCTATGCAAACTGGCGTCGGATGGACGCAGGACGCTAGCGCACGTGCTCGCGCGCCTGAATCGCCGGTCCTTGCAGGCGCATCTTTCTGCCGCCCCACCGTCATCCAAGGATTGACGCTCCCTTGCCTTCTTGGAGTTTCATTTACACATCTACTGGATATCTCGATAGTCGCGCACCTCCAAGGGGTATTTGGCAACACTTCCGGCTATATAGCAACGGTTGAGCGACGTTTGCGCAGCACGGCTGTCGACGCGACGGCGCCACGCAAGATAGGCCTGGGGTTAGAGTGAGATATCCGCAGTGAAGCAGACTCTGCGGCTACAAACGTCAAGATGGCACCCAAAAAAGCGCTCGATCGCAAACGGCAGACTAAAATCAACTTCTCATCACCCGCCCAATCTTCGCCTGCGACGAAATCCACTGCCACCACAACCATGGGCACTTCACCTTCACGGCCGAACCTTACGGCTATGCGGCCGAAAAGACGAACGCCCAGCGGAGTTGCCAAAAACAACAAGCAGGAATCTTCGAGCGAGGACGAATTGGCGACTGGAACACAGAAAGCAATGCTGATGGGGATGCCTGTCGGAAGCACTGCGCGTGGAATGTTTGACGGCTCCAACAATGCTTCTGCCAGCTCCAAGACTTCGGAAGAAGAGGAACAAGTACCGGTGAAGGAATCCAAATCACGGAAGCGGAGACGAGCCGCGACGCCCAGCGAATCCGAAGACGAGGAGCCGACTGTCACAGTCATCCGGCGCAAACGACAGCGGCGCATCGAGATCGGATCTGATAGCTCGGAGAAACCGAAGAAGAAAAAGAAGAAGGACAAGAAGCACAGAAAACGGCGCGAGAGGAAAGAAAGTACGCCAGAGGAAGAAGAAGAGGAAGACGAGCCTCTCACACCAGCTCCCAGGTCGAGGCGGATCATTGTTCGCAAACCTTCTCCATCTACTGAGGAGGAAGAGGAAGAAGAGGAGCGGGGCCCACCACGAAGCGTAAGGCGCAGACTGAAAAGGCGAAAGTCGCCTTCAGAAGGTGAAGAGGAACCTTCAGCTACACCGGAAAGTAGGGGAGATGCCTATGAAGAAGATTCGAAGCCAAATGACCAAGAGGACGACGAAGAGCAAGACGAGTTGGAAGAGGAGCTAGCATTCTTGAAGTCATCTCCGCCACCGGACCGTGGCAGACTAAGAAGCACGCAAGACAAACCCAAAAACAAACGACAGGAAGCTCTCGAAGCGCTGAAGAGGCGGCGTGCTGGCACCACCGAGTCGTCCGCTGCCGCGACACCTGGGCGTAAAAGAGCAGTCGTGGTAGAGACAGAATCAGAGTCAGAGCTTGAGGTGATTAAAGAAGAGCCGGATAGTGATCTCGAGATGTTGGAACAGGATGATATCGAAGACGACGAGCAAGAAGAGTCTGACCGTGACGCTAACGCCCTTGACATGTTCCAAGAAGATCAAGAAGATGAACAATTCATCGACGACGATCCAGATAATGTAATTGGAGAACCATCTGTCAACGCTGACCTCGACGAAATGCGTCTAGCATTCAGCTTGTCGCGTGCAAAAACACGGGATCTGTTTAGACACGCTGTCGAATGGATGGTCATGAAGAAAATTCACCCAGCCTTCGATTCGAACAAGAACGTCTACACGCTCACATTCCGCAAACTGGACGATGAAGTGAAGGGCCTCGCGGGATCCAAGTACACATCCTCAGTCTGGACGGCAGATTTCACAAGAGCCATTTGCGCAAGACCGTTTCTAATCATGAACGAGCTCAGCGCCGCTGAAAAAGCCGTAATGGCACCACACTGCGAGGCTTGTAACCGACGCAACCACACAGCAAGCTTCGAGCTGCTTCTCCAAGGCCAGCCCTACCACCCGAAAACCCTGGAACCCCTCGACAACGCATCGGATTCTGACTCTGATGCCGACAGCGACAACGACAGCGACTCCTCCGGCTTGTCCTCGGACTCTGAATCCCTACTCAACGGCGAAAAACCAACTTACAACTACCAAAACGATCGTATACCGCCAGAGTCCCACCGCTTCCCTCTCGGCTCCACATGCAAAGCCAACGCACAAGTTGCGCATACGCTGTACCACTGGCGATATAATCTCTACCAGTGGGTGAAGGATTACCTCGGGGCTGAGGGGCATTTGACGGCTGAGAAGCTGGTCAAGAGAGATGGATGGAGTGATTGGAAGAGGGAGAAGGCGGCAAGGAAGATTGTGGATGTTATGGAGGCGACTGGGCAGATCAAGCAGCTTTATCACTCTTATAAGCATCAGCTGACGGCGGCGATGGAGGCAGATAACGACTATGCGAATGGCTGGGGGAGGAGGGGTTGATGAGGTGGTTGTCCTGGAGCTGTTTGAGTATTTTGGATTACTCTGTCTATGACGATGGGTCAATCTTGTATGCATGTTAAAGTCGCGTCGAGCGATGATGAGTATGAGACGCAGCATACAGGTAATGAAAAGAAGCCCAACGCATTGATTCGTAATTTTTTGGTGGGGGGTATCATGGTGTGTGTGCATCGTAACGTTTCTATGACCTCGACCAATTGCTCATCCTCTCGTCCTCAGAGCATTTCCTCCGCCTCCACAGGCGCCGGCACACTCTGTGGAATCTCTACATCCACCTCTTTGCCCTTGCCCTTGACCCCACCATCCTTGACCTCAGCACCTCCCACACCATCCACCTCATCCTCATCCATATCCTCATCACTACCCCATTCCCTCTCCCTCCTCTTTTCCTCAGCCTCCAACTCGTCAAGCGCATGTTCCTTCTTCGACTTCTTCGTCCCATCACCATTGACATGCTCCCAGCCCTTGGCCCTCTCAGTAATCTTCCGCGACTTACCCACACTCCTCATCTTCTTCTTCTCTAGCTTATCCATCTTCTCCTCCGCACGCTCAAGTCCCTTTTGGTAGCGTAGCCGTTGTGCGCGCGTCATCTTTGAGTCTTTCTTCTGCTTCTTTTGGATGCCGGCGTCTTTTGCTTTGAGGGCATGGGGGTTGGCTTGTGAGGGCCGCGATGGTGAGGCGGAGTCCCGGGTTGTGTTGGCGGGCTTTTGTGCGGATTTGTCAAGATTGAGAGACGGGGAGGCGGCGCGTCGGGCGGCGCGCGAGTGGATGGTCACCGCTTTGGGGTTGTTAGGGGGTTTATCAAGGGAAGAGAGGGGTGAGGGTGCTTACGGCGCTTCTTGACTTTTGCCGTCTTTGCCATTGTGTGTGAGTTTTTTTGTTGTTGCTGCTGGGAGTTTTGGAGATGCGAGTGGGTGTTGGAAGACGCGCAATCTAGCCGGCTAGTCGCGGTATGGATTGAAGATTCTGATTCTGGAAGAAAAAGCGTGTATGTCGAGAGTGAAGTCTCGAGTCGCCCCAGAAATCTACAAAAGTTGCCCACTAGCTCGTGAACGCCAAAATTCCGGATCCACTTGAGCCGCTAGCGCGTTCCCGCACCTTCCCCGATGACCCTTCACAGTCACAAGCCCGTCGCCCTTGCCCTAGACGTCCACGCCAACTCGCCGCCACCACCGCCGCCGCTCATACTCCGACTGTCGCGCCCATTCTCTCCCATGTCGCAGGCAAACACAGCACCGCGTTTGCTCTGTTCGACCACTCCGTCCATGCGCTGGCCCGAAGGCTGAATGAGACCCACCATTTGCGCCTGCAAGCGTTATCCATAGTTTACACACCTTTTCGCTACCGCCGCCGCTCCAGCCTGCCCGTAGCAGCCTAGCGTTTCAAATTTATTTCTACCTTCCACTTAGCTATGAGCTACCCAGAGTACCCCGAATTCGAGGCCTATCAACAACGGTGGAACACAACCGAGTCGCATACCATCATCACGTCCGTTCTCTTGGGGGCTGTCATAGGTGTATACGCCCTCTGCAAAGCCTTGGAGATACGGGGCTATCCCGTCTGGCATCTTGTACAACCGTCTCTCGAAATGGCAACCGATGTCCTGCGCCTACGCGGCGCCTCCTTTGGCTCAACATCCTCCAACTCTAGCAACGACGACGCAGTGCAGCAGGGAGGCATGTTCGGCAGCCTCTTTGGCATGAGCCCAGGAAATCTACTACAAAAAGGGGTACGAGGTGTCGCGAATGCCTTCTCCATGGGCCCCAGCGACGCTCCACCAGGCTTGGGCAATATCAGCAACTCTTGCTACCAAAACAGCGTTATCCAAGGACTCGCCTCCCTTCCTTCGCTACGCGACCATCTTTCCAAGACGACCTCCGAACACCTCGCACTCACTCCCGAAAGCACAAATGGCGCGTTATTCGATATCATCACTAAGCTCAACGACCCGGGTAACAAGGGTCAACATTTTTGGATCCGTGGCAAGTTGAAGTCTATGAGCACTTTCGAGCAACAGGATGCGCAGGAATATTATAGCAAGATATTGGATGCGCTGGACGAGGAAGTCAAGAAAACTGCGAGCAGTAAGAGGCGATCCTCTGTCTCCTGGCTTGAAGTTACAAAGAGCCTAAGTGACTCAACAGATACAGATGAGAAAGCGCAAGACGGTATCAAAGACGGGAAAGACAAGTCAGGAACATCACCCCAGATCCCGTTGAACCCGCTCGAGGGACGCCTCGCTCAGCGCGTTGGCTGCACGTCCTGCGGCTACTCCGAAGGCCTCACGCTCATTCCATTCAACTGCATCACAGTGTCTCTCGGCAAGAACTACAGCTACGATATTCGGGAATGCCTGGACGAGTACACGACCCTGGAATTCATCGACGGCGTCGAATGCGCAAAGTGCACGCTGCTCAAGCTACAGAAGACTCTTTCGCCTCTGGTCCCCGGTAAGCCGGAATCACCGATGAAAGCAAGACTTGACGCTGTACAAGAAGCATTGGAAAAAGAGGATTTCGATGACAAGACACTGCTTAAAACTCTAAACGTACCGAAGAAGAACTGGGTACAGAGCACAAAGTCGAAACAAGCCGTCGTGGCACGAGCGCCTCAGTCGTTAGTCCTTCATGTCAACCGGAGCAGCTTCAATGAATATACTGGTATGCCATTCAAGAACACTGCGGGAGTCTCTTACCCTACAGTATTGGATCTTGGAAATTGGTGTCTGGGTGGCATTCCTAGTGGCTCACAACAGCCCGCTGCATTAAAAGAGGAGTGGCCCAAGGATCCTAGACAGTCGATGCTGGCCAGGGATGCGCCCATGACAGACTCGCCTTTTCAATACCGGTTGCGCGCTGCTGTTACGCACTACGGCTCGCATGGTAACGGTCACTATGTCTGCTACCGTTCGCACCCTAAGACCGCACCTAAGCCCAAGAGCCCTGAAGATGACGAGGCGTCATCAGCGGAAGATGAAGAGGCCGAAGATGTTGCGGTACAGGGATCGGAAGAAGTTCCTTCTACACCACAATCAGAACAGTGGTGGCGCTTTAGCGATGATAGCGTGTATCCCGTATCCGAAGATGAAGCGCACCAAGGGAACGTCTTCATGCTCTTCTATGAGCGCATCAATGAGGAAGCTCCTTCAACGCCACAAACTGCACCGGAGATCACATCCGTGACCGAGGAGGCCCCGTTACCGCCAGCTGATGTTGCGGCCAATAGACTGACCGCCGTTGACGAGGAGGCCATCACCATCGCTCTACCAGGCGACGACAACGACGACGATATACTAGACCTCGTCCCCCCACAATCAACCCCAGCGCTCCAACCAGCAATTCTCGACTCCACCACAACCCAACAATCCATAGAAGACCCAACTCCACCTTCCCCTACAACCAGCACTCCAACTCAACCCACCCTTCCATTCTCCCCCGAAACTGAAGAAGCCAGCGACGCAGAATCCGAAGACGCGCCCTCCACCCAACTTACCTCGGACGGAGAATCCGAAGCCGATGTACCTACCCCACCAACACCCAAAACTAATACCGTACTACAGAAGGTTTCCCCGCATCTCATGCGCACAGCGGGTCATGCGTCGAGTAGAGGACAGGGCAAGGGTAGTAATAGGCAGAGTTTACCGTTGGTGTCTGCTACGTAGATTGTTAGTGGTGCGAATAAACGGGTTAAGCTTGATGGCGGGTGGTGTGTTGTTGGGTAGTTGTATGCACATGTATGGTAGGAAAGGAGAGTTTTAAAAAAGAAGAAAAAGAAAGAAGAAAGAAGAAAGAAGAGAAAATACGAGGAAGGGGGATTCGAGGCATGATAGTTTTTTAGGGGGCGTTCAAGGTACCTGTTTGCCCGACAGGGTCAGGTTGGCGTTTTTTTGTTTTTGTTTTTGTTTTTTGTCCAACTTATTATTGTTCGTGTTTTGTTATTGTATAGCTCACTAGTGAACGGATCGGTATCGTTTAATTTTCTTGTGCTCTTGGAGTAACTTTATGATTTGTGGTTTCTCCTTCTGTGACAAGTGCACAAAGGACGTTCTTTGATGTACATACGTAACGGTCATTTGGGGAGAATAAAAGAAGTGGGGAGGTTCTGGTAGTATTGTCCGACATGTTCTATTGGTAATAATAATAATAATAATAAGTGTTGTTTCTTCCTCTCATCTATATCTTGATTTATACCAACGCTGCATGTAGCGCTCCCAGTGAAAATGCAATACAAAAACGCTCCCGATAAATCATGCACACACATGTCCTATTCGTAATCAAGCATTTCTCCATCTCCCTGCTCTTCACCCTGCATAACCACATCCACATCCGCATCCGCATCCGCATCCGCATCCTGCGTCACCGCCAAACTCGGCGTCACTGTACCGTCTTCGCCAGCCTCTCCGTTCCAGCCGCAACCCGCCCATTCCCTCCCCCCAGTCCTCATAACAGCGTCAAAATCAACATCAGCGTCGAACCACCTTTCCTTCCTCTTCGTCTCCCGCACACCTCCTTCAAGGGCCACACGACTCGCTCTGGTAGTTCTCCCCCTTTTACCTCCTATTCTTTCGCCACCGGTAGTGGTACTAGCTAGTAGACTTGACATTCTCGCACGCTGTTCCTCGAGCACCAACTCGTGGGCAACGATGCTGCGGACGTGGGGTGCGAGGTCGAGTGTGATGATGTTGAGGGTGCGGTCGAAGGAGGATGGGGTGAGGAGGTAGGAAGAGCGTTCGGGGAGGAGTTGGTCGGGTGGTGCGGCGAGGGGGTCGAGGGCTGAGGCAAAGTCGGGGCGTGTGAGGGTAGTGTTTGCGTGGAGGTTTTTGCGGTGGTGGAGGATGGCGCGGGCATAGTCCGACTCTGTGCGTGGGGGATGGGTTGCGGATGAGGGGTTGTGGCGGCGGGATAGATCTGGATAGGTGCGCTGGGTGAGGAGGTGTGTTTGTGTGGAGAGTGCGGTGTCGAGGTTTAGGAAGTCGGAGCTGTGGTCGACTTGGAGCAGGGGTGCGGCGAGGGTGTAGCTAAGGCGTGCCTTGTCGGTTATTGGTGGTTGGGATGAGTCGGTGGGTTGGCTGGTGCTCGACTCGTATGTGGGTAAGTCGACACGACAGAATATGTCTGCGGCACTGAGTGAGTCGGCGTAGTCATCAAGACGCCCAAGCTCGGCTAGTTGCTCCAACCACTCCGTACTCTGCGTTCCAGATGACTGCGTACCACTTGCTTCAGGAACTCCCCAAGCTGACGGACTGATGCTCCAGTCGGCCCAGACTTGCTGCAGAAGCTCTTCCTCTTTATCAAACACAGCATTGCTTTGAGTTTCGAAGACATTATGTGATAGCCAACCCATGCCAGACTTATATGTGCCTTCACTGGCAACTCTCAATGTTTGACCATGTTCGTCCGTGTCTTTACCGGGTGGCCAACGTTGGTACATCCACTCTAGGCCACCCTTTCTATCACCTACAGACATCTGACACCAAAAGTCAAGTTCCATGATACTAGCTCGAAGATCACTTTCCTTCGATTCATACAGTTCTCTCACAGTCTGTCGTTCCAAGATATGACCTTCCCTACCAGCGAGGACGAGCAAGTAGTCAGTGGCCAATTCCACAGGAGCAGGTTGAAGGCGGAGGATGGCTGCCAATGGCAGATCTTGCATGGGTATCTGTCGCTCGTCGTTGCATGTGATAACGATTGGGCGTTTTGATAAAGAAGCAATCTTGGTGATCTGAGCCCAAAACTGCTGGTCCTCCTCGAAAAGGATATCCGCTTCTTCGATGAGGATCAATGATTGTTTCTGCGACGTACGCGATACCTGTGCCATAGGAAGCGTAGCTTGAGCTGCGGATGCTGGGGCTTTGCTGACTTCCGGGAACTTTGCCTTGGCCTTCGGTTTGACCACCCCTGCTCCGGGTTTTACTTGAAAGAAGGATGTCATAGTCCCTTGCCGTCCGCTACTAATGTCGTCTTCTAGAGCAGTGTCTTTGCAGTCGTGGTCTGCATCGTCTGCAGCCTGAGCATTCTCTTGCACAGGCGCTACGTTACGTTTGTGATTTACAAGATGGTTCGCCGTCATATCGCCGACCTTATCTTGTATATCTTTTCCTGAACGGCGCATACCAGCATGAATCTCGAAGACCTCAAAGCCCAGTTCTTTCGCAACAGCGTGTACAGTTGCACTTTTACCACAGCCGTGAGGGCCACTGATAAGTACGACATTGTTATTACGTGTCCACTGTAGTTGCCGGAAAGATCTTGGATGCGGGAAATTTGTCCCTTCCGCAACAGGAAGCATGATCATGTCTTCATCCTCATCCTCTTCATCATCCGACACGATGAAGTCGCCTAGGGCCTTTTTCCGTTTCTTCCGCGGCGGCTGCTTTACATCCAGTGTAGTAGCCACTTTCGATGCGCCGCTTACAGCCATGACCGTCAAACTTTGCAACCAGTCTTTGAGAACCATTGCGTCTGTGCCTGTTTGCAACACTTGCGACGCATACTTGGGACAGTACTTTAGAGTCCAGGGCTGTGACTCACAAGTCCCTTCGTCGAACGGCGTGAGAACACTCTCAATTTCTCGGAAGAGATCTCTAACGGCAGGGTGTGACGTTTGGTGAGCTTCCTGTGACATCTCTGGCAAAGGTAACTGAACCAGCAGTTGCTCACGTACCCTGCGCTGTATCTCACTCCCAGTAGTAAGCAGCCTATTCGGCAGACGAACATCTTCAGGAGGCTCAAACTCTGAAGTTGACCGATTCTTACTTCCACTGCCACCTCCAAGGTCTCGCGCTAGTCTCGTAACCACGTTTTCGTGTTCTGGGAGCATCACCACAGCCTTCTTCAGCTTGCGAGGTCTTAGAGGCAGATTCATACATCTTGCATTGTCCAGACGTGGTGATGGAGGATCCAGGTTGCGGACATGTGCATTTTCTCCGGTAGGCCAGGGGACTTCGTTCAAACCGGATTGTTTTCCCACCCTACTCGACTGCAGCCCTCTGCTAAAAGCTGGCGGGTCTTCAGGCGATCGGTCTCTTCGCGTCTCAGCACGCAGCTTTCCTGGAGTCACAGCGCTCTTCCTTGGGGTTGCTGGCGGCAGCTCCGTGACGACTTTGGCTGGAGGGGCATCTTTCGAGGCTTTTCCGAGGAAGAAGGGATGGGTCGGCCCAGCAGGTTTCGATGGTGCCATTTTCTGTTTTGCTGGACGCGCTGCCAGTTTTTTCTTTCCATTCAAGATATCTTCAATTCTCTGACCCAAATCAGATCGACTGGCTCCGTCTGTGCCGTACCGTATGACCGTTACTGTGGGAATTATCTTGGCTTTCTTTCGCGGACGACCCCGTCTTTTCTTTGGTGACGCTTCCGTGTCGAATGCTGGCTTTGGTGGACTGGAGACTAACCTGCCGCTCTTGGTGATTCGTATCTGCTTTTTCGGTGTCGTTTCCTTGGGCTCATTGGCAACGCAGCCATTCGGGTTCACGGCTGCGTCCAGGTCTGGCATAGGTAGTGTGTCGGGTTCCACAGCTTGCGCCAAACGACCCACTTGCTCCTCCTGCACTGCATTCACTGTTGTATCGTCCATCTGAATTGCTGGATCCAATGTTTCTTGCACCCCAGCTGGCCTCTCGGCTTCCACCTGGAGCTGCTGATACCAGTTGGAATCATCGGGCTCGGGTTGCGGTACCGTCGGTGAGATGGAGAATGGCTCGGGTGAAGTGGTCTTCTGCCTTTTCCTCCGCTCGCAATTCGGATCTACCTCAAGTGAGACCTCCACAGGTGTGTTTGCATCGTCTACATTAGCACTCTGTGGTGTTGGTGGACGCGTGAACTTGTCTAGGGAGGCTTGGTTCTTTGTACGAGAAGCTACTTTTCTGCCCTTCGCTTTATCAGTCTTCCGAGTCCTCTTCTTCTGGTCTTTGTGGCATGTGGAGTCTGTCTCGGCGTATTCTGGGTCGTGGTGCGCATCGTCGATGGGGGTACCGTTTGCAGGTGGTAATGGTTCTGGCACGTGACCGTCTGGGTGATGTGTAAGCTGACGTACATTCACCATTGCTGTGGTGGCATACTCGAAGGCTTGGTAAAGAATGGATGTACGTTCTTGCTCTCTAGAGTCATTGCGGATTGTACCGCTGTGAGGGCCATTCACAGATCCAAAGGCTATGTGGGAATCTCCGACATTGAACTGATACAGGCAGGCTACAAACAGAGAGTACTAGGCGACTTCGTTCGTTGGAGTTGCCGGTGAAGGCGCGTGGTCGTCGTCGCCATGAACGATGCTCTAAAGACACTTCTGGGGACACGCGACGTGACGCGCTAAGCAACGCCACAAGAGCCACACTTTAGCGCCCGCCAAGGTTTCGCACCGCCTGCGTTTCTGCCGAAGCTCCAACTTTTTTTCGAAAGATACTCGACCGCGCAGACCAAAGCACGCGCCTCCCCGTACGGTTCACGCAGACCTCCCCTTGTTCGACGACCAGGTCTGGCAAACAACATGTCGTTCGACCAACCGATTGGCGCTCCCTTTACATTGGCGTCGCTGTCCAACCCGATCGGCTCTACCAATGGTCAGCTTCACGCTGCTGGAGTCTGCAGCCTTGGCGGCATAAAAAAGAGAAAGCGCACTGAGATCGCAGTCGGTGTCGATGGAGAAGGTGTATCTATATATAGCGTATGTACGGCCACATTGCGACGTGCGACTTGCGCTCAAAACCTTTCCAGCTCCAAAATCCTCAACTTGTAACTTCGTACGCACTACCGCCAAGCGCAACCTTCACATCCGCCCCGTATTCGATCTATTGCAAAGGCGCATCGAAGGCGTCGACTCAGCGCTTCACCTACGTTTCCCTGGCTGCATCCTCGCCGGCCGAAAAGCCATCACTCGTGTGCTTCCACGACAAGTCGTCTGGCGACCATACAGAGACCAACAAAACTTCGCATACGCCTTCCGACACTGCGCGTGTCTCCACGCTAGACTTGCTTCCTGTCGCGCCTGGTGGCTCAGTTAAAGATGCGACGCACGACGTGCTGGTGACTTTTGACAACGGAAATGTCATGTCTCTATCGGCGGATCTCCAGGTTGTTAGATGGGTCGCCAACCTGAAGACCCTTCTGCCGTCTAAAGAAACCGACATAGATATTGAGCACGTTACGCTGGCTAGTGCTAGATCGGTCATACGAGGGTTCCTGCGAAGCCGACAAGATATTGCTACAATCCTGGATCCTACACCAGACGAGGCCTCGGATCTTCTAGATCTTGTTCAAGTCCTCTGTGTTGTTGACCGTAAACCAGAAGGAACGAGGGCACTGACACTTATCCAAGTACAGCCAAGATCTGCCAATCTTAATACGAACCAGCTCTCGCCGCTGAAACACCTACTTTCGTTAGACTTGCCGCAATCAAAAACTCCGACTGCACCAGTTTCCACTCCTCAGATAGCTCTATATCCCTCCAGCGGTGCTATTCACGTACTTGCAAGCGGGAATCTGTTGTCTTACGACTTGTCTGGAACGGTACCGAGACTCTACTCAGAGTTCGTTCTTCCTGGGTTGACTGTCGACTCTTTCCTCCGAACTTCCCAGGACGTCATTTTTACTACGTCGCAAAACACATGCCGCGTTTTTGACGTCAAGTACAACTCTTTGCAAGCCTTGCACTCCATGAGCCCTAGCCCGTCTACTTCCGAGTCTACTAGCCCGTCGAAGAAGAGGAAGCATACGCAGCTAGAGGACGATCAACAAACAGCGCCCCCTTGCAGCCTGGTAGCTTACTACGCCGATATTGGGCTGATTGTAGCTGCCCGAGAGGACGAAGTATTTGGTATGCAGTTTGGAGTAGCAGGGCCGCGCAAAAGGACCAAGACCGAGGGTGCTCTCCTTGTCGATGCTCTTGGAAAAGGTATCGCACCCGAATCAGCACTAAGCACAAGCGACAACCAAAAATGGCAAGAGCGAAAATGGAAGCTGAACAAATATGCTGCAAAGGGCAAGATTGCAAGGTTCGAGCAACTCTTCGCATCAGACCTGGGTATCGAAATCGAGTCTGCCGATGCAGCGCAGAAACACGAGAACGAGATTACTGGCGGACATTTAACGAACGGAGGGGGTCCAAGTCTTCCTGACGAAGATGCCATGGTGGTCGACAAGCTTGATGGGGAGCGGTCCAAGGATGATTTGCCGCAGTGGAAAATGCCTAAAACCATTCCTAGCCACCAACGGCAGCAATATCGCCAGTATGCACTATATGCGTTGAGTAAGATTTTCTACTGGATAGATGCCACCGAAGAGGAACCACAGGGACAGTTGAGGGTCGGCTTCTTCCCCCCCAATGTTTTCCAATGGCTTCTACAGACTGGGCATCTGACGAAAGAGTCTATTCGCCGATCAATTTTTGGGGGAGCAAACGAACAAATGCAGTCCACATCGGCTATTGTGGACGGGGATATCGTCAAGGCTTTGGTTGAATACGATCCCGATCTGCACATCCTTTCGGTAGTCCTCAATCACACTCAGTTCCTCCCGGTGGGCGAGGTCGTTCAGGCCATCAAGCTTCTCATCCAGAGCATAGACGACGAGCTAAAGGACAATGAAGCAACAAAGCTTTTGACAAATGGTGCTGATCCATCAGAAGATGAAATGGACCTCGACTTTGCTTCAGAGCTTGAGGCAGCCTCGCACGAAATTGATCATGCCTTGTCAGTGCTGGATCATGGCCTATTGACGCGGAGCCACACGCTGCGGCCCGCTTTGATTCGACTTCATACCTTCTCAGCCCCAATGGTCAGTGCGACTCTCCGCTCAACGTTACCACGCCGAGATCTCGAATCACTCATCCGTATTCTGCATCTGGAGCTGAAGAACGGCGGGTGGTCTTCGCCACTCGGCTTCGCGGATACAGAGTCTCCCGCTATCGAAAGCTCAGGCGAGGACCCGGACGACCATGCAGTGGCTATCATTGCGTCCCTTCTCTCTACCACGCTCGACGCTATCGGCGCAGGAGCCTGGTTGGCCTCTGTTGGCACCATGTCTGCCTCGGAAACTGGCGAAGACATGCTCAAGTCGTTAAACAGGGATGCGTCCATAGCGCTGAGCGGTTTCTTCGAAGCTCATTTCATACGTGGCCTGCTTTCGGAGTTCCTACGCTACGCTTCCACTGTGTCAACGTCAAAGAAGCCTTCTAACAAGGCTCTGGAGGCACAAGGCAAGACATTTGGTGTCACCGGCAAGCTTAATGGAGAGGAGGGCCTGCCTATGTTGCCTCTTGGTGCCAAGGCAGACCAAGGCGTGGAGAAGATGAAGTGCGGCAAGGGCGGAAAGAAGGAGCAGCGGAGTAAAAGAGAGATGGGCATGCTGATCAGTAAACGGGTGCCGAAGTACAGCTTCGAGCGCGTTGTTGTGTAGGGAGCTGCTTTTGAGGTCTGTTTGTAGTTAAGGAGATGATATAATCTAGCAGGCATCTTGTTTGCGGCCGCCGCATTGATACAAGCAGGCCCAACTAGGGTGGTCGGTTCTCCCAGTGCCCATAACGCATACTGACACCAGGCCCGAGTGGCTGGGATTTCCAATGTGCCCTAAACCTTAGATCTACACTAGTGCAGCGCTCAGCCACTTACATGACGGGCCGCGACGTGTAATATGCCGAGCGCGGCGCGCGACTTCACGAAGGGGTCGGATGGGCCGGATGGGCTACCCCGGGGATGCGAAGAGAGACACCCTGGGCAAATCTCAGCGATGTCTTAAGAGTCGCCCGGCTCAACCTTTGGCTTCTTGCACACAACTCGGGCGGTCAATTGAACTTTCTACGCCACAATGGCGTCTACCGCGACGAGCCGCCGTGATGTTCTGGACAAGGAAGAGGCGGATTCTGCGAAGACAGCAAGGGAGACTCCAAATGGTGAGCTGGGACAATCGGACGGATATCATCAAGATGCGACACTCACCGAGGACAAGAAGGATGCGGACAGGAAGGCGAAGAAGCCATCAAAACTCAAAACAGCATGGGACAAACTCGGTTTGGATGCGCCTACGCTCATGATGATGGGCAAGGCCGCACTGCCCCCAACCATTGCCATAGCGATGTATCAGGCGACGGATGTTGCGCAAATATTCTCCACGTTGGGCTACCTCACGGCTATCATGAGCATCCTCGGATTCTGCATCATGCCGCGCGCAAAATTCATTCAGACGATGACGATGAATGTATTGGCGACATGTGTTGGTTCCGCTCTTTGCATGCTCATGGTCTGGACGGGAGTAAAAGCTCGACAGAACACGACCACACCTGGAGCACCACCACAACGTTACAATTCCTCACAATCGGCTGTTCTTGGGGTATGGCTCTTCTTCCTGAGCTATGCCATCAACGCGCTGAAGGCGAAGTTCCCACAAATGGCTTTCCCCGCCATCATTTGTTCGATTCTGTTCAATGTTGCAGCTACCACTGGCTTTTTGTTTCAAACGGTATCGCAATGCGAGGCCTTCATTAAGCAACTGCTAGAGGCTTTCTTGACAGGATTTGCAATTGCGACAGGAGTGAGCTTGTTCATCATTCCCGTTTCATGCCGAACAGTGCTCATGGGCGAGGCGGAGGGATACATCGGCTTGTTGCGCGGAACACTTGGTGCGCACAAGACTTACATTCAAAGCCTGGAAACAAGCGATATGTTTGGGCAAAAGTACGTGCCAGAAGATGGAGACGGCAAGAAAAAGGCGACAGGTAGACCTGAAGTCGAGGCTTTCAAGAAGATGACTGGAGCTCTACAGGTATTGCATGGCAAGTTCGCTGCGGACCTGCCGTTTGCGAAACGCGAATTTGCCTATGGAAGACTAACACCAGATGATCTCGAGGCAATGTTCAAGAATCTAAGGTCCATCCTCCTCCCAGTATTGGGCCTCGGTTCTGTCATGGATCTTTTTGAACGGGCAGCTGAAATCAACCATTGGGATGGTCAAGAGGACGAACACGACGAAGAGATTCGCAGACAAAACGTTCAGGAATGGAACGACATGTTCCAATTCGTCCATGAGCCTTTCAACAACATGTTCCAGGCTCTCGATGATGGACTTGTACATGTCATGTTGAAGTTACAACTCACCAAGCCGCCCAAGAAGAAGAAGGGCCAAAACCAGGATGATACTGAAGCGAAGGGTGATGCTATCAAACCAGGAGAAGCAGGCTTCGCAGAATACCTACAGAAGCAAGCCGATGCCTTCTTCAGCCAAAAAGAGCCTACTCTCCGCCATTGGGTCGAAACCAAGGGCATCAAGCTTCGCGATGATTACTTCTCGTCACCGTCAGCAATTGATGAAGAAACTCTAAACCTTATGCCCAGTATCACCACGCGAAACCGAGATCAAGGACAGCTCTTCATGGTACTCTTCTTCATGTTTCTCTTGAATTCAATAAGTCGCTCAGTAATCGAGTTTGACAAATTTGCAGACGAGCACGATCAAGCAGCTGGGAAAAGCAGGTTCATCTGGCCTGGTGGACGGCGCTTCAAGAAGTGGGTGAAGAGTGTATTCCAGAGCCAAGACTCCAACTCCGAAGACGAAACAACGGTTGCAGGATTTGACAGGAACACCACGACTGTTTACATGGGCGAAGCGTACAAAGAGAAGAAAGATCCTGAGCATCTGCCGCCTACCAACGTGTGGGAAAAGTTTGGCAACGGTATTCGTGCCATCGCACGCTTCCTACGAAGTCCTGAATCAGCCTTTGGTTTTCGCGCCGCGTGTGCCACGATGAGTATCGCCGTCATCGCGTTCATTCGCCCATCGCAAAATTTCTTCGTCGAACAACGCTTGTTCTGGGCGCTCATCATGGTCGCCGTCTCAATGACGCCAACAGCTGGTCAATCAATCTTCCAATTCGTACTTAAGATCACAGGAACTATAGCGGCAATGTTAATGGCCTGGCTCATATGGTACATTCCTGGGCAGAAAACTGCAGGAATCATTGTATTCCTTTGGGTCTTCATCGCACTCACCTTCTACATTCCGATGAAGCGTATGGATCTGGTTATTGTTGCCATGATCACTGTAATCACTATTACGATGATCGTCGGTTACGAACTCCAAGTTCGTAAGATTGGAGTAGAGGCTTCGACAGCAGGAACAAATCAACCCGCATACCCAATCTACGAACTCGGCCCCTACCGCCTCGCCACCGTCGTTGGCGGTTTAGCTGTCGCTTTCTTCTGGACCATGTTCCCTTTCCCCATCACCGAACACTCTGCGCTCCGTCAGAAACTTGGTGGCGCATTGTACCTCTCCGCGAATCTGTATTCCATCATGCACGAACAGGTCATGGGTCGCATCCGTGGTGAACTTGGAGGCGACGAGGAAAGCGACAAAGAAAGTCCAAGCTACCAGCTCATCAAAGCACGCAACCAAGTCTTCGCCAAGCAAATGCTCGCCATGGAAGGACTGAAGATGCACGCCGGATTTTTAAACTGGGAGTTCCCACTTGGAGGCAAATTCCCAAGGGAAGACTACGAAAAGATTATTGGTTACGTCCAGAAGTACGTATCACCCCGGAACAATCGCAGCGATGGGCGTGTAGGAAAGGGTTTAAATCAGGAGCATGGACTAACAAGAATACACACAGTATCGTAAACTACACCGCCCTCTTAGGCTACGCCTCCCAGGCCTTCACCGACCCCTCCCTCGAACGCCAGTCCGCCGACCCAACCTCCCCCCAAACATCAAAATCTGCCGACGCCGACCACCACTCGCAACGGTTCAAAGACTTCCGCCGCGTAATCCTCTCCGCAAAAGTCACCTCGCACGAAATAACCTCCTTACTGGCCATGCTCTCCTCCAGCATCATAAACGCACAACCCCTACCACCATACCTGCACGCTCCATCTGCTGCCCAATTCTCCCGTAAACTAGAAATGCTGGACCCGGAGATCTTGAGCTTGAGACATATTGCTGAGCCGGGGTACGCGGCGTTTGCCGTTATGAGCATAAGCACGAGGTGTATACACATGGATATTGAGCGGTTGCTCAAGGCGGTGAAAGCGCTAATTGGCGAATTAGACTTCTCGTTCCATGTTGTTAGTACCAAAGGTGCGGAGGCGGGGAGTTCGGATGACACGCTTGTCAAGAGGGTTTCGCGGAAGCAGGATTAGAAATAGAGCGTTTAATGTATGACGAGGCTTTTTATTATTTCATGATTGTTCTTCTTCTTCTTCTGGTACGAGAAAGGCGGGTTTACATGTTTCACTTCGAGGACTTGGGGGGGGGGGGGTTAACGTTGATAAAGAAGACTTTTTTCAGGCATAGAGGGCGCCGCTGTCGATATCAAGAATCTAGATATAGATTGATGAGACGAATTTATTGTTACGGTGTTACACCACACTACCATCTCAAGGCACCGCACAGACTTAGGAAACATGAACGTCGACTAGAGAACATGTAATCGTTTGCGCAAAAGCGCCAACCATACATCCGGGGCGCGAGTAAAGATCTACTGGCAAGCGCCCACAGCCCTAGCAGAGAAGATGGGCGTGTTAGGTCCGAAAGTGCCGCAGCGCCCAGTGTTGCTGTAAACAATGCTGTTCGCGCTCGAGCATGTGTTATCAGAGTACGCAACCACTGTTACACCTCGTCAGCTCCCGGATATCTCAGCACCGACCTCGACCTGGGACTATCTTACGAGTGCAACCAGCAGGGAGCTTTGCCAAGTTAGTCTGGCTGATCAATGCCGAATCTGTGTTCCCGCTGAAGATGGGCGACGTGGGGAAGCAGCTTCCGTCAGCGGGGATGTGGGCGGTCGTGACGGCGATGCCGGTGTCACAGTTAGAGCCGGAGTAGAAGCTGAGGGGGATGGTGTCGAGGCGCTTGCTCATGTCTACTGGAGTGGCGTATGTGCCGACGGCAGCGATGAGGAGGGTGGTGATGGTGGTGAACTGCATTGTGAAGACGGCTGAGGGGCTATGTGTTCTGAAGCGAAGTGTGATTGAGGGTGTTGATGATATCGTGGCGCAGGACAGATGAGGAGCAGATACAGTGGTATTTATGTCGTAAATATCAAGCTCACTGTGCAGGCCAGATGTCTGGTCTCTGCCTTGTCGTTCACGCAGCTAGTGAGCCTGTTCTACTGGCACGAAGGATGCTTCTCTACACGGACGTCCCAACAAATGCTGAATGCGCGATGGCTGCTCCGAGTTGTTGGTGTCAAGATTACAGAGGCTGACATCTGGGCAACCTTGACATATGTCCAGCTTGACACGGGATCAGGTTGATATGTCATTGGAGCTCTACCGATGCGATTCTTTGAAAGGTCTCGTTCTGGACTGTATGACGCGTTTTGTCTCAATACCAAGGCGACGAGGCTGGTACCTTTGTGGCATGCCATCTGCTGTTGAGGTCTTGGGGGTTGCATTTCTGCTTCACCGCCAGTAGATGCAGAGTGTTGTTGGTTGGTAGCGACTGGTCCTCCCGCTCTTCTAGAACGTTGGCCGGCGTTATTGTTGGTAGCTGGCGTTGTGATTAGCCTATCTTCCTGGACAATAGTTGTATGACTTATAGGTACGTGCTACTGCTGAGCTTACCCTGTGAAAACGATGCCAGGTGCAAAAACATGGGATAACTGGCTTCCAGGCCGCTATAACTGCACCGGATCGTCGGGTCGACTAGTACCTGTTTAGATGTGATACGGCAGTATGCCGATGAGCGTCGCCAGGTTCCGAGAGGGTGAGAAGTCGTACATTGTTGGCGTGACCCCCTGCATCATGCTCGATATGCTATACATACTTTGCACTGGCTGGTTACTCAGAGCGGCGCAATTCTAACATGACGGACATGCAAGTGCTGAGACCAACCCGTATTTCCAAGCAATGGTCCTGATGCTCGGTCATCTGACAGCAGCAGCCAAGCTGTTGGCATGATTCTTTTTCTCAGTGCAAACCCGGCTCCCCCCTGGTAGGCGATCCCGTACCGTGTCCGTGCGCGCAATGCGCGGCCCCAACAAATATAGATTTCAGAAAAATGAGGCTGTAGAGCCACCACCAATAGCTAGTATCGCGAGATTTTGTAGAGTTGTAGTATATATAGTATTGCGATCAATTTGTACTACTTATATTTGCTTGGTAAGGTGACGTTGCGCCCGCGGCGGGTGGTGCGCGCTGGGGCAGCTAGTGCAGCTACCTCAGCTTTAACATAAGATAAATTAACAACAACACGTTTTTAATACTTCTACTTTTAAGTAGAGGCTTGTAAGGCCTTGCGCTTACCTAATTAGGATAGTTGTATAGCTTTTTAAGCGTCACAAGCTAATTTCTAACGCTCCTTTTTAGCTACCTTTTTAGCCTTCTCTTTCTGCCTCACCTCCTTAAGCCTCTCCCTCTTAACACGCCTCTCCTTAGCTTGTTAAGCCTTATATAATTAAGCTTAATCTTTTAAGTAAGATCTCTTAGCTTTTTAAAGTTATAGTAGTTGTTATTTATATTATTAAACTACCTTATTGTCCTAAGCCTAATAGACCTTCCTAGGCAACTAGAAAACAGCACTACTATAGTACTCTTAAGGATTGTTAAGTTAGAGAGTATAGCTCTTCTTTTAGTGTCTCTTTTTAACTAAAAGAGCCTCCTTTAAGCCTTAAATCTCTCTACAAAGGATACTATTTTAAGCTAAGATATAGTAGAGGCTTTAATAAATCTTTTTTACCTCTTTAGTGCCCTAATCTCGCACTAAACGGCGTATAAGAGTCTCTATTTTAAGCTAATTATCTCTACTAAGTATAGAAGCTAAGGATTTATCTAAACTAGAGGCCTCTTTATAGAATCTTTAAAGAATAACCTTAGGATTAGGTAGGTAGACCCTAGTTACCTAGAATAACTTTCTAATAGTCTCCTCTTTAAAAGCAGTACCCTAGGCCCTCTAAAAGAGGAGAAAGAAGTCTCTTTTTACTATTTGTAGAAGCCCCTAGCTTTTATGAAAGTAGAATAAAAGCTTAGTTAAGTAGGCAGTTAAAAGAGGCTTAAATAATCTAACGTTAAGCGGTTAAAGCGTATAGGTTAAATAAGAAAAAAATACAGCTAATAGGATTTTATAGTCGTTATAGTAATTAATAAAATCTATAGTTAGGTAAGATCTATAGCTGTTAAGGAGAAGTAATTAGTATCTTAAATAAGCTTTCTGTCTAGTCTCTCTCTTAAAAACCTCCTTAAGCTAGGCTAGACTTATATTATTATTAGTCTAGCTAGAAAAAAATAAGCTAACAAATACTAAGTGCTTTTTGTTATTAATATCCTTAACCTAGCTTAATTTTAGAGCTCTAACAGCTAACTAAAAGATAAGAGCTAGGGATAGAGCTGTACTGTCTAAACAAACGTAGGCTAAGACAGTTACCTACTCTCTATTACTGTCCTAAGTTATAGCCTTAACTCCTTTTTAGTTGTATATCCTCTTATTAAATACCCTTTTTAACCTTCTAGTTACTCTAATTATAAAGCCTTTCTTATTTATATTAAAGATTTAAGAAGGCCTTATATTGTATTCCTTTATCTTCTTATGTAGTAGCTTAAAGTAGAGGTTATACTTAGTCTCTAAATTAGCCTTATAGCAATTACGGTCTATTCCTGCCTGCTAGCGCAAGATAAGATAGGTAGAATTCTAGTTAATAAAGCGAGTAACCTAGCTTTCTAAAACCTCTCTACTAGCTAAAGATAAGGTAAAGTTGCGTATTATTACTTGTATAGGTAGTGTACGTCGCTTAGTAAGCGTAGTAATATATTATAGTAGCTTAGTTTCTTAGTGTAGGTAGAAGGAAAGGTAGGCGAGTTGGCGCAACTGTGTTTCTCCTTAGTGCCTTCGGATAAGCGTACTACAAACAATACCATACTTTTCTACAAACTTTGTATACAAGAAAGATGCACCTAGTGCGCGCGATTCAATTTCTTTAATTGCTCCCTAAATCAGATCTATATTAGTGGAGTTATGACGCGATTTGTGTAGGTGGTTGTTGTGTTGGGGCCGCGCATTGCGCGAACCGGCGCATTGCGCGCACGGACACGGTAAGACTGGACGTCCCGTGCCGCTGACAAGGTCCAGGGTTTCCGCAAGGTAGCGGATGCGCTAGGCTCCGAGTTGACCCACACGGAAGACGGGAAGTTGGTAATATGTATGCGCGCTAATGATGGCTTGAGATGTGGCTGTGCGAGTAGATGTGAAGGGTGCGTACCAGGGATGCCACAGCACATCTAAGAACGTTGGTGCATAAAGAACCTCATTTCTTTCACCTCTGTGCATGGATACGGCCGGTACGACTGCAGGTGATCCCTCCTACCATAGCATCCTTGGTATCATATTCAGGGCAGTACATCGATTGTGTTATCACCACTTGCATGAGATGTTGCCACCCAGTAGTTACCCATAGGCTAAATGCACTACGGTGTAGGATCGGCTCGCGGACTTGCTTGCTCCGAAACTGTAGCTCAAAGATGCTAGCGCGAACCGACAACTTCGCAATATAGGCTTTTGTTTGTTGAGAAGTGAGCGCCAACCTGGCCAACGCCCCTGGTTCGCTTGCAAACTTTGGTCACTCTGCCTTGAAGTCGCTGACAGGTTGGAATGCAGCTGTCAATTATGTGCGAGTTTTTTAATCTGATTGAGTACTTCACCCTTTGGTTACTTTAGTAACGGAAGTAATTTGTTATGATGAGATGGAATGTGCAAAACCAAGTGGTGATTTAAATAGTTGACACGACCTCACTCCTGAAACAGGCATCAGTAGTGAACATTGCTGAATTCGTCTTTTGCGATGTCACAGATATCCAACATTTCTCCAAGCATGGCTTATGATCAAGCCTGTTACTCCACAGCTCCACGGTACTTTCGTCTCCATCTCAAGGAGTGCAGAACTCCCGCCAAAAGCCTCTCATCTTCAAGCTCACGCACATGTTCAATACAAGCCTTCTCTTGATCTGGTATTATCCCCCTTAAATTCGATGATTTCGAATGCATTACCTGTTCGAATGAATCCTCTTATTATTCTTGAGATTCATCTTACAGTCACCAAGACCTGTCCATAATCCCAAGAAATCGGATCCAGGACCCGAGAAGAGCGCCGCTCTCTATACATTCAAGTTTTTTTTATCGATCTACTTCCAATGCAAGGTCATCTACGCTACTTCCATCATCCTGTGCCACAATGGCTGCTCCAGACATCTTGAGGAGCAGCAAACGGCTAATCGTACCCACCTCTTTTAAATCCTTGCAGAAGTTCGCATCTCGATTCGAAACGTAGTGTAGAGCCGGTTGACCACGGTTGTCTCGGCGGTTGGTATTGTCTCTATGCTCTATCAGAAAGGTAACGGTACATGTGGTGCCTGACACACATGCTAACTGCAAAGCGGCTGTTCCACCAATTATTCTAGCGGAGCATAACAGCCTCTAGACACTCTGCTCGGACCTCGCAAGCCCCCGACACGGCGTCACTGATCGTCCGATTCTGTTCTTCACTCGCAGTATGGGAGGTATAGTAGCCAAACCCCCTCTCCTTAGCTCGCAAGACACCAACATTGACAGCATCCCAGCGCTGTTCGACGATACGCACAGAGCCATCTTTCATGGGCAGACCTCAACTCGACTCGGTGGAAGATTCCAACCATGATAGCGAGGAAGTAAGCCACATCAGCATTCTCTAAGTCGCAATAACTCGTCCATGGCTGGGGGATTAAAGAGCCGGAACGCGCGGCTACAAGAGCTCGATCACCGCTTCCACCAACTGCCTACCAAGCGCGAGAATACAGGGAGTGTCTTAGGGGTAATCTGCTTCTAAGAGACGATTCCTTCGCCTAGGGTCGGTATGGTCGTTCCAGACTACTCGGCCGCTCCGCTGGTATATGAGAGAATCTTTGTGGATGCAGAACATGTTGGCATGACCGAAGACTCCGGTTGTGAGGACCAAACATACAAGAACGTTCTGGCGCAGCTGAGGCGAATGATCAAGCTGACGGCGTGAAGACAAAAGTGACTCGAGAATGCAGAGAGGCGATGTCACACATATTGGTGGTAGCTATCGAGGTGCCTTGGCTAACTAGGGGAGTTAGACTATCAGCACAGATAAGGAGGCTCGGTTCATTATGCTGAGTGTCTCTTGTCTCATGGCTGAGTGTCGCGCTGATTAGTCCAGGGAAATACCAACGACCCCAGAGGCTTGTAGACAGGCTGGCTGCTCTCTGATGGCGAAAACTTAGAGCGATTTCCTAGATTGCTGAAGGTACAGTGAAAGAATGTTGGCAGGGTAGTGGAAAGGCTCAGTCGAAGCAAGCAGTCACACCAAATCAATATCAATAAGCTGATCCTTGACATCTCCCCATACCTCTCCTTGCATGATACCGTGTACATATGCGTCGCCCATTACCTCCCATGCACTTCTTTTCGTTCCATGGCCAGCAGACTTACCTGATCTCCGCAGAACAAAAGGAACTCTAGCGCCCTGTAAAAGGCACACTGCATCTCCGACTTCAGAGCTCGTTGGAACCAGACCCAGATAGCCCTTGTCAGTCCTAGCCAATCGCCGAAACTGAGCATGCTTCTCTATCGCGCGACTGTAATGGTAATCTCTCCAGTCCAGCTTGGTTTCGAAATTGCCTGCTGCAACCCCAAAGCGTGCTATGCGGTCGCTAATGGAAGATCTGTAGGGATGACTGTCAGGTTTTGGGAGATGGAAGTCGGTGATATAAGGACATGCAGGGTTAGGGGGAGGTCGAGGTAAGGTTTTGATGCCTAGATCAACGTGTGATAGGCGCGCTTTGCAGATACAGCTCTGTTTCTCCGTATACCATATCTCAGCCCAAGATGTAAGCAAGCCAGTGTTGTCGCCTTTGGACAGCATGTCTATATCTCGAAGAACTTTTAAAGCTGCATCTTCGTATGTCGCTGCTGGCTTCTCCCTGTCAGAGTAGTATAGCAAATAATGGAGATGACGGATGACTGCAGTGCAGGTCAATCTCCGTACCATATCTTTGAAATGATCCATGTCGTGTTGGCGATTGAGAGGCAGATGACCAACTTCGTTAGACACCAGTGTAGTAAAAAGCGCCTCGCCCCGGGTTTGTCCTGTAAAGTGATAGATTCTAGGAAGCTTAAGTGTAATGGTTGTCCACCGAGTGTCAAACCTGAAGCGTTTGGTTTGCCATTCCCATGGTTCGGCTAGCTCAACAATGTGGTCGATCTCGATACCACGAGCCCGAAGCACGCGATTACCTCCTGGCGCTACACTGCGAATGTCCACCTCCGACTCCAAAGTCGCTTTGTACACCACATGTGCAAACGCGAGCTCTGTTTGATAGGCATCATCTTCAAACTCGCCAATCCAAGTCGGGAAATCTGAAAACTTTCGTGCTGACCTATCTGTAACCCAGCTCAAACAGTTGAGGCTTCTTGTCTCCCGGGTAAGGTGTCGAGTCGCTTCGATGTAGACTTGCTCTGTCGTCTTACTGTAATCAGCAGTCAGTCCGAAAGCACCGCGAGGTACGATGCCTAGTAGGCCGAAAATCTTGTCCTTGGGGTTGACACACCCTGACATGCGGGCCAAAATAACAAGCTGTTCGAAAGTAAAAGGCAGAGTCTCTCGTTGCATCATTGGCTTGTGTAGCAGCCGCCACCGATTTTGGAACAACTCCAGTATGGCCTTCTCGTGATCGAAATGTCGATTGGGTTTGATGGGAAGGGTCAACGCCTGCCCAATATTGTCGTGAAGCCGATGCTTCTTGATCCAAGCAACCAGTAACGCGATTCTTCGAAGGTCTGCTAAGTCTACAGTGTCCGTTCCGCATAACATGCAGATGCGCCGAGCAAGCATGACTTCCTGGAGGACCCAGCAGCGGAAGAAGTACTGTCTGGCAAGAAAGCGAGTCAGACTCTCATACTGCTTGGTGGGGATCAAGTCAATTTCTTTAGTGTCGTCTTCATTCAAACTTTTCTTCATAAACATCGAGTATTGTGCATATTGTCGATGTCCTTGCATATCGTCGAAGCACTTCAACTTATTCAAGCGTTGCATGAGGGGTATAGCTTGGTCACTGTCCCTGTCCGCTGGGCCTAGCCACGAGATGACGAGAGAGGCTTTGCTGTATATTCGGGCCATTAAGCCAACCTGCGTGTTCCGTTCTTGAACATCGTCCTGATTGATGCATAGTTTGTCCTAACGTGACGTCCAAAGTCAGTCAACATCTTACGTATACTTTGTGTAGGGGCGTTACGAACTATCCAAAGGTATTGCACTTGATGTTCGCGCTCATGAAAATTCCTACGTCGCGTGCGGATAGCTTTAAGTGCATTTTCCAAATTGGTGGTAACGTCAACTCGCATTCCATTGCATATGATGGATACATCCCGTACCCAGGTTGTGGACTTTTCCTCGAACCAGTACCGGTACAGTGGATCGCCCCAAGTGTAGGACAGCGCGTCAAAGTCCAAGGTATCGCACTCAAGATCAGTGAGATGGAGAGTGCATTCGACAATCGCATCGTCACCTGGTGTTGGATGAAGCTCGATGACGCGTATCGATGTTGCTGTCGGCAAGGGTGTATACAGATCTCGGGATCCGGATGGCATGGTGGGGGCTGCTGACTAGCCTAAATCTTGCTCAAGCATAATTGCTTGGACGACGCTGTTAGTTGTATTCCTAGAGTAACACCGAAGCAACATCTTACAAGGACATAGTTACTTGGTCTGATCGTTGCTGGTGTCTCTCTGCGCAAGGCTGATGTTTGTAACTAGGGAGCTGATGTGGGAAGTGTCGTAATGCAAGAAGTAGTAATCTGGCACTAGCCAAGACGCTAAACGTGCATCCTTCATTGCGCCGCCTACCAAGGTGGCTTCCAAAGTTGAGCAACGAGCCACGGGAAAGGATGCAAAATTGTGGCAAGGCAACATCACTAAGCTTTCCTAAAGCAGAGCGGCACGGTAACTAACAATGAACAGTGAATAACATCGTCCAACATAATATGACACTTTTACTCAAATTACGCCGTTAACGCCCTTCGATGCAATGCAACCTTCTTTTCCTCATCTACGCATCATCACCCTTCTCCGCCTTCTTCCCCCTCCACTGCTCCTCGAGCGCCTTAACCTTCTCCACTCCCTTCTTGTTACCCACACTACTCTCCCACTCTGCCCATTTCTTGAAGACACTCCGTATCCTGGAAGTTTTCCCCACCTTGGTCATACGCTCAAACAGATCCCGAACATTGTCTGCACTGCCGTGGCTCTGCTCCAACATGAGGTACATGTCCCAGACATCACCCTTCTTCGAGAAAGTGTCGACAAGGCCTTCGAAGATCGTGCGACCGCGTTCGGCGTCACCGTTTGGACTCTTGAACTCGAGGGCGGCGAACTTTTGTGTCAGGTAGCGGTGTTGGGTTGAGGCGACGGATTGTGTAGCGCGTTGAAGCAGGGCGCGAGCTCGTGTAGGCGAGGGCGGTTGGACAACATCCATAAGGAACGCTGCGTATGAGAGCCAGAATTGAGGGTCAGGGGTGAAGGATTTGTTCTTCATCATAGACTGGTAGAGGCTGCCCGCTTTCTGTTCTGATGTTAGCAAAGTTTGCGAGATTGTAAAACTTCTGCGGTACATACGTCGATCTTGCCTGATGAGATGTAGATCTTGATCATACGCTCATGCATCTCGCGGGCATCGTTGTTCTGACACGCCTCTTTGAAGACTGTTTCTATGGCATCGTCGCTGGCAAAGTCGTTCTCTAGATGTAGCAAGGCGGTCCAAACATCAAGCCTTTCCTTCTCTTCCCTAGGGTTGACAGTCGCCAATGCACGACGAGCGATTTGGCGCGCTTTTTCGATCTCATTGAGTTCACGTTGGAAAATCATGTACCGAACCCACATTTCAGCGCTGTTTGGTTGTCCCAAGAGCAAGCGCTCATAGTCGGCGACGGACTGCGGCCCATAGGCATCGAGATCACCAGTACGGTCCTCTTTGATGGTAGCCTTCTTGCTCTTCTTCTTCTTTCTCGGGGCATCGTCATCAGAATCGGGCTCGGCTGCGCCCTTTTGCTCATCAAAGTCGAGAGTCGCACCCGTCCAATCGAATCCAGAAGTGCTGAGTCCTTGTGTTGCCGCTTGTGACGCATCGTCGTCAGACTCATCTTCAGAAACGCCTGCATCTGCGAGCTCGACATTCTCGTCCCTGTCAGCACTCTTGACGCTCCTCATATCGACGTCATCGTCGAGTTCGATGCCGCCATCTGAGTCACCGTCTCCTATTAACTCATCCTCGGAAGCGTCTTCCATATCTTCATCCTCATCGTCACCCTTGACTTGAGAGTATTTCAAGGTAAAGCTGATCTTTCTGGTCTTTGGATCGATCTTGACGATCTTGGCTTTAACGACGTCGTCCTTTTTGTACATATCTTTGACCTTGTCCTTATCGACGGTAGAGTCTGCTAACTGAGAGATATGGCAAAGACCGCTGACATTGTTCGAGTTCTCGACAACAAGGAACACACCAAAGTCTTCTACATGTCGAACCTTTGCGGCGACTAACTGTCCGACCTCCAAGTTGCTAAATTCAACTGGCTCGGTGTAGGTTCCTTGAACATGCGACGCCTTCAAGCTCAACTGTGGGTTGCGCTGATCTGGCTTGTTTGAGATGACTTTGCCGGTCACGAGTTGGTCCACGTGGAATGCAGTCTTCCAATCCTTGATGTAGTCATCAGAGAGATGGCTGACGCGGACGTAGGCTTCGACATGCGGTCCCAGGCGAATGTAGATACCGTTGTTGGCAACGTGCTTAATGAACCCACGAACGACCTGGTGTACCTTGAGCTGAGCCCTGTCCTTGATTTCGGGATCTTTGACTGGTAATGAAGAGCTCAATACCCTGGAAGGTCTGATAGACAATCCTAGCTTCTTGTTGGGAAGATCGATGTCGATTACACACACCCGCAAGACGTCACCAACCTTGAACTCGTTTGGTTTGGCCTTGTCGTAGTCGTCTGCTAAGTGCTCGAGGAAGATAGGTGCAGCAATGTTGTCATTAATCTGCGCAACAATTGATGCGTCGTGCAGCTTTGTAACCCGCGCAGGTAAGATGTGACCAACCTTTAGGTCTTCCAGGGTCAGCGACTTGCTGGTTTGAGTGGTTGTAGCTGTCAAATCTAGTTTTCCGGCTGCAACGTCGATCGCTCTAACGCGAACCTTGAGAGCAGAACCTACAGGGAAGTTTTCTGCGACGTCTGAAAGCTTCTCCAGGTCGTTGGTCAGGTCGAAGTTGTCGATGCGCCCGCGAACATTGGCCGATATGTTCACCCAGACGTAGCGCTCAGAAATGTTGTTGATAAACGCAATGTGAGAGGATCCAGGCGCGATCTTGTCGAGGCTCAACACATCGGCTTCACTCTTGATCTTGTCCGCGTTTGCGGTCAGCTCGAAAGTAGGTGTCTTGTTGCTGGATCGAGATGTGATAGGAAGGAACCGGAAGTTGCGGGCATCGTGTCTTCCCAGAACCCTGACCTGGATTCTGTCGTTTGTCTTGAAATGTGCTGTGGGATGCTTCTTGTCTGGAATGCTATCCCAACTATCGAAGAGTTCAGAAACCGAGATACGTCCCGGGACATTTGCCGCAAGCTCAACGTTGAGTTGTGTGTCTTTGATCGATCGAATCCGGACAGTTGCCAGGACACCGAACTTGATGTCGTCCGTAGATGTGATCTTGGGGTCTACTGGATCTACTAGGGCTTCTCCTTTTGGTGCCGAAGTATCGACAGTGTTGGCTGCGTCCACATCAGAGTCAGCTTTCATGGAGAGCCAGAAGAAGCCCTTTCCGGCATCTACATGTGTTATACGAGCAGTCACAGACTGGTCCTTGCGGAGACCAAAGTTTGGCGCCGAGAGCATCTCTTCCGGCAATTGCGACTTGAAAAGCACGCCGCTTATGCCATTGCCAAGTTCGATGAAGATCTTATCAGGTAGAATACCACGCACAAAGCCATGCACAGTCTCGCCAGCTTGAAGGTCCTCAATGCTGATAGCAAGCTTCGAAACTTGGGCATCTTTCCGAAGACTAGGCTTGTTCGAGACTGTCGCTGTTCTGGATTTGCCATGCTTTGTCAAAACGACCAGGTCTTCAAGCGTTCCACCTACACGAATCTTCTTCATGGTCGAGATATCCTTCTTCTCCGATCCGTCGGTGAGGTGACCAATGCGAAGGATACCCTTGACGCCATTTCCAATGTCCAAGGTAGCGATTTCATCAGACTTCTCGATCACGGTGCCCTTCACGATGCCGCCGGGGTTGAGCGCGTTGAAAGCAGCCTCCCTGTTGATGTCGATAGCAGCGGGGTCTTTGCAGGATACCAAGAGTTGGCGCTCCTTCGCATTTACGGAGATGACACGGACGTTGACGACCTGGCCGTTTGTGAAGTGGCGCGTAGCGTCCTCAATGAATGCTTCACTCATTTCTGCAACTGGAAGCCATGCCTTGACATCGCCATAGAAGCGTACTGTGGCACCATTGCGACGAACACTGACCAAGATACCGGGGCCAGTAGCGCCCTCCTTGAGCATGGAGTAGTTCGTCCACGGCTTGACATCTGAGTTGACTAGAGACTTCTTGAGGGTGAGTTGGATCTGATGCCTGGCGGGTTCGGTGTAAAGCACACGGGCGGTGACAGGCACACCTTCCCTAAACTTGCGTTCGGGATGTTGCAGACGAACATCGGCCAAATGCATCTCCGGGACAAGACCAGTAATGCCCTCGGCGAGGTGGACGAGAACAGCGGTGGCTCCGGTCTTGTCTGCAATGAGTTTGTGGACCTTGCCTTTGACAAATTCACCAGCCTTGATATCCTCTATGCGGAGGAAAGGCTGGTCGAGAATCTTTTGCTCCAGTGATAGCTGGAACAGCCCGTCCAAAGCGTTGTAGCCTATGACGCGTGCCTTGTGTTTTGAGTCGAGCTTGTATGCGCCAGCCTCTCCAGAAAGGATGTCGACTTTGTCGTCAGAAAGTCTCGAAACATGGGCAAAACCGACAACGTCTTTGATGCCGAGATCGAAGAAAGCACCGTGGCTCGGCGCTACTTTGACGACCTTTGCAGTGTCGACAATAGTCGAAATAGGCAAAAGGTCGGTCGGAGGTTTGCGCTCCTTGGGTTTACCGGACATGCGAGTGGAGAGGCTCACTACATGCTCTAGTAATGAAACACCGACTTTCCTGGGCTCTGAGTCTGGACATGTGAACAAGACACGGGCCTTGACTTTGGAGCCAATCTTGTACTTCTGGGCCACATCGGCAGCCTTCTCCGTCGCTCCGGAGTGGTAGGCGTCAGCGGTTGCGTCTATGAGTCCCAATATCTTGCCGACCAATGTGGTGGCTGTGGTATCGGCAACGAGCAAATCGACGGCGGTTCCTGGGAGGAAAACATCGATAGTGGGTGCTTCAGTCAACGTGTTGCCCTTGGTCAAGTTGCCTGCTTTGGTGTGGTCTGCTGAAAGCTTGATGATGCGTCCATCAGAGTTAAGGCCGGTAACTAGGCACATGAAGACGGTGCCTTCGTGTACCTTGGCATGCTGAACCCTGGGCCCTAATTCTCCCTTTGGTAGGAAGCCCTTCAAGCTGCTATCGTCGAGGCCAAGGTCCATAACCAACCCGTGATCCTCATTGCTGACGACGGAGGCCTGAACCATGCTGTTGACAGGTATCTTCCGCTTATTGAGACCCTTGTTGACCAGCTTGGGATCGATAGACAGCTCTAGCCTCTTGCGCGCTCTTGCGCTATCGTCGCTTGTCGCTGTGATGCATGCTCTGACGTACTGTCCCACAGTGAACATGTCTTTCAGGTCCACATCTTCAAAGGACTCATCGTCGCTTCGTTCCTCCTTGTCCGCCTCTTCCTCTTTGAGAAGCTTCTCGAGTCTTTCGTTGAGCTTGTCGGACACGGCGGTGAGCGGAACGTAGCCGACGAGGTTGTTCGGGAGGGCGAGTACGATGTCTTGGTGGGAGACTTCGGTAACTTGGCCGAGAATGATGGTCCCAGGCGATAGTTTCTGCGACGGTTAGTATAATCTCGCAATGCGCAAACTCTGCGACAGGCGTACCTTGTAGCTCAGACCCTCTGCCCTCACATTGTCATCCTTCTCTCCACTGTCATGCGACGTCTTGCTCTTCTTAGTCAGCAGCTTCTTCTTCGACTTGGCAGCGGTCTTTTCGTCGTCTTCGGATCCCATGTCGCTGAATCCATCGTCGCCGCCGCCAGTTCGCTTGACGCCGGCCTGCTCGAAGAGGACGTCTTGGTTCGCTCTGATCTGAATCTGCTTGTGCTCAAGTGGAGTCAAGATGCTGGCGCCTCCTCTGGGGAACGACGTCTCCTCATCCTTGAAGACGCTGGGCTTTGGTGCGGCGCTCTCAGGCTTCGATTTGGCGGGCGAGGGCTGCTCGACATCGGACTTCCGTCGCTTCGTTGATCCGTCGCTCGATGCGCCTCTTGCCTTTTTCGATGGCGCGGCGCCTTGCTCTGCTTTCCGTTTGATTGCGCCCATAATGCGCTTCTTCTCCAGTCGTGGAGAGCTTGGTGGTACTGAAGTTTCCGCCAAGAGTTCGAGAGTCGCATGGCCTTCGACTTTTTTTGGTGGGTCCATGCGCGCAGATTCTCCGACCGCCGATGACAGGGAACCGCGCTCGGGGCACGTGAGACCAAATGGCACGGCAATGAGGCTTAGAGAGAGCAACTCCTCAAGTCAACGACATGCACGAAATGAAAAAAGGCTTGGACAAGACCTTGGGACAATCTCAGTATCCAACTCACTCTCGCCAGCATATCCGAGCATCGCCACCATGTTGTATGGCCAGCAGCCGGCTCATGTCGAGGGAGAGCCAAGCCACTTAACACCCAGGGCGGCATAGCGCAGCACGTCGGTCGCGCCTGCTCTTCGCGACGTGCTTTGGCCGTGCGCCTTCCTCTCCAACCTCGCCGTCATACATGAGCATTCGTCCCATATCTCCATCTGCATTTTCAATTACTCGCGTGTGTTTATCTGATTCTCCATTGGTGTTGCTTGTAGCTTGTATATGTGTGCTGCTAAAAAGGAACATGTCTTCTCCATGCGCCCCTCGAAGTCTGCTACTCCAAGAGCCCACGCCTGAGCTCTTTTCATCACCGCCTCCACCATCATCGGCGACCGTGTGTTCACGCAAGCTTAAGCGGCCACCGCCCATTACACCCAAGCGCTTCACCCGCTTCTTCACCCCGCGAAACTCCAAAGATGTCTCGTCGCGCACATCACTCTTCAGGTCGGGTCGCCAGTTGCAAGACATCACACGATCAGCCCTAAATCGCAGCCGTGAAACGCGGAGTACGCCACGGAAGACGGTGAACTTTGTCGACATTGAGAACCCGATGCGAACTCCTCAAAGTAGCGTACGGAAGCGTAAGGCCTACCTGTCGCCTGCGAGTTCTCCGGCTCAGTCGTCACCGTCGAAGCGATCGCGTTACGTCACTCCACCAGCAATCGACATATTGGAAGATGCGCTCGACTTGGATGAGGAGGAGTCTGCCATATACCCGGCGCCCATTCGGAGGTTGAGGACATCAGGGCGGTCATCAAGAACACTGCAGCGGTCGTTCGGCGGTATACTAGGCGTAGGACGAGGGTTTAGAAGAGACCACGGTGCATCGTGGCAAGATCAGACATCCAACTTCTACAGTGGCGCAGACGACTTACATCAGCTGTCGCAAGGCGCTCCGCCGTTCTGTACGGCTAGTTGCAACAGTATGCTACTCGCCTTACTATCACATGTCATTGCAATACTGACCATATCCAGCCAACTCTATGCTCGCTATTGGAGACGAAGACGGATATATCCACCTACAAGACGCCGAAGGAGACTTCTCTAAACCCACCGTGTCATGGAAAGCCCACTCCAATGCCATCATGGACGTGCAATTCTCTTCGGACGACTTGCACCTAGCTGCCGGTTCTGGAGACCAGACCGCCCAGATAGTCGATGTTCGCACCCAACAGACACTCGCCGTCTTAGCCAAACACAAGTCATCTGTGAAGCAAGTACGCTTCCAGCCAGGTGACGACAAGATGGTAGCGACTTCAAGTCGAGACGGCGCCGTACAAATTTGGGATCTTCGCTGCAAGGGTAATCAAGGGTCAATCCACTCAGCTTGGGGTTCCGATGCACCATATGCCAGCGTTGTGCGTACGCTTGCCTCAGCACATGCCGACAATAGCCTCCCAACACCTACATCGTCCGCTACTCGGACACTGGCCAACAGCAAGACGGAAAATATAAACCGACGGAACGATATCTCAGTGACAGCTCTATCTTTTCTTCCCGAAGGCCGCGAACACCTACTCCTGACTGCTTCAGACGCATCGACATGCGTCAAGCTTTGGGACATCAGAGGTAGATACTCGCTGCGAGGACCCGCCATACCCATCGCAACCACCCGCCATCCCGAATCCCACAACCGCCACCGACACTTTGCTATCAACTCACTCACCCTTAGTGGTGACGCATCACGACTCTACGCCCTCAGCAAAGACAACACCGTGTATGCCTACTCTACGAGCCACCTCATCCTTGGCGTAGCGCCTGAGCTATCCACAACCTCCTCATCGAAACAGAAATACTGCGGCGTTGACCAAGAAGGTCTGGGGCCTATCTACGGTTTCCGACACCAAAACTTCCATGCCGGCTCCTTCTACGTCAAGGCGTCGTTACGCAAAGCATGTGAGGACCGCACCGAGATGCTTGCAGTCGGCAGCACAGACGGCTGCCCCGTATTATTTCCCACCGACGAAACCTTCCTCAAGCGCGAAACAAGACACGAAGATGACGACGCAGACGACCTCCCTGATATTACTAGCATGGCTCCAAAGCCCTCACGACCATGTCTCCTCTCTCGCTCATCAACCAACAGCCGTTGTCCAGATACCATCCCCATCTACGAGCACGGCACAGCGCTCATACGGGGCCACGACGCAGAAGTCACCAGCGTTTCATGGGCGCGCAACGGTAGCCTGATCAGCGTCAGCGACGACTTCCGCGTCCGACGATGGAAGGAAGGAAGTCAAGCTAGAGACTTACGTATGGGTGGTGAGAGCGAGGGAAGGAGATGGCAGTGTGGATGGGCTGCTGTAGGAGAGGGATATGACGATGACGACGAGTAGGATGGTCGTCCGCGGGTTTCGGTGCGACGTTGTTTATTATACCCCAGCTATTGATTGTGTAGGAATATGAATGGGAGAGGGATTGATAACTATGGGGAGAAAAAAAATATTATTCCTTGATGATGTGATGTACGTGAGATGATGTTACACCTGCCTTGGCATGCAATATCCAAATCATCTCATATTCCGCCTCTCTCCCGTCTCGTCCAGAGACCTGTACACGAGTGGCGTGCCAGCAAGGTCCTCACACTGAGACTGCCGCACGGGAAACACCTCCCACTCTGACGCGGTAGGCGTACGCGGAAGCTGCATGCCGTAGCTCGACGGCAGTGAAGGAGAGGAAACGGTTCCGGCGGTGTATGTACTATGCGTAAGACTGGGTGTGGAAGCGGAACCAGACATGAATACAGACTCTGACTTTGACTTGTTCGTCTGCAGCGAATCATAGCGCTGTTGTAGTGACCTGTCTTGTTTGCCTTTAGTAGCTCGCTTTCTCTTCCTCTTGTCCTCCTTCTCCTTCTTCTTACCCCAAACTTCTTCATCACGCCGCTGCTTCTTAATCCTGTCGTTGACGTCGGCGTAGATAGTTCCGTTGAACGACTTCCACACGTCTACGCCTTTCCCGAATACGGTTTCGACTTTGCGGTCTGTGTCGTCGGTCATTTGGTCTAGGTAGTGTTGTTCGGTGTCTGCATTGTCTTCTTCGTCTGTGGAGGAGTCGTGCGTTGTGTCCATGATGCCGGTGGTGGAGGTAGTTAGGAAGGAGGTGGGGTTTCCGCCGTTTCGGGCGCGGGAGGTGTCGAAGAGGGACATTTTTTGTCGCTTTTTTTTGCGGTGGGTTGGTGGGATAGTTCATGTTGGCGCGGTGTTGTGGGTGCGTGGTTGAAGGGGTGGAGGTGTTTCTGGGGGGTTGTTCTGAGGGAGAGTGCAAGGTCTGTTCTCTGGTATTGTGAGATGGTGGTGAATGTTTCTGAGTGGGTGCATACGAGCTTTCGGTATGCACGTGGTTGTGGGTTGAGATTGGTTCTTTCACTGTAATATTGACTTGGTCCTGCAACACCTAGATCAATAGAATCCTGCGTCTTTTGCATTGCCGCCTCCTTCATTGTTTCTATAATTGAAGTTGTCGACAGCTGTCTTTTTGTTCGTGGGATAATTTTGAGGTTGTTTCACCGCATATGTATCCTACCGTCGCGCTTTGAGTTCGTCACCACCCTTTCTCTGTCCAATCACCAAGCTCTTCTTCTTACATTCGTCTTTTGCACATTACCGAGCCATTCAACGGATCCATGAGTCTGAACGCCGCGTGAGGCACTCGAACGACACAACACAACCGCCATATCCGAATCAAATGGCGTGTGTCAGAATCCTTCCTCAATCAGCCCCACAAGGAGACTTGATCAATGAAAAAAGTGGTTTCAGCTCGAAAGTGTGCAGTACGAGCGAAGGTTTCAAAATTTTTCAAGCGTCTGGTTAGCCAGCGGTTGTACCAGGCCACCGACGACGCGAATGCCCCAGCCTTGTCAGCCAGGCATGGAACGGTTTCCAAAAAGTAAAGCTGCCGCCAGGGGTTGCTCCCTGAATCCCCAGAAGGGGACTTGGTCTCCGGCTACGCTCGAACATGATTATTATTGGCGAGACAAACAATAAATAGAGGAGGTAGAGCGAGAAGTAACGACGCAGTCGGTAGCTCCTCATCCTGCGCAGGGGGGGCAGGTACCGGCCACACCCAGTCGTTCAACTCGTTGATGAACAAGATCAGCATTGGCAGCACCATCAGGAGGTGACCGTAGTAGGGAAGAGAGAGATCAAGAAAAAACATGATGAGAGTGTGTAGAATACGATGGCTCCGGTGCAATCAAGGTGAAGAAGAAAGGAGAGCAGCAGCGGGCCCAACCGACGGTATTTATTGTCTCAACAGCTACAGACGTCATCCGCTACAATGGGAAAGGGCTTTGGTAGCACGCATAGGTTGAGAAAGAGTGCTCGAGTTGGCTGGGAAAGAGCTGGGTGCCGTGTTCGGACGAGGCAGTCACCAGCGACCAACAGCCTGCGAGAACACCGACGTGTCTGCCGCTTCTGATCGTAAACGAACCTGTAGCTGTGTCAGTGTTGCGAGACCGTACATATCGTATGCGAGTCTTACTATGAACAGGACCGTCCAGAACATGGTGAAGTATTGGAAGTACCAAAACAGGCAATGACGTAGATAACCACCCCATGACCAGAATTTGCGCTTGCCAATTAGGCTTTCGAGCACCGGCATCGTGAAGAAGGCGTGCAACGGGGCGACGACGAACATGAAGGCCTGCAGGTGGAGCTCGTGCTCTCCTGCTCCTTCTGTGAAGAAACGTAGGAGCCGCGGGATATGGAGCGTCTCGGCTTCGAAGCGTGACACTGCCATGGTCAGTTGGACCAGCGCTGCTCGGAGCCACAACAAGGTGGTTTCGAAACGAGACATTTGAGGCGATGGCTGGTGGTATTTTGGGCATGAGGCGTAAGGTGAGGTGTAGCGATGATGGAGGTGTTGCGCATGAAAAGGTGTCTCCTAAATAGAGTTGTACTTCGGTAGCGAGCAGCAAGCCAGTCAAGGATTTCGCAATCCAAAGGATACCCATGAAAAGATTCTCTCCAATGACCTAAATCGCAAGTATAGTATGCTTACACTCCCTTCAGATAATGGTCCGAGGTACTTTCGCCCCCATCTTCCCTTGTACTCTTCACATCGTAATCTTTCGTAATCTTGATAGCACCAAGCTCAACATCAGGGCCTGGGTGCGGCGCCCGTAGCGACGTGCCACCCTGTCTGCACAACTCTTCTTCTGACTCTGTCGCTGTAACTCCTTGCTCCAATCGCGTGATACTTCCTCTACGGGCCTTCCTCCCCCACCTAGATCCACCCTGTGCTCTTCCTTCTGAGCCAATCGTCACCAGCTGACCAAGCGACGAGAGTTTGTACCCTTTTTGCTTCGAACTACCCCGCTCCCCAGCTCCCGATCCGTATGAAGCTCCTCCCGCTGCTCGAGTCCAAAGTGCTTTGAGACTTGGCAAGTTGACCGCAATAATGGCGAACTGTATTTCTAACGCGGCGACGATCACCATCTTTCCAAGCACCCATGATGTATCCGGGGAGTCGTTCAGCTCCATGAGAGGTATGAGTCGGAAACACGCAATGATGACGGAACTGCTGCCAAAGGCCATGACACCTAGCACTGCGATTTTGCGCCGAGTCGACATTTGAAGTTTCCAGACTGTGTATATGGGGAGTATGAGGATGTAGAAGTCTTCCAGGATATTCTGTGTCGTTGTTAACAACTCGTTGCCTGGAAAGCTAGGAAAGCTCGGAAAGGGTGAATTTGGGACTTACGAGAATGGACGGTGCTATGAGAAGGACAAGTGTGCTGATACAGATAGCATCGGGATGCGTACCTGGATGAAGAATCTCACCGAATGGAATACATTGGAAGCATGCCAATAAAACGTTGGTGATCAAAATGGCACCGTTCAAAACTGTGCCCACATAGACGGCAAGGCGAAAACCTTTGCTCGGAGAAAGACGGAGGTAAAAGAGCAGGAAGGCTGATTTGATCACCCAGTGGACCGAGTAATAAACCACTTCTTCGATGAACAGCCACTGTCCACTGGTTAGAACAATCAAGATTAGTGCTTGATACTGGGTTGTACTTTGACGATTTCGAGCCGCTGAACAGTGCTCAACGTTTCCATATGTCTGCGTCCCTAGTGAGCAATTGCATGACAGAAAGTAACTCGAAGGAATCGTACAGTCCACATCCCCAATACAGGAACATGTGCAAGACAACTTGTTGGCCAATACTGAATAGCTTCATGTTCAATTAGCCATGGAATTAAACATGTGCTAGAGCCTGGATCACATACCAGGATTAGGATGGCGAAATTGTCGTCCCAACCCCGAGTTCGCAAGACGAAGTGCCGGCAGTAGAAGCGAAGAAAAGTGGAGGTAGTACCGAGAAAGAAGGTAACGTAAGCCACAGCATAGGCCAATGGCTGCAAAGTTGTCAATCCCATGGCAACAAAAATGTTTTTCCCGAGTAGATCAATATTGGACTTGAGCGGATGCTCAATGTCTCAGAAGATATACTGGGTAGGAGAAGGAAAACCGCAAATAGACGCATTCGTCATGCCCAGCTTGCGAACAGTTTCAAAATATCCTAACCGACCCTATGCTTTTTCCTTACCGCCCCCGCGGGCTCACCGGAAAGACCATTGGACCGTGTAAGAGGCCGAATGCGAGCATGCATTCCTAGGATCGGTGAGGATGTATCTATATAAGCTTTTTTATAACATATCAATAACAAGATGCTCCACAACCATTCGGTATGAGTTTAGACTCGCTAGCCGCCACGCACAACTAGGTTTGAACTTTACTAGCTGGTTCTGCAGTGCGGGAGGCTTCTGGTGTGGGTTACGGCTCGACCCTCAATCTAACCTGATGTAATTAGTTGCTCCCCGAGCCGGACGTAAGTTGCTCCACGACAGTTGTGCTCCTTACATATCGATAGGCTCCCCCACAAAACTGTCGAACACGTCAAATGGCCGTCAGTTGGAAGACTATCGAGAAAGATGTGCGGAGATGGGTTGGCTTCACATGAATCGCGGAAAGTGAAGGACTCTCTCGTACCGCTCGCGTGCATTGACAAGGCGCGGCGCCCTGTTGGTGGAGGTGCGTGGGTGCTTGTCGACATGGGCCGGAGCGCGTGATTCCTAGCCGCTTCCCAGCCCCTACTTGCCATCCCCACAACGGGCACTTCCACCTGGACCTCATTAGCTTCACCATCAATCTTCTGCTCAACTGGAATCCTCCAACGCTCCTGGTCGGTACCATCTTACAACAATACTGTAATCTTTGAATAGATTTTATAGCCTCTGAAGCCCGCAGGCGATTTCGCTACTTGGCGTCCTTACACTACACATGGGGATGCGGGAGACGGGGCGGCCGAGTCGGGTAATATGGACGTTTTGATAACTCTGATCTTATCCGCTAGAGGCATAGCGTTCTTTCGCCTGCTTTTAGACATGCAAAGCCCTCGTTGTCTGTCCCTTCCTGTGCAACGTGGGTCGTTAAATGCCCTGATTGATAAATGCAGCACTATTCCAAATAATCTCCCTCTTCTCTGCAAGATCAAATGCCGTCTGCATCATCAAACGTATTCAGCCAGCACATCGGATTGCAAAGAAGTTCACGATCCTCCATGTCAATACTGTGAGCGACCTCTAAACCAGAATATGGATGCAACGTCATCTTGAGAAGATCACGGCCAAATACAGCGAGTTTTCGAATGAAGGCGATGATAGACACGAATTTACTGCCTGGGGTGCGGGGTTGGGGGTTGGGGGTTTGCTTTTTTAGCCAAAGTTGGGATTTTGGGGGCCCAGATGTTGTGTCACACCGTTCAACATCACAGCCACAACGCCAGCATTCTCGAAAGCCCATGAAGCGACGTCTCTGAACCATTTGATAATCCTCGAGGTCAGACATTCATTTCGTCGATATCGCGTTCGTAGACTACGAGCCAAGGCGTGTCGGACCAGACTTCGCTCAGATCGTGCCAAGAATGAATGTGCCTTCCCCTACATTGGTAGTCCTTGTTTGCGTCTCTAGGCTGACTGATCGACATAACAGTTCACAGCCTTGGTCAGAGCCACTTCAGTACAAGTCAGGTCTGGCCTCTCCACGCTGCAAGTGCAGTCATGAGAGGGCGGGCCGAGACATGGGTGTTGCGGGGCTGGATGCAGCTAGCAACCTCCGTTCAGCCAGTGAGAGGAATCAGCAAGTCGCCCAAGGCCTGGAAGTTGGAACTGTACAAAATTGGAGTAAAACAAACGCCCCCTCCCCCCCTCCCCCCCCCTCCATGGAAAGATGCGCGCTACACCTGTATCCTAATCGCGGGGTTTTTGACTTATGGAGGATGATGCCAGCTTTCCGAATACACGGATGTGTGCTGGAAACGAGCAAGTGGGGAAGTAAGTAGCGCGTTGCTGCGGATGGCTATATTGCGAAGCCCTGCCCCTTCTGAGACTGAGTCTCACATTGCCAGCCGAAGCCTCCTCCGTTTCTTTTGCTTCTCGAATCCTACCGAAGCTCCGCGGTGCCCCTCAGAGCTTCTGCGACAACCATGGAGGTCATTCGAGATGCTGTGCAGAATGTCGACCAGCGCAGTGCATCGCAAGGCGCTGTAGCGGCGATTCTGTTCGGTATAATCTTCCATCTATCGATTCGGCCAATTGAATTTGAGTTGATCATGTTTCACTTCATGGCGGCTTCTATGATGGTCTTCTTCGGCATGCTATACATATTCGGATTGATGAAATCTCTGCTTTTTGCGACCAGTTTCAGCACCGGATTGCTTGGTAGCATCGCCTTGTACCGAATAGCTTTCCACCGATGTCGAAAATTCCCGGGACCGACTGCTGCTAAAATCTCAAAGTTCCACGCAGCGATACTTTCTGCGAAGGATGTGCAGTATAACAAGGAGATTGCGAAAATGCACGAGCAGTACGGTGACTTCGTGCGCACAGGTGAGCAAATGCCTACTTGAAGATCTGCGTTAGTGGATATTGATGAACAACAAAGGCCCGCGAGAAATCAGTGTTCTTCGCAAGTCGGCTGTTTCGATTATCTATGGACCCAATTCGGAATGTTCGAAGTCAACATGGTATGGCCAAACCGGGAATGATCCGAAAAAGTGTTCGATCCACATGACGCGCGACGTTAATGCGCATCGCCTTCGCCGCCGTGCTTGGGATCGTGGCTTGTCTGTCAAGGGTAAGCATGGTTTCGTTCGAGGTATAGGGATTTCTTTTGACTCTTAACAGCGCTCAGCACATACGAACCACGTATCAAAGCAAAGGCAGATATGCTCAAGAACCAATTGGTGACGAATGGAGGAAGCTCAATAGACGTGACCGCCTGGTCAATGTTCTTCACCTTCGACGTCATGGGCGAGGTCGGCTTCAGCAAGGACTTCAACAATCTCAAGAGTGGTGTCGAGCACCCTGCAATCAAAGGAGTGCATGCTCACATGACCATGCTTGGGATCATGAGTACAGTTCCATGGTTGTTGAATGTCTTGAGTTCTATCCCTGGAGCGACGGCCGGCTATTCGGATTTCTTCTCGTTCTGCGCAGGCGAAATCAGGGAGAAGCACAAGGTATGTTACGTGGTTTTACTATGGATAGCAGAGGTTTGACGTATCATAGACGTGGGACGGCGAAAAGCATCCGCAAGATGTCGTATCCTGGTTACTCAAGGCTATTAAAGAGAACGACGTTTCGGCCGCACCAAGCGCGGCAGCTCTGGAAGACGATTCGAGAGTGATGATCATTGCTGGAAGGTAGGCAAATCTGACACTGCTATCAAGCGACATGACTAATGCCATATAGCGAAACGACTGCCACCACTCTCACAGGAGCTCTCTTCTACCTCGCCAAATACCCCACCAAGCAAAAAAGACTTCAGCAATCTCTCGATGAAGCAATGCCGGGTGGATACAGCCAATGGTCATATGAAAAAGTCAAATCGGTATCTTACCTGGATGACTTCCTCAGCGAGACACTGCGACTTCGTCCTGCATTGTTCACTGGTGGAGCGCGCGAAACACCAGCAAAGGGCATTCAAGTGGACGACACATACATTCCCGGCAACACGAACGTGGTGATACCAGTGTCACTCATTCAAAGAGACCCACGATGGTGGCAACAAGCCGAGGACTTCGTTCCGGAGCGGTTCGGCGAAAAGAGAGAAGAAATGGAGACCGACAAGGCTCCATACTTGCCATTCTCCCTAGGTAAGTACCTCGATAAAGCTGATGTCTTCGAATCGCAGTGAATTGACATTCCTACAGGTGCGTACGGCTGTTCCGGCAAGAACCTAGCCCTTATGACCTTGCGTACTTCGCTTTCGATGATCGCGCAGAATTTCGACGTTGCGTTTGCACCCGGGGAGACTGGAGAGTCGTTCGAGAAAGACACGCTGGACACGTTCACCGTGACGCTTCCACCTCTTCAGCTACGGTTTACTCCGCGGACAAGTGCCTAAGTATTGAGGGAAGGATCTCGTGCGTGCAACCTGGGTATATTTAAATTGTGAACTCTGGAAGGACAAGACTGAATGTATGTTCGCGTTTCAACGGGAGTCGGACGTGGAAAGATGAGGTGGTGTGGTAATACTGAGATCGAAGAGATGCGATATTGGCATAATAGCTGTTACTTATGAGTCTAAAATATGCTTTTTGTATGCCAAGTTAAAGTATTTCGCGCTCGCCGCGTGCACGGACACAGTGCTAGTAGCTCTCCTGCGCAAGCTCGTTCAAGTGGCTTGGTGTTGTCGTTTAGATTTCAATAGTATTGTGGTCGAGCGACGCCCTGCCCGCTGAGACGTCCGTTAGTGAAGACTGAGAGCTATTGCATAGATATGCTGGGTTATCCTCGATCGCGAGAAACAAGGTACGAACATATATGGCGTCACCAATTGCTCTTTTGCCAAGGTACTCTACTGGCACATCAGCGCAAAAATCTATCAGCTCTCGAGCGCGACGACCAGAAGAAGACAGGGACGCTAGAGCGCAATGTTTCCCCAGGAATAGGGGGTTGTCTGCTCTGCGCTCGGACTCGTACCTAAGCCATCAAGCGGAAGCCTGCGGATCAGGCCTTAGCCCCTTGCGCCTAAAACTTTTAGACAAACTGTAAAAAAATTGGCTTGGAGCTGAAAACCGTTTCTGTAAGCATTCGACTGTGAGCTGAGCGTTCGTTAATACGAAGCTAATGTTTCATAGATGGCTGCGGCAGCGCGATTGACTCGGTTGATAAACCCTGTTCTGATGATTCTTCCTCAAGATGGCTAGATGGCCGTGTACTAGACCTGCTTACGCTCGGCATTTCATAACGCCATTTAGAGGTGTTGCCCAGGATGGTGAAAAAAATAAAGTCTATCGACGGGTGAGCCGAGATATCAACTAAGAACGCCCAGATCTTGGGAAAGAAGGGAGCACGTATATAGCTAGCGATGATAACCCGAGTTTGTTAGATTATCATCAATATCCCGTCTTGTCTTGCTCTTTTGGCGTTGGCCATCATGCTTACCTCATTGTCACTCTTTTGTTTGGCCGTTTCTCTAGTCTCTGCCATACCGGTCACAGAGCATGAGAAGAGACAGAACGCAGAATTCGATTATGTCATCGTCGGTGTACGTTGTCTCTGTTCTATGTTGCGCTAGTTTATGAAGAAATAGTTGCGCTGATACGGAAAACAGGGTGGTACCGCAGGCCTTACACTTGCGAATCGATTGTCCGAGGACAGTAACATGAAAGTTGCTGTGATCGAGGCAGGCGCTCTTTATCAGATCACAAACCCACTTTTGTCGTCGACTCCAGCTGGAGACGTTTTGTGGGCAGGCTCTAGCCCATTGGATCAGAACCTTCTTGTAGACTGGAACTTCATCACAACGCCTCAAGCAGGTGCAAACGGTAGGAAAATCAAATATGCCCGTGGAAAATGCCTGGGTGGAAGGTAAGCTTCTAGACCCTAGTTTATGCGTGATCAACCATTGACGGATGAAGCTCGGCCCGAAACTTCATGATCTATCAGCGGGGGGACCGTGGCTCTTACCAGCGCTGGGCAGACCAAGTCGGTGACGACTCGTATACCTTCGATAACCTCATGCCTTATTTCAAGAAGTCGGTCAAGTTCACACCACCCAATACCCAGCTTCGTGCAAGTAATACCTCGGCCGAGTTCGTTGCAAGTGCCTTTGATTCAAGCGGCGGGCCTCTCGATGTCTCCTATGCGAACTATGCTGGCCCTTTTTCGAGCTACATGGAGGGCGGCATGAACGGCATCGGCATTCAAATGAGACCCGACTTCAACTCCGGAGAGCTAATGGGAGCCCAGTATTGTAGCTCCACGATCACACCTGGTAATCAGAAGCGAGCTTCAAGCCAAACAACGTTTCTTGAAGCTGCTAAAAACCGTCCTAATCTCAAGGTATACTCCTTAACGCGAGCTGAGAAGATCATCTTCAATAGCGAGAAGCGTGCCACAGGTGTTCTGTTACCTCTTGGCTCCATCCTCACCGCGAAGCGGGAAGTAATCCTTTCAGCTGGCGCTTTCCAGTCCCCTCAGCTGCTTATGGTCTCTGGTGTCGGTCCTGCTGCGCAGCTCAACAAGTTCAACATCCCCGTCATTGCTGATCGCCGCGGTGTCGGTCAGAACATGCAAGATCATATATTCTTCGGTCCAACCTACCGCTATAAGGTTGAGACATTCACCAAGCTGGCCAACGACCTTGTTTACGTCGGCGCCCAATTCGCATTCGACTACAGCCTGCTCAAGCGTGGTCCCCTCACCAACCCCGTCTGCGACTTCCTAGCCTGGGAAAAGGCTCCTCGCAACCTCATCTCTCCAGAGGCTGCGGCCGTGTTGGACCAATTCCCTGCTTCCTGGCCTGATATTGAGTACCTTTCCGCACCTGGCTACATTGGAGATTTCTCCAATCTCTTCGCAACCCAGCCAAAAGATGGCTACCAGTATGCGTCCATACTTGGCGCCCTTGTTGCGCCCCTGTCCCGCGGTTCAGTTACCATCACAAGCTCCAGCACAGCCCAACTTCCTTCAATCGATCCTGGTTGGTTAACCGACCCTACCGATCAATCCGTTGCGATCGCCGTCTACAAGCGTACACGTCAAGCCTTTGCTACGGACGCCATGAAGCGCGGACTTGCAGACACGAAGGAATACTTTCCGGGCCCCGAAGTTCAGACTGATGAACAGATCCTCAATACCATTCGCGATACCGTAAGTCTTCCAGGCTTTCCAGTCGCCGCACTTGCTAACAAGAGCAGTTGATGACTGTATGGCACGCGTCTTGTACGTGCAAGATGGGAAAGATCGATGACCCAGATGCGGTTGTTGATAGCAAGGCAAGGGTTATTGGAGTGACCGGATTGAGGGTTGTGGACGCCAGTTCATTTGCACTGTTGCCTCCTGGACATCCTCAGGTAACTCATCCCCTATCACTTCGTTGCTGCAACGCTAATTGTTAATTAGAGTACTATATATGCATTGGCTGAGAAGATTGCCGACGACATCAAACGTAGCCGGTAGGACTATGCTTGGCAAGCGCGAGAGTGAGGCGTGGTGGAGATTTAACGTCGGGGTTCTGGGGGTTTCCTTCCCAGCAGACGATACTAGCAGACGATACCGGCAAAGCCAATAATAAGTGCGACATGCAATTTCTCTATCCGTATCTTTTTCTTCTTCAAGTCTTTCCGCCCGCTCAGCCACACGCAAGTAGTATGCTGGTGAATTACCACCCAGGTCATTATTAGGTAATCACCAGCGAATGCCCGCTGTTCTTTGCTTGGGTGTTTTGTCCTTGAACTAGAATTGATCCCATGCCTCAATTTACGCGAGTCACCAAAGACGAATATCTGGTCTTTCTTTGTGTCTATTCGTTGCAATCCAGGCCTGGACGATACAGGATCTGCCTGAGAAGAACGCGAAACTTCCCATTCAACCTCGGGACAAATCGTACTTTTCAACGAAGGTAGTGATAAGCATGGTCGCGCTTACCAGTTCAATCGCTTCCAACATTGTCCAGTTTGCTGCTGCGCCCTTTCTGCTGCTTCTTTTTGTTTCTTGTAGCGCTGGAGCTAGCAAATTAACATGAAGTTATGGGTCAAGATATGACAAAAACTTCCACAAGGCGACCAAAGGGTTTTTCCTAACTAGACTGTAATTCGATTATGGCGTGCTCGGAACACATAGATTGCGAGTGGGACGAGGATCCTGGCATTAGGGCTTTGGTATCCGTAATTCTCACGTACGTATCCGCTTCAAAGATGCCAAACTTTAGCTTACTAACATGCGTAATAGGATCGTTCTACTAGTCGGAGGTAGCTACGTTCAGTGAGAGCATCAAATGAAGCTGATGGTATCAGATAAAGTATTGCAAGAAACCCTTGCTCCAACAGTGTAGCAGGTTTACTATGTGAACTTTGCGAACCTAGACGTCGTGGACCCTGAATTGTTTGGGAGCTTCAAGATTGACGAAAAAAATGTCCACCTGAAAAAAACGATCCCCAACAATTACAATGACAAAGCCCCTCTCCTTGCTCAATCAATGGATTGAGTAGCCCTAGGGCACTCCGGAACGCTCCAGCGACATACAGAGTGCTCGCGACGGTTTTCTGAATCAAACAGACAGCTACAACAAAGAAGATTTCAATGATTCACGGCGGAGTCATAATTTCTTTTCTCCAGGCACTGTCCTTGATAGTAAGACTGAATAGAACACGGCTGCTGCAGCGGGATAGTCTTAATTTCAACGAACAGAGACGCTACCAAGTGCGATATTTGACGTCCTTGCTCTTTGCTTCTTACTGTAAAGCCACCTTCTCTGCAAGCTCGGGCAATGTATCAGCAACAACATCCATCTTTCCGAACACATTCTCTAACGCCTCCTTCTCCAACACCAAGCAGTATGCCGTCTTGAATCCAGCCCTCCCCGCTGCGCTGACATCCCAGCCATGTGCAGCCGCGAACCAAAGCTCCCCAACGGTGTTGTCAGCACCAATCTTCCCTTTCAATTTCTCGTATGCCTGGATTTCCGGTTTTCCTACACCAATCTCATCGCAAGTAACGACATGCTCGCCATCGATATCAATGTTGCCTTTTTCAAAGTACCCCAGCACCCTATCCCGATCGCCGCTAGTGAACGCCCAGACCGTCCAGCCAGCCTCCTTTATTTTGTCCACACATTCCTTCGCACCAGGCCGAACCTCACATTTCTTGTACTCTTGCATAAAGTACTTCACGTCCTCCTCACTTGCCACACTACGTGGTTCCGCTATACCAGCGAAATGCAAGACGCGGAAGAAGATGGACTCGAAGACCTTTGCAAAGGGAACATAAGAGCCCGAAAGCGAGACATAGGTGTATTCGCGCTCCGCTGTTTCGAGCCATGCGTAACCCAGGAGGCGTGCGGAAATATTGTGGGTCTCGAGTTTAGGGCCAAGACGTTGGTCGATGACGGCGTAGAAGTGCTCGTACGACACGAGCGTGCCGACTATATCGAAGACGATGTGCTTCGTTTTAGACATGGTATTTAACGTGACTGATGTGAGACTTTCGAATTCAGTTTTTGACTCGCTTGTTGATCTTGCGTTATACCAAGCTGCTCATCTGCAGCTTAAACACGCCCTGCGTGTCAATGGGGCGTTTATCGTGTCCGGCTGACGTCATCACATAGGTAACGTGATATGAGCCATCAAGGTATCGCATCGCCCACATGGCATTCTGCAAATTGCCATTCATGGAAATGATTATTGGATCAAAGTTTGACGGTAGTTTGCACTGCACCGAAGTATCCTCTCAAGGGTGTAGGCAGCCCGACGGCTGATCCCGTCCCAGATCCCAAATGCATTCCATCATTAAACTTCGGCACCTCTATCTAGCGGTCAGAAGGCCGTCACAGTATTGGATTTTGAAGCCCCTTCTTCACTATATACAGATCCTATGCTCCTATTTGCACCATCGCTGTTATCGAGTCGCTCTCATACCCGGCGTTTATCTTGTAAACCACTGCATCCGATTGGTCAACGCACAATCTTTCCCAATTAGGACCAAAACACTGTGCGATATCAAAAGTCCGTTAACGGCGAAGCAGGTCTGGTAGTGTGACGCGTGGATGTGTTCATGTGGTATAGAAGGAGGATGAAGATATTGATACGTCATGCGTAATGAGTAGCAAGACAGGGTCAAAGCCATACCCACTACCGGGTGTCACAAAAGTGAGCCAAGAACAGTGTGTAAAAGCAAGAAACTGCATTCTGTGTAGAAAAAAAGGGAAAGAAAAAATGCGCTTTAACAAAACCATCGCTAAGAGTCATGACAAAGAATGCTGTCAAACAACAAGCGCAAAAGTACGAGATCAAAGCCTTCAGTAGTACAGTACCCATGATACTCCAAACACCAAGGCCATGCATCATCAATCGTCATCATAGCGTCTCCGCTTACCAAGCGAGATCGCTCTTCTCGTTGTCGTTGCCACAGGCAAGACCCTCGCAGAAATCTTCCATCTTTTTGCTGATGGCCGAGGCACCCGTGGACTCGAGTTGCTGCTTGGCAGGCCAAATCTTCTGACCGGCCTTCTTCTCCTTCATACCGTGCTTCATGACGATCTCGCGGCATCGCTTCTGGAAGAAGAGGGGTCCCTTCTCCATGTGTGGGTGAAGCTCGCCGTTGACGAAGATACCTGCCTCGATGTTCTTCTGCGCACGCTCGCATAAGACTTTGTCCTCGCACATGACACGCTTGTAGGTGTCGCTGATGAGGAGGAAATCCTCTTCCTTGGAGTGCTTGTTGCGCCAGACTTCGTAGTACATGACCGACTCGGTGGGCGACTTGGGCATGAACTTCTGCATGAAGAGGAAGTGTTTTGTGACGGTGAAGGAGGCATTAGGGAAGCAGTATGTGGAGCAAATCTCCTGACCAAGATCCTTACGGTCTTGAGGTGTCTTTGGGTCGTGCTGGATGTGGTCGGCTGAGCAGTAGACGTCATAGCTCTCGAGGTCGATCAAGCCTGTTGTGAGATCGGGGTGCGTACTCTTGCAATGGTAGCATTCGTTGAAGTTGTCGGCGAGAATCTTCCAGTTAAACGGACCATCGAGGTTCCAAGTGTGGTCAAACTCGTAGTCGTCGAAATTGAACTGATTGAATCTTGTTTGTTCGTCGACGTGGTCGAACTGCGACTCCCATGACACCTCTGGCTCCTTCTTCGCATCCATGTTGATCCAGATAAAGCCGTTGCGGTCGATGCGGGTATGAATGGGGAATAGACCGTTCTTGGCCTTCTCGAAGTTCTGAAGCTCTTGATAGCCAGGCGCCTTCGCGAGCTTGCCGTTTAGGCCATATGACCAGCCATGGTACTTGCAGGAGAAGATCTTCGCGTTGCCCCCATCCTTCTCGACAACTGGATATGCGCGATGTCTGCATACGTTGTGGAATGTGTGAATCTCGCCAGATCGGTCCTTGGAGACAACGATGTCGTAGTTGGCGACGTTGTAGCGAAGGAAGTCACCAGGATTCGCCAGTCTTGACTTGTGGGTAAGAATGAGCCATCTTCGGGTAAAGATAGCGCGTCTCTCAAGCTGGTACATCTCTTCTGAAGTATACCAGTTGGCAGGCAGGGCCCGTACAGCTTGGTTCTCTGGTGGGGCCTGGGCGGCGGCTGAGCCGCCGAAGCCAAGGTAACTTAGGAGTGACCCGACCATTGTGGAAGATGTGTTAGAATATAGAGTCGCACTCAGTTAATAGGAATGATTCGTAGAGAGTAGTCAAAGGTGGTCACTTGTGTGTTTTGCAAGTACACTCGATAAGATGAAGTTCAGTCTGAGGATGTCGCAAGCATTATTATACTCTCTTCCTAATACTCTTACCTCCTCACTCTTATCAATTAAGACAAACGACTAAGTCCCCATGGGGTTATGGCTTCCATTCGCACCCGAGGAGCGATAGCCAGTGGGATATGGGAACGTAATTCGTCTGCAGGTGACCGTCATGCGCTACACACTCTGGCTATTTTTCACATTCCTCTGCTACCGCGCGAACTGCCATCGTGATCAAACCAACATTCTAGAATGCAGAGCTAGGACTCAGCGGCTTCATATTAGTGGACAGCATTGTATTACCCCAGAGTAATTTCATTGAGTGTGCACTGAATGCATGCAGAAGTCATGGTGACTGAACGTACAGACCGTTCTCGTCGTTGCCCCTCTTGTTGGCACGGACTTGGATGGATCTGATTTCCGAATGCGGACAACGGACGCCAGCCCAAGGCGCTTTCACTCTAACACCAGCAAGATGTTGCGGAATCACTACGGTCGCATTATCCAAATGCAATCGCACTCTTATCGATTTTCTGTTGATGGTGTTGATCGCAGCTGTTATCATGGAGATAGCAATGCTATCTTGATAAACCTTCGGGCTTAGGCCTGGCATCGCAGCTGATAACCAACGGCTGGGTTGTAGCTCGTGATACTCCGATTGAAGTTATCGAGCAAAATCGAAGCCCACATAGTGGTGACGCGGTGTCGTCGAGTGCGAAGTGGCGCGACACGAGTTGCGCCATGTGTACGGCAGTAAAGCGTCACTGATCTGAATTGGCAGGGCCCTCGTACGTGCGAGATTACCGCAACATCTCGCATGTCACTACCCCTCCTAGTCATCTGGAGAGTAGCCGGGAGGCTTTGGATACTTTCGGCAATCGCAGTCGTGAGTGTGCGTGAATCGTGCTGACAGCGCAGTGAAGTGTCACGTTGGGCTTGTCCTGACACTGAAGGCGTTTAGACGGGTTGGCGACAGCACTAACACGCCGATGACTGTCCTCAGGAAGTGATTTTTCAGACAGTTCGATGCGAAAGACGCCCTGAGCCTAGCTCAATTTTCGAGGACATGCGATAAGGGTGAGAGCAAGGGCTTGATGCTATGGTCCAGATTATTTCCGCCGTCTTGCACGCCGTACTGTGCAAGTGCTGATCAACGGGCTTGATGCGCTCGAAGAGCCTCGTAGAATTGAGGCCGTATCCGGGGGATTTGTTGTCGCATGGCTTTTGTCGCAATGGTAGGCTACCAAGTGCTTCGCGCACCGGCTTTTTGGGTCGCGATGGATTGTCGCAAGGTTTGATGGCGCAAATTCACCCTCACTGTTAAAGCAGATGCTTATTCTTGTTGCAATGATGGAATTGGAGCGAGTGAGGTTTGTTGGCATTTGCGGCAGGACAACCATAAAATTCCCAGTTGTTAGGAAGAGCATACTAAGCTCTTCACAACATGCATACTTACCTAACATAAGATCTGATTTCGGATGAGACGGAGTGTTCGTAGGTTCAAAGATCGTGGGAGAGATAGGATGGTGTTGCGCACACGCGAAGCGGGGTTGGCCCAGGCTATGTAGTCCCGAGACTATTGTCTCTTCGCGTCCGGTAATATAAACACTAACCCCAAAATGGACATCAGGACCCTACATCCATGACTGGCATCTTCCCCACCAATGTCGTAAGTGTAGCTTGCGGGGCGGTGGGCTGCTCTCGTCCACCACTCTGCAGTTGGACACACCACGGGAGTTGTTTTGCCAATTGAAGTTTGCGCCGCGCTTAGTTTCGGCTTCTATGATGGCAGAGCATAGTGAAATGGTCCGTTATCGCGAGCGCAAACAGCCTTAAGAGGAGTTCCTCCTACAACCCTTGGGAACCAATTATCCAAACCCATACTCCTTAACTCTTTTGCAATGGCGACCTCCCAGCGTGTTGTTATAATTGGTGCTGGCGTTGTCGGCACCAACCTCGCTGATGAGCTGGTCTTACGAGGATGGAACAACATCACTGTGGTTGAGCAGGGTCCGCTGAGCATGCCTGGTGGCTCAACATCGCATGCGCCCGGCCTAGTATTCCAGACGAACCCCTCCAAAACTATGACCCTACTCGCCAAGTACACAGTCGAGAAATTCTCAGCGCTCGAGAAAGACGGACAGAATTGTTTCAACAAATTGGGTGGCTTGGAGATAGCGACAACCCCAGAACGACTGGAGGAGCTTAAGCGCAAACACGGGTATGCGCAATCATGGGGCATCGAAGCACATTTGATTGGTCCCGAAGAATGTCTGAAGAAGTACCCTCTCCTTAACAAGAACATGGTGCTAGGTGGCCTTCACATTCCAAGCGATGGCTTAGCACTAGCAGCTCGTGCGACACAGCTACTCATCGAAAACACACGCAACGCCGGTGTCAAGTACCTCGAGCACACTGTCGTTACCGGAGTCGAACAAGCGGACGGCCATGTCACCGGTGTGACGACAAACAATGGTTCTGTACCAGCGGATATAGTTGTTTCGTGTGCTGGCTTCTGGGGTGTGGAGATAGGAGCTATGATTGGACTCAAGGTCCCTCTCCTTCCATTGGGACATCAGTATGTGAAGACTACAGCTGTTCCAGGTCTCCAGAACCGCGAGGTCAACAAGAAGATCAACGCCATGAACGCCGAGCTGCCCATCTTGCGACATCAAGACCAGGACTTATACTACCGAGAGCACGGGGAGCAATACGGGGTTGGCTACTATGGTCATCGGCCAATGCCCGTCAAAGCTTCAGACCTGGGTGTAACACCCAAACGCGTTGATGAGAAGAACATGCCTTCTCGTTTGGAGTTCACTCCAGAGGACTTCGAGCCGGCCTGGAATGCTACCAAGGAGCTGCTTCCCGTTCTACGCGAGACCCAGATCGCAGACGGTTTCAACGGAATCTTCTCTTTTACACCAGATGGTGGTTCCGTCGTTGGACAGGCTCCCAATCTCGATAACTTCTGGATTGCCGAAGCTGTGTGGGTAACACATTCGGCCGGTGTGGCTCGAGCCGTAGCAGAGACTCTTACGGAGGGTCGTTCGACCATTGACATTGCGGAGTGCGAGTTAACACGATTCGAGGAAGTGCAGCTCAGCCCAGAATATGTCAGCGAAACCTCACAACAGAATTTCGTAGAGATATACGACATCATCCACCCTCTCGCGCCGAAAGAGAACCCTCGAAACCTCCGCGTCAGTCCATTTTACACCCGACAACAGGAGCAAGGCGCTTTCTTCCTAGAAGTTGGAGGCTGGGAACGTCCACACTGGTACGAAGCGAACGCGGAGTTAGTCAACACTTTGCCGGAGGAATGGAAGCCAGTCGATCGGGATGCTTGGTCATCCAAATTCTACTCGCCAATCGCAGCGGCGGAAGCTTGGAAGACACGAAACGCAGTAGCGTTGTACGATATGACCACTTTTCACCGATTCGAGGTCTCCGGTCCTGGTGCTATGCACTTGCTCCAGAGGTTGACGACCAGCGACGTCTCCAAGAAGCCTGGCGCTATCACTCATACGCTATTCGTCAACGGCTACGGCAACGTACTGAGCGACATTTTCGTGTCTCGAATTGAAGAGAACCTCTTCCAAGTAGGCGCGAACACCGCAACTGATCTTGCCTACCTCGCACGTGAAGCACGCCGTCAAAACAAGCACACGCCTGGTCAGTGGGTGCAGGTACGAGACATTACTGGCAGCACATGTTGCCTCGGTCTGTGGGGTCCCCGCGCTCGGGACGTCATTTGCACAGTCAGCACCGATGACTACAGCAACAAAGGCCTGCCGTATATGGGCGTGAAGAAGACAAGCATAGCTGGAGTTCCCGTCACCATGTTCCGAAAGTCGTTCGTCGGGGAATTCGGCTGGGAGATCCAGACCACACCTGAATATGGCCAGCATCTTTGGGATATATTATGGCAGTCAGGCAAGCCCAATGGTCTAGTTGCTGCAGGTCGTGCCGCCTTCAATGGACTACGAATCGAGAAGGGCATCCGAGCCTCAGGTTCCGACATGACCTCCGAGCATAACCCATGGGAGGCGGGCGTGACATATGCGATCCAGATGGATAAGAAAGCGGACTACGTCGGCAAAAATGCGCTTGAGCGGCTTTCGAGGAAGGCAGCGTCTAAGCGACTTAGGTGCTTAACGGTCGACGACGGACAATCCATGGTTCTAGGTAAAGAGCCTGTCTTCGTGGAAGGCCAAAGAGCTGGCTATGTTACCAGCGCCGCTTTTGGCTACACGGTACGAAAGCCTGTCGCATATGCATGGCTACCGAGCAGTGTAAGCGAAGGGAAGTCGGTGGAGATTGAGTACTTCGGCAAGAAGATCAAGGCCACAGTAACTCGAGATCCATTGCACGATCCTCAGGAGCAACGCTTGAGGGGTGAAGGATCGTCCGAAGAGCCAGAGCTACAGACGAGGTTGAAGTCGTTGTTATAATGGGGACGTTGTAATGTTAGATGATTGTTATGACTGCACATGAGCATCGATCTGGCGTGGCTGGGTCTGCTCTTCAGTGTTCATCAGGCGTGCGGGTAGTTATGTGGTATATACTGAAATCGATCCTTTCTTCATTCAACGCGTCGTCTTTTGCTCTTGAGCTGAATGCACGTCGGTGTACAGTGCTTAGTGTATCCCAGGGAAACTGGCTCGTTGAGGCGAAGGCGGTTGAGGTAAGCAGCTGGAAGTGGGCCGCTAATCACGTGGTCGAAGCCACACCTTATCGATAACGAGCAGCAACGTCATCGGATGACCTCGGTCATCTCTGAGCCCTAGGATCTCTCTAAAGCTCCGTCACTTTCTGTTCGGCGTCTTCCTTATGAGCGTATTCACAGCAGCCATTAGACGTTACCCACTAGCATCACTTTCTCAGCCCATTTCCAAGGTGATTGCCAACGGTTCTGATCGAGCTCTCAAAAGCAGTAGTTAACGCTAAGCAGTCATCGTCCGTACCTGCACGTGCCATGCATATCCAATCAATTCCCATGTGTACGAGCACCTTGATGGAGGACTCAAACACTATCTAACAAGCTGGCTAGGGGAGGGCTCAGGCAATAACTATGCCTATTTGGTCTCAGATGACAAGACTAAGGAAGCCGTTATCATTGACCCTGCTAATCCTCCGGAGTACGCTAGAAGATCAAATGAAGTAAATCACGACTGACTAGGCTGTAGAGTTCTTCCTGTCTTGCGGGAGCAAACCACCACCGGAGGTCTCAAGCTAACCAAGATTATCAACACGCACCAGTAAGGCGACTGTTTCAATCAATCCAACTTTGCTGACAAGTTGGACAGCCACCGGGACCATGCAGGAGGTAACGTGGATATTGTTAGTCAAGAGACGCCGCGTAATTATTCAGCATCCATCATCTAATGGTTCTCCTAGATCAAAGCATTCGGCTTACCTGTAATTGGTGGTCGTGACTGCGACAAAGTATCCGAGACACCGAGCCACGACAGCACCTTCAAGATCGGATCCATCAACGTCAAAGCCCTCCATACACCTTGCCATACCCAGGACAGCATATGCTTCTACTTCGAAGACGGAAACGATCGTGCAGTCTTCACTGGAGACACACTCTTCATCGGCGGTTGCGGACGATTCTTCGAGGGCACTCCAGAGCAGATGCACAAGGCTTTGAATGAGACGCTAGCGGCCCTTCCCGATGAAACAAAGGTCTACCCTGGGCATGAGTACACCAAGGGAAACGTCAAGTTTGCAAAGAGCGTACTGGACAATGATGCCATTAAAAAGCTCGACAAGTTTACGCAAGAAAACAAGCAGACGCACGGCAAATTCACGATCGGCGATGAGAAGAAGCATAATGTGTTTATGCGCGTCGATGACCCTGAACTCCAGAAGGTGACTGGCAAGACTCAGCCTATCGATGTTATGGGTGCGTTGCGAGCCATGAAAGACAGGTCGTAGGAGGGAAGATATATACAAAATAATAGCATCAGCCCATCGAACTATCTTTCTTGCACGGGAGCAAATATCCAAGATACCTTGGTGGATGATCTGTGTAGTCAATCTTTGCTCTTTCTAGTAGTAGAGTAACCGCATCCGTAGCCAAAAAGGCCTCAATGCAGGAATACATATTAAAAGGATATGCTTGCATGTTAGGTTCTACACTGTAGTGTTTCGGTACGCTCAGTATTCCAACCCTCTTTCTCGCGTGATTGACCACGTATTGTTCACGATCTCGCAAATAAGATACTTCTAGAGGCACTTACTTTAATTAACATGCCTATCAACGACATTACCACGACAGCGTGCAACTAGTGCGCAAACCTTGAACAACAGGGGGCGCTTTCACCACGTAAGTACCACGAATATCGCTCTAACTTGGTTCAAACATCTGCGCGAGGAGAGGATACAAATCGTGTGTCAGGTCACGGAGTCGGATGACGTCGGAACATACAAGCAGTAATACAAGCACCTCACCATCGGAGACTAGGTTGGCGTAAGAAGTTTATTTTGCATGGAAACCATGCCCATCATATCTTAGTCCACTCGTTATCTTGCCAAAGAAACCAAAATCATGACCATGATTCGTTTTGTTGACCCACCAGCCCTCTTTTCAATGAGTGTCTACCAACCAGAAGCTTGACGAACACCCCTCTTAGTAGGCATCGTCTCCTGCTCTTCAGTTCCTGAACACCCGATGTTAGCACCTGCTGTAGGAAGTACTCTGAATACAAAAAAGGAAATGCTGGACAGGATCATATATTCGTACTCAATCGGTGAACCACGGGGACCGAGCTTGGCGGCAAGCTTCCGTATTCGGTAATGACCATGTTGATATACTGCGCAGGCGTGACATCGTAGAGGACTTGGAGGTGATGTAGGTTCTTCGCGTCGTCGATCCATTTCAGGACGTCCGTGGTGTCGGCAGGCGCCTCTTCCGATGCCGACTTTTCGTCGTTCTTTGAAGATGGGAAATGGGACTTGAGGGGAAGAAGGTCGCGGCGCTCGGCCTCGGAGAGTATTTCTTCAGCAGGAGCGACTTCGTTCCCGACAATGGAGTCCAGCGCTACCTTCTCGGTGAACTTGACTGATTGACAGAGTACAATGACGGGCAATGAGTGCGAATGCGCGAGCATAGATACTAGGGCTGTGCCAACGCGCGAGTAGAGGCGACCGTTTGACATCATGGCATGTGCACCAAGGAAAACCTTTGTTGCGTCCTTGACCGCGTGCGAAGCTCCTGTGATGAGATAGTACCGCACGGTGATGCCATGGTTTGCGAGCTTCCGTGCCAGCTGCTTGCCTTCGAACAATGGCTTTGAGTCAACCACGATGACTGTAAAGGGTTTGCCGGATTGGTGAGCATGGATGATGGTCTGTTCGACTATCGAAGAGGCTGCGTAGATCAGAACGACATCGCCGGCTTGGATCTTCGTAGCTGCTAGGTCACGGATGAGTCTGTCAGCGGCTGTGACGCGTTCGCGAATGAAAATGTCGATCTCTTCGATAAGGTCTCGCTTCGCCTCGTTTTCCGGGGTCGAAGGATCTATCTTGATGATGACTAGAAGAGGTCAGTATCTCGTGAAAGATTTCTCGAGAAGCTCCGATTGCTTGTGTTACAGGCAAATCAGGTCGTATCTAAACCATTAGTCTGATGTGAAAACCCAACTTACTGTCCTTGAGCCATCGGATAGCATTTCCCATACTAATGCTAAGCGGTCGACAGCTCTTCAAAAACTCGATCTGAGGACCAAGGTGATGGCTGGTAAGATGTCGGGCTAAACTGTTTCCTGGAGGTGTTTGATAGGCCTCGATGACTGTCTTGAATACCAACAACATGGCTACCATACGTGCCGTACTACCACATATAGCATAGCTGCTATACTGTAGGCCAAGCGCAAGTACTGCGGGATGTACATCTTTTGACGCGCTGACAAGAGATTGCTGCTTTGGTTGGCTGTAGAGGTGCCCGAAGAACAGGCCGGTCTGTTTCGGTTCTTTGTCTTTCTTCGCCTTTTTCTCCGGTTCTTTTAGTACTGGTGTGTTGGCTTGCGATGGTCGCCGCCGTACTGGTAGTGGTCTTGACTTGTCGTCTCTTGATGTTTGCTTTGAGTCTTTCTGCTGTTTCTGGCCGTCCTTAGATGGCCCTTGCTGTTGATTTGACGCGCCACCCGCAGCTTTGGCTTGGGCTCGTTTTGCTTGCTTCTCCGCCTGCTTTTGCTTTTTCAACTCTGCTGGCGAGAGCTTTTTAGGCGCGTCTGTGGCCTCTTTAACATGGCCATTTGTGGTTGAGGGTGAGCCTTCCTGGGGCTGCACTACTGCTGCAGCGGGCACTGGCGCAGGCTCGGCAGCGGGTGTCTCAGACATTGCGATGTAACTTCTCTGTTGTCGTCCACTTTTGCAATTGGAATGTGGCCAGCCAGGTGTCAGACGATCCGACGTGGTGGGGCAAAATCGGAACTTCAATTATCTTCAGGTTCCAGTCAACCGAAATAGTTAGGAAGAGCAGTGTGACGCGTGGATCGATAGGTGTTGCTGGGCAGGCGGAAAATTGATAGAGACTCGTGAATTGAGTCAGAAGTTTGGTCGCTGCTTTTGGTTAGCGCGAAAACGGAAATGTCCCGCGTTAATCCCCGCGCTCTTTGCGTCATTGGGCAGGTGTCCTCCACGCCTCCCATTCGAGCACAAACATCTTGTTTACACATACTCGTCATCGCTAACTGGAGCAGGCTCCTCTACTTCACCCGCTAATCTCGACGTCGCCTTATAAGTCTCACTACCATAACCTTGTACTTGCCGCAAAAAAAGTGCCTGGAGGATTTCACAACCTCAACATGGCAGACAAGATCAGCTCCATTACCGACCTCCCCCTCGATATCCTCGTACTCGTGTTCCCATATCTAGACGCCAAGAGCTTTCTCGCCCTCTGCAGCACTTGCAAAGCCTTCCAGCAACCGTCGATTCGACTGGATCCCGCATACTGGAGTTATCTCGCCCGAACGACTTTCCGCGTACCGAATCAGCCAGTCGTACAACATGATGGTGACCGATGGCAGAAGATGTATCGCCGCATGCTCACCCAGAGCCGCGTCTTCACATGGGGTCATAACTCGCACAACCGCCTAGGGCACGCCTCTAACCTGGAAGACCATACATACGGCCGCCTGCCTCGGATGAGAGCTGGTATGATGCGGCCAGGCAGGCTCATGTACAACGCCTATCAAGCGGTTCCGAAAGAGATGGACAAGACGCGGGATCTAGGCGTCATAGCTGACATGCAATGTGGTGGCTGGTCCACGACCTTGCTTACCTCCAAAGGCACCCTCCATACTGCTGGTGTCCTTGATGGCCAGAGGATACTCATCGCCAGTGGGCCTCTGCAACCGCTCCGTTTCCCAGAAGGATACCCCCCTACCGCTACAGAAGCCCAGTTCGAAGAGCCGACCATCGCCATTCGCCAGTTCTCCTCCGGTAGAGCACACATACTTGGACTCTCCGACAGCGGTCGGATGTGGTCGTGGTACGATGTCAAGAAACCTGCGCTCCAGGTCAAGTTTGCAACTCTGCAATTGAACGAGGTCTCTCTGCATGACGGAACGAACATGATTTCCAATTTCGGCCAGATAAAGCAAGTCGTAGCAGGATGGAGCCGCAGTTCGGCATATGTCCATGGCGTCGGCATTGTCGTGTGGGACCCAGTCGAGCGGGATCATGGTGAAGACGGCACCGATACTATGCTCGTCATGGAATACGCCGAGATTCCCAAAACCGGTTACCAGCATGTCAAGGGCACCCGCGAGTCCGATGAGCGAGCTCTTGGTCAAGAGGTTGGGGCAGTACTGAACTACGTTTTGCTGGAGCACTTCGTCCTGTTTACCACCGACCTTGGCAAGGTCTTCTGCGGCAGATTTGGAGAGAAAAATGAAATTGAAGATATTACTGAGCTTCGAATGGTGCGTCACGAGAAAGGAGCTCCTCTTGATGTCCAGGGCTCGTTCCGCAACTTTGCCATCTTTCGAGATAATGAGGTCATCACCGGCGACCAAAATTATCTCGAATCATGCTGGGGCAATCGCCATAGCAGTCCTGGGGAGATTCCTGGTCTGAAGAAGATTCCGGCTTTGCAGCGCAGCAACGTCATTTCGATCGCTTTCGGTGACTATCACTACCTGGCCCTCCACTCGAACGGCAAAATCACATCTTACGGCACTGAAAACGGAGCCTGTGGTGCACTGGGTCTAGGCGCCAATGATGACAGCCTAGTCGGACATGCGCGCGGCATTGTGTACAACCAGTTCAATGCCAACGGTCAACTGCTGCCTCACGCTTACACCAGTGGCCGCCAGATATGGTTTGACGCCAGGAAGAACGAGTGGCTCAAGCAAGTCGTGCACGACCATGCACACGCTGGAGAGAGCGAGGAGCGCAGGCAACTGTTCAGTAACGACCACACTGTCCAGGGTGAAGTCAGTGAGTGGTTCGAGCAAGAGGGCAGAGCCTGGGACCAAGACGGCGGTGACGACGGTCTTGGTGCCTATTTCGCTCTTCAGGTGAGCGCTGCAGGATGGCAATCCGGTGCTTTGGTTTTGGCCAACGAGGAGCTGGCTAAGAAGGAACCGACATACGACCGTCACGACAGATCTTTTCCCAGGCTCAAGCTCTCTGACGGTAGAGAGATGCCTGGTGAGAAAGACTTTGACGAGTGGAGAGAGGGACGACCGGATTTCCAGCTGAACGTATAAGCTAGGGTACTTAGTATATCTTACGATGCTATCTTTGCAGAGATTTGTGCTCGACCTCATTCAGGCTCATACGCGCTCTTCAGACACCTGCATGCATTGGAGATGTGCCAATAATATGGGGCACAGCAGTTTCGTGAATAATTGAAAGCGCTAGTTGACCGGATGATAGCCTCAGGTTGCAGGGCTGTTTTGGTGTTCAAAGTGCGCGTTACGCCGTCCTGCGCGTTACGCCGTCCAACTCGGTACTTGTGCACAGCCCAGCTTTTGTTACGTGGTGCCTAACCTCCGCAATAACAACGACTGACGCTGTCTCTACCCGAATATATTAATTCGAGTGCGCCGTAGGTTAATAGCATCTGTCGCATCGTGTGTACATATATATATCCCCTAGCCGCAGAAGTTAGAGATCGATCGGTCTTTTGCTCTGCGACAGCATCTATTACCATGAACATGACTTCGATTACAACAAATGAATTGTGTAAAAAATGCCGAAATTTGGTTTCCAAGATCGGTTGCGAACCTGGCTTTGCATCGATCCAACACCACCTTACGTTGGAATCGCTTGAAGAAAGCTCCAAGAGTGCTTGCGGAATATGCATAGAGCTCAAACGTTCTCTGGACGACAGCTTTGCCAGCGAAGCAGAAGCATCTTTAGAGATCTTCTTTCCGATCATCTGCGTTTTCGATACGTCTTCAGCGAGCTGGCAAAGCTCGTTCGAGATTACTTTCAAACTGGAACACCGCCTTGGCTTCAGTCTGCGTTTTGTCCTTGAAGTCGTTGAGGAGTCTAAGAGTGAGTGTGAACTAAGAAACAATTCCTTTCAAATCCTTGCTCACAGCTAAGCGAAGGTGAGCGAATCGAACACACACCATCATCTTCGACAGACTCTCCTCAAAGCTGGGCTTTGATCGTTCGTTGGTTGAATCAATGCAGTCAAGATCACGGTCGATGCAATGTGGCAATTCCAGAATCATGGGCTCCAACACGTTTACTTGACATCGGTGTCTCCGACGCTAGTATGGTGCGACTTGTTGACGGCAATGAGACGCTTCTTCCGTCCAAACAGACTTACGCCACGCTTTCGCACTGCTGGGGTATCACACCTCTGATCAGAACAACCAAGTCAAATATACAGAACCATAAGCATGGATTTCCTTATCAGCAGCTTCCACCGACTTTCAAGGATGCGATCAAGGTCGCGAGGAATCTTCGCATACGCTATCTTTGGATAGATTCACTGTGCATTGTTCAAGATGATTACGAAGATTGGGCGCGTGAAGCTTATTTGATGAGCAAGGTGTATAAGTATTCCTTCATCAACATAGCTGCCACCGGATCTGACAGCAGCGCTGGAGGCTGCTTTTGGGAGAGAGATGAGCGGACTATATTACCCATAGAGGTATACATTCAATGGCGTGACCGTAATGAAGAAGTAACGAAACTCAAGTATCGTCTGGTACTGGATGCGGACGTATGGACCCGAAAACTCACAGATGAGCCGATCAATCGACGTGGCTGGATACTACAAGAGCGAATTCTCTCGCCTCGCGTCCTTCATTTTGGACGCGAACAGCTCTTTTGGGAATGCCGAGAGCTTGTGGCCTGCGAAACCTACCATCGCAGTCTACCCGCTACTCTCCAAAGTCATCCACTCATCAACATAAAACGCCTACAGCTTGGAAATGAAGCCGAAGATAACCGATGGCCAGCAAAGTCTATCCCAAGGGCTCCCAAGGATATCACGTTCACAGAGAGGCTTTGGGAAAACATCACATTAATGTTCCGACCTGTTGTTGTTCATGAAGTAACGCTGTACGCTGCCTTGAATAGCGCATTCGTCTATCAAGATTGGTATGCGGTCGTTGAGCTATACTCCATGGGCAACTTGACTTTTCCAGGTGACAAGCTTGTAGCTTTGTCAGGCATTGCACAGACTATCATTACCGCTGAATCGAGTAAACTTGGAGAGGGCTATCTCGCTGGCCTATGGCAGTCGTCACTTCCCGCCTCTCTCCTCTGGCAGCCGAAATACACAGAAACCACACTTGGTTCTCAACACAACAAAACTGTTACTGCCCCAAGTAGATACGCCGAATACATTGCACCGACATGGTCCTGGGCCTCAATCGATGGGCCAGTCTCTTTCGCATTGTGCCAGGTCTATTACACACCTGAAGACTACCTAGCGAGACTCGAAGATGCAAGCGTGTCTTATGTCGGCAATTATCGTTTTGGCCAACTAAAATCGGGTTTCGTAAAGCTTTCCGGGCCCATTGCGTCAGCTCTATGGGACACCCGAGATCAACACCTTCCCACAGATACTTCAACTTCATACAATCGGTCTAAGAAGAGGATGATAACGCATGTATTCCCTCCTCATCTCACGCGCCGCGCGTCTATTGGGATACAAACAGAAGATCCAGTCAGTATAGGAGAGATCATACTCGACACAGTAATGGACGACATACCAGAAGAGCTCACACTCTTGTGTATCGTTGGAACTAAAGAAAGTAATGGGCATATTGATATGGTCAGGGGGTTAGTACTGCAGCAGTCAAGCCAAAGTGATGAATACACTCGCATTGGTGTCTTCATGACCCGTCGCGAAAGATTGAGGAGGATCCTCGCAAATATGCCACGACGGTCAGTTACCATAGTTTAAAATCAGTCGAGTTCGTGGTCTCAGAATACTTGTCTTTCGCACACGTTACTTCTAACTGGGTATGTATGCTTGTCTTGTTGCATGCAATGATTCGTGACTAGCGCTGCTTGTTGTTACATTGGAATCGACCACTTGCCCGATATGGAAGCGTTAGTGTAGGAGCAGGTCACGTGCTGACGTGGCGACGGCATCGCCGTGATGAGCAGACTAGTGCAGCTTGATATTGCGTAAGATCGCCATGACCATGACCATTAAGAGATGGACGACGTTACATTCAGGGATCTGTCTACGCTGTCGCGCGTTTGACCACAAGCCGATGCTCCTGCTTGGAAGCCGCGGGTGTCAGTCTTGGACTCGCTAGATGTAGATCTCTTCGCATCAACGGCGTCTCCGACACTGAGGAAGGTATTCGGGGGGCCGTACTGGATCTACGCAAGGATTACAGAACACTTGTATCTTGATAGTTTCAGTACATTTGGTGTAGCTACTGGAAGCTTGATGCCGTGATACAAGATGGCGCCTGATGGAAGTAATACCAACCGCAGTTAATAGATACTGAAATTCTGGTTTGAGAGCGGGCATCCTTGCATCAAATTCTAACCCCGCAAGTACATGTAATTGCGTGTCAGTAGCTTCAAGAGCGGTACTCCATACATCCAGTATCTTCAAAGCCTTGCTCGAAATCTCCAGCTGAACGGCACCAACCTCGCCGTAACTCGACGCACGCTCGCTACCAGCAACCTGTTTTCGAGTTTTTGCCCAGCTTCTGCAGGAATGAGTGGCGTTGTGTGGATCGCACAAAGTACCCGAGATCGCGCGCAGTCCGCGAGTAGTGGCTTGATGCGTGACAGATCCTCTCAAGCTCTAGCAGCCACCTACAGGACTCGGGATTTGTGACGAGACGGACGTAGCAAAACAGCTTCGCGTAACAACCGCCCCTTACGCGGTGTGAGTTCTCGGGGTCGCGAGAATAGAAACTGCCCCGCAAAAAGCAGACATACGGCGGCTAGTTTCCTCGGATATTTCGATGGTTTTGGCGTGTCGCGATATTGCTGCTAACGTGGTTCTTTGTTTAGGTACCCCTCTTGCATGGTGCTTAACTTGTTTTCCAGCGTATCAAGAGTGCTTGTCCTTCGGTTGGCGTTCCTGCAGAAGCTGAAACCGATTCGTCACGGGACGCACCACCTATCAGGCCCAAGTGAGACCTTTTCCTTCTTTGCAACACAACGTAGCAACAATAAAGCCTAAATTTCTACTGATTTGGAATGCCTTCCTACCTGTGTACTCTTCTCTACGTAAAAAAAAGTCTTGAAATTTTAGAACTTGTTCTTGTTGCGCTGTGTAGTTAAGAAGCAGGAACAAAACAGGGCCTCCTTATTCCTTGAAGGTGGTGGGATGCCTTATGTACTCACCCATCACACCTCGATCCAACGCTCATAATGGCGCAACTGCGTCCGAGTGGCTGCCCCTACTACCGCGTAAAAGCCTGGCCAGAGGGGTTCAGCCAGCTCGCCGTTGTCCCTTGGTGCAGGGCCAAATCTCGGGCCATCCCTGCCGACTAGCTTAATGAACCAGTGCTAACGCCACAAAACGACGCCACCATCGCATACTCAGCTGAACATTTACCAGCCAAGAGACGAGGACACTGGCTGTCTTACTGAGGCCGCGCACCAAACCATGTCTGCCCCAGCAAGACTCGTCCTGTCTGCCTTCCACAGGCGCCGTTCGTCCCAGCTGAACATGACCAGTTTTGTTGCCTTTTGCTTGATTTGCGTATCGTGGGCTTGCGCTTCACTATGCCCACCAGCCTTTGTCACCTGGTCTACGCCGAGCTAGCTCACCGATTGCCTCAATGTTTCAACGGTATCGGGCTTGCTGATGTCGCCGTCGAAGCATATACGTAAACCTGGATGGCGCGGTTTTGCAGTCAATGCAGGAACCGAAACTGGCCCCTACATGCTGATATTCTTATTTATACATAGACCCCGGTGCTAATTGTACAGGAACGAGAACACAACCGCACCTAAGTAGCACTAGCTGGATGCTATTGAAAGGAGGATTCGGATCCTAGTGCTTATGCTAACGATTCCCCCGGTTCTTACTTGAGGTAAGTTGTATGAAAGCGGTTGCCTTCCCGCCTCTTTGATTGACGGAGTGGCTAGTTTATCTGGGACCTGCATCGTCCTACGCTTCTGATAGTCAGAGTGGATCCTACCAAGCCATACTTGTCCTCCATTGGCGTCACCTCTGTACTTATGCCTCCGCTTCTCAAACCATCAATTCTTGCCAGCACAGAGAGCTGGCAACCGCCTGTCCTGCAGCATTTTTTTGAAACTATCTTGTTGCTGGTACTCTTTGCAACAGTTCTGCGATCGATTCTTATTGCGCGAAGAAAAGGAAGAATGGCCAATTCGGGCACGGGTCAAAACGACTCCGTCGCTGATCAAGAGAAGAAAGTGGCCATCCACCAAAGAATAGATTCTTATCAAGAAGAGGAGTTGGATCTTTCAAGGGAAGAGACAGATGGCGTGGCCGCTACATCGGAGAAGAAATCAAACTTAGAAGGACGAAAGGATATCAATGTCCGTCAACTATCGCTGGATCAAAAACAAAACAACTACCTCCAATCGCTTCAACAAGAAACACTCCAACCAACACTCTCACCAATATACCCGTGGGTGTCACCACCGCAAATACTACCAGGACCATACGATGCGCCATACTACCCACCTCCATTACCAACTATCAGGGCCGAGGAACCACTCCAGATCGAAAACCAGCCGTCACCCACCAAGACTGAAGCCGTCTCAGACAATGTACCCGAGGAGCTAGAAACCATCTCATACACCCGCCGCCTCTCTACAAACATCATCCCAGCCCACGACTCACTCCTCAAAGGCACAGTCACAGTTTCAAACAAAGGCTGGCGACGCACTCAATGGACCGTCACCGCAGGCTGAGATCCCTCCACACCACCTCTTCACCCGCATGACCAAAAAAGCTAGGAACAAGTCGGAAAGCAAACACGAGGAACTTCCTCGCGCAACATACCTACTTTTGTAAAGCTTGCATACCACCTTGCGACAACGCTGCTGATAACACGCCACCATCGCTCGATCGTTGCTCGCATGACCTCGGCGAGAGAATGAGACCGAGGCGAGTTGAGTTGACTGAAGCGGGTAACTCGAGTATGGGGAGTTTGTGGCTTGCGTAGTGTAGTGGCTTTTGCGCTTACTAGCTGAGGATAGTTAAAGTGCGAAAGTGGGGCGGGTAGGTAGGCGAGAGGACTGTAGGTATTGCAAATACGCCTCTTGTGGGTTATTGAGCTGTGCAGGTTTGCGCCGTGACCGGTATGTGTAGGTCTGAATGTTTTCATGTTGACGAGTTTTCTCGGTTTGTAGGGTTATTTGTCTTGCTGCGATTGATGCGATATGGCCTTGGAAAATTGACGCTGCTTTTTTTTTAAAAAAAAACCCCCCCCGCACTTGGGTGTGTTTGGTCTAGTAGCATGTAGCAGAAGAAACAAACTATTTGCGAGTTTCCTTGTCGTGGTTCCATGAAAGATACAACAAGATGTACATGGTCTTTAAAGCATGAATCGACAATGCTCTCACTTCACATCCCAAGTGCACGCCATGGCGTCTCAACTGCACAGTCACTAATTCCCGCTCCATACAATTAATGTTGTAGCTTGCTGGGTAAGATCTTTTGTAAGCACAAGACAGTGATCTCTATCTAAGCTTCGCAGCCAAGTATGCTTTACCGAACTGTCCGCTCATGAGCAACCTAAGCGCCAAAAATAAAGCCTTTACACGTGTAGCAGCAAGACACGCACCAAATTAGTGTGAACTGCATGAAGAGGACGTACTGCATGCAACATACTCAGCAGAAGGTCGTATAGAGACGTCAAGTTAGCGGTCGATCGACGTCGCTTGCAAACACCTCTCCCGGACAGGAAGGAGCAAGGTCGATCTGTCCCGTCTACAATTGCCGGGTTTTAGACATTGCATTGTCGATCAAACGAGGTGCGTAACCGTGGAGTGCCGTGGAGAGCTGAAAGTGAAACAAAGGCCGTAAGATGCAATGATCAGGATGGAAGCGTCGGACAAGCGGATATCGTCCGTAAAAGAAGTTCGTCGCGTACAGTAATGATGTGTTGGTAGTATAATCCATTGCGAACACATGACGCGTTCGCGTGCTCTCCCCCCCCCAAAAAAGGTATCTCATCCCAAGCCAAACGCCAAAACAACTCCACTGTCTAAAACCACGCCCATCTACACCATACTGCTTCTTCCTCAACAATCCCCCGCGCTCTCACCTCTTCCCCTTCCAATCAAACCTCTCACTAACCGTATACCACCTAATCAAACTCCTCGCGCCGATCTCATCCCCCGTCCGAAACAACTGCGCAACATCCACATTCAGCGGACTATCCGGCTCGGCACTAGTAAGCAACTGATGTATACTTGTCATGGTGGTGGAAATAGTATACGCGGGTGTCCAAGACGTCTTGAGCAGGTCGAGGCAGATGTCGCCGGTTTTGAAATCGACGTTGGGGTGGCAGATGGGCGTTACGAAGCGGATAGTGGGTGGGGAGAGGGGGTAGCTGGAGGGGATGGAGATGGAGAGGAGCCAGCACCCGTCTATGGGATTTAGGTCAGCAAGGGTGCTGTGTTGCAAGTTGGTGCAAACATGGTGGGAGTAAGAAGCGGTGGGGGTGAGGGTTGCTGCTGGTTTGGGATATACCTTCGTACGCCGTCCCTTGCACACCCTTCATTACTGCTCTCCATTGCATCACATCATCATCCGTGGGTCCGAGTTGGTGAAGCGCATCGTTGGGGTCGTGTTGTAGTGTTTGGAGTTCGGTCATGAGGCGCTTGATGGGCGATGCGTTGCGGGATGAGCCTGCCATGGTATTCTCTATGCGTGTTTGAACTTGGTTGTTGATATTGGAGGTAAGGTTAGAATGGGGGGAGACGATGCGCTGTATGTCTATGGCGGTGAAAGTACACGTGGAGCTCAGTAGTCGCATTGGCAGGCCGTCTCCGTCATGGTGCACCGAGGTCTGAAGCTTGAGCCGCAGTCGGGACTGAGCTTCGTCCCCACCAAAACTTTTGGACTTGTCGGTCGTCACTGAGGTGTAGAGGCGCATACTACAAGCAACCCTTATCCGAATCTTTGCGTGCGCATAGGTCGTGTTGGATCCTCACGGATCTTCGTTTAGCCATTGTTCTGATTCTGCTACACACTTTTTCTGTCACACTTTTTCTGTCACACTGTTTCCTCAGCTGTACGGCAATCGAACTCTTCATACGTCCCACGCGCATACGATTCAGAACACGCAAATATGGTCGCGCCTACAGTTACCCTCACGCATTTGAATCGCGCCGACGGCTCTGCGACATACACCCACAATGGCTACTCCATCATTGGCGCCGTCAATGGCCCAATTGAAGTACAGCGGCGCGACGAATTGCCCGAGGAAGCAGCGATCGAGGTGAATGTTAGGCCAGCTATAGGTGTTGGAAGTATCTATCACCTGTACAAGTACAATCGAAACTGATTTACTAACGGAGCGCAAGGTCCGAGAGAAAGACATGTCGAAACTCTCGTCTACAACACACTGCGTAGCATCATCTTGACGAGATCAATACCACGGACGCTTGTACACATCACACTTCAAGTCCGAAGTTTACCAGAAGAAGACAGCATAGCAGGCGTCAACACTGTACGTCCAGTCGCGATATCATCTCGCATCACACCGTCCATGGCTAACGGTCGCAGTCTCTGACTCTCCTCCCACACCTTCTCCACACCGCGCTCCTCGCCCTACTCTCCGCATCGATACCCCTCCGCACAATTCTCACATCCGTACTAATCGCCCAGCCCGCCTCGCCATCTACAAACGCCTTCCCACCTCTCCTCTCGCCGACCGCAAACGAACTCTTGCGCGCGAATCCCGTACGATCAGTGCATGTCTTTGCATTCTCTGGCGACCGCAAGATGCTGCTGGGTGAAAGCGAGGGGAAATTCAGCTACGAAGAGTGGAACGAGGCATGCCAAATGGCAGAGGATGCGTGCTGTGGGGAGGAAGACGAAGAAGACGAAGGGGGCCTGAGGCTAGAGGCTGAGGGCGAGGCCATGGATATCGATGCGCAGGTTGAAGGAGAGAATCTAGAGAAGTGGTTGAGGAGCGTTGTGAGGAGGAAGGTCGAATACGAGCAACGGTGGAAAAGCGCTACATGAGGTGCAGTAGCAGCTTTGTAAAGGACGATGAAGACCGTGCGAGACGCTGGGCGCATGCTCTCTTTCCTGACTCTTTACCTCAGTGGATGCATTGTGGAGTGCAAGATGCTAGTCGTGGCAGATGCTGAAGCCTGAGGAAGGCTGGTGCTTAGCGTGCTGGTAGGCATGTTGCTGCCAGGGCCTCCTTGAGCGCTGAATAGAGCTATCAGGTTGCTTTGCAAATCGGATGCTCAGACAATCAAAACCTTGAGTCTTTAGCTTTCCAACACAGAGACGAGTCGATCGTAGACGACAGCATGAGATCCAAGACTTTTGAAGGCTGAAAAGCAGTTGACTGGCAAATGTGCATGTATTTGATGCTATAGATACAAGAACGCTCAACGCGCTAAAAAACACGGCAAGTGTTGGCAGTTTCCTGATGTAGATTTTACTTGCCGTACATGTAATAGGAAATAGCATGTGCAACTCAGTGCTAGATGTTCGAAGCGATCGATCCGCGGTAGAAGTGTCGTTTTGAGTCGTAAAAACCGTAAGTAGTATAACAATCCATAAGGTCATGTCCCAACGCTATGCATAATCCCGAAAAGAATGTCCACGTGATCAAATAAAAAGTCGTCAAACCGATTCCACCTTCTCTGAGATCAGTTTCTTGTCAGTTTTCGCTTGCTCAGCGAGTAATCTTCCCAGAGAACCCTGAGCGTCCCAATCTGGTACTTCCCACATTCTTTTACCTCTTGATAGCTCCTTGTCTTCGATTAGCCTGACGTCTTCGCTACATGCTTTTGCCTCCCTCAGCCAATCATGCCAAGCTGGGGTATCAGGGCACGCGTCGCTCCTTAGCACCCATCCAATGTCTTTGCTGACACAGATGGCCCTCCAGAGAGCTTGCGTGAACGTCTCGTTTTCAGAGGGATATCCTTTCATGTCCGTGTTGGAGTCGGAGAGACATTCGTTGACGACTTCGTAGCACGAAGTATCCCAGTGCATTTTGCTAGGCAACGCAGCGACTATCCAGTACGAGGCCCCGAGTAGCATATAGGAGCCTGCCCATGCGATCTGAACCTGGATTTGGGCGTTGGCAAGGCATATGACGCCGCCCATGAGCATCATGGTGCCCACTAGACTGAGTATTCGGTAAGCCGGACCATGCGTTAAGAGGTAGTTTATGTTTTCCGGTGCGAAGTAGAGTTCTCGGGCAACGTCCTCTTCACAACGCACTATTAGGAAGCTGCCCTTTGGATATCGAATGATAACATCCCCCCGCGGTACGATTCCCTTTCTGTGTTTCCGCGTGGGTAATTCCAGCTCCCACTTGTTGCCCAACCCAATGAGGCTTGAGAGGAGCGAGAGGAGTACAGTCGCTACTACTGACATCCCGTCGTCTTGCCATATTGATAGCGCGAGAAGGAGGGCAGAGAGGGCGAAACCGATGAGTAGTACGACGGTAAGTGGACCAGAAGTCTTGGCCTTTAGCGGTTGCATGTTTCTGTCGGTTTTGCGTTTAATTTCGACCACACGGACGGAGAAGGGCCGGAGATTGTTGGCGTCACTGGCAGTAGGTAAGCATCGCGCGGTCATAGTATGGCTGTGGATTGGGGCGGGAATGTCTAGTGCATTATGAAGTCTCGTAGACCTGTGTGGAAATGTATCGTGGACGCTGATGGCTGACGAATTTGGCCGAAAGATGCACTTACCAGACTATGTTTCCAATATGGTTGATATTGCCTCTATGATTCCCCGACACTATCCCTGTTACAGTTCCTGGGAAGGGCTCTAGTTGAACTGGCCTCGTCGGTCTCATCAGGGCTTGAGGTGCTGGGATCAACCGTGGTAGGAAAATCCATCTTGAAAGCGTTGAAACTTGAGCGTTGGCGAGCACTGAACCCTCACCCAAAATGGCAAGGAAACCAACAATGTCGAGTTGTAGCTCATCGAGTGATGTGTTCCCGTTCCTATCTGCTGGAAGCCAATACATATCGACGAAACTCAACTACTCTTCCAAGCTCAGCGTGAATCGAAGGCTAAATGTTGCGGAAACAATGCATGGGTCCAAATCGACGCGCTATAATGCAATGGAAAGGGCCGTAAGCGCAGTTGGTATATACAACAGATGCGGTAGAACCGAGGCGATGAAGCAAGCATGGTGGTGACGAAGCTCAGCGCGGAGCAGCAAAAGTCGCGCGTAGAAGCTGGGGGCCAAAAGCGCCTGCATCGCCCACGGGATCTGCGTGTGGCACGTCTCATAGCCGTCCGGTCAGGCTGTATCGAGGCTTGTGCAGCTATTGGGTGCCTTAGGTTGTAGAGATGAGGGGCAACATGGCTGACAGGACCAGTGGCTAGGCTCCAGGGTGTCCGGCGCATGGCAGAATGCAGGAGAGAGAGGCTTTAGCATAGCCTCAATCGTGTGAGTAATGGGTAGTTCGGCCCAGCTTGACTTCCAACTTCTTTCTAGTAACAGATCCGCTTTTCGCGACGACATTCCGTGAGTTTGCATCGCTGCGCCTCGACTACCTACGTCTTGGGCTTCAACGCGACTGTGGTCGCCATCTTCGCCGGCTGTTCGCAACACCAGAACAGGCGCACGCACCAGGCTTGACATGCCCGTGACACGATCCGATAGCGACAGCTGTACCGACAGTTGAGGTTTGCATTGAAAAGACATCGAGAGCGGTGTCGCATTCAGTCGACGTGTTAAGAGAAGGAAGAGTCATACGCAAAGAAGCGTGCGCTGATGTATGTTGTTCTCCTTACTTCCTTCCTTCCTTCTCTGTTGCGCCTCCTCAGGCAGGCGACCGTGCGGGTGGCCGTCGTCCCTTCCTCCTGAGCCCAAGCCAAGAGCGCAAATTGCGTCACCTGTTTGTCTAGGCGGGAGTTCAAATTCTCTTCTTTGCTTCACGCTTCTACCTCACCTCACCGCATCTACACATGTACTTGGTCGTGCCCCATGTCTCCAGGCATCTGTTATTTCCCAGCCTCGCGCGTTTCCTTAGCCGCGGGGCTGGAGGCGCAGCGGATATGTTACGCCAAAACTTTTCTGTGAGCTCCAATACTAATTGGCCGGTTATGCGCATTAGGCCGACAAGCGGGACAGCGGTACTGGACTTTGGTACACTATACAGATCGCCTGGCTAGAGCACTACCTAGCCGCGAGGTGTGCCTTGAAGCAGCCGCGTTTGAGACCCATAATCGAACACAGCCCAAACCGGTCGATCCAGAATAGTCACCGAGAACTGAGGCATCCATCATATCATCGTACTGGCAGTCTCGTTTTGAGTGCTTATGAGCAGCCGGTGATAGACGTCTTCATACAATCGTCATCGGCATGCCCGCTGACGCAGAATCCAAAACTTCGAGTGAGTCCCACAGAACCCGTCCGGGGTTGTTGGCCAAGTGTGGTATTGTCATCCCCACATTGTGAGTCTCCGAGTGAAGGCTCATGTCTGCTGTGTTAGTTGGTGTTGACTGTTGCATGCAGCTTTGTACGTGATCGGCACGGATCTCCAGAGGACCCAAACAGGCCAGTCATGACTGCAGCTGACTCACCGAAGAAAAGAAAAAGGGCCCTCAGTCCACTACCTACTAGGAAGATACCATTACATCCAGGAGGATCGAAAACAGTCCAAGTGTCTTCCGTGAAAATAATGACTGCAGAGGAACTGGGGGCAATGAAGACTAGGGCGAGAGAATTGTTCGACACTGAGATGGGCAACAAAAAAGTAACCGACGCGTACGACAAGGAGAGGGGCAGCCTCTTCGAAGCAGAGGACAAGAATGCCTGGGATCGAGCTGCAAGACCAAAAAAGAGTACATCCAGGTCTGAGGACGACAAAATCGAGAGAAGAGCCGCAGACATTATTCGAGCGATTCGGGAGTATGAGCGGGATGTTACTTTTGGCAACCTGGCCTCAGAAGCTCTTCCACTAGATGAAGATCGCGACATGGGCGGTCAGTATCTCACCAACAAGGACCGCATAGACCACCAAAGCAAGCTGTACCAGATCGCCAAGATTGTTCCCAAGGGCGCTTTGTTACATCTACACTTTAATGCCGAATTGCATCCTGAATTGCTTCTTGTGCGAGCCCGCAAGATGAAAAACATGTACATTCGCAGTATAATACCAATTACAAAGGAGGAGCATCTGGGCCAGACAGAGATGGTTTTCAATGTCGTCGACCCAGAAACCGTCAACCCTGGTGTTGATATTTTCTCCGACTCGTATCCTAGACTGGAGAACCCAAAAGACGTCAAAAATCCCGCGTATCTGAAGACTGTCTGGATGCCATGGTCTAAATTCCAGGTGGAATTCGAAAGAAAGTTCCCAGGTCTATACAAACAAGCAGAACCTGAGACCTTTCAGGCAGGTCTACCACAGCGCCACTGTGGAGAGCGAAAGACTGCCAAACTAAGTCCGGCCGAGAACTGGTTGAGGTCGAAGATGGTATTGAGCCAGGACGAAGCGTATCGGCCTACACAAACTGTGAATGGGTACGTGCTTCCCCACACAATTGTCGTACTTGCTCACATTCCCACAGCGTTTGGGCCCGTTTCAACCAAGCTACGAGAGCTTTCAAAGGTTTGCTCAGCTATGAGAGTGTCTACAAGGAGTATATTGGCGATGCCATCGACCGCATGATTGAAGAGAATGTCATGTACGCTGAGCTTCGACCGATGCTTCTGGATAAGTCTATTCCATCCGACAACGGCAAGGTCGAAATCAAGAATAACGCACAAATGCAGCTCATCATAGATGGAGTAGAGGCTAAAAAGCAAAGCCTTGACAAAGAAGGACGGCTGGATAAGTTTCCGTTCGGACTCAAAATCATATACTGTACACCACGATCGATACCTCCGGCATTAATGGAAAATGAGATGAAGGAGTGCATCGAGCTTAAGCTACAATTTCCAGATTTGATTTGTGGTAAGCAACGTTTGACACAACATGCGTAGCATTTTCTAAAATGCTCAGGTTTCGATCTTGTCGGCGCCGAAGACCGGCCCAACCACATTGGTTTTTATAAGAAACAGCTTGTCGCATTCAGAAACACATGCAAGAAGATGGACCTGGATATACCGTTCATGTTCCATGCCGGTGAGACTTTGCTCGACACTGGCGGCTCTGCCGACCCGAAAAATTCCAACCTCTACGATGCAGCGGCTTTGAAGTCGAAGCGAATCGGCCATGGCTTCGCACTCATGAAGCACCCGCGCCTCGTTGAGGAGTTCAAGCAACTCGACATTTGCGTCGAGCTTTGCCCCATCTCGAATGAACTGCTACATCTTTGTAGAAAGGTCAAGGAACACCCATATCCAGAACTACTCGCTGCAGGAATTCCTTGTACAGTCAACTCGGACAATCCGTCGCTTTTTAGGTACGATACCCCTTCCATGTCCCACAACTCCATAACACACCACTTTAGAATCCTGTCACTAACACGACAAGTAGCAACTCAATGTCACACGAATTCTACCAGATAATGGTCGGCGCACCTACCATGTCTCTCTACAGCTGGAAGCAACTCGCAAGATGGAGCCTCGACTATAGCTGTCTGTCACCTGCGGAGCAGAAGCGGGGACACGCAATTCTCGATAAGAGCTGGAAAGAGTTTTGCCAAACAGTCGTTGGAGACTATGGCCCTCTCATGAAGGATGAATCTTCGGATGAGATTAATCTCTACAGAGCAGAGGTGTCGTATCCGGCCCGCTCGAGGAAGCACGTCAAAATCGAGCAAGAAAAACCAGATATTGTGAAAGCAGAGAGGGAGAAAGCAGAGGCGTGGATAAGATCTTTGCCCAGCAGCAATGCCTTGCTAGCGCACAGTGGGGACAGGAACCAAATCTAGATCAAGAGGAGATTTGGATTCGGACTTGCGCCATGCAGTTGGCGAACTGAGTACGCCTGCTGTCGGAACACAACCGGTATGCATCACACCACGACTGGTGTAGAATATATGACGGCCGCCAATTATCTGTCTAGGCTGCAAAACAATATTTCTATAACTCATTAATACATTTCAACGTTGAAGAGTCACAGTCTCAGCGTCGACCAGATGTAGGACATTTCGATATTTCATGTCGAATCCCCACGCCAACAGCACCAAACAGCCCAAAAGCACCCTTGAAAGAAAACCCTCCCTAAGCCACCTCGCCCACACCCCCCAAAACCCTCTTATCACTCCCCGTAACCGTCTGACCTTTAGCCTGCGCAAAATTGGCACTCCTCTCATGCGCGGGATTAGGACTATAAAACTCGTCGACAATAGGATGAATCATGACCGTTTGTTTAGAAATAGTAAGCGTACTATTCGTCGGAACCGTGACCCAGTTATCTTAGTTTGGCAGAGGAGTCAGCTACAGCCTCTCAAGTGAGAAAGAAGGAAGAAGAGGAAGAAGAGGAAGAAGAGGAAGAAGAGGAAGAAGAGGAAGAAGATTGACCAACATACCACGTTCAAAAGTCAAGGGCTCACTAGCCACAAGCACAATATCCGACCCCTTATCCCTACGCTCCATGACATAATCCCTCCCCCTCTGCTCATCAGGCACAGACACGGCAGCAGGATCAGCGTCATGAGCCAGCGCGCCGTTGAGTTCCCGCCAGCTCGTCCCACTGCTGAAGAACAAGCTAGCGGCCTCATCCGTCCTGCTACTCACATACCTTGAGCAAACGACACTAACGCCATCCGTGACGGCAAAGTTGAGCAAACTCCTACTATCCTCCTCGCCCACGACCCCGTCGCCCTGCTCGCCCACGACATGTTTGATGAACCCGTTGAGCCGCTCAATCGTCTTCAGGAGCGCTTTCCGCAACACCGTGTGTCCGAAGCCCACACCAGGCTCGACGTCCTTGTCGGGAGAAATCCCAGCTTTATCTAGACAGTCGAGAAACGTGGCAAATGCCCACTCGCTATCCGTGCTCCCGCCTACAACTCCAAACCACTTCTCCTCCAGGCTCATGGCTAGCCGCCGCTTGATGTGCTTCCAGCAGCCGATGCCGCCGTTGTGCATGAACATGAGCGACTTGTAGCTGAAGGGGTGGCAGTTGCTGTCGCTGAGGTTGCCCTCGGTGGTGGCGCGCACGTGGGCAAAGATGAGGCTGGAGGTGGTTTTCGACGCGATACGGGATAGGTTTATGCAGTTCCATGCTGGGATCGTGGAGGTGAAGACGCACGGCGTGGGACCGAGCGACGGCGACGTGTAGTAGCCGATGCCGAAACCATCGCCGTTGTGGGGGCGGCGTCTATCCTGGTGGCTTGTGTTAGCGAGGGTGGGATTGGGAGGTGTAGTGGCAAGGGACGTACTAGGCGGAGGCGCGAGTCGAAGGATTGTGTGAGGATAGAGTGTGAGGGGTTTAGAATGAGGTCTGAGAGGAGGATCTCATCTTTGCCTTTGTAGACCTGCGGTTGTTAGCTGTGTGCCAGATGGGCCCGTGGTGCTTTGCTTACCATGAACCTACACATGTTGGGTAGCTGTTGTTGTGTTTTTGATGTCCAGTATACTCATATCATGTAAGAAGCAACGGTCATGGTATTGATTTCAGGAGTTGTGAAGATGTTGGTGCGTTGGCTGCGAGGTCGGGACGGCGGTGTGTTCGTGATGATTGCGCCATCGGTCCAGGGCATTGCTTGAGATATCATTGGGTTGTGCAGTTTGTGCAGAGACACGATGAGTGTGCGCAGACAAATAGACAGAGACCATTCTGAATGACACGCGACATGCTATCACGAACGGAGAGTAGAGATAGCTAACCCCACGCGTGGTTCGCGGAGGTAGGCCGGCGGGGTGTTCAGGGTTCTGCGGATGACGCACGTGTACTTTCCCAGCTAGCTGCATTTAGCTCGACAATCACATTGGCATCACCTTAGCTTTGATTCATCTCAATAAGATTGTCTTGTAAACCGATTACTCGGCGTTGTATTCAGCTATCTGGCTGGCGCGGCTGAACTGCGAGCCTCCCACCCAATGTGTAGAGCGCCATTCCACAGCAGACCGCCCAGTCCAAACCATTCCGACCTTCAGACAAGCTAGGCAAACACGCAACGCCGGGGATATGATGCGGTTGATGAATATGGGAGGGGTACAAGACGGTGTATCTTTAAGGCTTCATTGAAATCATGGCGAAGTGATGGCTGGAAAGGATGGGAGTATTGCGAAGGAAACATCAAGGTCCTCGCAATCATAGCGCTTCCGTGGATCATGTATCATATCGTATATGATCTTTGAGTTGATCCAGGATACTGCAAACACTACTAGTCGTGCTCTCGTGGCTGGCTAGCGTGGTAGAAGGGCTGCACTGCAAGCAATGCAACGTTTCAACTTGGGACTCGTCACGGACCTACACCCGCTTACATGTCCATGGAGTCGCCTCCGTTGGCAAAGTTGAAGTTTTGTTGTGGCTGTTGGCCAGCAGCACCGAAGCCAAAGTGGCCCTCCTGGTTAACCTGGGGCCCGGCCTCGCCCATGTTCTCGGCCTCACCCTCCTCGTCAGAGAAGTACTTCTCGATGATGTTGTAGGCCTTCATGTAGATCTCCTCGTTGGCGTTGTTCTGGCACTCGTGAATCTTCTCCATGCCACCGACCTCCTCGATGAAGAGAGCGTAGCGGTTGATGGGCTCGCCACCAGCACCACCCTCGCTGGCCTCCTTGTCCATCTCACCGACCTTGAGGATGTTCTCAAGACCATCAAGGGCAACCTGGATGATCTTGTTGTCGGGGCAAGCGAGGAGATCGCAGAGGGGCTTGATGCAGCCGCTCTGGACGAGGTAGCGAATCTGAGCAGGCTTCTGCAGACCGCCGCTGGTGGCGTTGGAGATGGCCCAGCAGGCCTCCTTGCGCGTCTTGAAGTCGCCGTTCTGGAGGAGGTGGATCAGGGGTGGGATGATGTTAGCATCGATGACGGCCTGGATCTGGGTCGAGTTGCCGGCGGTGATGTTGGAGATGGTCCAGCAAGCCTCCTTGCGGATTCCGTCCTTGGTGGAGCTCAAGAGAGACAGCAGCGCAGGGAGCGAGCCGCAGTTGATGATGACCTGAGTCTGGACGTCGTCACCAGTCACAATGTTACCGACGGAGCGCAGGGCGGGGGTCTGGACAGAGGTGGAGGCGTGCATGAGCAGCTCTACGAGACGGCGGGGGATTCCGGCCTCGATGACAGCCTGGATCTTGTCGTTGGAACCATCGGAGAGGTACGAGATAGCCCAGCAGGCGTCGATGAGAACTTCGTCGTCGAGCGAGTAGACGAGCTTGGCGAGCACGGGGAGGGCAGGCTGGATCTGCTGGACAATTAGTATGTCTAGTTGGGTGGGGGAGCAAGAGAGAACTCACAGTCTGCCAGTCGGGCTGAGGGGTCTTGCCGCGGCAGAAGTTGCTCAGGGTCCATGTAGCATTGCGGAGCATGCTGAGCTTGCGGCTGTCGCCCAAGAGCGCAAGCAGCGGGCGGAGAGCACCGGCCTGCAGGACAAAGTCGCGGCATGCAGGGCTGTCACCGGCAATGTTGCCCAGGGCCCAGACGGCCTGCTCCCGGACATCTGGCTCGTGGCTGCTGAGCAGCTCGACGAAGATGGGCACGGCGCCCGCCTCAATGACGACCTGTGTCTGTTGCGCCGAGCCCGACGCGATGTTGGTGAGGGCCCAGGCGGCCTCGAACTGCACCAGCGTGTGCGGGGAGCGCAGGAACTCGACGAAGCGGCTCACGACACCAGTCTCGATAACGCGCTCGATGGGGGGGTTGCGCTCCTTGGAGAGCAGCTTGCGGAACTTGGTCGTCGCCTGGATCTGCTCATCGATCTGTTCTGAAAAGACGCCCTTTACCATCTGGGGCAGCTCCTCGTTGAGCTGTGTTGCATTATGTCAGCCTGCTGGTCTCCCTACGCCGCCTGCCCTCACGAATAGTGGGGTATGTACACACCTGGCTCTCCATGTTGCCGCCCTCATCGTCGCTGTCGGGGGCAGCACCGAGCGAGGCACCGGGCTGGTCCCGTCCGGCGATGCCACGGCGCTTTGCGAGGTTCTCCTCCCGCTTTGCCCGGCGGATTTCGACCTGTTGCTCTTCACGGCGGCGGCGGAGTTCGTCTGGCTTGAAGGCGCTCTTTGCCTTGAACGTCGTGCGACGGTGCTCGGGGATGTACTTGTCGGCCATTTCTGCGACTCTCGTGGGCTTGCAGTGTGGTGAGTCGGACAAGATGTGGGTGCGGCGTGTTTGGTTGTGAGAGGGAGTAAACTTTCCACCCAGAGGGGTGATTTTGAAAGCGGAAGCGGCGAAGCGGGTACTGGCGCTAGTAGCTTGGCTCGGGCACCCCACCCAAGCAACCACCATCACGACGCGTCGCGCTGTCGCAGAGACGCCGCCGCTTCATCCCGGAACTGTCTGTCACACCTGCGCGCCTGTCCCATACGCTGCCCATTGCCGGCTGCACGCTGCAGACAAAGGCTTAGCCCAAGCCACTCTGCATTCCCTGCAATTGCAATTGCTTCTACTTCTTTGACGGCCCCTGCAGCCTGCGCTAACCGCTTTCGGCCACATCCACCTGCAATGCCGCTGCAGCTGCCCAAGGGCTTCACAGCCATCAAGGATGCCACCCAAGTGAACACCACTGTCAGCCTGCTTGGCGTTCTAGTCAGTTTCGATCCGCCGAAGACGACCAGAGGCACAGACCTGGCCCTCGACTTCACCATCCAAGATGACTTTGCATCTGATTATGCTGGTGGCCAGTCAGCCATCAGCTGCCGGTTGTTCAGACCTACTGAAGACCACTTCCCCAAAATCTCGGGAGCTGGCGATGTCATCATACTCCGAGGGTTTAAACTTAAGCAGTTCAAGCTCCGCATTGACTGCGTTGGTGACAATCACTTCAACACCACCATGCTCGTCTTTCCTAGCAGCAGGATTCCCGTCCCAGAACTGAGCCAGGCTTTTCAGGTCGGCAGTCAAAAGCTGCCTTATGCCTACACCAAACATTCCAAGAATTCACTCGTTACCATCCCAGAGCAGATGGCTGTCATTCATCTGAAACATGCATCCACTGGCAAAGTGCACCAAGTGCAGCAGCACGCAGCAACCAGCGCATCCAAAGCCAAGACAGCAAGGAGGAAAAGCCTCATCAAGGACTTGCAGTTTGATAATTTCTATGATGTCTGTGCACAGGTGGTCAAAACCTACTATTATCAGATGGGAGGTAAAGTCGAGTTGAAAGTAACCGATTACACCCCGAACGAACATATGTTCTATTACCCAGATCCAAACCAAGAGAATAGTTGGTCCGACACAGATAAGCACTGGAAGGGACCATATGGTTTCTTAACTCTTAACGTTACCCTTTACGGGGAGAATGCGAACTGGGCACGGGTGAATCTTGGAGACGGAGACCATGTCTTCATAAGAAACATGCGAGTCAAGTTGTCCGAAGCACAAAAGCTGGAGGGTGCATTGCACGAAGACCGAGACAATCCATCACAGGTTGATATACGTCACTTGAAGAACACGGCCGAAATTGAGACGATTGACACACGGCGAAAAGAGTACGAGCAGAAACGCGGAAACAAGACGGCTTTCCAGGCTTTGCAGAATGAACCTAAGAACACCTCTGGCAAATCTTCACGCGAAAAGAAACAGGCAAAAAAAGAGAGGCAGCGAGCAGAGAAACAGGCCGAGCTAGAAGAGATCGAAAAGAAGGAACGACAGTGGGAGATGAGTCGTGGTGGTATCAATACCAACGGTAAGATGCTTCGTCTTCCCTCTCTTTCATACTAAATGCTCTCAGTCATCGGTGCTTTCCCTCAGATGAAAAGTTCCACCATCTCGGAGATCATACACAACCCTCATCGTGATATCAACACGCCAGAAAAGTACAACAGGTATACCCTTCCTTTCGTCAACTGCAGGTATCGATCTCGTGTCCGTGTAGTGGACGTTTATCCCCCTGAAATTAAGCTGTTCGCCCATTCTACGAGCGATAGAAAGTGGAACAAACATCCTAAAAGGCAAAGCTCGACTGGCGCTCACACAAAGGAGCGTTGGGAATGGGGATTTGTTCTCCTACTCGAAGACGCAAACACACCTCGCGACACAGCGCCAGAGAAGTTGCGCGTCATCGTGAACAACGAAGCAGGTCAGTACCTGCTGAAAATGAACGCTGTAGAGTAAGGCCCGCTTCGTGAAGACTAGGACGACTACTAACACACTCGCAGTCTCAAGAACCAACCCCATATTCTCAGAAAACTGGAACAGAAGCTGTTCATCTTATGGGGTAACTTGATGGAGCTCAAAACAGAGCTAAGGGACCGAGGAACTGATCTTCCACTACCACCGGGAAATAACCGCTTACAGAACAAGCCTTTCGACGCCTGTATTGAAGAATATGGTTGTGAGGTACCCATAACAGACGAGCACCCGTTTGGCTACCAGCGTATGCACAAGCTCTCGCAAACGACTATTCAAGATTGAGTCACCTCCGCGACGCTTCGATGCGTCGTAAACATGCTGAATATCTCTTAATTTACTCGATACCCTTGTTTTTCTTTCCTGGGTTTTCTTTGAGAAAGCGTTGAGGAATGCGCATAGATTGGGTGTCTACATTGAGACTACAAAGGATGGTCGAAGCTGGAAACAAGGTAGGCGCGGCACAATGGCCAGCTCTGGGGTTTCTATTATGTGCAATTGTTTCCATGAAAAAACGTCAAGATCAACTGCTTCAAGTTTTATGGCCATCGTTCATTGTGAACGTTCGTCGCATGTTGCGAGGATCATACTGTGGTACGCATCCTATTGGACGTAACCCGGGTTCTTGACCAATCAGTCCTGTCCTACGCCGCATGCAAGCCCAGTTGCTACTTCCTACGAAAATCTCCAAATGTTTGTGCGTGCTGATCTTGGAAGGCTTAGTACGGCGTTGGTCAGATTGCGTGATCCGACGTGCTTGTAGCGAACAGTCACCCATCAGTCACCGCAACTTCAAATTTCCGGATTCAAGTTTTTTTACGACACCTAAATTCAATTCCTAAGTATTTCCATATTCACAGACCTCTACTGACTCCGAGTTCCGTGGGTAACAATTGTGACAAAAAGTAGTCGAGAAAGAGAAAGTGCAAGAGCTGGGAACAGTACGTCGTCAAGAATACCAAGGACGACATCCCGGTACCGTGGAACTGCATACCGTGGCCATCTCCAATAACTTCTGCAAGAGTTGGCTCCACCATGGCTCTCGAAACCACGACTACAATGATACAACCTCATGACAGCCGCCTCACTGTCACGACTCCCTTGTCATCACCCGAGATCTCCGCCATTAGCACCTCTAACCTTCCACCTACACCACCAGAATCGCATCTTTCCCTGCACCTCCACAGCCTACACCTTCTCGCCCCAGGAAGCATAACCTCTGACTTGGACAACCTGCGTTTCGAAGCCGCAGCCCAAGACCAGCTCGTCCTGCACAACAAGCAACCTCACCAGACTACCTCCAGTACCCCAAAGCCACCAGTCTCAGACCAAAAGACGGAAAACTTTATATTGGAAGATGCCCAACCCGCATCAACCCTCTTGATCACCTCCCCCTACAACACCCCAGGCCACTACCTCGACCTCTCCTCCCCGCACCTAACAACCGCTTCCCGGCTCCTCGCCCTAGCCCTAACAGCGCTTAAACCGCTGACCCCCACCTACGCCACCACGTCTTACGCCCAGGCCCTAAACTTCACCGCCGTCCTGTCTTTCCTCCGGGATCTCGCCGCGCAAGAGGGCTTCGCCTGGAAAGCAACAGCATTCTACGTCGTGACCTTCCGGTCGAGGTTGCACGAGGGGATTGACCAGGAGTGGTTGTATCGACTTGATGAGGAGAGTCATCGGGAGGCGTGTGAGAGTGGGGGGTTGTTGAAGTATTGGTTTGGGAAGGGGGATGAGGAGAGGAGGAATCTGGCTACTTGTATGTTTTATCTATTCTTCCCCACTGCGCCTTGCTTGGTTCGTTCGTTTGGGTGTTGGAGATGTGTTTAATGCGGGTTTGACTGACGATACGAACAGGTTTCTGGCATAGCAGGGAAGACGCGTATAAAGGTGGGCTGGGTCCTTGGCATAGGAAGGCGAGGGCTGCGGGGAGGGAGTTGTATGAGAGTATTGTGTTCAGTACGTATCGGTTTACTGTGACGGATGGAGCGGAGGGGTATGCGTTTGAGAAGTGGGTGCAATGAGGGTGTGGTATCGGTTATGGGGGGGGGGGGTATGAACTAGACCTGTCGCACTGAGGGCAGAAAACAGATTGTGAGATGTGGGGAAATGGCGGACAGACAGAGTTATGATGATGGGGGGACACGTGATGCAGAAAGCATGAACACATGTAATATAGGTTCAGAGAGTCGAGGAAAAATGTACAGCATTCAATTGCCCAAAATGATCTATACCATGCCCTACTGTACAATGCAATGCATCTTCGGCATGCAAAGCTCGAATTACATAGAATAGTCCCGGTCCATCTCGGCATTCACGTGGGATGAATGGCTTATGGTCGGATAACGCGAAGGCCGTCTTTCGGGGGTGCTGCCGCGCGCTTGAATGACTGTTTCCACCTGTTAGTGCCTGATACGTGGTAATCCAGATCCGAGATTGTGATTGTCTTACATTGTCACACTCTTCCCATGCCCTTCCGGCACCGAAACCAAGGCCGACGAATGCGGGCCATGCGCGTCGCTTGAAGAGGAGTACGGAGAAAACGACGCCGAATGATAGACCGAGGCCGGAGCGGATGAGCATGGAGGAGAGGCAGCGGTCCCACTACAGAGATGTGTTAGCATTGCTGTCCGGTAACATGCCATTGCTAATATCTCCATGTGGAATCAACTTCAAAGTGGGTAGGTAGTAGTCGCGTGAGGCAGGCCCAAGTTGCCATTGACCAAATTATCTGCTCCTGATGTATTTTTATGCCTATTCCATATCGTCGAGATGTCTGTATTATGCCTGAAGGCTTCTATTCTGGGGCTGTACCTTTTCGTTGAGGAGAGCTTCGCTCATGGGACGTGTGGTGCGCGGGATGGAGGCGACCGGCTGGGGGTTGTTCTCGGCCATGGCTGGGATGTGTTCGAGTGCAATTGATCGGTTCAACGGCGCACTCAGTGTGCTTCTGGTGATAGAGAGCGGTTCGACGTGGTGTTGAGCGTCTTTGGGCGGAGCTCGAAGCGGAACTTTGACGTCGCCGGCCCTTGGCAGGAACGACCAGGGTGGCTTGGTCCGTGCCCAAACTTTTTCCGCATACCAGTGCTGCGCCATCTTCTCTAGCTCTTTGCATCCACAAACGGATTACGTGGTGATAATATGGCGCCAAGCAAGCCAGTAAGAGCAGTTGATATGTATGGCGATGGGTATAGCTGACATACAAAAGGCCTCGAAGAACGATCCTGCATCGACTCGGCCGAGACTGCAAGCCATCAACCAAGACTTCTCCGACCTGGACGAACAGATTCGCCAAGCTGCGCATATTATAGGCCTTCCTGACGACTGGAATACTATACAAGACCAGGAGACAAGATCGGACATTATACGGCGACTTGTGCGCGCAAGGGCGGAATGGGTTCTGCGCTGGATTCTCGACAAGTTGAAAGATGAGACGGAAATTGGGCGGACGGCCCGGGCAAATGCGAGCGCATGGCATCTTCTAGATTGGATGATACATGTCTTGCCTGTGTCTAGAAGCGCACCGCATTTACGAGATGCTGGCTTTCCTAGAATACTGGAAAGAACCCTTGTGGAGAACTTCGATACAGACTCGACCCTGCAGTCCACAGCGACTCCAGAAGACGTTCATATGAAAGATGATTCCGAATCGAGTGCGACTATCCGGGAAGGAACCAAACCATCGAAGAAACGGAAACGCGGCACACCTGAGGCTTCGTCTTCGAGATCTGCGGCACTTGGTCCTATCAATCAAGGCCATCTTTTCCGTGTGGTTAGGGCTGTAGTAGACTCCATCGCGCGCTTAGCTGGAGGCAAAAAATCAGAAGATCCCACGCAGGCTGAGCTTATGAAAATGGTCTTGAGAACGGAAAGCGCCCAGGCTTCGCGCATCCTGAGATTCTGGCTTACTGGTGTCCGGATGTTGTGCGCGTTTCCCAATTCCAATTCTGAGGATACTGTTCTGGACGAGCACCTTAACTTGTCGCTTGCGCTTGAGATGTGGGACTTGCGCACTGTTGAGGCGCAAGACGAGACTGGAGCGTCTGCTGAAGAATTCAACATAGAGTGCCTCGTACCAACTTTAACACTCCTGGAGCATCTCAAAATGCTACGTAGCAGAGATGTGACATATTGTGGTCGGGGCATCCTAGAACGCGCAATCGCTGCGCTCGACAAACTGTTGGCGAGACATTTGCTTGCGCCCTCAAGAGCGGCCTTCTTTACTGATGCCAGTACTACTACAGACTCTACCAATACCGGGCCGAAGACACGAGATGCGACGGTTCTCGCAAGCAACCTGGAGCCGCTCCGTGCAAAGCTTCTTCAAGCTGCACAAATCGAGGATGGCGGAGATGCACTGCCCACAGAACTCGTGTCTCTCTTCAACACGGTTCCTCATGTGCTAGACCTAGCTATTCGCGCCTCTCCATCACGAACACCCAAGAGCAGGTCGATAGAAAAGCCTTGGCTGCATGCTGTCTTTTCCGCGCTCGCTGAGTGTGCTGGATGCTCACTAGTCGCTCCACCCGAGTTCACTACACGAGCAACCGCTGTCGCTGCGCTCAGTGGCGCTATCCGTGTTTTGCAGGTGCATCAAGTAGCCCTCTCTTCTGATCTCATCAAGAAAATCTTCTGGTATCATTGCGGAGTGAAATACCCTGAACGTCAGGAGAAGCAAGTGCATTGGTCGCTCGTCGCGTCTTTGATCGAACTTGACTCATCAGTGTTTGTTGTGGAAGCCAAGTCGGGAGCCAGAGCCTCGCAAGAACATCAGACCGATATTGCTGAGTTCGTCTTCGAAAAAGTATCCGCTACAGAATTAGAAGGTCCAGGCTTTTCCGATAAGCAGCAGTCTACGCTCAATGACAACAGCAACGCACAGCTGGGAAGAGCTACGATTGTGGACAGAATTATCAACCCACTGATGTTGGCGTTTGTAAAGAACAGGCACCTACTGGGCTTCATTCGAAGATGGGATGACCAGCTGGTTAAAAGCTTTAGGCACGGCAAGCGCAAATCTCTAAAAGAGCGACAGGACATTATTTGGGAAGACCGCGCTCTGTGGAATACTCTGGCTGAGCATTTTGAGCCTTCTTTGACCCAAGGCCAGATCACAACCCTGATCCAGGAGCATGCGGAGCGCCTGGCCCAGCTCAGTGGTGCAATCGAGACTGCCGCCAAAGAGGACGTGAAGGTCAAGAAACTTGCCGCATACAAGAACGCTGCGAGCAGCGCCATTCTACTTCCCGCTTTCCTTGGGTCAATCAAGTCTGAGAACACGATTGCAGCACTCAGACCCAACCTTCATGCGCTGTTTCTCACTTACGCTACATGGGTTCAAGAAGGTCACTACAGCTTATACACCCAGTCCCACCTCTCATGGTTCACGCTGTGCCAACTGCTGGCAAAACTGTGGCCAGTCGAACTACACGCCTCTTCACAGTTGCAGCAGGAGCTGTTATATCCGCTGCTAGACCAAGCCATGAAAGTCATATCCACAACGTCCAATGACGCCGGACGAGGCGCAGATGCATTCATACGAGCAGCTGCAAAACACTTCTGGCTCAACACATGTGATCGCTTACAGACACTGCCTGGTTCGGAGATAATCATTCGCAGTGGCTTGGGCAAAGTCATGGAATGCTTCTCTTCCAGTCAGCTAGAGATTGACGGACAGCGTACAATGATTGAAATTTTCTGTGCATACTTTGTCAACCTCCTTCAGCACGTGGAAATCGACGCGTGCCGACAATCGCTATATGCTATGCTATCGAAACTTCTACAGTTTGACGGCGTCACTAGTGATCTTGTCTGCAGGTCGCTTTCTCAGTCCATCATCGAGGAGGGGAACTCTGTCATAAAAAACGCATACTGTGTAGCCCTTCTGGAAGCACTTGGGCAAGGAGCTGGGAAGAAGTTGCACACTGTCGCTGGCGAAGCGATACTCCATATTCATCCTGCGGCTTTGTCCCGTGAGCAAAGACAAGCGATACTGGACCGCACAGTCGAACTTTTGGACCTCGGCGAGACTGATACGGTAGTACTGCTAAGCGTGATGGCTCATCTTCAACAAGTTCCAAATGCAACGGCAAAGGTCTCCACTGACGCGGCTATTATCTTCAACATTGCAGAACAGCTGCACAGCCAGCAACTTGAAACAGACTCGACATTGCAGCTCCTGCGGGGACTTGTCCAAAGGACGCTTGGACACATCATCCCGAACCAGTCTCAAGCACAAAACAAAGAGTTCTTCATCGACTATGCTGGCAAACTTCTATCCATCGCCAAGGCCACAGACCATTGCTCCCTAGCAAGGCTCTCAGTCCTTCGAGCAACGTCAGTCGCCCAGAAGGAGAATGCGTTACTTCACATCGAACGTTACGTCGGTCTGCTTAAACAATGCCTTGGTAGCGAGGATATCGCACTGCTCCAAGGGTCACTAGATGCTTTCAACGAGCTGTCAATAGACTCATTGAAAGAAGTCAAACAGTTCAGCCGCGTTCAGGCATGGCTCCGTACGTGGGTAAAGGATGCTGTCGATCTCGACCAGTATATCCATCCATCGTTTAGCATCCCGACCGAGGTTTTGGACTACATCGCAAGAGTATATGCAATGGTCGCCAAATATGAGCTCTACCCAGACGCGAAGTGGCTGATCTGCCTTGCGCTCACTGTCCTCAGGGGAAGCCCAATTCGGGTACAAGATACTGTGTACACAACATTAAAGGCCACGCTCGGACCGCTTCCCTTTTATGAGAAGTTAGACCTGGTTACAACATTGACCGTTGACCAAAAGCAGCCAAACTTGGCCGCGTCGTACCGTATCCTCGGTGATCTCATCGAAACCATGGAAGGTCAGCTAGAGTCCAACGCCGAGCTGAAACAGAAGCAACTCGCACTGCTGCCTAGGATTTGTGTCTTGCTCGCGGAGAGCCCCGACTACGACTCATTCAACGCTCTGCTCAATTGCATCGATACAATCCTGAACGACAAACCTTCGCTTGCTTCACAATACAGTATCGAATGCGTTTACAATGTGCTTGTCAAGCTTACATCACGAAGCAGCCCGGTACTGTCATCCCTATATGCTCCTGAGATCTTTTCAAAGCTATGCCACACAAGTCGCCTGACCCTGCTTGTGCATCGAGGTCGCCTAGGCGGTCGCTTTCACCTTCTCCTACCCCTTCTGCAAGGCCTTTTGTTCTGCCTCTTCATTCCAAATGCTAGTCGTAGCGGCGCTCTTCCGCCCTGGCTACGCACCATCACAGCTGCGGAGCCCGTGCGTCTCACCACTACAAACGCAGCGCAGTTCACACGCCTTCTTTCTACCCTCTGCAACCCACCTCAATCCTCGATCACAAAGGCGCATCAACACCATCAGTCACGCAAGTCTAAAGACCTCAGTGACCCCATCAAAGCGGCTCGTGACAAGGCGAGCAACTTCCTTTACCCGCTGCTTGCATCTTTCTGCCGCTACCAGCTCAATGGACGACTGGATCAGGGGGTTAGGGAGAAGTTGATGCCGGGTATCTGGGAAGTTGTGGGCACGGCAAGCTTGCACAGGGAGGGGCTAGATGCCATGTTCGCCGGTTTGGGCAGAAGTGAGAGAGACGTTTGGAAGGGCCTTTGGGAGCAGTGGGAGGGTGTACACGGGAGGAGACAGGTAGTTGGTCACAGGGAGTAAGAAGAGTTGTGTGATGAGCGCGTGGCAATGACTCGCAAGAGAAAGCGATAGAAATCTGCGCTGATTTAGTATTAGGCGAATCATGCTATTGCCGTATTTGCGGCCGTTACAAACACTCTATGTATTGCTCCCTGCATTTACTCCAAGACTTTGTACCACGCTACATGCCAAGACGCCCACTCTCACCTCGCTCCTCCCGTTGTGCTATTATCGTCTCACTATTGTCATCCCGCTATTGTCGAGGCGCTTAACCACTCATTGTTTTAGCAAATACAATAAATCTGCGTCACCAACACCACAAGTACGACCGTGCGCTCTATGCTTCCCTGTATCTAGTAATCCTGCCCTCTCCGACTGTCTCCCAACAACCTCACATCACAATCCTACCCAGCATCGAATACCAATCAAATTTCCAACCACCGAACTACCAACACATTCACCAAACTCCATCCCTTAACAACCATGGACCCCACCATCTCCGCGCCCACTGCGCAAACCCACCCCCATTCCCACTCCTCCACCCCAACAAGCGCAGGCGCTTGTCCCCAGAAACCCAGCATCTGCAACTGCTCTACCCCACCCAACAAAGCTTACCTCGAACCCATCATTGGCTGCGCCAACAGCAAATGCAGACCTAGGTACTACCATCTCCGCTGTGTCGGACTCTTTCACCGTCCCCGCAACGAATTCGCCTGGCTCTGTCCCTCGTGTCAACCAGATGAGCCGCTCCCGCCACGCATCTGCAACTGTGAAGATCCGCCGTATCGCACTGGGCCGATAGTCCAGTGCACGCAGCAGGAGCGCTGTGCGACGCGCTGGTTTCATTTGCCATGTACTGGTATTTGGCCTGGCGAGGATTGTACCCGGTGGACTTGTGCGGAGTGTGTGGTTGGGATTGTTATGCAGCAAGATCGTGAGGAAGAGATGGAGCGAAGGAGGATGAATGGTGAGGTTGTTGAGGACGGGGATGATGAGGTTGTTGTGCAGCAAGAGAACGAGAAAGACTTGGGTCTGCCGCGGTTGAATGGTGAAGTTGTCAAAGATCAGGGAGACGAGGTTGTCGTGCAGCAAGACTCAGAGAAAGAGTTGGGTCGGCCGCGATCGGTTGATGAAGTGCTTGAGGTTGGTGATGGAAATGATGAGCTGGTGGAGCGAGAGTATGTTTCGGACGGTGTGCCTGGTGCTTCTCTAGGTGGAGACGATGAACTGCTGCAGGCTTCTTCGGTATCTGGTCATCAGACTGGGGCTACTGGAGCAGAGCATGTGGAGTTGACGGAGCAGGCTCCTGTCGATATCGCCACGCCACAAGAAGAGGTCCCTCCTTCCAGTAGGACCGCCTCACCTGATGTACAGCCTGCTGCATCCCCTCTGAAACGCAAGTCAGACGAAGCAGACAGTCCGCCTCGCAAGAAAGCCAAGCGAGCGAGTCCTGTCCCAACCCCTTCTCCCGAACCAGAAGAAGAGCCAGAATACTGCGTCTGCGGTACCCCAGCCGACAATGACATGATCGCTTGTGACGCGCCGAATTGCCACGCCGAGTGGTTCCACTTTGTTTGTGTTGGGTTGACGGGTGAGACAATTCCAGAGGGGAAGTGGTATTGTGATGAGTGTGCTGAGGTTATGGAAAAAAAGAAGAAGAAGAAGACGAAGGGTGGAAAGGGAAAGGGGAAGCGGAAGAGGTGAAGGGGGGTGCGAGTTCGGGTTGGGGGGTGGTTTGGTGCTGGTTCATCGAATGTCCATCGTAGCTAGTTTTCAGAAATGCTTGAGAATTTAGTAGTGAGGAAAGAAAAAGTCATTATAGGAATCCCATGTCTTGTGTGCGAAAGTATCTTTTTATAGAACGTTGATTCGATGAGAATTTCATCTCACGCACATGTGCTTCACAAGTAACGGCGATCATTGCTTTCATAGGCTGCGATAAGTCAAAGCTTAAGATCCATCAATTCCTAAACATGTTCAGAAATTGTCAAGTCAAAATGTGGACGCGAGCTCACCACAAGATTAAAGCGCGCGTTGAATGCTATTTCACATACACACACACACACTGACACGCAGAGATGCGCCTCGGAACAAGCAAACCAATCATCACTTTACACATGGTCAAAGTGCAAGTGTAATTTCCAAAGATTTCACTTCCAAGTCCATTCATCGCCAAAGAAGCAATATATAAACCCTAAGAACCACGCAAAGAAAGAAAGAGGAGATCAGAGCGCCGACAAAAACATCCTCCGCCACGTAGAACATACCACATAGCAAGTCTAGAGGCGGCGCGCAGAAAAAGTTGCCGTGTATCCTCTTTCTACCCCCCAGAGCGAGAACGCCTTCATGGGCATATCGGTAGGAGTGGTGTTACATCCTAACATTCACGTTGGCGCCAAAATCGGCAGAAGTCGGTTCTACAGAGGCAGTCCGGGCATGCTTAGCGGCGACTGCGGTCTCGGTGACAGTCGCGGTGACAGTTGCGATGACCTGCTTGACGGAGACCTTGTTGTATGCTGAAATCGCTCATTAGCATAAGTTGATGCGTTATAGACGTATGAAGAGTTTACCGTTGGATGCACGAATAGCAATCTTAAAGGCCTCGCCGTTGCCGTCGACTGGGCCGATTTCCTGGCCAAAGTTTGTGCAGGAAGAAGCCTGTTCAGGCAAAGAGTAGAGGGCACATTGGGTTACGGCGATTGGAGCCGGGTTGGGACAATCCGGTCCGGGGATTTGGGACGGGTCGCGCTGGATGTAAATGTTGACTAAGTAAAAAAGGGGACGATTAGTAGTGCCACATGGAAGTGTGATGTCTGGTGACATAACTTACAGGAGTCACAGCCGTTATAACTGTTGCAGAGCTCGGCGCAGGCCTCCGGGTTGTACGAGTCCAATTGAACGTACAGCATGTACCTGTTGGAAGAGAAGGCACAGTTTGTGTTGTTCATGGTGAGAGTGTAGCCGGTGGGGACGGGGGCCGTCAAGGCCAACTGGTCGTACTTGATGTCCTCTGTGAAACCGGCCAGGGAGTTGGAAGACGGCTCCGGGGCGGTGCTGAAGCCGTTAGGGGCGCAGAGAGAATGGGAACGGGGGACAAAGGTGGGAACGACGGAGGAGAAGGCGACAGAGGGTAGAACAGCGGAGAAGACCCGACCGACGAAGAGGGGCATTGTGATGATGAGGGGGTAGTAGTTCTGCATCTTGTACGTTCCTAGACCTGAGGTCAAAAGTGAAGGCGGAAAACGTGAAGAGAGTGGAGACTCTAATTCTGATTCTGATTCTGAATCTTGGAGATGTAAAGATGTTTGTTGCGGTCGAGAAGAAGGGTAGGAAGGCACTTATTTATGTTGGTGCGAGAGCTCCTTCACTTGAATGGAAGCACTGATGATGTCTAGCAAGGTGGAACAGTGCCATAGAATGCATCTTGGCGATGACAGGATACACCCGTTACATTGAGGCAGAAGATGGGTTTCTTCTGCTTGGAGATGAACTACCCCGCTCGATACATCCACTGAGATGTATGAAGCTCTACAATCTATCTCGATCCACTCAGAAGATCTGCGAGCAGAGGTTTCGTATGGTATGCCTTCGTCATTGTTTCCTATGTTCAACGCCGATAGCGGGCGCGATTTACTCCTATGGGAGGACTTGAAAGTCGAGCATGACCAGTTGTACTCCTTGGCCTTGTTGGAAAGGGTCATATGTTTCTGAGTATGGGGTTGATCTTCAAAGGATACGCTGGGTGTTGAGGGGCTCCTCAGAAAAAGGGTTAATGGATGATGAGGCGTACGAGTCCGGAAGCGCCAGTCGTTCGGCGCCGGAAACCGCTAGCGTGCAGAGTGGGGAAGAGCCGCCCACCCACGTGAAGAGCCCTTTCACGCCCGCTCTGAGTCGTTCATCCGATTTCATACACTGTTCTAGCCACTGCGTTATTTGGCCATCAAGATCACATGCTCCGCACATCAACGAGATTGATCCCTACGCGGCTCAGATGACGTAATACCCTAGCCTGCAGTTACCATCACTCGAACGTTGCTTTCGCTATCGTTGCAGCTGTGGTCGCCATCATGATACCTAAGACAACTCTACCGTCTGACTCTGAGCTCCCACAAGGTCCAGGCCTCGCTGCTTATAGGCGAAGGAATAGAGACCGTCATCCTACTCCAGGCTCATTCTCTTTCGTCAGCGCCAGCAGTCTTGATCGCGACATTCGTTATATGAACTCCACCATACTAGCCGATCTCCAAGGTCTTTCTGTGATTCCGCGTCTTTACCACACGCTCTTTTACCGTACCCGCGGATTCGCTGCGACCGTGCGCAAGCTGGTGGACGTTGCGCCGGCATCGTGGGCAGAAGCGGCATGCCTACTGGTAGACTGGAGCGTGAACGTTCTGCGGCATGAGGAGGTCGGCCTGGAGCGGTTCTTACACAGCCAACGCGAGAGTTTGTATTGGATCTTGGATGATGCGTTGTTGACGATTTGTGTGGACCAATGGGATCCACCGCAATTTACCACACCACCTTCCTCGCACTCTACCCAATCGCGCACATCTTCATCATCAACACCCCAGCTTATTCCCTGGGACGTAGCTACGGCGCCAATCACATTAGCTCTATCTCGAGCTCGGGGTCTCGTGCCGTTATGGGCCGCGCAAGATCTAGAAGAGAGGGAGAAGTGGGAACTGAACGTCCTGGACCCTCAAGGTCAGTACTTCGATGCTGGCTGGTTCCGGCGTTCAACAAAATTCTTGCACGAGAGTACCAGGTTACATGAGATCTGGAGGACCGTGAGGCGTTGGGGTGGAGGCCAGTTGCCCGCTGAGCTGGGGAATGCTATCATGGAAGATGTAGCGGAATTTGAAGACCTACCAACAGGAGACCTACGGACGCAATACTTTTCGAAAGGAGAAGTAAGGACATGGTGAAATTAAAAGTTATCAACAGATTGTACTGAACTGAATCTACGTTGGTGCATCGCCGTCTGGACGCCTATCTTCAGTCTCTCCACCCTTTGCAGACTCCAGGATAGCAAGCACATCCTCCTTTCTACTCATACCTTCCGTCGCTCCAAAAATGTCGGTAATAGTGCTCTCGGCTACTTTTTCTATGTCCTCTTGCTTCGTAACACCCACTTCCTTCAGCGTGTTCGGCAACCCTAAGCTTTGCACAAAGTTGGCTACCGCATCCGCAAGGCTCGGCTCCTCGCATCTGAGGACCTTATTCCAGATGCCCAGCACGCGCTGCTGTACCTCTCTCTGCTTCTCCGACTTTGAAGCATTGTAGCGTAGAACAGGAGCGAGCATGATGCAGGACGTAACGCCGTGCATAACGCTGCATGTACTGCCAAGCTGGTGTCCAATGGCGTGCGAAAGACCCATCGGTATATTCCACAGGATGAGGCCCATCATGGCATTTCTGGCGCCTATCTGGCAGTCGGCGATGCCATCAAGCAGCTCAGATTGGTTGCTGTTATTCTTGCCATTTTCGTAGTCTCTAAGGCCTCTAAGTAAAACTGCAAGTGCATCTTCCATATGGCGGAAAATCTCTTCGGTGCAATTGTCATTGATCATCTATAGCAAAAATATTGCGTCAGTACAGCATTTAATCTGGGGAAAGACGATACATACTGTTTCCACGCAGTGATCTATCGCGCGCATCCCGCTCGATAGCCATAGTTTCCTTGGAGATGTGGACGCTACCTTGGGATCGAGAAGGATAAGATCCGGTGCCGCGTGATCGCTCGCAAAATGCTGTTTCTTCTTCGTTTGGGGATTCGTTGCTGACGAGTTATTATTCCATTCGCTTGCTGACAGACTCGTTGGTATCAGAATGAGTTTAATCGTGGGATCTTTCAGATCAGCAACACTGCCCTTGTCTTGATCTACCAACGTCTCCATGGCCTCTACCGTGAGCTTATCTAGAGCAAGATTTGCGTGCATTAAGCGAGCAATCTTGCTTGCATCAGAGTAGCTGCTGCTCCCTATACTGATCAAACAATCTGCCTTCTTCTCGTGTAACAGTCTTGTAATCTCCAGTACATCTTCGTAAGGCGAGTGAGCGCCCACCCCAGATTTCGTCCCCACGACAAAGGATCCTAGTTTCTCTTCCAGCTTCTTAATAACATCCGTGTTTTCCCCGAGCGCCTTAGAGTGCACTACAAGGACGCGCCGACAACTCCACTTGCCAATTTCATTAACAATATCCTCTAAATAGTTGGAGTTGAGTATAGCGTTGTGGCCCTTCCGAGCGGGGGTGGGAAGCTGCTGAATCGTGCGCCTTTTAAGACAATAGTTGCTAGATTCGGACATGATGCAGTGATTGATAAAAAAGCACTTTCTCTTTCGCCAACTCGACTGGCTCGAACAATGTTCCGGTGTTGTCTGAGCTGAAATGCAAACAGATAGCGGTCTTTGAAAAGTCGCACGCTGCTTCCTGACGAGCATCTTACCTCATACCTGCTCAACCCCACCGTCATGAGGAGCAAACCCCTGCTTCAGGCCAGATAATTGAGTTGCACATCTTGAACTGGATGTAGCTTGCTTGTTTTGGCGTCATCCGCGTCTTTGGATTGGTCGTTGTTGTTTGACTAAAACCCATCGCCGATCCCCCCCGGTGAAGTCGTCCGCCAATGGTAGTCAAGCAAACAGCACATCTAGCTCGTGAAATATTCCTCTATTCCCTTCGTACACTCAACAACACCTTCACAGACCTACATATCGCGAGATACACTCTTTAGCGAAACAGAAGACTTGCACACCAGCCATGACGACAAAATCGACCGAACTTCCGTGAAGATCCTGACCACAACCATCGCCTGTTGTATCCAGGATACGGACGCTGGCGAGGCTCTAAATAGCTGCTGAGCATGCAAAAAGTCGAGAACAGAAAGAATTATCGTAGCCTTGTATCGTTTCGGCAACAGACACCTGCGAATCATTTGCCGAGGATGCGATCACATGCTTCCCACCTCTGCTGGCAGCTTCAAAGGCGCACAGATGAGAAGGATTAGAGCATGTCCCTGCCATACGAAGTGCAGGTCGGTTAGCAAGAACGGTGGATCTGTGCCTTGCATCACATGATTCACATTTTTGCGCCATACTGCGCTAATGACCCTCTGAACAACATAAAGAATAAGCTTCAACTCTGCCATATATCAGTTATCCAAACTAAATTGCGTAACCGCAAGATGTTCTATACTACTACTGCAACCCCCAATCTGACCTCGACCCTACCATTCCGTATTTCCAGCTGCAGACTCGCGAATTCCGACGACATAGTTACCGCAAGTTGCTCCGAACGATCCGATTAACCAACATGCTCGACCTCGGAGCCAAGTCTTAGAAAGATCACGGCAAAATCCGAAGAAGACAGATACCATGGATGCACAAACACAGGGAATCCAAAAAAAACCTCCGAAACTCTCCTTTCCACACTAGATCAAGTCTCGGCGCAACTCAAGCTGGTATTTTCGCAGCATTCAGATAAAAGAGTTTGGCTATTGGATACCAGAGATAGGTTACCTACCATCCACTTTCAACCTGCGTCCCGCTTCGTCATCTCACCATCTCACCCCATTTTACTTGCTAACTAACGTCTAATCAAATAGCCTGTATTTCCTTGCCGCCAACAACTACTTTGCTGGTCCTTCGCTTGCGGTTTTTGCAAACCCCCAGCTAGTGGTTTCTTTGCGGGGTATCGAAGAGTTTGCTTTGCTCCTGCTACATGGAGATCGTAATGATAATAGAAGGACGACCAAACATGAGAGATAGGTTGGGTAAAGGGTTGGCCAAGGCTATTGCTGTAGAGGGGGGAGAGGGTTCTGGGGAAAAGAGGGAAAAAAATATGGGGAGCGAAGGATCGACGTATGATAAAAGCAAAGACTTTGGTAGATAGCTGAGATGAAAAGTTCCTTCTAATGAAGTAGTATAAATTGATAGCTATGTACCCATCAAACCACAAGCCATACTCTCTCTCCCTCAACCCCTTTCCCCTAACATGTCTCCTCGCCCACACCCTATCCAGTCCACACCTTAGGTCCCGGGCAAGTGTAAGTGGTAATAGCACTATTATACGTATCAACGGTAATACCCGGATCACTCTGCGGTGCGTATCCAGGGATATTCGCTAGATAGTCGCCACCCGGAGACGCACTACCGCTTCCAGTCACCTCTACTTGAGCGCACTCGGCGTAAAACTGGGGCGTATTGGCCTGATGAAGAGCAAGTAACTCGTGTCGGACAAGGTAGTTACCGGGTGCGAGTGACTTTGGAACGACAGACTCCCAGTACAGGTCCTTGAGGACTTTGGCGGTGCCCCAGTTACGGCCGGAGAGGGGAGGAGCTGTCATGCCTTCTTGGTCGATCTGTTTCCTTGTAGTCAGTACGAAGATTGGTGGACTTGAGGTGATGATCATGCATACCTTGAACCACTTCTTCCCGCTGCCATCACAGCTCTTGAAGTCGCCGGCGCATTTGTACATCCAGACCATGACTGGGCCCTGCTCGTGTGTCCATTGCTTCCAGTTGGCGCGGATCTTTCCGCCAGCTGCTACTTTGGCGGATAGGTCAGCTGATGTGCCGCCGTTGCACATGACTTTCTTGTCGTTGACGTTCATGGTGGGGTTGTAGTCGGGCCATTGGCGTTGGATCGTCTTGGGCGAGGAGGCGGGTGAGAAACCTTCGTAACTGGATTTTGTGTGAGCACTAAGATCTGATGGTTTTCGTAGAATTCGAGAAAGGGGCGTACCCTGGGTAGGCAACTCCGTCGATGACATAGCTGGTGACGGCGCCGTGGGCGGCGGCCTGCGCAGCCAACAACGCTGTGGATAAGAAGACGTTAGAGAAGAGCATGTTGGAGTCAGTCAAATGTATGTTTGAGAGCTCGATACAGGCTGCATGTCGACTTCTTTTCGACCCTTATATACTGACCACTTCGCCCCATTGTCCGGCCTCCATGCCCAAAACCAAACTTCAATATGCCTCATGATCACATTACCACTACCAACCATTCATCTCTTCCTGACCGGCCTCGTCACGCCCATCTCACATAGAGGCGATAGTACTACCTCAATATCTATGCAATCTACGAAAATGCTGTGACCGGACCGGTTAAAAACTATTGGTTGCGCAATATTATACATGCTTCGCTAGCGAGCGAGCCTCCATGTCGGCTCTTGGATCCCGAGCCAGATCGGGAGATGATACGAGTTGACGGGAAAACGAGCAGTACCCCAGATGTTTAATATACGTACTAACGGTGGGGATATGCGACGTGACGGTGTGAAAGCAGATGGCGCATGTGTTGTCTTGAACGCGGTGATGTTCTGGAAGATGTAGAAGCAAGCCACGTGAGAAGCAGAAGAGGTGTCAGTAGGAATTGCAATGTATTATTCGGTTGTACGACTGCTTCAGGTACCCGTTGGTAAAGGGTGTAGCTGTGGAAGATCTGGGCAATCAGCCAACAGTCGCGCAATGGAGTACCTGCGCTGAATGTGCAAGGAATCTCCACCAAAACTGTCTATGAACGTCAAGCAGCAATATGGTAAATACCTGTTTTCCCACGGCGATAATTACCTGGGCTTTGCAGTCGTGTTTCTGAAGACAGATAGCTGTGGTTATCAAATGACGCGAGACTTCCACGTGTGCATGAACAACTTCGGACGTAGCTTAGGTCCGATCTTTCATCTGTAAAGCGAGAAGCAAAAGAAAAAACCTTGATGACAGCGACGACGAAAGGAATGAAGTAACAGGATTGAGGTGTTGGAAGAAGCTAGTCGACACGCTAGCCGACTCAGCCTTGCCACCCAGCAATTATTGGCACCAAGTAAGTTTCATCGACTGGGTTTGATACACATAGGGTGCGAACAGCAGACATGGTAAACATTGTATTGCGAAAACGACTTGACCCAAGGCATGGTCTGGTATCACTCTCCCTCCAAGAATCTGTGACAAAATCATCCCCTGCAAGCGCACCAATAACGCGCCTAAAAGTTCTTCGACGCTTCGGTCCCTTTTCCATCACGGCCATGCATAACCTCTTCATCATACCGATCAGCATCGCTATCAGTATATGCCACACTGATATCCGTAATCTCATCACCAACTTCCATCCAGACCTCACTGGTCGCTGGAATAGGACTGATCTTGCATAGCGCCCAATATGTAATGCTCGCAACCCCAAAGCCAGCAAAGAAGTTGAGGTCATAGATGCGTTTCGCACCAATGGGTACGTCCCGACCGATGGCACCTGCAAAGCCAACGACGTTGATGAGGATACCGGCGATGTAGGCTGCGTAGCCGCGCCAGTGGAATCCTAGGGTATAGTAGTACGGACCAGTCTTCTTTCCAGAGTAGAGATCTTTGATCTGAAAGTATCCTTTGCGTACAATATAGTAATCGCATATCATAACACCTGCGATAGAAGAGAGGAATACGGAGTAGGCGGAGAGGTAGGTTGTGAAGTTGTTGGTATCGGAGAGCAGGTTCCAGGGGCACATGACGAGACCGACGAGCGCGCAAATGTAGCCACCACGTCTAATGCTAATCCATCGAGGTGCGAGTGCCGTCATATCAGTTCCTGCACTGATGGAGTTTGCTGCGATGTTTGTGCCGAGTTGGGCGAGCGCGAAGGCTGCGGCGATGCAGAATACGCCAAAACGTTGCGCTGAACCACCCTCGTTCAGAAAAGATTCTAGCAACTGCAAAGGATCCCAGATAGCCTTGCCAAATATGACAGTAGATGAAGATGAGACGATGATACCAATAAATGAGGTGACGGCGAATCCAATGGGGATAGTGAGCAGTTGCGGGAGAAAAGCGTCCGATGGCTTCCTTGCGAAACGAGAAAAGTCAGGGTCGTTAACGATCAAGGTAGCAAAGTTTGCGATGGCGCTCATGATTCCACGAACCATCAGCCAGCCAAGCTCAGACCCAGTAACCCGGCCAGGTTGGTGAACGATCGGGCCCAATCCCTTCGCACGAACGACGGCCCAGATGAAAAAGGCAACGCCAGCAGTAGGAACGACGTAGGCCTTCACGGTGAACAGGTGGCGGATCTTGTGTACTGGCGGGTAGATAAATGGTAGCGATCCAGCCCAGAAAAAGAAGAAGGATACAAAGGCGACAGTGGTGGTGCCAGAGCTGGGAATTCCATTGGTAATGCCACCTGTACCGGGGCCTTCAGAGTCTCGCCAGTTGTTCCAGATGGCGCGAATCATAAGGCGCACACAAGTACCGCCAATCCATGCTTGTACGCCGTACCAGATACTAGCCATGGCTGCGCGATTGAAGACGGGCCATAAAGCCCCCCAAATACCGAAAGATGAGCGATTGACGACGGGGAATGATATGTGATAGGTTGCACCGATACGACCAGTCATGCAGACGAAGCAGGCAGCGATGGAGTAGCCAAGCTGTTGTTGTATCAGCAGATGTCGGCGCAGTCACAGATTAAAACCCATACCCAAACGCATATCCAAGATTGCCACCATGACAGACCGTCGACGATGTTCGCGGAGGAAATCATCCATGTGTTGATGTTGAAAGAGTCAGCTGTACAGTATTAGTACATACTCATTGTCGAGTTTGAGGATTTTTGACGTACCAACCCAGAAGCCTACAAAATTCCAAGGGCCCCATTGTCGACGCTCAGGTTCGACTGGCTTCAAATCGTGGTTGAACAGCATAAGCTGCGCCGTAGTGAGATTGGGCTCGCTCTCCACGGCGAGCTTATCCGCCCAGTAAGCGACCTTTGAGTTCTTGACTGTGTCCATGATGTGGCTGTAGAAGAAAAATCCCTCGTCGCTTGAGTGGTGGTTAGTCAAGGCTGACACAGGCTTTATGAAGCTCTCGCTTCGGCTGCTCGAAGCCGTTGCTTGGTAGGATTGAAGATCCCCGCTCGTATGACGTGGGGGGCTATCAGAAGCGAGTGAAGGTCTCGGTACGCCTAGTCTTGATGAGGCTTGCGGTTGGATGAGTGGTTGGCGTTGAGGATCCACGATGGGTGGCTTTCGAGAGTAGTCGCAAAAGTGTAAATGTGATAGCTAGATGGATGCACTACCGCGTGAACCGAGTGTTGACTTTGACCGCTCAGGCTCTCATCTGGGGCATGCTCCATCTTAAATATCAGGAACGACTTCGCGCACTGCGAGATCTGCCCTGGATCCACTCCATGCTTAGATACTAACTTACTTCCGCATCGGAACGCATCATGGTTGTGGTTGTTTGGCTGGTAGGCTCGTTCCGGTAGCCTTATCTTCAGGTCGCGATAGCCCGTGCGATATGCTCCACCAAGATGTTCGCTGCAGCTATGCCGCTGGAAGTCCCCGAAGAACAGCTCGTGTGATACACACCTACACCCTGCATAGGCTCGAGCATGCAGAGGATGCTGACTATGCGTTCTAGGCGTATGAAAAACTGCATGATGGGTGGGTGAATCTCCGCGGATGACGCAGTGCCATCGTGACAACAGTATCGCGTGCCCGTCAGGGGGGTGCACAAAAGTCTTTGGGACTATGCATGTCTGCTCTGGTATCTCCGCGATGAGCCCTGGAAACAAAGATTTCCCTACATATTGACTCGATAGAAACCTGTCACCGCAGCCCTGGGCCCGGAAAAAGCTCTCTATCTCACAGCATCCGGCGCCATAATGGTTCGAGGTTGCAAGACTCCGTTCGCTTGGGATATCTTGCTGGGGGCTGTTGCAGGGAGGGGATAGCGGTTCTGTGGTAGGGAGATAAAGGCAATGTGGGGTAAAACGGGGCGCCGCCACAGCCACTCAGCGACCGCCATGTCCAGTTTACTCCATGTCATCGAGTAAACCGTTGGGCTGCTCAGAACATGCCTTGACTGCCTTAACTGACCATCTCCCAGCCTCGCGGCTTAGCTGTAAGCTTTGGCTTGCCAGTCTCACTGTCACTGGCATTGCCTTTGTCTGTTCAAGCGCTTGCACACGCCTTTTGCATACTGGAGCACATTGCGCATGACGACTTCGCCAGCCTCAATTTCTTCCGGGACTCGTATACTGTTTCCAGCTGCTGGACGGCTAGCGTCAGCCCAGGTCTCTCTGGGGAAGCCATATCGGTGCAGGTTTTGTATCGCAGCACTCTCGCACCCGTCTTACTGCGTCGACCAGCTTGGAGAAATTTCCTCCGCTGGGTGTGGCATACAAGCTGCAAACTGGTGGTAGCATATGCGCATACTAGAATTACCATTCGACCGATAATGCTACCTTCAACCGAGTTTAGACGCCGTTATACAGGCGCCGCACCAAAGATTAGCAATCCCTAGGTCCTTCAAAAACAACCATCACGTGACTCATACAAACACTCGACCACGTACGCGGTGCATGCCATCTCCGACACGGCCTTTTGGAATTCCCAAGCCCGACGGAACGGAATTCAATATCCCCCGAGTCTTCCTAGATTCCACATCCACGGTCATAATGAAACAACCATTGAGCAACGGCTATCTACAGGTAAACAGGCCGCGACGTCAAAAAAATTGTTCCGACCGCATCAAACAAATTGCGCCGGCTATGGGCCGCTCGTCTATCGGGCCTTCCTTGATAAATGCCCCAAATACCAGTCTGACTGCGCGAGCTTGTTTCGAACACGGGCGCGTTTCAACGTCCGCTTGGAGTAATTTTCCGTCTACGTCGATGACAGCACTAGAGACGAAGTTTCCTCTAATGATCTGACGTAGTTTCACTTTGACGTGCAGGTAGCGAGATCGTGAGCTATAACAAAAGCGTATTAATTCATGACTATCATTCATTCTAAACATGCCCAATACCTAATATCCAACGTCGTGAGGCATTTGACGCTACCGTGCCCATCCACCGCAGCAAGTTACCCAGAACGCCATGAAACATTACCAAGCCAAGCCGCCCATTGCTAAGTCAAATCACAAGGCATCAACCAAAAAACTTGGTCCTTGTCTTCTTCTAGTGCCATCCACCGTTGCCGTGCTTGGGCTTCTTGTGCTTATCCTCTAGCTTGCTGCCAAGGATCGAGCCTGCTATGGCTCCAATAATGCCGTGGCCGCCCAGCTTGTTGCCGCCAAAGTAACCAGCTGCACCGCCACCTAAAGCACCCATGAGGCCTCGGTCGCCTTCGGCTTGCATGTTGGGGTCTGTAGCGCCGTACTGCTGTCCTTGTTGTGGTTGGCCATAGGGATTTTGGCCTTGGGGATACTGGTCATGGGCATACGCGCCCTGTTGCGGGAATTGCTGCGATGGAGCCTGGCCGGGGTACTGGCCTTGTGGAGGGTATTGCTGTTGCTGGCCGTATCTGTTCTCGTGTTAACAGACGGAATGTCGTGTTGTAGAGGATCCTCTCTTACCCTTGCTGTTGCGGGTCATATGGCGCTACCTGTTGTCCATGTTGGAAACCACCGTGGGCAGGGGCACCATACTGCTGGTTATAGCCTTGCTGTTGGTAGCCCTGTTGCTGCTGGTCGTAGTAGCCCTGCCCTTGCTGCTGTGGTGGGTATTGCCCTTGCTGCTGGTAGCCACCCTGTTCCCAGCCTTGTTGTTGAGGAGGGTATTGGCCTTGGGGCGGGTATTGCTGATAGCCTTGGTTGTACTGGTCATAAGGGCCCGACATGATGATTGTTTGAGGTTTGTAGGTTCAGAGGAAGCAATTGAAGCTTGAAGTGGTGTTGCGCTGATGAGGGGTATCCGGGGTGGTTGACGTAAGGTTGGGGGCGGATACGGGAATACGAGGTTAATGTCGTGAATGCAGGCAAGAGCGTCACAACAGGAACAGCAAAGTCTTATACTGCCGACTTGCTTGCCGCAGCACCCAACAACATCTGCTGACCAGACGAATCTTCCGAATCTTTGGGGCGGAGCACATCCAGCGATTCCGGCTGCACTCACCCAGCCTCAGCCACCCAAAGGTCAAGCTCGTCCGGGAGCCACGGCCAGTTCGGCACGAGCGAACCGTCCACGACTCAACGCCGCATCGTCCATAGGCCCGATGCCAATTCTTCTCGCAGCTGTTAACAGTACATACCGAGTGGTGCGCATGTCGACGTAATGCGAGTCGTCTTTCACTGGTTTCGTAACATCCTAGAGAACGATCACAGCAAAGAAGGCTTGTCCAGCCTCAGGAAACACTCTCTTCCGGCCCCCCAGCAAACCTCCGAAACATTGTGTGCCTCTGTTCTTCCAAGAAATTGGCCTCGGCAGGATCGCAATAACCTGGCCACAAAGCACCGCCGCATCACGTCACGCTACTGAAAAAGGGACTTAGTGGAGCCCAACAGTCGACCACACCATCAGAGGCGCAGCAGTCTGCGTTCCTCGGAGAGCGTGTGGCTTTGTCGTCATGTGTAGGCTGTATGACCACAAGGCTGTTCTGCGCATTTCCGCCGGATCCTAGACAGGCTGCCGGTCATATGCGGGGAATTATTGAAGGAATTAACATCTGCTAACCATGACATCTGCGCCATAGACATCCAATTACTGTAGTCTCACGACATACCCCTGTGGCGTTTGATCGGCCCCGGAAACGGGAGCTGAAACGTGACCATGGCGCTCTGAGACAACTTTAAGACAAACCCCCAAACCCTGCACGACCATTTTGTTCTCGATCACAGCCCATCTTGCCCTATTAAGGGCAATTAAGCGCGCTCGGGGTCATGAAATCTCGCCATTTGGAGCGTCGTCGGCATCGCAATTGCTGCTAAACACTCCGTTATCATCATAGCGGCGCATTCATACCTTCGCCTCTTCCCAAACTGACATGGGACCAGCAGCGACTCACCACTAGTGTCATTCATGCGCTTTCTCAAAGTCCACCCCTCCCGCTATTCGCATGAACGTGTCTCGTCTTGAGCGTTCGCCCAGCCTTTCGCTGCACCTTTGCTGACTTTGCTTTCCCTTCTGTCCTTCGTTCCGCAGGCGGGCTTGTCGTTGATACTCACTTACATACATTCGCTACATCAACCTTTTTTATCGACTACGCTGGTCGCGGTCCTACACGCTTCCGATTAGAACTTCACCTTCGATCACGACAACCTTACATCGCTGGACGAGTTTGTGGATTATGTCTGCTGGAGAAATCGAGCGGCTGGAAGACTGAGAGGGGCTTTCCCCATTTGACGCCATCGCATACCGGAAGCAATGCCCACCCCATGGCGCCGTGGGGTTTACGACAAGGTGGAATATGTTGTAGTGGAGAGGAATGGTGTCCAAAATGGAAAGGAGTTGGAGGTAGAAGAGCCTATGGCCATTGTGGACCGCCAATCACGAGCCAAACGCCAGGAGCCAAGTCCTACAAATATAGATCATGATACCGACTCTGATAAAGACGATTACCCTGAGAATCCGGCCATGACACCTATGACAACACCTTCCCCTACGATATCGCCAGGAACACCAGCTGTAAGGAAGACGCGTTGATTTAAGGACTTGACTAAGACGAGCAGCTTCTGATCACAATGACTCTTAGTGGTCAGCCACAAGCCCTCACATCTGCCTTCGCCGACAATGACCCTACCGAGACCATCGTGATCGCCATGCCACCTCCGCCGCCTAGACCCCATCATGATCGTCCCATCTCTCAGACGACTGAGCATTTGCTCATTGCTGCTGGCTCCATTGGTAGGATGAACCGATGACATAGATTACACTATATACTGACATGTTTCAGGTATGACTATCATCATCGTTATGGCCGTTCTTGCCATTTACACGATGCGAAAACGAGGTCTTACTTTCAGGGACGTACTCCAACAGGGCAAACAGCAGCTCCGCCGCGGATCTCCACCCCCCGCGTCGTCAAGATATGGTCAGGACAAGAAGCAGAATTTCGAAGACGAATACGCATATGGCATGAACGACTCGTTCAACGCCCCTCAGCCAACAGCGGCGCCTGCACGATCTGGCTCTCTTTCTTCACAGAAACGGTTGCAAGCTCTTGAGCGAAGTGACAGCTTCAACCAGCCTCCGACCAGAGATGGAACGCAGAGCTTCTACGATGACACACCGTCACTTTCGAATTCGCATCGTCGGAACGAGAGCGCAACACCGTCATCACCCGTTTTGCCCATAGGAGGGCAACGTCGGAGTGCATCGACTCGCAACACCAGATCATTGGACGACGACGAAGAATCGCTGCGGTTCCCCGAACCTTCTCAGGAGCAAACTACAAACCTCCCGCCTCCTCCAACATTCTGTCAGTTTCTCTCAAACCGTCCTTCTATCTCTCAGCGGCCCGGTTTCGGCGGATTGGCTGCAGCTGCAGGTGGCATTGCAAGCAGGTTCAGCTGGACCAACTCCCAGGCCCCTCAAACACCACACGAACCCTCCCGCGATACTGCCACGCAGCACCTTGGTCGTGACAGCTTCATGACATCCCGCTCATCTGTTCCACGTTTCCGCACAGTAGACTCTTGGGTAAACCAGCAATCGAACCGTGTGGAAGAACAACGCCTCAAGCAGCAATTCCGTATGACGCAGTCCACCACCTACTCTGAAGATGAGGTACCTGAGATGCCAGCACTACCATCCGGCATACCCAAGAACGCGAGCGGCATAACCAGGCAAACAAGTGCTGCGGGCTTGGGCCGCAATGGCAGCAAGAACGGTCTGGTAGGAAGGGATATCAAGCACCAGAGACACGATACGCAGACTACTGCTCCTATTTTCAAGGCACACCCAGGCACTGAAGTACGCTTCAGCACACGTAGCGCCGTTCCCTCTGAGATCTTGGACAGAGGACGAGAGAACGCTGCACTTTAAGCACACACACGCATCATCGGCGTCAACGATTTCGTGTCTATTTTGTACAACCAACACGACGCTAGCATCTGCGAGCTCTCCTCCAGAGAAATTTCCTTAACAGTACCCAGCCATCGTCAGCGTCGGCGTTGTCCGTTGTTTCCAGCATGAGCATGTTTTGCATTTCCAAGCGCGGCATTTGGGGCGGAACTTGGAGGATTAGAGGGGGGGGGGGAATAAACAGCTCACGACTGGAACCTAGGAAAATAAGACAATACCTACCACAAACTCCTAGCGCCATCCCCCAACTTTTGTTATCTCAAGTCGTCTAGCGCCAATCCTTTCTATTTTGTACATTGCAACCTGTTGCTATTTAGCTTCGACTATGGAAATATCCTGTAGAATGTTTTTTTATTATCATCTCGCGATCCCCAATAATATCTACACGAAGTCGTCATCGACTGAAAAGAAGTCTGTCACCGTGTTTAGTCCACGTGCTTATGCTCAGATATGTTCATGACGTAGATAAGTACCCACAAGATTGATTCGATCGAAAGAGCAGGACAAAGAACCACCCATGCACTACTCGCCGGAGTCAAACAACCAGAAATCCTTCCCCCCTCCTCCTTCCCCGTCTCGTCATCCACATCCACAGGCAAAAAAGAACAACAGGCGACCCAGCTACAATACCAAAGACCCAACACCTTGCTGCCACCCAGCAGTCCATGGGGGACAAGGAAACCGCACAAGCAAGCCCCCGAAAAACAAGCATACGAGCTCGCGGGCTTGCCACATATACGGCACGTTCAGAGCTGCTGAGACGCCTGCTGTTGTTCGCGGGGAGGGAAACGAATGAACCAGGATATGACATGACATGGCATGGCATTGTGTAGTAGGTGGACAAAGTGCTTCCCATGTGTTTGACGATTGCATGATGAACCTGAGACCCGCGGAAAGGAATGCGGAAGTAAGTCCGGCTGCGACAATATTTTGGGGGCGTAAGCAGAGAGATGTGTTGGAGGATAAAGTGAACACATTTTTATTTATTTAATTTTTTGGGTTGCAATTTGTGCAAATGGGTAATCTGGGTTGAACGCGATGGAGTGGGGAATGGATGTAAGAAGGTTTAATAGGAAACACTATTAGCAGAAACGGGTGATCTAGAAGAAGAGGTAGTTTAATTGTAATACTTATCAAAGATCGCTTCAACCATTTCAATGGATTCCAACGGAATATCCTTTGGTTCATTCCTACAACTATTCGTACACATCACTACTAAGCTGATAGCTTTTCACTTCATCTCCTGCATACTATCTTGATGTCATGATCAGACCGTGACACGTGACCCAAGAAGCTGTCCGACAAGCCAGCCATGAATATCCTACCTAAGAATGTAAAATGCCCAAGATAATGCAAAGAAGATAGTAAACGCTCTTTACCGCCCGCGTCTAGCCACGTCTTCCAGGAAACCTAGCAAAAATGTCTTGTCCACCGGGTTCTTGCCCTCGCTTGTGCTTCCTGTTCTGGCTTGATCACCAAGACCAACCAGACTAACACCTTCGTTTTGAATTAGGCCAACTCCTGGATCGACTGGGCGGCTCGTTGGCGGTACAACAATGCTAGGAGCTGTCCCGTCTCCGATGCTGCTGATGCGACTCCTATTCGCCATTCCTTCCGGGCTGGTTGAATTTACGCTACTGTTCACAGGCAGCGGGCTTACAGGACTGACGACACCGGACATATTTGTCTTGGGAGTGGGCGGGAAAGGAGATCGGGTTGGTGGGATTGGGCTCTGCATTTGGGATTTGGGGGACGGGGACGATTTGCTACCGAAGAGGGAGAGCAGGACGTTCTTCTGGCCTGAAGGTACGGATTCATGTCGGTCCATGCCAGATGAAAGTGGAGGGATGGGTGAGCGAGATGGCAATACTGCTGGTTGGGCTGGTGGAGGTTGTGGGGAGGAACCTTTGAACATGTCTAGCAAGCCTTGTTTATGCGATGTCGTCTCTGCTGAGGCTGTACGAAAAAGATGGTTAGTGACTGGGAGCCGATATGTTATACCAGAAATAGGTGTGAATATAGTGGTGTACATACCTGCCTGTCCTGGCACTTTGGTCTGTTGTGGAGGTCTTTTCAGGATTTGGGGCTGGAATGCCATTTGCGGTGATCCAGATACCTCAACCGGCGGCACGGGTTTAGGTGAAGCTTGTGGCGCACGCTTAAGTATCTGTTGAGGCATGAAGGGCATATTAGTGGCTGGGGACGGTCCGCGTGAACTGCCGTTCGTCGGCTGTCTGTTCTTCTTCATAGTGTCAAAATCTGGGGCGTTTATTGGTCCGCTCACAGTCGCCGATGTCATATTCTTCTTCGTTGGCGGAGCGTTGAATATGCCAAGAAGAGCCGCATCGGACTGTCTGGACGGATTCGTGACAGATTGCGCGGATACGTATGCTGGCGTTGTGGGGAGTGCAGACAGCTCTGCAGGCGGAGGCTCGGGACTTGCCAGTGGTGGTGTAGATTTGAACAAGGTTAGCAACGAATCTTGATGGGCGTTCCTAGGCTTTGGCTGTTCAGGTTCGAAGCTCGAACTGATAGGAGGTGACTGAAAGTGCGGTGGGCTGGGAGCGAATTGCGCTTGCGGTGATACGAGACCATGCGGCCTGTGTTGAGGTAGCGGATGCTGTATTCTCGGCGTTGTTTGTGAGCTTCGGTGCAGTGGGGCAGCGATCGTAGTTTGAGGCGATGGCGGGAAAGTAAGTTGCTGATTATCGTTCTTGAACGAGTTCAGCAATCCAAGTGCATGCGCATTGAGATTCGGTGCGGGCAACTTGGATGCCGGTGGTATCGCCGGCCTGCCTTTTCCGCCTGCAAATTGCGAGTCGCCAATGTCTTGAAATTGTGGCCGCGAATTGCGTTGGTCAAACGCTTGCTGCATGTTAGGTGGCTGGGGTGGAAACATGGGCTGCTGTTGCTGCAGTGACTGGTGCATGAAGTGAGGGGACATGTGCGGCGGTGGGGGCTGCATATCATTCAGATGTCCTGGGGGCCCACGGAATGGTAGACCTTGGTGTGGTGGGAAAAAGGGCGGCGGAGGCCCCATGTTGTCCATCTGAGGTGGCCGCGGATGGTGCTGACCATGAGGACTTGACGGCTGCATAGGTGGGGACAGGATCTGGTCAAAAGGCGTCCGAGGCTGTTGGTTTCCCGCAAGCGGGTTGTTGCCTTGGTTGAATAGGGCCAAGAGAGGGTTTCCTTGGGGTGGTGGTTGGCTGGGGGCTTCGACTGGCGGTGACTGAATGCCTACGCTGAGTAGACGCTTCAGCGCTTCAGCTGGATCCTGGCTCTGTTGTGGTGGTGCCTGATGCTCTTCGGACAGCTCTGGAAAGGAGTCGCTCGGACGGTGGCCGCGACCTAGCCGGGCCACCATGTCGGCAAAATTGCTGGCTACCTGGGCGTCTGCGACGGGCGCTGCTTGGTCAGCCGTAGTCTCGTATAGTGTAGGCTGCACGTCTTCATCGTCGGTCCCTGCCACCGGCGCTCGAGCGATGTGGGCGCTGTTCCGTGCTCTCTGCCTCCCCAGCTTGTGCTGCTGCTTTATCCACTGCTTCAGAGGCCCCAAAAACGGTGCGACCATGTAGAAGCTGCTCTCTTTGATCAAATCCTGACCATTGCCCTGTTGCTGCTGCACCTGGTTCTTCCGCCTCAAGGTAGGCAGATCCGTGAGCTTGTACCAGTCGATCTTGGAGATTTCCTTCCTCGTCCGTGGCTCGAAGTATGTGTCCATGGGCACACCGCGGAAGACGTACAGCATCATACTCTGTTCGCGCATGGTGACGGTGATCTTCTTCATGTATTCGTCAGGCTCGACTAGGTCAGCCTCCCTCAGGTCGTAGCCCGTCTCCTCCCAGACCTCTCGCACTGCGCAATCGAGATCCGTCTCTTCCTTGTTGATCTTTCCTCGTGGGAAACTCCATTTTGCGCCCTTCTTCCATCCCTTGACCAGTACGGCGTGTGTCATGTCCTCGTTGAGCATAATGGCCCCGCGCACAGGGACCCGTGTCTTGTAGGCGAGGAACTGTTCGTAGGCCTGCTGGTGCAGCTCTTCCGAATAGGCGGAGAAGAGCGGGCAATGCTGGAACATGAGCTGGGAGAACTTGCGCAGGTGCATCGAGGGCAGGTTGTTGGGGTCGAGCGGACGGATGAAGTCTTCGTAGAACCATTGGGCCTCCTCAATCTGGAAGCATATTCGCTCCACTGACTGCAGTTCTTCATTGGGGAGGTTGACGATGAAGCGCACACAGAGGTCGTCCAGCCATTCAACTAATGTTCGGGTTGTGTTTGTCATGGTGGTTGTATGGCTGGCCCGTATCGAGCATGCCGCGTAGAGCTCGTGTCGCAGAGGGTGGGGAGCACTCGGGCACCAGTCAGCCAGCTGTCGCGTCACAGGCGGCGGGTAGTAGCGAGAGATGCAGATGCAGATGCAGATAGATGCAGGGATGCGCGGTGAAGGCGTGCACAGCCGCAAAGAATGTCGAAGAATATAGGGTCGAGTGGGCGAGCGTGTTGTTGATGTGTTGTTGTCAAGGGCCTATCGGAGCGTCGAGTGGTGGCTGCAGTTGGTTCGAGTCGGCAGGCGCGATCGGCATCAGAAGTGGCGGCTGTGGCTGTGCTTGCAGGCGAAAAGAAGGAAGGAAGGAGCGAGCGAGAGCCATGACGTTAGGGTCTGGGATCGCGCCACCGAACAGAATCAGGGCAGACTCCAGCGACTCACCGCCGACGCATTCAATGCGATAAGTACGCCCGTCGTCCTTTACTTTTGTCGCTCCTTTCACTTGTTGTCTCTTCACAGCGCGACCCGTACCTTGTTCGTTGCCAGTCGCATTTGCCAGCTATACATACGGCAGCGACGCGCCCGTTTCACATTTTCCAAGGAGAAGCACCGCCCGCCAACCATACAACAAGCGCGCTCAAAGATAGCCGCACCACCACGCACTGTTAACGGGCCCGTTTGAACTACAGAGACATATAAGGCTTCTTTTGCGGTCTCGTCTACAGCTGCATTCACAACAGTCTTCACACCTCAACACCACAAATTACCTCACACACCACCACCCAACATGGCCGGCGTTGTCGCTAAGTACGCGATGAAGAAAGCGTTGGGGAAGGAGATGGAAAAATACAAGTCCAAGGATGTATCCGGTCCATACGTCAGTAGTCGTCTTTTCGCTCTTGATTGCACAAACTAATTGTTTTGTAGGATCCATACTACGCTCTAGTGCCGGATAAGAAGAAACCCCACAAAATGAGGAAAGTCAAGAAGGACATACCAAACTATCTTTCCGAAAATGATGTCAATGTCCTCGCCAAAGCCCGGAAGACCGCATACAGGCTGGACTACGCCCTCTTCACCCTCTTTGGAATCCGATTTGGTTGGTCTTCAGTCATCGGCCTTATCCCCGCCGTGGGTGACGCCGCAGGTTCGGCCTTGGCCTTGAACCTCGTTCGGAACATGACCAAGGTTGAAGGCGGTCTACCGGCAACCGTTCTCTTGATGATGCTGTTCAATGTTGCCTTTGACTTCCTGATCGGCCTTGTTCCCTTTCTTGGCGACCTTGCCGATGCAGCTGTTAAAGCCAATGGCAAGAACGTTCGCCTCCTCGAAGAGCACCTCGACAAGCTCTACAAGCCTAAGGAACTCGTGGATAGAGATTCCCAGCTACCAATGGAACGACGACCGCGCCCTGCCTCCGTCTATGTCGACTTTGACGACGAGATTGATCAGCAACGCAACACTTTCGAGGACGACCACCATGACATTCGCCATCCTCAGCGGACCTACGGTGGAGGACGTGTCCAAGACGAAGAGATGGGTGGACGATACGACACTCAACGATCACGCAGAGACGAAAGACCCAGCCGGAACAACACTAGAAGTAGCAGACGTTGATGAGTTTCCTTGTGTCTTCTTTCATAGCGTCAATTCACACTGCTGGATATCAATCCTGTTGCTTGGCTATTGCCTGCATTTTGTGCCTTGCACATCGGCGTTGGTGGTTGCTCGCACTCTCTTTAACACAATACCCAAAGCGTTGTTGACTGTACACAACAATATTATGTATACTCTTGTAATATCTCTCATGTATCACCTGGACTCTCATTCTGTTTTCGTTTGTCGTCCAAGCTTCACCAAACCTCATGGTGGCCACACGGTGTTACCATCATCATTTTAGGTAGGACAAGCACCCCGACCCCTGCAGCAGTTGTGTGCAGCCCCCTCGAGTACCAATTGCGTTTGTACCCACATCTATACTTTTTAATTCACGCACCCGTCTGTTTGCTCGTCACCGGTCCGTGCGCATTCTTCTACCTCAATTCACATACCTGCCCCATGCGGACATCGAACCTCTTCCCAATTATAAACTTCATTACCTCCCTCTCACATACCCTCGCTCCATCAATCCCTTTGCGTATACTCGTGCTCATCGACGATAGAACGACGCTGCAATCGCCTTTCTGAAGCACCACACAGTGAGCACCTCTCAACCTACCGTCCCAGCACGTCACACCATGAAGTTCCTCATCACCATATCCCTCTTCCTCAGCGCCATATCCGCCACCGTCATTGCGCCCCGCCAACCCACAGACGCAGCCCACATCATCGCCCCCATAGGCCACAACGGCACCGACAACCCTAGAACACTCCTCCTATCAACCCCCAAAGACTCCATCCCACTAGCCCTGGCGTCCAGCAACAACGACCACAGCGCCATCCCCGCCAAAGCCAACATACAATCCCCCAGCACACCCACCACCCACAAAGTAGCCACCGTAACCCAGGTCACCCGCCCCCACGACCCAGAGCCCATCCTCATCCTGCCCTTCCACTTCCAGGTCGTAGAAAACTGCCTCGCAGACAACTCCATAGCAGCGCGCGGCGTCTACGCCAACCGCGATTACATCTGGGCGTTCAACATCCCGCCGGGCGCCACCATCGCCGTCGAACACGGCGTGGGCGGCTACCCCCGGAGTTTCCTCGTCGGCCCCTTTGAGTACGCGAGCAGTAGGTTGCACTTCTCGTATGCGAATGCGCAGTGGGGGTGTGAGTGGAGTGATGAGGAGACGTGGAAGGAGTGTGGGGAGTGTAGGAGTGGGCTGTGGACTGCGGATGTGCTTGATTGTGGGACTGTGGGAGGGCGGAAGAGTAGGAGTAAGGAGATGGATTGTTCGTTTATCATGGGCTGGAGGAGTCAGCTTACGAGCACTCCGATATAGCTGTCATGAATTGTTTTCATGGCGCGCAAGTCTGGGAAAGGGGATGTTTTTTGTCTCATGAGCGCTTCCCCAGATTGACTGGATTATGCACGACCAAGTTGATTTTTTTCTTTAAAAAAAAACAACAGCAACAAAATGTGCCGAAAATCACTCAGTTATGAAGGGGTCATGTCACAAATTCGTGTCTTCGGGTCGGCATCCGATCACCAAGGATACGGTACCAAATGATATTGTAATCATTAGTTTGGGGTATCTAAATATCCCAATTAGGCCGTCAATTCAACAACCAAGCAAGTCCCATGGGTGATTTTACCACCCTCATTGATCAGAATGCCCCCAATTCAAGCAAACGCCGATACCTCAATGCTTGACAATGACCTATTCATAACATCCGCAAGCTCCTACACATGCATTCATCTAATCAACAATGACGCCCCTACCGCCCACTCTCTTATGGCTGTAGTCATCATCATCCTCCTCATCACCATCCCAGTGCACAGTCTTTCGCGTAGGCTTATGAATGCGTACGCACCACAGGAAGTAATCCTCTAGTGGTAGCAAGTTCAGCAACACCCTGTTACCCCACCATGCCAATCCACAGACTATGGCGCCAGCCACAGCATCCAGGATGAAGTGATTCGCCGTTGCCACAATAGCGACGAGGATGATAGTGGGATACGCGACACCCAGGAAGATGCAGAATATGCGGCGAGGCGACGGAATACGCATGCGCAGACCCATTGTGACAGCCACGGTGCGAGATCGGCGGTGCTGCGGAGCAAGCGGAATCGACATGATGGTGAGGCCGATGAGGAGCGAATATCCGAAATGAAGCGAAGGCATGGCAGCATATTGGTTACAGAACTTGTTTTGCGTCCATACACTGCTTTCGCCCTCGGCACCGTGGACAGTGTCGACGAAACCGAAGCTGCGCGCTTCTTTGCCTACAGAGCCGGGAACATCCGGGTCGGAGAGAAGACGAGGCGGCATGCATGGCCAGAGTGTAAAGATGATGAAAGCAATCAGATTGCAAGTAGCCATCGTTCTGCGCCTCGCAGCATACAGCTTAGGGCCTGCAGGGCTGCCGTCTACCTCGCCCATTGGCTTGTTATTGAGGGGAAGATCGATTCGGTTGCGTGTTGTGGTGTGGTAGAAGAGCCATACTAGGAACAAGATGGTACCGGGGATATGGATGAAGGAGTATGTACGGTTCGTCCAGTGAAGGAGGAAGGGGTGTTTCAAGAACCATGCTTGAACGTCGAGCTCGAAGAAGATGTGCAGCTTCTGTTCGAGGTGAATGATTTGGAGGGCGTGGCGCCGAGCGACGTTTACGGTGCCTTCGACCATGGTTATGGCGGAGAATGCGCGGCCCAATTGGTACACCTATTGGGACGACATGTTAGTACCTTTGTACAGAATTGTATGCTGTCCTCGCAGTAGTTTGCTTACCCAGTAGATCAGCGCCCAGTACCAGGCCTCCACAAGGAAGGGAAACTTCTGCAGCAGCCGACTGAGGAAGTAGTCCTGAAACCTCTTGGTGTTCGGGCTCATGACCTCTTTCTTCATACCCAGTACCACGACCTCTCGTTTCCTCCACTTGGGCTCTTCGTCGACATGGGAAAGAAGCGATGCGCTAGACGATGGACTAGATCGACCAGAATCTGGCGAACTTGATCGCGGCGAGTTTTGGTATACTCTCCGCCGACCGAAGAGACGGTATTCTGGGTTTCGATTGACCCACGTGCCACCGAAGAGTAGGGTGACTACCACGAGCGGTTCTATGAAGGCTCCTGCGCCCATGGTGGAGGTCTAGGCTCAAAGAGAGCCGACGATGCTAGGTTTGGGCGCGCAACTGTCGAAAGCCGCGAAAGATGTGACTTGAGAACTTCGATGCTTGACTGCCTAGAGGAAGCTGGATGTATTTGTAGGGATGACGGTGGTGTTTGACTAGTGTAACAGCCGATTGATCCGGGTATCCCAGGGCGGATGTTCGGGAGTAAGACAGTGTTGTGCCTGCTATGTCCTCTTGTGAGGATAGGAAAGAGTAGTCCCGGGTGTCTGGAGAGAGCAAAAGGTCTGCCTACGGCAAGCTTCAAGCGACAGAGGAACAGGTAATAAGGCTGGCCGATGCTGAGGACTACTTCCTAGGCGAAAGGCCAGGTGCATGGCGCGTAGTGAAGTCAGCGGAACGCACGGCATGCAGCCATGGCAGGCGGATGTCGGACGAAAGTGCTATGCCCTGGCAGTTGGTGCGGCGTACAACCCCAAGGTGCTGGATGCAGGAAGAGCCGGCTTTCCGTTGTGACTGCTGACTTAGTGTTCGCGTGCTGACATGTCATTTGCTGCACGTTACGTCAGTAGCATCTTGGGGTTTTGACAGCAGTACTCGGGTCCCAGGCCCTTCTCACACTCGAAACCGTTGTGAATGCGATGCATAGAGAGAACCCATCCTCATTGCCATGTGCGCATCATGTCCCAAGTTTGACGCTGGCTGCCCGCATGCTGAAGTTGAGGCACAAGAACACGCGACCCTCGTCCCCAGGCTTGGCTTCCGCCCAGTGCCGGCGCTAGCCCGCTTTGGAAGTGTTGGCAACCAGTACGGAGTTTTGCGTATTGCCGATTCCGAGTCGCATTGTGTGTAGACCGTATTGGACTGAATCAGAATCGGAGATGCGCCACATATTGCATACATATGATAATCAATGTCGAGTATAACATTCTCGGATCATAGAACGACGCCCGGATAAATGTGTGGCTACCAGCCCTACCATCTTCTTGCGACGGAAGTTTGCCTACCAAAGACGCCAGACACCGTGCAACGTCTGGAAAACACGGTGTGCAGCGAGTGTATCGACTGCGAAGCGCAATGAAGCCAACAGTCTTTCGATCCGCCAAAATGCCAAATACAAAAGGAGAGCACCATTTCGCTGTAACATAGGTGACGCATGATTACAAATGAACCCCGAGTTTCCTTGACGCCTCGCTGAAAAGGACGAAAGAGTAAGGAAAGGTATAGTGGTAACAGTAGATGAGCAGATAAAATCGACCTGACAAAGAAAATGGGTTGGTGTCAACGCTGGGGTTGAATGGTGGTGGCGCCCAGCAGCACCCCTCTCAGCAGGCGACGCTGTTGAAAGGTGCGCTCTCTTGGAGGTCCTCGACAAGGGCGTCCACGTTGCTGAGGTATCTTCCCAGCATATGCTGCTTCTCTTCTTGCGATCGAATGTGCTTCCTGCCCGCACCTCCGCCATCGTCGCCAGTCGCCGTGCTACCCCGCCGCTCGAAAGCATTTGTCAGCTTGCTTGGACTCCGCTGCGGGCCGGAAACTGGGATCTCGGGCATGAGGTAAAAGTACAAAAACTCCAGGAGTTTGACTTTGACGTTCTGTGTAGTTTCTTCGTCCTTGAATAGGCTTGTCACGGTGAGGAGACCGTCCATGTGTTCAAACACTCGTGTGTTTTGCGGTGTTGCGAGGAGTGCTGTAACGAGGACAAGAAGGGCTTGCGATTGGATAGCTGGGCAGTTATAAGGGTCGAGCAGATCGAGGAGGAGGTTCATGTAGACTTCGCGACCGAAAATGATGCGCGATGGTGGGTGTAACAAGAGGAGGCCTTGTATGTTCGATAACGAGGAGAGAATGAGGATGTCGTTCTGGCCGTCTAGAGGTGAGGTTGTTAGCTGTTGTTCAACAATGTCCAGGCGCACCTCTTACCCTTACTGCTTCCCATCCCCAACAATCGATCCAAACAGTCAGCTACCCGTGTCACGACTACACAGCGTTAGTCAATCTTCATGTACTTTTGTCTGTCCGCACTCACCATTCCATTCAAAGCCCTCTTGTAGTCGAAAGAACTCTCTAAACGCAAGATCGTCTGATAACTGTCCCAGCTTCTTCGGCGTTGGCTGTTGTTGATCGCCCAAGTTAAGCGCAGAGGCATTCCGTCGGTGGCCTGATGGTGAATGTCTTGGCTTGCCGCTGGAAAGACATATCTGTGCCAGCATGCCCTCGATCTGGCGTAGCCCTTTGCGAATCTTTTGCGTGTCCTTGGACGCAATGTTGTCGAATGCGAGGGACAGTAGGGCCTCCATTGTGGAATCTTCTGAATCTACCGTTGCAAAAAGGTAGTGACAGCTTTACCAACAAGTGTTAACATATGCTGCGACTAACAATGCAGTCCAGATGTTGTTGAGATCAAGCGTTGAAGATGCAGGAATAAGCAGGGGAAGTCGGGAGGGGGGGGGTTGACATGCAGCTAAGAGGTGCAAAGTGTGGAGTAAGCAATATTGGGAGCCTTGTGTGGGCCGCAAGATTCAGGCTTGGGCCTTCTGGAGATGGCCGACCGTGGGCGTGCGATAGAGCGTTTGTGTCATCGATAAACACCCGCCGTTGTCATGGTAATGGAGACCCATCGGCGGCGGATCGAGCCGTGCACTATTAGCCTCGGCAGGGCATCACAACCACACCCCAACAACTCATCTTGCGCGACACCCTTACCTTGTCGCGACAATGGTACTACCCCTTTGCTACACGCATAACCTCTGCTAGTAAAATTACAGCGGCATTGCGACGGGCAACTTGCGGTCAAAGCCGTTGAGAACTCTGCGCCTTGCCTGGACCCACAGAGCCAACTACGTCATTTTCTACTTGCGAGGCCTGTGATGCATCGCACGTCTAAATGAGAGTGAAACAGTGCGACATCGCTTCCAAGAGAGGTAATACGAGGATGCGTGCAGGTGGCGAAATCACAGCCTTTCCGTTGCTGGTCACCGGACCTTGGCGCAGCAATTCCGCTATGCCACTATGGCTGACCGCAGCTCCTTTTTCGCGACGATCAGGCCTTCGCAGTTATAAGGCTTCAACGCCAAACCTCTTTCTCGTGGTTTGATGCACGTTTGAGCAAGAAACTGCCGGTAGTAGTTTACCTCACTCATAAAATCGGCCGTTCAGCCTTGTGCGCCAGGCATCATCCGCCCTAGACGATTTTTATATCTCTCACATCTGGGCAGTCCGCTACCATGGAACTCTCTGCTACTTTCTATAGTCGAAACGCTGTTACCTCCGGCTACGAATTTGCATCCACACTCATCCAACACCGGTAACCACCGTCCACTTGCTGCTCTCAGCATGAAAGATCACCTTTGGACAAGCTTGACACTTCCCTGTTTCTTAATCCGCTTCGCGTTGATCACACCGACAGTATACTATTGGGGTTATGCAAAAGAGCACTACAAATTGGTCAACAGCAATGTCCAACTTCACAACGGCACCTACGGCACGGACATCCTCCCTGGCGAAAAGCTTGCAGCCAAGTGGGGTTTTATCTTGTTCATGTACAACTTGGTCATCTGGCTTCCTTCGATAATTTGCATACCTCCCCTGAACTTACTTCTTACAATTGTCGACACTGCGCTTACCGTTTTCCTATCGATTACGACGCATTATCAGACTGGATACGTACCTCACAACCTGGAAGCATGCCATGATCCTGATGGTCTCGAATTGCAGCGACCTCCCGGCACGAACGAAAGTTTTTTCGCTGCTGCTGGAAGGCTGAACGGTACAGTCACTACCCCGACCAGGATGTGCGTGGATTTCGTGAAAGAGTGGCAGTATGGGGTTGCGCTATCGTAAGATACATCTAAGCACATCCGCGAGTCTCGCGCTGACTGCAAAAGTTTTCTCTACGCCCTCATATCCTTTTTCGGTTTCTTTGCATTCTTCGGCGCTTTTCGACAAGCCAAGAAGGAAAACACATCGATCCTTGATCAAGTCAAAGAGACGCTCAGTTTCATATGGGGTGGTCTTTTTTGCTTAGTGAAATGGCCAGTGGTAGTCACGTGGTTTATCATGTACTACACTCTGGTTTTCATCTTCCGGTGCCTACCCCTAGATGTCAAAGCCCCGGTGCGGTCAGGACGTCGGTACGCCGTGAAGACTGTACTGGGTGCAGATCAAAAGACGGAGATCATGCTGTCAGAGCTAAAAAACGTCCTAACCAAGAGAGAAGACGTAGTAGGGTTGTACCAGAGTAGTGGTGGGACTCATACCGAGCTAGCACAGTTCTTAGGTGTATACGACATGCTTGTAATGGTCACCAAGCACCTGCACTACGTCGATCTCGTCAGTTTATCGACCGTCTCGAAATCCGTTCGCGAAGCTGTCTTGCCTTCAAATGACATCTCTCGCCGACTCACGATGTTCAGACAATATACCTGCGACTGTCATGAGAAAACCACCTGCTGGTGCTGCATGAATCAGATTTGCGGCAGCTGTCAGGAGGACTATCCACTCCCGCAAACGATTGCATTCTATCACGTTGACAATTGCGTTCCATACTGCGCATCCTGCTATCATACGCACATCGTTCGCCATCCCCGCGTACGTATTGATCGATTAAAAGGGAACTCACCTTGCATCCATGCTCCAAGGCCAACTCGACAACGGAATTTCTTATGGCGTTTTCGCAATAGAGGCGCATACTACACCAATCCACTGGGCTTCCCTCCGACCGATAGGCAAGTCTGTCGTAGCTGCAATCAATTGCCTGCAGAGGAGCTTGCGTTGCGAAACGCCAGGGATGCAGTAACGATGCTAAAGAAAGGCTTGAAGAGCAATGGAGAAAAGTGGAAGACTTGTGCGAATTCCGGATGCGACCGGGGTTTGGGGACGGGTCCCAGATTCTGGATATGTCAGTTATACACTTGTAGGAAAGAGTGTACAAGCGCCGTGCATCAAGCATGGGGCAGCAAGGCAGACGATGGTGTGGATGGCGACGCTCTCGTCTGATGGAAGATTGTCGCGTGTGACCGAGCTTTAGCTATATCGAATGGCACAAGTATATACAGAGGGGTGACAAAATGAAAGAGACTTTTTAAAAATTACCTTTTTTAAAGCTTCATATCTAAATAAATAGCAGAGCTAGGAGTATAATTTTTAGTGGTTTGAAAAGCGCAGAACTTCCTTTTTAAGTTAGGCTACTAGTAATCCTGCTTAGTAAGCATGATGGAGGCGATAAAAGGCAGTGAAAATAGAGGTCAAAATAAATCTAGACAAACCTAGCTACAACTTTTTATTGACAGTATCTTTTTTGCTAAAAGTATTAAGTGTTATATAATAGCCTATAACGTAGGTGCATGCTTCGCGTGCCACCATGCTTCGCGTGCCACCTTTGCCAAGACCCCACCAAAACCTCCCCTATTACAGCCTATTACAAACCACTTTAGCTTAATATAGCATAGAAGACCTAAGAATAGTATTAAGAGGCTACTTCTGCTACATAGTTACACGTTCGCGCGTTATATCTAGTTTTATTGCAGCGTCTACAGTGTCTTTAGGACAGTTTGCCTACTTTAGCGCGCACTTGCTTCTTTACCTTCTTCTTACCGTGTCCGTGCACTCAATGACCCAGTTCGCTCAATGACCCACTTGGCAACATCACAACTTTATAAAAATGAGGCTGTAACGCCACCTACAATAGCTATTATCACGAGATCCTGTAGAGTTGTACTAAACAGATGCTTGCGATCAATTTGGGCTTTACAAATTTAGTAAGTAACTTAACGTTGCGGCCGCGGCAGGTGGTGAGCGTTAGGGCAGCTAATACAGCCCCCTTATCTTGCACTTAAGATGGTACAACAACAATACGCTTTTAACGCTTTTTAGACGTCTTAGAGGCTTGTAAGGCCTTGCGCTTACCTAATTAGGATAGTTGTATAGCCTTTTAAGCGTCGCAAGCTAATTTCTAATGCTCCTTTTTAGCTGCCTTTTTAGTCTTCTCTTTCTACCTTACCTTCTTGAGCCTCCTCTTTTTAACACGCCTCTTTTTAGCTTGTTCAGCCTTATATAATTAAGCTTGCTCAATTAAGTAAGACCTCTTAGCTTTTTAGAGTTATAGTAGTTGTTGTTTATGTTATTAAACTACCTTGTTGTCCTAAGCCTGACAGACCTTCTTAGGCGACTAAAAAATAGCACTACTATAGTACTCTGTAAAGGGCTGAAGCCTTGATGTTCCCTAGTACTCGGCCTGTGGCCTTCGTTGGCTTTCCTTACCTCAGCACTAGCAGCTGACTATCAGCCGCACTATTTGCGCTAGCTTCTAGCTAATCTAGTAGCCTCTGCTAAGTAACTCTACTACTAGCTGCACTAGTTACGCTAACTGTCAGCTAACCCGGCAAACCTCCAATAAACCTCAGTTTGTCCTAACCTTAGTTAGTCCTAACTATCCGGGTTGGATATAAAACCTTTACGTAGTCTCTCTATAGTTCTTTATCTAATTTATTACTTTTCACTGTTACCTTACATCTTTAGTTAACCCAACGCACCCTTACAATTAAATTAGAACCTTCTTTAGCTACTCGCGTAGCTACGTCGTACTTGGGAGCCCTCTAGAGCTATATCTACGCGCGAGAATCTAATTAATTAGACTGCTAATTAATTAGTTAACTGTTTAAATCCACTAAAGGATTAACAGAAGAAGCACTAGATAGAAAGTGCTAAAGGATACTTAGTTGTATAAGTCCTTAAGGCGTTTGAATTTGTTGGATAAGCCTACTAAGCGTACCGAGGTGGACGGCGTACCGCGCATGACTGCGTAACGCGCACCTTTTGCCATAGTAATCTCTAATATTTTCTAATATTAAAATAGCAGTAACTTCTTTAAATACGAACCTTTTTTGAAAATTCTTGAAGATTGAGAATCTAGAAACTCAGATCTAGAACTCTAGAATTTTACTTTAGTTTCATATAGCTTGGTTTTAGGGATATTAGCGCTCTATACAAATATAAGCTTTTTATTTATAAAGATTTTAAAAATTCTAAATAGGCTAAAAGTTTCTGTTTCTTACTTAAAGTCTTAAATATAAGTAATAGTACTTAAAAGTATTATACTTAAGAAGATATAAAAGAAATTCTAAAATCACATTATAAAAAAATCTTATTTTTAATATAACTTTCTTAAATGTTAACTTTCTTGGAAAATTCTTTTAATTTGAGTATTTGAAAGCTTAGCTTTATAAACTTAGAATTTTACTTTAGTTTAATATAGCTTGATTAAAAAGTTTATATTTGTATAGAGAGCTAATATCTCTAAAACCAAGCTATATGAAACTAAAGTAAAGTTCTAGAGTCATAGATCTAAGTTTCTAGATTCTCAATTTTCAAGAATTTTCAAAAAAGGTTAGTATTCAAAGAAGTTATTGCTATTTTAATATTAGAAAATATTAGAGATTACTATGGCAAAAGGTGCGCGTTACGCAGTCATGCGCGTTACGCCGTCCACCTCGGTAGTAGCCTTAGAAAACAGACGAAAGATAAGTCTACTAAGCGTAGTAGCTCCTACACAAAGGATAAGCCTACTAAGCGTAGTAGCACCTACAACAATCCCTGCCAATAATATAGAGTACTAGCGAGTACCTATAAATACAATAGCAGAACCCTTAATAGCTTTTCTAGTTGTGAGGATAGCAGAATTACACTAAGATGGTGTTAGCAAACCTAAAGTAGAGACTACTTTAGAGAGACTTTGTAGAGCAGGGGGCCTAGACGAGATGGCTACCTCTACAAGAGTACAGGAAGCTTTCTAAGCTTGGGAAGCTATAGGCACAACATTGTAATAAGAAAGGGAGCCTAAGGTAGAACAACAACCTCCACCTTAGTTACCTACCTTATTAGCTGCCCTAGGAAATTAACAAGCTTAAACGCCTAGGTGTTTTAAACAACTAGATCTTAATACCTTTAATAGAAATAGAAAGATGTACTAAATCTTTCAACAACAACTTACTGCTAAGGTAGAAAACAACAAGGAAGACTTTAATACAGAAAAAAGGACTTGTGATTACGCCTTTAGTTGACTAAAAAGCTTAGCCGTGACTCTTACTCTGCCTTTCCTCAACTAAATAGGGATTTCTAATTTATAGAACTTTAATAAGTTATTAAACTTTTTTAACTAAATGTTTAGTGATCCCTATAGCGCAGAGAGAGCTAAGAACAAGCTTTAGTCTATAAGCTAAGGCAAGAAAAGCATCTGCAAATACATTATAGAATTCTAAGAGCAACTGCTATTATCTAATAGTAGCTTAGACGAGGATACAAGGATGATGCTTTTCTAAAAAAGTCTTATTTAGAAACTTTAATACAAACTTATAGGTATTACCTATAAGGATTTAGACAGTCTACAAAACAGGGCAATAGAGATTGCTAATTACTTCTACAGAATAGAGGAGTACTCTAAAGGCAGAGACAACAAGCCTAAGGAGTATAAATCTAGAAGAACCTCGAAGTTGATTGTATTAATAAGATATTGTATTAATGATTGATTGTATGATCTTCTGTTGTTTTCATTGTGCGGATTCCGGGTGCCCTTTTTATCCGTGGGACGCTTGGCAGCGCTAGGGCGTTAGTGTCCTAGCGCCACCCCCAGATCGCCCTTCTAGGATCCTTTGTTCAGTCTCGCCGACCTCCTGATCACCTCGCGCAAATCTCCTAAATCTGACAAGCAGCTAGCTTAACAGCTAGTATATAATTAACAACAGCTACGACAGCAGTAGCTTTAATAATAATAACTTCTCTAGTAATTATCTTTCTAAGAATAGTATACTTAAGGAATACTTCCCTTACTTATTCTGTATAATTGCTCTTAAGTTTGCCGTCCTAATTGCTATACAACTTATACATATAGGCACGATTATTACGTAGAAGTATACTAACAATTATCTTATAACTTTATATATAGAAGTAATAGATTAGATTCGTGTTACTATACTGCTTACCTCTAGACTCTTGCTGCTGAAGCTAAAATAGCTTAAGATGCTTTTAAGCTCGCTAAAGCTAAAAAAGCTAAGTATAATCTAATAATAGAGTTAAGTAATTACAAAGACTCTAATGCTTAATAGTAATTTTAGTTTTGTTTTTCTAGTTTTCCTACTTATCTAGCTTACGTTCTCTTGTTTATTCTAAGCAATTAAGAGGAGACTTAGCTTAGTACATAGATGTTGCTGCTTAACATAAATCTTTTACTTATTTATTATTATTGCTATTAATTAAATACCTAACTTATTAAAATTTAAGCAACTGCTTAAACTTCTTAGACTGTTATCAAGTAAGCAACTTAGTTAGTTTATTAGCTAGCATAATTACTGTTTCTAGGTACTTAACCTAAAATAATTCTTTAGTATATTCTTGCTACAGCTACATATTTTGTATATCTATATGCCTTACTTAAGTGCTAATCTAATTATTCTTCTTGATTATAAGCCTAATTGTTTATTAATTATTACACTAAACTGTCTAGATATCTCCTAGATTAAGAGACAGCTTATAAAAGAAGCGCTTAAGGGCTATAGCCTCCTTAGTAGTGTGCTTAAGGGCGAGTAGCTTAGCCTTAGTAGTTAATATAGTAACTGTAGTCTACTAAGCTGCCTTCTAAAATCTTAGACTACTATATAAGATAGCTATATAACTATAAGATAATTAGCAAGTTTCCTAGTTATCTGCAAAAGAAGCGTCGCCTGCAATTATTAAGTCTAGGCTATTGTAGTTCCTGTACTAGGTCGCGTCTTATCTTGTCTAATAGAGGTATATAATTACCTATTTAATAGCTTTTATATACTTATTACTAGGGTTTGTAAGGAAGTGTAAGAGCTTTAGGATTAAGTAAGTAATATCTAGTTGCAGCATAATAGCTGTGTATAGCACTAATCTAACCTTTTCTTAGTAGGCCTTAATCTCTTACTTAGTTGCTTTGCTAGTGTTCTTAATTAGCTCCTCTGATAGTAATAGAGTCTTAAGAAAGCTACTATCTTCTAGCTTAAATTTCTTCGTGATCTTATTAATGTACGTATTATATATAAGTATAATTATTTACTTCTTGTAATCTCTAATTACTCTAATACTAAGGAACTATTTAACTAATCCTTGTTCCTGTATCTTGTACCTGTCTATAATCTTTAACTAAAAATCTATTACCTTCTGCTTATTTTTTTTTAAGGTGTCAAGGGTGGTGGTTGTTGTTGTAGTTAAAATAGGGTTCCAAAAAAGTGAAAAGCAGCTACCCTCTACTAATCAATCGCAAAAGTCAGAAAAAAAAGATTGTGTGTAGTCAACAAGATATAAACAGTAGGTGGATGAGTTCTAGGAGGAAAGCTTAGACTACTAAGCAATAATTAGGGTCAAAAATTTTGCTAAAGTACTACAAAAAACACTAGTTAAAACGTGTCTAATAGCGATTACTAGCCTATAGCTAACAACAAGATTACAGTAGGATTGTAATAGGATTACAATATAATGTAATAGAGGAGGGAAAGGACACGTACGTACTGCAGCAGGAGCCTGCAATACTTTATAAAGCTACTACTTCTTACCTACTACTTCTTACTTTTTAAACAGCACTATATACAAATAATTTATATATAATATACTGTAATAGCGTACAACCTCTGCAACGAGTATCTCTTTAACCTTAATTCTTATCTAAAAATAAGAAGCTTTCCTATTATACACCTAGCTCTTAAACTAGTCTAGCTTAAGCTAATTATGTAGACACCTAAGTATATTAAGTACCTACAAACTTAGCCTCTTTAGGACTTTATAATTATATCTTTTATAAACAACTCTAGAATCTGCAATATTTCTATATATAAAAAAAATGTTAAGCCCTAACTTAACTAGTCATAGAAGGAATATAAGATCTATAATATATTTGCTAATACTAGCAAAGTACTTAAAATGCTCTACTTTAGTATCCCTCTCTTCTTATTAATTATGTATAAGCTAAGTAAAGAAACTATTAACTAGTTAGGCTAGCTGTTGCATAACGTTAAAATAGCAATAGAGAAAAAAGAAGTAGAAAAAGAGGAGTAAGCGTTCTATTGTTGTATGTATAAGTTAGAAAGCAAGGTAATGATAGTGCTGCTTCTTTAATTTATCTAAGAGTACCTAGAAGTAAAGCCTTAATATAAGTAGGCGGCATAGGCGAGATAAAGCGCGTTAAGTTAGGAGGCGATTCGCGTCTTTGTCTTGCTTTTCTTCATTTCTGTCTAAACATGCGACACACTAATTGCGTGCTAGCAATACTAAATAAGGGGGCGTAAGCCTAAATACCTATTGTTAGCAATAAATCTTTTTTTTACTAAAACGGTGTCTACAAAATGTATAGTTACATTAAAAGGTTGTCTTAAAAGGCTAAAGCCAACCTTCTGCTTATAATCTTTTGCGAAGAGTAGTAGGATATTATCTATATAAAACAAAACTAAGATCTTCTTATCTTAATTAAAGAATAGGCAGGGCTCCTCTAGTAAGGCGATTAGTCTAATCTCTCTTAGTAATCCTAAGAACTTCTTATACTATTGTACGGGTGTTGGAGTGTATGAAGACATACTACTACAAGGGCATGGGATCACTAGTGGTTAGGTCATGCGAGAACGAGGGTAGTAAGCTAAAGATCTTATTATTAGTTGTATCTAGAAGAGAAGTACAGGAGTTGAGTTGTGAGGTGGAGGATTAATTAATAAGTCCCGCTCGTTTCAATCCTTAAAACAAGCTATATACCTTTAGATTAGGTGGTTGAGCACTGACCTAGTAAGTAGCAGGGTATCACCTAGTGCACCAGCACATACCTCCCCTTCCTGCGAGCTTGGCCCTATCAAGCGACCTACTTAGCAGAAGGAAAAACAGCAAAACAAAAGAAATAAAATAAAAGAAATATAACTTAATTACCCTATATTTAGCCTAGATACCTTTTCTTACTTCTTTAAACGTTTACTTTAGCGAGGTTCTTAAGTAGTAGTTAAAGCACGTGGCCTAGGTGCAGGTGCAGTAGTAGGAGCAGGGACAGGAGTAGCGGGCGCTTAAGATTCTAATATTAATTAAAGGCAACTATAACAAGGCTGCCTAGTTAGAGTACTTAGCACTAAGACGTTATCTAAGATAACAGTACCTAATTAAGAACAAACGCTAGGTAGGCGTTATATAAAGGAGAGCATTACAAAATCTTCGCTCTCCTAGAAAACTTAGCGCTTATTAGCCTCTAGGCTAAGTTCCTCCTAGAGATATTGTAGAGAATTAGCTTAAGAGAAATTAGCATCTTACCTATCTTAGTCTTTTATTGTATAAGGAGGGTTTTGTCTAAGGTTAGTAAAGTATAAACAGTCTAGAAAGCCTTAAACTAGATTAGCATAAAAAGCGTTCTTCTCTAACTCTTGCACTACAGGCTATAAGTTAATAATTTGTTACAGTACATAGTTGCGGTATTCCTTAATATAGTTGTTAATCTACTCCTTATTAGCGTTCTATAGTATGTTGTTTAGCTTCTTACAGACAAGAGGATTATCCTACTTAGCCTATCTAACAAGGGCCTTCTAGATCTAAGACCTATACTTAATATAAACATTAGTAGGGAATAGCTAATTAATTCCTCTAAACTTGTTAGGATAGCCTAAAGAAGTACAAGAAGTAGTAGTAAGGTATTAATAAGCCTTGTAAATTTCCTTATAGGTTTCTATAGCAGGCACCTCTATTACTCTATTACAGACTATAACAAACTAAGGAAGGATAGTGCGGCAGTTATAAGTAGTTAGGCTAGTAGATCTATAAAGTAGTAGAGGTAATAAAATTTAAATTTGTCTTTTCTTGCAAATTTGCTTTATCTAGTAAGCGTTAAGAGCTAGTTTCTGTGCGTTCTCTAGCTAGTCTGTCTTATCTTCCTATCTTTTAATAAGACTATTTAATAATTTAATACCTACATCTTTGCGCCACCTTAAGTACTCTAGCACATAGTTATAAAAACCTAGGAGTATCTTTGTGCAGTTTTTCTTATCCTTATTATTAAATAATACGCTACCTTAGATTATACCTGTACTAAGGCCTTTAGTTATTACTTGCTTAAGGTTAAGGTTAATGTGCTTAAAGTAAGTTTAATTACCTTTCTTAGCGTATTTAGCGTAGTAGGGGTAGGAAATTAAAGTATATTCCTTATAAAGCATAGTATATTGTAACTAGTATTCTAGATTAGTGCGTATAGCTTGTTAGATAAGTAAGTAGTACATGTTGCGTAGCTATTTAAGGTTTAGCTTCCTGTCTATACGTTGTAGATAGAAGCAGTACATCTTAAAGGTTTTAATAATAATATCCTTAACCTAACTGTCCTTAAACAGCTAGGTACAGGCGTTAGTAATAATACTTCTAGTACGTTAGAACTCCTTAGCTTATAGTCAAAACTTTATAGTATTTATAACCTTGTCCTAAGTAGGGAGGGGATAGAGATTAAGTTTAGAAGGCTAATAGTAGTAGCTTAGCAGGTCCTTATCCTGCTTAGCTAGACGATATTTACTAGTAAAAAGTTTTAAAATAACAGGGTCTAATTAGAATTCTTGCTAGTAGCTTTATCCTACGTATAGTAAAAGCAGACATTTATTAAGTATGTTAGACGGCATAGCCCTCTTGAACAAACTTATAACGCTCGCGGCAGTGCGCTTATAAATAAAGTATACTTGCTTATATAATAGGTTATTAGAGCTAGGCTGTTATCTAATGTTAACCTTACAGTACTATTCCTTAATAATCTTAATGCAGTTTAGATTAGTAATTAGCTTCTTTGCATAAGCTTGCTTAAGCAACTTAAGGAAAGCTAAAGTAAGATTCTTGCAATAACACCCTGCCTAAAGGATCTCCTATTTCTAATTAAGGGTATCTAGCTCCTTGTCTACATAAAAAGCGTTGTTAAGGTTAGTATCTAATTAGGTAGCTGCCTGTTAGTAGGCTAGTGTTGCTTTTAGAGTATAAGAGCTTAGTAGAGGCAGTAGTACAGGGACTTGTTAGCTACTAGCCTTAGTCTTAACTTGTCCTGCCTAGATATTAGCAGTGTTACGCCTCTATTGTACTATAGTTATTCTGTTTTAAAACTTATGCAACTTAATTACTAAGTATTAGTTAAGTCCTTAACTAGCTAACATTCTTATAGATTGCCTAAAATTCTTAGTTATAACTAACAGACTATAAGTCCCTAGAGAGCACGTTTTAGATGTTATAAGATCTTTATAGCAATTAATAGCTTAAGCCTTATTTAGGGTCCTTCCTAGCTCTACAGTTATAGAAATAACTACACTATATATTAGATGTGTCTTTATACTAAGCAGCCTGTACTTATTGTTTAAAACGTTTTATGTAGAGTAGACTAGGCTAGTTTTAGAGTCCTTAGCTTTAGTTATAAGTTAAAAAACCTTTTACTAGAATGCATAGAGAGAATTAGGCTTACCTTGCTTATCTTTTGCCTTAGTATTAGGCTGTAGCTTCTGTAGGTTAAACTTAATATCTTCTTTCTAGACTTGCGGCTTAACGTAGATATTACAAAGCTCCTTTGCCTCTTGCTTATTAATATCTAGGTAAGGTGCTTAGTTGTAAGAGTTATTCTAATTAATAAAAGCATAGATGTCTTTACATAGTAGTTTTACTATTACTTAGTTAGCTGTTAACATATATTGTTCTTTACTTTAGTTCTTAGAGTTAATGCGGTAAGCTACTATAGCATTAAGGAAGTAAGCGGCATCTTTAAGATCTATACGCCTTAATATAAAGGCTATGTTAGTTAATCCTTAGTAACTAAGTAGCGTACAAGGCATGTAGATACTAACGCATTCTTAGATAAACCTTAGAGCTAGCTTCTTTATAGTTGTAATAGCTTTACTTAGTTTTTTAGCCTTCTTGTCTTGCGTTAAGGATGCTGCACTAATAATAGGATAGTGTTCTTAGAAACCTTTAACACTACTATATTTGTCTATAAGTCTAGGGAGCTAAGTATAAAGGTTACCTACTCCTAGGACAACCTTAAAGATTAGGTTAAATTAGTAGGAGGCGTTGTTCAACAAATAATTTATAATAATACGTTGTTGTCTTAGAGCGTTTAAAAGGATCTTGTCTACTAAAGTCTAGATATTAATAACTTTAATGTTATTACTAAGCTTTATAAGCTCTAGTACCCTGTCTTGATACTGTACAACTTTAGGGATTTAGTCTGCAACGTAGTCTTCCTTCTTAGTAATAACTCTAAGGTTGTTAAAAACCCTTAATAGTCCTAGTGTTTACAGCAGTTGCAGCTGTAGCTACTTGCCCTAGGCCTTATCTAACAGCGCTAAAAGCATTGTTTAAGTAGGTTAGCTAATGTAAGTTAAATATTGTCTTTAGCTGCTGCTAGTTTATAAGAGGGGGTATTATTGTTATTATTATCTTAGAAAGTAACTGCTCTAATAAAAGGTAGTAAAGTTTGTGTAGTAGGAGAGTTAGATAGTTAGCAGGGTTGTAGTTCTAGTTTATGCGTAGTGGCGGTATCCTGCCGGCTAGCAGGTAGAGGTAAATAGGGTCTAGATCGCGCTAAAATAAGCAGGTTTTGCAATTAAAATAATTGTTGTAATTAGCTATTGCTTAAGAGTGCGTAAAATTAAGTATAGTATTAGTATAGCGGTAAGCACCTAGAATTAGTAGGATAGGTAGCTTGTACCTAAATTTTAGATAGGAAATTAGTAAACAAGTAGCTAAAGGTAAAAGCAGGTACTACTAGCATAGTATCTCCTCCCCTTCCTAAAATTATAGGCCGTTCTATAGCCTATTAGTTATCTAATGTAGTAGTATTAGAGTTAGAGTCTAAGCTTTTAAAGTCTTATTTATATACACGACGCTCTTCTTCTATAAGACGTTTAGTAATAACAACTTAAGGATAAAGCTTATTACCTATTATAAGAGGTAAATGTAGTTATAGTTCTGTATGTAGCTTAGGCAAGTCTAGCGAGATAGGAATGTCTACTATAGGGCTAGTTTGTTCCTAATAGTCAGGATCCTATAACTTTATGTTCCCTTAATTTTCTTTAATAATATCCTGTATAAGTCTTTGTCTAAATAGCTTTAATTACTATCTAGGTGTTGTGTAGGGGAAGCGTGTACTATTAAGGTCTTTAAGACAATAGGTTCCTTTATCTAGTCTAGCTTTATAAATACAGTATAGGCCTAACTATCTTGTATCTAGCTTGTAATCTCGCAACATATTAATTTCCTAAACAGAGTTCTAGAGAAGAACTAAGTCTTCTAACTTTATATCCTTATGTTGTATTTCCTTAGTGTTATCCTAGTATTCCTTTTTAGCAGCTCTTAGCTAGTTAGTATAAGTAATAGCATCCTTTGTAAACTAATCTCTAAGATCTATCTATATTACTTAAATTACAAGTAGCTGTGCACGGTCCTTTACTTCCCTCAATAGAAGCGTTTGCTATATAGGCAGCGCGAGTTTAATAGGAAGCACTAGGTTCTACCCTATAACTAACTAGTACAGTAAGTAACCTGTCTGTTCCTGTATTAAGATCTTGTCTATAAAGAGAACTATTAGCAAGTTCTTAACTTAAGGTCCTAGCAGCTTTGCGAGGGCGTTTACAATAAGCTTATGTTCTCCTTTAATCTTTTCTATAGCTTAAAGGTTATATCCTAAAGACTAGACTTAGTTAATCCTGTATATATATAATAGATGTGATACCACCTTAGCAAAATTAGGCCCTTTATTAACTATAAGTTTGCGCGCTGTGCTCTATTAACATATAATATCTTTATATACAAACTCTGTAATTGTCTTTAACTAGTTGTTTAACAGAGCTTTTGCTTTAGGCTAGCTGCTAAGGTAGTCTTTTATAATAACTAAAAACTTCTTCCTAAAACACTAAGGCATGTATACTACATTAATTACAACTGTCTCCTAAATAGCAAAACTGTAGGTGTTAGTAAGCATATTAACTTTTCTTTTAGAGGATTATAGTTAATAGTCTAGGCAGGTTACTAGCTTTTGCCGCACGTGCTTATATATTCCTTTCTACTAGTATTGCTAAGTAAGTATAGAGTATACTGCGTTAACTTCTCTATGTCTAATCTAAGTGTGTACATTTTATACTGCAGCTGTTCTTAAGTTAATATTATCTACAACTTTCTAGATTGCAATGTTCCTAGATATTTTCTTAAAGAGTATCCTGTCTCTTACAAAGAAGTTTAAAGCTTACTTCTTCTATACTTGTAGTTCTTGTAGTTCTATATCTCTAGGAGTCTTAAAGTTAACTAAAAATTAAGCGTATTATTCTAACTCTAGTAAGAATTTCTAATAGAGTATCCTTGCCTGTCTTGTTAGTATTAGTGCATTTACATTTTTAATTATATAATTAATAAACTCCTCTAAATCCTCCTCTAGTTCTAGAGGGGGTTCCTAATTATTAGGTTTTAGATACTTTAATAGTATATCTGTAACTATATTTTTTAGCTTTAGTATATGCTTAATGTTAAAGTTTTATAAAAGAATTATTAATATCTACTTATTTATAACAGATCCTAGATTGTTAGTAGATAAGCAGTTTAGTTAAGCGATAAGAGTTGCTGCGTTAGTTTCTATAGTAAAGTAAACACTATAGAGGTAGGTACAAAACTTCTTAAGAGCTTACAGCACAGCCTTGCATTCTAACTTAGTAGAGTGCTATTACCTCTCTTACGCTAACTATAGTGTGCTTTTAAACTGCACTAGGTGTCGCTTGTTGTCCTTCTTAAGTTGTTTAATACATGCTCCCGCACTATTTTAACTTATATTAGTTATTAGGAATATCTTATAATTCTTAGTGTTAGTGTAGTTAAGGTTTGCAAGTATAGGTGCGTTGTATATAGCCTATTTTAGCTTATACATTGCTACGTCTTGTGCATCTCTTTATTTAAAAGGAATATTATCTTGTAAGAGTGTAAACAGAGGTTAAGCAATCTTAGTAAAGTCTTTTACTTATATACAGTAGTAGACGCATATGCCTATAAAAGATTATACCTCCCTTTTATTTTTGCATAGTAGCTAGTTTATAATCTTCTTAACTTTCTTCTAGTTAGGATAACGTTCTTGCGGGCTAACCTTATAGCCTATAACCTTAAGCCTTTCTATAAGAAAATAATACTTCTTTTCTAACACAGTGCTTCCTGCTTGTTTAATATTAGCTAGCACTCTATCTAGTTACAAGATATGCTTAAGAACATAACGTTAAACTCCTAGCATTAATTCTTCTCTACTATAATTAGTTTTTAGCCCTCTACATGTAATGTCGTTAATAAAGGGCATAGTATTAGGCTAGTAGTCTCTTAGAATCTTTATTATTATATGTTAAAATGCTGCTATAGAGTTTATAGCACCTATAACTATCATGCATAATTATATAAGCCTAACTAGCGTTTAAAACGCTATTATATCTCTACTTTCTAGATGTAGTATAATTTAGTTATATCCTAAGAATAAGTCTATAAGTAAGATAATCTTGCATCTTGTAAATCTCTTAGAAAACTTGTCTACTGTTAGTAGTAGGTTTATATCTTGTATAGTAACTGCATTTATTTGCTATGTATTGCTAATCTATTAAACGCCTTTATCTTTCTTAGGTACTAGGTGCTATAAGTTGTAATATTAACTATTACACCTTTCTTATGTTCCTTGATTTAGGCGGACGTTAACTATATCTACTACTTAGGGCTCTAAAGCTTTTAGGACAGTAAACTCTTATACTTGCTAAGCTTTATATAGTATTGTTTGTATCTTATATAGCAGACATATATTAAGGTAAATCCTTCCTAATTCCTTAAATTGCTAGGAGAGCGCTTCTTCTCTGTTAAGAAGCATATATATAAATATCTCCTTTTCTAATAGCTGCAGTTAGTCTCTAGTATATAGCTTATTAAGTTGTTCTTTAGTAAGCCTTGTCCCTAACAGGAAAGTAGCATATCTTAGTTTAAATAGATAATTGCACAGCCCCCTATTAGGATTACAAATGCTTATTCTAAGGAGTTACTATTCTTTTGCCCTTTCCTTCTAGTCTTCTTGTCTAAATTCTATAGGCATCTCCTGCTGCAGGATATTAATAGGTTAAACCTTCTTATCTACTATCTTGTATAATGTGTAAAGATTATTGCGTTATTAGGTATATTTAAGTAGCCTTTCTTGTATCTACTAATAATTAAGCTTATATATAATTAAAAATTTACTAAGTTTGTAGTTTCTTGTAGGATTCTTAAACTGCCTAACTACGTGCGTAAATACTTAGTTTATCTAGACTTTCTAATCCTTCCTGCTGTCTTCTATATATAGTATGTTGAAGTTACTAAATCTAGCTACTAGATTAGACTATGTAGCTTTCTGTATATATTTTACTGCTGCTGCTTGTAGTTTATTACTTAATCTATTAGTAATTACATGCAACTATATATTACTTATTGTTTCTCTATCTAAGTTGTTGTTAGAGGCTTTGTTTTTAATTGTCTGCGTAGAGTAATTTAGAGATAAGTTAGACGTAACAAAAACTACGTTTCTTATACTATCTTTAGATAGGACTTAGCACGTAATTCGCCTAAACGCATTATACTAAATTAATATCCTAGCGCTTACATACTAAGGTCCTCCTAAAATTACAGATCTAGTAATCTTAGTAATAATCCTAAACGTAGTCCTAATAGTAACTGTCCTTATTTATATAGGTATATTAAATGCAGTCCTAACAAACAGGTTATATATACTATTAGCTAAAGTAATACTAAGAGGAGGTTGCCTTAGTTAGTGCTCTATTTTTTCATACAGTATCTTTAATGCTTACGTAGCACTTAGTCTTAGGATATTTATTTATACCTTAGTGTTAATTAAGCACTTTAGTAAGCTACTGTTTGCAGTAACCTAGTATTCTAGTAAGTTAGTTTAAGTAAAAGCCTATCTATTTCTTTGCTAAACTCCTTAGACATCCTTTATAAGTATATTATCTAACTTATCTATTTAGGAATTTCTCCTTCTACTTACCTTATAGCAAGTTTATGTATTAGATTAATACAAATTTATTGCAATCCAATACGCGCTCTTAGCAGGTAGCGTATTTAGTAAGATTTTATAGGTAGGGCCCGTGCGCTTGTTCGGCTAATTAGAGACTAGAACAGATCCTAGGTGTAATTTAGCGCACTTAGCATCTGTTAGCTTAGCGTTTTTCACACACGTTATAACATTAAGCGCACCTAAGCTATTTATAATATTAACACTATTATTAAGAAGATTGCGTAGCTGTTTTTAAATGCTAGCTTGCCTTATAAGGTCTAATACTATAACTTCTTATACTTCTTATCTAAGTAAGGTAGTTGTAATACAGTTTAGCTGTCCTTGCACTATCTTTTTAAGTTCTAGATTAAGAAGAGCGTTAATAAACTTTATAGCCTTTTTCTTCTTTCCTTGCTATAAGTACTTTAGATCTGCTAATATGTTGTCATCTTAATAAGCTAATTAAAGTAGTTTAATAATTAAAAATAGCGTATTATAAGGCTAGCTTGCAAAAAGTATATTGCTTTATGTTTCTTCCTATAGATACTATATATCTATAGGCTGTAAGTTAGGGATAGAAGAGTTACCTTGTATTATTTAATTGCTTCCTTGTATACTTAAATCCTTACTTAGCTTTCCTTACTTTTTTACTCTCCCCTCTTAGACACAATTAATATCCTAGTAAAGGGCTAGGCCTCTGTCTTTTAAGCGCGTAGTAGTATTTAACTTATAGATACTATGTAAAGCGTTTTCTACGCCTTTTAGTATAATGTTAGCTGTATTTATATAATTAAGCTTCTTAACGTATTCCTTAGCAGAAGGAGTATATAGCTATTCTTAGAATTGCTAGAACTGCTAAAGGATGTTATTGTAGTAGCTTTAGCTTGTTAAACTAGTCGCTACATTTGTAGAATTAGAGTTTTTCCCTTTATACCTTAAACCTAGTTAAGAGTCTCCTCTAGTAAACTTCTCTAGTAGCACACTAGAGGCTAGCTAATTAAGCATATTATTAGTAACGTTGTAGAACTCTTAGATCTTTGCCTTTAACTACAGCAAGACTTAGTTTAATAGTAGTTACCCTAGGATTTCCTTAAATACTTATATAGTAAACTAAAATAGTACGTCCTCTTCTTACTAGAAATATTCTAGTTAAAACTAACCTATTTTATCTGTTTTAGGACGTAGTATTATTTGTATTCCTTAAGCATGTGTCCTACTATATTACATATATAGTAGAGAGGGTGTGTCTTTATATTACTTATATATGCTGTACTTGTTTTGTTAGATACCCCCTTTAGGACCTTAGTAATAAAAGAACTGTTATTCCCTTACTAGGGAATTCTGCATTCGTTACTTGTGTAACAAAGTACATATAGTTAGAAGGTTTCTTTAGGAGTCTCTTAGTTGTAGGATAAGCTATAAGCATGTTAATAGTTAATAGTCTAAGCTTTAGGTTGCCTAGAGACTTAATAAGGTCCTTAAACTCTAGGTTAACGTCTACTAGCGTGCTTGTCTTCTTATGTGCTTTACTAATCTTAATCCCTGCTTTTCTTACTTTCTCTAGGGTGAAGGTTGCTTGCTAGTTAAACAGTATAATCTAGCGCATTTTAGCATTAGCGCCTTCTTGCTCTAGCTAATAAATCTTATCTAGGCTAGTTATCTTCTTGTAGTAGGATTTTAGAAAAGAATAGATTTCTTCTAGTTTATACATATCCTAATTATCTCTATTTAGGGCAGAAAGTATATATTACATAACTGCCTCTTTGTTAGTTTGTAGTAGGCCTTAGAAGAAGAGAATACTTTCCTCATTTACCTATTTTAATAGCTATATCTTTATTCTTTTACTATTCTTTTATATGTGTCTGTAACTTAGACTAATCCTTCTTAGCATATCTAGGTAAGCACTTTAGGATATAAGAGAGAGATTAATCTTTATTAGAAAAGTAGTTTAGTAGAATAGAGACCCTTATAGTATTATAGATACTTTTATTATTAGCTTATTAGTTAAAGTTCTCTAGGAATTCTAAAACATTTTTTCTAGTAAAAACTAATGTACTCTATCTTAGTTAAATTATAGTTAATACTAAGTTGTGCGTAGGTGTAGCTATAGTGTTAATAACAGAGCTTAATAAGGTTAATAGTAGATTAGAGCTAGTAGTAGTAGGTCTAAAGGAAGGAAGCGTTGCGCCTTCTTGCCCTTAACCTGTCCTTTAATCCCTTTTTAATATCTAAGGTATAGTAGGACTTATATAAGTTCTTTGCACAGATAGTTAACAAGTATTAATCAAGAAATAGATAAAGTATAGTTTCTAGGAGAAAGAATATCTTTCTTTAAGTTTTTGTAGTATGTATTTTCTTAGGTATAGGTATATTAATCCTCACCTCTTAGATACCCCTTATTTTGCTAGGTAGGTTTAGATTTATACTTAAAGCTAGTGTAAAGGGCTGAAGCCTTGATGTTCTCTAGTACTCGGCCTGTGGCCTTCGTTGGCTTTTCTTACCTCAGCACTAGCACCTCAGTACTAGCACCTCAGCACTAGTAGCTGACTATCGGCCGCACTATTCACGCTAACTGTTAGCTGATCCGACAACCTCCGATAACCTCGGTTAGTCCTAACCTAGGTTAAGTCCTAATCACCCGGGTTGGATATATAAACCTACGTAGTCTCTCTCTATAGTTCGATATCTAATTCATTCACCGTTTACCTTGCATCTTTGGTCAACCCAACGCACCCTTACAGCTAGTACTTATGTATAAGCTTTTAGTGCTATCTTTATTTTACTAGATAGTACTTTAGCTTAGCATTTCTTTACACATATATTACTAACTCTATTTTACTAGATAGGTTACTACCTCCTTTTTGCTAAGTAGACTTTAAATTAGCCTTTAGAATACATGTATAACTACCTCTATTTTACTAGACAGTTTGCCGCCTTTATTTTGCTAGATAGACTTTAAATTAGCATTTAATAACGCATTCTATTTTTATTAGTAGATTTTATTCTTCTTTATTGTTGTTGTTAGTGCTAACTTAGGTAACATTGTCCTTAACGTAGTCTATAATAGGGGATAGTGCTAACCTCCTAAAAGTATATTTAGTAATAATCCTAAGGATTCTGTGCTTGCGTAAAATTGTTATATTATTCTTATAATAATTATGCACTAGTTCCTTTGTATACTAAGTAGTAAAGTATGTCTTTATAGGCTTTGCTATTTTGTAAGGGTGCTAGAGTGTATAAAGATATACTACTATGAGGGCATAAAACTACTAGTAGTTAGGTCATGCAAGAACGAGGGTGGTAAGATGAAGATCTTATTATAGGTTGTATCTAGAAGAGAAGTACGAGAGTTGAGTTGTGAGGTGGAGGATCGATGCCTTCGCTCGTTTCGATCCCCGAAACGAGCTATATACCTTTAGATCAGGTGGTTAAGCACTGACCTAGTGAGCAGCAGGGTATCACCCTGTGCACTGGCACAATAGCTGCTAAGCTTATCCTTTAAACAAGGAGAAGGCAGCTAGGCGTAATTTTTAAGGATTTAAGGTTAATTCTTACAGCTATATTAGTAATTTAGTTAGTTATTAAGCCTCTAATATATACTATATATAGGTACTAACACTTAATTAGGTGATTACTACCTATAATATAACCTTTAATAAACGTTAATTCTATAAAAGAGATTACGAGAAAGAGCTACTAAGAGATTAAGTAATTAAGATTATAGAGATCCTTTATAATAGCGAGCTAGTTAATATAGGAGAGGATTTAGACCTCTCGCCTGTTTAAAGAAGAGTAGATTAAGATACGTAGCTAACTACTAAAGACCTTAGAAGTAATCTATCTACTATCTTAAGTAGTAAGGAAGCCTTGCCTACTAAAGATAAGAGTAGATTAGAAGACGCTAAGTAAATAGAGTATAAAGCTAGTGCACTATTAGGAACTTGCTTAGATTAGTAGCAAAATACTAGGCTTGCTACCTTAGAACTAACTCTTAAACTAGAGACCTTAGGGAGCATCAATGTAATTAATTACAGAGTTATTAACAGTTAAACAGCAGTGCGCTTACTAAAAGGAGCTAATTTGTTAATACTTAGAGGTAGAAAGCCTCTTTTAAATAAGCCTAACAACTTATTACTAATCTAATAGTCTGTGCCTAATAACTCTAACGCGCTACCTCGTTGTAATAGAATAACTACTTAGGTAAACAAGATAGTAGGGCGTAGATTATCTTAAGATTGAAGATCTTAGGCCTTAAATAGTAGATAAGGTAAGTAATTATAAGCTTAACTTCTACTTACAAGACGTAGTGCTAAGATTATAAGTAAAAGTCTAGATTAGCCTATAAATTATTATCTTCTACTGCATAAGCTAGGTAGCGGGCGTAAGCGTAAGGACACAACCTAAGATCCTAATAATTACTTAGAGAGTAGAAGTATAAGTAGTGTTAATGTATTAATTATAGATTATAAGAATCTATTATAGAATAATTTTTATAATACTTACCTACTGGGTTTGCAAGCAACCTAGGAAGACTAAGCAAGCTATAAGACTCTTAATTATGTAGTTATAGTAGCTTTACTTACTAAGTTTAAGCTAAGTAGAAATGCTTAACAGCATCGCGACAATCTACCTAAACTGCTAGGATTATAGAAGTAGCTACTTTAGTATCTTATAAGGGCCTTATTTAAGGATGCCTATAAGAAGGAGATTAATCAGTTAAGTAAGAATAGAACTTAGACTAAGATATTAAGAAAAGAAGTAAATAATTACTTAATACTAATAAAGTAGGTTTAGACTTACAAATTTAATTAAGACAGCTTCTTTCTTAAATGTAAGGCGTAGATTGTTGTAAGAAGTAATCTCTAAGAGAAAGACTTAATTAACTTAACATACGCTACTATATTAGTAGCTAAGTCCTTCTAAGCAGCATTAGCTATCGCTAGTAAGAATAATCTAGAGATTAAGTAATATAATGTTGTAAGAGCATTCTTTAATACGGTAATTATAGTAGACAACTTAGTAATCTGTAAGATGCTAGATAGCTTTAAGAAGCTTAGAAAGTGTATATAGCTTAACTACGTACTTTATAGATTATAAAACTTGCTACTATTATAGTGTGCCGGTGCACTGGGTGATACCCTACTACTTACTAGGTCAGTGCTCAACCACCTAATCTAAAGGTATATAGCTCGTTTCGGGGATCGAAACGAGCGGGACTCATTAATTAATCCTCTACCTCACAACTCAACTCCTGTACTTCTCTTCTAGATATAACTAATAATAAGATCTTTAGCTTACTACCCTCGTTCTTGCATAACCTAACTACTAGTAATCCTATGCCCTTGTAGTAGTATGTCTTTATACACTCTAACACCTGTACAAATAGCAAAGCCTATAGAGATATACTCTACTACTTAGTGCACGAAGGAACTAGCGCATAATTATTGCAAGAACAATATAACAATCTTACGTAAGTACAGAATCCTTAGAATTATTACTAGACTTACTTTTAGGGGGTTAGCACTATCCTCTATTATAGACTACGTTATGGACGAAGTTACCTAAGTTAGCACTAACAGCAACAATAAGGAAGAATAAAACCTACTAATAAAAACAGAATGCGTTATTAAATGCTAATTTAAAGTCTGTCTAGCAAAATAAAGGCAGCAAACTGTCTAGTAAAATAGAGGCAGTTTTATATGTGTTCTAAACGCTAATTTAAAGTCTACCGAGCAAAATAGAGGTAGTAACCTATCTAGTAAAATAGAGACAGTAATATATGCGTAAAGAAATGCTAAGCTAAGATACTGTCTAGTAAAATAGAGATAGCACTAAAAGCTTACACATAAGTACTAGCTTTAAGTATAAATCTAAGCCTACCTAGCAAAATAAGAGGTACCTAAGAGGCGAGGATTAATACACCTACACTAGAAAAAACACATACTACAAAGACTTAAAAAGATATATTCTTTCTCCTAAAGACTATACCTTGTCTATTTCTTGATTAATACTTGTTAACTATCTGTGCAAAGAACTTATATAAGTCCTACTATACCTTAGATATTAAAAAGGGATTAAAGGACAGGTTAAGGGCAAGAAGGCGCAACGCTTCCTTCCTTTAGACCTACTACTACTAGCTCTAATCTACTATTAACCTTATTAAGCTCTGTTATTAACACTATAGCTACACCTACGCACAACTTAGTATTAACTATAATTTAACTAAGATAGAGTACATTAGTTTTTACTAGAAAAAATGTTTTAGAATTCCTAGAGAACTTTAACTAATAAGCTAATAATAAAAGTATCTATAATACTATAAGGGTCTCTATTCTACTAAACTACTTTTCTAATAAAGATTAATCTCTCTCTTATATCCTAAAGTGCTTACCTAGATATGCTAAGAAGGATTAGTCTAAGTTACAGACACATATAAAAGAATAGTAAAAGAATAAAGATATAGCTATTAAAATAGGTAAATGAGGAAAGTATTCTCTTCTTCTAAGGCCTACTACAAACTAACAAAGAGGCAGTTATGTAATATATACTTTCTGCCCTAAATAGAGATAATTAGGATATGTATAAACTAGAAGAAATCTATTCTTTTCTAAAATCCTACTACAAGAAGATAACTAGCCTAGATAAGATTTATTAGCTAGAGCAAGAAGGCGCTAATGCTAAAATGCGCTAGATTATACTGTTTAACTAGCAAGCAACCTTCACCCTAGAGAAAGTAAGAAAAGCAGGGATTAAGATTAGTAAAGCACATAAGAAGACAAGCACGCTAGTAGACGTTAACCTAGAGTTTAAGGACCTTATTAAGTCTCTAGGCAACCTAAAGCTTAGACTATTAACTATTAACATGCTTATAGCTTATCCTACAACTAAGAGACTCCTAAAGAAACCTTCTAACTATATGTACTTTGTTACACAAGTAACGAATGCAGAATTCCCTAGTAAGGGGAATAACAGTTCTTTTATTACTAAGGTCCTAAAGGGGGTATCTAACAAAACAAGTACAGCATATATAAGTAATATAAAGACACACCCTCTCTACTATATATGTAATATAGTAGGACACATGCTTAAGGAATACAAATAATACTACGTCCTAAAACAGATAAAATAGGTTAGTTTTAACTAGAATATTTCTAGTAAGAAGAGGACGTACTATTTTAGTTTACTATATAAGTATTTAAGGGAAATCCTAGGGTAACTACTATTAAACTAAGTCTTGCTGTAGTTAAAGGCAAAGATCTAAGAGTTCTACAACGTTACTAATAATATGCTTAATTAGCTAGCCTCTAGTGTGCTACTAGAGAAGTTTACTAGAGGAGACTCTTAACTAGGTTTAAGGTATAAAGGGAAAAACTCTAATTCTACAAATGTAGCGACTAGTTTAACAAGCTAAAGCTACTACAATAACATCCTTTAGCAGTTCTAGCAATTCTAAGAATAGCTATATACTCCTTCTGCTAAGGAATACGTTAAGAAGCTTAATTATATAAATACAGCTAACATTATACTAAAAGGCGTAGAAAACGCTTTACATAGTATCTATAAGTTAAATACTACTACGCGCTTAAAAGACAGAGGCCTAGCCCTTTACTAGGATATTAATTGTGTCTAAGAGGGGAGAGTAAAAAAGTAAGGAAAGCTAAGTAAGGATTTAAGTATACAAGGAAGCAATTAAATAATACAAGGTAACTCTTCTATCCCTAACTTACAGCCTATAGATATATAGTATCTATAGGAAGAAACATAAAGCAATATACTTTTTGCAAGCTAGCCTTATAATACGCTATTTTTAATTATTAAACTACTTTAATTAGCTTATTAAGATGACAACATATTAGCAGATCTAAAGTACTTATAGCAAGGAAAGAAGAAAAAGGCTATAAAGTTTATTAACGCTCTTCTTAATCTAGAACTTAAAAAGATAGTGCAAGGACAGCTAAACTGTATTACAACTACCTTACTTAGACAGGAAGAATAAGGAGTTACAGTATTAGACCTTATAAGGCAAGCTAGCATTTAAAAATAGCTACGCAATCTTCTTAATAACAGTGTAAGTATTTTAGATAGTTTAAGTACGCTTAATGTTATAACGTGTGTAGAAAACGCTAAGCTAATAGATGCTAGGTGCACTAAATTATAACTAGGATCTATTCTAGCCTCTAATTAGCTAAACAAGCGCATAGGCCCTACTTATAGAATTTTACTAAATACACTACCTACTAACAGCGCGCATTGCAATGCAATAAATTTATATTAATCTAATATATAAACTCGCTATAAAGTAAGTAGAAAGAGAGATTTCTAGATAAATAAATTAAATAATATACTTACAAATGTAAAGGGCTAAAGCCTTGATGTTCTCTAGTACTCGGCCTGTGGCCTTCCTTGGCTTTTCTTACCTCAGCACTAGTAGCTGACTATAAGCCGCACTAATCACGCTAACTGTAAGCTGATCCGACAACCTCCGATAACCTCGGTTAGTCCTAACCTAGGTTAAGTCCTAATCATCTGGGTTAAATATATAAACCTACGTAGTCTCTCTCTGTAGTTTAATATCTAATTTATTCACTGTTTACCTTGCATCTTTGGTCAACCCAACGTACCCTTACAATTAAATTAGATCCTTCTTTAGCTACTTGCGTAGCTACGTCGTACTTGGCAGCCTGCTAGAGCTATATCTACGCACGAGAATCTAATTAATTAGAGCGCTAGTTAATTAGTTGACTGTTTAAATCCACTAAAGGATTAACAGAAGAAGCACTAGATTAAAAGTGCTAAGGTATACTTAGTTGTATAAGTCCCTAAGGCGTTTAAATTCGTTAGATAAGCCTACTAAGCGTAGTAGCCCCTACACGAAGGATAAGCCTACTAAGCATAGTAGCACCTATAACAATTTCTGTTAACAATATAGAGTACTAGCGAGTACCTGCAATACAATAGCAGAACCCTTAGCAACTCTTTTAGCTGTAAGGATAGCAGAACTACACTAAGATAGTGTTAGCAGACCTAAAGTAGAAACTACTTTAGAAGGTCTTTGTAGAGCAGGTGGCCTAGATAAGATAGCTACTTCTACGAGGATACAGGAAGCCTTCTAAGCTTAGGAGGCTATAGGCACGCTACAACAAAGAGAGCCTAAGGTAGAACAACAACCTCTACCTTAGTTACCTACCTTATTAGCTGCCTTAGGAAATTAACAAGCTTAAACGCCTAGGCGTTTTAAACAACTAGATCCGGATACCTTTAACAGAAACAGAAAGATGTACTAAATCTTTTAACAATAGCTTACTGCTAAGGTAGAAAACAATAAGGAAGATTTTAATACGGATAAAAGGACTTGTAACTACGCCTTTAGTTAACTAAAAGGCTTAGCTACAACCCTTACTCTGCCTTTCCTTAACTAAATAGGGATTTCTAATCTATAGAACTTTAATAAGTTATTAAACTTCTTTGATGAAATGTTTAGAGATCCCTATAGTGCAGAGAGAGCTAAGAACAAGCTCTAGTCTATAAGCTAAGGCAAGAAAAGCATACGCAAATACATTATGGAATTCTAGGAACAACTACTATTATTTAATAGTAGTTTAGACGAGGATACAAGGATAATGCTTTTTCTAAAAAAGTCTTATTTAGAACCTTTAAGACAAACTTGTAGGTATTACTTATAAGAATTTAGATAGCCTGCAAAACAAAGGAATAGAGATTGCTAATTACCTCTATAGAATAGAGGAGTACTCTAAAGGCAGAGACAACAAGCCTAAGGAGTATAAATCTAGGAGAACTTCTCCTCCTCCTTCTCCTTCAAAAGGAGACTAGATGGAAGGGATAGAATACATAGGAAGAACTGCTAAACCTTAACAGTTTAGTAACTAGGAGTTAGAATAGTTGTACAAAGAAAGTCGCTGTTTTAACTATAAATAGAAGGGCTATCTGTTTGCATATTGTATAGAGAATACGAGATCCTCTAAAAAGGAGAAAAAGACTTTAGTTAAGTCCTCTAACTCTAAGAAAAAGAAAGATAATAAGCTTAGCAAGGGAAGCTTAAATAAGAACTTAGATTTAGAAAAAGAGTAGCTCCTGTTTAAAGTTACTAGCAGGAGCCTCTAATAAGTTAGAATAACTTAGTTAAGAAGTAGGCAAACTTTAAAAAGAATATAAGCAGCAATAGAATTACTTTCAAAGCGCTAGTAAATTGTTACACTTTTGCCTCTACTTTAATTAATACAGGAAATCTTGCATACTCGCTTATTAGCCCTTAACTTATTAAGAACGCTAACTTACAGTGCATTTCTATTTCTCTTAGGAGATTAGAAGGAGTTATAGATAAACCTAGAACTATTAATAAAGTTGCTAGGTTAGACATTAATATTAAAGGCTATAAGGATACTATTTGGGGTTATGTAGCCCCTATACACCCTAGTTATAATTTAATACTTAGACGGCCCTAGATAAATAGAAGAGAGGTTACTATTGCTCCTTCTAGAAAAACAATTTACATCTATTCTTCTAGCTAAAGGATTAAGGTACTTAGCACTGAGGATCGCCCTATTAAAGGAGACTAGAGATTAAAACAAATAAGCGCAACAGCTTATTACTCCTATATTAGGCGGGCGAAAAAGGATAAGTCTATTTAGACTTTCGCTGCTTCTCTTAAGGATATTAAAAAAGCCCTAGCTCCTAAGAAGAAAATAGATGTCTTACCTTTACTCCCTAAGGCTTCTTAACACCTAGCTTAGATTTTTAATCTAAAAACTGCTTCTGTACTACCTCCTTTACGCGGATCTAAAGTAGATTACTAAATTAAACTAGAGAAAGATAATAAAGGCAAAGAAAAAGAGGCTCCCTAGGGACCTCTATACAGTATAAGCTGCCTAGAACTCCTAGTATTACAAAAGGAGCTTATTTCTCTACTTAATAAAGGATAGATTAGAGCTAGTAGCTCTCCTGCCTCCTCCTCTATCCTTTTTGCTAAGAAACCTAGAGGAAGATTACGTTTCTGCATTAATTACTAAGCCCTAAACGCTATTACAAAGAAGCATTGTTATCTTTTACCTTAAATTTAGGAAACCCTTAATAATATTGCAAAAGCTAAATAGTTTACAAAGATTAACGTTTCTACAGCTTTCTATAAGATTAGGATTAATACAGGAGACGAGTAGAAAACAGCTTTTTGCACTAGATTTAGGTTATATAAGTAGCTAGTTACTCTATTTAGTATAGCAAACGCTCTTAGCACCTTTCAACGCTATATTAATTAGACCCTCCGCAAGTATATTAACGATTTTTGCTTAGCCTACCTAGATAATGTATTAATTTACACTAATAGCACGCTTAAAGAACACCAACGCAATACAAATAAGGTGTTAGAAGCTATAAGTAAGGCTAGATTACCTTTAGATATCTAGAAATGCGAATTTAACATATAAAGTACAAAATACCTTAGATTTATTATTAAGGCTAGAAAAGGACTTGAGATGGACCCTAAGAAAGTAAAAGTAATTAGAGATTAGCAGGCACCTACAAACGTTAAAGGAGTACGCAGTTTTCTTAGTTTTGTAAACTTCTATTTACAATTTATTAAGAACTACTTAGAAATAGTAGCTCTTCTTTTAAGGCTTACTAGTAACATCTCCTTTTAATAGGGAAAAACTAAGCAAAAGGCTTTTAATAAGCTAAAGGAGTTATTTATTACTAAGCTAGTACTAGCTTAATGGGATCCTGACAGAGAAATAATCCTAGATACGGACTCTTCTAGATATGTAGTAGTAGGAGTCCTCTTACAATATAACAATAAAGGAAGTTTACGCCTAGTAGCTTATTATTTAAAAAAGATGACTAGCACGCAAAGCAATTACAAGATACACAATAAGGAATTACTAGTAGTTATCTCCTGCTTATCTAAGTAGGATGCTATGCTACACTTTTTCAAGAAGTTTATAGTTATTATAGACTATAAAAACCTTAAATATTTTAGTAAGCCTAGACAGCTTAGCAAGAGACAAATAAGATAGGCTTAATGTTGGAGTATTGACATGCGCAACATGCGGGACACCCTGTTGAGCAGGTGATCCTGGTAAGCTAAACACGTGACGATCGCGCTAGCGCCTATATATACAGGCTAGATCGTCTTATTCCTCTTAAGTAGTTATTGACCACTTTGTTGTAGCACTTAGTTGTTTAATACACTCATTCCACTCCTCCTGATCAAGTAATTGCTCCTTTTCAGCTCCTACAGTTATGAGCCCGGCTGCTTAATTATAGTTTTAATTCCCACTGCGCAATTAGCAAGCTGTAAGGTTAACTGTTTAATTAGCATTTTACTCTCCTTTATTACCTACAGCACTAGCCAGCAGATCGCTACTGCTGCTGTACCTCTCTTACTTATTAATTATACGATCAAACTTCTTTCTAATATAAGCTACCTACTAACTGACTAATTAATTTGTTGTTACTTTAACAATAACCTACGTTGCAATCCTACACGTAGCATGTTATCTTAAGATAGACCTTACTAATACACTGCTTGTCGCCTTAGGGGTAATCCTTAAGGCTTGATTAGACTGGCTAACCTAGTTTTCTCTACTAAGGCTACACTGCTTAGAGAAAGGCATCTAGGACTAGGTTAACCCTAATCTCCTGGACGTACCCTTAATAGATTACTAGGAGCCACAATATCTAGAACTGCCTAAGAATATTAAGCAGCTAGTTGCTCTATTACCTAGCGCTAGCGCTTAAATACGAGAGGACTATAAAATTGCTTAACGCAAATACAAGGCTTAATTACTTAATACTAAGTATAAGAAGAATAATTACAACAAGCTAGTTAACAGGTATAAGGTACAAGCTGCTTAATAGATAAGAAAAGTTACTAAGATTACTAATGTTAAGGACTAGATTAGTAAGACTGTCTATCTAGACCTACTTTTAAACGCCTTAATAAGCATAATCACTTAAAACCTTACTAGCCTTTAAGCCTTAGTAAAGATCCTAAAGGAGGATCTCGCACCTACAGATTAGAATACTTAATATTTAATTAGGGCGCAGTATAGATTACACCTTAATAAGGCTTGCTAGGGACAAATAGGCCCTAAGCGATAGTTTACTAAGTTGCAGCTTCTGTATTAACAAGCAACAATCTACTTGCTTCCTAAAGTTGTTAGGCTATTAGCAATTACTAATTTTTTAGACGCCTTAGGCACTAAGATTACACTAGACTAGTCGCGCAAGAAGCGAAATAAGCTAGCATAAGTAATAGCGCTTAAGAAAGCTTAGTTAACCCTTAATTAAGCCCTCCTAGCAGTATACTAATTAAACTAACAGACAACGACAAACAGAAGATCCTTAAGTAATAGAATAGTGACAAATAGGTAACCTTACACACCTAGATTAAGAAGGAAGGCTAAAAGGCTAGCACTAGCGGATTAGCTACTAATAAGTTAAGTAGATCCTACCCTAGCTTATTAGTTTTAGCATTAATCAACCTAAAGGACCTTATTAAGGAAATTAGACTAAATGTATTTAGCGCAGCTTTTACCCCTTATGCCCTGTCCTTCTACACAATTATAGATGGTAGGTTAGCAGTCTACCTAGTTAATACTATAGATTACATAGTACTAGGCACCTTTAGCAAATACGCTAAGGACGAGACTGTTAAGGCAGGCACTTAAATTATACTAGTTACTAGTATAGAAAACAGGCTGCTTAAGAACGTCCTGCACAGCGAGGCTAGCCCTAAGACAGCTAATCTTCTGCTTACTAACGTTAAGGTTGTACTAGGTTTCTATGTTAATATGGTATTAGAAGCACAGCTTAAGCAGGTAGGCATTTAGTATTTAGGATATAATTATACCTTATAATTTAGAATAATTAAGAAGAATGTTGTCTTAATTAACCTTAAGTGTTACTTTAATCTCTTGTTTGTTAAATATAAGCAACTTACTTGTTACTCTACTTAACTACTGCTTGTAAACGCTGTAGCGTGATTAAGGAAACCTTAGTTGCGTACTAGTAATAAGGACCTATAGCATTAACAATTAGGACACCTAGGACAACAAGCTATTAAAGCCTTAGTCCGCTTAGTATAGAACATTAGGATTACTAGCAAGAAGCTATTAGAATGCAAATACTGCGTAACAGCTTATGCCTTGCAAGTAATCTTGCGGCAACTAAGGGAGAGATTACTACAACCTTTTTATAGGATCTTATAGGATTTGTTTAATTTCCTAACTAGTTAGCTACTTAAAGAATAGGCACTAATTATTAAGGAAGACTACTTAGGCAAGCTGTATAATTACAATATCTAGTTAAAGACACTAAATAATATTATACTTATAATTAAAGGCTTTGCTGCAAGGATTAAGAGGAAATATTAGTAGAAGATTATAGAGATCTATTAGGATAACAATACTGCTACACTACCTTAGAGAGGGCAATTAAGATATAAGGAATAGGCTATAGAGAAAAGAATTATAATTAAGACGCTACTGCTATATACTTATAAGCCTAATAGCTTAGCAGAGAGAGCTAGCTAAGAGCTAATTACAAAGGCTATTAAGATGCGTACAAGCGCTAAACTACTAGCTAAGCTTTAGCTAGTAATTATAGATGCAGCTGCTTACCTATATAGCATAAGCCCTACTAAGATCTATAGCTACTAATCCTCTAACTAGGTGCTTAAAGAATAGTTTAGAAAATATTTCTGATATTATTAACTACCTAAGATTAGACACTAGACTGCTAATCTACGCCTAGACTAGAGTAGAATCTATGCCTATAGCTACTAAGCTTATCCTTTAAACAAGGAGAAGGCAGCTAAGCGTAATTATTAAGGATTTAAAGTTAATCCTCGCAGCTATATTAGTTATTTAGTTAGTTATTAAGCCTCTAACATATACTACATATAAGTACTAATACTTAACTAGGTAATTACTACCTGTAATATAACCTTTAATAAGCGTTAATTCTACAAAGGAGATTACGAGGAAGAGCTACTAAGGGATTAAGTAATTAAAATTGTAGAGATCCTTTACAATAGCGAGCTAGTTAATCTAGAAGAGGATTTAGACCTCTTGCCTGTTTAAGGAAGGGCAGATTAGAATACATAGCTAACTACTAAAGACCTTAGGGGTAATCTATCTACTATCTTAAGCAGTAAGGAAGGCCTACCTACTAAAGGCAAAAGTAGATTAGAAGACGCTAAGCGAATAGAGCATAAGGCTAGTGCACTATTAGGAACTTGCTTAGATTAGCAGCAAAATACTAGTCTTGCTACTCTAGAACTAACTCCTAAACTAGAGACTCTAAGGAGCAACAACGCAATTAATTGTAGGGTTATAAACAGTTAAACAGCATTGCGTATACTAAAAGAAGCTAATCTATTAATACCTAGAGGTAAGGAGCCTTTTTTAAATAAGCCTAACAACTTATTACTAGTCTAACAGTCTATGCCTGAAAACTCTAACACGCTAGCTTGTTGTGATAGAACACCTGCTTAGGTAAGCAGGATAGCAGGGCGTAAATTATCTTAAGATTTAAGATCTTAGGCCTTAAATAGTAGACAGGGTAAGCAATTATAAGCTTAACTTCTACTTATAAGACGTAGTGCTAAGATTACAGGCAAAAGTCTAGATTAGCCTATAAATTGTTATCTTCTACTACGTAAGCTAGGTAGCAGGCGTAAGTGTAAAGACGCAACCTAAGATCCTAACAATTAACTAGGGGATAGAAGTATAGGTAGTGTTAATGCATTAATTGCGGATTATAAGGATCTATTATAGAATAATTTTTGTAATACTTACCTGCTAAGTTTACAAGTAACCTAGGAAGACTAAGCAAGCTATAAGACTCTTAATTATATAGTTATAGCAGCTTTGCTTACTAAGCATAAACTAAACATAGGGAATGCTCAACTGCATCGCGACAATCTACCTAAACTGCTAGGATTATAAAAGTAGTTGCTCTAGCATCCTATAAGGGCCTTGTTTAAGGATGCCTACAGGAGAGAGATTAATTAGTTAAGTAAGATAAAGACTTAGACTAAGATATTAAGGGAAGAAGCAATTAATCGCCTAATACCTATAAATTAGGTTTAGACCTACAAGTTTAATTAGAATAGCTTTTTTCTTAAATGCAAGGCACAGATTGTTATAAGAAGTAATCTCTAGGAAAAGGATTTTATTAATTTAACTTACACTGCTACCTTAGCAGCTAAGTCCTTTTAAGCAGTAATAGCAATCGCTGCTAAGTATAATTTAGAGATTAAACAATATAATATTATAAGAGCATTTCTTAATGTGTTAATTATAGCAGACAACTTAGTAATCTGTAAGATGCTAGATAGCTTTAAGAAGCTAGAGAAGTGCGTACAGCTTAACTACACACTATATAAATTACAAGACTTACTACTGTTGTAGTATAAAGAGTTCTTAGAATTACTAAGGGAGATTAGACTAATTCCCTTACTAGAGGAGCCCTGCCTTTTCTTTAATTAAGAAAGGAGGATCCTAGTGTTATTTTATATAGATAATATCCTACTGCTCTTCGCGAAAGATTATAAGTAGAGGGCAATAGATCTTTAGTTAAAGATTATAGACAAGTACAAGATAAAGAAATAAGAATTAGTTAAATAGTTCTTTAGTATCTAGATAATTAGAGATTGTAAGAAGCAAACAGTTACGCTTATGCATAATATGTATATTAATAAGATTGTAAAGAAGTTTAAACTAGAAAATAGCAGCTTTCTAAGGACTCTATTACTGTTAGAGAATCTAATTAAGAACACTAGCAAAGTAACTAAGCAAGAGATTAAGGCCTACTAAGAAAAAGTTAGATTAGTGCTATACACAGCTATTATGCTACAACTAGATATTACCTACTTAATCTTAAAACTCTTACACTTCCTTACAAACTCTAGCAATTAGCATATAAAAGCTGTTAAACAAGTAATTATATACCTTTATTAAACAAGATAGGATGCAATCTAATATAGAAATTTTAATAGCCTAGACTTAACAATTGCAGGCGATGCTTCCTTTATAAATAATTAGGAAACTTGTTAATTATCCTATAAATATATAGCTATCCTATATAGTAGTCTAATATTTTAGAAGGCAGCTTAGCAGACTACAGTAACCACGTTAACTACTAAGGCTAAGCTACTCGCCCTTAAGCGCTTCTTTCGCGAGCTGTCTCTTAATCTAGGAAACATCTAGACAGTCTAGTGTAATAATTAACAAATAATTAGGCTTGTAGTTAGGAAGAACAAGCAGATTAGCACTTAATTAAGACATGTAGATATATAAAACATGTAGCTACAGCAGGAATTTGCTAAAAGATTATTTTAGGTTAAATACCTAGAAACAGCAATTATGCTAGCTAATAGACTAACTAAGTTGCTTACCTAATAATAGTTTAAAAAGTTTAAGCAGTTACTTAACCTTTAGCAAGTTAAGCATTTAATTAAAGGAAACAATAATTAACAAGCAAAGGATTTATATTAAGCAGCAATATCTATATACTAGGCTAAGTCTCCTCTTAATTGCTTACAATAAGCAGGAGAACGTAAGCTAGACTATTAAACTAAAACTAGGAACCCTATTATTAATAAGCATTAGACTTATTATACTTACTAGACTCTATTATTGCATTACGCTTAGCCTGCTTAGCTTTAGCTAGCTTAAGAGCAATTTAAGCTATTTAAGCCTAAATAGTAAGAGTCTAAAGGTAAGCAGCATTATAGCGCAATTCTATCTATTACTTCTATATATAGAGTTATTAAAAAATTGCCTTCTTACTCTAGCATAATAATCGCGCTTATATAAATAAGTTGTATAGCAATTAGGACGACAAATAGAAGGACAATTATATAGACTAAGTAGGGGCAACATTCTACAGGCAGCCTGCTCTTAAAGCGGCAACTTTTAAGTAGGTTACTGCTAAGGTTGCTTATATTACTGCTATTGCTGCTAAAGATAATAAGCTAACTGTTGCGGCTAGTGTGCGGGTTGCCACACAGGAGCAGGAGCGAACATAGGTGTAAGAGCAGGAGCAGGAGCAGGAGGCTAAGCAGCAAAACTGCAATACAACATTTCTTAAACGTGATAATTATAGATAGGAGGCTTCTACAAAGGAGGCTTCTTAGTAGATATAACGCTGCTCTTAATTTTTTTGTAGTAAGTAATAATATCTTTAAGTAGTTAAGCTTTTAAAGCTTAGTACATCTTATTATTATTCTATCCCTAAACACTAGTTAGTAAGCTAAGCAAGAGGGTTAACAGGTTAGAGACTTACCTCTTTATCTTCATACATAGCTATAAATTAATTAGCGAGATTAATATTAACTATGTGGCAGGTATTAGACAAGCAACTGCTACAGCGTAAGCTGCTCTAACTGCTAGTCTAAATACAATTAAAGCAGCATTTAGCGTATAAACTATCTAGCATCTTCTTTATACAGCGCTTATAAGGCAGAACGCAAAGGCATAATAGATTAGCAGCAATCTTTAAAGAGCTATTAGGCGCCTTTTTCTAAGTTAAGGGGGGCGCTATGCGCTTAGTGGACAGATTAGTAGGCGTTTTTAGCCTATTACTATTACTATGTTACTGTTTACGCGTTACTGCTTAAGTAGTTATCTACTGTAACTTTTGCTTTAACTCTTAAAGAGCCTTGCCTTTACGCTAGCTTAATTGCTTAGTTAGGCTCTTATGTAGATTAAAATTTAAATAAGAACTTAACAGCAGGCTTAATTTAGTAGGTAAAGCAATTAGCCTCTAAGCAGAGCCATTAGATGTCTGGCAGTAAGCAAAAGGATTAATAGGCAGAGGCAACTAACTCTTATTATCTTAGAGATTAGCTGCTTACTAAATCTTATTGTTAAACAGGCTTTAGCGCGCGTAATGCTTATGCTTAGCACTATTCTTGCGTTGTTAGCGAAGGCTTTCTAAGCATTAATTACGTTGTTGACAACAGCTCTCTAAGCTGCGCTTATTGTTGCTAGGGGCAGACTACACTAGAAAGATTAGTAGCTAATTAGTAAGAGTATAATAGGGCAACACTTACTATGTTAGTAATAGTAGTCGAGATAGTCCTAAAAAGCTTAGTAATTAATATTAGAGTGAGGTTAAGGACAAAAAGTTTTAGAGGGGTAGTAGACGTAATTAATATTGTTGTAGAGGCTGCGCACTAACTAATTACGCGATATTTAGAGTCTATCTAATGTTTTAATATTAGGACTGCTAGGATTAATTAAAACATCAACAAGCAGCATTACTACAACAATAGAGGATTAGGCAGGAAAAGCTATAATTACAGAGAGACCTCTTAATTAACAACCTTAATTTATTACAATTGCCTGGTTGCTCACAGCTTAGATTAATAGTATCTCACTAATCTAGGGGGTGTGTTAGAGTATTAACATGCGCAACATGCGGGACACCCTGTTAAGCAGGTAATCCTAGTAAGCTAAACACGTGACGATCGCGCTAGCGCCTATATATACGGGCTAGATCGTCTTATTCCTCTTAAGTAGTTATTGACTACTTTGTTGTAGCACTTAGTTGTTCAATACACTTATTCCACTCCTCCTGATTAAGCAATTGCTCCTTTTCAGCTCCCACACTTAATTTCTAGGAAAGTTTCCTAACATAGAAATATCCTACAGGCTTAGAGTTAATAACTCTAGAGCTAATGCCTTATCTAGGAGACAACAAGATATGCTAGTAAACAACTAGGATACTAGGATTTCTAGGAGGTTTCTACAAGTATTTAAACCTACAACTACAGCTACTAACAAAGAACTAGAGGAAGAAGAAGTGCTAAGAACCTTTAGCTGCAACAGCTATCTAACAGCTGTACTAGAATTACCCTAGGAGCAATTAGATCTAGAGGATCTATAGGATAAAGCTAAAAAAGAGGACAAAACCTACTAAATAGCCTAGGAGGCTGTAAGAAATGGTGAACAACGATTTCCTACAGCCCTAGACCTTAAACTTTCTATTTCTAAATGCTGACTAAATGATTCTAGAAACCTCCTATACTAAGATCAAGAATGGGTACTAAATAATGAACCTCTAAGAACTAGAATTATCTATAAAATCCACAGTTCTAGAGCTTTAGGTCATCTAGGAAGAAATATTACTTACTAAGCAGTTGCTAGAGAATACTTTTAGCCCTCTATAAGCTAAACAGTAAGGCAATATATTAGAACCTGCTTAGTATGTAGAAGAACAAAACTATAGAAAGACGGCCTGCAAGGATTGTTAAAACCCTTGCCTATACCTAAGCAAATATAGAAAGAAATTTCTATAAATTTTATTACAGGGTTACTAGAAAGCGAAAGCTGTACAAACCTTATAGTAGTTATAGATAGGCTTAGCAAGGACGTTGTCCTAATAGGCCTTAAGGACATTACTATAGAAAGTGTTGCTAAAGCTTTTATTAACTCTGTTATAGCTTACTATTAATTACTAAACTATATTACTTTAGACAGAGGTATATAGTTTGTTAACTATTTTTAGATTAAGCTTTGCAAGTTATTAGAAATTAAGCAACGCTTATCTTCTAGATACTATTCTAAAACTAACAGTTCTACAGAAAGAATAAACTCTATAGTACAGGCTTATTTGTAAGCCTTCTGTAATTAAGATTAAATAAATTAGAAAATTAACCTAGGGATAGCTAAGATTGCAGTTATAGCAAGGCAAGCTTAGTCTACTAAAATATCTCCTTTCTTCCTACAACACGGCTATCAGGTAGATCCCCTACAAATTGCACCTAAGCACAGTCCTTAATAACAACATCTAAGGAGAACACAGGAGGATTATTAAAAGGCAAAAAATATTATTAGTAAGCTACAACAAAGTATTAAGCTTGCACAAGCTACAATAGGAGAAAGCTAACAAGAACAAGAAAAGCAGGCAAATAAGAGAAGGCACTAATTACCTTAGCTTAATATAGGCGAAAAGGTATAGTTAAAACTAGGCGACTACTACAAAATAAAAAGGCCTAGCAGAAATCTTAACTAGAAAAATCTTAAGTACATAGTACTTAAGGTTATTAGACTAAACGCAGTTAAATTAAATACTCCTAGCTAGATTTACCTAGTATTTAATGTTAATAACCTTAGACTAGCGTCCTTAGACCCTCTACTGAGCTAGCTAATAGACGACAATAAACCCCTACTAATTAAGACAGAGGATAGAGAAGAATACCTAGTAGAGACCCTATTAGGGGAAAGAGGAAAAGGAAGAAGAAAACAGTACTTAGTTAAATGGTTAGGATATCTAGATCTAACCTAGGAACTAGCTATTAATCTGAAAGATACGGAAGCCATAGAAGAGTGGAACTCTAGGTAACAAGATTACTACCCCTACTATTTTTTAGGAGGGGGGTATTGTAAAGGGCTAAAGCCTTGATGTTCTCTAGTACTCGGCCTGTGGCCTTCGTTGGCTTTTCTTACCTCAGCACTAGTAGCTGACTATAAGCCGCACTAATCACGCTAACTGTTAGCTGATCTGACAACCTCCGATAACCTCGGTTAGTCCTAACCCAGGTTAAGTCCTAATCATCTGGGTTAAATATATAAACCTACGTAGTCTCTCTCTGTAGTTCGATATCTAATTTATTCACTGTTTACCTTGCATCTTTGGTCAACCCAACGCACCCTTACAACAAAGAATGTCTAAGGAGTTTAGTAAAGAAATAGGCAGGCTTTTGCCTAAACTAACTTACTAGAATACTAAGTTACTGTAAACAGCAGCTTTCTAAAGTGCTTAATTAACACTAAGGCATAAATAAATATTTTAAGACTAAGTGCTGCGTAAGTATTAAAGATACTGTATAAAATAATAGAGCACTAGCTAAGGCAGCCTTCTCCTAGTATTACTTTAGCTAATAGTATATATAACCTATTTATTGGGACTACATTTAATATACTTATACAAATAAGGACAGTTACTATTAGGACTATGTTTAGGATTGTTACTAATATTACTAGATCTGTAATTCTAGGAGGACCTTAGTATATAAGCGCTAAGATATTAATTTAGTATAATACATTCAGGCGAATTACGTGCTAAGTCCTATCTAAAGATAGGATAAGAAATATAGTCTTTATTACGTCTAACTTATCTCTAAATTACCTTACACAGACAATTAGAAATAAAGCCTTTAATAATAACTTAGATAGAGAAATAGTAGGTAATATATGGTTACATGTAATTACTAATAGATTCGGTAACAAACTGTAAGCAGCTGTAGTAAAATACATATAAAAAGCTACATAGTCTAATCTAGTAGCTAGATTTAGTAACTTTAATATGCTGTATATAAAAGGTAGCAAGAAGGATTAAATAGTCTAAATAAACTAAGTATTCACGCACGCAGTTAGATAGTCTAAGAACCTTATAAGAAACTACAAACTTAGTAAATTTTTAATTATATATAAGCTTAATTATTAGCAAATGCGAGAAAGGCTACTTAAATATGCCTAACAACACAATAATCTTTATATGATATATAAGATAGTAAATAAGAAGGTTTAACCTATTAATATCTTGTAGCAGGAGATGCCTATAGAATTTAGATAAGAAGACTAGAAGGAAAAGGCAAAAGAACAGTAACTTCTTAGAATAAGCATTTACAATTTTAATAAGAGGCTGTGCAATTATCTATTTAAACTAAGATATACTACTTTCTTATAAGGGACAAGGCTTACTAAAAAATAACTTAATAAGCTATATACTAGAGACTACCTGCGGCTATTAGAAAAGGAGATATTTATATATATGCTTCTTAACAGAGAAGGAGCGCTCTCCTAGTAATTTAAGGAATTAAGAAGAATTTACTTTAATGTATGTCTACTATATAAGATATAAATAATACTATATAAAGCTTAGTAAGTATAAGGTTTTGCTGTCTTAAAAGCTTTAGAGCTGCAAGTAGTAGATATAGTTAATGTCTGCCTAAATTAAGGAATATAGGAAAGGTGTAATAGTTAATATTACAACTTATAGCACCTAGTACTTAAGAAGGACAAAGGCTTTTAATAGATTAGTAATGCGCAGCAAATAAATACAGTTACTATATAAGATATAAACCTACTACTAACAGTAGACAAGTTTTCTTAGAGGTTTGTAGGATGCAAGATTATCTTACTTATAAACTTATTCTTAGAATATAACTAAATTACACTACATCTAGAAAGTAGAGACATAATAGCGTTCTAAACACTAGTTAGGCTTATATAATTATGCATAATAGTTATAGGTGCTACTAACTCTGTAGCAGTATTTGAACGTGTAATAATAAAGATTCTAAGAGACTACTAGCCTAACACTATGCTCTTTATTAACAACATTACATGTAGAGAGCTAAAAACTAATTATAGCAGAGAAGAATTAATGCTAGAAGTTTAATATTATATTCTTAAGTATATCTTGCAACTAGATAGGGTGATAACTAATATTAAATAAGCTAGAAACACTATATTAGGAAAGAAGTATTATTTTCTTATAGAAAGGCTTAAGGTTGTAGGCTATAAAGTTAGCCCGCAAGAACGTTATCCTAACTAGAAGATAGTTAAGAAGATTATAAACTAGCTACTATACAAGAATAAAAGGGAGGTATAATCCTTTATAAGTATATACGTCTACTACTATATGTAAAGGGCTGAAGCCTTGATGTTCTCTAGTACTCGGCCTGTGGCCTTCGTTGGCTTTTCTTACCTCAGCATTAGCACCTCAGCACTAGCTGCTGACTATCGGCCGCACTATTCACGCTAACTGTCAGCTGACCCGGCGACCTCCGATAACCTTAGTTAGTCCTAACCTTGGTTAGTCCTAACTATCCGGATTGGATATAAAAACCCACGTAGTCTCTCTATAGTTCTGTATCTAATTCATTCACCTTCTACTGTTACCTTGCATCTTTGGTCAAACCAACGCACCCTTACACTATATATAGGTAAAGGGCTTTACTAAGATCGCTAAACCTCTATTTACACTCTTACAAGACAATGTCCCTTTTAAATAAAGAGATATATAAAATGCAGCAATGTATAAGCTAAAATAAGCTATATATAACGCACCTGTACTTGTGAACTTTAACTACACTAACACTAAAGATTATAAGATATTCCTAATAACTAACATAAGTTAAGATAGTGTAGGAGCATGTATTAAACAACTTAAAGAGGATAATAAGCAACACCTAGTGCAGTTTAAAAGTACACTATAGTTAGTGTAAGAGAGGCAATAGCACTCTACTAAGTTAGAATATAAGTCTATACTGTAGGCTCTTAAGAAGTTTTGTACTTACCTTTATAGTGTTTACTTTACTATAAAAACTAACACGGCAACCCTTATTACTTAACTAAATTGCTTATTTACTAACAATCTAAGATCTGTTATCAATAGGTAGATATTAATAATTCTTTTATAAGACTTTAATATTAAGTATATACTAAGACAGAAGAATGTAGTTATAGATACACTATTAAAGTATCTAAAACTTAATAATTAGGAACTACCTCGAGAACTTAAGGAGAATTTAGAGGAGTTTATTAATTATGTAATTAGAAATATAAATACACTAATACTAGCGGGACAGGCAAGGATACTCTATTAGGAATTCTTAACAAAGTTAAAATAATACGCTTAATTTTTAGTTAACTTTAAGACTTCTAAGGATATAGAACTACAAGAACTATAAGTATAGAAGAAGTAAGCTCTAAACTTCTTTGTATAAGATAGGATACTCTTTAAGAAAATATCTAGGAATATTATAATCTAGAAAGTTGTAGATAATACTAACTTAAGAACAGCTATAGTATAGAACGTATATACTTAAAGTAAACATAGAAGAGTTAACGCAGTGTACTTTATACTTGCTTAGTAGTACTAGTAGAAAGGAATGTATAAGCACGTGTAGTAAAAGCTAGTAACTTATCTAGACTATTAACTATAATCCTCTAAGAGGAAAGTTAATATGCTTACTAACACTTATAGTTTCGCTATTTAGGAGACTATTATAATTAATGTAGTATACATACCTTAGTGTTTTAGGAACAAGTTTTTAGTTATTATAAAAGACTACCTTAGTAGCTAGCCTAAAGTAAAAGTCCTGTTAAACAACTAGTTAAAAACAATTACAAAGTTTATATATAAGGATATTATATATTAATAGAGTACAGCGCGCAAACTTATAGTTAATAAAGAGCCTAATTTTACTAAGGTAGTATTACATCTATTAAATATGTATAGGATTAACTAAGTCTAGTCTTTAGGACACATCCCTTAAGCTATAAGAAAAATTAAAAGAGAGTATAAGCTTATTATAAACGCCCTTATAAAGCTGCTAGGACCTTAAGTTAAATACTTACTAATAGTTCTCCTTACAGACAGGATCTTAATACAAAAACAGACAGGTTACTTACTATACTAGTTAGTGATAAAGTAGGACTTAGTGCTTCCTATTAAACTTGCGCTACTTATATAGCAAACGCTTCTATTTAAAGAAGTAAAAGACTATACATAGCTGCTTGCAATTTAAGCAATATAGCTAGATTTTAAGAATTAGTTTACAAAGGATGCTGTTGCCTATACTAACTAGATAAGAGCTGCTAAAAAAGAATACTAAGATAACACTAAAGAAATATAATATAAGGATATAAAGCTAGGAGACTTAGTTCTTCTCTAGAACCTTTTTTAGGAAATTAATATATTGCGAGACTATAAGCTAGATATAAGATAGTTAAGCCTATACTATATTTATAAAGCTAGACCTAATAGAGGAACCTATTGTCTTAAGGACCTTAATAGTACACGCTTCCTCTATACGACACCTTAATAGCGATTAAAGCTGTTTAGACAAAGACTTATAAAAGATATTATTAAAGAACATTAAGGGAACATAAAGTTATAGGATCCTGACTATTAGGAACAAACTAGCCCTATAGTAGACATTCCTATCTCGCTAGACTTGCCTAAGCTACATACAGAACTATAACTACATTTACCTCTTATAATAGGTAATAAGCTTTATCCTTAAGTTGTTATTACTAAACGTCTTATAGAAGAAGAGCGTCGTGTATATAAATAAGACTTTAAAAGCTTAGACTCTAACTCTAATACTACTACATTAGATAACTAATAGGCTATAGAACGGCCTATAATTTTAGGAAGGGGAGGAGATACTATGCTAGTAGTACCTGCTTTTACCTTTAGCTACTTGTTTACTAATTTCCTATCTAAAATTTAGGTACAAGCTACCTATCCTACTAATTCTAGGTGCTTACCGCTATACTAATACTATACTTAATTTTACGCACTCTTAAGCAATAGCTAATTACAACAATTATTTTAATTGCAAAACCTGCTTATTTTAGCGCGATCTAGACCCTATTTACCTCTACCTGCTAGCCGGCAGGATACCGCCACTACGCATAAACTAGAACTACAACCCTGCTAACTATCTAACTCTCCTACTACACAAACTTTACTACCTTTTATTAGAGCAGTTACTTTCTAAGATAATAATAACAATAATACCCCCTCTTATAAACTAGCAGCAGCTAAAGACAATATTTAACTTACATTAGCTAACCTACTTAAACAATGCTTTTAGCGCTGTTAGATAAGGCCTAGGGCAAGTAGCTACAGCTGCAACTGCTGTAAACACTAGGACTATTAAGGGTTTTTAACAACCTTAGAGTTATTACTAAGAAGGAAGACTACGTTGCAGACTAAATCCCTAAAGTTGTACAGTATCAAGACAGGGTACTAGAGCTTATAAAGCTTAGTAATAACATTAAAGTTATTAATATCTAGACTTTAGTAGACAAGATCCTTTTAAACGCTCTAAGACAACAACGTATTATTATAAATTATTTGTTGAACAACGCCTCCTACTAATTTAACCTAATCTTTAAGGTTGTCCTAGGAGTAGGTAACCTTTATACTTAGCTCTCTAGACTTATAGACAAATATAGGAGTGTTAAAAGTTTCTAAGAACACTATCTTATTATTAGCGCAGCATCTTTAACATGGGACAAAAGGGCTAAAGAACTAAGTAGAGCTATTGCAATAGTAAAGAAGCTAGCTCTAGGATTTATCTAAAAATGCGTTAGCATCTACATGCCTTATACGCTACTTAGTTACTAAGAATTAACTAATATAGCCTTTATATTAAAATGTATAGATCTTAAAGATGCTGCTTAGTTCTTTAACACTATAGTAGCGCACCATGTTAACTCTAAAAACTAAGGTAAGAAATAATATATATTAACAGCTAACTAGGCAATAGTAAAACTACTATATAAGAATATCTATGCTTTTATTAATTAGAACAACTCATACAACTAAGCACCTTACCTAAATATTAATAAGCAAGAGGTAAAGGAGCTTTATAATATCTGTACTAAGCTGTAAGTCTAGAAAGAAGATATTAAGTTTAACCTATAGAAGCTATAGCCTAATGCTAAGGCAAAAGATAAGCAAGGCAAGCCTAATCCTCTCTATATATTCTAGTAAAAGGTTTTTTAACTTATAGCTAAAGCTAAGAACCCTAAAACTAGCCTAGTCTACTCCGCATAAAACGTTTTAAGTAATAAGTACAGGCCGCTTAGTATAAAGACGCATCTAATATATAGTATAGTTATCTTTATAACTATAGAGCTAGGAAGGACCCTAAATAAGGCTTAAGCTATTAATTACTATAAAGATCTTATAATATTTAAAACTTGCTCTTTAGGGACTTATAGTCTATTAGTTATATCTAAGAATTTAAGGCAATTTACAAGAATATTTGCTAGTTAAGAACCTAACTAATACTTAGCAAATAAGTTGTATATGTTTTAAAATAGAATAACTATAATATAATAAAGGCGTAACGATGCTAACATCTAAGCAAGACAAGTTAGGACTAAAGCTAGTAGCTAATAAGTCCCTGCACTACTACTTTTACTAAGCTCTTGTACTCTAAAAGCAATACTAGCCTACTAACAAGTAGCTACCTAATTAGATACTAACCTTAACAACGCTTTCTATATAGACAAGGAGCTAGATACTCTTAATTAGGAACAAAAGACCCTTTAGGCAGGGTATTATTACAAGAATTCTACCTTAGCTTTCCTTAAGCTGCTTAACTAAGCCTACGCAAAGAAGCTAATTATAGATCTAGACTATGTTAAAGTTATTAAAGAGTAGTACTATAAGGTTAACATTAGTTAACAGCCTAGCTCTAATAACTTATTATATAAGTAAGTATACTTTATCTATAAGTACGCTGCCGCAAGTGTTATTAGTTTATTTAAGAGGGCTATGCTGTTTAATATACTTAATAAGTGTCTACTCTTACTATATATAGAATAGAGCTACTAGCAAGAATTCTAATCTAATCTAGTTATTTTAAAGCTTTTTACAAGTAAGTATTACCTAGTAAAGTAGAATAAGGACCTACTAAGCTATTAATATTAACTTTCTAGACTTAATCTTTACCTACTCCCTACTTAGGACAGGATTATTAATACTATAGAGTTTTAACTATAAGCTAAGGAGTTCTAACATACTAAAAGCATTATTACTAACACTTATACTTAGCTATTTAAAGACAGTTAGGTTAAGAATATTATTATTAAAACTTTTAAGATGTACTACTTCTATTTACAATGTATAGACAGGAAGCTAAACCTTAGATAGCTACATAATATGTACTACTTACTTATCTAACAAGCTATACGCACTAATCTAGGATACTAGTTATAATATGCTATGCTCTGTAAAGAATATACTTTAATTTCCTATCTCTACTACGCTAAATACGCTAAGAAGGTTAATTAAACTTACTTTAAGCATATTAAGTTTAACCTTAAATATGTAATAACTAAAGGCCTTAGAACAGATATAATCTAAGGCAGCGTATTATTTAATAAGAAGAATAAGAACAACTACATAGAGATACTTCTGGGCTTTTATAACTATATACTAGAGTACTTAAGGTAGCGCAAAGACGTAGGCGTTGAATTATTAAATAGTCTTATTAAAGAATAGGAAAATAAAATAGACTAGCTAAAAGACGTATAGAAACTAGCTCCTAATACTTACTAGGCAAAGTAAATCTATAAGGAAAAGCAAGTTTAAATTTTATTATCTCTACTACCTTATAGATTTACTAGCCTAACTACTTACAACTGCTGCACTATCCTTTCCTAGTTTGTTATAGTCTATAATAAAGTAATAGAGGTACCTACTATAGGAACCTATAAAGAAATTTGCAAGGCTTATTAGAACCTTACTACTACTCTTTATACTTTCTTAAGCTATTCTAACAAGTTTAGAGAAATTAATTAGCTATTCTCTACTAATATTTATATTAAGTATAAGTCTGAGATCTAGAAGGCCCTTATTAGAAAGGCTAAGTAGGACAATCCTCTTGTTTATAAAGAGCTAAACAATATGCTATAGAACGCTAATAAGAAGTAGATATATAACTATATATTTAGGAACACTGCAACTATATACTGCAATAAATTATTAACTTATAGCCTATAGTGCAAGAGTTAAAGAAAGACGCTTTTTATGCTAATCTAGTTTAAGGCTTTCTAGACTGTTTATACTTTACTAACTTTAGATAGAACCCTCCTTATACAACAAAAGACTAAAATAAGTAGAATACTAATTTCTCTTAAGCTAATTCTCTACAACGTCTCTAGGAGGAACTTAGCCTAAAGGCTAATAAGCGCTAAGTTTTCTAAGAGAGTAAAGATCCTGTAATACTCTCTTCTACGCAACGCCTTTTTAGCGTTTATTCTTAATTAAGTACTATTATCTTAGATAACGTCTTAGTGCTAATAACTCTAATTAGGCAGCCTCGTTATAGTCGCCTTTAATTAATATGAGAATCTTAAGCGCCTGCTACTCCTATCCCTGCTCCTACTACTGCACCTGCGCCTAGACTACGTGCTATAACTACTACTTAAAAACCTCGCTAAAGTAAATGTTTAAAGAAGTAAGAGAAGGTGTTTAAAATAAATATAAGGTAACTAACTTATATTTCTTTTGTTTTGTTTTCTTTGTTTTATTTTCTTTGTTTTGCTATTTTTCTTTCTGCTAAGTAGGTCGCTTAATGAAGCTAAGCTCACAGGAAGGGGAGGTATGTGCTAGTGCACAGGGTGATACTCTGCTGCTCACTAAGTTAGTACTTAACCACCTAATCTAGATGTATATAGCTTGTTTCAGGGATCGAAACAAGCGAAGGCATTAATCCTCTACCTTACAACTCAACTCTCGTACTTCTCTTCTAGATACAACCTATAATAAGATCTTTATCTTACCACCCTCGTTCTCGCATGACCTGACCACTAGTGATCTCATGCCCTCGTAGTAGTATGTCTTTATACACTCCAGCACCCTTACACTATAGGCATAGATTCTACTCTAGTTTAGCCGTAGATTAGCAGTCTAGTGTCTAATCTTAAGTAGTTAATAATATTAGAAATATTTTTTAAACAATTCTTTGAGCACCTAGTTAGAGGATTAGTAGCTATAGATTTTAGTAGGGCTTATTCTATATAGGTAAGCTGCCGCATCTATAATTACTAGCTAAAGCTTAGCTAGTAGATTAGCGCTTGTGCGCATCTTAATAGCCTTTGTAATTAACTCTTAACTAGCTCTCTCTACTAAGCTATTAGGCTTATAAGTATATAGCAGTAGTAATTTAATTATAATCTCTTTCTCTAAGCCTATTCCTTATATCTTGATTGCCCTCTCTAAGGTAGTGTAGCAGTATTATTATCCTAATAAATCTCTACAATCTTCTACTAATATTTTCTCTTAATCCTTATAGCAAAGCCTCTAATCACTAGCATAATATTATTTAGTGTTTTTAACTAGATATTATAATTATACAGCTTACTTAAGTAATCCTCTCTAATAATTAAAGCCTATTTCTTAAGTAGCTAACTAGTTAGGAAATTAAATAGATCTTATAAGAGCTTATAAAAAAGTTATAGTAATCTCTCTCTTAGTTGCTGTAAGATTACTTATAAGGCATAAGCTATTAGGTAGTATTTACATTCTAATAGCTTCTTACTAGTAATCTTAACGTCCTGCGCTAAGTAAACTAAGGCTTTAATAACTTGTTGTCTTAAGTGTCTTAATTATTAATGCTATAGGTCCTTATTGCTAGTACGTAACTAAGGTTTCCTTAATCGCACTACAGCGTTTATAAGTAGTAGTTAAGTAGGTTAAAAAGTAAGTTGCTTGTATTTAATAAATAAGATATTAAAGTAATACTTAAAGTTAATTTAGACAACGTTCTTCATAATTATACTAAATTATAAGGTATAATTATATCCTAAATACTAAATACTTGCCTACTTAAGCCGTGCTTCTAATACGATATTAACATAGAAACTAAGTACAACCTTAATATTAGTAAGTAGAAGATTAGCTAGCTTAGAGCTAGCCTTACTATGCAGGATGTTCTTAAGTAGCCTGTTTCCTATACTAGCGACTATTATAATTTAAGTGCCTGCCTTAATAGTCTTATTGTAAAGGGCTGAAGCCCTGACGTCTTTAGTACTCGACAAAAAGCCTCGTTTTGCTATCCTACAGATCCCGGGTGTCCGTGCGCACCCGGTATCTGTAAGCCGGGCGTATCAGCCCTTCTACTTTTCTAGCCTACTAAACTTTTCTCTTAGCTTTGCGCTATTTTCTTAAGCTACGTTAGTAGCTGCTATATAGCTACCCTTGCCTCTTTCTTAGTGCTAAGCACAGACCTTACAGAGGAGTAGATAAGCTCGCTAGATAGCCTTTATAGTTCTTTATTTAATTTACTACTATTTTCTCTACATCTTTAGTTAATCTAATATACTTTTATATTTAAATTAAATCTTTCTGTAGCGCTAACGCTGCTACGTTAAATTAGAAGCCTCCTAAAGCTATATCTAGACAAGAAGCTAGCTAGAGCTATATCTACGTATAAAAGCCCCCTATAGCTACATCTAGATAAACCTCTAATTAATTAGATTGCTAATTTTAGTTAAAGCTATTGTAAATCTACTAAGAATAAGTAGTAGAAAAAGCACAAGGAGTACTAAAGAATACTTAGCTATATAAGACTCTACCTAGAATGTTTTGCAATATAAACTGTTAGACAAGCCTACTATATTGCTAGTAGCCCTAGAAACTAATCCTTACTATTAAATAATACAGGTGCTATTTATTTAGTACTTTTACATAATGATAGTAAAAGTAGAGATTACATCTAGAAGCTTTGTTGTCTAGATAGCAAGACTACACTAAGATAGTATTAGTAGGGCTAAAATAGAGAACACTCTAGAAGGCCTCTGTAGAGCGAACAAACTAGATAAAATAGCAACTTTAATAATAATATAAGAAGCCTTTCTTATCTAAAAGGCTATTAATTTAGCCTCTAAAGAAGAACTAGAACAAGAATAGCTACTTACTTAGCTACTAACTTTACTTGCTGCATTAAAACTAGTTTAGTAGCTAGTACAACCTAAGCGTTTTAAGTAACCTAATTTAGACGCTTTTTATAAGTCAAGAAAGATATACTAAATATTTAGAAAGCAGCTTACTACTAAGGTAAAAAACAACTAAGAAGACTTTAATATATAAAAAAGAACGTATAATTACGCTTTTAGTAAGCTAAAAAGTTTAATAGTAACTTTAACACTGCTTTATTTCAACTAAATAGAATTATTAGACGCTTAGAATTTGAATTACTTATTAAACTTCTTTAATTAGATATTTAGAGATCTATACAGCTCTAAAAGAGCTAGGAATAAACTTTAGTTAATATCCTAAAATAAAAAGAGTATCTGTAATTATACTATAGAATTTTAGGAACAGTTACTACTTTTAAACAGCAACTTAAATAAGAATATAAAGATAATACTTTTTTTAAAAAAGCTTTACTTATAAGCTTTAGAATAAGCTTGTAAGTATTACGTTCTTAGATTTAGATAATTTGCAGAACAAGTCTACTAAAATAGTAGACTACTTATACTAGATAAAGCAGTATTCTAAAGGCTAGAATAAGCCTAAAGAATAATACTCTAATTACAGAGACTAAGAAAGGCCTAAAAAATACAGGCTAAGACGCACTTCTCCTCCTCTTCCTCCTATAAGAGACTAGATAGAAGGAATAGAGTTTACTAGAAGATTAGCTAAGCTACGCAGGTTTAGCGATCTAGAGCTATATAAGCTAATAAAAAAAGGATGTTGTTTTACTTATAAGCAAAAAGGATACTTAGCTATAGATTATACTATAGAAGAAAAGATGCTAAGAAAGAAAAAGAAAAAAAAGAGAACTATTATATTAAAGTCCTTAAATGCAAAAGCAAGAAAGCTTAGTTAAAAAAGCTTAAGCAGTAAAGATACTCTAGAAAATCTAAATTCCAATTTAGAAAAAGAATAGCTCTTATTTAAAGTTACTAGCAAGAGCTACACATAAGCTAAAAAGACTAAATAAAGAAATAAGCTAGTTTTTAAAAAAATAGAAGCAGTAATAAAATTATTATTCAAATATTAGTAGATTATTACATATTTACTTTAACTCTAATTAATATAAAAATCTTATATACTCTCTTATTAGCCTTTAGCTTATTAAGAACGCTAGTTTGTAGTGTATTCCTATTTCTCTGCATAGATTAGAAGGAGTTACAGAAAATCCTAGAACTATTAACAAAGTCACTAGGTTAGAGATTAATATTAAAGGGTATAAGAATACTATTTAAGGCTATAATACTCCTACACACTTTAAATATAATATACTACTTAGACAGCCTTAGATAAATAGAAGAGAGGTTATAATTACCCATTCTAAAAAGTTAATCTACATCTACACTTCTAGATAAAGAATTAAACTCCCAAGCACTAAAAATTACCCTATTTTAAAGAGTAAAAGGTGAAAGTAAATAAACAAAATGGCTTATTACTCCTATATTAAATAAGTTAAGAAAGACAAGTTAATTTAGACCTTTATAGCTTCTCTTAAAAATATTAAGAAGGCTTTAGCTCTTAAAAAGAAAGTAAATGTTTTGTTATTACTTTCTTAGGCGTACTAATATATAGCTTAGATTTTCAAGTTATAAACTACCTCTGTACTACCTCCTTTACGTAGACTTAAGGTTAATTACTAAATTAAGTTACAAAAAGATAAAAATAGAAAAGAAAAAGAACCTCCTTAAGGCCCTCTATATAATATAAGTAAACTAGAGCTTTTAGATCTACGCAAGAAGCTTATATCTCTATTAAATAAAGAATAGATTAGAGCTAGTAGCTCTACAGCTTCTTCCCTAGTTCTATTTACTAAGAAACCTAGAGGAGGATTATAGTTTTATATTAATTACTAAGCTCTTAATGCTATCATAAAACAAGACTATTATTCTTTACTATTAATCTAAGAAACGCTTAATAGTCTCGCTAAAGTAAAATAGTTTACTAAGATTAATATCTCTACAGCTTTCTACAAAATTAGGATTAATATAGGAAATAAATAGAAAACTACTTTTAAAACATGATTAAGATTATATAAATAGCTAGTTTCTCTTTTTAGTATAGCAAACGCTCCTAGCACCTTTTAATAATGTATTAACTAGACATTACGCAAGTATATTAACAATTTCTACTTAGCTTACTTAAATAATATATTTATTTACATTAATAGCACGCTTAAAGAACACAAACGCAATATAAATAAGGTTCTAGAAGTAATAGGCAAGGCTAGGTTACCTCTAGATATTAAGAAATGCGAATTTGACGTATAGAGTACTAAGTACCTAAGATTTATAATTAAAGCTAGAAAGAGACTTTAGATAGACCCTAAAAAAGTAAAAGCTATGTAAGAATAGGACGCATTAACAAATATTAAAGGAGTATATAGTTTTTTTATATTTGCGAACTTTTATTAATACTCTATTAAGAACTACTTTGATATAGTTACCCTACTTATAAGGCTTACTAGCAACATCTCTTTTTAATAAGAAAAGTAGAACAAGAAGCTTTTTATAAGCTAAAGGGGCTATTTGTTACTAAACTAATACTAGCTTAATAGGATCTTAATAGAGAAACAATTTTAGAGACTAATTCTTCTAGCCATATTATAGTAGGAGTCCTTTTATAATATAATAATTAAAGAAAAGTATTACTAGTAGTATACTCCTTAAAAAAGATAACTAGCGCTTAAAGCAACTACAAGATATATAATAAGGAATTACTAATAGTTATTTGCTACTTATTAAAGTAGGATGCTTTGCTAAGTTCTTTAAAGAAGTTCCTAGTTATAATAAACTATAAAAACCTAAAGTATTTTAGAAAGCCTAGGCAGCTTAGTAAGAGATAAATAAGATAGGCCTAATTCTTTAGTAAATTTCTAAACATAGAAATTGTCTACAGGCCTAAAGTTAATAACTCTAGAGCTAATACCTTATCTTAGAAATAATAAGATATACCTATAAATAGTTTAAATTTTTAAATTTCTAGAAGGTTTTTATAAGTTTTTAAACTATCTACTATAACAACTCTAGAAATAGAGGAATAAGAAGAAGAGGAGACTCTTAGAACCTTTAGCTGCAATAGCTATCTTGCGATAGTACTTTAGGAATAGATAGATCTAGAAGAGCTTTAGAATAAAGCTAAAGAAGAGAATAATACGTACTAGCTAGCCTAGAAAGTACTTAGTAAGGAAGAACGCTAATTTCTAACAAAGCTAGACCTTAAGCTTTCTATTTCTAAATAGTAATTAAATAATTTCAGAAACCTACTATACTATAGTTAAAAATAAGAACTAAATAATAAACCTTTGCGCACTAGAATTATCTATAAAATCTACTATTCTAGAGCTCTAGAGTACCTAGAAAAGAACCTTACCTACTAAGCAGTTACAAGAGAGTACTTTTAGCCTTCTATTAGCTAAATAGTAAAGTAATATATTAGAAACTACTTAGTATATAAGAGAATAAAACTATAAAGAGATAGCCTATAAGAGTAATTAAAGCCTTTGCTAATTCTAAAGCATATTTAGAAGAAAATATTAATTAACTTTATTATAAGATTACTAGCGACTAAAGGTTACATAAACCTAATAGTAGTTACTAATAAGTTAAGTATAAACGTAGTTTTAATAAATCTTAAGAATATTACTATAAAAAGCGTAGCTAAAGCGTTTATTAACTCTATAGTTGCTTACTACTAGTTACTAGACTATATTATATCTGATTAAGGTTCACAGTTTGTAAGCTACTTTTAGACTAGACTTTATAAGCTACTAGAGATTAAAATATATTTATCTTCTAGAAATTACCTTAAATAAGTAAACTCTATAGTATAAACCTACTTATAAGCTTTCTACAATTAGAATTAATTAAATTAGAAAAGCAACCTAAGGATAGCTAAGATTATAATTATAGCAAGACAAGTATAATTAACTAGAATATTACCTTTTTTTCTGTAATATAGATACGAGGTAGACCCTCTTCAAATAGTGTACGGGTGTTGGAGTGTATGAAGACATACTACTACGAAGGCATGGGATCACTAGTGGTTAGGTCATGCGAGAACAAGGGTGGTAAGCTAAAGATCTTATTATTAGTTGTATCTAGAAGAGAAGTACAGGAGTTAAGTTGTAAGGTAGAGGATTTATCTATAAGTCCCGCTTGTTTTAATCCTCAAAACGAGCTATATACCTTTAGATTAGGTGGTTAAGCACTAACCTAGTAAGCAGCAGGGTATTACCTAGTGCACCAGCACATACCTCCCCTTCCTGCGAGCTTAGCCCCATCAAGAGACCTACTTAGCAGAAGGAAAAACAGCAAAACAAAAGAAATAAAACAAAAGAAATATAACTTAATTACTTTATATTTAGCGTAGACACCTTTTCTTACTTCTTTAAACGTTTACTTTAGCGAGGTTCTTAAGTAGTAGTTAAAGCACGTGGCCTAGGTACGGGTGCAGTAGTAGGAGCAGGGACAGGAGTAGCGGGCACTTAAGATTCTAATATTAATTAAAGGCGACTATAATAAGGCTGTCTAGTTAGAGTACTTAGCACTAAGACGTTATTTAAGATAACAGTACCTAATTAAAAATAAACGCTAGGCAGGCGTTGCGTAGAGGAGAGCATTGCAGGATCTTCGCTTTTCTAGAAAACTTAGCGCTTATTAGCCTTTAGGCTAAGTTCCTCCTAGAGACGTTGTAGAGAATTAGCTTAAGAGAAATTAGTATTCTACTTATTTTAGTCTTTTGTTGTATAAGGAGGGTTCTATCTAAAGTTAGTAAAGTATAAACAGTCTAGAAAGCCTTAAACTAGATTAGCATAAAAAGCGTCTTTCTTTAACTCTTGCAATATAGGCTATAAGTTAATAATTTATTGCAGTATATAGTTGCAGTGTTCCTTAATATAGTTATATATCTACTTCTTATTAGCGTTCTATAGCATGTCGTTTGGCTCCTTACAGACAAGAGGATTGTCCTACTTAGCCTGTTTAATAAGGGCCTTCTAGATCTAAGACCTATACTTAATATAAACATTAGTAGGGAATAGCTAATTAATTCCTTTAAACTTGTTAGGATAGCCTAAAAGAGTATAAGGAGTAGTAGTAAAGTTGTAATAAGCCTTACAAATTTCCTTATAAGTTCTTATCGTAGGCACCTCTATTACTCTATTACAGACTATAACAAACTAAGGAAGGATAGTGCGGCAGTTATAAGTAGTTAGGCTAGTAGATCTATAAGGTAGTAGAGGTAATAAAATTTTAACTTGTCCTTCTTTGCAGATTTGCTTTGTCTAGTAAGTATTAGGAGCTAGTTTCTATGCGTTCTTTAGCTAGTCTGTCTTGTCTTCTTATCCTTTAATAAGACTATTTAATAATTTAACACCTACGTCTTTGCGCTACCTTAAGTACTCTAGTATATAGTTATAAAAACTTATGAGCATCTCTATATAGTTGTTCTTATCCTGATTATTAAATAATACGCTACTTTAGATTATACCTATACTAAGGCCTTTAGTTATTGCTTGCTTAAGGTTAAAGTTAATATGCTTAAAGTAAGTTTAAATACCCTTCTTAGCGTATTTAGCGTAGTAGGGGTAGGAAATTAAAGTATATTCCTTATAGAGTATAGCATATTATAACTAGTATCCTAGATTAGTACGTACAGCTTATTAGATAAGTAAGTAGTATATATTGCGTAGCTACCTAAGGTTTAGCTTCCTGTCTATGCGTTGTAGATAGAAGCAGTATATCTTAAAGGTTTTAATAATAATATTCTTAACCTAACTGTTCTTAAACAGCTAGGTATAGGCGTCAGTAATAATGCTTCTAATATATTAGAACTCCTTAGCTTGTAGTTAAAACTTTATAGTATTAATAACCTCGTCCTAAGTAAGAAGGGGATAGAGATTAAGTTTAGAAGGCTAATAGCAGTAGCTTAGCAGGTCCTTATCCTACTTAGCTAGACAATATTTGCTAGTAAAAAGTTTTAAAATAACAGAGTCTAATTAGAATTCTTGCTAGCAGCTCTATTCTATATATAGTAAGAGTAGACATTTATTAAGTATATTAGACAGTATATCCTTCTTAAATAAACCTATAACGCTTGCAGTAGTGCGCTTATAGATAAAGTATACTTACTTATATAATAGGTTATTAGAGCTAGGCTGTTGTCTAATATTAACCTTACAGTACTATTCCTTAATAACCTTAATATAGTCTAAATTAGTAATTAGTTTCTTTGCGTAAGCTTACTTAAGCAACTTAAAGAAAGCTAAAGTAGGATTCTTGCAATAACACCCTGCCTAAAGGATCTCCTATTTCTGATTAAGGGTATCTAGCTCCTCGTCTATATAGGAAGCGTTGTTAAGGTTAGTATCTAATTAGGTAGCTGCCTGTTAGTAGGCTAGTGTCGCTTTTAGAGCACAAGAGCTTAGTAAAGGCAATAGTGTAGAGACTTGTTACTTACTAGCCTTAGTCCTAACTTGTCCTGCCTAGATATTAGCAGTGTTACGCCTTTATTATACTACAGTTATTTTATTCTAAAACTTATGTAACTTAATTGCTAAGTATTAGTTAGGTTCTTAACTACCTAACATTTTTATAGATTGCCTTAGATTCTTAGTTATAACTAACAGACTACAAGTCCCTAGAGAGCACGTTTTAGATGTTATAAGATCTTTATAGCAATTAATAGCTTAAGCCTTATTTAGGGTCCTTCCTAGCTCTACAGTTATAGAAATAACTACACTATATATTAGATGTGTCTTTATACTAAGCAGCCTGTACTTATTTTTTAAAACGTTTTATGTAGAGTAGACTAGGCTAGTTTTAGAGTCCTTAGCTTTAGCTATAAGTTAAAAAACCTTTTGCTAGAACGTATAAAGAGGATTAGGCTTATCTTACTTATCCTTTACCCTAGCATTAGGCTGTAGCTTCTGTAGGTTAAACTTAATATCTTCTTTCTAGACTTACGGCTTAGCGTAGATATTACGAAGCTCTTTTACCTCTTACTTATTAATGTCTAGGTGAAGTGCTTAGTTATAAGAGTTATTTGAATTAATAAAAGCATAGATGTTCTTGCATAGTAGTTTTACTATTACTTAGTTAGCTGTTAATATATATTATTCCTTACTTTAGTTCTTAGAGTTAATGCGGTAAGCTGCTGTAGTGTTAAGAAACTAAGTAGCATCTTTAAGATCTATACACCTTAATATAAAGGCTATATTAGTTAATCTTTAGTAACTAAGTAGCGTATAAGGCATGTAGATGCTAACGCATTCTTAGATAAATCCTAGAGCTAGCTTTTTTATAGTTGTAATAGCTCTACCTAGTTCTTTAGCCCTTTTGTCTCGCGTTAAGGATGCTGTACTAATAATAGAATAGTGTTCCTAGAAACCTTTAACACTACTATATTCGTCTAGAAGTCTAGGGAGCTAAGCATAAAGGTTACCTACTCATAAGACAACCTTAAGGATTAAGTTAAATTAGTAAAAGGCGTTGTTAAACTAATAATCTGTAAAATATGTTATTGTCTTAGAGCGTTTAAAAGGATCTTTTCTACTAGAGTCTAAATATTAATAACTCTAATGTTATTGCTGAGCTTTATAAGCTCTAGTACCCTATCTTAATGCTGTACGACTTTAGGGATTTAGTCCGCAACGTAGTCTTCCTTTTTAATAATAACTCTAAAGTTGTTAAAAACTCTTAATAGTCCTAGTGTTTGCGGTAGTTGCGGCTGTAGCTACTTGCCCTAGGCCTTATCTAACAGCGCTAGAAGTATTATTTAAGCAGATTAGCTAATGTAAGTTAAATATTATATTTAGCTACTACTAGTTTGTAAGAGGGGGTATTATTGTTATTATTATCTTAGAAAGTAACTACTCTAATAAAAGGTCGTAAAGTTTATGTAGTAGGAGAGTTAGGTAGTTAGCAGGGTTGTAGTTCTAGTTTATGCGTAGTGGCGGTATCCTGCTAGCTAGTAGGTAGAGGTAAATAGGGTCTAGATCGCGCTAAAATAAGCAGGTTTCGCAATTAAAATAGTTGTTATAATTAGCTGTTGCCTTAAAAGTGCATAAAATTAAGTATAGTATTAGTATAGCAGTAAGCACCTAGACTTAGTAGGATAGGTAGCTTATACCTAAATTTTACATAGGAAATTAGTAAACAAGTAGCTAAAAGTAAAAGTAGGTACTACTAGCATAGTATCCTCTCCTCTTCCTAAAATTATAGGCCGTCCTATAGCCTATTAGTTGTCTAATGTAGTAGTATTAGAGTTAGAGTCTAAGCTTTTAAAGTCTTATCTATATATACAACGCTCTTCTTCTGTAAAATGTTTAGTAATAACATTTTAAAGACAAAGCTTATTACTTATTATAAGAGGTAAATGTAGTTGTAGTTCTGTATATAGCTTAGGCGAGTCTAGCGAGATAAGAATGTCTACTATAGGGCTAGTTTGTTCTTAATAGTTAGGATCTTATAACTTTATATTCCTTTAATCTTCTTTAATAATATCCTATATAAGTCTTTGTCTAAACAGCTTTAATCACTATCTAGGTGTTGTGTGGGGGAAGCGTGTACTATTAAGATTTTTAAGACAATAGGTTCCTTTATCTAGTCTAGCTTTATAAATGTAGTATAGGCCTAACTATCTTGTATCTAGCTTATAATCTCGCGACATATTAATTTCCTAAACAGAGTTCTAGAGAAGAACTAAGTCTTCTAACTTTATATCCTTATGTTGTATTTCCTTAGTGTTATCCTAGTATTCCTTTTTAGCAGCTCTTAGCTAGTTAGTATAAGTAATAGCATCCTTTGTAAACTAATCTCTAAGATCTATCTATATTACTTAAATTACAAGTAGCTGTGCACGGTCCTTTACTTCCCTCAATAGAAGCGTTTGCTATATAGGCAGCGCGAGTTTAATAGGAAGCACTAGGTTCTACCCTATAACTAACTAGTACAGTAAGTAACCTGTCTGTTCCTGTATTAAGATCTTGTCTATAAAGAGAACTATTAGCAAGTTCTTAACTTAAGGTCCTAGCAGCTTTGCGAGGGCGTTTACAATAAGCTTATGTTCTCCTTTAATCTTTTCTATAGCTTAAAGGTTATATCCTAAAGACTAGACTTAGTTAATCCTGTATATATATAATAGATGTGATACCACCTTAGCAAAATTAGGCCCTTTATTAACTATAAGTTTGCGCGCTGTGCTCTATTAACATATAATATCTTTATATACAAACTCTGTAATTGTCTTTAACTAGTTGTTTAACAGAGCTTTTGCTTTAGGCTAGCTGCTAAGGTAGTCTTTTATAATAACTAAAAACTTCTTCCTAAAATACTAAGGCATGTATACTACATTAATCGCAACTATCTCCTAAATAGCAAAACTATAGGTGTTAGTAAGCATATTAACTTTCCTCTTAAAGGATCGCAGTTAATAGTCTAGGTAGGTTACTAGCTTTTGCCGCACGTGCTTATACATTCTTTTCTACTAGTATTACTAAGCGAGTATAGAGTATACCGCGTTAACTTCTCTATATTTAATCTAAGTGTGTACGTTCTATACTGCAGCTGTTCTTAGGTTAACATTATCTATAACCCTCTAGATTATAATGTTTTTAAACGTTTTCCTAAAAAGTATCCTATTTTTTATAAAGAAGTTTAAAGCTTGCTTCTTCTATACTTATAATTCTTGTAGTTCTATATCTCTAGGAGTCTTAAAGTTGACTAAAAATTAAGCATATTATTCTAACTCTAGCAAGAATTCCTAACAGAGTATTCTTGCCTGTCCTGTTAGTATTAGTGCATTTATATTTCTAATTATATAATTAATAAACCACTCTAAATCCTCCTCTAGTTCTAGAGGGGGTTCCTAATTATTAGGTTTTAGATACCTTAATAGTGCATCCGCAACTACATTTTTCAGCCCTAGTATATACTTAATGTTAAAGTCCTATAAAAGAATTGTTAATATCTACCTGTTTATAACAGATCCTAGATTGTTAGTAGATAAGCAGTTTAGTTAAGTAATAAGAGTTGCCGCGTTAGTTTCTATAGTAAAGTAAACACTATAGAGGTAGGTACAAAACTTCTTAAGAGCCTACAGCATAGCCTTGTATTTTAACTTAGTAGAATGCTATTGCCTCTCTTGCGCTAACTATAGTGTGCTTTTAAACTGCACCAGGTGTTACTTATTATCCCCTTTAAGTTGTTTAATACATGCTCCCGCACTATCTTAACTTATATTAGTTATTAAGAATATCTTGTAATCTTAGTATTAGTGTAGTTAAGGTTTGCAAGTGTAGGTATGTTACATATAGTCTATTTTAGCTTATACATTACTGCGTCTTGTGCATCTCCCTATTTAAAAGAGATATTATCTTGTAAGAGTGTAAACAGAGGTTTAGCAATTTTAGTAAAGTCTTTTACCTATATACAGTAGTAGACGCATATGCTTATAAAGGATTGTACCTCCCTTTTATTTTTGTATAGTAGCTAGTTTATAATCTTCTTAACTTTTTTCTAGTTAGGATAACGTCCTTGCAGGCTAACCTTATAGCCTACACCCTTAAGCTTTTCTATAAGAAAATAACACTTCTTTTCTAACATAGTGCTTTCTACTTATTTAATATTAGCTAGTACCCTGTCTAGTTGTAAGATATGCTTAAGAACATAACGTTAAACTCCTAGCATTAATTCTTCTCTGCTATAATTAGTTTTTAGCCCTCTACATGTAATATTATTAATAAAGGGCATAGTATTAGGCTAGTAGTCTCTTAGAATCTTTATTATTACACGTTAAAATACAGCTATAGAGTTTATAGTACCTATAACTATTATGCATAATTATATAAGCCTAACTAGCGTTTAAAACGCTGTTATGTCTCTGCTTTCTAGATGTAGTGTAATTTAGTTATATCTTAAAAACAAGTCTATAAGTAAGATGATTTTACATCCTATGAATCTCTTAGAAAATTTGTCTACTGTTAGTAGTAGGTTTGCATCTTATATAGTGACTGCATTTATTTACTGCGCATTACTAATCTATTAAACGCCTTTATCTTTCTTAGGTACTAGGTGCTATAGGTTGTAATATTAACTATTACACCTTTCCTATGTTCCTTAATTTAGGCAGACATTAACTATATTTACTACTTAGGGCTCCAAAGCTTTTAGGACAGCAAACTCTTATACTTACTAAGCTTTGTATAGTATTATTTGTATCTTGTATAGTAGATATATATTAGGGTAAATCCTTCCTAATTTCTTAAATTGCTAGGAGAGCGCTCCTTCTCTGTTAAGAAGCATATATATAAATATCTTCTTTTCTAATAGCTGCAGGTAGTCTCTAGTATATAGCTTATTAAGTTATTCTTTAGTAAGCCTTGTCCCTTACAGGAAAGCAGCATATCTTAGTTTAAATAAATAATTACACAGCCCCCTATTAGGATCGCGAATGCTTATTCTAAGGAGTTATTATTCTTTTACCCTTTCTTTCTAGTCTTCTTATCTAAATTCTATAAGCATCTTCTGCTGTAGGATATTAATAAGTTAAACCTTCTTGTCTACTGTCTTATATAATGTGTAAAGATTATTGCGTTGTTAGGCATATTTCAGTAGCTTTTCTTACATCTACTAATAATTAAGCTTATATATAATTAAAAATTTACTAAGTTTGTAGTTTCTTATAAGGTCTTTAGACTACCTAACTGCGTGCGTAAATACTTAGTTTATCTAGACTATCTAATCCTTCCTGCTGCCTTCTGTATACAGCATGTTAAAGTTACTAAATTTAGCTACTAGATTAGACTATGTAGCTTCCTGTATGTATTTTACTACTACTACTTGTAGTTCATTACCTAATCTGTTAGTAATTCCATATAACTGTATATTACTTATTATTTCTCTATCTAAGTTGTTATTAGAGGCTTTGTTTCTAATTGTCTGCGTAAGGTAATTTAGAGATAAGTTAGACGTAATAAAAACTGCGTTTCTTGTACTATCTTTAGATTGGACTTAGCACGTAATTCGCCTAAATGTATTATACTAAATTAATATCTTAGCGCTTGTACACTAAGGTCCTCCTAAAATTACAGATCTAGTAACATTAGTAATAATCCTAAATATAGTCCTAATAGTAACTGTCCCTATTTATATAAGTATATTAAATGCAGTCCTAACAAACAGGTTATATATGCTATTAGCTAAAGTAACACTAGGAGGAAGTTGCCCTAGTTAGTGCTCTATTATTTTATATAGTATCTTTAATGCTCACGCAGCACTTAGTCTTAGGATATTTATTTATACTCTAGTGTTAATTAAGCACTTTAGAAAGCTGCTGTTTGCAGTAACCTAGTATTCTAGTAAGTTAGTTTAAGTAAAAGCCTGCCTATTTTTTTACTAAACTCCCTAGATATCCTTTGTAGGTATATTATCTAACTTATCTATCTAAGAATCTCTCTTTCTACTTACCTCGTGGCAAGTTTGCATATTAGATTAATACAAATTTATTGCATTGCAATGCGCGCTCTTAGCAGGTAGCGTATTTAGTAAGATTTTATAGGTAGGGCCCGTGCGCTTGTTCGGCTAATTAGAGACTAGAACAGATCCTAGGTATAATTTAGCGCACCTAGCATCTATCAGCTTAGCGTTTTTTACACACGTTATAACATTAAGCGTACCTAAGCTATCTACAATATTAATACTATTATTAAGAAAATTACGCAGCTGTTTTTAAATGCTAGCTTGCTCTATAAGGTCTAATACTGTAACTCCTTATTCTTCCTGTCTAAGTAAGGTAGTTGTAATATAGTTTAGCTGTCCTTGTACTATCTCTTTAAGTTCTAGATTAGGAAGAGCGTTAATAAACTTTACAGCCTTCTTCTTTCTTTCTTACTATAAGTACTTTAGATCTGCTAACATGTTGTCGTCTTAATAAGCTAATTAAGGTAGTTTAATAATTTAAAATAGCGTATTATAAGGCTGGCTTGCAAAAGGTATATTACTCTATGTTTCTTCCTGCAGATACTGTATATTTATAGGCTGCAAGTTAGAAATAGGAGAGTTACTTTATATTATTTAATTGCTTTCTTGTATGCTTAAATCCTTGCTTAGCCTTCCTTACTTCTTTACTCCCCCCTCTTAGACACGATTAATATCCTAGTAGAGGGCTAGGCCTCTGTCTTTTAAGCGCGTAGTAGCATTTAACTTAGAGATGCTATATAAAGCATTTTTTGCGCCTTCTAGTATAATGTTAGCTATATCTATATTATTAAGCTTCTTAACGTATTCCTTAGCAGAAGGAGTGTATAGCTATTTCTAGAATTGCTAGAACTACTAAAGGATGTTATTGTAGTAGCCTTAGCTTGTTAAACTAGTTGCTATATTTGTAGAATTAGAGTTCTTCCCTTTATACCTTAAACCTAGTTAAGAGTCTTCTCTAGTAAACTTCTCTAGTAGTACACTAGAGGCTAGCTAATTAAGCACATTATTAGTAATGTTGTAGAACTCTTAAATTTTTGGCTTTAACTACAGCAAGACTTAGTTTAATAGTAGTTGCCTTAGGATTTCCCCTAAAAGCTTATGTAGTAGACTAAAATAGTACGTCCTCTTCTGGCTAGAAATATCCTAGTTAAAACTAACCTATCCTATCTGTTTTAGGATGTAGTATTGTTTACATTCTTTAAGCATGTGTCCTACTATATTATATATATAGTAGAGAGGGTGTGTCTCTATATTGCTTATATATACTGTACTTATTTTGTTAGATACCCCCTTTAGGACTTTAGTAATAAAGAAACTATTATTTCTCTTACTAGGAAATTTTATATTTGTTGCTTGTGCAACAAAGTACGTATAGTTAGAAAGTTTCTCTAAGAGTCTCTTAGTTGTAGGATAAGCTATAAGCATGTTAATAGTTAATAGTCTAAGCTTTAGGTTGCCTAGAGACTTAATAAGGTTCTTAACCTTTAAGTTAACGTCTACTAGCGTGCTTATCTTCTTATATGCTTTACTAATCTTAATCTCTGCTTCCTTTACTTTCTCTTGGGTGAAGGTTGCTTACTAGTTAGATAGTATAATCTAGTGCATCTTAGCATTAGCGCCTCCTCGCTCTAGCTAATAAATCTTATCTAGGCTAGTCATCTTCTTGTAGTAAGATTTTAGAAAAGAATAGATCTCTTCTAGTTTATACGTATCCTAATTATCTCTATTTAAGGCAGAAGGTATATAGTACATAACTGCCTCTTTGTTAGTTTGTAGTAGGCCTTAGAAGAAGAGAACTCTTTCCTCTTCTTAAGGGATTTGCCTATTCTTAATATATACATTAGCAATAGAGGTAAAGTGCGTGTAGTACTCTACTAGACTAGGCTAATTTTATACGCATTTATAGATATAGGCTTATAGGTATAAGCGTTTGCCTATCTTAATAGCTGTATCTTTATTTTTCTACTATTCCTTTATGTATGTCTGTAATTTAAACTAATCCTTCTTAGCATATCTAGGTAAGCGTTTTAGTATACAAGAGAGAGATTAATCCTTATTAAAAAAGTAGTCTAGTAGAATAGAGACTTTTATAGCATTACAGATGCCTCTATTATTAGCTTGTTAGTTAAAGTTCTCTAGGAATTCTGTATCATCCTTCTTAGTAAAAACTAATATACTATGTTTTAATTAAATTATAGTTAACACTAAGTTATGCGTAGGTGTAGTTATAGTGTTGATAACAGAGCTTAATAGAGTTAATAGTAGATTAGGGCTAGTAGTAGTAGGTCTAGAGGGGGGAAGCGTTGCGCCTTCCTGCCCTTAACCTGTCCTCTAATCTCTTTTTAACATCTAGGGTATAGTAGGACTTATATAAGTTCTTTACACAGATAGTTAACAAGTATTAGTAAAGAAATAGACAAGGTATAGTCTTTAAGAGAAAGAATATCTCTCTTTAAGTTTTTATAGTGTGTGTTTTCTCTAGTATAGGTATATTAATCCTCGCCTCTTAGGTACTCCTTATTTCGCTAGGTAGGCTTAGATTTATACTTAAAGCTAGTACTTATGTGTAAGCTTTTAGTGCTATCTCTATTTTGCTAGATAGTACCTTAGCTTAGTCATTCTTTACGTATGTATTACTATCTCTATTTTGCTAGACAAGTTACTACCTCTATTTTGCTAGGTAGACTTTAAATTAGTGTATAGAATACATATAAGACTACCTCTATTTTGCTAGAATGACTTTAAATTAGCATTTAATAATGCATTCTGTTTTTATTAGTAGGTTTTGTTCTTCCTTATTGTTACTGTTAGTGCTAACTTAGGTGACTTCGTCCTTAACGTAGTCTGTAATAGGAGATAGTGCTAACCTCCTAAAAGTAGGTTTAGTAATAATTCTAAGGATTCTATGCTTGCGTAAGATTGTTATATTGTTCTTGTAATAATTATGCACTAGTTCCTTTATGCACTAAGTAGTAGAGTATGTCCTTATAGGCTTTGCTATTTATATAGGTGTTAGAGTGTATAAAGACATACTACTACAAGGGCATAGGATTACTAGTAGTTAGGTTATGCGAGAACAAGGGTAGTAAGCTAAAGATCTTATTATTCGTTGTATCTAGAAGAGAAGTACAGGAGTTAAGTTGTAAGGTGGAGGATTTATCTATAAGTCCCGCTCGTTTCGATCCTCGAAATGAGCTATATACCTTTAGATCAGGTGGTTGAGCACTGACCTAGTAAGCAGCAGGGTATCACCTAGTGCACCGGCACAATAGTAGTAAGATATAGACCTTAAAATTAAGCTTAAGGAAGGAGAATATAGGAGGACTACTGGAAAGTAGAAAAGATAGCTAATAAACTCTAGTAAAGTATTAAGTTAGCTTAAGCTATTATAGCAGAATCTTAACAAGAACAAGAACGCTAAGCAAATAAGAGAAGAAAGTAATTACTTTAGCTTTTAATAAATAATAAGGTTTAGTTAAAGCTTAAAGACTACTATAAGACAAAGAGAATAAGCTAGAAACTTAATTAGAAGAATCTAAAGTATATAGTACTTAAATTTATTTGACTAAACGCTGTAAAGCTAAATACTCCTAAAAAGATATATCTAGTATTTAATATTAACAAACTTTAACTAGCTTACTTAAATCCTTTACTAAGCTAACTATAAGACAATAATAAACTTTTCCTAATTAAAGTAGATAGCAAAGAAGAGTACTTAGTAGAGCGCCTATTACAAGAAAGAAGTATAAGAAGAAGAAAAGAATACTTAGTTAAATAGGTAGTATACTTAGAACTAATGTAGGAACTAGCTTTAAACCTAGAAGATATAGAAGCACTACAGGACTAAAAGAACTCTAAGACCCTTATTAAGGGGTAGGGTACTATAAAGGGCTAAAGCCCTAACGTCTTTAGTACTAAATAAAAAGCCTTGTTTTGCCATCTTACAGATCCTAGGTGTCTGTGCGCACCTAGTATCTATAAGCTAGGCGTATTAGCCTTTCTACTTTTCTAGCCTACTAAACTTTTCTCTTAGCTTTGCGCTATTTTCTTAAGCCACGTTAGCAGCTGCTACGTAGCTACCCTTGCCTCTTTCTTAGTACTAAGCACAGACCTTACAGAGGAGTAGATAAGCTCGCTAGATAGCCTTTATAGTTCTTTATTTCATTCACTACTGTTTTCCCTGCATCTTTGGTTAATCTAACGCACCCTTACACCTATCCTTAGCGTATTCACTAAAGGTGCCTAGTACTATGTAATCTATAGTATTGACTAGGTAGACTACTAATCTACTATCTATAATTGTGTAGAGAGACAGGGCATAAGGGGTAAAAGCTACGCTAAACACGTTTAGTTTAATTTCCTTAATAAGGTCCTTTAGGTTAATTAATGCTAAAACTAATAAGCTGAAGTAAGATCTACTTAACTTATTAGTAGCAAATCTGCTAGTGCTAGCCTTCTAGCCTTCCTTCTTAATCTAAGTGCGTAAGGTTGCCTATTTGTCACTGTTCTATTACTTAAGGATCTTCTTTTTGTCGTCGTCTAACAGCTTAATTAGTATACTACTAGGAAGGCTTAATCTAGTAACTATAGTTTAAGGTTAATAGCAGTTATACAGTATCTAGAAGTCCTTACTTATAAGCTCTTTACTAGCTTTACTAGGGCAAAAGTATAATTACTTACTACTCCTGTTTAACTTATTAGCGCTTGTAGATTATTAAGCTACCTCTAATCTAGATCTAGTTTAAAACACTACGTATCCTTTTCCTTTTAAGAAAGTAATTAACTAATCTTGTAATAAAATACTAAAGATCTTTCTTAGATTATTAAAAGTTATATAAGCTTTACTAAGCGCTATTACTTATGCTAGCTTATTGCGCTTTATACGCAACTAGTCTAGTACAATCTTAGTACTTAAGGCGTCTAAAAAATTAGTAACTACTAACAGCCTAACAACCTTAAGAAGCAAGTAGATTATTACTTATTAATATAGTAGCTGCTACTTAGTAAACTATCGCTTAAGGTCTCTTCGTCCCTAGTAAGCCTTATTAAGGTGTAATCTGTACTACGCCCTAATTAAATACTAAGTATTCTAATCTATAAGTGTAAGATCTTTCTTTAAGATCTTTACTAAGGCTTAAAGGCTAGTAAAGTTCTAAGTAATTATGCTTATTAATATATTTAAGAGCAGGTCTAGATAGATAGTCTTGCTAATCTACTCCTGAACATTAATAATCTTAGCAACTTTTCTTATTTATTAAGTAGCTTATATCTTATACCTATTAACTAGCTTGTTGTAATTATCCTTCTTATACTTAGCATTAAGTAACTAAGCTTTATATTTGTGTTAAGTAATCTTATAGTCCTCTTGTATTTAAGCGCTGGCGCTAGGTAATAAAGTAACTAGCTGCTTAATATTCTTAGGCAGTTCTAGATATTGTGGCTCCTAGTAATCTATTAAGGGTACGTCCAGGAGATTAGGGTTAACCTAGTCCTAGATGCCTTTCTCTAAGCAGTGTAGCCTTAGTAGAGCAAACTAGGTTAACTAAGCTAATTAAGCCTTAAGGATTACCCCTAAGGCGACAAGCGGTGTATTAGTAAGGTCTATCTTAAGATAAGATGCTACGTGTAGGATCACGATGTAGTTTATTATTAGGGTAACAACAAATTAATTAGTTAGTTAGTAGGTAGCTAGGTAGCTCGTATTAGAAAGAGGTTTAATTGTATAATTAATAAGAGAGGTACAGTAGTAGTAGCAATCTGCTAGCTATGCTATAGGAGAATAGAGGAGAGTAAAATGCTAGTTAAATAGTTAACCTTACAGCTTGCTGATTGCGTAGTAGGAATTAAAACTACAATTAAGCGGCCAGGCTTATAACTATAGGAGCTAAAAAGGAGCAATTGCTTGATTAGGAGGAGTAGAATAAGTGTATTAATCAACTAAGTGCCACAACAAAGTAGTCAATAACTACTTAAGAGGAATAAGACGATCTAGCCTGTATATATAGGCGCTAGCGCGATCGTCACGTGTTCAGCTTACTAGGATCACCTGCTCAACAAGGTGATCCGCATGTTGCGCATGTCAATACTCCAACATTATCTTATTTGTCTTTCACTAAACTGTCTAGGCTTTCTAAAATACTCTAGGTTTTTGTAGTCTGTTATAACTAGGAACTTCCTTAAAGAACGTAGCATAGCATCTTACTTAAATAAGCAGCAAATAACTGCAAGTAATTCCTTATTGTATATCTTGTAATTGCTTTAAGCGTTAGTTATTTTTTTTGAGTAGTAGGCTACTAGTTGTAATTTTTCATAATTGTTGTATTATAAAATGTTGGAGTATTGACATGCGCAACATGCGGGTCACCCTGTTGAGCAGGTGATCCTAGTAAGCTGAACACGTGACGATCGCGCTAGCGCCTATATATACAGGCTAGATCGTCTTATTCCTCTTAAGTAGTTATTAACTACTTTGTTGTAGCACTTAGTTGTTTAATACACTTATTCTACTTCTCCTAATTAAGCAATTGCTCCTTTTTAGCTCCTATAGTTATAAGCCCGGCCGCTTAATTATAGTTTTAATTCCTACTGCGCAATTAGCAAGCTGTAAGGTTAACTGTTTAATTAGTATTTTACTCTCCTTTATCTTCTACAGCACTAGCCAGCAGATCGCTACTGCTGCTGTACCTCTCTTACTTATTAATTATACGATCAAACTTCTTTCTAATATAAGCTACCTACTAACTGACTAATTAATTTGTTGTTACTTTAACAATAACCTACGTTGCAATCCTACACGTAGCATGTTATCTTAAGATAGACCTTACTAATACACTCCTTGTCGCCTTAGGGGTAATCCTTAAGGCTTGATTAGACTGGCTAACCTAGTTTGCTCTACTAAGGCTACACTGCTTAGAGAAAGGCATCTAGGACTAGGTTAACCCTAATCTCCTGGACGTACCCTTAATAGATTACTAGGAGCCACAATATCTAGAACTGCCTAAGAATATTAAGCAGCTAGTTACTTTATTACCTAGCGCCAGCGCTTAAATACAAGAGGACTATAAGATTGCTTAACACAAATACAAGGCTTAATTACTTAATACTAAGTATAAAAAGAATAATTACAATAAGCTAGTTAATAAGTACAAGGTATAAGCTGCTTAATAGATAAGAGAAGTTGTTAAGATTGCTAATATTAAGGACTAGATTAGCAAGACTGTCTATCTAGACCTACTTTTAAATGTCTTAATAAGCATAATTACTTAAAACCTTACTAGCCTTTAAGCCTTAGTAAAGATCCTAAAGGAGGATCTCGCACCTATAGATTAGAATACTTAATATTTAATTAGGGCGCAGTATAGATTACACCTTAATAAGGCTTGCTAGAGACAAATAGGCCCTAAGCAATAGTTTACTAAGTAGTAGCTACTGTATTAACAAGCGACAATCTACTGGCTTCCTAAAGTTATTAGGCTGTTAGCAATTACTAATTTTTTAGATGCCTTAGGCACTAAGATTACACTAGACTAGTTGCGTAACAAGCAAAATAAGCTAGTATAAGTAATAGCGCTTAGAAAAGCTTATTTAACTCTTAATAATGTAGGAAAGATCTTTAGTGTTTTGTTACAGGATTAGTTAATTACTTCCTTAAAAGAGAAAGAATACGTAGTATTCTAAACTAGATCTAAATTAGGGGGAGCTTAATAGCCTACTAGCGCTAACAACTTAAAGTTAAATAAGAGTAGTAAGCAATTGCACCTTTGCCCTTATAAGGCTAGTAAAGGGCCTATAAGTAAGCACTTCTAGACACTACGTAACTACTATTAACTTTAAACTATAGTTACTAGATTAAGCCCTCCTAGCAGTATACTAATTAAACTGTTAAATAATAACAAAAAGAATATCCTTAAGTAATAAAACAGTAACAAATAGGCAATCTTACGTACCTAGATTAAGAAGGAAGGCTAGAAGGCTAGTACTAGCAGATTAGCTACTAATAAGTTAAGTAGATCCTACCCTAGCTTATTAGTTTTAGCATTAATTAACCTAAAGAACTTTATTAAGGAAATTAAACTAAACGTGTTTAGCGTAGCTTTTACCCCTTATGCCCTGTCCCTCTACACAATTATAGAAAGTAGGTTAGCAGTCTACCTAGTTAATACTATAGATTATATAGTACTAGGCACCTTTAGTAAATGCGTTAAGGACAAAACTATTAAGGCAGGCACTTAAATTATACTAGTTGCTAGTATAGGAAATAGGCTGCTTAAGAACGTCTTATACAGCAAGGCTAGCACTAAGACAGCTAATCTTCTACTTACTAATGTTAAAGTTGTACTAGGTTTCTATGTTAATATTGTATTAGAAGCACAGCTTAAGTAGGCAGGTATTTAGTATTTAGGATATAATTATACCTTACAATTTAGAATAATTAAAAAGAACGTTGTCTTAATTAACTTTAAGTGTTACTTTAATCTCTTGTTTATTAAATACAAGCAACTTACTTATTACTCTACTTAACTATTACTTATAAATACTGTAGCGCAATTAAGGAAACCTTAGTTGTATACTAGTAATAAGGACCTATAGCATTAATAATTAGGTTACCTAGAACAACAGGCTATTAAAGCCTTAGTCTACTTAGCGCAGAATGTTAAGATTACTAGCAAGAAGCTATTAGAATGTAAACACTACGTAATAGCTTATACCTTGCAAGTAATCTTGTAGTAACTAAGGAAGAGATTACTACAACCTTTTTATAGAATCTTATAGGATTTATTTAATTTCCTAACTAGTTAGCTGCTTAAGAAATAGACACTAATTATTAAGGAAGACTACTTAGGGCAAGCTGTATAATTACAATATCTAGTTAAAGACACTTAATAATATTATGCCTATAATTAAAGGCTTTGCTGTAAAGATTAAGAGAAAATATTAGTAGAAAATTATAGAAATCTATTAAGATAATAATACCACTACACTGCCTTAGAGAAGGCAATTAAGATATAAGGAATAGGCTATAGAGAAAAGAATTATAATTAAGATGTTACTGCTATATACTTATAAGCCTAATAGCTCAGCGGAGAGAGCTAGTTAAGAGCTAATTATAAAGGCTATTAAGATGTACATAAGCGCTAATCTACTAGCTAAGCTTTAGCTAGTAATTATAGATACAGCAGCTTACCTACATAGAATAAGCTCTACTAAGATCTATAGCTACTAATCTCCTAACTAGGTGCTTAAAGAATAGTTAAGGAAATATTTCTAATATTATTAACTACCTAAGATTAGACACTAGACTACTAATCTACGCCTAGACTAGAGTAGAATCTATGCTTATAGCTACTAAGCTTATCCTTTAAACAAGGAGAAGGCAGCTAAGCGTAATTATTAAGGATTTAAAGTTAATTCTCGCGGCTATATTAGTTATTTAGTTAGTTATTAAGCCTCTAACATATACTACATATAAGTACTAACACTTAATTAAGTAATTACTACCTGTAATATAACTTTTAATAAACGTTAATTCTACAAAGGAGATTGCAAGAAAGAGCTACTAAAAGATTAAGTAATTAAGATTGTAGAGATCCTTTACAATAGTAAGCTAGTTAATCTAAGAGAGGATTTAGACCTCTCGCCTGTTTAAGGAAGAGTAGATTAAGATACACAGCTAACTACTAAAGACCTTAGAAGTAATCTATCTACTATCTTAAGTAGTAAGAAAGGCCTACCTACTAAAGACGAGAGTAGATTAGAAAACGCTAAGTAAATAGAGCATAAGGCTAGTGCACTATTAGGAACTTGCTTAGATTAGCAGCAAAATACTAGTCTTGCTACTCTAGAATTAACTTCTAAACTAGAGGCCCTAGGGAGCGATAACGCAATTAATTACAAAGTTATTAATAGTTAAACAGCATTACGTATACTAAAAGAAGCTAATTTGTTAATACTTAAAGGTAGGGAGCCTCTTTTAAATAAGCCTAACAACTTATTACTAGTCTAACAGTCTATGCCTAAAGACTCTAACGCGCTAGCTTGTTATAATAGAACACCTGCTTAGGTAAGTAGAATAGCAGGGCGTAAATTATTTTAAGATTTAAGATCTTAGGCTTTAAATAGTAGACAGAGTAAGTAATTACAAGCTTAACATCTACTTCTAAGACGTAGTACTAAAATTGCAGGCAAAAGTCTAGATTAGTCTACAAATTATTATCTTCTACTATGTAAGCTAAGTAGTAGGCGTAAGCGTAAGGACGCAACCTAAGATCCTAACAATTAACTAGGGGGTAGAAGCATAGGTAGTGTTAATATAATAATCACAGATTTTTAGGATCTATTATAAAATAATTTTTATAATACCTACCTGCTAGGTTTGTAAGTAACCTAGGAATACTAAGCAAGCTATAAGACTCTTAATTACGTAGTTATAGTAACTTTGCTTACTAAGCATAAGCTAAGTAGAAATGCTTAATTGTATTACGATAATTTACCTAAACTGCTAGGATTATAGAAGTAGTTGCTTTAGCATCTTATAAGGGCCCTGTTTAAGGATACCTGCAGGAAGGAGATTAATTAGTTAAGTAAAAATAGAACTTAGACTAAGATATTAAACGAAGAAACAAATAATTACCTAATACTTATAAAGTAGGTTCAGACTTATAAGTTTAATTAAGACAGCTTTTTTCTTAAATGTAAGGCACAGATTATTATAAGAGGTAATCTTTAAGAGAAGGGCTTAATTAACTTAACATACGCTGCTATATTAGCAGCTAAGTCCTTTTAAGCAGCAATAGCTATTGCTGCTAAGAATAATTTAGAGATTAAGCAATATAATATTATAGGAGCATTTCTTAATGCGTTAATTATAATAGATAACCTAGTAATTTATAAGATACTAGATAGCTTTAAGAAGCTAGGGAAGTGTGTATAGCTTATCCGCGCACTATATAAATTACAAGACTCGCTACTGTTATAGTATAAAGAGTTCTTAGGATTACTAAAGGAGATTAGACTAATCGCCTTACTAGAGGAACTCTGCCTTTTCTTTAATTAAGTAAGGAGGATCTTAGTATTATTTTATATAGATAATATCCTACTTCTCTTCGCGAAAGATTATAAGCAGAGGGTAATAGATCTTTAGTTAAAGATTATAGACAAGTACAAGATAAAGGAACAAGAATTAGTTAAATAGTTCCTTAGTATCTAGATAATTAGAAATTACAAGAAGCAAATAATTACGCTTTTGCACAATACGTATATTAATAAAATCGCGAAGAAGTTTAAGCTAGAGGATAGCAGCTTTCTAAAGACTCTATTGCTGTTAGAGGAGCTAATTAAGAACACTAGCAAAGTAACTAAGCAAGATTTTAAGGCCTACTAAAAAAAGGTTTGATTAGTGCTATACACAGCTATTATGCTATAACTAAATGTTACCTACTTAATCTTAAAGCTCTTACACTTCCTTATAAACTCTGTTAATTAGTATATAAAAGCTATTAAATAAGTAATTATGTACCTCTATTAAACAAGATAGGATGCGATCTAATATAGGAACTACAATAGCCTAGACCTAATAATTACAGGCAATACTTCCTTTGTAGATAATTAGGAAACTTATTAATTATCTTATAGATATATAGCTATTTGTAAGGATGCGTTGGATTGACCAAAGATTCAAGGTAAACTGTGAATAAATTAGATACAGAACTATAGAGAGACTACGTGGGTTTTTATATCCAATCCGGATAGTTAGGACTAACCAAGGTTAGGACTAACTAAGGTTATCGGAGGTCGCCGGGTCAGCTGACAGTTAGCGTAACTAGTGCGGCCGATAGTCAGCAGCTAGTGCTGAGGTGCTAATGCTGAGGTAAGAAAAGCCAACGAAGGCTACAGGCCGAGTACTAGAGAACATTAAGGCTTTAGCCCTTTACAATACCCCCCTCCTAAAAAAATAGTAGGGGTAGTAATCTTGTTACCTAGAGTTCTACTCTTCTAGGGCTTCTGTATTTTTCAGATTAACAGCTAGTTCCTAGGTTAGATCTAGATATCCTAACCATTTAACTAAGTACTGCCTTTTTCTTTCTTTTCCGCTTTCCTCTAATAGGGTCTCTACTAGGTATTCTTCTCTATCCTCTGTCTTAATTAGTAGAGGTTTATTGTCGTCTATTGGCTGGCTTAGTAGAGGGTCTGAGGACGCTAGTCTAAGGTTATTAACATTAAATACTAGGTGAATCTAGCTAGGAGTATTTAATTTAACTGTGTTTAGTCTAATAACCTCAAGTACTGTGTACTTAAGATTCTTCTAGTTAAGTTTTCTGCTAGGCCTTTTTGTTTTGTAGTAGTTACTTAGTTTTAACTATACCTTATTGCCTATTTTAAGCTAAGGTAATTAGTGCCTTCTCTTATTTGCCTACCTTTCTTGTTCTTGTTAGCTTTCTCCTATTATAGCTTGTGCAAGCTTAATACTTTGTTATAGCTTATTAATAATATTTTCTGCCTTTTAATAATCTTCCTGTATTCTCCTTAGAAGTTGTTGTTAAGGACTGTGCTTAGGTGCAATTTGTAGGGGATCTACCTTATAGCCGTGTTGTAGGAAGAAAGGAGACATTTTAGTAGACTAAGCTTGCCTAGCTATAACTACAATTTTAGCTATCTCTAGGTTGTTTTTCTAGTTTGTTTAATCCTAATTACAGAAGGCTCGTAAATAAGCCTGTACTATAGAGTTTATTCTCTCTATAGAACTGTTAGTTTTAGGATAGTATCTAGAAGATAAGCGTCGCTTAATTTCTAATAACTTGCAAAGCTTAATCTAAAAATAGTTAATAAACTATATACCTCTGTCTAAAGTAATATAGTTTAGTAACTAATAGTAAGCTACAACAGAGTTAATAAAAGTTTTAGCAACACTTTCTATAGTAATGTCCTTAAGGCCTATTAGGACAACGTCCTTGCTAAGCCTATCTATAACTACTATAAGGTTTATACAGCCTTTGCTTTCTAGTAACCCTATAATAAAATCTATAGAAATTTCTTTTTATATTTGCTCTAGTATAGGCAAGGGTTTTAGTAAGGCTTGTAGGCCGTCTTTCTATAGTTTTGTTCTTCTACACACTAAGCAGTTCCTTATATACCTTCTAATACTTTTGCTAACAGAGGGCTAAAAGTATTCTCTTGCAATAGCTTAATAGGTAATATTCCTTCCTAAATGGCCTAAAGCTCTGGAACTGTGGATTTTGTAGATAATTCTAGTTCTTAAAGGTTTATTATTAGGTACCCATTTTCAATCTCAGTATAGGAGGTTTCTGGAATTATCTAGTTAGCATTTAGAAATAGAAAGTTTGAGATCTAAAGCTGTAGGAAATTATTATTTACTATCCCTTACAGCTTTCTAGGCTATTTAATAGGTTTTGTCCTCTTTTTTTAGCTTTATCCTATAGATCTTCTAGATCTAATTGCTTCTAAGGTAATTCTAGTACTACTGCTAGATAGCTGTTGCAGCTAAAAGTTTTAAGCACCTCTTCTTTTTCTAGTTCTTTGTTAGTAGCTGCAGTTGTAGGTTTAAATACTTGTAGAAACCTTCTAGAAATCCTAGTATCCTAGTTGTTTGCTAGCATATCTTGTTGTCTCCTAGATAAGGCATCAGCCCTAGAGTTATTAACTCTAGGCCTGTAGGATATTTCTATGTTAGGAAACTTTCCTAGAAATTAAGCCTATTTTATTTGTCTCTTGCTAAGCTGTCTAGGCCTGCTAAAATATTTAAGGTTTTTATAGTTTGTAATAACTATAAACTTCTTTTAAGATTGCAGCATAGCATCCTACTTAGATAAGTAGGAGATAACTGCTAGTAATTCTTTATTGTGTATCTTGTAATTGCTTTGCGTGCTAGTTATCTTTTTTAAATAATAAGCTACTAGGCATAAGATTCCTTTATCGTCGTATTGTAAGAGGACTCCTGCTACTACATATCTAAAAGAGTCTATTTCTAGGATTGTTTCTCTGTCAGGATCCTATTAAGCTAGTACTAGCTTAGTAATAAATACCTCCTTAAGCTTATTAAAAGCTTTTTACTTAGTTTTTCCAAATTAAAAGGAGATGTTACTAGTAAGCCTTAAAAGAAGAGCTACTATCTCTAAGTAGTTCTTAATAAATCGTTAATAGAAGTTTGCAAAACTAAGAAAACTGCGTACTCCTTTAACGTTTATAGGCGCCTGCTAATTTCTAATTACTTTTACTTTCTTAGGGTCTATTTAAAGTCCTTTTCTAGCATTAATAATAAATCTAAGGTATTTTGTACTCTGTACGTTGAATTCGCATTTCTAGATGTCTGAAGGTAATCTAGCCTTGCCTATAGCTTCTAAAACCTTATTTGTATTATGTAAGTGTTCTTTAAGCGTGCTATTAGTGTAAATTAATACGTCGTCTAGGTAGGCTAAGCAAAAATCGTCAATATACTTATAGAGGGTCTAATTAATATAGCGTTAAAAGGTACTAGGAGCGTTTGCTATACTAAATAGAGTAACTAGCTACTTATATAACCTAAATCTAGTACAAAAAGCTGTTTTCTACTTATCTTCTACATTAATCCTAATCTTGTAGAAAGCTGCAGAAACGTTAATCTTTATAAACTATTTAGCTTTTGCAATATTGTTAAGGGTTTCCTAAATTAAAGGTAAAGGATAACAATCTTTCTTTGTAATAGCGTTTAGGGCTCGGTAATTAATGCAGAAACGTAATCCTCCTCTAGGTTTTTTAGCAAAAAGGATAGGGGAGGAGGCAGGAGAGCTACTAGCCCTAATCTATCCTTTATTAAGTAGAGAAATAAGCTCCTTTTGTAATACTAGGAGTTCTAGGCAGCTTATACTGTATAGAGGTCCCTAGGGAGCCTTTTTTTCCTTGCCTTTATTATCTTTCTCTAGTTTAATGCGGTAATCTACTTTAGATCCGCGTAAAGGAGGTAGTACAGAAGCAGTTTTTAGATTAAAAATCTAAGCTAGGTGTTAAGAAGCCTTAGGGAGTAAAGGTAAGACATCTATTTTCTTCTTAGGAGCTAGGGCTTTTTTAATATCCTTAAGAGAAGCAGCGAAAGTCTAAATAGGCTTATCCTTTTTCGCCCGCCTAATATAGGAGTAATAAGCTGTTGCGCTTATTTATTTTAATCTCTAGTCTCCTTTAATAGGGCGATCCTCAGTGCTAAGTAACTTAATCCTTTAGCTAGAAGAAGAGATGTAAATCGTTTTTCTAGAAGGAGCAATAGTAACCTCTCTTCTATTTATCTAGGGCCATCTAAGTATTAAATTATAACTAGGGTGTGTAGGGGCCACATAACCCTAAATAGTATCCTTATAGCCTTTAATATTAATGTCTAACTTAGTAACTTTGTTCATAGTTCTAGGTTTATATATAACTCCTTCTAATCTTTTAGGAGAAATAGAAATGCACTATAAGTTAGCGTTCTTAATAAGTTAAGGGCTAATAAGCGAGTATGCAAGGTTTCTTGTATTAATTAAAGTAGAGGCGAAAGTGTAACAATTTACTAGCGCCTCTAAAGTAATTCTATTGCTACTTATATTCTTTTTAAAGTTTGCCTACTCCTTAACTAAGTTATTCTAACTTATTAGAGGCTCCTGCTAGTGACTTTAAACAGGAGCTACTCTTTTTCTAAATCTAAGTCCTTATTTAAGCTTCTCTTGCTAAGCTTATTATCTTTCTTAGAGTTAGAAGACTTAACTAAAGTCTTTTTCTCTTTTTTAGAAGATCTCTTATTCTCTGTATAATATGTAGATAGATGGCCCTTTTATTTGCAGTTAAAACAGCGTCTTTCTCTGTACAACTGTTCTAACTCCTAGTTACTAAACTGTTAAGGTTTAGCAGTTCTTCCTGTGTATTCTATCCCTTCTATCTGGTCTCCTTTCAAAGGAGAAGGAGGAGGAGAAGATCTCCTAAGTTTATACTCCTTAGGCTTGTTGTCTCTGCCTTTAGAGTACTCCTCTATTCTGTAGAGGTGATCAGCAATCTCTATTGCTTTGTTTTACAGGCTATCTAAATCCTTATAAGTAATACTTATAAGTTTGTCTTAAAGTTTCTAAATAAGGCTTTTTTAGAAAAGCATTATCCTTGTATCCTCGTCTAAACTACTATTAGATAATAGTAGTTGTTCCTAGAATTCTATAATGTATTTGCGTATGCTTTTCTTGCCTTGACTTATAGACTAGAGCTTGTTCTTAGCTCTCTCTACACTATAGGGATCTCTAAACATCTAATTAAAGAAGTTTAACAGTTTATTAAAGTTCTATAAATTAGAAATCCCTATTTAGTTAAGGAAAGGCAGAGTAAGGGTTGCAGCTAAGCCTTTTAATTAACTAAAGGCGTAGTTACAAGTCCTTTTATTTGTATTAAAATCTTCCTTATTATTTTCTACCTTAGCAGTAAGCTATTGTTAAAAGATTTAGTACATCTTTCTGTTTCTGTTAAAGGTATTAGGATCTAGTTGTTTAAAACGCCTAGGCGTTTGTTGATTTCCTAAGGCAGCTAATAAGATAGGTAACTAAGGTGGAGGTTATTATTTTACTTTAGGTTCCCTTTGTTGTTGCAATGTTGTGCCTATAGCTTCCTAAGCTTAGAAAGCTTCCTGTACTTTTGTAGAGGTAGCTATCTCGTCTAGGCCCCCTGCTCTACAAAGTCCTTCTAAAGTAGTCTCTACTTTCGGTTTGCTTACACTATCTTAGTGTAATTCTGCTATCCTTACAACTAAAAAAGCTGTTGAGGGTTCTGCTATTGTATTTGTAGGTACTTGCTAGTACTCTATATTGTTGACAGGAATCGTTATAGGTGCTACTACACTTAGTAGGCTTATCCTTCGTGTAGGGTTACTATGCTTAGTAGGCTTATCCTTTCGTGTAGGGGCTACTACGCTTAGTAGGCTTATCCTTCGTCTATTTTCTAGGGCTACTACGCTTAGTAGGCTTATCTAACGAATTTAAACGCCTGAGGGACTTATACAACTAAGTATCCCTTAGCACTTTTAATCTAGTGCTTCTTCTGTTAATCCTTTAGTAGATTTAAACAGTCAACTGATTAACTAGCGCTCTAATTAATTAGATTCTCGCGCGTAGATATAGCTCTAGCTAGCTTCTCGTCTAGATATAGATCTAGAGGGCTCCCAAGTACAACGTAGCTACGCGAGTAGCTAAAGAAGGATCTAATTTAATTATAAGGGTGCGTTGGATTGACCAAAGATGCAAGGTAAACGGTGAATGAATTAGATACAGAACTATAGAGAGACTACGTGGGTTTTTATATCCAATCCGGATAGTTAGGACTAACTAAGGTTATCGGAGGTCGCCGGGTCAGCTGACAGTTAGCGTAACTAGTGCGGCCGATAGTCAGCAGCTAGTGCTGAGGTGCTAATGCTGAGGTAAGAAAAGCCAACGAAGGCCACAGGCCGAGTACTAGAGAACATCAAGGCTTTAGCCCCTTACACTATTCTATATAGTAGTCTAATATTTTAGAAGGTAGCTTAGCAGACTACAGTGACTACGTTAACTACTAAGGCTAAGCTACTTACCCTTAAGTATACTACTAAGGAGGCTATAGCCCTTAAGCGCTTCTTTTGCGAGCTGTCTCTTAATTTAGGAGACGTCTAGACAGTCTAGTATAATCATTAACAAATAATTAGGCTTGTAGTTAAGAAGAATAAGTAAATTAGCACTTAATTAAGATATGTAGATATACAAAACATGTAGCTACAGCCGGAATTTGCTAAAGAATTATTTTAGGTTAAATATCTAGAAACAGCAATTATGCTAGCTAATAGACTAACTAAGTTGCTTACCTAACAACAGTTTAAAAAGTTTAAGCAGTTACTTAACCTTTAGCAAGTTAAGCATTTAATTAAAGGAAATAATAATTAACAAGCAAAGGATTTGTATTAAGTAGCAATATCTATCTACTAGGCTAAGTCTCCTCTTAATAGCTTATTTTATTAAGTAGGAGAACGTAAGCTAGACTATCCAACTAAAACTAGGAACCTTATTATTAATAAGTATTAGACTTATTCTACTTGCTAGACTTTATTATTATATTACGCTTAGCTTGCTTAGCTTTAGCTAGCTTAAGAGTAATTTAAGCTATCTAAGCCTAAATAGTAAGAGTCTAGAGGTAAGCAGTATTACAGCGCAATTCTAACTTATTACTTTTATATATAGAGTTGTTAGATAATTGCCTTCTTACCTTAGCGTAATAATTGCGCTTATATAAATAAGTTGTATAGCAATTAGGACAATAAACAGAAGAATAATTATATAGAGCAGTAGGGGGCAACATTCTGCAGGCAGCCTGCTCTTAAAGTAGTAACTTTTAAGTAGGTTACTGCTAAGGCTGCTTATATTGCTGCTGTTGCTACTAAGAATAATAAGCTAATTGTTGCGGCTAGTGTATAGGTTGCTAAGCAGGAGCAAGAGCGAACGCAGGTACAGGAGTAGGAGTAGGAGTAGAAAGTTAAGCAGCAAAACTACAATATAATATTTCTTAAGCGCAACAATTATAGATAGGAGGCTTCTGCAAAGAAAGCTTTCTAGTAAACATAATACTGCTCTTAATCTCTTTGCAGTAAGTAAAAATATTCTTAAGCAGTTAAGCTTTTAAAGCTTAATACATTTTATTATTATTTTATCCCTAACCACTAGTTAGTAAGCTAAGTAAGAAGGTTAATAGGTTAAAGACTTACCTCTTTATCTCTATACATAGCTATAAATTAATTAGTAAGATTAAGATTAACTATATAGAAGGTATAAGACGAGCAACTGATATAGCGTAAGCTGCTCTAACTGCTAGTCTAAACGCGATAAAAGTAGTATTTAGCGTATAAACTATCTAGTATCTTCTTTATATAGTGTTTACACAGCAGAACGCAAGGGCGTAATAGATTAGTAGCAACCTTTAAGGAGCTATTAGGCGCCTTTCTTTATGTAGAGGGGGGCGCGGTGCGCTTAGTAGACAGATTAGTAGGCGTTTTAAGCTTATTACTATTGCTATGTTGCTGTTTACGCGTTGCTGCTTAAGTAGTTATCTACTATAACTTTTACTTTAGCTCTTAAGGAGCCTTGCCCTTGCGCTAGCTTAATTGCTTAGTTAGACTCTTATGTAGATTAAAATTTCAATAAAAACTTAATAACAGACTTAATTTAGCAAGTAAGGCAATTAGCCTCTAAGTAGAGCTACTAGATATCTTGTAGTAAGCAAAAGGATTAATAGATAGAGGCAACTAACTCTTATTATTTTAGAAATTAGCTGCTTGCTAAATCTTATTATTAAACAGGCTTTAGCATGCGTAATGCTTATGCTTAGCACTATTCTTACGTTGTTAGCGAAGGCTTTCTAAGCGTTAATTACGTTGTTAACAACAGCTCTCTAAGCTGCGCTTATTATTGCTAGGGGTAGACTATACTAGAAAGATTAGCAGCTAATTAGTAAGAGTATAATAGGGCAATACTTACTATGTTAGTGATAGTGGTTGAGACAGTCTTAAAAAGCTTAGTAATTAATATTAGAGTAAGGTTAAGGACAAAAGTTTTAGAGGGGTAGTAGACGCAATTAATATTGTTGTAGAGGCTGTGTACTAACTAATTACGCGATATTTAGGGTCCATTTAATGTTTTAATATTAGGACTGCTAAGATTAATTAAAACATTAACAAGCAGCATTACTACAACAATAGAGGATTAGGCAGGAAAAGCTATAATTATAGAGGGACCTCTTAATTAACAACCTTAATTTATTACAATTGCCTAGTTGCTTACAGCTTAGATTAATAGTACCTTACTAACCTAGGGGGTGTGTTAGAGTATTAATATGCGCAACATGCGGGTTACCCTGTTAAGCAGGTGATCCTAGTAAGCTAAACACGTGACAATCGCGCTAGCGCCTATATATATAGGCTAGATCGTCTTATTCCTTTTAAGTAGTTATTAACCACTTTGTTGTGGCACTTAGTTGTTCAATACACTCATTCCACTCCTCCTGATCAAGCAATTGCTCCTTTTCAGCTCCCACATAAAAGGACTCCTGCTACAACGTAGCTAAAAGAATTAGTCTCTAAGATTGCTTCGTTGTCAGGATCTTATTAAGCTAGTATTAGTTTAGAAATAAATAGCTCCTTTAGCTTATTAAAAGCTTCTTGCTCTGCTTTTTCTTATCAAAAGGGGACGTTTTTAGTAAGCCTTAAGAGCAGGGCAACTATATTAGAGTAGTCCTTAATAAAGCGTTAATAAAAATTTATAAATCTAAGAAAGCTGCGTACTCTTTTAACGTTTATAGGCGCTTTCTATTCTTAAATAGCTTTTACTTTCTTAGGGTCTATCTAAAGTCCTTTCCTAGGCTTAATAATTAATCCTCGGGACTTAGTACACTGCACGTCAAATTTGCATTTCTTAATATTAAGAGGTAACCTAGCCTTACCTATTGCTTCTAGAACCTTGTTTGTGTTGTGTTAGTGTTCTTTAAGCGTGCTATTTGTGTAAATTAATACATCATCTAAGTAGGCTAAGTAGAAATTGTTAATGTACTTGCGTAATGTCTAGTTAATATATTGTTAAAAGGTGCTAGGAGCGTTTGCTATGCTAAAAGGAGTAACTAGTGTACGGGTGTTGGAGTGTATGAAGACATACTGCTACGAGGGCAAGAGATCACTAGTGGTCAGATCATGCGAGAACGAGAGAGGTAAGATAAAAGTCTTATTATAGGTTGGCTATTAAAGAGAAGCACAAGTGTTAAGTTGTTAGGTTAAGGATTAATTAATAATTCCCGCTCGTTTCGATCCCCGAAACAAGCTATATACCCTTAGATCAGGTGGTTGAGCACTAACCTAGTAAGCAGCAGGGTATCACCCCGTGCACTAGCACATATCTCCCCTTCCTGCGAGCTTAGCCCTATTAAGCGACCTACTTAGCAGAAGGAAAAACAGCAAAACAAAGGAAATAAAACAAAAGAAATATAACTTAATTACCCTATATCTAGCCTAGACACCCCTTTTTTTTTACTTCTTTAAACGTTTACTTCGGCGAGGTTCTTAAGTAGTAGTTAAAGCACGTGGCCTAGGCGCGGGTGCAGTGGTAGGAGCAGGGACAGGAGTAGCAGGCGCTTAAGATTCTAATATTAATTAAAGGCGACTATAACGAGGCTACTTAGTCAGAGTAGTTGGCACTAAAATGTTATCTAAGATAATAGTACCTAATTAAGAACAAACACTAAGTAGGCGTTGCGTAGAGGAGAGCATTGCAGGATCTTTGCTTTTTTAGAAAACTTAGCGCTTATTAGCCTCTAGGCTAAGTTCTCCTAGAGACGTTGTAGAGAATTAGCTTAAAAGAAATTAGCATCTTACCTATTCTAGTCTTTTGTTATATAGGGAGGGTTCTGTCTAAGGTTAGTAAAGTACAAATAGTCTAGGAAGCCTTAAACTAGATTAGCACAAAAAGCATCCTTCTCTAACTCTTATACTATAGGCTATAAGTTAATAATTTATTGCAGCATATAGTTGCAGTATTCCTTAATATAGTTATTAATCTACTCCTTGTTAGTGTTCTATAGCATATTGTTTAGCTCCTTACAAATAAGAGGATTGTCCTACTTAGCTTATCTAACAAGGGCCTTCTAGATCTAAGACCTATACTTAATATAAATATTAGCAGGGAATAGCTAATTGATTCCTCTAAACTTATTAGGATAGCCTATAGGAGTACAAAGAGTAGCAGTAAGGTTATAATAAGCCTTACAAATTTCTTTATAAGTTCCTATAATAGGCACCTCTATTACTTTATTATAGACTATAATAAACTAATAGAGGATAGTGTAGCAGTTGTGAGTAGTTAAGCTAGTATATCTATAAGGTAGTAGAGGCAATAAAATTTAAACTTGTCCTTCCTTGTAGATTTACTTTATCTAGTAAGCGTTAGGAGCTAGTTTTTGTGCGTCCTCTAGCTAGTCTATCTTGTCTTCTTATCCTTTAATAAGACTATTTAATAATTTAACACCTGCGTCTTTGCGCTACTTTAAGTACTCTAGCATATAGTTATAAAAGTCTAGGAGCATCTCTATGTAGTTATTCTTATCCTTATTATTAAATAATACACTGCTTTAGATTATATCTGTACTAAGGCCTTTAGTTATTACTTGCTTAAGGTTAAAGTTAATATGCTTAAACTAAGTTTAATTACCTTTTTTAGCGTATTTAGCGTAGAAGAGGTAGGAAATTAAAGTATATTTCTTATAGAGTATAGTGTATTGCAACTAGTATCCTAGATTAGTGCGTACAGCTTGTTAGATAAGTAAGTAGTACATATTGCGCAGCTATCTAAGGTTTAGCTTTCTGTCTATGCGTTACAGATAGAAGTAGTACATCTTAAAAGTTTTAATAACAATATCTTTAACCTAACTGTCCTTAAACAGCTAGGTACAAGCATTAGTAATAATACTTTTAGTGCGTTAGAACTCCTTAGCTTGTAGTTAAAACTTTATAGTATTAATAACCTCGTCCTAAGTAGGGAGAGGATACAGATTAAGTTAAGAGGGCTAATAGTAGTAGCTTAGCAGGTCCTTATCCTGCTTAGCTAGACAATATTTGCTAGTAAAAAGCTTTAAAATAACAGGGTTTAATTAGAATTCTTGCTAGCAGCTCTATCCTACGTATAGTAAGAGCAGATATTTATTAAGTATATTAGATAGTATAGCCCTCTTAAATAAACCTATAACACTTGCAGTAGTGCGCTTATAGATAAAGTATACTTACTTATATAATAGGTTATTAGAGCTAGGCTGTTGTCTAATATTAACCTTACAGTACTATTCCTTAATAACCTTAATATAGTCTAAATTAGTAATTAGTTTCTTTGCGTAAGCTTACTTAAGCAACTTAAAGAAAGCTAAAGTAGGATTCTTGCAATAACACCCTGCCTAAAGGATCTCCTATTTCTGATTAAGGGTATCTAGCTCCTCGTCTATATAGGAAGCGTTGTTAAGGTTAGTATCTAATTAGGTAGCTGCCTGTTAGTAGGCTAGTGTCGCCTTTAGAGCACAAGAGCTTAGTAGAGGCAGTAGTATAGAGACTTGTTAGCTACTAGCCTTAGTCCTAACTTGTCCTGCCTAGATATTAGTAGCGTTACGCCTCTGTTATACTACAGTTATTCTATTCTAAAACTTGTATAACTTAATTACTAAGTATTAGTTAAGTTTTTAACTAGCTAATATGCCTATAGATTACCTTAGATTCTTAGTTATAACTAATAAACTATAAGTCTCTAGAGAGCAAGTCATAGATATTATAAGATCTCTATAGTAATTAATAGCTTAAGCTTTATTTAGAGTCTTTTCTAGCTCTACAGTTATAGAAATAACTACACTATATATTAGATGTGTCTTTACACTAAGCAGCCTATACTTATTATTTAAAATATTTTGTGTAGAGTAGACTAGGCTAGTTTTAGGGTCTTTAGCTTTAGCTATAAGTTAAAAACCTTTTGCTAGAACGTATAAAGAGGATTAGGCTTATCTTACTTATCCTTCGTCCTAGCATTAGGCTGTAGCTTCTATAAGTTAAACTTAATATCTTTTTTCTAGACTCGCGGCTTAGTGTAGATATTATAAAGCTCCTTTGCCTCTTGCTTATTAATGTCTAAGTAAGGTGCTTAGTTGTAAGAGTTATTCTAATTAATAAAAGCATAGATGTCTTTGCATAGCAGTTTTACTATTACCTAGTTAGCTATTAACATATATTATTCTTTACTTTAGTTCTTAGAGTTAATGTAGTAAGCTACTATAGCATTAAGGAACTAAGCGGCATTTTTAAGATTTATACGCCTTAATATAAAGGCTATATTAGTTAATCTTTAGTAACTAAGTAGCGTATAAAGTATATAGATATTAACACATTCTTAGATAAATCCTAGAGCTAGCTTCTTTATAGTTGCAATAGCTTTACTTAGTTCTTTAGCCCTCTTATCTTACGTTAAGGATACTGTACTAATAATAAGATAGTGTTTCTAGAAACTTTTAACACTACTATATTTGTCTATAAGTCTAGGGAGCTAAGCATAAAGGTTACCTACTTCTAGGACAACCTTAAGGATTAGGTTAAATTAGTAAGAGGTGTTGTTAAACTAATAATCTATAATAATACATTGTTGTCTTAGAGTGTTTAAAAGGATCTTGTCTACTAGAGTTTAAATATCAACAACTTTAATGTTATTGCTAAGCTTTGCGAGCTTTAGTACTCTGTCTTAATACTATACAACCTTAGAGATTTAGTCTATAATGTAGTCTTCCTTAGTAATAACTTTAAGATTGTTAAAATCTCTTAATAGTCTTAGTGTTTGCGGCAGTTGTAGCTATAGCTACTTGCTCTAGGCCCTGTCTAACAGCACTAGAAGCATTGTTTAAGTAGGTTAGCTAATATAAGTTAAATGTTATCTTTAGCTACTGCTAGTTTGTAAAAAGAGGTATTATTGTTATTATTATCTCAGAAGGTAACTACTTTAATATGTAGTAGTAAAGTTTGTGTAGTAGGAGAGTTAGATAGTTAGTAGGGTTGTAGTTCTAGTTTATGCGTAGTGGCGGTATCCTGCTAGCTAGCAGGTAGAGGTAAACAGGGTCTAAATCGCGCTAAAATAAGCAGGTTTTATTCTTAAAATAGTTGTTATAATTAGCTATTACCTTAAGAGTGCCCAAAAATTAAGTATAATATTAGTATAGCAGTAAGCACCTAGAATTAGTAGGATAAGTAGCTTGTACCTAAATTTTACATAGGAAATCAGTAAACAAGTAGCTAAAGGTAAAAGCAGGTACTGCTAGCATAGTATCTCCTCCTCTTCCTAAAATTATAGGCTGTCCTATAGCCTATCAGTTGTCTAATATAGTATTATGAGAGTCTAAGTCTAAGCTTTTAAAGTCTTATTTATATACACAACACTCTTCTTCTGTAAGACATTTAGTAATAACAACTTAAGGACAAAGCTTATAACTTATTATAGAAGGTAAATTTAGTTATAGTTCTGTATGTAGCTTAGGCAAGTCTAGCAAGATAGGAATATCTACTATAGGGCTAGTTTATTCCTAATAGTTAGGATCTTATAACTTTATATTTTCTTAATTTTTCTTAATAATATCCTAGACAAGTGTTTGTCTAAACAGCTTTAATTGCTATTTAAGTATTGTGTAGGAGAAGCGTGAACTATTAAAGTCCTTAAGATAATAGGTTCCTTTATTAGGTCTAGCTTTATAAATACAGTATAGGCCTAACTATCTTATATCTAGCTTGCAATCTTGCAACATATTAATTTCCTAAATAGAGTTCTAGAGAAGAACTAAGTCTTTTAGCTTTATATCTTTATATTATATTTTCTTAGTGTTATCTTAGTATTCCTTTTTAGTAGCTCTTATCTAGTTAGTATAAGCAATAGCATCTTTTATAAACCAATCTTTAAGATCTAACTATATTGCTTAAATTATAAGTAGCTGTGTATAGTCTTTTACTTCCCTAAATAGAAGCGTTTGCTATATAGGTAGTGTAAGTTTAATAAGAAGCACTAGGTTCTACTCTATAACTAACTAGTACAGCGAGTAACTTATCTATTCCTGTATTAAGATCCTGTCTGTATAAAGAACTATTAGCAAGTTCTTAACCTAAGGTCCTAGTAGCTTTATAAGGGCGTTTACAATAGGCTTATGCCCTTCTTTAATCTTTCTTATAGCTTAAAAGTTATGTCCTAAAGACTAGACTTAGTTAATCCTGTATATATATAATAGATGTAATACTACCTTAGCAAAATTAGGCTCTTTATTAACTATAAGTTTGCGCGCTGTACTCTATTAATATATAATATCCTTATATACAAACTCTGCAATTGTCTTTAACTAGTTATTTAACAAGGCTTTTACTTTAGGCTAGCTACTAAAGTAGTCTCTTACAATAACTAAAAACTTCTTCCTAAAACACTAAGGCATGTATACTATATTACTCGTAACTATCTCCTAAATAGCAAAACTATAAGTGTTAGTAAGTATATTAACTTTTCTCTTAGAGAATCGCAGTTAATAGTCTAGATAGGTTACTAGCTTTTATTACACGTGCTTGTATATTCCTTTCTACTAGTATTGCTAAGCAAGTATAGAGTACACCGCGTTAACTCCTCTATGTCTAATTTAAGTATGTACGTTCTATACTACAGCTATTCTTAGGTTAGCATTATCTACAACCCTCTAAATTACAATGTTCCTAGATGTTTTCCTAAAGAGTATCTTGTCTTGTATAAAGAAGTTTAGAGCTTGCTTCTTTTATACTTATAGTTTTTGTAGTTCTATATTTCTAAGAGTCTTAAAGTTAACTAAAAATTAAGCGTATTATTCTAACTCTAGTAAGAATTCCTAACAGAGTATCCTTGCCTGTCCTATTAGTATTAGTATATTTACATTTCTAATTATATAATTAATAAACTCCTCTAAATCCTCCTTGGGTTCTAGAAGTAGTTCCTAATTATTAGGTTTTAGATACCTTAATAGTGCATCTATAACTACATTTTTAGTCCTAGTATATACTTAATGTTAAAGTCCTATAAAAGAATTGTTAATATCTACCTGTTTATAACATATTCTAGATTGTTAGTAGATAAGTAGTTTAGTTAAGCAATAAGAGTTGCTGCATTAGTTTCTATACTAAAGTAAATACTATAAAAGTAAGTATAAAACTTCTTAAGAGCCTACAGCACAGCCTTGTATACTAACTTAGTAAAGTGCTATTGCTTCTCTTGCGCTAACTATAGTGTGCTTTTAAACTGCACTAGGTGTTGCTTATTATTCTTTTTAAGTTATTTAATATATGCTCCTACACTATCTTAACTTGTATTAGTTATTAGGAATATCTTATAACCTTTAGTGTTAGTGTAGTTAAGGTTCGCAAGTGTAGGTATGTTGCATATAGCCTATTTTAGCTTGTATATTATTACGTTTTGTGTATCTCCTTATTTAAAAGGGATATTATCTTGTAAGAGTGTAAACAGAGGTTTAGCAATCTTAGTAAAGTCCTTTACTTATATATAGTAGTAGACGTATATGCCTATAAAGGATTATACCTCCCTTTTATTCTTGCATAGTAGCTAGTTTATCATCTTCTTAACTTTCTTTTAGTTAGGATAACGTCTTTATAGGCTAACCTTATAGCCTACAACCTTAAGCCTTTCTATAAGAAAATAACACTTCTTTCCTAATATAGTGCCTCTAGCTTATTTAATATTAGCTAGCACTCTATCTAGTTGCAAGATATGCTTAAGAACATAACGTTAAACTCCTAGCATTAATTTTTCTTTACTATAATTAGTTTTTAGCCCTCTACATGTAATGTTGTTAATAAAGGGCATAGTATTAGGCTAGTAGTTTCTTATAATCTTTATTATTACACGTTAAAATGCTGCTACTAAGTTAGTAGTACCTATAACTATTGTGCATAATTATATAAGCCTAACTAGTGTTTAAAACGCTGTTATGTCTCTGCTTTCTAGATATAGTGTAATTTAGTTATATTCTAAGAATAAGTCTATAAGCAAGATAATTTTATATCCTGTAAACCTCTTAGAAAACTTGTCTACTGTTAGTAGTAGGTTTACTTATTTTTAAGGTGTCAAAGGTGGTGGTTGTTGTTGTAGTCAAAATGGGGTTCCAAAAAAGTGAAAAGCAGCTACCCTCTACTAATTAATCGCAAAAGTCAAAAAAAAAATTGTGTGTAGTCAACGAGATTCAAACGGTGGGTGGATGAGTTCTAGGAGGAAAGCTCAGACCACTGAGCGATAATTAGGGTCAAAAAATTTGCTAAGGTACTAAAAAACGATACTAGTTGAAACGTGTCCAACGGCGATTGCCAGCCTATGGCTGACAACAAGATTACAGTAGGATTGCAATAGGATTGCAACATAATGTAATAGAGGAGGGAAAGGACACGTACGTACCGCAGCGGGAGCCTGCAATACTTCATAAAGCTGCTGCTTCTTACCTACTGCTTCTCACCTACTGCTTCTTACCTTTTGAACAGCACCGCATACGAACGATTTGTATACGATACACTGCAATAGCGTGCAACCTCTACGGCAAGCATCTCCTTATTCTAGGCTCTCTTCTAAAAAAAGCATCCTTTGCTACTGTCTACCTAGCACCTAATTTAGTCTAACTCAAACTGCTTATGCGGACACCTAAATTTATTAAGTATCTTAAAACTTAACTACCTAGCTAGACTTCTAAGTTTATGAAAATCTTAAACGAGTTCCTTATCTACAATATCCTTATATATAAAAAGATTATTAAGCCCTAATTTAGCTAGTTGTGCAAGGAATACACAATCTCTAGGGTATTTGCTAATACTAGCGCAGTACTTAAGATCTATTGCTTTAGCACTCTCCTTTTCCTATTTATTGTGTAAGGGCTAAGTATAGAGACTAGAACCTAGCTTAAACAGCTATTGCAAGACGTTAAATTAGCAATAGAGAAGAAAGAGGCAGGAAAAGAGGAGTAGGCTTTCTATTGTCGCGTCTATAAGTTAGTAAGTAAGGTAATAATAGTATTACTGCTTCACTTTATCTAGGAGCGCCTGGCAGTAAAGCAACAAGAATAGGCGGGATAGGGCGCGTTAAGTTAGGAGGTGATTCGCGTCTTTGTTTTGCTTTTCTTTGTTTTTGTCTAAACATGCGACACACTAATTGCGTGCCAGCAATGCCGAACAAGGGGGCATGAGCCCCGATACCTGTTGTTAGCAATAAATCTTTTTTTTTCACCAAAAAGGTGTCTACAAAATGTGTGGTTACATCAAAAAGTTGTCTTAAAAGGCCGAAGCTAGTAGTAGGTTTACATCTTTTATAGTAACTACATTTATTTGCTACGCATTGCTAATCTATTAAACGCCTTTATCTTTCTTAGGTACTAGGTGCTATAGGTTGTAATATTAACTATTACACCTTTCCTATGTTCCTTAATTTAGGCAGACATTAACTATATTTACTACTTAGGGCTCCAAAGCTTTTAGGACAGCAAACTCTTATACTTACTAAGCTTTATATAGTATTATTTGTATTTTGTATAGCAGATATATATTAGGGTAAATCCTTCTTAATTTCTTAAATTGCTAGGAGAGCGCTTCTTCTATGTTAAGAAGTATATGTATAAATATCTCCTTTTCTAATAGCTATAGGTAGTCTCTAGTATGTAGCTTATTAAGTTGTTCTTTAGTAAGCCTTGTCCCTTGCAGGAAAGTAGCATATCTTAGTTCAAACAAATAATTACATAGCCCCTTATTAGGATTATAAATGCTTATTCTAAGGAGTTACTGTTCTTTTGCCTTTTTCTTCTAGTCTTCTTGTCTAAATTCTATAGGCATTTCCTGTCGCAGGATATTAATAGGTTAAACTTTCTTATTTACTATCTTATATAATACGTAAAGATTATTATGTTATTAGGCATATTTAAGTAGCCTTTCTTGCATCTGCTAACAATTAAGCTTACATATAATTAAAAATTTAGTAAGTTTAGAGTTGCTTGTAAAGTTTTTAGACTATTAAACTACGTGCGTAAATACTTAATTTATCTAGACTATCTAATCCTTCCTGCTGCCTTCTATATACAGCATGTTAAATTTGCTAAATCTAGCTACTAAATTAGACTTTATAGCTTCCTATATGTATTTTACTACTGCTGCTTGTAGTTTATTGCCTAATTTGTAGTAATTACATGTAACTTTATATTACCTGCTGTTTTTCTATCTAAGTTATTATTAGAGGCTCTGTTTCTAATTATCTGCGCAGGGTAATTTAGAGATAAGTTAGACGTAATAAAGACTACGTTTCTTATACTATCTTTAGATGGGACTTAGCACGGAATTTGCCTAAACGTATTATACTAAATTAATATCCTAGTGCTTACACACTAAGGTCCTCCTAGAATTATAGATCTAGTAACATTAGCAATAATCCTAAATGTAGTCCTAATAGTGACTGTCTTTATTTGTATAAGTATATTAAATGCAGTTCTAACAAACAGGTTATGTGTACTATTAGCTAAAGTAATACTAGGGGGAGGCTGCCCTAGCTAGTGTTCTATTATTTTATATAGTATCTTTAATGCTTGCGCAGCACTTAAGATATTTATTTATGCCTTAGTGTTAATAAAGCACTTTAGAAAGCTGCTGTTTATAGTAACCTAGCATTCTAGTAAGTTAGTTTAAGTAAAAGCCTACCTATTCCTTTACTAAACTCCTTAGTCATCCTTTGTAAGTATATTATCTAATCTATTTATTTAGGAATCTCTCCTTCTGCTTACCTTGTAGTAAGTTTATGTATCAAATTAATACAAATTAATTACATTATAATACGTGCTCTTAGCAGGTTGTGTATTTAGTAAAATTCTATAGGTAGGGCCTGTGCGCTTGTTTAGCTAATTAGAGACTAGAATAGATTCTAGCTGTAATTTAGCGCACCTAGCATCTATTAGCTTAGTATTTTTTACATACGCTCTAACATTAAGCGCACTTAAACTATTTATAATATTAACACTATTATTAAAAAGATTGCGTAGCTATTTTTAAATGCTAGCTTGCCCTATAAAGTCTAATACTATAACTCCTTAAACTTTCTATCTAAGTAGGGCAGTTGTAATACGGTTTAGCTATCCTTGCACTATCTCTTTAAGTTCTAGATTAGAAAGAGTGTTAATAAACTTTATAGCCTTCTTCTTCCTTTCTTGCTGTAAGTACTTTAGGTCTGCTAACATGTTGTTGTCTTAATAGGCTAATTAAGGCAGTTTAATAATTAAAGATAGCGTATTATAAGGCTAGCTTGCAAAAAGTATATTACTCTATGTTTCTTCTTGTAGATACTGTATATCTATAGGCTGCAAGTTAGAGATAGAAGAGTTACTCTATATTGTTAAATTGCTTTTTTGTGTGCTTCAATTCTTGCTTAGCTTTCCTTGCTTCTTTACTCCTCTCTCTTAGACATAATTAATATCCTAGTAGAGGGCAGGGCCTTTGCCTTTTAAGCGCGTAGCAGGATTTAACTTAGAGATGCTATATAAAGCGTTTTCTCCGCCTCCTAGTATAATGTTAGCCGCATTTATATTATTAAGCTTCTTAACGTATTCCTTAGCAGAAGGAGTGTATAGCTATTCCTAGAATTGCTAGAACTACTAAAGAATGTTATTATAGTAGCCTTAGCTTGTTAAACTAGTTGCTACATTTGCAGAATTAGAGTTTTTCTCTTTATACCTTAAACCTAGTTAAAAGTCTTCTCTAGTAAACTTCTCTAGTAGCACACTAAAGGCTAGCTAATTAAGCACGTTGTTAGTAACGTTGTATAACTATTAGATCTTCGCCTTTAACTATAGCAAGACTTAGTTTAATAGTAGTTGCCCTAGAATTTCCTTAGACGCTTATATAGTAGACTGAAGTAGTATGTTCCTTTCTTGCTAGAAATATCCTATTTAAAACTATCTTATCTTATCTGCTTTAGGGTGTAGTATTATTTATACTCCTTAAGCATGTGTCCTACTATATTATATATATAGCAGAGAGAGTATGTCTCTATATTGTTTACATATACTGTACTTGTCTTGTTAGATACCCCCTTTAAGACCTTAGCAATAAAAGAACTATTATTTATTTTACTAGAGAATTCTGCATTTATTGCTTGTGCAACAAAGTATGTATAGTTAGAGAGTTTCTTTAAGAGTCTCTTAGTTATAGGATAAGCTATAAGCATGTTAATAGTTAATAGTCTAAGCTTTAGGTTGCCTAGAGACTTAATAAGGTTCTTAACCTCTAAGTTAATATCTACTAGCGTGCTTGTCTTTTCATGTGCTTTGCTAATCTTAATCTCTGCTTCTTTTACTTCCTCTAGGGTAAAGGTTGCTTGCTAGTTAGACAGCATAATTTAGCGCATTTTAGCATTAGCACCTCCTTACTCTAGCTAATAAATCTTATCTAGGCTAGTTCTCTTCTTGTAGTAGGATTTTAGAAAAGAATAGATCTCTTCTAGTTTATAAGTATCCTAATTATCTCTATTTAGGGTAGAAGGCATATAGTACATAACTGCCTCTTTATTAGTTTGTAGTAGGCCTTAGAAGAAGACAATACCTTCCTCTTCTTAAGGGATTTGCCTGTTCTTAATGTATACATTAGCGACAGAGGTAAAGTACGTGTAGTACTCTACTAAACTAGGCTAATTTTGTACGTATTTATAAATTTAGGCTTAAAAGTATAAGCGTTTGCCTATCTTAATAGCTATATCTTTATCTTTTTACTGTTCTTTTATGTATGTCTATAATTTAGACTCATCTTTCTTAGCATATCTAGGTAAGCGTTTTGGTATATAAGAGAGAGATTAATCCTTATTAGAAAAGTAGTCTAGTAGAATAGAGACCTTTATAGTATTATAGATGCCTTTATTATTAGCTTATTAGGTAAAGTCCTCTAGAAATTCTATAACATCCTTTCTAGTAAAAACTAATGTACTGTATCTTAGTTAAATTATAGTTAACACTAAGTTGTGCGTAGGTATAGCTATAGTGTTAATAACAGAGCTTGATAGGGTTAATAGTAGATTAGGGCTGGTAGTAGTAGGTCTAGAGGGAGGAAGCGTTGCGCCTTCCTGCCTTTAACCTATCTTCTAATCCCTTTTTAACATCTAAGGTATAGTGTAACTTATATAAGTTCTTTTGGCTTCGGCCTTTTGAGACAACCTTTTGATATAACCACACATTTTGTAGACACCATTTTGGTAAAAAAGATTTATTACTAACAACTGGTATCTAGGCTCATGCCCCCTTATTCAGTATTGCCGGCACGCAATTAGTGTGTCGCATGTTCGGACGGAAACAAAGAAAAGCAAGATAAAGACGCGAATTACCTCCTAACTTAACGCGCCCTATCCTGCCTATGCCGCCTACTTATATTAAGGCTTTACTTCTAGGTACTCTTAGACGAATTAAAGAAGCAGCACTATTATCACCTTGCTTTCTAACCTATACATACAACAATAGAACGCCTACTCCTCCTTTCCTGCCTCTTTCTTCTCTATTGCTATTTTAACGTTATGCAACAGCTAGCCTAACTAGTTAATAGTTTCTTTACTTAGCCTATGCACGATGAACAAGAAGAGAAAGATACTAAAGTAGAGTATTTTAAGTACTTTACTAGTATTAGCAAATACCCTGTAGATTTTATATTCCTTCTACAACTAGCTAAGTTAAGGCTTAACATTCCTTTTATATATAGAGATATCGCAGATTCTAAAGTTATTTATAAGAAATATAATTATAAAGTCCTAAAGAGGCTAAGTTTGTAGATACTTAATAAACTTAAGTGTCTGTATAATTAGCTTAAGCTAGACTAGTTTAGGGGCTAGGTGTACAACAGGAAAGCTTCCTGTCTTTAGAGAAGAGTTAAGGTTAAGGAGATACTTATTATAGAGGTTGCACGCTATGTTGTAGTATAGTATATTATATACGAATTATTTGTATGTAGTGCTGTTTAAAAGGTGAGAAGCAGTAGGTAACAAGCAGTAGCATTAGCTTTATAAAGTATTATAGGCTCCCGCTGCAGTACGTACGTGTCCTTTCCCTCCTCTATTACATTATGTTGCAATTCTATTGTAATCCTACTGTAATCCTGTTGTTAGCTATAGGCTGGCAATTGCCTTTGGACACGTTTTAACTAGTGTCGTTTTTTAGTACCTTAGCAATTTTTTTAACCCTAATTATTGCTTAGTGGTCTAAGCTTTCCTCCTAGAACTTATCCACTCACCGTTCAAATTTCGTTGACTACACATAATCTTTTTTTGACTTTTGCGACTAATTAGTAGAGGGTAGCTGCTTTTCACTTTTTTGGAAAACCTATTTTGACTACAACAACAGCCACCACCTTTAATACCTTAAAAATAAATATAAGTTCTTTATATAGATAGTTAACAAGTGTTAGTAAAGAAACAAATAAGATATAGTTTCTAGGAGAAAGAATATCTCTCTTTAAGTCTTTGTAGTGTGTGTTTTCTTAGGTGTAGGCGTATTAATCTTTACCTTTTAGGTACTCCTTATTTTGCTAGGTAGGCTTAGATTTATACTTAAAGCTAGTACTTATGTGTAAGCTTTTAGTGCTATCTCTATTTTGCTAGATAGTACCTTAGCTTAGCATTTCTTTATACATGTATTACTGTCTCTATTTTACTAGATAGGTTACTACCTTTATTTTGCTAGGTAGACTTTGAATTAGCGTTTAAAACATATATATAACTACCTCTATTTTGCTAGACAGTCTGCTGCCTCTATTTTACTAGACAGACTTTAAATTAGCATTTAATAACGTATTCTGTTTTTATTAGTAGGTTTTGTTCTTTCTTATTGTTGCTGTTAGTGCTAACTTAGGTAACCCTGTCCTTAACGTAGTCTGTAATAGGGGATAGTGCTAACTCCCCAAAAGTAAGTCTAGTAATAATCCTAAAAATTCTGTGCTTGCGTAAGATTATTATATTATTCTTACAATAATTGTGCACTAGTTCCTTTATGCACTAAGTAGTAGAGTATGTCTTTATAGGCTTTGCTATTTGTACAGGTGTTAGAGTGTATAAAGACATACTGCTACGAGGGCAAGAGATTACTAGTAGTTAGATTATGCGAGAACGAGAGAGATAAGATAGAAGTCTTATTATAGGTTAGCTATTAAAGAGAAGCACAAGTGTTAAGTTGTTAGGTCAAGGATTAATTGATAATTCCCGCTTGTTTCGATCCCCGAAACGAGCTATATACCCTCAGATCAGGTGGTTGAGCACTGACCTAGTAAGCAGCAGGGTATCACCCCGTGCACCGGCACACTACTACTACTACTACTACTACTACTACTGCACCTGCGTCTACACCAGGCATGTTGACTACTGCTGCTTTGGAACCTCGTCAAAGTAAGCGCTTAAAAAAGTAAAAGATAAGCCTATAATAAGAATGTGCCTAAAATAGGTATTTAGTAAGGAAATTGCCAAGCCTATAGAACTTAGGTGCTCTTTAGACACCTAAATTCTATAGCTAATACATAAAAATGCGTTCTGCTAAAACTAAAAGTCAACTTTAGTAATTAAGTTAAATTTCTTTTATTTTATTTTCTTTGTTTTGCTGTTTTTCATTTCTTTCTTTCTGCTAAATAGGTTCATGAATAGGGCTAAGCTTACAGGAAAGGGAAGTTTGTGCTAGTGCACAGGGTGATACCCTACTGCCTGTAAGGTTAGTGCTTAACCACCTAATCTTAAGGTATATAACCTGCTCTGTAGATTGAAACCATTCCTCACCTGTTTACTCCACTCCTTAACTTATGTACTGTACTATCAAATGCTCGCCTTCTTCCACTAATAGTCCTTATACTTAATCTACAATAAGATTATTATCTTAGTAACCTTGTTCTTCGATAATTTAATTACTAGTAATCTCTTGCCCTTAAAGCAGTATGTCTGGCTTCGGCCTTTTAAGACAACCTTTTAATATAACTACACATTTTGGAGACACTATTTTCGTAAAAAAGATTTATTACTAACAACAGGTATCTAGGCTTATGCCCCCTTGTTTAGCATTGCTGGCACGCAATTAGTGTGTCGCATATTTAGACAGAAATAAAGAAAAGCAAGATAAAGACGTAAATCGCCTCATAACTTAACGCGCCTTATCCTGCCTATTCTTATTGCTTTACTGCTAGGCGCTCCTAGATAAAGTGAAGCAGTAATACTATTATTACCTTACTTACTAACTTATAGACGCGACAATAGAAAGCCTACTCCTCTTTTCCTGCCTCTTTCTTCTCTATTGCTAATTTAACGTCTTGCAATAGCTGTTTAAGCTAGGTTCTAGTCTCTATACTTAGCCCTTACACAATAAATAGGAAAAGGAGAGTGCTAAAGCAATAGATCTTAAGTACTGCGCTAGTATTAGCAAATACCCTAGAGATTGTGTATTTCTTGTACAACTAGCTAAATTAGGGCTTAATAATCTTTTTATATATTGGGATATTACAGATAAGAAACTTATTTAAAAATTTTATAAACTTAGAAGTCTAGCTAGGTAGTTAAGTTTTAAGATACTTAATAAATTTAAGTGTCTGCATAAGCAGTTTAAGTTAGACTAAATTAGGTGCTAGGTAGATAGTAGCAAAGAATGCTTTTTTTAGAAGAGAGCCTAGAATAAGGAGATGCTCGCCGCAGAGGTTACACGCTATTATAGTATATTATATGTAAATTATTTGTATGCAGTACTGTTTAAAAGGTAAGAAGTAGTAAGTAAGAAGTAGCAGCTTTATAAAGTATTGCAGGCTCCCGCTGTAGTACGTACGTGTCCTTTCCCTCCTCTATCGCATTATGTTGCAATCCTATTACAATCCTACTATAATCCTGTTGTTAGCTATAGGCTGGTAATCGCCGTTAGACACGTTTTAACTAGTGTTGTTTTTTTAGTACCTTAGCAAATTTTTTGACCCTAATTATCGCTTAGTGGTCTAAGCTTTTCTCCTAGAACTTATCTACCCACCGTTTAAATCTCGTTAACTACACACAATTTTTTTTGACTTTTGCAATTGATTAGTAGAGAGTAGCTGCTTTTCACTTTTTTATAAACCCATTTTGACTACAACAACAACCACCACCTTTAACACCTTAAAAAAAGAAATAGCAGTATGTCTTCATATACTCTAATACCCGTACACTACCTCTAATAGACTTTAGGCTATACATACATTAAAGGAAACAAATAAGCAGACGCGCTAGCAAGGAGGCAGCTAAGGACGGCCTAGCTATTCTAAAAACAACAAGCTATGCCTACCAAGGCACTAAGATTAAGGAAATCTAAACGTTAGAACAAGGAAATAAATACAACAAATACAAGAAAAAGGCAATATTAATAAATAGAACGTCTTACGCAAGGATCTACTCACTAACACTATTTACTATAATTAAAATGCTAAAATTACTGCTAAAAGAGATAACAAGCGCTTTCTACTCAATAGACCTAAGGCATAGATACTTTAACTTATATTGAGTTAAATTTCAAGAAAAAAGAGTTTGACTTCTGCAAGTGCTACAATGCTTAAACACTAAAACACCTTTTTTCAAAGTGCCTACTCTACGAAATAGAAATAAACTAATTAAAACGCACTATTTAACACTGTCTTATTACTCTACTCCTACTTCTCTACACTAGAGCTAGTATAGAAGCTACTATAGCCTTTATTACAAGCACTAGAATTAGAACAAGGAAGTAGTACCCAGGCTAAAACACAAATAAGCAGCTAGTTACTATATAAAAAACTACTTTTATCCGTTTTTATATTTTAAAGAGCTTGCTGTTTCATCTCTTCCTGTATTAAACTACTCTTTGGCACTAGCGCCTACAGAAGCTACTAGATAGCTAACTGTAGGAACACGCTACCTACCACCTACAATATACAGCACTACTAAACACATGTACATAATTACTTTATAGAACGGCCTAGCTACAGTCCTGCATAGCCTTCAGCTAGGAAAGGACTTTAATAATAATCATTATAACAATAATCATAATAAAAATCATAATAATGACAATAATAATAATAATCATAATTATCATAATAATAATCATAATTATCATAATAATAATCATAATAATAATAATAAAAATGAAATAAAAATAAAAATGAAAATAATACGTGCAACTCTTCTAACGCCTTCTTATAGGCGTTAAGCGCAACGTCCTGCACTTTCTAAAATTCCTCTATTTATTTACGCAACTTGTCCTTTTCTTTTGCAAGCTGCGCAAATTCTAACTATGTAACTTAAACATTACAATGCTAGTTCTCAAGGCAGCAAACGCTGCACTTCTTAGTAAAAACTTGTATATTATATACATAGTTGTGCTAGCTTCGGCCTGTTAAGACAACCTTTTAATATAACTACACATTTTGGAGACACTATTTTAGTAAAAAAGATTTATTACTAACAACAGGTATCTAGGCTTATACCCCCTTGTTTAGTATTGCTAGCACGCAATTAGTGTGTCGCATGTTTAGACAGAAACAAAGAAAAGCAAGACAAAAACGCAAATCGCCTCTTAACTTAACGTGCCTTATCCTACTTATACTACCTACTTATATTAAGGCTTTACTTCTAAGTACTCTTAGACAAATTAAAGAAGCAGCATTATTATTACCTTGCTTTCTAACTTATACATACACCAATAGAACGCCTACTCCTTCTTTTCTACTTCTTTTTTCTCTATTGCTATTTTTACGTTACATAACAGCTAGCCTAACTAGTTAATAGTTTCTTTACTTAGCTTATACATAATTAATAAGAAGAGAGGGATACTAAAGTAGAGTATTTTAAGTACTTTGCTAGTATTAGCAAATACCTTATAGATCTTATATTCCTTCTATAACTAGTTAAGTTAAGGCTTAACATTTTTTATGTATATAGAAATATTGCAGATTCTAGAGTTGTTTATAAAAGATAGAATTATAAAGTCCTAAAGAGGCTAAGTTTGTAGATACTTAATATACTTAGGTGTCTACATAATTAGCTTAAGCTAGACTAGTTTAAGAGCTAGGTGTATAATAGGAAAGCTTCTTATCTTTAGATAAGAGTTAAGGTTAAGGAGATACATATTATAGAGATTGTACGCTATTATAGTATATTATATGCAAATTATTTATGTATAGTGCTGTTTAAAAGGTAAGAAGTAGTAAGTAAGAAGTAGCAGCTTTATAAAGTATTATAGGCTCCTGCTGTAGTACGTACGTGTCCTTTCTCTCCTCTATTGCATTATATTGTAATCCTATTGAAATCCTACTGTAATCCTGTTGTTAGCTATATGCTAGTAATCGCCGTTAGACACGTTTTAACTAGTGTCGTTTTTTAGTACTTTAGCAAATTTTTTGACCCTAATTATCGCTTAGTAGTCTGAGCTTTCCTCCTAGAACTTATCTACCTACTCTTCAAATCTTGTTAACTATACATAATCTTTTTTTTTTACTTTTGCGATTAATTAGTAGACGGTAGCTGCTTTTCACTTTTTTAGAACCCTAGTTTAACTACAACAACAACCACTACGCTTGACACCTTAAAAAATAAATACATAGTTGTGCTTTGCACACATCAAATACTTTTAAACTATAGTACTACTAAAAAGCTTTGTAAACTCTGCAAGATACAGAGAAGTAATAAAAAAAATACTATAAAGGGCTAAAGCTTTGTAGTGTCTTATTCGTACTTGGCCTGTAGCCCTTCTTTGGTGTTCTTTCTTCCTTGCTTAGCGACTAGCGCTAAGCTCGCACAGACTCTACTAAAGAGTTAACACAAAACTCTCTACCTGGCATTTTTAGCTTTTTATTAAATTTATTACTGTTTTCTTTACATTTTTAGTTAACTTAACGCACTTTTACAATTAAATTTAATCTTTTTGTAGCGCTGCTACGTTGAATTAGAAGCCCTCTAAAGCTATATTTAGACGAGAAGCCTCCTAGAGCTATATCTAGACAAGAAGCTAGCTAGAGCTACATCTACGCGTAAGATTCTAATCAATTAGACTATCTAATCTTAGTTAAGACTGTTTAAATCTACTGAAAGAATAACAGAAGAAGAAGAATAAGAAGTGCTGAAAAATACTTTACTAATCAAGCTCTTACTTAAAACATTTTGCAATTGAAACTGTTAAATAAGCTTACTATATTTTTGTAGGAGCACTAGAAACTAATTCTCCCTGCTGTTAAATCATATAAGTACAATTTAATATTTATAAACATTCAATAATAGAAGAGGCAGGCGTCTTTGTAAAAAGCCTAGCTATTAAGGTAGCAAAACTACACTAAAATAGTGTTATCAGAACTAAGATAAAAGGCACTTTAAAAGGTTTATGCAAAGTAAGCGAACTAGACAAAATAGCAACTTTAATAACAATACAAGAAGCCTTTTATATTTAAAAAACAAAAAGCTTAACTCTTAAAGAAGAGAGTAAGCTTAGAACAGAACTACAGCCACCAGCCTAGCTGCTTACTCTTCTAGCTGCGCTAAGTCAAAACAGCTAGCTAGCTGCAACACCAAGACGTTTTAAGCAACCTAGTCTAGACGCTTTTAATAGCAATAGAAAGATGTACTAAATTTTCAAAAAGCAGCTTACTGCTAAAGTAAAGAACAATAAAGAAAATTTTAACACAGAAAAAGTAACTTACAACTACGCCTTTAGCAGGCATAAAGGTTTAGCAGCAACTTTAACACCGCCTTACCTTGAGTATATAGAACCTAAAAATACCTAGAACTTTAACTACTTATTAAACTTTTTTAACTAAATATTTAGAGACCTGTATAGAGCAAAAAGAGCTTGTAACAAGCTTTAGTTTATGTCTTAAGGTAAAAAAAGTGTCTGTAGTTATATTATTAAATTTTAAGAGCAGTTGCTGCTGTTAAACAGCAACTTAAATAAAAATACAAAAGTAATACTTTTTTCAAAGAGCTTTACTTATAAGCTCTGAGACAAGCTTTTAAGTATTACCTTTTTAGACTTAAATAATCTACAAAACAAGTCTTCAAAATTGCAGACTACTTATACAGGATAAAGCAATAATTTAAAGGCTAGGACAAGTCTAAGAAACAATACTCTAAAAACAGAGACTAAGAAAGGCCTAAGGAGTACAGACCAAGACACGATTCTCCTTCACCTCCTATAGGAGACTAAATAGAAGGAATAGAGTTAACTTAAAGATTGGCTAAGCCACGCAGGCTAAGCCATTTAGAACAAAGCAAGCTGCTTAAAGAACAACGTTGTTTTAACTGCAGACAAAAAGGGCACCTGTTTACAAATTATATAGAGAACAAGACATCCTTTTAAAAAAAACAGTAAAACTACAGTACTAAGGTCTTCTAGCTTAAAAGAAGAGAAAAAAACAAAGAAAGAAAAAAGCTTACGCAAATTGAATACTTTAGAAAACTAAAATTATAATTGAAAAAAGGAGTAGCTCTTGATAAAAGTTACTAGCAAGAGCTACACGTAAGCTAAAATAACTTAGCAAAAAAATAGACTAGTTTTAAAAAACATAAGCAGCAATGGAAGTACTGTAGTAGTGTTAGTTAATTGTTATACCATTGCTTTAACACTTATTAATGTTACAGAGGGGTGACAAAAAAAAGATGTTAAAAAAGTTATTGTGTTTAAGGCTTTATATTTCTATGACTAGAAGGGCTAGACCAAAAGGGGTTTGTAACTTAAAAAGCCAAGAACTGCTTCTTTAAGATAGGTTGCTTAGTAAGCTCTTTATTCAGCACAATTGCGCCTGTAATCTTGCTTAAAATAAGAGGAAAGAAAATTCAAAACTGAATTCTAGTATAAGTTTTTTTGAACGTGTAAAAATTGCTAATAAAAATCTTAGTTAAATTAGCTTACGCAAGTATAATTTGAGCAAAATCTAGAGGCCGATATCTTATCTACTTAGAGATCAATTAAAGGGTGAAAGAAATAGAGGTTACTTACGTAATTGTTAATTACGTAATAGCTTAGTAATCTTATAATATATTAACTCTTTTAATTTTTTAAAACTTACTTTTTAATAGTATTATTCTTATAGCTTGAAATTCTTGTTATTCTAAGGACTAAATTATTTCTTTCTAATCATAAAATAAGCCTTTTTCCGTATATAGTTATATACTAAAAAAGTTTCTTAAAAGTATTACTAATACTTCTTATTGAATAAAATTCAAAAAATAGCGTTTTTAACTACTATTAGGCCTAAACTAGGCCTTCTTACTTAGATCTTTCTAAAAGTTTTTAAAATACTTTATAAAAACCTCACTAAAAAAATTGAAAATTTTCTAACTTATAAAATAAAATCATTTTTATATCTCTATTAAAACCTTACAAAACGTCTTAAAACAAGATGTCTATTTTATAATTTTTTTTAAGAAAATGTTCCCTTTTATATCTCAAAAAAGCTTATTATTATTATATCTATATTAAGCAAAAACATGTGAATCTTTATAACATGAACTTAAATTAAGTTTTATAGTAAAATAAGTTGACTATAAAGTAGTGTTATAGTATAAAAATAATACACTGTTTAAAATAATAAGATAATAGTATTACAACAAGGTTGGTTTATACAAAAAGCAGTTAACAGTTATACTTTTCTGTAGTTAAAGCGTTATTTAACTAATAAAGAAGCTAAGGGCTAGTCTACTAAGTATTAGTAACCTATTTCAATCAATTGTTTTAAAAAAACTCAAAAACAAGCTTTATATCATACACTAATAACATATATGGCTATTATCTTGAAAGTTTCTCATAAAATAGTGTTAATAATGTTTTTACAGTATATGTAATTTGTAGCGATTTTTACACGTTCAAAAAAAAAGTTATTTCAAAATCCATTTTTTCATTTTTTTCATCTTGTTTCAAGCAAAATCGCAGATGCGATCGTGCTGACTAAGCACTTACTAAGCAAATTATCTTTAAGAAGAAGTTCTAAGCTTTTCAAATCACTAACCCCTTTTGATCTAGCCCTTCTAGTTATAGAAATATCAAGCTTTAAATATAACAACTTTTTTGACCTCTTTTTTTTTGTCACCCCTCTGCAGAAACCTTGTATACTTTCTTATTAGCCCTTAACTTGTTAGAAGCGCTAGCTTACAGTGCATCTCTATCTCTTTGCGGACATTAGAGAGAGTTACAAATAAACGTAGAGCTATTAATGAAGTTGCTAAGTTGAAAATTAACATTAAAGGATATAAGAACACTGTCTAGGGTTATGTTGCCCCTACATACTCTAGATACAACTCAATACTTAAACAGCCCTAAATAAATAGAAAAGAGGTTACTATTGTTGAAATAGCGCGATTCCGGGCTCATAACCTGTTGGAATGGAGGTGGAAGTAAGAGTCAAAAGTAAGAAGGTTACAAGAGACTAGGGAAGACAGTGTTGTAGAGGATAGAAATTGTATCGTCTTATCTCTCTATCCTTTTTCTTCTGTCTTACTTCCCAACTATCGGCTTAACTACAGTCTATATATACCTGTAACTTGCATTCCAGAATGATCTATACTACGCAATAGCTTGCGTAGTAGATTGCGTAATCCTGAACGTCATTGATCACCACAATTAATTGACAACAATAACAAGTTATACTAGTAGCGTAATAGCTTCTAGTAATCAATTAATTGTAGGTTAATTGTAGATCCTAGGTGTGATTTGAGCACGTGGATTCTGTGGAGAAACAGCTAAGTAGCTTAATTTCCAACAACTATTGCTTCTTTTTAAAAAACAATATATGTCTATTCTTTTGAACAGAAAATCAAGCTACTAAGCACTAAGAATTGCCCTGTGTTCAAGAACTAGAGGCTAAAGTAAATAAAAGCAACAGTCTATCACTCTTATATTAAAAAAGCAAAAAAGGACAAGTTTATTTAGATCTTTACCGCCTCTCTTAAGGATATCAAGAAGGCCCTAGCTTCTAAAAAGAAGGTAGACGTCCTGTTATTGCTTTCTAAGGCGCATTAGCATATGGCTTAAGATTCTAATTTAAAAACTGCTTCTGCACTACTACCCCTCCGCAGACTTAAAGTTAACTACTAGATTAAACTACAAAAAAATAAACAAGGCAAGGAAAACTAACCTCCTTAGGGACCCTTATACAATAAAAGCAGACTAGAACTCCTAGTTCTACGCACAGAGCTTATATTGCTATTAAATAAAAAATAAATTAGAGCTAGTAGCTTAGTAGCTTTCGCCCTAGTTCTATTTGCTAAAAGGCTAGGAGCAGGATTACAGTTCTACGTTGACTATTAAGCTCTTAACGCTATTATAAAAAAACCTGTTATCCTTTGCTGTTCATTTAAGAGACGCTTAACAATATTGCTAAGGTAAAATAGTTTACAAAAATTAACGTCTCTACAGCTTTATACAAGATTAGAATTAACGCTATAGATGAGTAGAAGACTGCTTTCCGCACTAGATTTGGACTTTATAAATAGCTAGTTACCTCTTTTGGCATAGCAAACGCTCCTAGTACCTGTTAATAATATATTAACAGGACACTCTGCAAATACATTAACAATTTCTGCTTAGCCTACCTAGACAACGTGTTAATTTACACAAATAGTACGCTTAAAGAACATTAACATAATACAAATAGAGTTTCAATAGCTATAAGTAAGGCTAAACTACCTCTTAACATCAAGAAATGCGAGTTTAATGTACAGAGTAGTAAGTACCTAGGATTTATTCGTAAAGTAGGAAAAGAACTTCAAATAGACCTTCAACAAGTAAAAGCTATTTAAAAGTAAGAAGCACTAATAATCAGTAAATAAGTACGCAGTTTTCTTAGATTTGCAAACTTCTATTAACGTGGTTCACAAGCGAGTGACGCACCCAAGCGAGTGACGCACTTTTGCCAAGACCTCACCAAACTTCAATTAAGTCATAATGCCTCAACGCAACAGCGTAAAAATGATCTCAAACGAAGCGGATATACAGCTTGCGATACAGGCTATCCAAAGAGACGCGACACTAACAACGCGACGCGCTGGAGCTATCTATAGCGTCTCTAAAGCAACACTACGAAGGCGACTTGCTAGGACGCCTTAACGACGCGATTGCGGGCCTAACTTAATAGCTTTTCAAGGATCTGAAGAGTTAGCAATTGTTAGGCATGTTCTTAAGCTAGTAGAGCAAGGATATCCGCCTAGGCTTGCTAACATTAAAGAGATAGCCAATGCTTTGCTTAAGATCCGCAATTAGTAGCTAGTTAGCAAGAAGTAGGCTGCAAACTTTATTAAGCGTCGCCCTAAGCTTAAAGTTAAATTTAATTCAAAGTACAACTATAGTAGAGCCCTCTGCAAGGATCCTAAGGTTATACAAGGCTAGTTCCGCCTAGTACAGAATACAAAGGCTAAGTACAGCATCTAGAATAAAGACACGTACAACTTTAATAAGACTAGCTTTAAAATGGACTTGATATTGACTAGCTTGGTAGTTACAGCAGCAGACCATTAAGGACAGCCAAAGACGGTGTAGCAGGGCAACAGGGAGTAGGTTACAGCTTTTTAAGGCATAAATGCAACAAAGTAGGTAATTCTACTTTTTATTATCTTCTACCGTGTCTGTGCGCGTTTTGGCCATGTTCGAGTTTTGGCCACCCTAACACAACAACCACCTACACGAATCGCGTCATAACTCCACTAATATAGATCTAATTCAGGAAGCAATTAAAGCAATTAAATCGCGCACACTAGGCGCATCTTTCCTGTATACAAAGTTTATAGAAAAGTATAGTGTAAGTTGTTGTACGCTTGCTTAAAGACACTAGGGCCTAAACTAGCTACACAAACTCGCCTATTAATTTCTTTACCTATACTAAAAAACTAAGCTCCTATAGTATATTACTACGCTTACTAAATAACGTACACTGCCTACACAAGTAATAATACGCAACTTTGCCTTATCTTTAGCTAGTAGAGAGGTTTTAGAAAGCTAGGTTACTTGCTTTATTAACAGGAATCCTACCTATCTTATCTTACGCTAGTAGGCAGGAATAGATCGCAATTGCTACAAAGCTAATTTAGAGGCTAAATATAGCTTGTACTTTAAGCTACTACATAAGAAGATAAGGGGATACAATATAAGGCCTTCTTAAATCTTTAATATAAATAAAAAAGGCTTTATAATTAGAGTAACTAGAAGGTTAAAAAGGGTGTTTAACAAGAGGATATATAATTAAAAAGGAGTAATAGCTGTAACTTAAGACAGTTCTAGAGAGTAGGTAACTATCCTAGCCTGCGTTTATTTAGACAGTACAGCTCTATCCCTAGCTCTTATCTTTTAGTTAGCTGTTAGAGCTCTAAAATTAAGCTAGGTTAAGGATATTAATAACAAAAAGCACTTAGTATTTGTTAGCTTATCTCCTTCTAGCTAGACTAACAATAATATAAGTCTAGCCTAGCTTAAGAAGGTTTTTAAGAGAAAGACTAGATAGAAAGCTTATTTAGGATACTAATTACTCCTCCTTAACAGCTATAAACTTTACCTAACTATAGATTTTATTCATTACTATAACAACTATAAGATCCTATTAGCTGTATTTTCTTCTTATTTAACCTATACGCTTTAACTACTTAATATTAAATTATTTAAGCCTTTCTTAACTGCCTACTTAACTAAGCTTTTATTCTACCTTTATAAAAGCTAAAGGCTCCTACTAATAGTAAAAGGAGACTTCTTTCTTCTCCTTTAGAGGGCTTAGGGTACTACTTTTAAAAAGAAGACTATTAAAAAGTCTTTCTAGGTAACTAGAGTCTATATACTTAATCCTAAGGTTATCCTTTAAAAATTCTGTAAAGAGGCCTCTAGTTTAAATAAATTTTTAGCTTCTATACTTGGTAGAAATAATTAGCTTAAAATAGAGACTTTTATAGGCTGTTTAGTGTAAGATTAGAGCACTAAAGAGGTAAAAAAGCTTTATTAAAGTCTCTACTATATTTTAGCTTAAAATAGTATTCTTTGTAGAGAGATATAAGGCTTAAAAGAAGCTCTTTTAGTTAAAAAGAGACACTAGGAGAAGAGCTATACTCTCTAACTTAATAACTCTTAGGAGTACTATAGTAGTGCTATTTTCTAGTTGCCTAAGAAGGTCTGTTAGGCTTAGAACAATAAGGTAGTTTAATAATATAAATAACAACTACTATAACTCTAAAAAGCTAAAAAGTCTTACTTAAAAAAGTAAGCTTAATTATATAAGGCTTAATAAGCTAAGGAGAGGCGTATTAAAAGAGAGAGGCTTAAAAAGGTAAAGGAGCAAGAGAAAGCTAAAAAGGCAGCTAAAAAGAAGTGTTAGAAATTAGCTCGCAACGCTTAAAAAGCTATATAACTATCCTAAAAGAGTAAGTGCAAGGCCTTATAAGCCTCTACTTAAAAGTAGAAGTATTAAAAATGTATTATTGTTAATTTATTTTATGTTAAAGCTCAAGTAGCTGCACTAGCTGCCCTAGCGCGTACTACCTGCTGCAGGCGTAGCGTTAACTTACTAAGTAAATATAAGTAGCATAAATTAATTGCAACAATATATATACTACAACTCTACAAAATCTTGCAATACTAGCTATTAGTAGTAGCTGTACAGCCTTATTTTTCTAAAATCTCTGTTTGTTGGGGTGGCCAAAACTCGAACATGGCCAAAACGCGCACAGACACGGTAGGCTGGTGAGGCTAATAGTGGCTGTTGAGGCTGCTCAACACCTATACGCCTCACAATAGGCCTCTTTTTTTAAGTAGAGCTTGTAGAAGCCTTGAGGCCCTTCTAATTACCCGTTTAAGAAGTTTTAATAGCCTTTTTAAGTTGTTGTGCAGCCTCACAAGCAGCCTGCCGCGCAGCTTACTTAGTAGCCTAATTAGCTTTTAGCACCTCCCTTAGTCTCCTAGCCTTAGCCTTTACCTTGCGCCTAAGCTAATTCTGTCTAGCCTTCTTACTTCTTAGCTCCTTACAATACCTGCTTGCTTTAGCTTTTTAGTGTTGTTGCTGCTCCTTCTACTCTTCCTAGAGGAGCTAATAATTGCAAGCCTCCCTTACCTTCCTTAAAGAGTAGAATATAGCTCTACTATAATACTCCTTAGGCTTCTAAAGGAAGAGAGGCTTGCCTCGCTTTCTACGCGCTCTCTTATTAACTAGAGCCTCTCTTAGCTTTGTTACCTTATCTTTAAGAAGGCTATTTTAAGCAGAGTTTGCATAAATAACCTAGCTTAGCCTTTTAACCTGCTTATTACTCTAATTAGCTACTACATAACGTAGCAGACGCTCTATCCTTCTCTTATTAAATGCGCTAAGTGCTAAGGAGTTGCTATTGCTTAAGATATTAAGTAGAAGGAAGTAGTAGAGGATTTTATTTAGATTAAAAGGTAAGAGGCCTATAGCCTTAAAAGCTTTTATAGTAGTCTCCTCCTTAAAGAAGGCTTGCTAGGCTTAATAAAAGAAAAGGAAGAAGTCTCTCTTACTTATAGAAACAAGGCCTTAGCTCCTTGCTATAAAGGAGGATATCTTAGCCTAATAGGCGGAGGAGAGAGGCTTAAACAGGCTAACGTCTAAAGGCTGTAGCGTATAGGTTAAGTAAAGAGGATATACTGCGAGGAGGATCTTGTTCTAATTATAATAGTTAATAAAATCTATTATAAGGTAAGATCTATAGCTATTAAAGATAAGTAATTTATAGCTTAATTAAGCCTTTGCCTTAGTTTTGAAATTAAACACCTATTTAAGCTATACAAGGCCTATCTTATTATTTATCTAGCTTAAAGGTAAGAAGGATATCTAAGCTTAATAGAAATTAGGATTAAAGCCTTAAAGCTAAGAGTCCTGTATTAATTCTAAAGTTAACTAGTAGATAAGAGTAGGCTTAAGGTAAGATCTGTTAGCGCAGATGTAGGCTAGCAGTGTTATCTACTCTTAAGATCTATCTTAAATAGTACTCCTTCTCTTTCCCTCCTCGTATGAGGGCCTATTAAAGATCCTCTTTAATCTACCTAAGATACTAAGGAGGAAGCCTTACTTATCTATATTGTATATGTGACAAGGCTTAACGTAATACTACTTAATTTTATCGCGTAGGAGGGTAAAGTAGAAGCTATACTTCCTTTTTTAAATTAGCTTTGTAGCGACTGTTATTAATCCCTGTTGTCTATTTCAAAATAAGCTCGTTAGGGTGCTTATAAACAAAGTAATTAACCTAGTTATCTCTAAGCTCTCTTTAAGCAATTTATAAGGCGAAATTCCTAATTATAGCTTAGGTAGGTAGAAGGCCTTGTATAGTAAGCTGTTTTATTGCAGGCTCCCGCTGCGGTACGTACGTGTCCTTTCCCTCCTCCATCGCATCAGGTTGCAATCCTATTGCAATCCTACTGTAATCCTGTTGTCAGCCGTAGGCTGGCAATCGCTGTTGGACACGTTTTAACTAGTGTCGTTTTTTAGTACTTTAGCAAAATTTTTTGACCCTAATTATCGCTCGGTGGTCTAAGCTTTCCTCCTAGAACTCACCCACCCACCGTTTGAATCTCGTTAACTACACACAATCTTTTTTTTGACTTTTGCGATTGATTAGTAGAGGGTAGCTACTTTTCACTTTTTTGGAACCCTATTTTGACTACAACAACAACCACCACCTTTGACACCTTGAAAAATAAAATAGTAAGCTGTTTAATATATTGTAGGAGCTCCTCCTCTTGTTGTGGGGGGATAGCTTGTCGGTGTTGAGCCTCGAGGCTGCGCGAGGTAGATCTACCTTGGTGTCTTCAGGTGAGAGTAGATCGCACAACACCATATTCTTTTGAGATCTGAGTATAATTAATATTTTCTCTAGGTGCTAGGGCATCTATAGCTGCAAGCGCAGCCTCAATTCTATTTATTTTAGTGAAGTTATCGCGTGTTCAAGTTAAGGTGTTATTTGGCTAGCCGCGCGTTGGGTAGTGGTGCGCGTTGAGTGGTGAGCCCTGGTACCGAGGTAGACGGCGTAACGCGCATGACGGCGTAACGCGCACCTTTTGCCATAGTAATCTTTAATATTTTCTAATATTAAAATAGCAATAACTTCTTTAAAGACTAACCTTTTTTGAAGATTTTTAAACATTTAGAATCTAGAGTCCTAGATCTATAACTCTAGGATTTTACTCTAGTTTGTGATGGGCTGAGGCCCAGGGTGGATCCTCGGTTGTACCTCGGTGGTACACCTCACATTACAAGCCGCGGCCGCGTGGCGGCAGACTATAAGTATTAACTACGCAAGACAATTAGACGCTCTATTGTCTTGTGCCAGCCTTTTGGCTGAGTGGTCGGCGTGTGTAGTTGCATGCAAGGCCTAGTAGGCCCGCCCATTACATAGTTTAATATAGTTTAGTTTTAGAGATATTAGCTCTCTATACACATATAAACTTTTTGTCTATAAAAATTTTAAAAATTCTAAATAGGCTAAAAGTTTCTGTTTCTTACTTATAGTCTTAAATATAAGTAATAGTATTTAGAAGTATTATACTTAAGAAGATGTAATAGAAATTCTAAAATCACACTATAAAAAAATCTTATTTTTAATATATCTTTCTTGAATGTTGACTTTCTTTGAAAATTCTCTTCATTTTAGTATTTGAAAGCTTAGCTTTATAAACTTAGAATTTTACTTTAGTTTAATATAGCTTAATTAAAAAGTTTATATTTGTATAGAGAGCTAATATCTCCAAAACCAAGCTATATGAAACTAAAGTATAATTCTAGAGTCATGGATCTAAATTTCTATATTTTCAATCTTCAAGAAAATCCAAAAAAGTGGGTATTTAAAGAAGTTATTGCTATTTTAAAATTAGAAAATATTAGAGATTAATATGGCAAAAGGTGCGCGTTACGCAGTCATGCGCGTTACGCCGTCCACCTCGGTAAGGCAAGCACCACCTCTCCGCCTAGTACAAGGAGGAGAGCCTATCTTAAGACTAAGTAATTGCAGTCTCTAAGAACGGCTAGACGACAAACAAGCTTAGTATTAAGTAGCTAGAGCACTTTAATAGGCATACAAAGGGGAGAGTTGTTAGCAGCTACTATCTGCTAGTTCTTAACAGTCACGAGAGCTACAGCTTAATTAATTTCTACTAGCTTTGCAAAAAGAAGAAGATTATTACCCTCTGCATGCCTTTATACTCCTCGCACTTACTGCAGCCGCTTAACGTTAGCTGTTTTGCGCCGCTAAAAAAGGCGTATAAGTGCTAAGCTAAGAAGCTAATACGCAACAAGATTACTTACATTACAAAAACAAAGTTTTTACTGTGCTTTATTGCTGCCTACAAGGCCTTTATTATAAGGAGCAATATTCTAAGAGGCTTTTAAGGCGCTAGCTTAGTTGTATTTAAATTAGAGGCTGTTATATTAACGCTTAACGTCCGCCTGCGTACTCTACCGTTACCCACTGTCAAAGACAGTCCCTGGCAGTTGCAAACCCTAAGCAATACTGTAGAACTAGGGTCTTAAACAAAGCTAGTTCTTAAAAGGTTTTAAAGGCATGTAGATAGCTTGCATACTTCAATAGTTAAGGCGGTAAAAAGCCTCTCTAATGGCGCAGAGATAATAGCGCATGCTTTAGTGTTATTGCAAAAGCGTATTGCTAAGCTTGAAGCAGCTAACAAGGCCGCCACGCGACGTAAATTATATAAAAGAAAGCGAGTACAGAAGGAGGGGACCCTTGTAGTAAAAAAAGTCTTTAACTAACAACTCTAAAGGAGTTTAGCGCGCGCAGCAATAGGAAGAAGGCAAAAAAGAAGGCGCGCGTTAAAGTAGGCAAATCGTCTCAAAGACGCTGTAGACGCTGCGGCGAGTTAGGTGTGAAGATCGTCCGAAGATAATCTAGGTTGGTTCTCGGGAAATGGGCGAGTACTAAGGACACGGGGTGTACTTGCACGATTGGTAGATCGATGTAATAGTACGAGGGTGTGTTAGCACGTTTAGTAGAACAATTTAATAACACAGGGGTTAAGAAACAAGTCTTAATCCTTAGATTAATTACTAAGTAGAAACTCTAGGAAATTAAACACACTAAGCCATAAGAGTTCAGTGCCTAGTACTGTATACATAAAAAGTCCTAGAGATCCTAAGTTGTGCTAGAGTCTTAAATATCCTAAAGTCGCTTTAGGACTTCTTGGAATATAGGACTAGTCACGTGACTTTGTTACTTAATCTCTAGTCCTTAGTTATTGCGGTGTTGGTTCTTAAGGTGGCGGTGCCCTGCTCTAGTCTACAGTTGTAACACTATTTCTCTTCTCTAAGCTTAATGTCCTTATAAGCTATCTACTGTTATCTTGTTCTGCTAAGTTCTGCTATTGCCAAGCTGTGGGAGCTGAAAAGGAGCAATTGCTTGATCAGGAGGAGTGGAATGAGTGTATTAAACAACTAAGTGCCACAACAAAGTGGTCAATAACTACTTAAGAGGAATAAGACGATCTAGCCCGTATATATAGGCGCTAGCGCGATCATCACGTGTTCAGCTTACTAGGATCACCTGCTCAACAGGGTGACCCGCATATTGCGCATGTTAATACTCCAACACACCCCCTAAGTTAGTGAGATACTATTAATCTAAGCTGTAAGCAACTAGGCAATCGTAATAAATTAAGGTCGCTGATTAAGAGGTCCCTCTGTAATTATAGCTTTCAAACGCCTAATCCTCTATTGTTGTAGTAATGCTGCTTGTTAATGTTTTAATGAATCTTAGCAGTCCTAATATTAAAACATTAGATAGACCCTAAATATTGCGTAATTAGTTAGTGTGTAGCCTTTACAACAATATTAATTGCGTCTACTACCCCTCTAAAACTTTTGTCCTTAACCTTACTCTAATATTAATTACTAAGCTTTTTAGGACTGTCTTAACTACTATTACTAATATAGTAAGTGTTGCCCTATTGTACTCTTACTAATTAGCTGCTAATCTTTCTAGTGTGGTCTGCCCCTAGCAATAATAAGCGTAGCTTAGAGAGCTGTTGTTAACAACGTAATTAACGCTTAGAAACCCTTTGCTAACAACGTAAGAATAGTGTTAAGCATAAGCGTTGCGCGCGCTAAAGCTTATTTAATAATCAAATTTAGCAAGCAGCTAATCTCTAAGATAATGAGAGTTAGTTACTTCTGTCTATTAATCCTTTCGCTTACTGTAAGACATCTAGTAGCTCTACTTAAAGGCTAATTGCCTTATCTGCTAAATTAAGCTTACTATTAAGTTCTTATTTGAATTTTAATCTACATAAGAGCCTAACTAAGTAATTAAGCTAGCGTAAAGGCAAGGCTCCTTAAGAGCTAAAGTAAAAGTTACAGCAGATAACTGATTAAGTAGCAATACGTAAACAGCAATATAGTAACAGTAATAAGCTAAAAACGCCTACTAATCTGTCTACTAAGCGCATAGCGCCCCTCTTAACCTAGAAAAAGGCGCCTAATAGCTCTTTAAAAATTGCTACTAATTTATTGCGCCCTTGCGTTCTGCCTTGTAAGCACTATATAAAGAAAATACTAGATAGTTTATACGCTAAACGCTGCTTTAATTGTATTTAGACTAGTAGTTAGAGTAGCTTACGCTGTAGCAGTTACTTATCTTACACCTGCTACACAGTTAATATTAATCTTACTAATTAATTTATAGCTATATATAGAGATAAAGAGGTAAGTCTTTAACCTGTTAACTTTCTTACTTAGCTTACTAACTAGTGTTTAGGGATTAAATAATAATAAAATATACTAAGCTTTAAAAGCTTAACTGCTTAAGGAAATTATTTCTTGCTACAAAGAGATTAAGAGTAGTATTATGTCTACTAGAAAGCCTTCTTTACAGAAGCCTCCTGTCTATAATTATTACACTTAAGAAATGTTGTATTGCAGTTTTGCCGCTTAGCCTCCTACTTCTACTCCTACTCCTGTACCTGCGTTCACTCCTGCTCCTGCGTAGCAACCCGCACACTAGCTGCAACAGTTAGCTTACTATCCTTAGTAGTAACAGCAGCAACATAAGTAGCCTTAGTAGCAACCTACTTAAACGTTGCTACTTTAAGAGCAGGCTGCCTGTAGAATGTTGCCCCTACCTAGTCTATATAATTATTCTTCTATTCGTTGTCCTAATTGCTATACAACTTATTTATATAAGCGTAATTATTACGCTAGATTAAAAAAGTAATTATTTAATAACTCTATGTATAAAAGTAATAATTTAGAATTGCGCTGTAATGCTGCTTACCTTTAAACTCTTACTATTTAGGCTTAGATAGCTTAAATAGCTCTTAAGCTAGCTAAAGCTAAGCAGGCTAAGTGTAATGCAATAATAGAGTTTAGTAAGTATAATAAGTCTAATGCTTAATAGTAATAAAGTTCCTAGTTTTAGTTTAATAGTCTAGCTTACGTTCTCCTGCTTATTATAAGCAATTAAGAGGTGACTTAGCTTAGTATATAGATGTTGCTGCTTAATACAAATCCTTTGCTTATTGATTATTTTTATTTAATTAAATGCTTAACTTGCTAAAGGTTAAGTAACTGCTGAAACTTTTTAAACTATTGTTAGGTAAGCAACTTAGTTAGTCTATTAGCTAGCATAATTGCTGTTTCTAGGTATTTAACCTAAAATAATCCTTTAGTAAATTCCTGCCGCAGCTATATATTTTGTATATCTACATAGCCTAATTAAGTGCTAATTTGCTTATTCCTCCTAAGTATAAGCCTAATTATTTATTAATTATTATACTAGACTATCTAGACATCTCCTAGATGAAAAGACAGCTCGCGAAAGAAGCGCTTAAGAGCTATAGCCTCTTTAGTAGTATGCTTAAGGGCGAGCAGCTTAGCCTTAGTAGTTAACGTAGTCACTATAGTCTGCTAAGCTGCCTTCTAAAATATTAGACTACTATATAGGATAGCTATATATCTATAAAACAATTAATAAGTTTTCTAATTATCTGCAAAGAAAGCATTGCCTGCTATTATTAGGTCTAGGCTATTGTAGTTCCTATATTAGATTGCATCTTATCTTGTTTAATAAAGGTACATAATTACCTGTTTAACAGCTTTTATATACTAATTGCTAGAGTTTATAAGGAAGTGTAAGAGTTTTAAAATTAAGTAGGCAATATCTAGTTATAGCATAATAGCTGTGTACAGCACTAATCTAACCTTTTCTTAGTAGGCCTTAATCTTTTGCTTAGTTGCTTTGCTAGTGTTCTTAATTAGCTCCCCTAACAGTAATAGAGTCTTTAGAAAGCTGCTATCCTCTAGCTTAAACTTTTTTACAATTTTATTAATGTACGTATTATACACAAGCGTAATAGTTTGCTTTTTGCAATCTCTAATTATCTAGATACTTAGGAACTATTTAACTAATCCTTGTTCCTATATCTTATATTTGTCTATAATCTTTAACTAAAGATCTATTGCTCTCTGCTTATGACCTTTCGCAAAGAGCAGTAGGATATTATTTATATAAAACAACACTAGGATCCTCCTTTCTTAATTAAAGAATAGGCAGAGTTCCTCTAGTAAGGTAATTAGTCTAATCTCTCTTAGTAATCCTAAGAACTCCTTATATTACAACAGTGGCGAGTTTTGTAATTTATATAGTACGCAGTTAAGCTGTACGCACTTCTCTAGCTTCTTAAAGCTATCTAGCATCTTATAGATTACTAGGTTGTCTGCTGTAATTAACGCATTAAGAAATGCTCCTACAATATTATACTGCTTAATCTCTAAAATATTTTTAGTAGTAATAGCTATTGCTGCTTAGAAGGACTTAGCTGCTAAGGTAGCAGCGTAAGTTAAATTAATTATAACTTTTTCTTAGAGATTACCTTTTACAACAATCTACGCCTTATATTTAAGAAAAAAGCTATTCTAATGAAACTTGTAAGTCTAAACCTACTTTATAAGTATTAGGTAATTAATTACTTCTTCCCTTAATATCTTAGTCTAAGTCTTTGTCTTACTTAACTAATTAATCTCCCTCCTACAGGCATCCTTAATCAAGGCCCTTATAAGATACTAGAGTAACTGCTTCTATAATCCTAGTAGTTTAGGTAGATTGTTGCAATGCGGTTAAGCATTTCCTATACTTAGTTTATACTTAGTAAGCGAAGCTGCTATAACTACGTAATTAAGAGTCTTGTAGCTTACTTAGTCTTCCTAAGTTGCTTATAAACCTAGCGGGTAGGTATTATAAAAGTTGTTCTATAATAGATCCTTATAATCTGTAATGAATGTATTAACACTACCTGTGCTTCCACCCCCTAGTTAATTGTTAGGATCTTAGGTTACGTCCTTACGCTTATACCCGCTACCTAGCTTTCGCAGTAGAAGATAACAATTTGTAGGCTAATTTAGACTTTTGCCTATAATTCTAGCACTACGTCTTATAAGTAGAGGTTAAGCTTGTAATTACTCACCCTGTCTGCTGTTTAAGGCCTAAGATCTTAAATCTTAAGATAATTTACGCCCTGCTATCCTGCTTACCTAAGCAGGTATTCTATTATAATAAGCTAGCGCGTTAGAGTCTTTAGGTACAGACTGTTAGACTAGTAATAAGTTGTTAGGCTTATTTAAAAGAGGCTCCCTACCTCTAAGTATTAATAGATTAGCTCCTTTTAGTATGCGCAATGCTGTTTAACTGTTAATAACTCTGTAATTAATTGCGTCGTCGCTCCCTAGGGTCTCTAGTTTAGGAGTTAGTTCTAGAGTAATAAGACTAGTATTTTGCTGCTAATTTAAGTAAGTTCCTAATAGTGCACTAGCCTTGTCCTCTATTTACTTATCGTCTTCTAATTAACTCTTATCTTTAGTATGTAGGCCTTCCTTACTACTTAAGATAGTAGATAGATTTCTTCTAAGGTCTTTAGTAGTTAGCTGCGTATCCTAATCTGCTCTTCTTTAAACAAGCGAGAGGTCTAAATCCTCTCCTAGATTAACTAGCTTGCTATTATAAAAGATTTCTACAATCTTAATTACTTAATCTCTTAGTAGCTCTTCCTTACAATCTCCTTTATAGAATTAACGTTTATTAAAGGTTATATTACAGGTAGTAATTACCTAATTAAGTGTTAGTACCTATATATTGTATATGTTAGAGGCTTAATAACTAACTAAATAACTAATATAGCCGTAAGGATAAACCTTAAATTCTTAATAATTACGCCTAGCTGCCTTCTCCTTGTTCAAAGGATAAGCTCAGCAGCTATAGGCATAGATTCTACTCTAGTCTAGGCGTAGATTAGCAGTCTAGTGTCTAATCTTAGGTAGTTAATATTATTAGAAATATTTTCTAAACTATTCTTTAAGCACCTAGTTTGGGGATTAGTAGCTATAGATCTTAGCAGGGATTATTCTATGTAGGTAAGCTGCTACATCTATAATTACTAGCTAAAGCTTAGCTAGTAGATTAGCGCTCGTGCGCATCTTAATAGCCTTTATAATTAGCTCTTAACTAGCTCTCTCCGCCAAGCCATTAGGCTTATAAGTATATAGCAGTAGCGTCTTAATTATAATCTCTTTCTCTATTGCCTATTCCTTATATCTTAATTGCCCTCTCTAAGGCAGTGTAGCAGTATTATCATCTCAATAGATCTCTATAATCTTCTGCTAATATTTCCTCTTAATCCTCGCGGTAAATCCTTTAATTACAGGCATAATATTATTTAGTGGCTTTAACTAGATATTGTAATTATACAGCTTGCTTAAGTAGTCTTTCTTAATAATTAGTGCTCATTTCTTAAGCAGCTGACTAGTTAGGAAATTAAATAGATCTTATAAGATCTTATAAAAAGGTTTTAGTAATCTCTCCCTTAGTTGCTACAAGATTACTTATAAGGCATAAGCTTTTACGTAGTGTTTATATTCTAATAGCTTCTTGCTAGTAATATTAACGTTCTACGCTAAGTGGACTAAGGCTTTAATAGCTTATTGTTCTAGGTGTCTTAATTATTAATGCTATAAGTCCTTATTGCTAGTACGCAACTAAGGTTTCCTTAATTACGCTGCAGCATTCACGAGCAGTAGTTAAGTAGGGTAATAAGTAAGTTACTTGTATGTAATAAACAAGAGATTAAAGAAACACTTAAAGTTAATTTAGACAACATTCTTCTTAATTGTTCTAAATTACAAGGTATAATTATATCTTAAATACTAAATGCCTGCCTACTTAAGCTGTGCTTCTAATATAATATTAACATAGAAACCTAGTACAACCTTAACGTTACTAAGTAGAAGATTAGCTATCTTAGGGCTAGCCTTGCTGTGTAGAACGTTCTTAAGCAGCCTGTTTCCTATACTAGCGACTAGTATAATTTAAGTGCTTGCCTTAACAGTCTTGTCCTTAACGCATTTGCTAAAGGTGCCTAGTACTATGTAATCTATAGTATTAACTAGGTAGACTGCTAACCTACTATCTATAATTGTGTAGAGAGATAGGGCATAAAGGGTAAAGGCTGTGCTAAACATATTTAGTCTAATTTCCTTAATAAGGTCCTTTAAGTTAATTAATGCTAAAACTAATAAGCTAGGGTAAAATCTACTTAACTTATTAGTAGCTAATCTGCTAGTGCTAGCCTTCAAGCCTTCTTTCTTAATCTAGGTGCGTAAGGTTGCCTATTTATTACTATTTTATTGCTTAAGGATCTTCTTTTTGTTGTCGTTTAATAGTTTAATTAGTATACTACTAAGAGGGCTTAATCTAGTAACTGTAGTTTAAAGTTAATAGCAGTTGCGCAGTGTCTAGAAGTGCTTACTTATAGGCCCTTTACTAGCCTTGTAGGGGCAAAGGTGTAATTGCTTACTACTCTTGTTTCACTTTAAGTTGTTAGCGCTAGTAGACTATTAAGCTACCCTTAATCTAAATATAGTTTAGAACACTGCGTGTCCTTTTCCTTTTAAGGAAGTAATTAACTAATCCTATAACAAAACACTAAAGATCTTTCTTAGATTATTAAGGGTTAACTAAGCTTTTCTAAGCGCTATTGCTTGCGCTAGCTTATTTTACTTCTTACGTGACTAGTCTAGTGTAATCTTAGTGCCTAAGGCGTTTAAAAAATTAGTAATTACTAATAGCCTAACAACCTTAGGGAGCGAGTAAATTGTCGCTTATTAATACAGTAGCTGCTACTTATTAAACTATTGCTTAGGGCCTATTTGTCTCTAGTAAGCCTTATTAAGGTGTAATCTGTACTACGCCCTAATTAAATACTAAGTATTTTAATTAGTAGGTGCAAGATCTTCCTTGAGGATCTTTACTAAGGCTTAAAGGCTAGTAAGGTTTTAAGTAATTATACTTATTAAGGCGTTTAAAAGCAGGTCTAGATAGACAGTCTTACTAATCTAGTCCTTAACATTAGTAATCTTAGCGACTTTTCTTATCTATTAAGCAGCTTGTACCTTATACCTGTTGACTAGCTTGTTGTAATTATCCTTCTTATACTTAGCATTAAGTAATTAAGCCTTATATTTGCATTAAGCAAACTTATAGTCCTCTTATATTTAAGCGCTAGCGCTAGGTAATAGAGCAACTAGCTGCTTAACATCCTTAGGCAGTTCTAGATACTGTAGCTCCTGGTAATCTATTGAGGGTACGTCCGGGAGATTAGGATCAACCTAATCCTAGATACCTTTCTCTAAGCAGTGTAGCCTTAATAGAGTAAACTAGGTTAGCTAGTCTAATTAAGCCTTAAAGATCACCCCCAAGGCGACAAGCGGTGTATTAGTAAGGTCTATCTTAAGATAAGATGCTACGTGTAGGATCGCGACGTGGGTTATCATTAAGGTAACAACAAATTGATTAGTCAGTTGGTAGGTAGCTAGGTAGCTCGTATTAGAAAGAGGTTAATTATATAATTAATAAGTGAGAGAGGTACAGCAGCAGTAGCGATCTGCTGGCTGTGCTGTAGGAGAATAGAGGAAAGTAGAATACTAATTAAACAGTTAACCTTACAGCTTGCTCATTGCGCAGTAGGAATTGAAACTATAATTAAGCGGCTAGGCTCATAACTGTGGGAGCTAAAAAGGAGCAATTGCTTAATTAGGAGGAGTAGAATAAGTGTATTAAACAACTAAGTGCCACAACAAAGTGGTTAATCACTACTTGAGAGGAATCAGAAGATCTAGCCCGTATATATAGGCGCTAGCGCGATCATCACGTGTTCAGCTTACCAGGATCACCTGCTCAACAGGGTGACCCGCATGTTGCGCATGTCAATACTCCAACACAAGCTAATTAAATTAAGAGTGTTAGGGTTTTTGCAATAGTTGCTTTTTTCTATTATATAAAGCAACACTTGCCTTGCAAGCTGTCTTTGTTATGCAAAAAGTATAGAAATTGCATTTATTTTAGCGTGCAGTTGTGTAAGCTAAAGGCGGTTCCCTTGCCTAACTACTCCTGTATTAATAAGGAGATAAGTTGTCTAGAAAAGATAGAGGATAAAGAAAAAGTGCGACTGCGTGTAAAAGAAGATGTTGCTAAGGCAGCTTTGCTGCGTGCCTGTCTAGCGCGTGAGAAGCTATTACAGCTTTAAAAAAAAGAAACTGTTGCGTTGCAAGAAGCAAGAGTTGTTTAATAAAGAAATAAGTTCTATAGAAGAGCTAGAGGCTTTAGAAGCGCAAGGAGAGTTGCTTTCTGCAGTGTCCTTAACTAATTCTAACACTGCCCTCAGCGCTGCTGTCGTAGATTAGTTAGTGTTTTAGAATATTAATAGTGCTGTGCTAGAAGCTAGTAATGCTTTGTAAGATTAGTAGAGAACTTTGTTATGCTGTTATATATAAGGTGCGTAATTCTTGAATTTGTCACCTCTAGTTAAATGTCTAACTTCAATAGTTAAGTATTTGATTAGAGATCTCTTTTTTCTATTTTCTTGTATCTATGCGTTCTTTAGTTTAAACTGCAGTTTTGTTATTTTTAATATTCTTTTATTTTTTGGTTGCAGCTGCCTAGGTTTGTGTCTAGTCCCTATATATTGTTACTGTCTAAGTAGTCTAACTATTCAACTAAGTATTCTATACTGTTGTCGTTGTTCTAGTGGGCAAGGATTTCCTTAACTTTAAATTTGTTTTCTTCTTCTATTTTGTAATGAAATGTCTTCTGCAGTGGCGTCCTTAGGTCTGCTAGTTCTAACATATTAATATAGAATCATAGGTAGATTTTTGCATCAGGTAGAAAGTCGAGTGTGTATGTAACTAGTCCCTTCTAGTCTTAAATTGAAAACAGTCTAACTTCAACATTATTAAGCCCTTTGCTAGGTTGTTTAGTGCAAAGATTCTTTGTAAGCAAATAAACCTTATCTTCTTTCTTTAGCTTAAGTACTGTTTTTGTTTCTAGTTAATATATAAAAGGCTTCAGCATTAAGCCTTTTTAAGTGTCTTCTTAAGTAACTTGTGTACTGTCTTTAGCTTATTAGCTGTTGCAATAGCTGCTTCTGTTTTAAGCTTAGAAGTATAAGTGTAAAGAAATTTAGGTGTCTCCTATAGTTTATATAAAATAGAGTCTGTCTTATAGACTCTAAAAGCTTGTTGTTGTATGCTATTTGTGCTATAAGTAGTGGCGATACCTAATTGTTTTATTATTAGTTAAACATATTCTTAAGTATACTTTTATTAAGCGATTCGTTTATTCTGTCTGTCTGTCTGTCTGCAGATAATAAGCTTTTAATAGCTTCCTTTTTATTTTTATTGCGGCGAGTAATGTTGTCTAAAAGTTTCAAGTAAAGAGCTTGTCTTTTTTACTAATAATTAACTTTAGTATACTATAATACAGAGGGGTGACAAAAAAAAAGATGTCAAAAAAGTTATAATTTTTAAAGCTTTATATTTCGACAACTAGAAGTACTATACCCAAAAGAATTAGTGATTTGGAAAGCTGATATCTTCCTGTTTGAGTTGGGTGGCTTAGTAAGCTGCTTAGTTAGCACGGTTGTCCCTGTAATCTTGCTTGAAATGAGATGAAAAAAATGTGAAAATAGATTTCAGTATAACTACCTATAATTGTATAAAAACACGCTAAGAAAAAATAAGTTTAATAAGCCTATATAAGAATAACGTAAGCGTATTTTGGAGGCTTATATCTTAATTCCTTAGAGTTTAATAAAAGGGTAAACAAATGGGGGTTGCTTACGTAAGCGCTAATTACGTAATAGCTTAGTAAGCTTCTAGTATATTAACTCCTCTTGTTTGTCCTAACTTGCTTTTTTTATAATACCTCCTCTATGTCTCGCAATCTTTCTCAATTTGAGCAAGAAGTTTAAACTTTATATTTACAAAACAAGCCTATTTCTTTAATTAGTATTCTACTAGAAAAGTCCTCTAGAAGTATTACTAATACTCTTTATTAAATAAAACAAAAAAAAGGCTCCTTTATCTACTTTTAGGCCTTAACAAGGTCGTCCTACAAAGATCTTAAATAAAGCAAAAAGAGTGCTTAATAGAGACCTTACTCAAAGCCCTAAAAAGACAAATCAACGTCTTTTAAAAGGAAATAGTCTAGATCTTTTTATTAGAAGCTTACAATGCTTTTTAAAAAAAGAGAACTATTCTATCAACATTTCTTAAAAAAAGACGCCTTTAGACGCTGAAAAGGCTTATAATCGTCATATTTACGCCAAGCAATTACTTAAAAACCTCAAAATTATCAACTTTGATAAAATTATATTTTCAGACGAGTCTGCTATTAAGCGAGGGCACGGTGCTAGGACAGAATACTATCAAACACGGCAAAATAATAGGGTTAGAAGAAAAATAGTTTCTACAACTAACACAAGTAAGTTTAAAAAAATTCTATTTAACTAAAAAAAAACTTTAATATATCTATTACTTTTCTATTATTATAATCTATTTTTAGCACGCTTACTAATCAAGTTATAGGTCAAGATATTTCTATCTAAGTTTAGGGAGCGATTTGGATAGGTAGTAGATCCAAATTAGTAGTAATTAAAAGCCCTTTAATTACTACTCCTTTTAGGAGTTTAGACTATATTAAAAAGATCCCTATTCCTATAGTAAAACCTGCAATAAAAAAAGGTAAGTTACATATACTCCTTTTTCCTACTTAGAGGGTGTTTACTCTATATTTAAATTATAAAGTAGCAATCTTTTTTTATATAATTAAAGGAATTACTAACCTCTATATAGGCTGGAAGTTTCAACAGGATAACGCTAAGATTTATAAAACTCTAGAAGTTTTATCTTAGTTTTCTAGAAATAGGATATTGCTTTTTAAGCATCCTGCTTAAAGTCCTAATCTAAATCCTATAGAAAACGTGTAGGCCTTGCTAAAAAACGCTTTAGTTAAAAGGCCTATTACTTCTTTAGGTATAGGAAAGAGTAAAAAAAGTATAGCAGCCTTTAAGGTTGCTATGAGGGAGGAATGGTGTTAATTACCTCAAAAGGCGATTAATAATTGTATTCTATCTTTACTAAGGCGTTATTTGGACGTTAAGGAAGCTAAAGGCTGGTACACTAAGTATCAGTAAGCTTTCTTCGTTATTTATATAGAAAAAACCCTAAAAACAAGCTCTTAATTACTACTTAATAGTTTTCTTACAATTATCTTCAAACTTATACACTGATGATTGTAACTAGTATTATTTAATATATATACCTTATAGTGATTTTTACATCTTCAAAAAAAAGTTATTTTGTTATTTATTCTTGAGTTTTTTTATCTTTATCTTCACTGCTGAAGTTGAGCGCAAAAGTGCTTACTAAGCAGCTTTCTAAGTAACCTAATTCAAAGAAGAAAATCTTGGCTTTCCAAATCACTAACCATTTTGGAAATAGCTCTTCTGGTTGTAGTAATATAAAGCTTTGAAAACTATAACTTTTTTGACATCTTCTTTTTTTGTCACCCCTCTGTAATAACTTAAGAATAAAGCTTATTACTTATTATAAGAGGTAAAAGTTGTTGTAGTTCTGTATAAAGCTTAGGCAAGTCTAGCAAGATAGGAATGTCTACTGTAGGGCTAGTTTATTCTTAATAATTAGGATCTTATAACTTTATATTTTTTGAATTTTCCTTAATAATATCTTGTACAAGTCTTTGTCTAAATAGCTTTAATTGCTATCTAGGTGTTGTGTAGGGGAAGCGTGTATTATTAAGGTCCTTAAGATAATAGGTTCCTCTATTAGGTCTAGCTTTATAAATATAGTATAGGCCTAACTATCTTATATCTAGCTTATAGTCTCGCGATATATTAATTTTTTAAATAGAGTTCTAGAGAAGAACTAAGTCTTCTAGCTTTATATCCTTATGTTGTATTTCCTTAGTATTATCTTAGTATTCCTTTTTAGCAGCTCTTATCTAGTTAGTATAGGTAACAGTATTCTTTTTAAACTAATCTCTAAAATTTAGCTATATTACTTAAATTATAAGTAGCTGTGCATAGTTCTTTACTTCTCTAAATAGAAGCGTTTGCTATATAAGTAGCGCGAGTTTAATAAGAAGTACTAAGTTCTGCCCTATAACTAACTAATACAGCAAGTAACTTATCTATTCCTATATTAAGATCCTATCTATAAGAAGAACTATTAGTAAGTTCTTGCCTTAAGGTCCTAGCAGCTTTGTGAGGATGTTTATAATAGGCTTATACCTTCCTTTAATATTTCTTATAGCTTAAAGGTTGTATTCTAAAGACTAGACTTAGTTAATCCTGTACATATTTAATAGATGTAATACTACCCTAGCAAAATTAGGCTCTCTATTAACTATAAGTTTGCGCGCTATACTTTATTAATATATAATGTCTTTATATACAAACTCTGCAATTGTGTTTAACTAGTTATTTAATAGAGCTTTTACTTTAAGCTAGCTACTAAGGTAGTCTCTTGCAATAACTCAAAACTTCATTCTAAAATACTAAGGTATATATACTATATTAATTGCGATAGTCTCCTAAATAGCAAAACTATAGGTGTTAGTAAGCATATTAACTTTCCTCTTAGAGGATTGCAATTAATAGTCTAGACAAGTTACTAGCTTTTACTATACATGCTTATACATTTCTTTCTACTAGTATTACTAAGTAAGTATAAAGTACACTGCGTTAACTCCTTTATGTCTAATCTAAGTATGTACGTTTTATACTACAGCTGTTCTTAGGTTAGTATTATCTACAACTTTCTAGATTGCAATGTTCCTAGACATTTTTCTAAAGAGTATCCTGTTTTATATAAAGAAGTTTAGAGCTTACTTCTTTTATACTTGTAATTTTTGTAGTTCTATATCCTTGGGAGTCTTAAAGTTAACTAAAAATTAAGTGTATTATTCTAACTCTATTAAGAATTCCTGAAAGAGTATCTTTACCTGTCCTGCTAGTATTAGTACATTTACATTTCTAATTATATAATTAATAAACTCCTTTAAATCCTTTTAAGGTTCTTAAGGTAGTCCCTAATTATTAGGTTTTAGATACCTTAATAGTGCATCTGCAACTACATTCTTCTGTCCTAGTATATACTTAATATTAAAGTCCTATAAAAGAATTATTAATATCTACCTATTTATAACAAATTCTAAATTGTTAGTAGATAAGTAATGTAGTTAAGTAATAAGAGTTACTGCGTTAGTTTTTATAGTAAAGTAAATACTATAAAAGTAGGTATAAAACTTCTTAAGAGCCTATAGCACAGCCTTGTATTCTAACTTAGTAGAGTGCTATTGCCTCTCTTGCGCTAACTATAGTATACTTTTAAACTATACTAAGTGTTGCTTATTATTCTCTTTAATTTGTTTAATACATGCTCCTGCACTATCTTAAATTACATTAGTTATTAAGAATATCTTATAATTCTTAGTGTTAGTGTAGTTAAGGTTTGCAAGTGCAGGTATGTTGTATATAGCCTGTTCTAGCTTATATATTACTGCGTCTTATACATCTCTTTATTTAAAAGAGACATTATCTTGTAAGAATATAAATAGAAGTTTAGTAATTGTAGTAAAGTCCTTTACTTATATATAGTAGTAGACGCATATACTTATAAAGGATTATACCTCTCTTTTATTCTTATATAGTAGCTAGTTTATAATCTTCTTAACTTTCTTCTAGTTAAGATAATATTCTTGTAAGCTAACCTTATAGCCTATAACTTTAAGGCTTTTTATTAGAAAATAACACTTCTTTCTTAATACAGTGCCTCTAGCTTATTTAATATCAGTTAGCACCCTATTTAGTTGCAAGATATACTTTAGAATATAACGTTTAACTCCTAGCATTAATTCTTCTCTGCTATAATTAGTTTTTAGCCCTCTACATGTAATGTTGTTAATAAAAAGCATAGTATTAGGCTCGTAGTCTCTTAGAATCTTTATTATTACACCTTGAAATGCTACTATAGAGTTAGTAGTATTTATAGCTATTGTGTATAATTATATAAGCCTAACTAGTTTTTAAAACGCTGTTATGTCTCTGCTTTTTAGATGTAGTGTAATTTAGTTATATCCTAAGAATAAGTTTATAAGAAAGATAATCTTACATGCTGCGAATCTCTTAGAAAACCTATCTACTATTTATAGTAGGTTTACATCTTATATAGTAATTGTATTTATTTGCTGCGCATTACTAATCTATTAAATGCCTTTATTTTTCTTAGTTACTAAGTGCTATAAGTTGAAATATTAACTATTACACCTTTTTTATGCTCCTTAATTTAGGTAGATGTTAACTATATCTATTACTTATAGCTCTAAAGCTTCTAGGACAGTAAAGCTTTATACTTACTAAGCTTTGTATAGTATTATTTGTATCTTATATAGTAGATATATATTAGGGTAAATTCTTCCTAATTCCTTAAATTACTAAAAGAGCACTTCTTCTCTTTTAAGAAGCATATATATAAATATCTCCTTTTCTAATAGCTACAAGTAGTCTCTAGTATATAGCTTATAAAGTTATTCTTTAGTAAGCCTGGTCCCTTGTAGGAAAGCAGTATATTTTAGTTCAAATCAATAATTACACGGCCCTTTATTAAGATTGCAAATACTTATTCTAAGGAGTTGCTATTCTTTTGCCTTTTCTTTTTAGTCTTCTTGTCTAAATTTTATTGGCATCTCCTGTTATAGGATATTAATAAGTTAAACTTTTTTATTGACTGTCGTGTATAGTGTGTAAAAATTATTATATTGTTAGGTATATTTAAGTAGCCTTTCTTGTATCTGCTCACAATTAAGCTTATATATAATTAAAAATTTACTAAGTTTATAGTTTTTTATAGGGTTTTTAGATTGTCTAACAACGTGCGTAAACACTTAGTTTATCTAGACTATCTAATCCTTCCTACTACCTTCTATATACAGTATGTTAAAGTTGCTAAATCTAGCTACTAGATTAGACTATATAGCTTTTTATATGTATTTTACTGCAGCTGTTTACAGTTTATTACTTAATCTATTAGTAATTATATATGACTATATATTACTTGCTATTTCTCTGTCTAAGTTATTGTTAGAGGCTTTGTTTCTTATTGTCTGCGTAGGGTGATTTAGAGATAGGTTAGACATAATAAAAACTATGTTTTTTATACTATCTTTAAATAGGACTTAGCACAATATTTGCCTAAACATATTATACTAAATTAATATTCTAGCGCTTACACACTAAGGTCCTCCTAGAATTGCAGATTTAGTGACATTAGCAATAATTCTCAACGTAGTCCTAATAGTAACTATCCTTATTTATATTAGTATATTAAATGTAGTCCTAAAAAACAGGTTATGTATGCTATTAGCTAAAGTAATACTAGAAGAAGGCTGGCCTAGCTAGTACTCTATTATTTTATACAGTATCTTTAATGCTTATACAGCACTTAGTCTTAAGATATTTATTTATGCCCTAGTATTAATTAAGCACTTTAGAAAGCTGCTATTTATAGTAACCTAGTATTCTAGTAAGTTAGTTTAAGTAAAAGCCTGCCTATTTCTTTACTAAACTCCTTAGACATTCTTTGTAAGTATATTATCTAATTTATTTATCTAGAAATCTCTCTTTCTACTTACTTTATAGCAAGTTTATATATCAGATTAATATAAATTTATTGCATTGCAATTCGCGCTCTTAGTAGGTAGTGTATTTAGTAAAATTCTATAAGTAGGGCCTATGCGCTTGTTTAGCTAATTAGAGGCTAGAATACATCCTAGTTATAATTTAGTGCACCTAGCATCTATTAGCTTAGCGTTTTCTACACAAGTTATAACATTAAGCGTACTTAAACTATTTATAATTCTAACACTGTTAATAAGAAGATTGCGTAGCTGTTTTTAAATACTAGCTTGCCTTATAAAGTTTAATACTATAACTCCTGGTACTTTCTATGTAAGTAGAGCAGTTGTGATATAGTTTAGCTGTCCTTATACTATCTCTCTAAGTTCTAGATTAGGAAGAGTATTAATAAACTTTACAGCCTTCTTCTTTCTCCCTTACTATAAGTACTTTAGATCTGCTAACATGTTGTCGTCTTAATAAGCTAATTAAGGTAGTTTAATAGCTAAAAATAGCGTATTATAAGGCTAACTTACAAAAGGAATATTACTCTATGTTTCTTCCTACAAATACTATATATCTATAGTCTATAAGTTAGAGATAAAAGAGTTACTTTATATTATTTAATTGCTTCCTTGTGTGCTTAAATCCTTACTTAGCCTTCCTTACTTCTTTATTCTTCTTTCTTAGACATAATTAATATCTTAGTAAAGGGCAGGGCCTTTACCTTTAAGCGTATAGTAGTATTTAACTTAGAAATATTATATAAAGTATTTTTTTTGCCTCTTAGTATAATGTTAGCTGTATCTATATTATCAAGCTTCTTAATATATTCCTTAGTAGAAGGAGTGTATAGTTATGCTTAGAATTACTAGAACTACTACCGGACGTTACTATAGTAGCCTTAGCTTGTTAAACTAGTTACTATATTTATAGAATTAGAGTTTTTTACTTTAAACCTTAAACCTAGTTAAGGTCTTCTTTAGTAAACTTCTCTAGTAGTATACTAAAGGCTATTTAATTAAGCACATTACTAGTAACGTTATAGAACTTTTAGATTTTTACCTTTAACTACAGCAAGACTTAGTTTAATAGTAGTTACCTTAAGATTTCTTTCAAACGCTTATATAGTAGAATAAAGTAGTATATTCTTTTCTTACTAGGAATATCCTAGTTAAAACTAACTTATTTTATCTACTTTAGGGCGTAGTAATATTTGCACTCCTTAAGTATATATCCTACTATATTATATATACAGCAGATAGGGTTTGTCTCTATATTACTTTTATATACTGTACTTATCTTGTTAGATAACCCCTTTAAGGCCTTAGTTATAAAGGAATTTTTATTCTTCTTACTAGGGAATTTTATATTAGATACTTATATAATAAAGTACGTATAGTTAGAAGGTTTCTCTAGGAGTCTCTTAGTTGTAAGATAAGCTATAAGTATATTAATAGTTAACAGTCTAAGCTTTAGGTTACCTAGAGACTTAATAAGGTCCTTAACTTCTAGGTTAATATCTACTAGTATGCTTATCTTCTTAAGTACTTTGCTAATCTTAATTTCTACTTCTTTTACTTCTTTTAGAGTAAAAGTTGCTTGCTAGTTAGATAGTATAATTTAGCGCATTTTAGTATTAGCGCCTTCTTACTCTAGCTAATAAATCTTATCTAGGCTAGTTATCTTCTTGTAGTAGGATTTTAGAGAAGAATAGATCCTTTTTAGTTTATACATATCCTAATTATCTCTATTTAAGGTAGAAGGTATATAGTATATAACTGCCTCTTTGTTAGTTTGTAGTAAGCCGTAGAAGAAGAGAATACCTTCCTCTTCTTAAGAGATTTGCCTGTTCTTAATATATATATTAGTAATAGAAGTAAAGTACGTGTAGTGCTCTACTAGACTAAGCTAGTTTTATACGCATTTATAAATAGAGGCTTAAAAATATAAGTATTTACTTATCTTAATAACTATATTTTTATTCTTTTACTATTCTTTTATGTGTGTCTATAACTTAGACTAATCCTTTTTAGTATATCTAGGTAAGCACTTTAGGATATAAGAGAGAGATTAATCTTTATTAGAAAAGTAGTTTAGTAGAATAGAGACCCTTATTGTATTATAGATACTTTTATTATTAGCTTATTAGTTAAAGTTCTCTAGGAATTCTGTAAATCCTTCCTAGTAAAAACTAATATACTGTGTCTTAGTTAAATTATAGTTAACACTTAGTTGTACGTAGGTGTAGCTATAGTGTTAATAACAGAGCTTAATAAAGTTAATAGTAGATTAGGGCTAGTGGTAGTAGGTCTAGAGAGAGGAAGCGTTGCGCCTTCCTACTCTTAACCTATCTTCTAATCCCTTTTTAACATCTAAGGTATAGTAAGACTTATATAAGTTCTTTATATAAATAGTTAATAAGTATTAATAAAGAAATAGACAAGGAATAGTCTTTAAGAGAAAGAATATCTCTCTTTAAGTCTTTATAGTATATATTTTCTTAGGTGTAGGTGTATTAATCCTTACCTCTTAGGTACCCCTTATTTTACTAAGTAGGCTTAAGTTTATACTTAAAGCTAGTACTTATATATAAGCTTTTAGCCTCCTTTCCCGCCTCTTTCTTCTCTATCGCCATTTCGACGTCATGCAACAGCTGGCCTAACTAGTTAATAGTTTCTTTACTCAGCCCATGCAAGATTAACAAGAAGAGAGGGATACTAAAGTAGAGTATTTTGAGTACTTTGCTAGTATTGGCGAACACCCTGTAGATCTTGTATTCCTTCCACAACTAGCTAAGTTAAGGCTTAATATTCTTTTTGTATATAGAGATATCGCGGATTCTAGAGTTGTTTATAAGGGATATAATTATAAAGTCCTAAAGAGGCTAACTTTGTAGATACTTAATGAACTTAGGTGTCTGCATAATCAGCTCAAGCTAGACTAGTTTAGGGGCTAGGTGTACGACAAGAAAGCTTCCTGTCTTTAGATAAGAGTTAAGGTTAAGGAGATACTTATTGCAGAGGTTGCACGCTATATTGCAGTGCAGCGTATTATATGCGAATTGTTTGTATACAGTGTTGTTCAAAAGGTAAGAAGCAGTAAGTAAGAAGTAGCAGCTTTAGCTTTATAAAGTATTGCAGGCTCCCGCTGCAGTACGTACGTGTCCTTTCCCTCCTCTATTGCATTATGTTGCAATCCTATTGCAATCCTACTGTAATCCTGTTGTTAGCTATAGGCTAGCAATCGCCGTCGGACACGTTTTAACTAGTGTTGTTTTTTGGTCCCTTAGCAAATTTTTTGACCCTAATTATTGCTTAGTAGTCTAAGCTTTCCTCCTAGAACTTATCTACTCACTGTTTGAATTTTGTTAACTACACACAATCTTTTTTTGACTTTTGCGACTAATTAGTAGAGGGCAGCTGCTTTTCACTTTTTTGGAAAACCCATTTTGACTACAACAACAACCACCACCTTTGATACCTTAAAAAATAAATATAAGCTTTTAGTACTATCTCTATTTTGCTAGACAGCACCTTAGCTAAGTATTTCTTTACGTATATATTACTGTCTCTATTTTACTAGACAGGTTTCTACCTCCCTTTTGCTAGGTAGACTTCAAATTAGCCTTTTAAACATTTATATAACTGCCTCTATTTTACTAGATAGTTTGCTGTCTCTACTTTGCTAGACAGACTTTAAATTAGCATTTAATAACACAATCTGTTTTTATAAGTAGATTTTATTTTTCTTTATTATTGTTGTTAGTGTTAACTTAGGTAACATTGTCCTTAACGTAGTCTGTAATAGGGGATAGTGCTAACCTCCTAAAAGTCTATTTAGTAATAATTTTAAGAATTCTGTGCTTGCGTAAAATATTTATATTATTCTTATAATAATTGTGTACTAGTTCCTTTGTGTACTAAGTAGTAGAGTATGTCTCTATAGGCTTTGCTATTTGTATAAGTGTTAGAGTGTATAAAGACATACTACTATAAGGGTATAAGATTACTAGTAGTTAGGTTATGCGAGAACAAGAGTAGTAAGATAAAGATCTTATTATAGGTTGTATCTAGAAGAAAAGTACAAGAGTTGAGTTGTAAGGTGGAGGATCCCTCCTCTCGCTCGTTTCGATCCCCAAAACGAGCTATATACCTTTAGATCAGGTGGTTGAGCATTAACCTAGTGAGCAGCAGGGTATCACCCTGTGCACCGGCACAATAGTAAGGAAAGTTACATAAAATAGGACTGCTAAAGCTAAGGCAAAGTAACTTAATAACTTAATATTATTTACTATATAGAACCTAATAATAATCTAGACAATGAATAAAATGTTATTATACAGCTTACTATTACAGTTTAAGGACAGGACTAGGTAAGTATTAATAGTCTAGATAATATAGTTATAATTACGCTAGAAGAAGCCTTAGACAACAACATTTCTAAGATAGTGCTAGACAAAGATATAGAAGCAACCCTAGTAGAAGAAACTAAATACAGCAAGATAGCTAAGTTTTAGGAAAGCTATTAACTAGCTAACTAATTTAGGAAGAGCTAGTAGACATAGCTAGTTCTAGTAAATATAGAAACTCCTTACCTATACTATAGACAATAGACACAATGTTAGCATATAGGTACTACTACTTACAGAGACTAGATGCTTTATAAATCTAGTAAAGAAGATTAATACCCTACTTAGGCAACTTAGACAACTTAAAGAAGTCTTTATAGAACCCTATAAAAGAATATTCCTAGACTATAGCTAGTATACTAATTTACTAGAGGAACTGTAGACGAAAGGACTTACTCTAGTAGCAACTATTAACAAGACTATATATAATAATTTTATATAGAAATAGACCAAAGAAGCTAAGGCTTCCTAGAATAAGCTAATACGCTAGCTCTTAGACAAAAAGACGAAAGAGATTTATAACAAACTTAAGGCAATACAATAATAGCGTAAGGCTTAAAATAATAGCTACGCTAAGGATATATACTACTAGATAGACCTACGTAACTTAGAACATGTAAAGTATTTATAGACTGTATATACACATAATAACTGTATAATTTATTATTCTAATAAAAGTAGATTAGAATAGTTTTCTAAGAAGTTTAAAGGGATAGCTAGATGCAAATACTAATAGTATTTATTTTTTAAGGTGTCAAAGGTGGTGGTTGTTGTTGTAGTTAAAATGGGGTTCTAAAAAAGTGAAAAGCAGCTACCCTCTACTAATCAATCGCAAAAGTCAAAAAAAAAGATTGTGTGTAGTTAACGAGATTCGAACAGTGGGTGCATAAGTTCTAGGAGGAAAGCTCAGACCACCAAGCGATAATCAGGGTTAAAAAATTTGCTAAGGTACTAAAAAACAACACTAGTTGAAACGTGTCTAACGGCGACTGCTAGCCTATAGCTAACAATAGGATTACAGTAGGATTACAATAGAATTGCAATATAATGCGATAAAGGAGGGAAAGAACACGTACGTACTGCAGCGGGAGCCTGCAATACTTTATAAAGCTGCTGCTTCTTACCTACTGCTTTTTACCTTTTAAACAGCACCGCATACAAAAGATTTGTATATAATACACTATAATAGCGTGCAACCTCTGCAGCAAGCATCTCCTTATTCTAGGCTTTCTTCTAAAAAAAGCATCTTTTGCTACTGTCTACCTAGCACCTAATTTAGTCTAACTTAAACTGCTTATGCAGACACCTAAATTTATTAAGTATCTTAAAACTTAACTACCTAGCTAGACTTCTAAGTTTATAAAAATCTTAAACGAGTCTCTTATCCGCGATATCCCTATATACAAAAAGATAGTTAGGCCCCAATTTAGCTGGTTGTGCAAGGAATACACGATCTCTAGGGTATTCGCTAATACTGGATACTAATAGTAAAATTGCCTTAACAACAAATGCGTAGTATATATATAGGATAAGAGATTGGCTTCGGCCTTTTAAGACAACCTTTTGATGTAACCACACATTTTGTAGACACTATTTGAGTAAAAAAGATTTATTGCTAACAACAGGTATCTAGGCTTATGCCCCCTTATTTAGTATTGCTAGCACGCAATTAGTGTGTCGCATGTTTAGACAGAAACAAAGAAAAGCAAGTCAAAGACGCGAATTGCCTCCTAACTTAACACGCCCTATCCCACCTATTCTTGTTACTTTACTGCCAGGCGCTCCTAGATAAAGTAAAGTAGTAACACTATTATCGCCTTGCTTGCTAACCTATAAACACAATGATAAAAAGCCCACTCCTCCTTTCCTGCCTCTTTCTTCTCTATCACTAATTTGACGTCTTGCAATAGCTGTTTAAGCTAGGTTCTAGTCTCTATACTTAGCCCTTATACAACAAACAGGAAGAGAGGGATACTAAAGTAATAGATCTTAAGTACTGCGCTAGTATTAGCAAATCCCCTAAAGATTATGTATTCCTTGCACAACTAGCTAAATTAGGGCTTAATAATCTATTTATATATAGGGATATTACAGATAAGAAACTTATTTAAAATTTTTATAAACTTAGAGGTCTAGCTAGGTAGTTAAGTTTTAAGATACTTAATAAATTTAAGTGTCTGCATAAGCAGTTTAAGTTAGACTAAATTAGGTGCTAGGTAGATAGTAGCAAAGAATGCTTTTTTTAGAAGAGAGCCTAGAATAAGGAGATGCTCGCCGCAGAGGTTACACGCTATTATAGTATATTATATGTAAATTATTTGTATGCAGTACTGTTTAAAAGGTAAGAAGTAGTAAGTAAGAAGTAGCAGCTTTAAAAAGTATTACAGGCTCCCGCTGTAGTACGTATGTGTTCTTTCCCTCCTCTATCGCATTATGTTGCAATCCTATTACAATCCTACTATAATCCTGTTTTCAGCTATAGGCTGGCAATCGCTGTTAGACACGTTTTAACTAGTGTTGTTTTTTAGTACCTTAGCAAATTTTTTGACCCTAATTATCGCTTAGTAGTCTAAGCTTTCCTCCTAGAACTCATCCACCTACCGTTCAAATCTTGTTAACTACACACAATCTTTTTTTTGACTTTTGCGATTAATTAGTAGAGGGTAGCTACTTTTCACTTTTTTAGAACCCCATTCTAACTACAACAACAACCACCACCTTTGACACCTTAAAAAATAAATAGGATAAGAGAAACAGCCTATACTTTTATAAATATAATAATTTAGAAGAGACCTTACAGATGCATATAACGTAGAAGAAGGATAACAAGGACAGATATAGTATATAGGAGTGTAACTAACCCTTATAGCACACGTGCCTTAATATTAAATACAACAAATACCTTATTATAAAAAAGTTCTAAAGATTTAGTATACAGTTTATTTTAGACGGACGCCCTAAACACCTAGAACTACTAGAGAGCTTAACGTAATAAATCCCTTAAGCCTCCTTAAGCTTATAGTAAAGCTTAACAGACACTAGATATAGGTACTAGTAAATTCTAGCGCATAGGCTAACTTTATTTCTGCTTAAGTAGTGCTAGTAGCAGGTCTATAACTACTAAGGAAACAAGAACCCTATCTACTACAGGTAGCTAATAGTTAGCCTATGCTAGGCGAGACAATAATTACCTATAAGGTTACCTAAGTAATACTTAGCATCTAGGAACACTAGGAAGAAATAGACCTAGACGTTTTTAGACTAGCTACCTATAATATTATATTAGAACTTTCTTAGTTATAAAAATACAAACTGCAGATGAACTAGAAGTTAAAAAAGTTCTTATTTAAGTGCTATAGACTTAATGTAACTATAAGCTAGCTTATAGATTTAATAACTAAGATAGTAGATAAGAGGATGATTGATAATATTACTAAGAGTTAGTAAATCTTAACTAAGAACAGCCTTAAGACAAGAGGGTTAAACTTAATAAAACTGAAGGGCTCTCTTAGATTATAAAGTTAGAGTTTAAGAAATATGCGTAACTTTAAATATCTTAAAAAAGTATAAAGAATTTTAGCACCTCTTTATAGAAGTAGTAAATAGCAAAGCCTTTTTAAAATACTAACTTTAGAATTATAAGATTATTATAAAAGAAGGGAAGACTCTACCCTTTAAACTAATTTATTAACTATTAGAGATAGAACTTAAGATACTAAGAGAAAAGCTAGATAAGGATTTAGCAAAAGGCTATATAAGACTTTTAACATTACTAGTAGAATTCTTTATACTTTTTATACTAAAAACGAATAAGCTACTAAAGATATGTGTTAACTACTAAAAGTTAAACAATATTACAGTAAAGAATTAATATCTACTACTAAATATTATAGAACTTAGAAATTAATTATCTTATACTAAGGTTTTTACAGCACTAGACTTACAAGATAAATACTACTTTATTAAAATTAAGAAAGGTAAAAAAAAAAAATTAGCATTTTAAATAAAATATAGATACTACAAATACATTATTATGCTGTTTAAGTTAATAAACACCCTAGTAATATTTTAAGAACTTATTAATAATGTGTTAAAAGTACACCTAGACATCTTTATTATTATATACTTAAATAAAATTCTTAACTACTCTAAGAACTTAAGGGAGTATGTTAAACATGTCCGCACAGTACTAAGGTGGCTAGACTATTTTAACTTATAACTAAAACCTAAGAAATATAAGTTTTACAAGAACAAAGTCGCCTTTTTAGAATATATTATAGGGGCATAAAGAGTATAGATAAGTAAAAAAAAACATAAATAATTAAAAGATAGCTACAACTAATAATAGTAAAGAAAATATAATCTTTCTTAAAAATTTTAAACTTTAATTAATAGTTTATTAAGGATTACTCTAAGATTACTATTCTATTAATAAGACTTACAAGGAAGGAAATACTCTTTAAGTAGAGTAGAGAAGTAGAGAACGCCTTCTAAATGCTTAAAAACATAAGCATAGAACTACTATACTTTTATATATTTTAAGTAGGATAGCTACTATAACTTAAAATAAACGCATTGGACCTTGCTCTTAAAGGATACGCTAGCTAATTACATAAAGGTGAATAGCATCTAATTACATATTATTTTTTAAGTTTTTAGGACTAGAAGAATAATACAATATTTATAATAAGGAGCTATTAGCTATTATTAATGTTTTAAGATATCAGAGAGTATACGCTAAAAGCTAAATAGAACTTAGTTAACGTTACAACTACTAAAAGACTTAACTAACGCTAGGTTTGATAAATAGAAGAACTAGAACAATATAAGTTTAAAATTGTGTACATACTAGAAAAATATAATAGAAAAGCAGATGCTCTTAGCTATAGATACAACATTGTAGGGACAAAAGAGATAACTTACTCTATAATACTATAGGTTAATAATAATAGGTTATTAGGGCTAGTATAGACGCTTAATCTACTAATGCGTATGACATATAATGTACTAAAAGAATTATAAGAAGCAATTATTAGATAACACTACAACAACCTAGTATATAGTTACCTAGGTATTATAAGAACTATAAAACTTGTTAAAAGAAATTATAAGTTTCTAAGAATAAAAGATAAGATTATAACTTTTATTGCTAAATACAGAGGGGTGACAAAAAAAAAGATGAAAAGAAAGTTATAGTTTTTAAAGCTTCATATTTCGACAACTAGAAGTACTATACCCAAAAGAATTAGTAATTTGGAAAGCTAATATCTTCCTTTTTGAGTTGGGTGGCTTAGTAAGCTGCTTAGTTAGCACGGTTGTCCCTGGATTCTTGCTTAAAATAAGATGGAAAAAAAAGTAAAAATAGATTTCAGTATAACTTTCTATAATTGTATAAAAACACGCTAAGAAAAAATAAGTTTAATAAGCCTATATAAGAATAACGTAAGCGTATTTTGGAGGCTTATATCTTAATTCCTTAGAGTTTAATAAAAGGGTAAACAAATGGGGGTTGCTTACGTAAGCGCTAATTACGTAATAGCTTAGTAAGCTTCTAGTATATTAACTCCTCTTGTTTGTCCTAACTTGCTTTTTTTATAATACCTCCTCTATGTCTCGCAATCTTTCTTGATTTGAGCAAGAAGTTTGAACTTTATATTTACAAAACAAGCCTATTTCTTGAATTAGTAATTTACTAGAAAAGTCCTTTAGAATTATTACCAATACTCTTTATTAAATAAAACAAAAAAAAGGCTCCTTTATCTACTTTTAGGCCTCAAAAAGGTCGTCCTACAAAGATCTTAAATAAAGCAAAAAGAGTGCTTAATAGAGACCTTACTAAAAGCCCTAAAAAGACAAATTGACGTCTTTTAAAAGAAAAGAATCTAGATCTTTCTATTAGAAGCTTACAACGGTTTTTCAAAAAAGAGAACTATTCTATTAACATTTCTTGAAAAAAGACGACTTTAGACTCTAAAAAGGCTTATAATTGTTATATTTACGCTAAGCAATTACTTAAAAACCTCAAAAATATTAACTTTGATAAAGTTATGTTTTTAGACGAATCTGCTTTTAAGCGAGGGCATAGTGCTAGGACAGAATACTATTAAACACGGCAAAATAATAGGGTTAGAAGAAAAATAGTTTCTACAACTAACACAAGTAAGTTTAAAAAAATTCTATTTAACTAAAAAAAAACTTTAATATATCTATTATTTTTCTATTATTGTAATCTATTTTTAGCACGCTTACTAATCAAGTTATAGGTCAAGATATTTCTATCTAAGTTTAGGGAGCTATTTGGATAGGTGGTAGATCCAAATTAGTAGTAATTAAAAGCCCTTTAATTACTACTCCTTTTAGGAGTTTAGACTATATTAAAAAGATCCTTATTCCTATAGTAAAACCTACGATAAAAAAAGGTAGTTACATATACTCTTTTTTCCTACTTAGAGGGTGTTTACTCTATATTGAAATTTTAAAGTAGCAATCTTTTTTTATATAATTAAAGGACTTACTAACCTCTATATAGGCTGGAAGTTTCAACAGGATAACGCTAAGATTTATAAAACTCTAGAAGTTTTATCTTAGTTTTCTAGAAATAGGATATTGCTTTTTAAGCATCCTGCTTAAAGTCCTAATCTAAATCCTATAGAAAACGTGTAGGCCTTGCTAAAAAACGCTTTAGCTAAAAGGCCTATTACTTCTTTAGGTATAGGAAAGAGTAAAAAAAGTATAGCAGCCTTTGAGGTTGCTATAAGGGAGGAATGGGGTTAATTACCTCAAAAGGCGATTGACAATTGTATTCTATCTTTACTAAGGCGTTATTTGGACGTTAAGGAAGCTAAAGGCTAGTACACTAAGTATTAGTTAGCTTTCTTCGTTATTTATTTAGAAAAAACCCTAAAAACAAGCTCTTAATTACTACTTAATAGTTTTCTTACAATTATCTTCAAACTTATACACTGATGATTGTAACTAGTATTATTTAATATATATACCTTATAGTGATTTTTACATCTTCAAAAAAAAGTTATTTTGTTATTTATTCTTGAGTTTTTTTATCTTTATCTTCACTGCTGAAGTTGAGCGCAAAAGTGCTTACTAAGCAGCTTTCTAAGTAACCTAATTCAAAGAAGAAAATCTTGGCTTTCCAAATCACTAACCATGTTGGGAAAAGCCCTTCTGGTCGTAGTAATATATAGCTTTGAAAACTAAAACTTTTTTGACATCTTTTTTTTTGTCACCCCTCTGTAGTATTGTTTTATGTTGATAATATCCTACTGCTCTTCGCGAAAGATTATAAGCAGAGGGTAATAGATCTTTAGTTAAAGATTATAGACAAGTACAAGATAAAGGAACAAGAATTAGTTAAATAGTTCCTTAGTATCTAGATAATTAGAAATTACAAGAAGCAAATAATTACGCTTTTGCACAATACGTATATTAATAAAATCGCGAAGAAGTTTAAGCTAGAGGATAGCAGCTTTCTAAAGACTCTATTACTGTTAGAGGAGCTAATTAAGAACACTAGCAAAGCAACTAAGCAAAAGATTAAGGTCTACTAAGAAAAGGTTAGATTAGTGCTGTACACAGCTATTATGCTATAACTAGATATTGCCTACTTAATTTTAAAACTCTTGCACTTCCTTATAAACTCTAGCAATTAGTATATAAAAGCTGTTAAACAGGTAATTATGTACCTTTATTAAACAAGATAAGATGCAATCTAATATAGGAACTACAATAGCCTAGACCTAATAATAGCAGGCAATGCTTTCTTTGCAGATAATTAGAAAACTTATTAATTATTTTATAGATATATAGCTATCCTATATAGTAGTCTAATATTTTAGAAGGCAGCTTAGCAGACTATAGTGACTACGTTAACTACTAAGGCTAAGCTACTCGCCCTTAAGCACACTACTAAGAAGGCTATAGCCCTTAAGCGCTTTTTTTGTAAGCTGTCTGTTAATCTAGGAGTTGTCTAGACAGTCTAGTATAACAATTAACAAATAATTAGGCTTGTAGTTAGGAAAAACAAGCGGATTAGCACTTAATTAAGACATATAGATATACAAAATATATAGCTACGGCAGGAATTTGCTAGAGGATTATTTTAAGTTAAATACCTAGAAATAGCAATTATGCTAGCTAATAGACTAACTAAGTTGCTTACCTAACAACAGTTTAAAAAGTTTAAGTAGTTACTTAACCTTTAGCAAGTTAAGCATTTAATTAAATGAAATAATAATTAACAAGCAAAGAATTTATATTAAGTAGCAACATTTATATACTAGGCTAAGTCTCCTCTTAATAGCTTATTTTATCAAGCAGGAGAACGTAAGCTAGACTATTAAACTTAAACTAGGAACCTTATTACAAATAAGCATTAGACTTATTATACTTGCTAGACTTTATTATTGCATTACGCTTAGCCTACTTAGCTTTAGCTAGCTTAAGAGCAATTTAAGCTATTTAAGCTTAAACAGCAAGAGTTTAAAGGTAAGCAACATTATAGCGCAATTCTAACTTATTACTTCTATATATAGAGTTGTTAGATAATTACCTCTTTACCCTAGCATAATAATTACTGTTATATAACTAGTTTATATAGCAATTAGGACGGTGCATTTAAGGGTGATTGTATATAACAGAGGGGGGCAATATTCTGCAGGCAGCCTGCTCTTAAAGCGGCAACCTTTAAGTAGGTTGCTACTAAGGCTGCTTAGGTTACTACTAAAGCTACTTATATTATTGCTGTTGCTGCTGTTGCTGCTAAGGATAATAAGCCAACTGTTACAGCTATTAAGCAAACGCAGGAGAAGGAGCGAATGTAGGAGTAGGAGCAGGAGCAGGAGGTTAAGCGGCAAAACCGCGATACGACATTTCTTAAGCGTGACGATTATAGATAGGAGGCTTCTGCAAAGAAGGCTTTCTAGTAAATATAACATTGCTCTTAATATCTTTGCAGTAAGCAATAATGTCCTTAAGTAGTTAAGCTTTTAAAGCTTAGTACATCTTATTATTATTCTATCCCTAAAAACTAGTTAGCAAGCTAAGCAAGAAGGTTAATAAGTTAGAGACTTACCTCTTTATCTCTATATATAGCTATAAATTAATTAGCGAGATTAATATTAACTGTGTAACAGGTGTAAGACAAGTAACTACTACAGCGTAAGCTACTCTAACTACTAGTCTAAACGCAATTAAAGCAGAGTTTAGCGTACAAACTATCTAGCATCTTCTTTATATAGCACTTACACGGCAGAACGCAAGAACATAATAGATTAGCAGCAATCTTTAAAGAGCTATTAGGCGCCTTTTTCTAGGTTAAGGGGGGCGCGTTGCGCCTAGTAGACAGCTTAATAGGCGATTGTAGGCTATTGTAGTTATCTTATTGCTAATCGCGGGACGCTACTTAAATAGTAAGCTACTAAGACTTTTGCATTAGCTCCTAAGGAGCCTTACCCTTGCGTTAGCTTAATTGCTTAGTTAGACTTTTATGTAGATTAAAATTTAAGCAAGGACTTAACAGCAGACTTAATTTAGCAGGTAAGGCAATTAGCCTCTAAGTAGAGCTACTAGATGTCTTGCGGTAAGCGTATAGATTAAAAGGCAGAGGCAACTAACTCTTATTGTGTTAGAGATTAGCTGCTTGCTAAATTTTACTATTAAACAGGTTTTAGCGCGCGTAATACTTATGCTTAGCACTGTTCTTACGTTGCTAGTAGCTTTTTAAGCGTTAATTACGTTAACAACAGCTCTTAGAGCTGCGCTTATTATTGCTTAGAGCAGACTACACTAGAAAGATTAGCAGCTTATTAGTAAGGGAACAGTAAGGCATTTTTGCTTACTATATTAGTAATAGTAGTCAAGTCAGTCCTAAAAAGCTTAGTAATTAATATTAGAGTAAAGTTAAGGACAAAAGTTTTAGAGGAGTAATAGACGTAATTAATTTTGTTGTGGCAATTACGCACTAACTATTTACGCGATATTTAGGGTCTATCTATTATTTTAATATTACTTAGAGCTACTAGATTAATTAAAGCAACAACACGCAGCATTACTACAACAATAAAGGATTACGCAGAGGAGCTATAATTACAGAGGCCCTCTTAATTAACAACTTACATTTATTACAATTACCTAGATTGCTTACAGCTTAAATTAATAGTATCTCACTAACCTGGGGGGTGTGTTGGGGTACTAATATGCGGATTACTCCGGATCTCTCCTTTGACATCCGGATCACCCGGGTTACCAGGTGATCCTAGTGAGATATCACGTGACGGAGCTAGTAGCGCGCATATAAACGAGCTAGATCGTCTAAAGTCTTTTCAGTAGTTATTGGACACTTTGTTGTGGCACTTAGTTGATCAATATACTCATTCCCCTCCACTGATCATTCAATTACTCCTTCTCAGCTCCCACAGATTCTATATTAACATGTTAGAACTAGCAGACCTAAAGACGCTACTCTAGAAAACTTTTTATTACAAAATAGAAGAAGAAAACAAATTTAAAGTTAAAAGAATCCTTACAAACTAAGATATTAATAACAGCAAGGAATATCTAGTTAAATAGTTAGGCTACCTAGACAGCAATAATACATAAGAACTTAACACAAACCTAACTAACTGCTAAAAAATACTACAAAAATATAACAACTATACTAGGAATTAAACTAAGAATGTTAGCACACACACACAGAAATAAAAATAACTTACCTAAGCCTTACAACTAGACTACTATATCGCAATAATTAAGCAGTAAAGATAAAATAAACAACGTACCTTATAAACAACTACTAGTTTCTAATACAGCAACACTAAGCTTAGCAATAGAAGTATTAAGTAAATTTATAGTAGCCTACATCGTAGGCGAAAGGGCTATGCTAATAGATGCTGCAGGACAATTAGTTTCTTGCGCTATTTTAAGCTCACTAGTAATCTCTATATTTAAAGCAAGGCACAGCGCTTTCTTATAAGCACGCTCTTTAGCCTGTTTTAGAATTTTCTTCTTCTGCAGCAAACGCGAAAATACTATTGTAAACAACTTTTTATTATTATCGACTTTCTTTTAATACTTATTGCGAGTACAATTTAGAGACTCCTAAAATATATTTAAACATGCTTAACCTAGCCGCGTATACTTAGCACACTTTAGACGAGAACTAGGCATAACAAAACAAACAAGGCCTTCTAGGAAAAAATAATTATAAGGAGCTTTAGCAGGACAGTTAGCACAAACAATTTTAGAACTAAGACGTAAGCAATATTAATAGGAGGAGGACATAACAACTACCTAACTTATAACGCAGGGCAAGGCTTAGTTATTTAACAAAAAACACAACTACGTGATTTAAGGACGAATCTTCAGACGAGGAGAATAGTGTTATAGTCTAGACTAAGGGATAAGGGGACAACCCCGTAGGGACCATGCAACATAGACAGATAATTACAGCTAGGCAACTACAACGCTGTTACGTAACTGCTTACTAACAAGCGCTTATCTACAAGCGCAACCACGTAACTGCTTACTAATAAGCGCTTATCTACGAGCGCAACTACCTGACTAATTATTAATAAGCGCGATTGTCTACAAGCGCACGCTCGTATACGAGCGCCACACTTATTAGTATATAGCAGTAGACAATATGCCTTTATAGCTTATTATGTTTAACTTAGAGTTCTATCTTAGTAATTAATCCAAGAATTAAGACTTGTCTCTTAACCTTGTACTATTACATTAATTCTCTAATTGTGCTAGTACACCCCATGCCCTTAGTACTCGTTCATTCCCCGAGAACTAACCTAGATTATCTTCGGACGATCTTCACAGTTTGCTAGTAGTTTCTTATAGTTCTTAGCTTTAATGTCTTTTACCTTATCTAATATATTAAGTTTAAAGAGAGTTCTAGGGTTTTGTAAAGTAAAGGCGTAGTATTATATTTCCTCTATATTGTGTAAGAGGGCTAAAATAATAGATTTTTAAATTAAATCAAGTTACTCTCCTCTATTATTGTTAATAGCAGCTCTTAAAATGTAATTTAGATCTAGTAAAGTAAATTTAAAGGCATATCTTCTTATAGCGTTGTTTAGCCTAACTTTAAGTAGAAATAGAGCAGCTTCTACTTTACTAAACATTGCAGGAGAGGATCTGAAAGTACTTAGATATAAAGATTGTCTAAAGATAATCTAGGTTAGTTCTTAAGAGAATAAATAAGTACTAAGGATACAGGGTGTGTTAGCATAATTAGAAGATTAGTATAATAACGCAAGAGTTAAGAAACAAGTCTTAATCCTTATATTAATTACTAAGTTAATACTCTAAGTTAAACACAATAAGCTATAAGAGTATATTACCTACACTATATACTAATAAACGTAGTACTTATGTATAAGCATGCGCTTATAGATAAGCGTGTGTACACTTATAGATAAGCGCGCTCATTAATAATTAGTTACGTAGTCGCGCTCGTGTATGAGCGTGCTCGTTAGTAAGTAGTTACGTAACAGCAGCGTGGTTGCCTAGCTGTAATTATCTGCTTGTATTGTATAGTCCCTAAAGGATTATCCTTACGTCTCTTAGTTTAGATTATAACACTAGAATCTTCCTACAGGCCTAGCTTTGTAGTTTTTGCCTACTATTAATAACGTATTGTTAGCTTTTCTAAAATAGCTAACATCTATAATTAGCTACACTAGTAATACATGCTAGGTATAATTACCTTATTGCTCTTAGTAGGAGGCCTTTATTAATATTAGCTAGCTTGCTTAGGCAGGATAATACTTAGTTTACTTATGATATCTTTATATAACAGTAGTCTTTAAACTTAAGATTTTTATTAGAGAAGATACCTAGCTATCTAACTAGTCCTTTTAGCTAGAAAGTCTTCTAAGTAAGTAGGGTAAAAGATCTATTTATTTCTTTTCTAGATCTTGTCTCATTTGCTAATTCTTTTTTTAAGCTATTAAACTTAATAGCTAACTTCTTTATTTGGATAAAGAGGTTAGGTAACTCCATTTTAAGTATTTAAATGTTTTTCTTAATAAATATTATTAATATTAAGATCTAAAAGTCACCTATGTAAAATAAAGAGTATATGTTGTTGTTTAATATAATTAACTAGAATAGCAGTTTCGTGTAAACTAGAAATAAGATAGACAAGGCTAGGCTCCATTAAAGTATACTAGTATTAACCTTCTTCAGTTCTTCTATTTGCCTATTACAAGATAGCTCTAAGAGCCTCTTTGTAAGAAAGGAGTTTATCTATAATACAAGGCAGGTAGGTAGCTGTTAGTTACTTATAATTTCTAAAAGCTTGTTCTTAGATCAATAGTTAAACGCGCCTTTAATATCTAAGAAGGCTGTTAAAGTAACTTTATTTTTCTTTCTCTGTTGTTAAATATTGTTGTAGAAGAAGAGTGTAGCGTTAATAGCTAATTTCCTAAGCCTGCTTTTAATTTGTGTAAAGTGTAGCAGGCTGGTTATTTTAGCTAAGATACCTAATCTTTTTAAGTAAAGTCTTTCTAGTGCTTTCTCTAGACAGCATAAAAAGGAGATAACTCTGTATACTTTTAGAATTAAGTAGTCTAAGCTTATTTAGCTTTTTAAGGATAACACCTTTTACTTTTTACTAGCATTATAGTTAGTTCTTAAGTTAAATAACGCTAAATAAACTTTAAGAAAAATACTAGGTTAGTATCTATATACTTTTAAGATAACTTCTTAGCTAATTATATCTAGTATTAGTAAAGTAGCTTTTATTTTCTAATAAGCTGTGCTAAGCTCCTCTCTGAATAAAATTAGCTACTATTATTAATAGTTTCTTTAGTAGTTATTAAATAATAAGGTAAGTGTAGAAAACGGTAGTAAGAATATCTCTTCTCTAAAGCTTGAACACTCTTGTCTAAAAGAGTCTCTGTCTCTAATAGTAGAAATTCTTAATAATAAGTTATTTTCTGTGTAAGCTATTGCTTTAAATATCTCTTTAAGCAATTTGTTTTAAAATAAATATTTCTAGTAGTTAAGCTTAGCTTTCTTAATAGCCTTTAGATATTTGTTCTTAGTAAGCAGGTAATCTTTTTTCTATAAGTATAGTGTGTTATCTCTTCTTTTTGCTACTTGCTTATAATCTTAAAAAGTTCTTTTTAAGATAGCCTTAAGAAGATCTAGGTTGCTAGTCTACTAAAGTTTTAGTTTTAGTTTTTAATTTATAGTAAGTGTAGACTTTTAGAGTACTTGCTAAATTACTGTTGTAAAGTTCTCTGCTATTTTATCTAGTCTTTCTTCTAAAGGTTTATTAAAGCCTTAAAGTAGTTGTCTTAAGAGATAGTTTAAGGCGTGTAGTAGAGCTAATACTTAATTCTCTAGCTTTGCTTAAATTATTTCCTCCTGTAGAGTAGCGTTAAACAAGGTCTAATAAGATTTTCAAGTGTTATATTTCTTTAGCTAGCTAGGTAACTGCTCTTAGTTAACAATGCTAAACAGAATAGCGTAGTAGTCTAATCTGACTTCTAGAATTGCTTGCTAGTCTAGAATACTAGAAGCTATATTATTTATTAAAAAACTAAAGTTAAGTACGCTCTTTCTTTGCATGTAAGCTCTAAAGAATATGCTAAATCCTATAGAATTTAATAAAGATAGATTTTAGTTGTTAACCTACTCTACTAAATTCTCTGCTTGTTAGTTTAGGTTGCACTCCTGAAGGCTCTTTCTAGGGTAGTAGCAATTAAAATCCTCTAGGATAATTAAATGTAATTCTATAGACTCTCTTGTAAGGGAGCGTCGGGTTAACCAAAGATGCAAGGTAAACAGTGAATGAATTAGATAAAGAACTATAGAGACACTACGTAAAAGTTTTATATCCAACCCGGATTGTTAGGATCAACCGAGGTTTATCGGAGGTTTGCCAGGTCAGCTGACAGTTAGCGTAACTAGTGCGGCTGATAGTTAGCTGCTAGTGCTGAGGTAAGAAAAGCCAACGAAGGCCACAGGCTGAGTACTAGGGAACATCAAGGCTTTAGCCCTTTACAATACCCCCCTCCTAAAAAATATAATAGGAGTAGTAATCTTGTTACCTAGAGTTCTACTCTTCTAGAGCTTCTGTATTCTCTAGATTAATTGCAGGTTCCTAGGTTAGATCTAGATATCCTAACTATTTAACTAAGTACTGGTTTTTTCTTCATTTTCCTTTTTCTTCTAATAGGGTCTGTACTAGGTATTCTTCTCTATCCTCTGTCTTGATTAGTAGGGGTTTATTGTCGTCTATTAGCTAGCTCGGTAGAGGGTCTGATGACGCTAGTCTAAGGTTATTAATATTATATACTAGGTAAATCTAGCTAGGACTACTTAATTTTACTGCGTTTAGTCTAATAACCTTAAGTACTGTGTACTTAAGGCTTTTCTATTTAAGTTTCCTGCTAGGCCTTTTTGTTTTGTAGTAGTCGCCTAGTTTTAACTATACCCTATCGCCTATTTTAAGCTAAGGTAATTAGTACCGTTTCTTATTTACCTGCTTTTCTTTTTCTTGTTAACTTTTTCCTATTATAGCTTATGCAAGCTTAATACTTTGTTGTAGTTTATTAATAATATTTTCTGCCCTTTAATAGTCCTCTTGTATTTTCCTTTAAAGTTATTGTTAAGGGCTGTGTTTAGTTGCAATTTATAGAGAATCTACCTTATAGCTATGTTGTAGAAAGAAAGAAGATATTTTAGTAGACTAAGCTTGCCTTGCTATAACTGCAATCTTAGCTATTGTAAGGGTGCGTTGGGTTGACCAAAGATGCAAGGTAAACGGTGAATGAATTAGATACAGAACTATAGAGAGACTACGTGGGTTTTTTACATCTAATCCGGATAGTTAGGACTAACCAAGGTTAGGACTAACTGAGGTTATTAGAGGTCGCCGGGTTAGCTGACAGTTAGCGCAACTAGTGCAGCTGATAGTCAGCAGCTAGTGCTGAGGTGCTAGTACTGAGGTGCTAATGCTAAGGTAAGAAAAGCTAACAAAGGCCACAGGCCGAGTACTAGAGGACATTAAGGCTTAGGCCTTTACAATAACCCCCTCCTAAAATAAAATAGTAAGAGTAGTAATCTTATTACCTGGAGTTCTACTCTTCTAGGGCTTCTGTATCTTTTAGATCAATAGCTAGTTCCTAGGTTAGATCTAGATATCCTAACTATTTAACTAAGTACTGTTTTCTTCTTCCTTTTCCTCTTTCCCCTAATAGGGTCTCTACTAGGTATTCTTCTCTATCCTCTATCTTAATTAGTAGAGGTTTATTGTCGTCTATAGGCTGGCTTAGTAAACGGTCTAAGGACGCTAGTCTAAGGTTATTAACATTAAATACTAAGTAAATCTAGCTAGGAGTATTTAATTTAACTGCGTTTAGTCTAATAATCTTAAGTACCGTGTACTTAAGGTTTTTCTAGTTAAGTTTTCTACTAGGCCTTTTTATTTTGTAGTAGTCGCCTAGTTTTAACTATACCCTATCGCCTATTTTAAGCTAAGGTAATTAGTACCGTTTCTTATTTACCTGCTTTTCTTTTTCTTGTTAACTTTTTTCTATTATAGCTTATGCAAGCTTAATACTTTGTTGTAGTTTATTAATAATATTTTCTACTTTTTAATAGTCGTTTTATATTCTCCTTAGAAGTTGTTGTTAAGGGCCATACTTAGTTGCAATTTGTAGAGGATCTACCTTATAGCCGTGTTGTAGGAAGAAAGGAGACATCTTAGTAGACTGAGCTTGCCTTGCTATAACTCTAATCTTAGCTATCCCTAGGTTGCTTTTCTAATTTATTTAATCTTAATTGTAAAAGGCTTATAAATAAGCCTATACTATAGAGTTTATTCTTGTTGTAGACCTGTTAGTTTTAGGATAGTATCTAGAAAATAAGCGTTACTTAATTTCTAATAACTTACAAAGCTTAATCTAAAAATAGTGAATAAAATGTTTACCTCTATCTAAAGTAATATAGTTTAGCAACTAATAGTAAGCTACAACAGAGTTAATAAAAGCTTTAGCAATACTTTCTATAGTAATGTCCTTAAGGCTTATTAGGACAACGTCCTTGCTAAGCCTATCTGTAACTACTATAAGGTTTGTACAGCCTTCGCTTTCTAGTAACTCTATAATAAAATCTATAGAAATTTCTTTTTATATTTGCTTAGGTATAGGCAAGGGTTTTAGTAAGCCTTATAATTGGTCTGTTTAAGGTTTTGTTCTTCTACACACTAAGTAGTTCCTTATGTACCTTCTAATAATTTTACTAATAGAGGGCTAATAGTATTCTCTTGCAATAGCTTAATAGGTAATATTCCTTCCTAGATAGCCTAAAGCTCTAGAACTGTAGATTTTATAGATAATTCTAGTTCTTAGAAGTTTATTATTAGGTACCTATTTTTAATCTAAGTATAGAAGGTTTCCAGAATTATCTAGTTAGCATTTAGAAATAGAAAGTTTAAGATCTAAAGCTGTAGGAAATTGTTATTTACTATCCTTTACAACTTTCTATACTATTTAGTAAGTTTTATCCTTTTTTTAGCTTTATCCGATAGATCCTCTAGATCTAATGCTCTTAGACTACTGCTAGATAGCTGTTGCAGTTAAAGGTTCTAAGCACTTCTTCTTCCTCTAGTTCCTTGTTAGTAGCTGCAGTTGTAGGTTTAAATACTTGTAGAAACTTCCTAAAAATCCTAGTATCCTGGTTCTTTGCTAGCATATCTTGTTGTCTCCTAGATAAGGCATTAGCCCTAGAGTTTTTAACTCTAGGCCTGTAGGAAATTTCTATGTTAGGAAACTTTTCTAGAAATTATGCCTATCTTATTTGTCTCTTACTAAGCTGTCTAGGCTTGCTAAAATATATAATGTTTTTATAGTCTATAATGACTATAAACCTATTCAAAGATTATAGCATAGCATCTTACTTAGATAAAGAGGAGATAACTACTAGTAATTCCTTATTATATATCTTGTAATTACTTTGCGTACTAGTTATCTTTTTTAAATAATAAGCTACTAGGCGTAAGCTTTCTTTATTGTTGTATTGTAAGAGGACTCCTGCTACTACATATCTAAAAGAGTCTGTTTCTAGGATTGTTTCTCTATTAGGATCCCATTAAGCTAGTACTAGCTTAGTAATAAATAACTCCTTTAGCTTATTCAAAATCTTTTGCTTAGTTTTTCTCTAATAAAAAGATATGTTACTAGTAAGCCTTAAAAAAGGAGCTACTATTTCTAAGTAGTTCTTAATAAATTATTAATAGAAGTTAGTAAAACCAAGAAAACTGCGTACTTCTTTAACATTTGTAGGTACCTGCTAATCTCTAATTGCTTTTACTTTCTTATGGTCTATACGAAGTCCTTTTCTAGCCTTAATAATAAATCTAAGGTATTTTGTACTCTATACATTAAATTTACATTTCTAGATATCTAAAGGTAATCTAGCCATACTTATAGCTTCTAAAACCTTATTTATATTGCGTTAGTGTTCTTTAAGCGTGCTATTAGTGTAGATTAATACATTGTCTAGGTAGGCTAAGCAAAAATCGTTAATAAACTCGCAGAGGGTGTAATTAATATAGCGTTAAAAGGTACTAGGAGCGTTTGCTATACTAAATAGAGTAACTAGCTACTTATATAACCTAAATCTAGTGTAAAAAGCTATTTATTGCTTGTCTCCTACATTAATCCTAATCTTGTAAAAAGCTATAGAAACGTTAATCTTTGTAAACTATTTAGCTTTTGCAATATTGTTAAGAGTTTCCTAAATTAAAAGTAAAGGATAACAATCTTTCTTTGTAATAGCGTTTAGGGCTCAGTAATTAATATAGAAATATAATCCTCCTCTAGGTTTCTTAGTAAAAAGGATAGGGGAGGAGGCAGAAGAGCTACTAGCTCTAATATATCCTTTATTAAGTAGAGAAATATGATCCTTTTGTAATACTAGGAGTTCTTGGCGGCTTATACTGTATAGAGATCCCTAGGGAGCCTCTTTTTCCTTACCTTTATTGTCTTTCTCTAGTTTAATTTAGTAATCTACTTTAGATCTGCGTAAAGGAGGTAGTACAGAAGCAGTTTTTAGATTAAAAATCTAAGCTAAGTGTTAATAAGCCTTAGGGAGTAAAGGTAGGACCTCTACTTTCTTCTTAGGAGCTAGGGCTTTTTTAATATCTTTAAGAGAAGCAGCGAAAGTCTAAATAGACTTATCCTTTTTTGCCCGCCTAATATAGGAGTGATAAGCTGTTGCGCTTATTTGTTTTAATCTCTAGTCTCCTTTAATAGGGCAATCCTTAGTGCTAAGTAACTTAATCCTTTAGCTAGAAGAATAGATGTAAATTGTTTTTCTAGAAGGAGCAATAGTAACCTCTCTTCTATTTATCTAGAGCTATCTAAGTATTAAATTATAACTAGGGTGTTTAGGGGCCACATAACCCTAAATAGTATCATTATATCCTTTAATATTAATTTCTAACCTATCAACTTTGTTAATAGTTCTAGGTTTATCTGTAACTCCTTCTCATCTCCTAGGAGAAATAGAAATGCACTGTAAGTTAGCGTTTTTAATAAGTTAAGGGCTAATAAGCAAGTATACAAGGTTTCCTATATTAATTTAAGTAGAGGTAAAAGTATAACAATTAACTAGCGCCTCTAAAGTAATTCTATTACTACTTATATTCTTTTTAAATTTAGCCTACTTCTTAACTAAGTTATCCTAACTTATTAGAGGCTCCTGCTAGTAACTTTAAACAGGAGCTACTCTTTTTCTAAATCTAAGTCCTTATTTAAGCTTCCCTTGCTAATCTTATTATCTTGCTTTTTCTTAGAGTTAGAGGACTTAACTAAAGTCTTTTTCTCCTTTTTAGAGGATCTCTTATTCTCTATACAATATGTAGATAGATAACCTTTTTATTTATAGTTTAAACAGCGTCTTTCTTTATACAACTATTCTAACTTCTAGTTACTAAACTGTTAAGGTTTAGCAGTTCTTCCTGTATATTCTATCCCTTCTATCTAGTCTCCTTTTAGAGGAGAAGGAGGAAGAGAAGTTCTCCTAGATTTATACTCCTTAGGCTTGTTGTCTCTACCTTTAGAGTATTCCTCTATTTAGTAGAGGTAATTAGTAATTTCTATTACTTTGTTTTGCAGGCTATCCAAATCCTTATAAGTAATACTTACAAGTTTGTCTTAAAGTTTCTAAATAAGACTTTTTTAAAAAAGCATTATCCTTATGTCCTCGTCTAAGCTACTATTAGATAGTAACAGTTACTCTTAGAATTCTATAATGTATTTGCAGATGCTTTTCTTGCCTTAGCTTATAGACTAGAGCTTGTTCTTAGCTCTTTCTGCGCTATAGGGGTCTCTAAACATCTAGTTAAAGAAGTTTAATAGCTTATTAAAGTTCTATAAATTAGAAATCGCTATTTAGTTAAGGAAAGGTAGAGTAAGGGTTGCAGCTAAGCCTTTTACTTAACTAAAAGTGTAATTACAAGTCCTTTTATCTGTGTTAAAATCTTTTTTAATATTTTTTACCTTTGCAGTAAGTTGTTGTTAAAAGATTTAGTATATCTTTCTGTTTCTATTAAAGGTATTAGGATCTAGTTGTTAAAAACGCCTAGGTGTTTAAGCTTGTTAATTTCCTAAGGCAGCTAATAGGGTAGGTAACTAAGGTAGAGGCTGTTATTCTACTTTAGGCTCCTAATCTTGTTGTAATGTTGTGCCTATAGCTTCCTAAGCTTAAAAAGCTTCCTGTACTTTTATAGAGGTGGCTATCTTGTCTAGGCCCCCTACTCTACAAAGTCCCTCTAAAGTAGTCTCTACTTTAGGTTTACTAACACTATCTTAGTATAATCCTGCTATCCTTATAACGAGAAAAGCTGTTAAGGGTTCTGCTATTGTATTTGTAAGTACTCGCTAGTACTCTATATTGTTGACAGGAATTACTATAGGTGCTACTACGCTTAGTAGGCTTATCCTTTCGTGTAGGGGCTACTACGCTTAGTAGGCTTATCCTTCGTCTGTTTTCTAGGGCTACTACGCTTAGTAGGCTTATCTAACAAATTTAAACGCCTTAGGGACTTATACAACTAAGTATCCCTTAGCACTTTTAATCTAGTGCTTCTTCTGTTAATCCTTTAGTAGATTTAAACAGTTAACTAATTAAATAGCGCTCTAATTAATCAGATTCTCACGCGTAGATATAGCTCTAGCTAGCTTCTTGTCTAGATATAGCTCTAGAGGGCTCCTAAGTACGACGTAGCTACGCAAGTAGCTAAAGAAGGATCTAATTCAATTGTAAGGGTGCGTTAGGTTGACCACAGATGCAAGGTAAACAGTGAATAAATTAGATATAGAACTATAGAGAGACTACGTGGGTTTTTTATATCTAATCTAGATAGTTAGGAATAACTAAGGTTAGGACTAACCGAGGTTTATCGGAGGTTTGCCAGGTCAGCTGACAGTTAGCGTAATTAGTGCAGCTAGTAGTGTAGTTACTTAGCAGAAGCTACTAGATCAGCTAGAAGCTAGCGCAAATAGTGTGGCTGATAGTCAGCTGCTAGTGCTAAGGTAAGAAGAGCCAACGAAGGCCACAGGCTGAGTACTAGGGAACCCCAAGGCTTTAGCCCTTTACAATACCCCCCTCCTAAAAAATATAATAGGAGTAGTAATCTTGTTACCTAGAGTTCTACTCTTCTAGGGCTTCTGTATTCTCTGGATTAATTGCAGATTCCTAGGTTAGATCTAGATATCCTAACTATTTAACTAAGTACTGGTTTTTTCTTCATTTTCCTTTTTCTTCTAATAGGGTCTCTACTAGGTATTCTTCTCTATCCTCTGTCTTAATTAGTAGGGGTTTATTGTCGTCTATTATCTAGCTTAGTAGAGGGTCTCAGGACGCTAGTCTAAGGTTATTAACATTAAATACTAGGTGAATCTAGCTAGGAGTATTTAATTTAACTACCTTTAGTCTAACAACCTTAAATACTGTGTACTTAAGGTTTTTCTAGTTAAGTTTCCTGCTAGGCCTTCTTATTTTGTACTAGTCACCTGGTTTTAACTCTACTCTATCGCCTATTTTAAGCTAAAGTAATAAGTGCCTTTTTAAATTTGCTTGCTTTTCTTATTCTTATTAACTTTCTCTTATTATAGCTTGTGCAAGCTTAATACTTTGCCGTTGTTTATTAACAATATTTTCCACCTTTTAATAGTCCTCTTTATTTTCCTTTAAAGTTGTTGTTAAGGGCCGTGCTTAGTTGCAATTTGTAGAGGATCTACCTTATAGCTATATTATAGGAAGAAAGGAGACATTTTAGTAGACTAAGCTTACCTTGCTAGAACTGTAATCTTAGCCATTCCTAAGTTGCTTTTCTAATTTAATCAATCTTAATTACAGAAGGCTCGTAAATAAGCCTGTACAATAGAGTTTATTCTTTTTGTAGACCTTTTAGTTTTAGGATAGTATCTCGAAAATAAGCGTTACTTAATTTCTTACGATTCTTAAAGCTTAATCTAAAAATAGTTAACAAACTGTTTACCTCTGTTTAAAGTAATATAGTTTAGTAACTAATAGTAAACTACTATAGAGTTAATAAAAGCTTTAGCAACACTTTCTGTAGTATTATCCTTAAGGCCTATTAGGACAACGTCCTTGCTAAGCCTATCTGTAACTACTATAAAGTTTGTACAGCCTTCGCTTTCTAGTAACCCTGTAATAAAATCTATAGAAATTTCTTTCTATATTTGCTTAAGTAGAGGCAAAGTGTAAAGGGCTGAAGCCCTGACGTCTTTAGTACTCGACAAAAAGCCTCGTTTTGCTATCCTACAGATCCTGGGTGTCTGTGCGCACCTAGTATCTGTAAGCCAGGCGTATTAGCCCTTCTACTTTTCTAGCCTACTAAACTTTTCTCTTAGCTTTGCGCTATTTTCTTAAGCCACGTTAGCAGCTGCTACGTAGCTACCCTTGCCTCTTTCTTAGTACTAAGCACAGACCTTATTTATTTTTTAAGGTGTCAAAGGTGGTGGTTGTTGTTGTAGTCAAAATGGGGTTCCAAAAAAGTGAAAAGCAGCTACCCTCTACTAATCAATCGCAAAAGTCAAAAAAAAAGATTGTGTGTGGTCAACGAGATTCGAACGGTGGGTGGATAAGTTCTGGGAGGAAAGCTCAGACCACCGAGCGATAATTAGGGTCAAAAAATTTGCTAAGGTACCAAAAAACGACACCAGTTGAAACGTGTCCAACGGCGATTGCCAGCCTATGGCTGACAACAGGATTACAGTAGGATTGCAATAGGATTGCAACATGATGCGATGGAGGAGGGAAAGGACACGTACGTACCGCAGCGGGAGCCTGCAATACTTCATAAAGCTGAAGCTGCTGCTTCTCACCTACTGCTTCTCACCTTTCGAACAGCACCGCATACGAACGATTCGCATACGATACACTGCAATGGCGTGCAACCTCCGCGGCGAGCATCTCCTCATTCTAGGCTCGCACAGACCTTATAGAGTAGTAGATAAGCTTACTAGATAGCCTTTGTAATTCTTTATTTAATTTACTACTATTTTCCTTGTATTTTTAGTTAATCTAACATACTCTTATATTTAAATTAAATCCTTTTACAGCGCCAACGCTGCTACGTTAAATTAGAACCCTCCTAGAGCTATATCTAGACAAGAAGCTAGCTAGAGCTATATCTACGCATAGAAGCCCCTAGAGCTATATTTAGACCAGACTCTAATTAATTAAATTACTTATCTTAGTTAAAGCTGTTTTAAGTCTACTAAGGATTAGTAGTAGAAGAAGCACAAAGAGTGCTAAGGGATACCTAGCTATACAAGACTCTACTTAGAATATTTTGCAATATAAACTATTAGATAAGCCTACTTTATTACAAGTAGCCTTAAAACTAATCCTTGCTGTTAAATAATACAGGTGCTATTTATTTAGTACTTTTACACAATAATAGTAAAAGTAGAGATTACATCTAGAAGCTTTGCTATCTAAATAGCAAGACTACACTAAGATAGTGTTAGTAGGGCTAAAATAGAGATTACTCTAGAAGGCCTTTGCAGAGTAAACAAACTAAATAAAATAGCAACTTTAATAATAATATAAGAAACCTTTCTTATTTAGGAGGCTATTAGTTTAGCCTCTAAAAAAGAACTAGAGCAAAAACTACTACCTGCTTAGCTACTAACCTTACTCGCTGCATGAAAACTAGTTTAGTAGCTAGCACAACTTAAGTGTTTTAAGTAACCTAATCTAGACGCTTTTAATAGAACAAGAAAGATGTACTAAATCTTTAGAAAGTAGCTTACTACTAAGGTAAAAAACAACTAAGAAGACTTTAACATAGAAAGAAGGACGTATCATAACGCCTTTAGTAAGCTAAAAAGTTTAGTAGTAACTTTAACACTACCTTACCTTAACTAAATAGAATTATTAGACGCCTAGAACTTTAAACACTTGTTAAACTTCTTTAATTAAATGTTTAGAGATCTATACAGCTTTAAGAGAGCTAGAAACAAACTCTAGTTAATATCTTAAGGTAAAAAAAGTATCTATAATTATATTATAGAATTTTAGAGATAGTTACTACTATTAAACAGCAACTTAAATAAGGACACAAAAATAATACTCATCTAAAAAAGCTTTACTTAAAATCTTTAAAATAAGCTTATAAGTATTACGTTCTTAAATTTAAATAATTTATAGAACAAGTCTATTAAAATAGTAGACAACTTATACTAGATAGAGCAGTATTCTAAAAGCTAGGATAAGCCTAAAGAATAATACACTAAGAACAGAGACTAAGAAAGGCCTAAGGAATACAAGCTAAGACGTGCTTCTCCTCCTTCTCCTCCTCCTACAGGAGACTAGATAGAAAGAATAAAGTTTACTAGAAGATTAGCTAAGCTACGTAGGTTTAGTAATCTAGAGCTAAATAGGCTAATAAAAGAAAGACGTTGTTTTACCTATAAGTAGAAAAGACACTTAGCTATAGAATGTACTATAGAAGAAAAGATGCTATGAAAAAAGGAGAAGAAAAAGAGGATTAATATATTAAAGTTCTTAAAAGTAAAAATAAGAAAGCCTATTAAGGAAAGCTTAAGTAGTAAAAATACTTTAGAAGATCTAAATTCTAATTTAGAAAAAGAATAGCTCTTACTTAAAGTTACTAGCAACAGCTACACATAAGCTAAGAAGACTTCATAAAGAAATAAGCTAGTTTTAAAAAGAATATAAGTAGCAATAAAATTACTATTAAAACGTTAGTAAATTATTACACCTTTACTTTAACTCTTATTAATACAAGAAATTTTACATACTCTCTTATTAGCTTTTAACTTATTAGAAACAATAGTTTATAGTATTTCTCTATTTCTTTGTATAAATTAGAAGGAGTTATAGAAAAACCTAGAACTATTAATAAAGTTGCTAGGTTAGAGATTAATATCAAAGAACAATAGGATACTATCAAAGCCTATATTACTTCTACACACTGAATATACAATTTAATACTTAGACAGCCTTAGATAAATAAATAAAAAGGTTACTTTTACTTTTTCTTAAAAGTTAATCTACATCTATACTTCTAGACAAAGGATTAAACTACTAAGCACTAAAGATTGCCTTTTTTAGAGAACAAAAATTTAAAGTAAATAAATATAGTAGCCTATTACTCCTATATTAAATAAGTAAAAAAGGATAAGTTAATTAAGACCTTTACAGCTTGTCTTAAGGATATTAAGAAGGCCCTAGCTTCTAAGAAGAAAGTAAATCTTCTGTTATTACTACCTACAGCGTACTAATACATAGCTAAAAATTTTAAGTTATAAACTACTTCTACACTACCTCTCTTACGTAAACCTAAAGTTAATTACTAAATTAAGTTATAAAAAGATAACAATAGAAAGGAAAAAGAACCTTCTTAGGGCCTTCTATATAATATAAGTAAACTAGAGCTTTTAGTTCTACGCAAAGAGCTTATATCTCTATTAGATAAAGGATAAATTAAAGCTAGCACCTCTATAGCTTCTTCCCTAGTTCTATTTGCTAAGAAACCTAGAGAAGGATTAAAATTCTGCGTTAATTACAATAGAAGACTACTTTTAGAATAAGATTTAGATTATACAAATAGCTAGTTACTTGTTTTAGCATAGTAAACGCTACTAGCACCTTTTAATAATATATTAACTAGACACTATACTACTATATTAACAATTTCTACTTAGCCTACTCAAATAATATATTAGTTTACACAAATAGCATGCTTAAAGAACACTAAGGCAATATAAATAAGGTTCTAGAAGTAATAAGTAAGGCTAAGTTACATCTAGATATTTAGAAAAGCAAATTTAATATATAGAGTACTAAGTACCTAAGAATCATTATTAAAGCTAGAAAGGGACTTTAGATAGACTCTAAGAAAGTAAAAGCGATTTAAGAATAAGACATACTAATAAATATTAAAAGAGTACACAGTTTTCTTAAATTTGTAAACTTTTATTAACGCTTTATTAAGAATTACTCCAAAATAGTTACCTTGCTTACAAGGCTTACTAGAAACATCTCCTTTAAATAAGGAAAAATAGAATAAGAAACTTTTAATAAGCTAAAATAGCTATTTGTTACTAAACTAATACTAGCTTAATAGGATCTTAATAAGAAAACAATTTTAGACACTAACTCTTCTAGCTACGTTATAGCAGGAGTTCTTTTACAATATAAGAATTAAATAAGATAATAACTAGTAGTATATTACTTAAAAAAGATAACTAGCGTATAAAGTAACTACAAGATATATAATAAAAAATTACTTATAGTTATTTACTACTTATCTAAGTAGGATAATATACTACGTTCTTTAAAGAAGTTCCTAGTTATAATAGACTATAAAAACCTAGAGTATTTTAAAAAGCTTAGGCAGCTTAGTAAAAGATAATTAAGATAAGCCTGATTCTTTAGTAAATTTCCTTATATAGAAATTGCCTACAGGCCTAGAGTTAATAACTCTAGAGCTAATACCTTATTCTAGAGATAATAAGATATGTATATAAATAGTTTAGATTCTTAAATTTCTAGAAAGTTTTTATAAATCTTTAAACTATCTACTATAACAACCTTAGAAATAGAGGAATATGAAGAAGAGGAGACTCTTAGAACTTTTAGCTGTAATAGCTATCTTATAATAGTACTTTAGGAATAGATAGATCTAGAAGAGCTTTAGAACAAAGCTAAAGAAGAGGATAATATGTACTAGCTAGCCTAGAAAGCAGTTAGTAAGGAAGAATACTAATTTCTAACAAAGCTAGACTTTAAGCTTTCTATTTCTAAATACTAATTAGATAATTCTAGAAACCTACTATACTATAGTTAAAAATAGGTACTAAGTAACAAACCTTTACGCACTAGAATTATCTATAAAATCTACTATTCTAGAGCCCTAGAGTACTTAAAAAGGAGCTTTACCTACTAAGTATTTATAACAGAGTACTTTTAGCCTTTTATTAGCTAAATAGTAAAGCAATATATTAGAAACTGCTTAGTATATAGAAAAATAAAATAATAAAGAGATAGCTTATAAGCATTATTAAAGCCTTTGCTAATTCTGAAGTAAATTTAGAAGGAAATATTAATTAAATTTATTATAGAACTACTAGAGAGCGAAGGTTGTATAAACTGAATAGTAGTTACTAATAAGTTAAGCAAAGACGGAGTTTTAATAATTCTAAAGGATATTACCATAAAAGGCATAGCTAAAGCGTTTATTAACTCTATAGTAGCTTACTACTAGTTACTAAACTATATTACATTTAATTATGGTATATAGTTTGTAAGCTACTTTGAGATTAGACTTTGTAAGCTACTAGAAATTAAATAATATTTATCTTCTAGATATAACTCTAAAACTAACAGCTTTATAAAATAAATAAACTCTATAGTATAAACCTACTAACAAGCTTTCTGCAATTAGATTTTAACAAATTAGAAAGGCAACCTAGAGATAACTAAAATTGCAATTATAGCAAGATAAGTATAATTAACTAAAGAGGGGTGACATTGAAAAAGAGACTTTTAAAAAGTTATAAATTCAAAAGCTTTTTATATAGTTAACTAGAGGTGCTAGGACTATGATTGTTACAGTTTTGAAAAGCCAAGAACTTCCATTTCAAGTTAGGCTATTAGTACGCCTGCTTAGTAAGCATAATAGAGAAGATAAAAAGCAGTAAAAACAGGTGGAAAAAAATGGCTAGATAAATCTAGCTACAACTTTTTAATGAGCGTATCAAAATCGCCAAAATTAGGACATGTAATACTCGATTATATAAGCATTGCGTAAGCAAAGTCTTAGCACAGGTTTATAGTTTAATAAGTCTAGAAATGAAAATATAAAAAAAAGTACGCCAAAAAAGTACGCTAAAATTACGTAAGCTTTTTTTAGCGTTAGTCTATATAATAATCTCTTTCTAACCTAAGATTTTCTCTTCTTTATTATCTCTCTATGTAGGTCAAACTTTCTTAGTTTGAAAAACAAGTCTATACTTTATCTTTACAACAAAAATCTTCTAGTACTATTAGTACTATACTAGAAAAATCTTACAAATCCATTTATAATACTTTAGAACGTATTAAAAAGAAAAAAAACCTTTTTACCAGTTTCTACGCCTAAACAGCGCCTGCCTACAAAGGTCTCTAAAAGAGCTACGCAAGTAGTTAATAGAGACCTAGAAAGAAGTCCTAAGAAAACAAATAAGCGTATTCTAGAAGAAAATAGTTTAACTTTTTCTACTAGAAGCTTACAACACTTATTAAAAGCAGAGGAATACTCTATTTCTACTGCTAAGAAAAAACAGCTTTTAAACAAGAAAAGAGCTTAAAATTACAAGAAATACGCTAAGAAGACTACAAAAATATTAAAAGATATTAACTTTAGAAAAGTTATATTTTCTGACGAGTCTTCTATTTAGCGTGGACACGGCGCTAGGCAAGATTACGTCCGAAAAAGGAGACATAAGCGACTAGGCAAGGAACAGGTGTCTACTACATATATAGGTAAGTTTTAAAATATTTTAATTAACCTTAGAATTTTACTAGAAAATCTAGTATTTTTCTAGTATTTTGAATTAATTATAGCTAGCCTGCTGTCTAAGATTTGTAAAGGGCTAAAGCCTTGATGTTCTCTAGTACTCGGCCTGTGGCCTTCGTTGGCTTTTCTTACCTCAGCATTAGCACCTCAGCACTAGCTGCTGACTATCGGCCGCACTAGTTACGCTAACTGTCAGCTGACCCGGCGACCTCTGATAACCTTGGTTAGTCCTAACTATCCGGATTGGATATAAAAACCCACGTAGTCTCTCTATAGTTCTGTATCTAATTCATTCACCTTCTACTGTTACCTTGCATCTTTGGTCAAACCAACGCACCCTTACAAGATATAGCTCGCGATATTTCTATCTCTGTTTGGGGAGCTATTTGGCTAGGTAGTAGATCTAAGTTATACATCACTAGATCACTAAAAGATACTACAACCTTTTTAAATACTCGATATTTAAAAAGAGTTTTAAATCCTATTGATAAACCTCTTTTTAAAACAGGTAAGTACAAACTCTCTTATTTTTTAATTTAACAGGCTATAACTTTGTTATTACTTTATATTTTTTGAATATTATCTTATATTCAAAAAGCTTATAGCTAATTCTATTTAGGCTAGAAATTTTAGCAGGATAACGCCAAGATCCATAAAACGCCACAAGTTATCGCCTAGTTTCCTAGAAATAGAATTCCCCTTTTCGAGCATCCTGCCTATAGCCCGGATTTAAATCCTATAGAAAACGTTTAGAGTATACTTAAAAACGCGCTAGGAAAAAGGCCTATTCCCTCTTTAGGCATAGGTAAAAGCGTTAAAGCAGTAGAATTGTTTAAAAAGGCAATTTTAGAAGAGTGGGACCTTATACCACAACAGGCGATTGACAATTATATTAATTCTTTACCTAGGCGTTAATAAGCTGTTAAAGCTGCTAAAGGTTAGTATACTAAGTACTAGTTACTAGCTTTAGCTACTTCATTTTAAAAAAACCTTAAAAAATAACTCTCTTATCTAACTATTCTGGTAATAATTAGAATAAAATTCATATTGATACATTATAGATCTTACACTATTATATAACACTTCTAACTTTTAGCTAAAAAGATACTGTGAATAAAAAGTTGTAGCTACATTTATTGAGGCTTTTTTTATCCGCTGTTATTTACTGCTTTTTATCTTTCCCATTAGGCTTACTAATCATGCTTACTAATAGCCTAACTTAAAAAGGAAGTTCTTGGCTTTCCAAAACTCTAGAAATTATAGTCCTATGATTATATATAGAGCTTGAAAAAGTATAACTTTTCAAAAGTCTCTTTTTCGATGTCACCCTACTATAGAATATTGCCTTTCTTTCTATAATATAGATACAAGGTAGATCCTTTTTAAATAGTAATAAAGTATAGACCTTAAAATTAAGCTTAAAGAAGGAGAATACAGGAGGACTACTAGAAAGTAGAAAAGATAGCTAACAAACTCTAGCAAAGTATTAAGTTAGCTTAAGCTATAATAGCAGAATCTTAATAAGAACAAGAACGCTAAGCAAAAAAGGGAAGAAAAGAATTACTTAAGCTTTAAATAGGTAATAAGGTTTAGTTAAAGCTTAGAGACTACTACTAGATAAAGAGACTAAGCTAAAAACTTAATTAGAAGAATTTCAAGTATATAGTACTTAAAATTGTTAGACTAAACACTGTAAAGCTAAATACTCTTAGACGAATACATCTAGTATTTAATATTAATAACCTCTAACTAGCTTGCTTAGATCTTTGATTAAGCTAACTACAAGACGATAATAAACCTTTAATAAATAAAGTAGACAGCAAAGGAGAGTAACTAGTAGAGCGCCTATTACAGGAAAGAAGCATAGAAAGAAGAAAAGAATACCTAGTCAAATAGGTAGGATACCTAGAACTAACGTAGGAACTAGCTTTAAACCTAGAAGATATAGAAGCACTACAGGACTAGAAGAACTTAAGAACCTCTATTAAGAAGGGGGGTACTATAAAGGGCTAAAGCCTTAACGTCTTTAGTACTTAACAAAAAGCCTTATTTTGCTATCCTACAGATCCTAAGTTTTTTTGCACCTAGTATCTGTAAGCTAGGCGTATCAGCCCTTCTACTTTTCTAGCCTACTAAACTTTTCTCTTAGCTTTGCGCTATTTTCTTAAGCTACGTTAGCAGCTGCTACGTAGCCACCCTTGCCTCTTTCTTAGTACTAAGCACAGACCTTATAGAGGAGTAGATAAGCTTGCTAGATAGCCTTTGTAGTTTTTTATTGAATTTACTACTGTTTTGCCTGCACCTTTGGTTAATCCAACGCACTCTTACAACAGGAAGAACTGCTAAACCCCAATAGTTTAGTAACTAAGAGTTAGAACAGTTGTACAAAGAAAGACACTGTTTTAACTGCAAACTAAAAGGCTATCTGTCTGCATATTGTACAGAAATAAGAAATCCTCTAAAAAAGAGAATAAAACTTTAGTTAAGTCCTCTAACTCTAAGAAAAAGAAAAAGAATAAGCTTAGTAAGGGAAGCTTAAATAAGGACTTAGATTCAGAAAAAGAGTAGCTCCTGTTTAAAGTTACTAGCAGGAGCCTCTAATAAGTTAAGATAACTTAGTTAAGGAATAGGCTAAATTTAAATAGAACATAAGTAGTAATAGAATTACTCTAGAGGCGCTAGTTAATTGTTACACTTTCGCCTCTACTTTAATTAATACAAGAAACCTTGTATACTTGCTTATTAGCCCTTAACTTGTCTAAAACGCCAACTTATAGTACATTTCTATTTCTCCTAGGATATAGGAAGGAGTTACAGATAAACCTAGAAATATTAACAAAGTTACTAGGTTAACCATTAATATTAAGGTTTATAAGGATACTATTCAGTGTTATGTAGCCTCTACACACTCTAGTTATAATTCAATACTTAGATAGCCCTAGTTAAATAAAAAAGGGGTTACTATTACTCCTTCTGAAAAAACAATCTACATCTATTCTTCTAGCTAAAGGATTAAGTTACTTAGCACTAAGGATTGCCCTATTAAAGGAGATTAGAGATTAAAACAAATAATTGTAACAGCTTATCACTCCGATATTAGGTGAGCGAAAAAGGATAAGTCTATTTAGACTTTTGCTGCTTCTCTTAAGGATATTAAGAAAGCCCTAGCTTATAAGAAGAAAGTAGAGGTTATACCTTTACTCCCTAAAGCTTATTAACACCTAGCTTAGATTTTTAATCTAAAAACTGCCTCTGTACTACCTCCTTACACGGATCTAAAGTAGATTACTGAATTAAAATAGAGAAAGACAATAAAGGCAAAGAAAAGGAGGCTCCCTAGGGACCTCTATATAGTATAAGTTGCCTAGAACTTCTAGTATTACAAAAGAAACTTATTTCTCTACTTAACAAAGGATAGATTAGAGCTAGTAGCTCTCCTGCCTCCTCCCTTGTCCTTTTTGCTAAGAAACCTAGAGGAGGATTATGTTTTTGCGTTAATTACTAAGCCCTAAACATTATTACAAAGAAATATTGTTATCTTTTACTTTTTATTTAGGAAACCCTTAATAATATTGCAAAAGCTAAATAGTTTACAAAGATTAACGTTTCTGCAGCTTTCTATAAGATTAAGATTAATATAGGAGATAAGTAGAAAACAGCTTTTCGCACTAGATTTGGGTTATATAAATAGCTAGTTACTCTATTTAGTATAGCAAACGCTCCTAGTTCCTTTTAATGCTATATTAATTAGACTTACCGCGAGTATATTAACAATTTTTGCTTAGCCTACCTAGATGACGTATTAATTTACATAAATATCACGCTTTAAGAACACTAGTAGAATATAAATAAGGTCCTAGAAGCTATAGGCAAGGCTAGATTAACTTTAGATATCTAGAAATGCGAATTCGACGTATAGAGTACAAAATACCTAAGTTTTATTATTAATGCAGGAAAAGGACTTTAAATAGATCCTAATGAAGTAAAAGCAATAAGAGACTAGCAGGTACCTACAAACGTTAAAGAAGTACGCAGTTTTCTTAGTTTTACAAACTCCTATTAATAACTTATTAAGAACTACTTAGAGATAGTAGCTCCTCTTTTAAGGCTTACTAGAAACGTCTCCTTCTTATAGATAAAAGTAGAGCAAGATGCTTTTAATAAGCTAAAGGAGTTATTTACTACTAAGCTAGTCCTAGCTTAATGGGATCTTAACAGAGAAACAATTCTAGAAACAGACTCCTCTAGATATGTAGTAGCAGGAGTCCTCTTATAATACGATAATAAAGGAAGCTTACGCCCTGTAGCTTATTATTTTAAAAAGATAACTAGCACACAAAGCAATTACAAGATACACAATAAGGAATTACTAGCAGTTATTTTCTGCTTATTTAGGTAGGATGCTATGCTGGAGTCTTTAAATAAGTTTATAGTTATTACAGACTATAAAAACCTTAAATATTTTAGAAAGTTAAGACAGCTTAGCGAGACACAAATAAGATAGGCTTAATTTCTAGAAAAGTTTCCTAACATAGAAATTTCTTACAGGCCTAGGGTTAATAACTCTAGGGCTAATGCCTTATCTAAGAGACAAGAAGATAGGCTAGCAAACGACTAGGATATTAGGATTTCTAGGAGGTTTCTACAAGTATTTAAACCTACAACTGCAGCTACTAACAAAGAACTAGAGGAAGAAGAAGTGCTTAGAACCTTTAGCTGTAACAGCTATCTAGTAACTGTACTAGAATTACCTTAAGAGCAGTTAGATCTAGAGAATCTATAGGATAAAGCTAAGAAAGAGGATAAAACTTACTAAATAGCCTAAAAAGCTGTAAAGGATAGTAAAAGATGATTTAGTACAGCTTTAGATCTCAAACTTTCTGTTTCTAAATGCTAACTAGACGATTCTAGAAACCTCTTGAGCTAAGACCGAAAATAGGTACTAAATAATAAACCTCTAAGAACTAGAATTATCCACGAAATCCACAGTTCTAGGGCTTTTGGTTATCTAAGAAGGAATATTACCTACTAAGCTATTACAAGAGAATACTTTTAGCCTTCTATTAGCAAAAGTATTAGAAGATACGTAAGGAACTGCTTAGTGTGTAGAAGAACAAAACCTTAGAGAGACGGCCTATAAGGCTTACTAAAACCTTTGTGTAAGGGTGCGTTGGATTAACTAAAGATGCAGGGAAAACAGTAGTGAATTCAATAAAAAACTACAAAGGCTATCTAGCAAGCTTATCTACTCCTCTATAAGGTCTGTGCTTAGTACTAAGAAAGAGGCAAGGGTGGCTACGTAGCAGCTGCTAACGTAGCTTAAGAAAATAGCGCAAAGCTAAGAGAAAAGTTTAGTAGGCTAGAAAAGTAGAAGGGCTGATACGCCTAGCTTACAGATACTAGGTGCAAAAAAACTTAGGATCTGTAGGATAGCAAAATAAGGCTTTTTGTTAAGTACTAAAGACGTTAAGGCTTTAGCCCTTTATAGTACCCCCCTTCTTAATAGAGGTTCTTAAGTTCTTCTAGTCCTGTAGTGCTTCTATATCTTCTAGGTTTAAAGCTAGTTCCTACGTTAGTTCTAGGTATCCTACCTATTTGACTAGGTATTCTTTTCTTCTTTCTATGCTTCTTTCCTGTAATAGGCGCTCTACTAGTTACTCTCCTTTGCTGTCTACTTTATTTATTAAAGGTTTATTATCGTCTTGTAGTTAGCTTAATCAAAGATCTAAGCAAGCTAGTTAGAGGTTATTAATATTAAATACTAGATGTATTCTTCTAGAAGTATTTAGCTTTATAGTATTTAGTTCAATAATCTTAAGTACTGTGTACTTTAGATTCTTCTAATTAAGTTTCTAGCTTAGTCTCTTTGTCTTGTAGTAGTTTCTAAGCTTTAACTAAACCTTATTACTAATTTAAAGCTAAAGGATATGCTTTTTTCTCTTGTTTGCTTAGCGTTCTTGTTCTTATTAAGATTCTACTATTATAGCTTAAGCTAACTTAATACTTTGCTAAAGTTTGTTAGCTATATTTTCTACTTTCTAGTAATCCTCCTGTATTCTCCTTCCTTAAGCTTAATTTTAAGGTCTATGTTTTACTGCTATTTAAAGAGGGTCTACCTTATATCTATGTTACAGAAAGAAAGGCAACATTCTAGTTAATTGTGCTTATCTTGCTATAATTGCAATCTTAGCTATCCCTAGTATGCCTTTCTAATTTGTTTAATCCTAATTGCAGAAAGCTTGTAAGTAGGTTTGTACTATAGAGTTTATTTGTTCTGTAGAGCTATTAGTTTTAGGGTAATATCTAGAAAATAAATATTATTTAATCTCTAGTAGCTTGCAAAGTCTAGTCTAAAAATAGCTTATAAACTATACACCTTAATTCGATGTAATTTAGTCTAGTAACTAGTAGTAGGCTACTATAGAGTTAATAAACGCTTTAGCTATGCTTTCTATAGTAATGTTTCTAAGACTTATTAAAACTATGTCTTTGCTTAACTTATTAGTAACTACTATTAAGTTTGTATAACCTTTGCTCTCTAGTAATCCTGTAACAAAGTTGATTAATATTTTCTTCTAAATACGCTCGAGAATTAGTAAAGGCTTTAATAATCCTTGTAAGCTATCTCTCTATAGTTTTATTTTTCTACACACTAAGTAGTTTTTAATGTACTACCTTACTGTTTAGCTAATAGAAGGCTAAAAGTACTCTCTTACAACTGCTTAGTAGGTAAGGTTCCTTCTTAGGTGCCCTAAGGCTCTAGAACAGTAAATTATATAGATAATTGTAGTGCACAAAGATTTGTTGTTTAGTACCTATTTTTAACTATAGTATAGCAGGTTTCTAGAATTATCTAATTAGTATTTAGAAATAGAAAGCTTAAAGTCTAGCTTTGTTAAAAATTAGTGTTCTTCCTTACTATCTGCTTTTTAGGGTAGCTAGTACGTGTTATCCTCTCCTTTAGCTTTGTTCTAAAGCTCTTCTAGATCTATCTATTCCTAAAGTACTATTGCGGGATAGCTATTGCAGCTAAAGGTTCTAAGGGTCTCCTCTTCTTCCTATTCCTCTATTTCTAGGGTTATTGTAGTAGATAGTTTAAAGACTTACAAGAACCTTCTAGAAATTTAAGAATCTAAACTATTTATAAGCATATCTTATTGTCTCTAGAATAAGGCATTAGCCCTAGAGTTATATATAAGCATATCTTATTGTCTCTAGAATAAGGCATTAGCCCTAGAGTTATTAACTCTAGGCCTATAGGCAATTTCTATGTTAGGAAATTTACTTAGGAATTAGGCTTATCTTATTTATCTTTTACTAAGCTGCCTAGGCTTTCTAAAATACTTTAGGTTTTTTTAGTCTATTATAACTAGGAACTTCCTCAAAGAACATAGCATAGCATCCTACTTAAATAAGTAGCAAATAACTATAAGTAATTCCTTATTATGTATCCTGTAGTTGCTTTAAGCGCTAGTTATCTTTTTTAAGTAGTATACTACTAGTTATAATCTTCCTTAAATATTGTATTGCGAAAGAACTCCTGCTATAACGTAGCTAGAAGAATTAGTCTCTAAGATTGTTTCTCTGTTAGGATCCTATTAAGCTAGTATTAGTTTAGTAATAAATAGCTCTTTTAGCTTATTAAAAGCTTCCTATTCTGCTTTTCTCTATTAAAAGGAGACGTTCCTAGTAAGCCTTATAAGAGGGGCAACTATATTAGAGTAGTTCTTAATAAAGTATTAATAAAAGTTTGCAAATCTAAGAAAACTGTATACTCTTTTAATATTTGTTAGTGCGTCCTATTTTTAAATAGCTTTTACTTTCTTAGGGTCTATCTCAAGATTCTTTTTAGCTTCAATAATAAATTCTAGGGACTTAGTACTTTGTATGTAAAATTTGTATTTCTTAATATCTAGAAGTAGCCTGGCCTTGCCTATTACTTCTAGAACCTTGTTTGTATTGCGTTAGTATTCTTTAAGCGTGCTATTTGTGTAAATTAATACATTTTTTAAGTAGGCTAAGCAGAAATTGTTAATATACTTACGTAGTGTCTATGTAATATATAATTAAAAGGTGCTAGGAGCGTTTACTATACTAAAAAGAGTGACTAGCTATTTATATAATCTAAATCTTGATTTTAAAGCAGTCTTCTATTTATCTCCTATATTAATCCTAATTTTGTAGAAGGCTGTAGAGACGTTAATCTTAGTAAACTATTTTACTTTAGTAATATTGTTAAGCGTCTCTTAGATTAACAGTAAAGGATAACAGTCTTTTTTTATAATAGCATTATGAGCTTAGTAATTAACGTAGAACTATAATCCTTCTTTAAGTTTCCTAGCAAATAGAACTAGGGAAGAAGCTGCAGAGCTACTAGCTCTAATTTATCCTTTATCTAGTAGAGATATAAGCTCCTTGCGTAGAACTAAAAGCTCTAGTTTACTTATATTGTATAGAGGGCCCTAAGGAGGTTCTTTTTCTTTTCTATTTTTGTTCTTTTGTAGCTAAATTTAGTGATTAACTTTAGGTCCACGTAAGGGAAGTAGTACAGAAGTAGTTTATAATTTAAAAATCTAAGCTATGTGTTAGTACGCCTTAAGAAGTAATAATAAAATATTTACTTTCTTCTTAGGAGCTAGGGCCTTCTTAATATCCTTAAGAGGAGCTGTAAAGGTCTAAATTAACTTATCCTTTTTTACTTATCTAATATAGGAGTAATAGGCTGTTACGTTTATTTACTTTAACTTTTTACTCTCTAAAACAAGGTGATCTTTAGTGCTTAGTAGTTTAATCCTTTGTCTAGAAGTGTAGGTGTAGATTAACCTTTTTAAAGGGGCAATTGTAACCTCTCTTCTATTTATCTAAGGCCGTCTAAGTATTAAATTGTATCTAGGGTGTGTAGGAGTAACATAGCCCTAGATAGTATCTTTATATCCTTTAATGTTAATTTCTAGCCTAGCAACTTTATTAATAGTTCTAAGTTTTTCTATAACTCCTTCTAATCTGCGCGGAGAAATAGAGATACACTATAAACTAGCGTTCCCAACAAGTTATAGGCTAATAAGAGAATATATAAGATTTCCTATATTAATTAGAGTCAAAGCGAATGTGTAATAATTTACTACCGATTTAATAGTAATTCCATTACTGCTTATGTCCTTTTTAAAACTGGCCTATTCTTTTATTCAGTCTTCTTAGCTTACGTGTAGCTCTTGCTAGTAACTTTAAACAAGAGCTATTCTTTTTCTAAATTAGAATCCTAGTTTCTAGGGTATCTTTGCTACTTAAGCTTTTTTTACTAGGCTTTCTTACTTTTGCCTTTAAGGACTTTAATATAATAGTCCTCTTCTTCTTCTCTTTTTTTCTTAGCATCTTTTCTTCTGTAGTATAATCTATAGCTAAGTGTCCTTTCTACTTGCAGATAAAACAACGTCTTTCTCTTATTAGCTTAGTTAGCTTTAGATTGCTAAACCTGTGTAGCTTAACTAATCTTCTAGTAAACTCTATTCCTTCTATCTAGTCTCCTGTAGGAGGAGGAAAAGGAGAAGTGCGTCTTAGCCTGTATTCCTTAGGCCTTTCCTAGTCTCTGTTTTTAGAGTATTGTTCCTTAGGCTTATCCTAGCCTTTAGAATACTGCTCTATTTAGTATAAGTAGTCTGCTATTTTAATTTATTTTTTAGGGTATCAAAGGTGGTGGTTGTTGTTGTAGTCAAAATGGGTTTTCCAAAAAAGTGAAAAGCAGCTGCCCTCTACTAATCAGTCGCAAAAGTCAAAAAAAGATTGTGTGTAGTCGACGAAATTCGAACGGTGAGTGGATGAGGTCCACGCGCTAAGCGCTCGGAGCAGAAAAGCTCAGACCACCGAGCGAAATCAGGGTCAAAAAATTTGCTGAAGGTACCAAAAAACGACACCAATTGAAACGTGTTCAACGGCGATTGCCAGCCTATGGCTGATCTTAAAGCTTATAAGTAAGGCTTTTTTAAAAAAGCATTATCTTTATATCCTTATCTAAGTTACTGTTGAATAGTAGCAACTATTCCTAAAATTTTATAATATAATTATAGATACTTTTTTTGTCTTAAAACATTAACTAGAGTTTGTTCTTAGCTCTCTTAGAGCTGTATAAATCTCTAAATATATAATTAAAGAAGTTTAATAAGTGTTTAAAGTTCTAGGTATCTAACAATTCTATTTAGTTAAGGTAGGGCAGTGTTAAAGTTGCTGCTAAACCTTTTAGCCTGCTAAAGGCGTAATTACACGTCCTTCTTTCTATGTTAAAGTCTTCTTAGTTGTTTTCTACTTTAGCAGTGAGCTGCTTCCTAAAGATTTAGTATATCTTTTATATTCTATTAGAAGCGTCTAGATTAGATTACTTAAAACGTTTTAGTGTTGTCGCTAGCTGCTAAGTTAGTTTTAATGCAGTAAGTAATGTTAGTAGCTAGGCAGGTAGCTATTCTTATTCTAGTTTTATTTCCTTAGAAGCTAAGTTAATAGCCTCCTAGATCAGAAAGGCTTCTTGCATTATTGTTAAAGTTGTTATCTTATCTAGTTTGTTTGCTCTGCAGAGACCCTCTAGTGTGTTTACTATTTTAGTTCTACTAATACTATCTTAATGCAGTCTTGCTATCTAGATAGCAAAGCTTCTAGATGTAATTTCTGCCCCTACTATTATTGTATAAAAGTACTAAAAAAATAGCACCTGTATTGTTTAACAGCGGGGATTAGTTTCTAGGGCTACTAGCAATATAGCAGGCTTATTTAACAGTTTCTATTACAAAATGTTCTAGGTAGGGTCTTATACAGCTAGGTATCCTTTAGCACTCCTTATACTTCTTTAACCACTAATCCTTAGTAGATTTAAAATAGCTTTAACTAAGATTAGTAATCTAATTAATTAAAGTTTTGTCTAGATGTAGCTTTAGGGGGCTTCTGTGCGTAAATATAGCTCTAGCTAGCTTCTTGTCTAGATATAGCTCTAGGAGGCTTCTAATTTAAAGTAACAGCGTTAGCGCTATAGAAGGATGAAATTTAATTATAAAAGTACGTTAAATTAACTAAAGATGCAGGGAAAACAGTAGTAAATTTAATAAAAAACTACAAAGGCTATCTAGTAAGCTTATCTACTCCTCTGTAAGGTCTGTGCTTAGTACTAAGAAAGAGGCAAGGGTGGCTACGTAGCAGCTGCTAACGTGGCTTAAGAAAATAGCGCAAAGCTAAGAGAAAAGATTAGTAGGCTAGAAAAGTAGAAGGGCCGATACGCCCGGCTTATAGATACCGGGTGCACACGGACACTCGGGATCTGTAGGTTAGCAAAACGAGGCTTTTTGTCGAGTACCAAAGACGTCAGGGCTTCAGCCCTTTACACCTGTGTATTCTATCCCTTCCATCTAGTCTCCTTTTGAAGGAGAAGGAGAGGGAGGAGGAGAGGTTCTCCTAGATTTATACTCCTTAGGCTTGTTGTCTCTGCCTTAAGAGTACTCCTCTATTCTGTAAAGGTAATCGGCAATCTCTATTGCCTTGTTTTGCACGCTATCCAAATTCTTATAGGTAATACCTACAAGTTTGTCTTAAAGATTGTAAATAAGACTTTTTTAGAAAAGCATTATCCTTGTATTCTTATCTAAGCTACTATTAGATAATAGCAGTTACTCCTAGAATTCCATAAGGTATTTGCGGATGCTTTTCTTGCCTTGGCTCATAGACTAGAGCTTGTTCTTAGCTCTCTCTATGCTATAGGGATCGCCAAACATTTAGTCAAAGAAGTTTAATAACTTATTAAAGTTTTATGGATTAAAAATCCCTATTTTGTTGAGGAAAGGCAGGGTAAGAGTCGCAGCTGAGCTTTTTAGTTAACTAAAGGCGTAATTATAAGTCCTTTTATCCGTGTTGAAGTCTTCCTTGTTGTTTTCTACCTTAGCAGTAAGTTGTTGTCAAAAGATTTAGTACATCTTTCTATTTCTATTAAAGGTATTAGAATCTAGTTGTTTAAAACGCCTAGGCGTTTGAGCTTGTTGATTCCCTAAGGCAGCTAATAGGGTAGGTAACTAAGGTGGAGGTTAAGGTTGTTGTTCTACCCTAGGCTCCCTTTTTTGTTGCAATGTGCCTATAGCCTCTTAAGCTTAAAAGGCTTCCTATATCCTTGTAGAAGTAGCTATCTCGTCTAGGCCACCTGCTCTACAAAGACCTTCTAAAGTAGTCTCTACTTTAGGTCTACTAACACTATCTTAGTGTAGTTCCGCTATCCTTACAACTAAAAAAGCTGCTAAGAGTTCTGCTAATGTATTTATAGGTACTCGCTAGTACTCTATTATTGTCGGCAGGGATTCCTCTGTTTTCTAGGGCTACTACGCTTAGTAGGCTTATCTAACTAATTTAAACGCCTTAGGGACTTATACAACTAAGTATCTCTTAGCACTTTCTAGTGCTTCTCTTACTGTTAGTTCTTTGGTAGATTTAAACAGTCAACTTATTAATTAGCAGTCTAATTAATTAGGATCTCGCGCGTAGATATAGCTCTAGCAGGCTTCTCGTCTAGATATAGCTCTAGAGGGCTTCTAAGTACGACGTAGCTACACAAGTAGCTAAAGAAGGATCTAATTTAATTGTAAGGGCGCGTTAGGTTGACTAAAGATGCAAGGTAAACAGTGAATAAATTAGATAAAGAACTATAGAGAGACTACGTAAAGGTTTTATATCCAATTCGGATAGTTAGGACTGACTAAGGTTAGGACCAACCGAGGTTTATCAGAGGTTTGCCGGGTCAGCTGACAGTTAGCGTAACTAGTGCAGCTGGTAGTCAGCTGCTAGTGCTGAGGTAAGAAAAGCCAACGAAGGCCACAGGCCGAGTACTAGGGAACATCAAGGCTTCAGCCCTTTACACTTATGCATAATTAACAAGAAAAGAAGAATACTAAAGCAAAGAATTTTAAGTACTTTGCTAGTATTAGCAAATACCTTGTAAATCTTGTATTCTTTCTACAACTAGCTAAGTTAAGGCTTAACATTTTTTTATATGTAAAACTATTGCAAGTTCTAGAGTTGTTTATAAAAGATATAATGGCTTCGGCCTTTTAAGACAACCTTTTAATGTGACCAAACATTTTGTAGACACCTTTTTAGTAAAAAAAGATTTATTGCTAACAATAGATATCCGGGCTTACGCCCCCTTGTTCGGCCGGCACGCAATTAGTGTATCGCTCTAGCATGTTTAGACGGAAACAAAGAAAAGCAAGATAAAGACGCGTATCGCCTCCTAACTCAACGCGCCTTATCCTGCCTATACTGCCTACTTATGTTAAGGCTTCACTTCTAGGTACTCTTAGACAGATTAAAGAAGCAGCACTATTATTGCCTTGCTTTCTAACCTATACATGCGATGATAAAACGCCTACTTCTTCTTTTCTGCCTCTTTCTTCTTCATTGCTATTTTAACGTTATGCAACAGCTAGCCTAACTAGTTAATAGTTTTTTACTTAGCTTATGCATAATTAATAAGAAGAAAGAGATACTAAAGTAGAGCATTTTAAGTACTTTGCTAGTATTAGTAAACACTCTGTAGATCTTGTATTCCTTCTACAACTAGCTAAGTTAAGGCTTAATATTCTTCTTGTATTTAAAGATATCGCAGATTTTAAAGTTGTTTATAAAAGATATAATTATAAAGTCTTAAAGAGGCTAAGTTTACAGATGCTTAATAAACTCAGGTGTCTGCATAATTAGCTTGAGCTAGACTAGTTTAGGGGCTAGGTGTATAATAAAAAAGCTTCTTGTCTTTAAATAAGAGTTAAGGTTAAGAAAATACTTATTATAGAGGTTGTACGCTATATTGTAATGTAGTGTATTGTATGCAAATTGTTTATATACAGTGCTGTTTAAAAAGTAAGAAGCAGTAGGTAAAAAGCAGCAGCTTTAGCTTTATAAAGTATTGCAGGCTTCTGCTGTAGTACGTACATGTTCTTTTCTTCCTCTATTGCATTATGTTGCAATTCTATTGCAATCTTACTATAATCCTATTGTTAGCTATAGGCTGGTAATCGCCGTTAGACACGTTCTTACTAGTGTCGTTTTTTAATACCTTAGCAAATTTTTTGACCCTAATTAATGCTTAGTAGTCTAAGCTTTCCTTCCAGAACTTATCTACCCACTATTCGAATCTCGTTAACTATACACAATCTTTTTTTTTTGACTTTTGCGATTAATTAGTAGAGGGTAGCTGCTTTTTACTTTTTTGGAACCCCATTTTACCTACAACAACAACCACCACCTTTGACACCTTAAAAATAAAAGTACACCAAAGCGTATTATGTTAAACTTCTTAAGCTTGAATTCAAGGCTACAGCTTATAACGTAGCTTCTATGTTATTATATTAAATTACTAATTGTGCTAATACATCTCGTACTATTATATCGATCTACTCATTGCGCTAGTACACCACCCGTCTATCGTCGTCTATTTATTCTCTAAGAAGAAACTTCAGATTGTCTTTAGACGATCTTTACATTTGTATTACTTTTTTAGTTCACTAAATAGTCTATTTATTAACTAGCTTAGCATAGTAACCATTCTTATATTTCGTTTTCAAGTGTTCTTAAAATCTTACTGTAATGGGCGGGCCTACCAGGCCTTGCATGCAACTACACACGCCGACCACTCAGCCAAAAGGCTGGCACAAGACAATAGAGCGTCTAATTGTCTTGCGTAGTTGATACTTATAGTCTGCCGCCACGCGGCCCGCGGCTTATAATGTGAGGTGTACCACCGAGGTACAACCGAGGATCCACCCTGGGCCTCAGCCCATCACACTTACTTACTCTAAGTACTTATATTAGGAAGTAAAGTTATAAGTATTCTACTATTTTCAAGTACTTCTAAATACTAGAACTGTTAGATTTAAATGAATTATAAGTTACAAAATCTGTATTAGTATAGTTTTCAAAGTTGTTTTCAAGTAGTAAAAGTAAAATATATTAATTCAGTTAGCTAGTCTAGTTAGTCTTCAAGAATTCTTTGAAAGCTAAAAGTAGTAGATCAATACAGTTTGATTTATTAAAACGCATCGTCATAATCATGAGCTAAGTTATTATAAGTATAGTTACAGGTATTATTTTCAAAGATTCTTGCCCGTAGGCTATAAGATATAATAGAAAGAGGTTAATTGTATGATTAATAGAGAAGAAAAATAGTAGCTGCAGCAATCTGCTAGCTATACTATAGAAAAAAGTTGAGAAATATAGAGTAATTAAGCAGTTAACCTTCTAGCTTTCTAATACGCAGTAGAAATTATAATTATTATTACATAGCTAGGCTTCTCACTAGAAAAGCTAAGAAGAGACAATTGCTTAATTAGTAGAGTAAATTAAGTATATTAATTAGATAACTAGACTACTAGTTAAAATAATAAATACCGAAGAGAGTTCGAATGACCTGGCCTGTTTTTATACACGCTACTAGGGCCGTCACGAGATAACCCCACCAGAATCACATGATCACCAGGGTGATCCAGATATCGATACTCAGACATTTAGTTAATAATACTCTTCTAGAGACGTAGTAGCGTAGTGGTCTAGAGCTATGTTCTTACCGGTTAGCCGCTTTTTACTATTTCAGAAACAACTTTTAACTGTACCTACTACTATCTTTAGCACCTTTAGGGAGGAAAAAATATTTATTATTATTTTTAGGTGCTAGGCTTATAACTGTAGCAGGAATAAGTATAAAAATAAATAAAAGATAGATTCCTAATCTTAGAAGCACTAGAAGAAGAGTAGCTATTGATACACTCCTTACTTAGAAGTATTTATGCTCTTTAGACTAGCATAATCACGTGCAAGGCTTAGCGTGGAGCTAGGCTAGTAAATGGGTATAGGTTGGGTTGTGGTTGTGGTCTAACGTAAGCTGACCTAACCCCAACCCAACTACAACCCAATTTTTTCACGCTAAAATTGGGTATAGATTAGGTTAGGGTCACACAGACTAGTAGTTGTGGTTAGGTTATAGAGGGAAGTGGTTGTGTTGTGGTTACGTGCTAATAACTATGATGATTGGCTGTGATAACTAGATGAAATAGGCTGACCTTAGCTAAGTAAGCACTATTTAACCCCTGTCTATAACCCGTGGGTTGCCCAACCACAACCCACGCTAATATAACCTCAACCTAACTATAACTACACGTCTGTGCGACCTAACTACAACTACAACCACACGTCCGTGTAACCTAACTATTGGCTTCGGCCTTTTGAGACAACCTTTTGATGTGACCACACATTTTGTAGACACCTTTTTGGTAAAAAAAAAGATTTATTGCTAACAACAGGTATCGAGGCTCATGCCCCCTTGTTCAGCATTGCCGGCACGCAATTGGTGTGTCGCATGTTCGGACAGAAATGAAGAAAAGCAAGACTATTGCAATCCTACTGTAATCCTGTTGTCAGCCATAGGCTGGCAATCGTCGTTGGACACGTTTCAACTAGTGTCGTTTTTTGGTACCTTAGCAAATTTTTTAACCCTGATTATCGCTCGGTGGTCTGAGCTTTCCTCGCAGAACTCATCCACCCACCATTCGAATCTCGTTAACTACACACAATCTTTTTTTTTGACTTTTGCGATTAATTAGTAAAGGGTAGCTGCTTTTCACTTTTTTGGATCCCCATTTTGACTACAACAACAACCACCACCTTTGACACCTTAAAAAATAAAGTAACCTAACTATAACTACAACTACTAGTCCGTGCGACTCTAACCCAACTACAACCACTAGTCCGTGCTACCCCAACCTAATCTATACCTAAGTGTGGGTACCCTTAACCTATTTACCAGCCTACGTGAAGCGGTCTATCTAAGCTCTGCAAAAAAAATGAATAAGATGAGGAACTTAAATCTTGACGAGAACAAAGACTGTAGTTTTAATTCTGATAGCTTCTTAGGCTCTTGATAGCGGAAGTAACTTCTATAACTAAAAACATAGACTTTTTGTTCCGGAATTCTTCCTACCGAACAAACAAATGCATAACGTAGACTAAATGAAAAACTAACAAACACAATAGTTTGAGTCTAGTGCTGCAAGGTAAGGACATGCTGAAATCATCTATAGTTGTAATTTAAAACCTTAGTTGCTGAAGTGTTTTATGCATTGCATACCTAACAGCTGCTGTTATAGCCTTTAATTTTCCCTAGCACAGCGTTCGATCACTTCACATCCGCGGTGATATGAGTTCGGTGGAAGTTCTGTCCCTCCGACATAGCAGTTCTTGATTAATCCCACTTTTCTCGTGCAGGGAACTGTGTTGGCCCTCAAAACGCGATAATTTATGAAAGTAATATTGCCGTGTACGGGAACAGCACGAACATAAGCAGCAGACGCCGCAGATATGGTGATAAGAATGACTTGAGAAATGTGCATTTTGAAATGCTACAAAGAAGGCTTCGAGTAGAGGAGCTGTAAAGCGGTGTAAATTTGATGTATTTTCTACATTTTGTGAATTGATTCATTTGAGCAAACCCGTGCCTTTTTATATTCAATCCAGTATTTTCTTCTTATTAATTAGATTACATGTTCATGGGCTGACGCTGATTCAAGGATAGATTGAATGTCGCGGCGTAATACCGTTATTGTGGAGAACAAGGAGCTGGTAACAGTGGTTCAAGAGAACCTGATCTTGATTCTGCCTTTCTACCTGCGTCTGAGACGTGCTATATTTACAAAGGAAATAGTCCTAACCTGGAAAGGCTGCTTGTGGAACTCGGAGAGATACATCCGAGTTTGACACGTATCCTGTGGAGCTCGGGAGTAAGCTCCTGAGCTCGGTGTAAAAACTCTGATGTGCGGTCAACTACCCTGCTGCTCGACGTACCGAGGTGGACGGCGTAACGCCTGTGACGGCGTAACGCCCGATTTTTACACCAAAACTTCTACAAAAGTTAAGTAAGTTAAGGCTAACAATTTTTTCAATAATTAATACTTTAAAAAATAATTCATACTAAAGATATATAACTTTTTAAGCTTGATTTAACTAGAATTTTACATTTTTTAATATGTCAAATTAAAACTTATTGTGTTAAAAGGTTAAAAAAACTTAAAACTAAAGTACTTGTTTAAAAACGTATTTAAGTCTTGTATGGTATAGCTTTCTTTTCTCTTTAACTTTTTCATTAAGAATTTCTAAATATATTAGTAAAATAAAAAGTTATTAGGAATTTTCATTCTCTAAGACTAAGAGAATTCTTATTCTTAATTACTTTTGATCTAGCCGATATATTTAGAAAATTCTAATACTAAAGTTAAAAACAAATTAAACGTTTACTATATGGGTTTAATAAAAAAGGAAATCAAAGTACTTACTTTTGAATATTTTTAGAAAAAAAGTTTATATTGTAGAAATTTAAAAAGTAATATTCTAGATTGATAGAGCTTAAGAGGTGATATATATTTAGTATTTCATAATTGTTTAAATATTGATTATTAAAATTTTTTTTAGCCTTGACTTACTTAACTTTTGTAGTAGTTTTGGTGTAAAAATCGGGCGTTACGCCGTCACAGGCGTTACGCCGTCCACCTCGGTGATAGGCCGCTCTGCGTGATGGGCCACCTTGAACACCAAAAAAACACTTTCATTTAAGGCTACTAAGCCGCGTACGATAGCTATTAACGCGATTTTTTCTAGTGTTAAGTTTTATAGGCCTTAATTAATATACGTAACTATAGAAATCGTGTTGGAGTCCTAATCGCGCGGCTATTGCGCGACGTTAAAGCTAGAGGAGCTGCAGCACTTTTACAAGACTGCTTACCACCTTAAGGCCTTGCAATAGGCTTCTTTTTAAGAAGTTGCCTTTGTAAAAGCTTTTAGGGTCTTTTTTTTTACTCTTTAAGGTAGTTTTTTAAGCTTGTTAAAGTTGTTGTTAAGTTCTACAAGCTGCTTTTTGTAAGGCCTAATCAGCAGCCCTTTTAGCTTTCTTTTTCTCCTTTACTAATTAAGCTGCAGCCCTCGCCTGTTGCCTTATTTCCTTCTTGCTTGCCTTCTCCTGCCTTGTCTTCTTATAATGCCTGTTTATTCTAGCTTTTTAGTATTGTACCTGCTTCTTTTAGCGCTCTTAGAACTGCTAGTAATTACGTGCCTCCTTTACCTTCCTTAAAGCCTAGAATACAGTGCTACTGTAATACTTTTTGCCTCGTTTAACAGGCAAGGCCTTGCCTTGCTTGTTACGTTGCCTCTTATTAATAAAAGCCTCTTTAAGTCTTACATTCTTATACTTAGCTAGTACTAATTTTACTAAGAGTTAGTAGATTGTTTAATTAAGCTTTAAGACCTTTCTCTAGTCTCTATTAGCTACAGCATAATTGACTAGCTGCTCAAATCGACAACAACATCGACTTTTCTGGAAATTGATCAGAAACGACCGAACCATAAGGATACAACCCTGAGGAATCGATTGCGACACTTTTTGAAGCCTGCAGCGAGGGCGCTAGCGCGCGAGAGAGGGTGAAAGATCGCCCGCCCCCTCCTTTGAGGAGAGAAAAGTTTTTGTTTTCCTCAAAGCTTGGGCCACATGCCTAGGTATCTTGAGCCAATTGAGATCGAGGAGCTTATCAAAGCCTAATTCAACCAAGAAATTACAACTACTCAAGAAAACAATGAAAAACGAATTGCTTCTAGAGACTTAGGAGAAATAAACAAAAAACAAATAGAGATAGACGAGGATATTAGAGACAATAGCTAAGCCACTACACCCCGCCTAGAAAGGCAAACCCCGGAGGAACTTTAAAGACCCACCCACATTCGAACGAGAAGTAATTTTCTCCTTTTATTAGACCCATTCCTTGATACCTAATTAGAAATAAACCACTAAAAGCCACCTTTGTTGAAGAAGCACTTAAGATCGCTAGAAATTTAGTAATCTAAGCAGCTGATTTAGCTGAAAACAACCCTACCCAGCAAACTAGTCCCTTAGACTTAGTAGAAGTCTTTAGAGACTATACAGAAAATGGCAGAGTAAATAAAAAGAACACTGCTATTTTAGCAGACTAGATATTAAGCCTCTCAAACGTCTTAAAGGAGTTAAGAGAGAAAATTAGACGTATTAAGAAACTAACAACAAATACACCTATCCAGAATACGCCTATCTAGAGTACGCCTATCTAGAACACGCCTCAAGCTACTGCAGCTACTTTTGCTACTATAGCAAGCAACAACAAAGATTAACTATGGACAAATACTCAAAAAACGCAAAAACTAAGGGCTACTAGCCTAAAAGACCGCCAGCTAGTTCTAGTTAGCGAGACCCTAGCTGTTTTTAATGCCTTTAAATTCAGAAATGCCTTTAACAATGCCTGTGCAACTAAAGGAGGCGTATAATCTCTTGTAGTTGCCTCAATTACAATATCCTCTAAGGTACGGTGGTTGATGGGTAGGGGTTGGGTAGGGGTTGGGTAGGGATTACTCTAGCGTAGGTTGTGGTTGGGGTTGGGTTGCACGGACCGGTGGTTAGGGTTGGGTTGGACTAGCCATATGGTAGGTCCAGGGTAGGGTTGCGATTTTTATCTATGACGCGTACATGTAACTAGTAGACAGTAGCGCTGACACTAGTAAGGGACATAATTTGTGTTTAGGGGTTGAAGTTTGTAATGCCAAGGTGTTAAGGTGCGTATTAGTCTGCTATTATTGGCTGTAATAACTGCTAATCTTTGAATATAGAAAGATAGCAACCTAACCCCAACCTAACCCCAACTCGTGGTCCGTGCAACCCAACCCCAGACCTACCACACCTCTACCTATTTCGAGTACCAAAAAAATGGGTAGGGGTTAGGTAGGGGGTGTGGTATTACGTAAACCTACCCAACCCCTACCCAACCCTGGGGCCTCCCTACCCATCAACCAGCGTACTCTAAGGGAAACAAAATAGTTACGACTACACTAGCTTTTAAAGCAAAATACCTCTTAGAGAATTAGGCTATGTAGCAAGATATTACAACCTTTAGAGCTGCCTAGCTTATTACGCCCTAGTTTAAGGTTGTTATCTACAAACCTCCTACAAACTACAGCCTAGAGATAGTAAAAGAAGAAATTGAAACCTTCAACAAAGGCCTAAAAGTTATAGGCAATCCCTTCTAGCTTACGCCTGAGGAAAAACAAGAAAACTAAAACTTTTGTTTAGCATGTGTAGCCTTGGCTACAGAGAAAGAAGCCTAAAAGGCTATTAAAGGAAAACTCTATATCCTAAGGCAAAGCCTTAGAGCAGAAAAACTACAAGTTGTTAATATCTTAAAACAATGCACTAAATGCTAAGGATTTAGTTACTTTGAGATTAGATGCTCAAAAGTAGCCTGCTAAATTTGCAGTAAAGCATACTACATTAGTTAACACAAGTGCAAGTCTTGTGCTAATAAAGGAAAACTTTGTGTCTACACTATATTTAAGTGTACTAACTGCAGCAAATCCTACGCCGTAAACAGCTAAGAATGCGAAATTCTACAAGCTAGAACAGCTAGGACTAATTAAACTAATTAGTATAATTAAAGTCCTACAAATAAATATTAATAGGAGTAGCCCTGCTACAGAAAGCGCAATTAACCTAGCTATTACAGCAAATGCTGAGATTATTGCAATACAAGAGCCTTAGTTAGTAAAAGGACCTTACGAAGATACTAGGTTAATCGCCTATCTAGACTTCACTCAAATTCTACTAACCCACTAAGGCCTACGACCTAGAACTCTATTCTATATTTAAAAGGATTTAGAAGTAGAAGTTAATCCTTATATTAGCGACGACAACAAGTTTCAAGCTATTAAAATACAACTTAACACAAGAAAGATCTACATCTATAACATTTATGGTAAAAAAAGCCTAAAACAAGGGCTAAATACAACAACAATTCAAAGACGCCTCTTAAGAGAGTTTATAGGATCGCATTTGATTATCCAAGGGGATTTCAATTGCCACTACCCTAGATAGAGCCTACAAGAATGTAACCTAAACTAACAAGCAGAGGAGTTAGTAGAGTAAGTTAATAACTAAAACCTTTCTCTATTAATTACTATAGGAGTTGACAAATTATTTAGAGCTTATATGCAGAAAAAGAGCGTACTTAACCTTACTTTTTCAACAAATAATATAGCTTCTAGTTTTTAAGACTAGAAAGCTATCTTAGAAGTTAGATTAGACTACTACGCTATCCTTTTTAGTATTGTCAACTAAGGGCAGCTACCTAGCTAATTAAAAAAATACAACACCAAAAAATCAAATTAGAACCTTTTTAACTCTAACTTACAGGAGAAAATAATTCAATTAAAGCTAGAGGATTAATTACTAGCTCTACTACGCGCATTAACCCATCTCTTAAGACAACTTCTCCTAGGCCTTAACAAACCTTTAGAGGAGAGCCTAGGTAAAGTAGTAGAAGACTTTATATTAGCAATCTAACAGGCACTTAAAAATTCTACCCCTGTTATAAATTAGAAACTAAAACTGAAGCCCTGGTAGACTAGCAATCTAGATCACCTTAAGGCTATCCTAAATAGAGCCTTTCAAGAGTACAAGCGAGTAGCAAGAAGAGAAGACAACACACTATATTTATAGAAAAGAGATTACTTGCTTGCTAAGAACAAATACCTTAGAGCTAATAAGGAAGCTAAGCTCAACTATTAGGAACAGTTTCTCTAGAACAAATCGCCTAAAGAGATATTTCAAGCAATAGCTTATACAAAAAATAACTTCTTAACAAGAATCTCTGCTATTGGAGGCAAAGAATCTTTTAGAAAGAAATGCTAAACCTTTAGAAAGAAGCTATTTCCACTACCTCCTTCTACACTAGCTCTATTCCTTAATAATTACTAAGGAAACTATAAAAAGGTTTAGCTAATTCTATCTAAAGAAGGAGCTTTACACTGCCTGTTAGAAAATAAAAGCTACCTCACTAGGCCTAGATAGAATTAGCTAAGAAGTTATCTCAAAATTATACAAATACTAACTAGATATCTTCTTTAAGGTTTACTTAACACTGTTTAACCTAGGATACTAACTGAGGTGCTAGCAAAAAGCAAAAGGTGTTATTCTTAGAAAGCTAAACAAACTAGATTACTTAATCCTAAAAGCATATAGAGTTATCTCCCTCTTATGCTCCCTAGGGAAGACACTAGAAAGCTCTACTTAAAAAGATTAAGTATCTTAGCAGAAACAACTCACCTGCTCCACCCTACGCAATTAGGAGGCAGGTTAAAGAAACTAGCTATTAACGCCGGACTCCTCTTCTAAAATAATATTTAACAACAAAGGAAGAAAAATAGAGTTACTTTAACAGCCTTTTTAGACATTAGAGGCGCTTTTAACTATTTATTTAAGAACAAGCTTCTAGAAAATAGAAGCAACTAACAGCTACTTATCTGCCTCCTTTTATAGACAAATTCGTTCCTTACAGAGAGGCTTTTAGAGTTATCCTTTAATAGGCAAACAGAGAATCTATAGAAGGTTAATACTAGTACACCTTAAGGGAGCCTAGCCTCCCCTATCCTATTTCTAATCTAAACGAAACTGCTATTCTAATTAATTACAGTAGACGACAATGCATACTCCCTATCTTATATAGACAATGTTTAAAATTTCAATATTAATAACGTATATAAGAAAGAATATTAAACTACTTAAAAGGGAGTTAGCAAATCTCTTTAACTAAGCAAAAAAGTTAGCTATTAAGTTTAATAGCTTAGAAACAGTATTAGCAAATGAGACGAGATCTAAGAAAGATATGAACCGTTTTCTCACGCTACCTACTTATGAGACTTTCTAGCTAAGAGGACTAGTTAGGTGGCTAAGTATCTTCTTTAACAATAATCTTAAGTTTAGAGACTACTGCTATATAAGGATACAACAAGCAAACAAGGCCTTTTTCTACCTAAGCAAGCTAGCTAATATTAATAAAGGCCTCTTACTAAGGGCAATGAGGCAATTATACCTAGCATGCATTACTAGCGTAGCTATTTACAGATGTTAGCTATTTTAGAAAAGCCAACAATACGTCCTTAATAGCAGGCAAAAACTACAAAACTAGGCCTGTAGAAAGATTCTAGGAACCTTTAGATCTTGCTCTGCAATGCCTAGTGAGGTAGAAGCTGCTCTTTTTCTACTTAGAGTTAGGCTAGACAACGCTATAAGAAGATACGCCTTTAGATCTACTTTACTAGATCTAAATCACCCTCTAAATGTTGCTATTATTAGCAATAAAAGAGAACAACTCAATCGAATTACAGAGTCTATTACCTTAGCCTTCTTAAATAATACAGAGGAAATACAACACTACGCCTTTACGCTATAGAATGCTAGAACCCCCTACAAAGTCTATATATTAAACAAGCTAAAAGACATTAAAGCTAAAAGCTATAAGAAACTATTAGTAGATAATAGCCTTCTATTAATATACTTAGATGCCTTAGCTATAAGAGACTGCAAAGAAATTGGCGTAGACGTGGCCTTCTACAAAGGAGCTACCCTTAAAGAAGAATTACAAGCAAATATAAGAAAGAACTAGCTAGTTTACAACAGTGAACTAGAAGGTATTACTTCAGGGCTAGAGAAAGTAGTTAGCCTATTAAATAACTGCTAAAACGTTAATATCTACGCAGATGATTAGGCTGCTCTATTTTAATTAAAAAACACCTTAAACAACACTAGCCAAGAGTAGCAAATTAGGTGTATTAGGGCAGCAACCCAACTTAAAGAAAAAGGCATTACCCCTACGCTACAATAGGTCCTAGGACACTAAGATATTCTTGGAAACAATCAAGCAGACTGCCTAGCAAAAGAGGCTACAAAAATGAACCCTTTAACAAACAAAACAAGCTTAGCAGTTGTTAGTTCTTAAATTAAACAACTAGCAAATGTTAATTAGTTAAGCCTCCTAGACAATTTCAAGAAAAAAGCTACTACTTAGAACCTAAGCACCAACTTAGCAACCTTTAAATAGAAAATAAGGAAACAGATACCTATCACTTCTACCAGTAGAGAGATATCTAGCTCTTTCTTTTAATTAAAACTAGGTTATAGCTACCTAAAGAGCTATCTATGTAAGAGAGGAAAAGTAATATCTTAAACTTGCCTATGCAATTTTAAAGCTACACCAGATACAGCTTATATAATCCTTAGGTGCTAACTATACAAGGATAGTAGAGCTATACTTTAGAACTCCTGTACATAGCCAATCTCTCTACAGTATCTTTTTTAAACAGAAGCAGGTATTAAGGCTACTATAGCCTTTATTCAAGAAACTAGGGTTAGTACACAGGCATGGTACAAAGGAAACTCTGATAACTAGATGCAATTGCCTGTCTAGGCGACCTGGCTCTAAGCACCCCTCCCCTCCTCCCTCTCCCCCTTCTACCTCTACACAATAGGCCAAGAGCCTCACCTTTATTTAGATAAACCACATAGATATCTGCAGGCCTTGGCCTGCACGTCTTATATAGCCCTTAGGCTGAGAAAGGACGTTAAACTACAATTAAAAAAAGAACTAGCTGCTCAATCTTCTTCTAATTAGAAGCACATAAGGCTAAAGAGTTTCTATTGCTTAAGCTACTCTATATAGGCTGCCTATTAAACCTTCTAAGTATTACCTCTAGCTTAAAAGATAAGAGGCTAGTTGCCTTAAAAGCCTTAAGAAAAGTCTTTTATTTTAATAAGATTCTCTAGGCAGCTATAAACATTAGATAGAAGCATCTTTTTGCTTCATAAGGTAAGGCCTTAGCTCCTCTTTATAAATGATAATAGCTAATTTAAGTATGTTAATAAGAGGCTTAAACATAACAACGTCAAGCGGCTGCAGCGTGTAGGTTAAATAAGGAGAATAATTTGCAAGGAGGATTTAATTGCAAATACAGTACTTAATGATTTTATTATAAAATAAGATTTAACGTGGTTCACAAGCGAGTCGTCCACCCAAGCGAGTCGCCTACGCCCTACTAATGCGTTAACGTCGACACGATATCACGCACTTTTATTATAGTTAATAAGTTTTTGCAGTATACTAATTTACTTATTAAAACTGCTGCTATTGCTAGCACTATCTACTTTAACTGCGCAGGTACGGGTGTTGTGTTTAGTCTGCTTGCAACGCCCGCACTGCCTCTCTCCTTACACCTTCTTTAACTCGCTCTAACTGTCGCCACAACTGCTACTTGCCTGTTTAGCTAGTACTTCTTGTACCTTACTAACAGTAAAAGTTTTATCTGTTTGTACGTATTGCTACTTATAGCTCTTACGCTTATTTGCTGCATTTAGATCTTTTTAAAGGCTAGCTATTTTTATTATTATAAGCATTATTTTATGTTCTATTTGCTAAGCCTCCTTACTTAACTATACAACCTTCTTGTTAAGTAAACTTGTAAAAGACTTTAGACAATTTCTTACGTTCTATTAAATAAAAGTATATTAAGCCTTAACTTTGCGGGCGTTGCGCGGCGTTTGCGCCTTAAGGCGTCTACCTATTGCAGTAATTGTCTTGGTGTCTGCACTACTACATTAAGCTTTAATAGCAAAGCCTGTAGGTTATATAAGACTAGACTAGCACCTTTAAAGCTAGCTTAGATATTCTCTTTTGTAAAGGACTGCTTAAAAGTAGCTTTAAAAGCTAGTAGGAAAGTCTTCTTGCTAATATAGTTAGTGCAGTTGCGTGCTAAGCCTAAAACTGCGTTGCTATACTTGCACTTTAACAGCGCAAAGCAGGTAATATTAAAAAGCTATAATAAGTAAGACAAGTGTGCACGCATGTAGAAAAGAATAATATTTTTCTTCTTGCAAAGATTTGAAAAACTAACTAAGCAGTAGCTTTTATAGCTGTTAATAATATTTAGTTAATACCTACTTACAGTGCAGCTCTTTGTATAAGTTCTATAGTGCTTTAACTACGTAAAAACAAGCTAACTTTTTATCTAGCTATTAAGACTAACTTTAAGAACATAGTTAGTAGGTAGATTCTTAGACTAGACGTTAATAAGCACCTTGCCTGCAAAGATAACAAAGGGTAGTAGCTAGTAACTTAACGCGCCTACGCCTTAAATTATAGTAACCTACTTATAGTTGCTTAGCTATATCTGCTTCTTTTTTTATATTCTTTAAAAGCTGTAATAACTAAATGTAATAAAATCTTGCCTATTATAAAGCTAGTTTTATTAAAGTTGTTGATATTATTGTCTATAATCCTCTACTTCTGCTTTATCGCCTTAACTAGATTAAACTAGTGCTTAATAGCCGCCGGGTCTTTGCAGGCAGCTCGCTAGTAATTATAAGGACAGCTCTAGCGTGTACGGAGCTTAGGAGTTTGCTTAACAAAGTTATTAACCTATTTCTTGCTGACAGGGTTGATAGCGCGCTTATGTAAAAGTTTATTAGTTATTATTTAAACTTTAGCCTTTAGAGGCGCAAATCCTTGCGCAGACTCTTTAAGAATACAACTAACTATAGCCTCCTCTTCTAGCTTATGAAGGCGCTTTAAGTTCGCCTCGCAGTTGTGTTATGAGCGCTTTTAAGCGCGTTAGTTAGACAAAGTTCTTTGTAGGACGTTATAAATAAAGGCAGCACGTCTTTTGCTTTAAACACGTTGCAATTAAATATTGAAAAGAGCAAGCTCAAGATCTGCTTTAGTATAAGAAGTTTAAATAGTGCGTTGTTGAGACATAACGCGTTGTAGTGTCAACGTTGACGCGTCGGTGGGGCGTGGGCGACTCGCTTGGGTTGGCGACTCGCTTGTGAACCACGTTATAGCTATTAGAGATAGAGTAATTCAAAAGAACGCCCTGCCTTATCTTTAGTAGATTAATTTATTACTTGTTTAAGCTAGAATTGGCCTAGATCTTTATTTGTCTATTTAGAGAGTAAGAAGGATATGTATACTTAATTTTTAGGCCTTATAGCCTGTAGCTAGGTGTCCCGTATTAAGCTTGCAGCTAATTAATATATAAGGCTCAGCGAAAGGGCAGATCTATTAGCGTAGATACAGGCTAGTAGCGTTATTTACTCTTAATTACTATCTTAGATATAAGCCTTAATTTTTTCCTCTTTGTAGAGCCTACTGCTAAACACCTTTTTTAAGCAAGTAAGGATCTCTAGCATAAAATCTTTTTTCATATTATACATATTGCAAGAATTTATATTATATTAAATACGGTTACTGCGCAGGAGCTTAAAGTAAAGGCTATATTTTAGCAAAGAATCAGCCTAGTGGCGCAAGCAATTAATTTCTGTTACCTAGCGTAAGGTAAGCTCTACCTTATAGGGCGTGATAAAGCAATTAACTTAGCTTTTTCTAAGCTTCTTTTTCGCGATATTTAAGGCAAAGGATTATATTATAGGCTATGTAGGAGGTAGGCCTTGCCTTGTAAGGCGCTTAATATAGCTTAGGAGCTCTTTCTCTTGCTAAGGGTAGAGGGCCTGCTAGTTTTAAGCCTTACTACCAAGTAAGGCTAAGAGGCCCTTGTGCTTCTGCTCAAGTAATACATAACTGCATTTGTAGTAGGCGGGCCTACCAGGCCTTGCATGCAACTACACACGCCGACCACTCAGCCAAAAGGCTGGCACAAGACAATAGAGCGTCTAATTGTCTTGCGTAGTTAATACTTATAGTCTGCCGCCACGCGGCCCGCGGCTCGTAAAGTGAGGTGTACAACCGAGGTACAACCGAGGATCCACTCTAGGCTTCAGCCCATCACACATTAATGCTCTGCTGCAATTTTGTAATAGCTAAACTGTTCTGTTAGCTTTAGCACGTTAATTACTGCAAGCACAGCTTTAATTAAGCTTATATTAGTAAAGTTATTGCGTGTTGAAATTATGGTGTTGTTTTGTTGGGGTGGCCTATCACGCGGGGCGGCCCATTACCGAGGTGGACGGGCCAACGCGCAGGACGGGCCAACGCTCACCCCCACCAAAACAACACCACCTTTCAACACCTAATAACTCCACCAATATGGATCCGATCTAGGAAGCAATAGATAAAATCAATTCGCGCGCACCAGGCGCATCTTTCTTAAATATAAAGTTTGTATAAAAGTATAGTGTAGTGCAATCTACGCTCTCTTGAAGACACTAAGGTGTTTTAACCTTACGCAACCTTACCGTGTCTGTGCGCGAGATGATCATGTTCGAGTGATGATCACCCCAACAACTCTACAACCCTATACAAAACGCGTTATAACTCCACCACTAATAGCTAGTATCGGGAGATTTTGTAGAATTGTAGTAAATATATCATTTTGATATTTGTGCTACTTGTATTTACTTGGTAAGTTGACGTTACGCCCGCGGCGGGTGGTGCGCGCTAGGGCAGCTGGTGCAGCTACCGTAGGGTGACAGAAAGAAAGAGTAATTTTAAAAGTTACCTTTTTCAAAAATAGATAACTAAATAATTAGAAGAGCTAGGACTATAATCTTTAGTGTTTTGAAAAGCGCAAAAATTTCTCTTTAAGTAGGGCCACTAGTAAACCTGCTTAGTAAGCAGGTAGAAGGTGATAAAAGGCAGTAGAAATAGGTGAAAAACAAAGCCTTGTTAAATCTAGTTACAACTTTTGATTTACAGTATCTTTTTCACTAGAAGAAACAAGTGTTATGTTATAACAATATCTCTTGAATACATCTTAGTAAGAAGTTATTCTAATTCTTATTGCAAAAGTTAGATTAAAAAGTATTTTTTAAAAGGTTTTTTATATTAAAGTAGCTAAAGCTAGTTACTAGTACTTAGTATACCAGCCTTTAGCTGCTTTTACAGCTAAATAACGCCAAAGTAAAGAATTAATACAATTATCAATCGCCTGTTGTGGTATAAGGGCCTACTCTTCTAAAATTGCCTTTTCAAACAATTTTACTGCTTTAACGCTTTGATCTATGCCTAAAGAGGCAATAGGCCTTTTTCTTACCGCGTTTTTAAGTAGACTCCAAACGTTTTCAATAGGATTCAAATCCGGGCTATGGGCAAGATGCTCGAAAAGGGGGATTCTATTTCTAGAAAACCAGGCGATTACTGGTGGCGTTTTATGGATCTTGGCATTATCCTGTTGAAATGTCCAGCCTAAATAGAATCAGCTATTAGCTATTTATATTTAAAGAAATATATCAAAAATATAAGGTAATCGCAGAGTTATAGTCTCTTAAAGTGAAAAAAAAAGAGCTTTTAATTACTTCTTTTAAAAAGAGGTTTAACAATAGGATTTAACCCTCTTTAAATATCGAGTATTTGAAAAGATTCTAGTATCATTTGGTGATCTAGTTATTTGTAACTTAGATCTACCACTTAGCCAAATAGCTCCTCAAACAGAGATAGTAATATCGCTGGCTATATTATAGTTAGCAGGCTAGCTATGAATAATATAAAATACTAGATCAATACTCGATTTTCTAGAGCAATTTCTAAGTTTATAAGAATATTTTTCAATTTGCTTGTATTTGTAGTAATAACCTGTTCCTTGCCAACTTGCTTATTTCTCCTTTTTCGGACGTATTCTTGCCTAGCGCCGTGTCTACGCTGAATAGAAGACTTGTCAGAAAATATAACTTCTCTAAAGTTTATCTTTTTCATAATTTTAATAGTCTTTCCAGCGTATTTTTTGCGGTTAGAAACTTTTTTCTTGTTGAGAAGCTGCTTTTTTTTAGCAGTAGAAATAGAGTATTTCTCTGCTTTTAATAAGTGTTTGTAAAGGGCTGAAGCCCTGATGTCTTTAATACTCGACAAAAAGCCTCGTTTTGCTATCTCACAGACCCCGGGTTTCCGTGAGCACCCGGCATCTGTAGGCTTGTCGTATCGGCCTTTCCACTCGGCCCTTCTCAGCCTGCTCGGCTCTTCTGCTTTTTTAGCCTGTTTAACCTTTCTCTTAGCTCTGCGTTATTTTCCTGAGCCACGTCAGCAGCTGCTACGTAGCTACTTTTACCTCTTTTTTAGTACTAAGCACAGACCTTACAGAGAAGTAGATAAACTTGCTAGATAACCTTCGTAGTTCTTTATTTAATTTATTCATTGTTTACCTTGCATCTTTAGTCAATCTAACGTACCCTTACACTCCAATTAAATCCTTCTGTAGCGCTAACGCTGCTACGTCGAATCAGAAGCCCCCTAGAGCTATATCTACGCACAGAAGCCCCCTAGAGCTATATCTAGACAAGAAGCCAGCTAGAGCTATATCTACGCACAAAAGCCACCTAGAGCTACATCTAGACAAGACTCTAATTAATCAGATTGCTAATCTTAGTTCAAGCTGTTTTTAGTCTACTAAGGATTAACAGTAGAAGAAGCACAAGGAGTAATAAGAGATACTTAGCTGTATAAGACCTTATCTGGAACGTTTCGCAACACAAACTGTTAGATAAGTCTACTATATTGCTAGTAGCCCTAGATACTAATCCTTGCCGTTAAACAATACAAGTACTATTTATTTAGTATTTATATATAACAATAGCAGGGACAGAGATAACATCTAGAAGCTTTGCTGTCTAGATAGCAAGACTACACTAAGATAGTGTTAGTAGGGCTAAAATAGAGAACACTCTAGAAGGCCTCTGCCGAGCGAACAAACTAAATAAAATAGCAACTTCAACAATAATACAAAAAGCCTTTCTTATCTAGAAGGCTATTAACTTAGCCTCTAAAGAAACTAAGCTAGAACATAAACAGCTACTTACTTAGCTACTAGCTTTACTTGCTGCATTCAAACTAGTTTAGCAGCTAACACAAACTAAGCATTTTAAACAACTTAATTCAGACGCTGTTAATAGAATAAGAAAGATGTACTAAACTTTTAAAAAGCAGCTTACTACTAAGGTAGAGAACAATTACAGAGGGGTGACAAAAAAAAAGATATCAAAAAAGTTATAGTTTTCAAAGCTTTATATTACTACAACCAGAAGGGCTATTTCCAAAATAGTTACTGATTTGGAAAGCTAAGATCTTCCTCATTAAATTAAACTACTTAGTTAGCTGCTTAGTTAGTACTTTTGCGCTCAACTTCCGCAGTGAAAGTAAAGATAAAAAAACTCAAGAATAAATAACAAAAAAACTTTTGTTTGAAGGTGTAAAAATCGCTATAAAGTATAAATATTAAATAATACTGGTTAAACTCATCTGTGTGTAAGTTTGAAGGTAATTGTAAAAAAAACTATTAAATAGTAATTAAGAGCTTGTTTTTAGGGTTTTTTCTAAATAAATAACGAAGAAAGCTTACTAATACTTAGTGTACTAGCCTTTAGCTTCCTTAACGTCCAAATAACGCCTTAGTAAAGATAGAATACAATTATCAATCGCCTTTTAAGGTAATTAATCCTATTCCTCTCTTATAGCAGCCTCAAAGGCTGCTATACTTTTTTTACTCTTTCCTATACCTAAAGAAGTAATAGGCCTTTTAGCTAAAGCGTTTTTTAGCAGGGCCCACACGTTTTCTATAGGATTTAGATTAGGACTATAAGCAGGATGCTTAAAAAGCAATATCCTATTCCTAGAAAACTAAGAAAAAACTTCTAAAGTTTTATAAATCTTAGCGTTATCCTGTTGAAACTTCCAGCCTATATAGAGGTTAGTAAGTCCTTTAATTATATAAAAAAAGATTGCTACTTTATAATTTAATTAAAGAGTAAACACTCTCTAAGTAGGAAAAAGGAGTATATATAACTTACCTTTTTTTATCGCAGGTTTTACTATAGGAATAAGGATCGTTCTAATATAGTCTGAACTCCTAAAAGGAGTAGTAATTAAAGGGCTTTTAATTACTACTAATTTGGATCTACCACCTATCCAAATCGCTCCCTAAACTTAGATAGAAATATCTTAACCTATAACTTAATTAGTAAGCGTGCTAAAAATAGATTACAAAAAAACAAAAATAATAGATATATTAAAGTTTTTTTTTAGTTAAATAGAGTTTTTTTAAACTTACTTGTGTTAGTTGTAGAAACTATTTTCTTTCTAACCCTAATATTTTGCCGTGTTTGATAGTATTCTGTCCTAGCACCGTGCCCTCGCTTAATAGCAGACTCGTCTGAAAATATAATTTTATCAAAGTTGATAATTTTGAGGTTTTTAAGTAATTGCTTGGCGTAAATATGACGATTATAAGCCTTTTCAACGTCTAAAGGCGTCTTTTTTCAAGAAATGTTAATAGAATAGTTTTCTTTTTTTAAAAAGCATTGTAAGCTTCTAATAGAAAGATCAAGACTATTTTCTTTTAAAAGACGTTGATTTGTCTTTTTAGGGCTTTGAGTAAGGTCTCTATTAAGCACTCTTTTTGCTTTATTTAAGATCTTTGTAGGACGACCTATTTAAGGCCTAAAAGTAGATAAAGAAGCCTTTTTTTTGTTTTATTTAATAATAAGCATTGGTAATACTTCTAGAGGACTTTTCGAGTAAATTACTAATTGAAGAAATAGGCTTGTTTTGTAAGTATAAAGTATAAACCTCTTGCTCAAATTAAGAAAGATTGCGAGACATAGAGGAGGTATTATAAAAAAAGCAATTTGAGAAAAACAAGAGGAGTTAATATACTAGAAGCTTACTAAGCTATTACGTAATTAGCGCTTACGTAAGCAACCCCTATTTTTTCACCCTTTTATTAAACTCTAACAAATTAAAATGTAAGACTCCAAAGTACGCTTACGTTATACTTATGTAAGCTTATTAAACTTATTTTTTTCTTAGCGTGTTTTTATACAATTATAAAAAAGTTATACTGAAATCTATTTTCACTTTTTTTTTCATCTCATTTCAAGCCAGATTACAGGGACAACCGTGCTGACTAAGCAGCTTACTAAGCCACCCAACTCAAAAAGGAAGATATCAGCTTTCCAAATCACTAATTCTTTTAGGTGTAGTACTTCTAGTTGTCGAAATATAAAGCTTTAAAAACTATAACTCTTTTGACATCTTTTTTTTTGTCACCCCTCTGTAAGAGAATTTTAATACAGAAAAAAGGACCTGCAACTACGCCTTTAGCAGGCTAACAGGCTCTGCAGCTACTTGAACGCTGCTCTACCTTAACTAGATAGAATTGTTAAACGCCTGAAATTTTAAACATTTATTAAACTTTCAAATTAGATGTTTAGAGATCTACACAGTACTAAAAGAGCTTAAAACAAGCTTTAGTTTATGTCTTAAGGTAGAAAATCTATCTGTGATTATATTATAGAGTTTAAGGAATAGTTGCTTTTGTTAAATAGTAAGTTAGATAAAGACATAAAGATAATGCTTTTCTAAAAGAGCTTTACTTATAAGCTTTAGGATAAGCATATAAGTATTACCTTCTTAGACTTAAATAATTTGTAGAACAAGTCTATTAAAATTACAGACTATTTATATAGAATAGAGTAATACTCTAAAAGCTAGGACAAGCCTTAAGAACAATACTCTAAGAACAGAGACTAGGAAAGGCCTAAGAAATACAGATTAAGACGCGCTTCTCCTTCTCCTCCTCCTTCTACAGGAGATCAGATAGAAGGGATAGAGTTTACTAAAAGATTAGCTAAGCTATGCAGATTTAGCAATCTAGAACTTAACAGGCTAATAAGAGAAAGACGTTGTTTTACTTGTAAATAAAAAGGATACTTAGCTGCAGATTATACAGAAGAAAAGACGCTAAGAAAGAAAGAAAAAAAATGAGGACTAATGTACTAAAGTCCTTAAAGGCAAAAGCAAAAAAGCTTAATTAGGAAAGCTCAAGTAATAAAGATACTTTAAAGTACTAGAATTTTGATTTAGAAAAAGAATAGCTCTTGCTTAAAGTTGCTAGCAAGAGCTACATATAAGCTAAAACAACTTAGTAAAAAAATCGGCTAGTTTTAGAAAGGATATCAGTAGTAATAGAATTACTATTAAAATGTTAGTAAATTGTTACACCTTTGCTTTAACTCTTATTAATACAGTAAACCATATGTACTTTCTTATTAGCTTTTAACTTGTTAAGAACGCTAGTTTACAGTGCATCTCTATTTCTCTACAAAAATTAGAAAGAGTTATAGAAAAACCTAAAACTATCAACAAGGTTGCTAAGTTAGAGATTAACATTAAAGAATATAAGGGTACTATCTAGGGCTATGTTGCTCCTACACACCCTAGATACAATTCAATACTTAGACAGCTCTAGATAATTAGAAGAGAGGTTACTATTACTCTTTCTAAAAAATTAAAACCTACACTTTGTCTTTTAAACAAAGAATGGAACTACTAAGCACTAAAAATTGCTTTGTTTTAGAGAACAAAAAGTAAAAGTATATAAACACAACAGCCTATTACTTCTATATTAGATAAGCAAAGAAGGACAAGTTAATTTAAATTTTTATAGCTTCTTTTAAGAATATGAAGAAGGCCTCAGCTTCTAAAAAGAAAGTAAATATTTTGTTATTACTTCCTAAAGCGTACTAATACATAGCTTAGATTTTTAAGTTATAAACTGCTTCTGCACTACTCTCTTTATATAGACCTAAGGTTAATTACTAAATTAAGTTACAAAAAGTAAAAAATAGAAAAGATAAAGAACCTCTATAGGGCCCTTTATATAATATAAGTAAACTAGAGCTTTTAGTTCTATATAAGGAGCTAATATCTTTATTAGATAAAGAATAGATTAGAGCTAGTAGTTCTGTAGCTTCTTCTCTAGTTCTATTTACTAAGAGACCTAGAAGAGAATTAAGGTTCTGTGTTAATTACTAAGCTCTTAACACTATTATAAAAAAGAACTATTACTCTTTGCTGTTAGTCTAAGAGACGCTTAATAATATTGCTAAGGCAAAATAGTTTACAAAGATTAACGTCTTTACAGCTTTCTATAAGATTAAGATTAACGTAGGAGATAAGTAGAAGACTGCTTTCTACACTAGATTTAGATTATATAAGTAGTTAGTTATTCTTTCTAGCATAGTAAACGCCCTTAGCACCTTTTAATAATATATTAACTAGACACTACGCAAGTATATTAACAATTTCTGCTTAGCTCACTTTGATAATGTATTTATTTACACAAATAGCACGCTTAAAGAACACTAATGTAATATAAACAAGGTTCTAAAAGCTATAAGTAAAGCTAAGTTACCTTTTCATATTAGGAAATGTCAGTTTAATTTGCAAAGCACTAAATACCTAAGATTTATTATTAGGCTAGAAAAGAACTTTAGATAGACCCTAAGAAAGTAAAAGCTATTTAAGAATAGGAAGTGCCTATAAATATTAAAAGGGTACGCAGTTTTCTTAAATTTACAAACTTTTATCAACGCCTCATTAAGAACTACTCTAGTATAGTTGCCCCGCTCTTAAGGCTTACTAGAGATGTCTCTTTTTAATAGAGAAAGACAGAGCAAGAAGCTTTGAACAAGCTAAATGAACTATTTATTGCTAAACTTATACTAGCTTAATAAGATCTTAATAAGAAAACAATTCTAGAGACTAATTCTTCTAGCTACGTTGTAGCAGGAGTCCTTTTGCAATACAACAACTAAGGAAGATTACAACTAGTAGTATATTACTTAAGAAAAGTAACTTGCGCTTAAAGCAACTATAAGATACATAATAAAAAATTACTTACAGTTATCTACTGCTTATCTAAGTAAGACGCTATACTATGCTTTCTCAAGAAGTTTCTAGTTATTACAGACTACAAGAACCTAGATTATTTTAAAATGCCTAGGCAGCTTAGCAAAAGACAAATAAGATAAATTTAGTTTCTTAGAAAGTTCTCTAATATAGAAATTGCCTACAGACTTAGAGTTAATAACTCTAAGGCTAACGCCTTATTATAAAGACAACAAGATATACGTGTAAACAGTTTAGATGCTTAAATTTACAAAAAGTTTTTACAAGTCTTTAAACTATTAACTGCAACAACTCTAGAAATAGAAGAATAAAAAGAAGAAGAGACTTTTAAGACCTTCTGCTGTAATAGCTATCTAGTAATAGTACTTTAAGAACAATTAGACCTAGAGGAGCTTTAGAACAAAGCTAAAGAAAAAGATAAAACCTACTAGCTAGCCTAGAAAGCAGTAAGCGAGGGAGAAAGCTAATTTCTAATAAATCTAGACCTTAAGCTTTTTATTTCCAAATGCAAATTAGATAATCTTAGGAACCTGCTATACTAAGGTTGAAAATAGGTACTAAACAACGAGCCTTTATACACTAGAATTATCTATAAGACCTACTGTTCTAGGGCTCTAGGGCATCTAGGAAGGAACTTCATCTACTAAGCAGTTGCAAGAGAATACTTTTAGCCTTCTATTAGCTAAACAGTAAAGTAATATATTAGAAACTGCTTAGTTTGTAGAAAAACAAAACTATAAAGAGATAGCTTATAAGGCTTGTTAAAGCCTTTGCTGATTCCTAAGCGTATCTAGAAGGAAATATTAATTAACTTTGTTACAGGATTACTAGAAAGCGAAGGTTACACAAACCTAAAAGTAGTTAATAATATGCTAAGCAAAGACGTAGTTTTAATAAGCTTTAAAAACATTACTACAGAAAGTGTTACTAAAGCGTTTATTAACTTTGTAGTAGCTTACTACTATTTACTAGACTATATTACTTCTAATTAAGGTGTACAGTTTGTAAGCCACTTTTAGACTAGGCTTTGTAAGCTACTAGAGATTAAACAACGTTTATTTTCTAGATATTACTCTAAAACTAACAGCTCTATAGAATAAATAAACTCTACAGTACAAGCCTACTTAAGAGCTTTCTATAATTAAGATTAAACAAACTAGAAAAGTAACATAGGGATAGCTAAGATTGCGATTATAGCAAGACAAGCACAATTTACTAGGATATTACCTTTCTTTCTACAATATAGATACGAAGTAGATCCTCTTTAAATAGTAGTAAGATATAGGCCTTAGAATTAAGCTTAAGGAAGGAGAATATAGGAAGACTACTAGAAAGCAGAAAAGATAGCTAATAAACTCTAGTAAAGTATTAAGTTAGCTTAAGCTATAATAGCAGAATCTTAATAAGAACAAGAACGCTAAGCAAACAAGAGAAGAAAGCAATTACCTTAGCTTTAAATAGGTAATAAGGTTTAGTTAAAGCTAGAAGACTACTATAAAACAAAGAAACTAAGCTAAAAACTTAATTAGAAGAATCTAAAGTACATAGTACTTAAGATTGTTAGACTTAACGCTGTAAAGCTAAATACTTCTAGAAAGATACATTTAGTATTTAATATTAACAACTTCTAGCTAGAGTCTTTAGATTCTTTACTAAGCTAACTACAAGACGACAGCGAACCTTTACTAATTAAAGTAGACGGCAAAGAAGAGTACCTAGTAGAGCGCCTATTAGAGGAAAGAAGCACAGAAAGAAGAAGAGAATACCTAGTTAAATAGGTAGGATACCTAGAACTAACTCAGGAACTAGCTTCAAATCTAAAGGATACAGAGGCACTACAGGACTAGAAAAACACTAGGACTTCTATTAAGGAGGGAGGTACTGTAAAGCGCAGAAGCCCTAATGTCTTTAGTACTCGGCAAAAAGCCTCGTTTTGCTATCTCACAGATCCCGGGTGTCCGTGCGCACCCGGAATCTGTAGGCTTGGCGTATCGGCCCTTCTACCCTGCTCGGCCCTTCTATCCTGCTCGTCTCTCCTAGCCCCTCCTAGCCTGCTCAGCCTTTCTTTTTAACTTTGCACGATTTTCTCTTGCTACATCAGTAGTTACTACGTAGTTACTTGTGCGTACTAACTAGCGCTAAGCTTAGGCCTCACAGGGAAGTAGATAAACCCGCTGCGCAACCTTTGTAGTTCTTTATTCAATTCATTACTGTTCTTCTTGCATCTTTGGTCAACCCAACGCACCCTTACACTAGCTTTTATAAAGGTAGAATAAAAGCTTAGTTAAGTAGGCAGTTAAAAGAGGCTTAAATAATCTAACGTTAAGCAGTTAAAGCGTATAAGTAAAATAAAAAAGAAATACAGCTAATAGAATCTTTTAGTTGTTATAGTAATTAATAAGATCTATATTTAGGTAAGATCTATGCCTGTTAAGGAGGAGTAATTAGTATCTTAAATAAGCTTTCTGTCTAGTCTCGCTCTTAAAAACCTCCTTAAGCTAGGCTAGACAAATATTATGATTAGTCTGGCTAAAAGAAAATAAGCTAACAAATAATGCTTTTTGTTATTAATATCCTTAACCTAGCTTGATTTTAGAGCTCTAACAGCTGACTAAAAGATAGGAGCTTAGGATAGAGCTATACTTTCTGAACAGACGCAGGCTAGGACAGTTACCTACTCTCTAGAACTATCCTAAGTTGCAGCTCTAACTCCTTTTTAATTGTTTATCCTCTTGTCAAACACTCTTTTCCACCTTCTAGTTACTCTAATTATCAAGCCTTTCTTATTTATATTAGAGATTTAAGAAAGCCCTATATTGTGTTCCCTTATCTTCTTGTGTAGTAGCTTAAAGTGGAGGCTATATTTAGCCTCTAAATCAGCTTTGTGGCGATTGCGAAATATTCCTGCCTGCTAGCACAAGATAAGATAGGTAGGACTCCTGTTAATAAAGCGAGTAACCCAGCTTTTTGAAACCTCTCTACTAGCTAAAGATAGAGCAAAGTTACGTATTATTAGTTGTGTAGGCAGTGTACGTTGTTTAGTAAGCGTAGTATATACTGTAAGAGCTCAGTTTCTGGGTGTGGGTGAAGGAGTTGGTGGGCAAGTTGGTGAGGCTGGTTTAGGCGCTGGTGTCTTCGAGTGAGCGTAGACCAATTAATATTGAACTGATTTGCAACTTTGCGATACGAGCAAGATGCGCCTAGTGCGCGCGATTTGATTGCTTTAATTGCTTCCTAAATTAGGTCTATATTTGTGGAGTTATAACGCGATTTGTGTAGGTGGTTGTTGTGTTGGGGTGGCTCAAAACTCGAACTGGCTCAAAACGCGCACAGACACGGCACCTATGCCGTCTACCTCGGTACCTCGGTGGACGGGCCAACGCGCAGGACGGGCCAACGCGCGGTTTTGAACACCAAAACCACTACCAAACTCAAGGCTGTAGAGCCTTACACAATAGCTACTATCGCGAGATTTTTTAGTAGTGAGATCTATAGGGCTCAAATTATATATATAGCTATAGAAATTAAGTTGAGGTTTTAATCGCGCGCCCTGTGGGCGAGGTAGACGCTAGTTGAGCTATAACACCACCTTAAGGCTCTCTACTACTTGTAGGGCTCGCGATAGGCCTCTTTTTTTAAGTAACTTTTTTAAGAGCCTTTAGGCTGCTCCTCTTACTCTTTTAAGAAGTTTTTATAGATTGTTAGAGTTGTTTTGCAGCCCTGCGAGCAGCTGCCCTAGAGGCCTGTTTAGCAGCCCTCTTAGCCTTCTCCTTCTCCCTTACTAATTAAGCTGCAGCCCTCGCCTGTTGCCTTATTTCCTTCGTCTTCCTCTTTACCTGCCTTGTCTCCTTACAATGCCTGTTTATCTTAGCTTTTTAGTATTGTACCTGCTCCTCCTTGCGCTTCTAGAGCTGCTAGCAATTACGTGCCTCTTTCACCTTCCTTAGAGACTAGACTATAGCTCCACCTTAGTACTCCCTAGGCTCCTAAAGTAGGAGAGGCTTCCCTCGTGTTTTATGTGTCTTTTTATTAACTAGAGCCTTGCGTAGGCCCTTAACTTTATGCTAAAAGAAGGTCTTTTAAGTTAAGATTTAGTAATAAACCTAGCTTAGCGTTTAAGCTTGTTTATTACCTTAATTTTTTACTACCTCGCGTAGTAGGCGTTCAACTTCCCTCTAGTATAAGGTACTTAAGCCTAAGGACTTACTACTACTAGTTAAAGGGCTCTTAATACTAAATCTTTTTAATATAACTTTAGGATTAAAGGGTAAAAGGCCTATAGCCTTAAAGGCCTTTAGGATTATTATTTTCTTAAAGAAGGCCTGCTAGGCTTAGTAGAAGAGGTAAAAGAAATCCCTCTTGCTTATTAAGGTGAGACCTGAGTTCCTCTTTAGAAATCTAGATATCTCAGCCTAGTAAGCTAATAAGAGAGGCTTAAATAGGGCAATATTAAGAGGCTGCAGCGTATAGGTTAAATAAGGAAGATAAGTTGCGAGGAGAATCTTGTTCTGATTATAGTACTTAATAAAATCTATAGTAAGGTGAGATCTATAGCCGTCTAGGATAAGTAATTAATAGGAGGATTAAGCCTTTGCTTTAGTATCGCGATTAAACACCTATTCAAGCTACGCAAGACTAATATTGTTATTTGTCTAGCTAGAGAGTGATAAATTAATTTAAACTTAATAAGTTTTAGGATTAAGGGCTTGTAACTAGGTGTCCTGTATTAATCCTGAGGTCAATTAATATATAAGAGTAGGCGCTAGGTAAGATCTATTAGCGCAGATGCAGGCTAGAAGTGTTATCTACTCTTGTAAGCTATCCTAAATAGTACTCCTCCTTTTTCCTTGCTTATATAAAGGCTTACTAAAGATCCTCTTTAATCTTCTTAAAATACTGAGGAGGAAGCCCTTCTTATCTATATTGTATATATAACGCGCCTTAACGTAGTACTGCTCGATTTTCTTACGTAGGAGATTAAAGTATAAGCTGTACTTCCTCCTTAAATCAGCCTTGTGGCGATTATTATCTATGCCTGTCGTCCATCTCAAAGTAAGCTTATTACGGTACCGGTGGACGAAGCGATTAATCTAGTGTAATTTAACCTCTCTACTCGCAATCCGTAAGGCGAAATTTCGTATTATAGCTTGTGTAGGTGGAAGGCCTTGTCTAGTGAGCTATTTAATATACTGTAGGAGCTCTAGCTTCTGTTGTAGGTAGAGAGCCTATTAATTTTAAGACTTAAGGTTGCATAAGGTTAAAACACCTTAGTGTCTTTAAGAGAGCGTAGATTGTACTACACTATACTTTTTTGCAAACTTTGTATACAAGAAATATGCGCCTATTGCGCGTTAATTAATTTTATTAATTGCTTCCTAGATTGGATCTATATTGGTGAAGTTATCAGGTGTTGAAAGGTGGTGTTATTTTGGTGGGGTGAGCGTTGGCCCGTCCACCTCGGTACCGTGTCTGTGCGCGAGATGATCATGTTTAAGTGATAATTACCCTACTAACTCTACAACCTTGTACAAAACGCGTTATAACTCTACTACTATAGAGTTTATTTAGGAAGCGATTAAAGATATTAAATTGCGAAAGCTAACAGCATTTTTTTTTGTACTTATAAGTTGTAAAAAAGTATTTATTTAGTTATTTTTTAAGGTTTCCAAGGTGGTGGTTGTTGTTGTGGTTAAAATAGGGTTTAAAAAAAGTGAAAAGTAGCTACCCTGTACTAATTAATTGCAAAAGTTAAAAAGAAAAGATTGTGTGTAGATAACAAGATTCGAACGGTAGGTAGATAAGTTCTGGAAGGAAAGCTCAGACTACTAAGCAATAATTAGGGTCAAAAATATTCGCTAAAGTACTAAAAAGCAACACTAGTTAAAACGTGTCTAACAGCGATTGCTAGCCTATAGCTGACAACAAGATTATAGTAGGATTGCAATAGGATTGCAACATAATGCAATAAAGGAGGAAAAGGACACGCAGCAGGAGCCTGCAATACTTTATAAAGCTGCTACTTCTTGCCTACTACTTCTTACCTTTTAAACAGCACTGCATACGAACGATTCGCATACAATACACTGCACAGCAGTATAGCGTACAACCTCCGCAACAAGTATCTCTTTAACCTTAACTCTTATTTAAAGACAAGAAGCTTTCCTGTTGTACACCTAGCCCCTAAACTTGTCTAGCTTAAGCTAATTATGCAGACACTTAAGTTTAATAAGCATTTACAAACTTAGCTTCTTTAGAACTTTACAATTATATTTCTTATAAACAACTTTTGAATTTGCAATATCCTTATATACAAAAAGAATATTAAGCCTTAACTTAGCTAGTTGTGGAAGGAATACAAGATCTACAGGGTGTTTTTTTTATTGTAGTTTAACGTCCTTTCTCAGCCTAAAGGGCTATAGAAGACGTGCAGGCCGAGGCCTGCAGGTATCTATATAGTTTTTCTATCTTCTGAGTTATTTACAGGGGGTGGTTTATCCAAATAAAGGTGAGGCTCTTAGCCTATTGTGTAGATGTAGAGAAAGGGGAGGGGGAGGAGGGTGAGTAAGAGAGGGGGGTGCTTAAAGCTAGGTCGCCTAGACAGGCGATTGCATCTAGTTATTAGAGTTTCCTTTGTACTAGGCCTGTGTACTAACCCTAGTTTCTTGAATAAAGGCTATAGTAGCCTTAATACCTGCTTCTGTTTGGAAAAGATACTTTAGAGAGATTAGCTCTACACTGGAGTTCTGGAGTATAGCTCTACTATCCTTATATAGTTGGCACCTAAGGATTATATAAGCTGTGTCCTGTATAGCTCTAAAATTGCATAGGCAAGTTTTAGATTCTGCTTTTCCTCTCTTGAATAGATAGCTCTTTAGGTAGCTATGACCTAGTTTAATTAAAAGAAAGAGCTAGATGTATCTCGCCTAGTAGGAGGGATAAGTATCTTTTTTTTTATTTTCTATTTAAAGGTTGCTAAGTAGGTGCTTAGGTTCTTGCTAGTAGCTTTTTTCCTGTATTTCTTTAGGAGGTTTAACTAGTTAATATTTGCCTGTTGTTTAATTTAAGAACTAACAACTGCTAGGCTTGTTTTATTTGTTAAGAAGATTTTTTTGTAGCCTCTTTTGCTAGAGAGTCTGCTTAGTTGTTTCCTAGTATATCTTGGTGTCCTAGGACCCATTGTAGCGTAGGAGTAATGCCTTTTTCTTCTAGTTAAGTTGCCGCCTCAATGCACCTAATTTGCCACTCTTAGCCTAGGTTATTAGAGGTGTTCTTTAATTAAAATAATGCAGCCTAATTATCTGCGTAAATGTTGACATGTTAACAGTTGTTTAATAAGCTAACTGCGTTCTCTAGCCCTAAGGTAATACCTTCTAGCTTACTATTGTAAACTAGCTAGTTATTTTCTATATTTGCTTGCAGTTCTTTAATAAGAGTAGCTCCTTTGTAAAAGGCAACGCCTACGCTAATTCCTTTGCCGTCCTTTATAGCTAAGACATCTAAGTAAATTAATAAGAGGTTGTTGTTTACTAGTAGTTTCCTATAGTTTTCAGCTTTAATGTCTTTTAGCTTATTTAATTTATAGACTGTGTATGGAGTTCTAGCGTTTTATAGCGTAAAGGCGTAGTGTTGTATTTCCTCTATTTTATCTAAAAGGGCTAAGATAATAGATTCTTAAATTTACTTAAGTTGCTCTCCTTTGTTGTTGTTGATAGCAGTTCTCAGAGGGTGATTTTAATCTAGTAAAGTAGATCTAAAGGCGTATCTTCTTATAGCGTCGTCTAGCCTAACTCTAAGTAGAAATAGAGCGGCTTTTATCTCACTAGGCATTGCAGGGGAAGATCTGAAAGTACCTAGAATCTTTCTACAGACCTGGTTTTGTAGTTTTTGCCTGCTGTTAAGGACGTATTGTTGGCCTTTCTAAAATAGCTAACATCCGTAATTAGCTACACTAGTAATGCACGCTAGGTATAATTGCCTTTTTTTTTTGTAGTTTAACATCCTTTCTCAGCCTGAAAGGCTAGGTAAGACGTGTAGGTTTAGGACCTACAGGTATCTACGTGGTGTTTTCTAATATATTACAAGGAGGGGTTCGTCTAAATGAAGGTGAGGCTTATAGCCTAGAGTAGTTTTAACGAGTAGCTTTCTCAGTCCTTTGTTGTGTAGGAAGTATGTAGAGCTAGTATGCTAGTCTAGTTATCTCTTTTACTTCTTATACGTTGTTGTAGGCTATGCTAGCTGCTCTCTTGTATTGCTTATATAGGTACCTAAGCAGTTCGGTATAGGGTCGATATATGAGGTCAGTATATTGAGTTGGTATAAGGATTTCGGTATAGGTAGATAGCTAGGAGCACTAGCTATCAATTCTAATGTGTAGGTCGGTTCATTAGGTCGGTATATCGAGTTGGTATGGAGGGATTTCGGTGTAGGTAGATAGCTAGGAGCACTAGCTATCCATTTTAATGTGTAGGTCGATATAGGAGGTCGGTATATCGAGTCGGTATAGGGGTTTCGAATAGTAGATAGCTAGCTAGATAAATCTATTAGTTCACTACGCTAATAAATCTATCTACCTAAGTAGAAAGCCGTGGCTTTGTCGAGTAGGAGTCGAATTGCCTTCGATCGAACTCTAAAATCAGCTTACGCACAGACCACTTGCAGAGTTTTTAACAGGTAACCACTCTGTTCACTACAAACGGCCAGCGCGCACGCTACAACACCTGCACCAAGAAAACAGGTGTTGGAAACTGATTTTACGAAGGCGTTTAAGATAGTTGAGGCGAGAAAAAGGCAAAGCCAGACCTTTTCTCGCCTCGAAAATTTGGTGTTCGATGGGTATAACTGCCTTATTGCCCTTAGTAAGAGGCCTTTATTAATATTAGCTAGCCTGCTTAGGCGGAAAAAGGCATAGTTTGCTTGTTGTATCCTTATATAGCAGTAGTCTCTAAATTAAAGGGTATTGTTAAAGAAAATGCCTAACTATCTTACTAGACCTTTTAGCTAGAAGGTCTCTTAGGTAGGTAGCGTGAGCGATCTATTTGTGTCTTTTCTAGATCTTGTCCAATTTGCTAATTCTGTTTTTAAGCTATTAAACTTAATAGCTAACTTTTTTGCTTAGTTAAAGAGGTTTGTTAACACCTTTTTAAGTAGTTTAATATTCTTTCTAATAGATGTTGTTAATATCGAGATTTAAACATTATCTATATAAAATAAGGAGTATATATTATTATTTGTAGTAATGAATTAGAATAGCAGATTTGTATAGATTAGGAAAAGAATAGGAAAGGCTAGACTCTCTTAAAGTGTACTCGTATTAACCTTCTATAGTTCTTCTATTTGTCCATTAAAGGATAACTCTAAGAGCTTCACTAAAAGGAAAGAGTTTGTCTACAATAAAAGGCAGGCAGGTAGCTGTTAGTTGCTTATATTTTCTAGAAGCTTGTTCTTAAAGAAATAGTTAAACGCGCCTCTAATGTCTAAAAAGGCTGTTAAAGTAACTCTATTCTTCTTTCTCTGTTGTTAAATATTGTTGTAGAAGAAAAGTCTAGCGTTAATAGCTAATTTCTTTAGTCTGCCTCCTATTTACGTAGGGTGGAGCAGGTTAGTTGTTTCTGCTAAGGTACCTAGCCTCTTTGAGTAGAGCCTCTCAAGTGCCTTCCCTAGACAGCATAAGAAGAAGATAACTCTGTATGCTTTTAGAATTAAGTAGTCTGGTTTATTTAGCTTTTTAAGGATAACACCTTTTGCTTTTTGCTAGCATTTTAGTTGGTATCCTAAGTTAAACAACGCTAAATAAACTTAAAAAAAAATGCTAGGTTAGTACAGAGGGGTGACAAAAAGAAAAAGCAATCGAAAAAGCTATGGTTTTTTATTATTAAAAACTATTTAACAAGAGAAGCTAATCTAAAAATAATTAGTGATTTGGAAAGCCAAGAACTTCCTTTTGATGCTGGGCTACTTAGTAAGCAGCTTAGTCAGCATCTTCCTGGCAGTTTATTGCACTGAGAATGAGTACTCAAAAATCGTTAATTACAATTAATAATAGCAGTTTATTGACAGTATCAAAATAGCTATAAGTTTCTATTATCATTTCGTCAGTTTATATACTAAACTTATATTGGTTTAATGATATTTGAATTGTTAGAGATAAAGTTATTAACCAAACCGTTTATGATTGTTTTTTATAATATAAAAGCAGATATTGATTACAATTACTTAGTGTACCAGCCTTTAGCTTCTTTAACGTCTTGATAATGCCTAGGTAAAGATAAAATACAGTTGTCTATCGCCTGTTGCGGTATTATATCCCACTCTTCAAATATAGCATCTAAAACCTTGCTATACTCTTTTTGTTATTACCTACGCCTAATGAGGAAGTAAGCCTTTTAGTGAAAGCGTTTTTTAACAAGGCCCAAATGTTTTCAATAGGATCTAAATCCGGACAATAAGGAGGATGCTTAAAAAGTGCGACCTTATTTCTAGATAACCAAGATAAAACCTCTGGAGTTTTATGGATCTTGGGATTATACTGCTGAAACTTCTATTCTATACAATAGTTACTAAGGCCTTTAAAAGTACCAAATAAGATATAAATTATATTAATAAAGAATAAAGTTATAGGACTTAGAATTAGACACATTAGTATACTTAACTTACCTTTTTTTATAGTAGGTTTTACTACTAGTATTAGAATCTCACTAGTTTAGTTTGTATCCCTAAAGGATGTTGTAGTTTTAGGCGTCCTAATAACTACTAATTTTGATCTTCCTCCTATCCAAACTGCTCCCCAAACTTGGATAGAAATATCTCGGTCTATAGATTGATGAGTAAGCTTTCTAAAAATGATTTAAAATACTAGAAATAAACTTTATATAGTAAAGAAAGTTTTAAGTTATTTAAAATATTTTTAAACTTACTTCTGTTGGTTGTAGAGATACATTCCTTCCCAAAGCGCTTATTTCGACGTTTTCGGCAATATTCTGTTCTAGCACCGTGCCCACGCTCAATAGCTGACTGATCAGAAAATATAACTTTATTCAATTTTATATTTTCAATATTAGTAAGCCTCTCCCTAGCGTATGTTAGACGATTTTGAGCCTATTTCTTATTTAAAAGCTGATTTTTCTTAGAAGTATTAATAGAGTTATTTTCCTCTCTTAGAAAGCGTTGTAGGCTTCTTGTTGAAAGAATTAAACTATTTTCGTCTAATATACGCTTTTTTTTTAAAGGACTCCTAGTTAAGTCTCTATTAACAGCTCTTTTCACTGTTTTTGTGATCTTGGTAGGGCGGCCTATAGTAGGCGTAAAGGTAGGTAAAAGATTGTTGTTTTTCTTTTTAATTCGTTAAATAGTTTTATAAATACTACTAGAAGGCTTATCCAGTATAGTACTAATAGAAGAGATTAATTGGTTCTTTGTAAGTAATATATAAACGTTTTCTTCAAACTTTAAAAGTTGAGGAGATATTGTAAAAATAAATTAAAAAACAAAAATGAAGATCAGAATAAGAAAACCGTTTAGAAAATGATTAGTAATCTATTTTAGAGTAATTGCTTACCTAAGCAAACTCCTTTTCTTTATATTGCTGATTAAACTTTGAGCAAGTAAGAAACTATAGGTTGAAATTAGCTCACATAATGCTTACATCATCTTATTAAACTTAGTTTATTTTTAGGAATTTTAATACGCTCACTATTTAGAAAGAGTTAGTTCTATTATTATGCTTTTCATTCTCTGTTTTCAAATTAATTAGCGTGCGTACTAGTGCTGACTAACTCGCTTACTGAGTAGCCAAGTTTAAAGACAAAGTTCTTGGCTTTTCAAATCACTAACTCTTTTTAGACTAGCTTATCTCGTTAATTATTTATTAGCAATTGAAAACTAAAACTTTTTTGATTGGTTTTTCTTTTTGTCACCCCTCTATATCTATATGCCTTTAAGATAACTTCTTAGCTAACTCTATCTAGTTCTAGTAAAGTAGCTTTAATTTTCTTACAGGCTGTGTAAAGCTCCTTTCTAGATAAAATCGGCCACTCCTATTTGTAGTTTCCTTAGTAGTTATTAAGTAATAGAGCAGGTGTAGAAGGAGGTGGTAGAAATAACTTCTTTTTAAAGCTTTGGCACTTTTCTCTAAAAGAATCCCTGCCTATAATAGCAAGCATTCTTATTAATAGGTTGTTTTCTGTATAGGCTATTGCTTTAAATATCTCTTTAGGCTATTCGTTTTAAAAGAACTGTTCTTAATAGTTAAGCTTAGCTTTCTTGATAGCTCTAAGGTATTTATTCTTAGCAAGCAGGTAATACTTTTTCTATAGGTATTTATTTTTTAAGGTATCAAGGGTGGTGGTTGTTGTTGTAGTCAAAATGGTTTTCCAAAAAAGTGATAAGCAGCTACCCTCTACTAATTAATCGCAAAAGTTAAAAAAAAAGATTATATGTAGTTAACGAGTTTCGAACGGTGGGTAGATAAGTTCTAGGAGGAAAGCTTAGACTACTAAGCAATAATTAGGGTTAAAAAATTTGCTAAGGTACTAAAAAACAACACTAGTTGAAACGTGTCTAACAGCGATTGCTAGCCTATAGCCAACAACAGGATTACAGTAGGATTATAATAGAATTGCAACATAATGCGATAGAGGAGGGAAAGGACACGTAGCGGGAGTCTGCAATACTTTATAAAGCTACTACTTCTTACCTACTACATCTTACCTTTTAAACAGCACTGCATATAAATAATTTGCATATAATACACTATACTGCAATATAGCGTATAACCTCTACGACAAGTATCTCCTTAACCTTAACTCTAATCTAAAGATAGGAAGCTTTCTTGTTGTACACCTAGCCTCTAAACTAGTCTAGCTTAAGCTAATTATACAGACACCTAAGTTTATTAAGTATCTACAAACTTAGCCTCTTTAAGACTTTATAATTATATCCTTTATAAACACCTCTAGAATCTGCGATATCTTTATTTATAAAAAGAATGTTAAGCCTTAACTTAGCTAGTTATAGAAAGAATACAAGATCTACAGAGTATTTGCTAATACTAGTAAAGTACTTGAAACGCTCTACTTTAGTATCCCTCTCTTCTTATTAATTGTGTATAAGCTAAGTAAAGAAACTATTAACTAGTTAGGCTAGCTGTCGCATAACGTTAAAATAGCGATAGAGAAGAAAGAGGTAAGAAAGGAGGAGTAGGCGTTTTATTGTCATATGTATAGGTTAGAAAGCAAAGTAATAATAGTGCTGCTTCTTTAATTTATCTTAGAGTACCTAGAAGTAAAGCCTTAATATAAGTAAGCGGCATAAGTAAGATAAAGCGCGTTAAGTTAAGAGGCGATTTACGTCTTTATCTTGCTTTTCTTTGTTTCTGTCTAAACATGCGACACACTAATTGCGTGCTAGTAATACTAAATAAGAGGGCATAAGCCTTAATTCCTATTATTAGCAATAAATCTTTTTTTTTACTAAAAAGGTGTCTACAAAATGTGTGGTCACATCAAAGGGTTGTCTCAAAAGGCTGAAGCCATTTCTATAGGTATAGCGTGTCGTCTCCTCTTCTAGCTACTCGCTTGTATTCTTAAAAGGCTCTGTTTAGGATAGTCTTTAAGAGATCTAGGTTGCTAGTCTACTAAGGCTTTAGTTTTAGTTTTTAGTTTATAATAAGTATAGACTTTTAAAGTGCCTGTTAAATTGCTGTTGTAAAGTCTTCTGCTATCTTATCTAGTCTCTCCTCTAAAGGTTTGTTGAGGCCTAAAAGTAGTTGTCTTAAGAAGTGGTTTAAGGCGCGTAGTAGAGCTAGTAATTAATTCTTTAGCTTTGCTCGAATTATTTCCTCCTGCAGGGTAGTATTAAACAAGGTCCAATTTAATTTTTTTGTGTTGTATTTTCTTGGCAGTCTAGGTAGCTGCCCTTAGTTAACAATACTAAACAGGATAGTGTGGTGGTCTAATCTGACTTCTAGGATAGCTTGCTAGTCTAGAATACTAGAAGCTATATTATTTGTTAAAAAAGTAAGGTTGAGTACGCTCTCTTTTTGCATGTAAGCTCTAGAGAATGTGCCAAATTCTAAAGTATTAATAGAGATAAGTTTTAGTTGTTAACCTACTCTACTAGATCCTTCGCTTGTTAGTTTAGGTTGCATTCTTGTAGGCTCTATCTAGGGTGGTAGCAATCAAAATCCCCTAGGATAATTAAATGCAATCTTATAGACTCTCCTAAGAGGCGTCTTTAGATTATTATTAAATTTAGTCCTTATTTTAGGCTCTTTTTATTGTAGATGTTATAGACGTAGATCTTCCTTTTGTTGAGTTGTATTGTAATAGCTAAAAAGTCGTTGTTGTTGCTAATATTATGATTAACCTCTACTTCTAGATCCTTTCTAATATAAAATATTGTTCTAGGTTATAGGCCTTAATAGGTCGGTAGGATTTGCGTAAAGTCTAGATAGGCAATTAACCTAGTATCCTTATATAGTCCTCTTACTAACCAGGGCTCTTGTATTACAATAATCTTAGCGTTTGCTGTAATAGCTAGATTAATCGCGCTTTCTGTAGCAGGGCTACTGTAAGGCTCAATACCAAGTATGGATACGGGATGCTAGAGATGGGAGGATAATAGTATATTGCCTGTAGAGGAGAGACGAATTGATACCGTCTTGACTACGATATCGTATCTCTACTTATACTAGGGTAATCTATGGTCATATAACCTATTTAGACCTAACATAGTTAAGTCTAACCTTAGCTATTCTGCACTGATCTAACCTAGCCTAGAAGGTCGCCAGATCCTAACATTATCCCCCTTCTTAGGACTAATCCTCCTAGGTTAGTAAGACTAGGGTAGAATAGCCTAGTCTAAGCTATAATACTGTAGTTAGTGCTTTGTTGTTGAGTAGGAGGGAAATTCCTCCTAGAGTATAATTATATAATTTCTAAGGACCTTATATTATATTTTACCTTTACCTTAAGTGTCCGTGCGCTAGAAGCTTCTAGGAGGCTTATTAGCGTCTTAGCAGGGTTGTATAAGCTTCTTTTAAGTTTTTCTACTTTTCCTCCTACACTCTACTTAATAATAACTAGTAAGTCACCCTAAATCTTAAAAATCTAGTTAGTCCTAGTAAAAGGCTATTATATAATATTACAGGCTACTATAGGCTAGGATAGGGTTATTAAGGCTAACTATAGCTTAGCAGCTTCTTATAACTTATTAAATTAGCTCTTCTTTAACAAATTCTGCCATTTCTGCCTATATTAGCCCTACTACAGCCTACTATAGGGTACTATAAGACAAAATAGCCTATATTTGCCTATATAATAGTTGCTGCTTCTAAGATAGACGCTACTATAGTTAGTAACCTCTATATTAGCAAGAGTTAGACCTTTGCGCATTATTATAGTTACTATATTAACTTTCTTGCTAGTAGAGGCGTTTATATATTTAATAAGGTTAGTTGTGTGTTTCCTATAATTAATAATAACACTATAGAGCTTTTTAAGACCTAGACGCATAAAGATAACTCTAGTAAGAAAATCTAGTATATAAAGTGTTTTTGTTACTAGTACTTAGGTTATAAGTGTTATGCAGTACGTTAATAGGCTACTATTAGTTATTATAGGGTATTTTAGCCTATGCTAACATAATGTAGCCTCTTGCTGCTAAGATGCAGCTCTCCTATAAGATTAGTATCTTAGTTAGGCAAATTAATACTAGTAAGCGCAAGGAGAATGTTAAGAATCCTTACTATAACCTAGATGCCTAACTATAGGAGGGAAAGGCGTAAGAGCCCTACTACTTTTGCTAGAAGGTCTCTCTTACTATAACTAACCTTAAGCTAGTTAAGGCTAAGCTAATTACGCGGGCTTAAGCCTTAAATAAAAGGATTATAAAGTAAGTAGGCTTTTATAGGCTATAGTAGCCTATTATACCTTATTATTGCCTTTGCTAACCTCCTTTAGCCAATATAAGCCTTAGGCAAAGCAGCTTTTTCTTTATAATAATGCTATTTGCTTTAATTAAGATCTTAAGAGTAATCTACATCCTAACTGTTGTTCCCGCAATAACTGTACTATTAAGGCTAAGGCTAAAGCTAATAAGTTCTTAGAGCAGCAAGAGATAAAGGAGCTAATCTCTAGTACCTCTAAGAAGGTATGTATACTCTATTATTAGCTATAATAAGCTGTTCTAACTTAGTATAGCGTAAGATTACTAAGAGCAGCTATTCCCTACTTAAGTAAGAGGTATATTGTATAAATGTAGAGTTGTTGGCCCTAGAGTCCTAACATGCAAACGTTAAAGGCAATACTAAGGGTAGCTTAACTAGGTCTATTAAGAGGGTTAAGACCTAGATCTAAGAGGCTAAGGACAGGATAGATAAACTTTAAATAAGTTAATATAGGCTATTTTAGGCTACAATAGGTGCCTAAGACCTTAAATATATACATATTAGATGCATATAGGAAGTACTTGCTCCTAATAAAGTTTTATAGGTTAAACTAGGCTATAATAGCCTAGTCTAAGGTGTTCTAGTAGATACCCTAATCTGCATAAGTTAAATAATAACATAGTTCCTTTTAGACTTAGTAATTTCTTGCTAGTATAACTTTTCTCCTATAAATTAGGCTATTTAGCTCTAGTTATTTCTTAGTCTTATTGTCCTGTTAGCCTTAGTGTGCTGTAATGTGCTATACTAGGCTATTACAGGCTAATATAGGTAGGAGTTAGGTACGTAAGGGTAGTTTTTATAGTCTTAGGCTAAAGTACTATTAAACACCTAACTAAAAAAACCTCTTGTAAAAGGAAAAAATAGATAAAAGTATACTTTAGTTATCCTCCTTTAATTTACTTAGAGTTATCCTCTTTTTTCTTAGAAGGTTGTCTTTAACCTCTCTTTAGTTTTACCTTCTTAGTTTAGTGATAAGGAAGTATATTATTATTATCTTAGAATTTCTTAAGCGCTTCTGCGCTTAAGTTAGGACTAGGTTCCTAGGAGTTCTTCTCCTTAGGATAACCTTTCTAAGAGACTAAGTATTCCTACTAATTAGCCTTATTCTTTTTTCTTTCTAGTATACAATATACTTTGTACACGTTGTTACTTAATTCTCTTAAAGTGTCTATATTCTGCCGCTTTAGGTGTAGTATTTTCCCTGTTAAGTTATATAGCTCTAATAGTAAGGCGTAAAAGACTAAGTAGATATTCTTTAGCTTTAGCATGTCTACTTTAAACACAGATAAGCTAATCTAGGCTATAATATATTTAGGTTCTATAAACTTCTAGTTTATCTTTTTTTTAGCCTTATTAATTGTATGCAATAATTTAATACTAAGACTTAGTCTCCTACTTTAAGTATAATAAGTAACCTCTTCTTGTTTACATATGCCTTCTAGTAAGTATTAGCTATAATAATCTTTTATTTGTATTTGCTTTCTAGGCTTAGCACTCTAGAGGCAGTTTATAGTTCTATAAGGCTTTCTCTATTGCCTAAGGCTATACTAGGCTATTCTGCGCTAATTAGGTCTTTCTTATAGTATGCTTAGAAAGGAGTAGTTCTAGTAGTTATATGTATGCTGTTGTTGTACACGAATTTGCTAATAAAGATTTATAAGGCCTAATTATCTTGTTCTAAGGTGTAGTAGCACTAAAAGTATTATTTAAGCGTTTAGTTTTACCTTTCTATCTGTCTATCTGTTTATAAATAGAAAGTAGACGTAAGAACCCTTTTAAAGTTTATATAGTATTAGAAGGTGTCTTAATACTTTGTATTTATTAGCAGGCCTCTATCTAAGATTACCCGTCTTAGTACGCTATGTAGTCTAACTACTTTATGTATCTAAGCCTAAGCTAGGTTAGTACTGTCCTAATTAGCCCTTGCTAGGATATAATAGGCTATTTTAGTTAACTAGTATACTATAATAAGTATTAAGTTGTATACTTAACTTTGTATCCTACTAAGAGGTAATTCTATAATAAAATTTATTGTTACGTCCTTCTACAGTCTATTTAGCGGGGGTAGAGGTTTAAGAGGGCTATAGGGCCTATAACAAGCAGTAGTTAACTTTCTATAAGTAAAGTAGTTATAATAATACTTTATTATGTCTTTTTTTATGCCCTTTTAGATATATTACTATTGCAGTTTTTCTAGTATCTTTTTTGTGCTAAAGTAACTTATAAGTAAGTTATTATAGTATTCTCTTAGTGCTTATGCCTTGTTCTAAGTATCAGTAAGCTCCCTTAGACGTAACAAGCTTATTTTAAGCTAAGATAGGTTATTTTAGTCTATATCTACGTCTAATTTGTTTAACGTAGCTTCTATGTCCTTATTAGTAATATTGTAGTCTTTTAGAAGTTCTGGATCTTTAAGCGTAGTTCTCTCTGCTTACTTAAACTCTTTTAGTACTTTTCTTAGAGTAAATTACTACTTTATTTATTTACTTAACTAAGTAAGGGTTGCTGTAATAAGTAAGCTTTATATGCCTTTATTACTAAGAATGTTTCTTATTAGCTGTATAAAAGCCTTATTATACTTTTAAACTAGTTTTTATAACTTAGTTATATAGTTAGGACAGCAGGATAGGCTATCTACTAGATATAACTAAACTTAGTAGTAGTTAAGAATTTTAGTTTTAATAAACTATTTAAGGTACTATTCGTTTGTTAGAATCTTAAAATAGATATCTTTAAAGTAGTAGCGCTAGTCTTCTAAACTCTTAACTATTGCAAAGAGTTCTTAGTTATAAATGTTATAGTTGTATTTAGCTATAATTAGCTTATGTAAATAGAAGTTAACTAGCCTCTATTGCCTTATAGTAGGCGATTCTAGGACATATTAGCTTAGGATACCTAATATCGCACTACTAGAGGCATCTACTTCTACTTTTGTCTTTCTATTCTTCTCAAAATGCGCTAGTATAAGTATATTTAGAAAAGAGTCTTTAAGTTATTAGAATACTCTTTTTACTTCTTCTCTAATATCTAGAGTTTGACTTTCTTTCTTTCTTATAGCGTAGCCTTTTCTAGCTAAGCCTAGGCTTTTCTAGGTTAATATAGTTAAGGGTAGGGCTAACTTAGAGAATCTAGCAATAAATCTCCTATAGTAGTTTATAAAGCTAATAAATATCCTAATATCCTGTAATATACGTAGAATAGGCTAATTTTAAATTGTCCTAATCCTATCCTTATTAATTTTAACACTATTTAGTGTAACTATATATCTAAGGTATTCTATGCGCTAAGTATGCTATTTACACTTACTAAGCTTTATGTATAGCTTAGCTTCGCGTAATTTTTAAAGTACTTTCTTAATATAAGTTTTATATTCTTCTCTTATCTTAGAGAATGATAAGATATTGTCTAAGTAAATAATAGAAGATATATTAACTAAGCTAACTAGTGTTTAGTTTATATAAGCTTAAAACTGCGCAGGAGCGTTTGTTAGACTAAAAGGTATAATAGTATACTTAAAGTAGCTATATCTTTTGTAGAAGGCTATTTTTTATTCATCTTCTTCCCAAATACGCACTTTATAGTACGCTTCTTTTATATTAAGCTTAGTATAGTACTTAGCTTGCGCTAGTCTATCTAACAACTCTATAAAAAGCGGGAGAGGATATCTGTTTTTTACTATAATTTTATTTAGACTATAATAATATATATATAGCCTTATTATACTGTCTTTCTTCTTTATAAAGAGTATTAGTGCGCCTACTAAGGACTGAGATCTTCTTATTTATCACTTTACTATATACTCTATAAGATACTTTCTTAATAACTCTAACTTTATCTTTAACAGGTTGTATAATAGCATATACAGTAGATTTATACTAAGTAGTAAGTTAATTACTAGATCCTATAGTTTATGCTTTGCTAGGACTGTAGAGCTCTTCTTTAAACACACATCTGCGTATTTAGCGTATTATAAGGGAAGTTAGCCTATTTTAGCTAATTCTTAGCTATTCTAGCCTAAAGAACCTACAATATATATGTATACGTCTGCTATTAGGTCGCGCATACTCCTTTTAAAGGTTTTAGCATCTTCTACACCTATCTTCTAAAAGCTACCTAAATTTTAGGACTTCTTACTTTAAAAAAGTATATGTCTTGTTGTATAGCTTATTTTTAGGTTATAAGAGTTAATTTATAGTAACCTAAGGTAAATTAGGTACCTCTTTAAGTCTAATACTATAAATAAGATATACTGTGTCCCAACGTGTTCTTGTAAATCTGTAATAGTTATATCTACTTTAGTTCTACTATAGATAGTAAGCTTGCCTCTATTTACCTCTTCTACTAATAGGCTAGGTAAAAGATTAATAGGCAAGTCTTGCTCCTTTGCTAATATAGCAGACATAAAGTTTAGTTGTAAGCCTTTATCTAATATAGCTTTTATAAGCTTTAATACCTTAACTATACACTTTATAGTTAAAAGGTGTACTAGCTTAGGTAAGATTACTTTACGTAGCGTGCCTATGTCTTTATTCTCTTAATAGAGAGTAATGTAGGCAGCAAGGTAGGAGTTAAGTTCCTTTGCTTTTAGTCTTTTTCTAACTTAAGTGCGGTGGCGCTGTTTATTGTCTTCTCTAGCTTACCTAGCTTATAGTAGTTAGACTTATAATGTCTAAGTTCCTTGCACTTATAACACTATAGAGTATATCTTTTAGCGCTTTTCTTGCCTAGTTTACTCTCATTTAGGCTATTATAGCCTATTCTTGCACGCTTTGTGTTTTTTTAAGTATTTTTCTTATCTTTTAACTTTTTTTAGTCTTACAGTACTCTTACTTTATTTTTTTCAAAGTATTGCAGTTTAAGCTCTATTCTTTAAGTCTTTTACTAGTAAATAAAGTTTACGTGTTTTTCTACTTGCGGCAGTGTTACCTGTTAGTTTACTAGAAGTAAGAGAAGACTTTTTTTAATATTCTTACACAATGCTGTAGTATATTCTAGGACTTAAATATTAGGTGTATAATCTAAGCCTAATTCTTTCTAAAATAGTCTTATATAGTCTAATAAGTCTGTAGGATTCTAATTTAGGAGTTAATAAGCTTGTTTTAAGTAGTTATAAGCTTATTACTTGTGTTCTTAGGGTAATCCTAAGGAGTTTAACATTACTTCCTTTAGGTCTACCTAATTTAGTATCTAAGAGTGTAACTTCTATTTTTCTACAATTTAATGCGCGTGCTACAGCGTTTTTAATAACTCTAAAATATATATTATTTTAAAGTTAAATTTCTAAGTCTTTAAAGTAAAACTTTGTAGTATACAAAGAAAGTATAACTTATATTCTTTTTCTTATTAATTGTATTACACATAGTTAGTCTTTAAGAACACATATAGTAGCTCTAAACGTAGAAGCCTAGATAATAATGTTAAGTTAGTTTATTTACTTAAAGCTATAGTTTTTAGATCCTTATTTAGTGCGTTTAGGTCTCCTAAGGTTACTTTATTATATATCTTTTTAAGCTTAGCTAACTTGTGTTATTTTAGTTGTTTCTTTTTCTATGCACGCAATTGTGCTAGCTCTTAGTCTAGGGTAGCCTCTTTTAAGCTATCCTAGCCTTTACTAGGGGTGTATAGGCGTTGTGGCGCGAGTAGGAATTAAGATGTGTTACTTTCTTTATCTTTGTCTATCTCCTAGTTAATAGGTGCCTGTTCTTGTTCCTCTTTAAGGATAGGTGCTAGTTCTAATAATCTTGTCTTTTAAGTTCTTAGGTTAGATAATCCTTTCCTATTGTTAGCAAGGGTACGGGCGCGGCTGTCTGTATAGGTAGATCAAGCACTTATTGTATAGCATAAGCGTATCTAAAAAAGATTAATTTAAATGTAAGGCTTGATACTAAGTATAGATACAGGATGCTAGAAATAGGAGAATAATAGTATATTGCCTGTAGAGGAGAGACGAATTAATACTGTCTTGACTACGATATCGTATCTCTACTTATACTAGGGTAATTTAGGGTTATATGACCTATTCGGACCTAACATAGTCGAGTCTGACCTCAGCCATTCCGCACTGATCCCACCTGGCCTGGAAGGTCGCTAGATCCTAACAGCTACTTCTATTAACATTTATTTGTAGGACTTTAATTATACTAATTAGTTTAATTAGTCCTAGCTGTCCTAGCTTATAGGATTTGACATTCTTAGCTGTTTACTGTATAAAGTTTGTTGCAGTTAGTACACTTAGATATGGTGTAGATACAGGGTTTTCCTTTACTAGCACAAGACTTGCACTTGTGTTGGCTAGTGTAGTGTGCTTTGCTACAAATTTGGCAGGGTACTTTTAAGCATCTAGCCTTTAAGTAGCTAAATCCTTAGCATTTGGTGCATTGTTTTAAGGTATTAATAACTCGTAGTTTCTCTGCTCTAAGGCTTTGCCCTAGAATGTAGAGTTTCCCTCTAATAGCCTTTTAAGCATCTTCCTCTGTAGCAAAGGCCACGCATGCTAAACTTAAGTTTTAGTTCTCTCTTTTGTCCTTAGGTGTAAGCTAAAAGGGGTTGCCTATAACTTTTAAGCCTTTGTTAAAGGTTTTAATTTCTTCTTTTACTACCTCTAGGCTGTAGTTTGTAGGAAGCTTGTAGATAACAACCTTAAACTAGGGAGTAATAAGCTAGGCGGCCTTAAAGGTTGTGATATCTTGCTATATAGCCTAATTCTCTGGCTTCGGCCTTTCAAGACAACCTTTTAATGTGACTACACATTTTGTAGACACCTTTTTAGTAAAAAAAAAGATTTATTGCTAACAACAAGTATCCGGGCTCACGCCCCTTTGTTTAGCATTACTAGCACGCAATTAGTGTATCGCATGTTTAGACAGAAACAAAGAAAAGCAAGACAAAGATGCAAATTGTTTCCTAACTTAACGCGCCTTATCCTGCCTATTCTTATTACTTTACTGCTAGGCGTTTCTAAATAAAGTAAAGTAGTAATACTATTATTGCCTTGCTTACTAACCTATAGACGCGACGATAGAAAGCCTACTTCTCCTTTCCTACCTCTTTCTTCTTTATTGCTAATTTAACGTCTTGCAATAGCTGTTTAAGCTAAGTTTTAGTCTCTACACTTAGCCCTTGTACAACAAATAGAAAGAGAGAGATGCTAAAGTAATAGATCTTAAGTACTGCACTAGTATTAGCAAATACCTTAGAAATTATGTATTTCTTATACAACTAGCTAAATTAGAGCTTAATAATCTTTTTGTATATAGAGATATGTTCGCCAATTTGACGTCTTGCAATAGCTGTTTGAGCTAGGTTCTAGTCTCTGTACTCAGCCTTTGCACGACGAACAGGAAGAGGGGGATACCAAAGCAATAGATCTTGAGTACCGCGCTAGTATTAGCAAATACCCTAGAGATCGTGTATTCCTTGCACAACCAGCTAAATCGGGGCTTAACAATCTTTTTGTATATAGGGATATCGCAGATAAAGGACTTGTTTAAGATTTTTATAAGCTTAGAAGTCTAGCTAGGTAGTTAAATTTTAAGATACTTAATAAATTCAGGTGTCTGCATGAGTAGTTCAAGTTAGACTAAATTAGGTGCTAGGTAGACAGTAGCAAAGGATGCTTTTTTTAGAAGAGAGCCTAGAATAAGGAGATGCTTGCCGCAGAAGTTACACGCTATTGCAGTGTATCATATACAAATTGTTTGTATGCGGTACTGTTTAAAAGGTAAGAAGCAGTAAGTAAGAAGTAGTAGCTTTAGCTTTATAAAGTATTGTAGGCTCCTGCTGCAGTACGTACGTATCCTTTCCCTCCTCTATTGCATTATATTGCAATTCTATTGCAATCCTACTGTAATCCTGTTGTCAGCTATAAGCTGGCAATCGCCGTTGAACACGTTTCAACTAGTGTCGTTTTTTTGTACCTTAGCAAATTTTTTAACCATAATTATTACTTAGTAGTCTGAGCTTTCCTCCTAGAACTTATCCACCCACCGTTCAAATCTTGTTAACTACAAAAAATCTTTTTTTTTGACTTTTGCGATTGATTAGTAGAGGGTAGCTGCTTTTCACTTTTTTAGAACCCTATTTTAACTACAACAACAACCACCACCTTTGACACCTTAAAAAAATTAATATAGAGATATGTGAAGTACTAAAGCCTTGATGTCCACTAGTACTCGGCCTGTGGCCTTCGTTGGCTTTTCTTACCTCAGCATTAGCACCTTAGTACTAGCACCTCAGCACTAGCTGCTGACTGTCGGCCGCACTAGTTACGCTAACTGTTAGCTGACCCGGCGACCTCTAATAACCTTAGTTTGTCCTAACCTTAGTTAGTCCTAACTACACAAATTAGATATAAAAAACCCACGTAGTCTCTCTATAGTTCTATATCTAATTTATTCACCTTCTACTGTTACCTTGCATCTTTGGTTAACCCAACGCACCCTTACAATTAAATTAGATCCTTCTTTAGCTACTCGCGTAGCTACGTCGTACCTAGGAGCCCTCTAGAGCGATATCTAGACAAGAAGCTAGCTAGAGCTATATCTACGCGCAAGAATCTAATTGATTAGAGCGCTAGTTAATTAGTTAACAGTTTAAATCCACTAAAGGATTAACAGAACAAGCACTAGATAGAAAGTACTAAGGGATACTTAATTGCATAAGTCTTTAAGGCGTTTAAATTTGTTAGATAAGCCTACTAAGCGTAGTAGCCCCTACACAAAAAGGATAAGCCTACTAAGCATAGTAGCACCTATAATAATTCCTATCAACAATATAGAGTACTAGCAAGTACCTACAAATACAATAGCAGAACCCTTAACAGCTTTTCTAGTTATAAGGATAGTAGAATTATACTAAGATAGTGTTAGTAAACCTAAAGTAGAAACTACTTTAGAGGGACTTTGTAGAGCAAGGGGCTTAGATAAGATAGCTACCTCTACAAAAGTACAGGAAGCTTTCCAAGCTTAGGAAGCTATAGGCACAACATTGCAACAACAAAGGGAACCTAAGGTAGAACAACAACCTCTATCTTAGTTACCTACCCTATTAGCTGCCTTAGGAAATTAACAAGCTTAAACGCCTAGGCGTTTTAAACAACTAGATCCTAGTACCTTTAATAGAAATAGAAAGATGTACTAAATTTTTTAACAACAACTTACTGCTAAGGTAGAAAACAATAAAGAAGATTTTAACACAGATAAAAGGACTTATAATTACGCTTTAAGTTAACTAAAAGGCTTAGCTACAACTCTTACCCTGCCTTTCCTTAACTAAATAGGGATTTCTAATTTATAGAACTTTAATAAGCTATTAAACTTCTTTAACTAGATGTTTAGAGACCCCTATAGCGCAGAGAGAGCTAAGAACAAGCTCTAGTCTATAAGCTAAGGCAAGAAAAGCATCTGCAAATACATTATAGAATTCTAGGAGTAACTGTTACTATCTAATAGTAGCTTAGACGAGGATACAAGGATAATGCTTTTCTAAAAAAGCCTTATTTAGAAACTTTAAGATAAACTTGTAGGTATTACCTATAAGGATTTGGATAGCCTACAAAACAAAGCAATAGAGATTGCTAATTACCTCTACAAAATAGAGGAGTACTCTAAAGGTAGAGACAACAAGCCTAAGGAGTATAAATCTAGGAGAGCTTCTCCTCCTCCTTCTCCTTTAAAAGAAGACTAGATAGAAGGGATAAAATACACAGGAAGAACTGCTAAACCTTAATAGTTTAGTAACTAGGAGTTAGAATAGTTATATAAAGAAAGACGCTATTTTAACTATAAATAGAAAGGCTATCTATCTATATATTATATAGAGAATAAGAGATTCTCTAAAAAGGAGAAAAAGACTTTAGTTAAGTCCTCTAACTCTGAGAAAAAAAAAGATAATAAGCTTAGCAAGGGAAGCTTAAATAAGGACTTATATTTAGAAAAAAAGTAGCTGCTATTTAAAGTTACCAGCAGGAGCCTCTTATAAGTTATTGTAACTTAGTTAAGAAGTAGGCTAAATTTAAAAAGAATATAAGCAGTAATAGAATTACTTTAAAGGCGCTAGTAAATTATTACACTTTCGCCTCTACTTTAATTAATACAGGAATCCTTGTATACTCACTTATTTGCCCTTAACTTATTAAGAACGCTAACTTACAGTGCATTTCTATTTCTCCTAAGAGATTAGAAGGAGTTACAAATAAACCTAGAACTATTAATAAATTTGCTAGGTTAGACATTAATATTAAAGGCTATAAGGATACTATTGAGGGTTATATAGCCCCTACACACCCTAGTTACAATTTAATACTTAGACGGCCTAGATAAATAGAAGAGAGGTTACTATTACTCCTTCTAGAAAAACAATTTACATCTATTCTTCTAGCTAAAGCATTAAGTTACTTAGCACTAAGAATTGCCCTATTAAAGGAGACTAGAGATTAAAACAAATAAGTGTAACAGCTTATTACTCCTATATTAGGCGGCCAAAAAAGGATAAGTCTATTTAAACTTTTACTGCTTCTTTTAAGGATATTAAAAAAGCCCTAGCTCCTAAGAAGAAAGTAAAAGTCCTCCCTTTACTCCTTAAGGCTTATTAACACCTAGCTTAGATTTTTAATTTAAAAACTGCTTCTATACTACCTCCTTTACGCGGATCTAAAGTAGATCACTAAATTAAACTAGAAAAAGACAATAAAGGCAAGGAAAAAGAGGCTCCCTAGGGACCTCTATATAGTATAAGCCGCCTAGAACTCCTAGTATTATAAAAGGAGCTTATTTCTCTACTTAATAAAGGATAGATTAGAGCTAGTAGCTCTCCTGCCTCCTTCCCTGTTCTTTTTGCTAAGAAACCTAGAGAAATATTACGTTTCTGCATTAATTACTAAGCCCTAAACGTTATTACAAAAAAAGATTGTTATCTTTTACCTTGAATTTAGAAAACCCTTAATAATATTGCAAAAGCTAAATAGTTTACAAAGATTAACGTTTCTGCAGCTTTCTACAAGATTAGGATTAATGTAGGAGACAAGTAAAAAACAGCTTTTGCACTAGATTTAGGTTATATAAGTGGCTAGTTACTCTATTTAGTATAGCAAACGCTCCTAGTACCTTTTAACGCTATATTAATTAGACCCTCCGCGAGTATATTAACGATTTTGGCTCAGCCTACCTAGACAATGTATTAATTTACACCAATGGCACACTTTAAGAACACTAACGCAATAAAGATAAGGTTTTAGAAGCTATAGGCAAGGCTAGATTACCTTTAGATATCTAGAAATGCGAATTTGACGTACAGAGTACAAAATACCTTAGAGTTATTTATTACTAAGCCAGTAATAGCTCAATGGGATCCTGACAGAGAAACAATCCTAGAAACAGACTCTTCTAGATATGTAGTAGCAGGAGTCCTCTCGCAATACAACAATAAAGGAAGCTTACGCCTAGTAGCTTATTATTTAAAAAGATGACTAGTACGCAAAGCAATTACGAGATACACAACAAGGAATTACTAGCAGTTATCTCCTACTTATCTAAGTAGGATGCTATGCTACAATCTTTAAAGAAGTTTATAGTTATTACAGACTATAAAAACCTTAAATATTTTAGCAAGCCTAGACAGCTTAGTAAGAGACAAATAAGATAAGCTTAATTTCTAGGAAAGTTTCCTAACATAGAAATATCCTACAGGCTTAGAGTTAATAACTCTAAGGCTAATGCCTTATCTAGGAGACAACAAGATATGCTAGCAAACAACTAGAATACTAGGATTTCTATAAGGTTATTACAAGTATTTAAACCTACAACTACAGCTACTAACAAACAACTAAAGAAAGAAGAAGTGCTTAGAACTTTTAACTGCAACAGCTGTCTAGCAGTAGTACAAGAGCAGTTAGATCTAGAGGATCTATAGAATAAAGCTAAAAAAGAGGATATAACTTACTAAATAGCCTAGAAAGCTGTAAAGGATAGGAAACAATAAATTCCTACAGCTTTAGATCTTAAACTTTCTATTTCTAAATACTAACTAGATAATTCTGGAAACCTTCTATACTAAGATTAAAAATGGGTACCTAATAATAAACCTCTAAGAACTAGAATTATCTACGAGATCTACAGTTCTAGAGCCTTAGGCTATCTAAGAAGGAATATTACTTATTAAGCTATTGCAAGAGAATACTTTTAGCCCTCTATTAGCAAAAGTATTAGAAGGTATATAAAGAACTACTTAGTGTGTAGAAGAACAAAACTCTAAAGAGACAGCCTACAAGGTTTACTAAAACCTTTACTTATACTTAAGCAAATATAGAAAGAAATTTCTATAGATTTTATTATAGGGTTACTAGAAAGCAAAGGCTGTATAAACCTTATAGTAGTTATAAATAGGCTTAGCAAGGACGTTGTCCTAATAAGCCTTAAGAACATTACTACTAAAAGTGTTACTAGAGCTTTTATTAACTCTGTTATAGCTTACTATTAGTTACTAAACTATATTACTTTAGATAGAAGTATACAGTTTGTTAACTATTTTTAGAGTAAGCTTTGCAAGTTATTAGAAATTAAGTAACGCTTATTTTCTAGATAATATCCTAAAACTAACAGGTCTATAGAAAGAATAAACTTTATAGTACAGGCTTATTTATAAGCCTTCTACAATTAGTATTAAATAAATTAGAAAAGCAACTTAGGGACAGCTAAGATTATAGTTATAGCAAGGCAAGCTTAGTCTACTAAGATATCTCTTTTATTCCTATAACACGGCTATAAAGTAGATTCTCTACAAATTATAACTAAGTATAGCCTTTAATAATAACTTCTAAGGAGAATACAAGAAGACTATAAAAAAGAAGAAAATATTTTTAATAAACTACAATAAAGTATTAAGCTTACATAAGCTATAATAAGAGAAAGTAAACAAGATCAAGAAAAGTAGGTAAATAAAAAAAAGGACTAATTACCTTAGCTTAAAATAGGCGATAGGGTATAGTTAAAACTAGGCAACTACTACAAAATAAAAAGGCCTAGTAGAAAACTTAACTAGAAAAATCTTAAGTACATAGTACTTAAAGTTATTAAACTAAACACAGTTAAATTAAATACTCCTAGCTAGATTAACCTAGTATTTAATATTAATAACCTTAGACTAGCGTCCTTAGACCCTCTACTAAGCTAGCCTATAGACAACAATAAACCTCTACTAATTAAGACAGAGGATAGAGAAGAATACCTAGTAGAGACCCTATTAGAGGAAAGAGGGAGAGGAAGAAAAAAGCAGTACTTAGTTAAATAGTCAAGATATCTAGATCTAACCTAGGAACTAGCTATTAATATAAAAGATACAGAAGCCCTAGAAGAGTGGAACTCTAAGTAACAAGATTACTACTTCTACTATTTTTTTAGGAGGGGGGGATTGTAAAGAGCTAAAGCCTTAATGTCCTCTAGTACTCGGCCTGTGGCCTTTGTTGGCTTTTCTTACCTCAGCATTAGCACCTTAGTACTAGCACCTCAGCACTAGGTGCTGACTATCAGCCGCACTAGTTACGCTAACTGTTAGCTGACCCAGCGACCTCCAATAACCTTAGTTAGTTCTAACCTTGGTTAGTCCTAACTATCCAGATTAGATATAAAATCCTACGTAGTCTCTCTATAGTTCTGTATCTAATTTATTCACCTTCTACTGTTACCTTGCATCTTTGGTTAACCCAACGCACCCTTACAATATATTGCAGATAAGAAACTTGTTTAAGATTTTTATAAACTTAGAAGTCTAGCGAGGTAGTTAAGTTTTAAAATACTTAATAAATTTAGATATCTGCATAAGTAGTTTAAGTTGAACTAAATTAGGTGCTAGGTAGATAGTAGCAAAGGATGCTTTTTTTAGAAGAGAGCCTAGAATGAGGAGATGCTCGCCGCAGAGGTTGCACGCTATTGTAGTATATTGTATGCAAATCGTTTGTATGCAGTGCTGTTTAAAAGTTAAAAAGCAGTAGGTAAGCAGCAGTAGCTTTAGCTTTATAAAGTATTGCAGGCTCCTACTGCAGTACGTACGTGTTCTTTCCCTCCTCTATTACATTATGTTGCAATTATATTGCAATCCTACTATAATCCTGTTGTTAGCCATAGGCTGGCAATTGCCGTTAGACACGTTTTAACTAGTATTGTTTTTTAGTACCTGTAAGGGTGCGTTGGGTTAACCAAAGATGCAAGGTAACAGTAGAAGGTGAATAAATTAGATACAGAACTATAGAGAGACTACGTAGGATTTTATATCTAATCTGGATAGTTAGGACTAACCAAGGTTAGAACTAACTAAGGTTATTGGAGGTCGCTGGGTCAGCTAACAGTTAGCGTAACTAGTGCGGCTGATAGTCAGCACCTAGTGCTGAGGTGCTAGTACTAAGGTGCTAATGCTGAGGTAAGAAAAGCCAACAAAGGCCACAGGCCGAGTACTAGAGGACATTAAGGCTTTAGCTCTTTACAATCCCCCCCTCCTAAAAAAATAGTAGAAGTAGTAATCTTGTTACTTAGAGTTCCACTCTTCTAGGGCTTCTGTATCTTTTATATTAATAGCTAGTTCCTAGGTTAGATCTAGATATCTTGACTATTTAACTAAGTACTGCTTTTTCTTCCTCTCCCTCTTTCCTCTAATAGGGTCTCTACTAGGTATTCTTCTCTATCCTCTGTCTTAATTAGTAGAGGTTTATTGTTGTCTATAGGCTAGCTTAGTAGAGGGTCTAAGGACGCTAGTCTAAGGTTATTAATATTAAATACTAGGTTAATCTAGCTAGGAGTATTTAATTTAACTGTGTTTAGTTTAATAACTTTAAGTACTATGTACTTAAGATTTTTCTAGTTAAGTTTTCTACTAGGCCTTTTTATTTTGTAGTAGTTGCCTAGTTTTAACTATACCCTATCGCCTATTTTAAGCTAAGGTAATTAGTCCTTTTTTATTTACCTACTTTTCTTGATCTTGTTTACTTTCTCTTATTATAGCTTATGTAAGCTTAATACTTTATTGTAGTTTATTAAAAATATTTTCTTCTTTTTTATAGTCTTCTTGTATTCTCCTTAGAAGTTATTATTAAAGGCTATACTTAGTTATAATTTGTAGAGAATCTACTTTATAGCCGTGTTATAGGAATAAAAGAGATATCTTAGTAGACTAAGCTTGCCTTGCTATAACTATAATCTTAGCTGTCCCTAAGTTGCTTTTCTAATTTATTTAATACTAATTGTAGAAGGCTTATAAATAAGCCTGTACTATAAAGTTTATTCTTTCTATAGACCTGTTAGTTTTAGGATATTATCTAGAAAATAAGCGTTACTTAATTTCTAATAACTTGCAAAGCTTACTCTAAAAATAGTTAACAAACTGTATACTTCTATCTAAAGTAATATAGTTTAGTAACTAATAGTAAGCTATAACAGAGTTAATAAAAGCTCTAGTAACACTTTTAGTAGTAATGTTCTTAAGGCTTATTAGGACAACGTCCTTGCTAAGCCTATTTATAACTACTATAAGGTTTATACAGCCTTTGCTTTCTAGTAACCCTATAATAAAATCTATAGAAATTTCTTTCTATATTTGCTTAAGTATAAGTAAAGGTTTTAGTAAACCTTGTAGGCTGTCTCTTTAGAGTTTTGTTCTTCTACACACTAAGTAGTTCTTTATATACCTTCTAATACTTTTGCTAATAGAGGGCTAAAAGTATTCTCTTGCAATAGCTTAATAAGTAATATTCCTTCTTAGATAGCCTAAGGCTCTAGAACTGTAGATCTCGTAGATAATTCTAGTTCTTAGAGGTTTATTATTAGGTACCCATTTTTAATCTTAGTATAGAAGGTTTCCAGAATTATCTAGTTAGTATTTAGAAATAGAAAGTTTAAGATCTAAAGCTGTAGGAATTTATTGTTTCCTATCCTTTACAGCTTTCTAGGCTATTTAGTAAGTTATATCCTCTTTTTTAGCTTTATTCTATAGATCCTCTAGATCTAACTGCTCTTGTACTACTGCTAGACAGCTGTTGCAGTTAAAAGTTCTAAGCACTTCTTCTTTCTTTAGTTGTTTGTTAGTAGCTGTAGTTGTAGGTTTAAATACTTGTAATAACCTTATAGAAATCCTAGTATTCTAGTTGTTTGCTAGCATATCTTGTTGTCTCCTAGATAAGGCATTAGCCTTAGAGTTATTAACTCTAAGCCTGTAGGATATTTCTATGTTAGGAAACTTTCCTAGAAATTAAGCTTATCTTATTTGTCTCTTACTAAGCTGTCTAGGCTTGCTAAAATATTTAAGGTTTTTATAGTCTGTAATAACTATAAACTTCTTTAAAGATTGTAGCATAGCATCCTACTTAGATAAGTAGGAGATAACTGCTAGTAATTCCTTGTTGTGTATCTCGTAATTGCTTTGCGTACTAGTCATCTTTTTTAAATAATAAGCTACTAGGCGTAAGCTTCCTTTATTGTTGTATTGCGAGAGGACTCCTGCTACTACATATCTAGAAGAGTCTGTTTCTAGGATTGTTTCTCTGTCAGGATCCCATTGAGCTATTACTGGCTTAGTAATAAATAACTCTAAGGTATTTTGTACTCTGTACGTCAAATTCGCATTTCTAGATATCTAAAGGTAATCTAGCCTTGCCTATAGCTTCTAAAACCTTATCTTTATTGCGTTAGTGTTCTTAAAGTGTGCCATTGGTGTAAATTAATACATTGTCTAGGTAGGCTGAGCCAAAATCGTTAATATACTCGCGGAGGGTCTAATTAATATAGCGTTAAAAGGTACTAGGAGCGTTTGCTATACTAAATAGAGTAACTAGCCACTTATATAACCTAAATCTAGTGCAAAAGCTGTTTTTACTTGTCTCCTACATTAATCCTAATCTTGTAGAAAGCTGCAGAAACGTTAATCTTTGTAAACTATTTAGCTTTTGCAATATTATTAAGGGTTTTCTAAATTCAAGGTAAAAGATAACAATCTTTTTTTGTAATAACGTTTAGGGCTTAGTAATTAATGCAGAAACGTAATATTTCTCTAGGTTTCTTAGCAAAAAGAACAGGGAAGGAGGCAGGAGAGCTACTAGCTCTAATCTATCCTTTATTAAGTAGAGAAATAAGCTCCTTTTATAATACTAGGAGTTCTAGGCGGCTTATACTATATAGAGGTCCCTAGGGAGCCTCTTTTTCCTTGCCTTTATTGTCTTTTTCTAGTTTAATTTAGTGATCTACTTTAGATCCGCGTAAAGGAGGTAGTATAGAAGCAGTTTTTAAATTAAAAATCTAAGCTAGGTGTTAATAAGCCTTAAGGAGTAAAGGGAGGACTTTTACTTTCTTCTTAGGAGCTAGGGCTTTTTTAATATCCTTAAAAGAAGCAGTAAAAGTTTAAATAGACTTATCCTTTTTTGGCCGCCTAATATAGGAGTAATAAGCTGTTACACTTATTTGTTTTAATCTCTAGTCTCCTTTAATAGGGCAATTCTTAGTGCTAAGTAACTTAATGCTTTAGCTAGAAGAATAGATGTAAATTGTTTTTCTAGAAGGAGTAATAGTAACCTCTCTTCTATTTATCTAGGGCCGTCTAAGTATTAAATTGTAACTAGGGTGTGTAGGGGCTATATAACCCTCAATAGTATCCTTATAGCCTTTAATATTAATGTCTAACCTAGCAAATTTATTAATAGTTCTAGGTTTATTTGTAACTCCTTCTAATCTCTTAGGAGAAATAGAAATGCACTGTAAGTTAGCGTTCTTAATAAGTTAAGGGCAAATAAGTGAGTATACAAGGATTCCTGTATTAATTAAAGTAGAGGCGAAAGTGTAATAATTTACTAGCGCCTTTAAAGTAATTCTATTACTGCTTATATTCTTTTTAAATTTAGCCTACTTCTTAACTAAGTTACAATAACTTATAAGAGGCTCCTGCTGGTAACTTTAAATAGCAGCTACTTTTTTTCTAAATATAAGTCCTTATTTAAGCTTCCCTTGCTAAGCTTATTATCTTTTTTTTTCTCAGAGTTAGAGGACTTAACTAAAGTCTTTTTCTCCTTTTTAGAGAATCTCTTATTCTCTATATAATATATAGATAGATAGCCTTTCTATTTATAGTTAAAATAGCGTCTTTCTTTATATAACTATTCTAACTCCTAGTTACTAAACTATTAAGGTTTAGCAGTTCTTCCTGTGTATTTTATCCCTTCTATCTAGTCTTCTTTTAAAGGAGAAGGAGGAGGAGAAGCTCTCCTAGATTTATACTCCTTAGGCTTGTTGTCTCTACCTTTAGAGTACTCCTCTATTTTGTAGAGGTAATTAGCAATCTCTATTGCTTTGTTTTGTAGGCTATCCAAATCCTTATAGGTAATACCTACAAGTTTATCTTAAAGTTTCTAAATAAGGCTTTTTTAGAAAAGCATTATCCTTGTATCCTCGTCTAAGCTACTATTAGATAGTAACAGTTACTCCTAGAATTCTATAATGTATTTGCAGATGCTTTTCTTGCCTTAGCTTATAGACTAGAGCTTGTTCTTAGCTCTCTCTGCGCTATAGGGGTCTCTAAACATCTAGTTAAAGAAGTTTAATAGCTTATTAAAGTTCTATAAATTAGAAATCCCTATTTAGTTAAGGAAAGGCAGGGTAAGAGTTGTAGCTAAGCCTTTTAGTTAACTTAAAGCGTAATTATAAGTCCTTTTATCTGTGTTAAAATCTTCTTTATTGTTTTCTACCTTAGCAGTAAGTTGTTGTTAAAAATTTAGTACATCTTTCTATTTCTATTAAAGGTACTAGGATCTAGTTGTTTAAAACGCCTAGGCGTTTAAGCTTGTTAATTTCCTAAGGCAGCTAATAGGGTAGGTAACTAAGATAGAGGTTGTTGTTCTACCTTAGGTTCCCTTTGTTGTTGCAATGTTGTGCCTATAGCTTCCTAAGCTTGGAAAGCTTCCTGTACTTTTGTAGAGGTAGCTATCTTATCTAAGCCCCTTGCTCTACAAAGTCCCTCTAAAGTAGTTTCTACTTTAGGTTTACTAACACTATCTTAGTATAATTCTACTATCCTTATAACTAGAAAAGCTGTTAAGGGTTCTGCTATTGTATTTGTAGGTACTTGCTAGTACTCTATATTGTTGATAGGAATTATTATAGGTGCTACTATGCTTAGTAGGCTTATCCTTTTTGTGTAGGGGCTACTACGCTTAGTAGGCTTATCTAACAAATTTAAACGCCTTAAAGACTTATGCAATTAAGTATCCCTTAGTACTTTCTATCTAGTGCTTGTTCTGTTAATCCTTTAGTGGATTTAAACTGTTAACTAATTAACTAGCGCTCTAATCAATTAGATTCTTGCGCGTAGATATAGCTCTAGCTAGCTTCTTGTCTAGATATCGCTCTAGAGGGCTCCTAGGTACGACGTAGCTACGCGAGTAGCTAAAGAAGGATCTAATTTAATTGTAAGGGTGCGTTGGGTTAACCAAAGATGCAAGGTAACAGTAGAAGGTGAATAAATTAGATATAGAACTATAGAGAGACTACGTGGGTTTTTTATATCTAATTTGTGTAGTTAGGACTAACTAAGGTTAGGACAAACTAAGGTTATTAGAGGTCGCCGGGTCAGCTAACAGTTAGCGTAACTAGTGCGGCCGACAGTCAGCAGCTAGTGCTGAGGTGCTAGTACTAAGGTGCTAATGCTGAGGTAAGAAAAGCCAACGAAGGCCACAGGCTGAGTACTAGAGGACATCAAGGCTTCAGCCCTTTACAGTACCTTAGCAAATTTTTCAACCCTGATTATTGCTTAGTAGTCTAAGCTTTCCTCCTAGAACTTATCTACCCACCGTTCGAATCTCGTTAACTACACACAGTCTTTTTTTTTGACTTTTGCGACTGATTACTAGAGGGTAGCTGCTTTTCACTTTTCGGAAACCTCATTTTAACTACAACAACAACCACCATCTTTAACACCTTAAAAATGAATAAAAGTAAAAGCTTAAGGAAGGAGAATACAGGAGGACTACTAGAAAGTAGAAAAGATAGCTAACAAACTCTAGCAAAGTATTAAGTTAACTTAAGCTATAATAGCAGAATCTTAACAAGAATAAGAACGCTAAGCAAACAAAAGAAGAAAGCAATTACCTTAGCTTTAAATAAGTAATAATGTTTAGTTAAAGCTTAAAGACTACTACAAGATAAAAAGACTAAGCTAAAAACTTAATTAGAAGAATTTAAAGTACATAGTACTTAAGATTATTAAACTGTACGCTATAAAGCTAAATACTTCTAAAAAGATATATCTAGTATTTAATATTAATAACTTCTAACTAGCTTGCTTAGATCTTTTACTAAGCTAACTATAAAACATTAATAAACCTTTACTAATTAAAGTAGACGGCGAAGAAGAGTACTTAGTAGAGCACCTTTTACAAGAAAGAAGCATAGGAAGAAGAAAAGAATACCTAGTTAAATAAGTAGAATACCTAGAACTAATGTAGGAACTAGCTTTAAACCTAGAAAATATCGAAGCACAATAGGACTAGAAGAACTCTAAGACCTCTATTAAGGAGGGGGGTACTGTAAAGAGCTAAAGCCTTAACGTCTTTAGTACTTAATTAAAAGCCTTGTTTTACTATCTTATAGATCCTAGGTGTCTATGCGCACCTAGCATCTGTAAGCCGGGCGTATTAGCTCTTCTACTTTTCTAGCTTACTAAACTTTTCTCTTAGCTCTGCGCTATTTTCCTAAGCTACATTAGCAGCTACTACGTAGCTACCCTTGCCTCTTTCTTAGTACTAAGCACAGACCTTATAGAGGAGTAGATAAGTTTACTAGATAGCCTTTGTAGTTCTTTATTTGATTCACTACTGTTTTCCCTGCATCTTTGGTTAATCTAACGCACCCTTACAAGTAGCTTTTATAGCTATTAAGAATAAGTAGTTAATACTTACTTATAGTATACCTCATTATATAGGTATTAAAGTGCTTTAACTAGGCAAGAGTAAGCTAGTTATTTGTCTAGCTATCAGAACTAACTTTAAGTACTTAGTTAGTAGGCAAGTTCTTAAACTAGACGTTAATAAGCACTTTGCCTATAAAAATAACAAAAAGTAATAAATAGTAACTTAATACGCTTATGCCTTAAATTATAGTAACTTACTTACAGTTACCTAGCTAGACGCGTTTTTTTTTACTAAATTTTTCTAAGCCTATAATAACTATCTGTAATAAAATTTTGCCTATTATAAAACTAGTTTTATTAAAGTTGTAAATGTTATTATTTATAATCTCCTACTTCTCCTTTTTTGCCTTAACTAGATTAAACTAGTGCTAGATAGCTGCTAGGTCCTTATAGACAGCTTACTAGTAATTATAAAGACAACTTTAGCGCGTATAGAGCTTAAGAGTCTTTTTAATAAAGTTGTTAATCAAGTTCTTGCTAATAGAGTTGCTACTATGCTTATAAAATAGTTTATTAGCTATTACTTAAATATTAGCTTTTGTAGGCACAAATTCTTGTATAAACTCTTTAAAAATATACTTAACTATAGCTTCTTTTTCTAGCTTATCTAGGCGCTTTAAGTTCGCTTTATAGTTACGTTAGAAGGGCTTTCTAGCGTGTTAGTTAGACAGAGTACTTTAAGGCATGTTACAAATAGAGACAGCACGTCTTTAGCTTTAAACACGTTGCAATTAGATATTAAAAAGAGCAAGCTAAAGATCTAATTTATATTAAGTTAATAGATAGTTAATTGCGTTGTTAAGACATAACGCGTTGTAGTGTCGACGTCGACACGCTAGTAGGGCGTGTCTGATTCGCTTGGGTGTCCGATTCGCTTGTGAACCACGTTAGTGGTGTTACGCGTTGTTGAAAAAGTGGTGTTGCATAGGCGGATCGGGCGTTACGCCGTCCCGGGCGTTAGGTACCTACGCCGTCCACCTCGGTACGGGGTGCTAAGCGAGGCTATGACAGCGCCGAGCGCTAGAACGTGGAAATGGATTGTATTGTTGCTCCGCGGAAACCATGGATGAGGTGACGCGTTGATGTTGATGAAAGAGAAACTGTGTGTTTTTGGCGAGAATGAGGTGTTGTTGCTTGGTTTGTGTCGCAGTGGAATATCAGGGGCGCACGGCTTTGCACGCACGTGTGAGGAAGATGGCGCGATGGGTACCTTATTTCCGAGGATATTTGAAATAAGTATGCTGCCAGTGGCCTGTTTGTTGGCATATGGCGTTATGGATTCTTTCCATTGAATCGTATGATTGCGGTTTTCTGTAGGTTCCTGACTTCAAGTCTGTAACAGCCTGGGCCTGGCCTTAAGAGGTCACCTTCTTATCCACTACCAAAGATCCAGGAGCAGCTCTGTTCCGAATCGCAAATGCGTATTGGCACGCAGTGTTCGAAAGGTCGTTGACTGTAGGTACGAAACAGGCCTAGGATAAGTACAGGATCCCTTGTTTTTCTCGTATGCCAAATCGCATTGAGATGATTCGTAGAATATGATTCTCAAAGACGTGGCAGGTCTCAAGCCAGTGTACATGAACGCGAAGTAGTTCGATGTCTTTTCCGTCCTTGTGAGTGCGATAGCGTCTTTACAGCCAAATCCCACCTATTCAACGTCCTGTGATTTTTTTGCTCGTTCTTGCCTTTGACGGGAACCACATGTTCAGATATGCTTGTCAGCACTGCTAGTTATGTTGTACAGTAATTACTACTGAGAATTAATCGACAATCGCTAAGATCGTAAATACTGCGCTTTCGTTGCATTGAGGACAGATGTTGAACAAACAGAGCTTTGGCAGGCACAAGACTCTAACGTGGAACAAGACGTTTTTATTCAAGTCGTGTCCTGTTTTTGGACTTATAGGGAAGGTACGATTGTGTTATTCTTTGTGGAGAGATGAGGACATCATAACTTGCTCATAAGAACTCTATCGTTCATTGGCTTGTCCGTTGTCTGGCATTTTCGGGAGGCTCCAGAGCAGCGACAAGAACGGATTGTAAGTCCTAGCTCATAATAAAGACACTGATTTCGATCACCTTCTTGTAATTTTCTTGCTCGCAGATGTACCAAAACGATTTGTTTACATGCTGGGAAGTGACGTGTTGACTGGTAAAGTGTCTCGCATTCCATGTTGAAGTATGCGCCTAGGTATTTGTATGTCGTGCATTCATGCTTCTTCTCAACTCTTCTCCATAGGTTTACTCTTCAGTAAACGCAGCGTACTCCTCTTTTGTCATCGTCTTGCCAATTGGCTCTCCAGACACGGTGATCTTCGCAATCCACGCCTCACCCTCGGGGTCTTTGTTGACATTAGCCGGCGTCTGCTCTAGCGCCGAGTTGACCTCAGCAACGGTACCGGAGATGGGTGTGAGGATGTCCGAAGCAGACTTTACGGACTCGACAGCGCCGATGGCGTCGCCTTCGCTAACGTCCATTTCGACCTGGGGAAGCTCGATGTAGACTACATCGCCAAGGGCTTTTGCTGCGTATTCGGAGATGCCTAGGGTGCCTGTGCGATGTGTCAGCCGTTGTGCGCTTGGATAGTAAGGGCATCTGGGGATGTGGGGGTGTGGGGGAGGCTGCACATACATGTCTTGCCGTCTGCAGACATCTCAATCCACTCATGGTCCTCTGTGTACTTCTTCTCCTTCACTGATCCCAGTCAGCGACTATGCTCGCAATTCAATTGCTTTCCAAAACTGCAGGCGTGCGTACGTGCGGCAGAAACCGAGAATAGCCGTTGCTTAGTCGCCTGCTGCCACCTCTGGCATAGGAAAGGCGATGGTCTCCTCGCAGCGGCAGAGGTGAATTGGCGCGCAGCGCGTGCGATCGAAGTCCGGGCAGCCATCCTGGATTGATTGTGTGTAGAATTGTAAAGCTTCAAGTTGTGGGAGCTGGAGAGTTGATAACACGCGCCAAGATATCGGTGTGGAGCTCCTCCGCGGTAGCGGAAAGGTTGGCCGCATTCGAACACTTTTTGCGACGGAAGGCACGACGGCAGCAACAACACCGCGCAATTGAGCAAGATGCTGTACGAGATGATAGGAGTGGTATGTTGAGTGTCGCATTACTTAGATGAGTACATGCTAACGAGTATAGGTACGGCCTGGCCGCCTCTCTGAAGTAAAAGAGTATGCCCGCCCTCCCCTCACACGGTCAACTCCAGTGTACCGCTGACACAATATCTTGCAGAATCGCCAAAACCGCCGGCAAGATCGTCCTCGATCAGCAGGGCGTCGTCCGCGGCGTCTCCAACTGGGGCACCTTCCTCCTCCCCAAGCCAGCGAAGAAGCTGCAATCCACACACCACTACGGCCACCACTTCATCATGCGCTTCGATGCGAGTGCCCGCGCACAGCACGCGTTACGGCGAACCATGAGCTTGGACCCCAGGTTGATAAGATACAGTGTGGTCAAGATGGGTACCAAGTTTGAGGAGATCAAGGATGTGCCAGGAACCGCCAAGTTTAGGTGATGGGTTTATGAAGAGGAATAGAGAAGAGACGGATGGGTTACAATGACGGACATGTATCATATAATGTACACGGATCGATATCATGGTACAGGTTGCATTGTACATGGCGTTTGGGATATCGCGATGCACTACACGGAGACATGTGTTTGGCCACACAGCGGAATCAATTGTTCAGCTGAGACTTCTGTTGCCATTTTTTGTGCTTCTGGTCTTTGTAGCAGATTGCTACAGGAACGATGTGGTGCATCAGATGTTGGTCCAACTGGGCGTAGCGCACTTATAATCGAGCAGCTCTCGCTACCGCAGTCTCTTGGCGGAACATGTGTGGGGGCCCTCCTCCCTCGTCAGCCACTCGACTACATCAGAACACTCCGTCTATCACGACACTCATCACATCCTACATCATTGACATGATTGCCTTTCTCCATTTGCCTCGACGGTTACGAGATGGAATTTACCCCTAATATGCCGCCCAAGATGGTGGCTACGTCTACCACCAGCGCACATGCAGGCTATGCACAACCAATGGCGGTGCTATCGATGTCTCCTCGATGCGAACTTGCAGCCAAATAGTCCACGAGTTAAGACCGATTGTATTCCGGATCTACACGCTCACCTACAGGACGGGATGGGTAGACCGTGCGTCAAGCGACAGAGCGTGTCGTTTGCATTCGTCTTGGATTTTATTGACAGGAGAGTAGCCCAACGATTACACCGAATCCGCGAATCTATCACAGTTGATATGATTGATCGTGCTGGAAGGGTGTTCCCGCAATGTGTCCCTATGCCTCATCTCCTCCGCGATCCTAATATGCAGAATTCGCCGATCTTTGCGAACCTTGCTCCTATTGAAGGTGCAAAAGATCGAACGATACAATTCTGCAGCACGTGGAGTGAATGCACTTCAACAGTTCACTCGTGTCATGCGAGAGATACAACGAGGCGAGGGAGAAGTCCGTTTCGACATAGGAAACCTACACGTTGCTGATCACCATGAGGAAATCCAGATAGACAAAGACAGGAAGCCCTCCGAAGTAGAAGTAAGTGATTGTATGGAAACTTTCGAGGGAACTTGCTTCCAACCCCCACCGTTCTCCGGCTGGGAAGACATGTCACAGGACCATATGAAAACGATTTGCAAAGCGAGTGATTGCATTGATACGGAGGACAGGACAACAAGTAGAAGGCGCTGTGTTGCTGCACGGAGCCGGAGCCGGAGCCGGAGCCGTTACGTCAGTCTCGACAGTAATCTTTCTTATTGGTAGACCCTGGGATTCCGAAGGTACTACGACGCGCACGCACGTGGTTGGTGACTAATCCAGACGCGACGCGACGCGACCAGTGGTGTTTTCTACGGGCCTAAAACCCCACCCCACCAGCAACTTCTTCGTTGAAAATACACGCTGTTCTTTCGCGGTACAAACAATAGGCAGTACGGCGCCTCATCGCCATGCAGATCTCCCACGTTGAAGTGCCCGCCGAGATCGTCGGCATCATTGCACATCATTTGATCTGTATCGAAGGCCTCCTAGAAGCTTGGAAGTTGCGTCTTGTATGCAGTAAGTTCTACCATCGAGAGTTTCTCATTTTCCGACGCTGACAGAAGGTAGCAACCTTCGCGAGTGCAATCAAAGACGATGCGCTCTTGTATCAAACCAAGGACGTCCTGGGTGTGCACCCGTCTAAGACGATCATGTTGCATCTAATGCCGGAATATCTCTATTACCAAGTCAGAAAGCCTCTTGACATCATGAACGGCTTGTCGGTACGTGGTTCTGGCAATGTGGTAGTGCCACACTACGCAGAGTGGCCGTGTACACTAATACCATTGATAGGCCAAAGTCTTGGAGATGCATTCGTATATTTGTCAAGAGCGCAAGGTCGCCAACCACGAGATGGAAAAGCGACTTCGCGATTTGTGCGCCGAAATGGTACAAGCGATTACCTTCCCCGTCCTCCACCGTTTCATGTGGGATGAACCAACCTCAGACAGTTATTGTGATTTACATTATCAATGGTGTGGAACCGTCTACTGTTCACGGCTCACCGTTCAAGAAAAGATTGACGCAGCAATGGTGCTACGTGCCTATGAGTTGCAGGAGGGCCTACTAGATCCAGAAACAAATTACGACATGGAAATTCGACGCATGAATCCGCTTGTCGCGGCGGTGGCCATCGACGACCAAGACAGCCTACGAGTGATCTTAGGTCATGTGAAGGAGAAGGAGGGAAGCAGTAACCCGATGAGTCTCGATATACACTACGCCATGAAGCTTGCGATAACGCGACAGTCTGTTGATTCTATCAGCTGTCTAGCTCCATTCTTATGGAAGCCGTCCCGTAGCTTTATAAGCTCAAAAGACATGTACGTACAAAGCTTGCGAGACGCAGTTAAAAGCACCCAACGTCCGAACGTGGATGTAGTACGCCAGATACTGTTGCACTGCCCATTTGAACCCAGGGTCAGCTCAGACGTCTTTCTCCATGCTTGCAGGACAGGCAACCTCGACATTGTGAAGGTTCTGCTATCAGAAGGACAAATAGATGTGAACAAGGGTAACTCCCGGACTTTGCCGCTCCTTGTCGCTATCAAAACCTCTGACATTACTATCATCGGAGCATTGCTTGACGCTGGCGCCGACATCAACAAGACAGATTACGGAAACACCAAGCCGGCACAGTACTGTGGTGCACCAGCACACAACCAAACTCCACTCGAGTTTGCCGCCGACCTTTCGATGATTGCGTTCAAGTACCTACTCAAGCGAGGTGCTGTCGTGCGTCACGTCGACCTATGGTACACGATATCAGAAGAGGATTCATACAACGTTTTGCGAAAGGCCAGGATGAAGCAGACCGGTGATGTTGTTCCGACATTCTTGAAGAGTCAGGGTCGGGTGAGGAAGGATTGGGACGCGTATCAGCAGAGTGAAGAAGATAGGCTTGAAAAACAGAGAAGGAAGTATCGCATATGATGTGTATTAGGGCGAGCTGGGCAACGTTGCATTAAATGCACATTTGGGTCAGTGGGGGGTTTCGTTCATTTTGGTCTTCCAGACAAGCCCGGATGCGTTCCGTAGGTGTGTAGACATATTTGCCACCTTCACCTAGACTTTTTTTTGGGCGTTTGCAAGAGCCACACTCACCATTCACCGCGAGCAATATCACCGCACTAGCGGCAGTAGCGCGGTGACTTCCAAATACAACAACAAACTTGTTACCTCGACTTCCTCTTATCGCCTCACGCGAAACCTGATATTTGTGAGGCAACCTCACTTCGAACACAACACCGCGGAGCACTTGGGGATAGGTGTATACACTGTGAAGGTATTGTAGCCCCCTCGAATGCTTGAACAACACTAACTTCAGTATCTGTTAGCCAGAAGAAGCGACATACCCTCCGCGACGATGCCGCTCCTCGATCTGCCGCCCGAAGTATTCGAGAATGTCGTTCACGAACTGGTTTCGATCGCTGGTATTAATGGAGCTTGGAAAGCCCGTGGTGCTTGCCGTGAGTACAAGACTAGCTACATACTTGTTGCGAATGTGGACTGAACAAATGAAGGTACCTTCAAGACCGCTATAACGTACGAAGTCTTCGCCAAGCAAACAGTCGAGACATTCAGGCGCACTGCACAACGTATCTTTGATAACAACTTAGGACTCTACCTCTACTATCGAAGTAAGGAACCTCTCGATGCACACTCGCATCTACCAGATATGATCAACTATATGGTCAATTATCTGGCCAAGGAACTGGATATCGATTCAGACTAGGTGAAGGACACTATGCGACAGGGCCTTTGTGATAGTCTTCAATCATTCTGCTCCCCTGACTGGACCCTACCGGTCTTGAAAGGTGGACTGGGGGGTATGCCGACGAACTCAGGAACCTCTGATCCACCTTCATTCGGAAGTCTCGAAAAACTGGTGGCCGCCATTTGCCTTCGATATCATCGTCTTGTGCCCGCCTTAATGCAAGAAATACCCGATCTACCTCCCCACCCTTTCTTCGGTGAGCCCCTGCAGCTTGCAACAAGGCTCGGTCACGAAGATGTCATAAAAGCCATCTTGGCAAGCATTTCGGAAGTTCTCAACAATGGAAAAGAGTCATGGTTCCTTAGGACTGCTATTCTGTTGGATAAAGAAGAGTCGATTCCCGGGCGGGCTTATCCAGATAAAGGCTTCGTCATAGCAAATGCGATAAACGCCGCTATCGACCAGAATGATGAAGACCTTCTGAACATCTTCGTAAAATGGTACAAGGGTCACGGCTTCGCCTTCCACAAGAATACTTACAATCACTTCTTGGAGACGGCTATCCGCAAATCCAGCCTCGCAATTGTCAAAGTTGTTCTCCAACTTCCGTACCACAACTATGTCGGCGCCAAGAAAGTCAACCTGACTCACTTCCAGATGGCGTGTAGTCGCGGTCGCGAAGATGTGGTCCAGCTTTTCTTGGATGAAGGCCATATTGATGCCAACGGCAAGACGAAAACCTCACCACTGGTCAAAGCGGCGCTTTCAGATTTCCCTGCCATTATCAAGATCCTTATAGACGCTGGTGTGAACATAAACCAAGCGTCTCGTTGGAACTCCAAGAACGTACTACCCATTATGGTCGCGATCGAAAAGAGGAACCTCAACACTATCCGTTATCTTCTGAAAAGGGGTTCACATTTGCCCCCAATCTCGACCTGGCCCACAGAGAAGAGGTTTGGTCGCTGCTTTGAGATACTGCGGCAGGCTAAGATGAAGGAAGGTGGCGGTCACGATCTTCCGGTCTTCGCAGAATTCCGCAGGATGTCGCCTGAAGAGAAGGAGAAGCTTTGAGTACAGTGCACGATTCCCTTGAACCGTTCTCAACTCTTACTCTGGGCGATTACACGAGCGAATTAGCGGTCAAAGCGGGTAGGTATCCCTTACTACGGCTTCTGGACAGCGCAGTCACTTTTGAAACGGGGATTTACGAGCGAGGTTGATTTTTGCATGCTTTCGAAAGTCACGTTTAGCTCTTCTCTTGAGCAGGATACTTGATGTGGCGTGGCTTAATGCTGATCTGTCCGTTACTACGTAATTACACTATTTGATCGAAGCATTAGGCTAGGTCAGTGAGTAGATGTCTTTACTATGATCGCATGCAAAAGGGTTGATGGTAAGGTTATCAATGCCTCTACCCTTCTGTCTGCTCCGTGCTCTTTCTTCTTTTATCCTCCTTAACGATGCCAACAAGGTTGTAGTCTGGGGTCGACACATCAAGGATAACCCCGTGCCGTTCGTGTAGGCTAGCAGGTGGGTCGTCAATGGAAGTGACGGATTTTGTACCGCCGATATCGAATGATCGTTGGATGGAGATCTTTTGGGTTTTTTATGGGTTTTGTAAGAGGGAGTACGACTCACGATCCATTGGTAGTCAACGCGATCGTCAAGCTTCCTACTGTGCGATTGCTTAATAAATTAGATTGATATCTCACAATGGGCGTTTCGAACACGATTATTTGTATGCTATACCACTAGGGCAGCCACCGAACCAAATATGCGACTCCACAGGAGTCCAAGGCGTTCTACATCGACGGCCCTCTTCTCTTTCAATATTCGGTTGCCGCACTTCCATGTAAAAACCGACCCAGCGTCAAGTAAGCAGCCCACCCTGGCTTTCTCAATTGGTCCCGCTGATACCTTGTCAAGGATCGCATCCTATAGCTCAACGGGGAGCTTGCGAAGAGGAGCCATAGAGACGCTAGTCTGCGTGGCTTGGAGAAGGAGCTCGATAGCTTCGTCAGAAGGAGGATGCACTCCATCAAATAGACGCTTAGGTTCCGTGTATCTTTCACGCTCGCAGTTCATCCGATACAGAATAAGCTCTCGCACCGAGAGTATGAGGTAAGTGAGACTTTATCCTGTCGAACCAGGAGTGGACTGCATCTGCTTCGCGAAATCCTCTCGGACCAGCGTGACCGCGTGTGGAGCATGCTGGCATATGACGATGGACGTCTCACCGACCCTGATAATGTGTCCACTTGCAAAGTCCCACTCTGGGAGGTTGTCTATCCAGACTAGGAAGCCGCCAGCGCCGGGGCGTGAGAGCGTTGCTTCTTCGACGGTAAAGTCTAGGGTAACAATCCTAATAATAGCATTGGCAAGCCTTCGGAACGTAAAGTTGTTGTAACGACCACAGAGGACGTGTCTCCACTGAAACGCAAAATCGGCGAGTATCCTGGAGACAAAAGGCTTGTACCGCTGTAGGCGCTGTAGGTCGATATCCTTGCGTCTCATTTTCCAGCACGGCGCTGCGTAGACGGATTGTAAGGCGTGTTTGGCGAGTGTTGGCGGTGGCTCGTAAGGCTCGAAATCGGAAATAGTTATGGACCGCTGGCGAACAAGGTTGAGAGGAACCCAAAGGTTGCGATCTTTCTGGTCCAATCGCAAAATATCGTCATCAAGGTCAAAGGTCCAGACCGCCCCAACGTGAGTCCATCGGCGGTCGTTGAAGGGTGTAACGAGATCGTCCTGCTGGTGCCAATCTCGGGCAACCTGCGAATACAAAACATCAAAGGTGGATTCTACGTCTATGAGCGCTTTTCGCCGTCCATGCCGGGCGATCATGGCACTACACACCTCTTGCTATGCCTGCAAGCCTGCTTGAATACAATTGCAGCATGTCGCCATCTTCGGCAGAACGATGTGCAGCAAATAGACGGCCCCTGGTATTTCGTGAGAATCACAGGACGTATGACTGTATTATAATGGCAACGTACCCTGCAAGTCAAGGTTGATATACGCTGCCATGGCGAGCGGTGAACTGGGTGTGGGGGGCAACGACAAATTCGGTGTAGTCGCTCTGCGTACGTTGGCCGGCTTGGCAAAGGGCCACGTGTGGAGATTGGGGCGAGATAGTTAGGGAGAATCGATGGTGGGGAGAAGAAGGCGAGCTTTAGAGATGGGAAGGTTAGGAGGTCCGGAGCGTTAGTTACCGTGCCCGTGCGTTAGGTATGTGAGCTACATAGGGATCGAGGTTACCTAACGTGCCCGTGCGCAGTGTGCCCGGATTCACAGTGTGCCCCGCAGAACACCAACGCACGTCTCAACACCACAGCTCCAACGCGTAATAACTCTATAACTATAGCTTTAATTAATAAGGTAATTAAAAATCTAAAATTGCAAAGTTAAGAAAAATAATTTACATTAAAAGAAGTTGCTAAAAAGCATAGCGTTGACCGGTTAACTCTAGGGCAGCAATAAAGAGGCGTAACAGGGCTGTAAAGGGCTGAAGCCCTGATGTCTTTAGTACTCGGCCAAAAGCTTCGTTTTCTTAGCTATCCCACAGATTCCGGGTGTGCGGTAAGCACCCGGATTCTGTAGGCTTGGCGTATTAGCCCTTCTAGCCTGCTCAGCCCTTCTGCTCGGCCCTTCTGCTTTTCTAGCCTGCTTAGCCTTTCTCTTAGCTCTGCGCTATTTTCCTAAACTACATTAGCAGCTGCTATATAGTCACTTTTACTTCTTTTCTAGCACTAAGCACAGACCTAATAGAGAAGTAAATAAACTTACTATATAGCCTTTGTAGTTTTTTTATTAAATTTATTACTGTTTTTCTTGTATCTTTAGTTAACCTAACACACCCTTATAATTAGATTTAATCCTTCTGTAGCGTTGCTACGTCGAATCAGAAGCCGCCTAGAGCTATATATACGCACAGAAGCCACCTAGAGCTATATCTAGACAAGAAGCCACCTAGAGCTACATTTAGACAAGATTCTAATTGATTAAATCACTAATTTTAGTTAAAGCTGTTTTAAATCCTCTAAAGGATTAACAGTAGAAAAAGCATAAGGAGTGCTAAAGGATACTTAGCTGTATAAGTTTCTACCTAGAACGTTTTGCGATGCAAACCGTTAGATAAGCCTACTATATTTCTAGTAGCCCTAGAAACTAATCTTTGCTAATTATACATTAAAGGCACTATTTAATTAGCACGCTTTTACACGTACTGTAAGAGTGCATTAGGTTACCTAAAAATGTAAGAAGAATAGTAATAGATTAAATAAAGAACTACAAAGGCTATAGAGCAAGTTCATCTACTTCTCTATTAGGTCTGTGCTTAGTGTTAGAAAAGAAGTAAAAGTGACGATATAGCAGCTGCTAATGTAGTTTAGGAAAATAGCGCAGAGCTAAGAGAAAAGCTAAGCAGGCTAGAAAAGTAAAAGGGCTAAGCAGGCTAAGAAGAGCTAAGAAAGGCTAAGCGGGCAAAGCTTACAGAATCCGGGTGCTTTACCGCATACCTAGGATCTACAGGAAACGAGGTTTTTAGACTAAGTACTAAGGACATTAGAGCTTTAGCCTTTTACAGTACCTCCCTCCTTAAAGTTAAAGTTTCTTTTTCGAGTATTTTTAGTCCTGTAGTGCTTTTTGTAAAGGGCTGAAGCCTTGATGTTCTCTAGTACTCGGCTTGTGGCCTTCGTTGGCTTTTCTTACCTCAGCATTAGCACCTCAGCACTAGCTGCTGACTATCGGCCGCACTAGTTACGCTAACTGTCAGCTAACCCGGCGACCTCTAATAACCTTAGTTAGTCCTAACCTTGGTTAGTCCTAACTATCCGGATTGGATATAAAAACCCACGTAGTCTCTCTATAGTTCTGTATCTAATTCATCCACCTTCTACTGTTACCTTGCATCTTTGGTCAAACCAACGCACCCTTACACTTTTGTACTCTAAGTTTAAAGCTAGTTCCTAAGTTAGTTCCAAGTATTTTACTTATTTAACTAAGTATTCTTTTCTTCTTCCTGTGCTTCTTTCCTCTAATAGACGCTCTACTAAGTACTCTTCTTCGCTATCTACTTTAATTAGTAAGGGCTTATTGTTGTCTGTTAATTAACTTAGTATGAAATCTAAAGAAGCTAGCTAGAGATTGTTAATATTAAATACTAGGTGTATTTTTTAAGAGTGTTTAGCTTTAAAGCATTTAATTTAATAATCTTAAGTACTGTATACTTTAAATTCTTCTAATTAAGTTTTTAGCTTAGTCTCTTAGTCTTGTAGTAGTCTTTTAGCTTCAACTAAACTTTATTACTTATTTAAAGCTAAGGTAATTGCTTTCTTCTTTTATTTGCTTATTGTTCTTGTTCTTGTTAAAATTCTACTATTGTAGCTTAAGCTAACTTAATACTTTGCTAGAGTTTACTAGCGATATTTTCTGCCTTCTTATAGTCTTCTTGTATTCTCCTTTTTTAAGGTCAATTCTGTAGTCTATGTTTTATAGCTATTTAAAAAGGATTTACCTTATATCTATGTTGCAGAAAGAAAAGCAACATCTTAGTAAATTATACTTGCCTTGCTATATTGCAATTTTAGCTATTTCTAGGTTACTTTTCTAGTTTGTTAAATTCTAATTGCAGAAGGCTTATAAGTAGGCCTATACTATAGAGTCTATTTGTTCTGTAAAGCTGTTAGTTTTAGGGTAATATCTAGAAAATAAGCGTTATTTAATCTTTACTAGTTTGCAAAGCTAAGTTTAAAAGTAGCTTATAAACTATATACCTTAATGAGAAGTAATATAGTCTAGTAAATAGTAGTAAGCTACTATAGAGTTAATAAACGCTTTAGCAACACTTTCGGTAGTAATGTTCTTAAAGCTTATTAAAATTACGTCCTTACTTAGTCTATTAATTACTACTATTAGGTTTGTACAACTTTTGCTTTCTAGTAATTTTGTAACAAAGTTAATTAAGATTTCTTTCTAAATATACTTAAGAATCAGCAAAGGTTTTAATAATTCCTACAGGCTATCTCTTTATAGTTTTGTTTTTTTACAAACTTAGTAGTTTCTAATATAGTACTTTACTGTTTAGCTAATTAAAATCTAAAAGGATTCTCTTGCAACTGCTTAGTAGGTAAGGTTCCTTTTTAAATGCCTTTGGGCCTTTAAGTAGTAGATTTTATAGATCATTCTAGTGCGCAAATGTTTGTTATTTAGTTTTTATTTTTAACTTTAGTATAGTAAATTTCAAAAATTATCTAATTTGCATTTAAAAATAAAAGGGTTAAGGTCTAGCTTTGTTAGAAATTAGCGATCTCCCTTGCTTACTACTTTTTAAGCTAGCTAGTAAGTCTTATCTTTTTCTTTAGCTTTGTTCTAAAGCTTCTCTAAATTTAATTGTTCTTAAAGTACTGTTGCTAGATAGCTATTGCAGTAAAAAGTTCTAAAAGTCTTATTTTTTCTGTTTTTAGAGTTATTACAGTAAAAAGTTTCAAAACTTGTAGAAACTTTTTAGAAATTTAAGCATTGAAACTGTTTTCAGGGATATCTTGTTGTTTTTAAAATAAGGCATTAGCCTTAGGTTCACTAACTCTAGGCCTATAAGCAATTTCTATATTAAGAAATTTACTAAGAAATTAGGCCTATCTTATCCGTCTTTTACTAAGCTGCCTAGGCTCTTTAAAATACTCTAGGTTCTTATAGTCTATTATAACTAAAAACTTCTTTAGAAAGCGTAGTATAGCGTTTTACTTAAATAAGAAGTAAATAACTGCAAGTAATTCTTTATTATATATTAAATAGTTACTTTAAGCGCTAGTTATCTTTTCTAAGTAATATACTACTAGTTGTAATCTTCTTTAATCGTTGTATTGCAAAAGGACTCCTGCTACAACATAGCTAGAAGACTTAGTCTTTGATATTGTTTTCTTGTTAAAATCTTATTAAGCTAGTATTAGTTTTAAAATAAATAGCTTTTTTAGCTTATAAAAAGCTTCTTGCTCTATATTTTCTTATTAAAAGGAGACGTTTTTAGTAAGCCTTAAGAGCAGAGCAACTATATTAGAGTAGTTCTTAATAAAGCGTTAATAAAAGTTTGCAAATCTAAGAAAACTGTATACTCCTTTAACATTTGTTAGATTATTCTATTTTCAAATAGCTTTGACTTTCTTAGAGTCTATCTAAAGTTCTTTTTTAGCCTTAATAATAAATTCTAGGTACTTGATACTCTGTACATCAAATTCGCATTTTTCAATATTAAAAAGTAACTTAGCTTTACTTATTGTTTCTAAAACCTTGTTTGTATTGTGTTAGTGTTCTTTAAGCGTGCTATTTGTGTAAGTTAATATATTGTCTAAGTAGGCTACGCAACAATTGTTAATGTATCTATAGAGTGTCTAGTTAATATATTATTAAAAAGTACTAGAAGCGTTTGCTATGCTAAAAGAAGGAAGTAGCTATTTGTATAATTTAAATCGTGTTCTAAAAGTAGTCTTCTATTTATCTTTTACGTTAATCTTAATTTTGTAAAATACTACAGAGACGTGAATTTTTGTAAACTAATTTGCTTTAGCAATATTATTAAGTGTTGGAGTATTGACATGCACAACATGCGGGTCACCCTGTTGAGCAGGTGATCCTGGTAAGCTGAACACGTGACGATCGCGCTAGCGCCTATATATACGGGCTAGATCGTCTTATTCCTCTTAAGTAGTTATGAACCACTTTGTTGTGGCACTTAGTTGTTTAATACACTCATTCCACTCCTCCTGATCAAGCAATTGCTCCTTTTCAGCTCCTACAGTTATGAGCCCGGCTGCTTAATTATAGTTTTAATTCCTACTGCGCAATCAGCAAGCTGTAAGGTCAACTATTTAATTAGCATTTTACTCTCCTCTATTCTCCTACAGCATAGCCAGCAGATCGCTGCTGCTGCTGTACCTCTCTTATTAATTATACGATCAACCCCTTTCTAATACGAGCTACCTAGCTACCTACTAACTAACTAATTAATTTGTTGTTACCTTAACAATAACCCACGTTGTAATCCTACACGTAGCATCTTATTTTAAGATAGACCTTACTAATACACTGCTTGTCGCCTTAGAGGTAATCCTTAAAGCTTAATTAGACTAGCTAACCTAGTTTGCTCTATTAAGGCTACACTACTTAGAGAAAGGCATCTAGGATTAAGTTAATCCTAATCTCCTAGACGTACCCTTAATAGATTACTAAGAGCCACAGTATCTAGAACTGCCTAAGGATATTAAGCAGCTTGTTGCTCTATCACCTAGCGCTAGTGCTTAAATATAAGAGGACTATAAGATTGCTTAACACAAATACGAGGCTTAATTACTTAATACTAAGTATAAGAAGGATAATTACAATAAGCTAGTTAATAGGTACAAGGTACAAGCTGCTTAATAGACAAGAAAAGTTGCTAAAATTACTAATGTTAAAGACTAGATTAGCAAGACTGTCTATCTAGACCTGCTTTTAAACGCCTTAATAAGCATAATTACTTAAAACCTTACTAGCCTTTAAGCCTTAGTAAAGATTATAAAGGAGGATCTTGCACCTATAGATTAGAATACTTAATATTTAATTAGGGCGCAGTACAGATTACACCTTAATAAGGCTTGCTAGGGACTAATAGGCCCTAAGCAATAGTTTACTAAGTAGTAGCTACTATATTAATAAGCAATAATCTACTCACTTCTTAAGATTGTTAGGCTATTAGAAATTACTAATTTTTTAGACGCCTTAGGCACTAAGATTGCACTAGACTAGTTGCGCAAGAAGCAAAATAAGCTAGTATAAGTAATAGCGCTTAGAAAAGCTTATTTAACTCTTAATAATCTAAGAAAGATCTTTAGTGTTTTGTTATAGGATTAGTTAATTACTTCTTTAAAAGGAAAAGGACACGTAGTGTTCTAAACTAGATCTAGATTAGGGGTAGCTTAATAGTTTACTAGCGCTAACAACTTAAAGTTAAATAAGAGTAGTAAGTAATTACACTTTTGCCCCTACAAGGCTAGTAAAGGGCTTATAAGTAAGCACTTCTAGACACTGCGCAACTGCTATTAACTTTAAACTACAGTTACTAGATTAAGCCCTCCTAGCAGTATACTAATTAAACTGTTAGAAAATAACAAAAAGAAGATCCTTAAGCAATAAAACAGCAACAAATAGGCAACCTTACGTACCTAGATTAAGAAGGAAGGCTAGAAGGCTAGCACTAGCAGATTAGTTACTAATAAGTTAAGTAGATCCTACCCTAGCTTATTAGTTTTAGCATTAATTAACCTAAAGGACCTTATTAAGGAAATTAGACTAAATATATTTCGTGTAGCCTTTACCCCTTATACCCTATCTCTCTACACAATTATAGATAGTAGGTTAGCAGTCTACCTAGTTAATACTATAGATTACATAGTACTAGGCACCTTTAGTAAATACACTAAGGACAAAACTATTAAGGCAGGCACTTAAATTATACTAATTACTAGTATAGGAAACAGGCTGCTTAAGAACGTCTTGTACAGTAAGGCTAGCCCTAAGACAGCTAATCTTCTACTTACTAACATTAAAGTTGTACTAAGTTTCTATGTTAATATTATATTAGAAGCACGGCTTAAGTAGGCAGGTATTTGGTATTTAGCATATAATTATACCTTGCAATTTAGAATAATTAAGAAGAACGTTATCTTAATTAACTTTAAGTGTTACTTTAATCTCTTGTTTATTAAATACAAGCAACTTACTTATTACTCTACTTAACTACTACTTATGAACGCTGTATTGTAATTAAGGAAACCTTGGTTGCGTACTAGCAATAAGGATCTATAGTATTAATAATTAGGACACCTAGGACAACAAGCTATTAAAGCCTTAGTCTACTTAGTATAGAACGTTAAGATTACTAGTAAAAAGCTATTAGAATATAAATACTACGCAATAGCATATACCTTATAAGTAATCTTATAGCAACTAAGAGAGAGATTACTATAACCTTTTTTATAAGATTTTATAGGATCTATTTAATTTCCTAACTAGTTAGCTACTTAAGAAATAGGCACTAATTATTAAGGAAGACTACTTAGGCAAGCTGTACAATTATAATAACTAGTTAAAGACACTAAACAATATTATGCCTGTAATTAAAGGCTTTACTATAAGGATTAAGAGGAAATATTAGCAGAAAATTGTAGAAATCTATTAAGATAACAATACTGCTACACTACCTTAGAGAGGGCAATTAAGATATAAGGAATAGGCGATAGAGAAAAGGATTATAATTAAGACGCCACTGCTATATACTTATAATCCTAATAGCTTAGCGGAGAGAGCTAGTTAAGAGCTAATTACAAAGGCTATTAAAATGCGCACAAGCGCTAATCTACTAGCTAAGCTTTAGCTAGTAATTATAAATACGGCAGCTTACCTATATAGATTAAGCCCTACTAAGATCTATAGCTACTAATCCCCTAACTAGGTGCTTAAAGAATAGTTTAGGAAGTATTTCTAATATTATTAACTACCTAAGATTAGACACTAGACTGCTAATCTACGCCTAGACTAGAGTAGAATCTATGCCCATAGCTGCTAAGCTTATCCTTTAAATAAGAAGAAGGCCGCTAGGCGTAATTATGAAGGATTTAAGGTTAATCCTTGCAGCTATATTAGTTATTTAGTTAGTTATTAAGCCTCTAACATATACTATATATAGGTACTAACACTTAATTAGGTAATTACAACCTATAATATAACCTTTAATAAATATTAATTCTATAAAGGAGATTGCAAGGAAGAGCTACTAAAGAATCAAGCAATTAAAATTATAGAGATCCTTTATAATAGCAAGCTAGTTAATCTAGGAGAGGATTTAAACCTCTTACCTGTTTAAGGAAGGGCAGATTAGGATACGCAGCTAACTACTAAAGACCTTTAAGGTAATCTATCTACTATCTTAAGTAGTAAGGAAGGCCTACCTACTAAAGACAAGAGTAGATTAGAAGACACTAAGTAAATAGAGCACAAGGCTAGTGCACTATTAGGAACTTGCTTAAATTAGTAGTAAAATACTAGTCTTACTACTCTAGAACTAACTCCTAAACTAGAGACTTTGGGGAGCAACAATATACTTAATTATAAAGTTATTAATAGTTAAACAGCAATGCGCATGCTAAAAGGAGCTAATCTATTAATACTTAGAGGTAGGGAGCCTCTTTTAAATAAGCCTAACAACTTATTACTAGTGTAACAGTCTGTGCCTAAAGACTCTAACACGCTAGCTTATTGTAATAGAACACCTGCTTAGGTAAGACAGATAGCGGGGCGTAAATTATCTTAAGAAATAAGATCTTAGGCCTTAAATAGCAGACAAGGTAAGCAATTATAAGCTTAACTTTTACTTATAAGATGTAGTGCTAGGATTATAGGCGAAAGTCTAGATTAGCTTACAAATTATTATCTTCTACTGCGTAAGCTATGTAGCGGGCGTAAGCGTAAGGACGCAACTTAAGATCCTAATAATTAACTAAGAAGTAGAAGTATAGGTAGTGTTAATGCATTAATTACAGATTATAAGGATCTATTATAAAATAATTTTTGTAATACCTACCTACTAAGTTTACAATTAACCTAGAAAGACTAAGTAAGCTACAAAACTCTTAATTACGTAGTTATAGTAGCTTTGCTTACTAAGTATAAGCTAAGTAGAAATGCTTAACAGCATTACAACAATCTACCTAAACTGCTAGGATTATAGAAGCAGTTACTTAAGCATTCTATAAAGGCCCTATTTAAGAATGCCTACAGAAAGGAGATTAATTAGTTAAGTATGAATAGAACTTAAACTAAGATATTAAGAGAAGAAGCAAATAATTACTTAATACCTATAAAGTAGGTTTAGACTTATAAGTTTAATTAAGATAGCTTCTTTCTTAAATACAAGGCGTAGATTGTTGTAAGAGGTAATCTCTAGAAGAAGGACTTAATTAACTTAACATATACTGCTATATTAGTAGCTAAGTCCTTCTAAGTAGCAATAGCTATTGCTGCTAAGAATAATTTAGAGATTAAGCAATATAATATTATAGAAGCATTTTTTAATACGTTAATTATAGCAGACAACCTAGTAATCTATAAAATGCTAGATAGCTTTAAGAAGCTAGAAAAGTATGTACAGCTTAACCGCACACTGTATAGATTGCAAGACTCGCCACTATTGTAGTATAAAGAGTTCATAGGATTACTAAGGAAGATTAGACTAATTGCTTTACTAGAGGAGCCCTGCCTTTTCTTTAATTAAGAAAGGAGGATCCTAGTATTATTTTATATAGATAATATCCTACTACTCTTCGCAAAAGATTATAAGCAGAGGGTAATAGATCTTAAGTTAAAGATTAGAGACAAGTACAAGATAAAGAAACAAGAATTAGTTAAATAATTCTTTAGTATTTAAAAAATTAGAGATTACAAGAGGTAAACAATTACGCTTATATATAATATATATATTAACAAGATTACAAAGAAGTTTAAGCTAGAGGATAATAGCTCTCTAAAGACTTTATTGCTGTTGAAGGAGGTAATTAAGAACACTAGCAAAGTAACTAAGTAAGAGATTAAGGCTTACTAAAAAAAGGTTGAATTAGTGCTATACACAGCTATTATGCTATAACTAAATATTGCCTACTTAATCTTAAAGCTCTCAAACTTCCTTATAAACCCTAGCAATTAGCATATAAAAGCTGTTAAACAAGTAATTATGTACCTCTATTAAACAAGATAAGATGCGATCTAATATAAGAACTATAATAGCCTAGACCTAATAATTACAGGCAATGCTTTCTTTGTAGATAATTAGGAAACTCGTTAATTATCCTATAGATACATAGCTATCTTATATAGTAGTCTAATATTTTAGAAGGCAGCTTAGCAGACTACAGTAACTACGTCAACTACTAAGGCTAAGCTACTCGCCCTTAAGCACACTACTAAGGAGGCTATAGCCCTTAAGCGCTTCTTTCGCGAGCTGTCTCTTAATCTAGGGGACGTCTAGACAATCTAGTATAACAATTAACAAACAATTAAGCTTATAGTCAGAAAGAATAAGTAAATTAGTACTTAATTAAGACATATAGATATACAAAACATATAGCTACAGCAGGAATTTGCTAAAAGATTATTTTAGGTTAAATACCTAGAAATAGCAATTATGCTAGCTAATAGACTAACTAAGTCGCTTACCTAACAACAGTTTAAGAAGTTTAAGTAGTTACTTAAACTTTAGCAAGTTAAGCATTTAATTAAAAGAAAATAATAATTAATAAGCAAAGGATTTGTATTAAGCAGCAACATTTATATACTAGGCTAAGTCTCCTCTTAATAGCTTATTTTATTAAGCAGGAGAACGTGAGCTAGACTATTAAACTAAAACTAGGAACATTATTATTAATAAGCATTAGACCTATTATACTTACTAGACTTTATTATTACATTACGCTTAGCCTGCTTAGCTTTAGCTAGCTTAAGAGCAATTTAAGCTATCTAAGCCTAAATAGCAAGAGTTTAGAGGTAAGTAGCATTATAGCGTAATTCTAACCTTTTACTTTTATACATAAAGTTGTTAGATAATTACCTTTTTACCCTAGTGTAATAATCACGCTTATATAAATAGGTTGTATAGCAATTAGAATAATAAACAAAAGGACAATTGTATAAAGCAGCAAGAGGCAATATTCTACAAGCAGCCTACTCTTAAAGCAGTAACCTTTAAGCAAGTTGCTACTAAGGCTACTTATATTACTACTATTACTACTAAATATAATAAGCTAACTGTTACGGCTAGTGTGCGAGTTGCCACGCAGGAGCAGGAGCAAACGCAGGTACAAGAGTAGAATTAGAAGCAGGAGGCTAAGCAGTAAAACTACAATACAACATTTCTTAAGCGCGACAACTATAGACAGGAGGCTTCTACAAAGAAACTTTCTAGTAGATGTAACACCGCTCTTAATCTTTTTATAGCAAGCAATAATGTCCTTAAGCAGTCAAGCTTTTACAGCTTAGTATATCTTATTATTATTTTATCCCTAAACACTAGTTAGTAAGCTAAGCAAGAAGGTTAATAGGTTAGAGACTTACCTCTTTATTTCTATACATAGCTATAAATTAATTAGCAAGATTAATATTAACTGTGTAGCAGGTGTAAAACGAGCAAATACTATAGCGTAAGCTGTTCTAACTGCTAGTCTAAATATAATTAAAGCAGCGTTTAGCGTACAAACTATCTAGTATCTTCTTTATATAACACTTACACGGCAGAACGCAAGGGCGTAATAGATTAGCAGTAACTTTTAAAGAGCTATTAGGCGCCTTTTTCTATATAGAGGGGGGCGCGGTGCGCTTAGTAGACAGATTAGTAGGCTTTTTTAGCCTATTGCTGTTGCTATATTACTATTTACGCATTACTACTTAAGTAGTTATTTACTGTAACTTTTGCTTTAGCTCTTAAGAAGCCTTGCCCTTATACTAGCTTAATTACTTAGTTAGACTCTTATACAGATTAAAAGTTAAATAAGAACTTAATAATAAACTTAATTTAGCAGGTAAGGCAATTAGCCTCTAAGTAGAGCTACTAGATGTCTTGCGATAAGCAAAAGGATTAACAGGTAGAGGCAACTAACTCTTATTATCTTAGAGATTAGCTACTTGCTAAATCTTATTATTAAACAGGCTTTAGCGCGCGTAATGCTTATACTTAGTACTATTCTTGCGTTGTTAGCGAAGGCTTTCTAAGCGTTAATTACGTTGTTAACGATAGCTCTCTAAGCTGCGCTTATTGTTGCTAGGAGTAGACTACACTAGAAAGATTAGTAGCTAATTAGTAAGAGTATAATAGGGCAACACTTACTATATTAGTAATAGTAGTTAAGACAGTCCTAAAAAGCTTAGTAATCAATATTAGAGTAAGGTTAAGGACAAAAGTTTTAGAGAAGTAGTAGAAGCAATTAATATTGTTGTAGAGGCTGCGCACTAACTAATTACGCGATATTTAGGGTCTATCTAATGTTTTAATATTAAGACTGCTAAGATTAATCAATACATTAATAAGCAGCATTACTACGACAACGGAGGATTAGGCAGAAAAAACTATAATTACAGAGGGACTTATTAATTAACAACCTCGATTTATTACAATTGCCTAGTTGCTCACAGCTTAGATTAATAGTATCTTACTAACCTAGGGGGTGTGTTAGAGTATTAATATGTACAACATGCGGGTCACCCTGTTAAGCAGGTGATCGTAGTAAGCTAAGCACGTGACGATCGCGCTAGCGCCTATATATACGGGCTAGATCGTCTTATTCCTCTCAAGTAGTTATTGACCACTTTGTTGTGGCACTTAGTTGTTCAATACACTCATTCCACTCCTCCTGATCAAGCAATTGCTCCTTTTCAGCTCCCACATTAAGCATCTTTTTAATTACTAGCAAAAGATAGTAGTACTTTTTTGTAATAGGATTAAGAGCTTAGTAATTAACACAGAATTATAATCCTCTGTTAAGTTTCCTAGTATATAGAACTAAGGAAGAAGCTGTAGAACTGCTAGCTCTAATTTATATTTTATTTAATAGAGATATAAGCTCCTTACGCAGAACTTAAAGCTTTAGTCTACTTATATTGTTCAAAAGACTCTTTAAAAGTTCTTTTTTTTTCTATTTTTATCTTTTTATAACTTAATTTAGTAATAAACCTTAAGTTTACGTAAAAGAGGTAGTGTAGAAGCAGTTTGTAACTTAAAAATCTAAGCTATATGTTGATACGCCTTAGGAAGTAATAATAAAATATTTACTTTCTTTTTAAAAGCTAAGGCTTTCTAAATATTCTGAAGAAAAGCTGTAAAAGTCTAAATTAACTTATTCTTCTTAGCATATTTATTATATAAGTAATAAGGTAGTGCATTTATATACTTTAACCTTTTGTTCTCTAAAGCAAGGCAATCTTTAGTGCTTAGCAGTTTAATCTTTTGTCTAGAAAATGAATTGTAAATTAACTTTTTAGAAAGAGCAATAGTAACCTCTTTTCTATTTATCTAGGGCTGTCTAAGTATTAAGTTGTATTTAAGGTGTGTAAAAGTAATATAGCCCTAAATAGTATCCTTGTATCCTTTAATATTAATCTCTAACTTAGCAACTTTGTATCACGACCGTAGACCAGAGCGGGGCACCACCACCTCAAGAACCGACGCAGGCGATGACTAAGGACTAGAGACCAGGTGACTAGGTCACGTGACTAGTCCTACAGTCCTAGATGTCCTAGAGCAGCTTTAGGATGTTTAGGACTCTGGCACAACTTAGGATCTCTAGGACTCCTTATGTATATAGTACTAGACACTAGCCCTTATGGCTTAGTGTGTTTAACTTAGAGTTTTACTTTGTAATTAATCTAATGATTAAGACTTAATTCTTATCTCTTGTACTATTATATTAAGTTTTTTAATTTTGCTAACACACCCTTTGACTATTACATTAATATTCTAATTGTGCTAGTACACCCTACGTCCTTAGTACTTGTTTATTTCTTAAGAACTGACCTAGATTATCTTTAGACAATTTTTACATTTTGAACACCCTTAAAGATAAGCAATACTGCTATAGACACACCTGCTAATTCCTACACTAGAGGAACTACGAGCCGCGCTAACAAGCCTCAAACATATTATAGCGATTGTAGCAAGCTTGAGGCTTAGCTTCTCTAGGTTAACAGATACTCTTATATTAAAGAAGACAGAATTAATAATAATAACAAAGTAGTCTTTGCCTTTATATAGTTTTAAGAAGATGTAGAGAAATAGGCTAACTTAATCCTACAACGCTATATAGATAGTTCTATTATAAACTCTAACAACACTGCCCTAATTAAAGACTAGGATGCCTTTAAGACAAAGATAAAATAGGTTTTTTTACTTTTAAAGAAGTCTGTAGTTGCAAAACAGAAGATTAAGAGACTATAACAAACTAAGTTTACTACTAACTACACAACTATATTCCAACAGTACAAGATAGTTATGAAATAAAATAATAATAATTTAATGCAGATGTACTAATAAGATCTTAAACCTACTGAATAACAGGAACTTATGAGAAGTAGATCTACCTTTAATACACTTAACAAACTTGTTGCTACAGCTATTAAAGTAAATAATAACCTTTATAAGCTTATGTAAAAAAAAATTATTCGCGCAAGAGAATTGTGCACTTAGAAATATAAACACTTAACTACGCTAAATATTTTAACGCTTGTACTTTAACTAAAGACGTTAGCAAAACTATGTACTTAGAACTTTAGAGTATTACGCAACTAATAGCTACAAGCTATTACACTTTAATAATATTAATATAAGACTAGAAAGAAAAAGGTTTGCGCATAATAAAAGTAATAAGAAGGTTACTTATTACAGCTGTAGCAAAAAAGGTTACATAAAATGGGACTGCTAGAGCTAAGGCAAAGTAACTTAATAACTAAATATTATTTACTGTGCAGAACTAAACAATAATTTAGACAAAAAATAGAATATTATTACACGACCTACTATTACAGTTTAAGAACAGGACTAGGTAAGTATTAACAGTCTAAATAACTTAATTATAATTAAGCTAGAGAAAACCTTAGATAACAACATTTCTAAGATAGTGCTAGGCCAAAATATAGAAGCAACCTTAGTAAACTAAACTAAACATGGCAAAATAGCTAAGTTCTAGGAAAACTATTAACTAGCTACACTAAGTACATAGAAAGAACTAGAAGCTTACAATAAAGAAACAATTCTATTAGCTATATAAAGACTTACTACCTACACTATGGAAGATAGACACAATATTAGCACAAAGGTACTACCACCTACAGAGACTAGATGCTTAACAGATTTAGCAGAGAAAATTAACGCTCTGCTAAAGCAGCTTAGATAACTTAAAAAGATCTTTACAGGACCTTGCAGAGAAACATTTTGAAATTATAGCTAGTATGCTAATTTACTAGAAGAACTGCAGAAGAAAGGGCTTACTTTAGTAGCAACTATTAATAAGGCTATAAACAACAAATTTGTATAGAAATAGACAAAAAATGCTAAGGTATTTTGGAATTTACTAGTACACTAGCTCTTAGATAAAAAGAAGAAAAAGATTTACAACAAACTCTAGGTAACACGCTAGTAGTGTAAGGCTTAAATTAACAGCTGCGCTACAGATATATACTATTAGATAGACCTGCACAACTTTAAACATGCAAAGTATTTATAGACTACATGTGTACATAATAGCTGTATCATTTATGACGCTAATAAATATAAATAAAGATAGTTTCTTAAGAAACTAAAGCGAATGCCTAGATATAATTACTGATAGTATAATTGTCTAAACAATAAATGCGCAGGATATATATAAAACAAGAGACATAGCCTATACTTTTATAGACATAATAATTTAGAAGAGAACCTGCAGATGCAAATAACGCAGCAGAAAGATTATAAGAATTATAAAGGGCTGAAGCCCTGACGTCTTTAGTACTTAACAAAAAGCCTCGTTTTGCTATCCTACAGATCCCGGGTATCCGTGCGCACTCGGCATCTATAAGCTGGGCGTATTAGCCCTTCTGCTTTTCTAGCCTACTAAACTTTTCTCTTAGCTCTGCGCTATTTTCTTAAACCACGTTAGCAGCTGCTATATAGCTACCCTTGCCTCTTTCTTAGTACTAAGCACAGACCTTACAGAGGACTAAATAAGCCTAATAGATTGCCTTTATCATCCTTTAATTAATATACTACTATTTTCTCTGCATCTTTAGTTAATCTATTATACCTTTATATTTAAATTAAATCCTTCTATAGCGCTAACGCTACTACGTTAAATTAGAAGCCTCCTAGAGCTATATCTAGACAAGAAGCTAGCTAGAGCTATATCTACGCATAGAAGCCCTCTAGAGCTACATCTAGACAAGACTCTAATTAATTAGATTGCTAATCTTAGTTAAAGCTATTTTAAATCTACTAAGGATTAGCAGTAGAAGAAGCATAAGGAGTACTAAGATATACTTAGCTATATAAGACCCTACCTAGAACGTTTTGTAATACAAACTATTAGATAAGCCTACTATATTACTAGTAGCTCTAGAAACTAATCCCTACTTTTAAATAATATAGGTGCTATTTATTTAGTACTTTTATATAATAATAGCAGAGGTAGAGATTATATCTAGAAGCTTTGCTGTTTAGATAGCAAGACTACACTAAGATAGTATTAGCAGGGCTAAAATAGAGAATACTCTAGAAGGCCTTTGTAGAGCGAACAAACTAAATAAAATAGTAACTTTAATAATAATATAAGAAGCCTTTCTTATTTAGGAAGCTATTGATTTAGCCTCTAAAAAAGAACTAGAACAAAAATCGCTACCTACTTAGCTACTAACTTTACTCGCTGTATAAAAACTAGTTTAGCAGCTAGCATAACTTAAGTATTCTAAGTAACCTAATCTAGACGCTTTTAATAAAATAAAATAAATGTACTAAATCTTTAAGAAGTAGCTTACTGCAAAAGTAAAAAACAACTAAGAAGACTTTAATATAGAAAAAAAGACGTGTAATTAAGCCTTTAGTAAGCTAAAAGTTTAGTAGTAACTTTAACACTACTTTACCTTAACTAAATAGAATTGTTAGATGCTTAGAACCTTAAACACTTATTAAACTTCTTTAATTAAATGTTTAGAGATCTATACAGCTCTAAGAGAGCTAGGAATAAACTCTAGTTAATGTCTTAAAGTAAAAAGAGTATCTATAATTATATTATAGAATTTTAGGAATAGTTACTACTATTAAACATCAACTCAAATAAGGACACAAAAATAATACTTTTTTAAAAAAGCCTTACTTATAAGCTTGAAGATAAGCTTGTAAGTATTACGTTTTTAGATTTAAATAATTTGTAAAACAAGTCTATTAAAATAATAGACTACTTTTACTAGATAAAGTAGTATTCTAAAGGTTAGGATAAGCTTAAGGAATAATACTCTAAGAACAGAGACTATAAAAGGCATAAAGAATATAGGCTAAGACGCACTTCTTCTCCTCCTCCTCCTTTTATAGGAGACTAGATAGAAGGAATAAAGTTTCCTAGAATATTAGCTAAGCCACGCAGTTCTAGCAATCAAGAGCTGAATAAGCTAATAAGAGAAAGACGTTGTTTTACTTATAAGTAGAAAGGACACTTAGCTATAGATTGTACTACAAAAGAAAAGATACTAAGAAAAAAAAGAAAAAGAGGACTAATGCATTAAAGTCCTTAAAGGTGGAAGTAAGAAAGCCTAGCAAAGAAAACTTAAGTAGTAAAGATAATCTAAAAGATCAAAATTATAATTTAGAAAAAGAATAGCTCTTGCTTAAAGTTACTAGCAAGAGCTACACGCAAGCTAAGAAGACTTAATAAAAAAATAAGCTAGTTTTAAGAAAAATATAAGTAGTAATATAATTACTATTAAAATGTTAGTAGATTGTTACACCTTTACTTTAACTCTTATTAATACAAGAAACCTTGTATACTCTCTTATTAGCTCTTAACTTATTAGGAACAATAGTTTATAGTGCATCTCTATTTCTCTGTGCAGACAAGAAGGAGTTATAGAAAACCTAGAACTATTAATAAGGTTGCTAGGTTGGAAATTAATATTAAAGAATATTAGGATACTATCTAGGGCTATGTTAATCTTACACACCCTAGATACAATTTAATACTTAGATAGCCCTAGATAAATTAAAGAAAGGTTACTATTACTCCTTCTTAAAAGTTAGTCTACATCTATACTTCTAGATAAAAGATCAAACTACTAAGCACTAAAGACTGCCCTATTTTAGAGAACAAAAAGTTAAAGCAAATAAATACAGCAGCATATTACTCCTATATTAGATAAGTAAAAAAGAATAAGTTAATTTAGACCTTTACAGCTTCCCTTAAAGATATTAAGAAAGCCTTAGCTCCTAAAAAGAAAGTAAATATTTTATTATTACTTCCTAAGGCGTACTAATATATAGCTTAGATTTTTAAGTTATAAACTACTTCTATGCTACCTCTCTTACGTAAACCTAAGGTTAATTCCTAAATTAAGTTACAAAAAGACAAAAATAGAAAAGAGAAAGAACCTCCTTAGGGCCCTCTATATAATATAAGTAAACTAGAGCTTTTAGTTCTACGCAAAGAGCTTATATCTCTATAAAATAAAGAATAAATTAAAGCTAGCAGCTCTGCAGCTTTTTCCTTATTTCTATTTACTAAAAAACTTAAAAGAAGATTATAGTTTTGTATTAATTACTAAGCTCTTAATACTATTATAAAAAAGAACTATAATTCTTTGCTATTAATCTAAGAGACGCTTAACAATATTGCTAAAGTAAAATTGTTTACTAAGATTAACATCTCTGCAGCCTTTTACAAAATTAGAATTATTGTTAGAGATGAATAGAAAACTACTTTTAGAACAAGATTTAGATTATACAAATAGCTAGTCACATATTTTAATATAGTAAACGCTCCTAGCACATTTTAATAATATATTAACTAGACACTATGCAAGTATATTAACAATTTCTGCTTAGCCTACTTAGATGATATTTTAATTTACATAAATAGCACGCTTAAAGAACACTAACGCAATACAATAAAGTTCTAAAAGTAATAAGTAGGGCTAGGTTATCTCTAGATATTAAGAAATACAAATTTAATATACAGAGTACTTGGTATTTAAGATTTATTATTAAAGCTAGAAAGGGACTTTAGATAGACCCTAAGAAAGTAAAAGCTATTTAAGAATAAGACATACTAATAAATGTTAAAAGAGTACACAGTTTTCTTAAACTTGTAAACTTTTATTAACGCTTTATTAAGAACTACTCTAATATAGTTGCCTTGTTTACAAGGCTTACTAAAAACGTGTTCTTTTAATAAGGAAAAGCAGAATAAGAAACTTTTAATAAGCTAAAAAAGCTATTTATTACTAAACTAATACTAGCTTAATAAGATCCTAATAAAGAAACAATCTTAGAGACTAATTCGTCTAGCTTTATTATAGCAAGTGTCCTTTTGCAATATAATAATTAAGGAAGATTATTACTAGTAGTGTACTACTTAAAAAAAACTAGCGCTTAAAGTAACTATAAAATACATAATAAGGAATTACTTGTAGTTATTTACTACTTATCTAAGTAGGATGCTATGCTACGTTCTTAAAGGAAGTTTCTAATTATAACAAACTACAAAAACCTAGAGTATTTTAGAAAGCCTAGGTAGCTTAGTAAAAGATAGATAAGAGAGGCCTAATTCCTTAGTAGAATTCCTAATATAGAAATTGCCTATAGGCCTAGAGTTAATAACTCTAAAGCTAATACTTTATTCTAGAGATAATAAGATATGCTTATAAATAGTTTAAATTATTAAATTTCTACAAGATTCTTATAAGTCTTTAAACTATCTACTGCAACAACCCTAGAAATAGAGAAATAAGAAGAAGAGAAGACCTTTAGAACCTTTAGCTATAATAGCTATCTTACAATAGTACTTTAAGAATAGATAGATTTAAAAGAGCTTTAGAATAAAGCTAAAGAAGAAGATAACACGTACTAGCTAGCCTAGAAAGTAGTTAGCAAGGAAGAACACTAATTTCTAACAAAGCTAGACTTTAAGCTTTCTATTTCTAAATACTAATTAGATAATTTTAGAAACCTGCTATACTATAGTTAAAAAATAGGTACTAAATAACAAACCTTTGCGCACTAGAATTATCTATAAAATCTACTGTTCTAGAGCCCTAGGGCACCTAGGAAGGAACTTTACCTACTAAGTAGTTGTAACAGCGTACTTTCAGCCCTCTATTAGCTAAATAGTAATGTAATATATTAGAAACTACTTAGTGTGTAGAAGAATAGAACTATAAAGAGATAGCTTACAAAAATTGTTAAAGTCTTTGCTTATTCTAGAGCGTATTTAGAAAGAAATATTAATTAACTTTGTTATAAAATTACTAGAGAGCGAAGGTTACATAAACCTAATAGTAGTTACTAATAAATTAAGTAAAGACGTAGTTTTAATAAGTCTTAAGAACATTACTATAGAAAGCGTAGCTAGAGCGTTTATTAACTCTATAGTAGCCTACTACTAGTAAATAGACTATATTACATCTAATTAAGGTGTATAGTTTATAAGCTACATTTAGAGTAGACTTTATAAGCTACTAGAGATTAAATAATATTTATCTTCTAGATATTACTCTAAAACTAAAAGCTCTATAGAATAAATAAACTCTATAGTATCAACCTACTTATAAGCTTTCTATAATTAAGATTAAATAAATTAGAAAGGCAACCTAGAGATAGCTAAGATTGCATTTATAGCAAGACATATATAATTAACTAGAGTATTACCTTTCTTTCTACAATGTAGATACAAGGTAGATCCTCTTTAAATAGTAATAAAGTATATGCTTCAAAATTAACCTTGAGGAAAGAGAATACAGGAGAACTACTTGAAAGTAGAAAAAATAGCTAACAAACTCTAATCAAGTATTAAGTTAGCTTAAGCTATAATAGCAGAATCTTAATAAAAATAAAACTCTAAGCAAACAAAAGAAGAAAGTAATTACCTTAGCTTTAAATAAGTAATAAGGTTTAGTTAAAGCTTAGAAACTACTATAAGACAAAGAGACTAAGCTAAAAACTTAATTAGAAGAATCTAAAGTACATAGTACTTAAAATTGTTAGACTAAACACTGTAAAGCTAAATCCTCCTAGAAGGATATAACTAGTATTTAATATTAATAACCTCTAACAAGCTTACTTAAATCCTTTACTAAGCTAACTACAAGACAATAATAAACCTTTACTAATTAGAGTAGACAGCAAAGAAGAGTACCTAGTAGAGCGCTTATTATAGGAAAGAAGTATAAGAAGAAGAAAAGAATACCTAGTTAAATAGGTAGGATACCTAGAACTAATATAGGAACTAGCTTTAAACCTAGAAGATATAGAAGTACTATAAGACTAGAAGAACTCTAGGACCCTTGTTAAGGAGGGGGGTACTATAAAGGGCTAAAGCTCTAACGTCTTTAGTACTTAACAAAAAGCCTTATTTTGTTATCCTATAGATCCCGGGTGTCTGTGTACACCTAGCATCTATAAGCTAGGCGTATTAGCTCTTCTACTTTTCTAGCCTACTAAACTTTTCTCTTAGCTCTATGCTATTTTCTTAAGCCACGTTAGCAGCTGCTACGTAGCTACCCTTGCCTCTTTCTTAGTACTAAGCATAGACCTTACAGAGGAGTAGATAAGCTTGCTAGATAGTCTTTGTAGTTCTTTATTGAATTCACTACTATTTTCCCTGCATCTTTAGTTAATCCAACGCACCCTTACAAGAATAGAACTAGTGTATAAGAGTGTAACTTACTTTTATAGCACACGTGTTTTAATATTAAATGCAACTTTTATATTGTCGCAAAGAAGTTCTACAGATTTAGTACACAGTCTTTTTTAAACAGACGCCCTAAATACTTAGAACTGCTAGAGAAATTAACGCAATGTAAATCTTAAGCTTTCTTAGGCTTACAGTAAAGCTTAATAGATATTAGATGTAGGCACTAGTAAATTTTAGCGCGTAAGCTAACTTTGTTTCTGCTTAACAGTATTAGTAGCAGGCCTACAACTACTAGAGAAATAAGAATTCTATCTACTACTTGTAGCCAACAGTTAGCCTATGCCAGGCGAGACGACAATTACTTACGAGGTCACTAGAGTAACGCTCCGCATCTAGAAATACTAGGAAGAGATAGACCTAGAGGTCTTTAGACTAGCTACCTACAACATTATATTAAGACTTGCTTACTTATAAGAACACAACCTGCAGATTAACTAGAAGTTAACGAAAGTTTTTATTTAAGTGCTGTAGACTAGACGCAACTACAATTGTAAAGGGCTAAAACCCTAGTGTCCTTAGTACTCGGCCTAAAAATCTCGTTTCCTGCAGACCCCGGTGTGCTTTAAGCACCTAGATTCTGTAAGCTTTGCCTGTTTAGCCCTTTTTAGCCTGCTCAGCCCTTCTACTTTTTTAGCCTGCTTAGCCTTTTTCTTAGCACTGCGTTATTTCCTTAAACTACGTTAGCAGCTGCTACATAGTTACTTTTACTTCTTTTCTAAACACTAAGCATAGACCTAATAGAGAAGTAGATAAACTTACTAACGTGGTTCACAAGCGAATGGCTCACCTAAGCGAATAGCTTACGCCCCACCAGCGCGGCGACTTCGCAACATCATTTCAGCTCTTAATTATAATAAATTATAAATTGTAATAAGCTAATTTACTCCTTAGATCTATTACTATCACTAGCACTATTAATTTCAACTGCACAGGTACAGGCGTTATGTCTAGTCTACTTACAACGCCCGCACCGCCTCTCCCCTTGCACCCTCTTTAACGCGCTCTTACTATTACTACAACTGCTACCTGCCTGCTTAGCTAATACTTCTTGTACCTCGCCTACAGTAAGGGTCTCTTCTGTCTATACATATTACTACTTGCAGCTCTTATGCTTATTTAATTTATTTAGAGCTTCTTAAAGAGTAGTAATTTTCTCTATTAGAAGCACTATCTTATGTGCTATTTGCTAAGCCCCCTTACTTAACTGCGTAATCTAATTAGTAAGTAAATTAGTAAAAGACCTATAGCGTTTTCTTACACTCTAATAAATAAGACAGATTTAAGCCTTAACTTTGCGCGTGTTGCGTAGTGTTTATAACTCCTAAGTAGCTACTTGTTATAGTAATTATACTAGCGTCTGCAATACTACATTAAGCTTTAATAGCACAGCCTGTAGGTTAAATAGGACTAGACTAGCGCCCTTAAAGCTAGCTAGGATATTCTCTTTTGTAATAGACTGCCTAAAAGCAGTCTTAAAGGCTAGTAGAAAGGCTTCTTTACTAACGTAGTAGGTGCGGTTACGTGCTAAGCCTAAAATAACGTTACTATACCTGCGCTTTAACAGCGCAAAACAGCCTATATTAAGAGGCTGTAGCAGGTGAGATAAGTACGCAGGCATATAGAGAAGAGTAATATTCTTCTTCTTATAAAGATCTTAAAAGTTAATAGAGCAGTAGCTCTTATAGCTATTAATAATAAGTAGTTAATACCTACCTACAGTGTAGCTCTTTGTATAGGTATTAAAGTGCTCGAACTATGTAAGAGCAAGCTAATTATTAGTCTAGCTCTTAGAACTAACTTTAAGAACTTAGTTAGTAGGTAAATTCTTAAACTAGACGTTAATTAGCACCTTGCCTGCAAAGATAATAAAGAGGGGTAGCTAGTAACCTAACGCGCCTACGCCTTAGATTACAGTAACCTACTTATAATTACCTAGCTAAACCTGCTTAATTTTGCTAAAGCCCTCTAATAATGTAACAATTAACTATAATAAAATCTTGCCTATTATAAAGCCTGTCTTATTAAAGTGATAATATTATTGTTTATAATACCTTACTTCTCCTTTGTCCTCTTAACTAGATTAAACTAGCGCTAGATAATTGCTAGGTCCTTATAGGTAGCTCGCTAGTAATTATAAGGATAGCTCTAGCGCGTACAGAGCTCTAGAGTTTGCTAAATAAAGTTATTAACCTGGTTCTTACTAATAGAGTTACTCTCCCGCTCCTGCAATAGTTTATTAGCTATTACTTAAATATTAGCCTTTATAGGCGCAATTCCTCTTAAAGACTTATTAAGAACACGCTTAACTACAGACTCCTCCTCTAGTTTTTAAAGGCGCTTTAAGTTTAGTTTAATATCGCGTTGGGAGCGCTTTCTAGCACGTTAGTAAGATAAAGTTCTTTAAAGCACGTTGTAGATAGAGGCAGTACGTCTTTAGCTTTAAACACGTTACGATTAGACGTTAAAAAGAGCAAGCTACAGATCTAATTTATAATAGGTTGATAGATAGTTGCGTTGTTAAGACATAACGCGTTGTAGTGTCAACGTCGACGCGACGGTGGGGCGTGAGCCATTCGCTTAGGTGAGCCATTCGCTTGTGAACCACGTTATATAGCCTTTGTAGTTTTTTATTTAATCTTTTAATGTTTTCCTTACATCTTTAGTTAATTTAATGCATTTTTACAATTAAATTAAATTCTTTTATAGCGCTGCTACGTTAAATTAGAAGCTACATAGAGCTATATTTAGACAAGAAGCTAGCTAGAGCTATATTTACGCACAGAAGCTACTTAGAGCTACATACAGACAAAACTCTCATTCATTAGATTGTTAATCTTAGTTAAAGCTGTTTAAATCTACTAAGGAATTAATAGTAGAAGAAGCACAAGAAGTGCTAAAGGATATTTAGCTATACAAGACTTTACCTAGAACATTTTGCAATACATACTGTTAGATACGCTTACTATATGTCTAGTAGCTCTAGAAACTAATCCTCGCTAACTATAAGATAAAGGCACTATTTATTTAGCACGCTTTTACTTATACAATAATAGCAGAGGCAGAGATTACATTTAGAAGCTTTGCTGTCTAGATAGCAAGACTGTGCTAAGATAGTGTTAGTAGTACTAAGATAGTAAACACACTAGAGAGTCTCTGCAGAGCGAATAAACTAAATAAGATAGCAAATTTAACTACAATTTAAGAATCCTTTTTTATTTAGAAAGGTATTAACTTAGCCTCTAAAAAAAAAACTAGAACAAAAACAGCTACCTGCTTAGCTACTAACACTACTTGCTGCATTAAAACTAGCTTAGTAGCTAGCAACAACACTAAAGCGTTTTGAATAACTTAATCTAGACGCTTTTAACAGAACAAGAAAAATTACTAAATTCTTAAAAAGCAGCTTACTGCTGAAATAGAAAACAACTAAGAAGACTTTAACATAAAAAAAGAACGTATAACTACGCCTTTAGCAGGCTTAAAAGCTTAGTAGCAACCTTAATGCTACTTTACCTTGACTAGATAAAATTATTAGACGCCTAGAACTTTAAACACTTATTAAACTTCTTTAATTAGATATTTGAAGATCTATATAGTTCTAAAAGAGCTAGAAACAAATTCTAGTTAATGTTTTAAAGCAAAAAGAGTATTTGTAATTATATTATAAGATTTTAAAAACAGTTGCTATTGTTAAACAGCAACTTAGATAAAGATACAAAAATAATGCTTTTTTAAAAAAGCTGTACTTATAAGTTTTATGATAGGCTTGTAGGTATTACTTTCTTAGACTTAAATAATTTGCAGTATAATTCTATTAACATTGTAGACTACTTATAGAGAATAAAGCAATACTCTAAAAGCTAAAACAAGCCTAAGAAATGATACTCTAAAAACAGAGACTAGGAAAAGCCTAAAGAGTACAGACTAAGACGCGTTTCTCCTCCTCCTCCACTACAGAAGACTAGATAGAAGGAATTAAGTTCACTAGTAAATCAGCTAGGCTACGCAGGTTTAGCGATCTAGAACTAGAGAAGCTAATAAGAGAAAGATGTTATTTTACCTGCAAGCATAAAGGACATTTAGCTACAGATTATACTATAAAGAAAACGCTAAAAAAATAAAAATAAAAAAAAGACTACGGTATTAAAGTCCTTAAAAGCAAAGGCAAGAAAGCCTGGCAAAAAAAGCTTAAGTAGCAAAAATACTCTAGAAAACTAAAATTCTAATTTAGAAAAAGAATAGCCCTTGCTTAAAGTTACTAGTAAAAGCTATACGTAAGCTAAAATAACCTAGCAAAGAAATAAGCTAGTTTTGAAAAAATATGAGCAGCAATAGAATTACTGTTAAAATATAAGTAAATTATTATATATTTGCTTTAACTTTTATTAATATCGAAAACTTTGTATACTCTCTTAATAGCCTTTAACTTATTAGAATTGCTAGTTTACAGTGCATCTCTATTTCTCTGCACAGATTAGAAGGAGTTACAGAATAACTTAGAACTATTAACAAGGTTGCTAGGTTAGAGATTAACATTAAAAAAAACAAGAATACTATTTAGGGCTATATTACTTCTACACACCTTAAATACAATTTTATACTTAAACAGCTCTAGATAGATAAAAAAGAGGTTATTATTATTTCTTCTAAAAAGTTCAATCTATATCTACTCTTCTAGACAAAGAATTAAACTACTAAGCACTAACAACTGCCTTGTTTTAGAGAGCAAAAGATTAAAGCAAATAAATGCAATAGCCTATTTCTTCTATGTTAGATTACTAAAAAAAAAAAACTTAATTTAGACCTTTGCAGCTTCTTTAAAGAATTTTAAGAAGGTTTAAGCTTTTAAAAAAAAGTAAATGTTTTGTTATTACTTCCTAAGGCGTACTAACATATAGCTTAGATTTTTAAGTTAAAAACTACTTCTATACTACCTTCCTTACATAAACTTAAGGTTAATTACTAAATTATGTTACAAAAGAATAAAAATAGAAAAGAAAAAGAACCTCCTAAAAGTCCTTTATACAATATAAGTAGACTAGAGCTTTTAGTTCTATGCAAAGAGCTAGAATCTTTATTAAATAAAGAATAGATTAGAGCTAGTAGTTCTATAGCTTCTTCTCTAGTTCAATTTACTAAGAAACCTAGAGGAGAATTTTAGTTCTACGTTAATTACTAAGCTCTTAATACTATTAGAAGAAAAGACTGTTATCTTTTGCTATTAATTTAAGAGACGCGTAACAATATTACTAAAGCAAAATAGTTTACAAAGATTAATGTCTTTACAGCTTTTTATAAAATTAAGATTTACGCAGGAGATAAGTAGAAGACTACTTTCTACACTAGATTAAGATTATATAAATAGTTAGTTACTCTTTTTAGTATAGTAAACACTCTTAGCTCATTTTAATGATATATTAACTAGACACTACGCAAGTACATTAACAATTTCTACTTAGCCTACTTAGATAGTGTATTAATTTACACAAATAGCATGCTTAAAGAACACTAACATAATACAAATAAGGTTCTAGAAATAATAAGTAAAGCTAGGTTACTTTTTAATGTTAAGAAATGCAAATTTGACGTGCAAAGTACTAAGTACCTAAAATTTATTATTAAGGCTAAAAAAGGACTTTAGATAGACTTTAAGAAAGTAAAAGCTATTTAAGAATAAGAATCGCCTATAATCATTAAAGAAGTACACAGTTTTTTTATAATTTGCAAGTTTTTATTAACGCTTTATTAAGAACTACTTGAATATAGTTACTCTGCTCTTAAGGCTTACTAGAAACGTCTTCTTTTAATAGAAAAAGGTAGAGCAAGAAGCTTTTAACGAGCTAAAGAAGCTATCAATTTCTAACTAATACTAGCTTAATAGGATACTAACAAGGAAACAATCTTGGAGATTAATTCTTCTAGCTATGTTGTAGCAGGAGTCCTTTCGCAATATAATAAGTAAAGAAGATTACGACTAGTAGCGTACTACTTAAAAAAGATAACTAGCGCTTAAAGCAACTACAAAATATACATCAAGAAATTACTTGTAGTTATTTGCTGCTTATCTAAGTAGGATGCTATACTGCGTTCTTTAAGGAAGTTTCTAGTTATAACAGACTACAAAAACGTAAAGTATTTTAAAAAGCCTAGGCAGCTTAGAAAAAAACTGTTGGAGTATTGACGTGCGCAACAAGCGGATCACCCTGTTGATCAGGTGATCCTGGTAAGCTGAACACGTGACGATCGCGCTAGCGCCTATATATACGGGTCAGATCGTCTTATTCCTCTTTAGTAGTTATTGGTCAGTTTCTTGTGGCACTTAGTTAATCAATACACTTATTCCACTCCTCCTAATCAAGCAATTGCTCCTTTTCAGCTCCCATAGTTATAAGCCCGGCCGCTTAATTATAGTTTTAATTCCCACTGCGCAATCGGCAAGCTATAAGGTTAACTATTTAATGATTCATTACTTTACTCTCCTCTATTCTCCTACAGCACAGCTAGCAGATTGCTGCTGCTGCTGTACCTCTCTCATTGATTATACGATTAACCTCCTACCAATCTTTCCTACAACCTACAAGCTACCCAGCTACCTACTAACTAACTAATTAATTCGTCGTTACCTTAACAATAACCCACGTCGTGATCCTACACAAAGCATCTTATCTCAAGATAGACCTTACTGATACACCGCTTGTCGCCTTAGGGGTGATCCTTAAGGCTTAATTAGACTAGCTAACCTAGTTTGCTCTATTAAGGCTACACTACTTAGAGAAATGTATCTAGGATTAGGTTAATCCTAATCTCCTAGACGTACCCTCAATAGATCACTAGGAGCCACAGTATCCAGAACTGCCTAAGGATATTAAGCAGCAAGTTCCTCTATTACCTAGCGCCAGCGCTTAAATACAAGAGGACTATAAAATTGCTGAACGTAAATATAAGGCTTAATTACTTAATGCTAAATACAAGAAGGATAATTAAAATAAGCTAGTTAACAGGTATAAGCTACAAGCTGCTTAATAAACAAAGAAAGTTGCTAAGATTACTAATATTTAAAGACTAGATTAGCAAAACTATCTATCTAGACCTGCTCTTAGACGCCTTAATAAGCATAATTACTTAGAACCTTACTAGCCTTTAAGCCTTAGTAAAGATCCTAAAAGAGGATCTTACACCTACAGATTAGAATACTTAGTATTTAGTTAGGGCGTAATACAGATTACACCCTAATAAGGCTCGCTAGAGATAAATAGGCCCTAAGCAATAGGTTACTAAGTAGTAGCTACTGTATTAACAAGCGACGATGTACTCGCTCTTAAAGGTTGTTAGGCTATTAGCGGTTATTAATTCTTTAGACGCCTTAGGCACTAAAATTGCACTAAACTAGTTGCGCAAGAAGCGCAATAAGCTAGCATAAGCAATAGCGCTTAGTAAAGCTTATTTAACTTTTAATAATTTAGGAAGATTGTTACTGTTTTGTTGTAAGATTAGTTAATTACTTTTTTAAAAGAAAAAGGACACGTAGTATTCTAAACTAGATCTAGATTAAGAGTAGCTTAATAATCTACAAGCGCGAACAACTTGAAGTTAAATAAGAGAAGTAAGTAATTGCACCCTTGCCCTTGCAAGGCTAACAAAGGGCCTGTAAGCAAGCACTTCTAGACACCGCGCAACTGCTATTAACTTTAAACTGCAGTTACTAGGTTAAGCTCTCCTAGCAGTACACTAATTAAGCTGTTAGACAACAACAAAAAGAAATTTCTTAAGCAATAAAACAGCAACAAATAGGCAACCTTACGCACCTAGATTAAGAAAAAAGGCTAGAAAGCTAGCACTAGCGGATTTGCTACTTATAAGTTAAGTAGATCCTACTCTAGCTTATTAGTTTTAGCATTAATTAACTTAAAAGACTTTATTAAGGAAATTAGACTAAAGGTGTTTAGCGCAGCCTTTACCACTTATACCTTATCTCTTTGCGCAATTATAGATAGTAGGATAGCAGTCGACTTAGTTAATACTATTTATTTTTTAAGGTGTTAAGGGTGTTGGTTGTTGTTGTAGTCAAAATAGGGTTCTAAAAAAGTGAAAAGCAGCTACCCTCTACTAATCAATCGCAAAAGGTAAAAAAAGAGATTGTATGTAGTTAACGAGATTCGAACAGTAGGTAGATAAGTTCTAGGAGGAAAGCTTAGACCACTGAGCGATAATCAGGGTTAAAAAATTTGCTAAGGTACTAAAAAACAACACTAGTTAAAACGTGTCTAACAGCGATTGCTAGCCTATAGCTAACAATAGGATTACAGTAAGATTACAATAGGATTACAACATAATGTAATAGTAGAGAGAAAGGACACGTACGTACTGTAGCAGGAGCCTATAATACTTTATAAAGCTGCTGCTTCTTACTTACTACTTCTTACTTTTCAAACAGCACTATATACAAATAATTTGCATATAATACGCTGTACTGTAATATAGTGTACAACCTCTATAGTAAGTATCTCCTTAACCTTAACTCTTATTTAAAGACAGAAAGCTTTCCTGTTGTACACCTAGCCCCTAAACTAGTCTAGCTTAAGCTAATTATGCAGACACCTAAGTTTATTAAGTATCTATAAATTTTAGCCTCTTTAGGACTTTATAATTATATCTTTTTTAAACAACTCTAGAATCTGCAAAATCTTTATATATAAAATAGATGTTAAGCCTTAACTTAGCTAGTTGTAGAAGAAATACAAGATCTACAAGGTATTTACTAATACTAGCAAAGTACTTTAAATACTCTACTTTAGTATCCTTCTCTTTTTGTTAATTATGTATAAGCTAAGTAAGTACGTACGTGTCCTTTCCCTCCTCCATCGCATCATGTTGTAATCCTATTGCAATCCTACTGTAATCCTGTTGTCAGCCATAGGCTGGCAATCGCCGTTGGACACGTTTCAACTGGTGTCGTTTTTTGGTACCTTAGCAAATTTTTTGACCCTAATTATCGCTCAGTGGTCTGAGCTTTCCTCCCAGAACTCATCCACCCACTATTCGAATCTCGTTGACTACACACAATCTTTTTTTTTGACTTTTGCGATTGATTAGTAGAGGGTAGCTGCTTTTCACTTTTTTGGAACCCTATTTTGACTACAACAACAACCACTACCTTTGACACCTTATAAAATAAATAAGCTAAGTAAAGAAATTATTAACTAGTTAAGCTAGCTGTCGCAAAACGTTAAAATAGTAATAAAGAAGAAAAAGGTAAGAAAAGAGGAGTAGGCGTTCTATTATCGAATGTATAAGTTAGAAAGCAAGGCAATAATAGTGTTACTTCTTTAATTTGTCTAAGAGTACCTAGAAGTAAAGCCTTAACATAAGTAGGCAGTATAGGTAGAAGAAGGCGTGTTAAGTTAGAAAGCAATTTGCGTCTTTGTCTTGCTTTTCTTTGTTTCTGTCTAAACATGCGACACACTAATTGCGTGCTAGCAATGCTAAACAAGGGGCATAAGCCTAGATACCTGTTGTTAGCAATAAATTTTTTTTTTACTAAAAAGGTGTCTACAGAATGTGTGGTCACATCGAAAGGTTGTCTCAAAAGGCCGAAGCCAACGCTACCGCTATATACTTATAAGGCTAATAGCTCGGCGGAGAGAGCTAGACAAGAGCTAATTACAAAGGCTATTAAGATGCGCATAAGCGCTAATCTACTAGCTAAGCTTTAGCTAGTAATTATAGATGCAGTAGCTTACTTATATAGAATAAGCTTTACTAAGATCTATAGCTACTAATCCCTTAACTAGGTGCTTAAAGAATAGTTTAGGAAATATTTCTAATACTATTAAATAGTTAAGATTAGACACTAGACTACTAATCTACGCCTAGACTAGAGTAGAATCTATACTTATAGCTGCCGAGCTAATCCTTTAAACAAGGAGAATGCAGCTAGGCGTAATTATTCAGAATTTAAAGTTAATTTTTGTAGCTTTATGAGTTATTTAGTTAGTCATTAAGCCTTTAACATATACTACATATAAGTTCTAATACTTAATTAGGTAATTGCTACCTGTAATGTAACTTTTAATAAACATTAATTTTATAAAAGAGATTGCAAAAAAAAGCTACTAAAAAATTAAGTAATTAAAATTGTAAAAATTCTTTATAATAGCGAGCTAGTTAATCTAGGAGAGGATTTAGACCTCTTACCTGTTTAGAAAAGGGCAGAGTATAATACGCAGCTAACTACTAAAGACCTTAAAAGTAATTTATTTACTATCTTAAGCAGTAAAACAGGCCTGCCCAATAAAGACAAGGGTAGATTAAAAAATGCTAAGCAAATAGATTATAAGGCTAGTGCACTATTAAGAACTTGCTTAAATTAGCAGCAGAATACTAGTCTTGCTACTCTAAAACTAACTTCTAAACTAGAGACTTTAGAGAGCGACAACGCAATTATTTGCAAAGTTATTAATAGTTAAATAGTAGTATGCTTGCTAAAAAAAGCCAACTTATTAATATCTAAAGGTAAGGAGCCTATTTTAAATAACCCTAATAACTTATTACTAGTCTAACAGTCTGTGCCTAAAGACTCTAACGCGCTAGCTTGTTGTAATAGAACACCTGCCTAGGTAAGCAGAATAGTAGAGCGTAAATCATCTTAAAATTTAAGATCTTAGGCCTTAAACAGCAGATAGGGTAAGTAATTACAAGCTTAACCTCTACTTACAAAATATAGTACTAAAATTGCTAGCAAAAGCCTAAATTAGTTTACAAATTAATATCTTCTACTACGCAAGCTAGGTAGCAGGCGTAAGCATAAAGACGCAACTTAAGATTTTAACAATCAACTAAGGACTAGAAGCATAAGTAGTATCAATACATTAATTGTAGATTATAAAGATCTATTATAAAATAATTTTTATAATACCTACCTGCAAGGTTTGCAAGCAACTTAGGAAAACTAAGTAAGCTATAAAACTCTTAATCATGTAGTTATAGCAGCTTTGCTTACTAAATATAAGCTAAGTAGAAATGCTTAACAGCATTGTAACAATCTACCTAAACTACTATCATTATAAAAGCAGCTGCTTTAGTATTTTATAAGAGTCTTGTTTAAGGATAACTACAGGAAAAAGATTAATTAGTTAAGTAAAAATAAGACTTAAACTAAGATATTAAAAGGAGAAGCAAATTATTACTTAATATCTGTAGAGCAGGTCTAGACTTATAAGTTTAATTAAGATAGCTTTTTTTTTAAATGCAACGCGTAGATTATTGTAAAGAATAATCTCTAAAAAAAGAACTCAAGAAACTTAACATACGCTGCTATATTAGCAGCTAAGTCTTTTTAAGCAGTAATAGCTATTACTGCTAAGAATAATCTAAAGATTAAGCAATATAATGTTATAGAAGCATTCCTTAATATATTAATTACAGCAGATAACTTAGTAATCTGTAAGATACTAGATAGCTTTAAGAAGCCTAGGAAGTATATATAGCTTAACTGTACACTTTATAAATTACAAGACTCGCTACTATTGTAGTATAAAGAGTTCTTAGGATTACTAAAAGAGATTAAACTAATTACTTTACTAGAGGAGCCCTGCCTATTCTTTAATTAAGATAGAAAAATTCTAGTTTTGTTTTATATAGATAGTATCCTACTGCTCTTTGCAAAAGATTATAGACAAGTACAAGATATAAGAACAAGAATGAGTTAAGTAGTTCTTTAGTATCTAAGTATTTAAGGATTATAAGAAGTGAACAATTACGCTTAGATATAATATATATTGTAATAAAATTGCAAAAAAGTTTAAGCTAGAAAATAGTAGTTTTCTAAAGACTCTACTGCTGTTAGAGGCGCTAATGAAGAACACTAGCAAAGCAACTAAGCAAGATATAAAGGCTTACTAAAAAAAAAGTTAAATTAGTACTATATACAGCTATTGTGCTGTAACTAAATCTTGCTTACTTAATCTTAAAGCTTTTACACTTCCTTATAAAATCTAGTTATTAGTATATAAAAGCTGTTAAACGGGTAATTATATACCTCTATTAGACAAGATAGGATTCGATCTAGTACAGGAAATATAATAGCCTAGACTTAATAATCACAAGCAACGCTTCCTTTGTAGATAATAAAGAAATTTGCTAATTATCTTATAGTTATATATTTATTTTATATAGTAGTCTAATATTTTAGAAGGCAGCTTAGTAGACTACAGTTACTATATTAACTACTAAGGCTTAGCTGCTCGCCTTTAAGCACACTACTAAGGAGGCTATAGCCCTTAAGCGCTTTTTTTATAAGCTATCTCGTAATCTAAAAGACGTCTAGACAGTCTAGTGTAATAACTAATAAACAGTTAGGCTTGTAGTTAAGAAGAATAAGTAAATTAGCACTAAATTAAGGCATATAGATATACAAAATATGTAGCTGTAGCAAGAATATACTAAAGAATCTTTTTAGGTTAAGTACCTAGAAATAGTAATTATGCTAGCTTATAAATTAACTGAGTTGCTTACTTAATAACAGTTTAAGAAGCTTAAGCAGTTGCTTTACTTTTAGTAAGTTAAGTTTCTAATTAAAAGCAATAATAATTAATAAGTAAAAGAATTTATATTAAGCAGCAACATTTATATACTAGGCTAAGTCTTCTCTTAATTGCTTAGAATGAGCGGGAGAACGTAAGCCAGACAAACAGACAACTAGACTAAGCTTACTAATAAGCATTAGACTTATTAAACTTGCTTAACTCTATTATTAGATTATGCTTAGCTTCTTTAACTTTAGCTAGCTTAAGAGCATCTTGAGCTATCCTAGCTCGAGCAGCAAGAGTCCGGAGGTAAGCACCATAACAGCGAGAATTTAACCTATTACCTCGATACATTGAGTCGTGAGATGATCGTCAGCGCACCCTAGCATAATAATAGCGCCTATATAAATAGGTTGTATAGCGATTAGGACGGCGTTGCATGTAAGGACAATTGTATAGAGCAGGCAGGGGCTGTATTCATTAAGCATGCTGTTCTTAAAGAGACAATTGCTGGAGAGGCTGTTATTGCTAAGGCTGCTGCTGCTGTTGTTAATTATATGCCGGCTGTTGAGTTAGCTGCCACGCAGGTTAACTAGGAACATAAGCAGCATAATACTGTGTATTATAAAGCTCTTGTCTAAAAGGACAATCTGAATTTAAACCTATAGCCTGCTAAGCAGGCTGTTTCTAGCGCAAATAATTCTTAGTATTATACCTTAGATTAAAAATGCTTACGGGAGCAGGAGCGGGAGCGGGAGCGGGCAGCAGGAGTTGAGCGCAATAATTATAGACAGGAGGCTTCTGCGCAGAAGACTTTTTAGTAGACGTAACGCTGCTATTAGTCTTTTTGCAGCAAGCAATAATGTCTTTGAGCAGTTAAGCTTTTAAAGCTTAGTACATTTTATTATTGTTCTATCTCTAAAAACAAGTTAGCATCCTAAGCAAGCTTAAAGAATTAGAGACTTACCTCTTTACCTTTGTACATAGCTATAAATTAAATAGTAAGATTAATATTAACTGTGTGGCAGGTGTATAACGAGCAACTGCTATAGCGTAAGCTACTCTAACTGCTAGTCTATTCGCAATTAAAGCAGTGTTTAGTGTATAAACTATCTAGTATTTTTTTTATACAGCGCTTACAAGAAGGAACGCAAAAGTATAATAGATTAGTAGCAATCTTTAAAGAGCTATTAGGCGCCTTCTTCTAGGTTAAGAGGGGCGCGTTGCGCCTAGTAGACAGCTTAATAGGCGTTCGTGGGCTATCGCTATCGTCTTGTTGCTAATCGCAGGACGCTGCTTAAGCAGTAAGCTGCTGTAATTTTTGCTTTAGCTCTTAAGAAGCCTTGCCTTTACGCTAGCTTAATTGCTTAGTTAGACTCTTATGTAGATTTAAATTTAATTAAGGACTTAACAGTAGACTTAATTTAGCAAGTAAAGCAATTTGCCTTTAAGCAAAGCTACTAGATGTCTTACAATAAGCATATAGATTAAAAAGTGGCTTCAGCCTTTTGAGACAACCTTTTGGTGTGACCACACATTTTGTAGACACCATTTTAGTAAAAAAGATTTATTGCTAACAACAGGTATCCGGGCTTATACCCCCTTGTTCAGTATTGCTAGCACGCAATTAGTGTGTCGCATGTTTAGACAGAAACAAAGATACGCAATATCCCTCTAACTAACCCTCTTAACTAATAACTATTTACTAATAACTATTTACTGCTAACCGCAACTTCTGTTGTCTCTGTTGCTATTCTAGCAGTGTTACAGTCACGGCGTTTCTAGCGCCTATACTTAGATGTGAACATACGATAACAGCGTCACTATCTAAGCACAGCTTTCCTATTCCTAGAGGTGACTTACAAAATCCTCCTGCTTGTTAGTTTATCCTAGCTACTTAATAGCTGTTTTAACATGCTCTTGCTCCTTATAAAGCTACTATAAAGTCTCTCTACTAAGGTTGCATTTGCGCAGGAGGAGATTAGTAAGATAATACACTATTACTGCACCTAAACTATTAACATGCGCAACGTATTTAATAGACTTGCTGCTAAATAAGCTTTTTACAACCTTTATTGTAACCTTAACATCTATAATACTAGACGCATTAATAAGGTGTTAATAAATAACAAAATTTAACCTCTACGTCTACCTAATTACCATAGGAGCTACCGCCAACAGCTCCTCTTTAACTAACTAGGGAGGCCGCTTAACAAAGGTAAACGCGGGCTTTGTAATCTACTACTATAGCTTCTTATATAGTAACCTAGTAAGGTCTAACTTTACTTAATGTAAGCTATTAGTCTTTGTATTAAATAGGAAGAAGAATAGTCTAAGCATTATATTGTTTATATGCAGTACTGTGTAGTGTAGGAAATCCTAAAGGTAAGAAGCAGTAGGCAGGGAGCTTTTATAAAGTATTGCAGGCTCCTGCTGCGGTAACGTACGTGTCCTTACCCTCCTCCACCTCTATCGCAATCTTGTTGCTAGCTATAGGCTGGCAATCGCCGTTGAACACGTTTTAATTAGTGTCATTTTTTAGTACCTTCAGCAAATTTTTTGACCTTAATTTCGCTTAGTGGTCTAAGCTTTTCTGCTCTAAGCGCTTAGCGCGTAGACCTTATCTACTCACTGTTTAAATTTTGTTAACTATACACAATCTTTTTTTGACTTTTGCAACTAATTAGTAGAGGGTAGCTGCTTTTCAATTTTTTGGAAAACCCATTTTGACTACAACAACAACCACCACCTTTGATACCTTAAAAATATATAGATTAAAAAGTAGCAGTAACTAAATTTTATCATTTTAAAGATTAGCTGCTTGTTAAATCTTATTGTTAAACAGGCTTTAACGAGCGCGATGCTTATACTTAGCGCTATTCTTACGTTGCTGACGAAGGCTTTCTAATTAACGCTCGCGCTTATTGCTACCAAGGGCACACTACACAAGATTAGCAGCTAATTAGTAAAAGAATAATAAAGAAACGCTGCTTACTATGTTAGTAATAGTGGTCAAGTCAGTCCTAAAAAGCTTAGTAATTAATATTAGAGTGAGGTTGAAGACAAAAAGGTTTTAGAGAAGCAGTAGACGCGATTAATATTATTGTAGAGCTGCGTACTGACTGATTACCCGATATTTAGGGTCTATCTAATGTTTTAATATTAGAGCTGCTGGATCAATTAAAACATCAACAAGCAGCATTACTACAATAATAGAGGATTGGGCAGAGGAGCTATAATTACGGAGGGACCTCTTGATCAACGACCTTGATTTAACGATTGCCTGGTTGCTCATAGCCCGGATTAATAGTATCTCACTAACCTAGGGGGTGTGTTAGAGTATTATCGTGCGCAACATGCGGAATACCCTGTTAATTAGGTGATCCTAGTAAGCTGAACACGTGACGATCGCGCTAGCGCCTATATATACGGGCCAGATCGTCTTATTTCTCTTTAGTAGTTATTGGTCACTTTGTTGTGGCACTTAGTTGATCAATACACTTATTCCACTCCTCCTGATCAAGCAATTGCTCCTTTTCAGCTCCCACAAAAGCAGATAACATAGGCCTAATTCCTTAGTATATTTCCTAACATAGAAATCGCCTATAGGCCTAGAGTTAATAACTCTAGGGTTAATGCCTTATTCTAAAGACAACAAGATATGCTTGCAAATAGTTTAGATGCTTCAATTTCTAGAAAGTTTTTATAAGTTTTTAAACTATCTACTGCAACCACTCTAGAAACAGAAGAACAAGAAGAAGAGGGGATTCTAAGGACTTTTTGCTGTAATAGTTATTCAGCAACAGTACTTTAAGAACAATTAAACCTAGAAGAACTTTAGAACAATGCTAAAGAAGAGGATAGAACCTACTAGCTAGCCTAGAAAGCAGTAAGCGAGGGAGAACACTAATTTCCGGCAAAGCTAGACTTTAAGCTTTTTATTTCTAAATGCAAATTAAAAAATTTTGGAACTTGCTATACTAAGGCTCAAAATAGGTACTAAACAACGAGCCTTTGCGCACTAGAATTATCTATAAGATTTACTGCTCTAAGGCCTTAGGGTATCTAGAAAAGAACCTTACTATCTATGTAGTTGCAAGAGAATACTTTTAGCTTTTAATTAGCTAAATAGTAGGGCAATATATTAGAAACAGCTTAGTTTATAAAAGAACAAAATTATAGAGAGATAGCTTGCAAAAATTATTAAAACCTTTACTAATCTTTAAGCGTATTTGGAAAGAAATTTTAATCAACTTTGTTACAAGATTACTAGAAAGCGAAAGTTATACAAATCTAATAGTAGTATATAATGGACTAAGTAAGGACGTAATATTAATAGGCTTTAAGAACATTACTACAGAAAGCGTTGCTAAAGCATTTATCAACTTTGTAGTAGCTTACTACTAGTTACTAGACTATATTACTTCTAATTAAGGTGTATAGTTTATAAGCTATTTTTGAACTAAACTTTGCAAACTACTAGAAATTAAACAATACTTATCTTGTAGATATTACCCTAAAACTGACGGCTCTATAGAACAAATAAACTCTATAGTACAGGCCTACTAATAAGCTTTTCGCAATAAGGATTAAACAAACTAGAAAAGCAATCTAAGAATAGCTAAGATCGCGATTATAGCAAGGTAAGCATAATTTACTAAGATGTTGCCTTTATTTCTGCAATATAGATACGAGGTAGATTCTCTTTCAATAGCTGTAAAGCATAGACCTCAGAATTAACCTTAAGAAAAGAGAATACAATAAGACTATTGGAAGGCAGAAAATATTGCTAGCAAACTCTAGCAAAGTATTCAGTTAGCTTAAGCTATAATAGCAGAATCATAACAAGAATAAGAATTATAAGCAAACAAAAGAAGAAAACAATTACTTTAGCTTTAAATAGGTAATAAGGTTTAGTTAAAGCTAAAAGACTACTACAAGACTAAGAAACTAAGCTAAAAACTTAATAAGAAGAACTTAAAGTATATAGTAATAAAAATTGTTAGATAAAATGCTATAAAGCTGAACACTCCTAAAAGGATACACCTAGTATTTAATATTAACAATCTCTAGCTAACTTCTTTAGACCCCTTACTAAGTTAACTACAAGACAACAATAAGCCTTAACTAATTAAAGTAAATAGCAAAGAAGAGTACCTAGTAGAGCGCCTATTAGAGGAAAGAAGCACAGGAAGAAGAAAAAAATACCTAGTCTAATAAGTAGAATAATTAGAACTAACTTAGGAACTAGCTTTAAACCTAAAAGCTATAAAAGTACTACAGGACTAAGAAGACTCTGAAAAGGAACTTTAACTTTAAAAAGGGAGGTACTGTAAAGGGTTAAAACCATACTGTCTTTAGTACTTAGCCTAAAAATCTTGTTTCCTATAGACTCTAGGTGTGCGGTAAGCACCTAGATTCTGTAAGCTTTGCCCGTTCGGCCCTTCTTGGCCTGCTTGGCCTTTCTACTTTTCTAGCCTGCTTAGCCTTTCTCTTAGCACTGCGTTATTGTCTTAAACTCCGTTAGCAGCTGCTAAGTAGTTACTTTTACTTCTTTTCTAAACACTTAGCACAGACCTAATAGATGAGTAGATAAACTTACTGTATAGCCTTTGTAGTTCTTTATTTAATTTATTACTGTTTTCTCTGCATCTTTAGTCAATCCAACGCACCCTTACACGAGCTAGCCTACGCATCTAACAACTAAGATAGGAAATAAGACGAAGATTAATAGCATTGCTAAGGAACAGTAGACCTTAACTAAGAACGGCCTTAAGATAAGTAGGTTTGACTTAGCAGAGACTAGAAAAGCTCCTCTACATTACAAAGTTAGAGTTTTAAAAAAATGCTTAACTTTAAATATTCTAAAAAAGTATAAAGAATTTCAGCACCTCTTTGCAGAAGTAGTAGATAGCAAAGCCTTACTAAAACACTAACCCTAGGATTATAAGATTATTTTAGAAGAAGGGAAGACTTTACTCTTTAGACTAATTTACTAACTATTAAAGATAGAACTTAAGATATTAAGAGAAAAGCTAGACAAGAATTTAGCAAAAGGCTACATAAGACGTTTAATATTACTAGCAAGATTTTTTATACTTTTTGTACTAAAGAAGAATAGGCTACTAAGAATGTGCGTTAACTATTAGAAATCAAATAATATTACAGTAAAGAATTGATATTTGCTACTAAGCATTACAGAACTTAGAAATTAATTATCTTGCGCAAAGGTCTTTACAGCACTAGAATTTTAAGATAAAGACTACTTTATTAAAATTAGGAAAGGTAAAGAATAAAGAACAGTGTTCTAAATAAGATATGGACACTAGAAATATACTATTATACTATTTAGGTTAACAAACACTTTAGTAACATTTTAAGAACTTATTAATAATATAGTAAAAGTATACTTAAACATCTTCGTTATTGTATACCTAAACAATATTCTTATCTACTTATAGAACTTAAGGGATTAAATTAAATATATCTACATATTACTTAGGTGCCTAGACTAGTTTAACTTACAACTTAAACTTAAGAAATGTAAGTTTTACAAGAATAAAGTTATCTTTTTAAAATATATCAAAGGGCACGAGAAGTATAGATAAGCAAAAAAAAATATAAGTAATTATAAAATAGCTACAACTAAAGACAGTTAAAGTGATACAGTCTTTTTTAGAATTTTAAAACTTTAACTAACAGTTTATTAAGAATTACTTCAGAATAGTTATCCTGTTAGAAAGACTTATAAAGATGAAAGTACCCTTTAAGTAAAGTAAAAAAGTAAAAAATGCATTCTAAACGCTTGAGAACGTAAGTATAAAACTACTATGCTTTTACTTATTTTAAGCAGGACAGCTACTACGCCGTAAGACAGACACATTAGACCTTGCAATTAGAAGATACGCTAGCTAACTATATAAAGGTAAATAGCACTTTATTGCCTACTATTCTTGCAAGTTTTTAGGACTAGAAAAACAGTATAATGTGTACAATAAGAAGCTACTAGCTATTATTAACTATCTTAGACATCAGAGAGTATACGCTAAAAGCTGCTTAGAACCTACAATATTTATAGATTACTAGAGCTTAGTTAACTTTACAACTACTAAAAAACTTAATTAATACTAAGTTTATAAGTTAAAAAAACTAAAACAACACAAGTTTAAGATTGTATATATACTAAGAAAGGATATTAAAAAAGTAAACGCTTTTAGCTACAGCTAGAGATTGAAATAAATAAGCGCAACAGCTTATCACTCCTATATTAGGCGGGCGAAAAAAGATAAGTCTATTTAAACTTTTGCTGCTTCTCTTAATAATATTAAAAAAGCCCTAGCTCCTAAGAAGAATGTAGAGGTCTTACTTTTACTCTCTAAAGCTTATTAACACCTAGCTTAGATTTTTAATCTAAAAACTGCTTCTATACTACCTCCTTCACGCAGATCTAAAGTAAATTACTAAATTAAACTAAAGAAAGATAATAAAGGCAAGGAAAAAGAGGCTCCCTAGGGACCTCTATACAGTATAAGCCGCCTAGAACTCCTAGTATTACAAAAGGAGCTTATTTCTCTACTTAAAAAAGGATAGATTAGAGCTAGTAGCTCTCCTGCCTCCTCCCCTGTCCTTTTTGCTAAGAAACCTAGAGGAAGATTATGTTTCTACATTGAATTACTAAGCCCTAAACGCTATTACAAAGAAAGATTTTTATCCTTTACTTTTAATTTAGGAAACTCTTAACAATATTGTAAAAGCTAAATAGTTTACAAAGATTAACGTTTTTGTAGCTTTCTACAAAATTAGGATTAATACAGGAAATAAGTAGAAAACAGCTTTTAATACTAAATTTTGGTTATATAAGTAGCTAGTTACTTTATTTAGTATAGCAAACGCTCTTAGTACCTTTTAACGCTATTTTAATTAGACCCTCTATAAGTATATCAACGATTTTTGCTTAGCCTACCTAGACAGTGTATTAATTTACACTAATAGTACGCTTAAAGAACACTAACGCAATACAAACCAGGTTTTAAAAGCTATAGGCAAGGCTAGATTACCTTTAGATATCTAGAAATATAAATTTAACGTATAGAGTACAAAATACCTTAAATTTATTATTAAGGCTAGAAATAGACTTTAGATAGACCCTAAGAGAGTAAAAGCAATAAGAGATTAGCAGGCACCTACAAACGTTAGAGGAGCACACAGTTTTCTTAGTTTTACAAACTCTTATTAATAAAATATAAAAAACTACTTGGAAATAGCAGCTCTTCTTTTAAGGCTTACTAGTAACATCTTTTTTTAATAGGGAAAAACCGAGCAAAAGGCTTTTAATAAGCGAAAGGAGTTATCTATTACTAAGCTAGTACTAGCTTAATAGGATCCTAATAGAGAAACAATCCTAGAAACACACTTTTCTAGATATATAGTAGTAGAAGTCCTCTTATAATACAACAATAAAGAAGCTTACACCTAGTAGCTTATTATTTAAAAAAGATAACTAGCACGCAAAGCAATTACAAGATATATAATAAGAAATTACTAGTAGTCATCTCTTACTTATCTAAGTAGGATGCTATGCTACAATCTTTAAAGAAGTTTATAGTTATTATAGACTATAAAACCTTAAATATTTTAGCAAGCCTAGACAGCTTAGCAAAAGAAAAATAAGATAAACTTAATTTCTAGGAAAGTTTCCTAATAAAGAAATTTCTTATAAGCCTAGAGTTAAAAACTCTAAAGCTAATGCCTTATTTAGAAGATAACAAGATATGCTAGCAAACGACTAGGATACTAGGATTTCTAGGAGGTTTCTACAAGTATTTAAACCTACAACTACAGCTACTAACAAGAAACTAAAGGACGAAGAAGTGCTTAGAACCTTTAACTGCAACAGCTATCTAGCAGCAGTACAAGAGCAGTTAGATCTAGAAAATCTATAAAATAAAGCTAAAAAAGAGAATAAAACCTACTAAATAGTATAGAAATCTGTAAAGGATAGTAAAAAATAATTTTTTACAGCTTTAGATCTTAAACTTTTTATTTCTAAATACTAACTAGATAATTCTAGAAACCTTCTATACTAAGATTGAAAATGGGTACCTAATAATAAACTTCTGAGAACTAGGATTATCTACAAAATCTGCAGTTCTAGAGCATTAGGCTATCTAGGAAGGAATATTACTTATTAAGCTATTACAAGAGAATACTTTTAGCTCTCTATTAGTAAAAGTATTAGAAAGTATATAAGGAACTGCTTAGTGTGTGGAAGAACAAAACCTTAGAGAGACAGCCTACAAGGCTTACTAAAACCCTTACCTATACTTTAGCAAATATAGAAAGAAATTTCTATAGATTTTATAATAAGGTTAACAAAAAGCAAAGGCTATACAAACATTATAGTAGTTATAAATAGGCTTAGCAAGGACGTTGTCCTAATAGGCCTTAAGAACATTACTATAGAAAGTGTTGCTAAAGCTTTTATTAACTCTATTGTAGCTTACTATTAGTTACTATACTATATTACTTTAAACAGAGGTATACAGTTTGTTAACTATTTTTAGATTACGCTTTACAAGTTATTAGAAATTAAGCTCGGCTTATTTTCTAGATACTATCCTCAAACTAACAGGTCTACAGAAAGAATAAACTCTATAGTATAGGCTTATTTACAAGCCTTCTGCAATTAATATTAAACAAATTAGAAAAGCAACCTAAGGATAGCTAAGATTATAGTTATAGCAAGGTAAGGTTAGTCTACTAAGATATCTCCTTTCTTCCTACAACACGGCTATGAGGTAGATCCCCTACAAATTGCACCTAAGCACGGCCCTTAATAACAACTTCTAAGAAGAATACAAGAGGACTATTAAAAAGCAGAAAATATTGTTAATAAACTACAACAAAGTATTAAGCTTGCACAAGCTACAATAAGAGAAAGTTAACAAGAACAAGAAAAGTAGGCAAATAAGAAAAGGCACTAATTACTTTAGCTTAAAATAGGCGATAGGGTATAGTTAAAACTAGGTAACTACTACAAAACAAAAAGGCCTAGCAGAAAACTTAACTAGAAAAATCTAAAGTACACGGTACTTAAGGTTATTAGACTAAACACAGTTAAATTAAATACTCCTAGCTAGATTTACTTAGTATTTAATGTTAATAACCTTAGACTAGCGTCCTCAGACCCTCTACTAAGCCAGCTAATAGACGACAATAAACCTCTACTAATTAAGACAGAGGATAGAGAAGAATACCTAGTAGAGACCCTATTAGAGGAAAGAGTAAAAGGAAGAAAAAAGCAGTACTTAGTTAAATGGTTAGGATATCTAGATCTAACCTAGGAACCAGCTATTAATTTAAAAGATACAGAAGCCCTAGAAGAGTAGAACTCTAGGTAACAAGATTACTACTCTTACTATGTTTTTTTAGGAGGGGGGTATTGTAAAGGGCTGAAGCCTTGATGTCCTCTAGTACTCGGCCTGTGGCCTTCGTTGGCTTTTCTTACCTCAGCATTAGCACCTCAGTACTAGCACCTCAGCACTAGCTACTAACTATCAGCCGCACTAGTTACGCTAACTGTCAGCTAACCCTGCAACCTCTAATAACCTTAGTTAGTCCTAACTATCCGGATTAGATATAAAAAACCTACGTAGTTTCTCTATAGTTCTGTATCTAATTCATTCATCGTTTACCTTGCATCTTTAGTCAACCTAACGCACCCTTACATTTTCTACATTAAACTTTTTTGCAATCTTGTTAATATATATATCATGCACAAGCGTGATTATTTGCTTCTGATAATCTATAATTACTCTAATACTAAGGGACTATTTAACTAATTCTTGTTCCTATATCTTATACTTATCTATAATCTTTAACTAAAGATCTATCGCCCTCTACTTATAATCTTTTGCGAAGAGTAGTAAGACATTATCTATATAAAATAAAACTAGGATCCTCCTATCTTAATTAAAGAATAGGCAGGGCTCCTTTAGTAAGGTTATTAGTCTAATCTCTCTTAGTAATCCTAAGAACTCCTTATACTATAATAGTAGCGAGTCTTGCAATCTCTAAAGTGCGTAGTTAAGCTGTACACACTTTCTAGGCTTCTTAAAGCTATATAGTATCTTATAAATTACTAGGTCGTCTACTATAATCAACATATGAAGGAATAGTTCTATAATATTATATTGCTTAATCTCTAGATTATTCTTAGTAGTAAAAGCTATTGCTACTTAGAAGGACTTAGCTGCTAATATAGTAGCGTATGTTAAGTTAATTAAATCCTTCTTCTAGAAATTACTTTATACAATAATTTGCGCCTTATATTCAAGAAAGAAGCTATCCTAATTAAACTTGTAGGTCTAAACTTACTTCATAGGTATTAGGCGATTATTTGCTTTTTCTCTTAAAATCTTAGTATAAGTTCTATTCTTGATTCACTAATTAATCTCCTTCCTGTAAGCATCCTTAAACAAGGCCCATATAAAATGCTAAAGTAGCTACTTTTAAAATTCTAGTAGTTTAGGTAGATTGTTGTAATGCTGTTAAGCATATCTACTTAGCTTATACTTAGTAAGCGAAGCTGCTATAACTATGTAATTAAGAGTCTTATAGCTTGCTTAGTCTTCCTAGGTTGCTTGTAAACCTAGTAAGTAAGTATTATAAAAATTCTTCTATAATAAATCCTTATAATTTGTAATTAATATATTAATACTACCTATGCTTTTACCCTCTAGTTAATTATTAGGATCTTAGGTTACGTTCTTACGCTTATACCTGCTACCTAGCTTGCGCAGTAGAAGATAATAATTTGTAGGCTAATTTAGACTTTTGCCTGTAATTCTAGCACTACGCCTTGTAAGTAGAGGTTAAGCTTGTAATTACTTACCCTGTCTGCTGTTTAAGGCCTAAGATCTTAAATTTTAGAATAATTTACGCCTTGCTATCCTACTTACCTAAGTAGGTGTTTTATTACGACAAGCTAGCGCGTTAGAGTCTTTAGGCACAAACTGTTAGACTAGTAATAAGTTGTTAGGCTTATTTAAAAGAGGCTTCCTACCTCTAAGTATTAATAGATTAGTGTAATAGGCGGGCCTACCAGGCCTTGCATGCAACTACACACGCCAACTACTTAGCTAAAAGGCTAGCACAAGACAATAGAGCGTCTAATTGTCTTGCGTAGTTAATACTTATAGTCTGCCGCCACGCGGCCCGCGGCTTGTAATGTGAGGTGTACCACTAAGGTACAACCGAGGATCCACCCTGGGCCTCAGCCCATCACATTACCCCTCCGCTAGATAAGTACTGCGCTGCCCCCACGCTACTAAGCCGCTGCGCGCACGTGTGCGTGTGAGCCAAAGTCATCGCTGAGCTAGGTGAGACTTAAACTCTTAACCTCTCTAGACTTTAGACCCTAGGGTGCTCTATTGTAATGTAATAGGCGGGCCTACTAGGCCTTGCATGCAACTACACACGCCGACTACTCAGCCAAAAGGCTAGCACAAGACAATAGAGCGTCTAATTGTCTTGCGTAGTTAATACTTATAGTCTGCCGCCACGCGGCCTGCGGCTTGTAATGTGAGGTGTACCACCGAGGTACCACCGAGGATCCACCCTAGGCCTCAGCCTATCACAATTAGCTCCTTTTAGCATGCGCACTGCTTTTTAAATATTAATAACTTTATAATTAATTATGTTATTACTCCTTAGGGTCTCTAGTTTAGGAGTTAGTTCTAAGGTAGTAAGACTAGTATTTTGCTACTAATCTAAGCAAGTTCCTAATAGTGCACTAGCCTTGTACTCTATTTGCTTAGCGTCTTCTAATCTACTCTTGTCTTTAGTAGGTAGGCCTTCCTTACTACTTAAGATAGTAGATAGATTACTTTTAAGGTCTTTAATAGTTAGCTATATATCCTAATCTGCTCTTCCTTAAATAGGCAAGAGGTCTAAATCCTTTCCTAGATTAACTAGCTCGCTATTGAAAAGGATTTTTACAATCTTAATTACTTAATCTTTTAGCAGCTTCTCCTTGCAATCTTCTTTATAGAATTAACATTTATGAAAGGTTATATTATAGGTAGTAATTGCCTAATTAAGTGTTAGTACCTATATATAGTATATATTAGAGGCTTAATAACTAACTAAATAACTAATATAGCCGCGAGGATTAACCTTAAATCTTTAATAATTACGCCTAGCTGCCTTCTCCTTGTTTAAAGGATAAGCTTGGCAGCTATAGGCATAGGTTCTACTCTAGTCTAGGCGTAGATTAGCAGTCTAGTGTCTAATCTTAGGTAGTCAATAATATTAGAAATATTTCTTAAACTATTCTTTAAGCACCTAGTTAGGAGATTAGTAGCTATAGATCTTAGTAGGGCTTATTCTATATAGGTAAGCCGCCGTATTTATAATTACTAGCTAAAGCTTAGCTAGTAGATTAGCGCTTGTGCGCATCTTAATAGCCTTTGTAATTAGCTTTTAACTAGCTCTCTCCGCTAAGCTATTAGGCTTATAAGTATATAGTAGTAGCGTCTTAATTATAATTTCTTTCTCTATAGCCTATTCCTTATATCTTAATTGCCCTCTCTAAGGCAGTGTAGCAGTATTGTTATCCTAATAAATCCCTACAATTTTCTACTAATATTTCCTCTTGATCCTTGTAGCCAAGCCTTTAATTATAAGTATAATATTGTTTAGTGTCTTTAACTACATATTGTAATTATACAGCTTACCTAAGTAGTCTTCCTTAATAATTAGTGCCTATTCCTTAAGTAGCTAACTAGTTAGAAAATTAAATAAATCTTATAAGATCCTATAAAAAGGTTGTAGTAATCTCTTTTTTAGTTGCTGTAAGAATACTTGTAAGGCATAAGCTGTTGCGCAGTATTTGCATTCTAATAGCTTCTTGCTAGTAATCTTAACATTCTACGCTACGTAGACTAAGGCTTTTATAGCTTATTGTTCTAGGTGTCCTAATTATTAATGCTATAAGTCCTTATTACTAGTACACAACTAAGGTTTCCTTAATTGCGCTATAGCGTTTATAAGTAGTAGTTAAGTAGAGTAATAAGTAAGTTGCTTGTATTCAATAAATAAGAGATTAAAGTAATACTTAAGGTTAATTAAGACAATATTCTTCTTAATTATTCTAAAATACAAGGTGTAATTATATCCTAAATACTAAATACCTGCCTGCTTAAGCCGTGCTTCTAATATAATATTAACATAGAAACCTAGTACAACTTTAACGTTAATAAGTAGAAGATTAGCTGTCTTAGGGCTAGCCTTGCTGTGCAGGACGTTCTTAAGCAGCCTATTTCCTATACTAGTAACTAGTATTGGCTTCGACCTTTTGAGACAACCTTTTGATGTGACCACACATTTTGTAGACACCTTTTTGGTAAAAAAAAGATTTATTGCTAACAACAGGTATCCGGGCTCATGCCCCCTTGTTCGGCATTGCCGGCACGCAATTAGTGTGTCGCTCCAGCATGTTTAGACGGAAACAAAGATGCGCGATATCCCTCTAACTAACCCTCTTAACTAATAACTATTTACTAATAACTATTTACCGCTAACCGCAACTTCTGTCGTCTCTATTGCTATTCCGGCAGTGTTGCAGTCGCGGCGTTTCTGGCGCCTATACTTAGATGTGAACATACGACAACAGCGTCACTATCTAAGCACAGCTCTCCTATCCCTAGAGGCGACTTACAAAATCCTCCTGCTTGTTAGTTTATCCTAGCTACTTAATAGCTGTTTTGACACGCTCTTGCTCCTTATAGAGCTACTGTAAGGTCTCTCTACTAAGGTTACATTCGCGTAGGAGGAGATTAGTAAGATAACACACTATTACTGCACCTAAACTATTAACATGCGCAACGTATTTAATAGACTTGCTGCTAAATAAGCTTTTTACAACCTTTATTGTAACCTTAACATCTATAATACTAGACGCATTAATAAGGTGTTAATAAATAACAAAATTTAACCTCTACGTCTACCTAATTACTATAGGAGCTACCGCTGACAGCTCCTCTTTAACTAACTAGGGAGGCTACTTAACAAAGGTAAACGCGGGCTTTGTAATCTACTACTATAGCTTCTTATATAGTAACCTAGTAAGGTCTAACTTTACTTAATATAAGCTATTAGTCTTTATGTTAAACAGGGAGAAGAATAGTCTAAGCATTATATTGTTTGTATGCGGTACTATATAGTGTAGGAAATCTTAAAGGTGAGAAGCAGTAGGCAGAGAGCTTTTATAAAGTATTGCAGGCTCCCGCTGCGGTAACGTACGTGTCCTTACCCTCCTCTACCTCTACCTCCTCCACCTCTATCGCAATCTTGTTGCTAGCCATAGGCTAGCAATTGCTGTTAAACACGTTTTAATTAGTGTCGTTTTTTAGTACTTTTAGCAAATTTTTTAACCCTGATTTTGCTTAGTAGTCTAAGCTTTTCTGCTCTAAGCGCTTAGCGCGTGGATCTTATCTACTTACCGTTTGAATTTCGTTAACTACACATAATCTTTTTTTGCCTTTTGCGACTGATTAGTAGAGGGCAGCTGCTTTTCACTTTTTTAGAAAACCCATTTTAACTACAACAACCACCACCACCTTTGATACCTTAAAAATAAAGTAACTAGTATAATCTAAGTGCCTGCCTTAACAGTCTTGTCTTTAGCGCATTTACTAAAGGTGCCTAGTACTATGTAATCTATAGTATTAACTAGGTAGACTGCTAATCTACTATCTATAGTTATGCAAAAGGACAGGGCATAAGGGGTAAAGGCTACGCTAAATATATTTAGTCTAATTTTCTTAATAAGGTCCTTTAGGTTAATTAATACTAAAACTAATAAGCTAGGGTAGGATCTACTTAACTTATTAATAGCTAATCTGCTAGTGCTAGCCTTTTAGCCTTCCTTCTTAATCTAGGTGCGTAAGGTTGCTTATTTGTTGCTATTCTATTACTTAAAGATTTTCTTTTTATTATTGTCTAACAGTTTAATCAGTATACTACTAGGAGGGCTTAATCTAGTAACTGTAGTTTAAAGTTAGTAGTAGTTATATAGTGTCTAGAAGTGCTTGCTTATAGGCCCTTTGCTAGCCTTATAAGGGCAAAGGAGCAGTTACTTACTACTCTTATTTAACTTGTTAGTGCTTGTAGATTGTTAAGCTGCCCCTAATCTAGATCTAGTTTAGAGCACTACGTGTCCTTTTCCTTTTAAGGAAGTAATTAACAAATCCTGTAATAAAACACTAAAGATCTTTCCTGGATTATTAAGAGTTAAATAAGCTTTTCTAAGCGCTATTACTTACGCTAGCTTATTTTGCTTCTTGCGCAACTAGTCTAGTATAATCTTAGTGCCTAAGGCGTTTAAAAAATTAGTAATTACTAACAGCCTAACAACCTTAGAAAGCAAGTAAATTATTGCTTATTAATAAAGTAGCTGCTACTTAGTAAATTATTACTTAGGGCCTGTTTGTCCCTAGTAAGCCTTATTACTTAGGGCCTGTTTGTCCCTAGTAAGCCAATATTAAGTATTCTAATCTATAGGGGCAAGATCCTTTTTTAGGATCTTTACTAAGGCTTAAAAGCTAGTAAGGTTTTAAGTAATTATGCTTATTAAGGCGTTTAAAAGTAGGTCTAGATAGACAGTCTTGCTAATCTAGTCCTTAACATTAGTAATCTTAGCAACTTTTTTTATCTATTAAGTAGCTTGTACTTTATACATGTTAACTAGCTTGTTATAATTATTCTTTTTATACTTTGTATTAAGTAATTGTGTCTTGTATTTGCGTTAAGCAATCTTATAGTCCTCTTATATTTAAGCGCTAGTGCTAGGTAATAGAACAACTAGCTGCTTAATATCTTTAGGCAGTTCTAGATACTGTAGCTTCTAGTAATCTATTAAGGGTACGTCTAGGAGATTAGGATTAATCTAATCCTAGATACCTTTCTCTAAGTAGTGTAGCCTTAATAGAGCAAACTAGGTTAGCTAGTCTAATTAAGCCTTAAAGATTACCCCTGAGGCAATAAGTAGTGTATTAGTAAGGTCTATATCAAGATGAGATGCTTTATATAGAATTTCAACGTAGGTTATTGTTAAGGTGATAATAAATTAATTAGTTAGTTAGTAGGTAGCTAGGTAGCTCGTATTAGAAAGAGGTTGATCGTATAATTAATAAGAGAGGTACAACAGTAGTAGCGATCTGTTAGCTGTGCTGTAGAAGAATAAAGGAGAGTAAAATACAAATTAAATAGTGAACCTTACAGCTTGCTAATGGCGCAGTAGGAATTAAAACTATAATTAAGCGGCTAGGCTTATAACTGTGGGAGCTGAAAAGGAGCAATTGCTTAATTAGAAGGAGTAGAATAAGTGTATTAAACAACTGAGGGCCACAACAAAGTGGTCAATAACTACTTAAGAGGAATAAGATGATCTAGCCCGTATATATAGGCGCTAGCGCGATCGTCACGTGTTCAGCTTACCAGGATCACCTGCTCAACAGGGTGACCCGCATGTTGCGCATGTCAATACTCCAACAACATGCGACACACTAATTGCGTGCCAGTAATACTAAATAAGGGGGCGTGAGCCTAGATACCTGTTGTTATCAATAAATCTTTTTTTTTACCAGAAAGGTGTCTACAAAACGTGTAGTCACATCAAAAGGTTGTCTCAAAAGGCCGAAGCTATGCAACAGTATAAGGAACTCTTACTAATATTACAAAGCATTACTAGCTTTTAGACTAACACTATTAATATTCTAAAGCACAGACTAATTCACAACGGCAGCGCTAAGAGCAGCGTTGAGATTAGTTAAAGACACTGCAGAGATTAACTCCCCTTGCGCTTTTAGAGCTTCTAGCTCTTCTACAAAATCTATTTTTTTATTAAATAACTCTTGCTTTTTATAATACAACAGTTTCTTTTGTTTTTAAAACCGCAACAGCTTTTTATGCGCTAGATAGGCAAGTAATAGGGCTGCCTTAGCTACATCTTCTTTTATACGCAGACGTGCTTCTTCTTTATTTTTTATTTTTTCTAGACAACTTATCTCCTTGTTAATACAGGAATTGTTAGGCAATAGAACTACTTCTAGCTTACATAACTGCACGCTAAAACAAATACAATTCCCACACTCTTAATGTAATAAGAATAGCTTGTAAGGCAACTGCTACTTTGCGTAATAAGAATAAGTAACTATTGTAAAAACTCTAACACTTTTAATCTAATTAGCTTGGCGATAACAGAACTTAGCAGAATAAGATAGCAGGGGATAGCTTATAAGGACATTAAGCTTAGAGAGGAGAAATAGTGTTACGACTATAGACTAAAGCGGGGCACCACTACCTCAAGAACTAACGCAGGCGATAACTAAGGACTAGAGACTAAGTAATAAGGTTACGTGACTAGTCCTACAGTCCTAGAAGTCCCGGAGCAGCTTTAGGATGTTTAGGACTTTAGTACAACTTAAAATCTTTAGGACTCCTTATGTATATAGTACTAGACACTAGCCCTTATAGCTTAGTGTGTTCAACTTAGAGTTTTACTTAGTGATTAATCTAAGAATTAAGACTTAATTCTTAACCTTTGTGTAATTATATTGATCCTCTAATTGTGCTAACACACCCTTGTACTATTACATCAATCTTCTAATCGTGCTAGTACACCCCGTGTCCTTAGTGCTCGTTTATTTCCCGAGAACTAACCTAGATCAACTTTAGACGATCTTCACACTTTGTTAATAGTTCTAAGTTCTTCTGTAACTTCTTCTAATTTGCGTAAAAAAATAGAGCTGCACTGTAAACTAGCATTCTTAACAAGTTAAGGGCTAATAAAAGAGTATACAAAGCTTTCTGTATTGATAAAAGTTAAAGCAAAGGAATCATAATTAACTAATATTTTGACAGTAATTTTATTGCTACCCATATCTTTATTAAAACTGGCTTATTTTTTTGCTAAGTTGTCTTAGTTTACGTGTAGCTTTTGCTAGTAACTTCAAGCAAATGCTATTCTTTTTCTAAATTAAAATTTTAGTCTTCTAAAGTATTCTTGCTACTTAAGCTTTTTGTACTAAGCTTTTTTGCCTTTGCTTTTAAGAACTTTAGTCCAGTGGTCCATTTTTTCCAATCGTTTTTTTGTATAATTTACACCTAGTATTCTTTTTACTTGCAGGTAAAACAATATCTTTTTTCTATTAGCTTGTCTAGTTCTAGATTGCTAAGCTTGCGTGGCCTAGCTAATTTACTAGTAAACTTAATTCTTTCTATTTAGTCTTCTACACAAGAAAAAGGAGGAGAAACGCGTCTTAGTCTGTACTCTTTAGGCCTTTCCTAATCTTTGTTTCTAGAGTATTATTCTTTAGGCTTGTTTTAGCCTTTAGAGTATCGATTTTTTTATTCAGGCAGTCTGCAATTTTAATAGTCTTATTTTTAAAAATTATCAAAGTTTAAAAAAGTAATACTTAGAAGCTTATTTTAAAGCTTATAAGTAAAGATTTTTTAAAAGAATATTATTTTTATATTTTTATCTAAGTTGCTGTTTGACAAGAGCAACTGTTTTCAAAATTCTATAATATAATTATAGATGCTTTTCTTGCTTTGAAACATTGACAAGAGTTTGTTTTAAGCGTCTTTAGAGCTGTATAAATCTCTAAAAATCCAATTCAAGAAGTAAAATAGATTTAATTAGTTTTAGGCGTCTGATATTTCTATTTAGTTAAAGTAAAGCAGTGTTAAGGTTGCTGCTAAGCTTTTAATCCTGCTTAAGGCGTAATTACACGTCTTTCTTTTTGTGTTAAAGTCTTCTTAGTTATTTTCTACTTTAGCAGTAAGCTGCTTTTTAAAAATTTAGTATAACTTTCTTGTTCTGTTAAAAGCGTCTAGATTAGGTTGTTTAAAACGCTTAGGTGTTGTTGCTAGCTGCTAAGCTAGTTTTTATGCAGCAAGTAGTGTTAGTAGCTAAGTAAGTAGCTGTTCTTGTTCTGTTTTCATTTTTTTAGAGGCTAAGTTAATAGCTTCTGAGATAAGAAAAGCTTCTTAAATGATAGTTAAAGTCGCTATTATATCTAGTTCGTTAGCTCTGCAGAGGCCTTCTAGAGTGTTCTCTATTTTAGCCTTACTAACACTATCTTAGTGTAGTCTTGCTATCTAGACAGCAAAGCTTCTAGATGTTATCTCTGTCCCTGCTATTGTTATATATAAATACTAAATAAATAGTACTTGTATTGTTTAACGGCAAGGATTAGTTTCTAGGGCTACTAAAAATATAGTAGGCTTATCTAACAGTTTTTATTGCCAAACGTTTTAAGTAGAGTCTTGTATAGCTAAGTATTCTTTGGCACTTCTTGTGCTTCTTCTACTGTTAATCCCTTAGCAGATTGAAAACAGCTTCAACTGAGATTAGCGATTTATTTAATTAGAATCTTCTCTAGATATAGCTCTAGGTGGCTTCCGTGCGTGAATATAGATCTAGGCGGCTTCTGATTTTAAGTAGCAGCGTTAGCGCTACAAAAGGATTTAATTTAATTGTAAATGTGCATTAGATGAACTAAAAATATAAGAAAAATGGTAATAAATTAAAAAAAAAACTACGAAAGCTAAATAGCAGGTTTATCTACTTCTCTATTAAGTCTGTGCTTAGTGTTAGAAAAAAAGTAAAGGTAACTACGTAGCAGCTGCTAACGTAGTTTAGAAAATAGCGCAGAGCTAAGAGAAAGGCTAAGCAGGCTAGAAAAGAAGAAGGGCTAAGCAGGCTAGAAAAGCAGAAGGGCTAAGCAGGCTAAGAAGGGCTCAGAAGGGCCGAGCGGGCAAAGCTCACAGAATCCGGGTGCTTCACTGCACACCCGGGATCTGCAGGAAACGAGGTTTTTAGGCTAAGTACTAAGGACACTAGGGCTTCAGCCCTTTACACGTACAATAATAACAAAGGCAGAGATTACATCTAGAAGCTTTGCTATCTAGATAGCAAGACTGCACTAAGATAGTGTTAGCAAGGCTAAAATAGAGAACACTCTAGAAGGTCTCTGCAAAGCGAACAAACTAAATAAAATAGCAACTTTAACTACAACTTAAACAGCCTTTCTTATCTAAAAGGCTACTAACTTAGCCTCTAGAAAAATTAAACTAGAACAAGAACAGCTACTTACTTAGCTACCAACACTACTTGCTGCATTAAGACTAGTTTAGCATCTAGCAACAACACTAAAGCGTTTTAAGTAACCTAATCTAGACGCCTTTAATAGAATAAGAAAGTTATACTAAATTTTTAGAAAACAGCTTACTGCTAAAGTAGAAAACAACTCAGAGGACTTTAACACAAAGAGAAAAACGTACAATTATACCTTTAGTATGCTTAAAAGCTCTACAGTAACTTCAATATTACTTTAACTAAATAGAACTGTTCAATACCTAGAACATTAAACATTTATTAAACTTCTTTCATTAAATGTTAAGAAATCTATACAGCTCTAAAAAAGCTTAAAATAAACTCTAGTTAATGTCTGAAGGCAAGAAAAGTATTGTAAAGGGCTGAAGCCTTGATGTTCTCTAGTACTCGGCCTGTGGCCTTCGTTGGCTTTTCTTACCTCAGCACTAGCACCTTAGTATTAGCACCTTAGCACTAGTAGCTGACTATCGGCCGCACTATTTGCGCTAGTTTCTAACTGATCTGCTGATCCGATAACCTCTGATAACCTCAGTTAGTCCTAACCGGGGTTAAGTCCTAATCACCCGGGTTGGATATATATAAACCTACGTAGTCTCTCTCTATAGTTCAATATCTAATTTATTCACTGTTTACCTTGCATCTCTAGTCAACCCAACGCACCCTTACAATTAAATTAGATCCTTCTTTAGCTACTTGCGTAGCTACGTCGTACTTAGGAGCCCTCTAGAGCTATATCTAGACAAGAAGCCAGCTAGAGCTATATCTACGCGCAAGAATCTAATTAATTAGAGCGCTAGTTAATTAGTTGACTGTTTAAATCTACCAAAGGATAAATAGAAGAAGCACTAGATTAAGAGTGCTAAGGGATACTTAGTTGTATAAGTCCTTAAGGCGTTTAAATTTGTTAGATAAGCCTACTAAGCGTAGTAGCCCCTACACGAAGGATAAGCCTACTAAGCGTAGTAGCACCTATAACAATTCCTGTCAACAATATAGAGTACTAGCGAGTACCTACAAATACAATAGCAGAACCCTTAACAGCTTTTTTAGTTATAAGGATAGCAGAATTATACTAAGATAGTGTAAGCAAACCTAAAGTAGAGACTACTTTAGAGGGACTTTGTAGAGTAGGGGGCCTAAATAAGATAGCTACCTCTACAAAAGTACAGGAAGCTTTCTAAGCTTAGGAAGCTATAGGCACAACATTACAACAACAAAGGGAGCCTAAAGTAGAATAATAACTTCTACCTTAGTTACCTACCCTATTAGCTGCCTTAGGAAATTAACAAGCTTAAACACCTAGGCGTTTTAAACAACTAAATCCTAATATCTTTAATAGAAACAGAAAGATGTACTAAATCTTTTAACAACAGCTTACTGCTAAGGTAAAGAATAATAAGGAAGATTTTAACATAGATAAAAGGACTTGTAACTACGCTTTTAGTTAATTAAAAGGCTTAGCTGCAACCCTTACTCTGCCTTTCCTTAACTAAATAGGGATTTCTAATTTATAGAACATTAATAAGCTATTAAACTTCTTTAATTAAATGTTTAGAGATCCCTATAGTGCAGAGAGAGCTAAGAACAAGCTCTAGTCTATAAGCTAAGGCAAGAAAAGCATACACAAATACATTATAGAATTCTAGGAACAACTACTATTATCTAATAGTAGTTTAGACAAGGATATAAGGATAATGCTTTTCTAAACAAGTCTTATTTAGAAACTTTAAGATAAACTTGTAGGTATTACCTATAAGGATTTAGATAGCCTGCAAAATAAAGCAATAGAGATTGCTAATTACCTCTACAGAATAGAGGAGTACTCTAAAGGCAAAGACAATAAGCCTAAGGAGTATAAATCTAGGAGAACTTCTCCTCATTTTTTTCCTTTAAAAAGAGACTAGATAGAAGGGAAAGAGTACACAGGAAGAACTGCTAAACCTTAATAGTTTAGTAACTAGGAGTTAGAATAGTTGTACAAAGAAAGACGCTGTTTTGACTATAAATAGAAGGGCTATCTATCTGCATATTGTACAGAGAATAAGAGATCCTCTAAAAAGAAGAAAAAGACTTTAGTTAAGTCTTCTAACTCTAGGAAAAAGAAAAATAATAAGCTTAGCAAGGGAAGCTTAAATAAGGACTCAGATTTAGAAAAAGAGTAGCTCCTGTTCAAAGTCACTAGCAGGAGCCTCTAATAAGTTAGGATAACTTAGTTAAGGAGTAGGCAAACTTTAAAAAGAATATAAGCAGCAATAGAATTACTTTAGAGGTGCTAGTTAATTATTACACTTTTACCTTTACTTTAATTAATATAGGAAACCTTGTATACTTGCTTATTAGCCCTTAACTTATTAAGAACGCTAACTTACAGTGCATTTCTATTTCTCCTAGGAGATTAGAAGGAGTTATAGATAAACCTAGAACTATTAACAAAGTTGCTAGGTTAGACATTAATATTAAAGGCTATAAGGATACTATTTAGGGTTATGTGGCCCCTACCCACCCTAGTTATAATTTAATACTTAGATAGCTCTAGATAAATAGAAGAGAGGTTACTATTGCTCCTTCTAGAAAAACAATTTACATCTATTCTTCTAGCTAAAGGATTAAGTTACTTAGCACTAAGGATTGCCCTATTAAAGGAGACTAGAGATTAAAACAAATAAGCGCAACAGCTTATCACTCCTATATTAGGCGGGCAAAAAAGAATAAGTCTATTTAGACTTTTGCTGCTTCTCTTAAAGATATTAAAATAGCCCTAGCTCTTAAGAAGAAAGTAGAGGTCCTACTTTTACTCCTTTAGGCTTATTAACACTTAGCTTAGATTTTTAATCTAAAAACTGCTTCTGTACTACCTCCTTTACGCAGATCTAAAGTAGATTACTGCATTAAACTAGAGAAAGATAATAAAGGCAAGGAAAAAGAGGCTCCCTAGGGACCTCTATACAGTATAAGCCGCCTAGAACTTCTAGTATTATAAAAGGAGCTTATTTCTCTACTTAATAAGGGATAGATTAGAGCTAGTAGCTCTCCTGCCTCCTCCCCTGTCCTTTTTGCTAAGAAACCTAGAGGAGGATTACGTTTCTGCATTAATTACTAAGCCCTAAACGCTATTACAAAGAAAGATCGTTATCTTTTACCTTTAATTTAGGAAACCCTTAACAATATTGCAAAAGCTAAATAGTTTACCAAGATTAACGTTTCTGCAGCTTTCTACAAAATTAGGATTAATGTAGGAGATAAGTAGAAAATAGCTTTTTGTACTAAATTTAGGTTATATAAGTGGCTAGTTACTCTATTTAGTATGGCAAACGCTCCTAGTACTTTTTAACGCTATATTAATTAGACCCTCCCCGAGTATATGAACGATTTATGCTTAGCCTACCTAGACGACGTATTAATTTACACTAATGGCACGCTTAAAAAACACTAACACAATATAAATAAGGTTTTAGAAGCTATAGGCAAGGCTAGATTACCTTTAGATATCTAAATGTGCAAATTTAACATATAGAGTACAAAATACCTTAGATTTATTATTAAGGCTAGAAATAGACTTTAGATAGACCCTAAGAAAGTAAAAGCAATTAGAGATTAGCAGGCGCCTACAAACGTTAAAGGAGTACGCAGTTTTCTTAGTTTTGCAAACTTCTATTAATAATTTATTAAGAACTACTGAGAGATAGTAGCTCCTCTTTTAAGGCTTACTAGTAACATCTCCTTTCAGTAGGGAAAAACCAAGTAAAAAGCTTTTAATAAGCTTAAGGAGTTATTTATTACTAAGCTAGTACTAGCTCAATAGGATCCTGACAGAGAAACAATCCTAGAAACAGACTCTTATAGATATGTAGTAGCAGGAGTCCTCTTACAATACGACGATAAAGGAAGCTTACACCTAGTAGCTTATTATTTAAAAAAGATAACTAGCACGCAAAGCAATTACAAGATATATAATAAAGAATTACTAGTAGTTATCTCTTACTTATCTAAGTAGGACGCTATGCTATAATCTATAAAGAAGTTTATAGTTATTACAGACTATAAAAACCTTAAATATTTTAGCAAGCCTAGACAGCTTAGTAAGAGACAAATAAGATAAGCTTAATTTCTAGGAAAGTTTTCTAACATAGAAATATCCTACAGGCTTAGAGTTAATAACTCTAAGGCTAATGCCTTATCTAGGAGACAACAAGATATGCTAGCAAACAACTAGAATACTAGGATTTCTATAAGGTTTTTACAAGTATTTAAACCTACAACTACAGCTACTAACAAACAACTAAAGAAAGAAGAAGTGCTTAGAACTTTTAACTGCAACAGCTGTCTAGCAGTAGTACAAGAGCAGTTAGATCTAGAGGATCTATAGAATGAAGCTAAAAAAGAGGATAAAACTTACTAAATAGCCTAGAAAGCTGTAAAGGATAGGAAACAATAAATTCCTACAGCTTTAGATCTTAAACTTTTTATTTCTAAATACTAACTAGATAATTCTAGAAACCTTCTATACTAAGATTAAAAATGGGTACCTAATAATAAACCTCTAAGAACTAGAATTATCTACGAGATCTACAGTTCTAGAGCCTTAGGCTATCTAGGAAGGAATATTACTTATTAAGCTATTGCAAGAGAATACTTTTAGCCCTCTATTAGCAAAAGTATTAGAAGGTATATAAAGAACTACTTAGTGTGTAGAAGAACAAAACTCTAAAGAGACAGCCTACAAGGTTTACTAAAACCTTTACTTATACTTAAGCAAATATAGAAAGAAATTTCTATAGATTTTATTATAGGGTTACTAGAAAGTAAAAGCTGTACAAACCTTATAGTAGTTATAAATAGGCTTAGCAAGGACGTTGTCCTCATAGGCCTTAAGAACATTACTACAGAAAGTGTTACTAAAACTTTTATTAACTCTATTGTAGCTTACTATTAGTTATTATACTATATTACTTTAAACAGAGGTATACAGTTTGTTAACTATTTTTAGATTAAGCTTTACAAGTTATTAGAAATTAAGTAACACTTATCTTTTAGATACTATCCTAAAACTAACAGTTCTACAAAGAGAATAAACTCTATAGTATAGGCTTATTTACAAGCCTTCTGTAATTAGGATTAAACAAACTAGAAAAACAACCTAGAGATAGCTAAAATTGTAGTTATAGCTAGGCAAGCTTAGTCTACTAAAATGTCTCCTTTCTTCCTACAACACGGCTATAAGGTAGATCCCCTACAAATTGCACCTAAGCACAGTCCTTATCAACAACTTCTAAGGAGAATACAGGAAGATTATTAAAAGGCTGAAAATATTTTTAATAAGCTACAACAAAGTATTAAGCTTGCATAAGCTATAATAGGAGAAAGTTAACAAGAACAAGAAAGGCAGGCAAATAAGAGAAGGCACTAATCGCCTTAGCTTAAAATAGGCAATAAGGTATAGTTAAAACTAGGCAACTACTACAAAACAAAAAGGCCTAGCAGAAAACTTAACTAGAAGAATCTTAAGTACACAGTACTTGACGTTATTAGACTAAACACAGTTAAATTAAATACTCCTAGCTAGATTTATCTAGTATTTAATGTTAATAACCTTAGACTAGCGTCCTTAGACCCTCTACCAAGCCAGCTAATAGACAACAATAAACCTCTACTAATTGAGACAGAGGATAGAGAAGAATACCTAGTAGAGACCCTATTAGAGGAAAGAGTAAAAGGAAGAAAAAAGCAGTACTTAGTTAAATGGTTAGGATATCTAGATCTAACCTAGGAACCAGCTATTAATTTAAAAGATACAGAAGCCCTAGAAGAGTAGAACTCTAGGTAACAAGATTACTACCCCTACTATTTTTTTTAGGAGGGGGGTATTATAAAGGGCTAGAGCCTTAATGTTCTCTAGTACTCGGCCTGTAGCCTTTGTTGGCTTTTCTTACCTTAGCATTAGCACCTTAGCACTAGCTACTAACTATCAGCCGCACTAGTTACGCTAACTGTCAGCTGACCTGGCGACCTCCAATAACCTTAGTTAGTCCTAACTATCCGGATTGGATATTAAAACCCACGTAGTCTCTCTATAGTTCTGTATCTAATTCATTCACCTTCTACTGTTACCTTGCATCTTTAGTCAAACCAACGCACCCTTACAGTATTAATCTAGCTCTGACTTATAAATCTCTAGATCCTCTTTGTATAAGGCTTTAGCGTTTGTTAATAGGTCCGTAGGCCGTGTAGGTATAAAGGGTGGTATAGGTGCACTATTGCCGTAATTACCTTAGTGTACTGCAGCGTGCGCATTAATTGCTTATTACGACGCTTAATAGTCGCTTAGATAAGGCATTTAAGGTACCTTTAGTTTAGTAATAGGTTTGATTGTAAGGTTTAAATTAATCTTCTCCCACACGTGTAGGGAGTCAGCGCGCTTTTTAATCTAATAGATCTATTTAATCTAGTTTGTGTGATTAGTAAGGATCACGGAGGAGTCTAGTAGAGGTAGGGTAGACATCCTTTTAATAACTTGTATAGTTTAGTGACTTGTTAGTTATTAATCCTTGTTTAGATGAGGCAGTGAGACTCTTAATTGTTAGATATTATAGGTTAAGTAATTCTAATAAGATAATAATAATATGAGGGATGATAAGTGGATTGTATTAATAATTGATTGTTAGTGTTCTGTGCCTAGATTGTGCAGGTCCTGAGTGCCCTTTTTATAACCTAGATTTTGTGTGGGCCTTGGCGGCGCTAACGACTATTAGGGCCACCCCCTGACAACCCTTGCAGGACCCTTCGCGAGTCTCCCCAGCCTCATGATCAACCTGCGCTGATGCCCTAAATTTGACACCTCTATTGCATTATGTTGCAATCCTATTGCAATCCTACTATAATCCTGTTGTTAGCTATAGGCTAGCAATCGCTGTTAGACACGTTTCAACTAGTGTTGTTTTTTAGTACCTTAGCAAATTTTTTGACCCTGATTATTGCTCAGTGGTCTAAGCTTTCTTCCTAGAACTTATCCACCCATCATTCAAATCTTGTTAACTACACACAATCTTATTTTTTGACTTTTGCGATTAATTAGTAGAGGGTAGCTGCTTTTCACTTTTTTGGAACCCCATTTTGACTACAACAACTACCACCACCATTAACACCTTAGAAGAAAAAAAAGTGAACAGTTTAAATGCTTGAATTTTGAAAAAGATTTTATAAGTCTTTAAACTATCTACCGCAATAACTCTAGAAACAAAGAATAAGAACAAAAGAAGATTCTTAGAACTTTTTACTGCAATAGCTATCTAACAATAGTACTTTAAGAACAATTAGATCTAGAAGAGCTTTAGAACAAAGCTAAAGAAGAAAATAAGACCTACTAGCTAGCCTAAAGAGCAGTAAAAGGAGAAGAACGCTAATTTTTAACAGAGCTTAATCTTAATCTTTCTATTTCTAAATACTAATTAAAATAGTTTAGAAACCTGCTATATTAAAGTTAAAATTAGGTACTAAACAATAAATTCTTACGCACTAGAATTATCTATGAACTTTACTACTCTAAGGCTCTAATGCATCTAAGAAAGAACTTTACCTACTAAGCAGTTGCAAGAGAATACTTTTAGCCTTTTATTAGCTTAATTGTAAATTAATACTATAAAAACTGCTTAGTTGATAAAAGAACAAAACCATGAAAAAATAACCTGCAAGAATTGTTAAAACTTCTACTAATCCCTTAGCGTATTTGAAAAGAAATCTTAATTAGCTTTATTACAAGATTACTGAAAAGCAGAAGTTGTACAAATTTAATAGTAGTAACTAATAAACTAAGTAAGAATGTAATTTTTATAAACTTTAAGAATATTACTATAGAAAGCGTTGCTAAAGCGTTTATTAACTCTGTAGTAGCTTACTACTAGTTACTAGACTATATTACTTCTAATCAAAGTGTACAGTTTATAAGCTACTTTAAGACTTAGCTTTACAAGCTACTAGAGATTAAATAATGCTTATCTTCTAAGTATTACTCTAAAACTAACAGCTCTATAGACAGAATAAACTCTACAGTACAGGCCTACTTATAAGCTTTGTGCAATTGATATTAAACAAACTAAAAAGGCAACTCAGAAATAGCTAAGATTAAAATTCTAGCAAGGCAAGCGTAATTTACTAAAATATTGCATTTCTTTCTGCAATATAGATATAAGGTAGATCCTCTTTTAATAGCAGTAAAACACAGACCTTAGAATTAACCTTAAAAAAATTTACAAGAAAACTATTAGAAGGCAGAAAATATTGCAAACAAACTCTAGTAAAGTATTTAGTTAGCTTAAGCTATAATAGCAGAATCTTAACAGGAACAGAAACAATAAGCAACTAAAAAAAAGAAACAATTACTTTAGCTTTAAATAGGTAGTCAAGTTTAGTTAAAGCTAAGAGACTACTACAGGACGAAGAAACTAAGCTAAAAACTTAATTAGAATAATCTAAAGTATACAGTACTTAGAAAATTTAATATAAACACTGTAGAGCTAAATATTTCTAGAAGGATACACCTAGTATTTAATATTTATAATTTCTAGCTAGCTTCTTTAGATCCCTTACTAAGCTAACCACAAGACGACAATAAAACTTTACTAATTAAAGTAAACAGCAAAGAAGAGTACTTATTAGAGTGCTTATAAGAAGAAAGAAGTATAGGAAGAAGAAAAGAATACTTAGTTAAATAGGTAAGATACCTAGAACTTACTTAAGAACTAGCTTTGAACTTAAAAATACAGAGACACTACAGAACTAGAAAAACTCTAGAAACTTTATTCAGAAGGGGGGTACTGAAAAAGGCTAAAGCCTTAATATCTTTAGTACTTAGCTAAAAGCCTTGATTTCTTAGCTATCTTACAGATTCCGGGTGTGCGGTAAGCACCTAGATTCTGTAGGCTTATCGTATCAGCCCTTCTAGCCTGCTTAGCCCTTCTGCTCAGCGCTTCTGCTTTTCTAGCCTGCTTAGCCTTTCTTTTAGCTCTGCGCTATTTTTCTAAACCACGTCAGCAACTGCTACGTAGTCACTTTTGCTTCTTTTCTAGCACTAAGCACAGACGTAACAGAGGAGTAGATAAACTTGCTATGTAGCCTTTGTAGTTTTTTATTAAATTCATCACTATTTTTCTTGCATCTTTGGTTAACCCAACGCACCCTTATAAGGGCCTAGGGATGCTAGGCATGCTTTTAACCTACAACAAAAGTTAAAGCTTATATAATATACTATTAAGCTTACTAAGCAAGGCTTACTTTTTATAAAAAATAAACTTGATTTTTCTTTATAAAAAGTAGCCTGTTAGTAATTAAGTAAAAGGTAGGTTGCTTACTTTATTAACTAGCACAAAATATATTTTAATTTCAGGTAAACTACTGCTATAAACTATCCGCACTACTTAGCTAATTTTAAGTTAAAATACTATTTTAACTTTAAGCTATTGAATTAGAAGATTACTAAAAATTACTTTAAAGCTTAAAATATATACATTATAAGTAAAAAAAGCTTCTTAATCAGCTTAATAGGCAGAACTAAGAAGATATTTAGCAAGCATTAATAATAAAAATTCAAGTATTTCTTTAAGATAAATCTCACAAGTTTTTAACGGTTCTAGCCTGCTACTGCACTAATAAAGGCTTACTGCCTTTAGCTCTTATCTATGCAGCTAAAAAAAGAGCTTGATTATTGATTTAAGTAAAAAATATTAAAGTATGAGAATGTAAGGTCTTTATTTTATTAACTTTAATAAGCTTGTTAAATAATAACCTATGCCTGGCTTAGATTAAGCTGGTATTTAATTGCTATATAGAGCAGCAATTAAGAAAATAGCATGTATTTATCTTTAATAGCAATAAATCTTATATTATAATAGAGTTTATGAACTACTGTAATTACTTCAGGATCCTTTTTATAGTTTTTTCTCTTTATCTAACTCATACGCTTTAGCTACTTAATATAGTGCTATTTGTCGCAGAGCACTGCCGCACATGCTACGCTACCACCAACAGATGACTCATCTGACCTAAGCTGACATGAGAGCACGTGATCTGTGCTGTCAGCTAACATGAAATAGTAAGCACTACTTGCTAAGCAGTGTATATATAGCAGCACTTTTGCAGTGCTTCTGAGAATTAATAATTAACTCCTATTTATCTCTATGCTCTCTCCTGCCACAGTTATAAGCCCGGCCCGCTAAGACAACAATACAGTTCTTTATTGCTGCTTCAAACAAAAGCACACAATTAAGCATAGCTACTTTAATTATTTTATTACTTTACTTTACTGGAGCATACCTTAAAAGCTTAACATAAGCGTCATAAAGACTATTTTATAAGGCAACTTTACTTTTACACAAAGAGCACCTTAGCTAGAATAGTTTATGCAGTTTGAATTCTATGCTAAAAGCAGGAAATTATAGAGCAAAGTTAACCTAAATAGAGCTACTGCTAAAATACTATATAAAAATGAACTAGTTTAATTGAAAGCTTCTAAAGAAGCTGACTAAGTAAAGCTTAACTTATAGAAACTTAAAGTTTCAGACTATAATGTGGATTAAGTAGATTAGGCTATTAAAAGAGCACGCCTTTGGCACCTTTAGAACTAGGTTAACTAGACAGTTAGCCTAAAGCTCCTTGCCTCTGCCATGCTCTTTCTCTTAGCATTAAGCGTCACAAAACTACAAGCGCTAGGTAAGTATCTTAAAAATACGCTCTCCTTAAAAGACAAATACAATAAAAACTTTGTATGCGTTTAGTATAAAGCACATTTGCAAAAAGCAAAGCAAAAATGTCTAAATTAGAGCATTAGCAGCAAGAATAGCTGCATTTGCACTAATACACAAATGTATACAAAATTAATAAAATTTTAGGCACACTAGTAATATAGAACTAGTAAAACGCAGTAAGCTAAAGGCTTGCTCTAAAATAAGGCTAATTTAGGCAGGAGGAGCTTGTAAAAGCGCTTACTCTAGGCAAAAATTAGACTAGCCTAGAGTAGGCAAAATAAATCTTCTTAGTGCTTATTTATACGCACGCAACGGCTTCGGCCTTTTGAGACAACCTTTTAATGCGACCACACATTTTGCTTGTTTGTGTTTTAGCCTAAGTACTACTTCTTTGTTCTAATTTTAGTGCTTGTAATAAAGGCTATAGTAGCTTTTATACTAGCTCTAGTGTGGAGGAGTAAGAGTAAGGTAATAGGACAGTGTTAAATTGTGCGTTTTAGTTAGTTTCTTTCTGTTTTGTAGAGTAAGCACTTTAAAAGGAAGTATTCTAGTGTTTAAGCCTTGTAGCAATTGCAAAGGTTAAACTCTCTTTTCTTAAATCTTACTAGGTATAAATTAAAGTATTTATGCCTTAGTTTAATTAAGTAGAAAGCGCTTGTTATTTCTTTTAGCAGTAATCTTGGTGTTTTTATTGTAGTAGATAGCGTTAGTAGGTAGGTCTTTGCGTAGATGGTCTTATTTATAAATATTGCTTTCTCTTTGTATTTGTTGTATTTGTTTCTCTGTTCTAACTTTTAGATTTCCTTAATCTTAGTGCCTAGGTAGGCATAGCTTGTTATTTCTAAGGTAGCTAGGCTGTCTTTAGCTGCCTTCTTTGCTAGCGCGTCTGCTTGCTTATTTCCTTTTACGTTTGTATAGCCTAGAGCCTATTAGAGATAGATAGTAGCCTTTTTTTTTCTTTTTTTTTTGGCTGCTCTAAGGCATCAAAGTAACCAGCATTTTCCTAAATTGTTAAATAGGCTCTTTAGCCTATAAATAGCTGCTTAATTGTCTGCAAAACGTTAATTTCTTAATTATTCTTTGCAATTGTAGCAGCGTATTGAAAAGCCTAGGCTATTCCCTCTAGTTTGCCATTATAAACTAGCTAGAATAGTCTAATATCTGTCTTTTTCACGTAAGTCTCTTGATGTGCTAAGTTGTATGCTGCTAAGCCAACGCTTATCTCTCTACTTTTACTAAACTGTAAAGCATTTCAGTAAATTGCTATAAACTTGTCTTTTTCTTTGTTTTTCTTAATGTATTCTGTGTTTGCAATTGCCTCTTCTTCTTTTGTCTTTTTATACACTAGGACAGTATAAGTAGAGTATCCTATAGTCTCAATCTGTATAATATAATCATTTCTATTTGTTTGTTTTGTGTTGGGATAGCGTTAACTATTGTAGCTAGCTGTTAGTATTAGCCTGGTTTCTTCTAAATTTAGAGATCTAATAATTTAAGTCTAGCAAAAGCAGTGAGTATTAGATGGCTGCTAGCTAGCTTTATTGTTTAACTTGCGTGTTTCCGTGTTGTTGTGTTTAATCAAATTGCTAGTGACGTAAGGCCTGGTTTAATGCTAGTAAGCAAGGCTAGTAAAGTTTTAAAAGCACCTACAATCTTTCTGCATGCTAAGTTGTGTAGTAGCTGTAGCATGCTAATTGCGTAGCTTTGCGCTTTCTAGTATATTAGTGATCCGTAGTCTGCTACGCTAGTAACGCATGCTAGGTAGAGTTGCCTTATTGCCTATAGTAATAGGCCTCTCTCGCTGTTCGCTAGTCTGTTTAGCCTATAAAAAGCCCGCCTTGCTTAGCTTGTTTCAGTAGCTATGTGGCTTTTGAAGCATAGCGTGTTGTCTAAGTATATGCTAAGCTATTTAATATTGTCTGTTAGGGCTACTGTTGTATTGTCTAGTAGTTGTAAAGCTCTCTCCTTTCCCTCTGCTTTGGCGGTCAAGTAAATAAGCTCTGTTTTAGCTATATTAAACATAATTGCTAGTTCCTTACCTCTCTAGAAGAGGAGGGAAATTTGTCGTTGCAGTAATTTAATGATTTTCTTTATCAATTTGAATAATGCTAGAAGAGATAAATTATTAATATAAGATAAGTTGAAGCTTAGTAATTCAAAGAAGAGGTCTCTTATGTAGATTAAAAAGAAAATAGGTGATACTAGGCTACCTTGCAGTGTACCAGCTATTATCTTACTAAATTCTTTAGTCTTATTGTTAAAAGAGAGCCTTAGCGCTCTATTCAACAGGAATTATCTTGCCTATGCAATAAGATTAGCTAGGAGGCTAAGTTTTTTCATTGTTTGTAGGAACTAGTTGTGTAATACATAGTCAAATGCTTCTTTAACATCTAAAAAGATTGTAAATGTAATTAGGCCTTGTTGTTGTTAGTGTTAGATTCAGATAACTAGTAGCACAGCTGTATTTACTGCTAATTTTTTAAGCCTTCCTCCTATTTGCGTTAGGTCTAGAAGATTAGTAGTTTCTGCTAGGTAGCTGAGCCTGTTTGCAGTAAGTCTTTCGGGAATCTTTCCTAAGCAGCTAAGTACAGTAATAACTCTATAGGCTTTTAAGATTAAGTAGTTAGGTTTTAAGAGTTTCTTAAGTATAGCTCTAGTCGCTTGTTTCTAGCAGGTTGGGTAGTATTCATAATTAAATAGATATAAAAAAGCCTTAAATAAGATTTAAGGCTATGATTTGTAGGCAGCGATAATTATGTTTTAAGTAATTGCGTTAGGCCCTAGTGTGCTGCTTTTTACTTCATTTAAGCACGCTTGTTCTGATTCAGTTATTAATAGAAGAGGCTAATCCTAGTTGCTTTCTTAGTAGCTAGCAAAGGTACGTGCTTCTGTTGTTAGTAGGAGGGGAAATAAAGCTTTTAAAATGCTTGGCACTTTTTGTTAAAGGTATCTTCTCCTAGTATAAGAGGTATCTATCTTACCTTGTTGTCTTTTGTTTACGCTATTGCCTTGTATATGGATTTTGGATTTTCTTGTTCTAGGAAATTGTTCTAGTGTTTCCTTTTTGCCTCTTTAATCGCGTTTAAGTACTTGTTTTGTGCTAGTAAGAAGTCTCTTTTTTAGATGTACGCGTCTGGTATGCTAGTAGCGCCTAGTTTTTTTTATAAAGCCTTCTGTAGTGTGTTGTGTCTCTTCTTAGCTTAGTAAGCTGTTTATTCTACTATAATTTTAGCTTAGGTCCTAGCTTAGCTTGTGAGATAGCTTTGTTCGCTGCTGTTTAGTTTACTAGGGTAATTGCTTGCTCTATATCCTTAAGCTGCTCTTTCAGCTCGTTATTCTCCTTAAGTAGTAGTTACTTAAGTCTGTTCTTTTCAGTTGCTTAGGTTAAATATTTGTTGTAGCGTGTTGTTGTTTTTAATAGCTATTTCTAGCTTATTGTTGAATTTAGTCTAAATTTGCTTTAAATGTATTAAATCTTGTTTAGTTAGTAGGATTGTTTGCTAGGTTATTTCTTGTCTAGACAGCGAAAAGAATCTCATAGTAATTAGATCTAGTTTCTATTATAACTTGCTAGTCTGTTGCTTTGCTGGCTAGATCTAGGGTGACTAATAAAAGGTCTAGCACTGTTTCTCTAGCTAGGTGTGACCTAAAGAAAGTACTAACTCCTAGTGTGTTTAGTAGTTCTAGATTCTAGTTTTTAAACTAGTCTATAAACTGCTGTGCTCCTTAGCTAGTAGTTGGGCTGAAGGGATCTTAAAGTAGGTGATTCTTATTACAATGTAGTACAAGAATTAAGCTTAGCAGTATTTAAGTTTCTAGTATAACTTGTAAAATTATGTTTATTCTTTCTGCGTTAGTCTAGTTTTATAAGTTAATAAGAATAATTTTATAATTATTTCCTTTAACAACAATAGCAATTGCGTCTAGGTCTTTTGTAAAGTTTTCTAGCATATAAGTCTCTACTGCTATTGTCCTTAATATATAGAACATAACTCTAGGGCGGATGCTTGCGTCTGCTGTTAGTAGAATTTAAAAGAACGCTTAGTAGATTGCTAATCTTGCTTGTGCGTAGTTGTCGTTGTTTTTTGGTGCTAGCCATAGCTCTAAAACAGCAATTATAGTAACTTTTAGTTCTATTGCTAGTTGTAGCGTAAACTCTATTGCTGTTATGCTCTTGTTTAAATTCACCTGTAAGATCTTAAAGTTTTTTAACATTTAAAGTGTTGTAGCGTTGTTCTTTCTTTTTAGTGCAACAAATCTATCGCACTGTTTGCTGTTTACAAAGTGTAGTTCTTAGCAGTTAAAACACGTTTATAGTATATAGTTGCATAGTTTGCCTTTAGCGCTGCAGTTTAAGTATTTATAGGCTTTTTTTTCGTAGTCCTTTGCGTAAAGGTTGCAGGTTAATTAGTTTTAGCATCTAGCTTTGTTGTGGCTAAAGGCCTGGCATTTTTGGCACTGCGTTGTTGCTGTATTAGCTTTAAAATTCTTAGTGTTGAGCGTTTAGCCTAAAATTGTAATTCTCGGCCTTAGCTTAGCTGCCTCTTCTGCTAATTTAAAAAGCAATAACAATAAAGCTGTTTTTCTTAAATTGCCAGTCTCTTGTAAGCTAATATAGGTTGCTAACTATATTTAATCCCTTGTTATACGTTGGGATCTTACTGCAGAGTTTTTCTAGCGTAGTAGCACCTTTGAAGTTGGTAGGTACGTTGTGTACTATGATCTTTGCCTAAGATCCTAGTAGCTAAGCGTTTTTTTAGCTTAAATAGCTGATGCTATAACGTGTTTCACAAGCGAGTTACTCACCTAAGCGAGTTACTCACGCTCCACTAGCGCGTCGACTTCGCAACGATATCGCGTAATGTCTTAACAACGTTATATACTACACTCTTATACTAAAGCAGATGTACAGCTTGCTCTATCTAATATCTATTCTTAGCGTGTTTTAAGCTAAAAACGCGCTGCATTGATTAATAACGTGCCTTAAAAGGTTATCTTATACCAACGCGCTGGAAAGCGCTCACGACGCGATTGCGAAGCGAACTCAAAGCGCCTTAATAAGCTAGAGAAGGAGGCTATAGTTAGACGTATTCTTAAGGAGTCTAATTAAGGATTTGCGCCTACAAAAGTCGACGCGCAAGATATAGTAGATAAACCACTTTAAGAGCAGGGCAGCAAGCCTTTTAGCAAGAACTAAGTTAATATATAACTTTATTAAGAGAACTTCTAAGCTTTGTAAGCGCTAAAGCTGTTTGTATAATAACTAGTAAGCTGCCTGTAAGAACATAGCAACTATACAGCGCAAGTTTAATTAAATTAAGATGATAAAGAAGAATTAGGGGATTCTAGACAATAATATCTACAACTTTAATAAGACTAGCTTTATAATAAGCAAGCTTTTATTACAAATAGTTATTATAGGCTATAACTATATAAGTAAGAAAAAGCATATACAGCTAGGTAACTGCAAGTAAGTTACTGTAATCTAAGGCCTTAAAGCGTTAGGTTGCTAAATACTGCTTTTTATAATCTTTGTAAGTATTGTCTTTCCTGGTACTTAGTTTAAAAATTTACCTTGTAACTAGGTTCTTACAGTTAGCGTAAACAGCTTAACAAATATTTAGCTTACACTAGCATAGCTAGAGCACTTTAACGCACATACAAAGGCGTCTACTATTAAAAAGTATTAACTGCTTATAATTAACTGCTACAAGAGCTACTGCTCTATTAAATTCTGGAATTGCTGCTAGAAAAAGAATATTATTTATCTCTATATGCTTTTACACTTATTACACCTACTACAGCCTCTTAATATTACCTACTTCTTGCTGTTGAAGCGCGTGTATAGCGACAAGATTTTAGCCTTAGCACGCAACTGTATTACTAGTATTAATAAAAAAGCCTTCTTCCTTAGCTTTAAAGCAGCTTATAATAGTGTAATTGTGAAAGAAAACATTTAAGCAGGCTTTAAAGGCGCTAGGCTAGTGCTATATAACTTAAAAGTTGTAATTTTAAAGCTTAATATGCAGATACATACTCTAACGCTACTGCAGCAAGATAATGTTGCTTAAAAAGCGCAAATACTACGCAACGCAAAAAAAGTAAAAGCTTAAAATATGCTTATTAAAAATTGCATTATAATCTACTGTAGGTCTCTAGCAAGTTTATTAAATGAGCAAGTACAGCAGCTAAGTAAAGGCGCTTAATAGATAGCACATAATATAGTATTACTACAGAAAGAACAGGCGCGTATACAAAGCACGATTAAAGAGCTCACAAAGCGTAGTATACGTAAATAATAATATATACAGACAGAGAAAACACTAATGGTTAGTAAAGTGTTAAACTTTAATTACTGCAATAGTGTAGGACAGTTGTATCAACAGTGTAGGACTATTAAAGAAGGTGTACGCAGAGCGATGCTGCGTCACTTGCAGTAAGACTAGGCATAACGCGCGTACCTATACAGAAGAAATAAAGGATGTAAATAATAGCAATAGCTCTATAGAGTCAAATAGCTTATTACAATTTTTAGTATAGTGTAATAAAAGTACGTGATATCGTTGCGAAGTCGACGCGCTAGTAGAGCGTAAGTAACTTACTTAGGTAAGTAACTCGCTTGTAAAACACGTTATATACTTATGCTAGAGTAGAAATTCTACTAACTATTGTGCTGTAGTTGTAGGAATTAAATTGTTGCGTTAGCTTATAGAAACTTCTTAAATAACTAGATTATTAATTCCTCTTAGTACAAACGCTTTGTTTATTTTGTTTTATATTTATAGTGGTGTAAATTTGTCTAGTTATTTTAGAAATAGTACTACTTAGTAGAACTGCTTAGTTTCTTGTATATTTTTTTCTTTCCTAGTACTATATTCTAGTTATTGTTGTTGTTGTTGTTGTTGTTGTTGTTATTGTTATTATTATTATTGTTATTGTTGTTGTTATTATTGTTGTTATTATAGTTATTGTTACTATTGTAAGGGGTGCGTTGGGTTAACTAAAGATGCAAGGTAAAGAGTAAATAAATTAGATACAGAACTATAGAGAGACTACGTAGGTTTTTATATTCAATCTAGATAGTTAGGACTAACTAAGGTTAGGACTAACTAAGGTTATTGGAGGTCGCCGGGTCAGCTGATAGTGAGCGTAACTAGTGCGGCTGATAGTTAGTAGCTAGTGCTAAGGTGCTAGTACTGAGGTGCTAATGCTGAGGTAAGAAAAGCCAACGAAGGCCACAGGCTAAGTACTAGAGGATATTAAGGCTTTAGCCCTTTACAATACCCCCCTCCTAAAAAAAAGAGTAGGAGTAGTAATCTTGTTACTTAGAGTTCTACTCCTCTAGGGCTTCCGTATCTTTTAGATTAATAGCTAGTTCCTAGGTTAGATCTAGATATCCTAACTATTTAACTAAGTACTGCTTTTTTCTTCCTCTCCCTCTTTCCTCTAATAGGGTCTCTACTAGGTATTCTTCTCTATCCTCTGTCTTAATTAGTAGAGGTTTATTGTTGTGTATAGGCTGGCTTAGTAGAGGGTCTAAGGACGCTAGTCTAAGGTTATTAACATTAAATACTAGGTAAATCTAGCTAGAAGTATTTAATTTAACTACGTTTAGTCTAATAACCTTAAGTACTGTGTACTTAAGATTTTTCTAGTTAAGTTTTCTGCTAGGCCTTTTTGTTTTGTAGTAGTTGCCTAGTTTTAACTATACCCTATAGCCTATTTTAAGCTAAGGTAATGAGTACCTTTTCTTATTTGCCTGCTTTTCTTGTTCTTGTTAACTTTCTCTTATTATAGCTTGTGCAAGCTTAATACTTTGTTGTAGTTTATTAATAATAATTTTTGCTTTTTAATAGTCCTCTTGTATTCTCCTTAGAAGTTGTTGTTAAGAGCTGTGCTTAGTTGCAATTTGTAGAGGATCTACCTTATAGCCGTGTTGTAGGAAGAAAGGAGAAATCTTAGTAGACTAGGCTTGCCTTGCTATAACTGCAATCTTAGCTATCTCTAGGTTGCTTTTCTAATTTGTTTAATCCTAATTACAGAAGGCTTATAAATAAGCCTGTACTATAGAGTTTATTCTTTCTGTAGAGCCGTTAGTTTTAGGATAGTATCTAGAAGATAAGTGTTGCTTAATTTCTAATAACTTGCAAAGCTTAATCTAAAAATAGTTAACAAACTGTATACCTCTGTTTAAAGTAATATAGTATAGTAACTAATAGTAAGCTACAATAGAGTTAATAAAAGTTTTAGTAATACTTTCTGTAGTAATGTTCTTAAGGCCTATGAGGACAACGTCCTTGCTAAGCCTATTTATAACTACTATAAGGTTTGTACAGCTTTTACTTTCTAGTAACCCTATAATAAAATCTATAGAAATTTCTTTTTATATTTGTTTAGGTATAGGCAAGGGTTTTAGTAAGCCTTATAGGCTATCTCTCTAGGGTTTTGTTCTTCTACACACTAAGCAGTTCCTTATATACCTTCTAATACTTTTACTAATAGAGGGCTAAAAGTATTCTCTTGCAATAGCTTAATAGGTAATATTCCTTCCTAGATAGCCTAAAGCTCTGGAACTGTGGATTTTGTAGATAATTCCAGTTCTTAGAGGTTTATTATTAGGTACCTATTTTTGATCTTAGTATAAAAGGTTTCTAGAATTATCTAGTTAGCATTTAGAAATAGAAAGTTTAAGTTCTAAAGCTGTAAGAAATTGTTATTTACTATTACATATAGCTTTCTAGGCTATTAAGCAAGTTTTATCCTCTTTTTTAGCTTTATTCTATAGATCTTCTAAATCTAATTGCTCCTAAGGTAATTCTAGTACTGCTGCTGGATAGCTGTTGCAGCTAAAGGTTCTAAGCACCTCTTCTTCTTCTAGTTCCTTGTTAGTAGCTGCAGTTATAGGTTTAAATACTTGTAGAAACCTCCTAGAAATTCTAGTATTCTAGTTATTTGCTAGCATATCTTGTTATCTCCTGAATAAGGCATTAGCCCTAGTGTTATTAACTCTAGGCCTGTAGGATATTTCTATGTTAGGAAACTTTTCTAGAAATTAAGCCTATCTTATTTGTCTCTTACTAAGCTGTCTAGGCTTGCTAAAATATTTAAGGTTTTTATAGTCTATAATAACTATAAACTTCTTTAAAGACTATAGCATAGCATCCTACTTAGATAAGTAGAAGATAACTACTAGTAATTCCTAATTGAGTATCTTGTAATTGCTTTGCGTGCTAGTTATCTTTTTTAAATAATAAGCTACTAGGTGTAAGCTTCTTTATTGTTGTATTATAAGAGGACTTCTACTACTATATATCTAGAAAAGTGTGTTTCTAGGATTGTTTCTCTATTAGGATCCTATTAAGCTAGTACTAGCTTAGTAATAGATAACTCCTTTCGCTTATTAAAAGCCTTTTGCTCGGTTTTTCCCTATTAAAAAAAGATGTTACTAGTAAGCCTTAAAAGAAGAGCTGCTATTTCCAAGTAGTTTTTTATATTTTATTAATAAGAGTTTGTAAAACTAAGAAAACTGTGTGCTCCTCTAACGTTTGTAGGTGCCTGCTAATCTCTTATTGCTTTTACTCTCTTAGGGTCTATCTAAAGTCCTTTTCTAGCCTTAATAATAAATCTAAGGTATCTTGTACTCTGTACGTTAAATTCACATTTCTAGATATCTAAAGGTAATCTAGCCTTACTTATAGCTTCTAAAATCTTATTTGTATTGCATTAGTGTTCTTTAAGCGTGCTATTAGTGTAAATTAATACGTTGTCTAGGTAGGCTAAGCAAAAATCTTTAATATACTTGCAGAGGGTCTAATTCATATAGCGTTAAAAAGTACTAAGAGCGTTTACTATACTAAATAAAGTAACTAGCTACTTATATAACCTAAATCTAGTACAAAAAGCTATTTTCTACTTATCTCCTGCATTAATCCTAATCTTGTAGAAAGCTGCAGAAACGTTAATCTTTGTAAACTATTTAGCTTTTGCAATATTGTTAAGGGTTTCCTAAATTAAAGGTAAAAGATAACAATCTTTCTTTGTAATAGCGTTTAGGGCCTAGTAATGAATGTAAAAACGTAATCTTCCTCTAGGTTTCTTAGCAAAAAGGACAGGGGAGGAGGCAGAAGAGCTACTAGCTCTAATCTATCCTTTATTAAGTAAAGAAATAAGCTCCTTTTGTAATACTAGGATTTCGAGGCAGCTTATACTGTATAGAGGTCCCTAGGGAGCCTCTTTCCCCTTGCCTTTATTGTCTTTCTCTAGTTTAATTTAGTAATCTACTTTAGATCTACGTGAAGGAGGTAGTATAGAAGCAGTTTTTAGATTAAAATCTAAGCTAGGTGTTAATAAGCTTTAGAGAGTAAAAGTAAGACCTCTACTTTCTTCTTAGGAGCTAGGGCTTTTTTAATATTCTTAAGAGAAGCAGCAAAAGTCTAAATAGACTTATCCTTTTTTGCCTGCCTAATATAGGAGTAATAAGCTGTTACGCTTATTTGTTCTAATCTCTAGTCTCCTTTAATAGGGCAATTCTTAGTGCTAAGTAACTTAATCCTTTAGCTAGAAGAATAGATGTAAATTGTTTTTTTAGAAGGAGCAATAGTAACCTCTCTTCTATTTATCTAGGGCCGTCTAAGTATTAAATTATAACTAGGGTGTATAGGGGGTACATAACCCTAAATAGTATCCTTATAACCTTTAATATTAATATCTAACCTAGCAACTTTGTTAATAGTTCTAGGTTTATCTGTAACTCCTTCTAATCTCCTAGGAGAAATAGAAATGTACTATAAGTTAGTGTTTTTAACAAGTTAAGGGCTAATAAGCAAGTATACAAGGTTTCCTATATTAATTAAAGTAGAGGCGAAAGTGTAATAATTAACTAGCGCTTCTAAAGTAATTCTATTACTGCTTATATTCTTTTTAAATTTAGCCTACTCCTTAACTAAGTTATCCTAACTTATTAGAAGCTCCTGCTAGTGACTTTGAACAGGAGCTACTCTTTTTCTAAATCTAAGTACTTATTTAAGCTTCCCTTACTAAGCTTATTATCTTTCTTTTTCTTAGAGTTAAAGGACTTAACTAAAGTCTTTTTCTCTTTTTTAGAGGATTTCTTATTCTCTATATAATATATAGACAGATAGCCTTTCTATTTACAGTTAAAACAGCATCTTTCTTTGTACAACTATTCTAACTCCTAGTTACTTAACTGTTAAGGTTTAGCAGTTCTTCCTGTGTATTCTATCCCTTCTATCTAGTCTTCTTTTAAAGGAAAAGGAGGAGGAGAAGTTCTCCTAGATTTATACTCTTTAGGCTTGTCTCTGCCTTTAGAGTACTCCTCTATTCTGTAGAGGTAATTAGCAATCTCTATTGCTTTGTTTTGCAGGCTATCTAAATCCTTATAAGTAATACCTACAAGTTTGTTTTAAAGTTTCTAAATAAGACTTTTTTGAAAAAGCATTATTCTTGTATCCTCGTCTAAGCTACTATTTGATAATAGTAGTTACTCTTAGAATTCTATAATGTATTTGCGGATGCTTTTCTTGCCTTAGCTTATAGACTAGAGCTTGTTCTTAGCTCTTTCTGCGCTATATAGATTGCCAAACATTTAGTTAAAGAGGTTTAATAAATTATTACAGTTTTATAAATTAAAATCCCTATTTAGTTAAGGAAAGGCAGGGTAAGAGTTGCAGCTAAGCCTTTTAGTTAGCTAAAGGCGTAATCGCAAGTCCTTTTATCTGTATTAAAATCTTCTTTGTTATTTTCTACCTTAGCAGTAAGTTGTTGTTGAAAGATTTAGTACATCTTTCTATTTCTGTTAAAGGTATCAGGATCTAGTTGTTTAGAACGCCTAGGCGTTTAAGCTTGTTGATTCCCTAGGGCAGCTAATAGGGTAGGTAACTAAGGTGGTAGTTAAGGTTGTTGTTCTACCTTAGGCTCCCTTTCTTGTTGCAATGTGCCTATAGCCTCCTAAGCTTAAAAGGCTTCCTGTATCCTTGTAGAAGTAGCCATCTTGTCTAGGCCACCCGCTCTACAAAGACCTTCTAAAGTAGTCTCTACTTCAGGTCTACTAACACTATCTTAGTGTAGTTCTGCTATCCTCACAACTAAAAAAGCTGCTTAGGGTTCTGCTATTGTATTTATAGGTACTTGCTAGTACTCTATTATTGTTGGCAAGAATCATTATAGGTGCTACTACGCTTAGTAGGCTTATCCTTCGTGTAGGGGCTACTACGCTTAGTAGGCTTATCCTTCGTCTGTTTTAGGAGCTACTACGCTTAGTAGGCTTTCTAACGAATTCAAACGCCTTAGGGACTTATACAACTAAGTATCCCTTAGCACTTTCTAGTGCTTCTCTTACTGTTAATCCTTCGGTGAATTTAAACATCTCGCGCGTAGATATAGCTATAGCAGGCTTCTAAGTACGACGTAGCTTCGCAAGTAGCTAAAGAAGGATCTAATTTAATTGTAAGGGTGCGTTGGGTTAATTAAAGATACAAGGTAAATAGTAAATAAATTAGATAAAGAACTATAGAGAGACTACGTAAAGGTTTTTATATCCAACCCGGATGGTTAGGACTAACCAAGGTTAGGACTAACTGAGGTTATCAGAGGTTTGCCGGGTCAGCTGACAGTTAGCGTAACTAGTGCAGCTGGTAGTGTAGTTACTAGCAGAAGCTACCAGATCAGCTAGCAGCTAGCGCAAATAGTGCGGCCGATAGTCAGCTGCTAGTGCTGAGGTAAGAAAAGCCAACGAAGGCCACAGGCCGAGTACTTGGGAACATCAAGGCTTCAGCCCTTTACAGAGCTATCTTTTAATAGGCAAACAGAAGAACTACAGAAGGTTAAAACTAGTACACCTTAAAGAAGCCTCCCCTTGCCTATCCTATTTCTAATTTACACGAAACCGCTATTCTAGCCAATTATATTAAACGGCAACATATACTCTTTATCTTACATAGATGACCTTGAGATCTTGATATTAACAACATTTATTAGGAAAAACATAAAACTACTTAAAAAGGAGTTAGCAAACCTCTTGTAGAGAACAAGGAGCTAGTAACAGTAGTTTAGGAGAACTAGATAGTTAATTCTGCCTTTCTACCTGCGTCTAAGACGCGCTATATATACTATATATAAAGGAAATAGTCCTAACCTAGAAAGGCTGCTGTAGAACTCAAAGGAATTACCTCTAAGTTTGCTACGTATCCTGTAGAGCTTAGGAGTAAGCTCCTAAGCTCGGCGTAAAAACTCTAATATGCAGTTAACTAGCGCGAGCCTAGCGAGTAAGCTAACAGGCGCCTAGGTCTAATGCCTAAGAGCGCCTTAGGCCTTAAGGATAGTACGTTATATATGTAACACACCCCCTAGGTAACCGAGACCTTAGTTACCTGTACAGAGCTCTATATAGTCCTAGCGCACTACGTAACGCGCTGCACACGTACAGCTTAGCACAAGGCGCAATAATAATAACAAATTTTTAAGCCTTTTAGGCTTAGTATCTAACACTACTATAGCTGTTGTAAGTATTACCCTGCAACTCGCCTAAATCTTTTAAAAGCAATACTAATTACTTACGCAGTTTTAACTATACTCTTGTATAGTTTTTTAGGCTATTACACGCGCTACTTCTTACCCCTATACAGCTTCTAGCTCTGTTTTAGTACTCCTTTTATTTAGTTACTTACTCTATATAGAAGTTAAAACTATAAAAAGCTACTACTGCCTGCGCTACTGCCCGCGCCTCTGCGTACGCTACTGCGCTGCCGCCCTTGCTAGTAGCACAGCCGCCTCTACCTCACGCTTCTTATGCAAAGTTAACTAGTGCTACTTTAAGTATAGCACTAGCCCGCACGTTTAAAAGGCGTATAAACAAAGTTAAAACCCTAGTTAAGACTGCCTACAGGAGTAAAACCCTAGCAGCAACTATTAGTTACTAGGGCGCACCTAGTACGCATTACGACATGCCCTGTCTTAGGTGCGTTAAGAGCGCTTTGTCTAGCAGCTCTAATAGAGCTTATTAGAACAGGGCTTCTAGCTTTAGGACGCGCTACTAGTAGTACTCTAATAGGAAGACCTACAAGGTCCTGTATATAGTTCTTTTTTAAATTTTAAGCTTCTACTAATAATTAAAGCCCTTAAATTACTATCTTTTTAGCTAAGAAGCTTTTTGCTAAGCTTTAGAAAGATTTACTAGTATAAGCTCTTCTCTTATTCTTTCTTAAGTTCCTTATACTAATATATTGCAGGGTAAGTAGGCTAAAAAGCCTATAAGCTACTGTCCGCATCCTTCTAGAGGAAGCAGCTAAGGAGGAGAAGTCTAGGGAGAGCCTTAGTAGTAAGAAGGAGGCTAGTAAAAATAACTAGGAGAGATCCTCTAGTAAGGCTAATAGTCTCCTTACGCGTTGTTAACGCATTAGGGAGCTGTTAGACAAGCTAGTAGACCTCCTAGTTACCTAAATACCTATTAGGAGGGGGTTGTCCTCCTAAAATCTTATAAGTTTCCTAGGGGTAGAGAGCTTATCTACCCTAATAATTAAATACTTGTCTCTTCCTTTTTTGTGCTCTCTTTCTTTTATAAATCTTTGTAAGTTACGCAACTTATATTAATAAGCTCCTTAAAGTGCTTAAGCTTTTGCCTTAACAAGTATTTAGTAAGTCTGTTAGCTAGCATCTTAGCTATTAGTAAATACTTAATCTAAAACAAGCCTTTAGCGTGCTCCTAGCAGAGCTACATGTTCTATATATTAATATGTTAGAGCTTAGTAGTAATCCTTTCTTGCTCTCTAACAACTAGGCGTATTATTTACTAGTTATTACAGAAAATCCTCTAAGCTCTTAAAACTACAAGCTTAAGCTCATTAAATAGCCTCTTAAGCGCTATAGATTCTTTTACTACATGCTCTAATGTAAGGAGCTTAGCTTCTATTATTAAAGTTGTTACTATAGCTTAACAAGCTGCTTTCTAAACAATTAGACCTCTAAAGAGCATAATAATATAGCCTTAAAAAGATTAACGCGTCTCTAATCTATCTGCAAAAGACGTATCTCTATATATAGTAAACTCCTTACTATTATTATTACTATATATAATCTCTTCATGCCTTGTATAGTAGAGGTATTATATAAGATAATCTACAGCCTTTATGTAAGCTTCTAAAGAGTTAGTAAGAAAGTAAGAGAGCTTAGAAACTACGTAGGCAGCGTTAGGACGCAGCATAACAGCTATGTATAGCGCGCTACTAACACGCTCTTAGTAGGCCTCAATTTAAGGCTTTAGGGCCTCTTTTAAATTTTTAACTAGCTCTTCTAAGGGCAAAGGAGTTTAAAGGAACCTGCTAAAGGCGTCTAAATTAAACCTTTTAGTAACTTTATTAATATAGGTGTTGTGCAGTAGCAATATTATGCGCTTTTTACAATCTCTTACAATCTTTATCCCTAGAAACTAGCTTACTTCTTCTTTATCCTTAACTTTGTAGGTGTCTTTAATAGATTTAAGGAGCTTGTGGGCTCTAGTTTAGTAAGTTTAATAGTACATAAAGAGTATATTATTTATATAGAATATTAGGAGGAGCGCGTAATCCTTAGTAAAGAAAAGGTACAGCTCCTTAGCTAAGGCCTACAGGCTAAGCTTCTTTAGTATGCTTAAGAACTTATTATACTATAATAATAGTAAGTCTTGTAGGCTGTATAAGGCTCTTTTAAGCTTAACGCACTTGCCTAGGTGCTTATAAATATCTAGTAAGTCGCATAAGACTGTTATTTTATTACTAATATTAGCGTTAAGGAACGCGCCTACTACGTTAAGCTACTATATCTCTATGTTAAACTTAGCTGTAATTATAATTGTAAGCCTAAAAAATTATGTAGCTAGTGTTGCTGCGTATATTAAGTATAGTAAGTTCTTTACTTAAAGGTCTCCTCTTACTATAAGACGTGCTTTATATTTAAGAAAATAGCTATTCTTATTGAGCTTGTAGGTAAATACCTATTTAAGAGGGAGAGGCTAAGAGTCCTCTAGGATCTCCTCTTCTATCTAAGTACCTTTTAAAAGTAGAGTATTAATCTTCTTTTAGCTAGCCTATCTAAATAGAGTCCTATATTAGTAGTTGTAGAGGTTTTTCTATTTATTTAGAAGCTTTAGGAGATCGTTAAAATGCGTTTAAGGTTAATTAGCTTTTTTAAGAACTACTACTATTATAGCGTAAACTGTAATTAGCTCTCTATTATTCTAAGGCTAAGGGAGTAGTGCCTTAAGCTTAGGAGCCTTTAAGGGGTTATATAACAGGCAATGTATACCCGCACCTCCTACGTTAAGACTGCGTTAGTCCTTATTTTTTAGCCTTAAAAAGCTCCTTGCAGAAGGTCCTTATACCTTCTTTTTATAAAGTCTTTTTGCTAGAGGATTCTAAGAAGCTTTAGTTAGTATTGTAGGATTCTTAGCACTGCGCTAGGTATTCTTAAAAGTAATTCCTACTCCCTCTTAAGACTGTAAGAGTTTTAGCGCGTTTGTTAAGCTTAATCTACTAGTAGTTTGCAATTCTTAAGAGCTAAGCAGCTTATTACTACTACTTATAGCCCTTTAAGCTAAGGTGCCTTGCCCTAGCATTTGTGCTCCTAGTAAAGGAGGCGCTAGCGTTACCTTAGGCGTTAGTAGCTATTCTAAAGGACCTTTCTGCCCTACATAAATTCCCTAAGAAGTATTAGCCTAACGCTCCTTACGTGCTGTTAGCGTACTACCTATTAGAGACTATAATAGGCCTTTTACAGTCTCTATTACTAGCTAATTACTTATTAGCTATAAGGCTTCCTGTGTTATTACCTGTACTTAACTAATATTAGTAAGCTGCTTAAGTACTTCTCTAGCCTTACTAATTTTGTTTTTATTTAGGGTGTTTACTATAAGGACTATATCCTGCCTAGGCAGCTTATAAGCTTGTCCTTAGTAGTACAGCGTTTTATTAAATATAACATTACGTATTGTAATAACTTAGTTAAGCGCTAAGAGCTATATATAGTATATGTTAGAGGCTCTATAACCTACTAGGTAACTAATATAGCTCCTAGGAAGAGTCTTAAAGCTCTTCTTGTATTGCCTAGCCGCTCTATTCTTATTTAAGGGATAGGCGCGGCAGCTGTAGGCGTATATACTACTCTAATTTAGTTTTATATTAGCTATTAGGCTCTTAAGAGGCTTAGGCTTATAGTACTTAAAGTACCCCCTGCTCTATTGCTTAAGCAGCTCGTTTAGTGAGCGCAAGCTATGCGCTTAAGAAGGACTTATATTATAAAGCTATGCCGCAGCTTTAACTATCTCTAGCTAAAGTTTTTTAGGCAGGTTTACGCTTGCCCTTATCTTTATTAATTTAGTTATTAGCTCCTAGCCTGCTTATTTAGCAGCTCTATTTAGTTTATGTATATTTAGTAGAGAAGGCTTAATAGTAATACTGCGCTCTTTACACTATGTTTAGTATTATAACAACTTTCTCTAAGGGAGCGTTAAGAGGTTGTTATCTTATGCAATTTTTACAATCTAGAGCTTGTAGCGGGCTTTAAGGAGTACCTTAAAGTAGTAAAAGGCTCTTTAATTTCTAAAATAGATTTTGCTTGTAGGATATACACATAGAGCTTGCTACTAAAGGCGTCCTTTACTACCTATATCTATTGCTCTCCTAAACGTTCTTTAGGCATATTAAATAAGTCCTACAAGTATCCTCTAGTATAGTTAAAGAGAGAGCTCTTTTAGCCTTTGTAAGATAACTTATTTTACATAGGTTAGAGCGTAGTGCTTATACTTAGCACGTGCTATCTTCTTAATTCTAACTCTTTAAGCTATATTAATAAGTGCTTTTAGTGCTTTAGGACCTAGGTGCCCTACGCAGGCATATTAAAGGTCCTTTAAGTTACTCCTTAAATAGGTAGTCTATAAGCTTCTAATAGAAGGCATTACGTTTATAATAAGCTCTAGATAAGAAGATAAAGGCTTGTATTTAAGAAATAAAAGGTTAAAACAACGTTTAAGCTGTGCTAGTACAACGTTTTTACCTAGTGTACTTTAGCAGAATGTATTGTCTAGGCCTAGGTACTAGACCCCTTTTTTATATAGGCAAGCTTCTAAGACTATATTTAGATAAAAACCTTTAATAACTGCTACGTCTATAAGCATAAGGTCCTTAGTCTTTTTACTATATATTCTATTTAGAACTTAGCAAAGGATACAAGTGCCTTAGCTACTAATAAAGAAAGCCTTAGTGCTTACCTCTACTATCTCTACCTCCCTTGCAGGTATAAAGGAGCTTAGTACAAGTAGTTCCCTGCTATTTCCTAGGTGCAACGCGGCCCTACTGTCTAATATAGTGCTCTCTAATAATATATAAGCGTTAAAGTTGCTTGTGTAGTATATAGTTAGGCTGTTGTTTTTTTAAGAAGCGCTAGATTAATTAAAGATGCAATTATACTACTTAGAAAGGTCTTTAACTCGCTCTTTTCCTTCTAAGAGAGCTTATGTCCTGCTTTAACTAGCTTGTCTTAGAGTTCTTTATACTAGTTAGTATATAGGTATTCCTAAATCTTTTTAGCTTTCTCTTTACTAACACTATAGTTAACTTTTACGCAGGCCTTAATTGCTGCTAAAAGCGTATAGTATTCTATAAGATCCTAGAAATACTTACTATCTTTATTGTCTTAATATAAGCACTTATAGCTGCGTTTCTAGCCTACACTCTTAGTGCCTCTTAGTTTATAAGGTTTTAAGTTTCCTAAGGTAGCGTAGGCTCCTAAGGAGCTTACTCCTAAGCTTAGTAAGTTATTTAAGCGTTAGTAGAGTATCTTTAAAAATACCTAACTAGTTTAGTCTAAGTTTAGATAATCTGTGCTAAGTGTTTAGTGCTGCTAGTAAAGAGTTTTTATAGTGCTTGCCTAGTTAGGAACGTATTTGGCTTTTACTACGTTTAGAAAGTTAAATACAGCAAGCGCGCCGTCTACTTTAGGGATCTTTAGCCCCTTAGCTTTTAGTTAGCTTATCTACTACTTATTATACTAAGCTTGTAGTTCTATAGTACTAAGCTTATAGTTCTATAGTACTAAGCTTTGCCTTCTTAAGGCTCGCATAGTACTCCTAGTATATAACTATTTAGTTAACAGCGTCTGTTAGAGCTAGTTTAATCTTAAATTATTTAATAAGCTTATTTAGAGTTTAACTAGCACTGTCTACAAGTCTAATTATAATTAGAGCTAGTAACTATTTGTTAATAGTTGCGTAGACTTAATCCTAAATATACTAAAAGGCGTGTATACTTACTACCTAGTCTGCGTGCCTTGCGTAATATTCGTTAAGCTTTCTATTATAGGCGTTAAGTTTTTCCTTAGAGAAGTCCTTTACAGGCGCTAAGGGCCTTAAAAGCAGCCCTATTAATATATTAATAGTTACAATAGCTTCTAGGTTTATGTATTCCTAGACTCCTTTTAATTTAGTGTTAAACTTTAGCTAGGTGTACTAGTAAGACTAGCTTGCGTAGCCTAAGAGGCGCGCTAAGTTAGTAATTTATAGGGAGTTGCTCGCTATTGTTGTGCGTGCAATTAGTTAGTAGGTTAAAGGGTGTGTTTAAACAAATTAGAGGGTCTAAATTACTACTAGCGTACTCTAGGTTGCGCAGGGAGAATCTAAACTGTAATTTAAAGCGCTAGGCTTATAACTAAAGAGAACAAGGAGCTAGTAACAGTAGTTTAGGAGAACTAGATAGTTAATTCTGCCTTTCTACCTGCGTCTAAGACGCGCTATATATACTATATACAAAGGAAATAGTCCTAACCTAGAAAGGCTGCTGTAGAACTTAGAGGGATTACCTCTAAGTTTGCCACGTATCCTGTAGAGCTCGGGAGTAAGCTCCTAAGCTCGGCGTGAAAACTCTAATATGCAGTCAACTAGCGCGAGCCTAGCGCGTAAGCTGACAGGCGCCTAGGTCCAATGCCCAAGAGCGCCTTGGGCCTTGAGGATAGTACGTTATATATGCGACACCTCTTTATATAAGCAAAAGAGTTAGCTATTAAGTTTAATAGCTTAAAAACAGAAGTAGAAAATTGGACAAGATCTAAGAAAGATATAAACAGATTTCTTATGCTACCTACCTAAGAGACCTTCTAGCTAAAAGGACTAGTTAGATGGCTAGGCATCTTCTTTGACAACATTCTTGAATTTAGAGAACACTGCTATATAAGGATACAACAAGCAAACTAAGCCTTTTTCTGCCTAAGCAGGCTAGCTCATATTAATAAAGGCCTCTTGCTAAAGGTAATAAGGCAATTATACCTAGCGTGCATTACTAGTGTAGCTAATTACGGATGTCAGCTATTTTAGAAAGGCTAACAACACGTCCTTAATAGCAGGCAAAAACTATAAAACTAGGCCTATAGAAAGATCTTAGGAACTTTTAGATGCTTTCCTGCAATGCCTAGTAAGGTAGAAGCTGCTCTATTTCTACCTAGAGTTAGGCTAGACAACACTATAAGAAGATACGCTTTTAGATCTACTTTACTAGATTTTAATTACCCTCTGAAAGCTGCTATTAACAATAACAGAGGAGAGCAACTTAATTAAATTTAAGAATCTATTACTTTAGCCCTCTTAGATAATACAGAGGAAATACAACACTACGCCTTTACGCTATAGAATACTAGAACTCTCTACAAGGTCTATATATTAAATATACTAAAAGACATTAAAGCTGAAAACTATAAGAAACTACTAGCAGACAACAACCTTCTATTAATATACTTAGATGCCTTAGCTATAAGGGACAGTAAAGGTACTAGCGTAGGCGTTGCCTTCTACAAAGGAGCTACTCTTATTAAAGAACTACAAGCGAATATAGGAAACAACTAGCTAGTTTACAATAGTAAACTAGAGGGTATTACCTTAGGTTTAGAGAAAGCAGTTAGCCTATTAAACAACTACTAAAACGTTAATATTTATGCAAATAATTAGGCTGCTTTATTTTAATTAAAAAACACTTTAAACAACCCTAGCTAAGCGTGGCAAATTAGGTGTATTAGGGCAGCAACTTAACTAGAATAAAAAGGCATTACCCCTACGCTACATTAAGTCCTAGGACACCAAGATATACTAGGAAACGATTAAGTAGACTTTCTAGCAAAAGAGGCTACAAAAATAAACCCTTAATAAATAAAACAAGCCTAGCAGTTGTTAGCTTGCAAATTAAATAACTAGTAACTGGTAATAAGTTAAGCCTTCTAGAGAATTACAGGGAAAAAGCTACTACTAAGAACCTAAGCACCTACTTAGCAACCTTTAAATGGAAAATAAGGAAACAGATACCTATCCCCTCTACTAGGAGGGATATATCTAGCTCTTTCTTTTAATTTAAACTAGGTTATAGCTACCTAAAGAGCTATTTATTTAAGAGAGGAAAAGTAGAATCTAAAACTTGCCTATGCAATTTTAGAGCTACACAAGACACAGCTTATATAATCCTTAAGTACTAAATATATAAGGATAGCAGAGCTATAATTTAGAACGTATATACAGAGCTAATCTCTCTACAATATCTTTTTTAAAACAGAAGCAGGCATTAAAGCTACTTTAGCCTTTATTTAAGAAACTAGGGTTAGTACACAGGCCTAGTACAAAGGAAACTCTAATAACTAGATGCAGTCGCCTGGCTAGGCGACCAAGCTCTAAGCAGCCCTCCCCCCTCCTCCTCCTCCCCCTTCTTGACCTTGCACAATAGGCTAAGAGCCTCACCTTCATTCAGATAAACTACCCCTTGTAGATTACTCAGAAGATAGAAAAACCACATAGATACCTGCAGGCCTCGGCCTGCACGTCTTATATAGCCCTTCAGGCTGAGAAAGGACGTTAAACTACAATAAAAAAAAAACAAGAGAGGCTTAAACAGAGCAATATTAAGAGGCTGCAGCGTGTAGGTTAAATAAAGAGAATAAACTGCAAGGAGAATCTTGTTCTAATTATAGTACTAATAAAATCTAGAGTAAAGTAAGATCTATAGCCGTCTTAAAATAAGAAATTAATAAGAGAATTAAGCCTTTGCCTTAGTATTGTAATTAAAAACCTGTTTAAGCCACGTGAGACTAAGATTATCATTTGTCTAGCTAGAAGGCAATAAAGTAATTTAAACTTAATAAGTCTTAGAATTAAAGGCTTATAACTAGGTGTCCTGTATTAATCCTAAGGTTAATTAATATATAAAGGTAGGTGCTAGGTAAGATCTATTAGCGCAGATGTAGGCTAAGAGTGTTATTTACTCTTGTAAGCTACCTTAAATAATACTCCTCTTTTTTCTTTGCTTGTATAAAGGCTTACTAAAGATCCTTTTTAATCTTCTTAATATACTAAGAAGGAAGCCCTTCTTATCTATATTGTATATATAATGCGCCTTAACGTAGTACTGCTTAATTTTCTTGTGTAAGAGATTAAAGTATAAGCTGTACTTCCTTTTTAAATTAGCCTTGGGGCAATTGTTATCTATGCCTGTTGTCTATCTTAAAATAAGCTTATTAGGGTACTAGTAGACAAAGTAATTAATCTAGTGTAATTTAACTTTTCTCCTCGCAATCTGTAAGGCGAAATTTCATATTATAGCTCGTGTAAGTAAAAGGCCTTGCCTAGTAAGCTGTTTAATGTACTGTAGAAGCTTTAGCTCCTGTTATAAGTAGAGAGCTTGTTAATTTTAAGACTTAAAGTTGCGTAAGGTTAAAACACCTTAGTGTCTTTAAGAGAGCGTAAATTGTACTATACTATACTTTTCTGCAAACTTTGTATACAAGAAAGATTCGCCTAGTGCGCGCGAATTAATTTTATTAATTGCTTCCTGGATTAGATCTATATTAGTGGAGTTATTAGGTCTTAAAAGGTGGTGTTATTTTGGTGGGGTGAGCGTTGGCCCGTCCTGCGCGTTGGCCCGTCCACCTCGGTACTACCGTCTTGGCACATGAGATGAGCGGCAACACGAGATGAGCCACCCTACAACATTAATTGATTACAAAGATAAGGCTATAGAGCTACCTACAACTGCTATTATTACAAGATCTTGTAGTGTTGTAGTAATTATATTATTATAATGAACTTGCGCTACTTATATTTACTTAGTAACTTGGTGGTGTGGCCCTAGCGGGTTGTTTAAGTCAGGGTAATAGGTGCAGCCTCCTTAGCTTGTACATAAGGTGCACTATTACCAACACTTTTTCATGCTTCTACTTTTAAGTAGAGCTTTGTAAGGCCTTACGCTTGCTGTTTTAGGACTATTGTATAGCTTTTTAAGAGTCGCGAGCTGCTTTTTAACACTCTTTTTTAGCCTGCTTCTTCTCATGCTCCTTCTCCTACACCTCCTTAAGTCTCTCTTTCTTAATATGCTTTTATTTAGCCCCCTAACGCTTGTAGAGTTAAAATTACTTCTTCTTCTAAGCCCTCTCTACTTTGTGTGCTTTTTTAAGTTGTTGTTGTTGTTATTAAGCCGCCTTATTGTCTTAAGCCTAACAGACCTTCTTAAGAGACTAAAAAATAGCTCTACTATAATACTCTTAAGGCTTATTAAATTATAAAGTGTAGGACTTCTTTTCCTGTCTCTTTTTAATGCCTATAGCAGCCCGGAGGCCCCTTACTTCATGCTTAAGGAGGCTTGCCTAAGTAGAGATGTAATAGAGACTTTAGCAAAGCTTTTTAACCTTCTTATTACTTTAATTTTTTACTAAACGTTAAATAATAGACTCGAATTAAAACTCATTTTCTCTAGAAAGGCAGGAAGATAAGCTATTATTTAAATTATACCCCTTCTTCCTGTAACTTTTAAGTATAACCTTAGTATTAAGGGGGTGAATACTAGTAGCGTTAAAGCCTTTTTTAATTGTTTAAGACTTAAAAGCCCTACCCTAGGCGTTCTAAAAGAGTAAAAAGAAGTCTCCTTTTTTGTATTAGGAGCAGCCCCTAGCTATCTTAGAGGTAGTTTATAAGTTTAGTTAAGTAGGCATCTAAGAAAGGTTTAAATAACAATACATTTAGGGGTTAAAGCGTGTAGGTAGCGTAAGGAGGAAATACAGCAAAGAGGATGTTGTTATTATTATAGAAACTAATAAAGTCTATAGTAATATAGGATTTATAGCTATTAAAAAGAAGTAGTTAGTACTTAAAGCGAGCTTGCTGTCTCGTCTCCCTGTTAAATACTTCCTTTAGCTAGGCAACACTTATATTATTAGTTATCTAGCCTAAGGGAGATAAGGACACAAAGACAGAGTACTTTTTAGCTTTAATAAAGTTAACTTATAAAAATTATAAGGCTCTATAAGCTAACTAAAAAATAAGGGATAAGCTTAAGGCTGTACTATTAGCGTAAACGTAAGCTAATATAGTAATTTATATTATATTACTATCTTAAAGGCAAGCCCTAACTCCTTTTTAATTAAATAATGCCTTATTAAAGACTTGTTTTAAGTAGCTAAGGCTTCTAATTTAGAAGCCTTTCTTATCTATATTCAAGATATAGGTAGGCTGTACCTTATACTCCTCTATTTTAGCGTATAAAAGATTAAAGTACAGCTTGTACTTAGCCCCTAAATTAGCTTTGTAACGTTCATAGTCTATTATAGTAGTCTAACGTGTTACAAGATAATGAAATTTGTGCCTAGCTAAGAAGCAAGTAACCTACATTATTAAGACCTCTTTTCTGGCTAAAGACACCGCAAAATTACGTATTATTATCCTTATAGGTAGCAAACATCGCTCTGTAAGCCCCCTAATATACTGTACAAGCTCCTTCTCTTATTACCGTGTCCGTGCGCGAAACGAGCCAGTTCGCGAGTCGAGCCACCCAATCGAGCCACCGACGATAGAAAGATGAGGCTGTAGACGCCCACCCAAAAGCTATTATCGTGAGATATTCTGGTGTATTAATATATAGAGCCTTGCGCGTTAATTGTGCTATTTATATTTTGCTAGTAACCTACTATTGCGGCCTGTTCTAGTAATTTTGGGTAGAGGAGACGTAGCTAGAGGTGCAGCGTCAACACTACTTTGCGCAACAACAACGTAATAATACTTTGTTAGATTTTTTGCGGCTTTGTGTAAGGCTTTTTGCTTACTATTACTAGGTGTATTGTAAGATTTTTTAGTAGTTACAGCTTTGCGTTGTTGCTTTTAGAGCGCCTAGCGCGCAGCTAGCTCCTTAGCCCGCGCTTTTTTAGCCTAATCTTACTACTCTTTTACCTGCAATCAAGCCGCCTTTACTGCTTTTACTAGCTGCTTTTTGTATAATGTTACTGCCGCTTTAATATCTTTATTACAAGTTTTTTAGAGTTATAGTTGCTTAGCATTGTCGCATTTTATTGCTTTGCGCGCGCGCACCGCTGCAAGCTTCCTAAGACTCTAAAATACAGCGCCGCTGTGCTACTTATTGCTATTTTAAGTAGCTAGTATTATACGCTATGTTAGGCGCTTCTTTATAGTGTTAAGCTTATATTATAGTTTCTTGTTTTGCGCGTATAGCAGCTTGTTACTAACTTATAGCAAGTGTAAGCCTTGCAACAGCCGTTTAGCTTTAACTTTAGCCTTATTAGTAACTACAGTATTAAAAATCTTGCGTAGCTAAGGCTAAGTATTGCTGTTACCTTGCTTTCTAATTTCTAAGTTGTTATCTTGTTATTGTAGGTAGTTGTTAAAGCATTTTAATACTGCGTTTACGTCTATTAGCTACACGCCTATAGCTTAAAAACTCTTTAATATAAGCTCTAATGTTATTATAAAGCTCTACGCTAGCTAAAAGTTACTATAGAAGTTGCGTTTTGTAATCCTTGTAAGGCCTTAAGATCGCTAGAGGGAGCAGTTAAGCTTATTAGTATAGCGCTTTAAAAGCAGCAAGAAGAGCACTACATCTAATAGCTATAAGCTGTAAGTTAAATAAAGTAGAAAGATTATAAGTAGAATACATTTAGCGTTGCAATAGCTTAAAAAATTAGGCGTAAGGTAGCTACTGTAACTATTAAGGATTAAAAGTTATTATCAACAGCGCGCTTTAGCTGCTGTATAGCAATTAAATACTTATTATAGCTAGGCAAGCCTAAGGTTGTTGTTTAACTATCCTATTACTAAATAAGTGACAAAAATCTAGTGTTATTTAGCTATAAGGTTGTTAACCTAGCTTAATTAAATCCTAGATAAGCCCTAGTATATAAGAGCAGGCAGTAATGCCTCTCTAAAAGCGCATACGCAAGCTAACAGCATAACCTATTCCTTATTACTATTCTTAATTGCTGTAGTACGCTCTTTTAACTCCTAAACTGCCTATAACAGAATCCTTTTAGTGCAGCTAGTAATACTAACAAAAAAGCCTTTCTTATTTATATTATACGTATTACGCTTATTAATGCTATGCTCTTGCATCTTTAAATAAAGCAGATTAAAATACAACTTGTACTTATACTTACTATTAGCCTAGTAGCGTACGCGATTAATTCTAGCGCTCTATTTAGTAGTAATCTTGTAAGCATAGCAATACAGAAATTAGGTAACCTAGCTATTAGAGAGCTCTTATCACGCCACCGCGCTGCCAATTTTTTTTAGCATCTCTTTAGTAGGTGGCAAGCTGTCTCTTATACATCTTTCTATATATCTTACTAACTCTTACTCTTATTATAAGTTAAGTACAAGCTTGCGGCAAGTCTAGTTGTTATAAGATTACTACACTTCTTAGTGCTTTCGCGACAGTGTTATTTAATTAACACAAAACATTTTTGTAACTTTATAGTACAAGAAATTATCTCTAGCTTTACGCAATTCTAAATATCTAATTGCTTCTTAAATTGGATCTATGGTGGTTAAGTTATGGCGCGTCAAAATATTAGACAATAATAGTGGGGTGGCTCGACTCGCGAACTGGCTCGTTTCGCGCACGGACACGGTATAGGTAGAGCGCGAGATTTGTAATCGCGTATAGCTGTGTTTAACCTTAGTGTCTTTAAGCGAGCGTAGCCCTACTTATATTATACTTTTCTGCAACTTTGTAATAGCTAAAAGATGCGCCTTCTTTATAGGATTCAATATCTTTAATTGCTTTCTTAATTAGGTCTATAGTCGTGGAGTTATGACGCGTTTTGTATAGGTGGGTGTTTTGTTGGGGTGGCTCATCTCGTGTTGCGGCTCATCTCATGTGCCAAGACGGTACCTACCTAGGTAAGGTCACTGTTCGGTCCGTTCCCTCCCAGCGCAGCTCAACCCTCTCTCAGCACCACTCCATCTTCGGGATCATGGGCGTCAATAGTGGCCACTCGAAGCGCGACGGAATCGAAGAAAAATCTCTCACAAGCAACGAACGGTGAGAAGTCAAACAGGGAATCCAGTCGCCAACTGGCAATCGACGTCAATCGGATGGACAGCGAAGCGGTAGAGCAGGTATCGACCACGAAGGTCGCGAAGCAGATCATCACACAAGGGATAAGAAGCATTGGTACGCCCACCGGAGTCACAGTCAAGGACATCCACATGTGGCACACAATAGTGGAAAAGGACAAAGAAGCAGCATCTAAGCAGACAGCTACGCTCCAGACGAGACGTCACTTTTCACCTCCAGCATCCACCTAATCCCGCTAATACAGAAAGTACCTAAAACACCGCTCAATAAATTTTCCAAGCCCAAGCAAAACTTTGCTTCTCCACTGTGATCCGATAAGCCCTGATCTTCACTTCCGCGACCCCTGGGGGTATCCCGCTCCAAAGAACCTGCTCAACATTATTCAACCTATCAAATCCGGGCTGCGCCCCCATATTCCCATGTCTCTCCGTCCCATCTGACGCCTTGACAATGAGATCCAAATCGTTCTGGAGGTTCTCGCCCGGCGGGTCGGACCATACGAGCGTGATTTTTAACACGCGTGTCGCCGTCACAGCCGGCACCATAGGCGTTTGCTCCTCCGCCAAGCCTTTCCCCTCGCTTTCAATTTTCTTAGGAATGTCGACAGTAAACGTGAACTGTTCGTCGTCATCAAGCGGTTTCTTGCTATCCCCGCATCCAGCGAGCTTGCTGTCCTTCGGAATGACAGAGTTTTTCACGTTCACGCGCCCAAAGCCGCAGATGCTGTTTGGCCCCGGCCCAGCCTCGCTCGGGTGGTACTGACCCAGCACGTCCACGGCACCGTTGAGCAGCACAGCTTTGACGAGCGCGGCGCTCGGATCGGCGATGCCGTTGTTCTTCATAAGGGTCTCGCGGAGGACGGCGCAGCAACCGGCGACAAGGGGAGTAGCCATGCTGGTGCCGCTGCAATACCACCATTTGGGGTCATCAGAGATACCGAAGATCTTGAGGACCTGCTTAATTTAGTCATTGGACGCTGAGAAGGATTTGTCTGGCTAATGCTGGAAGTTTTGTATCTCTGCTGCAATCCAGCATTCTATGAGATGTGTCGGGCAAAATGCAAAACGAGATCATTTATACACTATAGATAATTGATACCATACGCTGCAAGAAAGTGGAGCCATCTAGATTGATGGCAGAGTTCAGAGAAGATTCAGGACTCACATTCTGGACTTTACTGGACATTGTTGACAGAATCGAGCTCCCTGGTGCGACAATGTCCGGCTTAAATCTTCTGTTTGTCGTGGGGCCTCGGCTTGAGAAAGCAGCCATACCATCTGGATTGCTGGCCATATGGTCGTTGAATATGGGTGGTTTCGGGAAAGTTTGAGGCCTGGTCCCAGATGTTAGCATCAATGTGGAGCTCTGGCCGGGAAGAGCAGTGTCAGCGTGCCCAAAGCCGATAATGCTCCGAAGGTCTGCTAGATTGTAGAGCTCACCAAAACGATCCCCAGGAAAAGCTTGTCGCGCGGTGGTTCTCCCACTTAATGTTTGGTCGAAGGCTCTCTGTCGCACCAACGGTGATGCAGTTCTTAGCGGCGGCCTGAGACCCAACAATTGCAGCGTCAACTTTCCCGTTCTTATCCTTGTCGGCACCTGCAGTTAACGTCGTTAGCCAAGAAGGTGCTGCGTTAATCGTGGCGGGAGAAGCTGACCATCATTGCCTGCTGCAAACAAGATCACCATTGAAGGGTTATTGTTGACAAAGTTGTCGATGTCGGCGGCAGTACTGTCGTATGGCAACTGGTTTCCTAATTGAAGTTAATCGTGGTATCTGGCTGCGTGTAGCGATTATGGGCAAGAAAAGGTGAGTCTTTGGAGGCGTTCGAGCTCTCCCTACAGGCCCATTGAACGATCCTTGCGCATTTGCTATAGACAAAGGCCAATTGCCTAAAATTAAAAGCGGCTGAAGATTTAACAAAGCTCATAGCAGAACTGCCATCAAGTTTTGACTAAACATAAGACAAGCAAGAGGTTCAGTAAATCATTCACATACCGAATCTTGAGGAGCTTCCCCAGCTGTTAGTATGAATTCTAGCGCCGGAATCATACCCCTGTTGGAAAAGTTTGTTCAGGTCATCTGGGATACCGCCGAGCCCGCCGCGGGAGTCCAAAACGCTCTGCATTACGAGCGTAGCTTTGCTGGCAGGGGCTTCGATGTGGCCTTCGGATGAGTGGTTGCCATCGCCGAGGACGGAGCCGCAAACATGGGTGCCTAGTGATTATTAGCGAGCAGTATTTGACTGAAAGTGCATTGTTTCTGGAAGCTATGAGCCCATGGTTGAAGATCGAAACCACCGGTGAGCTTTCGAAGATATTTGGGATAGGGTAAAGTTAAAGCGAAGGCTACCCGGGGTAGTTGCGCGATAATTTGGAATAAGACATACCATGACCGTCAGGATCATCACATTTGCCTATCAAATGAGTCTAATCAGTATAGTGACTCTAGGGGACCACTCTCATATTGATGCTCACCAGGTCGGCCAAGATCCCAAAGCTGTTTTACACGACCGCCAAACGCCTCATGATGCCCCTGGCCGCTCTTGGAGTCGTTCCCAGTGTCGAAGCCCGTATCAGAAACACAAACAATCTGCCCTTCGCCTTTATACTGCGTATTACTGATATCAACATCGGCGTTCAGGATTTTACGCGCAACGTTATTGTGAAGCTTTATTGAATGCACTTCTTGAACGAATTTTACGGCATCGATAGCGGCTAGATCGTCGAGATATTGCTCCTGCACAGCCAGCCGAAGCTTCTTGCCTGGTGTGATGTTCAGCTCGTCGGCATCTACGTGGGCTGCCCCGGCAATTGCCTTCAGGATATCTTGAGAGGCTTGAACATCGTTATGCAGGACAATGTCGATGGTTTTGGTAATCCGCGTCTTCGGTGTCACAGCCAAGCCGAAGGTGATGGCTGAGGGGTCTGGCGCAGTTTTGAGGCTTGGCTGGACAACAAACTCTTGCAGATAGACATTGGCGTACTTGATATAAGGTAGCTCGCGGAGCGTATTGAGATCGGACTTGTCCTTGTAGCTGCACAAGTAAGTGTCGTCACCAACGTATTCTTGAATCTTGGCACCCTTCTCGTCGAGCTCAGTCTTCTGCGCTTTCTTCAAAGGCTCACCGGTCGTTTGGATGAGGATGTAATCAGTGTTTGCGGCATCTTCCTTGTTGAGGCCGAAGCTGCGTACAGTGGGCGCTTCGGGATCGAAAGAATTGCCGTTGATAGTGATGAGCGACATGCTGAAACTTGGGCGCAAATAATCACAGCCGTTGAACTGGCCTCGATGAGATAATTGAGGGTTGCGTAGGAGATATTTTCAATCGTCAAATTAAGGTGAATTTGTCGTAGCACGATATGTATCAGGTCGTAGCTTTAATCAGTTGTATAAGTGCACTTGAAGCGTTGAACCTATTGCCAAGGGCATGAATGTGAGAAAGGATCTGAATGTTGCTCAATTTCAGAACGAACAGTCATGAGATCTTATATCTTGATTTGTAATGTGCGAGCGCTCCACGATAGCGACAGGATTGGTACAGAACTTGGATCTAATGGTCAGACAACAGCAGTCATTGATCTCTGTAGCAGTGATGGAAGCATGCGGGGTAAGACCTCAGCTGCCTCGTTCATTTGCCTGATTCGTCGCTGGGAGGGTCGAGCTGAGAGACCGTGGCACTTTTAGCACTTTGCAAAAACAAAGAGCTCTCGAACTTATGCAAGATTCTCGCGTTCAATGCCTGCGCGGGACATCAATGGGCTATCGTTGTTTCCAGACGCAGGCCTAGGCCCTCATCGGGCGCAGTCAATAACTGTTAGAGAGGTTAATATAACAATCAACGCTAGGACTTAGGGGGTTTGGAACAGTCAAGGAGTGGTTCGCGGTCCGCGTCTAATTATTACTGAAGTGCTATAACACGCTAGTGGGTCAATGAGGGATATGAGTGGCGTGTTTGTAATCAGCTGAAACTCGAATGTTGCTGCACTCGCTTTCACAATCCGCCTCCAGTTTTGCACGCCGCCAAAATGTTGCCCCACATATCTTAAGAGCTTTTAGCGATGCACTTTTATCATGCCCATGATGCCCATATCGGACACTTCGGGTCTCTCCATTAGTGGCGTTTCCCCACCCCTCCTCACCCTCTTGGCTTGCAGCACCGAACAGGCTTCGTTAACGCATCGTTTACTCAACGGCACTCTCCGCTGGATGGCCAGCAGCATACATTCCTAACCGAGACGGCGCTTTGCCATAGGTCGGGGACTTGTCGAGCCGGGCGTCCAACGCATACTTCTTCGATGCACGAGCCAAAATTAGAGGAACCGGCAACTGCGGATGCCCTAGCAATGTTCCTGTGAGGTGTACGCATGAACCGGTCCTACTGGCACTTACTTTTCTCATCTATACTGGTACTAACATATCCTCCCATACGCAGAAGAGTCATATTGTCTAGATCAACCATATTGAAGGGAAATCTCAGACTTCCTTGGTTGAAGTTGAACTATCACATAACTGCAATCTAGATGACGTCCGGCTAGAAACATGTCGCTTAAATTGCGCTTTACGCTATTACAGACCCTATAATATCATCGGTCCTGCACAATCGAGACGACATCATTCTGCAGATGGAAATGTAGTCATACTTGCCTCGTGCATGATTTTGCTCTAAAGCGCTCAATCTGATTGAATGAGCAGAAAATTTCTTTCCTGACATTCCTTAGTTACTAGTGACGCCGCGTCCAAATCGCAGGGCACTCACAAAATATGTTATGTAGCAGGATCCTGTTGGGGTTGACCAGTCAACGAGCTTCCAAGAAGCGCCTCTGCTGCCTTCCTTAGCTTCCCCGCTACGCCAAACAGCTAAGTCTCAGCCGTAGCTGAGTATTCAGCCGTAGCTGAGTTTTCGATGCGACCATTCATAGGTTAAGAATAAAGCCAAAAGCAGCATATCGATGTCCTCAACAGGCGTAGCATTTCCCGTTTGCTATTCCTTCTTTGTCGATTGGCTGTCGGGGATACCTTGTGAAGGCATCAACGGACTGCTTCTTGCATCTACAAATACGGCAAACCTGTTCTCTACGACCACTCGCGTTTTCGAGAACAGGCAGACCTGATAACCTCATCTTGATTCATTGTCTATCTGCCAGTTCGGTTTCGTACACGCTTCTAGTATCATCAGTTCCTTGGTGAGTGCGACTTCTGGGATACAAGATATACTCCTAGCCCCACATTCATGTAACAGTTCTTCTTCCTCCTATAGTTCACTAGCTGACCTATACCAATCCGTATAAGAGCTATAGTCGACCTATCATCAGCATGTCGGATACACCTATCAAAAGAAACACTGTGGAGATCACTGTGAAGGATGTTTCCGATCGCGGACCGGCACCAATCCGCAAGGACGCCGACGAGAAGACGCTCGCGGCTTCTGCAGCTGCCGGTAGCACGTCACTTCACAGGGGTAGAGTCATGACGAGACTCCACATTTACATCTTGGAAACCGGGTCGGAGCCATTGGGACATGGCTCCAAAGTAGAGATCCGCGGCAGCGTCAAAACATTCGGTCCGGTGCCAAGCGACAATCGAATCGCCATTGATTTACCGGAGCATACAAACTTCAAAGCCGAGCACAACGGCCTGGGGAAATTGATTTGGTGGAAGGAATTCTATACGTTTCTCTTCCCGACAGACTTTCAGGCGTACATTTACGAAGAGGGTGGTGCTGGAACTACCAAAAAGATACTCAGTCGAGCAGTCAACTTTGCGGAGAAGCCCGATGAGATGCAGTGGGGCTTCTGGTGGTGGTATGATGATAGCCCGCAGGATCCGAACTTCAAGGCACATGTCGCCTGGACCATTGAGGATGCTCCAAACCCTTAGCTTACTTCCGTCTACTTTTCGCGATTAAGGCCAGAGCTTCTTGTAGCTGCCAGTCACTATCTCATTTTTTTCCCTTACTATGTCTGTGCACCCGATGGGCCAGTTCACCCGATGGGCCACCCCACCAATATTGGGCAACAAAAAAGATGAGGCTGTAGAGCCACCCACAAAAGTAATTATCGCGAGAAAAGTTGGTGTATAAAAATATAGAAGCTTGCCTATCAATTGTACTATTTAATTTCGCTGGTGTCTTAATTGGCGCCCGCGCGCGCTGATTTTGGGTGGGGGAGATGCAGCCGGCGGACCAGCGTTAACGCTAGTTTAACTACTACTAACACAACAATGCTGTGTTAGATTTTTTACTGCTTTATATATGGCTTTTTGCTTAAGTCCTGTAAGTATATTATGAGATTTTTGTGCAGTTGCAGCTTAGCGTTACTGCTTTTTAAGTGCCTAAGCAGCGGTAAGCTTCTTAGTGTGCGCTTTTTTTATTCTGCAATGCTTATTTGCAGCATAGTATTAAACTACTTTTGCTGCCTTTGCTAGCTGCTTTTTATATGCTGTTGCCGCTGCTTTAAGCTCTCTATTATAAGTTTGTTAAAGTTGTAGTTAGTTAGCTTTGTTTTATTGTGCAGCATCTACATTTATTAGCTAAACGCCTGTAGCTTAAAAACGTTTTAAAATAAGCTTAAGTGTTATTATAGACCTCTACGCGGGCTAAAAGAGGCTAAAGAAATTGCATTTTATAGTTCTTGTAAGGTTCTGTGTACAGTAAATGTAGTAATTAAGTTTTTTAGGTATAGTATTGCAATAGAGGCCTAAAGATTACTACATTAAGCAGCTAGAGACTAGAGGTAGCATGCAGTAGAAATATAGCTAGGAAGATCTAATTGCTGTTGTAAAAATTAATAAAATTAGTAGTAATATAGCTGCTATAGCTATCAAAAATAAAAAGTTAGTAATTGCGACGCGCATTTTGCTTTGTTATGCAATTAAATACCTGTTTAAGCTAAGCTATTTTATTTTATTATTGCACTATCCTGTAGGTAAGTTTAAGAAGAAAATCTTATGTTTCTTAGCCTCTACGGCGTTAAACTAGCTTAATTAAAGTCTAGCTAAGCTTTAGTACACAAGCGCTAGCGGCAATGCCGCTCTAAAAGCGCATACGCAAGCCAGTAGCGTTATCTATTCCTAGTTGCTATCTTATACAGCAGTTGCTAACTGTTTTAAGCTTAACAAGGCCTTAGTGAAGATTGTTTTGCTATATTTTAAGACACTAACAAAAAGCTCTTCTTATTTATATTATACGTATTATGCGCGTTAATAGCGTGTTTATGCATTTTTAAATGTAACAATTTAAAGTAGAGCTTGTACTTGTATAGTAAATTTGCTTTGTGCCTATTGCAATTAAATTTAAGGCTTTATTAAATAGTAAGCTTGTTAGCGTGGCAATAAAGAAACTAAGTAACTTAGCTTTGAGAAAATTCCTACTCTGTTATAGTTAATATATAATTTTGTACTCTTTTGTGTGTTAGCAGCAAGCTTCTTTTTGTGCATCTTTTTATGTATTCTATAAGCTCTAACTCTTGTTGTAGGTTAAGTAGTTGTTGTTGGCGCGCTGCTTTTGCCACATTGTTAGATTTCTGCTAGTTTAGCGCGCTAAGGTTAACTAAAAAACACTATACATTTTTGCAACTTCGCGATAGCTAAAAGATGCGCCTTCTTCACGCGATTCAATTGCTCTAATCGCTTCCTTAATCGGGCTTATGGTAGTAGAGTTATCGCGTGTTAAAGTTGGGATAGAACTATTGTTTTGATGTTGGGGTGGCCCATCGAGTGAACTGGCCTACCGAGGTGGACGGCGTAACGCGCATAACGGCGTAACGCGCACCCCCACCAAAACAACACTACCTTTGATCTCTTGTAGTTGCCTTAATTACAATATCCTCTAAAGAAAACAAAAAAGTTACAACTACACTAGCTTTGAACGCCAAGTACCTCTTAGAGAATCAGGCTATATAGCAAGATATTACAACTTTTAAGGCTGTCTAGCTTATCATGCCCTAGTTTAAAGTTGTTATTTATAAGCTTCCTACAAACTATAGCCTAAAAGTCATAAAAGAAGAAATTAAAACCTTTAACCAAGGCTTAAAAGTTATAAGCAATCCTTTTTAGCTTACGCCTAAAGATAGAAAAGAAAACTAAAACTTTAGTTTAGCATGCGTGGCCTTTGCTACAGAAGAAGAAGCCTAAAAGGCTATTAGAAAAAAACTCTTTATCCTAGGGCAGAGCCTTGGAGCAGAGAAACTACAAGTTATTAATATCTTAAAACAATGCACTAAATACTAAAGATTTAGCCACCTAGAAGTTAGATACTTAAAAGTAGCCTGCTAAATTTGCAGTGAAACCTACTATACTAGCTAACACAAGGGCAAGTCTTGTGCTAGTAAAGGAAAACCCTGTATTTACACTATATTTAAGTATATTAACTGCAGCAAACCATATGCAGTAAACAGCTAAGAATGCAAAATCCTACAAGCTTGAACAGCTAAAACTAATCAATCTAATTAGTATAATTAAAGTCCTACAAATAAATTTTAATAGAAGTAGCCCTGTTACAGAAAGCGCAATTAACCTAGCAGTTACAGCAAACGCTAAGATTATTGCAATACAAGAGCTTTAGTTAGTAAAAGAACTCTACAAAGAAACTAGGTTAATTGCCTATCTAGACTTAACGCAAATTCTACTAACTTACTAAGGCCTACAACCTAGGACTCTAATCTATAATTAAAAGGATTTAGAAGTAGAAGTTAATCTTTATATTAGCAACAACAACGACTTTTAAGCTATTACATTACTGCTTAACACAAAAAAATTCTACATCTATAATATTTATAACAAAAAGAGCTTAAGATAAAGGCTAAATATAACAACAATACAAAGACACATTCTAAGAGAGTTTATAGAATTGCATTTAATTATCCTAGGGGATTTAAATTGCCACTACCCTAGATAGAGCCTACAGGAGTGCAACCCAAACTAACAAGTAGAGGTGTTAGTAGAGTAGGTTAACAACTAAAACCTATCTCTATTAAATACTATAGGAGTCAGCACGTTCTTTAGAGCTTACATGTAGAAAGCAAGTGTACTTAACTTTACTTTTTTAACAAACAATATAGCTTCTAGTATTCTAGACTAGCAAGCTATCCTTAAAGTTGGATTAGACTACCACGCTATCCTGTTTAGTATTGTTAACTAAGGGCAGCTACTTAGCTAGCCAAAGAAATACAACACTAAGAAACTAAATTGGAACTTTTTTAACACTACCTTACAGGAGGAAATAATTTAAGTAAAGCTAGAGAATTAATTACTAGCTCTACTACACGCCTTAAACCACCTCTTAAGACAACTCCTTTTAGGCCTTACAACCTTAGAAGAGAAACTAGATAAAATAGTAGAGGACTTTACAACAGCAATCTAACAAGCGCTTAGGAAATCTACTCCTCTTATAATCTAGAAACTAAAACTAAAGCCTTAGTAGACTAGCGATCTAGATCTCCTTAAGACTATCCTAAACAGGACCTTTCAAGATTACAAGTAAGTAGCAAGAAAAGAAGATAACACGCTATACCTATAAAAAAAAGATTACCTGCTTGCTAAAAACAAGTACCTTAGAGCTATTAAGAAAGCTAAATTTAACTATTGGGAACAGTTCCTTTAAAACGAATTGCCTGAAGAGATATTTAAAGCATTAGTCTATACAAAAAACAACTTTTTAATAAGAATTCTTGCTATTAAAGGCAAAGAATCTTTTAAAGAGAAGTTCTAAACCTTTAGAGAGGAGTTATTTCTACTACCTCCTTCTACACTAGCCCTATTACTTAATAAATACTAAGGAAACCACAGATAGGAGTAGTCAACTCTATTTAGAAAGGAGCTCTACACTGCGTATTAGAAAATAAAAGCTACTTTACTAGGCCTAGATAGAATTAGCTAAGAGGTTATCTTAAAAGCATACAAATACTAACTAGGCATGGTCTTTAAGGTTTACTTAACAATGTTTAACCTAGAATACTAACTAAGATGCTAGTAAAAAGCAAAAGGAGTTATCCTTAGAAAACTAAACAAACTAGACTACTTATTCCTAAAAGCATACAGAGTTATCTCCCTCTTATACTGCCTAAGAAAGGCACTAGAAAGGCTCTACTTAAAAAGATTAAGTATCTTAGCAGAAACAACTAACCTACTCTACCCTACGCAAATAGGAGGCAGGCTAAAAAAATTAGCTATTAACGCAGGACTTCTCTTCTACAATAATATTTAACAACAAAGAAAGAAGAATAGAGTTACTTTAATAGCCTGTTTAGATATTAGAAGCGCTTTCAACTATTTATCTAAGAACAAGCTTCTAGAATATATAAGTAACTAACAGCTACCTGTCTGCCTCTTATAATAAATAAACTCGTTCCTTACAGAGAGGCTTTTAGAATTATCCTTTAATAGGCAAGCAGAGAATCTATAGAAAGTTAATACTAGTACACCTTAAGGGACCCTAGCCTCTTCTATCCTATTTGTGATCTACACGAAACCGCTATTCTAATTAATTACTGCAAACAACAATATATACTCCTTATCTTATATAGACAACGTTCAAATTTCAATATTAACAACATCTATTAGGAAGAATATTAAACTACTTAAAAGGGAGATAGCAAATCTCTTCTACTAAGCAAAAAAGTTAGCTATTAAGTTTAATAGCTCAAAAACAGAACTAGCAAATTAGACGAGATCTAAAAAAGATACAAACAGATTTCTCACGCTACCTACTTAGAAAACCTTCTAGCTATAAGGACTAGTTAGATAGCTAGGCATCTTCTTCAACAATACTCTTAAGTTTAGAGACTACTGCTATATAAAGATACAATAAGCAAACTAAGCCTTTTTACCGCCTAAGCAGGCTAGCTAATAGTAATAAAAGCCTCTTACTAAGGGTAATAAGGCAATTATACCTAGCGTGTATTACTAGCGTAGCTAACTACAGATGTTAGCTATTTTAGAAAAGCTAACAACACGTCCTTAACAGCAGGCAAAAACTACAAAACTAGGCCTATAAAAAAATCCTAGGAACTTTTATATTTTCCCCTGCAATGCTTAGTAAGGTAGAAGCTGCTCTATCTCTACCTAAAGTTAGGCTAAACAACACTATAAGAAGATACGCCTTTAAATCTACTTTACTAGATCTAAATCACTCTCTAAAAGCTGCTATTAACAACAACAGAGAAAAGCAACTTAATTAAATTCAAGAATCTATTATCTTAGCCCTCTTAGACAATATAGAGGAAATACAACACTACGCCTTTACACTATAGAATGCTAGAACTCCCTACAAAGTCTATATATTAAATAAGCTAAAAGACATTAAAGCTAAAAGCTATATAAAACTATTAGCTAACAACAACTTTCTATTAATATACCTAAATGCCTTAGCTATAAGGGATAGCAAAGGATTTAGCGTAGGTATAACTTTTTACAAAAGAGCTACTCTTATTAAAGAACTACAAGCAAATATAAGAAATAACTAGCTAGTTTACAGCAATTAACTAAAAAGTATTACCTTAAGGCTAAAGAAAGCAGTTAGCTTATTAAACAACTGCTAAAACGTTAATATCTACGCAGATAATCAGGCTACTCTATTTTAATTCAAAAACACCTTGAATAACCCTAGCCAAGAGTAGCAAATTGAGTGTATTAAAGCAGCAACTTAACTAGAAGAAAAAGGCAGTACCACTACACTACAATAGGTCCCAGGACACTAAAATATACTAGGAAACAATTAAGCAAACTCTCTAGCAAAAAAGGCTACAAGAATCAACCCTTTAACAAACAAAACTAGCCTAGTAGTTATTAATTCTTAAATTAAACAACTAGCAAATGTTAATTAGTTAAGCCTTCTAGAAAATTACAGGAAAAAAGTAACTAGCAAGAACCTAAGCACCTACTTAGCAGCCTTTAAATAGAGAATAAGAAAATAGATACCTATCCCTTTAACTAAGAAAAATCTATCTAGCTCTTTTTTTTAACCAAAACTAGGTTATAGCTACCTAAAGAGCTATTTGTTTAAAAGAAGAGAAGTAGAATCTAAAACTTGCCTATGCAATTCTAGAGCAACACAAGACACAGCTTATATAATCCTTAAGTGCTAACTATACAAGGATAGTAGAGCTATACTTTAGAACTCCTGTACAGAGCCAATCTCTCTACAGTCTCTTTTTCAAACAGAAGCAGGTATTAAGGCTACTATAGCCTTTATTGAAGAAATTAAGGTTAGTACACAAGCCTGGTACAAAGGAAACTGTAATAACTAGATGCAATCGCCTGTCTAGACGACCAAGCTCTAAGCACCCCTCCCCCCTTCTTCTCCCCCTCCTCCTCCTCCCCCTTCTCTACCTTTACACAATAGGCTAAGAGCCTCACCTTCATTTAGATAAACCACCCCTTGTAAATTACTCAGAAGATAGAAAAACTATATAGATACCTGCAGGCCTCGGCCTGCACGTCTTATATAGCCATTCAGGCTGAGAAAGGACGTTAAACTACAATAAATAAGAACACTACCTTTCAACACCTGATAACTCCACCAATATAGATCTGATTTAGGAAGCAATTAATATAATCAACTCACGCGCACTAGGCGCATCTTTCTTAAATACAAAGTTTGCAGAAAAGTATAGTATAGTACAATCTACGCTCTCTTAAAGACACTAAGGTGCTTTAACCTCGCGCAACCTTAAGGCTTAAAATTAACAGGCTCTCTATCCACAACAGGAGCTAGAGCTCCTACAGTATATTAAACAGCTTACTAAGCAAGGCCATACACCTACACAAGCTATAATACAAGATTTCGCCTTACAAATTGCGAGGAGAGAGGTTAAAGTACACTAAGTTAATTGCTTTGTCTACTAGTAACCTAATAAGCTTATTTTACAATATACACCAGGCATAGATAACAATAGCCACAAAGCTAATTCTAGAAGAAAGTATAGCCTATACTTTAATCTCCTACGCGAGAAAATTGAGCAGTACTACGTTAAAGCGCGTTACATAGACAATATAAATAAAAAAGGCTTCCTTCTTAGTATTCTAAAAAGATTAAAGAGGATCTTTAGTAATCCTTTATACGAGCAGGGAAAAAGAAATGGTACTATTTAAAATAGCTTTTAAGAGTAGATAACATTTCTAGCCTATATTTATGCTAATAGATCTTACCTAGCGCCTACTTTTATATATTAATTAACCTTGAAATTAATACACGACACCTAGTTACAAGCTCTTAATTTTAAAACTTATTAAGTGTCAATTAGTTTATCGCCATCTAGCTACATAAACAATAATATTAGTCTTGTGTGGCTTAAACAGGTGTTTAATTGCAATACTAAAGTAAAGGCTTGATTCTCCTATTAATTACTTATCCTAGATATCTCTAGATCTTACTTTACTATAAATTTCATTAAGTACTATAATTAGAACAGGATTCTCCTTGCAGTTAATTCTTTTTATTCAATCTACACGCTGTAGCCTCTAAATGTTGCCTTATATAAGCCTCTCTTATTAGCTTACTAGGCTGAGATATCTAGATTTCTAGAGAGGAACCAGGGCCTCACCTTAATAAGTAAAAGGGATTTCTTTCACCTCTTCTACTAAGCCTAGCCGGCCTCTTTATGAAAATAACAATCTTAAAAAGCTTTTAAAGCTACAAGCCTCTTACCCTTTAATCTTAAAGTTATATTAAAAAATTTTAGTATTAAGAGCTTTTTAAGCAATAGTAGGTTTTTAGGCTTAAGTACATTAGATTAGAAGAAAGTTAAACGCCTCCTACGTAAGGTAGTCAAAGATCTAGGTAATAAACAAGCATAAAAGCTAAGCTAGGTTTATTACTAAATTTTAACTTAAAAGAATCCTCTTAAGTATAAAGTTAAAAGCCTACGCAAGGCTCTAATTAATAAAAAGACGCGCAGAAAACAAGGCAGGCCTCTCCTACTCTAGAAGCCTAAGGAGTACTAAAGTAGAGCTATAGTCTAGTCTCTAAGGAAAGTAAAAAAAGCACGTGATCACTAGAAGCTCCAGAAGCGCAAAAAGAAGCAGGTACAACACTAAAAAGCTTAAATAAATAAGTATTATTAGAAGACAAGGCAGGCAAAAGCAAGAGAGAAAAAAATATAGCAACAAGCGAGGGCTGCAGCTTGATTAGTAAAAAAAAAAAAGAAGGCTAAGAGGGCTGCTAAACAGGCCTTTAGGGCAGCTGCTTACAGGACTGTAAAACGACTCTAACAATCTATAAAAACTTCTTAAAAAAGTAAAATGAGCAGCCTTAAGGCTCTTAAAAAGGTTACTTAAAAGAAAGGCTTACCGCGAGCCCTACAAGTAGTAGAGAGCCTCAAAGTAGTGTTACAGCTTAACTAGCGTCTACCTCGCGCACAGGGCGCGCAATTAGAACACTAACTCAATTTCTATCGCTATATATATTATTTAAGCCCTATAAATCCTACTACTAAAATACCACGCGATAGTAGCTATTGTGTGAGGCTCTCCAGCCTTAAGTTTAGTAGTAGTTTTGGTGTTTAAACCGCGCGTTACGCCGTCATGCGCGTTACAGTGCCTGTGCGCCATGTGAGCTAGGTCAGCATGTAAGCCACCTAAACATTACAACATTAAAATTATCCTTATTCAAACACATTATAAATCAACTACTATATACCTAATTTAGGAAGCAATTAAAGATATTAAATCGCGTAAAATTGGCGTGTCTTTTTTGTACTATAAAGTTGCAAAAAATTTAAAGTTAACAGAACAACATTATTACGCTGCTAATAAGGTGCAACATGCTTAAATGCATCTTAGGAACAAGTACAGCAGTTACTTAGCCTATAATAAGAAATAGAACTAGTGTCGGAGGCAAAATACCGACCGATCGATAAATCGTGCTCCGGCTAGAGAATACATATACACGTTGCGACAACTAGTAGATTATATAGAAAGATGTATGAAGCAAGGCTTACTACCTATATAAGAGATAGTACAAAATTTAAGCAGTATAGTTATAAAACAGGAGGCGTTTAAAAGCTAGGTAACTTAGTTTCTGCATTGCTATTCTAACAAACTTACTACTAAATAGAGCGTAGATATTAATTATAACTAGCACAAAGCTAACAACAGCATTAAATATAAGCTTTACTTCAACTCTCTTTACGCAAAGATGCAAGAGTACAGCATTAATAAGCAAAATACGTAAATTATAAATAAGAATAGCTTCTTTGTTAGCTACGCAACTTGCTTAAAAAGAGTCTTTAGTAAGGCTTTTATAACTTAAAAATAGCGCACCGCGGTAGTATAAGATAGTAATAAAGAATAGGTAACACTGCTAGCCTGCGTATGCGCTTTTAGCGAGGCATTACTGCCTACTCTTACTTACTAGGGCACTGCTAGGATTTAATTAAGCCAAGTTAACAATATTGTAGCTAAACAACACTAGATTTTTATCTGCTACTTGGTTTCAGATTAGGTAAATAATAATTTTAGCCTTGCCTAGCTTAAATAGGTGTTTAATTGCTATATAAAGGCAACAGCGCGATGTAGATAGCAACTTCTAATTCTTAATAGCTATAGTAGCTACCTTATTACTAATCCTATTGATTTTTGCGACGCTAATTAAATCCTATCAGCCCTCTTTCTACATTACTTAACTTATAGTCTTTAGCTATTTAATATAGTACTGTTCTTACTGCTTTTGCAAAACTATACAACACAGCTTAACTACTATACATAGTAATTACAAAGCATTGTAAGAGTTTTAAAACACAACTTCTTTACAATCTTTTAAGCGGCTTAAAGCATTATAATTGTAAAGGGCTGAAGCCTTGATGTTCCCTAGTACTCGACCTGTAGCCTTCGTTGGCTTTTCTTACCTCAGCACTAGCAGCTAACTATCAGCCGCACTATTCACGCTAGCTTCTAGCTGATTTATTAGCTCCTGCTAGTAACTACACTACCAGCCGCACTAGTTACGCTAACTGTTAGCTAACCCGGCAAACCTCTAATAACCTTGGTTAAGTCCTAACCTTAGTTAAGTCCTAACTATCCAGGTTAGATATAAAAACCTACGTAGTCCCTCTATAGTTCTTTATCTAATTTATTACTGTTCACCGTTTACCTTGCATCTTTGGTCAACCCAACGTACCCTTATAATTAAATTAGATCCTTCTTTAGCTACTTGCGTAGCTACGTCGTACTTGGGAGCCCTCTAGAGCTATATCTAGACGAGAAGCTAGCTAGAGCTATATCTTCGCGCGAGAACCTAATTAATCAGATTGCTAGTTAATTAGTTAACTGTTTAAATCTACTAAAGGATTAATAGAAGAAGCACAAGATAGAAAGTGCTAAGGGATACTTAGTTGTATAAGTCCCTAAGGCGTTTAAATTCGTTAGATAAGCCTACTAAGCGTAGTAGCACCTACAACAATCCCTGCCAACAATATAAAGTACTAGCGAGTACCTACAAATATAATAGCAGAACCCTTAACAGCTTTTCTAGTTGTAAGGATAGCAGAATTATACTAAGATAGTGTTAGCAAACCTAAAGTAGAGACTACTTTAAAGGGACTTTGTAGAGCAGGGGGCCTAGATGAGATAGCTATCTCTACAAAAGTACAGGAAGCTTTCTAAGCTTAGGAAGCTATAGGCACAACATTACAACAACAAAGGGAGCCTAAAGTAGAATAATAACTTCTACCTTAGTTACCTACCCTATTAGCTGCCTTAGGAAATTAACAAGCTTAAACACCTAGGCGTTTTAAACAACTAAATCCTAATACCTTTAATAGAAACAGAAAGATGTACTAAATCTTTTAACAACAGCTTACTGCTAAGGTAAAGAATAATAAGGAAGATTTTAACATAGATAAAAGGACTTGTAACTACGCTTTTAGTTAATTAAAAGGCTTAGCTGCAACCTTTACTCTGCCTTTCCTTAACTAAATAGGGATTTCTAATTTATAGAACATTAATAAGCTATTAAACTTCTTTAATTAAATGTTTAGAGATCCCTATAGTGCAGAGAGAGCTAAGAACAAGCTCTAGTCTATAAGCTAAGGCAAGAAAAGAATTCGCAAATATATTATAAAATTTTAGGAGCAACTGCTATTATCTAATAGTAGCTTAAACGAGGATATAAGGATAATGCTTTTCTAAAAAAGTCTTATTTAGAAACTTTAAGACAAACTTGTAGGTATTACTTATAAGGATTTAGATAGCCTGCAAAATAAAGTAATAGATATTGCCAATTACCTCTACAGAATAGAGGAGTACTCTAAAGGCAGAGACAACAAGCCTAAGGAGTATAAATCTAGAAAAACTTCTCCTCTTCCTTCTCTTTTAAAAAGAGACTTGATAGAAGGTATAGAATACACAGGAAGAACTGCTAAACTTTAATAGTTTAGTAACTAGGAGTTAGAACAGTTGTATAAAGAAAGACGCTGTTTTAACTACAAATGGAAGAGCTATCTATCTGCATATTGTATAGAGAATAAGAAATCCTCTAAAAGAAGAAAAAGACTTTAGTTAAGTTCTCTAACTCTAAGAATAGGGAGAAATAATAAGCTTAGCAAGGGAAGCTTAAATAAAGACTTAGATTTAGAAAAAGAGTAGCTCCTGTTCAAAGTTACTAGCAGGAGCCTCTAATAAGTTAGGATAACTTAGTTAAGAAGTAAGCTAAATTTAAAAAGAACATAAGCAGCAATAGAATTACTTTAGAAGCGCTAGTAAATTGTTACACTTTCGCCTCTACTTTAATTAATACAGGAAACCTTGTATACTTGCTTATTAGCCCTTAACTTGTTAAGAACACCAACTTACAGTGCATTTCTATTTCTCCTAGGAGATTAGAAGGAGTCATAGATTAACTTAGAACTATTAACAAAGTTGCTAGGTTAGACATTAATATTCAAGGTTATTAGGATACTATTTAGGGTTATATAGCCTCTATACACCCTAGTTACAACTTAATACTTAGACGGCCCTAGATAAATAGAAGAGAGGTTACTATTGCTCCTTTTAGAAAAACAATTTACATCTATTCTTTTAACTAAAGGATTAAGTTACTTAGCACTAAGGATCCCCCTATCAAAGGATACTAGAGATTAAAACAAATAAGCGCAACAGCTTATTTCTCCTATATTAGGCGGGTGAGAAAGGATAAGTCTATTTAGACTTTTGCTGCTTCTCTTAAGGATATTAAAAAAGCCCTAGCTCCTAAGAAGAAAGTAGAGGTCCTACCTTTACTCCCTAAGGCTTATTAACACCTAGCTTAGATTTTTAATCTAAAAACTACCTCTGTACTACCTCCTTTACGCGGATCTGAAGTAGATTACTAAATTAAACTAGAGAAAGACAATAAAGGCAAAGAAAAGGAGGCTCTCTAGGGACCTCTATATGTTATGAGTAACAAGTAAGGTTCTCTCCTTGACGCAAGAGTTGGGGTTGGAGGCCAACTAGCAATTACGTCAAAAGGTTATAATTATCACGGGGCTATAATTATGTAATTAGCATCTTGCTAAGATGCAGCATCTCGCTAAGAGGGCAAATGCTACAACATCTAGGGATGTTAGGACATCTAAGGAATCTAAGGATGCTATTAATAGGGGAGAAGCCTTAGATGTTAGAACAAAGCGCAATAGGTATAAGAATAAGTTAAATTTTATTATTACACTTGTTATAGTTAACTTATTAATAGTTTATTTCTTACACAGATTGTAACTAGTTATTTTATCTTTTATAGAATTAGTTTGTCTTTAATTACTTTGTTAATCTACAATAACTCTTCTTTACACAAATTGCTAGACAAACTGTATAAGCTACTGCTTTAGTCTACCTTGCCTTAATACAGACTAAGCCTAGAGAAGTATAGCTTATACCCTTATGTAACACTTTAACTACCTACAGATTTAGTAGACGTAATTAATAACTAGGTTGCCTAATTAAGGTTAACAAGATGTTACTCCCTAAGGTTACTTAGAATACTACAGCTTAGGGTCTAGGACCCTTATAGGCGCTAGTAGACAACAATATGCTTAGCGTATCTAACTTAGAGATAGAGGAGAACTCTAGAGCTACAGAGCTTAAGAACCTTAGGCAATAAGCCTATATTTAGGCTTAGCAAATAGCTAAAATACAGAACATAATAAATTAGCTAGTAGGACAGCTAATAGCTATTTTTAATAAACGCAAAACTACTAAGAAACCTAAAATAGTAGTGCCTAAAAAGTATGACAGAAGTTAAGAAGAGCTATAAACGTTCTTTACTAATGTTAACTTATACTGCGAATTTAACAAGGTGCTAATAGAATAAGACAAGATTCTAATAGCAAGTATGTATATAAAGGGAAAGGCTTCTAACTAAATGTAACTATATATAGATAACTATCTACTAGACGTAAAGTAGAATAGGATAAAGAAAGAAACCTAAGCTATATTCGCAAGTTAAATAGAGTTTAATCAAGAAATAGAACGCATCTTTAGAGAGGTAGACGCTAGAAATTAAGTAGAGAAGCAAATTACTTACTTAAGGCAAACTAAGTCTATATTAGCCTACACAGCAGAATTTAAGGAACTATAGGCTTAGATTAATTAAGACAACACGGCACTTTAAATAGTATTTAAAGCTAGCTTAAAAGAGAATGTTAAGGACAGCCTTATATACTATAATAAACTTAGGACGCTATAAGCTCTAATTAAGCTAGCTACGCGTATTAACAATTGCTTATAAAAATGCTTTTAGCAGAAGAAACAGTTCTAGCCTATAATAGCTAACACAAGAAAGTAGCGTAATAAATATACTAAAGATAGTAACACTATTATAACTAAGAAGGTATAGAAGAAAGCTAAAGATAAAAAGACTTAAAGAAGAGACTATAATAGGCTCTCTAAGGAAGAACGCTAAAAGCATTATAATAATAGAGCATATCTCTATTATAGTAAAGTAGGACACTTCTGCAGAGACTGCCTAAAGAACAAAGTAAGGTAAGCAGCTGTTAGGATTAGAATGATTAGACAAGGAACGCCTTACCTAGCTAGGATAGAGCTAGACAACAACTCAAGCAACTTAGATCTTTATAAAGAGGTACGCTTAGAGGATAGTTATAAGATTATACTACAACCTAAACTAGATAATAAAGTTCTTATAATAAGTAAACTTAAGTTAATAAACTAGAGGGTTAAAGACACTGTCGTGCTAGAATAATTAGCTAAGAACTAGTATTAGGTATGCAGGGAGGCAACACATTACGCCAACAACTATATAATTTAAAACTAAATTATAATTACTAGCAAGAACGCTAAGGAGATTAGATATTAGGCAATACACTAACAACCTTACTTTAATAATATAGTAGCTAAAGTTAAGGACTAAGAAGCTTAGGAAGTAGAAGATACTAAAGAACACAAAGAGTTATGCTAGTATAATTATAAACTAGAATACAAGTTCTATAAAAAGGACAAGGAGGTTTATAGGGCAGACTAGGACTAGTACTATTACCTAAACCTATAGGCAGATAAGTGCCTAGCAGACAACTACTCTCTCTACGAACCTAAGAAAGTAGAAATTTACTACTAACTTCTTTAGACGCAATGTAAGGATAAATACGCTTTCTATTAAGAATAATTTTAAAAAGCACAATAAGTAGATAATTACTACTATACTACCCTATTATTAAACATCTATAAGGCAGTAGATTGCTTAATTTATAAAGCAGGAAAGCTAGAACTAAAGAAGCAGGCTTTAAGATAAGAGATACCTTATAGAAACCTCTATTAAAGCTTCTACTATAATAATAGCTGCTTAATACACTACAGCACTAAGTATAGTGTAGGCTACTTTCTTAAAAGAAAAGGCAAGTAGTTAAAAAACTAAGATGCTGCTAGAGATAAGGTTACGCTAGTAAAGGTAGTCCTACAACAACCCTTAGGAAAGTATAGAATACTAATAGTTAAGCAATGCAGCTATACGCGACTGTATCTATATAAAGTTGGAAGATTAAGGCGCTTGTAGATAACAGGGCTGTATAAATAGTAATCTTACTATAAATAGTAGAGAAGCACAAAATACTGTACAGAGTTAAGGAGAACCTAATACTAATAATACTAGCTAACAAGAAACTTATAGAATATAGAAACAGCGTAATATAGTTAGAGACTAAATTAATAAAGCTACAAGTAGCAAACACAGAATGTTAGATAAACATTAACATTATAGATCTAGGGGAACTAGACATACTAATAGGTTATAACTAGCTAGAGGCCTATAACTCTGCTATTAATTAGCAAAAGAAGACTATACTTAGCTAAAAGCCTGTGCATATGGTTACTAGAGTACAACATAAGAAATGCCTAATAAATTAAAGCTTACTTAAGGACAGAAGATTTAGCAAGATCTTACTGTATAAAATTATAAGAATCTATATAAAGGACCTTTAGAAGATAAGAGTTATATAAATAAGATAAGTTGGAACTACAAATGAAGGACCCTTAATACTAGAAATACTAAGAGAGTATTAGACAAACAAGTTTAGAGAACTGTTTAAGGAAAACAAGGCTATAAAACTAGTAGACTATTAGAACAAGGATTACAAGATTGTTCTAGATAAAAGAGCTAAGTTAAGCCTAAGACTAATATACCTTATAGCGCCTAAGCATAATACTAAGCTGCGGGATTACATCTAGAAGAATTTAAAGAAGGGATTTATCTAACTAAGATTAGGCCTAATAGCCTTACCTATTTTATTTATAAAGAAGCCTAACAGGAAGTAGTGACTGTGTGTTAACTTTAGGAGGTTAAATAGCGTTACTTAGAAGAACTAATATCCCTTACTACTAATTATAGAGCTTATAAATTAACTCTAAGGAGCTAAGTAGTTTACAAAATTTAACGTTTAAGAAGGATTTTACTAAATTAGGATTAAAGAAGGTTATAAATAGATAACAGCGTTTAAGACAAAGTAAAGACTTTTTAAGTATATAGTTATACTGTTTAGATTAACAAACGCGCTAGCAACCGTTTAATTAGTTATAAACAACACGCTCTATAAGTACCTTAGAATCTTTATTACAGCATACCTAGACGATGTACTAGTGTACTCTAGAGGAACGCTTAAAGAACATATAAAATATATTAAGAAAGTGCTTAGGAAGCTTAAGGAATACAAGCTATACCTACAGCTAAAAAAGTGCAAATTGTATGTTAAGGAGACAGAATTCCTAGGCTTTATAATATCTATTTTTTTTAAGGTGTCAAGGGTGGTGGTGGTTGTTGTAGTCAAAATGGGGTTCTAAAAAAGTGAAAAGCAGCTACCCTCTACTAATTAATCGCAAAAGTCAAAAAAAAGATTATGTGTAGTCAACGAGATTCGAACGGTGGGTGGATAAGTTCTAGGAGGAAAGCTTAGACCACTGAGCGATAATCAGGGTCAAAAAATTTGCTAAGGTACTAAAAAACAACACTAGCTAAAACGTGTCTAACAGCGATTGCCAGCCTACAGCTAACAACAGGATTACAGTAGGATTGCAATAAGATTGCAACATAATACAATAGAGGAGGGAAAGGACACGTACGTACCGCAGCAGGAGCCTACAATACTTTATAAAGCTGCTACTTCTTACCTACTGCTTCTTACCTTTTAAACAGCACTGTATATAAATAATTTGTATATAATACGCTACACTGCAACATAGCGTGCAACCTCTATAACAAGCATCTCCTTAACCTTAACTCTTATTTAAAGACAGGAAGCTTTCCTGTTGTACACCTAGCCTCTAAACTAGTCTAGCTTAAGCTAATTATGCGGACACCTAAGTTTATTAAGCATCTATAAACTTAGCCTCTTTAGGACTTTATAATTATATCCTTTATAAACAACTTTAGAATCCGCAATATCTCTATATACAAAAAGAATATTAAGCCTCAACTTAGCTAGTTATAGAAGAAATATAAGATCTACAGGGTATTCGCTAATACTAGCAAAGTACTTAAAATGCTCTACTTTAGTATCCTTCTCTTCTTATTAATTATGCATAGGCTAAGTAAAGAAACTATTAACTAGTTAGGCCAGCTGTTGCATAACGTTGAAATGGCGATAGAGAAGAAAGAGGCGGGAAAGGAGGAGTGGGCGTTCTATCGTCGTATGTATAGGTTAGAAAGCAAGGCAATAATGGTGCTGCTTCTTTAATTCGTCTGAGAGTACCTGGAAGTGAAGCCTCAACATAAGTAGGCGGCATAAGCAGAATAGGGCGCGTTAAGTTAGGAGGCGATTCGCGTCTTTGTCTTGCTTTTCTTCGTTTCTGTCCGAACATGATGAGCCCGGATACCTGTTGTTAGCAATAAATCTTTTTTACCAAAATGGTGTCTACAAAATGTGTGGTCACATCAAAAGGTTGTCTCAAAAGGCCGAAGCCATTATAATATCTATAGAGGGAGTCAAGATGAACCTAAAGAAAATTATAGCTATATAAGACTAGCTAAAATTTAAAATAGTTAAGGATGTGTAATCCTTTCTAAGATTTACTAACTACTACTAGAAGTTTATTAAAGATTACTTAAAGATTACAGCACCCTCCTAGAGATTATAAAGAAAGAAAGAAAGTTTAAATTGAATAAGGAACATTAATAAGCTTTTAATTAAATTAAGTAGATATTCTTTAAGGCACCTGTACTAAAGATATACAACCTAAAACAAGAGACGCAAGTTAAGACTAACGTATTAGATTATGCACTTAGAGCTGTATTATTACAGTAGTGCAAAGACAAGAAATAGAGACCTATATTCTACTATTTAAGAAAGTTCTCTAGAGCAGAAGTTAACTACATCGTTTACAATAAAGAACTACTAAGAGTAGTTAATGCCTTTAAATAGTAGGAAGTCTATTTACTAGAACTACTACACTAGATTAAGGTTTTTACTATTTACTAGAACTTAGCAGGGATTATAACAACGAAGAAACTTAATAAACAATAAGTCTAATAAGCTAAGATATTAGCTTGGTTTAACTTTAAGATAACGCACTGCGCTAGAATACTTAATAGAGTAGTAGACGCTCTAAGCTAAAGATCTAACTTATGTAAAGAAAGCTATGAGGAACTACATAACGCTATATTTAAGAAGATGCCTAACAGTAGTATACAATATAACTAGCTAGAACTAGCTAGAGTAGCTAAGGTAGCTGAGCAGGTAGAATTATTGCAACAATAGTAGCAGCAGAAGGTAGCTAGCTAGGAGTTTAAGCCTAAGGAAGACGGCTCTAATAAACTACTATTATACAAACAAGAGTACTAAGATATAATTTAAGGAGATTAAATATATATACTTCTACACATAAGATTAAGTCTTATTAAGAAACTATATAAGTCCCTAGAGTACGGACATGTATTAATAGAAGAAATAGTTAGACAACTAGCTAAAGTGTTTGCAATACTACGCTTACAAGCAAAAGTATAGGATATCCTAGGCAACTATTAAGCTTATTACTAAAATAAGCCTAAGATATATAAGCTCTATAGCCTATCATAACCTTTATAGCTACTAACCAGACTATAGAGTAGTGTAATAATAAACTTTATAGTAAAGCTTCTAAAACTATTAGAACTAGGATTAGAATAACTTTGTAACGCAATTTTAGTAGTCGTGTGTTAATTAACAAAAGGAGCAAAGTTCGTGCTTATAAAAGAGACTATTATAGTAGATAAATGCGCGTACAAAGTTTCTAAAGTAATAGTATTAGAGTATAAAATGCCTAAAGAATTCATAACAGATAGAGATAAACTGTTTACGTCTAAGTATTAGACAACATTTCTAGCAAAACTAGGTGTAAAAAAGAAGCTATTAACTAGCTTTTACCCTAAAACAGACAGCTAGACAGAACAAACAAACTAGACACTAGAATAGTATCTAAGGATATACGCTAACAAGCTGTAAGACAACTAAGTTAAACTCTTACTAACAGCACAATTAGCCTACAATAGCACTAGATTAGTAATAATAAAGGACTTACTATACTACACAAATTATAGATATAAGCTAGCTGCTTATTAAGATTTAAAAGACGTAGAGAGTATTGCAGTAGGTGTAGAAGACAAGACCTGCCTTATATAAGAACTACACAAAGAATTAAGCAAGAATATTATTTATAGAAACCTTATAATATCTAAAGCAGTAAATAAGCAAAGAATTAAGAGACTATTCTTTAAGAAGGAGGACAAAGTTTTCTTGTTACAACAAAACTTAAAACCCAAGTAACTAAGCAAGAAACTAGATAACCTCTAAGTAGGACTATTTGAAATCCTAGAGGAAATAGGCACAGTAAACTATAAACTCTAATTGCTACTAGGCATACACGTCTACTCTGTCTTTTATACAAAACTCCTAGAACTAGCACGTCTAGATGCTAAGCTAGTAATAGATATAAAGCTTAAAGACAAAAAGTATAAAGTTAAGGAAATTAAGGACCTGTAGAAAGTTAGTTGTTAGTAGAAATACTTAGTTAAGTAGCAAGGATAGCTAGAGAGCTAGAATACTTGGAAACTAAAGGAAAATTTAACAAACTGTAAGTTACAGGTACTTAAGTACTATTAAAAACACCTAGAGAAGCAAGAACTAGGTCTTGAAGAGAAAGAAAGTAATAAAAAGAAGAGTTAAAAAGAGTATTAGCCTGTAACTAGCCTAAGTTAGTTAACAGCCTAGGTAGCGATAGTTTAGTTAATAGAAAGCCTATACTAAGGGCAAAGCTCCCCTTAGCTTACTCTTTTGCATAATTCTAGAGACTTAAAAGAGCTAAATCCTGTTAAGTAAAGAAACGTTCCCTACTCTTTACTTTAAGAAGCTTATAACGCAAGAAAGAGGCCTCTACAGCTACTAAAGCCTAACGCTCTTTAGCCTAAGCTACTTCTAGCTCCTTCCGCTTACGCTCTGCCTAAACTTCTTCCTACTCCTTCTTAGAAACAAACAAACTACACTTAGCACTAAATAAAATATAGCTAGCACAGTAACCTAAAGACGTCTTTATAAAGTAATAAAGCTTCTTCTCTTTACACCGCTTATATTAGAAATCTATCTCTAGACCTTCCTACTCTACGCGTAGAGCACGAGCACGCTTTTGCTTAGTTAAAGATTAATTATAGGGACTACAGGACTTCTAAACTTTAGGCATAGTTAAAAAGGCGTAAGAAAAAACAAGCGTATAATATAATAGGTGTACTAAAGCCTTATATAAAGTCTACGTTACAACACGCAGCTTAGGAAAACAAAATTCTAAAGTATTAGGACAATAACTTTAAGAGGGGGGATAATGTTATAAGCAATAAGTAAGGTTCTCTCCTTAACGCAAGAGTTAGGGTTAGAGGCTAACTAGTAAGTACATTAAAAGGTTATAATTATCGCGGGGCTATAATTATGTAATTAGTATCTTACTAAGATGCAGTATCTCGCTAAGAGGGCAGATACTACAACATCTAGAAATGTCGGGACATCTAGGGAATCTAAGGATGCTAGCGATAGGGGAGAAGCCTTAGATGTCAGGACAAAGCGCAATAGGTATCAGAATAAGTTAGATTTCATTATTACACTTGTTATAGTTAACTTATTAATAGTTTATCTCTCACATAGATTGTAACTAGTTATTTTATCTTTTATAGAATTGGTTTGTCTTTAATTACTTTGTTAATCTACAAGAACTCTTCTCCATACGAATCGCCAGACAAACTGCACAGGCTACCGCTTTAGTCTACCTCGCCTTAGTACGGACCGAGCCTAGAGAGGTATAGCCTACACCCCCGTGTAACACTATACAGTATAAGCCGCCTAGAACTTCTAGTATTACAAAAGGAGCTTATTTCTCTACTTAACAAAGGATAGATTAGAGCTAGTAGCTCTTCTGCCTCCTCCCCTGTCCTTTTTGCTAAGAAACCCAGAGGAGGATTATATTTTTGCGTTAATTACTAAGCCCTAAACGCTATTACAAAGAAAGATTGTTATCTTTTATATTTAATTTAGGAAACTCTTAATAATATTGTAAAAGCTAAATAGTTTACAAAGATTAACATTTCTATAGCTTTTAACAAGATTAAAATTAATATAGGAGATAAGTAGAAAACAGCCTTTTGCACTAGATTTAGGTTATACAAAGAGCTAGTTACTTTATTTAGTATAGCAAACGCTCTTAGTACTTTTTAACGCTATATTAATTAGATCCTCTGCGAATATATTAACAATTTTTGCTTAGCCTACTAAGACGACGTATTAATTTACACAAATAGCACGCTTAAAGAACACTAACGCAATACAAATAAGACCCTAAAAGCTATAGGCAAGGCTAGATTACCTTTAGATATCTAGAAATGCGAATTCAACGCATAGAGTACAAAATACTTAAGTTTTTTATTAAGGCAGGAAAAGGACTTTAAATAGATCCTAATGAAGTAAAAGCAATAAGAGACTAGCAGGTACCTACAAACGTTAAAGAAATACGCAGTTTTCTTAGTTTTACAAACTCCTATTAATAACTTATTAAGAACTACTTAGAGATAGTAGCTCCTCTTTTAAGGCTTACTAGAAACGTCTCCTTCTTATAGGGAAAAGTAGAGCAAGATGCTTTCAATAAGCTAAAGGAGTTATTTATTACTAAGCTAGTTCTAGCTTGATAGGATCCTGACAGAGAAATAATCCTAGAAACAGACTCCTCTAGATATATAGTAGCAGGAGTCCTTTTTTAATATAATAATAAAGGAAGCTTACGCCCTATAGCTTATTATTTAAAAAAGATAACTAGCGCGCAAAGCAATTACGAAATACATAATAAGAAATTACTAGTAGTTATCTCCTACTTATTTAAGTAGGATACTATGCTACAGTCTCAAAAGAAGTTTATAGTTATTATAAACTATAAGAACTTTGAATATTTTAGTTAGCCTAGACAGCTTAGCGAGAGAAAAATAAGATAAGCTTAATTTCTAGGAAAGCTTCCTACAGGCCTAGGGTTAATAACTCTAGGGCTAATTCCTTATTTAGGAGACAACAGGACATGCTAGCAAACAACTAGGATACTAGGATTTCTAGAAGATTTCTACAAGTATTTAAACTTACAACTACAGCTACTAACAGAAAACTAGAGGAAGAAGAAGTGCTTAGAACCTTTAACTGTAACAGCTATCTAGTAGCTGTACAAGAACAGTTAGATCTAGAGGATCTATAAGATAAAGCTAAAAAAGAGGATAAAACCTACTAAATAGCTTAGAAAGCTGTAAGGGATAGTAAACAATAATTTCCTACAGCTTTAGATCTTAAATTTCTATTCCTAAATGCCAACTAAATGATTCTAGAAACCTCCTATACTGAGATTAAAAATAGGTACCTAATAATAAATCTCTAAGAACTAGAATTATCTACAAAATCTACAGTTCTAGAGCTTTAGGCCATCTAGGAAGGAATATTACTTATTAAGCTTTTACAAGAAAATACTTTTAGCCCTCTATTAGCGAAAGTATTAGAAGATATATAAGGAACTACTTAGTGTGTAGAAGAATAAAACTCTAGAGAGACAGCCTATAAAGCTTACTAAAACCCTTGCCTATACTTAAGCAAATATAGAAAGAAATTTCTATAGACTTTATTACAGAGTTACTAGAAAGCAAAGGCTGTACAAACTTTATAGTAGTTATAGATAGGCTTAGCAAGGACGTTGTTCTAATTGGCTTTAAGGACATTACTATAGAAAGTGTTACTAAAGCTTTTATTAACTCTATTGTAGCTTACTATTAGCTACTAAACAATATTACTTTAGATAGAGGTATACAATTTGTTAACTATTTAAAGATTAAGCTTTGCAAGTTATTAGAAATTAAGTAACACTTATCTTCTAGATACTATCCTAAAACTGACAGGTCTACAGAAAGAATAAACTTTACAGTACAGGCTTATTTACAAGCCTTCTGTAATTAGGATTAAACAAATTAGAAAAGCAACCTAAGGATAGCTAAGATTGTAGTTATAGCAAGGTAAGCTTAGTTTACTAAAATGTCTCCTTTTTTCCTACAACACGGCTATAAGGTAGATCCTCTACAAATTGCAACTAAGCACAGCCCTTAACAATAATATTTAAGGAAAATATAGAAGAACTATTAAAAGGTAGAAAATATTGTTGATAAACTACGACAAAGTATTAAGCTTGCAAAAGCTATAATAGGAGAAAGTTAATAAGAATAAGAAAAGTAGGCAAATAAGAAAAGGCACTAATTACCTTAGCTTAAAATAGGCGATAAGGTATAGTTAAAACTAGGCAACTACTACAAAACAAAAAGGCCTAGCAGAAACCTTAACTAGAAAAACCTTAAGTACACGGTACTTAAGGTTATTAGACTAAACGCAGTTAAATTAGATACTCCTAGCTAGATTTACTTAGTATTTAATGTTAATTACCTTAGACTAGCGTCCTCAGACCTACTACCAAGCTAGCTAATAGACGACAATAAACCCCTACTAATTAAGTCAGAGGATGGAGAAGAATACCTAGTAGAAACCCTATTAGAAGAAAAAGGAAAAGGAAGAAAAAAACAGTACTTAGTTAAATAGTTAGGATATCTAGATCTAACCTAGGAACTAGCTATCAATTTAAAAGATACAGAAGCCCTAGAAGAGTGGAACTCTAGGTAATATGATTACTACTCCTACTATTAGGAGGGGGGTATTGTAAAGGGCTAAAGCCTTAATGTTCTCTAGTACTCGGCCTGTGGCCTTTGTTGGCTTTTCTTACCTCAGCATTAGCACCTTAGTACTAGCACCTCAGCACTAGGTGCTGACTATCAGCCGCACTAGTTACGCTAACTGTTAGCTGACCCGGCAAACTTCTAATAACCTTAGTTAAGTCCTAACCTCGGTTAAGTCCTAACCATCCGGGTTGGATATAAAAACCTACGTAGTCCCTTTATAGTTCTTTCTCTAATTTATTACTGTTCACCGTTTACCTTGCATCTTTGGTCAACCCAACGTACCCTTACAATAATAAGGTAGAATACTATTTTAAAGAGTTAGCTAATAAATGTAGAGGTTATACTAAAACGCTTTAACACTACTACTTTAGAGCAAGAAAAGGCTTTAGAACTTAGGTAGTATAGTAATAGCAATAGCTAGATTTAGCTGCAAAATTTTTCCAACGCTGCAGTTGCTAACAAGGTAAAAATTAAAGCTAAACAGCTATTATAAAGTATACACTTACTATAAGTGAACAATAAGCTACTCTACAACTAAAATAAGGGCCTCTAGCATAAGCTTCATACTAAATAGAATTACTAGATAAAGCGTACAACACTAGCTACGGAAGACGGCAATAAGTACTACTGCAACACAGTTTTTTAGAGTCCTAGGAAGCTCCGCGCAGCCCGCGCGCGTAAGGTAATAAAACAAGATAAAGCTAAGCAGCTACAACTTTGTATAAAAGGTAGTAGACAAAGAAGGCTGTAGTAGCTTAATAACGTGCTAAAGAGGAGCGTAATTGCAAGCAAAAAGCAAGGACTAAGAAACTGGCTACGCGCTAGGCGCTTAAAAAGCAGGAACACAACACTGCAACTTTATAAAAATCTTATAATACAGGTAAAAAGGCTGCATAAAAAGCCTTACACAAAGCTAGTTAAAATTTAATAAAGCATTATTATGTTGTAGTTATGGCAAGTTGTGCTAACGCTAGTCCTCTAGCTGCGTCTCCCCTACCTAAAACTAGCGCGCGCGGACGCTAAATCAAGACACTAGCGAGATTTAAATAGCACAAAAGACGCGCAAGCCTCAATATAGTAATATACTAAGAAATCTCGCGATAATAGCTTTTGTAGGGGGCTCTACAGCCTTATCTTCTTAATCGTGACTTTTTGTTAGGGTGGCTCACATGCTGACCTAGCTCACATGGCGCACGGGCACTGTACCAAGGTAGACGGGCTAACGCGCAGGACAGGCCAACGCGCGGTTTTGAACACTAAAACTACTACTAAACTTAAGGCTGTGGAGCCCCACACAATAGCTACTATCGCGAGATTTTTTAGTAGTGAGATTTATAGGGCTCAAATTATATATATAGCTATAGAAATTAAGTTAGAGTTTTAATCGCGCGCTTTGTGCGCAAGGTAGACGATAGTTAAGCTGTAACACTACCTTAAGGCTCTCTACTACTTGTAAGGCTTGCGATAGACCTCTTTTTTTAAGTAACCTTTTTAAGAGCCTTAAGGCTGCTTCTCTTACCTTTTTAAGAAGTTTTTATAGATTGTTAGAGTTGTTTTGCAGCCCTACGAGCAGCTGCCCTAGAGGCCTGTTTAGCAGCCCTCTTAGCCTTCTCCTTCTCCCTTACTAATTGAGCTGCAGCCCTCGCCTGTTGCCTTATTTCCTTCTTCTTCCTCTTTGCCTGCCTTGTCTACTTACAATGCTTGTTTATTCTAGCTTTTTAGTATTGTACCTGCTCCTCCTTGCGCTCCTAGAGCTGCTAGCAATTACATGCCTCTTTCACCTTCCTTAGAGACTAGACTATAGCTCTACCTTAGTACTCCTTAGGCTCTTAAAGTAGGAGAGGCTTCCCTTATGTCCTACGCGTCTTTTTATTAACTAGAGCCTTGCGTAGGCCTTTAACTTTATGCTTAAGGAGAGTCTTTTACCATGTCTGTGCGCGTTTTGCGCATGGTCGAGTTTTGCGCACCCCAACAACATAAAGATTTTAAAAAAATGAGGCTCTAGAGCCACCACTAATAGCTAGTATCACGAGATCTTGTAGAGTTGTAGTATATATAGTATTGCAATTATTTTGTACTACTTATATTTGCTTAGTAAGGTGACTTTGCGCCCGTGGCGGGTGGTGCGCGCTGGGGCAGCTAGTGCAGCTACCTTAGTTTTAACATGAGATGAATCAATAATAATACGTTTTTAAACGCTTTTGCTTTTAAGTAGAGGCTTGTGAGGCCTTGCGCTTACTCTTTTGGGACAGTTGTATAGCTTTTTAAGGGCCGCGAGCTGATTTCCCAACATTCTTTTTTAGCTACCTTTTTAGCCTTCTCTTTCTGCCTTACTTTTTTAAGCCTCTCTCTCTTAATACGACTTTCTTTAGCTTGTTAAGCCTTATATAATTAAGCTTGCTCTTTTAAGTAAGACTTCTTAGCTTTTTAAAGTTGTAGTAGTTGTTGTTTATGTTATTAAACTACCTTGTCGTCCTAAGCCTAATAGACCTTCTTAGGCAACTAGAAAACAGCAATACTTTAGTACTCCTAAGAATTGTTAAGTTAGAGAGTAGAGCTCTTCTTTTAGTGTCTCTTTTTAACTTAAAGAGCTTTCTTTAAGCCTTAATTTTTTTTTACAGATAATACTATTTTAAGCTAAAATATCGTAGAGGCTTGAATAAATCTTTTTTACCTCTTTAGTGCCCTGATCTTGCACTAAACAGCGTATAAGAGTCTTTATTTTAAGCTAATTATCTCTACTAAGTACAGAAGCTAAGAATTTATTTAAACTAAAGGCCTTTTTACAGAATCTTTAAGAATAACCTTAGAATTAGGTAGGTAGACCTTAGTTACCTAGAAAGTCTTTCTAATAGTCTCCTCTTTAAAAGTAGTACTCTAGGCCGTCTAAAAGAGGAGAAAGAAGTCTCTTTTTACTATTAGTAGGAGCCCCTAGCTTTTATAAAGGTAGGATAAAAGCTTAGTTAAATAGGCTATAAAAAGAGGCTTAAATAATCTAATGTTAAGCAGTTAAAGCGTATAAGTTGAATAAAAAGAAAATATAGCTAATAAGATCTTGTAGTTGTTATAGAATTTAATAACATTTATAATTAAGTAAGATTTATAGCTATTAAGGAGAAGTAATGAGTATTTTAAATAAGCTTTCTGTCTAGTCTCTCTTTTATAAACGTCTTTAAGCTAGGCTAGACTTATATTATTATTAGTTCAGCTAGAAGAAGATAAGCTAACAAATACTAAGTGCTTTTTATTATTAATATTCTTAACTTAGCTTGATTTTGATGCTCTAATAGCTAACTAAAAGATAAGAGCTAAAGATAAAGCTGTATTGTCTAAACGAACGTAGGCTATGACAGTTACTTACTCTCTAAAACTGTCCTAAGTTGTAGCTGTTACTTTTTTTTCATTATATATCTTCTTGTTAAACACTCTCTTTAACATATTAGTTACTCTAATTATAAGTCCTTTCTAATCTATATTAAAAATTTAAAAAAGCTTTATATTGTATTCTCTTATCTTCTTAAATAGTAGCTTAAAGTAATAGCTATATTTAGGCTTTAAATTAGCTTTGTAGCGATTGTGATCTATTCCTGCCTGCTAGCGTGAGATAAGATAAGTAGGATTCCTATTAATAAAGCAAGTAATCTAGCTTTCTAAAACCTTTCTACTAGCTAAAGATAAAATAAAGTTGCGTATTATTACTTGTGTAGGTAGTATACGTTGTTTAGTAAGCGTAGTAATATACTGTAGGAGCTTAGTTTCTTAGTGTAGGTAAAGGAGTTAGTAGGCGAGTTAGTATAGTTAGTTTTGCCCTTAGTGCCTTCGCGTTAAGGTTAAGCGTACTATACTATACTTTTCTACAAACTTTGTATATAAGAAAGATACGTCTAGTGCACGCAAATTAATTTTATTAATTGCTTTCTAAATTAGATCTATATTAGTGGAGTTATTAGGTATTAAAAAGATAGTGTTGTTTTAGTAGGGTGCGCAAAACTTGACTATGCGCAAAACGCGCACAGACACGGTACTAAGGTAGACGGGCCAACGCGCAGGACGGGCTAACGCGCGGTTTTTGCTATAGTAATCTAAGCAAATCTCTAATATTTAAATAGCTATAACTTCATTAAAAATTAACCTTTTTTGAAATTTAAAAAGTTTTAGAGCCTAGAAACCTAAATCTATAAGTCTAGAATTTTACTTAAGTTTAATAAAGCTAAGTTATTGGGATATCCAATCTCTATACAAATATAAACTTTTTAACTAAGCTATAATAAAATAAAGCAAAAGTTTAAGTCTATAGACCTAGACTTTTAGATCGTAAAAAGTAAAGAATTTTTAAAAAACTTTGACATATAAGAAAGTCATATAAGAAATTATTTTTTAGAAAAGTATAATTTCCAAATTTCTTTTTTATCTTCCTGAGTACAATGCTTTTAAGTATCACTATTAAAGTTTTATATTATAAGCAAGAAATAAAAACTATTAGCCTATTTAGAATTTTGAAAATCTTTATGAATAAAAAGTTTATATTTGTATAGAGCGTGCATATCTTAATAACTAAGGAATATTAAACTCAAGTAGAATGCTAGACTTCTAGATCTAGGCTTCTAGGCTCCAAATCTTTTTAAATTTTTAAAAAAGGTTCATTTTTAAAAAAGGTTCATTTTTAAAGAAGTTATAGCTATTAAAATATTAGAGATTTGCTTAGATTACTATAGCAAAAACTGCGCGTTGGCCCGTCCTACGCGTTAGCCCGTCCACCTTAGTATTGTGTCTGTGCGCGTTTTGCGCATGGTCGAGTTTTACGCAGCCTACTAAAACAACACTACCTTTTCAACACCTAATAACTCCACTAACATAGATCTAATCTAGGAAGCAATTAATTAAATTAACTTGCGTGTACTAGGCGCATCATTCTTATATACAAAGTTTGCAGAAAAGTAGAGTATAGTACAATCTACGCTCTCTTAAAGACACTAAGGTGTTTTAAACTTACGCAACCTTAAGTCTTAAAATTAACAAGCCCTCTATCTACAACAGGAGCTAGAGCTTCTACAGTATATTAAACAGCTTACTAGGCAAGGCCTTCTACCTACACAAGCTATAATACAAATTTTCGCCTTACAAATTGTAAGAAGAGAGGTTAGATTACACTAGATTAATTGCTTTATCTACTAGTACCCTAATAAGCTTATTTTAAAATAGACAACAGGCATTAATAACAATTGCCACAAGGCTAATTTAAGAAAAAAGTATAGCCTCTACTTTAATCTCCTACGCAAGAAAATAGAGCAGTATTACGTTAAGGCGTCTTACCTATACAATATAAATAAAAAAGGCTTCTTCCTTAGTATCCTAAGAAGATTAAAGAGGATCTTTAGTAAGCCCTTATACAAGCAGGCAAAAAGGAAGAGTATTATTTAAGATAGCTCGCAAGAGTAGATAACACTTCTAGCCTATACCTACGCTGATAGATCTTACCTAGCGCCTACCCTTATATATTAATCAACCCCAGGATTAATACAAGACACCTAGTTACAAGCTCTTAATTCTAAGACTTATTAAGTTTAAATCTGCTTATTACCTTCTACCTAGACAAACAATAATATTAGTCTTGCGTAGCTTAAACAAGTGTTTAATTGCGATACTAAAGTAAAGGCTTAAGCCTCCTATTAATTACTTATCCTAGACGGCTATAAATCTTACCTTACTATAAATTTTATTAAGTACTGTAATTAGAACAGGATTCACCTCGCAGTTTATCCTTCTTATTTAACCTACATGCTGCAGCCTCTTAATATTACGTTGTTCAAGCCTCTTTGATCAGCTTACTAGGCTAAGATATCTGGATTTCTAGAAAGAAACCAGGGCCTCACCTTAATGAGCAAGAGGGATTTCTTTCTCCTCTTCTACTAAGCCTAGCAGGCTGTTACGACCGTAGACCAGAGCGGGGCACCGCCACCTCAAGAACCGACACAACGATGACTAAGGACTAGAGATTAGCTGACAAGGTCACGTGACTAGTCCCACAGTCCTAAAAGTCGCGGAGCAACTTTAGGATGTTTAAGACTCTAGCACAACCTAGGATTTCTAGGACTCTTTATGTATATAGTACTAGTCACTAAACCCTTATAGCTCAGTGTGTTTAACTTAGAGTTTTACTTAGTAATTAATCTAAAGATTAAGACTTAATTCTGAACCTTTGTGTTATTATATTAATCTTCTAATTATGCTAACACACCCTGTACTATTGTATTAATTTTCTAATTGTGCTAGTATACTACTATCTATTGCACTCGCTTAATTCCTAGGAACTAACTTAGATTATCTTTAGACTACAACAAGCCGCGCTAAGAAGCCTAACAACTATTATAGCAATTATAGCAAGCTTAAGGCTTAGCTCCTCTAAGTTAACAGATACTTCCACATTAAAGAAGACAGAATTAAGGACAACAACAAATTAGTTTTAGCTTCTACGTATCTTTAAGGAAATGCAGAGAAATAAGCTAACTTAATTCTTTAACACTATATAGACAATTCTATTATAAATGCTGACAACACAGCCTTAGTCAAAGACTAAGACACCTTCAAAAAAACAAATATGCAAGAAATCTTTTTACTTTTTAAAGAATTTATAGTTGTAGAACAAAAAATTTAGAAGCTACAATAAACTAAATTTACTGCTAACTAGACAAACAAATTCTAACAGTATAAGATAGTTATTAAATAAAACAACAATGCTTTAATGCAAATGTACTAACAAGGCCTTAAACTAACTGTACAACAGGAACTTATAAAAAGTAAATTTAACCTTAACACGCTCAACAAACTTATAGCTAAAGCTATTAGAGTAAATTTAAAACTTTATAAGCTTATATTAGAGGCACAATTATTTGCACAAGGGAATCGCGCCCCTAAGAACACAGACGCTTAACTACATTAGACATTTTAACGCCCGTACCCTAACTAAAGACGTCAGCGAAACTATGTACTTATAATCCTAGGGTATTATGCAACTAATAGTTACAAACTAATACACCTTAACAATATTAACAAAAAACAAAAAAAAAGTTTACGCATAATAAAAGTAATGAAAAGGTTACATATTACAGCTGTAGCAAAAAAGGTTGCATGGAACAGAACTGCTAGAGCTAACGCAAATTAACTTAAGAACTAAATTTTATTTACTATGCAGGACCTAACAACAATCTAGATAAAAAATAGAAGGTTATTACACAACCTACTATCACAGTTTAAGGACAAAACTAGGTAAGTATTAACAGTTTAAATAAGCTAATTATAATCATCTTAAAAGAAGCCTCGGATAACGACATTTCTAAGATAGTGCTAGACAAAAGTATAAAAGCAACCCTAGTATACTAAACTAAGCACAGCAAGATAGCTAAGTTTTAGGAAAGCTATTAAACTGCTACACTAATTACATAAGAAGAACTAGTAGCTTATAACAAGAAAACAGTTCTATTAGCTATACAGCAACACCTTACCTATACTATACTAGACAGACACAACGTTAGCATATAGTTATTATTACTTACAAAGACCAAATACACAAATAATTTAGCAGAGAAGATTAACGCTATGCTAAGGCAGCTTAGACGAACTAAAAAAATCTTTATACAACCTTGTAAAGGAATATTCTAAGAATATAGCTAGGATGCTGATTTACTAAAAGAACTGTATAAGAGAGAGATTACTCTAGTAGCAATATTAATAAAGCATCGAACACCAAATTTTGGAGGCGAGAAAAAGGTCTGGTTCTGCCTTTTTCTCGCCTTAACTATCTTAAACGCCTTCCCAGAATTAGTTTCTAATACTTGTTTTCCTAGTGCAGGTGTTGTAGCGTGCGCGCTGGCCGTTGTAGAGAAAACAGAGTAGTAATCTATTAAAAACTCTGCAAGTAGTCTGTGCGTAAGCTGATTTAGGAGTTTAATTAAAGGCAATTTGACTCCTACCCGACAAAGCAAGGGCTTTTTACTTAAGTAGATAGATTTATTGGCGTAGTGAACTAATGGATCCATCTTTCTAGCTATCTACCATCCGAAATCCCCTCGACTTGATATACCGACCTCCTATACCGACCCAAACATCGGAAATCTATTTCAACTCGATATACTAACCTCCTATACCGACCTACACATTAGAATTAATAGCTAGACTAGCACCTTGCTCCTAGCACCTTGCTCCTAGCTATCTACCTACACCGAATTCCCCCTATACCAACTCAATATACTAACCCAATATACCGTCCTACACATTAAAATTAATAGCTAGACCCCTAGCTATTTATCTACACCGAAAACCCTATACTAACTTGATATACTGACCTAATATACCGACCTACACATTAGAATCATTAGCTAGACTAGCACCTAGCTATCCACCTATACCGCAATCCCTATACCAACTTAATATACTAACCTAATATTTTAACCCTATACCGAACTGCTTAGCGTACCTATATAAGCAATACAAGAGAGCAGCTTACAACAACATACAAGAAGTAAAGGAGATAACTAGACTAGCATACTAGCTCTACATACTTCCTAACAAAGGACTAAAAGAGATACTTGTTAAAACTACCCTATGCTACAAGCCTCACCTTTTTTTAGACGAACCCCTCCTTGTAAATTATATATTAAAAAACACCACGTAGATACTTTTATGTCCTAAACCTACACGTCTTATATAGCCCTTCCGGCTGAGAAAGGACGTTGAACTACTATAAAAAAAAACTATTAATAAAGCTATACCTAACAACGTTGTATAGACATAGAATAAAGATGCTAAGGCATCCTAGAATAAACTAGCGCACTAGCTCTTAGAAAAAGAAAAGAAGAAAATTTACAATAAACTCTAGGCAATACACTAGAAGCATAAGGCTTAAGACAACAGCCGCGCTACAAATATGTACTATTAAACAGACCTGCGCAACTTAGAATATGCAAAGTATTCATAATCTCTATGTGTACATAATAGCTGTACAATTTATTATGCTAATAAATATAGATTAGAATAGTTTCCTAAAAAACTGAAGGGAATGCCTAGATGTAAATACCGATAGTATAATTGTCTAAACAATAAATACGCAGTTCATATATAAAATAAACAATCATATTATTAGTTCTACAGACATAACAGTTTAATAGAAAACCTGTAGATATATATAATGCAGCAGAAGAATTACAAAAATAAATCCTGTGTATCAGAGTATAACTAGCTCTTATAGCACACATGCCCTAATATTAAGTTTAACCTACACATTATTGCAAGAAGTTCTACAAATTTAGAACATAGTTTTTTTTAAATAAATACTTTATACTCTTAAGACTGCTAAAAAAATTAATGCAATAAATCTCTTAAGACTTTTTAATCTTATATTAATGCTTAACAGATATTAAAATCAGGCACTTGTAGATTCTAGCGTATAAGCTAATTTTGTTTCTGCTTAAGTAGTGTTAGTAGTAGGTCTACAACTACTAAAAAAACAAGAATCTTATCTACTACATGTAGCTAACAGTTAGCCTATGCTAGGCAAGACAACAATTACTTACAAAGTCACTAGAGTAACGCTCTGTATTTAAGAACACTAAGAAGAGATAAACCTAAACATCTTTAGACTAGCTACCTATAACATTATATTAAAACTTCCTTAGTTATAAGAATACAACCTGCAGATTAACTAGAAGTTGAAAAACTTCCTTATCAAGTGCTGTAGATTAGGCGCAACTACAAGCTAGCCTATATATTAAAAAACTAAAATAGTAAATAAGAAGAAATTTAATACTATTGCTAAAGAACAGTAAACCTCAACTAAGAACAGCCTTAAGACATGAGAGTTTAACTTAACAAATACTAAAAAAGCTCTCTTAAATTACAAAGTTAAAGTTTTCAAGAAATACATAACTTTAAATATTTTAAAAAAAGTATAAAAAATTTTAGCACCTGTTTACAGAAGTAGTAGAGAGCAAAGCCTTACTAATATACTAACCTTAAGACTACAAGGTTGTTCTAAAAGAAAGGAAAAACTCTATCTTTTAAGCTAATTTATTAACTATTAAAGGTAGAACTTAAGATATTAAAAGAAAAGCTAGACAAGAATTTAGCAAAAGGCTAAATAAAACTTTTAATATTACTAGCAGAATCTCCTTTACTCTTTATACTAAAAAAGAATAGGCTACTAAAGATGTACATTAACTACTAAGAAATTTACAGCATTACAGTAAAGAATTAACATTTACTACTAAACCTTACAGAACTTAGAAATTGACAATCTTGCGCCAAGGTCTTTATAGCACTAGACCTCTAAAATAAATACTACCTTATTAGAATTAAGAAAGGTAAAGAATAAAAAACAGCGTTCTAAACAAGATTCAGATACTAAAAATATACTGTTATGCTGTTTAGGTTAACAAACGCCCTAGCAACATTTTAGAAACTTATTAACAATATATTAAGAGCATACTTAGATATCTTTATTATTACCTACTTAAATAACATTTTTATTTACTCTAAAAACCTAAAAGATTATGTTAAGTATATCTACACAGTACTATAGTGCCTAGACTATTTTAACTTCTAACTTAAACTTAAGAAATATAACTTTTACAAAAATAAAGTTGCTTTTCTAAAATATATTATAGGGGCACAAGGAGTACAAATAAGTACAAAGAAAATATAAGTAATTAAGAAATAGCCACAACTAAAGACAGTGAAGGAAATACAATCCTTCTTAGAATTTCTAAACTTTAATTAACAGTTTATTAAGGATTACTCTAAAATTGCTATCTTGTTAACAAGACTTACAAAGAAGAAAGTACTCTTTAAGTAAAGTAAAAAAGCAGAGAATGCCTTATATCTGCTTAAAAATGCCAGTATAGAACTACTATGCTTCTGCATATTCTAAGCAAGACAGCCGCTACGCTTTAAAACAGTTGCATTAGATCTTGTACTAAAAAAATACGCTAGCTAACTACACAAAGGCAAATAGTACTTATTTACTTAGTATTCTTGCAAGTTTTCAGGACTAGAAGAATAATATAACGTTCACAACAAGGAGCTGTTAGCTATTATTAACTGCTTAAGATATTAAAGAGTATACGCTAAAAGCCACTTAAAACTTATAATAGTTACAAACAAAATTACAAGAACATAGTTAATTCTATAACTACTAAGAGACTTAACTAACGCCAAGTTTAATAGTTAGAAGAACTAAAACAACACAAGTTTAAGATTGTGTATACACTAAAACAAGACAATAAAAATACAGACGCTTTTAGCCGCAGACATAATATTATAGAAGTAAAAGAAATAATTAACTCTGCAATACTTAAGGTTAAAAACAATACATTATTAGAACTAGTAAAAACGCTTAAACTACTTATGCAAATTACGCACGACGTACTGAAAAATTGTAAAAAGCAACTATTAAGCAACACTACAATAATCTAGTACATAGTTACCTTAGTATCACAATAACAATAAAACTTATTAAAAGAAATTACAAGTTTCTAGAAATAAAAGATAAAGTTACTACTTTTATTGCTATATGTGTAGACTGTTAGAAGAACTGTAAGGGTGCGTTGGATTAACTAAAGATGCAGGGAAAACGGTAATAAATTGAAAAAAGAACTACAAAGGCTATCTAGTAAGCTTATCTACTCTTCTGTAAGGTCTGTGCTTAGTACTAAGAAAGAGGCAAAAGTAGCTACGTAGTAGCTACTAACGTGGCTTAGGAAAATAGCGCAGAGCTAAGAGAAAAGTTTAGTAGGCTAGAAAAGTAGAAAGACTAATACGCTAGACTGACAGATGCTAGGTGCGCACGGACACCTAGGATCTATAGAATAGCAAAACAAGGCTTTTTATTAAGTACTAAAGACGTTAAAACTTTAGCCCTTTATAGTACCCCACTCCTTAATCAGGGTCCTAGAGTTCCTCTAGTCCTGTAGTGCTTCTATATCTTCTAGGTTTAAAACTAGTTCCTAAGTTAGTTCTAGGTATCTTACTTATTTTACTAAGTATTATTTTCTTCTCCCTGTGTTTCTTTCCTGTAATAGGCGCTCTACTAGGTACTCTTCTTTACTGTCTACTGTAATTAGTAAAGGTTTACTGTTGTCTTGTAGTTAGCTTAGTAAGAGATCTAAAAAAGCTAGCTAAAGGTTATTAATATTAAAGACTAGATGTATTCTTCTAAGAGTATTTAGCTTTACAGTGTTTAGTTTAACAATCTTAAGTACTATATACTTTAGATTCTTCTAATTAAGTTTTTAGCTAGGTTTTTTTGTCTTATAGTAGTCTCTTAGCTTTAACTAAACTTTATTACTTATTTAAAGCTAAAGTAAATGTTTTCTTTTCTTATTTACTTAATGTTCTTGTTTATGTTAAGATTCTACTATTATAGCTTAAGCTAACTTCATACTTTACTAGAGTTTGTTAGCTATATTTTTTGCTTTCTAGTAGTCTTTCTATATTCTCCTTCTTTAAGCTTAATTCTAAGGTCTATGTTTTACTACTATTTAAAGAGGGTCTACCTTGTATCTGTATTATAGAAAGAAAGGCAATATTCTAGTAGATTGTGCTAATCTTACTATAATTATAATCTTAGCTATCTCTAAGTTACTTTTCTAGTTTGTTTAATCCTAATTGTAGAAAGCTTATAAGTAAGCCTATACTATAGAGTTTATTTATTCTGTAAAGCTGTTAGTTTTAAGGTAATATTTAGAAGATAAATATTATTTAATCTTTAGTAGCTTATAAAGCCTAGTCTAAAAGTAGCTTACAAACTGTACACCTTAATTAGAAGTAATATAGTCTAGTAACTAGTAGTAAGCTACTATAGAGTTAATAAACGCTTTAGCTATGATTTCTATAGTAATATCTTTAAGGCTTATTAGAAGTATATCTTTACTTAGCCTATTAGTAACTACTATTAGGTTTATGCAACTTTCGCTTTCTAGTAATCCTGTAACAAAGTTAATTAATATTTCCTTCTAAATATGCTCTAGAATTAGCAAAGGCTTTAATAATCCTTATAGGCTATCTCTTTATAGTTTTATTCTTTTACACACTAAGCAGTTTCTAATATATTACTTAACTATTTAGCTAATAGAGGGCTAAAAGTACTCTCTTGCAACTACTTAGTAGGTAAGGTTCCTTCTTAGATACCTTAGAGCTCTAGAATAGTAGATTTTGTAGATAATTCTAGTGCGTAAAGGTTTGTTATTTTGTACCTATTTTTAACTACAGTATAGTAGGTTTCTAGAATTATCTAATTAGTATTTAGAAATAGAAAGCTTAAGGTTTAGCTTTATAAGAAATTAGCATTCTTCCTTGCTAACTGTTTTCTAGGCTAGCTAGTACGTGTTATCCTCTTCTTTAGATTTGTTCTAAAGCTGCTCTAGATTTATCTATTCTAAAAGTACTATTGCAAGATAGCTATTGCAGCTAAAGGTTCTAAGAGTCTCATCTTTTTCTTATTTCTCTATTTCTAGAGTTGTTGTAGTAGATAGTTTAAAGACTTATAAGAAATTTCTAGAACTTTAAGAATTTATACTATTTATAGGCATATCTTTTTATCTCTAAGATAAGATATTAGCTCTAGAGTTATTAACTTTAGGTCTGTAAGTAATTTCTATATTAAGAAATTTACTAAAGAATTAGGCCTATCTTATCTATTTTTTGCTAAGCTGCCTAGGATTTCTAAAATACTCTATATTTCTGTAGGTTGTTATAATTAGGAAATTCTTTAAAGAACGTAGTATAGTATCTTACTTAGATAAGTAGTAAATACCTATAAGTAATCCCTTATTATGTATTTTATAGTTGCTTTAAGCGCTAGTTATCTTTTTTAAGTAGGTAAACTACTAGTTATAATCTTCTTTAATTATTATATTACAAAAAGACTTCTACTATAACATAGCTAGAAGAATTAGTCTCTAAGATTGTTTCCTTGTTAGGATCTTATTAAGCTAGTATTAGTTTAGTAACATATGGCTACTTTAGCTTATTAAAAGCTTCTTATTCTATTTTTCCTTACAAAAAGGAGACGTTTCTAGTAAGCCTTGTAAGCAAGGTAACTATATTAGAGTAGTTCTTAATGAAGTATCAAAAAAAGTTTGTAACTTTAAGAAAACTGTGTACTACTTTAATATTTATTAGTGTGTCCTATTCTTATATAACTTTTACTTTCTTAAGGTCTATCTAAAATCCTTTTCTAGCCTTAATAATCAATTTTAAGTACTTAGTACTCTGTACATTAAATTTGCATTTCTTAATATCTAGAAGTAACTTAGCCTTACCTATTGTTTCTAAAACCTTGTTTATATTATGTTAGTGTTCTTTAAGCATGTTATTTATGTAAATTAATACATTATCTTAGTAAGCTAAGTAGAAATTACTAATATACTTATATAGTGTCTAGTTAATATATTATTAAAAGGCGCTAGGAGCGTTTGCTATGCTAAAAGGAGTAACTAGCTATTTATATAATCCTAATCTTATTCCAAAAGTAGTCTTCTATTTATCTCTTATATTAATCCTAATTTTATAGAAGGCTACAGAGACATTAATCTTAGTAAATTATTTTACTTTATTAATATTGTTAAGCGTCTCTTAGATTAACAGTAAAGGATAATAGTCCTTTTTTATAATAGTATTAAGAGCTTAGTAATTAACACAGAATTGTAATCCTCCTCTAAGTTTCTTAGTAAATTGAACTAGAGAAGAAGCTATAGAACTGCTAGCTCTGATTTATCCTTTATCTAATTAAGATATTAGCTCTTTGCGTAGAACTAAAAGCTCTAGTCTACTAATATTGTATAGAGGACCCTAAAGAGGTTTTTTTTCTTTTCTATTTTTATTTTTTTATAACTTAATTTAGTAATGAACTTTAAGACCTTATAAAGGGGGTAGTGTAGAAGTAGTTTATAACTTAAAAAGTTAAGCTATGTATTAGTACGCCTTAAGAAGTTATAATAACATATTTACTTTCTTTTTAAGAGCTAAGGCCTTCTTAATATTCTTAAGAGAAGTTGCAAAGGTCTAAATTAACTTATCCTTTTTTACTTATTTAATATAGAAGTAATAGGCTGCTGTGTTTATTTACTTTAACTTTTTACTCTCTAAAACAAGGTAGTCTTTAGTACTTAGCAGTTAAATTCTTTGTCTAGAAGAGTAAATGTAGATTAACTTTTAAGAAAGAGCAATAGTAACCTCTCTTCTATTTATTTAGAGCTATCTAAGTATTACATTATATCTAGGGTGTGTAGAAGCAATATAGCCCTAGATAGTATCCTTGAATTCTTTAATGTTAATCTCTAACTTAGCAACCTTGTTATTAGTTCTAGGTTTTTCTATTACTCCTTCTAATCTGCGCAAAGAAATAGAGATATCCTATAAACTAGCGTTCCTAACAAGTTAAGAGCTAATAAGAGAGTATACAAATTTTCCTATATTCATAAGTGTTAAAGTAAAAGTATAATAATTTACTCATGTTTTAACAGTAATTCTATTACTACTTATATCTTTTTTAAAACTAGCTTATTCTTTTATTAAGTTTTTTTAGCTTACGTGTAGCTCTTGCTAGTAACTTCAAGCAAGAGCTCTTCTTTTTCTAAATTAAAATCCTAATCTTCTAAGGTATCTTTGCTACTTAAGCTTTCTTTACTAGGCTTTCTTACTTTTGCCTTTAATAACTTCAATATATTAGTCCTCTTTTTCTTCTCTTTTTTTCTTAGTATCTTTTCTTCTATTTAATCTGCAGCTAAGTGTTATTTATACTTGCAGGTAAAACAATATCCTTCTCTTATTAACCTATTTAGTTCTAGATTACTAAACCTGCGTGGCTTAGCTAATCTTCTAGTAAACTCTATTCCTTCTATCTAGTCTCCTATAGGAGGAGAAAGAGAAGGAGAAGCGCGTCTTAGCCTGTATTCCTTAGGCCTTTCCTAGTCTCTGTTTTTAGAGTATTGTTCCTTAGGCTTATCCTAGCCTTTAGAATATTACTTTATTTAGTATAAGTAGTCCGCAATTTTAGTAGACTTGTTCTATTAATTATTTAAGTCTAAAAAGGTTATACCTACAAGCCTATCTTGAAGCTTATAAGTAAGGCTCTTTTAAAAGAGTATTATCTTAATATTCTTATCTAAGTTGCTGTTTAATAGTAGCAACTTTTCCTAAAATTCTATAATATAATTACAGATACTCTTTTTACCTTAAGACATTAACTAGAGTTTATTCCTAGCTCTCTTAGAACTGTATAGATCTCTAAATATCTAATTAAAGAAGGTTAATAAGTGTTTGAAGTTCTAGGCGTCTAACAATTCTATCTAGTTAAGGTAGGGCAGCGTTAAGGTTGCTACTAAGCCTTTAAGCCTGCTAAAGGCGTAATTACACGTCCTTCTTTCTGTATCAAAGTATTCTTAGCTGTTCTCTACTTTAGCAGTAAGCTGCTTCTTGAAGATTTAGTACGTCTTTCTAGTTCTATTTAAAGCGTCTAGATTAGGTTATTTAAAACGCTTTAGTTGTGCCGGCTACTGAACTAGTTTCAATGCGGCGAGTAAGGTTGGTAGCTAAGCAGGTGGCTAGTTATGTTCTAGTTCTTCTTTAGAGGCTAATTTAATAGCCTCCTAGATAAGAAAGGCTTCTTGTATCATTGTTGAAGTCGCTATCTCATCTAGTTCGTTTGCTCTGCAGAGGCCTTCTAGAGTGTTCTCTATTTCAGCCCTGCTAACTGTAGTGGGCGGGCCTACTAGGCCTTGCATGCAACTACACACGCTGACCACTTAGCTAAAAGGCTAGCACAAGACAATAGAGCGTCTGATTGTCTTGCGTAGTTGATACTTATAGGCCGCTGCCGCAACCTGTAATGTGAGGTGTACCACCGAGGTACAACCGAGGATCCACCCTGGGCCTCAGCCCATCACACTAACACTATCTTGGTGCAGTCTTGCTATCCGGACAGCAAAGCTTCCGGATATAATCTCTGCCCCTGCCATAGTTGTGTAAAAGTACTAAATAAATAGCACCTGTATCGTTCGACGGCGGGGATCAGTTTCTGGGGCTACTAGCAATATAGTAGGCTTATCTAATGGTTCGTATCGCGAAACGTTCTAGGTAGGGTCTTGTATAGCTAGATATCCTTTAGCACTCCTTGTGCTTCTTCTACTGTTAATTCTTAGTAGATTTAAAACAGCTTTAACTAAGATTAGTAATCTAAATAATTAAAGTCTTGTCTAGATGTAGCTCTAGGGGGCTTCTATGCGTAGATAGAGCTCTAGCTGGCTCCTCGTCTAGATATAGCTCTAGGGGGCTTCTAATTTAACATAGCAGCGTTAGCGCTACAGAAGGATTCAATTTGAATATAAGAGTACGTTAGATTAACTAAAGATGTAGAGTAAATAGTAATAAATTAAATAAAGAACTATAAAGGCTATCTAGCAAGCTTATTTACTCCTCTGTAAGGTCTGTGCTTAGTACTAAGAAAGAGGCAAAAGTAGCTACGTAGCAGCTACTAACGTGGCTTAGGAAAATAGCGCAGAGCTAAGAGAAAAGTTTAGTAGGCTAGAAAAGTAGAAGGGCTGATACGCCAAGCTTATAGATGCCGGGTGCGCACGGACACCCGGGATCTGTGGGATAGCAAAACAAGGCTTTTTGTCGAGTATTCAAGACGTCAGGGCTTCAGCCCTTTACAAGAACAAGCACAGTACACACGCACTGTACAGAGAAATATAAGCAATAGAACTACTTAATATACTATAGTTAAAACATTTCTATAGACTTTGTTCAAAGTATACTAGTCTTAAAAGACCCTGTTACTAAAGTATTGTATAACGCAATTCTTGTAGTAGTAAATTAACTTACAAAACAAGCTAAGTATATTGCCTTTTAAACAAACTTTACAGCAGTACAGCTTGCGCATATTATTAACAATTAGGATATTATATATTACAGCATACTAAAGTTAATTATTAGTAATAGAGACAAACTCTTTACTTTAAACTTTTAGACAACATTACTTGCCCTAATTGAAATTAAGAGAAAGCTCTTAACAGCATACTATTTGCAAACAGATAGACAAACTAAATAAATAAATTGCATAATAAAAGCATACTTAAAGATATATTTTAATTAACAATAAAACAATTAGGTATTACTAATACTTATAGCATAAATAGCATACAACAACAATGTAGGGGGCGGGCCTACTAGGCCTACCCACTACATTACAATAGAGTACCCTAGGATCTAAGGTCAAGAGTTCGAGACTCTGCGATGATCTTGGCTCACACGTGCCGGCGTGGGGGCAGCGCAGTACCTATTTGCCTAGCGGAGGGGTAATGTGATAGGCTAGGCCTAGGGTGGATTCCTCGGTTGTACCTCGGTGGTACACCTCACATTACAGGTCGCGGCGGCGACCTTAAGTATCAACTACGCAAGACAATCAAACGCTCTATTGTCTTGTACCAGCCTTTTGGCTGAGTGGTCGGCGTGTGTAGTTGCATGCAAGGCCTGGTAGGCCCGCCCACTACAAACAAGCTTTTAGAGTTTACAAAACAGACGCTATTTTATATAAATTACAGAAAATACCTGAATTTCTTTACAAATACACTGCTAAGCTTAAAGACAGAAGCAGCTATTACAACAGCTAATAAGCTAAAGTTAGTGCATAAGTTACTTAAGAAGACACTTAAAAAGGCTTAACGCTAAAGCATTTGATATGTTAACTAGAAACAAAATAGGGCACCTTAGCTAAAAAGGGGGGATAAAGTCTATTTGCTTATAAAGAATCTTCGCACTCAACAACCTAGTAAAGGACTTAACAACATTAAAGTTAGACTGTTTTTCATTCTAGACTGGAAGAGACTAGTTACAAATACACTTAACCTTCTACCTAATGCAAAAATATACCTGAGATTCTATGTCAACATGCTAGGACTAGCAGACCTGAGAACGCTACTCTAAAAAAACATTTTATTAAAAAAGAGAAAAAGAAAATAATTTTAAAGTTAAGAAAATCCTCGCACACCAGAACAGCAATAACAGAATAGAATACCTTGTTGAATAGTTAGACTACCCAGACAGCAATAATACATAGGAACTAGACACAAACCTAGGCAACTGCATATAAAAAATTAAAGAATATTAAAAATAACAACATCGCAGTTCAAACTAAAGAACGCATGATTACAAGAAAACAAAAAAGATTAATCTCTAATTAAATACCTAACTATCTTAGTCAGATATTTATTTAGAGGTAACAAATCTAAGAATTACGCACCTTATATACAACAGCATAACAAAGTTTCCCACGAATCTTACAAATTATTACTAGCTTCTAGCACAGTACTATTAATATTCTAAAACACTAACTAATCTACAACAGCAGCGCCAAGAGCAGCGTTAAAATTTGTTAAGAACACTGCAGAGTTTATGTAAGGGGTGGCTTCAGGCAATAGTACTTACTTTACACCACAGAAGATAGTAAGAGATAGCTTAGAATAATAACGTATATATTTTAAGCAATAATACCTGCAGGGATTGTCTACAGGCAAAGGCAGCTTATATATAGAATTATAAGTGTGCACGCTAGCAATAAGCAAGACTTAGCAGATCTAGGTTAACACACAGCTATCTGTGACAGAGCCTCCCCATCTAGACTGGCGTCCTAACAGCCTTTAGTTAAACTCTAAATTATATATATAAGGCAGCATAGCAGGCAGCGCGTCCTACGCGCGGCTTAGATGCGCTCTAGATACTTGTTATATATAAGATAAACGCGTTGTAAGCTGTAGTAGTCTAGGTTTTAGGCTCTTGTAGTATTATTATAGTAGCCCTTAAAATTTATTGTTTGTTTGTTAAAAATGTTTAAAGTAAAAGTAAGAGTGTATAATTGTTGTAGATAGTCTATGCAAGGTAATGTTTGTTACAGTAATAAAGGATTCTTAGTATATCTTTCCTTTAGTCTACACTTTGCTTAACATAATTACTACGCACTTAACCTGCGTTAAACAAGCACCTAGACATTAAGCTCTAATCTTTATAATAGTTTACTACCCTAATCCTAAGTATATTAAGAAGTTATACTTTTAAGGTGCTTAGCTGTACACGTTTAGTGCGCTAGAAAAGGCTACTAATCTTGTTACTCTACACGCGACTTGCCTGCGCTGCGCATAGAATATTGCTAAGTAGAAGAATATTGCTAAGTAGAAGAAGATTTGTAGAAAGACTAAGTATTATTATTATAACTAATGTGCTAAAGGCAAGTGTAGTAGCTGTAATAAGGTAAGTCTTTTGCCTTATTTACTACGCCTTAGCTAATCTAAACAGGTGCCTACGGCGCTTAATAGGTAATTATATCGCCTATACTAACTCTGTAGTTACTATAACGTAGCAGTTACTAATGCTGCTATTCTCTAGACTAATACTATAGTTATTACTACAGGCGTAAAGCTTGCGTGTTACTAGCGCTAATTTAACCTTAAGCTTGCTAACTGCTGCTATGTTGTAGCCTTTACAGGTACTCTCTTAGGAGTTCCTACCTAGCTACTAACAACCTTACCCTACTTCTTAAGCTTAATCTTAGTAGAGTAGTATTTTATAGCAACTACTCTTAAGTAGCTTATTAGCTATGCAGCTAGGATAGCTAGTCCCGCTGTTAATAATAACAAGGATAATAAGAGCTTAGGGGACAAGAATGTAACACCTATTAGGCCTACCTAGGGCGTAGGTGGCGCTTATAACAACAGGATTAGAGATTTAAGTAGTAACAAGATAGGGGGTAAAGAGATTAGTAATAATAAGTAGTAGTTAGCAATTTTATACTTATAATTTATTCCTTCTAGATACTAGATTTTGCGCCCTTTATGCGCTATAATAATATTTAATATCTTCTCTCTACGCGCTAATAACGTAATGTGCTTTATTTGTGTTTAAATTTCTTAACTAGTTCTTCTATATTCTTAAACTGTAATGCTAGGGTCTAGGTATCCTATAACTTATTATAGCCCTTCTATCGCAACTAATACTCTTGCTAGCTATTCTTAATCTGCCTTTCTAATGTTTTTTTAACTATGTAAATCTCTTCGCCTTTAAAGCTAATCTCTAGTGCTTAAGTACTGTCTTTTTAGCTATTACGCGACTCTTACTACTCTAGTAAGGACACGTAGAAGACGTTGTAAATGCGATAATAAGGTAGTAATTATAAACAGTAAGCCTACGCTCTAACTACTCCTTGTATTTAAAATAGCCTTATAAAATTACTAGAAAGCTTCTTGCTAAGTTAGTAGGCTAGGTTAATATTCTTTATACTAAGGCGCACTAAGTCTTTTTAGTAGAAAGTCTTTAGTTCGTGTTTTTTATTATAGTAGTAGTATTAATATTCTTATACTGCTTTTAAGTACTCTTTTGCTGTTGCACGCGCGCTGTGCATGCGCTGCACTCTGCTCACAGCGTCTAGCACCTCCCCTTCTAGCCTACTGTCTTTAGGAGGCAAGGTAAGCAGTAGGTGCTTGCTGTATACTACGTAAAAAGGTGTTATTTTTATTAATTTATAGATAGAGTTATTGTATGTAAATTAAGCTATTAATAGGAGCAAGACCTCATTATCTTATTATTTTAAAGCAAAGGTTCTTAGATATTGTTTAATTATCTAATTTTAGCGTTTAGTTTGCTTTTTGTCTAGGGATAGAAAGCTGTGCTTAACCTGCGCTTTACCTATAGTTAGTAGCATATTTTTGTCTAAAATTCTAAAGTAAAGATTAAGCCGTAATTACACATAATGCCTTTCTAGATCTTATATTTTAGGATAATATATTTAAAGTAGGATTCTGCACACTGCTTTACATTCTACCTCTTTAATACTAGTATATAGGTTGCTATTTTTAAAAAGCAGTCTATAATTACAAGAATTATATTATATATACAACTTAAACTCTTTTTTGCTAGTAGTAGCCTAGTAATAAAATTAAGGCTTACTTCCTTATAAATCTTATTAGAAACTAGTAGTAGTAACAACTTACTATATTTACTGTGCCTAGGAGCTTTACTTCTTTAGTATACCGCATAAGTCCTTATATAATCCTAAATATTATAGCTTAGCTCTAGCTAGTAATATAGCCTGCTAATAAGCTTATGCGTTCTACTTGTACTAAAATAACCTGCTATGCGCGTGTTATAATTCTGTAACAGAATTTCCTGCCTAATAGCTTATTCTAGTAGAACATAAATTCTACCTTTATATCTTAGAACTTATTTATTATTAATGCGCTATACTTACGCGCTGCTGCTATTTTAAGTGCGTGTAACTCGCTTAGAGTCTACAACCTACTACTAGGCAAAAGCGTCTCTTTACTATAGCTAGTATAGTTTATCTATCAAAGCTTCTAACTCTACTGTTGCAGGTTTACTACTAACTAATACTTTAGCTAGTAAGCGTAGTACATATAGTGTACACTTTATAGCACTAGTAGTATAGATACTCTTTATTCTATAAACGCTAGCTACATCTGTTTTATATGTATCTTCCTAGCTGTACTAGGTTGTAAATCTATCTACTCTACTACGCTCTACTCTTGCTAGAAGTTTGTTCTGCAAGGTAAGTAATAGTTAAGTTAGTAATAGGTTCTCCTATTTATAATCTACTCTTCTTAATAGTCTGTCTACAGGGTTCATATACCTTAAGCAGTACTTAACTTTAAAGTTAAAAGCTCCTAAATATAGAGCTTAGCATGCTTACTGCTAGTTTAGCTTTTATACTGCGCGTATAGAGCGCAGGTTATTATAATTAGTTAACACCTAAATAGTGTGATAAGCGCCTTCTAAGTAGTAACGCTATTTCCTAAAGTTCTATACAATAGCTAAGAGTTCTAGGTTATATACTTTATAGTTTAATTTAGCGTTATGCAACTTCTATAAATAGAATACAATAGGGTACTATTTCTTATCTTTAAAGAGTTAAGATAATATGCCTAAAATAGCAAAAGTAGAGGCATCTATCTTAATACAAATTACACGTGTATTGTTAAAGTAGCGTAAAATAAGTGTATATATAAAGTATTGCTTAAGCCTTGTAAAGGCAGTATATATGTCCTTATTTTAATAGAATACCTGTTTCCCTTTTAGGATATCTATAAGAGGGGCTATTTTTGTAGTATAGTTCTTAATAAAACGCTAGTAGAAATTTGCAAATCTTAGGAAGAACTATAGCTCTATAATATTAGTTAGTGTAAGCTATTACTTAATAGTAGCAACACGCGCAAGGTCTATATAAATACTACTCTATATAATAATAAATTTAAAGAAATGCACTTTGCTAGAAGTAAATGTATATTTCTTAAGATTTACGTCAAGCTCTGCTTTTTGCAATAAGTTAAGAATAGCGCGTATAGTACGCTAGTGTAGCGCGATATTATTATTATAAGTATAGATAAGGATTTTATCTAGGTAAACTATATATATATAATCTAAGTGCCCCTATAAAGCCTTATTAATATAGGCTTAAAAACTTACTAGGGCATTTATAAGCCTAAAAGACATAACAAGATACTTAAAGTGTCTATATTATGTCTTAAAAGTAGTCTTCTACTTGTCCTCTGCCCTTATCCTTAGATAATAGTAGGCGTCTTTTAGATCTAAGGTTGTGTAGTAACATGCGCCTAACAAGTAGTCTAGTATCTCTCTAATTAAAAGGAGTAGGTAATAATCTTTAATTGTAACAGTATTAAGGCCTCTATAATTTATATATAGGCGTAAGGTCCTATTCTTCTTTAGTATAAATAATATAGAAGCGCTAGCAAGACTAGTGCTATAGCGAATCTATCTTTTCCTTAGGGCCTCCTTAATGTATTTACAAAGCACCTAGAGCTTATAAAAAAAGAGAGTGTAAAAAGGCCTATAAAGAGGCTCTTTATTTTATTAAATAGGGATTGTATAATCTAAACTTTTAAGTTATAGGAAGGTCTTTATAGTATTGTTGTTAAAGATATTAGCATAGTCTTATAATACATTAAGAATACGCAGTACTTACGCTGTAGATACGTTTAACACGTATACTTTAGGCTTAATACACGCGCTATATAATTAAAGCACTTTTAAGAAATAAGTTCTTAAGTCTATAAGTCTTGCGTCCTTTAGAAATACCTTAGTAGCTACTAAGTTAATATTTGCCCTTATATATTCTTAGCGCTACATTTATTATCTACAGTTAATATAGATGCTCTCCTAGCTTAAGAAAAAGTTACTAAGTAGTAGTAGTGTGCCCTCTTTATCTACTCTATACGCAGTAACCTTTATAATACGCTCTATGCTATTATTATTCATAAAGCGTATCTAAAGCTTGTATACTATATATGTGTTCTACCTTTAAGATCTAATCTAACTAAAGTAGGGAAGTTCTACATCCTTAATAAGTTTAAGATCTATTTCTATAGCTATTTTTTAACTAATAAGGCTAATATCTGCTTGTAAGTCTAGAATAACTTAGAGTTTCTTTTCTATACTTGTTACTAAACGTGCGTAACATATGCGCTTTATTCCTAGTAAAATATCTATTAGTATGCGCCTTACTAATCCTAAGTTTATAGCAAGGCTTGTCCTTTTCTTATCTAATTTAAATTAACTAGGACTTTATTAGGATTACTGCTTTAACACTTGTTTACGTAGTGCCCCTTCTTCTAGCACTTAGAGTAGGTAATATTACTATTATTCTTACGCTTTTCTAGTACGTCTAGGGTAGTAGCAGTAAGGAAGTGCCCTTTCCTTTTTTTTATAATAGTGTTTTAGCTAAGCTACTTATGCGCTGTAGGTACTCTACGCATATTCCTTTTAAGAGTAGACCTAAGTGTAATAAGGTCTTCTTTAGTTACTAGAATCTAATAGTAATTAGTAATTATGTGTTATAGTTTAAGTCTTAGCTTTGTAAATAAGTGCTTAACTTTTTATACTTTACTATACGTTGTAAGTTAGTCTTTTAAGATATCTAGGTAGGTTGCAAATAATTAAATAGTCTAATCCTTCTACTACATAGCCTACGCGTGCGCAGTAGCTACTTCAAGGCTATAGTTAATAAAGTCTAAGAGTAAGTTAAGTAAATATTGCTTAAAATAGTTCTATATTAGTACTTCTTTCTTTGCTTTAAAAGAGCGCTTATAGTAAGTATACTAAAGCTCTTAAAGGTCTGCCCTAAGATACTGTATTACCTAAATTACTTTATTATTGTCCTTTTTAAACTCTTGTAGTAATAGCTAAAAAGCTACCTTATAAAAGTAAATAAACTTACAATGTTCTTTAAAGGTTTTGCCTAAGTATTTAGCTAGGTCTTTAAGTTTTAACGCGCGTTATATATACAGTATAAGTGTTGCTTTAAGTACGTTCTGCGTATAAGGAGATGAAATTAATACTATTTATATATTTAGGGTTCCGCCCTGTCTAATTCCTTCTAGCTGTGCTACTTCTTCTTCTAGATTACGCAGTTATTGCAAGAATTAAAGTTTATTATGTTACTTCTCTGCCGCTTAAATGCGCTCTTTAAGCGTTAGGGGTGCGTCTTAGGTACGCCCCCTAGGCTCTGCAGGTGTAGTGTGCCTTAATAGAAGTAGAGGAGGATTAGAGAGTGCTGCTAAAGTAGGGCTCTAGCTTCCTTAGTTACCTTAAGTGTTAGATCACGTTAAGAGAGCTATCTCTAGACTATTAGCCTGTAGGAGCGAGGTATTATTCTGTAAGGGGTAGCTTTAGGCAATAGTACTTGCTTCACACTATAGAAGATAGTGAGAGATAGCTTAGAATAATAACGTATATATTTTGACTAATAATACCTGCAAGAATTCTCTGTAGGCAAAGGCAGCTTATATACAGAATTACAAGTGTGCACGCTAGCAATAAGCGAGACTTAGCGGATCCAGGTCAACACACAGCCATCCGTGACAGTTTAGCTCCTTTTGCGCTTCTAAAGCCTTTAGCTCTTCTACAGAACTTACTGTTTTATTAAACAACTCTTGCTTCTTGCAACGCAACAGTTTCTTTTGTTTTTAAAGCTGCAACAGCTTCTTACGCGCCAAACAGGCACATAGCAAGGCTGCCTTAGCAACATCTTCTTCTACACGTAGACGCGCTTTTTTTTTATCTTTTATTTTTTTTAGATAACTTATCTCCTTATTAATACAGGAGTAGTTAGGTAAATAGCTTCAGCCTTTTAAGGCAACCATTTAACGCGACCACACATTTTATTGACACCTTTTTAGTTAAAAAAAAAGATTTTATAGCTAACAACAGGTATCTAGGCTTACGCCCCCTTGTTTAGCATTGCTAGCACGCAATTAGTGTGTCGCATGTTTAGACAGAACCAAAGAAAAGCAAGGCAAAGACACAAATTGCCTCTTAACTTAATACGCTCTATCCTGCTTATTCTTATTACTTTACTGCTAGGCGCTTTTAAATAAAGTAAAGCAGCAACACTAATATCGCCTTGCTTGCTAACCTATAGACGCAACAATAGAAAGCCTACTCCTCTTTTTCTGTTTCCTTTTATTGCTAATTTAACGTCTTGTAATAGCTGTTTAAGCTAAGTTCTAGTTTTTATACTTAGCCCTTACACAACAAACAAGAAGAAAAAGATACTAAAGCAATAAATCTTAAGTACCGCGCGAGTATTAGTAAATACCTTGAAATTTGTGTATTTTTTACACAACTAGCTAAATTAGGGCTTAATAATTTTTTTTATATAAAAATATTGCAGATAATGGACTTGTTTAGAATTTTTATAAACTCAGAAGTCTAACTAGGTAGTTAAGTTTGAAAATACTTAATAAATTCAGGTGTCTACATAAGTAGTTTAAGTTAGACTAAATTAGGTGCTAAGTAGAAAGTAGTAAAAGATGCTTTTTTTAAAAGAAAGCCTAGAATAAAAAAATACTTGCTGCAGAGGTTGCATGCTATTGCAGTATATTATATACAAGTTGTTCGTATGCAGTGCTATTTAAAAAGTAAAAAGCAGTAAGTAAGAAGCAGCAGCTTTATAACGTATTACAGGCTCCTGCTGTAGTACGTACTTGTTCTTTCCCTCCTCTATTGCATTATGTTACAATCCTATTGCAATCCTACTGTAATCCTATTACCAGCTATAGGCTGGCAATCGCCGTTAGACACGTTTTAACTAGTGTTGTTTTTAAGTACCTTAGCAAATTTTTTCGACCCTAATTATCGCTTAGTAGTCTTAGCTTTCTTCCTAGAACTTATCCACCTACTGTTCGAATCTCGTTAACTATACACAATCTTTTTTTTGACTTTTGCGACTGATTAGTAGAGGGTAGCCGCTTTTCACTTTTTTGGAAACCCCATATTGACTACAACAACAACCACCACCTTTGTCACCCTAAAAATAAAAGTAGTTAGGTAAAAGAACTGCCTTTAGCTTACACAACTACACGCTAAAATAAATGCAATTTTTACACTTCTTGTGCAGCAAGGACAGCTTGCAAGGCAACTGTTGCTTTATATAATAAGAACAGGCAACAATTGTAAAAACTTTAACACTTTTAATTTAATTAGCTTGGCAATAGCAGAACTTAGCAGAACAAAATAATAGTAAATGGCTTATAAGGACAATAAGCTTAGAGAGGAGAAATAGTATTACAACTGTAGACTAGAGCAGGGCACCGCTACCTTAAGAACTAATACAGCAATAACTAAAGACTAGAGATTAGGTAACAAGGTTACGTAACTAGTTCTACAGTTCTAGAAGTCCTAGAGTAACTTTAAGATGTTTAAGACTTTAGCACAACTTAAGATCTCTAGGACTTTTTATGTATATAGTACTAGGCACTAAACTCTTATAGCTTAGTGTATTCAATTTAGAGTTTTACATAGTAATTAATCTAAGGATTAATACTTAATTCTTAACCCTCGTGTTATTATATTCATCTTCCAATCGTGCTAACACACCCCGTACTATTACATCGATCTTCTAATCGTGCTAGTACACTACCGTCCATCGCACTCGCTCATTTCCCGAAAACCAACCTAGATCATCTTCGGACGATTTTCACACAGGCCTCCTTTAAGAAAATAACAATCTTAAAAGCCTTTAAGGCTACAGGCCTCTTACCTTTTAATGCTAAAGTTGTATCAAAAAGGTTTATTATTAAAAGCTCTTTAAGCAATAATAGTAAGTCCTTAGGCTTAAGTACCTTAAATCAAAGGAAAGTTAAACGCCTCTTGCGTGAGGTAGTCGAAAATCGAGGTGATAAACAAGCTTAAAGGCTAAGCTAGGTTTATTACTAAATTTTAACTTAAAAGACCCTTTTTAAGCATAAAGTTAAGGGCCTACGCAAGACTCTAATTAATAAAAGAACACGCAAGAAATTAGGCAGGCCTCTTCTACTCTAGAATCCTAAGAAGTACTAAGGTGGAGCTATAGTCCAGTCTCTAAAGAAGGTGAAGGAGGCACGTAATTGCTAGCAGCTCTAAGAGCGCAAGAAGGAGCAGGTACAACACTAAAAAGCTAAGATAAATAGGCATTGTAAGAAGACAAGGCAGGCAAAGGCGAAGAAAAAAGAAATAAGGCAACAGGCAAGGGCTGCAGCTTATTTAGTGAGGGAGAAGGAGAAGGCTAAGAGGGCTGCTAAACAGGCCTTTAGGGCAGCTGCTCGCAGGACTACAAAACAACTCTAACAATCTATAAAAACTTCTTAAAAAAGTATGAGAAGCAGCTTTGAAGCTCTTAAGAAATTTACTTAAAAAAGAGGCTTATTGCAAGCCTTACAAGTAGTAGAAGGCTTCTAGACTGGCAAGCTATCCCTGAAGTCGGATCAGACCACCACGCTATCCTGTTTAGTATTGTTAACCAAGGGCAACTACCAAGGCAGCCAAAGAAATACAACACAAAAAAATCAAATTGGAGCCTGTTTAATGATACCTTACAAGAGGAAATAATTTAAGTAAAGCTAGAGGATCAGTTACTAACTCTACCACGCGCATCAAACCACCGCTCGAGACAACTTCTCCTAGGCCTTAACAAACCCTTAGAGGAGAGCCTAGATAAAGTAGTAGAGGACTTTACATCAGCAATCTAACAGGCACTTAAAAGATCTACCCCTCTTGTAAACTAGAAACTAAAACTAAAACCCTAGTAGACTAACAAGCTGGATCTCCTTAAGGCTACCCTAAATAGAGCCTTTTAAGAATACAAGCAAGTAGCAAGAAGAGAAAACAACACGCTATACTTATAGAAAAGAGATTACTTGCTTGCAAAGAGCAAATACTTTAGAGCTATTAAGAAAGCTAAGCTTAACTATTAAGAATAGTTCCGCTAAAACGAATCGCCTAAAGAGATATTTAAAGTAATAGCCTATACAAAAAACAACCTCTTAACAAGAATCCTTGCTATTAGAAGAAAAGAATCTTTTAGAGAGAAGTGCTATACCTTTAGAGAGGAGTTATTCCTACTACCTCCTTCTACATCTGCCTAATTACTTAATAATTACTAAGGATACTACAAATAGGAGTGGCTAATTTTATCTAGAGAGGAGCTTAACACAGCCTGCTAGAAAATAAAAGCTACCTTACTAGGACTAGATAGAATTAGCTAAGAAGTTATCTTAAAGGCATACAGATATTAACCTACTATCTTCTTTAAAGTCTATATAGCTTTGTTTAACTTAGGATACTAACTAAGATGCTAGTAAAAAGAAAAAGGTGTTATCCTTAGAAAGCTAAACAAGCTAGACTACTGAATTCTAAAAGCATATAGAGTTATCTCCCTCTTATAATATCTAGGGAAGGCACTAGAAAGACTCTACTTAAAAAGATTAGGTACCTTAGCAGAAACAACTAGCCTGCTACACCCTACACAAATAGGAGGTAGGCTTAAGAAATTAGCTATTAACGCTGCACTCTTCTTCTACAACAATATTTAACAACAGAGAAAGAGAAATAGAGTTACCTTAATAGCCTTTTTAGACATTAGAGGCGCGTTTGACTATTTATCTAAGAATAAGCTTCTAGAAAATATAAGTAACTAACAGCTACCTACCTACCTCTTATTATAGACAAACTCCTTCCTTACAGAGAGGCTCTTAAAGCTATATTTTAATAGGCAAATAGAAGAACTATAGAAGGTTAATACTAGTACACCTTAAGGAAGCCTAGCCTTGCCTATCCTATTTCTAATTTACACAAAACTGCTATTCTAGTTAATTATATCAAACGGCAACATATACTCTTTATCTTACATAGACAACCTTTAGATCTTAATATTAACAACATCTATTAAGAAAAACATTAAATTACTTAAAAAGAAGTTAGCAAACCTCTTTATATAAGCAAAAGAGTTAGCTATTAAGTTTAATAGTACAAAAACAGAATTAGCAAATTAGATAAGATTTAAGAAAGATATAAACAGATTTCTTATACTACCTAATTAAGAGACCTTTTAGCTAAAAGGACTAGTTAGATAGCTAGGTATCTTCTTTAACAAGACTCTTAAATTTAGAGAACACTGCTACATAAAGATATAATAAGCAAATTAAGCCTGTTTCCGCCTAAGCAGGCTAGCTAATATTAATAAAGGCCTCTTACTAAGAGTAATAGGGTAATTATACTTAGCGTGCATTACTAGTGTAGCTAATTACGGATGTTAGCTATTTTAGAAAGGCTAACAATACGTCCTTTATAAGAGGCAAAAACTACAAAGCTAGGCCTGTAGAAAGATTTTAGTAACGTTTAAATCTTCCCCTGTAATGCCTAGTAAGGTAGAAGCTACTCTATTTCTACTTAGAGTTAGGCTAGACAATACTATAAGAAGATACACCTTTAGATCTACTTTACTAGACTTAAATTACCCTTTAAAAGCTGCTATTAACAATAATAGAGGAGAGCAACTTAATTAAATTTAAGAATCCATTACCTTAGCCCTCTTAGATAATATAGAGGAAATACAACACTACGCCTTTACACTACAGAATGCTAGGACTCTCCACAAGGTCTATATATTAAATATACTAAAAGACATTAAAGCTGAAAACTATAAGAAACTACTAGCAGACAACAACCTTCTATTAATATACTTAGATGCCTTAGCTATAAGGGACAGTAAAGGTATTAGCGTAGGCGTTGCCTTCTACAAAGGAGCTACTCTTATTAAAGAACTACAAGCGAATATAGGAAACAACTAGAGGGTATTACCTTAGGTTTAGAGAAAGCAGTTAGCCTATTAAACAACTACTTAAACGTTAATATTTATGCAAATAATTAGGCTGCTTTATTTTAATTAAAAAACACCTTAAACAACCTTAGCTAAGAGTGGCAAATTAGGTGTATTAAGGCAGCAACTTAACTAGAAAGAAAAGGCATTACTCCTACGCTATATTAGGTCCTAGGACACTAAGAGATACTAGGAAACGATTAAGTAGACTCCCTAGCAAAAGAGGCTACAAAAATAAACTCCTTAACAAATAAGACAAGCCTAGCAGTTATTAGTTCTTAAATTAAACAGCTAGCAAATGTTAATTAGTTAAGCCTTCTAGAGAATTACAGGAAAAAACCTACTACTAAGAACCTAAGCACCTACTTAGTAACCTTTAAATAGAAAATATAGAAACAGATACTTATCCCCTTTACTAGGAGAGATATATCTAGCTCTTCCTTTTAATTCAAACTAGTTTATAGCTACCTAAAGAGCTATCTATTTAAGAGAGGAAAAGTAGAATCTAAAACTTGCTTATTCAATTTTAGAGCTACATAAGACACAGTTTATATAATCCTTAGATACTAACTATATAAGGATAGTAGAGCTATACTTTAGAATTTATGTACAGAGCTAATCTCTCTACAATATCTTTTTTAAACAGAAGCAGGCATTAAGGCTACTTTAGCTTTTATTTAAGAAACTAGGGTTAGTACACAGGCCTGGTACAAAGGAAACTCCGATAACTAGATGCAATCGCCTAGCTAGACGACTAAGCTCTAAGCACCTCTCCCCCTCCTCCCCTCCTCCTCCTCCCCCTTCTCGACCTTGCACAATAGGCTAAGAGGCTCACCTTTATTTAGATAAACCACCCCTTGTAAATTACTTAGAAGATAAGAAAAACTACGTAGATACCTGCAGGCCTCGGCCTGCACGTCTTATCTAGCCCTTCAGGCTGAGAAAGGACGTTAAACTACAAAAAAAAAGTAGTAGAGAGCCTTAAGGTAGTGTTACAGCTTAACTAGCGTCTACCTTACGCACAGGGCGCACAATTAAAACTCCAACTTGATTTCTATAGCTATATATATTATTTAAGTCCTATAGATCTCACTACTAAAAAAAATCGCAAAAGTAGCTATTGTGTGAGGCTCTACAGCCTCAAGTTTGGTAGTGGTTTTGGTGTTCAGGTGGCACTGTATGGTGGGGGTGGCCGCTATGACCGTCAAACTCGGTACCCTCCGTGCGCAGCCAACGAGCCAAGTCAGCCAACGAGCCAACGAGCCACCCCAACGATAAGTTGACGATAGAAAAATGAAGCTGTAGACGCCCACACAAAAGCTATTATCGCGAAATTTCCTAGTGTATCGCTATATAGAGCCTTGCGCATCAATTGTACTATTTGTATTTGGCTAGTAACCGGCTGTTGCGGCCGCGCTTAGTGATTACCGAGGTGGACGGCGTAACGCGCATGACGGCGTAACGCGCACCCCCACCAAAACAACACTACCTTTCAACACCTGATAACTCCACCAATATGGATCTAATTTAGGAAGCAATTAATAAAATTAATTTATGCGCACTAGGCGTATCTTTCTTATATATAAAGTTTATAGAAAAGTATAGTATAGTACAATCTACGCTCTCTTAAAGATACTAAGGTGTTTTAACCTTGCGCAACCTTAAGGCTTAAAATTAATAGGCTCTCTATCTATAACAGGAGCTAGAGCTCTTATAGTATATTAAACAGCTTACTAGGCAAGGCCTTGCACCTACACAAGCTATAATATAAAATTTCGCCTTATAGATTGTAAGAAGAGAAGTTAGAGTACACTAAGTTAATTGCTCTGTTTACTAGTACCTTAATAAGCTTATTTTAAGATAGACAACAGGCATAGATAATAATTGCTATAAAGCTAATTCTAAAAAGAAGTACAGCTTATACTTTAATCTTCTATGTAAGAAAATTAAGCAGTACTATATTAAAGCACGTTATATATATAATATAGATAAAAAGGGCTTTCTCCTTAGTATCTTAGGAAGATTAAAGAAAATCTTTAGTAAGCCTTTATATAAGCAGAGAAAAAGAAGGAGTAGAATTTAAAATAGCTTATCAGAGTAGATAACTCTCCTAGCCTATATCTACGCTAATAAATCTTACCTAGCGCCTACTCTTATATATTAATTAACCTTAGGATTAATACAGGACACCTAGTTACAAGCTTTTAATTTTAACACTTATTAAGTTTCAATTTCCTTATTACTCTTTAGCTAGAAAATAACAATATTAGTTTTATATAGCTTTAATAGGTGTGTAATTGTAATACTATAGTAAAAACTTAATTTTTTTATTAATTACTTATTCTGAATAGCTATAGATCTTACTTTACTATAGATTTTATTAAGTACTATAATTAGAATAGGATTGTTCTTGTAGTTTATCCTCCTTATTTAACTTACACGCTAGAGCCTTTTAATGTTACCCTGTTTAAGCCTCTCTTATTAGCTTACTAGGCTAAGATATCTAGATTTTTAGAGAGGAACTAGTGTCTTACCTTAATAAGTTAGAGGAATTTCTTTTATCTCTTTTACTAAGCCTATTAGGTCTCTTCTAAAGAACTAATAATCCTAACAGCTTTTAAAGCTATAGGCCTTTTACTATTTAATCTTAAAGTTATATTAAAAAAGTTTAGTATTAAGAGCCTTTTAAGTAATAGTAAGTTTTTAGGCTTAGGTACTTTAAATTAAAAGAAAGTTAAACGCCTTTTACGTAAGGTAGTTAAAGACTTAAGTAATAAACAAGCTTAAAGGCTAAGCTAAGTTTAATACTAAATCTTAACTTAAAAGATATATCTTAAGCATAAAGTTGAGGGCCTACGCAAGGCTCTAATTAATAAAGAAATGCGTAAAAAACAAGGCAGGCCTCTTCTACTCTAGGAGCTTAAGGAGTACTAAGGTGGAGCTATAGTTTAGTCTCTAAGAAAGGTAAAAAAGGCACCTAATTGCTAGCAGCTCTAGGAATGCAAGAAGGAGCAGGTACAACACTATAAAGCTAAAATAAATAAGCATTATTAGGAAATAAGGTGGGCAAAAGTAAAAAAGAAAGAAATAAGGTGTTAAGTAAGGGCTACAGCTTAATTAGTAAAAAAGAAAGAGAAAGCTAAGAAAGCTACTAAATAAGCTTTTAGGGCAGCTGCTTGCAGGACTATAAAACAACTTAAACAATCTATAAAAACTTCTTAAAAGAGTAAGAAGAGCAGCCTTAAGGCTCTTAAAAAGGCTACTTAAAAATAAGGCTTATCGTAAGCCCTATAAGTAGTAGAGAGCCTTAAGGTGGTGTTACAGCTTAGCTAGCGTCTACCTTGCGCACAGGGCGCGCGATTAGAACTCTAACTTAATTTCTATAGCTATATATATTATTTAAGCCCTATAAATCTTACTACTAAAAAATCTTGCGATAGTAGCTATTGTGTAAGGCTCTATAGCCTTAAGTTTAGTAGTAGTTTTAGTGTTTAAACTGCGCGTTACACCGTTATGCGTGTTAACCTGTCTGTGCGCGTACTGTGTCTGTGCGCGCAACACGCCGGGTCGCGAAACGCGCCACCCCAACAACATAAGATAACTAGAAAAATAAGGCTGTACAGCCACTAACAATGGCTATTATCACGAGATTTAGTAGAGTTGTACTAAATAGAGGCTTGCGATCAATTTGTACTACTTGTATTTACTTAGTAGCTTAGTGGTGCGGCCGTAGCAGGTCGTCTGACTCGGGACGGCTAGTGCAACCACTACAGCTTGTACATAAGATAAATTAACAACAACACATTTCTAACACTTCTGCTTTTAAGTATATCTTTATAAGGCTTTGCACTCACTGTTTTAGGACCATTGTATAGCTTTTTTTTAGCATCGCAGGCTTGTTTCTAGCGCTCCTTTTTAGCCTCCTTAGTAGCTTTCTCCTTCTCCATTACCTCCTTAAGTCTCTCTCTTTTAACCTGTCTTTCTTAGACTTGTTAAAGCTTGTATAATTAAGCTTGCTTCTTTAAGTAAGCCCTCTTAGTTTTCTGTAGTTGTAGTTCTTATTTTTCTTGTTGTTGTACTATCTTATCTTCCTAAGCCCAACGGACCTTACAAGGAGACTAGAATATAGCTCTTCTGTAGTAGTCCTTCTTTTTATTAAGTTATAGTGTAAAGCTCTTCTTTTTGTGCTTTTTTTTCACCAAAAGAGCCTCCTTTAAGCCCTTTATACTATAGTGAAGTAGCCTATTTTAGACTAAGATATAGTGGAGAGACCTGCGTAGCTTTCTAGACTCTTTTAAGCTTTTATCTCAACTTAATTAACGTATAAGAGACTCTATTTTAAGCTAATTTTTACTACTAAGTGCTAATCAAGAGCTTTTATCTAAACTTGAAGCTTCTTTTCTAAATCTTTTAAGTATAACGTCCTAGTTTAGTAGTACAATACTAGTAGCTTTAAAGGACTTTTTGATAGTATTTTTAGTAAAAGCAATACCTTAGGCACGCTAAAACAACAGAAAAAAGTCCTCCTTTTGTACTAGGAGAAGCCGCTAACTTTCTTAAAGATAAGATAAGAGCTAGTTTAAGTAGGCGTCTAATAGAGGCTTGAACAATGCTACATTAAGTAGCTGAAGCGTATAGGTTAAATAAGGAGGAAAGACAGCTAATTGGATCTTGTTGTTGTTGCATTAGTTAATAAAATCTATTGTTACATAGGATCTATTTATTTATTTTTTTAAGGTGTCAAAGGTGGTGGTTGTTGTTGTAGTTAAAATGGGGTTCCAAAAAAGTGAAAAGCAGCTACCCTCTACTAATTAATCGCAAAAGTCAAAAAAAAGATTATGTGTAGTTAACGAGATTCGAACGGTGGGTGGATGAGTTCTGGGAGGAAAGCTTAGACCACTAAGCAATAATTAGGGTCAAAAAAATTTGCTAAGGTACTAAAAAACAACACTAGTTAAAACGTGTCTAACGGCGATTGCCAGCCTATGGCTGGCAATAGGATTGCAACATGATGCAATAGAGGGAAAGGACACGTACGTACCGCAGCGGGAGCTTACAATACTTTATAAAGCTAAAGCCGCTACTTCTTACCTACTGCTTCTCACCTTTTAAATAGCACCGCATATGAATGATTTGCATATAATACACTGTACTGCACCATAGCGTGCAACCTCTGCGGCGAGCATCTCCTTATTCTAGGCTCTTTTCTAAAAAAAAAGCATCCTTTACTACTGTCTACTTAGCACCTAATTTAGTCTAACTTAAACTGCTTATACAGACACCTAAATTTATTAAGTATTTTAAAACTTAACTACTTAGCTAAACTTCTAAGTTTATAAAATTCTTAAATAAGTCTCTTATTCACAATATCTCTATATACAAAAAGATTATTAAGCCCTAATTTAGCAGTTGTAAAAGGAATACACAATCTCTAGGGTATTTACTAATACTAGCGCAGTACTTAAGATTTATTGCTTTAGTATCCTCCTCTTCCTATTTATTGTGTAAGGGCTAAGTATAGAGACTAGAACTTAGCTTAAACAGCTATTACAAGACGTTAAATTAGCAATAGAGAAGGAAGAGGTAGGAAAAGAGGAGTAGGCTTTCTATTATCGCGTCTATAAGTTAGCAAGTAAGGCAATAATAGTATTACTACTTTATTTTATTTAAGAGCACCTAGTAGTAAAGTAATAAAAATAGGCAGAATAAGGCGCGTTAAGTTAGAAGGCATTTTGCGTCTTTGTCTTGCTTTTCTTTATTTCTATCTAAACATGCAATACACTAATTGCGTGCCAGCAATGTTAAATAAGGGGGCATAAGCCCTAATACCTGTTGTTAGCAATAAATCTTTTTTTTTACTAAAAAGGTGTCTACAAAATGTGTGGTTACATCAAAAGGTTGTCTTAAAAGGCCAAAGCCAATATAGGATCTATAGCTGTTAAAAATAAATAATTAATAACTTAAGTAAGCTTTCTGTCTAGTCTTGCAGTTAAAGATATCTTTAAGCTAAGCTAGCCTAATATTGTTAGTTGTCTAGCCTAAAGGAGATAAGCTAACAAAGACTAAGTGCTTTTCTTATTTAATAGACGCTACTTAGCTTAATTATATAGTGTTGTTAGACAATTTAAATACGATACTTAGCGGTAATGCCTGTCTATCTAAACAAACACAAGCTTTTACTATTATTTACTTTTTATTGCTATCTTAAATTAATGCTGTAACCCCTTTTGCATTGTATAATGTCTTACTAAATACTCTTTTTAATTGTCTAGTCACACTAATTATAAAGCCCTTTTTATCTATATTGTATTTATAACGAGCGTCTACTTTATACTCAGCTATCTTATTGTGCAAAAGATTAAAATATAGGCTGTATTTAGCTTCTAAACTAGCGTTGTGAGGCTTACAGTCTATGCCTGTCTGCTAGTGTAAGATAAGATAGGTCAGGTTTCTGTTAAGGAAGCGCGTAACCTAGCTCTCTAAAACCTCTCTACTAGCTAAAGATAACGCAAAGTTGCGTATTATAGTTCTTGTAGGTAGTATACGCTTTTCTGTTAATCTTTCTATATATTATACAAGCTCAGTTTCGCGTTGTAGGTAAAGGAGAAAGTAGGTAGCTTTGCGGGTACGCATTTAGTTCGAGTGGCGTTGTTGCAGTGTTAACTGTACAACACTATGCTTTTTTACAATTTAGCAGTAGCTAAAATTATCGCCAGCTTTACGCAATTCTAAATCTTTAATTACTTCTTAAATCGGATCTATATTAGTGGAGTTATAGGGCGTCGCAGTAGGGTGTTATGATGTTAGGGGTGGCGCGTTTCGCGACCCGGCGCGTTGCGCGCACAGACACAGTACCGAGGTAGACGGCGTAACGTGTATGACGGCATAACGCGCGGTTTAAACACTAAAACTACTACTAAACTTAAGGCTGTAAAGCCTTACACAATAGCTACTATTACAAGATTTTTTAGTAGTAAGATCTATAGGGCTTAAATAATATATATAACTATAGAAATTAAGTTAGAGTTCTAATCGCGCGCCCTGTGCGCAAGGTAGACGCTAGCTAAGCTGTAACACTACTATAAGGCTCTCTACTACTTATCAAGCTTGTAATAATCCTTTTTTTAAGTAGCCTTTTTAAGAGCCTTAAGGCTGCTTTTCTTACCTTTTTAAGAAGTTTTTATAGATTGTTTAAGTTGTTCTGTAGTTCTATAAGCAGCTGCTCTAGAAGCCTATTTAGCAGCCCTCTTAGCCTTTTTCTTTTCCTTTACTTATTAAGCTGCAGCCTTTGCCTGTTATTTTCTTTTTTCTTTTTTGTTTGCTTACCTTGTTTCTTTATAATAATTATTTATTTTAGCTTTTTAGTGTTGTACCTGCTCCTTCTTGCGTTCCTAGAGCTGCTAGCGATTATGTGCCTTCTTCACCTTCCTTAGAGACTAGACTATAGCTCTACCTTAGTACTCTTTAGGCTCCTAGAGTAGGAGAGGCCTACCTTATTTCCTGCGCGTCTTTTTATTAATTAGAGCCTTGCGTAAGCCCTTAACTTTATGCTTAAAAAGGGTCTTTTAAGTTAAGATTTAGTAATAAACCTAGCTTAGCTTTTAAGCTTATTTATTACTTAGATCTTTCACTACCTTATGCAGGAGGCGTTTAACTTTCTTTTAATTTAATGTACTAAAGCCTAAGGACTTACTATTGCTTAAAGGGCTCTTAATACTAAACCTTTTTAATTTAACTTTAAGATTAAAGGGTAAAAAGCCTATAGCCTTAAAGGCCTTTGGGATTGTTATTATCTTAAAGAAAGCCTGCTAGGCTTATTAGAAGAGGTAAAAGAAATCCCTCTTACTTATTAAGGTAAGACCCTAGTTCCTCTCTAGAAATCTAGATATCTTTGCCTAGTAAGCTAATAAGAGAGGCTTAAAAAAAGTAATATTAAGAGGCCACGACATGTAGGTTAAATAAGAAGGATAAACTGCAAGAAGAATCTTATTCTAATTACAGTACTTAACAAAATTTATAGTAAGGTAAGATCTATAGCTGTCTAAAATAAGTAATTAATAGAAGGATTAAGCCTTTGCCTTAGTATTGCAATTAAACACCTATTTAAGCTACGCAAGACTAAAATTATTATTTATTTAGCTAAAGAGTAATAAAGTATTTTAAACTTAATAAGTCTTAAGATTAAGATCTTGTAAATAGGTGTCCTGTATGAATTCTAAGGTTAATTAATATATAAGGGTAGGCGCTAGGTAAGATTTATTAGCGTAGATGTAGTCTAGGAGTGTTATTTACTCTTATAAGCTATCTTAAATAGTACTTCTCTTTTTTTCCTACTTGTATAAAGGCTTACTAAAGATTTTCTTTAATCTTCTTAGGATACTAAGGAGAAAGCCCTTCTTATCTATATTGTATATGTAACGCGCCTTAATATAGTACTGCTTAATTTTCTTATATAGAAGATTAAAGTATAGGCTGTACTTCCTCTAAGAATTAGCCTTATAGAAATTGTTATCTATGCCTATTATTTATCTTAAAAAGCTTATTAAGGTACTAGTAGATAAAGTAATTAACTTAATATACTCTAACCTCTCTTCTTGCAATCTGTAAGGTGAAATTTTGTATTATAGCTTATGTAGGTGTAAGGCCTTGCCTAGTAAGCTCTTTAATATACTGTAGGAGCTCTAGCTCCTGTTGTAGATAAAGAGCCTATTAATTTTAAGCCTTAAGGTTGCATAAGGTTAAAACACCTTAGTATCTTTAAGAGAGTGTAGATTGTACTATACTATACTTTTCTACAGACTTTGTATATAAGAAAGATGCGCCTAATGCGCGTGAATTAATTTCATTAAATGCTTCCTGAATTAGATCTACATTAGTGGAGTTATTAGGTGTTAAAAGGTAGTGTTGTTTTGGTGGGGGTGCGCGTTACGCCGTCTACCTCAGTAATGCACATGTTTGCGTAATGCACACCCTAATAATATCAACACCTCAACTTTAACTCGTCATAACTCTACTAATATAGACCTAATTTAAGAAGCAATTAAAGAAATAAAATTGCGCAAACTAGGCGTATCTTTTAGCTATTCTTAAATTGCAAGAAAGTATAGCATTATACGCACAACGCTAATAAGGAGGCACTAGGCGAAATGCTAGCCACGCGACATTGCCCACCTTTCTCTCTACCTACAACGCGAAAAAGAGCTTGTACAATATAATAAAGCTCTTTCTAAGAGGCGTACACTACTTTTACAAATAATACTATACAATCTTATATTATTTTTACTTAAAAGAGAGGCTTTAGAAAGCTAGATTTCTCACTTTCTCCACTAGAACTCCTCTTATCTTATCTCTTGTTAGCAGAGACCTATAGACCAAAAGCGCCACAAAGCCGATTCAGTAACTAAGTATAAGTTATACTTTAAGCTAATACATAATAAGATAAAAGAGTATAATATACAGCCCTCTTACATCTTTAATATAAATAAAAAGGACTTCTTACTTAAGGTACTTAGATGATTAAAGAGAGTCTTTAGTAAGCGATAATATAAAAGATGAGGAGTTATTTTAAGCCTACAAAATAGCTTAAGAGAGTTGATTACAGCCCTAGCCTGTATCTGTTTAGATAGTACACTTCTTTCTTTATCTCTTTTTTTTTAGTTAAACGCTAGAGCTCTAAAATAAGCCTAGGTAAAGGCAATTAATTTAAACAAGCACCTAGTCTTTGTTACCTTATTACTCTTTAAATAGACTAACAATAATATAGGCCTAGCTTAGCTTAAAAAGGTCTTTAAAAGAGAGACTACACGCTATGCTTAAACTAGATACTAATTACTTATTATTAATAGCTATTTATCTTATGTAACTATAGATTTTCTAGATTATTGCAACAACTATAAGATCCTAGTTACAGTATATCCTCTTTATTTAACTTATAGGCTTTAGCCACTTAATGTTAGGATGTTTAGGCCTTTAGCGTCAGCTTACTGAAAGGAGTTGTTAAACTTCTTCTATTAGAGCTATAGAATCCTGTCTTTAGTAAAAGGAGACTTCTTTAAGCTTTTTTAGAAGGCTTAGCGTACAGCTTTTAGAAAGGAGACTATGATAAGCTCCTTTAAGGTAACTAGCATCAACTTACTTAACCTAGGCGTTATACTTTAAAGATTCTAACAGGAGACCTCTCAGGCCTCTAGTTTAGATAAAAGCTCTTCTTCTGTCCTTCGTAGAGATAATTAGCTTAAAATTAAGTCTATTATACGCCAGGAGGTAAAAGAGTTTAATAATAAAGAGTTGAAAAAGCTTTACTAAAGCCTCTATTACTTCTTAGCTTAAAATAGTATCCTTAAAGGAGAAATCTAAGGCTTAAGGTGGGCTCTAAAGGTTAAAAAGAGACAGTAAAAGAAGAGCTGCACGCTTTAACTTAATAATTTTAAGAAATACTATAGAGGAGCTATCTTCTAGTCACCTAAGAAGATCCGCCAAGCTAAGGAGGATGAGATAGAACGACAACAGCAACAACAGCAATTACAACTTTAGAAAGCTAAAAAATCTAAGTTAAAGAGGTAAGCTTAATTGTACAAGCTTTAAATAGCTTAAGAGAAGCGTGTTAAGAGAGAGAGGGTTAAGAAGGTGAGGAAGAAGGAGCGGGGTAAAAAGCAAGCTAAAAAGAAGCGTTAAAAAGCAGCCTGCAAGGCTAAAAAAGCTATATAATTATCTTAAAAGGGTAAGCGCAAAGCCTCACAAGGCTCCTCTTATAAGCAGAAGCGCTAGAAACGTGTTGTTAATTTATCTTATGTACAAGCTCAGGTGGCGAAAACAGCCATCCTAACTCAGACCACCCGCCACAGGCGCACCACCAAGCAACCTAGCAAATTTAGATAGCCAAATGAATTGCATGCATATAATTACTACAACTCTATAAAATCTTATAATAATAGCTTTTAGTTGTTGTTGTACAGCCTCATCTTTAGTAATAGAGATTTTGGTGGGGTGTGCATTACGAGAACATGTGCATTACGCGCACAGACAGGTTATGTACGCCGTCCACCTCGGTAGGTATACCGAGGTGGACGGCGTAACGCGCATGACGGCGTAACGCGCACCCCCACCAAAACAACACCACCTTTCAACGCCTAATAACTCCATCAATAAAGATCTAATTTAGGAAGCAATTAATGAAATTAATTCACGCGCATTAGGCGCATCTTTCTTATATACAAAGTTTATTGAAAAGTATAGTGTAGTATAATCTACGCTCTCTTAAAGACACTAAGGTGTTTTAACCTTGCGCAATCTTAAGGCTTAAAATTAATAGGCTCTCTATCTATAATAGGAGCTAGAGCTCTTATAGTATATTAAATAGCTTACTAGGCAAGGCCTTACATCTACACAAGCTATAATATAAAATTTCGCCTTACAGATTACAAGAAGAGAGGTTAGAGTATACTAAGTTAATTACTTTATCTACTATTACCCTAATAAGCTTATTTCAAGATAGATAATAGGCATAGATAACAATTACTATAAGGCTAATTCTAGAAGGAAGTACAGCTTATACTTTAATTTTCATACGTAAGAAAATTAAGTAGTACTACGTTAAAGCGCGTTATATATACAATACAGATAAGAAGGGCTTCCTCTTTAGTATCTTAGGAAGATTAAAGAGGATCTTTAGTAAGCCTTTATACAAGTAGGGAAAAAAGAGAAGTACTATTGAGGATAGCTTATAAGAGTAGATAACACTCCTAGCCTATATCTGCGCTAATAGATCTTATCTAGCGCCTACTCTTATATATTAATTAACTTTAGGATTAATACTGTACGGGTGTTGGAGTGTATGAAGACATACTACTACGAGGGCATGAGATCACTAGTGGTCAGATCATGCGAGAACAAGGGTGGTAAGATAAAGATCTCATTATAGTTTGTATCTAGAAGAGAAGTACCTGAGTTGAGTTGTAAGGTGGAGGATTGATCGATGATATACTTGTTTTAATCCCCAAAACGAGCTATATACCTCTAGATTAGGTGGTTAAGCACTAACCTAGTAAGCAGCAGGGTATCACCCTGTGCACTAGCACATACCTCCCCTTCCTGCAAGCTTGGCCCCATCAAGCGACCTACTCAGCAGAAGGAAAAACAGCAAAACAAAGGAAATAAAACAAAAGAAATAAAGCAAAGGAAATATAACTTAATCACCCTATATTTATCCTAGACCCCTTCCCTTACTTTTTTAAACGTTCACTTTAACGAGGTTCTTAAGCAGTAGTTAAAGCACGTAGCCTAGGCGCAGGTGCTGTAGTAGGCTCAGGGATAGGAGTGGCAGGCGCTTAAGATTCTAATATTAATTAAAGGCGACTATAAAAAGGCTGCCTAGTTAGAGTTGTTAGCACTAAGACGTTATTTAAGATAATAGTACCTAATTAAGAATAAACGCTAGAAAGGCGTTGCGTAGAGGAGAGCATTGCAGGATCTTTGCTCTCCTAGAAAACTTAGCACTTATTAGCCTTTAGGCTAAGTTCCTCTTAGAGGCGTTGTAGAGAATTAGCTTAAGAGAAATTCGTATCCTACCTATTTTAGTCCTTTATTATATAAGAAGGGTTCTATCTAAAGTTAGTAAAGTATAAATAGTCTAGGAATCCTTAAACTAAATTAGTATAAAAAGTGTCTTTTTCTAATTCTTGCACTGCAGGCTATAGGTTAATAATTTGCTATAGCACATAGTTATAGTATTCCTTAATATAGTTGTTAATCTACTCCTTGTTAGCGTTCTATAGCATGTCATTTAGCTCCTTACAGACAAGAGGATTGTCCTACTTAGCCTATCTAATAAGGGCCTTCTAGATCTTAGACTTATATTTAATATAAACATTAGTAGGGAATAGCTAATTAATTCCTCTAAACTTTTTAGGATAGCCTAAAGGAATACAAGGAGTAGTAGTAAGGTTATAATAAGCTTTACAAATTTCTTTATAAGTTCCTATAGTAGGCACCTCTATTACTCTATTACAGACTATAACGAACTAAGGGAGGATAGTGTAGCAGTTATAAGTAGTTAGGCTAGTAGATCTATAAAGTAGTAAAAGTAATAAAATTTAAACTTGCCCTTTCTTGTAGATTTGCTTTGCCTAGTAAGTGTTAGGAGCTAGTTTCTGTGTATCCTCTAGCTAGTTTATCTTGTCTTCCTATCCTTTAATAAGACTGTTTTATAATTTAACGCCTGCTTCTTTGCGCTACCTTAAGTACTTAAGCACATAGTTGTAAAAGCCTAAGAGCATCTTTATGCAGTTATTCTTATCCTTATTATTAAATAATACGCTGCCTTAGATTATATCTACACTAAGACCTTTAGTTATTGCTTACTTAAGGTTAAGGTTAATGTGCTTAAAGTAAGTTTAATCACCCTTCTTAGCGTACTTAGCGTAGTAGGGGTAAGAAATTAAAGTGTGTTCCTTATAGAGCATGGCATATTGCAAATGTTACGTAGCTATCTAAGGTTTAGCTTCCTGTCTATGCGTCGTAGATAGAAGCAGTACATCTTAAAGGTTTTAATAATAATATCCTTAACCTAACTGTCCTTAAACAGCTAGGTACAGGCGTTAGTAATAATGCTTCTAGTGCGTTAGAACTCCTTAGCTTGTAGTTAAAACTCTATAGTATTAATAACCTCGTCCTAAGTAGGGAGGGGATAGAGATTAAGTTTAGAAAGTTAATAGCAGTAGCTTAGCAGGTCCTTATCCTGCTTAGCTAGACAATACTTGCTAGTAAAAAGCTTTAAAATAATAGGGTCTAATTAGAATTCTTGCTAGCGGCTCTATTCTATGTATAGTAAGAGCAGACATTTGTTAAGTATATTAGACGGCATAGCCCTCTTAAACAAACCTATAACGCTCACAGCAGTATGCTTATAAATACAGTATACCTGCTTGTATAATAGGTTATTAGAGCTAGGCTATTATCTAATATTAACCTTATAGTACTACTCCTTGATAACTTAAACGTAGTTAGGATTAGTAATTAATTTCTTTGCGTAGGCTTACTTAAGCAGCTTAAAGAAAGCTAAAGTAGAATTCTTGCAATAACACCCTACCTAAAAAATCTCCTATTCCTAATTAAGGGTATCTAGCTCCTTGTTTACATAGGAAGCGTTGTTAAGGTTAGTATCTAATTAGGTAGCTGCCTGTTAATAAGCTAGTATTGCTTTTAGAGCATAAGAGCTTAGTAGAGGCAGTAGTGCAGGGATATGTTAGCTACTAGCTTTAGTCTTAACTTATCCTGCCTAGATATTAGCAGCATTACGCCTTTGTTGTACTATAGTTATTCTATTCTAAAACTGATACAACTTAATTGCAAAGTATTAGTTAGGTTCTTAACTAGCTAATATTCCTGTAAATTGCCTTAAATTCTTAGTTATAACTAACAGACTACAAGTCCCTAGAGAGCGAGTCTTAGATATTATAAGATCTCTATAGTAATTAATAGCTTAAGCCTTATTTAGGGTCCTTCCTAGCTTTGCAATTATAAAGATAACTATATCAAATATTAGATGCGTCTTTATACTAAGCGGCCTATACTTATTACTTAAAATATTTTATATAGAGTAGATAAAGCTAGTTTTAGAGTCCTTAGCTTTAGCTATAAGTTAAAAAACCTTTTGCTAGAACGTATAGAGAGAATTAGGCTTACCTTGCTTATTCTTTGCCTTAGCATTAGGCCGTAGCTTCTGTAGGTTAAACTTAATATCTTCTTTCTAGACTTACAGCTTAGCGTAGATATTATAAAGCTCCTTTGCCTCTTACTTATTAATATTTAGGTAAGGTGCTTAGTTGTAAGAGTTATTTTAATTAATAAAAGCATAGATATTCTTACACAGTAGTTTGACTTTTACTTAGTCAGCTATTAATATATATTATTTCTTACTTTAGTTCTTAGAGTTAATATAGTGCGCTGCTATAGCGTTAAGGAACTAAGCAGTATCTTTAAAATCTATACGCCTTAATACAAAAGCTATATTAGTTAATCCTTAGTAACTAAGTAGCGTATAAGGCATGTAGATACTAATGCATTCTTAGACAAATTCTAGAGCTAGTTTCTTTATAGTTGCAGTAGCTTTGCCTAGTTCTTTAGCCCTCTTATCTCGCGTTAAGGATGCTGTACTAATAATAGGATAGTGTTCCTAGAAACCTTTAATACTACTATATTTGTCTATAAGTCTAGGGAGCTAAGTATAAAAGTTACCTACTCCTAAAACAACTTTAAGGATTAGGTTAAATTAGTAAGAGGCGTTGTTAAACTAATAATCTATAATAATATGTTGTTGTCTTAGAGCGTTTAAAAGGATCTTGTCTACTAAAGTTTAGATGTTAATAATCCTAATATTATTACTAGGCTTTGTAAGCTCTAGTACCCTATCTTAATGCTATATAACTTTAGGGATTTAGTCTACAATATAGTCTTTCTTCTTAGCAATAACTTTAAGGTTGTTAAAACCCCTTAATAGTCCTAGTGTTTGCGGTAGTTATAGCTATAGCTACTTACCCTAGGCCTTATCTAATAGCGCTAAAAGCATTATTTAAGTAGGTTAGCTAATATAAGTTAAATGTTGTCTTTAGCTACTGCTAGTTTAAGAGGAGGGGAGATATTATAATTATTGTTGTTTTAGAAGGTAACTACTTTAATAAAAGGTAGTAAAGTTTGTATAGCAGGAGAGTTAGATAGTTAGCAGGGTTGTAGTTCTAGTTTATGCGTAGTGGCGGTATCCTGCTAGCTAGTAGGTAAAAGTAAATAGGGTCTAAATTGCGCTAAAATAAGTAATTTTTTTATAAAAATAGTTGTTGTAATTAGCTGTTGCCTCAAGAGTGCGTAAAATTAAGTATAGTATTAGTGTAGTAGTAAGCACCTAGAATTAGTAGGATAGGTAGCTTGTACCTAAATTTTTACATAAGAAATTAGTAAATAAGTAGCTAAAGGTAAAAGCAGGTACTACTAGCATAGTATCCTCTCCTCTTCCTAAAATTATAAGCCGTCCTATAGCCTAATATTTATCTAATATAGTAGTATCTAAGTTAGAGTCTAAGCTTTTAAAGTCTTATTTATATGCACAACACTCTTCTTCTATAAAACTTTTAGTAATAATAACTTAGGAATAAAGCTTATTACTTATTATAGAAGGTTAAGGTAGTTATAGTTCTTTATATAGCTTAGGCAAGTCTAGTAAAATAATAATATCTACTGTAGGGCTAGTTTGTGCCTAATAATTACGATTCTATAACTTTATGTTTTCTTGATTTTTTTTAATAATATCCTAAACAAGTCTTTGTCTAAACAGCTTTAATTACTATCTAGATGTTGTGTAGGGGAAGCGTGTACTATTAAGGTCCTTAAGACAATAAGTTTCTCTATTAAGCTTAGCTTTAGAAATACAGTATAAGCCTAACTATTATATATCTAGCTTACAATCTTATAATATATTAATTTTTTAAACAGAGTTCTAGAGAAGAACTAAGTCTTCTGGCTTTATATCTTTATGTTGTATTGCCTTAGTGTTATCCTAGTATTCCTTTTTAGCAGCTCTTATCTAGTTAGTATAGGCAACAGTATCCTTTATAAACTAATCTCTAAGATCTAGCTATATTGCTTAAATCGCAAGCAGCTGTGCACAGTCCTTTACTTCCTTAAATAGAAAGCGTTTGCTATATAGGTAGCACGAGTTTAATAGGAAGCACTAAGTTCTACTTTATAACTAACTAGTATAGCGAGTAACCTGTCTATTCCTGTATTAAGATCCTGTCTACAAGAAGAACTATTAGCAAGTTCTTAACTTAAGGTCCTAGCAGCTTTGCAAGGGCGTTTATAATAGGCTTATACCCTCCTTTAATCTTTCTTATAGCTTAAGAGTTATGTCTTAAAGACTAGACTTAGTTAATCCTGTACATATTTAATAGATGTAATACTATCTTAGTAAAATTAGGCCCTCTATTAACTATAAGTTTGCGCGCTGTGCTCTATTAATATATAATGTCCTTATATACAAACTCTGCAATTATCTTTAACTAGTTGTTTAATAGGGCTTTTACTTTAGGCTAGCTACTAAAGTAGTCTCTTACAATAACTAAAAACTTCTTCTTAAAATACTAAGGCATATATACTACATTAATTGCAATAGTCTCCTAAATAGCAAAACTGTAGGTATTAGTAAGCATATTAACTTTCCTCTTAGAGGATTGCAGTTAATAGTCTAGATAGTTTACTAGCTTTTACTACACGTGCTTGTACATTCCTTTCTACTAGTATTACTAAGTAAGTATAGAGTACACTACGTTAACTCCTCTATGTTTAATCTAAGTGTGTACGTTCTATACTGCAGCTATTCTTAGGTTAGTATTATCTATAACCTTCTAGATTATAATGTTCCTAGATATTTTCCTAAAGAGTATCCTGTCTTATATAAAGAAGTTTAGAGCTTACTTCTTCTATACTTATAGTTTTTATAGTTCTATATTCTTAGGAGTCTTAAAGTTAACTAAAAATTAAGCGTATTATTCTAACTTTGTTAAGAATTCCTAACAAAGTATCCTTACTTATCCTGCTAGTATTAGTGTATTTACATTTCTAATTATATAATTAATAAACTCTTCTAAATCCTCTTTAAGCTCTAGAAGTAATTCCTAATTATTAGGTTTTAGATACCTTAATAGTGCATCTGCAACTACATTCTTTTGTCCTAGTATATACTTAATGTTAAAGTTCTATAAAAAAATTGTTAATATCTACCTATTTATAACAGATCTTAGATTGTTAGTAGATAAGTAATTTAGTTAAGCAATAAGAGTTACCGTGTTAGTTTCTATAGTAAAGTAAATACTATAGAGGTAGGTACAAAACTTTTTAAGAGCCTACAGCACAGCCTTGTATTCTAACTTAGTAAAGTGCTATTGCCTCTCTTATACTAACTATAGTGTACTTTTAAACTGCACTAGGTGTTGCTTATTATCCTTTTTAAGTTGTTTAATACATGCTCCTGCACTATCTTAATTTATATTAGTTATTAGGAATATCTTATAATTCTTAGTATTAGTGTAATTAAAGTTTGCAAGTGTAGGTATGTTATATATAGCCTGTTTTAGCTTATATATTGCTTTGTCTTATGTATCTTCTTATTTAAAAGGGACATTGTCTTATAAGAGTATAAACAGAGGTTTAGTAATTTAGTAAAGTCCTTTACCTATATATAATAGTAGACGCATATACCTATAAAGGATTGTACCTTTCTTTTCTTTTTGTATAGTAGCTAGTTTATAATCTTCTTAACTTTCTTCTAGTTAGGATAACGTCCTTGCGGGCTAACTTTATAGCCTACAACTTTAAGCCTTTTTTAAAAAAAATAATACTTCTTTCCTAACATAGTACCTCTAGCTTGTTTAAGATTAGTTAGCACCTTATCTAGTTGCAAGATATGCTTAAGAATATAATATTAAACTCCTAGCATTAATTTTTTTCTACTATAATTAGTTTTTAGCCCTCTACATGTAATGTTGTTAATAAAGAGCATAGTATTAGGCTAGTAGTCTCTTAAAATCTTTATTATTACACGTTAAAATGCTGCTACAAAGTTAGTAGTACTTATAACTATTATGTATAATTATATAAGCCTAACTAGTGTTTAAAACGCTGTTATGTTTCTACTTTCTAGATATAGTGTAATTTAGTTATATCCTAAGAATAAGTCTATAAGTAAGATAATCTTATATTCTGTAAACTTCTTAGAAAACTTATTTACTGTTAGTAGTAAGTTTATATTTTGTATAGTAACTGCATTTATTTACTGCGCATTGCTAATCTATTAAACGCCTTCGTCCTTCTTAGGTACTAGGTGCTATAGGTTATAATATTAACTATTACACTTTTCCTATATTCCTTAATTTAGGCGGACGTTAACTATATCTACTACTTACAGCTCTAAAGCTTTTAGAACAGCAAAACTTTATACTTACTAAGCTTTGTATAGTATTTTTTGTATCTTGTATAGCAGATATATATTAGGGTGAATCCTTTCTAATTCCTTAAATTGCTAAAAGAGCACTCCTTCTCTATTAAGAAGCATATGTATAAATATCTCTTTTTTTAATAGCTATAGGTAGTTTCTAGTATATAGCTTATTAAGTTATTCTTTAGTAAGCCTTGTCTCTTATAAGAAAGTAGTATATCTTAGTTTAAATAGATAATTGCACAGCCCCTTATTAGAATTGCAAATGCTTATTCTAGGGAGTTACTATTTTTTTACCTTTTTTTTCTAGTCTTTTTGTCTAGATTCTATGGGCATCTCCTGCTGCAGAATATTAATAAGTTAAACTTTTTTATCTACTATCTTATATAGTGTGTAAAGATTATTGTATTATTAGGTATATTTAAGTAGCCTTTCTTGCATCTGCTTACAATTAAGCTTATATATAATTAAAAATTTACTAAGTTTACAGTTTCTTATAAGGTCCTTAGACTATCTAACCACGTGTGTAAACACTTAGTTTATCTAGACTATTTAATCCTTCTTACTACCTTTTGTATACAGCATGTTAAAGTTACTAAATCTAGCTACTAGATTAGACTATATAGCTTTCTATATATATTTTACTATAGCTGCTTATAGTTTGTTACTAATTTTATTAGTAATTACCTGCAACTATATATTACCTGCTGTTTTTTTATCTAAGTTGTTGTTAGAGGCTTTGTTTCTAATTGTCTGCGTAGAGTAATTTAGAAATAAGTTAAATGTAACAAAGACTGCGTTTCTTGTACTGTCTTTAGATAGGACTTAGCACGTAACTTGCCTAAACGTATTATACTAAATTAATATCTTAGCGCTTGTACACTAAAGTCCTCCTAGAATTATAAATCTAGTAATATTAGCAACAATCTTAAATATAGTCCTAATAGTAACTGTTCTTATTTATATAGGTATATTAAATGTAGTTCTAACAGATAGGTTATATATGCTATTAGCTAAATTAATACTAGGAGAAGGCTGCCCTAGCTAGTATTTTATTATTTTATACAGTATCTTTAATGCTTGCGCAGCGCTTAGTCTTAGAATATTTATTTATACTTTAGTGTTTATTAAGCACTTTAGAAAGTTGCTATTTATAGTAACCTAGTATTCTAGTAAGTTAATTAAAGTAGAAGCCTGCCTATTCCTTTGCTAAACTTCTTAGACATCCTTTATAGGTATATTATCTAATTTATCTATCTAGGAATCTCTTTTTCTACTTACCTTATAGCAAGTTTACATATTAAATTAATATAAATCTATTGCATTGCTATGCGCGCTCTTAGCAGGTAGTATATTTAGTAAAATTCTATAGGTAGGGCCTGTGCGCTTGTTTAGCTAATTAGAGGCTAGAACAAATCCTAGGTGTAATTTAGCGCACCTAGCATCTATTAGCTTAGCGTTTTTTATATAAGTTATAACATTAAGCGCACTTATACTATTTGTAATACTAACAACGTTATTAAGAACATTACGCAGCTAATTTTAAATGCTAACTTGCTTTATAAGGTCTAATACTATAACTTCTTATAATTTCTGTTTAAGTAGGGTAGTGATAATATAGTTTAGCTATCCTTGCACTATCTTTTTAAGTTTTAGATTAGAAAGAGCGTTAATAAACTTTATAGCTTTCTTCTTTCTTCCTTGCTATAAGTGCTTTAGATCTACTAACATATTGTTGTCTTAATAAGCTAATTAAGGTAGTTTAATAACTAAAAATAGCGTATAATAAGGCTAGCTTGCAAAAGGTATATTACTTTATATTTCTTCCTATAGATACTATATATCTATAGGCTGTAAGTTAAGGATAAGAGAGTTACTTTATATTATTTAATTGTTTCCTTGTGTGCTTAAATCCTTGCTTAGCCTTCCTTACTTCTTTACTCCTCCCTTCTTAACATAATTAATATCCTAGTAAAGGGCAGGGCCTTTGCCTTTTAAGCGCGTAACAGCATTTAACTTAAAAATACTATGTAAAGCGTTTTTTTCGCTTTCTAGTATAATGTTAGCCTTGTTTATATTATTAAGCTTCTTAACGTATTCCTTAGCAGAAGGAGTGTATAGTTGTTCCTAGAATTGCTAGAACTACTAAAGGACTTTACTGTAGTAGCCTTAGCTTGTTCAACTAGTCGCTATATTTATAAAATTAGCGTTTTTCTCTTTAAACCTTAAACCTAGTTAAGAGTCTCCTCTAGTAAACTTCTCTAGTAGCACACTAGAGGATAGTTAATTAAGCACGTTATTAGTAACATTGTAGAACTCCTAGATCTTTGCTTTTAACTACAGTAAAACTTAGTTTAATAGTAGTTACTCTAGGATTTCTCCTAAACACTTATATAGTAGACTAAAGTAGTACGTTCCTTTCTTGCTAGAAATATCTTAGTTAAAACTAACCTATTCTATTTGCTTTAGGGCGTAGTATTATTTGCACTCTTTAAGCATGTGTCCTACTATATTATATATATAGTAAAGAGGGTATATCTCTATATTACTTATATATGCTGTACTTGTCTTATTAGATAACCCCTTTAAGGCCTTAGTAATAAAGAAACTATTATTCCTCTTACTAGAGAATTCTATATTAGTTGCTTATGCAATAAAGTACGTATAGTTAGAGAGTTTCTCTAGAAGTCTCTTAGTTGTAAAATAAGCTATAAGCATGTTAATAGTTAATAGTCTAAGCTTTAGGTTACCTAGAGACTTAATAAGGTTCTTAATTTTTAATTTAATGTCTACTAGTATACTTATCTTCTTATATACTTTGCTAATCTTAATCCTTGCTTTTCTTACTTCCTCTAGGGTAAAGGTTACTTGCTAGTTAGACAGCATAATCTAGCGCATCTTAGCATTAGCGCCTTCTCGCTCTAGCTAATAAATCTTATCTAGGCTAGTTATCTTCTTATAGTAGGATTTTGGAAAAGAATAGATCTCTTCTAGTTTATACGTATCCTAATTATCTCTATTTAGGGCAGAAAGTATATAGTATATAACTGCCTCTTTGTTAGTTTCTAGTAGGCCTTAGAAGAAGAGAATACCTTCCTCTTCTTAAGGGATTTACCTATTCTTAATATATATATTAGCAACAGAAGTAAAGTGCGTATAGTACTCTACTAGACTAGGCTAGTTTTGTACGCATTTTTAGATGTAGGCTTAAAGGTATAAGTGTTTACTTATTTTAATAGCTGTATCCTTATTCTTCTACTGTTCCTTTATATGTATCTATAACTTAAACTAATCTTTCTTAGCATATTTAAGTAAGCGATTTAGGATATAAGAGAGAATTTAATTCTTATTAGGAAAATAGTCTAGTAGAATAGAGACTCTTATAGCATTACAGATGTCTCTATTATTAGCTTATTAGTTAAAGTTCTCTAGGAATTCTATAACATTCTTCTTAGTAGAAACTAATGGACTATGTCTTAGTTAGATTATAGTTAATACTAAGTTGTGCGTAGGTGTAGCTATAGTGTTAATAACAGAGCTTAATAGGGTTAATAGTAGATTAGAGCTAGTAGTAGTAGGTTTGGATAGAGGAAGTGTTGCGCCTTCCTGCCGTTAACCTGTCTTCTAATCCCTTTTTAATATCTAGGGTACAGTAAGACTTATATAAGTTCTTTGTACAGATAGTTAACAAGTGTTAGTAAAGAAACAGACAGGGTATAGTCTTTAGGAGAAAGAATATTTTTCTTTAAGTCTTTGTAGTATGTGTTTTCTTAGGTATAGGTGTATTAATCCTCGCCTCTTTAGTACCCCTCATTTCGCCAAGTAGGCTTAGGTTTATACTCAAAGCTCAGCTCGGCATTTCTTTACGCATATATCACTGCCTCTATTTCGCTAGACAGTTTACCGCCTCTATTTCGCCAGACGGACTTTAAATTAGCATTTAATAACGCATTCTGTTTTTATTAGTAGGTTTTGTTCTTCCTTATTGTTGCTGTTAGTGCTGACTTAGGTAACTTCGTCCTCAACGTAGTCCGTAATAAGGGATAGTGCTAACCCCCTAAAAGTAAGTCTAGTAATAATCCTAAGGATTCTGTGCTTACGTAAGATTGTTATATTGTTCTCGCAATAATTATGCACTAGTTCTTTCGTGCACTAAGTAGTGGAGTATGTCCCTATAGGCTTCGCTATTTATACGTGTGTTAGAGTGTATGAAGACATACTACTACGAGGGTATAAGATTACTAGTGGTCAGATCATGCGAGAACGAGGGTAGTAAGATAAAGATCTTATTATGGTTTGTATCTAGAAGAGCTGTACCAGAGTTGAGTTGTGAGGTGGAGGATCGATCGATGATATACTTGTTTCGATCCCCGAAACGAGCTATATACCTCTAGATCAGGTGGTCGAGCACTGACCTGGTGAGCAGCAAGGTATCACCCTGTGCACCGGCACAATACAGGAAACCTAGTTACAAGCTTTTAATCTTAAGACTTATTAAGTTCAAATTACTTTATTACTCCTTAGGTAGATAAATAATAATATTAGTCTTATATAGCTTAAACAGGTGTTTCATTACAATACTAAGGCAAAGACTTAATCCTTTTATTAATTACTTATCCTAGACAGCTATAGATCTTACCTTAATATAGATTTTATTAAGTACTGTAATTAGAATAAGATTCTTCTTATAGTCTATTCTCTTTATTTAACCTACACGCTATAGCCTCTTAATAGTGCCTTGTTTAAGCCTCTTTTATTAGCTTACTAGGCTAAGATATCTAGATTTCTAGAGAGATACTAGGGCCTCACCTTAATTAGTAAGAGGGATTTCTTTTATCTCTACTACTAAGCCTAGCAGGCCTCCTTTAAGGAAATAATAATCATAGAGGCCTTTAAGGCTACAGGCCTCTTACCCTTTAATTTTAAAGTTATATTAAAAAGGTTTAGGATTAAGAGCTCTTTAAGTAATAGTAAGTTCTAAGGCTTAAGTACTTTAGATTAGAGGAAAGTTGAACGCCTCCTACGTAAGGTAGTTAAAGATTTAGGTAATAAATAAGCTTAAAAGCTAAGCTAGGTTTATTACTAAATCTTAACTTAAAAGACCCTCGTTAAGCATAAAGTTAAGGGTCTACGCAAGGCTCTAATTAATAAAAAGACGCGCAGGAAATAAGGCGGGCCTCTCCTACTCTAGGAGCCTAAGGAGTACTAAAGAAGAGCTATAGTCTAGTCTTTAAGGAAGGTAAAGGAGGCACGTAATTACTAGTAGCTCTAGGAGCGCGAGGAGGAGTAGGTACAATACTAAAAAGCGTAGATAAATAGGCATTGTAAGGAGACAAGGCAGGCAAAAGCAAGAGAGAAGGAAATAAGGTAATAAGCAAGAGCTGCAGCTTAATTAGTAAGGGAAAAGAAGAAGGCTAAGAGGGCTGCTAAATAGGCCTCTAGGGCAGCTGCTTGTAGAACTGCAAAACAACTTAAATAATCTATAAAAACTTTTTAAAAGGGTAAGAGGAGTAGCCTTAAGGCTCTTAAAAAGGTTACTTAAAAAAAGAGGCTTATCGCAAGCCCTACAAGTAGTGGAGAGCCTTAAGGTAGTGTTACAGCTTAACTAGCGTCTACCTTGCGCACAGGGCGCGCGATTAGAACTCTAACCTAATTTCTGTAGCTATATATATTATTTAAGCCCTATAGATCTTACTACTAAAAAATCTCGCGATAGTAGCTATTGTGTGAGGTTCTACAGCCTTAAGTTTAGTAGTGGTTTTAGTGTTTAAACCGCGCGTTACGCCGTTATGCGCGTTACGCTGTCCACCTCGGTACCGTGTCTGTGCGCGAGATAATCATGTTCGAGTGATAATCTCCCTACTAACTCTACCACCCTACACAAAACGCATTATAACTCTACTACTAGCTTTAGCCTTTTAAGACAACCTTTTGATGTGACCATATAATTTTGTAGACACCTTTTTAGTAAAAAAAAAGATTTATTGCTAACAATAGGTATTAGAGCTTATGCCCCCTTATTTAGTATTACTAGCACGCAATTAGTGTGTCGCATATTTAGACAGAAACAAAGAAAAGCAAGACAAAGACACAAATTGCCTTCTAACTTAACGCGCTTTATCCTGCCTATGCCGTCTACTTATGTTAAGGCTTTACTTCTAGGTACTCTTAGACAAAATAAAGAAGCAGTACTATTATTGCCTTACTTTCTAACCTATATATATAACAATAGAACGCCTACTCCTCCTTTCCTGTCTCTTTCTTCTCTATCGCTATTTCAACGTTATATAATAGGTAGCCTAACTAGTTAATAGTTTCTTTACTCAGCCTATGCACAATTAACAAGAAAAGAGAGATACTAAAGTAGAGTGTTTTAAGTACTTTGCTAGTATTAGTAAATACTCTATAGATCTTATATTCCTTCTACAACTAGCTAAGTTAAGGCTTAACATTCTTTTTATATATAGAGATATTGCAGATTCTAGAGTTGTTTATAAGAAATATAATTATAAAGTCTTGAAGAGGCTAAGTTTGTAGATGCTTAATAAACTTAAGTATCTATATAATTAGCTTAAGCTAGACTAGTTTAGGGGCTAGGTATATAACAGGAAAGCTTTTTATCTTTAGATAAGAGTTAAGGTTAAAGAGATACTTATTATAGAGGTTATACGCTATTATAGCGTATTATATGCAAATTGTTTGTATACAGTACTATTTAAAAAGTAAGAAGTAGTAGCTTTATAAAGTATTGTAGGCTCCCGCTGCGGTACGTACGTATCCTTTCTTTTCTTTATTGCATTATGTTGCAATCCTATTGCAATCCTACTGTAATCCTATTGTTAGCTATAGGCTAGTAATTGCTGTTAGACACGTTTTAACTAGTGTCGTTTTTTTGTACCTTAGCAAATTTTTTAACCCTAAATATTGCTTAGTAGTCTAAGCTTTCCTCCTAGAACTTATCCACCCACTGTTTGAATCTCGTTAACTACACACAATCTTTTTTTTTGACTTTTGCGATTAATTAGTAGAGGGTAGCTGCTTTTCACTTTTTTGGAACCCTATTTTGACTACAACAACAACCACCACCCTTGACACCTTAAAAAATAAATAACTCTACAACTATAGACCTAATTTAGGAAGCGATTAAGGATATTAAATTGCGCGAGCTAGGCGCATCTTTTTTATACGCATAAGTTGCAAAAAAGTATAATATTAATTATTGTACGCTCGCTTGCAGACACTAAGGCAGAACCAAACTAAATAAACTCGCCTATTTATCCCTCTACGTACACTAGGAAACTAAGCTCCTACAGTATATTACTACGCTTACTAAGTAACGTACACCTCCTACATAAGCAATAATACGCAACTTTGCCTTATCTTTAGCTAGTAGAAAGGTTTTAGAAAGCTAGGTTACTTGCTTTATTAACAGGAATTCTACCTATCTTATCTTACGCTAGTTGGCAGAAATAGATCGCAATTACTATAAAGCTAATTTAGAGGCTAAATATAGCCTCTACTTTAAGCTACTACATAAGAAGATAAAGGAATATAATATAGAGCCTTCTTAAATCTTTAATATAGATAAGAAAAGCTTTATAATTAAAGTAATTAGAAGGTTAAAAAGAGTGTTTGATAAGAGGATATACAACTAAAAAGAAGTTGGGGCTATAACTTAAGATAGTAATAAAGAGTAGGTAACTATCTTAGCCTACATTTGTTTAGACAGTACAGCTCTATCTCTAGCTTTTATCTTTTAGTTAGCTGTTAGAGCTCTAAAATTAAGCTAGGTTAAAGATATTAATAATAAAAAGCACTTAGTATTTGTTAGCTTATCTCCTTCTAGCTAGACTAATAATAATATAGGTCTAGCCTAGCTTAAGGAGGTTTTTTAGAGGGACACTAGACAGAAAGCTTATTTAAGATACTAATAACTTCTCCTTAACAGCTATAGATCTTACCTAACTTTAGATTTTATTAATTACTGTAACAACTACAAGATCCTATTAGCTATATTTCCTCCTTATTTAACTTATACGCTTTAATCGCTTAATGTTAGATTATTTAAGTTTTTTCAACTGCCTACTTAACTAAGCTTTTATTCTACCTTTATAAAAGCTAGGAGCTCTTACTAATAGTAAAAGGAGACTTCTTTCTTCTCTTTTAGAAGGCCTAGAATATTACTTTTAAAGAAAAGACTATTAAAAGTCTTTCTAAGTACCTAGAGTCCATCTACCTAATCTTAAGGTTATCTTATAAAGATTCTGCAAGGAGGCCTCTGGTTTAGATAAATTCTTAGCTTTTATACTTAGTAGAGATAATTAGCTTAAAATAAAGACTCTTATACGCCGTTTAGTGCAAGATTAGAGTACTAAAGAGGTAAAAAAGCTTTGTTAAAGTCTCTACTATATTTTAGCTTAAAATAGTATTCTTTATAAAGAGATTTAAGGCTTAAAGGAGGCTTTTTTAATTAAAAAGAGATACTAAAAGAAAAGCTCTACTTTCTAACTTAACAATCCTTAAAAGTACTATAGTAGTGCTGTTTTCTAGTCACTTAAGAAGGTCTGTTAAGCTTAGGACGACAAGGTAGTTTAATAACACGAACAACAACTACTACAACTCTAAAAAGCTAAGAGGTCTTACTTAAAAGACCAAGCTTAATTATATAAAGCTTAACAAGCTAAGGAGAGGCGTGTCAAGAAAAAGAGGCTTAAGGAGGTGAGGTAGAAAGAGAAGGCTAAAAAGGCAGCTAAAAAGGAGCGTTAGAAATTAGCTCGCGACGCTTAAAAAGCTATACAACTATCCTAAAGTACGTACGTGTCCTTTCCCTCCTCCATCGCATCATGTTGCAATCCTATTGCAATCCTACTGTAATCCTGTTGTTAGCCATAGGCTGGCAATCGCCGTTAGACACGTTTCAACTAGTGTTGTTTTTTGGTACCTTAGCAAATTTTTTGACCCTGATTATTGCTTGGTGCTCTGAGCTTTCCTCCTAGAACTCATCCACCCACCGTTCGAATCTCGTTAACTACACACAATCTTTTTTTTGACTTTTGCGATTAATTAGTAGAGGGTAGCTGCTTTTCACTTTTTTGGAACCCCATTTTGACAACAACAACAACCACCACCCTTGACACCTTAAAAAATAAATACAACTATCCTAAAAGGGTAAGCGCAAGGCCTCACAAGCCTCTACTTAAAAGCAGAAGCATTAAAAACATGTTGTTGTTAATTTATCTCATGTTAAAGCTAAGGTAGCTGCACTAGCTGCCCTAGTGCGCACCACCCGCTGCGGGCGCAACGTTACCTTACTAAGCAAATATAAGTAGCACAAATTGATTGCAGGGCTCTATTCAGTATAACAATATAAAATCTCGCGATACTAGCTATTGGTGGTGGCTCTACAGCCTTAGTTTTCTAAAATCTTTATGTTGGTGGGGTGATCATCACTCGAACATGATCATCTCGCGCACAGACACGGTAGGTGGGAGAGACGCAGCTAGAGGTTCAGCGTCAACACCTCTTCGTGCAGCTATAACACGACAACGCTTTGTTAGGTTTTTTGCAGCTTTGTGTAAGGCTTTTCGCTTACTATTATTTGCTCTATTGCAAAAAAATTCTTCAGTTGCAGCGTCGCGTTGCAGCTTTTCAAGCGCCCGTTCAGCAGCTAGCTTTTCAGCCCGTGCTTTCTTAAGCTCGCGACGCTCCTCAGCAGCACGCTGTCAAGCCTCCCAGGCAGCTGCTTGTTGCTGCTGGTAGTATAAACTTAAAGCCTCTTTTAGCTCTTTATCCCGAGCTTTTTAAAGTTGTAGCTACTCGGCTACGTCCTGTTTCACGCGCTCGCGAAAGCGAGCTTCGCGGAGCTTGCTTAGAGACTAGAAAACTGCGTCGCCGTAATACTCCTCGCGCTGCTCAAAGTCTATAGTCTTGCTGTTGTTAGTGCGCTTTTTTCTTGCGTTAAGCGCTTGTTGTAAGCCTTAATTCTTGTAGTAAAAGAGCTTGTTTTGTACCTGTAGAGAGTGTAATAAAGCCTTTAGCTGCTAGGCTTTAACTTTTGCCTTGTTAGGCACCGCAATGTTAAGAATGTTTTACAGCTCTCTCTAGCTATTGCTGTTGCCTTGCTGCCTAAGTTATAAAGCTCTAAATTGTCTTAAAGTGCGGTTGTTAAAGCGTTTTAGTACAGCGTCGGCATTTATTAGCCACACGCCTGTAGCTTAAAAACTCTTTTTGATAAGATCTGACTTTATTATAAAGCTCTATGCAGGCTGAAAGTTTTTAAAAAAGTTGCGTTTTGTAATTCTTGTAAAGCCTTGCAATTAATAAAAGCGGCATTTAAGATTTTAAGTGTAGTACTTTAAAATAGGCTTAAAGAGCACGACGTTGAGCGGCTGCAAGCTGTAAGTTAAATAAGGTAGAAAGACAGCAAGGAGGATGCAGTTGCTATTATAAAAATTTATAAAATTAGTTATAAAATAGCTGCTGTAGCTGTTAAGAATAAGAAGTTTGTAACTGCGTTGTGCTTTGTGCTTTGTAAAGCGCTTAAATACTTGCTTTAGCTATGCTAAACCTACGTTGTTATTGCTCTATCCTAACTCTGAATTTAAGAAGACAACTTCGTGTTTGCTGACCTTTACAGCATCCACCCAGCCTAATTAAATCCTAGAGGTGCCCTAGTACATAAGAGCCGGCAGCAATAACTCTTTAGAAGCGCATACGCAAGCTAGCAGTGTTATCTATTTACAGTTGCTATCTTGTACAGCAACTTTAGGCCTTAAAGAGGCCTTTAAAAAGATTCTTTTGCCGCGTTTTACAACACTTACGTGAAAGCCTTTTTTATTTATGCAGAGGGGTGACAAAAAAAAGATGTCAAAAAAGTTATAGTTTTAAAGGCTTTATATTTCTACAACTAGAAGTACTATACCCAAAAATGTTAGTGGTTTGGAAAGCCAATACCTTCCTCTTTGAGTTGGGTGGCTTAGTAAGCTGCTTAGTCAGCACGATTGTCCCTGTAATCTTGCTTGAATTAAGATGAAAAAAATTATAAAAATAGATCTTAGTATAACTTTTTATAGATGTAAAAAAAATCGCTAAGAAAAAACTAAGTTTAATAAGCTTACATAAGTATAACATGAGCAAATTTTGGAGGCTTATATCTTATTTCCTTAGAGTTTCATTAAAGGGTGAAAAAATAGGGGATGCTTACGTAAGCGCTAATTACGTAATAGCTTAGTAAGCTTTTAGTATATTAACTCCTCTTGTTTATCCTAACTTACTTTTTTTGTAATACCTCCTTTATGTCTCGCAATCTTTCTCAATTTGAGCAAGAAGTTTATACTTTATATTTACAAAACAAGCCTATTTTTTTAATCAGTAATATACTAAAAAAGTCTTCTAGAAGTATTACTAATACTCTGTATCAAATAAAACCAAAAAAGGCTCCTTTATATACTTTTAGGCCTTAAAAAGCTCGTCCTACAAAGATCTCATATAAAGCAAAAAGAGTGCTTAATAGAGACCTTACTAAAAGCCCTAAAAAGACAAATCGACGTCCTTTAAAAGAAAATAGTCTAGAACCTTCTATTAAAAGCTTATAACGCTTTTTGAAAAAGGAGAACTATTCTGTTAACATTTTTCGAAAAAGACGCCTTTAGACGCTGTAAAGGCTTAAAATCGTCATATTTACGCCAAGCAATTACTTAAAAACCTCAAAAAAATTAACTTTAATAAATTTATATTCTTAGACGAGTCTGCTATTAAGCGAGGGCACAGTGCTAGGACAGAATACTATTAAACACGGCAAAATAATAGGGTTAGAAGGAAAAGAGTTTCTACAACTAACACAAGTAAGTTTAAAAAAACTCTATTTAACTAAAAAAAATACTTTAATATATTTATTAGTTTTCTATTTTTTTTTAATTATTCTAAGCACGCTTACTAATTAAGTTTTAGGTCAAGATATTTCTATCTAAGTTTGGGGAGCAATTAGAATAGATAGTAGATCTAAACTAGTAGTAATTAAAAGCCCTTGAATTACTACTTCTTTTAGGAATCTAGACTATATTAAAAAGACCCTTATTCCTATCGTAAAACCTGCGATAAAAAAAGGTAAGTTACATATACTTCTTTTTCCTACTTAGAAACTGTTTACTCTATATTTAAAATATAAAGTAGCAATCTTTTTTTTACATAATTAAAAGAGTTATCAACCTCTATATAGGCTGGCAGTTTTAGCAGGATAACGCTAAGATTTATAAAACTCTAGAAGTTTTATCTTAGTTTTCTAGGAATAGGATATCTCCTTTTAAGCATCCTGCCTATAGTCCTGATCTAAATCCTATAGAAAACGTGTAGGCCTTGCTAAAAAACGCTTTAGCTAAAAGGCCTATTACTTTTTTAGGTATAAGAAAGAGTAAAAAAAGTATAGCAGCCTCAAAGGCTGCTATAAGGGAGGAATAAGATTAATTACCTTAAAAGGCGATTAATAATTGTATTCTATCTTTACTAAGGCGTTATTTGGACGTTAAGGAAGCTGAAGGCTGGTACACTAAGTATTAGTAAGCTTTTTTCGTTATTTATCTAGAAAAAACCCTAAAAACAAGCTCTTATTACTACTTAATAGTTTTTTTTTGAATTTACCTTCAAACTTACACACAAAAGAGTTCAACTAGTATTCTTTAATATATATACTTTATAGCGATTTTTACACCTTCAAAAAAAAGTTATTTTGTTATTTATTCTTGAATTTTTTATCTTTATTTTCACTGCAGGAGATAAGCGCAAAGGTGCTTACTAAGCAGCTTACTATGTGGCTTAACTTAAAGAGGAAGATCTTGGCTTTCCAAATCACTAACCTTTCTGGCTATAGCCATTCTGGTTGTAGAAATATAAAGCTTTGAAAACTATAAATTTTTTGACATCTTTTTTTTTGTCACCCCTCTGTATTATAAGTATTTTTAGCGTCCTGGATGTACTCTTGCATTTTTAAATAGAGCAATTTAAAGTATAGCTTGTACTTAAACAGTAAGTAAGCTTTGTGCCTGTCGCAATTAATTCTAGGGCTCTATTTAATAGTAAGCTCGCCAGCGTGGCAATAGAGAAACTAAGTAACTTAGCTTTAAGAAATCTCCTACTTTGTGATTATTAAATCGAAATTCTGCACTATCTTGCGTATTAGTGGCAAGCTTTGCCTTGTGTATTTTTTTATGTATAGCACGAGTTTATGCTCTTGTTGTGAGTTAAGTAACTGTTGCTTGCGCGCCTTCTTGCTCCAGGCGTGCTGCAAACCCTTATGCCTCCGCAACAGCGTTGTTTAGTTAACACTAAACTGTTTTGCAACTTTGCGGTACAAGAATTTACCTCCAGCTTCACGCGATTCTAAATATACAATCGCTTTTTGAATTAGTTCGATAGTAGTAGAGTTATGACGCGTTGAAGTTGGGACGTTCGCGAAGTGGGGATGCGCAGGTGGCTCGGATGCCGGAATGGCTCGGATGCTGCGCAATTACGGTACCGGCCTGACTGAGGACGTTCGCACCAAGGCCGCAGCTCGGTCATTGGTTGCGAACAATCGGCCGTCAAGACTCTTCCTTAGCAAGGCGTTGAACGGCGAAGACAATATTATTACCACATTGGACACGAAGGAGCATAGCAAGACTCGCAAAATTTTTACGCACGCTTTTAGCGACAAGGCTTTAAGGTTGCGGGAAACGCAGCGGGGAACGGATCCACAGCTAGGTCTGCGCCACAGCGTACTATTACATTTCTCTCTAAGGATTCCATTGCGCAAAGACAACAGGCCCAGAAAGCGTCACAACACCCAACATTCCCCCATCCCTTTCCCCCACAATCTTGCCCGTCTTGACATCGCGTTTCCAGATAACAACAGTTTTGTTTTTCTGGTGCCCAACCGCAATCTTGTCACCATTAGTGTTAATCATGAAATGGCGGGGCGAGTAGCCTCCAGACGGCGCGTGCTGCACCAGTGTCAACGTGCCATTTGTGTTGATTGAGAAGACGGAAAGAGTATCGCTGGATCTGCTTTTGTAGATAGGCGAAGCAGCGAAAGAAACGTCGCGGTTCGATACAATCACGAAGCGACCATCGGGCTGTTGGCGAGACAACGTTAGCATGTCAAATCACAAGTATAGGAGAAAAAGAACTCGCCGTAACAGCAATCTCACTCGTCGGCGTTGTCATCGGAAGCTCCTCACTGCCCGATATAACATCATCCACAAACCTCCATTCCAACCCGCCCTCTTTGTACTCGACCTGATACGAATAAACCCTCGGAACCAAATCGCAGTTAACAAACAGAAAAAAGTTCCCCGTCTTCCGCGCAGTCCAAAAGACCGCTTTCCTCGGTCCACATCCCGGCGGTGTAACCAAGGGAGCCAGTTCCACCAATGGCGCAATGGTTTGCTGGTTGTAACGGAACACCATAATTCTATCCTGACCAACATCAGTCATAAGCAAGAACTTGCGGGTAGGGTCTAGGAAGACGCTGTGCAGGTAACTCCGATCTTGCCTCGCAGCCACGGGGCCGACGGCAGTTGTTTTAGGGAAGATCATCTGACCTGGCTCCGCGAGACCACCATTTTTATCAGGGAGGCGGTATACGCCGATGGCGCTTCTGTTACTATTTAAACATGTGTTATTCGCGTGTATTGTGTGGAGGGGGCAAAAAAGCAGAAACAAGAAAAAAAAAGAGAAAGACTGAATTACTTACTAAGAAGTAGAAACATAGCCCCTAACCCCCGTCTCCTTGTCGTCGAAACACTCGGCAGCAACGCCCGAAAATGGCGCGCTTACCCGCGCAACTCTACTCAGCGACCCATCAGCTGCGATGCGCAAACTGTTCAGCGAGCCTTCGGTACCAGGGGCCTGTCCGCGATCCAGACAGTACAAGATGCGGTTGTGGTAATCAAGATTCAGAGTCGCCGGGTTGGGTCCGCAATCTGCCGTCACAGACGTAACGGTCAGGCTCGACGTGTTGCCATTTTCTGTGAGTAGAAGCGTGCTGACGCGCCCGTCGGAATGCGCGGCGAAGAGTTGGGAGGCGCTGCTGGGCATGAGCATGAAGAGAGTGGGAAGCACGGAGTGCAAAATGAGCGAATGCATTATGGGTGTCTGTTCGTATATGTCCGTTGAGTTGATAAGAAGAGGAAATGGGGATGAGCACCTTGTAGAGCTCCTGTTGTGGGATAAAGTTTCAATGCTATATATTATTTGCAGCGACTTTGTCTCCATCGGTTATCTTCTAAAGTAGGTACCATGTCCGTGCGCGAGATTCATGTTTGAACTTTACGTTATAACTCTAATACCCGTTCGAATCTCGTCGACTACACACAATCTTTTTTTTTGACTTTTGCGACTGATTAGTAGACCGTAGCTGCTTTTCACTTTTTTGGAAACCCCATTTTGACTACAACAACAACAACAACCACCACCTTTGACACCTTAGAAAATAAATAACTCTACTACTATAGACCTAATTTACGAAACAAATAAAGAAATTAAATTGCTTAAGCTAGGCTGTCTTTTTTGTTATCTCAGGTAAGCTTGGCCTAGCTAAATAACATGCTGGCGTCAGCGCAGCCCGTGGGGGCTGTGCTCTGCAACAATTATATAGTACCTCTAAATAAGTATACTATAAGTGAAACTAGACTTTTTTACAAACTTTATACATGAAAAAGGAACGCCTTGTATATACAAGTTAATTTTAATAATTACTTTATAGATTAGATCTATAGTAGTGAAGTAGTTATTGTGTTAGGGTGGCGAACCGGTAATCTCCTAGAGCCCACAAGACACGCCGGGTATCTTACCGCGTTAGGAACGTCGCCATACGAAGGATGGAGCAGTTATCTTAACATCAAGTAATGGATCGAGCTTTGTCAATTGCAGCTTTTAGTGAAGCATGATGCGATATTTAGGGCATATACTTTGCGGTGCAGCATGCCTTGTGGAAGATGTGAAAGGAACGCCAAGGCGTGTGCATCAGGCAGGGGCAAGAACATAGCTGATTGTACGCCGAGATGAGCCGAAGCGTGCGACCATACCCTACGTTGCTCTCTCATTCGAGAAGGGCCGTAGCGGTCTTTGAGCCATTGCTCGTAGGCGAAGACCTGGTTGTACTCCTGGGTATAAATAGCCCGCAGTTCCCTTCGACAGAACAGAACATCCACTCCGACTCAACATCGATAATTGAAGCCTCGAACTTTCACGCGGATACACCAGATTCTGGAACATGGCGCCTTCTAATTTGTACAAGCATGGTCTGCTCGGAATGCTTTGCCTTGCACCGACCCTTGTGCATTCCCAGAGTAGCAAAGCAGACAGCATCAAGGACTGTCTCACAAGAGCAGGCGTAAATTCGACAATATCAACGGATAAAACCTGGGTCAACGACACAGAGATTTTCCAACTCCGACTCCAACCACAGCCTGTCTGTATTGCTTTCCCCGTGACAAAAGACGATGTCGCATCAGCTCTTGGCTGTGCACGGAAAGCGTCAGTCAAGGTATCTGTGGTTTCTCGTGCACATTCCTTTCAAGGTTACGGGATGGGCAACCCTGGCAATCTTGTCATCAAATTGCGCGCGTTCACCAAGCTGAGTTTCGATCATAAGACGAACCAGTTAACCTTCGGAGGTGCATCAAACGTGGGACCTGTAAATAGCCCCAGATAACGCATGAGAAGAAATAATACTGACATATACAGGCGGCTAAATATCTTCACGACAATTTTAAGCGTCACTTCCCGCACGTGAGAAATGCTTATGTCGGCCTGGCTGGAAGTGCGATGGGTGGTGGCTTCGGCCCGACTGCCAGACTCTGCAATATCCCTAGTGACAATCTCGTTTCTATCGAGTACATGCTGTACAACGGTACCGTTATCCGTGCTGGTCTTGGTTCGGATCTCCTTTGGGCTGCTCAGGGCGCTGGTGCGAACTTTGGAGTTGCTCTTTCTTTAACGACCAAGACATACGAGCTTCCTTACAATGGAGCTGTGAGCTATACGATTGCCGTCGGTGCAGTGGACACTAATGTCGGTTCTGCTACGCTTCTGGCGATCCAAAAATGGGTTCTTGATGGTCTCGCGCCAGACAACCTCTCCCTGCGCTTAAGCTTGTCCACCTTAACATCTACCGGGTACTTCTATGGATCGGGAGCAGAGTTTGACTCCGTCATGGAGCCACTTATCAAGTCTCTCCAATCAATTAGCCCGGCTTTGAACCTCACAAAGACCATTCTGCGAACGTTCTGGGAGTCGGAGGAAGACTCAACTATTGGCATTAACCTGCCAGATGGAGGCGTGCTTAGTGGCCGCCCTTCGTTCGTTCAGTCGTGGACCACGACTAAACAACACCCGTTCACCTTGACGCAAGCAAAATCATTGCTGGAGGGATATCACTCGCTTAACCGGACCGACCTCAAGGGTACCGGGTTCTTGGACCTGTGGGCCGGAGTCAGCAGGAAGATCGCCGACAGCGATCATGCATTCGCGCACGGCCAAAACCTCTGGCTGGTCCGTGTTGATGGCGTTGGAAACAATGGTGTCTGGCCAAAGGATGGCCTTGCATATATGCAGAATGCTTTCAAGCCGTTTGAGAACACTTTAAAAGAGTTGGGCCCGCTCCGCAGTTTTCCGAATTACGTGAACTCGGAACTCAGCGAGCAGGAGTGGAGCTCTAGGCTGTACGGTGCCAACTACGAAAGGCTTCGCAAGATCAAGGCTGCCGTTGACCCTACAGGTCTCTTCTCTGGATACGGCCTTGCTATCCAAACTACCAAATCCGGACGTTCTTAAATAGAATCAGGGGCCACACAGCACAAGAGGCTTTTCGGTGAAGGTTTAGGATATCAAATTCAAATTTCTCTTTTGTAAGGACATAGCTTTAGACTACGATTCAACCACACCTCCAAAAGAGGATTAATAATCAAGATAGTTATTTTAGCCTAGAATATTCTATGTACTAGCGTGGATATGCAATTTCCAGCTTACACTTAGTGACTAGCTAAGAGTAGTCTAATCTTAGTTACCTAAGCCTAGTCCTTAGACTCAGCAACTTCCAAACCCCGCCACTTATCCAACCTCTCCCAACACTCCTTATACGCCGGAATCCCTTTAATCTAGGTCTAGTTCTCCGCTGGCTTCCGGGGGACGTTCGTAGTGTTCCACCAGCTGTTCGTAAACGGGTACAGCGTGTTCTCTACTGTAGTATCCTACCCGAGAGGATGACCTTAGGGCCACTGGCCCCAAACCACTTTTTACTAGTACCAAGTACAAAAAAGCCTTTTTTCGAAGCTATTTATGTAATAATGTAAATAACTATGAGAGGATCATAACTTGTACACTAGCGCAAAGCGAGAGAAATTCGCGGGTGAAAACATTGCTCCAAGTACTACTCCTTCTTCACAACTCTCCGCCCTACCAAGCCAATCGCTTTATACATAGTCTCTTAACTTTGAAAGTCGCGCAATTCAACCCACTATCTCTGCCCCCAAAGTCTTCACCCAAATTATAACCTCAAGTATTACAACTCGGAACCCAACCACTTTCTTGTGAGATGGCTAGTCTGAAAAGTCTTCCTAACCAGCTTATAATGGCGATCTCCGAATATGTCTTCCATGAATAGTTGAAAGACCCCAGCGACCTTCCAACGTTGTCGCGGGCTTCGAAGCGGCTCTCGTGCATTACAATTGAATTTTGTATTACTGCCTGAAGAACTATTACTACCGTATCAATGACCTTTCATTTATCCGCCTGCTACTACCTTAATTACGACGAATGGATATAGACATGTTTGCAGTTCTCTGGTTGGGACTCTCTACATGATTTCGCATGGCCTCAGGGTATATCGCAACACTGGACGATGTCCATGAACTACAGTGGCAAAACTCTGAACACGACCTAGAATTTGGTTTTTCACAGCTTGTTAAACGCCTATTTAAGCATCTTGTTTAACAAGGACTAATGTATCCCAGAGAGTGACATGAACCTCGAGGATGTATGGTATCATGGCTGTTTTCATTGCGAGAGCACAAAGCGACCATAACGACAAGAGCAACGTAGGAAAATTCATGGTTGATTCTTTTCACGATAAAACGCCTCGTACCTATCGCGCCTAAGGAATTATTTGTAAGGTCTTGGTTGAGATTCGCGGCGATACTGTTCCTATGCGCCATCTGAGCCACTTTTACCATTGAAAATTAACTTTTTTGCGTTTTTAAACCTTGATAAGTTCTTAACCTTGAAAGATATTAGAAAAAGCATCATACTAAAATTATAGAGTTAACTATTTTCTTTGAGTTTAGAATTCCTTAACATAAAAGTTAAGGTGAAAAGACTACTTTACCTTAACAAACTTTTAAGTATTTTGAAAAAAAAGAATTTTATTTTTATGTTTTTTTAAGGAAAAGGTTGATATAGAGAATAGAAACTCTATATTCAACTTTTATATTATATATTTTCTATTATCTTTAAGTATAAAAGGTAATTAAGGTTTAAGAACGCAAGAAAAGTTAATTTCCTAAGTAAAAAGTAGCTTACATAATGAAATAGCTCACATAGCGCACGGGCACTATACAGAGGGGTGACAAAAAGAAAAACCAATCAAAAAAGTTATAGTTTTCAATTGCTAATGAATAATTAACGAAATAAGCTAGTCTAAAAAGAGTTAGTGATTTGAAAAGCAAAGAACTTGTTCTATAAGTTAGGCTACTTAGTAAGCGGATTAGTCAGCACTAGTACGCACGCTAATTAACTTGAAAACAGAGAATGAAAAGCATAAAAGTAGAACTAACTGTTTCTAATTAGTGAGCGTATTAATATTTCTAAAAATAAACTAAGTTTAATTAGATGATGTAAGCATTAGATGAGCTAATTTTTACCTATAGGTTCTTACTTGCTTAAAGTTCAATTAGCAATACAGGGAAAAGGAGGTTGCTTAGGTAAGCAATTAGTCTAAAATAGATTACTAATCCTTTTCTCTATAGTTTTCTTATTCTGACCCTAATTTTTGTTTTCTAAATTATCTTTACAATGTCTCCTCAACTTTCAAAGTTTAAAGAAAACTTTTATATATTATTTACACAAAACTAATCAATCTCTTCTATGATACTATACTAGATAAGCGTTCTATTAGTATTTATAATACTATTAAACAAATTAAAAAGAAAAAGAACAATCTTTTACCTACTTTTACGCTTACTATAGGCCGCCCTACCAAGATCACAAAAAGAGTAAAAAGAGCTGTTAATAGAGACTTAACTAGAAGTCCTAGAAAAACAAATAAGCGTATATTAGTCGAAAATAGTTTAATTCTTTCTACTAGAAGCCTACAACGCTCTCTAAGAGAGGAGAATTACTCAGTTAATACTTCGAAGAAAAAAACAGCTTTTAACTAAGAAAAAAGCTCAAAATTATCTAATATACGCTAAGAAGAGGCTTGCTAATTTTAATAAAAATATAATCTTTAAGAAAGTTGTATTGTCTGATGAGTCAGCAATTGAGCGTGGGCACGATGCTAGAACAGAATATTGCCGAAAACGTCGAAATAAGCGCCTTGGGAAGGAATGTGTCTCTACAACCAACAGAAGTAAGTTTAAAAATCTTTTAAATAACTTAAAAATTACTTTACTTTATAAAGTATCGCTCGGTGGTCTGAGCTTTCCTCCCAGAACTCACCCACCCACCGTTCGAATCTCGTTGACTACACACAATCTTTTTTTTTGACTTTTACGATTTAATAGTAGAGAGTAGCTGCTTTTCACTTTTTTGGAACCCCATTTTGACTACAACAACAACCACCACCTTTGACACCTTAAAAAATAAATAGAGACCATACTAAAAGCCCTAAAAAGACAAATCGTCGACTTTTAAAAGAAAAGAGTCTAGGTCTTTCTATTAGAAGCTTACAACGCTTTTTGAAAAAGGAGAACTATTCTATTAACATTTCTCGAAAAAAGACGCCTTTAGACGCTAAAAAGGCTTATAATCGTTATATTTACGCCAAGCAATTACTTAAGAACCTCAAAAATATTAACTTTAATAAAGTTATATTTTTAGACGAGTCTGCTATCCAGCGAGGGCATGGTGCTTCAACAGAATACTATTAAACACGGCAAAATAATAGGGTTAGAAGGAAAATAGTGTCTACAACTAACACAAGTAAGTTTAAAAAACCCTATTTAACTAAGAAAATACTTTAACATATCTTTTATTTTTCTATTATTTTAATCTATTTTTAGCACGCTTACTAATCTAGTTATAGATCAAGATATTTCTATCCAATTTAGAGAGCAATTTGGATAGGTAGTAGATCTAAACTAGTAGTAATTAAAAGCCCTTTAATTACTATTTCTTTTAGGAACTAAGACTATATTAAAAAGATCCTTAATCCTATAGTAAAATCTGCAATAAAAAAAGGTAAGTTACTTTTATTTATTTTTAAGGTATCAAAGGTGGTAGTTGTTGTTGTAGTTAAAATGGGTTTTCTAAAAAAGTGAAAAGCAGCTGCCCTCTACTAATTAGTTGCAAAAGATAAAAAAAGATTGTGTGTAGTTAACAAAATTTAAACAGTGAGTAGATAAGATCCACGCGCTAAGCGCTTAGAGCAGAAAAGCTTAGACTACTAAGCAAAATTAGGGTTAAAAAATTTGCTAAAGGTACTAAAAAACAACACTAATTAAAACGTGTTTAATGGCAATTGCTAGCTTATAGCTAGCAACAAGATTGCGATAGAGGTAGAGGAGGTAGAGGTAGAGGAGGGTAAGGACACGTACGTTACTACAGCAGGAGCCTGCAATACTTTATAAAAGCTCCCTGCCTGCTGCTTCTTACCTTTAGGATTTCCTACACTACATAGTACTGCATACAAACAATATAATGCTTAAACTATTCTTCTCTCTATTTAACACGAAGACTAATAGCTTATATTAAGTAAAGTTAGACCTTACTAGGTTACTATATAAGAAGCTATAGTAGTAGATTACAAAGCCTGCGTTTACCTTTGTTAAGCAGCCTCTCTAGTTAGTTAAAGAGGAGCTGTTAGCGGTAGCTTCTATAGTAATTAGGTAGACGCAGAGGTTAAATTTTGTTATTTATTAACACCTTATTAATGCGTCTAGTATTATAGATGTTAAGGTTATAATAGAGGTTGTAAAAGGCTTATTTAGCAGTAAGTCTATTAAATACGTTGCGCATGTTAATAGTCTAGGTACAGTAATAGTGTGTTATCTTACTAATCTCCTCCTGCGTAAATACAACCTTAGTAGAGAGACTTTGTAGTAGCTCTATAAGAAGCAAGAGCATATTAAAACAGCTATTAAGTAGCTAAGATAAACTAATAAGTAGGAGGATTTTATAAGTTACCTTTAAGGATAGGAGAGCTGTGCTTAGATAGTGACGCTGTTGTCGTATGTTCACATCTAAGTATAGGCGCCAGAAACGCCGCAACTGCAACACCGCTAGGATAGTAACAGAGATAATAGAAGTTGCGGTTAGCGGTAAATAGTTATTAGTAAATAGTTATTAGTAAATAGTTATTAGTAAATAGTTATTAGTTAAGAGGGTTAGTTAGAGAAATATTGCGCATCTTTATTTCTGTCTAAATATGCGACACACTAATTGCGTGCTAGTAATGCTAAATAAGGGGGCATAAGCCTAGATACCTGTTGTTAGCAATAAATCTTTTTTACTAAAATGGTGCCTACAAAATGTGTGGTCACATCAAAAGGTTGTCTCAAAAGGCCGAAGCCAAGGTAAGTTACATATACTCCTTTTTCTTACTTAGAGACTGTTTACTCTATATTTAAATTATGAAGTAGCAATCTTTTTTTTACATAATTAAAAGACTTACTAACCTATATATAGGCTAGAAGTTTTAGCAGGATAACGCTAAGATTTATAAAACTCTAGAAGTTTTACCTTAGTTTTCTAAAAATAGGATATTGCTTTTTAAGCATCCTGCCTATAGTCCTGATCTACTTCCTACAGAAAACGTGTAGGCCTTGCTAAAAAACGCTTTAGCTAAAAGGCCTATTACTTCTTTAGGTATAGGAAAGAGTAAAGAAAGTATAGCAGCCTTTAAGGCTGCTATAAGGGAGGAATAGGATCAATTACCTCAAAATGCGATTGCTAATTGTATTCTATCTTTACTAAGGCGTTATTTGGACGTTAAGGAAGCTGAAGGCTTGTACACTAAGTATTAGTAAGCTTTTTTCGTTATTCATTGAGAAAAAACCCCAAAATCAAGCTCTTTATTACTACTTAATAGTTTTTTTAACAATTATCTTCAAATTCACACACAAAACAGTTCAATAAGTATTATCTCATATATATACTTTATAGCGATTTTTACACATTCAAAAAAAAGTTATTTTGTTATTTATTCTTGAGTTTTTTTATCTTGATTTTTACAGCGGAAGCTGAGCGCAAAAGCGCTTATCAAGCAGCTTTCTAAGTGGCTTTACTTAAAGAGGAAGATCTTGGCTTTCCAAATTACTAACCTTTTTGAGTATAGCCCTTCTGGTTGTAGAAATATAAAGCTTTAAAAACTCTAACTTTTTGGACATCTTTTTTTGGTCACCCCTCTGTATGTTAAACATGTCTGCACAGTACCAAGGTGCTTAGACTAGTTTAACTTACAACTTAAACTTAAAAACTGTAAGTTTTACAAAAATGAGGTTGCCTTTTTAAAAATATATTTTAAAAGCAAAAGAAGTATAAATAAGTAAGGAAAAAATGCAAGTAGTTAACAAATAGCTATAAACAAAAACAGCTAAAGAAAGATAATATTTCTTAATTTATTCAAATTGAAATTAAAAGTTTATTAAGAATTACTTTAAGTTTGCTATTTTGTTGATAAGACTTACAAGGAAATGAGTAACCTTTAAGTAAAGTAAAAAAGCAGAGTACGCCTTTTAAACACTCAAGAACGCAAGCATAAAACTATTATGCTTTTGTATATTTTAAGCGAGACAACTGCTACGCTTTAAAACTAATGCATTAAATCTCGCATTAAGAGAATGCGCTAGTGTGGGAGCTGAAAAGGAGCAATTGCTTGATCAGGAGGAGTGGAATGAGTGTATTAATCAACTAAGTACCACAACAAAGTGGTCAATAACTACCGCAGAGGAATAAGACGATCTAGCCCGTATATATAGGTGCTAGCGCGATCGTCACGTGTTCAGCTTACTAGGATTACCTGCTTAACAGGGTGATCCGCATGTTGCGCACGTTAATACTCCAACACACCCCCTAGGTTAGTAAGATACTATTAATCTAAGCTGTAAGCAACTAAGTAATTGTAATAAATTAAGGTTGTTAATCAAGAGGTCCATCTGTAATTATAGCTTTTTCTACCTAATTCTCTGTTGTCGTAGTAATGCTGCTTGTTAATGTTTTAATTAATCTTAGCAGTTCTAATATCAGAACATTAGATAGACCCTAAATATCACGTAATTAGTTAGTGCACAGCCTCTATAACTATATTAATTACGTCTACTACCCCTCTAAAACTTTTGTCCTTAACCTTACTCTAATAATAATTACTAAGCTTTTTAGGACTATCTCAACTACTATTACTAATATAGTAAGCAGTGTTACTCTATTATTCTCTTACTAATTAGCTACTAATCTTATGTAGTCTACCTCTAGTAACAATAAGCATAAGCGTTAGTTAGAAAGCCGCTGTTATAAGCGTAAGAATTACTTAGGTAGCAGTTGTTAGTAACGTAAGAACAGTACTAAGCATAAGTATTACACGCGTTAAAGCCTATTTAACAATAAGATTTAATAAGCAGTTAATCTTTAAAATAATAAGAATTAGTTACTACTACTTTTTAATTTGTACGCTTATCGTAAGACATCTAGTAGCTCTACTTAGAAGCTAATTACTTTACCTACTAAATTAAGTCTACTATTAAGTTATCGCTTAAATTCTAATCTATATAAGAGTCTAACTAAGTAATTAAGCTAGCGTAAAGGCAAGGCTTCTTAGGAGCTAATATAAAAGTTTAAGTAGCTTACTACTTAAGCAGCGTCCCGTAATTAGTAACAAGACAACAGTAATAGCCTACAAACGCCTATTAAGCTATCTACTAGGCGCAACGCGCCCCCCTTAACCTAGAATAAGGCGCCTAATAGCTCTTTAAAGATTGCTGCTAATCTATTACACCCTTACGTTCTACCTTATAAGCGTTATATAAAAAAGATGCTAGATAGTTTGTATACTAAATACTACTTTAATTACGTTTAGACTAGCAGTTAGAGTAGCTTACACTACAGCAGTTGCTTATTATACACCTACTACACAGTTAATATTAATCTTGCTAATTAATTTATAGCTATATACAAGAACAAAGTAGTAAGTCTCTAGTTTTTTAGCTTCTTGCTTAGCTTGCTAACTAGTTTTTTAGAGATAAAATTACAACAAGATGTACTAAGCTGTAAAATCTTAACTACTTAAGGACATTATTGCTCGCTGCAAAGAGATTAACAGCAGCGTTACGTCTACTAGAAAGCCTTCTGTACAGAAGCCTCCTGTCTATAATCGTCGTGCTTAACTCCCGCTGTCTGCTCCTACTCCCGCTCCTGCTCCTGTAAGTATTTTTAATTTAAGGTATGATGCTAAGGATTATTTGCGCTAGACACAGCCTGCTTAACAGGCTATAGGCTTAAATTAAGGTTGTTTATATAGACAAGAGCCTTATAATACGCAACCTTATGCTGCGTACGTTCTAGGTTAACCTGCGTGATAGCTAGCTTAACAGCCAGCATATAATTAACAACAACCTCTCTAGTAATTGTCTTTTTAAGAATAGGATGCTTAAAGAATGCTTCCCCCGCCTGTTCTATACAATCACCCTTAAGTTCGCCGTCTTAATTGCTATACAACATATATATATAGGCGCGATTATTACGTAGGAGTGCGCTAACAATTATCTTACAACTCTATATATAGAAGTAATAAGTTAGATTCTTGTTGTTATGCTGCTTACTTTTAGACTCTTGCTGCTTAAGCTAAGATAGCTTAAGATGCTCTTAAGCTAGCTAAAGCTAAAAAAGCTAAGCATAATTCAATAATAGTGTTAAGCAATTACACAGATTTTAATACTAAATAGTAAACTTAGTTTTGTTTTTCTAGTTTTCTTGCTTATGAAGCTTAAGTTCTCCTGCTTATTCTAAGCTACTAAGAGGAGACTTATCCTAGTATATAGATGTTGCTGCTTAATACAAATTCTTTTGCTTATTAATCATTATTGCTCTTAATTAAGTGTTTAACTTACTAAAAGTTAAGCAACTACTTGAACTTCTTAAACTATTGTTAGGTAAACAACTTAGTTAGTTCATTAGCTAGCATAATTACTGTTTTTAGGTACTTAACCTAAAACAATCCTTTAGCATATTCCTGCTGTAGCTACATATTGTGTATATTTATATGCCTTAATTAAGTGCTAATCTACTTATTTTTTCTAATTATAAGCCTAATTGTTTGTTAATTATTACACTAAACTATCTAGACGTCTTCTAGATAGTGTCTAATAGAGGTATATAATCACCTGTTTAACAGCTTTTATATGCTAAATACTAGAGTTTATAATAAAGTGTAAGAGCTTTAAGATTAAGTAAACAACATTTAGTTACAGTATAATAGCTATATATAGTACTAATTTAACTCTTTCTTAGTAGGCCTTAATCTCTTACTTAGTTGCTTTGCTAGTGTTCTTAATTAGCTTCTCTAACAGTAATAGAGTCTTAAGAAAGCTATTATCTTTTAGCTTAAACTTCTTTGTAATTTTATTAATATACGTATTATACACAAGCGTGATAATTTACTTCTTATAATCTCTATATTACTCTAATACTAAAGAACTATTTAACTTATTCTTGTTCTTGTATCTTGTATATATCTATAATTTTTAACTAAAAATCTATTGCCTTTTACTTATAATCTTTTGTAAAGAGCAGTAGGATATTATCTATATAAAATAAAACTAGAATCTTTCTATCTTAAATAAAGAATAGGCAGGGCTCCTCTAGTAAGGTAATTAGTCTAATCTCTTTTAGTACATCTAAGAACTTCTTATACTATAATAGTAGCAAGTCTTGTAATTTATAAAGTGTATAGTTAAGCTATACGCACTTTCTAGGCTTCTTAAAGCTATCTAGCATTTTATAGATTACTAGGTTGTCTACTATAATTAAAGTATTAAGGAATGCTCCTACAATATTATATTACTTAATCTCTAGATTATTCTTAGTAGTAATAGCTATTACTGCTTAGAAGGACTTTGCTACTAATATAGCAGTGTATATTAATTTAATTAAGTCCTTCTTCTAGAGATTACTATCTATAACAATCTGCGCTTTATATTTAAAAAAGAAGCTATCCTAATTAAACTTGTAGGTCTAAACCTACTTTATAGGTATTAGGTAATTATTTGCTTCTTCTCTTAATATCTTATTTTAAGTTCTATTCTTACTTAACTAATTAATCTCCTTCCTATAGGCATCCTAAAACAAGGCCCTTATAAGATACTAAAGTAGCTACTTTTATAATTCTAGCAGTTTAGGTAGATTATTACAATGCTATTAAGCATTTCTACTTAGCTTATACTTAGTAAGCAAAGCTGCTATAACTATATAATTAAGAGTCTTATAGCTTGCTTAGTCTTTCTAAGTTACTTGTAAACCTAGCAGGTAAGTATTATAAAAATTATTCTATAATAGATTCTTATAATCTACAATTAATGTATTAATACTACCTGTGCTTCTATCTTCTAGTTAATTATTAGGATCTTAGGTCACGTCTTTACGCTTACGTCTGCTACCTAGCTTACGTAGTAGAAGATAACAATTTATAGACTAATTTAGACTTTTGCCTATAATCTTAGTACTATATCTTATAAGTAGAAGTTAAGCTTGTAATTGCTTAACCTGTCTGCTATTTAAGGCCTAAAATCTTAAATCTTAAGATAATATACGCCCTACTATTCTGCTTACCTAAGCAGGTGTTCTATCATAACGAGCTAGCGCGTTTGAGTCTTTAGGCACAGACTATTAGACTAGTAATAAGTTGTTAGGCTTATTTAAAAGAGGCTCCCTACCTTTAAGTATTACTAAATTAGCTTTTTTTAGTAAGCGCACTGCTATTTAACTGTTAATAACCCTGTAATTAACCGTGTCGTTGCTCTCTAAGATCTCTAGTTTAGGAGTTAGTTCTAAGGTAGCAAGACTAGTATTTTGCTACTAATTTCAGCAAGTTTCTAATAGTGCACTAGCCTTGTGCTTTATTTACTTAGCGTCTTCTAATCTACTCTCGTCTTTAGTAGGCAGGCCTTCCTTACTACATAAGATAGTAAATAGATTACTTTTAAGGTCTTTAGTAGTTAGCTGTGTATCTTAATTTGCCTTTTCTTAAACAAGCAAGAGGTCTAAATACTCTTTTAGATTAACTAGCCTGCTATTATAAAAGATCTTTACAATTTTCATTACTTAATCTTTTAGTAGCTTTTCTTTACAATCTCTTTTGTAGAATTAACGTTTATTAAAAGTTATATTACAGGCAGTAATTACTTAATTAAGTGTTAGTACCTATATATAGTATATATTAGAGGCCTTATAAATAACTAAATAACTAATACAGCCGCGAGAATCAACTTTAAATCCTTAATAATTGCGCCTAGCTACCTTCTCCTTATTTAAAGGATAAGCTCGGCAGCTATAGGCATAAATTCTACTCTAGTCTAGGCGTAGATTAGCAGTCTAGTGTCTAATTTTAAGTAGTTAATAGTATTAAAAAATCTTTCGTAAACTATTCTTTAAGTACCTAGTTAGGGGAATAGTAGCTATAGATCTTAGTGAGGCTTATTTTATGTAAGTAAGCTGCTGCATCTATAATTACTAGCTAAAGCTTAGCTAGTAGATAAGCGCTCGTGCGCATCTTAGTAGCCTTTATAATTAGCTCTTAACTAGCTCTCTCTGCCGAGCTATCAGGCTTATGAGTATATAGCAGTAGCGTTTTAATTATAATCCTTTTCTTTTTAGCCTGTTTCTTATACCTTAATTGCTTTCGCTAAGGCAGTGTAGCAGTATTATTATCCTAAAAGATCTCTACAATCTTCTGCTAATATTTCTTCTTAATCCTTATAGCAAAGCCTTTAATAACTAGTATAATATTATTTAGTGTCTTTAACTAGATATTATAATTGTACAGCTTGCCTAAGTAGTCCTTCTTAATAATTAATGCCTATTTCTTAAGTAGCTAACTAGTTAGTGTAAGGGTGCGTTGGGTTAACCAAAGATGCAGGGTAAACAGTGAAAATATTAGATAAAGAACTATAGAGAGACTACGTCAAGGTTTTATATCCAACCCAGATGGTTAGGACTAACCGAGGTTTATCGGAGGTTTGCCGGGTCAGCTAACAGTTAGCGTAAATGGTGCGGCTAATAGTTAGCTGCTAGTGCTGAGGTAAGAAAAGCCAACGAAGGCCACAGGCCGAGTACTAGGAAACATTAAGGCTTTAGCCCTTTACAATACCCCCCTCCTAAAAAATATAGTAGGAGTAGTATTCTTGTTACCTAGAGTTCTACTCTTCCAGGGCTTCTGTATCCTTTAGATTAATATCTAGTTCCTAGGTTAGATCTAGATATCCTAACTATTCAACTAAGTACTACCTTTTTCTTCCTTTTCCTTTTTCTTCTAATAGGGTCTCTACTAGGTATTCTTCTCTATCCTCTGTCTTAATTAGTAGAGGTTTATTGTCGTCTATTAGCTAGCTTAGTAGAGGGTCTGAGGACGCTAGTCTAAGGTTATTAATATTAGATACTAGGTAAATCTAGCTAGGAGTATTTAATTTAACTGCGTTCAGTCTCATAACCTTAAGTACTGTGTACTTAAAGTTTTTCTAGTTAAGTTTCCTACTAGGCCTTTTTGTTTTGTAGTAGTCGCCTAGTTTTAACTATACCCTATCGCCTATTTTAAGCTAAGGTAATTAGTGCCTTTTCTTATTTGCCTGCTTTTCTTTTTCTTATTAACTTTCTCCTATTGTAGCTTGTGCAAGCTTAAAACTTTACTGTAGTTTATTAATAATATTTTCTGCCTTTTAATAGTCCTCTTGTATTTTCCTTAAAAGTTGTTATTAAGGGCTATACTTAGTTGCAATTTATAAAGGATCTACCTTATAGCTATGTTGTAGGAAAAAAGAAGACATTTTAGTAGACTAAGCTTGCTATGCTATAACTGCAATCTTAGCTATCCCTCATTTACTTTTCTAATTTGTTTAATCCTAATTACAGAAGGCTTGTAAATAAGCCTGTACTATAAAGTTTATTTTTTCTATAGACCTGTTAGTTTTAGGATAGTATCTAGAAGATAAGCGTTACTTAATTTCTAATAACTTGCAAAGCTTAATCTAAAAATAGTTAACAAACTATATACTTCTGTCTAAAGTAATATAGTTTAGTAACTAATAGTAAGCTACTACAGAGTTAATAAAAGCTTTAGTAACACTTTCTATAGTAATGTCTTTGAAGCCTATTAGGACAACATCCTTGCTAAGCCTATCTATAACTACTATAAGGTTTGTATAGCCTTTGCTTTGTAGTAACCTTATAATAAAATCTATAAAAATTTCTTTCTATATTTGCTTAAGTATAGGCAAGGGTTTTAGTAAGCCTTGTAAGCTGTCTCTTTAGGGTTTTGTTCTTCTACACACTAAGTAGTTCCCTACGTATCTTTTAAGACTTTTGCTAATAGAGGGCTTAAAGTATTTTCTGGTAATAGCTTAGTAGATAATGTTCCTTCTTAGATAGCCTAAAGCCCTAGAACTGTAGATTTTGTAGATAATTCTAGTTCTCAAAGGTTTATTATCTAGTACCTATTTTTAATCTTAGTATAGGAGGTTTCTAGAATCGTCTAGTTAGCATTTAGAAATAGAAAGTTTAAGGTCTAAAGCTGTAGGAAATTGTCTTTTACTATCCCTTATAGCTTTCTAGGCTATTTAGTAGGTTTTGTCTTCTTTTTTAGCTTTATCTTATAGATTCTCTAGATCTAACTGCTCTTAAGGTAATTCTAGTATAGTTACTAAATAGCTGTTGCAGCTAAAAGTTTTAAGCACTTCTTCTTCCTCTAGTTCTTTGTTAGTAGCTGTAGTTATAAGTTTAAATACTTGTAGAAACCTCCTAGAAATCCTAGTATCTTAGTTGTTTGCTAGCATATCTTGTTGTCTCCTAGATAAGGCATTAGCCTTAGAGTTATTAACCTTAGGCCTGTAAGAAATTTCTATATTAAGAAACTTTCTTAGAAATTAAGCCTATCTTATTTATCTCTTGCTAAGCTGTCTTAGCTTACTAAAATATTTAAGGTTTTTATAGTCTGTAATAACTATAAACTTATTTAAAGACTATAGCATAGCATCCTACTTAGATAAGCAAAAGATAACTACTAGTAATTCCTTGTTATGTATCTTGTAATTGCTTTGCGTGCTAGTTATCTTTCTTAAATAATAAGCTATAGAGCGTAAGCTTTTTTTATTGTTTTATTATATGAGGACTCCTGCTACTACATATCTAGAAGAGTCTATTTCTAGGATTGTTTCTCTGTCAGGATCCCATTAAGCTAGGACTAGCTTAGTAATAAATAACTCCTTTAGCTTATTAAAAGCTTCTTGCTCTACTTTTCCCTATAGGAAGGAGACGTTTCTAGTAAGCATTAAAAGAGGAGCTACTATCTCTAAGTAGTTTTTAATAAAGTATTAATAAAAGTTTGCAAAACTAAGAAAACTATATACTCTTTTAACATTTATAAGTGCCTGCTAATCTCTAATTACTTTTACTTTATTAGGATCTATTTAAAGTCTATTTCCTGCCTTTATAATAAAACTTAGGTATTTTATACTCTGTACGTCAAATTCACATTTCTAGATATCTAAAAGTAATCTAGCCTTACTTATAGCTTCTAGGACTTTATTTGTATTACTTTAGTGTTCTTTAAGAGTGCTATTAAAGTAAATTAATACGTTGTCTAGGTAAGCTAAGCAAAAATTATCAATATATTTGTAGAGGGTCTAATTAATATAGCGGTAAAAGGTACTAGGAGCGTTTGCTATACTAAATAGAGTAACTAGCTATTTATATAACCCAAATCTAGTGCAAAAAGCTGTTTTCTACTTATCTTCTATATTAATCCTAATCTTGTAAAAAGCTGTAAAAACATTAATCTTTGTAAACTATTCAGCTTTTACAATATTATTAAGAGTTTCTTAAATTAAAAGTAAAAAATAATAATCTTTCTTTGTAATAGTGTTTAGGGCTTAGTAATTAACGCAAAAACGTAATCCTCCTCTAAATTTCTTAGTAAAAAGGATAGGGGAGGAGGCAGGAGAGCTACTAGCTCTAATCTATTCTTTGTTAAGTAGAGAAATAAGCTCCTTTTGTAATACTAGAAGTTCTAGGCAGCTTATACTGTATAGAGGTCCCTAGGGAGCCTCCTTTTCTTTGCCTTTATCATCTTTCTCTAGTTTAATTTAGTAATCTACTTTAGATCCACGTAAAGGAGGTAGTATAGAGGCAGTTTTTAGATTAAAAATCTAAGCTAGGTGTTAATAAGCCTTAGGGAGTAAAGGTAGGTTCTCTACTTTCTTCTTAGGAGCTAGGGCTTTTTTAATATCCTTAAGAGAAGCAGCAAAAGTCTAAATAGACTTATCCTTTTTTACTTGCCTTATATAGGAGTAATAAGCTATTGCGCTTATTTATTTTAATCTCTATTCTCCTTTAATAGGGCGATCCTTAGTACTAAGTAACTTAATTCTTTAGCTAGAAGAATAGATGTAAATTGTTTTTCTAGAAGGGGCAATAGTAACCTCTCTTTTATTTATCTAGGGCTATCTAAGTATTAAATTGTAACTAGGGTGTGTAAGGGCTATATAACCCTAAATAGTATCCTTATAACTTTTAATATTAATGTCTAACTTAGTAACTTTGTTTATAGTTCTAGGTTTATCTGTAACTCCTTCTAATCTCCTAAGAGAAATAGAAATGCACTATAAGTTAGTGTTCTTAACAAGTTAAGGGCTAATAAGCAAGTATACAAGGTCTCCTATATTAATTAAAGTAGAGGCAAAAGTGTAACAATTTACTAGCGTTTCTAAAGTAATTCTATTGCTGCTTATATTCTTTTTAAATTTAGCCTACTCCTTAACTAAGTTATCCTAACTTATTAGAGGCTCCTGCTAGTAACTTTAAACAGGAGCTACTCTTTTTCTAAATCTAAGTCCTTATTTAAGCTTCCCTTACTAAGCTTATTCTTTTTCTTTTTCTTAGAGTTAGAGGACTTAACTAAAGTCTTTTTCTCCTTTTTAGAGAATTTCTTATTTTCTATACAATATATAGACAGATAGCCTCTCTATTTACAGTTAAAACAGCATTTTTCTTTGTACAACTGTTCTAACTCCTAGTTACTAAACTATTAAGGTTTAGCAGTTCTTCCTATGTATTCTATCCTATCTATCTAGTCTCCTTTTAAAGGAGAAGGAGGAGGAGAAGTTCTTATAGATTTATACTCCTTAGGCATGTTGTCTCTGCCTTTAGAGTACTCCTCTATTCTGTAGAGGTAATTAACAATCTCTATTACCTTGTTTTATTGACTATCTAAATCCTTATAAGTTATACCTACAAATTTGTCTTAAAGTTTCTAAATAAGACTTTTTTAGAAAAGTATTATCCTAGTATCCTTGTCTAAGCTACTATTAGATAATAGCAGTTGCTCCTAGAGTTCTATAATATATTTGCAGATGCTTTTCTTGCCTTAGCTTATAGACTAGAGCTTGTTCTTAGCTCTCTCTGCGCTATAGGGATCGCTAAATATTTAGTTAAAGAAGTTTAATAACTTATTAAAGTTCTATAAATAAGAAATCCCTATTTAGTTAAGGAAAGGCAGGGTAAGAGTTACAGCTAAGCCTTTTAGTTAACTAAAGGCGTAATTACAAGTCCTTTTATCTGTGTTAAAGTCTTCCTTGTTATTTTCTACCTTGGCGGTAAGTTGTTGTTAAAAGATTTAGTACATCTTTCTATTTCCGTTAAAGGTATCAGGATCTAGTTATTTAAAACGCCTAGGCGTTTAAGCTTGTTGATTCCCTAAGGCAGCTAATAGGGTAGGTAACTAAGGTAGAGGTTGTTGTTCTACCTTAGGCTCCCTTTCTTATTGCAATGTTGTGCCCCTAGCTTCCTAAGCTTGGAAAGCTTCCTGTATTCTTGTAGAGGTAGCTATCTTGTCTAGGCCCCCTGCTCTATAAAGTCCCTCTAAAGTAGTCTCTACTTTAGGTTTGCTAACACTATCTTAGTATAATTCTGTTATCCTTACAACTAGAAAAGCTGTTGAGGGTTCTGCTATTGTATTTATAGGTACTCGCTAGTACTCTATATTGTTGGCAGGGATTGTTGTAGGTGCTACTACGCTTAGTAGACTTATCCTTTCGTGTAGGAGCTACTACGCTTAGTAGGCTTATCCAACGAATTTAAACGCCTTAGGGACTTATACAACTAAGTATCCCTTAGCACTTTCTAGTGCTTCTCTTACTATTAATCCTTCAGTGGATTTAAATAGTTAACTAATTAACCAGCGGTCTGATTAATTAGGATCTCGCGCGTAGATATAGCTCTAGCAGGCTGCCAAGTACGACGTAGCTACGTAAGTAGCTAAAGAAGGATCTAATTAATTGTAAGGGTGCGTTGGGTGGACCAAAGATGCAAGGTAAACAGTGAAAAGTGATGAATTAGATAAAGAACTATAGAGAGACTACGTAAAGGTTTTATATCTAACCCGGATAGTTAGGACTAACCGAGGTTTATCGGAGGTTTGCCGGGTCAGCTGACAGTTAGTGTAAATAGTGCGGCTGATAGTCAGCTGCTAGTGCTGGGGTAAGAAAAGCCAACGAAGGCCACAGGCCGAGTACTAGGGAACATCAAGGCTTCAGCCCTTTACATATAGTAGGCTTATCTAACAGTTCGTATTGCAAAACGTTCTAGGTAAGGTCTTGTATAGCCAGGTATCTCTTAGCACTCCTTGTACTTCTTCTACTGTTAATCCTTAGTAGATCTAAAACAGCTTTAACTAAGATTAGCAATCTGATTAATTAAAGTCTTGTCTAGATGTAGCTCTAGGGGGCTTCTGTGCGTAAATATAGCTCTAGCTAGCTTCTTGTCTAGATATAGCTCTAGGTGGAATCCGATTCGACGTAGCAGCGCTACAAAAGAATTTAATTTAAATATAAAAATGCGTTAGATTAACTAAAGATGCAGGAACAATAGTAATAAATTAAATAAAAAACTACAGAAGCTATTTAGCAAGCTTATCTACTCCTCTGTAAGGTCTGTGATTAGTACTAAGAAAGAGGCAAAAGTAGCTATATAACAGCTGCTGACCTGGCTCAGGAAAATAGCGCAGAGCTAAGAGAAAAGTTTAGTAGGCTAGAAAAGCAGAAAGGCCGATACACCAGGCTTACAGATGCCGGGTGCGCACGGACACCCGGGATCTGTAGGATAGCAAAACGAGGCTTTCTGTTAAGTACTAAAGACGTTAGGGCTTCAGCCTTTTACAAACACTATAAAGGTATGTACAAAACTTTTTAAGAGCTTATAGCACAGCCTTGCATTTTAACTTAGTAAAGTGCTATTGTCTCTTTTGTGCTAAATATAGTGTGCTTTTAAACTGTACTAAGTATTGTTTATTATTTTTTTAAGTTATGTAACACATGCTCCTGCACTATCTTAGCTTGTATTAGTTATTAGGAATATTTTGTAATTTTTAGCGTTAGTGTAGTCTAGGTTTGCAAGTGTAGGTGCTTTATTTATTACTTATTTTAGTATGTATATTGCTATATTTTGCACATCTCTTTATTTAAAAGAAATATTGTCTTGCAGAACTGTAAACAGCGGTTTAGCAATCTTAGTAAAGTCCTTTACTTATATATAGTAGTAAACGCATATGCCTACAAAAATTTATACTTCTCTTTTATTCTTGCATAATAGCTTGTTTATAATCTTTTTAACTTTCTTTTAGTTAAGATAATAGCTTTAAGGGCTGACTTTATATCCTACAACTTTAAGTCTTTCTATAAGAAAATAACACTTCATTCTTGATACAGTGCCTTTAGCTTGTTTAATATTAGCTAGCACCTTGTCTAGTTGCATTATATACTTAAGAACATAACGTTGAACTTCTGGCATTAACTTTTCTCTGCTATAGTTAGTTTTTAGTCCTCTACATGTAATGTTGTTAATAAAGGGCATAGTATTAGGCTAATAGTCTTTTAGGATCTTTATTATTACTTGTTAGAATACTGCTATAGAGTTAGTAGCACTTATAACTATTATGCATAATTTCATAAGTCCTACTGGTGTTTAAAATGCTGTTATGTCTCTGCTTTCTAGATTTAGTGTAATTTTGTTATATCTTAAGAATAAGTCTATAAGTAAGACAATTTTACATCCTGCAAACCTTTTAGAAAACTTATCTAATGTTAAAGATAGGTTTATATCTTGTATAGTAACTGCATTTATCCATTACGTATTGCTAATCTATTAAACGCCTTTGTCTTTTTTTAGTACTAAATGCTATAAATTGTAATATTAACTTTTACACCTTTCCTGTGTTCCTGAATTTAGGTGGATATTAACTATATTTACTACTTACAGTTTTAAAGCTTTTAGGACTATAAAACTTTGCACTTGCTAAGCTTTGTGTAGTATTATTTGTATCTTGTATAGTAAGCATATATTAGAGTAAATTTTTTCTAACTTCTTAAATTACTATAAAAGTGCCCCTTTTTAGTTAAGAAGCATATGTATAATATCTCCTTCTCTGATAGCTAAAAGTAGTCTCTAACATGTAGTTTGTTAGTTTATTCTTTAGTAAGCCTTGTCTTTTATAAGAAAGCAGTATATCTTAGCTTAAACAGATAATTGCATAGCCCTATATCAAGATTACACATGCTTTTTTTGAAAGATTTGTTATTTTTTTTGCCTTTTCTTTCTAGTCTTCTTGTCTAAATTCTATAGGCATCTTCTGCTAAAGAATATTAATAAGTTAAAATTTCTTGTCTACTGTCTTGTATATAGTGTAGAGATTATAACGTTTTTTTATTGTAGTTTAACGTCCTTTCTCAGCCTAAAGGGCTATATAAGACGTGTAGGTTTAGGACCTACAAGTATCTACGTGGTGTTTTCTAATTTTTATTATTTACAAGGAGGGGTTTGTCTAAATGAAGGTAAGACTCGTAGCCTAGGGTAGTTTTAACAAGTATCTCTCTCAGTCCTTTGTGAAGAAGTATGTAGAGCTAGTATGCTAGTCTAGTTATCTCCTTTACTTCTTATATATTGTTGTAGGCTATGCTAGCTGCTCTCTTGTATTGCTTATATAGGTACCTAAGCAGTTCGGTATAAGGTCGATATATAAGGTCGGTATATCAAGTTGGTATAGAGGGATTTCGGTGTAGGTAGATAGCTAGGAGCACTAGCTATCCATTCTAATGTGTAGGTCTGTATATTAGGTCGGTATATTGAGTTGGTATGGAGGGATTTCGGTGTAGGTAGATAGCTAGGAGCACTAGCTATCCATTCGAATGTGTAGGTTGATATAAGAGGTCGGTATATCGAGTCGGTGTAGGGATTTCGGTGTAGGTAGATAGCTAGGAGCACTAGCTATCCATTCTAATGTGTAGGTCGGTATAGGAGGTCAGTATATCGAGTCGGGATAGATTTCGGATGTGTAGGTCGATATAGGAGGTCGGTATATCAAGTCAGTATAAGGATTTTAAGTAATTAATAGCTAGGTAGATAAATCTATTAGTTTACTACGCCAATAAATCTATCTACCTAGGTAGAAAGCTGTTGCTTTGTTGAGTAGGAGTTGAATTGCCTTTAATCAAACTCTAAAATTAGCTAACACACAGACCACTTGCAGAGTTTTTAACAGGTAACTACTCTGTTCACTACAACCAGCCAGCGCGCACGCCACAACACCTGCACTAAGAAAACAAGTGTTAGAAACTGATTTTAGGAAGGCTTTTAAGATAGTCGAGGCGAGAAAAAGGCAAAGCCAGACCTTTTTCTCGCCTCGAAAAGTTGGTGTTCGATAGAGATTATAACGTTGTTATGTAGATTTAAGCAGTCTTTCTTGCAACAGTTAACAATTAAGCTTGCACACAATCAAAAATTTACTAAGTCAATAGTTATTTGTAATGTTCTTAGACTGTCCATCTACGTAAGCAAACACTTAGTTTTTTTAAACTATCTAGCTGCCCTGATTATTGTCTGTATACAACATGTTAATATTACTAAATCTAGCTGTTAAATTTAACTATGCAGCTTTCTATATATACTTTACTGTAGCTATACGCAGTTTGTTGTTTACTATATTAGTAATTACATGTACTTATACATTACCTGCTGTTTCTCTGTCTAAATTATTATTAAAGGCTTTATTCCTAATTGTATGCGTAGGTTAGCTTAGAGATAAGTCAGACACAACAATTACTGCGTTTCTAGTACTATTTTTAAAAAGAACTTAGCACGTAATTTGTCCCAATATATTATACTGTATTACTACCCTTGCGTATACACACTAAGGTACATTTGAAATTGCAGATCTAGTAATGTTAGCAACAATTCGAAACGTGGTTTTAATAGTAACTGTCTTTGTTCTTAGTAGTATATTAGATGCAGTTCTAACAAACAGATTATGTGTGCTTTTAGCTAAAGTAACACGAGAAAATAGCTGCCTTAGTCTGTGTTCTATTATTTTGCATAGCATTTTTAATGCTTGTGCAGCACTAAGCCTTACAATATTTATTTATGCTTCTATGTTAATGAAGCACTTTAAGGAGCTGCTATTTATAATAACTTAGTATCTTAGCAGGTCTGTTTAAGCAAAGACTTGCCTATTCTTTCTCTAGACCTCTTAGACCTCTTTAGTAAGTATATTGTCTAACTTATTTATTTAGAAGTCACTCTTTCTATACACCTTGTAAAAAGTTAATGCATTTAATCAATACACATTTACTGTATTAAAATGCAAGATCTTAACAAGCAGTATTATTAGTAGAGTTTGATTACTAAGGTGCTGCAGGTCTGTGCGTAGGTCAAGCTAATTAGCAGCTAGAACAGATCTTAGGTATAATTTAGCGCACCTAGCATTTGTTAGCTTAGCGTTTTTCCTACAGGTTATAACGTTGAGTGTACTTAATCTATCTACAACTTCAATGTTATTATTAAAAAGATTATGCAGCTGTTCTTAAATGTTATCTTGCTTTATAAAGTCTAATACAGTAACCTCTTGTACTTTCTGTCTAAGCAGGGCAGTTGCAATACAATCTAGCTGCCCTTATACTATCTTATTTAACTTAAAATTAGGAAAAGCGTTTATAAATTTTAAAGCTTTCTTCTTTTGTCCTTACTGTAAGTGTTTTAAATCTGCTAACATATTGCTGTCTTGCTAAAATAATCATAGTCTTTAAATAATTAAAAATAGGGTATTATAAGGCTTAATTGCAAAAAGTATATTACTCTATAAATTTCTTCTGCAGTGACCGCATATTTATTAGCTGCAAGTTAAAAATAACAGCATTAGCTTATATTGTTTAATTACTTCTTTGTGTACTTGTATTCTTGCTAAGCCTTCCTTGTTTCTTTATTCCTCTATCTTAGACACAGTTAATGTCCTAATAAAGGGCAAGGCTTTTGCCCTTTAAGCACGTAGCAGCATTTAACTTAAAAATACTGTGCAAAGCATTTTTTCTGCCTTTCAAAATAATGTTAGCAGTATTAATATTATTAAGCTTACCAATGTATTTATATGTAGCAGGATTGTATAATTGTTTCTAGAATTGTTAGAACTGCTAGAAAATAATATTGTAGTAACTTTAGCTTGTTAAATTAGTTACTATGTTCACAGAACTAGAGGCTTTCCCTTTAAACATTAAGCTTAGTTAAAAGTCTTTTCTAGTAAACTTCTTAGGTACAACACTAGAGGCTGGTTAAGTAAGTACGTTATTAGTGACATTATAGAACTCTTTAATCTTAGCCTTTCACTATAATAAGACTTAGCTTTATAGTAGCTATTTTAAGATTTCCCCTAAACGTTTATATAGTGGCCTGAAATAGTAAGTTCCTTTTCTAGCCGCAATATCCTAGTTAAAACTAACTTATCTTATTTGCTTTAAGGCGTAGTATAGCTTACAATCCTTAAGTATGTGTCCTACAATACTACATATACAATAAAAAGTGTTTCTTTTTATATATTTTAAGTATGCTGTAATTGTCTTGTTAAACAGTCTCTTTAAAGTATTAGAAATAAAGAAACTATTATTTCTTTTACTAGAGAGTTTAGCATTAGTTGCCTGTGCAATAAAGCACGCACAGTTAGTAGGTTTCTTTAGAAGTTTCTTAGTTATAAAATAAGCTATAAGCATATTAATAGTTAATAGTCTAGGCTTTAGGTCGCCTAGGGACTTAATAAAGTCCTCTACTTCTAGGTTAACATCTATTAGCGTGCTTGTCTTTTTATATGCTTTACTAATCTTAACTGCTGCCTTTTTTACATTCTTAGGAGTGAAGGTTGCACGCTAGTTAGAGAGCATATTCTAGCGCATTTTAGCATTAGCATCTCCTTATTCTAGCTAATAAATTTTATCTAAGCTAGTCATCTTCTTGTAGTAAAATTAAAAAAAAAGATTTCTTTTTTCTAATTTGTATATATTTTAATTATTTATATTTAAGGCAGAAAGTATATAGTATACAACTACCTCGTTGTCTGTTTGTACTAAACCTTAAAAGAAAAGAATTAGCTTCGGCCTTTTAAGACAACCTTTTGATGTAACCACACATTTTGTAGACACCTTTTTAGTAAAAAAAAAGATTTATTGCTAACAATAGGTATTAGGGCTTATGCCCCCTTGTTTAGCATTGCCGGCACGCAATTAGTGTGTCGCATGTTTAGATAGAAACAAAGAAAAGCAAGACAAAGACACGAATCGCCTCCTAACTTAACGCGCCCTATCCCGCCTATGCCGCCTACTTATGTTAAGGCTTTACTTCTAGGTACTCTTAGACGATTTAAAGAAGCAGCACTATTATCGCCTTGCTTTCTAACCAATACATACAACGATAGAACGCCTACTTCTCCTTTTCTACCTCTTTCTTCTTTATCGCTATTTCAACGTTATGCAACAGCTAGCCTAACTAGTTAATAGTTTCTTTACTTAGCTTATACACAATTAACAAGAAGAGAGAGATACTAAAGTAAAGTATTTTAAGTACTTTGCTAGTATTAGCGAATACCCTGTAGATCTTGTATTCCTTCTACAACTAGCTAAGTTAAGGCTTAACATTCTTTTTGTATATAAAGATATCACAGATTCTAGAGTTGTTTATAAAGAATATAATTATAAAGTCCTAAAGAGGCTAAGTTTGTAGATACTTAATAAACTTAGGTGTCTACATAATTAGCTTAAGCTAGACTAGTTTAGGGGCTAGGTGTACAACAGGAAAGCTTCCTATCTTTAGATAAGAGTTAAGGTTAAGGAGATGCTTATTATAAAGGTTACACGCTATTATAGCGTATTGTATGCGAATTGTTTGTATGTAGTGCTGTTTAAAAGGTAAGAAGTAGTAGGTAAGAAGCAGTAGCTTTAGCTTTATAAAGTATTATAGGCTCCTGCTGCGGTACGTACGTGTCCTTTCCCTCCTCTATCGCATTATGTTGTAATTCTATTATAATCTTACTGTAATCCTGTTGTTAGCTATAAGCTGGCAATCGCCGTTGGACACGTTTTAACTAGTATCGTTTTTTAGTACCTTAGCAAATTTTTTAACCCTAATTATCGCTTAGTGGTCTAAGCTTTCCTCCTAGAACTTATCTACCCACCGTTCGAATCTCGTTGACTACACACAATCTTTTTTTTTGACTTTTGCGATTAATTAGTAGAGGGTAGCTGCTTTTCACTTTTTTGGAACCCTATTTTGACTACAACAACAACCACCACCCTTGACACCTTAAAAAAATAAAAGAAAAGAATGCCTTCTTTTTTTAAGAAATTTGCTTGTTCTTAATATATGTATTAGCAACAGAAGTGAAGTATATATAATACTTTACTAGCCTAGGCTAGTTTCGTACACATTTATAGATGTAAGCTTAAAAGTAAAAGCATTTACTTATCTTAACAGTAGTATTTTTCTTTTTCTACTTTTCCTTTATATGTGCCTGTAACTTAGACTAATCCTTTTCTGCATATCTAAGTAAGCGTTCTAGAATATAAGAGAGTAATTCATCCTTGTTAGAGAAGTAGTCTAGTAAAATAGAGACTTTTATAGCATCGCAGATGCCTCTATTATTAGCTTATTAGTTAAAGTCCTTTAGGAATTTAGCAACATTTTTTTCTGTAAAGACTAATATATTATGTTTTAGTTAAACTATAGCTAACACTAAGTTGTGCGTAGGTGTAGTTATAGTGTTAATAACTAAACTTAAGAGTGTTAATAGTAACTTAGGACTAGTAGTATGTCTAAAGAAAGGAAGCGTTGCGCTTTCTTATCCTTAACCTGTTTTCTAATCTTTCTTTAATATCTATAGTATAGTAGAACTTATTAAAGCTCCTTGTATAAATAGTTTACAATAGTTAATAAAGTAACAAACAAAGTATAGTCTCTAGGAGAAATAATATATCTTTTGTTAAGTTATTGTAGTGTATACTCTTTTAGGTGTAAGTGTATAAGTCCTTGCCTCTTAAGTACTTTTTATTTTGCCAGGTAGGCTTAGATTTATACTTAAAGCTAGTACTAATTTAGTGTTACGCATTTAGATGTAAGTTTTAAGTGCTATTCTAAATTTTGCTAAATAGCACCTTAGCTTAGCATTTTTTTTACTTATATATTACTGTCTCTATTTTGCTAAACAAGTTGCTACCCTGAATTTTGCTAAGTAGACTTTAATTTAGCGTTTAAATACATGTAAGACTGTCTTTATTTTTACTAGACAGCTTACTACTCTAAATTTCGCTAAGTAGACTTTAAGTTAGCATTTAATAACGCATTTTGTTATTTAATTAGTAGTGTTTGTTTTCTATAGTTGTTGTTAGTGCTAACTTAGGTAACATTGTCCTTAACGTAGTCTGTAGTAAGGGATAGTGCTAACCCCCTAAAAGTATATCTAGTAAGAATCTTAAAGATTTTAATTTTTTTAGAGTCTTTATAAATTTTATACTCTCAAAAGATTATTGTATTGTTTGTTCTTGCAAAAATTATGCACTAGTTTCTTTTTGCACTAAGTAGTAAAGTATGTTTTTAAAGGCTTTGCTATTTTGTATAAGTGTTAGAGTGTATGAAAACATACTACTACAAGGGCAAGAGACTACTAGCAACTAAATTAAGCAAAAACAAGGTTAGTAAGATAACATTTTTATTGTAGTTGTATATTAAAGACTAGTGTACAAGTTAAGAGTTAAGAGTTGAGTAAGTGGATAAGTTTCTGGATAGTTGCGATCCACAGAGCAGGTTATATACCTTAAGATTGGGTGGTTGAGCACTGACCTCGCGGGCAGTAGGGTATCACCCTGTGCACCGGCACAATACTTAAAAAAGTAGCTGTCTTAATTAAGCTTATACCGAGGCTCACCGCGTAAGCGACCACCCCGCGTAACAGTGCCACTAGAACACCAAAACAGCCCTATTACTTGAGGCTGTAGAGCCTCACACAATAGCTATTATCGCGATTTCTTTTAGTGGTGAGATCTATAGGCCTTGATTGATCTATATAGCTATAAATATCGAGTAGGTGTCCTAATCGCTCGGCCGTGGCGGCCGATATAGGCTGGTGAGGCTAATGGTGGCTGTTGAGGCTGCTCAACACCTATACGCCTCACAATAGGCTTCTTTTTTAAGTAGAGCTTGTAGAAGCCTTAAAGCCCTTCTAATTACCCTTTTAGAAAGTTTTAATAGCCTTTTTAAGTTGTTGTACTGCCTTACAAGCAGCTTGCCGCGCAGCGCGCTTAGCAGCTTAATTAGCCCTTAGCACCTCCCTTAGTCTTTTAGCCTTAGCCTTTGCCTTACGCCTTAGCTAATTCTGTCTAGCCTTCTTACCCCTTAGCTCCTTACAATACCTGTTTACTTTAGCTTTGTAGTGTTATTACTGCTTTTTCTGCTCTTTTTAGAGGAGCTAATAATTACAAGCCTCGCTCACCTTCTTTAGAGACTAGAATATAGCTCTACTATAATACTCCTTAGGCTCCTAAAGGAGGAGAGGCCTGCCTCGCTTTCTACGCGCTCTTTTATTAACTAAAGCCTTTTTTTGCTTTGTTACTTTATTCTTAAAAAAGCTATTCTAAGCAGAGCTTATATAAATAACTTAGCTTAGCCTTTTAACCTGCCTATTACCCTGATTAGCTACTACACTACATAGCAGACGCTCTATCCTCCTCTAATTAGATGCGCTAAGGGCTAAGAAGTTGCTATTACTTAAGAGATTAGGTAGAAGGAAGCAGTAAAGAATTTTATTTAAATTAAAAGGTAAGAGGCTTATAGCCTTAAAGGCCTTTAAGAGAGTCTCCTCCTTAAAGGAGGCTTGCTAGGCTTAATAAAAGAAGGGGAAGAAGTTCTTCTTACTTATAGAAACAAGGCCCTAGCTCCTTGCTATAAAGAAGGATATCTTAGCCTAATAGGTAGAGGAGAGAGGCTTAAACAGGCTAACATTTAAAGGCTGTAGCGTATATGTTAAGTAAGTAGGATATACTGCGAGAAGCATCTTGTTCTAATTACAATAGTTAATAAAATTTATTGTAAAGTAAAATCTATAGCTATTAAAGATAAGTAATTAATAGCTTAATTAAGCCTTTGCCTTAGTTTGTAAGGGTGCGTTGGGTTGACCAAAGATGCAAGGTAACAGTAGAAGGTGAATGAATTAGATACAGAACTATAGAGAGACTATGTGGGTTTTTATATCTAATCCGGATAGTTAGGACTAACTAAGGTTAGGACTAACTAAGGTTATTGGAGGTCGCCGGGTCAGCTAACAGTTAGCGTAACTAGTGCGGCTGATAGTTAGCAGCTAGTGCTGAGGTGCTAATGCTGAGGTAAGAAAAGCCAACGAAGGCCACAGGCCGAGTACTAGGAAACATTAAGGCTTTAGCCCTTTACAATACCCCCCTCCTAAAAAATAGTAGGGGTAGTAATCTTGTTACCTAGTGTTCTACTCTTCTAGGGCTTCTGTATCTTTTAGATTAACAGCTAGTTCCTAGGTTAGATCTAGATATCCTAACTATTTAACCAAGTACTGCTTTTTTTTTCCTTTTCCTCTTTCCTCTAATAGAGTCTCTACTAGGTATTCTTCTCCATCCTCTGTCTTAATTAGTAGAGGTTTATTGTTGTCTATTGGCTGGCTTGGTAGAGGGTCTAAGGACGCTAGTCTAAGGTTATTAATATTAAATACTAGGTAAATCTAGCTAGAAGTATTTAATTTAACTGTGTTTAGTCTAATAACCTTAAGTACTGTGTACTTAAGATTCTTCTAGTTAAGTTTTCTGCTAGGCCTTTTTGTTTTGTAGTAGTCGCCTAGTTTTAACTATACCTTATCGCCTATTTTAAGCTAAGGTGATTAGTGCCTTCTCTTATTTGCCTGCCTTTCTTGTTCTTGTTAGCTTTCTCCTATTGTAGCTTGTGCAAGCTTAATACTTTGTTATAGCTTATTAATAATATTTTCTGCCTTTTAATAATCCTCCTATATTCTCCTTAGAAGTTGTTGTTAAGAACTGTGCTTAAGTGCAATTTGTAGGGGATTTACCTTATAGCCGTGTTGTAGGAAGAAAGAAGACATTTTAGTAGACTAAGCTTGCCTTGCTATAACTGCAATCTTAGCTATCCCTAGGTTGCTTTTCTAATTTGTTTAATCCTAATTACAGAAGGCTTGTAAATAAGCCTGTACTGTAGAGTTTAGTCTCTCTATAGAACTGTTAGTTTTAGGATAGTATCTAGAAGATAAGCGTCGCTTAATTTCTAATAACTCACAAAGCTTAATCTAAAAATAGTTAACAAACTATATACTTTTGTCTAAAGTAATATAGTTTGGTAACTAATAGTAAGCTACAACAGAGTTAATAAAAGTTTTAGCAATACTTTCTATAGTAATGTCCTTAAGGCCTATTAGGACAACGTCCTTGCTAAGCCTATCTATAACTACTATAAGGTTTGTATAGCCTTCGCTTTCTAGTAACCCTGTAATAAAATCTATAGAAATTTCTTTCTATATTTGCTCTAGTATAGGCAAGGGTTTTAGTAAGCCTTGTAGGCTGTCTCTCTAGGGTTTTATTCTTCTACACACTAAGCAATTCCTTATGTATTTTCTAATACTTTTTCTAATAGAAGGCTAAAAGTATTCTCTTGCAATAGCTTAATAGGTAATATTCCTTTCTAGATAGCCTAAAGCTCTAGAACTGTGGATTTTATGGATAATTTTAGTTCTTAGAGGTTTATTATTAGGTACCTATTTTCAATCTTAGTATAGGAGGTTTCAAGAATCGTCTAGTCAGCATTTAGAAATAGAAAGTTGAAGATCTAAAGCTGTAGGAAATCATCGTTCACTATCCTTTACAGCTTTCTAGGCTATTTAGTAGGTTTTATCCTCTTTTTTAGCTTTATCTTATAGATCTTCTAGATCTAATTGCTTCTAGGCTAATTCTAGTACTACTGCTAGATAGCTGTTGCAGCTAAAGGTTCTAAGCACCTCTTCTTCTTCTAGTTCTTTGTTAGTAGCTGCAGTTGTAGGTTTAAATACTTGTAGAAACCTCCTAGAAATTCTAGTATCCTAGTTGTTTGCTAGCATATCTTGTTGTCTCCTAGATAAGGCATTAGCCCTAGAGTTATTAACTCTAGGCCTGTAGGATATTTCTATGTTAGGAAACTTTCCTAGAATTTAAGCCTATCTTATTTGTCTCTTACTAAGCTGTCTAGGCCTGCTAAAATATTTAAGGTTTTTATAGTCTGTAATAACTATAAACTTCTTTAAAGATTGTAGCATAGCATCCTACTTAGATAAGCAGGAGATAACTGCTAGTAATTCCTTATTGTTTATCTTGTAATTGCTTTGCGTGCTAGTTATCTTTTTTAAATAATAAGCTACTAGGCGTAAGCTTCCTTTATTGTTATATTGTAAGAGGACTCCTGCTACTACATATCTAGAAGAGTCTGTTTCTAGGATTGTTTCTCTGTCAGGATCCCATTAAGCTAGTACTAGCTTAGTAATAAATAACTCCTTAAGCTTATTAAAAGCCTTTTACTTAGTTTTTCCCTATTAAAAGGAGCTGTTACTAGTAAGCCTTAAAAGAGAAGCTACTATCTCTAAGTAGTTCTTAATAAATTTTAATAGAAGTTTGCAAAACTAAGAAAACTGTGTACTCTTTTAATGTTTGTAGGCGCCTGCTAATCTCTAATTACTTTTACTTTTTTAGGGTCTATTTAAAGTCCTTTTCTAGCCTTAATAATAAATCTAAGGTATTTTGTACTCTGTACGTTAAATTTGCATTTCTTAGATGTCTAAAGGTAATCTAGCCTTGCCTATAGCTTCTCAAACCTTATTTGTATTATGTTAGTGTTCTTTAAGCGTGCTGTTAGTGTAAATTAATAAGTTGTCTAGGTAGGCTAAGCAAAAATCGTTGATATACTTGCGGAGGGTCTAATTAATATAGCGTTAAAAGGTACTAGGAGCGTTTGCTATACTAAATAGAGTAACTAGCTATTTATATAACCTAAATCTAGTGTAAAAAGCTGTTTTCTACTTATCTCTTACATTAATCCTAATCTTGTAGAAAGCTGTAGAAACGTTAATCTTTTTAAACTATTTAGCTTTTGCAATATTATTAAAAGTTTCCTAAATTAAAAGTAAAAAATAACAATCTTTCTTTGTAATAGCGTTTAGGGCTTAGTAATTAACGCAAAACCGTAATCCTCCTCTAGGTTTCTTAGCAAAAAGGACAAGAGAGGAGGTAAGAGAGCTACTAGCTCTTATCTATCCTTTGTTAAGTAGAGAAATAAGCTCCTTTTGTAATACTAGGAGTTCTAGGCGGCTTATACTGTATAGAGGTCCCTAGGAGCCTCTTTTTCCTTGCCTTTATCGTCTTTCTCTAGTTTAATGCAGTAATCTACTTTAGATCCGCGTAAAGGAGGTAGTATAGAAGTAGTTTTTAGATTAAAAATCTAAGCTAGGTATTAATAAGCCTTAGGGAGTAAAGGTAGGACCTCTACTTTCTTCTTAGGAGCTAGGGCTTTTTTAATATCTTTAAGAGAAGCAGCGAAAGTCTAAATAGACTTATTCTTTTTCGCCCGCCTAATATAGGAGTAATAAGCTGTTACGCTGATTTGTTTTAATCTCTAGTCTCCTTTAATAGAGCAATTCTTAGTGCTAAGTAACTTAATTCTTTAGCTAGAAGAATAGATGTAAATTGTTTTTCTAGAAGGAGCAATAGTGACCTCTCTTCTATTTATTTAGGGCTATCTAAGTATTAAATCATAACTAGGGTGTGTAGGGGCTATATAACTCTAAATAGTATTCTTATAGCCTTTAATATTAATGTCTAACCTAGCAGCTTTGTTAATAGTTCTAGGTTTATCTATAACTCCTTCTAATTTCCTAGAAGAAATAGAAATGCACTTTAAGTTAGCGTTCTTAATAAGTTAAGGGCTAATGAGCGAGTATGCAAAGTTTCCTGTATTAATTAAAGTAGAGGCAAAAGTATAACAATTTACTAGTGCCTCTAAAGTGATTCTATTGCTGCTTATATTCTTTTTAAAGTTTGCCTACTCTTTAACTAAGTTATCCTAACTTATTAGAGGCTCCTGCTAGTAACTTTAAACAGGAGCTACTCTTTTTCTAAATCTAAGTCCTTATTTAAGCTTCCCTCGCTAAGCTTATTATCTTTCTTAGAGTTAGAGGACTTAACTAAAGTCTTTTTCTCCTTTTTAGAAGATCTCTTATTCTCTATACAATATGCAGATAGATAGCCTTTTTGTTTATAGTTAAAACAGCGTCTTTCTCTATATAACTGTTCTAACTCCTAGTTACTAAACTGTTAAGGTTTAGCAGTTCTTCCTGTGTATTCTATCCCTTCTATCTAGTCTCCTTTTGAAGGAGAAGGAGGAGGAGAAGTTCTCTTAGATTTATGCTTCTTAGGCTTGTTGTCTCTGCCTTTAGAGTACTCCTCTATTCTGTAGAGGTAATTAGCAATCTCTATTACTTTATTTTGCAGGCTATCTAAATCCTTATAGGTAATACCTACAAGTTTGTCTTAAAGTTTCTAAATAAGACTTTTTTAGAAAAGCATTATCCTAGTATCCTTATCTAAACTACTATTAGATAATAGTAGTTGTTCCTAGAATTCTATGATGTATTTGCGTATGCTTTTCTTGCCTTAGCTTATAGACTAGAGCTTGTTCTTAGCTCTCTCTGCACTATAGGGATCTCTAAACATTTAATTAAAGAAGTTTAATAGCTTATTAAAGTTCTATAAATTAGAAATCCCTATTTAGTTAAGGAAAAGCAGAGTAAGGGTTGCAGCTAAGCCTTTTAATTAACTAAAGGCGTAGTTACAAGTCCTTTTATCTATGTTAAAATCTTCCTTATTATTCTCTACTTTAGCGGTAAGCTGTTGTTAAAAGATTTAGTATATCTTTCTGTTTCTATTAAAGGTATTAGGATCTAGTTGTTTAAAACGCCTAGGCGTTTGTTGATTTCCTAGGGCAGCTAATAGGGTAGGTAACCAAGGTGGAGGTTGTTCTACCTTAGGTTCCCTTTGTTGTAGCGTGCTTATAGCCTCCTAAGCTTAGAAGGCTTCCTATATCCTTATAGAAGCAGCTATCTTATCTAGGCCACCTGCTCTACAAAGACCTTCTAAAGTAGTTTCTACTTTAGGTCTACTAACACCATCGTAGTGTAGTTCTGCTATCCTTACAGCTAAGAGAGCTGCTGAAGGTTCTGCCATTGTATTTGTAGGTACTCGCTAGTACTCTATATTGTTAACAGAAAATTGTTATAAGTGCTACTACGCTTAGTAGGCTTATCCTTTTCGTGTAGGGGCTACTACGCTTAGTAGGCTTATCCTTTTTGTGTAGGGGCTACTACGCTTAGTAGGCTTATCCAACGAATTTAAACGCCTTAGGGACTTATACAACTAAATATCCCTTAGCACTTTTAATCTAGTGCTTCTTCTGTTAATCCTTCAGTGGATTTAAACATTTAACTAATTAACTAGCAGTCTAATTAATTAGATTCTCGCGCGTAGATATAGCTCTAGCAGGCTGCCATGTACGACGTAGCTACGCAAGTAGCTAAAGAAGGATCTAATTTAATTGTAAGGGTGCGTTGGGTTGACCAAAGATGCAAGGTAACAGTAGAAGGTAAATAAATTAGATACAGAACTATAGAGAGACTACGTGGGTTTTTATATCTAATCCGGATAGTTATGACTAACCAAGGTTAGGACTAACTAAGGTTATCAGAGGTCGCCGGGTCAGCTAACAGTTAGCGTAACTAGTGCGGCCGATAGTCAGCAGCTAGTGCTGAGGTGCTAATGCTGAGGTAAGAAAAGCCAACGAAGGCCACAGGCCGAGTACTAGAGAACATCAAGGCTTCAGCCCTTTACATAGTTTTGTAATTAAACACCTGTTTAAGCTACGCAAGGCCTATCCTATTATTTGTCCAGCTTAAAAGTAAAGAGGATATCTAAGCTTAATAAAAACTAGAATTAAAGCTTTAAAGCTAGAAGTCCTGTATCAATTCTAAAGTTAACTAGTAGATAAGGGCAGGCTTAAGGTAAGATCTATTAGCATAGATGCAGGCTAGTAGTGTTATCTACTCTTAAGATCTATCTTAAATAGTACTCCTTCTCTTTCCCTCATTGTACGAGGGCCTATTAAAGATCCTCTTTAATCTACCTAAGATACCAAGAAAGAAGCCCTTCTTATCCATATTATATGTGTGACAAGGCTTGACGTAATATTGCTTAATTTTATCGCGTAGGGGAGTAAAGTAGGGGCTATACTTTTTCCCCAAATTAGCTTTGTAGCGACTGTTATTAATCCCTATTATTTATTTTAAAATAAGCTCGTTAGGGTACTTGTAGACAAAGTAATACACCTAGTTAACTCTAAGCTTTCTTGAAGCAATCTGTAAAGCGAAATTCCTAATTATAGCTTAGGTAGGTAGAAGGCCTCGTATAGTAAGCTGTTTAATATATTGTAGGAGCTCCTCCTTCTGTTGTAGGTGGAGGGCTTGCTAGTTTGAAGCCTTAGTAGCGCGTGAGGCTGAATAGCCCTTGTGTCTTCGTGCGAGCGCTATACGGCTGCAACCATAGTTTTTTGCAATTTAACAATAGCTTAATTGTTCTCCTAGTTCTAGCGACTTTATTGCTATAAGCGCAGCCTTGATTAGGCTTATATTGGTAAAGTTAACGCGTGTTGAAGTGGTGGTGTTGTTTTGATGGGTGGCACTGTTACGCGGGGGTGGTCGCTTACGCGGTGAGCCTCGGTAAGTAAAAACTTATTTAAGCAAAAGTAGCTGCTCTTGTACTATAAAGCGACTAATCTCTTTTTATATTCCTTTTTCTAGCAGTATGTTAATCTTCTTTTAAGCTGCTTGTAGAAAGAGCTTTTTATAAGAATAAGCATAAAGATTTCTTTATTTTTTAAAAAGCGTTAGTAGCTAATGGCAATGCATTTTAGCATATAGTTAAAGTTTTAGGTTTTTACTTAAAATAGCAGCAGCAATTACAGCGTTTACTATTGTATACTCTCTTCTGTCTTCTTATGCTCTATATGTATGTAGTTTAGAGAAAAGCGCTTAGTAAGTTATTACTTTTTAAAGCCGTGCTTATTTTATAAATTGCATGTGCTCTTAAGCTTCTAGCCTTGTTACTGCTCCTCTTTTTCTATAATTAAGTACTGAAGCAGGTTAGTAGCCTATAATTTTTTTACTTTTTAAGGTCTTAAAGCTGCTGGTATTTTTAGCTTATTTCCTGCTGCAGAAGGCGCAAGAGGAGAATAAGTAAAAACATTTAATTGCTCTGAAATCTTAGTTAATAAGCTAGGTATTGCTTACTCTAAAAAGAGCTTTTTTAAATAGTATACTCTTTATCTAAAAATACAGGCAGGCGCTCTTCTTTAGTTAAATGCACATTCTAGGCACTGCCTTTGTATTCTAGACTAGCGCGTTGCAAGTACGCTTTAGGCTTTAGTGTTTACTTTCAAAGTAAAAAGTCCTATTTGCTTTTAAAAGTCTGCATAGATTCCTAGTAAATTGCTGGCTGTACTTTCTACTTATGCAGGAGATAAATTAACTGCTCTTTTTAAAGCAGGTTAGCTAGCCAGCTTTATTAGAGCTTATAACTTATTACTTCTTATTTTTTAAATAAGTTCTCTATTTGCTTTAGTTCTTTGCAGCTTGATTGCTGCAATTTAAAGTTGCTTATAAAAATCTTGAAAAGCTTCTCCTGCATTACGCAGCTTGTTTTTATATAATAAGTCTACAATTGTAGTAAGCTCTTTTATTATATACTCTAAAGCATTAATGTCCTTGTTTTTCTAAAAGAGCTCTCTATTCAATGTAACGTTCTAAGTTGTAATAACTTAGTTAAGCACTAAGATCTATATTCTATAGATGTTAGATGCTCTATATCTTACTAAATATCTAATATAGCTTTTAGGATTTACTTTAAATTCTCTATAATCTCTGCTAGCTGCTCTCTCTTTATTTAACAGGTATGCTCTATAGCTATATGTGTATACTGTGCTCTAATTAAAGCACAGGTTAGCTATGTTTACTTTAACTTTTTTCTAATTCTTGTTGCACTATTTATTAAGTACTGTATTTAGAGCTTAGAAATTATAAGCGTATAATAAACTTATATTGTAGAGCTAGGCTGCTGCTTTAATAATTTCTAGCTAAAGCTCTGTTAGTAAGTTTACTCTAATTCTTATTTAAATTGCTTTTACAATAAGTCCTTAGCCTGCTTTTTTGCACTACTAATTAGTTTGTGTATATATACTAGTGTGCTTTTAATAGTAATCTCCTGCTTTTCTGCCTAAATTTTAAATCTTAAATTTTTTCGTTAAAAGAGCGTTGCAATATTGTTATTTTAGGAAATTACATATATGTTAAGCCTGTAGCATGCTTTAAAAAATCAGTAAAGTTCTTAAATACTTTTATTATTTTAATAGGTGTTTTAGCTTGTAAAATATATTGATAAAAAGATTACCAGTAATTGTCTTTAAGCACTATGATTTAGAGCTCTTTGTTTTACCTAATTAGTATGTTAAACAGATCTTATGCTATCCTCTAGTATAGTTAAAATGCTTTTTTTCTTAGTTGTCTTAAAATAACCTGCTTTGCATGTGTTACAGCGCAATACTTACACTTAGCACGTGCTATACTTTTTATCTTAATATTTTTAGCATTCTTTCCTAAGGCTTAGAGTGCTTTAAGTCTAAGGTGTTCTAATTTTGCGTGCTAAAGCTCCTTAGTAATATTTTAAAGAAAGTTTCTCTAAAATTACGTAAAGCGCTAATTATATATTACGCTTATAATAGCAGGATAAAGATTTCAAGGATTATATTCAATAAATTTAAAGTTATGCTTTCTTTTAAGCTGTGCTAAAGCTCCTTTAATAATGCGCAGAAGTATAAATTTTTTGTAAGTGCCTTGCTTTATTAACCTAATATTATTAACTCAATAGAGACTTGCTTTATTATCTAGGATAGTATAATTGAAGAGCAGGTAAGCGTTAAAATCTATTATAAAGAAGACTTTATAAATAGGCAGTGAAATTGTAAGTATAAGTAGATTAATAAGTATTGCTTAAATGCTACCTAGCTAGTTAGATTTACTTAGCCCTTTAATCCAAGCTTGTTAAGTAGCTACTTAGCCTTTTTCAGCTAAAGCTTTTTTATGCTTATTGTAGTCTAAGTTCTTAAGAGCGTTTAGAATATTATTCTTCCACTTGTCCTTAATTAGAGGCTTTCTAGTAAGTGCTTCTTTTAACTCCTTACAAGTAGCAGCAGGCCACTTATAGTTTACTCTACAGGGGCATTTATTTAAAGCAGAGTTTTCTTGCTTTTGTTTCTTAAAGTTGTTTTTTCTAATTTTATAGTTGCGAATACTCCTTCTTTGCTAACAGCACAAGTTGCGTGCTTATAAATAAGCGCTAAGAATATTTATCTTGCCTGCTTTAGGCTAGTTTAATCTTTGCCTAGAGTAAGCGCTTTTACAAGCTCCTGCTACATAGATTAGCTTTATTTTAGAGCAAGCCTCTAGCTTACTACGTCTAGGTAGTCCTGCGTTGCTAGTATGCCTCAGATCTTATTAATATTGTATGCTTTTGCGTGTTAGTGTAAATATAGCTATTTCTGCTGCTAACACTTTGCGTTTAGACGTCCTTGCTTTGCTTTCTGCAGATGTGCTTTGTACTAAGAGCGTGCAAGGTTTTTAGTATAATTATCCCCTAAAAATAGCGTGTTTTTAAGATGCTTAACTAGCGCCTGTAGCATTGTAACACCTAATGCTAACAGTAAAAGCATAGCAGGGGCAAGGAGCTTTAAGCTAACAGTTTAGTTAACCTAGTTTTAAAGGTAATTAAAGTGTGCTTTTTTAGCAGCTTAATCTACTAAATTTACTTTATAGTCTGCAACTTTAAGTTTGTATAAGTTAAGCTTTGTTTAGTCTGCTTTTTTAAGAGTAGTTAGTCAAACTAGTTCTTTTTTATATATCAATTTAGCAGTAGCTCTATCTAGGTTAACTTTGCTTTATAATCTTCTGCTTTTAGTATAGAATTCAAACTGCATAAACTATTCTAGCTAATGTACTTTTTTAGTAAGGGTAAAATTGCCCTGCAGGATAGTGTTTGTGTTGCTTATATTAAGCTTTAAGGTATACTCTAGTAAAGCTAAGTAATAAAAATAATTAGTGTAGCTATGCTTAATCGTGTGCCTTTGTTGTAAGCAGCAATACAAAACTGTATTGTTGTCTTAGCAGGCTAGGCTTATAACTGTAGCAGGAGAGAGCATAGAAATAAATAAAAGATAATTATTAGTTCTAAGAAGCACTACAAAAGTGCTGCTATATGTACACTGCTTAATAAGTAGTGCTTACTATCTTATGTCAGCACAGATCACGTGCTCTTATGTCAGCTTAGCTTAGCTAAGTCATTTGTTAGTAGTAGCGTAGCATGTGGGGCAGTGCTCTGCGACAAGAACTTTTAGGCTGTTTTAGCATAGTAAAGGCAGGCAACAGCTAACCCTACTTATAATGCAGGAGCAATTTCGTGTTATAAGCTAGCTAAGACTTTGTATTTTATAATTAACAACTTAGGACTGCACCTTTATACAACATTGCTAGAGCACAACGCCTTAAGGACAAGACTAAGAGAGAGAAAAGGTAGTGTTATAAACTGTACTAGAACACTGCACGTTACAGGACAAATTAGTAAGAACAGACTAAGCCACGTAACTGCTCTGTATAAAGCAAAAGCTTAGTATACAAAGTAAGTGTTCTGTAATTTGTATGTTCTTAACTTTAGCATTACGAACTACTACAAAGCAACCTCTGTAATCTGTATGTTCTTAACCTTGGCGTCACAAATTACTACAGAGCAACCTTTATAGCTCTAAGTATATAGCTTAGACACTAAACCTTTATAGCTTAGTGTGTTCAACTTATGTATTAATTTAAGGATTACTTTTTGTGTTATTACATTGTTCTACTAAACGTGCTAACACACCCTCGTACTATTACATCAATCTTCTAATTGTGCTAGTACACCCTCGTCCATTGCACGCACTCGTTCCCGAGAATCAACCCTAGATCATCTTCGGACGATCTTCACAGTAGGTAAACCCTAGTTACTTAAAAAGACTTTCTAATAGTTTCCTTTTTGAAAGCAGTACCCTAGTGTGAAGATCGTCCGAAGATAATCTAGGTTGGTTCTCGAGAGAGGAGTGAGTGCAATAGATGGTTGTGTACTAGCACGATTAGAAGATCAATGTAATAGTACGGGTTGTGTTAGCACGATTAAAAGATTAATGTAATAACACAAGAGTTAGAGAATTAAGTCTTAATTCTTAGATTAATCACTAAGTAAAACTCTAAGTTAAACACACTAAGCTATAAGGATTTAGTGTCTAAAACTATATACTAATAAGTGTATGCTCTGCTTGGTATGCTTAGTTGTGCTAAGAGCACTAAGCACTAAGCAGTTTTATAGTATAATTAGTGTTGCTTAGTTGTGCTAAAAGCACTAAGTACTAAGCAATTATATAACTACTGTTAGTTATTAAGCTATTATTTAAGTGTGCTAACGCCTTTGTAAAGACTTCTCTACAAGTCCTAGTCTTAGGTTATAACACTATTTTTTCTCTTTTAGTAAGTTGTCTTTAAGTTACATAATAGTAGCGAAGTCTAGCTTATAACTAGGCTGCCCTGCGTTATAAGTAGCGTTAGTTGCCTAGTTTTTATCTTACTATGCCTAAGTAGAAACTTCTTTTTAGTACTAATTATTGTTACTATCTCTGCGAGTTTATTAATTTTTTTTTAGAAAAGCTATAGTTTAAAAATGCTCTACTTGTGTATATAACAGGCGTGTATATAAAATGTATATTTATTTAAAAAAGTGTAGCAAGTGTTTGCGTTGTAGCTAGCAGTACAACATCTAAGTTACAAAATTAGAGTTTAAGCGCCTATCTACAGAAAAAAAAAGTTGCAGGCGTAAATTAAAGAAAGTTGTAATATACAAAATGCTGTAATAAAAATATATAAAAAGGCATTAAAGAAGTTGCGTGTGCAGTATGCTTATAAAGAGTAGCTTTGTTTGTAAATAGATTTGTTAGATTATTACGCAAAGGATACTATAGCAGTTAAGTCTTATATGATTAAAGAATTAGAGCGCAAGGAGGCTAAAGAAACTATAAAGTTTTTTAACGTTTTTAAGGGTTTAGTCTTAAACTTATTACCTAGCACTTAAAGTGCTTTTAATAGTTTGCTACTTAATTATTAACAAAATTTTAATTTTAGTAGTATCTTGCAAAATGCAAACAGCAATTTATAAAGTTTGTATTTAGTTTCTATGTATTGTTGCTGTTTAAGTAATCTAACTATTTAACTAAATATTCTTTGCTGTTGTTGCTAGTTTAGTGTGCAAGGATTTTCTTAACTTTGAATTTATTATTTTTTTCTATTTTAAAATAAAAAGTCTTCTATAATAGCGTTTCTAGGTCTGCTAGTTCTAACATGTTAACATAGAATCTTAAGTAAATTTTTGTATTAAGTAGAAGGTTAAGTATATATGTAACTAATCCTTTCTAGTTTAAAATTAAAAACAGTCTAACTTTAACGTTGTTAAGTTCTTTGCTAGGTAGTTTAGTGCAAAGATTTTTTGTAAGCAAATAAACTTTATTTCTCTTTTTTAGCCAACGTGCTGTTGTTTTTTTCTAGTTAACATATAAAATGCTTTAGCATTAAGTCTTTTTAAGTATCTTCTTAAGTAACTTATGTACTGTTTTTAGCTTATAAGCTGTTGTAATAGCTGCTTCTGTTTTTAAGCTTAAAAATGTATATATAAAGAAGTTTAGGTGTCTTCTGTAGTTTGCGTAAAATAAAGTTTATTTTATAAACTTTAAAAGCTTGTTGTTATCTGCTATTTGTGCTATAAGTACTAACAATACCTAATTGTTCTGTTGCTAATTAACATATATCTTTAAGTATGCTTTTATTATGCAATTTGTTTATTTAGTTTATCTGTCTGTCTGTAAATAATATGCTGTTAATAGCTTTCTCTTAGTTCGAATTGCAGCAAGTAATGTTGTTTCAAAGTTTAAAGTAAAGAGCTTGTCTTTGTTACTAATAATTAACTTTAGTATACTGTAATATTTAATAATTTAATTGTTAATAATGTGTACAAGCTGTACTGCTGTAAAGTCTATTTAAAAAGTAATATACTCTGCTTGTTTTAAAAATTAATTGACAACTACAAAAATTGCGTTGTGAAATACTTCAGTAACAGAGTCTTTTAAGACTAGTTAACCTGTAGTAAAGTTTATAAAAATGTCTAACTACAGTTTGTTAAGTAGTTCTATTACTTGCATTTTTTATACTGTGCGTATGTACTTTACTTATTCCTTTAACAGTCTATACGTTTAGCAATAAAAGTAGTAACTTTGTTTTTAATTTTCAAAAACTTGTAATTTTTTTAATAAGTTTTATTGTTCTTGTAATACTAGAGTAACTATATACTAAGTTACTGTAGTATTACTTAATAATTACTTTTTGTAATTCTTTTAGTACATTATACGTGATTTGCATAAGTAAATTAAGTGTTTTTGCTAGTTTTAATAATTTAATGTTATTAACCTTAGGTATTGTAAAGTTATCTATCTCTTTAGTTTCTGCAATATTATGTCTGCAGCTAAAAGCGTCTCCTTTTCTATTATTTTTTTCTAGTGTATACACAATCTTGAACTTATGTTATCCTAGTTCTTTTAACTATCAAACTTAGTGTTAGTTAAGTTTTTTAGGAGTTGTGAAATTAACTAAGTTTTTGTAATCTGTAGATATTATAAGTTCTAAGCCGCTTTTAGCGTATACTCTCTAATATCTTAGGCAATTAATAATAGCTAGAAGCTCTTTGTTGTAAATGTTATATTGTTTTTTAGGTCCTAAAAACTTGCAAGAATAGTAGGCAATTAGGTGCTATTTGCTTTTATGTAGTTAGTTAGCGTATTCTGCAAGTGCGAGGTCTAATGTATTTATTTTAAGGCGTAGCAGCTGTCCTGCTTAGAATATGCAGAAGTATAGTAGTTTTATGCTTACATTCTTAAGCGTTTAGAAGGCGTCCTCTGCTTTCTTGCTTTACTCAAAGGGTACTTTCTTCCTTTTAAGTCTTATTAACAGAATAGCAATTTTAAAGTAATTTTTAATAAACTGTCTGTTAAAGTTTAAGAATTGTAAACAGATTTATATCTCTTTAACTGTCTTTAGTTATAGCTATTCTCTAATTACTGGTATTTTCTTTTTACTTATTTATACTTCTTATGCCTTTACAATATATTTTAGAAAAGTAACTTTATTTTTGTAAAACTTGCATTTTTTAAGTTAAAGTTATAAGTTAAACTAGTCTAGGCACCTTAGTACTATATAGACATGTTTAATATAATCCCTTAGGTTTTTAGAGTAAATAAAGATAGTATTTAAGTATATAATAATAAAAATTTCTAGGTATGCTCTTAATATATTATTGATAAGTTATTAAAATGTTGCTAGGGCGTTTATTAACTTAAACAGCATAACAGTGTATTTGTAGTATCTGTATTTTATTTAAAACACTGTCTTTTATTTTTTACTTTTCTTAATTCTAATAAAGTAGTATTTATCTTAACAGTCTAGTGCTGTAAAGACCTTAGCATAAGACAATTAATTCTTAAGTTCTGTAATGTTTAATAGCAGAAATTAAATCTTTACTGTAATGTTGTTTAGTTTATAATAGTTAACGTACATCTTGAGTAGCTTATTTTCTTTAGTACAAAGAGTATAGAAAATTCTGCTAGTAATGTTAAAGGTCTTATGTAGCCTTTTACTAAATCCTTGTCTAGCTTTCTTTTAATGTTTTAAGTTCTATCTCTAATAGTTAATAAATTAGTCTAAAAGGTAGAGTTTTCTTTTCTTTTAGAACAATCTTATAGTCCTAAAGTTAGTGTTGTAGTAAGGCTTTGCTATCTACTACTTCTACAAAGAAGTACTAAAATTCTATATACTTTTTTAGGATATCTAAAGTTATACATTTCTTTAAAACTTTCACTTTGTAATCTAGAGGAACCTCTTTAGTATTTATTAAGTTAAACCCTTTTTTCTTGTAGTTGTTTTTAGTTAAGGTTTGCTGTTCCTTATTAATATTATTAATTTTCTTCTTATCTACTATTTTAGTTGTTAAATGCGTAGGCTGACTTGTAGTTGCGTCTAATCTACAGCACTTAAAAAAAACTTCTTTAACTTCTAGTTAATGCGCAAGTTGTGTTCTGGTAACTAAGAAAGTCTTAATATAATATTGTAGGTAGCTAGTCGAAAAATGTCTAAGTCTATCTCTTCTTAGTGTTTTTAAATATAGAGCGTTACTCTAGTAACCTTGTAAGTAATTGTTCCATAGGCTGACAATCGCCGTTGGACACGTTTCAACTGGTGTCGTTTTTTGGTACCTTGGCAAATTTTTTGACCCTGATTATCGCTCGGTGGTCTGAGCTTTCCTCCCAGAACTCATCCACCCACCGTTCGAATCTCGTTGACTACACACAATCTTTTTTTTTGACTTTTGCGATTGATTAGTAGAGGGTAGCTGCTTTTCACGTTTTTGGAACCCCATTTTGACTACAACAACAACCACCACCTTTGACACCTTAAAAAATAAGTAAGTAATTGTTGTCTTGCCTAGCATAGGCTAACTACTAGCTATGTGTAGTAGATAGGATTCTTGTTTTTTTTAGTAGTTGTAGGCCTGCTACTAACACTGCTTAAGCAGAAACAAAATTAGCTTACGCGCTAGAATTTACTAATGCTTGCATTTAATGTCTGTTAAGCTTTACTGTAAGCTTAAAGAGGCTTAAAGGATTTATTATATCAATCTTCCTAGTAGTTTTAAGTGTCTAGGGCGTTTATTTAAAAAAGACTGTGTACTAAATCTGTAGAACTTCTTTACAACAATATATAGATTGCACTTAATATTAAAGCACGTGTACTATAAGGGCTAGTTATACTTTTATGCACTAGTTCTGTCCTTGTAATTTTTTTACTGCGTTATGTACATCTGCAGAGTCTTTTCCGGATTATTATATTTCTAAAAGTATAGGCTATGTTGTTTATTTTATATATATACTGCGTATTTGTTGTTTAGATAATTATGCTAACGTGGTTCACAAGCGAGCGCGCCACCTAAGCGAGCGCGCCACTTTTCTCTGGCGCGTCGACGTCGTAACATTATTATAGCTATTTAGCACAGTATATTAAAAATTGTAATAAGCTAATATACTCCTAAGATCTATTACTATTACTAGCACTATTAATTTTAACTGCATAGGTACAGGCGTTGTGTCTAGTCTGCTTACAACGCCCGCACTGCCTCTCCCCTTACACCCTCTTTAACGCGCTCTTATTATTACTACAACTACTACCTGCCTATTTAGCTAATACTTCTTGTTCCTTGCCTACAGTAAGAGTCTCTTCTATTTATACATATTACTGCTTATAGCTCTTATACTTATTTAATTTATTTAGAGCTTCTTAAAAGGTAGTTATTTCCTCTATTATAAGCGTTATTTTATATGCTATTTGCTAAGCCCCCTTACTTAACTACGCAATCCAATTAGTAAATAAATTATTAGAAGACTTACAGCGCTTTCTTACGCTCTCTTAAATAAGACTAATTTAAGCTTTAACTTTACGCGTGTTATGTAGTGTCTGCGCCTCTTAGGCGGCTACTTATTATAGTAATTATTTTAGTGTCTATACTACTATATTAAGCTTTAATAGCACAGCCTGTAAGTTAAATAGGACTAGACTAGCGCCCTTAAAGCTAGCTAAGATATTCTCCTTTGTAATAGACTGCTTAAAAGTAGTCTTAAAGGCTAGTAGAAACGCTTCTTTGCTAATGTAGTAGGTATAGTTACATGCTAAGCCTAAAACAACATTGCTATACCTACGCTTTAACAGCGCGAAGCAGCCTACATTAAGAGGCTATAGTAAGTAAGATAAGTGCGTAAGCATGTAGAGAAGAATAATGTTCTTCTCTTTACAAAGATTTTTAAAAATTAACTAAATAGTAGCTCTTATAGCTATTAATAATAAGTAGTTAATACTTACCTACAGTGCAGCTCTTTGTATAGGTATTAAAGTGCTCTAACTACGCAAGAGTAAGCTAATTATTAGTCTAGCTATTAAGACTAACTTTAAGAACCTAGTTAGTAAGTAAATTCTTAAACTAGATATTAATTAGCACCTTGCCTGTAAAGACAATAAAGGGGGGTAGCTAGTAATCTAACGCGCCTACGCCTTAGATTACAGTAACCTACTTACAATTGCCTAGCTAAACCTACTTAACTTTATTAAAGCTCTCTAATAATATAATAACTAACTATAATAAAATCTTGCCTATTATAAAGCCTGTCTTATTAAAGTTATAAATATTATTATCTATAATACTATACTTCTCCTTTATCCCCTTAACTAGATTAAACTAGCGCTAGATAATCGCTAGATCCTCGCAGGCAGCTTACTAGTAATTGTAGGGACGGCTCTAGCGCGTACAGAGCTCTAGAGTTTGCTTAACAAAGTTGTTAACTTAGTTCTTATTAATAAGATTGCTCTCCTGCTCTTGTAATAGTTTATTAGCTATTACTTAAACATTAGCTTTTGTAGGCACAAATCCTTGTGTAGACTCTTTAAGAATATACTTAACTACAGCCTCCTCTTCTAGCTTATTTAGGTGCTTTAAATTTAGTTTACAGTCGCGTTAAATATATACACTAGTAACTCTACGCTAGAGCGTTCTTTATAGGACGTTGTAGATTACTGTAGCACGTCTTTAGCTTTAAACACGTTAGAATTTAATATTAAAAAGAGTAAATTGTATATTAGCTTTAGTATTAGTTTGTTAAGTTATCTGTTGTTAAGACATTTCGCGTTATTGTTGCGATGTTAACGCGCCAGGGAAAAGTGGCGCGCTCGCTTAGGTGGCGCGCTCGCTTGTGAACCACGTTATAAGTACTTATATTCAAGCATTCTCTTTACTTTCTTAAAAAACTATCCTGATTAATACTTGTTAGTGTAATAAATTGAACAGCTGTTATATACATATATAGTTTATAAATACTTTGCATGTTCTAGGTTACACAGGTCTAGCTAATAGTATATATTTATAGCGCGGCTACTGTCTTAAGCTTTATACTTCTAGCGTTTTGCTTAAAGTTTGTTGTAAACCTCTTTCTTCTCTTTATCTAAGAGCTAGTTCACTAGTTTATTTTAAGATGCCTTAGCATCTTTAGTCTATTTTTATACAAAATTGTTGTATATAGCTTTGTTAATAGTTACTACTAAAGTAAGCCCTTTCTTCTGCAGTTTTTTTAGTAAATTAGCATACTAGCTATATTTTTAAAATGTTTTTCTGCAGAATTTTGTAAAGATTTCTTTAAGTTATTTAAGCTGCCTTAGCAGAGCGTTAATCTTTTTTACTAAATCTTTTAAGCATTTAGTCTCTAAGAGTTGTAATACTTATGTGCTAACATTGTGTCTGTCTAGTATAGTATAAGTAAGGAGCTTTTAGATAGCTAATAGAACTGTCTTCTTATTGTAAGCTACTAGTTCTTCCTATACAATTAGTGTAGTAAGTTAATAGCTTTCTTAAAACTTAGCTATCTTGCTGTGCTTATTTTAGTTTACTAAAGTTGCTTTTGTACTTTTGTCTAGCATAATTTTAGAAATGTTGTTATCTAAGGCTTCTTTTAAGGTAATAATAATAAGATTATTTAGACTGTTAATACTTACTTAGTCTTGTTCTTAAACTGTAATAGTAGGTTGTGTAATAATATTTTATTTTTTATTTAGATTGTTGTTAAGTTCTATACAGTAAATAACATTTAGTTGTTCAGTTACCCTGCCTTAGCTTTAGTAGTCCTGTTTTATATAACCTTTTTTGCTATATTTGTAATAAGTAACCTGCTTGTCACTCTTATTATGCATAAACTTTTTTCTTTTTAGTTTCTTGTTAATATTGTTAAAGTGCATTAGCTTATAGCTATTAGTTGCATAATGCTTTAAAATTCTAGGTATATAGTTTTGCTAACGTTCTAGGTTAGAGTACAGGCGTTAAAATATTTAATATAGTTTCCTCTGAATGGGACGAAAGCCAAGTGCCTCTCCACCTCGATAGCAACCAGACGAATCTTGTGATTCGCCCGCTGGCAGCGTCCGCCGAGGCGTTAAAATATTTAATATAGTTAAGCGTCTGTGTTTTTAAGTGCGCAATTTTCCTGTGTAAATAATCATTTTCTTAATATAAGCTTATAAAGTTTGTTGTTTACTTTAATAGCTTAAGCTATAAGTTTATTAAGCGTGTTAAGGCTAGATTTACTTCTTATAAGTTCTTAACGTACAGTTAGTTTAAAACCTTATTAGTACATTTATATTAAAGCCTTGTTGTCTTATTTAATAACAGTTTTGTACTGTTAGAATTCAATTGTGTAGTTAGCAGCAGATTTAGTTTATTATAGTTTTGAAATCTTTTATTCTGCAACTATAAATTCCTTAAAAAGTAAGAAATTTTCTCGCATCTTTGTCTTAAAGGCGTCCTAGTCTTTAACTAGGTGTAGTGGGCGGGCCTACTAGGCCTTGCATGCAACTACACACGCCGACCACTTAGCTAAAAGGCTGGCATGAGACAATAGAGCGTCTAATTGTCTTGCGTAGTTGATACTTATAGTCTGCCGCCACGCGGCCCGCGGCTTGTAAAGTGAAGTGTACAACTGAGGTACAACCAAGGATCTACTCTAGGCTTCAGCCTATTACAATACCCCTCTGCTAGATAAGTACTACGCTGCCCCCACGCTACTACGCCGCCGCGCGCACATGTGCGTGTAAGCTAAAGTTATTGCTAAGCTAGGTTATCTGAGCTAGGTTAAGACTTAAACTATTAACCTCTTAACCTCTTAACCCCTCTAGACTTTAGACCCTAGGGTGCTCTATTGTAATGTAGTAGGTAGGCCTACTAGGCCTTGCATGTAACTACACACGCCGACTACTTAGCTAAAAGGCTAGCACAAGACAATAGAGCGTCTGATTGTCTTGCGTAGTTAATACTTATAGTCTGCCGCCACGCGGCCCGCGGCTCGTAAAGTGAGGTGTACAACCGAGGTACAACTGAGGATCCACTCTAGGCTTCAGCCCATCACACTAGGGCAGTGTTGTTAGTATTTATAATAAAGTTATCTATATAGTGTTAAGGAATTAAGTTAGCCTACTTCTCTGCATTCTTTTAAAGATATGTAGAGGCTAAGACTACTTTGTTATTGTTCTTAATCCTGTCTTCTTTAATATAGAAGTATCTGTTAACTTAAAGGAGCTAAGCCTTAAGCTTGCTACAATTGCTATAATAGTTGTTAGGCTCCTTAGCGCGGCTTGTCGTTACTCTAGTGTAGAAATTAGCAGGGGTGTTTATAGTAGTATTACTTATCTTTTGTAGGTGTTTAAAGTATAAAAATTGTCTAAAGATAATCTAAGTTAGTTCTTAAGAGAGGAGTAAGTGCGATAGACAGTTGTGTACTAGCACAATTAGAAAATTAATGTAATAGTACAGGGTGTGTTAGCACGATTAGAAGATGGATGTAATAATACAAGGGTTAGAGAATTAAGTCTTAATCTTTAAATTATTTACTAAGTAAAACTCTAAGTTGAGTATACTGAGCTATAAAGGTTTAGTGTCTAAGACTATATACTAATAAGTGTATGTTCTGCTTAGTATGCTTAGTTATGCTAAGAGCACTAAGCACTAAGCAATCACGTGACTGCTGTTAGTCGTCGGGCCATCGTCTGAGTGTGCCGACGCCTTCGTGAAGACTTCTCCACGAGTCCTAGTCCTGGGTCGTAGCACCTAGGCCCTTTAAAGGAGGAGAAAGAAGTCTTCTTTTACTGTTAGTAGGAGCCCCTGGCTTTTATAAAGGTGGGATAACAGCTTAGTTAAGTAGGCGGTTGAAAGAGGCTTAAATAATCCAACGTTGAGCGATTAAAGCGTATAAGTTAAATAAGAAGGAAATACAGCTAATAAGATCTTGTAGTTGTTACAGTAATTAATAAAATCTATAGTAAGGTAAGATTTATAGCTGTTAAAGAGAAGTAATTACTATCTTAAATAAGCTTTTTGTCTAGTCTTTTTCTTAAAAACCTTCTTAAGCCAGGCTAGACTTATATTATTGTTAGTCTAGCTAGAAGGAGATAAGCTAACAAATACTAAATGCTTTTTGTTATTAATATCTTTAACTTAGCTTGATTTTAGAGCTCTAACAGCTAACTAAAAGATAAGAGCTAGGAATAGAGCTGTACCGTCTAAACAAACGCAGGCTAGAACAGTTATTTACTTTTTAAAACTATCTTAAGTTGCAGCTCTAACTCCTTTTTAGTTGTATATTTTCTTATTAAACACCCTTTTTAACCTTCTAGTTACTCTAATTATAAAGCCTTTCTTATTTATATTAAAGATTTTAGAAGGCCCTATATTGTATTACCTTATTTTCTTATGTAGTAGCTTAAAGTAGAAGCTATATTAAGCCTTTAAATTAGCATTGTAGTGATTGCGATCTATTCCTGCCTACTAGCGCAAGATAAGATAGGTAGGATTCTTGTTAATAAAGTAAGTAACTTAGCTTTCTAAAACCTTTTTACTAGCTGAAGATAAGGCAAAGTTGCGTATTATTGCTTGTATAAAAGGTGTATATTGCTTAGTAAGCGTAGTAATATACTGTAAAAGCTTAGTTTCCTAGTGTACGTAGAAGAACAAATAGGCAAGTTTGTTTAGTTAAGTTTTGCCTTAGTGTCTTTAAGCAAGCGTACAACAGTTAATGCTATGCCTTCTTGCAACTTTAAAATATAAGCAAGATGCGCCTAGCTTACGCAATTTAATGTTTTTAATTGCTTTTTAAATTAGGTTTATAGTAGTGGAGTTATAACGCGTTTTGTGTAGGGTTGTAGAGTTGTTGGGGTGGTCATCACTCGAACATGGTCATCACGCGCACAGACACGGTAAGGCACTCGTTGAACGCCCTGCCAGGCTGGTCCTGCTGGAGCTGACTACTGTATATAAAGTGCGGACGCAATGACTTTCAAATTTCTCTTTCTACTACTCGAGCATTAGCGTCAATTCATTATTTCAACCGTTTCTACAATGTCGTTCATCACGCCGTCTCCACCAGTCTCTCTTCTAGGAAGACACTGCATACTCAGCCCAACGGCAGCCGTTCGCGTCTCGCCCCTCTGTCTCGGCGGCATGAGCTTTGGTGAAGCTTGGAGGGCTACTCTCGGTGAATGTAGCAAAGAGACCGCTCTCGCTATGCTCAATTCTTTCTATGAGCAAGGTGGCAATTTCATCGACACGGCTGTCAACTGCCAATTTGGCGAAAGCGAACAGTGGATTGGTGAATGGATGGAGATGAAAGGGGTCAGGGACGAGATGGTGCTTGCGACGAAGTTTACTGGGATGCAGATCACCGACAAGGAGAAGGATGGTGGCATGAGGTGCAAAAGTAATTACGGAGGCAATAGCGCGAAGAATATGTATACAAGTATCGAGCGGTCGCTAAAGACTTTGAGGACCAGCTATGTGGATATCGTAAGTTGGCATGTTTTGCGCGTTCCACGGGATCGGCGGTAGGTAGTACTGCAGCTAACTTGTACACCAGTATTACGTACACCTCTGGGACTCTACGGTCTCTATACCAAAGCTGATGAACGCACTCAACGACCTCATCACCTCCCGCTGAGTTCTCTACCTAGGCATCTCCGACACTCCAGCCTGGATCGTCGTAAAGGCAAACTGTTACGCCCGCCAACACGGTCTACGCCAATTCTCAATCTACCAAGGCCGCTGGTCCGCTGCCGACCGCTCATTTGAGCGAGAGATCATTCCGATGGCACTTGACGAAGATATGGCTCTAGCCCCTTGGGGCGTTATCCGTGGTGGAAGCTTCAAGACTAGGGCGCAAAGAGAAAGCCCAGAAGACGGCGGTCGGAACATGAAGATGATGGTCATTGGTAATGAAGAGAAGGTCAGCATCGTGCTCGAGGACATTGCGAATGCGAAGACTCCAGTACCGCCGATTACTTCCGTCGCCCTCTCATACGTAATGCACAAGTCGCCCTACGTCTTTCCCATCGTCGGTGGCCGCAAGGTTTCGCATCTCGAAGGCAATATTCAGGCTCTTGGTCTGAGTCTGACGCCTGAAGAAGTCCAGCAGATTGACGCGGCCTATAGATTCGATATGGGATTCCCGCACAACTTCCTCAATCCAGGGAATTCGGTCATCTTGGGGCCGGAGAACAATCGATTCGCAAATAGCATTGGATGGGAAATAACTGCAAGCAATTGCAGGAACTCATCTCATGGTATATCCTAAGGTGCGAGTTCATATGTTTCAGCTATCAATATACGTCTAACACTTTTTTTTATTGATGTCTCGAGACTCATCTATATCATGGTAGCGGTCAATAAGCAACCTCATGCTCATCTCATGCTCATCTCATGTATTCAAATTTCTCAATTTCCAAACATCAGTTCATTGTAAGACTTGATGTGTAATCTAGCTATCTCTATCCGTCACGCTCTAAGCTGTATGCAAACTACAAGTACATCATATACCATCAACAACTTATCCCACTCAAGACGCTCCTCAGCATGACTTCTCGCATATGTACTTCTTCAACACAGGATCTAGCCACCCATCGACCTTCTCCCCCAGTGACACTGACAGCACGTTTAGCAGCCTTTCGGAGGTTTCCGCCCATGGCGGCGCTCGTAGTGTCGGGTCTCCTCGACAGTGAACTTCCTATCCTTCCCGCTCTTCCTCATCTTGGCCTGGCAGCTCCTCTCGAGCGCAGCCTCCTTATCCGCCTTGGCTTTCCACTCAGCAGCCTCCCGCGCAGCTTTCGCGTCTTTGCGCTCCCGGTAGGCCTTCTGCTCCGCCAGACGGTCGTTGCGCTCCTTATCTGCCTGGAGTTTCGCCTCATGCTTCTCGTTGACGGCCTCGATCGCTGCAGCGAGAATCGGATTTGCAGCTAGGTAGGCGGAGAAGACGTCCGGGTCGGGGATATTTCCTTCCCAGATGTTGACTGCGAGGTTTTCGACGACGATATCGAAGAGGCGGGTGTGCGCGTCTTTGAAGAGCAGCATCGCGTCGATGTCTTCGTAGCCTGGTGGCTGGGTACGCAGGATAGCTTCGCACTTCTTGTAGATGTGGGAAGTGTACTTGTTCATTCCGAGGTCTTTCGCAGCCGAGCATACACTCAGTGAATAGGCCATGGACATGTTGCGCGATAGGGGACACGGTTTGTCCGCAGTCTTGATCACGCCCTCGAGATACGAGACGAGGTGGAGGACGCCGGCCTTGTCCGCGTGTGCAGGCAACTTTATGGAGCCATCTTGAAGAATATCCGCAGTGTCCTCTGAAGTTGCGCGTAACAGAGGCTTGGAGATTGATGTGACCAACTCATCGCCGATGAAGATGTTGACCTGGGTCAGGGAGGTCTTGGATACCAACATCTTTCGGTCGTCGAAAGACCAATCACGGATGTCGATGTCCTTGACTGTTACAGCGGAAGACGGGGTGGCGACAGCGACCTTCTTGTTCTTCTTACCCTTGGTATCTACGAAGATCAGGTCCCACACCTTTGCATTGACAGGGCGTATAGCTGGGGCAGACATGGTGTTGTAACTTGCTGTTTCCTTTGAATGAAGGTGAAGAAATAATGTTGAATTGGAAGACTGTAGAGGCGGGTCGATCAAAAGTGCTGGTGATCGTTTTAGGTTCAGTGTCGCTGTTCGATCTCGGTTTGCGCGGTGGTTGTGTTTAGGTAGCTGAGAGAGTCTGTTACAAGAGGAAGAATAACGGGACTTTTATCCCTCGAGGGAGAGGGAGGCAGCTGATCCTCGAATTGTGCATCCACAATCCCCCGAGGGCAATGAATGCATACCTGGGCCACGATCAATTCACCTCTCATAATCCAACTGAGCATCCAGAAGGCCGGTGCTCGTCATGAGATTCTAATCGATTCCAAGACCCAATGCGAGGTCAAGAGTCGGGCGCGCTGAAAGGCTTTTATGCAGCCTCCCATCTTCTCCTTCCTTTATTTCACCCAATACAACTATCGGAGTTCTGTCACTCCTCGAGATTATTACACATCCTTACCTTCACCATCTTGACTAGTTCGTGCAGTCATGATTCAAGCTTCCAAGAACCTGAGCAGAAAATCGTACATTATGTTTGTGGCTTGGTTGAATAGCTTAGACATGTTAAAAAGAGAGACAACGCATTGTGAGTTCTCTAACGATACCTTTGAAGGGGCTGTTGGTATATCTCGTTGCGTAACTTTACCCGCAGGTGGCTATCAGACGAGAGCTGTCTCTGAATCTCGTACTACTATACGAGAAACTAAAAAAGAAAATAGCTTATCTAAGAAAGCAACTGCGATGACGTAGTGCTGGTGGAAGTAGGAATCTGACGTAAACGTTCAATTAACTGGCTTTGAGTTGGTATATAGATGGGGACAAGACAGGCACTAGGAGACATACGTCGGCATCTATATTCTTTTAATCACGAATCCGGTAACTGCAAAAGTTTGGACAAAATTTGTCCAATTTCTTTGATCGCCAATGAGGTTTGTTACTGCTGGTAAAACATTCGCCGTCAACCGGTTTCTGGGTAGTTATGAGCAAGCGGGTAACCATAGTCATGCTTGTAATTACAGTAAAGAAGCTCTTTTGTAAGAAAAAACACAAGTACGAAAATGGTGTAAAGAAACGAATTATACCAATCACCCAACAAAAAAAAGAACAAACCCGTCTAGTCCGCAAACATCCTTTCATCCCACCCCTTCCCATCCCTCAATCCTCACTTACTCTTCCCATCCATCTCAATAGCCTCAAACGCATACCCCCTCGCTCTCGCCGTCTCCCCGACCCTCCACCCCTCAATATACCCCTTAACCCCCTCCCTCGCATTCTCCCTCCCCGGAACCGGCTCGCCCCAAGTCCCCCAAAACGGCACAACCCCCGTCCACGTCCTCGCCACCAACCCCTCATCCCTAAGATCATTCCGATCCTCACTCGGCCCCCCAGTCCTCACTTTAGCACTCGCCGCCGCAACCCTAATCCGCAGAATAGACGTAGATTTCAGTTCCGCAGGTGTCGGCGGCGTCCGGGACTTCTCCCAGCGCTGCGGAAGCAGGTTATCGGTGATGGCTTTCATAGCGTAGAGGGCTTCTCGTTCGTCTTGTACCAACTGCGCGTACCCGTACACGACTGCAGAGCGGTAGTTACAGCTATTATGGAACGGCGTCAGGCTCAATACTAAGCCGTCGAGGAAACTGGCTGCTACGGTGATAGGTAAGCCGTCGCCATCAGCGTTCTTCCCGCTTTTAAACACCCGGCCGGATACGTAGCCGTGGATGTACAGGTCCTGAGATGAAGTGTTTGGGTCGGCGGATTGGTCGGAGAAGTTGCCTGTACATCCCAGCATGGGCAGGACGACGGGGAAGGGGTGTTCTGGGTCGAGGAAGGAAACGTGGAGGATTGGACAGCTGTTTATGAGGGTGTGGATGGTTGCGTAGTCGTAGGTGCCTCGGTTGGGTAATCGGCCGAGTTTGTTGACGCTGGTTTGGGGGTAGACGGGGGAGGATGTCATTGTGGTGAAGGCTGTGCTGTCACTGCGAAAGAGAACAGTTGATGATCGAGTTGAACTAAAGACAGATGGCACTGGAGGTTTAATCGAGCTTTGTGCGTTTTTCCAAAGGCTGGATATGACTCTTTCGGTAAGTTGCCTACTTACTATCCCTGTCCGTCAGGCAATCCGTCGTGCATGTTGAAGAGGCCTAGAGAGATGACGATACACGGCTGGACTTACTGCATGCGGAAGCGGAGCTGTAATGCATGACCAGTCATTGGTGGATAGCGTTTGCTCTGCGCGACTTCCTCATGCGCGTATACAAATGGGCGTCTAGGGCGTTTAACAAGACTGTTTGTCTACGGCATGCTGAAGAGCAATGCCGGATACTCCTGGTTACTGGCGGCGTAGGCGTATTAAAAGCTGACAAGTATGAGTATGAACAATATTCTGTTTTATATACCGTCTAATACAATATACAACAGCGCAAAGTAAACATGCAAACAAAAGCTAAACCCACCATCCCTATCCAATGCAGGGAGAGCCTCAATGGGCGGTGCAGTCCAATGTTCAATCCAAACTCCATACAATGCAATTATTCCACACCCGTCTCTCTAATCTTCCAACTCCTCACCTAAACCCCCAGGCAGTCCTCAATCCCCCATTGACACTCTCCAACTTCAAACATTGATACGGACTACTCTGCGGATCATAATATAATCCCTCCAGCATCCCACTCCGTCGATCAAGCGCAATGTAATAGAAGCCACTGATTGTAAGCCCGCAGCCCGAGTCATCGAAAGTTGCGTGTTCGGCATCGATGGATACAGAGTTGAGGAGGGGTTGTGGTGTGATTTCGACTTCTGCACGACCTGTTTGCGCATTGCGGACTATACGGTAGGGCGAGGGTTGGAGCTGTGAGGGCTGCGCGGAGGTAGTGGGGGCGGAGGGAGGGTAGTTTGAGGAAGAGGTTGTCGAGGACCAGGGGTTGGGCGCTGGCCCGTCGGCGGAAAACGAAGAGGGTATGGTGGTGGAGGGGGGTGGTTGGACGGGGTCGGGTGTGCTGCGGTTCAGGCTCTTTACGAAACAACGCTCTTTCCAGCGCATGAGTATCCAGTCCTGGCCTAGGACTTGGGTGAGCCACTTCTTGCTCGTCAGTGCGCGGGCAATGTCTTCGTCGCTCATCTTTTGGAAGGGGGGCAGCTTGCGCCAGTATGTTGCGTCGTTCGCGGCATTGGATTTGAAAGATTCGGTGAGGAGGGTGTGGTTGTTGAAGTCGAGGATTTCGCCTTCGAGGTACGTCGTTATGGAGGATGTGCGCGTGGCTGGCGGTGTAGTATTGTTGGTAGGAAGGTTGGTGTGCGAATGCGGGTGGGAGGGTACGTTATACGCTTCCATGGTTGCGGAGAGGGACATGTGCTCCCAGTCCACATCGTGTATTGTGACCTTTACAGGCCATCGGTCTTGGTGCGCTTGTGCTTCAGAGTGCTGCGAGTTCCGACTTGGGGACGCTTCGGAAGGGTTCCATATCCACGGTCGGATGGGCGGTGGAAGCCCCGCGTGTCGACTGTACGACGTGGTCACAGCTGGCATAGTCGTCGCATGCTGACATCCCGAGAGTACTGCCCCTGACGCTAGCCACGACGTCTCGGTGGGTGGAGGGATTGCAGAGGCATCTGCGACAAAGTCGGCATGTTGCAAGAAGTAGTCCTTGGTCAAGATACCCGCATCGCGCGCACGCGCCCAGCTCTCGTCTTCCGAGTTGCAATGGCGTATGCGCGACAGGTACTTGACGGTCTGTTCAAGCATTGGCGACATTCGCGTCTCTGACGATCGCTGCATTTGGCGCGTGGTGGTCTGGCGGTCCCGTTCTGACGAGTCGCTGAACAGGCTGGACCTCGCGGCAAGCATGTCTCGAAGACTGCGATGTGGAACGTGGCGTGGCGGTGCTTCGCTGGTGGCGGCTTCTCTGGTGCGCGCTGAGAAGCGTGGATGCCGTCGCACGCCTGCAGACTGCAGAATGGCCGTCGACCTCAATGAGCTCTCGGGCGCCCCAGGTGCCTCGTTCGCAGGCGACCAGTCATACAGGCTGTTCTGGCTAGGCACGCGGTCGCCATAGTTGTTGTCGCTGAGCCGGCTGAGACGACTCATAACTCGTCGTAGTCTGTCCCGCTGTTGCAGCTCGTCTCGCTGCCTTTCCAACAAGCGCACTCGCTCCTGCGACCGGTTCAGTCGTGCCTGGTCGCGCTCGCGTGCAGCGCGGAGATGGTGCAGGTGGGCGCGTTCGATGTCGTCGTCGTTGTCGTCGTCGTTGTCGTCGTCGTCGTCGTCGTAAGCGTCGCCTTCTGCTTCCTCTGCGACAGTGGCGTCTCCTTCTTCCGTCTGGGTGCCCAGCGTGGCAGCTAGATTGAGGACGTCGTCGTTCACGGGGCTCTCAAGCCCACGCAAGGCCGAGATAAAGGCGGGTTCCGGATCGTCCTGTTGTGCGGCTACGTCAGTCGTGCATCTTCAACATGTCCGGGCGCTGAACCGCGGTTACAGTCACAAGCGGTGCAGCCGGCGACGGCAACGGGAACGGGAACGGGCATCCTTACAGGCGAGTTGGCGGGCGGCATTACGACGAAGCAGGCGGCGCAGCGGGCATGGCGGCACGTAGCGATGGAGAGGGCCGGATGAGCTGTCGCAAGCACCCAAGGCACGATGTTTCCAAGTCAAAGGCGTGTCCTCGGCGAAAGTGACACGACCATGCCACCATGCCAAACTCTGATGAAAAACAAAGACACCACGATGACACCCTTCAGCTTGATGAGCGTGATAACACCTGATAACGCACGCCATTTCGCCATGCATTTTCCCCGTTGTCCCGCCGTTGGCTTCCGCTCCGCTCTACCAATGGTTGCGAAAAGAGGCATGCGGCACAGCACAATGCAATACCCTCGCTTATGCCCCAGAAGACATCGATCCTCAGTTTGTCCCAGTACTGTGGTCCACAGGATCTCCGCACATGCACTCGAGTCAGGCTGACACTTCACTTCACTGCATCACTGCACCCTTGTAATGATTTCCTTTGCTTGATTCAAGTTTCGTTTTTTATTAGGTTTAGAAAGCTAAAGAAGCTTGCTTCTGTCCAGCATCCGGTTCACTGCACCCAGTTCGACTGGGGAGTGCTTCTTCCAAGACTCGCTTGAAGTGTAGGAGATGAACCTACAGTCTCCGCGCATCCAGTATCCCGAGTCGAAGAAGAGCGGCAAAAGCTATAGGGTGCGTCAGGAAGTGTTTGCTCCGCAAGCAGAGGACCACCTCCCAAGAGCCAGAGACGCCACAGGCGTAATCATGTCTCGACCCTGCGCAATTGCTTCCCTTGTTTCGACCCAGTCCTCCTTCGCTGCGGAGACGAGCTATTACAGCGGCATCGCAGATGCATGTATAACTTTTGTCGCCGCCTCTCAGCATAACCAGCTAGCACTCAATGCCAGGCTAAGTAGGCAAAAATCGTGAACGTGAATCGCGTCAAATCGTAAGAGTCATGGCATGCCACAGGCTCAACGAAGAGATGGCGCATCCGCCCAGGAGTGTAAACGACATTAAAACAGAAAAACTGCAAAAAGCCCAAACCGAGTGTGCCAGACCTCGTAGCCGTGAGGCTGTGTTTAACCGTCTTCCGTTGAAATGCCCGACATGCATGCCTCCCAGGGATGCTGTATTCAAGTAATGAAAAGACCTGGTCCGGCCGTTGTGGTGACAAAAGGGAAATCGCTCGCTAAAAACAAAAGTGACAAAAACGTGAGAACAGGTATCAAAAGGAAAATGTACGAGAAAGAGAGGAGAAATGACGCTCGCTAGAGAAAAGAAAGAATCAATGACAAAACGCCGTCCCATGCCGGTTGGGTAGTGATGTTTGCACATCATGTCGTGAATATCGCTTTCGTCTCGTGTCGGGCGTCGCAAGGTTGGTACGCTGGCAACCTGCGCGGTAAAGGGGAGAGCAAGGGGACTGGCCAGGTCCACGCTTCCCAGCATCCATCGACAGAGAACAGGTGTATGCAGTACAGTCTAGTTGTTCATCCCGCTTACGTGAATGCTGCGTACTGTGGCGCGAATCCTGTGTCCCATCCAAAGCCGCCGTATCCTGCGTGCACGGCGCTTGACCCGCACTGCTGGGCTAGCACGCTCGGCAGAGGAAGGGCTGGTATGGGTGCCGACGCTGGGGGCGGGCTGTAGTACGAACTTGACGTGTATGGGCTCGTGCTGGGCGCGTAAGGACTAGTCGAGTTGTATGGCTGGCTGTAGGAAGGTGTTGGTGACGGAAGTTGGATCGCTTCGAAGCCCATGGTGCCCATTGTGCTCCAGAACGTTTGTCCAGTTTCACTGCAGGTAGTAATGGTCGGGCTGGGCGTTGAAGGGACCACTCTCCACGAATCGACGGGGGCAGAGTGCGACTGGTACTGCTGTGTCGGCACCCACCAGTTGGCTGAGCCGGACGAGCTTGGGAGAAGCGGTGCTGGGCGGACAATGTCGACGATCCTGGGAGGAGGAGGAAGGAGCGGGAGGAACAATCCCATGATGGCGCTCTTGACGTCCTCAGATCGTCCCTCTAGTAGCTCCCCCGCGCCATCCTCCTCGAGTCCTTCCAGAGCCTTGACACCGGTTCGGAATACGTAGCGGTTGACAGCCTGGACGAATCCATCTTGGAGCTTCTTCAGCTGTTGCTCCTTCTCGGCCCATTCCCAGGTGCTGGCAGATACATCGACCGAGTAGATGTCCTTGTGATACTCGATAAGCGCTTCAATGGTCTCCGGTGTAAGCTTGAATGCGACCTCATGTTGTGAAACCATGTCGACGTGTACGACGTAGGCCTCGATATGGATTAGCTGGTAGTTGAACAGCGCTTCTACCAGCGGGTTGGAGTCCTTGCGCAGTTCCGAATCCGGAGCCTTTGGTACCATGATGGAGCACAGCGACCACATGGCGTTGGGCCCTGATAGAGTTTCTGTGAGACACCTTGTGTGTTGCTGGACGCTGTTCAACGGACGCTTGACCCGGTTTACTCTCTTGAGCGTCTGTGTTAACCATGGCTCGACCTTGGAGGCTAATACGACGTTGACGTTTGAACGGGGCGCAAAGGCCGCAGCCGAGGCGGGTAGTAACGAGATCGGCATTTTGTGAAAGTGGTATGTGCGAGACGTTGCGATATTAGATGGGACGGTTTATCAAAGATCCAAAGGAAAAAAAAAAAAAAGAGAGGTAACGAGAGAAAAATGTCTCTGGCGGGTGTGAATTTTTTTCGAAAGGCGCCTTGGATTGAGGAGGAGAGACAGGGAAGGGGTGGGCGAATGAGGTGAAGGGAAGGCGAGGTGGGAGGTGGAGGGTGAAGAAGGGTACTAGTGGTGGTGGGTGGGATCTCTTAAGAGCTTACAAGCGATCGATCATGGGTCGGCGTTGGCCACACAGGTCGGCCAGGATTTCATGCACACTGCCCCGTTTAGCTGCACTGCGCATCTAGCTTGTTTAAACGTGCATATAGCGAGAGTCTGCGGCGGCAGGTCTAGTCAGATCTAAGCTGACCGACGGACACGGCGACGGCGTTGCGCACGCGTGGATAGGGCGGATCCGTAGGTGGGCGAAGATTGCGATGCTCTCATGGCTGCCATAGTTGAGCGAACGACTAACTCGGCCATGCAACCACGGAGATGAGAACAAAAGAGGCGCCTGATCAGCCTCTCGAGTGGAAATAGCAAATGTAGTCGACAAATATGACCGAATAGTGCTTTGCACCATGGCAGCTGAAGACGGGGCTCACAGATTTACATGCACGTGAGGGCTGCAGAAACCTGATGGGGAGGCCGCAGCAGCAGACGGATACACGCCGTACCCGAGCCTCGCAGCGCTCTGAAGCATGCACCTGCGCTTCCAGTTGGGCGTCGAGCATCTGGTGTTGCGACATGACACGGATTCCAGAAGCTTTCCTCGCGCGTCCAGATGCAGAGGGCACGGCAGCGGCTTTGCTACCCTTTCGGGAGGGTGTGCGGTTACAGGGAGGACGAGCGCTCAACGCTTGTCAAAGGGGGGGTGTCTTTGAGCAGGGCTTTCAAGGTGGGTGTTTTGCGAGTAGTCGTGGTGGTCTTGGGCCATCTACAGGTTGACGTTGCTTGAGCCTAAAAATGGGCTCGAAACAGTCAGCCCAATCAGCGGGTATAGCAGGGGGGGTGGGCAGGGTCCTCTACCGAAAAACCCGCGGTCATGTGAGCTGCCGACGGGCCAGGAGTTTATCGTGCCAGAGTCCCATCGTCGAGTAGCTCCGGCGCCTGCTGAAGCACGATGCGATATTCCACGACTCCTGCTTGCGCAATTGTGCGCGCATGACGACGATGCTGGTGCTGTGAATGCGCAGAGCGTGCCCCAGGTGGCGTCGGGGCATTTGCGCCACGCTCGCCCTTAGCCGAAGCGCACGTGGATACGTTGCGGCGGTGCAGGCGGTGACGATGGCTGGAGGCAGATCGTTCCGGCGCTGCCGATGTCACCTCAACTACTCCTATACCGACTGCCAGCACAGTCGGGCCTCATAATACCCACAGTGGCCTGGCAGTACGTCGCTCCGGCCGATACCGTCTTTCGTCCAGGGGAAACAGTCGCTTCTTCGCAAAAGGAAGCCTGCCCCGGAGGCCATGTTTCCGTTTCAACACCGATCGCTTGCTACGGCTATGACTGCGCGATTGGAGAAAAGTATCCTCAAGTGAAGCAAAGCACCCAGCACCCAGCACCGCCTAGCAGCCGTCCCGTCTGGTTGGACTTATCGATAGCATCCCACATTGCCATGTTTCAGAAGATGCAAAGGCGACCCCGAGACCTGCAGCTGGGAATCACACAACTGCGCCTCATAGCAAACGAATACGCGGGGCAACACACATGCGCCGCGGCCGTGGCGCGCTGCCCCACGTTTACCATGATGCTTTTGCCTGTACTGGTATCGATTTCATGATTCAAAAGAATCGTGCATTCGAGCATCATGTAATATGTCGTAGGGATGCTCGGTGTTTTCTCCTGCGTTTTCAGCTCGACAGGGGGGGGTGGAATCGGTCAGGTGCCCCACTAAGCCGATCTCAAGCGGGTGGCTCCTCCAACCCTTTCCCACGCGTATCCTCGCGCAACTTTCATCCTTCAAACACACCAAAAGTGGCGTGGCGTTGGTGCAGCAGTCTCGTCACTTCGCCGCTTTATCAAAATTCTTCTTCTGGAGCCCAGATCTTTTGACATGACTGCAATTCTCCACAGTTTTCTACTGGGAACAAGGGGATATGGCACCGCAAAAGACGTACTGTTCTATCATCTACCGATTGGCTCTGCTGTAAGGCTTCGTTTTTTGTATTTATCGCTGGCCAGCTGAGTCCGGCTGCATCAGAACATTTCTGCCTACCCCATGTAAGACTGACGACCGGCTGAGACTAATGCAAAATGATACCCTCATTCTTAGCTTCATTTTTTTTTCAGCTGGTACTCTTGTACGTGAAAGGTTTACGAAGATGATTGCGAGCACGATGCAACGTTAGAAGTCTCAGGGACAAAAGGGATACCGGGTGTCTACTCAAGCGCCAAGCTCTCCGATCGGTACATCTTAAGCACCATTGCCAATCCTTGAAGTTTCCTCTCACTTCTCCGTAAAACGCCAAGAAGATTACAACGGAGTGCTTCGTCCTACCAGAGGGGGCTTTCTGGCGGAACGCACCCAGACGAGCGCATACTCGCCGTCGTAGATACCATGATATCCTCGCCGCTGCGCAAACTTCCATCAGATACTACTGCAGTATTTCGATCAGCACTATCGCCAATGGCCATCAACCGTTCAACCCGATGGGCGTGGTTCATCTAGCCCGAGGCTCGGTTCCTGATGATTCCTGGCATCTCAGCCTTACCACGACCTATAGACGAGGTACTCGTTACTTCTACGGGAGCAGCTTGACCTGGCAAGAAAGGGAAGGAGGAAGCTGGAGACTGCAGCGGCGTGCTGAGCGACGATTTTATGACCGCCTTGCTTTTGACGACCCCTGTCCATGTCGGACAGCAAATGTCGTAGACCAAACATTGTCGAAGACGCCTGCGAAACAGTTGCGCTGCTGGTGAGGGGCAAGTCTCTTCCATTCTTTTGTTTTCGGCGGCAGCGTCCTGTATTGATTCTTCCGTACAGTCAGCAAGCCTTTGCACATGATAACATAAAGTGTACTTTGACCGCGATTTTCCAGACGATTACTAACCTGTGCTTATTTACTGGCATCTATGACGCGTGGCGGAGCTGATCAGGGGTGTTTTCGATACTTGAGTGACAGGCACGTTCGAGAAGTAGTGCCTGTAGTGCTTACGATAAGGGCTCCAAATGGTGCCTTTGACCACAGGGCTGTTTCTCTAGCACAAGATAACGTCATCGAGGACGGACATGTTCCATGATCTGCTGCCACCCATTTGGATCCCCGGGCTTCATTCGGAAGAGCACTTGCTGTTGTGGCTCTCGTAACATACCTCGGCTTCCTTGTCTTCTTCTCCAACAGGCCCTAGAAGTAAGTAAATACTTGAATGTCTTTTGCCTACGTACTAAAGGAGCACATAAATTGCATGAAATTATGGTAATGACCATAGGGATCATAGTTCACCTACATTGATGGCGTAAGTTGGTGTTGCGAGACGAATAAGATGGGGACGGAGGAGATGCAATGCCCCTAAGTTTGACACGCCGATACGTTAAGGGTGTTTCCGGATGACAAGGTTGGCTGTTACCTGGGGCAAACCGAAGCTTCCGCTCATCTGTAAGACGTACTATTGCTTTCCTGTCTATAACGAGGAGCCGGTTCGGATGTCGCGCAAACGCTCTTCTAGAGGAGACTACTATCTGGCGATGCATCGCAGGCGAAGTGCGCACACATTCGCTGAATTGCGGGACGGTTTGGGCTTCTTTTGATCAACAAGCAGAGCATTCCAGAAATCTCGGGAGACTGGTGATGACGCCCGCTTCACGGCCACCGATGATCGACACTGTTGCTCCGAGGGCACGTGACTCGTGCTGCGTTTCGGAGGCTTCGGCGCTGATTCATCCGTGCAAGATATCGGCAGTTGCAGTTATGACATCGAAAACAACTGCCGGCGCTTTTCAGGTCCACAGGACGTCCAACTGTCTCACACAAGGTTTAGCTGTCGATTTGGTGATAGTCGGCAGTTCCAGAATGGCGCAGAGCACACTGGCGATGCTGCCCTGTCTCGTACGAAAGGTGATGTGAGGGAGTATGCGATGATTCCGGGACCGTGTGGTCTCGTACACCAGCGAGTTGACTAATGGCAGCTGGAGAGATGGATTGGATGCATCGCAATAAACGACTTCTACGGCGAATGAGCAGCTTTTGTTGAGACGAGGTTTACCCCACGAAAGCGCCCGAAACTACCGTCCCCCGCGATCCTTCCAAGCTGCCCCAATCCAGCCACCGACCCACATTCATCATATCACGCCCAAGCTATCAACTGCCGACGAACAGTATCTTGCGCAAGCACCCAAACGCATTACGATGGCGACTCCGACTCCGAAATGAGTGCGTGACAATGCGAGAAGTGGACGGCACAGGCCCGATTGCTGGCTCACACTTATATGAGCTCTCGTCCCGGGCAATGTCATGTAGAAATTGTGCTATTTACTTTACTCTGAATCGTCTATTACCTGGATCTCGGACCGACCCTCTCGCTACCGATTAGATCGGGTTACACAACATGCTGGCTAACGAGATCCTTCCGCTGCTTTTGCAGTACTGGCCACTTGTACTGGCAACAACTACCATTGCATACCTACTCAACAACAAATACTGGAAAGGACTGAATAAGTACCCCGGGCATTGGGCTGCCGGGTACACCAACTGGTGGCGGTTATGGGATGTTTCAAAGAGGAATCATCAGTGGACCAACCTCGCGTTGCACCGCCAGCATGGAGACATCGTCAGGTTAGGCCCGAATGTTCTGTCTTTTGCGGATCCAAAGGCCATCAAAACTATCTACGGGCTGAACAAGGGGTTCTACAAGGTATGCACATGCAGACAGATCTGTTGAGCGATAGCTAACTCTTCTAGTCTGACTTCTACCCCGTCCAAGGCGCCGTAGTTAAAGGGAAACCGTTGCTCTCCCTCTTCTCCACCACCGACGAAGATTTCCACGCAAAGTACCGTCGTTGCGTCAACAACGTATTCGCCATGAGCTCGCTCGTCAACTATGAGCCTCTTGTCAGCTCGACACTCACATACTGGCTTGATAAGACGGAGGATATGTTTGCGAAGACTGGCCAGAGCTGCAACTTCAGTCAATGGTTGCAATTCTTCGCTTTCGACGTGATCGGTGAGCTGACATGGAGCAAACGGCTAGGCTTTGTCGAGGGAAACCATGACGTGGACAACATCATTGGGTTCTTGGGCAAGTTCTTCGACTATGTCACGCCGGTAAGTCGTCACAAGCAGAAGCCATCACGCCCGTTGTCATACTTATGCCTCTTCAGGTCGGTCAGATTCCCATTCTCGATCGTCTCTTGTGGAAGAACCCCATCAGCTTATTCGCTCAACGTATCGGTCTGGACAAGCGAGTGCACCCCGTCACCCTCTTCGCCCTAAGCCGCTCCAACGAGCGCGCCAGCCAAGTCGAGAAGATCAAGCGTTTTGGTCTCTCCGACGACGAAAAAGCCAACCCTCGTGGTATTGACCTCCTCTGCAAGTTCGCCCAAGCAAGCCACGACCACGAGTTCATGGACGACAATCGTATCCTATCGACGTGCACATCCATGGTCTTTGCGGGCTCGGAAACAACCGCCATTTCGCTCTCAGCTGTCTTCTACTTCCTTGTCAAGCACCCACGCGCCTACGCGAAGCTGATGCAGGAGCTCGACAACGCCGTAACAGACGGAACCATCGAGTCTCGGCCCGACAAGACCGTCTCTTGGTCCGAAGCCCAGAAACTCACCTACCTCGATGCTGTCATCCAGGAATCTTTCCGTCTCCATCCTGCACCCGGTCTTATCCTCGAGCGCGTCGTACCCAAGCAGGGTATGCATATCTGCGGTGAATTCATTCCTGGTGGCACGATCGTCGGTTGCAACGCCTGGGTTGTACAGCGTCGTCCAGAAGTTTTTGGTACAGATGTCGATACTTTCCGGCCTGAGCGCTGGATTGAAGCTAGCCCAGACAACCTGAAGGAAATGAAGGGGACAATGCTGCAGTTTGGCGCTGGGCCTAGAACGTGCATTGGGAAGAATGTTAGTCTTTTGGAGATTTACAAGCTCGTGCCAAGTTTCCTGCGGAGATTCGAGATTGAGCTTGAACATCCCGGTGCTGAGTGGAAGACACACAACGCATGGTTCGTCTCGCAAAAGAATTTCAACACGAGGTTCAGACCACGGAAGGAGTCGCCGTGAGCAGCCTCGGTACCTGTTTTGTAGCGTTATAGTGTAAGGAGCACAAAATTTGCACACACCAATTAGATCAGGTTCATGAATGCTACAGTTTATCCTGAAGGGATTCATTTGATTTGTAAACCACTTCTGCCTTCTAATATGACCTAGGTAGTCGCCACATCTACTCTGCCCGCTTCTTCTGCATACCCATCTTACGCTTTCCTAGTACATCCCTGCCCTCCTCTATACTCAACAGCGCTTCACGCTTCTTCTCCGTAACAAGCTTCAACGCATCCCTTACAACCCTGCCTTCCACGCTAACACCCTCCTCTTCAAATTCCTCCATCTTCTTACCAACACGCGTTTCAATCGCGAGGATGAGCTCAACATCCCTCTGCCCAACCAGGGTAATACTCATACCAATACGGCCAGCACGCGCCGTGCGACCAACACGATGAATGTAATCGTCCGGGTCGCGAGGCACGTCGAAGTTGATAACGAGTGCCACCTCTGGGATATCCAAACCACGGGCCGCGACATCAGTAGCAACGAGTATCCTAGCAGCCTGCGCACGGAACCTAGCGAGATTACCGACACGATCGTTTTGCTTGAGACCAGAATGGAGTGCTGTGACGCGGTGGCCGAGGAGGCGCAGCATGTACTCCAGGAGAGTAGCCGTCTTGGTGCGGTTGCAGAAGATAATAACGCTCTTTTTGCTGTTCTCTGGGGTGTCTAGCAAGACGTGCAGGTAGCATTCCTTGTGCGTGACGGGGGTTTGAAGGTATTTTTGTTGCAACTTTGGTGGGATCGCTAGATCCTCTGTATCGACTTCAGAGATGAAGATTGGAAGACGGCCTGGCGCACGGGGTTGGGATTTGAGGGCCAGGACCTCGGGCGTTACGGTTGCGGTGCATAAGAGGGTTTGTCGCGTTTCCTTAGGGGGTAGGGCGGAGAGGCAGGTTTCTAGGTCGGGCAGCATGGAGCCTTTGCCTGGGGCGAGTAGACGGTCAGCTTCGTCGAAGACGACGAAGCGCACGCGGCGGAGGCCGCAGATGGTGTCTTCGCCTGAAGTGCGGATGTGCTCTGCTAGACGACCTGGCGTGGCAATGACAACGTGAGGACGTGACGCGAGAGCGATGGCTTGGGAGCGCTGGTCTGAGCCTCCAGTAATGAGAATGGGTTTCATAGATTGTGGCGCGGAGATTGCTTTGACTTGTTCGTAGATCTGGATTGCGAGTTCGCGAGTGGGTCTGAGGGCGCGATTAGTTACTTACGCCAACAGTATTTGGATTGGCGACTTCAAAGGAAACATTGGATTGGTATGAGAAGGTGGCTTGAACATCTTCACAGACCGATGCGTGGGATATCAGGAACCGAAAATGTCTACGAAGAGATTCAGGCTAGCCTATCATGTTCCGTCGGCAGTGCAAAAGCAGTACTCACGTGACGATAACAGCGAAAATGCCACTCGGGTCTTCCGCCCACTTTTGCAGTATCGGTACTGAGAACGCTACAGTTTTACCTGTACCCGTTCTCGAGCCACCAATACAGTCCTTCCCCTTGAGGATCTCCGGGATACAAGAAGCTTGGATACCAGTCGGGCGCTTGATCTCCATGCTGGCGAGCGACTGCACGAGCCACGGCGCTACATTGAGCGATGCGAAATCCAACTTGGGATTGGTTTTCGGTGTGGTTTCGTCAAAGCCGGGGGATTTCCTATCATTAGTCGACGCGTGTTGTTGCTTCGCTTTGATGCGCGAGATCGATGGTGCTGCTACTGGCGGCGGCTTGACAGCTTCAGCTTCGGAGGCCGAACTCTCGACCTCGGTCGGCGATAATCTCCTTCTCTTCCTAGCTCCTGACTGCGTCTCGAGAATCTCCTGGTCCGACGCACCGGAATCGCTGTAATCGGAGGTCGCCATGATTGTGGGTGATGCTTCGTAAGTACGTTGATGGTTCAGGTTCGAGTGTCTCCGAAATTTTGTGCAGGGATCTGTCGCGCTAGTCTTATCGATACGGCGACGAAGAAGCTCGCCCGTTGTAGTTTGCACCTATGTACACTACACTTTATCTTGCCGGTATACATTATCTTCTATCTCGGTACTCGATGATATAAAATATGGACAATAAATATAGGGTATATTTTACCCGGGCAGAAATTTGAACATGTCGGCTTCTTAGTACGCCTTACCAAGCCAAAATTTTGCAACTGTGAATATCCACAACGGATACACTTCATCATTCAAGAAAAAGCCAAATCTCGATGTTTTGCGGACTAGGCTGACTACTTAGAGACTATCTCATCCTTCCATCTCTTCTATACCTACAGCAACTTTCCCCACACAAACAGCTCTTATCTAACCCAGCCCAATACTTATCTCCGTAATCTAGTGTGATCTCTTTCCCCGCATTTATCCCTTTACTGACCAGAACCACTCTTTGGGTATCTAACCAAGTGAACGTTGAACATTGCGAGTTCGGCTTACAGCTATGGTTGATAAAGCGCGTAAAATTTCCTGCTCTTCCTTGCCAGATCTGATAACTAGCCAGGGGCGTTGAGCTGTCCAACACGTCGAGATGTCTGACACCGTTTGTTATCAGGCCGACAAGCTCGCCGATTGCTGTTCCACGATCAAACGACGTTAATGCAACTAGGCCATTGTTTCTACCATCTGAAGTTCGGATTATTTGGACAGGCGGTGGTCTTCGCTTCAGACAACCAAAGAGGGTTGGGAAACAGAAACATGAATTTTCCTGCGGATTGTCGGATTGTGACTGGTTGCACAAAGCGCAGATGTATGCTCCGCTTGGTCTGGTTACGGCGTTCGATTGCGGCGTCCAGCGTGGATCCTCGCATCCCCAGACTGACTTATCAATAATCGACTCATCGATGTGTTCAAAAGCGAAGTATGGATCTTGGAGCAGGTATGTCTGGCGCAAGGGCACGGGGTCTGATCCATCCTCGAAAACTACCCAATCGTGCTGATGCCCGGGGTATTGAAGGGTTTGAGATTCGCCCACGATAGTCAAAATTTGGCGCCAGTGGTGGTGTAAAGTATCGGCTGCGACTTCGAGACGTTTTCTTAGGTTACGCAGCCGGCGCATCGCATCTTTATCGAAACCCACCCGGTATTTGCAGAACCGATAGATGCCCATGCCGGCAAAAACAAGTGCAGCCCATCCTGCTGCATCTTTGACTTCTTTGTACCCGCGCCAGATAGCCATTTTGTTGCGCAATTCCTTTCTACAGTGGTATAGGAGTCAGTGAATGAGGTTCACTATGCTTGTGCAACGGCAAGTATCTCGACTTACTCAGACCAGTCGAAGTCTTGGCATGCTTCCATAAAAACGGCTTTCCTATGCTTTGTTGTAGAAAGCTCTGGTCTCGATTGGCTCCGCAATAGTACCTGCTCTTCGAACAATTCAACCCAGCGGGCTTGCACAATCATCTCAATAGACCGGCACACACGGCTCGCTTGTGTAACCTTGCGGCAAAAAACGCTCATCTGACTGAAAGAATCGGATTTCGTATTTGGAGTGTTATTAAGCACTGCCATATCGGCATGTGGATCTTCTGTTTGCGTTTGCCGGACCATGCCCATTGCGGATCCATTAGGCGTCACCTGGAACTGTTCGAATATAGCTTTCGGATCTAAGTTGAGTGTGCTGTGCACTTGCTCCCAAATGCCAATGATAAGCTTGTCCAGAGTTGAAGGTTGGAAGACAAACTTGTCCGATGCTATCTGTGGACGGTCAGTTGGTCCAAGAAGACTACATGCACAAAGGAGCTTTTTTTGAGTTGTATCATCTAATAACAGGACTCGGCCTAGAGGTTTTCGCCGTGCTTAACGTTGTTCTTCTGTTCCTGCAAGACATCGCGAATACCTTTAGGCACTTTGTGGTATGGTACAACTTTGGGAAAACGAGCTTCTTCGTGTGTAGCATTCAGTAGATACATCATACGGCAACCTGCTATTCTTCTAATGAAACACTAGCAGGTGAAGGGAAGAACGATGTCGCCGAGGAAAGTTGACATACCTTCTTCCGCTTTGGGAAGCTTCCGCTATCCACCTGCATTTGGCGTTGGTGCTCAGTCAGATCTTCTTGAAATGAAGACTGGTTTTGCGACACCCTCAAACCGCCGGTACCTTTCCTGCGGGTCTCACGGGACTGTTGTTCCGAAGGGCCCGGCTCGTCCCGGGAATAAGACTCATCTATGGAGTCGGACTCGTCGTTGTCGTTTGGATCCACGGGCGTTGTGGGGGCTGGCGTTCTCATGCCCGCCAGATCGACGGTCCTCTATGGACGTGTGAGCATACGCTACTGCATAGGCAGTTTGTGTGTGTGGTGGGAGCATGGACGTACCGACGCAATCCTCTCGGACTGCGCTCTTGTTGCATGGTTCGCATCGGCTTCCTCGAGAAAAGCCTCGACACGAAGGATGGGATGATCAAAGTTGTTGAGCTGCGGCCATGCGCTGTTGATGTTCAACCTGGCAACATGGTCTTGGATAGCCCGGCCGATGCACTCGGAAAGCCCGTCAACGTTCTGAAGATTGATCATCTCAAGGAAATCTTTCGTTGGTATTTCGCTAAATTGATTAGGCTTGTGGAATTGTCACCGGACGCTAGGACGCTAAGAAGCTTGAGCAGTTCATGGGTCGGTGGGTGATAAACCCTTCCACGACGCCCACTAGAAGTTTACTGTGGAGGTAGTTCCGTTACGGAACTTCCGTAGAACACAAGCACCTCAGGACTCGAAACGAAACTCGCTACAGGCGTGAGGTAAAGGAACGTCTGCGAGGCAGTAGCAACAGGTACATCCGTCAAATTGTCAGAGCTTTCATGGACTGAACAGACCGTCCGAAGTGTCAGGACTTTCTGGAGGCCGCGATGAGATCGCGTGGAACCGTGACGATATTGATGGAAATTCTGCTCAAGCAGCAGATGATGCCGAGTTTGCTTAGAAACGCTCTTAACCGTGTGTGGTATGGCGCTTAGCTTCAGTCAAACATTCGGCGAGGGATGGGCGTCGTTTTAGCGTAGTAAAAATGTCTCCGTCAATCAGAAGCAATCTCGTAGGTGCACGTAGCCCCAGGTTATCTAAGTTACTGCTCGATGATGCCTGGGCAGAAAAAAAAAGCCGCAGGGCTGATAGCGACCTCCGCTTGGCACGGGAACTAGTCGCCACGCTAGCGACGTGCTCCATGTCCTCCATTTCGGCAGACGTCACTAAACAACCAAACATGGCCTCAATAAAAGACACACTCATCGCGGCAACACGACAGAGCTTGATTTAGAGACAGAGTGGTAACTATCCAGGGAGACCGTCCGCATCTATCTACTTGTACCATATCATGTCGGACGTCGCGATCGAGCGACTTGGTGTGCAAGCAGTTCGTCCAACAACGGCGAGGACTCGTCCCCACAGATGCCAAGCGATGCTATGACATTGCTCACCGTAGTCCACCGGGGTTTCTAATTGGTCTTGCTTCCATGTATAAAGACTGAGTGCTCAGGGTCTAAACTAAGCTATATAGATATCAGTTGTACCGATTGATCCCTTCCAACTCTATTTTTTACAATTTCGCACCTCTTGCACATCGCAATTCCTTTGGTACAACACTCACATCCATCGTAATGGAGTCGTCAGACGCAACAGATTCAAGCAACAAGGAAAGACTAGAGAGAATCGCGACACATGAATCATACACCTTTCAAGGCGCGAGAGGATGGCGGAGATGGCGCATTCTACGACCTGGACGCGGCATGTATCACGATGTCAAGCGCAGGTTACCATACTACTGGAGTGATATTACTGATGCCCTCACCTATCGAGCCTTTGCCAGTACAGTTCGTATGTACTTTGTCAAGTAAGTTTACCAAAATGAACGCCCAGAAGATGTATTTACATATCTAGCGTGTTACCTGCCATTGCCTTCACACTCGACATGTACCGAAGGACTGGCGAGTTCTTCGGAATCAATGAAGCCTTATTTGCATCCGCATTGGCAGCCATGGTGTTTAGTCTGTTCGCTTGCCAGCCCCTCACGATTGTGGGGGTCACTGGTCTAATCGCTCTCTTTAATTACACCATCTACGACATTATCACCCAATACGATTCCACCATCTATCCGGCCTTTACCGCATGGGTCGGCATCTGGGCTGCCATCTTCCACTGGATTGTGTCCTTCGGGAATTTCAGCGACTACATGGCCTATGTTACTGACTTCTCGAGTGAAACGTTCGGCATGTATGTCGGAATCATCTACTGTGGTACGTATCTTGTGGCTAGCCGAATATTTGTATATTACTAACACCCATATAGTCAAGGGCGTGGAGGAGCTAGTTTACCTCTTCGAAGTTTCCGAATTTGATGGTGGCTACCTTTCCATCGTCATCGCTATATGTTATTTTGCCTCCGTGTATGGTCTCGAGAAGCTCGGTGGAAGTACGCTCTTCGCCCCAAGTGTTCGTAGTATCCTCGCCGACTACTCTTTCGTCTTCCCGACTCTGTTTTGGGTCGGCTTCTCGCATATTCCTGGACGTCTGAAGGACACTGGGCTGTACCGAGTGCCTATCGTAGGCGCCTTTGAACCGACGCAGAATAGAAATTGGGTGATTGACTTTTGGACTTTGGATGTTAAGTGGGTTTTTGTGGCACTGCCATTTGGATTTTTAATGATGCTGTTGTTTTACTACGATCACGTAAGTCCTACATGTTCCAGAATCGAAGCATACTAACCTATCACGACAGAACGTGTCATCCCTCACAGCACAGGCCCGTCAATATCCCCTGAAAAAACCCGCCGGTTTTCACTGGGACTTCTTCCTTCTCGGCTGCACATGCTTTGTGGGAGGCGTTATTGGTCTTCCCCTTCCCAATGGTCTAGTACCGCAAGCACCCGTACATACCGACTCTCTGACTGTTTACGAAACAAAACTCGAAATCACCAAAACCGAAGATGGCGGCGAGATCCGCAAGCCGTATGTCGAAGCTACTGCCGTTGTCGAGCAGCGCATCAGTCACTTCTTGATGGGCATGGCTATCTGGGGTACTATGACTGGTCCCTTACTTACAGTATTGCACACGATGCCCGCGGCCGTCTTTGCCGGGGTTTTCTTCGTTGTCGGTGTAAGTACCCCTCGCTTGTCTTACTCTTCTTTGATTGTACTAACTATTCCGTAGTGGGGTTCGATAGAATCCAATGGTATCGTCTCCAAGGCCCTCTACCTCATGTCCGAAAAGCGCTTCGTCCAACGCGACAACCCTCTGAACACCGTTTCCCGCAAGAAGATCGGACTTTTCATCGGCATCCAGATATTCGGTGTCGCATGTACAGTCGCCATTTCGCAAACGATTGCCGCTATCGGGTTCCCGGTACTCATTATCGCGCTCATTCCACTACGCACTTTCTTAATGCCGAAGTGGTTCACGGCACACGAGTTGGATATTTTGGACGCCTTGACAGCAGACAATCCTTCAGTACTGGTGAGCTTTGGCGGAACACCGAGAGGCATGAAGGCGGGTGATCCCATGGAGGGTGGTGGTGGTCCTCGAGATGAGGAGGCACTTTCGCATCCACATTCTGCCATACGTCAACATGCGGGAAGTATCCATCGAGAGCAACGGTAAGAATTTGGAATGGCTACGATGTAGAAAAAACTATTGATTTGAAAAGGGTCTTAGACACGGTGGAGGGGGGCGATGGAGAGTGTCAATAGACTATTATTTGCTTCTTGTACATGGGCCGCATATAGCTTCAAGATATTTAGTGTAATTCCGCGTTCAACTTCAACACCCTTCGCACTACTTCAATCACTGGCCTCTAGTGTAAGAACTTGACCATTACGCTTGTAAGCCACTCATGTCTTCCTCCCACCAACCCGCTGCTACGCTTCACTCACCACCACCGCCGCCCTCTATTTCCCGTCCGTCGCCGCTCCCAGACCCCAACCCCCCACTCACACCTAGCGTCCACAGCGCGCTCAAAATCTCTCCTATTCGGCATCGGAACCGAAGGTAAGATCCTCAAAACTCTATCATGCATTGCAGGAACATCGCGTCCCTCGAACGCTCGATTCACTCCTGCAGAAACTTCGTCTGATGCCTCCTCGGCAAGCGCACGTAGTCTGGTACATAACGCTGTGTAATCAACGGCCATGGGGTGTTTCAAGGCATGAAGCGACTCATTGCGCCATGTCCCGTTTGGTGACGAAGGGAAGAGATGGGAGTGTGGTGGAAATGCATCCGTGTCGAAGTCTGACAATGATGTGGGTTCCGAGACGAGGACAGTCATGGGGTCGGATGCCTCCTTAAATTCAAAGGACGAAGAGTCAGATGTTGTTGCTGACGTTACCTCGTCGATAATCTCCCATGAAGCACAGTCTTCTTGTGGCGGTGAGGCATATGATGTAGGTGAGGAACTGGCAATTGGAGAGGTTAGTGGTAGGTCTGGCGCAAGAACGATCTCCCATGATTTAATGTGCTGAGCTTTTGGACGAGAAGACGTCTTTGACGGGGCGGAAAGCGCCTGGGAAATGTGTGACGCGGTAGCCGGTTGTTGTGGTAGTCGTGGTACATTTTGACATCGCCGCGTTGACGCAAAAGCAGGCGAAGGCCTAGAGAAGAATAACATTCTGATATCTCTTAAGTCTGTTATCACTTTGTTTTCCTCAGTCATGGTGCAACCGGTCTGACTTTCCATTGGCGTGCGTCAGAAGCTCATATGGGGAAAGCGAGTTGAGAAATATCAAATGGTTCGTTTCCGCGCTGGGCGTGTACAACAGTGAAAAGGGCGGGGGAGGAAACCGACTTTACAAAGCTTGGGCGCGACCTTGTAGAAAGAGATTTGGCGGTTGTTGTGAGAGTATGATGTCACAGGTGAGCTGTTCGCTGTGTAGTGAACGGGAGGGTGTGTGTTGGAAGTTGGAAACTGAACAATTCACTATATGAACATATTCGAAGGATTTGATTTTCGAACAAGAATGTGTATTTACCGCATCTGCACCGAGAGCGGTTCACGGTTTTGTGCAGCTTTTAATCGTCATATAGGACCGGAATGAGATACTACTGCCCATACCAAGCAAGAAAGTCTCTCCATATTATCTCAACTCTCGAGAAAGGAATGAGGATTGAGATCTAAGTGTGGTAAGCCGAACCTGGAGAGCTGGAACACAACAAATAATGTCCCGATAGCAATATAAGCTGCTATAAACACTGACCAGAGTGTCTGCAATGGTGCGCAAACATGTATGAGAATGGTTCTTGCCAACCAGAGTCGACGAAAAGGTAGAAGCCATAGATAACACCCTTACATATACAACCGACTGTCGCGACAAAATTGGTCATATGTTTGAGTCGAAGCCACCGTGCGACTGATTCAAATAAACGAATAGTACCCATTGGGCAGAGGAACGCGTCTCCAGATCAGTCTTAGGCGCGTAACCCGCAACAAATATATGGTACCGTGGACGATATGAGCATCTTCCAACATGTAGGCCAATCCAACGTTGTACATAACGCCCGACTGTCAAACTTTGGCGTGTTCTCAACATCAGCCGGGCGAAGCTGTCAGTGTTAGTTGACTTGTTCATCGGGCCGAATGCCCCAACACTCGTTGTCGCGCCGCTGCACCGAAGCTAAACTGAATCTTCATACATCCAAACGTTACGGAGGCACCCCAAACGTATTCGATTACGTCATTTGTATGTGACAAGTCACCGATTTGAGCGTGAAGAGACATCCTGTGCAACTAGATTCGGACCACTACGAACGCAACCGGCATCGTTCGGACTTGTCAAAGTCATCATGCAGGGCGCTATTGTGAACAGCTTTGATATGACTGCTACGGGTTCATTTCCAGCTATACAAGGGTGCCGAAACTTTACCTCGTACGATACCCTTCACTGTGTACCATGACGGGCGAAAGCCTGCTGCAGGTTTGCAAAAGCGAACAACATGTAACAATAGTCCAAGTGCGGATGCAAAGGACAAGATACCGCGCAAGGCTGCATCAATCGGCTGAAGGAAGCATGGCGCCATTTCAACTCGGGCGGCAGGAGCGACGTATGTAATGTGGCTCAAACAGATTTGGCGGCGAGTGGGGATGATTGCGGTGAAACTGTTAATTGAAAGCTGTTATTTCTTTTCGACGAGTGGGCGCGTTGTGGACAAAGCAAAGTGTTGAATAATGAGACCCCTGCCAATATTCTCGTCCAAAAGTACAACCCTTCTGACAACATTGTCAGTCATACTTTCCATTGTCATCGTTCACACCTCTGACGCTCTTAGCCATCGGAAAAGTCTAAGAATCTGAAATCGGAACAACGTCGAGCTCTTTGACGTAGTTCTTCAGCTATTGAAGTCCTGATCTGCATACCAAGCATCTGGTAAATCATGCCGTTCATGATGGATTGCTCACACGGTATTTTTGGGTATATTTCATAATCCGTTTTTGGCCCTCATGTCGCGTCTGTGCTGTCCCAAAATGTGTGTCATGGTTGCGGAAGCCAGGTACTCTAGATTTCCCATAAGATAGTCGTTTATATTTGGTAGACAGGAGACCCTCAAACGAGCACCTTGCCGCCTGTAGACTCGATGATGGAGTTCACGTCGTCTTTGAGTTCTGGGATGGCGCTCGAGACATGCCGAGCAAGTTGTTCTTGCAGCGCACGATATGCGTCGACGCGACCGTACAACATCTGGTTCATTCGCTGCACGGTCTCGACAAATTCGCGAGTAAAGATGTCCGGGTTTCTGGAGTTCTCTACGTAGGATATGACCTCTGGGGGAATGTTGATATTCACCGAAGGTGCTGTTCTCGACAGTTTTACCAGGTTCTGAACGAGCGTCTGGCTGTGGTAGCATTAGCCTCACTACAGAAGCCGCGTTCTTTAGTTATCGCATACATCTCCCGCTTCATGGCCTCTTGTGTCTTGCTTCCATGGTGGTCGTATGCTTGCACGATGAGGTTGTAGAGGTTTTGTACGATGTCTTTCAGTTGCGCTTCCACGTCGGTTATCGCCACTACCAAAACCGTTAGCACGAGCAGGAGTAACTGAGGACTACATACATTCAGGACTTAGTGCTGCCATTTTGACGTTCAGAGTGAGCGGTGCTGTGAGGTTCAATAGCGAGAGAGTTGGTACCGTGCAACGCGTGTCACAAAGAGCAGACGCGCCAAGGCTCGGCTATACCCGGTAACTTTGGTTGACTTTGTGTCGTCATTGCTCACATCACCAGTATCTGACCCGACGACGACTTTCAACGAGACCGCGTTGTAGCGCGCTATCACGTGTCGCAAATCCTACTTAGTGCAGGGAACGATGAGCATCAGTCTGCGATGACGGAGAGCACGAGCCGGGATTCCAACGTCCCTCTTTCGCAGCCACCAAGCCATCAGGCCTCAGCATCGTCTACACCGGGAGCCACTGGGAGCCATCTGCAAAACCACACTCGTACGGCAACTCGCTCAGCCAAAACGCAAAAGCCTCAATTGGATACTACCTCGGATAAAGCAACCGCGGCATTCATTCGACGCACTCTCTGTTCCCATAATGTACTACTTGGAAACGGCGAGAAAGGACGCAGTACACCACGCCCAATCGAAGACGTGCTGCCGCCTCTGACGAGCTCAAATGAGGTCGATCTTCAGCTATATGGTATCATCTCTGTGATCATCAAGGAGTTCGTACAGACGTGGTACTCGAAGATAACTCCCGATCAAGTATTTGTCAATGAGGTGATTCAAATAATCGCACATTGTACTCGAGGTCTAGAGCAGCGCATTAGGAAGGTCGATTTGGAATCACTGTTGCTAGATGAGATCCCTGAGCTACTCCAAGCCCACCTGACATGTAGGTAATCCCGATCCTGGACTGTTGCATTAATTCTGTCTAATTGCGCCCTGTCAGCTTTTCGAATAGCAAAGGACCAAGCCGCCTCATCAATTTCACTGGTATCGGATCCTCGTCTGATCTATCATACGCTCCACCCACACCCTGCACTTTCTCCTGTCCCAAACGATGATGCACCGGCGACAGTCCTTGAGCAGCGGGAAAGCGAGTCGGCGTGGCGCCAACTGCTCATTCATGGGGTGTTGGCTCTATTGCTGCCGACGGAAGACTTGAAGAATGGGTGTTTACGCGCCCTAGTAGCCGAAATTTTCGCCGAGATGATCCTTGGAAACGGCATTAGCGGGAAAGCGTGCGAAGGCTGGGTGTTATGGGAAGGCATCACAAGCATAGCTGAGGTTCTACAGGCCGATGCTACAAAAGACAAGGATCTCCAGTCGGAAGACCCCAATACAGAACAGTTGTTGACCCGTCTTGAGCGTTATGGGCTGCTGTCTTCACATGAGGGGACAGAAGTTAGTCCAAAAGAACGACTGGACGCCGGCCAGCGTCGTCATAAGACCTCGGCCGTATACACCTCGGGTTCGTTCTGGGCTATCCTCCAATACGCTTTTTTGGCGTTTACTGCGGTGCGCGCGGTGGTTTTGGGTCTTGCGACATTATCTTCCCTTCCGGCGAGATCTACCACAACCGAACAGTCATCCGCTGAAGCTGGCAGCCAATCGCAAGCACGTCAAGCGGACACGATAGCCTCGAGGCGCCCGTTGGCCGCCAAACGGCCTGTCGTAAGCATGAGCTTGTGGAGTTGTGCAGCGCAACTTGTCGAGTTAGATGTCCGCATGCCTTGGCTGTTGGGCTTCGTCTCTATGCTCCATCGTGGAGCGTTGGCCGGCCCAGGCAGGGTGGGTGAAACCGACGGTGTATTGGACAGGTAAGTTACGATAATCTCTCTTTCCTCACTTGCTCCCCATGGCTGGCTGGTCAATCTCCGTGGGACCGTGCGACGCAGGATGAGCTAGCCCCGCATGCGATTTCAGTCACTTGACTTCGCTTCAGCGAATGCGACGGCCCGCAGGCTCACACGCCGGAGCATCCCTGTCGTGGCGCACCGTCTTATGCAAGCCTCGGCACCCGTTCCGGGCGGCAACTCGACACGTTTCGGACAAGCGGACTTGGCACATGGCCGGCCTTCGCTTTTGTCGACACCACCAACGACCGCACGATGCCTGCATTTTGGGCAGACCAATCCTGGACCTCAGCTTCCACCAGCAGCTACAGGGCACTACGGCGTACGAAGGGTCTTCCGCACTCCGAACCGTCTTATCACGATGCTAGCTTCTGTGGAAGGGCCGCTTACGCGCCGGTTGATCTGTCCACGCCGTCCACGCCGTCCACACCGTCCCTCCGTCCGTCTCGGGACTGGCCGTACTGAGCTCAAGACACGAGATTGGCCACAGATGCTGACCCTACCATCGCTCCCCGCCACCAGCGAATTGCGCCTCATTTCTCCGTCTCCATCATTTCAGCGGCCGGCAACGTCGCTGCCGTCGTTTTCCTGTCTCGTTGGTATGCTGGCGAGCACGCACTGCTAGGTCTCAACATGGCCTAGTTCGTTTAAGCGGTGTATTGAAACATTCGACGAATGATACTGTCCCCGGACTTGTGGGCTTGGCCTATTCACTTCGACACCACGACATGCTGCCTTCAGTTGCGTTGTGGCGTGATCAACAATCTCGCTTGACATGGGCGCGCGCCTCACTTTGTGGGCCGCATCAACAATTCGACTCGATTCTCGTCCGATACACTGGACCTGCCACCACCGACTTCGTCATTCGCGGTCACCAGCTGACTGTCCCGCGGACGCATTTATCCATGGAGCTCTACCGCACGCGTTCGGTCTACTTTGCACCAGCCGATTTTGTTCCTCGTAAGCTCCGTTTGCTAACCAGTTGTAACTGCAGGTTCCTCGCTCACACTTTCCACACGCGCATCTTGAACCCCGCTTTTCTCCCAGTGGCGCTTCGCACTCTTCGTGCAACGCTCTTTCCTAACAATGCGCTCGGGCCCCCACGTCAGATGCCAACCGATGAGGAGAGCAAGGCGATCAAGCACTGCTGTGCCGCTAGGCTGCTGGACTTGGTACCGCCCAACGTAGCAGCCGCTTTCTTCGCGAGCCATGGACGCGATGCCCAGGTTCGACAGATCGAAGACACACTAGGCTGCCTTGACGACGCCTATCTCAACAAACACCTCGTCTTTCAGATCGTGGAACTCATCGTGCTACGCCTGTTTCCCGAGTTGGGAGAACAAGGCGTCAAGGACCTACTGGACGAACGCATCAGCTGATACTCTGATGCCATCATCGGAGCATGTTTGCATTATGCATCGAGGATTAACGCTCTGCAAACCAAGGACCTTCACCGCCAGATGCGCGAACTGCTGGGCACGGCCCGTTGCGCAGTCAACATGGCTGTTCATACCAAGTTCAAATGAGGAAAAACTCGAATCCCTGCATCGCACACCCACTTCGATGAAATGCTCAGAGTAGCCCACTAAAGCGGCGAAACTGCAGCTACATGATACAGTTCCACGTATACCAACTCATTGTGCACTCGCAGCAAAGTGTGGTGGAAAAGGTACACCGCTGATGTCGAAAAGAGGGGTATCGGCCAGTCAAAAAAATTCCTAAGAAAATTGTTGAGGCACATGGCGTCCAGACTCCGGGATGGCGTCCAGACTCCGGGCTGGCTGCATGCCCTGGCGAGCACCTGACTATTCGGGATATTGCCGGACGCAAGCTACAAAAAAGTACCACGAGGTGCCCCGCAATCCATGTCTTCCTTCAAGCCATCGTTGAGTCGAGCTGCTACTCTATCATGACGTTGCAAAGCTCAATCTTGGAAGTCTTGTATGTGGCAGGGAAAAACACAGCCCAAGGTCAAACTACTGCGAAATAAGAAGCTTGGGCAATCTGCATGTCGCTCGGTGAACGTGACGGTCCGTGCCATCTTTACATCTGCGCGGGGGTAAATCGCATACAGCCGGGAGCTTTTAGAGATCGATATTGGTTGACAACCGACACGCGCTGTCAGGGCGCTGTGACAGATGAGTATGGCTAGTCAAGTACGAGAGGACTATGTGCGCAGCTCCGTTACAATCTTGACCATAGTCTCCGATGCATTACCTACCACATGATCCTTACGAGTATCGCAGACTTTAGACGACGTGGGGTCGTCCTTGCACTCACTTGGTTCATCTAAAGTAGCGTCCCGAGCGCGAATACACCCTCACGTATCAGAATGAACTTGTCTAAGCCCCGCTTCCTCCTGCACTCAAGCCCACGTAGCGAGATATTGAGAGAAACTTGGCTCGAGACGCCGCTATGGACCATGACTGACTGCGGGTCATGTTTACCGCCGTACTCATTCTCGGCTACGCCGTGCAAACCCATGTTTCAAGGACAAATATAACTCAGCCTCACTCAGGCGATGTATCAAACGTTAGGGTTTCAGTAAGAGAATATAGCAGAAGCGAGGGTGGGCTGAGAAGTTAAAGTGTGGAAAGGTTACCCCGCATGCGCCTCCAGCCCATAGCCGTCTATCTCTTATCGTTGCCGCGAGGGTTGCGGTTCCTGGCAAGTTGGCAATGCGTTCCTGAACAGCCTGCCGCTAAGGTGTTTCAAGATTCCGTTGGGCAGCAACTGCGCGGAACTCGACGACGATCGAGTCAGCCTTCTCTGCTTCCTTCGCGGCACAGTTGTTCTGCGTCTCGAACATTTGATCCTTTCTGATCCTATCGAATAACGCACGCTTCACGGGCGCGTGCGTAGGAGGATTCTGGTCGCCGCTTATTGCCTGCTTCGAGACGTCACTGTTGGTAATGCTGGGTTCTCGACTGACTCGGTGCCCTACATGGCCGTTGAAACTTTAATCCTTTGAACTCCGGAGCAGGCGAGGAACCCTTACACGGACCAGGTTCACCAAGCCGCGAGATGCGCAATGCGAAAAGTCATGATCCCAGCAGCACTCGCTACTCAGCATTTGACAAGATGCGACATTGCCTGTTCCTGAACCGCACGGGGTCCAGGGCAAGCACGTCAGAAACCCCGGCGGCGATGCCCATGATCCCAGCACCGGCGATCCAGCATCTACCATGGTTTGGTGTCAAGCGAAGGCTCATCAGGCGTTGCGATGGGCATCAATACTTGCGAGTATCGACCCATGTTTCCACGGTTAAAGAGGTCAGAAGGTTAGTGCAGGCACTGCAGGGACGGCAGCGGGAGGGGACTAACTCAAACATGCAAAACATCACCCGTAGTGGGCAATCATTAACATGGTACCAAACTATCGTCATCCTGCGTAAGGCATCCAGACTCAAAAGTGAAGCGCAAGGCATACTCACCTCAGCCGGTCTGGACCAAGCCGCGGGCGCATCAGTTTGAGTCGTCACCAATGCTCAGCCAAAACATGGCGCAGAATAAGGAGAGGATGACATGTTCGCTTGCTGCTGAACGCATGACAATGGTGTCTGAATGACCACAACTGACGATCTCATATGCCGCCATTCAAAGCGAACCACTCACATTGTACTCTTCACATGATCTCCAAGCCACGGCTCAATCGGCAACCAAAGTATTTGCAACACCAATTCATGCGTACAGCCGTCCTTGGGAGCCGAGGAACACTTCTGGAGCGCCGGATGAGTGCGTCTGACAGGGAGTGCAAGATCAACGGGTACGTCAATGACGGATGAACGCGTCGTACCGTCGCCTGTACACAGCGATGCGAATGACTACACAGTGCTCAATGACTGCACAAATCACCGTTACTCAATCCACCATGCAGCCTTGGACAGTGATAAGGTCAGGAGATGATGCACTTGCCTCAACCCATCTCGCAGCACGTGACACAATTACTCAACATTGAACAAAATAGCTCAACTAGCTGCGCACAGTGCCATGAGCAATTGAGAAACAAGTCCGCGTGCTGGTGCGCCGTTGTTGCGAGCACCTTTACACCAAGAAAATTTGGTGGTCACCTCTGTACCATGTCCATGTCCTTCTCTTGCTTAGCCGGTCCGTACCGTGTTACACAGCATCAGATATCGATCACGTGGGTCCACCTAATACAAGGGTTACTGCATTGACCCAGCGACGAACATCAGCAGTGACTTTTCCACGCTCATCGCCAACACATTGTGCATATACACAAAGAACTAGTGAAGAGAAAAAAAAAAGGGGGTCACCGGAATGCGCTCTCAGCCGCCTACATCATTAGGCTGACTGATTCGGATAGTGCATGGAAACGAGGAGCGAGAGAGCTCGCAATTTAACGCGATAATTGACTTTCGGGGAGTAGGTTTCCTAGCTTCTTTGCGCTACAACCTGCCACCATTGCTTGACGTAGGCCCGAATACAAACGTACTACGAACCTTTTGGCCCTTTTTTATTTGACTTTGACTTTGACCTTAGTACTGGCCCCAGGGGGAGGCGGGGGCGGACGATGGTAACGCAGTCCTTCACCGATCGAAGGGAGGTACTCGCCATCGTATCGCAGGATACGATGCTTACGGCGGCCTAGCCGTCGCGCGCGCGACACCGCAACTAACGACTTGGGGAGAAGAGAAGGGCCGAACCAAGTAGGATTGCGATTGCGATCCCCCCGCCCCCTTCTCTCCTCCCCCCAAGTACAGATCTTCCATTGCGCGTCCTTCATCTGCTCTTTACTTTGCTTGTTCACTCTTGACAGGCACGTTACACGCGGGTGACTCACGGGGCCTTGCTCCTTTTGTTTTTGCTTTCTGGAACCTGCTGCACAGTGTAACAAGGCTGCTACTGCAACTGCAGCCTGCGTAGGGAAGTACATCCGGCATTTGGAACAACGTGTAAGCCAGTGAACGACGAGCACGGTTGCGGACCGATCCGGCACCATACCGAACAGTAAATGTGATGCAGAAAAAAACAAAAATAAGAAAAAAAAAAGATTGTAGCACCGCGCGGGTGAAGAGGAGAAAAAAAAAGTTAGCAGTGAGGGTGCAAATTTTGCAAGGATGCTGAAAGCGTTTTGGTGGTGGGGAGGGGGGGAAACCGACGACGTTGCCTTTCTTGCTTCTTTTTTTTTTGCGGCAACGGGGAACTGGACTAAAGTGGCGTTGCACGCCAACTGGCAAGAGCTCTTGCTTTTCTTTTTCTTTTTCTTCTTTTCTATTTTTTCTTTCCTTCTCACACAACGGAACGCAGGGTAAGAATCAAACGAGCAGCTTAATAACCCGTTAATGCAAAAGTAAACGGCTTTGTGAGAATAAGTAAAAAATAAAATAAAAAAATAAATGGTTCCAAACACATGCACAACACCTCAATGTGCTACATCTGGCTTCCAGACATGACTGAGCAAGGAGATCTCAAACTAACCCAACTAGCCGATCAAATTACGAATACAGCTCTTCCCTTACTGAGACTTCTCAGGCCCAAGCTCCCAAACCACCAGACTGAGAGTCAGTATCAACACCAATCCTCGCTTCTCTAAGCTCTCGTCTCATCCCCCCTGATCCAGATCTGGACAGCCCCCCTCAGACAAGAACGAGCGCGCAAACTTTCAAGCCGAGTCTGGCGCGCGCTCGGGGAAGACGGGAACGTGTCTCACGCATGCGGGCATCTAGATCAGGCTCAACAAATTCTTTGGGGGGGGGATCTGTGCCATGTACTCGTTTTGCGTGCTCGTCATCGATCGTTTGTGCATTGGCGATTGCCGGTGCGATGGATACATGTATGTATGTACTTTTGTGATGCATCCAGGAGGATGCCCAGGCAAAGAGGCCCGAGCGCCGGGCTTCCATGCAAAGGCGGGGGGGGGGGGAAGGGGGACCAATGATGCCGAAGTGAACCTGGGAGTCTCACATGCAATTCATGTTTTGGCAGCATCCAGGATGCAGAAGCTGGAGCGAACGAATACTACTTTTTGAGACCGGCATGCTGTCGGCAAGGTATTTTCCGAAGCTCAATCTTGTTGTTTTTTTCGCGGGGCTTTGCCCAAACTCTGCTGCACATCCCTTCTGTAACGGTGTTGCGATACGGTGCCGAAAGCTCCGTGACGGGGCGGCAAGTGCCATCTGTTCATGAGCCAGATCCATGCCGATCAATGAAGTGGCAGTGGGGCTCCACCAAGACTAGGCTACGTCCGACAAAGATCAGATCGTGGTCAGAGGAGGCATGACTAGTGAGATCGAAGCACAATTGTATAGGTGGTGTTTAGCATTAATAGCATTTCGAGCGTCATTCACCCTCTCGTTAAGCCGCTCTTTCGGCAAGGGTAGGTAACTATATCAGAAGCCGCATATACGTGTACAGTAGCGCGTACGAAACCCATCGCTCCGTTTCAGCTCAGTGCAACGTATGAGGGCCGCCAGGCAAATGTAAAATCAACGTTGAAAAACAAAAAAGTGAAGCGCAAAGGATATTGGCCCGCGTGAGCAGTTACAGTCTTCCTTTTAGGCAAGGAGATAAATTCAGAAACGGTCGGTTGCTGTGCGCTGCTATAGGGGGGTATAGTGGTTCGTCGAGCAAGGGAATAGGGGAATACATGGTGAAGGAATAGTGGGAAACAGAAGCAATGCTAATGATGCTGATGCGAGAATGCAGCAAGATGCGACAATAACAGGAAATAAAACAGTGGCTACGATGCGCAACACTGGCTATGCGTATCGGTTCTTGACCCTGATATCGTGAGCCAGAAGTGTTGCGCGGGCGTGCTACCCCGAAACCAAGGGATTCAGGAAAGTCGTTCCACGGGGGAAAAAAGCAGTCGTCAGCGTGTACGTGCTGTGACAGGAGACACAAGGCCGACGTTGAATCGGGTGACGTATGCGATTCGCTAATGAATTGCGTCAACGCTTTCGAGCTTAGTCGTAGTGAAGGTGGGCTCTGACACACGTCGCATGTCGGAAGGAAGGCTCTCGGAGCTGCGCTTGATTCGTAGTTTCTCCATCAGCTTGCCAATAGTGACATACTCTTGTGGCTCCACGACGAAACCGGCGTTCTGTGATTGGAAGAAATTCATAACGAGCTCTAATGCGCGTGCGGCTTCTTCTTGGGATGGTGTGATGGGCGAAGAGTCGGCGGATGACCCCTTATCGTCGATTTGACTAGTACCCGGTAGAGGAGGGGGCTGCATTGAGTTGGGAACCTGAGTTGGCGAGAGCGACATTCCCTCATCAATAGCCGGCAGCGCGCCAGGTATCTCGGTCATGGGAGAATCAGGTGCGCCGCTACTGACATACTTTGGAGTCAGCGCATCAGATGAGCCCGGTGGTGACATATACTGCTCGACGCCCACGAGCATGGGGAAGGTCTGACTTCGAGGCCGCTGGAAGTTGTTGCTTCCTGGCTGTCCACTGGCCGGCTGGCGGTTTCCTACGAACGGGCTTGGTCCACATGCTGAATCGGGCGTGAAGAAAGGGGACGAAAGCGACGTAGGGCTCGTAGCCGTATCTGTGAACACGCTTGATAGGGAAGTGCTGCTTTGCGAATGGAACGGTCGACGATGGTTCGAAAAGTCGTATGCATCTGGGCTTTCGTTCTTGAGATTTTCCTGGCTCTTCTTGGCTTTCATGGTCGCAGTCGCGGGTGATACCCCACCAGGCGAAGTAGGCGAGATGGCCCCTGGCGTGTGCACATTCGATGGCGGATTGGAAGTCCCCTCCGACTCTTCGGCTATCGAGCCCTTTCTCGCCCTTGCTCCCATGAGATGGTTCTTTTGCTTGAACTTTTCCAGCCAGCTTGTACTGTTTGCCTTGAGATGACTCTCGGAGTTACCAACCGTCTGAGCAAAGAAACGTGCCTTCTCTCGGATAATAGCGTCTGACAGTGGCAGTCCCTGTCTCTGGTGGTTTCTTGCCCAGTTTGACAACGCACGTTCGATATCCGGAAACTTGCCTTTCGACCTTTTTATGGGTGATCGGCTGCCGTCGTCCTGGTACAAGTACTTCTCCTTCTGGCGCAACACCTTTGAAACGGTACTACTCAACTGTCAGCACAGTAAAAGACATACAGCAGATGCAGTGCTACCTTCGCTCTACGCCGAACATTGCTGGGGTAATGTCAGTGAATGATCCGTGTGGGTAAGGTGCATCGTTCTGGCATACCTCCAATTTCCGTTTGCTTGACTGTAGGATTCTCTTCGTGGTATTGGCACATGCGTCTGCGGTCTGAGTCGGTAAGAGTCTTCCGTGGTGTCGATGAAGTACGGGAATGAGTTGAGCTCGCTGAGACTGGAGTTGCTGATGCCGGCGTTATCGGTGGTGGGGCTGAAGGAAACAGTGAAGCTTGATAAGTCGATTGGCTGGTCAGCATGCTCGGCCACTGCGGCATCTGTGGCATGATCAGAGGCTGTAGCTGTGGGTGTGTAGTCCTCGGTGTTGGATGCGTTTGGTGTGGTGGATGCATGCCAGTCCCGTAGATGGGTTCCATTGGGAGCGGCGCAAAACTGTTGAAGCCATTGTAGTCTTGCACTGGAGACTGATGATGCGGGTTGTATCCGTTATCTCCATGCCATCCAGAATGGTGATCCTCGAAAGGTTCCTGGTGGTGGTGATGGTGGTGATGCTCGTGATCCATTTGCAATTGGCTCATGTCGAATTGCAGGAAACGTATAGAGGCGGTGAATCCGTGCGAGTGTGGGAACGAGTGTCCGGGTTAGAGGCAGAGCAAAGTAGGGTGCCAGGCGGGCATATGCATCGGTATCGTGGTGTTGCTAAACCTGGGGCGGCGTGGGTGACCTCAGAGCGGCCCAGCGCATGCATGCATGAGACGAGGATTTTGGTTCCTGAGGCGGAACAGCAACAAGTCAAGTACCGCAGTAGCGGGGGCGGCACTGACAAAAGGCACTGGATATGACAGAGGTCAGAACGTATAGGTATAAAGCAGCGCGGCAAAGCAGTGGGCTCAGATGGAGAATTGAAACTGCAGGGAAAGCCTGGCGCGGCCTGCAGCGCGTACTTGAGGATGAGTCTGGGGACACTGGTAACAGGCCCTGGCTGTGCGATGTGGGCGCGGTCTACTGCAGCAGGCGGGAGAGGAGCCCTGTTTGTTTCGAGCCCAAGCTTGCCGGCAAGCCTGGCGTGTGCACTGTGATCCTGGTCGCCATTCGGCCAAGCGACGAACAACGCGAGCGACGACGTTGGGCTTAGCGTGTGCGGGTCTCTCATCGGGGATGCGCCCCTAGGACAGCGCGGGCCAGAATTATGCGGCCGCCTAGCTAGCTCGCAAGTGCACGCCTCGATGCCTGACTGTTAGCAAGGGCAAATGGGATGTCAAGGCGGACCGGGTGGGATCATCCCATCAGGGCCCTCGCACCGCTGAGCACGTCTGCAACCGGCTAATCTGACGCTTCCCGAACGAGACATGGTCTGAGTGGGAGCGCCATATTGGCTTCGCCTCGTGCGCCCAGCACAGTAAATCCTGACCGTTGCCGTACGCTCGTGGCGCGAAACAGTGGGAGCCGATTCAATGCTGCTCAGGTACGCGAGGTTGTGGCGATTCCCACAACAGGGGCAGTACGTCAATCATCGGCTGTGCATAAAGGAGAGACAGAAAGTGTCGGCGGCTGAAACGCTTCCGGAAAGCCGCAATAACCGCGCCCATGGAAAATCCACTGAGGTCTCGGGAGCGATAATGATTTAGCGCCCGACTGACAGCGTGCCTTCTGAGTCGCCAGCATAACTAACCCCTGCTGATGTCTCCGAATCGACCGCTGCGCCCGTTAGCAGACCAATAAGAAAAACCGACGCCTCAAAAAATGGGCCAGACAATGCTGATCCGAATCCATCAAATTCCGAAGCAAATATGGAATAAAAACAAATGCTGGATGCTGACACCGTTCCAATAGCACCGGCGGCACCATCCCCACGAGGTTTCGTGGCTACGACAGTTTCGCAAGCGACGCCTTCTCGGCAGGACACCAAGGTCTGTCATCGATAGCTCGCGGACGGTATTGGACCGCCACCAGCCCTTCGAGGATTGGCGATTGGCAGGTACGATCCGCGCTGTAAGCTGCTTTGCCCACAACTAGTGTCGTCCTGATGTCGTCCGCGGTGCTACTGGAATGAGCCGTCGGCCAATCTAGGCTGCGAGATCGGCTCCAAGCCTCACTCTGTTCGTCATCTTAATGCTGCCACCTAGTATTGGTATCGCAGTGAGACATGTTCAGCCATCCAAAAGGCCCTTCGGCTCTACTCACTTTTCCCGAATCCGGATCCACAACGCCCGTCATTTCTCATGATCATAAGACCTTGTCTAGCGCTTGACAATGGTGACTGGTCGATGTGTAAGCTCATGATATCCATTAAGAGAGGTAATACTGGGATACGTACCGATATCCTCGTCGGCAAGCTCGTGAGACAGTCCCACACGTTGGGGTTGATGCTTGCATGACTTTCCGTAAACAATAGCGTGCTTGAAGTTGTCCACAATCGTCTTGTGGATGGAATTACACTACCCGTTCCGTTAGCGTATTACTTTTACAATGAGACAAAGACATACGAAGTCTTCAACGGTGCAGGCGGTTGATCGCAATACTACTGGTGCAGAGTAATCGGGCATCTTGCCCTTGGGCTTGGTGTAGACACGGACAAGATTCAGCTTCTCCCACATCTGCTCAAGGAGCTCGTCGATGTTCCAGCCATGCTCAGAGCTGATGGGACAAGCATTCGGGATTCGGTAGAGCAGGTCGAGCTCTTCGATACTGATAGCATCAATCTTGTTCAGAGCGTAGATGACAGGGATATAGCTTCGTCCCTTGGCCTCGATAACATCGATCAGATCGTCCACTGTTGCATCGCATCGGATAGCGACGTCCGCGTTTGCCATACGGTACTCGTTCAGCACAGCCTTGATTTCGCCGTGGTCGATGTGCGTGAGCGGAACCGTCGCCGTGATGTTGATACCGCCCTTGTCCTTCTTCTTGAGGACGATGTTTGGTGGACTCTTGTTGATCCGAATACCGAAACCCTCCAACTCGTTCTCGATAACGCGCTTGTCGGTAAGAGGCTTGTTGACGTCCAGAATAATGAAGATCAGATGGCACGTCTTCGCGACTGCGATAACCTGTCGACCACGACCTTTGCCGTCCTTCGCACCTTGGATAATACCGGGAAGATCGAGAATCTGGATTTTCGCTCCGTTGTACATGACTTGACCGGGTACAGTAGTAAGCTGGAAACTATCAGGGCTGATCACAATCGCGAATGTGGCCAACTCACTGTTGTGAACTCATACGCAGCGGCTTCGGAGTGCTGTCCGGTCAATCTGCTCATGAGCGTACTCTTGCCCACAGATGGGAATCCGATAAAACCAACACTGGCAACACCAGTCCTAGCAACATCAAATCCTACACCAGCACCGCCGCCGCCACCGGAAGGCTCGAGTAGCTCCCTCTTGAGCTTGGCGAGTTTGGCCTTCAGTTGCCCTGTTCATGTATAAGCACGCCAGCATGCGGTGTTCGGTCGGGAAGCAGTACCAAGATGAAAAGATGTCGCCTTGTTCTTCTGGGTCTTGGCCATCTACGTTTCGTGTAAGCCATTGTGTTGCGGTCGCGTATTGGGGAGTGTCTCACTTCGGCCTCGATGTCTTTGATCTGCCCACAATATTAGCACACGGTACGATGGTATGTTCGGGGTGTCAATACTCGCCTTATCCACTGTAGTCGCCATCTTGAGTTATTGTATATGCTGACTTGATCCGAGCAGGCGTAGAGAGGCGATGTCGTCGTTCACAAATTTGAAGTGAGGGACGCCGCCAATGACGAAGCGGGGCACGGCTTCAGGCAGTAAGCTTCACCGCCACTTAATGCGGTTAGCGCCGCATGCAGCATGCTTCCATTGCGGCTTCGATGCATGCTTCCTCACGGCCTTCACAAAGCTGATATGCCCGATAGAAGCCGCTTTCGGGCTCTTCGCATCGGGGACTACATTCAACACACTGAATGTAGCATATGAGGTGCATCACATGTCGCCGAACTGCTGACCGACTCGGATCCACAATCACAAGCTCAGAACGCGCAGGTTGTTACATAATAAAGCAAGCCCTTCCTGCACCTGCACCAGCAGTCTTGAAGCTTTGCAAACATAACCTCTTGTCTCCTTGGCCCTTTCTATAGAAGGACCGTCTCTATCTTACCTCTGCGCTCTGGCCTTTCTTTATCGAAAACTACATCTAGAACCAACTGCACGTTTGCCACGAATAATCTTCACCAAGCACCACTATCGCCATCATGATCGGTCGCAACACTGAACACGACGGTTTCCACTCACTAGTCCAAGCGATCAACAATGTGCTCGGTCCCAGTAATGGCATTGACTCTGAAGATGTAGACGAGAATGAACTTCAAGAACTGATGAAGGCTTACGTGTCGGAAGAGTCGGAGTGGGAAAAGTACTTCTTTCCCTCCAAGACCATCCCATATACACGAAACGTTGTCGACAAGGGCAACGGTAAGAGCAACCTGGTACAGTCTCCAATCCCCTCAGGTCAACTAGAGACGATAACTAATCGAATAGCTCGTCCTGGTTTGGGGTCCTGGCAAGAAAAGCCCCATTCATGAGTAAGTCGTCATATCCTTGCGGTTTGTTGACTTAAGCATGCCGTCGCCAGATTGTCAGCTCCATTACAGCGTTTCCGAATCCCGGGCGGTAATGCTCCATGGCTTCAGTCTCCTGCACGATGAAGCGACTCCGTTCGCCGATCTACAATTGATCGATGTATCAGCAGGAGACACGCCGGTAAGACGACATTTCGATAATCCATCATCTTCCGATATCCGACGTGGATCCTTTTTGCACAAACCAACAAACGCATCTTCGCGTTGCGGCTTCACAAACTAGAAGCTAACATCGTTCAGCCATGCAAACGCGCACTGCATCATGAAGGTTCTGAAAGGTAGCCTCACCGAGACCCGTTTCGCTACCCCCACCGAATCAAATGTCCAGAATCATCGTCCAATGACCAAGCTTCACGACATCACTTACACTGAGAACCAAGTCACGTACATGGCAGATACCCTTGGCGTGCATCGCATCTCCAATCCCCATCCCACGGAGTACGCGGTATCACTACACTGTACGCATCTCCCTTTGTTCTTGTATCAACATCTCTCTCTAACAAAAAATACAGTGTACACCCCACCTAACGCGGCAACGTACGGATGCAACGTCTTCCAGGAAGACACTTCTGGCATCATTCACAATTCACAATGCCACTTCTACTCCGAGTACGGTGTCAAGGTGAACAAGAATGAGGACTAGGTGGTATCATAGTCGTATACGGAAATAGATGATTGAACATGCTGGGTAATTGTTTGTGGATTTCAAGGCGTGGTTGGGATAAGAAAGACTTGTCGACCCAAGATGGGTAAAGTTTTTTTTTAGTTTTTTTTTGTTTACCAAAATTAACACTTTTCTTCTTTTTACACAAATTCCAAATCAACTCCACATGCTGTAGTATTGTATCGTTTGATCTTTTTGAATTTTCAACAACATACATAACCGCAAGCAGATGGTCGACCAGAAGAATTCAACGCCATCTTTTCCATATCCATCTATCAAACAGTAACGGCCAAAAATTCATCACACGACCTCCTCCCTGACCTTACGGCCCCGGAAACCCAATCTCCTCCCTCGCATCATCCACCACCCTCCCATATTCCAACAACAACCTAAAAAACCACACTTCAAAGTCTACATTCCTCAACACCCTATCATGCCACTCAGAACTCCGTTTAGCAATAACTCTAGCTTTAACCTCCCCTTCATCCCCTTTGTTACCTCCCATCTTCCCCCCGTCAGCATCACTGCGATCCCCGTTGCCATCACCATCGTCATCAAAAACCTTTGTGCCGCTAAGCCAGCGCACAAGATCGAGATGCTCGTCGCCGCGGAGCGATAGAGGTATGTAATGAACCCAAGGGCGTAACCACTCGGCGTGCCATTCTCGGAAGAGGGCCATTTTATAAGTTAGACTGCGGCTTTTGAGGAAGGTGTAGAAGCGGCCGGAGAAGGCGTTGCCATCCATGTCTAGGAGGTGCTTGTAGTACCATGCATCCTGCCCGTCGACGCGCTCGGTTACGTCGAAGAATTCATGTTGCGCGTCGCAGTCGCCTGGGTCGCATTGGCCAACGTGGGAGAAATGGACGTCGATGAGGTTTTTCAGGGCTTTGCGGTCAATTTCTGTTATTTTGTATGAGGTGGCAGGACTCTTTGCGCTTTGAGGACTAGAGACTGGTTCGAGGATTTTGGCGGTGTTGGGGGCGTTGAGGCGCTGGACAATGTGTTGGCGGTGCTGACGTCGCCAGCCGCCGTTGCGACTGAAGCCTCCTGTTGTAGAGCCGCGCCAGTAAAGACTGTTTGTCTTGTTCTCCCATGTCGTGTCGTGCGTCTCGTCGTAGCCTACCTTGCCGATCCAGTACCATGGACTGGGGTACAGGATGTCTTGGAAGCTGGAGATTTTCGATTGCGAGAAGATGGGTGTGAGCTCATGGATGATGCTGAAGGCGTTAGGACGTTCGAAGAATCCGTGGGTCGAAGAGAACGAGGGTGAGTTACAGATATCGGAAAAGGCAGTCGCGTTGTAGATGAAGCCAAGTTCGCTGGTGGCGTACGCTGTGAGATTGTCGGCGGCGTAGTCTTCGAAAGTTTGGGCCTGAGTTCCAGGCGAGCATGATAGCCGCGAATGCGTCCATGTTTGCTGATGCGCAAAGCGATTGAACTTGGTTGTGCTGACTTCAGCAAATCGTGTGCCATCACTCAGGTCTTCGGGACGAGCTGAAAAGGCATTGCGAGGTGTGGTGTTCTTTGCAGTGCGCGGTAGAATCTCGTCCCTCACCTTTGCCACCATCGATGACATGAAATTGTTGGGCACAATGACTCGCGGTTCGTCATGCAAATTGAACCCTAGATCCATATCGGGCAGATATTGAACGAACTGTTTCATCATGCCAATGGTAGCCTGTTGTTGCCATTCGTCGCCACCTTGAAAGTTCTCTACTGCTCCATGTCGTACCGCGATCGCAAGCAGTGAGCTATCCTCGTGACCTAACGCGTTCTTAATGCGCGATCGAATGGTGGATGGTTTGAGCGCCCAGAACGGTAGCAGCATCTCATTGATGGTATCGTACTCATCTATCATTACGACCCCATTCCGCGTCGCAAACTCGTACCATTTGTCGAAATGAGGAGGCGGTGGAATTCCATTTCTGCGTCGATACTCCCGAACAGCATCAGCAAGAGACTTGGATTGTCGGTTGAGGGTGCTCTGGAAATCTGCTTCTGCGGCATCGATCAATTGCGCTGCCGGATGACCTTTGCTCAAATCGATCGGCACCGGGTCAAGTGCTCTCTCAGGTGGAGAAAATGGAATACTAGTACCAACACCACTCGCGACATGTCGGGAAGTTTGTGATGCAATCAGACGTCCAAGAAGTAATGAGCCCACCACAAGCGCCATGATGACGAAAACAAAGCGTCGCAAGCGCAAGGAGCGCCGCATATCCATGATTACAGGAGTATTGGGCGAGTCAAAAAAGTAGACTAATGCTGCCATGCCGTAGATGAGAGTAAACAAAACGGTAGAAAATGTTGGCGCAAAGTGTAGCTTCGCAGCAAGATGTGAAAATACGGCTAGGAGAGATGTATGTACAGCGCCGTATTGAGAGATCTATCAGCAGTTAGCTTCAGATAGTCAGAGTGCGTTGAGAGTGAGAGCTGCGTCTCTAGCTTAGAGGCAGAAAGTGAAGGCTATGTGAGAGCCACAAAGATAGAGATCTTGTACGTACCAGAACGAAAATAAGAACATTTACAATGGATTGAACGGGCAACATGCACAAGAAACGCTGGAGGATGCGGAAATTGTGGACATCTCTCCACTCGCCATCATAATTTCTGTATACAGGCTCCCAGGAAATTGTACTGGCGGTCAGGGAGGACTCGGTAAGGATGGATGCGAGACCACATACGACTGCAATGGCCATGGCGACATCTCTGAGTGCAGCTAGTCGTTGCGTCCTCGAAGTTCCGCTTATTGAAGAGCGCCGCAAGATGCTTCCATTTGCAGACACAAGCCCACGCTTGCTGACCCCGCCCTCTTCTGTCGCGGCTCTTATTGTGGACTCGAATAGGACGAGACCAGTGGCAGCGAAAATAGCACTATTGAGACCGAGCACGACTGTCGCAGGAACTGCGTAGATGCCAAGAACGAGACTCGCAGATACTATCAGAACTGACAGTATTCCGTATGATTCGGTGTGAGGCTGTCGCTCCGGTGCCGTCTTCGTCTCGGCTGCCGGGCCATCGAGGATGGTGAAGGTGGGTAGGGCAAGATGCTTTGCGATGAATTCGTTCTCGGAGAAGAGAAGGGTAAAGAAGGGAATCAGGGCCTGGGGATACTGTTAGAAGGTTACAGACATCTTCCTTCTGCGACAGTACCTTTGTCGCCCAAATGCCCTGCTTGTCGCATGCTGCGCGGTCGCATATTGCAGACAGGCCCAGGAGTGCGCCGGCCAGCCAGCTCGTCTTCCTCTTAACCCTGTCACTGTTTGAATAGATTCCCACCCAGAACACAGTCGGCACCCATACTATCAGCCATGATATCGTCGTTATGAAAAGCGAATGCTGAATCGGTGTGTGGACGTTTGCGACAGCGGCGAGGACGCTGTAGAGCAGGGGAGCGAGCTGGTGGTGGTATTTGACGACATTATCGGTAAGTATGGAGACGGCCGGGTGCATTGGAGCAGAAGGTGGGTCAGCGCTCGTCGGAGGGCATCGAGTTGTCTAACATGTGTTGAGTCGCGCGATGTTGTGAGCGCCCATGTAGCCGCACCGTGCGGATCTGCAGGGTCGCGAGTGACGCCATGTCCTTCAAGCCACATGTATTTCCATGCCCACAACATCAACCCAGCCATAATTATGCGATGCCTCTGACCTGGATCCGGAAGCACGCTGCCCGGGCCATGTATCGATGAGGGCGCACGTGATTCGTTGACAACGGGCTCGAAACAACGTCCGCCACCAACCCCCTCGACAACATACAATCGCATCGTTGTGAGGGTGGGTCTGGGTACAGAAGACCATGTCTGGAGAAACCTCGCCTCTGGAGTTGGTCTTCGACATGTTAGGCATCTGAAGGTTCACACCTCGATACAGTCAACCGCGTATGCAGAAGAGCCGAACCACACTGCAGACCTGGTTGTTGGGACTCTACTTGCAGCTTTGCGCCGACATCAGTTGCTATCTTTTGGGTACAAAGACCACGCCCTGTGATAGGTGCTACTAACATTGTAGCAGTCTGACAACTTCTGCACACATATCATCCACCATGTCTATGAAGAACATCGTCATACGATTGGAGACACAACAAAAGCTTACCCGAATAAGCCTGCCTGGCACGAGTGGATCCCGCGACATCAGCATTACCGACTACCTTCCAGTGTCTTTACAGCTTCGCAACCTTCGTGACATTACGCTCGAGCTGTCCACTAGTCACAACGTCGACGATGTGAGCAGTGCCATTGTGCGGAAGTCACCCAGTCTCAACAGCGTCCACCTTCGTTTTTCAGCTCAAGATAATGACCCTTTTTTCCAAATCTCTACGGCACCTACACGCTGGCCATCGTCTCGGTGCTTCTTGTTCTCATTGGCCACCAAACTCACGATTCTCAGCTACGATTTCCGTAATTTCACAGCACTCCTAAGTATGCCCACACTCCCAAGATTGCAGGCAAACCTTACCGCTTGTGACAAGCTACAGACCCTAACTCTCCGGTGTTCCTCTGGTTTCTCTTCTCAGCATACGATGCTTGCAGCCAAGAAGATAGCCCTGCTCTCAGACAGGACACAATCGGAGAAGTTGATCGGCGATGCAACCCTCTCTCAGTTGACGCATAGAGGCTCTATACTCAATGATCATACCCTTCAGTACCTAGCCGTTATCGTCAAAAACGGGGCCTCTGGTTGGAACGTGACCGGTAGTGATATCGAAATCATCAGATAAACCCCACGGCGCCCGAAAACAATTCTGTCTCTCCAACCAAAGCAAGTCCTTCGGCCAGCAGACCTGGTTAAAGAAGAGATAATGGCGCGGTTTGCTAAGGAGAATTACTACTTCCTCGAGGCCTACGTTGGCACTATGACTGAAGCGAGTCACGTCAAGATCAGCGGTAGGTCATAGGGTGCTGCTTTCGTATCATCGAATGGATCCATATCGGGGTAATGCTAAGCGGGACAAAAAGGACTCTATGTCTGCAAGGTATCAAAAGTAGATTGTATGGGATTTAGTCAACTATGAACTGTTCCGCAAAAAAAAAAAGTTCCTCAATCGCTTCATGGAGCCCCTCCATCGCCCATCTCACAAAACCGCAGATCATCTGTCGTCATACCTTCCCAAATCAACCTCGCACCGCGCACCCCAAACACCACGATCTAAACCCACCCACACCCACACCAACACAAACCCACAACAAACCACGCGTCCTCGCATCTTCACTCACCACGACACCCCACTCCCACACACTTCACACCCCACCTATCCAATCCCCCCGATCCGCAATCGAAAATCCTCATCTCCACAACTCCACAACTGAAACGCGCTCACGTTACCTATACAGGAAGCCAGAGATGCCATAGACCCGCCTCACCCAACGCCCACAACTACGTGAGGCTCGCTTACAAAAAAGTAGGATTCCGCGACTCGCGATCGTCAAAACACGTACCCGATTCAACGCAGCGTTGGCGGAGGAACCAGGACGGAATTGGGGGGGGGGGGATGGGGGAAGGGGGGTTGGTACGTCAGCCAAAATGTATATATACACAACCCATCCCATCCCATCCCATCCACCCCCCTCGACAACCTGACCTAACTCTTTAGACAGCATGTCCAACGTACGTAGCAACGGTTTGCTTCCAATGCCGACGACGACTTTGGAGACACCTGCGCCCCCGCGCCAACCGAGGATTCCAAGCTTGTCTGGAGGTGAGCAAGGTATATAAACTCACTGGTTTTGTTTTCTCATCCCCTCACTCTCGGTGAGATTATTTTTTTTCTTCTTTCTTTCTTTCTTTCTTTCTTTCTTTCGTTCTTTCTTACCATCACGTCTTCAAGCAGGTATTCGAGACGAGTTATCGAAAAGGACCGTTTCTCCCCCCTCCCCCCTCCTCTCACCGCTTTCTCTCATCTTCCAAGGCTTAGTCTTCTTATCTACTTATCTAAATCTGTCATCAGCTTTTAGGTTTCGGGCTTTTCTTTTCCTTCGCCAACGGATCCGCAGCAACAAGGACGAGCACATTTGGTCTTCCTTTCGATTGAATTTTTTTTTTGGTTTGGTATTCCAATTCTTGATTTCCCCTTCCAAGAACCACTTTATATTAAAAAAGGTCCCTATCCACAGCCGAATATACAAGAACATGGCTGAACCATGCACACATGAGAATCCACTCTCGTCTCTCCTTCCTTCCTTACATCCATCCATCCAGGCACACGCGCTATCCATCGCAGCCACCACGATCGATTCTCTCTGGCATTGAAAAAATATTTGCAAAGTTATATGAGTTTCTGTCAAAATAGGCTGAAGGTTGTTTGTTTGAAGAGATGAAAAGATGGCACAAATGATGGGGAAAAAAAACAGAGAAACTCCGGGATATTTGTTGCATGTGATAGACTCTCGACGCAAAGCGAAAACAAAGACGACCAGTTTCGGATGATGACCTGTACTTTAACCTCAAGGGCGTCGTCCACGTCGACTTGCAATCAGTCGAGGGTGTGACGGCCCTCTCCTCGGTGTCCAGGCTGAGTCTTGTATTCCTTCGCGGAGATAGATTGCTAATAGCTGGTATTTGGTTTGTGGTACAGCGCCGGGAGAACGTTGTGGGAAAACGAGATGATAATGGTGGGGGAAAAAAGTGCCAAGAGAGGTCGGGCGTCGTGAAGGAGGCATATCGAGCGCGGACGGCTTCTATTCCTCCATCCTTCCGAAAATCTCGTCGTCGTCCTCGTCGATACGGCCGCGGCTGCGCGAGTTGGAGTAGCGGTAGTCTTCCTCATCAGCGAAGTGATCGTCGTCCATGTCGACATCCTTGCTCTCGCTGTTGTAGCGGTAGCTGTTGCGTATGCTCGACTGCTGCGCGGTGACGGTGGTGCTACCGGGCAGGGTGCGGGCATTCAGGTCGAAATACTTTGCTGGTAGCGGTGGCACGGGTGGCACATCTGGCGGGAGCGCGACAGGTCCCGTCTTGGGCGTGCCGTACGAACAGCTCAACAAACCAACGGCGGCAGCAAGGTCGGCATGGTCATTGCCATCGTCAAGATAGGAGCCGGCAGCCGAGGTACCTGACGTGGTGGGGCGGTCAGACACGTTGCTCCACTGGCGGAAGTGGCCATTCCCGTGGTCGGAAAAGACGGTCGACTGGTAGGACTGGCTGTAGGCGGAGCTGTTGGCGGAGTAGCGCTTGATGGAGCGGGTGCCAAAGTGCGAGTGAGGGAAGGAGCCCACGGCGTGGTCGTCGAGTTGCGGGGGTGGGGTAGTTTCAGTGGAGCTCAACTCCTCACGCAGGTCAGACGAGCCCGAGGCCGGAGGAGACGACCGGTCGCTATTTTCGCCGTCGCTCTCCTTGTTCATGGCAACGAGGACCGAGGCAGCCTCGAGGAGCTGCACCTGCTGGTGCTTGGAGATGAGCAGCTTAGATGTGTATTGCCATTCTGGCGTGTGCTCCCAACTAGAAGAAAAGTCAACGCGGAACTATCAAAGGATCATGGCAGTCCATGTGTGTGCGTGCGAGTGAAGAAAGGGCATTCGTCATGAGGCATGAAAGTATGTGGGAGGGCCGTAGTAGGCCAAGGATTACTAACAGGTGCTTGGTCAGACAGCTGCTGTGCTTGTAGCCTTTCCCACATTTTTCACATCTCAGATCGCTACCACTTCGCTTGCCGTCGCCCTTGGACAGACGAGAGCCCTCGCTCGCGCGACGGTTCCGCGGCTTGGAGTTGGCCTTGTCCTGCTCCAGCATTGTTGCGAGTGTCGGACCGTCGGTGAGCGCCTCGCTCTTAGCCGCCGCGGCGCCGTAACTGCTGGCACCAAACTGCGAGCCATTGCCAGGCATACTTGATGCCATTGTTGAGTTGAGTGCCATGCTGGGTCCCCGGAACTGCGACGTCGGCTTGGATGAGCGGCGCGATCCGTTACTACTACTGTCAAGGGGCGCCCCCGACATGCCCTTGGCGGCAGCCGCAATGGCGGCAGCATTAGTGACGGGTGTCTGGCTCATGCTCTTCCTGCGTGTTACGCGATGCGCTGGGTTCAGGTTGCCGGCGGATATCGAGTGCGAGTGTGGGCGGTTCTTGGGGAGCGAGCCAGCCATGGTGCTAGACGAGTGTCGCTGTTGGCTGGCTGGTCGGACGTTGATGGGTTCCTGGCAAGTGGCACAGTCAGCGCAACTCAGGGCGTGCGATTGCTGGGAATCAGTATAGGTACCTTGACGACAGTCATTGTTGCAAGAAAAAAAAAGTCGCCGGCCTCGGTATTTGCTTTGTTCTCCAGCTTGGTCAGCAAGGCAGCGGAATTGTTGCACAGCCTCCGATGTGTCGGAGGTTCTAAAGCGAGATGCGGCTGAGAGACGATGCAGCGGAGCACAGGGGGGGGGGGGGGGCGAGCGTTCGGGCGTGCAGAAATAATAATCCAAAGATGTGTGCGAGAGGCGTCTGCTAGCTGAGGAGGCACTCAGTTGAAAAATAAAGCGTGTGGACAAGGTCCCGGAATGCTATTCGACAAGTGGGGTGATGCCCGAGCTTCTGATATTGAGTAACTGTGTCCAACAGAGAGTCTCGATTGCGCAGCCTCAGAAAAGCAGCCAGATATCCCAGTTTCAGATCCGGTAGCGGCAATAGGTAAGGTTGGGGTGACGGGGGAAGGAGGGAGTTTGTTGCAGCAATTGCAGACGCCAGGAACTTTTTATTATTTGGTCGCAAACATGGCACGCGGCATCTAGGGTCAGCCGGACGCTCACAGCCCACGGCCGACCAACGTGACTGCTAAGTAAAGGCCGGGCGCCTCCTCCGCTCCAGGTTATGCGGCAAAGCCGTGGCTGGAGCGACAGCAAACGAGGCCTGCCATGCTGCCATGCTGCCATGTTCTATCAGAGGCCGAACTGGTCTGGGGAGGGCATGGGGCGCGGCATCTCCCTCGCGCTCTGATTGCATGTTTCAGCGGCCCTGTCATTGCACCTCCTCTGACTCTGGCTGCCTCTGGTGCGCTTGGACGTGCAGAAATCCAGGAACCCCTTTGGGCGTGTTCCTGGCGCAACGCCGGTTATCGAGGGAGCGTTGTTAGCACGCCATGTAGAGAGCGTCCCCGCTTCTGTGATTCGAGCATGAATTGATGTCAAGACACCTGGGCCCGCAATAGCGAATGCCGATCGCTGGCTACTTTGCCATGGCCACTTGGGCCAGGCCGGTTCGGGCGGATCCAGGACACGGGGAACCGAGATCATCGGCTGCCAACATGTGTTTGCGCCCTCCACACGCCCTCGCAGCATTTGCTTGCCGTCGAGCAGTTTTGCATGCTGCCGCAAAAAGATTTCCAGACTCCGCGCGAGCCGTCTGCAGCGCCCTCGAACAGCAAGACAGGCGCTTGGCGTCATCGCCATCGGCCGCGCACACGGCGTCTGTGCTGCACATTGTCGCGCAAGCCACCACCCTGTCGTCTTGTTCGCTGTTGTGAGGTCGCTCACCACACAGTGAAAGACACATGACAGCCTGCCAGCCGTACAAAAAACCGCTCGCTTCTGCATGACGTCCTGTCTGGACCACCTGTCGTCCAACAAGAGCTGGGATCGGCCAAGATCAACAGGTCGAGATCGTGGCCTGTCGCAGGGATGGTGTAGAGTGCCACAATGACGCATGCCCGCTTGTTTGCAATGGCATTGTTGATTGTTCGTTGTCTTCGGATTCCGGGCAGCACAATGCCATACACGCCTAGTATCCACTTGTCGGTGTAGCCCACGAGCACCAATGACGCCCTACGGCAGAACAGCCGTTTGGCAACACGCCATGGGCTCAACCTCTTTGGAATCGTGCAAGTTGGGCTTGTGTAAGACGCTCCGGTGGTGCTTTATGCGGTGCTTTGAGGGGTTCTATTCACGCCTGCCGATTCGGGAGTCCCGTGGCCTTGGAGTAGCTTTATTGGCAGATTGCGCGCCTTAGCTGAGGGGTAAACAACGCCACCGTCTGCACACCCTCACATCACTGTATAATTTCCTGTGGACTGTGACTTTTGGGTTGACTTTTACGACGCTTTTTTTTTCTTCAACACGTCAAGCAACAGATTCCGGTGACGACTTCGTCAATGAGGAGAATCCGGTCTACAGCGGTGAAAACCAAAAAAAAACCCAAAAAAACCCCCCAAAAAAAAACTCCGCATCAACCAGGATTGAGCTTGTCAATTGCACGTGCCAAGACTTGAGCCTCACCGTTCCGTCCCAAACCAACTTGGTTTCAAATCAGTAATATGACGTCAGTCATGACTTGATCACCAAAAATAGAAAGTTAGGTTCCTACATCGTAGAATGCCAAATGCATTCACAATGGCGTGAGCGCTTTTGTGACTCTTCCATTGTGGCCCGATTTGGAGACTGGGCATTTTGAAACGGGCACTGTCGGCTTTGCGGACGCTTGCAACTTTCCTCTCCTATTGCATACACACCAAAACCTGTGGCATCTGTCATAACTCCTTGTGGAAACCACGCAACAGTGCCTTGTTACGGAGCAGTGCATCAACAAGAAGCTGATGCCACCCAGATCGTGTTTCGTACGAGCCGATAGATATGAACGTTTCTACATCACACAATATCCTTGCAGTTCCAGCAAGCTGAACCAACTTCAATTCCCCGCGCCTTGCAATGTCGACATTGCCTGGGGGCTCAGACGCAATGCAATCTAAGCCACGATATATCTCGCCGTAGCAGTGGATGTTACGCAAAGTCTTCATCGTCAGGAGATTATGCCAGCATAGAAGCTGTTGTCTGGATATTCATGGTGTGACTAGAAGCAAATCATCGACATGCAAAACGACGAATGTAGTTGTATCGGAATCCCTTTGCACGCCAAGTGCATTCAGATCTTAGTAAGCCGATCACGTGCTGAATTCGTCACGGCTCCCGGCCATCTCTAAACTACCTGCCTGCAACATCGCAACCACTATCACATAGCACACGACTGTCGCACGCTATCTTGCAGGTCTAGAGACCCCTATTCGCCGCTATATACCCCGCAAAGTCCGAATCACATCCCTCTCACGACTTCACGATGGCGGACGCTTCCGCGCAACCCAAGCCCACCAGCAGCGTCAAGCTCGTGCTGCTAGGAGAAGCAGCCGTTGGAAAGGTATAGAGCAACAGGAGGTAACTGCGACTGCAAACTAAGAACCCCTTTAGTCGTCTCTCGTTATGCGCTTCGTCAACAACGACTTCCAAGAAAACAAGGAGCCTACTATCGGCGGTACGTACACAGCCACACCCAAAGATAATTGCTACGACAACCATCCATATCTTTTATCAACGAACCCAAGACTAACGTCCTGTTGGCAGCCGCATTCTTGACGCAGAAATGCAACCTACCAACCCGAACCATCAAGTTTGAGATCTGGGATACCGCAGGCCAAGAACGCTTTGCCTCGCTCGCGCCCATGTACTACCGCAACGCTCAAGCCGCCCTTGTCGTCTACGACATCACAAAGCCCTCTTCCCTCACAAAAGCCCAGCACTGGGTCGCCGAACTGCACCGCCAAGCCTCTCCAGGCATCGTCATCGCCCTCGTAGGAAACAAGTTCGATCTGGCAACCGCCGCCGCCGACCAAGAGAACTCGGAAGACGCGGATGCTGCCCCCGCAGCCGAGGGCGAAGAGGAGCCAACAGAAGATGGAGCTGACTCGAGGAGAGTACCCAGTAAGACTGCAAAGGCATACGCAGACGAGGAGAGCTTGTTGTTCTTTGAAACAAGTGCGAAGACGGGTCATAATGTCGCCGACGTCTTTACTGCCATCGCAAACGCCATCCCGGAGACGAGCTTGAAGGGCCCTCGTGGTGTTGGTGGCCAGACAAACCTGAACAGGCAGGAGGATACACGGGTAAACCTAGGCAGCGCGCGGACGGAAGGTCCCAAGGAGGGTTGCGCATGCTGAGGGGTGATGTATGGGATATACCTACTATGGTGTGGTCACATACCCAGTGCCATGGCGGAGCTCGACAGCTACAAAGGTATGCCGGCACTACTGATGGGTTCAACTCTGGTTTTATCAATACAAGGCGTTGGATGGAACGATATTCTTGTACATTGCCGTCAATACCACTGCTTACACTTTACGTGAGCCTTTTGTTGTGCAATTGCAAGAGATGCGCTGGATAGCTTGTCCTTGCGAGGTCAGTCATCCTCTATCGAAGATGGAGAGTTTGTTCCATGCTCGCCGAGCGTCTTCAAAGATCCATTCCTATATTAGAGAGGCTATCTGGCAGCTTGTAGTTCTGGACGCGTCTCATCCATGTCGTGGTCGGTGTTTCCTCCCAGGATTCGCCCAGCTTTTGTCGACTATCTTCCTGATGCAGTCACGTTCATATTATTTGACATTTCTAGTGCATCCAATCATTGCGGGGTTGCCACACAAAAGTTGACTGACCCTTGCACTAACCTTTTACGCCTACCTCTCAACCCCATCAATCCCCAAGGCCATTACACTTGACTCAAAAATCCTACGGACTCTCTGCTAAAAGATCCCTGCCTCCCGTTCAAACCTTCCTTTCGCAAAGATTACGCGACTCTTCACAAGATCGTTCAAAGAGATGGCGAGAGGTGGCCGAGGCGGCGGTAGTCGCAATCCAGCGAATCAACCAAGAGAAGTGCAGGTCTCGAGGAAAGTCAGTTGGCTGTTGAGACATGGTGCGAGTCAGGAAGGCCTGAAGTTGGGAAAGGGTGGTTATGTTAACGTGCAAGAAGCAGTAAGTTCCCATCTCATGTTTTGAGAACTCAGATACATGTCCCAACATGAAGCCCACAAGATAAGACTAAACACACCTCAGCTCAACACCAAAACCCTCAAGAACTTAAAAGTCACATTTCCCGAACTCCGCGACATAGTCACCAACAACGATAAACAGCGATATTCCATGATCCCAGCATCCTCCCTCGAGCAAGAGCCCTCTGACAACGCAGTCCCCTCACAACAACGACAACAACAACAACAACAACAACAACAACAACAACCCGAAATCGACTCACGGCAAAGCATACGCGAATCAGAAAACGCAGCCGACTACCTCATCCGCGCGAACCAAGGCCACTCCATCAAACTCGACACCTCAGGCCTCCTCGTCCCCATCACCGCAGAAGCAAGCAACGTGCCCGAAACCGTCGTGCACGGCACCGACGAGCGCGCCTGGGCCCTCATCCTAAAGAGCGGCGGCCTACGACCCATGGGACGCAACCACATCCACTTGGCATCCGGTCTCCCCGCACCCGTCATCTCGGGCATGCGCAGCAACTCGTCGATTCTCATTTACATTGACGTGCACGCTGCTCTTGCTGCTGGCGTCAGGTTCTTCGTCTCGGAGAACGGGGTCGTTCTTACGGAAGGGAATGAAGAGGGCTTGCTTTCGTATGAGTTCTTCAAGAGGGTCGAGAGTAGGAAGCGAGATGGCGCGGTTTTGATGAGCGATGGCGTGTTGCCTGATGGTGTGGTTGTTAATGTTGAGGAGTGGGAGGCCGAGGTTGGCCAGGTGCAGAGGGGGAAGAGGGGCGGCGGCCGTGGTAGGGGTGGAGGAAGGGGTAGTGGTAAGGCGAGGGCGGCCAGCGACTTGGGAGATGCGACGGCTGACGTTTGAGTACAATGGAGGGCCCATCAAAGATGGTGTAAGACGAGTGCTAGTCGTCTCGGCGATTTGTAGATGAAGCAACACTTTGTGTATTATTTGCCTCTGCATTGGGGAGTAAGAAGTCGTTCAAAGTAAGGCACAACCGTCTCTCCAGATGACATCCTTTGTGAAGGCAGCTTAGACAAATCACTCAAGGCGTTTTGCATGAATTTCTTACATAGGCATCGATAGTGTGTGTGTGTGTGTGTTGGTGTGTTGAATAGTAAATATTGATTACTCTCTTCGGCCGTTCATAGAAAATTATACTATGTACAAAAGGTATATAACGTAAATGCCGCCCGGATGATTACGAGACTTGACGCCTGACCCATGACAAAGGAAAAAAAAATATGCTTAGTAAAAGCGTCCTTGGTCTAACATGTTTGACTTAAAAGAAATTTTCACGACTCGCCCCATTGTTCTGCTTCTCCACATCGACGTTGGTATTCGTCTGAGGCGCATTGAAGTAGTCCCTTGCAGCAATACCCTCACTCCTTAGCAAAGGAGTGCTGGGCCTTGTCGTGCTGACTTGGTGAGAGGGGGCATGATATAGGCCAGGAGAGTGAACATCTCCCGGTTCGGTAACGATGGCGTACGAGGATCCTCCCACATCGATGGCATCAGGTGACCAGGGTCTACCATCGTCATCCACATCCATGCTGGCGCGGGATCTTCTGTTGACCGTGCGCACAGTCATGCGTCTACCGAGACCACACTCTGGGCTTGCCTGTTCTTCCTCAAGGCGAATCACAACCTCGACAGCCTTGTCATCTTCGATGACCTTGGGGTGACGCTTGGCGAAGTATTTGGCGTACTTGTATAGCGACCAGTAGCAGCTTGCGACGTTGATAACAGTCAAGACCATCTTGTATGGTAGGTAGTACACGTACAAGAGTACCCAACCAACGCGCTCGTTCTTGCGACGGAGGTGCACTTCGTTGAAAATGATGACGTTGATGAAGTACATGACAATTGTAGCGGCGAGAAGGTAGGCGCAGAACGTGGGTCGGACGTAAAACGAGATGGGTAGGATAAAAGGTGTGAAAAGGTAGAGGAGAGTCTCGTAGACCTAGTGTTTGGTTAGTACGTTGAATTGACGACATGGACTGTGGATAGCTTACCTCTTGGAAGACGAAGATCTTTGCGCCAATCTCCCACCAACCGAGCTTCCAGCTACCAAGAATATATGCCATGTTGTAATACATGCCGTTGACAAAGAAAAAATTCCAGCGCTTGAAGCGTTGCGAGAAAATGGTCATCTCGCCGAACCCACCGCGAGAGCCACCACCAGAGATGAAGACAGCGGTCGGTGTTTCGGTCTCAACAAAGACTTGTGAGCACATCTTGATGCGACTTCCGAGCTTACGGGCAACGTGACCAAAGAACCAGTCCTCTGATACACTGAAGCCTGGATGCTCGTGGAAGGTCTTGACGAGTAGCTCACGGTCCCAGAGGGAGATGGCGCCGTGTGGAAAGGTAGCGGAACCGACCTTGCCAGCAAACTCACGCTGAATACCGCTGAGTTTGTATTCAAGATCCTGAGCTTGTTGGCATAGGTTGCCTTTGGAAGAGTTTGGTCCGACGGATTTGATGGTGTACCCAATGCACATAACCTTGCCGGTCAAGCGTTCAGTGACAACAGGGAAGTTGTCAGGCAGTGCGCAGTCATCGTCAATGAGCAAGACATTCTTGAACGCTTTCGCGGCATAGCAACCAACGAACTGAGCAACAATCTTCGATCCAATGGGCGACCAGATGTGGTTTACGCCGTATGGGCGGCATACCTCTTCCGTGTTGTCAAGTGGCGTTGGACTGTTTCCGTTGGCGATGACGAAGATGTGCGATGGAGGGAAGATCTTCAAGGCAGCTTCGAGTGTGGCGGCAATGAGTCCAGCAGACTTGTAACATGGGATCATGAGGCAGGTATCCTCAACATTGGACTGGATCTTGATCTCTGCGGTGAAGTCGGCAGGCGGTGGGTCCTTCTCGAATAGGATGAGCAAAGGGACGAACGCGTAGCTGAGGTGAATTAGTCACTGAGTAGATCGTGAGTGTGCCATGACAACTTACAATACCGCAATCCCTAGCGTGATACCAAAACCACCTGCGATAACGAACTTGGTGGCCACAACCCAGTAAAGCCACCACACAGCACCGTTCCATAGCGGAATTCCAATTAGGACAAAGTAGACGAAGAGTAGCAAGAAGAGGTAGATGGAGTACTCAAAGGTGATTTGCACCCACTTCTTTCGCTGGATCTCGGCTCCCTTCTTCTTCGCCTTCTCGTAGGTGCCAAACATCTCACTCCTTTGGAAGTAGGATGCATTGGTCATGCTTCGCTTCAGGGCATTGGGTACCATGCCATCGACAACCGACTGTAAGGTCCCTTTCCGAGGACGACCAGTGTGTGCAACTTCAGGTTCCCTAGGTAAGGAGTCTTCTGACGTTCGAGGAGAGTTGTTGCCCGTGGCAAAAGGGTTGCTGCTGCTTCTGATTGAGTTGTGTTTGGTCGCGAAGGGATCGTCATTGGATCGCTCTGAGCATATGCTCGGGGACCTTTGGAAGAGGTTTGGTGATGGTGCACGACTTTCTCGAGGAGTCACAGCTAGAACATCGGTTGACCCGGCAATGTAGGATAGGGTCCGGAAGGGCCTCACGTTCTCCTCGGTTGGTGATGCCAGTTCCCCGCCTTGTTGCGGGTTTCTCCTCGCACTATTGTTATTGAGCCGCGAGCGTCCCCTGATCCTCCTTTGTTCGCCATGCGTTTCTATGCGTTCAAGGTGGGTAGAGCGTTGGGTACCGTTCCGTTGGAAGCCGTTGGAGTCTAGAGTGGGACGGCGACGGATGGTTGCTCTTCTTTCAGGGTCGGCGAAGGGGTTCTCTGGTTGTGGTACCCAATTTCCTCCATGTGTAGTATGCGTGTTGTCGCGTTTGGACCCAAGTTTACCCGTGGCCCGAAGTAGATGCGCTGGAACGGTAACATCCTGCGCAGGAGTGTCGAATGGAAGACCGGAAGAAGAAGTCATGGTGGGCAAATGATGACCCAGATGATGGAGACTCCTGGGGTAGTTATGTCTGTAAAATAGCGGACAGGGTGTACCCCATTAATACTCGGGAGCCAGTCTCCAGACCTGGTAGGGCTTCTACTTCTAGCCGGATACTCGGACAGCCATATCGGGCGATCTGACCGTGAAATCTCCTCCGTTCCATTATCGACCCACATAGTAGCCTGTGGGTAGAACCCAGGCGTCGATCATAATGGAGTACGGGATCACGTGTTGAAAGCATGCTGAGTGTTGCGCCACAGATGTGGTTCACAGTGACGTTTAGGGAGAAGGCTAGAACTGGAAAGTTTACATGCCCCTGAATCGCAGTGGAGCTTTGCTAGTTCCCGTCGAGTTTTAGCTTCAAAGAAGATTTGTGTTTCATGACCCTGTCCGGAGGACAGCGTTAGGGACCTGAGGTGGTAGATCTTTGGTTGTGTTGCATCATTTTGGTGTTTGGCGACGTGAGCTGAAGAGGAATTCAGAGGCAAGAAACTCATATCCGTATAGGTGTGGCTAAGCATGCAGCTTGAGGTGATAGCTTTACCCTTGCAAGTCTCTCTCCTACGTACTCGCACATAACGAAGCGGCTAGAAGATTGGATTTTTGACAGCATCACCGAAAGATCCACAGTCCGTGTCATGCCACATCCTGAGCTAGTTCAGTGGATACCGTGACTAGGGACGGTCACTAAACTGGCTCTCGAGCTTGACAAGCATCTCCGGAGTAGTCTGAGACCTAGCCTGAGAGTATGGCTAAAAAATAACCAGCTGGACGTAACTCCGACCTCTAATGTATGTTGAGTCATTGTAGCTCGTATCAAGAAAAGGCTCGAATCCCGATACTGGTGTTGCGCGCAAAGGCATCATAGTCGTTGTTATGCCTGTAGGAGTTGTGATCGGAATTGGAACTCAGGTTCCTAGACCGGACACCTGCATCCTGAACATGCCCGGAAGCAGCTCCCGAAGAGCTTTTCTTCTTGTTTTCGGGGAATTTGCGTTCTTTAGGCCCGCAGTATTATTATCCGTGCTGACAGCACACCCATGTCTCGGTGAAAGCTTCGCTGCGCTTACTCAGGCACCCAGGGTTATTCTCGACTTGTTGAGGCCGCGACCGTGGCCGAGGGCAAAGTAGCGCGAGAAGACATGGAGGCCTTGCAGGACAATTACAAGGATGCTCCGTTCTAACCCAATTGCGCGGGACCGCGCGAGACTTCGCGCTCGAATTCGGCGTCTCTTTTATATGGTCGGCACTACTGTAGTGTAAGATGTCAGTGCCGCTCAGGTCCCATTAAAAGGAGGTGTTCGAGGCAGAAGTCCTGGAGCGAACACCTTGTGCCAAAGTGACGATGTAGTCATTTACACACGATTTTTGTCAAGAATTCGGTGCTGGTAAACCGACGTTAATCGTGCGAGTGAGTTTGTGGTAGTGACAACTGAAGTTGGAAATTGCAAAACGCCGTTCCCGCCCGGCCCGCCGCCGAGGCCTGATGTCATTAGTTACGTCAGGCACGCAATACGAACTTACATAGTACTATGTAGAATGCAGCCTTTGCTAGATGTTTGATCAGCCCTATTAATAGCCGCTTTCAGTTCATGGTCCCTCTCACCATTAATTGAATACGAAATGCATTCCTACGTGTCTCACTATCCGCCGGCTGTTGAGTTTGACCCTGCATACAAGAAATTCTTCGAGGATTTCTACGCTACGTCCGATACGGCTGAGGCGCATGAGAAATACGTCGATTGCTTTACGAAGGATGCGACACTCGTAATGGCCTCCAAGAGGGTAGTTGGCCGAGAAGGTGTGTCGTGTTTCTTTTTTCATCCAGCCCCAAAGTTCAACTGGCTCCCTGACGTTCTGATGGTACCCTTATACGCTCTGTTAAACTGATTCTTGGCTGCAGAGATTCTGTCCCTGCGCAAAGGCATGTGGGAGAAGGTTTCTAGCAGAGCGCACAAGCCACTCAGCATATATCCGTTCGGTCCGAAGGCAGACGAGGTCATGCTGTACGGGACGGTCGAGTACGGCTTCAAAGCAGGGGGTGAGTCTAGCAAAGACTGGGCCGCAAGGGCGCACCTAGTCAAGGACGAAGATGGCCAAGCGAAGATGGATTTCTATCAAGTTTACTTGGTGCGACACCCAGCGCCCATTCGCGTTCATACGCGTCGATTTGAAGCTGACATTCAGTTTTAGGATACCGTAGCTTGATCCACGTGCATAGATCCTATGTGGGTCCAATGTCGACTATAGGGGCTTCTACGGCAGCTGTAGTATTGGAAACGTTAGTCATACCGAAGGTCCCATATTTTGAATACTACGTCGGTGCTTACTGTGCTACGCCTCCAAATGACGCCATGTCCAAGGAGTGCCTTACATCTGAACATGAGATTGTGCAAGTACCGGGCCCATTGTGTTTTGAAACTCGCTGTGAAACTTGCACGAACTCTTCTCGAAGTAGTGAGATGAACTGAGGGTTGACGCATGGGGCTGTTCCTTTCCGCTTGGATGTAACGGCTGTCAGCGAACCGACAATGCATCCCTGCTACTCATATGGAAATTTCCATATAAGCCGATAGTCCCAGGCGGGACAGTTGTGAATTACTTGTGGACGCCCTGTCATCTCTTCATCTCAGCAACGTGGTGTACTATAGTAAGCAACTCGAGCGGTACAATCGGCTAGGATTCGAGGAAACCAAGATTTGCTTTTCATAGTAACGTGGTGGCGTTACTCATGCGAGATTACAGTTGTACGATGCAGGAACTGTGCTAGGGTCTCCGTCGCGGAGTTTTGAATTTGCTTTTTCGTCTTCAGGTTCTGTTCCCAGGGACTTGATCATGACCTAGAGGCCGAGGTAAGCCACATTCACGTCAGTGCGGCCTGAGGGTGGTGAGTGTTTGGTACCGATTTTGCACGGGTGTCGCAGTGACATTCTAGGCCAGGTACGTCGATTGCCGGGGTATGCTGCGCGAGCGCTACATGATGGCTTCAGAGTCCAGTCCCAGGCGCAAGCATATTACGTGCCACGTGGTAACTTAGTTCGCCGCATCCGCCGCATCCAGGCCGCGTATGCCTTCTTGCTAACGTTGAACCCCGGCGTGTGTCTGCAACGACAGGTTCGCGACCCCCGCAACCTTGCGGAAGTGGATAGACCTATTCTGAGCCGCGGCATACTTAAATAGAAATCTCATCCGGTGGTGCGATTGGGTCGAGTCCCCTTGGCATGGGTGTTGCAACGCAAAGTGGCTTTGACTCGTTCAGAGTGTGCCAACAACCGCAATGCAGGGGAGGAGATTAATTGCAACTCTTTGCATCACTTTCACCGCCTCTTTTTGTCGCCCATCAGTGTCTTCGTGATCGATTTGGGCCCTCGCTGACGTGATATTTTGGGCACGACATCACTCATTGTGCTCCCTAGGTCACTCAGAGTATCAGGCGTATTGGGCCCGAATTTCTCCAAACAGCAAAGACCCCGTTAGCGAACACTGACGTAAGCAGAACAATCAGATTCCGAGGAGGCAAATACTGGACAAATCAAGCGCTTTCGTTTCAGCTGAAGGAGAATCTGATTCCGTCCAGGCAATGTAGAATTCATGATGTTTGAACTCGGTATTGTCGGGAAAATGTTCACACCACACGGCCGTAGGCGGCCACCAACATGAACCCCGCACGACCAAGGTCATCCTTGGAAAGTAACATTTGAAATGTTGCAAGCAGAAGTATTGTCGAGTCTTTCGCTATATATTATTAAAATTGTGATCTGCCCTCATCAACAGGCAATTAATCAGCCCGGCTAGCTCAATCGGTAGAGCGTGAGACTCTTAGCTTTCACGTCCTTATCAGACTCGATTGGTTATCTCAAGGTTGTGGGTTCGGTTAGTACCCTGCAAATCTGCCATTCGATTCCATTAATTAACCATTTATAGACCCCCACGTCGGGCTTGAGAAGCTTCACTTTTTTGCCTCGCGTTGTGCGTGGGTAGATGACACTGGGATTTTTGGCACTGTCCGACCATCATCTCATCTACCGCCCAATCACATTTATAGACGCACTATTTTTGATGCTGAATGGCATACTTATTACTCTATGTACGCGTTTAGACGACAGCTTCAACCCATCATCCATCCGCAGTGGGCAAATCTGTCGATACCCAAACAATGTCCATCAGGAAGATGTGTCTTTTTCTTCCAAGTTGCAGCTGACAAACTACGTTAACAATAGGAGATGTTCACTGCACAGTGCACACGCTTATTATGGTGCCCCCTCGAAGTTTTCTATCGCTCCTCTCTTGGGAGCTAGAACGGTGAATAATCCCATTCGGCAGCCCTACCTAGTAATCAAACTACAGCCAATTACAGCTACTCTCTATACGGTAGGGCGGTTGAAAACTTCAAGGGGGCATCATAGTAAGCTTTATCAAGGTTTCCTATTGCCAAGGGATGATTTGAACAAAACAAGCTTTAATGTGAGCCACCACACTGCATAAAATGTGTCCGATGAACAGCTCTCGGGTAGCCACAACACACAAATGCACTGTTCATCAAAAGCTATGAGAAGATTTCCGATACCAAAGCCTTGTACTGCCATCTGCTTTATCCACTACGTCGCGATGACGCGTAGCAAACGAGCCACACAACTTCCGCCACACAAATGAACGTAAAGGAAAAAATAACTTCAAACGAGAGATATCGCAAACACAAGCAAGCCGAAGCCCTGTAACCACCCTGCCAATCAGAGTAACAAGCATCTCAACTTCCGGTTAACACCTAAAGCAACAGCTGCGTGATCTCCTAAAACGACCTAGTTATATCATCTAAAGGTATCTTTGTAGCATCTACGTAACCCCAACACTCAACTCCTATTGGGAAGAAAAGACCAGAAGGAAAAGAGTACCCACGCCATCACGCTTCCACACCCACTCCACCATCATCCCAAAACCAAACACCAACAAAGTCCGCCAACAGTTTCGTACAACGTCCCATTTCAATATATACACATGCACATACCAAACCCATCATCACCCCCATAACCCCTTTAACCTCCCACCGTCCCCTCAAGGCAAACAACTCTTATTGTCCTTTTCCCCCTTCACAACAGGAATCGTCAACATTGCCCCCGCAAAAATCAAATTCGGATCCTTAATCCCATTCGCCTTTGCGATATCGCAGATTCCCACTCCGTTCGCTGCAGCAATCTTCCCCAGGGTGTCACCGGGGTTGATTGTAATTTGTTTGCCTGCGCCTGCGCCTGCGCCTGCGCCTGCGGAGCTGGAGGATTTGGCTGGTGGAGATGGCGAGGCTGTTGAGGCGAGCATGAAGGATGTGGATGAGATGGTGCTGTTGGATGCGGCGCGGCGGTGGAAGTGTGGCCGGACTTGTGCGTCTGTGCTTGAGAGGAAGAGGGCGGAGAGGGCGAAGAAGAGTGTTGTTGGCTTCATGGTGACTGACGGTGATAGTTTTTCTGGTGTTGAGGTTGGTAAAGCGATCAAGGTACGGTACGTCTAAAGTTTACATAGTATTGGAGAAGGACCAGCCGGAGGTATCGATAGTTTGGTGTATTGTACTTCTCGTTACTCTTGATTGGAAACGTTTGGTGGACTCGTTTTACTCTATAAAAAGAAATAGTTACGGGGGGTTTATGTAGTATAGTGGACTTTCCTCCACAACCTGAGGCAGGAAACATCCATGTTTGAAAACGTGGCCGAGCGCGTTGTTCAGTGACGCGACAACGTCTTCCAGAATAATGGAACTATTGCCTTCCGTCAATGCCGGCGTCCTGTCATTTCGTATGAAGGGGTATTGTTGGAACGTTTTCTGTCACAAGGCGTTGATGCTTGGCAGTCATTGTTTCCGAAATTGGGTCGTCTTTGATTTTGTGGTGGTGCTTGTGCGAATTCAATGACACGCAACAATACCTCGCTGTGTTTTTGAAGATTCTGTGAGTTGGTATCGTGCAGCACATTGGCGTTTGGGCGACGTATGGTCGATGCTGTGAAGATTACTGGTGTGATTGTGTGTGATGACCGCATTGACGGTACGTGCTAACAAGTGAAGCAAGATGTGTTAGCCAAACGTGTACCAGCTGTCAGTCGTCAGAAGAGGCGTCAAGCCACGCGTAGCAAGACGTTGTCGGGTATCTGGAACCCGGACGGTATCGCACCAAAGTCAAGAAGTCAAAGAAAGAGAGATTTTCAATGTAGAATGTGCAATTAGGATATGCTATAGGGCTAAAATACTGTACAACCAAAGAACAGAATGCGCTCGCTAAGATAATGCAGTAAACAAACAATAACCAAAAGGGACTCTGAATGAATTCACCTACTTACAACAAGGACGTCCAAAGATAGTAATCAGAATGTAGAGGAATGGGTCTTTAGGCGCCCAGCGCAACAAGCCTGCTCTTAATATCCGTAGGTCTCATCATCTGGTTGATGACAACACTAGAAATACTGCCCATACTGACTACTGACACGTATCCTGGGGCAACTTCGCTTGCCAAAACCTGCACACACTTCATCGCCTCTTCTTTGGAGATGGGAGACCGAATAGAGCCCTGTATTGCCTGCAGAAGGGTGGTTGTCGAGAAGGAAACGCGCGATCCGGGTCTGTTGGCGCAGAGCAGAGAGAGGATACCAATGACTTCTGGAGTACGTTGTAGAGCTGCCCTTCGCTGAAGTTGGGCGGGTGTTGGTGCTGCGGGACCAGCCTTTGCGGCTTCTTGCTTTGCGAGAATGCGGTCGAGGAGGTTGGTCTTGCGGACGGCAGCGAATTCGGTAATCTTGGGTTGGGCGGGTTGAGCCTGCTGGTTCTGCGCTAAAGAAGGCTCATTCTCTTTTCCGATAGTTGATCTTGTCTTCTTCAATGCACGGCCTTGTTGCACGCTCTCCTTGAACTCCCTCAGCCTCTTGCGCCCCTTCTCTTGTGCTGGCGCGAGCGCGGTGAGCGATTCGCATGTGGTGACTTGGGCGAGAGGAAGCTGGCTCAGGAACTTGGACATGGAGGTGTCGTCGAGGAATGTGTCCATGCATGCTTGCTTGATATCCGTCTTCTTTGGGCGTCCCCGTCCGCGTTTGGGCACCGCAATGGGCCGGGTCATCATCTTCTGCGAAGTGCACCATTGCGACCACAGCGTGTCTAAACCTTCTTTGAACATTTCTTGCAACCCTTCTTCGTTCATGTGTGTCATGCCGTTCATCATCGGACTGCTGTCCTTGATCTCAATGCAGATTTTGCCGCGGCCATAGTCGGACAGATAGTAAGGGTTGTTGTTGCCAGAAGGGCCCTGGTCAAGGATGCCAACGAGTAGTCGGACGTCATCGTACGTAACCTTGCGTTGTCGCCAGACTAATGTCGTCGATGCGATTATGTCTCGAAGGTCGGCAGGCGTTGAAGTGCCATTGTGGGCGTAGTGCAGCGACAGCGCCGTCAAGAAGGAAGAGTGTAGCGCGAGAAGGTTGACGAGCTCGGCCGGGAGCTGGCCGGGAGCAATAGGCGACATTGTTGATGAAGATAGCGGAATTGATACGACGATGAGATATATGGAACAATGTCAATAAGTGATGTGTCGTGTGGGTGTGAGGTCGAGGTTCAAAGCAGTGTTTGTGAGCCGAGGGGGCTGCAAAACAGGGAAGGCACGTCCGACGCGCTTTACGCTTCTGCGCGTTCGCGTCGCGTTTCTGCCCCACTTGATTGAAACTTGGACGTGTCGTTGCTCCACGCAACACGCATCCGGCATCTTTTAATTACTCACTACGCAATCATTTCTCGTCCCAGTCTCCTTCTCGATGCAGTGGTGCAGCGTCTTGACACAAATACGGCTCATCGCTGCAAACACTTGTTATCGCAAAAGCAATACCTTCGCGCGCAATCAAGACGCTGCCTGAGTTACCTATGCTAAAGAAATCGACTAAGCGCGACTTGAGAGATCAAACGTGAGTATCATGTTGTATTGAGATAAACAGACCTGCGCCTATATACTCCAATGCTCATGCAAGATGCTCGATAACAAACTTCAGCTCCTCTAGCCACATTATCATTACATCACTAGTCCTCTACACTTCGCGCTTACTTTCCGCCAAACAATCCGCCGAACCATGACGACGTCTTCGCGGCCTTGTCCTCGACGACGGCATCGAACTTGTTAGCGGCAGCATTGACTTGCTTGCCTGCCTCGTGTAGTTCACGCTCGGCGCGGACCTTGGCCTCTTCATACTGCTTCTTCGCATCGGCGCTGTATGCATCGAACTTCTGCTCCGCCTTCTTTGCTTCCGCCCTGGCTTGGTCGGCCTAAGCATCGTCAGCATACTGTCACGAGTAACTTGGAATCGCGTTGTACATACGTATTGCTGGGCACTGGCGCGTACTGCCTCGTAACCCTCCTCGCCGGCCTTCTTTGCTTCCTTGTCCTGGCCGGCGTAGTCGCCTCTTAGCCTGCGTGCGGCAGTCGCAGCATCGTCTACAACTGTCAGTCCATACACCAGGCACATTGGTGCTTTCGTGACTTACGTTCAGCCTTCTTCTCGGCAAGCTTCGGATCGCCTCCAGCGCTGTAGAGGTAATAGGTCACACCACCAACAGCAGCGAGACCACCGTATGTAGCAAAACGACGAGACATTGTTGATGTGACGAGGGGTTGGATCGATTGGAATTGGAGGATGATCAAGCTATACGACTTGTGAACTGAAGATGGGGAGGATCTGACTTGTGCGAGGGAGGGGAACCTTGGAAGGCGACTTTCAAACAAGCGCATGTGTGACGTAATGACACTCAGCTCCAGCCTCCAGCACGGACTTTTCAATGCCGCGCGAACCAGATCGCCAAACTAGCTGGCTCTGCGAAGAATGACAGGCCGGATCCACATTCCATTCATTGTTGCCCTTGCTTCCGCAGACTAATTGTAATGGCATTATAGCATTAATCTTATTTGCATCGTTGTCGCATTTCAGTCGCGTCTTCCAAGTGCCGTCTTCTGTGCGCGCCCCCTAAACCGCCCACCGCAGCAAGCCACCCTCGAGCGATACCTCAGCGACTACCTACGCAGCGTGCCGCACCTGCCTAATCACGACGACCTCATGTATCTACGATAGCAACGGCGTTCGCCTCTTTCCTTCCTTGACTCCTACACCACGCTTCGTAGCATGGCGGACCAACAGATACACCTCGTCGACCACACCGACGGCGAGAACACGCCTACTACGGCTGCACAAGCTGAACAGCGACCGACCACATCAGACTCGCACATCGACATCCTCTACGAGAACCAGCGCGGCTGGTTCGTCTTCGGCATACCGCTCTTCTCACACAAGGCGTTGTGGAACCTGCGAATCGACCCTGCGCCCTGGCAGGATGCCAAGTTGAAGCCTTCCGCCGTCAACATCACAAATGCACAAGTCCCGGACCCAAGTTGGGTGTGGGACTGGAAGAGCTGGTATGTCGACATGAGTCTGGATGTCGATGAAGAGGGCTGGCAGTACAGCCTGCTGTTCAAGGGCTCAGCCTGGCATGGCAACCACCCTTGGTTCCACAGCTTTGTTCGGCGGCGACGCTGGCTACGGAGACGGGTGAAGCAGAGGCTACCACCCAAGACCAAGGCGAATGCGAAGGAACGCATGTTTGGCGAGACATTCAGCATCGGCACTACTTTGGCAAGATCCACAACATTTGGTACTGGCAGTGGCCTGTTGGACAGTGCCCAGACGAGCCTGGACGAAGAAATTAGGGACATTGCGACATTGATGAGAAAGCTAAAGGCAGCTGCCATTGATCGTGAGAAGATAATCTACGTACACAAGTTCATCGACGATGGAGGCGAGGAACTGCATTACCTCGCAGGACAGGTATGCATATTGTGTCACCACATCTCGAACGCAACTAACGTTTTCAGATACCGTCCATCATGTCGATGCTCATATTCCAGAATTCGCGTCGCCAGCTCCTCTCCACGCTCATGGACCGTTTCGAAGCCGCCAAAGTCCATCGCGAGCAACACAAAAAGGACTCCAAGCCCGAAGGCGACGCCGAAGAACGCAGAATCAACAATTTGCTCAAGGCTATTGAGGCTGCCGACAACGAGTGCAAGAAACTGGAGTACTGGAGTGATATTAAGAATCTTACGGAAGAGGGCAAGGCGGGTAACGCGACAGATCCCAGTATGGGCTGGGATGAGGAGAAGTGGCAGGGTCTCGATGCTAGTGGCGCCAAGCATCCTGAGACGTGAAGCTTAAGAAGTCAAGAAGGAAACAAGGTTTGGATGCATGCATTATTTGGAGTTCATCGGCGTCTATTGGAGTTTGCTTGGGATGCGGCTCTCCCAAGGTCAGCATATCGGGTCAGTTGGAACGGCTAATCATTTCTCATACTGCATCGACACCACCATACATATTGTAATCAGCAAGAGCATTCAGAGCATTCGCTGATGTTGTATCATCCTTTCACGTTCCTCACCCTTATCGGTCCTCTGATATCCTCCAAGCTTTCCACGTCCACCACTTCACCCTTCTGCATTACTTGGACTTCTCCAGCCTCTTTCTTCTCCCACACCATCTGTCGTACATCATCCATAATGCCCCTCCACTCTGACGCGTCTAGTGTTTGCAGCTCCTCTGATGATAACGCGCGGGCAATTTCGGAGGGGCAGATAGTCTTGGGCCAAGCCCTTGTGCTCAATAGACGGTCGGCATGGCGCGATATGATGGTTTTCTTGGCGTCGTCAAGAACCATTGTGTTTGTCCTTCTGACGGCCGTAGTGTATCAGCTAATAGCTTCAATGTGACAGACGATTCTTGGGTTGTTTCGCGGAGACAATACTGAGGCTGCACCGTCTCAATGTTTCACTCAGATCTCTCTGCTAGACCCATCGCCCACTGATCTGCAACCAGGGCCTCTAATCCTTTAGCCAATCCTTTGACCTCAGAGCGCCCAATCGGCGCGCAGCAGAAGCAAAATAATTCGAGCATTACCCGTTTCGCGCCCCCTCTCTCCTAAAACCGAAACTGCCCGCAGCTCTGTAATTGGCGTTTGCCTTTTGCGCGTCTTATTCTTTCTAGTCTTGTCATGCCGCACCGGTTACCCCACGTTCTCCGAGAGCTAGTCACAGAGGGGCAGCTCTCCTTCGCTGCCGCATCTCGTCTCTTATCAAGCTCAACAAGGCCACTGCACACTTCTTCGCCGATATCGCCTTTACTTTATCGGCCTTCCTTGCGATCCTGTCATACCGGACGGACAACAACACCGCTCTTACAGACATCTGCTAAACAACAGCTAATAAGCGCCAAACGACACTTTTCGTGGCCCATAATGACTGGAAAGGAAGAGCCAAAGGAGGTGCGCAAGTACCTGCAGCAGAGCCATGACCGTATCTTTGAAAACAACAAGAAATGGGCCGATGAGATGAGGAAGAAGAACCCAGGATTCTTCACCAACTTGAGCGCAGGTCAGGCGCCAGAGTATTTGTGGATTGGTGAGTTCCCTCGAGCCCAATCATCTCTACATCGTCACACTGGGCAACTTGCTAATCCAATACCTAACAGGCTGCTCCGACTCGCGCATCCCCGCCGAAGCCATCACTGGTCTCGATCCAGGCGAGATGTTCATCCACCGCAACATTGCCAACCTCGTCAACAACATCGACCTAAACGTCATGTCCGTCGTAAACTACGCCGTGCGCCACCTAAAAGTCAAGCACATTGTCGTCTGCGGCCACTACGGCTGCGGCGGTGTCAAGGCCGCCATGACACCAAAGGACATGGGTCTCCTGAACCCCTGGCTTCGTAACATCCGCGACGTGTACAGATTGCACCAAAAGGAGCTGGACGACGTGGTAGCCAATGGCGGCACCGAAGAAGAAAAATACGACAAGCTCGTTGAGCTCAATGTATATGAGCAGTGTCGGAATGTTATCAAGACGGCAGCTGTGCAGCAGTGCTGGGCTGAGAATGGGTTCCCGGTTGTGCATGGCTGGGTGTTTGGATTTGGGGATGGGTTGTTGAAGGACCTCAAGTTTGATCATGAGGGGCAGCTCAAGGAGATTCAGAAGATTTATGATTTGACAAAGGATATGTGAGATGGGGGTTGCGTGTGTGTGGTGTATGAGTAGTTGTGGCATTTAGCAAGGTGTTGATGGTGTGGAGATGGATGCATGTGAGATGGATTTATGGGTCAAGCTGGTAGATATGGTGTCCCCATACAGGGTGGATGGGTTCTGATGGGTAGCATACTGTCGAATCAAGTCCATATCTTATTACCACGAGCGCCAACTTACACATGCCAGCGATACTCTGAATATCTCCAACATACAGTATCCACTCTTATACCGACCCATAGAATCGTACGACAACATCCCGGGTTCATCGGTCTATTACAACACAGTCTCGCAAGCAACCAAAGTGAAGTACCCCAAACTTCTTTCTAAGCCAACCTATCCAGCCATTCCTATTAGAGACGAAATATGCAGGTACCCATCCGCGCACACACCCACAAACACCGCACGCACATCCCCTCCATAACCAACCAAAAAAGAAGTAGCGAAAAAAAAGAACCTAAACCCGCCATGATTTGAACACAGATCCCTCACTTCACCCACGATACTGTGATATAGTTGAATGTAATTACGGGATCCGGCTTTCAAGGTTACCACTAGCGCTGTTATGTCGGAGCGGCCAGCGTGGCTTCACGGTTTCGAAAGCGGAATACCATCTGGAATGTGATTAGTGCACTAGCGGTTTACAGTGTAAACAAGTATTTCTGCCAAATGAACGTGTAGGTTGTTGTTGCGAAGAGTATGGGCGCGAGTAGGATGAGGAGGGTTGGGAAGATGTAGGGGTTCTTTGAGGAGGGGTGCGTGTGGCTGTATGCTGGGGCTGTGTAGCCTAGAGATTCAACTTGAAAGGTGTGGGTTAAGTTGTTGTCGATATGGTATATTTGATTCCTTCTGGATTGTAAGAGGGGTAGAGAGTTACAGATGGCGCCAATGACGAAGGGGTGTAGTGAACCGTGTCTTCGCTTTGAAGAATATTATAGTATATGTTACTAGGAGGATTTTAAAGACTACTATGATGACGATGTCTACAGGCTTTGACGGGGAGTATGGATAGAGAGATACATTGGAACTCGACATCGTAGTGGCTGAGGATGCCGGAGGTTACGAGAAAACCCACGCTACACTACTCAAGAAAGATGTGTTTGGACACCGCATTAGCAATCTACGCGCCGGTGACAGAACTTACGCCTGGTGAAGAAGATTATTAGACACGCATGACGTATCACTGTGTCGGCTTCTTCAAATCCTTCTTCCTCTACGCCATGTCAATCCTATACTACGAGCTCAACTCGCAAATCAACGAGACACGAGAAGATACAGCGCTCTTCGCTCCCCTGGTTTCCACACAGCGCGAATAATTTAGCCAGGGCAAGCCGCGGTACAGATTCGTGTTCACATATGCACAATTCATCGAACAGAGTAAGATCCGATGAAAATGACATAGACTAAAATGTATGCAGTAAAACTTCTCAAACTGGAATTGGGATTTCCTCGTGTATTGTTCCTCGGTTTAGTGGAGAAAGTAATTCGTGTGAAGAAGGTGCGTCCATAAGAGCATCTCGATTGCAATCATGTCATACCACACTTAAGAATTGACAGCAAGTAGTAAATAACGGTAGAAGAACAGACAGGTCCCGCGAGCAGTGGGGCGCTAAAACAGCACGCCTAGCCCAAAGTGGGGGGGGATGCAATCTTGGAAAGCAACCCTAGAAGGTCATGTCTTCCTGCCCATTCAAACAAAAACAAAACATCTCTTGCAGTCTCACACTTTGGAAAGCTTATTCCCCCCTTTATCTAACCTCCAAAATGTCACCCATCTCCCACATCGCCCGCCTTCTCTTAATCCTACATTCCATCGTCAACATAGCCCTCGGCATCTACCCTTTTGTTAACCCAGAGGAATACTCCGCCATTATTGGTGTAGAAGGGCCTGACCGAGCATTACAATCTATTGGTAAGTGTAGAGAAACAACATATCCAAGAACACGGTCTAACAACGCTACAAAGGTCTCGGCGCAATAGCAGTAGGCTGGTACCAACTCATCTTTACTTTCCAAGGCAACCGTCGCATGATTGCTTCTACGATCCCTTTGAGATTGGGGTTCGCAGCTATCATGTATAGTTGGGAGAGGCAGCCGGTGATGATCTACGAGCTGATTGTTGTGTGGTTTTGTTTACTTGGTGTATTTGCTTAAGGTGGTAATTTTCTGTAACATGAGAAGAAGGACGATTACAGCCACTAGCAAGCACAGTTAAGCAGAAGAGATGTCACAGGTTCAACCGAATAAGCTAATAACCTAATCCACAACTCAGTGTAACACCCTTCCCCCCCCCCCCATGAACAGATAAAAGCCCATCCATACAAATACGAGAAACCCCTCAACTCCACTTAACGTTACCCCCGGCTTTACCATCTAACCCCCACCCTCCATACGTATCCACAAAGCCCTCTCTAGTAAGATACTCCTTGTGCTCCTCACTCCTCCACGCAAGCACGGAACCCAGCTTCCAACTCGTATCCAATTTATCCAGCACCAATTCCACCAGTTGCAGATTCTGCGGCTGCTTGAGTTGCAGCTTGGACAGTATAGCCGAGAGTTCTGCTGCTGTTGTTGCGCGGTGGAAGGAGGATTGCGGGTCAGGGTGGTGGTAAAGGGGGAGGAGGTGAGAGTAGTCGTGAGGGACGATATCGTTGTATGCTACGGGGAATTAGCCGTGTGTCGTTCTCTTCAACAACTCAGGCGAGGTAGAGAAATGGGGTAGAATAAGATTTTTAAGAAGAGAGGAGAGGAGAAGAGAAGAGGAAAGAGACTTACGTTGCCGAGCACCCCAGATCAACCTCTCAATCGTGTACCCATCGTTATTAATGACAAAAACAATAGCTTTACACTTCGCCTTGATCATAGTGCCGATTTCCTGGATCGTCAAAGCCATGCTTCCATCGCCCGTCGTCAAAATGGTTCTCCCTTCGCCTTGTCCACTTTGACTCTTAGCTTTGCTTTCTACCTCCCTCCGCGCAATCTCCACACCCAATGTAGCAGCGGTAGCATAGCCAATGCTACCGTAGTATATCTGCGTGACCAGCCTGATATCTGCTGGGAACGTGATGTCGCAGATGCCGACGTTCGAAGTTCCTGTTTCGGTGACTAGGGCGTCGCCGGGGCGGATGAAGGATTGGATGGCGGGCCAGAGTTGGGATTGGGTTAGATGGGGTGATTTTGCGTCGAGGGGTGTGCAGGGTGGTGGGAGTTGTGGTTTGGGGACGCTATGTTGCGGTGTTGATGGTAGAGCGGCGGTTAGAGCCGCAAGGAGAGGTTTTATGGGCGTGCTGGGGTAGGATTTGCCTTTGACCTGTATAATTATATCAGTAACAGACATTGAATGGGTTCTGCTAGGAACTTACAACGACGTCGTGCGGGTTGATGTGAATTGTGTTGCTCTCCTCCAACTGCCTCGAGAAACCGGCTGAGTTGGTGTCGGCAGGTAAGTACCCTAGGGTGACCACCAAGTCTGCTTGTTTTGCTGCTTCTTTGACACCCGGAGAACTGATTTCGCCATTCCATACCCCAACGAAGTTCTCTTCTGTCTCGTCGACAATACCCTTGCCCATCGCCACCGAGAAGAAAGGAACATTGAGTTTGCGGACTAGCTGCGCAGCCTCCTGAGAAGCATTGAAGCGCTGGACAAGGGCATCTATTAGTACTGTCGGCTGTTTGGCTTCCGCAATCGCAGTCATGACAGCTTTTACCGCTTCATCCAGTACCCTCTCATCAACATGTGGCTCAAGATCGATCGGTGTTTTCAACAACTCAGCATCCACCATCTCAGCACTCAAATCTAGTGGTAGAAAGATGTACACCGGGCCACTCTTGATAACACACTCCCTCAACACCCTATCAATCTCTTTTGGCGCATCTGCAACATCCCAGAGTTCAGCAGCTGCAAACCTCATCCCCTCGCTAGCCTTGTTGTACATTTGATGATCCGGTTTATTTCCAATACTGTGATGGATCATCATATTGCCCTTTTGCATTGCCCGTGTAGTCTGCCCAACCACATGGATGACTTTGACATGTTCACTCATGCTACCTGCGATTCCATTCAGAGCTGATAGCTCCCCGACACCGTGCGTGGTCACGAGACATCCAGGCGCGTTCTTGATGCGAGCGTACCCATCGGCGGCGTAAGCGGCGTTCAGCTCATTCTGATTGGTGACGAAAGATAAGCCGGGGGTAAGGTAGATGGAATCTAGGAACTGGAGATTGAAGTCGCCTGGTACACCGAAGATTGTGTCGACGCCGATTTGGTGAATGCGTTCCCACATGTAGCGTCCAAGGGTGATTTTGCCGTCGCCTGCCATAATGGGCTGTCTTCCAACCTTTTCTCCTTATAATAGTTGTAGGTTTGGTACGAGTATCTGATTTTAGTGTTTCTGATGCTATCTGCGCCTGTTAGTTGTGTTAGTCTGATGTATTGTGATCCTTGCAAGGCGTAGTTGCGATAGGCCTACAAAGTGTTCCTACCAGGATTCTATATATGCCGATCTGCAAGCAGCGTTTAAAGGAAGAGCAAGGACGATACAGAACATGGACAATCACCAGAGCATTCACATCATGTTAGTCTCAGTCTAGGGCGTCGGACTTGTGTAAGGCGTTGCATGACAACCGCGGGTCGGTTGGAGACGGTTAGCGGAGCAGTACAACGCGGGGGGGATCGGCCTAATATCGGAATGATATCGGAAACAAATAGATTGCTACGGAATTGAAGGTCATGGAAATCAAAGCTTCAACAGCATACAATCCTAGAGATAGCTCAAAATCTTCTGGGTGTTGACTTCAGATCTTTGACAATTGCGCGCTTTCTTCTGTCGTCCCCGCAACCGAGTGTTTCTTTGCATCCTCGAAGCTTGCCATCTTGAAATCGTATGGCAGCTCAAAGTCCGCTTTTGGATCTCCCTCTAAAGGCTTGAAAGTCCACAACAAGGGAGTCCTTAACCGCAAAGACCGCGTCATCGTCGATATATTTGCTCTTCCGGTCGAAGATCTGGGTAACAATCGGCTTGTAGCCAGGTGCAGCGAGCTGAGACACGTTAGGGCATCAGGCTACGGGCCACTAATATGGATCTTGACGTACCAGGAAGTGTATATGTGCCGGTCGGAACGGATGCCTATCCAAAGCTTGTAGCATCTTGCCTGCAGGGCCATCGAAAGGTATGGGATAGGGCACCGGTCTCAGGCAATAGAAGCTATAATTTCCATCCTTGCCCGTTGTAGATTTACCTCTGAGATTCATCTCTGGCTGATCTGGATCCTGTTGTTCGTATAGGCCATTCGGTGCCGTATGCCATACGTCCACCACCGCACCCTCGATAGGCTGTCCTGTCCTGAAGTCTGTGATAGTGCCGTGTATCCATGTCCGATCGCCTTGCTCATTGATCTCCTTGGACACAATGCAGGAGGAGCCCATAGGCAGTTTCGGGGCGTTCTGGCGGTAAAAGGGCCCTAGAATAGCGGTTGCGGTGGGTTCGTCGGCGGCGGTCGAGGCAAGCTTGTAGGTGATTTCGTCGACGAGAGATTCGAGGCCGAGAATGTCGCAGAGCAGCTGGCCTTCATTGCGTTTGTCGTCCGACATGCGACCTGCTTCGTTCATCTGCAATTTTTTTTTAGTACACCGAGTGACCTCAAGAGATCCAACCAAGCATAGGAAGCTTTCCAACGTACCAACTCGACCCCTGCCATCCACTCATCGACCGTGAGTTCATTCTCCCTCGCAAAGTCATGTAGATGCCGTATCAACCCTGCTGTAAGTTGCCTAACCCTCGGCGTAGCCTTCGGTCCCGTCGCATTGATCACCGCCTGCGTGAAGGTCGGATTGAACTTGCGTGAAGGTCGGATTGAACTTGTGCTCCTGGCTGTTCGATACCGCGGAAGGGTGGTGGTCCTGTGTTTCTGCTGACATGACGTATTGACTCAATTGAGCTGTTGAACGTTGCGATTCCATCTATTAATGAACTGAGCTATCGCTTCTTCTATGCAGTCCAACTGCGACTGAAGCCTTTATATGGGGCACAATAAGAACAGTTCGGATGCTAGTAAACAGCGAATAAACGTTGGCCATATGATCAAGACCCAGCATCCGGCAGCATATGCGCGAGTCCAAGCACACCAGCGCAAGCATGACTTCAGCGCGTTTATGGTTGGCTTATGCTCGCGCGACGTTGGATGGCGGGGCTGTGGAGCAAAGGGTGTATGCACTGTACGGCATGAACGGAAGCTGTTGTCGGCAAGAGCAGCCCGAGCACTGGTGCGCCATCCGATGGGATCGCTGATCCGACCACTGAGGAAAGATGACATGTGAGAACGGTGACGAGCACATACACGAAGTAGCAACGACTGTTGGTGGGTGTGGTACGGCAACCACGCCGCATGTTTGATAGTAATTGTATATGCGCCAAAGAATATTAATACATGCGGGTAATTATCAAGTACGCAAGTACAACTAGATCCGTGTTGACCAACTTGATCGCTTTAAATGCTACCGTGTTACAAGGCAACTTGAACTATGAGCAAGGACCCAAACGCCAATGTTCATGTCTTGACAATGGGGTAAGATGATTAATCACGATCATCGTCGACTCTGGCACGCTTGGCTGACCTGCCCTCTGGCTCCTGGATGCCGTAACGTTTCTCGCCCGTCTTCTCACCCTTCTCACCACGAACCTCGTCGATCATCTGACTAATGTTGAACGGGTCATCGGTGTCTTTCTGGAATTGCACTGGTCCATCTCGAGCTTCTTGCAAATCAGCACCCTTGAATCCATCCTTAGCCTTGCCGAGGACTTCAAACTTGCTCGACTTGGTGATTCTGTCATACGTCTGTTCTTCGTCCTCTCCGTCGTCCTGTTGTAGGCTCGGGCGATATATGCTGCTTATGGCATCCTGCGCTGCGAACAGGGGCTTGTCATAGTGGTTGTCCTCGTTGAAACCAGCATTGAACCCACTGGACTGGTTGAAAAGTCGCGAGTCGTACATTGACTCTCCGCTCTGTGTTGGCTTTGCTAGACCAAGTGCAACCTTCTCAGATATGTCACGATTCTGCTCCCGGGCAAGCATCTGAATCTTGCGCTCAGTACCCATCTTCGACTGACGAAGTTCGCGTTGGAAATCCTCGCGCCGCTCCTTGCGAGCATCCATTCGCTTCCGCACTGCCTCCTCCTCTGAATCCGTATCCGAATCGCTTTGTGATCGTCTTCGGGACGCGTTGGCGCGCTCTTGTCGTGCCTGTTTCGCAAGCTCTCGCATGCGCTCTTCATCTTTCAGCTTCGCCTTCTCTGCTGCTCTTTGCTGTATGATTGCACGCTGCTTAATTTCCTCTCGTGCATGCCTATCTGCAGCCTGCAACGCTTCGCCGAATTGAGCAAACTTGTCGTTGATTGTGATGTCCTGCAGACCCCGACCATCGGCTGCCAGACGTTTGTCTAATGGTACGGTATAACCCTTGGGATTCTTCCAGTTGCTGATCGGGGGCGGGATCTTCCATAGTTCTTGGTCTTCGGCAGTCAGCTTTCGAGGCGGAGAATGGAGGACGGGTGGAGGAGGCGATGGCGGTCCGCGGGGAATGCGCTTGTGCTTGAACTTGGGTGGTTCCATGGGATCGATCTGTCTTTGCTGGATCTTGATGATGCGCGTCTGGCCCTGGGCCTGACCGTGTTGTGCGGTGGGCGTGTAACGAACGAAAGTGGGCTCGTCGTTCTTGCGTCCTTGTACGTTTTTTGGTTTTTGCGCGGCGTTTTGCCCTTGAACCAATGCCATCAAAGCCTGCTCAGTCTTCTCCTTGGTCGCTTGGACAACCTCGGGGGAGGGACGCGACAAGTCCAGCTCGCCGGCGTCTGCTTGTTGGCGCAATGGGATAAGGTCCTTGAAACTTGCTTGCACAATCCTCGAATCGCCGTGTCCGCGTCGCGCGATCTCGTCATACTTGGTCTTGCCCTCGCCGTCGACCCTCCTCACGAGGGCATTCGATGTGGATGGTGTGCCCTTTTTCCCCATGTCCAGCGGGTACTGCGCGACCAGCACTTCGGGGAAAGCGCCTCCATCGCCAAAGTCTAGATAAGGAGTCAGCGCATGTCTCGCGTGCATTTCGCATGTCCAAGTCTTACCTTCAGGCGCGCGGGGTCTCCAGTGCTGTCTCTGACCGTAGGGGGGCGGGCCCTTCTTCGCAACAACTTGCGCTTCGTATTGCTCGGAGGTTAGCACGCGCGTGCTGTTGGTGAGCTCCTCCTCTTCGCCCGAGTATTGCGGCTTCGGCAGCGACTTTGATAAAGTTGCGAGGGACATGGTCGGTGTACTCGCTAGAGCGGTTCGCGAGGTGATGAAAGTTGGGTATCGTGATCGATGTGCAAGGTTGTGGTGGTGGTTGATGGACAAGATTATTTCATAACCCCTCGGCGTTCTGGTTCAGCCAGCGCCGAGGTCACGTGCAACCGAGCCACAGAGCTAGCGTTTCTTCACGACGCCACAGCCGGGGAATGAGGTGCATTCAGCACTAGCGAATGCAAAACTAGGTTAAGTCCACCGCTATCGATATTGTGTACATGATAAGCGTACGAAACTTTGTATTGGGCGGGGGGTGGGAAATTACAGTGTCCTGGAAAGGTTCTCCTGCCTGCATTTTCACGACTCAAGCCACGGCGATTCAGACTTGTAACTGGACATGGGTGGAAATCCTGTCGTTCCAGCTCGCTTACAGCAAATGCAGGAACAGACTCGCTTGGCACAGTATTTTCGCAATCTTTGTCTGCCATGTTCGGCGGGAGAAGCGTGGAAAGCTAAGAGATGCGTTCCCGCTAAGGGCCGAGCAGCGGTGTGCGTTCACCGGACGAGATCATGTCGCCGACCCAGCATGCTTTTTGGGATAAACGAGGTAAAAGTAGGTCTGCTTACTAGGAATTCTAATCAGTACAGGGTGCCGTGTCTCATGTGCTCGGACAGAGGACTCTTGGACGCCATCGTGGTCAATCATCGAGATAGGGCAGAGCGTGTGATGGCTGATAGCAGAGATAGGTACTGGGCTGTCTGTCTAGTTAGCTGCACATCATACCGTTGCTAAGAGACGGTTTGGAAGGCCGCCATTCGTTCCAGAAAGGATTGTGACATCCCGTGCAGAGTGGCCCGGCACCCCAGCAACGAATGGGCCATGGTCAAGATGCTAGGGATCCCAGCGTCGCAGCATCGTCCTCTTTGAACTTTGAAGAGCGCATGCGCAATATACGACGGCTTGCGCGCCGACTGTGGGTCACAAAAGCAGCCATGGCAGGCTGAGTATTCTGAAACGTTGCCCGTCATCCCTGTCCGGTGTGCCAGCGCAGGCCTGCAGCTATGCCGACGCATTCTCGGAAACCATCTGTACGAGCATCACAACACCACACGCAAAGGCGCAACTCGACTTCCCAGACGACTCCGCCCAAGCCACCCAAGCATCTGCGCAGCAATACCGCACCCGAGCCGCCGACGCTCCTGCGCCTGCCGTCTGTTGTGAGCTCGGCCGCCGCAAGAAGACCCCCAGCCTCGCATAGTGGCCATGGCATAGATAACTCGCGCGGCCCTCCTGTCACGTTAGTTACACGCAGTCCAAGTTCGCAACACCCCGCCGACTTTGCCTATGCGCAGCAGCAATTCACCCACCCAGGCCTGGTTTCCCCCACTAGCTCCCACCACTCGAGCAGACGACGCGGGGAGGACGAGCTGGGGACCTCTAGTGAAGCCCCGCGACAACCACCACAACAAACAGGCCCAACAGACCCTGGGAATCTCCCCAGGCCCTGCCCACCGCGTAGAGCCTCCACCAGCGGCTCGAGACCCCCGCCGCGGCGAATGGCGAGCTCTACCGACGAGTCGTCCGACTACGACTCCGGCCCCCGCAGCCGCATGGAGGACTACCACGCGGCGCACAGCGGAAGGGGAGCGCCTGCGCCTGTGACACCAGGAACGGATGGAGAAAAGGAGGACCTGTTTCTAAACATCGCCGCCGACAGTGCGCCCAGGCCCCAGCGCCCAGCAGAGTCGACTGCGCGCGTGCATCGATTGAAGGTGAGCGCACCCCAATCTGCGAACTACACGTGCATGCCATACACGAGCGCGCAGATTCCACTATGCGCGAATGGAACCAGCAGGTGGACTTGGTGCCTACAAGCTTCCAATGCCTTCCGGGCGCACTCTGCCGCCCTTGATGCCCTATTGTTCTTCTCTCTACAAGCTGTATGCCATGCAAAGACCTTTGTAGCTAACCAGCACAGTCACGAGTGGCCCGAGTCAACAACCGACAGTCGCTCCCATCCGCACTGCAGTCGCCCTCGCCAGTACAATCGACCTCGGTGACGCCAACCACGAGCCGCATACCCTCCAGTGTTGCCATGGAAGCCAGGTCGAGCGGCCTACGTCGGTCATCGCTTTTGCCTACCCCTTCAAGATATGAACGATCCCCAAACTCGCCTGCGCCCGACGCAATACGAACCCGGGATCTCACCCACAAAGCCTCTTTCACCTCATCCAGAAGGGACGCAGAGCTCTCACCACGCGATTTCCTAGCCCAGTTCTCAAACTCATCCAGGCGACCATCCCAGCCTGAGGTGCAGCACACACCGCCAAGTCGCACCCCGGCCCATCCTTACAAGCCGTCAAACCTGTCACACGAGCCACGCACGCCCCAAGTGGAGACATCGTTTGAAGCTGGTTCACGCGCCGACGGTACTGAATCACATGGCTCTACGGGGCCCGCCGCATCTGTATGGGACGAGCTGGACGAGTTGAAATCCAGGATCCGTAAAATTGAAATGGGCGGCAAGATACCGTCGACATCAGGCGCCATCGTTTCTCAAGCATCGGCTGATCGCCCACGGACAGCCAACACCTCAGCTACGACAGTGTCCTCTTCACCGAACCAGCAGCGCAAATCGAACCCGTCTCCCTCCGAGTCGACAGTAGGTACTCATACACCCTCTAACAGTAAGACCCATCCTTTGTTGCGGGACGCTCTCGGCAAAGCCAAACAGCATGTCTCCCCAACTGTGTACCGCACCCTGGAATCAACCGCGACGGAAGCACTTGCGTTGGCGGAGATGAGCGGCAGTGCAGGACCGCAGGGCACACTCCACTCTGCTAGTTCCATCATCAACGGCTCTGTCGTATCAGATCGCCAGGTTCGTCGCAAAGCCGACAATCTCTGCCGCAGTCTCACTGAGCTCTGCATAGCCCTGTGCGAAACCAAGACCGGTCTTGCCAGCCCGGTATTCCGATCAAATGCAGCCACAATATCGCGTCGACCAAGCGTACAAATCAACGGCGACTCGCCAACAATCCGACAGAGCATTGAACCCGAAAGCAACACATTAACTGGCGTCAGTCCCAGTAGAGCCATGTCACGTATCGAGGCTCGGAGATCCAGTATGCTTGCTGTTGGGTCCAATGGCAACCAGAGAGAAACTAGCCAGGAACCTTACGACGACAGACACACTCCGTCACGCATGCAGCGAGCAGGCACTAGTTTCCATCAAGCACGCAACAGCGTGGATGAAGAAGACGAGGATCCAATATTTCGTGCGCCATCCCGTGCGATGACCTCAATCGACTTTAGAGCTCGTCACGGTGGTCAAACAGACAAGAACCGGTTCAGCAGCGGCAGACAGTACACCTCTCGTGAACCAATGCCTGACCTACAGCCATCACCCGCTCTTCAAACCACTGCCAGTCTCCGCCGGCCCAGTGTCTCAAGTAGTACGCCCTCGAACGAGCATAGTCTACTGTTCCGGGATGGCCAGAGCCGCTACGGTCACAATTTAGGTCGCGAAGGCTCGCCTGCGAACTACGAGAAAACCTTGACGGGAGGTCTACGACCAAGAGCGCAATTGAACGTAGCCCGGAATCCAAACAATAGACACTCTGTTGGTGGTGTTTCGGATATCGGGCGTAGCGTGAGCTTGGGCAGACGACTACGGGGAACAAGTATCGGAGAGTGAGCAAAAAATTAGCTTTCAAATCTCTTTGAGCTTCCATTAACGTTGTTGCGTTACCCTCTTAGCATACCCAGTCTCCTCTTTGATCGACGCGTAGTCGCACCGCGACTGACGTATCTAAGGCCGGATTCGCCGTGGGCACGCCAGCAGAGGCGAATCACACAAAATCGAACAAATATCGATACCCAGACACAGAAGCGCATGGGTGCATGTTAGGAGCGATATCTGCAGTCAGCCTTGCAAGGCACTGCCAAGTCTGGGCGATTTACAATTTAGGAGTTTTACAAAACATTGTGAGAAAAGAGTGTTCTCACGACTTGCATCTTTTACTATCAAGGGCCAACTACGGAGCATTTGTCATCAGCGTTTCTGCACGTTAAAAAAGATGACGCGTGAGCGCAGGATCGATCACCATTAACCTCATGATCTCACTTCCTTCCTTCCTTTCTTTCTTTTTCCCTCTTCTCGAGTTCATATACCAACACCAGATCGTTTTTTCCTTGATTTTTCTCTCTCTTCTTCGTCAAATATGGGTGTTGAGACTCTGTGTATATAGCATCTATCAAAACAGTCTTTCCTCTGTGTATATCAAATGTGGATGATCTTTGAACACTTACCAATCGAAGGCTGACAACTCTTCAAGGTTATACGGAATCGCTATCGCGATTTATGGGAAGGAAATGCGACGAAAAGACTCAATTGCTCTTCCAGGACCAACAGAGCTTGCGATACAACAGCGAAATAGCCATATACAACGAAATATACACCTACCATTCGCACAACAGCTCCACCAAGACCCTTGCTAGTGGCCCAAATCTGCACGTTGGCCCACGTCTTGCCACAGATGCCATATGAATGAGATCACTCCAGCGTTGCATATTAGTAGCTGCTAATTGGATGAGTCCCTCCCAGGGTTACATGTGGATCGTCATGTGATGCTGACCATTCACACAGGCCTCATAGCTGAATTGCAAGAGATATGTGGTCCTTGTTCTCATGGTATCTAAACGCCCAGACTCAGGACAACCATGGGTCGAGAATGCTGTGTACGCCCAAATCCACGTAAATCATGGCCGCCTGAAGGCAGAACTTGTTCCCCATCTCACTTCAGTCACCACCCAATTTGAGTGCCCTGTCATCCTTGAAGCAGTGTTGTGAAACAATCACATTCTCCAGGTTGAAGCAAACTGCTTCTTGAGAGCGCACCAGCCCACATTCACTTTCGCGTGCGCCTTTTTGGTTGTAGCTATGACGCAGCCGCGCTCACGCTGTTCTTCAAGTTCCTCTCTCGCACCTGTTTCCTCACAACGACCGGAACGCATTACAACAAATCCGCTTCTCGTAAATCCGCAATCAGCCTCGAATTCAACTGCAGCAAACTCGCGATCAAGGGCACCCGTCATCGCGCTAGCGCCTGAGCAAGCAGTGATTGTTCCTTCACGGGCACTCGCAGGAACTCACATCACGCAAATCACCACGACCTTCGACCCTGTACACTCTCCAACCTCAACTAGCAACACTCACCTCAGAAAACGAAACTACGACACCATGGTGGCGCAAGACAAAGTTTCCGACAAGCGCATGCCTGCCCAGGTCACAGCGCAGGTCGCGCCTACTTCATCAGACTCGTCCACCCCACACCCGGACTCACATTCTCAATCGCAGTCCGATGCCTACATCCCGTCACAAAACTCCGAAGCCGAACCTCTTATGTCTACTCTTGTGCGCGTTTCTACCAGCGAATCTGACTCTGATTCAAGTGTAGGTTCATCAGCGGTCGATGTTGACTCACCTAAGGGTACTGAGCCACAGATCGAGATGGAAGGTCTAATATCTTTGCAGTCACAAGAGGAAAAGCACGTCTATCACATGACCACCATTACTCCTCCACCGGTAGCGCCAGTAGTGACACCAGCATCATCGCCAGAGGATAGCCTTACGCCGCGCACACCATCAACGACAGCTCCCCCGTCTGATCAGACGCTCTCTACCCTAGACATCTTCGAGTCGCACAGCAAGAGAGCAATCGCAAAGCATTGCGAGCAAATCAATATTTTTTACAAGACGCGTTCTTCGATGTTGTATCAAGCAGAGAGGATGCTTATATTTGCATCCCGTGGATTTGAACGTGGAAATCTGCCTACGAGGCAGACAAGGCCTCCTCTGCTGAAGCGGCGTTATAGTATCGACGTGAAAACTACCAAGAACTGGGAGAAACAAATCAATGCCCGCTGGCTTCATTACAATTTGAAGGTAAATAAATTGCAGCCACACAGTCACTCTAATGCGCGGCCCACTAACGTTGTACAGGAAGATACTCCTGCTCTACGGTCTTACGAGATGGAACTTCCACTCGTTCTTTCCCCGCAGCGTTCAGTCCCTCACCCTAGTCGATATGCTGCCTTTGGTCCGGGATTCAATTTTGACCCTCCATACGACAAGGGAATCTTCCTCGAGCTCGGAGATGTGGTCATACACAATGAAGCTTATAACCTTATTAGTGCTACCGACACGAGTCGCTTCGGTTTGGAAGTATGGATGCGCGATGAGAGTCTGGATATGGCCCTTGAAGTACTCCGCTACGATGAAAATTGCGACGCTCACAGCATCGATATTGCCAACTCCACTGTGGCCCAAATTTGCTATTTCGCCGCAATGACTCAAGATGGCTCATCCGGAGAGTTCGAACAGTACAAGGCACGTTACCGCAACAAGAAATGGATCTTCCTCGTTTGCAACGATGCCATGGGTGATATCGAAAACAATGGAACCAGCGGCTCACATTGGTCGTTGGTAGCCTTGGATAGGATTTCAAAGTGCGCGTACTATTACGATTCTTTGTTCATCAATTCGAGCAAGTATCAGGGCTTGGGTCACGATATCTCCTGCGGTATGCTCACGATCCTTGGTGAGGACACGTCGCAATGGAGGTATGAAGTACAGGTACACAGCCCGGAACAGAACTTACATAATTTATTCAAGCACGATGGCGGTGCTTGTGGGCCTTTCGTATTCAAAATGACGCAAATATTGGTTGAACATATCAAAGGTCAGCAGGCGCTGGGTCTCGAGGATCAGTGCAGGCTAGAACTAGACCGCTCGTTTGCGACGCAATTGTTCAAACCGCTATTTCATTCGGGCCGTGTTCGCGACGAGATAAAGGCGAGGATCCTTCGCAGGCATCATATTTCCCGGGCTTCGGCGCTCGTAGACCAACACGACCATAACGCCATCTACGATGCGGATGTCGTCCTAGATGACAGGCCAGTCGTCGCATTTGAGGTTCCACCAAAACCAAAGCCTCCGGTTCTGCGTCGGACTCATCACATGGACAGGTACTCTAGGTCACATCACACAGGACGTCGTTGCTCCAGGGGCACCAACTACCATGACCCCATTGATGTGGACGACAGCGATGATAACTACATCACCTACGAGAACAGCAGCGACAGCGGCCATAGCACTGGATGGTCCTCAGGCGATGATACTACAGTCATTGGACAGCCCGATGACCCCGCGGAAGAGTCAGGCGTCGATATTGACATGGACGACGACGTCAACCTCTATGATGACCCTGAAGGCGGTGTTCGTGTTATCGACGAAACCGATGGCGTCCGAGACGAATACACATCCGCTACCTATCGGAGGACTATAAACAACTCGCCGGAGCCTGATGACGAGGAAGAAGGACCCAGTGTTACTAGGCTTGTTTGAACGCCTGGAAATGTCTCGGCGAAGCACTCCCAATGTTGATCGAATAACAACTGGCCTTGATCTTCACGTACAGAGGAATGATCAGATTTTGCATCAAGACACACACGGGTCGAACAACCGACCAAGCGTTTCACCAGTGAACAAGAACGCGTTCACGGTTATTTCATTGTCTTCGACTGAAAGCGAATATGTCCTTGAGAGATTCTCTGCAACGTTGCTCCGCTTTGGCGGCAACTTGACTTTTTCTTTCTTTCTTCCTTTCCACAACACTAAACCTGGTTTGTAAGGCATGGGAGCGGCGCACTGGACAAGATTTCTTTGCTCTGTCTTGAACCAACCCCTCCCCCGTCATGATTTGGTAGTTTACAAAGGAGTTCAAGGAGTCATGTTTGATTGCGTTTTTTGTTCTCCCATCAAGACACCCCTACAAATGGGCGTTGGTATGGATGGCGTACATATGTACGGGGTTGATATTGCAGATAAGTCAAAACCCGCAAGAAAAAAAGAAAAAGATTAATGTCAAAGCCGTTTTTCGACTTGACTATATCGTGGTGTTCTTACAGTGAAGTTGCGCCTTCCAGACTTGCGGCGCAATCAGCCATCACGTGCCCTCCCTTAACTCTAGGTAAATCGCCATCGCAATCTCAGCCACATCCACATCCTGTTTTTTGTTGCCCATCCATCCATCCATCCATCCTATGCCCAACCACCCGCACCAACCACCGCAGATCATACGGCTAAACTCGCCATCGGCATCGCAACGTGGTAGTGGCGGTGGCAAAAGCGTTTCACAAACTCCCCATGCAAGCGAGCCGAGGGTGCGGCGAACGGCGAGCGGGCAATGTCGTGCTGCGGATATCCCCTGTCTATCCTGTCCATCACTCAGGGAAAATCAGGGACATGCCGTTTGACTAAAATCCAGGGGCGTGTTGATCCGCTTTGCGAAGGGGTTGGTAGATGCGAACAGGAAGAGAAAGAAAAGAAGAAGAAAAAAAGCAATGATGCGGGCTCGACGCCGGGAGATCGTAGAGGGTATGACGTAATGCGCAATCCAGCCCCCCCCGCACTCCCCCAACCTCAACCTGGACCCTAACCAGACTTTGTGTGTGTGTGTGTGTGTGTGTGTGTGTGTGTGTGTGTGGGCGTGTGTTGTACAGTTTGTTGGTCTAGACCGCCTGCATCGAAAAACAAGTTTGCTAAGCGCGAAAACCCTGGTAATACTACTACTACTATCGGACTAGATGTCGAACCGGCGGAAAACGCGTGTAGTGTGTATATCAGATACGCATAACCAGAGGCCCAAGTTGCCGGCTGGCGATGTCTTGATCCACGCGGGGGATTTGACGAATCAAGGGAGTTATACCGAGTTGAAGAGGACGGTGGAGTGGCTTGAGAAGCAAGAGTTTGAGGCGAAGGTGGTGATTGCCGGTACGCACCCCCCCCCCAAAAAAAAAGCTGTTGTGCATTCCAAAACACGCAGTTTCGGAATGGGAGATGAAGTGATACTTGAGGCTAAATTATTATTAATAATAAAAAGGAAACCACGACATCACGCTCGACGAGGCGTTCTTTCGAGAGAACGAAGCATCGTGGAAATGGCCTTGTCCGCAGGATACGGATGCGTGTAGGAGGTTGTTGACGGAATCCGAGTCGATTACTTATCTGGAGAATGAGTGGACGGAGGTACGACTTCAAGAACGGGGGACGTGTTTTACCGTGTTTGGTAGTCCCTGTACGCCCAAGCAGAACCTGGCGGACTGGGCTTTTCAATACAAACACGGTGAGGCAGAGGAGGTGTGGAACAAGATTCCATGTGGTGTGGATATAGTAGTTACTCATACACCGCCAAAGGGGCGATGCGATGGAGAAGTAGCAGCGAGCGGGCAACAGAAAGATGAAAGGTCGGGATGCCCAGCCTTGTTAAGAATATTAGAGCAAGTCAGGCCGATGTTGAACATCTGCGGACACATACACGGTGGAAGAGGGGTGGAGACGGTACATTGGAGAAGATCTGCTGCTTCACTACATCAACAATCCACGATTGTGGGTAGCGGTACCCTAGTTTCAAGCGTGGAGTTCTGGAATGACCCAGGAGCCTCCAACAAGAAACTTTCTCTAGTCGATTTGACCATGCGGGCGAAAGCAGGGCGTGGTTCGGGCTGCGACCTTGCAGGCTTGACACGTCAATTGCAGCCTGAGTCGCGATGCGACCGTCTTCGAGGCCAGCCTCATGCGTCGTTTGTACCGGATCAGACAGGACATCAGCCCCCATCCGGTAGAGGTGAGAAGCTTATTCCGACGGCGAGCCTCACTGATGTTGCCCTGCGGGGCAATGAGGCGCTGTGGGGTGGAGGAGGAGGGGGCGACGCAACTGAGCATCACGACGAGAGCGATACCGGACATGGGTGTCCTGGCGAGGCTACTCAGTGTTACACCAAACGACAGACGGGTATGCCTTGGTCAGGGACGGACGTGGCGCGTGGCCAGACCACGGTGATCAACGCAGCGTATCTGGGTCCGAGAGTCGCTGGCAAAACGTCAGTTGCGTACAATAAGCCGATAGTCGTCGATATTGAGCTTCCAGTATGGGGCTCTTCGGACGAGCCAAGTGCGGTCTGCTAAAGTGGGACGACGACGGATCAACTGCAGCGTACCTGTCCCAAATGATATCATTCTCGACCAGCAAATCGACATTCTAGACTCAACACCTACATCATTCTGCTTTGCTGTTGAATACACCTTGGTGTCCCATCTCACTTGTTCCATGCAATGGTGGAGGACCACGTAGAAGGACCTGCTTCGCGGGCTTGTGAGCTGACCATGTCACGATTGGATGTGACATGCAGAAGCGCCCCGCCTCACCCCGCATAAGTGTATCTTATCGTCCATTCACGCCGCGGGCTAACGTCTGCTAGTCGGCACGGATCGAGTGGCAGCAAGTCTCTCTCTCTCTCTCTCTCTCTCTCACATGACATGGGATGGAAAAACCATGCTGACTGTCCTGGCGACGCGACGCAACCGCCGTGTCCTGACCCGAGTTGAGACACGACACAGGGATGCCCCTCAACGTGGATGGAGACATGTGCGGAGGATGTGCATTGGAGTGTGCCAAAGGCCCCGTGACAGCTGCCGTCTGGGTTGAGGTACACATGTGTCTCGGCGATGCGTGCCCTGTGCTTGGGCTGTACCCTATCAGTGCCGCTGGATTCGTCACGTCTTGCAAATGTTCATGGTGGGGTTAGGTGAGCATTTCTCGATGGTGTATGTGTGGTCACTTGGGGCTTGGGTGGTCATGCAGACTCTACGGGTTGATCCTATCAGATGCGGTCCGTGGGCAAGTCTCGAAACAGGCCATGTGGCCGCCTCTGGGCTTGATTGGAGAGAGTGTTTCATAGCCGCCGCGGCCGACGAGTCGACCTGCAGCGTGCTCATGTGAAGCAGCGGACAGCGGCCAGCGGCCAGCGGCTTGCGCGATGCGATGGGACGCGATGAGGGTGGCTCAGAGCGGGGGCCAGGGAAGTCCAGGAGCAGCCGTGACGCGGTTCAGCCGTGGACGAGTTTGGTAGGCGAGAGCTGGACCGTCTCGATAGCGCATGCATGTGGACGGTGATGAGTGATGAGCCTGTCTGCAGCAACCACACTCTGGCACACAGGGATGCCCAGGACGGCTGTTGAAAGCCTGGTGCATGCGAGCCTGATATAGTCACAACCGCACCCCCCGATGCGTGCAGGCTGACAGCCCCCAACCCAATATTTCTGCAGCACGATTCTATTCTTTGAAGCCCCAACCTTCTTCTCTATCCGATTCTCTGATTCCAGGCTACGCGGTGCGCTCCCGACCAGTGCCAGCCAGATCCCGTTGGCATACTGGCATACTGGCATATTGGCATTGTGGCATCGCTGAAACGGTGACGTCGCAGGCACCCACACCGCAAGTCCACCAAGCAGAGCAATCGCTGCTGCCGGGCAACCACGGGGGAACTAGACGTGAGGCGCTACAGGAGAAGCACATCCCACAGCCTCGCCTCACTATTGTCACCGACTCGGTGCCTCCGTGTCCGAGAACGCTGATAATTCCTTTGCAAGACTGCTTGATCCGAGTTTTCTTCCGCCGTCTTCGATCCGCCGCCGTCTGTGTCCCTGGCAAGACCCACTCTTCCTTAGGTCAGCAGATCCAAGCCAGCCATCCTCGTCGCCCGGTACCAGGAACACCCGCAGCCACCGTCCGCTCTCACCACCCGGCACCCACTGCACCCACTGCACCCGACTCACTCTCCTTACAGTCCCATCCATCGCTGCTTGCTTTTTGTTGTTGCTGCCGGCTACACAACAACCCGGCTGCCCAACACCGCCACAACTCGCTTGCTCATCATATCATTGACTCGATTGACTCGATTGGCCGCATCCGCATGTGCCAGGCCTGAGTCGCAAGCAGTCATTGCTGTCACACTACCTATAAAGAGACGCAATACCCCACATCCGACTAGCAGTCTCCTCCCCACACCGCCATGGACGAACCCACGCCCGATCACTACAAGGCCCTAGGCGTCGACAAGACGGCCGACGCCTCAACCATCAGGGCCACCTACCGCAAACTCGTCCTCAAGTGCCACCCCGACAAGGTCACTGATCCTGCCCTGAAGGAGCAGAAGCAGGAGGAGTTCCACCAGATCCAGCAGGCCTACGAGTGCCTCATCGACACCGAGAAGAGGGCAAAGTACGATTCACTCGTCACTCTCGAGAAGCTGCGCAAGGAGAGGGCGGCGAGAGGACCTGCGCCACGCGATAGGACTGCACGCTTCGACGTTCCCACTCCAGCCGGTGCGTCTTTCGCCGCAAGCGGACCTACGCGCTATACCACCGAACACCGCGTGCCAACCACAGCGTGCGAAGAAGAAGAACGCTATTATGCACGATACCACAGCCAACCGTCCAAATCCAGTGCAGCCCCGAGAACCACTCGCGAGAAGGAGTCGTCCAAGAGCTCCCGACACGCCAAGGAAGACAGATGGCGATCAGATCGCGACAAAACGCGTGCCAAGGAAGCCCGAAGCGACCGCAAATTCACCAGCGTCGAGAGTGAGTCATCGTCGGATGAGAAGGCGCGCTACGAGACAGCCTACAAGAACCGCACTGAGGAGGATGCTCGGCGCAGGGCAAAAGAACGCCGAACCTATGAAGACAACCGATACGCCGGCGCCACTCATGCTGTCCCTGCTCAGCGCAAAATGAGCGCCCAAGAACAGGAGGCGCTTCGCTACCAGCACAAGTCACGCGCACAGGTCGAAGAGGAGATATCTTCTCGTCCCTCACCAGTCAGGACGTCTTCGCGTGACTATTACAACCCCGAACCCCGGCTTGCACGACGCGATAGTGCACGACCCGAGCCTGTTCGCAGGTCTTCTGCCCGGCCAAGCAAGGAGAGACCGTCCATGTCCCGTCGGGATACTGATCGCACTGATCGCGGCATTCCTGAGGTTGTGGAGTGGGCCGATGACCGATACGAGGAAAGACGAGTACCCAGTTTCAAGCAAACGACTTCATCGCCTGCTGACCTCGCACGTGGAATGCCTCAGCGCTCATACACTGATAGGTCAACCCGACATGCCGAGAACACGCCACCGTCGCTCAACCGATCGACTACCATGCCGAATGTCCCACACGTCTCCTCGTCCTCGCGCAGAAAGGAATCCGCCACTTCCCGCGGCCCCTCTGGCCTTCGCGAGACCATGACACCGGAACAATACAGCAGTCCCGAGAAATACAGCAGTCCTGACAAGTATCCGAGTCCAGAGAGAGATGCTTTTCCCACCGTCCCACCTTCATCAACCGTCAAGACTTACTACTACCCCGTCGCCGGAGGTGGCGTATCTACCGGAGAAGCACCATCTCCAACTCCTCGCCACGTCGTCCGCGAACCCGGACGCCAACATCGTTCAAAATCGCCCATTGGCAAGCCCCCGATTGGTCCCAACCGTCCAGCAGAACCCACCACCGCATACCAAACCGTCCCCCGGCCATCCATGCCAAGCCGCACCGAGTCCAGTCGCAACATCTCGCCAGTCCGCGAAGACCGCGGACGCTCAGGAAGGCCCAAACTCTACGGCGAAGTCAGCGGCGAATCCCGACACAGAGTACGCCAGACAAGCATCGATCCCAACGATGTACAGTATACCCGCAGATACGGTCCTGAGGACGTCAGGTGGGCACCAAGGTCTAGCGAGGCTGATAGGGGCTATGCTAGCAAACCTCAGCTCGGTAGAACTGCTACATATGTTTACTAGTAGTCTGACGACAAATACACATGCACACATACAGAGGCATTTCATTGCCACAGGATACCCCAACTCCCGGCTATCGGATGTATACCGGGATCATACTTTGGTGTTTTTCTCTCTCTGGCGTTTCATGGACTATCCCTATCTCCTTTAGTTTTCGGTATCACTTACTCTACGGCCACTACACGCAAGTGCTGCGTTGGCGTTGCGGACTCTGTGCATTATTATCTGTATGCGTTGCTCAGACTCTGTATATTGCATATATCGAAGTGTGGCTAGCATTTCGATACTTCCATTCGTTTTTTCTTCCTTGCGAAAAGCCCCTGCTTTGACTTTTTCATTGCATGGACGGCTTTCACATTCGCTTTTTTTTTGGGAGAGGGGGGGGGGTGAGCATCGCTACATTACACGTTCGCTTGACACGAAATCATGGGTCTGGCGTTTCTATGCATGGAGATGCATGTAGTATATAGTTTGACAGTTAATTCCGCCATTCCTCAATCATCAAAATACATGAACTCGAATGAACTCATTATCCTAACCTGTGTACCCTGTGTGACGTCAATGAATTGCTCTCCTATTTCTATTCCATCCGTGGAAACTAGAAACGGAAATGTACGGCGTATATCTACGCTGACTGCCAAGCAAGTCGAATAATGGAAATTTACTCATTAGTACACTTCCCAAATCTCACACCGTAACCTCTCCTCTCCTTTCCTCTCTGCCCCACCCCACCCTACCCATTCTCACACAAACGACACACACCCCACTATACTCGCATGTAATCGTCATAACCAGTGTAATCGAATAACCAACCAACCAGCACCTTCCTTCCTTCCTTCCTTCCTTCCTCCCTCCCAGTCAGCCAACAGCAGCAGCAACAACAACAGCGAAATCCTACCCCACCCCTAATCTTCCTAGCAAGAAAGAAAGTAAATTTCCATAGTTGCCACACGCCCGCGCGCCCGCGCCCCACCCCGCAAAAGTGTCGTAACGGCATAAATTGCAGGTAAGGGTAAGATAAGATGGGACACATGTAAGCAATGCAATAATATATAAGATGAGAAGATTACCTAGATAATCACCTCAGCTGTTTTGATTTCTTTTCATGTCAGCAGAGACAAAACAAAAAGGGAATGGATGGGTGCTCGGTTGGACGGCTGTCTGCGGGGTAGAGTCACTCTATTTGCAAAGGGGCGCGATCCTTTTTTTCTTCACGCAAGTTAGCCAAGATTAAAGGGAGAGTAAGTAAGTAGTACAGACTTTGCCAGCAAAGGCCCCAAGTACACAGCGGGGTATAGAAAGCGAGTGGCAGATTCTTCGTTTGCTGAATATATGTGTTCCATTCATTTACATAGCCTTTTCCACCCCCCCCCCAAAAAAACCCCCCTAAGACGATCCATAGAGAGGAGGAAGAAAGAAAAAAAAAGAAGAGGAGAAAAAAAGTCCCGAGGATATTTCGACCCGTTCAAAGAGAACCCCGCCCCCCAAAGTCGAACCTTGATTTTCAAATCCTACATTTCCTGAAAATTTCTCTCTCCAAGTAACGCCTTTCACTGGCTGAAATCGCCAAGCAAAACATAAAAACACACACAAGAAAACAAAACCAAAGGACGCAACCCAAGACGCAATATGGGTGCTTTCTGCCAGAAGACAGCGCTTTGCATGGCTCGTAACATCGATACTGAGGTTGTAAGCAAGGAGATAAGATAAATATACAAAAAGGCAGCGAATGTAGCAATGGTGTTTGTCGAGGGAAAAGATGTGGTAGTAGTGTGTGAAGGAGTGTAAGTATATGGAGGGATGGCGGTACTAGGTACTAGAAACTAGAACATTACTCTGCGTAATTCAACGCGCATTAGCCTCCACATGCGAATATGGGAGCCGTAGGCAAATACGGACTTGCAAGAAAGAAAATGTTACCACAAAAGAAATGCTAATGAGAAAAGGAAACAAGGTGGTACTCTTGATAGGCTCAAAAGCTTCAATTGAGCCGACGGTACCAATGATGCTTCGCGTTCAGTGTCCACTGCAAGGCGGGCCAATGCAACGTGCAGCTATCAGGAGGCCGAACGCTCAGTGTTGGTGGCGTGGCGAGCTCTTGTTGGCCAAGGACAATCTTTCGGAGAGAGGTCGCGTAATTTCCGAGAAGGCGGCCGAAGCTACCAAGACTTGTGAGCGCAGCAAAGTCTCCGGAAACTACTAGATCGAATAGGTCTACTGTGTCTGTTTTGAGTTTACGATTCGGATATTCTGCGCCGTCGCTCAAAGTACGTCCCAAATGTTACGAACAATGGGATTACTGCCAGTCTGAACAGGACTCCGAGGATCAACAGCGGCCTTCTCTGGTGTCCATTGGCGGGGTAGTGGGTCCTCCCACGCGACGTGGCCGTTTCTTCCATCCTTGATCGTCTCGTTAGAAGACACCGGACTCGTGTCACCGCCAGATGACTGGAGTTCGAAGTGGAAAGGATTCCTTGTAAACTCTTCTGCACGTGGTGACATTATTGCGTCAATATCATCCGCAGCATGTTGTGGAGCCGATGGTTTCGCCAGTTTTGACTGAATCACCGTCTGCAGCTTGTGCAACTTCCGCTGTTCGTGCATGTTGGGTGATGAAAACCTAGTTCGAATGACCTTTGCAGGACTTGAGAGGAAGGTTTCGCTGGGGGATCGGGGCGTATCCGGTGCCTTGGGGAATGCCACAGGAACAGTTGTAGCTGAGTCGATAAGGACTGAGGCATGTTTTTCGGGAGAATTGCGAAGGCTGTCGATGCGTGGCCCGGCCGCTTGGCTAAGTTTTGGTGTTGACTTGGACAGCAGACTAGGGGATTGGAAGATAGGGTTCGTTTGTGCCGTCCCGTCAAGTGATGCGAAGCCGTTGAAAGTCTGATGTGCAGGCGGAAGGATGGCTTGGAAGGATGGACGTCGATCCTCAGCTTCAGAGTCCTTGATAGCCGCTATGCTGGGCCTGTCGAACGGATTGAAGTCGGCTCTGGTTGGTGATGTCAAGCCAAATGGATCCTCATCTGCTCTCCTTGGCTTTAGTGGAGTCATGTGGAACTCTGTGGCACGTGGTGACTTCAGCTCATCTTCCAGGCCTGTATCCGTGTTACCGAAGATGTCACTGGGGAACTGTGTAGCGATTGGCGAAGTGATCTCAGGCGCTCCAAAACGGTCACCATTGTGTGAAGCCTGCAACGGTGGGGGTTGTCCCAGCTCGAAGGAGGTAGCGCGGGGCGACGAAGGAGCGAAATATCGCTCGTTGTTGTCCCAGTCGAGCTCTTCAGGCGCCGGCGCCGGAGATTGGCTATCTAGATCATAGCCTGTCGGCCATGGGTTGTCAAAGGATGTTTTGATCGGCGACATGACCTCAGAATCGGGTGTCTCATAAGAATTAAAAGAGGGTATGTTGAAGCTCGCTACAGCAGGGGATCTAAGTGGCTCGAATCCTGATAGTCGCAAAGGCGCTAGATGCCTCTCCTCTGTTCCATATGATATGCTCTCGTCGTTGCTCTGGCTTAACCGCAACGGAAGTTGACGTGAAAAGTTGGGAACGAGGGGAAGCTTAAGAGTAGATTCTGAAAGTTCTTCGTCGTCAGAGACATCTTCGGTCTGGATAGTCGGCAGGTTGTCGTTAGTTATAGAGACCACAGGCACGATGTGACCCTTTGGATCGACATAGGGCGTCGTCGTTGGAGAAGGCTGCGATGAGAGTTCGAAATGCGCTGGGCTAGAGTCCCATGACCGACGGAAGCCAGGTGAGAAAGCCCCAGTGGGTGCCGATAGGGGTCCTGGAGATATAGCAATCATATTGCCTGTACTCGCCCGCTGCATGCTGATATCGCTGTCAGGTGGAAGTGGTGCCGTTCGTGGAGTGCGCGACCCTGAACCAGAATCCCTGTCATATGAAGAGTACTTGTTGGTTCCTGTAGAGCGGGCTGTAGGAAGACCGGCAGATCGACGTCCATATCCTTGGTTGTGAAATGAGCGACTTTCATTCTGTCTTAACAAGCCGTTGCGGAACTCTTGCAGTTGCATGATGAGGTTCATGTTCGGCCCGATCCACTTGCTTCGCTTCTTCGCCTTGTCGTACGCTTCTTGTACGCTCATCTGTGGATCTTTGTAAAGACCGTAGGCAACGATCAAACTCGCAGAGCGACTGACACCACACTGACAATGGATAAGTACCCGCTTTCCCCGTTGCACCCTCTCGTCTATCATCTTGACCAGCTTGTGGAGGTCAGGGACAATATCCGTGTTGTGTTCCCAAGGCATGTGGATATACTCAGGGGTCTTGTATGTTTTGCCGTCGATAACAACCTCGCGTGGTTGTATGGTCTGCATGACTGGAGTCGCCTTGGGTGTGGTTGGCGAGCTATCTCCCATGCCAAACGACTGCTTTGGCCGTTGTGCAAGGGTAGCGAAATCAACATTCTCCGCTGGTGGGCCGTCTATGCGCCTGGCGTCAATGTCTTTTTGGGACTCGACCGTTGGCGTGGTGAACGGGTTCTTTACTTCGCTCGCGACGTTGATGATTACATCAAAAGTTGTGGCTTGCACAGCGGTCGGCTCAAAGTAAAGATATACGCCAGACTCGTATATACAAATGGGCCCGTTGGGATAGGCAGCTGGCTTCTCCTCTCGCGATTGTGGGACATCAAAGTTCGGCTCTTGATCCTCCTCCTCTTCCATCTCAAAGGGAACTTCGCTAAGACCGCTTGGCTTTGGTGCAGCAGGACGTAGTGGAGGCAGCTGCATGCCACTCATCGGATTCATACTCTGTGGACATAGTGGTAACGAAGGAGATGACTGGAAGTGGCGAAGGGGCGGGCGGTTGAAGGACGGTGTCGAGGGTATCAGCAGCCGTACAGGCTTACTCTCGTTGCTGCCGGGGGTTGAAATTGTTAAACTCAAGTTGGATGGTCGACACTTGGGTGGAGTCGGCGGTTTGATAAACAAGGGTGATGGTGGTGCCGAGCTGTTCTTCTCCTTAGGTACTACTGCAATAGGAGCAGGTGTATTCGCGCGCAGGTTGCTGAGTGAAGACGTCGTGTTGATACCAAGGTTCTTGAGATTCCGAGGCTTCTTTGCGGGTGTTGTTGGGCGCTGTAGCTCGAAGAAAGTGTTGGCTGACGGGTCTCCGGCTGACGCTTCTGTCCTCCTCGACCTGAAGTCGGCGACGAAGGACGAAGAGGCAATTGTCTTTGCGAGAGGTGATTCGGGTGACACGCCCGGCGAGGGGTCTGTTACAGACGACGAGTCCATGGTCGAGATGGTTGTGGTCGGAGAGTTGTCGGAAGAGCCTGTCGATGTACTGTCGCGACTGTCGCGACTGTCGCTGTGGATGTGGAAGGAGGAGAAGGGTGCGCCCGTGTTGGTGTTGGGGCTCGTAGCAGGGCGTACTACATTGCCGCCATTTTGACCCTTGTTGTGGTGATCTCCTCCAAATACAGCGCCGAACGAGGGCATTGGCATAAATGATCGCGCGCTCGTTTGAACCATGCTGGGTCTCCGAGTCGTAGAGTGTGTTGCCGAGCGTGGGCAGTGGTTGCCGGAGCTACTGGGCCAACGTGGAGCTCGCGGTGGGTTGGTGCAGTGCGTGAATGACTGCTCGAGTTTCTTGGAAGGGAAAGAAGAATTAGGTGTAGAGAAAGCCCTTTTGTGAGTCGGACTGTCAGCGTCATGGGATATTGTGGGCGAGGCAGACATGGCAGGCGCATGTGTTTCGAAACGTGGGCATGGAGACGGGGGAGTGGGGTAGGGAGGCTGAAGACGGGTCTTGCAGAAGCTGTTTCCAGACTCGAAAATGGGTGGAAGAGTGTACATGGTCAAGCACGCAGTGGATGGCAGACGACGAGTGCCCGTACACTGCCTTCTGCACAGTCATGCTCGCTCGGACGGACAAGGAGGCACAGAAGGGTGGAATTGGGACGCGAAAAGGACTTGCAGCTTACCTGGTTGCCAACAGCAGTGGAGCGGGGCGCTGGTGTGGTGAATTGGAGCGAGAATGCCAGATCCTCTACTAAGCGCCTGGGGGGAAGGAGCGACTAGGCCGGCGATGCGCCTGTGCCTGAGATGATGCGGCGTAGTGGGCAGAAAGGCCAAGTCGAGGCGACGCTGCGGGTGCGGGTGAGAGGTGAGGGCGGTGGTGCGGAAGACGCTCTCGACGTGGTGGCCGCGCTCACAATGACAATGGCCGTGTATTGCGACACACACTCTGGACTTGGGGTTGCTGTGGTGGCAGAGTGGTGGCCAGCTTAGAGCGGACGAGGGAAGCCGGTCGATCGCAGAGCCGCTGCCGCCTGGGTGTTGGGGGGAGCGATGGTGGGCGGGCGAGGCGGGCACGCTGTGTGTCGTGATTGAGGCGGCGTGAATGCGTCCTGTCGATGGATGGATGGGGGAGACGAACTGCGAGGCAACGCTAGTGGTGGCTCTGTGGAAGCGCCGGCGTTCCAGGAATAGCAACCGCCGCCGGTGCGCTACGAGGCAGCTGCGACCACTAGCACACTAGCACGCCACGGCCATGGGAGCCTTGGGATTACACTACACAAACACGCCAGTCCACTCGGTCGCCATGTCTACCGTACCGCTGCCGATCCACCCTCTGCGGCCGGTATGCAGTCGTCGTTTGCCACGGTCTAGCAAACAAAACCTCTGCTCGCTGCCTCCCCGGACCTTTCGCACCTACATAGTAGTCCACGGAGCCCCCCCTGGACGCCGTAGTCTGCAGGCGGGTAGGCTTAGACGAGAGACCTCGGAAAGAGGTAGGGGTCCGCGCATATTGCAGCCACCCCAGGCAGTACCTAGGTGTGGAATCCGTCCCGTCTCTGGCCCGGATGCACACGAGATGAATTACTCGTCGTCGGCGCCCATCGCAGCAACCAACGGCGTCGTCATTCTTGTCATCCTCCCACAGCCATCCTCTCGACACGCCCTGCGTCTTCGACGGCGACTGACTTCATCGCCGCCTTCTGAGGCATGCAAAACAGTCGGACCAGATATCTCTAACGTGAAACGCACCGTGGAGAGTTGTCGACCCACCTGTTGGCGGGGTGAGTGTGAGTATTCCGCGTCTTCGTCATGTGAGTACTCCCACGCGTTTCATCTCTCTGCCGACAGTTTCGTAATCCCAAACTCAACCACAACATATGTGGAACTCTCTCCCGCATGACTGCTAGGCAGAGCCGCAATGTAGGCTCAGTGCTGCACCTGCCGAAACTTACTCCCACCTCTGCCGCTGCCTGTGCCCTGGGTGTTGGTAATTTGTTCTTTTGTCACGCAAAACCCCGATTCGGCCAGCCCACACCGCATGCGTTTCAGCACCCTTAACACCGGCAGAATCTGTCGAAAAAAGCAACACGATATCAATCTAGGCATCCATGCGAACATCTAACGACTCAGTTCACTCCGCCTCATCTCCATGGGCACGTGCTCTTAAGATCGGGATAGGGTTGACTGAGCGACTCATTGGTAGTTTCCATACTTGCCAAATGGCGACGTGGAGAGATCAGAGCCCATCTCTTCGCTACCACCTACATGGTAAACTCGACTGAACCGAGCGTGGTGAGCGTTCTGGCCTCTAACCCAAGGCTCACAACATGGCCCGAGTCTTCATGCCATCCGCCTTGAATTTACAATTAACCAAACTGTTATAGAAGCCGTGGTAGAACATGTTGGTTCGCCCGCTATGAGGGCGAGTTGGTCCAAATAGCACACTTTTTGACATAAGGGGTGATATATCACGGGCCTCTGTAAGGTTCAGATGTTTGCGATCGTGCCCGCGGACCGAGAAACCTAATACTTTGCGACGTCGTCGACCAACACGCAGGGACGTGAATGTTGGTCGACTTGACCATAGATTTGGTTGTGCTTGAAATCTCAACATTACCAAATTGCTTTACTGCGCTTTGTGTTGACACAGTACTCAAAATACAGCACCCTCCCCATGCTCAACTGTGTGCATAGGCCAGCTTCATTAAACTCGTGTCTGATTTAGACAATATGACGCACATGCGCAACTAAGAAGCGAAGATAGCATCCTCGTTATTGCAAGGATGAAACCAGAATTCTGACAGAGGCATGATACCCAGGTAGACCGTAGACCAGTCACTAAATCCGAACAGGAACAGTGATTCGGATGGGCTATGGATCACAGAACCCAAAAAGTCACGTGGTTCAACCACTGTAGACTACTAGACTTTAATGTGATCGTATTAGGAGTGTAATTCTGATATGAGATATTAGTCGCATTCAAGACAATCAAACGTCGCAGGATCTGCAGCTGTGTATATGCCAATAACATGTCTTGTACCTGATCTTAAAGCCATCTTTCTGTCAACGTTACCATTGTTATGCTAGAAGCGGTGTATCGCCTATTACTTGGAGTTTTGAAAGTGTTGATGGATCCTTGAGATGTTCGCAATTGTTCATGTTTCAAGGCTAGCATACTATACTGTAGATAGGCGGCTGCAATAATATTTCCGAGCATGTAATTTCGAACTAGAAGTTGCTTCCAATGTGCGTAGCAGTTGCGGCAGATACTTGTGAAGATGATCCAAGGCTGGCGCTCATCGAAACAACGACGCCAGTCCACATCCGGCGCTAGCGCGACACCAACACTGCTAAGCGACAATCGAAATTCAGTGAGAACATTGACGACTCTTTTTCGCGACAACTAACACCAGGTCAATACACAACAGCCACCATGTCGAGGCCAACCATCACCGTCGTCTCCGCCAAGGGCGAGGCCACCAAGGACACCGTCCCCGTGCCCAATGTCTTCAAGGTCAGTTCCGCCGCAGCTCGAACTTCACGATACGACGCAAACCACAATCGGAGGAGGGACACTGAGAGAGGCTACAATGGCAACTGGAGCAACGCATACATGGAAAGATATCTGAAAGAGTGAGGGTGCGGATGGCAGCGGGAACAACTCGCATTGAGCTGGAGACTTGCAGATTTCTTCCTATGATGTGTGGTCATGAGATTTTTGCGAAACTTCGCACTTTCTGGGTTGCCTGCTCCTCTCAGTCTCTGGGAGATACGCAATCTGTCATGGCAGTTCTGCTAGACTTCCGGATCACATACCACTCTACAGAAACTTCTCGGAGCAATGCTGACAATCCATACAGGCACCCATCCGCCCTGACATCGTCCACGCGGTGCACACTGGCATGAACAAGAACCGCCGCCAGCCATACGCTGTGTAAGCCTACCTCGCGCACTGGACCACAACTCAATCTAACAATAAGCAGCTCCGAGAAGGCTGGTCACCAAACTTCTGCCGAGTCCTGGGGTACTGGTCGCGCTGTCGCCCGTATTCCCCGTGTCTCTGGTGGAGGTACTCACCGTGCCGGTCAGGCTGCCTTCGGTAACATGTGCCGATCCGGTCGCATGTTCGCTCCTACCAAGGTCTGGCGCAAGTGGCACCAGAAGATCAACCTGAACCAGAAGCGTTTCGCTACCGCGTCTGCGCTCGCTGCTTCAGGAAGCCCTGCTCTCCTCCTTGCCCGCGGTCACGCCATCAGCACCGTCCCTGAGGTTCCCCTTGTCATCTCATCGACTGCTTTCGCCGATGCCGCCATCAAGAAGACCTCCGCTGCCGTCGCTCTGCTGAAGGCTGTCGGTGCTGGTGCCGATGTAGAGAAGGCCCGCAACTCGCGCAAGCTCCGTTCTGGTAAGGGTAAGCTCCGTGGCCGCCGCCACAAGCAGCGCCGTGGACCCCTCGTCATCTACAACCCCGACGAGGATGGCAAGGAGCTCGTCCTTGCTTTCCGCAACATCCCAGGTGTCGAGACCTCATCTGTCTACTCCTTGAACCTCCTCCAGCTCGCCCCCGGTGGTCACCTCGGTCGCTTCATCATCTGGACCTCGTCTGCTTTCAGCGCTCTCGACAAGGTCTACGGATCCACCACCGAGCCCTCGGCGCTTAAGAAGGACTTCCTCCTCCCATCAACCATCATGAGCCAGCCCGACCTCAGCAAGATCATCAACTCCAGCGACGTCCAGAAGGTCCTCCGCCCCGTCCGTGGCGGAGCCGTCTCCAAGCGTGGTGTCGTACAAAAGAAGAACCCGCTCAAGAACTTCCAGGTACAGCTCCGCCTCAACCCATACGCTACTACCTTCTCCAAGGAGAAGTTGGGTCAGAAGAAGCTTGAGGCCAGCAAGCCCGAGCCTGCTGCTGAGACCTTCCTTGGCCTCCTTCACGAGAACTAGATGGTTGTTGGTTAGTGTTATGATTTCCTAAGGTGTTCTCTCTTCGGCTGGGATGGACTGGAATGATGAATAGCTATGATAAATGTAGCTCTTCACAAAATGCCTCTGAGAAGGTTTCACTTCCACTCTTATTCATGACCACTTGAAACTGCAAAGACCGCGCAATGACATTGGTGCATGGCCCTTTGATATTTATTGTATTGACAGGATTTTTTCCTAGTATCCTGCCAGAGGCTTAAAGTAGTAATAACCTTCCATCGTCAATGTTGGGCTGAGGTTTGGTTAAGCACCTCGAGGAAGATGTAATGTTATGCTAGTAATACCCCTACCCAAAACGCCGTCGCTATGCTGAATAGTCCTCATCGCCATGGCACCCAAATTGTCCCAGTAGCCGTGAGGAGACGAAGACATCCACTCTCATTTGAACAGCCTCCTCCCACCTGTCCTCCCCATAGTCCTCTCCACCCCTTCTAAACTCATACCCGCAAACCCAGCACCCCCACCATCACGATCCCTCTTATACCGCCTCAGTGCCTCTCTTAAATGCGCCGGTGTAAGCGGTCCCTTATCACACGCCTTCAACCTTTCCTGCAAACTAGCATCCTTCTCCACCTCCTTCCACAAACTCTCCGTGCGATCAACCTGCGCCGGATGCCACCCAGCGCTCGTGATATCCGAGTTGGTGGGACGATTCCTCTCATCTTTAATGTGCGCACTGGGTCTAACTAAGCTCTGACTCAGGATGGGCCCAGGGAGGTTGGGGTTGGGCAGGTGAGTGCGAACGGCGGACCATTCGTCGCGGACGGTGAGGGCGCGGTCGATGAGCTCGCCAATGAAAGTCTTGGAGTAGGAGGTTACGGCGATGATGATGGGCTGGGGCACGGATTGGGAGAGAGTTTGGTTGACGAGTTTACGGACGGTTTCGCGTTTGAGGCGGATGCGGCGGTAGGTCGCGTAGCGGTCCATTTGCGCGGGCGTCATGAAGTCTTCCAGCATGCTGTTTTGTCACATTTGAATCAGTAACCTGGTCTTGGATAGCAGAAGGGTGGTGGTGGTGGTAAGAACGTACCGCTCGTATTCTTTCTCTTGCTTCCTTCGTGCTTCAACACTCATGCCGCCTTCGATTTCCATGCCCATCTCCTCGCCCATCTCATCGTCGTCGTCGTCTTCTACTTCTTCTCCTCCGTCGCCATCTTCGTCTTCGCCTGCGATTGCACTACGGCCGTCGGCGCCTTTGCCTCCTCTTATGCTTGAGCCAGCGACACTGCCTCCGTCTCCACCCTTCTTTCGGCGCTTCTTCCCTCCTACGCTGTTGATGACCGATGTGGTGATGTTGCTTTCCACGGACGGTGAACGCGAGTATTGGCGCGGCGAGCCACCGACTGATTCGGCATCTGGTGAGAAGGCGTTGCGCAGATTGGACGGTTTGCGCTTTTTGGCGGGCGCGCCAGAGTGCGAGGATATGCTGCCGCGCTTGCGACTGCCGGGGACGTTAAGCTGTGGGATGTGTGGTGGCGAAGCCATGGGTCGCGAGTTTGGCACAAATGTGGTACTCTATTCGTGGCGTGACTGTAATGCGGGTTGTGGTGGAAATGCCGACTTCTGTGGATTTGACAATGGAGCGACCCTGGGGAAGTCGCGATCGTCGCCAAGCAAAACAATACAGCGACTACTAGCGCGTTTCCCGCTCGGAAAGCGCGACCGGGATGGATTTCGTCATCGACGCTCGAGAGATTGTTAGTTGCGCCTTTGCCTCTTACTGAGCGTCTGCGCTCTAGACTCTCACCATGTAAAACAAGATATCGGCAGGTCATTTGCCATTAATCTCAATCTCATAGCATCACCTTGTCCAATTTCACTTTACGCCGTATATTCGCATCCAGCCCAGAGTGAATAGAAGATGCCATCCTACGAAGAATCGTACGGCCCACAAGCCGCCCAGACAGCAGGCACAGGCGCAACAGACACCGATGGTGCCGTTCAAGCACCGCCCGACTCCAAATCCCCCTCTGAACTCCCACCAGCCGCCCTCGACCTAGCAGCGCGCCTCTTCGACCTCGCCCGCAGCGGTGACACATCCACTCTCTCCCAATACGTCAGCGCTGGCATCCCCAAGAACCTCACCAATGCATCCGGCGACACACTCCTCATGCTGGCCTGCTACCATGGAAACGCCGAGACCGCGAAGATGCTTTTAGATAGCGGTGCGGATGCGAATGTGCTGAATGGGAGGGGCCAGAGTCCTATCGCGGGGGCGGTGTTCAAGGGGTATGACGACGTTGTTAGGGTGTTGTATGAGGGGGGAGCGGACGTACAGAAGGGACAGCCGAATGCGGTGGATTGCGCGAGGATGTTTAAGAGAGGGAACTGCTTGAAGCTTTTTGGAGCGGAAGAGGGGGAAGGTACTGCGGTGGATGTTGATGCGCATGTCGCGTCGTAGTGGAGAGATTCTCTACGGTGATGGCTTGAGGATTTGAAGGAGATGTTCCTACAATCCTACAAAGGGCGCAACGACAGCGAGATGGTATAGGTGCATTACTACAGAAGCTGAATACCAAACTTCAAAATTACGAACGAACCCATCATAAAATCGTTCAGTCTAAACCGCTCAGGGTAAAAAAATCCTATGGATCATGGTATCATATCATCGTCCGTCTGCTTCCAGCTCCCTACTTCTTCTGCTCTCCCTTACCACCGCCAAACATACCTCCGATGTATCCTCCAGCATTCTTCGCCCCGTTAGCAACACCCTGACCTGCACTCTGCGCGCCTCCCACAACACTGCTCGCGCCACCCTTGACCCCCTCCGCAGCCCTCTGACCATACCCACCCAGTGGACCTTGTCCCTCGATAGGCCTGCCCTTGTCGTCCTTGCCGCCCCGCTCAGCACGGTTAATCCCCTCTTTAGACACGGCATCGCCGAGGGGTTGCGCGATTCCGCCTTTGCCAACTTGGCCGCCGACGAGGCTGTTTACGCCGTCTTGGAGGTTGTCGACTTGGGATACGCCGGTGACTTTGGTTTTGTCGAGGTTCTCTGCGAGATGTAGTGTTAGAGATGTCATGTCAAGAATGCGCACAAGATTAGATAAGGGGGTTACAGAAGAACAAGACGTACGCTTGGTGGCGTAAGAAGCCTTGTTATCCTTGGTAAACCACTTGAGGTACTGGTCCTCGATCCATGGCATCCATGTTTCGTATTTTTGGTTGTAGTACTCTCCTGCGGCTTGCTTGTAGGTTTTTGGGGAACCTTTGTTTTGGTCTGTCATCTTGGGCGGTGGTAGTGCTCGATACGAGTTGTGTTGGAGTATATATAGATGGAGAAGTAAAAATGTCCGCAAAGGTTTGTTTCAGGGTGGTGCTGTTCAGGTTGTGGGTATTTGCATGTGCAACATCCAACACCTAGATCAGACAGCCGACATATATACTCCGCTTGCACATCCCGTGTGTACGCCATCTGCGCCAGCGGTGATCTCATCTTAGATCACTTGCACCGTGCTTGTTGCAAGTTTGTGGCCCGCTGTCGTGGCATGTAGACAGGGTTGTTGCGCAAGATATGAGTGCGCTATACGTCATCTGGACCACAGGATCGAGACCGAGTGATCGTCCCGCGTGGAAACCTGCACATCAGCCGTATCTCTTAGCTGGGCATCCGCCATCCAAGTATCTACGCATGGCCATGGGCGCCTGGACCCTAGGGCGGGGTGTCTGGTGCACTCGGCATGATTGGTGAGTAGGGTTGCGATTGTGAAGGTTGGGGTTGCTGCGTGTGATGACTGGACAAGTGGAGCGACGCTAGCAGGTGGCTGCGCGACAGAACCTCACGACTGCCATCTACATGTTTGACAGCAACCTGCGCTGTTTGCGATGACACGAACGAGTCGCGACACCACAGCGCCATAGCTATGAACATCTAGGCGAAATATCATAGTACGCGCCTATAACTTCTTAAGCCTCAAGGCGGAATCTGACACATTCAATGTTGTTTCTTGGTGTATTTGTGATGCGGTTATCACATTCTATTCTCAAAACTGTCATCTCATAGTGCTTTTCCGATTCAATACTCGGTTTTCATCTTCGTTCATTGTCGTCGCTTTTTGAAGAGCTGGCTGTCTGCCATCGTTTTTTACCGGATCTATCTGCTCATGCCAGAACGAGTGAACGGCGGGACAAGGCAATGTAGCGCGTCAACTCTTTTACATCTACATTGTCTACCTTCATGTCCTTTTCTGCGATGAGTAGCACGTATTCCTCTAATCTTATACGGTTCTCGTTGTGTGTGTTCATCGGTGATTCCGCCCCGTCCATCTTGTTCACTTTCCTCACTCACTGCCGGCTACACACCGCTTCGTACAAAGCAGCGCTTCTTCGTTACCTTGCCACCAACCACGAGTGAATTCTTGGCGCTCCTAATCTCCTCCTCTCAATTCTCTCCCAATCGCCCATTCAATCTCTTACACCCCCGCCCGTTCACATTTGCAGCGACCAGCACGGTCCATCGTTTCCATAGCCAAACTGCGGAATAAGCCAAATAGGTTTACTATCGCTCAGAATGTCCGACTTCAATAGCGCCGATACTCCACCCAGACCCAACGCGCGACGCATCCGACGGACCAACCGTTCCAATCACGAACCTCTTTTAGGTGCCACGGGAGACCCAATCATCGATAGGCAAAGTCAACTTCAGCTAGTCGAGGACCTCGTGCTACTCTTCCGTTTGCTCGATACAGCTGAGCGTCACGAACCTGCGCCACCCGCGGGAACCATGACTACACCTCCTACATCTGGCGATAACGCTGCCGCAGTCCCCGTACCAGCGCAGCGAGGACCCAAGAAGCCCGTCATAACGCTCGTTTCCATGCTACCCAAGACCATCTACAACGAAGCAGACGAAGCAGAAGGTACCGTAAGAGTCCCACCGTATGTGAGAGTACAACGTCAGCTCCTGTACTACCTGGGGCTTCACGCTTCCGATACACTTACTCCCCGACAAGCTCGACGCTGGACAGAAGACATTGCAGACAACAAGCAGCCACAGGCCAAGGATGCGCTGCGTCTATGCTACTATATGCGCTCTCAAGGTTTCGACACGTACGCGGATATCCGGGGCAGCTTCATGAGCCTGTATATTGCCAACCAGAAGACTGACGTCAGGGGTCCACGTACCGATCATCTGTACTGGAAGTAAAGCTTCAAGAACAATGCCATCGAACCCACTGCCCCCTCCGTATCAACCGTAGCTCGCGGAGTGAGGCGCAACGCTTTCGCGCTGGCGGATGCCACCCCTCGGGAGCTCCTGGCTCATCTAGCAGTCCTTGACAGTCAAGAAGCGCAGATCGAAGTTAGTTTCACCATCGCCGGCCAACCTGGAAACGGAGAAGGTGAGGGGAGTCTCGCCGATGCAGTGTCGGGAGATGGTGCGGAACAAGAAGACGACCAGGAGCAGGACGGTCATCAGGCGCAGGATTCCCTCGCGGCACGCATCGCTGGCGCAACAGCTGAGTTGGAGACTCTGCTACTGTCCAACTCGCCTGACACAAGGTAAGTCGTTGTCCTTGATATGAAAGCATGTTTCTAACGGTGAATTTTTAGAGCCATCGACGCCGCTATTGCGCGGATTGAGCAGTTGAGCAGCTAGGCAGGTGGGGGACTAGACGATGAAAGACAGTCGTGTTTTGAATAGCTACTGAGTGGAACAATCAAATGTCGAGAAAGCGTCTTCGTGATCCCGCAATCTGGGTGCTGATAACAACATAATCATGCTGCTAAAATCTGACCTCTGGCCCTATGAAAAAAAACACCGAACCGCCGATTTGCATGTCCCAACGACGAGTGATTGTTGCACATGTTTAGGGAAAAATAACGTTAGGGCTTATTTTTGTGCTGTGCCATGTTGACGTTTCAGACAAAGGGTTGGGTGTATAAAACTACCTAGAACGTCTCGAGCATGTCTTCCATACCCCCCGAGGCTCTTTCGCTGCTCACTACTTTAAAGGCAAGTACAAATTAAAGATGAATGACCGGTGTGCGCTCGTGCAAAACGATGACGAAAAGTTGCAATGTTCTTCGTCTCGGCGTGCAAAAAAAGATGCTGCACTATATATGCCTCTTCGTTTAACATCTATCGGGGTTAGGGTAGTTTATATACTACGTATAAGAAAAGTGCAAGGGCATCCCTGCCTCAAGGCTGACGCTTGCGACAATGGAACAAAAACCATCTAGTCATGCTGCAACGGTATTGCTATAAATGCGGTTCAGGTCGAGTTAACGGTGACGACAAAAAGCATGGTAAAGACGCAAGGGCGATACTTGTGCACGTGAATAGTCATGAGCTCTGGTGACGACGAGTGCATGCGGAGTGCCGAGGAGAAGCCGAAATGTACCATCAATGGGCAGGACTAAAGTTTGATGATGTTGTAATGTCATGCGACGACAACGATGACTGATAGGCAGCAAGAACGGACGTGCGACCTCACAACGATGCATATCTTGGTTGTACCGCCTGCAAGCATCGGCGCGTTCCTGACTCTCCCTTTTGAAAATGCGATCCAGGCGGTTCGCTAGAGCTTCGCGGGGTTGTCTGCGGATTGAAATGGTGGTCAAGCACGGGCGTATCGCGGACATGGAGGGTGTTCCGCGTAGCACGAAAAGCGTTGACGAGCGTTGGGTGGACTCCACCATGACATTACATAGTTGACACGCAAGTGTTGCGGGGAAAACGTCGCGTTTCCATGGGGCAGCGCTAGGGCCACAAGACAGAATCATCAATAGGGGAAAAAAGAAGAAGATGATGATGAGTAGGTAGATGGACGGTATCCCCAGAAGATGTGTCGATGTAGGTATGCGTTAGCTGCAGCAGATCAATCCAAGCGACAGGCTGGGCCCGTCCGACGCGGAAAGGGCTGCACTGTTTGCGGCTGCTGCCATGGTCGAAAAGTGGTCAAGGGCTTACCGGTGGGCAGCCTTGCCTGGCTGACTGTCAGAAATCATGAGACGCGTAGAATGACGAGAGGATTGTGAGCTGCGTGTGTGCTGGACGGGGCATGGCCAGTGTTGTCGCGAGAGTGTCGCGACGTCTCGTGTGATGATGGTTTTCGAATACGAGCAGGTGGAAGAGTAAAGAGTGGACGTGTTGGAAGTTGGTCTTTGGGCAGGCGCGTTGGTGCGCACATATGAGGCGGTGATGGATGCGGCTAGCGTGCAGAGGCCACACCTCAGTCAAAGGAAGTCGCGACCGGCACAGTTCCTCGCACCGCGCACGGCAAGCCTCCTCGCACACATGGCGGACACGACACATGGCCGTCACAGCAGGAAGGCGCTCGCTGTTTGCACCTGCGTGCCGCTGGCCGGCGCCGTTGATGTTGCGAAAATTTCCCTCTGCTCCCTGAAACGGGACGCACGGACCGCGCCACTAGCCCGTTCCTGGGGGAGATCCAGCCTACTTAATGACCTGTTCATTCTCTTAGATAGGCCCGCAGCCCACCTTCTCCGAACGCGCTCCCGGCACCGCATCGAGTTACCACTCCGTCACGTGACGCGCACACTCACCTCGGACGACCCAGCCCCAGACCCATTTGCCGGGCGCAGTGCTTCAATGGCCACGCCTGCGGGCGCCTAGTAATTTCTAATTCCTCTGGCTGCGCTCCACTGGCGAGCCCCATTGCGGACACTGCCGCGCAAACATGAGGTATGTCGCTTGTCGCATGTCGCATGTCGCATGTCGCATGTCGCATGTCGCATGTCGCATCGATGCATGCATGACGCGCTAACGCTTTGATAGTGCCACCAGATTGGACCGTCTCGTAACGTACGTCTGCCCCGTCGCTACATCTTATCCTGCATGCTCGTCGCAGCTTGATCAAACTACAGTTGCAGTGTCTTGCGACAGGTTGATCTCGCTCCAACAGCCACAGCCTACTCTACACATTTGGACTCTCGCTAACCCGCGCCAAGGCTCCTCGAGACGGGAAGCACACCATTAATCCGAAACACAGCAGCTGACCAGCTGGCCGACGTCCAAAAACAACACCCCGATGAGCTTTTCAATCTTCTTACCAGGGTCATTCCCTACCTGCGATCAAAAAGCTGGGAAACTCGAGTCGCTGCTGCCAAGGCCATAGGAGGCATCGCCGCCAATGCCGACAGGTTTGACCCCAACGCCGACGACTCCGATGAGCCTGTCCAACCGGAAGGCCAGTCAGCGTCCAACGGCAATGTCAAGTCTGAAGATAGCAACGGTGCACTCGTCAAGAAAGAGGAGAATGGCCATGGCGCTCTAATACCCCTCGCCGACGGGCTCGATCTTGCTACACTCGACTTGCCTTCTATCCTCAAATTTGGCAAAGTACTTGCTTCTCTCGGGACCAAGGAGCACGACTACAAGCTCGCAGCCATGGATCCTGCCGAACGACTAGAGTACCAAAGGAGCACCCTCCTCAACCGTCTAGGCTTTGAAGGCGCATGGGTTGAGGACCTTACACCGCCCCAAGAGATGATGCCGCAAACACCCGCCCCCAAGACGCCCGCCATGCATCGTATCGACACCAACATCTCACGGTCAGATAGCTTGAATACTGCAGCATCTCCTACTGCTAGTACGCCTGATGGTAAGGGACTTAGCAAACGCCAGCAAAATGCTCTGCGGCGTAAGAACAAGAGGCAGGCAGCTGGAGGCGCCAACAAAGTCCAAATCGTCGACTTCAATTCAAATTCACGAAAAGACTCACAAGCAGAGCTAGTCGAGACCCCTGCACGCCCGCACCCCGTTGCTCTGAAGTTTGAAAAGTCGGAGAACGGAGACGAGGACGAGCCTGTGAATGACTACTTCTCGCTCGAGCGCAACGGCGGAGACGACGATGCGAAATTCGTGAAAGAGTTCAAGGGCGCGCCAGTAGCAGACAAGTCATCTTTCCAGACCGAGGCTGAAGAGTCCGGACTCGAATGGCCCTTCGAGCGCGTCTGCGCATATCTCGCCGTCGAATTGTTCGACTACACGTGGGAGGTACGTCATGGTGCCGCCATGGGTCTTCGAGAGATTCTTCGCATCCACGGCGCTGGTGCTGGCAGACGGAAAGGGCTGAGTCGGACGGAGAATGATCGGCTCAACCAACGATGGCTTAATGACCTAGCCTGTCGCATGATCTGCATCTTCATGCTCGATCGCTTTGCAGACTTCACCGGCGATAATGCCATTGCGCCGATACGCGAGACGGCTGGACAGGCCCTTGGTTCGTTGCTGCAATACATGTCTCGCGACAATGTCCTTGCAACCTTCCAGGTCCTTAACCGCCTGATCATCCACCATGAACTTCCTCTCGATACTAACCCTCTAAGCGCACCCTGGGCTCTATGTCAAGGTGGCATGATTGGTTTACGGTACCTCGTTGCCGTTAGAAACGATCTACTTCTTGAAGACGGCACATTAATGGATGGAGTGCTTGCTGCGGTTATCAGCGGCCTGAGCAATTCTGACGACGATGTCCGAGCGATCAGTGCTGCAACTCTCATCCCTGTCGCAAAGGAGTTCATCGAGATGCGCCCCAAGGCACTTGAAGGGCTGATGAATGTAGTCTGGTCTTGTCTCTCCAGCTTACAGGATGACCTAAGCGCCAGTACTGGCTTCATCATGGATCTGCTGGCCGAGCTTTGTGGCTTTCCTCAAGTCTTGGAAGCAATGCAAGCCAATGCACGACAGGACCCCACCCAATCATTCCACGAACTGGTTCCCCGACTCTTCCCGTTCCTACGACATACCATCACCAGTGTTCGCGCGGCGGTGCTGCGTGCGCTGATTACTTTTCTCAACATCCAGAGCGAAGGTGCAGACAGTTGGGTCGATAGCAAGGCATTGCAACTCATATTCCAGAACATTCTGCTAGAACGCAACGAAGGCGTCTTAAAACTCTCCCTCCAGCTTTGGAACGCCATTGTCGCGACCTTGGGTAGCCAACTGGCTACTCATATGGAGCCAATATTAGATGCCGTCGTTCCACTCACCCTAACGCCTATTGGAGTTTCTCGCCACCCGATTTCGTTGAACAGATCACTACTTATCAAACCCTCCGGCCAAGCTATGGGCCCACCACCCGATCCCGAGCCGGGTCGTAAGTCATCTCCGCCAGATGGCGCCGAGCCGGCGAAGAAGAGGAAGAAGTCTCGTCATGGAAAGGACGACATTTCAACGCCTACTCCAACCTCCCAGTCGCACAACGTCGACGGACACATGATCACGGGTGATCTTGAACTCATCGGTGCAGACGTGATGATTCGCTCCAGAACCTCCGCCGCACAGGCTCTGGGTAAAGCGATGGGAGCTTGGCCTGAGGAGTTGAGGCTAGAGGCCTTCAGGTCTAGATTACTGAAACCTCTATCTTCGCCCAACTCCTCAACACAGCTGACAGCTGCGATCGTCATTGAAGAGTTTGGAAAGAATCTAGCGGCCAAGGATGCCTTGGCTGATTCATTCGTCCAGGCGTTGCTGCCTATCGTCGAGGGTGAAAGGCCTGCCGCTTACGAGGACCTAGTGCCGAAGCTGCAAATCGTTCGAACGCAGTGCCACTCTTTGCTAAGCATATTCCACGAAGCTCATGTACAAAATCTGCCAACGGTCGCTGCTCTTGTCCAGGGCATGCCAAATGCAAACCACTATGCTTTCGGTGTTGCAGATGCCGAGAAGCTGCTCGGCGTGCAGTATGAGAAACTCAAGAAGGGAATGACGCCATCAGCGCGAATGGTCGCTGGAGCGAATCTGGAAACAGCACGCAAGGAGGTAGAGTCGAGTATACAAGAAGCCAAGGATATCAAGGAAGAGCGCGATGTCCGTATTAAGGCTGCTGCTGCCGGTGCATTGGTGGCGCTCAACTCACCCCCGAAGAAGCCATCCCCGCCAATCAAGGCGATGATGGACAGCGTCAAGAAGGAAGAGAATGTCGAGCTACAGAAGCGCTCCGCGGCTGCCGTTGCAGGCTACATCGTCTTCTTGGTCAACGCTAAGAGGTCTGGCGTAGTCAACAAAGTGGTCGGAAACTTGGTCAAGTTCTACTGCATGGAGACAGCCGAAACACCGGAGTTTGCCGGACAGTCACACATCGAAACAGGCATTCTTACCCTCAAGAAGGATGAGGATGTGCGCGACCACCCGGATGCTGCCCGTTTTGCTGAAGAGTCGCGAGCCGCTAGGATCACCAAGCGTGGCGCGCGAGAAGGTCTGGAAAAAGTCGTCGAGAGCTTCGGCGCTGAAATCTTTGACAAGGTCCCCATCCTGAAAGACCTGATTGAACGACCCATCAGAGACGCTTTTACCGCGGCCACACTTCCAGCGCACATCTTCAGCGAAGACGGTGTCTTTGGTCAGGAAGTGGTGGATGCCTTGTCGACTCTACGTGCCTTGGTCGCCAGCTTCCATCCAAATGTTAGAGGCTTTGTCAAGGACCTGCTTCCACTCATTGCCAAGGCTCTCCAGAGCAAGCTGTACGTCCTCCGGTATGCAGCTGCCAAATGCTTCGCCACCATCTGCAGCGTTATGTCTGTCGAAGGTGTGACGATGCTTGTCGAGAGCGTGCTACCGACCATCAGTGACGGTGGAAATGTGCATGCCCGCCAAGGAGCCATCGAGTGCATCTATCATCTCATTCATGTCATGGAAGACGCCATCCTGCCCTATGTCATCTTCCTCATCACCCCTGTTCTTGGTCGTATGAGCGACTCAGACAACGATGTCAGGTTACTCGCTACAACCAGCTTTGCCACCCTTGTCAAGCTCGTACCGCTTGAGTCTGGAATTCCCGACCCACCGGGTCTTCCGGACTCCCTTCTCAAGGGACGAGACCGAGAGCGCAAGTTTGTTGCTCAGATGCTTGATGCGAAGAAGGTGGAGCCTTTCGAGATTCCCGTCGGCATCAAGGCGACGCTCCGTTCATACCAACAAGAAGGTGTCAACTGGCTGGCCTTCCTCAACCGATACAACCTCCACGGTATCCTTTGTGACGACATGGGTCTTGGTAAAACATTACAAACGCTCTGTATGGTAGCTAGTGACCATCACATACGCGCAGGTGAGTTCGTCAAAACTGGCGATCCAAACTTCCAACGCCTACCATCTCTCATCGTGTGTCCGCCCACGCTATCAGGCCATTGGCAGCAGGAGATCCGTCAATATGCACCCTTCCTTAGCTGTGTAGCCTACGTCGGATCACCGCCTATTCGTGGTCAACATAGGAATCAGCTCGACAAGGTGGACATTGTCATTACTTCGTACGATATCTGCAGAAACGACGCCGACATCCTCAAGCCCATCAACTGGAACTACTGCGTACTTGACGAAGGTCATCTGATCAAGAACTCCAAATCGAAGACCAGCCAGGCTGTCAAACAGTTCCAGTCGAACCACCGTCTCATCCTCTCTGGTACACCCATTCAGAACAACGTGCTCGAGCTGTGGTCACTCTTCGACTTCCTCATGCCCGGCTTCCTTGGTACGGAGAAGGTTTTCCAGGAGCGCTTCGCAAAGCCCATTGCTGCCTCCAGATTCGCGAAGAGCTCGTCGAAGGAGCAGGAGCGGGGTGCGCTAGCAATCGAAGCTCTACACAAGCAGGTGCTTCCATTCCTCCTTCGTCGTCTCAAGGAGGAGGTTCTAGACGACCTGCCACCCAAGATCCTGCAGAACTACTACTGCGATCTATCTGAACTGCAGCGCAATCTGTTCGACGACTTCACCAAGCGCCAAGGCAAGGAGATTCAGTCCAAGGCCGGTAATGCCGACCGCGAGAGCAAGCAACACATCTTCCAGGCTCTACAATACATGAAGAAGCTATGCAACTCACCCTCACTTGTGGTCAAGGGTCCTACCAACAAGGCTTATGAGCCGACCCAGCAGTATCTCAAGAAACACAACACAACAATCGACGACATCGCGCACGCACCCAAGCTCGGCGCTCTGAAGGATCTGCTTGTTGACTGCGGTATCGGCGCATCTGACGTTGTGAGCGACAAGTCCGCCGCCGCGAACGGCGATCTCCCGGAGGCCGTCTCCCAGCATCGCGCCCTCGTCTTCTGCCAAATGAAGGAGATGCTTGACATGGTCCAACACAACGTGCTCGAAAAGCTGCTTCCATCCGTTCAATTCATGCGTCTTGATGGTGGTGTCGAAGCTACCAAGCGCCAGGAGATAGTCAACAAGTTCAATACCGATCCCTCGTACGATGTCTTGCTCCTGACAACCAGTGTCGGTGGCCTAGGGCTCAACTTGACCGGTGCCGATACCGTCATCTTTGTTGAGCACGATTGGAACCCGCAGAAAGACATCCAAGCTATGGACCGCGCGCATCGTATAGGTCAGAAGAAGGTCGTCAACGTGTACCGAATCGTAACGCGCGGTACCTTGGAAGAGAAAATCTTGAAGTAAGTACCACGGATTCCCCTCTACACTCACACAATACGCAATCAAACTCTCCACTAACACCTCTTCTCAGTCTCCAACGCTTTAAAATCGACATCGCTTCAACTGTCGTAAACCAACAAAATGCTGGTCTACAGTCTATGCAAACAGATCAGATTCTCGACCTCTTCAACGTCTCCGCCGACTCAAACGATCCTGCCGCACTACCAGCACCACCAAGTAACGCCAAAGACGACGGCACGGGCATCGATGAGAATGACGCTGTGGACGCGACAGGTGCGCTAAGAGAGAAGGGCAAGAAGGGCTTCCTGGATGAACTTGGAGATCTCTGGGATGAGAAGCAGTACGAGGAGGAGTTTGACCTCGATGGCTTCCTTGGTAAGATGAAGACCTGAAACAGTCTCGATTGAGCACGTAGGAAGTCTTGCGGCTTTATTATGCTTGTTTTCAAACTACTCATTGCCTCTCTACATGGCTAGGCACATTTGTTTCAGTGTGAACAGGCGTACATTGGCGTTTTCTTACCACGGGCATTTCATGGCATGACATGCAGGGTATCAGCATGTTGTTGATCAAGATGGGCATGGTTGTTGCTGTTTTTGTGTTTTTGTGTTTTTGCGCTCACAGGCTACGACCGTGGAAATATGTCTGTATTAGCATGGTGTTGGATCAGGCCTTTGTTTTGTGTAGTGTAGTATTCCTTGGTCCTGTCAAATGAGCTTGGAAGGGGGGGGGGAGGCGGGCACATGTGTCTATGTATGTCTAGCCTGTGCGAGTACAGTATGAGGACACTGAAAAGCTGGTCACGGATTCATTATACTTGCCCGCTGCGTGTGATTGTGATTCTGGTGAATCTAACCATTATATCGCAGAACTCACGCTAGTAAAGGATGTCGCGGTATAACATGTCATGTCGCCTTTTGTGCAGAAAAGAAAATTATCCAAGTGGTGGTAGTAATGGGGTGTTGGGGGGAGAAGCAATAGAGAAAAAAAATTCATCGAGCCAAACATGGGGGGAAAGTATCCAGACATACGGCCCCAAACGCAGCGGTTTCCACATCGTGCCACGCCGACGTAGCGGAGCATGTGTTTTGTGGAACCACGACGCATTCGCCACACTCGATGTAGACTGCCTGCCGCCGAGACCAGAGCGCGAGAACGTGCTTCACGTGGCGGGTTGCGTTATCCGTGTCAAAGGCCGAGCAGTAAACGTGCTTCTTACGCGTTACACGCGCTGCTCGTTCGGGGAAAAGAGCGCATCTGCGCTTTAACACTGGCTGGTGAGAGAATAAGGCGCGGGAGTGGGGGGGGGGTTGCGCCATCGTAGAGCCCGTTCAGGTAGATCGTTCCCGTGTAGCTGTCGTTTCTCGGGCTTCGGCAAGGTGTCTCGCGAACAAGGGGGGCTGTCTTGCTCTTGGAGTCGATACGACGCCCTGGTGCAGCGTGGTGCTGGAAAACTATGTGACTCGTCGGAATCGCAGGGCTGGGTGGCGAGGTGTATGTATTACCTTGTGAGGTCTTTGTGAGATGGTATGAGGGATGTGGGTCTGGCTATCTTGAGAGAGGCCGAGTCTTTTGCGCGGGTGGTCGTGACTGGGACTAGGGGGTTGACTGCTTTGTTGTCGACGGTTCAAGGGGGATATTCGTATACCGTCAGTCTCGGCTCCCTGGGGAGATCTACGAAGCGGGATGGTCTGTCGAGCACTTGTGGAAGTGTTATGTTGCGTATAAGGTGTGGTTGTGTACGAAGAAGAGAGGTAGATGGGAGATTGACCATGGAGGGTTATCAGAGTTGCGACCGAGGATGTCGACCTGGCTTGCAGATCACGTGGAGGATGTTTGGTCATTGGTGTACTCTGTAGCGTAACCTTGGCGGTTCGTTACCCTGTTGCAGGTATTCCGGCGTCGGGTTTCGATTTTGGATCGAGAATGCAGTTCATTGAGGTATTTGAGCATTTTTTATCCTGGATGTATGGATGGCTGAGTGAATGAAGAAAATTGCCAAGATTTCTATATGCGCTATTGCGATACTGACGTTGACAGGTTAAGATCAGCGGCATCGGAAACGGGCTTGTGTTCACCATGGCATAGCTGGGTCTCGTTGTCAAATAGTGCTCGTGGGGATTATACTGCCATAAGATCTGTAGGAAATTCCGTCGTCATGAGGAGAAGGGTGTAGCAGTGGTTCCAGTTTTAGGCAGAGAGAATTGTATTTCTGGTTGTAAAGGGAGGTGTGACCCGAGTAATATTCAGCATGGAAAATCCAATCCTCTCTCGGACGTTTTGAGTAATGGCAACAGGGCTTCTAGGACGATGTATGCTGGGGCTATTTGCTCTGGGAAAAGATCCTTCATGTCCAGTTGTTCTCTATATCCATGGCTTAGGTGGTTTCTGCTACGGATACGAGGGCCATATAACTGTGCGGACGACAACACTGGAGAACGCAGTACACCGTTCATCCTTGCGATTCGAATGTAGCGGTGGACGTTGTAACGGCCCTAACGGTATACCAGAGATCTGATCCTGAGAGAGTTCCCGTAGGTGGATTCCTTTGGTGGTGTAACGGGTGCAGATAGTGCGCGGAGAGGTTGCGAGGTGCACACTGGCCGGAGATCTCCATGCTACAGGGAGTGATATTTCAAAGATCCTATCACAGTGGCAGCGATTGTAAAAGAGTGCGTATACGAACAAATCGTATGCCGGCAGTTGTTTAGGCGACCGTGTGGGTCCTCTCTTGGCTACGAGCCAGAGCTTAAGCCTTAAGACACGTTAAAGTCACGCTAAAGACAGGCTAAAAACGCTACATACAGGCTAAAAGCACGCTAAAGACAGGCTAAAGACACTGCCTTTGCCAATCACAAGCTGCTCGCATCGTGATTCCATGGCTGGCGTCGATTGACTGACCGCCTTGTCTCGCTCCGACAAAGCCGCTCCATCAATAGCTTGATCAGGTCAACTGTGAGCGGCACACGCAAATGAGTGCAGCGCACCATTGTATCCATTACCGTAGAGGCTGAAGCGCGACAAAAGAGCAATCTGGCCAACGAAACATAACAGCAACTATGACGAAATGCAGAGATCGGATTGTGAGGTATGGCCGGCAAAGGCGGTGGAGGTGAGGCCGAAATGAAAGTCGAGTTGGGCAAGGCGTGGTGGAGAAGAAAGGGGTTGTCAGCACAGAAAGAAGCTAGACCGTGTTTGTAAGCGACTAAAGCTTCATCCCCACCCCTCGGTAAATCACCAATATTTTCATCGAGTCTGGGGCCACGGCGCCTCACACATAGAACCGTTCGGTCGTGCAAATACCGACACCGGCGTGTAGACAGCGCATATATAGCATTCAGTGGCGTCTTGCGAGTACGACAAGGCCGAAAGTAATGTTTTGCGGTGGCAAGCTTACGCGCACGTAAAAGGCGCCGTGAAATGTTTGCAAAACTAAACAAATGCTGACACACCCTGCAGATTCTGCGACACTGACATGACATAAACACTATTTCGGGATAATGATCTCCAGAGGCTTTGCTGGAAGCTCCGTGTCCTGGTGGAGAATGTCTGTTCAACGGGCAACACGATAAGGACGCCCCCCTGAAGATACCCTGTTAAGATCGCCACTTGGAGCTTGAAGGCGCACCGAGCAGAGGCCGTCGAGAACCCTGTTGTCTTCGGCCTATAGCGCGTGATCAAAACAGCAGCCGGCCGCCAGCCTGGGAGTATCGGCCTGTATTCAGCAAGACAACAACAGCAGTCTCGATTGAGCGACCACCGCAGGCCGTTCATTTCTGGGACACGAGAAACCATCCATAGCTAACCTGCCGATCTGGTCTTAGCACCAGGCACGCACGTGCTACGAGTGGCCAGCGGGGCAGGCCAGCTTGATTCCTGCATTAGCCCTTACATCCGCCAGACCACATGCAGCGCCCAGATGCTTCCACCCCTGTTGCCCGTCCTGTTTCCCCCTTTTAGTGGCCACTTGTTTCCGGACCGCGCTATAGTGCTGTAATCTCCCTACGGTATATATCACAGCAGCGTGGGCGCCTTGCGATATTCTTCACTTCACAGCCAAACTTTCGAGCTACAAGTCCATTGACCTTCGAGTCGTCCGTTCGTTGTTAACAACTAATTCTATCATTAATAATACACACTCGCCAACTCTCCCACCACCTTAACAACCACCAACCAACACTTTCATAATCGTTTCAAGAAAACCATTTTTCAAAATGCGTTACACTATCGCCATCGCTGCTTTCGCCAGCCTGGCCGCCGCTGTTCCCCAGTACGGCGCCGCGCCACCCTCTTCCCCGGGTTACCCCGCTCAGCCTGTGGAGCCTGCGCATCCCGAGTACCCCGCTCAACCTCCCAAGCCCGTTGAGACTCCCAGCAAGCCTGATTACCCTGCTCAGCCTCCCACCAAGCCTGTTGAGCCCGAGCACCCTGCTCAGCCTCCCAAAGAGCCTGTTCAGCCCGGGTACCCCGCTCAACCTCCCAAGCCTGATTACCCTGCTCAGCCTCCCAACAAGCCTGTTGAGCCCGAGCACCCTGCTCAGCCTCCCAACAAGCCTGAGGTCCCTGTCCCCCAGACCACCTCTTGCCACAGCTCCACCAAGATCCCCGAGCCATCGCCGACTCCCTCCAAGCCTGAGCAACCAGCGCAGCCTCCTAGCAAGCCTGAGTACCCCGCTCAGCCTCCCAACAAGCCTGTTCAAGCCACTGAGACTCCCTCCAAGCCTGAGTACCCCGCCAAGCCCCCTGTTGAGCAACCCGTTTCCAGCAAGACCCCTGAGGTCCCTGTCCCTCAGACCACCTCTTGCCTCAGCTCCACTACCATCACCGTCACTGTCCCCTACCCCACCGGTACTCCCATCGTTCCTGGTGGTGGCAAGCCTTCCGGCGGTGCTCCTTACCCATCTGTCCCCGGCGGTGCTCCCTACCCGTCCGTCACTGGTATTCCTCCTACTGGTACTGGTTACCCCACCAAGACTGGTGGATACTCCAAGCCTTCCACCCCTGCTGAGTTCACTGGTGCTGCCTCTACTCTCAACGTTGGTGGCTTCGTTGCCGGTGTTGGTGCCTTCGCTGCTCTGTTCTTGTAAATGTCATAAATTCTGACCAAGCACGCCCACTGGCAGGCTATGACTTTACATGATAGATTTCATTAAGGATAACATTCACTTCACAGAAAGTATCCTTAGTGTCTGAAAGGGTAATTGTAATTATTCCGGGGAAGTTGTGGTTGAAATTGAACTTGAACATTATTACTGTGTGCCACCACAAATCGTGAACTACTTGTTTTCCTGTGAACGTGACTTACTACACTACTTGTACCATATTTTCAATGCACATAGATATCCATCCCAAACGATAGACTTGATACAGTCGATTTCGTCGAGAAGTTCAGTCTTACCTCCAACTCCTCAACCTTGTGGCCGTCATCAAACTGCAGACAGCCTTTCACCCTGACAGACAGCTCTTATGTTCGCCCATTTGCGACACCGAACTTTTGTGCTGCATCGCACAGCATAAGGCCATCCATCTCTTTCTGCAGCCTCACTGAGAACACCACAAGCGCGCTGTTCCTTCTCCTCTCCCACCTTGTTCCTGTGTGTCCCGGTTCAGCATCGCAAAAATCTTCTAGCGAGTAGCCTGAGCGCTATGTTTGTAACACAATCATGAAAACCCAGGACGCTAGCCGCGCCCTACCAATTACGTCCGAGGTCGTGGCCACTTCCAGCTGAGCGTAGCCGGACAGCTCTCAAAGTGAACAAGTTGATATCAAACTGGACATAAGACGCCTTCAATAGCCTTGTCTGAATACAGAGCTTACTTCGCTAGCCATGTCTCAGCTACATGCCTGGCAACTCTGGCAAATCGCACGACTTTGAAAACAGTGAGCTGGATTAATAGTATGAAGGAGAAGTACAAAGTGAGAAAGTGAACTGCTCGAAGAGGACTACGCGTTCTTTGTGATTCAAAAGCTATTCAATTTCCCTTAGTCGGTTTCTTAGAGCCTTCGGATCAAGACAGGCCATTTCGCCATGAAGACCTTCACACTTCTTTCAGTCTTCCTGGCTACAGCATTCGCCGCCCCCGCCACATTTGCACCAAGCGACATCACACCACGTACATTGAACGTCCTCAAGAACCTCGTCAAATGCCTAACAAACCCTATCCAACTTGACGGCAAACTGCCCAAGGAAAACAGCATCTCGACCTCAGCCCATAAGTGCTAAATTCTCCGACAAAGTCTACCCAGCTACGGGACGGGCAACCGTAAACCCTAAGGATAAATGCACGATCTTCAACCTCGAGCTCAACTCCGACGCTACCCAAGGCTAGATTTGCAAGTTGCAACCTTGTCTTCGACCCCCCCCTCTTATCCAAGCCTCTGACCTTTCTTCTTCAAGGGCCCTGGTAATCTCACATTCACCGGTTTGACATTAACGCCGGTGCAGAGCCTGGAGTTACTACATACAATCACCAACCGCGTGGTGGCCCGAGCCCACCGAACCCGCCGCCAGTCATAAAGCCTGGCAACAGCTACATTATCAACGGCGCGCCATGTAGAATTCCTTCTGGTATCGGCACGGTGACTGTCAGTGAAGCTTTGTGCTCCGAGGATACAACATCGACGTTCAAGCAAAGTGATTTGCTTTGTCCGTTGGGCTTTTACGTTGTGCTTACCGACGATCCTAACGCAGGAGGTTTATGCACCTTACCAAGGATTCGGTATTGCTTGATGGATATGAAGGCTCCGAGATTAGTAGTTGTTAGAGTTAAGAAGCTAATAGATGTAAATTAAATTAACTTACTAAGCTATTTTAACAAAGTTCAGATTGAAAATTTTGTATTGATTCCCCTTTCTACCTACCGCGCTTAGGGCTTACTACTAGGAACCTCCGTAATTAAGTCATTAGGCGTCTAGTCTCTAACAGTAGTTGATCTGCATAGCTTCTCACCGAATTCCACGAAATAAAGCCGTGTCATCTGGTGCATGATCTGTGTGATGTTCCATTCAGAGTGGGGCTGTTTGGTTGGGTGTTTGCCTCCCGTGATCCTGCACCGATGCAATCTTCATCATCACATTATTAATACCATCCAGGCGAATATGAACACTCTGACAGTAATTGCTCGTCGTGTTTTTGAAAGTAATGTTAGGGGAAGTAATCGATGGTCGGATGTCTCCGAAATTCAGTTGCGCTTTGTCACAGTGGTGTGCGAACAAGCGTGCTAACCACAACAATTCTTACAGCATCAAACACTTAGTCTCAATCTACTTTGCATCTTTCGACAGACACCCCGTTGTTTACATCTTCGCAGAGTATTACTTTTGTTTGCTGAGTCGGTTTCGTGTTCAAATCATGTTGAGCTGGACACGATGAGTCAGAAATTATGCTCTTTCCACTCACTCCAAGTCCATCTGATCCATAGTAGCTCAGTCACACTTCTTTCTGCGCCTAGGCTTTCGACATTGCACTATAGTTAGCCACGCAACCCTTCGAAACGCCAGCCTACACTCCCTGCAGACAAACAACGACACAATGACTGAACGCATCAAGAAAGCAAGATGGTTCTTCTTCGACCTCGACACTCTCCACGAGTTCCGCAAAGCATCTTCCGCCGCCGTTGAAGCGACACTTCATCTGGTCATTGAACAACACGTAAACCAAGAATCTCCCTCTGGTAAACCGCTCGCAATTGCTGAGCTGAAATCAGAATACACCAAGATCCTCGAAAGCAATACATCTGCTGCATTTGTAGATGGAAAAACAAGTCACGAGTATCGCGCAGGGCGCTTCCAAAGTGTAGTGAATACCTTTGGTCTCAGTTGCACGGAACAGCAGTTGCAGACACTTCTCGACGCCTACGAGACTACACTTACACAGAGCCTGCAACTCAAAGAAGGCGCGGTTTCACTACTAAAAACACTTAAACAACAAAGGAAGAATATAGCCATAGTAACCGAAGGGCCTCAGGATGCCCAAGAACGTACTGTTGCTGCCTTGGGTATAGAGCCGTATTTCGATAGACTGGTCTCTACGAACAAGCTCGGTGTGGCGAAAATCGATGGGTTGTTTGGCAAGGCGTTGGAAGTCATTGGGGTAGAGGCTAAGGAGGTGGTAATGGTGGGTGATAGCTGGGAAAGAGATATTGTTCCTGCAGCAGAAGTGGGTATAGAGTGTGTGTGGCTTGCTGAAAAAGAAGTGGAAGGCGAGAGATGTATAAGCGTAAGGGGCGAAGAAAAGCGTGTAGTTGTGGTAAATTCGTTGGGCAAGTTGCAGAGTGTCTTGGAAGGGACTGAGAAGCCTTAGGCCGTACGATATTTAGGGTTACAATGGTTTCAAATCGCACCAAGCTGACAAGAACAGGCGGATTCCAACAGCTAATATGGTTCACCAGTGCCTCTCCACGAACTCAGATCATCTCCGTGCATCCCGACTTAAATACCACATAGCCTCATGCCCATCACACCTTACCCTCCCCTCCGCCGCCACTCTCCCTCCATGTAATCCAGCAAACCTTTTGATCGCCTCATCAATAATATCAACCATATCCTGGTTGTTCATGTCGAACGAAAACTCGTGCGGAGTATTGGGAATGGCACCCATGCTGAACCCGCAAGGAGCGTTGTGCATATGTTGCTGGTACCCTTCTGGTTTGCCTTTGCCGAAGACGTTGGTGTTAGTGTTAGTGGTATGAGGCGGTGGGGTAACGAAACACCCAGCCGGGAATGAAGGGCGAGAGCCTTACCTTTGAGATCGACGATCCATTCCCCAGCATCCTGGAAGATACTCCTACAAGCTTCCTGGCATTCTGTTGCGTTGTGTGGGTTTGCAGCGGCCAAAGTAGTGTCTACGTAGGTGAGAGTGTCGCAATGGCCCAGCGTCCCTTTGTCGCCTGTGCAAAAGTTGAAGTCTAAGGGTAACTGAGCTGCGGTGAGGCAAGCAGCAACGAGGCCGAAGAAAACAGCTTGAGCCGCGCGCATTCTGATAACTTGATACGATATGACAAAACGCAGTTGGGAAGACGTGGAGGACATGAAGGGAATGTTTTTTTGGAGGAAGAAAGTATATGTTGCTGGTGTGGTCTCGCGTTCACATATACATACCGGGTATATCACGACGTCAGCTAGCTATTGGACTGCACATGGGCTGATGTAAGATATGCAGCAAGCAATACGAGAATCTTCGTATACCCGCGGGGTCCTTCCAGGCTGCTTGACGAATCAATCCAGCCATCGACCTGTTCGTCGACGAACGATAATCCAAGATCTACTTACCCGTCGTCCCGGCGTAACACATACATGCAGCATAAGCTGCATGCGCGCATAAGAAACCCTGACCGGCGCGTCGAGATGGGTACTTTGGTTATACCACCCCGATATATATATCTGACGTACATACAGCATACCTAATTCCGTCCTCAGGAACTATTCAGGGACTACAGCTCCTCCTTCTTGTTCTTGTTCTGGTCGTTCTTACAGGTTTTCTACTTCAACCTCATTCAAACAACGAGTCTTCTGCAAATGCTCCAGGAAGTCAATATTCACATCCATGTCTCGAGAGAGCATCTCGGCCAGCTCTCCCTCGTTTTCAGGACTTCCGACACCATCTTTACGCATCGTCTCGCGGAACTTCGGGTTCTTTTTCCACTCGTCTAGGTTCTCCCAGATGAGTTTAGCATCCATAGCTATGGTTTGAAGTACAAGGCTGGCAATCTTCCTAAATTTTGCATCAAATTCAAGTGGCGGTGTCCCCAGGCCTTTCGTTACTTCGAAACCAGCCCCACATAGTAAGTCGTCGAGAGTCTCCTGAGTTGGCTCTGCCTTGGGCTCGTTTCTATCGTCTGCGTACATCTAGATTGCCTACAAGGCAAGGCGAATGTCGGTGGTCGGAGAGTGAAACAGATAAGAAGAACGGAGAGAATAGCAAGACTGAAGCCCAGCACACAAAGACGCCCGAAGCAGGCAGAAGCAACAAAATTTCAGATGAGATTGACAAGCAATATGGGGTATCCTAACACATCCAAGCCGATCCACCCTGACAGACGCCGCGCAATGCTCTCAAAATGAAATAAGTCAAACCAAACCGTTTCTTCTTCTCACAGTCCTCCCATTTGACTAACCTCTCCGAATCCAACTCTAGTCCTACTACTTCTACCCCTCCCCCTCCTCATTGCACTACCACCAGCAGCAATACTCCCTCCAAATCCACCCTCTCGTAATCTTCTCTCGAAGCTTGTTACACCACCAACCCCAAGGTTGTTGTGTCTAGTATTTTGTACAGGCGGCGCACTCATAGTACCTAGCCGTGAACCTCTTTCCCGTTCTATGAACGAACCTAGTGGTCGACGTACAGGGGAAAGAATACGTAGTTTCTCTGGACTGGCGGGAAGTTCTGGGCGTTTGGCGCGAACTACACTGCGTTTACTAGGTGTTTTGAGATAGCCGGGTTTACTACTTGGAGGGGGCCTAGGTGTTCCAGACCAGAAAGTTGATTGTGCACCTTCGCCAAAGTCGAGGTCAGACTCGTCGTCTTCTATGATGGTAGCTGGGGGAGGAGGTCGAATGGCGGATTGCGGTTGTGGGTAGGTATTTGGTCGGCGGAGGATGGAGCCTGGTGGGCGGGTTGATGCAGGCAAGGGGGCAGGAGCGTAGGGGTTGGGGGTGAGGGTTGGATGTCGTGGTGGCTGTTCTGGTGTGAGGGAAAGGGAGAGGTCGAGATCGTTGTTCAGACCCAGAGCGTTTTCGTCGAATGCTGTCCACGACTCTAGTCGTTGCGTTTCGTCACCGGCTTGGTAAAGGCCTTTTTGTCCAGCATCGTTATTGTTATTACGTCGGTCATCGAAGTCTCCATCGTTGTCCTGACTCTCGTTGTCATCGCCATCATCCTTTCTTCGTCCTCTGGACCTACTCGTAGGTGTTGGACTCACAGGCCGGTGGCCAAGTCGTTCGGTAGCCCGCTCTGACCAGAAACGAACCATGGCTCTAACATGCTTCTCAAAATTCCTCTCAAACAACGCTCTCGCATTGTCCTCTTGTCTTTGGAAGTTCCAAAGACGCCAGCCCATCTTTTTGAGAGCACCAGCAGCAGCAATTTCTGTACTTTCCTGCCGCAAAGCGACAGCTTGACCTTCGAGCGTATGTATAAGGTCCATGCGTTGGGTCCAGATGGCGAGGTAACGGGTGGACAGTCTGTATGCGTCGAGGCTCACGGCTTGAGCATCCTGTTGACGAAGGATGAGCGCTCGGTCGTGCCATTCATGAATGATTGCGCCACTGCTTCGGAGAGTGCGATTTTCGAGCATGTCGTTTGCTCTTTGTGCTAGCACTGCAATGTGATTTGCCCTATCCCTCCAATGCCCAAACATCCTTCGCACAAGGTTCGTCTTGACCGCTCTACGGACTTGCGAATATGCATCGCGTCTGCGATTGCGGCGCGCATGTTTGGTGGCTTGGCTCCATGTCTTCAACGTATGCTTGCTAATAACGTAGAAGCGCGCATTGGCCGACCATTGATTCAACTTTTGGAAGTGCGCTTGCCTCTCCTTGAGCTTATCAAATATGCGCTGCTTGAGCTTTTGCTGATACTCTGCTACGATAGCAAACTGCTCCCGTCGCTTCTCCGTAGTGATGGCTTCCATTTTTCGCAAGCATGTCCGCAGCAGCTGAGCGCGCTTAAACTGGGCGAACCTAATTTCCGCAGCATCAAGAGTATTGGCGCGCTGGTTGGTCTTGGTGACCCAGGATAGAAATACTGACTCTTTAAGTTGTCGATCATGAACACGTTGAAAGAGGGATACTCGAGATGCCAACGTCCATTTGTACAAGCATTCAACGACAACGCGGTCGTTGATCCGATCTTCGAGAGCTTTGATGCGCAGTCTGTCGTTCCAGGCAGTGTAGGCGTTGCGCAAGATGCGCATACGGTCAACATCGCGTGCTTGACGTGAAAGCTGAGCGTCTTTGCGCCAGTCCTGGAAGTATGTACGAATCAAGCGACCATTGACGCGTGTTTGGAATTGGCGTAATAGTGGCTCAAGCTGGGCCTGCTTTTGGAGTGTCTGGAGAGTGGCTCCAAGGAGGGATTTGTGTCGAAATTGGTGCGCTTGCGATTGCAGAGCCTTTTGTGCCACTGTTCTCTGCTGCCACGTCTGGAATATCTTCCGTAAGAGCATTCCATCTCGTCGATCCGTTGCCCATATATTCCGCTCCCTTATGATTTCAGTAATTTCACGCCATTTCAGCAGTGTTGTTCGCGCTGTTTTTGTGTCATGCCAGTTTGCCGCACCCCTGTTGAGGTACTCGTTGTTCAAGGCATTCCATGACTTTCTGACAATCTTCTCTTCATAAAAGGAATCGGCGAACTGGTCCCTGTCCCGCACCTCTGCTGCGCGTGTTCGCCATTTAGAGAGGAACTTCTCAAGAGCAAAGTGCTGAATTTTGAGCTCGTTGACTACTGTGATGTCGCGCCAGCCGTTAAAGAATCGAGTGCGCAGGATGTGCCGTCGAGCAACTGATGTACGCTGAACTTCATCCTCAGCACATTTTGCCCAATGTGTGAAGGCTTTGGTGAGCAGAAAAAGGCTGCGAGCCTTGTCTGCACGAGTTTCTAGTCGATCAAAAAAGCGATTCGTCTCTCGACCAGATCGCCTTACGAGCGCCGTGTCCCGTAGCTGCAGGAGGGAGGCCCTGAGCAAGATGCGGCGATCAAAAGCGATGGCTGCCTTCTCCATATCTTCGCGCAGGTTCATGCGCTCTTGCGCGCGATCACGCCATATTCGTATACATTCTCTCGTTACCCGGTGTAGCCGTTGGTGTTCGAAGGTTTCCGCGTCGTCCATCAATCGGGTATCTGAGGGCCGAAACAGTTCGGGAACATACTGCTGTTGCTGGAGTTGCTGAGACTGTTGCAGGCGGCGCTGGTGCGGAGAGTTGTACGGATCGTTGGGTATCGGCGCGTTCACTCCCGGTATCTGAATGGAGGAGAGATCGAGGCTAGCCGTTCGGTCGGTAAAATCGCTTTCGTCTGCATCGTGAGTACCAGTTTTGTATGTCTCTGTGGGACCCCCTCTTCGAATTCGTAGACTGCCGCGACTCGAGACAGATGCGCTGCGCTTGTGGACTGGCGGTTGTTGTGCGGAACTCGAGCGGCGAGGCGCAATGCCATTCACTCTGTTATGAACAGGGAGTTGTGCTGGCCGGTATGAATGTGCTTCGGTGTCTGATGTAGCGCGACGGTGATTGCTCCGTTTGTTGCCATGGCCATTCGGACCATCCTGTTGCGATGTTCTCCTCGGGCGCACAGCCAAGTCACCATAGTCGGTACCTGCGACTTTGTCTGCTGTCCCGTCAAGAAACGAGTCAAAGCTTCCAGTCCTCGAATACCGCCCTAAGCTAGCCTGGGCACCTCTACGCGTCGCGTCAAGATTGTTCGGGACATTGCTACCCTCTTCATCGTCAAGTTCAGCGTTGAGACCGAAACCCTCTTTCACCACGCGAAAAAGCCGCGACATCAAGTCCTCGTCTTCCCGTTCATATTCCTGCATGCGCAACAAAAAACTGTAGTAAAGAGCAGCGTCGCTGGGCGATGGGTGATAGTCTTTGATGTAGTCATCATATGCGACGAAGAGGGCATTGGTGGATCCATCGTGGGAGTTTTGCGCGCGACGAACGATATCGTGGATGGCGTCGGACACTGCTGCCATGTCAGCATCATCACGGGTCAGACTCTACGCAGCCGCTTTACCTTCGTCCCTACAAAGATCGTCACTCGTTATAGCCCTCGCATCAGCTCCATTCCGGCTCATGGAGGATAGCATTCGTGCACGCAACTCGTTCGTCTCCGGCGCGTTCGCGACAACATGGAAGTAACCGGGAAGAATTGTGCGAACAGCAACTCAAAAGCAGCATGCGAGAGAGTCGTGAGAAAGAAGAAGAAGAAGAAGAAGAAGAAGAAGAAGAAGAAGAAGAAGAAGAAGAAGAAGAAGAGGAAGAGCTCGTCGCGCAACAATTAAGCAATACAAGTCCAAGCAAAAAGATGAATTCCCTTGTGCGCCCACTTCTGGCGTTGCAGCGACGCGCTTTGTTGTTCGAGTGGTTGGTCGCCCGCGTTCGTGAACCAGAAAGTGCCAAGGCTTTAGTCATGTGGACCCTGTTGATTGACCTCGTTGAGGATGACATGGCATTTGTTCGACATGACATGTCGACATTTCCAGACAACGTCACGGATTGGAGAACAACTTGTCTCTTTGATTAGATTCCCTGAATCACAGAGCAAGTAGCTACAATATACTGCTCGAAATGCCTGGCCGAACCCGCCCTATCGATAAACTCGCCACAGCGGCAGCAAAATGCTCGAAAGAGGTATGTCGCGCACCTTGGTATGACCAGTCTCCCAACTTTTGACATGCATCTGCGCGTGAAGTAATTTCAGGTTTGGGCAGTCGAATGGAGTTGACAAACTCCAGAGCTCAGTATACGGCAAATGCATATTCGCAGACTACAACAACGTACGAAAAGACATGTGCGTCAACGAGTTCATGAAGTTGAAGGAGTGTTATCTGGTAAACTTGTTCCTCACAGTATTAAGAGCCGCTGATGGCTAACCCTACGAACAGAAGGCGTATAAGCAACGGTAGTAGCAGTGTAGCAGCACGAGGTTGTCTTTGAGAAGTAAAGCATATGTAGGCGTTCAACATAAACATCGAAATATTTCATTTCATCACGATTCATCTCGCGCCGTTATGCTATCAAACTACACCCAAACACTTATCATAGCTTGATCAACCGTAGCATGAAAGTCGCCTTGTGGAGCTCTTGCTCTTCCTCTGCAATGACCTTCTCGTTGCTGTTGTCCGGGATCTTGCCGTCAAGCTCAGTGATGACGTGCTTGTCCACGTTCCTCCGTAAGGCCTTCTCAAACAACGGGCCTTGGTTCTCAAACGCCTTCTCCAAGCCTACGTTCTCTGGGTCGTTCAGCACTCGGTACTCCATGCCTACGTCATCAGTGGGCACGAGTCCGGCCTTCTTGCGTAGATCTTGTACTCGGCGGATAACCTCACGCGCAAGACCTTCTTGCTCAAGCTCTGGGTACGAGGCAACATCAAGGATAATGAGGACGTCGTTATCCGTGTTGAACTCTTGGTCTTTGTTGTTGGAATCCTTTGCAAGACCGCGCTTGACCATCAGATCTTCGGCTTCGAGCTTGATACCATCCACGACAATCTCACCACTCTTCAGGTAGTCTTTGATCTCTTGGCTCTTGAGGTTGGGTAGCGCCTTCTTGACCTTGACTGCATCCTTCTTCAGCTTCTTACCGAGAATGGAGAAGTCGGCTGATGCTGAGTACTGGACATTGTACTTCTCCTCATCGCTTGACAGAACCTGATCCCGGACGTTCAGCTCCTCCAGGATGTAGTTCTCCAACGACTTGATATCATCGAGATATTGTTGTTCCGGGTGAATGACCACCAATGTCTTTAATGGGATCTTCAAGCCCTTGTTGGCACGGTCTCGACAGATACGGCCAAGCTCGATGACTGACTGCATGCGCTTGACTTGGCGTTCGACGCCCACGTCAAATAGCTCTTCGCGCACTTCTGGGAAAGGAAGGAAGTGTACACTTCGGTTGTCTTCCGGGTGCAGTTCCTTGGGGATATGAGGTAGTATTCGTAGGTAAATGTTATCTGTGATGAATGGTGTGAAGGGTGCGAGACCACGGCAGAGTGTGTAGAGAACCTCGAAGAGGGTGTTGAGGGCATGTTTGGTGTCCTCCAGACCGTGTTCTCCCTTGAGCCGGCGACGGTTGAAGCGAATGTACCAGTTTGTCGTGTTATCGATGAGCTCTAGTAACCGCGGAACCACGGTGTACAACCTGTACGCAGCCATCTCCTCGTTCACAAACTTCAGCAGCGACTGGCAGGACGCGAGTATCCATCGATCGAGCACGTTTTTGTTGGTCTTTCCAGCTGCCGGGTCGAATACGAAGTCCAAATCGGCAACCTTCTTCAGCAGTGACACTTGTTGCTCGAAGAACTGGTAGCTGTTCCAAAGGGGCAGAAGGACCTTGGAAACGATCTCCTTGACTCCCGCCTCCTTGAATCGAAGTGTTTCAGCACGGACGACAGGCGAGTTGATGAGGTACAATCGCAGCGCATCAGAACCGTAATTGGTCATGATCAAGTTGGGATCGGGATAGTTCTTGAGACGCTTTGACATCTTTTTGCCGTCTTCCGCAAGTACAATGCCGTTGACGACGCAGTTCTTGAAGGGTAGCTTGCCGAATAGATGTGTTCCAAGAACCGTGAGTGTGTAGAACCAACCACGGGTTTGGTCAAGACCTTCCGCAATGAAATCACCAGGGAAAGACTTCTCGAATTGCTCCACGTTCTCGAAAGGATAATGCGCGCTGGCGTACGGCATCGAACCAGACTCGAACCAGCAGTCGAAGACCTCTTCTGTCCTTCTCAGCACGCCCTTGCCGTCTTTGCTGGGTATAGTGATGTGGTCGATCTTATCCCGGTGGATGTCGGTAAGTTCGCCCTCGTATCCACTAAGCTTCTTCAGCTCCTCCACGCTGCCAATGCAAACCACCTCTTTGCCGTCATCACTGACCCATAACGGAAGTGGCGTACCCCAGAAACGGTTTCGCGAGACAGCCCAGTCAGGTGAGTTGGTGATCCAGTTGGCGAAGCGCTTCTTCTTGACGAATGAAGGGACCCAGTGCGAACCAGCAATGTTCTCCAGCATTTGCGGCACAATATCCTGAATCTTGACGAACCATGACGGGACCGTTCGGTAGATTAAGGGTGTGTCCGACCGCCAACAGAAGGGATAGCTATGGAGAAGTTGAGAATCTACAATCAAGCGACCAGTGCCCTTTAAATGCTTGATAATTCCCTTGTCTGCTGCCTTGACATGCTGGCCCTCAAAATCACGGATGACCGAAGTGAAGCGACCCTGATCGTCGACTGGGTTAGGTGGCGGTCGGGTGTCAGAGATGACACCGTGGGCCTTACCAATACGGTAATCGTCCTCTCCGTATGCGGGTGCCTGGTGAACAATACCCACACCACTGTCTGCTGTGACGTAGGCATCGTTCAAGACCTTAAAGCCATAGTCCTTGAACTCATCGTAAAGGTAGTCGAACAAGGGCTCGTATTTCCAGCCCAACATATCCTTGCCCTTCAGCTTCTCGACAATTTTGAACTTGGCCTTCTTCGGATCTTTGTATAGTGTGCGTAGAAGGGCTTCGAGCAAGATGTAGTGTTTGCCAGATGCTTCGTCAAGAATCTTAACGTATTCGAAATCAGGATGCGCGCAGAGACCGGTATTTGATGGGAGTGTCCATGGAGTTGTGGTCCTGATCAGGCTGGGTCAGCGCGAACCGGTCGAACTAAGTTGGAGTTAGTAACTCACCATGCTAGCAGACATGTGTTTGGGTCATCCAAAAGCGGGAATGTCACGACAACTGCCGGGTCTTGAACGTCCTTGTAGTTTTGTGAGGCCTCAAAGTTGCTGAGAGGCGTGGCCAAAGCGGTACTGTACGGCATAACCTTGTACCCCCGGTATACAGCACCCTTGTCGAACAAGCGCTTGAAGACCCACCACTCCGATTCCATGAAGCTGGTGTCCATGGTCTTGTAGTCATTGTCAAAGTCGATCCAGCGACCAAGACGATCTATAGTCGCCCTCCATTCTTTCGAATATCGCATAACAATCGCCCGGCACTTCTCGTTGTACTTGGCAATTCCGATTTCGCGCACAGCGTCGCGTCCCGACATTCCCAGTTCCTTGTCAATCTCATACTCAATGGGTACGCCGTGAGTATCCCAGCCGAATCGTCGCTCGACATAGCGGCCTTTCATGGTCCAGTAGCGGGGAATGATGTCTTTGATCGTCGAGGCCAGAAGATGGCCATAATGGGGCATTCCTGTCGCGAAAGGCGGTCCATCGTAGAAAGTGTAAGGTTGCTTTCCCTTCGACTATAATGATTCAGCAAGTGTCAACCACACGTGCTTGCGTTCAAGAGGCTATAGGGGGCAACCTACTAGCTCGACTTGCCTCAGGAAGGCATCAATCTCCTTCCAGCGCGCGAGAATGCGCTCCTCCTTCCTCGGAAACTCAATAGACATGGTGGCGTTGTTGCTGAGAGTCGGCCGTGGCGGGGAATCTTTTTCTAGAGCTCTAGAGTTGACTCCTCCGGTCCCCGCCATTAGCGTGACTCAGCCTACTATCGATAACACCCCACCCACCAAAAGGCCGCCAGGAAGGCGGGCTCCGTTCATATCTTCTTTTCACCTGAATCATCTGAACTCTGTTTGTTCACTCGCACATTCTATAGACATCATATCATGCCTTTTAGAAACTCCTACTTTGAACCCTTGTGACTACGTACGTCGATCATGAAACGTCGCCTATCTAGAGTCGTTGCGGCTCTGCAACACCCGAGAGTGAATTGAAACATTGACAGCTCTAGTCAATAACGAGAAAAGATCTAAGCCAGCATGGCAGCCGCCACATTTCATTCTTCACTGAGCGCGCTTCTCACATACTTTCGGCTAACAATGCATTTTCCCTTCTTCCTTACTTGTTTATTCTTCACGCTCATCACAGCCTCTAGCACCGGACCAAAGAATTTATCTTTTCCATCTTCGCGAATCGCCGACACGATAATTACTGCAAGAGATGCCGACATTAATACGACTTGCAGACGCCTACGCACGTTGACGAAGCTTAATGACATCGCAAATAATCAGACCGCGCTGGACGCGACGAAACTGCGTGGCAAAGTCGCTCAAGCGCGTATCGACTGGATCAAAAACAATAGTGCTGATATCACTGCCAAGCTCGATGAGCTGACATCCAACTCAACACTCACAGCCGAATGTGACACTATCAATGCGCAGCGCGACGCAGCTCGTGAATGCAAGGCGTTGGAGATTTTGGAACGGCTCGTAGATTCGACGAATGGTCAGACAGATCTCAATCAAGGACCCGCTGCGGACTTCCTCAACGACGAACAGAAGCAGAAATTGCAACAAAAGTTTGAAAGGGCATTGTTGAAGCTACAGGAGCTCAAGAGTAACGCTACGTTGATGGGTTCTTGTAACAGCAATGCCATGTTGCAGCAGAACGGCATAATCGGGAGTCGTAAGTACCATCCTTACCCTGCACATGCGCTATGTGTTGACATGTGAGTAGAAGTAGTGGACAATAGCGGCGCTATCGGTATGACGAAAAGTGTTGCAAGTAGTCATGTGCGCGATATTGGAGGAGTGTTTTCATTGATGCTTCTGGTGGTTTCGACAGTTGTGTTAACATTCTAGACATTTCCCTCTACAACTATAACAAGACAATGGATCGCACTTCCATGGTCTGACAATTTTCGTTTAGTTCTCAATCCTCGTATCATTAAGGAAGGTACACTTCATTCTTGGAGCTTAGAGTAGCGAAACACGAAACGTACTATGAATCCAGCTTGAAGCAGTTCAAAAGTACAGTTGATGCCCAATTGAGCTGGCAAAATCTTTTTACCTCCACCGGGTGAACCTATCGATCTACGTCATCTAGCCTCGTTGCCCTAACTCCATGTTCATCCACCCACTCGCATCTACCGCCTCTTCTTTGTCGAAACCCTTATAGGCAATTCTCTCTAAGCACAGCAAGCTAAACTCGAAATGCAGTCCATAGCAACAAAACGACCTATACCATACCCATTCGAACCGATCTTCCAGGCCATGGCTGTGATAGATCCTACCAAGTGCTGGAATGACATCGATGTTTTGGTTAACAGGAGTTCACTCCAGAAATTGGTCGATTTCGTGTGCATCAAGCGAAAATACGGACCGCTCTGCCTTAGCTTCAAGTAGTTGGTAAGAAAATGTTCATTGGTCGAATGGAAAAGAGCGAAGAAATACAATAGATAGGATGCGGCCATAATTTCGAAGCTGATGCATATCTACGGGATATCGTACCTGCTTTTGAAACGACAACTACGACTTGCAAGAGTCCTCCGGCAACGTTATGCATATCTTCGAGCCAGCCCGCCATGTCACGATACCCCACAGCAACATCTGTAGCACCAGTCGAATACATGCAAGCTAGCATGCAATGGTCAGTTGCGTCCTCGGCGCCCACGCCGAAACCCCGCAATACTACTTTGCACTCTTTGAATTTTTCCACTCTACTAACACTCACGCAAAGACATTCACGATGTCAGATTCACCAACCCTACGCTGACTTCGAACCTTTGCAAGAAGCATCACGTCTTAACGGGACATTTGAACAACGTTCAATCTGAATAATTTAGTTGCAAGAACTTTGATGGTTCAGGTAGATCGTTCACTTCTATCGGCATCGAAGAGTTGGATGAACGTCTCCAGAGTGCGCACTCCGTATTTGCTGGAGGCGGCTCATCAATTCATACCTGTTCTTTGCACTGAACATCGAGACTGCTTATCGATAAGCTTTTATGATGAGCAGCTGTCAAGTCGTCTAAAGTTCTTATTTGTCAATATGTTCGCCGTTTTTGTGGATGTTGATCGTTTCGCACTTCGCGCTGACTCGAATCACTGTCGATTGCAACGTCTACTTTCGAGAAAACTCGTCTTACCTTGAATTCCGAAAAACACATCAAAGACGCAACCCACAATTTCCTGCAACATATCCCGGCAGGTACGAACTTGGCGTTCCTGGATAACGATGCGACTTGCGGCACAACAAGTCAGATTGTCTCAGTGGACTTGTGCCGCCTGACGCTTGAGATAAAAACGTCTAGAACTTCGAAGATCGCGTTTGAAGCACGATTTTCGGAGAATTGGACAGGTCGTCTTCTAGCAAACAGGGAATGGAGGTATGGATGGCTGTAGGTATTGGATGAACAAGGGATAGTGTGTCTAGTTCACCAAATTTGACCGCAACAGGCATCAAGTACTAGGATATCGCATATGGAGCTTCAAATGGTTTTGCTACTGTTGGCGCAAACAAAGGATCATAAATTAACTACAGGAGTAGCGTTCTCTGATAAGCCTGAGATGTGGTCGACTTCGCCTGGCGATCGTTAGCGTCATTCCTTCTTACCTTGACACGCCCACTCACTGGCTATCTAGACTTCGCACAAGCGTGAAGACCGGAAAAGCCTTGTCCGATGAGTTCTACGGAAAGAATTACACCGAATCCTACTACTGAGGCTGTTGCCTTAGTGGACGCCAAGGCATTAAGAGCACGGAGAAGTTCCCAAATGACTTCGATGGCCTTGTTGCCGGCGCTCCAGTTGTCGATTTTGACATCCTTATCTCTTAGTGCGCACGATTCTACACCATCACCGACCCCATCAAAGGCTCCAGTTTCATTTCGAAGACCGCTCAGACGTCGCGTATACTGTGGTACCCCCTAGAAGTTTTCAATCGCCCTAATGTGTAGAGGGCAGCTGTAATTGGCTGTAGTTTGCTTGATAATTAGAACAGTCGAATAGGATTATTCCCCGCTCTAGCTCCCAAACGAGGCGAGATTGAAAATTTCAAGGGGGTACCCCAGTAGTGTGCACTTTTTCTCGTGACCGAGATTTATTTTTTAAGGTGTCAAAGGTGGTGGTTGTTGTTGTATTCAAAATGGGGTTCCAAAAAAGTGAAAAGCAGCTACCCTCTACTAATTAATTGCAAAAGTTAAAAAAAAAGATTGTGTGTAGTTAACGAGTTTTAAACAGTAAGTAGATAAGTTCTAAGAGGAAAGCTTAGACCACTAAGCAATAATTAAGGTTAAAAAATTTGCTAAGGTACTAAAAAACGACACTAGTTAAAACGTGTCTAACACCAATTGCTAGCTTATAGCTAACAATAGAATTACAGTAAGATTGCAATAAGATTGCAACATAATGCAATAAAGAAAGAAAAGGACACGTACGTACTGCAGCAGGAGCTTGCAATACTTTATAAAGCTGCTGCTTCTTACTTACAGCTTTTTACTTTTTAAACAGTACTGTATATAAACAATTTGCATATAATACACTGCACTGCAACATAGCGTGCAACTTCTACAATAAGTATTTCTTTAACCTCAACTCTTATTTAAAGACAAGAAGCTTTCCTGTTGTATACTTAGCCCTTAAACCAGTCTAGCTTAAGCGAATTATGCAGACACTTAAGTTTATCAAGCATTTACAAACTTAGCCTCTTTAAAACTTTATAATTATATTTTTTATAAACAACTTTAGAATCTGAAATATTTTTATATACAAAAGAAATGTTAAGCTTTAGCTTAGCTAGTTGTAAAAAGAATACAAGATTTACAAAGTATTTGCTAATACTAACGTGAGCGGCAAGCGAGCTGCGCAGGCAAGCGAGCTGCGCACCCGTGCCAAGACTACGTCTTATCCACCTTCTATCCTTATGTCTTAACAACCTAATCTTGAGCTGCTTCCTTGTAAAGACAGGATCATCGTTGCTATTTAGGCTATTAAATCTAACGCGTTATTAAGCTAGCAACGTGCTGCCATCATCTACAATGTGTCTAAAAGCACCCTTTGGACGCGACGCGCTAAAACTACCTTACAACGTAATTCTTATCTTAACTTACTAAAGCTTTAAATGCACAAAGAGCAGATAATTGTACAGTACATAAAGAAGCTTAATGCATAATGCTTTGCCCTTACGCTTAGCTATGTACAAGAAATAGCTAACTAACTGCTAGCTGCTTGTAGTGGTAGCTAGGTTAGAGAAAAATAGGCTAAGAACCTCGTACGCTAAAAGCCTGCAATTAAATTACAAATTACTAAGCAGCGCAATTATTAAAAAGTTCTATGCAGTAATTTAGCAATAATTAGTTTTTAGTTTAACTTTATACGCAATGTTAAAGCTAAGTATAGTATTTTAGACAAAGATACTTCCAACTTTAACAAGACTAGCTTTTAAATAGGTGTTAGAGGGTCTGTTAAGGTAGTAACAGCGTCTAAAAGGCGTACTAAGCTGCTTAGAGTTTAACCTAGCGATCGTGAGTGGATAACGCTTATCGCTAGCATTAACGCAATAAGGTGGTTAATTCCACCTTTCTTTATTTTTAAAGCAAAGCACTACGACTAGGCCTAGTATTACAACAACCTTAAGATTTAGAGAATAAGTATTAGCAATAACAGCTAAACAACAAATAAGCTTAGTCTTGCCTAGTTACAGCACTTTATCTAGCATACAAAGGCTTGCACAATAAGTAGTTACTGCCTACTTATTATTAATAGCTATAAAAGCTACTAGTTATTTGCCTTCTAAAATCTTTGCAAGCAAAGCAAGATTATTACTCTTTATATACTTCTACACTCGTCGCATATTTTACAGCTGCTTAATGTAAGTTATTTTGCCCTGCTAAAGCAGGCGTACAAGAAGGAACTAAGAGGCTTAGCAAACAGCTATATCTACTACATTAACAAAAAAGCCTTTTTAGCCACCTTTAAGCTAGTGTTTAAAAAGGCGTTTTTAAAGAATAATATCTTATTAAGCTTTAGAGCAACTGAGTTAGTCCCACAAAACTTAGAAGTAGTGTTATTTAAGCTTAAAGTAAAGCCTTGTACGCTAATGCTATCTGCACTAGGGCCTACCCTTTGGCAACTTAAAACACTAAGCAACGCCTAGGAGATAGAAGCTTAAATAACGCTTATTATATAAAGAATAAAAGACTACAAAAGCTTATTACTTAACTTTATTATTAAGATAGTGCTGTAGGTTAAAAAGGAATTAACTTTAAAAGTGCACTTACACACGCTGCTTAAGGCTAAAATAGCTAGCTTTAAGAAAGCAAACTAGGCAGCGTTTGAACGTAAAAAGCGCAAGAAAAAGTAGATCTAGAAAGGAAGAACCCTATTGCAGGCAGAGGCAGAAAATACAGTTAGGCAAAAGGATGTTACCGAGGCTCACCACTCAACGCGCACCACCACCCAACGCGCGGCTAGCCAAATAACACCTCAACTTCAACACGCGATAACTTTACCAACATGAATAGAATTGAGGCTGCGCTTGCAGCTATAGATGCCCTAGCACCTAGAGAAAATATTAATTATACTTATATCTTAAAAGAATATGGTGTTGTGCGATCTACTCTCACCCAAAGACACTAAGGTAGATCTACCTCGCGCAGCCTCAAGGCTTAACACCGACAAGCTATCTACCCACAACAGGAGGAGGAGCTTCTACAATATATTAAAACAGCTTACTATACAAGGCCTTCTACCTACCTAAGCTATAATTAGGAATTTCGCCTTACAGATTGCTTAAAAAGAGCTTAAAGTTAACTAGGTTCATTGCTTTGTCTGTAAGCACCCTAACAAGCTTATTTTAAAATAGATAAAAGGGATTAATAATAGTTGCTACAAAGCTAATTTAGAGAGAAAGTATAGCCTCTACTTCACCCTCCTACGTAATAAAATTAAGCAGTATTATGTTAAGCCTTGTTGTACATACAATATAGATAAAAAAGGCTTCTTTCTTAGTATCCTAGGTAGATTAAAGAGGATCTTTAATAGGCCTTTATACAAGGAGAGAAAGAGAAAAAGTACTATTTAAGATAGATTTTAAGAGTAAATAACACTGCTAGCCTGCATCTACGCTAATAGATCTTACCTTAAGCCTGCCCTTATCTACTAGTCGTAAGGGTGCGTTGGTTTGACCAAAGATGCAAGGTAACAGTAGAAGGTGAATGAATTAGATACAGAACTATAGAGAGACTACGTGGGTTTTTATATCTAATCTGGATAGTTAGGACTAACCAAGGTTAGGACTAACTAAGGTTATTAGAGGTCGCCGGGTCAGCTGACAGTTAGCGTAACTAGTGCGGCCGATAGTCAGCAGCTAGTGCTAAGGTGCTAATGCTAAGGTAAGAAAAGCCAACAAAGGCTACAGGCTGAGTACTAGAGAACATTAAGGCTTTAGCCCTTTACAATACCCCTCTCCTAAAAAAATAGTAGGGGTAGTAATCTTGTTACCTAGAGTTCTACTCTTCTAGGGCTTCTGTATCTTTTAGATTAACAGCTAGTTCCTAGGTTAGATCTAGATATCCTAACTATTTAACTAAGTACTGCTTTTTTCTTCCTTTTCCTCTTTCCTCTAATAGGGTCTCTACTAGGTATTCTTCTCTATCCTCTGTCTTAATTAGTAGAGGTTCATTGTCGTCTATTAGCTGGCTTAGTAGAGGGTCTGAGGACGCTAGTCTAAGGTTATTAACATTAAATACTAGGTAAATCTAGCTAGGAGTATTTAGTTTAACTGCGTTTAGTCTAATAACCTCAAGTACCGTATACTTAAGATTCTTCTAGTTAAGTTTTCTGCTAGGCCTTTTTGTTTTGTAGTAGTTGCCTAGTTTTAACTATACCTTATCGCCTATTTTAAGCTAAAGTAATTAGTGCCTTCTCTTATTTGCCTGCCTTTCTTATTCTTATTAGCTTTCTCCTATTGTAGCTTGTGCAAGCTTAATACTTTGTTGTAGCTTATTAATAATATTTTCTGCCTTTTAATAATCCTCTTGTATTCTCCTTAGAAGTTATTGTTAAGGACTGTGCTTAGGTGCAATTTGTAGGAGATCTACCTTATAGCTGTGTTGTAGGAAGAAAGGAGATATTTTAGTAGACTAAGCTTACCTTGCTATAACTGTAATCTTAGCTATCCCTAGGTTACTTTTCTAGTTTGTTTAATCCTAATTACAGAAGGCTTGTAAATAAGCCTGTACTATAGAGTTTATTCTCTCTGTAGAACTGTTAGTTTTAGGATAGTATCTAGAAGATAAGTGTTACTTAATTTCTAATAACTTGTAAAGCTTAATCTAAAAATAGTTAACAAACTGTATACCTCTGTCTAAAGTAATATAGTTTAGTAACTAATAGTAAGCTACAACAGAGTTAATAAAAGTTTTAGTAACACTTTCTATAGTAATGTCCTTAAGGCCTATTAGAACAACGTCCTTGCTAAGCCTATTTATAACTACTATAAGGTTTGTACAGCCTTTGCTTTCTAGTAACTCTATAATAAAATCTATAGAAATTTCTTTTTATATTTGCTCTAGTATAGGCAAGGGTTTTAGTAAGCCTTATAGGCCGTCTCTCTAGAGTTTTGTTCTTCTACACACTAAGCAGTTCCTTATGTACCTTCTAATACTTTTGCTAATAGAGGGCTAAAAGTATTCTCTTGCAATAGCTTAATAGGTAATATTCCTTTCTAGATAGCCTAAAGCTCTAGAACTGTGGATTTTGTAGATAATTCTAGTTCTTAGAGGTTTATTATTAGGTACCTATTTTTAATCTTAGTATAGGAGGTTTCTAGAATCGTCTAGTCAGCATTTAGAAATAGAAAGTTTAAGATCTAAAGCTGTAGGAAATTGTTGTTTACTATCCCTTACAGCTTTCTAGGCTATGTAGTAGGTTTTGTCCTCTTTTTTAGCTTTATCCTATAGATCTTCTAGATCTAATTGCTCCTAAGGTAATTCTAGTACTGCTGCTAGATAGCTGTTGCAGCTAAAGGTTCTAAGCACCTCTTCTTCTTCTAGTTCTTTGTTAGTAGCTGCAGTTATAAGTTTAAATACTTGTAGAAACCTCCTAGAAATTCTAGTATCCTAGTTATTTGCTAGCATATCTTGTTGTCTCCTAGATAAGGCATTAGCCCTAGAGTTATTAACTCTAGGCCTGTAGGATATTTCTATATTAGGAAACTTTCCTAGAAATTAAGCCTATCTTATTTATCTCTCGCTAAGCTGTCTAGGCCTGCTAAAATATTTAAAGTTTTTATAGTCTGTAATAACTATAAACTTCTTTAAAAATCATAGCATAGCATCCTACTTAGATAGGCAGGAGATAACTGCTAGTAATTCTTTATTATGTTTCTTGTAATTACTTTACATGCTAGTCATCTTTTTTAAATAATAAGCTACTAGGCGTAAGCTTCCTTTATTATTGTATTGTAAGAGGACTCTTGTTACTACATATCTAGAAGAGTCTGTTTCTAGGATTGTTTCTCTGTCAGGATCCCATTAAGCTAGTACTAGCTTAGTAATAAATAACTCCTTAAGCTTATAAAAAGCTTTTTGCTTAGTTTTTCCCTATTAAAAGGAAATGTTACTAGTAAGCCTTAAAAGAGGAGCTACTATCTCTAAGTAGTTCTTAATAAATTATTAATAGAAGTTTGCAAAACTAAGAAAACTGTATACTCTTTTAACGTTTGTAGGTGGCTGTTAATCTCTAATTGCTTTTACTTTCTTAAGGTCTATTCAAAGTCCTTTTCTAGCCTTAATAATAAATTTAAGGTATTTTGTACTCTGTATGTTAAATTCACATTTCTAGATGTCTAAAGGTAATCTAGCCTTGCCTATAGCTTCTAAAACCTTATTTGTATTGTGTTAGTGTTCTTTAAGCGTGCTATTGGTGTAAATTAATACGTCGTCTAGGTAGGCTGAGTAAAAATCGTTAATATACTCGCGGAGGGTCTAATTAATATAGCGTTGAAAGGTACTAGGAGCGTTTGCTATACCAAATAGAGTAACTAGCCACTTATATAACCTAAATCTAGTACAAAAAGCTATTTTCTACTTATCTCCTGCATTAATCCTAATCTTGTAGAAAGCTACAGAAACGTTAATCTTTGTAAACTATTTAGCTTTTGCAATATTGTTAAGAGTTTCCTAAATTAAAGGTAAAAGATAACAATTTTTCTTTATAATAGCGTTTAGGGCTTAGTAATTAATGCAGAAACGTAATCCTCTTCTAGGTTTTTTAGCAAAAAGGACAGGGGAGGAGGCAGGAGAGCTACTAGCTCTAATCTATCCTTTATTAAGTAGAGAAATAAGCTTCTTTTGTAATACTAGGAGTTCTAGGCAGCTTATACTGTATAGAGGTCCCTAGAGAGCCTCTTCTTCCTTGACTTTATTGTCTTTCTCTAGTTTAATGCGGTAATCTACTTTAGATCTGCGTAAAGGAGGTAGTACAGAAGCAGTCTTTAGATTAAAAATCTAAGCTAGGTGTCAATAAGCCTTAGGGAGTAAAGGTAGGACCTCTACTTTCTTCTTAGGAGCTAGGGCTTTTTCAATATCCTTAAGAGAAGCAGCGAAAGTCTAAATAGACTTATCCTTTTTCGCCCGCCTAATATAGAAGTAATAAGCTGTTGCGCTTATTTGTTTTAATCTCCAGTCTCTTTTAATAGGGCAATCCTTAGTGCTAAGTAACTTAATCCTTTAGCTAGAAGAATAGATGTAAATCGTTTTTCTAGAAGGAGCAATAGTTACCTCTCTTCTATTTATCTAGGGCTGTCTAAGTATTAAATTATAACTAAGGTGTGTAGGGGCCACATAACCCTAAATAGTATCCTTATAGCCTTTAATATTAATGTCTAACCTAGCAACTTTGTTAATAGTTCTAAGTTTATCTATAACTCCTTCTAATCTCCTAGGAGAAATAGAAATGCACTATAAGTTAGCGTTCTTAATAAGTTAAGGGCTAATAAGCAAGTATGCAAGGTTTCCTGTATTAAATAAAGTAGAGGCGAATGTATAACAATTTACTAGCGCCTCTAAAGTAATTCTATTACTACTTATATTCTTTTTAAAGTTTGCCTACTTCTTAACTAAGTTATTCTAACTTATTAGAGGCTCCTGCTAGTAACTTTAAACAGGAGCTACTCTTTTTCTAAATCTAAGTCCTTATTTAAGCTTCCCTTGCTAAGCTTATTATCTTTCTTAGAGTTAGAAGACTTAACTAAAGTCTTTTTCTCTTTTTTAGAAGATCTCTTATTCTCTGTATAATATGCAGATAGATAGCCCTTCTGTTTACAGTTAAAACAGCATCTTTCTCTGTACAACTGTTCTAACTCTTAGTTACTAAACTGTTAAGGTTTAGCAGTTCTTCCTGTGTATTTTATCTCTTCTATCTAGTCTCCTTTTAAAGGAGAAGGAGGAGGAGAAGTTCTCCTAGATTTATACTTCTTAGGCTTGTTGTCTCTACCTTTAGAGTACTCCTCTATTCTATAGAGGTAATTAGCAATCTCTATTGCTTTGTTTTGCAGGCTATCTAAATCCTTAAAGGTAATACCTACAAGTTTATCTTAAAGTTTCTAAATAAGGCTTTTTTAAAAAAGCATTATTCTTGTATCCTTGTCTAAACTACTATTAAATAATAGTAGTTGTTCCTAGAATTCTATAATGTATTTGCGTATGCTTTTCTTGCCTTAGCTTATAGACTAGAGCTTGTTCTTAGCTCTCTCTGCACTATAGGGATCTCCAAACATTTAATTAAAGAAGTTTAATAGTTTATTAAAGTTCTATAAATTAGAAATCCTTATTTAGTTAAGGAAAGGCAGAGTAAGGGTTGCAGCTAAGCCTTTTAATTAACTAAAGGCGTAGTTACAAGTCCTTTTATTTGTGTTAAAATCTTCCTTATTATTCTCTACCTTAGCAGTAAGCTATTGTTAAAAGATTTAGTACATCTTTCTATTTCTATTAAAGGTATTAGGATCTAGTTGTTTAAAACGCCTAGGCGTTTGTTAATTTCCTAAGGCAGCTAATAAGGTAGGTAACTAAGGTAGAGGTTATTATTCTACTTTAGGCTCCCTTTGTTGTTGTAATGTTGTGCCTATAGCTTCCTAAGCTTAGAAAGCTTCCTGTACTTTTGTAGAGGTAGCTATCTCGTCTAGGCCCCCTGCTCTACAAAGTCCCTCTAAAGTAGTCTCTACTTTAGGTTTACTTACACTATCTTAGTGTAATTCTGCTATCTTTACAACTAAAAAAGCTGTTAAGGGTTCTGCCATTGTATTTGTAGGTACTTGCTAGTACTCTATATTGTTAACAGGAATTGTTATAGGTGCTACTACGCTTAGTAGGCTTATCCTTCGTGTAGGGGCTACTACGCTTAGTAGGCTTATCCTTTTGTGTAGGGGCTACTACGCTTAGTAGGCTTATCCTTTTGTGTAGGGGCTACTACGCTTAGTAGGCTTATCCTTCGTCTATTTTCTAGGGCTACTACGCTTAGTAGGCTTATCTAACGAATTTAAACGCCTAAGGTACTTATATAACTAAGTATCCTTTAGCACTTTTAATCTAGTGCTTCTTCTGTTAATCCTTTGGTAGATTTAAACAGTCAACTAATTAACTAGTGCTCTAATTAATTAGATTCTCGCGCGTAGATATAGCTCTAGAGGGCTCCTAAGTACGACGTAGCTACGCGAGTAGCTAAAGAAGGATCTAATTTAATTGTAAGGGTGCGTTAGTTTGACTAAAGATGCAAGGTAACAGTAAAAGGTGAATAAATTAGATACAGAACTATAGAGAGACTACGTGGGTTTTATATCTAATCTAGATAGTTAGGACTAACCAAGGTTAGGACTAACTAAGATTATTAGAGGTCGCCGGGTCAGCTGACAGTTAGCGTAACTAGTGCGGCCGATAGTCAGCAGCTAGTGCTAAGGTGCTAATGCTGAGGTAAGAAAAGCCAACGAAGGCCACAGGCCGAGTACTAGAGAACATCAAGGCTTTAGCCCTTTACACTAGTTAACTTTAAGATTAATACAAGACTCCTAGCTTTAAGGCTTTAATATTAATCTTTATTAAGCTTAGATATTCTTTTTACTTTTAAGCTAGATAAATAATAAGATAGGCCTTGCGTAGCTTAAACAGGTGTTTAAATACAAAACTAAAGTAAAAGCTTAATTAAGCTATTAATTGCATATTCTTAATAGCTATAAATCTTACCTTATAATTTTTTTTATTAATTATTGTAATTAGAATAAGATCCTCCTTGCAGTATATCTTCCTTACTTAACCTATATGCTACAGCCTCTAGACGTTAGCCTGTTTAAGCCTCTCTCTTCTGCCTATTAAGCTAAGATATCCTTTTTTATAGTAAGGAGCTAGGGCCTTATTTTTATAAGTAAAAGGGACTTCTTCCTTCTCTTCTATTAAGCTTAGCAAGCCTCCTTTTAGAAGAAGACTATCCTAAAAGCTTTTAAGGCTATAGGCCTTTTACTTTTTAATTTAAATAAAATCTTCTACTACTTTCCTCTACTTAATTCCTCAAGTAATAGCAACTTCTTAGCCCTTAGCGCATCTAATTAAAGAAGAATAAAGCGTCTACTATATTATATAGTAGCTAATTAGAGTAATAAGCAGGTTAAAAGGCTAAGCTAGGTTATTTATGCAAGCTCTGCTTAGAATAGCCTTCTTAAAAATAAAGTAATAAAGCTAAAAAAGGCTTTAGTTAATAAGAGAGCGTGTAAAAAGTAAGGCAAGCCTCTTCTCCTCTAAAGGCCTAAAGGGTATTATAGTAGAGCTATATTTTAGTCTTTAAGAAAGGTAAGAGAGGCTTGCAATTATTAGCTCCTCTAAAAGAAATAAGAAAAGCAGCAACAATACTAAAAAGCTAAAGTAAGCAGGTAATGTAAGGAGCTAAGAAGTAAAAAGGCTAGATAGAATTAGCTTAGGCGTAAGGCAAAGGCTAAGGCTAAAAAACTAAAAGAGGTGCTAAGGGCTAATTAGGCTACTAAGCGAGCTGCGCAGCAGGCCGCTTATAAGGCTGCACAACAACTCAAAAAGGCTATTAAAACTTTCTAAAAAGGTAATTAGAAGGGCCTTAAGGCTTCTACAAGCTCTACTTAAAAAAAGAGGCTTATTGTAAGGCGTATAGGTGTTGAGCAGCCTTAACAGCCACCATTAGCCTCACCAGCCTATATCAGCCGCCACAGCCGAGCGATTAGGACACCTACTCGATATTTATAGCTATATAGATTAATCAAGGCCTATAGATCTTACCACCTAAAAAAATTATAATAATAGCTTTTATATAGGGCTGTATAGCCTCATCTTAATATAGCTGTTTTGGTGTTCGGCCGCGCGTTGGGTGGTGGTGCGCGTTGAGTGGTGAGCCTCGGTAAGGCTTAGTTAGAAGCAGAAAAGCGTTAAGAGAGAGTGCACACAAGTAGCAGTGCAAGGAGTATTTAACGCTGCAAAAACTGTAGCAAAGCAGGTTATAACAAGCGCACATGCAAGAGAGATGCAGCAGAAGTAAAGAATTAATTTAACGTTCTATGCACTATAGTACAATGTTGTAGTAGTGAGTTGTTAATGTGTTGGGGTAGATGGCTGCATTTAGTGCGCAGCTCGCTTGCCTGCGCAGCTCGCTTGCCGCTCACGTTAGCGAAGTACTTAAAATTCTTTACTTTAGCATTTTTTCTTTTTGTTAATCGTGCATAGGCTAAGTAAAGAAACTATTAACTAGTTAAGCTAGCTGTTGCATAACGTCAAAATGGCAATAGAGAAGAAAAAGGCAAGAAAGGAGGAGTAGGCGTTCTATTATTGCATGTATAAGTTAGAAAGCAAGGCAATAATAGTGCTACTTCTTTAATTTGTCTGAGAGTACTTAAAAGTGAAGCCTTAACATAAGTAAGCGGCATAAGCAGCATAGGCGGCATAGGCAGCATAAGCAAGATAAAGCGCGTTAAGTTAAGAGGCAATTTGCATCTTTGTCTTGCTTTTCTTTGTTTCCGTCTAAACATGCTAGAGCGACACACTAATTGCGTGCTGGCAATGCTAAACAAGGGGGCGTAAGCCCGGATACCTGTTGTTAGCAATAATTTTTTTTTACTAAAAAGGTGTTTACAAAATGTGTGGTCACATTAAAAGGTTGTCTCAAAAGGCCGAAGCCAGTGACCGAGATATCAACGAGGAGCTCACCGAAGAGGCCTCAGACCATCACATGTTAAGCCTAAGCCACCGTTAGTCTCGGTAGTTAGCGTTCTAATTCGAGCTTGCTTGGTGATCCTCGGCAGGGGTTATTATTGTACACATCGGTATACTTGCCTTGCTCCGATCACATGTCAGCAGAACAGCTGCGCATTGGCTACTTGTCTACTCGCATTGACTGAGCTCACAATCATCGCAGGTCATGTGTTTGTCTACTGCCCGTGTCGTACTTACTACATTCGACACGAGTATGCTGTTTACTGACACGAGCACGCTCTCTACTGACACGAGTGCTCTCTCTACGAACACAAGTGCGCTCTCTACTAACACAAGTGCGCTCTCTACTGACACGAGCATACTGTTTACTGACACGAGCACACTCTTTACTGACACGAGCAGGTATTCCAACACCATCGGGCACTTATACAAGAGACCGAGTAGAAACAAATCATTTATGCCCCAATGAGAGTGCACCAAATTGGACGCGTCCTCGGCGGTACATGCTCGAATACCCCAAAGGAGGTTTTATATAGGGCGTTAAGCCAAGTCAATCAATCAATCAAGCAAATTGGACAAATCATTACGACTCTGTATGAGGCTAATCGGTGCTTCTGAGTATCTATCAGACCGATTGTTGGCACTGCTTCACTGTCGTTCTAAGATTGTGTATAAAATGCAGCGTCCCGCACAGGAGAGGGCTTCCCATCATCAACTACCAAGCACACAAGCAAACACTCTACTATTTCCAGTCCAACCACCGTCATCTCCAACAACAACCACTCATTCTTCAAGATGCATTTCCACGTAGTGAGTTGCACTAGCCGAAAAGCCACAAGAAGCATTCTAACACTACATCTAGGTTGCCGCCGCACTTCTTGCCCTTGGCCCAACCCTCGGCATGTCATGCGCCATCTACGGCTTCTGCCATTGCACCAACGCCGACCGCAGCATCAACGATGCAGCCACCAAGGCATCCTGTGGCCACTTTGCAGGAAGCATGCAGACAGTCGGAAACATCCGAGAATGCATAGCCGGAGTAGCCAACGCCGGTATCGGCGGCATCTCAGGACTTTTCATCAACAACTGCCTCTTCAGGAAGGAATGCAACAAAAATGGTGCTGCTGGTGACTCCAACTGCTGGGGAAAGGCGTGAGAGAAGTGCTCATAGAGGCATGGGAAGAATTGCTTGACAGGATAGAGGAAGACGAGAGCAGGAGGGAGCGCAGGAAATAGAGAGGGAGAGTTGACGAGTACCGAGGTGGACGGCGTACCGAGGTGGACGGCGTACCAAAGTTGACTGCGTAACGTCCGTGACGGCGTAACGCCCGATTTTAAACACCAAAACTACTACAAAAGGTAAGTAAGTTAAGGCTAATAACTTTTTCAATAATTAATACTATTAAAAATATATAATACTAAAGATATATAACTTTATTAGCTCTATTAACGTAGAAATTTACATCAAACACCAACTTTTCGAGGCGAGAAAAAGGTCTAGCTTTGCCTTTTTCTCGCCTTGACTATCTTAAACGCCTTCTTAATATCAGTTTCTAATACTTGTTTTCCTAGTGCAGGTGTTGTAGCGTGCGCGCTAGCTAGTTGTAGAGAAACAGAGTAGTTAACTGTTGAAAACTCTGCAAGTGGTCTGTGCGCAAGCTGATTTTGGAGTTTAATTGAAGGTAATTCGACCCCTACTTGACAAAGCAACGGCTTTCTACTTAGGTAGATAAATTTATTAGCGTAGTGAACTAATAGATTTATCTACCTAGCTATCTATTACTCGAAATCCCTATACTGACTCGATATACCGACCTCCTATATCGACCTACACATCCGAAATCCATCCCGACTCGATATACCGACCCAATATACCGACCTACACATTAGAATTGATAGCTAGACTAGCACCTTGCTCCTAGCTATCTACCTACACCGAAATCCCTATACCAACTCGATATACTGACCTAATATATCGACCCTATACCGAACTGCTTAGCGTACCTTAAGCAATACAAGAGGGCAGCTAGCATAGCCTACAACAACAACAACAAATAAGAAGTAAAGGAGATAACTAGACTAGCATACTAGCTCTATATACTTCCTACAAAACAAAGGACTGAGAGAGATACTCGTTAAAACTACTCTAGGCTTTAAGACTAACAAAGGACTAAGAAAGCTACTCGTTAAAACTACCCTAGGCTACGAGCCTCACCTTTATTTAGACGAACCCCTCCTTGTAAATAAATTATATATTAGAAAACACTACGTAGATACCTGTAGGTCCTAAACCTACACGTCTTATATAGTCTTTTAGGCTGAGAAAGGACGTTAAACTACAATAAATAAAAACAAAAGATTAAATTACTCCTTTTTGCAGCAGTTAACATAAGACCTAACACAGCCTTTGTAGTATTATGCTTAGCGCAATTTCTTACAAACCCTAGACCTAATTATTAAACAGCAGCTAATTGCGTACTTTTCTACCTTAACTATACTTAGACGCTCGCACTGCAATTTAGTAAACACAATTAACTAGTTGTTACAAGTAACGCCTTATTTGCTAATAATACACTTAATTAGAAGAGCTCTTAAAGATACGTAATTAAACTATTTAGTAGACTAATAGCTTAGAAGGCAAATAAACAAGATACAGTTACAACCTTAATAACTAAAGCTAAACTGCTTGCACTCTTATAAGTTGCTAAAGAAGCTGTATTTATCTAAATGCTGCTTACTAAGCTACAAGTTTAGATAGTTAACTAAACTATTACTATACAGTGCGATAACCTACAGACAATCTAATTAATCTTAGAAGAGATCTCTTAGTTAACTACAAAGCTACAACATGTTAATATCTATAATTACTAGCTTAGACAAGAAGTACAGAACAAGTTAATTAAGGTAATCTACGTAGAGTTAAGCAAGATGCTTGCTAACAGACTTACTAAACCCTTACTAGCTAATTAATAGCTAAGATTCCTACAACAGATGGGATTAATTAACCTAGGCAACTAACTACAACCAGAGGCTAATCTAAGATTAATAACTAATTATATTAACGCCTTAGACTTATAATTAACAAGCGCAAGAGGTTGTTAGCTTAATCTTTACGTTTAAGCTAAGGGGGTATATTATATTTAGAAAACTTGCGCAACTAATTAGGCGGTCAGCAAGATTAAACAAAGGATCCTAGAAGAATAATTAGGGGGTGGCGCTAAAGGACGCTAACCGCGCTAGCGCCGCTTAGAGTCCCTCGGATAAAAAGGGCACCTGGAACCCGCACAATTGATCAACAGAACATACAATCACTTGTTAATATAATATAATTAACGTGTTTCACTAGTAAGCGGGCCACCCCAGTAAGCAGGCCACTTCCCCGCGCCATCCCACCTTTGCAACAATAACGCGTAATGTATTAACCACGCAACGCGTTAAAAGCCTATACTAAAGCAGATAAGTTTATTGCTATCTCTAATATTAATTCTAAGAGAATCTAGAGTAAACGACGCGCTGCTATAGCCTATAGCGTCTTACAAACAACAATCTAGCAATAATACGCTAGATAACGCCCTTAAAGCAATTAAGAGCTACTAGCAAAGCGCCTAACAAAACTAGAAGAAAAGGCTATTACTTAACGTGTAATAGTTAAGGCTAAGCAAGGACTACCCTGTAGGAGAGACAACGTACAAGATATAGCTAATAGACTACTTTAAGAGCATAGTAGAGAAGAGGTTAGCAAGAACTAGGTTAATAAGTTTATCTAGCACAATCCTAAGCTACATACACGCTAGAGCTGTTTATATAATTACTAGGAATCTCTCTGCAAAGACCTAGCACTTATTAAAAGCTAGTTTAAGCTAGTTAAGAATACAAAGGCAAAGTTTAGTATTATAAATAAAAATATCTATAACTTTAATAAGACTAGCTTTATTATAGGCAAGATTTTATTACAGTTAGTTATTACAGGCACAGACAAACTAAGAAGAACAAAGAAAATTTAGCTAGGCAATTATAAGTAAGTTACGCTAATATAAGGCGTTAGCGCAACAAAAAAGTATATTCTAGCGTTTTTTATCTTTACAGGCAAGGTTCTAATCTCTACCTAGTTTACAGAAAATCTACTACGCAACTAGGTAATTTAAGTTAGTCTTACTAGCTAGACAAACAACAATTTAGCGCTTAACTAGCTTTATTACTTTAATTTTTATACGCGACTTGTAGGGACGCATAAGCTGCTTATTATTAATAGCTATAAAAGCTACTGCTTAGTAAATTTCTAAAATCTTTATAAAAAGAAGAAAATAATTCTTTTTTAAATACCCTTACACTCCTTGCACCTCTTACAGCCTCTTAATATAAGCTGCTTCTCGCCGTTAAAGCGCGCGTATAGTAATGCTATCTTAGTCTTAGCACGCAATTACATCTACTATATTAGCAAAGAAACCTTCCTACTAGTATTTAAAAAGGCTTATTATTAGGCTATTACACTAGAAAATATCTACAAAAGATTTTAAAGTACTAGGCTTACACTACATAATTATTACATTGTTTTATTACAGCTTAACATCGTACTGCGTACGCTAACTCTACTAGCGTAAGATAGCAGCACTTAGGAGCTAAAAACGCCGCGCAACACGCACAAGATAAAGGCACAGGCTATACTTATTCAAAACTGCATGTAAATCTAGCAAGAGTCTCCTATAACTTCTCTTAAAGAGTAGATATAGCAGTTAAGTAAGAGAGCCTAGCAGATTGCTTATTATATAGTGTTAATGCAGGAGGAAATAAGTCGCCTATAAGACACTGTTAAAGCATTAATAAAGCAAAAAACTTGCAAGCGGCGCTACGTACAAACAAAGAGGTTACAGACAGTTAACTAAATAGCTAATTAGATTGCTAAGGTAGAGAGTAGTAGCTGTAATAATAGTGCAACGCCTGTAAAAAGAGTACGCAGTAAACAGCGCTGCAGGCGTTGCAGCTAAATTAGACACAACTCCTGCACGTGCTAAGTAGAATTAGAGGATATAGAGAATAGTAACGCGTCTAAAGAATAATATCTTATTCTACTTAATTAGAAAAATTATGGTGGTGTTGCGTAATATTGTTATGAAGGTGGATAGTGCGGGGAAGTAGCCCGCTTACTAGGGTAGCCCGCTTACTGGTGAAACACGTTATTACCAATTATTATCAATTATATTATTATTATCCTATCAGATTTAACCAGCTATTATTTCTGACAATAGAAAAGTTTTTATAATACCTACCTGCTAGGTGTGTAAGCAACCTAAGAAGACTAAGCAAGTTACAAGACTCTTAATTACGTAGTTATAGTAGCTTTGCTTACTAAGCATAAGCTAAATGCTTAACAGCACCGCGACAATCTATCTAAACTACTAGAATTATAAAAGCAATTGCTTTAGCATCTTATAAAGGCCTTGTTTAAGGATGCCTGCAGGAAAGAGATTAATTAGTTAAGTAAGAATAAGACTTAAACTAAGATATTAAGAGAAGAAACAGATAATCGCCTAATACTTATAAAGTAGGTTTAGACTTACAAGTTTAGTTAGAACATCTTTTTTTTTTAAATACAAGGCGCAGATTGCTGTAAGAAGTAATTTCTAAGAAAAGGACTTGATTAACTTAACATACGCTGCTATATTAGCAGCTAAGTTCTTTTAAGCAGCAATAGCTATTGCCGCTAAAAATAATTTAGAGATTAAGCAATATAATATTGTAGAATTATTCCTTAATGCGTTAATTACAGCAGATAACTTAGTAATCTACAAAATGCTAAATAGCTTTAAGAAGCCTAGAAAGTGCGTATAGCTTAACTACGCACTTTATAGATTGCGAGACTCGCTACTGTTGTAGTATAAGGAGTTCTTAGGATTACTAAGAGAGATTAGACTAATTACCTTACTAAAGGAGCCCTACTTATTCTTTAATTAAGATAGGAGAATCTTAGTTTTATTTTATGTAAATAATATCCTACTGCTCTTTGCAAAAGATTATAAGCAGAGGGCAATAGATCTTTAGTTAAAATTTTTAGACGAGTACAAAACACAGGAACAAGGATTAGTTAATAGTTCTTTAGTATTAGAGTAATTAGAGATTACAAGAAGCGAACAATTACGCTTGTACATAATACGTATATTAATAAGATTGCGAAAAAGTTTAAGCTAGAGAATAGCAGCATTTTAAAGACTTTATTGCTGTCAGAGGAGCTAATTAAGTACATTAGCGAATACGGTAGTTAATAGGTAGAGGTGTAGTAGGTCTGGGGTTAGGTTGCACGGACCACGGGTTAGGGTTAGGTTAGGGTTAGGTTGCTATCTTTCTATATTCAAAGATTAGCAATTATTACAGCTAATAATAGCAGACTAATACGTACCCTGACACCTTATTAAGCAGACTAATACGTACTCTAACACCTTAGTATTACGAACTTTAACCTCTAAATACAATTATTAGTGTTAGCGCTACCGTCTTAGGTGCAGATTAGTCCTCTACTAGTTACTGTGATAGGCTGAGGCCTAGGGTAGATCCTCGGTTGTACCTCGGTAGTACACCTTACATTACAGGTCGCGGCGGCGGCCTATAAGTATTAACTACGCAAGACAATTAGACGCTCTATTATCTTATGCTGGCCTTTTAGCTAAGTGGTCGGCGTGTGTAGTTGCATGCAAGGCCTGGTAGGCCCGCCCACTACAGTTACATGTACGCGTTATAGATAAAAATTGCAACTCTACCCTAGACCTACTATATAACTAGTCTAACCTAACCCTAACCACTAGTCCGTGCAACCTAACTCTAACTACAACCCACGCTAGAGTAACTCTTACCTAACCTCTACCTAAGGACTATGCATTAGCTACCTAACCTCTACCTAACCCTAGGGCCTCTCTACTTATTAACTAGCGTATTAATAGCGAAGCAACTAAGCAAGAGATTAAGGCCTACTAAGAAAGAGTTAGATTAGTGCTGTATACAGCTATTATGCTGCGTCTAAATATTGCTTACTTAATCTTAAAGCTCTTATACTTCTTTACAAACTTTAGTAATTAGCATATAAAAGCTGTTAAACGGGTAATTATGTACCTCTATTAGACAAGATAGGACGTGATCTAGTACAAGAACTACAATAGCCTAGGGAGCTATAAACCTAATTACTAAAAAGCTCTTAGCCTAGCTAGCGTACTATATAGCAAGCCTTACAAGTGCTTTACAATAAGCTACAAAAACACTTAAAAAAGTTATAAAAGAAGCTACAACTATACTAGGTGACTAACACGCATAAGGGACATTAAATAATTAACTAGTAAAAAGGCTAACTTACTAATTAAGCAAACTAACGTACGCAAACATTATAGCACAAAATAATAGTAATAATAATATCAACAACAACAATAACAACAACAACAACAACAACAACAACAACAACAACAACAACAACAACAACAACAACAACAACAACAACAACAACAACAACAACAACAACAACAACAACAACAACAACAACAACAACAACAACAACAACAACAACAACAACAACAACAACAACAACAACAACAACAACAACAACAACAACAACAACAACAACAACAACAACAACAACAACAACTAGAACACAGTACTAGTAAGGAAAAAAGTATATAAAAAACTAAGCAGTTACTGCTAAATAGTTCTAATTCTAGAATAACTAGAAAAATTTACACTACTATAAATATAGGATAAAATAAATAAGGCATTTGCACAAAGAGGAATTAACAATCTAGTTATTAAAGAAGTTACTATAAGCTAGCGCTGGCTTCAGCCTTTTAAGACAACCTTTTGATGTAACCACACATTTTGTAGACACCATTTTAGTAAAAAAGATTTATTACTAACAACAAGTATCCAGGCTCATGCCCCCTTATTTAGCATTGCTAGCACGCAATTAGTGTGTCGCATGTTTAGACAGAAATAAAGAAAAGCAAAATAAAGACGCGAATCACCTCCTAACTTAACGCGCCCTATCCTGCCTATTCTTATTGCTTTACTACCAGGCGCTCCTAAATAAAGTAAAGTAGTAACACTATTATCGCCTTGCTTACTAACCTATAGACGCGACAATAGAAAGCCCACTCCTCCTTTCCTACCTCTTTCTTCTTTATCGCTAATTTAACGTCTTGTAATAGCTGTTTAAGCTAGGTTCTAGTCTCTATACTTAGCCCTTGCACGACGAACAGGAAGAGGAGGATGCTAAAGTAATAGATCTTAAGTACTGCGCTAGTATTAGTAAATACTTTAGAGATCGTGTATTCCTTGCACAACTAGCTAAATTAGGGCTTAACAATCTTTTTGTATATAAGGATATTACAGATAAGGGACTTATTTAAGATTTTTATAAACTTAGAAGTCTAGCTAGGTAGTTAAGTTTTAAGATACTTAATAAATTTAGGTGTCTGCATAAGCAGTTTAAGTTAGACTAAATTAGGTGCTAGGTAGACAGTAGCAAAGAATGCTTTTTTTTAGAAGAGAGTCTAGAATAAGGAGATGCTTGCCGCAGAGGTTGCACGCTATTATAGTGTATTATATGCAAATTGTTTGTATGCAGTGCTATTTAAAAGGTAAGAAATAGTAGGTGAGAAGTAGCAGCTTTAGCTTTATAAAGTATTACAGGCTCCCGCTGCGGTACGTACGTGTCCTTTCCCTCCTCTATTACATTATGTTGCAATCTTATTGCAATCCTACTGTAATCCTGTTGTTAGCTATAGGCTGGCAATCGCTGTTAGACACGTTTTAACTAGTGTTGTTTTTTAGTACCTTAGCAAATTTTTTGACCCTGATTATCGCTTAGTAGTCTGAGCTTTCCTCCTAGAACTCATCCACCCACCGTTCGAATCTCGTTAACTACACATAATCTTTTTTTTTGACTTTTGCGATTAATTAGTAGAGGGTAGCTGCTTTTCACTTTTTTGGAACCCCATTTTGACTACAACAACAACCACCACCCTTGACACCTTAAAAAAATAAAAGTAAATAGAGTTCTTATTTCTTTAGTAGTTATAGACCTGCTACTAGCACTACTTAAGCAGAAATAAAGTTAGCCTGTGCGCTAAATTCTACTAGTGCCTGTATCTAGTGTCTATTAAGCTTTACTATAAGCTTAAGGAGGCTTAGGAGATTTATTGCGTTAATCTTTCTAGTAGTTTTAGGTGTTTAGAGCGTCTATTTAAAAAAGACTGTGTGCTAAATCTATAGAACTTGTTTATAATAAGGTGTTTGTTGCATTTGATATTAAAGCATATATACTATACGGGTTAGTTATACTTCTATGTATTAGTTCTATCTTTATTATTCTTCTACTATGTTATATGCATCTATAAGGTCTCTTCTAGATTGTTGTCTCTAAAAAAGTATAGGCTCTGTCTTTTATTTTATATATATACTACGCATTCATTATTAAAGCAATTATACTATTAGTATTTATATTTAGGCATTCCCTTAAACTTCTTAAGAAACTATTCTAATCTACTATTATTAGAATAATAGATTGTGTAGTTATTATATATATATACAGGCTATAAATACTTTGTATATTCTAGGTTGCGTAGGTCTATCTAGTGGTATATATCCTTAGCGTAGCTATTATTTTAAGCCTTACGCTATTATTATGTTACCTTAAGTTTATTATAAATTTCCTTTGTCTTTTTATCTAAGAACTAGCGTGTTAGCTTATTCTAGGAAGCCTTAGTTTCTTTAGTCTATTTCTATACAAAATTATTATGTATAGCCTTGTTGATAGTTGCTACTAAAGTAAGTCTTTTTTTTTGTAGTTCCTCTAGTAAATTAGTATACTAGCTATAATTTAGAAATATTCCTCTATAGGGTTCTATTTATTTTTTAAGGTGTCAAAGGTGGTGGTTGTTGTTGTAGTCAAAATAGGGTTCTAAAAAAGTGAAAAGCAGCTACCCTCTACTAATCGATTGCAAAAGTCAAAAAAAAGATTGTGTGTAGTCAACGAGATTCAAACAGTAGGTGGATGAGTTCTAGGAGGAAAGCTCAGACCACCGAGCGATAATCAGGGTCAAAAAAATTTGCTAAGGTACCAAAAAACGACACCAGTTGAAACGTGTCCAACGGCGATTGCCAGCCTATAGCTGGCAATAGGATTACAGTAGGATTGCAATAGGATTGCAACATGATGCAAAAGAGGGAAAGGACACGTACGTACCGCAGCGGGAGCCTGCAATACTTCATAAAGCAGCTGCTTCTCACCTACTGCTATAGGGTTCTATAAAGACTTCTTTAGGTTATCTAAGTTACCTAAGTAGAGTGTTAGTCTTCTCTACTAGATTTGTAAAGCATCTAGTCTCTGTAGGTAGTAGTACTTATATGCTAACATTGTGTCTATTATCTATAGTATAGGTAAAGAGTTTCTATATATACATAGGAACTATCTCCTTGTTATATACTACTAGCTCTTCCTATGTAATTAGTGTAGCTAGTTAATAGCTTTCCTAAAACTTAGCTATCTTGCTGTATTTAGTTTCTTCTACTAGGGTTGCTTCTATATCTTTATCTAGCACTATTTTAGAAATATTGTTATCTAAGGTTTCCTCTAGCGTAATTATAACTATGTTACTTAGACTATTAATACTTACCTAGTCTTGTCCTTAAACTATAATAGTAGGTTATGTAATTACATTCTATTTATTGTTTAGATTATTATTAGGTTCTATATAGTAAATAATATTAAGTCGTTAAGTTACTTTACCTTAGCTTTAGCAGTCCTGTTTTATATAACCTTCCTTATTATAGTTATAATAAATAACCTTCTTGTTACTTTTGTTATATATAAACTTCTTTCTTTTTAGTCCCTTGTTAAAGTTGTTAAGGTATATCAGCTTATAGCTATTAGTAGTGTAATACCTTAGGGTCTTAAGTACATAGTTTCGCTAACGTCCTTAGTTAGGGTATAAGCGTTTGTGGGAGCTGAAAAGGAGCAATTGCTTGATCAGGAGGAGTGGAATGAGTGTATTAAACAACTAAGTGCCACAACAAAGTGGTCAATAACTACTTAAGAGGAATAAGACAATCTAGCCTGTATATAAAGGCGCTAGCGCGATCGTCACGTGTTTAGCTTACTAGGATCACCTGCTTAACAGGGTGACCCGCATGTTGCGCATGTCAATACTCTAACACACCCCCTAGGTTAGTAAGATACTATTAATCTAAGCTGTAAGCAACCAGGCAATGGTAATAAATTAAGGTCGTTATTTAAGAGGTCCCTCTATAATTATAGCTTTTCCTGCCTAATCCTCTGTTGTTGTAGTGATGCTGCTTGTTAATGTTTTAATTAATCTTAGCAGTTCTAATATTAAAACATTAGATAGACCTTAAATATTACGTAATTAGTTAGTGCACAGCCTCTACAACAATATTAATTGCGTCTACTACTCCTCTAAAACTTTTGTCCTTAACCTTACTCTAATATTAATTACTAAGCTTTTTAGGAATGTCTTGACTACTATTACTAATATAGTAAGTATTGCCCTATTATGCTCTTACTAATTAGCTGCTAATCTTTCTAGTATAGTCTGCCCCTAGCAACAATAAGCGCAGCTTAGAGAGCTGTTGTTAACAACGTAATTAACGCTTGGAAAGCCTTCGCTAACAACACAAGAATAATGCTAAGTATAAGTATTATGCGCGCTAAAGCCTATTTAACAATAAAATTTAGCAAGTAGCTAATCTCTAAGATAATAAGAGTTAGTTGCCTCTGCCTATTAATCCTTTCGCTCACCGCAAGACATCTAGTAGCTCTACCTAGAGGCTAATTACCTTACTTACTAAATTAAGCCTACTGTTAAGTTCTTATTTAAATTTTAATCTACATAAGAGCCTAACTAAGCAATTAAGCTAGCGTAAAGGCAAGGCTCCTTAAGAGCTAAAGCAAAAGTTACAGTAGATAACTACTTAGGCAACAACGCGTAAACAGCAATATAGTAACAGCAATAGGCTAGAAACGCCTACTAATCTATCTACTAAGCGCATAGCGCCCTCCTTAACCTAGAAAAAGGCGCCTAATAGCTTTTTAAAGATTGCTACTAATCTGTTATGCTTTTGCGTTTTACCTTATAAGCGCTATATAAAGAAGATGCTAAATAGTTTATATGCTAAATGCTGCTTTAATCGCGTTTAGACTAGTAGTTAGAGCAGCTTACGCTGTAGCGGTTGCTCGTCTTACACCTGCTACACAGTTAATATTAATCTTGCTAATTAATTTATAGCTATATATAGTAATAAAGAGGTAAGTCTCTAACCTACTAACCTTCTTACTTAGCTTACTAACTAGTGTTTAGGGATAAAATAATAATAAGATATACTAAGCTTTAAAAGCTTAACTACTTAAGGATATTATTACTTGCTGTAAAGAGATTAAGAGTAGCGTTATGTTTACTAGAAAGCCTTCTTTGCAGAAGCCTCCTGTCTATAATTATTGCGCTTAAGAAATGTTATATTACAGTTTTGCCGCTTAGCCTCCTACTCCTACTCCTGCTCCTATACCTACGTTCGCTTCTACTCCTGCGTGGCAACCCGCACACTAGCCGCAACAGTTAGCTTATTATCCTTAGCAGCAATAGCAGTAACATAAGCAGCCTTAGCAGTAATCTGCTTAAAGGTTGCTGCTTTAAAAGTAGGCTACCTGCAGAATGTTACCCCTGCCTAGTCTATATAATTGTCTTTCTGTTCGTCGTCCTAATCGCTATACAACTTATTTATATAAGCGCAATTATTACGCTAAAGTAAGAAGGCAATTATCTAACAACTCTATGTATAGAAGTAATAAGTTAGAATTGTACTGTAATGCTACTTACCTCTAGATTTTTACTATTTAGGCTTAAATAGCTTAAATAGCTCTTAAGCTAGCTAAAGCTAAGTAGGCTAAGCGTAATACAATAATAAAGTCTAGTAAGTATAATAAGTCTAATGCTTATTAGTAATAGGGTTCCTAGTTTTAGTTTAATAGTCTAGCTTACGTTCTCCTGCTTATTGTAAGCAATTAAGAGAAGACTTAGCCTAGTATATAGATATTGCTGCTTAATATTAATTCTTTGCTTATTAATTATTATTTTCTTTAATTAAATGATTAACTTGCTAAAAGTTAAGCAACTACTTAAACTTTTTAAACTGTTATTAAGTAAGCAACTTAGTTAGTTTATTAGCTAGCATAATTACTATTTCTAGGTATTTAACCTAAAATAATCCTTTAGCAAATTCCTGCCGCAGCTACATATTTTGTATATCTACATACCTTAATTAAGTGCTAATCTACTTATTCCTCCTAACTACAAGCCTAATTGTTTATTAATTGTTACACTAGACTGTCTAAACATCTCCTAGATTAAGAAACAGCTCGCGAAAGAAGCGCTTAAGAGCTATAGCCTCCTTAGTAGTGTGCTTAAGGGTAAGCAGCTTAGCCTTAGTAGTTAACGTAGTCACTATAGTCTGCTAAGCTGCCTTCTAAAATATTAGACTACTATATAAGATAGCTATGTATCTATAGGATAATTAACGAGTTTCCTAATTATCTACAAAGAAAGCATTGCCTGTAATTATTAGGTCTAGGCTATTATAGTTCTTATATTAGATCGCATCTTATCTTGTTTAATAGAGGTACATAATTACTTGTTTAACAGCTTTTATATGCTAATTGCTAGGGTTTATAAGGAAGTTTGAGAGCTTTAAGATTAAGTAGGCAATATTTAGTTATAGCATAATAGCTGTGTATAGCACTAATTCAACCTTTTTTTAGTAAGCCTTAATCTCTTACTTAGTTACTTTGCTAGTGTTCTTAATTACCTCCTTCAACAGCAATAAAGTCTTTAGAGAGCTATTATCCTCTAGCTTAAACTTCTTTGTAATCTTGTTAATATATATATTATATATAAGCGTAATTGTTTACCTCTTGTAATCTCTAATTTTTTAAATACTAAAGAATTATTTAACTAATTCTTGTTTCTTTATCTTGTACTTGTCTATAATCTTTAACTAAAGATCTATTACCTTCTGCTTATAATTTTTTACAAAGAGCAGTAGGATATTATCTATATAAAATAACACTAGGATCCTCCATTTTTAATTAAAGAAAAGGTAGGGCTTCTTTAGTAAGGCGATTAGTCTAATCTCCCTTAGTAATTCTAAGAACTCTTTATACTATAATAGTGGCGAGTCTTGTAATCTATATAGTGCGCGGTTAAGCTATATGCACTTCCCTAGCTTCTTAAAGCTATCTAGTATCTTACAGATTACTAGGTTGTCTACTATAATTAACATATTCAGAAATGCTCCTACAATATTATATTGTTTAATCTCTAGATTATTCTTAGCAGCAATTGCTATCGCTGCTTAGAAGGACTTAGCTGCTAAGGTAGCAGCGTAAGTTAAATTAATTAAATCCTTTTCCTAAAGATTACCTCTTACAATAATCTACGCCTTGCATTTAAGAAAGAAGCTATCCTAATTAAACTTATAGGTCTAAACCTACTTTATAGGTATTAGGTAATTATTTGCTTCTTCTCTTAATATCTTAGTCTGAGTTCTATTTTTACTTAACTAATTAATCTCCCTCCTGCAGGCATCCTTAAACAAGGCTCTTATAGAATGCTAGAGCAACTACTTCTATAATCTTAGCAGTTTAGGTAAATTGTTGTAATACTATTAAGCATTTCTACTTATCTTATGCTTAGTAAGCAAAGCTACTATAACTACGTAATTAAAAGTCTTATAGCTTGCTTAGTCTTCCTAAGTTACTTACAAACCTAGTAGGTAGGTATTACAAAAATTATTCTATAATAGATCTTTATAATCTGCAATTAATGCATTAACACTACCTGTACTTCTACCTCCTAGTTAATTATTAGGATCTTAAGTTGCGTCCTTATGCTTACGCCCGCTACCTAGCTTGCGTAGTAGAAGATAACAATTTATAGGCTAATCTAGACTTTCGCCTGCAATCCTAGTACTATATTTTATAAGTAGAGGTTAAGCTTATAATTGCTTACTCTGTCTGCTGTTTAAGGCCTGTAATCTTAAATCTTAAGATAATTTACGCCCTGCTATCCTACTTACCTAAGCAGGTGTTCTATTACGACGAGCTAGCGCGTTAGAGTCTTTAGGCACAGACTATTAGACTAGTAATAAGTTGTTAGGCTTATTTAAAAGAGGCTCCCTACCTCTAAGTCTTAACAAATTAGCTCCTTTTAATATATGCAATGCTGTTTAACTGTTAATAACCTTACAATTAATTATGTTGTTGCTCCCTAAAGTCTCTAGTTTAGGAGTTAGTTTTAAGGTAGCAAGACTAGTATTTTGCTACTAATTTAAGCAAGTTTCTAATAGTGTACTAGCCTTGTGCTCTATTTGCTTAGTGTCTTCTAATCTACTCTCGCCTTTAGTAGGTAGGCCTTTCTTACTACTTAAAATAGTAAATAGATTACTCTTAAGGTCTTTAATAGTTAGCTGCGTATCCTAATCCGCCCTTCCTTAAATAGGTGAGAGGTCTAACTCCTCTCCTAGATTAACTAGCTTGCTATTATAAAAGATCTCTACAATCTTAATTACTTAATCTCTTAGTAGCTCTTCCTTGCAATCTCTTTTGTAAAATTAACGCTTATTAAAGGTTATATTATAGGTAGTAATTACTTAATTAAGTGTTAGTACCTATATGTAGTATATGTTAGAGGCTTAATAACTAACTAAATAACTAATATATCCGCAAGGATTAACCGTAAATCTTTAATAATTACGCCTAGCTGCCTTCTCCTTGTTTAAAGGATAAGCTCGGCAGCTATAGGCATAGATTCTACTCTACTCTAGGCGTAGATTAGTAGTCTAGTGTCTAATCTTAAGTAGTTAATAGTATTAGAAATATTTCCTAAACTATTCTTTAAGCACCTAGTTAGGGGATTAGTAGCTATAGATCTTAGTAGGGCTTATGCTATGTAGGTAAGCAGCTGCATTTATAATTACTAGCTAAAGCTTAACTAGTAGATTAGTACTCGTGCGTATCTTAATAGCCTTTGTAATTAGCTCTTAGCTAGCTCTCTTTGCTAAGCTACTAGGCTTATGTGTGTATAGTAGTAGCGTCTTAATTATAATCCCTTTCTCTATTGCCTATTCCTTATATCTTGATTGCCCTCTCTAAGGTAGTGTAGCAGTATTATTATCTTAATAGATTTCTACAATCCTCTGCTAATATTTCCTCTTAATCCTTTTAGCAAAGCCTTTAATTGCTAGTATAATATTATTTAGTGTCTTTAACTAGATATTGTAATTATACAGCTTGCCTAAGTAGTCTTCCTTAATAATTAGTGCCTATTTCTTAAGCAGCTAACTAGTTAGGAAATTAAATAGATCTTATAAGATCCTATAAAAAGGTTGTAGTAATCTCTTTCTTATTTACTGTAAGATTACTTAGAAGGCATAAGCTGTTGCGTAGTGTTTACATTTTAATAGCTTCTTACTAGTAATCTTCATGTTCTGCGCTAAGCAAACTAAGGCTTTAATAGCTTATTGTCTTAGGTGTCCTAATTATTAATGCTATAGGTCCTTATCGCTAGTACGCAACTAAGGTTTCCTTAATTGCACTACAGTGTTTACAAGTAGTAGTTAAGTAGGGTAATAAGTAAGTTACTTGTATTTAACAAACAAGAGATTAAAGTAACACTTAAAGTTAATTAAGACAACGTTCTTCTTAATTATTTTAAATTGCAAAGTATAATTATATCTTAAATACTAAATCCCTGCCTGCTTAAGCCGTGCTTCAAATACAATATTAACATAGAAACCTAGTACAACCTTAACGTTAGTAAGTAGAAGATTAGCTGTCTTAGGGCTAGCCTTGCTGTATAGGACGTTCTTAAGCAGCCTGTTTCTTATACTAGCAACTAGTATAATTTAAGTGCCTGCCTTAACAGTCTCGTCCTTAGCGTATTCGCTAAAGGTGCCTAGTACTATATAATCTATAGTATTAACTAGGTAGACTGCTAACTTACTATCTATAATCGTGTAGAGGGACAGGGTATAAGGGGTAAAGGCTGCGCTAAACACATTTAGTCTAATTTCCTTAATAAGGTCCTTTAGGTTAACTAATGCTAAAACTAATAAGCTAAGGTAGGATCTACTTAACTTATTAGTAGTTAATCTGCTAGTGCTAGCCTTCTAGCCTTCCTTCTTAATCTAGGTGCGTAAGGTTACCTATTTGTTGCTATTCTATTAGTTAAGGATCTTATTTTTATTATTGTCTAATAGTTTAATTAGTATACTGCTAGGAGGGCTTAATCTAGTAACTGCAGTTTAAAGTTAATAGTAGTTGCGCAGTGTCTAGAAGTGTTTACTTATAAGCCCTTTACTAGCCTTGCAGGGGCAAAGGTGCAATTACTTACTACCCTTATTTAACTTTAATTTATTAGCGCTAGTAGACTATTAAGCTGCCCCTAATCTAAATCTAGTTTAGAACACTACGTGTTCTTTTCCTTTTAAAGAAGTAATTAACTAATTCTATAACAAAATACTAAAGATCTTTCCTAGATTATTAAAGGTTAAATAAGCTTTTCTAAGCGCTGTTGCTTGTGCTAGCTTATTTCGCTTCTTGCGCAACTAGTCTAGTGTAATCTTAGTGCCTAAGGCGTTTAAAAAATTAGTAATTGCTAACAGCCTAACAACCTTAGAAAACGAGTAGATTGTTACTTATTAATACAGTAGCTACTACTTAGTAAACTATTGCTTAAGGTCTATTTGTCTCTAGCAAGCCTTATTAAGGTGTGATCTGTACTGCGCCCTAATTAAATATTAAGTATTCTAATCTGTAGGTGCGAGATCCTCCTTTAGGATCTTTACTAAGGCTTAAAGGCTAGTAAGGTTTTAAGTAATTATGCTTATTAAGGCGTTTAAAAGCAGGTCTAGATAGATAGTCTTGCTAATCTAGTTCTTAACATTAGTAATCTTAGTAACTTTTCTTGTCTATTAAGTAGCTTATACCTTGTACCTATTAACTAGCTCGTTGTAATTATTCTTCTTATACTTAGCATTAAGTAATTAAGCTTTATATTTGCGTTAAGCAATCTTATAGTCCTCTTGTATTTAAGCGCTAGTGCTAGATAATAGAGCAACTAGCTGCTTAATATTTTGAGGCAGTTCTAGATACTATAGCTCCTAGTGATCTATTAAGGGTACGTCTAGGAGATTAGGGTTAACCTAATCTTAGATGCCTTTCTCTAAGCAGTGTAGCCTTAGTAGAGTAAACTAAGTTAGCTAGTCTAATTAAGCCTTAAAGATCACCCCTAAGGCGACAAGTAGTGTATTAGTGAGGTCTATCTTAAGATGAGATACTACGTGTAGGATCGCGACGTGGGTTATCGTTAAGGTGACGACGAATTAATTAGTTAGTTAGTAGGTAGCTAGGTAGCTCGTATTGGAAAGAGGTTGATCGTATAATCAATGAGTGAGAGAGGTACAGTAGCAGTAGCGATCTGCTGGCTAGTGCTGTAGGAGATAAAGGAGAGTAAAATACTAATTAAACAGTTAGCCTTACAGCATGCTAATTGCGCAGTGGGAATCGAAACTATAATTAAGCGGCTAGGCTTATAACTGTGGGAGCTAAAAAGGAGCAATTGCTTAATTAGGAGGAGTGGAATAAGTGTATTAAACAACTAAGTGCCACAACAAAGTGGTCAATAACTACTTAAGAGGAATAAGACGATCTAGCCCGTATATATAGGCGCTAGCGCGATCGTCACGTGTTCAGCTTACCAGGATCACCTGCTCAACAGGGTGACCCGCATGTTGCGCATGTCAATACTCCAACAGCGTTAAACTATTTAATGTAGTTAAGCGTCTGTGTTCTTAGGTGCGTAATTCCCTAGTACAAATAACTGTTCTTTTAATATAAGCTTATAAAGTTTATTATTAACTCTAATAGCTTTAGCTATAAGTTTATTAAGCGTGTTAAGGTTAGCTCTACGTTGTATAAGTTTCTATTATATAGTAGGTTTAAGACCTTGTTTGTATATCTATATTAAAGCGTTGTTGTCCTATTTAATAACTGTTTTATACTGTTAGAATTCTATTATATAGTTAGTAGCAGACTTAGTTTGTTATAGTTTCTAAATCTTCTGCTCTATAACTACAGATTTTTTAAGAGGTAAGAAAACTTCTTTTATCTTAGCTTTAAAGGCATTCTAGTCTTTAACTAAGGCTGTGTTATTAGTATCTATAATAGAACTGTCTTTATAGCGTTAAAGAATTAAGTTAGCTTACTTCTCTGTATCTTCTTAAAAATACGTGGAGGCTAAGACTACCTTATTATTATTGTTAATCTTATCTCCTTTAATATAGAAGTATTTGTTGACTTAGAGGGGCTAAGCGTTAAGCTTGCTACAATTACTATAATAAGTCTTAAGCTTATTAGCGCAGCTTGTAGTCCTCCTAGTAAGGGAATTAGCGGGTGTGTCTATAGCAGTATTGTTTATCTTAAGGGTGTTTAAAGTGTAAAGATTGTCTAAAGATAATCTATGTTAGTTCTTAGGGAATAAACAAGTACTAAGGGCACGGGGTGTACTAGCACAATTAGAAGATTAATGTAATAGTATAAGGTTAAGAAACAAGTCTTAATCCTTAGATTAATTGCTAAGATAAAACTCTAAGTTAAACATAATAAGCTATAAGGGCATATTGCCTACTACTATATCATAATAAGTGTAGCGCTTATGTACGAGCGTGCGCTTGTGGATGATCACGCTCGTTAATAATTAGTCACGTAGTTGCGCTCGTGGATGAGCGCTCGTTAGTGAGCAGTCACGTGACGGCGTCGTAGTTGCCTAGCTGTAATTATCTGTCCATGTTGCATGGTCCCTGCGGGGTTGTCCCCTCGTCCCTTGGTCTAGATCGTAACATACAGGTAGTCTACAATTTTAATAGACTTGTTTTGTAAATTATCTAAGTCTAAAAAGGTAATACTTACAAGATTGTTCTAAAGCTTATAAGTAAGGCTCTTTTAAAAAAGCATTATTTTTATATTCTTATCTAAGTTGCTGTTTAACAATAGCAAATGTTCCTAAAATTCTAAAATATAATTACAGATACTTTTCTTGCCTTTAGATATTAACTAGAGTTTGTTATAGGTCTATTTAGAGCTATATAGATCTCTAAACATCTAATTGAAAATATTAGTAAATGTTTAACATTCAAGGCGTTTAATAGTTCTATCTAGTTCAAGTAGGGCAGTGTTAAGGTTGCTGCCGAGCCTTTAAGCCTGCTAAAGGCGTAATTACACTTCCTTCTTTCCGTGTTAATATCTTCTTAGTTGTTTTTTACTTTAGCAGTAAGCTGCTTTTTAAGAATTTAGTACATTTTTCTTGTTCTATTATAAGCGTCTAAGTTAAGTTGCTTAAAACGCTTAGGTTGTGCTAGCTGCTAAGCTGGTTTCAATGCAGCAAGTAGTGTTTGTAGCTAAGTAGGTAGCTATTCTTGTTCTATTTTTATTTCTTTCAAGGCTAAGTTAATAGCCTCCTAGATAAGGAAGGCTTCTTAAATTATAGTTAAAGTTGCTATCTTATTTAGTTTATTTGCTTTGCAGAGACCTTCTAGTATGTTGACTATCTTAGTCCTGCTAACACTATCTTAGTGCAGTCTTGCTATCTAGACAGCAAAGCTTCTAAATATAATTTCTGCCTCTACTATTGTTGTATGTGTAAAATCGTGCTAAATAAACAGTACCTTTATTGTATAATTAGCAGGGATCGGTTTCTAGGGCTACTAAAAATATAGTAGGCTTATCCAACAGTTTGTATTGCAAAACATTCTAGGTAAAGACTTGTATAGCTAAGTATCCCTTAGCACTCCTTGTGCTTTTTCTATTGTTAATCTTTTAGTAGATTCAAAACAGCTTCAACTAAAATTAGCAATTTATTTAATCAGAATTTCGTTTAGATGTAGCTCTAGATAGCTTCTGTACGTAAATATAGCTTTAGGTAGCTTCTGTGCGTAGATATAGCTCTAGGCGGCTTCCGTGCGTAGATATAGCTCTAAGCGGCTTCCAATTCGACGTAGCAACGCTACAAAAAGATTAAATTTAATTATTTATGTGCGTTGGATTAATTATAGATGCAGAGAAAACAGTAATAAATTTAACAATGAACTACAGAAGTTACCTAGCAAGTTTATTTACTCCTCTGTTAGGTCTGTGCTTAGTGCTAGAAAAGAAGCAAAAGTAACTACGTAGCAGCTGCTAACATAGTTTAGAAAAATAGCGCAAAGCTAGATGAAAAGCTAAGCAGAGTTTTACTAAAAAGAGCCGATTAAGTTAGAAGCTCACAGAATCCGGGTGCTCACCGCACATCCGGGATCTGCAGGAAACGAGGTTTTAGGCCGAGTACTAAGGACATTAGGGGTTCAGCTCTTTGCAGTAAAGAGCTTAGAAATAAACAAATCTAATTAGAATTTTTGTTAACAGCGTTGTCCTACGTATAGTAAGAGCAAACACTTGTTAAGTATATTAGACAGTATAGCTATTTTAAACAAACTTATAACACTTGCAGCAGTATGCTTATATATAACGTATACGCGTTTGTACAACAAGTTATTTAAACTAGGTAGTTGTTTAATGTTAACCTTGCAGTACTATTTCACAATAACCTTAACACAGTTAGAATTAGTAATTAGCTTTTTTGCATAAGCTTGCTTAAGCAGCTTAAGAAATGCTAAAGTAAAATTAATGTAATAACATCCTGCCTAGAAAATCTCCTGTTCGTAATCAAGAGTATCTAGCTTTTTATCTATATAGAAAGCATTATTAAGCTTAATATCTAGTTGTGTAGCTGCTTGTTAGTAAGCTAGTGTTGTCTTTAGAGCACAAGAGCTTAGTAGCGATAGTAGAGCAGGAACTTGCTAGCTACTAGCCCTAGTCCTAACTTGTCCTGCTTAGACGTTGGCAGCATTAAGCCTCTATTGTACAATAGTTATTTTATTAGTTAACTTGCGTAACTTAATTGCTAAGTATTATTTAAGTCCTTAACTAGCTAACATTTCTGTAGATTGCCTTAATTGTTTAGTTATAACTAATAGACTACAACTCCCTAAAGCGCGAGTCTCAGAAGCTATAAAGTTGCTATAGCAATTAATAGCTTAAGCTTTATTCAGAGTCCTTCCTAGCTTAGCATTTATTAAAATAAGTACTTTATACGTTAAATAGGTTTTAAAACTAAGTAACATGTACATAATGCCTGTAAGGTTTTGTGTTAAATAGTGCAGGCTAGTTTTAGGGTCTTTAGATTTAGATATAAGCTTAAAAACCTTTTGCTAGAATATATAGAGAGAATTAGGCCTGTCTTGCTTGTTCTTAGCCCTAGCATTAGGACGTAGCCTCTGTAAGCTGAACACAATGTTATCTTTCTAAATCTATAGTTTAGCGCAGATAGCACAAAGTTTTTATGCCTCCTGTTTACTAATGTTTAAATAAAGTCCTTAGTTGTGCGTGTTATTTTAAATAACAAAAGCGCAAATGTCCTTGTATAGCAGTTTTACTATTGTCTAGTTAGCTGTTAATATATATTGTTTTTTACTCTAGTGCTTGGAATTAATACAGTGTACTACTGCAGCATTAAGGAAATAAGCAGCATTCTTAAAATTTATATGCCTTAAAACAAAGGCTATGTCTATTAATTCTTAGTAGCTGAGTAGTGTATAAGGTATATAGATGCTGACATATTCTTAGACAAATTTTCTAAGCTAGCTTTTTTACTGTTAAAATAGCACTGCTTAGTTCTTTAATCTTCTTCTTCTGCGTTAAGGATGCTGCACTAATAAAAGGATAGTGTTTCTAGAAACCCTTGACACTACTATATTCGTCTATAAGTCCTAGGAGCTAAGCACAAAGGTTACCTACTCCTAAGACAACTTTAAAGATTAGGTTAAATTAGTAAGAGGCGTTATTCAACTAACAATTTATAATAATGCGTTGCTATCTAAGAGCGTTTAAAAAGATTTTGTCTACTAAAGTCTAAATATTAATAACTCTAATGTTGTTGATAAGCTTTGTAAGCTCTAGTACCTTGTCTTGCTACTGCACAACCTTAAGGGTGTAGTTTATAATATAGTCTTTCTGTTCAGCATTGACCTTAAAGTTACTAAAGACTTTTAAGAGCCTTAAAGTTTAAAGCAGTTGCTGTTGTAGTTGCTTGCCATAGGCCTTGTTTAACAACGTCGAAGGCATTGCTTAGATAGGCTAGTTGACTAGTAGTATTGGCAGTGCTGCAGTGGCAAATGTAAGTTGTTTGTTGTCTTAATTATTGTCCTTAATAATAACTACCTTAATACAAGGTAGTAAAGTGTGTGTAAAAGGAGAGTTAGTTAGTTAGAGGAGTTAAAGTTATTTTTTCTGAGTAGTAGTAGTATCCTGCTAGCAAGCAGGTAAAGTTAAAGGTAAACAAAGTCTAAATCGCGCTAAAATAAGCAGGTTTTGCAATAGAAATAGTTGTTGTAATTAGCTGTTGCCTTAAAGATGCAAGAGGTTAAGTAAAGTTTTAGTTTAGTAGTAAAATTTAACAGGTCTATATATTCTAGGTACCTACTGCACACCTAGAATCTGTAAATACTGCAGCTTGTATCTAAGATTTATATAAGAAATTGGTAGATAAGCAGCTAAAAGTAAAGGCAGGTACTACTAGCATAGTATCCCCTCCCCTTTCTAAGAATATAAGCTGTCCTATAGCCTATTAGTAATTAGGTGTAGTAATATTAGAGTCTAAGTCTAAGCTTCTCAAGTTTTGTCTATATGCACAGCGCTCTTTATCTATAAAACGTCTACTAATGACAACTTAAGGGCGAAAATTATTATTTATTATTGTAGGTAAAGGTAATTGTAGCTGCGTAGGTAGCTAAAGTAAGTTTAGTAATACTAGAGTATAGACTGTAGGGCTAGTTTGTTCCTAATAATCAGGATCCTATAACTTTATGATTTTTTAATTTTTCTTAATAATATCCTGAACGAGTCTTTGCCTAAATAGCTTTAACTGCTATCTAGGTATTGTGTGTAGGAAGCGTGTACTATTAAGGTCCTTAAGACAGTAGGTTCCTCTGTTAGGTCTAGCCTTATGTATGCAGTATAAACTTAACTATCTTATATCTAGTTTGCAATCTTGTAATATCTTAATTTCTTAAACAGAGTTCTAGAGGAGGGTTAAATTTTTCAGCTCTACGTCATTATGTTGTATCTTTTTTTTAATTGTAGTTTAACGTCCTTTCTCAGCCTAAAGGGCTATATAAGACGTGCAGGCCGAGGCCTGCAGGTATCTATGTAGTTTTTCTATCTTCTAAGTTATTTACAAGGGGTAGTTTATCTAAATGAAGGTGAGGCTCTTAGCCTATTGTGTAGATGTAGAGAAAGGGGAGGGGAGGAGGGTGAGTAAGAGAGGGGGGTGCTTAGAGCTAGGTCGCCTAGACAGGCGATTAAATCTAGTTATTAGAGTTTCCTTTGTACCAGACCTGTGTACCAACCCTAGTTTCTTAAATAAAGGCTATAGTAGCCTTAATACCTGCTTCTGTTTAAAAAGATACTGTAGAGAGATTAGCTCTGCACAGGAGTTCTAGAGTATAGCTCTACTATCTTTATATAGTTAGCACCTAAGAATTATATAAGCTGTGTCCTGTGTAGCTCTAAAATTGCATAAGCAGGTGTTAGATTCTACTTTTCCTCTTTTTAATAGATAGCTCTTTAGGAAGCTATAACCCAGTTTTAATTAAAAGAAAGAGCTAGATGTATCTCGCCTAGTGGGAGGGATAGGTATCTGTTTTCTTATTTTCTATTTAAAGGTTATTAAGTAGGTGCTTAGGTTCTTGCTCGTAGCTTTTTCCCTGTATTTCTCTAGAAAGTTTAACTTGTTAATCTCTACTTATTATTTAATTTAAGAACTAATAACTGCTAGGCTTATTATAATTGTTAAAGAGTTTATTTTGTAGTCTCTTTTGCTAGAAAGTCTGCTTAATCGTTTCCTAGTATATCTTAGTGTTCTAGCACCTAATATAGCGTAGGGGTAATGCCTTTTTCTTCTAGTCAAGTTGCTACCCTAATACACCTAATTTGCCACTCTTAGCTAGGATTGTTTAAGGTGTTTTTTTAATTAAAATAGAGCAGCCTAATTATCTATATAAATATTAACGTTCTAGCAGTTATTTAATAGGCTAAATACTTTCTCTAAACCTAAGGTACTACCCTCTAGTTTACTATTGTAAACTAGCTAGTTATTTCCTATACTTGCTTATAGTTCTTTAATAAAGGTAGCTCTTTTATAAAAAGTAATGCCTACACTAATTCCTTTGCTATCCCTTATAGCTAAGACATTTAAGTATATTAATAGAAGGTTGTTGTCTGCTAGTAGTATCTTATAGCTTTTAGCTTTAATGTCTTTAAGCTTGTTTAATATATAAACCTTATAAGAAGTTCTAGCGTTTTATAGCATAAAAGCATAGTGTTGTATTTCTTCTATATTAACTAAGAGGGCTAAAGTAATAGATTCTCAAATTTAATTAAGTTACTCTCCTCTATTGTTGTTAATAGCAGCTTTTAGAGAGTAATTTAGATCTAGTAAAGTAGATCTAAAGGCGTATTTTCTTATAGTGTTGTCTAGCCTACCTTTAGGTAGAAATAGAGTAGCTTCTACTTTACTAGGCATTGTAGGGGAAGATCTAAAAGTTCCTAAGATCTTTCTATAGGCTTAGTTTTGTAGTTTTTGCCTACTATTAAGGACGTGTTGTTAGCTTTTCTAAAATAGCTAACATCTGTAATTAGCTACACTAGTAATATACGCTAGGTATAATTGCCTTATTGCCTTAAGTAAGAGGCCTTTATTAATATTAGCTAGCCTGCTTAGACAGAAAAAGGCTTAGTTTGCTTATTATATCTTTATATAGCAGTGTTCTTTAAATTTAAGAGTGTTGTTATAGAAGAGGCCTAGCTATCTAACTAGTCCTCTTAGCTAGAATGTCTCTTAAGTAGGTAGTGTAAGAAATCTGTTTATATTTTTCTTAAATCTTATCTAATTTACTAATTCTGTTTTTAAGCTATTAAACTTAATAGCTAACTCTTTTGCTTATATGAAGAGGTTTGCTAACTTCTTTTTAAGTAGTTTAAAGTTTTTCCTAATAAATATTATTAATATTAAAATCTAAAGGTTGTCTATGTAGAATAAAGAGTATGTGTTATTGTTTAATATAATTGACTGGAATAGCAGTTTTATGTAAATTAAAAATAGAATAGGCAAGGCTAGGCTTCCTTAAGGTGTACTAGTATTAACTTTCTATAGTTCTTCTATTAGCCTATTAAAAGATAGCTCTAAGAGCCTCTCTGTAAAGAAGGAGTTTGTCTACAATAAGAGGCAGGTAGGTAACTATTAGTTACTTATATTTTCTAGAAGCTTGTTCTTAGATAAATAGTTAAACGCGCTTTTAATGTCTAAAAAGGCTGTTAAAGTAACTTTATTTTTCTTTCTCTGTTGTAAAATATTGTTATAGAAGAGGAGTACAGCGTGAATAGCTAACTTTTTTCGCCTACCTCCTATTTGTGTAAGGTGTAGCAGGCTAGTTGTTTCTACTAGAGTACTTAATCTTTTTAAGTAAAGTCTTTCTAGTGCCTTCCCCAGACAGTATAAGAAGGAAATAACTCTATATGCTTTTAGAATTAAGTAGTCTAGCTTGTTTAGCTTTTTTAGGAAAACACTTTTTACTTATTGCCAGCATTATAGTTAGTATCTCAAGTTAAACAAAGCTAAATAGACTTTAAAGAAGATACTAAGTTAATATTTATACGCCTTTAAGATAAATTCTTAGCTAATTCTATCTAGTCCTAGTAAGGTAGCTTTTTTTTTCTAGCAGTCTGTATTAAGCTCTTTTTTAGATAAAATTAGCTACTCCTATTTGTAGTATTCTTAGTATTATTAAGTAATTAGGCAGGTGTAGAAAGAGGTAGTAGAAATAACTCCTCTTTAAAGGTATAGCAGTTCTTACTAAAAGATTCTTTTTCTTTAATAGCAGAGATTCTTGTTAAGAGGTTATTTTTTGTATAAGAGATTGCTTTAAATATCTCTTAAGGCAATTTGTTTTAGAAGAACTGTTTCTAATAGTTAAGCTTAGCTTCCTTAATAGCTTGAAAGTATTTGTTCTTAGCAAGCAAATAATCTCTTTTCTACAAGTATAGCGTGTTGTCTTCTTTTTTTGCTACTTGCTTGTATTCTTAAAAGACTCTGTTTAGAATAGCCTTAAGGAGATTTAGCTTATTAGTCCATTAAAGTTGTAGTTTTAGTTTCTTATTTATAAAAGGAGTAGATCTTTTAAGTGCTTGTTAGATTGCTAATATAAAGTCCTCTACTACTTTCTTTAAGCTCTCCTCTAAGGGTTTGTTTAGGCCTAAGAGAAGTTGTCTCAAGCAGTAGTTTAATGCGCGTAGTAAAGCTAGTAATTAATCCTCCAGCTTTACTTAAAATATTCCCTCTTGTAAAGTATTGTTAAAAAGGCTTTAATTGAATTTTTTTGTGTTGTATTTCTTTAGCTAGCTTAGTAGTTGCTCTTATTTAACAAAACTAAACAGGAGAGCGTAGTAGTCTAATCTAACTTTATAGATAGCTTGCTAATCTAGAATACTAGAAGCTATATTGTTTGTTAAAAAAGTAAGGTTAAGTACGCTCTTTTTCTACATATAAGCTCTAAAGAATATGCTAACTCTTATAGTATTTAATAGAAATAGGTTTTAGTTATTAACCTACTCTACTAACTTCTCTACTTGTTAGTTTAGGTTGCACTCCTGTAGGCTTTATCTAAGTTAGTAGTAATTAAAATCCCCTAGACTAATTAAATATAATTTTATAGACTCTCTTAGGAGGCGTCTTTAGATTGTCATTATATTTAGCTTTTATCTTAGGCTCTTTTTGTTGTAAATATTATAGACGTAAATCTTTCTTGTGTTAAGTTGTATTAAAATAGCTTAAAAGTCGTTGTTATTGCTAATATATAGATTAACTTCTACTTCTTAATTCTTTTAAATATAAAATAGAGTTCTAAGTTGTAGGCCTTAATAAGTTAGTAGTATTTGCGAAAAGTTAGAAAAGGCAATTAACCTAGTATCTTTGTATAGTCCTTTTACTAACTAAGGCTCTTGTATTGCAATAATTTTAGCATTTGCTGTAATAGCTAAGTTAGTCGCGCTTTCTGTAGCAGGGCTTTGATTAATACTTACTTGTAGGACTTTAATTATACTAATTAGTTTAATTAGTCCTAGCTGTCCTAGCTTGTAAAATTTCGCATTTTTGGCTGTTTGCTACAAAAAGTTTACTGCAGTTAATACACTTAAATATAGTGTAAATACAGAGTTTTCTTTACTACTACTAGACTTGCACTTGTGTTAGCTAGTGTAGTGTATTTTGCTGCAAATTTAGCAGGCTACTTTTAAGCACTTAGCCTCTAGGTAACTAAATCCTTAGTATTTAGTGCATTGTTTTAAGATATTAATAACTGATAGTTTCTCTACTCTAAGGCTTTGCCCTAGGATATAAAGCTTCTCTTTAATAGCCTTTTAGGCTTCTTCCTCTGTTGCAAAGGCTACGCATGCTGAACTAGAGTTTTAGTTTTCTCTCTTATTCTTGAGCATTAACTTAATAAATTACTAATAACTTTTACCCCTTTGTTAAAGGTTTTAATTTCTTCTTTTACTACCTTTAGGCTGTAGTTTGTAGGAAGCTTGTAGATAACAACCTTTAAACTAAGGCGTGATAAGTTAAGCAGCCTTAAAGGTTATAATATCTTGCTATATAGCCTAGTTCTCTAAGAGGTATTTTTCTTTAAAAGCTAGTGTAGTTGTAACTATTTTGTTTCTCTTAAAAGATATTGTAATTAAGGCAACTATAGGCAATTATATACCTTTTTTTGTTGCAAAGACGTTGTTAAAGGCATTTTTAAGATCAAAGGCATTAAATGCAGCTAAGCTCTTGCTAACTAAAACTAGCTAGCAGTCTTTTAGGCTAGTAGCCTTTAGTTTTTGTGTTTTTTAGATATTTGTCTATAGTTAATCTTTGTTATTGCTTGCTATAGTAGCAAAAGTAGATGCAGTAGTAAAAGGCGTGTTTTAAATAAGCATATTTTAAATAAGTATATTCTTAATAGGCGTATTCTAAATAAGTATGTCATTGTTAGTTTCTTAATACGTTTAATTTTCTCCCTTAACTCCCTTAAGACGTTTAAGAGGCTTAATATCTAATTAGCTAAAATAGCTGTATTTTTTTAATTTACTTTTTTATTTTCGGTATAGTTTTTAAAGACTTCTACTAGGTCTAAACGACTTGTTTGCTAGGTAAGGTTGTTTTTAGCTAAATTAGCTGCTTAGATTACTAAGTTCCTAGCTATCTTAAGTGCTTCTTCTACTAAAGTAGCTTTTAGTGTTTTATTGCTAATAAGGTATTCAGGAATAAGTCTAATAAGAAGAGAAAATTGCTTCTAGTTTAAATGTGTGTAAGTCTTTGTAGTTTCTCTAAGTTTTGCTTTTTTTTTTAGCAAGGCATTATTATATTGTCTTCTTCTTTCTCTATTTGCCTTTTGTTTAATCATTCTAGGTCCTTAGAAGCAAATTGATTTTTATTATTTTTTGGAGTTGTTGTAATTTCTTAGTTTAGTTAGGCTTTAATAAGCTTCTTAATTATACAGAGGGGTGACAAAAAAAAGATGTCGAAAAGGTTATAGTTTTTAAAGCTTTATATTTCTACAACTAGAAGTACTATACCCAAAAAAGTTAGTAATTTGGAAAGCCAATATGTTCTTTTTTTAGTTAGGTGGCTTAGTAAGCTGCTTAGTCAGCACGGTTGTCCCTTCAATCTTGCTTGAATTGAGATGAAAAAATCGGAAAAATAGATTTCAGTATAACTTTTTTATATTTGTATAAAAAAATGCTAAGAAAAATATAAGTTTTATAAGCTTACATAAGTATAACGTAAGCGTATTTTAGAGGCTTATATCTTATTTCCTTAGAGTTTAATGAAAAGGTGAAAAAATAGGGGTTGCTTACGTAAGCGCTAATTACGTAATAGCCTAGTAAGCTTTTAGTATATTAACTCCTCTTGTTTATCCTAACTTGCTTTCTTTGTAATACCTCCTCTATGTCTCGCAATCTTTCTTAATTCAAGCAAGAAGATTATACTTTATATTTACAAAACAAGCCTATTTCTTTGATTAGTAATATACTGGAAAAGTCCTCCGAAGTATTACTAATACTATTTATTGAATAAAACAAAAAAAGGCTCCTTTATCTACTTTTAGGCCTTAAAAAGGTCGTCCTACAAAGATCTTAAATAAAGCAAAAAGAGTGCTTAATAGAGACTTTACTAAAAGCCCTAAAAAGGTAAATCGACGTCTTTTAAAAGAAAGTAGTCTACATCTTTCTATTAGAAGCTTACAATGCTTTTTAAAAAAGGAGAACTATTTTGTTAACATTTCTCGAAAAAGACGCCTTCAGACGCTGAAAAGGCTTATAATTGTTATATTTACGCTAAGCAATTACTTAAAAACCTCAAAAATATTAACTTTAATAAAGTTATATTTTCAGACGAGTCTAGTTTTAAGCGAGGGCACGGTGCTAGGACAGAATACTATTAAACACAGCAGAATAATAAGGTTAGAAGGAAAATAGTATCTACAACTAACACAAGTAAGTTTAAAAAACTCTATTTAACTAAAAAAAATACTTTATTATATCTTTTATTTTTTTATTATTCTATTCTATTTTTAACACGCTTACTGATTAATTTATAGGTCAAGATATTTCTATCTAAGTTTGGGGAGCGTTTTGGATAGGTAGTAGATCTAAATCAGTAGTAATCAAAAGCCCTTTAATTACTACTCCTTTTTGGAATTTAGACTATATTAAAAAGGTCCATATTCCTATAGTAAAACCTGCGATTAAATAATGTAAGTTACATATACTCCTTTTTCCTACTTAGAGACAGTTTACTCTATATTTAATTTATAAAGTAGCAATCTTGATTGATATAATGAATGGACTTACTAACCTCTATATAGGCTGGAAGTTTCAGCAGAATAACGCTAGGATTCATAAAACTCTAGAAGTTTTATCTTAGTTTTTGTGAAGATCGTCTGAAAATGATCTAGTGTTGGTTCTCGGGGAATGAACGAGTACCAGGGACACGGGGTGTACTAGCACGATTAGAAGATCAATTTAATAGTACGGGGTGTGTTAACACGATTAGAAGATCAATATAATAATATAAGAGTTAAGAAGATAATAACTAATCTTTAGATTATTACTTGAAGTTCAATACACTAAACTATAAGAGTTTAATGCCTAAGACTATATACTAGTAAGTAGACATCTTACAATCTCCGTGCTCTACCTGCTCTATAAAATTAATAAGATTAGTAAGAGCGCTGCTACTTTCTTACTCTAGGTGCTCTGCGTAGATTATAAAATTAGTAAGAGTACTAAGACTTCTTCTGCTCTGCGGGTCCTCTCGCTTAGTAAGAGTAGCCCTAGTCTAGGTCGTGGCTATAGTAGGGCTAGGCAACGATAGTGTGGGAGCTGAGAAGGAGTAATTGAATGATCAGTGGAGGGGAATGAGTATATTGATCAACTAAGTGCCACAACAAAGTGTCCAATAACTACTAAAAAGACTTTAGACAATCTAGCTCGTTTATATGCGCGCTACTAGCTCCGTCACGTGATATCTCACTAGGATCACCTGGTAACCCGGGTGATCTGGATGTTAAAGGAGAGATCCGGAGTAATCCGCATATTAGTACTCTAACACACCCCCTAAGTTAGTAAGATACTATTAATCTAAGCTGTAAGCAATCTAGGTAATTATAATAAATCTAAGTTGTTAATTAAGAAGGCCTCTTTAATTATAGCTCCTCTACGTAATCCTTTATTGTTGTAGTAATGCTGCGTGTTGTTGCTTTAATTAATCTAGCAGCTCTAAGTAATATTAAAACATTAGATAGACCCTAAATATTGCGTAGATAGTTAGTGCACGATTGCCACAACAAAATTAATTACGTTTATTACCTCTCTAAAACCTCTGTCTTTAACCTTACTCTAATATTAATTACTAAGCTTTTTAGGACTGTCTTAACTACTATCACTAACATAGTAATCAAGAGTGCCTTACTGTTCCCTTACTAATTAGCTACTCATCTTTCTAGTGTAGTCCGCTCTAAGCAATAATAAGCGCAGCTCTAAGAGCTGTTATTAATATAATTAACGCTTAGAAAGCTGCTAGTAACATAAGAATAGTGCTAAGCATAAGCATTACGGGCGCTAAAACCTATTTAATAGTAAGATTTAGTAAGCAGCTAATCTCTAAAACAATAAGAGTTAGTTGCTTTTGCTTTTTAATCTGTACACTTCCTGTAAGATATCTAGAAGCTCTATTTAGAAGCTAATTACCTTACTTGCTAAATTAAGTCTACTATTAAGTCTTTGTTTAAATTTTAATCTATATAAGAGTCTAACTAAGTAATTAAGCTAGCGTAAGGGCAAGGATTCTTAAAAGCTAATATAAAAGTCTTAGTAGCTTACTATTTAAGTAGCGTCCCACGATTAGTAATAAGACAATAATAATAGCCTACAAACGCCTATTAAGCTGTCTACTAGGCACAACGCGCCCCCCTTAACCTAGAAAAAGGCGTTTAATAGCTCTTTAAAGATTGCTACTAATCTATTATACTTTTATATTCTACTGTGTGAGCGCTATATAAAGAAGATGCTAAATAGTTTATACGCTAAACGCTACTTTAATTGCGTTTAGACTAGCAGTTAGAGTAGCTTACGCTGTAGCAGTTGCTTATCTTACACTTACTATATAGTTAATATTAATCTTGCTAATTAATTTATAGCTATGTATAGAAATGAAGAGGTAAGTCTCTAACCTTTTAACCTTCTTGCTAAGCTTACTAACTAGTTTTTAAAAATAAAATAATAATAAGATATACTAAGCTTTAAAAGCTTAACTACTTAAGGATATTAATACTTACTGTAAAGAGATTAAGAGCAGTATTATGTCTACTAGAAAGCCTTCTTTGTAGAAGCCTCCTGTCTATAATTATCGCGCTTAAGAAATGTTGTATCGCGGTTTTGCCGCTTAACCTCCTACTCCCGCTCCTGCTCCCACGTTCGCTCCTGCTCCCGCGTTCGCTTAACAGCCGCAACAGTCAGCTTATTATCCCTAGCAGTAACAGCTGCAACAGCAACATTAATAATAATATAAGTAGCTTTAGCAGTAACCTAAGTAGCCTTAGCAGTAACCTGCTTAAAGGTTGTTGCTTTAAGAGTAGGCTGCCCGCGGAATATTGCCCCCCTCTATTCTATACAATCGCCCTTAAACGCATTATCCTAATTGCTATACAAACTAGTTATATAATAGTAATTATAAGGCTAAAGTAAGGAGGTAATGATCTAACAACTCTATATATAGAAGTAATAGGTTAGAATTACGCTGTAATGCTGCTTACCTCAAAACTCTTGCTATTTAAGCTTAGATAGCTTAAATTGCTCTTAAGCTAGCTAAAGCTAAGCAGGCTAAGCGTAATGTAATAATCAAGTCTAGCAAGTATAATAAGTCTAATACTTATTAGTAATAAGGTTTCTAGTTTTAGTTTAAAAGTCTAGCTTACGTTCTCCCGCTTAATAAAATAAGCTATTAAGAGGAGACTTAGCCTAGTATAAAGATGTCGCTGCTTAATACAAATCCTTTGTTTGTTAATTTTTTTTAATTAAATGCTTAACTTGCTAAAGGTTAAGTAACTGCTTAACCTTTTTAAACTATTGTTAGGTAAGTAACTTAGTTAGTCTATTAGCTAGCATAATTGCTGTTTCTAGGTATTTAACTTAAAATAATTTTTTAGCAAATTCCTACTGTAGCCACATGTTTTGTATATCTATATGTCTTAATTAAGTACTAATCCGCTTGTTCTTTCTAACTACAAGCCTAATTATTTGTTAATTGTTATACTAGACTGTCTAGACGTCTCTTAAATTAAGAGACAGCTCGCGAAAGAAGCGCTTAAGAGCTATAGCCTTCTTAGTAGTGTGCTTAAGAGCGAGCAGCTTAGCCTTAGTAGTTGACGTAGTTACTGTAGTCTGCTAAGCTACCTTTTAAAATATTAGACTACTATATAGGATAGCTATATACCTATAAGATAATTAACAAGTTTCCTAATTATCTATAAAGGAAGCATTGCCTGTAATTATTAAGTCTAGGCTATTGTAGTTCCTATATTAGATTACATCCTATCTTGTTTAATAGAGGTACATAATCACCTGTTTAATAGCTTTTATATACTAATAGCTAGGGTTTGTAAGGAAGTGTAAGAGCTTTAAGATTAAGTAGGTAATATCTAGTTATAGCATAATAGCTGTGTACAGCACTAATTTAAACCTTTCTTAATAGGCTTTAATCTCTTGCTTAGTTACTTTGCTAGTGTTCTTAATTAGCTCCTCTAACAGTAATAGAGTCTTTAGAAAGCTACTATTCTCTAGCTTAAACTTCTTTGCGATCTTATTAATGTACGTATTATATATAAGCGTAATTATTTACTTCTTATAATTTCTAATTATCCAGATACTAAGGAACTATTTAACTAATCCTTGTTCATTTATCTTGTACTTATCTATAATCTTTAACTAAAAATCTATTACTTTCTGCTTAAAATCTTTTGCGAAGAGTAGTAGGATATTATTAATATAAAATAACACTAGAATCCTTCTTTCTTAATTAAAGAATAGGCAGAGTTCCTTTAGTAAGGTAATTAGTTTATTTTCTCTTAGTAATCCTAAGAACTCCTTATACTATAACAGTAGCGAGTCTTACAATCTTTATAGTGCGCAGTTAAGCTATACGCACTTCCCTAGCTTCTTAAAGCTATCTAGCATCTTACAGATTACTAGGTTGTCTACTATAATTAATATATTAAGGAATACTTTTACAACATTATATTGCTTAATCTCTAGATTATTCTTAGTAGTAATAGCTATTACTGCTTAGAAGGACTTAGCTGCTAAGGTAGCAGCGTAAGTTAAAATAATTAAATCCTTTTCCTAAAGATTACCTCTTACAATAATCTACGCCTTACGTTTAAGAAAGAAGCTATCCTAATTAAACTTATAGGTCTAAACCTACTTTATAAGTATTAGGCAATTAATTGCTTTTTCTCTTAATATCTTAGTCTAAGTCTTTGTCTTACTTAACTAATTAATCTTCCTCCTGTAGGCATCCTTAAATAAGGCCCTTATAAAATGCTAGAGTAACTACTTCTATAATCCTCGCGGTTTAAGTAAATTGTTGTAATACAGTTAAGTATTTCTTATACTTAAATTTATACTTAGTAAGCAAAGCTACTATAACTACGTAATTAAGAGTCTTGTAGCTTGCTTAGTCTTCCTAGGTTACTTACATACCTAGCAGGTAGGTATTATAAAAGTTGTTCTATAATAAAACTTTATAATCTGCAATTAATGCGTTCATACTTCCTATACTTCTACTCCCTAGTTAATTGTTAGAGTCTTAGGTTACGTTCTTACGCTTACGCCCGCTACCCAGCTTACGCAGTAGAAGATATTAATTTGTAGGCTAATCTAGGCTTTTACCTACAATATAAGCACTACGCCTTATAAGTAAAAGTTTAGCTTATAATTACTCACCCTGTCTGCTGTTTGTTGCCTAAGCTCTTAACTTATAAGAAAATTTTTGCCTTGCTATCCTACTTACATAATCAAGTATTCTATTATAATTTGCTAGCGTATTAAAGTCTACAGGCACAGACTGTTAGACTAGTAAATAAAGTATTTTACCTACAGGTCTTAATAGATTAGCTCTTTTAAGCAGTTATACTACTGTTTAACTATCAATAACTATATAATTAATTAAATTATTGTTCCCTAGGGTCTCTAGTTTAGGAGTAAGTTCTAGGGTAGTAAAACTAGTAATCTGCTGCTAATTTAAGCAAATTCCTAATAGTGTACTAGCCTTATGCTCTGATTGCTTAGCTTCTTCTAATATACTTTTATTTCTAGTAGGCAGGCCGTCCTTACTGCTTAAGATAGTAGATAGATTACCTCTAAGGTTTTTAGTAGTTAGCTATATATCCTAATTCGCCCTTCCTTAAACAGGAGAGAGGACCTCTAAGTTATCTCTAGGATTAACTAGCTTACTATTATAAAGGATCTCTACAATTTTAATTACTTAATTTTTTAGTAGCTCTTTCTCGCAATTTCCTTTGTAGAACAATTGTTCATTAAAAGTTACATTATAGGTAGTAATTACCTAATTAAGTGTTAGTACCTATATATAGTATATATTAGAGGCCTAATAACTAACTAAATAACCTATATAGCCGCGAAGATTAACCTTAAATCCTTTATAATTACGCCTAGCTGCCGTACCTTTATCTAAAGGATAGGCTCAGCAGCTATAGGCATATATTCTACTCTAGTCTAGGCGTAGATTTGCAGTCTAATGTCTAATCTTAAGTAGTTAATAGTATTAAAAATATTTCCTTAACTATTCTTTAAGTACCTAGTTAGGGGATTAGTAGCTATAAATTTTAGTAGGGCTTATACTATGTAAATAAGCAGCCGTATTTATAATTACTAGCTAAAGCTTAGCTAGTAGATTAGCGCTTATGCGCATCTTAATAGCCTTTATAATTAGCTCTTAGCTAGATCTCTCTACTAAGTTACTAGGCTTATGTGTATATAGTAGTAGCGTCTTAATTATAATCCCTTTCTCTATTGCCTATTTCTTATATCTTAATTGCCCTCTCTAAGGCAGTGTAGCAGTATTATTATTTTAATAGATTTCTATAATTCTCTGCTAATATTTCCTCTTAATCCTTTTAGCAAAGCCTTTAATTGCTAGTATAATATTATTTTGTGTCTTTAACTAGATATTATAATTGTACAGCTTGCCTAAGTAGTCTTTCTTAATAATTAGTGCCTATTTCTAAAGTAATTAACCTATTAGGAAATTAAATGGATCTTATAAGATTCTATAAAAAGGTTGTAGTAATCTTTCTCTAAGTTACTGTAAGATTACTTACAAGGCATAAGCTATTATATAATAATTATATTCTAATAGCTTCTTACTAGTAATCTTAATATTCTACGCTAAGCAGACTAAGGCTTTAATAGCCTGTTGTCCTAGGTAACTTAATTATTAATACTATAAGTCCTTATTACTAGTGCGTAACTTTAGTATCCTTAATTATACTACTGCGTTTACTTTATTTTTAAGGTATCAAAGGTGGTGGTTGTTGTTGTAGTCAAAATGGGTTTTCTAAAAAAGTGAAAAGCAGCTGCCCTCTACTAATCAGTCGCAAAAGTCAAAAAAAGATTGTGTGTAGTCGACGAAATTCGAACGGTGAGTGGACCAAAAAACGACACCAATTGAAACGTGTTCAACGGCGATTGCCAGCCTATGGCTGGCAACAAGATTGCGATGGAGGTGGAGGAGGTGGAGGTGGAGGAGGTGGAGGTGGAGGAGGTGGAGGAGGGTAAGGACACGTACGTTACCGCAGCGGAGCCTGCAATACTTCATAAAAGCTCCCTGCCTGCTACTTCTCACCTCTAGGATTTCCTAAACCACACAGTACCGCATATAAACGATATAATGCTTAGACTGTTCTTCTCCCTGTTTAACACAAAGACTAATAGCTCACATTAAGTAAAGTTAGACCTCGCTAGGTTACTATATAAGAAGCTATAGTAGTAGATTACGAAGCCCGCGTTTACCTTTATTAAGCGGCCTCCCTAGTTAGTTAAAGAGGAGCTGTCAGTGGTAGCTCCTATAGTAATTAGGTAGACGCAGAGGTTAAATTCTGTTATTTGTTAACACCTTATTAATGCGTCTAGTATTATAGATATTAAGGTTATAATAAAGGTTGTGAAAGGCTTGTTTAGCAGTAAGTCTATTAAATACGTTACGCATGTTAATAGTCTAAGTGCAGTAATAGTATATTATTTTATAAATCTCCTCTTGCGCAAATACAATTTTAGTAGAGAGACCTTGTAGTAGCTCTATAAGGAGCAAGAGCGTGTTAAAACAGCTATTAAGTAGCTAGGACAAACTAATAAGTAGGAGGATTTTATAAGTTGCCTCTAGGGATAGGAGAGCCGTGCTTAGATAGTAACGCTGTTGTCGTATGTTTACATCTAAGTATAGGCGCTAGAAACGCCGCGACTGCAACACCGCTAGGATAGCAACAGAGACAACAGAAGTTGCGGTTAGCAGTAAATAGTTATTAGTAAATAGTTATTAGTTGAGAGGGTTAGTTAGAGGGATATCGCGCATCTTCGTTTCCGTCCAAACATGCTAGAGCGACACACTAATTGCGTGCCGGTAATGCCGAACAAGGGGGCATGAGCCCCAATACCTGTTGTTAGCAATAAATCTTTTTTTTTACCAAAAAGGTGTCTACAAAATGTATAGTCACATCAAAAGGTTGTCTCAAAAGGCCGAAGCCACTACTGCGTTTACAAGTAGTAGTTAAGTAGGGTAATAAGAGACTTGCTTGTATTTAATAAATAAGAGATTAAAATAATACTTAAGGTTAATTAAGACAACGTTCTTCTTAGGAGTACTAAATTGTATAGTATAATTATATTCTAAATACTAAATGCCTAACTAGTTAAGCCGCTCTTCTAACACAATATTAGTATAAAAACCTAGTACAAGCTTAACGTTAGTAAGCAGTAGATTAGCTGTCTTAGGGCCTACCTTACTATGCAGGACGTTCTTAAGCAGCCTGTTTCCTATTCTAGTAACTAAAATAGATTAAGTGCCTGCTAAGACTATCTTATTATTAGCGCATTTAGTAAAGGTGCCTAGTATTAGGTAATCTATAGTATTAACTAGGTAGACTACTACTCTACTATCTAGCATTGTATAAAGGGATAAGGCATAAGGAGTAAAGGCTACACTAAAGACGTTTAGCCTAATTTTATTAATAAAGTTATTTAGGTTAATTAGTGCTAAAACTAATAATCTAGGGTAGGATCTACCTAGCTTATTAGTAACTAATCTACTAGTGCTAGCCTCCTAGCCTTCCTTTTTAATCTAAGTGCGCAGAGATGCCTAAGTGTTGCTATTCTATTACTTAACAATTTTCTTTTTCTTATTATTTAACAGCTTAATTAGTATATTGCTAGTAGAGCTTAATCTAGTAACTATAGTTTAAAGTTAGTAGTAGTTGCGTAGTGTCTAGAAGTGCTTACTTATAGGCCCTTTACTAGCCTTATAGGGGCAAGAGTAGAGTTACTTACTGTCCTTATATAACTTTAAGTTGTTAGCACTAGTAGATTGTTAAGCTAACACTAATCTTGATCTAGTTTAGAATACTGCGTGTTCTTTTCCTTTTAAGGAAGTAATTAACTAATTCTACAACAAAACACTAATGATCTTTCCTAGATTATTAAGGGTTAAATAAGCTTTTCTAAGCGCTATTACTTATGCTAGCTTATTTCGCTTCTTACGTAACTAGTCTAGTGCAATCTTGGTGCCTAAGGCGTCTAAAAAATTAGTAATTACTAACAGCCTAACAACCTTAGGGAGCGAGTAGATTATTACTTATTAATACAGGAGCTGCTACTTATTAAACTATTACTTAGGACCTATTTGTTCCTAGTAAGCCTTATTTAGGTAGGATTAGTACTACGCCCTAATTAAATACTAAGTATTCTAATAAGTAGGTGCAAGATCCTCCTTAAGAATCTTTACTAAGGCTTAAAGGCTAGTAAGGTTCTAAGTAATTATACTTATTAAGGCGTTTAAGAGCAGGTCTAGATAGACAGTCTTGCTAATCTAGTCCTTAACATTAGTAATCTTAGTAACTTTTCTTATCTATTAAGCAGCTTGTACCTTGTACCTGTTAACTAGCTTGTTGTAATTAAGCCTTATATTTGTGTTAAGCAATCTTATAGTCCTCTTGTATTTAAGCGCTAGCGCTAGGTAATAGAGCAACTAGCTGCTTAATATCCTTAGGCAGTTTTAGATACTGTAGCTCCTAGTAATCTATTAAGGGTACGTCTAGGAGATTAGGATTAACTTAATCCTAGATACCTTTCTCTAAGCAGTGTAGCCTTAATAGAGCAAACTAGGTTAGCTAGTCTAATTAAGCCTTAAGGATCACCCCTAAGGCGACAAGTAGTGTATTAGTAAAGTTTATCTTAAGGTAAGATGCTTTGTGTAGGATTACAACGTAGGTTATTGTTATAGTAATAACAAATTCATTAGTTAGTAAGAAGGTAGCTAGGTAGCTTATATTAGAAAGAGGTTAATCGTATAATCAATAAGTAAAACAGGTATAGCAGCAGCAGCAATCTGCTAGCTAGTGCTGTAGGAGATAAAAAAGAGGAGAGTAAAAATCTAATTAAATAAATAATCTTCCAGCTTACTAATTGCGCAGTGGGAATTAATACTATAATTAAGCAGCCGGGCTTATAACTATAGGAGCTAAGAAGGAGTAATTATATAATCAGTAGAGGGGAATGAGTATATTAATCAACTAAGTGCTGCAACAAAGTGTCCAATAACTACTAAAAAGACTTCAGACGATCTGGCTCGTTTATATGCGCGCTACTAGCTCCGTCACGTGATATCTCACTAGGATCACCTGGTAACCCGGGTGATCCGGAGTGATCCGCATATTAGTACTCCAACAGATAGTTATAACACTATTCTTTTCTTCTTAAGTTTTGTCCTTAAAGCTTTGTAGATAATGCCTAAAGCACTATTCTTAAATAGCATAAGTTGTTATTTTTACCTTACTTCTTCATTAATTTATACAAAGACATTATACTTATTACATATTACAATTATTATAATAAAAGTCTTACTTATTAGGTGTATATCTATTCTAGCTATTACAATAGATGCAACTGTTACAACCTTTAGAATTATAATATTTATATTTCTAAAAATACGTAGTTAGTTATTAAAGCAGAAAAGAATTATCTTTAAGCTTAGCTAGAGGTAATAAAATAAGAAGAGCTTAAAATTTAAAAGGCTTTTTGTGAAAATGCAGAGCAGGCAGTAGAAGCAATATTAGTTAAAGAAACTAACATTAATCTCCTAGAGCGCTAAGAGGCACAGGCTTATATTACTAATAACCTAGCTCTTTCTCCTTTTACTTAGAGCGCTATGTCTAGTTTAATAGACAGTGTTTAGGAGGCTAATATTCCTGCCTATCTTAGTAATTTTTTAAAAGATACTTTCTATAAAGGTAGTACTATATAAGTAACTAGTAATAGTTTGTAAAGTTTGTGTTAGGTTCTTATATATTATTACTATCTAGATATTTCTTGCTGTTGTTGTTAGTTTAGTGTATAAGGATTCTCTTAACTTTAAAGATATTATTTTCTTCTATTTTGTAGTAAAAAGTTTTCTATAATAGCATTCCTAGGTCTACTAGTTCTAACATATTAACGTAGAATCTTAGGTAGATTTTTATATTAGATAAAAGGTTAAGTATGTACGTTACTAGTCCCTTCTAGGTAAGAATTAAAATTAGTCTAACATTAATATTGTTAAGGCCTTTACTAAGTTGTTTAGTGCGAAGATTCTTTAAAAGCAAGTATACTTTACCCCCCTTCTTTAGTTAAGGCACTGTTTTTCGTTTCTAGTTAACATATAAAAGGCTTTAGCATTAGGCCTTTTTAAGTATTGTTTTAAGTAACTTATATACTTTCTTTAGCTTATTAGCTATTATAATAGCTGTTTTTATTTTTAAGCTTAAAAGTGTACGTATAAAGAGATTTAAGTGTCTCCTGTAAATTATGTAAAATAGAGTTTATTCTATTAACTCTAAAAGTTTGTTATTATATGCTATCTATACTATAATTAATAATAATACCTAGTTATTCTATTATTAATTAACATATATCCTTAAGTATGCTTTTATAGTATAATTTGTTTATTTTATTTATCTATCTGTTTGTAGATAATATGCTGTTAATAGCTTTCTCTTAGTTCTTATTACAGTAAGTAGTGTTGTCTAAAAGTTTTAGGTAAAAAGCTTATCTCTATTACTAATACTTAATTTTAGTATGCTGTAATATTTAATAATTCAATTATTAATAATATGCGTAAGCTATACTACTGTAAAATCTTTTCTAAAAGTAATATACTCTACTTATTTTATAAATTAGTTAACTACTACAAGAATTATGTTATAAAATACTTTTATAATAAGGTCTTTTAAGACTAGTAATCCTATAACAAAGTCTATAAAGATATCTAACTATAGTGTGTTAGGTAGTTCGATTACTTATATTTCTCTGTAAGGTGTATATATGCTGTACTTATTCTTCTAACAGTTTATATATTAGGCAATAAAAGTAGTAAATTTGTCCTTTATTCTTAGAAACTTATAATTTCTCTTAATAAGTTCTATAGTTCTTATAATACTTAAGTAGCTATATACTAAGTTGTTGTAGTGTTGCCTAATAATTACTTCTTATAATTCTTCTAGTATATTATACGTAATGCGCATTAGTAGATTAAGCATCTATACTAGTTCTAATAATCTATTATTATTAACTTGTAATATTACAAAGTTAGTTATCTGTTTTATTCTTATAATGTCGTGTCTATAGCTAAGAGTATCTACTCTTTAATTATTCTTTCTTAGTATATATATAATCTTAAACTTATACTGTTTTCGTTTCTCTAACTATTAAACCTAGTATTAGTTAAGTCTTTTGGTAGTTGTAAAATTAACTAAGTCCTTATAATTTATAAATATTGTAAGTTCTAAGTAGCTTTTAGCGTATACACTCTCATGTCTTAGATAATTAATAATAGCTAATAGCTCTTGATTATTAATATTGTATTATTTCTCTATTCTTAGAAACTTACAAAAATAATAAGCAATTAGGTGCTATTTACCTTTATATAGTTAGCTAGCACATCTTCTAAGTATAAAGTCTAATACGCCTATTTTAAATTATAGTAGCTATCCTGCTTAAAATATGCAAAAGCATAGTAGTTCTATACTTATATTTTTGAGCATTTAGAAGGTATTCTCTACTTCTCTACTCTACTTAAAGAGTATTTCCTTCCTTATAAGTCTTATTAATAAGATAGCAACTTTAGAGAAATCCTTAATAAACTATTAGTTAAAGTTTAGAAATCCTAAGAAAGATTATATTTCTTTAACTATTATTAGTGTGGGAGCTGAAAAGGAGCAATTGCTTGATCAGGAGGAGTGGAATGAGTGTATTGAACAACTAAGTGCCACAACAAAGTGGTCAATAACTACTTAAGAGGAATAAGACGATCTAGCCCGTATATATAGGCGCTAGCGCGATCGTCACGTGTTCAGATTACCAGGATCACCTGCTCAACAGGGTGACCCGCATGTTGTGCATGTTAATACTCCAACACACCCCCTAGGTTAGTGAGATACTATTAATCTAAGCTGTGAGCAACTAGGCAATCGTAATAAATTGAGGTCGTTAATTAAAAGGTCCCTCTATAATTATAGTTTTTCCTGCCTAATCCTCTGTTGTCGTAGTGATACTGCTTGTTAATGTTTTAATTAATCTCAGCAGTTCTAATATCAAAATATTAGATAGACCCTAAATATTACGTAATTAGTTAGTGCGTAGCCTCCACAATAATATTAATCGCGTCCACTACCCCTCTAAAACCTTTGTCCTTAACCTCACTCCAATATTAATTACTAAGCTTTTCAGGACTGTCTTAACCACTATTATTAACATAGTAAGTGTTGCCCCATTGTACTCTTACTAATTAGCTGCTAATCTTTCTAGTGTAGTCTGCCCCTAGCAACAATAAGCGCAGCTCAGAGAGCCGTTGTCAACAACGCGAGAACAGTGCTGAGCATAAGCGTCACGCGCGCCAAAGCCTATTCAACAATAAGACTTAGTAAGCAGCCAATCTCTAAGATAATAAGAGTTAGTTGCCTCTGCCTGTTAATCCTTTCGCTTACTGCAAGACATCTAGTAGCTCTGCTTAGAGGCTAATCGCCTTACCTACTAAATTAAGTCTGTTGTTAAGTTCTTATTTAACTTTTAATCTATATAAGAGTCTAACTAAGCAATTAAGCTAGCGTAAAGGCAAGGCTCCTTAAGAGCTAAAGCAAAAGTTACAGTAGATAACTACTTAAGTAGCAACACGTAAATAGTAACATAGCAACAGTAATAGGCTAAAAACGCCTACTAATCCGTCTACTAAGCACACCGTGCCCCCCTCTACACAGAAAAAGGCGCCTATTAGCTTCTTAAAGGTTGCTGCTAATCTATTACGCCCTTACGTTCTGCTATATAAGCGCTACATAAAGAAAATACTAAATAGTTTATACGCTAAACGCTGCTTTAATTGCGTTTAGACTAGTAGTTAAAGTAGCTTACGCTGTAGCAGTTGCTTATCTTATACCTACTACACAGTTAATATTAATCTTACTAATTAATTTATAGCTATATATAGAGATAAAGAGGTAAGTCTCTAACCTATTAACCTTCTTGCTTAGCTTACTAACTAGTGTTTAGGAATATAATAATAATAAGATATACTAAGCTTTAAAAGCTTAACTGCTTAAAGATATTATTGCTTATCGCAGTAATATAAGTAGCCTTAGCAGTAACTTACTTAAAAGTTGCTGCTTTAAGAGTAGGCTACCTGCAGAATATTACCCCTTACTACTCTATATAATTGTCTTTCTGTTTGTTGTCCTAATCGCTATACAACTTATTTATATAAGCGCAATTATTACGCTAAAGTAAGAAGGCAATTATCTAACAACTCTATGTATAGAAGTAATAAGTTAGAATTGTACTGTAATGCTACTTACCTCTAGATTTTTACTATTTAGGCTTAAATAGCTTAAATTGCTCTTAAGCTAGCTAAAGCTAAGTAGGCTAAGCGTAATGCAATAATAAAGTCTAGTAAGTATAATAAGTCTAATGCTTATTAGGAATAAGGTTTCTAGTTTTAGTTTAATAGTCTAGCTTACGTTCTCCTGCTTAATAAAATAAGCTATTAAGAGGAGACTTAGCCTAGTATATAGATATTGCTGCTTAATACAAACCCTTTGCTTGTTAATTATTGTTTCCTTTAATTAAATGCTTAACTTGCTAAAGGTTAAGCAACTGCTTAAACTTTTTAAACTATTATTAGGTAAGCAATCTATTAGTGTACGGGTGTTGGAGTGTATGAAGACATACTACTACGAGGGCATGAGATCACTAGTGGTCAGGTCATGCGAGATCGAGGGTGGTAAGATAGAGATCTTATTATTAGTTGTATATAGAAGTGAAGTACAGGAGTTGAGTTGTGAGGTAGAGGATTAATTTATAAGTCCTGCTTGTTTTGATCCTCAAAACGAGCTATATTCCTTTAGATTAGGTGGTTGAGCACTAACCTAGTAAGCAGCAGGGTATCACCTAGTGCACCGGCACATACCTCCCCTTCCTACGAGCTTGGCCCTATTAAGCGACCTACTTAGCAGAAGGAAAAACAGCAAAACAAAGGAAATAAAACAAAAAAAATATAACTTAATTACTCTATATCTAGCCTAGACACCTTCTCTTACTTCTTTAATTACTTACTTTAGCGAGGTTCTTAAGTAGTAGTTAAAGCACGTAGCCTAGGTGCGGGTGCAGCAGTAGAAGCAGGGACAGGAGTAGCAGGCGCTTAAGATTCTAATATTAATTAAAGGCAACTATAATAAGGCTACCTAGTTAGAGTAGTTAGCACTAAGACGTTATCTAAGATAACAGTACCTAATTAAGAGTAAACGCTAGGAAGGCGTTGCGTAGAGGAGAGCATTACAGGATCTTTGCTCTCCTAGAAAACTTAGCGCTTATTAGCCTCTAGGCTAAGTTCCTCCTAAAGACGTTGTAGCAAATTAGCTTAAAAGAAATTAGTATCCTACCTATCTTAGTCTTTTGTTGTATAGGGAGGGTTCTGTCTAAAGTTAGTAAAGTATAAATAGTCTAGGAATCCTTAAACTAGATTAGTATAAAAAGCGTCCTTCTCTAATTCTTGCACTTTAAGCTATAGGTTAATAATTTGTTACAGCACATAGTTGTAGTGTTTCTTAATATAGTTATTAATTTATTCCTTGTTAGTGTTCTATAACATGTTGTTTAGCTCCTTATAGACAAGAGGATTATCCTACTTAGCCTATCTAATAAGGGCTTTCTAGATCTATAACCTATACTTAATATAAACATTAGCAGGGAATAGCTAATTAATTCTTCTAAACTTATTAGGATAGCCTAAAGAAGTATAAGAAGTAGTAGTAAGGTTATAATAAGCTTTGCAAATTTCCTTATAGGTTCTTATAGTAGGCACCTCTATTACTCTATTACAGACTATAACAAACTAAAAGAGGATAGTGCGGCGGTTGTAAGTAGTTAGGCTAGTAGATCTATAAGGTAGTAGAGGTAATAAAATTTAAACTTGTTCTTCCTTGTAGATTTGTTTTATCTAGTAAGTATTAGGAGCTAGTTTCTGTGCGTCTTCTAGCTAGTCTATCTTGTCTTCCTATCCTTTAATAAGACTATTTAATAATTTAACACCTAGGTCTTTGCGCTACCTTAAGTACTCTAGCACATAGTTATAAAAGCCTAAAAGCATCTCTGTGTAGTTATTTTTATCCTTATTGTTAAATAATACGCTACTTTAGATTATATCTATACTAAGGCCTTTAGTTATTGCTTGCTTAAGGTTAAGGTTAATATGCTTAAAGTAAGTTTAGTTACTCTTCTTAGCGTATTTAGCGTAGTAGAGGTAGGAAATTAAAGTATATTCCTTACAGAGCATAGTATATTGCAACTAGTATTCTAGATTAGTGTGTATAGCTTGTTAGATAAGTAAGTAGTATATATTGCGCAGCTATCTAAGGTTTAGCTTCCCGTCTATACATTATAGATAGAAGCAGTATATCTTAAAGGTTTTAATAATAATATCCTTAACCTAAAAGTCCTTAAACAGCTAGGTATAGGAGTTAGTAATAATACTTCTAGTGCGTTAGGACTCTTTAGCTTGTAGTTAAAACTCTATAGTATTAATAACCTTGTCCTAAGTAGGGAGGGGATAGAGATTAAGTCTAGAAGGCTAATAGTAGTAGCTTAGCAGGTCTTTATCCTGCTTAGCTAGACAATACTTGCTAGTAAAAAGTTTTAAAATAATAGGGTCTAATTAGAATTCTTGCTAGCAGCTCTATCTTATATATAGTAAGAGTAGACATTTGTTAAGCATATTAGACAGCATAGCCCTCTTAAACAAACTTATAACGCTTATAGCAGTGCGCTTATAAATAAAGTATACTTGCTTATATAACAGGTTATTAGAGCTAGGCTGTTATCTAATGTTAACCTTACAGTACTATTTCTTAATAACCTTAACGTAGTCTAGATTAGTAATTAGCTTCTTTGCGTAAGCTTGCTTAGGCAACTTAAGGAAAGCTAAAGTAGAATTCTTGCAATAACACCCTGCCTAAAAGATCTCTTGTTCCTAATTAAGGGTATCTAGCTTCTTGTCTACATAGGAAGCGTTGTTAAGGTTAGTATTTAATTAGGTAGCTGCCTATTAGTAGGCTAGTGTTGCTTTTAGAGCACAAGAGCTTAGTAGGGGCAGTAGTACAGGGACTTGTTAGCTACTAGCGTTAGTTCTAACTTGTTCTGCCTATATATTAGCAGCGTTACGCCTCTATTGTACTATAGTTATTTTATTCTAAAACTTATGCAACTTAATTGCTAAGTATTAGTTAGGTTCTTAACTAGCTATTATTTCTGTAGATTGTCTTAGATTCTTAGTTATAACTAACAGACTACAAGTCCCTAGAGAGCGGGTCTTAGATGTTATAAGATCTCTATAGCAATTAATAGCTTAAGCCTTATTTAGGGTCCTTCCTAGCTCTATAGTTATAAAGATAACTACACTATATGTTAGATGCGTCTGTACACTAAGCGGCCTATACTTATTATTTAAAATATTTTGTGCAGAGTAGACTAGGCTAGTTTTAGAGTCCTTAGCTTTAGCTATAAGTTAAAAAACCTTTTGCTAAAACGCATAGAGAGGATTAGGCTTATCTTACTTATTCTTTACCCTAGTATTAGGCTGTAGCTTTTGTAGGTTAAACTTAATATCTTCTTTCTAGACTTGCGGCTTAACGTAGATATCACGAAGCTTCTTTGCCTCTTACTTATTAATATTTAGGTAAGGTGCTTAGTTGTAAAGGTTATTTTAATTAATAAAAGCATAGATATCCTTATATAGTAGTTTTACTATTGCCTAGTTAGCTATTAATACATATTATTTCTTACTTTAGTTTTTAGAGTTAATGCAGTAAGCTGCTGCTGCGTTAAGGAACTAAGCGGCATCCTTAAGATCTATACGCCTTAACACAAAGGCTATGTTAGTTAATTCTTAGTAACTAAGTAGTGTACAAGGCATGTAGATGCTAATGCATTCTTAGATAAATCCTAGAGCTAGCTTCTTTACAGTTACAATAGCTCTACCTAGTTCTTTAGCCTTCTTATCTCGCGTTAAGGATACTGCACTAATAATAGGATAGTGTTCTTAGAAACTTTTAACACCACTATATTCGTCTATAAGTCTAGGGAGCTAAGTACAAAAGTTACTTACCTCTAAGATAACTTTAAGGATTAAGTTAAATTAGTAGGAGGCGTTATTAAACTAACAATCTACAATAATACGTTATTATCTTAGAGCATTTAAAAGGATCTTGTCTACTAGAGTCTAGATATTAATAACTCTAATGTTATTGCTAAGCTTTGTAAGCTCTAGTACCCTGTCTTAATGCTGTACAATCTTAGGGATTTAGTCCGCAACGTAGTCTTCCTTCTTAGTAATAACTCTAAGGTTGTTAAAAACTCTTAATAGTTCTAGTGTTTGCGGCAGTTGTAGCTGTAGCTACTTGCCCTAGGCCTTGTCTAACAGCGCTAAAAGCATTATTTAAGTAAGTTAGCTAATGTAAGTTAAATGTTGTCTTTAGCTACTGCTAGTTTATAAGAAAGGGTATTATTGTTATTATTATCTTAGAAGGTAACTACCCTAATAAAAGGTAGTAAAGTTTGTGTAGTAGGGGAGTTAGATAGTTAGTAGGGTTGTAGTTCTAGTTTATGCGTAGTGGCGGTATCCTGCTAGCTAGTAGGTAGAGGTAAACAGGGTCTAAATCACGCTAAAATAAGCAGGTTTTACAATTAAAATAGTTATTGTAATTAGCTATTGCCTTAAGAGTGCGTGAAATTAAGTATAGTATTAGTGTGGCAGTAAGCACCTAGAATTAGTAGGATAGGTAGCTTGTACCTAAATTTTATATAAGAAATTAGTAAACAAGTAGCTAAAGGTAATAGCAGGTACTACTAGCATAGTATCCTCTCCCCTCCCTAAAACTATAGGCTGTCCTATAGCCTATTAGTTATCCAATATAGAAGTATCTAAGTTAGAGTCTAAGCTTTTAAAGTCTTATCTATATACTTAACACTCTTCTTTTATAAAACGTTTGGTAATAACAACTTAAGGACAAAGCTTATTACTTATTATAGGAGGTAAATGTAGTTGTAGTTCTATATGTGGCTTAGGTAAGTCTAGCGAGATAGGAATGTCTACTGTAGAGCTAGTTCACTCCTAATAATTAGGATCCTATAGCTTTATATTTCCTTAATCTTTCTTAATAATATACTGTACAAGTCTTTGTCTAAACAGCTTTAATTGCTATCTAGGTGTTGTGTAGGGGAAGCGTGTACTGTTAAAGTCTTTAAGATAATAGGTTCCTCTATTAGGTTTAGCTTTATAAATATAGTATAGGCCTAACTATCTTGTATCTAGCTTGTAGTCTTAAGACATATTAATTTCCTAAACAAAGTTCTAGAGAAGAACTAAGTCTTTTAGCTTTATATTCTTATATTATATTTCCTTAGTGTTATCCTAGTATTCCTTTTTAGCAGCTCTTATCTAGTTAGTACAGGCAACAGTATCTTTTATAAACTAATCTCTAAGATCTAGCTGCATTGCTTAAATTATAAGTAGCTGTGCACAGTCTTTTAGTTCCCTAAATAGAAGCGTTTACTATGTAGGCAGCGCGAGTTTAATAGGAAGCACTAGGTTCTACCCTGTAACTAACTAGTATAGTAAGTAACCTGTCTATTCCTGTATTAAGATCCTGTCTACAAGGAGAACTGTTAGCAAGTTCTTAACTTAAGGTCCTAGTAGCTTTATAAGGGCATTTATAATAGGCTTATGCCCTCCTTTAATCTTTTTTATAGCTTAAGGGTTGTACCCTAAAGACTAGACTTAGTTAATCCTATACATATTTAATAGATGTAATACTACCTTAGCAAAATTAGGCTCTCTATTAACTATAAGTTTGCGCGCTGTGCTTTATTAATATATAATGTCCTTATATACAAACTCCGCAATTGTCTTTAACTAGTTGTTTAATAGGGCTTTTGCTTTAGGCTAGCTACTAAAGTAGTCTCTTGTAATAACTAAAAACTTCTTCCTAAAACACTAAGGCATGTATACTACATTAATCGCAATAGTCTCTTAAATAGCAAAACTATAGGTGTTAGTAAGCATATTAACTTTCCTCTTAGAGGATTACAGTTAATAGTCTAGATAAGTTACTAGCTTTTACTGCACGTGCTTGTACATTCCTTTCTACTAGTATTACTAAGCAAGTATAGAGTATACTATGTTAACTCCTCTATGTCTAATCTAAGTATGTACGTTCTATACTGCAGCTGTTCTTAGGTTAGTATTATCTACAATCCTCTAGATTATAATGTTCTTAGACGTTTTCCTAAAGAGTATCCTGTCTTGTACAAAGAAGTTTAGAGCTCTTTTCTTCTATACTTATAGTTTTTATAGTTTTATATTCCTAGAAGTCTTAAGGTTAACTAAAAATTAAGCGTATTATTCTAACTCTGTTAAGAATTCCTAATAGAGTATCCTTGCTTATCCTACTATTATCAGTGCATTTACATTTCTAATTATATAATTAATAAACTCCTCTAAATCCTCCTTAGGTTCTAGAGGTAGTTCCTAATTATTAGGTTTTAGATACCTTAATAGTGCATCTGCAACTACATTCTTCTGTTCTAGTGTATGCTTAATGTTAAAGTCCTATAAAAGAATTGTTAATATCTACCTATTTATAACAGATCCTAGATTATTAGTAGATAAGCAATTTAGTTAAGCAATAAGGGTTGCCGCGTTAGTTTCTATAGTAAAGTAAACACTATAAAGGTAGGTACAAAACTTCTTAAGAGCCTACAGCACAGCCTTGTATTCTAACTTAGTAGAGTACTATTGCCTTTCTTACGCTAACTATAGTGTGCTTTTAAACTGCACTAGGTGTCGCTTGTTATTCTCCTTAAGTTATTTAATATATGCTCCTGCCCTGTCTTAACTTGTATTAGTTATAAGGAATATCTTATAATTCTTAGTATTAGTGTAGTTAAGGTTTACAAGTGCAGGTGTGTTGTATATAGTATGTTTTAGCTTATACATTGCTGCGTCTTATATATCTCTTTATTTAAAAAGGATATTATCTTATAAGAGTGTAAATAGAGGTTTCGCGATCTTAGTAAAGTCCCTTACCTATATATAGTAGTAGACGCATATGCCTATAAAGGATTATACCTCCTTTTTATCTTTGCATAGTAGCTAGTTTATAATCTTCTTAACTTTCTTCTAGTTAGGATAACGTCCTTGTAGGCTAACTTTATAGCCTATAACTTTAAGCCTTTCTATAAGAAAATAACACTTCTTTCCTAACATAGTGCCTCTAGCTCGTTTAATATTAGTTAGCACCCTGTCTAGTTGCAAGATATGCTTATGAACATAACATTAAACACCTAGTATTAATTCTTCTCTGCTATAGTTAGTTTTTAGCCCTCTACATGTAATGTCGTTAATAAAGGGCATAGTATTAGGCTAGTAGTCTCTTAGAATTTTTATTATTACACGTTAAAATACTGCTACTAAGTTAGTAGTACCTATAACTATTATGCATAATTATATAAGCCTAACTAGTATTTAGAACGCTGTTATGTCTCTGCTTTCTAGATGTAGTGTGATTTAGTTATATCCTAAGAACAGGTCTATAAGCGAGATAATCTTACATTTTATAAACCTCTTAGAAAACTTGTCTGCTATTAGTAGTAGGTTTGCATCTTATATAGTAACTGCATTTATACGCTGCGCATTGCTAATCTATTAAACACCTTTATCCTTCTTAGGTACTAGGTGCTATAGGTTGTAATATTAACTATTACACCTTTTCTATGTTCCTTAATTTAGGCGGACGTTAACTATATCTACTACTTGCAGCTCTAAAGCTTTTAGAATAGTAAAACCTTGTACTTACTAAGCTTTGTGTAGTATTATTTCTATCTTGTATAGCAGACATATATTAGAGTAAATTCTTCCTAATTCCTTAAATTGCTAGAAGAGCGCTCCTTCTCTGTTAAGAAGCATATATATAAATATCTCCTTTTCTAATAGCTACAGGTAGTCTCTAGTATATAGCTTATTAAGTTATTCTTTAGTAAGTCTTGTTTCTTGTAGAAAAGCAGCATATCTTAGTTTAAACAAATAATTGCACAGCCCCCTATTAGGATCGCGAATACTTATTCTAAGGCCTTACTATTCTTTCGCCTTTTCCTTCTAGTCTTCTTATTTAAACTCTATAGGCATCTCCTGCTATAGGATATTAACAGGTTAAACCTTCTTATCTACTATCTTATATAGTGTGTAGAGATTATCATATTGTTAGGCATATTTAAGTAGCCTTTCTTGCATCTGCTAACAATTAAGCTTATATATAATTAAAAATTTACTAAGTTTGTAGTTTCTTATAGAGTTCTTAGACTGTCTAACTACGTGCGTAAATACTTAGTTTATCTAGACTATCTAATCCTTCCTGCTGCCTTTTGTATACAGCATGTTAAAGTTGCTAAATCTAGCTACTAGATTAGACTATGTAGCTTTCTATATGTATTTTACTGCTGCTACTTGTAGTTTATTACCTAATTTATTAGTAATTACATGTAACTGCATATTACCTGCTATTTCTCTATCTAAGTTATTGTTAAAGGCTTTTTTTCTAATTGTTTGCGTAGGGTAATTTAAAGATAGGTTAGATGCAACAAAGACTATGTTTCTTGTGCTATCTTTAGATAGGACTTAGCACGTAATTTGCCTAAACGCATTATACTAAATTAATATCCTAGCACTTGCATACTAAGGTCCTCCTAGAATTATAGATCTAGTAACATTAGTAACAATCCTAAACGTAGTCCTAATAGTAACCGTTCCTATTTATATAGGTATATTAAAAGCAGTTTTAACAAACAGGTTATGTGTGCTATTAGCTAAAGTAACACTAGAAGGAGGCTGCTCTAGTTAGTGCTCTATTATTTTAAACAGTATCTTTAATGCCCGCGCAGCACTTAGTTTTAGGATATTTATTTATACTCTAGTAACAATAAAATTAAGCACTTTAGAAAGCTACTGTTTACAGTAGCCTAGCATTCTAGTAAGTTAGTTTAAGCAAAAGCCTACCTATTCCTTTACTAAACTCTTTAGACATTCTTTGTAGGTATATTATCTAACTTATCTATCTAGAAATCTCTTCTTTTACTTACCTTGTAGCGAGTTTACGTATTAGATTAATACAAATTTATTGCATTGCAATACGCGCTTTTAGTAGGTAGTATATTTAGTAAACTTCCTTAGGTAGGGCCCGTGCGCTTGTTTAGCTAATTAGAGACTAGAACAGATTCTAGGTATAATTTAGCGCACCTAGCATCTGTTAGCTTAGCGTTTTTTACACACGTTATAACATTAAGCGTACTTAAACTATCTACAACATTAACACTATTACTAAGAAGATTACGTAGCTGTTTTTAAATACTAGCTTGCCCTATAAGGTCTAATACTATAACTCCTTATACTTCCTGTCTAAGTAGAGCAGTTGTAATACAGTTTAGCTGTCCTCGCACTATTTCTTTAAGTTCTTAATTAGGAAGAGCGTTAATAAACTTTACAGCCTTCTTCTTCCTTCTTTGCTATAAGCACTTTAGATCTGCTAACATATTATTGTCTTAATAAGCTAATTAAGGTAGTTTAATGATTAAAAATAGCGTATTATAAGGCTAGCTTGCAAAAGGTATATTGCTCTATATTTCTTCCTACAGATACTGTATATTTATAGGCTGCAAGTTAGGAATAGGAGAGTTACTCTATATTGTTTAATTGCTTCCTTATGTGCTTAAATTCTTGCTTAGCCATCCTTGCTTCTTTACTCCTCCCTCTTAGACACAATTAATATCCTAGTAAAGAGCTAGGCCTTTGCCTTTTAAGCGTGTAGCAGCATTTAACTTAGAGATACTATATAAAGCGTTTTCTGCGCCTTCTAGTATAATGTTAGCTATATTTATATTATTAAGCTTCTTAACGTATTCCTTAGTAGAAGAAGTGTATAGCTGTTCCTAGAATTGCTAGAACTGCTAAAGGATGTTATTATAGTAGCCTTAGCTTGTTAAACTAGTCGCTACATTTATAGAATTAGAGTTTTTCCCTTTATACTTTAAACCTAGTAAAGAGTCTCCTCTAGTAAACTTCGCTAGTAGCATACTAAAGGCTAGCTAATTAAGCACGTTATTAGTAATGTTGTAGAACTCTTAGATCTTCGCCTTTAACTATAGTAAGACTCAGTTTAATAGTAGTTGTCCTAGGATTTCTCCTAAACGCTTATATAGTAGACTAAAGTAGTACGTTCCCTTCTTACTAGAAATATCTTAATTAAAACTAACCTATCCTATCTGCTTTAGGGCGTAGTAATATTTGCACTTCTTAAGCATATGTCCTACTGTATTATATATATAGTAGAGAGGGTGTGTCTCCATATTGCTTCTATATGCTGTACTTGTCTTGTTAGATACCCCCTTTAGGACCTTAGTAATAAAGAAACTATTATTTCTCTTACTAGGGAATTCTGCATTAGTTGCTTGTGCAACAAAGTACGTATAGTTAGAAAGTTAGTCTAGAAGTCTCTTAGTTATAAGATAAGCTATAAGCATGTTAATAGTTAATAGTCTAAGCTTTAGGTTGCCTAGAGACTTAATAAGGTCTTTAATCTCTAAGTTAACGTCTACTAGCGTACTTGTCTTTTTATGTGCTTTGCTAATTTTAATTCCTACTTCCCTTACTTCCTCTAGAGTAAAGGTTGCTTGCTAGTTAGACAGCATAATTTAGCGCATTTTAGCATTAGCGCCTCCTCGCTCTAGCTAATAAATCTTATCTAGGCTAGTCATCTTCCTATAGTAGAATTTTAGAAAAGAATAAATCCCTTCTAGTTTATACGTATCTTAATTATCTCTATTTAGGGTAGAAGGTATACAGTATATAACTGCCTCTTTGTTAGTTTATAGTAGGCCTTAGAAGAAGAGAATACCTTCCTCTTCTTAAGGGATTTGCCTGTTCTTAATGCATATATTAGCAATAGAAGTAAAGTGCGTGTAGTACTCTACTAGACTAGGCTAATTTTGTACGCATTTATAAATATAGGCTTAAAGGTATAAGCATTTGCCTATTTTAATAGCTATATTCTTATTTTTTTACTGTTCCTTTATGTGTGTCTATAATTTAGACTAATCCTTCTTAGTATATCTAGATAAGCGTTTTAGTATATAAGAGAGAGATTAATCCTTATTAGAAAAGTAGTCTAGTAGAATAGAGACCCTTATAGTATTATAGATGCCTTTATTATTAGCTTATTAGTTAAAGTCCTCTAGGAATTCTGTAATATCTTTCCTAGTAAAAACTAATGTACTATATCTTAGTTAAATTATAGCTCACACTAAGTTATGCGTAGGTGTAGCTATAGTGTTAATAATAGAGCTTAATAGGGTTAATAGTAAATTAGGGCTAGTAGTAGTAAGTCTAGAGGGAGGAAGCGTTGCGCCTTCCTGCCCTTAACTTGTCCTCTAATTTCTTTTTAACATCTAGAGTATAGTAGAACTTATATGAGTTCTTTGTATAAATAGTTAACAAGTATTAGTAAAGAAATAGACAGGGTATAGTCTCTAGAAGAAAAAATATCTCTCTTTAAGTCTTTATAGTGTATGTTTTCTCTAGTATAGGTGTATTAATCCTCGCCTCTTAGGTACCCCTTATTTCGCTAGGTAGGCTTAGATTTATACCTAAAGCTAGTACTTATATATAAGCTTTTAGTGCTATCTCTATTTTGCTAGATAGCATTTTAGCTTAGCATTTTTTTACGTATATATTACTGTCTTTATTTTACTAAACAGGTTGCTACCTTTATTTTACTAGGTAGACTTTAAATCTGCGTTTAGAACACATGTAAGACTGCCTCTATTTTACTAGATAGTTTACTGCCTCTATTTTGCTAGACAAACTTTAAATTAGCATTTAATAATGTATTCTGTTTTTATTAGTAGGTTTTGTTCATCTTTATTGTTGCTGTTAGTGCTAACTTAGGTAACTTCGTCCTTAACGTAGTTTATAATAGGGGATAGTACTAACCCCCTAAAAGTAAGTCTAGTAATAATTCTAAGGATTCTGTGCTTGCGTAAGATTGTTATATTGTTCTTACAATAATTATGCACTAGTTCCTTTATGCACTAAGTAGTAGAGTATGTCTCTATAGGCTTCGCTATTTGTACGGGTGTTAGAGTGTATAAAGACATACTACTATAAGGGCATAAGATTACTAGTAGTTAGGTCATACGAGAACAAGGGTAGTAAGATAAAGATCTTATTATTAGTTGTATCTAGAAGAGAAGTACAGGAGTTAAGTTGTAAGGTGGAGGATTGATTTATAAGTCCCGCTCGTTTCGATCCTCGAAACGAGCTATATACCTTTAGATCAGGTGGTTGAGCACTGACCTAGTAAGCAGCAGGGTATCACCTAGTGCACCGGCACATTAGCTAGTATAATTGCTGTTTCTAGGTATTTAACCTAAAATAATCCTTTAGCAAATTCCTACTGTAGATACATATTTTGTATATCTACATGTCTTAATTAAGTGCTAATTTGCTTATTCTTTCTAACTACAAGCCTAATTGTTTGTTAATTATTATACTAGACTGTCTAGACGTCTTCTAGATTAAGAGACAGCTCGCAAAAGAAGCGCTTAAGAGCTATAGCCTCCTTAGTAGTGTGCTTAAGGGCGAGCAGCTTAGCCTTAGTAGTTAACGTGGTTACTGTAGTCTGCTAAGCTACCTTCTAAAATATTAGACTACTATATAGGATAGCTATGTATCTATAGGATAATCAACAAGTTTTCTAATTATCTGCAAAGGAAGTATTGTCTATAATTATTAAGTTTAAGCTATTGTAGTTCCTATATTAGATTGCATCCTATCTTGTTTAATAGAGGTATATAATTACTTGTTTAACAGCTTTTATATGCTAATTGCTAAAGTTTATAAGGAAGTGTAAGAACTTTAAGATTAAGTAAGTAATATCTAGTTGTAGCATAATAGCTATATACAGCACTAATTTAACCTTTTCTAAGTAGGCCTTAATCTCTTGCTTAGTTACTTTGCTAGTGTTCTTAATTAGCTCCTCTAACAGTAATAGAGTCTTTAGAAAGCTGCTATTTTCTAGCTTAAACTTCTTCGCAATTTTATTAATATATATATTATACATAAGCGTAATTCTTTGCTTCTTACAATCTCTAATTATCTAGATACTAAGGAACTATTTCACTAATCCTTGTTTCTTTATCTTGTACTTATCTATACTCTTTAACTAAAGATTTATTGCCTTCTGCTTATAATCTTTTGCAAAGAGCAGTAGGATGTTATTTATATAAAATAATACTAAGATCCTCCTTTCTTAATTAAAGAAAAGGCAGGGCTTCTCTAGTAGGGCGATTAGTCTAATCTCTCTTAGTAATCCTAAGAACTCTTTATACTATAATAGTGGCAAGTCTCGCAATCTATATAGTGCGTAGTTAAGCTATACGCACTTCTCTAGCTTCTTAAAGCTATCTAGCATCTTAAAGCTATCTAGCATCTTATAAATTACTAGGTTATCTACTATAATTAATGCATTAAAAACTGCTCCTACAATTTTATATTACTTGATTTCTAAATTATTCTTAGCAGTAATAGCTATTGCTACTTAGAAGGACTTAGCTGCTAATATAGCAGCGTATATTAAGTTAATTAAGTCCTTCTCTTAGAGATTACCTCTTACAATAATCTGCGCCTTGCATTTAAGAAAGAAGCTATCCTAATTAAACTTGTAGGTCTAAACTTACTTTATAGGTATTAGGTGATTATTTGCTTCTTCTCTTAATATCTTAGTCTAAGTTCTATTCTTACTTAACTAATTAATCTCCTTTCTGCAGGCATCCTTAAACAGGGCCCTTATAAGATACTAAAGTAACTACTTTTATAATCCTAGCAGTTTAAGTAAATTATTGCAATGCTGTTAAGCATTTCTACTTAGCTTATACTTAGTAAGTAAAGCTGCTATAACTACGTAATTAAGAGTCTTATAGCTTACTTAGTCTTCCTAGGTTACTTGCAAACCTAGCAGGTAGGTATTACAAAAATTATTTTATAATAAATTCTTATAATCTACAATTAATATATTAACACTACCTATACTTCTACCTTCTAGTTAATTATTAGGATCTTAGGTTACATCCTTACGCTTACGCCTGCTACCTAGCTTACGCAGTAGAAGATAACAATTTATAAGCTAATTTAGACTTTTACTTATAATCCTAGCACTACGTCTTATAAGTAGAAGTTTGAAGTGAAGCAGCAACACCATCATCGCCTTGCTTGCTGACCTATAGACGCGACGATAGAAAGCCCACTTCTCCTTTCCCGCCTCTTTCTTCTCTATCGCCAATTTGTCGTCTTGCAATAGCTGTTTAAGCCAGATTCTAGTCTCTGTACTTAGCCCTTACATAACGAACAGGAAGAGGGGGATGCTAAAGCAATAGATCTTGAGTACCGCGCTAGTATTAGCAAATACCTTAGAAATCGTGTATTCCTTACACAACTAGCTAAATTAGGGCTTCACAATCTTTTTGCATATAGAGATATTGCGGATAAGGGACTTATTTAAGATATTTATAAAGTTAAAAGTCTAGCTAGGTAGTTAAGTTTTAAGATACTTAATGAATTTAGGTGTCTGTATAAGCAATTCGAGTTAGACTAAATTAGGTGCTAGGTAGACAGTAGCAAAGGATGCTTTTTTTAGAAGAGAGCCTAGAATAAGGAGATACTCACCGCGGAGGTTACACGCTATTGCAGTGTATTGTATGCAAATTGTTTGTATACAGTGCTATTTAAAAGGTGAGAAGTAGTAAGTAAGAAGTAGTAGCTTTAGCTTTATAAAGTATTGCAGACTCCTACTGCAGTACGTACGTGTTCTTTCCCTCCTCTATTGTATTATGTTGCAATCCTATTGCAATCCTACTGTAATCCTGTTGTTAGCTATAGGCTGGCAATCGCTGTTAGACACGTTTCAACTAGTGTCGTTTTTTAGTACCTTAGCAAATTTTTTGACCCTAATTATCGCTCGGTGGTCTGAGCTTTCCTCCTAGAACTTATCCACCTACTGTTCGAATCTCGTTGACTACACATAATCTTTTTTTTTTGACTTTTGCGATTGATTAGTAGAGGGTAGCTGCTTTTCACTTTTTTGGAACCCCATTTTAACTACAACAACAACCACCACCTTTGACACCTTAAAAAATAAATAAGTATAAGTTAAGCTTATAATTGCTTACTCTATCTACTGTTTAAGGCCTAAGATCTTAAATCTTAAGATAATTTACGCCCTGCTATCCTACTTACTCAAGCAGGTATTCTATTACAACAAGCTAGCGCGTTAGAGTCTTTAGGCATAGACTATTAGACTAGTAATAAGTTGTTAGGCTTATTTAAAAGAGGCTCCCTACCTCTAAGTATTAATAGATTAGCTCCTTTTAGCATGCGCATTGCTGTTTAACTATTAATAACTCTGTAATTAAGCGCGTTATCGCTCTCTAGAGTCTCTAGTTTAGGAGTTAGTTCTAGGGTAGCAAGACTAGTATTTTACTACTAATCTAAGTAAGTTCCTAATAGTGTACTAGCCTTGTGCTCTATTTACTTAGCGTCTTCTAATCTACTCTTGTCTTTAGTAGGTAGGCCTTCTTTACTACTTAAGATAGTAAATAGATTACCTTTAAGGTCTTTAGTAATTAGCTATGTATCTTAATCTGCTCTTCCTTAAATAGGCGAGAGGTCTAAATCCTCTCCTAGATTAACTAGCTTGCTATTGTAAAAGATCTCTACAATCTTAATTACTTAATTCTTTAGTAGCTCTTCCTTACAACCTCCTTTGTAGAATTAATATTTATTAAAAGTTACATTATAGGTAGTAATTACCTAATTAAGTGTTAGTACCTATATATAGTATATATTAGAGGCTTAATAATTAACTAAATAACTAATATAGCTGGAAGGATTAACCGTAAATCCTTAATAATTACGCCTAGCTGCCTTCTCCTTGTTTAAAGGATAAGCTTAGCAGCTATAAGCATAGATTCTACTCTAGTCTAGGCGTAGATTAGCAGTCTACTGTCTAATCTTAGGTAGTTAATAATATTAAAAATATTTCCTAAACTATTCTTTAAGCACCTAGTTAGGGGATTAGTAGCTATAAATTTTAGTAGGGCTTATTCTATGTAGGTAAGCTGCTGTATCTATAATTATTAGCTAAAGCTTAGCTAGTAGATTAACGCTTATGCGCATCTTAATAGCCTTTATAATTAGCTCTTAACTAGCTCTCTTTGCTAAGCTACTAGGCTTATGTGTGTATAGTAGTAGCGTCTTAATTATAATCCCTTTCTCTATTGCCTATTCCTTATATCTTGATTGCCCTCTCTAAGGTAGTGTAGCAGTATTATTATCTTAATAGATTTCTACAATCCTCTGCTAATATTTCCTCTTAATCCTTTTAGCAAAGCCTTTAATTGCTAGTATAATATTATTTAGTGTCTTTAACTAGATATTGTAATTATACAGCTTGCCTAAGTAGTCTTCCTTAATAATTAGTGCCTATTTCTTAAGCAGCTAACTAGTTAGGAAATTAAATAGATCTTATAAGATCCTATAAAAAGGTTGTAGTAATCTCTTCCTTAGTTACTATAAGATTACTTACAAGGCATAAGCTGTTGTGTAGTATTTATATTCTAATAGCTTCTTACTAGTAATCTTAACGTTCTATACTAAGCAGACTAAGGCTATCATAGCTTGTTGTTCTAGGTATTCTAATTATTAATGCTATAGGTCCTTATTGCTAGTATACAACTAAGGTTTCCTTAATCGCGATACAGCGTTCACAAGTAGTAGTTAAGTAGGGTAATAAGTAAGTTGCTTGTATTTAATAAATAAGAAATTAAAGTAACACTTAAGGTTAATTAAGATAACGTTTTTTTGAATTATGCTAAATTGCAAGGTATAATTATACCTTAAATACTAAATGCCTGCCTGCTTAAGCTGTGCTTCTAATACAATATTAACATAGAAACCTAGTACAACTTTAACGTTAGTAAGTAAAAGATTAGCTATCTTAAGGCTAGCCTCGCTATGCAGGAAGTTCTTAAGCAGCTTGTTTCCTATACTAGTGACTAGTATAATTTCAGTGCCTACTTTAATAGTTTCGTCCTTAGTGTATTTGCTTAAGGTGCCTAGTACTATGTAATCTATAGTATTAACTAGGTAGACTGCTAACCTACTATCTATATTTGTGAAGAGGGATAAGGCATAAAAGGTAAAGGCTGCGCTAAATACATTTAGTCTAATTTCCTTAATAAGGTTCTTTAAATTAATTAATGCTAAAACTAATAAGCTAGGGTAGGATCTACTTAACTTATTAGTAGCTAATCTGCTAGTGCTAGCCTTCTAGCCTTCCTTCTTAATCTAGGTGCGTAAAGTTGCCTATTTGTTACTGTTCTATTACTTAAGGATCTTCTTTTTGTTATTGTCTAACAGCTTAATTAGTATACTGCTAGGAAGGCTTAATCTAGTAACTGCAGTTTAAAGTTAATAGCAGTTGCATAGTGTCTAGAAGTGTTTACTTATAGGCCCTTTACTAGCCTTGTAGGGGCAAAGGTGTAATTACTTACTACTTTTATTTAACTTTAAGTTATTAGCGCTAGTAGACTGTTAAGCTGCCCCTAATCTAGATCTAGTTTAGAATATTACGTGTCCTTTTCCTTTTAAAGAAGTAATTAACTAATTCTACAACAAAATACTAAAGATCTTTCCTAAATTATTAAAGATTAAATAAGCTTTTCTAAGCGCTATTACTTGCGCTAGCTTATTTTGCTTCTTATTTAACTAGTCTAGTGCAATCTTAGTGCCTAAGTTATTTAAAAAATTAGTAATTGCGAACAGCCTAACAACTTTAGAAAGCGAGTAGATTGTTGCTCGTTAATACAGTAGCTGCCACTTAGTAAACTATTACTTAGGGCCTATTTGTCCCTAGTAAGCCTTATTAAGGTGTGATCTGTACTGCGCCCTAATTAAATATTAAGTATTCTAATCTGTAGGTGCAAGATCCTTCTTTAAAATCTTTACTAAGGCTTAAAAGCCAGTAAAGTTTTAAGTAATTATGCTTATTAAGGCGTTTAAAAGTAGGTCTAGATAGACAGTCTTGCTAATCTAGTCCTTAACATTAGTAATCTTAGCAACTTTTCTTGTGTATTAAGCAGCTTATACTTTATACCTATTAACTAGCTTATTATAATTATCCTTTTTATACTTAGTATTAAGTAATTAAGCCTTATATTTGCGTTAAGCAATCTTATAGTCCTCTCGTATTTAAGCGCTAGCGCTAGGTAATAGAGTAACTAGCTGCTTAATATCTTTAGGCAGTTCTAGATACTGTAGCTCTTAGTAATCTATTAAGGTTACGTCTAGGAGATTAAGATTAACCTAATCCTAAATACCTTTCTCTAAGCAGTGTAGCCTTAATAGAGTAAACTAAGTTAGCTAGTCTAATTAAGCCTTAAGGATCACCCTTAAGGCGACAAGCGGTGTATTAGTAAGGTCTATCTTGAGATAAGATGCTACGTGTAGGATCGCGACGTAGGTTATTATTAAGGTAACGATAAATTAATCAGTTAGTTAGTAGGTAGCTAGGTAGCTTATATTAGAAAGGGGTTAATTGTATAATTAATAAGAGAGGTACAGCAGTAGCAGCAATCTACTAGCTGTGCTGTAAGAGAATAGAGGAGAGTAGAATGCTAATTAAACAGTTAACCTTACAGCTTGCTAATTGCGCAGTAGGAATTGAAACTATAATTAAGCAGCTGGGCTCATAACTGTAGGAGCTAAAAAGGAGCAATTGCTTAATTAGGAGGAGTGGAATAAGTGTATTAAACAACTAAGTGCCACAACAACGTGGTCAATAACTACTTAAGAGGAATAAGACGATCTAGCCCGTATATATAGGCGCTAGCGCGATTGTCACGTGTTCAGCTTACCAGGATCACCTGCTCAACAGGGTGACCCGCATGTTGTGCATGTCAATACTCCAACAATTAGTTATAGCTATTCTTTAATTACTTATATCTTTTCTTTACTTATCTATACTCTTTATGCTCTTATAATATTTTTTTAGAAAGGCAACTTTATTCTTGAAAAACTTATATTTTTTAAGTTTTAGTTATGAGTTAAACTAGTCTAGGCACCTTAGTACTATACAGACATATTTAACATAATTCTTTAGGTTCTTAAAGTAGATAAGAATATTATCTAAGTATATAATAATAAAGATGTATCAGTATACTCTTAACACATTATGAATAAGTTCTTAAAATATTACTAAGGTATTTATTAACCTAAATAGTATAATAGTATATTTATAGTGTCTATATCTTATTTAAAATACTGTCTTTTATTTTTTACCTTTCTCAATCTTAATAAAGTAGTAGCTATCTTATAAGTCTAGTGCTATAAAGACCTTAGCGTAAGACAATTAATCCTTGAGTTCTATAATATTTAGTAGTAGATATTAATTCTTTACTGTAATATTGTTTAACTTTTAGCAGTTAATATATATTCTTAGTAGCCTAGTCTTCTCTAGTATAAAGAGTATAAGAAATCTTACTAGTAATGTTAAAAGTCTTATATAGCTTTTCTCTTAATATCTTAAGTTCTTTTTTTAATAGTTAATAGATTAGTTTAAAAGGTAGAGTCTTTCCTTCTTTTAAGATAATTTTATAGTCCTAGGGTTAGTATCTCAGTAAGGCTTTGCTATCTACTACTTCTATAAAGAGGTACTAAAATTCTTTATACTCTTTTAGTATATCTAGAGTTAGGTATATCTCTAAAACTGCCTTCGGCCTTCTGAGACAACCTTTTGATGTGACCACACATTTTGTAGACACCATTTTGGTAAAAAAGATTTATTGCTAACAACAGGTATCCGGGCTTATGCCCCCTTGTGTAAAGGGCTGAAGCCTTGATGTTCTCTAGTACTCGGCCTGTGGCCTTCGTTGGCTTTTTCTTACCTCAGCACTAGCACCTCAGCACTAGTAGCTGACTATCGGCCGCACTATTCACGCTAACTATTAGCTGATCCGACAACCTCCGACAACCTCGGTTAGTCCTAACCTGGGTTAAGTCCTAATCACCCGGGTTGGATATATAAATCTACGTAGTCTCTCTCTATAGTTCGATATCTAATTTATTCACCTTCACCGTTTACCTTGCATCTTTAGTCAACCCAACGCACCCTTACAATTAAATTAGATCCTTCTTTAGCTACTTGCGTAGCTACGTCGTACTTAGTAGCCTGCTAGAGCTATATCTACGGGCGAGAATCTAATTAATTAGACTACTAGTTAATTAGTTGACTGTTTAAATCCACCAAAGGATTAACAGAAGAAGCACTAGATTAAAAGTGCTAAGGGATACTTAGTTGTATAAGTCCCTCAGGCGTTTAAACTCGTTAGATAAGCCTACTAAGCGTAGTAGCCCCTACACGAAAGGATAAGCTTACTAAGCGTAGTAGCCCCTACACGAAGGATAAGCCTACTAAGCGTAGTAGCACCTATAACGATTTCTGTCAACAATATAGAGTACTAGCAAGTACCTACAAATACAATAGCAGAACCCTTAGCAGCTCTTTTAGCTGTAAGGATAGCAGAACTACACCAAGATAGTGTTAGTAGACCTAAAGTAGAAACTACTTTAGAAGGTCTTTGTAGAGCAGGTGGCCTAGATAAGATAGCTGCTTCTACGAGGATACAGGAAGCCTTCCAAGCTTAGGAGACTATAGGCACGCTACAACAAAGGGAGTCTAAGGTAGAACAACAACCTCTACCTTAGTTACCTACCCTATTAGCTGCCCTAGGAAATCAACAAACGCCTAGGCGTTTTAAACAACTAGATCCTAATACCTTTAATAGAAACAGAAAGATGTACCAAGTCTTTTAACAACAGCTTACCGCTAAGGTAGAGAACAATAAGGAAGATTTTAACATAGATAAAAGGACTTGTGACTACGCCTTTAGTCGATTAAAAGGCTCAGCTGTAACCCTTACCCTGCCTTTCCTTAACTAAATAGGGATTTCTAATTCATAGAACTTTAATAAACTATTAAACTTCTTTAATTAAATGTTTGGAGATCCCTATAATGCAGAGAGAGCTAAGAACAAGCTCTAGTCTATAAGCTAAGGCAAGAAAAGCATACGCAAATATATTATAGAATTCTAGGAACAACTACTATTATCTAATAGTAGTTTAGACGAGAATACAAGGATAATGCTTTTCTAAAAAAGTCTTATTTAGAAACTTTAAGACAAACTTGTAGGTATTACCTTTAAGGATTTAGATAGCCTGCAAAACAAAGCAATAGAGATTGCTAATTACCTCTACAGAATAGAGGAGTACTCTAAAGGCAGAGACAACAAGCTTAAGGAGTATAAATCTAGAAGAACTTCTCCTCCTCCTTCTCCTTTAAAAGGAGACTAGATAAAAAGGATAGAATACACAGGAAGAACTGCTAAACCTTAACAGTTTAGTAACTAGGAGTTAGAACAGTTGTACAGAGAAAGACGCTGTTTTAACTACAAACAGAAGGGCTATCTGTCTACATATTGTACTAAGAATAAGAGGTCCTCTAAAAAGGAGAAAAGGACTTTAGTTAAGTCCTCTAACTCTAAGAAAAAAGATAATAAGCTTAGCAAGGGAAGCTTAAATAAGGACTTAGATTTAGAAAAAGAGTAGCTCCTGTTTAAAGTTACTAGCAGGAGCCTCTAATAAGTTAGGATAACTTAGTTAAGGAGTAGGTAAACTTTAAAAAGAATATAAGCAGCAATAGAATTACTTTAGAGGCGCTAGTAAATTATTATACTTTCGCCTCTACTTTAATTAATTCAGGAAACCTTGCATACTCGCTTATTAGCCCTTAACTTATTAAGAACGCTAACTTACAGTGCATTTCTATTTCTCCTAGAAGTTTAGAAGGAGTTATAGATAAACCTAGAACTATTAATAAAGTTGCTAGGTTAGACATTAATATTAAAGGCTATAAGGATACTATTTGGGGTTATGTGGCCTTTACACACCCTAGTTATATTTTAATACTTAGACGGCCCTAGATAAATAGAAGATAGGTTACTATTACTCCTTCTAGAAAAACAATTTACATCCATTCTTCTAGCTAAAGAATTAAGTTACTTAGCACTAAGGATTGCCCTATTAAAGGAGACTAGAGATTAAAACAAATAAGCGCAACAGCTTATCACTCCTATATTAGGCGGGCGAAAAAAGATAAGTCTATTTAGACTTTTGCTGCTTCTCTTAAGGATATTAAAAAAGCCCTAGCTCCTAAGAAGAAACTAGAGGTCCTACCTTTACTCCCTAAAGCTTATTAACACCTAGCTTAGATTTTTAATTTAAAGACTACTTCTGTACTACCTCCTTTACGCGGATCTAAAGTAGATCACCGCATTAAACTAGAGAAAGATAATAAAGGCAAGGAGAAAGAGGCTCCCTAGGGACCTCTATCTAGTATAAGCCGCCTAGAACTCCTAGTATTACAAATGGAGCTTATTTCTCTACTTAATAAAGGATAGATTAGAGCTAGTAGCTCTCCTGCCTCCTCCCCTGTCCTTTTTGCTAAAAAACCTAGAGAAGGATTACGTTTCTGCATTAATTACTAAGCCCTAAACGCTATTACAAAGAAAGATCGTTATCCTTTACTTTTAATTTAGGAAACTCTTAACAATATTGCAAAAGCTAAATAGTTTACAAAAATTAACGTTTCTGCAGCTTTCTACAAGATTAGGATTAATGTAGGAGATAAGTAGAAAACAGCTTTTTATACTAGATTTAGGTTATATAAGTGGCTAGTTTCTCTATTTAGTATAGCAAACGCTCCTAGTACCTTTTAAGACTATATTAATTGGACCCTCCGCGAGTATATTAACGATTTTTGCTTAGTCTACCTAGACGACGTATTAATTTACACTAATAGCACGCTTAAAGAATACTAATACAATACAAATAAGGTTTTAGAAGCTATAGGTAAGGCTAGATTACCTTTAGACATCTAGCAATGCAAATTTAACGTACAGAGTACAAAATACTTTTAATTTATTATTAAGGCTAGAAAAGAACTTTAAATAGACCCTAAGAAAGTAAAAGCAATTAGAGATTAGCAGGCGCCTACAAACGTAAAAAAAGTACGCAGTTTTCTTAGTTTTGCAAACTTCTATTAACAATTTATTAAGAACTACTTAGAAATAGTAGCTCCTCTTTTAAGGCTTACTAGTAACATTTCCTGTTAATAGGGAATTACTAAGCTAGTACTAGCTTAATAGGATCCTAACAGAGAAACAATCCTAGAAATAGACTCTTCTAGATATGTAGTAGCAGAAGTCCTCTTACAATACAATAATAAAGGAAGCTTACGCCTAGTAGCTTAGTATTTAAAAAAGATGACTAGTACGCAAAGCAATTACGAGATACACAATAAGAAATTACTAGCAGTTATCTCCTGCCTATCTAAGTAGGATGCTATGCTACAATCTTTAAAGAAGTTTATAGTTATTACAGACTATAAAAACCTTAAATATTTCAGCAGGCCTAGACAGCTTAGCAAGAGACAAATAAGATAGGCTTAATTTCTAGGAAAGTTTTCTAACATAGAAATATCCTACAGGCCTAGAGTTAATAACTCTAAAGCTAATACCTTATCTAGGAGATAACAAGATATGCCAGCAAACGACTAGGATACTAGGATTTCTAGGAGGTTTCTAGAAGTATTTAAACCTACAACTGCAGCTACTAACAAAGAACTAGAAGAAAAAGAGGTGCTTAGAACCTTTAGCTACAACAGCTATCTAGCAGCAGTACTAGAATTACCTTAGAAGCAATTAGATCTAGAAGATCTATAGGATAAAGCTAAAAAAGAGGATAAAACCTACTAATTAGCCTAGAAAGCTGTAAGGGATAGTAAACGACGATTTCCTACAGCTTTAGATCTTAAACTTTCTATTTCTAAATGCTGACTAGACGATTCTAGAAACCTCCTATACTAAGATTAAAAATAGGTACCTAATAATGAACCTCTAAGAACTAGAATTATCTACAAAATCTACAGTTCTAGAGCTTTAGGCTATCTAGGAAGGAATATTACTTATTAAGCTATTGCAAGAGAATACTTTTAGCCCTCTATTAGCAAAAGTATTAGAAAGTATATAAAAAACTGCTTAGTGTGTAGAAGAACAAAACCCTGGAGAGACGGCCTACAAGGCTTACTAAAACCCTTACCTATACTAGAGCAAATATAGAAAGAAATTTCTATAGATTTTATTATAGAGTTACTAGAAAGCGAAGGCTGTACAAACCTGATAGTAGTTACAGATAGGCTTAGTAAGGACGTTGTCCTAATAGGCCTTAAGAACATTACTACAGAAAGTGTTGCTAAAACTTTTATTAACTCTATTTTGGCTTACTATTAGTTACTAAACTATATTACTTTTGACAGAGGTATATAGTTTATTAACTATTTTTAGATTAAGCTTTGTAAGTTATTAGAAATTAAGTGACGCTTATCTTCTAGATACTATCCTAAAACTGACAGTTCTATAGAGAGAATAAACTCTATAGTACAGGCTTATTTACAAGCCTTCTGTAATTAAAATTAAACAAACTAGAAAAGCAACCTAGGGATAGCTAAGATTGTAGTTATAGCAAGGCAAGCTTAGTCTACTAAAATATCTCCTTTCTTCCTACAACACGGCTATAAGGTAGATCCCCTACAAATTGCACCTAAGCACGGTCCTTAACAACAACTTCTAAGGAGAATACAGGAGGATTATTAAAAGGTAAAAAATATTGTTAATAAGCTACGACAAAGTATTAAGCTTGCATAAGCTACAATAGGAGAAAGCTAACAAGAACAAGAAAGGCAGGCAAATAAGAGAAGGCACTAATTACTTTAGCTTAAAATAGGCGATAAGGTATAGTTAAAACTAGGCAACTACTACAAAACAAAAAGGCCTAGCAGAAAACTTAACTAGAAGAATCTTAAGTATACGGTACTTGAGGTTATTAGACTAAACGCAGTTAAACTAAATACTCCTAGCTAGATTTACCTAGTATTTAATGTTAATAACCTTAGACTAGCGTCCTCAGACCCTCTACTAAGCCAGCTAATAGACGACAATGAACCTCTACTAATTAAGACAGAGGATAGAGAAGAATACCTAGTAGAGACCCTATTAGAGGAAAGAGGAAAAGGAAGAAAAAAGCAGTACTTAGTTAAATAGTTAGGATATCTAGATCTAACCTAGGAACTAGCTGTTAATCTAAAAGATACAGAAGCCCTAGAAGAGTAGAACTCTAGGTAACAAGATTACTACCCCTACTATTTTTTTAGGAGGGGGTATTATAAAAGGCTAAATCCTTAATGTTCTCTAGTACTCGGCTTGTAGCCTTTGTTGGCTTTTCTTACCTCAGCATTAGCACCTCAGCACTAGCTACTAACTATGAGCCGCACTAGTTACGCTAACTGTTAGCTGACCCGGCGACCTCTAATAACCTTAGTTAGTCCTAACCTTGGTTAGTCCTAACTATCCGGATTGGATATAAAAACCCACGTAGTCTCTCTATAGTTCTGTATCTAATTCATTCACCTTCTACTGTTACCTTGCATCTTTAGTCAAACCAACGCACCCTTACACCAGCGCGTTGACGTCGACACTACAACGCGTTATGTCTCAACAACGCAATTATCTATTAACTTATTATAATTTAAATCTTTAGCTTGCTCTTTTTAATGTCTAATTGCAACGTGTTTAAAGCTAAAAACGTGCTGCCTTTATCTATAACGTGTCTTAAAGTACTCTGTCTAACTAACGCGCTGGAAAGCCCTCCCAACGCAACTGTAAAGCAAACTTAAAGCGCCTAAATAAGCTAAGAGAAGAGGCTATAGTTAAGCGTATTCTTAAAGAGTCTACGCAAGGATTTGCGTCTATAAAGACTAATATTTAAGTAATAGCTAATAAACTATTGTATAAGCATAGTAGCCACCCTGTTAGCAAGAACTAAATCAACAACTTTATTAAGAAGACTTTTAAGCTCTATACGCGCTATAATTAATTTTATAATTACTAGTGAGCCGCCTGTAAGAACCTAGCAGCTATCTAGCGCTAGTTTAATCTAGTTAAGGCAATAAAAGTGAAGTAAGGGATTATAGATAACAATATTAACAACTTTAATAAGACTAGCTTTATAATAAGTAAAATTTTATTACATTTAGTTATTACAAGCTTAGAGGAATTTAGTAAAAAAAGCGTATTTAGCTAGGCAACTGTAAGTAAGTTACTGTAATCTAAGGCGTAGGCGTATTAAGTTGTTATCTACTACTCTTTGTTGTCTTTGCGGGCAAGGTGCTTATTAACATCTAGTTTAAGAACCTGCCTGCTAACTAAGTGCTTAAAGTTAGTTCTAATAGCTAGACAAATAATTAGCTTGCTCTTGCCTAGTTAGAGCACTTTGATACCTATTTATTTTTTAAGGTGTCAAGGGTGGTGGTAGTTGTTGTAGTCAAAATGGGGTTCCAAAAATGTGAAAAGCAGCTACCCTCTACTAATCAATCGCAAAAGTCAAAAAAAAAAGATTGTGTGTAGTTAACGAGATTCAAACGGTGGGTGGATGAGTTCTAGGAGGAAAGCTCAGACCACTGAGCGATAATCAGGGTCAAAAAATTTGCTAAGGTACCAAAAAACGACACCAGTTGAAACGTGTCTAACGGCGATTGCCAGCCTATGGCTAACAACAAGATTACAGTAGGATTGCAATAGGATTGTAACATGATGCGATGGAGGAGGGAAAGGACACGTACGTACCGCTTTAATACCTATACAAAGAGGTATACTGTAGGTAAGTATTAACTGCTTATTATTAACAGCTATAAGAGCTACTACTTAGTTAAATTTTAAAATTTCTATAAAAGAAATATTATTCTTCTCTGTATGCCTGCGCATTTATCTTACCTATTGCAGCCCTTTAATGTCGCCTGCTTCTCGCTGTTAAAGCGCAAGTATAGCAACGCTGTTTTAGGCTTAGCACGTAACCGCACTAACTATATTAGCAAAAAAACCTTCCTGCTAGCCTTTAAAGCTGCTTTGAAGCAGTCTATTACAAAAAAGAATATTTAGGCTAGCTTTAAAGGTGCTAGTCTAGTCTTACATAACTTACAAGCTGTGCTATTAAAGCTTAATATTATAGTGCGGACGCTTAAACAATTACTACAACAAGTAGACACTTAAAAAGCGCAGACACTACGCAACGCGCGTAAAGTTAAGGCTTAAAGTACTCTTATTTAATAAAGAGTAAGAAACTTTTATAAGTTTTTTGCAATTTACTTAACGCGCAGGTTGCACAGTTAAGTAAAGAAGCCTAGCAAATAGCACATATAATAACGCTTATAATAGAGAAAACAAGTGCCTTTTAAAAGGCTTTAGATAAATTGAATAAGCGTAAAAGCTATGAGCAGCAATACGTATAAACAGAGGAGACTCTTAATGTAGGCAAGGTGTAAGAAGTATTAGCTAAACAGGGAGGTAGTGTTGTAGTAATAGTGAGAGTGCGTCGAAGAGGGTGCAAGGAGAGAGGCGGTGCGGGCGTTGCAAGCAGGTTGGACACAACGCTCGTACCTGCGCAGTTGAGATAGATAGTGCAAGTAATAGCGGCGATTCTAATAGTTAACTTAGTAAATTATAATAGTTTATTGACTGTAATACAAGTGCGTTATAACGTATCAATATTGACGCGCTGGTGGGGCGTGTCCGATTTGCTTAGGTATCCGATTCGCTTGTGAACCACGTTAAAGTCCTATAAATAAATGTTAATAGAAGCAGCCCTGCTACAGAAAGCGCGATTAACCTAGCTATTATAGCAAACGCTAAGATTATTGCAATACAAGAGCCTTAGTTAGTAAAAAGACTATACAAAGATACTAGGTTAATTGCCTATTCTAACTTTACGCAAATACTACTAACTTATTAAAGCTTATAACTTAGAACTCTATTTTATGTTTGAAAGGATTCATAAGTAGAAGTTAATCCTTATATTAGCAAGAACAACAACTTTTAAGCTATTCTAATACAACTTCACACAAGAAAGATCTACGCCTATAACATTTACAACAAAAAGAGCCTAAGACAAGGGCTAAATTCAACAACAATCTAAAAACGCCTTCTAGGAGAGTTTATAGAATTATATTTGATTGTCCTAGGGGATTTCAATTGCTACTACCCTAGATAAAGCCTATAGGAGTGTAACCTAAACTAACAAGCAGAAGAGTTGGTAAAGTAAGTTAATATCTAAAACTTATCTCTATTAAATACTATAGGAGTTGGCACATTGTTTAGAGCTTATATACAGAAAAAAAGCGTACTTAACCTTACTTCTTTAATGAATAATATAGCTTCTAGTATTCTAGACAAGTAAGCTATCCCTAAAGTTAGATTGGACTACTATACTATCCTGTTTAGTATTGTTAACTAAGGGCAACTACTAAGCTAGCTAAAGAAATACAACACAAAAAAATGAGATTAAAGCCTTTTTAACAATACTTTACAAGAGGAAATAATTTAAGTAAAGCTAGAGAAGTAATTACTAGCTTTACTAGGTGCATTAAATTACTGCTTAAGAAAACTTCTTCTAGGCCTTAACAAACCTTTAGAGAACAGCCTAAATAAAGTAGTAGAGGACTTTATTTAGCAATTTAATAGGCACTTAAAAGATCTACTCCTCTTGTAAACTAGAAACTAAAACTAAAACTCTAGTAAACTAAAAAGCTAAATCTCCTTTAAGGCTATTCTAAACAGAGCCTTTTAAGAATATAAACAAGTAGCAAAAAGAAGAGACAATACGCTATACTTATAAAAAAGAGATTATTTGCTTGCTAAAAACAAATACCTTAGAGCTATTAAAGAAGCTAAGCTTAACTATTAGAAATGGTTCCTCTAAAACAAATTGCCTAAAGAGATGTTTAAAGCAATAGCCTATATAAACAATAACCTCTTAACAAGAATCTCTGCTATTAAAGGAAAAGAATCTTTTAGTAAGAACTGCTATACCTTTAAAGAGGAGTTATTTCTACTACCTCTTTCTACACCTGCCTTATTACTTAATAATACTAAGAATACTACAAATAGGAGTAGCTAATTTTATCTAAAAAAGAGCTTAATACAGCCTGCTAGAAAAAAAAGCTACCTTACTAGGACTAGATAAAATTAGCTAAGAAGTTATCTTAAAGGCATATATATATTAACTTAGTATCTTCTTTAGAGTCTATTTAGCTTTGTTTAACTTAGGATACTAACTAAAATGCTAGCAAAAAGCAAAAAGTGTTTCTCTAAAAAAGCTAAACAAGCTAGACTACCTAATTCTAAAAGCATATAGAGTTATTTCCTTCTTATACTGTCTAGGGAAGGCACTAGAGAGACTCTACTTAAAAAGATTAAGTACTTTAGTAGAAACAACTAGCCTGCTACACTCTACACAAATAGAAGGTAGGCTACAGAAATTAGCTATTAACGCTGCACTCTTCTTCTACATTAATATTTAACAACAAAGAAAGAAGAATAGAGTGACCTTAATAGCTTTTCTAGAGATTAGAGGCGCGTTTAACTATTTATCTAAGAACAAGCTTCTAGAAATATAAGCAACTAACAGCTACCTACCTGCCTTTTATTATAGACAAACTCTTTCCTTACACAGAGGCTCTTAGAGCTATCTTTTAATGGGCAAACAGAAGAACTGTTAAAGGTTAATACTAGTATACCTTAAGGAAGCCTGTCCTTGCCTATTCTATTTCTAATTTACACAAAATCGCTATTCTAGTTAATTATATTAAATAACAACATATACTCTTTATCCTACATAGACGACCTTTAGATCTTAATATTAATAACATATATTAGAAAAAATATTAAACTACTTAAAAAGGAGTTAGCAAACCTCTTTATACAAGCAAAAAAGTTAGCTATTAAGTTTAATAGCTAAAAACAAAATTAACAAATTGAATAAGATCTAAAAAAGATACAAATAGATTTCTTACGCTACCTACCTAAAAGACTTTTTAGCTAAAAGGACTAGTTAGATAGCTAGGCATCTTCTTTAACATCACTCTTAAATTTAGAGACTACTGCTACATAAAGATATAATAAGCAAACTAAGCCTTTTTCTGCCTAAGCGGGCTAGCTAATATTAATAAAGGCCTCTTACCTAGGGCAATAAGGCAATTATACCTAGCATGTATTACTAGTGTAGCTAATTACAGATGTTAGCTATTTTAAAAAAGCTAACAACACGTTCTTAATAGTAGGCAAAAACTACAAAACTAGGCTTATAAAAAGATTTTAGGAATTTTTAGATTGTCCCCTGCAATGCTTAGTAAGGTAGAAGCTACTCTATTTCTACCTAGAGTTAGGCTAGACAACACTATAAGAAGATACACCTTTAGGTCTACCTTGCTAGATCTAAATCCCTCCCTAAAAGCTGCTATTAACAACAACAAAGAAGAGTAACTTAATTAAATTTGAGAATCTATTACTTTAGCCCTCTTAGTTAATATAGAAGAAATACAACACTATGCTTTTATGCTATAAAACGCTAGAACTTCTTATAAGGTTTATATATTAAACAAGCTTAAAGACATTAAAGCTAAAAGCTATAAGAAACTACTAGCAGACAACAACCTTCTATTAATATACTTAAATGCCTTAGCTATAGGAGACAGTAAAGGAATTAGCGTAGGCGTTGCCTTCTACAAAAAAGCTACTCTTATTAAAGAACTATAAGCAAATATAGAACATCACTAGCTAGTTTATAATAGTAAACTAGAGGGTATTACCTTAAGTTCAAAGAAAGCAGTTAGCTTATTCAACAACTACTAAAACGTTAATATTTATATAGATAATTAGGCTGCTTTATCTTGATTGAAAAACACTTTCAACAACCTTAGCTAAAAGTAGCAAATTAAGTGTATTAAGGCAGCAAATTAACTCGAAGCAAAAAGTATTACCTCTACGCTACATTAGGTTCTAGGACACAAAGATATACTAGAAAACAATTAAGTAGACTCCCTAGCAAAAGAGGCTATAACAATAAACTTCTTAACAAACAAAATAAGCATAGCAGTTGTTGATTTTTAGATTAAATAACAAGTAAATATTAACTAGTTAAACTTCCTAGAGAAATATAAGAAAAAAGCTACTAGCAAAAACCTAAGCACCTACTTAACAGCTCTTAAAGAGAAAATAAAAAAACAGATACTTATACCTTATACTAGGCAAGAAACATCTAGCTCTTTCTTTTAATTAAAACTAGGTTATAGCTACCTGAAGAGCTATCTATTTAAAAGAGGAAAAGGAGAATCTAAAACCTGCCTATGCAATTTTAAAGCTACATAGGACACAGCTTATATAACTCTTAGGTGCGAACTATATAAAGATAGTAGAGCTATACTCTAGAACTCCTGTGCAGAGCTAATCTCTCTACAGTATCTTTTCTAAACAAAAGCAGGTATTAAGGCTACTATAGCCTTTATTTAAGAAACTAGGGTTGGTACACAGGTCTGGTACAAAGGAAACTCTAATAACTAGATTTAATCGCCTGTCTAGGCGACCTAGCTCTAAGCACCCCCCTCTCTTACTCACCCTCCTCCCCCTCCCCTTTCTCTACATCTACACAATAGGCTAAAAGTCTCACCTTTATTAAGATAAACTACTACTTGTAAATAACTTAGAAGATAGAAAAACTACATAGATACCTGCAGGCCTCGGCCTGCACGTCTTATATAGCTCTTTAGACTGAGAAAGGACGTTAAACTACAATAAAAAAAAGGTCATCCTACGAAGACCTTAAATAAAGCAAAAAGAGTGCTTAAAAGAGACCTTACTAAAAGCCCTAAAAGACAAATCGACGTCTTTTAGAAGAAAATAGTCTAGATCTTTCTATTAGAAGCTTATAACGCTTTTAAAGAGAGGAGAACTATTTTGTTAATCTTTTTTAGAATAAGGCGCCTTTAGACGGTGAAAAGGCTTATAATTGTTATATTTACGCTAAGCAAAATCTCAAAAGCCTTAAAAATATAAACTTTAATAAGATTATATTTTCAGACAAGTCTGCTATCAAGCGAGGGCACGGTGCTAGGACAGAATACTATCGAAAACGGCAAAATAACAGGGTAGGAAGAAAAATAGTTTCTACAACTAGCCTAATTAAGTTTAAAAAAATTCTCTTTAACTATAAAATTACTTTAATGTATTTATCATCCTTCTATTATCTTGATCTATTTTTAGCACGCTACTTAATCTAGTTATAGGTCAAGATATTTATATCTAAGTTTAGGGAGCAGTTTAGATAGGTGGTAGATCCAAACTCGTAGTAATTAAAAGCCCTTTAGTTACTACTCCTTTTAGGAATTGAGACTATATTAAAAAGATCCTAATTCCTATAGTAAAACCTGCAATCAAAAAAGGTATGTTACATACATCTCATTTCTAACTTAAAGGCTTATTACTCTACATTTAAATTATCCCGTCACAATCTTTTCTCATATAATTTAAGGCCTTACTAGCCTCTATAAAGGCTAGAGGTTTCAGCAGGATAACGCTAAGATTCATAAAACTCTAGAAGTTTTATCTTAGTTTTCTAGGAATAGGATATCTCTTTTTAAGCATCTTGCCCATAGTACTAATCTAAATTCTATAAAAAACGTATAGGCTTTGCTAAAAAACGCTTTAGCTAAAAGGCCTATTGCTTCATTAGGTGTAGGAAAGAATCAAACAAGTATAGCAGCTTTTAAGACTGCTATAATAGAGGAATAGGATCAATTACCTTAATAGTGCAATTAATATTTGTATTTTATCATTACCAAGGCGTTATCTGGAGGTTAAGGAAGCTAAGGGCAAGTATACTAAGTATTAGGAAGCTTTTGAAGTCATTTATTAAGAAATAAACCCCAAGACAAGCTCATTATTGTTACTTAATAGTCTATTTAAAAATCACCTTTAAACTCAAACACAAAAAAGAGTAACTAGTATTATGATATATATGTGATTTTTAGCGATTTTTACAGCTTCAAAAAAAAGTTATTCTGTTATTTTTCTTTGAGCTTTTTTATCTTTATTTTTACTGCGAACGTTGAGCGCAAAGATGCTGACTAAGCAGCTTACTAAGTAGTGTAACTCCAAGAAGAAGTTCTTGGCTTTCTAAATTACTTACCTTCTTTGGTACAGCTTTTCTAGTTGTAGAAATATAAAGCTTTTTAAACTTCAACTTTTTTGATATCTTCTTATCTGTCACCCCTCTGTAAGATGCCCTTGAGCTCACTAAAGCCAAAAAAGCTAAGCGGAATTTTATAATAGAGTTAAATAATTATAAAGACTCTAATGCTTGCTAGTAATTTTAGTTTTTTGTTCTATAGTATTCTGTTACGATCCGAACTAAGGGATGTGGGGGATGATCCTTCAGGGACCATGCGACATAAGTAGATGATTAAAGCTAGGCAACTGCGCTGCTGTCACGTGACCGCTTACTAACAAGCACGCTTGTACACAAGCGCGACTATATGACTAATTATTAACAAGCGCTTATACACGAGCGCGACTACGTGACTACTTATCTACGAACGCTTAGCCACGAGCGCACGCTTGTACATAAGCGCCACGATTATTAGTATATAGTAGTAGGTAATATGCCCTTATAGCTAATTATGTTTAACTTAGAGTTTTATCTTAGTATTTAATCTAAGGATTAAACCTTACTTCTTAACCTCGTGTTATTATATTAATCTTCTAATTATGCTAACACACCCTTGTACTATTACATTAATCTTCTACTTGTGCTAGTACACCTTGTGTCTTTAGTACTTGTTTATTCTCCTAAGAACTAATCTAGATTATCTTGAGATAATCTTTACACTTTAAACACCCTTAAAGATAAGCAATACTGCTATAGACATACCTGCTAATTTTCTTACTAGGAGGACTACAAGCTGCTATAATAAGCCTAAGACTTATTATAGTAAACGTAGTAAGCTTAACTCTTAGCTCTTCTAAGCTAATAGATACTTCTACATTAAAAGTGACAGGATTAATAATAATAACAAAGTAGTCTTAGCCTCTACGTATCTTTAAGGAGATGTAGAGAAGTAGGCTAACTTAATCTTTTAATACTATATAAATAGTTTTATTATAGACGCTAATTACACTGCCTTAGTTAAAGACTAGGAAGCCTTTAAAGCTAAAATAAAAGAAGTTTTCTTCCTCCTTAAAGAATCTATAGTTATAGAGTAGAAAATTTAAAGACTACAACAAACTAAGTCTGCTACTAACTATACAACTAAATTCTAACAGTACAAAATAGTTGTTAAATAAGATAATAACACTTTAATATAGATATACTAACAAGGCCTTAAACTTACTATACAATAGGAACTTATAAGAAGCAAAGCTAACCTTAACACGCTTGATAAACTTATAGCTAAAGCTATTAGAGTTAATAACAAACTTTTTAAGCTTATATTAGAGGAATAGTTATTTATACTAGAGAATTGCGTACCTAGGAATACAGACGCTTAAGCACATTAAATATTTTAACACCTATACTCTAATTAACAACGTTAGTAAAACTATATACTTAAGACTCTAAAATATTACGCAACTAATAGCTATAAGCTAATACACCTTAATAATATTAATAAGGGACTAGGAAGGAAGAAGTTTACATATAATAAAAGTAATAAGAAAGTTACTTATTATAGATATAGTAAGGAAGGTTATATAAAACAGGACTACTAAAGCTAAAGTAAAGTAATTTAATAACTTAATATTATTTACTATATAAAACTTAATAAAAATCTGGATAATAGATAGAATATTATTACATAACTTACTATTACAATTTAAAGATAGGACTAAGTAAGCATTAATAGACTAGATAACTTAATTATAATTACTTTAAAGGAAGCCTTAGATAACAGTATTTCTAAGATAGTACTAGATAAAGATATAGAAGTAACCCTAGTAGAAGAAACTAAACACGGCAAGATAGCTAAGTTTTAAGAAAGCTATTAACTAGCTACACTAATTACATAGGAAGAACTAGTAGTATATAATAATAAGACAGTTCCTATGTGTATATAGAAGCTCTTTACGTACACTATAGAAGATAAACATAATATTAGTATATAAGTACTACTACCTATAGAGACTAGATGCTTCACCGATTTAGTAAAGAAGACTAACACCCTAATTAGGCAACTTAGATAACTTAAAGATGTCTTTATAGGACCTTATAGAGAAATATTTCTAGACTATAGCTAGTATACTAATTTACTAGAGGAACTGCAGAAGAAAGGACTTACTCTAGTAGCAACTATTAATAAAGCTATATATAATAATTTTATATAAAAATAGACTAAAGAAGTAAAGGCTTTCTAGAATAAACTAATACGCTAACTCTTAGACAAAGAGAAGAAAGAGATTTACAATAAACTCAAAGTAATAAAATAATATCATAAAGCTTAAAATAATAGCTACGCTAAGGATATATAGTACTAGATAGACCTACGTAACCTAGAACATGCGAAGTATTTATAGACTATATATATATGTAATAACTATACAACTTATTATTTGAATAAAAGTAGATTAGAATAATTTCTAAAGAAACTAAAGAGAATACCTAGATGTAAATACTAATAATATAATTGCCTTAATAATAAATGCGCAGTATATATATAGGACAAGAGATATAGCCTATACTTTTATGAATATAATAATTTAAAAGAAACCCTGTAGATATATATAACATAGTAGAAGGATTACAAGGACAGAACTAGTGTATAAGAATATAACTAACTCTTATAGTATACATACGTTAATATTAAATATAATAAACAGCTTATTATAAAAAAGTTATGTAAATTTAGTACACAGTCTTTTTTAGATAGACGCCCTAGATACCTAGAACTACTAGAGAGATTAACATAATAAATCTCTTTAGCCTTCTAAAGCTTATAGTAAAGCTTAACAAATACTAGATATAAGCACTAGTAGACTCTAGCGTATAGGCTGACTATGTTTCTACTTAAGTAGTGCTAGTAGCAGGTTTACAACAACTAAAGAAATAAGAATCCTATCTACTATATATACAGTAGGGTGACATCGAAAAAGAGACTTTTGAAAAGTTTTACTTTTTCAAGCTCTATATATAATCAACTAGAGGTGCTAGGACTAAAATTTTCAGAGTTTTGCAAAGCCAAGAACTTCCTTTTTAGGTAAAGCTATTTGAGAGCCTGATTAGTAAGCCTAATAGGAAAGATAAAAAGCAGTAAAAACAGCTAATTAAAAAAAGCCTCATAAATGTAGCTACAACTTTTTATTCACAGTATCTTTTTAGCTAAAAGTTAGGAGTGTTATATAATAGTGTAAGATCTATAATGTGTCAATATTAATAATTATTCTGATTATTACCAAAATAGTTAGATAAGAGAGTTATTTTTTAAGGTTTTTTTATATTGAAGTAGCTAAAGCTAGTAACTAGTACTTAGTATACCAAACTTCATCAGCTTTGACAGCTAAATAACGCCTAGATAAAGAATTAATACAATTATCAATCGCCTGTTGTGGTATAAGATCTCACTCTTCTAAAATTGCCTTTTCAAACAATTCTACTGCTTTAACGCTTTTACCTATGCCTAAAGAGGCAATAGGCCTTTTTCCTAGCGCGTTTTTAAGTAGACTCTAAACGTTTTCTATAGAATTTAAATCCGGGCTATAGGCAGGATGCTCAAAAAGGAGAATCTTATTTCTAGAAAACCAGGCGATAACTTGTGGCGTTTTATAGATCTTGTCGATATCCTGCTAAAATTTCCAGCCGAAATAGAGTTAGCTATAAGCTTTTTCAATATAAAATAATATTCAAGAAATATAAAGTAATAACAAAGTTATACTCTTTTAAAGTAAAAAAAAAGAGAGTTTGTACTTACCTCTTTTGAAAAGAGGTTTAAAAATAGGATTTAAAACTTCTTTTAAATATGAAATATTAAAAAAGGTTGTAGTATCTTTAAGGAATGTAGTTATATGTAACTTAGATCTACTACCTAGCTAAATAGCTCCCCAAACAGAGATAGAAATATCGCGAGCTATATCTTAGTTAGCAGGCTAGCTATAAATAATTTAAAATATTAGAAAAATACTAGATTTTCTAGTAAAATTCTAAGGTTACTTAAAATATTTTTAAACTCACTTGAATTTGTAGTAGACACCTGTTCCTTGCCAAGTCGCTTATGTCTCCTTTTTCGGACATATTTTTGCCTAGCGCCGTGTCCACGCTGAATAGAAGACTTGTTAGAAAATATAACTTTTCTAAAGTTAATATCTTTTAATATTTTTATAGTCTTCTTAGCGTATTTCTTGCAATTCAAAGCTCTTTTCTTGTTTAAAAGCTGTTTTTTCTTAGCAGTAGAAATAAAGTATTTCTCTACTTTTAATAAGCGTTGTAAGCTTCTAGTAGAAAAAGATAAACTATTTTCTTCTAGAGTACGCTTATTTGTTTTCTTAAGACTTCTTTCTAGGTCTCTATTAACTACTCGCGTAGCTCTTTTAGAGACCTTTGTAGGCAGGCGCTGTTTAGGCGTAGAAAGTAGTAAAAAAGTTTTTTTTCTTCTTTTTAATAGGTTGTAAAGTATTATAAATAGATTTGTAAAAAAATTCTAGTCTAGTACTACAGAGGGGTGACAAAAAAAAGATATCAAAAAAGTTATAGTTTTTGAAGCTTTATATTTCGACAACTAAAAGTACTATACCCAAAAGAATTAGTGATTTGGAAAGCTAATATCTTTCTTTTTAAGTTAGGTGGCTTGGTAAGCATCTGAGTTAGCACAGTTGTCCCTGTAATCTTGCTTAAAATAAGATAAAAAAAAGTGAAAATAGATTTTAGTATAACTTTTTGATAATTGTATAAAAACACGCTAAGAGAAAAATAAGTTTGATAAGCTTACATAAGTATAACGTAAGCGTATTTTAGAGGCTTATATCTTAATTTCTTAGAGTTTAATAAAAGGGTAACAAAAATAGAGGTTGATTACGTAAGCGCCAATAACGTAATAGCTTAGTAAGCTTTAGTATATTAACTCCTTTTATTTGTCCTAACTTGCTTTTTTTATAATACCTCCTCTATGTCTCGCAATCTTTCTTAATTTAAGCAAAAAGTTTATACTTTATATTTACAAAACAAGACTATTTCTTTAATAAGTAATTTACTAGAAAAGTCCTCTAGAAGTATTACTAATACTCTTTATTAAATTAAACTAAAAAAAGGCTTCTTTATCTGCTTTTAGGCCTTAAAATGGTTGTCCTACAAAGATCTTAAATAAAGCAAAAAAAGTGCTTGATAGAGACCTTACTAAAAGCTCTAAAAAGACGCCTTTAGACGCTAAAAAGGCTAATAATTATTTATATCTATGCTAAGCAATTACTTAAAAACCTTAAAAATATTAACTTTAATAAAGTTATATTTTCAGACGAGTCTCCTGTTAAGCGAGAGCACGGTGCTAGGACAGAATACTATTAAACACAGCAAAATAATAGGGTTAGAAGGAAAATAGTTTCTACAACTAACACAAGTAAGTTTAAAAAAACTCTATTTAACTAAAAAAAAACCTTAATATATCTATTTTTTTTCTATTATAGTAATCTATTTTTAGCACGCTTACTAATCAAGTTATAGGTTAAGATATTCTATCTAAGTTTTGGGAGCGATTTGGATAGGTAGTAGATCCAAATTAGTAGTAATTAAAAGCCCTTTAATTAATACTCCTTTTAGGACTTGAGACTATATTAAAAAGATCTTTATTTCTATAGTAAAACCTGCGATAAAAAAAGGTAAGTTATATATACTCCTTTTTCCTACTTAGAGAGTGTTTACGCTATATTTAAATTATAAAGTAGCAATCTTTTTTTATATAATTAAAGGACTTACTAACCTGTATATAGGCTAGAAGTTTTAACAGGATAACACTAAGATTTAAAAAACTCTAGACGTTTTATCTTAGTTTTCTAGGAATAGGATATCGCTTTTTAAGTATCCTGCTTATAGTCCTAATCTAAATCCTATAGAAAACGTGTAGGCCTTGCTAAAAAACGCTTTAGCTAAAAGACCTATTACTTCTTTAGGTATAGGAAAGAGTAAAAAAAGTATAGCAGCCTCAAAGGCTACTATAAGGGAGGAATAGGATTAATTACCTCAAAAGGCAATTAATAATTGTATTCTATCTTTACCAAGGCGTTATTTGGACGTTAAGGAAGCTAAAGGCTTGTACACTAAGTATTAGTAAGCTTTGTTCGTTATTTATTTAGAAAAAATCCTAAAAACAAGCTCTTAATTACTAGTTAATAGTTTTTTTTACAATTACCTTCAAACTTACACACAGATGAGTTTAATTAGTATTATTTAATATATATACTTTATAGCAATTTTTACACCTTCAAAAAAAGCTATTTTGTTATTTATTTTTAAGTTTTTTTATCTTTATTTTCTCTGCTGAAGTTGAGCGCAAAATTGCTTACTAAACAGCTTACTAAGTAGCCTAATTTAAAGAAGAAGATCTTGGCTTTCCAAATCACTAACTATTTTGTAATCAGCCCTACTAGTTGTAGTAATATACAGCTTTAAAAACCATAACTTTTTTGACATCTTTTTTTTTGTCACCTCTCTATAATAGTACTAGTATATTTTTGTTGTAAAGATAAAGTATAGACTTGTTTTTCAAACTTAGAAAGTTTGACTGACATAGAGAGATAATAAAGAAGAGAAAATCTCAGGCTAGAAAGAGATTATTATATAGACTAACGCTAAAAAAAGCTTACGTAATTTTAGCGTACTTTTTTAGCGTACTTTTTTTATATCTTTATTTCTAAACTTATTAAATTATAAACTTGTGCTAAGAGTTTGCTTACGTAATGCTTATATAATCTAGTATTACATGTCTTAATTTTAGTAATTTTGATATGCTCATCAAAAAGTTGTAGCTATTCACCTGTTTTTACTGCTTTTTATCTCCTCTATTATGCTTACTAAGCAGGCGTACTAAGAGCCTAACTTGAAATGGAAGTTCTTGGCTTTTCCAAACTTTAACAATCATAGTCCTAGCACCTCTAGTTAATTATATAAAAAGCTTTAAAATGTATGTCTTTTTAAAAGTCTCTTTTTCGATGTCAACCCTCTGTAGCTTATAGTTAGCTTATGCTAGGCAAGATAATGATTATTTATTAGGTTACCTAAGTAACGCTCTACATCTAGAAATACTAGGAAGAGATAGACTTAGACGTTTTTAGACTAGTTACCTATAATATTATATTAAGACTTTCTTAGTTATAAGAATACAACTTACAGATTAACTAGAAGTTAAAGAAGTTTATATCTAAGTACTATAGACTTAATGTAACTACAAGCTAGCTTATACATCTAACAACTAAAATAGTAGATATGAAGAGGATTCATAATATTACTAAGGGATAGCAAATCTTAACTAAGAATAGCCTTAAAATAAAAAGGTTTAACTTAACAAATACTCGAAGAGCTCCTCTAGATTACAAAGTTAAAGTTTTAGAGATATATATAACTCTAGATATTTTAAAAGAGTATAAAATTTTTTAGCACCTCTTTATAGAAGTAGTAAATAATAAAGCTTTACTAAGACACTAACCCTAAGACTATAGAATTATCTTAGAAGAAGGGAAAACTCTACCTTTTAGACTAATTTATTAACTATTAGAGATAGAACTTAAGATATTAAGAAAAAAGCTAGATAAGAATTAAGTAAAAGGCTATATAAGACTTTTAATATTACTAGTAAGTTTCTCTATTTTCTTTATACTAAAGAAGAATTAGTTACTAAGAATATATGTTAACTACTAAAAGTTAAATAATATTTCAGTAAAGATTTAATATCTACTACTAAATATTATAAACCTTAGAGATTAATTATCTTATACTAAGGTCTTTACAGCACTAGACTTATAAGACAAATACTACTTTATTAGAATTAAGAAAGGTTAACAATAAAAGATAGTATTTAAAACAAGATATAGACAATATAAATATACTATTATACTATTTAAGTTAACAAATGCCTTAGTAATATTTTAAGAACTCATTTATAATATGTTAAGAATGTACTTAGACATCTTTATTATTGTATACTTAAATAATATCTTTATCTACTCTAGGAACCTAAGGGATTATGTTAAATATATCTACATAGTACTAAGGTGTTGAGACTAGTTTAACCTATAACTAAAACCTAAGAAATATAAGTTTTACAAGAATAAAGTTATCTTTCTAGAATATATTATAGAGGCACAAAGAGTATAGATAAGTAAAAAAAAAGGTAATTAAAGAATAGCTATAACTAATAATAGTTAAAGAAATATAATCTTTCCTAGAATCTCTAAAATTTAACTAATAGTTTATTAAAAATTACTCTAAAATTGTTATCTTATTAATAAGACTTATAAGGAAGAAAATACCCTTTAAGTAGAATAGAGAAGCAGAGAATATCTTCTAAATACTTAAGAATGTAAGTATAGAACTACTATGCTTTTATATATTCTAAGTAGGATAGCTACTACGATTTTAAACAGACGTATTAGACCTTGCACTTAGAAGATACGCTAGCTAACTATATAAAAGTAAATAGTACCTAATTACTTATTATTCTTACAAGTTTGTAAGACTAGAAGAATACTACAATATTTATAATAAGGAGCTGTTAGCTATTATTAATTATTTAAGACATTAGAGAGTATATGCTAAAACCTGCTGAGAACTTGTAATATTTACAGATTATAAGAACTTAGTTAATTTCATAACTACTAAAAGACTTAACTAACACTAAGTTTAATAGTTAAAAGAACTAAGACAGCATAAGTTTAAGATTGTATATATACTAAGAAAAAATAATAGAAGAATAGATACTATTAGCCGCAGACACGACATAATAAGAATCAAAGAAATAACTAACTCTATAATATTATAAGTTAATAACAACAAATTATTAAGACTAGCATAGACGCTGAATCTACTAATACATATTATGTATATTATACCAGATAAATTGTAAGAAGCAATTATTAGGCAATACTATAATAACTTAGTTTATAGCTAGTTAAGTATTACAAGAACTATAGAACTTATTAAGAGAAATTATAAGTTTCTAAGAATAAAAGACAAGGTTACTACCTTTATTACTTAATATACAAATTATTAGAAGAATAAGCATAGTATATATACACTTTATAGAGAAATGCAAGCAATAGAACTACTTAACGCACTATAGTTAGATATCTCTATAGACTTTGTTATAGGATTACTAGTCTTAAAAGACCTTATTACAAAAGTATCTTCCAACGCAATTCTTATAGTAGTTAACTAATTTATAAAATAAGTGGAGTATATTGCCTTTAAAAAAGATTTTACAGCAGTATAGCTTACGCATATTATTAATAATTAAATTATTAGATATCACAGCATACTAAAATTAATTATTAGTAATAGAGATAAGCTTTTTACCTTAAACTTTTAGATAACACTACTTACTATAATAGGAACTAAGGAAAAAGCTATTAACAGCGTATTATCTATAGATAGATAGATAGATAGAACAAATAAATTATACTATAAAAGCATACCTAAAAATATATGTTAATTAATAATAGAACAACTAAGTATTATTATTACTTATAGCATAAATAGTATATAATAACAAACTTTTAGAGTTAATAAGATAGACTCTATTTTACGTAAATTATAGGAGATACTTAAATCTCTTTATACGTACACTTCTAAGCTTTAAAACAAAAGCAGCTATTGTAATACCTAATAAGCTAAAGAAAGTACATAAGTTACTTAAAACAACACCTAAGAAGGCCTAACACTAAAGCCTTTTATATATTAACTAGAAACGAAACACAGCACCTTAGCTAAAGAAGGAGAATAAAGTATACTTACTTATAAAGAATCTTCGCACTAAACCACCTAGTAAAGAGCTTAACAATGTTAAAGTTAGACTAATTTTAATTCTTAACTAGAAGGGACTAGTAACGTACACACTTAAGATTCTATATTAATATGTTAGAACTAGCAGACCTAAGAATACTATTACAGAAAACCTTTTACTATAAAACAAAAGAAGACAACATCTCTAAAGTTAAGAGAATTCTTGTATACTAAACTAATAACAATAGCAAGGAATACCTAGTTAAGTAGTTAAGATATTTAGATAGTAATAATATATAGGAACCTAACATAAACTTTATAAACTATTACTAGTTACTTATATAGTACTACCTCTACAGGAAGTATCTTTTAAAGGATTACTAAGATAGGCAGGAACGTTAGCCTCCTAAACACTATCTACAAAACTAGACATAGCGCTCTAAGTAAAAGGAGAAAGAGCTAGGTTACTAGTAATATAAGCCTGTGCCTCTTAGCGCTCTAAGAGCTTAATATTAGTTTCTTTAACTAATATTGCTTTTGCTACCTGCTCTGCATTTTCACAAAGAGCTTTTTCAATTTCAAGCTTTCTCTATTTTATTACCTTTAGCTAAGCTTAAAGATAATCTTTTTCTGCTTTAATAACTAACTACTTATTTTTAGAAATAGAAATATTATAATCTTAAAGGTTGCAATAGTTGCATCTGTTATAATAGCTAGAATAAATATATACCTAACAAGCAAGACTATTGTTACAAAAATTATAATATGCAATAATTATGATATCTCTATAAAAATTCATAAAGAAAGTAAGATAAAAATAACAGGTTATACTATTCAAGAATAGTGCTTTAGGTATTGTCTATAAAACTTTAAGGACAAAACTTAAAAAAAGGAGGAAAGTATTATAACTATTGCTACCTAGCCCTACCATAGCTGTGACCTAGACTAGGGCTGCTCTTACTAAGCGAGAGGACCTGCAGAGTAGAAGAAGTCTTAGCGCTCTTACTAATCTTATAATCTGCGCAGAGTACCTAGAGCAAGAGAGCAGTAGCGCTTTTACTAATTTTATTAATTTTATAAAGTAGGTAGAGCACAGAGATTATAAAATGTCTCCTTACTAGTATATAGTCTTAGGCATTAAACCTTTATAGTTTAGTATATTTAACTTTAAGTAATAATCTAAGGATTAGTTATTACTTTCTTAACTCTTATGTTATTATATTAATCTTCTAATGTGCTAACACACCCTGTACGATTATATTGATCTTCTAATCGTGCTAGTACACCCCGTGTCCCTAGTACTCGTTTATTCCCGGAGAACCAACACTAGATCATCTTCGGACGATCTTCACACATACGTAACTCTAGATATCCTAAAAAAGTATAAAGAATTTTAAAACCTCTTTACAGAAGTAGTAGATAGTAAAGCCTTACTAAGATAGTAACCCTAAGACTATATGATTGTTCTAGAAAAAAGGAAAACTCTACTCTTTAGACTAATTTATCAACTATTAGAGATAGAACTTAAGATATTAAGAGAAAAGCTAGATAAGAAATTAGCAAAAGGCTATATAAGACCTTTAATATTACTAGTAGGATTCTCTATACTCTTTATACTAAAGAAGAATAAGCTACTAAAGATGTGCGTTAACTATTAAAAGTTAAATAATATTATAGTAAAGAATTAATATCTGTGGGAGCTGAAAAGGAGCAATTGCTTGATCAGCAGGAGTGGAATGAGTGTATTGATCAACTAAGTGCCACAACAAAGTGGTCAATAACTACTTAAGAGGAATAAGACGATCTAGCCTGTATATATAGGCGCTAGCGCGATTTTCACGTGTTCAGCTTACTAGGATCACCTGCTTAATAGGGTGACCCGCATGTTGCGCATGTTAATACTCTAACACACCCCCTAGGTCAGTAAGATACTATTAATATAAGCTGTAAGCAACTAGGCAATCGTAATAAATTAAGGTTATTAATTAAGAGGTTCCTTTGTAATTATAGCTTTTTCTGCCTAATCCTCTGTTGTTATAGTGATGCTGCTTGTTAATGTTTTAATTAATCCTAGTAGTCCTAATATTAAAACATAAGATAGACCCTAAATATTGCGTAAATAGTTAGTGCGTAGCCTCTACATCAATATTAATTACATCTACTACCCCTCTAAAACTTTTGTCATCAACCTCACTCTAATATTAATTACTAAGCTTTTTAGGACTGTCTCAACTACTATTACTAATATAGTAAGCAGTGTTACTCTATTATTCTCTTACTCATTAACTGCTAATCTTGTGTAGTCCGCCTTTAGTAACAATAAGCGCGAGCGTTGTTTAGAAAGCTGCTATTATAAGCGTAAGAATAGTGCTAAGCATAAGCGTCGCGCGCGTTAAAGCCTGTTTAATAATAAGATTTAACAAGTAGCTAATCTTTAAAATAATAAGAATTAGTTACAACTACTATTTAATCTGTACGCTTATCACGAGACATCTAGTAGCTCTGCTTAGAGGCTAATTACCTTACCTACTAAATTAAGTCTGCTATTAAGTCCTCACTTAATTTTTAATCTATATAAGAGTCTAACTAAGTAATCAAGCTAGCGCAAAGGCAAGGCTCCTTAAGAGCTAATGTAAAAGTCTTAGTAGCTTACTATCTAAGCAGCGTCCCGCGATTAGTAATAAGATAATAGCAATAGCCTATAAACGCCTATTAAGCTGTCTACTAGGCGCAACGCGCCCCCCTTAACCTAGAAAAAGGCGCCTAACAGCTCTTTAAAGATTGCTGCTAATCTATTATACTCTTGCGTTCTGCCTTATAAGCGCTGTATAAAAAAGATACTAGATAGTTTATACACTGAATACTACTTTAATCCCGTTTAGACTAGTAGTTAGAGCAGCTTACACTGCAGCGGTTGCTTATTGTATACCTGCTACACAGTTGATATTAATCTTGCTAATTAATTTATAGCTATGTATAAAGATAAAGTAGTAAGTCTTTGATCTTTTAAGCTTCTTACTTAGCTTGCTAACTAGTTTTTTAGAGATAGAATAATAACAAAATATAATAAGCTGTAAAAGCTTAACTGCTTAAGGACATTATTACTTACTGTAAAGAGAATAATAGCAGCGTTACAACTACTAAGCCTTCTTTGTAGAAAGCCCCTACTAATAATTATTAAGCTTAAGAAATGTTGTATTGCAGTTTTGCTGCTTAACCTCCTGCTTCTGCTTCTACTCCTACGTTCGCTCCTGCTTAGCAACCCGCTTAACAGCTGTAAATAACAGCTTATTATCTACAGCAGCAGTAGCAACAACAATATAAGTAACTTTAATAATAACAACTTTTCTAGCAATTATCTCTTTAAGAACAGCATGCTTAAAGAATACTTACCTTACTTGTTCTGTATAATCGCCCTTAAGTTCGCTGTCCTGAATGCTATATAAATTATTTATATAAGCACAATTATTACGCTAGAGTAAAGAGGCGATTATCTAACAACTCTAATTATAGAAGTAATAGGTTAGAATTACGCTGCAACGCTGTTTACCTTAAGACTCTTACTATTTAAGCTTAGATAGCTTAAATTACTCTTAAGCTAGCTAAAGCTAAGCAGGCTAAGCGTAATATAATAATAAAGTCTAGCGAGTATAATAAGTTTAATGCTAATTATTGATAAGGTTCCTAGTCTTAGTTTAATAGTCTAGCTTACGTTCTCCCGCTTAGAAAAATAAGCTATTAAGAGGAGACTTAGCCTAGTATATAGATATTGCTGCTTAATACAAATCCTTTGCTTATTAATTATTATTTCCTTTAATTAAGTGCTTAACTTGCTAAAGGTTAAGCAACTGCTTAAACTTCTTAAACTATTATTAGGTAAACAACTTAGTTAGTCTATTAGCTAGCATAATTGCTGTTTCTAGGTACTTAACCTAAAATAATTCTTTAGTATATTCCTGCCGTAGCTACATGTTTTATTCATTTTTATACCTTAATTAAGTGCTAATTTGCTTGTTCTTCCTAACTACAAGCGTAATTGTTTGTTAATTATTATACTAAACTGTCTAGACGTCTTCTAATATAAAGACATCTTATAAAAGAAGCGCTTAAGGGCTATAGCCTCCTTAGTAGTATACTTAAAGGCGAGCAGCTTAGCCTTAGTAGTTCATGTAGTAACTGTAGTCTGCTAAGCTGCCTTCTAAAATATTAGACTACTATATAAGATAGCTATATAACTATAGAATAATCAGCAAGTTTCCTAATTTTCTTTAAAGGAAGCTTTGCCTAAAATTATTAAGTCTAGGCTATTATAGTTCTTGTACTAGATCGCGTCCTATCTTGTCGAATAGAGGTACATAATTACCTGTTTAACAGCTTTTATATACTAATTACTAGGGTTTATAAGGAAGTGTAAGAGCTTTAAAATTAAGTAAGTAATATCTAGTTGTAGCATAATAGCTATATATAGCACTAAACTAACTTTTTCTTAGTAAGCCTTGGTCTCTTGCTTAGTTGCTTTGCTAGTGTTCTTAAATAGCTCCTCTAACAGTAATAGAGTCTTAAGAAAGCTACTATCTTTTAGCTTAAACTTCTTTGTAATCTTATTAATGTATATATTATATATAAGCGTAATTCTTTACTTCTTATAATCTCTAATTATCTAGATACTTAGGATCTATTTAACTAACCCTTGTTCCTATATTTTGTATTTGTCTATAATCTTTAACTAAAGATCTATTACCTTCTGCTTATAATCTTTAGCAAAGAGTAGTAGGATATTATCTATAAAAAATAATACTAAGATCCTTCTTTCTTAATTAAAGAATAGGCAGGGCTCCTCTAGTAAGGTAATTAGTCTAATCTCTCTTAGTAACCCTAAGAACTCCTTATACTATAATAGTAGCGAGTCTTATAATCTATATAGTGCGTAGTTAAGCTGTATACACTTACCTAGCTTCTTAAACTATTTAGCATCTTACAAATTACTAGGTTGTTTGCTGTAATTAACATATTAAAAAATGATCCTACAATGTTATATTGCTTAGTCTCTAGATTATTCTTAGTAGTAATAGCTATTGCTGCTTAGAAGGACTTAGCTGCTAATATAGCAGCGTATATTAAGTTAATTAAGTCCTTCTCTTAAAGTTTACTTCTTATAATAATCTATGCCTTGCATTTAAGAAAGAAGCTATCCTAATTAAACTTGTAGGTCTAAACCTACTTTATAAGTATTAGGCGATTATTTACTTCTTCTTTTAATATCTTAGTCTAAGTTCTATTCTTACTTAACGAATTAATCTTCTTCTTGTAGGCATCCTTAAACAAGGCCGTTATAGAATACTAAAGTAGCTGTTTCTATAATCTTAGCAGTTTAGGTAGATTTTATAATGCTATTAAGTATTTCTAATTAGCTTATACTTAGTAAGCAAAGCTACTATAACTACATAATTAAGAGTCTTATAGCTTGCTTAGTCTTCTTAGGTTACCTGTAAACCTAGCAGGTAAGTATTATAAAAATTATTCTATAATAGATCCTCATAATCCGTGATAAATATTTTAACACTACTTATACTTCTACTTTCTAGTTAATTATTAGGATCTTAAGTTACGTCCTTATGCTTACGCCTGCTACCTAGCTTACGTAGTAGAAGATAATAATTTATAAACTAATTTAGACTTTTACTTATAATCTTAGCACTACGTCTTGTAAGTAGAAGTTAAGCTTATAATTACTTACCCTATCTGCTATTTAAGGCTTAAGATCTTAAATCTTAAGATAATTTACGCCTTGCTATCCTACTTACCTAAGAAAGTGTTTTATTACAACAAGCTAGCGCGTTAGAGTCTTTAAGCATAGACTATTAGACTAGTAATAAGTAGTTAGGCTTATTTAATAGAGGCTCCCTACCTCTGAGTATTAATAGATTAGCTCCTTTTAACATGCGCACTACTATTTAATTGTTGATAACTTTATAATTAATTACGTTGTTGTTCCCTAAGGTCTTTAGTCTAGGAGTTAGTTCTAGGGTAGCAAGACTAGTATTTTACTATTAATTTAAGCAAGTTCTTAATAGTGCACTAGCTTTGTGCTCTATTTACTTAGTATCTTCTAATCTACTTTTATCTTTAGTAGGTAGGCTTTCCTTACTATTTAAGATAGTAGATAGATTACTTTGAAAGTCTTTAGTAGTTAGCTATGTATCTTAATCTGCCTTTCTTTAAATAGGTAAGAGGTCTAAATCCTCTTTTAAATTAACTAGCTTGCTATTGTAAAAGATCTCTATAATCTTAATTACTTAATTCTTTAGTAGCTCTTCTTTGCAATCTTCTTTGTAAGATTAATATTTATTAAAAGTTATATTATAGGTAGTAATTACCTAATTAAGTATTAATACTTATATATAGTATATGTTAGAAGTTAGATAACTAACTAAATAACTAATATAGCTGTAAGGATTAACTTTAAATCTTTAATAATTACGCCTAGCTGCCTTCTCCTTGTTTAAAGGATAAGCTTAGCAGCTATAAACATAGATTCTACTCTAGTCTAGGCGTAGATTAGCAGTCTAGTGTCTAATCTTAAGTAGTTAATAGTATTAGAAATATTTCCTAAACTATTCTTTAAGCACCTAGTTAGGGGATTAGTAGCTATAGATCTTAGTAGAGCTTATTTTATGTAAGTAAGCTGCTAAACTTATAATTACTAGCTAAAGCTTAGCTAGTATATTAGCGCTTATGTGCATCTTAATAGCTTTTGTAATTAGCTCTTAACTAGCTCTCTCTACTAAGCTATTAGGCTTATAAGTTTATAGCAGTAGCGTCTTACTTATAATTCTTTTTTTTATAGCTTATTCCTTATATCTTAATTGCTCTCTCTAAGGCAGTATAGCAGTATTATTATCCTAATAGATCTCTACAATCTTTTACTAATATTTCCTCTTAATCTTTTCAGCAAAGCCTTTAATTACAGGCATAATATTATTTAGTGTCTTAAACTAGATATTGTAATTATACAGCTTACTTAAGTAGTCTTCTTTAATAATTAGTGCCTATTTCTTAAGCAGCTAACTAGTTAAGAAATTAAATAGATTTTATAAAATCTTATAAAAAGGTTGTAGTAATCTCTCTTTTAGTTGCTATAAGATTACTTGTAAGGCATAAGTTGTTGCGTAGTATTTACATTCTAATAGCTTTTTGCTAGTAATCTTAACGTTCTACGCTAAGCAGACTAAGGCTTTAATAGCTTGTTGTCCTAAGTGTCTTAATTGTTAATACTATAGGTCCTTATTACTAGTACGCAACTAAGGTTTCCTTAATTGCGCTATAGTGTTTACAAGTGGTAGTTACGTAAGGTAATAAGTAAGTTACTTGTATTTAATAACTAAGAGATTAAAGTAACACTTAAAGTTAATTAAAATATTATTCTTCCTAATTGTTCTAAATTACAAGGTGTAATTATATCTTAAATACTAAATGCTTGCATACTTAAGCTGTGCTTCTAATACAATACTAATATAGAAACCTAGTATAACCTTAATATTAGTAAGCAAAAGATTAGCTGTCTTAGGGCTAGCCTTGGTGTGCAGGATGTTCTTAAGTAGCCTATTTCTTATACTAGTAACTAGTATAATCTAAGTGCCTGCTTTAACAGTCTTGTCCTTAGCGTATTTACTAAAGGTGCCTAGTACTATGTAATCTATAGTATTAACTAGGTAGACTACTAATCTACTATTTATAATTGTACAAAGAGACAGGGCATAAGAGGTAAAGGCTGCACTAAATATATTTAGTCTAATTTCCTTAATCAAGTCTTTTAGGTTAATTAATGCTAAAACTAATAAGTTAGGGTAGGATTTACTTAACTTATTAGTAGCTAATCTGCTAGTGCTAGCCTTTTAGCCTTCCTTCTTAATCTAGCTGCGCAAGGTTGCCTATTTGTCGCTATTCTATTGCTTAAGGATCTTCTTTTTATTATTATCTAATAGCTTAATTAGTATACTGCTAGGAAGGCTTAATTTAGTAACTATAGTTTAAAGTTAATAGTGTGCCGATGCACTGGGTGATACCCGGCTGCTTACTAGGTCAGTGCTCAACCACCTGATCTAAAGGTATATAGCTCGTTTCGAGGATCGAAACGAGCGGGACTCATTAATGAATCCTCCACCTCACAACTGAACTCCTGTACTTCTCTTCTAGATACAACCTATAATAAGATCTTTATCTTACCACCCTTGTTCTCGCATGACCTAACTACTAGCGATCTTATGCCCTCATAGTAGTATGTCTTTATACACTCTAACACCTGTACAAATAGCAAAGCCTATAAGAACATACTCTACTACTTAGTACACAAAGGAACTAGTGCATAATTATTGCAAGAACAATATAATAATCTTACGCAAGCATAAAATCCTTAGGATTATTACTAGACTTACTTTTAGGAGGTGAGCACTATCCCCTATTACAGACTACGTTAAGGACGAAGTTACCTAAGTTAGCACTAACAGCAATAATAAGAAAGAACAAAACCTACTAATAAAAACAAAATGCATTATTAAATGCTAATTTAAAGTCTATCTAGTAAAATAGAGGCAGCAAACTGTCTAGCAAAATAGAAGTAGTCTTACATATATTTTAAACGCTAATTTAAAGTCTACCTAGCAAAATAGAGGTAGCAACCTATCTAGTAAAATAGAGACGGTAATACATGCGTAAAGAAATGCTAAGCTAAAGTACTATTTAGCAAAATAGAGATAGTACTAAAAGCTTACACATAAGTACTAGCTTTAACTATAAATCTAAGCCTACCTAGCAAAATAAGGGGTACCTAAGAGGCAAGGATTAATATACCTATACTTGAGAAAACACACACTACAAAGACTTAAAGAGAGATATTTTTTCTTCTAAAGACTATACCTTGTTTGTTTCTTTACTAATACTTGTTAACTATCTATGTAAAAAACTTATACAAGTCCTACTATACTCTAGATGTTAAAGAGGGATTAGAAGACAGGTTAAGGGTAGGAAGGCGCAACGCTTCCTCCCTCTAGACCTACTACTACTAGCCCTAATCTACTATTAACCCTATTAAGCTCTGTTATTAACACTATAGCTACACCTACGCACAACTTAGTATCAACTATAATTTAACTAAGACATAGTATATTAGTTTTTACTAGGAAGAATGTTATAGAATTCCTAGAGGACTTTAACTAACAAGCTAATAATAGAGGCATCTATAATGCTATAAGGGTCTCTATTCTACTAAACTACTTTTCTAATAAGGATTAATCTCTCTCTTATATACTAAAACGCTTACCTAGATATACTAAGAAAGATTAGTCTAAATTACAGACACACATAAAGGAATAGTAGAAGAATTTATTTTTAAGGTATTAAAGGTGGTGGTGGTTGTTGTAGTCAAAATAGGTTTTCTAAAAAAGTAAAAAGCAGCTGCCCTCTACTAATTAGTCGCAAAAGTTAAAAAAAGATTGTGTGTAGTTAACGAAATTTGAACAGTGAGTAGATAAGGTCTCCGCGCTAAGCGCTTAGAGCAGAAAAGCTTAGACTACTAAGCAAAATTAGGTTTAAAAAATTTACTAAAGGTACTAAAAAACAACACTTATTAAAACATGTTTAACAGCGATTGCTAGCCTATAGCTAGCAACAAGATTGCGATGGAGGTAGAGGAGGTAGAGGTAGAGGAGGGTAAGGACACGTACGTTACCGCAGCAGGAGCCTGCAATACTTTATAAAAGCTCCCTGCCTGCTGCTTCTTACCTTTAGGATTTCCTACACCACACAGTACTGTATACAAATAATATAATGCTTAGACTATTCTTCTCCCTGTTTAACACAAAGACTAATAGCTTATATTAAGTAAAGTTAGACCTTACTAAGTTACTATATAAGAAGCTATAGTAGTAGATTATAAAGCCTGCGTTTACCTTTGTTAAGTAGCCTCCCTAGTTAGTTAAAGAGGAGCTGTTGGCGGTAGCTCCTATAGTAATTAGGTGGACGTAGAGGTTAAATTCTGTTATTTATTAACACTTTATTAATGCGTCTAGTATCATAGATGGTAAGGTTACAATAAAGGTTGTAAAAGGCTTATTTAGCAGCAAGTCTATTAAATATGTTGCTTATGTTAATAGTCTAGGTGCAGTAATAGTGTGTTATCTTACTAATCTCCTCTTACGCGAATGCAACCTTAGTAGAGAGACCTTGCAGTAGCTCTATATGGAGCAAGAGCGTGTTAAAATAGCTATTAAGTAGCTAGGATAAACTAACAAGCAGGAGGATTTTGTAAGTCGCCTCTAGGGATAAGAGAGCTGTGCTTAGATAGTAACGCTATTGTTGTATGTTTACATCTAAGTATAGGCGCATGCTAAAAACGCTGCAACTGCAACACCGCTAGAATAGCAACAGAGACAACAGAAGTTGCAGTTAGCAGTAAATAGTTATTAGTAAATAGTTATTAGTTAAGAGGGTTAGTTAGAGGGATATTGCGCATCTTCGTTTCCGTCTAAACATGCGACACACTAATTGCGGGCCGGCAATGCTAAACAAGGGGGCATAAGCCCGGATACCTGTTGTTAGCAATAAATCTTTTTTTTTACTAAAAAGGTGTCTACAAAATGTGTGGTCACATCAAAAGGTTGTCTTAAAAGGCCGAAGCCAATAGTAGAAGAATAAAGATACAGTTATTAAGATAGGCAAACGCTTATACCTATAAGCCTACATCTATAAATATGTACAAAATTAGCCTAGTCTAGTAAAGTACTATATGCACTTTACCTCTATTGCTAATATATGCATTAAGAACAGGCAAATCCCTTAAGAAGAGGAAGGTATTCTCTTCTTCTCAGGCCTACCACGAACTAACAAAGAGGCAGTTATATACTATATACCTTCTACCCTAAATAGAGATAATTAGGATACGTATAAACTAGAAAGGATCTATTCTTTTCTAAAATCCTACTACAAGAAGATAACTAGCCTAGATAAAATTTATTAGCTAGAGCGAGGAGGCGCTAATGCTAAGATACGCTAGATTATGCTGTCTAACTAGCGAGCAACCTTCACCCTAAAGGAAGTAAGGAAAGTAGGGATTAAGATTAGCAAAGCACATAAGAAGACAAGCACGCTAGCAGACGTTAACCTAGAAGTTAAGGACCTTATTAAGTCTCTAGGCAATCTAAAGCTTAGACTATTAACTATTAACATGCTTATAGCTTATCCTACAACTAAGAGACTCCTAGAGAAACCTTCTAACTATACGTACTTTATTACACAAGCAACAAATACAGAATTCCCTAGTAAAAGGAATAATAGTTCCTTTATTGCTAAGGTCCTAAAGGGGGTATCTAACAAAATAAGTACAGTATATATAAGTAATATAAAAACACACCTTCTCTGCTGTATATATAATACAGTAGGACACATGCTTAAGGAATATAAACAATACTACGTCCTAAAACAGATAGAATAGGTTAGTTTTAACTAGGATATTTCTAGCAAGAAGGGGACGTACTATTTTAGTCTACTTTATAAGCGTTTAGGGGAAATCCTAAGGTAACTACTATTAAACTAAGTCTTGCTGTAGTTAAAGGCGAAGATCTAAGAGTTCTATAACGTTACTAATAATATGCTTAATTAGCTAGCCTCTAGTGTGCGACTAGAGAAGTTTACTAGAGGAGACTCTTAACTAGGTTTAAAGTATAAAGGCAAGAACTCTAATTCTGTAAATATAGCAACTAGTTTAATAAGCTAAGGCTACTAAAATAATGTCCTTTAGCAGTTCCAGCAATTCTAAAAATAGCTATACACTCCTTCTACTAAGGAATATATTAAGAAGCTTAATAATATAATTGCGGCTAACATTATACTAGAAGGCGCAGAAAACGCTTTATATAGTATCTCTAAGTTAAATGCTGCTACGCGCTTAAAAGACAAAGGCCTAGCCCTTTACTAGGATATTAATTGTGTCTAAGAGGGGGGAGTGAAGAAACAAGAAAGGCTAAGCAAAAATTTAAGCACACAAAGAAGCAATTAAACAATACAAGATAACTCTCCTATCCCTAACTTACAGCCTATAGATATACAGTATCCGCAAGAAGAAATATAAAGCAATATACCTTTTGCAAGCTAGCCTTATAATACGCTATTTTTAATTATTAAACTACCTTAATTAGCTTATTAAGACGACAATATGTTAGCAGACCTAAAGCACTTATAGTAAGGAAGAAAGAAGAAAGCTGTAAAGTTTATTAACGCTCTTCCTAATCTAGAACTTAAAGAAATAGTGTAAGGATAGCTAAACCGTATTACAACTGCCCTACTTAGACAGGAAGTACGAGGAGTCACAGTATTAGACCTTATAGGGCAAGCTAGCATTTAAAAACAGCTACGCGATCTTCTTAATAACAGTGTTAATATTATAAATAGCTTAGGTACGCTTAATGTTATAACGTGTGTAAAAAACGCTAAGCTAACAGATGCTAGGTGCGCTAAGTTACACCTAGGATCTGTTCTAGTCTCTAATTAGCTAAACAAGCGCATAGGCCTTACCTAAAGAATTTTACTAAATACACTACTTACTAAAAGCGCGTATTGCGATGCAATAAATTTGTATTAGTCTAATATATAAACTTGCTACAAGGTAAGCAGAAGGGGAGATTCCTAAATAGATAAGTTAGATAATATACCTACAAAGGATATCTAAGGAGTTTAGTAAAGAAATAAGTAAGCTTTTACTTAAACTAACTTACTAGAATACTAGGTTACTGCGAACAGCAGCTTTCTAAAGTGCTTAATTAACACTAAGGCATAAATAAATATCCTAAGACTAAGTACTGCGCGGGCATTAAAGATACTGTATAAAATAATAGAGCACTAACTAAGGCAGCCTCCTCCTAGTATTACTTTAGCTAATAGCATACATAACCTGTTTGTTAGAACTACTTTTAATATACCTATACAAGTAAGAACAGTTATTATTAGGACTACGTTTAGGATTATTGCTAATGTTACTAGATCTACAATTCTAGGAGGACCTTAGTGTGCAAGCGCTAGGATATTAATTTAGTATAATACGTTTAGGCGAATTATGTGCTAAGTCCTATCTAAAGACAGCATAAGAAACATAGTCTTTGTTACGTCTAACTTATCTCTAAATTACTCTGCGCAGACAATTAGAAATAAAGCCTCTAACAACAACTTAAATAAAGAAATAGTAAGTAATATGCAGTTACATGTAATTACTAATAGATTAGGTAACAAACTATAAGCAGCGGCGGTAAAATACATATAAAAAGCTACATAGTCTAATCTAGTAGCTAAATTTAGTAACTTTAACATGCTGTATACAGAAGGCAGTAAGAAGGATTAGATAGTCTAGATAAACTAAGTATTTACGCACGTAGTAAGATAGTCTAAAGACCCTACAAGAAACTGTAAATTTAGTAAATTTTTAATTATATATAAGCTTAATTATTAGCAGATGCAAGAAAGGCTACTTAAATATACCTAACAACACAACAATCTCTACACACTATACAAGACAGTAGACAAGAAAGTTTAACCTGTTAATATCCTGTAATAAGAGATGCCTATAAAGTTTAGACAAGAAGACTAGAAGGAAAAGGTAAAAGAACAGCAATGCCTTAAAATAAGCATTTTTAATCCTAATAGGGGGCTGTGTAATTATTTATTTAAACTAAGATATACTACTTTCCTGCAAGGAACAAGACTTACTAAAAAATAACTTAATAAGCTATATACTAGAGACTACCTGCAGCTATTAGAAAAGAAGATATTTATATATATACTTCTTAATAGAGAAGGAGTGCTCTTCTAGCAATTTAAGGAATTAGGGAGGATTTACCCTAATGTATGTCTGCTATATAAGATACAAACAATACTATATAAAGCTTAGTAAGTACAAGGTTTTGCTGTTCTAAAAGCTTTAGAGCTGCAAGTAGTAGATATAGTTAATGTCTACCTAAATTAAAGAACATAGGAAAGGTGTAATAGTTAATATTACAACCTATAGCACCTAGTACCTAAGAAGGACAAAGGCGTTTAATAGATTAGTAATACGCAGCGTATAAATGCAGTTACTATACAAGATGTAAACCTACTACTAATAGTAGACGAGTTTTCTAAGAGGTTTACAGGATGTAAGATTATCTTACTTATAGACCTGTTCTTAGGATATAACTAAATTACACTATATCTAGAAAGTAGAGACATAATAGTGTTTTAAACACTAGTTAGGCTTATATAGTTATGCACGATAGTTATAGGTGCTACTAACTTAGTAGCAGCATTTTAATGTGTAATAATAAAAATTCTAAGAGACTACTAGCCTAATACTATGCTCTTTATTAACGACATTACATGTAGAGGGCTAAAAACTAATTATAGCAGAGAAGAATTATTACTAGGTATTTAATGTTATGTTCTTAAGCATATCTTGCAACTAGACAGGGTACTAACTAATATTAAATAAGCTAGAGGCACTGTGTTAGAAAAGAAGTATTATTTTCTTATAGAAAGGCTTAAGGTTGTAGGCTATAAGGTTAGCCCGCAAGGACGTTATCTTAACTAGAAGAAAGTTAAGAAGATTATAAACTAGCTACTATACAAGGATAAAAGGAAAGTACAATTCTCTGTAGGCATATACGTCTACTACTATATATAGGTAAAGGACTTTACTAAGATTGCGAAACCTCTGTTTACACTCTTACAAGACAATGTCTCTTTTAAATAGAGAGATACACAAGACGTAGTAATATACAAGCTAAAATATACTATATACAACGTACCTACACTTACGAACCTTAACTACACTAACACTAAGGATTACAAGATATTCCTTATAACTAATATAAGTTAAGACAGGGCAAAAGCATGTATTAAATAACTTAAAAAGGATACTAAGCGTTACCTAGTGCGGTTTAAAAGCACACTATAGTCAGCGCAAGAGAGATAATAGCACTCTACTAAGTTAGAATGTAAGGCTATGCTGTAGGCTCTTAAGAAGTTTTATACCTACCTCTATAATGTTTAATTTACTATAGAAACTAACGCAGTAACCCTTATTGCTTAACTAAATTGCTTATCTACTAATAATCTAGGATCTGTTATAAATAGGTAGATATTAACAATTCTTTTATAGAACTTTAACATTAAGCATATACTAGGATAGAAGAATGTAGTTGCAGATACACTATTAAGGTATCTAAAACCTAATAATTAGGAACTACTTTTAGAACCTAAGGAGGATTTAGAGGAGTTTATTAATTATATAATTAGAAATGTAAATGCACTAATACTAGTAGGATAGGCAAGGATACTCTGTTAGGAATTCTTAACAGAGTTAGAATAATACGCTTAATTTTTAGTTAACCTTAAGACTCCTAGAAATATAGAACTACAAGAACTATAAGCATAGAAGAAAAGAGCTCTAAACTTCTTTATATAAGACAGGATACTCTTTAAGAAAACATCTAGGAATATTGTAATCTAGAGAGTTGTAGATAATACTAACCTAAGAACAGCTGCAGTATAGAACGTACACAGTTAGATTAGACATAAAGGAGTTAACGCGGTATACTCTATACTTGCTTAGTAATACTAGTAGAAAGGAATATATAAGCACGTGCAGTAAAAGCTAGTAACCTGTCTAGATTATTAACTACAATCCTCTAAGAGGAAAGTTAATATGCTTACTAACACCTATAGTTTCGCTATTTAGGAGACTGTTGTAGTTAATGTAGTATACATGCCTTAGTGTTTTAAGAAGAAGTTTTTAGTTATTATAAGAGACTACCTTAGTAGCTAGCCTAGAGTAAAAGCCCTGTTAAACAACTAGTTAAAGACAATTGCAGAGTTTGTATATAAGGATATTATATGTTAATAGAGCACAGCGCGCAAAATTATAGTTAATAGAGAGCTTAATTTTACTAAGGTAGTATTATATCTATTAAATATGTATAGGATTAACTAAGTCTTGTCTTTAGGGCACAACTCTTAAGCTATAAGAAAGATTAAAGGAGGGCATAAGCTTATTATAAACGCCCTTACAAAGCTGCTAGACCTTAGGTTAAGAACTTGCTAACAGTTCCCCTTACAGACAGGATCTTAATACAGGAACAGACAAATAACTTACTATACTAGTTAGTTATAGGGCAGAACCTAGTACTTCCTATTAAACTTGCGCTGCCTACATAGCAAACGCTTCTATTTAGAGAAGTAAAAGACTGTACACAGCTGCTTACAATTTAAGCAATATAGCTAGATCTTAGAGATTAGTTTATAAAAGATACTGTTGCCTGTACTAACTAGATAAGAGCTGCTAAAAAGGAATACTAGGATAACACTAAGGAAATATAATATAAGAATATAAAGCTAAAAGACTTAGTTCTTCTCTAGAACTTTGTTTAGGAAATTAATATGTCTTAAGACTACAAGCTAGATACAAGATAGTTAGGCCTATACTGTATTTATAAAGCTAGACCTAATAGAGGAACCTATTATCTTAAAGACCTTAACAGTACACGCTTCCCCTACACGACACCTAGATAGCAATTAAAGCTATTTAGACAAAGACTTGTATAGGATATTATTAAGGAAGATTAAAGAAATATAAAGCTATAGAATCTTAATTATTAGGAGCGAACTAGCTCTACATTAGACATTTCTATCTTACTAGACTTGCCTAAGCTATATACAGAACTACAACTACATTTACCTCCTATAATAAGTAATAAGCTTTGTCCTTAAGTCGTTATTACTAAACGTCTTATAGAAGAAGAGCGTTAAGTATATAAACAAGACTTTAAAAGCTTAGACTCTAACTTAGATACTTTTATATTAGACAACTAATAGGCTATAGAACAGCCTATAGTTTTAGAAAGAGGAGGGGATACTATGCTAGTAGTACCTGCTATTACCTTTAGCTACTTGTTTACTAATTTCCTATGTAAAATTTAGGTACAAGCTACCTATCCTACTAATTCTAGGTGCTTACTGCCACACTAATACTATACTTAATTTCACGCACTCTTAAGGCAATAGCTAATTACAATAACTATTTTAATTGTAAAACCTGCTTATTTTAGCGTGATTTAGACCCTGTTTACCTCTACCTGCTAGCTAGCAGGATACCGCCACTACGCATAAACTAGAACTACAACTCTGCTAACTATCTAACTCCCTTGCTACATAAACTTTACTACCTTTTATTAAGGCAGTTACCTTCTAAGACAATAATAACAATAATACCCCCTCTTACAAACTAGTAGCAGCTAAAAACAACATTTAACTTACATTAGCTAACCTACTTAAATAATACTTCTAGCGCTGTTAGACAAGGCCTAGGGTAAGTAGCTACAGCTATAACTACTGCAAACACTAAGACTATTAAGAGTTTTTAACAACTTTAGAGTTATTACTAAGAAAGAAGACTATGTTATAGACTAAATCCCTAAGGTTGTATAGCATTAAGACAGGGTACTAGAGCTTGTAAAGCTTAGCAACAATATTAGGGTTATTAATATTTAAACTCTAGTAGACAAGATCCTTTTAAACGCTCTAAGACAACAACGTATTATTATAGATTATTAGTTTAACAACGCCTCTTACTAATTTAACCTAATTCTTAAGGTTATCCTAGGAGTAGGTAACCTTTATACTTAGCTCCCTAGACTTATAGACAAATATAGTAGTATTAAAGATTTCTAGGAACACTATCCTATTATTAGTGCAGCATCCTTAACGCAAGACAAAAGAGCTAAAGAACTAGGTAGAGCTATTGCAACTATAAAGAAGCTAGCTCTAGAATTTATCTAAGAATGCGTTAGCATTTACATGCCTTATATACTACTTAGTTACTAAGGATTAACTAATATAGCCTTTGTGTTAAGGCGTATAGATCTTAAGGATACTACTTAGTTTCTTAACGCTGCAGCAGCTTACTGTGTTAACTCTAAGAACTAAGGTAAGAAATAATATGTGTTAACAGCTAACTAGGCAATAGTATAACTGCTATGTAAGGACATTTATGCTTTTATTAATTAAAATAACTCTTACAACTAAGCACCTTACCTAGATATTAATAAGCAAGAGGCAAAGGAGCTTTATAATATCTGCGTTAAGCTGTAAGTCTAGAAAGAAGATATTAAGTTTAACCTATAGAAGCTACAGCCTAATGCTAGAGCAAAAGATAAGCAAGGTAAGCCTAATCCTTTCTATACGTTCTAGCAAAAGGTTTTTTAACTTATAGCTAAAGCTAAGGACTCTAAAACTAGCCTAGTCTACTCTACACAAAACGTTTTAAATAATAAGTATAGGCTGCTTAGTGTAAAGACGCATCTAATATATAGTATAGTTATCTCTATAACTGTAGAGCTAGGAAGGACCCTAAATAAGGCTTAAGCTATTAATTGCTATAGAAATCTTATAACATCTAAGACTTGCTCTCTAGGGACTTGTAGTCTATTAGTTATAACTAAGAATTTAAGGTAATCTACAGGAATGTTAGCTAGTTAAGGACCTAACTAATACTTAGTAATTAAGTTACATGAGTTTTAGAACGGAATAACTGTAGTACAACAAAGGCGTGACGCTGCTAACATCTAGGCAGGACGAGTTAGGACTAATGCTAGTAGCTAACAAGTCCCTGTACTACTGCCTTTACTAAGCTCTTGTGCTCTAAAAGCAACACTAGCCTAATAACAAGCAGCTACCTAATTAGATACTAACCTTAATAACGCTTCCTATGTGGACGAGGAGCTAGATACCCTTAATTAGGAACAGGAGATCTTTTAGGCAGGGTGTTATTATAAGAATCCTACTTTAGCTTTCCTTAAGTTGCTTAAGTAAGCTTACGTAAGGAAGCTAATTACTAATTTAGACTATGTTAAGGTTATTAAGGAATAGTACTGTAAGGTTAATATTAGACAACAGCCTAGCTCTAATAACTTATTATACAAGCAAGTATGGTTTATCTATAAGTACACTACTGCGAGTGTTATAGGTTTATTTAAGAGGGCTATGCTATCTAATATGCTTAACAAATGTCTGCTCTTACTATACGTAAGATAGAGCTACTAGTAAGAATTCTAATTAGACCCTATTATTTTAAAACTTTTTACTAGCAAATATCGTCTAGCTAAGCAAGATAAGGACCTACTAAGCTACTACTATTAGCCTTCTAAACTTAATCTCTATCCCCTCCCTACTTAGAACGAGGTTATTAATACTATAAAGTTTTAACTATAAGCTAAGAAGTTCTAACGCACTAAAAGCATTGTTACTAACACCTGTACTTAGCTGTTTAAGGACAGTTAGGTTAAGGATATTATTATTAAAACTTTTAAGATGTACTGCTTCTATCTACAACGTATAGACAGGAAGCTAAACCTTAGATAGCTACGTAACATGTACTACTTACTTATCTAATAAGCTACACGCACTAATCTAGGATACTAGTTATAATATACTATACTCTGCAAGGAATATACTTTAATTTCCTACCCCTACTACGCTAAATACGCTAAGAAGGGTAATTAAACTTACTTTAAGCACATTAATCTTAACCTTAAGTAAGCAATAACTAAAGGCCTTAGTACGGATATAATCTAAGGTAGCGTATTATTTAATAATAAGGATAAGAACAACTATATAGAGATACTTCTAGGCTTTTATAACTATGTGCTAGAGTACTTAAAGTGGCGCAAAGACGTAGGTGTTAAATTAATAAATAGTCTTATTAAAGGATAAGAAGATAAGACAGACTAGCTAGAGAACGCATAGAAACTAGCTCCTAACGCTTACTAAATAAAATAAATTTGCAAGGAAGAACAAGTTTAAATTTTATTACCTCTACTACTTTATAGATCTACTAGCCTAACTACTTGCAACCGCTGCACTATCCTTCCTTAGTTTATTATAGTCTGTAATAAAGTAATAGAGGTGCCTACTATAGGAACCTATAAGGAAATTTGAAAGGCTTATTATAACCTTACTACTACTCCTTATACTTCTTTAGGCTATTCTAACAAGTTTAGAAGAATTAATTAGCTATTCTTTGCTAATATTTATATTAAGTATAGGTTATAGATCTAGAAGGCCCTTGTTAGACAGGCTAAGTAGGACAATCCTCTTGTCTGTAAGGAGCTAAACAACATATTATAGAACGCTAATAAGGAATAGATTAACAACTATATTAAAGAACAATACAACTATGTGCTATAAAAACTATTAACCTATAGCTTATAGTGTAAGAATTAGAGAAGGACGCTTTTTGTGCTAATCTAGTTTAAGATTTCCTAGACTGTTTATACTTTACTAACCTTAGACAGAACCCTTCTTATATAACAAAAGACTAAGATAAGTAAAATACTAATTTCTCTTAAGCTAATTTGCTACAACGTCTCTAGGAGGAACTTAGCCTAGAGGCTAATAAGCACTAAGTTTTTTAGGAGAGCAAAGATTCTATAATGCTCTCCTCTACGCAACGCCTGCCTAGCGTTTGTTTTTAATTAGGTACTGTTATCTTAGATAACGTCTTAGTGCTAAGTACTCTAACTAGGCAGCCTCGTTATAGTCGCGTTTAATTAATATTAGAATCTTAAGCGCCCGCTACTCCTGTCCCTGCTCCTACCACTGCACCTGCACCTAGGCCACGTGCTTTAACTACTACCTAAGAACCTCGCCGAAGTGAACGTTTAAAGAAGTAAGAAAAGGTGTCTAGGCTAGATATAGGGTAATTAAGTTATATTTCTTTTGTTTTATTCCCTTTGTTTTGCTGTTTTTCCTTCTGCTAAGTAGGTCGCTTAATAGGGCCAAGCTCGCAAGAAGGGGAGGTATGTGCTGGTGCACTAGGTGATACCCGGCTGCTTACTAGGTTAGTGCTCAACCACCTGATCTAAACGTATATAGCTCGTTTTGAGGATCGAAACGAGCGGGACTTATTAATAAATCCTTCACTTTACAACTAAACTCCTGTACTTCTCTTCTAGATACAACCTATAATAAGATCTTTATCTTACCACCCTCGTTCTCGCATAACCTGACCACTAGCGATCTTATGCCCTCGTAGTAGTATGTCTTTATACACTCCAACACCCGTAAAATAGCAGTTACGCAGTGTCTAGAAGTGCTTACTTATAGGCCCTTTACTAGCCTTATAAGAGTAAAGGTATTATTATTTATTACTCTTATTTAACTTGTTAGTGCTTGTAGATTATTAAGCTGCTCCTAATCTAGATTTAGTTTAGAATACTACGTGTCCTTTTCCTTTTAAGGAAGTAATAAACTAATCTTATTATAAAACACTAAAGATCTTTCCTAGATTATTAAGAGTTAAATAAGCTTTTCTTAGCGCTATTGCTTATACTAGCTTATTACGCTTCTTGCTCGACTAGTCTAGTGTAATCTTAGTGCCTAAGGCGTCTAAAAAATTAGTAATTACTAATAGCCTAATAACCTTAGGAAGTAAGTAGATTGTTACTTGTTGATATAGTAGCTGCTACTTAGTATACTATTGCTTAGGGCCTATTTGTCCCTAGCAAGCCTTTTTAAGGTGTGATTTATACTGCGCTCTAATTAAATACTAAGTATTCTAATCTGTAGGTGCAAGATCCTCTTTTAGGATCTTTACTAAGGCTTAAAGGCTAGTAAGGTTTTAAGTAATTATGCTTATTAAGGCGTTGAAAAGCAGGTCTAGAAAAACAGTATTGCTAATCTAGTCTTTAACATTAGTAATCTTAGTAACTTCTTTTGTCTATTAAGCAGCTTGTACTTTATACTTATTAACTAGCTTGTTGTAATTATTCTTCTTATACTTAGCATTAAGTAATTAAGCCTTATATTTGCGTTAAGCAATCTTATAGTCCTCTTGTATTTAAGCGCTAGTGCTAGATAATAGAGCAACTAGCTGCTTAATATTCTGAGGCAGTTCTAGATACTATAGCTCCTGGTGATCTATTAAGGGTACGTCTAGGAGATTAGGATTAACCTAATCCTAGATGCCTTTCTCTGAGCAGTGTAGCCTTAATAGAGCCAACTAGGTTAGCTAGTCTAATTAAGCCTTAATAATCACCCCTAAGGGGACAAGCGGTGTAGTAGTAAGGTCTATATTAAAATAAGATGCTTAGTGTAGGATTACAACGTAAGTTATTTGTTAAGGTAACAACAAATTGATTAGTTAGTTAGTAGGTAGCTTGTATTAGAAAGAGGTTAATTGTATAATTAATAAGAGAGGTACAGCAGCAGCAGCAATCTGCTAGCTATGTTGTAGAGGAATAGAGGAGAGTAAAATGCTAATTAAATAGTTGACCTTACAGCTTGCTAATTGCGTAGTAGAAATTAAAACTATAATTAAGCGGCTAGGCTTATAACTGTGGGAGCTGAAAAGGAGCAATTGCTTAATTAGGAGGAGTGGAATAAGTGTATTAATCAACTAAGTGCTATAACAAAGTAGTCAATAACTACTTAAGAGGAATAAGACGATCTAGCCTGTATATATAGGCGCTAGCGCGATTGTCACGTGTTCAGCCTACCAGGATCACCTGCTCAACAGGGTGACCCGCATGTTGCGCATGTCAATACCCCAACAATATCTGCTACTTAATATTATAGAACTTAGAGATTAATTTTCTTATGCTAAGGTCTTTACAGCACTAGACCTCTTAGATAGATACTACTTTATTAAGATTAAGAAAGGTAAACAATAGAAGATAGTATTCTAAATAAGATATAAATACTACAAATACACTGCTATATTATTTAGGTCAATAAACGCCCTAGCAACATTTTAAGAACTTATTAACAACGTATTAAGAGTACACCTAGACATCTTTATTATTATATACTTAAATAATATCTTTATAACTCTAAGAACTTAAGAGATTATGTTAAACATGTCTACACAGTACTAAAGTGCCTAGATTAGTTTAACTTATAAATAAAACTTAAGAAATGTAAGTTTTAAAAGAATAAAGTTACCTTTCTAGAATATATTATAGGGGCTCAAGGAGTACAAATAAGTAAAGAAAAGATAAAAGTAATTAAGGAATAGCTACAACTAATAATAGTTAAAGAAATATAATTCTTTCTAAAATTTCTAAACTTTAACTAATAGTTTATTAAGGGTTATTCTAAAATTACTATTCTATTAATAAGACTTATAAGGAAGGAAATACCCTTTAAGTAGAATAAAGAAGTAGAGAACGCTTTCTAAACGCTTAAAAATATAAGTATAGAACTACTATGCTGTTATATATTCTAAGCAGGATAGTTACTACAAATTAAAATAGACGCATTAGACCTTACACTTAGAGGATACGCTAGCTTATTATACAAAGGCAAATAGCACCTAATTACTTATAATTCTCGCAAGTTTTTAGGACTAGAAGAACAATATAATATTTATAACAAGGAGCTACTAGTTATTATTAATTACCTAAGATATTAGAGAGTATACGCAGAAAGTTTCTTAGAACTTATAATATTTATAGATTACAAGAACTTAGTTAATTTTACAACTACTTAGAGACTTAACTAACGCTAAGTTTAATAGTTAGAGGAACTAAGATAATATAAGTTTAAGATTGTGTATATACTAGGAAAAGATAATAGAAGAGTAGACACTCTTAGTTAAAGACACAACATTATAGGAACTAAAAAGATAACTAACTCTGCGATACTATAGGTTAATAATAACAAATTATTAGGACTAGTGTAGACGCTTAACTTACTTATGCGTATTACGCATAACGTACTAGAAGAATTACAAGAAGCAATTATCTAATAACACTATAATAACCTAGTATATAGGCACCTAGGTATTATAAGAACTATAGAACTTATTAAGAGAAATTATAAGTTTCTAAAAATAAAGGATAAAATTACTACCTTTATTACTTAATATGTAGACTGTTAGAAGAACAAGCACAGCACACATGCACTCTATAGAGAAATATAAGTAATAGAACTACCTAACGCACTATAGTTAGACATCTCTATAGACTTTATATAAGATTACTAGTCATAAGAGACCCTATTACAAAGGTATCTTATAACGCAATTCTTGTAGTAGTTAATTAATATACAAAACAAGCTAAGTATATAGCCTTTAGAAAAGATTTTATAGCAGTACAACTTGCGTACACTATTAAAAATTAAGTTATTAGACATTACAGAATACTAAAGTTCATTATTTGTAATAGAGACAAACTCTTTACTTTAAATTTTTAGACAACACTACCTGCCGCAATTAGAACTAAAAGAAAGCTATTAATAGCGTATTATCTGCAGATAGACAGACAAACTAAACAAACAAATTATATAATAAAAGCATACCTTAGAATATATGTTAACGAACAACAGAATAATTAGGTATTATTACTACTTATAGCACAAATAGTATATAATAACAAGCTTTTAGAGTCTATAGGACAAACTCTATTTTACGCAAATTACAGAAGACACTTAAATCTCTTTATACATACACTTCTAAGCTTAAAAATAGAAGTAGCTATTATAATAGCTAACGAGCTAAAATTTGTACACGAGTTACTTAAGTAGACACTTAAGAAGGCCTAACGCTAAAGCCTTTTATATATAAACTAGAAACGAAAAACAGCACCTTAGCTAAAGAAGGGAGATAAATTATATTTGCTTACAAAGAATCTTCGTACTAAACGACCTAGTAAAGAACTTAATAACGTTGAAGTTAGACTATTTTTAATTCTTAACCAGAAGAGACTAGTTTCATACACACTTGACCTTCTACTTAATACAAAAACCTACCTAAGATTCTATGTTAACATGTTAGAACTAGCAGACCTAAGAACGCTACTTTAGAAGACCTTCTATTACAAGATAGAAGAAGAAAATAAATTTAAGATCAAAAAGATCCTTATACACTAAGACAACAATAACAGAAAGGAATACCTAGTTAAATAGTAAGGTTACCTAGACAGCAATAACACATAGGAACTAGACATAAATTTAACTAAGTAATAACAAATATTGCAAACATACAACAACTACACTAGGAATTAAACTAAGGACGTTAGTACACCTACTAGTAAAGAATAACTTACCTAAGCCTTATAACTACACTAACGTGTCGCAACACTTAAGCAGTAGAAATAAAACAAATAACGTACCTTATAAACTACTAGTACCTAGCACAATATTATTAACACCTCTATCAACACTAAGCTTAGTGACAAAGGCATTAATTAAACCTAGGGTAGCCTACATTGTAGACGAAAGGGCTATACTAATAGCTGCCGCAGGACAATTAGCTTCCTGTGCTATCTTAATTTTACTGGCAGCATCTATATTAGAAGCTAGACACAGCGCCTTTTTATAAGCACGCTCTTTAGCCTGCTTTAAAATTTTCTTATTCCGCAGCAAACGCAAAATTACTATTATAAGCAATTTTTTATTATTATTAACTTTCTTTTAAAACTTATTGCGAGTATAATCTAAAGACTCCTAAGACATGTTTACGCATGCCTAACCTAACTGCGTATACTTAGCACACTTTAAACAAGAATTAGGTATAACGTAATAAATAAGGCTTTCTAGGAAACAATAATTACAAGGAGCTTTAGCAGGATAGTTAGCATGAAGAATTTTAAAGCTAAGACGTAAGCAACGTTGACAGGAAGAAGACATAACAACTACTTTACTAATAACGCAGGGCAAGCTTTAATATTTTAATAGAAAACCCTAAAACACAAGTACGTAATTTGGGGACAAATTTAGGAAAGAGGAGGATAGTGTTACAATCTAAACTAAGAGACATAGGGGATAATCCTTTAGGGACTATGCAATATAAGTAGATAATTACAGCTAGGCAACTGCGCCGCTGTCACATAACCGCTCGCTAACGAATACGCTTATACACGAGCGCGACTATATAACTTATTATTAATAAGCGCTTATACACAAGCGTAACTACGTAACTACTTATCTATAAACGCTTAGCTACAAGCGCACGCTCGTACACGAGCGCTACAATCATTAGTATATAGTAGTAGGTAATATGCCCTTATAGCTTATTATGTTTAACTTAGAGTTTTATCTTAGTGTTTAATCTAAGGATTAAAGCTTACTTCTTAACCTTATGTTATTACATTAATCTTCTAATCGTGCTAACACACCCTCGTACTATTACATCGATCTTCCAATCGTGCTAGTACACCCCGTGTCTTTAGTACTCGTTCATTCTCCCGAGAACTAACCTAGATCATCTTCGGACGATCTTCACATTTTCCTGTTCGTCTAGCTTACGTTCTTCCGCTTATTTTAATAAGCTACTTAGAGGAGACTTAGCCTAGTATATAAATGCTACTGCTTCAAACAAATCCTTTTGCTTGTTAATTGTTGTTGCTTTTAATTAAGTGCTTAACTTACTAGAGGTTAAGTAACTGCTTAAACTTCTTAAAGTATTGTTAGGTAAGCAACTTAGATAGTCTATCAGCCGGGATAATTGCTGTTTCTAGGTACTTAACTTGAAATAATCCTTTAGCATGTTCTTGCTGCAGTTACATATTTTGTATATTGATATACTTCAATTAAGTGCTGATCTGCTTGTTTTTTTTAACTACAAGCCTAATTGTTTGTTAGTTATTACATTAGACTGTCTAGACGTCTCCTAGATCAAGAGACAGCTTGCGGAAAAAGCGCTTAAGGGCTATAGTTTTCTTTATAGTGTGCTCAAGGGCGAGTAGCTTAGCTTTAGTATTTAATGTAGTATCTGTAGTCTGCCAAGCTGCCTTCCAAAATATTAGACTACTATATAAAATAGCTATATAACTATAAGAAAATTGATAAGTTTTCTAATTATCTGCACAAGAAGCGTTGCCGGCAATTATGAAGTTTATGCTATTATAGTTTCTGTACTAGATCGCGTCCTATCTTGTCTAATAGAGGTATATAATTACCTGTTTAACAGCTCTTATATACTAATTACTAAAGTTTGTAAGGAAGTGTAAGAGCTTTAAAATTAAGTAAGCAACATCTAGACGCAGCATTATAGCTATGTACAGTACTAATTTAACTGTTTTTTAGTAGACCTTAATCTCTTGCTTAGTTGCTTCGCTAGTGTTCTTTTTTTATTGTAGTTTAACGTCCTTTCTCAGCCTAAAAGGCTATATAAGACGTGTAGGTTTAGGACCTACAGGTATCTACGTAGTGTTTTCTAATATATAATTCATTTACAAGGAGGGGTTCGTCTAAATAAAGATGAGGCTCGTAGCCTAGGGTAGTTTTAATGAGGAGCTTTCTCTGTCCTTTGTTAGGCTCAAAGCCTAGAGTAGTTTTAACAAGTATCTCTCTCAGTCCTTTGTTTTGTAGGAAGTATATAGAGCTAGTATGCTAGTCTAGTTATCTCCTTTACTTCTTATTTGTTGTTGTTGTAGGCTATCCTAGCTGCCCTCTTGTATTGCTTATATAGATACGCTAAGCAGTTCGGTATAGGGTCGATATATTAAGTCAGTATATTGAGTTGGTATAGGGATTTCGGTGTAGGTAGATAGCTAGGAGCAAGGTGCTAGGAGCAAGGTGCTAGTCTAGCTATCAATTCTAATGTGTAGGTCGGTATATTGGGTCGGTATATCAAGTTGGTATAGGGGTTTCGGTCTAAGTAAATTGCTAGGAGCAAGGTGCTAGGAGCAAGGTGCTAGTCTAGCTATCAATTCTAATGTGGAGATCGGTATATTAGGTCGGTATATTAAGTCGGTATAAGGATTTCGGTGTAGGTAGATAGCTAGGAGCACTAGCTATCCATTCTAATGTGTAGGTCGATATAGGAGGTCGGTATATCGAGTCAGTATAGGGATTTCGAGTAATAGATAGCTAGGTAGATAAATCTATTGGTTCACTACGCTAATAAATCTATCTACTTAAGTAGAAAGCTGGTGCTTTGTTAAGTAGGAGTTAAATTACTTTTAATTAAACTCTAAAATCAGCTTGCGCACAGACTACTTGCAGAGTTTTCAACAGTTAACTACTCTGTTTCTCTACAACTAGCTAGCGCGCACGCTACAACACCTGCACCTAGAGAACAAGTATCAGAAGCTGATTTTGTGAAGGCTTTTAAGATAGTTAAGGCGAGAAAAAGGCAAAGCTAGATCTTTTTCTCGCCTCAAAAAGTTGGTGTTCGATGGCTAATGTTCTTAATTAGCTTTTCTAATAGCAATAGAGTCTTTAGAAAGCTGCTATTCTCTAGCTTAAACTTCTTTAGGACTTTGTTAATGTATATATTATGCACAAGCCTAATTGTGTACTTCTTACAATCTTTAATTAATTTAATACTAAGAAACTATTTAAATAATCCTTATTCCTATATTTGGTACTTGTCTAAAATTATTAACTAAAAATATATTGCGCTCTGCTTATAATCTTTTGCGAAGAGCAGTAGAATATTATTTATATAAAATAAAACTAGGATCCTCCTAGTATATTGGAAGAATAGGCAGGGCTCCTCTAGTAAGGCAATTAGTCTAATTTCTCTTAGTAATTGTAAAAACTCCTTATACTACAACAGTAGCAAGTCTTGTAATTTATAAAGTGCGAAATTAAGCTGTACGCACTTCTTAGGCTTCTTAAAGCTATCTAGCAGTTTACAGATTACTATGTTATCTGCTGTACTTAATGCATTAAGAAATGCTCCTACACTATTATATTGTTTAATTTCTAGATCATTCTTAGCGGCGATAGCTATCGCTGGTTAGAAGGACTTTGCTGCTAATATAGCAGTGTATGTTAAGTTAATTAGGGGTTTTTTTTTAAAAATTACTTCTTACAACAATCTGCGCCTTGCATTTAAAGAAGAAGCTGTTTTAATTGAACTTATAAGTCTAAAGCTATTTTGAAAGTATTAGGCGATTATCTGCTTCTTCGTTTAATATCTTAGTCCAAGTCTTATTCTTACTGAATTAATTAATTTCTTTTCTACAGGCAATTTTTAAAAAAGGTTTGTTACAAACCTAAAGAAAGGAACAAAGACAACTATGTAGGAAGACAGTAGCAGGAAGACACTCTAGACAAACAAGACAAAGGGAAGGTCTTTGTCTACTAATAGATAACGCTACCCTGCAGGACACGTGACCCTACAGTCTTAGTAGAAAGCTTTTATAAGATAAGTCACGTATGTCCTACAATCTTCTATAATGTCCTACAATATACTACGCATAGGATAGTGTTAAACTATAAGACACATAGGATAGTGTTAAACTATAAGACACATAGGATAGCTATAAGTATATAGTATTAGGCACTAAACCCTTATAGCTTAGTATATTTAACTTCGTACAAGACTCTAGTATTTAATCTAAAAATTATACTTTGTTCTCTACCTTTTGTGTTATTACATTAATCTACTAATTATGCTAACACACCCTTGTACTATTACATTAATCTACTAATTATGCTAGTACAACTCCCTTATCTATCGCACTTACTTATTTCTAAGAACTAACTTTTAAGTTATCTAAAGATAACCTTTACACTTTAAACACTTTTAAGATAAGTAATACTGCTATAGACACACCTACTAATTCCTTTACTAAGAGGACTACGAGCCGCGCTAATAAGCCTAAGACTTATTATAGTAATTATAGCAAGCTTAACGCTTAGCTCCTCTAGGTTAACAGATACTTCTACATTTAAGGAGATAAGATTAACAACAATAATAAGGTAGTCTTAGCCTCTACATATCTTTAAGGAGCTATAGAGAAGTAGGCTAACTTAATCTTTTAAAGCTATATAGATAGTGCTATTATAGACGCTAATAACATAGCTCTAGTTAAAGACTAAAATGCCTTTGAAGCTAAAATAAAAGAAGTTTTCTTACCTCTTAAAGAATCTATGGTTGTAGAGCAGATGATTTAAAGACTATAATAAACTAAGTTAACTACTAACTATATAACTAAATTCTAATAGTACAAGATAGTTATTGAATAAGATAACAACACTTTATTATAGATATACTAATTAGGCCTTAAACTTACTATATAATAAAAACTTATAAGAAGTAGAGCTAACCTTAACATACTTAACAAACTTATAGCTAAAGCTATTAGAGTTAATAATAAACTTTATAAGCTTATATTAAAAGAAAAGTTATTTGCGCTAGAGAATTACACACCTAAGAACATAGACGCTTAAGCATGTTAAACATTTTAACGCCTATACCCTAACTAAGAACACTAGCGAAACTATATACCTAGGACCTCAGAGTATTACGCTGTTAATAGCTATAAGCTAATGCACTTTAATAATATTAGTAAGAGACTAGGAAGGAAGAAGTTTATGTATAATAAAGATAACAAGAAGGTTACTTATTATAAATATAGTAAGAAAGGTTATATAAGACAAGACTACTAAAGCTAAAGTAAGGTAACTTAACAACTTAATGTTATTTACTGTATAGAATTTAATAATAATCTAGATAATAAATAGAATGTTGTTATAAAATCTACTATTACAATTTAAGAATAGGACTAAGTAAGTATTAATAGACTAAATAACTTAGTTATAATTACTCTAGAGGAAGCCTTAAATAACAATATTTCTAAGATAATGCTAGACAAAGATATAAAAGTAGTCCTAGTAAAAGAAACTAAATACAGCAAGATAGCTAAGTTTGAGGAAAGCTATTAACTAGCTATATTAATTATATAGGAAGAGCTAGTAGTACATAATAAAGAGATAGTTTTTATATATATATAGAAACTCTTTACTTATACTATAAAAGACAGACATAATATTAGCATATAGGTACTACTACTTATAAAGACTAGATACTTTATAGATCTAGTAGAGAAGACTAATACCCTACTTAGGTAACTTAGATAACTTAAAGAAATCTTTATAGAAACCTATTGGCTTCGGCCTTATGAGACAACCTTTTGATGTGACTACACATTTTGTAGACACCTTTTTGGTAAAAAAAAAAGATTTATTGCTAACGATAGGTATTAGGGCTCATGCCCCCTTATTTAGCATTGCCGGCCCGCAATTAGTGTGTCGCATGTTTAGACAGAAACAAAGATACGCGATATCACTCTATCTAACCCTCTTAACTAATAACTATTTACTGCTGACTACAACTTCTGTCGTCTCTATCGCTATCTTAGCAGTGTTGCAGTTGCGGCGTTTCTAGCATACGCCTATACTTAGATATGAATATACAACAACAGCGTTACTATCTAAGCACAGCTCTCTTATCCCTAGAAACAACTTACAAAATCCTCCTGCTTATTAGTTTATCTTAGCTACTTAATAGCTGTTTTAATACGCTCTTGCTCCTTGTAGAGCTACTGCAAGGTCTCTCTACTAAAGTTACATTTGCGCAAGAGGAGATTAGTAAGATAACACACTATTACTACACCTAGACTATTAATATGCGTAACGTATTTAATAAACTTGCTACTAAATAAGCCTTTTACAACCTTTATTAAAACTTTAACATCTATAATACTAGACGTATTAATAAAGTGTTAATAAATAATAGAATTTAACCTCTACGTCTACCTAATTACTATAAGAGCTACCGCCGACAGCTCCTCTTTAACTAACTAGGGAGGCTGCTTAACAAAGGTAAACGCGGGCTTTATAATCTACTACTATAGCTTCTTGTATAGTAACTTAGTAAGGTCTAACTTTACTTAATGTAAGCTATTAGTCTTTGTGTTAAACAGGGAGAAGAATAGTCTAAGCATTATATTATTTGTATACAGTACTGTGTGGTGTAGGAAATCCTAAAGGTAAGAAGCAGCAGGCAGGGAGCTTTTATAAAGTATTGCAGGCTCCCGCTGTAGTAACGTACGTGTCCTTACCCTCCTCTACCTCTACCTCCTCTACCTCTATTGCAATCTTGTTGCTAGCTATAGGCTAGCAATTGCTGTTAAACACGTTTTAATTAGTGTTGTTTTTTAGTACCTTTAGCAAATTTTTTAACTCTAATTTTGCTTAGTAGTCTAAGCTTTTCTACTCTAAGCGCTTAGCGCGTGGACCTTATCCACTTACTGTTTAAATTTTGTTAACTACACACAATCTTTTTTTAACTTTTGTAACTAATTAGTAGAGGGCAGCTGCTTTTTACTTTTTTAGAAAACCTATTTTGACTACAACAACAACAACCACCACCTTTGATACTTTAAAAATAAATAGAACTCTATAGAGGAATATTCCTAGACTATAGCTAGTATACTAATTTACTAAAGGAACTGTAGAAGAAAGAACTTACTTTAGTAACAACTATTAATAAGGCTATATATAATAATTTTGTATAAAAATAAACTAAAGAAACTAAAGTTTCCTAGAATAAACTAACACGCTAGCTCTTAGATAAAGAGATAAAGGAGATTTATAATAAACTTAAAGTAATATAATAATAGTATAAGGCTTAAAATAATGGCTGTGCTAAGGATATATACTACTAAATAGACCTACGTAACCTAGAATATACAAAGTATTTATAGACTACATATATATATAACAACTATATAACTTATTGTTTTAATAAAAGTAGATTAGGATAGTTTTCTAAGAGACTAATAGGGATGCCTAGATACAAATACTAATAGTATAATTACTTTAACAACAAATACGCAGTACATATATAAAATAAGAGACATAGCTTATACTTTTATAAATATAATAATCTAGAAGAATCCCTGGAAATATATATAATATAGTAGAAAGATTACAAGAATAGAACTAGTATATAGAAGTATAACTAACTCTTACAGTACACATGCTTTAATATTAAATGCAATAAACATCTTATTATAAAGAAATTCTATAAATTTAGTAGATAGTCTTTTTTAGATAGACGCCCTAGACACCTAAAACTACTAGAGAGATTAACGTAATAAATCTCCTAAGCCTCCTTAAGCTTATAGTAAAGCTTAACAAATACTAGATATAAGTACTAGTAGACTTTAGTGTATAGGCTAACTATATTTCTACTTAAGTAGTACTAGTAGCAAGTCTATAACTACTAGAAAATAGAAACTTTTTCTACTAAATATAGCTAACAGTTAGCTTATGCGAGGTAAAATAATAATTACTTATATACTTACCTTCGTAAAGCTCCGCATTTAGGAACACTAAGAAGAAATAGACCTAGACGTTTTTAGACTAGCTATTTACAATATTATATTAAGACTTTTTTATTAAAAAGAATATAACTTATAAATAAACTAGAAGTTAAAGAAGTTTTTATTTAAGTACAGTAGACTTAATATAACTATAAGCTAGCCTATATATTTAATAACTAAGATAGTAAATAAGAGGAAGATTAATACTATTGCTAAAAGATAGTACACTTTAACTAAGAATAGCCTTAAGACAAGAAGGTTTTACTTAATAAATACTAGAAGAGCTTCTTTAGATTATAAAGTTGGAGTTTTAAAGATATATATAACTCTAGATATTCTAAAAGAATAAAAAGAATTTTAGCATTTCTTTATAAAAGTAGTAGATAGCAAAGCTTTACTAAGACACTAATTCTAAAACTATAAAATTATTTTAGAACAAGGGAAAACTCTACTTTTTAAACTAATTTATTAACTATTAGAGATAGAACTTAAGATATTAAGAGAAAAGCTAGATAAGGATTTAGTAAAAGGCTATATAAGACTTTTAATATTACTAGTAGGATTCTTTATACTCTTTAAACTAAAGAAAAATAAGCTACTAAAAATATGTGTTAACTATTAGAAGTTAAATAATTTTATAGTAAAGAATTAATATCTACTACTAAATAGTATAAAACTTAAAGATTTATTGTCTTATACTAAGGTTCTTACAGCACTAGCCTTATAAAATAGATACTACTTTATTAAAATTAAAAAAAGTAAAGAATAGAAAACAGCATTTTAAGTAAGATATAAATACTTTAAATATACTTTTATACTGTTCAGGTTAATAAACGCTTTAGCAATATTTTAGGAACTTATTATCAATATATTAAGAGTATACCTAGACATCTTTGTTATTATATATTTAGATAATATCTTTATCTACTCTAAAAACCTAAGAGATTATGTTAAACATGTTTATATAGTACTAAAGTGCCTAGACTAGTTTAACCTATAACTAAAACTTAAGAAATATAAGGTTTAAAAAACAAAGTTACTTTTCTAAAATATATTATAAAGGCACAAGAAGTACAGATAAGTAAAAAAAAAATAAGATATTAAATAATAACTATAACTAATAATAATTAAGAAAATATAATCTTTTTTAAGATTTCTAAACTTTAACTAATAGTTTATTAAGAATTACTCTAAGATTACTATTCTATTAACAAGACTTATAAGGAAGGAAATAATCATGAAGTAGAGTAAAAAAGTAAAGAACGCCTTCTAAACGCTTAATAATATAAGTATAGAACTACTATACTTTTACATATTCTAAGCAGGACAACGACTAGAATTTAAAATAGACACATTAGACCTTGCACTTAGAGAATACGCTAGCTAACTATATAAAGATAAATAGTACTTAATTGCCTATTATTCTTGTAAGTTTTTAGGACAAGAAGAATTATATAATATTTTAAACAAGGAGCTATTAGCTATTATTAATTATCAAAGATATTAGAGAATATACGCTTAAAGCTACTTAGAACTTATAATATTTATATATTATAAGAACTTAGTTAATTTTATAACTACTAAAAGACTTAACTAATACTAGGTTTAATAGTTAGAGGAATTAGAATAGTATAAGTTTAAGATTATGTATATACTAGAAAAAGATAATAAAAAAGTAGATGCTTTTAGCTACAGACATAATATTGCAGGAATAAAAGAGATAACTAATTCTACAATATTATAGGTTAATAACAACAGACTATTAGAACTAGTATAGACACTTAATCTACTAATACGCATTATATATAATATACTAGAAGAATTACAAAAGGTAATTATTAGGTAATATTACAACAACTTAGTATATAGTTACCTAGGTATTATAAGAACTACAGAACTTATTAAGAGAAATTATAAGTTTCTAGTAATAAAAGATAAGGTTACTACTTTTATTGCATAATATACAGACTGTTAGAAGAATAAGCAGAGCATATATGTACCTTATAGAGAAATGCAAGCATTAGAATTACCTAACAAACTATAATTAGATATTTCTATAGACTTTGCTATAGGATTACTAGTCTTAAAAGACCTTGTTATAAAAGTATCTTACAACGTAACTCTTATAGTAGTCAACTAATATACAAAATAAGTAGAGTATATTTCTTTTAAAAAAGATTTTATAGTAGTACAGCTTACGCATATTATTAATAAATAAATTATTAGATATTACAGCATACCAAAATTAATTGTTAGTAACAAAGACAAGCTCTTTACCTTAAATTTTTAGATAACACTACTTGCCGCAATAGAAACTAAAAGAAAGCTATTAATAGCATACTACCTACAGATAGATAGATAGACAGAATAAAGAAATCACACTATAAAAGCATACCTAAGAATATATGTTAATTAACAATAAAATAATTAATTATTATTACTACTTATAGCACAAATAGTATACAATAATAAGCTTTTAGAGTCTATAAGATAGAGTCTATTTTACGTAAATTATAAGAGACACCTAAATCTCTTTACATGTATACTTCTAAGCTTAAAAATAGAAGTAGCTATTACAACAGCTAATAAGCTAAAGAAAGTATATAAGTTACTTAAAACAATACTTAAGAAGGCCTAACGCTAAAGTATTTTATATGTTAATTAGAAATAAAAAACAGCACCTTAGCTAAAGAAGGGGGATAAAGTATACTTACTTACAAAGAATCTTCGCACTAAATAACCTAGTAAAGAGCTTAACAATGTTAAAGTTAGACTATTTTTGATTCTTAACTAGAAGGGACTAGTAACGTATACACTTAACTTTCTACCTAATGCAAAAATCTACCTAAGATTCTATGTTAATATATTAAAACTAGTAGACCTAAGAACGCTATTATAGAAAATATTTTACTATAAAGAGCAGGAAGACAACGTCTCTAAAGTTAAGAAAATTCTTATATACTAGAACAACAATAATAGCAAAGAATACCTAGTTAAATAGTTAGGTTACCTAGACAGCGATAATATATAGGAACTAGACACAAACCTTACAAATTACTAATATTTACTAGCGGAGTATTATGTAAAGTAGAAAGGAACTTATTAAGGATAAGATTACTCTTAAGGACTAATAGTATATAAGCACTCTAGTTAAGCGCAAGAGTGCTTAGCATTATTCTCTCCTCTAGAATAGCTATGTTATAATCAACTAGATTAACTGCCTCTAGAGCCTTAATCTCCTCTATAAATTTTCTAGATTTATCTACTTACTACTATCCCTAACGCTTTAATATCTTTAATTATTTTTAGAGTTAATTGTTCTTAGCACAAGCTACTAACAGCATATCTAATACTACTACCTCTACCTAATCTACATTAACCTCTTGTTACTCTAAACAAGCTAGTTCTTTATCTAGTTTAGATAAGTCTAGCAAAAGCACGTCTACTAGCTTATAACCTTTTATTCTATTATAATAATAATTCTTACACCTCTTTTGCAATAACAATATTTAGTACTCTAGATTCTTCTTTACGTAGTATTTGTAAGCAACTATAGTAAGATCTCTAGTAGCATTTATGCAATTACTAATATTATAATAATAGGTAGTACTGCGTAAAACTATTAGCTTAATTTATAAGGACATAAAAGTAGAAGAGGAGGATAGTATTACGAACTTAAAGAGAGGAACACAGACAACTATGTAGGAAGACAGTAGTAGGGAGACACCCTAGATAAATAAGACAAAGAGAAGGTCTTTATCTACTAATAGATAATGCTACTCTGCAGGACACGTAACTTTATAGTCTTAGTAGAAAGCCTTTATTTATTTTTAAGGTATCAAAGGTGGTGGTTGTTGTTGTAGTCAAAATGGATTTTCCAAAAAAGTGAAAAGCAGCTGCCCTTTACTAATTAGTCGCAAAAGTCAAAAAAAGATTGTGTGTAGTCAACAAAATTTGAACGGTGAGTGGATGAGTTCTAGGAGGAAAGCTTAGACTACCGAGCAATAATTAGGGTTAAAAAATTTGCTAAGGTACTAAAAACCGACACCAGTTAAAACGTGTCCAACGGCGATTGCCAGCCTATAGCTAACAACAGGATTACAGTAGGATTGCAATAGGATTGCAACATAATGCAATAGAGGAAGGAAAGAACACGTATGTACTGCAGCGGGAGCCTGTAATACTTTATAAAGCTAAAGCTGCTGCTTCTTACCTACTACTTCTTACCTTTTAAACAGCACTGTATACAAATAATTCGCATATAATACGCTGTACTGCAACATAGCGTGCAACCTCCGCAACAAGTATCTCCTTAACCTCAACTCTTATCTAAAGACAGGAAGCTTTCCTGTTGTACACCTAGCCCCTAAACTAGTCTAGCTTAAGCTAATTATGCGGACACCTAAGTTTATTAAGTATCTACAAACTTAGCCTCTTTAGGACTTTACAATTATATCCCTTATAAACAACTCTAGAATCCGCGATATCTTTATATACGAAAAGAATGTTAAGCCTCAACTCAGCTAGTTGTAGAAGGAATACAAGATCTACAGGGTGTTCGCCAATACTAGCAAAGTACTTAAAATACTCTACTTTAGTATCCCTCTCTTCTTGTTAATCGTGCATAGGCTGAGTAAAGAAACTATTAACTGGTTAGGCCAGCTGTTGCATGACGTCGAAATGGCGATAGAGAAGAAAGAGGCGGGAAAGGAGGAGTGGGAGTTCTATCGTCGTATGTATGGGTCAGAAAGCAAGGCGATGATGGTGTAGAAAGCCTTTATAAGATAAGTTCCATATGTCTTATAATTTTCTATAATGTCCTATAATATGCTACGCATAGGATAGTGTTAAACTATAAGACATATAGGATAGCTATAGGTATATAGCATTAGGTACTAAACCTTTATAGCTTAGTGTGTTCAACTTTATATAAGACTCTAGTATTTAATCTAAAGATTATACTTTGTTCTCTACCTCTTATGTTATTATATTAATCTACTAATTGTGCTAAAACACCCTCGTACTATTACATCAAGCTACTAATCGTGCTAGTACAACCCCCTCGTCTATCGCACTCACTTATTCCCGAGAATCAACTCTTAGGTCATCCAAGGATAACCTTCACAAGGACCTTATTAAATGCTAAAGCAATTGCTTTTATATTTTTAGTAGTTTAAGTAAATTGTCGCGATACAGTTAAACATTTAGCTTTAGCTTATGCTTAGTAAGCAAAGCTGCTATAACTACGTAATTAAAAGTTATATAGCTTACTTAGTCTTCCAAAGTTGCTTGCAAACCTAGCAGGTACGTATTACAAAAATTATTTTATAATAAATTCTTATAATCAACAACTAATGCATTAACACTACCTGTGCTTTTACCTTTAAGTTAATTGTTAAAATCTTGAGTTGCGTCCTTACGCTTACGCCTGCTACCTAGCTTATACAGTTAATGTCGCATATACCAGCCACGCGCCTCAGCCACGAGGCTCAGAGATTTCACGCCAAGCTCGGATACTTGCATCCGAGCTCTACAAAACACTTGCCGTGCTCTGAGGCATCCCTCCAAGCTCCACAACTGTCGTCACAGACTACAGTATTTTCTTTGTATTTATAGAGCGTCTTAGACGCAGGTAGAAAGACAGAATCAACCATCCGGTTCTCCTAAACCACTGTTACCAGCTCCTTGTTCTCCACAGTTAAAAAAACAATTTGTAAGCTAATTTAGACTTTTGCCTACAATTGAAGCACTACGTCTTATAAGCAAAGGTTTAGCTTGTAATTACCTACCTTGTCTGCTGCTTAAGGCTTGTAATAATTCACGCCCTACTTTCCTGCTTACCTAAGCAGGTGTTCTATCACTACGAGCTAGCGCGTTCAAGTCTTTAAGCACAAACTGTTAGACTAGTAATAAGTTGTTAAGCTTATTTAAAAGAGGCTCCCCACCTTTAATTAATAACTAATTAGCTCTTTTTAGCAAGCGCACTTTAGTTTAACTATAAATAACTCCGCAATTAATTGCGTTGTCGCTCTCTATAGTCTCCAGTTTAAAAGTAAGTTTTAAAGTAGCAAGACAAGTATTTTGCTGCTAATTTAAGCAAGTTTCTAATAGCGCACTAGCCTTGTACTCTATTTACTTACCGTATTCTAATTTATTCTTGTTTTTAGTTAATAGGCATTTTTTACTGCTTATAATAGTAAATAAATTACTTTTAAGACCTGGAATAGTTAGCTGCATATTCTAATCTACTATTCTTTAAACATGCAAGAGGTCTTAGTCTTTTTCTAGATTAACTAGCTTGCTATTATAAAAGATTTCTACAATCTTAATTACTTAATCTATAACAGCTTTTTCTTGAAATTTCTTTTATAAAATTAACGTTTATTAAAAGTTACTTTATTTTTGTTTTTTTAAGGTGTCAAAGGCGGTGGTTGTTATTGTAGTCAAAATAGGGTTCTAAAAAAGTGAAAAGCAGCTACCCTCTACTAATTAATCGCAAAAGTCAAAAAAAGATTGTGTGTAGTTAATAAGATTTGAACAGTAGGTAGATGAGTTCTAGGAGGAAAGCTTAGACTACTAAGCAATAATTAGGGTTAAAAAAATTTGGTAAGGTACTAAAAAAAAACACTAGTTAAAACGTGTCCAACGGCGATTGCTAGCCTATAGCTAGCAATAGGATTACAGTAGGATTGCAATAGGATTGTAATATAATGTAATAGAGGGAAAGGATACGTACCTACTGCAGCGGGAGCCTGTAATACTTTATAAAGCTAAAGCTACTGCTTCTTACCTACAACTTCTTACCTTTTAAACAGCACTGTATACAAATAATTCGCATATAATACACTACACTGCAACATAGCGTGTAACCTCCGCAGTAAGCATCTTCTTATTCTAGGCTCTCTTCTAAAAAAAAGCATCCTTTGCTATTGTCTACCTAGCACCTAATTTAGTCTAACTTAAACTGCTTATGCAGACACCGAAAATTTATTAAGTATCTTAAAACTTAACTACCTAGCTAGACTTCTAAGTTTATAAAAATCTTAAATAAGTCCTTTATCTGCAATATCTTTATATATAAAAAGATTGTTAAGCCCTAATTTAGCTAGTTATAGAAGGAATACACAATCTCTAGGGTATTTGCTAATACTAGCGCAGTACTTAAGATCTATTGGTTTAGTATCCCCTTCTTCCTATTTGTTATATAAGGGCTAAGTACAGAGACTAGAACCTAGCTTAAACAGCTATTACAAGACGTTAAATTAGTAATAGAAAAGAAAGAGGCGGGAAAGGAGGAGTAAGCTGTCTATTATTGCGTCTATATGTTAGTAAGCAAGGCGATAATAGTGTTACTACTTTACTTTATCTAGGAGCGCCTAGCAGTAAAGTAATAAGAATAGGCAGGATAGAGCGTGTTAACTTAAAAGGCAATTTGCGTCTTTGTCTTACTTTTTTTTGTTTCTGTCTAAATATGCGACACACTAATTGCGTGCTAGCAATGCTAAACAAGGGGGCATAAGCCCTAATACCTGTTGTTAGCAATAAATCTTTTTTTTACTAAAAAGGTGTCTACAAAATGGGTGGTCACATCAAAAGGTTGTCTCAAAAGGCCGAAGCCTATTAAAAGTTACATTATAAGTAGTAATTACTTAATTAATTGTTAGTACTTATATGTAGTATGTAATAGAGGCTTAATAACTAACTTAATAACTAATATAGCTGCAAGAATTAACTTTAAATTCTTAAAAATTATGCTTAGCTGCCTTCACCTTGTTGAAAGGATAAGCTCGGCAGCTATAGGCATAGATTCTACTCTAGTCTAGGCGTAGATTAGGAGTCTAGTGTCTAATCTTAAGTAGTTAATAGTATTAACAATATTTCCTAAACTATTTTTTAAGCATCTAATTAAGGAATTAATAACTATAGATCTTAGTAAGGCTTATTCTATGTAGGTAAGCTGCTGCATTTATAATTACTAGCTAAAGCTTAGCTAGTAGATTAGCGCTTATGCGCATCTTAATAGCCTTTATAATTAGTTTTGATTTAGCTCTCTCTACTAAGCTGTTTAGCTTATAAGTATATAGTAGTAGCATTTTAATCATAATTCCTTTTTCTATAGCTTGTTTTATATATCTTAATTGCCCTCTCTTAGGCAATGTAGCAGTAATATTATTTTAATTAATCTCTATAATTTTCTACTAATATTTTCGCTTAATTCTTGCAGCAAAGCCTTTAGTTACAGGTATAATATTGCTTAGTGGCCTTAACTAAATATTATAATTATACAGCTTGCCTAAGTAATCTGGCTTAATAATTAACGCCTATCTTATAAGTAGCTAACTAGTTAAGAAATTAAATAAATCTTATAAAATCTTATAAGAAAGTTATATTAATTTTGTTCTTAATTGCTATAAGATTACTTGTAAGGCATAAGCTGTTGCGTAATAATTATATTTTAATAGCTTCTTGCTAGTGATCTTAATGTTCTACGCTAAGCATACTAAGACTTTAATAGCCTGTATTCTAAGTGTCTTCATTATTAATGCTATAGGTTCTTATTACTAGTGTGTACTTAAAGTTTCTTAAATTGCGCTACAGCGTTTATAAGTAGTAGTTAAGCTAAGTAAGAAGAAAGTTGCTTGTATTTAATAAATATAAAATTAAAGTAACACTTAAAGTTAATTTAGACAACATTTTTTTAAATTTTTTTAAATTGCAGGGTATAATTATATTTTTAATACTAAATCCCTGCCTGCTTAAGCCGTGCTTCTAATACAACATTTACATAGAAACCTAGTATAACTCTAACATTAGTAAGCAGAAGATTAGCTGTCTTAAGGGTAGCCTTGCTATGTAGGACGTTTCTAGCAGCCTGTTTCTTATACTAGTAACCAAGATAATTTAAGTGCTTATTTTAACAGTCTTGTCCGTAGCGCATTTACTAAAGGTGCATAGTACTATTTAATCTATAGTATTAACTAAATAGACTGCTAATCTACTATCTATAATTGTGCAAAGGGATAAGGCATAAGGAGTAAAAGCTGTACTAAACACATTTAGCCTAATTTCTTTAAAAAAAATTCTTTAAGTTAATCAATGCTAAAACTAATAAGCTAAAGTAAGATCTACTTAACTTATTAGTAGCTAATCAGCTAGTGCTAGTTTTTTAGCCTTCCTTCTTAATTTAGGTGCGTAAGGTTGCCTATTTATTGTTGTTTTATTAATTAAGAATCCTTTTTTGTCTTTGTCTAACAGCTAAATTTATATACTACTAGAAAGGCTTAATTAAGTAACTGCTGTTGAAGGTTAATAGCAGTTGTGCATTGTCTAAAAGTGCTTGCTTATAAACCCTTTACTAGCCTTGCAGAGGCAAAGATTTAATTACTTACTACTTTTATTTAATTTATTAGTACTTGTAGATTGTTAAGCCGCTTTTAATCTAGATTAAGTTCAGAACACTACGTGTCCTCTAATTTTTAAGGAAGTAATTAACTAATTCTGCAACATAATACTAAAGATCTTTCCTAGATTATTAAAGTCAAATAAGCCCTACTAAGCATTATTGCTTGTCCTAGCTTATTGCGCTTCTTGCGCAACTAGTCTAGTGCAATTTTAGTGCCTAAGGCATCTTAAAAATTAGTAACTACTAATGGCCTAACAACCTTAGAAAGCAATTAGTTTATTGCTTGTTAATACAGAAGCTGCTACTTAGTAAACTATTGCTTAAAGCTTATTTGTTGCTAGCAAGCTTGATTAAAGTGTAATTTATACTGTGCCTTAAATAAATACTAAGTATTCTGATTAGTAGGTGCAAGATCCTCCTTTAGGATCTTTACTAAAGCTTAAAGGCTAGTAAGGTTTTAAGTAATTATACTTATTAAGGCGTTTAAGAGAAAGTCCAGATAAACAGTTTTACCAATCTTGTCTTTGACATTGGTAATCTTAGCAACTTTTATTTATTTATTAAGCAGCTTGTACTTTGTACTTAGTAATTAGCTTATTGTAATTATATTTCTTATTTTTAATATCTAGAGCTTAAGCCTTGTATTTATATCAAGCAATTTTATAGTCTTTTTGTATTTATGCGCTAGCGCTAGGCAAAAGAGTAACTAGTGCTTAATATCCTTAAGCAGTTCTAGATACTGTAGCTCCTAGTAATCTAATAAGGGTACGTCTGGGAGATTAACATTCACTTAATTTTAGATGCCTTTTTCTGAGCAGTGTAGCTTTACTAGAGCAAACTAGGTTAGCTAGTCTAATTAAGACTTAAGGACCACCCCTAAAGCAACAAGCAGTGTATTAGTAAGGTATATCTTAGTAAGATGCTTTGTGTAGGATCACGACGTGGGTTATTGTTAAGGTAACGACGGATCGATTAGTCGGTTAGTAGGTAGCTGTCAACGATAAAATTAGCTAGGAGGTTAGTAAGAGGTTGATTGTATAATTAATAAGAGAGGTACAGCAGCCGCAGCAATTTCCTAGCTGTGCTGTCAGACAATAGAGTAAAGTAAAGTAATTGTTAATTCAACAGTTAACCTTCTAGCTTACTAATTGCATAGTAGGAATTAAAACTATAATTAAGCAGCTAGGCTAATAACTGTAAGAGCTAAGAAAGAGCAATTAATTAATTAGGAGGAGTAAAATAAGTGTATTAATTAACTAAGTGCCACAACAAAGTGTCCGATAACTACTAAAGAGAAATAAGACAATCTAGCCCGTATATATAGACGCTAGCGCAGTTGTTATGTGATCAGCTTACCAGGATCACCTGATCAACAAGGTGATCCTTCTGCAGCATGTTAATACTCTAACACTTTTGTTTTTAAAGCTGCAACAGCTTCTTACACGCTAAACAGGCACGCAGCAGAGCTGCCTTATCAACATCTTCTTCTACATGCAGACGCGCTTCTTCTTTATCTTCTATCTTTTCTAGACAACTTATCTCCCTATTAATACAGGAGTTGTTAGGCAAAAGAACTGCCTCTAGCTTATATAACTGCATGCTAAAGCAAATATAATTCTTACACTTTTTATGTAATAAAAATAGCTTGTAAGGTAACTGTTGCTTTATACAATAAAAACAAGTAATTATTAAAAAAACTTTAATACTTTTAACTTAATGAGCTTAGTAATAACAGAACTTAGTAGAACAAAATAACAGTAAATAGCTTATAAGGACATTAAGCTTAAAGAAAGAAAATAGTATTACAACTGTAGACTAGAGCAGGGCACTACTACCTTAAGAACTAACACAGCAATAACTAAGGACTAAAGATTAAGTAACAAGGTTACGTAACTAGTCTTACAGTCTTAGAAGTCTTAGAGCAACTTTAAGATGTTTAGAACTCTAGCATAACTCAAGATCTTTAGGGCTTCTTATGTATATAGTACTAGGCACTAAGCTTTTATAGCTTAGTGTGTTCAACTTAGAGTTTTACTTAGTAATTAATCTAAGGATTAAGACTTAATTCTTAACCCTTGTGTTATTACATTGATCTTTCAATCGTGCTAACACACTACTGTCCATCGCACTCACTTATTTCCCAAGAACCAACCTAGATTATCTTCGGATGATCTTCACAAATATCTGCACAAATATAGGCTAGAACTGTAATCTACTTTCTAGAGCTATCCTGTAGGCCTAAAATAACTTCTCTTTTTTTATATTGCTGCTTACTAAAGACTCTCTTTAATCTTCTAAGTACACTAAGTAAGAAACCCTTTTTATCTATATTAAAAATATGAAAAAGTTGTAAATTATATTCTTTTATCTTATTGTGTAACAGCTTACAATATAACTTATACTGAGTTAGTAAATTAGCTTTGTAACAATTAAAATCTAAAGGGACCTACTAAAGAGAGATAAAATAGGACGTGTTCCTGCAGAAGAACCTGGAAATTTAGCGTTCTAAAACGTCTCTACTAAGTAAGAACAATGCAAGATTGCGTATTATTAAACGAAGAAGTAGTGTACACCTCTTAGTAAGAGAATTAATATATTGTATAAGCTTAGTTTTGCGTTAAGAGTAAAAGGAAAAGTAGGCAATGTAAGGGTGCGTTGGGTTAATCAAAGATGCAAGGTAACGGTGAAGGTGAATAAATAAGATGTCGAACTATAGAGAGACTACGTAGGTTTTATATATCCAACCCAGATAGTTAGGACTTAACCTAGGTTAGGACTAACTAAGGTTATTAGAGGTTTGTCGGGTCAGCTAACAGTTTAGCGTAACTAGTGCGGCTAGTAGTGTAGTTACTAGCAGGAGCTACTAGATTAGCTAGAAGCTAGCGCAAATAGTGCAGCTGATAGTTAGCTGCTAGTGCTGAGGAAAGAAAAGCCAACGAAGGCCACAGGTCGAGTACTAGGGAACATTAAGGCTTTAGCCCTTTACAATACCCCCCTCCTAAAAATTGTAGTAGGAGTAGTAATCTTGTTACTTAGAGTTCTACTCTTCTAGGGCTTCTGTATTCTCTAGATTAATAGCTAGTTCCTAGGTTAGATCTAGATATCCTAACTATTTAACTAAGTACTGCTTTTTTTTTCCTCTTCCTTTTTCTTCTAATAGGGTCTCTACTAGGTATTCTTCTCTATTCTCTGTCTTAATTAGTAGAGACTTATTGTCGTCTATTAGTTGGCTTCGTAGAGAGTCTAAGGACGCTAGTATAAGGTTATTAACATTAAATACTAGGTAAATCTAGCTAGGAGTATTTAATTTAACTGCGTATAGTCTAATAACCTTACTTAGAGGTTTATTATTTGGTACCCATTTTCAATCTCAGTATAGGAGGTTTCTAGAATTGTCTAGTCAGCATTTAGAAATAGAAAGTTCAAGATCTAAAGCTGTAGGAAATTATTGTTCACTATCCTTTACAGCTTTCTAGGCTATTTAGTAGGTTTTGTCCTCTTCTTTAGCTTTATCCTATAGATCCTCTAGATCTAACTGCTCTTAAGGTAATTCTAGTACAGCTACTAGATAGCTGTTGCAGCTAAAGGTTTTAAGTACTTCTTCTTCTTCCTCTAGTTCCTTGTTAGTATCTGCAGTTATAGGTTTACATACTTGTAGAAACCTTCTAGAAATCCTAGTATCTTAGTTGTTTGCTAGCATATCTTGTTGTCTCCTAGATAAGGCATTGGCCTTAGAGTTATTAACTCTAGGCCTGTAGGAAATTTCTATGTTAGGAAACTTCTCTAGAAATTAAGCCTATCTTATTTGTCTCTTGCTAAGCTGTCTAGGCTTGCTAAAATATTTAAGGTTTTTATAGTTTGTAATAACTATAAACTTCTTTAAAGACTGTAGCATAGCATCCTACTTAGATAAGCAGGAGATAACTACTAGTAATTCCTTGTTGTGTATCTTGTAATTGCTTTGCGTGCTAGTTATCTTTTTTAAATAATAAGCTACAGGGCGTAAGCTTCCTTTATTATCATATTGTAAGAGGACTCCTACTACTACATATCTAGAAGAGTCTGTTTCTAGGATTTTTCTCTGTTAGGATCCTATTAAGCTAGTACTAGTTTAGTAATAAATAACTTCTTTAGCTTTTTAAAAGCTTCTTGCTTAGTTTTTCCCTATTAAAAGGAGATGTTACTAGTAAGCCTTAAAAGAGGAGCTACTATTTCTAAGTAGTTCTTAATGAATTGTTCATAGAAGTTTACAAAACTAAGAAAACTATGTACTCCTTTAACGTTTATAGGTGCCTGCTAATCTCTAATTGCTTTTACTCTCTTAGGGTCTATCTAAAGTCCTTTTCTAGCCTTAATAATAAATTTAAGGTATTTTGTACTCTGTACGTTAAATTTACATTTCTAGATATTTAAAGGTAATCTAGCCTTGCTTATAGCTTCTAGGACCTTATTTATATTGCGTTAATGTTCTTTAAGCGTGCCATTTATGTAAATTAATACATTGTCTAGGTAGGCTAAGCAAAAGTTGTTAATATACTTACAAAGGGTCTAATTAATATAGCGTTAAAAGGTACTAGGAGCGTTTGCTATACTAAATAAAGTAACTAGCTATTTATATAACCTAAATCTAGTGCAAAAAGCTGTTTTCTACATATCTCCTGTATTAATCCTAATCTTATAGAAAGCTGCAGAAACGTTAATTTTTGTAAACTATTTAGCTTTTGCAATATTATTAAGAGTTTCCTTAATTAAAAGTAAAGAATAACAATCTTTCTTTGTAATAGTGTTTAGGGCTTAGTAATTAACGTAGAAACGTAATCCTTCTCTAGGTTTCTTAGTAAAAAGGACAGAGGAGGAGGCAGGAGAGCTACTAGCTCTAATCTATCCCTTATTAAGTAGAGAAATAAGCTCCTTTTGTAATACTAGAAGTTCTAGGCAGCTTATACTATATAGAAGTTCCTAGGGAGCCTGTTTTTTTGCCTTTATCATCTTTCTCTAGTTTAATTTAGTAATCTACTTTAGATCCGCGTAAAGGAGGTAGTATAGAGGCAGTTTTTAGATTAAAAATCTAAGCTAGGTGTTAATAAGCCTTAAGGAGTAAAGGTAGGACCTCTACTTTCTTCTTAAGAGCTAGGGCTTTTTTAATATCCTTAAGAGAAGTAGCGAAAGTCTAAATAAACTTATCCTTTTTCGCCTAATTAATATAGGAGTAATAAGCTGTTGCGCTTATTTGTTTTAATCTCTAGTCTCCTTTAATAGGACAATCCTTAGTGCTAAGTAACTTAATCCTTTAGCTAGAAGAATAGATGTAAATTGTTTTTCTAGAAGGAGTAATAGTAACCTTTCTTCTATTTATCTAGGGTCATCTAAATATTAAATTTTAAATAGGGTGTGTAGGGGCTATATAACCCTAAATAGTATTATTATAACCTTTAATATTAATATCTAACCTAGCAACTTTGTTAATAGTTCTAGGTTTATCTATAACTCCTTCTAATCTCCTAGGAGAAATAGAAATATACTATAAGTTAGCGTTCTTAGCAAGTTAAGGGCTAATAAGTAAGTATACAAGGTTTCCTATATTAATTAAAGTAGAGGCGAAAGTATAACAATTTACTAGCGCTTTCAAAGTAATTCTATTGCTGCTTATATTCTTTTTAAATTTAGCCTACTCCTTAACTAAGTTATCCTAACTTATTAAAGGCTCCTACTAGTGACTTTAAACAGGAGCTACTCTTTTTCAAATCTAAGTCCTTATTTAAGCTTTCCTTGCTAAGCTTATTATCTTTCTTTTTCTTAGAGTTAGAGGACTTAACTAAAGTCTTTTTCTCCTTTTTAGAGGATTTCTTATTCTCTATATAATATGCAGATAGATAGCTCTTCTATTTGTAGTTAAAACAGCGTCTTTCTTTATACAACTATTCTAACTCCTAGTTACTAAACTATTAAAGTTTAGCAGTTCTTCCTGTGTATTCTATGCCTTCTATCTAGTCTCCTTTTAAAGGAGAAGGAGGAGGAGAAGTTCTCCTAGATTTATGCTCCTTAGGCTTGTTGTCTCTGCCTTTAGAGTACTCCTCTATTCTGTAGAGGTAATTAGCAATCTCTATTACTTTATTTTGCAGGCTATCTAAATCCTTATAAGTAATACCTACAAGTTTATCTTAAAGTTTCTAAATAAGACTTTTTTAGAAAAGCATTATCCTTGTATCCTCGTCTAAACTACTGTTAGATAATAGTAGTTGTTCCTAGAATTATATAATGTATTTGCGTATGCTTTTCTTGCCTTAGCTTATAGACTAGAGCTTGTTCTTAGCTCTCTCTGCACTATAGGGATCTCTAAACATTTAGTTAAAGAAGTTTAATAGCTTATTAAAGTTCTATAAATGAGAAATCCCTATTAAGTTAAGGAAAGGCACGGTAAAGGTTGCACCTAAGCCTTTTAGTTAACTAAAGGCGTAATTACAAGTCCTTTTATCCGTATTGAAATCTTCCTTATTATTTTCTACCTTAGCAGTAAGTTGTTGTTGAAAGATTTAGTATATCTTTCTATTTCTATTAAAGGTATTAGGATCTAGTTGTTTAAAACGCCGAGGCGTTTAAGCTTATTAATTTCCTAAGGCAGCGAATAGAGTAAGTAACTAAGGTAGAGGTTGTTGTTCGACCTTAGGCTCCCTTCCTTATTGCAATGTTGTGCCTATAGCTTCCTAAGCTTAGAAAGCTTCCTGTACTTTTGTAGAGGTGGCTATCTTGTCTAGGCCCTCTACTCTACAAAGTCTCTCTAAAGTAGTCTCTACTTTAAGTTTACTAACACTATCTTAGTGTAATTCTGCTATCCTTACAACCAGAAAAGCTGTTAAGGGTTCTACTATTATATTTGTTAACAGGGATTGTTATAGGTGCTACTACGCTTAGTAGGCTTATCCTTTGTCTGTTTTTAGGAGCTACTACGCTTAGTAGGCTTATCCTTTGTGTAGGAGCTACTACGCTTAGTAGGCTTATCCTTTCGTGTAGGGGCTACCACGCTTAGTAGGCTTATCCTTTATTTATTTTCTAGGGCTACTACGCTTAGTAGGCTTATCTAACGAATTTAAACGCCTTAGGGACTTATACAACTAAGTATCCCTTAGCACTTTCTATCTAGTGCTTTTTCTATTAATCCTTTAGTAGATTTAAACAGTTAACTAATTAACTAGTGCTCTAATTAATTAGATTCTCGCGCGTAGATATAGCTCTAGCTGGCTTCTTGTCTAGATATAGCTCTAGAGGGCTCCCAAGTACGATGTAGCTACGCAAGTAGCTAAAGAAGGATCTAATTTAATTGTAAGGGTGCGTTGGGTTAACTAAAGATGCAAGGTAACAGTAAAGGTGAATAAATTAGATGTTGAGCTATAGAGAGACTACGTAGGTTTTATATATCTAACCCGGATAGTTAGGACTTAACCTAGGTTAGGACTAACTAAGGTCATCGGAGGTTTGTCAGGTTAGCTAACAGTTTAGCGTAACTAGTGCGGCTAGTAGTGTAGTTACTAGCAGGAGCTACTAGATCAGCTAGAAGCTAGCGCAAATAGTGCGGCTGATAGTCAGCTGCTAGTGCTGAGGTAAGAAAAGCCAACGAAGGCCACAGGTCGAGTACTAGGGAACATCAAGGCCTCAGCCCTTTACAGGCAATTGCGTGTAGCTAGTGTTGCCTTAGTGTCTTTAAACAAGCGTTGTGTGTACAACATTACACTTTTTTGCAATTTAAGAATATAAATACAATGCGCTAAGCTTATGCAATTTAATTACTTTAATTGCTTTCTTAATTAGATCTAATCTTAGTGGAGTTATAACGCGTCGAAGTTGGGGTGTTAATGTTGGTGGTACGCTGGTTGATGGGTAGGGAGGCCCCAGGGTTGAGTAGGGGTGTTACGAACCTGAAGAGAAGGACACAGACAACTATGTAGGAAGACGGTGGCAGGAAGACACCCTAGACAAACAAGACAAAGGGAAAGCCTTTGTCTACTAATAGATAATGTTACCCTGCAGGACACGTAATCCTACAGTCTTAGCAGAAAGCTTTTATAAGACAAGTTACGTGTGTCTTACAATCTCCTATAATATCCTACAAAGTACTACGCATAAGATAGTGTTAAACTATAAGATATATAGGATAGTTACAGGTATATAGCAGTAGGCACTAAACCCTTATAGCTAGGTATGTTTAACTTTAAGTAATAATCTAAGTATTAGTTATTACCTTCTTAACTCTTATATTATTATATTAATCTACTAATTGTGCTAACACACCCTATACAATTACATTAATCTACTAATCGTGCTAGTACAACCCTCCTGTCTATCGCACTCGCTTATTCCTAAGAACTAATACTAGATTATCTTTAGATAATCTTTACACTTTAAACACCCTTAAGATAAGTAATACCGCTATAGACACACCCGCTAATTCCCTTACTAGGAGGACTACGAGCCGCGCTAATAAGCCTAAGACTTATTATAGTAATTATAGTAAGCTTAACGCTTAGCCCTTCTAAATTAAAAGATACTTCTATATTAAAGAAGATAGGATTAACAATAATAACATAGTAGTCTTAGCCTTTACGTATCTTTAAGGAGATGCAGAGAAGTAAGCTAACCTAATCTTTTAACGCTATATAGATAGTACTATTATAGACGCTAATAATACAGCCTTAGTTAAAGACTAGAATGCCTTTAAAGATAAGATAAAAGAAGTTTTCTTACCTCTTAAAGAATCTGTAGTCGCAGAATAGAAGATATAGAGACTATAATAAACTAAGTCTACTACTAACTATATAACTAAATTCTAATAGTACAAAACAGTTAGTAAATAGGATAATAATACTTTAATATAGATATACTAATAAGGTCTTAAACCTACTATATAATAAGAACTTATAAGAAGTAGAGTTAACCTTAATACACTTAACAAACTTATAGCTAAAGCTATTAGAGTTTATAATAAACTTTATAAGCTTATATTAGAAAAATAGTTATTTGCGCTAGAGAATTACGCATTTAGGAACATAGACGCTTAAGTATCTTAAATATTTTAACACCTATACTTTAAATAAAGACGTTAGTAAAACTATGTACCTAGGACTTTAGGGCATTATACTATTAATAGCTATAAGCTAATACACCTTAATAATATTAATAAGGGACTAAAAAGGAAAAAGTTTATGCATAATAAAAGTAACAAGAAAGTTACTTATTATAAATATAGTAAAGAAGGTTATATAAAATAGGACTGTTCAAGCTTAAGTAAGATAACTTAATAACTTTATGTTATTTACTAAGCAGAACTTAATAATAATTTAGATAATAGATAAAATGTTGTTATACAACCTACTATTATAATTTAAAAACAAGACTAGGTAAGTATTAATAAACTAGATAACCTAATTATAATTACTCTAGAAGAAGCCTTAGATAACAACATTTCCAAGATTGTGCTAGACAAAAATATAGAAGTAACCTTAGTTGAAGAAACTAAATATAGTAAGATAGCTATATTTTAGGAAAGCTATTAACTAGCTATACTAAATACATAAGAGGAGCTAGTATTGTATAATAAGAAGATAGTTCTTATATAAATATAGAAACTCTTTACTTACACTATAGAAGACAGACATAATATTAGTATATAAGTACTACTACTTATAAAGACTAGATACTTTATAGATTTAGTAGAGAAGACTAACACCTTACTTAAGTAACTTAGATAACTTAAAAAAGTCTTTATAGAACTTTATTGGCTTCGGCCTTTTAAGACAACCTTTTGATGTGACCACACATTTTGTAGACACCTTTTTGGTAAAAAAAAAAGATTTATTGCTAACAACAGGTATCGGGGCTCATGCCCCCTTGTTCGGTATTGCCGGCACGCAATTAGTGTGTCGCTCTAGCATGTTTAGACAGAAACGAAGAAAAGCAAGACAAAGACGCGAATCGCCTCCTAACTTAACGCGCCCTATCCCGCCTATTCTTGTTACTTTACTACTAGGCGCTCCTAGATGAAGTAAAGTAGTAACACTATTATCGCCTTGCTTGCTAACCTATAAACGCGACAATAGAAAGCCTACTCCTCCTTTCCCGCCTCTTTCTTCCCTATTGCTAATTTAACGTCTTGCAATAGCTGTTTAAGCTAAGTTCTAGTCTCTGTACTTAGCCCTTGCACGACGAACAGGAAGAAGGGGATACTAAAGCAATAGATCTTAAGTACCGCGCTAGTATTAGCAAATACTCTAGAGATCGTGTATTCCTTGCACAACTAGCTAAATTAGGGCTTAACAATCTTTTTGTATATAAGGATATTACAGATAAGGGACTTATTTAAGATTTTTATAAACTTAGAAGTCTAGCTAGGTAGTTAAGTTTTAAGATACTTAATAAATTTAGGTGTCTGTATAAGCAGTTTGAGTTAGACTAAATAAGGTGCTAGGTAGACAGTAGCAAAGAATGCTTTTTTTTGGAAGAGAGCCTAGAATAAGGAGATGCTTGCCGCGGAGGTTGCACGCTATATTGCAGTGCAGTGTATTATATGCAAATTGTTCGTATGCGGTGCTGTTTAAAAGGTAAGAAGCAGTAGGTAAGAAGCAGCAGCTTTATAAAGTATTGCAGGCTCCCGCTGCGGTACGTACATGTCCTTTCCCTCCTTTATCGCATTATATTGCAATCCTATTGCAATCTTACTGTAATCCTATTGTTAGCTATAGGCTGGTAATCGCCGTTGGACACGTTTCAACTGGTGTCGTTTTTTGGTACCTTAGCAAATTTTTTAACCCTAATTATCGCTTGGTGGTCTGAGCTTTCCTCCTAGAACTTATCTACCCAGTGTTCGAATCTTGTTGACTACACACAATCTTTTTTTTGACTTTTGCGATTAATTAGTAGAGGGTAGCTGCTTTTCACTTTTTTAGAACCCCATTTTGACTACAACAACAACCACCACCTTTGACACCTTAAAAAATAAATAGAACTTTATAAAAGAATATTCCTAGACTATAGCTAGTATACTAATTTACTAGAGGAACTGTAGAAGAAAGAACTTACTCTAGTAGTAACTATTAACAAGACTATATATAATAATTTTGTATAAAAATAAACTAAAAAAGCTAAGGCTTCCTAAAATAAACTAACACGCTAACTCTTAGATAATAAGAAGAAAAAGATTTATAATAAACTTAAAGTAATAAAATAATAGTGTAAAGCTTAAAATAATAACTGCGCTTAAAATATATACTACTAGATAGACTTACGTAACTTAGAATATATAAAGTATTTATAGACTATATATATATATAATAACTGTAGAACTTATTATTCTAATAAAAGTAGATTAGAATAGTTTCTTAAGAAACTAAAGAGAATACCTAGATATAAATACTAATAGTATAATTACTTTAATAATAAATACGCAGTATATATATAGAATAAAAGATATAGCTTATACTTTTATAGATATAATAATCTGGAAGAAACTCTATAAATATATATAATGCAGTAGAAGGATTATAAAGACAGAACTAGTGTATAAGAGTGTAACTAATCTTTACAGCACATGTACTTTAATATTAAATATAATAAACACCTTATTATAAAGAAGTTCTATAGTTTTAGTACACAGTCTTTTTTAGATAGACGCCTTAGACACCTAGAACTACTAGAGAGATTAATGTAATAAATCCCTTAAGCCTCCTTAAGCTTACAGTAAAGCTTAATAAATACTAGATATAGGTACTAGTAGACTTTAGCGCATAGGCTAACTATGTTTCTACTTAAGTAGTACTAGTAGTAGGTCTATAACTACTAAGAAAATAGAAACCCTATCTACTATACGTAGTTAACAGTTAGCTTATACTAGGTAAGATAATAATTACTTATAAAGTTACCTAAGTAATGCTCTATATCTAGGAACACTAGAAAGAAATAGACTTAGATGTTTTTAGACTAGCTACTTACAATATAATATTTAGACTTCTTTAGTTAAAAAAATATAACTTATAAACTGACTAGAAGTTAAAGAAGTTCTTATTTAAGTGCTATAAACTTAATGTAACTATAACCTAGCCTACGTATTTATCAACCAAGATAGTAGATAAGAGGAATATTAATAATATTACTAAAGGACAGTAAAATTCAACTAAAAATAGCTTTAAGATAAAAAAGTTTAACTTAATAAATACTAAAAGGGCTTTTTTAGATTATAAAGTTAGAGTTTTAGAGATATACATAACTCTAGATATTCTAAAAGAGTATAAAGAATTTTAGTACCTCTTTATAAAAGTAGTAGATAGCAAAGCCTTACTAAGACACTAACTCTAGGACTATAAAATTATTCTAACAGAAAGGAAAACTCTACTTTTTAAACTAATTTATTAACTATTTGAGATAGAACTTAAGATATAAAAAGAAAAGCTAGATAAGAATTTAGCAAAAGGCTATATAAAACTTTTAATATTACTAGTAGGATGCTTTATATTCTTTATACTAAAGAAGAATAAGCTACTAAGAATATGCGTTAATTATTAAAAGTTAAACAATATTATAGTAAAGAATTAATATCTACTACTAAATATTATAGAACTTAAGAATTAATTATCTTATACTAAAGTCTTTATAGCACTAAACTTATAAAATAGATACTACTCTATTAGAATTAAGAAAGGTAAAGAATAGAAGATAGTATTTTAAATAAGATGTAGATATTATAAATACACTATTATGTTTTTTAGGTTAACAAACGCCTTAGTAATATTTTAAGAACTTATTAATAATATATTAAGAGTATACCTAGATATCTTTGTTATTATATACTTAGATAATATCCTTATCTACTTTAAGAACTTAAGAGATTATGTTAAACATGTCTATATAGTACTAAGGTGCCTAGACTAGTTTAACTTATAACTAAAACCTAAGAAATATAAGTTTTATAAAGATAAAGTTACTTTTCTAAGATATATTTTAGGGGCACGAGGAGTACAGATAAGTAAAGAAATGTGGGAGCTAAGAAGGAGTAATTGAATGATCAGTGGAGGGGAATGAGTATATTGATCAACTAAGTGCCACAACAAAGTGTCCAATAACTACTAAAAAGACTTTAGACGATCTGGCTCGTTTATATGCGCGCTACTAGCTCCGTCACGTGATATCTCACTAGGATCACCTAGTAACCCGGGTGATCCGGATGTTAAAGGAGAGATCCGGAGTAATCCGCATATTAGTACTCTAACACACCCCCTAAGTTAGTAAGATACTATTAATCTAAGTTGTTAATTAAGAGGGCCTCTATAATTATAGCTCCTCTATGTAATTCTTTGTTGTTGTAGTAATGCTGCGTGTTGTTGCTTTAATTAATCTAGCAGCTCTAAGTAATATTAAAACATTAGATAGACCCTAAATATCACGTAAATAGTCAGTGTGCAATTGCTATAATAGAATTAATTACGTCTATTGCCCCTCTAAAACATTTGTCCTTAACCTTACTCTAATATCAATTACTAAGCTTTTTAGGACTGTCTTAACTACTATTACTAATATAGTAAGCAAGAGTACCTTACTGTTTACTTACTAATTAGCTACTAATTTTTCTAGTGTAGTCTGCTCTAAGCAACAACAAGCGCAGCTCTAAAAGCTGTTATTAACGTAATTAACGCTTAGAAAGCTGCTAGCAACGTAAGAATAGTGCTGAGTATAAGCGTTACACGCGCTAAAACCTATTTAATAGTAAGATTTAGTAAGTAGCTAATCTCTAAAATAATAAGAGTTAGTTACTTCTGCCTTTTAATCTGTACGCTTACTGCAAGACATCTAGTAGCTCTACTTAAAGGCTAATTACTTTACTTACTAAATTAAGTCTGCTGTTAAGTCCTTACTTAAATTTTAATCTATATAAGAGTCTGACTAAGCAATTAAGCTAACGCAAGGGCAAGGCTCTTTAAAAGCTAATATAAAAGTCTTAGTAGCTTACTATTTAAGCAGCGTCCCGTGATTAGTAACAAGATAATAACAATAGTCTATAAACGCCTATTAAGCTGTCTACTAGGCGCAACGCGCCCTCCTTAACCTAGAAAAAGACGCCTAATAGCTCTTTAAAGATTGCTGCTAATCTATTATATTCTTATGTTCTACTGTGTAAGCGCTGTATAAAGACGATACTAAATAGTTTATACGCTAAACGCTGCTTTAATTGCGTTTAGACTAGCAGTTAGAGTAGTTTACGCTGTAGTAGTTACTTGTCTTATGTTGCGGATTCGATCTCCACCAGGTATAGTTGCTTGTTCTACTATCAACTCAGAGGTAGAGGTCTCTGCCTTCTACTTGTTTGTAGTAGACTCAGAGGCAGTCTAATCTAGGCTTATAACCTGTTAGAGATTGAGGAGGAGGTGCGCAGCGTGAAGGATAAGGATAAGAGAATAAAATAATAGAGACTAGGGGAAGACAGTATTGTAGAAGATAGCAATTGTATTGTCTTATCTCTCTGTCTTAATTGTCTTGTCTTCTTATTGTCTTGCTTTAACTACAGTCTATATATACTTGTAACTTGCATTCTAGAAAGTTCTGTATTACGCAATAGCTTGCGTAGTAGATTGCGTAATCTATAGTAGATTGCGTAATCCTGAACGTCATTGATGATAACAATCAATTGATAACAATGATAAGAAATACTAGTAGCGTAATAGCTTCTAGTAATCAATTGATTGTAGATTTCAGGTGTGATTTTGAGCACCTGAATTCTGTGGAGAAACAGCTGAGTAGCTTAATCTCCAACATCTTACACCTACTATACAGTTAATATTAATCTTGCTAATAAATTTATAGCTATATATAGAGATAAAGAGGTAAGTCTCTAACCTGTTAACCTTCTTGCTTAGCTTACTAACTAGTTTTTAGGGATAGAATAATAATAAGATGTATTAGCTTTAAAAGCTTACCTGCTTAAGGACATTATTGCTCGCTGTAAAGAGATTAAGAGCGGCGTTATATCTACTAGAAAGCCTTCTTTGCAGAAGCCTCCTATCTATAATTGTTGCGCTTAAGAAATGTTGTATCGCGGTTTTGCCGCTTAACCTCCTACTCCCGCTCCTGCTCCTGCGTTCGCTCCTGCTCCTATGTATAGAAGTGATGGGTTAGAATCGCGCCGCAATGCTACTCACCTCCGGACTCTTACTGTTCAAGCTTAGATAGCTTAAATTACTCTTAAGCTAGCTGAAGCTAAGTAGACTAAGCTGATGCGATAATAGAGTCTAGCGAGTATAATAAGTCTAATGCTTATTAGTAATAAGGTTCCTAGTTTTAGTTTAATAGTCTAGCTCACGTTCTCCCGCTTAATAAAATAAGCTATTAAGAGGAGACTTAGCCTAGTATAAAGATGTCGCTGCTTAATACAAATCCTTTGTTTGTTAATTTTTTTTAATTAAATGCTTGACTTGCTAAAGGTTAAGTAACTGCTTGAACTTTTTAAACTGTTGTTAGATAAGCGACTTAGTTAGTCTATTAGCTAGCATAATTGCTGTTTCTAGGTATTTAACTTAAAATATTTTTTTAGCAAATTCCTACTGTAGCCACATGTTTTGTATATCTATATGTCTTAATTAAGTACTAATCCGCTTGTTCTTTCTAACTACAAGCCTAATTATTTGTTAATTGTTATACTAGACTGTCTAGACGTCTCTTAAATTAAGAGACAGCTCGCGAAAGAAGCGCTTAAGAGCTATAGCCTTCTTAGTAGTGTGCTTAAGAGCGAGCAGCTTAGCCTTAGTAGTTGACGTAGTTACTGTAGTCTGCTAAGCTACCTTCTAAAATATTAGACTACTATATAGGATAGCTATATACCTATAAGATAATTAACAAGTTTCCTAATTATCTATAAAGGAAGCATTGCCTGTAATTATTAAGTCTAGGCTATTGTAGTTCCTATATTAGATTACATCCTATCTTGTTTAATAGAGGTACATAATCACCTGTTTAATAGCTTTTATATACTAATAGCTAGGGTTTGTAAGGAAGTGTAAGAGCTTTAAGATTAAGTAGGTAATATCTAGTTATAGCATAATAGCTGTGTACAGCACTAATTTAACCCTTTCTTAATAGGCTTTAATCTCTTGCTTAGTTACTTTGCTAGTGTTCTTAATTAGCTCCTCTAACAGTAATAGAGTCTTTAGAAAGCTACTATCTTCTAGCTTAAACTTCTTTGCAATCTTATTAATATACGTATTATACACAAGCGTAATTGTTTACTTCTTATAATCTCTAATTATTTAGATACTAAGGAACTATTTAACTAATTCTTGTTCCTTTATCTTGTACTTGTCTATAATCTTTAACTAAAGATCTATTACCCTCTACTTATAATCTTTCGCGAAGAGCAGTAGGATATTATTAATATAAAACAACACTAGGATCCTCCTTTCTTAATTAAAGAATAGGCAGGGTTCCTCTAGTAAGGCAATTAGTCTAATCTTTCTTAGTAATCCTAAGAACTCCTTATACTATAACAGTAGCAAGTCTTATAATCTATATAATACGCGGTTAAGCTATACGCACTTCCCTAGCTTCTTAAAGCTATCTAGCATCTTATAAATTACTAGGTTATTTACTGTAATTAACGTATTAAGGAATGCTCCTATAATAGTATATTACTTAATCTCTAAATTATTCTTAGCAGCGATAGCTATTGCTGTTTAGAAAGACTTAGCTGCTAAGGTAGCAGCGTAAGTTAAATTAATTAAATCCTTTTTCTAGAGATTACTTCTTATAACAATCCGCGCCTTACATTTAAGAAAGAAACTATCTTAATTAAACTTGTAGGTCTAAACCTACTTTATAGGTATTAGGTAATTAATTGCTTCTTCCCTTAATATCTTAGTTTAAGTCTTTGTCTTACTTAACTAATTCATCTCTCTCCTGCAGGCATTCTTAAACAAGGCCCTTATAGGATGCTAGAGTAATTGCTTTTATAATTCTAGCAGTTTAGGTAGATTATCGCGATGTAGTTAAGCATTTCCTTTTAGCTTATGCTTAGTAAGCAAAGCTGCTATAACTACGTAATCAAGTGTCTTATAGCTTACTTAGTCTTCCTAGGTTGCTTATAAATCTAGCAGGTAGGTATTATAAAAATTGTTTTATAATAGATCTTTATAATCCGCGATTAATGCGTTAACACTACTTATACTTCTACCTTCTAGTTAATTGTTAGGATCTTAAGTTGCGTCCTTATGTTTACGCCCGCTACCTAGCTTGCGCAGTAGAAGATATTAATTAGTAGGCTAGTCTAAGTTTTTGCTAGTAATCTAAGCGCTACGTCTTATAAGCAGAAGTTTAGCTTATAATTGCTTACCCTGTCTACTATTTGTTGCCTAAAATCTTAACTTGTAAGATAATTCACGCCCTGCTATCCTGCTTACATAAGCAGGTGTTCTATTTCAATTAGCTAGCGCGTTAGAGTCTACAGGCATAGACTGTTAAACTAGTAAATAAGGTATTCTACTTACAGGTTTTAATAGATTAGCTCCTTTAAGTAGTTACACTGCTATTTAACTATTAATAACTATATAATTAATTAAATTGTTGTTCCTTAAGGTTTCTAGTTTAGGAGTAGGTTCTAGAGTAACAAGACTAGTAATCCGCTACTAATCTAAGCAAATTCTTAATAGTGTACTAGCCTTATGCTCTAATCGCTTAGCTTCTTCTAATCTACTCTTATCTCTAGTAGGCAGGCCGTCCTTACTACTTAAGATAGTAAATAGATTACCTTTAAGGTTTTTAGTAGTTAGCTGCGTATCCTAATCTGCCCTTCCTTAAATAAGAGAGAGGACCTCTAAGTTGTCTTTAGGATTAACTAGCTTGCTATTATAAAAGATCTCTACAATTTTAATTACTTAATTCTTTAGTAGCTCTTCCTCGCAATCTTCTTTGTAGAAAAATTATTTTTTAAAGGTTATATTACGGGTAGTAATTACCTAATTAAGTGTTAGTACCTATATATAGTATATATTAGAGGATTAATAACTAACTAAATAACCTATATAGCTGCGAGGATTAACCATAAATCCTTAATAATTACGCCTAGCTACCTTATCTTTATCTAAAGGATAGGCTTGGCAGCTATAGGCATATATTCTACTCTAGTCTAGGCGTAGATTAGCAGTCTAATATCTAATCTTAAGTAGTTAATAGTATTAGAAATATTTCCTAAACTATTCTTTAAGCACCTAGTTAGGGGATTAGTAGCTATAGATCTTAGTAGGGCTTATGCTATGTAGGTAAGCAGCTGCATTTATAATTACTAGCTAAAGCTTAACTAGTAGATTAGTACTCGTGCGTATCTTAATAGCCTTTGTAATTAGCTCTTAGCTAGCTCTCTTTGCTAAGCTACTAGGCTTATGTGTGTATAGCGGTGGCGTCTTAATTATAATCCCTTTCTCTATTGCCTATTCCTTATATCTTGATTGCCCTCTCTAAGGTAGTGTAGCAGTATTATTATCTTAATAGATTTCTACAATCCTCTGCTAATATTTCCTCTTAATCCTTTTAGCAAAGCCTTTAATTGCTAGTATAATATTATTTAGTGTCTTTAACTAGATATTGTAATTATACAGCTTGCCTAAGTAGTCTTCCTTAATAATTAGTGCCTATTTCTTAAGCAATTAACCTATTAGGAAATGAAACAGATCCTATAAGATCTTATAGAAAGGTTATAGTAATCTTTCTCTTAGTTGCTACAAGATTACTTGCAAGGCATAAGCTATTACGTATTAATTGCATTCTAATAGCTTCTTACTAGTAATCTTAACATTCTGCGCTAAGCGGACTAAGGCTTTAATAGCCTATTGTCCTAGGTAACCTAATTGTTAATACTATAAGTCCTTATTACTAGTGCGCATCTTTAGTATCCTTAATTATACTACTGCGTTTACAAGCAGTAGTTAAGTAGAGTAATAAGAGACTTACTTGTATTTAATAAATAAGAGATGAAAATAACACTTAAAGTTAATTAAGACAACGTTCTTCTTAGGAGTACTAAATTGCATAGTGTAATTATATCCTAAATACTAAATACTTAACTAGTTAAGCTACTCTTCTAACAAAATATTAGTATAGAAACCTAGTACAAGCTTAACGTTAGTAAGTAGTAGATTAGCTATCTTAGGGCCTACCTTGCTATGCAAGACGTTCTTAAGTAGCCTGTTTCTTATTTTAGTAACTAGAATAGATTAAGTGCCTGCTAAGACTATCTTATTATTAGCGCATTTAGTAAAGGTGCCTAGTACTAGGTAATCTATAGTATTAACTAAGTAGACTGCTACTCTACTATCTAGCATTGTATAAAGGGATAAGGCATAAGGAGTAAAGGCTACACTAAAGACGTTTAGCTTAATTTTATTAATAAAGTTATTTAGGTTAATTAGTGCTAAAACTAATAATCTAGGGTAGGATCTACTTAGCTTATTAGTAACTAATCTGCTAGTGCTAGCCTTCTAGCCTTCCTTCTTAATCTAAGTATGCAGAGATGCCTAAGTGTTGCTATTCTATCGCTTAATAATCTTCTTCTTCTTATTATCTAACAGCTTAATTAGTATATTACTAGTAGGGCTTAATCTAGTAACTATAGTTTAAAGTTAGTAGTAGTTGTGTGGTGTCTAGAAGTGCTTACTTATAGGCCCTTTACTAGCCTTATAGGGGCAAGAGTAGAGTTACTTACTGCCCTTATTTAACTTTAAGTTGTTAGCACTAGTAGATTGTTAAGCTAATACTAATCTAGATCTAGTTTAGAACACTGCGTGTCCTTTTCCATTTAAAGAAGTAATTAACTAATCCTGCAATAAATTACTAAAGATCTTTCTTAAATTATTAAGGGTTAAATAAGCTTTTTTAAGCGCTATTACTTGTGCTAGCTTATTTCGCTTCTTGCGCAACTAGTCTAGTGCAATCTTAGTACCTAACGCGTCTAAAAAATTAGCAATTACTAACAGCCTAACAACCTTAAGGAGTAAGTAGATTGTCGCTTATTAATACAGGAGCTACTACTTAGTAAACTATTACTTAGGACTTATTTGTCCCTAGCAAGCCTTATCTAGGTGGGATTAGTACTGCGCCCTAATTAAATACTAAGTATTCTAATTAGTAGGTGCAAGATCCTCCTTAAGGATCTTTACTAAGGCTTAAAGGCTAGTAAGGTTTTAAGTAATTATACTTATTAAGGCGTTTAAGAGCAGGTCTAGATAGACAGTCTTGCTAATCTAGTCCTTAACATTAGTAATCTTAGTAACTTTTCTTATCTATTAAGCAGCTTGTACCTTGTACCTGTTAACTAGCTTGTTGTAATTAAGCCTTATATTTGTGTTAAGCAATCTTATAGTCCTCTTGTATTTAAGCGCTAGCGCTAGGTAATAGAGCAACTAGCTGCTTAATATCTTTAGGCAGTTTTAGATACTATAGCTCCTAGTAATCTATTAAGGGTACGTCTAGGAGATTAGGATCAACCTAATCCTAGATGCCTTTCTCTAAGCAGTGTAGCCTTAATAGAGCAAACTAGGTTAGCTAGTCTAATTAAGCCTTAAAGATCACCCCTAAGGCAACAAGCAGTATATTAGTAAGGTCTATTTTAAGGTAAGATGCTTTGTGTAGGATTACAACGTAGGTTGTTGTTAAGGTAACAACAAATTAATTAGTTAGTTAGTAGGTAGCTAGGTAGCTTGTATTAGAAAGAGGTTGATCGTATAATTAATAAGTAAGAGAGGTACAGCAGTAGCAGCGATCTACTAGCTAGTGCTGTAGGAGATAAAAAAGAGGAGAGTAAAAATCTAATTAAATAAATAATCTTCCAGCTTGCTAATTGCGCAGTAGGAATTAATACTATAATTAAGCGGCCGGGCTCATAACTGTAGGAGCTGAGAAGGAGTAATTAAATAATTAGTGGAGGGGAATAAGTATATTAATCAACTAAGTGCCACAATAAAGTGTCTAATAACTACTAAAAAGACTTTGGACGATCTGGCTCGTTTATATGCGCGCTACTAGCTCCGTCACGTGATATCTCACTAGGATCACCTGGTAACCCGGGTGATCCGGATGTTAAAGGAGAGATCCGGAGTGATCCGCATATTAGTACTCCAACAAGAAAAGATATAAGTAATTAAAGCATAGCTACAACTAATAATAGTTAAGCAAATATAATCTTTCTTAGGATTTTTAAATTTTAACTAATAGTTTATTAAGGATTACTTTAAGATTACTATTCTATTAATAAGACTTATAAGGAAGGAAATACCTTTTAAGTAGAGTAGAAAAGTAGAAAATACCTTCTAAATACTTAAAAACATAAGTATAGAACTACTATACTTTTATATATTTTAAGCAGGATAGCTACTATAATTTAAGATAGACGTATTAGACCTTGTACTTAGAAGATGCGCTAGCTAACTATATAAAGGCAAATAGCACTTAATTACCTATTACTCTTGCAAGTTTATAGGACTAGAAAAATAATATAATATTTATCATAAGGAGCTGTTAGCTATTATTGATTATCTAAGATATTAGAAAGTATACGCTAAAAGCTACTTAGAACTTATAATATTTATAAATTACAAGAACTTAGTTAATTTTATAACTACTAAAAGACTTAACTAACGCTAGGTTTAATAGTTAGAGGAACTAGGATAGTATAAGTTTAAGATTGTGTATATACTATGAAAAGATAATAGGAGAGTAGACGCTTTTAGCTACTAACACAACATTGTAGAAATAAAAGAGATAACTAATTCTGCAATATTATAAGTTAATAACAATAAATTATTAGGACTAGCATAGACGCTTAATCTACTAATGCGTATTATATATAATGTACTAGAAGAATTATAAAAAGCAATTATTAGACAACACTACAACAACCTAGTACATAGTTACCTAAGTATTATAAGAACTATAGAACTTATTAAGAGAAATTACAAGTTTCTAGAAATAAAGAATAAGGTTACTACCTTTATTGCTAAGTGCAAAGACTGTTAGAAGAATAAGCACAGCACATATACACTCTACAGAGAAATATAAGTAATAGAACTAACTAACGCACTGTAGTTAGACATCTTTATAGACTTTATTACAGGATTACTAGTCTTAAGAGACTCTATTACAAAAGTATCTTATATCGCAATTCTTATAATAGTTAACTAATTTACAAAATAAGTAGAGTATATTACTTTTAAAAAAGATTTTATAGTAGTATAGCTTACGCACGTTATTAACAATTAGATTATTAGACATTACAGCATATTAAAATTAATTATTAGTAATAGAGACAAGCTTTTTACTTTAAACTTTTAGATAACACTACTCGCCGCGATTAGATCCTAAAAAAAACTATTAACAGCTTTCTACCTGCAGACAGACAGATAGACTAAGCAAATAAATTACATAATAAAAGCATACCTACGTATCTACACTAACTAATAATAGAATAATTAAGTATTACTATTACTTATAGCACAAATAATATAAAACAACAAGCTTTTAGAGTTTATAAGATAGACTTTATTCTACACAAACTACAGGAGACACCTAAACCTCTTTATACGTACACTTTTAAGCTTAAAAATAGAAGCAGTTATTACAACAGCTAATAAGCTAAAGAAAGTATATAAGTTACTTAAAACGACACTTAAGAAAGCCTAATGCTAAAGCCTTTTATATATTAACTAGAAACGAAAAACAGCACCTTAGCTAAAGAAGGGGGATAAAGTATACTTACTTAGAAAAAATCTCTGCACTAAACAACCTAGTAAAAGACTTAACAACATTAAAGTTAGACTGTTTTTATTTCCTAACTAGAAGGGACTAGTAACGTATACACTTAACCTTCTATCTAATATAAAAATCTACCTAAGATTCTACGTTAATATATTAGAACTAGCAGACCTAGGATCGCTATTATAGAAAACATTTTACTATAAAATAGAAGAAGACAATATCTTTAAAGTTAAAGAAATCCTCGCACACTAAACTAAAGGCAATAGTAAAGAATACTGAGTTAAATAGTTAAGGTATCTAAATAGTAATAATATATAGGAACTAGACATAAACATTATAAATTACTAACATCTACTAGCGCAGTATTATGCGAAGTAGAAAAGAACTTATTAAAGGTAAGATTACTCTTAAGGACTAACAGCATGTAGACACTCTAGTTAAGCGCAAGAGTGCCTAATATTATTCTCTCCTCTAGGACAGCTATGTTACAGTTAACTAAGTTAACTGCCTCTAGAGCCTTAATCTTCTCTATAAATTTCTTAAACTTGTCTACTTACTATTGGTCTTAACGCTTTAATATCTTTTGATATTTTTAGAGTTAATCTTTTTTAGCATAAGCTGCTAACAGCGCGTCTAACGCTACTACCTCCGCCTAATTTACATTAACCTCCTGTTGCTTTAAACGAGCTAATTCTTTATCTAATTTAGAATATTCTTGCAAAGGCACGTCTACTAGCTTATAAACTTTTATTTTATTATAATAATAATTCTTATACTCTTTTTGTAATAATAATATTTAACACTCTAGATCCTTCTTCGCGTAATATTTATAAGCAACTATAGTAAGATCTCTAGTAGCGTTTATGCAATTACTAATAATGTAATAATAGGCAGTACTGTAGGAAACTATTAGGTTAGTTTATAAAGACATAAAAGTAGAAAGGGAGGATAGTATTACGAACTTAAAGAGAAAGATACAGACAACTATGTAGAAAAATAGTAGCAGAAAGACACCCTAAATAAACAAGATAAAGAGAAGGCCTTTATCTACTAATAGATAACGCTACCCTGCAGGACACGTGATCCTACAGTCTTAGCAGAAAGCCTCTATAGGACAAGTTACGTATGTCCTATAATCTCCTACAATGTCCTACAAAGTACTACGTATAAGATAGTGTTAAACTATAAGACATATAGGACAGTTATAAGTATATAGTAGTAGGCACTAAACTCTTATAGCTTAGTGTGTTTAACTTTAAGTAATAATCTAAGGATTAGTAATTACTTTCTTAACTCTCGTGTTATTATATTGATCTACTAATCGTGCTAACACACCCTGTACTATTACATCGATCTACTAATCGTGCTAGTACAACCCCCTCGTCCATCGCACTCGCTTATTCCCGAGAACCAACACTAGATCATCTTCGGACGATCTTCACAAGGGGTTAGGTGGAGGTTACTCTAGCGTGGGTTGTGGTTGGGGTTAGGTTACACAAACCAGTAATTAGGGTTAAATTAGACTAACTATATAGTAGGTCTAGGGTAAAGTTGCAATTTTTATCTATAACACGTATATGTAACTAGTAGAGAATTAATCTGCACTTAAGGGGTTAAAGTTTGTAATACTAAAGTATTAAGGTATATATTAGTCTACTTAAGAGGTTAAAGTTTGTAATGCTAAGGTGTTAGAGTACGTATTAGTCTACTATTATTAGCTGTAATAACTGCGCTAACACTAATAATTATGTTTAGAAGTTAGAGTTTATAATGCTAAAGTGTTAAGGTGTGTATTAGTCTGCTATTATTCGCTATAATAACTGCTAATCTTTAAATATAGAAAAATAGTAACCTAACCCTAACCTGTGGTCTGTGCAACTTAACCCTAGACCTACTATACCCTTACCTATTTTAAGTACCAAAAAAATAGGTAGGGGTTAGGTAGGGGGTAGGGTATTACATAATTCTACCTAACCCCTACCTAGCCCCTACCCATTAACCACCGTAGTTGGTGGGGTGTGCAAAACGCGTCCATGTGCAAAAGGTGTCCATGCACCTTAACAAGCTCGTTAGGATAGCAATGTTAAAATTAGTCAACTTAGCTATTAGAAACCTCTTGCTGCGTAACTGCGCTGCTGAATTTTTTTAAAATACCTTATATAGCAGTACGCCGCCCCTTGTAGTCTCTATATATTTAATAACTTTATCTTCTTGTTGTAAGTTAAATTGTTGTTAATTTTGTATTTTAGCTTTATAAGAGACTTGCGTGCTCATGTGCTGCTATAACAGCATTATTTAATTAACTCTAAATTTTTTTGCAACTTAGCAGTACAAAAATTTATCTTTAGCCTTATGTAGTTTAATAGATTTAATTGCTTCTTAGATTAGAGTTATAGTTGTAGAGATATAACGCGTTGAAGATAGGACGACGCGCAAATGTTGGGGTGGTGGGGTGGCTCGTCACGCGAAGTGGCTCGTCACGCGCACGGGCACTGTAAGGTCCATCCGGAAGGGCTATGTTTAAAATCGTCCAGAACAAGATGCAGCAGATGTGGCAAGAGGCTTGCGCTGGTATATCCTAGCTCAGTGAGAGTCGCTGTTAATATCAAATATAGCAGTTTAATCAACCCTGGCACTCTTCCACCTAGAAGTAAAATTATCTAGTATTAAATATGTACCTCAAACGTCAGCAGCGCAAAAAAACACAGAAAGAGAAGAACAACAGGTGTGGAAACCTATAAAACCAAGCATACCCAATACTCTTACAAACACCTCCCAAACCCCATAGTCTTGCTGAAAAGGCCCCAAAAAAAGATCGAACAATACAATTCTGCAGCGTGTGAAGTGTAATATACTTCAACAAGTCTAATCCCCCCCCCAAAGAAAAAAAAACGCCTTCGCAATGCCCATGTCAATCTCAATCATACTATATCATCCTGAACAAACCATCCCATAAAACAAAATTGAACAAGACGTTTACAACCTAACCCTCCCCTGATCTCCTCTCCCACCAAACAAGCTCAATAACCCACTTCCGCGATCCCCCTCATTCCTATCTAACAGTCTTCCACTACTGCGTCTAGCCTCGACCTCATCATCACCACCCAGCCACTTCGGCCGCGGGAAGGAGAAGTCGTTGGTATCGAATGTATTTTTCACTCTTGAAGCGAAGCTTTCGAAGAAATTACCTTCGTATTCTTCGTCGTCGGTTGGCGGGCGCCGGCGGTCGTTACGGGTTGTCAAGGGGCGGGAGGTACCTTGTCCGCCGTTCGCTGCCGCTGCGGCAGCAGTCGTGGTTGGGAGGCTGGAAGATGATGATGGTGCCGGGTTGTCTGTGTATCGTTCGTTTGGTGGGCTGGTGGCTGTTCGTTGGGAAAGGCCTAGGACGTTTCCACTGGCGCCTTGAATTTCGCGTTCGATTAATGCGCGACCTTCGCGCCAGGATCCGGTTCCGGCATAGTTTCCTCTTGAGTCTTCGTCTTCGTCGTCGAGGAGGTCTCCAAAACCACAGATGTTCTTTACTTTGCCGTAGAGTCCGAAGGCTGTAGCGAAGACAGGTACGAGGATGAAGATGGGAAAGAAAGCGCTGAAGCCCTCGCCAAGTGGTGTGAGAACGATGAGACGACCGAGGAACTTGTAGAACATGGTGTCCTTCCAGATGTTCTTATCTGTCATGGTGAGGAAGTTGTAACTCAGGGGAACTGTTAGCTTGGCGACTTGAAGACCGTACCAGGTCGCAGACTCCTGATACGTATTTCTTCGTACGAGCGCCCTGTTACCCCAGATCTTGACCTCGGTAAGACTGTAGAAGGCACAAATGCACATATAGCACAGCCAGGCAGCGGCGATGATTTGACTGTTGAAGCCAACAGACGACCGGCCGTTGTCGTGGCGATGTACGACGGTCCAACCGATGATGGATAGTTTAGGCCCGCCAAGATCTTGAGCTTCCCGCACACATTCTGACCAGACGATGGAGATAGATGCAAGGACTGTGATGGCCCAGGAGACGTATGCCATAGCAGGGATGACGTGGGCGTGTAGATGGTAGCGCGTGAATGGCGTGAGAATGGTAATGCGATCGAACAGTCCTCTTGAGATTGGCAACGCGGCGCCTTTGAACTCAAGATGCTTACTGGCTTTAGAATCCAGGATGGCCTGCGTCCTGACTGCCTTTCGTACAACATGGTCCCACTCGTTCTCGAATCGGCATTTCGCATGACGCGCTCGCTTCAACTTCCTCGTCAGGTCCGCCAGGTATCTCTCGGTAATGACGAGAGGCACTGTCGCCGTACCCATACGTCCAACAACGCCAGCCCTGTTCTCCGGCAGGTTGCCTTTCTCCGCCAGCTCATCAATCCACTCTTGGAATTCCCGTGCAGTACCGTTCTTCCTCTGTTTGAGCTGCACAACTTGGTATTCATACTGATCCAACTTCTCCAGCGCCTCAGTCAACTTGTCGTGAACCTTGGGCGCCTGACTCTGTATCCTCTTCAGCCTCTCACTAACACTCGCATACCGAAACAGACTCCTAGGGAACGCGACGAGTCCGTGGCCCATGAGGTAGATTCCCATGATAAGACCCCAAGTATACGCCAGCGCCATGACCAAGCTCTTAAACGTGTCCGCCTCGAATCCATTCCATAGAATCAAGTAGATGGAGCCCACAATACTACATGCAGCCACAATGAGCCAGTACCGCCCATTACTCCTAAGCGCATACTGCAACCTTGCCTTGGGCTCTCTATAGCCACTATCGCAATACTCGCCCAGCATAGGCAAGATAGCCCACGTAAGCGCAAACGTGAGCCAGTATATGATGCGCCATGCCTTGTACACAACCGTGCCGTTCAGCGATATGCCTCTAGCGCCATCCGTTGTATTCAGTCCAGCACTGCTCGCGAGATCGATAGGTAGCAGCACGACGATGCTAGCCGGCAGCGCTATTGCCAAGAAGACGGGTACGACGACGTATGCGGGTGTTGTGCGAAGCGGGAGGTAGTAGCGTAGGAGGAGCAGAACGGCGCCGCATATGGAGAGTAGGGAGAGGACGAAGAAGGCGGTTGATCCGGTCGCTGAGGACGTCATCGTCGAGTGTGGCACGATGTGCGCATAAGAAAGGCGGGTTTACGTAGTTGTTCGGCAATGAGTGAAGAATTACTGGTATGTGTGTTGGTGATAGTGAAAGGAAGATGCCTTGGATGGCTGGAACCAGAGCAAGTCTGAAAGTTGTTGCGACGGCGTGGAAGCGTCGGAACGCTCAGTCTCGGAATGCCGAAGGGTACGTGACCCGTTGTACCTCGCTGATTCTCTTTCTGCTCACCTCTAACCTATCGTCTTTTTCGTGGAGTAGTACTTCATGTTCTCACTCCTTTACGAATCCGCGGCTGTTCTCCCTGGAAGCAAAGACGCCAAAACATGTGTGCAAGCTAGGTCCCTACATTTGTCCGCGTTGCATCAGCCGTACGCGTCATGACCTAATTCGCACCTCGAACCCCTGTCCTCTATTTCTAATCTTTGCAATCAAATCACATCGCCGATCCATCTCCGAGGGCAGTTAGCGTGCCGTCTTCCAGGAGTGATTGCATCATCTGCCAAATCGAGAACGTTTGCTATTGCGGGGGGACACGCTGCGCATCACTAAGCACTACTTTTGTACCCATCTACACCAAGCTCACACACATACAACCATCCTCTCTCCTGACAAACATCGCCCAACCACTCTTCCACGTACAACTACGCCTCTTACCCCTCTAGCCACCCTCCAGACAATCGCCAAAATTTCCTTCCTGCGTCACTTCTTTACGCGCGCCCCCTCGCCCGCCACAATGTCCGCCACAAAGACAAAGGTCGAGTCCATCATCAACGAGAACCCCGTCGCTGTCTTCTCAAAGTCCTACTGCCCCTACTGCCGCCAGGCCAAGCAGCTGTTGAGCGACAGCGGCGCAAAGTTTTTCGCGATTGAGTTGGACCAAGTCGGTATGTAGACTCATCTACCGAGACAAGCCAGGGCTAGTGTAGCTAACATGCGCATAGATGACGGCTCAGCTATCCAGTCTACCCTCGCCGATATGACCGGCCAGACCACCGTACCCAACATCTTCATCGCCCAGAAGCACATTGGTGGAAACAGCGATTTGCAGGCCAAGAAGGGTCAGCTCAACAACCTCCTCAAGGAGGCTGGTGCCGTCTGACTGCCTTCAACGTCAAAGGAGAAGCTATAGTCATCACTACAACCTGACAGCACGATGCGACTTTCGCAGATTGCGTAATGAAATAAATGATTAATTTAACATGTTCTGTTCGGTTACACTTGCTGATAACACCAGAGTATGCTTTGCAAAATCTGCCAGAAGTGATTCTAACTGGGTAATCTTTGTGGTTTATTGCTAGTGAGCCCAACTACTAGCCCACTCAAGTCGCATAAAACGAAGCTTGAAAGTACACCTACAGGGCTTTCGGCTTACGTTGTTCTCTCATCGCCAGACTGTTTTCCTGCAGCCTTTCCATATCATTAACCATCGTTGAGGCTATTCATGATGTCATTCTCCACATTCAAGAACACGGACGAAGCTGGACCTTCTAAGTCTGCATCGCCTCGGTGAAACTTTGTGCTGCCGTTGTCGCAAAGTATCGTACATCTACATCGTCGTCTTGCTGGAGCTTCTCCAGGTTCGGCAGAATGCTCTTCGTGATGACATCTGTAGCCTTTTGGCAGCCCTGGCCTGGTGTACCAGCTTTCTCAAGGGCGATGACGGTACCTTGCTCAGGCAGTTGCTTGAGTGTGTTGATAAGCTGGCCGTATGACTTTGCGACGTTGAACCTGATGTTGGGGATATCATCGTTGACCAGCTTGTCCATCATGGGGATGATGGATTGTTCGATAACCTCCAGACTCAGTGCGGGCGCGAGTGTCGAGACAGCGAAGCAGGTGGTCATCCGGTAAAGGTAGTTTGGATGTTGGCCCATAGCCATAACCTTGGGAACGATAGCATCGTTGGCCCACTCTACACCGAAGACCTCCGTAAGCTTCTTCAAGTTCTGAGTGGATGCCTCGCGGATCGAGAAGACGGTGTCGCCAAGCCAGCTCATGCATAGGCTGCTAAGCTTCTCGTCGAAGAATCGCACACCAAGTTGCGATGCGAGCAGAGGGACGTATTCGATAATAGCCAGACGTACGCGCCATTGCTTGTCCTCGGCAAGTTGGACGATGGCTGGGAGGAGTGACTGCGAAAGAAGCTCGATGCCGATGACGTTGTTGACAGACTCGAGCTTGGAGATGATGTTTAGGCGTACGTCAGGGAACTCGTCCTTGAGCATCTGCAGGAACATGGGAAGAAGATGCGAAATAGTCCTGCTTAGTGTTAGTAAGAAAGCACGTGGTCACGCGCAGCCGCAACTTACTCTTCCTTTCCAAGGATTGGTGCGAGTCCACTAATCTGGGTGCCAAGCGCAGCGCGAACATGCTGAGATTGATCGGAGACCAGCTCCTCTATGCTGGGCATAACCTCGTGCAGGAGGGTCTCACGCTCCAGCAGCGCGCAGAAGCCTGGTAGTGATTAGCCCATGTGCCGTGCGCCTGCTACAAAGGGACCTACCTGGAATTTGCCCTGCAATGGCGCTGCGCACCTCGGCCTCTGTGTCCTTGAGTAGTTTGACAAAGGCCGGTACAAGGTCGCGGTTGACAACCTCCTCATCGACGGCTTTTGCAATCTAGTGCCGTTAGCGCATGCCTTCTCTCGCCGCAAGCTGAACGCACCTTCTCAAACCGATCTGCTACCATGTACCGCACCCTCCAGCTCTTGTCCTCGAACAGACTTCGCAGCGCAGTCAGCAGGACACCATGGCTAGACTGTTGCTCCTTGGGTACTGCTTCGGCGATTGCGATGAGGATGTCCACAGTCAGGAGTCGGACACTGTCCTGGTCATCTGCGGCGAGGTGCTGGAAGAGGGGGATCATTTCGTCGATGACAATGGATGGCGGCATGGCCTTGATGAATTTGGCGAGGTTGTTTGCCGCCTGCCTTCGTACCATGGGGGTATCATCGTGCACTAGCTGGCCATAATGCTGTCTGAGGGCTTCTTGTGAAGGGGGTGTAGCGCGAGTATACGGCGTCTGGTAGAGTCCCGTCGCGGAGATCTTCGAGGTGAACCAGTCGGCTTTCGATAGGCGCAAGACGAGGGGCATGAAGTATTCTTCAATCTGCTGCTGCGACAGCTCTTCGCAGATCTTGTTGAGCGATTCGACAGCCTGCACGTGTTAGCTGGCGGCCAAATCAAGCCAACTGCCGCGCGCACCTTTTCCCGAACAAGAGGCTCTTCTATTGCTGCGAGATTCTCAAGAGGTGACAGGAGCACGTGTGCATGCTCTGGGCCACCGACGTACTCGACAAACTTGCCAAGTTCCTCACTCAATGCTGTGAGAACCTCGTCCTCGTCCTCGACCGACTCTAAATATCTCCGTTAGCTGTCTAGACATGGCATTTTTCCAGGCAGACTCTCACCATCTAGAAACGGTATGAGTTCCTCTCGTGTTCGCTCGGCGCCCAGGGCGAGGGCAATTGTGTTTAGTCGGTGGATGGCGTTTAGGCGCAGGATAACGTCGTCGTGCTTCAGCTCGTCGATGAGCACGGCGATGGGGTAAAGCTCGTCATTTTGATTCGCGTCCATGATTTAGGGTCTGGGGGTAGTTAAGTCTATGAGTGCGCGGTAGGGGGCTGGAAACGCGGGCGTGGTGTTGACGTACCTGGTTCTTGGTGAGGAAGCGAAGAGGGGTGTCAGGGCGCTGAAGGACCAGTCCAAGCTTTTCGAGCCACAGGCACCACCACTGCGCCACACTTGCAGAATGGACGGTGTTGTGGAAGAGATGGAGAAAAGCATTTCGTGGAGCAACTTCATCCAGTGCTCTGCTTAATATACTTCTCTTGCGTTGCCATCTCTACTGTCGTCTTACACGATTCTTGGAGCATTCGGCCATACTCGTGCTCTTCATGCTGCGCCACACTTGAGGCTGGTGCAGTTGCCCCACCCCCTTGGGAAAGCACGATGCGATAGCCACAAAGGTTCTCTGTAACGTCACCCGGACTTGTTCGAGCTCTACTCGGTTGCTTACTCCTTCTAGCCTGTCAGAGCTCACGTATCAGCGAAGAGCCCCAATAGCGCGTGCCAGAATGTCTTGTGACACAGTCTAGCGTCTTCCATCCGCCAAGGCTTCAGAACGGACCGTTCCTACCAGCAAGAAAACCCATCGTAGTATAGCCTTAACACCTTCGAGACAGAAACAACAGATGTGCTGGAATGGACGACATACACCCCCCGAGTCGCCTTGAGGGCCAGGATGCCCCCAAACTGAACACCGCTGGGTCGGAACGGGAACCGTTGCTTGGACGTCGCTCTTCGTCCACATCACAGCCGGTCCAGCAGCTACCCAAGCAGCTCACTACGCGGCATGCATTCGCTGTTCTTGTCACACTTCAGATTGGTTCGGGAATCTTTGCTTCGCCAGCTCAGGTCGACAGCAACGTGCCTTCTCCTGGAGTTGCTCTCTTCGTCTGGGCCTTGGGCGGGCTGCTATCATGGGCAGGAGCAGCATCCTTCGCTGAGCTTGGTGCCGCGCTGCCACTGAACGGTGGTATGCAGGAATACCTGCGCCACATCTACGGTGATACGGCTGCCTTCCTCATGGCCTGGGTGTACATCCTGGGTGTGAAGCCTTCATCCATGGCCATCCAAAGCATCGTCATCGCTGAATCTATAGGCTCGGTCACATCCAGTACAGGCGACTTGCCAGATGCCAAAATACTCAAACTCATCGCTGCCATAACCTTTGTTTCCATGGTACTACTCAACTCCATCAATACTAGGTTCACAATGCGACTGAGCGAGTCCTTCACAGTCTTCAAGCTATCAACTGTGGCCTTGATTGTCTTGAGCGGGGTTGTTGCTGTGGTTGCTCACCTGATAAATACAAATTCCTCATTTTCTGGACCTAGCGACTGGTACTCCCGCAATTGGTTCCAGACAAGACCGACAGTATCAGATGGCCATACCATCGACTGGGTATCCATGAGCACGTGGGGCCGTTACGGTCACTACTGCGCAGCCATATACGGAATTCTTTGGGCGTACGATGGCTGGGATAATGTGAGTGCATGTCTCTTGCGCGCCAACAATGCCGGCTGACGGCGTATTGCAGGCCAACATCGTCGCGAGTGAAATCCGCGATCCAGATCGTTCTCTTCCAAAAGCGATCAAAGCTGCGATGATCGTAGTACTCGGTTCGTTTGAGCTTGTGAATGTGGCTTATTACATCCTTGTACCTTGGGATAAACTGAGTAGCAACAATGCAGTAGCTGTCGCTGCTGCCACGTCTCTTCTAGGAAGACCTGCTGGCATTCTCGTCACTTGCCTTGTTGCTATCTCTTGCGCAGGATCCATCACTAGTAATGTCTTCTCGGTGGGCAGATTGACAATGGCTGCATCGCAGCGTCATTACCTTCCAGCAGTGTTCAGCAAGCGAGGCTTGCCGATGACGCAGACGGCTGAAGCAGACGGCAACACTTCGTTCAGCCTTGACGCCCCGATGTAAGCCCCTCGGAGAGTATTGTATATCATGATTGACTAACACGAAAAACAGCTATGCCAACGGTTTGGCCTTGGTTGTGACCCTTGTCTATATACTGACTGGTAGTTTTCGGGCACTCCTGACGTTCGTTGGTATGGCTGAATGGGTCTTCTACGTAAGCACGGTGGTTGGACTGCTTGTACTTCGCCGCCGAGAACCCCAGATGGAACGACCCTACCGCCCGATCATTGTACTTCCCATCATCTTCGTCATCGTTGGTACTCTGGTAATCCTACGATCTGCACTATTTGCACCAGTACAGAGCGGAGTTCTGCTAGGACTTCTCATAGCTGGCGCCCTGATCAGCACGGTACAGAGTAGATCGAGCTCTTAACGATCGATCAATGAATCTGGTATCTGTGATGGACGCGCCTGCAGCACTTCACTCTCAATTCCCGACGGCATTGAACGGTGATGTGCCTGCAATTTGGTTCCTTGAGGCTCTAGACCTCTAATTATAGCTGCACTAATCTGTCTAACTTAGACAGTGGCAAAGTACTAAAACCTACTGGACTACTATCGCTAATGGCACGGTTAAGGTAGATGTGGAGCTTACATGTGGAGTCGACGCGCTAAGCAAAGTTTAATTATCTAGCCCGATCGCAGACTAACTTCCCCGCAACTTAATTTCGACCTCGTTGCCGGCATCGATGCGTTATCGATACAAGAGGCTTTCATGTTCATGATGGTGATCTTGTTCATATCTGCCAATCGCCTACATGCAATACACCCGGTGCCGCATCCCGCCTCGTTGGTAGCACTACCGCAGGTTGCCCTGGCCCCGAATCATGCGGCTTGCCCAATCAGGTACATATGGCTAATACAATGCCCATCTCTGTACAATGGTTGACGCTCGTCTTTGCCGGACATCAGCACTATGACGACGAAGCAGCATGTCCATCATTGACTGTCTTTCGTTACGAGACACGATCGTCGAGCATCCACGAGGCAAAAAGACACGGTCGCCGGAAATCGGTCTCGTGATAGTAAGCTACAGTGTACCTTGCAGGACGAATCCTAGGTCCCAAGATCGGGTTCTAGAGCGTCCCTGGATGTGGAGGACCGTCCGCTACGTTTGGCACACATACTATCCGTGTTCTTACATGTACTTTCAGGAGACGTTGCATGATTGAAGAAAGACTGAGATCACTCATCGTTTGGAAACAGAGTCTTCTTTCAATGGAAGGAATAATATGTGCCGAGACCTTGGCTTAGGGCCTCAATTGCGCACTTACACTAGCTAGTGAGTCGTTGATATCAGCATTCGAGTATTGTTGAAAGCCTTGCGATATCCAAACGCACACACATCAACGTCTAAACGCATTGCTTTCTTGTCAATCACACTGCTAGCTCTCTGTAAAGCATCGATCGCGATTCAAGGCGCCTAGAATCTCCAGTGGGCGATGTAGTTTGGAGTTGCGGGGAAGACCTTGGACATCGCCTAGTTCCACGCCTTACAACACATGGGGAAATGTGTGGTTATTCCAAGGCCAGACCCAGAAACCGCGCACTTGCAAGGGTCACTGGTTAAACAACCTTTATCGATTTTATTGAGGACTGGAATGTTCTGCCAATGGCATTGGTTAGGCTCAGATATTCTCTTGTTGCTCCGCAGATGGCCTGGGGTTGCGACGAGCCGAGACGGGACTCGGACTGTCGTGCAGCGTCATGCAGTGTTCACACACAATATACATGCCACAGTCAATGAACCAGGGACGAAAACAACCGCAATATAGGATACGAGAAGACGGATGGAGAAACTCCACGGCACTACCAAACCGCCAAGTGGCGATGAAGTACGGTGTCAAGCAAAGTATAAAGAAGGCAGAGTATGGACTCCACATTGACCATCATCGGCATTAAGCAGCATCTCATCATCTTAACTTCGCTTTCATCAGCTCTTCATCGTCCAATAGTCAGCAAGATTCCAGCAGTCAATATGCGCTACTCAATCCTTGCCTTCGCTGCCGGCGCCGCTGCCGCTCCTTTCGCTTCCACTGGAGGAGCTGCCCTCTGTCCCACTGGACTTTACAGCAATCCTCAGTGCTGTGCCACTGATGTCCTCGGTGTTATCGGCTTGAACTGCGCAGTTCGTATGTCTTTCTCTCCTATCCCTTCTGCGCATACAACAGATTATGCTAACCCCACAACCTAGCCGCTACCACTCCTGCCAACACTGCCGACTTCATCAGCGGCTGCGCTAGTACTGGTCAACAGGCCAAGTGCTGCGTGATTCCCGTCGCGGACCAGGACGTTCTTTGCCAGGACGTCAGCCCCGGTGCTGGTGTCCCAGGCGGCGGTGCTCCCGCTCCCGCTCCTACTCCTACCGCCACTGTGACCGCCAGTGCCCCAGGTGGTGGTGCTCCCACTCATACTGCTGGCCCTCCTGGTGGTCCCGGTGGCCCCGGTGGTCCCGGTGGCCCTCCCGCTTCTAGCTCTTGTGAGTCTAGCACCGCGCCTGCTCCTACTCCTTCCGACTGTGGCTGCGATGAGTAGAGCAACGAGGTGATGGAAGATGATAGCTAAGGCATGTAAACATGGGGCCAAGCTGGAAGACAGGAAGGAATATCTGAGGTAACCTATATGTAGCTGTAGCCATCGTCAATACAATCTGCAGCTGTAGCACAAAGCTCTCAGGTCCTTTGCGACAGACTGGTGAAATTGATACAGTGCTGTAGCATTTTGAGCTGTTCTGCTCCATAGATAACGGTTGACGAGTGCGAAGGAGCGAAGCCGGATAGAGCTTCGCCTGTGGCACTTGCTAAGTAGAGAAAGTGGGTCTCTAGAGTGGGGCTTTGCATTAGTAGACGTCGTTTACCACAATTTTGCCCTTCCCACCCTAGCTTCTAAATATGTGACACATCATTTTTAGTAAAGGGCTTTGTATAGAATAAGGTTGAAGTGTACAATCCAACAGCAAAGCATCCCAGCTGTGACGTCATCAAGATGCATCCTTGTCAGCCTCACCAGATCCAACGACCCAAATCTATCCAATCATCCAATCATTAGCACAAGCTATGAACACCCAAGTATTTTAGAATATCACATAGAACTGCCTGAACCAGGGGTAGTCGCGTTGGTGGCTGCTGACGTGGAGATTTGCCTCGTTTGCCTTCTGACTCTATTGGTTCTCGTTTTCGCGGCCAAGTTATTGCTAGAAGTACAGTAGAGCAACACATCCGAGTACCACCAGCTGAAGAAAACCATCTATCTATTGCGCAGTATCCAGCCTATTTTGTCATGCCATATGCTTCAACGTGGCAGAACAACCTTCCCTTTTCGCCCTATCTCCGAATGCACGGCACCTGGTTCACCTCGAAAAAAGTGATAAGCTATCCCGATTACAGTGCGACGGAAACTTCGGCAGGGGCCAAAGACCTTTAATAGGTTGAATCATGCAGCTTGGCCCCAAACGCACGCGCATGAGCTGCATCAGCCGCCCCCATTCGGGATTCAAGATGGTCGCACGTATCAGCAACAACATGTGCACGACATGAAGATCCCCTTCAGCAAACTCTCCCTTTATCCTCCAACTTCGGTAATATCTAGCACTCTTAATACTCGCATTGCCTATCATGTCAGGAAGCCTCGAGTTTGCGGCGGGGATCTTCGCCATTATCGGCGTAGCTGATGTTATTGTACGAACGGGCCGGGAGGCTCACGGTTTTCTACGCGACATTGCTGGTGCTCCAGAGGAGATCGATCGATTGTGCGCTACGGTCAAAGAAACTACTCTCCTCGCCGAGACCGTGAAACAGAGTCTGGATACGCTCGTTAGCCGGAAAAATGCCGATGCCATGGATCGAATCACAGCTCTATTCGAGTCTGCGCTTAAGAGTTTGCAACGCGAACTGCAAAATCTGAGAGTACTAAGCGCTAGATTTAGAGGAGTGAGCAAGACTTGGAGTAGGGTGAAGTACGTCCTGGACGAGCGTAAGGTCAACAAGATATTCAACAATCTCGAACGGTCGAAGAGTCTACTCGCAAACTCCCTACAAATCGCAAGCAGGTACACATCTCTTCACGTGACAGCATGAACATGTACTCATAGAACTTCCAGGCAAATATCTGATGACCAGCATCAAGAGATACTAACAAGGCACAATACAAACCAAAAGCTATTGGCTTCGACTTGGCGGAACCAAGCCACACTAATTCAAGGGCAAGAACTTCTAGGGCGCTTAGCAGTCTGCCAATACCAGGAAATGAAGCGGACTTCCAAAGCCATGACGATCACTCACCAAGAGCATTTAAATGAGCATCAGAAGACTCGAGATGTTCTATCGGCAAAACTTGAGGATGTGATTGCCGCCAATTTTGAGAAATACCGCATATTTCGTGACAAACCCGCGTCAGTTAGGGATGTCTTCTTTTTCGGCGAACGGCGCGACATGATTATGGCCTACTTACTCATTGTCAAACCGCATTTGGAGGTGGCCCTTGCACGCCTGCTCCACGATAGCATCGAAATGTTCCCGCCAAAGTACATTTCTTGGCTAGAATCCGAGTTTGACAACCTTGTAGCATCTGCGGCGCAGGAGGAAGCGGCAAAGCACCCGCAATCTTCTGCAACCCCTCTAGACCGTTGGCATTACTCTGAAGAGACTAAATCTCGTCATCTGACGGCATCTAGACATACCATAGGGCAGTCAAAGTTCAAGTCTGATACACGAGAACCAAGTTACGCAAACCTCTACCTCAGCACACCAGCGATCGCTCATCGATCGACATATACACACACTACCGCGTTTGGCAGTCTGCGTTTACAGACTTCACGCCGAGCCTTCAGATCGAAGTTTCACCGTCCAGATGAGGAGGCTAGCTTTACCTTCACCTGCGGTATTGGCCGGTCCATCCACGCCATCCATGCCCACTTTCTTCGCAATGTATCCGGTCCATTAAGCCCAGGACTCTGCGCCCAACTCAGTGTCTTTACATTGGCTGAGTCTGAGACCCATTACAACAAGCTTTTCGCATCTGCCAATGCTGAAGAGATTGACGATGCATTACGACGAGGCGTTATTTCTCCTTATGAGATCAACCGAGAAGGAAGAAATCTATGTCTATATGTAAGCTTTACTCAGTATGCTTCAACGCAACGACCAGAAGCTGACTTGCATCTTGTAGTATGCTGCAGAGCATACGCGGGTAGACCTATTCGACTACCTGGCAAGCCAAGGCATCGGCGTATCAAACCTGAAGTAAGCCGAGTCTGGAATCCTGTAACAATCTTTTCTGACGCACACCAGCCACGACGTTAGCTTAGTCGCAGGTCTTTTCATGCGCTCGATAGTCGATCACGACCGATTCGCATTCGAGAGAACCATCGATCACATCATCCCTCAGGTCTACGAGTCATCTTCGTTTCTATTTGAGACAACGATGAACATGCTGCTTTGGGACTACTACCAAGGAAGACCGCGTTCTCTACTGCGGGAGCAAATACAAAGATTGCAACAAGAGGGTCTCATATCAGACTCCGTAAGTCTGAATGACGACCCGTGGGACTGGCCCTCGGTATCGAGCATCATTGCTCCACTCTTCGAAATCGACGCTGCATATATCAACACGATGGGTAGTCTTGGCCGCAACAGAATCCAGCGTTGCTACTGCGTTATTGATCATGAAGGGAATCCTGGAGATCCAATCGCTGTCGAAGAGATCGCCAACGCGTTGATAAGAGCTGGTGTCGATGTACACCATCGCGACCATGATGGTTTGACGCCGAGTATGTACGCTAAACGCTGTGGCGCATGGGATGGATGGTGCAGAGCGCTTGCGAGGAATGGGCTGAGCATTGAAGATGTGGTCAGAGAAGACGAGGCAGAATGGCTTTTGGAGGACGGATGGAGAGAAGTCTTGCGGGAAAAGTATGGAGAGACGGGATAAGGTGTGATGGTGGGTCTGTGCTGGCGCAGAGTACGTACAGGGGAGAGAAGCACATGATGTCATCATTTCTCTCCACTCGCAACTAGCGGTTAAGTTCGTCGACAATGTCCATACCATTGACTCTCAGCCTCTTCTACAAATTCCTTCGCGATGACAAAGTCCTGCACTCTCTGTTCAAAACCCCGCGACGTGCTTGTTCGCTGCCAAGTTGATGAGTCGCAGAAATGGCATTTCGTCTGTGCCGGTACATGCTGGAAGTCGGTATCTGGTGGCGTTGAAGATGCAAAAGGCATGCAAGAAGAATACCCCTATTACCGATACGGCGGCATGGTGAGTTTGTGCACACAAAAAAACTTGAGAGAAAGAAATCTGGCTGATTTGGGGTCGTGGGTAGTGGAAAGATAGAAGTGCCGATGGGCCGGTTAGCGCGAAGAAACCGAAGAAAGTCAAGGAGAGGCAAAGAGAAGAGATGAAAGCGAGAGAGAGTTGCGATGCAACTGATGTTGGAACAGGAAGATCGGATTAGGGAAGGGTAGGAAAAGTTCATATTGTTTCATCATTGGAGAAGGTCTCAAAGGTGGGGAATGCGCTAACTCTACGACGGTGTATCCAATCTTCAGACCAAGATTATATACTATACCGGAACTTCCTATTGTACAAATCGGTGATGTCCTTAATGGTATCCGTGTCAGTGTCTTGTGTGTGCGAACCTTGAGCTTCTTCACGATCGCGCTGAGCGTTCCGCCGCACGAGCAAGGCTCGTAAGCAAAGCGCAAGCACCATCTGAGAAACTGCGCATCCTAGAAACATCTTCACGCCGGTCTCGTACTTGGGAGCTTCTTTAGCTAAGAAGGCTTGAGGACCTAGAGTGGGTGATGTTAGGAATGGCGGTCTTGAGATGGGTCGACAATGCTGCGGAGCTTACCGATGATATTACCAACGCAGTACCCCAGAAAGACGAAGGCTGTGCTTGTGGTTCGCTTTGTGTATCCGGCTACGTTCGATGCAGGCAGTTGGAGGGCAATGACTAGAGCGCCAACGAACGAGCCGGTCTACTTTCGTTAGCGACGTATTGTGGAGGCTGTTACATGTATACTACATACCAAGTAGTAGCCCGCCAAGCACCCAGCCACGTTGGTGCGCGGCAACTGCCAGATTAGGCACGTGCCTATTATTGTGGGACCAAGGTAAAGAGCCATATTGTATGTGCGCGCGTTCGGTAGTCGAGAAGCGAGGAAAGGACCCGTGAAGACCCAGAATATCTGAGCGAAGCCCTGTGGAATCCCGTACAGCGTTGTTTTGAGTGGATCACCTCCTGCTATGTCCTTGACGATGAGCTTGCCGAAATTCGCATTACCACCGTTGATCATCTCGTTGAGTAAGACGAATAGGAAAAGTATCCAGATCTGCGGGTCGGTCAAGGCTTCCCATACCTGCGATAGCTTGATCTTGCGGTTGTATACTCCAGTGCGGTTGCTGGCGGCGCGGGCGATCAAAAGAGCCTTCTCCTCCGTGGTAAAGCTCTTGGCTGTCATAATGTTGTTCGGTAACCTGAAGAAAAGCACTAGGGACCAGAGGACGGTCATGCCTCCACATATGATGTAGATAATCTTCCAGACGACGAAACCCTTCGCGTATCCGACGCCGTAGAAGAGAAGACCGCCAGTGGCGCTACCGACGCCGTTAAAACAGTAGAACATACCCGCTCTTGCAGGCTGCTGCGTCCCCACGTACCACATTCCAATGATCTGCAGGGGTAAGGATACCGAGTCAATGTACGTGTTACATGCACAGCACGGGTGCATGACTTACCATCATAAATGCAGGAGTTACAACACTCTCGAAGACGCCAAGAAGAAATCGCATGGCAGCGAAGCCCGCAAAGTTGTGCGTCGCAGCTGTGAGCAACATGACTGATCCCCAGCAAAAGCAGTAGATTGAAACAACTAGGCCAACCGGAAAGTGCTGCGCAAGGTATGCAGATGGCCATTCGGCAAACAAGTAGGCGAAGTAGAAGATCGATGCCAGCCAGGAGTACTGCTCGCCGGTGATACCAGTGGTCTCGAAAATATCGAAGACGGCGGAATAGCTGATGGCTTGCTTGTCGATGAACTGGAGGAAGAAGGTGCCGCATAGTAGTGGTAACAGTAACAGGTCGACTTTCCTAGAAACCCGCTTTTTCGCTTCGCTGTCTTCGAGGAGCTCTGCCAAGTACTCTGAGGTGATGTTGTGTTGCCTCAGGTATAGGTTCGCTTCGTCAAGGTCCTCGACTTCGCCTTCGATAGCGCTCTCTTGCTTCTTGAGAGATTTGCCGTCGATGTTGCTTAACTGGAGTTCTACATCCTTTGACATGGACAGTGCTTTATCGTCGCCCTTGGTGGCGTTCAGTTCGGGTTGCATCATGGAGAACGAGGATTACTGAGAGCAGGTCTGCTTTGTGCCTGAGGCTCGGGTATTATATCAAAGCCAGCTCGTAAAATCCAGCACAATCTTGGAAGCCGCACTGTGTGACGAGTTATCCCGCTTCATCGGCCACGAGGTTCCGATTGCGCATGGGCAAAAGCCGCAAAACATCTGCGGGTATCGATAAGAGGGTATCTAATAGCGGACGTCAGCTTTCCAATCATGTTGTCTGGAAAATGCTTCCAGTTCCCGTTCCTATCTTGTTATCAGATGGAATAGCACTTTCTGTACAAGCTAGAAACCAACACCTGGGGTAGGAACTGGAGTTGTGGGTCGCTACCCCAATTAGCGACAGAAGGATGCAGGACGTGTAGGAAAATCACAGCACCATGACGGCTCAATGTCGGCAGTGGCAGGCATATGTGCGACACAGTTAGTGTCCCCCGGCATCTGTAAAGTGGTGGTGCAGGCAGGATTCCCGGTTAGACTTCCGTTGCCGACTCGGCAATACCTCGGCTGCATGTCGTTGCCGTCGGTAGGTACATCTCCGTCCTGGAACGCCTATCTTTTTCCCGACCTGTAGGTTATACGAGAGCTCCGAAGACGGCAATTTCCAAGCCAATGCGAACTGCATGATGAGCGACATATCATGCCACCTGATTAGATTATTTTCTGCTGCAATCCTTCTCAGATCGCTTTTTGAGGATTTTGTTAGTCAAACACCCGATGCTGTTATTACTGTGTCTATACGAGAAACAGTAAACAAGAAGGACGCGCCTGCCGCTCCACTGAACGCTTCGCAGGCGGTCGTATGCAATGGAATGGTTCATTGCTCCGGCAGCCTTGCGATTGAGGAGAAGATCATGCAAATCATCCCTGGAGGTGTAAAAGTCGAAACGGTAGGGGTCGTATGGATACGCTGAGGATGTTGTCGCTCCTGTTAACGAGATTTTGTCGCAACCCAAACTATGAATATAAGCGTAAAAGAGCGAATCAAGATAATTTCTAACTTTCTGACAGACCTGAAACGCTGTCGCCTATTTGTGATGCACGTTTGAGAGCCGCCAATATATGTGTAGTATTACTGCTGAGACAACTCAACCTTAGACCACCAGAAGTCACTTTCTTCCTTCGCGTAAGTGTCATCAACCATGATAGCCGGCTCGCCGATTGTCTCTCCACCAATCAATTCCGTGTTATCCCGCCCAAAGATCATTACCTTGGGATCTGCTCTATCATAGCGTTTCCAATCGGTTCTATTGGCGTACGAGCCGCCAAGCGCATTCGGAGAGCCAGTGCATATGAAGCTAGAGACGTACGCATGCAGAATACCCGACAACTCGTCCTGGCTCTTGGATTGCGCGATAAAGGAAGGATCCCTTACTTCGTAGAACATGTTGTCTGCGTGACGAGCTCCATGGATGATATCTCGTCTCATTGCCCAGTGATACAGATACACGGGTGTGTCCTGACTGGCAAAGAAAGCTGTTTGACGAACTGGGGCCACATATGCATATTGTGCATAGGCCGCCTCTATACGCTTGTACATGTGCCCGACACCATGCTCAAGTCGCGTTTCTTTGTAGATAGATTCGGGCACCTCGCTCGGATCAGGATACAAGCGATGTATTGTTTGTACATCCTCCTCGCTCATCTGCGGCAGTAAGGTTCTCCAGAACTCCAGAAATCCCGAGGAGGTCGACATCTTCTTATTCACATATAGTGAGCCTTCGTTGCCTTGGAAGCCGGTCATGATTGGCATTTTGTGCCATTTCCCTGTGCGCCAGGCATCGATTGGACGACGTCGAATGATCTCATTGTCGGTTACTGGTTGGAATGCCCAACGCAGACTGGGGTTATACTTTTGGAATACTTTTGTTTGGGCTTTGGCGATTGCAGAGGTTGGAAGTTTACGGAGGTGACTGAATATTTCTGAATCGGGCAGGGATTCCGGAATCTCAAGTTCGTTTAGGAAGTCGTCAAACTGCATTTCGTGGATCTCCGCATCTGGATTGCGGACTGCGCGGGATGTAGGAGCACCAGATTCTATGACAACACAGTGGAACTTGGGCTTTACGCCCTCCTCATAGTTCAGAAGATGATGGCCAATCTAGAGCAATGTTAGTTCAGCTGATCGAGACGAAGTCTGGCTCCATACTTACAGAATGTGCGCCGGCTGAAAGTCCTACAAGCGTCACGTTGTTTTTGTCACCTCCGAAGTGCTGAATATTTTTTTCAACCCAATCCAATAAGCAGATCTGATCCTTTAAACCTAAGTTGAGCGCACCTTCTGCGGCGCTCAGCTTTGATGGTAGAAAGCCCAGGGCTCCTATGCGATAGCCGAATGACACTCCAATGAACGGAAGTTCAGACCATCCAACCATGGAAGCAGTATCGTGCATCGCGGCGTTTCCCCGATTGAAAGCCCCTCCATGAATGTATACTGCAACTGGCAGCGCCTTTGATCCATCGTGTTGAGCTTGCCGGAAGATGTTTACTGTGAGGCAGTCTTCGCTCTCCTCGAGCGTTGGTCCAAGCACGATAAATTGTTGCGCTGGAGCCCTTGGGCCGAAATTCGAAGCATCTATAGTCTCGTGACTTGGAGCTACCTCCTCTGGTGGTCGGAACCGGCGTTCACCTGTTGGTGGTAACGCATAGGGAACACTCTTGAAGGCTTCAACCGCACAAGGATAACCACCATGTAAGGTGGTACCTATAACAGTACCTTGAGGGAGTTGCACCTTAGGTCTCAACATTGAGTTAGAGGCTGTTTCTATTCCTGTTATTTTGTCAATATGCGACATGTCCATGCAGCTTACACTAGGTCTTTCGACATACCTTCGAAACTTGGGTAGAGTGCTTAAACGATTGACTGAATGCAGTATGTTGTTCCGCTGATACGATGTTGATTCGATGCCGGCATAATACCATTTTGCTCATGTTCTTAGATAGCGGCTGGAGTGCTGCCCCCGGCATCGGCAATTGCCCCCACCTTTGCCTCAACAAGCTTTATGGCAATCAACTCCACAACTCGCTTCTGTACTGTACAGCCTGCAGCGATTCCCGTGATGCACACTTGTCGTATGGCTTATTTGTCGGGATTCATCCCGTCAGTTCGGGATGGCGCCTAGGGCGGCTCTGAGTTGATAAGAGCTTGTTGACACATTACCTACATCTTGTTCGGCAGATACTACCGCCTCTTCCCACATACGAGGGAAAATACAAGGGTGTTGAGCAGGGGTATATTAGGCTGTTTTGGCGGTATTATTGGAAGTATTGGTCGAGATTTGTAAGAAAGACCAGTACTATTTCGGACTAGCTCTTCCAGCAGTATGCCGGGCAAGACTAGCTTCAAATACTGCGAGTTTAGCAGGCAATAAGGCGAAATAAGGCTAGATATAGCTGTATTTGTAGCTAAAGTTAGAGTTGTTGTTAATATATATATTGTAGCTACTTTGCTAAGCGAGTGTAGCCTACAGTAATAGTTTTTTTGTTAAAAAAAAGCTGTATACTAAAAATAAAGCTGTAGAGACTAGTGAGGCAGCTATCGCGACTTCAAAAGTTAGAGTAGTAATTATTTACTACCTTATATAGCCTTTATTTGCACGTATAACGTCCTAAATACGCCGCGGCATAGTCTTGATAAGAGCAGCAAGTTAAGCCTCTGTTATTGCCTCCTACTTATCCTTAACAGCTGCTCTTATTACCTTTTTACTTTACAGTGCAGTATTTGCTTGTTAATATTATCTTTTATAATGCACTAAACGTTTTCAATAAAGTTAAAATTAGGCAAGTCACTTAGCTACTTTAGCGTGTTAATTATGTTGCGTTTAAGCTATTATTAAATGCTTATTATGTGTTACGACCCAGGACCAGGACTCGTGGAGAAGTCTTCACAAGACGTCGGCACACTCAGACGATAGCCCGACAACCGCTAGCAGTCACGTAATTGCTTAGTGCTTAGTGCTCTTAGCACAACTAAGCATACTAAGCAAAGTAACACTTATTAGTATATAGTGTAGGCACAGAACCTTTATAGCTTAGTATTTTTAACTTAATAATTTAATTTAGTAATTAATTTATAAAGGAAGATTTAATTCTTAAACTCTTATATTACTATATTAAGCTTCTAATTATGCTAACACACTCTGTACTATTATATTAATCTTCTAATTATACTAGTACATATGTTGTCTATCGCATTTACTTATTTCCTAAGAACTAACTTTAGATTTTTTTTAGACAATTTTTACACTTTAAATACTCTTAAAAATAAGCAATACTGCAATAGACTACTCTGCCAATTCCTACACTAAAGGAACTATAAGCCGCGCTAAAAAGCCTAACAACTATTATAGCAATTATAGCAAGCTCAAGGTTTAGCTTCTCTAAGTTAACAAATACTTTTATATTAAAGAAAACAAAATTAAAGACAACAATAAGGTAGTCTTAGCTACGGTGGTTGATGGGTAGGGGTTGGGGAGGGGCTGGGTAGGTTTACGTAATACCACACCCCCTACCCAACCCCTACCCAATTTTTTGGTACTCAAAATGGGTAGAGGTGTGGTAGGTCTAGGGTTGGGTTGCATAGACCACGGGTTGGGATTAAGTTAGGGTTAGGTTGCCATCTTTCTGTATTCAAAGATTAGCAGTTATTACAGCTAATAATAGCAGACTAATACGCACGGTAACGCACCCTTACACCTTAGTATTACAAATCTTAACAAATTATATCTCCTACTAGTATTAGCGCTACTGTCTTAGCTTCAGATTAATTGTCTACTAGTAGCCTAATACGTTTATGTACGCGTTATAGATAAAAATCGCAACTCTACCCTAGACCTACTATATGGCTGGTCTAACCTAACCCCAACCACCGGTCCGTGCAACCCAACCCCAATCACAACCCACGCTAGAGTAACCCCTACCCAACCCCTACCCAACCCTGGGGCCTCCCTACCCATCAACCAGCGTAGTCTTAGCCTCTACGTATTTTTAAAAAGATGCAGAAAAGTAAGCTAACTTAACTTTTAACACTATATAAATAACTTTATTATAAAAGCTAACAACACTGCCCTAGTTAAAGACTAAAATACTTTTAAAATAAAAATGCAAGTCATTTTCTTACTTTTTAAAGAGTTTATAGTTGTAAAGCAGAAGATTTAAAAACTATAATAAACTAAATTTACTGCTAACAACATAACTAAATTTTAATAGTACAAAATAGTTATGAAATAGGACAACAATGCTTTAATGCAGATATACTAACAATGCTTTGAACTAACTATACAACAAGAACTTATGAAAAGTAAATTTAGCTTTAACACGCTTAAGAAACTTATAGCTAAAGCTATTAAAGTAAATAACAAACTCTATAAGCTTATATTAAAAGAATAATTATTTGCATAGAGAAATTGCGTACTTAAAAATCTAGACGCTTAACTATGTTAGACATTTTAACGCCTGTACCTTAACTAAGAATGTTAGCAAAACTATGTACCTAGAACCTTAAGGCATTATATGATTAATAGCTATAAGCTAATGCACCTTAACACTATTAACAAAAGACTAAGAAAGAAGAAGTTTACATATAATAAATGTAATAAAAAAGTTACTTATTATAAATATAGTAAAGAAAGTTACATAAAACAGAAATACTAAAGCTAAGGAAAAGTAACTTAATAATTTAATGTTATTTACTGTGCAGAACCTAACAATAATTTAGATAAAAAATAAAACATTATTATACAACTTACTATTACAGATTAAGAACAAGACTAGGTAAGTATTAACAGTCTAAATAATTTTATTATAATTACTTTAGAGGAAGCCTTAGATAACAACATTTCTAAAATAGTGCTAGACAAAAAATAGAAGCAAATCTAGTAGACTAAACTAGATACAGGAGGATAGCTAAGTTTTAGGAAAACTATTAACCTGCTACACTAATTACATTAGAAGAACTAGTAGCTTATAATAAGAAGACAGTTCTATTAGCTATCTAAAAGCTCTTTACTTATACTATACCAGATAGATAGAATATTAGTATATAAGTATTACAACTCTTAAAGACTAGAAACTTAAAAGATTTAGCAAAGAAGATTAACGCTTTACCAAGGCAGCTTAAATAACTTAAAGAAATCTTTACAGGACCCTGCAGAAGAACATTTTTAGAATATAGCTAGTATACTAATTTACTAAAGAAACTGCAGAAGAAAGAGAATACTCTAGTAGCAACTATTAATAAAGCTACATACAACAATTCTGTATAAAAATAGACTAAAGATGCTAAGGCATCCTAGAATAAACTAGTACACTAGCTCTTAGACAAAGAGAGAACAGAGGTTTATAATAAACTCTAGGCAATATACTAGAAGTATAGAGCTTAAGATAACAGCTGTACTACAAATATATACTATTAAATAGACCTGCGCAACCTAGAACATACAAAGTATTTATAAACTGCATATGCACATAACAGCTGTACAATTTACTACGCTAACAAGTATAAATTAGTATAGTTTTCTAATAAAGTAAAAGAAATGCCTAAATATAAATACTTATAGTATAATTTGTCAAATAACGAATGCGCAGTATATATATAAAACAAACAACATAGCTTATACTTTTATCAATACAACAATTTAGAAAAGACTCTGCAGATGCACATAACGCAGCAGAAAAATTACAAAAATAAAACTAGTGCATAGAAGTATAACTAGCTCTTATAGCACACATGCCTTAATATTAAGTGTAACTTATACATTGTTGCAAAGAAGTTCTACAGATTTAGTATATAGTTTTATTTAGACAGATACTTTAGATACTTAGAACTACTAAAGAAATCAACGCAATAAATCTCCTAAGCCTCCTTAAGCTTATAGTAAAGCTTAACAAATATTAAATTTAGGCATTGGTAGATTTTAGCGCGTAAGCTAATTTTGTTTCTGCTGAAGTAGTATTATTAGCAGGCCTACAACTACTAAAGAATTTACAATATATAGCTAACAGTTAGCTTATGCTAGGCAAGACGACAATTACTTATAAGGTTACTAGAGTAACGCTCTGCATTTAAGAATACTAGAAAAAGATAGACCTAGACGTCTTTAGACTAGCTACCTACAATATTATATTAGAACTTTCTTAGTTACAAGAACATAACCTGCGGATTAACTAAAAGTTAAAAAAGTTCTTATTTAAGTGCTGTAGATTAGACGTAACTACAAGCTAGCCTACATATTTAATAACTAGAATAGTAGCTAAAAAGAAAATTTATAATATTGCTAAAAAACAGCAAACTTTAACTAAGAACAACCTGTGAAGATCGTCCGAAGATGATCTAGGTTGGTTCTCGGGAGAATGAACGAGTACTAAGGACACGGGATGTACTAGCACGATTAGAAAATTAATTTAATAGTACAAAGGTGTGTTAGCACAATTAGAAGATTAATATAATAACACAAGGTTAAGAATTAAGTCTAAATCCTTAGATTAGTTACTAAGTAAAACTTTAAGTTAAACACAATAAGCTATAAGGGCATATTACCTATTACTATATACTAATAAACGTAGTGCTTGTGTACAAGCATGCGCTTGTGGATAAGCATGTGTACGCTTGTAGATAAGCGCTCATAGATAATTAGTCACGTGGTCGCGCTCGTGTACGAGCGTGCTCGTCGGTGAGCAGTCACGTGAAAGCAGCGTAGTTGCCTAGCTGTAATTATCTGCCCATGTTGCATAGTTCCTAAAGGGTCGTCCCTTAGTCTAGATCGTAACACTATCCTCCTCCTCTACAGATTCGTCCTTCAATCACGTAGTTATGTTTTTGTAGTTTTTGTGTTAAATAACTAAGGCTTGCCCTACGTTATAAGTAAGGTAGTTATTATGTCCTCTTCTTATTAACGTTGCTTACGTCTTAGCTCTAAAATCGCTTATACTAACTATCCTGCTAAAGCTCCTTGTAATTATTATTTTCTAGAAGGCCTTATTTATTATGTTATGCCTAATTCTTGTTTAAAGTGTGCTAAGTATACGCAGTTAGGTTAAGCATATATAAATATATCTTAAGAATCTCTAGATTATACTTGCAATAAGTATTAAAAGAAAGACAATAATAATAAAAAATTGCTTATAACAATAATTTCGCGTTTACTATAAAATAAGAAAATTTTAAAGTAGGCTAAAGAGCGTGCGCGTAAGAAAGCGCTGTGTCTAGCTTCTAATATAGAGGCTGCTAGTAAAACTAAGATAGTGCAGGAAATTAACTGTCCTGCAGCATCTATTAGTATAGCCCTTTCGCCTACAATGTGGGCTACTATAGGTTTAATTAATGCCTCTATCGCTAAGCTTAGTATTGCTAGAGGTGTTGATAATACTATGCTAGAAGCTAGCAGTAGTATACAAGGTATATTGTTTATATTTTTGTAATATTAAACAGCAGTTAGTTAGGTTTGTGTCTAGTTCATATGTATTGTTGCTATCTAGGTAGCCTAACTATTTAACTAGGTATTCCTTGCTATTATTATTATTTTAGTATGTAAGAATTTTCTTAACTTTAAAGACGTTATCTTCTTATACTTTATAGTAGAAGGTTTTCTAAAGCAGCGTTCTTAAATCTACTAGTTCTAACATATTAATATAGAATTTTAGGTAGATTTTTATATTAAGTAGAAAGTTAAGTATGTACATAACTAGTCCCTTCTAGTTAAGAATTAAAAACAGTCTAACTTTAACGTTATTAAGTCCTTTGCTAGGTCACGTAGTGCGAAGACTCTTTATAAGCAAGTATACTTTATCCCCTTTCTTTAGCTAAGGTGCCGTTTTTTATTTCTAGTTAACATGTAAAAGGCTTTAGCGTTAGGCCTTCTTAAGTGTCTTCTTAAGTAACTTATATACTAACTTTAGCTTATTAGCTATTATAATAGCTACTTTTATTTTTAGACTTAGAAGTGTTTGTGTAAAGAGATTTAGGTGTCTTCTATAATTTATATAGAATAGAGTCTATCTTATAGACTCTAAAAGCTTATTATTATATGCTACTTGTGATATAGGTAGTAATAATACCTAATTGTTCTATTATTAGTTAATATATATTCTAAAATATACTTTATTATACAATTTTGTTTAAGGTGTCAAAGGTAGTGGTTGTTGTTGTAGTCAATATAAGGTTTCCAAAAAAGTGAAAAGCAGCTACCCTCTACTAATCAGTCGCAAAAGTAAAAAAAAAAATACAATTTATTTATTCTATTTGTCTGTCTATCTGCGAGTGGTATACTATTAATAGCTTTCTCTTAGTTCTAATTACGGCAAGTAGTGTTGTCTAAAAATTTAAAGTAAAGAGCTTGTCTCTATTACTAATAATTAACTTTAGTATACGGTAATGATTAATAACTTAATTGTTAATAATATGCGCAAGCTGTACTGCTGAAAAATCTTTTCTAAAGGCTATGTACTTAGCTTATTTTATAAATTAATTAACTACTATAAGAATTACGTTATAAGATATCTTTGTAATAGGGTCTCTTAAGACTAGTAATCTTATAACAAAGTCTATAAAGATGTCTAACTATAGTTTATTAGGTAGTTCTATTGCTTATATTTCTCTATAAGGTACATGTGTGCTGTACTTATTTTTTTAACATTCTATATTATAAGTAATAAAGGTAGTAACTTTGTTCTTTATTCCTAGAAACTTATAATTTCTTTTAATAAGTTCTATAGTTCTTGTAATACCTAGGTAACTATATACTAGGTTATTATAGTGTTACCTAATAATTACTTCCTGCAATTCTTTTAGTACGTTATACGTAATACGTATAAGTAGATTAAGCGTCTATACTAGTCATAATAATTTATTATTATTAACCTATAGTAGTACAGAGTTAGTTATTTCTTTAGTTCCTATAATGTTATATCTGTAGCTAAAAGCGTCTACTCTTTAATTATCCTTTCTTAGTGTATACATAAACTTAAACTTATACTATCTTAGTTTCTCTAACTATTAAACCTAGCATTAGTTAAATTTCTTAGTAGTTGTAAAATTAACTAAGTTCTTATAATCTATAAATACTCTTAGTTCTAAGTAGCTTTTAGCGTATACTCTCTAATATTTTAAGTAATTAATAATAGCTAACAGCTTTTTGTTATAAATATTATATAATTCCTCTAGTCCTAAAAACTTACAAGAATAGTAAGTAATTAGGTACTATTTACTTTTATGTAGTTAGCTAGCGCATTCTCTAAGTATAGGGTCTAATGTATCTGTTTTAAACTATAGTAGTTATCCTACTCAAAATATATAAAAGTATAGTAGTTTTATGCTTACGTTCTTAAGCATTTAACAAACATTTTCTACTTCTCTACTCTAATTAAAGGGTACTTCTTTCCTTATAAGTCTTGTTAATAGAATAGCAATCTTAGAATAATCCTTAATAAACTATTAATTAAATTTTAGAAATTCTAAGAAGGATTGTATCTTCTTAACTATTTTTAGTTATAGCTATTCTTTAATTACCTATATATTTTCTTTACTTATCTATACTCTTTGTGCCCCTATAATATATTTTAAAAAAGTAACTTTATTTTTATAAAACTTACATTTCTTAGGTTTTAGTTGTAGATTTAACTAGTCTAGGCACCTTAGTACTGTGCAGACATGTTTAATATAATCCTTTAGGTTCTTAGAGTAGATAAGAATATTATCTAAGTATATAATAATAAAGATGTCTAAGTGTACTTTTAACATATTATTAATAAGTTCTTAAAATATTACTAGGGCGTTTATTAACCTAAATAGTATAATAGTGTATTTGTAGTATCTATTGATTTTTAAGGTATCAAAGGTAGTGGTTGTTATTGTAGTTAAAATAGGTTTTCCAAAAAAGTGAAAAGCAGCTGCCCTCTACTAATTAGTCGCAAAAGTTAAAAAAAGATTATGTGTAGTTAACAAAATTTAAACAGTGAGTAGATAAGGTCTACGCGCTAAGCGCTTAGAGCAGAAAAGCTTAAACTACTAAGCAAAATTAGGGTAAAAAATTTGCTAAAGGTACTAAAAAACAACACTAATTAAAACGTGTTTAACAGCGATTGCTAGCCTATAGCTAGCAACAAGATTGCGATGGAGGTAGAGGAGGTAGAGGTAGAGGAGGGTAAGGACACGTACGTTACTGTAGCAGGAGCCTATAATACTTTATAAAAGCTTCCTACCTACTACTTTTTACCTTTAGGATTTCCTACACTACACGGTACCGCATACAAACAATATAATACTTAGACTATTCTTCTCCTTATTTAACACAAAGACTAATAGCTTACATTAAGTAAAGTTAGACCTTACTAGGTTACTATACAAGAAGCTATAGTAGTAGATTACAAAGCCTGCGTTCACCTTCGTTGAGCGGCCTCCCCGGTCGGTCGAAGAGGAGCTGTCGGCGGTAGCTCCTATGGTAATCAGGTGGACGCAGAGGTCGAATTCTGTCATTCATCAAGACGACAGAAGTTGCGGTCAGCGGTAAATGGTCATCGGTAAATGGTCATCGGTCAAGAGGGTTAGTTGGAGGGATATCGCGCATCTTCGTTTCCGTCCGAACATGCGACACACCAATTGCTTGCCGGCAATGCCGAACAAGGGGGCATAAGCCCGGATACCTGTTGTTAGCAATAAATCTTTTTTACCAAAATGGTGTCTACAAAATGTATGGTCACATCAAAAGGTTGTCTCAAAAGGCCGAAGCCATTGTAGTATCTATATCTTATTTAGAACACTATTTTCTATTTTTTACTTTTCTTAATCTTAATAAGGTAGTATTTATTTTAAAGGTCTAGTGCTATAAAGACCTTAGCGTAGGGTAATTAATTTTTTAGTTTTATAATATTTAGTAGTAAATATTAATTCTAAACTGTATTATTATTTAACTTCTAATAGTAACGTATATCTTTAGTAGCCTATTCTTGTTTAGTATAAAGAGTATAAAAAATCCTACTAGTAATATTAAAAGTCTTATATAGCCTTTTGCTAAATCCTTGTTTAGCTTTTCTCTTAATATCTTAAGTTCTATCTCTAATAGTTAATAAATTAGTCTAAAAGGTAGAGTCTTCTCTTCTTCTAAATAATCTTATAATCCTAAAGTTAATGTCTTAGTAAGGCTTTGTTATTTACTACTTCTATAAAGAGGTGCTAAAATTCTTTATACTTTTTTGAGATATTTAGAGTTATATATATTTTTGAAACTCTAACTTTATAATCTAGGAGAACCTTCCTAGTATCTATTAAGTTAAATCCTCTTATTTTAAGGCCGTTCTTAGTTAAAGTTTACTGTTCCTTAGTAATATTGTTAAATTTCCTCTTATCTACTATTTTAGTTATTAGATATATAGGCTAGCTTATAGTTACGTCTAATCTATAGTACTTAAATAAGAACTTCTTTAACTTCTAGTTAATCTGTAGGTTATGTTTTTATAACTAAAGAAGTCTTAATATAATGTTTTAGGTAGCTAGTCTAAAAACGTCTAGGTCTATCTCTTCTTAGTGTTCCTAGATGTAGAGCGTTACTCTAGTAACCTTATAAGTAATTATTATCTCGCCTAGTATAAGCTAACTGTTAGCTACGTGTAGTAGGTAGGGTTCTTGTTTCTCTAATACTTATAGGCCTACTACTAATATTACTTAAGTAGAAACAAAGTTAGCCTGTGCGCTAGAATCTACTAGTGCCTATATCTAGTGTTTGTTAAGCTTTACTATAAGCTTAAGAAGGCCTAGGAGATTTATTATGTTAAACTCCCTAGTAGTTCTAGGTATCTAGGGCGTCCGTCTAAAAAAGACTGTGTACTCAATCTATAAAACTTCTTTGTAATAATGTGTTAGTTATATTTAATATTAAGACACGTGTGTTATAAAGGTTAGTGACACTCTTATATACTATTTCTATTCTTATAATCCTTTTACTGTGTTATATATATCTGCAGGTTCTCTTTTAGATTATTATATTCATAAAAGTATAAGCTATATTTCTTATTCTATATATATACTGCGTATTTATTATTTAGATAATTATACTATTAGTGTTTATTGTCAGGATCTGGCGACCTTCTAGGCCAGGTTAGATCAGTTTAGAATGGCTAAGGTCAGACTTAACTATGTTAGGTCCAAATAGGTTATATAACCCTAGATTACTCTAGTATAAGTAGAGATATGATATCGTAGTCAAGACGGTATCGATTCGTCTCTCCTCTACAGGCAACATACTATTATCCTCCCATCTCTAGCATCCCGTATCTATACTTGGTATTGAGCCTTACATTTATATCTAGGCATCCTCTTTAGTCTCTTAAGAAACTATCCTAATCTATACTTTTTAGAATAGTAGGTTATATAGTTATTGTATATATATATAGTCTATAAGTACTTTGCATATTCTAGGTTACGCAGGTCTATCTAATAGTATATATCTTTAGCATAGCTGTTGTCTTAAGCCTTACGCTGCTAGCGTGTTACCTAGAGTTTGTTGTAAATTTCCTTTATTTCTTTATCTAAGAGTTAGTGCGCTAGTTTATTCTAGAAAGCCTTAGCTTCTTTAGTCTATTTCTATACAAATTTATTGTATATAGTTTTGTTAATAGTTACTACTAGAGTAAGCTCTTTCTTCTATAGTTTCTCTAGTAAATTAGTATACTAGCTATAGTCTAAGAATATTCCATTATAGAGTTCCTTAAAGATCTCCTTAGGTTGTCTAAGCTGCCTTAGCAGAGCGTTAATCTTCTCTACTAGATTAGTTAAGCATCTAGTCTCTGTAGGTAGTAGTACCTATATGCTAATATTATATCTATTTTCTATAGTATAGGTAAGAAGTTTCTATATAGCTAGTAGAACTATCTCCTTGTTGTGTACTACTAGCTCTTCTTATGTAATTAGTGTAGCTAGTTTATAGCTCTTCTAAAACTTAGCTATCTTGCTATATTTAGTTTAATCTACTAGAGTTGCTTCTATTGTGCCGGTGCACAGGGTGATATCCTGCTGCTTACTAGGTCAGTGCTCAACCACCTGATCTGAGGGTATATAGCTCGTTTCGGGGATCGAAACAAGCGGGAATCATCTATCGATCCTCCACCTTACAACTCAACACTTGTGCTTCTCTTCAATAGCTAACCTATAATAAGACCTTTATCTTACTATTCTTGTTCTTGCATAATCTGACTACTAGTAATCTCTTGCCCTTATAGCAGTATATTTTTATACACTCTAACACCTGTATAAATAGCAAAGCCTATAGGGATATACTCTACTACTTAGTTCACAAAGAAACTAGTGCACAATTATTATAAGAACAATATAATAATTTTACGCAAGCACGGAATTTTTAGGATTATTACTAGACTTACTTTTAGGGGGTTAGCACTATCCCCTATTACAGACTACGTTAAGGACGAAGTTACCTAAGTTAGCACTAACAGCAATAATAAGGAAGAACAAAACCTACTAATAAAAACAGAATACGTTATTAAATACTAATTTGAAGTCTATCTAGCAAAATAGAGATAGTAAACTATCTAGCAAAATAAAGGCAGTTATACATGTGTTCTAAACGCTAATTTAAAGTCTACTTAGCAAAATAGAGGTAGTAACTTGTCTAGCAGAATAGAGACAGTAATATATGCGTAAAGAAATGCTAAGCTAAGGTACTATCTAGCAAAATAGAAATAGCACTAAAAGCTTACACATAAGTACTAGCTTTAAGTATAAATCTAAGCCTACTTAGCGAAATAAGGGGTACCTAAGAGGCAAGGATTAATACGCCGATACTTAAGAAAACACATACTATAAAGACTTAAAGAGAGATATTCTTTCTCCTAAAGACTATACCTTGTTTGTTTCTTTACTAACACTTGTTAACTATCTATATAAAGAACTTATATAAGTTACACTGTACTCTAGATGTTAAAAAGGGATTAGAAGACAGGTTAAGGGCAGGAAGGCGCAACGCTTCCTCCCTCTGGACCTACTACTACTAGCCCTAATCTACTATCAACCCCATTAAGCTCCGTCATCGACACTATGGCTACACCTACGCACAACTCGGTTTTAACCATAATTTGACCAAATCACACTACATCTAGAAAGCAGAGACATGACAGCGTTTCAAACACCGGTTGGGCTTATACAATTATGCACGATGGTTATAGGTGCTACCAACTTAGTGGCAGTATTTTAACGTGTAATAATAAAGGTTCTGAGAGACCACTAGCCTGATACTATGCCCTTCATCGACGACATCACATGTAGAGGGCTAAAAACCAATTATAGCGGAGAAGAATTGATGCTAGGAGTTTAACGTTATGTTCTTAAGCATATCTTGCACCTAGACAGAGTGCTAGCTAATATTAAACAAGCTAGAGGCACTGTGTTAGGAAAGAAGTGTTATTTTCTTATAGAAAGGCTTAAGGTTGTAGGCTAAAAAGTTAGCCCGCAAGGATGTTATCCTAACTAGAAGAAAGTTAAGAAAATTATAAATTAGCTACTATGTAAGAATAAAAGGGAGGTATATTCTTTTACAGGTATATGCGTCTACTACTGTATATAGGTAAAGGACTTTACTAAGATCGCTAAATCTCTGTTTATACTCTTACAAGATAACGTCTCTTTTAAATAAATAAATGTATAAAACGTAACAATATATAAGCTAAAATAAGCTATATATGACGCACCTGCACTTGCGAACCTTAACTACACTAACAATAAGAATTATAAGATATTCCTAATAACTAATGCAAGTTAAGACAGGGCGGGAGCATGTATTAAATAACTTAAGGAGGATAATAAGTAACACCTAGTACAGTTTAAAAGCACACTATAGTTAGCGTAAGAGAGGCAATAGCACTTTACTAAGTTAGAATATTAGGCTATGCTGTAGGCTCTTAAGAAGTTTTGTACCTACCTCTATAGTGTTTACTTTACTATAGAAACTAACGCGGCAACTCTTATTGCTTAACTAAACTGCTTATCTACTAACAATCTAGGATCTGTTATAAATAGGTAGATATTAATAATTCTTTTATAGGACTTTGACATTAAGCATATACTAGGACTAAAAAATATAGTTGCAGATGCACTATTAAGGTATTTAAAACCTAATAATTAAGAACTACCTCTAGAACCTAAGGAGGATTTAGAGGAGTTTATTAATTATATAATTAGAAATGTGAATGCACTAATACTAATAGGACAGGCAAGGATACTCTATTAGGAATTCTTGCTAAAGTTAGAATAATACGCTTAATTTTTAGTTAACTTTAAGACTCCTAGAGATATAGAACTACAAGAACTATAAGTATAAAAAAAGCAAGCTCTAAACTTCTTTATACAAGATAGGATACTCTTTAGGAAAATATCTAAGAACATTGTAATCTAGAGGGTTGTAGACAATGCTAACCTAAGAACAGCTATAGTATAAAACGTACATACTTAAATTAGGTATAGAAGAGTTAATGCAGTGTACTCTATACTTGCTTAATAATACTAGTAGAAAGGAATGTATAAGCACGTGCGGTAAAAGCTAGTAACCTATCTAGACTATTAACTGCGATCTTCTAAGAGGAAAGTTAATATACTTACTAACACCTACAGCTTTACTATTTAGGAGACAGTTGTAATTAATGTAGTATACATGCCTTAGTGTTTTAGGAAGAAGTTTTTAGTTATTGCAAGAGACTACTTTAGTAGCTAGCCTAAAGTAAAAGCCCTATTAAATAACTAGTTAAAGACAATTGTAGAGTTTGTATATAAGGACATTATATGTTAATAAAGCACAGCGCGCAAACTTATAGTTAATAGAGGGCCTGATTTTACTAAGGTAGTATTACATCTATTATATATATACAGGATTAACTAAGTCTAGTCTTTAGGATATAACCCTTAAGCTATAAGAAAGATTAAAGGAGGGCATAAGCCTATTGTAAACGCTCTTACAAAGCTACTAGGACTTTAGGTTAAAAACTTACTAATAGTTCTCTATACAGACAGGATCTTAATACAGGAATAAACAGGTTACTTGCTGTACTAGTTAGTTATAAAATAGAACCTAGTGCCTCCTATTAAACTTGCGCTACCTATATAGCAACCGCTTCTATTTAGGGAAGTAAAAGACTATGCACAGCTGCTTGTAATTTAAGTAATATAGTTAGATTTTAGAGATTAGTTTATAAAGAATGCTATTACTTGTACTAACTAGATAAGAGCTGCTAAAAAGAAATACTAGGATAACACTAAGGAAATACAACATAATGATACAAAGCTAAGAGACTTAGTTCTTCTCTAGAACTCTATTTAGGAAATTAATATGTCGCGAGACTACAAGCTAGATATAAGATAGTTAGGCTTATACTATATTTATAAAGCTAGACCTAATAAAGGAACCTATTGTCTTAAAGACCTTAATAGTTCACGCTTCCTTTACACAACACCTAGATAGTAATTAAAGCTATTTAGACAAAGACTTGTCTAAGATATTATCAAAGAAAATTAAGGAAATATAAAGTTATAAGATCCTAACTATTAGGAATAAACTAGCCCTATAGTAGCCATTCCTATCTTGCTAGACTCGCCTAAGCTATATATAGAACTACAACTACATTTACTTTCTACAATAAGTAATAAGCTTTGTCTTTAAGTTATTATTACTAAATATTTTATAGAAGAAGAGCGTTGTGTATATAGACAAGACTTTAAAAGCTTAGACTTTAACTCTAATACTACTACATTAGACAACTAATAAGCTATAGGACGGCCTATAATTTTAGGAAGGGGAGGGGATACTATGCTAGCAGTACCTGCTTTTACCTTTAGCTACCTATCCTACTAATTCTAGGTGCTTACTACTACACTAATACTATACTTAATTTTACGCACTTTTAAGGTAATAGCTAATTATAATAACTATTTTAATTGCGAAACCTACTTATTTTAGCGCGATATAGACCCTGTTTACTTCTACCTACTAGCTAGCAGGATACTACTACTACGTATAAACTAGAACTACAACTCTACTAACTATCTAACTCTTCTACTATACAAACTTTACTACCTTTTATTAAGGTAGTTACCTTCTAAGACAATAATAACAATAATACTTCTCTTTACAAACTAGCAGTAGCTAAAGACAACATTTAACTCCTATTAGCTAACCTACTTAAACAATGCTTCTAGCGCTGTTAGACAAGGCCTAGGGCAAGCAGCTACAGCTGTAACTGCTGCAAATACTAGAACTATTAAGAGTTTTTAATAACCTTAGAGTTATTGCTAAGAAGAAAGACTATGTTGCGGACTAAATCTCTAAGGTTGTATAGTATTAAGACAGGGTACTAGAGCTTGCAAAGCTTAGCAACAACATTAGAGTTATTAATATCTAGACTTTTGTAGATAAGATCCTTTTAAATACTCTAAGATAATAATATATTATTGTAGATTGTTAGTTTAATAACGCCTCTTACTAATTTAACTTAATCCTTAAGGTTGTTTTAGGAGTAGGTAACCTTTATGCTTAGCTCCTTAGACTTATAGACGAATATAGTAGTATTAAAAGTTTCTAGGAACACTATCCTATTATTAGTACAGCATCCTTAACACAAGATAAAAAGGCTAAAGAACTAAGTAAAGCTATTGCAACTGTAAAGAAGCTAGCTCTAGGTTTTATCTAAGAATGTGTTAGCATCTATATGCCTTGTACGCTACTTAGTTACTAAGAATTAACTAATATAGCCTTTGTATTAAGGTGTATAGATCTTAAGGATGCTACTTAGTTCTTTAACACTATAGCAGCTTACTACATTAACTCTAAAAACTAAAGTAAGGAATAATATGTGTTAACAGCTAACTAAGTAATAGTAAAACTGCTATATAAGGACATCTATGCTTTTATTAATTAAAATAACCCTTACAACTAAGCACTTTACCTAGACATTAATAAGTAAGAGGTAAAGGGGCTTTGTAATATTTGCGCTAAGCTGTAAGTCTAAAAAGAAGATATTAAGTACAACTTACAAAAGCTACAGCCTAATACTAGAGCAAAGGATAAGCAAGGTAAGCCTAATCCTTTTTATATATTCTAGTAAAAGGTTTTTTAACTTATAGCTAAAGCTAAAGACTCTAAAACTAGCTTAGTCTACTCTGCACAAAACGTTTTAAATAATAAGTACAAACCGCTTAGTGTAAAGACGTATCTAATATATAGTATAGTTATTTTTATAACTGTAGAGCTAGGAAGGACCCTAAATAAGGCTTAAGCTATTAATTGTTATAAAGATTTTATAACATCTAAGACTCGCTCTCTAGGGACTTATAGTCTGTTAGTTATAACTAAGAATCTAAGACAATCTACAGAAATGTTAGCTAGTTAAGGACCTAACTAATACTTAGCAATTAAGTTATATAAGTTTTAGAACAGAATAACTATAGTATAATAAAGGCGTAACGCTGCTAACATCTAGGTAGGACAAGTTAGGACTAAGGCTAGTAGCTAATAAGTCCCTGTACTACTACCTCTACTAAGCTCTTGTGCTCTAAAAGTGACACTAGCCTACTAACAGGCAGCTACCTAATTAAATACTAACTTTAATAACGCTTCTTATGTAGATAAGGAGCTAGATACCCTTAATTAGGAACAGGAGATCTTTTAGGTAAAGTGTTATTATAAGAATTCTACCTTAGCTTTCTTTAAGTTGCTTAAGCAAGCTTATATAAAGAAGCTAATTATTAATTTAGACTGTGTTAAGGTTATTAAAGAATAGTACTATCAGGTTAACATTAGACAATAGTTTAGCTTTAATAACTTATTATACAAGTAAGTATGCTTTATCTATAAGCGCACTGCTACGAGCGTTATAAGTTTATTTAAGAAAGCTATGCTGTCTAATATACTTAATAAATGTCTACTCTTACTATACGTAGGATAGAGCTGCTAGCAAGAATTCTAATTAGACTTTATTATTTTAAAGCTTTTTACTAGCAAATATTGTCTAGCTAAGCAGGATAAGGACCTGCTAAGCTACTGCTATTAGCCTTCTTAACTTAATCTCTATCCTCTCTCTACTTAGGACGAGATTATTAATACTATAGAGTTTTAACTATAAGCTAAAAAGTGGCTTCAGCCTTTTAGGACAACCTTTTGACGTAACCACACATTTTGTAGACACCATTTTGGTAAAAAAGATTTATTGCTAACAACAGGTTTCTAGGCTTATGCCCCCTTGTTTAGCATTGCTGGCACGTAATTAGTGTGTCGCATGTTTAGACGGAAACGAAGAAAAGCAAGACAAAGACGCAAATCGCCTCCTAACTTAACACGCCCTATCCTGCCTATGCCGCCTACTTATGTTAAGGCTTTACTTCTAGATACTCTTAGACGAATTAAAGAAGTAGCACTATTATCACCTTGCTTTCTAACCTATACATACAACAATAGAACGCCTACTTCTTCTTTCCTGCCTCTTTCTTCTTTATCGCTATTTTAACGTTATGCAACAGCTAGCCTAACTAGTTAATAGTTTTTTTACTTAGCCTATGCATGATTAACAAGAAGAAAGAGATACTAAAGTAGAGTATTTTAAGTACTTTACTAGTATTAGTAAACACTCTATAGATCTTATATTCCTTCTACAACTAGCTAAGTTAAGGCTTAATATTCTTTTTGTATATAGAGATATTGCGGATTCTAAAGTTGTTTATAAAGGATATAATTATAAAGTCCTAAAGAGGCTAAGTTTGTAGATGCTTAATAAACTTAAGTGTCTGCATAATTAGCTTAAGCTAGGCTAGTTTAGGGGCTAGGTGTACAACAGGAAAGCTTCCTATTTTTAAATAAGAGTTAAGTTTAAGGAGATACTTATTATAGAGGTTGCAAGCTATTGCAGCGTATTGTATGCGAATTGTTTATATGTAGTGCTGTTTAAAAGGTAAAAAGCAGTAGGTAAGAAGCAGCAGCTTTATAAAGTATTATAGGCTCCCGCTGCAGTACGTACGTGTTCTTTCCCTCCTCTATTACATTATATTGCAATCCTATTGCAATCCTACTGTAATCCTGTTGTTAGCTATAGGCTAGCAATCGCTGTTAGACACGTTTTAACTAGTGTTGTTTTTTAGTACCTTAGTAAATTTTTTAACCCTAATTATCGCTTGGTGGTCTAAGCTTCCCTTCTAGAACTTATCTACTTACTGTTTGAATTTCGTTAACTATACATAATCTTTTTTTGACTTTTGCGACTAATTAGTAGAGGGCAGCTGCTTTTCACTTTTTTAGAAAACCTATTTTGACTACAACAACAACCACCACCTTTGATACCTTAAAAATAAATAAGCTAAAAAGTTCTAACGCACTAAAAGTATTATTACTAACGCCTGTACCTGTTTAAGGTCATTTAGGTTAAGGATATTATTATTAAAACTTTTAAAATGTACTGCTTCTATCTATAACGCATAGACAGGAAGCTAAACCTTAAATAGTTGCGTAATATGTACTACTTACTTATCTAACAAGCTGTACGCACTAATCTAGGATACTAGTTATAATATGCTATGCTCTGTAAAGAATATACTTTAATTTCCTACCCCTACTACGCTAAATATGCTAAGAAGGGAGATTAAACCTACTTTAAGCACATTAACTTTAACCTTAAGCAAGTAATAACTAAAGGCCTTAGTGCAGATATAATCTAAGGCAGTGTATTATTTAATAATAAGAATAAGAATAACTGCATAAAGACGCTCTTAGGCTTTTATAACTATATACTAGAGTACTTAAAGTAGCGCAAAGACGTAGGTGTTAAATTGTTAAATAGTCTTATTAAAGGATAAGAAGATAAGATAGACTAGCTAGAGAACGCATAAAAACTAGCTCCTAACGCTTACTAGACAAAGCAAATTTATAAAGAAGGACAAGTTTAAATTTTATTACTTCTACTACTTTATAGATCTACTAGCCTAACTACTTGCAACTACTACATTATCTTCTTTTAGTTTGTTATAGTCTGTAATAGAGTAATAGAGGTACCTGCTATAAGAACTTATAAGGAAATTTATAAGGCTTATTACAACTTTACTACTACTTCTTATATTCTTTTAGGCTATCTAAATAAGTTTAGAGAAATTAATTAGCTATTCCTTACTAATGTTTATATTAAGTATAGGTCTTAGATCTAGAAGGCCCTTATTAGATAGGCTAAGTAGGACAATCCTCTTGTTTGTAAGGAACTAAACAACATGCTATAGAATGCTAATAAGGAATAGATTAATAACTATATTAAGGAACACTGTAATTATGTACTGTAACAAATTATTAACTTATAGCCTGTAGTACAAGAGTTAAAGAAGAATGCTTTTTATGCTAATTTAGTTTAAGGCTTTTTAGACTATTTATACTTTACTAACCTTAGATAAAACCCTCCCTATACAACAAAAGACTAGGATAGGTAGAATACTAATTTCTCTTAAGCTAATTCTTTATAATGTCTCTAGGAGGAACTTAGCCTAGAGGCTAATAAGCGCTAAGTTTTCTAGGAGAGCAAAGATCTTATAATACTCTCCTCTACGTAACGCCTGCCTAGCGTTTATTCTTAATTAAGTACTGTTATCTTAGATAACGTCTTAGTGCTAACTACTCTGACTAGGCAGCCTTGTTATAGTCGCCTTTAATTAATATTAGAATCTTAAGCGCCTGCTACTCCTGTCCCTGCCCCTACTACTGCACCCGCGCCTAGGCCACGTGCTTTAACTACTACTTAAGAACCTCGCTAAAGTGAACGTTTAAAGAAGTAAAAAAAGGGTGTCTAGGCTAGATATAGGGTAATTAAGTTATATTTTTTTTGTTTTATTTCCTTTGTTTTGCTGTTTTTCCTTCTGCTAAGTAGGTCGCTTAATAGGGCCAAGCTCGCAGGAAGGGGAGGTATGTGCTGGTACACGGGGTGATACCCTGCTGCTTACTAGGTTAGTGCTCAACTACCTAATCTGAGGGTATATAGCTCGTTTTGGGGATTGAAACGAGCGGGAATTATCTATTAATCCTCCACCTTACAACTTAACACTTGTGCTTCTCTTTAATAGCTAACCTATAATAAGACCTTTATCTTACTATTCTCGTTCTCGCAAGATCTGACCACTAGTGATCTCTTGCCCTCGTAGCAGTATGTCTTTATACACTCCAACACCCGTACAATATCTTAAAGCGCTTACCTAGATATACTAAGAAAGATTAGTCTAAGTTATAAACACATATAAAGGAATAGTTAAAGAATAAAGATACAGCTATTAAGATAGACAAACGCTTATACCTTTAAGCCTATATCTAGAAATACGTATAAAACTAGCCTAGTCTAGTAAAGTACTATACGTATTTTACTTCTATTGCTAATGCATATATGAATAACAGGCAAATCCCTTAAAAAGAGAAAGGTATTCTCTTCTTTTAAGGCCTACTACAAACTAACAAAGAGGCAGTTATGTACTATATACTTTCTACTCTAAATAAAAATAATGAGGATATGTATAAACTAGAAGGGATCTATTCTTTTCTAAAATCCTACTATAAGAAGATAACTAGCCTAGATAAGATTTATTAGCTAGAGCAAGGGGGCGCTAATACTAAGATACGCTAGATTATGCTATTCATCTAGCGAGCAACCTTCACTTTAGAGGAAGTAAGGGAAGTAAGGATTAAAATTAGCAAAGTATATAAGAAGACAAGTACACTAGTAGATGCTAACCTAGAGGTTAAGGACCTTATTAAGTCTCTAGGCAACCTAAAGCTTAGACTATTAACTATTAACATGCTTATAGCTTATCCTATAACTAAAAGACTCTTAAAAAAACTCTTTAACTATACGTACTTTGTTGTAAGGGCAACTAATATAAAATTCCCTAGTAAAAGAAATAATAGTTCCTTTATTACTAAGGCCCTAAAAGGGTTATCTAACAAGATAAGTACAGTATATATAAGCAATATAAAGACACACCCTCTCTGCTGTATATATAATATAGTAGGACATATGCTTAAGGAGTGTAAACAATACTACGCCCTAAAGTAGATAGGATAAGTTAGTTTTAACTAAGATATTTCTAGCAAGAAAGGAACGTACTACTTTAGTCTACTATATAAGCATTTAGAGGAAATCCTAAGGTAACTACTATTAAACTAAGTCTTACTATAGTTAAAAGTAAAGATCTAAGAGTTTTACAACATTACTAATAATATGCTTAATTAACTTGCCTTTAGTATGCTACTAGAGAAGTTTACTAGAGAAGACTCTTAACTAGGTTTAAGATATAAAGGGAAAAACTCTAATTCTATAAATATAGCGACTAGTTTAATAAGCTAAAGTTACTATAGTAACATTCTTTAGCAGTTCTAGTAATTCTAGGAACAACTGTATACTCCTTCTACTAAGAAATACATTAAGAAGCTTAATAATATAGATGCAGCTAATATTATACTAAAAGGCAAAAAACGCTTTATATAGTATTTTTAAGTTAAATACTACTACGCGCTTAAAAGGTAGAGGCCCTGCCCTCTACTAGGATATTAATCGTGTCTAGGAGAGAGAAGTAAAGAAGTAAGGAAGGCTAAGCAAGAATTTAAGCACACAAGGAAACAATTAAATAATATAAAGTAACACTTCTATCCCTAATTTGTAGCCTATAGATATACAGTATCTGCAGGAAAAAACATAAAGTAATATACTTTTTACAAGCTAGCCTTATAATATACTATTCTTAGTTATTAAACTAACTTAATTAGCTTATTAAGACGACAACATGTTAGCAGATCTAAAGCACTTACAGTAAGGAAGAAAGAAGAAGGCTATAAAGTTTATTAATGCTCTTCCTAATCTAGAACTTAAAGAGATAGTGTAAGGACAGCTAAACTATATTATAACTGCCCTACTTAGATAGAAAGTATAAGGAGTTATAGTATTAGACTTTATAGAGTAATTTAACATTTAAAAACAGCTACGTAATTTTCTTAATAACGTTGTTAGTGTTGTAGATAGTATAAGTACGCTTAATATTATAACTTGTGTAAAAAACGCTAAGCTAATAAATGCTAGGTGCGCTAAATTATACCTAGGATCTGTTATAGCCTCTAATTAGCTAAACAAGTGTACAGGCCTAACCTATAGAATTTTACTAAATTTACTACTTGCTAAGAGCACGTATTGCAATGCAATAAATCTGTATTAATTTAATACATAAACTTGCTATAAGGTAAGTAGAAGGAGAAACTCCTAGATAGATAAATTAGATAATATACCTATAAAAGATATCTAAGAGGTTTAGCATAGGAATAGGCAGGCTTTTGCTTAAACTAACTTACTAGAATGCTAGGTTACAGTAAATAGCAGCTTTCTAAAGTGCTTAATTAACACTAGGGCATAAATAAATATCTTAAGAATAAGTGCTGCGCGAGCATTAAAGATACTGTATAAAATAATAGAGTATTAGCTAGGGCAGCCTTCTCCTAGTGTTACTTTAGCTAATAGTATATATAACCTATTTGTTAGGACTGCATTTAATATACCTATACAAATAAAGATAGTTACTATTAGGACTACGTTTAGGATTATTGCTAATATTACTAAATTTATAATTCTAAGAGGACCTTAGTATACAAGCGCTAAGATATTAATATAGTATAATACGTTTAGGCAAATTTTGTGCTAAGTCTTATCTAAAGATAGTATAAGAAACATAGTCTTTATTATGTCTAACCTATCTTTAAATTACCCTGCACAGACAATTAGAAACAAAGCCTCTAATAATAACTTAGAAGAAGAAATAGTAGGTAATATATAGTTGCATATAATTACTGATAGATTAGGTAATAAACTATAAGTAGCTATAGTAAAATATATACAGAAAGCTGCATAGTCTAATCTAGTAGCTAGATTTAGTAACTTTAACACACTGTATACAAAGAGTAGTAAGAAGGATTAAATAGTCTAGATAAACTAAGTGTTTACGCACGTAGTTAGATAGTCTAAAGACCTTATAAGAAACTGTAAACTTAGTAAATTTTTAATTATATATAAGCTTAATTATTAGTAGATGTAAGAAAGGCTACTTAAGTATACCTAACAATATTATAATCTTAACATACTATATAAGATAGTAGATAAGAAAGTTTAACCTATTAATATCCTGTAGTAGGAGATGCCTATAGAATTTAGATAAGAAGACTAGAAGGAAAAAGTAAAAAAATAGCAACTTCTTAGAATAAGTATTCGCAATCCTAATAAGAGGCCGTGTAATTATTTATTTAAACTAAGATATACTGCTTTCCTATAAGGAATAAGGCTTACTAAAGAATAACTTAACAAGCTATATACTAGAGACTACCTACAGCTATTAGAAAAGAAGATATTTATATATATGCTTCTTAACAGCAAAGGAGCGCTCTTCTAGCAATTTAAGGAATTAGGAAGGATTTACCTTAATATATGTCTACTATACAAGATACAAATAATACTATACAAAGCTTAGTAAGTATAAGGTTTTACTATCTTAAAAGCTTTAGAGCTGTAAGTAGTAGATATAGTTAACGTCTACCTAAATTAAGGAATATAGGAAAGATGTAATAGTTAATATTATAACCTATAGTACCTAGTATCTAAGAAGAACGAAGGCGTTTAATAAATTAGCAATACATAGCAAATAAATGTAGTTACTATATAATATGCAAACCTACTACTAATAGTAGACAAGTTTTCTAAGAGGTTTATAAGATGCAAGATTATCTTACTTATAGACTTATTCTTAAGATATAACTAAATTACACTACATTTAAAAAGCAGAAACATAACAGCGTTTTAAACACTAGTTAGGCTTATATTATTATATATAATAGTTATAGGTGCTACTAACTCTGTAGTAGTATTTTAACGTGTAATAATAAAGATTCTCAAAGACTACTAGCCTAATACTATACTCTTTATTAACAACATTACATGTAGAGGGCTAAAAACTAATTATAGTAGAGAAGAATTAATGCTAGGTGTTTAATATTATGTTCTTAAGCATATCTTACAACAAGATAGGATGCTAACTAATATTAAATAAGCTAAAGGCACTGTGTTAGAAAAGAAGTATTATTTTCTTATAGAAAGGCTTAAGGTTGTAGGCTATAAGGTTAACCTATAAGGACGTTATCCTAACTAGAAGAAAGTTAAGAAGATTATAAACTAGCTACTATGCAAGAATAAAAGGGAGGTATAATTCTTTATAAGTATATACGTCTATTACTATATATAGGTAAAAGACTTTACTAAGATTGTTAAACCTCTATTTATACTCTTACAAGACAATATCCTTTCTAAATAAAGAGATGTATAAGACGCAGTAATATATAAGCTAAAATAGGCTCTATATAACACACCTGCACTTGCGAGCCTTAACTACACTAATACTAAGAATTACAAGATATTTTTAATAACTAATATAAGTTAAGATAGTGCAGAAGCATGTATTACACAACTTAAGAAAAATAATAAGTAATACTTAGTGTAGTTTAAAAGCACGCTATAGTTAGCGCAAGAGAGACAATAGCACTTTACTAAGTTAGAATACAAGGCTGTGCTATAGGCTCTTAAGAAATTTTGTACCTACCTCTATAGTATTTACTTTACTATAGAAACTAATGCAGTAACCTTTATTGCTTAACTAAATTACTTATCTACTAACAATCTAGGATCTGTTATAAATAGGTAGATATTAATAATTCTTTTATAGGACTTTAACATTAAGTATATACTAGGATAGAAGAATGTAGTTGCAGATGCACTATTAAGGTATCTAAAACCTGATAATTAGGAACTACTTCTAGAACCTAAGGAGGATTTAGAAGAGTTTATTAATTATGTAATTAGAAATGTAAATACACTAATACTAGTAGGATAGGTAAGAATACTCTATTAGAAATTCTTAGTAGAGTTAGAATAATACGCTTAATTTTTAATTAACTTGAAAACTCCTAGGAATATAGAACTACAAAAACTATAAGCATAGAAGAAAAGAGCTCTAAACTTCTTTATATAAGACAGGATACTCTTTAAGAAAACATCTAGGAATATTGTAATCTAGAGAGTTGTAGATAATACTAACCTAAGAACAGCTGTAGTATAGAACGTACACACTTAGATTAGACATAGAGGAGTTAACGCAGTATACTTTATACTTACTTAGTAATACTAGTAGAAAGGAATGTATAAGCACGTGTAGTAAAAGCTAGTAACCTGTCTAGACTATTAACTATAATCCTTTAAGAGGAAAGTTAATATGCTTACTAACACCTATAGTTTTGCTATTTAGGAGACTATTGTAATTAATGTAGTATATATAACTTAGTGTTTTAGGAAGAAGTTTTTAGTTATTATAAGAGACTACCTTAGTAGCTAGCCTAAAGTAAAAGCCCTAATTAATAACTAGTTAAAGATAATTGCAGAGTTTGTATATAAGAATATTATATGTTAATAGAGCACAGCGCGCAAACTTATAGTTAATAAAGGGCCTAATTTTACTAAAGTAGTATTACATCTATTAAATATGTACAGGATTAATAGAGTCTAATCTTTAGGACATAACTCTTAAGCTATAAGAAAGATTAAAGGAGAGTATAAGCTTATTATAAACGCCCTTGTAAAGCTGCTAGGACATTAAGTTAAAAACTTGCTAACAGTTCTCCTTATAGACAAGATCTTAATACAGGAATAAACAGGTTACTTGCTATACTAGTTAGTTATAAGGCAGAACCTAGTGCTTCTTATTAAACTTACACTACTTATATAGCAAATGCTTCTATTTAAAGAAGTAAAGGACTATGCACAGCTGCTTATAATTTAAGTAATATAGCTAGATTTTAGAGATTAGTTTACAAAGGATGCTATTGCCTATACTAACTAGATAAGAGCTGCTAAAAAGGAATACTAGGATAACACTAAGAAAATACAACATAAGAATATAAAGCTAGGAGACTTAGTTCTTTTCTAGAACTCTGTTTAGGAAATTAATATGTCGTAAGACTATAAGCTAGATATAAGATAGTTAGGCTTATACTATATTTATAAAGCTAGACTTAATAGAGAAACCTATTGTCTTAAAGACCTTAATAGTACACGCTTCCCCTACATAACACCCAGATAGTAATTAAAGCTATTTAGACAAAGACTTATACAAGATATTATTGAAGAAGATTAAGAAAATATAAAGTTATAAGATCCTAATTAGCTTCGGCCTTTTGAGACAACCTTTTGATGTAACCACACATTTTGTAGACACCATTTTAGTAAAAAAGATTTATTGCTAACAACAGGTATCTAGGCTCATGCCCCCTTGTTCGGCATTACCGGCACGCAATTGGTGTGTCGCATATTTAGATAGAAACGAAGATGCGCGATATCCCTCTAACTAACCCTCTTAACTAATAACTATTTACTAATAACTATTTACTGCTAACCGCAACTTCTGTCGTCTTTGTTGCTATTCTAGCGGTGTTGCAGTTGCGGCGTTTCTAGCATGCGCCTATACTTAGATGTGAACATACAACAACAGCGTTACTATTTAAGCACAGCTCTCTTATCCCTAGAGGCGACTTACAAAATCCTCCTACTTGTAAATTTATCCTAGCTACTTAATAGCTGTTTTAACACGCTCTTGCTCCTTATAGAGCTACTATAAGGTCTCTTTACTAAGGTTGCATTCGCGCAGGAGGAGATTAGTAAGATAACACACTATTATTATACCTAGACTATTAACATGCGCAACGTATTTAATAGACTTGCTGCTAAATAAGCCTTTTACAACCTCTATTGTAACCTTAACATCTATAATACTAGACGCATTAATAAGGTGTTAATAAATAATAGAATTTAACCTCTACGTCTACCTAATTACTATAGAAGTTACTACTAACAGCTCCTCTTTAACTAACTAGGGAGGCCGCTTAATAAAGGTAAACGTGGGCTTTGTAATCTACTACTATAGCTTTTTATATAGTAACTTAGTAAAGTCTAACTTTACTTAATGTAAGCTATTAGTCTTTGTGTTAAGTAGGGAGAAGAATAGTCTAAGTATTATATTGTTTGTATATAGTACTGTGTAGTGTAAGAAATCCTAAAGGTAAAAAATAGTAGGTAAGGAGCTTTTATAAAGTATTACAGGCTCCCGCTGCGGTAACGTACGTGTCCTTACCCTCCTCTACCTCTACCTCCTCTACCTCCATCGCAATCTTGTTGCTAGCTATAGGCTAGCAATCGCTGTTAAACACGTTTTAATTAGTGTTGTTTTTTAGTACCTTTAGCAAATTTTTTAACCCTAATTTCGCTTAGTAGTCTAAGCTTTTCTACTCTAAGCGCTTAGCGCGTAGACCTTATCTACTCACTGTTTAAATTTTGTTAACTACACATAATCTTTTTTTAACTTTTGCGACTAATTAGTAGAGGGCAGCTGCTTTTCACTTTTTTGGAAAACCTATTTTGACTACAACAACAACCACCACCTTTGATACCTTAAAAATAAATAAGATCCTAATTATTAGAAATAAACTAGCCCTATAGTAGATATTCCTATCTTGCTAGACTTGCCTAAGCTACATAAGGAACTACAACTACCTTTACTTTCTATAATAGGTAATAAGCTTTGTCTTTAAGTTGTTATTACTAAACGTCTTATAGAAGAAGAGCGTTAAGTATATAAATAAAACTTTAAAAGCTTAGACTTTAATTTAGATACTTCTACATTAGACAACTAATAGGCTATAGGATAGCCTATAGTTTTAGGAAGGGGAGGGGATACTATACTAGTAGTACCTACTTTTACTTTTAGCTACTTGTTTACTAATTTCTTATATAAAATTTATGTACAAGCTACCTATCCTACTAATTCTAGGTACTTACTGCCACACTAATACTATACTTAATTTCACGCACTCTTAAGGCAACAGCTAATTATAACAACTATTTTAATTATAAAACCTGCTTATTTTAGCGCAATTTAGACCCTGTTTACCTCTACCTGCTAGCTAGCAGGATACCGCCACTATGTATAAACTAGAACTATAACCCTGATAACTATCCAACTCTCCTGCTACACAAACTTTACTACTTTTTATTAGAATAGTTACCTTCTAAGACAATAACAATAATAATATCTCCTCTCCTCCTCTTAAACTAGTAGCAGCTAAAGACAATATTTAACTTATATTAGCTAACCTACTTAAACAATACTTCTAGCGCTATTAGACAAGGCCTAGGGCAAGCAGCTATAGTAGTAACTGCTATAAATACTAAGACTATTAAGAGTTTTTAACAACTTTGTAGTTATTACCAAGAAAGAAGACTATATTATAGACTAAATTCCTAAAGTTGTATAGTATTAAGACAAGGTACTAGAGTTTATAAAGCTTAGTAACAATATTAGAGTTATTAATATCTAAACTTTAGTAGACAAGATTCTTTTAAACGCTCTAAGACAACAACATATTATTATAAATTATTAGTTTAACAACACCTCCTACTAATTTAACTTAATTCTTAAGGTTGTCTTAAGAGTAGGTAACCTTTATGCTTAGCTCCTTAGACTTATAGACAAATATAGTAGTGTTAAAGGTTTCTAGGAACACTATTCTATTATTAGCGTAGCATCCTTAACGCGGGATAGAAGGGCTAAAGAACTAGGTAGAGCTATTGTAGTAGTAAAGAAGCTAGCTCTAGGATTTGTCTAAGAATACGTTAGCATCTATATACCTTATACGCTACTTAGTTACTAAGGATTAACTAATATAGCCTTTGTGTTAAGGTGTATAGATTTTAAGAATACTACTTAGTTTCTTAACGCTACAGCAGCGCACTGCATTAACTCTAAGAACTAAAGTAAGAAACAATATGTATTAATAGCTAACTAAGTAATAGTAAAACTGCTATATAAGGATATTTATGCTTTTATTAATTAAAATAACTCTTACAACTAAGCACCTTACTTAGATATTAATAAGTAAGAGGTAAAGGAGCTTTATAACATTTACGCTAAGCCGCAAGTTTAGAAAGAAAATATTAAGTTTAACCTATAGAAGCTACGGCCTAATACTAGGGCAAAAGATAAGTAAGGTAAGCCTAATTCTCTTTATATATTTTAGTAAAAGGTTTTTTAATTTATAGCTAAAGCTAAGGACCCTAAAACTAGCCTAGTTTATTCTATACAAAACGTTTTAAGTAATAAGTATAAGCTGTTTAGTATAAAGATATATTTAATATATAGTGTAGTTATCTCTATAACTATAGAGCTAAGAAGGACCCTAAATAAGGCTTAAGCTATTAATTGCTATAAAGATCTTATAATATCTAAGACTTGCTCTTTAAAGACTTGTAGTCTGTTAGTTATAACTAAGAATCTAAAGCAATCTATAAAAATTTTAGCTAGTTAAAGACCTAACTAATACTTAGCAATTAAGTTGTATAAGTTTTAGAATAAAATAACTGTAGTATAGTAGAGACGTAACGCTACTAATATCTAAGCAGGATAAGTTAAGACTAACGCTAGTAGCTAATAAGTCCCTATACTATTACTTCTACTAAGCTCTTATGCTCTAAAAGTAACACTAGCCTACTAACAGGCAGCTTTCTAATTAAATACTAACCTTAATAATGCTTCCTATATAGACAAGGAGCTAGACACCTTTAATTAGGAATAAGAGATCTTTTATGCAAAGTGTTATTACAAAAATTCTATTTTAGCTTTTCTTAAGCTACTTAAGCAAGCCTACGCAAAGAAGCTAATTACTAATCTAAACTATATTAAGGTTATTAAGGAGTAGTACTGTAAAGTTAATATTAGATAATAGCCTAGCTTTAATAACCTGTTATATAAGTAAGTATATTTTATTTATAAGTATACTGCTATAAGTGTTATAGATTTATTTAAGAAAGCTATACTATCTAATATACTTAACAAGTGTCTGCTCTTACTATACGTAGATTAGAGCTGCTAGCAAGAATTCTAATCTAATTTAGTTATTTTAAAGCTTTTTATAAGTAAGTATTGCCTAGTAAAGTAAGATAAGGACCTACTAAGCTACTAATATTAACCCTCTAGACTTAATCTCTACCTACTCTCTACTTAGGACGAGGTTATTAATACTATAGAGTTTTAACTATAAGCTAAGGAGTTCTAATGCACTACAAGCATTATTACTAACGCCCACACCTAGCTGTTTAAGGATAGTTAGGTTAAGGATATTATTATTAAAACCTTTAAAATGTACTGCTTCTATCTACAACGCATAGATAGGAAGCTAAACTTTAAATAGCTGCGTAATATGTACTACTTACTTATCTAACAAGCTGTACGCACTAATCTAGGATACTAGTTATAATATGCTATGCTTTATAAGGAATATACTTTAATTTCCTACTCTTACTACGCTAAATACGCTAAAAAGGGTAATTTAACTTACTTTAAGCATATTAACTTTAACCTTAAGTAAGCAATAACTAAAGGCCCTAGTGCAGATATAATCTAGGGCAGTGTATTGTTTAATAATAAGAATAAGAACAACTGTATAGAGATGCTTCTAGGCTTTTATAACTATATACTAGAGTACTTAAGGTGGTGTAAAGACACAGGTATTAAATTATTAAATAGTCTTATTAAAGGATAGGAAGATAAGACAGACTAGCTAAAAGATGTATAGAAACTAGCTTCTAATACTTACTAGGTAAAGCAAATCTACAAGAAAGGGCAAGTTTAAATTTTATTACCTTAACTTCCTTATAGATCTACTAGCTTAACTACTTGTAACTGCTATACTATCCTCCCCTAGTTTGTTATAGTCTGTAATAGAGTAATAGAAGTGCTTACTATAAGAACTTATAAGGAAATTTGTAAAGCTTATTATAACCTTACTACAGCTCCTTGTACTCCCTTAGGCTATCTTAATAAGTTTAAAGGAATTAATTAGCTATTTCCTGCTAATTTTTATATAAAGTATAGGTCTTAGATCTAGAAGGCCCTTATTAAATAGGCTAAGTAAGACAATCCTCTTGTCTGTAAAGAGCTAAACAACATGCTATAGAACACTAATAAAGAGTAGATTAACAACTATATTAAAGAATATTACAACTATATGCTGTAATAAATTATTAACTTATAGCCTGTAGTACAAGAGTTAAAGAAAGACGCTTTTTATGCTAATAATTTAAGGATTCCTAGACTATTTGTACTTTACTAACTTTAAATAGAACCCTCTTTATACAACAAAGGACTAAGATAAGTAGAATACTAATTTCTTTTAAGCTAATTCTTTATAATGCCTTTAAGAGGAACTTAGCCTAAAAGCTAATAAGCGCTAAGTTTTCTAGAAGAGTAAAGATCTTATAATGCTCTCCTCTACGCAACGCCTTTCTAGCGTTTATTCTTAATTAGGTACTATTATCTTAGATAACGTCTTAGTACTAACAACTCTAACAAGGCAGCCTTGTTATAGTTGCTTTTAATTAATATTAGAATCTTAAGCGCCTACTACTCTTATCCCTGCTCCTACTACTGTACCTGCGCTAAGACTACGTGCTGTAACTACTACTTAAGAACCTCGCTAAAGTGAACGTTTAAAGAAGTAAGGAAAGGAGTCTAGGGTAGATATAAGGTAATTAACTTATTTCTTTTATTTCTTTTGTTTTAATTCCTTTGCTTTGCTGTTTTTCTTTCTACTAAGTAGGTCGCTTAATAGGGCTAAGCTCGCAGGAAGGGGAGGTATGTGCCGGTGTACAGGGTGATACCCTGCTGCTCACTAGGTTAGTGCTTAACTACCTAATCTAAAGGTATATAGCTCGTTTCAGGGATCAAAACGAGCGGGATTATTAATCTTCTACCTCACAACTTAACTCCTGTACTTCTCTTCTAGATACAACCTATAATAAGATCTTTATCTTACCACCCTTGTTCTCGCATGACCTGACCACTAGTGATCTTATGCCCTCGTAGTAGTATGTCTTCATACACTCCAACACCCGTACACTATATCTTTATCTAGCACTATCTTAGAAATGTCGTCATCTAAAGCTTCTTCTAAGGTAATTATAATTAGGTTATTTAGACTGTTAATACCTACTTAGTCCTGTCCTTAAACTATAATAGTAGGTTATATAATAACATTCTATTTGTTATCTAAATTGTTGTTAGGTTCTGCATAGTAAATAATATTAAGCTATTAAGTTACCTTGCCTTAGCTTTAGTAGTTCTATTTTATATAACCTTCTTTACTATATCTATAATAAGTAACCTTCTTATTACCCTTGTTATACGCAAACTTTTTTCTTCTTAGTCCTTTATTAATATTATTAAGGTGCATTAGCTTATAGCTATTAATAGCATAGTGCTTTAAGGTCCTAAGTACATAGTTTTGTTAACGTCCTTAGTTAGAGTACAAGTGTTCAAATATTTAACATAGTTAAGTATCTATGTACTTAAGTGTGCAATTCTCTTACGTAAATAATTATTTCTCTAATATAAGCTTATAAAGTTTGTTGTCTATTCTAATAGCTTTGGCTATAAGTTTATTAAGCGTGTTAAGGTTAAATTTACTTCTTATAAGTTCTTGTTATATAGTAAGTTTAAGACGTTGTTAGTATATTTATATTAAAGCGTTGTAATCTTATTTAAGAACTGTCTAGTACTGTTAGAATTTAGTTTTGTAGTTAGTAATAGACTTAGTTTATTATAGTCTTTAAATCTTCTACTCTACAACTACAGACTCCTTAAAAGATAAGAAAACTTCTTTTATCTTTGTCTTCAAGGTATCCTAGTCTTTAACTAAGGTAGTGTTATTAGCGTCTATAATAGAACTATCTTTATAGCGTTAAAAGATTAAGTTAACCTACTTCTCTGCATCTCCTTAAAGATACGTAGAGGCTAAGACTACTTTATTATTATTGTTAATCTTGTCTCTTTTAATGTAGAAGTATATATTAACCTAGAGGAGCTAAATGTTAAGCTTGCTACAATTACTATAATAAGTCTTAGGCTTATTATCGCGGCTTGTAGTCCTCCTAGTAAGAGAATTAGTAGGTATGTCTATAGTAGTATTGCTTATCTTTAAGGGTGTTTAAAGTGTAAAGATTATCTAAAAATAATTTAAGTTAGTTCTTAGGAGAATAAACAAGTACTAAGGACACAGGGTATACTAGCATAATTAGAAGATTAATATAATAGTACAAAGTTGTGTTAGCACAATTAGAAGATTAATATAATAACACAAGGTTAAGAATTAAGTCTAAATCCTTAGATTAGTTACTAAGTAAAACTCGAAGTTAAACACAATAAGCTATAAGAGTATATTACTTATTACTATATACTAATAAACGTAGTGCTTGTGTACGAGCGTGCGCTTGTAGATAAGCGTGTGTACGCTTGTAGATAAGCGCTCGTAGATAATCAGTCACGTAGTCGCGCTCGTGTACGAGCGTGCTCGTTAGTGAGTAGTTACGTGAAAGCAGCGTAGTTGCCTAGCTGTAATTATCTGCCCATGTTGCATGGTTCCTGAAGGGTCGTCCCTTAGTCCGGATCGTAACACAACCTTAAGACAAAAAGGTTTAACTTAATAAATCTTAAAAGGGCTCCTCTAAATTACAAAGTTAAGGTTTTTAAAAAACTGCATAACTTTAAATATTTTAAAAAAGTATAAAGAATTTTAGCACCTTTTTGACGAAGTAGTAGATAGTAAAGCTTTACTAAGACATTAACTCTAAGACTATAAAATTATCCTAAAAGTGTTACGATCAGGACTAAGGGACGACCCTTCAAGGACCATGCAACATGGGCAGATAATCACAGCCAGGCAACCACGCCGCTGTCACGTGACTGCTCACCGACGAGCACGCTCGTACACGAGCGCGACCACGTGACTGATCATTGACGAGCACTACGTTCATTAGTATATAGTAGTAGGCAATATGCCCTTATAGCTTATTGTGTTCAACTTAGAGTTTTACTTAGTAATTAATCTAAGTATTAAGACTTAATTCTTAACCTTGTGTTATTACATTAATCTTCTAATTATGCTAACACACCCTTGTACTATTACATCGATCTTCTAATCGTGCTAGTACACCCCGTGTCCTTAGTAGTCGTTCATTCTCCCGAGAACTAACCTAGATTATCTTCGGACGATCTTCACAAAAAGAAGAGAAGACTCCACCTTTTAAACTGATTTATTAACTATTAAAGATAGAACTTAAGATAATAAGAAAAAAGCTAGACAAGAATTTAGCAAAAGGCTACATAAGACTTTTAATATTACTAGTAGATTTTTTTAAATTTTAACTATCATAAACTAAACAACATTTTAGTAAAGAATTGATATTTATTACTGTCGCATATACCAGCCACGCGCCTCAGCCACGAGGCTCTAGGCCCAAGCGTCAAGGCCTGCGCGGCACGCGCAGCGTTAAGCGCCGAGGCTTAGAGCCTTCACGCTGAGGCTTAGAGATTTCACGCCAAGCTCAGATACTTGCATCTAAGCTCTATAAGATACTTGCCGTGCTTAAAGGCATACCTCTAAGCTCTACAACAGTTGTTATAAACTATAGTATTGGCTTCGGCCTTTTAAGACAACCTTTTGATGTAACCACACATTTTGTAAACACCTTTTTAGTAAAAAAAAAAAATTATTGCTAACAATAAGTATTAGGGCTTATGCCCCCTAATTTAGCATTGCTAGCACGCAATTGGTGTGTCGCATGTTTAGATAGAAACAAAGAAAAGTAAGACAAAGACGTAAATTGCCTCCTAACTTAACGTGCCTTATTCTGCTTATACTACTTACTTATGTTAAGGCTTTACTTCTAAGTACTCTTAGACAAATTAAAAAAGCAGTATTATTATTACCTTGCTTTCTAACCTATACATACAATAATAGAACGCCTACTCCTTCTTTCTTACCTCTTTCTTCTCTATTGCTATTTTAAAGTTATATAACAGCTAGCCTAACTAGTTAATAGTTTCTTTACTTAGCTTATGCACAATTAACAAGAAGAGAGGAATACTAAAGTAGAGCATTTTAAGTACTTTGCTAGTATTAGTAAACACTCTATAAATCTTGTATTCCTTCTACAACTAGCTAAGTTAAGGCTTAATATTCTTTTTATATATAGAGATATTACAGATTCTAAAGTTGTTTATAAGAGATATAATTGTTAAGTCCTAAAGAGGCTAAGTTTATAAATGCTTAATAAACTTAGGTGTCTGCATAATTAGCTTAAGCTAGACTAGTTTAGGGGCTAGGTATACAATAAGAAAGCTTCCTGTCTTTAAATAAGAGTTAAGGTTAAGAAGATACTTATTTTAAAAGTTGTATACTATATTACAGTGCAGCGTATTGTATACAAATTATTTATATGCAGTGCTGTTTAAAAGGTAAGAAGTAGTAGGTAAGAAGTAGTAGCTTTAGCTTTATAAAGTATTATAGGCTCCCGCTGCAGTATGTACGTATCCTTTCCCTCCTCTATTATATTATATTGTAATCCTATTGCAATCCCACTATAATCCTGTTGTTAGCTATAGGCTAATAATCGCTGTTAGACACGTTTTAACTAGTGTAGTTTTTTAGTACCTTAGCAAATTTTTTAACCCTAATTATCACTCAGTGGTCTGAGCTTTCCTCCTAGAACTTATCTACCTACTGTTCGAATCTCGTTAACTATACACAATTTTTTTTCTGACTTTTGCGATTAATTAGTAGAGGGTAGCTACTTTTCACTTTTTTGGAACCCCATTTTAACTACAACAACAACCACCACCCTTGACACCTTAAAAAATAAATAAATAAACTATAGTATTTCCTTTGTATTTATAGAGCGTCTTAGACGCAGATAGAAAGACAGAATTAACTATCTAGTTCTCCTAAACCACTATTTCCAGCTTCTTATTCTCTATAGTTATGAGCCTAGCGCTTTAAATCACAGTTTAGATTCTCCCTACGCAACCTAGAGTACGCTAGTAGTAGCTTAGACCCTCTAATTTGTTTAAACACACCTCTTAACTTACTAACTAATTATACGCATTATAATAGCGAGTAACTTCCTACAAATTACTAACTTAGCGCGCCTCTTAGGCTACGCAAGCTAGACTTACTAGTACACCTAGCTAAAGTTTAATACTAAATCTAAAGAAGTCTAGAAATATATTAACCTAAAGGCTATTGTAACTATTAATATATTAACAGAGCTGCTTTTAAGGCCCTTAGTGCCTATAAAGGACTCTTTTAAAGAAAAGCTTAAAGCTTACAATAAAAAGCTAAATAAATATTACGCAAGGCACGTAGACTAGGCTATAAACACACGTATACTATAGTATATTTAAGATTAAGTCTACGTAACTATTAACAAGTAGTTACTAGCTCTAATTATAATAAAACTTATAGACAGACTAAGCTAGACTCTTAATAAGCTTATTAAGCAATTGTAGCTTAAACTAGCGTTAATAGACGCTATTAACTAAATAGTAACATGCTAGGAGTACTGTATAAGCCTTAAAAAGGCAAAGCTTAGTACTATAGAACTATAAGCTTAGTATAACAAGTAGTAAATAAACTAACTAAAAGCTAAGAGGCTAAAGATACTTAAGGTAGACAGCGCGCTTACTGTATTTAACTTTCTAGACACTATAAGAGCTAAATACTCTCCTAAATAGGCTAGCACTATAAAGACACTTTACTAGCAGCACTAGACGCTAAAGAAGAATTATTCTAATCTAGACTATGGCTTCGGCCTTTTGAGACAACCTTTTGATGTGACCACACATTTTGTAGACACCATTTTGGTAAAAAAGATTTATTGCTAACAACAGGTATCTGGGCTCATGCCCCCTTGTTCGGTATTGCCGGCACGCAATTAGTGTGTCGCTCTAGCATGTTTACACGGAAACGAAGAAAAGCAAGACAAAGACGCGAATCGCCTTCTAACTTAACGCGCTCTATCCCGCCTATTCTTATTACTTTACTGCTAGGCGCTCCTAGATAAAGTAAAGTAGTAACACTATTATTACCTTACTTACTAACCTATAGACGCGACGATAGAAAGCCTACTTCTCTTTTCTTGCCTCTTTCTTCTTTATTACTAATTTAACGTCTTGCAATAGCTGTTTAAGCTAAGTTCTAGTCTCTATACTTAGCCCTTGTACAACAAACAGGAAGAGGGGGATACTAAAGCAATAGATCTTAAGTACTGCGCTTGTATTAGTAAATACTCTAGAGATTGTGTATTCCTTGCATAACTAGCTAAATTAGGGCTTAATAATCTTTATTGTATATAGAAATATTATAAATAAGGGACTTATTTAAGATTTTTATAAACTTAGAAGTCTAGCTAAGTAGTTAAGTTTTAAGATACTTAATAAATTTAGGTGTCTGCATAAGCAGTTTAAGTTAGACTAAATTAGGTGCTAGGTAGACAGTAGCAAAAGATACTTTTTTTAGAAGAGAGCCTAGAATAAGGAGATACTTGCTGCAGAGGTTACACGCTATTGCAGTGTATTATATACAAATTGTTTGTATACAGTGCTGTTTAAAAGGTAAGAAGCAGTAGGTAAGAAGCAGCAGCTTTATAAAGTATTACAGGCTCCTGCTGCAGTACGTACGTGTCCTTTCCCTCCTCTATTACATTATTTTGCAATCCTATTACAATCCTACTATAATCCTGTTGTTAGCTATAGGCTGGCAATTGCCGTTAGACACGTTTTAACTAGTATCGTTTTTTAGTACCTTAGCAAATTTTTTGACCCTAATTATTGCTTAGTAGTCTAAGCTTTCCTCCTAGAACTTATCTACCCACCGTTCAAATCTCGTTAACTACACACAATCTTTTTTTTTGACTTTTGCAATTGATTAGTAGAGGGTAGCTGCTTTTCACTTTTTTGGAACCCTATTTTGACTACAACAACAACCACCACCTTTGACACCTTAAAAAATAAATCTAGACTAAACTAGTTAAGTATTCTTAGAGATGCTCTACTAGCGCTTAATTAGCTTACTAAGCTTAGCTAAATTCTTAGGAGCTTACGCTATATTAGGAAGCTTAAAACCTTGTCTACTAAGACAAGGCACTAGAGGCACAAGCTATAAACGTAGCCTTAAGTGCTTATATTAAGATAGTAATAATAGTAAGTATTACTAGGATCCTGTAGAATACTACACACTCCTAGCAGCAATTAAGGCCTACTTAAAGGTTAACTATAATATTAGTAAAGAGAAATTTAAAAAGATTTAAGAACGCCTACACACTAACTAGTATAAAGAACTACAAGACAAACTTATTAAAGCAGGACATAAGCTCCCTTAGAAGAAAAAGAGTGAGTTAAAGACCTTCTTAAGTAGTATAGTTGTATCCTTAATTAACCTAGCACTGCTTAAAGAAAACAAGAATCCTAGTATATACTACACTAGCAACTTTAACGTTTATATACTATTAGGGAGCACTATATTAGACAGTAAGGCCGCGTTGCACCTAGTAAATAATAGGGAACTGCTCGTACTAGGCTCCTTCGTACTAGCTAGGGAGGTAGAGATAGTAGAGGCAGGCACTTAGGCCTTCCCTATTAATAGCTAAGGTATGCGTATCCTACGCTAAGTTCTAAGTATAACACGTAGTAAGAAAACTAAGAACCTTACGCTTACAGACGCAGTAGTTATTAAAAGTTTTTATCTAAATATTGTTTTAAAAGCTCGCCTACATAGAAAAAGAGTCTAGTACCTAGGTCTAAACAATACTCTCTGCTAAAGTACACTAGGCAGAAACGTTGTACTAGCAAGGCTTAAACGCTGTTTTAACCTCTTATTCTTTAAATACAAGCTACTATCCTCTTATCTTAAGCTTATTTTAAACATAATGCTTTTAGTTAAAAGCTTATAGGTAACCTATTTATGAAGTAACTTAAAGGACCTTTAACATACTTGCATAGGGCACCTAGGCCCTAAAGCGCTAAAAGCACTTGTTAACGTAGCTTAGGGCGTAAGGATTAAAAAGATAACACGTATTAAGTGTAAGCACTATGCTCTAAACTATACAGAACAGGTTATACTAATAAAGCTAAAGAAGCCTTCTCCTTAACTATACTAGAGGATTTTATAGGACTTATTTAACATGCCCTAAGATTGTTTAGGAGAGTAGTAGATACAAGTAATAAAAGACGCCTTTAGTAGCAAGCTCTATATATATATCTTATAAGCAAAATCTATCTTAAAGATTATAAGAGCCTTTTAATACCTTAAGGCACTTCTTAAAGCTTATTACAAGCTCTAGATAGTTAAAATTATATAGGATAACAACTCTTTAACACTCTCTTAGTAAGGGATATTATAGTACTAAACATAATGTAAGGAACATAGCATTACTATTAAGCCTTAGCTTCGGCCTTTTGTGACAACCTTTTGATGTGACTACACATTTTGTAGACACCTTTTTAGTAAAAAAAAGATTTATTGCTAACAACAGGTATCTAGGCTCACGCCCCCTTATTTAGCATTGCTAGCACTCAATTAGTGTGTTGCTCTAGCATATTTAGACAGAAATAAAGAAAAGTAAGACAAAGACGTAAATCGCCTCTTAACTTAACGCGCCTTATCTCGCCTATGCTGCCTACTTATATTAAGGCTTTACTTCTAGGTACTCTTAGACAAATTAAAGAAGCAGTATTATTATTACCTTACTTTCTAACTTATACATACAACAATAGAACGCCTACTCTTTCTTTTTTACCTCTTTCTTCTCTATTGCTATTTTAACGTTATGCAATAGCTAGCCTAACTAGTTAATAGTTTCTTTACTTAGCCTATACATAATTAATAAGAAGAGAAGAATACTAAAGTAGAGTATTTTAAGTACTTTGCTAGTATTAGTAAATACTTTGTAGATCTTATATTCCTTCTACAACTAGCTAAGTTAAGGCTTAATATTCTTTTTATATATAGAGATATTGCAGATTCTAGAGTTTCTTATAAAAGATATAATTATAAAGTTCTAAAGAAGCTAAGTTTATAGATGCTTAATAAACTTAGGTGTCTGCATAATTAGCTTAAGCTAGACTAGTTTAGGGGCTAGGCATATAATAAGAAAGCTTCCTGTCTTTAGATAAGAGTTAAGGTTAAGGAGATGCTTATTGCAGAGGTTATACACTATTACAGCGTATTATATGTAAATTGTTTGTATGCAGTACTATTTAAAAAGTAAGAAGTAGTAAGTAAGAAGTAGTAGCTTTAGCTTTATAAAGTATTGCAGGCTCCCGCTACAGTACGTACGTGTCCTTTCCCTCCTCTATTGTATTATGTTGTAATCCTATTGTAATCCTACTGTAATTCTGTTGTTAGCTATAGGCTAGCAATCGCTGTTAGACACGTTTTAACTAGTGTTGTTTTTTAGTACCTTAGCAATTTTTTTAACCCTAATTATCGCTTATTAGTCTAAGCTTTCCTCCCAGAACTCATCTACCTACCATTCGAATCTTATTAACTACACACAATCTTTTTTTTTGACTTTTGCGATTAATTAGTAGAGGGTAGCTGCTTTTCACTTTTTTAGACCCCTATTTTAACTACAACAACAACCACCACCCTTGACACCTTAAAAAATAAAGTAATTAATCTACAGATTAAAATTTAATTCTTAAACGCTTGTGTTATTATATTAATCTTATAATCGTGCTAACATACCCCGTACTATTATATCGATCTTCCAATCGTGCTAGTACACCCATCGTCCATCGCACTCACTTATTTCCCGAGAACCAACCCTAGATCATCTTCGGACAATCTTCACATTATGTAGTAAGCAAGAGCGTTATTCTGTTAAAAGATTACAGGCAAGAGGCTGAAGTTAAGCTTAATGTTAGTATATATATTGCTAAGTTTAAGGCAGTATTTAGCGTAGAAAGTGCGTAAAAGTAGGTAGATTTAAGCAAGAAATAAGTGCTAGTTAATAATACTTTATTGCTAACGATCTTAGAAGATTGTAGAGCCTTTCTAAGTGCCTCTAAAGCTACCTTATATTATTGTATAAAGTAGATTTTTAAAGCAAGGGAGCACACAGTCTTAGTGCCAGCGCTTATCTAGCTAGCAAGTAATGTACTGTCGCTAGTAACCACCACGGTAAAAAGCGCACTTATTGCTCTATACTACCTTATACCAATCTTGTGATGTCTAGTGTAAGACGCTGTTAGCAAACTTTAGTTAAGCAGCGCGCTGTTAAGCTGTTAAAAGCTGCTTTAAAGCAGCAACGCAGCAACAATAACTATAACAGAGGAGGATACAGCGCACAGTACTGTTGCTAATAGGCGTAATGTCGCACTAGTACGCCAGCTTGCTATAGGTAAGGCGTCGCGCAAAATAGCTGTTAGTGTTGATAAAGTTAATAAGACGCCAGGCCTTAGGTAAACTATAAATCTAGTTACCTTAACAGCATTGTAATAGAGTTACTGCCTTGCAAGTAATTCTCTAAACTTAACAATTGCAAGCTTTTTTAAAAGCAGTAGCACAACGCTGTTATTTAGTTGCTGCTAGTAAGCTCTTTACTAAGCTATGCTCTGCTTAAGCTTGTTGCTGCGATCGCGGCAATAAAGTTAGCAGCAGCAGCATGCCCTCCTTAGTATTCTTGCTATCCTTAACCTTAGTTTTAGCGCTCAAATTAATTGTAATAGCCTTAGGCGCGGCTTAGGCAGGCGCTGGCAACAGCAACAGCAGCAAGTAGTTCGCGTATATAGCATTAATACATTAAGCAAAAGTACTGCGGAAAGAGAGCTCTTGCTAAGCTTTTATGCTACTGTCGGGTGGTTAATAATACTTACGCTGGTTGATGGGTAGGGAGGCCCCAGGGTTGGGTAGGGGTTGGGTAGCTGATGCACGGTCCTTAGGTAGGGGTTGGGTAGAGGTTACTCTAGCGTTGGTTGTGGTTGGGGTTGGGTTGCACGGACTGGTGGTTGGGGTTAGGTTAGACTAGCCATATAGTAGGTCTAGGGTAAGGTTGCAATTTTTATCTATAACGCGTATATAAAACTAGTGGAAGATTAGTCTACAGCTAAAATAGTAGTGCTGACACTAGTAGAGGACATAATTTGTGTTTAGGGGTTATAGTTTGTAATGCTAAGGTGTTAGGGTGCGTATTAGTCTGCTATTATTAGCTGTAATAACTGCTTATCTTTGAATATAGAAAGATAGCAACCCAACCCTAACCCAACCCCAACCCGTGGTCCGTGCAACCCAACCCTAGACCTACCACACCCCTACCCATTTTAAGTACTAAAAAAATGGGTAGGGGTTGGGTAGGGGGTGGGGTATTACATAATCCTACCCAACCCCTATCCAACCCCTACCCATCAACCACCGTAATAATACCAACTAAAGTAAGCAGAGTCCTAGGAATCCATAGCAGCAATACTAACAAGAAACAGCAATATCCCCGCCTATTTAGGCGTTTTCTGTCTCTCCTACCGCCGTCGTCGCCCTTGTTGTCGTAAAAGCTCCTTGTCGTTTTTTCGCAGCAAAACTCTATCTTAGCATGCAAGGGAGCCCTTTACGTGTTAATTTTAACTCTAAAAACACTCCCTGCGATAGCTGTTACAGCTAAATACTCAGCTTTAAAAAATAGGAGAGATTCAGCAGAAGTTCGTGGAGCTGTAGCCCAGGTTCAGCTTTCGAACGATACGGTGGACGGGCTGTTTTCGGCCCTAAAACAGGTGATTCAGCATTTATTACTTCATGCAAGAATCCCTGAATTTTCCGTCGTATGTGAAAAGAGGCGGTAACCCAGACGTCGGCAATATGCCGGCTCGTCTACCCATGACCTTATCAGTGTCGGGCGTATGAGCAGGGAGAGACCAAGAGATATATCCCATTGTTGGGATAACGGCTTCTGGGGCTTGGGCTATCTGGATCATAAGACCCAAACGCTCCTCCCCCTCCCCAGCTCGGCAAATGTTGTGAGGTCCCATCGAAGAAGAATTTGCTAGAAAATTTGCGGAACTCAGTGCGCATGGAAAATGGTTATCCAGCCGATTTCTAGCATATGGCGAAGTGTTAGATGTAATTGAAACAACGTACTTGCGCGACGACGGCTTGAGACAAAGGCTTCTAACGTTGGTGTTCGAACGGACCGTACGAGTGATTCTTTGATGCACGTGCCGTCGTTGACGTCAAGCTAGTTTACTATATACGCTACTTCTTATTGCCCTGCTTGGAGGGTCTCAAAGGTCGTAATACATGGGACGAAAGCGTAAAATGTGGTTGGCCGAACTAGAAATGTCTCCTATTGGTTGAATGCGATTACCCCATCGCGGAGAGTCGGCGATGCACGAGCCCGAAGGCCCGTGCGGTAACTTTAAAATTCGAGGCGTCTACCGTGTCTTTTTTTTTATTGTAGTTTAACGTCCTTTCTCAGCCTGAAGGGCTATATAAGACGTGTAGGTTTAGGACCTATAAGTATCTACGTAGTGTTTTCTAATTTTTATTATTTACAAGGAGGGGTTTGTCTAAATAAAGGTGAGGCTCGTAGCCTAAGGTAGTTTTAACGAGTATCTCTCTTAGTCCTTTGTAAGGAAGTATGTAGAGCTAGTATGCTAGTCTAGTTATCTCCTTTACTTCTTGTATGTTGTTGTAGGCTATGCTAGCTGCTCTCTTGTATTGCTTATATAGGTACGCTAAGCAGTTTAGTATAGGGTTGATATATTAGGTTAGTATATTGAGTTGGTATAGGGATTGCGGTATAAGTAGATAGCTAGGGGTCTAGCTATCAATTCTAATGTGTAGGTCGGTATATTGGGTTGGTATATTGAGTTGGTATAGGGGTTTCGGTGTAGGTACAGTGCCCGTGCGCCATGTGAGCCAGGTCAGCATGTGAGCCACCCCAACAAAAAGTCGCGATCGAGAAGATGAGGCTGTAGAGCCCCTTACAAAAGCTATTATTGCGAGATTTCTTAGTGTATTACTATATTAAGGCTTGCGCGTCTTTTGTGCTATTTAAATTTTGCTAGTGTCTTAATTTGGCGTCCGCGCGCGCTAGTTTTAGGTGGGGGAGACGCAGCTAGAGGACTAGCGTTAGTACCACTTGCTGCAACTACAATACGACAACGCTTTGTTAAATTTTAACTAGCTTTGTATAAGGCTTTTTGTTTAGCCTTTTTGCCTATATTATAAGATTTTTGTAAGGTTGCAGTGTCGCGTTTCTGCTTTTTAAGCGCCTAGCGCGCAGCTAGTTCCTTAGCCCTTACTTTTTATTTATAATTACGCTCCTCTTTAGCACGTTGTTAAGCTAGTACAGCCTTCTCTACCTGCTACTTTTTGTATAAGGTTGCAGCTGCTTTTAAGTCTTTATTACAAGTTTTTTAGAGTTATAGCTACTTAGCTTTATCTTATTTTATTACCTTACGCGCGCGGGCTGCGCAAAGCTTCTTAAGACTCTAAAAAACTACGCTGCTGTAGTACTTATTGCTGTCTTCTATAGCTAGTGTTGTACGCTTTGTCTAGCGCTTCTATTTAGTGTTAAGCTTATGCTAGAGGCCCTTATTTTAGTTGTAAAGTAGCTTATTGTTTACTTATAGCAAGTGTATACTCTACAATAGCTATTTAGCTTTAACTTTTACCTTATTAGTAACTACAGCGTTAAAAAAATTTCGCAGCTAAATTTAGCTATTACTATTACTATTACTATACTGCCTAAGTTCTAAAGCCTTATCTTGCTCTAAAGTAGTAGTGTTAAAGCGTTTTAGTATAACCTCTACATCTATTAGCTATACGCCTGTAGCTTAAAAACTTTTTAAAATAGTATCTTACCTTATTATAAAGCTCTAGGCCGCCTAAAAGTTTGTAAAAAAGTTATATTTTATAAATTTTATAATACCTTATAATTACTGTGTATAGTAGTTAAGCTGCGTTATATAGTTTTGTAAAAGCAGTAAGAACAGCACTATATTAAGCAGCTAAAGACTGTAAGTTAATTAAGGTAGAAAGAGAGCTAATAAGATTTAATTAGCGTCGCAAATATTAATAAAATTAGTAGTAAGGTAGCTACTATAGCTATTAAGGATTAGAAGTCGCTATCTACGTCGCGCTTTTACTTTTATATAGTAATTAAACACCTATTTAAGGTAGGCAAGGCTAAGATTATTATTTGTCTATCTTAAGGGCGAGTAGAAGACAAAAACTTAGTATTGTTTAGCTATAATATTGTTAACCTAGCTTAATTAAATCTTAGCGGTGCCCTAGTAGATAAGAGTAGGCAGTAATACCTTGCTAGAAGCGCATACGTAGGCTAGTAGTATTACCTATTCTTTATTACTATCCTGTACTACTGCGGTGCGCTCTTTTTAAGTTAAAAAAGCCTTACTAAAGACTCTTTTTAAGTAAGTTGTATAGCTAATAAAGAAGCTCTTCTTATCTATATTATACGTATTTTACTTATTAATGCTGTACTCTTGTATCTTTGCGTAAAGAAGGTTAAAGTAGAGCTTATATTTAACGCTGTTATTAGCTTTATGCTAGTTATAATTAATATTTACGCTCTATTTAGTAGTAAGTTTGTTAGAATAGCAATGCAGAAACTAAGTTACCTAGCTTTTAGACGCCTTCTGTTTTGTAACTACGCTGCTAAAATTTTGTACTATCTCTTATATAGGTAGTAAGCCTTACTTTATGCATCTTTCTATGTAATTTACTAGTTCTATTTCTTATTATAGGCTAAGTAACTGCTGCGCTTATCCCTAGGATGCATTTAAGCGTGTTGCACCTTAGTAGCAGCGCAATAACGTTATTTTATTAACTTTAAATTTTTTTACAACTTTGTAGTACAAAAAAAATGCGCCGTCTTTATGCGATTTAATATCTTTAATTGCTTCCTAAATTAGGTTTATAGTGGTGGAGTTATAACGCGTTGAAGTTGGGATGATTTTAATGTTGTGATGTTCAGGTGGCTCACATGCTGACCTGGCTCACATGGCGCACGGGCACTGTAGATAGTTAGGAGCAAGGTGCTAGGAGCAAGGTGCTAGTCTAGCTATCAATTCTAATGTGTAGGTCGGTATATTGGGTCGGTATATCAAGTTGGTATGGAGGGATTTCGGTGTAGGTAGATAGCTAAGAGCACTAGCTATCCATTCTAATGTGTAGGTCGATATAGGAGGTCGGTATATCAAGTCAGTATAGGGATTTCGAATAGTAGATAGCTAGGTAGATAAATCTATTAGTTTACAACGCTAATAATTCTATCTACCTAAGTAGAAAGCTGTGGCTTTGTTAAGTAGGAGTTGTATTACCTTTAATTAAACTCTAAAATTAGCTTACGCACAGACTACTTGCAGAGTTTTTAACAGGTAACTACTCTGTTCACTACAACTAGCTAGCGCGCACGCTATAACACCTACACTAAGAAAACAACTGTTAGAAACTAATTTTAGGAAGGCGTTTAAGATAGTTAAGGCGAGAAAAAGGCAAAGCTAGACCTTTTTCTCGCCTCGAAAAGTTAGTGTTCGATGTCTACCGTGTCTTGTTTCTGTTTGGAATCAATTCAATATTTTAACGAAAGGCCTACAATTTCTTAGGCTCTAAAAACTTTGCATCTCTTTTGCTCTTTATAAATCTTTGAATTAATAAGTTTACTTGATTTTTTTTTAGAAAGAACAACTTCTCTGGAGAGAAAGAGAGCTAGAGATAATGGATTTAGAAAACAGAGTAACAAATTAACAACTGTCAACAAGTTGTGCGCAACACAGCAGGCAGGACCTCGGCAGTTATGACACTCTACCCGCGTAAGCCAGCATAGCACAGATAAGACACGTGTGGCGCTCGCGTATAGAGCAACTCAGTTGTAAATTCAACACGTTTCAGCCCGCTCGTTTCACCGGTCCATCAGCTCTCACCGGAGGGCTGCAGCACGATCGGTGTATATTATCTCGCCCTGTTGCCGGCGCGATAAACAGTATATGAACAGCTTACTAGTCGAATGTGTTTATACGCCGTAAATGGGTTTTGGTCCACTGACTTTATCCCTCCGTTGTCACGAAAGGCTGTCTTTACTGACAGTGTTGATGCTCTCCAGCGATCTTTAACGATATCTCCTCCTAACTCGCAGATGCTACGAAGCACAGCTCCATTTGATAATTTAACAAGCAGTTGATGGATCCACTTTCTGCTACGGCTAGTGTTATTGCGGTTCTGGGTGCTGCTGAGAAAGTCACAAAAGGACTGCAGCGTCTTCATGAACTGAAAGATGCTGAAGAAGATGTGCAATCCTGTTGCAACGAGATCTCTGCGCTAAGAGCAGCTTGCTACCAGATTGATTACATCCAGCGTCAATGGCAGATTAAATCCGAGACCCAGAGGTACATCAGCTCAGTTCGTCCCGCGATCAAATGCTAATAAGTTCCATAGGCCACTTAACGAAATTCATGAGCTGCTAGATGTGAGTCTCACAGGTGCACGATCCGCGTTGCTGAAGTTCAACGTCCTTCTACAATACCGAATTCTGTCGCCGTCAGGACCGGTTGCAGGACCCTTGTCACGCCAAAAGGTGCTGAGGCACAGGTGGTTGATAGAGAAGAAGAAAGTAGAGAGGTTGCGAACCGAGCTCCGATAAGCCCGGAGTAACCTATTCGATATTGTTGAACTTGCAGACATGTATGTTGCGGCTTGTTGTTACTTCGAATTGCGCTAATTCTTCTACTACAGTGATCAATCAATGAGAATCGAATACCAAATTACGGGACTAATGGCGAACGTTGAATGTATGTCGAAGTCCCAAGCAGACTCGCACAGCCAGATTCTAGGGGTGCTAGACGATAGCCAAACCGCGATAGAGGACCTTAGCAGGAAATTGGGAACACAGCTTCAGACGCTTGGTGACACAATCAGCGGGAACGTGGAGAAGTCCTTGCAACGATACCAGAGACCTACTACAAACGGTCAAGAATCCAACGAAAATCCTCCCCGTGTGGACGAATCAGCAGTCGTAATCATCAGCTCACGTCCAAATCGACCTCAATCTAGCTCCTGTCAAACGAGTTGGTGTACATGTATATGCCATCGACCGGGGAGAATCAGCAATCCGAATGCCCTGAACTACCTTTTCGGACGGCTTCACGTAAAATTTTCGGATATTCCAATGCTGACACGGCGTTGTAATGTTGAGCGCTGCCATAGGCGCAGGAGATTACCTTACTTGCGTATCAACTCCTTTTTTCCAACCTGGTTGTTACACCGTATTTTGACTGCGACCCTTGTTTACAGTACACGTGATGGAATCGACATGCATCGGCTACGAGCACCACGAATTGTTTCCACGGGGGCGCCTATATTTACGATGGCTCAACTTGGCAATGTGGAAGGTATCAGATCGCTGTTCAGTCAGGGGCGGGCATCACCATTTGATGTTGATCATCTAGGCTTCTTGGCCTTGTGGTTCGCATTAGACACGCCAACACCACGTATGCTAGAATTGTGCAAGCTCATCTTGGCGGAGGGCGCTGATCCGCATGAGCATGTGACCGCAAGGTTCGGATACCAGACCAGTTCCTAATTGGAACTGCTACTCAAACAGATAAGCTGACAAATATGCAGAGCTGAATATCTCTCATCATTTAAGACCGCCTGAGAGCTAATCTTGGGCATAGTCGTGAACGAGGATGCAGCGCAGACGCTGAAATCGATGTTCAGCGACCCGGACCGACTGAACGAGCTTTACTTCACAACCCTTCATCAGCGGGTCCTTGGACTTCCAGTCTGCGGACTTCAAAACATGGATGAGATGGCCGAACATGATATAAACGTTTTCGACGCGATGGGACGAACGCCTTTACACTGGGCTCTGGTGCGCAACGATACCGCTACCGTTCGCAGTCTTCTCGATAGCGGCGCTGACCCAAACAAAGCTGCTGAGCGCTCGGGGTGGACATCGATGCATTTCGCAGCCCGTGCTAGGAATCTCGATCCGGAGATTTTAAGGCTGCTATTAGTCCACAATGCAGACATTGATGCACGAGTTTGTCATCTCCAAACGCCATTGTCAAGAGCGGTCAGGCATGGTGCCGAAGCTACAAGGCTTTTGGTCAATGCAGGAGCTGATGTGAATCTGCAGTACAATCATGGTGGATGATGTGCTATGCACTTAGCTGCCTGGATTGGTCAAGCGGAGTCTACGGAAGTTTTGCTCGAGGCAGGAGCAGACCCATCGCTTCAGACAACATGGGGAGGCAACATCGTAGCAATAGTGCAGACGAACGGACCAATAGAAGTGTTGCAGGTCTTCGACAGATTCTGAACAGCCCTCAGACCTGCTTTTGAGAAGCACGGCCGAGGTATGCCTCGAGGTAACCTACAAGAGTTCCGTCGAGAAAACTGTATGCCGCCGGTGACTGACGAATGGTGGAAATTGTGTGTAGATTTGGTTGATGATCTCTGCGCGCTGGGGCCGATCAGCAATGATGAAGCTCGGAGAGGTGATGATAAAAACGAGGACTTTAGCGAGGTGAGTGACGACAACAGCTTATGGGAAGATACTTTGGAGAATATATGAGTACTATAACACAGAGTGAGGCCGCGATCGTCTTCTGGCCTTCCGGCTTAGCTTCCAGGAAGAGCGCGACGGATGGGTGGCGATTATGGTACTAACGAGTACATATGTCTGATTCTAGCCAGGACATATAATGTAACGTTTTATGGGGTGAGGACGTCACTTATGCCATTTGTGTTGTCCTGGTGCTCCTCCCCCACTGCGTGAGCACTTTCCACACATGTATACATAAGAAATACGTCATGTATGTAAAATTGCAACCGTCTTGCGCATAGTTACTAATATACTTTTGCCACTGCTAGAAGCACTAACAACAATGTACACCTGTTCCCTTATTAGACCCTATAATAATTGTTACTTTAAAGAGTCTAGAGTACGACTTACTGCGTTAAAGTGTAGCTTGCAAAGTGCAAAGACATGCAGCAACTACGAACATTTGCTCTAGATTTATTTATAGAGACTTGCAGGCCTCTTTACTTAAGTAAGGATTTATACACGCTAAGAAAGCGCGTACTTTATACTAAGCGGCCTGTATTGTACACATGCGCTATGCCTAAGATGCCCTAGCTGTGGCGCCTGCTTCTCGAAGCTTCTATGCACGCGCGCTGCGCCTTCTTGCTTGCGTTAGCTATCTTTTTTTTAAGGACACCAATCAGCCAGCCATGCATGCATTTCCCTCATAATGACTTGGCACCCCATGCCACTAGCAGCTTCACCACCGCTTCGTGCCCCTGGAGTGCGTTGCCGTAGCGGCCACCCTGCGCGTTGACGTCAGCGCCCTTGTCGAGCTGCTGCTGCACTACCGCCTTATGACCTCTAGACGAAGCCACCTGAAGTGCGTTGCCATAGAATCCACTCTGCGCGTTGACGTCGGCTCCCTTGTCAAGCAGCAGCTTTACTACCTGTTTATGCCCATTCTTTGCCGCCAACAACAGCGGTGCTTCGTCGTCATCAGCATTTGTGGCCTGTATATTGGCCTTTTCCCTCAGCGACTTTTGCGCCGTCGCCTCTTGGCCATGTCGGGCAGCCCACAGTAGCGCTGAGCGTTCAGAGTGTTGTACATTGTAGCGGTACAGGTAACTATCTAGGAGACGATAAAGGCGGCGGTTGGCTTGTGCGACGGCGTTGATATCTCTCTCGGGTCCTAGGTATTCTGATATATCTCGGAGCAACTCATTTGGCAGACCAAGCAGTGGCGTTGCTGGAGTAGCACTTGTCTGCTTTACTGAATTCAAGGTAGTGATGAAAACAACCGCCTAGCAAGTATTATAAGCAGAGGTGAAGCAAGCAAAAATTCCTAGCACCTTACATACGTAGAGTGTTCTAGCTAAAGCGTAGAATGTGTATTATATGCGTGTAGAGACAAGGTGAACTCAAGCAATATTAGTCTCCCTACCTGAATTAGGGCGGAGAAATATGAAGTGTAGTTGTAGGCGCTGCAGTTTTAAGGGACTACGCTCGGAGAGCTATCGCACAGGTAAACTATAGTTATATTCGATTGAGAAGAGAATTAAGATATATACCGAGTTCAGCTCGGAATACCTGTCCGATAGGTTTAGGGGTGGCAACGCGTACAGTGCGCTCGCGCACGTGACCGAGATACCATCGAGGAACTCACCAAATGAACTTCAGCCCATCACACTCTCTAGCACCTGGTAGTCAGAATAGAATACAACCAAGTCCATGATAGTAGCAATAGAGGAAATGGGTATACAGTATGGCAAGTATCTAATTCAGGGACGATGATCTCTGCTGCTAGTAAAGATGTGCTTCTTAGTAGCGAGTTGCAACGTACACTGAGGAAGAGTTTGCAGACAAGGAGACGCGTATAGAATGCAACCTAGCAACATGCATTCGGGCCTACAGTATGATGATTAGAGAGGGGTAAGATGAACAGAGGAACTTTGCCGGGGGAGTTACCCCGAGAAGGGGAGATGCGACCTGTAGGTCAGCTGGTTGGCAGGTAATTCCATCGAGGGCTGTGTGGATTTATACATATATCTTAGGGGTGTGTACCAATATAGTGTTGAACTGATCGATTGTTCTTTGTGGGTGCCAGTGCATGTTCAAATCGCTTGTCAGGCGTTATTTATCCTCTTTGAACACTTCACTTTTCCCTTCACCTTGCCAATAAGTATCTTTCTCTTGATCTTCCTCCATCGTATTGCCGCTTGATATCGTACCGATATCCCCAAGTCTTTTGATTGGATGCGTGATACCCATGTAGATTTGGGCAACGACGATCAAACCTTCGCACGGTCCTGCCTCAACAACTGTGCGGACAATGTTGGACGGTGTTTCTGTGCGAACGCAACAATTAAACACTGCATCTAAGCTTGCTAGTTGAATGAACGAACACAATTTGAGAGATCTAGCGGTTGATTGTGTCACGTTGTCGCTGTTTAGGACCTCAACTGATTTCTCTACGATATGCAAGTCAGTAATACCCCTGTCGTCGAAAACGCTCGGACTCCGGGGAAATCCGCAAGACTATCATCGCTCACCCTCTTTGTGTTAGGGCACTCCGTTCTGGCCTGTATAGGTAAGTAGCTGGGTTTAGTCCGGCCCCACATGAACATCCGATCGGTGCGATGCGCTGGCTGTGACGTGCTTAAAAAAAAGGCTTCGTTCCGCCTCTCCAGCGTCAAGCTCCATCCATTGAATCTCCTGTCTATCAAGGAACTTTTGACATTCTTGAGTATATATCAAAGCATCCACGTTGTTGTCACGTCCACCTGCAACTGAGACGTTGAACTTCATTATTGCTGCTTTCCAGCTCGCTTCGGAGTGTCGAGGTATCGGACTTGATTGAAATATGCTGCAAGAGCCGAACATGGATACAAAGGTCGCCTCAATCGACAGAGACTGGGAAATATGAGGTCGAGGTGGTACAGAAGGGCCATGGAGGAGCGGAGGAAGGACTAGTAATTGAAGATGTGGGGAAGAGATGTAGGTTAAGAGTGGTCGCTATTTTTTTTATTGTAGTTTAACGTCCTTTCTCAGCCTAAAAGGCTATATAAGACGTGTAGGTTTAGGACCTACAGGTATCTACGTAGTGTTTTCTAATATATGATTTATTTACAAGGAGGGGTTCGTCTAAATGAAGGTGAGGCTCGTAGCCTAGGGTAGTTTTAACGAGTAGCTTTCTTAGTCCTTTGTTAGGCTCAAAGCCTAGAGTAGTTTTAACAAGTATCTCTCTCAGTCCTTTGTTTTGTAGGAAGTATATAGAGCTAGTATGCTAGTCTAGTTATCTCCTTTACTTTTTATTCGTTGTTGTTGTAGGCTATGCTAGCTGCCTTCTTGTATTGCTTATATAGGTACGCTAAGCAGTTCGGTATAGGGTCGATATATGAGGTCGGTATATCGAGTTGGTATAGGGATTTCGGTGTAGGTAGATAGCTAGTTGCTAGTCTAGCTATCGATTCTAATGTGTAAGTCGGTATATTGGGTCGGTATATCAAGTTGGTATAGGGGTTTCGGTGTAGGTAGATAGTTAGGAGCAAGGTGCTAGGAGCAAGGTGCTAGTCTAGCTATCAGTTCTAATGTGTAGGTTGATATAGGAGGTCGGTATATCGAGTCGGTATAAGGATTTCGGTGTAGGTAGATAGCTAGGAGCACTAGCTATCCATTCTAATGTGTAGGTCAATATAGGAGGTCGGTATATCGAGTCAGTATGGGGATTTTAAGTAATAGATAGCTAAGTAGATAAATCTATTAGTTCACTACGCTAATAAATCTATCTACCTAAGTAGAAAGCTATTGCTTTGTTAAGTAGGAGTTAAATTGCCTTTAATTAAACTCTAAAATTAGCTTGCGCACAGACTACTTGCAGAGTTTTCAACAGTTAACCACTCTGTTTCTCTACAACTAGCTAGCGCGCACGCTACAACACCTGCATCTAGAAAACAAGTATCAGAAGCTGATTTTAGGAAGGCGTTTAAGATAGTTGAGGCGAGAAAAAGGCAAAGCCAGACCTTTTTCTCGCCTCGAAAAGTTGGTGTTCGATGGAGTGGTCGCTATTGTTATTGCGCTTTTCGTACGTTTGACTGTTTCTTCGCTTTCTACCATTGTTTTCTTGACGGAGGAAATCCATCAATTTCATGCTAGCTCTTCCTACTGACCTAAGCCATCTAGCTTTCTCTTTTCGTCTCCGCTCTTGACGCAATAATTGTCTCTACGGCCCTTCTAACTTTATCCCGCGACCTTGATAGTGCTGCTGGCTACAATTATATTGGAGGCATATACTTGCTTGCCTCAAGTGCTATTTAGGCTAAGTTGTTTAATGTTTAAAGCTAAAACTCATTACGCCAGCTGCGCTTGCTATCTATTTTGCTAGCTTAGCAGTTTGTGTGACAGTACAGACAATATAAAACTTAATCATTAGGCACGGCCCTCAGGGTATGGTACGTAGTAAATCTTATTTTATTAGTAAATGTTTGTATTCGTAATTTGTTTAGTTTAAGATAGAAAATTTTCATAGTAGAAAGTTATTTGTTACGTCGTATCGTAGGAGTAAGTTTGGCCAACATTTTATGCGTAGAGATTCACGGAGGGCATCTAGGCATTAGCTGGTGATATTAGGCCTGTCTAAGGAGGTATCTTTGCTAGCTTAGTGACTTGGAGGTAGTTCTGTAAGTGAATTGACTATTTAATTATATTAGGCTTTACTGATCTACGTTAACATCTTGTTCTTATAAAATATAGTCTACATTAATCTTTATATTAGTAGATTTGCCGCTTTACTTGTTTTTCTTTTCTTAATCATTAAGCACAAACACGCCACTTCTCTTAAACACATTTAAGCCGTAGATTAGTTTAGTATTGTTACTTTCTTTAGCTTCACACTTATAATAATGTTCAGTTTAAACTTTGGTAGTGTTCGTTTTTGTAGAACTCTGCAAAAGTTATTGCACTACTTGTAGTTATCGATTTAGCAAGTTCAAAAACGGCACGCTCGTAGCGATAGGCGATATGCGCAGCGGAAATTAAAGGTTCAACACAATCTGCAACGGCATTATAGTAACTAGGTTCTTCGGGAGCTACCTATATGTATGCTGACCTAGACAGATCAACTTCGCTACCATATCTTTGTGTAATACATTCCATGAGACTGACGTAAAACAATACAACCAGTGGTGAAACGTAAGTGAAGAGATTAGGTTTTACTAATTCAGCGCAAGCGAGGTCTAATATTTCGCAGAAGGAATGGTAGAGCCACTGTAGTAGAGCCTGTTGGTGGTTTTGCTCATCCAGCCATTTCAGCCATGTTCTATCCACTACTAGCAGAGAGCACACCAATACAGTCTAACGTTCACAACACCGCGAGTATTTCTAGTACTGTGGTTGAAGGAGTCGCAGGGAGTTCAATCTTTGTGGCTCTGGTGGTTCGGGCTACACGGAGGAGGAAAGCCCTGCGTTCCGCCCAATCGAACACAGGTATTGCCCTCGAGAAGGAAGACCTCGCCTCTGTATCGCTAGAGCTCGCTGTGAAGCTCATACTTGTAGAACTACCTGAACAATTATATCTTGCTGAATTAGACGGGAGACAGACCGTTCTGATCAAAGACCTGTATTAGCAGGTGTAAGGTTCACAACCTTTCTTCCACTTACCGAAGAGCACGCCAATAGCATCCATCGACGAGGAGTTCACATGCGCGACTTTTAGAATACAACGCTTAAGAAGCCTTCGCACTATTGGCGACCAGAGTGAGCAGGAAGCTGAGGAGAGCAAGAAGACCCCGTAAATTTGCCAAGAAATTGCGACTAGATAGGGCCGAAAGGACCGGGCCTTGAACTCCCCACGATTGCATGGAAAGAATACGGAAAGTTCGGCTACATCAGCACTAATGCCCGTTTTCTGATAAGACCACGAGTCAACCAATTGGTGATTAGGTGTCGGGCCGTCCCGGGCGCCAAGCCGGGGGTCAGGGTCCTCTGTTCCTTAACCCCCTGCATGGTAGGTTGTACACGAGACACAAAAGACCCACTCGGATCAATAAGCAGAGTAATAATGCCTCGCAGACGATGTACGACCCCAGATACGAGAGCTGGACTGCATCGCCCACTTCACAGCTATAGGTCCGAATGAAAATTAGAGCACCTAACGTTTACGCACGCTCAAGTCGGTCGATTTCGCAACACTATTACGGACGGCAATTACTCCTGGATCGAGCTCGACATTCTATGTGCAGGTTGTCAGCAGAGAAGTGCTCGAAGATACAGGACACATAGCAACCTCATGATTGATGGCCTTTGAAAAAATGATAGCATCGTGGCTCGGAAACGGTGATCTACCGCACGGCAATATAGCAAGGATGTGAATAGATGGGCAGTTGGTCTAGTACTGCTGTAGCTTGTCGCTGAGCGAAAACCCCAGATCGACAAAGCATGGATCGAGTGACCATGTAGGGCTACAGGAGGGAGTCACGATCGAATGTTACTAAAGTAGGGTTCTTTGGCCACAAATCGAAAATACCGCGAACATGGCCACCCTAACCCCCTAATCCTTCTGGAGTAATTGCGGTGCTTACCTAGGTAGCAAATATTTGCTGGCACAGTTATAACATGGTTTCCGCAATACGACTGGTGGAGATAGCAGCACTCTAAACACCTCGATCAGCATAAAACGGGCTTATCAGCATGGTATGGAACTGTCAACACGTGTGCGACGTTCTGTCAAATGATAAGTTTTAGTACCATATGCCAAAGCGTGGTATTAAGAAGTGGGTAGAATGAGAGTCTATATAGAGCTAGTGCATACGGCTTCACCGACCTGGTGTCTTACATGAAGTATCTTTATCCAGGACCGGTTTGTGCCGTGCTGCCAAGTGTTCGAGTCGTAACTCTGTATCGGCGCCTGGAGACGACTGTAGCCATCTACGATGGAATACTTATTATCCTTGCTGACGACTGAGAATGTACTGTAGTCGCTCTGACCCCCACATTGGCAACACTGTTGACAGTGGAGCTGGTTGCTTTTCTCCTGCTTGCCAAACATGTGGATCGAGGGTGCGAATTTTAGTCCCTTGTGGTCGTCGAAGTCCGTCTTCCTCTGGAATCCCCTCGTCTTCCAGTCTTTTGATAGCGCGAAGTTGCTCAGGATTCGCTGCTTCACGAAGCACAATCCAAAATTCTGCGTCGGACATTTGCCATAACATCTTATCATTCACAGCCCCTGCCTCCACCAGTTCGCCTATCACCCGGCCTGTTCGCTCAGACATGTCGACAATGGCTGGGCTTGACAAGACGTCTTTGTCGGTAGTGATGTATGCGCGTGAAAGAATCAGTGCTACATGCGGATCGTCCAACACGAGTAAACGGCGGGGTGCTTTAGGACTGGGGAACACCTTTAGTGAGCCGAAGATCCTCCTAGCGTCTTCCATCGCAATATTACCGAAGCTGATTGCATCGCGTAAAGCATAGTCTAGGCGATCCGCACACAGTTGAGGCGATGGCATCTCTACCAAAGGAAATAGATTTTCGTCAAAAACCTTCTGTTCGATCCGATATCTGGCGAGAATGTCCGGTAACCCGGTCATCTCAAGGTACCGTGTCTTATGTATCTCGTGGTAGCTTTCTTCCCCAAGCTTGGAGAGGGCGTAATCGACGTCATGACTGAGGACGGTGTGAGAGATATCATGGAGAAGAGCAGCGATTTGTTCTTCAATCGTGGCACCAACTCGTCGCACGAGTATAAATGCACCAACCGAATGTTCGAGCCGCGTGACTCGCGGCGTCAGGCCCAAGAATGCAGTGATTCCATACTGGCAGATACCTTGCAGTCGCTGCACTTCCGGGCTTCGAAGAAGCTCTACGAGAACCGGCTCATGGACTAGTTCCTCTCCGTATATCTCATCCCTGATTAAGATGGTATGATCTTCCGAGAGTAAGTGTGTCTGGTAGACTCCGACGCTCGTACGAGATGACATTCCTGCTGGACTGATATGTATTGACAGAAGCAAGTAAGGTAGGATAATTGAAATCAGTACGTGCGCGATAAAGGATGGAGCGTAAGATAGGTTGAAGAATCGCTGGTGCTATTTAGTTGGATAGCAAACGGGGGCATTGCTACGAGCGCATATCTTTTGAAGGGCTCAAACAAGCACTTTTTATATGTGCATGCATTGCTACGGCTTACTGTCTTGGTTCTGGCCTCGCGCCCGGACCAAGACTGATTTTCACAGAGCCGGCCTACGAACAAACAGCGTTAGCAGTAAAAGTCACTTCTTGCTATTTGGAACACCATACATAATCCAACTACCGGAGTTTCTACTCATATAGAGACACATGAGTGCATCCTCCAACATCTTTATGGGAAGAGTACTAAGTATTACAGCAAGTTGCAACGTGATGTTGTTAGTGGCGGCCAACTAGTTTGAAGTTTGGCCGATTCATTCCTCTATCCCAAACGCTGATTTGCTATACATAATAGAATTCTTAACACGTATCAGCCGGACGTGCCAGAGTACTGTGGGGCTTGAATAGGGCTTGCCAGATAAGACTAAGCATTATAGGACCTACAGTCCCTGAAGGACCGACCACCTGCTCCGGCCTACCTGCCCTTCCGCTATTCCGCTGCAGTTATACCCGTCAACCTCAAATGGCGAAATATTTTAGCAGCTTCAGTTTGCGTGGCCCTAAATCGAGACCGCCTTGGTAGCTTCGGCTTGCTTGTTTGACGATGAGTCTAAAGCGTAATATGGAATCCACGTGCAGGAGTGAGGCAAAGCACTGGATCAGCGAAAAAGGGCCTTCGTGAGTGAATTAAACGACACTTGTTTCAAGAGCAATATACTCTATGATCAGCAAAGAAACGTTCTGTTACGTATGCCTATGTAGATTTAGTAATACAGACTCGTCAAGGACCTATAAAGGTGTGTACATCGTGAAACTCTACTTTATATAAATAAGCCACTGGAACTCGTACGATCAGCTACCTCTTAACAGCCGCATACGAACCTCAACGTTTTACATTCAACTTCTCTCATTGCAGCGCGGTCAAGTGTCTCCAAACCACCTTCGCCCATCATGTCCGAGTCGGCCTATACTATCGTCCTCCACGGCAACGACGCAACCGGGAAATCTACTCTCGCCCCCGCCCTTAGGGCGGCCGGTCAAGTTGTCTATGCACGTGGAGACGAGGATCCCACACTCGAAGATACTCTCGTTGTTAGGACCTTCGACAAACTCACGTTACAGCTTGCCGACGACGACCGTGCTCCCCTCCCCACATCGTACATGGATAAAGATGGGGTTCATCGAAGAATCGTGCGCATAATCCTTGATGCTGATCTTCCCGTCCTTCAAGCACGGCTCGCGAAGCGGCCAAGCACAGACAAATGGGAATCTGAAAAATCCCTCTTCTACTTCCGCGCAAGATTCCTGGTATGTTCTATGTTCTTCGCATCTCGCTTTGCTATTGAACGACTCTGATAAGTCATCAGGAACTAGCCGCATTCTATGGCCTACCCGACGTGGATACCGGAAAGAAGGGCGTCGACGAAACTGTCTCTGACATCATTGCCCTCGCCCGCAACCCTGAGGTCCTCGCGCTCTTCTCCAAGCTCGCCTTGCGCACACTGACCCCCGATGACGTCGCTGCCTTGGTCAATTGCCGTGCAGTGATCCCAGGCGTAGACTACGCGCAGCGGCTGGAAGAAATCATTGCTATTGAGTGCGGCGAGACCTCAATCTTCACACCCGAAGACGTTCGCAGGCAATGCTCTCGCGACCCGGGCCTCGTACATGCGCTTGTGAACCGTTACGACAATTTACACGACGGAAATGCCCCGCTGCGCCTTCGTCTGGTCGTCGAGGGCGAGTCGAAGCAGATCTACAAAGTCGAAACGTCCCTGACCCGCCAGTTCGACAATCAGGTCCTTGTTTTCCTCAAGCCGACCATCTATTCGCACAGCAAGCAGGCAACGGCGGAGATTGCAGGCCTCAGCGCAATCCGTGCTGCCGGCTCTCGTCTCTTCCTTGAGATGCTCCATCGCGCAGGAATTAGCCACACGTACAAAGGCCTGAACGCGCATGGACTCATCTGGGCGCACAGTACCGAAATTACGCAAATCGAGACTGTGTATAAGGAACTTTGTTTGGGTACAGACAAGCATTCCTTCTTCGAAATAGTCAACCACTCCGGTGTTACACTGCCGACGGGGCAGTATAGGCGTGGGCCTTACGTCCGCTTCGACTGGCGGAACCCGAACCACACGTACAAGGGCATCAATCCTGCGACGCACCCGTTCTACCACCTCATGGAAGCGTCGGTCGGTAAAGATGTCTTCTACGACAACTACCTCACTGCACGCGCAAAGCCGTTTGGGGACAAGTGTGTGCCCGAGGAGCTCGTGCATGGCGTGCAGGCCGTCGAAGCAACCATAGACTGCACGCTGCGGATCTTCTTCACGATCCAGCACTACCTTCATCAGATTGGGCTCGAGGTGCAGGACGGATGCATCATGCTCGACCCGACGGGGTGTAGGATGTGGTCCGAGATCAACCAGGACTGCATGCGCATCAAGCGGCGCGAGGTCGTCAGTGCTCCCGGCCAGGATGTCTTCGACAAGGACATCTGGCGCGCAGGCGGCAGCTCCGTGAAAGGGAACATCCTCGTCAAGTGGACACAGCTCAACAACCTACTCCGCGCGCACCTTGCGGGCCGCCCGTTCCACGAGCACGAGATGGTCGCCCCGTACGAGCCATACGGCCTGCACGCGCGGTAAGTGCTCGCGGACGACACTCTTACACTGACGCCGCGGTACCGGGCACTATATGAGCGTCTTGCCTCGCATGATCGCTCGCGCCTCCGGCCCGTGTCGGCAGACATGAGCGCGCATGAACGTCTGCTCGCGCTTATGGAGGCGCACATCTGGCAGCTTACCGCCGCCCCGCCCCACAATTCGTACAAGGAAGCCAGCGCCATGGTTCAGCTCGTGAACACATACGCACGCAAAGCTGGGCTGACCTCGGCGCAGGTCAGCGCACTCAGCGACGCGGATGCGGACGCCGTGCTCGCGCAAGCCGCCACACCGCCCGGCTCCAAGGCCATCGGCGTGACGGCGATAAAGTACGAAGACAGGACGGACGACTTTATGCTAACGCACCTTGGTGTCAAGCTTGTCCGCCCCGAGGGCCGCTGCCTGCGCGTCGCCTACGAAGTCGTCGACGCAGTCAAGTTCGCCAAGGCTTTCGACGACGGCGTTAGCGTGCATTTCGTCTGTGCCAGGCCAAAGGACATGCCGGGCCTCCTCACGCAGGGCACGCTCGACGGTACCGTGACTTACAGCGTGGTCATGGACAGCTTCCCGACGGTTGCTCGGCCCGTGGTTTCTGTGCCACAACCCGACATTTCGCTCGCGCTTATCAGCCGGCGTGGCCAGCAAATCGACCCGCGCGCGTGGTCCGCCGACAACCCCGTGCGCATCGCGGCCGAGCATCCGCGCATGGTGCGAACATATCTTGCCAGCATTGGCGTCCCACAGGGTACGTACAAAATCCAGCGTGTACTCGGCGTCTCCGAGTCATACCTGGTCAACGATCCGTGCGAAACGTATCTTCTTTGCGATGCTATCGTCATTACCGGTGGCACCCTCAAAGCGAACAATCTCGAGGTCTGGCAGGTCATTAAAAGCAAGGGTGATGTCGCCATCGGCCTCTATCAGCGACTGTAACTTGACAGGGAGAATGTCAATTTCTTCGACATTGCTTCGAGTGGGAATAGGACTATGACAATTGCAAGATATACCTATTACGATATACACAAACATAGTCAATTGAATCGCGTTGTTGAAGTAAATAGACATTGGCTCAATGCTACAGTACACCGCCCTCCGAGAATGAGAATATCGCTGGCTTGTCCAGCACCGTCTCACCCTCAGGTGTCGAGCTCAAGGAGCTGCATTTTACTCTCGCTGCCGAGGTAACTAGTATTGACCTGCTCATATATCTTGAGTATGCCACTTTCTGCTCCCTGCGCGACATCCTGCATCAGTATGGCGTCCTCGCTGTTCACACCGTTAGCTTGCCCGATACTTAACCAACCTCACCTCAAATTCCCAGGGCCTTTTTGCAGATATCAGGTTTTCTAGTACCGCAGTCTTCACGTAACACCGACACGTCATCCACAGATCTTCAACATCTCGGATCTGGGCCAAAACAGCGGGGTGATGAAGCACAGTGACGAGAAGCATATCACAGTTATCCGCGGGAGTGCGCTGTGGCCTGATGACGGATCCTTCAGCCCCCGCCGCATATATATCAGTCGCCTTCGCGCTGTCTATGTGCTTCCGCGGGGCAGCAGAGGTCATACCGAGTGCGCTGACGCCTGACAAGACTACAAAAACTTACATCAAGAGACTGAAGATGTAATTAAGGATCCTGGTGGATCCCGTCCCTTTTCAGCATTGTATGGAAAAGTGGGACGGTAGGTAAGTTAGTAGACCTCGCTATCAACCATAGGTAAGCTACACATAAAGAGTTTAGCATCACTATCATCATTGCCTAAACGTATCTATAGCCGCCAGCAGCATACAATATTAGGCTATTCTGTTTTCATCACATCACAGGATTTCTACAGCGTTACGCCGGCCATTCCGAGGTTGACAAGTCCATTGGTCAAGTCGGCCTGGTAATGATTTCTCATGAATCACTCTAAGGCCTTTCTAGCAGAAGCCTTCTTAGTGAACACTCGTAATGGCCGCATGTTCATCGTGTGTTTTTCCGTGACATTCAGAGTTTCATATAACCGCTTAGTTAATTCTTTGTCTGTGGATGTGCCGCAATATAACCACACAGAAGCTGAGTGAGTATAAAAGACAAGAAGATGCTACTACAGATCCGTATGACAACACTCCAATTAGCCATTTACAGATATTAAACTCCCCTTTTCAAGTGATTCGCGGATGTCACATCGTTTAACGTTTTCGAATAATCTCACCCTCCAAAACATTCACGTCGACAATGCCTGGCTATGGATACAAAGTCTACAAAATTCAATACACACTGAGAATGCAAGACAGTATGATGGGAAATATTTAAGCATACCGAAGATACTAAAGCTAAAATCAGTAAAAACAGCCAGTTGAAACATATCAGAGAGTTAGCAAGTGTGACTGTCAAAGCTCAGAATATTACGTCTTGATGCACTAGTTTCATGACTGCCGCTTCGCTGAGCCAAGGATCCATTATTTCTTCGATGCGCTGGGACCAGTCGTCATCCCATTGTACGCCTTGCAGAGCAGTGAAGTATTCCCAATAAACCGGGAACCAGCCAGCCTCCTCCCAATCTATGAGACTGACTGTTAAGCCCTGCATTGTATCCTGATGCACTATCACGTTTTTCCTTTGCAGATCTGAATGCGTGAAGATAGGCTTATGGCCAACTAATGTCCTTCCAAGATTTCTCTCATAGAAGTCTGCCTCAAAACTATGCCTTTTCATCTGTGCCCAAGCAGACCGTAGCCGCTTTACTAATGCCGCATTAAACCGGTCTTCTGAGTCGAATGGACCACAAATTTCTTTGTCCATATCGGGACTGTAGAACAGATAATGGTGGAACCGGCCTTGGTCGATGCTTCCGTAGAGCGGAGGAGCTGGGATACTTTGGATTGATGTTATGATTCCTTTCAATTTGGCACATATGTTGGATTTTTCGACGTCCTTAAGGGTAGGCCACAATTGATCGAGTGACACGCCAGGCATCCGCTACATAATCAGGCAGACATGGCCCGTGCTTGCTATACGATACATTGCACAGAGTTTCGGCAATCCATTGCAAGCTTCAAGGTGGTGCTCCAGGAATAAAAGTACCTGGCCTTCGATCTCCTTAACACCCCGACCGTATTTGACAATGAATTGAGGCTCGACCGCAACCACCCTGTGATAGGAAGTATCGTCCCGAAATACAGCTGTTGATTCGAAGAAACGAGATTCGACGGGTAGAGGGGCTGGTAGTAGGTTAGGCGGTTTGAGGTAAGGTAGTTGAGCAGGCGCCCAAGCCATGATCGCTTCGAGCTGTTGGCTCCGTTTGTACATAGTCGTGGCAAGATGTAGGCGTTGACCAATGTAGTAGCTATTTTCGTTGTTATCGCCCCAGAGAACGCGTTGAAATAGATTGATTATGAACAAGGAGGGATTCAAAGGCACGATGGGCAGCTCGGTGTTCATTATCTGCATCAGATGACGTGGGGCGGATGGATAGTTAATGAGTTTGAGCTCTTGGCAGCGCTTGTGTCATCGGTGCAGTGCCGTTGATTGGCTGGAGTCTGACCTGAATCGTTAGCTCCGCATTCACGACCGAACGCAAATGACGAAAGCAACTTCTAATCAGATACGATGACCATGATACTTTCGAACTATCGAGTTCGCATAGCATTGCCATCGTGAATGAGGTTGCGAGGTTTGCGTCTGGACCCCTAGATCGAATCGCCATGTTAGCTCACCGCTAAGTGCCCCCAAATCGTCATGGCCGTCGTTCCCCAGGGTGCTGACATCATAGCTCCACCATATCATTGGCACGCATCGAGCAGTCGCCGTAGCCATCGGTGATATGGTACCTGCAATCTCAGGGTCATCATGTGCAGTGTCGTCGCCATTAATGCAGAGATTTGCTGTGCACGGGTCAAATCGAGAAGTTGCTAATAGCCATCCCAATCCATATTTCCCCATATTAACGTCACACCCAGCACGCCCTCATACGATACCAATTTCACATTACATCAGTGCCCCATCACATCTATAACTCCAACAAAAACCTCGCACTGCACCTTCCAGTCCAACACCATCAGACACATACATAATCAGCAACAATGGCTTCCAGAATCCTCCGCATCAACCGCAACTTTCTCCACGCTGCACGACCAACATCTCGCATCGCGTCTCAAAGAGCACCACTCAAGCGAAACGTCAACGATCTCAGCAACCACCGCACTTTCACAGCAACAAGAATCATGTCTGTCAAAGTCGACTCCAACTTCATCTCCCAGATCACCGCCGCTGAAAAGCTCATCACCGGCAAGGATGAACCAGCAAAGGGAGGCCCCACGGCAAAAGCCCAACAGCACGCCGGCCAGAACCTGACATCGCAAGTCATCCACGACATCACCGAGGGCGAGAAGCACCTCACCGGCTCCGACGAGGTCAAGCAAGGCGGCCCGACAGCCGTCGCCCAGTCCGCCCTCACATCAGGCTCAAGCTCATCCACATCCACATCCAACGCCAGCGGCAACACTTCCTCCGCCTCCGGAAAGCTCGACTCGGCGACGCTAAGCAAGATCACCGAGGCGGAGAAGAAGCTTACCGGCGAGCAAGGACCAGTACCTGGAGGTCCCACAGCGCAGGCGCAGAGCCACGCCAAGGAGCCCATCACCAGCGAGGCTCTGCACGACATCACCGAGGGCGAGAAGAAGATCACTGGCGGCGAGCGCGTCAAGGGCGGTCCCACCTCGACTGCTCAGTCTGAGCTTGCGAAGAGCAGGTCTTGAGTTTAATCGCGTTATACGATCGAAGGGAGCATCTTCTGTCGGCAAGATTACTTCGAGGTGACATGTATAACACTGTATGATAATGCGTGGAAAAAGGTTTCAAAAGGGAGGTTAACGACTACTATATTACATGATTGTATTATATATGGAAGTATTTTAGGCTGTTATTTAGTTGATGGACCAAATCAAACAACATTAATTTTCACCATTGGTCATGATGCATAGAGAGTGTGACGCAACATTGTTATATGTGAGGGCTCCAGAATACCAAGTTAATATTACAGACACTCGCCGTGCGACTGCGCAAGCCCATGAGAAGGTAGCATATGCCAGGCAGTACATCATTTGTTCTTATGTAGCAATGTCATTATTCAACGACCTGTTGCATACCAAAGGCCAAACAGAAGAGAAAAAGAAAATTGTAAATCAACAAAACACATGCAGTTCCATGCTATCCAATGCACAGCGGGTTATGAGGAGTGATGTGCGGTCATACCCAACCTTGCCTCTCCCTCTCATCCTTGACCCCATTCCCCTTCAACCACCCAACACCCACATTTGCCACACCCTTCCATCTTTCCACACTCTTCTTCTTGCTGAAACGATACTGGCGATCACTGGTCCTCTCCAATCTCTCCTTCAGCAGCCCATCACCCGACGCACCCAACCCACCGAGCTCGATATCCTCTCTAACCTCGGCTTCACGGAATCCAAACGCCGATCCAGCGCCGCGTCTCGACCTCGTCGAATTGACTCTGTGAAGGGTCGGAGGTCTAGATCCAATTGTCTCGTTGGATCTCACGCGTCTTAGACGGTCTTGGAGATCTGCTGCTTCGCCGTCACCTAGAATCCTGCCCTTCCGATTGGATGGCGGGGTGTGGTAGTCGAAGTTGGAGTTTGTGCAGCGCAGGCCGTATTTGCGGGGACTTTGCTCGAGGGCGTGACCGAGCTCTTGAATGACTTCGTCATGCGCGCGCAAACGTTCTAGGGATTGCATGCGTGGTGCTGCGAAGGCGCGGCCTTGAACCGATTGGGATGGGCGACGCCCGAGCCGGGCTGTGCGCTTTTCTTCAATAGCCATGGCGACTTGGGCAACGGAGTTGGGGACTACGTCAAGGGAGTTCTGGTGGTGTGGTGGTTAGTGGATGAGGAAGAGGGGGTGATCATGAGACGTACCATGTGGATGAGTACGATTGGTAGTTGAACAGTGACTAGCTTTCTGGTCGAGGTCAGCTTCATCGGTGAGAACAACGCAGATACTGACGTGTGTGCGCTGGCGACGATGACATTCAGGAAGTACCTGACTTCAAAGTATTTGCCTATCTCAGTCAGGGCGACGTGCGTTACTTGATGCTGAGGTACGTACCGCACTTTACCGTAGCATGGCCGCGAGGTACCTCAAGATCACAGGTTCTGATATGAGTTTGGTGTGCGGAAACGCCATTCCAGCCAGCGCAACCGTGCTTGACGATTGCCTTGCTGAGTATAGATCGCTCGTTGCTGTCAAAGATGCGAGCCTGTCCCGCAGACTTCTCCATCGTGGCCGCAGCAGCCTGCAAAGAATCCTCATTAGCATCATCATATAATAGTAGAACAAGCCCACGTGACAAACGTGTTTGTAGCAAAGTATGTCTCTTTCCAACTGAAGCTCAATCTTCTTTATCGTCTTGCGGCTGTTGTTGGCAACGTGAACATCAACGTAAAGGCTAGTACCGCTGACCCAGACCTGTCGATGCAGACCCGCAGTGACCCGGACGACTTCGACGGTGGTTTCCCGGGGCTTGATCCACTCGTCCGAAGCAGTCAAGGGACTGGGAAGCGACATGAGCGCCTTTTCAGCTACCAAAGCGTTAACATTATAAGCGTAGGTATTGAACACAGGACAAACCATACGATCGTACACTGAGAGCACTGTGACATCTTCGGAAGTTCTGACAATGTACTGCCTTCCTTGATCACGAATGAGGAGTGACACACAAAGTATGTAGCGAATTTGTGCATTCTTTGAATGGAAAGGTGGAGGACCGACGTTGAGAGGTAAACTTAAGTTGAAAGCGAGGTTGGTCGTAGAAGGCATCAGATGCCAGAATAGATCTGCTGAACTTATTGGCTCTTGGGTATCTACCATATTCTGGGGCGGTGGGTTTTGCTCATCAATAAGTTCTGTAGCTAGATTCAGAAAGACGGCTCGTCTGTTACCGCTTATCTCCTCCGTCCCAAGAAGATCGATGGATATCCGAGCAATGTCCAGAGTCCTTCTATGACGTATTCGCTCTGCATCGTCGACGTTTATCTGGACGGTTCCTTCAATGGAGCCTCCGCCCACGAAAATGCCCGCGGATAAGTCCAAGCCTAGTTCAATTCGCGGATGTCGGTGTGATGGAAACTCTAGCAGCTCTTTCGATAGTGGATCACGAACAAATGTTCTGGAGGGTATGCGTCGGTTGGTGTCGTGAGATATAGGGTCAAGGCGAGCAACAATGTGGCGTAGGGGAGATTGTGATTGACCATGTCGAAGGATAGTACCGACACTGTTGTTAGGAGGCTGGAGAGGTATAGTTGGTATTGTGCTAAGCGTATTGGTCGTTGTCGCCTGAGTTATGTGTATAGGTGGTATCTGCTGCAGCTGTCGGGTTCGAGAAGTGCTAGGCGCACGAGGTCGCGACGACGACCGTGGCGGAATGTTGGCTGCTGGAACGCTATATATACTGGATATGCTGTTATCTGCAGGACTCGACGGGGATGGTGTTCTGGAAGTTCGACATCGGTGGGTGGATCTTATGCCGTTGCTTTCTATGCTAGTCTTTCTGTCAGGTTCTATGTTTTCCCCATGCCGGTTGTCGTTGCTTGGACGTCGTCTCGTAGCAACAGAGGGCTTTCGCGTCATTTCCGTGCGAGAGGTGCCGTGGGAAAAGTTGTTGATCAGGGCGTTCTTAGGTAGGGTGTCGGCAAAGCTTGATTCGGTAACTTCGCGAATGTCTGATAGAGGTCGGGTTTTCGCCCACGACGATGCGGTGGAGTGTCCTCTTTGTTCACCCAGGTGGCTGCCGAGCATGCCTTCACCGGCTATAATATTACCGTTGTGTGTCTCAGGCGAAGCGAAGAAGGACGAAATGCTGGCTCGATCTGATGAAGGATGAGGGTCGGGTGGTTGCTCTTTGGCAGGCGGCGGCAGCGAGTGTCCTGACCCTTTCAGCAGCCGTCCCGCAATCTCGGAAAATGGCATTGCTGCCTACCGTCGACGCGATGCTTTGGGAGGTCGATATAGTGCGGAGCACTCTGGTAAACGATAGACTGCGTGCGAAGCCGGCGACTAGCAACTAGAAGCTGACCGAGTGATTGATGCGGGATCTGATACTGCTGAAAACAGGATGAAAGTCATATGAGACTATGTCGATGCTTGGATATCCTGGTAGGGGTGAGGACTTTCGCTCGAGATTTGCATGTTTAAGGTTGGCGTTGGGGTGTTTCTCGCCTTCATCGCATCTGAGGGGTGAGAGAAAGAACCCGTGTGCTGCTCGCTCTTTCCACGAGTGTGCCACACGTGGGGATAGAGTTAGCAGGAGCGACCCTCGAAGTCCTTTGGAGGAGTGTATCTACAGATTGGTGGTGAGTGCGCGAATGCTTGTTTGAGCATCATAATCATGTCACTGGACGTCTACGCAGCAGTTGAACTGACAGTTTTCTACAATGATACTGGTAGGATCTGAACGCAGAGTACCTTTGTTGGCACAGCACCCACAAAACATGGCGATATAGTTTCTAGACTCCTTGGGATTCACAGTGCGTATTAGCAAACGCCAATTCAACAATCAAAGGTTGCATGTTCCAAGATTCGAAAGGGATATTCCGAGGAGTCTCCATCTAGTAGGCAATTCCGGCTGTGCGTTGCCGATTTAACACGTCTAGAGAAATCAAAACGGTTGGATGTCAATGTCACGATGTGACAGGATGCAGCCGATTTCCTCGTCCGAGTCTCGACCGCGTCCAAGATCACCTGCTCGCTCAGCCGGGAAAAGGTGTGGTGACGCTATGGCTGCTTCGGGCCAGCAGAACTCATGTGGTGCATCAAGCACTTGGCAACGACCCCCGGTGATCCCTGGGCTAAACTTGGGTGGTAGCGGTTCGGGAGCTGGATGCAGCGCTGGCAGGGTGGAATGTCTAGAGCACATGCGGCAGGTTTCGGACCCGGCTTGGCTCTTGCCTCGTAAAACTCCGTGTGGCTAGCGGGGAAGCCCAGCCACGTGATGGTCTCTGGAGCGTGATGGGGGTTTCCGTGCGCCAACGCGGCTGGCATTGTCCTGGTCACGGCTGACAAGACACTCCAGGTTCCATTGGTGAGGCACGTCGTATGGACTGGCTGGTCTTCGTATCGATCGTTATCGCAAGCTGGGCGGGTAGTGCGCCCCTCGTCATATCCCAGTGTGGCCTCGGTGCAGGGGCACGGCGCGCCGACGTCGGTGGCCTGGCGTCGATGCGACGACGGGTGGCTTGCTTTTCACAAGAGCGCCTGATGGATGCGCAGACGGAACCAGACAGACGCACAAACGTCGCGGGCTGAGCGCTCCCCTTGGTGAAGGGGAGAGGCGCGGTAGATAACATTGCCAGGCCCGCTGTCTGCGCTGCGCGGCCATGGAGAAGCCGGAGAAAGGCTGGAAAAGCTGCCAGCGGGCCGGGAGCTAAGCACCAGGCTACGCCGGATGCGGCATGGCGGCCCAGGTCGGCTGGGGCAATGTTCGGCGTCGTCCACCAGGGCGTCTTGTCTTGCACGAAGCCCGCCTTCCAGAGCCGTGAATCGTGATGCAGGCAGCGTGAGCACCCCGCGAGAAAACTCGGCGCTGCCGGCCAACCGCACGTCCGCACGCTGGGCCGCCATTGCGCGTTGGAGGTGGCCAGCAGCGGGAGCGCGGCTGCCATTCGTTGCGCGCCAGAGAGTACATTTGCCTGGAGGCGAGTCGAGTGTCGAGCTTTAACCACACGGGAGGAGGTGAGCTGGGCAGCAGAGAGTGGTCCGCCCGCCTTTTCACGTCCAGCACTCCGCCCCTCCGTTCGAGCCCATCTCTGTTTCCATTACCCAAGAGCTTACCTCACAACTACTGCGCGACCACACACAGGCCCGAACGCCTTCTCTTATCATACATTATCAAACCCCCATACAAACCGTATCGGTTTTCGACCCGGCGCTGCGGCTGCCCAGCACAAGCGCGCCTAAGCGACCAGAGCCTCCTGCTATCTCTCCTTCGACCTGCCTTTGTCGCATCTCTCGCATCTCTTGGCGCCTCTGTGCCCCTCCATCTGCACCGAGGGGTACGGTGGCCGCAGATGGGAGATAGTCTCGTAACGGATATGACGGCTCCCGTGGGCAAGGCAGAGGCTTCGCGCGATGGTTCGACCTCCTCTATCGGATCGTCGCCCGAACCTGGTCTGGCGGAGACATATACCCAGGAAGAGCCCCAGCAGCAGAAGCGCAAAGGTGGCCGTAAACCTGTGAGCCTTCCTGATACCAGTTGCCTGCCATGGCTGCAGCAATTGAAGCGCCCATTACCATGTCGAAGATAGGACTAACCAAGCGTCGTAAGATTTATGCCACTTCAGAAGAGCGCAAGCAGCGCAATAGACAGGCGCAAGCCGCCTTCCGTGAGCGCCGCACAGAGTACATCAAGCAGTTGGAGAGCACCATAAAGCACCATGAGGATACGCTGCAGAACCTGCAAAACAGTCACCGCAACGCCGCCGACGAATGCCTTATGCTCCGGTATAAGAATTCTCTACTGGAGAGGATTCTGCTAGAGAAAGGTAGCCCCCTGCTCTTATCAACATGTCTGTCTATCACGTTACACACGCTAACCCCCTGCTCCACCAGGTATCGACGTTCAGGCCGAGCTGCGCGCAAAGACTGGCAGTCCAAACCTGGGGCCGACCAGAGCCCCAGCGTCTGCACACACTTCGCCAAACCAAGCGCCTCTCCAACAACGTGCTGTATTGAACAGACAACAGCAGAGGCGGTCGCTGCAAGGCCCGCCCAAGGTTGATAGCATCAATGGCTTGCCTATGATACAGCCGGATGGGCCGATTCAGCGTTCACCACTGTCGCAACCCACTCCTGGCTCACATCTGTCGTCGCCTGCTCAATCAGCAACGCGCTCGCCTAGCTTCATACCTCATGGTCAATCAGTGTCTCCCAACTTTGGGCCCATTCCTCCACAACAACAACAACAACAACAACAACAACAGCAGCAGCAGCAGCAGCCACTACGGCCACAGCCGCCTAGATCAAACTTCACTCCCATGATGAACGCTCAAAGACCTTCTCCGCTCGTAACGAACCAACCTGTCTCGAATGGCATGACAAGCGCATCTATCGTTGGCAGTAATGGAAACGGCATAACACAGAGCAGTGGTCCCTCGTCCTTCTACCAGACTCAGTTTACAGACCACATGAGTCAACTTGGCAAGCTGACCCGTTTCCTTTTCCCTCTTAGGTATAGGGCTTTGTAATCCTAGGCTGATTTTGTGTTATAGAGCAGGAGTACGAGGAACAAGCCGACTCCTACAATGACCACGACGATCCGAGCGACCACTCCGCTGGCCCTGGCCCGTTCCCGCAACAGAATTTCCCACCCTCGAACAATATGCCGCCGCCGATGCCGCCCTCGCAGAACCCTCCCTTTACGAGTCCCGCAGCTCTAGCGCCCAACGATGGGGGCCACAACTTTAATAGCATGAGCAACAACCACCTCTTCGACCCGTACGACCCGATGCTCGACGCCGACCCCTTCGGACTTTCGGCCAGTATGCACTTCCCCACAATGTATGAGAGTAGATGATATCAGATGGATTTGATGGGAAGAGGAGGCTATATTGGATGTGAAACAGCGATCTGGATGGTCGCCCGCCGGCTGAAACCTTCTTAATGACATTGATTAGCGGGCGCAACAACTGCTTTTTACCAAACCGACCATGTGTCACGACAGTACGACGGCGTTTACCATGAGACCATGAGTCTTGCTATGTGGAGAGGAATTCATAAAAAGTCATTATTCGACCTGAGGCAGGTCATACGACCGGTGTATTTGTCACGGAAATTGTTAGGTGTGGTTGTTGTGGACAGCGGTGAATGCTTCTCATCCATACGTTTCACTTTGGCATTGCAGCCTGTCTCCTGACGTTGGAAGATGGGATCATGCTTTGTACATATCGTAATTCAAGAAGACCGCTACTGTCAAATCGATGTCGCACCCCCATCCAAGCTGTCATGAAATTTAGTGATTGCGCTCATCGTTCCCCACCAAAGGAAGAAAATGTAATGTTTCAACCCCATAATGCTATCAGCTTGCAAGAGCTTTTTGAGTCTGCGTCACAAGCGTTCGTACCCCAGATCCCTGGCACCAAAGCATTGCATGGCCTGGTATGAATGAGCTTCGGGGATAGCGTGCACTTGAACGCACACTTTGAATCAAATCAGCCTCACGCCAACGGCGCAAAAGCTCTACAAAGATGGTCTAGCTTCCAGTTGAAGCCCTGTTCCTTGATCCAGCATTTTCAGCTGTTATTGCACAAGGATCGACTGGAGCGCTGTAAGCGGCAGTAACTGCAGCTTCTTTGTGTCTCCAATAGTCCTAGTCCCACTTCACTCGCTTACGGAAGCAACCCACGGCCATTTTCGAATCGCCAAAACCTCTTGCCCGCAACATCGCGCCTATCACCCCGTTCGCGAGTCACATTCTGAGAGCCACGTCCCTAAATTTCGTAGGGCAAGCTCTCGCATCCTTTTCCTCTCCCAGCAGATTGTGCATCTAGAAGGGCAAAGCGCGAAAGGCGCTCCAATCCGTCAAGATGTCGCAAATTGCTTCCAAGGTAAGCTCCAACTCACCCCGCCATCGAGTCCAGCTTCGCGCTCTTCCATTGAAGGCCGCGCGAACGTCTGCAGTACGCTATACAGCTTCAAGGTGCTAATTACAAGTACAGAACATTTACGAGCTGCTGGGTACGTCGCAGACGCACTGCAAAGTACCGGAACATTCACTTACGACCCCGCAGGCAATGACCCCGAGCTCGACCCCGACAGGCCGGCTGACCCACCGACGAGGGCAATTGAGAAGCCCGTTATGAGGCATGGCAAGCGCGATGGAACCGACGCCCCCAAGCCTGTCCCCGAGAGGCTGAGCCACCAGAACCGTGCCAAGCAGACCGACAACGCCAACGAGAACGGTATGTTGGATACACAGGGCATCGAACATGCTCTGGTTTCATGACGGAAACTCATAGGACAGTTGCTAACCAAGGACAGCATTCCGGGACCGCGGCGTCGGCTCTGACAAGAACCGCGGAAGGGGATCTGGCGGTGAGTGGAATACTATTGGTTCACACGCAGTTGTACTGATTTTTTACAGAGCCTACTGGCACTGGATCTCGCGGTCGTGGCCGTGGTCGCGGTGGACGCGCAGGAGGCCGCGGTGGTGTTGCTCGTGCCGAGGGCGACCGTCATAGCAGGACCGGCATCGCGTAAGAAGTCCCCCACACCACATCGCGACCCCATCTAACGGTTCCCAGTGATCACGAAAAGCAGGCCGCACACGGCTGGGGCGGAAACGACGGCGATGCTGAGCTGGCTGACGAGCAGGCTGGCGAGGCCATCGCCCACGCTGAAGAGAAGGAAGCCATTAAGGAGGACGCTGAGGGTGAGGCCGCCGACGCCGAGCCTGAGGACAAGAGCAAGTCCTACACCGCTTACCTCGCCGAGTTGGCCGAGAGGAAGCTCTCTCTTGCCGCCCAGAACGTCCGCAAGCCCAATGAGGGCAGCAGCAAGAAGTTCCCCGAGGGCACTGCTCTCTCCCGTGAGGAGCAAGAAGACTTCATGGCCGGAGCCCAGGCCAAGGCCAAGCGCGAGCGCGCCCGTAAGGAGAAGGTCCACGTTGAGCTCGACGGTGACCGTATGCTTGCGCCCCCTCCCCGTGAGGGTGGCAGCCGAGGAGGACGCGGCCGTGGCCGTGGCGAGTTCCGCGGCAGCGAGGGTCGCGGCCGTGGCGGCGGTGAATTTCGCGGCGAGGGACGTGGTCGCGGCGAAGGTCGTGGCGAGTTCCGCGGACGTGGCCGTGGTGGTGAGGGTCGTGGACGTGGCGAGGGCCGTGGTCGTGGAGGCCGCGGTGGTGCCCAGTCCAGCATCAACATCACCGATTCCAGCGCCTTCCCCAGCTTGGGCGCATAGAATGTGCCAACACTAGTTCCGGCCTGAAAACAGGACGTACCTGCATCCAATTGTCAAGTGTGGATGAAATGAACGAATGAACAACAAGCTATCTCACGACGGGACGAGCGAACGGAGAGCTATATCACAATATCAAGAATCTCTCATAGAGATGACGGCGGGTTGAAACACGTACATCCATCGGTACTATGAATGTAGTGAAGTTAAGCTCGGCCTTTGCAAGTGTTTTGATTCCCCGCTTGGTCTTCTTATGTAGTGCGGTAGCACGTTTCTACGAACAAGAATCAAAAAATTGTATCTGATGACTGCTTGGTCTATTGCAACTGTGCTGACATCTTACACGACCACTACCGGGACGCATGACCGAGGACCTTACTACGGGGTTGAAATGTCAAGCTTTTCCCGGCAGACTTGCTAACTTGCGATGACATCGTTAGAATGTGAAGTGCGTTACCAGTAGCTAGATTGGAGGGTGGAGGGAATGAGCTCAATCTCAATCGATGGGTGTGTAAACTGCAGTGAGCTGTCCATGTTGTCAAGTTCATAAGGAGGTAAGTTAGAGCAGTTGCTGCTTGAGATGGCATTGGCATCGAAAGTACTGGCGTTTGCGCACATGGTTAGACATTTTTTGAAAAAAGTAAAAATACATAAAAAATGATCGTGGAAATGAGTCCTAATGTTTGAAAATCATCGTGTCTATATAGAAAAATAAATCCAGGGAGGTCCTACCACACCTTTCAGGCACAAAAGATGCTTGTGACATTGCGAGTCCTGCGGCAACCGCTGACAGCTGATAATTGACAACTGGTTAGACGGCGCTGAGATCCGTCATTGATGCTTGTGTGTTTGAAGCTCTGCGCACCGGGTTCTGCCTAGTATTCGAGCCTTGTCCTTTGCAGGCGTCATCATCCTAGATCTCAGGCCACCACTCTCATCAAGATCGCGTTTCAACGGCACAGCCTCATCAACAAACTTCCAACAACCATTCGTCTAAGCAGTTGCGCAATTCGATATGGTGGAATGCATCAGCTACAGAACACAGCCAAGGCGGCCCCAGGCTAGGCAAGGCGTTGCGCGCGCCAGGGACCGATTGCGGGAACGCGTGGGAGGCACAGGGCAAATCTCTCACCATCCACACCGAGTGCTCGTCCGCCCCGAACCACTTCGCAGCAGCTTCCAGCACTATATGTGCCAAGGACCTTCTGCCTGATGAATTTCTCAGGCGGTATTTGTTGCCTGCTCAGCCACTGGCTGCAAGATGCGGTCTACGCTTTATTTCTAAGACTCGATTGGTTGATCTAGCCGCGAGGAAGTAATATCTGAGGCTGAGACGCGGTCAGCCATTTGCCAAATGCAGGTTACGGCAGGATGCTTTTGATGCTTTTGCGGAACATCCATACGTCGAAAAGTTCAGGTCGTGGCTGTACGGCTACCGCCTTAAAACGAGGCCTCGCCATGTTGGCTGGCTCGTCACAACTTCATCCTGCTCATAATACATCATCCGAATAATCTACCAACGGTACTTCCACGGAAAACACGGCTAGAGATCTTCACATTCAGCATTTGTCGAAAGGGCGACTTGGCTGGCTGGCAAGATGGCATACACTGAGCGGCAACCGTTATTGGACGAAAAGGTTGTTCATGCCCATGAAGTGCAGAGCGGGGATTGGCATTTGCAAAACTCGACGAAACCGGCGGAGAAGAGTCTGAGCGATATCCTGCGTCATGCCGTTATACTACCTCTTGTCTGCAGCCTCGCTGTGTATGGATCGTATACCTTCTGCAGGCAACACCTCTTCCAGAACACCATGTGGCCAACACCAGCACATGGAGTTTCAGCTTCATTCAACTACACATGTCTACCAGGACAGACGTGTTGGCCAAACATGAACGAGTGGGACGCTTTCAACCAGAGCATTAACGGCAACCTCCGATTGACGGTGCCTTGGGCCGCGCCATGCTACTCCGATCCTTGGAGCAAACAATGTCAAGAGGTTGCAAAGAGCTACAGCGATGGTGTCTCGCGAACCAAGCAGTACGGATCCATGGAGTTCCTCGACTGGGAAAGGTGTGATCAATCTCAATGCGCACTCAATTCTTTCAATACCTCGGAGCCCGTCACTGGTACCTGTGCGTTAGGAAGACTATCCGCATACTATGTAAGAGCTGAGACTGGGCGTCATATTAGCAAGACGTTGGACTTCGTTCGAAAGCATGGGATTCGTGTCTCGATTAAGAATACTGGACATGATTATTACGCGCGGTCAACTGCGCCAAACTCTTTGGCTATCTGGACCCACAACATGAAAGACACCAAGTATCACAAGAAGTTTCAGCCCAAAGGCTGCAAAACTCGTTACGAGAACATTGGGGAGATCGGTGCTGGCATCCAAGCCCGGGAGGCTTGGGAGGCCTTTGAACCTCACGGTATGCTTGTCACCGTTGGCGCCGTAGCATCCGTTGGAATCGCAGGGGGTTACGGTCAAGGAGGCGGCCATGGACCGCTGGGGCCCAAGTATGGACTCATGGTCGATCAGGCAGTCGAGTTCGACGTCGTCACCGCCGATGGCAAGCAGCGCACTGTCAACGAATGCAACGAGCCGGACCTTTTCTGGGCAATGCGCGGAGGCGGAGGCGGTAGTTACGCTGTGCTCACATCCTACAAGTTCCAGCTGCATCCGGCCGAACCTATCAATGTGTACAGCTTCCAAGCTCACTTTCCGGCGCCGAAAGACATCACAAAGTCGAAGGTACATCGCGATATCATCACGGGGCTTGCCTCGAACCAGACCCTGTTTTCCAAACATGGGGTTGCCGGATACAACTTCTTATTCCCAGATCGTGTCGTGTTTCTGCAAGTCATGCCCTCCAGCGACATGTCGGCGATCAAGACTATTACTTCCCAATGGCATGGCTTTCTTACCAGCTACCCCGGTCTGAACATCACCAAGAATGAGTATTATTCCTTCAACAAGTTCTCGCAGTGGCATGAATTCACGGAAAGACCTGAGATCTCTCGTAATGGGCCCGTTGGTCTAGGCTTCAATGGCGCGGGGCGCTTCATCCCCAAGGATCTCTTCAGTTCATCTCAAAACATCAAACGACTCGTGACTGCAGTTGTCACCGCCATGCAGTTCTCTTACGCCAACCACGGCGGTGGAGGCGCTCAGTTATACGCTACCGGACCAGACAACACCTCCGACAACGGCGAGACTAGCGTGAATCCCCTATGGAGAGGCTCGCTGTGGGAAATAGTGATGGGCCAATTCTGGACGACAGCCACGCCGCCTGCCATGCGTTTGCGGATTCAGAAGACCGTCTCCGCCGCCATTGAGCATTTGAAGGCCTTGACACCAGGCGGTGGGTGCTACTTGAACGAGGGCGATTGGACCGAAGAGAACTGGCAGAAAACGTTCTTCGGAGAACACTACCACAGACTGCTAGCTATCAAAAGACGTTATGATCCTACCAGTTTGTTCAATTGCTGGAAATGTGTGGGGTGGACGGGATATGATGAGTAAGTGAAATGGTCTGGATTTCGCAAACAAAAGCTAACTGCGGCAGCCCAATGTATTCTTGTTATGCGCAAACTAAACAAGTGCCCCGGCCTTCAGTGCCACTCGGACCTGTTGTGTGAGCTGCTCGGATTCACGCGCACTTCACGTCACTAGTCAATGTTATAAAGGTCATATGCTAAAAAGCATTACCGCATCTGCAGTTATAGAAGCTGTTTTCTTTCACATCTCACCTCTTGTACTTTATTTTTTAAGGTGTCAAAGGTGGTGGTGGTTGTTGTTGTTGTAGTCAAAATGGGGTTCCAAAAAAGTGAAAAGCAGCTACCCTCTACTAATTAATTGCAAAAGTTTAAAAAAAAAGGATTATGTGTAGTTAACGAGATTTAAACGGTAGGTAGATAAGTTCTAAAAAGAAAGCTTAGACTACTAAGCAATAATTAAGGTTAAAAAAATTTGCTAAGGTACCAAAAAACGACACTAGTTAAAACGTGTCTAACAGCAATTGCCAGCCTATAGCTAACAACAAAATTGTAGTAGGATTGAAATAGGATTACAATATAATGCAATAGAGGAAGGAAAGAACACGTACGTACTGCAGCAGAAGCCTACAATACTTTATAAAGCTGCTGCTTCTTATCTACTACTTTTTACTTTTCAAACAGCACTGCGTACAAACAATTCGCATATAATACACTATACTGCAATATAGCGTGCAACCTCTGCAACAAGCATTTTCTTAACCTTAACTCTTATTTAAAGACAGGAAGCTTTCTTGTTGTACACTTAGCCCTTAAACTAGTCTAGCTTAAGCTAATTATGCGGATACCTAAGTTTATTAAGCATCTACAAAATTAGCCTTTTTAGAACTTTATAATTATATCCTTTATAAACAACTTTAGAACGTGCAATATTTTTATATACAAAAAAAATGTTAAGCCTTAACTTAGCTAGTTGTAAAAGAAATATAAGATTTATAAGGTGTTTGCTAATACTAGCAAAGTACTTAAAATGCTCTGCTGTAGTATCTTTTTTTTCTTGTTAATTATGCATAAGCTAAGTAAAAAAACTATTAACTAGTTAGGCTAGCTGTTGCATAACGTTAAAATAGCAATAAAGAAGAAAAAAGTAAAAAAGGAGAAGTAGGCGTTCTATTATTGCATATATAGGTTAGAAAGCAAGGCAATAATAATGCTGCTTTTTTGATTTGTCTAAAAGTACTTAGAAGTAAAGCTTAAACATAAGTAGGCAGCATAAGCAGCGTAGGCAGGAATCAGGATAAGAGCAAAATAAAGTGCGTTAAGTTAAAAGGCAATTTATATCTTTATCTTGCTTTTCTTTATTTCTGTCTAAACATGCTAGAGCAACACACTAATTGCGTGCTGGCAATGCTAAAAAAGAGGGCGTGAGCCCAGATAGCTGTTATTAGCAATAAATATTTTTATACCGAAAAGGTGTCTACAAAATGGGTGGTCACATTAAAAGGTTGTCTCAAAAGGCTGAAGCCACTCACCTCTTGTACATCCAATCGTTTCTTTCTATTTGCCTTTAATTTCCTGCATTCACTATTAGTCAGCCTCACCTCACAGTCACCCGTCTTACTTCGGGGGTCTGGATCCACGTGCAATGTACGGAAGTTGTTGGCCTTTGGGCAACCTGACACCGCAACGCGAGTGACACTCGGTGAGCCCCCAGCGGCTTGTAAGAGAAGAACAAGCGGGGGGCTGTGTTGCGGCGCCGTTTGCACCCATCTATGAACTTTTTATCAGCAGGCTTCTCATTGGCCGGCGCTTGTTATTCACCCGCTGTCCAACGGGCCAACGCTCTTCCAGCGTAATGTATATCACAGGCTCACTTGCGCTTCCAGAACCCTAAGTGACGTAGGATCATAGCAATAACAACAACAAATCCCCAGCGACTTTCGCCCTCAAACTCCTTTACCTTTACCTTTACCTGCTCCAACTTGCGTCACGTGACACTCAACCTCCCCGAAGATATCACTTGAACCGCCATCTGCTCACGCGATCAGCTTCAAGAACTTAACTCAGGACAACTCAGCAATGCGCGCTAACTTAGCCATTGTCTTTGGGCTACCGCTCCTCGCTGCGGGCACGCATTTGGGGCATCGCCATAGCCACAACCATGCTGAAGTCCATCGCCGCGTCATGAAAACTGATTTGGTCGTCGTGACTGAGACCATCTACGCGACTGTCACGGTTGAGCCTACTTCAAGCTCCTTAGAGCCTTCAAGTTGCTCCGCCGTCATCACCACCTCCGCTGCACCCCCGCAGTCGATGACCGTCAAGCTCCCGGAGAAGGCTATCTCGGACACCGCGTCTGCATCCGCATCATCCTCCGCAGCATCGCCGTCTGCTGCACCGTCCAAGATCCCGTCCCCCAATGGCAACCTCTACGCATCTCTGATCTCTGAGCCGCATACTGCTATACTTGTTAATTCCTGCGACTACGGTGTCTACGTCTCTTCCATTGGCGATGAGAGCTGCGGCCCTGGCAACATTTGCAAGTTCGTCCCCGCTAACAGTACCTACTCCGAGCCCATCCGCACTTGCTACAAGTCTGGCATTTCCCTCAAGGTCTCAAAGACGGAGGCCATGGCCAACCCGATGCAGTTCGAGTACACCGTCTGGGATGATAAGACAACCATGTCTTACGACATCTCCTACTTGGACTGCATGGTCAAGACTGACGCTACTACGTTCGACTTCAGCGCCTGCGTGGGCCACGAGAAGGGAATCCAGGCCGCCGCCAACGACGGTCCTGCATACGAATGCGCTGCCAAGGAACCCTGCGCGCAGAACGCGTACATCGAGCCCGAATTCGGGTACCTGCCTGGCGCGCCAGTCGGTAGCTGCACCGTCGACAAGGGCGTCGCCTTTGAGATCTGCGCGGAGAACAGGACATGAGTGGCGAGATGACTGGGAAGGAGATCACAAATACGGCTTGAACATCTCTTTTCCACGCCTGACCAAGAGACGGATCCGAATCTCGCCTTCGCAAACATGGTGGATATGAAGAGTGTGTGTTGTCTGACTACCGAATCTATGCCACCCTTTTTCTAACAATCTACGCACAGGCCCTGGATACTCCGAGCGGACAAATAAACACGATCTCATGTTTGTCCCCCCTTTACTTTCGTTCTTCCTTTCTTTTGTATACCCCTTTTCTCAGCGTCTTGTTTATCTCCTTCAAACAAGGACATATACGAGAGGTGGTTGGAGGTTTCTCGCAACACGGATGGTACGTGGTTGCAGATACTGGCGTTTCCTCTTCTGTATAGCTGTCGCCACTACAGTCTAGTAACCGGCCTATCAGTCTCAATCAAGAGCTTTTCACAATATCCTTTCTGAATCCGTTGCGATGCTGGTGTCGTGAGCTCCATATCGCTCCGATCCTTTCGTGTATTATGCACATGCGCGCTCGCTCCTGCCACATGACTCCCGTGCTTCGCTTATCAGGAGCCGATACTATGGGCTCCAAAATCTCGTACAACCGCTTGTGCGGTGTGAGAAACACGGATAGAGTCCTAGTTTACTACGCCACCCACCCAAGGCGCCTAATCTCAAGGTCATCGCGGCAGATGAGCATACGAATGCCCGTCGAGTGTAAGCTGCGAGATGTAGAGCCATACCTACCCATCCTTTACTCAGATGCGATTTCCCGTCTTTAGTCATCGCTTTTGCTGTTATAGGCGTAATTCTAGTACATATATCCTCTATGTTTCGCAACACTCTTCCTCCATACTTCTGCCTTTTTCTTGCGAGCATTACTGTTGTAAAGGGTCCTATTACATTACATCAACACCTTAGTCAGAACGACTTGCCATACCAACCGATAGCTCACCCAGCTTCACACCACTGGAGCACGACTTGTTGTTGTTTCATGAGCCAGCACCAACGCTGTTTCACAATAGTTATACTACGTCCATCTTCAATCAAAATATCGGCCACGCTGGCATCACTCCTCTCGTTGAGGACACCGGATGCAGCGCCACACCTCATTCACCTGCACTTCCCGCCAGCCCACGCCCTCATAACGCCGGAGCCTGGGTCACTAGCCAAGCGAAACCAGCCCATGCTCACTGAACGCATGAAAATCAGCCAAGTAACACCCGTGGCCCACCGCTGCGATAAAGGAACACCCCAACTCCGTCTTGCAGCCGACGTACCCAACCCCAGACTTGGAGCTCCACCCGAACAACTCGACCTCTTCCCAGTACCAAACAGCAGTCCCCACAAACTAGCCCTCTTCAACTACTGCCACTACAATCTAGTCTACCTACACGAGATCCCAAATCCCGCGCCTTCAACGGGTAGCATACCAGCCGGTGGAGGAGATGTTTCTGTAGACCTCACAGGTACAGTATTCAAGGCGGATCTCACAGCAGCCATGACCAAGCCCGTCAACATCGGATACAGCGAAAAACAATATACAACTCAGTCTGATACCCAGCCGGGGAACAGTAAATGGGGAATGCTGAATGGGATGCCCAACTCGGACTTGAGTGCATGTGTGGGCCACGAAAGCGGGTTAACAGTTGAGCCGGCCGGGGGGGGGGGGGAAAGGCGTTTCAATGTGCCCCGGACTCTCAGTGCATGACCAGGCGTATTGCTATGGGGTGAATTCTCGTCAAGTGCAGGTAGTAGCGGTTTTTGTGTTGTACAAGGGCTAATGGAATGCCTGCACTTGGGAAGACCCTTTGCAAGGACGACGATCCCCTTGGGGGGGGGAGGGGTTTCCATAAGAGCAGAGGTCTTACGATGGAGTTCTGTGCTAGTAATAAGCCCTAGAATACATCGTTTTGGATTAGAGTATGGGTTTCTAATTCATCTCTTTGTGTCCGTCAAGCATTTTGGGCGTGAAACTTGGTTGGCTTACTTACTCTGGATCGAGGTAATCCATCGTTCAGACCTTTACAGCTGCACTGTTGGTCTCCGTTCTCTTTCTAATGTAAAGTTGACTAGAGTCTTTCCCTACCAGCGTACATCTCTTAGTGTACGAGGCGGAGGTCTCGAGAGCTAGACGTGATAGCCTGCAGGGAATGTGTCAGGTTAATCCCTTAAAGGGCTAGCCAAGACCAACAAAACTCGCACTGTGAATATTAGAGTAGAGAATCGATAGCAGAGGCGGCGATTCGTCTAAGTACTAATACACACTTCTTGTGCCTACTGTTAGTTTTACCTTGTGCTACTACACCCGTACAACCCTATGAACCTTACAGCTAGCATATCGATGCGTTAGATTTAATAGTTGAGATAGTAAGGATTACACTTCTATACGAGGAAGCAGCTTAACATTAGGTAGTTATGACATTATGATAGAAGGTGGAGGAGGCGTCGGTCTTGGCAAAGGTGCGCAGCTTAGTTGCCGCTTGCGTTACCTACCTAACTTCTAAATTACTTAAGATAGGTCAAAAGCTAGATTCCATTAAGAAAAAAGTGCCCAGCATATTTTGTAAAGTCCTATTTAGCACCGAGCGGTCCGCGATATAGCCTCTTGTACAGAATTTTTCCAGTCTACGCGAAGTATGTAAAGATACTCAATAAGGCATACACTGTAGTATTAACTAGCAGTGGTTGAGTTGCTGGTGTCTTAATCGGATAACACATACGCTGTTAGGCCTACGGCGCATCCTGCCCATAACCCATCCACTTTCCACTGTAGTCTGAAGGCAAGACCGAGAGAGATAGGGAGTGCGACTGCGTAGTAGGAGAGGATATTGGTTGGTCCCCCGATCGCTTGTTTTCAATCCCCCGGAGAAGTCCATTTGCTGCGATGCCGAAACCATCCAGAAAAGTAAGGATTCCAAGAAGTGGCAAGGATGATGTAACCAGTGATGCCACGCCCGGGTCCGTAGTGAACAGCCATGGTATACTAAACCGAAATGCAACATAGGCAAGGAAGTTTAATAGCGAGTATATGCTCGAAGTGGCAACACCCTGGTATTACGGATGCTAGCCTGATACAATAGATTCATAGACATTTAATTTGCGACTAACCACTTTTGCTGCCCTTTTGGCATCATCAACGCGACCAGCGCCGATCAAAACTGCCACTCGAGTAGATGCCGCAACTGCCAGAGATAATGGAACCTGACTAGATAGGGTGGCAAGGGTGGCAAGAATGCTCTGGGCAGCAAGATAATCCACGCCGAATCGGGAAAAGACGATGGTCATGATCTCGAAGCATAGCATTTCGGCTTCCACCATGATCATGCCTGGGATAGCCAACCGCAGCATAGACCCAATGTTGAGAAACATCCGCTTGCTAAGCCTCCCCAACACTCACTGCCACCGAAAATCCGAACATAGGCCACAAGTAGCAAGGGAAGCAAGTTTCTCGTGATAGCAACTGATATCGGAGCTCCTATAAATCCGAGCTCGAGCTTCCAGACAAAAAGCCATAGAAACGCAACATGAAGAGGCGCACCGAGGAGAAGAATGTATGTTTTTGCTTTAAATAGTCCTTGAGCCTGTAGAAATCGCTTGCCAGCCTCAAAAGCACCGTATCCGGGAATAGCAAAGATGAAGATTTTGAGATAGCGGCTGCAAAGAACAGCCGTCTCAATATCGGGTAGGAGGCTTAAAAATATCGGCTCAGAGAAAGCCCACAATACAGCTATTGGAGCGGATAGAGCGAGCAAAATGAGCATCATCCTTTGGCAGTAGAGCCCAACAAGCTCCTTCTGTCCCGATCCATAACACTGCGAACACAAAATGTCCAAGGCGGTAGCCAGGCCTTGAAAGGGTGCAAGGCAGGTGATAACAGCCGACATGTTTGCGACTATTGGCTATGTTAGTACAGCGAGCTGAAGATCCCGAGAATGTATGGAGGACTCACGTGAGACAGCACCCAACTCAACTTTGCCAAGTCTTCCTGCAACAACCACGCTCGAGACATGGATGGAATACTGAAGTACAAAAGTCACAATCAAAGGTGCGGCATAGGCCACACCAATTTTGGTTTCTTGCCATGCGGCATCCTCGGGGTCATCGCGAAGTGTCACTGACTTCCCCAACTGTGCCTTGCGAGATTGCCTAGACCCGAAGTCTCGCGACACCAAGGTGGATGTGGGTCCGGGACTGCCTATAAGGGGAGAAACCTCCGTCGGCAAGATAGTGACCGTGAGCTCGTCTCTGTTGCTCGAGGCCATTTCATGCAGGATAATATCAGTAGATGAGCTTGCAGGTATGACGTCCAGAATTAACTGGGGCAGAAATGGGTGGGAATCGGTTGTCACCGGGATGAAGCACCGGGATGAAGGGAAAAATCGCGCTAGGCAGCCACCAAAAAGCTCGGGCCTTAACCCCAGGGCACGGGCCACAATCGTCATCACGCTTAATACCTGCCTTAACTTTAACCTTAACACCTACACAACCTACCTACGACTACCTATATACATTATTTTTTTGCGCGCAAATGCCTCGCCGTCGCCGACAACCTCCTAACTATATAGTTCAAAGCTACATGTCTACACCTTGTTAGGTGCGTTTTTTTAAAGCTTTTGTACACAAAGGCAAGCAAACAGCTTACAACATCTTTAAAGACTTTAATATAGTCTTTAGCACTAGTTACAAGCTCCTCTATAGTTGTAAGCATTATAGCAACTTTACCAACTGTTATAAGAAGTTTAGAAAGCATAAATAGTAGCTGCGCAATACCTAGCAAGGCCTTAATTTTTATATTAATAGCATTACAGCGCTTGAGGAACATCTAGAACGAAAGTAGCTTTAAGTGTTTATTAAGATAATATAAAAGCGTATTAACAAGTTCCTAACTAGGTAATAAAGGTACAGCAATAGCTAGATTTACAAGTAAAAACAAGCCTGTAGTAACTACAACTACAAGATTAAGTCTATATAGCTTCTATAGTACAAATACAAAGCCTTAATAATAAGATATAACGTTTGCACACATCTGCGATGCTGAAATGGCTTGTTTCCCATACTAAATCGGCGATCCGGGCATACCTCGGCTATGCAGGCGTTAGCGCTGGGTGTTCGATTTTTCCCTTCATCCCGGTGGTGTGACTGATTGAAGCATCATGCAGCTGTTAGATTTAAGAAAAGATCGCTAGCATCGGGTGCATCGTATCCAGCATTTTTGCACGCCTCTGACGACAGTGGATCAATGGGCGGACCTTGTCATGCCTCAACGATTTCATTTTTGTGTTTATAGTGGTTTTCATGGCAATGCGCGGTCACTGGCCAAAGGACTTAAAATAACAAATTTGAAAAGATTACTCTCACATTTGCGGCCGATCTAAAACTTTTCCCAGCGATCTCGGGGATCTCGGCTCGCCTCGGGCCAGCCTGCAATACGGGTGTGTGTGGAGCCACCCGATCTCTACTGTGGTACCCCTGGAAGTTTTCAACAGCTCCACTCAAAGGGTAAATGTATCGGATCTTAGGTAGGAAGAGATTAAATTTAATATAAATTAGTTGATAGCTTGTATTGTGCCAAGAGTAATGCGTGTAAATCACGCACTAGAACACTCCGCGGGGTGGCGTGGTGGGTGGGAACGATTGAAAACTTCCAGGGGGTACCACAGGAGGACGGAGGCATCACGTCGTCAAAGGGAAAAATCCGACACGGCTCACATCGCCGGAGTATGCCGAAACCAGCAATTTCTCAACCAAATCGATCGTTTTTGACACAGTATCTCTGAGGCATGCAGGCCATATGTCTTATTGTTAAAGCTTTCCATTTGTACTGCAATAGCTATACTTTACAGGGTCATTTAGATTACGTTAACAAGGCATTTGCGCGCCAAAAAAAATCGCAAATATATTATCTCATAAATCAGACGCTCTGCCGACCTTTCACTCCTGCTCTTAGCGTTGCGCTTACGCAGCGCTAATATATAGCGCCGCGCTAAAAACTCCTGCAAGCTCTTAAGCTAATAAAATATGCGTACTAAACTTCTAAAAACTCCTAGACTAATTACAGCGCAAATAGAGGCAAGGTTGCTAAAGCTTTTAAGGAACTTTAGTTCTAGTTTGTATAAGACTTAGTTAAGCTTTACAAGAGCATCTTATTTTACGCTTAACTTAGCACTTGTTATTCTTAACAACGTTATTTATCTTTTAAAAGACTAGCAATTAACTATTTAAGTTACAGTAGATATTTTGCGCCTAGTTTTGCTATCTAACTGCCTTAAGCACCTCTTGCCCGCCCTCATAAGTTAACCTGTCTAGTCTACTGTCTAACTCTCTCTTAATTGTACTTCTGCTAACTACTAACAACAACTCCGCCCTTAGCTTAACTTCTAAGACACTATTACGCCTTTGCTGCAATTATAACAATAACAGCGCTTACCTTAACTCTGCTAACAACAATACTAGAGCAGACAAGTTTAACACTAATAACAACTGTCTAGGTAATTACAACGTATATAAGCCTACAACTACACGTTAGTTAAAGAAGAAAAAACTTAATAATATTGCCTACACCCTGCAAAGGATTAACTAAACGTTTAACAATATAATTAAAGCTTAAGTTAGGTGCAATAGCCTGTTAGACGTCTGCGTCTAGCCTTGTTTATATTATAGACAGGCGCAGCGCTACGCTGTGTTAAAAAAAGTGTTGCAGTTGCTAGCTAGACATAAGATTTATTAAGAAACTCTTTTAGACAAACGCTATTTATCTAAGTTAGATGCCTTTGTTGTTTAGTTTTTGTTCTCTAAGTTTACTGTAGATATCATGTTAGACTTTATAGATAACGCATATACCGCATCTGTTATGCAGAGGGGTAATAGAAAAAGAAATCAAAAAAGTTATTGTTTAAAGCTTTATATTACTATAACAAGAAGGGCTATACCAAAAAGAGTTAGTGCTTTGAAAAGCGGAGAACTTCCTCTTTAAGATAGTCTGCTTAGTAAGCTGCTTAGTCAGCACGGTTGCGCCTTATGAGATGAAAGAAAGGTAAATATGAATTTTAGTATAACTTCCTTTAAGGGGGTAAAAATCGCTAAAATTTACATATTATCAAATAACACTTGTTAATCTCTTTTTTGTGTTAATTTCAAAGTAATTTTATAATAAATTATTTAGTAATAATAAAAGGCTTGTTTTTAAGTTTTATTTAGATAATTAATAAAAATAGCTTACTAATACCTAGTAAACAAGCCTATAGCTTCTTTAGTAGCTAAATAACACTTTAGCTATAATAAAGTATAATTATTGTTTACTTTTTCTAAAATCTTACTTTTTTATAACACAATTATTTTATTATATGAATTGCGTATTATTTTAGCACTATAACTTTGTTTAATAATAAGCCTTTTTTACTATTAAATTTAATTTAAGTATATATTTCAAAGTTCTATAAGTTTTTACTTAGTATATACATAATAATCATAAGTACGCTGGTTGATGGGTAGGGAGGCCCCAGGGTTAGGTAGGGGTTACTCTAGCGTGGGTAGTGGTTGGGGTTGGGTTGCACGGACCGCAGGTTGGGGTTAGGTAGGACTAGCTATATAGTAGGGCTAGGGTAGGGTTGCGATTTTTTTTCGCATAGCTTAGATTTTTTTAGGCATTAAGTTGCTCTATTATTACAGGATTTAGATATATAGTTAATAATTTTACAATTTTACAGAAACAAGTATAGTAAATATCATATTATTACAGTCTTTTATTACATTATATACTTATTTAGATTAGAACAAACTAAACAATAACACTTACGTCTAGGGTGTTTGCAAAGCTTAGGAGCTACAGTTGTCTAACGCTTTTGTGTCTGTAATAGAGATGCCTTGTTAACTAGTTCTTCTAACACTTCTACTTCCTTGTTGTCCTTGTTGTTCTTGTTGTCCTTATTGTTGTCTATTATAGACATATCCCTAACAGGAACTAGAAGTTTAAATAAATCTTTAATCTAGTTACAAGAGATACTATCTACTCTAACTTTAATATTTAGTGTCTTCTCTTGCTCTCTTTAAGAAATTAAGTCCTTATAAACTATAACTTATCTTATAGTTTAAGTAGCAAGTTAATATCTTCTATTACTAATTACATCTTTTGCAACGTTAAAAACTCGCTTAACGCTAACGCCTGTAATAGAGATTGCTAGTATATCTTTTACAACTTAAGACAAGCAAGGGTAAGTATGTTTATTTAACTACTACTACTCTAGAATATTATAAGAGGCTGTTTGCTTATCACAAGAGATACTAAGATATTCCTCCCCCTCTATATAAGTAGGGCCGCTATTCTTATTAACTTCTTAACTATTGCTATTGTCTAGTAATATAAAACTAGCTACTTGTAATAGAGTTGCAGAAGCAGGCTTTTAAAACTACTTATTAGTTAAAGATTATCTTGCAAAAGATGCTAATCCTAAAGTAGCTCCTGCACTATCCTTATTGTTGTATTAATCTAAGTAGTTAAGGAATATTTAGTAATACAAATGCTTATTTTTAGCTATGATTATCTGCCTATGTTGCATGGTTCCTGAAGGGTCGTCCCTTAGTTCGGATCGTAACAGGTTTTAAGTGATTATGCTTATTGAAGCGTTTAAAAGCAGGTCTAGATATACAGTCTTACTAATCTAGTGCTTAACATTAGTAATCTTAGCAACTTTCCTTGTCTACTAAGCAGTCTGTACTTTATACTTATTAACAATCTTATTATAATTATTCTTCTTATACTTAGCGATAAGAAATTAAGCCTTGTATTTGCGTTAAGCAATCTTATAATCCTCTTATATTTAAGCGCTGGCACTAGGTGACAAAGCAACTAGCTGCTTAATATCCTTAGGCAGTTCTAAATACTGTGGCTCCTAGTGATCTATTGAGGGCACGTCTAGGAGATCAGGATTAACCTAATTCTAGATACTTTTCTCTAAGCAGTGCAGCCTTAATAAAGTAAACTAGGTTAGCTAGTCTAATTAAGCCTTAAGAATTACCCTTAAGGCAACAAGCAGTGTATTAGTAAGGTCTATCTTAGTAAGATGCTATGTAGGATTACAACATAAGTTATTATTAAAGTAACAACAGATTAATTAGTTAGTTAGTAAGTAGTTGTGTTAACAATAACAGTAGCCTGTAAGTTGTAGGATAAATTAGTAGAAGGTTAATTGTATAATTAATAGGTGAGAGGTACAGCAGCTGCAGTAATCCGCGGGCTGTGCTGTAAAAGAATAGAGAAAAGTAAGATTCTAATTAAACAGTTAATCTTCTAGCTTGCTAATTGCGAAGTAGGAATTAAAACTACAGTTAAGCAGCTAGGCTTATAACTGTAGGAGCTAAGAAGGAGCAATTGCTTAATTAGTAGAGTAAATTAAGTATATTAATTAACTAAGTGCTACAACAAAGTGTCTAATAACTACTGAAAGGAAGTGAGGCGATCTGGCCCGTATATATAGGCGCTAGCGCGGTCGTCACGTGTTCAGCTTACCAGGATCACCTGATCACCAGGGTGATCCGCATGTTCCGCATGTCGATACTCTAACAATATTTAAAATTGCATAAAAGTAAAAAACAATTGTTGTACTACTAAGTAACAAAATTATTTAGAGTTGACTAAACAACGCTATTGCGGCAGCACAACCGTCAAACACGCTTAAATACAGAAAAAGTGCACTAGCAATAGTTACTTAGTCTACAACAATAAAAAGCTTATTAAATATATAAAAAAATGTACAAAAGACAGCTTACTACTTACTAGAAGTATACTAACAAATTTCGCAACTGCAGTATTAAAGTAGAAAGTTTCTAATAGCTAGGCAGACTGATTTCTACATTGCTATGCCAACAAGCTTACTATTAAAAAGACTACTAAAATCAATTATAAGCGCCATTTAGCTAATAGTAAGCATAAGTATAAGCTGTATTTTAATCTATTGCACTTTAAAATATAAATAGAAAAAGCTTCTTTATTAGTATTAACAGCTGCACTAAAATAATAGTTACTAAGGTGATCTAGGAGTAAAAAAGCGCAATGCGGCGCTTAAAAATAGCAATAAAAAATTAAATAACGCTGCTAGCTTGCATATGCGGTTCTTAAGAGATATTACTGCCTGCTCTTATTTACTAAAGCACTTTTAAAATCTAATTAACCTAGGTTAACAACCTTGTGGCTAAATAATACTCAATTTTTATTTCCTATTTAGCAACAAGATAGTTAAACAACAACCTAAAGCTTGCCTAGCTTTAGCAAGTGTTTCATTACTATATAGTAGCTTCTAATTCTTAATAGCTATAGCAGCTACTTTACACTTAAGTCCTTGGAGTATTGCAAAGCTAATTACATTATCTTTATAGTTTTTCTATCTTATTTGAATTACACCTTGCAGCTACTTAATGTTGTTCTTTTCTTGCTGCTTTTAAAGCACTATACTAAGCAACTTACTACCTACCTTTAGCAAACTTAAGGCCTTACAAGAATTATAAAACTTAACTTCTACAGCAACTTCTAGCAAGCCTAAAGCGCTACAATAACTTTAGAGCTTATATTAAAAAGTTTTTAAGCTACAGGCATGTAGCTAATAAATGCAGATGCTGTAGTAGAACGCTTTAATAACTACTTATTATAACAAGATAAAGACGCAGAAATTAGAGCACATAGTAATAGCAATAGCTAGCCTAAGCTCTACAAAAATTTTAACTCTGCAGTTGCTAATAAGGCTAGAATTAAAGCTAAGCAGCTGTTGCAAAGCCTCTACTTACTACAAGTTAATAACAAGCTTCTTTATATCTGTAACAAGAAGCTATAACAAGAGCTTAACGTTATTAAGAAGTGCCTAATGCAGCAGACAACACTAACTACACAAGACAGCAACAACTAGTATAGCAGCGCTGTCTTTTACTGTCTTAGGAAGCTTGCCTGCAACTACGCGTGCAAGGCTGTAGAACTTAACAAAGCTGTGCAGCTATAACTCTAAAAAACTTGCAATAAAGAAGCAAAGACAGCAGCAACAGCATATAAAAAGTACAGAAAAAGGAGGCAAAGGTAGCTTAATAGCGTACTGCTAAAGAGTATCGCGAGGTAAAGAAAGCACAAGCTAAAGCAGTAGCTACTAAATAAGCACTTAAAAAGCAGCAACGCAACGCTGCAACCGCTTAAAAATCTTACAATATACTTAATAGGCGTAAGCAAATAGCTTTATATACTACTGTAAAAATTCGACAAAGTGTTGTTGTGTTGTAGCGTTATAAAGTTAAGTTGACGCTGTTCTTCTAGCTGCGTCTCTCTTACCCAAATTTACCACGCGCGGCCGCAATATTAAGAAACTAGCTAAATACAAATAGCACAATCAAAGCGCAAAGGTTTATATAGCAATACACCAGCTTATCTCGCAATAATCGCTTTTGTGGGTGGCTCTACAGCCTCATCTTTCTGGTCGTCCCAAATCGGTGGGGTGGCTCATCAGCCGAAGTGGCTCATCGGATGCGGGGCCACGGTAATAAGCGCACATGCAAGAAAGATGTAGTAGATATAGAGGATTAATTTAAGCTACTGTGCACTTTTAAAGCTTGTTGTGGTGTTAAGTTATTAATGTGTAATAGTAGAGGGCTGCATAAAGTGTCCGACTCAGTTGCCTGGCCGGCTCAGTTGCCGCTCACGTTTATAGCCTGCAGATTGCTGCAGCTACTAACTATCAGGTGTTGAAAGGTAGTGTTGTTTTGGTGGGGTGCGCGTTACGCCATCCACCTCGGTATGCGCGTTAGAGTTAGGTCTAGCCTCGAACACTAAGCTGGCTTATGCCGCTCCAAGAACTCCGTGTATGCTCGGAGAAGCTCTTAGAGTTGTATTTTCTCAAACCTACTGTGCATGCCTAAGATAGGAGAAACATTCGGTGCTCTACAACTATATTAGAGCAGCTGTTTGTCCACCCCTGGAGCTGGAGCTCTGAGCCTCTACTTAGCAACACGAGCGCGACGTTCGCCAGACCCCTCCCACCATCCCCTTTCCCCTGTCGATACCTTTTTCATGTTCTCCCTACACTAGAGAAGCTGCAGTGACTTACACCGACACTATTGTGAGCTGCTGCTGGATTGCGGACAGCAGATACTCTCTGTTCATATTTCAAGAGGGGCTCCGAGACAGCCCCGCCGACAGACGAAAGCAGTGCTTCTATCAATCTGTTCTTGGCATCTTTCTTTGGCTGAAATGAAGCTCAAATATCACGAACGGCCTGCCACTGTTATTTCCGCGGATTGATTATACGAACAAGCTTCTTGGGGGATTACTTATAGATTGCGTCTTGTAGTAAGCATTCGAACCATGAAGGTGGCTTATTACGAGTTTCGTTAACCCTATATTGGACCCATGCGACAAGGTCATGAACAGGTACACTGCGATCCTCCATTGGAGGGGAGACTCCAATCATGGTTCAGATGAGTTACATTCACGTGGATGGGAATTTATTCATGGCATGATTTCATTCAAGCTCAAGATACTCACCACCCGTGAACGGGTCATGCAAGCTTACACTAACAGAAATAAGGATAGCACCTCTCAAGACTTCGTGCAGTCTTATATGCCGGGTATACTAACACAGAATATAAGAACACCTGATGCACCTGCTGCTGTTAAAACCCAACTATGTGAAGGAAAAAAAATTAAACTCATCATCCAGTTCCGAGTTCTTATTCTTGGTCAAAAGGACAGGTTCTACTAGAAGAAAGCAAACAACAATACAAAATAGCTCCCGAAAAATACAGTGAAATCTTCAAACTCAGATGTGATCTGAACGCTGAACAGCGGCGGCGAATTGAGGGTTGTTAGTGAACTCAGACTAACGCTGAAGCGCACGTCTCCAATCAACCCGGGGTCCAGCAATAGGAGCAGGAGATGTAATACTAGGGTGGAGATGAGTGGCGTGCGTGAAGCCAGCGAGTAGATGTGTAGCGATACTAGCTTGGACATTCTGCGCCAATTATACCGCTGCTGCTCTATGCACTGTGCCGTCAAGTTATGGTGTCGCACATCCAGAGCATGACGGTGTTCCATGCCCTCTTGGCATCGAAGGAGGATGTGTCCATGAGGGAAGCATGAAGCGCAAAGAGAGACGTGAATATTAACGTGATCACATCAAGGCGGGCGCTGCTCGTTTGGCATATCTGAGAAGCCAACGACAGTCTGGAAGTTAGGAGGGTAAGACGGTGATCAAATGCCTGGGGCGGGAAGTGGACCTTGAGAGTCGCTGATACGCCCATTAATATATTCGACTGACGTGTCGACTAGGATAAAGATGTTATCAGTGACTGTAATATGCAGTTCGCATGTTTGGGGAATGTCCTGGGAACGACTCGGTGTGGTGTATTCGGGAAGATGCGGATTCCACACTAAAACAGCCATGGCATCATGGAGCTCGTTACCGTCGAGGACCTTGATCGGAAATCACGACTCAACCCCCTTCATCTCCTTGTAGTTATGCTCCTTCTCGTCACGGTAGCTGCCGAGGGTTGTTATAGCAAGCTGACCACATTCGCTCGGATCTAGTAGATCGTTTTGGTCGATCTTGTATAACCAGCCAGGAACTCGATCACAGCTCTGGATTCGGGCGTGCTCTGGGCTGTGTTTTGTGGCTTTGGGGATGATGGAGTGCTGGAAATCGACGTCCTTGTTGCGGTAGTTGTAATTGCTGATACCTTGGTTGATCGCTATTTCTTCAGCTTCAAGGAGATATGGTCGAAAAGAATGGCCGAATCCGACATAACAACGATCCTTATAGGCACATGCCGGAGTGAACTTCCTACGGTTTGTTGCAATGATGTTCTTAATGTCTTGTAGTGCCGTAATAGGCGCGCGCCGGGGGCGATGACGGTACCAGGACAGATGATGTACCATTGCCTTTCAAATTCCTGAAAAAAGAAGTTCGCACCATTCTGATCTCGCGTTTTGATCATGTTTTCCATAGTTTGGGTGCCGATCGCGTCCTTCAGCCACTCTGGAAGATGTGGACATAATGTTTCCAGTAGAAGGGCAAGAGCCTTCGCATCTGCTTCGAGGGGTCTTCCAGGCCACTCTTCAACATGCTCGTAAACTTGGCCATCACCGGGGAAGAAGACAGGTCGCAGTGGTCAACCATGTACTGGTCGTGAACTCGACCACCTGGACCATACTGATCGTTGTCGTTGAGCTCAGGATAGTCATGCCAATACTGCATCGCTGCTAGTTGGTCTTTGTTAAGGAAGATCTCTTCAACGACAAATTTGTCGTCAGAGAATTCGCTGTAAGTTTTAACAGTATAGCATATGCCCCTAGAAACTTGTTTACTGTCGGCTGCCTCAAAAACAACTGCAGAGGATTCAGAAAGGCTTTCAAGAAAAGCATCTTCGGCCATAGTCCAGATGACTTGCGTTTTGATGATATTGATTCCGATATCAGTGGCGTAGAGCAAATCCTCTCCGCTATTTAGAGTTAAAATGGCGTAACCGTCGGCGGTGGATACATCTTGACAACTGGCAAACCACTGCGGCTTTCTAGAATTTTCGCAAACAATTTCGCTGTCTTGTTAAACAAGGGATGTTACCTCAATCGGAGAACTGATAGTTTCTACGCGAGCAATCTCAAAACAGTCTTCAGTCACGTTGATCACTTTGCACTCCCCGCTCAATGACAGCTAAACCAGTTGCTCTTGATTTTCGAGCCTCTGGTACCCGCCAAACACCAACCATAGCAAGCTACCGAAGGCGACAAGAGTGAAGATCTTCTCGGAGGCAGAGCGGACTGGCCACGATGCAAAAGAAGTGCCGATTACCAGAACGATACTCTCCTCAGCGGGCGATTGTAAACCAATGGCCTTGTTTGTAGAAAGGCGAGCGACAATCGAGGATCGATCGTTCTCGGACAGCCTGTTGAGCCACTGGGGAATCTTGGGAACTCCGCAAGCGATAATGAGCTCAAATTCGAACAATGCAGGTGTCATGGTATGGGGGTTTGGCCGCCGATACTCCTGCGAGTCCGGTGAGTCGCAAGCTGTAGACGAACGACACGATATGCTTGTAGGCGGCGTGCTTAGAGCAACGGATGTATACATAGTCGCAATTTGGTCCGAAATGTTGGAGGGAACAGCGTGGTCCCCGGCCTTTATACGTTGACTGGAAGAGTCAAGACATGATCTATATGGTCGAGAAGGGTAGTTACTGGCCCTGTCGGTGCAGATGATGCGCGGTTGTTGCATGTGTCTGTGGCAGTAGGTGCCATAGCGGCTGCTGCAGTTGCGATCATACAAGAAGAAGCGTAATTCACTATAAAATAGTGCGTGCGTGATTTTTTGGGGTAGTAGTAGTAGTAGTAGTAGTAGTAGTAGTAGTACGATTACTAATTATGTCAAGTCGAAGCTACCAATGGAGTTGAAGTCGTGTTAGATCAGCAGTATGAGGACCAGCGTGAGCTCAAATACTGTGACGGAGTGCAAGTTGTGGCGTTAGCAGTGTCAATTCTGCACTTGTCGGGCCCGCAAGTGAATGAACGTGAACGTGGCGGTGCGGCAGTACGCATGGGCTTGGTGGAGATAGTCGCAACAGGAAAGCACTTTACTGTATAGATAGTTTTCCGATCTCTGGATCTCCTGGGCATTCTGACGATTTATTTCACGTTTTCCACTATCGAGAGGCCAGTACAGCTTGTTGGCTCTAGCATTCTGACTGTTTTCGCTGTACGTAAGAGGTTTCCATGCAAAAGTAACAGCGGTAACGAATTAGGTAGCGCAGTTGCTGAAAGCACCTTAAATCAAAATTGAGGTTTGGCGAAACATCAGCTGTGGGGAAACGTGGCCCACACCGTATATGACAGAGCCAGTTAAACAATGCGGAATTAAATAATAAAGGGTCGCCTGTAATGGGAAGGGTGGCAAGAGTGCAAGTACTCTCTATTAAAAATAAATAATGGGGTATCATTACAAAACTGTGATCAAGGTGTGTAGAATGAACATAGTAAAGGTCTCAGATCTACTGTGGCAAACGCGGTTGTTCCTCAACCAGCATCTCAGTGCTATTTCCCCTTTGCGTTTCCTTGCCGGATGAATTGTCCGACCAGTTATTCTGCGACGCGGGTGCTGTCCAACCACTCAGTCTCCTTCCATCAGCACCGTCGACTTTTACATGGATGTCCGTAACGACCTGAATGTCTCTCACATCCTCACTCGAGTTCTGCGAGTGCTTTGTTACGTCTAGAACGTAGTCATCTTTAGTGCGCAGCGCCTTGCTGCCACCTCCGCTGCCGTAGGTTCGAGCAGCCTGTACTCGAGAGTGTGAATACACGCTACGGTGTTTTGACGGAAATGCTTTCGGAAGCCATTTCGTAATCAATGGTCTGAGCAGTGGTAGACACGCGCAAATGATACCGACGTTGGATTCGACCGAACTCCAAGTCGCTGCAGGCGGATTATCGTAGCTTGAATCGTCCGAGTTGGAAATCGCGACAAGGGATTGCAGACGGAGGATTGAAACTAAGCAAACACTGTAGGATCGCTAATTAGTGTAACTCCTTTGTAACAGCTGAGGGCAAGGGCAAGAGTATGTATGCTAAGCGACCGGTGGCGAGAAGGGCCGGGAATACAACAATCCACCGCGCGAGAACGAAGTGGGTTGCCCGTTACACAGTGTAACAGATGTGCAACAGCTCAAATAACGGCCCGATAGACGACAAGATGATACTAGGGAAGGGTACTCACAATCCACCGACTGCAAAGATGGAAATGAGTCCAATCTTTTGTCTTTTGCCTAGGTTCAGCTTCTGGATGACTGGTATAGGAAGGAGAATGATCGCAAAATCGGTGGTAATGTTGATGGCGGCGTTCGTAAACCATACGGCGAATTGGTTCAGGCAAGCAGCCTTCTCATGGGTCCAAAAAGCTCGCACAGGCACGCACATGAATATACTGGCAAAAACTGTCCAGATAGTGTAGAGGATGACGACGGCCATTGTAACCCAGTTTGCGATCTGGAACTGCTTGGTCGGGAAGATGCGTCGGTACTGGAGAAGCATAGATGCTTTGGTCAACCCGAGAGATAAGTAATACACGATGAGACTGGACCAGAAAGCCTATGGGTTGAAATTAGTAGAGCCCTAGAATGTATGATAGTTATGGCGTACTTTCGAGAATTTGACTATGTCAGTGTCGGAGATGCTATTCATGTGCCTGCCCATACCATACTCAGCCTCTGTACGAAGTTAGTCTTCTTTCCGAGAACTGTAGTCAGGTGTAAGGGTGTATACTGACCAATACCAATGGCTATAGTCAGGCCTATGGAGCAGAGCTGGCAGAACATTAGCGAAGGCATATTACCATGTGAGGTAGATGTGTACTTACCATCGCAAGAGCTATACCGGCATCTTCGATCCCCAAGCAACGGATTAAGAAGGCGCGGGTGTATAGTCGAAGAGCGACGATTACGAGAGCTAGACCAGTGAAGATAGAGGACTTCTGGACAGCTTGCCTGCCCCTAGGATTATTAGATAACGACCCAGTCATGATGTGATAGCGTAGGCCTAAGGATGACTAGATAAGGTGAATTTGGTGTCTTGTGCGGGAAACATGGAGTATTTAACAACCTGCTCAGGGACCTTGAGCGGAATTGGTGTTTTAGGCATTGTCGGTGGCTTTACCTTTTAACGACACTTGTGCACGTACCCACGTTCCGTACGCCCACTGAACAGTAACATTCGCCAATTGCTCCGCGGGAGCTAGGGTCGGCAGCCCTGTCAGGAAACCTTCTGCATGGCCACGAGTCGGAAACGCGAGAGCTACCAAGTGTGTGAGATCGGTCTCAACACGTCCCGTGCGACGTTGCGGTCTTTCCGGGATCTACAGAGAACCCAGTCCCGACAAAAGCTATCAATCTGCTCGTCTGTGAAGCAAGTTGAAGAGCTTGTCAACAACGACGGCATTGCTGCGCAAAGATTAGGTTATTATGTATGGAATCACCTTGACCACTTCGTGGTTCCTACGTTTGAAATTGGCGCCATGCATGTTTGCCGGGTGCAGTGTTTCACCTCGATGCACATGGCTCCTTCGGCCGCCATCGTCCTGGGTGGTCAGATCGTGAGATTGCACGCGGGCCAAGGAACCGTGGATGCGATTCCTTCTCGAGACTCCCACCGAGTGGATATGGACGCTGAGGATGCGGGAGGATCAAGAATACCGGAGGAATGGATATATGCAGGAACGTGGCGGCGATGTCGTAGAGGGGGTGGCAAACTTTCATTCTCGGGTTCTGTGTAAGCGAAGCCTAAAAACTCTGCGCGCGCAAAAGCTAAGCACGCACGGATCGGATAAAGAGACGAACCCCGTGTCCTTAGGCACAAACTACGCACTGCACGAAGTTTGTTACGAACCATGTGGCATTACTATATGGATAGGAGTTTCCAGGTGTTCAGCCACAGTGGTTGGTTGAGGCCCGGGCCGGGTCCCTAGTGCCGTCCCATGGAAAATGACAGGACGCTACATCTGACGTCGCAGTCAACCAGTCGACAAGTAGCCGAGGCAAATCCAGAAGTGGAAACGTCAGAAACTGGAATAGATCAACTTTCGCTTAAGTTTGGTGAGTAAAATAACAGTGGCTCTGGGACATGTGCGCGCAAACTTTACAGCGTAGAGGTATGGCCAAGCCGCGATGACCCGACGCCGGCCTCTTCTCGCTAGAACTCGCTGTGGAGATTACTAACGGCTTGTAGCTGAGCGTGCGCACGGGGAGAGCTGTGTGTTTGTCAATGTCCCTTACACAGATGCATGGACTGCATAGCGAGGTGGTCGACATGTCATTGTTGCTGAGACTCATTGTTTTTCGTGCCACGCGGAACAGGGTTTATTCGGCCCTCCTGCCCGGCACTCGAAGATCTGAGCCTGAGGATGACGCCGATGATGAGGGAATTAGCTTGTGCGTAGGCCGCGATATGAAGATCGTTGACAGCGTATTGCTACAAAAGGGTATGGTGTCGTGGACCTCTTCTCCACAAGTTGCAATCGCATACTACATAGTATGTACCACATGTACGACCACCACGCGACGCCAAGGGGCTAGTATCTTTCGGGACTGCGTACATACATCGCAGTTGTACTCGGCAACCCTCGACTTGTCTGACATCTTGTCATGATTCCGGAATCGAATCATGTGCAGCCCTACAGTATACGCCACTAAGGCGCCACCCGGCGGTTGACTGACCGCTAATCAAAGTTGGGTGCAGCGTATGCGGGAAAAGCCGCACATCGCATAGGTAAGCTCGGCCATATGGAAGTCGGCCACATATGGATATCGGCCACCCCACCAAAATCGGCCACCTGGTTTTGAGGCTATATCCAACCACCAAAATATATTATATTTGCCACTGAGTACACATAGATGATAGGGTAAGGGCAGCAGCAGCAGCAGCAGCCCTAGCACCCTGTTCATAATCTTGAATAGAGTTTTAAGCTTCCATCACAGCAGCCTAATTTATCGCAGCTTTAATAACTTTAACGTTTGCAAAACGCTTATTTAGATTAATTTAAACTTGCTTCCTTACTTGCTTATTCCCAATACAATTTAGCTAATATTAGAGGCGTTAATTAGCTAATTTAAGTTAAGCTGCTCATGAATTAGCTCTTGCAATAGCCTTACCTGCCTTGCTAAGCACTAGCCTAGTAGATCTAAATAGAAGTTCTAATTGTCAAATAAGCTGTAAGGCTTAATATAGATCCTGAGGCTTCTGAGGTGTACGGAGAACATAATCTAATAGATACAATAGCTAGCTAGCTACTAGTAGGGTGATAGGTCGCTCTGATATCTGAGATAAGGACAGTACTAGATTAGGATTATATGGTGAGAGCCCTAAGGCTCGCCAACTAGCTTAAATTACTTAATTAGTAAGGCCCTTGTTTCTAGCCTTACTATATAAGCTAATAAACCTCTCCTTCTTAATTAGAGCTGCGTTATTAAGGGCTAATAAAGCTTAGATCTAATCTGAATATGAAGATTTGATTACATGGACAGGAGCCAAATCTAGATATGTGTGCTAGTAGGTAAAATATCATGATTTTGTGCTGTTTACAGAGCCACATCAACTTAATATTAGTATGTGAGCTATGGCCATTTATACGGAGTAATTAATATTAATTAGGATTGGTTGCGGTATCCGGGCTATATATCCTCTGCAGCTAGGTGGTTTTCATTTTATATAAGGTCTATCTGTGTCAAAAAGTAGTATATAGCTAATTAAGTACTACCGTGTCTGATCGACAGAGCAACGGCTTTTTCTTAGGTATATAGCTCTATTGCCTTAGTAAAGCAATAGAGCTATATTTATTTTTAAGGTATCAAAGGTGGTGGTTGTTGTTGTAGTCAAAATGGGTTTTCTAAAAAAGTGAAAAGCAGCTGCCCTCTACTAATTAGTCGCAAAAGTCAAAAAAAGATTGTGTGTAGTTAACAAAATTTAAACAGTAAGTAGATGAGGTCCACGCGCTAAGCGCTCAGAGTAGAAAAGCTTAGACTACTAAGCAAAATTAGGGTTAAAAAATTTGCTGAAGGTACTAAAAAACAACACTAATTAAAACGTGTTTAACGGCAATTGCTAGCCATAGGCTAGCAACAAGATTGCGATGGAGGTGGAGGAGGTAGAGGTAGAGGAGGTAGAGGTGGAGGAGGGTAAGGACACGTACGTTACCGCAGCGGGAGCCTGTAATACTTCATAAAAGCTCCCTACCTGCTGCTTCTCACCTTTAGGATTTCCCACACCACACAGTACTATATACAAACAATATAATGCTTAGACTATTCTTTTCCCTGTTTAATACAAAAACTAATAGCTTACATTAAGTAAAGTTAGACCTTACTAGGTTACTATACGAGAAGCTATAGTAGTAGATCACGAAGCCCGCGTTTACCTTCGTTAAGCGGCCTCTCTAGTTAGTTAAAGAGAAGCTGTCGGCGGTAGCTCCTATAGTAATTAGGTAGACGTAGAGGTTAAATTCTGTTATTTATTAACACCTTATTAATGCGTCTAGTATTATAGATGTTAAGGTTACAATAGAAGTTGTAAAAGGCTTATTTAGCGGCAAGTCTATTAAATACGTTGCGCATGTTAATAGTCTAGATACAGTAATAGTGTGTTATCTTACTGATCTCCTCCTGCGCGAATGTAACCTTAGTAGAGAGACCTTGCAGTAGCTCTACAAGGAGCAAGAGCGTATTAAAACAGCTATTAAGCAGCTAGGACAAACTAATAAGTAGGAGGATTTTGTAAGTTGCCTCTAGGGATAGGAGAGCTGTGCTTAGATAGTGACGCTGTTGTTGTATGTTCACATCTAAGTATAGGCGCCAGAAACGCCGCAACTGCAACACCGCCGGAATAGCGATAGAGACGACAGAAGTTGCGGTCAGCGGTAAATAGTCATCAGTGAAGAGGGTTAGTTGGAGGGATATCGCGCATCTTCGTTTCCGTCCGAACATGCTGGAGCGACACACCAATTGCGTGCCGGTAATGCCGAACAAGGGGGCATGAGCCCGGATACCTGTTGTTAGCAATAAATCTTTTTTACCAAAATGGTGTCTACAAAATGTGTGGTCACATCAAAAGGTTGTCTCAAAAGGCCGAAGCCAGCAATAGAGCTATATATTTAGCTTTCTACCTACACCGAATGACCTCAACGAACTCGATATACCGACCCCCTATACCGAAAACACACAATAGAACGATAGCTAGGCTTCTAAGCTAGGCACCTAGCTATCTACTTACACCGAAATACCCCAAACAACTCGATATACCGACCTCCTACACCGAACACACAGAATAGAACGATAGCTAGGTCTAGCGCACCTAGCTATCTACCTACACCGAAACCCCTCTACCAACTTAATATACCGACCTACTTTATTAAAGCGCCCAGCAGTACCTGCACGAGCAATATATAAAAGAAGGCAGCTAGCACAGCCTACAATAACAAAGAACTAGAAGCAGAGATAGCTAGAATAGCACGCTAGCTCTTTATACCTGCTTCTTACACACTATACAACTAGTCTTTTTCTTTTTTTTCTTATAAAAGAGCCTGCTGTTACATCTCTTCTTGTTCTCTAGACTGCTCTTTAGCACTAGCGCCTGCTGTAACTATTAGCTACTATAGCTACTAGCTAGCAGCAGGAGCACGCTATACGCCACAAATATTGTATAGCACTACAGAAATAATGTATATAAACACTACATAGAACGGCTTCGCTATGGTCCTGCATAGCCTTCGGCTGAAAAAGGACGTTAAATAAATTAATAATAATAATAATAAGAATAATAATATAGAGGGGTGACAAAAGGAAAAAATGTGAAAAAAGTTATTATTTTTAAAGCTATATAATTCAATAACTAGAAGAGTTATACTAAAAAAAGTTGGTCATTGGAAAAGCCAAGAACTTCCTCTTCAAGATAGGCTGCTTAGTAAGCTGCTTAGTCATCGCTGTTGCACCTGCAATCTTGCTTGAAATAAGAAAATAAACGAAGTCAAAATGAATTTTAGTATATCTTTTATATGAACGTATAAAAATTGCTAATAAAAAACTAAGTTGAATAAGCTTACGTAAGCATTATGTTAACAAATTTCAGAGAGTAGTATCTTGTTTAATTAGAGTTTAATCAAAGGGAGAAAAATATAGAGGTTACAAATGCAAGCGCTGATTACGTGATATCTTAGTAAGCTTATAGTATGTCTACTCTTTTTCTAAATTTTCACTTACTTTTTTTTAGATTACAGAGGGGTGACATCGAAAAAGAGACTTTTGAAAAGTTATCTTTTTTCAAGCTTTATATATATATAACTAGAGATGCTAGGACTATAACTCTTAGACTTTTGAAAAGCCAAGAACTTCTTTTTAAAGTGAAGCTATTAGTAAGCCTGCTTAGTAAGCACGATGGAGGAGATAAAAGCCAGTGAAAACAGGTGATAAGAAAAGCCTTGATGAACCTAGCTACAACTTTTTTTTGAAGAATAGAAATCGCTAAAATGAATATATGTGATACTAGATTATATAAGCATTACGTAAGCAAAGTCTTGGCATAAGTTTATAATATATGAAATTTAGAAATAAAGGAATAAAAAAAAGTACGCTAAAAAAGTACGCTTAAATTACGTAAGCTTTCTTTTAGCGTGAGTCTTTATTATAATCTCTTTTTAACCTGAGATTTTCTCTTCTCTATTATCTCTCTATGTCGGTTAAACTTTCTAAGTTTGAAAAACAAGTCTATATTATATCTTTACAACAAAAATCTACTAGTACTATTAGTACTATACTAGAAAAATCTTACCAATCTATTTCTAATACTTTACAACGTATTAAAAAGAAAAAAACTACTTTTTCACTACATTCTACGCCTAAACAGCGCTTGCCTACAAAGGTCTTTAAAAGAGCTACGCGAGTAGTTAATAGAGACCTAGAAAGAAGTCCTAAAAAAACAAATAAGCGTATTCTAGAAGAAAATAGTTTATCTTTTTCTACTAACGTGAGCCACAAGCGAGCTGATCACACAAGCGAGCTGATTACTAAATGCGGCACCCTACGTTCACACGCGAACAACTTAACACCACGATAAGCTATTACAACGTACAGTAGCTTAAATTAATTGTCTACTTCTACTCTATCTTTTTAGCATGTGCGCTTGTTATGCCTAATTTCACCGCATGTCTTACAGCGTCGGATACCACCTCTACTACCACCTGCGCGCAGCCTCCCATCACGCGCCTCCTTCTTAAATTAACTATTAACGTCCCTTTACTTAACTATTGCCTTAGCCTCTATCTGCAATAGAGTCCCTCCTTCCTAAATTCGCTTCTTTTTACGCTTCCTACGCTTAGAAGCAGCTCTATTTGCTGCCTTAAGGTTAGGTACCTTAGCTGCTTAAAGCACCTAAGAGTATACTATAATATCCGCCCCTTTTTTAAACTGCCTTATTATCTTAATAATTAATACTAGTAATAAGTTATACTGCCTCTAAATTTAGTTAAATATAAGCTCTAATTAAGCCTCTATTTTAATAGCGTTGCTTAGTGTTATAGGCTACTAGGTAGTAAGCCCTAGTAGCAGTAGTAATAGCGTACAAGGCTTAACTTTAAGCTTTAATAACACTGCCCTTAAGTTATATAGTACTAAGCTAGTTGCTTAAAAGCTGGATATAATATTCTTTTTTAAGAACGCGCTACTAAATACCTAAGTAAAGGTAGTTAAGAAGGCTTTCTTGTTAATGTAGTTAATGTAGCTATTTGCTAAGCCATTAATCTCCTTCTTATACGCCTGCTTTAAGAGAGCAAAACACTCTACATTAAGGAGCTATAGGATATAGAAAGCGTGCGGAGGCATACAGAAAGTAATAATATTGTTCTCTTTATATAGATTTCAGAAGGCAAGTGACTTATAGCTCTTATAGCTATTAAAAATAAGTAGCTAGTAACTACCTACTATTTAAGCCTCTATATACTGGACAAAGTGCTGTAGCTAGGTGATACTAAGCTTATTAGTTGTCTAACTGTTATTACTAACACTTATTCTCTAATCCTTAGAGTTATAGTACTAGGCTTAGTTGTAGTGCTTTGCTTTAAAGATTAGAAAGGGTAGAGCAACCTAGCCTCTAGCGCTAATCGCGGTAATTAACATTACCTACTTATAATTGCTAGGCTAAACTCCTAATAGCTTAAGGCGCTTTTTAGACGCTGTTACTACCTTTACTAACTCTTTAATACCTATCTTAAAGCTAGTCTTGTTAAAGTTATAAGTATCTTTATCTAAAATAGTATACGTAGCTTTAACGCTACGTATAAGATTAAACTAAAGGCTAATAATAGCTAGATTACTATATAGAACTCTCTGGAGATCACGCTGCTTAGTTACTTAAGATTTAATACTAGGCTTGCGGCGTATAAAGTTGGTAGCCTAGTTCTAGCTAACCTAGGTACTACCACGTGCAGCAAGTAGCTAATTAGCTATTTCTCGTACGTAGCTAAGCGTAGGAGCAAAACCTCGCGCGTTAAGCTTCCTTATATACTAGACTATCGTCTCTTCCTCGTGCTTTACTAGCTTTAATGAATTAGGATAGATATCACGTTAGGCAGGTGTTTTAGCGCGTTAGGTACTAAGCGTGCTTTAAGGAACGTTGTAGATAGCAGCAGCGCGTCGCTGACTTAGTAATGTATTAGATTTTATAGCTTAGATGGCAAGGATTAGTCTATTTACGTAGGAAGGTGATTTAAGATCAGGTAGTTGTAACATTGTGATAGATAGCAGGAGGTAGTGTTGTCTTGGCAAAGTGATCAGCTCGCTTGTGTGATCAGCTCGCTTGTGGCTCACGTTAGAAGCTTACAACGTTTATTAAAAGCAGAGAAATACTCTATTTCTACTGCTAAGAAAAAGCAGCTTTTAAATCGAGAAAAGGCTCTTAATCGCAAAATATACGCTAGAGAGACTCTTAAAATTGTTCAAAATATTAACTTTAATAAGGTTATATTGTCAGACGAGTCTTCTATACAGCGTAGGCACGGCGCTAGGCAAGAATACGTCCGAAAAAGGAGAAATAAGCGAGCTAGCAAGGAACAGGTGTCTACTACAAACACAAGTGAGTTTAACAAAAATCTATTCAATCATAAAGATTCTTTAGAAAACCTGATATATTTCTAGGATTTCAAATTATTTATAACTAGCTTACTAACAAAAATATAGCTCGCGATATCTCTATCTCTATTTGAGGAGCTGTTTGGATAGGTGGTAGATCTAAGTTATACATTACTAGATCACCAAAAGATCCTATAACCTTTACAAATACTCGATATTTAAAAGAGGTTTTAAATTCTATTGTTAAGTCTCTTTTTAAAAAAGGTAAGTAAAACCTCTTTTATTTTTCACTTCGAAAGGCTATAACTTAGTTATTTCTTGATATTTTTTAAAAATTCTCTAACATCTAAATAGCTCATAACTCATTCTATTTAGGCTGAAAATTTTAGCAGGATAACGCCAAGATCCATAAAAGGCCTCCAGTTATCGCCTGGTTTTCTAGAAATAGGATTTCCCTTTTCGAGCATCCTGCCTATAGCCCGGATTGAAATCCTATAGAAAACGTTTGGAGTTTGCTTCAAAACGCGCTAGGAAAGAGGCCTATTGACTCTTTAGGCATAGGTCAAAGTGTTAAAGCAATAGAATTGTTTGAAAAGGCAATTTTAGAAGAGTGGGAATTTATACCACAACAGGCGATTGATAATTGTATTAATTCTTTACCTAGGCGTTATTTAGCTGTTAAAGCTGCTAAAGGTAAGTATACTAAGTACTAGTTACTAGCTTTAGCTACTTTAACATAAAAAACCTTCAAAAACTACTTTTTGATCTTACTTTTTTATGATTGATTAGAATTTTTTTTAATGAGGATATGTTATAGATCTAATACTATTATATAACACTTATTACTTTTAGCAAACAAGATACTTCGAATAAAAAGTTGTAGCTAGGTTAATCAAGGTGTTTTTTATTACCTGTTTTCACTGGCTTTTATCTCCTCCATCGTGCTTACTAAGCAGGCTTACTAATAGCCTAACTTCAATCAAAAGTTCTTGGCTTTTCAAAACTCCAAAAATCATAGTCCTAGCACCTCTAGTTATATATGTAGAGCTTGAAAAAAGATATATTTTCAAAAGTCTCTTTTTCGATGTCACACCTCTGTAACTTCTTTATAGCTTGTTATTTATCTTAGTTTAAAGAATAAGTGCACATATTTTATTCATAACACAAGCTTTTTCCTTAAAAAAGTAACATACTAGAAAAGCTTTTTAGAAGTAATAGTAAATACTTTTAAAACATTGAATAAAGAAAAGAGTTTTTTTATTTACTTTTAGGCCCAAATTAGGCTGTTCCACTAACATCCTTGAAAAGATTAAAAAAATGCTTAATAAGAACCTTACTAAAATGTCTAAGAAATCAAATTCAAGACTAATAAAATAGAATAGTTTATATTTCTTTATTAAAAGCCTACAAAACTTCCTAAGAAAAGATATTTCTTTTATAAGAATTTTTCTGTAAAAGTTACCTCCAAACTCTCAAAAAGCTTATCATTATAATATTTATATTAAACAAAAACATATAAAACTACGGAATAAAGACTTAAGTTAGGTTTCATAGTAAAAAACGGTTACTATGAAGCAATTATATAGTGTCAAAATAATATATTATTTCATATAATAAAAGAATAGTATTACAAAAAAGTTGGTTTTTACAAAAAGCAGTTGGGAATTATATTATTTTAAAGCTAAAGCATTATTTAGCCACTAAAGCAGCTAAGGGCTAGTTCACTAAGTATTAGTAAGCTATTTGAATTAACTATTGAAAAACAACTTCAAAATAAGCTCTTTACTATTACTTAATCGTTTACAATACTATTAAATTAAAACTTTTACACAAAGAGGAGTACATAGTGTTGTTTAATATATGTAATTTATAGCAGTTCTGTGGCAGAAAAGAGCATAGGAATGAATAGGAGATAATTATTGATTCTAAGAAGCACTGCAAAAGTGCTGCTATATATACACTGCTTAAAGAGTAGTGCTTATTATCTTATGTCGGCAGGTATCACGTGCTCTTATGTTAGCTTAGCTCAGCTAAGTTATTTGTTAGTAGTACCGTAGCATGTGGGGCAGTGCTCTGCCATACACCCCTTACGTAATCCTCGCTAGAGAGATCACGTGTATCTAAGCGCTGCTAACTTAGTATGCGCAAATTTTTTTTAATTGCGTGCTATGCAAAGTACGCGTTGTGCTAAGCCTTGCTTCTGCGTATAAAGCACTTTACGAAAATTAAGGCTTATTCAGTGTTTTGCTTAACTCTTACTTTTTTACAGCTTAACTAATTTATACCTTGTAAGCATCTCTTAAACTTTTAGCGCTTGCGCTATACTAACTAAAGTTGTACTACTAAAAGCGCTCTACTAATTATACATACTAACAACGCTATTTTGTTAATTCTAGTGCTTTACTATAAGTATCTTTACTTTAAAAATGAATAAATCTAAGTTGTCTTTAATAAACAAGCGTACAACCTAGTCAAAAATTAAAATTACAAGTGCTTTAAAATCCTTGCTCTAGAGCTCCCTGCATGTACGTGTTCGCTGTTGTTCTACTAATATTACTAACAACAATAACACTGCTCTCAATCCTTGTAAGAGAAGCAAGGGCAATAGTAAAGGCAAGGCAAAGCTCTCTAATATTAAAAAATCGCGCACTTTTAGAGAGGATCTTTAATTCTTTGCTTTTTATGCTAATACTACTAAGCACGCTGCTGCTAAGAAAGCTAAGGCTAATAAAGTGGCTGCTAAGCAGGCAGCTGCTAACAAAGCTAAGGCTGATCGTGTAGCTGCTAAGCAGGCGGCTGCTAACAAGGTAGTTGCTAAGCAAGCAACTGCTAAGAAGGTAGCTACGAAGCAGGCCGCTGCTAAAAAAGCTAAAGTTAAGCATGTCGCAAAAGCTTAAAAGAACAATTAAGTGATATAAAAAAAATTAAAGCATAAAAAGCTTACTAAAGCTTGTAAACAAGAAACTTGGCTTAAAATAGAAAAAACGTGCAAGAGCTTAACATCTAGCTAAAAACTAGCTCTTTTTTGCTAAGGTAAGGGCTGGTCTTAAGAAAATCGCTGCTTAGCGCACTGCTAACAGAGCACAGGATAATAAAGGTAATACCTTAAAATCTAGCGTTACTCCTCCTGTTGCTTCTTAGCAAGCGTCGTCGTCTGCAAAAGCTCCCGCCAGCCAGCCTACTATTAAGCCTAGTAGTTTTAGTTCTCGGAGCTCTTTATTGTTTAACAAGTTTTTCTTGTTTAATAAAGCTTTTTCTTTTAACAAGGCTCTCTTTATATATTTAAGCAACGTTACTTAAATAACTTATGCTCTCTTTAATAATTTGTTTACTCTAACTAAGTATAGATTTACATCTTCTAAGAACTTCAAGTCTAGTGTGTCTTAAAGCTATAATTACAGTACTCCCTGTATAAACTGCTGCATAAGCATTGTTTTTAGTAAAGTTATGTTCTTTTACTGCTCTAATAGCCTCTGAATTAAGACTAGCAAGAAAGCTAATTATTGCTTTTTATGCGCTGCCTTTAATTATTATTGCTATGCTCTGTAAGTACTCTTCTTACTTAACTAAAAGGATTGCTAACTTTCGTTTGCGTTCTTAAGTATAATAGTCTTTTAGAAGATAGTATCAGTATACTCGCTGCCGTTCAAGCTCTCCTTTATAATAAGCTTAGCAAAGCTAAGCATACCTGATACACTATTAATTTTTGCCGGGCGTTCCGCTCTAAGGTTAACCTGCTTACTAAATCTAACAAGCTTAAATAGCCTATTAAATCTAAAGCTTAACGCCTGGCTAAAAGCACTAAAAACAATACTAAGATTGTTACTTTAAGCTCTAAAAACCTTGCTACTTCTTCTTAAAAGAAGCGCAGGCTTTTTTCTGCTTCTCTTATTGCTAAAGAAGCACAGGTTTAATAAACTAACCTTAATACTACTAGAACTCTTTTTTTAGTATTCTAAGCCCTTTGCTCTTTATAAGAGCAATGCTAGCTCTAAGGCTGTTTCTAAGCAAGATTTAACTGCTTCTTATTATTTTAAGCTTTTTGTTTTCTAAGATGCTTTTAAGACTAAGCTTAGTTATTCTATACACAACTTTAACAAGCTGTTGTTCTTTAGCCTTATTACTACTAACATTATTTATATGCTTAAATACAACGCTTTTAAAAAAGAAGCTTAGAAAGCCTTGCTTCTTTTAAGGAAGTTCCAAATCTGCTCCTTAGTCATTACTTTTTTAAGCAATTAGTGCTTAAGAGTTAAGTTTGTTTCTTAGTATGCTTTTTAAGCACTAGTCTTTAGACCTGCATAGTTATAATACTCTTATAAAGTCTAAACACGCTGTAGTAAATTATAACCTCGCGCTTTAGCGCTTAGAATTTTCTCTTTTTTATCTACTTGTAATACAACTAATGCTTTAACTTCTTTTAAGTTAAGCAGTTCTTTAAACCTCTTAAAAGGCTAAGCAGGCAAGTGCTTAGTAAGACTATCTGCTAGCATGCTTTTTGTTTTAAGGTACTCTACTTATAAAAAGCTTTTTGCATGCTCTTGTTAAAGCTATATGTTTTATATATTAACATAGCGCAAGCGTGTGGAGATACGCTTATTTACGCTAACAACTAGCTTTATAGTTTGTTAGTTGTTGGAGTATTGACGTGCGCAACATGTGGATCACCCTGTTAAGCAGGTGATCCTGGTAAGCTGAACACGTGACGATTGCGCTAGTGCCTATATATACAGGCCAGATTGTCTTATTCCTCTTTAGTAGTTATTAGTCACTTTGTTGTAGCACTTAGTCAATTAATACACTTATTCTACTCCCCCTAATCAAGCAACTGCTCTATTTTAGCTCCCACAGTTATAAGCTCGGCTGCTTAATTATAGTTTTAATTCCTACTGCGCAATTAGCAAGCTGTAAGGTTAACTATTCAATTAGCATTTTACTCTCCACTATTCTCTTATAGCATAGCTAGCAGATCGCTGCTGCTGCTGTACCTCTCTTATTAATTATACGATCAACCTCTTTCTAATATAAGCTACCTAGCTAACCTAGTTTGCTCTATAAAGGCTACACTGCTTAGAGAAAGGCATCTAGGATTAGGTTAATCCTAATCTCCTAGACGTACCCTTAATAGATTACCAAGAGCTACAATATTTAGAACTGCTTAAAGATATTAAGCAGCTAGTTGCTCTATCACCCAGCGCCAGCACTTAAATACAAGAGGACTATAAGATTACTTAACGCAAATAAAAGGCTAAATTACTTAATACTAAGTATAAGAAGGATAATTAAAACAAGCTAGTTAACAGGTACAAGATAAAAGCTGCTTAATAAATAAGAAAAGTTACTAAAATTACTAATGTTAAAGATTAGATTAGCAAGACTGTCTATCTAGACCTGCTTTTAAATGCTTTAATAAGCATAATTACTTAAAACCTTACTAGCCTTTAAGCCTTAGTAAAGATCTTAAAGGAGGATCTTGCACCTACAAATTAGAATACTTAGTATTTAATTTAATAAGCAACAATCTACTTACTTTTTAAGGCTGTTAGGCTGTTAGCAATTATTAATTTTTTAGACGCCTTAGGCACTAAGATTGCACTTAACTAGTCGCGCAAGAAGTGTAATAAGCTAGCACAAGTAATAGCACTTAATAAGGCTTATTTAACTTTTATTAATCTAAGAAAGATCTTTAGTGTTTAGTTACAAAATTAGTTCATTACTTTCTTAAAAAGAAAAGGACACACAGTGTTTTTAACTAAATTGAAATTAAAAGCAGCTTAATAATTAACAAGCACTAACGACTTAAAGTTTAATAAAAGTAGTATATAATTGCACTCTTGCCTCTGCAAGGCTAGTAAAGGGCCTGTAAGCAAGCACTTCTAGACACTACACAACTGCTATTAACTTTAAACTGTAGTTACTAGATTAAGCCCTATGCAGTATACTAATTAAGCTATAAAATAACAAGAAAAAGAAAATTCTAAAACAGTAGAACAGCAACAAATAGGTAATCTTACGTACCTAAATTAAGAAGAAAAGCTAGAAGGCTAGCACTAGCAGATTAGCTACTAATAAGTCAAGTAGATCTTACCCTAGCTTATTAGTTTTAGTATTAATTAACCTAAGGGACTTTATGAAGGAAATTAGACTAAATATGTTTAGTATAGCCTTTACTCTTTATGCCTTGTCTCTTTGCATAATTATAGATAGTAGAGTAGTAGTTTACTTAGTTAACACTATAAATTACATAGTACTAGGCACTTTTAGCCAATGCGCTAAGGACAAGACTGTTAGGGCAAGCACTTAATCTATTTTAGTTGCTAAAATAAGAAACAGGCTGCTTGAGAACGTCCTGCATAGCAAGGCTAGCCCTAGAATAGCTAATCTTCTACTTACTAACGTTAAGGTTGTACTAGGTTTCTATATTAAAATTGTATTAGAAGCACAGCTTAAGCAGGCAAGCATTTAGTATTTAAGATATAATAACACTTTACAATTAAAAATAATGAAGAAAAATATTGTCTTAATTAACTTTAAATGTTACTTTAATTTCTTAATTATTAAGTACAAGCAACTTTCTTGTTACACTAGTTAACTACTACTTATAAACGCCGTAGTGTAATTAAAGAAACCTTAGGTACGTACTAGTAATTAGAACTTATAGCATTAACAATTAGGACACCTAGGACAATAAGCTATTAAAGCCTTAGTCTGCTTAGCACAGAATGTTAAGATTACTAGTAAAAAGCTATTAGAATGCAATTACTGTGCAACAGCTTATGTCTTGCAAGTAATCTTGTAGTAACTAAAAAAAAGATTATTACAACTTTTTTATAAATCTTATAAGATCTGTTTTATTTTCTAAAGAGTTAGCTGCTTAAGAAATAGGCACTAATTATTATAGAAGATTACTTAGGTAAGCTGTACAATTATAATATTTAGTTGAAGACACTAAATAATATTATACTAGTAATTGAAGGCTTTGCTACAAGGATTAAGAGAAAATATTGGCAGAAAATTGAAGAGATCCTTTAAGATAACAATACTGCTATACTGCCTTAGGAAGTGCAATTATGATATAAGGAATAGGCTATAACAAAGGTATAATAATTAAAACACTACTGCTATATACTTATAAGCCTAATAGCTCAGCAAAGAGAGCTAATTAAGAGCTAATTACAAAGGCTATCAAGATGCGCAGAAGCGCTAATCTACTAGCTAAGCTTTAACTAGTAATTATAAATGTAGCAGCTTACCTACATAGAATAAGCCTTACTAAAATCTATAGCTACTAATCCCTTAACTAGGTGCTTAAAGAATAGTTTAAAAAATATTTCTAATACTATTAAATACTTAAGATTAGACACTAGACTGCTAATCTACGCCTAGACTAGAGTAGAATTTATGCCTATAGCTGCTAAGCTTATCCTTTTAACAAGAAGAAAGCAGCTAGACGCAATTATTAAGGATTTAAAGTTAATTCTTGCAGCTATATTAGTTATTTAGTTAGTTATTAAGCCTTGAACATATACTATATATAGGTACTAACACTTAATTAGGTAATTACTACCTATAATTTTTTTTTATAAAGATTAATCTTATAAAGGAGATTACAAGGAAGAGCTACTAAAATATTAAGCAATTAAGATTGTAGAGATTCTTTACAATAGCAAGCTAGTTAATCTAGAAGAGGATTTAGACCTCTTGCCTGTTTAAGGAAAGGTAGATTAGGATACGCAGCTAACTACTAAAAACCTTAAAAATAATCTATTTACTATCTTAAGTAGTAAGAAAGGCTTGCCTACTAAAGACAAAAGTAGATCAGAAGACGCTAAGCAAATAGAGCACAAGGCCAGTGCACCATTAAAAACTTACTTAAATTAGTAGCAAAATACTAGTCTAGCTACCTCAGAACTAACTCCTAAACTAGAGACCTTTAAGCGCAACAACGCTATTAATTGCAGAGTTATTAATAGTTAAATAGCAGTGCGCTTGCTAAAAAAAGCTAATCTGTTAATACCTAGAAGTAAGGAGCCTCTTTTGAATAAGCCTAATAACTTATTACTAGTCTGACAGTTTGTGCCTAAAGACTTTAACGCACTAGCCCTTTGTAATAGAACACCTGCTTAGGTAAGCAAGATAGTAGGGCGTAAATTATCTTAAGATTTAAGATCTTAAGCCTTAAATAGCAGACAGAGTAAGCAATTATAAGCTTAATCTCTATTTACAAGACATAGTGCTAAAATTGTAAGCAAAAGTCTAAATTAGCTTACAAATTGTTATCTTCTACTGCGTAAGCTAGGTAGCAGGCGTAAGCGTAAGGACACAACTTAAAATCCTAATAATTTACTAAAAGGTAAAAGCACAGGTAGTGTGAATGTATTAATTGTAGATTATAAGGATTTATAATAAAATAATTTTTGTAATATTTACTTGCCAGGTTTGTAAAGGGCTGAAGCCTTGATGTTCTCTAGTACTCGGCCTGTGGCCTTCGTTGGCTTTTCTTACCTCAGCATTAGCACCTCAGCACTAGCTGCTGACTATCGGCCGCACTAGTTACGCTAACTGTCAGCTGACCTGGCGACCTCTGATAACCTTAGTTAGTCCTAACCTTAGTTAGTCCTAACTATCTAGACTGGATATAAAAACCTACGTAGTCTCTCTATAGTTCTGTATCTAATTTATTTACCTTCTACTGTTACCTTGCATCTTTGGTCAAACCAACGCACCCTTATAATTAAATTAGATCCTTCTTTAGCTACTCACGTAGCTACGTCGTACTTAGGAGCCCTCTAGAGCTATATCTAGACAAGAAGCCAGCTCGAGCTATATCTACGCGTGAGAATCTAATTAATCAGAGCGCTAGCTAATTAGTTAACTGTTTAAATCCACTAAAGGATTAACAGAAGAAGCACTAGAATAAAAGTGCTAAGGGATACTTAGTTGTATAAGTCCCCCAGGTGTTTAAATTCGTTAGATAAGCCTACTAAGCGTAGTAGCCCCTACACGAAAGAATAAGCCTACTAAGCGTAGTAGCCCCTACACAAAAGGATAAGCCTACTAAGCGTAGTAGCCCCTACACGAAGAATAAGCCTACTAAGCGTAGTAGCACCTATAACGATTTCTGTCAACAATATAGAGTACTAGCGAGTACCTACAATACAATAGCAGAACCCTTAGCAGCTCTTTTAGCTGTAAGGATAGCAGAACTACACTAAGATGGTGTTAGCAGACCTAAAGTAGAAACTACTTTAGAAGGTCTTTGTAGAGCAGGTGGCCTAGATAAGATAGCTACTTCTACAAGGATACAGGAAGCCTTCTAAGCTTAGGAGGCTATAGGCACGCTACAACAAAGGGAACCTAAGATAGAACAACCTCCACCTTAGTTACCTACCCTATTAGCTGCCCTAGGAAATTAACAAACGCCTAGGCGTTTTAAACAACTAGATCTTAATACCTTTAACAGAAATAGAAAGATGTACTAAATCTTTTAACAACAGCTTACTGCTAAGGTAGAGAATAATAAGGAAAATTTTAACACAGATAAAAGGACTTGTAACTACGCCTTTAGTTAATTAAAAGGCTTAGCTGCAACCCTTACCCTGCCTTTCCTTAACTAAATAGGGATTTCTAATTTATAGAACTTTAATAAGCTATGAAACTTCTTTAATTAAATGTTTAGAGATTCCTATAGTACAGAGAGAGCTAAGAACAAGCTCTAGTCTATAAGCTAAGGCAAGAAAAGCATACGCAAATACATTATAGAATTCTAGAAACAACTACTATTATCTAATAGTAGTTTAGACAAGGATACAAGGATAATGCTTTTCTAAAAAAGCCTTATTTAGAAACTTTAAGACAAAATTGTAGGTATTACTTATAAGGATTTAGATAGCTTGCAAAACAAAGCGATAGAGATTACCAATTACTTCTACAGAATAGAGGAGTACTCTAAAGGTAGAGACAATAAGCCTAAGGAGTATAAATCTAGGAGAACTTCTCCTCCTCCTTCTCCTTTAAAAGGAGACTAGATGGAAGGGATAGAATATATAGGAAGAACTGCTAAACCTTAACAGTTTAGTAACTAGGAGTTAGAACAGTTGTATAGAGAAAGACGCTGTTTTAACTGCAAATAAAAAGGCTATCTGTCTACATATTATACAGAGAATAGGAGATCTTCTAAAAAGAAGAAAAAGACATTAGTTAAGTCTTCTAACTCTAAGAAAGATAATAAGCTTAGCAAGGGAAGCTTAAATAAGGACTTAGATTTAGAAAAAGAGTAGCTCCTATTTAAAGTTACTAGCAGGAGCCTCTAATAAGTTAAGATAACTTAGTTAAGGAGTAGGCAAACTTTAAAAAGAATATAAGCAGCAATAGAATTACTTTAGAGGCACTAGTAAATTGTTATACTTTTGCCTCTACTTTAATTAATACAGGAAACTTTGCATACTCGCTTATTAGCCCTGAACTTATTAAGAACGCTAACTTACAGTGCATTTCTATTTCTTCTAGGAAATTAGAAGGAGTTATAGATAAACCTAGAACTATTAACAAAGTTGCTAGGTTAGATATTAATATTAAAGGCTATAAGGATACTAATTAGGGTTATGTAGCCCCTACACACCCTAGTTATAATTTAATACTTAGACGGCCCTAGATAAATAGAAGAGAGGTTACTATTGCTCCTTCTAGAAAAACAATTTACATCTATTCTTCTAGCTAAAGGATTAAGTTACTTAGCACTAAGGATTGCCCTATTAAAGGAGACTAGAGATTAAAACAAATAAGCGCAACAGCTTATCACTCCTATATTAGGCGGGCGAAAAAGAATAAGTCTATTTAGACTTTTGCTGCTTCTCTTAAAGATATTAAAAAAGCCCTAGCTCCTAAGAAGAATGTAGAGGTCCTACCTTTACTCCTTAAGGCTTATTAACACCTAGCTTAGATTTTTAATCTAAAAACTGCTTCTGTACTACCTCCTTTACGCGGATCTAAAGTAGCTCACCGCATTAAACTAGAGAAAGATAATAAAGGCAAAGAAAAAGAGGCTCCCTAGGGACCTCTATATAGTATAAGCCGCCCAGAACTCCTAGTATTATAAAAGGAGCTTATTTCTCTACTTAATAAGGGATAGATTAGAGCTAGTGCCTCTCCTGCCTCCTCCCCTGTCCTTTTTGCCAAGAAACCTAGAGGAGGATTACGTTTCTGCATTAATTACTAAGCCCTAAACGCTATTACAAAGAAAGATCGTTATCTTTTACCTTTAATTTAGGAAACCCTTAACAATATTGCAAAAGCTAAATAGTTTACCAAGATTAACGTTTCTGCAGCTTTCTACAAGATTAGGATTAATGCAGGAGATAAGTAAAAAACAGCTTTTTATACTAGATTTAGGTTATATAAGTGGTTAGTTACTCTATTTAGTATAGCAAACGCTCCTAGTACCTTTCAACGCTATATTAATTAGACCCTCCGCGAGTATATTAACGATTTTTGCTTAGCCTACCTAGACGACGTATTAATTTACACTAATAGCACGCTTAAAGAACACTAATACAATATAAATAAGGTTTTAGAAGCTATAAGCAAGGCTAGATTACCTTTAGATATCTAGAAATGCGAATTTAACGTACAGAGTACAAAATACCATAGATTTATTATTAAGGCTAGAAAAGGACTTTAAATAGACCCTAAGAAAGTAAAAGCAATTAGAGATTAGCAGGCGCCTACAAACGTTGAAGGAGTATACAGTTTTCTTAGTTTTGCAAACTTCTATTAACAATTTATTAAGAACTACTTAGAAATAGTAGCTCCTCTTTTAAGGCTTACTAGTAACAGCTCCTTTTAATAGGGAAAAACTAAGCAAAAGGCTTTTAATAAGCTTAAGGAGTTATTTATTACTAAGCTAGTACTAGCTTAATAGGATCCTGACAGAGAAACAATCCTAGAAACAGACTCTTCTAGATATGTAGTAACAGGAGTCCTCTTATAATACAATAATAAAGGAAGCTTACGCCTAGTAGCTTATTATTTAAAAAGAATAACTAGCACGCAAAGCAATTACGAGATACATAATAAGGAATTACTAGCAGTTATCTCCTACTTATCTAAGTAGATTGCTATGCTACAATCTTTAAAGAAGTTTATAGTTATTACAGACTATAAAAATTTTAAATATTTTAGTAGGCCTAGACAGCTTAGTAAGAGACAAATAAGATAGGCTTAATTGCTAGGAAAGTTTCCTAACATAGAAATATCCTACAGGCCTAGAGTTAATAACTCTAGGGCTGATGCCTTATCTAGGAGACAACAAGATATGCTAGCAAACAACTAGAATACTAGGATTTCTAGGAGATTTCTACAAGTATTTAAACCTACAACTGCAGCTACTAACAAAGAACTAGAAGAAGAAGAAGTGCTTAGAACCTTTAGCTGCAACAGCTATCTAGCAGCAATACTAGAATTACCCTAGGAGCAATTAGATCTAGAAGATCTATAGGATAAAGCTAAAAAAGAGGACAAAACCTACTAAATAGCCTAGAAAGCTGTAAAGAATAGTAAATAACAATTTTCTACAGCTTTAGATCTTAAACTTTCTATTTCTAAATGCTAACTAGACAATTCTAGAAACCTCCTATACTAAGATTAAAAATAGGTACCCAATAATAAACCTCTAAGAACTAGAATTATCTATAAAATCTGCAGTTCTAGAGCTTTAGGCTAGCTAGGAGGGAATATTACCTATTAAGCTATTGCAAGAGAATACTCTTAGCCCTCTATTAGTAAAAGTATTAGAAGGTACATAAGGAACTACTTAGTGTGTAGAAGAACAAAACCCTAGAGAGACAGCCTACAAGACTTACTAAAACCCTTACCTATACTAGAGCAAATATAGAAAGAAATTTCTATAGATTTTATTACAGGGTTACTAGAAAGCAAAGGCTGTACAAACCTTATAGTAGTTACAAATAGGCTTAGTAAAGATGTTGTCCTAATAGGCCTTAAGGAAATTACTATAGAAAGTGTTACTAAAACTTTTATTAACTCTGTTGTAGCTTACTATTAGTTACTAAACTATATTACTTTAGACAGAGGTATAAAGTTTGTTAACTATTTTTAGATTAAGCTTTGCGAGTTATTAGAAATTAAGCGACGCTTATCTTCTAGATACTATCCTAAAACCGACAGTTCTACAGAGAGAATAAACTCTACAGTATAGGCTTATTTATAAGCCTTCTATAATTAGGATTAACTAAACTAGAAAAGCAACCTAGGGATAGCTAAGATTGCAGTTATAGCAAGGCAAGCTTAGTCTACTAAAATGTCTCCTTCTTCCTACAACACGGCTATAAGGTAGATCCCTTATAAATTGCACCTAAGCACAGTCCTTAACATCAACTTCTAAGGAGAATACAAGAGGATTATTAAAAGGTAGAAAATATTATTAATAAGCTACGACAAAGTATTAAGCTTGCACAAGCTATAATAGGAGAAAGCTAACAAGAACAAGAAAGGCAGGCAAATAAGAGAAGGCACTAATTACCTTAGCTTAAAATAGGCGATAAGGTATAGTTAAAACTAGGCGACTACTACAAAACAAAAAGGCCTAGCAGAAAACTTAACTAGAAGAATCTTAAGTACACGGTACTTAAAGTTATTAGACTAAACGCAGTTAAATTAAATACTCCTAGCTAGATTTACCTAGTATTTAATGTTAATAACCTTAGACTAGCGTCCTTAGACCCTCTACTAAGGTAGCCAATAGACGACAATGAACCTCTACCAATTAAGACAGAGGATGGAGAAGAATACCTAGTAGAGACCCTATTAGAGGAAAGAGGAAAAGGAAGAAAAAAGCAGTACTTGGTTAAATAGTTAGAATATCTAGATTTAACCTAGGAACTAGCTGTTAATCTAATAGATACAGAAGCCCTAGAAGAGTAGAACTCTAGGTAACAAGATTACTACCCCTACTATTTTTTTAGGAGGGGGGTATTGTAAAGGGCTAAAGCCTTAATGTTCTCTAGTACTCGGCCTATAGCCTTCGTTGGCTTTTCTTACCTTAGCATTAGCACCTCAGCACTAGCTGCTGACTATCGGCCGCACTAGTTACGCTAACTGTCAGCTGACCCGGCGACCTCTAATAACCTTAGTTAGTCCTAACCTTGGTTAGTCCTAACTATCCGGATTAGATATAAAAACCCACGTAGTCTCTCTATAGTTCTGTATCTAATTCATTCACCTTCTACTGTTACCTTGCATCTTTGGTCAAACAACGCACCCTTACACTAGCATAATTATAACTAAGTTATTTAGACTGTCAATACTTACCTAGTCCTGTCCTTAAACTATAATAGTAGGTTATGTAATAATATTCTGTTTATTGTCTAGATTATTATTAAGTTCCGCATAGTAAATAATGTTTAGTTGTTAAGTTACTTTACTTTAGCTTTAGTAGTTCTATTTTATATAACCTTGTTTACTATATTTGTAATAAGTAACTTTTTTGCTACTCTTGTTATACGTAAACTTCTTTCTTCTTAGTTTCTTATTAATGTTGTTAAAGTGTATTAGCTTATAGCTATTAGTTGCATAATGCTTTAAAGTTCTAAGTATATAGTTTTACTAAGTTTTTAGTTAAAGTATAGATGTTAAAATATTTAATGTAGTTAAGTGTCTGGCTTCGGCCTTTTAAGACAACCTTTTGATGTGACTACACATTTTGTAGACACCTTTTTAGTAAAAAAAAAGATTTATTGCTAACAACAGGTATCAGGGCTTATGCCCCCTTATTTAGCATTGCTAGCACGCAATAAGTGTGTCGCTCTAGCATGTTTAGACAAAAACAAAGAAAAGCAAGACAAAGACGCAAATTACCTTCTAACTTAACGCGCCTTATTCTGCCTATTCTTGTTACTTTACTGCTAGGCGCTCCTAGATAAAGTAAAGCAGTAATACTATTATTACCTTGCTTACTAACCTATAGACGCGACAATAGAAAGCCTACTCCTCCTTTCCTACTTCTTTCTTCTCTATTGCTAATTTAACATCTTGCAATAGCTATTTAAGCTAGGTTCTAGTCTCTATACTTAGCTCTTGCATAATAAATAGGAAGAGAAGAATGCTAAAGCAATAGATCTTAAGTACCGCACTAGTATTAGTAAATACTCTAGAGATCGTGTATTCCTTGCACAACTAGCTCAATTAGGGCTTAATAATCTTTTTATATATAGAGATATTACATATAAGAGACTTATTTAAGATTTTTATAAACTTAGAAGTCTAGCTAGGTAGTTAAGTTTTTAGATACTTAATAAATTTAAGTGTCTATATAAGTAGTTTAAGTTAGACTAAATCAGGTACTAAGTAGACAGTAGCAAAGGATGCTTTTTTTAAAAGAGAGCCTAGAATAAGGAGATGCTCGCCGCAGAGATTACACGCTATATTGCAGTGTAGTGTATTGTATGTAAATTGTTTGTATATAGTGCTGTTTAAAAGGTAAGAAGTAGTAGGTAAGTAGCAGTAGCTTTAGCTTTATAAAGTATTGTAGGCTCCCGCTGCGGTACGTACGTGTCCTTTCCCTCCTCTATTACATTATGTTGTAATCCTATTACAATCCTACTATAATCCTGTTGTTAGCTATAGGCTAGCAATCGCTGTTGGACACTTTTTAACTAGTGTCGTTTTTTAGTACCTTAGCAAATTTTTTGATCCTAATTATCGCTTAGTAGTCTGAGCTTTCCTCCTAGAACTCATCTACCTACTATTCGAATCTCGTTGACTACATACAATCTTTTTTTTGACTTTTGCGATTGATTAGTAGAGGGTAGCTGCTTTTCACTTTTTTAGAACCCCATTTTGACTACAATAACAACCACCACCTTTGACACCTTAAAAAATAAAGTAGTTAAGTGTCTATATTCTTAAGTGCGCAATTTCTTTGTGCGAATAATTGTTTCTTTAATATAAGCTTATAAGGTTTATTATCTAATTTCATAGCTTTAGCTATAAGTTTATTAAGCGTGTTAAGGCTAAATTTGCTTTTTATAAGTTCTTATCATGTAGTAAGTTTAAGACCTTATTAGTATATCTATATTAAAGCATTATTGTCCTATTTAATAACTATCTTGTACTATTAGAACTTAGTTGTATAGTTAGCAGCAGACTTAGTCTGTTATAGTTTCTAAATTTTTTGTTCTACAACTACAGATTTCTAAAAAAGTAAAAAAACTTCTTTTATTTTTGCCTTAAAAGCATTCTAGTTTTAGACTAAGGCAGTGTTTTAGCATTTATATTAAAACTAGCTATATAGCGTTGTAAGATTAAGTTAGCCTACTTCTCTATATCTCTTTAAAAATACGTAGAGGCTAAGACTACCTTATTATTATTATTAATTCTGTCTTCTTTAATATAGAAGTATCTGTTAACCTAGAGGAGCTAAGTGTTAAGCTTACTATAATTGCTATAATATATTTTAGGCTTGTTAGCGCAACTTGTAGTTTCTCTAGTGTAGAAATTAGCAGTTATGTCTATAGTAGTATTGCTTATCTTTAAGGGTGATTAAAGTGTAAAGATTGTCTAAAGATAATCTAAGTTAGTTCTTAGGAGAATAGACAAGTACTAAAGACACATGGTGTACTAGCATAATTGAAAGATTAATATAATAGTACAAAGATGTGTTAGCACAATTAAAAGATTAATGTAATAACATTAAAGTTAAGAATTAAGTTTTAATTCTTAGATTAATTACTAAGTAAAACTCTAAGTTAAACACACTAAGCTATGGAAGTTTAGTGCCTATACTATATACTAATAAGTGTAGTGCTTGTGTACAAGCGTGCGCTTATAGAAGAGCATGCTTGTTAATAAGTAGTTACGTAGTCGCGCTTATGTACGAGTGTGCTTGTTAATAAGCAGTCACGTGGTCGCGCTCGTGTACAAGCGTGCTTGTTAATAAGCAGTCACGTGACAGCGGCGTGGTTGCCTGGCTGTGGTCATCTGCCTGTGCTGCATGGTCCTTGAAGAGTCATCCCGAATGTCCCTGGTCTGGATCGTAACAAACATGCGGATCACCCTGTTGATTAGGTGATCCTGGTAAGCTGAACACGTGACGATCGCGCTAGCGCCTATATATACGGGCTAGATCGTCTTATTCCTCTTTAGTATTTATCGACCACTTTGTTGTAGCACTTAGTTAATTAATACACTTATTCCACTCCTCCTGATTAATCAATTGCTCCGTTTTAGCTCCTACAGTTATAAGCCCGGCTGCTTAATTGTAGTTTCTATTCCTACTGCGCAATTAGCAAGCTAGAAGGTTAACTGTTTAATTAGCATTTTACTCTCCTCTATTCTCCTACAGCACAGCTAGCAGATTGCTGCTGCTGCTGCTGTACCTCTCTTACCTATTAATTATACGATCAACCTCCTTCTAATCTAAGCTACTTAGCTACTTACCAACCGACCGATCGATTCGTTGTCACCTTAACGATAACCCACGTCGTGATCCTACATAGCATCTCAAGATAGACCTTACTAGTACACCGCTTGTCGCCTTAGGGTGATCCTTAAGGCTTAATTAGACTATCTAGCCTAGTTTGCTCTATTAAGGCTACACTGCTTAAAAAAAGGCATTTAAGATTAGGTTAATCCTAATCTCCAAGACGTACCCTTAATGGACTACTAGGAGCTGCAATATCTAGAACTGCTTAAGGATATTAAGCAGCTAGTTGCTCTATTACCTAGCGCTAGCGCACAAATAGAAGAGGACTATAAAATTGCTTAACATAAATATAAGGCTTAAGTTCTTATTACTAAGTACAAGAAAGATAATGATAACAAGCTAGTTAATAGGTATAAAGTACAAACTGCTTAGTAGACAAGGAAAGTTGCTAAGATTACTAATATTAAGGACTAGATTAGCAAGACTGTCTATTTAGACCTGCTTTGAAACGCTTTAATAAGCATAATTACTCAAAACCTTACTAGCTTCTAAGCTTTAGTAAAGATCTTAAAGAAGGATCTCGCACCTACAGACTAGAATACTTAGTATTTCATTAGGGCCCAATACAGATCCTACCTGGAAAAGGCTTGCTAGAGACAAATAGGCCCTTAGCAATAGTTTACTAAGTGGCAGCTATTGTATTAAAAAGCCACAAACTACTTGCTTCCTAAGGTTGTTAGGCTATTAGCAGTTACGAATTTTTTAGACGCCTTAGGCACTAAGATTGCACTAGACTAGTTGCGCAAGAAGCGCAATAAGCTAGCACAAGTAATAGCGCTTAGTAAAGCTTAATTAACCTTTAATAATCTAGGAAAGATCTTTAGTATATTGTTACAGGATTAGTTAATTACTTTTTTACAGAGGGGTGACAAAAAAAAAGATGTCAAAAAAGTTGTTATTTTTAAGGCTTGATATTCCTATAACTAGAAGGGCTAGACTAAAAGGGGTTGGTGATTTCGAAAAGCCAAGAACTTCCTCTTTAAAATAGGCTGCTTAATAAGCTGCTTAGTCAGCACTATTGCGCCTGTAATCCTGCTTGAAATAAGAGGAAAAAAAAACAAAAAACTTGATTCTAGTATAACTTTTTTTGAACGTGTAAAAATTGCTAATAAAAATCTTGGTTTAATAAGCTTACGTAAGCATGATGTGAGCAGAATTGAGAGGCCTATATCTTATTGACTCAGAGTTTTATTGAAGGGTGAACAAAATAGAGGTTGCTTACGTAATTGTTAATTACGTAATAGCTTAGTAATCTCATTGTATATTAACTTTTTTAATTTTATAAAACTTATTTTTTAATAGTATTATTCTTATAGCTTAAAATTCTTGTTATTTTAAATACTTAATTATTTCTTTCTAATTATAAAATAAGCCTATTTCCTAATATAGTAATATACTAAAAAAGTTTCCTAAATGTATTACTAATACTCATTATTACATAAAATTTAAAAAATAGCGTTTTTAACTACTTTTAGGCCTAAACTAGGCCGTCTTACTAAGATCTTGTTTAAGGTTTTAAAAATACTTAATAAAAACCTTACTAAAAGAACTAAAAAATAAAATTTCCAACTTATAAAATAAAATAGTTTTTATTTCTTAATTAAAAGCTTACATAACTTCTTAAAAAAAGATATCTATTTTATTATAATTTTTAAAAGAATATTGGCTTAAAACTCTAAAAAAAACTTATTATTATTATATGTATATTAAGCAAAAACTTGTTAAACTTTTGAATATGAACTCAAATTTAGTTTTATAGTAGATTAAGTTTACTATAAAGTAGTGTTATAGTATAAAAATAGTACACTGTTTAACATAATAAAATAATAGTATTACAAACAGGTAAGTTTTTACAAAAAGCAGTTAACATTTATACTTTTTTGTAGTTAAAGTGTTATTCAGCTAATAAAGATGCTAAGGTCTAGTGTACTAAGTATTAGTAAGCTATTTTAAATAATCATCTTGAAAAAACTGCAAAACAAGCTTTTTACTATTAACTAATAATAAATAATGCTAGTACTTTGAAACTCTCACGGAGAATAGTGCTAATAGTGTTTTTTTGATATATTTAATTTTTAGCGATTTTTACACGTTCAAAAAAAAGTAATTACAAAATCAATTTTTTATTTTTTTTCGTCTTATTTCAAGCAAATTTGCAAGCACGATCATGCTGACTAAGCAGCTTACTAAGCAGCCTATCCTTAAGAGGAGGTTCTTGACTTTTCCAATCACTAACCTTTTTTAGTCTAGCCTCTCTAGCAATAGATATATAAAGCTTTAAATTGGCTTCGGCCTTTTAAGACAACCTTTTGATGTGACTACACATTTTGTAGACACTATTTTAGTAAAAAAGATTTATTGCTGATAACAGGTATCCGGGCTTATGCCCCCTTGTTTAGCATTGCTAGCACGCAATTAGTGTGTTGCATGTTTAGACAGAAACAAAGATGCGCGATATCCCTCTAACTAACCCTCTTAACTAATAGCTATTTACTAATAACTATTTACTGCTAACTGCAACTTCTATTATCTCTGTCGCTATTCTAGCGGTATTGCAGTCGCGGTGTTTCTAGCATACGCCTATACTTAGATGTAAACATACAACAACAGTGTTACTATCTAAGCACAGCTCTCCTATCTCTAAAAGCAACTTACAAAATCCTCCTACTTATTAGTTTATCCTAGCTGCTTAATAGCTGTTTTAATACGCTTTTACTTCTTATAGAGCTACTGCAAGGTCTCTTTACTAAGGTTGTATTCGCGCAGGAGGAGATTAATAAAATAAAACACTATTACTGCACCTAGACTATTAACATACGCAACGTATTTAATAGACTTGCTGCTAAACAAGCCTTTTACAACCTCTATTATAACCTTAAAATCTATAATACTAGACGCATTAATAAGGTGTTAATAAATAATAGAATTTAACCTCTACGTCCACCTAATTACTATAGGAGCTACCGCCGACAGCTCCTCTTTAACTAACTAGGGAGGCTGCTTAACAAAGGTAAACGCGGGCTTTATAATCTACTACTATAGCTTCTTATATAGTAACTTAGTAAGGTCTAACTTTACTTAATGTAAGCTATTAGCCTTTGTGTTAAATAAGGAGAAGAATAGTCTAGGTATTATATTATTTATATGCAGTACTGTGTAGTGTAGAAAATCCTAAAGGTAAGAAGTAGTAAGTAAGAAGCTTTTATAAAGTATTGCAGGCTCCTGCTGCGGTAACGTACGTGTCCTTACCTTCCTCTACCTCTACCTCCTCTACCTCCATCGCAATCTTGTTGCTAGCTATAGGCTAGCAATTGCTGTTAAACACGTTTTAACTAGTGTTGTTTTTTAGTACCTTCAGCAAATCTTTTAACCCTAATTTTGCTTAGTAGTCTAAGCTTTTCTGCTCTAAGCGCTTAGCGCGTAGACCTTATCTACTTACTCTTTAAATTTTGTTAACTACACACAATCTTTTTTTAACTTTTGCAACTAATTAGTAGAGGGCAGCTGCTTTTCACTTTTTTAGAAAACCTATTTTGACTACAACAACAACCACCACCTTTGATACCTTAAAAATAAATAAAGCTTTAAATATAACAACTTTTTTGATATCTTTTTATTTTTGTCACCCCTCTGTAAGAGAAAAAGGACACGTAGGATTCTAAACTAAATCTAAATTAGGGACAGCTTAACAGTCCAAAAGCGCTAACAACTTAAAAAAGTTAAACAAAAGTAGTAAACAACTACACTCTTGCTCCTGCAAGGCTAGTAAAGGGCCTGCAAGCAAGCACTTCTAGTTACTGCGCAACTGCTAATACCTTTAAACTGCAGTTACTAGATTATACCCTCCTAGCAATATACTAATTAAGCTAACATACAACAAGAAAAAGAAGATTATTAAGTAACTAAACGGCGATAATTAGGCAACCCTGCACATCTAGATGAAGAAGGAAGGCTAGAAGACTAGCACTAGCGGATCAGCTACTAATAAAACTAGCAGATTGTACCCTAGTTTATTAGTTTTGGCACTAATTAACCTAAGGGACTTTATTAAGGAAATCAGGCTAAACGTCATTAGCGAATTTTTTACTTTTTGTGCTTTGTCCCTTTGTACAATTATAGATAGTAGAGCAGCAGTCTACTTAGTTAATGCTATAAATTACCTAGTACTAGGCACCTTTATCAAATGTACTTAGGACGAGACAGTTAAGGCAGGCACTTAACCTATTCTAGTTGCTAGAACAGGAAACAGACTGCTTAAGAATGTCCTACATAGCGAGGCTAGCCTTAAGAAAGCTAATATTCTGCTCACTAACGTTAAGGTTGTACTAGGTTTTCTATGTTAATATTGGATTAAAAGCACGGCCTAAGCAGGCAGGCATTTAGTACTTAGGATATAATTATACCTTGCAATTCAGAACAATTTAAAAGAATGTTGTCTTAATCAACCTTAAGTATTACTTTAATATCTTGTTACTTTGCTTGACTACTGCTTGTAAACGCTGTAGCGCAATTAAGGAAACCTTAGTTGCGTACTAGTAATAAAGACCTGTAGCATTAATAATTAGGACACCTAAGACAACAAGCTATTAAAGCCTTAGTCTGCTTAGCGTAGAACGTTAAAATTACTAGCAAAAAGCTATCAGAATGCAATTACTGCGCAACAGCTTATGCCTTACAAATAATTTTACAGCAATTAAAGGAAAGATTACTACAACTTTTTTATAGAATCTTGTAAGATCTGTTTAAATTCTTAACTAGTTAGCTGCTTAAGAAATAGGCATTAATTATTAAGAAAGATTACTTAGGCAAGCTGTATAATTACAATATCTAGTTAAAGACACTAAATAATATTATGCAAGTAATTAAAGCCTCTGCTACAAGGATTAAGAGAAAATATTAGCAGAAGATTTTAAGGGTCTATTAGGATAACAATACTGCTACACTGCCTTAGAGAGGGCAATTAAGATATAAGAAATAGGTAATAGGGAAAAAGATTGTAATTAAAACGCAACTGCTATACACTTATAAGCCTAATAGCTTAGTAGAGAGAGCTAGACAAGAGCTAATTACAAAGGCTATTAAGATGCGCACAAGCGCTAATCTACTAGCTAAGCTTTAGCTAGTAATTATAGATGCAGCGGCTTACCTACATAAAATAAGCCTTACTAAGATCTATAGCTACTAATCCGCTAACTAGGTGCTTAAAGAATAGTTTAGGAAATATTTCTAAAACTATTAACTACTTAAGATTAGACACTAGACTACAAATTTATGCCTAGACTAGAGTAGAATCTATGCCTATAGCTGCCAAGCTTAACCTTTAAACAAGGAGAAGGCAGCTAAGCGTAATTATTAAAGATTTAAGGTTAATCCTTGCGGCTATAAAAGTTGTTTAGTAAGTTATTAAGCCTCTAACATATACAACATATAAGTACTAACACTTAATTAAGTAAATACTACCTGTAATGTAACTTTGAATGAATAACAGTTTTATAAAGGAGATTGTAAAAAAAAGCTACTAAGAGATTAAGCAATTAAGAGTGTAAAATTTTTTTATAATAGCGAGCTAGTTAATCCTAAAAGTAGCTTAAAAGTCCTCTTGCCTGGTTAAAGAAGGGCAGATTTGAATACACGGCTAACTACTAAAGACCTTAAAAGTAATCTATCTACTATCTTAAGCAGTAAGGAAGGCCTACCTACTAAAAATAAGAGTATTTTTGAAGATGCTAAGCGAATAGAGCACAAGGCTAGTGCACTATTAGGAATTTACTTAAATTAGCAGCAGAATGCTAGTCTTGTTACCTTAGAACTAACTTCTAAACTAAAAACCTAAGGGAGCAACAATTTAATTAAATACAAAGTAATAAATAGTTAAATAGTAGTGTGACTGCTTGAAGAAGCAAATCTGTTAAGACTTAAAACTAGACTACCTCTTTTACTAGTCTAACAGTCTAAGCCTGTAGACTCTAACGCGCTAGCTAATTAAGATAGAATACCTACTTAAGTAAGCAAGATAGCAGGGCGTAAATTATCTTATAAGGCAAGATCTTAGGCGTTAAACAGCAGACAGAGTGGGCAATTATAAGCTAAACCTTTGCTTATAAATTATAGTGCTTAAATTACTAGTAACAGCCTAAATTAGATTACAAATTGTTATCTTTTACTGCGTAAGCTAAGTAGCAGGCGTAAACGTAAAGACGCAACTTAAGATCTTAATAATTAATTAGAGGGTAGAAGCACAAGTAGTGTTAATGCATTTATTGCAAATTATAACAATCTATTAAAAAACAGTTTTTATAATACTTACCTGCTAGGTTTGCAAGCAACTTAGGAAGACTAAGCAAGCTACAAGACTTTTAATTGCTTAGTTATAGTAGCTTTGCTTACTAAGCATAAGCTAAGAGGAAATTTTTAACTGCATTGCAATAATTTACTTAAACTGCTAATATTATAAAAGCAATTTCTTTAGCATTTTATAAGGGCCTTATTTAAAGATGCCTACAGGAAAAAGATTAACTAGTTAAGTAAGAATAAAACTAAGACTAAAATATTAAAAGAAGAAGCAAAACAATTACCTAATACCTATAAAGTAGGTTTAGACCTATAAGTTTAATTAGGACAGCTTTTTTTAGATATAAGGCGCGGATTATTGTAAGAAGTAATTTCTAGAATAAAAACTTAATAAACTTAATGTATGCTGCTACATTAGCAGCTTAGTCTTTCTAAGCTGTAATAGCTATTGCTGCTAAAAATACTCTAGAAATTAAACAATAAAATATTGTAAAAGCATTCCTTAATCCGTTAATTACAGGAGATAAATTAGTAATTTATAAAATGCTAAATAGCTTTAAGAAGCCTAGAAAGTGCGTACAGCTTAACCGCGCACTTTATAAATTACAAGACTCGCTACTGTTGTAGTATAAGCAGTTCTTAGGATTATTAAAGAAAATTAGACTTATTGCCTTATTAGAAGAACCCTGCCTATTCTTTAATTAAGATAAAAAGATTCTAGTTCTGTTTTATATAAATAATATCCTACTGCTCTTTGCAAAAGATTATAAGCAGAGAGCAATAAATCTTTAGTTAAAGATTATAAATAAGTACAAGATACAAGAATAAGGATTAGTTAAATAGTTTCTTAGTATTAAAGTAAGTAGAGATTGCAAGAAGCAAATTATCACGCTTATGCACAATATATATATGAACAAAATTGTAAAAAGGTTTAAGCTAGAAAATAGAAGCTTTCTTAAGACTTTATTACTGTTAGAGAAGCTAATTAAGAATACTAGCGTAGAAACTAAGTAAGAAATTAAGGCTTACTAAAAAAGAGTCAAATTAGTGCTGTATACAGCTATTATACTATAACTAAATATTGCTTACTTCATCTTAAAGCTCTTACACTTCCTTACAAACCCTAGTAACTAATATATAAAAGCTGTTAAACAGGTGATTATGTACCTCTATTAGAGAAGATAGGGCGCGATCTAGTACAGGAATTACAATAGCCTAAACTTAACAATTATAGGCAATGCTTTCTTTACAGAAAATCAGGAAACTTACTAAATATTTTATAGTATATAGCTATCTTATATAGTAGTCTAATATTTTAGAAGGCAGCTTAGTAGACTACAGTTACTACATTAACAACTAAAGCTAAGCTGCTCGCCTTTAAGCACACTACTAAGAAGGCTATAGCCCTTAAGCGCTTCTTTTGCAAGCTGTCTTTTAATCTAGAAGACGTCTAGACAGTCTAGTATAATAACTAATAAACAGTTAAGCTTGTAGTTAGGAATAATAAGTAGAGTAGCACTTATTTAAGGCACGTAGAAATACAAAACATGTAGCTGCAGCAAGAATATACTAAAAAAATTATTTTAAGTTAAGTACCTAGAAACAGCAATTATGCTAGCTAATAAACTAACTAAGTTGCTTACTTAACAACAGTTTAAGAAGTTTTACTAGTTACTTAACTTTTAGCAAGTTAAGCACTTAATAAAGAGTAATAACAATTAACAAACAATAAGATTTATATTAAGTAGCAACATTTATATACTAAGCTAAGTTTCCTATTAGTAGCTTAGAATAAGCGAGAGAACGTAAGCTAGATAAGCAGGAAAACTAAAAAAACAAAACCAAAATTACTATTAAGCATTAGAATTTTTATAATTGCTTAACTCTATTACTAAATTATGCTTAGCTTTTTTAGCTTTAGCTAGCTTAAGAGTATCTTAAGCTAACCTAGACCACGCAGCAAGAGTTTAGAGGTAAGCAGCATAACAGCGCAAATCTAATTTATTACTTTTATAGATAAAATTGTAAAATAATTACTAGCTTACTTTAGTATAACAATTGCGCCTATATGTATAGGTTGTATAGTAATTAAGACAGCGAACTTAAGAGTAATTATACAGAAGAAGTAGAAGCAGTATTTCTTAAGCATGCTGTTTTGAAAGAGATAATTGCTAACAAGGTTATTGTTGTTAAAGCTACTGCTGTTGCTACTATTATTAATTATACGCTGACTGTTAAGCCGGCTGCTACGCAGGTTAACCTAGAATATATGCAGCATAAAGCTGCGTATTTTAAGGCTATTGTTTATATAAACAACTTAAATTTAAATTATAGCCTACTAAGCAAGCTGTGTCTAGCGCAAATAATTCTTAGCAGTGTATCTTAGATTAAAAAAAGGAGTAGGAGCAGGAGTAGGCAGCAAGGGCTAAGCAGTAAAACTATAAGACAACATTTCTTAAGCGCGGCGATTATTAGAGGAAGACTTCTGCGCAGAAGTCCTTCTAGTAAATGTAATGCTGCTATTAATCTCTTTGCAGCAAGCAATAATGTCCTTGAGTAGTTAAGCCTTTGAAGCTTAGTACAGCTTATTATTGTTCTATCCCTAATAACAAGTTAGCAGCCTAAGTAAAGAGCTAAAAAGATTAGAGACTTACCTTTTTATCTTTGTACATAGCCACAAATTAGTTAGTAAGATTAATATTAACTGTATAGCAGGTGTAAGACAAGCAACTGCTACAGCGTAAGCTACTCTAACTGTTAGTTTAAACGCAATTAGAGCAATGTTTAGCGTATAAACTATTTAACATCTTTTTTATATAGTGCTTATAAGGCAGAATGTAAGAGTGTAACAAATTCGCAGCAATTTTTAAAGAGCTATTAGGCGCCTTTTTTTAGGTAAAAGAGGGCGCGTTGCGCCTAGTAGGTAGCTTAATAGAAATATGTAGGCTATTGCTGTTGCTATATTGCTGCTTTCGCGTTACTGCTTAAGTAGCAAGCTACTGTAACTTTTACTTTAGCTTTTAAAGAGCTTTACTCTTACTCTAGCTTAATTACCTAGTTAGACTGTTATTTAAATTAAAATTTAATTAAAGACTTAACAGCAGACTTAATATAGCAAGTAAAGTAATTAGCTTTTAAGCAGAGCTACTAGATGTCTTGTAGTAAGCATATAGATTAACAGGCAACAGCAACTAATTCTTATTCTTACAGAGATTAGCTGCTTGTTAAATCTTATTGTTAAACAGGCTTTAACGCGCGCAACGTTTATACTTAGCGCTGTTCTTATGTTACTAACAACTGCCATCTAAGCAATTCTTACGCTTATAACAGCAGCTTGCTAATTAACGCTTGCGCTTGTCGCTGCTAGAGACAGACTACACTAGAAAAATTAGTAGCTAATTAGTAAGAGAACAAGAAGGCAACGCTGCTTACTATATTAGTAATAGTAGTTAAGACAGTTAAGAAAGCTTAGTAATTAATATTGTAATAAGGATAAAGACAAAAAGGTTTTAAAGGGACCGTAGACGCAATTAATACTGTTGTAGAGCTGCGCATTAACTAACTACGACATATTTAGGGTCTATTTAATGTTTTAATATTAGGGCTGCTAGATTAATTAAAACTCTAACAAGCAGCATCACTACAACAACAGAGGATAAGGCAGAGGAGCTATAGTTACGGAGGGACCTCTTAATTAATAACCTTAATTTTATTACAATTGCCTAGTTGCTTACAGCTTAGATCCATAGTATTATACTAGTCTGGGGGGGTGTTGGAGTATTAACATGCGCAACATGCGGATCACCCTGTTAATTAGGTGATCCTGGTAAGCTGAACACGTAACCATCGCGCTAGCGCCTATATATACAAGCCAGATCGTCTTATTCCTCTTTAGTAGTTATTGACCACTTTTTTGTGGCACTTAGTTGATCAATACACTCATTCCACTCCTCCTAATCAAGCAATTGCTCCTTTTCAGCTCCCACAACTTATTACTACAGCATTAAAAATTTTGTGTAGCTGCTGCTAGCTATTAATATTGCTATGCTTTTTAATTTTTAAGCTTTAACTTTTATGTAGTAAGTAGTTGTTAAAGCATTTTAAATCAGCGTCTGCGTCTATTAGCTACACGCCTGTAGCTTGAATTTTTTCTAAAAAGCTTAGGCTGTATTATAAAGCTCTACGCTGCCTAAAAGTTTATAAAAAAGTTAAACTTTATTGTGCACTTGATAGCTTGCAATTGCTGCGTACAGCAACTAAGTTGTAAAGTATATGCTCTTAAGAGCAGCAATAAAAGCACAACATCAAGTAGCTAGAAGCTATAAGTTAAATAAGAAAAAAAGATAAGTAGCGGGATTAAATTGTTGTTATAAAAGTCTATAACACTGTGCGTAATATAGCTGCTGTAGCTGTTAAGAATTAAAAGTTACTATTAGTAGCAAGCTTTAGCTTTAGTATAGCGCTAAAAGACCTGCTTAAGCTAGGCAAAGCTTAAGTTGTTAATGCTTTGTCTTGTAAGTAAGTTAAAAAAGAAAACTTTATGCTTGCTAACTTTTACATTATCTACTTAGCTTAATTGAATTCTAGAGCTGCCTGCGTAAATAAAAGCAGGTAGTAGTGCTTTCTTAAAAGCGTATACGCAAGCTAGCAGTGTCATTTATTTTTTGTTACTATTTTAAAGCGCTGCAGTGCGCTTTTTTAAAGCATTTCTTGCAGCTGATATAAAAGCCTTTTTAATTTATATTCTAAATGTTGCGGGTGTTAATCTTGTACTACTGCAATTTTTTAAAAAAGAAAGTAAAGTACTACTTGTACTTTTCCTTGCTGTTAGCATTTTAATGCTTGAAATTAATTCTGGCGCTCTATTTAGTAGTAAAGTTGCTAGGATAGCGCTTAAAAAAGCAAGTAACTTAGCTGTTAAAAACTTTTTACTTTGTAACTGCGCTGGCAAAATTTTGTAATATTTTGTATTAGCAGTAAGCCTTACTTTATGTATTTTTTTCTATATTGCACAAATTCTAACTTTTATTGTAAGTTAAAGTAGCGCTGCTCTCCTCTAGCAACTGCATTTAGCAGCTGTTTTTCTTAGTGCTGCCGCAACAACGTTGTTTAGTTAATATCAAATTTTTTCGCAACTTTGCAGTATAAGAAATTATCTCCTAGTTTATGCAATTTAATATTTTTAGTTGCTTCTTGAATTGGATTCATGGTGGTGGAGTTATGACGCGTTGAAATTGGGACGTTTGCAAAGTAGGGATGCGCAGGTGGCTCGGATGCCGGAATGGCTCGGATGCTGCGCAATTACCTACGGTAGGTAGGCCCCCCCAGCTTACAGTTCAAAGTTCAAACGGGCCAGCATTATGGAGCGGCATTGGAGCCGACCTAACATGGCAGGGCTAGCCTGTTTAGTAGATCAACGGTCGATCAATCGAATAGCCTAAACTTTACCGTTGGTCTTTTACGGTATCTATCTACCCTTGGTCGCTACGCTAGTAACCTAGCATCTTTGACTGACCTATGTCTCCCTCCTTTTACTGACTATTACTTACGTCAATAATCCTTTGATCACAGCACCACCACCACTGACGACGAAAGCAATCTCTAGCCTTCACTGCATTTCCAAGGAACTTGTGTTCCTCGCCGCTTGGCTGTAACATCTTAGTGCCTTGCTAGGTAAAAGTTCTATCACGGAATGGTGCGGAACATTTTAGTTACACTAGTAGAGTATAAACTTGCTAGCACAGACAGGAACCCTGCATTTGAAGAATGTAGCAAATGCGTATTGTGGGGGCTATGCGCAGAGACCGCTACATTTGAGGTTGTCACGTGGGTGATATTTGGATGGGGCCTGGAAGCGTTGCGCCATTGGACGAAGGTGAAGAATGAAATTCTGTTGCCCATATTCGACTGTAAAGCTATACACTGTATGTTATGGTGATTTGCTAACAATGTATATAACAATGTGTATTTTGGCCTTCTAAGGCACTATCACCCGGTGGCAGCATCGCCATGCGAAAGCGGCTGTTCACTGCCGCTTTCAATGGACGTTACTCGGCCTTCCAAATACGCGATCAGCGACCCGGACACGATCCTACTGTGACTCTGCGTCCACAAATCTGTCCTCCGCCATCGCTTCAACAAGCACTATAGCTAAGCTAACGAGACCGTCTCGGTGTAAAGCCTTTGACTGACCCCAGTTCCCCGCGAAGAGGTCTCTGGACTTCAGTAGAGCAAGCATGTAGTTCTGCAATTCTCGAGCTGCCTTGGGACTTGGCGACGATTACGTGTCGTCAATTCCCAATACGAGCGCCAGACTTGCCAACAATCCATCCAGATCAAGCTCATCAATCAAGCTGGACAAAATATATAGATCAATCAAGCCAATCCAGTCCCTATAAATTTTCCTGTCAATCAAGCTGCGAGAAGCTAGATTGATTGATGACATTGACAACTGTGCGTAAGGCTTTTGTTGTTGTTGTGGTAGGAGCGATCTCACGATACTTTTCTAGAGTTGAGGTTCGCAATAATATATAAAAAAATTCGTTGCAACGCTACAACGCGTTATAAGTATAAGTATATATATATACATATATCAAAGCTTCCTAATCTTTGTGTATGACAATTAAGAGACTCAACACTAGAAATAGTCACGATATAGCTAACCTCACCTACCTGTACAGCCTGACGCACGGTTGTCAATCTCATCAATCAAGCCAATCAAGCCCATTGGTTTTTGCTTATCAATCTCATCAATCAAGCTATACTACTCCAAATCGTCAAGCCAAGCCAAGCTGGAGGCCTCAGCTTGATTGGCTTGATTGTTGGCAAGTCTGACGAGCGTGGGCTCACTCAGAGACGGACACAAGCCTGGGTATCTAGAGGCTAGAGCCAACTGCATCCACCTTCCTCTTCAAATACCGCGGTCATCCATTCAGGATCGAACATAGTTCCTGGGCGTATACGAACTCGATATGAGAATGAAAATGCGAAACAAGAAGCTCCAGCTTCATCATATTACTTCATACAACCAGAGCTCGAGCTTGAAGTCGTTCAGCGGTTGGTCCAAAGGGAGATGTTTCGCGAACTCTTCACGAAAAACAGCAGACCGTCGCGCAGATACTGTGAGTATCTCGGACTCTCGTAAATGGCTGTTCTAGATTCTTCGATAGTCGCGAGCGTGTCTAGTGTCCTCACTACCTGAATGTCCCATTGGGCATAGTCAGCTTCGCAAAATCAAGCCAAGCGATGTATTTATACTTTTCTGGGATCAAGGAGAGCATGCTGTGCATGCAAATGCGCTCTGGATCGTCAACATTAAAGCTAGTATCGAAAACTCATCGTATCGGATGCGCCATGAAGCAAGCCGGTGCATAGCTCTGATCTATAGGAGGAGTCGACCGCATCGAGAAGTAGCCATCTCTGTCGACTGCTCGAGAAGACTGGTTTTTGCAGCACTGTGGCAAAGATCGATCCGAATTGTTGCATGGATTGCTCGTCACGAAGGGCCGTTGCAGGAACCTCGTAAGCTTCCAAGGACGGCATTACTATGGTACCCCCTTGAAGTTTTCAATCACCCCTCTCTCGGGAGCTAGAACGGTAAAATAATTCTATTCGGCAGCCCTACCTACATAGTAATCGAACTACAGCCAATTACAGCTGCCCTCTACACGATGGGGCGTTTGAAAACTTTAAGGGGATACCATAGTGTGATCGGGCTCTTCGTGCACCATCTCAATGTGCACAGAGAACTTTTGCGTTGTATGTGATCAGATATTCTTGCTCATGGGGATTGAATTTGGAGTAGCATACGCTATCCAAATCCTCTTTAGGCGCGCATTCGTCTAGTCGATGTCTCCAAGGAATCTATCGTTACGTTCTGTCTTCAAGAGGGGTTCAACTTTGAGGCGCTGTATGTCAACCTTGTGCTGATCGAGCAGCTTTTGACGCGCGGCCTTGACGTCTTCGACCAACCGCTTGATCGGAGCCTTGCGGGCTTCGCACGACTCTTCCAGCGCATCCTCCATATTTTTATCAATATGTTCCGCCTTCTTTCTCAGCCACGCAATCTTAATTTTAGCGGCAAAACCTGCACCTGGATTTGCAACCTGAGAATCCTTTTCCATGATTTCTAATCTAATCCTCGAACCCTCTCTCGTGACAGAGTCCTCAAGCATCTCTGGACGTCTTACCAACCCCAAAACCTTGTCGCTCTTAAATCTGTTGCTGCATCATCAAAATCTACCTTGATGTCTTCACTGCTCTTGCATCTGATGTCCTGGGCGCTTCCGCTTTTCTGAAGCTTTCGATTGCATGGTCATTTTGGACGTGTCCTCGCTTGTGTAGATGCGATCAACAACAGGGCTTGTCGTACACGAAGGCGTTTGCTGTGTTGGTGCGCGTGTTGTTTGTTAATTTGGTCGTTTAATCGTTTACTCACTCGCTACCAGCCCGCTCACTGCATCCCAGTCCAATCATAGTCCCATTTCTTTCAGCTTGTGCGACAATATGGGCCAGTTGAGTGATAATACTACAAAAGTTGTAGGATATAGGATGATTTGTTAGCCAATAGAACGTTAGGCGAGTTAAGGGTAGAAAGGTGACTTAGGTGCAGAAAGTGGAAGGTCTAGTACAGAACTATGTAGCAAAATGTAGGATAGGAATAAAATACAGCTTTTCTAGTAGGTTCTCTTCCTATTGGAGATGCCTCCTCATCATACAAAAAACACCCTATAACATATGCGCTAGGGACGCATAAGGGAAGTAGGATAGCATAGGATCAGCCACACGGGGGAAGAGAAGAGAGGGGAACATAAGATAGAAGCTCGAAAGACCCCTAATTGACCCTGATTAACCCTGACCTAGTAAATATACACCTATCAGATATATCCCTCTACGTCACCACCTTATCCATCTGGTACAATACAGGACCCAAGATCTTGGCGATCATATGCTCATCCTACATATGATCATCACTAAACTGGCCCTATATTTCTATATTTTTTTTATTGTAGTTTAACGTCCTTCTCAGCCTGAAAGGCTATATAAGACGTGTAGGTTTAGGACCTACAGGTATCTGCGTGGTGTTTTCTAATATATGATTTATTTACAAGGAGGGGTTCGTCTAAATGAAGGTGAGGCTCGTAGCCTAGGGTAGTTTTAACGAGTAGCTTTCTCAGTCCTTTGTTAGGCTCAAAGCCTAGAGTAGTTTTAACGAGTATCTTTCTCAGTCCTTTGTTGTGTAGGAAGTATGCAGAGCTAGTATGCTAGTCTAGTTATCTCTTTTACTTTATATTTCTATATTGTTCTAATTGTTTTCCTACTGTTATTCCTTCAATGCGCTTGGTTGGAGCTAGTCTTCAGTGACCAGGGAGCGATGCTAAGTTTGGTGGAACAAGATGGTCATATCGAGATAGAGTACGATGTGATTGTAGATTTCCTGACCTAATAGCTATAATTTCGGCGTCATCGTTGTATAGAAGGCACCGTAGAAAGACCGGAATTTGTTGTCTTCGTACCTAGTAGTTAGACGCAAGCAGCAGTGCTCGTTAGATCAAGGCGTTTGACCAAGTAATTCTGCTTGCACACAATGCATAGCACCCACCGAAGATCTGTATCAGTTCTGTAAAACTCCTCGAAAAATTTCTACCTTTCGTTGGAGGAGATAAGACGCCACATTATCAAATACAACAAGAATTATCAACTACGCTTTTGCCAGGATTCTGGCAAGACTTTGCATTCAGTGCGAAGGGCTCCAGAAGATGACCTTGGGGAATATGTACAAAGCACGTGGGGCACGTAAATGAATGTTGCATGCGTCATTTTGCTAACGGAACGTTTAGGTGGGATATCTGGGGTTAGGCCTATCTCAGCCGTCTTGACCTACCAAATCTTGTTTGTTGTATTTCACTTTGAAAAGCAATTATGTAAATAACGATCAATTGAGAAATTCACAAAGATGAGTTCAACTACTCGGCATTGTTGCTTGCGATCATTGTGAATGCGTGCCGATACCAGGACAATGTAGACGAGATGACGAGTCTCGAGTTCATTCATTACCATTGAGACAACCTGCTATTGAATAAAGACGCTCGTTTCACTGACGCCTTTCTCTTATGCGCACTTGACTTCCCGTTCCACAAGGAATTTCTTGTGCGTTAGTAGGTTCCTATAACACGCATGTCACTGTTGATGTGAGTTCCAGATGAATGGTCACTGCGTATTGCTCTTATATTCATCATAAGTGCGTGTCCGCTGAAAGGCGATAATATCTGAGGTTTTGCGTCGCTGGCGGTCCGGGTGTTCACTGATCAACCAAGCTCGCTCGCTCGCTCTTATCTCTCCCTCTCGGATCCTACTTCTATAGAAAAAACAGTTAGTTCAACCAAAACCTATAAGCAGTGCTTCGTAGCTTTGACTCAATCATGTTCCACCGCCTAGACCAACTGGCCCCTCAGTCCGGCCTAGACGGCTCTTTCTCCTGCTATACAACACTTGATCGCCTCCCCCAACAAGCCTTCGCTCTCTATCTCCTGCGCCGCTGCGCTTACATCATCGGCCCAATCATGCGCCGACATGGCTGGACCGTCCCAATGCTCCATGAGCTCTCTCCGTACTCCTCATGTGACGGTAAATGTCTGACCTGCAAACGAACTACTACGAAATGCTCCAGCAAAACAACCGAGACTATCCCACTGAACATACAACTACGCCTACGTGAAGCTAGCGATCCAAGTCAATTCGTTCAAATGCATAGCTTAATTCGGACGCTGCTGCATGAACTTGCTCATTTTGCGTATAGGCGACATTTCGTGGGGTTTTACAAGTTCAACGCCGTGCTATTGAGCGAGCTTATCAAGGACGCTGAGGTAGGGGAGCTGCGTCGACGTGTGGATCGGGGCGATGTACCTGAGGGGATTGCGGGCATGGATGAGATTTTGTGTACCATAACAGGAGATCTGAAGAAGAGCTTTGCGGAGACGATCGGCGTTGGAAAGAGAGACCGGTATAGATACAGGGTGTGATGATCGTCTACGGAAGCGTTGTACTAGAGCTGTATTGGGGGTTGACTAGAAAGGCCCATTACACGTTCACCGGATAGCAAGAGAGTGTCTCATGAGCCTGTTCTACACACTCAGCTATATTCTTCTTGATTGAAGGCCGCTCAATTAATGAAGCTTGTCTGAGAGTGATGTCTCGGGTTGTTCACCAGCATCGGATCGGTGAATCGTGAAAGATGACGACTCGACAGTTGTATACCTGATGTTCGCCCGCATCGTTGTCGGCGCCCAGCTCAACATCAGCCACCAAAACATCTCCCACATTGTTCCCTCGAGCCATTCGCTGATTATGGCCTCTCCAATAACGCCTATCCAGTACGTCTGCCCGTCTTTGAACCCAGCAAAGCTCGACCATCTCAGGAACGACGCGGCAAAGCTCATCTTCTCCTGTCCATCAGCATTCCGAAGCACAAGTTCCGTTTCAACAATGCATTGTTTCCCCGGGTACAGGGTAACGTGTTCACGTCTAGTAGCCCACGAAATTTCCCCCATCGCCATTGAAACAACATACCTCCCTTGTGTTGCGTGGCACCCGTTGTCCGGTCTCAATGTCGGTGAATGTGAGCCTAGGATGATGAAGGATCTTGCCGTCGAAAAGACTCGTGTAGCGTTTGTGCAAGGTAACGGGCTAATCGTGACGAAGTGTGGAACTAAGGCGGATGTTCAAGCTGGTAGATTCGTCGATGTCAAAATCGGCGGGCGAGGCGGTTATTGCGACTTCGATATCAGGAAGACTGGTCATGCTGCTTTGGAAGAGTTATCTATAATAAGCAGATAGCAAACTTCCTTGGAGCTCTCGGGTTTACTCATGAATTTATGGAGAAGAGGACGGGGACGCGGAATTGCTGCCTTGACGCGTCCTTTATGCGCCAGCATCTCTCTTGCGCACGTTTGGTCAGCATCGCTACTAGCATGCCTACAAGCGGACACGGATGGCCATGCTGAGTGTGGCAGCTGATAGCCAAATCGCTGATGGTGACATGGCTCCATGACGTCGTCAATGTCATCACACCTCGGCCCAGCCGCTTTGAGCGCTAGCGTGCCCACGAGCCATCAACACGTACTGCTACGTACGAACTCCGCCAACGACACTGCAAGTCTCTCTGCATACCCACAATTGCGAGTCTCAAATCCAGAAGAACGTAGAGCAAGTTTTAGATGCCGATAGTACAAGAAAGAAGCCCCCGAGCACTGACCACACAACGACACTGTGTCTGGGACAGAGTGAAGGTGAAAGGGAAATGAGATTGAAGCAAGATCGAGTGATAGCAGTAGTGATCAGTAGGTATTGTGACCGAAGTTAAGTTTTATTTGAGAATCCGGTTGAAACGGGGAAGTATGCAGTTCATACGCCGCGTATCAGCCTCTTCTACGTTCGGAAGTATCGCAGGTCACCTCAACTGATTTTGCCTTGAGGGCTGTTCGATTCAATTCTATAGTGTCTTTTCGGTGAACTTGCTCACCTTGAGACGCTTTTACGTCTTCACCTCGATTAACAATACCAGCCTTCAGCCTTCACCACCCAATGAGGACGCAGACGGCCAGAAGGTGCGTCTTCACCTTGAGACAATGGCAGCTTATTGAGCATCAGTCGCAGCCTTCGACCATTAGCCTTCATACTTAAGTAGCTCAGTCCCTTGGCAAACTCCATCGTCAGAACACTCAGCTTCCTCTATCTTCTCATTTCGGCTTTTTACTTTACAGCAAATTTCTTCAGCCCTTAAAACTCTTTACTTCAATCCTACATCTTTTCCGATACCAAACAAATCGCAATGTCTTCTTCTATCCTAACTTCGGTTGAGCTGGTCTCCTCTGACGCTGCGGCTATGTTTGAAGCTGCCACAATTCTTGCTGGACTTCGTCATGCGCGTCCCAAGACACCTTCTACACCCCCCGCAAGGTCTCCATCCGTTATCCTCCCCTCTGTTGAGCTGGTCTCACCGAGCGATCCATACTTCAGAGCCACTCGTGCTGCAAATCCGTTACACTCTCGCTCCACTGGAGGCTCTTCTACATCAAGTCCTCATAACTCTGGTGCCTCTGGCCTCAAACTCAAGCTCAGGTTTCCCAAGGAATCCACTGCAGCCCACTCTGGTCTCCTCCTAGCAGATTACCCAACTGGCTCACCTAAAGCTAGATCTGGCCGCTCAGGTCTTAAGCTCAAGCTGCGTTGCATACAGTCCGCCCTTCACGAATCCTCCCCGAACCCCATTGCTGGCGCTGGCCATAAGCGCAAAATCACCCAACTCGTCACCCACCCTGAAGACGACACCGACTCCGAGATCGATATCATGCCTCGCAAGCGTCGCGTCAAGAAGACCGTCGAACTTCCTCCCAACCAGCCTCCGATGCCCATCGTGGCACCCACCATGAAGAGAAACAAGCGCATTCTCGACCCCAAGAAGGTTGGCCATGCAGCCCTAATCGCCGCCGCCACCAAAGCTGGCACCGAGTACTACGACTCGGACGTGGACGATGTCGCTGGCGACGTCAAGGACACCACCAAGCCAGAACTGTTCCGCAACGTTGCGTGGGGCGCATACGCCACCGACTACAGCAACGACAACGACTTCCAGGCGCAGCCTGACTTCACCCAGTTCGTTCCTGGCCGGTTCGAACTGCTCCCAGACGGCACCGCGCGCGACCAGAAGCACAAGCTGGTCGTCAAGCTCCTCGACAAGAACGGCAAGAAGCGGATCTTTGCCAACCCTCCGCCACGCGACTGGGCCTCACAAGAGGCCATCACGGCGCTGAACAAGCGTACTGTTCAGCAGATCCGGCGCAACACCAGCGTCCGGTTCCGTGAGGTCGTGCAGGCCTACGTGGCGGAGGAGCGACAATGGATCCTCGCCAACCTCACCGCCGGCAAGCCCACCAAAGGGTGGAAGGCCTTTGTTGAGGCGTTCAACAAGACGTTCGGGGGCAAGGTCCTCCTGGGTACGGCCGGTGCTCGGCCCTTCAGGAGTCACTCCAGTCTCACCAAGGAGGTGGAGAGGTTTGGAGCTGACTTCTATATGAAGGGTCGGGTGCCGGTGCCGGCCAAGAAAGAGGTCAAGAAGGAGTGAGCGGCGGCGGCGGCGGCGGTGGTGGTGGTGGTGGAACTGTGGGTGCTGGCGGTGAGCTGGGCGCTGGTCGTCCGTAAGTCTCACCTGGATGATCATTATCTAGTTGCGAGCTGAGGCTGGTCCCTTGTAAGTCTCGAGGATGGAGAATGCACACATATACCCTCCCACTACATACAAGACAGCTCATGATGATTGATGTTGATTTCAAAATGCTTTGACTGCTTCCAGGCTATCCTATCATATATGCGTTCACCAACGAAGTCTTCCTCGACCCCCTCCTCGCTGCTACGTTCTCTACTTCTCCATCTCATTATACATATCAAGCCTCTTCAGCCCTCACTATTCAGCCTCTACTCTTCGCTCAAAACCCCATTGTAGCCATCTCAGCGATCAAGTCCCCTACCGCCCGTGTCTTCTCCCGTTGCCCCTCCAGCATCGCCTTCAAATATTGCATGACCTGAAACCTCGCCATGTTCATGTGTGCTGGCTGTGTGTCTTCCGAGTTTGCAAAGTGATACATCAGATCCAGCAATTGTTCTCCGTCGCTCTCGTGCGAGTTGCCGGAGTGACGTGATGAATCTGAATCGCTGTTACTATCGTAGAATTCCGGAAGGTTTTGCATGAGCATTGCATCATGCGTCAGAGCTACGCCTCCGTTGTGAAAGACGATTGCCTTTGGATAGTTGAGGATGAAGTCTAGGTCTGGCAAAAAGGCGACTGAGCTGATTTCGCCTTATAAGACGCGCAATATGACTTTTACGTAGCGTACAAAGGTTTTAGAACTGAGAATGGATTTGGTCACCTGGAGGACTGTGTAGGTGTAGCACAGCGTGTCTTGGTTCAGTTCCATGACGAATGCCTTTATTGCAATTATTTGCAATAGGATTCGGAGTTGTTTGAAAGCTTGTTATAACATACTATGCAGAGACTTTAGTATCGCTCCTAGTACTTTATGAAATCGTGAAGACTGAAGAGACTTTAAAAGATGCATGCAATTTATTATGTCAGGGCCGAAATAGCTTTAGACGATTAGAACCAAACATGGTTCACTCGACCAATAGCTGTCGCGGAGAAACAAACCTTACACAAAACGACTACTAAATGATAATTGCCTTGATAGTGACCCAATCGCGCTTTCAAAAAGTCCTGATTAGCGCAAAATGACTGCAAAGGGCTTGAAGAAAGCATGGAAGCTAGCCCATTTTCTTACCAGTTATGTTCATTGACTATCAATCAATTCTCACGCCGCGCACTAACAGAGCCTGAGAAAGAATTATTGTGACTCCACGATACAGCGTCAGATATGTGGTTGAGTGTAGTGCAGTGATGCGTCTACTGCACGGTGTTACGAGAGGGTGCTTCGAAGACTTGGCTGTGGATGGTGACGAGACTTAGGACATATAGAACAGTGCGTATTAGCTATCATCTTCAAAAACGGTAAAAATACTTACATCATGTTCATAATACGGTGTGGCTATAGTCCAGGGATGAATCCAGCTGGCATGGACCTTGACGTGAGCTGGGCTAAGCTGCGGGCGTGACCTTTCACCCATGACGCTGTCCGGGTAGGCGCTACCACTGTAACAGGCTCAGGCTCAGGCGGAACAGATAACTCGGGAGACAGCTAGAGCGATATCGCACCCAAGAGGGTAGCAAGATCGTTGACCCCAATCCGTCCATTAGCCGGCATTTCTTGCGTAGAGCTGCCAAAGCAGAGATGCAAAGCTTGAAGATCTTGTAGAGCCTTCTCGCGATGCTGTACCAATCTTTCTTGCTCCTCGAGTTCTTTATCTTGCTGCGCATCTTTTTCCATCTCAGCTGCTGCTTGCGCACCGTCTACCGGTAAATCTCTATAGATAAAATCTGCTACCACGTAACGCGCGACGAAGACGTCCCCCTTAGTAACCCTACTTCTTTCATAGCTTAGATTGATAACATCGTAAAGATTAATGCGAGAAGAAAATTTCTAGTAGATTGCCGAACGACAGCATCCGTTGGCAATGACACGGGCCAGGTCCATCTGATCGACACTGTGGTCTTGCATTTCACCATAATCAAGGATGATATTCTGACGAATCGGACATCGCGTGTGGCGTCTTTTACATGCTGGCTTGGAACTGCATAACAAGCTAATCTCGTCAATTTTTACGTCTTTTTTCACCATGCCCTTCACGTAGCCTACAAGTGTTTAGTCAGAGATACCTACACGAGCTGAGATACTACCTAAGTATCCCAGCAATGAGCTATATCACATTCAAATGGGTCTGGACGAAGTGATGCAAGAGGGGAAGACCTCATTCAGATCTGAATTCTAGCGCTTGTTCCAAATATCCTGAAGATGTGCGTCGAAATCCAGATAGGCGTGCACGGAGCCCAGTGAATGATACAAAACAATACATGCACGTGATAGCGCGAAACCAGTCCCTCCCCATCCCACCATGTATTGATAATCTTTGAACTTCGTAGCGAACTACCCATACTCGTACTTCCGCCACTCCAAATCATCCAGCAATCTTTACACCTAGTCTGATCAGTGCCAATCGGAATCATGTCGACGCAAGAGGTTCCAGTAAGTGGCCGCTTCCCCGAAAGGAACATCCACGTCCGATATGGTCGCATCCACGTCCAAAGTATGACCGCTACCGTCGCCATGACCGCCCCCGAAACGCCATTCGCGAATAACACCGTCCAAGTTATCAAGGTCGAGATGTCATGTACCGGCAACCTTGACACCCACACCATTCTCATCGAAGATGCTAATATTCTCCGCATGTTTGCGATGAAGGATAGGTCTGTAGTCATTGATCTCAGTCCTATCGATATTGCGATAACGATCTTCGCGTTACAGCCTACTGGCCCTATACCAGATAACGACGGGGAATCAGACAGTGACACGGACTTTGAAATGCTCAACGAAACTTGGAAAACCTGTCGACTCGTATGGGAACATGATGCTGGGATTGCCAATTTGAACAAACAAACATCTAATGCTAAGCGGAAAGCTGAGCTTGCTGCTCAGGCGAATAGCGGTTAGTGATTACATTTCCTTCAAGTTCAGTGTTTTTGTAGCGCGTCTGATATCCCCTTATCGGCCCATCGCAAATACTAATATCTTTACAGCTGAGCGCCCTAGACGCCCAGCAGCGCAGCCAGATAACCTTAAATCTGAACATCGGCGACCAGTATACACAACAGGACAAGAGAGGACTCCGCAGTTAGTTTCACGTCTGGGAATTGAAGACGGCGGCTCTTTCAGTCCGTCAGAGGCAGATTTCGAGGTGGACCGACACGGAGAAGTCGAAGTCCGGTCGAAAGAAGAATCGGGAGACAGTAGCGAAGAAGCTCTTGGAGATCAGAACGAAGCAGACTACTGTGACGATGACAACGACAAGCATTTCGAAGAGCCTACCACTGCAAAGCCCAAGCGTTCGCAGAGTACACACAAGGCCTTTAAGCCGTCTCAGAAGCAGCTAGGAAAGGGGCCTGCCAAGTTCACTTCACATGGAGCGCCCCGCAAATTAAAGCCTAGGGACCCAACAGCAATGATCTTCCCGAGAAGTATCATCACGACTGGTACCGCGGGACACGTTCTGCGACCTCTGATGGAAGAGTTGGGCCACATCCTGACGACAGACGCTGAGCGCCAAGAGTACATGGATCTCGTGTGGACGCGTCGTCGAGCCGCCTTAGGTGACGATGCTGCCAAGCAGGTCGTAATTGACGATCTCGAAAACTTTGTGCGTCGTCACGACATTGTGGATCTGCACAACCTGTGGGCGCGATGGATAGAGTCTGGAATCAAGACCGTCATGCCCATGTACAAGCTGGTCGGAACTGGTGAGATGGACGCGGCCGAGAGGCTCAAGATGTTCGAGAGGAAGAAGAAGGCGCGTCGGGGTTGAAAGGTTAGAGAGGTTTTCGCAACGTTGGGATAGTGTGAGACGGTTCGGCGCGGGTTCATTGAGTTAGGTCTTGAAAAGCGGGTCAAGAGAGCTCTCGGCGGGAGAATGTTCGGGTACCTGAAGGGCAGGCTGCCTCTCGCTGAGCTACACGATCGGGTATTGGATAGATCATCGTATTGCAGGTGTTGAGCGATCACGATTAATGCGCGGTAGAATCGCTGTATGAGTGAGCGTACTGCAAGACTTGGATGTGGAGATGTCAGCTGCAGGGAATGATATACATAATGAAGCTCCTACTCAGAGGACATTGGTTTGGAAGGACACGGCCGTGGTTATCGTTGGATGTCGTGAAGTTTGGCACTATGGGTGTTGGCGCTACGGTACCGAGGTGGACGGCGTACCGAGGTGGACGGTAAGAGAGGCTTAAATAATTTAATATTAAGTAGTTAAAGCGTATAAGTTAAATAAAGAAGAAATACAGCTAATAGGATTTTGTAGTTATTACAGTAATTAATAAAATTTATAGTTAGGTAAGAACTATAGCTAATAAGAAGGAGTAATTAGTATTCTAAATAAGCTTTCTATTTAGTCTCTCTCTTAAAAACCTCTTTAAGCTAGACTAGACCTATATTATTATTAATCTAGCTAGAAGAAAAAAGCTAACAAATACTAAGTACTTTTTGTTATTAATATTTTTAACTTAGCTTAATTTTAGAGCTCTAATAGCTAACTAAAAGATAAGAGCTAGGGATAGAGCTGTACTATCTAAACAAACGTAGGCTAGGATAGTTACTTACTCTCTAAAACTATTCTAAGTTATAGCTATTACTCCTTTTTAATTATATATCCTCTTGTTAAACACTCTTTTTAACCTTCTAGTTACTCTAATTATAAAGCCTTTCTTATCTAAATTAAAGATTTAAGAAAGCCTTATATTATATTCCCTTATCTTCTTATGTAGTAACTTAAAGTAAACGCTATATTAAGCCTCTAAATTAGCTTTGTAGCGATTATAATCTATTCCTGCCTGCTAGCGTAAGATAAGATAGGTAGGATTCTTGTTAATAAAGCAAGTAACCTAGCTTTTAAAACCTCTCTACTAGCTAAAGATAAAGCAAAGTTGTGTATTATTACTTATATAGGTAGTGTACATTATTTAGTAAGCATAGTAATATACTGTAGGAGCTTAGTTTCTTAGTGTAGGTAAAGGAGTTAGTAGGCGAGTTAGTGTGGTTAGTTTTGCCCTTAGTGCCTTCGCGTTAAGGTTAAGTGTACTATACTATACTTTTCTGCAAACTTTGTATATAAGAAAGATACGCCTAGTGCGCGCGAATTAATTTTATTAATTGCTTCCTAGATTAGATCTATATTAGTAGAGTTATTAGGTGTTAAAAAGGTAGTGTTGTTTTGGTGGGGTGCGCATAGTCGAGTTTTGCGCACCCCACCAAAACAACACTACCTTTTAACACCTAATAACTCTACTAATATAGATCTAATCTAGGAAGCAATTAATAAAATTAATTCGCGCGCACTAGGCGTATCTTTCTTATATACAAAGTTTGCAGAAAAGTATAGTATAGTACACTTAACCTTAACGCGAAGGCACTAAGGGCAAAACTAACCACACTAACTCGCCTACTAACTCCTTTACCTACACTAAGAAACTAAGCTCCTACAGTATATTACTATGCTTACTAAATAATGTACACTACCTATATAAGTAATAATACACAACTTTGCTTTATCTTTAGCTAGTAGAGAGGTTTTAAAAAGCTAGGTTACTTGCTTTATTAACAAGAATCCTACCTATCTTATCTTACGCTAGCAGGCAGGAATAGATTATAATCGCTACAAAGCTAATTTAGAGGCTTAATATAGCGTTTACTTTAAGTTACTACATAAGAAGATAAGGGAATATAATATAAGGCTTTCTTAAATCTTTAATTTAGATAAGAAAGGCTTTATAATTAGAGTAACTAGAAGGTTAAAAAGAGTGTTTAACAAGAGGATATATAATTAAAAAGGAGTAATAGCTATAACTTAGAATAGTTTTAGAGAGTAAGTAACTATCCTAGCCTACGTTTGTTTAGATAGTACAGCTCTATCCCTAGCTCTTATCTTTTAGTTAGCTATTAGAGCTCTAAAATTAAGCTAAGTTAAAAATATTAATAACAAAAAGTACTTAGTATTTGTTAGCTTTTTTCTTCTAGCTAGATTAATAATAATATAGGTCTAGTCTAGCTTAAAGAGGTTTTTAAGAGAGAGACTAAATAGAAAGCTTATTTAGAATACTAATTACTCCTTCTTATTAGCTATAGTTCTTACCTAACTATAAATTTTATTAATTACTGTAATAACTACAAAATCCTATTAGCTGTATTTCTTCTTTATTTAACTTATACGCTTTAACTACTTAATATTAAATTATTTAAGCCTCTCTTACCGTCCACCTCGGTACGCCGTCCACCTCGGTAAGGCAAACACTCGCCGCACGTAATCGCCTACCCTTTTTTTACCCTTAACGCGAAACTAAGCTTGTATAATATATTAATTCTCTTACTAAGAGGCGTACACAACCTTCGCATTTAATAATACGCAATCTCGCGTTGTCCTTGCTTAGTAGAGACGTTTTAGAACGCTAGGTTTCTAGGTTCCTCTGCAGGAACGCGTCCTATCTTATCTCTCTCTAGCAGGGCCTTATAGATCGCAATTGTTACAAAGCTAATTCACTAACTAAGTATAAGTTATACTTTAAGTTGTTAGACAATAAGATTAAAGTATATAATATATAGCCTTTTTACATTTTTAATATAGATAAAAAGGGCTTCTTACTTAGTGTACTTGGAAGATTAAAGAGAGTCTTTAGTAAGCAGCAATATAAAAAAAAAGTTATTTTAGGCCTACAGGATAGCTTTAAAAAGTAGATTATAGTTCTAGCCTGTATTTATGCGGATAGTACACCTAATTTTCTATCTTTTATTTTTTAGTTAACTGCTGGAGCTCTTTAATTAGCCTAGGTAAAGGCAATTAATTTAAATAAGCACTTAGTTTTTGTTACCTCATCACCCTTAAAATGAACTAACAATAATATAGGCCTAGCTTAGCTTAAAAAGTCTTTAAGAGAGAAACTGCACGTTATGCTTAAACTAAGTACTAATTACTCTTTATTAATAGCTATTTATCTTATGTAACTATAGATTTTCTAAATTATTATAATAACTATTAGATCCCAGTTGCAGTATATCTTCTTTATTTAACTTATAGGCTTCAGCCTTTTAATGTTAGAATGTTTAGGCCTTTAGCATTATGTCAAGGTGCGTTGAATTGACTAAAGATGCAGGGAAAACAGTAAAGAATTAAATAAAGAACTACAAAGGCTATCTTAGCAAGCTTATCTACTCCTTTGTAAGGTCTGTGCTTAGTACTAGGAAAAGGTAAAAGTAGCTACGTAGCAGCTACTAACGTGGCTTAAGAAAATAACGTAGAGCTAAGAAGAAAGTTAAGCAGGCTAGAAGAGTAGAAAAGCTAAGCAGGCTGAGAAGGGCTAAGTAGAAGGGCTAATACGCCAAGCTTACAGATGCTAGGTGCACACAGACACCTAGGATCTGTAAGATAGCAAAACAAGGCTTTTTGTTAAGTACTAAAGACGTTAGAGCTTTAGCTCTTTACAGTACTCCCCTCTTTAATAAAAGTCTTAAAGTTCTTCTAGTTCTATAGTGCTTCTATATTTTCTAAGATTAAAGCTAGTTCCTACGTTAGTTCTAGGTATCCTACCTATTTAACTAGGTATTCTTTTCTTCTCCTTATGCTTCTTTCCTGTAATAGGCGCTTTACTAGGTACTCTTTTTTGCTGTCTATTTTAATTAGTAAAGGTTTACTGTTGTCTTGTAGTTAGCTTAGTAAGAGATTTAAAGAAGCTAGCTAGAAGTTATAAATATCAAATACTAGGTGTATCCTTCTAAAAGTATTTAGCTTTATAGGATTTAGTCTAACAATTTTAAGTACTGTATACTTTAAATTCTTTTAATTAAGTTTTTAGCTAAGTCTCTTTGTTTTATAGTAGTCTCTTAGCTTTAACTAAACTTAATTACTTATTTAAAGCTAAAGTAATTGTTTTCTTTTCTTGTTTACTTAACATTCTTGTTCTTGTTAAAATTCTGCTATTATAGCTTAAGCTAACTTAATACTTTGCTAGAGTTTGTTAGCTATTTTTTCTACTATCTAGTAGCCTTCTTGTATTCTCCTTCCTTAAGCTTAATTCTAAGGTCTATATTTTATTACTATTTAAAGAGAATCTACCTTGTATCTATGTTGTAGAAAGAAAAGCAACATTTTAGTTAATTATGCTTGTCTTACTACAATCGCCATTTTAGCTATCCTTAGGTTGCCTTTCTAATTTGTTTAATCCTAATTATAGAAAGCTTGTAAGTAAGCTTATACTGCAGAAATTATTTATTCTGTAGAGCCGTTAGTTTTAGAGTAGTATCTAGAAAATAAGTATTATTTAATCTTTAGTAGTTTACAAAGTTAAGTCTAAAAGTAGCTTATAAACTATACTCTTTAATTAGAAGTAATGTAGTCTAGTAACTAGTAGTAAGCTACTACAAAGTTAATAAACGCTTTAGTAACACTTTTTATAGTAATGTTTTTACAGCTTATTAGAACTACATCTTTGCTTAGCTTATTAGTAACTACTATTAGGTTTGTGTAACTTTCGCTTTCTAGTAATCCTATAACAAAGTTAATTAATATTTCTTTCTAAATACGCTCTAGAACAAGCAAAGGCTTTAACAATTCTTATAGGCTATCTTTTTATAGTTTTTTTCTTTTACACACTAAGCAGTTTTTAATGTATTACCCTACTATTTAGCTAATAGAGGGCTAAAAGTACTCTCTTACAAATGCTTAGTAAGTAAAGTTCTTTTCTAGATGCTCTAGAGCTCTAGAATAGTAGATTTTATAGATAATTCTAATGCGTAAAAGGTCGTTATTTAGTACCTATTTTTAACTATAGTATAGCAAGTTTCTAGAATTATTTAATTAGTGTTTAAAAATAGAAAGCTTAAAGTCTAGCTTTGTTAGAAATTAGCGTTCTTCCTTGCTAACTGCTTTCTAGGCTAGCTAGTACGTGTTATCCTCTTCTTTAGCTTTGTTCTAAAGCTTCTCTAGATTTATTTATTCTTAAAGTACTATTGCAGTATAGCTATTGCAGCTAAAAGTTTTAAGAGTCTCTTCTTCTTCCTATTCTTCTATTTCTAGAGTTATTGCCGTAGATAGTTTAAAGACTTGTAAAAACTTTTTAAAAACTTCAGCATTTAAACTATTTGCAGGCATATCTTGTTGTCTTAATAATAAAGTATTAGCCCTAGAGTTATTAACTCTAGGCTTATAGGTAATTTCTATGTCAAGAATTTTTTTAAGAATTTGGCCTATTTTATCTATCTTTTACTAAGCTGCCTAGGCTTTCTTAAATACTCTAGGTTTTTGTAGTCTGTTATAACTAGAAACTTCCTTAAAAAATGTAGCATAGCATTCTACTTAGATAAGTAGTAAATAACTATAAGTAATTTCTTGTTGTGTATCTTGTAGTTGCTTTAAGCGCTAGTTATCTTTTTTAAGTAGTATATTACTAGTTGTAATCTTTTTTAATTATTATATTGTAAAAGGACTCTTGCTACAACGTAGCTAGAAGAATTGGTTTTTAAAATTGTTTTCTTGTTAGAATCCTATTAAGCTAGTACTAGTTTAGAAATAAATCGCTTTTTTAGCTTGTTAAAAGCTTCTTGTTCTATTTTTCCCTATTAAAAGGAGACGTTCCTAGTAAGTCTTGTGAGCAGGGCAACTATATTAAAGTAGTTCTTAATAAAGTGTTGATAAAAGTTTGCAAATCTAAGAAAACTATATACTCTTTTAACATTTGTTAGTGTATTCTATTCTTAAATAGCTTTTACTTTCTTAGAGTCTATCTCAAGTCATTTTCTAGCCTTAATAATATATTTCAAGTATTTTGTGCTTTGTATATTAAACTTGCATTTCTTAATATTAAGAGGTAACTTAGCCTTGCCTATAGCTTCTAGAACCTTGTTTGTATTGCATTAGTATTCTTTAAGCGTGCTACTGTGAAGATCGTCCGAAGATGATCTAGGTTGGTTCTCGGGGAATGAACGAGTACTAGGGACACGGGGTGTACTAGCACGATTAGAAGATTAATGTAATAGTACGAGGTGTGTTAGCACGATTAGAAGATTAATGTAATAACACAAGGGTTAAGAAACAAGTCTTAATCTTTAGATTAATTACTAAGATAAAACTCTAAGTTAAACACAATAAGCTATAAGGGCATATTGCCTACTACTATATATATAAGGAGTTCTAGAGATCCTACAGTGTACTATAGTCTTAATAATCCTAAAGTCTATCTAGACCTTTCTAGAATTCTAGGATATCTACAGTCTTAAGGATCCTAAAGCCTAGCTAAGACCTTCTAAGATTCTAGGACTCTAGCACTAGCTACGTAATCTTTTTATTACCTAATTCCTAGGTCTGTGCTATTAGTTATTAGTACTTAAGGTAGTAGTGCCTTACTCTAAGCCTTAGGTTGTAACACTGTTTCTCCTCTCTAAGCTTAATATCTTTATAAGCTGTCTACTATTATCTTATTTTGCTAAGTTCTGTTATTATTAAGCTAATTATATAGAAGCTGTAGGTGTTTTTACAATAGTTACTTATACTTACTACGTAAAGTCATAGTTGCCCTGTAAGCTGTCTTCTCTACATAAGAAGTGTAAAAATTATATTTATTTTAGTATTTAGTCTTGTAAGCTAGAGGCAGTTCCTTTGCCTAACTATTCCTCTATTAATAGAGAAATAAGTTGTTTAAAAAAGATAGAGGATAAAGAAGAAGCGCGTCTACGTGTAGAAGAAGATGTTACTAAGGCGGCTTTGTTGCGTGCGCGTTTAGCGCGTAAGAAGCTAGTAAGGCTTTAAAAATAAAAGAAACTTCTGTGTTAGAAGGAGTGGGAGTTGTTTAATGAAGGAATAGGTTTTATTAAGAAATTAGAGGCTCTTAAGGCTTGTAAAGAACTAAATTCTATAGTTCTTTTAGCAAATCCTAAGGCTACATTAGGTGCTACTGTTATAGACTAGTCTCTATTCTAGGGTGTTAATAATACTGTGCCTAAAGCTAGTAGTAGTTTATAAGGTACGTTGTTTGTTTTGTTCTTGCTGCCTAAGTATTTTAATATAGTAGTCTAGTTGTAAGGCTTAGGTAGGTTATTTTTATTTCTGTGTGTGTGCTAATGTCTTTAGTTTAGTTCTTAGTACAGTTGTTGTATTTTTGCAATATTTATTAGCAGTTGGTTAGGTTTTTGTTAGGTTCCTATATATTGTTACTGTCTAGGTAGCCTAACTATTTAACTAGGTATTTCTTGCTATTGTTGTTATTCTAGTATCTAAGGATTCTCTTAACTTTAAATTTATTTTCTTCTTTTATTTTGTAATAAAAGGTTTTCTAGAGTAGTATTCTTAGGTCTGCTAGTTCTAAGATATTAATATAGAATCTTAGGTAGATCTTTGTGTCTAGTAGAAGGTTAGGGGTATATGTTACTAGTCTCTTCTAGTTAAGAATTAAAAATAGTCTAACTTTAACGTTGTTAAGCCCTTTACTAGGTTGTTTAGTGCAAAGACTCTTTGTAAGCAAGTATACTTTATCCCCCTTCTTTAGCTAAGGTGCCGTTTTTTGTTTCTAGTTAACATAAAAAGACACTTAAGAAGGCCTAACGCTAAAGCCTTTTATAAGTAACTTATGTACTAATTTTAGCTTATTAGCTGTTGCAATAGCTACTTTTATTTTTAGACTTAGAAGTGTATGTGTAAAGAGATTTAGGTGTCTCCTGTAATTTACGTAAAATAGAGTCTATTTTGTAGGCTTTAAAAGCTTGTTGTTGTATACTATCTATGCTATAGGTAGTAATAATACCTAACTATTCTGCTATTAATTAACATATATCCTAATGTATGCTTTTATTATGCGGTTTAATTGCTTTATTTGTCTATCTGTCTACAAAAAATACGCTGTTAATAGCTTTCTCTTAGTTCTAAATACAGCAAGTAATATTATTTAAAATTTTAAGGTAAAAAGCTTGTCTCTATTACTAATAATTAACTTTAGTATACTATAATATCTTATAATTTAGTTATTAATAATATACGCAAGTTGTACTGCTGTAAAATCTTCCCTAAAAGTAATATACTCTACTTGTTTTGTAATTTAGTTAACTACTACAAGAATTGCGTTGTAAAATACTTTTATAATAGGGTCTCTTAAGACTAGTACTCTTATAACAAAGTCTATAGAGATATCCAACTATAGTGCGTTAAGTAGTTCTATTACTTACATTTCTTTATAAGATGCATGTGTACTATGTTTATTCTTCTAATAGTCTATGCACTTAGTAATAAAGGTAGTAACTTTATCCTTTATTCCTAGAAACTTGTAATTTCTCTTAATAAGTTCTATAGTTCTTGTAATACCTAGGTAACTATATACTAGGTTATTATAGTGTTGTCTAATAATTACTTATTTTTAGGGTATCAAAGATGGTGGTTGTTGTTGTAGTCAAAATGGGTTTTCCAAAAAAGTGAAAAGCAGCTGCCCTCTACTAATCAGTCGCAAAAGTCAAAAAAAGATTGTGTGTAGTCGACGAAATTCGAACGGTGAGTGGATGAGGTCCATGCGCTAAGCGCTCGGAGCAGAAAAGCTCAGACCACCGAGCGAAGTCTAATAATTACTTCTTGCAATTCTTCTAGTACGTTATATGTAATACACTTAAGTAGATTAAGCGTTTATACTAGTCCTAATGATTTGTTGTTATTAACCTATAGTATTATAGAATTAGTTATCTCTTTTGTTCCTGTAATGTTGTGTCTATAGCTAAAAGCATCTACTCTTTTGTTATCTTTTCTTAGTATATACACGATCTTAAACTTGTGTTATTCTAGTTCTTTTAACTTTTAAATCAGCGTTAGTTAAGTCTTTTAGTAGTTATAAAGTTAACTAAGTTCTTATAATTTATAAATATTATAAGTTTTAAGCAGTTTTTAGCGTATACTCTCTAGTATCTTACGCAGTTAATAATAGCTAATAGTTCCTTATTGTAAACATTATATTATTTCTCTAGTCTTAAAAACTTAAAAGAATAATAAGCAATTAGGTCCTATTTTCCTTTATACAGTTAGCTAGTGTATCCTCTAAGTGCAAGGTCTAATGCGTTTATTTTAAATTGTAGTAGCTATCCTGCTTAGAATATATAAAAGTATAGTAGTTCTATACTTATATTCTTAAGCGTTTAGAAGGCGTTCTTTACTTCTTTACTTTACTTAAAGGGTATCTCCTTCCTTATAAGTCTTATTAATACAATAGCAATTTTATAGTAGTCCTTAATAAACTATTAATTAAAGTTTAGAAATCATAGGAAAGATTATATTTCCTTAACTATTATTAGTTATAGCTATTCTTTAATTACCTCTATTCTTTCTTTACTTATCTATACTCCTTGTGCCCTTATAATATATTCTAAAAATGTAGAGTAGATAAAAATATTTTCTAAGTATATAATAACAAAGATATTTAGGTGTGCTCTTAACATATTATTAATAAGTTCCTAAAATATTGCAAGGGCGTTTATTAACCTAAACAGTATAATAGTATATTTATAGTATCTATATCTTATTTAAAATACTATTTTCTATTTTTTACCTTTCTTAATTTTAATAATGTAGTATTTATCTTGTAAGTCTAGTGCTGTAAAGACCTTAGTATAAGACAATTAATCTCTAAGTTCTATAATATTTAGTAGTAGATATTAATTCTTTACTATAATATTGTTTAACTTTTGGTAGTTAACATATATTCTTAGTAGCCTATTCTTCTTTAGTATAAAGAGTATAAGAAATCCTACTTGTAATATTCAAAGTCTTATATAGCCTTTTATTAAATTCTTGTCTAGCTTTTCTCTTAATATTTTAAGTTCTATCTCTAATAATTAATAAATTAGTCTAAAGGGTAAAGTCTTCCCTTCTTCTAAGATAATCTTATAACCCTAAAGTTAGTGTCTTAGTAAGGCTTTGCTATTTACTACTTCTATAAAGAGGTCCTAAAATTCTTTATACTTTTTTAGGATATCTAGAGTAACGTGTGTTTTTAAAACTCTAACTTTATAATCTAGAGGAGCTATTCTAGGATCTATTAAGTTAAACCCTCTTATTTAAGGGCTATTTTTAGTTAAAGTTCACTGTCTCTTAGCAATATTCTTAATCTTCCTTTTATTTACTATCTTAGTTATTAAATATATAGGCTAGCTTGTAGTTACATTAAGTCTACAGCACTTAAATAAGAACTTCTTTAACTTCTAGTTAATTTATAGGTTGTGTTCTTATAACTAAGAAAATTCTAATATAATATTATAGGTAGCTAGTCTAAAGACGTCTAGGTCTATCTCTATTTAGTGTTCCTAGATGTAGAGCGTCACTTAGGTAACCTTATAAATAATTATTATCTTGCTTAGTATAGGCTAACTATTAGCTATATGTAGTAGATAGGGTTCTTATTTCCTTAGTAGTTATAGACTTGCTACTAGCACTGCTTAAGCAGAAATAAAGTTAGCCTATGCGCTAAAATCTACTAGTGCCTATATTTAGTTTCTGTTAAGCGTGACTATAAGCTTAAGGAGGCTTGGGAGATTTATTACATTATTCTCTTTAGTAGTTCTAGGTGTCTAGGGCGTTTGTCTAAAAAAGATTGCGTGCTAAATCTATAAAACTTCTTTATAATAAGGTGTTTATTGTATTTAATATTAAGGCATGTGTGTTATAAGAGTTAGTTACAGTCCTATGCACTAGTTCTGTTTTTATTATTCTTTTACTGCGTTATATGCATCTATAGAGTCTCTTCTAGATTATTATGTCTATAGAAGTATAGGCTATATCTCTTATCTTATATATATACTATGCATTTGTTGTTAGAGCAATTATACAATTAGTATTTGCATCTAGGCATTCTCTTAAACTTCTTAGAAAACTATTCTAATTTACTTTTATTAAAAAAATAGATTATATAGTTGTTGTGTATATATATAGTCTATAAATACTTTATATATTCTAGGTTGCGTAGGTCTATCTAGTAGTATGTATTCTTAGCGCGGCTATTATTTTAAGCCTTACGCTATTGTTATATTACTTTAAGTTTATTATAAATTTCCTTTGTCTCTTTGTTTAAGAGCTGGCGTGTTAGCTTATTCTAGGAAGCCTTAGCTTCTTTAGTCTATTTCTATACAAAATTATTATATATAGCCTTATTAATAGTTACTACTAGAGTAAGTCCTTTTTTCTATAGCTTCTCTAGTAAATTAGTATACTAGCTGTAGTCTAGGAATGTTTCTCTGTAGAGTTCTATAAAGATTTCTTTAGGTTGTCTAAGTTGCTTAAGTAGGGCATTAGTCTTCTCTGCTAGATCTGTAAGGCATCTAGTCTCTATAAGTAGTAGTACCTATATACTAATATTATGTCTATCTTTAATAGTATAGGTAAGGAGTTTTTATATATACGTAGGAACTGTCTTCTTGTTATATACTACTAGCTCTTCCTATGTAATTAGTGTGGCTAGTCCATAGCTTTCCTAAAACTTAGCTATCTTGCTGTATTTAGTTTCTTTTACTAGGGTTGCTTTTATATCTTTATCTAGCACTATTTTAGAAATATTATTATCTAAGGTTTTCTTCAGCGTAGTTATAACTAAGTTATCTAGACTATTAATACTTACCTAGTTCTGTCCTTAAACTGTAATAGTAGGTTGTGTAATAATGTTCTATTTATTGTCTAGATTATTGTTAGGTTTTGTACAGTAAAAAATATTAAGTTATTAAGTTACTTTGCCTTAGCTTTAGTAGTCTTGTTTTATATAACTTTTCTTACTATATTTATAATAAGTAACCTTCTTGTTGCTTTTTTTATGCGTAAACTTCTTTCTTTCTAGTTCTTTATTAATGTTATTAAGGTGCATTAGCTTATAGCTATTAGTAGTGTAATGCCCTAGGGTCCTAGGTATATAGTTTTGCTAACATTCTTAGTTAGGGTACAGGCGTTAACGTACTTAAGTTTCTGTGTTCCTAGGTGTATAATTCTCTAGCGTAAATAACTATTCTTTTAATATAAGCTTTTATAGTTTGTTACTAACTTTAATAGTTTTAGCTATAAGTTTATTAAGTGTGTTAAGGTTAGCTCTGCTTTACATAAGTTCTTATTGTATAGTAGTTTTAAGACCTTATTAGTATTTCTATATTAAAGCGTTGTTGTCCTATTTAATAACTATTTTGTACTGTTAGAATTTAGTTATATAGTTAGTAGTAGACTTAGTTTGTTATAGTCTCTAAATCTTCTGCTCTACAACTACAGATTCTTTAAGGGGTAAGAAAACTTCTTTTATCTTAGCTTTAAAAGCATCTTAGTTTTTAACTAAGGCTGTGTTGTTAGCTTTTATAATAGCACTGTCTATATAGTGTTAAAAAATTAAGTTAGCCTACTTCTCTGCATCTCCTTAAAGATACCTAGAGGCTAAGACTACCTTATTATTATTATTAATCCTGTCTCCTTTAATATGAAAGTATCTATTAACTTAGAGAAGCTAAGCGTTAAGCTTACTATAATTACTATAATAAGTCTTAGGCTTATTAGCGCGGCTTGTAGTCCTCCTAGTGAGGGAATTAGCGGGTGTGTCCATAGTAGTATTACTTATCTTAAGAGTGTTTAGAGTGTGAAAATTATCTAAAGATAATCTAAGTTAGTTCTTAGAGAATAAACAAGTAATAGGGACATAGGGTGTACTAGCACAATTAGAAGATTAATGTAATAGTATAAAGTATGTTAGCATAATTAGAAGATTAATATAATAATATAAGAGTTGAGAAATAAGTCTTAATCCTTAGATTAATTACTAAGATAAAACTCTGAGTTAAACATAATAAGCTATAAGAGTATATTGCCTACTACTATATATATAAGGGGTTCTAGAGATCTTATAGTGTACTATAGTCTTAATAATCCTAAAGTCTATCTAGGACTTTCTAGGATTCTAGGATGTCTACAGTCTCAAGGATCCTAAAGCCTAGCTAGGACCTTCTAGGATTCTAGGACTCTAGGACTAGCCACGTAATCTTCTTATTACCTAATCCCTAGGTCCGTGCCATCGGTTGTCGGTACTTAAGGTGGTGGTGCCCCACTCCAGGCCTTGGGTCGTAACAGCTATTAGTGTAAATTAATACAGTATCTAGGTAGACTAAGTAGAAATTATTAATGTATTTACAGAGTGTCTAGTTAATATATTACTTAAAGGTGCTAAAAGCGTTTGCTATGCTAAAAAGAGTAACTAGCTATTTGTATAATCTAAATCTTGTTTTAAAAGCAGTCTTCTATTTATCTTCTACGTGAATTTTAATTTTGTGCAAGGCTGCAGAGACGATAATCTTAGTAAACTATTTTACTTTAGTAATACTGTTAAGCGTCTCCTAGATTAATAGCAAAGGATAACAGTCCTTTTTTATAATTGCGTTGAGAGCTTAATAATTAACGCAGAACTGTAATCCTCCTCCTAATTTCTTAGTGAATAGAACTATAGAAGGGGCTGCAGAGCTGCTAGCTCTAATCTATCTTTTATTTAATAGAGATATAAGCTCTTTGCATAGAACTAGAAACTCTAGTGTACTTATACTGTATAGAGGACCCCAAAGAGTTTCTTTTTCTTTTCTACTTTTATCTTTTTGTAATCTAATTTAGTGATTAAATTTAAGTCTGCGTAAAGGTAGTAGTACAGAAGTAGTTTTTAACTTAAAAATCTAAGCTATGTGTTAGTACGCTTTAGGAAGTAGTAATAGAATATCTACTTTTTTTTTAGAAGCTAAGGCCTTTTTAATATCCTTGAAAGAAGTAGTAAAAGTCTAATTAACTTGTCTTTTTTTACTTATTTTATATAAGAGTAATAGGCTGTTGCGTTTACTTATTTTAACCTTTTATTTTCTAGAATAAGGCGATCTTTAGTGCTTAGCAGTTTAATCCTTTGTTTAGAAGAGTAAATGTAGATTAACTTTTTAGGAATAGCAATAGTAACCTCTCTTCTATTTATCTAGGGCCGTTTAAGTATTAAATGGTATCTAGGGTGTGTAGGAGCAATATAGCCCTAAATAGTATCCTTATATCCTTTAATATTAATCTCTAACTTAGCAACTTTGTTAATAGTTCTAAGTTTTTCTATAACTCCTTCTAATCTACGCAGCGAAATAGAGATACACTGTAAACTAGCGTTCCTAATAAATTAAAGGCTAATAAGAAAGTATGCAAGGTCTCCTGTATTAATAAAAGTTAAAGTAAATGTGTAACCATCTACTAACATTTTAACAGTAATTTTATTACTGCTTAGAACTTTTTTAAAACTAGCCAATTTCTTTGCTAAGTTGTTTTAGCTTACGTGTAGCTCTTGCTAGTGACTTTAAGCAAGAGCTAATCTTTTTCTAATTTAGAATCTTAGTTTTTTAGAGTGTTTTTGCTACTTAAGCTTTCCTTGCTAAGCTTTCTTGCCTTTGTTTTTAAGAACTTTAATACAATAGTTCTCTTTTTCTCCTTCTTCCTTAGCGTCTTCTCTGTAGTACAATCTACAGCTAAGTGTCCTTTCTACTTGCAGGTAAAACAACGTCCTTCCCTTATTAGCCTATTTAGTTCTAGATTGCTAAACCTGCGTGGCCTAGCCGATCTTCTAGTAAACTCTATTCCTTCTATATAATCTCCTGTAGGAGGAGGAGGAGGAGGAGACGCGCGTTTTAGCCTGTATTCCTTAGGCCTTTCCTGTCCTTTTAATTATTACTCTATCCTGTACAGGTAGTCTGCGATTTCAAGAGACTTGTTCTGCAAATTATTTAAGTCTAAGAAGGTAATACTAACAAGCTTATCCTAAAGCTTATAAGTAAGGCTCTTTTAAAAGAGCATTATCTTTATGTCCTTATCTAAGTTGCTGTTTAACAGAAGCAACTATTCCTAAAATTCTATAATATAATTACAGATACTTTTTTTGCCTTAAAACATTAACTAGAGTTTGTTTCTAGCTCTCTTAGAACTGTATAGATCTCTAAACCTCTAATTAAAGAAGTTTAATAAGTGTTTAAAGTTCTAGGCGTTTAACAATTTTATCTAGTTAAGGTAAGGCAGCGTTAAGGTTACTGCTAAGCCTTTAAGCCTGCTAAAGGCGTAATTACACGTTCTCCTTTTTGTGTTAAAGTCTTTTTAGTTGTTTTCTACTTTAGTAGTAAGCTGCTTTTTAAAGATTTAGTACATCTTTCTTATTCTATTAAAAGCATTTAAATTAAGTTGCTTAAAACGCTTTAGTGTTGTTGCTAGCTACTAAGTTAGTTTTAATGTAGCAAGTAGTGTTAGTAGCTAAGCAGGTAGCTGTTCTTATTCTAGTTTTATTTCTTTAGAGGCTAAGTTAATAGCCTTTTAGATAAGAAAAGCTTTTTAAATTATTGTTAAAGTTGCTGTCTTATTTAGTTTGCTTGCTTTGCAGAGACCTTCTAGTGTGTTTACTATCTTAGTCTTATTAACACTATCTTAGTGCAGTCTTGCTATCTAGACAGCAAAGCTTCTAGATGTAATTTCTACCTCTGCTATTATTGTATATAACCACTAAATAAATAGTACTTGTATTGTCTAACAGCAAGGATTAGTTTCTAGGGCTACTAGTAATAAAGTAAGCTTATTTAACAGTTTATATTATAAAACGTTCTAGGTAGAGTCTTGTATAGCTAGGTATCCTTTAGCACTCTTCGTGCTTCTTCTACTGTTAATTCTTAATAGATTTTTAACAGCTTTAACTAAGATTAGCAATCTAATGAATTAAAGTCTTGTTTAGATATAGCTCTAGGGGGCTTCTGTGCGTAGATATAGCTCTAGCTAGCTTCTTGTCTAGATACAGCTCTAGGTGGCTTCTAATTTGACGTAGCAGCGCTACAGAAGGATTTAATTCTAATGTAAAGGTGTGTTAGATTAACTAAAGATACAGGAAAAATAGTAAAGAATTATTTAAAGAACTACAAAGGCTATTTTAGTAAGCTTATTTACTTTTCTATAAGGTCTGTGCTTAGTACTAGGAAAAAGGCAAAAGTAGCTACGTAGCAGCTACTAACGTAGCTTAGGAAAATAACGTAGAGCTAAGAGAAAAGTTAAGCAGGCTAGAAGAGTAGAAGGGCTAAGCAGGCTGAGAAGGGCCGAGTAGAAAGGCTAATACGCCAAGCTTACAGATGCCGGGTGCGCACGGACACCTGGGATCTGTGGGATAGCAAAACGAGGCTTTTTGTCAAGTACTAAAGACGTTAGGGCTTTAGCTCTTTACACGTTAGCTTACTTAAAAGAGTTGTTAAACTTCCTCTATCAAAGCTATAGAATTCTTTCTTTAGCAAAAAGTAACTCTTTGAAGCTTTTTTAAAAAGCTTAGTGTACAGCTTTTAAAAAAGAAACTATTATAAGCTCTTTTAAGGCAGCTAGCATCTTACTACTAAATCCTAAAGTTATACTCTAAAAATTCTAGCAGGAGGACTCTAAGGCTTCTAGTTTAAATAAAAGCTCTTCTTCTATTCTTAGTAGAGATTATTAGCTTAAAATTAAGTTTGTTATACGTTAGGAGGTAAAAGAGTTTAATAATCTAAAAGTTAAAAAGCTTTGTTAAAGTCTCTATTACCTCTTAGCTCAAAACAGTATACTTGAAGAAGAAATTTAAGGCTTAAGGGGGGCTCTCAAAGTTAAGACAAGATACTAAAAAAAAGCTACACGCTTTAACTTAATAACTCTAAAGAATACTATAGTAGAGCTATCTTTTAGTAACCTAAGAAGATTCGCCAAGCTAAGAAGGATAAGATAAAACAACAACAGCAACAATGTAGTGGGCGGGCCTACTAGGCCTTGCATGCAACTACACACGCCGACCACTTAGCCAAAAGGCTAGCACAAGACAATAGAGCGTCTGATTGTCTTGCGTAGTTGATACTTATAGTCTGCCGCCACGCGGCCGCGGCTCGTAAAGTGAGGTGTACAACTGAGGTACAACTGAGGATCCACTCTAGGCTTCAGCCTATTACAATACCCCCCCGCTAAATAAGTACTGCGCTGCCCCTACGCTACTACGCCGCCGCGCGCACGTGTGCGTGTAAGCTAAAGTCATCGCTAAGCTAGGTTTACCTAAGCTAGGTTTTCTAAGCTAGGTTAAGACTTAAACTATTAACTGCTCAACCCCTCAACCCCTCTAGACTTTAGACCCTAGGGTGCTCTATTGTAATGTAGTGGGCGGGCCTACTAGGCCTTGCATGCAACTACACACGCCGACTACTTAGCTAAAAGGCTAATACAAGACAATAGAGCGTCTGATTGTCTTGCGTAGTTAATACTTATAGTCTGCCGCCACGCGGCCGCGGCTCGTAAAGTGAGGTTTACAACCGAGGTACAACCGAGGATCCACTCTGGGCTTCAGCCCATCACAAACAACAGCAATTACAACTCTAAAAAGTTAAAAAATCTAAGTTAAAGAGGCAAGCTTAATTATACAAGCTTTTAATTGCCTAGAAGAGGCGTGTTAAGAGATAGAGGCTTAAAGAGGTAAGGGAGAAGGAGCAGGCTAAAAAGTAGGCTAAAAAAGAGCGTTAAAAAGCAGCTCGCGAGGCTAAAAAAGCTATACAATTATTTAAAAAGGGTAAGCGCAAAGCCTTACAAGGCTCCTCTTAAAAGCAGAAGCATTAGAAACGCGTTGTTGTTAATTTATCTTATGTACAAGCTCAGGTGGCTGCACTAGCTATCCCAACTTAGACCACCCGCCACAGCCGCACTATTAAGGTACTAAGTAAATATAAGTAGTACAGGTTGATCGCAATGCTATAATTACTACAACATTATAAATTCTCATAATAATAACTATTGGTGGTGGTTGTACTGCCTTATTTTTGATAATAGGATTTTTAGGTGGGGTGTGCAAAACGCGTCCATGTGCAAAAGGTGTCCAAGCACCTTAGTTGGGTGAGAATGACGTCACCACCCGCGCCAACACCCGCCCGCAGCAACTTTGCTATCTACGATTAGTACACACTTTTGCCCACTCTTGCCCAAAGGGGTGCTTGTACACCCGATGCTTCTGATATTAGGCAACGGCAAAACTACACTGTCTCGTGGTCATGAGGAAATCATGGTTCAACACTAGTAATACTACAAGGCAACATTTGGTGATATTCTTGGGGTGCTCTCACTATCCGGATAGACCGTAAGGTATTCACCGTTATGGCACTGTCACTTCCAACATACTAATCATAGTTTTCTATGGCTTCAGCAGAACACAGCATCGCATTTCGCGTCTCTCATTCCCCGGTAACGACGATAGAGGGTTGCTCTCTTTCCCATACGAGAATGTCCGACCTCGATCTTAAATGTTGTTTTAATTACTTTTATAGAATTCACCAAAAACAGACCCATTTAGTCCCACCATAACAATGTCTACAGATATCGCTTGGCCGTCTTGTGCTGCCTGGAAATCACCCCAAGACTGACATTAGTGAAAGTTCCATCGGATTTCATTGGCTGTGTAGTAGTTTCACCGCACATAACTCCACTATTGCACCAATGTGAGTTTTGTGAGCTCGAGCCATCACAAGCTTTAAATTCCTTACCATGTTGACATTGCTCGCGCTTTTCCAAATATGTGATATCAACCTCTTAGTCCTTCAAGCGGTACACCCAAATTTTGAACTACTCACCATTAGCTCATAGTCCGTAGTCTCGACAACCCCCGGTATTTTTAGATTAGCACAGCTGGAAAATATGACGCGCAAGATGACCACCGCGAGGAAACCAGATGGTAAAACGCCCCACGGATCTCCTCCACCGCCGTCCGCGACCACCCCTCTCCCTCCGACCAGGAAGTCTCGCACTCCTGCTTCACGACTTGCAACGGTACACAGAAAAGTGCGATACGTAAGCGATCAGAACAGTGTTCTAGCGGCTACCTCTGGTGACGAAGAAACAAAGCAAATAGATAGGAAGCATAGGTCTGATAATGATGTCCAAAACTCGCTTGAATCTCAAACCAGTGGAACCGAATCAAAGCGGCGAAAGACTGTCAAGCTCAGCGCAGATCCTGGTCCACCCAAAATCCGACGAAGAGCTCCGTTTGAGTGGGAAAGGAACCCAAACCGCCTCGGTGCGATACAAAAAGATCAAAACGACCACAATTCAAGTACTGGGTTGCAAGATAAGGACTACAAATCGAAGGTTTACGAGATAGAACGCCTGCAGCTAAAGACGGACCCCATGGCAGACGCTACCCCAAGACGCTCTCAGCGTAAGAAAGACGTTTCGCCCGAAACCATTCCTGCTCCTCGTATGACCCGTGGCGTGAACAGATACGGCTTCAACGTATGGGTTCCGTTTACCGAAGCGACCGACGTTACAATAAGTGGCAGTGAGGTAGAAGCGATTGGACAATCCTGTTCTGTTTCGGACACCTGCACATCTGATGATGTATCTATCGATGATAATCCAGATGCTGCTGCAGTTGAACCGCGAAATGGAGTTACCGAAGGCTCCTCTCGTAGTTATGGTGGAGGGGTCGGTAGGGAGGACGTCCGGATAGAAGCTGTTACAAAAAGACACAAAGACTGCACGGATGAAAGCTCTCTTGACGCACAAATGGAAACTTCTGGGAAGAGTGACTTCTGGGAAGAATTGAAGATGCATCGGGCGAGCAAACAAGGGAACCAACCAAACTCTAACCGAGACGTCTACATGGATGACGTTGATTTCACTTCAGAAGGTGGCACAGTACAGGCCCGTGATTATCAAAATACAGATCGCAAAACCTCTCGCTGTACTTTGCGAGGCTCGATACAAGGAGAAGAGACCATTGCTGCGGAAGACACGGGCCCAACGACAGCAGAAGTCAGCATCAAAACGCCAACAGCTGGCTCCTTGTATTGGCGTGCAGCTGACAGATTAACATCAACTGGCGTTCATTTCTTCAACATACCTGTCGAAGATCTGCGCGAGATGACACGACTCCAAGCCTTCGAGCAAGCGCAGAAGCAGCGCCCACGATCTTCCGGTGAGCTTCACGCCTTGTTCATTTCCGCGGTCACGGACAGCCAGTTCTTTCCCGAAGAGTACACACTCGCTGATTCTAGGGTAAAACTTCAAGCAGGTCGAATCGCGATGTACGGTGTTCGATTGAGAGAACGAATGGCCACAACGCGTATGCTTGCCGCTCGTGCGACGCAACAGCCGCGAGATTTAGTCGACCGACTTGCAGCAATCGCCGAAGAGGCACAGGGAGAGCTTGCTGTGGCTCAAAAGGCACTTGATGAAGACATCCAGGATGTTGTCATAGCAAAGCAAGCTCTCAAAAATGTGACAGGTGTACCAGTTCCAGAGCTGTATGATATGGCGGCGCAAGCGAATACGTTGCGGCAGAATAACATGATCAACGAGATCAACGCTTTTATTGCAGAGTATGGAGCACAGATTTTAGCGCAGGAGGATGATGATAATGTTACCAGAGGTGCAACTGGAACAAGATAGTTAAGTAAAGCATCTGGATGGTGGACCTGGGATGGTGATCAACAGCAAAGAACTGGGAAATTATCAGAATGAGCTTGGAACGATTACGGGAATTCAATGTGAAAAAAATAAGGGCGGAAAGCTACAACAAGTGTCAGTGTCGTCCACTTAACGACTAGAACGCCGAATGTCGTCAGGCCTGGCTGGTTTGAAGGCGTCTCTTGGACGTAAAGAGAGCGCTTCAGTGCACAGTTCAATTTATAAATTATAGAGAAAGAACGACAAAGACGAACGGATAGAAGTGTATGATTTTTGACGTCGATGTGTCTGCGATATTTCTCACATTTACTTGATGATACCGCCCACTAAAGTGTTTACAGAGGGGTGACAAAAAGAAAAACGAACTAAAAAAGTTATAGTTTTCAATTGCTGATAACTAATTAACGTAATGAGCTAGTCTACATATAGTTAGTGATTTGAAAAGTCAAGAACTTCCTTTTAAAGTTAGGCTACTTAGTAAGCAGCTTAGTCAGCACGCTTGCGCCTGCAATCTCGCTTGAAATAAGATAAAAAAATGTAAAAATAGAACTAACTTTTTCTTATTAGAAAGCGTATTAAGATGTATAAAAATAGATAGTGTTTTATAAGCTTGTGTAAGAATTATATAAGCTAATATTAAGCTATAGTATTTTACTTACTAAAAGTTTAATTAGCATTATAAAAAAAAGAGGTTGCTTGAGTAAACATTTAGTTAAAAATAGATTACTTATCCTTTTTTATATAGTTTACCTTTCTATTTTTAATTTTCTTTTTTAAAATATATTTACAATGTCTTCTTAACTTTTTAAGTTGGAAATTTTTATATATTTTACTTACACAAAACTACTTACTCTCTTTTATTAGTACTATACTAAAAAAGCCTTCTAGTTGTATTTATAATACTATTTAATAGATTAGAAAGAAAAACAATAATCTTTTACTAACTTTTAAGCCTACTATAGGCCGCTCTACTAAGATTACAAAAAGAGTTAAAAGAGCTATTAATAAAGACTTAACTAGAAGTCCTAAATGGAACAAATAAGCGTATATTAGACAAAAATAGTTTACTTCTTTCTATTAGAAGCCTATAATTGTCAGATTTGGGAGGTTTGCGCAGTTGATCAGGGGGTCTGCGAGATTAGTTAGGGGTCCTGCGAGGGTGATCAGGGGGTGGCGCTAAAGGACGCTAAACGCGCTAGCGCCGCCAAGGCCCACACAGAATCTGGGTGTTAAAAGGAGCACCTGGAATCTGTACAATTGAAAAAACAGAACACAAACAACTTAATAATCACTACAATACCATTATTATAAGTTATATGATTATTATCTTATTAGTTTTAACAACTTATTATTTCTAAGAATTAAGAGTCTTACCGCCTTAACTAAACGCGGATTCAGAACTAACAAACACAAGAAAACTCTACAAGTAATTAACAGGATGTCTACACTACCTCTATAAGACTTCTCTGTGATCCTTACTAATCACACAAACTAGATGTCGCAACGTGTATATGTATCCTCTAGCCGGAGCGCGATCTATCGATCGGTCGGTATTTTGTTTCCGACACTAGATTAAATAGATCTGCTAGATTAAGACGTGCGCTAACTCCCTACGCGTGTTGGAGAAGATAGATCTAAACTTTACAATTAAACTTCTTACTAAGCTAAAGGTGCCTTAAATGCCTTAACTAAGAGACTATTAAGCGTCGCAATAAGTGATTAACGCGCACGCTGCAACGTACTATGCTAATTACGGCGGCAGCGCACTTATACTACTTTTTATACCTACTTAGCCTGCTAATTTAGCTATAAACGTGAGAGCCTTATATAAAGAAGATCTAGAGATCTATAAGCTAGAGCTAGATTAATACAAAACAGAAGATTAGAAGTACATAAAAGAGCAAGCAGCGTTTGATAAGATTATGCAAGAGATATAGTAAACAGTTAATAATTACTTATATACAAATTGCTATAGGCAAGACAATTACATTGTTAGTAGATTACTAATTTAATAGCTACTGTAGGCATTAACGCTAAAGACAAGATTAAGGAAGCTTAAGAGCAGTACAAAACTGTAATAAAAGTGCCTAAAGTAATTGCTTTATAGAAAACATAGCTTACTAAAGTTAACTATGCTACAACTAAGGGCAAAGCTGTTAGAATACTTAAGTGCTAACTAGACACGTATATTAAGGAGGACTTTACTTAAGCTATCGCTAAGCACTAAGAACAATAGACAATATTATTTATATCTTATAGGTTAAAGAATCCTTTAATTACAGTTAGAGATATAATCTGCAAATATCAAGATTATATGCAGCTTTTTTACTTATCTAAAGCAAAGTTAGAAAGGCGTTTTTTAGAGCAGCTGCAGAAGCTAGATTACTAATGCTAAATCAGAATAAGTTAGACGATTTAGGGCATAAGCATAAATACTGCTAAAATGAAAAGCCTAATAAGAATACTTAATTAAACAATATTTAAAACACCAACGTCGACTTTTCTAGAAATTGATCAGAAACAACCGGATCCTAAAGAAACTACCCCGAGGAATCGATTGCGATACTTTTCAGAGCCTGCAGCGAGGGCGCTAGCGCGCTAGAGAGGGTGAAAGGGTCATCTGCCCCCTCCTTTTTAGAGAAAAAATTTGCGTTTTCTCTTCAAAGCTTAGGCCACATGCTGAGGCATTTTAAGCTAATTAAGATTTAGGAGCTTATTAAAGCCTAACTATACTAAGAAATCACAAGAACTTTATAAAATAATAATAAAAAATAATTTGCTTCAAGGGACCTAGGAGGATTAAACAAAAGACAAATAGAGATAGAAGAAAACAATATAATAATGCCTTGCTAAGAAAAGCAAAATCTAGAGGAACTACAAAGGCCTACAAACGTTCAAACTATAAGCAACTTCTCTCCTCTTATTAGACCTATTCCTTAATACCCTATTAGAAATAAAACACTAAACGCTACCTTAGTAGAAGAAGCACTTGAGATAGCTAGGAACCTAGTAATCTAAGCAGCTAATTTAGCTGAAAACAACTCTACCTAGCAAACAAGTCTTTTAGACCTAGTAGAAGTCTTTAGAGACTATACAGAAAATAGGAGATTAAATAAGAAGAATACAGCTATTTTAGCAGACTAGATATTAAGCCTCTTAAACGTCTTAAGGGAGTTAAGGGAGAAAATTAGACGTATTAAGAAACTAACAACAAACACGCTTTTTTAGAATACGCCTATCTAGAACACGCCTTATACTACTGCAGCTACTTTTGCTACTATAGCAGGCAACAACAAAGATTAACTATAAACAAATATCTACAAAATATAAAAACCAAAGGCTACTAGCCTAAAAGCCTGCTAGCTAGTTCTAGTTAGCGAGACCCTAGCTGTATTTAATGCCTTTAAACTTAGAAATGCCTTAAACAACGCCTTTGCAACAAAAAGAGGTGTATAATTACTTATAATTACCTTAATTACAACATCTTCTAAGGGAAATAAAATAGTTACAACTACACTAGCTTTTAAAGCAAAATACCTCTTAGAGAATTAGGTTATATAGCAAGATATTACAACCTTTAAAGCTACCTAACTTATTACGCCTTAGTTTAAGGTTGTTATTTACAAGCTTCCTACAAACTACAGCCTAAAGGTAGTAAAAGAAGAAATTAAAACCTTTAATAAAGGCTTAAAAGTTATTAGTTTTCCCTTTTAGCTAACGCCTAAAGATAAAAGAGAAAACTAAAACTTTAGTTTAGCATGCGTGGCCTTTGCAACAGAGGAAGAAGCCTAAAAAGCTATTAAAATAAAGTTTTATATTCTAGGGCAAAGCCTTAGAGCAGAGAAACTATAAGTTATTAATATCTTAAAACAATACACTAAATGCTAAGAATTTAGTTACCTAGAGGCTAGGTGCTTAAAAGTAGCCTGCTAAATTTGCAGCAAAACACACTACACTAGCTAACATAAGTGCAAGTTCTGTGCTAGTAAAGAGAAACTCTACATTTACACTATATTTAAGTGTATTAACTGCAGTAAACTTTATGCAGCATACAGCTAAGAATATAAAATCCTATAAGCTAGGACAGCTAAGACTAATTAAACTAATTAGTATACTTAAAGTCTTATAGATAAATAATAATAGGAGCAGCCCTGCTATAGAAAGCGTGATTAACCTAGCTATTACAGCAAACGCTAAAATTATTGTAATACAAAAGCCTTAGTTAGTAAGAGGACTATACAAAGATACTAGGTTAATCGCCTATCTAGACTTTACGCAAATACTACTAACCTATTAAGGCCTACAACTAAGAACTCTATTTTATATTTAATGGGATTAAGAAATAGAAGTTAATCCTTATATTAGCGACAACAACAACCTTTAAGCTATTTTAATACAACTTAACACAAGAAAGATCTACGCCTAAAACATTTACAATAAAAAGAGCCTAAGACAAGGGCTAAAAAATAACAACAATCTGAAGACGCCTCCTAGAAAAGTCTACAGAATTATATTTAATTATCCTAGCGGGTTTTAATTGTCACTACTCAAGATAGAGCCTATAGGAGTGTAACCTAAACTAACAAGCAGAGGATTCAGTAGAGTAGGTAAATAACTAAAACCTATCTCTATTAATACTATAGGAGTTGGCACTTTCTTTAGAGCTTATATGCAGAAAGAGGGCGTACTTAACTTTACTTTTTTGATAAACAATATAGCTTCTAGTATTCTAGACTAGCAAGCTATCCCTAAAGTTAGATTAGACTACTATGCTATCCTGTTTAGTATTGTTAACTAAGGGCAACTACTCAGCCAGCCAAAGAAATACAACACAAAAAAATTAAATTAGAGCCTTTTTAATAATACCTTACAAGAGAAAATAATTTTAGTAAAGCTAGAGAATTAATTACTAGCGCTACTACGCGCATTAAACTACTGCTTAAGACAACTTCTTCTAAGCCTTAATAAACCCTTAGCGGAGGGCTTAAATAAAGTAGTAAAGGACTTTACATTAGCAATTTAATAAGCACTTAAAAGATCTACACCTCTTGTAAACTAGAAACTAAAACTAAAACCCTAGTAGACTAACAAGCTAGATCTCCTTAAGGCTATCTTAAATAGAGCCTTTCAAGAATACAAGCAAGTAGTAAGAAAAGAAGACAACACGCTATACTTATAATAAAAAATTACTTGCTTGCCAAGAATAAATACCTTAGAGCTATTAAGAAAGCTAAGTTTAACTATTAGAAACAGTTCTTCTAAAACAAATTGCCTAAAGAGGTATTTAAAACAATAGCCTATACAAAAAACAACCTTTTAATAAGAATTCCTACTATTAGAGGAAAAGAATCTTTTAGAATGAAGTGCTAAACCTTTAGAGAGGAGTAATTTCTACTACTTTCTTCTACACTAGCCGTATTACTTAATAATTACCATGGAAACTACAAATAGAAGTAGCTAATTCTATTTAAAAAGGAGCTCTTCACTACCTGTTAGAAAATAAAAGCTACCTTACTAGGCCTAGATAGAATTAGCTAAGAGGTTATTTTTAAAGCATACAGATACTAACGTAGGATCTTCTTTAGAGTCTATTTAGCGCTGTTTAACTTAGGATACTAACTAAGATGCTAGTAAAAGGCAAAAGGTGTTATTCTTAAAAAGCTAAACAAACTAGACTACTTAATTCTAAAAGTATATAGAGTTATTTCCCTTTTATGCTGTTTGAGAAAGGCACTAGAAAGGCTCTACTTAAAAAAATTAAGTGTCTTAGCAGAAACTACTAACCTGCTACACCCTACGCAAATAGTGTACGGGTGTAGGAGTGTATGAAGACATACTACTACGAGGGCATAAGATCACTAGTGGTCAGGTCATGCGAGAACGAGGGTGGTAAGATAAACATCTTATTATAGGTTGTATCTAGAAGAGAAGTACAGGAGTTGATTTGTAAGGTGTCTAATCCCCTTCTCGCTCGTTTTGATCCCCAAAACGAGCTATATACCTTTAGATCAGGTGGTTAAGCACTAACCTAGTGAGCAGCAGGGTATCACCCTGTGCACTAGCACATACCTCCCCTTCCTGCGAGCTTAGCCCCATTAAGCAACCTACTTAGCAGAAAGAAAAACAGCAAAACAAAGGAAATAAAACAAAGGAAACAAAAGAAATGTAAGTTAATTACTCTATATTTACCCTAGACATCTTCCCTTACTTCTTTAAACGTTTACTTTAGCAAGGTTCTTAAGTAGTAGTTGCAGCACGTGGTCTCGGCGCAGGTACAGTAGTAGGAGCAGAGACAGGAGTAGCAGGCGCTTAAGATTCTAATATTAATTAAAAGCGGCTATAATAAGGCTGCCTTATTAGAGTCGTTAGCACTAAAACGTTATCTAAGATAATAGTACTTAATTAAGAATAAACGCTAGGAAGGTGTTACGTAGAGGAGAGCATTACAGGATTTTTACTCTTCTAGAAAACTTAGCGCTTATTAGCTTTTAGGCTAAGTTCCTCTTAAAGACGTTGTAGAGAATTAGCTTAAAAGAAATTAGTATTTTACTTATTCTAGTTCTTTGTTGTATAAGGAGGGTTCTATTTAAGGTTAGTAAAGTATAAACAGTCTAGGAATCCTTAAACTAGATTAGTATAAAAAGCGTTCTTCTCTAACTCTTATACTATAGTCTATTAGTTAATAATTTGTTGCAGTATATAGTTACGATGTTCCTTAATATAGTTATTAATCTACTCCTTATTAGTGTTCTATAGCATGTTGTTTAGCTTCTTATAGACAAGAGGATTGTCTTACTTAGCCTATTTAATAAGGGCTTTCTAGATCTAAGACCTATACTTAATATAAAAATTAGCAAGGAATAGCTAATTAAATCCTCTAAACTTGTTAGCATAGCCTAAAAGAGTATAAGAAGCTGTAGTAAGGTTATAATAAGCTTTACAAATTTCCTTATAAGTCCTTATAATAGGCACCTCTATTACTTTATTACAGACTATAACAAACTGGAGGAGAATAGTACAGCAGTTGTAAGTAGTTAGGCTAGTAGATCTATAAGGTAGTAGAGGCAATAAAATTTAAACTTGCTCTTTTTTATAGATTTGCTTTACCTAGTAAGTATTAAGAGCTAGTTTCTATACGTTCCCTAGCTAGTCTATCTTGTCTTCCTATCCTTTAATAAGACTATTTAATAATTTAATGCTTATATCTTTATGCTACCTTAAGTACTCTAGTATATAGTTGTAAAAGCCTAGAAGCATCTCTGTATAGTTGTTCTTATTCTTATTATTGTATAATACGCTGCTCTAGATTATATCTATACTAAGGCCTTTAGTTATTGCTTACCTAAGGTTAAAGTTAATATACTTAAAGTAAGTTTAATTACTTTTCTTAGCATATTGAGCGAAGTAAGAGTAGGAAATTAAAGTATATTTTTTATAAAGTATAGCATATTATAACTAGTATCCTAGATTAGTGCGTATAGCCTATTAGATAAGTAAGTAGTATATATTACGTAGCTATTTAAGGTTTAGCTTCCTATTTATACGTTGTAGAATGAAGCAGTATATCTTAAAGGTTTTAATAATAATATTTTTAACCTAACTATCCTTAAATAGCTAGGTGCAGGTGTTAGTAATAATTCTTCTAGTGCGTTAGAACTTCTTAGCTTATAGTTAAAACTTTATAGTATTAATAACTTTATCCTAAGTAGGGAGTAGGTAGAGATTTAGTCTAGAAGGTTAATATTAATAGCTTAGTAAGTTTTCATCCTGCTTTGCTAGGCAATACTTGCTTATAAAAAGCTTTAAAATAACTAAATTAGATTAAAATTCTTGCTAGCGGCTCTGTCCTATGTATAGTAAGAACAGACACTTGTTAAGTATATTAGATAGCATAGCTCTTTTAAACAAACCTATAACATTTATAGCAGTACACTTATAGATAAAGTATACTCTTTTGTATAATAGGTTATTAGAGCTAGACTGTCGTCTAATATTAACCTTACAGTACTACTCCTTAATAACCTTAATACAGTCTAGATTAGTATTTAGCTTCTTTGCGTAGGCTAGCTTAAGTAGCTTAAGGAAAGCTAAGGTAAAATTCTTGTAATAACACTCTACCTAAAAAATCTCTTATTTCTAATTAAGGGTATCTAGCTCTTTGTCTACATAGGAAGCGTTGTTAAGGTTAGTATCTAATTAAGTAGCCTTCTATTAGTAGGCTAGTGTTGCTTTTAGAGCACAAAAGCTTAGTAGAGGTAGTAGTATAGGAACTTGTTAGCTACTAGTATTAGTCTTAACTTATCCTGCCTAGATGTTAGTAGCGTTACGCCACTATTATACTATAGTTGTTTTATTTTAAAACTTATACAACTTAATTACTAAGTATTAGTTAGGTTCTTAACTAGCTAATATTCCTATAGATTGCCTTAAATTCTTAGTTATAACTAATAGACTATAAGTCCCTAGAGAGCGAGTCTTAGATGTTATAAGATCTCTATAGTAATTAATAGCTTAAGCCTTATTTAGGGTCCTTCCTAGCTCTATAGTTATAGAGATAACTACACTATATATTAAATATGTCTTTACACTAAGCGGCCTATACTTAGTACTTAAAACGTTTTGTGTAGAATAGACTAAGCTAGTTTTAGAGTCTTTAGCTTTAGCTATAAGTTAAAAAACCTTTTGCTAGAACGTATAGAGAGAATTAGGCTTGCCTTACTTATCCTTTGCCTTAGTATTAGGCTATAGCTTTTATAGATCAAACTTAATATCTTCTTTCTAGGCTTGCGGCTTAGCGTAAATGTTATAAAGCTCTTTTACTTTTTACTTATTAATGTTTAGGTAAGGTGCTTAGTTGTAAGAGTTGTTCTAATTAATAAAAGTATAGATGTCCTTGTATAGCAGTTTTACTGTTGCCTAGTTAGCTATTAATACATATTATTCCTTACTTTAGTTCTTACAGTTAATGCGGTGCGCTACTATAGTATTAAAGAACTAAGTAGTATTCTTAAGATCTATACACCTTAATACAAAGGCTATATTAGTTAATCCTTAGTAACTAAGTAGCGTACAAGGCATGTAGATGCTAACGTATTCTTAGACAAATTTTAGAGCTAGCTTCTTCACTATTATAATAGCTCTACTTAGTTCTTTAGCCCTCTTGTCCTGCGTTAAGGATGCTACGCTAATAATAAGATAGTGTTCCTAGAAACCTTGAACACTACTATATTCGTCTATAAGCCTAGGGAGCTAAGCATAAAGGTTACCTACTTTTAGGATAACTTTAAGGATTAAGTTAAATTAGTAGGAGGCGTTGTTAAACTAATAATCTATAATAATACGTTATTATCTTAGAGTGTTTAAAAGGATCTTGTCTACTAAAGTCCAAATATTAATAACTCTAATGTTGTTGCTAAGCTTTTTAAGCTCTAGTACCCTGTCTTTATACTATACAACTTTAGGGATTTAGTCTATAATATAGTCTTCCTTTTTAGCAATAACTCTAAAGTTATTAAAAATTCTTAATAATCTTAGTGTTTGTAGCAGTTACTGCTATAGCTGCTTGCCCTTAGCCTTATCTAATAGCGCTAGAAGCATTATTTAAGCTGGTTAGCTAATGTAAGTTAAATATTGTCTTTAGCTACTGCTAGTTTAAGAGGGGGGGAGATATTATTATTATTATTATCTTAGAAGGTAACTGCTTTAATAAAAGGTAGTAAAGTTTATATAGTAAGAGAGTTAGATAGTTAGTAGAGTTGTAGTTCTAGTTTATGCGCAGTGGCGGTATCCTGCTAGCTAGTAGGTAGAGGTAAACAGGGTCTAAATTGCGCTAAAATAAGCATGTTTTGTAATTAAAATAGTTGTTGTAATTAGCTGTTGCCTTAAGAGTGCGTGAAATTAAGTATAGTATTAGTATAGCAGTAAACACCTAGAATTAGTAGGATAAGTAGCTTATACCTAAATTTTACATAGGAAATTAGTAAACAAGTAGCTAAAAGTAAAAGTAGGTACTACTAGCATAGTATCCTCTCCCCTTACTAAAACTATAGGCTGTCCTATAGCCTATTAGTTGTCTAATATAGAAGTATCTAAATTAGAGTCTAAGCTTTTAAAGTCTTATCTATGTGCTTAACACTTTTCTTTTATAAGACGTTTCGTAATAACAACTTAAGAATAGAGCTTATTACTTATTGCAGGAAGTAAAGGTAGTTGTAGTTTCTTATATAGCTTAGGCAAGTCTAGTAAGATAGGAATGTCTACTATAGGGCTAGTTTATTTCTAATAATTAAGATTTTATAACTTTATATTTCCTTAATCTTGCTTAATAATATCTTGTATAAGTCTTTGTCTAGACAGCTTTAATTGCTATCTAGGTGTCGTGTAGGGGAAGCGTGTAATATTAAGGTCCTTAAGATAATAGGTTCCTTTATTAAGTCTAGCTTTATAAATATAGTATAAGCCTAACTATCTTGTATATAGCTTGCAGTCTTATAATATATCAATTTTTTAAATAGAGTTCTAGAGAAGAATTGAGTCTCTTAGCTTTATATCTTTATATTGTATTTCCTTAGTATTATTCTAGTATTCCTTTTTAGCAGCTCTTATTTAGTTAGTATAGGCAATAGTATCTTTTGTAAACTAATAACTAAAATCTAGCTATATTACTTATATCGCAAGTAGCTGTATAAAGTCCTTTACTTCTTGAAATAGAAGTGTTTACTATATAGGTAGCGTAAGTTTAATAGGAAGTACTAGGTTCCATCCTATAACTAACTAGTATAGCAAGTAACCTGTCTATTCCTGTATTAAAATCCTATCTATAAGGAGAACTGTAAGCAAGTTTTTAACCTAAGGTCTTAGCAGCTTTGCAAGGGCGTTTACAATAAGCTTATACTCTTTTTTAATTTTTTTATAGCTTAAGAGTTGTGCCCTAAAAACTAGAGTTAGTTAATCCTATACATATTTAAGAGATGTAATACTACTTTAGCAAAATTAGGCCCCCTACTTACTATAAGTTTACGCGCTGTGCTTTATTAACATATAATGTCTTTATATACAAACTCTATAATTGTCTTTAACTAGTTGTTTATTAGGGCTTTTGCTTTAGGCTAGCTGCTAAGGTAGTCTCTTGTAATAACTAAAAACTTCTTTCTAAAACACTAAAGTATGTATACTATATTATTTGCAATAGTCTCCTAAATAGCGAAACTATAGGTGTTAGTAAGTATATTACCTTTTCTTTTAGAGAATTGTAGTTAATAGTCTAGATAAGTTACTAGCTTTTGCTACACGTGCTTGTATATTCCTTTCTACTAGTATTACTAAGTAAGTATAGAGTATACTGCGTTAACTCCTCTATATTTAATTACGTTCTATACTGCAGCTGTTCTTAGGTTAGTATTATCTATAACTTTCTAGATCGCAATGTTCTTAGATGTTTTCCTAAAGAGTATTCTGTCTTGTATAAAAAAGTTTAGAGCTTACTTCTTTTATATTTATAGTTCTTATAGTTTTATATCCTTAGGAGTCTTAAAGTTAACTAAAAATTAAGTATATTATTCTAACTTTGTTAAGAATTCCTAATAGAGTATCCTTGCCTATCCTGCTAGTATTAGTGTATTTACATTTTTAATTATATAATTAATAAACTCCTCTTAATCCTTCTTAGGTTTTAGAGGTAATTTTTAATTATTAGGTTTTAGATACCTTAATAGTGCATCTGTAACCACATTCTTCTATCATAGTATATACTTAATATTAAAGTCCTGTAAAAGAATTATTAATATCTACCTATTTATAACAGATCCTAGATTGTTAGTAGATAAGTAATTTAGTTAAGCAATAAGGGTTGCCGCGTTAGTTTCTATAGTAAAGTAAACACTATAAAGGTAGGTATAAAACTTCTTAAGAGCCTACAGTATAGCCTTATATTCTAACCCAGTAAAGTGCTATTACCTCTCTTGCGCTAGCTATAGCGTGCTTTTAAACTGTACTAAGTATTACTTGTTGTCCTTTTTAAGTTATTTAAAACTTGCTCCTGCACTGTCTTAACTTATATTAGTTATTAGGAATATCTTGTAATTCTTAGTGTTATTATAGTTAAGGTTTACAAGTGTAGTTGTGTTATATATAGTCTATTTTAGCTTATATATTGCTATGTCTTGTACATCTCTCTATTTAAAAGAGACATTATCTTGTAAGAGCGTAAATAGAGGTTTAGTAATCTTAGTGAAGTCCTTTACTTATAAATAGTAGTAGACGCATATACCTACAAAGAATTATACCTCTCTTTTATTCTTATATAGTAGCTAGTTTATAATCTTCTTAACTTTCTTCTAGTTAGGATAACGTCCTTATAGGCTAACCTTATAGCCTATAACCTTAAGTCTTTCTATAAGAAAATAATACTTCTTTCTTAACACAGTACCTCTAGCTCGTTTAATATTAGTTAGTACTCTGTCTAGTTGTAAGATATGCTTAAGAATATAATGTTAAACACCTAGTATTAATTCTTCTCTGCTATAATTAGTTTTTAGCCCTCTATATGTAATATTGTTAATAAAGGGCATAGTATTAGGCTAGTAGTCTCTTAAAATCTTTATTATTACACGTTAAAATACTACTATAGAGTTAGTAGTACCTATAACTATTATACATAATTATATAAGCCTAACTAGTGTTTAAAACGCTGTTATGTCTCTGCTTTCTAGATGTAGTGTAATTTAGTTATATCCTAAAAATAAGTCTATAAGCAAGATAATCTTGTATCCTATAAACCTCTTAAAAAACTTATTTACTATTAGTAGTAAGTTTAGATCTTGTATAGTAACTACATTTATTTACTACGTATTGCTAATCTATTAAACGCCTTCATCCTTCTTAAGTACTAGGTGCTATAAGTTGTAATATTAACTATTACACTTTTCCTATGTTTCTTAATTTAGGCAGACGTTAACTATATTTACTACTTTCAGCTCTAAAGCTTCTGAAATAGCAAAACTTTATACTTGCTAAGCTTTATATAGTATTATTTGTATCTTATATAGCAGACATATATTATGGTAAATCCTTCCTAATTTCTTAAATTGCTAAGAGAGCGCTTCTTCTCTGTTAAGAAGCATATGTATAAATATCTCCTTTTTTAATAGCTGTAGGTAGTCTCTAGTATATAGCTTGTTAAGTTATTCTTTAGTAAGCCTTCTCCCTTATAAAAAAGTATTATATCTTAGTTTAATTAGATAATTACACGGCCTGTTATAAAAATTGTAAATGCTTATTCTAAGGCGTTGCTGTTCTTTTACTCTTTTCTTCTAGTCTTTTTATCTAAATTCTATAGGTATCTCCTGCTACAAGATACTAATAAGTTAAACTTTCTTGTCTACTATCTTGTATAGTGTGTAAAGATCATTATATTATTAGGCATATTTAAGTAGCCTTTCTTGCATCTACTAATAAATAAGCTTATATATAATTAAAAATTTACTAAGTTTATAGTTTCTTGAAAAGTTTTTAGACTATCTAACTACGTGCGTAAACACTTAGTTTATCTAGACTATCTAATTCTTCCTACTACCCTTTATATACCGCATATTAAAGTTGCTAAATCTAGCTACTAGATTAGACTATGTAGCTTTCTATATTTATTTTACTATAGCTGCTTATATTTTGTTACCTAATCTGTTAGTAATTATATATAACTATATATTACCTGCTGTTCCTCTTTTTAAGTTGTTATTAGAGGCTTTGTTTCTCATTGTCTGTGTAGAGTAATTTAGAAATAAGTCAGACGTAATAAAGACTACGTTTCTTATACTATTTTTAGATAGGACTTAGCACAAAATTCGCCTAAATATATTATACTAAATTAATAACCTAGCGCTTGTATACTAAGGTCCTCCTAAAATTGTAAATTTAGTAATATTAGCAATAATCCTAAACGTAGTCCTAATAGTAACTGTTCCTATTTACATAGGTATATTATATATAGTCTTAATAAACAGGTTATGTGTGCTATTAGCTAAAGTAACACTAGGAGAAGGCTGCCCTAGCTAGTGCTCTATTATTTTAAATAGTATCTTTAATGCTCGCGTAGCACTTAGTCTAAGAATATTTATTTATACTTTAGTGTTAATTAAGCACTTTAGAAAGCTGCTGTTTACAGTAATCTAGTATTTTAGTAAGTTAGTTTAAGTAAAAGCTTACTTATTCCTTTACTAAACCTCTTGTATATTTTTTGTAGGTATATTGTTTAATTTATTTATTTAAAAATCTTTCTTTCTGCTTACCTTGTAGTGAGTTTACGCATTAAATTAATTCAAATTTATTACATTGTAATACGCGCTCTTAGTAGGTAGTGTATTTAGTAAAATTCTATAGGTAGGGCCTGTGCGCTTGTTTAGCTAATTAGAGGCAAGTATAAATTCTAAGTATAATTTAGCGCACCTAGCATCTGTTAGCTTAGCGTTTTTTACATAAGTTATAACATAAAGCGTACTTATACTATTTGTAACACTAACAATGTTATTAAGAAGATTACGTAGCTGTTTTTAAATATTAACTTACTCTATAAAGTCTAATACTGTAACTCCTTATACTTTCTATCTAAGTAAGGCAGTTGTAATATAGTTTAGCTATCCTTGTACTATCTCTTTAAGTTCTAAATTAGGAAGAGCGTTAATAAACTTTATAGCCTTCTTCTTCCTTCCCTACTATAAGTGCTTTAGATCTGCTAACATGTTGTCGTCTTAATAAGCTAATTAAGGTAGTTTAATAATTAAAAATAGCGTATTATAAGGTTAACTTGCAAAAGCTATATTACTCTATATTCTTTTCTACAGATACTGTATTTCTATAGGCTACAGGTTAGGGATAAGAGAGTTACTTTATATTATTTAATTACTTCCTTATGTGCTTAAATCCTTACTTAGCCTTCCTTACTTCTTTACTCCTCCCTCTTAGACATAATTACTATCCTAGTAGAGGATAGGGCTTTTGCCTTTTAAGTGCGTAGCAGCATTTAACTTAGAAATACTATATAAAGTATTTTCTTCGCCTCTTAGTATAATGTTAGCTGTATTTATATTATTAAGCTTCTTAACGTATTCTTTAGCAGAAGGAGTATAAAGTTGTTCCTAGAATTACTAGAACTACTAAAGGACGTTACTGTAGTAGCCTTAGCTTGTTAAACTAGTTACTATATTTGTAGAATTAGAGGTTTTCCCTTTAAACCTTAAGCTTAGTTAAAAGTCTCTTTTAGTAAACTTCTCTAGTAGCATACTAGAGGCTAGTCAATTAAGCATGTTATTAGTAACGTTGTAAAACTTTTAGATCTTTGCCTTTAACTACAGTAAAACTTAGTTTAATAGTAGTTACTTTAAGATTTCCTCTAAACGCTTATATAGTAGACTAAAGTAGTACGTTCCTTTCTTACTAGAAATATCTTAGTTAAAACTAACCTACTTTATCTGCTTTAGGGCGTAGTATTATTTACACTCCTTAAGTATATATTCTACTATATTATATATATTCTACTATATTATATATATAGTAGAGAGGGTGTGTCTTTGTATTACTTATATATGCTATACTTGTCTTATTAGATAACCCCTTTAGGGCCTTAGTAATAAAGAAACTATTATTCCTTTTACTAGGGAATTCTGTATTAGTTGCTTATGCAACAAAGTATGTATAGTTAGAAAGTTTTTCTAAGAGTCTCTTAGTTGTAGAATAAGCTATAAGCATGTTAATAGTTGATAGTCTAAGCTTTAAGTTGCCTAGAGACTTAATAAGGTTCTTAACTTCTAAGTTAATATCTACTAGCGTACTTGTCTTTTTATGTGCTTTGCTAATTTTAATCTCTGCTTCTCTTACTTTCTCTAGGGTAAAGGTTGCTTACTAGTTAGACAGCATAATTTAGCGCATTTTAGCATTAGCGCCTTCTCGCTCTAGCTAATAAATTTTATTTAGGCTAGTCATCTTCTTATAGTAGGATTTTAGAAAAAAATAGATCTCTTCTAGTTTATACGTATCCTAATTATCTCTATTTAGGGTAGAAAGTATATAGTATATAACTACCTCTTTGTTAGTTTGTAGTAGGCCTTAGAAGAAGAGAATACTTTTCTTTTCTTAAGGGATTTGCCTATTCTTAATACATGTATTAGTAATAGAAGTAAAGTGCGTGTAGTACTTTACTAGACTAAGCTAGTTTTGTATATATTTATAAATATAAGCTTAAAAGTATAAGCGTTTACTTATCTTAAAAGCTATATCTTTATCTTTCTACTGTTCTTTTATGTATATCTGTAACTTAGACTAATCTTTTTTAGTATATCTAGGTAAGCACTTTAAGATACAAGAGAGAGATTAATCCTTATTAGAAAAGTAGTCTAGTAGAATAGATACCCTTATAGCATTATAGATACCTTTATTATTAGCTTGTTAGTTAAAGTTCTTTAAGAATTCTATAATATCCTTCCTAGTAAAAACTAATGTACCGTGTCTTAGTTAAATTATAGTTAACACTAAGTTGTGCGTAGGTGTAGCTATAGTGTTAATAACAGAGCTTAATAAGGTTAATAGTAGATTAGAGCTAGTAGTAGTAGGTTTAGATAGAGGAAGCGTTGCGCCTTCCTGCCCTTAACCTGTCTTCTAATCTCTTTTTAATATCTAGGGTATAGTAGGACTTATATAAGTTCTCTGTACAGATAGTTAATAAGTATTAGTAAAGAAATAGACAGGGTATAGTCTCTAAGAGAAAGAATATCTTCTTTTAAGTCTTTGTAGTGTGTGTTTTCTTAGATGTAAGTATATTAATCTTTGCCTTTTAGGTACCTCTTATTTTGCTAGGTAGGCTTAGATTTATACTTAAAGCTAGTACTTATATATAAGCTTTTAGTGCTCTCTCTATTTTGCTAGATAGCACCTCTACTTAGCATTTCTTTATACATGTATTACTATCTCTATTTTGCTAGACAAGTTGCTACCTCTATTTTGCTAGGTAGACTTTAAATTAGCGTTTAGAACACATGTAAAACTGCCTCTATTTTACTAGATAGTTTACTACCTCTATTTTGCTAGACAGACTTTAAATTAGCATTTAATAACGCATTCTATTTTTTTTATTAGTAGATTTTGCTTTTTCTTATTGTTGTTGTTAGTGCTAACTTAGGTAACATTGCCCTTAACGTGGTCTATAATAGGGGGTAGTACTAACCCTCTAAAAGTAAGTCTAGTAATAATCCTAAGAATTCTATACTTACGTAAGATTGTTATATTGTTCTTGCAATAATTGTGCACTAGTTCCTTTATGCACTAAGTAGTAAAGTATGTCCTTATAGGCTTTGCTATTTGTACGGGTGTAGGAGTGTATGAAGACATACTACTACAAGGGCATGAGATTACTAGTAGTTAGGTTATGCGAGAACAAGGGTGGTAAGATAAAGATCTTATTATAGGTTGTATCTAGAAGAGAAGTACAGGAGTTGAGTTGTGAGGTGTCCGATCCCCGAAACGAGCTATATACCTTTAGATCAGGTGGTTGAGCACTGACCTAGTGAGTAGCAGGGTATCACCCTGTGCACCGGCACAATAGGAGGCAGGCTAAAAATTAGCTATTAACGCAGGACTCCTCTTCTACAATAATATTAAACAACAGAGAAAGAAAAACAGAGTTACTTTGACAGCCTTTTTAGAAATTAAAGGCGCGTTTAACTATTTATCTAAGAATAAGCTTCTAGAAAATATAAGCAACTAACAGCTACCTGCTTGCTTTTTATAATAGACAAATTCTTTTCTTTTAGAGAGGCTCTTAGAGTTATCCTTTAACAGGCAAATAAAGAATTTATAGAAGGTTAATACTAGTACACCTTGGGGAGCCTAGCCTCTCTTATCTTATTTTTAATCTACACGAAACCGCTATTCCTATTAATTACAGTAAACGACAATATATACTCCTTCTTTTATATAGACGACGTTTAAATTTTAATATTAACAATATTTATTAGGAAGAATATCAAACTACTTAAAAGAGAAATAGCAAATCTCTTTAACTAAGCAAAAAAGTTAGCTATTAAGTTTAATAGCTTAAAAACAGAACTAGCAAATTAGACAAGATTAAAAAAAGATATAAACAGATTTCTTACGCTACCTACTTAAGAGACCTTCTAGCTAAAAGGACTAGTTAGATGGCTAGGCATTTTCTTTAACAATATTCTTAAGTTTAGAGACTACTCCTATATAAGGATACAGTAAGCAAACTAAGCCTTTTTCCGCCTTAGCAGGCTAGCTAACATTAATAAAGGCCTCTTACTAAGGGCTATAAGGCGATTATACCTAGCGTGTATTACTAGCGTAGCTGACAACAGATGTTAGCTATTTTAAGAAAGCTAACAACACGTCCTTAATAGTAGGTAAAAACTACAAAACTAGGCCTGTAGAAAGATTTTAGAAACCTTTAGATCTTTTCCTGCAATGCTTAGTAAGGTAGAAGCTGCTCTATTTCTACCTAGAGTTAGGCTAGACAACACTATAAGAAGATATGCTTTTAAATTTACTTTACTAGATCTAAATCACCCTCTAAAAGCTGCTATTAATAACAACAGAGAAGAGCAAGTTAATTAAATTCAAGAATCTATTATCTTAGCCCTCTTAGACAATACAGAGGAAATACAACACTACGCCTTTATACTATAAAATACTAGGACTTTTTACAAGGTTCATATATATTAAACAAGCTAAAAGACATTAAAGCTGAAAGCTATAAGAAACTGCTAGCAGACAACAACCTTCTATTGATATACTTAGATGCCTTAGCTATAAGGAAGGCAAAGGAATTAGCGTAGGCGATGCCTTCCACAAAGGAGCTACTCTTATTAAAGAACTACAAGCAAATATAGAAAATAACTAGCTAGTTTATAACAGTAAAGTAAAAGGTATCACTTTCAGTTTAGAGAAAGCAGTTAGCCTATTAAACAACTGCTAAAATATTAATATTTATGCAGATCATTAGGCTGCTCTATTTTAATTAAAAAACCCTTTAAACAACTATAGCTAAGAGTAGCAAATTAGGTGTATTAGGGCAGTAACTTAACTAGAAGAAAAAGGCATTATCTCTACGCTATATTAGGTCTAAGAACACTAAGATATACTAGGAAACAACTAAGCAGACTCTCTAGCAAAAAAGGCTACAAAAATGAACCTCTTAACAAACAAAACAAGCTTAGTAGTTGTTAGTTCTTAAATTAAACAACTAGTAAATGTTAACTAGTTAAGCCTTGTAAAGAATTATAAGAAGAAAGCTACTAGCAAGAACTTAAGCACCTACTTAGCAACCTTTAAATAGACAATAAGAAAAAAGATACCTATCTCTTTGTGAAGATCGACCGAAGATAATCTAGGTTGGTTCTTGGGAGAGTGAACGAGTACTAAAGACACAGGGTGTACTAGCACGATTGGAAAATTGATGTAATAGTACGAGGGTGTGTTAGCACGATTAGAAGATTAATGTAATAACACAAGGGTGAGAAGTAAGTTTTAATCCTTAGATTAATTACTAAGACAAAACTCTGAGTTAAACACAATAAGCTATAAGGTTATATTGCCTACTACTATATACTAATAAACGTGATGCTCGTGTACGAGCATGCGCTTGTAGATAAGCGCTCGTTGATAAGCAGTCACGTAGTCGCGCTCGTGTACGAGCGTGCTCGTCAGTGAGTAGTCACGTGACAGCGGCGTAGTTGCCTAGCTGTAATTATCTGCTTATGTTGCATAGTCCTTAAAGGATCATCCCTTACGTCCCTTAGTTTAGATTATAATACTATCCTTCTCTTTCTTAAATTTGTCCTTAAATGACGTAATTATGTTTTATAGTTTTTCTATTTAAATAACTAAGGTTAGCCCCGCGTTATAAGTAAGGTAGTTGTTATATCTTCTTTCTATTAATGTTGCTTACGTCTTCTCTCTAAAATTCTTTATACTAACTATCTTACTAAAGCTCCTTTTCATTATCATTTCCTAGAAGGCCTTATTTATTACGTTATGTCTAATTCTTATCTAAAGTGTGCTAAGTGTACACAGTTAGGTTAAGCATGCGTAAATATATCTTAGGAGTCTCTAGATTGTACTTGTAATAAGTATTAAAAAAAGTTAATAAAGATAAAAAATTACTTACAACAGTAATTTCGCGTTTGCTGCAGAATAAGAAAATTTTAAAGCAGGCCAAAGAGCGTGCGCGTAGGAAGGCGCTATGTCTAGCTTCTAATATAGAGGCTGCTAGTAAAATTAAGATAGCGTAGGAAGCTAATAGTCCTGCAGCAGCTATTAGTATAGCCCTTTTGCCTATAATATAGGCTACCTTAGGTTTAATTAATATCTCTATTACTAAGCTTAGTGTTGCTAGAGGTGTTAATAGTATTGTGCTAGATACTAGTAGTTTATCAGGTACGTTATTTGTTTTGTTTCTACTACTTAAGTGTTGCGACACATTAGTGCAGTTGTAAGGCTTAGGTAGGTTATTTTTTACTAGTAGGTGTGCTAACGTCCTTAACTTAATTCCTAGTGTAGTTATTATATTTTTGTAATATTTATTAGCATTTAATTAGGTTCATGTCTAGTTCTTATATATTATCGCTATCTAGGTACCTTAACTATCTAACTAGGTATTCCTTACTATTGTTGTTATTCTAATATGTGAGGATTCTCTTAACTTTAAATTTATTTTCTTCTTTTATTTTGTAATAAAAGGTTTTCTAGAGTAGTATTCTTAGGTCTGCTAGTTCTAACATATTAATATAGAATCTTAGGTAGATCTTTGTGTCTAGTAGAAGGTTAGGGGTATATGTTACTAGTCCCTTCTAGTTAAGAATTAAAAATAGTCTAACTTTAATGTTGTTAAGCCCTTTACTAGATTGTTTAGTGCAAAGATTCTTTGTAAGCAAGTATACTTTATCCCCCTTCTTTAGCTAAAGTGCCTTTTTTTGTTTCTAGTTAACATATAAAAGGCTTTAGCGTTAGGCGTTCTTAAGTGTCTTTTTAAGTAACTTATGTACTAATTTTAGCTTATTGACTGTTGCAATAGCTACTTCTGTTTTTAAGCTTAGAAGTGTACGTATAAAGAGATTTAAGTGTCTCTTATAATTTGCGTAAAATAAATACTACTTTATAGACTCTAAAAGCTTGTTGTTGTATGCTATTTATGCTATAAGTAGTAGTAATACCTAATTTTTCTATTGTTAGTTAATATATATTCTAAGGTATACTTTTATTATGCAATTTGTCTATTTAGTTTATCTATCTATCTGCAGGTAATATACTGTTAATAGCTTTCTTTTTATTCTAATTACAGCCAGTAATGTTATTTAAAATTTTGAAGTAAAGAGCTTGTCTCTATTACTAATAATTAACTTTAGTATACTATAATATCTAATAACTTAATTATTAATAATATGTGTAAGCTGTACTACTGTAAAATCTTTTTTAAAGGCTATATACTTAGCTTGTTTTAAAAATTAATTAACTACTATAAGAATTGCGTTATAAGATACCTTTGTAATAGGGTCTCTTAAGACTAGTAATCCTGTATTAAAGTCTATAAAGATGTCTAACTATAGTATATTAGGTAGTTCTATTGCTTACATTCCTTTATAAGATGCATGTGTGCTGTACTTATTCTTCTAATAGTCTGCATATTAGGTGATAAAGGTAGCAACTTTATCCTTTATTCTTAGAAACTTGTAAGTTCTTTTAATAAGTTCTATAGTTCTTACAATACTTAAGTGCCTATATACTAGGTTATTATAGTATTGTCTAATAATTACTTCCTATAATTCTTCTAGTACGTTATACGTAATATATATAAGTAGGTTAAACATCTATGCTAGGCTTAATAATCTATTATTATTAACTTTTAGTATTACAGAGTTAGTTATCTTTTTAGTTTCTATAATATTATGTCTTTAACTAAGAGTGTCTGCTCTTTTGTTATCTTGTTGTAGTATATATATAATCTTAAACTTATATATTCTTAGTTCCTCTAACTATTAAACCTAGTATTAGTGAAGTCTTTAAGTAGTTGTAAAATTAACTAAGTTCTTGTAATTTATAAATATTATTAATTCTAAGTAGCTTTCTGTGTATACTCTCTAATATCTTAAGTAATAAATAATAGCTAGCAGCGCTTTGTTGTAAATATTATATTATTCTTCTAGTTCTAAAAACTTATAAAAATAATAGGTAATTAGGTGCTATTTGCCTTTATATATTAGCTAGTATATTCTCTAAGTACAAGGTTTAATGCGTCTATCTTAAATTATAGTAGCTGTCCTGCCTAGAATATGTAAAAGCATAGTAGTTCTATGCTTATATTCTTAAGTATTTAGAAGGTGTTCCCTACTTCTTTACTCTACTTAAAAGGTATTTCCTTCCTAATAAGTCTTATTAATAGAATAGCAATTTTAAAGTAATTTTTAATAAACTATTAGTTAAAGTTTAAAAATCTCAAGAAGAAATATATTTCCTTAACTATTATTAGTTGTAGCTATTCTTTAATTACTTATATTTAACTTTACTTATTTATACGTTTGTGCCTTTATAATATATCTTAGAAAGGTAACTTTGTTCTTATAAAACTTATATTTCTTAGGTTTTAGTTGTAAGTTAAACTAGTCTAGGCACCTTAGTACTATATAGACATGTTTAACATAATCCTTTAAGTTCTTAAAGTAGATAAGAATGTTATCTAAGTATGTAATAATAAAGATGTCTAGGTATACTCTTAATATGTTATTAATAAGTTCTTAAAATATTGCAAGGGCGTTCATGAACCTAAATAGTATAATAATATATTTATAGTATTTATATCTTGTTTAGAACGTTATCTTCTATTCTTTACCTTTCTTAATCTTAATAAGGTAGTATCTATCTTAGAGGTCTAGTGCTATAAAGACTTTAGCATAAGATAATTAATCTCTAAGTTTTATAATATTTAGTAGCAAATATTAATTTTTTACTATAATATTGTTTAACTTCTAATAGTTAAAATACATTCTTAGTAGCCTATTCTTCTTTAGTATAAAGAGTATAAAGAATCCTACTAGTAATATTAAAAGTCTTATATAGCCTTTTACTAAATCTTTGTCTAGCTTTTTCCTTAATATTTTAAGTTCTATTTCTAATAGTAAATAAATTAGTCTAAAAAGTAAAGTCTTCTCTTGTTTTAGGATAATCTTATAGTCTAAGGGTTTAGTATTTTAGTAAGGCTTTACTATCTACTACTTTTGTAAAAAAGCACTAAAATTCTTTATACTCTTTTAGAATATCTAGAGTTATATATATTTTTAAAACTCTAACTTTGTAATCTAGAGGAGCGCTTCTAGTATTAATTAATTTAAACACTCTTGTCTAAAGGCTGATTTTAGTTAAGGTTTACTATCTCTTAGCAATATTATTAATCTTTCTCTTATTTACTATCTTAGTTGTTAAATGCGTAGGTTAGCTTGTAGTTACGTCTAATCTATAGCACTTAAATAAGAACTTCTTTAACTTTTACTTAATCTGTAGATTGTATTCTTATAATTAAAGAAGTCTTAATATAATGTTGTAGGTAGCTAGTCTAAAAACGTCTAAGTTTATTTCTTCTTAGTGTTCCTAGATGTAGAGCGTTACTTAGGTAACCTTATAAGTAATTATTGTCTCGCCTAGTATAGACTAACTATTAGCTATATGTAGTAGGTAGATTTCTTGTTTCTCTCATACTTGTAGACCTGCTACTAATATTACTTAGGTAGAAATAAAGTTGCTTTATACGCTAGAATCTACTAGTGCCTGTATCTAGTGTCTGTTAAGCTTTACTGTAAGCTTAAGAAGGCCTAGAGGATTTATTATGTTAATCTCCCTAGTAGTTTTAAGTATTTAGGGCGTCTATCTAAAAAAGACTATGTACTAAATCTATAGAACTTTTTCATAACAATATATTAGGTATATTTAATATTAAGGCACGTGTGGTATAAAGGTTAGTGTTACCACTATCGCTGCCTAGCCCCACTATAGCCACGACCTAGACCAGGGCTGCTCTCACTAAGCGAGAGGACCCGCAGAGCAGAAGAAGTCTTAGCGCTCTTACTAATCTCACGATCTTCAGAAAGCACCTAGAGTAAGAGAGTAGTAGCGCTTTTACTAATCTTATTAATCTTATAGAGCAGGCAGAGCACAGAGATTATAGGATGTCTACTTACTAGTATATAGTCTTAGACATTAAACCCTTATAGTTTAGTGTATTTAACTTTAAGTAATAACCTAAGAATTAGTTATTACCTTCTTAACCCTTATATTATTATATTAATCTACTAATTGTGCTAACACACCCCGTACTATTACATAAATCTACTAATTATGCTAGTACAACCCCCTTGTCTATTACACTTGCTTATTTCTAAGAACTAACACTAGGTTATCTTAGGACAACTTTTACACTTTAAACACCTTTAAAATAAGCAATACTACTATAGACACACCTGCTGATTCCCTTAATAGAAGGACTACAAGCCGCGCTAATAAGCCTAAGATTTATTATAGTAATTATAGTAAGCTTAAGGCTTAGCTCTTCTAAGTTAATAGATACTTCTACATTAAAAAAGACAAGATTAATAATAATAATAAGGTAGTTTTAGCCTTTACGTATCTTTAGAGAGATGCAGAGAAGTAGGCTAACTTGATCCTTTAATACTATATAGATAGTGCTATTATAAACACTAATAACAAAGCCTTAGTTAAAGACTAAGATGCCTTTAAAGCTAAGATAATAGAAGTTTTCTTATCTTTTAAAGAATTTATAGCTGTAGAGTAGAAGATTTAAAGACTATAATAAACTTAATCTACTACTAACTACACAACTAAATTCTAACAGTATAAGATAGTTATTAAATAGGACAACAACACTTTAATATAGATATACTAATAAGGTCTTAAACCTATTATAAAATAAGAACTTATAAAAAGTAGAGCTGGCCTTATCACGCTTAAAAAACTTAAAGCTAAAGCTATTAAAATTAATAGTAAACTTTATAAGCTTATATTAAAGAAACAGTTATTCGCGCTAAAGAATCGCGCACTTAGAAATATAGACGCTTCAACACGTTAAATATTTTAACGCTTATACTTTAATTAAGGACGTTAGTAAAACTATATACTTAGGACCTTAAAGTATTACGCTATTAATAGCTATAAGCTAATACACCTTAATACTATTAACAAGAGACTAAGAAAAAAAGGTTTACGCATAATAAAAGTAATAAGAAGATTACTTATTATAAATATAGTAAAGAAGGTTACATAAAACAGGACTACTAAAGCTAAGGTAAGGTAACTTAACAACTTAATATTATTTACTATATAGAACCTAATAATTATCTAGATAATAGATAGAATGTTATTATACAACCTACTATTACAATTTAAGGATAGAACTAAGTAAGTATTAATAGACTAGATAACCTAATTATAATTACTCTAGAGGAAGCCTTAGATAACAATATTTCTAAAATAGTGCTAGACAAAGATATTAAAGCAACCTTAGTAAAAGAAACTAAATATAGCAAGATACCTAAGTTTTAGAAAAGCTATTAACTAGCTACACTAATTATATAGGAAGAGCTAGTAGTATATAACAAGGAGACAGTTCCTATGTATATATAGAAACTCCTTACCTACACTATAGAAGATAGACATAATATTAGCATATGAGTACTACTATCTACAGACACTAGATGCTTTATAGATCTAGTAAAGAAGACTAATGCCTGTAAAGGGCTGAAGCCTTGATGTTCCCTAGTACTCGACCTGTGGCCTTCGTTGGCTTTTCTTACCTCAGCACTAGCAGCTAACTATTAGCCGCACTAGTTACGCTAACTGTTAGCTGACCCGGCGACCTCTAATAACCTTAGTTAGTCCTAACCTTAGTTAGTCCTAACTATCTGGATTTGTAATAAAAAAACCTACGTAGTCTCTCTATAGTTCTGTATCTAATTTATTTACCTTCACTGTTACCTTGCATCTTTAGTTAACCCAGCGCACTCTTACAATTAAATTAGATCCTTCTTTAGCTACTTGCGTAGCTACGTTGTACTTAGAAGCCCTCTAGAGCTATATCTAGACAAGAAGCTAGCTAGAGCTATATCTACGCGCGAGAATCTAATCAATTAGACTGCTAGTTAATTAGTTGACTGTTTAAATCTACTCAAGAATTAACAGAAGAAGCACTAAATTAAAAGTGCTAAGGGATACTTAGTTGTATAAGTCCCTAAGGCGTTTAAATTTGTTAGATAAGCCTACTAAGCGTAGTAGCCCTAGAAAACAGACGAAGGATAAGCCTACTAAGCGTAGTAGCCCCTACACGAAAGGATAAGCCTACTAAGCGTAGTAGCACTTATAACGATTCTTGCTAACAATAATAGAGTACTAGCGAGTACCTATAAATACAATATCCTCCTGCTCGTCGGTTTGTCCCAGCTGCTCAATAGCTGTTTTGACACGCTCTTGCTCCTCGTAGAGCCACTGCAAGGTCTCTCTACTAAGGTTGCATTCGCGCAGGAGGAGATTTGTAAGATGACACACCGTCACCGCACCTGGACCATTGACATGCGCAACGTATTTGATAGACTCGCCGCCAAACAAGCCTTTCACAACCTCCATTGTAACCTTGACATCTATAATACTAGACGCATTGATGAGGTGTTAATAAATGACAGAATTTAACCTCTGCGTCCACCTAATTACTATAAGAGCTACCGCCGACAGCTCCTCTTTGACTAACTGGGGAGGCTGCTCAACGAAGGTGAACGCGGGCTTCGTGATCTACTACTATAGCTTCTTGTATAGTGACCTAGTAAGGTCTAACTTTACTTAATGTAAGCTATTAGTCTTTGTGTTGAACAGGGAGAAGAATAGTCTGAGCATTGTATTGTTTGTATGCGGTACCGTGTGGTGTGGGAAATCCTGAAGGTAAGAAGCAGCAGGCAGGGAGCTTTTAAAAAGTATTGCAGGCTCCCGCTGCGGTAACGTACGTGTCCTTACCCTCCTCTACCTCCACCTCCTCCACCTCCATCGCAATCTTGTTGCCAGCTATAGGCTGGCAATCGCTGTTAAACACGTTTCAATTAGTGTCGATTTTTAGTACCTTCAGCAAATTTTTTGACCCTGATTTCGCTCAGTGGTCTAAGCTTTTCTGCTCTAAGCGCTTAGCGCGTGGACCTTATCCACTCACTGTTTAAATTTTGTTAACTACACACAATCTTTTTTTGACTTTTGCGACTAATTAGTAGAGGGCAGCTGCTTTTCACTTTTTTAGAAAACCCATTTTGACTACAACAACAACCACCACCTTTGATACCCTAAAAATAAATAAATACAATAGCAGAACCCTTAGTAGCTCTTTGAGCTGTAAAGATAGTAGAACTACACTAAGAAAGTGTTAGCAAACCTAAAGTAGAAACTACTTTAGAAGGTCTTTATAGAGCGGGTGGCCTAGATAAGATAGCTGCTTCTACAAGGATACAGGAAGCCTTCTAAGCTTAGGAGGCTATAAGTACGCTACAACAAAGAGAGCCTAAGGTAGAATAACAACCTCTACCTTAGTTACTTACTCTATTAGCTACCTTAGGAAATTAACAAGCTTAAACGCCTAGGCGTTTTTAACAATTAGATCCTAATACCTTTAACAAAAACAGAAAGATGTACTAAATCTTTCAACAACAACTTACCGCTAAAGTAGAAAATAATAAAAAAGATTTTAACATAGATTAAAGGACTTGTAATTACACTTTTAGTTAACTAAAATGATTAGCTACAACCCTTACCCTGACTTTTCTCAGCTAAATAGGGATTTCTAATTTATAGAACTTTAATAAGCTATTAAACTTCTTTAACTAGGTATTTGGAGACCCCTATAGCGTAGAGAGAGCTAAGAATAAGTTCTAGTCTATAAGCTAAGGCAAGAAAAGCATCTGCAAATACATTATAGAATTCTAGGAGCAACTGTTACTATCTAAAAGTAGCTTAGACAAGGATATAAGGATAATGCTTTTCTAAAAAAGTCTTATTTAGAAACTTTAAGACAAACTTATAAGTATTACCTATAAGGATTTAGATAGCCTGCAAAACAAAGCAATAGAGATTGCTAATTACCTCTACAGAATAGAGGAGTACTCTAAAGGCAAAAACAACAAGACTAAGGAGTATAAATCTAGGAGAACTTCTCCTCCTCCTTCTCCTTTAAAAAGAGACTAGACAGAAGGGATAGAATACATAGGAAGAACTGCTGAACCTTAATAGTTTAGTAACTAGAAGTTAGAAAAGTTGTACAAAGAAAGACGCTATTTTAACTGCAAATAAAAAGGTTATCTGTCTACATATTATATAGAGAATAAGAGATCTTCTAAAAAAGAAAAAAAGACTTTAGTTAAGTCCTTTAACTCTAAGAAAAAGAAAGATAATAAGCTTAGTAAGGGAAGCTTAAATAAGGACTTAAATTTAGAAAAAGAGTAGCTCCTGTTTAAAGTTACTGGCAGGAGCCTCTAATAAGTTAGGATAACTTAGTTAAGAAGTAGGCTAAATTTAAAAAGAACATAAGTAGCAATAGAATTACTTTAGAGGCGCTAGTAAATTGTTACACTTTTGCCTCTACTTTAATTAATACAAGAAACCTTGCATACTTACTTATTAGCCCTTAACTTATTAAGAACGCTAACTTATAGTACATTTCTATTTCTCCTAAGAGATTAGAAGGAGTTATAGGTAAACCTAGAACTATTAACAAAGTTGCTAGGTTAGACATTAATATTAAAGGCTATAAAGATACTACTTAGGGTTATGTAGCCCCTACACACCCTAGTTATAATTTAATACTTAGACAGCCCTTAATAAATAGAAGAGAGTTTACTATTGCTTCTTCTAGAAAAACAATTTACATCTATTTTTCTAGCTAAAGGATTAAGGTACTTAGCACTAAGGATCGCCCTATTAAAGGAGACTAGAGATTAAAATAAATAAGCGCAACAGCTTATTACTCCTATATTAGGCTGGCAAAAAAAGATAAGTCTATTTAAACTTTTGCTGCTTCTCTTAAGGATATTAAAAAAGCCTTAGCTCTTAAGAAGAAAGTAGAGATCCTACCTTTACTCTCTAAGGCTTATTAACACCTAGCTTAGATTTTTAATCTAAAAACTGCTTCTGTACTACCTCCTTTACGCAGATCTAAAGTAGATCACTAAATTAAACTAAAGAAAGACAATAAAGGTAGGGAGAAAGAGGCTCCCTAGGGACCTCTATATAGTATAAGCCGCCTAGAACTCCTAGTATTATAAAAGGAGCTTAATTCTCTACTTAATAAAGGATAGATTAGAGCTAGTAGCTCTCTTGCCTCCTCCCCTGTCCGTTTTGCTAAGAAACCTAAAGGAGGATTATATTTCTGTATTAATTACTAAGCCCTAAACGCTATTACAAAGAAAAATTATTATTCTTTACTTTTAATTTAGGAAACCCTTAACAATATTGCAAAAGCTAAATAGTTAATAAAAATTAACATTTCTATAGCTTTCTACAAGATTAGAATTAATATGAGAGACAAGTAGAAAACAGCTTTTTATACTAATTTAGGTTATATAAGTAGCTAGTTACTTTATTTAGTATAGCAAACGCTCCTAGTACCTTTTAACGCTATATTAATTAGACCCTCCGCAAGTATATTAACAATTTTTGCTTAGCCTACCTAGACGACGTATTAATTTACACTAATAGCACGCTTAAAGAACACTAACGCAATACAAATAAGGTTTTAGAAGCTATAGGTAAGGCTAGATTCTCTTTAGATATCTAGAAATGCAAATTTAACGTATAGAGTATAAAACACCTTAGATTTATTATTAAGGCTAGAAAAGGACTTTAGATAGACTTTAAGAAAGTAAAAGTAATTAAAGATTAGCAGGCACCTACAAATGTTAAAAAAGTACGTAGTTTTCTTAGTTTTGTAAACTTCTATTAACAATTTATTAAGAACTACTTAGAAATAGTTGCTCCTCTTTTAAAGCTTACTAGTAACATCTCCTTTTAATAGAGAAAAACTAAGCAAAAGGCTTTTAATAAGCTTAAGGAGTTATTTATTACTAAGCTAGTACTAGCTTAATAGGATCCTGACAGAGAAATAATCCTAGAAACAGACTCTTCTAGATATATAGTAGCAGGAGTCCTCTTACAATATAATAATAAAGAAAGTTTACGCCTAGTAGCTTATTATTTAAAAAAGATAACTAGCACGCAAAACAATTACAAGATACACAATAGGGAATTACTAGTAGTTATCTTTTGCTTATCTAAGTAGGATGCTATGCTACAGTCTTTAAAGAAGTTTAGAGTTTTAATAAACTATAAAAATATTAAATATTTTAGCAAGCCTAGACAGCTTAGCAAGAGACAAATAAAATAGGCTTAATTTCTAAGAAAGTTTCCTAACATAGAAATATCCTACAGGCCTAGAGTTAATAACCCTAGAGCTAATGCCTTATTTAGGAAATAATAAGATATGCTAGCAAATAACTAGGATACTAGAATCTCTAGAAGGTTTCTACAAGTATTTAAACCTACAACTACAGCTACTAACAAGGAACTAGAAGAAGAAGAGGTGCTTAGAACTTTTAGCTGTAACAGCTATCTAGCAGCAGTACTAGAATTACCCTAGGAGCAATTAGATCTAGAAGATCTATAAGATAAAGCTAAAAAAGAGGATAAAATCTACTAAATAGCTTAGAAAGCTGTAAGGGATAGTAAACAATAATTTCCTATAGCTTTAGATCTTAATTCTTCTATTTCTTAATGCTAACTAGATAATTCTAGAAATCTTTTATACTAAGATTAAAAATAGGTACTTAATAATAAACCTCTAAGAACTAGATTTATCTACAAATCTATAGTTCTAGAGCTTTAGGCTATCTAGGAAGGAATATTACTTGTGAAGCTATTGCAAGAGAATACTTTTAGCCCTCTATTAGTAAAAGTATTAGAAGGTACATAAGGAACTACTTAGTGTGTAGAAGAATAAAACCCTAGAGAGACAGCCTATAAGGCTTACTAAAACCCTTACCTATACTTAAGTTAATATAGAAAGAAATTTCTATAAATTTTATTATAGGGTTACTAGAAAGCAAAGGCTGTATAAACCTTATAGTAGTTATAGATAGGCTTAGCAAGGATGTTGTCCTAATAAGCCTTAAAGACATTACTATAGAAAGTGTTACTAAACTATATTACTTTAGATAGAGGTATATAGTTTGTTAACTATTTTTAGATTAAGCTTTGTAAGTTATTAGAAATTAAGCAACGCTTATTTTCTAGATACTATCTTAAACCTAACAGGTCTACAGAAAGAATAAACTCTATAGTACAAGCTTATTTATAAGCCTTTAGCAATTAGTATTGAACAAATTAGAAGAGTAACCTAGGGATAGCTAAGATTGTAGTTAAAGTAAGGCAAGCTTAGTCTACTAAAATATCTTCTTCCTTCCTACAACACGGCTATAAGGTAGATCCTTTACAAATTACAACTAAGCACAGCCTTTAATAATAACTTCTAAGGAGAATACAAGAGGACAATTAAAAAGTAGAAAATATTTTTAATAAACTATAACAAAGTATTAAGCTTGCATAAGCTATAATAGGAGAAAGTTAATAAGAACAAGAAAAGCAAGCAAATAAGAAAAAGCACTAATTACCTTAGCTTAAAATAGGCGATAGGGTATAGTTAAAACTAGGCGACTACTACAAAAGAAAAAGGCCTAGCAGAAAACTTAACTAGAAAAATCTTAATTACACAGTACTTAAGGTTATTAGACTAAACGTAGTTAAATTAAATACTCCTAGCTAGATTTACCTAGTATTTAATATTAATAACCTTAGACTAGCGTCCTTAGACCCTCTACTAAGCTAGCCTATAGACGACAATGAACCTCTACTAATTAAGACAGAAGATAGAGAAGAATACCTAGTAGAGACCCTATTAGAGGAAAGAGGGAGAGGAAGAAAAAAGCAGTACTTAGTTAAATAGTTAGGATATCTAGATCTAACATAGGAACTAGCTATTAATCTAGAAGATACGGAAGCTATAGAAAATTAGAACTCTAGGTAACAAGATTACTACTCCTAATATTTAGAAGGGGGGTATTGTAAAGGGCTAAAGCCTTAATATTCCCTAGTACTTGACCTGTGGCCTTTGTTAGCTTTTCTTACCTTAGCACTAGCAGCTGACTATTAGCCGCACTAGTTACGCTAACTGTTAGCTGACCTAGCGACCTCTAATAACCTCAGTTAGTCCTAATCTTAGTTTGTCCTAACTATCTAGATTGGATATAAAAAAACCTACGTAGTCTCTCTATAGTTCTGTATCTAATTCATTCACCTTCACCGTTACCTTGCATCTTTGGTTAACCTAACGCACCTTTACAATAATGTGATGGGCTGAGGCCCAGGGTGGATCCTCGGTTGTACCTCGGTGGTACACCTCACATTACAAGCCGCGGGCCGCGTGGCGGCAGACTATAAGTATTAACTACGCAAGACAATTAGACGCTCTATTATCTTGTGCTAGCCTTTTAGCTAAGTAGTTAGCGTGTGTAGTTGCATGCAAGGCCTAGTAGGCCCGCCTACTACATTATAATAGAGCACTCTAGGGTCTAAAGTCTAGAGGGGTTAAGAGGTTAAGAGGTTAATAGTTTAAGTCTTAACCTAGCTCAGAAAACCTAGCTTAGGTAAACCTAGCTTAGCAATAACTTTAGCTTACACGCATACGTGCGCGTGGCGGCGTAGTAGCGTGGGGGTAGCGCAGTACTTATCTAGCGGAGGGGTAATGTGATGGGCTGAGGCCTAGGGTAGATCCTTAGTTGTACCTTAGTGATACACCTTACATTACAAGCCGCGGGCCGCATGGCGGCAGACTAAGTATTAACTACGCAAGACAATCGGACGCTCTATTGTCTTGTGCCAGCCTTTTAGCTGAGTAGTCGGCGTGTGTAGTTGCATGCAAGGCCTAGTAGGCCCGCCCACTACAATGCCTTACTTAAGTAACTTAGATAACTTAAAGAAGTCTTTATAGAACTTTGTAGAGGAATATTCCCAAGCTATAGCTAGTATACTACTTTACTAGAGGAACTGCAGAAGAAAGGACTTACTTTAGTAGTAACTATTGGCTTCGGCCTTTTGAGACAACCTTTTGATGTGACTACACATTTTGTAGACACCTTTTTAGTAAAAAAAAAGATTTATTGCTAACAACAAGTATTAGGGCTCATGCCCCCTTATTTAGCATTGCCAGCACGCAATTAGTGTGTCGCTCCAGCATGTTTAGACAGAAATAAAGAAAAGCAAGACAAAGACGCAAATTACCTTCTAACTTAACGCGCCCTATCCTGCTTATGCCGCCTACTTATGTTAAGGCTTTACTTCTAGATACTCTTAGACAAATTAAAGAAGTAGCACTATTATTACCTTGCTTTCTAACCTATACATACAACAATAGAACGCCTACTCTTTCTTTCCTACCTCTTTCTTCTCTATTGCTATTTTAACGTTATGTAACAGCTAGCCTAACTAGTTAATAGTTTCTTTACTTAGCTTATGCATAATTAACAAGAAGAAAGGAATACTAAAGCAGAGTATTTTAAGTACTTTGCTAGTATTAGTAAACACTCTATAGATCTTATATTCCTTCTACAATTAGCTAAGTTAAGCCTTAATATTCTTTTTATATATAAAGATATTGCAGATTCTAGAGTTGTTTATAAGGGATATAATTATAAAGTCTTAAAAAGGCTAAGTTTGTAGATACTTAATAAACTTGGGTGTCCGCATAATTAGCTTAAGCTAGACTAGTTTAGGGGCTAAGTGTATAATAGGAAAGCTTCCTGTCTTTAAATAAGAGTTAAGATTAAGGAGATACTCGTTACAGAGGTTACACGCTATATTACAGTACAGCGTATTATATGCAAATTATTCGTATACAGTGCTGTTTAAAAGGTAAAAAGCAGTAGGTAAGAAGCAGCAGCTTTAGCTTTATAAAGTATTATAGGCTCCTGCTGCAGTACGTGCGTGGCCTTTCCCTCCTCTATTACATTATATTGCAATCCTATTGCAATTCTACTATAATCCTGTTGTTAGCTATAGGCTAGCAATCGCTGTTGGACACGTTTTAACTAGTGTTGTTTTTTCGTATCTTAGCAAATTTTTTAACCCTAATTATTGCTCGGTGGTCTGAGCCTTCCTCCTAGAACTCATCCACCCACCGTTCGAATCTCGTTAACTACACACAATCTTTTTTTTTAACTTTTGTGATTGATTAGTAGAGGGTAGCTGCTTTTCACTTTTTTAGAACCCCATTTTGACTACAACAACAACCACCACCCTTGACACCTTAAAAAATAAAGTAGTAACTATTAACAAGGCTATATATAATAATTATATATCAAAATAGACTAAAGAAGCTAAGGCTTCTCAGAATAAACTAACACGCTAGCTCTTAGATAAAGAGAAGAAAGAGATTTATGATAAACTTAAGGCAACATAACAATAGTGTAAAGCTTAAGATAATAGCTGCGCTAAGAATATATACTACTAGATAGACTTACGCAACCTAGAACATACAAAGTATCTATAGACTATATATATGTACAACAACTATACAACCTATTATCCTAATAAAAGTAAATTAGGATAGTTTCCTAAAAGACTAAAGGGAATGCCTAGATGTAAATACTAATAGTATAATTACTCTAATAACAAATGCGCAGTATATATATAGAACAAGAGACATAGCCTATACTTTTATAAAAATAATAATTCAGAAAAGACCTTATAGATGTATTTAACGCAGTAAAAGAATTATAAAGATAGAACTAGTGCTTAAGAGTATAACTAACCCTTATAATATACATGCCTTAATATTAAATGTAATAAATACCTTATTGCAAAGAGGTTCTACAAATTAAGTATATAGTTTTTTTAAATAGATACCCTAGACACTTAGAACTGCTAGGAAGATAAATATAATAAATCTTCTAAGCCTACTTAAGCTTAAAGTAAAGCTTAACAGACATTAAATATAGGCACTAGTAGACTTTAGCGTACAAGCTAACTATGTTTCTGCTTAAGTAGTATTAGTAGTAGGTCTATAACTACTAAAGAAACAAGAACTCTATCTACTACACGTAACTAACAGTTAGCCTATACTAAGCAAGACAATAATTACTTATAAGGTTACCTAAGTAACGCTCTATATCTAGGAATACTAAAAAAAGATAGACTTAGACGTTTTTAGACTAGCTACCTATAATATTATATTAGAACTTTCTTAGTAACAAGAATATAACTTATAGATTAACTAAAAGTTAAAGAAGTTCTTATTTAAGTACTATAGACTTAACATAACTATAAGCTAGCCTACATAATTAATAACTAAGATAATAGATAAGAGAAAGATTAACAATATTACTAAGAGACAGCAAACTTTAACTCAAAATAACCTTAAGATAAAAGAGTTTAACTTAATAGATACTAGAAGGGCTCCTCTAGATTACAAATTTAGAGTTTTAGAAACATAGGTAACTTTAAATATCCTAAAAGAGTATAAAGACTTTTAGCACTTTTTTGTAGAAGTCGTAAATAGTAAAGCCTTACTAAGACACTAACTCTAAGATTATAAGATTATCCTAGATGAAGTAAAGACTCTACCTTTTAGACTAATTTATTAATTATTAGAGATAGAACTTAAGATATTAAGTGAAAAGCTAGATAAGAATTTAGCAAAAGTCTATATAAGACTTTTAATATTACTAGTAAGATTCCTTATACTGTTTATACTAAAAAAGAATAGGCTACTAAGGATATGCGTTAACTATTAGCAGTTAAATAATATTATAATAAAGAATTCATATCTACTAATAAATATTATAGAACTTAGAAATTAATTGTCTTACGCTAAGGTCTTTATAGCACTCGACTTATAAGACAAATACTACCTTATAAGAATTAAGAAAGATAAAGAATAGAAGACAGTATTATAAACAAGATATAGACACTATAAATATACTATTATACTATTTAGGTTAACAAATACCATAGCAACATTTTAGGAACTTATTAATAATATACTAAGAGTATACCTAGACATCGTTGTAATTATATACTTAGATAACATTCTTATCTACTTTAAGAACCTCAGAGATTATGTTAAATGTCGGAGGCAAAATATCAACCAATCGATAAATTGCGCTCTGGCTAGAGGATACATATACACGTTGCGACATTAAATATATCTATACAGTACCAAGGTGCCTAGACTAGTTTAACTTATAACTAAAACCTAAGAAATACAAGTTTTATAAGAATAAAGTAACCTTTCTAGGATATATTATAGGAGCACAAGGAGTATAGATAAGTAAAGAAAAGATACAGGTAATTAAAGAATAGCTATAACTAATAATAGTTAAGGAAATATAATTCTTCCTAGGATTTCTAAACTTTAATTAATGGTTTATTAAGGATTACTTTAAAATTGTTATCTTATTAACAAGACTTACAAGGAAGGAAGTACTCTTTAAGTAAAGTAGAAAAGTAGAGAACGTCTTCTAAACGCTTAAGAACATAAGTATAGAACTACTATACTTTTGCATATTCTGAGTAGGACAGCTACTATAATTTAAAACAGACGCATTAGACCTTATGCTTAGAGAATATACTAGCTAACTACATAAAGGCAAATAGTACTTAATTACTTATTATTCTTGCAAGTTTTTAAGACTAGAGAAACGATACAATGTTTATAAAAAGGAACTATTAGCTTTTATTAACTATCTAAGACATTAGAGAGTAAACGCTAAAAGTTACTTAGAACTTACAATATTTATAAATTATAAAAACCTAGTTAATTTTACAACTACTAAAAGACTTAACTAACACTAGGTTTGATAGTTAGAGAAACTAAGATAGCATAAGTTCAAGATTGTGTATTTTTTTTAAGGTGTTAAAGGTGGTGGTTATTGTTGTAGTCAAAATAGGGTTCCAAAAAAGTGAAAAGCAGCTACCCTCTACTAATCAATGGCAAAAGTCAAAAAAAAAGATTGTATGTAGTCAACGAGATTCGAACGGTAGGTAGATAAGTTCTAGGAGGAAAGCTCAGACCACTAAGCGATAATTAGGGTTAAAAAATTTGCTAAGGTACCAAAAAAACGACACCAGTTGAAACGTGTCCAACAGCAATTGCCAGCCTATAGCTAACAACAGGATTACAGTAGGATTGCAATAGGATTGCAACATAATGCAATAGAGGAGGGAAAGGACACGTACGTACCGCAGCGGGAGCCTGCAATACTTTATAAAGCTGAAGCTGCTGCTTCTTACCTACTACTTCTCACCTACTGCTTTTTACCTTTCGAATAGCACCGCATACGAACGATTCGCATACAATACACTGCACTGCAATATAGCGTGTAACCTCCGCAGCGAGCATCTCCTTATTCTAGGCTCTCTTCTAAAAAAAGCATCCTTTGCTACCGTCTACCCAGCACCTAATTCAGTCCAACTTAAACTACTTATGCAGACACCTAAATTCATTAAGTATCTTAAAACTTAACTACCTAGCTAGACTTCTAAGTTTATAAAAATCTTAAACAAGTCCCTTATCCGCAATATCCCTATATACAAAAAGATTATTAAGCCCTAATTTAGCTAGTTATGCAAGGAATACACAATCTCTAGGGTATTTACTAATACTAGCGCAGTACTTAAGATCTATTACTTTAGCATCCCCCTCTTCTTATTTGTTGTGTAAGGGCTAAGTACAGAGACTAGAACTTAGCTTAAACAGCTATTACAAGACCTCAAATTGGCGATAGAGAAGAAAGAGGCAGGAAAGGAGGAGTAGGCTTTCTATCATCGCGTCTATAGGTCAGCAAGCAAGGCAATAATAGTGTTGCTGCTTTACTTTATCTAGGAGCGCCTAGCAGTAAAGTAACAAGAATAGGCAGGATAGAGCGCGTTAAGTTAGGAGGCGATTCGCGTCTTTGTCTTGCTTTTCTTCGTTTCCGTCTAAACATGCTGGAGCGACACACCAATTGCGTGCCGGCAATGCCGAACAAGGGGGCATAAGTCCCGATACCTGTTGTTAGCAATAAATCTTTTTTTTTACCAAAAAGGTGTCTACAAAATGTGTGGTCACATCAAAAGGTTGTCTTAAAAGGCCGAAGCCGATACTTACTTATAAAGAATCTCCGCACTAAACAACCTAGCAAAGGGCTTAACAACATTAAAGTTAAACTATTTTTAATTCTTAACTAGAAGGGACTAGTAACGTATACACTTAACCTTCTACCTAGTACAAAAATTTACTTAAGATTCTATATTAATATATTAGAACTAGTAGACCTAGGAACGCTATTACAAAAAACCTTTTACTATAAAATAGAAGAAGACAATATCTTTAAAGTTAAGAGAATCCTTATAAACTAAACTAACAACAACAGCAAAGAATACCTAGTTAAATAGTTAGAATATCTAGAGAGTAACAATATATAGGAACCTAACACAAATCTTACAAACTGTTACTAGTTACTTACGCAGTACTACCTTTACGAGAAGCACCTATTAAAGAATTACTAAGATAGGCAAGAACTTTAGCCTCCTAAACACTGTCTACAAAACTAGACATAGCGCTCTAGGTAAAAGAAAAAAGAGCTAGGTTACTAGCAACATAAGCCTGTGCGTCTTAGCGCTCTAAGAGTTTAATATTAGTTTCCTTAACTAATATTACTTCTACTGCCCGCTCTGCATTTTCACGAAGAGCCTTCTAAATTTTAAGCTTTTCCAATTTAATTACTTCTAGCTAAGCCTAAAGACGATTCTTTTCTACTTTCATAACTAACTACTTATTTTTAGAAATGCAAATATTACAATTCTAAAGTTTAAAATAATTACATTTGTTCTAATAGCTAGAACAAATATATACCTAATAAAGAAGACTATTGTTGCAATAACTATAATATATAATAAGTATAATGTCTCTGTATAAACAAATAAAAGAAGCAAGCTAAATACAACAAGTAGTGCTATTGAAGAATAGTGCTTTAGGCATTGTCTATAGAGCTTTAAGGACGAAACTTAGAAAGAGGAGGATAGTGTTATAACTATTGCTGCCTAGCCCTACTATAGCTATAACCTAGACTAGGGCTGCTCTTACTAAGCAAGAGGACCTATAGAGCAGAAGAAGTCTTAGTGCTCTTACTAATCTCACAATCTTTACAGAGCACCTAGAGCAAGAGAGTAATAGCGCTCTTACTAATCTTATTAATCTCAGAGAGCAGACAGAGCACAGAGATTATAGAATGTCTACTTACTAGTATATAGTCTTAGACATTAAACCCTTATAGTTTAGTGTGTTTAACTTTAAGTAATAATCTAAGGATTAGTTATTACATTCTTAACCTTTATGTTAATATATTGATCTACTAATCGTGCTAACACACCCCGTACTATTACATCAATCTACCAATCGTGCTAGTACAACCCCCTCGTCCATCGCACTCGCTCATTCCCGAGAACTAACACTAGGTCATCCAAGGACGACCTTCACAGTTAGTTACATTTCTATATACCAGTTCTGTCCTTGTAGTCCTTCTGCTGCGTTATATACATCTATAAGTTCTCTTCTAGATTGTTATATCTATAAAAGTATAAGCTATGTCTCTTGTTCTATATATATACTGCGCATTTATCGTTTAGATAATTATACTATTAGTATTTATATTTAGGTATTCTCTTTAGTTTCTTAGGAAACTGTCCTAATCTATACTTGTTAGAATAGTAGATTGTACAGTTGTTATATATACATATAGTCTATAAGTACTTTATATGTTCTAGGTTACGCAGGTTTATCTAATAGTACATATCTTAAGCATAACTGTTGTCTTAAGCCTTATGCTGCTAGTGTATTACCTAGGGTTTGTTGTAAACCTCCTTTTTCTCTTTATCTCAGAGTTAATACGCTAGTTTGTTCTAAGAAGCCTTAGCTTCTTTAGTCTATTTTTATATAAAATTGTTGTATAAGTTTTTATTAATAGTTGCTACTAGAGTTAGTCCTTTCTTCTGCAGTTCCTCTAGTAAATTAGTATACTAGCTATAATCTAGGAATGTTCTTCTATAGAGTTCTGTAAAGATCTCCTTAGATTGTCTAAGCTACCTTAGTAGGGCGTTAACCTTCTCTACTAGATCTATTAAGTATCTAGTCTCTATAGGTAGTAGTACCTATATGCTAACATTGTGTCTGTCTTCTATAGTATAGGTAAGAAGTTTCTATATAGCTAGTAGAACTATCTCCTTAATTTATGCTCCTAGCTCTTTCTATATAATTAGTATAGCTAGTTAATAGTCTTTCTAAAATTTAGCTATCTTGCTGTGTTTAGTTTAGTCTACTAGGGTTACTTTTATATCTTTATCTAGCACTATTTTAGAAATGTTGTTATTTAAGGTTTTCTCTAGCGTAATTATAACTATGTTATCTAGACTATTAATACTTACCTAGTCTTATCCTTAAACTGTAATAGTAGGTTGTATAATAACATTCTATTTGTTGACTAGATTATTGTTAGGTTCTACATAGTAAATAATATTTAGTTATTAAGTTATCTTGCCTTAGCTTTAGCAGTCCTGTTTTAAATAACCTTTCTTACTATATCTATAATAAGTAACCTTCTTGTTACCTTTATTATACATAAACTTCTTTCTTCCTAGTCTCTTCTTGATTTTGTTAAAGTGCATTAGCTTGTAGTTATTAGTAGTATAATGCCTTAGAATCCTAAGTATATAGTTTTGCTAACATTCTTAGTTAGGGTACAGGCGTTAAGGTGTTTAACGTAGTTAAGCGTCTATATTCTTAGATACGCAATTCCATTGCGTAAATAGTAATTCCTCTAATATAAGCTTATAGAGTTTGTTATCTACTCTAATAGCTTTAGCTATAAGTTTATTAAGCGTGTTAAGGCTAAATTTACTTCTTATAAGTTCTTATTATATAGCAGGTTTAAGACCTTATTAGTACATCTATATTAAAGCGTTATTGTCCTATTTAATAACTATTTTGTACTATTAGAATTTAGTTATATAGTTAGTAGTAGACTTAGTTTGTTATAGTTTCTAAATTTCTTATTCTACAACTACAGACATCTTACAAGGTAAAAAGACTTTCTTTATCTTTATCTCAAAGGCATCCTAGTCTTTAACTAGTGCAGTGTTTTTAGCGTTTATAATAGAACTATCTATATAGTGTTAAAGGATTAAGTTAGCCTACTTCTCTGCATCTCTCTAAAGATACGTAGAGGCTAAGACTACCTTATTATTATTATTAATCTTGTCTCTTTTAATATAGAAGTATCTGTTAACATAAAGGAGCTAAGCATTAAGCTTACTACAATTACTATAATAAGTCCTAGGCTTGTTAGCGCGGCTTGTAGTCCTCCTAGTAAGGGAATTAGTAGGTGTGTCTATAGCAGTATTACTTATCTTTAGGAGTGTTGAAAGTGTAAAGATCGTCTAAAAATAATTTAGGTTAGTTCTTAAGAGAGTAAACAAGTACTAAAGATACAAGCTGTACTAGCATAATTAGAAGATTAATATAATAGTACAAGGGTGTGTTAGCATAATTAGAAGATTATTATAATAATATAAGAGAATAAAGCAAGTTTTAATCCTTAAATTAATTACTAAGATAAAACTCTAAGTTAAACATAATAAGCTATAAGGGCATATTGCCTACTACTATATACTAATAAACGTAGTGCTTGTGTACGAGTGTGCGCTTGTGGATAAGCGCTTGTTAATAAGCAGTTACGTGGTCGCGCTCGTGTACGAGCGTGCTCGTCAGTGAGCAGTCACGTGACAGCGGCGCAGTTGCCTAGCTGTGATCATCTGCTCATGTCGCATGGTCCCTGAAGGATCGTCCCCCACGTCCCTTGGTCCGGATCGTAACACTCTTCTACTAGATAAGATATAGCTAGCTCTTTCTTTTAATTAAAACTAGGTTATAGCTACCTAAAGAGCTATCTATTTAAGAGAGAAAAAGTAGAATCTAAAACTTGCTTATGCAATTTTAGAGCTACACAAGGCACAGCTTTATAATCCTTAGGTGCCAACTATATAAGGATAGTAGAGCTATACTCTAGAACTCCTGTGCACAGCTAATCTCTCTACAGTATCTTTTCCAAACAGAAGCAGGTATTAAGGCTAATATAGCCTTTATTCAAGAAACTAGGGTTAGTACACAGGCCTGGTACAAAGGAAACTCCGACAACTAGATGCAATCGCCTGTCTAGGCGACCTAGCTCTAAGCACCCCCCTCTCCTACTCACCCTCCTCCCTCCCCCCCCTTTCTCTACATCTACACAACAGGCTAAGAGCCTCACCTTTATTCAGATAAACCACCCCTTGTAAATAACTCAGAAGATAGAAAAACTACATAGATACCTGCAGGCCTCTGCCTGCACGTCTTATATAGCTCTTTAGGCTGAGAAAGGACGTTAAACTACAATAATAATAAAAAACAATATTTAACACACTGCAAGCAAATGCAAGGCATATAATATAAGACACGCACTTAAGGATTGCTAGTACGCGCACTTTAGCAACACGCTAGCTTAGTGGCAACTCTAAAAAGACAGGATAAATTATGTATAATTGCGTTTTAAAAAAAGCCTAGCTATGTAAGAAACAATTCGCAACGCTAAGCAGCAATTATAATTTTAACAACTTGCAATAAAAAAGTTATATATAGTAAATTTTACAGTTAGGTAAGACAACTGACTGTATAGTTAGAAAATCAAAATAAATCAACTCTACGTTTATTAAGGCCTTGTTTAAAAAAACTTAGCTTATATATTCTTTCCATCAATTATAGATCTTTACCTCTTAATAAACATGTTACGTTTTTAAAAATACTAGTTAATTTACTGGAACACAATTAGCACTGCAAGAAGACTTTCTATAAGCAAGTAACTTACAAATATAAATTAAAGTATATAGATTAGTTATTTTAACAGTAGCTAGTAGCAGAACTTACAGCTAACTATACTTAAATGACATAGTATACTGTCTTAATCTACTCTATAATTTTGTCTTGTTTAGGATACTCTGCTTACCAAGCCTGTAGTAAGACACTAAACATAATTTAATAGTTCTTTTAAGATTGCTAACTAACAATCTAGTTGCTAACTTTACTAAGTTACATAGATAGTAAGTGCTTAAAGCAAACTTAACTACTAATTACGTAATAATAGCTGCCGCGGCAGTTAAGCTGTAACACAATTAAAGACAACACGCACAAGCGCTTATATAGCACAAAAGAATAAGTTACTTAGAACTAAGTACGCTTAAGCGCCTTGTACAATATTTTAAGAGGGTAAAGATTACTAAAGTACTTATAGTAGACTGCGACGCTTATAAAAGAGCAAAATCTAAAAGGCCAATCTGCTGCACACTGTGCAGGATATATAAGGCTTTAGAAGAACGTATCTTACTTAACTTTTATCATTATAAATCTAATAGCTTAACAAAAAAAAAGGAGCTAAATAATAATTATAAATTAAGCAACTAGTTTTATGTAAAACTACTACTTTAAGGACAATTACACAGCGTAAATACCTATTAAGTTACTAAAGTCTATTGTAATTTTTATAAAGACCTAGTTTAATATGGCAGTAAAAATTCTGAAAAATAATAACAAGATTATTATAGTTAAGCTAGAAGTAGCTTGTTAAGTAAAGGCTTAAGGCATGCGCTTTAAACTGTCTGCCCATAATACCTAAGCACAGAATAGTAGAGCAGAGCACTTAAAGGGTGTAATTAAGAATAAAGCACAAGCAATGCAACTTAACGCTAACCTGCTATAGCCACTGTAGCCTAAGATCGCTTAATTAGCCGTATATCTCTATAATCAAAAACCTTGATACGCAACTTAATAAAGATTACTATTTTAAAAGTTTTTTACGCATAATGCATATAAAAACAAGATTGTTACCTTACTACGCAAACTAAACTAAAGCTACTTACAAGCATATAAGTATAAGGACTTTACCATAACAAATAATATAAAGCAATCAAAGTGCAAACTACAGCAGCTTAATCATAAAGTATAAATTAGATACTTAGTTAAATATTATGTTACAAACATTTTTTGTATATAGGTGCTAACTATATTTAAAGTAGTTACTACACGCAATGTAGTATTTAACAAAGAATTAATCTTTACAAAAAATAAAAAAGATGTTATAGATAACTTAATGCATAGCACTCTTAAAGAGATTGAGGCATAGATTAGGACTATAAAACTTCCCCTTAAGATTACAATTGAACAAGAGGAAATACAATTCTTTCTTAAAAATAAGTTTTTTAACAAAGAACTAATACAAGAAAAAACACCTAATTAGTATATTCATAGTAGAAGAAAGGTATAAGTAGCTTATCCCTCACCACTACTAACGCCTCTACTAGTAGCCCTCTTAACAAACCTTATGACAGCAGAGAGCATTAAGTAAGTAGATAATCCTTTTAATATTAAGAGTCAAAGCGTTGCCCTTACGCAGCTATTAAACTCTAAGCCTAATTACCCCTTAAGTACTAGCCGCCGCAAGTGTCCTAATCCACGCAGTGCTAATATAGGATTATAATCTATTAGTAAGAGCTTCTAGAAAAACTAAATAAACTTATAGGCTGCAGCTTTTATAGCAGGCGCAAAAGTAGGAAAAGTTTAACAACTAAACAACAAGAAACTTAATAGCTGTGATGGGCTAAAGCCCAGGGTGAATCCTCGGTGGTACCTCGGTGCGCCTCACTTTACGGGCCGCGGCGGCGGCCTATAAGTATCAACTACGCAAGACAATCAGACGCTCTATTGTATTGTGCTAGCCTTTTAGTTAAGTAGTCGGCGTGTGTAGTTGCATGCTAGGTCTGTTTAGACCTGCCTACTACATTATATAGAGGGGTGACAAAAAAAAAGATGTTAAAAAAGTTATAGTTTTTAAAGCTTTATATTTTTATAACTAGAAGTACTATACTTAAAAGAATTAGTAATTTAGAAAGCTAATATCTTCCTTCTTAAGTTAGGTAGCTTAGTAAGCTACTTAGTTGGTATAGTTGTCCCTGTAATCTTGCTTAAAATAAGATATTTAAAAAAGTAAAAATAGATTTTAGTATAACTTTTTTATAATTATATAAAAAAATGCTAAGAAAAAAATTAATTTTATAAGATTACATAAGTAGGACGAAAGCGTATTCTAGAGGCTTACATCTTATTTCCTTAAAGTTTAATAGAAAGGTAAAAAATAGGGTTTGCTTACGTAAGCGCTAATTACGTAATAGCTTAGTAAGATTTTAGTATATTAACTCCTCTTATTCATACTTCCTTGCTTTCTCGTTAATACCTCCTCTATCTCTCGCAATCTTTCTAAATTTAAGTAAGAAGTTTATACTTTATATTTATAAAATAAGCTTATTTCTTTAATTAGTAATATACAAGAAAAGTCCTCTAGAAGTATTGCTATTACTTTTAATGAAATAAAACTAAAAACAAGGTTTATTTATCTACTTTTAGGCTTTAAAAGGGTTGTCTTATAAAGATCTTAAATAAAGCAAAAATAGTATTTAATAGAGACCTTACTAAAAGCCCTAAAAAGACGAATAAACGTCTTTTAATAAAAATAGTCTAGGCATTTCTATTAAAAGCTTACAGCGCATTTTAAAAAAGGGAAACTATTTTATTAACATTTCTTTAAAAAAGACGACTTTAGATGCTAAAAAGGCTTATAATTATTATATTTATGCTAAGCAATTCCTTAAAAACTTTAAAAATATTAACTTTAATAAATTTGTATTTTTAAACAAGTCTGCTATTAAGCGAGGGCATAGTGCTAGGACAGAATACTGTTAAACATGGCAAAATAATAAAGTTAGAGGAAAATTAGTTCCTATAACTAACACAGGTAAGTTTAAAAAAACTCTATTTAACTAAAAATATACATTAAAATACCTTTTATTTTTCTCTTATTCTAATTAATTTTTAGCATGCTTACTAATTAAGTTATAGGTTAAGATATTTCTATCTAAGTTTAGGGAGCAATTTAGATAAGTCGTAGATCTAAACTAGTAGTTATTAAAAGCTCTTTAATTACTACTCCTTTTAAAAAGTCAGACTATATTCATTAAGTCTTTATTCTTATAGTTAAACTTGCAATAAAAAAAAGAAAGTTACAAATCTATCTTTTTCTTATTTAGAGACTGTTTACTCTATATTTAAATTATAAAGTAGCAATCTTAATTTATATAATTAAAGGACTTACTAACTTCTATATAAGCTGAAGGTTTTAGCAAGATAACGCCAAGTTTATAAAACACTAGAACTTTTATCTTAGTTTTCTAGAAATAGGATATTGCTCTTTAAGCATCCTACTTATAGTTCTAGTCTATATTTTATAAGAAACGTGTAGGCCTTGCTAAAAATTGCTTTAGCTAAAAGGCCTCTTACTTCTCTAGGTATAAGAAAAAGTAAAAAAAGTATAGCAGCCTTAAAAGCTGCTATAAGAGAGAAATAAGATTAATTACCTTAAAAGGTAATTAATAATTGTATTCTATCTTTACTAAGCCGTTTTTAAGACGTTAAAGAAGCTAAAAGCTAGTACACTAAGTATTTGTAAGCTTTTTCTGTTACTTATTTAGAAAAAACCCTAAAAAAAAGCTCTTTATTACTACTTAATAGTATTTTTTATAATTACCTTTAAACTTACACACAAAAAAGTTTAACTAGAATTATATAATTTATATACTTTATAGCGATTTTTACACCTTTAAAAAAAAGTTATTTTATTATTATTTTTTAAGTTTTTTAATCTTTATTTTTACTGCTGTAGTTAAGCGCAAAGGTATTTACTAAGTAGCTCACTAAGTAGCCTTATTAAAAGAAGAAGATCTTAGCTTTCTAAATTACTAACTATTATAGGTATAGCTCTTCTAGTTGAAATATAATGCTTTAAAAATTATAACTTTTTTGATATTTTTTTTGATTACTTTTCTATAATAAAGCACAGTAGGGTCTAAAGTCTAGAAAGGTTAAGAAGTTAACTTTAGTTTAAGGCTTAAAGATAACCTAGCTTAGCAATAACTTTAGCTTACACGTGCTAGCGTAGGGGCAGCGTAGGACTTATTTACCTAGCAAAGGGGTATTGTAATAGGCTAAAGCCTAAAGTAAATCCTTAGTAGTACTTTAGTGCGCCTTACTTTACAGGCCGTAGCTGCGGCCTATAAGTATTAACTACGTAAGACAATTAGACACTATATTGTCTTATGCTAGCCTTTTAGCTAAGTAGTTAGCATGTGTAGTTACATGCTAGGTCTGTTTAGACCTACCTACTATATTATATAGAGACGTAACAAAAGAAAAAGATATTAAAAAAGTTATAATTTTTAAAGCTTTATATTTCTATTTCTAGAAGTACCATACTTAAAAGAATTAGTAATTTAGAAAGCTAATATCTTTCTTTTTAAGTTAGGTAGCTTAGTAAGCTACTTAGTTTGTATAGTTATCCCTTTAATCTTGCTTAAAATAAGATAATAAAAAAGTAAAAATAGATTTTAATATAACTTTTTTATAATTATATAAAGAAACGCTAAGAAAGAAATAAGTTTTATAAGCTTAAATAAGTAGGACGTAAGTATATTCTAGAGGCTTACATCTTATTTCCTTAAAGTTTAGTAAAAAAAGTAAAAAATAAGAGTTTCTTACGTAAGCGCTAATTACGTAATAGCTTAGTAAGCTTTTAGTATATTCACTCCTCTTATTTATACTAACTTGCTTTTTTTTTAATACCTCCTTTATGTCTTGCAATCTTTCTAGATTTAAGTAAGAAGTTTATACTTTATATTTATAAAATAAGCTTATTTCTTTAATTAGTAATACACTAGAAAAGTCCTCTAGAAGTATTACTATTACTCTTTATTAAATAAAACTAAAAACAAGGCTACTTTATTTACTTTTAGGCCTTAAAAAGGTCGTCCTATAAATATCTTAAGTAAAGCAAAAAAGTGCTTAATAAATACCTCACTAAAAGCCCTAAAAAGACAAATTAACATCTTTTAGAGAAAATAGTCTAGATCTTGTAATTAGAAGCTTACAGCGATTTTAAAAAAGGTAAACTATTTTGTTAATATTTCTTAAAAAAAGACGCCTTTGAATAATAAAAAGGCTTATAATTGTTATATTTATGCTAAGTAATTACTTAAAAATTTTTAAAATAGTAATATTAATAAAGTTATATTTTTAGACAAGTCTGCTATTAAGCGAGGGCATAGTGCTAAAACAGAATACTATTAAATACAGCAAAATAATAAGGTTAAAAGGAAAATACTTTCTACAAAAAGCACAACTAAATAACACTTAAATAATTAAGTCTATATAAGTATATACTTATAAAATTAATAAAAATTATTAGTTTGTTAAGTACAAAGCGCGCTTAGTTGTACAAGGCAATTAACAGCGCAATGTTACTGCTTAAGAGACTTACGCTGCTACGTTAACAGATTAATTCTTTTAATCAGCGCTTGCAATTGCTGCCTAATGTAACCTTAAACTTAAGCAGTATAATGTTACTGACGACTTTGTAAATGCACAAATAAATTAGCTTATATATATAGAAATACCGCGTAGATACGCAAAGAAGAGAACAATCCTAAAGCTTAATAAAGCTTTTTACAGCCTCTAGATATTGCTATTACTTGAGCAACAGGACTTCACTACCTATTTCTAAAAATGCAGATTTACTGCTGTCCTACATAAGCTATATTGCATAATTTAACAAGAAATCTTTGTGTTCTTTTATATTAACAATATTATTGTAATGTACAGCAAGAACTATAAATTGGACGCACAAGCAGCTGTTAAGAATATAAAAAAGAAGTACTGTTCAATAAGAGAAGATAATCTGCATTAGTTCTTAGGCATAGAGTTAATTAGAAATGAATTATAACGCAAGATCTAGATCTACTAATTAGTATATATTAAAAAGATTAAATAACTAGTAAGCAAATACTTAATCAAGAGTAATACCCTAATAATTAAAGCTAAACTACTGCCTTAGGAAGGCTACGCGACTCCTAGGGAGATTAACCTTTACTAAAGAAAGATTAGATTACTTTTATTTACAGCAGTAAACACAAGACCTAATATAGCCTTTGCAGTATTACGCCTAACACAATTCTTTACAAATTCTAGACCTAATTATTAGTTAGCAGCTTATTGCGTACTTCTATACCTTAACTATACACAAATGCTTATACTATAGTTTAAGAGACACAATTACTTAATTATTGCAAGTAACACCTTATTTGCTAATAATACACCTAATTGCAAGAGCTCTTAAAAATATATAATTAAACTATTTAGTAGACTAATAGCCTAGAAAGTAAATAAACAAAATACAGTCACAACCTTAATAACCAAAGCTAAACAGCTTATGCTTTTATAAGTTGCGAAGAAAGCTATGTTTATTTAGATGCTGCTTACTTAGCTACAAGTTTAGATAGTTAACTGAACAATTATTATATGGTGTAATAAATTGTAGACAATCTGATTAGTTTTAGAGGAGATTTCTAAGTTAACTACAAAGCTACAACATGTTAATATCTACAATCACTAGCTTAGGCAAGAAGTTTAAAACAAGTTAATTAAGATAGTCTACGTAGAGTTAAGCAAGATGCTTGCTAACAGACTTACTCAATTATTACTAGCTAATTAGTAGCTAAGATTCCCACAACAGATAGGGCTGATCAACTTAGGCAACTAACTAAGACTAGAGGCTAATCTAGTATTAATAACTAATTAGCTAGACGCCTAAGACCTTTAATCAAATAGCGCGCACAAGATACTAGCGTTAGAGGTCTTTAGCTTGATTCTTACGTTTAAGCTAAGGGGGTGTGTCAGATTTAGGAGGTTTGCGCAGTTAATTAGGAGGTCTGCGAGATTAGTTAGGGTTCCTGCGAGGGTGATCAGGGGGTGGCGCTAAAGAACGCTAAACGCGCTAGCGCCGCCAAGGCCCACACAGAATCTGGGTGTTAAAAGGAGCACCTGGAATCTGTACAATCGAAAAACAGAATACCAACAACTTAATAATTACTACTATACAATTATCATAAATTATATCATTATTATCCTATCAGTTTTAACAACCTATTTTTTCTAACAACAATGCTTACTAAGAGAGGAGAACTACTCTGTTAATGCTTCTAAAAAAGAAAAGCTTTTATATAAGAAAAAAACTTAAAAGAATCTAACATACGCTAAAGAGAGGCTTACTAACATTGGAAATATGAACTTTAATGAAGTTATATTTTTTTAATACGTTAGCTATTAAGCGTAGACATAGTGCTAAAACAAAATATTGCTATCAACATTAAAATAAGCAACTAAGAAAGAAATTCATTCTGACAACTTATAAATGTAAGTTTAAAAGTATTTTAAATAACTTGAAAATTAGTTTACTTAATTTTTTTCAAAGATATTTCAGATTATTTTTAGAAAGTTTAATAATTAATTTATAGGCTAAGATATTTCTATCCAAGTTTGGGAAGTAATTTAAAGAAAAAAAGATTAAAATTAGTAGTGTACGGGTGTTGGTGTGTATAAAAACATACTGCTACAGAGGCAGGAGATCACTAGTAACCAGATTATACAAGAACAAGGTTAGTAAGATAATAATCTTATTGAAAGTTAAGTATGAAAGACTATTAGTAGAAGAAGTCGCCTATTTAATAGTACAGTACAAGAGTTGAGTTGTGGAGTAAATAGATTATAAATAAGGTAATCTACAGAGCAGGTTATATATCTTCAGATTAAGTGGTTAAGCACTAACCTAGCAGGCAGTAAGGTATTACTTTGTGCACTAGCACAAACCTCCTCTTTTTGCAAGCTTAGCTCTATTAAGCAATCTATTTTGCAGAAAGAAAGAAAAGAAAAACAGCAAAACAAAAAAAAATAGAATAAAACTTAATTACTTAGGTTGCTGCCTAGTACCGGTAGAACGCATTTTTATGTAGTAGCTACAGAATCTAAGTGTTTCAAAAGCACTTAGATTCTGTAGGCTTAGCAATTTTCTTACTATATCCTTATTTAAGGCATATTTTTATTATAAGCTTATTTTTTACTTATTTAATTGCTTACTTTAACAAGGTTCCTAAGCAGTAGTATGCCGGTGCACAGGGTGATACTCTACTGCCCGCTAGGTCAGTGCTCAACCACCTGATCTTGAGGTATATAACCTGCTCCGTGGATCGACCTCATTCATGATATATCGACTCCACTCCTCAACTCATGTACTGTACTATTAAATAGGCGTTTTCGTCTACCAATAGTCGTTATACTCAACCTACAATAAGATTATGATTTTACTAACCCTGCTCTTGCATATTATAACTGCTAGTAATCTCCTGCTCTTGTAGCAGTATCTTTTTTTACACTCTAACACCTGTACAGATAGCAAAGCCTATAAAGACTTACTTTAATACTTAGTACATAAAAGAACTAGTGCACAATTATTGCAAGAACAATTTAACAATTTTACAATAGTATAGAATTTAAAAATACACTAAAGAAGCTAGATTTTTAGAATTACTACTAAATACAATTTTAGGGGGTTAGCACTATCCCCTATGACAGACTACGTTAAGGACTATGTTACCTAAGTTAGCACCAACAGCAACTACAGAAAACAAAAACTACTAATAAACTAACAGAATGCGTTATTAAAACTAATCAAAGTCTACTTAGCAAAATTTAAAGTAGTAAGCTATTTGGCAAAAATAAAAATAGTTTTATATATGTTTAAACGCTGACTTAAAGTCTACTTAGCAAAATTTAGGGTAGCAACCCGTCTAGCGAAATAGAGACAGTCATATATGAGTAAAAAAATGCTAAGCTAAGGTGCTATTTAGCAAAATTTGAGATAGCACTAAAAGCTTACATTTAAACGCGTAACACCGAATAAATACTAGCTTTAAGTAAAAATCTAAGCCTACCTAGCGAAATAAAAAGTACTTAAGCAGAAACACAACACCAACGTCGACTTTTCTGGAAATTGATCAGAAACAACCGGATCCCAAGGAAACAACCCCGAGGAATCGATTGCGATACTTTTCAGATCCTGCAGCGAGGGCGCTAGTGCGCTAGAGAGGGTGAAAGGGTCACCTGCCCCCTCCTTATTAGAGGAAAAATTTGCGTTTTCCCTTAAAAGCTTAGACTACATGCTAAGGCATCTTAAGCTAATTAAGATTAAGGAGCTTATTAAAGCCTAACTAAACTAGAAATTACAACAACTTTAAAAAGTAATAAAAAACAACTTACTTCTAAGGACCTAGGAAGATTAAACAAAAGACAAATAAAAATAGAAAAAGACAGCATAACAACGCCTTGCTAAGAAAGGCAAAATCTAGAGGAACTATAAAGGCCTATACACTTTTAAACTAGGAGTAATTTCTCTTCTTTTATTAGACTTATTCCTTAATACCTTATCAGAAATAAAACACTAAAAGCTACCTTTGTAGAAGAAGCACTTAAAATAGCTAGGAACCTAGTAATCTAAGCAGCTAATTTAGCTAAAAACAACTCTACCTAGCAAATAAGCCTTTTAGACCTAGTAGAAGTCTTTAAAGACTATATAGAAAATAGGAGCGTAGATAAGAAGAATACAGCTATTTTAGCTAATTAGATATTAAGCCTCTTAAACGTCTTAAGGGAGTTCAGAGAGAGAATAAGACGTATTAAGAAACTTACAAACACGCTTATCTAGAATACACCTACTTAGAACACGCTAATCTAAAACACAACTTATACTACTGTAGCTACTTTTGCTACTATTGTATGGGTGTTGGAGTGTATGAAGACATACTACTACGAGGGCATAAGATCGCTAGTGGTCAGGTCATGCGAGAACGAGGGCGGTAAGATAAAGATCTTATTATAGGTTGTATCTAGAAGAGAAGTACAGGAGTTGAGTTGTAAAGTAAAGGATCCCTCTCCCCCCCCCCGCTCGTTTTGATCCCTAAAACGAGCTATATACCCTTAGATTAGGTGGTTAAGCACTAACCTAGTAAGCAGCAGGGTATCACCCTGTGCACTAGCACATACCTCCCCTTCCTGCGAGCTTAGCCCTATTAAGCGACCTACTTAGCAGAAGGAAAAACAGCAAAACAAAGGAAATAAAATAAAAGAAATATAACTTAATTACTCTATACCTATCCTAGACACCTTCCCTTACTTCTTTAATTGCTTACTTTGGCGAGGTTCTTAAGTAGTAGTTGAAGCACGTGGCCTAGGTGCGGGTGCAGTGGTAGGAGCAGGGACAGGAGTAGCGGGCGCTTAAGATTCTAATATTAATTAAAGGCGACTATAACGAGGCTACCTAGTTAGAGTAGTTAGCACTAAGACGTTATCTAAGATAACAGTACTTAATTAAGAGTAAACGCTAGGAAGGCGTTACGTAGAGGAGAGCATTACAAGATCTTTGCTCTCCTAGAAAACTTAGCACTTATTAGCCTCTAGACTAAGTTCCTCCTAGAGACGTTATAGCAAATTAGCTTAAAAGAAATTAGTATCTTACCTATTTTAGTCTTTTGTTGTATAGGGAGGGTTCTATTTAAGGTTAGTAAAGTATAAATAGTCTAAGAATCCTTAAACTAGATTAGCATAAAAAGCGTCCTTCTCTAATTCTTACACTATAGGCTATAGGTTAATAATTTGTTGTAGTATATAGTTGCAGTGTTCCTTAATATAGTTGTTAATCTATTCCTTATTAGTGTTTTATAATATGTTGTTTAGCTCCTTATAAACAAGAGGATTGTCCTACTTAGCTTATCTAACAAGGGCCTTCTAGATCTATAACTTATACTTAATATAAATATTAGCAGGGAATAGCTAATTAATTCCTCTAAACTTGTTAGAATAGCCTAAAAGAGTATAAGGAGTAGCAGTAAGGTTATAATAAGCCTTGCAAATTTCCTTATAAGTTCCTATAGTAGGCACCTTTATTACTTTATTACAGACTATAACGAACTAAGGTAGGATAGTGCGGCGGTTGTAAGTAGTTAGGCTAGTAGATCTATAAGGTAGTAGAGGTAATAAAATTTCAACTTATTCTTTCTTGCAGATTTATTTTGTCTAGTAAGCGTTAGGAGCTAGTTTCTGTGCGTTCTCTAGCTAGTCTATCTTATCTTCTTATCCTTTAATAAGACTATTTAACAATTTAATACCTGCGTCTTTGCGCTACTTTAAGTACTCTAGCACATAGTTATAAAAGCCTAGAAGTATCTCTATATAGTTGTTTTTATTCTTATTATTAAATTATACGCTACTTTAGATTATATCCACACTAAGGCCTTTAGTTATTACTTACTTAAAGTTAAAGTTAAAGTGCTTAAAGTAAGTTTAATTACCCTTCTTAGCGTATTTAGCGTAGTAAAGGTAGGAAATTAAAGTATGTTCCTTGCAGAGTATAGCATATTGCAACTAGTATCTTAAATTAGTGCGTATAGCTTGTTAGATAAGTAAGTAATATATGTTACGCAGCTATTTAAGGTTCAGCTTCCTATCTATACATTATAGATAGAAGTAGTACATCTTAAAAGTTTAAATAATAATATTTTTAACCTAACTGTTCTTAAACAGCTAGGTATAGGCGTTAGTAACAATGCTTCTAGCGTGTTAGAACTCTTTAGCTTATAGTTAAAACTTTATAGTATTAATAACCTCGTCCTAAGTAGGGGGGGGATAGAGATTAAGTCTAGAAGGCTAATAGTAGTAGCTTAGCAGGTCCTTATCCTGCTTAGCTAGATAATACTTGTTAGTAAAAAGTTTTAAAATAATAAGTTCTAATTAGAATTCTTGCTAGCAGCTCTATCTTATATATAGTAAGAGTAGATATTTGTTAAGTATATTAGACAGCATAGCTCTCTTAAATAAACTTATAACGCTTACAGTAGTGCGCTTATAGATAAAGCATACTTACTTGTATAATAGGTTATTAGAGCTAGGCTGTTGTTTAATATTAACCTTACAGTACTTTTACTTAATAACCTTAACGTAGTCTAGATTAGTAATTAGCTTCTTTGCGTAAGCTTGCTTAAGCAACTTAAGAAAAGCTAAGGTAGAATTCTTGCAATAACACTCTGCCTAAAAGATCTTTTATTCCTAATTAGAGGTATCTAGCTCCTCGTCTACATAGGAAGCGTTGTTAAGGTTAGTATCTAATTAGGTAGCTGCCTGTTAGTAGGCTAGTGTTGCTTTTAGAGCATAAGAGCATAGTAGAGGTAGTAGTATAGGGACTTATTAGCTACTAGCGTTAGTCCTAACTTGTCCTGCCTATATATTAGCAGCGTTACACCTTTATTATACTACAGTTATTCTGTTCTAAAACTTATATAACTTAATTACTAAGTATTAATTAGGTCCTTAACTAGCTGTTATTCCTGTAAATTGTCTTAGATTCTTAGTTATAACTAACAGACTACAAGTCCCTAGAGAGCAGGTCTTAGATGTTATAAGATCTCTATAGCAATTAATAGCTTAAGCCTTATTTAGGGTTCTTCCTAGCTCTATAGTTATAAAGATAACTACACTATATATTAGATATGTCTTTACACTAAGTAGCCTATACTTATTAATTAAAACGTTTTGTGTAGAGTAGACTAGGCTAGTTTTAAGGTCTTTAGCTTTAGCTATAAGTTAAAAAACCTTTTGCTAGAATATATAGAGAGGATTAGGCTTGCCTTGCTTATCCTTTACCTTAGTATTAGGCCGTAGCTTCTGTAGGTTAAACTTAATATCTTCTTTTTAGACTTGCGGCTTAGCGCAGATATTATAAAGCTCCTTTGCCTCTTGCTTATTACTGTTTAGGTAAGGTGCTTAGTTATAAGGGTTATTCTAATTAATAAAAGCATAGATGTCCTTGTATAGTAGTTTTACTATAGCCTAGTTAGCTGTTAACACATATTATTCTTTACTTTAGTTCTTAGAGTTAGTGCGGTGCGCTACTGCAGCGTTAAGGAACTAAGTAGCATCTTTAAGATTTATACGCCTTAACATAAAAGCTATGTTAGTTAATTCTTAGTAACTAAGTAGCGTATAAGGCATGTAGATGCTAACGTATTCTTAGATAAATCTTAGAGCTAGCTTCTTTACAGTTGCAATAGCCTTACTTAGTTCTTTAGCCCTCTTGTCTCGCGTTAAGGATGCTGTACTAATAATAGGATAGTATTCCTAGAAACCTTTAACACTACTATATTGTTCTATAAGTCTAGGGAGCTAAGCACAAAGGTTACTTACTCCTAAGACAACCTTAAGGATTAGGTTAAATTAGTAAGAGGCGTTGTTAAACTAATAATCTATAATAATACGTTATTGTTTTAGAGCGTTTAAAAGGATCTTGTCTACAAGAGTCTAGATGTTAATAACCCTTATGTTGTTGCTAAGCTTTATAAGCTCTAGTACTCTGTCTTAATGCTGTATAACCTTAGGGATTTAGTTTATAACATAGTTTTTTTTCTTAGCAATAACTTTAAGGTTGTTAAAAACTCTTAAAAGTCCTAGTATTTGTAGTAGTTACAGCTGTAGCTGCTTGCCTTAGGCCTTGTCTAATAGCGCTAAAAGCATTGTTTAAGTAGGTTAGCTAATGTAAGTTAAATGTTGTCTTTAGCCACTGCTAGTTTGTAAGAGGGGGTATTATTATTATTATTATCTTAGAAGGTAACTACTTTAATAAAAGGTAGTAAAGTTTGTGTAGTAGAGGAGTTAGATAGTTAGTAGGGTTGTAGTTCTAGTTTATGCGTAGTGGCGGTATCCTGCTGGCTAGTAGGTGGAGGTAAACAGGGTCTAAATTGCGCTAAAATAAGCAGGTTTTATAATTAAAATATTTGTTGTAATTAGCTATTGCCTTAAGAGTGCGTGAAATTAAGTATAGTATTAGTGTAGCAGTAAGCACCTAGAATTAGCAGGATAGGTGGCTTGTACCCAAATTTTATATAGGAAATTAGTAAACAAGTAGCTAAAGGTAATAGTAGGTACTACTAGTATAGTATCCCCTCCCCTCCCTAAAACTATAGGCTGTCCTATAGCCCATTAGTTGTCTAATATAGAAATATCTAAGTTAGAGTCTAAGCTTTTAAAGTCTTATTTATATGCTTAACACTTTTCTTCTATAAGACGTTTAGTAATAACAACTTATAGACAAAGCTTATTACTTATTACAAGAGGTAAATGTAGTTGTAGTTTTATATATAGCTTAAGTAAGTCTAGCAAGATAGGAATGTCTACTGTAGGGCTAGTTCGCTCCTAATAATTAGGATCCTATAGCTTTATATTTTCTTAATTTTCCTTAATAATACCTTGTACAAGTCTTTGTCTAAATAGCTTTAATTGCTATTTAGGTGTTGTGTGGGGGAAGCGTGTACTGTTAAGGTCTTTAAGATAATAGGTTCCTCTATTAGGTCTAGCTTTATAAATACAGTATAGGCCTAACTATCTTATATCTAGCTTGCGGTCTTAAGATATATTAATTTCCTAAACAGAGTTCTAGAGAAGAACTAAGTCTCCTAGCTTTATATCCTTATATTATATCTCCTTAGTATTATCCTAGTATTCCTTTTTAGTAGCTCTTATCTAGTTAGTACAGACAACAGCATCCTTTGTAAACTAATTTCTAAGATCTAGCTATATTGCTTAAATTATAAGTAGCTGTACATAGTCCTTTACTTCTTTAAATAGAAGCGTTTGCTATATAGGCAGCGCAAGTTTAATAGGAAGCACTAGGTTCTGCCTTATAACTAACTAGTATAGTAAGTAACCTATCTGTTCCTGTATTAAGATCCTGTCTACAAGGAGAACTGTTAGTAAGTTCTTAACTTAAAGTCCTAGTAGCTTTATAAGGGTGTTTATAATAAGCTTGTGCCCTCTTTTAATCTTTTTTATAGCTTAAGGGTTGTGCCTTAAAGGCTAGACTTAGTTAATCCTGGATATATTTAATAGATGTAATACTACCTTAGCAAAATCAGGCCCTCTATTAACTATAAGTTTGCGCGCTATGCTCTATTAATATATAATATCTTTATATACAAACTCTACAATTATCTTTAACTAGTTGTTTAACAGGGCTTTTGCTTTAAGCTAGCTACTAAGGTAGTCTCTTGTAATAACTAAAAACTTCTTCTTAAAACACTAAGGCATGTATACTACATTAATTGCAATAGTCTCCTAAATAGCAAAACTATAGATGTTAGTAAGCATATTAACTTTCCTCTTAGAGGATCATAGTTAATAGTTTAGACAAGCTACTAGCTTTTGCTACACGTGCTTGTATATTTCTTTTTACGAGTATTGCTAAGTAAGTATAGAGTACACTGCGTTAACTCCTTTATGTCTAATCTAAGTGTATACGTTCTATACTATAGCTATTCTTAGGTTAGTATTATCTACAACCCTCTAGATTACAATATTCTTAGACGTTTTCCTAAAGAGTATCCTGTCTTATACAAAGAAGTTTAGAGCTCTTTTCTTTTATGCTTATAGTTCTTGTAGTTCTATATTTCTAGGAGTCTTAAGGTTAACTAAAGATTAAGCGTATTATTCTAACTCTATTAAGAATTCCTAATAGAGTATCCTTGCCTGTCCTGCTGGTATTAGTGCATTTACATTACTAATTATATAATTAATAAACTCCTCTAAATCCTTTTTAGGTTCTAGAGGTAGTTCCTAATTATTAGGTTTTAGATACCTTAATAGTGCATTTATAACTACATTCTTCTGTCCTAGTATATGCTTAATGTTAAAGTTCTATAAAAGAATTATTATTATCTACCTATTTATAATAGATCCTAGATTGTTAGTAGATAAGTAATTTAGTTAAGCAATAAGAGTTACTGCGTTAGTTTCTATAGTAAAGTAAACACTATAGAGGTAAGTACAAAACTTCTTAAGAGCCTACAGTACAGCCTTATATTCTAACTTAGTAGAGTGCTATTGCCTCTCTCGCGCTAACTATAGTGTGCTTTTAAACTGCACTAGGTGTTACTTATTATCTTCTTTAAGTTGTTTAATACATGCTCCTGCCCTGTCTTAACTTACATTAGTTATAAGGAATATCTTATAATCCTTAGTATTAGTATAGTTAAGGTTCGCGAGTACAGGTGCGTTGCATATAGCATGTTTTAGCTTATATATTACTGCGTCTTGTGCATCTCTTGATTTAAAAGGGATATTGTCTTATAAGAGTATTAATAGAGGTTTTGCAATCTTAGTAAAGTCCTTTACCTATATATAGTAGTAGACGCATATGCCTATAAAGGATTATACCTCTCTTTTATCCTTGCATAGTAGCTAGTTTATAATATTCTTAACTTTCTTTTAGTTAGGATAACGTTCTTGCAGGCTAACCTTATAGCCTATAACCTTAAGCCTTTTTATAAGAAAATAACACTTCTTTCCTAATACAGTGCCTCTAGCTCGTTTAATATTAGTTAGTACTCTGTCTAGTTGCAAGATATGCTTAAGAATATAACATTAAACACCTAGCATTAATTCTTCTCTACTATAATTTGTTTTTGGCCCTCTACATGTAATGTTGTTAATAAAAGGCACAGTATTAGGCTAGTAGTCTCTTAGAATTTTTATTATTACATGTTGAAATTCTGCTACTAAGTTAGTAGCACCTATAACTATTATGCATAATTATATAAGCCTAACTAGTATTTAAAACGCTGTTATGTCTCTGCTTTCTAGATGTAGTATAATTTAGCTATATCCTAAGAATAGGTCTATAAGCAAGATAATCTTACATCCTGCGAACCTCTTAGAAAACTTGTCTACTGTTAGTAGTAAGTTTACATCTTATATAGTAACTGCATTTATACGCTGCGTATTGCTAATCTATTAAACGCCTTTGTCCTTCTTAGGTACTAGGTGCTATAGGTTGCAATATTAACTATTACACCTTTCCTATGTTCCTTAATTTAGGCAGACGTTAACTATATCTACTACTTATAGCTCTAAAGCTTTTAGGACAGCAAAACTTTATACTTACTAAGCTTTACATAGTATTGTTTGTATCTTGTATAGCAGATATATATTAAACTAAATCCTTCCTAATTCCTTAAATTGCTAGGAGAGTGCTCCTTCTCTATTAAGAAGTATATATATAAATATCTCCTTTTCTCATAGCTATAGGTAGTCTCTAGTATATAGCTTGTTAAGTTATTCTTTAGTAAGACTTGTTCCTTATTGAAAAACAGCATATCTTGGTTTAAATAAATAATTGCACAGCCCCCTATTAAGATTGCAAATGCTTATTCTAAGGCGTTACTATTCTTTCGCCCTTTTCTTCTAGTCTTCTTATCTAAACTCTATAGGCATCTCCTGCTACAGAATATTAACAGGTTAAACTTTCTTATCTACTGTCTTGTATAGTGTGTAGAGATTATTGTGTTGTTAGGTATATTTAAGTAGCCTTTCTCGCATCTACTAATAATTAAGCTTATATATGATTAAAAATTTACTAAGTTTACAGTTTCTTGTAGGGTCCTTAGACTGTCTAACTGCGTACGTAAATACTTAGTTTATCTAGACTATCTAATCCTTCCTGCTGCCTTTTGTATACAGCGTGTTAAAGTTACTAAATCTAGCTACTAGATTAGACTATGTAGCTTCTTGTATGTATTTTACTATTACTACTTGTAGTTTGTTGCCTAATCTGTTAGTAATTATATGCAACTATATATTACCTACTATTTCTCTGTCTAAGTTGTTGTTAGAGGCTTTGTTTCTAATTGTCTGCGTAGGGTAATTTAGAGATAAGTTAGATATAACAAAGACTATGTTTCTTGTGCTGTCTTTAGATAGAACTTAGCACGTAATTTGCCTAAACGCATTATACTAAATTAATATCTTAGCGCTTGTACACTAAGGTCCTCCTAGAATTATAGATCTAGTAACATTAGCAATAATCCTAAACGTAGTTCTAATAGTAACTGTTCTTATTTATATAAGTATATTAAAAGCGGTCCTAACAAACGGGTTATGTGTGCTATTAGCTAAAGTAACACTAGAAGGAGACTGCCTTAGTTAGTGCTCTATTATTTTATATAGTATCTTTAATGCCTGCGTAGCACTTAGTCTTAAGATATTTATTTGTGCTCTAGTGTTAATTAGGCACTTTAGAAAGCTACTGTTTATAGTAACTTAGCATTCTAGTAAGTTAGTTTAAATAAAAGCCTACCTATTCCTTTACTTAACTCCTTAGACATCCTTTGTAGGTATATTATCTAACTTATCAATCTAGGAATCTCTTCTTCTGCTTACCTTATAGTAAGTTTATGTATTAGATTAATACAAATTTATTGTATTACGATACGCGCTTTTAGTAGGTAGTATATTTAGTAAAATTCCCCAGGTAAGGCCTGTGCGCTTGTTTAGCTAATTAGAGACTAGAACAGATTCTAGGTGTAATTTAGCGTACCTAGCATCTATTAGCTTAGCGTTTTCTACACACGTTATAATATTAAGCGCACTTAAACTATCTACAATATTAATGCTATTATTAAGAAGATTACGTAGCTGTTTTTAAATGCTAGCTTGCCTTATAAGGTCTAATACTATAACTCCTTATACTTCCTATCTAAGTAGGGTAGTTATAATACAGTTTAGCTATCCTTGTACTCTTTCTTTAAGTTCTAGATTAGGAAGAGTGTTAATAAACTTTACAGCCTTTTTTTTTTCCTTACTATAAGTACTTTAGATCTGCTAACATGTTGTCGTCTTAATAAGCTAATTAAGGTAGTTTAATAATTAAAAATAGCATATTATAAGGCTAGCTTGCAAAAATTATATTACTTTATATTGTTTCCTGCAGATACTGTATATCTATAGGCTGTAAGTTAGGGATAGGAGAGCTACCCTATATTATTTAATTGCTTTCTTGTGTGCTTAAATCCTTGCTTAGCCTTCCTTACTTCTTTACTCCTCCCTCTTAGACACAATTAATATCCTAGTAGAGGGCTAAGCCTTCACCTTTTAAGCACGTAGTAGTATTTAACTTAGAGATACTATGTAAAGCGTTTTCTACGCCTCTTAGTATAATATTAGCTGTATCTATATTATTAAGCTTCTTAACGTATTCCTTAGCAGAAAGAGTATATAGCTATTCCTAAAATTGCTAGAACTACTAAAGGACGTTCTTGTAGTAGCCTTAGCTTGTTAAACTAGTTGCTATATTTACAGAATTAGAGTTTTTCCCTTTATACCTTAAACCTAGTTAAGAGTCTTCTCTAGTAAACTTCTCTAGTAGCACACTAGAGGCTAGCTAATTAATCACATTATTAGTAACGTTGTAGAACTTTTAGATTTTCGCCTTTAACTATAGGAAGACTTAGTTTAATAATAGTTGCCTTAGGATTTCCCCTAAACGCTTATATAGTAGACTAAAGTAGTACGTTCTCTTCTTGCTAGAAATATTCTAGTTAAAACTAACTTATTCTATCTACTTTAGGGCGTAGTAATATTTATACTCCTTAAGCATGTGCCCTACTGTATTATATATACAGCAGAGAGGGTGTGTCTCTATATTGCTTATATATGCTGTACTTGTTTTATTAGATACCTCCTTTAAGACCTTAGCAATAAAGGAACTATTATTTCTCTTACTAGAGAATTCTGCATTAGTTGCTTATACAATAAAGTATATATAGTTAGAGAGTTTCTCTAGGAGTCTCTAAGTTATAGAATAAGCTATAAGCATGATAATAGTTAATAGTCTAAGCTTTAGGTTGCCTAGAGACTTAATAAAGTCTTTAACTTCTAGGTTAACGTCTACTAGCATGCTCGTCTTCTTATATACTTTGCTAATCTTAATCCCTGCTTTCTTTACTTCCTCTAGAGTGAAGGTTGCTCGCTAGTTAAATAGCATAATCTAGCGCATTTTAGTATTAGCGCCTCCTTGCTCTAGCTAATAAATCTTATTTAGGCTAGTTATCTTCTTATAGTAGGATTTTAGAAAAGAATAGATCCCTTCTAGTTTATAGGTATCCTAGTTATCTCTATTTAAGGTAGAAAGTATATAGTATATAACTGCCTTTTTGTTAGTTTGTAGTAGGCCTTAGAAGAAGAAAATACCTTCCTCTTCTTAAGGGATTTGCCTGTTCTTAATGCATGTATTAGCAATAGAGGTAAAGTGCGTGTAGTACTTTACTAGACTAAGCTAATTTTATACACATTTATAGATATAGGCTTAAAGGTATAAGTATTTACTTTTCTTAATAGCTATATCTTTATCCTTCTACTGTTCCTTTATGTATGTCTGTAATTTAGACTAATCCTTCTTAGCATATTTAAGTAAGCGTTTTAGTATATAAGAGAGAGATTAATTCTTATTAGAAAAGTAGTCTAGTAGAATAAAGACCCTTATAGTATTACAGATGCCTTTATTATTAGCTTATTAGTTAAAGTCCTCTAGGAATTCTGTAACATTCTTCCTAGTAAAAACTAATATACTATATCTTAGTTAAATTATAGTTAACACTAAGTTATGCGTAGGTGTAGCTATAGTATTAATAATAGAGCTTAATAGAGTTAATAGTAGATTAAGGCTAGTAGTAGTAGGTCTAGAGAGAGGAAGCGTTGCGCCTTCCTGCCCTTAACCTGTCTTCTAATCCCTTTTTAATATCTAGAGTATAGTAGGACTTATATAAGTTCTTTGCATAAATAGTTAACAAGTATTAGTAAAGAAATAGATAGAGTATAGTCTCTAGAAGAAAGAATATCTCTCTTTAAGTCTTTGTAGTATGTGTTTTCTCTAGTATAGGTGTATTAATTCTTACCTTTTAGGTACCCCTTATTTTACTAGGTAGGCTTAGATTTATACTTAAAGCTAGTACTTATATGTAAGCTTTTAGTGCTATCTCTATTTTGCTAGATAGTACTTTAGCTTAGCATTTCTTTATGCATATATTACTGTCTTTATTTTGCTAGATAGGTTACTACCTCTATTTTGCTAGGTAGACTTTGGATTAGCGTTTAAAATATATATAAGACTACCTCTATTTTGCTAGACAGTTTGCCGCCTTTATTTTACTAGACAGACTTTAAATTAGCGTTTAATAACGCATTTTGTTTTTATTAGTAGGTTTTGTTCTTCCTTATTGTTACTGTTAGTGCTAACTTAGGTAACTTTGTCCTTAACGTGGCCTGTAATAGGGGATAGTGCTAACCCCCTAAAAATAAGTCTAGTAATAATCCTAAGGTTTCTATGCTTACGTAAGATTGTTATATTGTTCTTGTAATAATTGTGCACTAGTTCCTTTGTGTACTAAGTAGTAGAGTATATCCCTATAGGCTTTGCTATTTGTATAGGTGTTAGAGTGTATAAAAACATACTACTACAAGGGTATAAGATTGCTAGTAGTTAGGTTATGCGAGAACAAGGGCAGTAAGATAAAGATCTTATTATAGGTTGAATCTAGAAGAGAAGTACAGGAGTTGAGTTGTGAGGTGGAGGATCCCTCTCCCCCCTGCCTGTTTCTGATCCCCGAAACGAGCTATATACCCTCAGATCAGGTGGTTGAGCACTGACCTAGTAAGCAGCAGGGTATCACCCCGTGCACCGGCACACTATAGCAGGCAACAACAAAGATTAACTATAGATAAATAGCTAAAAAACACAAAAACTAAAGGCTACTAGCCTAAAAGACTGCTAGCTAGTGCTAGTTAGCGAGACCCTAGCTGCATTTAATGCCTTTAAACTTAGAAATGCCTTTAACAACGTCTTTATAATGAAAGGAGGTGTATAATTACTTATAATTACTTTAATTACAATATCCTCTAAAGGAAACAAAATAGTTACAACTACACTAGCTTTTAAAGCAAAATACCTCTTAGAGAACTAGGCTATATAGCAAGATATTACAACCTTTAAAGCTGCCTAACTTATTACGCCTTAGTTTAAGGTTGTTATCTACAAGCTTCCTACAAACTACAGCCTAGAGGTAGTAAAAGAAGAAATTAAAACCTTTAATAAAGGCTTAAAAGTTATAAGTTTTCCCTTTTAGCTAACGCTTAAAGATCAAAGAGAAAACTAAAACTTTAGTTTAGTATGCGTGGCATTTGCAATAGAGGAAGAAGCCTAAAAGGGTATTAGAGGGAAGCTCTATATCCTAGGGCAAAGCCTTAGAGGAGGGAAACTATAAGTTATAAATATCTTAAAACAATGCACTAAATGCTAAGGGTTTAGCCACCTAGAGGTTAGGTGCTTAAAAGTAGCCTGCTAAATTTGCAGCAAAATATACTATACTAGCTAACACAAGTGCAAGTCTTGTACTAGTAAAGAGAAACTCTGTATTTATACTATATTGAAGTGTATTAACTGCAATAAACCTTATATAGCAAACAGCTAAGAATGCGAAATCCTACAAGCTAGGACAGCTAGGACTTAATAAACTAATTAGTATAATTAAAGTCCTATAAATTAATGTTAATAGGAGAAGCCCTGCTACAGAAAGCGCGATTAACCTAGCTATTACAGCAAATACTAAGATTATTGCAATATAACAGCCTTAGTTAGTAAGAGGTCTATACAAAGATACTAGGTTAATCGCCTATCTAGACTTTACGCAAATACTACTCACTTATTAAGGCCTATAACCTAGAACTCTATTTTATATTTAAAAGGATTTAGAAGTAGAAGTTAATCCTTATATTAGCTACGACAACAACTTTCTAGCTTTTTAATACAACTTAACATAAGAAAGATCTACGTCTATAACATTTACAACAAAAAAAGCCTAAGATAAGAGCTAAGTACAATAATAATCTAAAGACGCCTTCTAGGAGAGTCTAAAGAATGATTTTTTATTATTCTAGGGGATTTTAATTGCTACTACTCTAGATAGAGCCTATAGGAGTGTAACCTAAACTAACAAGCAGAGGATTTAGTAGAGTAGATTAAGAACTAAAACCTATCTCTATTAAATACTATAGGAGTTAGCACTTTCTTTAGAGCTTACATGTAAAAAGAGACTGTACTTAACTTTACTTTTTTAACAAATAATATAGCTTCTAATATTTTCAACTAACAAGCTATCCCTAAAGTTAGATTAGACTACTACGCTATCCTGTTTAGTATTATTAACTAAGAGCAGCTACCTAGCTAGCTAAAAACGTACAACACAAAAAAAGCAAATTAGCACCTTTTTAACACTACCTTATAAGAGGAGATATCTTAAGTAAAGCTAGAGGACTAATTACTAGCTCTACTACACGCCTTAAACTACCTCTTAAGATAACTTCTTTTAGGCCTTAAACTCTTAGAGGAGAAACTAGATAAAATAGTAGAGGACTTTACAATATTAATTTAACAAGCGCTTAGGAGATCTACCTTTCTTGTAAACTAAAAACTAAAGCTAAAGCCTTAGTAGACTAGCAATTTAGATCTCCTTAAGGCTATTCTAAATAAGACCTTTTAAGATTACAAGCGAGCAGTAAGAAGAGAAGACAACACGCTATACTTATAGAAAAGGGATCACCTACTAGCTAAAAACAAGTACCTTAGAGCTATTAAGAAAACTAAACTTAACTATTAGGAATAGTTCCTCTAAAATAAATTGCCTAAAGAGATATTTAAAGCAATAGCCTATACAAAAAAGAACCTCTTAATAAGAATCTCTACTAGTAGAGGCAAAGAATCCTTTAGAGAGAAGTGCTAAGCTTTTAGAAAGGAGCTATTTCTACTACCTCTTTCTACACTATCTCTATTACTTAATAACTACTAAGGAAACTACAAATAGGAGTAGCTAATTCTATCTAAAGAGGAGCTCTACACTACCTATTAGAAAATAAAAGCTACCTTACTAGGCCTAGATAGAATTAGCTAAGAAGTTATCTTAAAGGTGTATAAATACTAACTAGGCATCTTCTTTAAGGTTTACTTAGCCCTGTTTAACCTAGGATACTAACTAAGGTGCTAGCGAAAAGTAAAAGAGGTTATCTTTAGATAACTAAACAAACTAGACTACTTAATCCTAAAAGTATATAGAGTTATCTCCCTCTTATACTGCCTAGGGAAGGTACTCGAAAAGCTCTACTTAAAAAGATCAAGTATCTTAGCAGACATAACTAGCCTATTATACCCTACATAAATAGGAGGCAGGCTTAAGAAATTAGCTATTAATGCTGTACTCCTCTTCTACAACAATATTTAACAACAGAGAAAAAAGAATAGAGTTACCTTAATAGCCTTTTGAGATATTAAAGGCGCTTTTAACTATTTATCTAAGAACAAGCTTCTAGAAAACATAAGCAACTAACAGCTACCTACCTGCCTCTTATTATAGACAAACTCCTTCCTTACAGAGAGGCTCTTAGAACTATCTTTTAATAGGCAAATAGAAGAACTATAGAAGGTTAATACTAGTACACTTTAAGGAAGCCTAGCCTCGCCTATCTTAATTCTAATTTACACAAAACTGCTATTCTAGTTAATTATGATAAACAGTAATATATACTTCTTATCTTATATAAACGACCTTTAGATCTTAATATTAACAATATTTATTAGGAAGAATATCAAACTACTTAAAAAGGAGTTAACAAACCTCTTATACAAGCAAAGAAGTTAGCTATTAAGTTTAATAGCTTAAAAATAGAATTAGCAAATTAGACAAGATCTAAGAAAGATACAAATAGATTTCTTACGCTACCTACTTAAGAGACCTTCTAGCTAAAAGGACTAGTGAGATAGCTAGGCATCTTCTTTAACAACACTCTTAAATTTAGAAAATACCGCTACCTAAGAACACAACAAGCAAACTAAGCCTTTTTCTGCCTAATTAGGCTAGCTAATATTAATAAAGGCCTCTTACTAAGAGTAACAAGGCAATTATACTTAGCGTGTATTACTAGTGTAGCTAACTATAAATATTAGCTATTTTAGAAAGGTTAACAACACGTCCTTAATAGCAGGCAAAAACTACAAAACTAGGCCTGTAGAAAGATCTTAAGAACTTTTAGATCCTCCCCTGCAATGCCTAGTAAGGTAGAAGCTGCTCTATTTCTACCTAGAGTTAGGCTAGACAACACTATAAGAAGATACGCCTTTAGATCTACTTTACTAGATCTAAATCACTTTCTAAAAGCTGCTATTAACAACAATAGAGGAAAGTAACTTAATTAAATTTAAGAATTTATTACCTTAGCCCTCTTAGATAATATAGAGGAAATACAACACTACGCCTTTACACTATAGAATGCTAGAACTCTCTATAAGGTCTATATTTTAAACATGCTAAAAGATATAGAAGCTAAAAGCTATAAAAGACTACTAGTAGACAACAACATTCTATTAATATACTTAAATGCCTTAGCTACAAAGGACAGCAAAGAAATGAGCATAGGCGTTGTCTTCTATAAAGAAGCTACTCTTATTAAAGAGCTACAAGCAAATATAGGAAATAACTAGCTAGTTTATAATAGTAAACTAGAGGGTATTACCTTAGGTTTAGAGAAAGCAGTCAGCCTATTAAACAACCGCTAAACCATTAATATTTATGCAGATAATTAGGCTACTCTATTTTAATTAAAAAACACCTTAAACAACCCTAGCTAAGAGTAGTAAATTAGGTGCATTAGGGCAGCAACTTAACTAGAAAGAAAAGGCATTACCCCTACGCTATATTAGGTCCTAGGACACTAAGATATAATAGAAAATAATTAAGCAGACTCCCTAGCAAAAGAAGCTACAAAAATAAACTCCTTAACAAATAAGATAAGCCTAGCAGTTGTTAGTTCTTAAATTAAACTATAGACAAAAGTTAAGTAGTTAAGCCTTCTAGAAAATTACAGGAAAAAAGCTATTACTAAGAACCTAAGCACCTACTTAGCAACCTTGAAATAGAAAATAAGGAAACAGATACTAATCCTCTCTGCTATAAGAAATATATCTAGCTCCTTCTTTTAGTTAAAACTAGGGCATAGCTACCTAAAGAGCTATCTATTTAAGAGAGAAAAAGTAGAATCTAAAACTTGCCTATGTAATTTTAGAGCTACATAAGACACAGCTTATATAATTCTTAGGTGCTAACTATATAGGGATAGTAGAACTATACTTCAGAACTTATGTACAGAGCTAATCTCTCTATAATATCTTTTTTAAACAGAAGCAGGCATTAAGGCTACTTTAGCCTTTATTTAAGAAACTAGGGTTAGTACACAGGCCTAGTATACAGGAAACTCTAATTACTAGATGCAATCGCCTAGCTAGGCGACTAAGCTCTAAGTACCCCTCCCCTCTCCTCCCCCTCCTCCTCCTCCCCCCCCCCCCTCCCTCGACCTTACACAATAGGTTAAGAGCCTCACCTTCATTCAGATAAACCACCCCTTGTAAACTACTCAGAAGATAGAAAAACTATATAGATACCTGCAGGCCTCGGCCTGCACGTCTTATATAGCCCTTTAGGCTGAGAAAGGACGTTAAACTACAATAAAAAAAAAGTACTTAAGTAGCAAGAACTGATATACCTACACTTAAACAAGCATACACTACAAAGACTTAACAAGAAATATATTATTTTTTCTAAAAACTATACCTTGTTTGTTATTTTACTATCTATTGTAAACTATCTGTACAAAGAACTTTAATAAGTCTTACTATACTTCAAATGTGAACAAAGGATTAGAAGATAAATTAAGAACAAGAAGACGTAATGCTTTTTATCTTTAAACCTACTACTGCTAGTTCTAAGTTACTATTAACAATGCTAAGTTTAGTTATTAATACTATAGCTACACCTACGGACAACTTAGTGTTGTCTATAGTTTATTTTTTAAGGCGTCAAGGGTGGTGGTTGTTGTTGTAGTCAAAATGGGGTTCCAAAAAAGTGAAAAGCAGCTACCCTCTACTCATTAATCGCAAAAGTCAAAAAAAAAGATTATGTGTAGTTAATGAGATTTGAACGGTGGGTGGATGAGTTCTAGGAGGAAAGCTCAGACTACCAAGCAATAATTAAGGTTAAAAAATTTGCTAAGGTACTAAAAAACAACACTAGTTAAAACGTGTCTAACAGCGATTGCCAGCCTATAGCTAACAACAGGATTACAGTAGGATTGCAATAGGATTGTAACATAATATAATAGAGGAGGGAAAGGACACGTACGTACCGCAGTAGGAGCCTATAATACTTTATAACGCTACTGCTTTTTACCTACTGCTTCTTACCTTTTAAACAGCACTGCATATAAATAATTCGCATACAATACACTGCACTACAATATAGCATGCAACTTCTATAATAAGCATCTTCTTAACCTTAACTCTTATCTAAAGATAGGAAGCTTTTCTGTTGTACACCTAGCCCTTAAACTAGTCTAGCTTAAGCTAATTATGCAGATACCTAAGTTTATTAAGTATCTACAAACTTAGCTTCTTTAGGACTTTATAATTATATCTCTTATAAACAACTCTAGAATCTACAATATCTTTATATATAAAAAGAATATTCAGCCTTAACTTCACTAGTTGTAGAAGAAATACAAGATCTATAAAGTGTTTACTAATACTAGCAAAGTACTTAAAATACTCTGCTTTAGTATCCCTCTCTTCTTGTTAATTGTGTATAGGCTAAGTAAAGAAACTATTAACTAGTTAGGCTAGCTGTTGCAAAACGTTAAAATAGTAATAGAAAAGAAAGAGGCGGGAAAAGAGGAGTAGGCGTTCTATCGTCGTATGTATAAGTTAGAAAGCAAGGCAATAATAATGCTACTTCTTTAATTTGTCTAAGAGTACTTAGAAGTAAAGCTTTAATATAAGTAAGTAGCGTAGGCAGAATAGGGCGTGTTAAGTTAGAAGGCAATTCGCGTCTTTGTCTTGCTTTTCTTTGTTTCTGTCTAAACATGCGACACACTAATTGTGTCCTAGTAAAGCTAAACAAGGGGGCATAAGCCCTAATACCTGTTGTTAGCAATAAATCTTTTTTTTTACTAAAAAGGTGTCTACAAAATGTGTAGTTACATTAAAAGGTTGTCTTAAAAGGCTGAAGCTAGTTGTCTATAGTTTAACTTAGACATAGTATATTAGTCTTTACTAAAAAAAAATTACTAAATTCTCAAAGAACTTTTACTAACAAGCTAATAACAAAGTCATCTGTGATACTATTTATTTTTAAGGCGTTAAAGGTGGTGGTTGTTTTTGTAGTTAATATAGGGTTTCCAAAAAAGTGAAAATTAGCTACCCTCTACTAATCAGTCGCAAAAGTCAAAAAAAAGATTGTGTGTAGTCAACGAGATTCGAACGGTGGGTAGATAAGTTCTAGGAGGAAAGCTCAGACCACCGAGCGATAATTAGGGTCAAAAAAATTTGCCAAGGTACCAAAAAACGACACTAGTTGAAACGTGTCCAACGGCGGAAACCTTCTAATGTAAACTAAAGACTAAAGACGCAGATCGCCTCCTAACTCAACGCGCCCTATCCCGCCTATGCCGCCTACTTATGTTAAGGCTTTACTTCTAGGTACTCTTAGACAAATTAAAGAAGTAGCACTATTATTACCTTGCTTTCTAACCTATACATACAACAATAGAACGCCTACTCTTTCTTTCTTACCTCTTTCTTCTCTATTGCTATTTTAATGTTATGCAACAGCTAGCCTAACTAGTTAATAGTTTCTTTACTTAGCTTATGCACGATTAACAAGAAGAGAGGGATACTAAAGCAAAGCATTTTAAGTACTTTACTAGTATTAGTAAACACTTTATAATTCTTGTATTCCTTCTATAACTAGCTAAGTTAAGGCTTAATATTCTTTTTATATATAGAAATATTGCGGATTCTAAAGTTATTTATAAAAGATATAATTATAAAGTCTTAAAGAGGCTAAGTTTATAAATGCATAATCAATTTAAGTGTCCGCATAATTAGCTAAAGCTAGACTAGTTTAGGGGCTAGGTGTATAATAGGAAAGCTTTCTGTCTTTAGGGAAGAGTTAAGGTTAAGGAGATACTTATTATAGAAGTTATACGCTATTATAGCGTATTGTATACAAATTGTTTATATGCAGTGCTATTTAAAAGGTAAGAAGTAGTAAGTAAGAAGTAGTAGCTTTATAAAGTATTACAGGCTCCTGCTACAGTACGTATGTGTCCTTTCCCTCCTCTATTGCATTATATTACAATCCTATTGCAATTCTACTGTAATCCTATTGTTAGCTATAGGCTAGCAATCGCTGTTAGACACGTTTTAACTAGTGTTGTTTTTTAGTACCTTAGCAAATTTTTTAACCCTAATTATCGCTTGGTGGTCTAAGCTTTCCTCCTAGAACTTATCCACCTACCGTTCGAATCTAGTTGACTACACACAATCTTTTTTTGACTTTTGGGATTGATTAGTAGAGAGTAGCTGCTTTTCACTTTTTTAGAACCCTATTTTGACTACAACAACAACCACCACCCTTGACACCTTAAAAAATAAGTAAACTAAAGACAACTAAAATAAGGCTACCTAGTTAAGGTTGTAGGCACTAAAATATTATCTAAAATAACTATACTTAATTAAGAACAAACACAAAGAAGGTGTTGTATAGAAAAGATTATAGTAAGCTTCTGGCTTCGGCCTTTTGAGACAACCTTTTGCTGTGACCACACATTTTGTAGACACCTTTTTGGTAAAAAAAATAAAATTTATTGCTAACAACAGGTATTAGGGATTATGCCCTCTTATTTGGCATTGCTGGCACGCAATTAGTGTGTCGCATGTTTAGACAGAAACAAAAATGCGCAATATCCCTCTAACTAACCCTCTTAACTAATAACTATTTACTAATAACTATTTACTAATAACTATTTACTACTAACCGCAACTTCTGTCGTCTCTGTTACTATCTTGGCGGTGTTGCAGTCGCGGCGTTTCTAGCGCCTATACTTAGATGTAAACATACAACAATAGCGTTACTATCTAAGCACAGCTCTCCTATCTCTAAAAGTAACTTACCAAATCCTCCTGCTTATTAGTTTATCTTAGCTACTTAATAGCTGTTTTAACACGCTCTTGCTCCTTATAGAGCTACTATAAGGTCTCTCTACTAAGGTTGCATTTGCGCAGGAGGAGATTTGTAAGATAACACACTATTACTACACCTAGACTATTAACATGCGCAACGTATTTAATAGACTTGTCGCTAAATAAGCCTTTTACAACCTCTATTGTAACCTTAACATCTATAATACTAGACGCATTAATAAGGTGTTAATAAATAATAAAATTTAACCTCTACGTCTACCTAATTACTATAGAAGCTACAGCCAACAGCTCCTCTTTAACTAACTAGGAAGGCCGCTTAATAAAGGTAAACGCAGGCTTTGTAATCTACTACTATAGCTTCTTATATAGTAACCTAGTAAAGTCTAACTTTACTTAATGTAAGCTATTAGTCTTTATGTTAAACAGGGAGAAAAATAGTCTAAGCATTGTATTGTTTATATGCGGTACTGTGTGGTGTAGGAAATCCTAAAGGTAAGAAGCAGCAGGCAGGGAGCTTTTATAAAGTATTACAGGCTCCTGCTGCGGTAATGTACGTGTCCTTACCCTTCTCCACCTCTACCTCCTCTACCTCTATCGCAATCTTGTTGCCAGCTATAGGCTAGCAATTGCTGTTTATCACGTTTTAATTAGTGTTGTTTTTTAGTACCTTTAGCAAATTTTTTAACCCTAATTTTGCTTAGTAGTCTAAGCTTTTCTACTCTAAGCGCTTAGCGCGTAGACCTTATCTACTTACTGTTTAAATTTTGTTAACTACATATAATCTTTTTTTGACTTTTGCGACTAATTAGTAAAGGGCAGCTACTTTTTACTTTTTTAGAAAACCTATTTTGACTACAACAACAACCACCACCTTTGATACCTTAAAAATAAATAGTAAGCTTCTTGCTCTCTTGAAAAACTTAGCGCTTATTAGCCTTTAGGCTAAGCTCTTCTTAGAGGCTCTAGAAAGAATTAGCATTTTACCTTTCCTAGTTCTTTGTTGTGAAGAGAAGGTTCTATTTTTTTTAGTAAAGTTTAATTAGTTAGGGAAGCCTTGAACTAAGTTAGCATAGAAAGTATTTTTCTTTAATTCCTGTACTATAAGCTATAGAGTAACAATTAGTTGCAAAACATAGTTGCAGTGTTTCTTAATATTTGTTCATTTACCCTTTGTTAGTATTCTATAGCATGTTGTTTAGCTCTTTATAGACAAGAGAATTGTCCTACTTAGCTTGTCTAATAATGGCCTTCTAAATCTAGGACTTGTACTTAATATAAACATCAGCAGGGAATAGCTAATTAATTCCGTTAAACTTGTTAAAATAGCTAGAAAAAGTGCAAAAAGAAGCAGTAAGGTTATGATAAGCTTTGTAGATCTTTTTGTAAGTTCTGTAAAGGGCTGAAGCCCTGATGTCTTTGGTGCTTAGCCAAAAGTCTCGTTTTCCTAGCTATCCCACGGATTTTAGGTGTGCGGTGAGCACCCGGATTCTGTAGGCTTAGAGTATCGGCCCTTCTAGCCTGCTCGGCACTTCTGCTTAGCCCTTCTGCTTTTCTAGCCTGCTTAGCCTTTCTTATAGCTCTGCGCTATTCCTCTTGGTATAATTAGCAGCTGCCACGTAGTTACTTTTGCGTACTAACTAGCGCTAAGCTTAAGCCTTACAAAAAAGTAAATGAACCTGCTGTACAACTATTATAGTTTTTTTCTAAATTAACTACTGGTTTTTCTGCATTTTTAGTTAACCTAACGCATTTTTATAATCAAATTTAGTCTTTTTGTAGCGTTGCTACGTTAAATTAGAAGCTGCCTAGAGCTATATCTACGCAAAGAAGCCGCCAAGAGCTATATCTGCGCACAGAAGCCACTTAGAGCTATATCTAGACAAAAAGCTACCTAGAGCTACATTTAGACAAGATTCTAATTAATTTAATTGCTAATCTTAGTTAAAGCTGTTTTAAAACTACTAATGTATTGACAGTAGAAGAAGCATAAGAAGTGCTAAGAGATACTTAGCTGTATAAGTCTCTACTTAGAATATTTTGTAATACAAACTGTTAATTAAGTCTACTATATTTCTAGTAGCCCTAGAAACTGATGCTCGCTAATTATATATTAAAAGTACTATTTATTTAGTACGCTTATACAACAATAGCAGGGGCTAAAATTACATCTAGAAGCTTTGCTGTCTGTAAAGGGCTGAAGCCTTGATGTCCTCTAGTACTCGGCCTGTGGCCTTCGTTGGCTTTTCTTACCTCAGCATTAGCACCTCAGCACTAGCTGCTAACTATCGGCCGCACTAGTTACGCTAACTGTCAGCTGACCCGGCGACCTCCAATAACCTTAGTTAGTCCTAACCTTGGTTAGTCCTAACTATCCGGATTAAATATAAAAACCCACATAGTCTCTCTATAGTTCTGTATCTAATTTATTCACTGTTTACCTTGCATCTTTAGTTAACCTAACGCACCCTTACAATTAAATTAGATCCTTCTTTAGCTACTCGCGTAGCTACGTCGTACTTAGGAGCCCTCTAGAGCTATATCTACACGAGAAGCCAGCTAGAGCTATATCTACGCGTGAGATTCTAATTAATTAGAGCGCCAGTTAATTAGTTAACTATTTAAATCTACTAAAGGATTAATAGAAGAAGCACTAGATTAAAAGTACTAAGAGATCTTAAGTTGTATAAGTCTCTAAGGCGTTTAAATTCGTTAGATAAGCCTACTAAGCATAGTAGCCCTAGAAAACAGACGAGAAATAAGCCTACTAAGCGTAGTAGCCCCTACACGAAAGGATAAGCCTACTAAGCGTAGTAGCCCCTACACAAAAAGGATAAGCCTACTAAGCGTAGTAGCACCTATAACAATTCCTGTTAATAATATAGAGTACTAGCAAGTACCTACAAATACAATAGCAGAACCCTTAATAGCTTTTCTAGTTGTAAGGATAGTAGAATTACACTAAGATAGTGTAAGCGAACTTAAAGTAGAGACTACTTTAGAGGGACTTTGTAGAGCAGGGGGCTTAGACGAGATGGCCACCTCTACAAAAGTATAGGAAGCTTTCTAAGCTTAGGAAGCTATAGGCACAACATTGCAACAACAAAGGGAGCCTAAGGTAGAATAACAATCTCTACCTTAGTTACCTACCTTATTATCTACCTTAGGAAATTAACAAGCTTAAACGCCTAGGCGTTTTAAACAACTAGATCCTAATACTTTTAACAGAAATAGAAAGATATACTAAATCTTTTAACAACAGCTTACTGCTAAGGTAGAAAATAATAAGGAAGATTTTAATACAGATAAAAGGACTTTTAACTACGCCTTTAGTTAACTAAAAAGCTTAGCTACAACCCTTACTCTGCCTTTCCTTAACTAAATAGGGATTTCTAATTTATAAAACTTTGATAAGTTATTAAACTTCTTTAATTAAATGTTTGGAGATCCCTATAGTGCAGAGAGAGCTAAGAACAAGCTTTAGTCTATAAGCTAAGGCAAGAAAAGCATACGCGAATACATAATAAAATTTTAAGAACAACTACTATTATCTAATAGTAGTTTAGACGAGAATACAAGGATAATACTTTTCTAAAAAAGTCTTATTTAGAAACTTTAAGACAAACTTGTAGGTATTACTTATAAAGATTTAAATAGCCTGCAAAACAAAGCAATAGAGATTGCTAATTACCTCTATAGAATAGAGGAGTACTCTAAAGGCAGAGACAACAAGCCTAAGGAGTATAAATCTAGGAGAACTTCTCCTCCTCCTTCTCCTTTAAAAGGAGACTAGATAGAGGAGATAGAATATATAGGAAGAACTGCTAAACCTTAATAGTTTAGGAACTAGGAGTTAGAACAGTTGTATAGAGAAAGACGCTGTTTTAACTATAAATAAAAAGGCTATCTATCTGCATATTATATAGAGAATAAGAGATCTCCTAAAAAGAGAAAAAAACTTTAGTTAAGTCCTCTAACTCTAAGAAAAATAATAAGCTTAGCAAAGAAAGCTTAAATAAGGACTAAGATTTAGAAAAAGAGTAGCTCCTATTCAAAGTTACTAGCAGGAGCCTATAATAAGTTAGGATAACTTAGTTAAGAAGTAGGTAAAATTTAAAAAGAATATGAGTAGCAATAGAATTACTTTGGAGACACTAGTAAATTGTTACACTTTTGCCTCTACTTTAATTAATACAGGAAACCTTGCATACTTACTTATTAGCCCTTAACTTATTAAGAACGCTAACTTATAGTACATTTCTATTTCTCCTAAGAGATTAGAAGGAGTTATAGATAAACCTAGAACTATTAACAAAGTTGCTAGGTTAGACATTAATATTAAAGGATATAAGGATACTATTTAGGGTTATATAGCTCCTACACACCCTAGTTATAATTTAATACTTAGACAGCCCTAGATAAATAGAAGAGAGGTTACTATTACTCCTTCTAGAAAAACAATTTACATCTATTCTTCTAGCTAACGGATTAAGTTACTTAGCACTAAGGATCGCCCTATTAAAGGAGACTAAAAATTAAAATAAATAAGCGTAACAGCTTATTACTCTTATATTAGGCGGGCAAAAAAGGATAAGTCTATTTAAACTTTTGCTACTTCTCTTAAAAATATTAAAAAAGCCCTAGCTCCTAAGAAGAAAGTAGAGGTCCTACCTTAACTCTCTAAGGCTTATTAACACCTAGCTTAGATTTTTAATCTAAAAACTACTTCTGTACTACCTCCTTTACGCAGATCTAAAGTAAATTACTAAATTAAACTAGAAAAAGACAATAAAGGCAAGGAAAAAGAGGCTCCTTAGGGACCTCTATATAGTATAAGCTGCCTAGAGCTTCTAGTATTACAAAAGGAGCTTATTTCTCTACTTAATAAAGGATAAATTAGAGCTAGTAGCTCTCCTGCCTCCTCCCTTGTTCTTTTTGCTAAGAAACCTAGAGGAGAATTACGTTTCTACATTAATTACTAAGCCCTAAACACTATTACAAAGAAAGATTATTATCTTTTACTTTTAATTTAGGAAACTCTTAATAATATTGCAGAAGCTAAATAGTTTACAAAGATTAACATTTCTACAGCTGTCTATAAGATTAGGATTAATATAGGAGATAAGTAGAAATTAGCTTTTTGCACTAGATTTAGGTTATATAAGTAGCTAGTCACTTTATTTAGTATAGCAAACGCTCCTAGTACTTTTTAATGCTATATTAAATAGACTCTCTGCAAGTATATTAACAATTTTTGCTTAGCTTACCTAGACAATATATTCATTTACACTAATAGCATGCTTAAAGAACACTAACGTAATACAAATAAAGTTTTAGAAGCTATAGGTAAGGCTAGATTACTTTTAACTATCTAGAAATACAAATTTAACGTATAGAGTATAAAATACCTTAGATTTATTATTAAGGCTAGAAAAGGACTTTAGATAGACCTTAAGAAAGTAAAAGCAATTAGAGATTAGTAGGTACCTACAAACGTTAAAGAAGTATATAGTTTTTTTAGTTTTGCAAACTTCTATTAATAATTTATTAAGAACTACTTAGAAATAGTAGCTTCTCTTTTAAGGCTTACTAGTAACATCTCCTTTTAATAAGGAAAAACTAAGTAAAAGGCTTTTAATAAGCTAAAGGAGTTATTTATTACTAAGCTAATACTAGCTTAATAGGATCCTGACAATGAAATAATCCTAGAAAAAGACTTTTCTAGATATATAGTAGTAGGAGTCCTCTTACAATATAACAATAAAAGAAGCTTATGCCTAGTAGCTTATTATTTAGAAAGAATAACTAGAACGTAAAGTAATTAAAAGATATATAATAAGGGATTACTGGTAGTTATCTCCTGCTTATCTAAGTAGGATGCTATGCTACAGTCTTTAAAGAAGTTTATAGGTATTATAAACTATAAAAACCTTAAATATTTTAGCAAGCCTAGACAGCTTAGCAAAAGACAAAAAAGATAGGCTTAATTTCTAGGAAAGTTTCCTAACATAGAAATATCCTATAGGCCTAGAGTTAATAACTCTAGGGCTAATGCCTTATCTAGGAGACAATAAAATATGCTAGTAAACAACTAGGATACTAGGATTTCTAGGAGATTTCTATAAGTATTTAAACCTACAACTACAGCTACTAATAAGGAACTAGAAGAAGAAGAGGTACTTAGAACCTTTAGCTGCAACAGCTATCTAGCAGCGGTACTAGAATTACCCTAGGAGCAATTAGATCTAGAAAATCTATAGGATAAAGCTAAAAAAGAAGATAAAACCTATTAAATAGCCTAGAAAGCTGTAAGATATAGTAAATAACAATTTCCTACAGCTTTAGATCTTGAACTTTCTATTTCTAAATGCTAACTAGACAATTCTAGAAACCTTCTATACTAAGATTAAAAATAGGTACCTAATAATAAACTTTTAAGAACTAGAATTATCTACAAAACCCATAGTTTTAGAGCTTTAAGCTATTTTGGAAGGAATATTACTTATTAAGCTATTTTAAGAGAATAATTTTAGCTCTCTATTAGCAAAAGTATTAGAAGGTATATAAGGAACTGCTTAGTGTGTAGAAGAACAAAACGCTAAAGAGATAGCCTATAAGGCTTACTAAAACCCTTGCCTATACCTAAGCAAATATAGAAAGAAATTTCTATAAATTTTATTATAGGGTTACTAGAAAGCAAAGGCTGTATAAACCTTATAGTAGTTATAGATAGGCTTAGCAAGGACGTTGTCCTAATAGGCCTTAAGAATATTACTATAAAAAGTGTTACTAAAGCTTTTATTAACTCTATTGTAGCTTACTATTAGTTACTAAACTATATTACTTTAGATAGAGGTATATAGTTTGTTAACTATTGTTAGACTAAGCTTTGTAAGTTATTAGAAATTAAGCAACGCTTATTTTCTAGATACTATCTTAAAACTAACAGGTCTACAGAAAGAATAAACTCTATAGTACAAGCTTATTTATAAGCCTTTAGCAATTAGGATTAAACAAATTAAAAAAGCAACTTAGAGATAGCTAAGATTGCAGTTATAGCAAGGCAAGCTTAGTCTACTAAGATATCTCCTTTCTTTCTATAACACAGCTATAAGGCAAATCCTCTACAAATTGCAACTAAGCACAGCCTTCAACAACAACTTCTAAAGAGAATACAAGAGGACTATTAAAAATTAGAAAATATTATTAATAAACTATAACAAAGTATTAAGCTTGCATAAGCTATAATAGGAGAAAGTTAATAAGAATAAGAAAAGCAGGCGAATAAGAAAAGGCACTAATTACCTTAGCTTAAAATAGGCGATAGGGTATAGTTAAAACTAGGCAACTACTACAAAAGAAAAAGGCCTAGCAGAAAACTTAACTAGAAAAATCTAAAGTATACAATACTTAAGGTTATTAGACTAAACACAGTTAAATTAAATACTCCTAGCTAGATTTACCTAGTATTTAATATTAATAACCTTAGACTAGCGTCCTTAGACCCTCTACTAAGCCAGCCTATAGACGACAATAAACCTCTACCAATTAAGACAGAGGATAGAGAAGAATACCTAGTAAAGACCCTATTAGAGGAAAGAGGGAGAGGAAGAAAAAAGCAGTACTTAGTTAAATAGTTAGGATATCTAGATCTAACCTAGGAACTAGCTATTAATCTAAAAGATACAGAAGCCCTAGAAGAGTGGAACTCTAGGTAACAGGATTACTACTCCTACTATTTTTTTTAGGAGAGGGGTATTGTAAAGGGCTAAAGCCTTAATGTCCTCTAGTACTCGGCCTGTGGCCTTTGTTAGCTTTTCTTACCTCAGTATTAGCACCTCAGCACTAGCTACTGACTATCAGCCGCACTAGTTACGCTAACTGTCAGCTGACCCAGCGACCTCCAATAACCTTAGTTAGTCCTAACCTTGGTTAGTCCTAACTATCTAGATTGGATATAAAAACCTACATAGTCTCTCTATAGTTCTGTATCTAATTTATTCACTGTTTACCTTGCATCTTTGGTCAACCCAACGCACCCTTACACTGTCCAGATAGTAAGACTGCACTAAGATAGTGTTAGCAAGGCTAAAATACAGAACACTCTAGAAGCTCTCTGCAGAGTAAACAAGCTAGATAAAATAGCAACTTTCACTACAATTTAAAAAGGTTTTTTTTTCTAGACAGCTATTAACTTAGCCTTAAAAAAACTAAACTAGAACAAGAACAGCTACTTACTTAGCTACAAACACTACTTGCTGCATTGAAACTAGCTTAGCAGCTAGCACAACTGAAGCATTTTAAACAACTTAATCCAGACGCTTTAAATAGAATAAAAAAGATGTACAAAATTTCTAAAAAACAGCTTACTGCTAAAGTAGAAAACAACTAAGAAGACTTTAACACAGAAAGAAAGACGTGCTATTACGCCTTTAGCAGGCTTAAAAGCTTAGCAGCAACCCTAACACTAGCCTACCTTGACTAGATAGAATTGTTAGACGCCTAGAACTTTAAATACTCATTAAACTTCTTTAATTAGATGTTTAGAAATTTTTACGGCCTTAAAAGGGCTTAAAATAAACTTAAGTTAATGTCTTAGAGCAAAAGGAGTATCTATAATTATATTATAAAATTTTAGGAACAGTTGCTATTGTTAAACAGCAACTTAGATAAGAATATAAAAATAATACGTTTATTGAAGAGCCTTATTTTTAAGCTTTAAAATAAGCTTATAAATATTATCTTTTTAGACTTAAATAATTAACAAAATAGGTTTATTAAAACTAAAGACTACTTATATAAGATAAAGCAAAACTTTGAATGCTAGAACAAGCCTAAGAAACAATACTCTAAAAACAGAGACTAAGAAAGGCCTAATGAGTACAGACTAAGAAGCGCTTCTCCTCCTCCTCCTACAGAAGACTAGATAGAAGGAATTAAGTTTACTAGTAAATTAGCTAGGCCACGCAGGTTCAGCAATTTAAAACTAAACAAGCTAATGAAAAAAGGACATTATTTTACCTGTAAGCAAAAAGAACACTTAGCTATAAATTATAAATAAAAAACGCTAAAAAAGAAAAAAAAAAGACTACTGTATCAAAGTCCTTAAAAGCAAAGGCAAAAAAGCTTAGCAAAAAAAGCTTAGCAAAAAAAGCTTAAGTAGCAAAGACACTCTACAAAACTTAAATTCTCATTTAGAAAAAGAATAGCTCTTGCTTAAAGTTACTAGCAAAAGCTACACGTAAGCTAAAACAACTTAGCAAAGAAATAAGCTAGTACAAAAAGAATATAAGCAGTAATTAAATGACTGTAAAAACGTTTATTATTTGTTATACTTTTGCTTCAACTATTCTTAATACAGGAAACCTTGTATACTCTCGTATTAGCATTTAACTTATTAGAAAACGCTAGTTTACAGTGCATCTTTATTTCTTTTCATAAATTAGAACTAGTTACAGAAAATCTTAGAACTATTAATAAAGTTGCTAGGTTAAAGATTAATATTAAAGGATATAAACATACTATTTAGAGCTATATTACTTCTACACACCTTAGATACAACTTAATACTTAGACAGCCCTACATAAATTGAAGAGAGGTTACTATTGCTCCTTTTAAAAAGTTAATCTACATCTACTTTTCTAGATAAAGAATTAGACTGCTAAGTACTAAATATTGCCCTGTTTTAGAGAACAAAAAGTTAAAGTAAATCAACGCAACAGCTTATTACTTTTATATCAAACAAGCAAAAAAGATGAAGTTAATTCAGACTTTTGCAGCTTCTTTTGAGAATATTAAGAAAGCCTAGGCTTCTAAAAAGAAAGTAAATGTTTTGTTATTACTTCCTAAGGCGTACTAACACATAGCTTAAATTTTTAAGTTACAAAATGCTTCTGCACTACCCCTTTTATACAGACCCAAGGTTAGTTACTGAATGAAGTTACAAAAAGATAAAAATAGAAAAAAAAACGTCCTTAGGGTCCTTTATACAATATAAGCAAACTAGAGCTTTTAGTTCTACGCAAGGAGCTTATATCTCTGTTAAATAAGAGATAAATTAGAGCTAGAAGTTCTGCAGCTTCTTCTCTAGTTCTATTTGCTTAAAAACCTAAAGGCGGTTTACAGTTCTGCGTTTTTAATTAATGTTTTAACACTATTACAGAAAAAAACTGTTATTCTCTCCTGTTAATTTAAAAGACGCTTAACAATATTGCTGAGGCAAAATAGTTTACAAAGATTAACGTCTCTGCAGCTTTTTACAAAAATAAAATCAACGCAGAAGATAAATAAAAAACCGCTTTAAAAACAGGATTTGAAATATATAAATAGCTAGTAACTTCTTTTAGCTTAGCAAACCCTTCTAGTACCTTTCAATAATATATTAACTAGACACTACGGAAGTATATTAACAATTTCTGCTTAGCTTACTTAAACAATATATCAATTTACACAAATAGCATACTTAAAGAACACTAACGCAATACAAACAAGGTTCTAAAAGTAATAGGTAAAGCTAAGTTATCTCTTAATATTAAGAAATGCAAGTTTAATGTGCAAAGCACTAAATACCTAGTATTAATTATTAAGGCTAGAAAAGGACTTTAGATAGACCTTAAAAAAGTAAAAGCTGTTTAACAATAGGAGGCACTAACAAATATTAAAAGAGTACGCAGTTTTCTTAGATTTGCAAACTTTTATTAACGATTTATTAAAAACTACTTTGATGTAGTTACTGTAAGGATGCGTTGGATTGACTAAAGATGCAGGGAAAACAGTAATAAATTAAATAAAGAACTACAAAGGCTATCTAGCAAGCTTATCTACTCCTCTGTAAGGTCTGTGCTTAGTACTAAGAAAGAGGCAAAAGTAGCTACGTAGCAGCTACTAACGTAGCTTAAGAAAATAGCGCAGAGCTAAGAGAAAAGTTTAGTAGGCTAGAAAAGTAGAAGGGCTAATACGCTAGGCTTACAGATGCCGGGTGCGCATAGACACCTAAGATCTATAAGATAGCAAAACAAGGCTTTTTGTTAAGTACTAAAGGCGTTAGGGCTTTAGCCCTTTATGGTACCCCCCTCTTTAACAGGGGTCCTAGAATTCTTCTAGTTCTATAGTACTTTTATGTCTTCTAGGTTTAAAGCTAGTTCCTATATTAGTTATTGGTATTCTACCTATTTAAATAAGTATTCTTTTCTTCTTCCTATACTTTTTTCCTGTAATAGGCTCTCTACTAGGTACTCTTCTTTGCTGTCTACTTTAATTAGTAAAGGTTTATTGTTATCTTATAGTGAGCTTAGTAAAGGTTTTAAGCAAGCTAGTTAGAGGTTGTTAATATTAAATACTAGATGTATTCTTTTTAAGAGTATTTAGCTTTATAGTGTTAAGTCTAACAATTTTAAGTACTATATACTTTAGATTCTTCTGATTAAGATCTTAGCTTAGTCTCTTTATCTTCTAATAATCTCTTAGCTTTAACTAAGTCTTATTACCTTTTTAAAGCTAAGGTTATTCTTTTATTCTTTTATTTGCTTAGCGTTCTTGTTCTTATTAAGATTCTACTATCATAGCTTAAGCTAACTTAATACTTTGCTAGAGTTTGTTAGCTATCTTTTTTACTTTCTAGTAGTCCTCCTGTATTCTCCTTCCTTAAGCTTAATTTTAAGGTCTATACTTTACTACTATTTAAAGAAGATCTACTTTGTATTTATATTATAAAAAGAAAAGTAACATTCTAGTTAATTATACTTGTCTTGCTATAATTACGATCTTAGCTATCCCTAAGTTACCTTTCTAATTTATTTAATCTTAATTATAAAAAGCTTATAAGTAGGCCTGTACTATAGAGTTTATTCGTTCTATAGAGCTGTTAGTTTTATAGTAATATCTAGAAGATAAATGTTATTTAATCTCTAGTAGCTTACAAAGTCTAGTCTAAAAGTAGCTTACAAACTATATACCTTAATTAGATATAATAGAGTCTAGTAACTATTAGTAGGCTACTATAGAGTTAATAAACGCTTTAGCTACGTTTTATATAGTAATATATTTAAAACCTATTAAAACTATGTCTTTACTTAACTTATTAGTTACTACTATTGGGTTTGTGTAACCTTCGCTCTCTAGTAATCTTATAACAAAGTTAGTTAATGTTTTATTCTAAATATACTCTATAATTAGCAAAGGCTTTAACAATTCTTGTAAGCTATTTCTTTACAGTTTTATTCTTCTACATACTAAGCAGTTTCTAATGTATTGCTTTACTATTTAGCTAATAGAGGGCTAAAGGTACTGTCTTATAACTACTTAGTAAGTAAGGTTCCTTCCTAGATGCCCTAGAGCTCTAGAATAGTAGATTTTATAGATAATTCTAGTGCGTAAAGGTTTGTTGTTTAGTACTTATTTTTAACTATAGTATAGTAGGTTTCTAGAATTATCTAATTAGCAATTAGAAATAAAAAGCTTAAGGTCTAGCTTTATTAGAAATTAGCGTTCTTCCTTGCTAACTGCTTTCTAGGCTAGCTAGTACATATTATCCTCTTCTTTAGCTTTGTTCTAAAGCTTTTCTAGATCTATCTATTCCTAGAGTACTATTGTAGGATAGCTATTATAGCTAAAAGTTCTAAGGGTCTCCTCTTTTTCCTATTCCTCTGTTTCTAGAGTTATTACAGTAAATAGGTTAAAGACTTATAAGAACCTTCTAGAAATTTAAGAATCTAAGTTATATACAGGCATTTCTTATTATCTCTAAAATAAGGTATTAGCTCTAGAGTTATTAACACTAGAGCTGTAAGCAATTTCTATATTAGGAAATTTACTAAGAAATTAGGTCTATCTTATCTATCTTTTACTAAGCTACCTAGGTCTTCTAAAATACTTTAAGTTTTTATAGTCTATTATAACTAGGAACTTCCTTAAAGAACGTAGCATAGTATCCTACTTAAATAAGTAATTAATAACTATAAGTAATTCTTTATTATGTATCTTATAGTTACTTTAAGCGCTAGTTATCTTTTTTAAGTAGTATACTACTAGTTCAAATCTTCCTTAATTGTTGTATTGTTAAAAAACTCCTGCTACAACGTAGCTAGAAAGATTAGTCTCTAAAATTATATTCTTGTTAAGATCCTATTAACCTAGTATTAGTTTAGTAACAAATAGCTTCTTTAGCTTATTAAAAGCTTCTTGTTCTTTTTTTCCTTATGAAAAGAACACGTTTCTAGTAAGACTTGTAAACAGAGTAACTATATTAAGTAGTTCTTAATAAAGCGTTAATCAAAGTTTGCAAATCTAAGAGAACTGCATGTTTTTTAATATTTGTTAGTACGTTCTATTCTTAAATAGCTTTTACTTTCTTAGGGTCTATCTAAACTCCTTTTCTAGCTTTAATAATTAATCCTAGGTACTTAGTACTCTGTACGTTAAATTCGTATTTCTTAATATCTAGAGGTAATCTAGCCTTGTCTATTACTTCTAGAACCTTTTTTGTATTACGTTAGTGTTCTTAAGCGTGCTATTTATGTTAATTAATACATTATTTAAGTAGACTAAGTAGAAATTGTTAATGTACTTACGTAGTGTCTAGTTAATATATTATTTAAAAGTGCTTAGAGCGTTTGCTATACTAAAAGGGGTAACTAGCTAATATATGATCTAAATCTTATTCTAAAAGTAGTCTTCTATTTATCTCCTACGTAAATCCTAATTATGTAAAAGGCTACAAAGACATTAATCTTAGTAAACTATTTTGCTTTAGTAATATTGTTAAGCGTCTCTAAAATTAATAGTAAAGAATAATAGTCTTTTTTTGTAATAGCGTTAAAAGCTTAGTAATTAACGTAGAACTATAATCCTCCTCTAGGTTTCTTAGTAAAAAGAACTAGGGAAGAAGCTAAAGAGCTGCTAGCTCTAATCTATTTTTTATCTAATAGAGATATAAGCTCTTTATATAGAAGGCCCTAAGGAGGTTCTTTTTCCTTTCTATTTTTGTCCTTTTATAACTTAATTTAGTAATTAACCTTAGGTCTACATAAGGGAGGTAGTGTAGAAGCAGTTTATAACTTAAAAATCTAAGCTATATGTTAGTACCCTTTAGAAAGTAATAACAAAATATTTACTTTCTGTTTAAGAGCTAGAGTCTTTTTAATATCTTTAAGAGAAGCTGTAAAGGTCTAATTTAACTTATTCTTTTTTACTTATATAATATAGGAGTAATAAGCTACTGCGTTTATTTACTTTAACTTTTTGCTCTCTAAAATAGGGCTGTCTTTAGTGCTTAGTAGTTAAATCCTTTGTCTAGAAGAGTAGATGTAGATTAACTTTTTAGAAGGAGCAATAGTAACCTCTCTTCTATTTATCTAAGGCTGTCTAAGTATAGAATTATATCTAGGATGTGTAGAAGTAATATAGCACTAGATAGTATCCTTATATCCTTTGAGATTAATCTCTAACCTAGCAACCTTGATAATAATTCTAAGTTTTTCTATAACTCCTTCTAATCTGCGCAGAGAAATGGTGATGTACTACAAACAAGCGTTCCTAACAAGTTAAGGGCTAATAAGAGAGTATACAAGGTTTCTTATATTAATAAGAGTTAAAGCAAAGGTGTAACAATATACTAACATTTTAACAGTAATTCTATTACTGCTTATATCCTTTTAAAACTACCCTTTTTCTTTATTAAGTCTTCTTAGCTTACGTGTAGCTCTTGCTAGTAACTTTAAGCAAAAGCTATTCTTTTTCTAAATTAGAATCTTAATTTTCTAGGGTATTTTTGCTACTTAAGCTTTTTTTGCTAGGCTTTCTTGCTTTTACCTTGAAAAACTTTAATGCATTAGTCCTCTTTTTCTTCTTCTTCTTTCTTAGTATCTTTTCTTCTATACAATCTACAGCTAAGTATTCTCTATACTTATAAGTAAAATAACGTCCTTTCCTTATTAGCCTATTTAGTTCTAAATTACTAAACCTGCGTAGCTTAGCTAATCTTCTAGTAAACTCTATTCCTTCTATCTAGGCTCCTGTAGGAGGAGGAGGAGAGGCGGGTCTTAGCCTGTATTCCTTAGGCCTTCCCTAGTCTTTATTCTTAGAGTATTGCTCTATCCTGTACAGGTACTCTGCGATTTTAATAGACTTATTCTACAAATTATCTAAGTCTAAGAAGGTAACACGTATAAGCTTATCTTAAAGCTTATAAGTAAGGCTCTTTTATAAAAGCATTATCTTCGTGTTCTTATCTAAGTTGCTGTTTGACAGTAGCAACTATTCTTGAAATTTTATAATATAATTACAAATACTCTTTTTGCCTTAAGATATTAACTAGAGTCTATTCCTAGCTCTCTTAGAACTATATAGATCTTTAAACATCTAATTAAAGAAGTTTAAGAAGCGTTTAAAGTTCTAGGCGTTTAACAATTCTATCTAGTTAAAGTAGAGCAGTGTTAAGGTTACTACTAAGCCTTTAAGCCTACTAAAAGCGTAATTACACGTCCTTTTTTCTATATTAAAGTCTTCTTAGTTGTTCTCTACCTTAGCAGTAAGCTACTTCTTAAAGATTTAGTACGTCTTTCTTGTTCTGTTAAAAGCGTCTAGATTAGGTTGTTTAAAACGCTTTAGATGTGCCAGCTACTAAACTAGATTTAATGTGGCGAGTAGATTTAGTAGCTAAGTAGGTAGCTAGTCGTGTTCTAGTTCTTCTATAGAGGCTAAATTAATAGCCTCCTAGATAAGAAAGGCTTCTTATATTATTATTAAAGTTGCTATCTTATCTAGTTCGTTTGCTCTGTAGAAGCCTTCTAGAGTGTTCTCTATTTTAGCCCTGCTAACACTTTCTTAGTGCATTCTTGCTATCTAGACAGCAAAGCTTCTAGATGTAATCTCTACGCCTGCTATTGTTGTGTAAAAGTACTAAATAAATAGCCCCTGTATCGTTTGACGGCGGGGATTAGTTTCTAGGGCTACTAGCAATATAGTAGGCTTATCTAACAGTTTGTATTGCGAAACGTTATAGGTAAGGTCTTGTACAGCTAGGTATCCCTTAGCACTCCTTGTGTTTCTTCTACTGTTAATTCCTAGTGGATTTAAAACAGCTTTAACTAAGATTAGCAATTTAATTAATTAGATACTTGTCTAGATGTAGCTCTAGGGGGCTTCTAATTCGGCGGAGCAGCGTTAGCGCTACAGAAGGATTGAATTTAAATGTAAGAGTGCGTTGAATTGACTAAAGATGCAGGGAAAATAGTAATCAATTAAATAAAGAACTACAAAGGCTATCTAGCAAGCTTATCTACTCCTCTGTGAGGTCTGTGCTTAGTACTAAGAAAGAGGCAAAAGTAGCTACGTAGCAGCTGCTAACGTGGCTCAGGAAAATAGCGCAGAGCTAAGAGAAAAGTTTAGTAGGCTAGAAAAGTAGAAGGGCCGATACGCCAGGCTTACAGATGCTGGGTGCGCACGGACACCCAGGATTTGTAGGATAGCAAAACGAGGCTTTTTGTCGAGTACTAAAGGCGTCAGGGCTTCAGCCCTTTACAGTTACCCTGCTCTTAAGGCTTACTAGAACTGTCTTTTATTAATAAAGAAAGACAGAGCAAAAAGCTTTAAATCAGCTAAAGAAGCTAATAATTGCTAAACTAATACTAGCTTAATAGGATTCTAACAAGAAAACAATTCTAGAAACTAATTCTTCTAGCTATGTTGTGGCAGAAATTTTTTCGCAATACAACAATTAAGGAAAATTACAACTAGTAGTATACTACTTCAAAAAGATAACTAGCGCTTAAAGCAGCTATAAAATATATAATAAGAAATTACTTACAGTTATCTGCTGCTTTTTAAAGTAGAACGCTATGCTACGCTCTCTAAAGAAGTTTCTAGTTATAACAGACTATAAAAACTTAAAGTATTTAAGAAAACTTAGGCAGCTTGTAAAGGGCTAAAGACTTGATGTCCTCTAGTACTCGGCCTGTGGCCTTCGTTGGCTTTTCTTACCTCAGCATTAGCACCTCAGCACTAGCTGCTGACTATCGGCCGCACTAGTTACGCTAACTGTCAGCTGACCCGGCGACCTCCGATAACCTTAGTTAGTCCTAACCTTGGTTAGTCCTAACTATCCGGATTAGATATAAAAACCCACGTAGTCTCTCTATAATTCTGTATCTAATTCATTCACTGTTTACCTTGCATCTTTAGTCAACCCAACGCACCCTTACAAGCTTAGTAAAAGACAGATAAGATGAGCCTGATTTCTTAGTAAATTTCTTAACATAGAAATCGCCTACAGGCCTAGAATTAATAACTCTAGGGCTAATGCCTTATCCTAGAGACAACAAGATATGCCTACAAATAGTTTAGATTCTTAAATTTCTAGAAAGTTTCTACAAGTTTTTAAAATATCTACTGCAACAACTCTAGAAACAGAAAAATAAAAATAAAAAAAACTCTCAGGACTTTTTGCTGCAATAGCTATCTAGCAACAGTACTTTTAGAATAATTAGATTTAAGAAAGCTTTAAGACAAAGCTAAAGAAGAGGATAAAACCTACTAGCTAGCCTAGAGAGCAATAAAAAGAGAAGAACGCTAATTTCTAACGAAGCTAAATCTTAAGCTCTCTATTTCAAATAACAATTAGACAATTTTCAAAACCTACTATACTAAGGTTGAAAAGAAGTACTAAACAATAAATTTTTATACACTAGGATTATCTATAAAATCTACTGCTCTAAGGCCCTAGGGCATCTAAGAAGGAACTTTACCTACTAAGCAGTTGCAAGAGAATACTTTTAGCTATAAGTTAGCTAAACAGTAAAGTAATATTTTAGAAACTGCTTAGTTTATAGAAAAAAAAACTATAAAAATATAGCTTATAAGAATTGTTAAAACTTTTATTAATTTCTAAGCGTATTTAGAAAGAAATCTTGATTAACTTTGTTAAAGAATTACTAGAGAGCAAAACTTGTACAAATCTAATAGTAGTAACTAATAGACTTAGTAAGGATGTGATTTTAATAGGCCTTAGATATATTACTACAGAAAGCGTTGAAAAAAGAATACAAGAAGACTATTAGAAGGCAGAAAATATTGCAAACAAACTCTAGCAAAGTATTAAGTTAGCTTAAGCTACAATAGCAGAATCTTAACAAAAACATGAACAACAAGTAAATAAAAAAAAATCTTCTTAGCTTTAAATAAGTAATAGAGTTAAGTTAAAGTTAAAAGACTACTACAGGACTAAGAAACTAAGCTAAAAACTTAATTAGAAGAATCTGAAGTATACAGTACTTAATATTATTAGGTTAAACGCTGAAAAGCTAAATACTTTTTGAAGAATACACTTATTATTTAATATTAACAATCTCCAGCTAGCTTCTTTAGATCCCTTACTAAGCCAACCACAAGACAACAATAAGCTTTTACTAATTAAAGTAGACAGTAAAAAAGAGTACCTAGTAGAGCGCCTGTTAGAGGAAAGAAGCACAGGAAGAAGAAAAGAATACCTAGTTAAATAAGTAAGATACCTAGAACTAACTTAAGAACTAGCTTTGAACTTAAAGGATACAGAAGCACTATAGGACTAAAAAAACTCTAAAGACTCTATAAAGGAGGGGGGTACTGTAAAGAGCTAAAGCCTTAATGTTTTTAGTACTTAGCTAAAAGCCTTGTTTTCCTAGCTATCCCACAGATTTTAGGTGTATAGTGAGCACCTAGATTCTGTAGGCTTAGCGTATCAGCCCTTCCAGCCTGCTCGGCTTTTCTGCTCAGCCCTTTTGCTTTTCTAGCCTTCTTAGTCTTTCTTTTAGCTCCGCGCTATTTCTCTCACTACAATTAGTAGCTGCCACGTAGTTACTTTTGCGTACTAACTAGCGCTAAGCTTAGGCCTTACAGAGAGGTAGTTTAACTCGCTGTGCAACCTTTGTAGTTTTGTACTAAATTTATCACTGTTTTTCTTGCATCTTTGGTCAACCCAACGCCCCCTTACAAGTTCTTATAGCAGGCACTTCTATTACTTTATTATAGACTATAACAAACTAAAGGAGAATAGTACAGCAATTGTGAGTAGTTAGCCTAGTAAATTTATAAAGCAAGAGAAGTAATAAAATATAAGCTTGTCTTTTCCTGCAAATTTGCTTTGTTTAATAAGTGTTAGGAGCTAGTTTCTGTGCACTTTCTAGCTAGTTAGTCTTGTCTTCTTAGCTTTTAATAAGAATATTTAATAATTTATTACCTGCAGCTTTATACTAACTAAAGTACGCTAGCATATAGTTGTAAAATCCTAGTAGTATCTTTATACTGTCGTTTTGATTTTGATTTTTAAACAAGACCATGCCTTAATTTATTTTAGCACTATGGCATTCTGCTATTGCGCGTTTAAAGTTGAGGTTAATGTGTTTAAAATAAGTTTAATTGCCTTTCTTAGCGTACTTAGCATAGTAAAGGTAAGACATTAGAGTGTACTTCTTGCAGAGCATTGCGTATTGTAAATAGTATCTTAAGTTAGTGCGTATAGCTTATTAAATAAGTAAGTAGTATATGTTATGCAGCTATTTAAAGTTTAGTTTCCTGTCTATGCGTTGCAAATAGAAGCAATACATTTTTAAAGTCTTAATAATAATATTTTTAACTTTGCTGTCGTTAAACAGCTGTGTGTAGGCGTTATTAACTATACTTTTAGTACATTAGAACTCCTCTACCTGTAGTTAAAACTCTATAATATCAATTATCTTGTCTAAAGTAGAGAGAGAGTAGAGATTAAGTTAAGAAAGGTAATATTTGTAACTTAGTAGATCTTTATCCTGCTTTATTAGGCAATACTTGCTAGTAAAGAGCTTAGAAATAACTAAATTTAATTAAAATTCTTGCTAGCAGCTTTGTTTTATATATAGTGAGAGTAGATACATGTTAAGCATATTAAACAGCATAGCTTTTTTAAACAAACTTATAACGCTTATAGCAGTATACTTGTAAACAAAGTATACGCACTTGTATAATAAGTTATTAGAACAAAGTAGTTAGTTAATATTAACTTTACAGCACTACTCTTTAAAAACTTCAACGCGGTTAAGATTGGTAATGAGTTTCTTTATATAAGCTTGCTTTAGTAGCTTAAGGAATACTAAAATAAAATTAACACAATAAAATCTTGCCCTAAAAATCTTATACTGTTAATTAAGAATTTCCAGCTCTTTATTTACAAAAGAAGTATTATTAAGCTTAATATTTAGTTGTATAGCTGCCTGCTAGTAAGCTAGTGTTGCTTTTAGAGCACAAGAGCTTAGTAGAGGCAGTAGAGCAGAAACTTGCTAACAGCTAGCCTTAGTCCTAACTTGTCTTGCTTAGACGTTAGCAGCATTGCGTTTTTACTATACAACTATTATTCTATTTATAAACTTATATAATTTAACTACTAAGTATTAGTTTAGTTCTTAAATAGCTAATATTTCTTTAAATTGCTTTAGGTTTTTAGTTATAACTAATAAACTACTATTGCAATCCTACTGTAATCCTGTTGTCAGCCATAGGCTGGCAATCGCCGTTGGACACGTTTCAACTAGTGTCGTTATTTGGTACCTTAGCAAATTTTTTGACCCTGATTATCGCTCGGTGGTCTGAGCTTTCCTCCCAGAACTCATCCACCCACCGTTCGAATCTCGTTGACTACACACAATCTTTTTTTTTTGACTTTTGCGATTGATTAGTAGAGGGTAGCTGCTTTTCACTTTTTTGGAACCCCATTTTGACTACAACAACAACCACCACCTTTGACACCTTAAAAAATAAATAACTAATAAACTACAACTTATTAAAGCGCAAGTCTTACATACTATAAAGTTACTATAGCAATTAATAGCTTAAGCTTTATTTTTAGTCTTTCTTAGCTTAGCAGTTATTAAAATAAGTATACTATATGTTAGATGCGTCTTTACGCTAAGCGGCCTGTACTTATTGCCTAAAATGTTCTATGTAAAGTAGTATAGACTAGTTTTAGAATCCTTAAATTAAGCTATAAGTTAAAAAACATTTTGCTAAAATATATAAAAAGAATTAAGCTTGTCTTACTTGTTTTTAGCATTAGCATTATGAAGTAGCTTTTATAGGCTAAATACAATGTTAACTCTCTAAACTAGTAGTTTAGCATAAATAGCACTAAGTTTCTTTGCTTTTTGTTTATTAACATTTAAATAAAGTCCTTAGTTATAAGAGTTATTTTAACTAATAAAAGCGCTAATGTCCTTGCATAGTAGCTTTACTATTGCTTAGTTAGCTAGTAACACATATTATTCTTTACTCTAGTTTTTACAGTTAATACAGTGCACTGCTGCAGCATTAAGAAAATAAGCAGCAGTTTTAAGATCTCTATACCTTAGCACAAAGGCTATGTTTGTTAATTCTTAGTAGTTAAGTAGTGTACAAGGCATGTAAATGCTAACACATTCTTAGACAAATCTTAGAGCTAGCTTCTTTACTACTAAAATAACACTGCTTAGCTCTTTAGCTCTTTTGTCCTGTGTTAAAAATGCTGCACTAATAATAAGGTAATGTTTCTAAAAACCTTTAACACTACTATATTTGTCTATAAGTCTGACAAGCTAAGCACAAAAATCGCCTACTCTTAAAATAACTTTAAGAAACAGGTGAAATTAGTAGAAGGCGTTGTTAAACTAACAATTTATAATAATACGTTGCTGTCTTAGAATATTTAAAAGGATCTTGTCTACTAAAGTCTAGATGTTAATAACTCTAATGTTGTTGCTAAGGTTAGCAAGCTCTAGTACTTTATCTAGCTGCTAGATGACTTTAGGGGTATAGTCTGCAATGTAGTTTTCCTTTCTAGCACTAACTTTAAGGTTGCTAAAAACTCTTAATAGTTCTAGTCTTTAAGGCAGTTGATGCTGTAGCTACTTACCTTATGCCTTATTTAACAATGTTAGAAGCATTACTGGAATAAGTTAGTTAGTAGTGTCTGTAGTGCTACAGCAGCTAGTATAAGTTAGGTATTATCTTTAGCTACTGCTAAGTTAAAAGAGATATGATATTATATTATTGTTATCTTTTAAAGGTAACTATTTTAATAAAAGGTAGTAAAGTTTGTGTAGAAAAAGAGTATGAATATTAGTAGGGTTGTAGTTCTACTTTATGCGTAGTAGAAGTATTTTACCGGTAGGCAAATAAAGTTAAAAGTAAACAAGGTTTATACTGCGCTATAATAAGGAGTTTTTGCAATACAAATAGCTGTTATAATTAGTTGTTGCATTAAGGATGCAAGAAATTAGGTATAGTATTAGTGTAGTAGTAAAGTATTACAAGTTTACAGAATCTAGGTGCTTACTACACACCTAGAATCTATAGGATAGGCAGCTTGCACTAAAATTTAACATAGGAAATTAGTAAATAAGCAGCTAAAAGTAAAGGTAAGTACTACTAGCATAGTATCCCCTCCCCTTCCTAAGAATATAGGCCGTTCTATAGCCTATTAGGTGTTAGGTGTAGTAGTATCTAAGTTTAAGTCTAAGTCTAAACTTCGAAAGTCTTGTTTATATACACAATACTCTGTATCTGTAAAACATTTAGTAATAACAACTTAAAGGTAAAGATTATTACTTGTTGTAAAAGGTAAAAGTAATTGTAGTTCTATAGGTAGCTTAAGTCAGTCTAGCAATTTTAGAACATAAACTGTAGGGCTAGTTTATCCCTAATAATTAAGATTTTATAACTTTATATTTCTTCTGTATCCTTTAATAATATCCTGTATAAGTCTTTGCCTAAACAGTTTTAATTGCTATCTAGGTGTTGTGTGTAGGAAGCGCGTACTATTAAAGTCATTAAGACAGTAAGTTCCTCTGTTAAGTTTAGCTTTGTAAATATACATAGTATAGACCTAACTATCTTGTATTTAGTTTACAATCTTGCAACGTATTAATTTCTTAAACAAAGTTCTTAAGAAGAATTAAGTCTCTTAGCTTTATATCCTTATGTTGTATTTTTTTAGTATCGTCCTGGTATTCTTTTTTAGCAGCTCTTATCTAATTAGTATAAGCAATAGCATTTTTTGTAAACTAAATTTTACAATCTAGCTGTATTACTTAAATTGCAAGAAGTTGCACGCAGTTCTTTACTTCTCTAAACAAAAGCATTTGCTATGTAAGTAGTGCAAGCTTAATAGAAAGCACTTAGTTCTATTCTGTAACTAGCTAGTATAGTAAGTAACCTGTTTACTCCTGTATAAAGATCCTGTCTGCAAGAAGAACTGTAAGCAAGTTTTTAAATTAAGGTCTTAGTAGCTTTGCAAGGGCATTTATAATTAGTTTATACTCTCTTTTAATTTTTTTTTAGCTTAAGAGTGTAAGGGTGCGTTAGGTTGACCAAAGATGCAAGGTAACGGTGAAGGTAAATAAATTAGATACAGAACTATAGAGAGACTACGTAGGTTTTTATATCCAATCTAGATGGTTAGGATTAACCAAGGTTAGGACTAACTAAGGTTATTAGAGGTCGCCAGGTCAGCTAACAGTTAGCGTAACTAGTGCGGCCGATAGTCAGCAGCTAGTGCTGAGGTGCTAGTACTAAGGTGCTAATGCTGAGGTAAGAAAGGTCAACGAAGGCCACAGGCCGAGTACTAGAGGACATTAAGGCTTTAGCCCTTTACAATACCCCCCTCCTAAAAAAATAGTAGAAGTAGTAATCTTGTTACCTAGAGTTCTACTCTTCTTAGGCTTCCGTATCTTTTAGATTAATAGCTAGTTCCTAGGTTAGATCTAGATATCCTAACTATTTAACTAAGTACTGCTTTTTTCTTCCTCTCCCTCTTTCCTCTAATAGGGTCTCTACTAGGTATTCTTCTCTATCTTCTGTCTTAATTAGTAGAGGTTCATTGTCGTCTATAGGCTAGCTTAGTAGAGGGTCTAAGGACGCTAGTCTAAGGTTATTAATATTAAATACTCGGTAAATCTAGCTAGGAGTATTTAATTTAACTACGTTTAGTCTAATAACCTTAAGTACTGTGTACTTAAGATTTTTCTAGTTAAGTTTTCTGCTAGGCCTTTTTCTTTTGTAGTAGTCGCCTAGTTTTAACTATACCCTATCGCCTATTTTAAGCTAAGGTAATTAGTGCTTTTTCTTATTTGCCTGCTTTTCTTGTTCTTATTAACTTTCTCCTATTATAGCTTATGCAAGCTTAATACTTTGTTATAGTTTATTAAAAATATTTTCTACTTTTTAATTGTCCTCTTGTATTCTCCTTAGAAGTTATTATTAAGGGCTGTGCTTAGTTGTAATTTGTAAAGGATCTACCTTATAGCCGTGTTGTAGGAAGGAAGAAGATATTTTAGTAGACTAAGCTTGCCTTACTTTAACTACAATCTTAGCTATCCCTAGGTTACTCTTCTAATTTGTTCAATACTAATTGCTAAAGGCTTATAAATAAGCTTGTACTATAGAGTTTATTCTTTCTGTAGACCTGTTAGGTTTAAGATAGTATCTAGAAAATAAGCGTTGCTTAATTTCTAATAACTTACAAAGCTTAATCTAAAAATAGTTAACAAACTGTATACCTCTGTCTAAAGTAATATAGTTTAGTAACTAATAGTAAGCTAAAATAGAGTTAATAAAAGCTTTAGTAATACTTTCTATAGTAATGTCTTTAAGGCTTATTAGGACAACATCCTTGCTAAGCCTATCTATAACTACTATAAGGTTTATACAGCCTTTGCTTTCTAGTAACCCTATAATAAAATTTATAGAAATTTCTTTCTATATTTACTTAAGTATAGGTAAGGGTTTTAGTAAGCCTTATAGGCTGTCTCTCTAGGGTTTTATTCTTCTACACACTAAGTAGTTCCTTATGTACCTTCTAATACTTTTACTAATAGAGGGCTAAAAGTATTCTCTTGCAATAGCTTAATAAGTAATTTTCCTTCCTAGATAGCCTAAAGCTCTAGAACTGTAGATTTTGTAGATAATTCTAGTTCTTAGAAGTTTATTATTAAGTACCTATTTTTAATTCTAGTATAAAAGGTTTCTAGAATTATCTAGTTAGCATTTAGAAATAGAAAAATTAAAATCTAAAGCTATAGGAAATTATTATTTAATATCTCTTACAGCTTTCTAAGCTATTTAGTAGATTTTATCCTCTTTTTTAGCTTTATCTTATAGATCTTCTAGATCTAATTGTTCCTAGGGTAATTCTAGTACTACTGCTAGATAGCTGTTGTAGCTCAAAGTTCTAAGCACCTTTTCTTCTTCTAGTTCCTTATTAGTAGCTGTAGTTGTAGGTTTAAATACTTGTAGAAACCTTCTAGAGATTCTAGTATCCTAGTTATTTGCTAGCATATCTTGTTATTTCCTAGATAAAGCATTAGCTCTAGAGTTATTAACTCTAGGCCTGTAAGATATTTCTATCTTAGGAAACTTTCTTAGAAATTAAGCCTATTTTATTTGCCTCTTGCTAAGCTGTCTAGGCTTGCTAAGATTTTTAAGATTTTTATAGTCTATAATAACTATAAACTTCTTTAATACTGTAGCATAGAATCCTACTTAGATAAGTAAAAGATAACTACTCGTAATTCCTTGTTGTGTATCTTGTAATTACTTTACGTACTAGTTATCTTTTTGAAATAATAAGCTACTAGACGTAAGCTTCCTGTATTATTATCTTGTAAGAGGACTCTTGCTACTATATATCTAGAAAAGTCTATTTCTAGAATTTTTTCTCTGTCAGGATCCTATTAAGCTAGTACTAGCTTAGTAATAAATAACTCCTTTAGCTTATTAAAAGCTTTTTACTTAGTTTTTCCCTTTTAAAAAGAGATGTTACTAGTAAGCCTTAAAAGAGGAGCTACTATTTCTAAGTAGTTTTTAATAAATTGTTAATAGAAGTTTGTAAAACTAAGAAAGCTGTATACTCTTTTAATATTTATAGGTGCCTGCTAATCTTTAATTGCTTTTACTTTCTTAGAGTCTATCTAAAGTCCTTTTCTAGCCTTAATAATAAATCTAAGGTATCATGTACTTTATACGTTAAATTTGCATTTCTAGATATCTAAAGGTAATTTAGCCTTGCCTATAGCTTCTAAAACCTTATTTATATTGCGTTAGTGTTCTTTAAGCGTGCTATTAGTGTAAATTAATATATTGTTTAGGTAGGCTAAGTAAAAATTGTTAATATACTTGCAGAGGGTCCAGTTAATATAGCGTTAAAAAGTACTAAGAACGTTTACTAGACTAAATAGAGTAACAAGCTACTTATATAACCTAAATTAGTATAAAAAGCTGTTTTCTACTTGTCTCTTATATTAATTCTAATCTTGTAGAAAGCTATAGAAATGTTAATTTTTATTAACTATTTAGCTTTTGCAATATTGTTAAGGGTTTCCTAAATTAAAAGTAAAGAATAATAATTTTTCTTTGTAATAGCGTTTAGGGCTTAGTAATTAATACAGAAATATAATCCTCCTTTAGGTTTCTTAGCAAAAAGGACAGGGGAGGAGGCAAGAGAGCTACTAGCTCTAATCTATCCTTTATCAAGTAGAGAATTAAGCTCCTTTTATAATACTAGGAGTTCTAGGCGGCTTATGCTATATAGAGGTCCCTAGGGAGCCTCTTTCTCCCTACCTTTATTGTCTTTCTTTAGTTTAATTTAGTGATCTACTTTAGATCTGCGTAAAGGAGGTAGTACAGAAGCAGTTTTTAGATTAAAAATCTAAGCTAGGTGTTAATAAGCTTTAAAGAGTAAAGGTAGGACCTCTACTTTCTTCTTAGGAGCTAGAGCTTTTTTAATATCCTTAATAGAAGCAGCAAAAGTTTAAATAGACCTATCCTTTTTTATCTACTTAATATAGTAGTAATAAGCTGTTACGCTTATTTGTTTTAATCTCTAGTCATCTTTAATAAGGTAATTGTTAGTGCTAAGTAACTTAATCCTTTAGCTAGAAGAATAGATGTAAATTATTTTTCTAGAAGGAGCAATAGTAACCTCTCTTCTATTTATTAAGGGCTGTCTAAGTATTAAATAATAACTAGGGTGTGTAGGGGCTACATAACCCTAAGTAGTATCTTTATAGCCTTAAATATTAATGTCTAACCTAGCAACTTTGTTAATAGTTCTAAGTTTATCTATAACTCCTTCTAATCTCTTAGGAGAAATAGAAATGCACTATAAGTTAGCGTTCTTAATAAGTTAAGAGCTAATAATCGAGTATGCAAGGTTTCCTGTATTAATTAAAGTAGAGGCGAAAGTGTAACAATTGACTAGTGCCTTTAAAGTAATTCTATTACTGATTATATTTTTTTTAAATTTAGCCTACTCTTTAACTAAGTTATGCTAACTTATTAGAGGCTCCTGCTAGTAACTTTAAATAGGAGCTACTCTTTTTCTAAATCTAAGTCCTTATCTAAGCTTATTTTGCTAAGCTTATTATTTTTCTTTTTCTTAGAGTTAAAGGACTTAACTAAAGTCTTTTTCTCCTTTTTAAAGGATCTCTTGTTCTCTATATAATATGCAAATAGATAGCCCTTCTATTTATAGTTAAAACAGCGTCTTTCTTTGTACAACTATTCTAACTCCTAGTTACTAAACTGTTAAGGCTTAGTAGTTCTTCTTGTGTATTCTATCTCTTCTATCTAGTCTCCTTTTAAAGGGGAAGGGGGAGAAGAAGTTCTCTTAGATTTATACTCCTTAGGCTTGTTTTCTCTGCCTTTAGAGTACTCCTCTATTCTGTAGAGGTAATTAGCAATTTCTATTGCCTTGTTTTGCAGGCTATCTAAATCCTTATAAGTAATACCTACAATTTTATCTTAAAGTTTCTAAATAAGACTTTTTTAGAAAAGCATTATCTTTATATCCTCGTCCAAACTACTATTAAAAAATAGTAGTTATTCCTAGAATTCTATAATGTATTTGCGTATGCTTTTCTTGCCTTAGCTTATAGACTACAGCTTGTTCTTAGCTCTCTCTGCACTATAGGGATCTCTAAACATTTAATTAAAGAAGTTTCATAGCTTATTAAAGTTCTATAAATTAGAAATCCCTATTTAGTTAAGGAAAGGCAGGGTAAGGGTTGTAGCTAATCCTTTTAGTTAACTAAAAGTGTAATTACAAGTCCTTTTATCTGTGTTAAAATCTTCTTTATTATTTTCTACCTTAGCGATAAGTTGTTGTTAAAAGATTTAGTACATCTTTCTGTTTCTGTTAAAAGTATTAGGATCTAGTTATTTAAAACGCCTAGGCGTTTAAAGCTTGTTAATTTCCTAAGGTAGCTAATAGGGTAGGTAACTAAGATAGAGGTTGTTGTTCTACCTTAGGCTTCCTTTGTTATTGCAATGTTGTGCCTATAGCTTCCTAAGCTTAGAAAGCTTCCTGTACTTTTGTAGAGGTGGCCATCTCGTCTAGGCCTCCTGCTCTACAAAGTCCCTCTAAAGTAGTCTCTACTTTAGGTTTGCTAACACTATCTTAGTGTAATTCTGCTATCCTTACTACTAGAAAAGCTGTTAAGGGTTCTGCTATTGTATTTGTTAACAGGAATCGTTATAAGTGCTACTACGCTTAGTAGGCTTATCCTTTTCGTGTAGGGGCTACTACGCTTAGTAGGCTTATCCTTTCGTGTAGGGGCTACTACGCTTAGTAGGCTTATCCTTTTCGTGTAGGGGCTACTATGCTTAGTAGGCTTATCCTTCGTCTGTTTTCTAGGGCTACTACGCAAACTAGGCTTATCTAACAAATTTAAACGCCTTAGGGACTTATACAACTAAGTATCCCTTAGCACTTTTAATCTAGTGCTTCTTCTGTTAATCCTTTGGTAGATTTAAATAGTTAACTAATTAACTGGCGCTCTAATTAATTAGATTCTCGTGCGTAGATATAGCTCTAGCAGGCTGCCAAGTACGACGTACCTACGCAAGTAGCTAAAGAAGGATCTAATTTAATTGTAAGGGTGCGTTGGGTTGACTAAAGGTCCAAGGTAACAGTAAAGGTGAATAAATTAGATACAGAACTATAGAGAGACTACGTAGGTTTTTATATCTAATCCGGATAGTTAGGACTAACTAAGGTAAGGACTAACTAAGGTTATTAGAGGTCTCCAGGTCAGCTAACAGTTAGCGTAACTAGTGCGGCCGATAGTCAGCAGCTAGTGCTGAGGTGCTAGTACTGAGGTGCTAATGCTGAGGTAAGAAAGGTCAACGAAGGCCACAGGCCGAGTACTAGAGGACATCAAGGCTTTAGCCCTTTACAAAGAGTCGTGTCTTGATATTTAAACTTAGTAAATTCTATCTATCTTTAATAGATGTAAGACCACCTTAGCAGAATAAAGTTCTCTATCTACTAGGAATTTGCGTGCTGTGCTTTATTATTATATAATGTCCTTATATGTAAATTCTTTGATTGTCTAAGACTAGTTGTTTAACAGCGCTTTTACTTTAAGCTAGCTACTAAAGTAGTCTTTTGCAATTACTAAAAACTTATCCTAGAACAATAATGCATGTATTCTATATTAATAGCAACAGTCTTCTAAATAGTAAAATTATAAGTATTAGTAAGCATATTAACCTTCCTCTTAAAGTATCGCAGTTGACAGTCTAGACAGGTTGCTAGTCTTTTCTACACATGTTTATATATTCTTTTCTACTAGTATTGCTGCGTAAGTATTAAGTACACTGCGTTAACTTCTCTATGTTTAATCTAAGTGTGTATATTTTATACTGCAGCTATTCTAAAGTTAGTGTTATGTACAACTTGTTAAATTATAATGTTTCTAAATATTTTCTTAAAAGGTATTCTGTCTTATACAAAGAAGTTTAGTGCTTAATTCTTCTATGCTTATAGTTCTTGTAGTTCTATTCTCTTAGAAGTCCTAAAGTTCACTTAAAATTAAGCATATTGTTTTAATTTTTTTAAGAACTCCTAGCAGAGTATCTTTACTTGTCCCGCTAGTCCAGGTGCATTTACATTTCTAATTATATAATTAATAAACTCCTCTAAGTCCTCTTTGAGTTCTAGAAGTAATTTCTAATTATCTACTTGTAGATACTTTAAAAACGCATCTGCTACTGCATTTTTCTTTCTTAGTATATACTTAATGTCGAAGTCTTATAAAAGGATTATTGATATCTACCTGTTTACAACAGATTACAAATTATTAGTAGATAAACAATTTAGTTACGCAATAAGAGTTGTAGTGTTAGTTTTTATAGTAAAGTAAACACTATAAAGGTAAGTATAAAACTTCTTAAGAGCCTATAGTATAGCCTTGCATTCTAACTTAGTAAAGTGCTATTGCCTCTTTTGTGCTAACTCTAGTGTGCTTTTAAACTGTACTAGTTGTAATTTGTTTTTTTAAGTTGTTTAATACATGCTCCTGCACTATCTTAGCTTATATTAGTTATCAAGAATATCCTGTGATTCTTAGTGTTAGTGTAGTCTAGGTTCGCGAGTGCAGATGTATTATATATAACCTGTTTTAGCATTTACATTGCTGTGTTTTGCGCATCTCCTTATTTAAAAAGGACATTGTCTTATAGGAGTATAAACAGAGTTTTAGTAATCTTAGTAAAGTCTTTTACTTATATACAGTAATAGACGCATATGCCTACAAAAGATTGTACCTCTCTCTTATTCCTGTATAGTAGCTAGTTTATAATTTTCTTAACTTTCTTCTAGTTCGGATGTTAGCCTTAAGAGCTAACTTTATAGCCTACAACCTTAAGTCTTTTTATAAGAAAATAACACTTCTTTCCAAATATAGTGCCTTTGGCTCTTTTAATATTAGCTGGTACTCTATCTAGTTACATAATATGCTCAAGAACGTAATGTTAAACACCTAGCATTAATTATTCTCTGCTATAGTCATTTTTTAGTCCTTTAAATGTAATGTTATCAATAAAGGGCATTGTATTAGGCTGGTAGTCTCATGAAATCTTTATTATTACTTGTTAGAATGCTGCCACGAAGTAAGTACCACTTATAACTATTATATATAATTGTATAGGTCTTACTAGTGTTTAAAACGCTGTAATATCTCTGCTCTCTAGATGTAGTGGAATCTAGTTATATCCTAAGAATAAGTTTATTTATTTTTAAGGTGTCAAAGGTGGTGGTTGTTGTTGTAGTCAATATAGGGTTTCCAAAAAAGTAAAAAGCAGCTACCCTCTACTAATCAGTCGCAAAAGTCAAAAAAAATTGTGTGTAGTTAACAATATCAGAACTGTAATTAGATAAGTTCTAGGAGGAAAGCTCAGACCACTAAGCAAAAATTAAGGTTCAAAAACTTACTAAGGTACTAAAAAACAACACTAGTTGAAACGTGTCCAACAGCAATTGCCAGCTTATAGCTAGCAATAAGATTACAGTAGGATTGCAATAGAATTACAACATAATGCAATAAAAGAGGAAAGAACACGTACGTGCTGCAGCAGGAGCCTGCAATACTTTATAAAGCTGCCACTTCTTACCTACTGCTTTTTACTTTTTAACCAGCACTGTATACAAACATTTGTATATAATACACTGCAATAGCGTGCAACTTCTGCAGCAAGCATCTTCTTATTCTAGGCTCTCTTCTAAAAAAAAGCATCCTTTACTACTGTCTACTTAGCACTTAGTTTAGTCTAATGTAATCTGCTTATGTGAATACCTAAATTTATTAAGTATCTTAAAATTTAACTACTTAGCTAGACTTCTAAGTTTATAAAATTTTTAAACAAGTTTTTTATCTTGCAATATCTTCATATACAAAAAATTGTTAAGCCCTAATTTAGCTAGTTGTAGAAGGAATACACAATCTCTAGAGTATTTGCTAATACTAGCGCAGTACTTAAAATTTATTGCTTTAACAACTCCTTTTTCTTTTTTGTTGTACAAGAGCTAAATACAGAAACTAGAACTTAGCTTAAATAGCTATCGCAAGACGTGAAATTAGCAATAAAAAAAGTAGAAAAAGAAAAGTAGGCTTTCTATTATTGCGTTTATAAGTTAGCAAGTAGAGCAATAATAGTATTGCCGCTTTAATTTATCTAAGAGCGCCTAGCAGTAAAGCAACAAAAATAGGCAGAATATAGTACATTAAGTAAGAAGGCAATTCGCGTCTTTGTATTGCTTTTCTTTATTTCTATCTAAACATGCGACATACTAATTGCGTGCCGGCTAAACAAGAGAGCGTAAGCCCGGATACTTGTTGTTAGCAATAACTCTTTTTTTACTAAAAAGGTGTTTACAAAATATGTAGTCACATTAAAAGGTTGTCTTAAAAGGCTAAAGCATAGTAAGACTTATAAGAGCTTTTTGTATAGATAGTTAACAATAAGTAGTAAAGCAATCAACAAGATACAATTTTAAAGAAAAATAATATAATTTTTTAAAATTTTTGTAGCGTATGCTTATTCTAATAGAAATATATAAATCCTTGCGTTTTTTGTACTTTTTATCTTGCTAAATAGGCTTAGATCCAGACTTAAAGCTAGTACCTATTTAGTGTTACGCATTTAGTTATAAACTTTTAGTACTATTTTTATTTTTTTAAATAGCACCTTAGCTTATAATTTTTTTATCTATATATAACTGTCTTTATTTTGCTAAATACAGAGGGGTGACAAAAAAACCCAAAAAGTTTATTGTTTTTAAAGCTTTATATTTCTATAATCAGAAGGGCTATACCAAAAAGAGTTAGTTATTTGAAAAGCCAAGAACATCTTCTTTAAGATGAGCGGCTTAGCAAGCTGCTTAGTCAGCACAGTTGCGCCTTCAATATTGCTTGAAATGAGGTGGAAAAAAAGTAGAAATAAATGTTAGTATAATTTTTTTCAGGGGGGTAAAAATCGCTATAAATTACATATTATTAAATAACTCTAGTGAATCTCTTTTGTGTGTAAGTAATAGATTAGTTGTATGATAAACTATCTAGTAATAATAAAAGGCTTGTTTTTAATTTTTTTTTGAACAATCAACTAAAATAGCTTACTAATACTTAGTGAACAAGCCCATAGCTTCTTTAGTAGCTTAATAACTCTCTAGCTATTATAAAGTATAATAATTAATTATTCTTTGTAAAAACTTACTCTTTAATAACATAATCATTTTATTATATTAAAGAGCATATTATTTTAGCACTATAACTTTGCTTAAAAGGAAACCTATTTTACAATTATACTTAATTTAAGTCTATATTTTAAAGTTCTATAAGTGTTTACTTAGTATATATTCATAATAATTATAAGCTTTCTTCAGAGTTCAAAGACAACTTTTTCTCATTAATACTAATAGAATAGTTGTCTTTTTTCAAGAAGTATTGGAAGCTTTTTTTCACGAAGTATAATCTATTTTATTTTATAAGTTATTAATTTCATTTTTTAGTCATTTTAGTAAGGTTTTCAATAAGTATTCTTTTAATTTTTTTAAATGTCTTAATAAGATAGCCAAATTAAGGCCTAACAGTAAATAAAAAAGGCTTTTTTCTTATTGAATTTAAAAAAGAGTAAAAATAATACTTTTAAAAAAACATTTTGGATATATTACTACAAAAGAATATAGGCATATTTTATGAATAAAAAGAATTAACTTGCTAATGAAAATAACAATAATTATAAGCTAAAAGAAAGAAACTATTACATCGAACACCAACTTTTCAAGGCAAGAACAAGGTCTGGCTTTGCCTTTTTCTCGCCTCAACTATCTTCAACGCCTTCCTAATATTAGTTTCTAATACCTGTTTTCCTAGTGCAGGTGTTATAACGTGCGCGCTGGCCGTTTTAGAGAAACAGAATAGTAATCTGTTAAAAACTCTGCAAGTAGTCTGTGCGTAAGCTGATTTTAGAGTTCGATTAAAGGCAATTCAACTCCTACTCAACAAAGCAACGGCTTTTTACTTAGGTAGATAGATTAATTAGCGTAGCAAACTAATAGATCTATCTTTCTAGCTATCTACTTTCCGAAACCCCCCCCCTCGACTTATTATACCGATCTCCTATACCAACCTCTACATTAGAATTGATAGCTAGACTAGCACCTTGCTCCTAGCTATCTACCTACACCGAATTCCCTCCATACCAACTCAATATACCGACCCAATATACCGACCTACACATTAGAATTAATAGCTAGACTAGCACCTAGCTATCTACCTATACCGCAATCCCTATACTAACTTAATATACCGACCTAATATATCAACTCTATACCGAACTGCTTAGCGTACCTATATAAGCAATACAAGAGAGCAGCTAGCATAGCCTACAACAACATATAAGAAGTAAAGGAGATAACTAGACTAGCATACTAGCTCTACATACTTCCTAATAAAGGACTAAGAGAGATACTTGTTAAAACTACCTTAGGCTACAAGCCTTACCTTCATTTAGACAAACCCCTCCTTGTAAATAAAATATTAGAAAACACTACGTAGATAATTAAAGGTCCTAAACCTACACGTCTTATATTTATTTTTAAGGTGTCAAAGGTGGTAGTTGTTGTTGTAGTTAATATGGGGTTTCCAAAAAAGTAAAAAGCAGCTACCCTCTACTAATCAGTCGCAAAAGTCAAAAAAAAAGATTGTGTGTAGTTAACGAGATTCAAACGGTGGGTAGATAAGTTCTAGGAGGAAAGCTCAGACCACCAAGCAATAATTAGGGTCAAAAAAATTTGCTAAGGTACCAAAAAACGACACCAGTTGAAACGTGTCCAACGGCGACACGTCTTATATAGCCCTTCAGGCTAAGAAAGGACGTTAAACTACAATAAAAAAATACCGAAGTTGCAGTTAGCAGTAAATAGTTATTAGTTAAGAGAGTTAGTTAAAGAGATATTGCGCATCTTTATTTCTGTCTAAACATACAATACACTAATTGCGTGCTAGCTAAATAAGAGGGCGTGAGCCCCGATACATGTTGTTAGCAATAAATCATTTTTTACCAAAAAGCTGTCTACAAAATGTATAGTCACATCAAAAGGTCGTCTTAAAAGGCCGAAGCTAGAGTATATCCTTATAGGCTTTGCTATTTGTACAGGTGTTAGAGTGTATAAAGACATATTGCTATAAAGGCATAAGATTACTAGTAATTAGATTATGCAAGAACAAGGTTAGTAAAATAATAATTTTTTTGTAAGTCAAGTACTAAAGACTATTAGTAGAAGAAAACGCCTATTTAATAGTAGAGTATAAGAGTTGAGTTGTGAAGTAGATAAATAATAAATAAGGTGATCCACAGAGCAGGTTATATACCTCAAGATCAAGTGGTTGAGCACTAACCTAGCGGACAGTAGGGTATCACCCTATGCACCGGCACAGTAGTTATTAGAACGCCTAAAAGTACTACATCCTTTAGGAATACAAACTATATTAGTGAAATACTAATACCTGTAGTTAAACCTACTATTCAAAAAAGTAAGTTAACTATACTGTTTTTTTTCTGAGTCTTATAACTTAATACTTTATTAACATATTTAATATCTTCTATTATACTTTTAAGGCCTTACTAAATAATATATAGGGCAGAAGTTTTAGCAGGATAATGCTAAGATTTATAAAACTCTAAAGGTTTTATCTTAGTTTTCTAGAAATAAGGTAGCTTTTTTTAAGCATCCTTCTTATAGTCTCGATTTTAATTCTATCAAAAACGTTTAGGCCTTTATAAAAAACGCTTTAAATAAAAGGTCCACTTCCTTATTAGGCGTAAATAATAACAAAAAGAGCATAGCAAAATTTATAAAGGCTATATTTAAAGAGTAAAATCTAATACTACAACAAGCAATAAATAATTGTATCTTATTTTTACTTTGGCGTTTTAAAGACGTTAAAAAGGCTAGAGGCTGGTATACTAAGTATTAGTAATTAATATCAGCTTTTTCATTTTAGAAAAAAAACTTAAAAAAATGCTTTACTTTATAACTTCTTATCTAATAATACAAAAGTTACTAAACTAATAAAAGCTAAGGCTTTAAACTACTATTTCAATATAAGAATCTTATAGCTATTTTCATACTGCTAATAAAATGCTATTGTTAATTATAACTATTATTTTCTGAGTACTTAGTTTCACTGCTATGAACCGCCAGAATGATTCAGACTAAGCTGCTTACTAAGTAGCCTAACTTTAAAAAGAAGCTCTTAGCTTTTCAAATCACTAACTCTCTTTAGACTAGCTCATTTTATTAATTAGTTATTTGCAATTGAAAACCATAACTTTTTTAATTCATTTTTCTTTTTGTCACCCCTCTGTAAACATGCAATTCCTATCCAAGCATACTAGCTTCTCAAGTCCAGTTATGAAAGCATTTGCTGCGGGTGAAGTTTCTGTCTATTCTGTCTCGCTTACTAGATAATGGGTGAGTGCGCAAACAAAAGTAAAACAAAACAAAACAAAACAACCTTGCGCGCAAACGCCCGCTTCGCGAATATATAAACTCCGCATCGTAACCATTTCCACCTCAAGACCACAAATTTTTGAAGCGCTAGTACTATTGCGCACAAAAGGAAATAAACATGCAGAACAGCGCCCCAGATCCACAGCAACTCATAATGCCCGCACCTACCCTGCCATTCGACACCACCGCGCCTGAGACAAACGCCATGCACACTTCTAAGCCACCTGCCAGAAAAAGGCCAACCACAACATCGCATAACCTTAACATTTTGAAACCTCAACTCTTCGCTCTCATGCCAGAATCCTTAGCAAAAGAACTTATCATCTTAATACGCTTGATCCTCACACAGGGCGGTCAGAAAAAGCATCTACTTAACATACGGAGGCTGAAAATTAGGGATCTGCTCCAGAAGTTAGGCAATGTTAAGCTAAATAGGGTGTACAACAAGTTTGCGACTGCGCACGAGCAGTTTGAGAAGAGGTTGTCATTTAAGTTGCCTTTAATTGAGGATACAGAGGGTGGTGAAGAAGAGATAAAGAAAATAGAGGAAGCGAATAACGATTTTGGATCTCACGGCGCGCGAAAAGAGACTGTAGAAAAGCGAGGTGCCACCGACGGTACAATGCAAGAGAGAGCCAAACTAGGTGTTACCGAGGACCCAGATGTCGACATGGAAGACATACTTTCAACAACACTACAAGTTCCCACGACCCACGATGTCAACTCAAAGACAGCGCCATCGCCATCAGCACCAGAATCACAACCTCTTCTACTCATGCCCGTAGGCGTTGCATGCGAGAAGCACGTCAACAATAACTGCACTGTTGTACCAATTCGGAACCCCGAAGCTTTTCCCAAGATGAACATCCAAGAGATCCAAGCCCAGTACTACCCCTTCGCTCGCATGCTTGACATGTTGATACACCGCAATAGAAACGATCACGTCACCCAAGTGACAGCGGCTGTGGACAAGGGGCCAGTCAATTATCTCACCATCAACAATTCACGCATCATTACATTCCTAGGTCTCCGTCAACCACCGTACAATACGATCTGTCTGCAACCCAATCCTCGCATCAACAAGACATACCAGATCCATATTCAGGCAGGTCAGGCTTTGCAGAATCCAAAGGCTTGTATTATTAGCGAGTTGGTATCGGCGCGGCATGCATATCTATACTAGCTAGATAGCAGGCAGACCGCGGATCCGAAGGCACCTCCAACTGCAGCAGAAGCAAAGATATTAGCGCCCAAGATAGGTCGCAGGGCCGGTGATACTTAGAGAGAGATTGAGAAGTGTTAGAAATGGGAGCAGGGCAGTAGTGGTAGGGGTTATCGAGAGAACAGAATAGAGTACCTGGGATAGGATCCTACATATAATGAACAAGGAGAGAGAAGGTCACGGAGGAGTATATAGGTGTAGGTGGAGGATATGTGCTACGTGCAATGTAACTAGGTTGTCATGACTGTTTGAATGGGTACCGAGTTTGACGGTCATACCGTGTCTGTGCGCGTTTTGCGCATGGTCGAGTTTTGCGCACCCCACCAAAACAACACTACCTTTTTAACATCTAATAACTCTACTAATATAGATCTAATCTAGAAAGCAATTAATAAAATTAATTTGTGCGCACTAGGCGTATCTTTCTTATATATAAAGTTTGCAGAAAAGTATAGTGTAGTATGCTTAATCTTAACGCGAAGGCACTAAGGGCAAAACTAACTATACTAACTCGCCTACTAACTCCTTTACTTACACTAAGAAACTAAGCTCCTATAGAATATTAATATGCTTACTAAATAACATATACTACTTACACAAGTAATAATACGCAACTTTGGCTTATCTTTAGCTAGTAGAGAAGTTTTAGAAAGCTAGGTTACTTGCTTTATTTATAGGAATCCTACTTATCTTATTTTACGCTAGTAGGTAGGAGTAGATTACAATTGCTACAAAGCTAATTTAAAGGCTAAATATAGCTTTTACTTTAAGCTAAGACATAGAAAGATAAAGGAATATAATATAAAGTCTTTTTAAATCTTTAATAAAGATAAGGAAGACTTTATAATTAAAGTGACTAGAAGGTTAAAAAGGGTATTTAACAAGAGGATATACAATTAAAAAGGAGTAATAGCTATAACTAAAAATAGTTTTAAAAAGTAGGTAACTATCTTAGCCTGTATTTATTTAAACAGTACAGCTCTATTTTCAGCTTTTATTTTTTAATTAGTTGTTAAAGCTCTAAAATTAAGCTAGGTTAAAAATATTAAAAACATAAAGTACTTAGTATTTATTAGCTTATTTCCTTTTAGCTAGAGTAACAATAATATAAGTCTAGCCTAGCTTAAGGAGGTTTTTAAGAGAGAGACTAGACAGAAAGCTTATTTATAATACTAATTACTCCTTCTTAACAGCTATAGACTTTACCTAACTATAGATTTTATTAATTACTTTAACAACTCTAAGATCTTTTTAGCTGTATTTCTTCTTTATTTATTTTATACGCTTTAACTACTTAATATTAGATTATTTAAGCCTCTTTTAACTACCTACTAAACTAAGCTTTTATCTTACCTTTATAAAAGCTAGCGGCTCCTACTAATAGTAAAAGAAGACTTCTTTCTTCTTCTTTAGAGGGCCTAGGGTACTACTTTTAAGGAGGAGATTATTAGAAAGTCTTTTTAAGTAACTAGGGTCTACCTACTTAATCTTAAAGTTATCCTTTAAAGATTCTATAAGGAAGGCTCTAGTTGAAATAAATTTGTAGCTTTTATACTTAGTAAAGATAATTAGCTTAAAATAGAGACTCTGATACGCTGTTTAGTGCAAGATTAAGACACTAAAGAGGTAAAAAAGTTTTATTAAAGCCTGTACTACATCTTAGCTTAAAATAGTATTGTTTATAAAGAAATTCAAGGCTTAAAGGAGGCTCTTTTAGTTAAAAAGAAATACTAAAAGAAAAGCTATACTCTCTAACTTAACAATCCGTAGAAGTACTATAGTAGTGCTATTTTCTAGTTGCCTAGGAAAGTCTATTAGGCTTAGGACAATAAGGTAGTTTAATAATATAAATAATAACTACATAACTTTAAAAAGCAAAGAGGTCTTACTTAAAAGAGCAAGCTTAATTATATAAGGCTTAACAAGCTAAAAAGAGGCGTGTTAAAAGGAAGAGGCTTAAAGATATAAAGCAGAAAGAGAAGACTAAAAAGGCAGCTAAAAAGGAACGTTAGAAATTAGCTCGTGACAAATAAAAAGCTATATAACTATCCTAAAAGGGTAAGCACAAGGCCTCACAAGCCTCTACTTAAAAGTAGAAGTATTAAAAATATATTATTGTCAATTTATTTTATGTTAAAACTAAGGTAGCTACGCTAGCTGCCTCAGCGCGCACCACCCGCTGCGGGCGCAACGTCACCTTACTAAGTAAATATAAGTAGTACAAATTAATCACAATACTATATATACTACAACTCTACAAAATCTTGCAATACTAGCTATTAGTAGTAGCTCTACAGTCTTATTTTTCTAAAATCTTTATGTTGTTAGCGTACGCAAAACTCGACCATGCGCAAAACGCGCACAGACACGGTAGGTACCGAGGTGGACGGCGTAACGCGCACCTTTTGCCATAGTAATCTCTAATATTTTCTAAAATAAAATAGCAATAACTTCTTTGAATACTAACTTTTTTAAAAAATCCTTGAAGATTGAGAATCTAGAAACTTAGATCTATGACTCTAGAATTTTACTTTAGTTTTATATAGCTTGGTTTTAGAGATATTAGCTCTCTATATAAATACAAACTTTTTAATTAAGCTATATTAAACTAAAGTTAAATTCTTAGTTTATAGAGCTAAGCTTTTAAATACTAAAATTGAAAAAAAAGTCAAAGAAAGTCAACATTTAAGAAAGTTATAATAAAAATAAGATATTTTTATATTGTGATTTTGGAATTTCTATTTTATCTTCTTAAGTATAATAGTTTTAAGTACTATTACTTATATTTAAGACTATAAGTAAGAAACAGAAACTTTTAGCCTATTTAGAAGTTTTAAAATCTTTATAAATAAAAAGTTTACATTTTTATAGAGAGCTAATATCTCTAAAACGAAACTATATTAAACTAGAGTAAAATTCTAGAGTCATAGACCTAAGTCTCTAGATTCTTAACCTTCCAGAATTTTCAAAAAAGGTTAGTATTTAAAGAAGTTATTGCTATTTTAATATTAGGAAATATTAGAGATTACTATTGCAAAAGGTGCGCGTTACGCCGTCATGCGCGTTACGCCGTCCCCCTCGGTAGCGGCTACCCCCACTATACAGTGCCACCTGAACACCAAAACTACCACTAAACTTGAGGCTGTAGAGCCTCACACAATAGCTACTATCGTGAGATTTTTTAGTGGTGAGATCTATATGGCTTAAATAATATATATAACTATAGAAATTAAGTTAGAGTTTAAATCGCGCGCCCTGTGCGCGAGGTAGACGCTAGTTAAGCTGTAACACTACCTTGAGGCTCTCCACTACTTGTAGAGCTTATAATAGGCCTCTTTTTTTAAGTAGCCTTTTTAAGAGCCTTAAGGCTGCTTCTTTTACCTTTTTAAGAAGTTTTTATAGATTATTAGAATTGTTTTGCAGTCCTGCAAGCAGCTGCCCTAGAGGCCTGTTTAGCAGCCTTCTTAGCCTTCTTCTTCTCCTTTACTAATTAAGCTGTAGCTTTTGCTTATTACTTTATATCCTTCTTCTTTGCCTTTGCCTGCCTTATCTCCTTATAATCCTTATTTATTTTAGCTTTTTAGTGTTGTACTTGCTCCTTCTTGTGCTTCTAGAGCTGCTAGCAATTACGTGCCTTCTTTACCTTCCTTAGAGACTAGACTATAGCTCTACCTTAGTACTCCTTAGGCTCCTAGAGTAGAAGAGGCCTGCCTTGTTTCCTGCGCGTTTTTTTATTAATTAAAGCCTTGCGTAGGCCCTTAACTTTATACTTAAAGAGAGTTCTTTAATTTAAGATTTAGTAATAAACCTAGCTTAGCTTTTAAGCTTGTTTATTACGTTAATCTTGAACTACCTTACGTAGGAGGCGTTTAACTTTCCTTTAATCTAAAGTTCTTAAGCTTAAGAACTTACTATTGCTTAAAGAGCTCTTAATACTAAACTTTCTTAATATAACTTTAAAATTAAAAAGTAAAAGGCCTGTAGCCTTAAAGGCCGTTAGGATTGTTAATTCCTTAAAAAAGGCCTGCTAGGCTAAGTAAAAAAAAGGAAAGAAATCCTTCTTACTTATTAAGGTAAGGCCCTAGTTCCTCTCTAGAAATCTAGATATTTTAGCCTAGTAAGCTAATAAGAGAGGCTTACACAAGGCAATATTAAAAGGCTACAGCGTGTAGGTTAAATAAGAAGAATAAACTACAAGAAGTATCTTGTTCTAATTATAGTACTTAATAAAATTTATAGTAAAGTAAGATTTAAAGCTATTAAAAATAAGTAATTAATAGGAAGAGTAAGCCTTCGCCTTAGTATTATAATTAAACACCTATCTAAGCTACACAAGACTAATGTTATTATTTATCTAGCTAGAAGGTAATAAGCAAATTTAAACTTAATAAGTTTTAAAATTAAGAGCTTGTAACTAGGCGTCTTGTGTTAATCCTAAGGTTAATTAATATATGAAGGTAGGCGCAAAATAAGATTTATTAGCGTAGATATAAGCTACAAGTATTATTTACTCTTATAAGCTATCAAAAATAATACTTTTCTTCTTTCTCTCTTTGTATAAGGGTTTACTAAACATTTTTTTAATCTTCCTAAGATACTAAAGAAAAAGCCCTTTTTATTTATATTATATATGTAACGCGCCTTAATGTAGTACTGCTTAATTTACTCGCGTAGAAAGTTAAAGTAAAAGCTATACTTCTTTCTTAATTTAGCCTTATAGCGATTTTTGTTAATATCTGTTATTTATCTTAAGATAAGCTCGTCTAGGTATTGCTAGATAAAGCAATTAACTTAGTGTATTCTAACCTCTCTCTACGCAATCTGCAAGGCGAAATTTTGTATTATAGCTTGTGTAGGTGCAAGGCCTTGCGTAGTAAGCTGCTTAATATACTATTGGAGCTCCTGCTCTTATTGTGGGTGAATAGCTCGCTAGTTCTTGTAGTAGGTAGCGCGCGAGGTTGAGAGGCCTTAGTGTCTTTTTAACAGCGCTACGCAGCTACAACTATACTTATTTGTAATTTAGCAATAGCTAAATTATTCCTTAAGTTCGCGCGATTTAATTGCTGTAATTACAGCCTTAATTAGAGTTATGCTAGTAGAGTTATCGCGTGTTGAAGTTAAGGTGCTATTTTGTTAGGTGGCACTGTATGGTGTGGGTGGCCGCTACTAAGGTGGACGGCGTAACGCGCATGACGGCGTAACGCGCACCCCCACTTAAACAACACTACCTTTTAACACCTAATAACTCCACCAATATAGATCTGATTAAGGAAGCAATTAATAAAATTAATTCGCGTGCACTAGGCGTATCTTTCTTATATACAAAGTTTGTAGAAAAGTATAGTGTAGTACAATCTACGCTCTCTTAAAGACACTAAGGTTTTTTAACCTTACGCAACCTTAAGGCTTAAAATTAACAGGCTCTCTATCTACAACAGGAGCTAGAGCTCCTATAGTATATTAAACAGCTTACTAGGCAAGGCCTTGCACCTACACAAGCTATAATACAAAATTTTGCCTTATAGATTGCAAGAAGAGAGGTTAGAGTATACTAAGTTAATTGCTTTGTCTACTAGTACCCTAATAAGCTTATTTTAAGATAAACAACAGGTCTAGATAATAATTGCTATAAGGCTAATTCTAAAAGGAAGTATAGCCTATAATTTAATCTTCTACGCGAGAAAATTAAGTAGTACTACATTAAAGCGCGTCACATATATAATATAAATAAGAAAGGCTTCTTCTTTAGTATTCTAGGAAGATTAAAGAGGATTTTTAGTAAGCCTTTATACAAATAAGAAAAAAAGAGGAGTACTATTTAGGATAGCTTATAAAAGTAGATAACACTCCTAGCCTATATTTACGCTAATAGATCTTACCTAGCGCCTACCCTTATTTATTAATTAACCTTAGAATTAATACAGGACACCTAGTTATAAGCTCTTAATTTTAAAACTTATTAAGTTTAAATTGCTTTATTACTTTCTAGCTAGATAAATAATAATATTAGTCTTGTATAGCTTAAATAGGTGTTTAATCGCGATACTAAGGCGAAAGCTTAATTCTCTTATTAATTACTTATTCTAGACAGCTATAAATCTTACCTTACTATAGATTTTATTAAGTACTATAATTAGAAAAAGCTTCTTCTTACATTTTATTCTCTTTATTTAACCTACACGCTACAGCCTCTTAATATTACCCTATTTAAGCCTCTTTTATTAGCTTACTAGGCTAAGGTATCTAGATTTCTAGAGAGGAACTAGGGCCTCACCTTAATAATTAAGAGGGATTTCTTTTACCTCTTTTACTAAGCCTAGCAGGCCTCTTTTAAGGAAATAATAATCTTAAAGGCTTTTAAGGCTATAAGCCCTTCACTGTTTAATCTTAAAATTATATTAAAAGGGTTTAGTATTAAGAGCCCTTTAAGCAATAGTAAGTTCTTAAGCTTAAGTACTTTAAATCAAAAGAAAGTTAAACGCCTTCTATGTAAAGTAGTTAAAAATCTAGGTAATAAATAAGCTTAAAGGCTAAGCTAAGTTTATTACTAAATTTTAACTTATAAAACTCTCTTTAAGCATAAAGTTAAGGGCCTACGTAAAGCTCTAATTAATAAAAAGACACGCAGGAAATAAGGCAGGCCTCTCCTACTCTAGGAGCCTAAGGAGTACTAAGGAGAGCTGTAGTCTGGTCTCTAAAGAAGGTGAAGGAGGCACGTAATCACCAGCAGCTCTAGGAACGCAAGGAGGAGTAGGTATTTATTTTTTAAGGTGTTAAAGGTGGTGGTTGTTGTTGTAGTTAAAATGGGGTTCTAAAAAAGTAAAAAGCAGCTACCCTCTACTAATCAATCGCAAAAGTCAAAAAAAAAAGATTGTGTGTAGTCAACGAGATTTGAACGGTGGGTGGATAAGTTCTAGGAGGAAAGCTTAGACCACCAAGTAATAATTAGGGTCAAAAAATTTACTAAGGTACTAAAATACGACACTAGTTAAAACGTGTCCAACGGCGATTACTAGCCTATAGCTAATAATACGATTACAGTAGGATTGCAATAGGATTATAACATAATGCGATAGAGGAGGGAAAGGACACGTACGTACCGCAGCAGGAGCCTGCAATACTTTATAAAGCTACTGCTTCTTACCTACTACTTCTTACCTTTTAAACAGCACCGCAAACAAACAATTTGCATATAATATACTACACTACAACATAGCATACAACCTCTGCGGCAAGCATTTCCTTATTCTAGGCTCTTTTTTAAAAAAAAATATCCTTTACTACTATCTACTTAGCACCTAATTTAGTCTAACTTAAACTGCTTATACAGACACTTAAATTTATTAATCATCTTAAAACTTAACTACTTAGCTAGACCTTTAAGTTTATAAAAATCTTGAACAAGTCTTTTATCTACAATATTTCTATATATAAAAAAATTGTTAAGCCCTAATTTAGCTAGTTATATAAGAAATACATAATCTCTAGGGTATTTGCTAATACTAGCGCAGTACTTAAGATCTATTACTTTAGTATCCCCCTCTTCTTGTTTATTATGCAAAGGCTAAGTACAAAGACTAGAACCTAGCTTAAACAGCTATTACAAGACAATAAATTAGCAATAAAGAAGAAAGAGGCGGGAAAAGAGGAGTAGGCTTTCTATTATTACGTCTATAGGTTAGCAAGCAAGGCAATAATAGTATTACTACTTTACTTTATTTAAGAGCGCTTAGCAGTAAAGCAATAAGTATAGGCAGGATAGGGCGCGTTAAGTTAGGAGGCGATTTGCGTCTTTATTTTGCTTTTCTTTGTTTCTGTCTAAACATGCGACACACTAATTGCGTGCTAGTAATACTAAACAAGGGGGCATAAGCCCAGATACCTGTTGTTAGCAATAAATCTTTTTTACCAAAATGGTGTCTACAAAATGTGTGGTCACATCAAAAGGTTGTCTCAAAAGGCTAAAGCCAGAGGAGTAGGTATAATACTAAAAAGCTAAGATAAATAGGTATCATAAGGAGACAAGGTAGGCAAAGGCGAGGAAGAAAGAAATAAGGTAATAGGCGAGGGCTGCAGCTTAATTAGTAAGGGAGAAGAAGAAGGCTAAGAGAGCTATTAAACACGCCTCTAGGGCAGCTGCTCACAGAACTACAAAACAACTTAAATAATCTATAAAAACTTCTTAAAAAGGTAAGAAAAGCTGCCTTAAGGCTCTTAAAAAGGCTACTTAAAAAAGAGGCTTATCGTGAGCCTTACAAGTAGTAGAGAGCCTTAAGGTAGTGTTACAGCTTAACTAGCGTCTACCTCACGCACAAGGCGCGCGATTATAACTCTTACTTAATTTCTATAGCTATATATATTATTTAAGCCCTATAGATCTTACCACTAAAAAATCTCACGATAGTAGCTATTGTGTAAGGCTCTACAGCCTTAAGTTTAGTGGTGGTTTTAGTGTTCAAACCGCGCGTTACGCCGTCATGCGCGTTACGCCGTCCACCTCGGTATGACCGTTAAACTCGGTACAGTATACCGTGCCCGTGCGCGTACCTACCGAGGTGGACGGGCCAACGCGCAGGACGGGCCAACGCGCGGTTTTTGCCATCGTAATCTAAGTAAATCTCTAATATTTAAATAGCTATAACTTCTTTAAAAATGAACCTTTTTTGAAAAATTTCAAAGCTTTAGAGCCTAGAAGCCTAGATCTATATGTTTAGAATTCTACTTTAGTTTAATATAGCTTAGTTATTAAGATATCCACTCTCTATACAAAAATAAACTTTTTATTTATAAAGATTTAAAATTTCTAAATAGGCTAAAAGTTTTTACTTCTTACTTATAACCTAAAACAAAAATAATAATACTGAATAGTTTTATACTTAAGAAGATGAAAAAGAAATTTAAAAATTATACTTTTATAAAAAACAATTTCTTATATATCTTTCTTATAGGACAACATTTTTCAAAAATTCTTTAAGTTTTAGGCTCTGAAAGTCTAGGTCTATAGATTTTGAATTTTGCTTTAGTTTATTATAGCTTAGTTAAAAAGTTCATATTTGTAAAGCAAGTATTTATAGTAAATATTTTGAAAACTAAGCTGTATTAAACTAAAGTAAAATTCTAGACTTATAGATTTAGACTCCTAGGCTCGAAAACTTTTAAAAATTCAAAAAAAGGTTAATTGTCAAAGAAGTTATAACTACTTAAATATTAGAGATTTGCTTAGATTACTATGGCAAAAACCGCGCGTTGGCCCGTCCTGCGCGTTGGCCCGTCCACCTCGGTAACGCCCCAGTTCGCGCAACGCCCCACGCAACAAGATCAACACCCCATTTTTAACGCGCCATAACTCTACCAATATAGACCCGATTTAAGAAGCGATTGAATATTTAAAATTATATAAAGCTTGAGATAATTTTAGCTACTGCTAAATTGCCTAAAGGTTTAGTATTAAGTATAGTACGCTAGCCTGGAGGCACTAAGGGCGATCTCAGCCGCGCGATCTCGCCCATCTCTTTCTCTACCTAGAACATGAGACGGAGCTCGTACGATACATTAAAACGCTCACTAATTAACGTATACTACCTACATGCGCAATAATACGCTCCTTTGCCTTATCTCTACTTAGTAGAAAGGCCTTGGAAAGCTAGGTAACGCGGTTCCTTAACAGAAACGACATTCATCTTATCTTAGCCTAGCAGACAGGAATAAACTAGAAGCGCTACAAAGCTAACTTACTAGCTAAATATAGCCTGTACTTTTATTCTTTGCATTAATAATTAATGGAGTACAATGTTTTGCCTAATTAAATATTTAATATATATAAAAGAACTTTATAATTAGCGTAACAGAATAATTCAAAAGAGTGTTTAGTAAAAAGTAATATAAGCAAAAAGAGGTAACAGCAGCTGTTCAAGATAGTAATAAAGAGTAGATAATAATAATAGCTTGTGTTTGTTTAGATAGAGGAGCTTTATCGCTAAGCATTATATTTAAATTGGCTAACAACACTATACAATTAAGCTAGGTTAACATTATTAAACAAGAACAACACTTAGTCTTTGTTAGCTTATCTCTTACTAGCTATACTAATAACAATATAAGGCTAGCTTAGCTTAAGGAGGTGTTTAATCAAGAGATAAGACAGAAAGCTTGCTTAAGTTACTAGTTACATATTTTTAACAGCTAAAGATCTTATGTAACAAAAGATTTTATTGAATACTATAACAACAACAAGATCCTGTTAGCTGTCTTTCCTTCTTATTTAACTTGTACGCTTTAGCCACTTAATGTAGCGTTGTTTAAGCCTCTATTAAACGCCTACTTAAAAGAGCTTTTATCCCACCTTTAGAAGAGTTAGGGGCTTCTCTTAGTACATAAAGAAGACTTTTTCCTGTTGTTTTAGGCTGCCTAGGGCAAGGCTTTTATCTCTAAGACTATCAAAAATAGCTTTAAGCTACTAGTATAGTACTGCCTAACTATAACGTTATACTCTAAAGATTTACTAATAAAGCTTGAAGTTTAGATAAAAGTTTAACGTTAGTACTTAGTAGCTAAGATTAGCTTAAAATAAAGTCTCTTATTCGCAAATTAACACAGGATAAAAGCTTAAAAAAGTATAAAAAGCTTTGCTAATTGCTCTATCACATCTTAGTACAAAATAAGCTTCTTTACTATAAAATTAAAAGCCTAAAAGAGGCTCTTTTAGTAAAAAAGAAGCACAAAAAAAGCTATACACTACAACTTAACTGCTAAGAGAAGTACTACAGAAGAGCTGTTTTTTAGAGCTCTTATAAAGTCTGTTAGGCTTAGACCAATCACGCTTTACCGAGGTGAATGGCGTAACGCCCGTGACGGCGTAACGCCCGATTTTTACACCAAAACTACTACAAAAGTTAAGTAAGTTAAGGCTAATAACTTTTTAAATAATCAATACTTTGAAAAATATGTAATACTAAAGATATACAACCTTTTATGATCTATCAGTCTAGAATTTTACTTTTTTAAATTTCTATCATATAAATCTTTTGTTTGAAAAGGTTTAAAAAACTTAAAAATAGAGTACTTTTTCAAAAGCACCTTTAAGTCTTGTGGAGTAAAGCTTTCTTTTCTCTCTAACTTTTATATTAAGAATTTCTAAATATATTAGTTGAATAAAAAGTTATTAGGAATTTCAATTTTCTAGAACTAAGAAAATTCTTTATTCTTAATAACTTTTAATCTTACTAATATATTTTAGAAACTCTAGTACCAAAGTTAAAAAGAAATTAAACATTTACTATATAAATATAATAAGAAAGTAAAATAAAGTTCTGATTTCTAAATATTTTTAGAAAAAAGGTTTATATTATAAAAATGCAATATGGTAAAATTCTAGATTAATAGAGCTTAGAAAGTTATATATCATTAGTATTACGTATTTTGATAGGTATTAATGATTTAAAACATTATTAGCCTTAACTTACTTGACTTTTGTAGTAGTTTTGGACCTTTTAGTGTAAAAATCGGGCGTTACGCCGTCACGGGCGTTACGCCGTCCACCTCGGTACAACAACAACAACAACAACAACAACTATAAAAAGCTAAAAGATCTTACCTAAGAGAGCAAGCTTAATTATATAAGCTTTAACAAGCTAAAAAAAGACGGGTTGAAAAAAAGGGCTAAGAAAGTGTAGGAGATGAAGAAAGCCGCTAAAGTAGCTAAAAAGAAGGCTTAAAAAGCAGCCCGCGACGCTAAAAAAGCTATACAATTGTTCTAAAAGAGTAGGTGCAAAGCCTTATAAGGCTGTTCTTAAAAGCAGAAGCGTTAGAAATATGTTGTTGTTAATTTATCTTATGTATGTACAAGCTGGTGCGGCTGCACTAGCTATCCTAAGCTAAACAACCCGCCACGGCCGCACTACTAAGGTACTATGTAAATATAAGTAGTGCAAGTTGTTTACAATGTGTAGAGAACAAGGAGCTGGAAACAGTGGTTTAGGAGAACTAGATAGTTAATTTTGTCTTTCTATCTGCGTCTAAGACGCTCTATAAATACAAGGAAATACTGTAGTCTGTAACTAAAGTTGTAAAGCTTAGAGAGATGCCTTTAAGTACGGCAAGTGTCTTGTAGAGCTTAAATGTAAGTATCTTAGCTTAACGTGAAATCTCTAAGCCTTAGCGTAAAAGCTCTAAGCCTTAGCGCTTAGCGCTGCGCGTGCCGCGCAGGCCTTAACGCTTATGCCTAGAGCCTCGTGGCTAAGGCGCGTGGCTAGTATATATAACACACCCCCTAGGTAACTATGACTTTAGTTAGCTGTATAGAGCTCTATGTAGTTATAGCACGTCCTATAACACGCTCTATACGCGCAGCTTAGCGCAAGGCGCTAAAATAATAACAAATTTTTAAGCTTTCTAGGCTTAGTATCTAACACTACTATAGCTACTATAAGTATTACCTAGCAACTTGCTAAAATCCTTTAAAAGTAATACTAGTAGCTTTTTTAAGTTCTACTATACTCTTGTAAAGCTTTTTAGGCTATTGTAGGTTACCTTATACCTCTACACAGCTTCTAGCTCTATTTTAGTACTCTTTCTATTTAGTTACTAACTCTATACAGAAGTTAAAACTTTAAAAAGCTGCTACTGTCCGCGCTGCCGCCCGCGCCTCCGCGCGCGCCCGCGCCCTCGCTAGAGCTAGAGCTGCGGCTGCCTTTACTAAACTGCGCTTCTCGCGTAAAGTTAACTAGTACTGCTTTAAGTATAGCATTAGCCTACACGTCTAAAGGGCGAGTAGGCAAGATTAAAACCTTAGTTAAGACTGCCTGCGGGCGTAAGACTCTAGCAGTAACCCCTAGTTATTAGGGCGCACCTAGTGCGCATTACAGCGTGCCTTATCTTAGGTGCGTTAAGAGCGCTTTATCTAGTAGCTTTAATAGAGCTTGTTAGGACAGAGCCTTTAGCTCCAAGGCGCGCTACTAGTAGTGCTTTAATAGGAAGACCTGTAAGGTCTTATATATAATTTCTTCTTAAATTTTAAGCTTTTACTAATAATTAAAGCTCTTAAATTACTATCTCTTTAGCTAAAAAGCTTCTTACTAAGCTTTAAAAAAGTATACTATTATAAGCCTTTCTCTTATCTTTTCTTAAGCTCCTTATACTAATAAATTACAAAGTAAGTAGGCTAAAAAGCCTATAAGCTGCTGTCTACGTCCTTCTAGAGAAAGCGGCTAAGGAGGAGTAGTCTAAGGAGGACTTTAGTAGTAAGGAGGAGGGTTAAAATAACTAATATAAGTTTACTAGCTCTTTTAATAGTCTTTTTGTGAGTTGTCTGCGTGTTAAAGAGCTATTAGGTAAGTTAGTAGACCTCTTAGTTACCTAAAAACCTATTTAGGAGGGGGTTGTCCTCTAAAAAATTTATAAGTTTTCTAAGAGTAGAGAGCTAATTTACTTAATAATTAAATATCTATCTTTTTCCTTTTTCATACTTTCTTTTTTTTATAAACTCTTATAAGATACGCGTTTTATATTAATAAGTTCTTTAAAGTGCTTAAGCTTCTATCTTAATAAGTATTTAGTAAGTCTATTAGATAGTATCTTAGCTGTTAGCAAATATTTAATCTAAAACAAGCCTTTAGCATACTTTTAGTAAAGCTATATATTCTATATATCTATATAATAGAGCTTAGTAGTAATTCTTTCTTCCTCTCTAACAACTAGGCGTATAGTTTATTAGTTATTATAGAAGATTTTCTAGGCTCCTAAGACTATAAGTTTAAGCTTATTAAATAGCCTCTTAAGCGCTATAGCCTTCTTTGCTATATACTCTAATATAAGGAGCTTAGCTTTTATAGTTAAGGTTGTTACTATAGCTTAATAAGCTACTTTCTAAACAATTAGTCCTCTTAAAAGTATAATAATATAGCCTTAAGAAGACTAATAAGTCTCTAAATTATCTATAAAAGACGCGTCTTTATATATAGTAAGCTCCTTACTATTAATATTACTGTATATAATCCCCTTATGCCTTATATAGTAGAAGTGTTATTTAAGATAATCTACAGCCTTTATATAAGCTTCTAAAAAGTTAGTAAGAAAGTAAGAGAGCTTAGAAACTACGTAGGCAGCGTTAGGACACAGCATAATAGCTGTGCAAAGCGCACTACTAATGCGCTCCTAGTAAGCCTTAATTTAAGGCTTTAGGGCCTCCCCTAAATTTTTAACCAGCTCCTCTAAGAATAGAGGAGTTTTAGGGAACCTGCTAAGGGCGTCTAGACTAAAGTGTTTAGCAACTTTGTTAATATAGGTGTTATGTAGTAGCGCTATTATACGCTTCTTATAGTCTTTTACAATTTTTATCTCTAAAATCTAGCTAGCCTTTTTTTATCTTTAACCTTGTAGGTGTCTTTAATAAATTAAAGGAGCTTATAGGCCTAAGTTTAGTAAGTTTAGTGATATAAAAGGAGTATATTATCTATATAGAATAGGAGGAGTATTAAGCACTCCTTAGTAAAGAATAAGTATAGCTCTTTAGCTAAGGCCTATAGGCTAAGCTTTTTTAATGTGCTTAAGAACTTATTATACTATAATAATAGCAAGTCTTATAGACTGTACAAAGCTCTCTTAAGCTTAACATATTTACTTAGGCGCTTGTAACTGTCTAGTAGGTTATATAAGACTATTATTCCTTTACTAATATATTTGTTAAAGAACGCGCTTACTACGTTAAGTTGCTATATCTTTATATTAAACTTAGCTGCGATTGCAATTGTAAGCCTAAAAGATTATGTAGCTAGTGTTACTGCGTATGTTAAGTATATTAAGTTTTTTACTTAAAGGTCTCCTCTTACTACAAGATGTGCTTTATATTTAAGAGAGTAGCTGTTCTTATTAAGCTTGTAAGTAAATACCTACTTAAGAGAAAAAGGCTTAGTATCCTCTAGGATCTCTTCCTCTATCTAGGTGCCTTTTAAAAGTAAAGTATTAATCTCCTTTTAGCTAGCCTGTCTAAATAGAGTCCTATATTAGTAGTTGTAGAGGTCCTTCTATTTATTTAGAAGCTTTAGGAGATTGTTAAAATGTGTTTAAGATTAATTAACTTTCCTAAGAGCTACTAAGATTACAGCGTAAACTATAATTAACTCTCTATTAAAGTCCTAAGGCTAAAAAAGTAGTGCTTTAAGCTTAGGAGCCTTTAAGGGGTTATATAATAAGCAATATACGCCTATACTCTCTATATTAGGACTGCGTTAGTCTTTATCCTTTAGCCTTAAAGAGCTTCTTACAGGAGGTCTTTATACCTTCTTTTTATAAAGTCTTTTTACTAGAAGATTCTAAGAGGCTCTAGTTAGTGTTGTAAGATTCTTAGCACCGCGCTAGGCGTCCTTAGAAGTAATCTCTACTCCCTCTTAAGACTATAAGAGTCTTAGCGCGTTTATTAAGCTTAATCTACTAGTTTTTAATAATTTCTAGGAGCTAAGTAGCTTATTACTACTACCTATAGCCTTTTAAGCTAAGGTGCTTTGCCCTAGCATTTACGCTCCTAGTAAAGGAGGCGCTAGCGTTGCCTTAGGCAATAGTAGCTATCCTAAAGGACTTTTCTGCCCTGTATAAATTCCCTAAAAAGCGTTAGGCTAACACTCCTTACGTGCTGTTAGTGTACTACTTATTAGAGATTATAACAGGCCTTTTATAGTCTTTATTACTAGCTAATTACTTGTTAGCTATAAGTTCTCCTGTGTTGTTACTACTACTTTACTAATATTAGTAAGCTGTTTAAGCACTTCTTTAGCCTTACTATTTTTATTTTTATTAAGGGTGTTTACTATAAGGACTACGTCCCGCCTAGGTAGCTTATAAGCTAGTTCCTAGTAGTACAGCATCTTATTAAATGTAATGTTACATATTATAATAACTTAGTTAAGCGCTAAGACTTATATATAGTATATATTAGAGGCTTTATAGCCTACTAAGTAACTAATATAGCCCTTAGAAAAAGTCTTAAAGCTCTTCTTATATTACCTAGCTACTCTATTCTTATTTAAGGGATAGACGCGGCAGCTGTAAGCATATATACTACTTTAATCTAGTTTTATATTAGCTGTAAGACTCTTAAGAGGCTTAGGCTCATAGTACTTAAAGTACTCTCTACTTTATTACTTAAGAAGCCTATTTAGTAAGCGCAAGCTGTGCGTATAAGAAGGACTTATATTATAAAGCTAGGCTATAGCCTTAACAATCTCTAGCTAGAGTTTTTTAAGCAGGTTTACGCTTGCCCTTATCTTATTTAATTTAGTAATTAGCTCCTAGCCTGCTCTTTTAGCAGTTCTATTTAGTTTATGTGTATATAGTAGAGAAGGCTTAATAGTAATACTGTGTTCCTTATACTATGTTTAGTACTGTAATATCCCTTACTAAGAAAGTGTTAAAGGGTTGTTATTTTGTGTAATTTTAACTATCTAGAGCTTATAATAAGCTTTAAAGAGTGCTTTAAGGTATTAAAAGGCTTTTATAATCCCTAAAATAAATTTTGCCTACAGGATATATACATAGAGCTTGCTACTAAAGGCGTCTTTTATTACTTGTATCTACTGCACTCCTAACTAGCCTTAAGGCATATTAAATAGGTCCTACAAGATCCTCTAGTATAGTCTAAGACAAGGCTCTTTTAGCTTTCTTAATATAACCTGTTTTGTATAAGTTAGAGCATAGTGCTCACACTTAATACGTGCTATTATTTTAATTCTTACGCCCTAAGCTGCGTTAATAAGTGCTTCTAGCGCTTTAGGGCCTAAGTACTCTATGCAGGTATACTAAAGGTCCTCTAAGTCTTTCCTTAGATAAGTTACTTATAAGCTTTTAACTAAAGGTATTACGTTTAAAACAAGCTTAAGATAAAAAGAAAGTAGCTTATATTTAAAGAATAAGAGGTTAAAACAGCGTTTAAGCCTTGCTAGTACAACGTTTCTGCCTAGTGTACCTTAATAGAGAGTATTGTCTAGGCCTAAGTACTAGACTCCTTTTCTATGTAGGCAAGCTTCTAAGACAATATTTAGATAAAAACTTTTAACAACTACTATGTTTATAAGCATAAGGTCCTTAGTTTTATTACTACGCGTTTTACTTAGAACTTAGCGTAGAATACGTATGCCTTAGCCGCTAATAGAGAAGGCCTAAGTGCTTGCCTCTACTATCTCTACCTCCCTAGCTAGTACAAAGGAGCCTAGTACGAGCAGTTCCCTGTTGTTTACTAGGTGCAACACGGCCTTACTGTCTAATATAATGCTCTCTAATAGTATATAAGCGTTAAAGTTGCTAGTGTAGTATATACTAGGATTCTTGTTTTCCTTAAGAAGCGCTAGGTTAATTAAGGATATAACTATACTACTTAGGAAGGCCTTTAACTTACTCATTTCTTTCTAAGAGAGCTTATGTCCTGCTTTAACAAGTTTATCCTATAATTCTTTATACTAGTTAGTGTACAGGCGTTTCTAAATCTTTTTAGATTTCTTCTTACTAATATTATAGTTAACCTTTAAGTAGGCTTTAATTGCAGCTAGGAGTGTGTAGCATTCTACAGGATCTTAGTAATACCTACTAATATTGCTATCTTAATATAGGCACTTAAGGCTACGTTTATAGCTTGTGCCTCTAGCACCTTATCTTAGTAGACAAGGTTTTAAGCTTCTTGATATAGCATAGGCTCTTAAGAATTTAGCTAAGCTTAGTAAGCTAATTAAGCGCTAGTAGAGTATCTCTAAGAATACTTAACCTGTTTAGTCTAGATTAGGATAATCCTTCCCTAGCGTCTAGTGCTACTAGTAGAGCGTCTTTGTAGTGCTAGCCTATTTAGAGGAGTATTTAGCTTCTACAGCATCTAGAAAGTTAAATACAGCAAGTATACTGTCTACTGTAAAGGGCTGAAGTCTTGATGTTCCCTAGTACTCGACCTGTGGCCTTCGTTGGCTTTTCTTACCTCAGCACTAGCAGCTAACTATCAGCCGCACTATTTGCGCTAGTTTCTAGCTAATCTAGTAGCTCCTGCTAGTAACTACACTACCAGCCGCACTAGTTACGCTAAACTGTTAGCTAACCCAACAAACCTCCAATGACCTTAGTAGTCCTAACCTAGGTTAAGTCCTAACTATCTAGGTTGGATATATAAAACCTACGTAGTCTCTTTATAGTTCAACATCTAATTCATTTACCGTTTACCTTGCATCTTTAATCAACCCAACGCACCCTTACAATTAAATTAGATCCTTCTTTAGCTACTCGCGTAGCTACGTCGTACTTAGGAGCCCTCTAGAGCTATATCTAGACAAGAAGCTAGCTAGAGCTATATCTACGCGCAAGAACCTAATTAATTAGACTGCTAGTTAATTAGTTGACTGTTTAAATCTACTAAAGGATTAACAGAAGAAGCACTAGATAGAAAGTGCTAAGGGATACTTAGTTGTATAAGTCCCTAAGGCGTTTAAATTTGTTAGATAAGCCTACTAAGCGTAGTAGCTCCTACACGAAGGATAAGCCTACTAAGCGTAGTAGCACCTAAAACGATCCCTGTCAACAATATAGAGTACTAGCGAGTATCTACAAATACAATAGCAGAACCCTTAACAGCTTTTCTAGTTGTGAGGATAACAGAATTACACTAAGATAGTGTTAGCAAACCTAAAGTAGAGACTACTTTAGAGAGACTTTGTAGAGCAGGGGGCCTAGACAAGATAGCTACCTCTACAAAAGTACAAGAAGCTTTCTAAGCTTAGGAAGCTATAGGTACAACATTGCAACAAGAAAGGGAGCCTAAGGTAGAACAACAACCTCTACCTTAGTTACCTACCCTATTAGCTGCCTTAAGAAATTAATAAGCTTAAACGCCTAGGTGTTTTAAACAACTAGATCCTAATACTTTTAACAGAAACAGAAAGATGTACTAAATCTTTTAACAACAACTTATCGCTAAAGTAGAAAACAATAAGAAAGATTTTAACACAAATAAAAGGACTTGCAATTACACGTTTAGTTAACTAAAAGGCTTAGCTACAACCCTTACTCTACCTTTCCTTAACTAAATAGGGATTTCTAATCTATAGAACTTTAATAAGCTATTAAACTTCTTTAACTAAATGTTTAGAGATCCCTATAGTGCAGAGAGAGCTAAGAACAAGCTCTAGTCTATAAGCTAAGGCAAGAAAAGCATACGCAAATACATTATAGAATTCTAGGAATAACTACTATTATTTAATAGGAGTTTGGACGAGGATATAAGGATAATGCTTTTCTAAAAAAGTCTTCTTTAGAAACTTCAAGATAAACTTGTAGGTATTACTTATAAAGATTTAGAAAGCCTGCAAAACAAAGCAATAGAGATTGCTAATTACCTCTATAGAATAGAAGAGTAATCTAAAGGCAGAGACAACAAGCCTAAGGAGTATAAATCTAGAAGAACTTCTCCTCCTCCTTTTCTTTTAAAAGGAAACTAGATAGAAGGGATAGAATATATAGGAAGAACTGCTAAACTTAAATGGTTTAGTAACTGGGAGTTAGAATAGTTGTACAAAGAAACACGCTGTTTTAATTATAAATAGAAGGGCTATCTATCTGCATATTATATAGAGAATAAGAAATTCTCTAAAAAGGAGAAAAAAACTTTAGTTAAGTCCTCTAACTCTAAGAAAAAGAAAGATAATAAACTTAGTAAGGGAAGCTTAAATAAGGACTTAAATTTAGAAAAAGAGTAGCTCCTGTTTAAAGTTACTGGCAGGAGCCTCTAATAAGTTAGGATAACTTAGTTAAGAAGTAGGCTAAATTTAAAAAGAACATAAGTAGCAATAGAATTACTTTAGAGGCGCTAGTAAATTGTTATACATTCGCCTCTACTTTATTTAATACAGGAAACCTTGCATACTTGCTTATTAGCCCTTAACTTATTAAGAACGCTAACTTATAGTGCATTTCTATTTCTCCTAGGAGATTAGAAGGAGTTATAGATAAACTTAGAACTATTAACAAAGTTGCTAGGTTAGACATTAATATTAAAGGCTATAAGGATACTATTTAGGGTTATGTGGCCCCTACACACCTTAGTTATAATTTAATACTTAGACAGCCCTAGATAAATAGAAGAGAGGTAACTATTGCTCCTTCTAGAAAAACGATTTACATCTATTCTTCTAGCTAACGGATTAAGTTACTTAGCACTAAGGATCGCCCTATTAAAGGAGACTAAAAATTAAAATAAATAAGCGTAACAGCTTATTACTCTCATATTAGGCGGGCAAAAAAGGATAAGTCTATTTAAACTTTTGCTACTTCTCTTAAAAATATTAAAAAAGCCCTAGCTCCTAAGAAGAAAGTAGAGCTCCTACCTTTACTCTCTAAGGCTTATTAATACCTAGCTTAGATTTTTAATCTAAAAACTACTTCTGTACTACCTCCTTTACGCAGATCTAAAGTAAATTACTAAATTAAACTAGAAAAAGACAATAAAGGCAAGGAAAAAGAGGTTCCCTAGGGACCTCTATACAGTATAAGCTGCCTAGAACTCCTAGTATTACAAAAGGAGCTTATTACTCTACTTAATAAAGGATAGATTAGAGCTAGTAGCTCTTCTGCCTCCTCCTCTATCCTTTTTGCTAAGAAACCTAGAGGAGGATTAAGTTTCTGCATTAATTACTAAGCCCTAAACGCTATTACAAAGAAAGATTGTTTTCCTTTACCTTTAATATAGGAAACTCTTAACAATATTATAAAAGCTAAATAGTTTACAAAGATTAACATTTCTATATCATTCTATAAGATTAGGATTAATATAGAAGACAAGTAGAAAACAGCTTTTTGTACTAGATTTAGGTTATATAAGTAGCTAGTTACTTTATTTAGTATAGCAAACGCTCCTAGTACCTTTTAACGCTATATTAATTAGACCCTCCGCAAGTATATTAACAATTTTTGCTTAGCCTACCTAGACGACGTATTAATTTACACTAATAGCACGCTTAAAGAACACTAACGCAATACAAATAAGGTTTTAGAAGCTATAGGTAAGGCTAGATTCTCTTTAGATATCTAGAAATGCAAATTTAACGTATAGAGTATAAAACACCTTAGATTTATTATTAAGGCTAGAAAAGGACTTTAGATAGACTTTAAGAAAGTAAAAGTAATTAAAGATTAGCAGGCACCTACAAATGTTAAAAAAGTACGTAGTTTTCTTAGTTTTGTAAACTTCTATTAACAATTTATTAAGAACTACTTAGAAATAGTTGCTCCTCTTTTAAAGCTTACTAGTAACATCTCCTTTTAATAGAGAAAAACTAAGCAAAAGGCTTTTAATAAGCTTAAGGAGTTATTTATTACTAAGCTAGTACTAGCTTAATAGGATCCTGACAGAGAAATAATCCTAGAAACAGACTCTTCTAGATATATAGTAGCAGGAGTCCTCTTACAATATAATAATAAAGAAAGTTTACGCCTAGTAGCTTATTATTTAAAAAAGATAACTAGCACGCAAAACAATTACAAGATACACAATAGGGAATTACTAGTAGTTATCTTTTGCTTATCTAAGTAGGATGCTATGCTACAGTCTTTAAAGAAGTTTAGAGTTTTAATAAACTATAAAAATATTAAATATTTTAGCAAGCCTAGACAGCTTAGCAAGAGATAAATAAGATAGGCTTAATTTTTAGGAAAGTTTCCTAACATAGAAATATCTTATAGGCCTAGAGTTAATAACTCTAGGGCTAATGCCTTATCTAAGAGACAACAAGATATGCTAGCAAACAACTAAGATTCTACGATTTCTAGGAGGTTTCTATAAGTATTTAAACCTACAACTATAGCTACTAACAAGGAACTAGAAAAAGAAGAGGTGCTTAGAACCTTTAGCTGCAACAGCTATCTAGCAGTAGTACTAGAATTACCCTAAGAGTAATTAGATCTAGAAGATCTATAGGATAAAGCTAAAAAAGAAGATAAAATCTACTAAATAGCCTAGAAAGCTATAAGGGATAGTAAACGACAATTTCCTACAACTTTAGATCTTAAACTTTCTATTTCTAAATGCTAACTAGATAATTCTAGAAACCTTCTATACTAAAATTAAAAATAGGTACCTAATGATAAACCTCTAAGAACTAAAATTATCTACAAAATCTACAGTTCTAGAGCTTTAGGCTATCTAGAAAGGGATATTACTTATTAAGCTATTGCAAGAGAATACTTTTAGCCCTCTATTAGCAAAAGTATTAGAAAGTACATAAGGAACTGCTTAGTATGTAGAAGAACAAAACCCTAGAGAGACAGCCTATAAGGCTTACTAAAACCCTTGCCTATACCTAAGCAAATATAGAAAGAAATTTCTATAAATTTTATTATAGAGTTACTAGAAAGCGAAGGCTGTATAAACCTTATAGTAGTTATAGATAGGCTTAGCAAGGACGTTCCTAATAGGCCTTAAGAATATTACTATAGAAAGTATTGCTAAAGCTTTTATTAACTTTGTTATAGCTTACTATTAGTTACTAAACTATATTACTTTAGACAGAGGTATACAGTTTGTTAACTATTTTTAAGTTAAGCTTTGTAAGTTATTAGAAATTAAGTAACACTTATCTTCTAGATACTATTCTAAAACTAATAGGTCTACAAAAAGAATAAACTCTATAGTATAGGCTTATTTATAAGCCTTCTGCAATTAGGATTAAACAAATTAGAAAAGTAACCTAAGGATAGCTAAGATTGCAGTTATAGTAAGGCAAGCTTAGTCTACTAAGATGTCTCCTTTCTTCTTATAACACAGCTATTAGGTAGACCCTCTATAAATTACAACTAAGCACAGCTCTTAATAACAACTTCTAAGAAGAATACAAGAGGACTATTAAAAAGCAGAAAATATTATTAATAAACTATAACAAAGTATTAAGCTTGCACAAGCTATAATAGAAGAGAGTTAATAAAACTAAGAAAAGCAGGCAAATAAGAAAAGGCACTAATCACCTTAGCTTAAAATAGGCGATAGGGTATAATTAAAACTAGGCGACTACTACAAAACAAAAAGGCCTAGCAGAAAACTTAACTAGAAAAATCTAAAGTACATAGTACTTAAGGTTATTTGTGGGAGCTGAAAAGGAGCAATTGCTTGATCAGGAGGAGTGGAATGAGTGTATTGAACAACTAAGTGCCACAACAAAGTGGTCAATAACTACTTAAGAGGAATAAGACGATCTAGCCCGTATATATAGGCGCTAGCGCGATCGTCACGTGTTCAGCTTACTAGGATCACCTGCTTAACAGGGTGACCCGCATATTGCGCATGTTAATACTCCAACACACCCCCTAGGTTAGTAAGATACTATTAATCTAAGCTGTAAGCAACTAGGCAATCGTAATAAATTAAAGTTGTTAATTAAGAGGTCCCTCTATAATTATAGCTTTTCCTGCCTAATCCTCTATTGTTGTAGTAATACTGCTTGTTGATGTTTTAATTAATCTTAGCAGTCCTAATATTAAAACATTAAATAGACCCTAAATATTGCGTAATTAGTTAGTACGCAGCCTCTACAACAATATTAATCGCGTCTACTACTCCTCTAAAACTTTTATCCTTAACCTTACTTTAACATTAATTACTAAGCTTTTCAGGACTGTCTTAACCACTATCACTAACATAGTAAGCAAGAGTGTCTTACTATTCCCTTACTAATTAGCTGCTAATCTTTCTAGTGTAGTCTGCCCTAAGCAACAACAAGCGCAGCTCTAAGAGCTATTATTAATGTAATTAACGCTTAGAAAGCCGCCAGCAACGTAAGAACAGTACTAAGCATAAGCGTTACGCGCGCCAAAACCTGTTTAATAGTAAGATTTAGCAAGCAGCTAATTTCTAAAACAATAAGAGTTAGTTGCCTCTGCCTTTTAATTTGTACACTTACTGCAAGACATCTATTAGCTCTGCTTAGAGGCTAATTGCCTTACCTACTAAATTAAGTTTGTTGTTAAGTTCTTATTTAAATTTTAATCTACATAAAAGTCTAACTAGGTAATTAAGCTAGCGCGAGGGCAAGGCTCCTTAAGAGCTAGAGTAAAAGTTATAGTAGATAACTACTTAAGCAGAAACGCGTAAACAGCAATATAGCAATAGTAATAGGCTAAAAACGCCTACTAATCTATCTACTAAGCGCACCGCGCCCCCCTCCACATAGAAAAAGGCGCCTAATAGCTCTTTAAAGATTACTGCTAATCTATTACGCCCTTACGTTCCGCCGTATAAGCGCTGTATGAAAAAGATGCTAAATAGTTTATATACTAAATGCTACTTTAATCGCGTTTAGACTAGCAGTTAGAGTAGCTTACGCTATAGCAGTTCCTTGTCTTACACCTACTACACAGTTAATATTAATCTCGCTAATTAATTTATAGCTATATATAGAGATAAAGAGGTAAGTCTTTAACCTATTAACCTTCTCGCTTAGCTTGCTAACTAGTGTTTAGGGATAAAATAATAATAAGATGTACTAAGCTTCAAAAGCTTAACTACTAAAGGACATTATTGCTCGCTGTAAAGAGATTAAGAGCGGCGTTATGTTTACTAGAAAGCCTTCTTTGCAGAAGCCTCCTGTCTATAATTATCGCGTTTAAGAAATGTTGTATTATAGTTTTGCTGCTTAGCCTCCTACTTCTACTCTTGTATTCGCTCCTGCTCCTGCGTGGCAACCTGCACACCAGCCGCAACAGTTAGCTTATTATCCTTAGTAGCAATAGCAACAACATAAGCAGCCTTAGTAGTAACCTGCTTAAAGGTTGCTGCTTTAAGAGCAGGCTACCTGCGGAATGTTGCCCCCTACTACTCTATACAATTATTCTTCTGTTTGTTGTTCTAATTACTATACAACTTATTTATATAAGCGCGATTATTATGCTAAGGTAAAAAAGTAATTATCTAACAACTCTATGTATAAAAGTAATAGGTTAGAATTATACTATATTGCTGCTTACCTCTAGACTCTTACTATTTAGGCTTAGATAGCTTAAATTGCTTTTAAGCTAGCTAAAGCTAAGTAGGCTAAGCGTAATGCAATAATAGAGTCTAGCAAGTATAGTAAGTCTAATGCTTATTAGTAATAAGGTTTCTAGTTTTAGTTTAATAGTCTAGCTCACGTTCTCTTACTTAATAAAATAAGCTATTAAGAGGAGACTTAGCCTAGTATATAGATGTTGCTGCTTAATACAAATCCTTTGCTTGTTAATTATTTTTTTTTAATTAAATACTTAACTTGCTAAAGGTTAAGTAACTACTTAAACTTATTAAACTGTTGTTAAGTAAGCAACTTAGTTAGTCTATTAGCTAGCATAATTACTGTTTCTAGGTATTTAACCTAAAATAATCCTTTATTAAATTCCTGCTGTAGCTATATATTTTGTATATCTATATGTCTTAATTAAGTGCTAATTTACTTATTCTTCTTAACTATAAGCCTAATTCCTTATTAATTATTACACTAGACTGTCTAGACGTTTCTTAGATTAAGAGACAGCTTGCAAAAGAAGCGCTTAAAGGCTATAGCCTCCTTAGTAGTGTGCTTAAGGGCGAGTAGCTTAGCCTTAGTAGTTAACGTGGTTACTGTAGTCTACTAAGCTGCCTTCTAAAATATTAGACTACTATATAGGATAGCTATGTATTTATAAGATAATTAATAAGTTTCCTAATTATTTATAAAGGAAGCATTGCCTGTAATTATTAAGTTTAAGCTATTGTAGTTTCTATATTAGATCGCATCCTATCTTGTTTAATAGAGGTACATAATTACTTATTTAACAGCTTTTATATACTAATTACTAGAGTTTGTAAGGAAGTGTAAGAGCTTTAAGATTAAGTAGGTAATATCTAGTTGTAGCATAATAGCTGTGTACAGCACTAATTTAACCTTTTTCTAGTAGGCCTTAATCTCTTGCTTAGTTACTTTGCTAGTGTTCTTAGTTAGCTCCTCTAACAGTAATAGCGTCTTTAAAAAGCTACTATTTTCTAGCTTAAACTTCTTTGCAATTTTATTAATATACGTATTATACATAAGCGTAATTATTTGCTTCTTACAATTTTAAATTATCTAGATACTAAGGAACTATTTAACTAATCCTTGATCCTTTATTTTGTACTTATCTATAATTTTTAACTAAAGATCTATTGCTTTTTGCTTATAATCTTTTGCAAAGAGCAGTAGGATATTATCTATATAAAATAATACTAGGATCCTCCTTTCTTAATTAAAGAAAAGGCAGGGCTCTTCTAGTAAGGCAATTAGTCTAATCTCTCTTAGTAATCCTAAGAACTCTTTATACTACAATAGTAGCAAGTCTTATAATTTATATAGTGCGCAGTTAAGCTGTACACACTTCCCTAGCTTTTTAAACCTATCTAGTATTTTATAAATTACTAAGTTGTCTACTATAATTAATGTATTAAGAAATACTCTTACAACATTATATTGCTTAATCTCTAAATTATTTTTAGCAGTAATAGCTATTGCTGCTTAGAAAGACTTAGCTGCTAATATAGTAGTGTATATTAAGTTAATTAAGTCCTTCTTTTAGAGATTACCTCTTACAACAATCTATGCCTTGCATTTAAGAAAGAAGCTATCTTAATTAAACTTGTAGGTCTAAACTTACTTTATAGGTATTAGGCAATTATTTGCTTCTTCTCTTAATATCTTAGTCTAAGTTCTATTCTTACTTAACTAATTAATCTCCTTCCTATAAGCATCCTTAAATAGAGCCCTTATAGGATGCTAAAGTAACTACTTCTATAATCCTAGTAGTTTAGGTAGATCGTCGCGATGCTATTAAGCGTTTCTACTTAGCTTATACTTAGTAAGCAAAGCTACTATAACTACGTAATTAAGAGTCTTATAGCTTACTTAGTCTTCCTAGGTTACTTGCAAACCTAGCAGGTAGGTATTATAAAAATTATTCTATAATAGATCTTTATAATCTGCAATTAATGCATTAACACTACCTATGCTTCTACCTCCTAGTTAATTATTAAGATCTTAGGTTATATCCTTATGCTTATACCTGCTACCTAGCTTACGTAGTAGAAAATAACAATTTATAAGCTAATCTAGACTTTTACTTATAATTCTAGCACTACGTTTTATAAGTAGAGGTTAAGCTTGTAATTACTTACCCTATCTACTATTTAAGGCCTAAAATTTTAAATCTTAAGATAATTTACGCCCTGCTATCCTACTTACTTAAGCAGGTATTCTATTACAATAAGCTAGCGCGTTAAAGTCTTTAAGCACAGACTATTAGACTAGTAATAAGTTATTAGGCTTATTTAAAAGAGGCTCCCTACCTCTAAGTATTAATAGATTAGCTCTTTTTAGCATACGCAATGCTGTTTAACTATTAATAACCTTACAATTAATTACGTTGTTGCTCCCTAGAGTCTCTAGTTTAGGAGTTAGTTCTAGAGTAGCAAGACTAGTATTTTGCTGCTAATTTAAGTAAGTTCCTAATAGTGCACTAGCCTTATACTCTATTTGCTTAGCGTCTTCTAATTTACTCTTATCTTTAGTAGGTAGGCCTTCCTTACTACTTAAGATAGTAGATAGATTACTTCTAAGGTCTTTAGTAGTTAGCTGCGTATCCTAATCTGCCCTTCTTTAAATAGGCAAGAGGTCTAAATTCTCTCCTAGATTAACTAGCTTGCTATTATAAAAGATCTCTATAATTTTAATTACTTAATTTCTTAGTAGCTCTTCCTTGCAATCTTCTTTGTAGAATTAACATTTATTAAAAGTTATATTACAAGTAGTAAGTACCTAATTAAGTGTTAGTACCTATATATAGTATATGTTAGAGGCTTAATAACTAACTAAATAACTAATATAGCTGCAAGGATTACCCTTAAATCCTTAATAATTACGCTTAGCTGCCTTCTTCTTGTTTAAAGGATAAGCTTAGCAGCTATAGGCATAGATTCTACTCTAGTCTAGGCGTAGATTAGTAGTCCTGTGTCTAATCTTAGGTAGTTAATAATATTAGAAATATTTCTTAAACTATTCTTTAAGCACCTAGTTAGGGGATTAGTAGCTATAAATTTTAGTAGGGCTTATTTTATGTAGGTAAGCCGCCGCATCTATAATTACTAGCTAAAGCTTAGCTAGTAGATTTGCGCTCGTGCGCATCTTAATAGCCTTTATAATTAGCTCTTAACTAGCTCTCTCTGCTAAGCTATTAGGCTTATAAGTATATAGCAGTAGTGTCTTAATTATAATTCCTTTCTCTATAGCCTATTCCTTATATTTTAATTACTCTCTCTAAGGCAGTATAGCAGTATTATTATCTTAATAGATCTCTATAATTTTTTGCTAATATTTCCTCTTAATCCTTACAGCAAAGCCTTTAATTATAAGTATAATATTATTTATTATCTTTAACTAGATATTGTAATTATACAGCTTGCCTAAGTAGTCTAATAATTAGTGCCTATTTCTTAAGCAGCTAACTAGTTAAGAAATTAAACAAATCTTATAAGATCTTATAAAAAAGTTGTAGTAATCTCTTCCTTAGTTGCTATAAGATTACTTATAAGGCATAAGCTATTATGTAGTGTTTACATTCTAATAGCTTCTTGCTAGTAATCTTAACGTTCTATGCTAAGTAGACTAAGGCTTTAATAGCTTATTGTTCTAGGTGTCCTAATTGTTAATGCTATAGGTTCTTATTGCTAGTACGCAACTAAGGTTTCCTTAATTGCGCTACAGCGTTCACTAGCAGTAGTTAAGCAGGGTAACAAGTAAGTTACTTATATTTAACAAATAAGAGATTAAAGTAACACTTAAAGTTGATTAAGACAACGTTCTTTTTAATTATTCTAAATTGTAAAGTATAATTATATTTTAAATACTAAATTCCTGCCTACTTAAGTCGTGCTTCTAATACAATATTAACATAGAAACTTAGTACAACCTTAATATTAGTAAGTAGAAGATTAGCTATCTTAAGGCTAGCCTTGCTGTATAGGACGTTCTTAAGCAGCCTATTTTCTATACTAGTAACTAGTATAATTTAAGTGCCTGCCTTAACAGTCTTGTCCTCAGCGTATTTGCTAAAGGTGCCTAGTACTATATAATCTATAGTATTAACTAGGTAGACTGCTAACCTACTATCTATAATTATGCAGAAAGACAGAGCATAAGGAGTAAAGGCTGCACTAAATACATTTAGTCTAATTTCCTTAATAAGGTCCTTTAGGTTAATTAATGCTAAAACTAATAAGCTAGAGTAGGATCTACTTAACTTATTAGTAGCTAATCTGCTAGTGCTAGCCTTCTAGCCTTCCTTCTTAATCTAGGTGTATAAAGTTACCTATTTGTTACTTTTCTATTGCTTAAGGATCTTCTTTTTATTATTGTCTAATAGTTTAATTAGTATACTGCTAGGAGGGCTTAATTTAGTAACTATAGTTTAAAGTTAATAGTAGTTGCGTAGTGTCTAGAAGTACTTACTTATAGGCCCTTTACTAGCCTTGTAGAGGCAATGGTGCAATTGCTTACTACTCTTATTTAACTTTAAGTTGTTAGCGCTAGTAGACTATTAAGCTACCCCTAATTTAGATCTAGTTTAGAACACTGCGTGTCCTTTTCCTTTTAAGGAAGTAATTAACTAATCCTGCAATAAAATACTAGAGATCTTTCCTAGATTATTAAGGGTTAAATAAGCTTTTCTAAGTGCTATTGCTTGCGCTAGCTTATTTCGCTTCTCGCGCAACTAGTTTAGTATAATCTTAGTGCCTAAGGCGTCTAAAGAATTAATAATTACTAACAGCCTAACAACCTTAGGAAGCGAGTATATTGTTACTTATTAATATAGTAGCTGCTACTTAGTAAACTATTGCTTAGGGCCTATTTATCTCTAGTAAGCCTTATTAAGGTGTAATCTGTACTGCGCCCTAATTAAATATTAAGTATTTTAATTTATAGGTGCAAGATCCTTCTTTAGGATCTTTACTAAGGCTTAAAGGCTAGTAAGGTTTTAAGTAATTATGCTTATTAAGGCGTTTAAAAGTAGGTCTAGATAGACAGTCTTGCTAATCTAGTCCTTAATATTAGTAATTTTAGCAACTTTTCTCATCTATTAAGCAGCTTATACCTTATACTTATTAACTAGCTTGTTGTAATTATCCTTCTTGTACTTAGTATTAAGTAATTAAGCCTTATATTTGTATTAAGCAATCTTATAGTCCTCTTGTATTTAAGCGCTAGCGCTAGGTAATAGAGCAACTAGCTGCTTAATATCTTTAGGTAGTTCTAGATACTGTAGCTCCTAGTAATCTATTAAGGGTACGTCTAGGAGATTAGGATTAACCTAATCCTAAACACCTTTCACTAAGCAGTGTAGCCTTAATAGAGTAAACTAAGTTAGCTAGTCTAATTAAGCCTTAAGGATTACCCCTAAGGCGACAAGTAGTGTATTAGTTAGGTTTATCCTAAGATAAGATGCTACATGTAGGATCACGACGTAGGTTATTATTAAGGTAATAACAAATTAATTAGTTAGTTAGTAGGTAGCTAGGTAGCTTGTATTAAAAAGAGGTTAGATCGTATAATTAATAAGAGAGGTACAGCAGCAGCAGCAATCTGCTGGCTATGCTGTAGGAGAATAGAGGAGAGTAAAATACTAATTAAACAGTTCACCTTACAGCTTGCTAATTGCGCAGTGGGAATTAAAACTATGATTAAGCAGCTAGGCTTATAACTGTAGGAGCTAAAAAGGAGCAATTGCTTAATTAGGAGGAGTGGAATAAGTGTATTGAACAACTAAGTGCTACAACAAAGTAGTCAATAACTACTTAAGAGGAATAAGACGATCTAGCCCGTATATATAGGCGCTAGCGCGATCGTCACGTGTTCAGCTTACCAGGATCACCTGCTCAACAGGGTGACCCGCATGTTGCGCATGTCAATACTCCAACATTATTAAACTAAACACAGTTAAATTAAATACTCCTAGCTAGATTTACCTAGTATTTAATGTTAAAAACCTTAGCACTAGCAGCTAACTATTAGCCGCACTAGTTACGCTAACTGTTAGCTGACCCGGCGACCTCTAATAACCTCAGTTAGTCCTAACCTTGGTTAGGTCTAACTATCTAGATTAGATATACAAAACCCACGTAGTCTCTCTATAGTTCTGTATCTAATTCATTCACCTTCACCGTTACCTTGCATCTTTGGTTAACCCAACGCACCCTTACACTACTTAATTCTAAAGTAATTTTTTAAATATTCTATAAGAAGGCTTTTAGTTTATATAAATTTTTAGCTTCTGTACTTAGTAAAAATAATTAGCTTAAAATAAAGACTTTTATACACTGTTTGGTGCAAAATCAGAGCACTAAGAAAGTAAAATAGATTTGTTAAAGCCTTTACTACATTTTAGCTTAAAGTAGTATCATTTATAGAAAAATTTAAGGCTTAAAGAAGGCTTTTTCAGTTAAAAAAAACACTGATAGAAAAGCTATACTTTCGAACTTAACAATTCTTAAGAGTACTACAGTAGTGCTGTTTTCTAGTTACTTAAAAAAGTCTGTTAGGCTTAGGACAACAAGGTAGTTTAATAATATAAACAATAACTACTACAACTCTAAAAAGCTCAAAGATCTTACTTAAAAGAGTAAGCTTAATTAGATAAAGCTAAACAAGCTAAGAAGAGGCGTGTTAAGAGAGAGAGGCTTAAGGAGGTAAGGCAGAAAGAGAAGGCTAAAAAGGTAGCTAAAAAGGAACATTAGAAATTAGCTCGCGACGCTTAAAAAGCTATACAACTGTCCTAGTTAGGTAAGCGCTAGGCCTCACAAGCCTCTACTTAAAAGCAGAAGCGTCAAAAACGTATTATTGTTGATTTATCTCATGTTGAAGCTGAGGTAGCTGCACCAGCTGCCCTAGCGCGCACCACCCGCCGCGGGCGTAACGTCAACTTACTAAGTAAGTACAAGTAGCACAAATTGATCACAATAATATATTTACTAGAACTTTACAAAATCTCACGATACTAGCTATTGGTGGTGGCTGTACAGCCTCATTTTTCTAAAATCTTCATGTTGGTGGGGTGACCATCACTCGAACATGATCATCTCGCGCACAGACACGGTATGCTCGAGAAGATCCGTGGTAAGCGCCGAGACGAGCGAAGTCTCTCTTCAACGATTCATCGTCACAATAAGTTCTCAAAACCTGCATGAAGCCGTGTGATGGCCGTAGATCGCCTCGAGACCAGCATTAAAAATTACACCCCTGCGAGCAACTGTCCTGTTTATGGGCGCATAGTCTCACGTCTCCTACGCGAGTCAAGGTTGGAAGTTCGGTGAAGAATGAAGCTTAAGCTATGACGTACATTGATTACTAAGCACGAATGAAACTTCCAAACACGGTATCCATACATGTCATTGATACACGCCTCATACCGAACATCAACTTTGATCCCATATCACGACTTCGCAACCTCTTCAGATCCTTACTGCTGCCATCTCGCAACATAATTGCGCTTTCAAAAAATCCTCTCCTCTCCTACCCTGACAGTGAGACCATCCCGACGCGATGACGACGCGTCGCGATCGGAAGCCGACTGGGCACCACCTCTTCCTCTGGCCATGAGCCACACACCGCCGCACATGACTTCTGTATCTTTGAACGTATCTGCATGGATCTGTATTCCTAAGACCTACGTAGCGACTTGTGAATAGGCATTTAGTGGCGTTACGGACTACTTGCCTTCAGCATCACCACCCGCTTGTTCATCTTCTGCAGGCACTTCAGCTGCTGGAGCAACGCTTGCTGGTCCTATACTCCCCGAGGCTATTGCTAGTGGTAGGACGGGTGCGGTCTGGCCACCTGGGAAAGAGCTTTCATAAGAGATTTTGAACAGATCGTTCTCGTCGTCGCTGTCACCACCGGCCGGATCACCCTCGTTATCGCTCGCATCGACGTTTGCTATTGTGTCTGGGTCCGTGTTCCATGGCTCCAATGACTCTTCTATGACCGGCATCGCGAGAGAACGCCACCCATGGAGAGACGCTTTTGTTCCGCGGCCTCCGACATACGCGAGTGTGGTGGGCTTGTACGCCACTCTGATACCCAGTCGTGGCCATGTCGCTTTGCCATGAGTTCTCCGACCGTAGTGGTCGACAAGTCGTTCGTGATACTTCTTCCGACGATTTTTGGGAATGTTGAGCATGACTGGTTCGTCAATCTCCATGCGGTTGGTTGGCAATGACGTCGGCTCGTCGTGGACTGACCAACACTCATCTGTCGCGTGCGTCCACCATGCACGACAGTTTTTATTGCCATGCTTACACCTGCGCCTCTTGGGATCGCTCAGATTACTCTTCTCGCCAGTTACGGAATCGTCGTTTTCCCTGCATCCTTCAGGTATCGTGGACATGTCCACTGTATCCGGATCGATGGGAGAATGTGGAGGTGAGTTTACGGGAGAACAAGGCTTGTATACCATGCCAACATGTCGTTCCCGCCGACCATCCGTTGCTTCCGCCCACCATGTTGTTGTCAGTCGGTCTTCGCTGACCTTGCGGGTTTTCTTGGGCAGGCAGAACTCCTGCTTGTTGTATGGGTAATCTATGGTCGCTTTCACCTCCTTCCCGCTCCTGCCTTCCGTGGTCTTTTTGGGACCTTTGTCGGTACCTGGATCGCTCGCCACACCTTTCTTCTTCCCCACTCTCGATACTGGTTTCTTAGCTTTAGCTGCTTTCTTTGTTCCTGGTTCTCTCTTGGCTTTTGGCGTCGGTGAACTGCTGAGCGTTCTTCCAGATCTCAGCTTTCGATCAGTTTCCTCAGGCACGCCTCGGGCCATGGCTTCAATACTAGTAGCTTTACCATCTCTAACTGACAGAGTGACGCCGACTTCGCCCTTAGATGCTTTAATAGAACTGTCTCTCGCTCCGCAAGAATTTTCATCAGGTTTTTCATCAAGGGTATCCTCCAGTCCACCGCCCGAGTCGTCGCCCGTTCCCCTTTCCTTACCCTTTTCGCCATCCATCGCATCACTTGGCGGACGAAATTCTGCGCTAAGGTCCTCGTCTTCGTCAGGCGGTCCATCAAAACGGTCTTCTTCTCGCACGGCGCTGGTCTCAAAATACTCTGGAACACTACAGTTCTTCACCAATCCCAAACAATCGTACGACGTAAGCCAATCATGAGACGATTCAAGCGCGGAAATAAAGACTCCCGATGCCGTCCGTATTTCGCGAAACCTATCCTCGTCAGTTTGGCCACCATCTTTACCAGGCTTGACCAGGATGTTGGCAGTACTCGGTCTGGTGTTCTTGTAGTTCTCTAGCTCCGCTGCACGTCTTTCCGTATGCGTATTATAATCTACGCCTTCCGTTTCATTGCGCGCGTCGTCCCACCTCTTCCGAAAGTTCTCGATGGCCTCCTCGTTTACCCGGATTCTTATCGACTCTTCCTCGGCTCTTCCCATATCTTGAACTACTGACAGTTGTCGAAGGCCAGCAGGCACACGTCTCCACGCCGGGGTAAAAAGATGTAGATGCTCAGGCTCCAACAAAATCTCCCACAGGCCACTACTGGCTTCTGTCTTTTCATCTTTTAGTTCTCCTTGGCGATATCTATACTGTGGGGCACCAATTTTGTGCTTGTCATAGTGATTCAGCATCTCGCGATGGAATTGCTCGAACCGTGCATCGTCTCCATAACTGCTGTACAACATCGGAGGCTTGTTGAGGCTCCGTGCCTCCTCCGCCTGCTGTCGTGTTGGCTCGTCTGTACCATATCGCTTCCATCTGTTCACTTCGTTTTGGTAGAAGAGGAAGTCCTCCACTCTCAGTTGTGCCTCCATAAATCGGATCGCGGCGTTCATTCTCGTCTCTTTCTTAAAAATCCTTCCACTGCCTTTCAAATACCCATCTCGGTCTTGAGCAGAACGTCTGATATACTCCGGCGTACTACTCTCGATCTTTTCTCTGATGGTGTTTTGCGATGTCTGCTCATGTTGTAATGTTTGAACAAGCTTCTTCCACGAATATTTGGTCCTCTTTCCAAAAACGATGGGGTCGTCATCATTGCCTTTTTTACCTTTCTTCGGTGGCATGTTTGCAATAGCCGGGTAGGTGTATATCAGTGCCGTTATACTTTTACTGCGATTGCGAAAAAACCTCTAGGAAACATGTGCTGTGCGGTGGGTAAAGAATAACTCACTATAATTACAACAGCGTGATTTAATGTTTCTATCGCTTTCGAAGGTCCGGCACGAACAAAGAAGAGATAATGCTCGTATTCCCATTGTCCCAATGCCGAAAACGGTCGAATGCGACCTACTTGGTAACTGCTCTAATTTCTGACTCGGACAAACAAAGAACTCATCCGATTTTCCACACTGAACCTATTTTCCACGCCCCTCCACCGAACGCCACTAGACCAACTTTCGTATGTACCTTACATGTGCTCCATATGCTTAGTCCAGTCGTACGGTTCCTTGACAGGTTCTGGGACGTATAATTCACCATTGTCCTTAGCCTGTTTAATCTTTCGCTTCTCCTGCGCCTCGAGTCGACGCAGACGTCCAGGTCCACTCAGCAGATTGTAAGGATAAAAAGCCTCCTCTTCTTCAGTCTCCTCCTTGAGGTAACAAACAACCTTATGGTTACTAGCATGAATGTTCACAGCTTGCATGTGCCCAGTCATTGTGCTTCCCGGTGTGCGTTGTGGAACTGGCATATAAGTCGCCTGCTCGGTATCTCTTGAATCTGGTACACTGGATGCAAAATCCTCCCCGGACGCTTTTTGGGCCTCATCGGTCTCGTCGCAGGCTCCAGCAAGAACACTTTTTCCATCGGTCCCACTGAGTTGAATCGTATTCTCCATACGGCCTATCCCAGTCTTGGTTGTACCCGGCAAGTCCTTCGTCGACTTCAACTTTACGATTAGCAATGGTTTCGTAGACTTCGATCGCGCGGTACGTACCCGCTTGTCGGCAGCTAGAGTCGTGGTGGTGCGCTTGCGCTTGCCGCCATGTGGACTGGAGACTGCGTCTGCTGTTGTATTTACTATCGATGCTGCCTCCGCTGCATCTTCGTCTTCTACCATATGTATATCCCCGTCTTGATCTTGCTCAACTGCTTCGGCGTCACTAGAGGTTGCGTCTTCTTCCTCGATTTTCGCCTTGCCCTTTCCGGGCCGCACCGTCGTCGCCTTCGCCTTCTTTCCACCCTTCTTTCCCTTTCCGCGCTTCGCTGTTTCTGCCTTTTCTCCGTCTTCCATGGCCTTCTTTCTTGCATTCACCGCTTCGATCAACGCATTCTTCTGTTCTTCGCTCGCTTTAAGCTCTGTCTCCGGGCTGTCCAGAAACAGAGGAGCGTTCCTCGCATCGTATTCTACAGCCAATTCGATCAGGTCGTTCTTACTGAACTTGTTGATATTGGTGCATCCTTTGTCGGTGAACAGCGGTCGAAGCGCCGGCTTATCTCCGGGCTTGGGATTGGGATTGGGATTCATGACGAAATTCTGGTATCTATCCGCCATCTTGTGCGAGATCGGCTTTGCTTAGTTGAATTTGTCTTTTGGCTGTATATGTGGGTTTGGGGTATGGAGTTGGGGTGAGCTCGAGGGGGTGGTGTGGTGGTGTTGGCCAACGATCGTGAGTGGGGTCGCTCTATATATGGAACGGAATGCGATTCGCACCGAGTGTATATTTACAATGAATGTCGCCAAAGGCTGTGTTTTCACTATAACTGCCTAGTCCAAGGACCAAGGTGGGTCGATTTGATCGACTTCTTGTACCACTGGTGTCATATATTAGCTTAAGCTTACTACCAGATCCGAAGGTCACTATGCTGCAGATGTAGTAATGATTAATCCAGGTTAGTGTAAAGTTTATGGTGATCCGCACACTGCAGAATTGCATCGTTCGATCTTTTTGTATTTCCAACAGTTATTGCTTCTTGAATGTCTTGATTTCTATGTGAGGCCAGATGCCATGATAATATAAATGGTACCGTTTGCTACAAACTTCATAGATACAGGAACGCTGACATAGCCAGGAGATTCTAGCAATTTCCATCAATTCTACGAGGCTCTACAGTCTGTGTAGGTTTGGGCAGGAAGATTACCGTATCTGGATACTATCGAATTCACATGCAAATATACTGGCTATTATAGTGATTTGATATCTTTATCTATATCTGTGGACTTGCAACAGTGTACCTTACAGGCAAAGAGTGCATTATCACAGAGAGGAACGAGGAAACGCTATAAGAAATACCTGGAACACGGTTCTGCCTGGCTGGCTATGCGACCAAGCGTTGGGAAAGCTATGCTTTCCATCCTTACATCATCTACAGACCATTGCTCCAGCCCAAAGATCTTCTAGCTAATTTCAGAACCTCTACTACCTAATATCCACTATGAAAGGAGATAGGTCCTCAACCCTAGCCGCTGTCGCTACCAGAAACTCCCGCATCTCCTCAGTACAACCAATGACCTTCCTACCCTGGCCTAGCCACCAGTGGTAATATAGCTGGATACACTCTTTGATTCCTGGGCAGCCCTTATTTTAACCAAATCTTTCTTGGTGAATACCTCTTTTCGACAAATTCCCTCGTGTTTAGCTTCGTAAACAACACGGTTCTTTCTGGGATACTTCTGGAAATTGGCTTCTGTCTGCTCGTCTTCGCGATGGCGTTTTATAGTATTACACTAGCTTTTCTCGCGATAATAGCTTTTGGGTGTGACTCTACAGCTTCATTTTTCTATCGTCAAAATCTCGATTGGGTGGCTCATCGGCTGAACTGGCTCATCGGGTGCACGGGCACGGTAATCGTGCTTTCCGCTAAATCAGGATGTGCCTCTCAGCAACATCATTATTCTCAGTCACAGCCAGTATCTTCACATCGCCCATCTCACGCTTGGTCTTTGTTGTATCGATAGCAGGGTCATCATCAGCAATAACCATTTTCATAGCGCTAGCTGGCTTACGCTTTTCGGCCCCGGATAAAACTGCTGAAACTCGACTGTACTTATTTGCAGTATACGGCGTGGTTTGTTCCTCTATAAAGAAACCCTAATCTGGATCTGAAGAATAACGACGGACAAATTTGCTTCGCGAAGAATTTGCCAGCCTCCGTGTCGTCCAATCATCCATGTCGCTATGTCGTTTGTTAGATTTGTTTGCATCGACACGCTTGCGCTTTGCTCTCTCATTCTCCAATCGTTCGACAAACGATATAAGAAAGGCACTCTTCTTCTTCTTCTTCTTCTTCTTCTTCTTCTTGCGCTCTAGCTGCCCCGTCGGTTCGGTCTTTGCAGCTCCAGGAGTTTTCTTCCTAGACTTGGGCGTCTGCGAGATCTCGGAAGAGGTCAGATGTGCAGAAACTGTAGGATCGATTGTGCTCTCCTCCTATCACGCCTTCCATCACAATCTCGTCAACATCAGCTTGTTAGGGAGCCTAATTAACGTCCATATCATCTTCGCCGGTCTTCTATGGATTGTCCTCCTGCTCCTCTTCTCGCTCGTCTTCAGACTCCTCGTTTTGCTCGTTCTGCTCAACAATTTTACTCCCATAAGCATCTTTCCAAGTGATCTTTTTACTCTTGGATTGATTGAAAGACCTTGCTATGTCCTTTTGCTTGATAATGTAGTTGTGAAAAGCATCGGCTAGGTGTTCCCTATTCCACTTCTCAGCGCGCTCATAGAGTTCAGTAATCTTTGGGGCGTTCTGAGGTAAACCTAGGTATTTACAGGCTTGACGCAACTGGACGCGGTTGTACTGCTTGTAATCGTGCTTTTTCGGCTCGTTCCCTGCTGTGTCGGCTTGAGATTCGGATGGAATGAGCGGACCGCCAGCGACACTCACAGGTTTCACTGGGCCACCATTTCCTTCTTTATCAGTTTTAGCGATACTGACCGGTTCCACTTGGCTACCCTCTCCGCCAGCACCACCATCGTTGCTATTATCGTCATCACCATTATCACTATCCTCATTACCACACGGACAGGATTTTGAGCGACTGCATTGGCGGTAACTGATCTTGAATAAGTCGTTTTCGTCATCGCTTGAAGATTCGTCGTCTCCGTCTGGCACCTTCTCTAGTGTTGGGGGGCGATATGGCTCATTCAATGCTTCTCGTAGGAGTCGCATGCTCGTCCCATCGGGAGCTGGAAAAGCGAAACGGCCGGTTTCGTCAAGTAGTCCTTCGCTAAGGTGATATTTCTCCTGGTGTTTCTCTGGGAGCGCAGCAACGTCTAACGGCTCATACGCAATCCTATAGCCTTCTCTTTTCGGTTTGCCTCCAAAAGCTGGCCAATTAGTGTAATTAACACCGTATTGGTCTTTGAATCGTCTCCTGTAACGCGCAAAATTGTCGTGTAGATGATCTACATCGGCTGGAATGTGAAGTGCAGGATCAGCAGTCTTGGGCAGAACGATGGGCGAGTGGGGCGGCGAATCTACCGGCGAGCATGGGGGAAGGTCCTCGTGGACGTTTCGCTCCCTTCGACCATACGTCGCTTCTGACCAAGACGTGACTTCGAGGTGGTTGTGGTTAATGACTGCGTCGTATTGAACAGGCGTAGTTGGGGATTTGCAAAACTCGTTAAGTTCGTCTGTAGTCAGCTCCGGCATGGGCTTTCCTGGAAGATCTGGTATGTGGCCGGGTGCGACGACATCTAGCTGATCATAAGAGGTGTTCCAATCATTCGATGTCTCGCCTGCCGCGATGAACAATCCACTCTTCAATCTCGTACCGCCTAGATCTTTCGCTGTTGGTATGCTTGGATGTACGTAGAAATTAGTTGGTGGCTTCCCCAAATTTTTGACTTCTCGCGCTCGGCGCTCTGAGTGTGACTCGCTCATCCTTGAATCCTTGTTCTCATCTTCCACCTCTCTTCTTCTCTTTTCTATTGCATCATGGTTTAAAATCAGGTTCAACGGCTGCCGCTCAGGTGGTGAAGCCATCTTTCCCAAACCAATGGTGAATCTCTTCGATCTAGGAAGTCGAATATGCAATTCCGACGGACCCATGTTCTGCCACTCAAGGTTCTCGATTCTACCAACCTCATTACTCTCGAATGATTCAAGAATCGGTCTCAACTTTTCATTGTAAGCATCGTTCATGGAAAGTAACGCAGGTGGTTGACCCCGAGAAAACGGTTTTTTCTTTATATGCTTAATATCGTCGATGTGCTGGTTGTACTCCCTGCGTCGCTCTTCTGTTTGGTAATATATGAAGTCTTCGTAAAGGACCAGTACAAAACCACGGGCATCGTGAGCACGCCGTCGCTCCTCCCGTCTGAGGTGTCTTTTGCCGCCAACGGCTTTTTCAATTGTTGCCTTTTGCTTGCGTCGCTCCGTAGGGGCAAGTCCCTGAGCTTCCGCATACAGAATTTCTTGTTCGCAAAAACCTGGAATCTGTACGGCTTCCTCAGCTTTACGCAGTGACTCTAGAAGTTTTTTTCGTCGCTTCTCTGTAGCTTCTTGCACCCCACTACGTTGTCCTGCGGGAATCTTTGAAGCCATTACGTCTTCTCCGTTGGTAAGAACCGGCATTTTACCAGCTTCTCCCGATTTGTTTGTTTTTGGTCAGATTCGTAAAAACGTCCCTCTGTTGGCTTCAAACTATCGCAGTCTTTACCGCTCTCTTTGTTTGCTGAAGACGTGATTACCTGGGGGAACTATGCAGTTAGTGTGAAGTGGTGTAGACTGTACTTGGGACCGAACAAGTTTTGAGAAATTGGGGAAATCGAGCATATTTTCACCAGACTAAGTTTGATCTTTCATGATTTTCATTTTCTTTATAGAGCAGTTTTGAAACGGTAACAAAGCAACTTTTAGCGCAACTGTGAGCCATATGTTCTATGAATCTGTTTCGGCTCTCTGACGCAACAAAGAAGCCTGCAAGGGTCGAACACCTCAGGATCCAACTTATAGTCTAGTTCTAGAGCTCTGTCTAAGCTGTTCGCTATCAGTCCGTGTCGTCAGGCGTTTTAAATGGCTACCAGTCTTCGGACAGCCTATCCTCGTACCCTTCGCTCCATGAGCGCGGCGGCGATGCACCCCCTTCCATCCATAGCTCAATCTTCCGTCTTTCCTTCTTAGCTTTTTTATAATATCTCTCTTCATCTCTCCAAGTACCCAGCTGATCAGTACGCGCTGGCTCGACCCCTTCAAAACCATCTTCCTCTGTACGGACACGCACTGTCTTGTATATGACACGAAACCGGTCCGCGAGAACAGGATCAGAGTAGTGACCTAGTGGACGCGCTTCATGAATCTTCATTTCTTCTGCGTCCTTTTGTCGCTGCTCCTCTGTGAGTTGCTCAGCAGGCTTCGGTTTACCCTCTTTGTTGCGTTTAGTTCTCGTCTTGCCTGCTTTTGTAGGCTTCTTCAGAGCTTTTACGTTCCTAGTCACCTGGTTTCCTGGGACGCGTCGCTCTGTACCTGACTCTTGCAACTCTCCAGTCTGGAACCCGAGCTCTTCGTCGTCTTCCTCACCAAGGTGGCCTGCTGCATCGTCCATGGAATCGTTGTCTTGGTCTTCCCCGACCTTCCTGCGCGCCACCTCGTCCATGCTCTTGTTTCCTTCGAAGTATGCCTGGGTAGTAATCGCTTGGTTCTTTCGGGGCATACGGGAACGCGTTTGCTTCTGGGGTAGTGTTCGAGCCGACGTGCTGCCCTCAGTCGCTAGCTGTGGGAGAAGACCGTCAATATTTGATCTGTTTTGGTCCTCGATCTCGTCATCTGTAGTCATCCTGGCCTTATTTCGGCGCTTCGCTGCCACTGGAGGCTTGATAGGTTCGGCTTTGCGTTTCTTCGACTTCGATGGCTCTGCTTCAGTCTTATTTCGTGTCTGAACAACCTTCTTCGGCATCTCAACCTTGTCGTTCTCTTTCCTTTTCCGTGGTAGAATCGTGGCATCGCTTGGAGCATGATCAATATCGTTTTGCCTCAATCTCTTAGATGATTCTACTTGTTTACACCCTTCTCATGGAGGTTCGTCGTGCCCGCTACTCCATCCATAAGTCTCGAGTCGACAATAGAAGCGTAGTGTTTATCAATATCCGTAATTGGCTAGCAGCCCCTGCTAACCGACATCGCGTTCAGCGGGTAGTACTTATAAAGGAGTCGAGCGGCGTGTCTGGCTAGAGCCTCAGGCTATGGATGCGCATCCAGGAGTTTTCATGGGCGGAAGGTGTCGCAAAGTGTAGATGGACGTGCGAAGTGGTTGTTTCCGTTAGCGATGGGAAGATAATGCGAGTGAAACCGGCTGAATCAGCGACTTCAGTCAGTGGCGAGCCAATGGCTGTCGTTCACTAAGGTCCTCTCACACGGTAGCTCAAGTGTCTGTCTAAACCTTGTGTATGCTTAGTGTACGTACCTAAACAAGTAAGCGACGTCATAATCGGTCTACTACGTGAGGTATTACCCACCAGACTGCATCTGAACCACTCAACTCCGCAGTCGCTGTGACTTAGGCAGAACTACCGATATACCTACCGCAAATCCCTGATTCGGAACAATTCCTCTACTCAAGCCCATACCACGAAACACACCATGGACCAATCCCACCAGATATCCGCAAGATGGGGGGATCTCGAGCCGCCATCCCCATCACATGCAGGAAGTCACGCCTTTCCGGAAGACTTTGCCAGCCATGATATCGAGCAGCAACATTCCAGCGCAACCAGCAGTGGTGACACCGCTGACACCACTAGTAGTCCCACACGCTCATCTCGTTACGTCAATATGGGCCTCAATCGTACCCGTCCGCGATCTTTACGCCACACTCCCAACTCTCGAAGCCGCGATATTGCCAAGGCTGCTGAACCGAAGAAGAGAGATTCTGTACGCATGAAGAACTATCTGAAGACAGTGATCGAAGAAGAAGACTTGACGGAGCTGGAGGAACTTATGCTACCGGCGGAGCTGCGATCGCCTTCTCGGAAGCGTATAGCGTTCTCTACTTCAGGATGGCAACCTATCAACAAGATCAAGACTTCGCGGTATACTACAGGCATTCTGGACAATACAGGATGGCAGCCGATCGAAAACCTAGAGATCGGCAACACCCTGAGTAAAGAGATGCCCACAACCCATGTCTCAGCGTCGCAGCAAGGCGAAATACCAGAAGAATTAAGTTCGGTGACCGAACTGTCATCTAATCCTATAGAGGGTGAGGAGCCTGAAGGAAATTTGGATGATATCGACGATTCTACTCCTTGGCTAGAAAACAAGTACTTCGATCACTACGGCTACCTTAACCATATCAACAATGTTAAAGACAGCAAGGATGATGACCAGTTTGATCCAGCGATCGAGGGCAAAATTTCTGTTAATAAATCCATGCTCATGGTAGCGGACAAGAAGGGATTGCAGCTTGTCTTCGAAGACTCTTCCCCCGAATCCACAGTGCCTGACAAGCCATTAGAAACTCCAGGACAACCTACCAAGATACTCGCAAACGTACTGATCAACGAAGATACACCGACGAAGGAAACCCTTCAACCAGTCCGCAATACCCTCGACAACGACGATGAAGCGAATCGAGAAGCCAGCCCAGAGGAAAGCGGCAGATGGGAGCTGCTAGAAGGCAACATTGACGCTCCACGAACTGGCAACGTCTCAATCCACAAGCTCACCATCAAGCTCCGTAACGTTGCGACCGGCGAACGCAAGACCCTCACATACACGCAAGTCAAGCACGAAGAAATCGACTGGACCTCGAGGCCGCAGATCGCAGCGATAACCCAATGGCGCACAGACGTCTTCCACGAGCACGGTCTGAGCACCAAGAAGAACATGATCATGTACACACCCCTCGAAGATGCATGGATGACGCTCTTTCACCGCAAACTCCGCGCCACCATCGAAGCAGGCCATCTTATCAAGATCCCCGGTCCAGTCCCCGTCATGGAAGCTTTCAACGCGTACTTCGAAGGCAGGGCGCTCAAGGATGTGAACGGAGAAGACACAGGACCGAGACCGGCGCGTGATGTGATATCTATCCGAGGAAAGCTTGATGGGAGGGCGAACAAGATTGCCAAGGAGAGGAAGCTCATGAGAAAACTTGGGGAGGGAAAGAAGCTTGGTGCCGTGTTTGTACCGGTTGTTACGGAGGAAGAGCTCAGGATGTTTCGAGAGGATGGGACAGTCGTTGTTGATGTTTCGGATGAGGCCGTTAAGAAGGCAGCGTTGGGTGGTGAAGGAGGGAAGAGCAGGCGGTCATCGCCGACGCGGAAGCGCGAGGGGAAGGATGTAGGGGAACGAGATGCGAAGAAGGCGAAACCGATGAGTGGAGGCACTCAAAAGTAGTTCGAAACGTAAGACTATTTGAGCCGATATCATAGGAGAGGTTATCTGAGTAGACCCCAAGTACATATAGTACCTCTAGGGAGTTTCGCTGTACGTATGAACTGCAGATTCCAGAATCGACACCGTTGTCTTCTGGTCTTATTTGCGCGTCTTATCAAAAATGCCTCCGTCTTTAGCCCGTCTTGTCTTCCCAGATCTTCAAAAACAGCTTCCACAGAATTGAAAAAAGTATCCCTTGTAGACCATTTGCAATAATTCTTGTCTTCAATCCTCGCCCAAACAAGCCCAATCTCCCGTCTTGGCGAATGACTCGCTTGGCTGCATCGATGTAAGATATCCTCTTATCGTTGACCTGTCGATATGTTTTCACAACACGCAGCGAGTTAGATATCGTATCCGAAGCAACCGATGCACAGAAACCAATAACAGCAGCACGCAGTAGCCACCACGCAATCTGCTGCCTGAATGGCTCTGAAATCGCTTCGGAAAGAAAGTTGTACACAGCGAACCAGGGGTAATGTCCAACAAACGTCGCTGCCGCAGTGGCAAAAGCACCCCACCAGAGACTGCCGATGCCGTCGGTCTTGATGCGCTGCCGGAGGATTGTCCAGCCGCTATGGCCCTGGGCTTGCAGTGTAGTCTTCAACGTGTCAATGGGGGTGAGTATCATCCTGAAAGCTGCGGCGCACGCAGATGCAAAGATTGTCTGGATGGGCAACGGAAGCTGCTTCAAGAAGCCATTGGATTGCAGCAAGGCCAGGATACCAGCATTGGCGGCTGTATCTCCAAATCGTGCGATAGGCCCTTGGAAAAGTGCAGCACCCATGCCTTGGTAATATCGGCCAATGCCACCATCAACGTACAAAGTTTGTGTTGCGACAGTCGTTGATGATCCGTGGCGGTACTGGTAGTTCATGATTGTGCGGATGGGCATCAGGAGCAATACTTGCAGGATCATCGCTGCAGCACCGCTCAAGCCTCCACCCAGTGCACGCTTCAATGCGCCTTTGAGATCGAACTGTGTCGTACACTGTGAGCTTTTGGGGGTTGTGTGTTTCGCGATGATTGGGAAACACATACATCGACGTCATCTGCGTCTATCCACCCCTTGACAAAGACAGCAACGACCAATATGGCAAGCAGCGCCAGGAGACCTCTCCAAACATAGTACCAGGTCCTCAATGTTGCCTTTGACGGCTCGTCAATTGTTTCGTCGCCTTCTGAAGGTGTATGCATGTGTTGACGTGCAGCATCATGCGAGAGCAGCGGTGCACGCTCATCTGGCATAAGACCTTCTATGTCGCGTTGGGAAGGCATTACATTGGTGTATGCTGTAGAAGTGCGACGGTGTTCTTGTGGACGATAAGTACCTCCGTCCGAAGAACGTCGGCACTGATTACCAATCCAAGAAGCGGATGACGCGGACTCGGCTATACCTGCAAGCCGAAGGATAAGACCCACTTCTAAACTCGCGACCTCATCACGCCTTTCCTGTATTCCTCAATGCAAAGATGATACCCTGATCTGGTCTCTATGCTTTGCCTACGTCGCACGCATAACACACTCGCCTAGAAGCTTTGATGTCTCTTCGCCTTTGTCCATCTCCGCGGGCCAGTCGCGTGGTACGACCAATGGAATCCCATTCAAGCTAATGACCTCCCGCCTAGATATGAAGAACTCAAGGACCGAGATGTCATGCAAAATCAGTACAAAGGCCGCAAGAGATGTATCGACATTGGAAAGGTTGCATCATCCTCGTTCGGTCTTTTCAAAATCAATCAGGATGTCGCAGGGGCATCTCGCGACGCAGTAGAAACTTGGTGTAGGCAAAATCAGGACAAGCGCAGGATGTGTCAACGAGGAGGATCTCTAGCTTGAACAATCGATATTCGGCCTGCGATGTGAGGGAACAGCAGTCCTCTTTGGGTGAGCTCTTCCTATGCCACTTGCATGACCGCCTTGGTCGCAGATGGTATTACCATCTAGAGTAGAGATGAGTCTTGCTGCGAATCAATTTCAGTTAACATCAGGCGAGATGATCAGACTTTCACAGACCCTATTTGCCGTCGCTCGCATGATGAACGACCTTTGTGCATCGCACCAATCATAACCCTACTGGCGGCTTGGTCATCCACAGTCGCTGAAGTTCGCCGCGATCTTCCCCCGCCTTACCAACACCACCAACATGATCGTCTTTTCACTCACTTTAATCCTATCAAACCCAAGTCTTAATTCACCATGACTGAGCCACACGTCCATCCACAGCCGCATCTGCATCGCCATACGTGCTGATCATCGCGCTGTATATACATGTGACCTGAGAATCTGTTGGAGGCAAGGCCACCAGCCCCAATCTGATGCAAATACACATGGCCGGTTTTCTCGCCACATCCCCTCCTAGTAGGCACAATGCCACACCAATGAGATAATAGCTGCTGCGGCCGCCTTACTCGGCACAGTATCCGTTCAAGCGAGGCTGCTGCGCCTTGGAGTTCGGCTGGTCGGTGACCATTCCGCGATGCCTAAAGAAGGGCGAAGACCTCGTCCAAAAGGCTTAAACTGCACATCATCGCAAACCGTCTCCTGTATTCGCTGAGTTGGGTATCACAACCACTGCGATGACACCTCTTCTCCCAACCATGCTGTTCGCAGCTACCACTACAGCGCAAGTCACAACCTCCTTCTGGATGCCCTGCTTAGGTCTAGGAACACACAAAATCGGTTACTTCGGATCCGTCATCAACGCCAACAACACACATACCACCGTTCGTCGTCGACTACGACAACGGCACCGACACCTCCGCTCTCAATCTAGCCGGCGGCCCCCAAACCATGACCATCGATCCCACCATGTACGGCGCCGACCTTACACTCGATGTAGGTGGGGGTTCAGAAAACGAAGAATATTCCTACCGTTATTACTGCGAATGGCCCATCCCCGAAGAAGCAGATTCATACCAAACATGCACCGTGTCCTACAATCTAGAGCTTGCCAGTCTAGTTGGTGTTTTGCGAGCCCACCGTTTTTCCTCTCGACTACTGAAACGGCTTGGACAGTGACGCATGCCTACCCTGCATGCGGATCTGAGCCAGCGGATACGGAGACGGTTGAATAGACTATAAGCATTGGCTATGGCTCTGGTACTTTCTCCAACATTGATGTGCCGGCGTTTTTGCAGCGGAGTTTCTAGTGGCCGACCTGCAAAGGGGTTTTCTACCGGGCAGGACTTGGATGCGACGAGTGTTGAGACTTATTACCTTGTTATTACTGCGGGGACGGATAAGTTGGAGGCGACGCAGGCCGCTAGTCCGACTGTGTCGAGCGCTTTGTCTACGGGTACGGGTGGGTGGTCATGCGACGAGTGCTGAGGGGAGTGTGGCATCACCTGAAGTGACGGAGGGTAGTGCGGTGATGGTTACTGGGGCGCGGATGTTGGTTGGACTGGGTGCTGCTGTTGTTGCGTTGCTTGGTTAATCGTTGAGATGAGAAGGGAAGATGATGATTGGGGTAAGAATTGTGATGCAAAACTCATTTTGTCATTGTGTAATACGGATCTTGAATTAGCTTGATTTGGAACCCTAGATGATTATACGCATCTCTAGTTAACTACTGTAATTGTACTAGCCGTGAATCAGCTATGGGATCGAAAAAAAAAACGCAAAAGTCGTGACACAGAAACTGATGTATCTTAAATGATGAGAGATGATTGAAAGAAATATCTAGGACAGATGAGACATGAAGCCATGATAACTTGAAACGAAACTACATGTCGCAAGACGTACTACTCGCGACCATGCGCAAAAAATCGTACAGCCACCATTACAACGAGAAACCCACCGCTCACAACGCCCAGCCATGCTGGCCTAGTCACTTTACCAAGATCCAAAACTTTCAGCTACAACTAAAACCCAAAAGCATCCAACAAACTATTGGCATCCGGTTCATTAAACTGAGTTGGCGGTGGTTTCTTCTTCGACTCCTCTTGTTTCCCAGCGTTTTTCCGCTCCTCTCCACCCCCCTCATCCTTCTCCTCTTCACTCTCCCGACCCTCTTCCAACGTCCCCTTACTCTCCGCAAGCTCCTTGCTCACATACTCTCGTACCGGTAAATCAGCAACAACCAACGAACTCCTCCTGCGCAAAAGCTTTCTCGGGTCGAAATCAAAGCCCGCGGCAGTTTGATTTCTGCCAGCCTGTGATGAAAAGCTCTGTCGCAGCATCTCAGGGCTAACTGGTGGACGACCAGACACTGTTTTCGTTGGTAGTGGTGGCGGAAGTAAAAATTCCCAGTTTTTGACTAGATCCAAGGCGAGGACGTCGCACCCCATGCGATCGTACAGGCCGGCCGTGTGCAGTACAAAGTCCCATTCTTCGCGCATGCCAATCATAGTGGCGCCTCGTAGTGTTTGGAGAGACTTTTCGCGCAGCTGCTTGTACAACACTACTAGAGCTGGATCATCGGTAAGATAGGACTTGGCTGCTGAACTGGGCGGTTCGGAGGTTTTAAGTAGAGTTGTTAGTGGGGTGACAAGCGAGCGGACTGCCATGTCTTTCTTGTTTAACAGCCAGTATGCCCATGTCGCTAGCCATCGGTTTCCTTCTCTGGCGGCCTGTGGCAGGATCTTGTCCCTCAAGAAGTCTAATAAAACGGGCGAATCATCGCCACCGTAGACGCGCGCGACTGCTATGGCGAGTTGTGTGTCACCGAGCTGATTGTGTAGGACGCTGACAGCATCTTGTAGGTGGTCTGCAAGTAGGAAGAACGACGCAGCATACTCGAACCTCCTTCTACCCATGAGTGCGTACGCGTTCTTGAGAGCAGAGGTTTTCCACCGTTCTTCATTGAAGTTGTTCGATAAGAGGCGATAGGTCGCGCCCTGTTCTCTTGACCAAGTAGCCATGCGCCAAAGACCGACTAGGACTGGTTTCTTCCGGAGAGCCATGTAGTAGAGTGCGCAATCGACGGGGTTCTTCTCTTCAGTCTTAGTGTATTCATTCCGAGCGATGACCTCGAACTGGGCGCGCTGTGGATGTGATTAGCAAGTTCTCTTAAGGAGGAACGGCGTACTGTACCAATGCGTTGATGTCGGACAACCACATGAAGACCCCGCATTCCTTTGCGTGCTGCCACACCATCTTGCCGCTAAAGTGTCTACTAACAAGGTCAACCAGGATATCCTGGCTTCCTGAGTGAAACGCCCAGATGATCTCGCGCCATGATATCGGGCCCTTGTGAGTTTCGCTCAGTATATGATGACGGAAGAACAACAAGAAGCGACCAGCATTATCATCAATCGATCGGCGATGTTTCTCTACCATGCCAATGCACTCGATGATATCGGCTAAGCGAAACTGTTCGCGACTGGACAAGAGCGGTATCCGCTTCGTAGTCAAGATATCTTTCAGATTAGAGGCGACTTCTTCGGTGACAGCTTCGGGTTCGCTATCATCTGAGAAGTCGGCGTATGACGTGTGGACCTCTTTCCGCGACGCAGTCATTTGAGTCTGTCGAAGTTAGTTACCTCCGACTAGAGCTGTCTGTGTCCGTACCTCAGCATCTGAGAAGTCCTCAGGTGCAAACCCTAACGAGCTGTCCAACTCTTCACCTTCGGTCCAGAACTTGAGTGTGGTGTAGAGACGTATCAGGATACGCTGCACGAGTAGCAGCTTGCCAGCCAATACGCATTGTGAGAGTAACTGGGGATGGTACGCGGGAAGAGGGCCGTTGAGTCGACTGACCGCATTGAAAATGTCGATAGATGCTGTTTTCCGCGAAAACGTACGTAAACTAGGAAACAACCCTTCCGACACCTGTACATGTTCGTCTTGAATGAAGAGCTGGTTACCTGCGCCGATGACCAGGTTACCACTGCCCAGCCATACCGAATCGCCAATCGGATGAGGCGTGATGTCGCGAATACGCACATCATGGATTTGCACCCAAGACGGGCCAGCGTTGAGGTAGTCATATCGAAGCTGAGCGTAAATGACGACTCGGTGGGGGAAGCCAACTGCAAGAATTGACTGGTTGTCAGGGGTAGAAGACCAGTCGAGGTCCTGGATGATGCCATTGCCTTTAAATTCTTCCTCATACTCCAGCTGGGCACTTCGCGTATTCCATATAGTAAGCGTCGTTCGATCGGCATCGACCAACGCAGCTTTCCGAATCGACGTGCCACTAGCAAGCGATGGGCTCTTCACGCCAGTCTCGACCTCGGAAGTCAACAGCCAGTCCAATTTTTGGTCTTCGACGTTGACGCGTGCGGTCCACGACTTGATGATTCCGGATGTTGTGTATGAGATGGCTATGTCTCGCGCAAAGGTGTCGAGGAAGCCCGAGATGACGGGTGCCGTGCCAGCAGGATCTACAGGTAGTACAAAGGCAAGATCGTCACCCGATCCAAGGTCAAACGTTGAAAACACCTTGAGCGCGATCTTCGAATGACCATTGGTATAGCCATTGACATGCCCAATGGCAGATGGCTTGCGACCGGTAATTGGATCTCGCTCTGGTGTTGGCAGTGTTACCTCCCAGCAGATGCCTTTCATTTCGGCACTGATAGTGGCGATGTGGACACACTTTCCGCCAGGTTTTAGCTCTGGTATTACCAGGAGACACAAAGGCTTACCCTCGAGCTTGTAAGCGGAACGTGTCATTTCAACGGCTTCATGGGCACGGGTATCCCAAAGTGAAATCTCATTATGGTGTAAGAAGACGACAAAGTTACCTTCCTGTAGGAGAGCTGTGCGGTGTATGTGCTCGGATACTTTGACACTGCTGTGCCGATGTAGTGTCATGCCCTGGTCGCTCTGTCGCTGTAACCATACAATACATTCATCAGTGGTGGTTCGAGATACCAAGGCTCTTCCGCTAGCTGTACGATTGACCTTCTTAATGGCATGCGAATGGCCTGTCCACATTGCTTTCCGCTGGATGCGTTGAGGTTGTGATGAAGGGTCGAACAGGTAGTCGATGCGAGACTCTAGCCATTCGATGCGTCCGTCAAAGTGATGCGATAGCAGTGTCAGCTCGGAGTCGGGTTTATCGCCGATGAAAGCGTAGAACTGTACATTGTCATCCATGGGCTTCGGTTCCTTGGCGAAGTGCAGGTGCAGTCCATCTACATGCGCAATGTTGAAAACATCGGTGACCTTCTTCTGTTTTGCTCCCACATTTTCAAACCCCCACGCGGACATGTTACCTCTGTCATCCAGCACAACGCAAATCTCAGGGTTGCGATTCGCAACTTCTATCAGGTGATGCAGCGCGATGCCGTGATCTTTCTCTTCTGCTGAGGCCTGTTGCATCGCTCTTTCCGTCGCGTGTGTGAAGTGTTTGCCGTCGATAAAGAAGGCATATCTCTTCGTTGGCTGATGCTTCAACGGCACATGTCGCGTCATTATCGACTCGACAAGATCCACTTCAGCCCACATGTGCATGCCATCTACTCCGTGGTGTTCTCCCGGTACCCAGACTCGCACCTTCTGGTCTGCGCATATCGTGTACAGTACGTTGTCGGTAGATTGGTCCTTGGTGTGTGGGGGCCGCCAATGCAAGCCTGTAATGGGTTTGGGGTGTGGGAGGTAGAAGTAGTCGAAGCTCTGGTCGGCCGAACCAAACGACGTGCGCCGCCATATCTTCAGGAGCCGGTCGTACCTGCCTGTTGAAGCTATCAACTCGGCGTCGGGCGAAAAGTGGGCGAATTTGACGGGGTTCGCTAGCTGCTTTGTCCATATCCGTTCTATGTCGCCGCTGTGGGTGTTGAAGAGGGTGAGGGATGCGCTGCCGGCGAGCAATTCGTCGGGCATACCCCATGAAAGCGTCATTATTGAATCATGGGCGTCGCAAAGGGACATGCTGCCCTGTTGCGACCACTGCACACATCAGCAGTCATTCCCAGCTTCCCCTCGATGTGTGCCCACCTTGACAAGACCCTCATCTTGCCCATATGGCCGGTATATGTAAATGCGTCGCGTCGAACATGCTGCGAGTTTGCCGGTGCCTTGATCGATGGCGACTGCTTCAAGCTCGAACTCCTCGTCCATGTAGATGGTTTGGAGGACGTGGTTGGGTCGATCGAGGACGATGAGCGCATTACCGGACATGTACACCTATACGAGGAGAATGTCAGCTTCGATACGCGCCGCACCGTGTGTAGCCATACGATTATCTGAAGGCCTTCCCACAGGCCATGAGCCACAGCTTGGAGCTTAGCCTGGGGTCGCCCAGGGAGAATACCGCGCATAGAAATGATCGAGCCCTGCTACCGTTGGCTGGACATTCTCAAGCTGTTTGTTGGCATCAAGTGGCTTCTGGTCGGAAGTGGTCTTCGTGGGCTTCTATTAAGCTTTCGGTGTCTCGCGGTACGACTGTGCGACGCCCCGGAGTGCTGAAGCTCACGCGCACGATCCACGTGGTATGTCGTCACCTCGCGCATCAACAATCTGAATTCCAACAAAACTTGGGACGCGCCTATTGCATGGAAGCGAGCCCGAACAGTGTGACAGAAATCCAATGCGCCGAGTTGGGCCGCATGTGATTGTTTGAGGACACGATACATAGTATATTGTTGATGCGGGAGGTTGCCAAGGCTCCGCAGCGCGTCTCGGAATCGGAATCGGAATCAACGGCGCTAGGCCAATTCTGGTGGCGTAAGTTGGCTCAATATCTACCAGCTCTTGGAGCATCGCTTGGAAGCTAGGTAGACACGTCTCTGTGGTATCTAATGTCTAAGCCTGTCTTCTTTCGTGTCCGCAAATGCCCCTAGGCCATCGTTCTTTGCACTTTCCCTTCAACATCGCCCTGTTCCCCCTTGCCCTTCCACTCCACCGTTACAGTAATACCTCGATCATCACCCTTCTCCTTCGCATACGTCAAGCTACCCTCCAACACCGCGCCACTCTTATATGCTTGCTTCTCCGCAACCTCCTTGTCCAGCAGCAGTACCGCCTGATGCCAATGTGTTGGTGTGTTGCTCGGTCCCGTCGAGAAGCCCAGGCCCGGAATACCATTTTTGCCCCAATTAACGTTATCTAGCGTCTTGACATCCTGTGAGCTGTCCGGATGGATGAAGATGGTGTCGAACCATATCGCAATAGCCTGGAGAGATGTGATGTCGTCGTCGAGCGTCATGCGAAGAGGAACCTTGAAGCTTAGGTCTTGCACTGACACAGTCTTCATCTCTAACAGATGGCTCGTCGCACTGCCGCAAAGCGCCTTCTCAGGAACATCGAAGACACCGATCTCGTGTGTGTTGAGCAGACCGCCAGGGATCATGGGTGAAAAGTCGAAACCATAGATGTCTTTCCAGAACTTCTCACTTGTGCTGTCTGCTATCCAGTCGGCATCTGAGATCGGGGCGAGACGGATGTTGCAATGAGAAGGTACCATTATGCCATCGGGCTTGAGGTACATGTCTCGTGCGCGCAGAACGGAGTCCAACATTCCTTCGAAAAGGAGACCGTAGCCCATCCATTCCGAAATGATGATGTCGACTTTTTCCTTGCCGATCCGCTGCTGCGTGTTGAAGTCTTCCGCGCGACCCTGGATTAGTTCAATACGATCTTGATACCCGTTCTTTGCAATAATGTCCTTGGCGCGAACTGCGATGGCAGAGTTGTCGACTGCAAACACTTTCTTCGCGCCTGCTCGTGCACAGAAGAGGGACAGAATACCAGTACCACATCCAACATCCAATACCGTCTTTCCAGCAAATACTTCGGCGTTCTTCTCGATGAAGTCACGGTATCCTTCTGTTCGTACCCGGTCCTCGATCATCTCACGGTGGATGCTGTTGCCTTTGTACGATTCGAAGTAGTCCTGATCCCGATCGTTGGTGAGCTTGATCTTGGAAATGTCCTCTGGCATGTCCTTGTGCATCTTTGCCTCGTATTCATCGTAGTCGATGGCTTTGCTGTCATCATCCGGCATGAGATCCCCAAGTTCGAATAATAGGGCATCATCTTCTAAAACTGGCTGCAGGTATTTGTCGCTCGTGAGATCATCGGTGGTTACTTTGATACTCTTAGGATCCGTCCCTTTCTGTGCTTCTAATCGGAGATAGTTGATCAGCTTGATAGTAGTAATCTCGTCCGCGTCTAGCACAGGCAGTCAGTGGTCATCCCAAAGGGGTAAGGCGCGGAAGGTATATATGAGTGTTGGGAGCCGTACCGGGTCCGAGTCCTTTGATTGTAGCGGGGAGATCAAACCTGTGCTCAGCTTTGTTATGCTCTACCATGTCCGACACACGAGTCCATTGGCGATCCGAGAATAGATCTTTGAAGCTGGTCGTATCCGGCTCGCTTGCATCTTCGACGATGCTGCCGACTGAGCTTGCGGTGTCCGATTCAGTGTCTGACATGTTGCCTGATGTGACCACTGAATCTGGCGTGAGTGCAAGTGTTTCGAATTCTGCAAAAATCGCAATGAGTCTTGATGTCGCGTCAAGTTGCCTGTGGTGGGGGAAGGCTCTGCGGTTAGTGTGTGCTTTTGTGGGCGAGGCTGCGGGATAGGCTTGTCGGGCCTGCCGTATCTTGTCTGACCTCCCACTTCCCGTTCCATCAACACTCATCCTCTTCATCCATCCATCAGGGCTATCGGCATCCCATGACAAGTCGGACTGTGGCATCCGAGATAGCACCACGAACCTTCTCTCAACCCTTACGCTAATTCATATCGCTTTTTGCCGCCGATGCGACTATTCACGCTTTTCATCATGCGACACAGCACCAACCCGTCATCATTACGGCAAAAGTCAGGGTTGCTCTCCATGAAAAACGTAGCGTAGCATAGGATGCCGTCACCTGTGCATGTTGGCGGACGAAATTTCTCATAGACGGCCGCTCTCGCTGGCTTCTGAAGCGCCTTCATCGTGTTCTTTAGTATTTGCTACATCACCAGAACCAGAACCACAGGTGATTAGAGTCGGGTACATGAATTTCAATGATTGAGGATTCTTCTCAGTTTGCTCTTCCAGTATACTCCACACGCAAAGTCAGCATCGTCGCTGAGTATTACAGTCGCCTTATGGTGGACTCTTCCGAGAAGCTGCATCAGAAAAACCTCAAGGTTTCGTTCGAACACTCTTAGGAAATGTCAAAATGTCAAGGAAGCCTGAGATCAGCAGCTTGCTGCTACTAGTCCACCCAAATTTTGAATCTGTCAAAATAACCCCCCCCCCCCCCCCGATCTCGACATCCACCCCAAGCTCCAGCCGCGCCTTCACTACACAGACCTCGTGTCTATGAGCCACTCCTGGGCTCTAACAAGTGGGTTTTACATAACCTCACCTCAATCCTCCTCAAGCAGCTGACGGGCAAGCTCGATTGCGTTTTCAGTCAGGCGTAGCTTCTTAGGCTGGGGATGGCTGTCGGCCTCCAGGTCCTCGGCCTCATCTTCGTTGTCTCCGTTGTCCGAAGTCTCACTAGCTTCGCTACTATATCCGTGTTCCACTTCCTCTTCTTCGCTGTCTTCGCCAGAAATATCGGCCTCCTCGTCGCTGTCAGAAGCCGGTGCACCGCGTTTACGCTTCTTCGAGACAGGACCTGTAGACGCCTGGTTACCGGCACCGCCATCAGAGTCATCATGAATCACGTTGTCGTCGCCAGTCTGGGTGCCCACAGATCGGAACTTGCTCTTGTAGGTCCCCATCCTGGATTTGCGCATGCCCTTCCGGTGATTGGTGCGCTTCTCCACGGGAAATTCTGTCAGGGGAATGATGTGTGTGGGATACCGCTCATCATGGCTAGCGACGCCGCCACCCTCAATGAACAACCGAAAGTCTCGGGCGTTTTCGCGAAGATACCACATGGTATTGTTCTTCGTCTCGTGAGCAGACGTGATCTGACCTCGCAGAGCGTCTAGGCCACGGCCTTTTCCACCAACCGCGTTGATCGTATCAGTAATAGCGCTCAGATCGGAGGTTGATATGCTGTCGTAGGCATCAACACCGTTCGCGTGGACAAATGCGTTGATGGCAGTGTACATAGCGCAAAGCTCTCCAACCGTCCAATGGTCACGCGTCTTCTTTTTCTGGTAGTCGGCGTTGGAACGGCGTGAGATTTGGTCGATCCACTTGTTGTATGCGTCTTTCCACGTCTTATTGTTAGGATTGATGTTGTTGAGCTTCGATGAACCAATGTGGATATGCTCGTACGCGTGGCTACGCGCATTGAAGCGACGAAGAGCAATGCTGGGAGTAAAGACCTCGTGCTTGCCCTTGAACGTACGCTCCCAACGGTAATCGGCAACCTTTTTCCATCGCACAACGACATCGCTCTTCTTCTCTTTGTCCTTTTTAGGCACCTTGCGACTATCGAGATCGGGGAAGAAGATGGTTGCGCCTGGTTCGTACAAGTCCTCGTCCGCGGAGTCGCGCTTCTCCGGAATTACATCCTTTTGTGTGAACCAGCCGCTGCCGTCAGGCATCTTGATCCGGAACGTAGCCTCAATCTTGGTCGGGTCGGTGTCGTGGGGTGCGAACGTCTCCATGGACGTTAATTCCTTGTTGATGAGTGTTCGACCTGCATATGGTGCGGGATCGTCGGACAGTTCGCCATCACTATCGTCGTCAAATAGAACAGTATTCGTGAGGTGTTCCGACGAGCTGGTGGCTGGCACCTTGCCCTTGTCCTTGCTCTGTGGTGTAGGCATTTCACGTTCACTCGAAGCATCGTGGGCAGGGCTACCAATCGGTGTTGTCGACATCCTGTTCTCTTTTTGTCCTCTTTCAAAATAAGATTGGAAGTGCGGCAAGTTTGGTTTTGGCGGCGTGGAGGTATGCACCGGATGGATGTGAAAGACCTTCAGGAAACCGTCAGTTGATGCGCGCCAAAAGTTCAGATATGTAACGAATATTCGCGTCGCTCGCATTTCTCGGACTTTGTCTAGAAAGCCGAATATGACTTACTGTCGCAGTAGTTACAGTATTTGCGGAGAATCGCTGCTCTCAAGAGACAAGCAGTCCGATTGATGTTTTGTGATCAGATGTACTTCTAGGAAGTTGTTAGTCTTGTGCAAAATGTTGAAAGTGCGGAAGCTGAGCGGTCGTAACCTACGGCGCAGTCTTGTTCACTTCTGGTGGTTAGAGTCGCGAGGTCAGTCGTGCAAAGCTCGTCGAGTACAATCCTGATTGTGCGCTTGACGGTGTAGTTTTGATATCTTCGGATCGTTCAGCGTGTTGGAGAGCAGAATTTCGAGCTACTTAGTGGTTTTGTGCGTGGTCACGGGGAAGATTATCAGAGATCTGCGCGAAGGGGAGGGAAAGTTCGAGATTCCAAGACAAATCATAACAAATCGGGGCACTCTACGTCACATATTAGTGGGGGAGGGGTTTATTCACTTCTTGAGAGATGCATTTAGTCACAACTCGTAGTCGCTGGTATATCAGAGGCGCTGCTGATGGTGCGCGTAGCGGGAATAATGAAAACTTCGTTGGCGCGAGGGATAACAATAAGGATATACAGCACCGTGAGACTATCTGGACTCTATCTGGACTATTTGAACTGGGGTTTGAGTTCACGCAAGCACGCATTAGAAACGGTCAAAGGGTAAAAGGTTCCGAAATATCTACCTCCCCACGGTCGTCAAGTGCCTATTGACGTACACGTATATTTGCTACTCTCTTGACTCAGTCAAAGCAGTATCTACCTCAAACGCCCAGACTTGTATCTGCCAACATGCTAGCAGCAAGATCAAGGAAGACATTCTCGCAGTACTCCCTCCAAACCCATGTAGCACAGCTCAAGCAATACCATAACAACCTTAATCTCGACCAATGAAAGCCTTGATGGCACTCCATATCCACCTAGAAGTTTCGCTAGATCACATTTAGGTTAAAAAAACCAGGTCTGTAAGATAGCGTCACATGAATAGAACTACTAGGCAAACTTTGGTTCTTACATTGGAAAGATTCATTTTCTGTGTCGATATCTAGGCTTCGCGAAAAGTGACGATTTTATAATGCTCAATTTGTATTCCAATGTCGCGGTCCCGAACAACCACAGCTTTCACGCTCCTCGTACTACGACTATATCATTACTGGGGCTTCAAGCAGTGGACACCCTGTTGTTCCCGTTGAATGCTAGCAGGTTCACCGAGCCCTTAGCATCCGTCACAACGTTTGGCGTAGCCAGCTCGTACACCCTTGCTTTCACAGCCGCAGCAGTCGAAGGCCCCTCGAGACCACGAATATACGAAACCAGACCAGCGACATGGGGAGATGCCATAGAGGTACCGGTCAGCACCCTAGATCCTGAGTCGTCCAGGTGGGACGCCGATACTATGTTCGTTCCTGCAGCGAAAATGTCAACCACGGGACCGTAGTTGGAGCCTCCACCACCGCTGTGCCTTTTGTTATCAATCTCAACGTTTCCGACGCAGATAACTTCGGGACAGTGGGCTGGCGAGTAAAGTTCGGCGGGTCCATCACTGTTTCCTGCTGCTGTAACGACGAGTACACCACTCTCCCAAGCTGCAGTTATAGCAGCATCCCATATTGGATCTTTCTTCGACCCGAGCGAAACGTTGATGACTGCTGTGTTTTGTCGGGCCTTGGAAACAATGTCATTGACCGTCCAGTCAAACCCAGCAAGAACATCTGATCCGCTTCCAGTGTCGCCTTCCATGACCTTCACAGCCACGATTTGGGTTTTCTTGGCGACGCCATACGTTGCGCCACCAACGGTTCCAGCTACATGTCTAGGCTGTGTCAGGGGGCGAGGATGCATGTGTGAGGGAAGATGACTTACGTTCCGTGGCCTTTAGTGTCCTTGTCAGTGGATCCCTGTATGGCATTGAAGCCCCAGATTGCTCGTCCCTCGAAATCGTTGTGAGTAACACGAACGCCAGTGTCTTGATGAGGATGTTAATACTAAGCAAGGTTCTACAAGATCCGCCTAACTTACCGATAACATACGAGAAGGTACCTTCGCCCGCACTGTCGTCGTATACGTAAGTGGCTCCTGGTGTACGAGAAGAAATACTGGCCAGACCCCATGGCGCATTCGTTTGATTTACATAAGCGCTAATTCTCACGATAAAGTCCGGACTAATGGTGAGGACCTAAAAATGATGTCAACATGAGATGCTCAGATTGTTCGGCAATCCAAGTCTGCTTACTTCAGGCAGAGCCTTCAGTTCTTCGATCGTTGCATCATCAAACGACCCAGCATAGGCTTTGAAGTTGCCGAAGCCGTACTCACGCTCCACTGGAGCACCACCTGGACCATCGTCACCTCGTCGAGCCAGGTTGCGGGCATATATGCTGCGCACTTTGTTGTGGTGGGCAGCAATCGATGCAATATCGGTGTCAGGCTTCAGTTGAACGATGTATTTGCCAGGGATAACCTCATCCGCTCGAGGCGCGTCGACGGGTGCGGCATGAACGAGAAATGTAGCTGCTGCAGCGGCTAACGCTGTGATACAAGTAAAGAACTGCATCGCGATTGAAGGTAAAGCGTTTGTGAATTAGAATCTACTTGCCCAACACTACTGGACTATGCACGCTTTTTGACTTGCACCAATTCCATTGCATAGACTACTGTACAGGAAATCACTAACTCAAGCATTCCTTATCGTCTCTTGACTTCTGCCTCTTCGGGTACAGGCCCCGCTCTAGGATTCGTATAAGAGACGATTTGCTAGGGGTAGTTGATGAGTATTTCCCGAGTCATGGGCGGTCAAGACGGCAAAGCAAGGGGGATTTTGGAAGTAATATGCCAGAAGGAAGGCATCCCTGTTCTTCTGGCTAGCGGGTTTCCAATTCGAGCGCATCCACCGGGCGCTAAGCGATGAAACACGGGAATCGGCGTCGTATTTTGTGGGGAGATGGAATGGGAATGGGAGATAATGAGCACGCCATGTTGCAAAACGTATATTGCTCTTTTTTGCCGTTGTATCTAGCTCTGTAATAGGCTAATTTCCTTGTATGTGGGTATTGTTTATCGGTAACCCACATTGCATCATTCCCTCCGCCACAACTTCTATTGGCCCTCAACACTGCTAGGGCTCCCTATCTCATTGGCAAGACAATATACGATTTGCAACATGGTGTAGCGGGAAAGCGGCCCTCCCCCAAAACATGCTAGATGCCTCGGCAACTCACAGCGCACCGAGGCCTTTTACTGTTGGAGCATGGCAACACTCAGCACCACAACTAAATATTCGTGTCGCAGGGAACATCCTAAGGTTGTGAGGTAGAAGTCGTGTGTACGGCTTGTTGACTCCTTCTTGACAAAAGCAGCACTTAGCTTGTTACGCCTGTTTACTTAATCGGCGAAGTCAACGTACACCTTTTCCACACCAACCTAGCATTTACCATCATCGTATAAACGGCTCTCTTTTGCCCAATTCGCTGACATCAGTTCCTTTTCATGGTCTTGATGCAGGACGCGGATGATTTCCGACTCTACGTTGTCTTCAATAGTCTTGACAGCCTCTCTACCAAGCTCCCTATTCTCCACGTCGTCGTTGTCGTCTCCTCTACGCTTGCGCTTCTTCTCGACGGCCGCAGGGATTCTGACAGCCTCCCTAGGCTAGTGCTCCTCATTCGAAACCGCCTCACTGGTACCTTAACCCTACCAAACGCATGCATATACAAGGCGGCTCGCCTTTTCTAAATTGTAAAACCCAATGGCAAGACGGACTCCAGAGGTAGTCATTTAAGATTATACCATACTTGTATTATAAATGAACATTATGAGGGACTTTAAAATGCTTCACGACTAGAGAACAACATGAGAGAAAACGAGCTTTTTGCTGTCACTTAAGTCTCAAGGTCGTCATTAAGTTTCAAGTAAAGGGCGCAATGGCATGGTTGTATCATCCAACAATTGGAAGCCGTCACTGGTCAGGCTGACGAGATTTTCACGTAGTGCAAAGCCATGGAGCTCATCCTCGCGTACACCAACCAAGACAAAGGGGATGGACAATTCGAAAACCCCTGCAGCTATTGTGATTATGCTGTGTGAGCGGGTGATAAGAACTGGACATATTCTCGAGGAAGCAGCATCGGTGGACTTGCACAGCCTGTGGAGGCCATTTTCGGCTCAGTGTACCACGAGAGGAATACCCACTAAGTTTACACGTTGTCTGTCATCTAGCCGCAGAAGACTAGCCAGCACACGCAGTAAAGCTCTCCGCAGTTGTCACAGCTTCCAAGATCGAGAGCGGCGGGCTCAACGCAACAGAACCTGGTCAATGTTCCAGTTCGGATATGGCAACAAAGACCGACAAGGAACGAGACGCAATTTGTCGAGAGAAACGGACCTGGCATATGTAATACATGCCATAAGAACATGATGGCGAAGAGGTGACTGCGCGTATAGAATCCAATGTATGCCAAGCTATCTACCCAGACAACACGGAAGTCGAACGCAAACTGTTACCTGCAGAAATTGTGACCAGCGATATTTCACTGATGCGCCACAGGAACACAACAACTGGAGACATGAGCGAAGTGGATTACATCTATGGCATACTCTGTCTTCCGGTTCTCGCTCTGGCTACTGGTTCTTAACCTCGTTCTCAACCACAACATTAGTTTCTCGGTCTGATTTACAAGTTCTTTCTCTTCCTTCCTTGGCCAACAAGTGCAGTTCTTCGGCTTGCATTATCAGTATTTCTAGCTCTTCCATCTTGGCCTCAACTACTGCCGTAACAAGTTTCTCGTTGTATTCTCGAGTTCCACGCTGTACAAAGTTTCCGCTTTCGAGTTGACGACGATATTTTAAGAGAAATTTCGAAATCGGGTCTTCACGACGCATGTCTACTTCTTGGTTACCAATCGAGTTCTGATTAACACTTTTCAAGCACTTCTATACACGCGCTCGCTTCTTGAAAATTGGTCGTGTATCCATCGGGCTTTGTCCCGGCGAATTCATCGACTTTCTTATAGGTACCGCCATACTCATACACCTGCGATGCTTTTCGCGGCTTGCCAAGTAACCCTGCTCTTCCCCAGGTGTGCAAGGTCCCCGTCTCCCTATGGCGTCATACAACCATCGTGATGTTGCTCGTTTGCTCTTCAAGTACCTTCCTCACTCTTGACGCCAAGGCCCATAGCGCAAACGCTGTCACGACAAAACTCTCATCAAAGAGTCCAGTCGCGAAAAATACCACTCAGGTTGGGTTAAGCCGTTTGTGGACGAATTCGAAAACGCAAATAGCAATTACACAATGGCGAGCGATAAAAACGATCAGATTGATCTGACCGGCGCTGCCACGGGCAACGACGCCCACAACACTGCCGGGAGCAGTAAGTATAGCGTCGCCGCCAACGACTACAAAATCTCTCTACAATACTGACGTAACCCACTATAGATATGCGGACTACGTCTACCACCGACGAAGGCGGCCGTGTTGGTGAGCGCGCAACTGCCGGAGACACTGCGCCTCATCGCGGCAACGACAGCGAGGTAATGCCTACGCCGCCGATTCCATCCAGCGCTCCCTTGGATCCGGAGAAGTTACACGTTCTCCTGACATACTCCACTTTCCTGGCGTTGACTCGACACACTTCCAGGCCAGTCGTCGACTTGAACATGGAAGAACAAGTTCGACAGCTAGATGCATTTCTAGCTGGGGACGTCACCGAAGATGGTGTCGCGACACACTGGTCCACTGATAGTAGGAGTTCCGAGCGACTTCAACAGTACAAGGACTTGTGCAACCAACTCGTTCCGAATCTGACGGCTGCGATCAAGAAGCAGTCGCAGATCAACCTGAACGCGGAGCCTAAGAACCGCGCTATCGGCGACAAGAACCCCGAGCACCAATCGTTGTGCAAGCTCTTTTTAGCACCAAATTTAGTGACCATGTACGGAGAGTGGGTTGAGAAGTCGAGGAGGAAGGGTATCAACCCTGACTTCGATCCTTGGACGAACGCGGTGACGTATGGCAAGCTGATACAGCTTTTCCAATCGGTATACGAGCTTCAGTACAATTTTATAGACTGGCAACACACGCCACCTAAGCCAGTCTTCAACCAGACGCCTCACATGGGCGCTGAAGAGTTCATGCGCGTGATGGGCAACCGTGATCAAATCCGGGTTCAGCATTCCGTTGTCACCCGGCTCGGAAGGGTTTTCTCCCAGCTGGACGTCATCCCGGAGACCGCTGTCAAGTACACTAGGAGTCAGCTTGCCAAAATGTGGCGCGACAAGACCCGCCCTAAGTTCATCATCCCCGATCCTGTCACTGTTACTATCCCGCCTAGGCGGAGAGATACGCATTGGGTGAATGACGATGGTGTTGGGAAGATCTGGACACGCGGCGAATCGAGTTGGTCGCCCAACTTCAAGTTCATGGTCTTCGATAAGGCCACGAACGCATACGTCTATGGCCTTTTGGTCGATCTAGACCTCTTGGACAAGATGGACCTTAATGACGAGGCTTGGGTACTGAAGTACCGCAAGAAGATCTCCCAATGGCGCAATCGTGCAACCGGAGAAGCGACCAAGGTCCGCGATCACTGGGCCAATGAGGAGCGTGCGGTGGTGTACAAGTTTGCCAACACCTGGGTGAAGAAAAACGGTATCGACAAGTTCGTCCCTCGGCTCTGGGAAGGCAAGAAGAGTGCTCTTCAGGCTGCTCTGGTGAACAAGACTGGCCATACGCGCTCGAAAGAGTCAGTCTGTGCTTGGGCAAGAAAACAGATGACGGCGAAGCCAAATGAGCCTCTAGGCATACTCTACGCCAAGGGCCAGAAGATGGCTACACGTATCGACAGTGGTGAAGACGTTCCTGACGACGAGCGTTACCCAGAAGATGCTATCGATGTTGCAGACTTCTTGGCCAAGGCGAACCCCAGGAAGCTTTCCAAGAACAGCAGATACAGCAGCAAGCGTAAACGCAGTTCCGACGATGAGTCTGATAACGGCGACATTATGAACGACCCTCGCAACTTCAAAATCGACGGAGATTCGGATGACAAGGCCAACCTAGCAATAGAGGCTGGTGATAGCGACTCGGATGACGAGGTATCGCCTCCTCCTTCTCCGTCCAAGTCTAAGAAGCGACCCAAGCTCACAGCCAAGGGTAAGAAGCAACTCGGGAGAGCTATCGACGAACAAGACGCCCATTTCGCCAAGCCAAAGCCTCTTACAAAAGCTGAGATGGATGCGTACGTTGCCAAGCATGACGCTGAAGCTGCCGCATTCGAGGCCGATATGGTTGGCGATGGCGATGATGACGAGATGGACATGGATTCCGAGCTTGGCAATGCTGTGATAGAGGAACTGGTCGAGGAGGACGAAGACTAACAAACACATTGAGTGGCGGCGAGACAAGCAAGAAGGCCTACAGGGATCCGGTACAAGATGGCATGGATGTCCTACATTTTCTTGTCAGCGTTCCGCAAAGAACCAGGAGTTTGGCGTCGGTTTAGACGATAGCCTAATCTCCCTGATAGCAGTAATCGAAAAGCGTGCTTTTACGTACCTTGAATTGATCTTGCTACCGAGGTTACAACTGCACGGGTACAAGTAGTTGAGTGCAGAGTAGGGGAAAGATGCATCGTCGGTCCGGAGCAACTGTGCCGTGAGGAAGAGGCGGTCAGCAGGGGGCACGAGGGGAGTCTTTGGTAGTTAATCCCTGGAGGCGTTGAGGTACTATCATCACCCCGGCTAAGCGGAGCCAAGGCAGGACGTACTGTGTAGTGTAGGAGCTGCCCCGACTCGATGCGGACAGGTGTGGGTGTGGTTGACGTCCCGAGATGAACGTGACTCGCATGTCAAGACGGGCTCACAAGTGGAGGGATGGTGACATCAGCGCGCGCCTGGCGCCATGAGTTGCATTGAGGGCTCGACGCATGGGAAGGGCAGACGTGCAGAGGTGAGGTCGGTGAAGGTGGGATGCGGGGCCAGGGGCAGCAGCTGGTCCCGTCTTGATTACGCTGCAAAGGCGACTGTGGAGACGCTGCCAGATGCAGCTAGCGGGCTGCGGGCCTCGTCCAGGGCCTCCTGGATGCATGCTCCGGTCGAGGCGGTTGAGCAGACGGTTCCCTCTTGTGCCTGTCGCCGCTCTTGTCGCGCGCCGTCTCGTCTCGTCTTGCTGCGCCGCCGCCGACTTGCCGCCGTCGCATGAATGCAGCCTGGAGAGTAATACCCAGAGAGTCACAGCGAGCACCAACTAAAACCTAAAACCGAGCGCCAGCGACTCATTTCCACCCGCTTGAAACGCGCTCTAATACACCAGCACCGTCAGCGCCTTGGAACCGAGCGCCCGAAGAGAGGCTTCGGTCGTGTCAGACGGCGGGCACGCAAATCTCCGCCTCGTCAGATCCAATTGCATCGTGAAGACGGCAGCATGTCCACGGGGGGCATCACCATGGAGGCCAAAGAGGAAGCAGCCGGGCGCTCGCCGAGAAGACATGTGGACAGCTCGCCGCTGCCGACGGACTCGATGGTCACGGTGCCTCTCTCCGAGACGGACGGCCGAACACCAGAGGAAGAGGAAGCGCAAGAGGAAGCGCAAGAGGAAGCCGAAGAGGAAGCCGAAGCCGAAGCCGAAGCCGCGAGGGAGCCGGCGATGCGCCCAGCGATTGTAGTCGACGAGCAGAGAGCATCGTCACGACGCAATGCCTTTGGACGGCGTGCCAGCCAGGCGAGCATCGAGACACCCGCCCCGGCCAGCCCTACCATATCAGTGCGTGACACGGACGCGCCAGTATCGCCCAAGACAGACGCCAGGGCGAGAAGCACTAGCAATGGCTCGGGAAAAAGCGAAGAGGTCGACTGGGTTGAGCTAGAGAAAAAGGAAGAACAGGAGCCAGAGGGCGAGGAGGAGGTAGGCAGGCCACGCCCCTTGTGCTGGCCGACATGTTGCTAACACATCCAGGCCATGACTCTGCTCCTCGCACGCCTCGAGCAGGAGAACGACGCCATACTCTCAAACTCCAAATCCAACATGAAGGTCGCCCGCGCCCGCAGCCAGTCCCGCCCGCCCTCGTTCAACCAGCTGAAGCGCCTTGTGGCGGATGACACCTCCCAGTTGCGCTTCTCCCAGCTGCCCTCTCCACCGCCCATGACAGAACTCGAATTTTGGGCTGCTCTCGTTCGCGACTACCCACAAACGGTCCACCGGCTGCCCACGCTCTGCCTGAATAAGATTCGGGGAGGCATTCCAGCGCCGCTGCGGGGCGTAGTCTGGCAGAGTGCAGCAGGCTCGCGAGAGAAGCTGATCGAGGACCAATATGACTCCCTCTGCGGAGACTCGAGCCCGTACGAGAACATCATCAACAAGGACCTGGGCAGGAGTTTTCCAGGCGTTGACATGTTCAAGGACCCTGACGGCGAGGGACAGAAGATGCTCGGCCGCGTCCTCAAATGCTTCAGTCTGTATGATCACAGGATTGGCTACTGTCAGGGCCTTGGTTTCCTCGTTGGCCCGCTGCTCATGCAGATGGGGGACAAGGAAGCTTTTTGCGTGCTTGTGAGGTAGCGTCGCATTCCTTCGTGCGAACAACGCCAGTCTGCTAACAACACCAGGCTGATGGAAGACTACGACCTCCGCTCATGTTTCCTGCCGGACCTCTCCGGCCTCCACCTCCGCATTTTCCAGTTCCAGAAGCTGCTTCACCAACACATGCCCAGGCTGGCCCACCATCTCGACGAGCTAGATGTGCAGTCCGCCTACCTGTCGCAATGGTTCCTGTCCTTCTTTGCTGTCACGTGCCCGCTACCCATGCTGTTCCGCATCTACGACGTCCTATTTGCCGAAGGCGCTTCCGAGACCATCATGCGCGTCGCGCTCGCGCTAATGAAGCGCAACGAACAAAAACTCCTGTCCCTGACCGAGTTTGAAGACGTCATGCAATTGCTTTTGGGGCGCCAACTCTGGGACCCATATGGGCGGAAGGCAGGGTCGGCGGATGAATTGGTCGGAGATTTCGTTGGTTTCACAAACGACGTGACGCGCGAGAGGTTGCAGGGGTTGGAGCAACAGTACAAGGAAGCTCAGGAGAAGGATTCGTCCAAGCAACAAGTTCAAAAATCTGCCACGTCGTTCCTGGGGCGTTTGTGGGGTCCGTCCAATTCTTCGACCAAGTCGGTTTCACTTAGCCCGGGTCTGTCCGCGCCTTCACGACCCGTTAGCTTCCTCAGGCGCTCTGCGTCAAAGCAGAGTCTTGCCTCAACACTCAACTCAACTGCCGAATCCGACGCTTCTGCGGCGACACAAAGCACAGCCATGACAGACATGTCGCGCGCCTCCACTGGAGATGCGCTGTCGATGAAGTCGGGACATGGGTCCATGGCCATGGCCATGGGCGCTTCATCCAAAGATCGGGACTTGCATTATCAGATTGAGCAGCTGCTCATGTCTGTAAGTCAACTGCAACGACAAAACAGCAAGCTGGAAGCGGCGTTGCAGAAGCAGCGCGAGGACCGGAAAGAAGACCATCGGATTGTACGAACAGTAGTCGACAAAGTCCGGAAGAAGACCACCACCCTTGCAGCGCCATCAACCCGCGCATCGCGAAGGCGAACAACAATCACCTCTGCGCCATCCACTCCTCCATCCGAAGACGCTCCATCCGCCGAACTGACCGAAGAAGCCGCCGACATAGTAGAAACCTTAGAATCCCGCTTCCCCCATATCCAAACCCATCACCGCGCCTCATCCATGTTCGAAACCAAAGCCCTCCTCCGCGATTCCCTAAGCCGTACAAAAGAGCAACTTGCCAACGAAACCTTACGTGCCAACGGCCTAGCCCGCGACCTCTCGGACCGCGACGCCGAACTCCAAATCGCACGAGACGCGCTAAAAGACACGCGCCATAGACTCCAAGATAGCTACAACCAAACCCAGCGCCTCGAGAAAAGTCTTCAGGAACTAAGGCAAAACGCTAGAAAACAATCCGCAGCCGCCTCCTGGACAACCGGTGATCACAACGGAAACTACCCCCCAGACACACCACCTACACTTTCCCGCTCAGCAACCATGGACAGTGTATCCACAACAACAACAAACGGCCTCCGTGAACTCCGCCTGGGACGAGCAAATAGCCAGAAATCTGAACGCCAAGCCCCTCCTGCGCCTTTTGCCAAACGCTCCTCGTCTCTTGCTACGCAATCCGTTCTCTCGGCCACGGAGAACAACTCGCCTGCCGATAACGAAGCGCTCCTTTTAGAGCTGGTGAATGCGAAGACGGCCGAGGCTGTTGCGAGGCAGGAGTTGGAGGAGTTGAGAAGCAGATTTGAGACCATGAGGAGGGGGATGAGTAGTGGAGGAGGCGGTGGTAGTGGTGCGAGTTCAATGAGTGGGACGCCCACGCAGACTCCTGCTGTTACGCCTAGTCCTGTTCCCAAGGAGCCTGCAGCGGGTAATGGTGGCGGGTGGGGGTGGAGTGGGTGGAAGAGGACAGTTAGTAGTAATGCTGCAGGCGTCTCGTAGGGTGGGTGTGTATATATACTCATGACGTCTCAAGACTAGAGGAGGAGAGATGTGGCTTCTTCAACGCTTCTTCTTTGCCACGGGTGGGTGGCGGGAATGTGATGGCCGTTGTTTACTCTGGAATGTAATGTCAATTTTTGTCTTCCTTCGTCATTATCCACAACTCGTGTGCTTTGGTCTCTTGGCGTACACTTATTACCTATCGCCCTCCTTCACCAACGAGACCTTGACCTCATATGGCGCTCACTTTACAAATATTTGCTACTGAACACCTTCCCATAATTACTTTTTTTTTCTCTCTCCATAGATCCGATAATATCGGGGAAAGAATCCAGATCCACGTGTTCACTCCACACCACCCAAGCTCAAGCCCACTCGCAGGCAACCCCCCATACGATAGAAGACAAAGAAATCCAAAAACTCAAGTAAAGGAAACGGGTATCATTCGTTCCTCCCAAAAAAAAAGGAAAATCCTGACAACGCCCCCACCAGACATCCCCCATCAATAACACCCTCGTGAGGAGAACAGGGACTCAGGCACGGAAGTCACGTTGACGAAATCGTGTCATGTCGTGTCGTATCGTATCGTGTCGTTTGCACAGAGAGGAAACACACAAAATGAGAAGAAGAAGAGGAAGAAGAAGAAGAAGAAGACTTATCCATATCCACATTGGGGTTTTTTACTTTCCACACAGAAAACAACCCCGGTAACCCTTTCCCTCACTCCATTTCCCCTTTCAATCCCCACACAAGGCCGCCGGGTAAACGAGGGGAAAAGAAAAGAAGAAAAAAGAGGCGGACACAAACAAGGGGATCGCGAGGAAGAAAGAAGAAGAACGTACTGGTACTCTTACTGCAGTTGCCCATATCGCATTCCGATGACCCATCCAGCAAGCAAGCCAGACAAGCACTCCCCACAACCCCTCTTTCCTGCAGTCCGAATTCCCATCATTTCCCCCCTTCACCCAGAACAGAAAGAAAGAGAAAGAAAGAGAAAGAGATCTTACTTGTACTCCTTGCTAATCCCCATCTTAAGCACCGGTCTCTCAGCACCCGCCTTCCTCTTCTGCTTGGGATACGGTTTACCGGCGAAGATGGCGCGGAGGTTGGGGTTTGTAACGGCTCTCTTGATGACGTCTTTGCCGCGGTAGAGGGCTGGGCGTTTCTTGGTGGGAAGACTGCGTGGGCTGTTGTTTTCTTCGACGATGGAGGTCCGGGTGGGGGTGTTGACCATGCGGATTGGGGTGGGCGCTAGGGTGAAGGAGGATTGGTGACTGGCGGGGGAGATAGGGAAGAGGGGGCGGTGGGAGTCGGGGTAGATGCGGGTTAGTTTTGAGCCGCCGAAAGGTGGAGGGAGCTGGGTGGGGTTGGAGGTGACGTTGGAGGCGGCGAGCGTGGTAGTGGATACTGTGCTTGTCTCGGTGTTGACGGTGTCGGTAGTTGGGCGGGCGGCCGGTGCTTGACCTTGTGGACTACGGAATATGTCGGAGTTGCCGTGCCTGATAGGTCCTTGGGGCATCGAAGTGCGACCATTCTGACGAGGCATAGCAGCGCGACCAGGGGCTTGAGTTTGAGGACGGCGGCGCTGTTGCACTTGACTGCCACCACGACCACAGACTGCAGTGGAGCGTCTGGGGTTTACGCCTGCTCCTGTATTCGCGTGGAGAACCTGGTGGTCTCCTGCACCATGGGCGTCGTGGTGGGCTCCCTGACTGCGTGGAGCCATCTTGACCTTGAGGAGCTATAAGTTTAGCAAAACGTTAGAACGTCCCGGTGTGCCATGGGATATCCACAGTGTGACTGACCTGGAATAGACGTGGACTCGCAAAGGTTGTGATGTGCGCAGTAGTTGGTGTTATTCGCGGCGGGATGTTGTTGTGATGCTAAATTGGGTGTTTATATACAAACGGGCGATAGAAGCTCGGACCGGAGGCGACGACGTGGCTCCCCCGCATGGCGAAAGATGTTTCGGGGTGAAGATGAAGAGGAGCAGGGAATAAGGCGGTAGAGCTTGATCTGACTGTAATTCCTCTTCACTGTGGCGGCCTACTGGCAGCGTGGACCGGTGAGGAGTCGGAGGAAACCCAAGAGAGCAAACACCCATCCCGAAGAGCGCATACCCGTCCCAACGTACGATGAAAAATTCAGGGAATAGTCATAAGCCGTTGAGGGGGGCATAGCCGGTAAGGAAATGTAGGAACTCATCTCGACATGCAAACGCTCGTCGGATATCTACCGTATGTTCCATGGCAGTCCAGGTCTGTACATGAATGTGCAAGTCGGTTGGAGTAATGAGAAATGATCAGTACGGGAACGTTGATAGACTTGCGAGAATAGACGAAAAGACACGGGAAAGAAGATAGAACACAAAAGTAAGAATGTTGAATACGGACGACGGGAGTGTGGGGTCGTCTAACATACAGTACCTATAACGTCGGCTCGAACGTGTAGGATCGAAGAGGCTATCCAACCACTCCGACTACAAAAGTAAAGGAGGGAAACCCCCACAATATCGAACCCCTTGTGCAAACCAGATGCAAGAAAGAAGAACGCCAATAGAAAAATCCAATCCAATAACCAAACCGTTCAAACAGTGAATGTCAGGGGAATATGTAGCGACGTAGCCTTTAAGTGCGCCAGAGCAGCGCCGAGAACGTCCAGCCATGGGAAAAGAGTGGAGAAGAAGAGCTGTGGACAGTACGAAGGAAACCGATAGCATCTCCAACAAAGTTGCCTTAGATGTCCTCCATATTGCCCGCTGCTTCATCCTCGTCACCTGACTCGTAGCTGCCAACGGAGCTCATCTCGTCGTCATCGCCATCGTCTTTGTCAGAGTCTTCAGCGGTATCCTTGTTGGCGTACTTCTGGACGTATTCTGAATGAATTTTAGCTTGACTTCACTCCCCCTTTTGTTCTACATACCCTTCACCTTAGCGTCATAGCTTTTCGGGTCTCGCATCAGAAGCGCGGCAGCTTCGCCGTTGAGGGGATCGGTCGGGTTGGGGTATCGCAGAAGTTGAGGAAGGAAGACCTCGAAGATGTTGATCATGTCGTACATTGGCGACCATGTCTGGTTGATGACGTCGAGGCAGACGGAGCCAGAGCTGTAGACGTAAGCGAATACTCTCCAACGTATCTAAGCAAAGAGATGAATCGTACAGTTCGTCAATGTTGGGGTGGAATATTCTGTTCACAAAGCCGATGCTAGGACTCTTGTACGGATATTGATCAGGCAACTCGACGTGGATCTTCCAGAGACCACCCTCGAACGGCGCTGTGCTTGGTTAGCACTTGATGAGATATTTGGAGCCTGCCCAGCTTACTCTCCACTGGACCCTTGAATCTAACGTAAAACTCCTGCCTATGGTGTGTCAGTGTTGTCTCGGCGGATGCGTGTTCGGAGGCAGGATGGACCAACACTGTGCGTTGTTAGCCATGTGTCTGAGAAGAATCGGCGTGATGTTACCCACTATTATCATTGACCAGTGTCACCTCATAGTCACTCATCAGCCTGCCCTGCATTAGCCATCGACTCCGGGATTCGCCATAGGGCTGCCAGGCGCGTGGCGCGAAAGAGGCGAGTAAACCGGTCAACATACATCCTGTTCTCATGTCAACGCTCGATACTTATTTCGAAACCATGCGCAACCTACTTCATGACCTGTGCAATTCGAAAAGAGGCGTCGGTTAGCTCTTGTCCCTTGCTCATCTACCACTGGGGTGAAGGTCTCCACATACATCCGTCTCGATACGTCTCTTTGGCGAACTCATCTCGATGATGTTGCTGTAGGCCTTTTGAAGGGTCTCGCTCTCCTCTACTGTTCGGCTTCTTCTGAAATATGTACCAGGCTTGTATGGCAATCTGCAGCTCGCAGCGGGGCTATTGACAGCGGATGAGGGGCGCGTTCGTTGGCCGTTTGTAAGCGTTTTGCTGGCAAAGTACGGCTGTTGTAGCCCTGTATTCGTGTCGGTCTTTTCGAATGTGGGTTGCTGTCGTGTATTTGGGCTAGGATGTGTCAAAGGCCGGGAACACTGACGCGGGAGTGATGGACGAGGTAGTCGTGATCACGAGCATCGATGCGGGCAAGTCACGCTTGCGCACGTCTCCCCCGGCAGGTCATTATCGCCGAGACCGTGACGCGCCGTAGCTCTGCTAATTGTTTGGCTTCCATGCAAGCTAACGTTTGGTATGTCTGGTCAGGTATTATTATTGCCCATCGTGAATGAAGACTCCGAATGTCTACTGGCAGGCAGTACAGATGTGATAATTTCGAAAGGCTGCGTCTTCAGGTACCACCGACTACAACACAACGCCCCCGAGAGCATAGTTACGTCTAGGCATGGCGCAAACCTGTCACCCAGCGTATATTATACTGTCGTGACAAAAATACATGTCTAGGAGTCGTCAATGCCCTCGAGAGATTCTATCCAACTCACGAAATCGGTGGGAGATGCTTGCAATAGATCACTCGGGCTGGCGATGAGTCAACGAGATTGCTGAGCACAGTTGCCTGCCCAAGAGTTGCTCGAAGATCGTGAAGACTATAATCTACTACTGATGATGGCATCAAGTTCAAAGACGCTGCAACCGGTCCAACGGACATCCAATCACTGTGGAGCAATGCCGCAGCTTCCCCGAGATGCTGTCCTCAGTCATTCACCGCTGGTTGGAAGGACGCATTCTGTATGTTGAGTATACCGCTGAATACCACAGTATGGCAAAGCAGAAAGATCAAAGAACTTCGTCACGGTATGTACATAGTCGTGACCAAAGGCAGGCCAGGCCGTACCGAACGATCGACTCGCCGAAGGTACACACCCCTGGCGTCTCGGCGGCGGGAGGCTGACCCTCGGTTCTTCCAAAACTCCAAGGTTAGGTATACAATCTTCAGCGCAGCTTTCTGCACATGTTGCTTAAAAGCAATCTCCCTCCCGCCCTAGAACCATGGCTTACGAACACACATGCGCGTCGTCCGCAGGGGCTCTAACAATTTTTTCCACGTCCAAAAACCCCTCCAACTCCACATCTGCGACACTCCCGCCATGTCGCGTGCCCTCATAGACGTGTTGCGAACATCTACCCGCTTTATCCAAACAACACCACGTGTATACCCTTCGTCGTCGTCGTCAATATGGAAAACCACACTGCCTTGCCCACAAGTCCGATGGAGTTCCCATTCCCCACTGGGCTCCGCGCCAGCAAACGCCCGTAAGCCCGTCACCATCAACACGCTCCAGAATCTCTACCGCAAGAACGAGCCCATCACCATGATCACCGCGCACGACTTCCCCAGCGCCCATGTCGCCGACCACGCCGGAATGGACATGATACTAGTTGGCGACAGTCTAGCCATGGTAGCACTAGGCATGGAAGACACGAGCGAAGTGTTGATGGAAGAGATGCTCCTACACTGCAAATCCGTGGCGCGCGCAACAAAAAGCGCATTCACAGTAACATATCCCATACCCACACACACACACCCACCCACACACACCCACACACCCACACACCCACACACACACACACACAACATCCTTTGATCCACTAACTCTGAGAAAAGGTCGGCGACCTCCCCATGGGAACCTACGAAATCTCACCCACGCAAGCCCTCGAATCCGCCATCCGCATGATAAAACTCGGCCGCGTCAAATCCATCAAACTCGAAGGCGGCAAGGAGATGGCACCCACCATCGCCAAGATAACCTCGGCCGGCATCCCAGTCCTCGCCCACATCGGCCTCACCCCGCAACGACAAAACGCACTAGGTGGTTTCCGCGTCCAAGGCAAATCAACACACACGGCGTTGAAACTCCTCGACGACGCTCTCGCCGTCCAAGAAGCCGGTGCTTTCGCCGTGGTACTAGAAGCCGTGCCCGCCCAAGTCGCCGCTCTAGTCACCAGGGAACTCCGTATCCCCACCATTGGCATCGGAGCGGGGAACGGCTGTTCAGGCCAGGTTCTCGTGCAGGTTGACATGTTGGGGAATTTCCCGCCTGGAAGATTTTTACCAAAGTTTGTGAAACAGTATGGGGATGTGTGGGGGGAGGCGCTGAAGGCTATTACGCTGTATAGGGATGAGGTCAAGAGTGGGAGTTATCCGGCGGAGGAACACACGTATCCCATGTCAAAGGAGGCGTTTGAAGAGTTTAGACAGGTAGTTGATGAGGAGAAGGAGAAGTCGGGTTTGTTGTAAGGGCGGATGCGGATTTCTTTCCGCTCGTGTGTCAGCGATATCTGCCAGCATACGCTTACACTACAGTACAAAGATTGCTTAGGCAACCAGAACTGGACGCTACACTAACGTCTACCGTTACTCTACTGCGTAGTTGAAATCGCTGATAAAGGCCGTTAACCCGATTCATTAACAAAAAAAAACTAAAAACTTCTTAAGCTCTACAAACTCAAGTTCTCTTTTCTTCCAGATCCACATCTCACCAACACATCAACCCACATAACCTTCTACCCTAAACCCCCAAGATGCTTCAGCGCTCTACTAAAACCGCCCATCCCCTACCCTCGTCCTCGCCCATCACCCGCCAAGGCCCTGCAGCAGTAACATACCACATCCCGAGCACCCCTTGCCCCTTGCCCAAAACAACAATCTCCCTCCCCCGCCATTCAACATGGACCTCCAGTCTCCACTTCCACACCATACACACAGAACACCTACATCTCCTCCGCGGCGCCATCTTCCTATCCGTCGACGGCGTGAAGAAGATCCTGAGCGCGAGAGCAGGCGGGAGCGTCACCAATTCTACGAACGGGAAGGGCGGGGGAGAAGTACAAGTGTCGGCTGGTTTAGAAGTCAAGGTGGAGAGGTATGCGAGAGACATGAGTGGGGGAGGGCAAGGGAGTATCTTGCAATGCGTAGGTCGGTGGGTGCGGAACCGTGGTTTTCCAGAGGATGTCGACGACGATGTTGTGGTGGAGGAGTGGACGGATCCCGGGGATAGTAGTAAACCGGTTTTCTTTTGGAATTTGAATGGGGTTGTTTTGGCGCCGCGTTCTGCAGCTCTTCCTCCTCGGCGGAAGTTTGCGAGGTGGGTGTTGGGGGGTCGCCGGTGGGTTTCCTTTCAACTGCTTGTTGTATTTTGGGAATTGGATAATTGGCCGGTTTTTCTTGATTTGAGGGGTGTATTGGGGAGAGGCATGATTTGGCCGTCGCCGGAGATGTTGCGGGTGGAGCGGGTGAAGAGGAAGGTGGAGCGGTGGGCGGAGTGGCTTTTTGCGATTGTTGTGATGGGGGTTGTGAGGATATTGGGGTGGGTTGTTGGTGTTAGGGCTGTGGAGAAGGAGAGGACGCCGGTGGGGTTGTTCGAGGAGTATCAGAGGAAGGGGTTGTAGAGATGGAGGGCAAGGTGGAGCGTAATTTCCTCGTGTTTTTAGTACGTGATACTTGGACGGCTTTCAATGCGACGGAAGTTCATCATGCAATCGTATGTAGGTGGATTTGTGTCAGGTGCATACAAGTCGTAAATTACATAAAACACCCGCTTACCTAGCCCATGTTGTGTTGCCCCCAATCCTTCTTCGTCCTACTACAAAAACAACAAGGCGACAATACCGTATAGACGCCTTATCCAATACGCCCATCCCAGCATCTCAGAAGACGCCATCATCTATATAAGCAGTACACCACTCCTTTGTCTAACCATTTCGCCATGCTAGAACGATCAGAAGAAGGCGGCAGCAGTAGTAGCCAAGCAAGCTCGCTAAGCCAAACCCCCGCCACCAAAAAGACTAGTTGACAAAAAGAAGAAAGGAAAGACGAGAAAAGACGAGAATGTTTAGTTGTTCACTCGCTCTCCTCGATCTCCTCTTCCTTCCCACCAGCAGTAATAGCAATGCGCTTCTTGGGCTCACCCCACATCTGCTGTCGCACCTTCTTCTTCTGGTCATCTCTCAGATTCTTCAAGAAGCCATATGTACCTGTTAGGTCATTCAGCTGCTGGTCCAAGCCAAAGCTGTTGCTCTGCGCGGCGCGAATCAATGGGCTGATCAAGTTCTTGCGCGCCTTGTCTAGCTGGTCTCTGACGGAATGAATAATCTGTATGTGCACTTTGAGCTCGGATTTGTTGATGAGGGTCGACGCGCGCACGTCCTTGAGTAGCTTGAGGTTCTTTTCGTACTTTTTAATCTTCATCTTATTATTGATGGTCTTGCGCCACATTGAAGCTAGAAACTCGTCTTTGCGGTTTGCGAGTGAGTCTTCTTCCTTGGCGACGGAGCGGTGGAGATTGTGGAATTGGCGGTCTACACTCTCGAATAGATGGAAGAGGACGTCTGCGCGCGCTAGTTCGTTTGCAATGTTCTCTTCTAGGGTGGACAAGAGATAGTCGAATGTGCGCTGCAGAGTAGCTTTGGAACGCTGTTGCGTAGTGTGGCCGAGGATATCGTTGAAGACATGGCCAATGGCTGTTGGTGAGCCGTTGCGCTCGAGCAGGCCAATCTTGGAAAGGCCGCCGTGAACATTATCAATGACTGTGTCAATCATGCCAATCTTGGGGCCTTGGATGCTCTGCAGCTCTCGCTTGGCCCATTCCATGGTGATGAGGATGCTAGACTGATCAGTCGAGGTACGAGGTCAAGAAGGCTATACCTACGAGTCCATATCGCCGTCTACGTTGGTAAAGAAGCTGGTAAGCTTCTCGGATAAGACCTTGAGGCTATCACCTAGGTCGTCGAGCTGGTCTATGATGACTGACGAGGCCGACATGTTGGTGGCACGGACGCTCTCGCCCAAGTCCTGCACTGCGATGCTAGCATCTGCAAGCTCGCGCGACCGCGGGATAACACTCTCGGACGCGTAAAGCAGAGGCTCGAACTGCTTTGCCATGTTGGCGACATTTGCGACGTCCGGAATGAGACTAGCCTGCCAGGGCTGCAGCAACAGATAAGATAAGAAGACGGTCGCAACAGTAAAGATGACGTTCGCTCTCGACCTAGTGAAGATGTGCAGGCCGCTCGCGACAGTGGATATGGTGTCTTCAATGGGCGCAGTGCGGAACTTGGCTTCTCCTCTGTAAGCAAAGCGCATGACTTGTGGCTGTCAGCATACACAGCGCGCGCATCGGCTTGTCGCTACTTACAGCCCTCTACAGGCCCGTCGTCGTGCTGCGACACGGTCGACTCGGTCCCCTGCAATGCGCCCGCGCTCGCCTGTGGTGGTTCTTGTTCGCACGGGCTCTGCAGCCGCGACGCGATGTTGTTGGACAAGTATCGCTGTTCCTCCTCGGGTATGGGTTCTGGGCTGGTGCGCGGCGTCTGCTTGTAGGGCGACTCTGGCAGTGGTATGCGCGAAGGGGTGACGTCGCGGTCGGTGCGATATTCAAAGGGCGACTTGGACGGGCTGTTTCGCATGGCGCTGTCGCCCAGCAACGACTTCCTGTACCAGTGGTTGCTCGATTGCGACTTCTGCCAGGCTGGTGGCGCCCAAGGGCCGTCCGACTCGGTCTCCGAGTCGACCTCGTCCTGGGGCACGCTCCAGCGCGACGAATGCATGTTGGAGCGGCCGCTGTAGGCCGAGTGCATGCTGCGCTCGGGGTCGAAGGCTTCGAGCGAGGCGCTCAGAGACGGGATGTCGTGCTCGTATATGCTTCCGCGATCGGTTGTGTCCATGATCGTTTGCGCGCAGTCGTGGGTGGTGGAGGAACGGGCGCAGGATGCTCGGAGAGAGTGGTTCGGCGTCTCAGCTATGGCGGTATGACAGCGTGGGGGGGCTCTGCAGGCACATGGGAGTACCCGTGTGACGCGTGAAGCTGGGCGGGAGCGGTGCAGGCGGCCGTGGGTGCCTAGCGCTTTGGGCGTGGCAGTGTCGAGAGGGAATGCCATCATGGCGACGGCGGGACTCTCGCGACTCTCGCGACTCTCTATTCCATACGAGGCGCTCAACCGCCCGTGTGCTGGCTGGCCAGGGCTGCAGTGGGGTGAAACGGGGTGGCTGGGAGGCGGCCGCTGGTTGGCTGTCGTTGCGCTGGGCTAGTGCGGGGAAAAGCGACCGCGACCCCGTGACGCCCCGGCATCACGCGTGCCGACCATGACATGGAGCACGCCCGCGGGCTTTCGACAAGAGCAGACTCATCTCGACAAGAGCAGACTCATCTCGACAAGAGCAGACTCATCTCGACAAGAGCAGACTCATCTCGACAAGAGCAGACTCATCTCGACAAGAGCAGACTCATCTCGACAAGAGCAGACTCATCTCGACAAGAGCACACTCACGCTGAGGACGGGCCAGACGTGTCGAGGGGGGAACTTGGATTTGACAGCTATGGGGTGTCGTGCCTAGCACACTGTGCCTGTAGTCCCCTCCCGCTACCTATACTGCAGACCAACCCACGACGGACAGCAGGAAACAAACCCCACCACAGTGCGCCCATTCCAGCTGCGCACCTGTGGGCTTGGGGACAGCCGTGTTGAGACCGGCTGAGAAGCGGGGCGGGAGGCCAAAAAAGCAATGTTGGATTGCTTGAGTAACAGCGCGAGTGCATAAAAGACGTTGAGCGTCGCCGACGCTCTGGTACACTATGAAATAACTACTACACCATCTTTCCTGCCAGGCGAATAATGTGTTCCTGCTAGCTAGTCCAGCCTCGCCTCTCCAAAAATCGAGCACAACGCCAAGGCTAGCATCCCATCTACGCAATCTGCCAAGACTGCGAGACGAGCTGTATTGCAACGAGCGAGTTGCTGAATGGCTCAGTTTGACCTAAAGGTAGTACATCGTCTCCATGAGTGCCGGAGCGACATCCTTCTGCCAAGCGCTTGTGGTGAAGGCATCCGCATCGCTGCTCTTGAGCACGCCATGGAGATACGAGCGACCTCGTTCGCACGCCAAATCAGCATAGTAGGCGGGCGGGCATATGCTGACAGATCGGGTGGCGCGAGCAAAAGTGTAGCACAGATTGTGTGTCAGGTTTTGAAGCTGGTCAGCTCCCAGCCTGTTCTCGTCCTTGAGCACCACATAGTGCGCAGGTCGCGAGGTGCCTTGCAGCCCCTGGTGCGCAAGCAGGAAGAAGTCGAACAGCTTCTCGCCCGTAACGCCTCGATCAACCACCGTGCCGGGCTTCGGGTTGCCTGTCGTCCCATCTGAATCCTCCACTTTGGTTGGGTAGAAACGCGTGTGATGGCGTTTGCCCACCATGATGATGGACATCTTGGGATGCTTTACCTTGGCGCCGTACAGCTTGTCAAACGCACTCTTGAATGAGGCCCCTTCTTCCTCGACCACGGTACGGTACTGGCTCTCGCCCACTCCGTCGCGGTAGACAATGACCTTCTTTGGAAGATTGCCTTGGTTGCGTTTCTGCCATAGTTTGAGCCGTTCGATAATCATCTCTTCCAAATCCGTCACCATCTCTTTGCGACCCTTCTGGCAACGCAGACTCGCGGGATACTGCGAAAACATGGCATCGATCGAAGCAACTACACCAGCAATGCTCGGAGCAGTTTCGGCACTCCCAGGAGAAGGATGCGTGACATCAATGCCGAAAATTATCGTCTGTGCATCCAACGGTGCCATTCTCTTGATATCAACCATGTGGTTGACTCCACCAAGCTTTTGGTTGAACTTCATCGCAACGTTCGCGTAGTATTGGTCTTGCTTCTTCGTAAACTTGCTGCCAATGCAGCAAATGCTCGGTATCCCCAGTTTACAGTCCAACAGCAACTTGATCGAGTCGTACAGCAAGGCGTTCTGGTTGGGCAACAGGACCAACAAGAAGGTTGGTTTGGCTGTCAATTGAGTTTTTAATCCTGTTTCAATAATTGACTGGATAGCTTCCACATGTTGTGCATTCTCCAGATGCCCTGGTGGAATGTTGACGATGCATGGTCTTGAGGTTATGCCGGGATCCAAGCCATACGTGATGAGAGCGCTCCTGAATCTCCCTATATCGCCTTGGAGTCCGGCCCCACCGCCTGGAATGGTCTCGAATCTCCCTGAATTGATCACGAGAATATTCCTAAATTGTTCGTGTCCAAAGTTAGATTCCGTCTCACATACAGTTCGTGCCGAATCAAACTTACCACGCGCTCAGCTTTCTCGTCATGCGGAATGGCGCATTGCCCAGGTCCGTGACCTTCAAGTTCCATGTACCATTGTTCGGGGTTACCGTCTTCAGGCCTCGGTACAGCAACGTTGGTGGAATCAGAATCCGGCCAGGTACAGTGATCATGTTGGGATCGACCTTGATGCCAAATGCACTCAAGTTGCTGTTCTCTCCGTCGACCACCGGATTGATCTTGGCTACTATCAGACCATTGCCAGTGATCGATTCGGCGTTCGCATATGGTCTGCGGGCAGCAAATGTGATCATGGCGCTTGTCTGTTGTGGGGGAAGGAGACGTCGTGATAGCTGACCAGGTACGACCTTGCACAGCTCAGAGGGTAACCACTTTGGATCTTCCTTTGTTCCGAAATTGATCAAAGGTGCTTGGGGAGCAACGAGTCTGATGTTGTACTGTTTCAAGAAGTGCTCCTGAACTGTAGGGCTGGTAACCTTCCCATCGGCCTCCGTTTTCGAGAACGTGACATTCGTGCTATTCTTTCCGTAGGGTGCAATACCGATTATGGTATACACTTTGCGCTTTGTTCCCTTATTTTCCTTGTTCTTGCTCTTGTTGTCGGGAATGTAGTTCGTCTCGACCTTGACTTTGTGGAAGAAGTTCGCAATTCGGCGATGCTCGTCCGAGTTTGATGGTATGTAACCTCCACCAGCCTCTCTCATGATGTCGAGAAGGGGTCTAAGCGTGAGTGCAAGAAATCAGTAAATGTCTCAAATGTGCTTCCTACATGAGTATGACGTACCCGGGCTTGTAAAAGGCACCAGTCGCGACGTTGACGTTTACAATGAATCTGCTCACGCTCGTACGTACGCTGGTGAAGTATCCACGATAGGCCTGGAGACCATGGCCCAGTTCGTGAAACTCTGCTTGAGGATGGCTGCCGAAAGGGAAGAACTTGTTTCGTGATGCCGTGGTAACGCTGAGCTCACTGCTCGGTCCATGTGTCATGACAGTGTTCAAGGCGTCGATGGTTTCGAGCTTCAGTGGATAGTTGAATGTCGGTAGTGACAGGTCCCGCAAAACGTCTGCGAGTGAGACGGTTTCGAGCGCTTGGACAAGGATTTTGTGAGTTTGCTTTTGGCGAGACTTTGTTAGTCGACTGTCCTCGCCGTCGGCGGGTGGAGGAAAAGGTTCGCCGCCCCGGGGATACCAGATGACAATGCAAGTCTGTCCATCTTTTCCGAGTGATATCTTCTCTGTGGAGACGAGCTTCTGGCTCCAGTCGCTGGCAATCTTGACGTTCGAAAAGGGTGGCATGTCCAGTAGGATCTCTATCAATCGCTTCTTCTTGAGTTTCGGTATGGTGTCGTCCGAGAACGCGAGCGAGTACCGGTACAAATGTATATCCTTTTTGGCGGCTTTCAATTCGAAGAAATTGGCGTGTAGTACGATGGGCTTTCCAGCTATACCATAGGCAGGTCGGGAAGGCAGGGTGAAGTCCAGCGAGCTGGCCGCCATCGCTGATGACAAGCTACCTTTGACCATGTCGTTCTCCAACTTGACGACTTGGGGATTAGGTTGCGGAAACCGACCACTGCTGTGTATGGGTTAGATGTGTGTTTGTGTAGAGGTTACTGCTTGTATATCCGTAACAACTGCCGCAGTATTGCGTGCCAGCTCATCAGTCGTCTGGTGTAGCTTACCCAAAAACTCTGACCGGTTCGCGAGATGAGAAATGACCCACCCCGCCTCCACCGCGTCCGCGCCCACGCCCGCGTCCTGTCATGGCGGATGTGTTGAGGTGTAAGATTGTAGACGTTGGAGTAGAGAGTGAGCGACAGTAGAGGCTAGTGGATATGTGATTTAGATAGTCTGTACGAGTGACTTGAAAAGTGGTGAGACGGGAAACTTGAAGAAAGCAGTAGGGCGGTTGTTATTAGCCATCCAAGGCTGAGACCAGTCTTGAAGTGCGGCTGCTGGGTGGTCACGTTGTGGAAGGATCGAGCAGTAGACTGGCGGGCAACTGAGACTGTTCTGCAGCAGTCTTACTTCAGCAAGTAACAGCTCCCGGTAAACACTTGGGCGCCGCAGCTACCATCTTGTATGATGCAGTAGCAAAGACACGAAGCCTTCTGAATTATGACGTCTCAAAACCCCCCCCGCAGACACACCGGTTTTTCCATGTCGTGTGTAACGCTCACTGGGCTACCATTGGACAGTGATATTTAAGCGTTGTTAGAATGACCATCAAATAGCAGTACCACTATCAAAGTCCTGCAAATCTCGAAACCGGTGATGAATAACTGCGAACATGATTGCATGTCCTTGGGCTGTGTGCTGGCAAGGCTCCTCTGAACCCAAATGTCAGTCTGAGACATTTCGATTAGGTGTTTGCCATGCCCGGTGACTGGCCGTGGCGTTGTGACCGTACATTGTCGTATCCGATGTTGGCCAGTCCGTCATGATTTGAATTTGCAGAATTGAGTCGTCGTGATACAGGATGATCTGGGGCAATCGGAATCGGAAGGCGGTTGTTGTAGACAGCGCACGGACTTTGTAGCGCGACATCGGCTTGAATATTCGATGACCAACTCGACCACACAACACAAGACAACACCATGCCGCCACGATTAAACATGCCCGCATTCACGCGATCGATCGCTTTCCGGCCAAGACCTCAGACTCAATGGCCTGCTCGCTCGGCGCTTCGATTGGCACCGTCGCAATGCCGCCTGTACTCGGATTCCACCAAGTCTCCAGCCGCCGACCGCTCAAAGCGAGAGGACGCGAAGCCGATTGAACATGTCTCGGAAGAAGCAGCATCGATGGCGAAAACAATGGGAGAGAAGGGTCCTGACCTAAACCAGGGCACACCAATTGAAGATGTAGGGTCATGCACAGCGCATATGGCCAGGTGAAGACTAACAGCGTGCTAGGTAGTCAAGGGAGACAAGGAGGCCCAAGGAAATCTACCAAAGGTGATGCAGGATAAGCTCAACTCGCAAAAGCCCAAGACGACGCCAAACATGGCACCCAAGGGATCACGGTCATATTCGACTATGACGACACAGCCAACCGGGAACAACGGCATGGACATGGGTTTGGTAGACTTCCAATCTGTGTCGAAAGTACCAGCGACGCCAGGACTCAAGTTTGAGATGCCCTCTCTACCCCTTCCAAAGGACGGCCACGTCAAGCACCGCCACGACCCCGTAGTCGACCAGGTCACCAATCTGCTCATGCGACACGGCAAGAAGAGCGTTGCGGAGCGAGTAGGTCAGCCTACCTCAAAGCCTAGCCTGCAAATAACTGACTTGACTTGCAGAACATGGCGCTGATCCTGCAACACCTTCGAACATCACCGGTCCCCACGATGAACCCATCGCGACCGCTGCTCCCTGGCGCACCCCCGCCGTCACATCTCCCTCTCAACCCTGTACTCTACCTCACTCTCGCTATTGACTCGGTCGCCCCTCTGATGCGCATCCGAAGTCAGCGAGGTGCTGCTGGAGGTGGTGTTGCTCTTCAGATTCCCGTTCCGCTGGGGCAAAGGCAACGGCGGCGTGCTGCTATCCAGTGGGTCATGGCCGCTGCATCCAAGAGGAGGAACATGGGCAGTGGCAAGGGCAGCTTTGCTCAGCGTATCGCTCAGGAGCTCGTTGCTGTAGTACAGGGTACGAGCGGCATCTGGGACAGGCGCAACGCCATCCATAAGCTTGGTGTTGCTGCACGAGCTAACATTGTCCTGCCTCGGAAGAGGTAAAGCGCCTTGTTGGGCGAAAGAGCGTCAATATATAATATATCCATCAATGTCACCGTGGCAACGGCCTACCATGTCTTTCCGCTGCACGCTAAGTGGCCGGACATGAAATAATGAGGCGACTCTAAATGTACATACTTTTCGGCTGGACCGCGTGGGTGCTACAGCTCCGCATGAGCCATGGCAGCACAGCCACACCTGCTCTACCGGTCGCCAAGCAGCAGATGGATGAATGCATTGATTTTGAACAGCTCAGTACGCGCATAGCTTGACCAAGAGCGAGGGCAATAGACTCTCTACATCTGCATGCGGCTCCAGATGTGTTTCCACGGCGTGAGGCAGCTTGCTGGTGATGTCCGCATGCCAAGCCCTGCCAAACCGCCAGAGGTTGAGGGGTTGCATGCCCACTTCCCACCGCCTAGACCAAGAGAACCCGCAACCGTCGACTCGCGCTGACTGTTCCTGGAAAGCTTCATCGTCTGCTGCCCGAGGTTCCATTTCCACATGTCGTCCGCCTCCATCAACCTGCTAGGGAACAACTTGTTCTCCGACAGCGGTTAGCTATACACTACGGTTCGGCCCGCCATCGCTTTCAGCTACAGTCTTTGGAATTGCTACCCCCACCGCTGTTATTAGTATCATCACGCGCTCACCCCACATCTCTCCAGGCCAGTGACTGCTCGGTACGGGATCGCTGGCATTCGTAGCCCCTTCACCCGACGGCCCACAGCACACAGCACACAACACACACACAGCCCACAGCCTACAGCACACAGCCCACAGCACACAGCTGGACCTATGATGCCATAGCGCAACACCAATTGATACTTCCAATCACTTTTGCTACCCCGCGAACACGACCGCGTTTAACTACCATTCTTCGACAAGCATTTACGCTTCACTCTACACAGTCAACAATTCACGTCCGGCACGCGACTCTTTTGAGCACTCCTACGCCACTATCATGGCGTCACTCGAAGCTGCCATCGACGAGGAGATGAGAGAGGTTGTCAAGATTCTCGAAGGCAACCAAAAGCCTGGAGCACGTCGCGCAGAGAGTCCAGCTGCACGCGCACATAGTCCTGGCTCGACTGCCTCGCCCATTCGTAGCATGCTAGACGTCGACACTCCAGCCCAGCGCAGAAGCTCCAGCCGCGGAAGCACTGGCATTCCCTTCGCCATGCCCTCGTCACCGCGTCGAGTAAATCCCGAATCGGCGTACAAGTTCGAAATGCTGCCCTCCATCGACGCACACGCTATGCCTAAGCGAGTGTCTCAAGGCGGCAAGCTGGATGCCGCTGCGAAGCCTCGCGCCATGTCGTCTGTCTACGGCAACTCCAGTGGCTTCCTAGGCTCCTCCAACTCAAAGGATAGACACAACTCCGTCAACGGGCTCCTGGCCAGATCCAAGTCTGGCTCTCCGGGTCCTGACCGGTCTGCTTCTCCAGCAACGCGCATGCTGAACCCGACGCAGCCTGCTCCGACATCGAACAACACTTTCGTCACAGACTCGGGCAAGCGCATTGACATGGACACGGCATATCGCAAACTTTCCGACTCCGCTTTGGCGCGCTCCGAGGGCGGCCTATCCTCACTTCCCAGTCGCAAGGGTGTTGATCCTGCCAAAGGCACTGCTACCGCGCCGGGCGGGGGTGTGCGTCTAGCGACAGATGACGATGGTGAGGACAGCGCTGCTGTCGAGAGCAGTGACAACGCTTCGGATAGCTCAGACTGGGAAGATGGCTGGAACAAGACCAAAAAAAGAGAGCGAGGTAGGCAGCGGTCAAGGAAGTCGTCTGGAGGCACCGACAGCATGGGCAGAGAAGTCATCACTGCTAAGAGCCTGCTGGCTGCTGCTGAGCAAGAGCGTAAGTGCCATGGATGATTGTGCCGAATTCTTCTCCTCAGACGCTAATTGTAAATAGGGCGAGAAGTTGCCGTCTCCTACAAAGTGCGATCACTACTAGAGCCATCGATAAGCGTCACCGGCCCGAATGGCGAGAGAATGACGAGAAAGAACTCGTCGGGAGTGGTACATCCCCATACAAGTTTTGACCAGGACGGTTCAGGTCTTTCGACCCCAGTTCATTCAGACCACGAGGATGAGCTTGCCGAAATCAAATCAGCTCAGCAACTTTCTCTAAACATTTCGCCTATCCAATCCAGTCCAGAGGCACACCGTTGTGTTCGACAAATAATCAGGGGTGACTATGTTCAGTTTGCCGAAGATGCGAAGAATGGGTTGAGAAGACAGCGTGTATACCTGGTGTCTACTGATCTCAGCGACGAAGCAGCATATGCTCTGGAGTGGACAATCGGCACCGTTTTGCGAGATGGCGATACACTTCTAGCAGTTTACGCTGTCGATGAGGAAGCAGGAGTTGCGACGACTGATGCTTCCGGTGCGCCTATCAGTCAAGGTACTACCGGACGCCAGGAATCAGACCATCTCATAAGGACACTGTCGAACCATGACGGCTTACCAGCGACAAGACCTGGTTTCTCTGCTCTGTCCAGCTCCATAAGGGCAACGGAAGCCAATGTGAATGCCATGGGAAAGGCGGAGAAAGACAGGTACCAGACATGCGTAGAGGTGTCTGACCGGTGCGTCAAACTGCTGAGGAAGACGCGGCTGCAAGTGCGAGCCGTTGTCGAGGTGTTCCATTGCAAGAGCCCTAAGCATATGATTACTGAAGTGGTAGGTTTTTGGACGTGGTGATCAAATATCAGAGCAATGTGCTGACAGATGGTGAACAGATTGACTTCCTGGAACCCACCCTGGTAATTCTTGGGTCGCGAGGCCGGAACGCGCTGAAAGGGTATGTTGTGCTGTCTACCCAATGGACGCATAAATGCTAATTGTGGTAGTGTTCTTCTCGGATCTTTCAGTAACTACCTGGTCACCAAATCATCGGTGCCAGTTATGGTTGCGCGGAAACGACTCCGGAAACACAGCAAGTACAAACGGCAAAACGTCCGGATGTCAAACGTCATTGCTGGCTCCAATGACAGGCTCGCAAATGCAAAGATCGATTAACGCCTGGTTTGGTAATTTGTCAACGATGGGTTTTGAAAGGTGTTTTGCGTCCGGCGGGTGGTGGTTTCCGCCTGAAGATTTGAGTTTCGGCATCACGAAACGTGAGAGGTTTGGCAGGACCTCGTGTCTGGCTTGGTAATAGCTGGAGTCTAGGGTTGGTTTCTTACAACACATGTATCTTTACACTGATCTGGGGAGCAAGCCTCTTGTCGCCAGTCTATTTATATCCAGATCGGCTCAGGCACCACATGCGTCAGATCCGTTCATGACTGGGACGACACATGGTAGGGCTTGGCCTCTTCGCAACTTGACCGTTCAACTTGACAGCAATGCTACACCATTACCACTTCCCGCGCGAACGGGTGCGTCCGGAACATTACGTACCGTGCAAGATTAAAGGACGCTGGCCACAACGTTGCTTTTTACCTTCTAGAACTTCTGGCGTGGCACGTCGAGTCCGCCCTGAGGCGTTTGCCGGAACACGTCCTTGACGCTGCATGTTTCACGTTTTGTATTTCTTTTGCACTCGCGGCTGACCCTTCCGAAAGATTGCGACGTCATCTGCTTTGCCCGTTGTTGCGCGCGCGAGGGCCGTGCAGCCCCCCTATTAGTACCCGAACGTATGGATCGCTCAAACTCTACTACACTTCACTACGCCTTATACATCCTAACCCTCCGTCAAAAGCCAGCCAAGACTCCATCGTACCCCGCAAATACGCAATGCGGTAGTTGGTGCGCGAAGGCCCGCTTGTGGCGCCAGTGGGCTGACGGGAAACGCTCATGCATGGCGCCGTCCTCTCACGGTTTTTACAGCTGAATCCAAGACCAGAGCGCGGCTGTGCGCCGGCGCTCTTGGGTGCAGATGGAGGGATCATGGGTCATGAAGGTAGTCGTGTGCTACTCTAGTCAAAAGGGTTTGGATGCCTTGTTGCAAAGGGTTCAGTTCATCATCAAGCACTTCTTTCTTCCTTTCAAGCTAGCTAGATAATGTATTTTCCCATGGCTTTGCCAACATCATTTCAATACTTCTCCCGATTCGGACAGTGCAGTTTCCTTGAAATTGATGAAGATGAGCTGGACACTTCCAGTCTCAACACGCGAACCGTCAAATCTGCTGCGCGAGACAGCCTGATCAATCGACACAGATGGACGGCATCGACATTCGACACCAACATCGATGCAACTACCCTTTTGTCCAACATCGGCCGTCTAGCGCCTTCGCTCATAAAGGAGTTCACCCCCAAAGACCATGTGGAGAATACCTTTCCCTTTCGGTTGATCAACGATATCGACTTCCACGGCGAGGAAGAAGGATACATCGCACTCAGCTACTGCAGAAAGCAACTCGCCCTGAGCGCACCAAGAAGAGTTATTACACCGGTAGGAGATCTTCCATTTGGATGGCAGAAGGAAGTCGAGCAATTCCCGCTACCGACCAGTGCTGCACTATTTGAGGCTGTCGTTAAAGAAAAGAACAAGGGCGAAGGGCTGTGGTTTGATCAAGTGTGCTTGGAACAGGAGCATGAGAGCGAGAAGACGGGAATCATCGGTGCCATTGATGTCATCTACAAGAATGCAAGGGCAGTCGTCGTGGCACTGGATGATATTGCTGTTACGCCAGACGAGGAACAGTTTTTACGCTACTACGTCGAGCAATATAGCTACTCCCAGCTGCCTTCCGGCCAAGAACCCAATACAGGACTGACTCCACCCCTCATGGAGCAGTTCAAACCCCTAAAGACTTTTCTCGAGCGAATCATCAGCTCAGACTGGTTTGAACGCGCGTGGTGCGCGCACGAGATGAAGATGGGGCGAAGCCACGTCTTTCTGGTACCCTCCTTGCGGCACTACGAAGACGAGGTTCAGACGATCACACGGTTTACTGGAGACTTCTTTACTCATTTACTAGTTCTTGCCAGTGAGGTCGCTACCTTTACCCCGCCCGTGGCGGCAAAGATCTGCTCGCTTTTGGCATTCTTTCAGGAGCTTGATACGCTCAACAAACATGGCCAGGACGCATTACGACGACCAGATACCCCGCACGATCAGTCTCCGATGACGCAATCATTCACTTCGTTGGTCACGGACACATTTCGCCTGAAAGCTGGTGGCAATCCGCGACTACCGGAATATATGCGGAGGCTTGACGCAAATCGAGACAAAACCGCTATCGCATTGAGCGCTTCAGGGCTACCTCTAGCTCTAGCCCCTCCAGGTCCATTCTCAAGACCGAAAATAGAAGATGAGTGTCTTCGGTCACTACTCCTTGTTGGTATCGCGGCGCGAGATCCCGCGGCACTTTGCACGACTGGTACGCCACTCCAACTTCACGACGGATCAGTCTCATGGTTGTGCCGGCCGACCTCGCTCGACACGAAAGCAGCTAGGTCCCCACCTCCACGCTTCCCAAGCCAGGCGGGCCAGATCGTTCAAGCCTCGGACGGCAGAGCAGAGTATGCGCAGCTTGATCTCATTTTCCTCGACCTACCACACCGAACACAACCCAGCCCGTCTTTCCCTACACAGGTCGTTCGAGCGCGCATCATAATCGACCTGTGTGTTCAATACCACATACCCGGATCAGGACTATGGACTTTCTCACAAGCACCCGACCATCCACGAACACCAGCCTTGCGCAACATCTTCATCCAAACACTAGCCTGCGTCCTGAGCTGCGGATCACAATGGCTATTAGAAGTCTCGACAGCTCTCCAAGAGCCGAACCAACCACGACTAGAGCCATACAATATGGAGATGTTGCTAAACCCTCATCTCATCCTACAAAACTACATGTTACTCCCCGAAGGCCAAGCAGCATTCTCATCACTCGTCCACTTCCTCTCCACACTCATCACCTCGGGGATACCGTGGGCCTCAGGCGCGTCAGAGCGCACACACGGCCCTTTAATCATTTCCGCACCCTCTTCTTCATCGTCATCCTCGTCATCAGCTACATACGACTACGCTGGCGCCCCACTCCAAAGGGGTAAAGCCATCATCTTCGCTCCATTCGAGCACTCAAAGACTCTTCTCATTGCCGTTCCCGAGGTCATCAAGGGAACTGAGTACACTCCACTTGCACGAGGCTGGATTCTAACTAGTATGAGTCCTTTTACCGGGAGTCCAAAGCCGACTGTCAGCTGGACTTTACAGTCCAAGGGTGCTGTGTTTGGCGATGGGAAATTTTGTACTAGGTTGGCGGCGAGTGGCGCGGTGGATGTGAGGAATCATAGGGTGTATGGTCCGTTGCGGCGGTGATGTGGTTGGCTGTTTTACACGGATTTTCCTTTTTTTCCTATTGGCGTTGTTGCGTATATGGTTGAAATATTGGGATAGAAGAATGGGATGGGGGATGATGACTTATAGATTGATGATGTTGTATATAGACTGGTAGGCTTCGGCCTTTTAAGACAACCTTTTAATGTGACCACACATTTTGTAGACACCATTTTGGTAAAAAAGATTTATTGCTAACAACAGGTATCCGGGCTCATGCCCCCTTGTTCGGCATTGCCGGCACGCAATTGGTGTGTCGCTCTAGCATATTTAGACAGAAACGAAGATGCGCAATATCCCTCTAACTAACCCTCTTGACTAATAACTATTTACTAATAACTATTTACCGCTGACTACAACTTCTGTTGTCTCTGTTACTATTCTAGTAGTGTTGCAGTCGCGGCGTTTCTAGCATGCGCCTATACTTAGATGTAAACATACAACAACAACGTTACTATCTAAGCACAGCTCTCCTATCCCTAGAGGTAACTTACAAAATCCTCCTGCTTGTTAGTTTGTCCTAGCTACTTAATAGCTGTTTTAACATGCTTTTGCTTCTTATAGAGCTACTATAAGGTCTCTCTACTAAGGTTGCATTTGCGCAGGAGGAGATTAGTAAGATAACATACTATTACTACACTTAGACTATTAACATACATAACATATTTAATAGACTTGCCGCTAAACAAGCCTTTTATAACCTCTATTATAACTTTAATATCTATAATACTAGACGCATTAATAAAGTGTTAATAAATAACAAAATTTAACCTCTGCGTCTACCTAATTACTATAAGAGCTACCGCTAACAGCTCCTCTTTAACTAACTAGGGAGGCCGCTTAATAAAGGTGAACGCAGGCTTTGTAATCTACTACTATAGCTTCTTATATAGTAACCTAGTAAGGTCTAACTTTACTTAATGTAAGCTATTAGTCTTTGTATTAAATAGGGAGAAGAATAGTTTAAGCATTATATTATTTGTATACAGTACTGTGTAGTGTAGGAAATCTTAAAGGTAAGAAGTAGTAGGTAGGGAGCTTTTATAAAGTATTGCAGGCTCCTGCTGCGGTAACGTACGTGTCCTTACCCTCCTCTACCTCTACCTCTTCTACCTCTATCGCAATCTTGTTACTAGCTATAGGCTAGTAATTGCTGTTAAACACGTTTTAATTAGTATCGTTTTTTAGTACCTTTAGCAAATTTTTTAACCCTAATTTTGCTTAGTAGTCTAAGCTTTTCTACTCTAAGCGCTTAGCGCGTAGACCTTATCTACTTACCGTTTAAATTTTATTAACTATACATAATCTTTTTTTGACTTTTGCGACTGATTAGTAGAGGGCAGCTGCTTTTCACTTTTTTGGAAAACCTATTTTGACTACAACAACAACCACCACCTTTGATATCTTAAAAATAAATATAGACTGATAGAGTGCGAGTGAGCTTTGAGATGGATGTCTAGGATGTAGAGTTGTGGATTATTGTATATTATCGAAAAGTTCTTTCCCAAATCGCATGCATTGCTATAATAACTTCTTCTACATTATAGCCGTCTAGTCATATCCTTTGCTGCAAATAGCAGATATACACTGCGACTCCTCCCCACCAGCTTCCCGATCATGATCGAATATCCAACAGTTTCCCAAATTACCTACCTCTGAAGGGGAAGCGGAACATTTGCCTGCACTACGTTACTTGAGTCATAAGAACAACTTGAATCATTTCACTATCCCCTCCCTCTCCCAGCTACCCGGCTGAGCACGACCAGCCCCCGCTCCCATATTTAATCGCTCATCAGGATCATCCATCATCAATCTCTCATCTCGTATCTCGCACGTACCTGATTACCGAATTACGAATAACCCCTCCCAAGACCATCTTTCCTTTTTCCCTTTTTCCCAAACTATTTCCGTAACGACGCACCGTGCATGGCCTTTCATGCAAGGAAGGATCTGAAATAAAATTAGCTTGAATCGTGGTTGAATCCTTCGATCGTGCATGTGTGCGTGTGTGTGCGTGTGGATCACAGGTGGATATGTTACATATCTTGGCTTGAGGGAAGGATTCGGGATTCGGGATTCGGGATCACGGCTGAGAGTGGGGGTAGGGGGCTAAAAGGATGAGGTACATATATAGTGGGGTGAGTTGGGAAAAAATTGGAAAAAGGTGGAGAGAAAAAAAAAGAAATACTTGGTGGAGGACGTTTGAGATGACGGTTGAGAAGGGACGGGGGAAGGGAAAAAAAGAAAAGAAGGGGAGGAGGAGATCTACGCTGCATATATATGTGAGATGGTGTTTCAGATGTGGGTTTGTTTGATGGGTGGTGGGGGTTGGAGAATAGAGGAGGGAATTTTTTAGGGGCCGAGGCTGGTTATGTCATGTTGGACGGTGATAGGGCGTGATGTGATGGCGGGGACTAATACCGTGCCTGCTTGAGTTGAAAACGTGAGGTGGGATGAGATGCATGTTGAGACAAAAAAGCAATAGCACGAGTTCATTGTACGCTAAGAGATACGTATATCTAGATGCAAGGTTACGCCTTGCATTCATGGTCTCATCTTAACAGATCATGCCATGGTGACTCTGCGTGCTGCTGCCGTCCATCCAAGCAAGCTCAAGTGCTCTCAGCACCCAAGGGCACAAGCTCATTGACGATGAAGTCTTTCGCAGAGTATAGGTTTGTAGAGCCGTATACAACTCTTCTTTGCTGGCCTGTACCTGCAGCGCTAGTCCGTTGTGACCATGCCTGTAAGTTGCCGAACTGTAGAGGTAAATAGTTAGGAAATGCTTCACTTGCGTTTGATATATGCCAACTCACTTCGTCCATGCTACCGCCTCCGACAGGGAAGACCAATGCTTCTGTATAGCCCTGTCGCCTTTGCCCGAACGAGGCTTCAATACCGCGCGAGACAGTACCTTGGTTCCGAGACTGGCTAGCTGGCGGTATGGTCCCGCGGGCATTCGCCGACCGGGGGTCAAAATAGAGCCATGATTCTATCTTGTTCAGTGCACTTGAGGTTGCGTCTGGATGCAGCAGTTAGAGAGATTTTTGACATGCATTTCTAGAGACCTTGCTTACTTTGAGGGTCGGAGATGGCCTCCACGACTTTTGTAAGGGTCAGGTCCTTGTTAGCTGGCAAGTAACTCTTGATGCCCGACTAGAGCGTGGTACGTCAGTTGTCGTTCCACGGACGGAACGAAGCACTTACTAATACACCCTCGAGGTTGGGTGCTCCAAGACCGGCTTCTTTGAATTTATCTGTGACGCGGCTACTTAAACTCGAGAAGCCGCCGAAAAGATTCGATGACGCCTGTGCAGGCTGCGTAGGTGCAGAGCTTAGCATGGTCATGCGTGTAATCTGGCGAACTGTCTTGACGTATGCCACAGCTGTTGTATCACATCCAGCTTGTTCCAGAGCTTGGGTGAAGCTGTCGAGCTCGTTGCGCGATAGGTCATCAGACGTGGTCAGATACCACTGTAGGAACAAACGTAGCTTGTCATATGGGTCATTCCCCTTATCTGAGGATTTGATTATATCCAGTATGCTTGTCTTGGTGGCCTTTCCAAGCTCTTCTTCCAGCTGGAAGAACTCGTCTAGTTTCCTCTGCTTGATGCCGTCCATGACGGACTCAAGCATGCTCATATGGCTCTCAATGGTCGCCTTGCGATCACGGAGCTCTGGGAGCATGGATATGGCGCCCTTTAGATGAGCTGCGAACTGATTCTCCACGTCATCGATGGAGTTGGAGCCCGTACTTTTCGTGATCTTGTCCGCATCTGCTGTATACTTGGTCCATCTTGAGCGCGAAGTCAGTATGCTTTACGGCTGAAACATGTTGATGTTCTTACTCGTTTGTGACGTCATCTGCCACTTGAGGGAACGGTTGGGCTGCGTTGCGTTTCCAGAACTGTGACGATGAGTATACCTTGACACACAACTATGGGCTGGAACATACGTAGTCGCTCGCGGTCAGATCGTAGGTCTGTTTCTTAGAACCGCGCTCGGGCTTTTCTTTGTCGTTTGGCACAGTCACGACGACCTTGTTCAGAGAAAAGTCTAGGACGTCGTAAACGAGACTTTGGTATATCCACGAGTGACTGAACATGGGGCAAAGGTCAATGTTGCGGTCGACGATGATCAGGACAGGACGAGACGCGGTGTTGGCGGAGAAGAGGTTTTCCTTGCTGTTGAGAATGTGATCGCGCAACTTTCGATCGAGCTTTGCGGCGATGTCGGAAGCAGCCCCCCCTGTTGGGCAGCGAATGATGGGAACAACGGCCATGGTGACTACGACGGAGAAGAGACCTGAGACGATGCAGTCAATCAGCTCATCAAGCACCTGGTCCGACGTGTTTGGGCTGTTGAGTTTTCGGTATGCGTCTTGGATATTTAGAGAAAATTGGTCGCTGTCGAGGGTGATGAAGTTCAGATACTGGTCGTATATCTGGGCGAGGTTCTCGGCCGCGCCTGGCGAGGTCGCAACCTGACTGCCCCAGTCCTCCAGCAGTGCTCTGGGGACGCTCGAGAGGAAATTGAGGTAGACGGGGCTGTACAAGCCCTCGTTCAGGTCCTTGGTCACAAGCGCTAGGTTCTCGGCCGTGGGGGCAATCAGGTATATGCCTGGTGTGTCGGGTATGGGACTCCGCTTCGACCCAAGACTGAAGTGTACAGTGACCTGTATGCGCTCAGTATTCTATAGCCACATTCCAGAGGGTCCAATCGTACCCCGGCCGCTCTAAGGTCGTTTGTGCGCAGTACGGCGGATATGACGTTACTCGCCTGGGCATCGAGGATCAGCACTTTCCACTCGATATCGGCGGTGTTGGCAGTTGCGCTGGAGGTTGCGCTGGACTCCTCGGGAGCGTCGACGTCGCTGATGGGGGCGTTGAGGCTTTTCGGGGGTCAGCAATGGGTTGCCGGGCCTGCGGGAGGGCGGCTACTCACTTGAGTATGCGCTTGATGGCCGCTATCACGCGTGGTTAGTCGTGTGCTGGAGCCTCGAGGAAAGCCGCATACCGATCTGGCGGTCCCGCAGTGAGAGAGCCATTGTATTCCGTCGGGGCACCCGCCGCGTGTCAGGCCAGTCGCATGCGCAGAAGGGCTGTGGAAGCAGAGCGGAGTGTGCACGCACGAGGGAGAGGCCGCAAAGAAGACACTGTGGCGCGTGTGCCTGTCCGCGCCCTCACTGCCGCCGCCGACTTTTGGTGATGCAGCTCGAGCTCGCCCGCCCCACCTGGGGCTAGCGCGGCGCGCTGCTTGGCGGGCAGGCGACCTTTGAAAACGGGCTCGCCCCTTCGCTGCGCTCCCTCGCTCCTCAACCCACCTCGGCCACCACACCCAACCCCCTTCTTCCCTCTTGACACTCATGCTACTTCTCAGTGACCTCTCGCCCACCTAATAAGGGCATCTGATTCTGAGGCTAGATTCACCCCGGGTCCTTGCTTTGGGGGCAGTGCGCGCGCAGGCTGGCAGCGGCGTTTGTGAGCACGGCGTGCGCTGTGCAGGGCAGAGTGACAATCGCCCTGGGTTTCTGCTACTAATACAGCTCCATCTTCGCGTCGACGCGCTGCGCATCGGGGAGTCTGGCCGGGCTATCTGGCCGGGCTATCGCGCAAGGCGGAGGGCAGCTCGCCGCAGACATACAACACGTGCTGTGCCCCCTGGGTGCGCAAACGTCAAGTGAGGCATCAGCAGTGTGCTCCCCATCGCATAATACGCGAGGCAAAGTGCCATCTCCATAAAAGCTACATCTACGCATCGTGGACTGGGCGCGACTCGGCATCGCGGGCGTTGGGACACGAGTGCCGCCTTGTGAGCCAGGTCTGCTGCATTTCCCACCAAACCCCGAGGGCCAACGACGGGCATCAGCAAGGCCGGAAGCGCTCTGCAGCACTTCCCACAAAGCACATCCATCAGCACTACCGCCCGAGCCGCAAGTTCTGTCGACCTTTTCCCCATCCCCGAACCGGCAACAATTCACACTTGTGACTCGGCGCCAGTCCTCTTAGCGCCTAGTGCTTGCTGCATTGTCGCTTAATTCACCCTGTTTGCTGGTTTCAGACACTCGTGCGCCATCAGCCAATCATATCCCTGCAACTGACAGCTGACACGTTGGCCAGCCAAGACATCCTCCATCCACCAGCCACCAGCCACACCCACCATGGCGGCCAATCACGTGCCGAGTGACCAAGTGCCCATGCAAGGCCAAAACGTCTACACCGACCCGTCATACCACCATCTCTTTCCTCCTGTCGACCGCTACGCCACTCCTTCATGGGATACTCAGTTGCACCAGCATACGGCGCTGCCAAGTGATGCGTCGGCCCAGAGCTGGCACCACGCCTCTTTCGCATCACAACAACAACAACAACAACAACAACAACAACAACAACAACAACAACAACAACAACAACCCTACAGCGGCAACAGCCAGCCCTACGGCGGTCAGTCACATGGCCTTCGCACCGCCTCGCCATATCAATATGGGCAATTTGGTCAGCAAAACTCCTTGGGCGGTTACGGACAGCAATCCAATGTCGACCCATCGCTAGGCATGGATGCCAACACTATCCGCCAGCAACAACAGTCGCCATACCAAATGCCCATGCGAACCCACACTCCTCAGGGTCATGCTGGTACCGTGACACCGCAAGCTTTGCAGCACAACTTGCCTCCGCTTCAACAAGCCCGTGCTACCGCGTCTCCTTACCAGGTAAGCTTCATCACTATGTAATGTCGCAGAGTCAATTGAATGCTAATATCAACAAGGCACCTAAAAACACAGTAGAGTCTTTTGTTCAGCAGCGCCTGGCACCAATCTCCTTGGTGAAGCCAGTGCCCGTGCCTGAGTATGAAATTCCAAAGGGCAGAAAGTCGGGGGGGGGCCTATACGTTCTTGACCAGGCCGCATTAGCAAAGGCCACTAATTCTACTCCTTTGAATAAATTTGTGACCTTGGGCAATGATGCCTTTCACCTCGCAACCAACAGAAGTAAGCCTCAATATACTACAAGCCTTTCATACACACGTCCTCTAACATGTGCACAGCTGCGCTCCCTGTTTACCTCCCTCGACAATCACTCAAGGATCTGAAGAAGGCTGGAGCGGACAGCAAGAAGCTTCGTGCCAGTCTTTCAGCTGCCAAGTCTCAGTCAAGAGCTTTTAAATCCGCAAGGAAGCCTACAGAGCTGAAGAGGCAAGCTAGTGATAGTGAAAGCTCGACTGACTCATCCGACTACGATAGCGATTCTTCGGAAGAGGAAGAAGAAGAAGAGATGCCGGTACCAGAGACAAGACCAGAAGATCCCGATGCTGCTGTTCGTTACGATGTCGTCAAAGCTACGTGGCATCCTTCTTCATCGTCGCCAAGCTCCGAACAGATCAAGAACAGCATGCGCGAGATTTGGGACGTACTTGATACCATTCATAAGCGGTGGCGAGCGGACAGCAAAGCTGTGACGGAAGCGGAGGAACAAAAGAAGATAGGTGAGCTGCCCGTGCTGAAAAGCCGGGTAACTAGTCAGCGTGATTTGCTCAAGTCTGCCCTTGAAGCTGCGCTTGAGTTTTCCCACCCTGATGTGCTCTACCAGCTAGGGCTGATTAAGCCTTTCTTGTACCTGTGCTATCAGTTTCTGGCGAACCGATTCAAAAGCAAAGACTACGATGGGCCATTATCTGCGGTTATATACGAGGTGCTCTCTCGATGCGGTACATTGACTTCTGGGCTCCTTGAGGAGACTAGGCTTGTAAAAGCACTTGCGTCTATGAAGAAACACGCGAATGAGAAGCACAAGGCCTTTATCCAACAAATCATAGATGGTGCTGCTGCCAATTCCAAAAAGGCCAAAGCAAGTCCTCCGCCAAGAGCCGAGCCAGTAATGAACAAGGGCACCAAGCGATCTGCGTCAGAAGCTGCGGGCCGTTCAGCGAACGAGAACCCTCTGACGAAGAAGCCAAAGACACCCGAGGCTCCCGCCAATACAGTGAGAAAGGACCTCGCATCCACGTTGGCTTCGAAGCCTGCAACCCCTGGCACCAATACGACTGCACAAAAGCGACCTGGCGAAAGGGTGGCACCAGCTCCAACTCCCGTCAAGACTCGTGTTAGTCAAGTCACTAACAAGCCTTCGGGTATCTTTGCCTCCCTCAACGCGGCCAGCAAGAAGCCGGTGCCTGCGCCAGCTACTGCGAAAGCTGTCGCCCCCCCTAAAGCTACTGCTCCAGCGGCGAAAGACAAGAAGCCAGCGGCCACAACAACTTCGAAGCCTGCGTTCTCGTTTGCTCAAACAATGGCCTCGCTCCAAAAACCAAAAGAGCCAGAAGCAGCGCCTGTCAAATCAGAGAAGCCAGTGCCAACGGAAACCCAGGAAGAAAAGACCAAGCGATTGCGGAAAGAAGCTCGAAGACATCTCCGCGTCAGCTGGCGGCCCGAAACATCACTGGTGGAAGTCAAGTACTTTGATCATGAGGCCGACGATGAAGAGATGGATGACAAGGAAGACCATCTTATTCGGGATGCTGGTGATATTGGTGGAGAGGGACACATGTTCAAGCAACACAAAGAGCTCGATCTCGACGATGACGACGAAGAACTGGATGCCGAGCAGCGATCCTGGACGCCGCCGTCGCAAGTCGACTTCAGCGTAGTGCCCCACGAGGAGCGCCAACGCAACTACATACCGTACGGAGGCGGAGAGAAGGAGCCTTCGTGTCCTGAAAAAGAGGCCAACGTACAGCGCGAGAACAATATGTTGATGGTCTACTACTCAAGTCCGGACGACATTCCACCGTCACCCAAAGAGCCGTTGGAAGAGGCGCAAGACAAGGTATCTATGGGTACCGTTGTCAATTTCGGGACTCCACCTGACAAGGTGCTGAGAAGGTGCCCACAACCATCAATGCCTACAGCCGTACCAGACTTGAGTCAATTGGAGAACATCATCAAACAGCTCTCGGGAACTAGCCAACCCCCTGTCGCTCCTCCGATGGCTCCCGTTGAGAATGTTTACACCCCACCACCTCCTTCGACAGCTGCTCCTTTTGATCCTGCTGGTCTCCAGACCATACTCAACTCCATCAGCAATGGCCAAGCTCCCCCACAGCCCCCACCCGTGTCATTTCCAATGCAGACGCCGACACAGCAGCCGGGCATGCCCTTGGATATTGCTGCACTCATTGCCAACATGCAGGCAGCGACTGGAGGTGCTCTTCCTCCGCCGCCACCACTCCCAACCGGCTTTCCTCCATTCCCGTTCGCCTTCCCGCCCCAGCCCCAGCCCCAGCCCCAGCCCCAGCCCCAGCCCCAGCAGGAAGCTGCGACGTGGCCTTCACAGATGCAGGATGCGGCTACCTACCAACCCCAATTGCAACCGCAGTACAACCAGCAGACCAACGGCGGTACCAAGCGGCAACGCGACGATGGCAACGGCAACAACGATCGCAATCAAGGAAAACGGCCTAAGAACCGGGGAGATCATAAGCCTCACAAGGTGCTTCAGTGCAAGTTCTTCGCCAAGGGCCAGTGCAACAAGGGGGACAACTGTACGTATATTCACGACCCTAGTATGTTAGAAGGATGATGTTCTTCCAAAGGCAGCGAATTTTTTCTTCGAAGGAAAGTGGTGGATTTGTACAATAAGCGCATTTCCTTTCGTCTACATGTTTTCCTAGTCATCTTTCGAGCATCTGCATGCATATCCCGGGCGGTTGACCTGCCCGAATCGCAGGTCTCGGAGCATTCACAGGCGTTTGTCAGTAGCATCAAACAGGCAGCATTTGAATGGCGCAGGGTAGGGATAATCATGGACATGGGTGGGATGCATCTCTTCGGAGACACGGATGGGTTAGGCTAGCAGCGTCTGTTGGATGGAGGTGAATGTGCAGACGGATAGCATCATAATCTTTAGCTATACACTTGCACGTTGTTGATCCTTCTCTCGAATTTGTGATGATGACGTGCTATCGAGGAGTGCACTAACAGGCATCAGCTGTGACTGAGCCAAACAGTTTCAAGGTTGGATGGGTGCGAAAAGTAGGCAATGACGGGGGGCAAACAACCAAACCAGGCATCCTGCACAATTCTGCCACTGTTTATTTCGTCCGCATTGTTTCGTGCTTGGTAGTGGCCATGGTGTTCCAAGACGTCGTGTTTTCTGTGGAGCAAGTAGGGCGCATCAACCGGTTCCGCGACCAGGCTTTCCCGCACGGCAAGCTCCGTCATATCTTTTCACAGGCATCCGAGACATCATCACCCAACCTTACCGAACCATTCCAGCCCTCCGCCCAAACACTCCACCTCGCCCCATCACAACTGCAATCGCTGCAGCCTCTGGACCCGCACCCCTCGGCGCTTCCCACGTTGCCGGCCTCTTGCACCCGGACCTGCTCCGCTGCCGAGTCATCGCTTCGCCGTACACGAGCCGATCCACGACCACCCCACGCCGACTCTATCGCGCCTCCATCCTCCGCCACTACTCGGACCCCGCAATCATGGCTCCCGCTCGCAAGAGGACTGCCAACATCGCGCGCCGCAGGCGAACCGATGACGAGGATGAGAACCAGTCGGTGGCAACCCTCGCTGACGACTCGCAAAGCGACGCTTCCCTGCTGAGCGACGTCGACGAGGACGCCGATGCCGACAACAGCGACCTCAGTGAAGTCGACAGCGCGCCCTCCCTCTCACAAGGAAAGCCGAAGCGGAAAGCAAATGGCGCGCGTGATGCCAAGTCCAGGCAAGATGCCAGCAATCGCCAACCTTCCCCGCCCATCGCCCGCTCGGATGCTGCCTTCTCCACCATGAAAGAGACGGAAAACATGATGAACGGTCTCAATATTGGAGAGGATGGAAAGGAAGCCGAGGTCGTCGACTTCGAAACGGGCGTGACAGCAGTAGACGCTGCACCCGCCGTGGGGGCGCCCCAGTCGCGGACAGAGACGCTGGCCGAGCGGCGGCGGCGGGAGCATGACGAGTACAAGAAGAAGCGCGACTCTGATCCGGCCTTCATACCCAACCGTGGCGCCTTCTTCATGCACGACCAACGGCATGCACCCGGTCAGAATGGCTCCAGGCCCGCAGGCCGTGGACGAGGGAGGGGCGCTCCAATCAGCGGGCCATTCTCTCCAGCAAAGTACGTGCAAACACAGAGGTCAAAGAGGGAGCATGCAACTAACAAGTGTGCTAGCATGAGACCGCAGCCACAGGAAGCCACAGACTCGCCCTGGCAGCACGATCTTCACGAGACGGTCAACGCGCCTGGCTCTCACGCTCAGCCTGGACCACCTCCAGCTGCCCCCGGACAGCATGCATCGAATGCCCCCGTGTTCGCGTCGAGAGTACCCCCGGGCCCTAGTCAGAAGCCTCCACAGGCTCGCAACTTCTCCACCACGGTGCACACACACAACGCCATGGTACGGGTTTTCTTGCCCAGCATGAAGGGCCCTATACACTTTCAGAACGTGCCTATCAAGCAACACACTCGCCTCCCGAACCACCGACCACCCCTCCGCCGCGACAAGCCAGTTCGTATATCTCTACCCCCGGCTCCACCGCGCTACATCTTCCCGACCACAGAGCGCTCCTTCATCTTCATACCAAGGGCGCTTCGACCCAACCAACAGGGCTTCGGTCGGGGTCGCGGCCGATTCGGATCCTTTGGTGGGGGCTTCTCAAGCAGACGTACAAGCGCGTACGGAGGCAGCGTATACTCACCTAGTGTAGCAATGAGCAGGCGATCTTCCATTGCACGTGAGATGGGCCGGGACAATCTGGTCTCTCCGGCCGGCTCCATCATGTCACGCAACGGTGGCTTTGTCGACCCTAGTCGTCCTGTGGTACGCCTCCCTCCTGGTGGTCCCAGGCTGTCCAACGGCGGGCCGTCGATGATCACGCCCACGAACGGCGCTGTACAGCCACCTTACCCTCTCCCTCAGAAGCCAACGTTCCGTGAGAACTGGCAGGGTCAGCTCCCCATGCATCAGCCCCGCCCACAGAAGACTGTCTCTGTTGCTGGCATCGAGTCGCCTGCGTCCATGAGCTTCAATCCTCCGCAACAACAAGAACAGCAGCCGTTCCATCAGCAGGTTCCCGCGCATATCAACGGGGCTGCTCCAGCAGTCGAACAACCTTACTACCAGCACGGACGTCACCCTTCCTACCCAAGCCAAGTATCAACCGGCACTCCCCTCAACAACATCCCCGAACGAGCGATTCACGCTCCCGCGTTCCAACCCTACGCACAACCTGGCTTCCAGCCGCAAGCCTTTGTGCCACAAGGCTACTATTATCCACAAAACGGCTCCCAGCCACAGTACATGCCCCCTGCCAGCATGGTGCCCATGTTCGTTCCTGGCGCCCAGCAACCCGGCTATGTCATGCCGGTATCTGCTCCTCCAGTTGCCGCTTCACCGGCTTCTGCTGGCCCACCCAACATGGTCGCCTACGAGTCCAACGGTATGACATACTACGTGGACTCTGCCCAGCTATACTCTGCGCCACCGGTGGAGAATTACGCCCAGCCCAGCTATGCCGTTCCAGGCATGGGGGGCATGATGACACCAGGCCCGGACGGCGCCTACTACTACCCTCAACAGATGCAGCCTGCAACATTTTATCCGCAGCAGTAGACGACTAGACTATTTCCGCCCATCTTATAATCGCTCTTATTATCGGTTTTGCATTTCGACTTGTTGCGTCCAACTATACAGTTCCTTCCTTGCAGTCGAGCATGGCGCATCTGGCTTTTGGTTACGATACCTGGTGTTTCAGGCGAAGCACACTTGACAGCGCACCTGAATTTCTTTTCTCTCATCATGATAGCGAGCGACACAAAAACATTCATATCATCAAACCTGGTGGAAGGTGGCATCAGTTTTTTCTTTATCGAGCTGCTTTTGATTTGGCCCTTTCACACACACAAGTGACGATCTGCTCACGTATGCATGGTGTTCTGCGTCCTGCGTTCTACGGTCGTTTTCTCCTGGACTGGGTAACTTTTACTATGTTCTAATAAAGCTATCTTTTGATTCCTCGCAATTCGATTAAGCGGCTTGCTGTTCTCTGGAATTTCTTGCATTGTGGTAAGCGGCGATGTGTTTGGGTGTCAGGAAAGTCAAGCAGGCAAATGCCTGTGTGTGACCTTGGTGCTTATTGGCTACCTGGATGAATAAATATTGGTTTTACCACCATGGAGTTTCGACGGTGAACAAACTCAGGCTTTGCTCTCTATGGCTTGTGATGTGATTCGAATGGCGAAGGGACACGATGGTGGTTGGGATGCAGTGACATCAATAGCGGGCTTGGCGCGTCAAGGCGCTAAGCAGCTGGTTCGCCGCCGCATCATCGCGCGCAGGCGTTCGACGCAGCTCTTGCTCCATCAACCACCATCTCGCATAACTCACCCCCATCGAATCCCGGGACAAGCACACCTCCTCTCAAGTCTTGTCTCTCGACCCGCCATCATGGCGCCCACCAAGGACACCATGTTCCGCTCCGCGGACATGTCCTTGACCCAGCTGTACATTGCCAACGAGATTGGCCGCGAGGTCGTCTCTGGCCTTGGGGAGCTTGGTGTCATGGACTTTAGAGATGTGAGCACAGACGGATGTGTTCCGGAGCTTCTTCAGTGGCTCTTGGACGAGTGTGATGACATGGGAAGCTGACAAGACGTGCTAGCTCAACGCCGACACGACCGCCTTCCAACGGACCTTCACTCAGGAAATTCGCCGCCTCGATAATGTGGAACGACAGCTTCGTTACTTTCGCGCCCAGATGGAGAAGTCGAACATCTCGATGCGCTCCATCTACGACTTCAACAACCCCTTCACGGCGCCTTCCGCCTCGGAGATCGACGAACTTGCGGACAAGAGCCAGAGCTTAGAACAGAGAATCTCCTCGCTGAACGAGAGCTACGAGACATTGAAGAAGCGCGAGGTGGAGCTCACAGAGTGGCGTTGGGTTTTGAGAGAGGCTGGCGGCTTCTTCGACAGGGCCCGTGGTCAGACCGAGGAGATCAGGCACTCCGTTGACGATGATGACGCGCCGCTGCTCCAGGACGTTGAACAGAATGGACAGGGCGAAACGGGTGCCGAGCGCTCTTTCACCGTCATGAACATCGGCTTCGTTGCTGGTGTCATTCCTCGGGAACGCATCGCCGCATTCGAGCGCATCCTGTGGCGTACACTCCGCGGCAACCTGTACATGAACCAGTCGGAGATCCCCGAGCCCATCATCAACCCGGAAAACAATGAGGAAACCAGCAAGAACGTCTTCATCATTTTCGCTCACGGCAAGGAGATCATCGCAAAGATCCGGAAGATTTCAGAATCACTCGGTGCCGACCTCTACAGCGTGGACGAAAACAGCGAACTCCGCCGTGACCAGATCCGGGAAGTCAACACCCGTTTGAGCGATCTCGCTAGCGTCTTGAAGAACACCAAGTCCACACTGGATGCCGAGTTGACTGCGATAGGTCGTAACCTTGCAGCATGGATGGTCGTCATCAAGAAAGAAAAGGCTACCTACGAGACACTGAACAAGTTCTCCTACGACCACCAGCGCAAGACACTCATTGCTGAGGCTTGGGCACCTACCAACTCTCTTGGACTGATCAAGTCGACTCTGTCCGATGTCAACGAGCGTGCTGGCCTGTCCGTACCCACCATTGTCAACCAGGTCAAGACGACCAAGACGCCACCGACATACTTCAAGTCGAACAGATTCACCCTCGGTTTCCAGACCATCATCGACGCTTACGGAACGATCAAGTACCGGGAAGTCAACCCTGCCCTGCCAGCCATTGTTACTTTCCCCTTCATGTTTGCTGTCATGTTTGGTGATGCTGGACACGGTGTCATTCTCCTTCTCGCAGCTTGCGCCATGATCTATTTCGAGAAGCGACTTGAGCGCAGCAAGCTCGATGAGCTGTTCTCCATGATGTTCTACGGTCGTTACATTGTCTTGATGATGGGTATTTTCTCCATCTACACCGGTCTTCTCTACTGCGATGCCTTCTCCCTTGGACTGCCCTGGTTCAAATCGATGTGGGTATGGGACAATGACGGCAAGGGCCCAACATCGACCCGTGTTGAAGGTTACACCTACCCCTTCGGTCTGGACTACCGCTGGCACGACACCGAAAACGATCTACTGTTTTCCAACAGTTACAAGATGAAGCTCAGTATCTTGCTCGGTTGGTCCCACATGACCTTCTCCCTCATGTGGTCGCTTGTCAACGCTCGCTACTTCAAGACCAAGATCGACATCTGGGGCAACTTTGTCCCTGGTATGATCTTCTTCCAGTCCATCTTCGGTTACCTCGCATTCACCATTGTATACAAATGGTGCATCGACTGGCCTGCGCGCGGCGAGAGCCCACCCAGTCTGCTCAACATGTTGATTTACATGTTCTTGAGCCCTGGCACACTTGAGGCTGGTACACAGCCGCTTTACCCCGGTCAAGCATTTGTTCAGGTGGTTCTCCTGCTGATGGCGCTTGCGTGTGTCCCGGTCCTTTTGTTCCTCAAGCCATTTTACCTTCGGTACGAGAACAACAAGGCTCGCGCAATGGGATACCGTAGCATCGGCGAGAGCACCCGTGTCAGTGCGCTGGACGACAATGATGAGGAGGACAGCCGCCCGATGAACGGTGGTCGCGACAGCTTCGGAGACGACGACGATGGTATTGCCATGATCACGCAAGACATTGGCCACGGCGAAGAGCACGAAGAGTTTGAATTCAGTGAAGTCATGATCCACCAAGTCATTCACACCATTGGTAAGTTTTTTTTTTCTTCTCATTCTCCTCATTCAACAGATGCTAACACGCTTCAGAATTCTGCCTCAACTGCGTGTCTCACACAGCATCCTACCTACGTCTCTGGGCTCTCTCCCTCGCCCATCAACGTCTCTCGATTGTCCTCTGGGAAATGACGATGAAGAATGCTTTCGGCTTCACAGGTGTCGGCGGCGCTTTCATCATGGTTTTTGTGTTTTACTTTTGGTTTGCGCTTACCGTTGCTGTGCTGTGTGTCATGGAGGGTACGAGTGCCATGTTGCATTCCCTGCGTCTGCACTGGGTCGAGGCTATGAGCAAGCATTTTGTTGGTGATGGTATTGCGTTTGAACCGTTTAGCTTTAAGCAGTTACTGGATGACGAGCCTGTAGAGTAGTCTGCGAGTTTGGTTTTGGTCGCGTGTTCCTTTTTTTCCTTGTGTGTTTATGTAAGTGGTGGTGTAGGAATACATGGAGACTGCAGTCATTTATTGCGAGTAATTGTGCCAGTCTGTATATATATATATATATAGAAATGTACATTTTGACTTCGTTGAGCTATGTGGTTTATCGTGGGCACTTTCAAGCAAAGTTTGTTCAGATGGCATGGTGGTTTCTACGACCTCATCGTCCGGTATCTGGGGTGTGGTCGCTCCCTTTTCCACGCTGCGGGTGGGTGAGCATGGAAATTGAGTGGAGTCGGAGACGGGTTCAAAGGAGCTGGAACTGGTTTTGAGGCATTATTCCCTTCGGCGCCGGCTGTGGTGGGATCGTCAGCAAGCCGGGGAACAAGCCTTGGTTGTTGATGACATTTAGGGCTGCATCTGTGACATCTGGCTGCAATTAATTGGGACACTGTCTGAAGCAATGTCGCAAAGGACTCCCTCCTCACGCCCGATTATTCCCGCGGGTCATGTACGGCGTGTTATACCGGTAAAGGGCCGATGCGCCGTAGCTACCTTACCATGACCGTATCATCTAGCTTGAACGTCTCCTGGTCTTTCTTGACCCCTCATTTTCTGGTTCCAACATCCCGTCTACATCGAGGGACGTCCAAGTTTGACCAGTCCTCAGAGGCCCCCCCCCGATCCTTTACTTCGCCTCCTGCTGCAGCTGCTGCCGTCCCCCCACTAAGATCTGCGACCCCTCCAGCAAAAACCGCTAGCCAAAAGCTTGATTCTGCAACTCCCGTCTTCTTTTCCGTAACAAAACCTCTACCATGTCTTTCTCGGCGGACAAGGTTAGCCATCTCAAGGGAGCTTTCTCCCAGAGGCGATTCTCGAGTTCCAAGGAGCCAAGCGAGAGCGGTACGTTTTGGCCCTGGTTCCCATGCTCCGATTGCATCCTACGTCATTCTTGAGGTGTACAACCCCCAACGCAAAGTGGATCTGAGGAAAATCGGGCCCCTTCAGATGATGGGCCTTGTGAGCTGTTCGATTGCACGGCAATCGGGTCTTGCTTGTTGAGGTTTTACCCCAATCTTCTCCAGCTCTTCTGCTTTCTTGGACGTCTCTTATCTGCACTCCTACGCATCCCTTTTTAAATCAAACATGTCGCACACTAGACATGAATCAGGTCTTTACAACATGGCCATAAACCACATGGGAATGCGACAGTCACTAACACATTGCAGAACTTGGCTCGTCTATCCATCGTCAATTCCGCCAGTCGCACGAGGGCCACAAGCCACACGCCGGTCTCGACGCTACGCGCGCTTCCACAGGTGTCGTGTGGACGTCAGAACAAGCATACAAGCACGGTTTCCTCGAACATCCGGAAGAATGGGCAAACTTGGGTCAGGGTGCGCCTGAAGTCGACGATAGCATCGAAGGCTGCTTTGAGAGGCCCAAGGAGGTGGACATCAGTGCTCACGGCAGGGAGTATGGTCCGACTGCTGGTATCAGACCGCTGAGAGAGGCGGTCGCGACACTTTACAACGAGCACCACCGCAAGTGGCGCAAGAGTCAGTACACATGGGAAAATGTATGCATTGTGCCTGGTGGACGTGCGGGTTTGATCCGTATCGCCGCTGTGCTGGGTAACTGCTACTTGGGCTTCTTCATCCCTGGTATGCTCAAATCCAAGGACCTCTGAATTCGGGCTAGAGCTGATAACCCAGATTACACCGCATACAACGAGATGTTGTCGCTGTTTCGAAACATCGCCGCCATTCCCGTTCCCCTGGGCGAAGCCGACCAATACCACATGTCACCCGACAAGATCGCAGAGGAAATCGCCCGCGGTACATCCGTCATCCTCACATCGAACCCGCGTAACCCGACCGGCCAAATGGTCGCCAACCCAGAACTTGCACAGATCCAGAACATCTGCCGTGACCGCGCGACCCTGATCATGGACGAGTTCTACTGCGGATACAACTACACAACCAACTGCGACGGCACCGTCATCTCCGCAGCCGACAACGTTGAGGATGTAGACGAGGACGACGTGCTCATCATCGACGGTCTGACCAAGCGCTTCCGTCTCCCCGGATGGCGTGTAGCATGGGTCATCGGCCCCAAGGAGTTCATCCGAGCCATCGGCTCATGCGGTTCCTACCTCGACGGAGGCTGCAACGTCCCCTTCCAAGAAGCCGCCGTAGAAATGCTTTCCCCGCCACGCGTCCGCAACGAAATGCGCGCTCTCCAAATGCACTTCCGTACCAAGCGCGACTTTGTCATCGGCCGTCTCCAGGAAATCGGCTTCAAGTTCCCCTACATGCCCAACTCGACCTTCTACCTCTGGCTCGACCTGTCTGACCTCCCCGAGGGTATCAACGACGGTCTCAACTTCTTCCAAGCTTGTCTTGAGGAGAAGGTTATTGTTGTTCCGGGTATTTTCTTCGATTTGAATCCGAGTCGCAGGAGAGATCTTTTTGATTCTCCGTGCCATCACTTTGTGAGGTTGAGTTATGGGCCGAGGATGGATGTTTTGGAGAAGGGATTGAATTCTATTGAGAGGATTGTGAAGAAGTGAGTTTCCCCCTTTTCTTCTTCTTCTTCTTTTCTTCGCTCTTTTCTGCTGGAGAAGATAGTTGAGATAATGCTAACTGTGAATAGGTATAGGGAAGAGCCGCAGAAGCATCGTGCTGTGTCGCATAGGCCTCGTGGTACTGCTAACTAAGCGTACGTGAGGTGGACATTATGATGATAGAAGCATTTTGTAGGCTAAAGTAGGTTGATACCGACTTGAATGCATTTTTTATTCGTTCTCACTTTCCACCTATCTTGCATGTCGACCTGGTTTTATATTCGTCACCTCGGCTACTTCTTTCCAGTCTTTGTTGATTGTTCACTTTCCCTTTTTTTCGTGCTTTGGCACTAGCTAACCCGTGATTTATTTTCTGAGAGGGCTGTGGGGGCCAGCCTTGTGACACGACACGTCATGTTGCGGGTGCTATCGCGTCGCTTCGGTCCTCCAAAAGCCGAAACACTAGTTGAGTCTGTTTCTCCTCCAAAAGCCTTGACTATCTTGATAGACTGAGCGTGAGAGGGCGCCATCGTGTGTGGCTGCAGATGGATCCGAACATGCTATCTATGATCTCCTACTTATGGCGATTCAGCCTTTCAGATCGGGTTATTCGTATCTCCCATCATTCTTCCCCTGAATTGTTTCCCCTGTCATCCTTTGCATTCCAATAGCAAATATGGCAGTGTCTGAAACAAACACAGCCGCAAATCTGGAAGAATGGATTGCTCGGTCTCCAGTCGGCTTCCCTCCACTAACAACAATCTTTACAGCCCCATCCCGGTGCTCGACTCAATGGATACAAAACCCTTTTATTCCCAACGAGATCAGAAGCGGGTCTGATCGATCCAATTCCCTACTCGCGACCGGTGGAGTAGGTGCCGAATACGATTATAGTGATCATTTAGCAGCAGATTACTACGCGCGATGCCGACCCTATAGTCAGCCATGACAACAAAATTACAGTCCCGGGTTATGCACGATCAATCAAACTGTGGCCGCCATATTCGAGATGCAATACCAAAGCTCCCGAGTATGGGTAGGAAGCTGCTGCGACAGGTTGCAGCCCCCCCCCCCCCAAACGAATCCCCCTTCCTCTCAAAACGTATTTCAGCTTACATATCCACCCAGTGGTATGACAATCTGGACTGCAGGTGGTGACTGCGCAAAAATCCTTTCGGTCCCCATGACAGCTCTTACAAGCTTTACTAGCACGTTGCTAGGCCCAGGCGACACGACCATCACGTTCTCAGCCATCGACTTCACAACGACGATATGTACGACAAGCGGGGGTACGGTGGTATGCCCCCCTGGTACCGCTCTACGCCGCCTGACGGAGGTGACATCTGGTACCGCATTTGCAAATCCATTGCTAGTGTATTGGCAGTCGAGCGTTCTATCTGCGTTTCCTAGCTCCTACGCATCGTCTCTCGCGTCACGCATTCAAGTCCCGTTTGGTGACATGAACACTGCTTCATCGAACACTTCGACCCCAACAACATCTACACCTCCGCTCACGAACCCTGGCAACCAAGATTCTAGCCTGAGTCCCGGCGCTATAGCTGGTATAGCTGTTGGAGTAGGTGCAGTCGTTATACTCAGTATTGTTTTCCTCTTGTATCTCTGCCGGAGACGAAAGCTTAAAGTACGTCGCCAGCTCCCTGACATGTCTGAGATGGAGGGGGGTTCAAGGGGGTTGAAGCGCTTTGTGGGTGGGAAGTGGAGGGCTGAGACGGATGGGATGTCAGGGCCGGTGGAAGCGGGTTCGAGGAGTGTTAGGGTTATTCCGGGGCCGCCGGTGGAGTTGGATGGTACGCAGGCTGGCAGAGGTGGATGATTTATGTGTGTGAGCGCGCGATGAGGCGGCAGGCTGAGCTACAGGCTCTGGTTTTTTTAGGTCAAGTTGGCAAGTTGTGCTAAACTTCAGATCCACGATCAGATGTCATAGAGACAACACTGAAATCGGGAACTTTGCGAGCTGAATTAAATGTGGACATCGGGATTGCAACTATAAGAAGCCGCGTGTTCACATTACTCTCTCTAGGCAAAGACCTCGTGTGCAAACAACATGATCTCATCTTTCACTTTCACGGGGATCAAACGCAGAAGTAGAAACACCAAACTTTTCTCAACTGCTACCTAGACCCTTTTTTGGCTCCTCTCCTACTCCAGATCAAAATCGCAACCATGTCCCATTCTTATATTCCTCGTACCGACGTCTATCGTCCCTATTACGGTACCGTCCGACCACAGACACCAGCGCCTGCAACCGTAAATAATTCGCTCAACGACGATGATAGAGACGTGAATCGTATCCCACTCAATCTCCACCGTCGCAACACCACAGGTCCAGCTCAATTTCTGCAGCTATGGGATGACCATCTAGACCCCCTAATGCATCGCACTGTCCGCGCCTACGACCTGGTCATCTCCTACCATCGTGACTCCAATGGCGGTATCCGCTGGTCGCGCAAGGACATCAATCACATTCACAGGATCGGCTCCTACCTGCATGGCGACGTGCGCGCTCTGAAGCACTGGAAAGAAGTGATTGCGAAGGAGGGCGAACAAGATCCGTCCACTATGAAGAAGATTTATGAAGACGCCGAAAACATGCGGAAGTACTGCGAGCAGATTCAAGATGTGATCAAGGAGACCGAACGTGTTCCCCTACGCCAACGTATGAACCGAGATGCTAGGGTGCAGGCGGATGAGAAGATGGAGCAGGACCGTGAGGAGAGCGAGTATGGTCAATATGGTAAGTGTATTCCTCCTGGACACGTTACCCAAACACTGACGCTTTTCTTGACTCCAGACCTCGACAGGCTGGACGGAAACGCCACAGAGGACGACGGTTTGGAGATCGAGATGTTTACCAACCTGGAGAATGAGGCTGGACGAATCGATCCAGTTGACAACGCACGGCAGGCAGACTGGGCTACTAGACCTTGAACGCGGTTTGCCTGGTGAGCGGTTGTGCACATATATAGGCCTCTGGGCCATACCCACTTCTATTACACATTTTGAAACGAGCAATAGGCTAGACCGCGGTTGCAAATTGGCGTACGTATGGAGAGACAATGCAAAGATATCTAAACATTTCCACACGTTATCCCATGCCCCAGCTCATTGGTGCTCGGTGCTCGCCTATCCAAGGGCCCTGGCGCAACGGCCTGCACGTGTGGTGTGTTCGACTCAACACTTTCACATGCTTGCAACCCACGACACTCGAAAATCGCTCGGATTCGGAATAATGCCGTCGCAGCGAAACGAGGATAGCCACTGTGCGGCGGGCGTCGGTGCCCCAGCCTTATTTCGCATAATTTCTTCGTCTTCGATCTCCTCGCCTATCTGTCTGGTCGATTGCTATTCGCGTGCGCTTACGGTAAATTCTGGGTGAAGCTTCTGGGAATCACGACTGCAACGGGTTTGGTGGATACGCCCGGGAGATAAGCCAAGAACATGCTGCGGATCGAACGCGCCGAAATGTCTACGACGACTTTCGACACAGCGTCTCTGATGGAAGTGGAGGAGCCCAGCTTCCGGCCTAGCATGCTCTACAGCGTGCTCCCTACTGTTGTATCAAATCACCTTCCTACGATACCCTCGCTCCGAAAATCTCTCAACGATGTGCGGTATCGCGGCTCACACAGTAAATCAACCTCTGTCGATGAACTACTACATCCCGAGACGCCTCCGCCGGGCTATTCGTCAACACCTCCAAGCGGATCTGTTACACCCCATAAGCTCTCTGTTGCGTTGAGTGAAGCAGATGCTGCCTTTGTGAACGATGCGTCGGACAGGCCTGGCTCTTCGGGAAGCGCACCTATACAGCTACATCGCGCTCAAGAGACGACCACTGGGATCAGGTGGACGTATGCTAGTTTGGGTATGCAAGATCACTCGTGGATATTGGCGTTGTATGCTCATACCTTGTAGGAACAAGCCTTATGGCTCAAGCATCCCAAGAATCAAGCGAACCGATCGGCAGTTCAGACGAGACATCTGCGACGCTCATCCGACAACTCTACATACACGGCATAACCTACCTACTTCGAGGGCTGCCTACGAAGCTTACGCCAGAAGAGGCTCTTCCACAAGACGTGTTGGAGACATTGAGCGATGCGAACGCGCACGCGTTACCTCCATTCTCGCAACGCAGCCCGAGTCCTCAAAGAGCCCCTCCACAAGACCCCACGATTTTGCACCGCCTGACTGCGACCCTCGTCCTACAGACTTTCATTCTCATGCAGTTCCTTGTACCGTACATCAAGCTGCTTCTCTCGCATACCTACCGGTTGGAGAGAAAGCACCAGATCACAAAACGACTCGTCAATACAGGCGTCGCGACTGTTGATGATATTGGACGGAAGACGTTGAGGCTATCGCAAACCGTGTGTCAGATGAATGGTGGTATGGTAGGCCAGGTGATGAACGAAATGATCATCTGGTGGGTCAGAAGTGTTACCGGAGGGGTTCAGCAGGGTCTTGCAGAGGGATTACAGGCTGTGAGACTGTCGGAGAGCCAGCGGCAGGAGGAGAGCATGGGCAGGTTCGGGTGAGGGTGCATACTACCTCTGGACAATGCGTTGGGAACTTGCATGACTGGATAGATTTACGAATTTACGATGAGCATTGGATTCCTTGTTTGGCACGTGACATGAGGGCGCCGCTTATCGTTATCGACTGGCGGGACTTCCTAGCGCGTTGTGGGTGCACGTCCCTTGGAAAAGTGCTTGCATGGCAAAGTTTCTAGCGGCAACATCTTAGACGAATTCACGCCATTCTTTTCTCCCAGTTTGCCGTCTTTTCTCAGGCGCACATACAGTTAAACCCACACTTGTTTAACCTAGTCGCAATAGAAACCCTCTGCTACGAACAAGTGTGTACCATTACCCGCACATCATGTTCGGCGCAGTGAGAAGATGTCCCGCGACCCTCGCGAGGAATCTTGCCTCAGTGTCTACCAGAGTCCTCCGCACACCCCTCTCCCATAACTCGAGCGTCCTGAGGATACCATTACAATCAGCGCGCCTCCAAAATGCCTCTTTCGCTGGCTTCCACAACAGCGCCGCAAAGTGGCAACAGGAGGCACAACAGAGCATTGAGGAAGATGGTCCCGTCACAGAGTTCAAGGAATTGGCCATACGCGGGCTCGTTCATCCCAACCTTATCAACACCATCACGAACCAGATGAAACTCAAGACTATGACGGATGTGCAGACCAGTACCATCAACGAGGCCTTGAGCGGGGTTGACATGTAAGACGCTTCTTCGGTTGCAAGTACAATTTGCTAACAGACTGCAGCATCGCACAAGCAAAGACCGGTACCGGCAAAACGCTCGGTTTCCTCATCCCTGTCATCCAGCGAATCATTGCGAACGACCCCCAGCTCGGCGAGAAGGTCAGAGGATACAAGCGTGCCAAATCCGACGATATCCGAGCCATTGTCATCTCGCCAACCCGAGAACTGGCTGAACAGATTGCTGTCGAGGCCAAGAAGGTGGTTTCCGGAACCGGCATTGTGGTGCAGGTTGCAGTTGGAGGCACACAGAAGAGGGCTATGCTTCAGAAGACACAGCGCGAAGGATGCCATCTCATGATCGCGACCCCCGGACGACTATTCGATATCCTCTCAGACCCATACTCCGGCGTCAAGGCACCAAAACTGAATGCACTGGTCATGGACGAAGCGGACCGTCTGATGGACGATGGTTTCCAAAAGGAGATTATCGAGATCAAGAACTTCCTCCCTGATCCAGCCGAAGTCGAGCGCCAGAACCTCATGTTCTCCGCTACCATTCCCCGCGATGTTGTCAACCTGGTCCGCGCGACCATGCGCCCCGGCTTCCACTTTGCCAAGTGTGTCGATGAAAACGAGGAGCCAACACACCAGCGTATTCCGCAAAGATACGTCAACCTTGCCGGCTTCGAGAATATCATGCCCACTCTCTACGATTTTATCCTGCAAGCCCAGCAGAAAGCACAAGCTGGTGACAGCCGTCCGTTCAAGGCCATCATCTACTTCAACAGCACCGCTGAGGTCACACTTGCAGCATCAGTCTTCTACAAGCTCAATGGCGGCTTCAAGCGCAACACGCCTCTGTCTGGGCTCCGCTGTTTCGAAATTCACGCCAAACTCACTCAACAACAACGTACAAGGGCTGCAGATGACTTCCGCAGCGCCAAGTCCGGCATTCTCTTCTCCTCAGATGTAACAGCTCGTGGAATGGACTTCCCTGAAGTTACCCACGTCATTCAAATTGGTCTTCCCCGTGAACGCGACTCGTACATCCATCGTCTCGGTCGTACTGGACGTGCCGGAAAAGAGGGCGAGGGCTGGTTGTTCCTCACACCCTTTGAGAAGAATGAGGTCCGCCGCCGCCTCAGCGGTCTGCCTCTTGTCGATGCCACTGACACGCTCGAAACTGCAACCGTCGACATGACCCAACAAGCCGAGGTCCCCGAGAATGTTGCAAAGATCTTATCTGACTGCGTGGAGGCACACAAGAAGGTCTACCCTGACCAACTGGACGCCGCATTCCGTGGTCTCTTTGGAAGCTACCAGTGGTACGGTGACAAGCATGGCCTGCTAGAAGGTGCGAACCGTCTAGCGGAGTTTGGCTGGGGCATGCCATCCCCACCTCCACCACCTGCTAGCCTCTTCTCAGGAGGTCGTGGACGTGGCGGTGGCGGACGTTCCGGCGGTGGAGGATTCGGAGGTGGAAGAGGAGGCGGCTTCGGTAGTGACCGAGGTGGCCGGGGTGGAGGCTTCGGCGGTGACCGAGGTGGCCGAAGTGGAGGTTTTGGTGGTGACCGTGGCCGAACTGGGGGCTTCGGTGGCGAGCGCAGGAGTGAAGGTGGCTTTGGCGGCGACAGGAGAGGAGGTGGTGGTTTCGGTAGTGACAGGAGAGGAGGTGGTGGTTTTGGTGGTGACAGGAGAGGAGGTGGTGGTTTCGGTAGTGACAGGAGAGGAGGTGGTGGTTTTGGTGGTGACAGGAGAGGAGGCGGCGGCGGCGGCTTCGGTAGTGACCGAAGAGGAGGTGGTGGTGGTGGCTTCGGCGGTGACAGAAGAGGTGGTGATAGGAATTTCGGTGGTGACAGGAGTTTCGGTGGTGATCGACCAAAGAGGGAGCCTCGATCCGACTTCTAAAACGGCCGTCACCAAAACTGCCCACAGAAGTTGAACGCCTTTCAACGCCCATGTCATTATTCTTTCTTTCTTGTACTATATACTGTATACCCCACAAGCCTTGGAGAACGAGGGATGACGGACAATGGTCGTTTGTATCGATACATTGGTTGCATTGGGCGGCGTTTTACTGGGCGGGTGGCAGCAACCGCCATCATCATGTCCGCTCCAGTACAAAAGGCAGCGCATGTGGTAACGAGAACAATCTCCATTCAAACTGTTTCTTTTTTTGGGGGGGGGGGGGGGAGTTGGACGCAAGGATTAATGGGGATAACGAAAAGTTCGATTAGTCTGTTTTTTCCTCTTTCTCTTTCCGCGATTATGATGTATCTTGTCTTGTTCCCTACGACTTGCTTTGCGGTATTATTTCCCATTTCCTCCTCCCTCCTCCCTCCCCCCTCCCCCTTCCCCTACCCCTCTTGAGCCTTGCTCGCCTCACTCTTCTAGATCTTCAGCATGTTCTAAACGTGGCTGTAGCAGCTCTTTCCACTTGATCTATCAAGCCAATACAACATGTCTGTCAGTCACCTCTCAATGCACCTACACAAACTCCCTCCGCCTTGGTTCAGAAAAGAGCATACCCCTCGAACCACCAATCAACTCGAGCCCTGCTGTACCGCACCTGGCTTTTCCACAGATGCTGATCGAGTTGGAAGTGGAGGCTATGAGGCAGGGATAGATAATATTACTTGCGTGCGTGTATTCCATTCACGAGTGTACTTGTACTGCATGCAGACTAGCTCTACCGGGTCAGACTAAACACTGGAACAATCTCAGTTGTTAGCTGTTATAGATGAAGAATATATGGGCCGCTTTTAACAATTTTTTTTTTAAAAAAAATTGTACATGTCCAACGCCGCTCCAGTCATGTGTAAAGTATGCAGTCCGTCACGCTTCCATGTTCGCATTCGTACCCATCCATACCCATCCGGTCGCCGACATCTCTCTCTTAACAACCCCCCCTGCTAAAACGACTCTACATCCCTCTAGATGAGATGCTTGCTCCTGAAATAGGCTCGAAGGTACACAACCTGCCAAGCCCCAAGCCCGACAAGCACGCCCATAGTGCCCAGCGCAAACCACTTGACTCTCTCATTGGTGCTCTCATTGGTATCACGCAGCTTCTGCTCGCGAGTCCTCAGATAATCCATCTCAATCACAATTTCGCCGACCACCTCCTCGATCCTCCTGAGTTCTGCCTCTACGGGCTTCAGCTTATCCACAGCGGAAATGGCGTTCCAGTCCTTGGCGTCGGCGCCAATGTCAATGTCGAGCTCGACGTGGCGCGGGGTGATGGATTTGGACGAGCCTGCGGAGGTGAAGACGTTCTCGAAACATACGTCGAACGCGGAGTCGGCGTGCGAGGTGAATGCGTAGCGGTTCTCGCCGACGACGTCTTTGGGGCGATGGTAATAATTGCCCAGTGCGTCGCGAATCTAGTTTTGTCATTGCCAGTCAGACTTCTTCACACATGTGTATTGCTCGCATGCTAGTGTTGCTGTGTGGACATGGTGTTGGAATTGGGAATTGCAAACGTACATTCATATCCACCCTCTGTCCGTCTCCCCGGTATCCATCCAGAATCGCCGTAACAACAACCAATTGTTCCCTGGAAACAAAGTTACTAATGCATCGCTCGTACTTGGCTGAGTCGTGTGCTGCGACCGGATGGAGATCGAATTTGAGGGCCGCAGTGAGGGGGAGGAGCGCGAGCAGCACGCAGCTGAGAAGACGGGTTAACCGATCCATGGTGAGTTAAAGGATTATGTAGAGCTGCAGCGCTTGCAGGCTCAAGTTGTTGCGCTCTTGGTGGCTCCGCGAAATGTACAGCTGTCGCAGGGGAGCGCGGAAGGACAGATGGTCCGACTGTAAACTAGTGTGCAGTGGGGAAGGCGCGCGTGCGGATCCTGAACAGCCATTGGTAGGAGCCCAGCACTCTTCACATTCTCCCGACAAGAACGAACTATTATCTCACCAGTTTCACAAAATGTTAAAGTTACCATGGTGAAAAGTTTCTGCACACTACAGGACTTCAACATGGGCGTAAATTTCCAGTCCAAACGCCGAACGCGTCGCTGCGAATGCTCGCAAAGTGCATTACCTTGTTCGACAATAACCCTTTTACCAGGCAGTGGTGCCGCCGTCCAACTTCAGATCATGCCCCGTCATATAGCTACTTGCCTTGCTCAACATGAACAGACCAGCAGCCTTGTACTCTTCAGGAGTGCTGAGCCTGCCCAGCATGCTATTGTTCTCCCATTCCTCCCGGTTCGCCTCGCCCTTGTCGAAGTTGGCTTGCACCATCGGCGTAACGATATGACCTGGACTCAAAGAGTTGACTCGAATACCACCTGAACCGTCTGGGTTCTTTCTACCCCATTCCATGGCCAAGTTTCGCGCCAGTTGCACCACTGCCGCTTTCGACGAGTTGTAAACAGGTGCAATAAAACCTCTGTTGGCAATAGTTCCACTCATGCTTGCGACCAGGCAGATCGACCCTTGTATCTTGTACTCCATCATCTGACGGGCACATTCTCGAGCTGCCAGGAACACGCCAGTGTAATTCACGTCAAGCATCTTTGCAATATCTTCCTTCTTGAAATCGAGCGCGGGGGTCACTTGCTGTATGCCGGCAGCTGTAGAGGGGGAAAGTCAGTGCATGGATTCCGACAGACTTGGACACGCCCGTACCCGCAATGAGTCCATCGAGCCGTTTATGCGTTGAGGCAATGTCCCCGATGCACTTTCGCATCGCCTCCTCGTGCGTAACGTCTATATTATGGTACTCCAGACTCGCGCCATGGTTGCGCTTGAGCCGCGCCTGGGCTTCCTGGAACGCTTGAGGGGGCTCTGGCAACCGATCGAGACAATACACCTTGCCGCCAGCTTCTACGAGCCCTTCAGCCATGCACAGTCCCAATCCACGACCTCCACCTGTTCATACGTTAACATGGGCTACAAAAGCATTATGCCTGCTCTGAGGATGGGAGGAGGACGGCATGCTGCACCTGTAACCACGAGCACTTTTCCTTCGAGGTCGAATTGGCTGAATCTCTTTTCTCCAACACTCTCAGTTTTTTCGTACGGAACTTGGGGGTAGGTCGCATCCTGGTGTGATGCGAGAGTTCGGCGCTGAAGAGGAGTTGTGGAAGGCTGGAAGCGGAATGTAGAGGGAGCCGGGCGCACGAATCGGCGAAGCAGCATCCTCGAAGATCGAAGAGATGCCATTGTTGGTGTCGTTTATTTAGAGCTGGAATGTCGGAAGGAAAATAAAAAGAGAGGGGAAACGAAGTGTTGAGCAGCAGAATGGGGAAGTCCGTGAGCTGACGGGTATAGGTTGCACAGCAGGCATGATGTAATTTCAGCTCATACGTAAACCTCGTCCTTCCTTCACCTTGGCTGGCAGACAAAGCATCGTGACTTCCGCGGCATTCTCGGCACACGATTCGTTGAGAACCTACAGGATACCGCTGCGGATGATCAGGGCCAAATCCGGGCACCAAGCGCGTGACGAAAACACGGCATGGAATCTGGTAACGATTTGCTTACTTGAGTCGCCACGCACTCGAGCGCCATCTCGCGATGTTGGCACACATACCGGCGCGGCAGGCTACGCGGTCTGAGTGGGTCTTGCGTGTCCCCACCCGGGATGTGGGATGCGGGGCAGTGGAGCCACAGGGCTGCTTGTTAGCCGGGCTGATTGGCTGCGGATCCTCTCGCCAACACGACACATGTGCATCATCCTGAGCAAACATCGGATTTCCGGTCCTTGGTGCATGATCTAAGATGGAGAAGGTGAACGTTCCCATGACAGGAGTTTGACAGCAGAACATGCAGATCCACACTAGCAGTGGCAGTGGGGATATGTTCTCCACTGTGCGATAGAGTTCACGTCAGGCTCCCACGACATTCCTTGCACTCGACTATTTGCCTTTCTGACACAATAGGTTGCACAGCTCAACAAGCCAGGCTAGGACTTTGGGTGGAGTCAAAGGGTGATGGGGTGATTGGAGAAGATTACTGTCGCAAGTTGGACACGTCTAGGTCTCGGGGATAGCAAACTGTCGTGCGGCACAAGGGGAGCCAAAGATGAGATAGTCCTAGCAGTTCGCAAACGGGTTAAAATAGGCGCCGCTTGAGTGCATGAGTTGTTCTTGTTGCGTATGTATGCTTTCTTCTTACAATCCTACTCATCTACTCCTATACTCTCTCTCTCTCCTCTACATATCTTTCTTGATCTTCGTCACACGATTTAGCATTCAGCTATAACAGGTAAAACGTGTTGGAGATTAAGCTACTCAGCTGTTTCTCCACAGAATCCAGGTGCTCAAATCACACCTGGAATCACAACCAACCTACAATCAATTGATTACTAGAAGCTATTACGCTACTATTATTACTTATCATTGTTATCAATTGATTGTTGTGATCAATGACGTTCAGGATTACGCAATCTACTATAGATTAAGGCAACTTGCTACGCAAGCTATTGCGTAGTACAGATCTTTCTAGAATGCAAGTTACAGGTATATATAGACTGTAGTCCAGCAGATAGTTAGAAAACAAGATAAAAAGACTGAGAGATAAGATAACAATACAATTACTATCCTCTACAACACTGTCTTCCCTAGTCTCTTTTAACCTTCTCCCTTTTTACTCTTTCTTCCGCCTTTATTTTAACAAAACGAACATCTTAGCTGTAAGGGTGCGTTGGATTGACTAAAGATGCAGGGAAAACAGTAATGAATTAAATAAAGAACTACAGAGGCTATCTAGCAAGCTTATCTACTCCTCTATAAGGTCTGTGCTTAGTACTAAAAAAGAGGCAAAAGTAGCTATGTAGTAGCTACTAACGTGGCTTAGGAAAATAGCGTAGAGCTAAGAGAAAAGTTTAGTAGGCTAGAAAAGTAGAAAGGCTAATACACTAGGCTTACAGATGCTAGGTACGCACAGACACCTAAGATCTATAAAATAGTAAAATAAGGCTTTTTATTAAGTACTAAAGATATTAAGGCTCTAGCTCTTTATAGTACCCTCTTCCTTAATAAGAGTCTTAAAATTCTTTTAGTCTTATAGTGCTTCTATATTTTTTAAGTTTAAAGCTAGTTCCTATATTAGGTCTAGGTATCTTACCTATTTAACTAGGTATTTTTTTCTCCTTCTTATACTTCTTTCCTATAATAAGCGCTCTACTAGGTACTCCTTTTTGCTATCTACTTTAATTAGTAAAGGCTTATTGTGGTCTTATAGTTAGCTTAGTAAAGGATCTAAGCAAGCTAGTTAAAAGTTGTTAATATTAAATATTAGATGTATCCTTCTAAGAGTATTTAGCTTTATAATATTTAGTTTAATAATTTTAAGTACTGTAAACTTTAGATTCTTTTAATTAAGTTTTTAGCTTAGTCTCTTTATCTTATAGTAGTCTTTTAGCTTTTACTAAACCTTATTACCTATTTAAAGCTAAAGTAATTGTTTTATTTTTTTATTTATGTAGTGTTCTTATTCTTATTTAATTTCTACTATTATAGCTTAAGCTAACTTAATACTTTACTAGAGTTTGTTAGCTATTTTTTCTGCTTTTTAGTAGTCTTACTACATTCTCCTTCTTTAAGCTTAATTCTAAAGTTTATATTTTACTACTATTTAAAGAGAATTTACCTTATATCTATATTATAGAAAGAAAGGCAACATTCTAGTTAATTATGCTTATCTTGCTATAATCACAATTTTAGCTATTTTTAAGTTGCCTTTCTAATTTGTTTAATCTTAATTATAGAAAGCTTATAAGTAGGCCTATACTGTAAAGTTTATTTATTCTGTAAAGCTATTAGTTTTAGAGTAATATCTAGAAAATAAGTATTATTTAATTTCTAGTAGCTTACAAAGCCTAGTCTAAAAGTAGCTTATAAACTCTACACCTTAATTAGAAGTAATATAGTCTAGTACTTAGTAGTAAGCTACTATAAAGTTAATAAATACTTTAGTAACGCTTTTTATAGTAATATTTTTAAAGCTTATTAGAACTATATTTTTGCTTAGCCTACTAGTAACTACTATTAGGTTTATATAACCTTTACTTTCTAGTAATCTTATAACAAAGTTAATTAATATTTCTTTCTAAATACACTTTAGAATTAGAAAAGGCTTTTATAATCTTTATAGGCTATTTCTTTATAGTTTTATTCTTTTACACACTAAATAGTTTCTAATATATTACCTTACTATTGAACTAATAGAGGGCTAAAAGTACTCTCTTGTAACTACTTAGTAGGTAAAGTTCTTTTTTAGATACTCTAGAGCTCTAAAATAATAAATATTATAAATAATTCTAGTGTATAAAAGTTTATTGTTTAGTACTTATTTTTAACTACAGTATAGCAGGTTTCTAGAATTATTTAATTAGTATTTAGAAATAGGAAGCTTAAGGTCTAGCTTTATTAGAAATTAGTATTTTTTCTTGCTAACTACTTTCTAAGCTAGCTAGTACGTGTTGTCCTCTTCTTTAGCTTTGTTCTAAAGCTTCTCTAGATTTATCTATTTCTAAAGTACTATTATAGGATAGCTATTACAGCTAAAGGTTTTAAGAGTTTTCTCTTTTTCCTATTTTTCTATTTCTAGGGTTGTTTTAGTAGATAGTTTAAAAAATTATAAAAACCTTCTAGAAATTTAAGTATCTAAACTATTTACAGGCATATCTTGTTGCCTTTATAATAAAGTGTTAGCCCTAGAGTTATTTACTATAGGCCTATAGGTAATCTCTATATTAGGAAATTTACTAAGGAATTAGGCTTATCTTATTTATCTTTTACTAAGCTGTCTAAGCTTTCTAAAATACTTTAGGTTTTTATAGTTTATTATAACTAAGAACTTCTTTAGAGAGCGTAGTATAGTGTTTTATTTAGATAAGCAGCAAATAACTATAAGTAATTCTTTATTGTATATTTTGTATTTGCTCTAAGCGCTAGTTATCTTCTTTAAGTAGTACACTACTAGTTATAATCTTCCTTAATTATTATATTGCAAAAGGACTCCTGCTACAACGTAGCTAGAAAATTAATCTTTAAAATTGTTTCCTTGTTAAGATCCTATTAAGCTAGTATTAGTTTAAAAATAAATAGCTTCTTTAGCTTATTAAAAGCTTCTTGCTCTGTCTTTCCTTATTAGAAAGAGACATCTCTAGTAAGCCTTAAGAGCAGGGTAACTATACTAAAGTAGTTCTTACTAAAGCGTTAATAAAAGTGTCTAAACTTAAGAAAACTATATACCTCTTTAATATTTGTAGGCGCTTCTTATTTTTGAATAGCTTTCACTTTCTTACGGTCTATCTAAAGTCCTTTTTAAGCCTTAATAATAAAGTCTAGGTATTTAGTACTTTGCATATTAAACTTACATTTCTTAATATTAAGAGGTAACCTAGCCTTACTTATTACTTTTAGAACCTTGTTTATATTACGTTAATATTCTTTAAGCGTGCTATTCGTGTAAATTAATACATTATTTAAGTAAGCTAAGTAGAAATTGTTAATGTACTTACGTAGTGTCTAATTAATATATTATTAAAAGGTGCTAGAAGCGCTTGCTATGCAAAACTAACTAACTAACTATTTATATAATCTAAATCTTATACAGAAAGTAGTTTTCTATTTATCTTCTGCGTTAATTTTAATCTTGTAGAAAGCTGTAGAGATATTAATTTTTGTAAAATATTTTGCTTTAGCAATATTATTAAGCGTCTTTTAAATAAATAGCAAAGGATAATAGTCTTTTCTTATAATAGTGTTAATAGCTTAGTAATTAATGCAGAACTATAATCCTTCTCTAAGTTTCTTAGTAAATAAAACTAGAAACGAAGCTACAAAACTACTAGCTCTAATCTATTCTTTATTTAATAGAGATATTAGCTCTTTGCGTAGAACTAAAAGCTATAGTCTACTTATATTGTATAAAGGACCTAAAGAGGTTCTTTTTCCTTTCTATTTTTATCCTTTTGTAACTTAATTTAGTAAGTAACCTTAAGTTTATATAAAAGGGGTAGTACAGAAGTAGTTCGTAACTTAAAAATCTAAGCTACATATTAGTTAGCCTTAGGGAGTAATAACAAAACATTTCCTTTCTCTTTAAGAGCTAAGGCCTTCTTAATATCTTTAACAAAAGCTATAAAGGTCTAAATTAACATATTCTTTTTTACTTATCTAATATAGAAGTAATAAGCTGTTGCGTTTATTTACTTTAACTTTTTGCTCTCTAAAACAAGGCAGTCTTTAGTACTTAGCAGTTTAATTTTTTGTCTAGAAAAGTAGATATAGATTAACTTCTTAGAAAGAGCAATAGTAACCTCTCTTTTATTTATCTAAGGCTGTCTAAGTATAAAATTGTATCTAGGGTTTGTAGGAGTAATATAGCCCTAGATAGTATCTTTGTATTCTTTAATGTTAATTTCTAACTTAGTAACTTTATTAATAGTTCTAAGTTTTTTTATAACTTCTTTTAATTTGCATAAAGGAATAAAGATGCACTACAAACTAGTATTCTTAAAAAGTTAAAAGCTAATAAGAAAGTATATAAGGTTTTCTATATTAATATAAGTTAAAGTAAAAGTGTAACAATTTACTAATGTTTTAACAGTAATTTTATTACTACTTATATACTTTTTAAAACTAGCCTATTCTTTTATTAAGTCTTTTTAGCTGACGTGTAGCTCTTGCTAGTGACTTTAAGCAAGAGCTATTCTTTTTTCCAAATTAAAATTTTAGTCTTCTAGGGTATTTTTACTACTTAAGCTTTTCTTACTAGGCTTTCTTGCTTTTGCCTTTAAGGACTTTAATGCATTAGTCCTTTTTCTCTTCTTCTTCTTTTTTAGCATTTTTTCTTCTATATAATCTACAGCTAAGTGTCTTTTTTACTTATAAGTAAAACAATGTTCTTCTCTTATTAGCCTGTTTAGTTCTAGATTGCTAAACCTGCGTAGCTTAGCTAATCTTCCAGTAAACTCTATTCCTTCTATCTGGTCTCCTGTAGGAGGAGGAGGAGTGTATAAGGGCTGAAGCCCTGACGTCTTTAGTACTCGACAAAAAGCCTCGTTTTGCTATCCTACAGATCCTGGGTGTCTGTGCGCACCTAGTATCTGTAAGCCTAGCGTATCGGCCCTTCTGCTTTTCTAGCCTACTAAACTTTTCTCTTAGCTCTACGCTATTTTTCTAAGCTACGTTAGTAGCTACTACGTAGCTACTTTTGCCTCTTTCTTAGTACTAAGCATAGACTTTATAGAGGAGTAGATAAGCTTACTAAATAGCCTTTATAGTTCTTTATTTAATCTATTACTATTTTCTCTACATCTTTAGTTAATTTAACATACTCTTATACTTAAATTAAATCCTTCTATAGCGCTAACGCTACTACGTTAAATTAGAAGCCCCCTAGAGCTATATCTAGATAAGAAGCTAGCTAGAGCTATTTCTACGCATAAAAGCCCCTTAAAGCTATATTTAAATAAGACTTTAATTAATTAAATTACTAATCTTAGTAAAAGCTGTTTTAAATCCACTAAGGATTATTAGTAGAAGAAGTACAAGGAGTGCTAAGAGATACCTAGCTATATAAGACTTTACCTAGAACGTTTTATAATATAAACTATTAGATAAGCTTACTATATTACTTATAGCTCTAGAAACTAATCTCTGCTATTAAATAATACAAGTGCTATTTATTTCGTACTTTTATATAATAATAGTAGGGGTAGAGATTACACCTAAAAGCTTTACTGTCTAGATAACAAGACTGTACTAAGATAGTATTAGTAGAGCTAAAATAGAGAATACTCTAGAAGGCCTCTGTAGAGTAAACAAACTAGATAAGATAGCAACTTTAATAATAATATAAGAAGCCTTTCTTATCTAGGAGGCTATTAATCTAGCTTCTAAAGAAGAACTAGAACACGACTAGCTATTTATTTAGCTACTAACTTTACTTACTATATTAAAACTAGTTAAGTAGCTAGCATAACTAAAGTATTTTATTTAACTTAATCTAAACGCTTTTAATAGAACTAGAAAGACGTACTAAATCTTTAAGAAGTAGCTTACTACTAAAATAAAAAACAACTAAGAAGACTTTAATATAGAAAGAAAGACGTGTAATTACGCCTTTAGTAGGCTTAAAAGCTTAGTAGTAACTTTAACACTACCTTATTTTAACTAGATAGAGTTATTAGACGCCTAGAACTTTAAACCCTTATTAAACTTCTTTAATTAGATGTTTAGAGATCTATATAGTTATAAAAGAGCTAAGAATAAACTCTAGTTAATATCTTAAGGTAAAAACAGTATTTATAATTATATTATATAATTTTAGATATAGTTACTACTGTTAAACAGCAACTTAGATAAAAATATAAAAATAATATTCTTTTAAAAAAGTTTTACTTATAAGCTTTAAAATAAGCTTATAAGTATTACTTTTTTAGACTTAGATAATTTATAGAACAAGTCTATTAAAATTGTAGACTACTTATACTAGATAGAGTAATATTTTAAAAGCTAGGATAAGCCTAAAGAAAAATACTCTAAAAACAAAGACTAGGAAAGGCCTAAAGAATATAGGCTAAGACGCGCTTCTCCTCTTTCTCTTTCTTCTATAAGAGACTAGATAGAAGAAATAGAGTTTACTAGAAGATTAGCTAAGCTATATAAGTTTAGTAATCTAGAACTAAATAGGCTAATAAGAGAAGGACATTATTTTACTTATAAGTAAAAAAAAACACTTAGCTGTAGATTATATAGAAGAAAAAATGCTAAAAAAGAAGAAGAAGAGAAAAAGGACTAATGCATTAAAGTCCTTAAAGGCAAAAGCAAGAAAGCCTAGTAAGAAAAGCTTAAGTAGTAAAAATACCCTAGAAGACTAAAATTTTAATTTGGAAAAAAGAATAGCTCTTGCTTAAAGTCACTAGCAAGAGCTACACGTCAGCTAAAAAGACTTAATAAAAGAATAGGCTAGTTTTAAAAAGTATATAAGTAGTAATAAAATTACTGTTAAAACATTAGTAAATTGTTACACTTTTACTTTAACTTATATTAATATAGAAAACCTTATATACTTTCTTATTAGCTTTTAACTTTTTAAGAATACTAGTTTGTAGTGCATCTTTATTCCTTTATGCAAATTAAAAGAAGTTATAAAAAAACTTAGAACTATTAATAAAGTTACTAAGTTAGAAATTAACATTAAAGAATACAAAGATACTATCTAGGGCTATATTACTCCTACAAACCCTAGATACAATTTTATACTTAGACAGCCTTAGATAAATAAAAGAGAGGTTACTATTGCTCTTTCTAAGAAGTTAATCTATATCTACTTTTCTAGACAAAAAATTAAACTGCTAAGTACTAAAGACTGCCTTGTTTTAGAGAGCAAAAAGTTAAAGTAAATAAACGCAACAGCTTATTACTTCTATATTAGATAAGTAAAAAAGAATATGTTAATTTAGACCTTTATAGCTTTTGTTAAAGATATTAAGAAGGCCTTAGCTCTTAAAGAGAAAGGAAATGTTTTGTTATTACTCCCTAAGGCTAACTAATATGTAGCTTAGATTTTTAAGTTACGAACTACTTCTGTACTACCCCTTTTATATAAACTTAAGGTTACTTACTAAATTAAGTTACAAAAGGATAAAAATAGAAAGGAAAAAGAACCTCTTTAGGGTCCTTTATACAATATAAGTAGACTATAGCTTTTAGTTCTACGCAAAGAGCTAATATCTCTATTAAATAAAGAATAGATTAGAGCTAGTAGTTTTGTAGCTTCGTTTCTAGTTTTATTTACTAAGAAACTTAGAGAAGGATTATAGTTCTGCATTAATTACTAAGCTATTAACACTATTATAAGAAAAGACTATTATCCTTTGCTATTTATTTAAAAGACGCTTAATAATATTGCTAAAGCAAAATATTTTACAAAAATTAATATCTCTACAGCTTTCTACAAGATTAAAATTAACGCAGAAGATAAATAGAAAACTACTTTCTGTATAAGATTTAGATTATATAAATAGTTAGTTAGTTAGTTTTGCATAGCAAGCGCTTCTAGCACCTTTTAATAATATATTAATTAGACACTACGTAAGTACATTAACAATTTCTACTTAGCTTACTTAAATAATGTATTAATTTACACGAATAGCACGCTTAAAGAATATTAACGTAATATAAACAAGGTTCTAAAAGTAATAAGTAAGGCTAGGTTACCTCTTAATATTAAGAAATGTAAGTTTAATATGCAAAGTACTAAATACCTAGACTTTATTATTAAGGCTTAAAAAGGACTTTAGATAGACCGTAAGAAAGTGAAAGCTATTCAAAAATAAGAAGCGCCTACAAATATTAAAGAGGTATATAGTTTTCTTAAGTTTAGACACTTTTATTAACGCTTTAGTAAGAACTACTTTAGTATAGTTACCCTGCTCTTAAGGCTTACTAGAGATGTCTCTTTCTAATAAGGAAAGACAGAGCAAGAAGCTTTTAATAAGCTAAAGAAGCTATTTATTTTTAAACTAATACTAGCTTAATAGGATCTTAACAAGGAAACAATTTTAAAGATTAATTTTCTAGCTACGTTGTAGCAGGAGTCCTTTTGCAATATAATAATTAAGGAAGATTATAACTAGTAGTGTACTACTTAAAGAAGATAACTAGCGCTTAGAGCAACTATAAGATATACAATAAGGAATTACTTATAGTTATTTACTACTTATCTAAGTAAGATACTATACTACGTTCTTTAAGGAAGTTCTTAGTTATAATAAACTATAAAAACCTAAAGTATTTTAGAAAACTTAGACAGCTTAGTAAAAGATAAATAAGATAGGCCTAATTCCTTAGTAAGTTTCCTAATATAGAGATTACTTATAGGCCTAGAGTTAATAACTCTAGGGCTAACACTTTATTATAAAGGCAACAAGATATGCCTGTAAAAAGTTTAGATACCTAAATTTCTAGAAGGTTTTTATAATTTTTTAAACTATCTACTATAATAACCCGAGAAATAGAAGAACAGAAAGAAGAGAAAACTCTTAAAACCTTTAGCTATAATAGCTATCCTACAATAGTACTTTAGAAATAGATAAATTTAAAGAAGCTTTAGAACAAAGCTAAAGAAGAGGATAATACGTACTAGCTAGCTTAGAAAGTAGTTAGTAAAGAAAAATGCTAATTTCAAATAAAGCTAGACTTTAAGCTTTCTATTTCTAAATACTAATTAGATAATTTTAGAAACCTACTATACTGTAGTTAAAAATAAGTACTAAACAACAAACCTTTACGCGCTAGAATTATTTATAAAATCTACTATTTTAGAGCTTTAAGGTATCTAAAAAAGAACTTTACCTACTAAGTAGTTATAAGAGAGTACTTTTAGCCCTCTATTAGCTAAATAGTAAAGTAATATATTAGAAACTGCTCAGTATGCAGAAGAATAAAACTATAAAAAGATAGATTATAAAGATTATTAAAGCCTTTACTAATTCTAGAGCGTATTTAGAAAGAAATATTAATTAACTTTGTTATAAGATTACTAGAAAGCGAAAGTTGTATAAACCTAATAGTAGTTACTAATAGGCTAAGCAAAGATGTAGTTCTAATAGGCTTTAAAAATATTACTATAGAAAGCGTTACTAAAGCGTTTATTAACTCTATAGTAGCTTACTACTAGTTACTAGACTATATTACTTCTAATTAATGTATATAGTTTATAAGCTACTTTTAAACTAAGCTTTATAAGCTACTAGAGATTAAATAATATTTATCTTTTAGATATTACTCTAAAACTAACAGCTCTATAGAATAAATAAACTCTATAGTATAGGCCTACTTATAAGCTTTCTACAATTAAAATTAAACAAACTAGAAAAGTAACCTAGAGATAGCTAAGATTGCAATTATAGTAAGACAAGTATAATCTACTAGAATGTTATCTTTCTTTCTACAACATAGATACAAGGTAGACCCTCTTTAAATAGTAGTAAAATATAGACTTTGAAATTAAGCTTAAGAAAGGAGAATACAAGAAGACAACTAGAAAGTAGAAAATATAACTAATAAACTCTAGCAAAGTATTAAATTAACTTAGCTATAATAGTTAAATCTTGATAAAAACAAGAATATTAAGTAAATAAAAGAAGAAAATAATTACTTTAGCTTTAGATAAGTAATTGTGGGAGCTGAAAAGGAGCAATTGCTTGATCAGGAGGAGTGGAATGAGTGTATTAAACAACTAAGTGCCACAACAAAGTGATCAATAACTCCTTGAGAGGAATAAGACGATCCAGCCCGTATATATAGGAGCTAGCGCGATTGTCACGTGTTCAGCTTACCAGGATTACCTACTTGACAGGGTGACCCGCATGTTGCGCATATCAATACTCTAACACACCCCCTAGGTTAGTAAGATACTATTAATCTAAGCTGTGAGCAACTACGCAATTGTAATAAATTAAGGTTGTTAATTAAGAGGTCTCTCTATAATTATAGCTTTTCCTGCTTAATCCTCTGTTGTTGTAGTGATGCTGCTTGTTGATGTTTTAATTAATCTTAGCAGTCCTAATATTAAAACATTAGATAGACCTTAAATATCGCGTAATTAGTTAGTACGCAGCCTCCACAACAATATTAATTGCGTCTACTACCCCTCTAAAACTTTTGTTCTTAACCTCACTCTAATATTAATTACTAAGCTTTTTAGGACTGTCTTAACTACTATTACTAACATAGTAAGTGTTGCCCTATTATACTTTTACTAATTAGCTGCTAATCTTTCTAGTGTAGTCTGCCCCTAGTAATAATAAGCGCAGCTTAGAGAGCTGTTATTAACAACGTAATTAACGCTTAGAAAGCCTTTGCTAATAACACAAGAATAGTGCTAAGTATAAGCATTACGCGCGCTAAAGCCTGTTTAACAATAAAATTTAGCAAGCAGCTAATCTCTAAAATAATAAGAGTTAGTTGCCTCTGCTTGTTAATCCTTTTACTTACTGCAAGACATCTAGTAGCTTTACTTAAAGGCTAATTGCCTTACTTGCTAAATTAAGCCTGCTATTAAGTTCTTATTTAAATTTTAATCTACATAAGAGCCTAACTAAGCAATTAAGCTAGCGCAAAGGCAAGGCTCCTTAATAGCTAAAGCAAAAGTTACAGCAGATAACTGCTTAAGCAGCAACGCGTGAACAGCAATATAGCGACAGTAATAGGCTAAAAATGCCTACTAATCTGTCTACTAAGCGCATAGCGCCCCCCTTAACCTAGAAAAAGGCGCTTAATAGCTCTTTAAAGATTGCTGCTAATTTGTTATACTCTTACGTTCTGCCTTATAAGCGCTGTATAAAGAAGATACTAAATAGTTTGTACACTAAACGCTGCTTTAATTACGTTTAGACTAGCAGTTAGAGCAGCTTACGCTATAGCAGTTGCTTATCTTACACCTGCTACACAGTTAATATTAATCTTGCTAATTAATTTATAGCTATATATAGAGATAAAGAGGTAAGTCTCTAACCTATTAACCTTTTTGGTTAGCTTATTAACTAGTTTTTAGGGATAGAATAATAATAAGATGTATTAAGCTTTAAAAGCTTAACTGCTTAAGGACATTATTGCTCGCTGCAAAGAGATTAAGAGCGGCGTTACGTCTACTAGAAAGCCTTCTTTGCAGAAGCCTCCTGTCTATAATCGTCGCGCTTAAGAAATGTTGTATTGCGGTCTTGCCGCTTAGCCTCCTGCTCCTGCCCCCGCACACTAGCCGCAACAGTTAGCTTATTATCCTTAGCAGCAACAGCAGCAACATAAACAGCTTTAGTAGCAACCTGCTTAAAGGTTGCCGCTTTAAGAGCAGGCTGCCTGCGGAATATTGCCCCCTCTTAGTCTATATAATTGTCCTTCTGTTCGTTGTTCTAATCGCTATACAACTTATTTATATAAGCGTAATTATTACGCTAGAGTAAGAAAGTGATTATCTAACAACTCTATGTATAGAAGTAATAGGTTAGAATTACGCTGTAATGCTGCTTATCTCTAGACTCTTGCTGTTTAGGCTTAGATAGCTTAAATTGCTCTTAAGCTAGCTAAAGCTAAGCAGGCTAAGCGTAATGCAATAATAGAGTCTAGCAAGTATAATAAGTCTAATGCTTATTAGTAATAGGGTTCCTAGTTTTAGTTTAATAGTCTAGCTTAAGTTCTCCCGCTTATTATAAGCAATTAAGAGGAGACTTAGCCTAGTATATAGATGTTGCTGCTTAATACAAATCCTTTGCTTGTTAATTTTTATTTCCTTTAATTAAATGCTTAACTTGCTAAAGGTTAAGCAACTGCTTAAACTCTTTAAACTGTTGTTAGGTAAGCAACTTAGTTAGTCTATTAGCCAGCATAATTGCTATTTCTAGGTATTTAACCTAAAATAATCCTTTAGCAAATTCCTGCCGTAGCTATATATTTTGTATATTTACATGTCTTAATTAAGTACTAATCTACTTGTTTTTCCTAACTACAAACTTAATTGTTTATTAATTATTACACTAGACTGTCTAGACATCTTTTAGATTAAGAGACAGCTCGTGAAAGAAGCGCTTAAGGGCTATAGCCTCCTTAGTAGTATGCTTAAGGGCAAGCAGCTTAGCTTTAGTAGTTAACGTAGTTACTGTAGTCTACTAAGCTACCTTCCAAAATATTAGACTACTATATAAGATAGCTATATATCTATAGGATAATTAACAAGTTTTCTAATTATCTACAAAGGAAGCATTACCTACAATTATTAAGTCTAGGCTATTATAGTTCTTATATTAGATTGCATCCTATCTTATTTAATAGAGGTACATAATTACCTGTTTAATAGCTTTTATATACTAATTACTAGGGTTTGTAAGGAAGTGTAAGAGCTTTAAGATTAAGTAGGTAACATCTAGTTATAGCATAATAGCTATATACAGCACTAATCTAACCCTTTCTTAGTAGGCCTTAATCTCTTGCTTAGTTGCTTTGCTAGTGTTCTTAATTAGCTCCTCTAACAGCAATAGAGTCTTTAGAAAGCTACTATCTTCTAGCTTAAACTTCTTTATAATTTTATTAATATACGTATTATGCATAAGCGTAATTATTTGCTTCTTATAGTCTCTAATTATCTAGATACTAAGGAACTATTTAACTAATCCTTATTCCTTTATCTTGTACTTATCTATAATCTTTAACTAAAGGTCTATTGCTCTCTACTTATAATCTTTTACAAAGAGTAGTAGGATATTATCTACATAAAACAGCACTAAGATCCTCCTTTCTTAATTAAAGAAAAGGCAGGGCTCCTCTAGTAAGGCAATTAGTCTAATCTCCCTTAGTAACTCTAAAAACTCCTTATACTACAATAGTAGCAAGTCTTGCAATCTATATAATGCGTAGTTAAGCTATACATACTTCCCTAGCTTCTTAAAGCTATCTAGCATTTTACAAATTACTAGGTTGTCTACTGTAATTAACGCATTAAGGAATGCTTCTATAATATTATATTGCTTAATCTCTAAATTATTCTTAGCAGCGATTGCTATTACTGCTTAGAAGGACTTAGCTGCTAAGGTAGCAGCGTAAGTTAAATTAATTAAATCCTTTTTTTTAGAGATTACCTCTTACAATAATCTACGCCTTATATTTAAAAAAAAGCTATCCTAATTAAACTTATAGGTCTAAACCTACTTTATAAGTATTAGGTAATTAATTGCTTCTTCCCTTAATATTTTAGTCTTTGTCTTTGTCTTACTTAACTAATTAATCTCCCTCCTGTAGGCATCCTTAAACAAGGCCCTTATAGGATACTAGAGCAACTGCTTTTATAATCCTAGTAGTTTAAGTAGATTATTACAATGCAGTTAAGCATTTCCTATTCTTAGTTTATGCTTAGTAAGTAAAGCTACTATAACTACGTAATTAAGAGTCTTATAGCTTACTTAGTCTTCCTAAGTTGCTTGCAAACTTAGTAGGTAGGTATTATAAAAATTATTTTATAATAGATTCTTATAATCTTCAATTAATGTATTAACACTACCTGTGCTTCTACCCTTTAGTTAATTGTTAGGATCTTAGGTTGCGTCCTTACGCTTACGCCTGCTACCTAGCTTGCGCAGTAGAAGATAACAATTTATAAGCTAATCTAGACTTTTGCCTACAATTCTAGTACTACGTCTTATAAATAGAGGTTAAGCTTATAATTGCTTACTTTATCTGCTGTTTAAGGCCTAAGATCTTAAATCTTAAGATAATTTACGCCCCGCTATCCTGCTTACCTAAGTAAGTATTCTATCACAACGAGCTAGCGCGTTAGAGTCTTTAGGCATAGACTATTAGACTAGTAATAAGTTGTTAGGCTTATTTAAAAGAGGCTCCCTACCTCTAGGTATTAATAGATTAGCTCTTTTTAGTATGCGTAATGCTGTTTAACTATTAATAACTCTGCAATTAATCGAGTTATCACTCCCTAGGGTCTCTAGTTTAGGAGTTAGTTCTAAAGTAGCAAGACTAGTATTTTGCTACTAATTTAAGCAAGTTCTTAATAGTGCACTAGCCTTATACTCTATTTACTTAGCATTTTTTAATTTACTCTTGTCTTTAGTAGGTAGGCCTTCCTTACTACTTAAGATAGTAGATAGATTACCTCTAAGGTCTTTAGTAGTTAGCTATGTATCTTAATTTACCCTTCCTTAAACAGGCGAGAGGTCTAAATCCTCTCCTAGATTAACTAGCTTGCTATTATAAAAGATCTCTATAATCTTAATTACTTAATCCCTTAGCAGCTCTTTCTCGCAATCTCCTTTGTAGAATTAACGTTTATTAAAGGTTACATTACAGGTAGTAATTACCTAATTATGTGTTAGTACCTATATGTAGTATATGTTAGAGGCTTAATAACTAACTAAATAACTAATATAGCTGCGAGGATTAACCTTAAATTCTTAATAATTACGCCTAGCTGCCTTCTCCTTGTTTAAAGGATAAGCTCGGCAGCTATAGGCATAAATTCTACTCTAGTCTAGGCGTAGATTAGCAGTCTAGTGTTTAATCTTAAGTAGTTAATAATATTAGAAATATCTCCTAAACTATTCTTTAAGCACCTAGTTAGGGGATTAGTAGCTATAAATCTTAGTAGGGCTTATGCTATATAGGTAAGTAGCCGTATCTATAATTACTAGCTAAAGCTTAGCTAGTAGATTAGCGCTCATGCGCATCTTAATAGCCTTTGTAATTAGCTTTTAGCTAGCTCTCTCCGCCAAGCTATTAGGCTTATAAGTATATAGCGGTAGTGCCTTAATTACAATCTCTTTTTTTATAGCCTATTCCTTATATCTTAATTGCCCTCTCTAAGGCAGTGTAGCAGTATTATTATCTTAATAAATCTCTACAATCTTCTGCTAATATTTCCTCTTAATCCTCGCAGCAAAGCCTTTAATTACAGGCATAATATAATTTAGTATTTTTAACTAGATATTGTAATTGTATAGCTTGCCTAAGTAGTCTTCCTTAATAATTAGTGCTTATTTCTTAAGCAGCTAACTAGTTAGGAAATTAGATAGATCCTATAAAATTCTATAAAAAGGTTGTAGTAATCTCTCTCTTAGTCACCGCAAGATTGCTTGTAAGGCATAAGCTATTGCGTAGTGTTTATATTCTAATAGCTTCTTACTAGTAATCTTAATGTTCTGCGCTAAGCAGACTAATACTTTAATAGCTTATTATCCTAGGTGTCCTAATTATTAATAATATAGGTCCTTATCGCTAGTACGCAACTAAGGTTTCCTTAATTACAATACAGCGTTTATAAGCAGTAGTTAAGTAGAGTAATAAGTAAGTTGCTTATATGTAATAAACAAAAGATTAAAGTAACACTTAAAGTTAATTAAGACAACATTCTTCTTAATTGTTTTGAATTGCAAGGTATAATTATATCCTAAATACTAAATACCTACCTGCTTAAGCCGTGCTTCTAATATAATATTAATATAGAAACTTAGTACAACCTTAACGTTAGTAAGCAGAAGATTAGCTATCTTAGGGCTAGCCTTGCTGTGTAGGACGTTCTTAAGTAGCCTGTTTCCTATACTAGCAACTAGTATAATTTAAGTGCCTGCCTTAATAGTTTCGTCTTTAGCGTATTCGCTAAAGGTGCCTAGTACTATGTAATCTATAGTATTAACTAGGTAGACTACTAACCTACTATCTATAATCGTGTAGAGGGACAGGGCATAAGGGGTAAAGGCTGCGCTAAACACATTTAGTCTAATTTCCTTAATAAGGTCTTTTAGGTTAATTAATGCTAAAACTAATAAGCTAGGGTGGCTTCGGCCTTTTGAGACAACCTTTTGATGTGACCACACATTTTGTAGACACCATTTTGGTAAAAAAGATTTATTGCTAACAACAGGTATCCGGGCTCATGCCCCCTTGTTCGGCATTGCCGGCACGCAATTGGTGTGTCGCTCCAGCATGTTTGGACGGAAACGAAGATGCGCGATATCCCTCCAACTAACCCTCTTGACCAATAACTATTTACCGATGACCATTTACCGCTGACCGCAACTTCTGTCGTCTCTGTCGCCATCCCGGCGGTGTTGCAGTCGCAGCGTTTCTGGCGCCTATACTCGGATGTGAACATACGACAACAGCGTCACCATCCAAGCACGGCTCTCCTATCCCCAGAGGCGACTTACAAAATCCTCCTGCTCATTAGTTTGTCCTAGCTGCTCAATAGCTGTTTTAACACGCTCTTGCTCCTCGTAGAGCTACTGCAAGGTCTCTCTACTAAAGTTGCATTCGCGCAGGAGGAGATTTGTAAGATAACACACTATCACCGCACCTAGACTATTGACATACGCAACGTATTTGATGGACTTGCTGCTAAACAAGCCTTTCACAACCTCTATTGTGACCTTAACATCTATGATACTAGACGCATCAATAAGGTGTTAATAAATGACAGAATTTGACCTCTGCGTTTACCTAATTACTATAGGAGCTACCGCCGACAGCTCCTCTTCGACCGACCAGGGAGGCCGCTTAACGAAGGTAAACGCGGGCTTTGTAATCTACTACTATAGCTTCTTGTATAGTGACCTGGTGAGGTCTAACTTTACTTAATGTGAGCTATTAGTCTTCGTGTTAAACGGGGAGAAGAATAGTCTAAGCATTGTATCGTTTGTATGCAGTACTGTGTGGTGTGGGAAATCCTAAAGGTGAGAAGCAGCAGGCAGGGAGCTTTTATAAAGTATTGTAGGCTCCTGCTGCGGTAACGTACGTGTCCTTACCCTCCTCCACCTCCACCTCCTCCACCTCTATCGCAATCTTGTTGCCAGCTATAGGCTGGCAATCGCCGTTGAACACGTTTTAATTAGTGTCGTTTTTTGGTACCTTCAGCAAATTTTTTAACCCTGATTTTGCTTAGTGGTCTAAGCTTTTCTGCTCCGAGCGCTTAGCGCGTAGACCTCATCCACTCACCGTTCGAATTTTGTTGACTACACACAATCTTTTTTTGACTTTTGCGACTGATTAGTAGAGGGCAGCTGCTTTTCACTTTTTTGGAAAACCCATTTTGACTACAACAACAACCACCACCTTTGATACCCTAAAAATAAATAAGCTAGGGTAGGATCTACTTAACTTATTAGTAGCTAATCTGCTAGTGCTAGCCTTCTAGCCTTCCTTCTTAATCTAGGTATGTAAGGTTACCTATTTGTTGCTGTTCTATTGCTTAAGGATCTTCTTTTTGTTGTTGTTTAATAGTTTAATTAGTATACTGCTAGGAGGGCTTAATCTAGTAACTATAGTTTAAAGTTAATAGCAGTTGTGTAGTGTCTAGAAATGCTTGCTTATAGGCCCTTTACTAGCCTTGCAGGGGTAAAGGTGTAATTACTTACTACTCTTGTTTAACTTGAAGTTGTTAGCGCTAGTAGACTGTTAAGCTGCCTCTAATCTAGATCTAGTTTAGAACACTACGTGTCCTTTTCCTTTTAAGGAAGTAATTAACTAATCCTGTAACAAAATACTAAAGATCTTTCCTAGATTATTAAGGGTTAACTAAGCTTTTCTAAGCGCTATTACTTATACTAGCTTATTTTGCTTCTTGCGCGACTAGTCTAGTGCAATCTTAGTGCCTAAGGTGTCTAAAAAATTAGTAATTGCTAATAGCCTAATAACCTTAGGGAGCGAGTAGATTGTTGCTTGTTAATACAGTAGCTACTACTTAGTAAACTATTACTTAGGACCTATTTGTCCCTAGCGGGCCTTATTAAGGTATAATCTGTACTGCGCCCTAATTAAAAATTAAGTATTCTAATCTGTAGGTGTGAGATCCTCCTTTAGGATCTTTACTAAGGCTTAAAGGCTAGTAAGGTTCTAAGTAATGATGCTTATTAAGGTGTTTAAAAGCAGGTCTAGATAGACAGTTTTGCTAATCTAGTTCTTAATATTAGTAATCTTAGCAACTTTTCTTGTTTATTAAGCAGCTTATATCTTGTACTTATTAACTAGCTTGTTGTAATTATCCTTCTTGTACTTAGTATTAAGTAATTAAGCCTTGTATTTGTGTTAAGTAATCTTATAGTCCTCTTGTATTTGAGCGCTAGCGATAGATAATAGAGTAACTAGCTGCTTAATATTCTTAGGCAGTTCTAGATACTGTAGCTCCTAGTAATCTATTAAGGGTACGTCTAGGAGATTAGGATTAACCTAATCCTAGATACCTTTTTCTAAGCAGTATAGCCTTAATAGAGTAAACTAGGTTAGCTAGTCTAATTAAGCCTTAAGGATTACCCCTAAGGCGACAAGCGGTGTATTAGTAAGGTCTATCTTAAGATAAGATGCTACGTGTAGGATCGCGACGTAGGTTATTGTTAAGGTAACAACAAATTAATTAGTCAGTCGTTAGGTAGCTTATATTAGAAAGAGGTTGATCGTATGATTAATGAGTGAGAGAGGTACAGCAGCAGTAGCGATCTGCTGGCTAGTGCTATAGGAGATAAAAGAGAGTAAAATGCTAATTAAATAGTTAACCTTACAGCTTGCTGATTGCGCAGTAGGAATTAAAACTATAATTAAGCAGCTAGGCTTATAACTGTAGGAGCTGAAAAGGAGCAATTGCTTGATCAGGAGGAGTGGAATAAGTGTATTAAACAACTAAGTGCCACAACAAAGTGATCAATAACTCCTTGAGAGGAATAAGACGATCCAGCCCGTATATATAGGAGCTAGCGCGATCGTCACGTGTTCAGCTTACCAGGATCACCTGCTCAACAGGGTGACCCGCATGTTGCGCATGTCAATACTCCAACAGTAATAAAGTTTAGGTAAAGCTAAGAGACTACTATAAGATAAAAAGACTTAGCTAAAAACTTAATTAAAAAAATTTAAAGTATACAGTACTTAAAATTATTAGATTAAATACTATAAAGCTAAATACTCTTAAAAGAATATATCTAGTATTTAATATTAATAACTTTTAGCTAGCTTCTTTAGATCTCTTACTAAGCTAACTATAAGATAACAGCAAACTTTTACTAATTAAAGTAGATAGTAAAGAAGAGTACTTAGTAGAGTGCCTATTACAGGAAAGAAGCACAGGGAGAAGAAAAGAATACCTAGTTAAATAAGTAAGATACTTAAAACTAACGTAAGAACTAGTTTTAAACTTAGAAGATATAGAAGCACTAGAGGACTAGAGGAACTCTAGGACCTCTATTAAAGAGGAAGGTACTAGAAAGGGCTAAAGCCCTAACATCTTTAGTACTTAACAAAAAGCCTTATTTTGTTATTTTACAAATCCTAGGTGTCTGTGTGCACCTAGCATCTGTAAGCCTAGCGTATTAGCTCTTCTGCTTTTCTAGCCTACTAAACTTTTCTCTTAGGTCTACGCTATTTTCCTAAGCTACGTTAGTAGCTGCTACGTAGCTACTTTTACCTCTTTCTTAGTACTAAGCATAGACCTTACAGAGGAGTAGATAAGCTTACTAGATAGCCTTTTGTTGGAGTACTAATATGCGGATCACTCCGGATCACTCCGGATCTCTCCTTTGACATCCGGATCACCCGGGTTATTAGGTGATCCTAGTGAGATATCACGTGACGGAGCTAGTAGCGCGTATATAAACGAGCCAGATCGTCTAAAGTCTTTTTAGTAGTTATTAGACACTTTGTTGTAGCACTTAGTTGATTAATATACTTATTCCCCTCCACTAATTATTCAATTACTCTTTCTTAGCTCCTACAGTTATAAGCCCGGCCGCTTAATTATAGTATTAATTCCCACTGCGCAATTAGCAAGCTAGAAGATTATTTATTTAATGAGATTTTTACTCTCCTCTTTTTTATCTCCTACACCACCAGCCAGCAGATCGCTGCTACTGCTGTACCTCTCTTACTTATTAATTATACAATCAACCTCTTCTTACCTATCCTACAACCTACAAACTACTATTATTATTAATACAGCTATCTACCTACTAACCAACTAATTAATCTATCGCACTTTAACAATAACCTACGTTGTAATCCTATAATAGCGTCTTACTAATATAGACCTTACTAACACACTACTTGTTGCCTTAAGGGTAATCCTAAAGGCCTAATTAGACTAGCTAACCTAGTTTGCTCTATTAAGACTGCACTGCTTAAAGAAGGGCATCTAGGATTAGGTTAATCCTAATCTTCTAGACGTACTCTTAATAGACTACTAGGAGCTACAGTATTCTAAATTACCTAAGGATATTAAGCGACTAGTCGCTCTACTATCTAACGTAAGCGCACAAGAACAAGAGAATTATAAAATTACTTAACACAAATATAAGGCTTAAGTCCTTAATACTAAGTATAAGAAAGATAATTACAGTAAGCTAGTTAACAGGTACAAAGTACAGGCCTCTTAATAAATAAGGAAGGTTGCTAAGATTACTAATGTTAAGGACTAGATTAGCAAGACTGTTTATCTAGACCTGCTCTTAAAAGCCTTAATAAGCATAATCACTTAGAACCTTACTAGCCTTTAAGCCTTAGTAAAGATTCTTAAGGAGGATCTTGCACCTACTAATTAGAATACTTAGTATTTAATTAGGGCGCAGTACTAATCCTACCTAGATAAAGCTTACTAGGGACAAATAGGTCCTAAGCAATAGTTTACTAAGTGGCAGCTACTATATTAACGAGCAACAATCTACTCGCTCCCTAAAGTTGTTAGGCTGTTAGCAATTACTAATTTTTTAGACGCCTTAGGCACTAAGATTGCACTAGACTAGTCACGCAAGAAGCGCAATAAGCTAGCACAAGCAATAGCGCTTAGTAAAGCTTAGTTAACCCTTAATAATTTAGAAAAGATCTTTAGTGTTTTGTTACAGGATTAGTTAATTACTTCTTTAAAAGGAAAAGGACACGCAGTATTTTAAACTAGATCTAGATTAGCGTTAGCTTAATAGTCTACTAGCGCTAACAACTCAAAGTCAAACAAGGGTAGTAAGCAACCTCACCCTTGCCCCTGCAAGGCTAGTAAAGGGCCTATTAGCAAGCACTTCTGGACACCGCGCAACTGCCACCGACTTCAAACTGCAGTTACTGGATCAAGCCCTACCGGCAATATACCGATCAAGCTGTCAGACGATGAGAAAAAGAAGATCGTTGAGTGATGGAACACCTGCTCGTGTGAGCAGGATAGCGGGGCGTGAATTATCTCGCGAGTCGAGACCTCAGGCAACGAACAGCGGACGGGGTGAGCAATCACAAGCTGAACCTCCGCTCACAAGGCGTAGTGCTCGTATCGCTAGCAAAAGCCTAGATTAGCCTACAAATTAATATCTTCTACTGCGTAAGCTAAGTAGCGGGCGTAAGCGTAAGAACGCAACCCAAGATCCTAACAATTAACTAGGAGGTAGAAGCACAGGTAGTGTTAACGCATTAATCGCGGATTATAAGGATCTATTATAGAACAACTTTTATAATACCTACCTACTAGGTTTGTAAGCAACCTAGGAAGACTAAGCAAGCTATAAGACTTTTAATTACATAGTTATAGCAGCTTTGCTCACTAAGCATAAGCTAAAGGGAAATGCTTAACCGCATCACGACAATCTACCTAAACCGCTAGGATTATAAAAGCAATTACTCTAGTATCCTATAAGGGCCTTGTTTAAGGATGCCTGCAGGAGAGAGATTAATTAATTAAGTAAAACAAAGACTTAGACTAAGATATTAAGGGAAGAAGCAATTAATTGCCTAATACCTATAAAGTAGGTTTAGACCTACAAGTTTAATTAGGATAGCTTCTTTTTTAAATGCAAGGCGTGGATTATTATAAGAAGTAATCTCTAGAAAAAGGATTTAATTAATTTAACTTACGCTGCTACCTTAGCAGCTAAGTCCTTCTAAGCAGCAATAGCTATCGCTGCTAAGAATAATTTAGAGATTAAACAATATAATGTTATAGGAGTATTCCTTAATACATTAATTATAGTAGATAACCTAGTAATTTGTAAGATGCTAAATAGCTTTAAGAAGCTATAGAAGTACGTATAGCTTAACCGCGCATTATATAGATTACAAGACTTACTACTATTATAGTATTAGGAGTTTTTAGGATTACTAAAAGAGATTAGACTAATTACCTTACTAGAGGAACCCTGCCTATTCTTTAATTAAAAAAGGAGGATCCTAGTATTATTTTATGTAGATAATATCCTACTGCTCTTCGCGAAAGATTATAAGCAGAGGGTAATAGATTTTTAGTTAAAGATTATAAACAAGTATAAGATAAAGGAACAAGGATTAGTTAAATAGTTCCTTAGTATCTAGATAATTAGAGATTACAAGAAGTAAACAATCACGCTTATGCATAATACATATATTAACAAAATTATAAAGAAGTTTAAGCTAGAGGATAGCAGCTTTCTAAAGACCTTATTACTGTCTAAGAAGCTGCTTAAGAACACTAACAAAGCAACTAAGTAAGAGATTAAGGCCTACTAAGAAAGTGTTAGATTAGTGCTGTATACAGCTATTATGCTACAACTAAATGTTACTTACTTAATCTTAAAGCTCTTACACTTCCTTACAAACCCTAGCAATTAGCATATAAAAGCTATTAAACAGGTAATTATATACCTCTATTAAACAAGATAGGATGCGATCTAATATAGGAACTATAATAGCCTAAACCTAACAATCACAGGCGATGCTTCCTTTGCAGATAATTAGGAAACTTGTTAATTATCCTATAAATACATAGCTATCCTATATAGTAGTCTAATATTTTAGAAGGCAGCTTAGCAGACTACAGTAACCATGTTAACTACTAAGGCTAAGCTGCTCACCCTTAAGCACACTGTGATGGGCTGAGGCCTAGGGTGGATCCTCGGTTGTACCTTGGTGGTATACCTCACATTACAAGCCGCGAGCCGCGTGGCGGCAGACTATAAGTATCAACTACGCAAGACAATTAGACGCTCTATTATCTTGTGCTAGCCTTTTAGCTAAGTGGTCGGCGTGTGTAGTTGCATGCAAGGCCTAGTAGGCCTGCCTATTATATTACAATAGAGCACCCTAGGGTCTAAAGTCTAGAGAGGTTAAGAGTTTAAGTCTTACCTAGCTTAGCAATAACTTTAGCTTACACGCACACGTGCGCGCGGCGGCGTAGTAGCGTGGGGGCAGCGCAGTACTTATCTAGCGGAGGGGTAATGTGATGGGCTGAGGCCCAGGGTGGATCCTTGGTTGTACCTTAGTGGTACACCTCACATTACAAGCCGCGGGCTGCGTAGCGGTAGACTATAAGTATTAACTACGTAAGACAATTAGACGCTCTATTGTCTTGTGCTAGCCTTTTGGCTAAGTGGTCGGCGTGTGTAGTTGCATGCAAGGCCTGGTAGGCCCGCCCATTACAGCTTAGCCCTATTAAGCTACCTACTTAGTAGAAAGAAAAACAGCAAAACAAAGGAAATAAAACAAAGAAAATAAAATAAAAGAAATGTAAGTTAATTACTCTATATTTATCCTAGACACCTTCTTTTACTTTTTTAAACGTTTACTTCGGCAAGGTTCTTAAGTAGTAGTTGTAGCACGTAGTCTAGGCGCAGGTGCAGTAGTAGGAGTAGGGACAGGAGTAGCAGGCACTTAAGATTCTAATATTAATTAAAGGTAACTATAATAAGGCTGCCTAGTAAGAGTTGTTAGCACTAAGACGTTATCTAAGATAATAGTACTTAATTAAAAACAAACGCTAGGAAGGCGTTGCGTAGAGGAGAGTATTGTAAGATCTTTACTCTCCTAGAAAACTTAGCACTTATTAGCCTCTAGGCTAAGTTCCTCTTAGAGACGTTGTAAAGAATTAGCTTAAGAGAAATTAGTATTCTACCTATCCTAGTCCTTTGTTATATAAGGAGGGTTATATTTAAGGTTTGTAAAGTACAAATAGTCTAGGAATCCTTAAACTAGATTAGCATAAAAAGCGTCCTTCTCTAACTCTTATACTACAAGCTATAAGTTAATAATTTGTTGTAGTATATAGTTGCAGTGTTTCTTAATATATTTATTAATCTACTTCTTATTAGCATTTAATAGCATGTTGTTTAGCTCTTTATAGACAAGAGGATTGTCCTACTTAGCTTGTTTAATAAGGGCCTTCTAGATCTAAGACTTATACTTAATATAAATATTAGTAGGGAATAGCTAATTAATTCTTTTAAACTTGTTAAGCTAGCTTAAAAGAGTATAAAGAGTAGTAGTAAGGTTATAATAAGCCTTGCAAATTTCCTTATAGGTTCCTATAGTAGGCACCTCTATTACTCTATTACAGACTATAATAAACTAGGGGAGGATAGTGCGGCAGTTGTAAGTAGTTAGGCTAGTATATATATAAGGTAGTAGAGGCAATAAAATTTAAACTTACTTTTCTTTATAAATTTGCTTTACTTAGTAAGTGTTAGGAGCTAGTTTCTGTGTGTCCTTTAGCTAGTTTGTCTTGTCTTTCTATCCTTTAATAAGACTATTTAATAATTTAACGCCTACATCTTTACGTTACTTTAAGTACTTTAGCACATAGTTATAAAAGCCTAAGAGCATTTTTATGCAGTTATTCTTATCCTTATTATTAAGTAATACGCTGCCTTAGATTATATCTACTTTAAGGCCTTTAGTTATTGCTTATTTAAGGTTAAAGTTAATGTGCTTAAAGTAAGTTTAATTACCCTTCTTAGCGTATTTAGCGTAGTAGGAGTAGGAAATTAAAGTATATTCTTTACAAAGTATAGCATATTATAACTAGTATCCTAAATTAGTGCGTATAGCTTGTTAGATAAGTAAGTAGTATATGTTACATAGCTATCTAATGTTTAGCTTCCTATCTATGCGTTGTAGATAGAAGTAGTACATCTTAAAAGTTTTAATAATAATATCTTTAACCTAACTATCCTTAAACAGCTAGGTGTAGGTATTAGTAATAATACTTCTAGTGCGTTAGAACTCCTTAGCTTATAGTTAAAACTTTATAGTATTAATAACCTTGTCCTAAGTAGGGAGTAGGTAGAGATTAAGTTTAGAAGGTTAATATTAGTAGCTTAGTAGGTTCTTATTTTACTTTACTAGGCAATACTTGCTTGTAAAAAGCTTTAAAATAACTAAATTAAATTAGAATTCTTGCTAGCGGCTCTGTTCTATGTATAGTGAGAGCAGACACTTATTAAGTATATTAGACAGTATAGCCTTCTTGAATAAACTTATAACACTTGTAGTAGTGCGCTTATAGATAAAGTATACTTACTTGTATAATAAGTTATTTGAGCTAGGCTGTTAACTAATGTTAACCTTATAGTACTACTTCTTAATAACTTTAACGTAGTCTAGATCTGTAATTAGCTTCTTTGCGTAGACTTGCTTAAGCAGCTTAAGGAAAGCTAAGGTAAAATTCTTATAATAACACTTTGCTTAAAGGATCTCCTGTTCCTAATTAAGAGTATCTAGCTCCTTGTCTACATAGGAAGCATTGTTAAGGTTAGTATTTAATTAAGTAGTAGCCTGTTAGTAGACTAGTGTTACTTTTAGAACACAAGAGCTTAGTAGAGGCAGTAGTATAAGGACTTATTAGCTACTAGCCTTAGTCTTAACTTATTCTACCTAGATGTTAGTAGCGTTACGCCTCTATTGTACTATAGTTATTCTGTTCTAAAACTTATACAACTTAATTGCTAAGTATTAGTTAGGTTCTTAACTAGCTAATATTCCTGTAAATTGCTTTAAATTCTTAGTTAGAACTAATAGACTATAAGTCCCTAGAGAGCAAGTTTAAAATGTTATAAGATTTTTATAGCAATTAATAGCTTAAGCCTTATTTAGGGTTCTTTCTAGCTCTGCAGTTATAGAGATAACTATACTATATATTAGATATATCTTTACACTAAGCGGCCTATACTTATTACTTAAAACGTTTTATGTAGAGTAGACTAGGCTAGTTTTAGGGTCTTCAGCTTTAGCTATAAGTTAAAAAACCTTTTACTAGAACATATAAAGAGGATTAGGCTTACCTTGCTTATTCTTTGTTTTAGTATTAGGCTATAGCTTCTGTAGGTTAAACTTAATATCTTCTTTCTAGACTTACAGCTTAGTATAGATATTATAAAGCTCCTTTGCCTCTTACTTATTAATATTTAGGTAAGGTGCTTAGTTGTAAGAGTTGTTTTGATTAATAAAAGTATAAATATCCTTATAGAGTAGTTTTACTATTGCCTAGTTAGCTATTAATATATATTGTTTTTTACCTTAGTTTTTAGAGTTAATGTAGTGCGCTACTATAGCGTTAAGGAACTAAGTAGTATTCTTAAGATTTATACATCTTAATATAAAGGCTATGTTAGTTAATCTTTAGTAACTAAGTAGCGTATAAGGTATATAGATGCTAACGTATTCTTAAATAAATTTAAGAGCTAGTTTCTTTACTATTGTAATAGCTCTGCTTAGTTTTTTAGCCCTCTTGTCCTGCGTTAAGGATGCTGCGCTAATAATAGGATAGTGTTCCTAGAAACCTTTAACACTACTATATTTATCTATAAGTCTAGGGAGCTAAGTATAAAGGTTACCTACTCCTAGGATAACCTTAAGAATTAGGTTAAGTTAGTAGAAAGCACTATTAAACTAACAATTTATAATAATACATTGTTATCTTAGTGCGTTTAAAAGGATCTTGTCTACTAAAGTTTAGATGTTAATAATTTTAATATTATTGCTAAGCTTTATAAGCTTTAGTACTCTGTCTTAATACTATTTATTTTTTTAAGGTGTCAAAGGTGGTGGTTGTTGTTGTAGTCAAAATGGGGTTCTAAAAAAGTGAAAAGCAGCTACCCTCTACTAATTAATCGCAAAAGTCAAAAAAAAGATTGTGTGTAGTCAACAAGATTCGAACGGTAGGTAGATAAGTTCTAGGAGGAAAGCTTAGACCACCGAGCAATAATTAGGGTCAAAAAATTTGCTAAGGTACTAAAAAACAACACTAGTTAAAACGTGTCCAACGGCGATTACCAGCCTATAGCTAATAACAGGATTATAGTAGGATTGCAATAGGATTGCAACATAATGCAATAGAGGAGGGAAAGGACACGTACGTACCGCAGCAGGAGCCTGCAATACTTTATAAAGCTAAAGCTGCTACTTCTTACCTACTGCTTCTTACCTTTTGAACAGCACCGCATAAAAACAATTCGCATACAATACACTATAATAGCGTACAACCTCTGCAGCAAGCATCTCCTTATTCTAGGCTCTCTTCTAAAAAAAGCATCCTTTGCTACTGTCTACCTAGCACCTAATTTAGTCTAACTTAAACTACTTATGCGGACACCTAAATTTATTAAGTATCTTAAAACTTAACTACCTAGCTAGACTTCTAGGTTTATAAAAATCTTAAATAAGTCCCTTATCTGCAATATCTCTATATACAAAAAGATTATTAAGCCCTAATTTAGCTAGTTATGCAAGGAATACACGATCTCTAAGGTATTTGCTAATACTAGCGCAGTACTCAAGATCTATTACTTTAGTATCCCCCTCTTCCTATTTTTTGTGCAAGGGCTAAGTACAGAGACTAGAACCTAGCTTAAATAGCTATTGCAAGACGTCAAATTAGCGATAGAGAAGAAAAAGGCGGGAAAGGAGGAGTAGGCTTTCTATCGTCGCGTCTATAGGTTAGCAAGCAAGGCGATGATAGTGTTGCTACTTCACTTTATCTAGGAGCGCCTAGCAGTAAAGCAATAAGAATAGGCGAGATAGGGCGCGTTAAGTTAGGAGGCGATTCGCGTCTTTGTCTTGCTTTTCTTCGTTTCTGTCCAAACATGCGACACACCAATTGCGTGCCGGCAATGCCAAACAAGAGGGCATAAGCCCCGATACCTGTTGTTAGCAATAAATCTTTTTTTTTTACTAAAAAGGTGTCTACAAAATGTGTGGTCACATCAAAAGGTTGTCTCAAAAGGCCGAAGCCAGTCTTAATACTATACAACCTTATGGATTTAATCTACAACGTAGTCTTCTTTCTTAGTAATAACTCTAAGGTTGTTAAAAACCTTTAATAGTTTTAGTATTTATAGTAGTTACTGCTATAGCTACTTGCCCTAAGCCTTGTCTAACAGCGCTAAAAGTATTATTTAAGCAGGTTAGCTAATATAAGTTAAATATTGTCTTTAGCTACTACTAGTTTAAGAGGGGGGAGATATTATTATAATTATTGTCTTAAAAAGTAACTACTTTATTAAAAGGTAGTGTAGTTTGTGTAGAAGAAGAGTTAAATAGTTAGTAAGGTTGTAGTTCTAGTTTATGCGTAGTAGCGGTTTAGCTGCTAGAAGTAGCGGTAAAAGGGTCTAAATTGCGTAAAATAAGCTTTTGTAATTAAAATAGAAGTTTAGTAGTAGGGGTAAACAGGGTAAAATAGTTGGATAGGTGGCTTGTACCTAAATTTTACATAGGAAATTAGTAAACGAGTAACTAAAGGTAAAAGTAGGTACTACTAGCATAGTATCCTCTCCCCTTCCTAAAATTATAAGCTATTCTATAGCTTATTAGTTATCCAATGTAGTAGTATTTGAGTTAAAGTCTAAGCTCTTAAAGTCTTATTTATATGCATAATACTCTTTTTTTATAAGATGTTTAGTAATAATAACTAAAGGACAAAGCTTATTACTTATTATAGGAGGTAAAGGTAGTTATAGTTCTGTATATAGCTTAGGTGAGTCTACCGAGATAGGAATGTCTACTATAGGGCTAGTTTATTCTTAATAATTAGGATCTTATAACTTTATGTTTCCTTAATTTTCCTTAATAATATTCTGTACAAGTCTTTATCTAAACAGCTTTAATTACTATCTAGGTGTTGTATAGAGGAAGCGTGTACTATTAAGGTTCTTAAGACAATAGGTTCCTCTATTAAGTCTAGCTTTATAAATATAGTATAGGCCTAACTATCTTGTATCTAGCTTACAGTCTTGCAATATATATCAATTTCCTAAATAAAGTTTTAAAGAAGAACTAGGTCTTTTAGCTTTATATCCTTATGTTAAATTTCCTTAGTGTTATCCTAGTATTCTTTTTTAGCAGCTCTTATCTAGATAGTATAAGCAACAGCATTCTTTATAAACTAATCTTTAAGATCTAGCTATATTGCTTAAATTGCGAGTAGCTGTGTATAGTCCTTTACTTCCCTAAATAGAAGTGTTTACTATATAGGTAGCGCAAGTTTAATAGGAAGCACTAGGTTCTGCCTTATAACTAACTAGTATAGTAAGTAACCTGTCTATTCCTATATTAAGATCCTGTCTATAAGGAGAACTATTAGTAAGTTTTTAACTTAAAGTCTTAGCAGCTTTGCAAGAGCGTTTATAATAGGCTTTTACTTTCCTTTAATCTTTTTTATAGCTTAAAGGTTATGTTCTAAAGACTAGACTTAGTTAATCCTATACATATTTAATAGATATAATACTACCTTAGCAAAATTAGGCTCTCTATTAACTATAAGTTTGCGCGCTATGCTCTATTAATATATAATGTCCTTATATACAAACTCTGCAATTGTCTTTAACTAGTTGTTTAATAGGGCTTTTGCTTTAGGCTAGCTACTAAAGTAGTCTCTTATAATAACTAAAAACTTCTTCCTAAAACACTAAGGCATGTATACTACATTAATTACAATAGTCTCCTAAATAGCAAAACTATAGGTGTTAGTAATAATATTAACTTTTCTCTTAGAGGATTGCAGTTAATTGTCTAGATAGGTTACTAGCTTTTGCTGTATGTGCTTATACATTCCTTTCTACTAGTATTGCTAAGTAAGTATAAAGTACACTACGTTAACTTCTTTATATTTAATTTAAGTGTGTACGTTTTATACTATAGCTGTTCTTAGGTTAGTATTATCTAGAACCTTCTAAATTATAATGTTTCCAAATATTTTTCTAAAGAGTATCCTGTCTTATATAAAGAAGTTTAGAGCTTACTTCTTTTATGCTTATAGTTCTTATAGTTCTATATCTCTAGAAGTCTTAAAGTTAACTAAAAATTAAGCGTATTGTTCTAACTCTATTAAGAATTCCTAATAGAGTATCCTTGCTTATCCTGCTAGTATTAGTGCATTTACATTTCTAATTATATAATTAATAAACCCTTTTAAATCCTTCTTAAGCTGTAGAGGTAGTTCCTAATTATTAGGTTTTAAATACCTTAATAATATATCTGTAACTACATTCTTTTGTCTTAGTATATACTTAATGTTAAAGTTTTGTAAAAGAATTATTAATATCTACCTATTTATAACAGATCCTAGATTGTTAGTAAATAAGTAATTTAGTTAAGTAATAAAGGTTGCTGCGTTAGTTTCTATAGTAAAGTAAATACTATAGAGGTAAGTACAAAACTTCTTAAGAGCCTATAGCACAGCCTTATATTCTAACTTAGTAGAGTGCTATTACCTCTCTTGCGCTAACTATAGTGTGCTTTTAAACTGCACTAGGTGTTACTTATTATTCTTCTTAAGTTATTTAATATATGCTCTTATACTGTCTTAACTAGTATTAGTTATTAGGAATATCTTGTAATTCTTAGTGTTAGTGTAGTTAAGGTTCGCGAGTGTAGGTGTGTTATATATAGCTTGTTTTAGCTTATACATTGCTGCGTCTTATATATCTCTTTATTTAAAAGAGATATTATCTTGTAAAAGTATAAATAAAGGTTTAGTAATCTTAGTAAAGTCCTTTACTTATATATAGTAGTAGACGTATATACCTATAAAGGATTATACCTCTCTTTTATTCTTACATAGTAGCTAGTTTATAATCTTCTTAACTTTCTTTTAGTTAGGATAACGTCCTTACTTTTTTTATTTTTTAAGGTGTCAAAGGTGGTGGTTGTTGTTGTAGTCAAAATAGGGTTCTAAAAAAGTGAAAAGCAGCTACCCTCTACTAATGAATTGCAAAAGTCAAAAAAAAAGATTGTGTGTAGTTAACGAGATTTAAATAGTGGGTGGATAAGTTCTAGGAGGAAAGCTTAGACCACCGAGCAATAATTAGGGTTAAAAAATTTGCTAAAGTACCAAAAAACGACACTAGTTAAAACGTGTCTAACAGTGATTGCTAGCCTATAGCTAACAACAGGATTACAGTAGGATTGCAATAGGATTACAACATAATGCGATAGAGGAGGGAAAGGACACGTACGTACCGCAGCAGGAGCCTGCAATACTTTATAAAGCTACTACTTCTTACCTACTACTTCTTACTTTTTAAACAGCACCGCATACGAACAATTTATATACAATACACTATACTGCAATATAGCATGTAACCTCTGCAGCAAGCATCTTCTTATTCTAGGCTCTCTTCTAAAAAAAGCATTCTTTGCTACTATCTACTTAGCACCTAATTTAGTCTAACTTAAACTGCTTATACAGATACCTAAATTTATTAAGTATTTTAAAACTTAACTACCTAGCTAGACTTTTAAGTTTATAAAAATCTTAAACAAGTCCCTTATCTGCAATATCTCTATATATAAAAAGATTATTAAGCTCTAATTTAGCTAGTTGTGTAAGGAATACACAATCTCTAGGGTATTTACTAATACTAGCGCAGTACTTAAGATCTATTGCTTTAGTATCCCTTTCTTCCTGTTTGTCGTGTAAGGGCTAAGTACAGAAACTAGAACTTAGCTTAAATAGCTATTACAAGACGTTAAATTAGCGATAAAGAAGAAAGAAGTAGGAAAGAAGGAGTAGGCTTTCTATTGTTGCGTCTATAGGTTAGTAAGCAAGGCAATAATAGTGTTACTACTTTACTTTATCTAGGAGCGCCTAGTAGTAAAGTAACAAGAATAGGCAGGATAGGGCGCGTTAAGTTAGGAGGCAATTTGCGTCTTTGTCTTGCTTTTCTTTGTTTCTGTCTAAACATGCTAGAGCGACACACCAATTGCGTGCCGGCAATGCCAAACAAGGGGGTATAAGCCCCGATACCTGTTGTTAGCAATAAATCTTTTTTTCTACTAAAAAGGTGTCTACAAAATGTGTGGTCACATTAAAAGGTTGTCTTAAAAGGCCGAAGCCAATAACGTCCTTACAGGCTAACTTTGTAGCCTACAACATTAAGCCTTTTTATAAGAAAATAACACTTCTTCCCTAATAAAGTGCCTTTAGCTTGTTTAATATTAATTAGCACCCTGTCTAGTTATAAAATATGCTTAAGAATATAACATTAAACTCTTAGTATTAATTCTTTTTTACTATTATTAGTTTTTAGCCCTTTACATGTAATGTTGTAAATAAAAGGCATAGTATTAAGCTAGTAGTCTCTTAGAATCTTTATCATTACATGTTAAAATGCTACTATAAAGTTAGTAGTACCTATAACTATTATACATCATTGTATAAGCCTAACTAGTGTTTAAAACGCTATTATGTCTCTACTTTCTAAACATAGTATAATTTAGTTATATCTTAAGAACAAGTCTATAAGTAATATAATCTTACATTTTATAAACCTCTTAAAAAACTTATCTACTGTTAGTAGTAGGTTTATATTTTGTATAGTAACTATATTTATTTGCTGCGTATTACTAATCTATTAAACGCCTTTATTCTTTTTAGGTACAAGGTGCTATAGGTTGTAATATTAACTATTACACCTTTCTTATGTTCTTTAATTTAGGCAGACATTAACTATATTTACTACTTGCAGCTTTAAAGCTTTTAAGATAGTAAAACTTTATACTTACTAAGCTTTGTATAGTATTATTTATATCTTGTATAGTAGATATATATTAGGGTAAATTCTTCTTAATTCTTTAAATTACTAGAAGAGTGCTCCTTTTTTGTTAAGAAGTATATATATAAATATCTCTTTCTCTAATAGCTGTAGGTAGTCTCTAGTATATAGCTTGTTAAGTTATTCTTTAGTAAGCCTTGTCTTTTGTATAAAAGCAGCATATCTTAGTTTAAATAAATAATTACACAGCCCCTTATTAGGATTGCGAATACTTATTCTAAGGAGTTGTTGTTCTTTTGCTTTTTTTTTCTAGTCTTCTTATCTAAATTCTATAGGTATCTCCTACTATAGGATATTAATAAGTTAAACTTTCTTGTCTACTATCTTATGTAGTATGTAAAGATTATTGTATTATTAAGTATATTTAAGTAGCCTTTCTTACATCTACTAATAATTAAGCTTATATATAATTAAAAATTTACTAAGTTTGTAGTTTCTTATAGGGTCCTTAGACTATCTAACTGTATACGTAAACACTTAGTTTATTTAAACTATTTAATTCTTCCTACTATCTTCTATATATAGTATGTTAAAGTTGCTAAATCTAGCTACTAGATTAGACTATGCAGCTTCTTATATGTATTTTACTATAGCTACTTGCAGTTTATTACCTAATCTATTAGTAATTATATACAACTATATATTACTTACTATTTCTCTATCTAAGTTATTAATAGAGGCTTTGTTTCTAATCGTCTGTATAGGGTAATTAAGAGATAGGTTAGATATAACAAAGACTATGTTTCTTATACTATTTTTTAATAGGACTTAGCATAAAATTTGCCTAAATGTATTATACTAAATTAATATCTTAGCGCTTGTACACTAAGGTCCTCCTAGAATTATAGATTTAGTAACATTAGTAATAATCCTTAATGTAGTCCTAATAGTAACTGTCCCTATTTGTATAAGTATATTAAATGCAGTCTTAATAAATAAGTTATATATACTATTAGCTAAAGTAATACTAGGAGAAGGCTACCCTAGCTAGTACTCTATTATTTTATACTGTATCTTTAATGCTTACGCAGCACTTAGTCTTAGGATATTTATTTATATTTTAGTATTAATTAAGCACTTTAGAAAGCTGCTGTTTATAGTAACTTAGTAATTTAGTAAGTTAGTTTAAGTAAAGGCCTACTTATTTCTTTGCTAAACCTCTTAGGCATCCTTTATAAGTATATTATCTAATTTATTTATCTAGGAATCTCTCTTTCTACTTACCTTATAGCAAGTTTACGTATTAGATTAATACAAATTTATTGCATTATAATACGCGCTCTTAGTAAGTAGTATATTTAGTAAAATTCTATAGGTAGGGCCTATGCGCTTGTTTAGCAAATTAGAGGCTAGAATAGATCCTAAGTATAATTTAGCGCACCTAACATTTATTAGCTTAGCGTTTTTTATATATGTTATAACATTAAGCACACCTAAACTATCTACAACACGAGTATTATTATTAAGAAGATTACGCAGCTGTTTTTAGATGCTAGCTTACATTATAAAGTCTAATACTATAACTCCTTATACTTCCTATCTAAGTAAGGTAGTTATAATATAGTTTAGCTATTCTTGCACTATCTCTTTAAGTTCTAGATTAGGAAGAGCGTTAATAAACTTTATAGCCTTCTTTTTTCTTCCTTACTATAAGTGCTTTAGATCTACTAACATGTTGTTGTTTTAATAAGTTAATTAAGGTAGTTTAATAACTAAAAATAGCGTATTATATAGCTAACTTGTAAAAAGTATATTACTTTATATTTCTTCTTGCAGATACTATATATTTATAGGCTATAAGTTAGGAATAGGAGAGTTACTTTATATTGCTTAATTGCTTTCTTATATCCTTAAATTCTTGCTTAGCTTTCCTTACTTCTTTACTCCTCCCTCCTAGACACAATTAATATTCTAGTAGAAAGTAGAGCTTTTGCCTTTTAAGCGCGTAGTAGCATTTAACTTAGAGATACTATATAAAGAGTTTTCTTTGCCTCCTAGTATAATATTAGCCGTATCTATATTATTAAGCTTTTTAACATATTCTTTAGTAGAAAGAGTATATAGTTGTTCCTAAAATTGCTAGAACTGCTAAAAGATATTACTATAGTAGCCTTAGCTTGTTAAACTAGTTGCTATATTTATAGAATTAGAGTTTTTCCCATTAAACCTTAAACCTAGTTTAGAGTCATTTTTAGTAAACTTCTCTAGTAGTATACTAGAGGCTAGTTAATTAAGTATATTATTAGCAATATTATTGAACTCTTAGATCTTTGCCTTTAACTATAGTAAAACTTAGTTTAATAGTAATTGCTTTAAAATTTCCTCTAAACGCTTATATAGTAGACTAAAGTAGTATGTTCCTTTCTTTCTAGAAATATCCTAGTTAAAACTAACCTATCCTATCTGTTTTAGGGTATAGTATTATTTACACTTTTTTAGTATGTGTCCTACTATATTATATATACAGCAGAGAGAGTATATTTTTATATTACTTATATATACTGTACTTGTCTTGTTAGATAACCTCTTTAGGGCCTTAGTTATAAAAGAACTATTATTTCTTTTACTAGGGAATTCTATATTAGTTGCTTATATAACAAAGTACGTATAGTTAGAAGATTATCTAGAAGTCTCTTAGTTATAGAATAAGCTATAAGTATATTAATAGTTAATAGTCTAAGCTTTAGGTTACCTAAAGACTTAATAAAGTCCTTAACTTCTAAGTTAATGTCTACTAGTATGCTTGTCTTCTTATATGCTTTACTAATTTTAATCTCTACTTCCTTTACTTCCTTTAAGGTGCAGGTGACTTGCTAGTTAGATAATATAATTTAGCGGATTTTAGCATTAGCGCCTTCTTACTCTAGCTAATAAATCTTATCTAGGCTAGCTATCTTCTTGTAGTAGGATTTTAGAAAAGAATAAATTCCTTCTAGTTTATACGTATTCTAATTATCTCTATTTAGGGTAGAAAGTATATAGTATATAACTACCTCTTTATTAGTTTGTAGTAGGCCTTAGAAGATAAGAATACTTTCTTCTTCTTAAGGGATTTGCCTGTTCTTAATATATATATTAGTAATTAAAGTCAAGTGCGTATAGTACTCTACTAAACTAGGCTAGTTTTATACGCATTTATAGATATAGGCTTAATAGTATAAGCATTTGCCTATCTTAATAACTATATTTTTATTCTTCTACTATTCCTTTATATATGTCTATAACTTAGACTAATTCTTCTTAGTATATCTAGGTAAGCGCTTTAAAATATAAGAGAGAGATTAATTCTTATTAGAAAAGTAGTTTAGTAGAATAGAGACTTTTATAGTATTATAAATACCTTTATTATTAGCTTGTTAATTAAAGTCTTCTAGGAATTCTATAATATTCTTTCTAGTAAAAACTAATGTACTATATCTTAGTTAAATTATAGTTAACACTAAGTTGTGTGTAGGTGTAGCTATAGTGTTAATAACAGAGCTTAATAGGGTTAATAGTAGATTAGGGCTAGTAGTAGTAGGTCTAGAGAGAGGAAGCGTTACGTCTTCCTGCCCTTAACCTATCTTCTAATCCCTTTTTAATATCTAAAGTATAGTAGGACTTATATAAGCTCTTTGTATTAATAGCTAACAAGTATTAATAAAGAAATAGACAAAGTATAGTCTCTAAGAGAAAGAATATCTTCTCTTAAGTCTTTGTAGTGTGTGTTTTTTTAAGTGTAAGTGTATTAATTCTTACTTTTTAAGTACCCCTTATTTTGCTAAGTAGGCTTAGATTTATACTTAAAGCTAGTACTTATATATAAGCTTTTAGTGCTATCTCTATTTTACTAAATAGTACTTTAGCTTAGTATTTCTTTACGCATATATTACTGTCTCTATTTCGCTAGACAGGTTGCTACCTCTATTTTGCTAGGTAGACTTTAAATTAGTGTTTTAAATATATATAAGACTGCCTCTATTTTGCTAGATAGACTATAAATTAGCATTTAATAACGCATTCTGTTTTTTATTAGTAGATTTTATTCTTCCTTATTGTTGTTGTTAGTGCTAACTTAGGTAACATCGTCCTTAACGTAGTCTATAATAGGGGATAGTGCTAACCCTCTAAAAGTATGTCTAGTAATAATCCTAGGAATTCTGTGCTTGCGTAAGATTATTATATTGTTCTTACAATAATTGTGCACTAGTTCTTTTGTATACTAAGTAGTAAAGTATGTTCCTATAGGCTTTGCTATTTATAAGGGTGCTGGAGTGTATAAAGACATACTACTACGAGGGCATAAGATTACTAGTAGTTAGGTTATGCAAGAATAAGGGTGGTAAGATAAAGATCTTATTATAGGTTGTATCTAGAAGAGAAGTACAAGAGTTGAGTTGTGAGGTGGAGGATCCCCTCCTCTCGCTCGTTTTGATCCCTAAAACGAGCTATATACCTTTAGATTAGGTTGTTGAGCACTGACCTAGTGAGCAGCAGGGTATCACCCTGTGTACCGGCACATTAGACGCCTAGAACTTTAAACACTTATTAAACTTCTTTGATTAGATGTTTAGAGATCTATACAGTTCTAAAAGAGCTAAAAACAAACTCTAGTTAATGTTTTAAGGCAAAAAAAGTGTCTATAATTATATTATAGAATTTTGGGAACAGTTGCTACTGTTAAACAGCAACTTAAATAAGGATACAAAGATAATGCTCTTTAAAAAAAGCTTTACTTATAAGCTTTAGAATAAGCTTATAGGTATTACTTTCTTAGACTTAAATAATTTGCAGAAACAGTCTATTAAAATCGCAGACTACCTGTACAGGATAGAGCAATACTCTAAAGACTAGGAAAGGCCTAAAGAATACAGGCTAAGACGCGCTTCTCCTCCTCCTTGTAAGGGTGCGTTGAATTAACTAAAGATGCAGGGAAAATAGTAATAAATTAAATAAAGAACTGCAAAGATGTGGGTGCTAAGAAGGAGTAATTGAATGATTAGTGGAGGGGAATAAGTATATTGATTAACTAAGTGCCACAACAAAGTGTCCAATAACTACTAAAAAGACTTTGGACGATCTGGCTCGTTTATATGCGCGCTACTAGCTCCGTCACGTGATATCTCACTAGGATCACCTAATAACCCGGGTGATCTAGATGTCAAAGGAGAGATCCAGAGTGATCTGGAGTAATCCGCATATTAGTACTCTAACACACCCACTAGGTTAGTGAGATACTATTAATCTAAGCTGTAAGCAATCTAGGTAATTATAATAAATCTAAGTTATTAATCAAGAGGGCCTCTATAATTATAGCTCCTCTGCGTAATCCTCTATTGTTGTAGTAATGCTGCGTTTTGTTGCTTTAATTAATCTAGCAGCTCTAAGTAATATTAAAATATTAAATAAACCTTGAATATTGCGTAAATAGTTAGTGCGCAATTGCTACAACAAAATTAATTGCGTCTATTGCTCCTCTAAAACTTTTTATCTTTAACCTTAATTAATCTAATTACTAAGTCTTTCTAATCCTGTCTTAACTACTATTACTAACATAGTAAGCAAGATTGCCTTACTATTCTTTTACTAATTAGCTGCTATTCTTTCTAGTATAGTTTGCCCTAAGCAATAACAAGCGCAGCTTAGAGAGCTATTGTTAACGTAATTAATGCTTAGAAAGCCGCCGCTAGCAACATAATAATAGTGCTAAGCATAAGCATTGTGTGCGCTAAAGCCTGTTTAATAATAAGATTTAGTAAGTAGCTAATTTCTAAGATAATAAGAGTTAGTTGCCTCTGCCTGTTAATCCTTTTGCTTACTGCAAGATATCTAGTAGCTCTACTTAGAAGCTAATTGCCTTACCTACTAAATCAAGCCTACTGTTAAGTTCTTATTTAAATTTTAATCTACATAAGAGCCTAACTAAGCGATTAAGCTAGCATAAGGGTAAGGCTTCTTAAGAGCTAAAGCAAAAGTTACAGTAGATTACTACTTAAGTAGTAATGCGTGAACTGCAATATAGTAATAGTAATAGGCTAAAAACGCCTATTAAGCTATCTACTAAGCGCTCCGCGCCCCCCTCTACTTAGAAGAAGGCGCCTAGCAGCTCCTTAAAAATTACTACTAATCTATTACGCTCTTGCGTTCTGCTGTGTAAGCGCTATATTAAGAAGATGCTAGATAGTTTGTACACTAAACACTACTTTAATTACGTTTAGACTAGTAGTTAGAGTAGCTTACGCTGTAGTAGTTGCTTGTCTTACACCTACTATATAGTTAATATTAATCTTGCTAATTAATTTATAGCTATATATAGAGATAAAGAGATAAGTCTTTAACCTGTTAACCTTCTTACTTAGCTTACTAACTAGTTTTTAAGGATAGAATAATAATAAGATATACTAGCTTTAAAAGCTTAACTACTTAAGGATATTATTGCTTGCTGCAAAGAGATTAAGAGCGGTGTTATAACTACTAGTAAGTCTTCTGTAAAGAAGCCTCTTGCTAATAATTATTATGCTTAAGAAATGTTATATTGTAGTTTTGCTACTTAACCTCCTGCTCCTGCTCTTACTCCCGCGTTTGCTCCTGCTCCTGCGTTCGCTCCTACTTCTGCGTTCGCTCCTGCTTAGCAACCCGCTTAATAGCCGTAACAGACGACTTACTATACATAGTAGTAGCAATAGCAGCAATATAAGCAGCCTTAGCAGTAATCTGCTTAAAGGTTGCTACTTTAAGAGTAGGCTGCCCGCAGAATATTGCCCCTGCCTAGTCTATACAATTGTCCTTTTAGTTGTTGTCCTAATTGCTATACAACTTATTTATATAAGCGCAATTATTATGCTAAAGTAAGAAGATAATTATCTAATAACTTTATATATAGAAGTAATAGGTTAGAATTACGTTGTAATACTACTTACTTCTAGACTTTTGCTATTTAAGCTTAGATAGCTTAAATTGCTCTTAAGCTAGCTAAAGCTAAGCAGGCTAAGCGTAATGTAATAATAGAGTCTAGCGAGTATAATAAGTCTAATGCTTATTAGTAATAAGGTTCCTAGTTTTAGTTTAATAGTCTAGCTTACGTTCTCCTGCTTAATAAAATAAGCTATTAAGAGGAGACTTAGCCTAGTATATATATGTTGCTACTTAATATAAATCCTTTACTTATTAATTATTATTTTCTTTGATTAAGTGCTTAACTTGCTAAAGGTTAAGTAACTGCTTAAACTTCTTAAACTGTTGTTAGGTAAGCAACTTTGTTAGTCTATTAGCTAGCATAATTACTATTTCTAGGTACTTAACTTAAAATAATTCTTTAGCAAATTCCTGCTGTAGCTATATATTTTATATATCTATATATCTTAATTAAGTGCTAATCTGCTTATTCTTTCTAACTACAAGCCTAATTATTTGTTAATTGTTATACTAGACTGTCTAGACGTCTCCTAGATTAAGAGACAGCCCGTGAAAGAAGCGCTTAAGGGCTATAGCCTCCTTAGTAGTGTGTGTAAGGGTGCGTTGGGTTAACCAAAGATGCAAGGTAACAGTAGAAGGTGAATGAATTAGATACAGAACTATAGAGAGACTACGTAGGTTTTTTATATCTAATCCGGATAGTAAGGACTAACCAAGGTTAGGACTAACTGAGGTTATTAGAGGTCGCCGGGTCAGCTGACAGTTAGCGTAACTAGTGCGGCTAATAGTCAGCTGCTAGTGCTGAGGTTAATAGTGCGGCTAATAGTTAGCTGCTAGTGCTGAGGTAAAAAAAGCCAACAAAGGCTACAGGTCAAGTACTAGGGAACATTAAGGCTTTAGCCCTTTACAATACCCCCCTCTTAAATATTAGGAGTAGTAATCTTGTTACCTAGAGTTCAAATCTTCTAGGGCTTCCGTATTCTCTAGATTAATAGCTGGTTCTTAGGTTAGATCTAGATATCCTAACTATTTAACTGAGTACTGCTTTTTTCTTCCTTTCCCTCTTTCCTCTAATAGGTTCTCTATTAGGTATTCTTCTCTATTCTCTGTCTTAATTAGTAGGGGTTTATTGTCGTCTATAGTCTAGCTTAGTAGAGGGTCTAAGGACGCTAGTCTAAGGTTATTAATATTAAATACTAGGTAAATCTAGCTAGGAGTATTTAATTTAACTGTGTTTAGTCTAATAACCTTAAGTACTGTGTACTTTGAATTTTTCTAGTTAAGTTTTCTACTAGGCCTTTTTGTTTTGTAGTAGTTGCCTAGTTTTAACTATACCTTATTGCCTATCTTAAGCTAAGGTAATTAGTGCCTTTTCTTATTTGCCTGCTTTTCTTATTTTTATTAACTTTCTTCTATTGTAGCTTATGCAAGCTTAATATTTTGTTGTAGTTTATTAATAGCATTTTCTACTTTTTAATAGTCCTTTTGTATTCTCTTTAGAAGTTGTTGTTAAGGGCCGTGCTTAGTTGCAATTTATAGAGGATCTACCTTATAGCTGCGTTGTAGGAAGAAAGGAGATATCTTAGTAGACTAAGCTTGCCTTGCTATAACTGCAATTTTAGCTATCCCTAGGTTACTTTTCTAATTTATTTAATCCTAATTATAGAAGGCTTGTAAATAAGTCTGTACTATAAAATTTATTCTTTCTGTAGACCTGTTAGTTTTAGGATAGTATTTAGAAGATAAGCGTCGCTTAATTTCTAATAACTTACAAAGCTTAATCTAAAAATAGTTAACAAACTATATACCTCTGTCTAAAGTAATATAGTTTAGTAACTAATAGTAAGCAACAATAGAGTTGATAAAGGCTATAGCAACACTTTCTATAGTAATGTTCTTAAGGCCTATTAGGACAACATCCTTGCTAAGCCTATCTGTAACTACTATAAGGTTTGTACAGCCTTTGCTTTCTAGTTACCCTATAATAAAATTTATAGAAATTTCTTTCTATATTTGCTTAGGTATAGGCAAGGGTTTTAGTAAGCCTTATAGGCTGTCTTTCTAGGGTTTTGTTCTTCTACACACTAAGTAATTCTTTATATACCTTCTAATACTTTTGCTAATAGAGGGCTTAAAGTATTCTTTTGCAATAGTTTAATAAGTAATATTCCTTTCTAGATAGCTTAAAGCTCTAGAACTGTAGATTTTATAGATAACTCTAGTTCTTAGAGGTTTATTATTAGGTACCTGTTTTTAATCTTAGTATAGAAGGTTTCTAGAATTGTCTAGTTAGCATTTAGAAATAGAGAGTTTAAGATCTAAAGCTATAGGAAATTGTTGTTTACTATCCCTTACAGCTTTATAGGTTATTTAGTAGGTTTTATCCTCTTTTTTAGCTTTATTCTATAGATCTTCTAGATCTAATTGCTCCTAGAGTAATTCTAGTACTGCTGCTAGATAGCTGTTATAGCTAAAGGTTCTAAGCACCTCTTCTTCTTTTAGTTCCTTGTTAGTAGCTGTAGTTGTAGGTTTAAATACTTGTAGAAACCTCCTAGAAATCCTAGTATCCTAGTTGTTTACTAGCATATCTTATTGTCTCCTAGATAAGGCATTAGCCCTAGAGTCATTAACTCTAGGCCTGTAGGATATTTCTATATTAGGAAACTTTCCTAGAAATTAAGCTTATCTTATTTGTCTCTTGCTAAGCTGTCTAGGCTTGTTCAAATATTTAAAGTTTTTATAGTCTATAATAACTATAAACTTCTTTAAAGACTATAGTATAGCATTTTACTTAGATAAGTAGAAGATAACTACTGGTAATTCCTTGTTGTGTATTTTGTAATTAGTTTACGTGCTAGTTATCTTTTTTAAATAATAAGCTACTAGGCGTAAGCATCCTTTATTATTTCATGATAAGAGGACTCCTGCTACTACATATCTAGAAGAGTCTGTTTCTAGAATTGTTTCTCTGTCAGAATCTTATTAAGCTAGTACTAGCTTAGTAATAAATAACTCTTTTAGCTTATTAAAAGCCTTTTACTTAGTTTTTCCCTATTAAAAGCAGATGTTACTAGTAAGCCTTAAAAGAGGAGCTACTATTTCTAAGTAGTTCTTAATAAATTGTTAATAAAAGTTTACAAATTTAAGAAAGCTGTATACTCCTTTAACGTTTATACGTATCTGCTAATCTCTAATTGCTTTTACTTTCTTAGGGTCTATCTAAAGTCCTTTTCTAGCCTTAATAATAAATCTAAGGTATTTTGTACTCTATACGTTAAATTCGCATTTCTAGATATCTAAAGGTAATCTAGCCTTACTTATAGCTTCTAAAACCTTATTTATATTGCGTTAGTGTTCTTTAAGCGTGCTATTAGTGTAAATTAATACGTTGTCTAGGTAGGCTAAGCAAAAATTGTTAATATACTCGCGGAGGGTCTAATTAATATAGCGTTAAAAGGTACTAGGAGCGTTTGCTATACTAAGTAAAGTAACTAGCTACTTATATAACCTAAATCTAGTATAAAAAGCTGTTTTCTACTTATCTTCTGCATTAATCCTAATCTTGTAGAAAGCTACAAAAACGTTAATCTTTGTAAACTATTTAGCTTTTATAATATTGTTAAGGATTTCCTAAATTAAAGGCAAAGGATAACAATCTTTTTTAAGAATAGCATTTAGGGCTTAGTAATTAATATAAAAACATAATCCTCCTCTAGGTTTCTTAGCAAAAAGGATAGGGGAGGAGGCAGGAGAACTACTAGCTCTAATCTATTCTTTATTAAGTAGAGAAATAAGCTCCTTTTGTAATACTAGGAGTTCTACGCGGCTTATGCTGTATAGAGGTCTCTAGAGAGCCTCTTTTTTCTTGCCTTTATTGTCTTTCTCTAGTTTAATTTAGTAATCTACTTTAGATCTGCGTAAAGGAGGTAGTATTTATTTTTTAAGGTGTCAAAGGTGGTGGTTGTTGTTGTAGTCAAAATGGGGTTCCAAAAAAGTGAAAAGCAGCTACCCTCTACTAATCAATCGCAAAAGTCAAAAAAAAAGATTGTGTGTAGTCAACGAGATTCGAACGAAGGAGGTAGTATAGAAGTAGTTTTTAGATTAAAAATCTAAGCTAGGTGTTAATAAGCCTTAGGGAGTAAAGGTAGAATCTCTACTTTCTTTTTAGGAGCTAAGGCTTTTTTAATATCTTTAAGAGAAGCAGTGAAAGTCTAAATAGACTTATCCTATTTTGCCTACTTAATATAGGAGTAATAAGCTATTGCGCTTATTTGTTTGAATCTCTAGTCTCCTTTAATAGGGCGATTCTTAGTACAAAGTAACTTAATCCTTTAGCTAGAAAAATAAATGTAAATTGTTTTTCTAGAAGGAGCAATAGTAACCTCTCTTCTATTTATCTAGGGCTGTCTAAGTATCAAATTGTAACTAGGGTGTGTAGGGGCTACATAACCCTAAATGGTATCTTTATAGCCTTTGATATTAATGTCTAACCTAGCAACTTTGTAAAAAGTTCTAGGTTTATCCGTAACTCCTTCTAATCTCTTAGGAGAAATAGAAATATACTGTAAGTTAGTGTTCTTAATAAGTTAAAGGCTAATAAGCGAGTCTACAAGGTTTCCTGTATTAATTAAAGTAGAGGCAAAAGTGTAACAATTAACTAGCGCCTCTAAAGTAATTCTATTGCTGCTTATGTTCTTTTTAAAGTTTGCCTACTCCTTAACTAAGTTATCTTAACTTATTAGAGGCTCCTGCTAGTAACTTTAAATAGGAGCTACTCTTTTTCTAAATCTAAGTTTTTATTTAAGCTTCTCTTGCTAAGCTTATTATCTTTCTTAGAGTTAGAGGACTTAACTAAAGTCTTTTTCTCTTTTTTAGAAGATCTCTTATTCTCTATATAATATGCAGATAGATAGCTCTTCTATTTGCAGTTAAAACAGCGTCTTTCTTTATACAACCGTTCTAACTCCTAGTTACTAAACTGTTAAGGTTTAGCAGTTCTTCTTATGTATTCTATCCCTTCTATCTAGTCTCCTTTTAAAGGAGAAGAAGGAGGAGAAGTTCTCCTAGATTTATACTCCTTAGGCTTGTTGTCTCTGCCTTTAGAGTACTCCTCTATTCTGTAGAGGTAATTGGCAATATCTATTACTTTATTTTGCAGGCTATCTAAATCCTTATAAGTAATACCTACAAGTTTGTCTTAAAGTTTCTAAATAAGACTTTTTTAGAAAAGCATTATCCTTATATCCTCGTTTAAGCTACTATTAGATAATAGCAGTTGCTCCTAAAATTTTATAATATATTTGCGAATTCTTTTCTTGCCTTAGCTTATAGACTAGAGCTTGTTCTTAGCTCTCTCTGCACTATAGGGATCTCTAAACATTTAATTAAAGAAGTTTAATAGCTTATTAAAGTTTTATAAATTAGAAATCCCTATTTAGTTAAGGAAAGGCAGGGTAAGGGTTGCAGCTAAGCCTTTTAGTTAACTAAAAGCGTAATTACAAGTCCTTTTATTTGTGTTAAAATTTTCTTTATTGTTTTTTACCTTAGCAGTAAGTTGTTGTCAAAAGATTTAGTACATCTTTCTATTTCTATTAAAGGTATTAGGATCTAGTTGTTTAAAACGCCTAGGCGTTTAAGCTTGTTAATTTCCTAAGGCAGCTAATAGGGTAGGTAACTAAGGTAGAGGTTATTATTCTACCTTAGGCTCCCTTTCTTGTTGCAATATTGTGCCTATAGCTTCCTAAGCTTAGAAAGCTTCCTATACTTTTGTAGAGGTAGCTATCTCGTCTAGGCCCCCTGCTCTGCAAAGTCCCTCTAAAGTAGTCTCTACTTTAGGTTTGCTAACACTATCTTAGTGTAATTCTACTATCCTTACAACTAAAAAAGCTGTTAAGGGTTCTATTATTGTATTTGTAGGTACTTGCTAGTACTCTATATTATTAACAGGAATTGTTATAGGTGCTACTACGCTTAGTAGGCTTATCCTTTTCGTGTAGGGGCTACTATGCTTAGTAGGCTTATCCTTTCGTGTAGGGGCTACTACACTTAGTAGGCTTATCTTTTGTCTATTTTCTAGGGCTACTACGCTTAGTAAGCTTATCTAACGAATTTAAACGCCTTAAGAACTTACACAACTAAGTATCCCTTAGCACTTTCTATCTAGTGCTTTTTCTGTTAATCCTTTAGTAGATTTAAACAGTTAACTAATTAACTAGCGCTCTAATTAATTAGATTCTTACGCGTAGATATAGCTCTAGCTAGCTCCTAAGTACAACGTAGCTACGCAAGTAGCTAAAGAAGGATCTAATTTAATTGTAAGGGTGCGTTGGGTTAACCAAAGATGCAAGGTAACAGTAGAAGGTGAATAAATTAGATATAGAACTATAGAGAGACTACGTAGGTTTTTTATATCTAATCCGGATAGTAAGGACTAACTAAGGTTAGGACTAACTAAGGTTATTAGAGGTCGCCGGGTCAGCTGACAGTTAGCGTAACTAGTGCGGCTGATAGTCAGCTGCTAGTGCTGAGGTAAGAAAAGCCAACGAAGGCCACAGGTCGAGTACTAGGGAACATCAAGGCTTCAGCCCTTTACACAAGCTCACAGGAAGGGAAGGTATGTGCCGGTGCACAGGGTGATACCCTACTGCTCACTAGGTTAGTGCTCAACCACCTAATCTAAAGGTATATAGCTCGTTTTAGGGATCCTCCACCTCACAACTTAACTCTTGTACTTCTCTTCTAGATACAACCTATAATAAGATCTTTATCTTACCACCCTTGTTCTCGCATGACCTAACCACTAGTGATCTCATGCCCTCGTAGTAGTATGTCTTCATACACTCCAGCACCCTTACACTAACAATTCTATCTAGTTAAGGTAGGGCAGCGTTAAAGTTACTGCTAAGCCTTTAAGCCTACTAGAAGCGTAATTACACGTTCTTTTTTCTATATTAAAGTCTTCTTAGTTGTTTTTTACTTTAGCAGTAAGCTGTTTTCTAAAAATTTAGTACATCTTTCCTATTCTGTTAAAAGTATCTAGATTAAGTTGCTTAAAATGTTTTAGTATTGTTGCTAGCTGCTAAGTTAGTTTTAATGTAGCAAGTAGTGTTAGTAGCTCAGCAGGTAGCTATTCTTATTCTAGTTTTATTTTTTTAAAAAGCTCAGTTTATAGCCTCTTAAATAAGAAAAGCTTCTTGTATTATTATTAAAGTTGTTATCTTATCTAGTTTGTTTACTCTGCAGAGACCCTCTAGTGTATTTACTATCTTAGTCCTGCTAACACTATCTTAGTGCAGTCTTGCTATCTAGACAGCAAAGCTTCTAGATATAATTTCTGCCCCTACTATTATTGTATAAAAGTACTAAATAAATAGCACCTGTATTATTTAACAGCAGGAATTAGTTTCTAGGGCTACTAGCAATATAGTAGGCTTATTTAATAGTTTGTATCACAAAACGTTTAAGGTAAAGTCTTGTACAGCTAAGTATCTCTTAGCACTCTTTATGCTTCTTCTACTATTAATCCTTAGTAAATTCAAAACAGCTTTAACTAAGATTAGTAATCTAATTAATTAAAGTCTTATCTAGATATAGCTCTAAGAGGCGTCTATGCGTAGATATAGCTCTAGCTAGCTTCTTGTCTAGATATAGCTCTAGGTGGCTTCTGATTCAACGTAGCAGCGCTATAGAAGGGTTTAATTTAAGTATAAGAGTATGTTAGATTAACTAAAGATGCAAGGAAAATATTAATAAATTAAATAAAGAACTACAACGGCTATTTAGTAAGCTTAACTACTTCTCTGTAAAGTCTGTGCTTAGTACTAAAAACGAGGCAAAAGTAGCTACGTAGTAGCTGCTAACATAGCTTAAGAAAATAGCGCAGAGCTAAGAGAAAAGTTTAGTAGGCTAGAAAAGTAGAAGGGCCAATACACTAGGCTTACAGATGCCGGGTGCGCACAGACACCCAGGATCTGTAGGATAGCAAAACGAGGCTTTTTGTTGAGTACTAAAGACGTCAGGGCTTTAGCCCTTTACATTAGCGACCTTGTTAGCTACCGAAGTGGACGAGCTAACGCGCAGGACGGGCCAACGCTCACCCCACTAAAACAACACCACCACTTTAACATCTAATAACTCTACTAATATAAATTCAATCTAAGAAGTAATTGAAAAAGTTATATGGGAGCTAAGAAGGAGCAATTACTTAATCAGTGGAGTGAAATGAGTATTAATTAACTAAGTGTTACAACAAAGTGTCTAATAACTACTAAAAGGACTTGAGATAATCCGGCCCGTATATATAGGTGCTAGCGCGGTTGTTACGTGTTCAGCTTCCTAGGATTACCTAATTACTAGGGTGATCCGCATGTTCCGCATGTTAATACTCCAACACATCCTCCAGGTTAGTAAAATACTATTAATCTAAGCTGTGAGCAACTAGGCAATCGTAACAAATTAAAGTCATTAATTAAAAAGGCCTTCTATAATTATAGCTCCTTCGCCTAATTTTCTGTTGTTGTAGTAATGCTACTTGTTGATCTTTTAATTAATTCAGCAGTCTTTAGTAATATTAAAATATTAAATAAACCTTAGATATCGCGTAATTAGTTAGTGCGCAATTTCTACAATGATATTAATTGCGTCTAGTGTCCCTCTAAAACCTTTGTTCCTTGGCCTTAATTAATTTTGATTACTAAGCCTTCTTAACCTCTACCGCACTACTACTACTAGCATAGTAAGCAGTGTCTTCCTATTGTTCTCTTACTAATTAGTTGCTAATTTTTCTAGTGTAGTCCGCCCCTAACAGCAAAAGCGCGAGCGTTGCTTAAAAAGCTATTGTTAAGAGTGTAATTGTTGCTCAGAAAGCCTGCGCTAGTAATGTAAGAATAGTACTAAATATAAGCATTGCGCGCGCTAAAGCTTGTTTAATAATTAAATTTAGCAAGCAGCTAATTTTTAAAATTATAAAAGTTGGTTTCCACTACCTGTTAATTTGTATGCTTATTGCAAAACTTCTAGTAGCTCTGCATAGAGACTAATTAACTTGCTTATTAAAATAAGCCTGCTGTTAAGCCCTTATTTAAATTTAAATTTATATCAAAGCCTAACTAAGCAATTAACTTAGCGCAAGGGTAAAGCTTTTTAAGAGCTAAAGTAAAAGTTACAGCAGCTTACTGCTTAAGCAACAACGCGTAACATTAACATAGCAACAGCAATAGGCTACATACGCCTATTACGCTATTTATTAGTCGTAACATGCCTCTATTTACTTAGAAAAAGGCGGATAATGGCTCTTTAAAAATTGCTACTAATTTATTAAATTTCTGCATTTTGCTTTGTAAGGACAGCATAAAAAATGTTAGATAGTTTATTTGCTAAACATTGTCTTAATTACGTTTAAACAAGCAGTTAGAGCAGCTTACGCTGTAGCAGCTGCTTATTTATACCTGCTACACAGTTAATACTAATCTTGCTAATTAATTTATAGCTATGTATAAAAATAAAGAAGTAAGTTTTTAGTTTATTAAGCTTCTTGCTTAGCTTGTGTGAAGATCGTCCGAAGATGACCTAGGTTAGTTCTCGAGAGATAAGTGAGTGCGATGGACAGTTGGTGTACTAGCACGATTAGAAGATTGATATAATAGTACAGGGTGTGTTAGCACAATTAGAAGATTAATGTAATAATACAAAGGTTAGAAAATTAAGTTTTAATTCTTGAATTAATTACTAAGTAAAACTCTAAGTTAAACACATAAAGCTATAAGATTTTAGTGCGTATACTATATACTCATAAGTATAGCGCTTGTGTATAAGCGTACGCTTGTAGAAGAGCGTATGTACACTTGTAGAAGAGTGTGCTTGTTAATAAGCATTTACATAGTTGCGCTTGTATATAAGTATGTAAGTCCTGCTTATAAATAAGCAGTTATGTAACAGTAGTGTAGTTGCTTTGCTGTAGTTCTCTGCCTGCGTTGCATAGTCCTTAAGGCGTTATTTTAAGTATTCTTTAGTCTAAGTTGTAACACTATTTTATTTCTTTAAAAAATTATTTTAAAATTATATAGTTATTTTGTAGTTTTGTTATTAATAACTATGGCTTATTCTCTGTTATAAGTAAGGTAGTTATTATATTTTTTTTTACTAACGTTGCTTACGTCTTAGTTCTAAAACTGTTTGTGTTAACTATTCTGCTAAAGCTTCTTATAATTATTGTTCTTCAAAAAGCTTTATCTATTATGTTATGCTTATTTTTTTGTTTAAAGTGAGCTAAGTATATATAGTTAAGTTAAGCATGTGTAAATATGTCTTAAGAGTTTCTAAATTATACTTGTAATAAGTATTAAAAAAAATTTAATAATAATAAAAAACTGCTTACAACAGTGATTTGGCAGTTGCTGTAAAATAAGAAAGGCTCCCGCTGCGTGTCCTTTCCCTCCTCCATCGCATCATGTTGCAATCCTATTGCAATCCTACTGTAATCCTGTTGTCAGCCATAGGCTGGCAATCGCCGTTAGACACGTTTCAACTGGTGTCGTTTTTTAGTACCTTAGCAAATTTTTTTGACCCTAATTATCGCTCGGTGGTCTGAGCTTTCCTCCCAGAACTCATCCACCCACCGTTCGAATCTCGTTAACTACACACAAACTTTTTTTTTGACTTTTGCGATTAATTAGTAGAGGGTAGCTGCTTTTCACTTTTTTGGAACCCCATTTTGACTACAACAACAACCACCACCTTTGACACCTTAAAATATAAAGTAAAATAAGAAAATTTTAAAATAGGCTAAAAAGCGAGCGCGTAAGAAGGCGCTGTGTTTAGCTTCTAAGATAGAGGCTGCTAGAGAGATTCAAGTAGCGCAGGAAATTGACTGTCCTGCAGTATTTATTAGTATAGCCTTTTCGCCTACAATGTAGGCTACTATAGGTTTACTTAATGCCTTTGTTGCTAAGCTTAGTACTGCTAGAGGTGCTTTTGGCAATATTCGAGGTTTATATCTAGTTTTTATGTATTATTACTATTTAGGTAACTTAATTATTTAATTAGGTACTCTGTTCTGTTGTTGCTGTTTTAATATGCAAGAATTTTCTTAACTTTAAATTTATCTTCTTCTTTTATTTTGTAATAAAAGGTTTTTTAGAGTAGCAATTTTAGGTCTGCTAGTTTCAACATGTTAATATAGAATTTTATGTAAATCTTTGCATTAGGTAGAAGGTTAAGTGTATATATAATTAGTCCCTTCTGGTTTAAAATTAAAAACAGTCTAACTTTAACGTTGTTAAGTCCTTTACTAAGTTGTTTAGTGCAAAGATTCTTCGTAAGCAAATAGACTTTATTTCCTTTTTTTTTTTTTTTTTTGCTAAAGTGCAGTTTTTTGTTTTAAGTTAATATATAAAATGCTTTAGCGTTAAGCCTTCTTAATTGTCTTTTTAAGTAACTTGTGTACTATTTTTAGCTTATTAGCTGTTGCAATAGCTGCTTTTGTTTTTAAGCTTAAAAGTATATATGTAAAAAGATTTAGGTGTCTTCTGTAGTTTGCGTAAAATAAAGTTTGTTTTATAAACTCTAAAAGCTTGTTGTTTTATGCTATTTATGCTATAGGTAGTAATAATAGTTAATTGTTCTGTTGTTAATTAACATATTGTCACGGATGGTCGTGTATTGACTGGATCCGCCAAGTCTCGCTTATTGCTAGCGTGTACACTTGGAATTCTGCTTATAAGCTGCCTTCACCTGCAGAAGATTTCTGCAGGTATTATTGCTTACAAAATATATACGTTATTGTTCTAAGCTATCTCTCACTATCTTCTGTGGTGTAAAGCAAGTACTATTGCCTGAAGCCACCCCTTACACATATATCCTAAGGTATACTTTTATTATGCAATTTGTTTGTTTAGTTTGTCCGTCTGTCTGTAGATAATATGCTGTTAATAGCTTTCTCTTAATTCTAATTGCAGCAAGTAATGTTGTCTAAAAGTTTTAAGTAAAGAGCTTGTTTCTGTTACTAATAATTAACTTTAGTATGCTGTAATATCTAATAATTTAATTGTTAATAATAGGCGCAAGCTGTACTGCTATAAAATCTGTTCAAAAGGCAATGTACTTAGCTTGTTCCGTAAATTAATAAACTACTACAAGAATTGCGTTGTACAATACTTTAGTAACAGGGTCTCTTGAGACTAGTAAACCTATAACAAAGTCTATAGAGATGTCTAACTACAGTGCGTTAGGTAGTTCTATTGCTTGCATTTTTTAAGCGTCTAGAAGGCGTCCTCTGCTTTCTTGCTCTACTCAAAAGGTACTTCCTTCCTTGTAAGTCTTGTCAACAGGATAGCAATCCTAAAGTAATCCTTAATAAACTGTTAATTAAAGTTCAGACATCCTAAGAAGAATTGTATATCCTTAACTGTCTTTAGTTGTAGCTATTCCCTAATTACTTGTATCTTTTATTCACTTATCCGTACTCCTTGTGCCCCTACAATGTATTCTAGAAAGGCGACTTTGTTTTTGTAAAACTTGTATGTTTCAGGTTTAAGTTGTAGGTTAAACTAGTTTAGGCACCTTAGTACCGTGCGGGCATATTCAACATAATCCCTTAGGTTCTTAGAGTAAATAAAGATATTATTCAAGTACGCAATAACAAAGATGTCTAAGTATACTCTTAATATGTTGTTAATAAGTTCCTAAAATATTGCTGGGGCGTTTATTAACTTAAACAGCATAACAGTGTATTTGTAGTGTCTATATTTTGTTTAGAACGCTGTTTTCTATTCTTTACTTTTCTTAATTTTAATAAAGTAGTATATAGTTTAAAAGTCTAATGCTGTAAAGGACTTTAGCACAAGATAATTAATCCTTAAGTTCTTTAATATTAAGTAGCAGATATTAATTCTATATTGTAATATTGTTTAGTTTACAATAGTTAATGCAGATTTTAAGTAGTTTATTCTTCTTTAGTACCAAGAGTATAAGAAATCCTGCTAGTAATGTTAAAAGTTTATATAGCTTTTTGCTAAATCCTTATCTAGCTTTTTTCTTAATGTCGTAAGTTCTATCTTTAATAGTTAATAAATTAGTCTAAAAAGTAAAGTCTTCTTTTTTTCTCGGACAATCTTGTAGTCTTACGGTTAGTATTTAAGTAAGGCTTTTTTCTTTTATTGTAGTTTAACGTCCTTTCTCAGCCTGAAGGGCTATATAAGCCGTGTAGGTTTAGGACCTACAAGTATCTACGTAGTTTTTATCTAAGATTTATTTAATTACAAGGAGGGGTCTATTTAAATGAAGGTAAGACTCGTGGCCTAGTGTATAGGTAGTAAGAGGGCTTGCGGAGACAATAGGAAAAATAAAAAATAAAAAGCACCTAGTGTAAGCTAAGGCCTAGCTCTTGCTAAGATAAAATTGCAGTTAGGGTTGTTTGCTGCGTGAGGTTGGTTGCAGTTTACACACTTATATATAGTGTGGACACACAACTTTCCTTTAGTATAGCAAATCTTACACTTGTGTTGGCTTGTGTGGTAAGGCTTACTACAGAGCTAGCAGGCTATTTTTAAGCACCTAGCCTTGTCGTAACCAAAGCCTTAGCACCTTTTGCATTGTTGTTCTAGAGTTATTTTTCTTATAACTCTAAGCTTTTCTGCTTGAAGGCTTTCTCCTAAAATATAGAGCTTTCCTCTAATAGCCCTTTAAGCTTCTTCCTTTGTAGCAAAGGCCACGCATGCTAAACTAAAGTTTTAGTTTTCTCATTTATCCTTAGGCGTGAGCTAAAAAGGATTGCCTATAACTTTTAGGCCTTAGTTAAAGGTTTCAATCTCTTCTATTACTACCTCTAGGCTGTAGTTTGTAAGAAGCTTGTGGATAACAACCTTAAACTAGGGCGTAATAAGCTAGGCAGCTTTAAAGGTTGTAATATCTTGCTATATAGCCTAATTCTCTAAGAGGTATTTTGCTTTAAAAGCTAGTGTAGTTGTAACTACTTTGTTTCCCTTAGAAAATAACGTAATTAAGGCAACTATAGGAGATTGTACGCCTCCTTTAGTTGCAAAGGCGTTGTTAAAGGTATTTCTAAGTTTAAAGGCATTAAAAGCAGCTAAGGTCTCGCTGACTAGAACTAGCTGGCGGTCTTTTAGGCTAGTAGCCTTTAGTTTTTGCGTTTTTTAAGTGTTTGTCTAAGGTTAATCTTTGTTATTGCCTGCTATTGTAGCAAAAGTAGCTGCAGTAGCTTAAGGCATGTTCTAGATAGGCGTGTTTGTTGTTAGTTTCTTAATACGTCTAATTTTCTCTCTTAACTCCCTTAAGACGTTTAAGAGGCTTGATATCTAGTCTGCTAAGATAGCAGTATTCTTCTTGTTTACTCTACTATTTTCTGTATAGTCTCTAAAGAATTCTACTAAGTCTAAGAGACTTGTTTGCTTAGTTGAATTGTTTTCAGCTAAATTAGCTGCTTAGATTACTAAATTTCTAGCAATCTCAAGTGCTTCCTTAACTAAGGTAGCTTTTAGTGTTTTATTTCTAATTAGGTATCAAGGAATTGGTCTAATAAAAAGAGAAAAGTTACTCCTAGTTCGAATGTGGGTAGGCCTTTGAGGTTCCTCCGGGGTTTGCCTTTCTAGGCGGGGTGTGGTGGCTTGGCCATTGTCTCTATTATCCTCGTCTATCTCTATTTTTTTTTGTTTATTCCTCCTAAGTCTCTAGAAGCAATTCGTTTTTCATTGTTTTTTTAAATAGTTGTAATTTCTTGGTTGAATTGGGCTTTAATAAGCTCCTCGATCTCAATTGGCTTAAGATGCCTAGGCATGTGGCCTGAGCTTTTGAGAGAAAACGCAAATTTTTCCTCTAAAGGAGGGGGCAGGTGACCCCTTCCACCCTCTCTAGCACGCTAGCGCCCTCGCTGCAGGCTCTGAAAAGTATCGCAATCGATTCCTCGGGGTTATTTCCTTAGGATCCGGTTGTTTCTGATCAATTTCCAGAAATGTCGACGTTGGTGTTGTGTAACTTGTAAGTAAGGCTTTACTATCTACCACTTCTGCAAAAAGGTGCTAAAATACTTTATACTTTTTTAAAATATTTAGAGTTACGCATTTCTCTAAAACCCTAACTTTATAATTTAGAGGAGCTTTTTTAGTATCTGTTAAGTTAAACTTTTTTATTTTAAAATTGTTCTTAGTTAAATTTTGCTGTTTTTTAGCAATATATTTGTTTATTTACTATTTTAGTTGTTAAATGCGTAGGCTGGCTTGTAGTTGCGTCTAATCTACAGCACTTAAATTAAAACTTTTTTAACTTCTAGTTATTACGCAGGTTGTGTTCTTGTAACTAAAGAAGTCCTAATATAATGTTGTTAGTAGCTAGTTTAAAAACGTCTAAGTTTATTTCTTCCTAGTGTTCCTAAATGCAGAGCATTACTCTAATAACTTTATAACTAGTTGTTGTCTTACTTAGCATAGGCTAACTGTTAGCTATGTGTAGTAGATAAGATTCTTGTTTCTTTAGTAGTTATAGGCCTGCTACTAATACTGCTTAAGCAGAAACAAAATTAGCTTATACGCTAGAATCTACTAATGCCTGCATTTACTATTTATTAAGCTTTACTGTAAGCTTAAAATGGCTTAAAGAATTTATTATATTAATTTTTTTAGCAGTTCTAAAGAATTAGAGCGTTTGTCTAAAAAAGACTGTATGCTAAATTTATAAAACCTTTTTGCAATAATATGTAGGTTGTACTTAATATTAAAGTATGTGTGCTATAAGAGCTAGTTGTACTTTTATGCATGAGTTCTATTTTTGTAATCTTTTTGCCGCGTTATGTGCATTAGTAAAGTTTTTTTTTTAAATTATTGTGTTTATAAAAGTATAAGCTATATTGTTTATTTTATATATGTAGTGCGCATTTGTTGTTTAGACAGTTATACTATAAGTACTTATACCTAAGCATTCTCTTTACTTTTTTAGGAAATTATCTTAATTTATACTTGTTAGTATAATAAATTATACAGCTGTTATGTACATATACAGTTTATAAATACTCTATATATTCTAAGTTGCGCGGGTCTGTCTAATAGTATATATCTATAGCGCGTTTGCTGTTTTAAGCTTTACGCTTTTAGCGTGTTGCCTAGAGTTTATTATAAATTTTCTTTTTCTTTTTGTCTAAGAGCTAGTGTACTAGTTTATTCTAGAATGCTTTAGCATCTTTAGTCTATTTTTATACAAAATTATTGTATACAGCTTTGTTAATAGTTGCTACTAGAGTAATTCCTTTCTTCTACATTTTCTATCGTAGATTAGTATACTAGCTATATGCTTAAAATGTTTTTTTGCAAAGTTCTATAAAGATTTTCTTAAATTGTTTAAGCTCTTTTAGCAAAGCATTAATCTTCTCTGCTAGATTTTTTAAGTATTTAGACTTTAAAAGTTATAATACTTATATACAAATATTGTGTATGTTTCACGTAGTATAGATAAAAAGCTTTTAAATAGCTAATAAAACTATTTTCTTGTTGTAAGCTACTAGTTCTTCCTATATAATTAGTGTAGCAGGTTAATAGTTTTTTTAAAACTTAGCTTTTTTGCTGTGCTTAGTCTGTTTTACTCAAGTTGCTTTTATAATTTTGTCTAGCACTATTTTAAAATGTTGTTATCTAAGGCTTCCTTTAAAGTAATTATAACAAGATTATCTAGACTGTTAATACTTACTTAGTCTTGTTCTTAAAAATAATAGTAAGTTGTGTAATAACATTTTATTTTTTATTTAGATTATTGTTAAGTTTTGCATAGTAAATAATATTTGGTTTTTAAGTTACCTTACTTTAGCTTTAGCAGTCCTGTTTTATGTAACTTTCTTTACCATATTTATAATAAGTAACCTTTTTGCTACCCTTGTTATACGCAAACTCTTTTTTTAGTTCTTTATTAATGTTGTTAAAGTGTATAAGCTTATAGCTATTAGTTGTATATTGCTTTAGAATTTTAGGTATATAGTTCTGCTAAAGTCTTTAGTTAAAGTACAGGCGTTAAAATATTTAATATAGTTAAGTATCTGTGTTCTTAAGTACGCAATTTCTCTATATAAATAATTGTTTTTTTAATATAAGCTTATAGAGTTTGTTGTTTACTTTAATAGCTTTAACTATAAGTTTGTTAAGCGTAACAAGGCTAGATTTACTTCTTATAAGTTTCTAGCGTATAGTTAGTTTAAGACTTTATTGGTACATCTACATTAAAGCGTTGTGGTTTTATTTAATAACTATTTTATACTGTTAGAACTTAGTTATGTAGTTAGCAGCAGATTTAATTTATTATAGTTTTTAAATTTTTTGTTTTGCAACTACAGATTTTTAAAAAAGTAAGAAATTTTTTTGCATTTTTGTCTTCAAAGTGTCCTAGTTTTTAACTAAAGTAGTATTGTTAGTATTTACAATAAAATTATTTATATAGCATTAAAGGATTAAGTTAGCTTATTTTTCTGCATCTTATTTATGATACGTAAAGGCTAGAACTACTTTATTATTATCTTTAAATTTGTTTTTTTCAATATAAAAGGATTTGTTAACTCATAAAAGCTAAGTTTTAAGCTTGCTATAATTACTATAATAGTTGTTAGCCTTCTTAGCGCAGGTTGTAGTTCCTCTAGTATAGAAATTAGCAAAAGTGTTTATAGCAGTATTACTTATCTTTGTAAGTATCTAAAGTGTAAAAATTGTCTCAAGATAACTCAGATTAATTCTTAAAAATTAAATAAGTATAATATACAGTTAGTGTACTAACATAATTGAAAAATTAATGTAATAATACAAAGTATATTAGCACAAGTAAAACATTAATATAATAATACCAAAGTTAAAGAATTAAATTTTAATTCTTAAATTAATCACTAAGTAAAACTTCAAATTAAACACACTAAGCTATAAGAATTTAATATTTATACTATATACTAATATGTATAGCGCTTGTGTATAAGTATGCACTTATCAAAGAACGTGTATTCGCTTATAAAAAAGCGTGCTTATTAATAAGCAATTACGTAGTTGCGCTTGTGTATAAGCATACAGGTCCCGCTCGTAGATAAGCAGTTACGTGACAGCAGCGTGGTTGCCTTGCCGTAGTTCTCAGCCTGCGTCGCATGGTCCTTGAGGCGTTGTTCCGAGTGTTCTTTAGTCTGGGTCGTAACAGCTTGCTAACTAGTTATTAAGAATAAAATAATAATAAGATATACTAAGCTTTAAAGTCTTAACTGCTTAAAAATATTATTTCTTGCTGCAAAGAGATTAATAGCAGTATTATGTTTACTAAAAAGCTTTTTATGCAGAAGCCTTTTATTAATATTTACTATACTTAAGAAATATTATTAAGCTGCTATAATTAAAGATAACTTCTTAAGCAAGCGTTTTGCCTACTGCCTTATAGTCTTGCTGCTTAGCTCTTACTGCTTGCTCTTGCTTTTGTAAGCATCTTTAATCTAGAATATAATGCTAAGAATTATGTGCGCTAGACACAGCCTGCTTAGCAGGCTATAGATTTAAATTAAAGTTGTCTTTTTGAACAAAAGCCGTACAATGCGCAGCTTTATACTGCTTATTTTCCTAGTTAACCTGCTTAGCAGCCTGCTTAACAGCCAGCTTATAATTAATAACAGTAGCAGCAGCAGTATTAGCAACAACAGTAGCATTCTCTATAATGTTTAACTGTTTAAGAACAGTATGCTTAAGAAATGCTACTCTCTTTTAGTCTATATGAATGCCCTTGCATACACTGTCTTAATTGCTATATACCTTATTTATATAGGCGTAAACATTATGCTAGAGTAAGCAGGCAATTATCTTACAACTTTATGTATAGAAGTAATAAATTAAATTTGCGCTGCTATGCTGCTTACCTTTAAACTTTGCTGCTTAAGCTAAAATAGCTTAAGATGCTCTTAAGCTTGCTAAAGCTAAGAAAGCTATGTATGATTTAATAATAGAGTCTAGCAAGTATAAAGACTTTAAAAGTTAGTAGTAATTTTGTTTTTATTTCTAGTGTTCTGCTTGTCTAGCTTATATTCTCCCGCTTATGCTAAGCTATAAAAAGGAGACTTAGCCTAGTATATAGATGTTGCTGCTTAATACAAATCCTTTTGCTTATTAATTACAGAGGGGTGACAAAAAAAAAGATGTCAAAAAAGTTATAGTTTTTAAAGCTTTATATTTGTACAACTATAAGTACTATACCCAAAAAAGTAAGTTATTTAGAAAGCCAATATCTTTCTTTTTGAGTTGGATGGCTTAGTAAGCTGCTTAGTCAGCACGGTTGTCCCTGTAATCTTGCTTGAAATGAGAGACAAAAAAGTAAAAATAGATTTCAGTATAAATTTTTTATAATTGTATAAAAAAACGCTAAGAAACAAATAAGTTTAATAAGCTTACATAAGTATGACGTGAGCGTATTTTAGAGGCTTATATCTTTTTTCTTTTGATGAATGACAGAATTCGACCTCTGCGTCCACCTGATTACCATAGGAGCTACCGCCGACAGCTCCTCTTCAACCGACCGGGGAGGCCGCTCAACGAAGGTGAACGCGGGCTTTGTAATCTACTACTATAGCTTCTTATATAGTAACCTAGTAAGGTCTAACTTTACTTAATATAAGCTATTAGTCTTTGTGTTAAATAGGGAGAAGAATAGTCTAAGCATTGTATTGTTTGTATGCAGTACTATGTAGTGTAGGAAATCCTAAAGGTAAGAAGCAGTAGGCAGGGAGCTTTTATAAAGTATTACAGGCTCCTGCTGCGGTAACGTACGTGTCCTTACCCTCCTCTACCTCTACCTCCTCTACCTCCATCGCAATCTTGTTGCCAGCTATAAGCTAGCAATTGCTGTTAAACACGTTTTAATTAGTGTCGTTTTTTAGTACTTTTAGCAAATTTTTTAACCCTAATTTCGCTTAGTAGTGTAAGCTTTTCTGCTCTAAGCGCTTAGCGCGTAGACTTTATCTACTTACTGTTTAAATTTCGTTAACTACACATAATCTTTTTTTAACTTTTGCGACTAATTAGTAGAGAGCAGCTGCTTTTCACTTTTTTTAGAAAACCCATTTTGACTATAACAACAACCACCACCTTTAATACCTTAAAAATAAATATCTTATTTCTTTAGAGTTTAATAAAAGGGTGAAAAAATAAGGGTTGCTTACGTAAGCGCTAATTACGTAATAGCTTAGTAAGCTTTTAGTATATTAGCTTCTCTTGTTTATCCTAACTTGCTTTCTTTATAATACCTCTTCTATGTCTTGCAAACTTTCCTAATTTGAGCAAGAAGTTTATACTTTATATTTACAAAACAAGCCTATTTCTTTAATTAGTAATATACTAGAAAAGTCCTCTAGAAGTATTACTAATACTCTTTATAAAATCAAATAAAAAAAAAGGCTCCTTTATCTACTTTTAGGCCTTAAAAAGGTCGTCCTACAAAGATCTTAAATAAAGCAAAAAGAGTGCTTAATAGAGACCTTACTAAAAGCCCTAAAAAGACAAATCAACGTCTTTTAAAAGAAAATAGTCTAGATCTGAAGCTTTCAACGCTTTTTAAAAAAGGAGAACTAGTCTGTTAACATTTCTTGAAAAAGACGCCTTTAGACGCTGAAAAGGCTTATAATTATTATATTTAGGCCAAGCAATTACTTGAAAACCTCAAAAATATCAACTTTGATAAATTTATATTTTTAGACGAGTCTGCTATTAAGCAAGGGCACAGTGCTAGGACAGAATACTATTGAACACGGCAATATAATAGGGTTGGAAGGAAAATAGTTTCTACAACTAACACAAGTAAGTTTAAAAAAACTCTATTTAACTAAAAAATACTTTAATATATCTATTGTTTTTCTATTATTCTAATCTATTTTTAGCATGCTTACTAATTAAGTTATAAGTCAAGATATTTCTATCTAAGTTTAGGGAGCGATTTAGATAGGTAGTAGATCCAAACTAGTAGTAACTAAAAGCCCATTTTTTTTATTGTAGTTTAACGTCCTTTCTCAGCCTGAAGGGCTATATAAGACGTGCAGGCCGAGGCCTGCAGGTATCTATGTAGTTTTTCTATCTACTAAGTAGTTTACGAGGGGTGGTTTATCTGAATGAAGGTGAGGCTCTTAGCCTATTGTGTAAGGTCGAGGGAGGGGGAGGAGGAGGGGAGGAGGGGGGAGGGGTGCTTAGAGCTTAGTCGCCTAGCTAGGCGATTGCATCTAGTAATCAGAGTTTCCTTTGTACTAGGCCTGTGTACTAACCCTAGTTTCTTAAATAAAGGCTAAAGTAGCCTTAATGCCTGCTTCTGTTTGAAAAAGATATTGTAGAGAGATTAGCTCTGTACATAAGTTCTCAAGTATAGTTCTGCTATCCTTGTATAGTTAGCACCTAAGGATTATATAAGCTGTGTCTTGTGTAGCTCTAAAATTGCATAGGCAAGTTTAGATTCTACTTTTCCTCTCTTAAATAGATAGCTCTTTAGGTAGCTATGCCCTAGTTTTAATTAAAAGAAGGAGCTAGATATATCTCTCCTAGTAGAGGGGATAGGTATCTGTTTCCTTATTTTCAATTTAAAGGTTGCTAAGTAGGTGCTAGGGTTCTTAGTAGTAGCTTTTTTCCTGTAATTCTCTAGCAGGCTTAACTACTTAACATTTGCCTGTTGTTTAATTTAAGAACTAACAACTGCTAGGCTTATCTTATTTGCTAAGGGGTTTATTTTTGTAGCCTCTTTTGCTAGGGAGTCTGCTTGATTGTTTCCTAGTATATCTTAGTGTCCTAGGACCTAATGTAGCGTAGAGATAATGCTTTTTCTTTCTAGTTAAGTTGCTACCTTAATGCATCTAATTTGCTACTCTTAGCTAGGGTTGTTTTAGGTGTTTTTTAATTAAAATAGAGTAGCTTGATTATCTACAGAATATTAACATTTTAGCAGTTGTTTAATAGGCTAACTACTTTCTATAGACTTAAGGTAATACCCTCTAGTTTTCTGTTGTAAACTAGCTAGTTATTTCTTATATTTACTTGTAGTTCTTTAATAAGAGTAGCTCCTTTATAGAAGGCAACGCCTACGCTAATTTCTTTGCTGTCCCTTGTAGCTAAGGTATCTAAGTATATTAATAGAAGGTTGTTTTCTGCTAGTAGTTTTTTATAGCTTTTAGCTTCTATATCTTTTAGCATGTTTGAAATATAGACTTTGTAGGGAGTTCTAGCATTCTATAGTATAAAGGCGTAGTGTTGTATTTCTTCTATATTGTCTTAGAGGGCTGAGGTAATAGATTCTTAAATTTGATTAAGTTGTTCTCTTTTGTTGTTGTTAATAGCAGCTTTGAGAGGGTGATTTAGATCTAGTAAAGAAGATCTAAAGGCGTATCTTCTTATAGTGTTGTCTAGCCTAACTCTAGGTAGAAATAGAGCGGCTTCTACCTTACTAGGCATTGCAGAGGAGTATTTAAAAGTTCCTAAGATCTTTTTACTTGTTGATTTTTTAAGGTGTCAAGGGTGGTGGTTGTTGTTGTAGTCAAAATAGGGTTCCAAAAAAGTGAAAAGCAGCTACCCTCTACTAATTAATCGCAAAAGTCAAAAAAAAAGATTGTGTGTAGTTAACAAGATTTGAACAGTGGGTAGATAAGTTCTAGAAGGAAAGCTTAGACTACTAAGCAATAATTAGGGTCAAAAAACTTGCTAAGGTACTAAAAAACGACACTAGTTAAAACGTGTTTAACAGCAATTACTAGCCTATAGCTAACAACAGGATTACAGTAGAATTGCAATAGGATTGTAATATAATATAATAGAGGAGGGAAAGGATACGTACGTACCGCAGCGGGAGCCTGCAATACTTTATAAAGCTAAAGCTACTACTTCTTACCTACTACTTCTTACCGTTTAAACAGCACCGCATACAAACAATTCGCATATAATGTACAGGTGTTGGAGTGTATGAAGACATACTACTACGAGGGCATGAGATCACTAGTGGTCAGGTCATGCGAGAACGAGGGTGGTAAGATAAAGATCTTATTATAGGTTGTATCTAGAAGAGAAGTACAGGAGTTGGGTTGTTAGGTAGAGGATTGATGATGTCGCTCGTTTTGATCCCCAAAACGAGCTATATACTATTAGATTAGGTGGTTGAGCACTAACCTAGTAAGCAGCAGGGTATCACCCTGTGCACTAGCACATACTTCCCCTTCCTGCAAGCTTGGCTCTATTAAGCAACCTACTTAGCAGAAAGAAAACAGCAAAATAAAAGAAATAAAATAAAAGAAACAAAAGAAATGTAAGTTAATTACCCTATATCTACCCTAGATATCTTCCTTTACTTCTTTAAACGTTTACTTTAGCAAAGTTCTTAAGTAGTGGTTGTAGCACGTAGTCTTAGCGCAGGTGTAGTGGTAGAAGCAGGGACAGGAGTAGCGGGCGCTTAAGATTCTAATATTAATTAAAGGTAGCTATAACAAGGCTGCCTTGTTAAAGTTGTTAGCACTAAGACGTTATCTAAGATAATAGTACTTAATTAAGAATAAACGCTAGGAAGGCGTGGCGTAAAGAAGAGCATTACAGGATCTTTACTCTCTTAGAAAACTTAGTACTTATTAGCCTCTAGGCTAAGTTCTTCTTAGAGACGTTGTAAAGAATTAGCTTAAAAGAAATTAGTATCTTACTTATCCTAGTCTTTTATTATATGAGAAGAGTTCTATCTAAAGTTAGTAAAGTATAAACAGTCTAAGAATTCTTAAACTAGATTAGTATAAAAAGCATCTTTTTTTAACTCTTGCACTACAGGCTATAGGTTAATAATTTATTACAGCATATAGTTGCAATATTCTTTAAGATAGTTATTAATCTACTCTTTATTAGCGTTTTATAGCATGTTGTTTAGCTTCTTACAGACAAGAGAATTGTCCTACTTAGCCTATCTAATAAGGGCCTTCTAGATCTAAGACTTATACTTAATATAAACATTAGTAGAGAATAGCTAATTAATTCCTCTAAACTTATTAGAATAGCCTAAGAAAGTATAAGGAGCTATAGTAAGGTTATAATAAGCCTTGCAAATTTTCTTATAAGTTCTTATAGTAGGCACCTCTATTACTCTATTACAGACTATAACAAACTAAGGGAGGATAGTGCGGCAGTTATAAGTAGTTAGGCTAGTAGATCTATAAGGTAGTAGAGGTAATAAAATTTAAACTTGCCCTTCCTTACAAATTTGCTTTACTTAGTAAGTATTAAGAGCTAGTTTCTGTGCGTTCTCTAGCTAGTCTATCTTGTCTTCCTATTCTTTAATAAAACTATTTAACAATTTAATACCTACGTCTTTACGCTACCTTAAGTACTCTAGTACATAGTTATAAAAGCCTAAAACCATCTCTATATAGTTATTCTTATCCTTATTATTAAACAATACGCTGCCTTAGATTATATCTATACTAAGGCCTTTAGTTATTGCTTGCTTAAAGTTAAAGTTAATGTGCTTAAAGTAAGTTTAATTACTCTTCTTAGCGTATTTAGCGTAGTAAGAGTAGGAAATTAAAGTATGTTTCTTATAGAGTATAGTATATTATAAATAGTATCCTAAATTAATGCGTACAGCTTGTTAGATAAGTAAGTAGTATATATTGTATAGCTATCTTAAGTTTAGCTTCCTGTCTATATATTATAGATAGAAGTAGTATATCTTAAAGGTTTTAATAATAATATCCTTAACCTAACTGTCCTTTAACAGCTAGGTGTAAGCGTTAGTAACAATACTTCTAGTATGTTAGAACTCCTTAGCTTGTAGTTAAAACTCTATAGTATTAATAACCTTGTCCTAAGTAGGGAGTAAATAGAGATTAAGTCTAGAGAGTTAATATTAGTAGCTTAGTAGGTTCTTATCCTACTTTGCTAGGCAATACTTGCTTGTAAAAAGCTTTAAAATAACTAAATTAGATTAGAATTCTTACTAGTAGCTCTATCCTACGTATAGTAAGAGTAGACACTTGTTAAGTATATTAGACAGTATAGCCTTTTTAAATAAACTTATAACACTTACAGCAGTGCGCTTATAGATAAAGTATACTTACTTATATAACAGGTTATTAGAGCTAGGCTGTTGTCTAATATTAACTTTACAGTACTATTCCTTAATAACCTTAATATAGTCTAAATTAGAAATTAGCTTCTTTGCGTAGGCTCGCTTAAGCAGCTTAAAGAAAACTAAAGTAGAATTCTTATAATAACACCTTGCCTAAAGAATCTCTTATTCCTAATTAAGGGTATCTAGCTCCTTATCTACATAGAAAGCATTATTAAAGTTAGTATCTAATTAGATAGCTGCCTATTAGTAGGTTAGTGTTGCTTTTAGAGCACAAGAGCTTAGTAGAAGTAGTAGTGTAGAGACTTGTTAGCTACTAGCGTTAGTTCTAACTTGTCCTGCCTAGATATTAGCAGCGTTACGCCTCTATTATACTATAGTTATTCTATTCTAAAACTTATATAACTTAATTACTCAGTATTAGTTAGGTTCTTAACTAGCTAACATTCTTATAAATTACCTTAAATTTTTAGTTATAACTAATAGACTATAAGTCCCTAGAAAGCAGGTCTTAGATGTTATAAGATCTTTATAGCAATTAATAGCTTAAGCCTTATTTAGGGTCCTTCCTAGCTCCGCAGTTATAGAGATAACTATACTATATATTAGATGTGTCTTTACACTAAGCAGCTTATACTTATTACTTAAAACGTTTTGTGTAGAATAGACTAGCCTATTTTTAGAGTTCTTTGCTTTAGCTATAAGTTAAAAAACCTTTTGCTAGAATATATAGAGAGAATTAGGCTTACTTTACTTATCTTTTACCCTAGCATTAGGCCGTAGCTTTTATAAGTTAAACTTAATATCTTCTTTCTAGACTTACAGCTTAGCGTAAATATTATAAAGCTTTTTTACCTCTTACTTATTAATATTTAGGTAAAGTGCTTAGTTGTAAGAGTTATTTTAATTAATAAAAGCATAAATGTCCTTACATAGTAGTTTTACTATTACTTAGTTAGCTATGAACATATATTATTTCTTACCTTAGTACTTAGAGTTAATATAGTGCGCTGCTACAGCGTTAAGAAACTAAGCAGTATTCTTAAAATTTATACATCTTAATACAAAGGCTATATTAGTTAATTCTTAGTAACTAAGTAGCGTATAAGGCATATAGATACTAACGCGTTCTTAGACAAATCTTAGAGCTAGCTTCTTTACTATTGCTATAGCTCTACTTAGTTCTTTAGCCCTCTTATCCTACGTTAAGGATGCTACGCTAATAATAGGATAGTGTTTCTAGAAACCTTTAACACTACTATATTTGTCTATAAGTCTAGGGAGCTAAGCATAAAGGTTACCTACTTCTAAGACAACCTTAAGGATTAAGTTAAATTAGTAAAAGGCGTTGTTAAACTAACAATCTATAATAATACGTTATTATCTTAGAGTATTTAAAAGGAACTCGTCTACTAGAATCTAGATATTAATAACTCTAATGTTATTGCTAAGCTTTATAAGCTCTAGTACTCTATCTTAATGCTATACAACCTTAGGGATTTAGTCTATAATATAGTCTTTCTTCTTAGCAATAACTCTAAAGTTGTTAAAAACCCTTAATAGTTCTAGTGTTTATAGCAGTTACTGCTATAGCTGCTTGCCTTAGGCCTTGTCTAACAGCGCTAGAAGCATTATTTAAGTAGGTTAGCTAATGTAAGTTAAATATTATCTTTAGCTGCTACTAGTTTAAGAGAGAAGGGAGATATTATTGTTATTGCTGTCTTAAGAAGTAACTACCCTAATAAAGTAGTAAAGTTTGTGTAGCAGGAGAGTTAGATAGTTAACAAGGTTATAGTTCTAGTTTATACGTAGTAGCAGTATCCTGCTAGCTAGTAGGTAGAGGTAAATAGGGTCTAAATTGCGCTAAAATAAGCAGGTTTTGCAATTAAAATAGTTGTTATAATTAGCTATTGCCTTAAGAGTGCGTGAAATTAAGTATAGTATTATTGTAGCAGTAAGCACTTAGAATTAGTAGAATAGGTAGCTTATACCTAAATTTTACATAGGAAATTAGTAAACAAGTAGCTAAAGGTAAAAGCAGGTACTACTAGCATAGTATCCTCTCCCCTTCCTAAAACTATAGGCTGTCTTATAGCCTATTAGTTATCTAATATAAAAGTATCTAAGTTAGAGTCTAAGCTTTTAAAGTCTTGTCTATATACTTAACACTCTTCTTTTATAAGACATTTAGTAATAATAACTTAAGGATAAAGCTTATTACTTATTATAGGAGGTAAAAGTAGTTATAGTTCCTTACGTAGCTTAGGTAAGTCTAGCAAGATAAGAATGTCTACTGTAAGGCTAGTTTGTTCCTAATAATTAGGATCCTATAGCTTTATGTTTTCTTAATCTTTCTTAATAATATTCTATATAAGTTTTTATTTAAATAGCTTTAATTGCTATCTAGGTGTCGTGTAGGGGAAGCGTGTACTATTAAGGTCTTCTAGATAATAGGTTTCTCTATTAGGTCTAGCTTTATAAATATAGTATAAGCCTAACTATCTTGTATCTAGCTTGTAGTCTTATAATATATTAATTTCTTAAATAGAGTTCTAGAGAAGAACTAAGTCTTCTAGCTTTATATTCTTATGTTGTATTTCCTAAGTGTTATCCTAGTATTCTTTTTTAGTAGCTCTTATCTAGTTATTTCAGGCAACAGCATTTTTTATAAACTAATTTCTAAGATCTAGCTATATTACTTAAATTATAAGTAGCTGTATATAGTTCTTTACTTCTCTAAATAAAAGCGTTTACTATATAGGCAGCGCGAGTTTAATAGAAAGCACTAGGTTCTACCTTATAACTAACTAGTACAGTAAGTAACCTATCTATTTCTGTATTAAGATCTTGTCTACAAGGAGAACTGTTAGCAAGTTCTTAACCTAAGGTCCTAGCAGCTTTATAAGGGCGTTTATAATAAGCTTATACTCTTCTTTAATCTTTTTTATAGCTTAAGAGTTGTGTCCTAAAGACTAGACTTAGTTAATCCTATACATATTTAATAGATGTAATACTACCTTAGCAAAATTAAGCTGTCTATTAACTATAAGTTTGCGCGCTGTGCTCTATTAATATATAATGTCCTTATATACAAACTTTATAATTGTCTTTAACTAGGTGTTTAATAGGGCTTTTACTTTAGGCTAGCTGCTAAAGTAGTCTCTTATAATAACTAAAAACTTCTTCCTAAAACACTAAGGCATGTATACTACATTAATTACAATAGTCTCTTAAATAGCGAAACTGTAGGTGTTAGTAAGCATATTAACTTTACTTTTAGAGGATTATAGTTAATAGTCTAAATAGGTTACTAGCTTTTGCTGCACGTGCTTATACATTCCTTTCTACTAGTATTACTAAGTGTGGGAGCTGAAAAGGAGCAATTGCTTGATCAGGAGGAGTGGAATGAGTGTATTGAACAACTAAGTGCCACAACAAAGTGTTCAATAACTACTTAAGAGGAATAAGACGATCTAGCCTGTATATATAGGCGCTAGCGCGATCGTCACGTGTTCAGCTTACCAGGATCACCTGCCCAACAGGGTGACCCACATGTTGCGCATGTTAATACTCTAACACACCCCCTAGATTAGTGAGATACTATCAATCTAAGCTGTGAGTAACTAGGCAATCGTAATAAATTGAGGTTGTTAATTAAGAGGTCTCTCTATAATTATAGCTTTTTCTACCTAATCCTCCGTTATTGTAGTAATGCTGCTTATTAATGTTTTGATTAATCTTAGCAGTCCTAATATTAAAACATTAGATAGACCCTAAATATCGCGTAATTAGTTAGTGCGCAGCCTCTACAACAATATTAATTACGTCTACTACCTCTTTAAAACTTTTATCCTTAACCTTACTCTAATATTAATTACTAAGCTTTTTAGGACTGTCTTAACTACTATTACTAATATAGTAAGTGTTGCCCTATTGTACTCTTACTAATTATCTGCTAATCCTTTTAGTGTAGTCTGCTATTAGCAATAATAAGCGCAGCTTAGAGAGCTGTTGTTAACAACGTAATTAACGCTTAGAAAGCCTTCGCTAACAACGTAAGAATAGTGCTAAGCATAAGCATTATACGCGCTAAAGCCTGTTTAATAATAAGATTTAGTAAGTAGCTAATCTCTAAGATAATAAGAGTTAGTTGCCTCTGCCTGTTAATCCTTTTGCTTACTGTAAGACATCTAGTAGCTCTACTTAGAGGCTAATTACCTTACCTACTAAATTAAGCCTGCTGTTAAGTTCTTATTTAAATTTTAATCTACATAAGAGCCTAACTAAGCAATTAAGCTAGCGCAAAGGCAAGGCTCTTTAAGAGCTAAAGTAAAAGTTATAGCAGATAACTGCTTAAGCAGTAACGCGTAAATAGTAATATAGCAACAGTAATAGGCTAAAAACGCCTACTAATCTATCTACTAAGCGCATAGCGCCCCCATTAACTTAGAAAAAGGTGCCTAATAGCTCTTTAAAGATTGCTGCTAATTTATTACGCCCTTATGTTCTACCTTGTAAGCGCTGTATAAAGAAGATGCTAGATAGTTTATACACTAAACGCTGCTTTAATCGCGTTTAGACTAGCAGTTAGAGCAGCTTACGCTGTAGCAGTTACTTGTCTTACACCTGCTACACAGTTAATATTAATCTTGCTAATTAATTTATAGCTATATATAGAGATAAAGAGGTAAGTCTCTAACCTATTAACTTTCTTACTTAGCTTATTAACTAGTTTTTAGGGATAAAATAATAATAAGATGTACTAAGCTTTAAAAGCTTAACTGCTTAAAGACATTATTGCTTGCTGTAAAGAGATTAAGAGCAGCGTTATATCTACTAGAAAGCCTTCTTTGCAGAAGCCTTCCGTCTATAATTATTACGCTTAAGAAATGTTGTATTGTAGTCTTACTGCTTAGCCTCCTATTCCTGCCCTTGCACCTGCGTTTGCTCCTACTCCTGTATAGCAACCTGCACACTAGCCGCAATAGTTAGCTTATTATCCTTAGCAGCAATAGTAGTAACATAAGTAGCCTTAGTAGTAACTTACTTAAAGGTTACTGCTTTAAGAGCAGGCTGCCCGCAGAATGTTGCCCCCTTCTAGTCTATATAATTGTTTTTCTGTTTATTGTCCTAATTGCTATACAACTTATTTATATAAGTGCAATTATTACACTAGAGTAAGAAGGCGATTATCTAACAACTCTATGTATAGAAGTAATAGGTTAAAATTGCGCTGTAATGCTGCTTACCTCTAGACTTTTGCTGTTTAGGCTTAGATAGCTTAAATTGCTCTTAAGCTAGCTAAAGCTAAGCAGGCTAAGCGTAATACAATAATAGAGTCCAGTAAGTATAATAAGTCTAATGCTTATTAGTAATAAGGTTCCAAGTTTTAGTTTAATAGTCTAGCTTACGTTCTCCTGCTCAATAAAATAAGCTATTAAGAGGAGACTTAGCCTAGTATATAGATGTTGCTGCTTAATACAGATCCTTTGCTTGTTAATTATTATTTTCTTTAATTAAATGCTTAACTTGCTAAAGGTTAAGTAACTGCTTAAACTTTTTAAACTGTTGTTAGGTAAATAACTTAGTCTATTAGCTAGTATAATCACTGTTTCTAGGTATTTAACCTAAAATAATCTTTTAGCAAATTCCTGCCGCAGCTACATGTTTTATATATCTACATGCCTTAATTAAGTGCTAATCTACTTATTTCTTCTAACTATAAGCCTAATTGTCTGTTAATTATTATACTAAACTGTCTAGACATCTCCTAGATTAAGAGACAGCTCGCGAAAGAAGCGCTTAAGAGCTATAGCCTCCTTAGTAGTGTGCTTAAGAGTAAGCAGCTTAGCCTTAGTAGTTAACGTAGTTACTGTAGTCTGCCAAGCTACCTTCTAAAATATTAGACTACTATATAGGATAGCTATGTATTTATAGGACAATTAATAAGTTTCCTAATTATTTGTAAAAGAAGCATTGCCTATAATTGTTAGGTCTAGGCTATTATAGTTCCTATATTAAATCGCATCCTATCTTGTTTAATAGAGGTACATAATTACCTGTTTAACAGCTTTAATATACTAATTGCTAGGGTTTGTAAGGAAGTGTAAGAGCTTTAAAATTAAGTAGGCAACATCTAGTTATAGCATAATAGCTATGTACAGCACTAATCTAACTTTTTCTTAGTAAGCTTTAATCTCTTGCTTAGTTGCTTTACTAGTATTCTTGATTAGCTCCTCTAACAGCAATAGAGTCTTTAGAAAGCTACTATTCTTTAGCTTAAACTTCTTCGTAATCTTATTAATATATATATATTATACACAAGCGTAATTATTTGTTTCTTATAATCTCTAGTTATCTAGATACTAAGGAACTATTTAACTAATCTTTATTCCTTTATCTTTTACTTGTCTATAATCTTTAACTAAAGATCTATCGCCCTCTACTTATAATTTTTCTTAAAAAGTAGTAGGATAATATCTACTTAAAACAACACTAGGATCCTCTTTTCTTAATTAAAGAAAAGGCAGAGCTCCTCTAGTAAGGCAATTAGTCTAATCTCTCTTAGTAACCCTAAAAACTCCTTATACTACAATAGTAGCAAGTCTTATAATCTATATAGTGCGTAGTTAAGCTATACATACTTCTCTAGCTTCTTAAAGCTATTTAGCATCTTATAAATAACTAAGTTGTCTACTGTAATTAACGCATTAAGGAATGCTCCTATAACATTATATTACTTAATCTCTAAATTATTCTTAGCAGTAATTGCTATTGCTGCTTAGAAGGACTTAGCTACTAAGGTAGCAGCATAAGTTAAATTAATTAAATCCTTTTTTAGAGATTACTTCTTACAACAATCTACGCCTTACATTTAAGAAAAAAGCTATCTTAATTAAACTTGTAGGTCTAAACCTACTTTATAGATATTAGGTAATTAATTACTTCTTCTCTTAATATTTTAGTCTAAGTCTTTATCTTACTTAACTAATTAATCTCCCTTCTGTAGACATCCTTAAAAAAGGCCCTTATAGGATACTAGAGTAACTACTTCTATAATTCTAGTAGTTTAGGTAGATTATTGCAATGCAGTTAAGCATTTTCTATACTTAGTTTATGCTTAGTAAGTAAAGCTACTATAACTACGTAATTAAGAGTCTTATAGCTTGCTTAGTTTTCCTAAGTTGCTTGTAAACCTAGCAGGTAGTAATTACAAAAATTATTCTATAATAGATCCTTATAATCTACAATTAATGTATTAACACTACCTGTGCTTCTACTTCTTAGTTAATTATTAGGATCTTAGGTTGCAGCCTTACGCTTACGCCTGCTACCTAGCTTACGTAGTAGAAGATAACAATTTGTAGGCTAATCTAGACTTTTACTTACAATTCTAGCACTACGTCTTGTAAGCAGAGGTTAAGCTTATAATTACTTACCCTATCTACTATATAAGGCTTAAGATTTTGAATTTTAAGATAATTCACGCCCCGCTATCCTGCTCACCTAAGCAGGTGTTCTATTACGACGAGCTAGCGCGTTAGAGTCTTTAGGCATAGACTGTTAGACTAGTAATAAGTTATTAAGCTTATTTAAAAGAGGCTCTCTACCTCTAGGTATTAATAGATTAGCTCCTTTTAGCATGCGTAATGCTATTTAACTATTAATAACCCTACAATTAATTGCGTTGTCGCTCCCTAGAGTCTTTAGTTTAGGAGTTAGTTCTAGAGTAGCAAGACTAGTATTTTGCTGCTAATTTAAGCAAGTTCCTAATAGTGCACTAGCCTTATACTCTATTTGCTTAGCGTCTTCTAATCTACTCTTATTTTTAGTAGGTAGGCCTTCCTTACTACTTAAGATAGTAGATAGATTACTTCTTAGGTCTTTAGTAGTTAGCTGCGTATCCTAATTTACCCTTCCTTAAACAGGTAAGAGGTCTAAATTCTCTCCTAAATTAACCAGCTTGCTATTATAAAGGATCTTTATAATCTTAATTGCTTGATCTCTTAATAGCTCTTCTTTATAATCTCCTTTATAGAATTAACGTTTATTAAAAGTTACATTATAAGTAGTAATTACTTAATTAAGTGTTAGTACCTATATGTAGTATATGTTAGAGGCTTAATAACTAACTAAATAACTAATATAGCCGCAAGGATTAACCTTAAATCCTTAATAATTACGCCTAGCTGCCTTCTCCTTGTTTAAAGGATAAGCTCGGCAGCTATAGGTATAGATTCTACTCTAGTCTAGGCGTAGATTAGCAGTCTAGTGTTTAATCTTAAGTAGTTAATAATATTAGAAATATTTCCTAAACTATTCTTTAAGCACCTAGTTAGGGGATTAGTAGCTATAAATCTTAGTAGGGCTTATTCTATATAGGTAAGCTGCCGTATCTATAATTACTAGCTAAAGCTTAGCTAGTAGATTAGCGCTTGTGCGCATCTTAATAGCCTTTATAATTAGCTCTTAACTAGCTCTCTCTGCTAAGCTATTAGGCTTATAAGTATATAGCAGTACCGTCTTAATTCCAATTTCTTTCTTTATAGCCTATTCTTTATATCTTAATTGCCCTCTCTAAGACAGTGTAGTAGTATTGTTATTCTAATAGATCTCTACAATCTTCTACTAATATTTCCTCTTAATTCTTACAGTAAAGCCTTTAATTACAGGCATAATATTATTTAGTGTCTTTAACTAGATATTTTAATTATATAGCTTGCCTAAGTAGTCTTCTTTAATAATTAGTGGCTATTTCTTAAGCAGCTAACTAGTTAGGAAATTAAACAGATTCTATAAAATCCTATAAAAAGGTTATAGTAATCTTTCCCTTAGTTACTGTAAGATTACTTATAAGGTATAAGCTGTTGCGTAGTATTTGCATTCTAATAGCTTCTTACTAGTAATCTTAACATTCTGCGCTAAGTAGACTAAGGCTTTAATAGCTTGTTGTTCTAGGTGTCTTAATTATTAATGCTATAGGTCCTTATTGCTAGTACGCAACTAAGGTTTCCTTAATTACAATACAGCGTTCACAAGTAGTAGTTAAGTAAAGTAATAAATAAGTTGCTTGTATTTAACAAACAAGAGATTAAAGTAATACTTAAAGTTAATTAAGACAACGTTCTTCTTAATTATTTTAAATTGCAAAGTATAATTATATCCTAAATACTAAATGTCTGCCTACTTAAGCTGTGCTTCTAATACAATATTAACATAGAAACTTAGTACAACCTTAACGTTAGTAAGCAGAAGATTAGCTGTCTTAGGGCTAGCCTTGCTATATAGGACGTTCTTAAGCAGCCTGTTTCCTATACTAGTAACTAGTATAATTTAAGTGCCTGGTTTAATAGTTTCGTCCTTAGCGTATTTACTAAAGGTGCCTAGTACTATGTAATCTATAGTATTAACTAAGTAGACTGCTAACCTACTATTTATAATTGTGTAAAGGGACAGGGCATAAGGGGTAAAGGCTACGCTAAACATATTTAGTCTAATTTCCTTAATAAAGTCCTTTAGGTTAATTAATGCTAAAACTAATAAGCTAGGGTAGGATCTACTTAATTTATTAGTAGCTAATCTGCTAGTGCTAGCCTTCTAGTCTTCCTTCTTAATCTAGGTGCGTAAGGTTACCTATTTGTTGCTGTTCTATTACTTAAGAATCTTCTTTTTGTCGTCGTCTAACAGTTTAATTAGTATACTACTAGGAGGGCTTAATCTAGTAACTGTAGTTTAAAGTTAATAGCAGTTACGTAGTGTCTAGAAATGCTTACTTATAAGCCCTTTACTAGCCTTATAGAGGCAAAGGTGCAATTGCTTACTACTCTTATTTAACTTTAAGTTATTAGCGCTAGTAAACTATTAAGCTACCCTTAATCTAGATCTAGTTTAGAACACTACGTGTCCTTTTCTTTTTAAGGAAATAATTAAATAATCCTATAACAAAATACTAAAGATCTTTCTTCGATTATTAAGAGTTAACTAAGCTTTTTTAAAGCGCTATTACTTATGCTAGCTTATTTTGCTTCTTACGTAACTAGTCTAGTGTAATCTTAGTGCCTAGGGCGTCTAAAAAATTAGTAATTACTAATAGCCTAACAACTTTAGGGAGCAAGTAAATTATTGCTTGTTAATATAGTAGCTACTACTTAGTAAACTATTGCTTAGAACCTATTTGTCCCTAGTAAGCCTTATTAAGGTGTAATCTATACTGCGCCCTAATTAAATATTAAGTATTCTAATTTGTAGGTGTAAGATCCTCCTTTAAGATCTTTACTAAGGCTTAAAGGCTAGTAAGGTTCTAAGTAATTATGCTTATTAAGGCGTTTAAAAGTAGATCTATATAGACAGTCTTGCTAATCTAGTCCTTAACATTAGTAATCTTAGCAACTTTTCTTGTCTATTAAGCAGCTTATACTTTATACCTATTAACTAGCTTATTATAATTATTCTTCTTATACTTAGTATTAAGTAATTAAGCCTTATATTTGTGTTAAGCAATTTTATAGTCCTTTTGTATTTAAGCGCTAGCGCTAGGTAATAGAGCAACTAGCTGCTTAATATCCTTAGGCAGTTCTAGATACTGTAGCTCCTAGTAATCTATTAAGGGTACGTCTAGGAGATTAGGATTAACCTAATCCTAGATGCCTTTCTCTAAGCAGTGTAACTTTAATAGAGCAAACTAGGTTAGCTAGTCTAATTCAGCCTTAAGGATTACCCCTAAGGCGACAAGCAGTGTATTAGTGAGGTCTATCTTAAGATAAGATGCTACGTGTAGGATCGCGACGTGGGTTATCGTTAAGGTGACAATAAATCGATCGGTCGGTTGGTAGGTAGCTAGGTAGCTCGTATTAGAAAGAGGTTAATCGTATAATCAATAAGTGAGAGAGGTACAGCAGCAGCAGCGATCTGCTGGCCAGTGCTGTAGGAGAATAGAGGAGAGTAGAATACTAATCAAATAGTTGACCTTACAGCTTGCTAATTGCGCAGTAGGAATCGAAACTACGATCAAGCGGCCGGGCTCATAACTGTCGGAAACAAAATACCAACCGATCGATAAATCGCACTCCGGCTAGAGGATACATATACACGTTGCGACACACCCCCTAGATTAACTAGCAGCATAGTCAATCTACCTAAGAGCTTATAGCCCTTAGTGCTCTCTTAAGCAGGAGGCTAGGATACTAGCTCGCTAGCTCTAGCGCTCTAGGCGCACCAACCCTATAAGGCTAGCGAAGCTACCTTGTACTACGGGCTGTCTGTGTGTGTTTTATCCTCTAGGCTTATCTTTTGTCTTTTTGCCGCTTTCTCGCTTGTGGTCACCCACCTAGGTAAGCAACCACATCAAAAGCGCTGACGCAGGTTTAACCGTCACCGGGCTCATAACTGTAGGAGCTGAAAAGGAGCAATTGCTTGATCAGGAGGAGTGGAATGAGTGTATTAAACAACTAAGTGCCACAACAAAGTGATCAATAACTACTTAAGAGGAATAAGACGATCTAGCCTGTATATATAGGCGCTAGCGCGATCGTCACGTGTTCAGCTTACCAGGATCACCTGCCCAACAGGGTGACCCACATGTTGCGCATGTCAATACTCCAACACTAAGCAAGTATAGAGTACACTGCATTAACTCCTCTATATTTAATCTAAGTGTTGACGTTCTATACTACAGCTGTTCTTAGGTTAGTATTATCTACAACCTTCTAGATTACAATATTTCTAGACGTTTTCTTAAAGAGTATCTTGTCTTATATAAAAAAGTTTAGAGCTTACTTCTTCTATGCTTATAGTTCTTATAGCTCTATATCCTTAAGAGTCTTAAAGTTAACTAAAAATTAAGCGTATTATTCTTACTCTGTTAAGAATTCTTAATAGAGTATTCTTGCCTGTCCTGCTAGTATTAGTATATTTACATTTCTAATTATATAATTAATAAACTCCTCTAAATCCTCCTTAGGTTCTAAAGGTAGTTCCTAATTATTAAGTTTTAGATACCTTAATAGTGCATCTACAACTACATTTTTCTATTCTAGTATATACTTAATATTAAAGTCCAATAAAAGAATTGTTAATATCTACTTATTGATAACAGATCCTAGATTGTTAGTAGATAAGTAATTTAGTTAAGCAATAAGAGTTGCTGCGTTAGTTTCTATGGTAAAGTAAATACTATAAAAGTAAGTATAAAACTTCTTAAAAGCCTACAGCATAGCCTTACATTCTAACTTAGTAGAGTACTATTGCCTCTCTTACGCTAACTATAGCGTGCTTTTAAACTGCACTAGGTGTTGCTTATTGTCCTTCTTAAGTTGTTTAATACATGCTCCTGCCCCGTCTTAACTTATATTAGTTATTAGGAATATCTTATAATTCTTAGTGTTAGTATAGTTAAGGTTCGTAAGTGTAGGTGCGTTGTATATAGCCTATTCTAACTTATATATTGCTGCGTCTTGTATATCTCTTTATTTAAAAGGGACATCGTCTTGTAAGAATATAAATAGAAGTTTAGCAATTTTAGTAAAGTCCTTTACTTATATATAGTAGTAGACGCATATACTTATAAAGAATTATACCTTTCTTTTATTCTTGTATAGTAGCTAGTTTATAATCTTCTTAACTTTCTTTTAGTTAAGATAACATTCTTATAAGCTAACTTTATAGCCTACAACCTTAAGCCTTTCTATAAGAAAATAACACTTCTTTTCTAACATAGTGCCTTTAGCTTATTTAATATTAGTTAGTACCCTATCTAGTTGTAAGATATACTTAAGAACATAACGTTAAACACCTAGTATTAATTCTTCTCTACTATAATTAGTTTTTAGCCCTCTACATGTAATGTTGTTAATAAAAAGCATAGTATTAGGCTAGTAGTCTCTTAGAATTTATATTTTCACACGTTGAAATGCTGCTATAGTGTTAGTAGCACCTATAACTATTATATATAATTATATAAGCCTAACTAGTGTTTAAAACACTGTTATATCTCTACTTTCTAGATATAGTATAATTTAGTTATATCCTAAGAATAAGTCTATAAGTAAGATAATCTTATATTTTGTAAACCTTTTAAAAAACTTATTTACTATTAGTAGGAGGTTTACATCTTATATAGTAACTGCATTTATTTACTACGTATTGCTAATCTATTAAACGCCTTTATCTTTCTTAGGTACTAGGTGCTATAGGTTGTAATATTAACTATTACACCTTTTCTATATTCCTTAATCTAGGTAGACGTTAACTATATCTACTACTTGCAGCTTTAAAGCTTTTAAGATAACAAAACTTTATACTTACTAAGCTTTATATAGTATTGTTTACATCTTTTATAGCAGACATATATTAAGGTAAATCCTTCTTAATTCCTTAAATTGCTAGGAAAGCGCTCCTTCTCTATTAAGAAGCATATATATAAATATCTCCTTTTCTAATAGCTGTAGGTAGTCTCTAGTATATAGCTTATTAAGTTGTTTTTTAGTAAGCCTTGTCCCTTGCAGAAAAGCAGCATATTTTAGTTTAAATAAATAATTACACGGCCCCTTATTAAAATCGCAAATGCTTATTCTAAGGCGTTGCTATTCTTTTGCTCTTTCTTTCTAGTCTTCTTATCTAAACTCTATAGGCATCTCCTGCTGCAGGATATTAATAGGTTAAACCTTTTTATCTACTATCTTATATAGTATGTAAAGATTATTATGTTGTTAAGCATATTTAAGTAGCCTTTCTTACAACTACTAACAATTAAGCTTATATATAATTAAAAATTTACTAAGTTTGCAGTTTTTTATAGAGTTTTTAGACTATCTAACTGCGTGTATAAATACTTAGTTTATCTAGACTATCTAATCTTTCTTACTACCCTTTATATATAGCATGTTAAAGTTACTAAATCTAGCTACTAGATTAGACTATGCAGCTTCTTGTATATATTTTACTGTAGCTATTTACAGTTTATTGCTTAATCTGTTAGTAATTACATATAACTATATATTACCTGCTATTTCTCCTTCTAAGTTATTATTAGAGGCATCGTTTCTAATTGTCTATGCAGGGTAATTTAGAGATAGGTTAGACACTATAAAGACTACATTTCTTATACTGTCTTTAAATAGGAATTAGCACGAAATTCGCCTGAATATATTATACTAAATTAATATTCTAGCGCTTGCATACTAAGGTCCTCCTAAAATTATAAATTGAGTAATATTAGCAATAATCCTAAATGTAGTCTTAATAGTAACTGTCCTTATTTGTATAAGTATATTAAATGTAGTTCTAATAAATAGGTTATATATGCTATTAGCTAAAGTAACACTAAGAGAAGGCTGCCCTAGCTAGTGCTTTATTATTTTATATAGTATCTTTAATGCTTGCGCAGCACTTAGTCTTAGAATATTTATTTATGCCTTAGTATTAATTAAGCACTTTAGAAAGCTGCTGTTTATAGTAACTTAGTATTTTAGTAAGTTAGTTTAAGCAAAAGCCTACTTATTCCTTTGCTAAACCCCTTAGACATCTTTTATAAGTATATTATTTAATTTATTTATCTAGAAATCTCTTCCCCTACTTACCTTGTAGTAAGTTTTTATATTAAATTAATACAAATTTATTGCATTGTAATACACGCTCTTAGTAAGTAGTGTATTTAGTAAAATTCTATAGGTAGGGCCTGTGCGCTTATTTAGCTAATTAGAGGCAAGAATAGATCCTAAGTGTAATTTAGCGCACCTAGCATCTTTTAGCTTAGCGTTTTTTATATAAGTTATAATATTAAGCGCACCTATACTATCCGCAACACTAACAACGTTATTAAGAAAATTACGTAGCTATTTTTAAATGTTAGCTTGCTTTATAAGGTCTAATACTGTAACTCCTTATACTTCCTATCTAAGTAAGGTAGTTATAACACAGTTTAGCTGTCCTTGCACTATCTCTTTAAGTTCTAAATTAGGAAGAGCGTTAATAAACTTTATAGCCTTCTTCTTCCTTCCTTACTGTAAGTACTTTAGATCTGCTAACATATTGTTTTCTTAATAAGCTAATTAAGGTAGTTTAATAACTAAAAATAGTATATTATAAAGCTAGCTTGTAAAAGGTATATTGCTCTATATTTCTTCCTATAGATACTGTATATCTATAGTGTGGGAGCTGAGAAGGTTCAATTGCTTGATCAGGAGGAGTGGAATGAGTGTATTGAACAACTAAGTGCCACAACAAAGTGGTCAATAACTACTTAAGAGGAATAAGACGATCTAGCCTGTATATATAGGCGCTAGCGCGATCGTCACGTGTTCAGCTTACTAGGATCACCTGCTTAACAGGGTGACCCGCATGTTGCGTATGTTAATACTCTAACACACCCCCTAGGTTAGTGAGATACTATTAATCTAAGCTGTAAGTAACTAGGCAATTGTAATAAATTAAGGTCGTTAATTAAGAGGTCCTTCTATAATTATAGCTTTTCCTGCTTAATCCTCTATTGTTGTAGTAATGTTGCTTATTAATGTTTTAATTAATCTCAGCAGTCCTAATATTAAAACTTTAGATAGACCTCAAATATTGCGTAAATAGTTAGTGCGTAGCCTCTACAACAATATTAATTACGTCTACTACCTCTCTAAAACTGTTGTCCTTAACCTTACTCTAATATTAATTACTTAGCTTTTTAGGACTGTCCTAACTACTATTACTAACATAGTAAGTGTTGCCCTATTGTTCTCTTACTAATTAGCTGCTAATCTTTCTAGTGTAGTCTGCCCTTAGCAATAATAAGCGCAGCTTAGAGAGCTGTTATTAATAATGTAATTAACGCTTAGAAAGCCTTTGTTAACAACGTAAAAATAGTGCTAAGCATAAACATTGCGCGCGCTAAAGCCTGTTTAATAATAAGATTTAGTAAGTAGCTAATCTCTAAGATAATAAGAGTTAGTTGCCTCTGCCTGTTAATCCTTTTGCTTACTGTAAGACATCTAGTAGCTCTACTTAGAGGCTAATTACCTTACCTACTAAATTAAGCCTGCTGTTAAGTTCTTATTTAAATTTTAATCTACATAAGAGCCTAACTAAGCAATTAAGCTAGCGCAAAGGCAAGGCTCTTTAAGAGCTAAAGTAAAAGTTATAGCAGATAACTGCTTAAGCAGTAACGCGTAAATAGTAATATAGCAACAGTAATAGGCTAAAAACGCCTACTAATCTATCTACTAAGCGCATAGCGCCCCCATTAACTTAGAAAAAGGTGCCTAATAGCTCTTTAAAGATTGCTGCTAATTTATTACGCCCTTATGTTCTACCTTGTAAGCGCTGTATAAAGAAGATGCTAGATAGTTTATACACTAAACGCTGCTTTAATCGCGTTTAGACTAGCAGTTAGAGCAGCTTACGCTGTAGCAGTTACTTGTCTTACACCTGCTACACAGTTAATATTAATCTTGCTAATTAATTTATAGCTATATATAGAGATAAAGAGGTAAGTCTCTAACCTGTTAACCTCCTTGCTTAGCTTACTAACTAGTTTTTTAGAGATAGAATAATAATAAGATGTACTAAGCTTTAAAAGCTTAACTGCTTAAAGACATTATTACTTGCCGCAAAGAGATTAATAGTAGCGTTATATTTACTAGAAAGCCTTCTTTACAGAAGTCTCCTGTCTATAATTATTACGCTTAAGAGATGTTGTATTACAGTTTTACTACTTAGCCTTCTACTCCTACTCTTATACCTACGTTCGCTCCTGCTCCTGCATAGCAACCCGCACACTAGCCGCAACAGTTAGCTTATTATTTTTAGCAGCAACAGTAGTAATATAAGCAGCTTTACTAGTAACTTGCTTAAAGGTTGCTACTTTAAGAGCAGGCTGCCTATAGAATGTTACCTCCTACTACTCTATATAATTGTCCTTCTGTTCGTTGTCTTAATCGCTATACAACTTATTTATATAAGTGCAATTATTACGCTAGAGTAAGAAGGTAATTATCTAACAACTTTATATATAGAAGTAATAGGTTAGAATTGCGCTGTAATACTGCTTACTTTTAGACTCTAGCTATTTAGGCTTAGATAGCTTAAATTACTCTTAAGCTAGCTGAAGCTAAGCAGGCTAAGTGTAATGCAATAATAAAGTCTAGCAAGTATAATAAGTCTAATGCTTATTAGTAATAAGGTTCTTAGTTTTAGTTTAATAGTCTAGCTTACGTTCTCCTGCTTATTGTAAGCAATTAAAAGGAGACTTAGCCTAGTATATAAATGTTGCTACTTAATATAAATTCTTTGCTTATTAATTATTATTTTCTTTAATTAAATGCTTAACTTACTAAAAGTTAAGTACTGCTTAAACTTTTCAAACTATTGTTAGGTAAGTAACTTAGTTAGTCTATTAGCTAGCATAATTACTATTTCTAGGTATTTAACCTAAAATAATCCTTTAGCAAATTCCTACCGCAGCTATATATTTTATATATCTACATATCTTAATTAAGTACTAATCTGCTTGTTCTTTCTAACTACAAGCCTAATTATTTGTTTATTGTTATACTAGACTATCTAGACGTCTTCTAGATTAATAGACAGCTTGCAAAAGAAGCGCTTAAGAGCTATAGCATTCTTAGTAGTATACTTAAAGGCGAGTAGCTTAGCCTTAGTAGTTAATGTAGTTACTGTAGTCTGCTAAGCTGCCTTCTAAAATATTAGACTACTATATAGGATAGCTATATATTTATAGAACAATTAATAAGTTTCCTAATTATCTATAAAGGAAGCATCACCTATAATTATTAGGTCTAGGCTATTATAGTTCCTATATTAGATCGCATCCTATCTTGTTTAATAGAGGTACATAATCACCCGTTTAACAGCTTTTATATACTAATTACTAGGGTTTATAAGGAAGTGTAAGAGCTTTAAGATTAAGTAGGCAATATCTAGTTATAGCATAATAGCTGTGTACAGCACTAATCTAACACTTTTTTAGTAGGCCTTAATTTCTTGCTTAGTTGCTTTGCTAGTATTCTTAATTAGCTCCTCTAACAGCAATAAAGTCTTTAGAAAGCTACTATCTTTTAGCCTAAACTTCTTTGCAATCTTGTTAATATACATATTATATATAAGCGTAATTATTTGCTTCTTATAATTTCTAATTATTTAGATACTAAGGAACTATTTAACTAATCCTTGTTCATTTATCTTGTACTTGTCTATAATCTTTAACTAAAGATCTATTGCTCTCTACTTATAACCTTTTACAAAGAGCAGTAAGATATTATTTATATAAAATAATACTAAGATCCTCCTTTCTTAATTAAAGAATAGGAAGGGTTCCTCTAGTAAGGCAATTAGTCTGATCTCTCTTAGTAATCCTAAGAACTCCTTATACTACAATAGTAGTAAGTCTTATAATCTATACAGTGCGCAGTTAAGCTATACGCACTTCCCTAGCTTCTTAAAGCGATCTAGCATCTTATAGATTACTAGGTTGTCTACTATAATTAACGCATTAAAGAATGCTCTTACAATATTATATTGCTTAATCTCTAAATTATTTTTAGTAGCAATAGCTATTACTACTTAAAAGGACTTAGCTGCTAAAGTAGCAGCGTAAGTTAAATTTATTAAATCCTTTTCCTAGAGATTACTCCTTACAATAATCTACGCCTTATATTTAAGGAAAAAGCTATCTTAATTAAACTTATAGGTCTAAACCTACTTTATAGGTATTAGGCGATTAATTGCTTCTTCCCTTAAGATCTTAGTCTTAGTCTTTATCTTACTTAACTAATTAATCTCCCTCCTGCAGGCATCCTTAAACAAGGCCCTTATAGGATACTAAAGCAACTACTTCTATAATCCTAGCAGTTTAGGTAGATTATCGCGATACAGTTAAGCATTTCTTGTACTTAGTTTATGCTTAGTAAGCAAAGCTACTATAACTACGTAATTAAGAGTCTTATAGCTTACTTAGTCTTTCTAGGTTGCTTGTAAACCTAGCAGGTAGGTATTATAAAAATTATTCTATAATAGATTTTTATAATTTACAATTAATGCATTAACACTACCTATACTTTTACCCCCTAGTTAATTGTTAGGATCTTAGGTTACGTCCTTATGCTTACGCCCGCTACCTAGCTTGCGTAGTAGAAGATAACAATTTATAAGCTAATTTAGGTTGCCAGCCTATGGCTGGCAATCGCCGTTGAACACGTTTCAATTGGTGTCGTTTTTTGGTACCTTCAGCAAATTTTTTGACCCTGATTTCGCTCGGTGGTCTGAGCTTTTCTGCTCCGAGCGCTTAGCGCGTGGACCTCATCCACTCACCGTTCGAATTTCGTCGACTACACACAATCTTTTTTTGACTTTTGCGACTGATTAGTAGAGGGCAGCTGCTTTTCACTTTTTTGGAAAACCCATTTTGACTACAACAACAACCACCACCTTTGATACCCTAAAAAATAAATAAGCTAATTTAGACTTTTACTTATAAATCTAGCACTACGTCTTATAAGTAGAGGTTAAGCTTGTAATTACTTACTCTATCTGCTGTTTAAGGCCTAAGATCTTAAATTTTAAAATAATCCACGCCCTGCTATTCTACTTACCTAAGCAGGTGTTCTATTACAACAAGCTAGCGCGTTAGAGTCTTTAGGCATAGACTGTTAGACTAGTAATAAGTTATTAAGCTTATTTAAAAGAGGCTCTCTACCTCTAGGTATTAATAGATTAGCTCCTTTTAGCATGCGTAATGCTATTTAACTATTAATAACCCTACAATTAATTGCGTTGTCGCTCCCTAGAGTCTTTAGTTTAGGAGTTAGTTCTAGAGTAGCAAGACTAGTATTTTGCTGCTAATTTAAGCAAGTTCCTAATAGTGCACTAGCCTTATACTCTATTTGCTTAGCGTCTTCTAATCTACTCTTATTTTTAGTAGGTAGGCCTTCCTTACTACTTAAGATAGTAGATAGATTACTTCTAAGGTCTTTAGTAGTTAGCTGCGTATCCTAATTTACCCTTCCTTAAACAGGTAAGAGGTCTAAATCCTCTCCTAGATTAACTAGCTTACTTGTATAAAAGATCGCTACAATCTTAATTACTTAATCTCTTAGTAGCTCTTCTTCGCAATCTCTTTTATAGAATTAACGTTTATTAAAGGTTACATTATAAGTAGTAATTACCTTATTAAGTGTTAGTACCTATATGTAGTATATGCTAGAGGCTTAATAACTAACTAAATAACTAATATAGCCGCGAGGATTAACCTTAAATCCTTAATAATTACGCCTAGCTGCCTTCTCCTTGTTTAAAGGATAAGCTCGGCAGCTATAGGCATAAATTCTACTCTAGTCTAGGCGTAGATTAGCAGTCTAGTGTCTAATCTTAGGTAGTTAATAATATTAGAAATATTTTCTAAACTATTCTTTAAGCACTTAGTTAGGGGATTAGTAGCTATAAATCTTAGTAGGGCTTATGCTATGTAGGTAAGCAGTTGTATCTATAATTACTAGCTAAAGCTTAGCTAGTAGATTAGCGCTTATGCGCATCTTAATAGCCTTTATAATTAGCTCTTAGCTAGCTCTCTCCACCGAGCTATTAGGCTTATAAGTATATAGCAGTAGCGTCTTAATTACAATCCCTTTCTCTATAGCCTATTCCTTATATCTTAATTGCCCTCTCTAAGGCAGTATAGCAGTGTAAAGGGCTAAAGCCTTGATGTTCTCTAGTACTCGGCCTGTGGCCTTCGTTGGCTTTTCTTACCTCAGCATTAACACCTCAGCACTAGCTGCTGACTATCGGCCGCACTAGTTACGCTAACTGTCAGCTGACCCGGCGACCTCCGATAACCTTAGTTAGTCCTAACTATCTAGATTAGATATAAAAACCCACGTAGTCTCTCTATAGTTCTATATCTAATTTATTCACCTTCTACTGTTACCTTGCATCTTTAGTTAACCCAAGGCACCCTTACAATTAAATTAGATCCTTCTTTAGCTACTCGCGTAGCTACGTCGTACTTAGGAACCCTCTAGAGCTATATATAGACAAGAAGCCAGCTAGAGCTATATCTACGCGCGAGAATCTAATTAATTAGAGCGCTAGTTAATTAGTTAACTGTTTAAATCTACTAAAGGATTAACAGAAGAAGCACTAGATTAAAAGTGCTAAGGGATACTTAGTTGTATAAGTCCCTTAGGCGTTTAAATTCGTTAGATAAGCCTACTAAGCGTAGTAGCCCTAGAAAATAGATAAAGGATAAGCCTACTAAGCGTAGTAGCCCCTACACGAAAGGATAAGCCTACTAAGCGTAGTAGCACCTATAACGATTCCTGTTAATAATATAAAGTACTAGCAAGTACCTACAAATACAATGGCAGAACTTTTAACAGCTGTTTTAGTTGTAAAGATAGCAGAATTACACTAAGATGGTGTAAGTAAACCTAAAGTAGAGACTACTTTAGAGGGACTTTGTAGAGCAGGGGGCCTAGACGAGATAGCTACCTCTACAAAAGTACAGGAAGCTTTCTAAGCTTAGGAAGCTATAGGCACAATATTCCAACAACAAAGGGAGCCTAAGGTAGAACAACAACCTCTACCTTAGTTACTTACCTTATTAGCTGCCTTAGGAAATTAACAAACGCCTAGGCGTTTTAAACAACTAGATCCTAATACCTTTAACAGAAACAGAAAGATGTACTAAATCTTTTAACAACAGCTTACTGCTAAGGTAGAGAACAATAAGGAAGATTTTAACACGGATAAAAGGACTTGTAACTACGCCTTTAGTTAATTAAAAGGCTTAGCTGCAACCCTTACTCTGCCTTTCCTTAACTAAATAGGGATTTCTAATTTATAGAACTTTAATAAACTATTAAACTTCTTTAATTAAATGTTTAGAGATCCCTATAGTGCAGAGAGAGCCAAGAACAAGCTCTAGTCTATAAGCTAAGGCAAGAAAAGCATACGCAAATATATAATAAAATTCTAGGAACAACTACTATTATCTAATAGTAGTTTAGACAAGGAAACAAGGATAATGCTTTTCTAAAAAAGCCTTATTTAGAAACTTTAAGACAAACTTGTAGGTATTACCTATAAGGATTTAGATAGCCTGCAAAATAAAGCAATAGAGATTGCTAATTACCTCTACAGAATAGAGGAGTACTCTAAAGGCAGAGACAACAAGCCTAAGGAATATAAATCTAGGAGAACTTCTCCTCCTCCTTCTCCTTTAAAAGAAGACTAGATAGAAGGGATAGAATACACAGGAAGAACTGCTAAACCTTAATAGTTTAGTAACTAGGAGTTAGAATAGTTGTACAGAGAAAGACGCTGTTTTAACTGCAAATAGAAGGGCCATCTATCTGCATATTATACAGAGAATAAGAGATCTTCTAAAAAGGAGAAAAAGACTTTAATTAAGTCTTCTAACTCTAAGAAAGATAATAAGCTTAGCAAGGGAAGCTTAAATAAAAACTTAGATTTAGAAAAAGAGTAGCTCCTGTTTAAAGTCACTAGCAGGAGCCTTTAATAAGTTAGGATAACTTAGTTAAGAAGTAGGCAAATTTTAAAAAAAATATAAGTAGCAATAGAATTACTTTAGAGGCGCTAGTAAATTGTTACACTTTCGCCTCTACTTTAATTAATACAGGAAACCTTGTATACTCGCTTATTAGCCCTTAACTTATTAAGAACGCTAACTTATAATGCATTTCTATTTCTCCTTGGAGATTAGAAGAAGTTACAGATAAACCTAGAACTATTAACAAAGTTGCTAGGTTAGATATTAATATTAAAGGCTATAAGGATACTATTTAGGGTTATGTAGCCCCTACACACCCTAGTTATAATTTAATACTTAGACGGCCTTAGATAAATAGAAGAGGGGTTACTATTACTCCTTCTAGAAAAACAATTTACATCTATTCTTCTAGCTAAAGGATTAAGTTACTTAGCACTAAGGATCGCCCTATTAAAGGAGACTAGAGATTAAAACGAATAAGCGCAACAGCTTATTACTCCTATATTAGGCAGGTAAAAAAGAATAAGTCTATTTAGACTTTCGCTGCTTCTCTTAAGGATATTAAAAAAGCCCTAGCTCCTAAGAAGAAAGTAGAGGTCCTACCTTTACTCCCTAAGGCTTATTGACACCTAGCTTAGATTTTTAATCTAAAAACTGCTTCTGTACTACCTCCTTTACGCGGATCTAAGGTAGATCACCGCATTAAACTAGAGAAAGACAATAAAGACAAAGAAAAAGAGGCTCCCTAGGGACCTCTATACAGTATAAGCTGCCTAGAACTCCTAGTATTACAAAAGGAGCTTATTTCTCTACTTAATAAAGAATGAATTAGAGCTAGTAGCTCTCCTGCCTCCTCCCCTGTCCTTTTTACTAAGAAACCTAGAGGAGGATTATGTTTCTACATTAATTACTAAGCCCTAAACGCTATTACAAAGAAAGATTATTATCCTTTACCTTTAATTTAGGAAACTCTTAATAATATTGCAAAAGCTAAATAGTTTATAAAGATTAACGTTTCTGTAGCTTTTTACAAGATTAGGATTAATGCAGGAGATAAGTAGAAAATAGCTTTTTATACTAGATTTAGGTTATATAAGTAGCTAGTTACTCTATTTAGTATAGCAAACGCTTCTAGTACCTTTTAACGCTATATTAATTAGACCCTCTACAAGTATATTGATGATTTTTGCTTAGCCTACCTAGATGACGTATTAATTTACACTAATGGCACGCTTAAAGAACACCAACACAATACAAATAAGGTTTTAGAAGCTATAGGCAAGGCTAGATTACCTTTAGATATCTAGAAATGCGAATTTAACATACAGAGTACAAAATACCTTAGATTTATTATTAAGGCTAGAAAAGGACTTTAAATAGACCCTCAGAAAGTAAAAGCAATTAGAGATTAGTAGGCGCCTATAAACATTAAAGGACTACGTAGTTTTCTTAGTTTTGCAAACTTCTATTAATAATTTATTAAGAACTACTTAGAGATAGTAGCTCCTCTTTTAAGGCTTACTAGTAACATCTCCTTTTAATAGGGAAAAACTAAGCAAAAAGCTTTTAATAAGCTTAAAGAGTTATTTATTACTAAGCTAGTACTAGCTTAATAGGATCCTGACAGAGAAACAATCCTAGAAATAGACTCTTCTAGATATGTAGTAGTAGGAGTCCTCTTATAATACAACAATAAAGGAAGCTTACGCCTAGTAGCTTATTATTTAAAAAAGATAACTAGCACGTAAAGCAATTACGAGATACATAATAAGGAATTACTAGTAGTTATCTCCTGCTTATCTAAGTAGGATGCTATGCTATAATCTTTAAAGAAGTTTATAGTTATTATAAACTATAAAAACCTTAAATATTTTGGCAGGCCTAGACAGCTTAGCAAGAGACAAATAAGATAGGCTTAATTTTTAGGAAAGTTTCCTAATATAGAAATATCCTACAGGCTTAGAGTTAATAACTCTAGGGCTAATGCCTTATCTAGGAGATAACAAGATATGCTAGCAAACAACTAGGATACTAGGATTTCTAGGAGGTTTCTACAAGTATTTAAACCTACAACTGCAGCTACTAACAAAAACCTAGAAGAAGAAGAGGTGCTTAGAACCTTTAGCTGCAACAGCTATCTAGCAGCAGTACTAGAATTACTCTAGGAGCAATTAGATCTAGAAGATTTATAGAATAAAGCTAAAAAAGAGGATAAAACCTACTAAATAGCCTAGAAAGCTGTAAGGGATAGTAAACAATAATTTCCTATAGCTTTAGATCTTAAACTTTCTATTTCTAAATGCCAACTAGACAATTCTAGAATCCTCCTATACCAAGATTAAAAATAGGTACCTAATAATAAACCTCTAAGAACTAGAATTATCTACAAAATCTACAGTTCTAGAGCTTTAGGCTATCTAAGAAGGAATATTACCTATTAAGCTATTGCAAAAGAATACTTTTAGCCCTCTATTAGTAAAAGTATTAGAAGGTATATAAGGAACTGCTTAGTGTGTAGAAGAACAAAACTCTAGAGAGACAGCCTATAAAGCTTACTAAAACCCTTGCCTATACTAGAGCAAATATAGAAAGAAATTTCTATAGATTTTATTACAGGGTTACTAGAAAGCAAAGGCTGTACAAACCTTATAGTAGTAATAGATAGGCTTAGCAAGGACGTTGTCCTAATAGGCCTTAAGGACATTACTATAGAAAGTGTTACTAAAACTTTTATTAACTCTGTTGTAGCTTACTATTAGTTACTAAACTATATTACTTTAGATAGAGGTATACAGTTTGTTAACTATTTTTAGATTAAGCTTTATAAGTTATTAGAAATTAAGTAACACTTATCTTCTAGATACTATCCTAAAACTGACAGTTCTATAGAGAGAATAAACTCTATAGTACAGGCTTATTTATAAGCCTTCTGTAATTAGGATTAAACAAACTAGAAAAGTAACCTAGGGATAGCTAAGATTGCAGTTATGACAAGGTAAGCTTAGTCTACTAAAATGTCTCCTTTCTTCCTACAACACGGCTATAAGGTAGATCCCCTACAAATTGCACCTAAGCACAGTCCTTAACATTAACTTCTAAGGAGAATACAGGAGGATTATTAAAAGGCAGAAAATATTGTTAATAAGCTACGACAAAGTATTAAGCTTGTACAAGCTATAATAGGAGAAAGCTAACAAGAACAAGAAAGGTAGGCAAATAAGAGAAGGCACTAATTACCTTAGCTTAAAATAGTCGATAAGGTATAGTTAAAACTAGGCGACTACTATAAAACAAAAAGGCCTAGTAGAAAACTTAACTAGAAGAATCTTAAGTACATAGTACTTAAGGTTATTAGACTAAACGCAGTTAAATTAAATACTCCTAGCTAGATTTACTTAGTATTTAATGTTAATACACTTAGACTAGCGTCCTCAGACCCTCTACTGAGCCAGCTAATAGACGACAATAAACCTCTACTAATTAAGACAGAGGATAGAGAAGTATACCTAATAGAGAACCTATTAGAGGAAAGAGGGAAAGGAAGAAAAAAGCAGTACTCAGTTAAATAGTTAGGATATCTAGATCTAACCTAGGAACTAGCTGTTAATCTAAAAGATACAGAAGCCCTAGAAGAGTAGAACTCTAGGTAACAAGATTACTACTCCTACTATTTTTTAGGAGGGGGGTATTGTAAAGGGCTAAAGCCTTAATATTTTCTAGTACTTAGCCTGTAGCCTTGGTTGGCTTTTCTTACCTTAGCATTAACACCTCAGTACTAGCTGCTGACTATCAGCCGCACTAGTTACGCTAACTGTTAGCTGACCCGGCGACCTCTAATAACCTTAGTTAGTCCTAACCTTGGTTAGTCCTAACTATCCGGATTGGATATAAAAACCCACGTAGTCTCTCTATAGTTCTGTATCTAATTCATTCACCTTCTACTGTTACCTTGCATCTTTGGTCAACCCAACGCACCCTTACAAGCAGTATTATTATCCTAATAAATCTCTATAATCTTCTACTAATATTTCCTCTTAATCCTTGCAGTAAAGCCTTTAATTATAGGCATAATATTATTTAGTGTCTTTAACTAGATATTGTAATTATACAGCTTAACTAAGTAGTTTTCCTTGATAATTAGTGCCTATTTCTTAAGTAGCTAACTAGTTAAGAAATTAAATAGATCCTATAAGATTCTATAAAAAGGTTGTAGTAATCTCTCCCTTAGTCGCTGTAAGATTACTTACAAGGCATAAGCTGTTGCGTAGTGTTTATATTCTAATAGCTTCTTACTAGTAATCTTAACGTTTTGCGCTAAGTAGACTAAGGCTTTAATAGCTTATTGTCCTAGGTGTCTTAATTATTAATGCTATAGGTCCTTATTGCTAGTACGCAACTAAGGTTTCCTTAATTACAATATAGCGTTTACAAGTAGTAGTTAAGTAGAGTAATAAGTAAGTTGCTTGTATTTAATAAACAAGAGATTAAAGTAACACTTAAGGTTAATTAAGACAACATTCTTCTTAATTATTCTAAATTGCAAGGTATAATTATATCCTAAATACTAAATACCTGCCTACTTAAGCCGTGCTTCTAATACAATATTAACATAGAAACCTAGTATAACCTTAACATTAGTAAGTAAAAGATGAGCTGTCTTAGGGCTAGCCTTGCTGTGCAGGACGTTCTTAAGCAGCCTGTTTCCTATACTAGAAACTAGTATAATTTAAGTGCCTGCCTTAATAGTTTCGTCCTTAGCATATTTACTAAAGGTGCCTAGTACTATATAATTTATAGTATTAACTAGGTAGACTGCTAACATACTATCTATAATCGTGTAGAGGGACAGTGCATAAGAGGTAAAGGCTGCACTAAATATATTTAGTCTAATTTCCTTAATAAGGTCCTTTAGGTTAATTAATACTAAAACTAATAAGCTAGAGTAAGATCTACTTAACTTATTAGTAGCTAATCTGCTAGTGCTAGCCTTCTAGTCTTCCTTCTTAATCTAGGTGCGTAAGGTTACCTATTTGTTGCTGTTCTATTACTTAAGAATCTTCTTTTTGTCGTCGTCTAACAGTTTAATTAGTATACTACTAGGAGGGCTTAATCTAGTAACTGTAGTTTAAAGTTAATAGCAGTTACGTAGTGTCTAGAAATGCTTACTTATAAGCCCTTTACTAGCCTTATAGAGGCAAAGGTGCAATTGCTTACTACTCTTATTTAACTTTAAGTTATTAGCGCTAGTAAACTATTAAGCTACCCTTAATCTAGATCTAGTTTAGAATACTGCGTGTTCTTTTCCTTTTAAAGAAGTAATTAACTAATCCTGTAATAAAATACTAAAGATCTTTCCTAGATTATTAAGAGTTAACTAAGCTTTCCTAAGCGCTATTGCTTATGCTAGCTTATTTTGCTTCTTGCGCAACTAGTCTAGTGCGATCTTAGTGCCTAAGGTGTCTAAAAAATTAGGAATTACTAATAGCCTAACAACCTTAGGGAGTAAGTAAATCGTCGCTTATTAATACAGTAGCTGCCACTTAGTAAACTATTACTTAGGACCTATTTGTCCTTAGCAAGCCTTATTAAGGTGTAATCTATACTGCGCCCTAATTAAATATTAAGTATTCTAATCTGTAGGTGCGAGATCCTCCTTTAAGATCTTTACTAAGGCTGAAAGGCTAGTAAGGTTCTAAGTAATTATGCTTATTAAGGCGTTTAAAAGTAGGTCTAGATAAACAGTTTTGCTAATCTAGTTCTTAATATTAGTAATCTTAGCGACTTTTCTCGTCTATTAAGTAGCTTGTACCTTATACCTATTAACTAGCTTGTTGTAATTATCCTTCTTATACTTAGCATTAAGTAATTAAGCCTTATATTTGCGTTAAGCAATTTTATAGTCCTCTCGTATTTAAACGCTAGCGCTAGGTGATAGAGCAACTAGCTGCTTAATATCCTTAGGTAGTTCTAGATACTATAGCTCCTAGTAATCTATTAAGGGTACGTCTAGGAAATTAGGATTAACTTAATCCTAGATGCCTTTCTCTAAGTAGTGTAGCCTTAATAGAGCAAACTAGGTTGGCTAGTCTAATTAAGCCTTAAGGATTACCCCTAAGGCAACAAGTGGTGTATTAGTAAGGTCTATATTAAGATAAGATGCTTCGTGTAGGATTACGACGTTGGTTATCATTAAGGTGACGACAAATCGATCGGTTGGTCAGTAGGTAGCTAGGTAGCTCGTATTGGAAAGAGGTTAATCGTATGATCAATGAGAGAGGTACAGCAGCAGCAGCGATCTGCTAGCTGTGCTGTAGGAGAATAGAGGAGAGTAGAATGCTGATCAAACAGTTAACCTTACAGCTTGCTGATTGCGCAGTGGGAATCGAAACTACGATCAAGCGGCCGGGCTCATAACTGTCGGAAACAAAATACCAACCGATCAATGAATCGTACTCCGGCTAGAGGATACATATACACGTTGCGACATATAGGCTACAAATTAGGGATAGAAGAGTTACTTTATATTATTTAATTGCTTCCTTGTGTGCTCAAATCCTTGCTTATCTTTCTTTACTTCTTTATTCCCTCCTTCTAGACATAATTAATATCCTAGTAGAAAGTAGGGCCTTTGCCTTTTAGGCGTATAGCAGCATTTAACTTAGAAATGCTATATAAAGCGTTTTCTTCGCCTCCTAGTATAATGTTAGCCGCATTTATATTATTAAGCTTCTTAACGTATTCCTTAGTAGAAGGAGTATATAGTTGTTCCTAGAATTGCTAGAACTGCTAAAGGACGTTACTGTAGTAGCCTTAGCTTATTAAACTAGTTGCTATATTTGTAGAATTAGAGTTTTTCCCCTTATACCTTAAACCTAGTTAAGAGTCTCCTCTAGTAAACTTCTCTAATAGCACACTAAAGGCTAGTTAATTAAGTACATTATTAATAACGTTGTAGAACTCTTAAATCTTTACCTTTAACTACAGCAAGACTTAGTTTAATAGTAGTTGCCTTAGGATTTCTTCTAAATACTTATATAGTAGACTAAAGTAGTACGTTCCTTTCTTACTAGAAATATCTTAGTTAAAACTATCCTATCCTATCTGCTTTAGGGCATAGTATTATTTACACTCTTTAAGCATATATTCTACTATATTATATATACAGCAGAGAGGGTGTGTCTTTATATTACTTATATATGCTATACTTGTCTTGTTAGATAACCCTTTTAGGGCCTTAGTAATAAAGAAACTATTATTCCTCTTACTAGAGAATTCTGTATTAGTTACTTATGTAATAAAGTACGTATAGTTAGAAAGTTTCTCTAGAAGTCTCTTAGTTATAAGATAAGCTATAAGTATATTAATAGTTAATAGTCTAAGCTTTAGGTTGCCTAGAGACTTAATAAAGTCCTTAACTTCTAGGTTAACGTCTACTAGTGTGCTTATCTTCTTATATGCTTTACTAATTTTAATCTCTACTTCCCTTACTTCCTCTAGAGGAAAGGTTGTTTACTAGTTAAATAGCATAATTTAGTGTATTTTAGCATTAGTGCCTTCTTGCTCTAGCTAATAAATCTTATCTAGGCTAGCTATCTTCTTGTAGTAGGATTTTAGAAAAGAATAGATTCCTTCTAGTTTATACGTATCCTAATTATCTCTATTTAGGGTAGAAAGTATATAGTACATAACTACCTCTTTGTTAGTTTGTAGTAGGCCTTAAAAAAAGAGAATACCTTCCTCCTTTTAAGGGATTTGCCTGTTCTTAATACATATATTTGTAATAGAAGTAAAGTGCGTGTAGTACTCTACTAGACTAGGCTAGTTCTATACGCATTTATAAATATAGGTTTAAAAGTATAAGCGTTTACCTATCTTAATAGTTGTATTTTTCTCCTTTTACTGTTCCTTTATGTGTGTCTATAACTTAGACTAATCTTTCTTAGCATATCTAGGTAAGCGCTTTAGGATATAAGAGAGAGATTAATTCTTATTAGAAAAGTAGTCTAGTAGAATAGAGACCCTTATAGCATTATAAATGCTTTTATTATTAGCTTATTAGTTAAAGTCCTCTAGGAATTCTGTAACATCCTTTTTAGTAAAAACTAATATACTATATCTTAGTTAAATTATAGTTAACACTAAGTTGTGCGTAGGTGTAGCTATAGTGTTAATAACAGAGCTTAATAGAGTTAATAGTAAATTAGGGCTAGTAGTAGTAGGTCTAGAGAGAGGAAGCGTTGCGCTTTCCTGCCCTTAACCTATCTTCTAATTCCTTTTTAACATCTAAAGTATAGTAGGACTTATATAAGTTCTTTGCATAGATAGTTAACAAGTATTAGTAAAGAAACAGACAGGGTATAGTCTCTAGAAGAAAGAATATCTTTCTTTAAGTCTTTGTAGTATGTATTTTTTTAAGTGTAGGTGTATTAATCCTTACCTCTTTAGTACTCCTTATTTTGCTAGGTAGGCTTAGATTTATACTTAAAGCTAGTACTTATGTATAAGCTTTAGGTGCTATCTCTATTTTACTAGACAGTACCTTAGCTTAGCATTTTTTTTTGCATGTATTACTGTCTCTATTTTACTAGACAGGTTGCTACCTCTATTTTGCTAGGTAGACTTTGAATCCGCGTTTAGAACCTATGTAAGACTACCTCTATTTTGCTAGACGGACTTCAAATTGGCATTTAATAACGCATTTAGTTTTTTTTTTATTAGTAGATTTTGCTTTTCCTTATTGTTGTTGTTAGTGCTAACTTAGGTAACATTATCCTCAACGTGGTCTGTAATAAGGGATAGTGCTAACCCCTAAAAGTAAGTCTAGTAATAATCCTAAGGATTCTGTGCTTGCGTAAGATTATTATATTGTTCTTATAATAATTATGCACTAGTTCCTTTGTGTACTAAGTAGTAGAGTATGTCCCTATAGGCTTTGCTATTTTGTACAGGTGTTGGAGTGTATAAAGACATACTACTACGAGGGCATAAGATCACTAGTAGTTAGGTCATGCGAGAACAAGGGTGGTAAGATAAAGATCTTATTATGGGTTGTATCTAGAAGAGAAGTACAGGAGTTGAGTTGTCAGGTGGAGGATTAATAATGTCGCTCGTTTCGATCCCCGAAACGAGCTATATACCATTAGATCAGGTGGTTGAGCACTAACCTAGTGAGCAGCAGGGTATCACCCTGTGCACCGGCACAATAATATACTGTACTATAATATAGCATGCAACCTCTGTAATAAGCATTTCCTTAACCTTAACTCTTATGTAAAGATAGGAAGCTTTCCTGTTGTACACCTAGCCCCTAAACTAGTCTAGCTTAAGCTAATTATGCAGACACCTAAGTTTATTAAGTATCTATAAACTTAGCCTCTTTAGGACTTTATAATTTTATCCCTTATAAACAACTTTAGAATCTGCAATATCTCTATATATAAAAAGAATGTTAAGCTTTAACTTAGCTAGTTGTAGAAGATATACAAGATCTACAAAGTATTTACTAATACTAGCAAAGAACTTAAAATACTCTACTTTAGTATCCCTTTCTTCTTACTAATTATATATAAGCTAAGTAAAAAAATTATTAACTAGTTAGGCTAGCTGTTGCATAACGTTAAAATAGCGTTAGAGAAGAAAGAGGTAGGAAAGGAGGAGTAGGCGTTCTATTGTTGTATGTATAGGTTAGAAAGCAAGGCAATAATAGTGTTGCTTCTTTAATTTGTCTAAGAGTACCTAGAAGTAAAGCCTTAACATAAGTAGGCGGTATAGGCGGAATAGAGCACGTTAAGTTAGGAGGCAATTCGCGTCTTTATCTTGCTTTTCTTTATTTCTGTCTAAACATGCGACACACTAATTGCGTGCTAGCAATGCTAAACAAGGGGGCATAAGCCCTAATACCTATTATTAGCAGTAAATCTTTTTTTTTACTAAAAAGGTATCTACAAAATGTGTGGTCACATCAAAAGGTTGTCCTAAGAGGCCAAAGCCAGATCTTTTTACAGGCCTAGTTTTGTAGTTTTTGCCTGCTATTAAGGACGTGTTATTAGCCTTTCTAGAATAGCTAACATCTATAGTTAGCTACACCAGTAATGCACGCTAAGTATAATTGCCTTATTACTCTTAGTAAGAGGCCTTTATTAATATTAGCTAGCTTGCTTAGGTAGAAAAAGGCTTAGTTTGCTTGTTGTATTTTTATGTAGCAGTATTCTCTAAATTTAAGAGTATTGTTAAAGAAGATACCTAGCTATCTAACTAGTCCTTTTAGCTAGAAGGTCTCTTAGGTAGGTAGCGTAAGAAATCTGTTTATATCTTTCTTAGATCTTGTCTAATTTACTAATTCTGTTTTTAAGCTATTAAACTTAATAGCTAACTTCTTTGCCTATATAAAGAGGTTTGCTAACTCCTTTTTAAGTAGTTTAATGTTTTTCCTAATAAATGTTGTTAATATTGAGATCTAAAGGTTGTCTATGTAGGATAAGGAGTATATGTTGCTGTTTAATATAATTAACTAGAATAGCAGTTTCGTGTAAATTAGATATAGGATAGGCGAGGCTAGGCTTCCTTAAGGTGTACTAGTATTAACCTTCTATAGTTCTTCTATTTGCCTATTAAAAGATAGCTCTAAGAGCCTCTCTATAAGGAAGGAGTTTGTCTATAATAAGAGGCAGGTAGGTAGCTGTTAGTTGCTTATATTTTCTAGAAGCTTGTTCTTAGATAAATAGTTAAAAGTGCCTCTAATGTCTAAAAAGGCTATTAAAGTAACTCTATTCTTCTTTTTTTATTGTTAAATATTGTTGTAGAAGAGGAGTACAGCATTAATAGCTAATTTCTTAAGCCTACCTCCTATTTGTGTAGGGTGTAACAGGCTAGTTGTTTCTGCTAAGATACTTAATCTTTTTAAGTAGAGCCTTTCTAGTGCCTTCTCTAGGCAGTATAAAAGGGAGATAACTTTATATGCTTTTAGGATTAAGTAGTCTAGTTTGTTTAGTTTTCTAAGGATAACCTCTTTTGCTTTTTGCTAGCACCTTAGTTAGTATTCTAGGTTAAACAAGGCTAAGTAAACTTTAAAGAAGATGCCTAGTTAGTATTCATATGCCTTTAAGATAACTTCTTAGCTAATTCTATCTAGGCTTAGTAAGGTAGCTTTTATTTTCTAATAGGTAGTGTAGAGCTCCACTTTAGATAGAATTAGCTACTCCTATTTATAGTTTCTTTAGTAGTTATTAAGTAAAGGGGAAAGTGTAGAAGAAGGTAGTAGAAATAGCTTCTCTTTAAAGGTTTAGCACTTCTCTCTAACAAATTCTTTGCCTCTAATAGTAAAAATTCTTGTTAAGAAGTTATTTTTTGTATAGGCTATTACTTTAAATATCTCTTTAAGCAATTTGTTTTAGAGGAACTATTCTTAATAGTTAAGTTTAGCTTTCTTAATAGCTTTAAAGTACTTATTTTTAGCTAGTAGGTAATCCTTTTTCAATAAGTATAGAGTGTTGTCTCCTCTTCTTGCTGCTCGCTTGTAATCTTAAAAGGTCCTGTTTAGAACAGCCTTAAAAAGATCCAAATTGCTAGTCTACTAAGGCTTTAGCTTCAGTTTTTAGTTTACAAGAGGAGTAAATCTCCTAAGCGCTTGTTAAATTAATATTGTAAAGTCCTCTGCTATTTTATCTAGTTTCTCCTCTAAGGGTTTAAGGCCTAAAAGGAGTTGTCTAGAGAAGTAGTTTAAGGCGTGTAGTAGAGCTAGTAATTAGTCCTCTAGCTTTACTTAAGATATCTCCTCCTGTAAGGTAGTGTTAAAAAATGCTAATTTACTTTTTTTATGTTGTATTTTCTTAGCTAGCTAGGTAGCTGCCCTTAGTTAATAATACTAAACAGGATAGTGTAGTAGTCTAATCTAATTTTAGAGATAGCTTACTAGTTTAGAATACTAGAAGCTATATTATTTATTAAAAAAGTAAGGTTAAGTATGCTCTTTTTTTGCATATAAGCTCTAAAGAAAGTACTAACTCCTATAGTATTTAATAGAGATAGGTTTTAGTTATTAACCTACTCTACTAAATCCTTTACTTATTAGTTTAGGTTGCACTCCTGTAGGCTCTATCTAGGGTAGTAGCAATTAAAATCCCCTAAGATAATTAAACATAATTCTATAGACTTTCCTAGAAGGCGTCTTTAGATTATTATTGTATTTAGCCCTTGTCTTAGGCTTTTTTTATTATAAATGTTATAGACGTAGATCATTCTTATATTAAGTTGTATTACAATTGTTAGAAAGTTGTTGTTGTCGCTAATATAAGAATTAACTTCTACTTCTAAATCCTTTTAAATATAAAATAGAGTTCTAGGTTGTAGGCCTTAATAGGTTAGTAGTATTTACGTAAAGTCTAGATAGGCAATTAACCTAGTGTTCTTTAATAAACCTCTTACTAACTAAGGCTCTTATATTGCAATAATTTTAGTGTTTGCTGTAATAGCTAGGTTAATTACGCTTTCTGTAGCAGGGCTACTCCTATCAATCTTAATTTGTAAGACTTGAATTATACTAATTAGTTTAATTAGTCCTAGCTGTCCTAGCTTGTAGGATTTCGCATTCTTAGCTGTTTACTATATAAGGTTTATTACATTTAATACACTTAAATATAGTATAAATACAGGGTTTCTTTTTACTAGCACAAGACTTGCACTTATGTTAGCTAGTATAATATGTTTTGCTGCAAATTTAGCAGGCTACTTTTAAGCACCTAACCTCTAGGTAGCTAAATCCTTAGCATTTAGTGCATTGTTTTAAGGTATTAATAACTTGTAGTTTCTCTGCTCTAAGGCTTTGCCTTAGGATATAGAGCTTCTCTCTAATAGCCTTTTAGATAGGCGTGTTCTAGATAGGTGTATTCTAGATAAGCGTGTTTATAGGTTTCTTAATGCGTCTAATTTTCTCTTTTAACTCCCTTAATACGTTTAAGAGGCTTAATATCTAATTAGCTAAAATAGCTGTATTCTTCTTATTTACTCTCTTATTTTTTGTATAGTCTCTAAAGACTTCTATTAGGTCTAAAAGGCTTATTTGCTAGGTAGGGTTGTTTTTAGCTAAATTAGCTACTTAGATTAATAGGTTTTTAGCTATTTTAAGTGCTTCTTCTCCTAAGGTAGCTTTTAGTGTTTTATTTCTAATAGGGTATTAAGGAATAGGTCTAATAAAAAGAGAAAAATTACTCCTAGTTCGAACGTGTGTAGGCCTTTGTAGTTCCTTTAGATTTTGCCTTTCTTAGCGAGGCGTTGTTATGTTGTTTTTTTCTATCTCTATTTGTCTTTTGTTTAATCTTTCTAGGTCCTTAGAAGCAAGTTGTTTTTTATTGCTTTTTAAAGTTGTTGTAATTTCTTAGTTTAGTTAGGCTTTGATAAGCTCCTTAATTTTAATTAGCTTAAGATACCTCAGCATGTAGTCTAAGCTTTTAAGGGAAAACGCAAATCTTTCCTCTAAAAAGGAGGGGGCAGGTGACCCTTTCACCCTCTCTAGCGCACTAGCGCCCTCGCTGCAGGCTCTAAAAAGTATCGCAATCGATTCCTCGGGGTTGTTTCCTTGGGATCTAGTTGTTTCTGATCAAATTCCAGAAAAGTCGACGTTGGTGTTGTTTATGTAGGACTAAAAGCCCTTTAATTACTACTCCTTTTAGGAATTTAGACTATATTTAAAAGGTCCTTATTCCTATAGTAAAATCTGCGAAAAAAAAAGCAAGTTACATATACTCCTTTTTCCTACTTAGAGACTGTTTACTCTATGTTTAAATTATAAAATAGCAATCTATTTTAATATAATTAAAGGACTTACTAGCCTCTATATAGGCTGGAGATTTCAGCAGGATAACGCTAAGATTCATCAAACTCTAGAAGTTTTATCTTGGTTTTCTAGGAATAGGATATCGCTTTTTAAGCATCCTGCCTATAGTCCTGATCTAAATCCTATAGAAAACGTGTAGGCCTTGCTAAAAAACGCTTTAGCTAAAAGGCCTATTACTTCTTTAGGTATAAGAAAGAGTAAAAAAAGTATAGCAGCCTTTGTGTAAGGGTGCGTTAGATTAACTAAAGATGCAGGGAAAACAGTAGTGAATTAAATAAAGAACTACAAAGGCTATCTAGCAAGCTTATCTACTCCTTTATAAGGTCTGTGCTTAGTACTAAGAAAGAGGTAAGGGTAGCTACGTAGCAGCTGCTAACGTGGCTTAAGAAAATAGCGCAAAGCTAAGAGAAAAGTTTAGTAGGCTAGAAAAGTAGAAGGGCTAATACGCCTAGCTTACAGATACTGGGTGCGCACGGACACCCGGGATCTGTAGGATAGCAAAACGAGGCTTTTTGTCGAGTACTAAAGACGTCAGGGCTTTAGCCCTTTACATTTTGAGGCTTCTATAAAGGAGAAATAGGATCAATTACCTCAAAAGGCGATTAATAATTGTATTCTATCTTTACCAAGGCGTTAATTGGCCGTTAAGGAAGCTAAAGGCTGGTACACTAAGTATTAGTAAGCTTTTTTCGTTATTTATTTAGAAAAAACCCTAAAAACAAGCTCTTTATTACTACTAAATAGTTTTTTTTCACAATTACCTTCAAACTTACACACAAAAGAGCTCAACTAGTATTATTTAATATATATACTTTATAGCGATTTTTTCACCTTCAAAAAAACGTTATTTTGTTATTTATTGTTGAGTTTTTTTATCTTTATTTTCAATGCGGAAGTTGAGTGCAAAGGTGCTTACTAAGCAGCTTACTAAGTCGCCTAACTTAAAGAGGAAGATCTGCTTTCCAAATCACTTACCTTTTTGGGTATAGCCCTTCTGGTTGTAGAAACATAAAGCTTTGAAAACTATAACTTTTTTGTCATCTTTTTTTTTGTCACCCCTCTGTAATAAGACACTACAGGGCTTTAGCCCTTCACACTAATACTTAGTGTACAAGCTTATAGCTTTCTTAGTAGCTAAATAACACTCTAGCTATAGTAATGTATAATTATTATTTAATTTTTGTACAAATTTACTCTTTTATTACATGATTATTTTATTATATTAAATAGCATATTTTTTTAGCACTACAACTTTGCTTAGTAGTAAATCTATTTTACTATTGAACTTATTTTAAGTCTATATTTTCAAGTTTCATAAGTTTTTACTTAGTATATGCATAATAATTATAAGCTTTGTTTAGAGTTTAGAAACAAATTTTTCTTATATATACTAACAAAATAGTTGTCTTTTCTTAAGAAGTATAGTAAGCTGTTATTATAGAAATATAAACTATTTCATTTTATGAGTTGTTAATTTTATTTTTTAGTCATTTTAGTAAGGTTTTTATGAAGTGTTCTTTTAATCTTTTTAAAGATCTCAGTAAGATAGCCTTACTTAGGCCTAATAGTAAACAAATAAGCCTTTTTTCTTATTTGATTTGAAAAAGAGTATAAATAATACTTGTAGAAAACATTTTTGGTACATTCCTATAAAAGGAAATAGGCTTATTTTATAAATACAAAGAATGAATTTGCTAGTTAGTATAACAATAATTTGAAGCTAAAAGAAAGAAACTATTAATCAAGTCAGTTTAAAATAAGGAAAAAGAGTTCGTATACTATAAGCTTACTAAGCCATTACATATTTAGCTTGTACGTAAGTAACCTCTATCTTTTCCACCCTTTAATTGAATTCTAAGTAAATAAGATATAAGCCTTAGAAATGAGCTTACGTCATGCTTACGTAAGCTTATGAAACTTAGTTTTTTATTAGCTATTTTTACACGTTTAAAAAAAAGTTATACCAAAATCTATTTTGTTTTTTTTTCGTCTTATTTGAGGCAGAATTACAGGCGCAACAGTGCTGACTAAGCAGCGTACTAAGCAGCCCATTTTAAAGAGAAATTTCTTAACTTTTCAAATCGCTAATATTTTTTAGTATAGCCTTTCTAGGTATAGAAATACAAAGCTTTAAAAACAATAACTTTTTTGATTTCTTTTTTTGTCACCCCTCTGTAATATTACTATAGGCTGCTATCTTGATTAAAATATTAACAAGCAGTATTACTACAATAACAGAGAAGTTAAAAAAGGAGCTATAATTACAGAGAGCCCTCTTAATTAACGACCTCAATTTGTTACAATTGCCTAGTTGCTCACAGCTTAGATCAATAGTATCTTACTGACCTGGGGGGGTGTTGGAGTATTGACATGCGGATCACTCTGGTGATTAGGTGATCCTAGTAGGATGCCACGTGATGACCTCACTAGCGTATATATATACGGGCCAGTTCGTCCGAAGTCTCTTTAGTAGTTATTTTAATACTTAATTGCTTAATATACTCAATTTCTACTCTACTAATTAAGCAATTGCTCTTTCTCAGCTTCTACACTTTACTATACTATTTTTAGCTATTTCAATACGTCAAAAATATAATAACTATCTAAGCTATCGTTATACTTATTATAAAGCTTATTTAATTAAAGTAATATCTATTTTGATTTATAATATTATACTTAGCTTTTATGGGTTATATTTGGTAAAACTAGCTTATATTATCTTAAATTTTTATAAAAAGCTGTTTTATAGTTATACTTTGCATCAAAATAAACTTAAAGCTTTAGCTAGTACTATATAAAGTTATTTACTTAGTACTTCCTAACTAAGCTTTGATAATACTAAGCTAGTAAACAATTAGCTATTTTTTTATAGTAGTAAGCTAAAATAAAAACATTTACTTATTAAAGTTAAAGATTACCTATAAATAATTGCTTTTTTAATTATGGTAAACTTTATAGTAGTCAGCTAATAATTATATAATAGTCGTTTTGTAGTATTTCATTTTTTAAGTATATTTTAAAAAATATTACAAACTGCTACAACACGTTATAAAGTTCAATTTGAACCTTATTTAATAGCTTAAAAAGTAAGCTATATTTAGTTTTTATTTAAGAGCTTTTGTATGTTATTGCGTTAAGGCATTATGTTATACTATTAGTAGAGTATAATATTAGTAGGGGCTTGGGAAAAGTAGTCTACTCGCTTAGGTAGTCTATTCGCTTTTGAAGTACGTAAATTTAAATCTTTGAAAATGGGTTCAAAAAAATTAACATGTAAAAACCTTACAGCGATTTTAATTTTAAAGATTACTATACCAAAAGTGCGCGTTGGCATGTCCTGCGCGTTGGCCCGTCCACTTCGGTAAAGCAACAAGAATAGGCAGAATAATGTATTAAGTTAGAAGGCAATTTATGTCTTTTTCTTACTTTTCTTTGTTGCTTTCTAAACGTGCAACACACTGATTGCGTATCATCAATACTAAACAAGAGTCATAAGCCTACATACCTATATTAAGCAACTTATCTTTTTTTAAAAGGTGTAGTTATGTTAAAAAGTTGTCTCGAAAGGCTAAAGCCGTTGGCAACTACCTACTATGTATGCGTAATATGCAGCTAAAGCTGCAATAACAGCAGGGGAGCTCAATAGGCGGACGGGCCTACGTTGAGCTAACGTCTCTTTCCCGCGATGGAATGTCGCATAGTGAGCAGATCCTAACGTTCAGCTTCGAAGGATCAACATCAAAGGTACCACGGCGTCCAACGTCCGATCTTGCCCGGCAAAAGTCCGAAAGCAGACCCACTGCTCAGCTTCCAGTGTCGTTGGACCTCACAACGACATACTCCCCACTTCCTTCACCATCTCTGCAATTCTGTAAACCACAAATTTTTGGGTTAATACCTCTCTGCCTCTCCATCCTCAACCACTTGCTTGACCTGTGGGAAATATTGCTCTTGCCTCATGAACACTAGATCGCCTACATTGAATTCGTTATTAAAGTCTATACCGCGCTAAGTGTGGTCGATGAGCTTCCGTATCGCGTCGAAATGCGTTTACAGGGATGGATGCGTAGTGCAGCGAGAGAGGCATCGGCCGCCCAGTGGTAGTGGCGTGGATCATGACTTCGCTTTTTTTTATTGTAGTTTAACGTCCTTTCTCAGCCTGAAGGGCTATGTAAGACGTGTAGGTTTAGGACCTACAAGTATCTACGTAGTGTTTTCTAATATTTTATTTACAAGGAGTGGTTTGTCTAAATAAAGGTAAGGCTTGTAGCCTAGGGTAGTTTTAACGAGTATCTCTCTTAGTCCTTTGTTAGGAAGTATGTAGAGCTAGTATGCTAGTCTAGTTATCTCCTTTACTTCTTATATGTTGTTGTAGGCTATGCTAGCTGCTCTCTTGTATTGCTTATATAGGTACGCTAAGCAGTTCGGTATAGGGTCGATATATTAGGTCGGTATATCAAGTTGGTATAGGGATTGCGGTATAGGTAGATAGCTAGGGGTCTAGCTATCAATTCTAATGTGTAGGTCGATATATTAGGTCGGTAGATCGAGTTGGTATAGGGATTTCGATGTAGGTAGATAGCTAGGAGCAAGGTGCTAGTCTAGCTATCAATTCTAATGTGTAGGTCAGTATATTGGGTCGGTATATCGAGTTGGTATAAGGGGAATTCGATGTAGGTAGATAGCTAAGAGCAAAGTGCTAAGAGCAAAGTGCTAGTCTAGCTATCAATTCTAATGTGTAGGTCGGTATATTAGGTCGGTATATCAAGTTGGTATAGGGGGAATTCGGTGTAGGTAGATAGCTAGAGGTCTAGCTATTAATTCTAATGTGTAGGTCGGTATATTGGGTCAGTATATCAAGTTGGTATAGGGGGAATTCGGTGTAGATAGATAGCTAGGGGTCTAGCTATCAATTCTAATGTGTAGGTCAGTATAAGAGGTCGGTATATCAAGTTAGGATAGATTTCAGATGTGTAGGTTAGTATAGGAGGTCAGTATATCAAGTCAAGGGGGGGATTTCGGATAGTAGATAGCTAGAAAGATAAATCTATTAGTTCACTACGCCAATAAATCTATCTATCTAAGTAGAAAGCCGTTGCTTTGTCAAGTAAAAGTTAAATTGCCTTTAATTAAACTCTAAAATCAACTTACGCACAAACCACTTGCAGAGTTTTTAACAGATTACTACTTCTGTTTCTCTACAACGGCCAGCGCGCACGCTACAACACCTGCACTAGGAAAACAGGTATTAGAAACTGATAATAGGAAGGCGTTGAAAATAGTTAAGGCGAGAAAAAGGCAAAGCCAGACCTTTTTCTCGCCTCGAAAAGTTGGTGTTCGATGACATGACTTCGCTTGTGTGCATGAAAGCCGTGGTGGAGATGGGGCAACATTTGTGTCAGATCTTAGAGCTGATACTCGATTTCGAACTAGTGGTCTTCCTCATAGGGGTTACACTATAGTTTGGTGAGCTTGGGAGGGCATGATTAGGGTGTACTGATAGGGTGTTAAAGTGGCTCGGAAATTTGTACATCTGAGTCTTTGCTGAAGCAAAAGGCGAGCAGCTGTTGCAAAAAAAGAAGAAAAAAACGATAACAGTATTTATATCGAACCAAGCGTACTGATTTCCATGTTCAAAGATTTACGCAGCCCATTTCTACAGCACACTGTCTCCTATACATCACTTCCTAACCTCAGCATGCTCAACTTCACTCGCCTCTTTGATATCCAGTCCAGCCAAGTCTTCTTGATCCTTCGCTACCTCGCGAACCATCGTACTCTGCTTCTTATTCTCACTCTTCTTGTAAAGATACTGCATCACCAAAAACGTACTCCAACACCCGACGATGAAGCAAATGTTCACCGCGTATCCCTTAGTCCACTTCGGGCCCTCGACGATCGGGAATACTGTGATTGGGTAGAAAGAAAACACGGCCCAGCCAGCTGTCAACATGGCACCGACAGTGACAGCGCGCGCCTCAGCGTCGTCGCGCAGCGCCATGTTAACGAATGGCATGAGAATGGGCGTCACTGCTGCGGAGACACCGAGTAAGTAGTAGCAGGCGAAATGGTAGCCTTTGGGTATGTTCCAGACTAACAGGGAAATGTTGGCGATGACGTAGATGACTTGGACGATTGAGAAGATAGACCAGAGCGGGTAGACCATGCAGAGGGAGGTGGCGAGGAGCGCGGCGAAGACGGAGACACCCTGGGCGCCGGTGGGGATAGTGTTGATTTGAGGAACGGTGTAGGCGCCTGGATATTTGGCAGCCAGATCTTTTAGCCAAATGGCCATTTGACCGTGTGGGTAAGATGACGAAAGAAAGCTACAAGCATGTTAGAATGTAGTAGTCCATAACACGCGTTAAGGCTTACAAGGTATAGCACAGCAGACCTAAGTAAAACTCCCAGCGCACGAACGTGCGCTTTGCGACCGTCCAACTAAGCTCTTTGCTAGGCGCAATACCAGCATTGACCATGCGCGATCGAGCTAGTGCATGCTCTTTGGGTGTAAGCCACCAGGGTTTCGAGCTACTTGGTAGACCGGGAAAGATGAGAAAGCCTGCAAGGGCAATAGGGAGAGAAATCACGCCATCGATTATGAACTGCCATCTCCAGCCTGCCATGCCGCCGACGCTAATTATTGTTAATGGGATTGGGATACCAGTCGTCTCTTCTTCTCTTTTTCATCCAGTGTATGATGGATCGCGAGAGGCGAACTGCGAGCAGATCACTTGCCCGTTGAGATTATTGTAAGCCGCAGCTTGCAGATAGCCACCAAACATCACAGCGATGTTATTAGACACGTACCAGACTCCTGTTCGTTTGAAGACCTCTTCAGGTCTGTACCAGGAGCCAAGCACGTATGTGGTGCCGGATGCTACAGGTGTTTCGAGCAGGCCGAGCAAGAATCGAGTACCGTAGATGTCGTTTCGGTTGCGCATCTGACTCTGACAGAAGGTTACGATAGACCAAAGCACCTCCATGGTCGGTAGATAGTACTTGGCGATTCTCGGTCGGGACAGCAAGAGCAGAGACGGAACCTGAAACACAAGATAACCGACGTTGTAGAAGGTGTCGAAAAGCGAGTACTCGTTGCCATAGAGGCTGAGCTCTTCCTTCATGCCTGATACGTAGGCGTTCTTGATATTGGAGGAGTCGAGCCATTTGAGGAAGACTAGTGCTGTTAGTATCATAGTCCTACGAGTTCGGGTACAATGACCTACACATGAAGGAACAGAATGTCAGGAGACAAGCGTCCATTTTCCTCAACAGCTTTCTTTCCTCCTCGGGATAATGCTTAGGATACCATTCCCAGAGGTACATCCACGCCTTCCATGGCGACCTCTTGGGAGCTTCAGCGGGCGCAATAACGTTGGTGTCGAACTCGCCAGTCCTGTTGGCGACACCTGCAGTTTCGTCGTTGGGCTGTATGCTAGCCATGTTGACTTCCTTTTCGTCAAATCGAAGTGTTGACGACACGACCTCGGAAATGTATAGGAAAGTTGAGACCCTCGTGCTTATAGCCCTACCGGTCTTCGAAACCCAAAGAACAGGTCAATATGTAGCTCCCGCATGGCTCGATATCAAGGCTAGTAACCGAATAAACGGATCCTTTGCGGGCGTCGGGCTATTCCTGTATACGGATAGTCGAGTGCGGGGGCGGGCATCGTCTGGGGCAATCTCCACGAACAGGCGCTGAAGTGGGAAATATTCCGCTGGGCGAGACATACCTGGCCACTGGACGATAGCCAAGAACATGGGGAGACTGTGGGGTGATGGAGTGAAGCCCCAATCTTGGTTCTGGGAGGGTGCCCGGCGGTCCAAGAGTCGTGCCGAGGCGCATGTTTTGAAGCCACAGACAGGTGGCCCCGGCCTATTGTTCGCCTAAAGAACTGAACAGTAATCTTCGGAATATCTCCCAGCGTGCTTCGTTTTTGCAGACTTCGTATCGTGAAGTTTTTCTGGGCGATGTTGTATGGATGGATGTGGGTTGAAAGGATGGAATGTGACGTCATAGACAGGCTCACCAACTTCGAGGTAAATCTCTGGCGTGTCTTAACGCGTCACGCACGCGAGCACAGCTACCCACTACTACTTGCGTGATCTTGTAACGATACTGAGCTGTTTCGTCTCTAGGCACTTCTATATCATAGGTTCACATCGACGCAGGTGTACCGTACAAGAGTAAGTTTCAGGGCCACGTTGTAGCCACCACCTATTCCGCTCAAACCTCAAACTCCACCCCATCTCTACGCAGCGAAACATCACTTCGAGCAGAACATGTGCAACAAAATGTAGTCGCAAACACTTCGTACTACTGGTTTTATGGTTTGTCCGTTATATGCTACGCGCTTTGATCATTTCAGCGCCTCAATCATCTTGTACAAGCTGTTCTCCAACGTAATGGGTGATCGAATGGCAGTCCAATCATAGTTCAACAGTCCCCAAGCCTCGTCCGCCCCGATGAGCGTGTTGGGCGTTCTGTTCGGACGCGTCTGGAGATAGAAGCTACCAGATAGTTCCCAATGCTGCCAGCTAACCTGATACTCCTTTACCATCTCTACCAAACATTTAGCGTAGGTGGTTTGGTTCCAGTAAGTCCCGTTATGGATGAAACCCCACTCAGAGATGACCATCGGGAAGGTATACTTGGTTGCTGGGTCGTCCGGGTTGATGGCCTGGAAGCCCTTCTGGTACCACTTCCTCTTGAAGGTCGCGCAATCATCTTGAGTGGCTTCAAAGTCATACTTGTGAATTTCGAGAACAATTTTATCCTTCCAAGCAAAGTTATCCGGAACAAACTTGGCGGTCTTGTTGGCAGTTGACGTGCCGCTGGTACCGTTGAGTGTCTTGCCGAGAGGGATTGGGTCAATGTACGTGTCATACGACAGGCCAGAGAAGAATATCAGGGCATTAGGATCCGCTTCATGAACGGCGTCGGCAGCGGCAGTCATGTGGATATACCACGTATACCAATCGACGGGCTCAGCTACCTTGGCAGGTCGCAACTCATTGCGCAATCCCATCGAGGCGAATGTTGACCAATTTTCCTTCGCCTGGATTTGTCAGTATCCGCTCATCAATGGAGAAGTTTTCCATTACTTACATGCTTCGTCATGAAGGCTAAGCCTCGCTTCCACTTCTCCACGTCGAAGTCCTTCTCGCCGAACCACCCGTTGCCGTCGTCATCGCCGCAACACCAGAATGCCTTCGATACGTGGTTATCCAGATGGATGATTACGCCTTGGCGCGATAACTCCTTTCCAACAGCATCCCACACTTGAAGTCTTGTTGTGTTCTTGGTGAACTGCGGATTCCTCTCCAAAATCGAGTTCAAGACATCTGTTCCGTTCGTTCCTGGGATTGCGTTCAGAACGCTCTTTTCAAGAGTTTGATCTGGGCTGTTCTCAAAGTAGTCATCCACCATCTCGATTGCGAACGGCATGCGGACTGAGTTAAGACCGAACTTGGGGAACCATGATACGATATCCTGCACAGACGAGTGCTGAAGACCTTCTGGGATCATAATCTCTTGGTGACCTGGCCAATTTGTTGACATGAAATGGAAAACATCGCCGTTCGCATCAATAATGTCTCGCCCCTTGGTCGATAGAGGAAGTATCGAAGCTGCTCGCTTTATTGCCGATGGAGGCGCAGCGGTAGCAAGAGATAATAAGAGAAATCCCGTAGTTGCCCTCGTGAACAACATCTTGGACGTGGTCAGGACAAAGTATTGGTAAACTTTGTTGTTGCTAAGGATGCCATCATCTTTATACCGGCAGATCTCAACACGACCATCTACAACCTAAGGCGCGTCGATATTGACGGCCATAGTGATTCCACCTCTACTCATTAGCAACGCTACCAGTACCCCAGGATCCGCAGAAACTACGACGCGGGGGAAATAGTGGGAAGCCCAGCCTCCGTTAGATTCTACAATACTGCCAAGGCTTCAAAACATGGCAACGGAAGGAAACGATACCTCTTCTGGAAGCCCGTTCAAAAAGTCCAAGAAAACGTAGTCACGAGCGCAAAGCCCAGATACCGGGATCAAGACAGGAATGACGTTCAGATCGTGGGCGGGTAGGTAGCGGGCATCGGTACAATGCAGATCCCATGTTTAGCTACACCCCGACCTTTGGACCTTCGTTGCAAGATGACCCGGTATCGATAACGGCCCCACTCCAGTACGCGCGATAGTTCGCGCGTCGCCCGATATATGCTTTTTGGTAAGAGGCAACATCTTGGCTGCTCTTCGCCCTGCCTCCAAGCCTTTCTTTCTACTCAATCGCAATCGAACGTTTTGTAGAATCGTAGCACTTTGACGGATCACTAGTCGTCATCCTACACAACCATTCTTTCGTAGTTAACATACACCATTCGGAAGTTTAGATCGCAAACGTAAGAATGGGGGGCGCTTTACAGGGTGTCAAGATGCCTTCGAAGGCCGCGACGTAAGCCACGGTTCTTGTAAAACCCCCTAGTCTGATACTAAGTTTACCTAGCGTCAAAGATGTAGACCTGAGCCAGATCTATTCGGAAAGTGTAATAGCAAAGATAGTGCAAGTTGCGCAACGAGGCCTAAAACAAGAGGTATGACATGGTCCTTCTACTTTAATCTAAGCGTCTGTATCTAGAAACAAGTCTCACGATTCCAGGCTCCATTAAAGTCATATCCACACACTGTACCCCAAGTGGGCCCAGATGCAGGACCATACGAAGAGCGAGAGGCAGACTTCTGGACGTGCGGATTCTTCCCAGGATGCATATACGCGCTTCTCGAGCGTTCGATGCGATACCCACAAGCCATTGATGTTCCAGAGCACGTCCGACCACAGATCCAAGACCGACTGTTGAAGTTAGGAAGACACTATGGCGTTGCTATCAATCAGATGTCCGGTCGAACAGATACTCACGACATGGGCTTTATCGTCCAGCCTGCCGTGCAAAAAGACTGGGAGTTGACTGGCAACAAAGAGAGCTTACAGTCTGTCGTCAACGCGGCGTATGCACTCGCATCGCGATACGATGACCGGGTGAAAGCAATCAGGAGTTGGGATGTTGCCATCAACGATCGTTACTCAATCACTGACATGTCGACAAACTTCCTCGTCATTATAGATAGCATGTGCAGTAAGCCGCCATCCCCATCCCACCCCCATCTCTTCTCTTACTTACCTTCAAGTTATAGATCTCGACCTCCTATACTTCGTCGGCCACATCCAAAACGATCAATCGCTAATCGACATCGCAACCCAGCACGCCGACTCCATCATCCACGAAATCCTGCGTCCAGACTTTTCCTCCTACCACCTCGTAAACTTCGACCCGCGCACAGGTCGCCCCCAAGCCAAGATGACGAACCAAGGTTGGAAAGACGATTCGACATGGAGCCGAGGTCAAGCCTGGGCAATCATGGGTTTCGCGCAGACGTACTCATGGACAAAAGACGTGAAATACCTATCGACAGCCATAAAATGCGCAGAGTATTTTTTACAACGATTGGAAGAAGGCGAGGGAAAGTGGCACCACCCCATGGTCCCATGTTGGGATTTCGACGCGCCGCAAGATAACCCCTCGGAACCGTTGCGCGATGCGTCCGCAGGCGTGATTACAGCCAATGGTCTCCTCATCATTCACCAAGCACTGCAATCCCTTTCTTCCCCAACCACTCCCCATTACTCCTCCACTACCGATACGAACTTCCTCGACATTGCGCTTCAAATCGTATCTCAGACCCTAGACATGTCCTACGACTCCGATCTAGCATCTTTTGAACCCCCCGCCAAGGCCATGGCAAACGGGAATAGCGTTAGCAGTAGAGCAGTAACATCAGAGCTAAAGATCAAGGAAACGGGCTTTGAGTGTATACTGAAGAATAGCACGACGAACTGGAATGAGCATGCGCATAAGAAGTATGCAGACCATGGGTTGGTGTATGCAGATTATTACCTTTTGGAATTTGGAAACAAGCTGTTGAGGTCCGGGTTACTCTGATGAAATGAGGTCATTGAGCTGTATTTTGAGTTGAAAGGCGGGGGTTTATGGCATCGGTGATGTTGTTATTTTTGCGGTAGTAGCTTGGTACATATAGATGAGCCAAGATGAAAGCAAGCGCAGCAAGCTCCCAAGGAGGAAGAACAGCGCGAAAGACCTGAGGGAGCGAAAATTGTGATTCCTTTTACGTATGCAATAAAACGAGCGTAATACGTAAGGCGTGATGGTATATATACAGCAACATAAAACGAATGTGATGGTGCAAGTGTGCACAATCGTGAGAAGAGACATGTACATAGGAAGAGAGAAAAATGTGACGCAGTCAATGAAAACAAGACCAAATGGCCTAGTTTGTTATCTTCACTGGCTCAAACAGTGACATACTCCATGATAACGGAAGTCACCACTTTGGTCAGCGGATCAGCGGGCGTGGTAGGCTCAGGGGCTTTCTCCGAGATAGCTGGCGCGCTGGAAACTTCAGGCGTGGGAGTTGGAGTTGGGGTTGGAGTTGGAATGGGAGTTGGAGTGGCAGAAGCACCAAGTGTCACATACTGCGTTACGACGGACTCCAAGAACATTGTTTCAGTCTTGGGGTCTGGCACCGCAGCACCAGCGTTGTGTGCAGCATCTGGTGCTTTGTTCCACTCGAACTCGCCGGATACGGCGTTGTAGGATCCACTCGCCTGACCTGCGGGAAGTGTAGAGTTGGTGCCGTCGGGCCCAGGTCCATCATATATAGGCGGATTGCCTTCGATATCATCGTTGTATTCGACATCGCCGTTCCAGGTCGGCACCTCGGTGTCGGACTCTGGAATGCTCACTGGCACATTAAATACGGTAACGTTCAAGCCTGCTGGTGGATTGTTCCGTGGAATCTCGCTAAAGTCTAATGCCTGAATGCGCCAGCTGAACTTTTCTTTGAGATAGGCTTGCACTGTCTCTTTGTCTAGGCTCTTGAGCTCGCCGGATGCATGCTTTTGCGCAAGCTTCTCAGTCAGGCCGATGTTACCCGTAACGATGACTGAGGAGGTCATTCGCGGAGAAGACATGGATGCGAGCTGACCAACATAGTTAGGGTCCGTAGGCCAGTCCACTGGGTTAGAGCTGGGCTCGCCAAGGAACGCGCGAACCGAGTAGGATATCTTGATGTCGGTCGGCATGTTGACTTCACACTGCCAATCAGTAGCCTGTGTCGTGCGGTTGTTGGTGTTGTCTCCTGGAGCCGGGAGCGTCGCGTTGGTATCGCTCAAGCCCTGAGTCTGAGGTTTATACAAGTGATTGATGGACGATGTCAATGTCGCATTGCTCGGGTTGTTCGCGAGCTCAGGGTAGGTATACCCAAAAGAAGTCCAGTTCCGTGAAGTAGTACCAGTCCACATGTCACCGAGAGCATTCATGTGGAACGGTTCTAGTGGCGAAGCAGTTCCAAGAACGCTACCTTTGGCGACGGTGAACGTCCCTGAATATTGTACGGCGTCTTCGATCCAAGTGTCAGGATAGCGGGTTTGATAAATGGCCATGATTCGGTCAACGTTACTACAAGTGATTAACAAAAGTCTCCCTTATTACTTCTGGAAAACATACCAATGATGGAACCAAAAAATGGGGTCGAACGCTGAAATTTCTACTATGCCCATATGGCCCAGTCCGAATACATTGTGCAGACCATCGTGTAGTGTCTCGAAGTTTCCGATCTTGCCACCATTCGCCTTGTTGCTCACTTGGCTGAACGGTTGGTAAGTTGTCAACAACTTATAGAGTATGTTGCGAAGATTGGGTTGTTGTTTGCCAACACGGGCGTTGACATCGCTGTTACGACTGGTCGCATTGGCAGCATATGGATCAAGTGGGTACCGAATAGTGTGGTTCCAGTTCTTGAACTCAAATTCGCTCTACTTGTGTGTTAGCAGCAGTACTCTTCAAGATGAAGAATCCCATGTTGGAATGGTAGGATATACTGAGGAGGCTCACCAAAGCAGCAAAGTCGTCATATTTCAATGGATGGAAGTCGTATCGATACAGCGGGTTAAGAATTTCTCCCACGGTTCCATTGGGAAAGGTGACAGTAACAGTTCGGCTACGGACGTTTTCAGGTACAACACCTTCCTGGCTGTTCGGCGGATCCATTGCCCAGTCCCAGTAGGGAAGGCGTACTCGATGCGCGATATCCAAAGCCTGGTTACGAGCCTCACCGATAGGATACTCATTGGCAACGTCGACAGCGCGATCATGGAGAACCTGCTCAAATAGCGCGAGATACGGTCGGTGCCAGGGACCGAACATGCTAGACGTGTGAGGACTGTACCCCTTCATCTCTTGGCCAGCTGTTCCGTTTACGTTGTCCCATTTTTGGAAAGGCACTCCGTGTATCCCTAGATGGTGTTAGTGAATCTCTCTAGTAAAAGCAGGGATGTCATACCTGCGACCTTGTAGTAAGAGATCTTTTGACTCTGGTCCATAGCCTGGAAGCGAGCAAACGCCTGGATAAAGATATTCCATAATTCCGCGTCTTTCTCAAGCTCACGAAGTTCCTGTCGCGGCTGCACTCCGGTTCCCTGCACCCCGACAACACTGAAGTAGCTGTCATCTGCCTTTGCAACTCCGCACGAAGGGCCATTGGTCGAGTTGGATACAGCTTGCACGCTTGCTAGAAACGAGAGTAATATTGCAAGACCAGTGAACGTAGAAAAGAATAATAGCATGTTGGCCAGCCGGTAACGAAAGAAAGAGATCGTCAAGATCTAAAAGAATGAAGGTGCAACAAGTTGCTGAGGAAAAGACTGAATGTAACTGGGACTAAAAGAAAGAATGCGCAAGTGATGCTGTGATGTGCATCTGGAGAGCGACATGATCAGGTATATAGGATGCCCATAAAATGAATGGCCAATCGCACAACCCACTGCCCTGCTCCTTGTGCATAACGTACCGGGCTATACTCCTGGTACTTCATGCGTAAAACTATCCACTCTCTCACAATATGTATTCGGCACGGCACATGTGCCGTTGTTTCCTAGTGTATCCTTGCATGTAGGGTGATGTTCAAAACATGTTTGGTTTCCTTGCATGAAAGTGCCAAGGATAGAGGAGCGCGAAGAACGCAGGTAGTGAGAACACCAGGCAGATGAATCGTTGAATCTGTCTGGAGAAAGCCGTTCTATTTGACGACTCCAGTATAGCTGTGCTCAACCGTCGATTCAACCGTCAAAGCCAAGTAGGCTAAGATGCAGCGAAGGCGGTTAAAGGATATCGAAAAATCGTCTCAGTTCCTTTGAAGAATCGCAAACTCGGCTACTGGCATGAGCTGAACATCTCTCATCAGAGCCGGACACTGATTGATTCTGTAACGTGGGGAAGCTGTGTGATGTTAATTGTCTGAGATGGCAGGGCTGCGGCACAGACCACCACGGCATGGTGCGACGCTCACGGAGAGCAAATCGACCAGCAGCGGAAATTCAGGTACCTGTCACATTCGGATGTGGAGGTCTGATAGGGAATATGCGATAAATTCTTGTCGGCACGTGTTGATTGCTAGCCGATAGAATTGTGTGATCAAGGTGTTGTGGGGATGTACTTTATACACTTTCCATAGTGTCAGGAGGCATCGAATCATCGATATCACTGCTTGGGAAGGTCCGCCTCGTGTACTTGTCTTGTTTCGCCGCGCTTCCTTTCCTCTTCCGTGAGCCCGCAGTATTTGAAGCGATGTGCATATTTGCCCATTTCTTGACCCTCTTGAATGTTTCAACTATTGACGTTGGTAATCTGCCAAGCTGAGCAGGTGAGATGCCGTTGCTTCTCGTCAAGACGTCAATAGCCGTTCGAGCACGTGTGATGGCTGGGTTTAGAGATTGACCAAAGACGGTGTCACCGAACGACGTCAGCGCAATGTTCCGCAGGAGAAGTATATCGCCAATTTTGATACCTTCGAGCGTTGGAAGGAGCTGATTTTGGATATTGTTATGTTCGCTATTCGACTCTCGGGGTGGGCGCAGCCAAAACGTGACCTTGAAGCCTGAGTGTGTGTCATCCGCAACGATAATCTCCCATAGGTTCATCTTGTATCCACCTTTCCGCACGAAAACTTCTTTTTGTTCGGGAGTCGCTGTTACAGCGCATATGAAGTTGGGTGTAGGCGTTTGGGGGTAGATCGCCCGTAAGCGTTGTGCGCTGGGTAGTGAACCAAGGGATGTAATGGCCATCTTGGATGGAACCTGAATGACCAGAGTGTGCTCATCGACTTTGCTCGGACTACTGAGCTCAGATGATGTAGTTCCGAAAGAAGTAGTCATAAACGACGAGGAGCTAATAGTCTGATCCGCCATATCGTCTGGCAAGACTTGGGACGACAATAAGGTATCGTGAAAGATGAGCGAATGCTCAAGGAAACCATCTGTGGCTATTGAGGGATTCTCGAAGGCGACTGTGGATTCAAGGTGAGTGGTGTCTTCCTGTAGGAACGACACAGACCGACTCACTTTGGGGAGCGAAACGTCTGACATGTCGCGACCTAGGACACTTCCTGGAAGAAAGGGTTGTGACCATCCGGTTCGAAGTCGGGAGTCCTTGGGTGGAAGACTGCGCCACTTGGAGGCTGGTGTGGAGTCATCGGCAGATGCAGTGACGCTTGACATGGCGTCAAAGGGATGACATTCTTCAACTGCTAAGAGTTTATCATCGTCGAAGTCTAGATGTTCGTACAACGGCGCCCCATTGAGCATTTTGAGCCACATGCTGCACGAGTGACGTGTCTACGCGTATGTGTTGAATCGACGCGTACTCGGCAAAAGCTATGGTGACAAGGTGATAGCTTCACAAGAATAGCAGCTATCTTTCGAGTCAGATGAGCGCAGGTGAGACGTGAGCGATATGTGAGCCGAGTAGAGGTTGAGGAAGTCGGACAAGGTGAGGAAGTCCGGGCCTTGTGTAACTAAATCCGAGCATGGCTGTCGCGTCGTGTACCGAGGTGGACGGCGTACCGAGGTGGACGGCGTAACGCGCATAACGGCGTAACGCGCACCCCCACCAAAACAACACTACCTTTCAACACCTAATAACTCCACTAATATAGATCTAATCTAGGAAGCAATTAATAAAATTAATTTGCGTGCACTAGGCGCATCTTTTTTATATACAAAGTTTGTAGAGAAGTATAATGTAGTACAATTTATACTTTTTTAAAGATACTAAGGTGTTTTAACCTTACGCAACCTTAAAGCTTAAAATTAATAAGCTCTCTATCTACAATAGGAGCTAGAGCTTCTACAGTATATTAAATAGCTTACTAAGCAAAGCCTTCTACCTACACAAGTTATAATATAAAATTTTGCCTTACAGATTGCAAGGAAAGAAGTTAAAGTATACTAAGTTAATTGCTTTGTCTACTAGTACCTTAATAAGCTTGTTTTAAGATAGACAACAGGTATAAATAACAATTGCTACTAGGCTAATTTTAAGAAGAAGTATAGCTTATACCTCAATCTCCTACGCGAGAAAATTAAGCAGTAATACATTTAGGCGCGTTACATATACAATATAGATAAGAAAGGCTTCCTCTTTAGTATCTTAGGACGATTAAAGAGGATCTTTAGTAAGCCCTTATATAAGCAGAGAAAAAGGAGGAGTACTATTTAAAATAGCTTATAAGAGTAGATAATACTCTTAGCCTGCATCTGCGCTAATAGATCTTATCTAGCGCCTACCTTTATTTATCAATTAACCTTAGGAGTGATACAGGACACCTAGTTACAAGCTTTTAATTTTAAGACTTATTAAGTTTAAATCTCCTTATTACTTTCTAGCTAGATAAACAAGAATATTAGTCTTGTGTAGCTTAAATAGGTTTTTAATCGCGATACTAAGGTAAAAGTTTAATTCTTTTATTAATTACTTATTCTAGACAGCTATAAATCTTACTTTCCTATAGATTTTATTAAGTACTGTAATTAAAACAGGATTCTTCTCGCAGTTTATCCTCCTTATTTAACCTACACGCTGCAGCCTCTTAATGTTACCCTGTTCAAGCCTCTCTCATCAGCTTACTAGGCTGAGATATCTAGATTTCTAGAGAGAAACCAGAGCCTCACCTTAATAAGTAAGAGGGATTTCTTTCACCTCTTCTACTAAGCCTAGCAGGCCTCCTTTAAGGAGATAACAATCCTAAAGGCCTTTAAGGCTACAGGCCTCTTAACTTTAAATCCTAAGGTTATATTAAAAAAGTTTAGTATTAAAAGCCTTTTAAGCAATAGTGAGTCCTTAAGCTTAAGTACCTTAAATTAAAGAAAAGTTAAACGCCTCCTGCATGAGGTAGTTAAAGATCTAGGTAATAAACAAGCTTAAAGGCTAAGCCAGGTTTATTACTAAATCTTAACTTAAAAGACCCTCCTTAAGCATAAAGTTAAGAGCCTACGCGAGGCTCTAGTTAATAGAAAAACGCGCAGGAAACGAGGTAGGTCTCTCCTACTCCAGGAGCCTAAGGAGTACTAAGGTAGAGCTATAGTCTGGTCTCCAAGGAAGGTAAAGGAGGCACGTAATTACTAGCAGCTCTAGGAGCGCAAGGAGGAGCAGTGTTATGAACCTGGAAGAGAGGGGGACACTAACTATGTAAGAAGGATAGTGGCAGAAAGAGACCCTAGACAACCTAGACAAAGGGCAGGCCTTTGTGTACTAATAGATAACGCCACCCTGCAGCAAGCACGTAATCCCACGCTCTTAGCAAAAAGCCTTTATAAGACAAGTTATGCGTGTCTTACAATGTTTTATAAAGTGCTACGTTGCTTTACACTTAGAATAATATAAAACGGATAAGATATTATAACATTCTTTAAGTATATAGCTTAAACACTAAACTTATATAGCTTAGTGTGTTTAACTTTGTACAAAACTCTAGTATATAATTTAAAAATTATACTTTATTCTTAACTTCTTGTAATATTACATTAATTTCCTAATTGTGCTATTACACCAACGTTGTTTATTGCACTTACTTATTCCCAAGAATTAACTCATAGATTATCTTTAGACAATTTTTACACTTTAAATATCTTTAAGATAAGTAATACTGCTACAGACACCTCTGCTAATTCCTACACTAGAGGAACTACAAGCTGCGCCAACAAGCCTAATGTTATTATAGCAATTGTAGCAAGCTTAAGGCTTAGCTTTTCTAGGTTAACAGATACTTCTATCTTAAAGAACACAGGATCAAGAACAACAATAAAGTTGTCCTAGCCTCTACGTATCTCTAAGGAGATGCAGAGAAATAAGCCAACTCAATTTTTTAATGCTACATAGACAATTTTATTATAAACGCTAACAACACTGCCTTAGTTAAAGACTAGGACACCTTTAAAACAAAGATGTAAGAAATATTCTTAATTTTTATAGAATTTGTAGTTGTAGAGCAGAAAATTTAGAAACGATTTATTTTTAAGGTGTCAAAGGTGGTGGTTGTTGTTGTAGTCAAAATAGGTTTTCCAAAAAAGTGAAAAGCAGCTACTCTCTACTAATTAGTCGCAAAAGTCAAAAAAAAGATTGTGTGTAGTCAACGAGATTCGAACGATGGGTGGATGAGTTCTAGGAGGAAAGCTCAGACCACCGAGCGATAATCAGGGTCGAAAAAATTTGCTAAGGTACCAAAAAACGACACCAGTTGAAACGTGTCCAACGGCGATTGCCAGCCTATGGCTGGTAATAGGATTACAGTAGGATTGCAATAGGATTGCAACATGATGCGATGGAGGAGGGAATTAAATAATATTACAATAACTTAGTACATAGTTACTGAAGTAATATAAAGACAATAAAACTGATTAAGAGCAGTTACAAGTTTCTAAGAATAAAGAACAAAGTTACTACTTTTATTGCTAAATGCGCAGACTGTTAGAAGAATAAGCACAGTATACACGCACTGTATAAAGAAATATAAGTAATAGAGCTACCTAACGCACTGTAGTTAGAAATCTTTATAGACTCTGTTATAGGTTTACTAGTCTTAAAAAGGCTCTGTTACTTAAGTATTTTACAATGCAGTTCATGTAGTAGTTACTTAACTTACAAAACAAGCTAAGTACATTGCTTTTTAAAAGGATTTTACAGCAGTACAGCTTGCATATATTATTAAAGATTAAATTATTAAATATTACAGCATACTAAAGTCAATTATTAGTAACAGAGACAAGCTCTTTACTTTAGACTTTTAGACAACATTACTTGCTGCAATTAAAATTTAAAAAAAGCTATTAATAGCCTATTATCTGCAGACAGACAGATGAACTAAGTAAACAAATTGCACAATAAAAGCATACTTAAGAATATATGCTTACTAACAATAAAATAGTTAGGTACTATTACTACTTATAGCACAAATAGCATACAACAACAATCTTTTAGAATTTATAAGACAGACTCTGTTCTACGTAAACTACAAGAGACACTTAAATCTCTTTATATGTACATTTCTAAGCTAGAAAACAGAAGCAGCTATCGCTACAGCTAATAAGCTAAAAACAGTACACAAGTTACTTGAAACAACACTCTAGAAGGCACAACGCTAAAGCATTTTATATATTAACTAAAAACAAATATTAGTATTTTAGCTAAAGAAAAGGAATAAAGTTAATTTGCTTACGAAGAATCTTTGCACTAAGCGACTAAGCAAAAAGCTTAACAACGTAAAATTTAGACTGTTTTTAATTCTAGACTAGAAGGGACTAGTTACATATACACTTAACCTTCTACTAGACACAAAATTCCACCTAAAATTCTATGTAAACATCTTGGCACTAGCAAACCTAGAGACACTACTCTATAGAACTTTTTATTATAAGATAAAAAAAGAATATAAATTTCAAGTTAAGGAAATACTTATATACTAGAACAACAAGAACAGAACTAAATGCCTAGTTAAAAAGTTAGGTCACCCTAACAGCAAAAATATATAAGAACTAGACACGAACTTTATAAACTACCGCTAGCTGCTTACGTAGTACTATGCAACCCTACTAAGAAGTTATTAAAAGTAGAATTACTCTCAAGATAGGTTAGAGAAAAGGTACCCTAATTTATGGCTAGGGTACTAGGCATTAGCCTACTTTTAAGAATGCTAACCTTGCGGTTAATCTTCTCTGCAGCCTTTAGAGCCTTAATCTTATCTACAAACTTTCTTAACTTCTTTATTAGCTTCTATTCGCAACGCGCTAACACTTTCTGCTGTTTACAAAGGCAATTCTTTTTTGCACACGCCGCTAACAACGCTTTAAGCACTATGTACTCTGCTGCATTAGCCTTGAACTTCTGTTGTTTTAATTAATTTAACTTCTAGTCTAGGTTTAAATAATCTAGCAAGGGAACCTCCGCCGGCACACACCCTTTTACACTATTTCTGTTATAATTTTTACACGCCTTCTTTAACGAAAAAATTTAACACTTTAAATTACTTTTTCAAAAATATTTGCAGGAAACTATAGCAAGTTTTCTAATACTGTTTATGCAATTACGGATAGCGTGACAGTAAGCAGTGCTGCAGGAAACTATTAAGCTAATTTATAAAAACATAAACAAAAGAAGGAGAGGATAGTATTACAAACTTAGAAGAAAGAGGGACACTAACTATGTAGGAAGACTAGTGGCAAGAAAAGACTTTAAATCACCTAGACAAAGGGCAGGCCTTTGTATACTAATAGATAACGCCACCCTGTAGCAAGCACGTGATCTCACGCTCTTAGCAGAAAGCCTTTATAAGACAAGTTACGCGTGTTCTACAATGTCCTACAAAGTGCTATGTTGTCTTATACTTAGGACAATGTAAAATACATAAGACATTATATGTAATTTTTTTTAAGTATATAGCTTAGACATTAAACTTTTATAGCTTATTGTGTTTAACTTTTGTTGGAGTATTGACGTGCGCAACATGCGGATCACCCTGTTAATCAGGTGATCCTAGTAAGCTAAACACGTGACGATCGCGCTAGCGCCTATATATACGGTCCAGATTATCTTATTCCTCTTTAGTAGTTATTGGTCACTTTGTTGTAGCACTTAGTCAATCAATGTACTTATTCCACTCCTTCTAATTAAGCAATTGCTCCGTTTCAGCTCCCACAGTTATAAGCGCAGCCGCTTAATTATAGTTTTAATTCCTACTGCGCAATTAGCAAGCTATAAGGTTAACTGTATAATTAGCATTTTACTCTCCTCTATTCTCCTACAGTATAGCTAGCAGATTGCTACTGCTGCTGTACCTCTCTTATTAATTATACGATTAACCTCTTTCTAATACAAGCTACTTAGCTACCTACTAACTAACTAATTAATTTGTTGTTAATTTAATAATAACTTACGTTGTAATTCTACATAAAGCATTTTATCTTAAGATAGACCTTACTAATACACTGCTTGTTGCCTTAGGGGTAATCCTTAAGGCTTAATTAGATTAGCTAACTTAGTTTGCTCTATTAAGGCTACACTACTTAGAGAAAGGCATCTAGAATTAGGTTGATCCTAATCTCCCGGACGTACCCTTAATAGATTACCAAAAGCCACAGTATCTAGAACTGCCTAAGAATATTAAGCAGCTAGTTGCTCTATTACCTAGCGCTAGCGCATAAATACAAGAGGACTATAAAATTACTTAACACAAATACAAGGCTTAATTACTTAATGTTAAGTATAAAAAAGATAATTACAACAAGCTAGTTAACAGGTACAAAGTACAAGCTGCTTAATAGATAAGAAAAGTTGCTAAAATTACTAATGTTAAAGACTAGATTAGCAAGACAGTTTATCTAGACCTGCTCTTAAATGCTTTAATAAGCATAATTACTTAGAACCTTACTAGTCTTTAAGCCTAGGTAGAGATTCTAAAAAAGAATCTTGCACCTATAGATTAGAATACTTACAGAGGGGTGACAAAAAAAAAGATGTTAAAAAAGTTATAGTTTTTAAAGCTTTATATTTCGACAACTAGAAGTACTATACCCAAAAGAATTAGTGATTTGGAAAGCCAATATCTTCCTTTTTAAGTTGGGTGGCTTAGTAAGCTGCTTAGTCAGCACAGTCGTCCCTGTAAGCTTGCTTAAAATAAGATGAAAAAAAAGTAAAAATAGATTTCAGTATAACTTTTTTATAATTGTATAAAAACACGCTAAGAAAAAAATAAGTTTAATAAGCTTATATAAGTAAAACGTAAGCGTATTTTAGAGGCTTACATCTTAATTCCTTAGAGTTTAATAAAAGGGTAAAAAATAGGGTTGCTTACGTAAGCGCTAATTACGTAATAGCTTAGTAAGCTTTTAGTATATTAACTCCTCTTGTTTATCCTAACTTGCTTTCTTTATAATACCTCTTCTATGTCTTGCAAACTTTCCTAATTTGAGCAAGAAGTTTATACTTTATATCTACAAAACAAGCCTATTTCTTTAATTAGTAATATACTAGAAAAGTCCTCTAGAAGTATTACTAATACTCTTTATTAAATAAAACCAAAAAAGGCTCCTTTATCTACTTTTAGGCCTTAAAAAGGTCGTCCTACAAAGATCTTAAATAAAGCAAAAGAGTGCTTAATAGAGACCTTACTAAAAGCCTTAAAAAGACAAATTAACGTCTTTTAAAAGAAAATAGTCTAGATCTTTCTATTAGAAGCTTACAACGCTTTTTAAAAAAGGAGAACTATTCTGTTAATATTTCTTAAAAAAAGACGCCTTTAGACGCTAAAAAGGCTTATAATTGTTATATTTACGCTAAGCAATTACTTAAAAACCTTAAAAATATCAACTTTAGTAAAGTTATATTTTCAGACGAGTCTGCTATTAAGCAAGGGCACAGTGCTAGGATAGAATACTATTAATCATAGTAAAATTATAGGGTTAGAAGGAAAATAGTTTCTACAACTAACATAAGTAAGTTTAAAAAAACTCTATTTACCTAAAAAAAACTTTAATATATTTATTATTTTTCTATTATTCTAATCTATTTTTAGCACGCTTACTAATTAAGTTATAAGTTAAGATATTTCTATCTAAGTTTAGAAGGCGATTTAGATAAGTAGTAGATCTAAATTAGTAGTAATTAAAAGCCCGTTAATTACTACTCCTTTTAGGAGTTTAGACTATATTAAAAAAATTCTTATTCCTATAGTAAAACCTGCAATAAAAAAAAGTAAGTTACATATACTTCTTTTTCCTACTTAGAGACTATTTACTCTATATTTATATTATAAAGTAGCAATCTTTTTTTACATAATTAAAGGAATTACTAACCTCTATATAGGCTAGAAGTTTTAACAAGATAACGCTAAGATTTATAAAACTCTAGAAGTTTTATCTTAGTTTTCTAGGAATAGGATATTGCTTTTTAAGCATCCTACTTATAGTCCTAATCTAAATCCTATAGAAAACGTGTGGGCTTTGCTAAAAACGCTTTAGCTAAAAAGCTTATTACTTCTTTAGGTATAAGAAAGAGTAAAGTATAGCAGCCTTTAAGGCTGCTATAAAAGAGGAATAGGATTAATTACCTTAAAAGGCGATTAATAATTGTATTCTATCTTTACTAAGGCGTTATTTAGACGTTAAAGAAGCTGAAGGCTAGTATACTAAGTATTAGTAAGCTTTCTTTGTTATTTATTTAGAAAAAACCCTAAAAACAAGCTCTTAATTACTACTTAATAGTTTTTTTTACAATTCCCTTCAAACTTACACATAGATGAGTTTAACTAGTATTATTTAATATATATACTTTATAGCGATTTTTACACCTTTAAACAAAAGTTATTTTGTTATTTATTCTTAAGTTTTTTTATCTTTATTTTCACTGCGAAAGTTGAGCGCAAAAGTGCCTACTAAGCAGCTTACTAAGTAGCCCAATTTAAAGAAGAAGATCTTGGCTTTCCAAATTACTAACTATTTTGGGTATAGCCCTTCTAGTTGTAGAAATATAAGGCTTTGAAAACTATTACTTTTTTGACATCTTTTTTTTTGTCACCCCTCTGTATAATACAGAGGGGTGACAAAAATAAAAAGTTGTCAAAAAAGTTGTTATATTTAAAGCTTTATATTTCTATTGCTAGAAAGGCTAGACTAAAAAAGGTTAGTGATTTGAAAAGCCAGGAACCTCCTCTTCAGGATAGGCTGCTTAGTAAGCTGCTTAGTAAGCACGATCGTGCTTGCAAATTTGCTTGAAATAAGACGGAAAAAAAATAAAAAAATGATTTTGTAATGACTTTTTTTTGAACGTGTAAAAATCGCTAAAAATTAAATATATTAAAAAAACACTGTTAGCAGTTTTCTCTGTGAGAGTTTCAAAGTAATAGCATTATTAATTATTAGTTCATAGTAAAAAGCTTGTTTTAGAGTTTTTCCAAGATAATTATTTAAAATAGCTTACTAATACTTAGTACACTAGACCTTAGCTTTTTTATTAGCTAAATAACACTTTAACTACAAAACAGTATAAATGTTAACTGCTTTTTGTAAAAACTAACCTGTTTGTAATACTATTATTTTATTATGTTAAATAGTGTACTATTTTTATACTATAACACTACTTTATAGTAAACTTAATCTACTATAAAACTAAATTTAAGTTCATATTTAAAAGTTTAACAAGTCTTTGCTTAATATAAATATAATAATAATAAGTTTTTTTTAGAGTTTTAAGGCAATATTCCCTTAAAAATTATATTAAAATAGATATCTTTTTTTAAGAAGTTTTGTAAGCTTTTAATTAAGAAATAAAAACTATTTTATTTTATAAGTTTGAAATTTTTTTTTGGTTCTTTTAGTAAGGTTTTTATTAAGTATTTTTAAAACCTTAAACAAGATATTAGTAAGACGGCCTAGTTTAGGCCTAAAAGTAGTTAAAAACGCTATTTTTTAAATTTTATGTAATAAGGAGTATTAGTAATACGTTTAGGAAACTTTTTTAGTATATTACCATACTAGGAACTAGGCTTATTTCATAATTAGAAAGAAATAATTAAGTATTTAAAATAACAAGAATTTTAAGCTATAAAAATAATACTATTAAAAAAGTAAGTTTTGTAAAATTAAAAAAAGTTAATATACAATAAGATTGCTAAGCTATTACGTAATAAGCTATTACGTAATTAACAATTACGTAAGCAACCTCTATTTTGTTCACCCTTCAATTAAACTCTGAGTCAATAAGATATAGGCCTCTCAATTCTGCTCACATCATGCTTACGTAAGCTTATTAAACCAAGATTTTTATTAGCAATTTTTACACGTTCAAAAAAAAGTTATACTAGAATTAAGTATTTTATTTTTTTCTCTCTTATTTCAAGCAGGATTACAGGCGCAATAGTGCTGACTAAGCAGCTTATCAAGCAGCCTATTTTAAAGAGGAAGTTCTTGGCTTTTCAAATCACCAACCCCTTTTGGTCTAGCCCGTCTAATTATAGAAATATCAAGCCTTAAAAATAACAACTTTTTTGACATCTTTTTTTTTGTCACCCCTCTGTAATTAAGGAAGATTACAACTAGTAGTATACTACTTAAAAAAGATAACTAGCGCTTAAAGCAACTACAAAATATATAACAAGAAATTACTTATAATTATTTACTGCTTATCTAAGTAAGATGCTATGCTACGCTCTTTAAGGAAGTTCCTAGTTATAATAGACTACAAAAACCTAGAGTATTTTAGAAAGCTTAGGCAGCTTTGTAAAAAATAGATAAGATAAGCCTAATTCCTTAGTAAATTTCCTAACATAGAAATAACCTACAGGCCTAGAGTTAATAACTCTGGAGCTAATGCCTTATCTTAGAGATAATAAATTATATCTATAAATAGTCTAAATTCTTAAATTTCAAGAAAGTTCTTATAAGTCTTTAAACTATCTACTGTAACAACTCTAGAAATAGAGGAATAAGAAGAAGAAGAGACTCTTGGAACCTTTAGCTATAAAAGCTATCCTGCAATAGTACTTTAGGAATAGATAGATCTAGAGAAGCTTTAGAACAAAGCTAAAGAAAAGAATAATACGTACTAGCTAGCCTAGAAAGCAGTTAGCAAAGAAGAATGCTCATTTCTAATAAAGCTAGACTTTAAGCTTTCTATTTCTAAATACTAATTAGATAATTCTAGAAACCTGCTATACTGTAGTTAAAAATAGGTACTAAACAACAAACTTTTACACACTAGAATTATCTATAATATCTACTATTCTAGAGCTCTAAGGTATTTAGGAAGAAACTTTACCTACTAAGTAGTTATAAGAGAGTACTTTTAGCCCTCTATTAGCTAAATAGTAAAGTAATATATTAGAAACTGCTTAGTATGTAGAAGAACAAAACTATAGAGAGATAGCTTATAAAGATTATTAAAGCCTTTACTAATTCTAGAGCGTATTTAGAAAGAAATATTAATTAACTTTATTATTTATTTTTTAAGGTGTCAAGGGTGGTGGTTGTTGTTGTAGTCAAAATGGGGTTCTAAAAAAGTGAAAAGCAGCTACCTTCTACTAATCAATGGCAAAAGTCAAAAAAAAAGATTATGTGTAGTTAACAAGATTTAAACAGTAGGTGGATAAGTTCTAAGAGGAAAGCTTAGACCACTAAGCAATAATTAGGGTTAAAAAATTTGCTAAGGTACTAAAAAATGACACTAGTTAAAACGTATCTAACGGCGATTGCTAGCCTATAGCTAACAACAGGATTACAGTAGGATTGCAATAGGATTGTAACATAATGCAATAGAGGAGGGAAAGGACATGTACGTACTGTAGCAGGAGCCTACAATACTTTATAAAGCTGCTACTTCTTACCTACTACTTCTTACCTTTTAAATAGTACTATATATAAATAATTTGTATACAATACGCTGTAATAGTATACAACTTCTACCATAAGTATCTCCTTAACCTTAACTCTTATTTAAAGATAAGAAGCTTTCTTGTTGTACACCTAGCCCCTAAACTAGTCTAGCTTAAGCTAATTATGTAGACACCTAAGTTTATTAAGTATCTATAAACTTAGCCTCTTTAGGACTTTATAATTATATGTTAGAGTATTGACATGCGCAACATGCGGGTCACCCTGTTGAGCAGGTGATCCTGGTAAGCTGAACACGTGACGATCGCGCTAGCGCCTATATATACGGGCTGGATCGTCTTATTCCTCTCAAGGAGTTATTGATCACTTTGTTGTGGCACTTAGTTGTTTAATACACTCATTCCACTCCTCCTAATTAAGCAATTGCTCCTTTTCAGCTCCTACAGTTATAAGCCCGGCCGCTTAATTGTAGTTTCAATTCCCACTACGCAATTAGCAAGCTGTAAGGTTAACTGTTTAATTAGCATTTTACTCTCCTTTATCTCCTATAGCACTAGCTAGCAGATTGCTGCTGCTGCTGTACCTCTCTCACTTATTAATTATACGATCAACCTCTTTCTAATACAAGCTACCTAACAACTAACTAATTAATTTGTTGTTACCTTAATAATAACCTACGTTGCGATCCTACACGTAGCATCTTATCTTAAGATAGACCTTACTGATACACCGCTTGTCGCCTTAGGGGTGATTCTTAAGGCTTAATTAGACTAGCTAACCTAGTTTACTCTATTAAGGCTACACTGCTTAGAGAAAGCTATCTAGGATTAGGTTAATCCTAATCTCCTAGACGTACCCTTAATAGATCACTAGGAGCCACAGTATCTAGAACTGCCTAAGGATATTAAGCAGCTAGTTGCTCTATCACCCAGCGCTAGCGCTTAAATACAAGAGAACTATAAGATTGCTTAACACAAATATAAGGCTTAATTACTCAATACTAAGTATAAGAAGAATAATTACAATAAGCTAGTTAATAGGTACAAGGTACAAGCTGCTTAATAGACAAGAAAGGTTGCTAAGATTACTAATGTTAAGGACTAGATTAGCAAGACTGTCTATCTAGATCTACTTTTAAACGCCTTAATAAGCATAATTACTTAGAACCTTACTAGCCTTTAAGCCTTAGTAAAGATCCTTAAGGAGGATCTCGCACCTACAGATTAGAATACTTAATATTTAATTAGGGCGCAGTATAGATTACACCTTAATAAGGCTTGCTAAGGATAAATAGGTCCTAAGTAATAGTTTACTAAGTAGCAGCTACTGTATTATCAAGCAATAATCTACTTACTTCCTAAGGTTGTTAGGCTATTAGCAATTACTAATTTTTTAGACGCCTTAGGCACTAAGATTACACTAGACTAGTCGCGCAAGAAGCAAAATAAGCTAGTATAAGTAATAGCGCTTGGGAAAGCTTAGTTAACCCTTAATAATTTAGGAAAGATCTTTAGTGTTTTGTTACAGGATTAGTTAATTACTTCCTTAAAAGGAAAAGGACACACAGTGTTCTAAACTAGATCTAGATTAGGGGTAGCTTAACAGTCTACTAGCGCTAATAACTTAAAGTTAAATAAGGGTAGTAAGTAATTACACCTTTGCCCTTGCAAGGCTAGTAAAAGGCCTATAAGTAAGCATTTCTAGACACTGCGCAACTGCTATCAACTTTAAACTACAGTTACTAGATTAAGCCCTCCTAGTAGTATACTAATTAAACTGTTAGACAACAACAAAAAGAAGATCCTTAAGCAATAGAATAGTGATAAATAGGCAACCTTACGTACCTAGATTAAGAAAGAAGGCTAGAAAGCTAGCACTAGTGGATTAGCTACTAATAAGTTAAGTAGATCCTACCCTAGCTTATTAGTTTTAGCATTAATTAACCTAAAGGACTTTATTAAGGAAATTAGACTAAATGTATTTAGCGCAGCCTTTACTCCTTATGCCCTGTCCCTCTGCACGATTATAGATAGTGGGTTAGTAGTCTACTTAGTTAATACTATAAATTATATAGTACTAGGCACCTTTAGTAAATACGCTGAGGACAAAACTGTTAAGGCAGACACTTAAATTATACTAGTCGCTAGTATAGGAAACAGGCTGCTTAAGAACGTCCTGCACAGCAAGGCTAGCCCTAAGACAGCTAATCTTCTGCTTACTAACGTTAAGGTTGTACTAGGTTTTTATGTTAATATTGTATTAGAAGCACAGCTTAAGCAGGCAGGCATTTAGTATTTAGGATATAATTATACCTTGCAATTTAAAATAATTAAGAAGAACGTTGTCTTAATTAACCTTAAGTGTTACTTTGATCTCTTATTTGTTAAATATAAGCAACTTACTTATTACCTTACTTAACTACTACTTGTAAACGCTATATTGTAATTAAGGAAACCTTAGTTGCGTACTAGCAATAAGGACCTATAGCATTAATAATTAAGACACCTAGGACAACAAGCTATTAAAGCATTAGTCTGCTTAGCGTAGAATGTTAAGATTACTAGCAAGAAGCTATTAGAATATAAATACTGCGTAATAGCTTATGCCTTGCAAGTAATCTTGCAGCGACTAAGGGAGAGATTACTACAACCTTTTTATAGGATCTTATAAGATCTGTTTAATTTCCCAACTAGTCGGCTGCTTAAGAAATAGGCACTAATTATTAAGGAAGACTACTTAGGTAAGCTGTACAATTACAATATCTAGTTAAAGATACTAAACAATATTATGTCTGTAATTAAAGGCTTTGCTGCAAGGATTAAGAAGAAATATTAGCAGAAGATTGTAGAGATCTATTAAGATAACAATACTGCTACACTGCCTTAGAGAGGGCAATTAAGATATAAGGAATAGGCTATAGAGAAAAAGATTGTAATTAAGACGCCACTGCTATATACTTATAAGCCTAATAGCTTAGCGGAGAGAGCTAGTTAAGAGCTAATTACAAAGGCTATTAAGATGCGCATAAGCGCTAATCTACTAGCTAAGCTTTAGCTAGTAATTATAGATGCGGTGGCTTACCTATATAGAATAAGCTCTACTAAGATCTATAGCTACTAATCCCCTAACTAAGTACTTAAAGAATAGTTTAGAAAATATTTCTAATATTATTAACTACCTAAGATTAGACACTAGACTACTAATCTACGCCTAGACTAGAGTGGAATCTATGCCTATAGCTGCCGAGCTTATTCTTTAAACAAGGAAAAGGCAGCTAGGCGTAATTATTAAGGATTTAAGGTTAATCCTTGCGGCTATATTAGTTATTTAGTTAGTTATTAAGCCTCTAATATATACTATATATAGGTACTAACACTTAATTAGGTGATTACTACTTGTAATGTAACCTTTAATAAACGTTAATTCTACAAAGAAGATTGCGAGGAAGAGCTGTTAAGGGATTAAGTAATTAAGATTATAGAAATCCTTTACAATAGTGAGCTAGTTAATCTAGGAGAGGATTTGGACCTCTCGCCTATTTAAGGAAGGGCGGATTAGGATACGCAGCTAACTACTAAAGACCTTAGAGGTAATCTATCTACTATCTTAAGTAGTAAGGAAGGCCTACCTACTAAAGATAAAAGTAGATTAGAAGACGCTAAGCAAATAGAGTATAAGGCTAGTGCACTATTAAGAACTTGCTTAGATTAGCAGCAAAATACTAGTCTTGCTACCCTAGAACTAACTTCTAAACTAGAGACTCTAGGGAGCGACGACGCGATTAATTGCAGAGTTATTAATAGTTAAACAGCATTACGTATGATAAAAGGAGCTAATCTATTAATACTTAGAGGTAGAGAGCCTCTTTTAAATAAGCCTAATAACTTATTACTAGTCTAACAGTCTGTGCCTAAAGACTCTAACGCGCTAGCTTGTTGTAATAGAACACCTGCTTAGGTAAGTAGGATAGCAGGGCGTAAATTATCTTAAGATTTAAGATCTTAGGCCTTAAATAGCAGACAAGGTAAGTAATTATAAGCTTAACCTCTACTTATAAGACGTAGTGCTAGGATTACAGGCAAAAGTCTAAATTAGCCTACAAATTGTTATCTTCTACTACGTAAGCTAGGTAGCGGGCGTAAGCATAAAGACGCAACCTAAGATTCTAACAATTAACTAAGGAGTAGAAGCATAGGTAGTATTAATGCATTAATTGCAGATTATAAGGATCTATTATAGAATAATTATTGTAATACCTACCTGCTAGGTTTGTAAGTAACCTAGGAAGACTAAGCAAGCTACAAGACTCTTAATTACGTAGTTATAGTAGCTTTGCTTACTAAGTATAAACTAAGTATAGGAAATGCTTAACCGCATTGCAACAATTTACGTAAACTGCTAGGATTATAGAAGCAGTTGCTTTAGCATTCTATAAGGGCCTTATTTAAGAATGCCTGCAGGAGGGAGATTAATTAGTTAAGTAAGATAAAGACTTAGACTAAGATATTAAGGGAAAAAGCAATTAATCGCCTAATACTTATAAAGTAGGTTTAGACCTATAAGTTTAATTAGGATAGCTTTTTTCCTAAATGCAAGGCGCAGATTGTTGTAAAAAGTAATCTCTAGAAAAAGAATTTAATTAATTTAACTTACGCTGCTACCTTAGCAGCTAAGTCCTTCTAAGCAGTAATAGTAATTGCCGCTAAGAATAATTTAGAGATTAAGTAATATAATGTTGTAGGAGCATTTCTTAATGTATTAATTACAGCAGACAACTTAGTAATCTGTAAGATGCTAGATAGCTTTAAGAAGCTAGGGAAGTGCGTATAGCTTAACTGCGCACTGTATAGATTGCGAGACTCGCTACTGTTGTAGTATAAGGAGTTCTTAGGGTTACTAAAGGAGATTAGACTAATTACCTTACTAGAGGAGCCCTGCCTTTTCTTTAATTAAGAAAGGAGGATCTTAGTACTGTTTTATGTAGATAATATCCTACTGCTCTTCGCGAAAGTTTATAAGCAGAGGGCGATAGACCTTTAGTTAAAGATTATAGACAAGTACAAGATAAAGAAATAAGGATTAGTTAAATAGTTCCTTAGTATCTAGATAATTAGAGACTGCGAGAAGCAAACAATTACGCTTGTGCATAATATATACATTAATAAGATTGCAAAGAAGTTTAAGCTAAAGAATAGTAGCTTTCTAAAGACTTTATTGCTGTTAGAGGAGCTAATTAAGAACACTAGCAAAGCAACTAAGCAAGAGATTAAGGCCTACTAAAAAAAGGTTAGATTAGTGCTGTACACAGCTATTATGCTACAACTAGATGTTGCCTACTTAATCTTAAAGCTCTTACACTTCCTCACAAACCCTAGCAATTAGCATATAAAAGCTGTTAAACAGGTAATTATGTACCTCTATTAAACAAGATAGGATACAATCTAATATAGGAACTACAATAGCCTAGACCTAATAATTGTAGGCAATGCTTCCTTTACAGATAATTAGGAAACTTGTTAATTATCCTATAAATACATAGCTATCCTATATAGTAGTCTAATATTTTAAAAAGTAGCTTAGTAGACTACAGTAACTACGTTAACTACTAAGGCTAAGCTGCTCGCCCTTAAGTACACTACTAAGAAGGCTATAGCCCTTAAGCGCTTCTTTTGCGAGCTGTCTCTTAATCTAGGAGACGTCTAGACAGTCTAGTGTAATAATTAATAAACAATTAGGCTTGTAGTTAGGAGGAATAAGTAGATTAGCACTTAATTAAGGTATGTAGATATACAAAACATGTGGCTACAGTAGGAATTTACTAAAGAATTATTTTAGGTTAAATACTTAGAAACAGCAATTATGCTAGCTAATAGACTAACTAAGTCGCTTACTTAACAACAGTTTAAAAAGTTTAAGTAGTTACTTAACCTTTAGCAAGTTAAGCATTTAATTACAAGAAACAATAATTTACAAGCAAAGGATTTGTATTAAGCAGCAACATCTATATACTAGGCTAAGTCTCCTCTTAATAGCTTATTTTATTAAGCAGGAGAACGTAAGCTAGACTATTAAACTAAAACTAGGAACCTTATTACTAATAAGCATTAGACTTATTATACTTGCTAAACTCTATTATTGTATTACGCTTAGCCTGCTCAGCTTTAGCTAGCTTAAGAGCAATTTAAGCTATCTAAGCCTAAATAGCAAAAGTCTAGAGGTAAGTAGCATTACAGCGCGATTCTAACCTATTACTTTTATACATAGAGTTGTTAGATAATTGCCTTTTTACCCTAGCGTAATAATTGCGCTTATATAAATAAGTTGTATAGCAATTAGGACAACAAATAGAAGGACAATTATATAGACTAGGAGGGAGCAATATTCCGCAGGCAGCCTGCTTTTAAAGCAGCAACCTTTAAGCAGGTTACTGCTAAAGCTGCTTATATTGCTGCTGTTGCTGCTAAGGATAATAAGCTAACTGTTGCGGCTAGTGTATAGGTTGCTATGCAGGAGCAGGAGCGAACGCAGGTGTAGAGGTAGAAGTAGGAGGCTAAGCGGCAAGACCGCGATATAACATTTCTTAAGCGTAATAATTATAGATGGGAGGCTTCTGTAAAGAAGGCTTTCTAGTAGACGTAACGCTGCTCTTAATCTCTTTGTAGTAAGTAATAATGTCCTTAAGTAGTTAAGCTTTGAAAGCTTAGTACATCTTATTGTTGTTTTATCCCTAAAAACTAGTTAACAAGCTAAGTAAGAAGGTTAACAGGTTAAAGACTTACCTCTTTATCTCTATATATAGCTATAAATTAATTAGTAAGATTAATATTAACTGTGTAGTAGGTGTAAGATAAGTAACTACTACAGCGTAAGCTGCTCTAACTGCTAGTCTAAACGCAATTAAAGCAGCGTTTAGCGTATAAACTATTTAGCATCTTCTTTATACAGCGCTTACAAGGCGGAATACAAAGGTATAATAAATTAGCAGCAATCTTTAAAGAGCTATTAGGCGCCTTTTTCTAGGTTAAGGGGGGCGCTATGCGCTTAGTAGACAGATTAGTAGGCATTTTTAGCCTATTACTATTGCTATGTTGCTGTTCACGTGTTGCTGCTTAAGCAGTTATCTACTGTAACTTTTGCTTTAGCTCTTAAGGAGCCTTGCCTTTACGCTAGCTTAATTGCTTAGTTAGGCTTTTATGTAGATTAAAATTTAAATAAGAACTTAACAGCGGGCTTAATTTAGCAGGTAAGGTAATTAGCCTCTAAGCAGAGCCACTAGATGTCTTGTAGTAAGCAAAAGGATTAACAGGTAGAGGCAACTAACTCTTATTATCTTAGAGATTAGCTGCTTACTAAATCTTATTGTTGAACAGGCTTTAGCGCGCGTAATGCTTATGCTTAGCACTATTCTTGCGTTATTAGCAAAGGCTTTCTAAGCGTTAATTACGTTGTTAACAACAGCTCTCTAAGCTGCGCTTATTGTTGCTAGGGGCAGACTACACTAGAAAGATTAGTAGCTGATTAGTAAGAGTATAATAGGGCAACACTTACTATGTTAGTAATAGTAGTTAAGACAGTCCTAAAAAGCTTAGTAATTAATATTAGAGTAAGGTTAAGGACAAAAGTTTTAGAGAGGTAGTAGACACAATTAATATTGTTGTAGAGGCTGCGCACTAACTAATTACGCGATATTTAGGGTCTATCTAATGTTTTAATATTAGGACTGCTAAGATTAATTAAAACATTAACAAGCAGCATTACTACAACAACAAAGGATTAGGCAGGAAAAGCTATAATTATAGAGGGACCTTTTAATTAACAACTTTAATTTATTACGATTGCCTAGTTGCTTACAGCTTAGATTAATAGTATCTTACTAACCTAGGGGGTGTGTTAGAGTATTAACATGCGCAACATGCGGGTCACCCTGTTAAGCAGGTAATCCTGGTAAGCTGAACACGTGACGATCGCGCTAGCGCCTATATATACAGGCTAGATCGTCTTATTTCTCTTAAGTAGTTATTGACCACTTTGTTGTGGCACTTAGTTGTTCAATACACTCATTCCACTCCTCCTGATCAAGCAATTGCTCCTTTTCAGCTCCCACATTATATCCTTTATAAACAACTCTAGAATCTGTACTATCTTTATATACAAAAAGAATGTTAAGCCTTAACTTAGCTAGTTATAGAAGGAATACAAGATCTATAAGGTGTTTACTAATACTAGCAAAGTACTTAAAATGCTCTACTTTAGTATCCCTCTCTTCTTATTAATCGTGTATAGGCTAAGTAAAAAAACTATTAACTAGTTAAGCTAGCTATTGCATAACGTTAAAATAGGAATAGAGAAGAAAGAGGTAGAAAAGGAGGAGTAGGCGTTCTATTATTGTATGTATAGGTTAGAAAGCAAGGCAATAATAGTGCTGCTTCTTTAATTTGTCTAAGAGTACCTAGAAGTAAAGCCTTAACATAAGTAGGCGGCATAGGCAGAATAAGGCGCGTTAAGTTAGAAGGCAATTCGCGTCTTTGTCTTGCTTTTCTTTATTTCTGTCTAACCATGCTTGAGCGACACACTAATTACGTGCTGGCAATACTAAATAAGGGGGCATAAGCCCTAATACTTATCGTTAGCAATAAATCTTTTTTTTACTAAAAAGGTGTCTACAAAATGTGTGGTTACATTAAAAGGTTGTCTTAAAAGGCTGAAGCCTTAACTTTATTATAAGATTACTAGAAAGCAAAAGTTGTACAAACCTAATAGTAGTTACTAATAAGCTAAGCAAAGATGTAGTTCTAATAAGCTTTAAAATATTACTATAAAAAGTGTTACTAAAGCGTTTATTTACTCTGTAGTAGCTTACTACTAGTTACTAGACTATATTACTTCTAATTAAGGTTTACAGTTTGTAAGCTAATTTTAGACTAGGCTTTGTAAGCTACTAGAGATTGAATAATATTTATCTTCTAGATATTACTCTAAAACTAAGAGCTCTATAGAATAAATAAACTACATAGTATAGGCCTACTTACAAGCTTTCTGCAATTAAGATTAAACAAACTAGAAAAGTAACTTAAGAATAGCTAAGATTATAATTATAGTATGATAAGCATAATCTACTAGAATGTTGCCTTTCTTTCTGTAACATAGATACAAGGTAGACCCTCTTTAAATAGTAATAAAATATAAACCTTAGAATTAAGCTTAAGAAAGGAGAATATAGGAAGACTACTAGAAAGCAGAAAATATAGCTAACAAACTCTAGCAAAGTATTAAGTTAGCTTAAGCTATAATAGCAGAATCTTAACAAGAATAAGAACACTAAGTAAATAAGAGAAGAAAATAATTACTTTAGCTTTAAATAAGTAATAAAGTTTAGTTAAAGCTAGAAGACTATTATAAGACAAAGAGACCTAGCTAAAAACTTAATTAGAAGAATCTAAAGTATAAAGTACTTAAGATTATTAGACTAAACGCTGTAAAGCTAAATACTCCTAAAAGAATACATCTAGTATTTAATATTAATAACCTCTAGCTAGCTTCTTTTGATCCTTTACTAAGCTAACTATAAGACAACAGCAAACCTTTACTAATTAAAGTAGACAGCAAAGAGGAGTACCTAGTAGAGCGCCTATTATAGGAAAGAAGCACACGAAGAAGAAAAGAATACCTAGTTAAATAAGTAGGATACCTAGAACTAACTTAAGAACTAGTTTTAAACCTAGAAGATACAGAAGCACTATAAGACTAGAGGAACTCTAAAACCTTTATTAAGGAGGGAGGTACTATAAAGGGCTAAAGCTTTAATGTTTTTAGTACTTAACAAAAAGTCTTGTTTTATTATTTTATAGATCCTAGGTGTCTGTGTATACCTAGCATCTATAAGCCTAGCGTACTAGCCCTTCTACTTTTCTAGTCTACTAAACTTTTCTCTTAGCTCTGCGCTATTTTCTTAAGCCACGTTAGCAGCTGCTACGTAGCTACTTTTGCCTCTTTCTTAGTACTAAGCACAGACCTTACAGAGGAGTAGATAAGCTTGCTAGATAGCCTTTATAGTTCTTTATTTAATTTATTACTGTTTTCCCTGCATCTTTAGTTAATCCAACGCACCCTTACAGTTAATAGCAGTTGCGCAGTGTCTAAAGGTGCTTACTTATAAGACCTTTACTAGCCTTACAGAGGCAAAAGTGCAATTACTTACTACTTTTATTTAACTTTAAGTTGTTAGCGCTTGTAGATTATTAAGCTGCCTCTAATTTAGATCTAGTTTAGAACACTGCGTGTCCATTTTTTTTTAAAAAAAAACAATTAACTAATCCTGCAACAAAACACTAAAGATCTTTTCTAGATTATTTAAGGTTAAATAAGCTCTACTAAGCGCTATTGCTTATACTAGCTTATTGCGCTTCTTACGCAACTAGTTTAGTGCAATCTTAGTGCCTAAGGCGTCTAAAAAATTAGTAACTGCTAACAGCCTAACAACTTTCAAGAGTAAGTAAATTGTTGCTTATTAATACAGTAGCTGCCACTTAGTAAAATATTGCTTAGGGCCTATTTGTCTCTAGCAAGCCTGATTAAGATGTAATCTGTATTACGCCCTAATTAAATACTAAGTATTCTAATTTGTAGGTGTAAGATTCTTCTTTAAGATCTTTACTAAGGCTTAAAAGCTAGTAAGGTTCTAAGTAATTATGTTTATTAAGGTGTTAAAAAGCAGGTCTAGATAAACAGTCTTGCTAATCTAGTCCTTAACATTACTAATCTTAGCAACTTTCCTTATCTATTAAGCAGCTTGTACCTTGTACTTATCAACTAGCTTGTTATAATTATTCTTCTTGTACTTAGTATTAAGTATTTAAGCCTTATATTTGTATTAAGCAATTTTATAGTCTTTTTGTATTTAAGTGCTGGCGCTAAGTAATAGAGCAACTAGCTGCTTAATATTCTTAGGCAGTTCTAGATACTGTGGCTCCTAGTAATCTATCGAGAGTACGTCCAGGAGATCAGGATTAACTTAATCCTAGATAGCTTTCTCTAAGCAGTGTAGCCTTAATAGAGCAAACTAAGTTAGCTAGTCTAATTAAGCCTTAAGGATCACCCCTAAGGCGACAAGTAGTGTATTAGTGAAGTCTATCTTAAGATAAGATGCTTTGTGTAGGATCACGACGTAGGTTATTGTTAAAGTAACAACAAATTAATTAGTTAGTTAGTAAGTAGCTAGGTAGCTTAAAGGTTATAGGATAGATTAGCAGGAGGTTAATCGTATAATTAATAAGAGAGGTATAGTAGCAGCAGCAATCTGCTGGCTATGCTGTAAGAGAATAGATGAGAGTAAAATGCTAATTAAACAGTTAACCATACAGCTTGCTAATTGCGCAGTACGAATTAAAACTACAATTAAGCAGCCGGGCTTATAACTGTAAGAGCTAAGAAGGAGAAATTGCTTAATTAGGAGGAGTAGAATAAGTGTATTAATTAACTAAGTACCACAACAAAGTAGTCAATAACTACTAAAGAGGAATAAGACAATCTAGCCCGTATATATAGGCGCTAGCGTGGTCGTTACGTGTTTAGCTTACCAGGATCACCTAATTAACAGGGTGATCCGCATGTTGCGCACGTTAATACTCCAACATGTCGCAACGTGTATATGTATCCTCTAGCCGGAGCGCGATTTATCGATTGGTCGGTATTTTGCCTCCGACAATAAATTATAAGACTTACTACTGTTGTAGTATAAGGAGTTCTTAGGATTAGTAAAAGAGATTAAACTAATTGCTTTACTAGAAGAGCCTTGCCTATTCTTTAATTAAGATATAAGGATTTTAGTTTTATTTTATATAAATAATATCCTACTGCTCTTTGCAAAAGATGATAAGCAGAGAGTAATAAATCTTTAGTTAAAGATTATAAACAAGTACAAGATACAAAAATAAGAGTTAGTTAAATAGTTCTTTAGTATTAGAGTAATTAGAAGTTGTAAAAAGTAAACAATTACGCTTATGTATAATATTTATATTAACAAAATTGCAAAAAGGTTTTAGCTAAAGGATAGCAGCTTTCTTAAGACTTTATTGCTGTTAGAGGAGCTAATTAAGAACACTAGCGAAGCAACTAAGTAAGTGATTAAGGCCTACCAAAAAAAGGTTAAATTAGTGCTGTACACAGCTATTATACTGCAACTAAATATTGCTTACTTAATTTTAAAGCTCTTACACTTCTTTATAAACTCTAGTAATTAGTATATAAAAGCTGTTAAACAAGTAATTATGTACCTCTATTAGACAAGATAGGACGCGATCGAGTACAGGAACTATAATAGCCTAGACCTAACAATTGCAGGCAACGCTTTCTTTACAGATAATTAGGAAACTTGCTAATTGTCCTATAGTTATATAGCTATCTTATAGAGTAGTCTAATATTTTAGAAAGCAGCTTAACAGACTACAGTAACCACAATAACTACTAAAGCTAAGCTGCTTGCCCTTAAGTATACTACTAAGGAGGCTATAGCCCTGAAGTGCTTTTTTTATAAGCTGTCTTTTAATCTAGAAGACGTTGAAACAGTTTAGTGTAATAACTAACAAACAATTAAGCTTGTAGTTAAGGAAAATAAGCAGATTAGTACTTAATTAAAACATGTAGATATACAAAACATATAGCTGCAGCAGAAATAAACTAAAAGATTATTGTAAGTTAAGTACCTAGAAACAGCAATCATGCTAGCTAATAGACTAACTAAGTTGCTTACTTAACAACAGTTTAAGAAGTTTAAGCATTTACTTAACTTTTAGCAAGTTAAGCACTTAATTAAAGGCAAAAACAATTAACAAGCAAAAGGATTTATATTAAGCAGCAACATCTATATACTAAGCTAAGTTTTATTTTAATAGCTTAAAATACGCAGGAAAACGTAAGCTAGACAAGCAGAAAAACTAAAAAAAAAAAAAAAAACTAAAATTATTATTAAGCATTAAAATCTTTGTAATTGCTTAACTCTATTGTTAGATTATGCTTAGCTTTTTTAGCTTTAGCGAGCTTAAGAGCATCTTAAGCTAACCTAGCCTAAGCAGCAAGAGTTGAGAGGTAAGCAGTATAACAGCGCAAATTTAATTTGTTACTTCTATACATAGTGTTATAAGATAATTGCCTATTTACTCTAGCGTAATAATTACGCCTATATATATAAGTTGTATAGCAATTAAGACAGCGAACTTAAGGGCATTTATACAGAACAGGCAGAGGCAGCATTTTTTAAGCATACTATTCTTAAAAAACTAATTACTAGAGAGGTTGTTATTATTAAGGCTACTGTTGCAGCTGTTGTTAATTATATGCTAGCTGATAAGCTAGCTGCCACGCAGGTTAACCTAGAACGTACGCAGTATAAGGCTACGTATTATAAAGCTTTTGTTTATATAGACAACCTTAATTTAAACTTATAGCCTGCTAAGCAGGCTGTGTCTAGCGCAAATAATCTTTAGCATTAGACCTTAGATTAACAATGCTTATAGGAGCAGGAGCAGGAGCAGGGGCAGAAGTAGGCAGCAAGAGCTAAGCAGTAAAACTACAGAACAACATCTCTTAAGTGTAGTAATTATTTGCATTAAGCTTCTACACAAAAGACTTCTTAGTAAATATAATACTACTATTAATCTCTTTGCAGCAAGCAATATTATTTTTAAGCAGTTAAGCTTTTAAAAGCTTAGTACAGCTTACTGTTAATCTATCTCTAAAAATAAGTTAGCAGCCTAAGCAAAGAGCTTAAAGAATTAGAAACTTACCTTTTTATTTTTGTATAGAGCTATAAATCAATTAGCAAGATTAATATTAACTGTGTAGTAAGTATATAATAAGCAACTGCTACACTATAAGCTGCTTTAACTGCTAGTCTAACTGCAATTAAAGCAATGTTTAGTGAATAAACTATTAAGCATTTTTCTTATATAGCGCTTATAAAGCAGAACGCAAAAGTATAATAAATTAGTAGCAAACTTGAAAGAGCTATTAAGCGCTTTTTTTTTAAGTTAAGAAAGGCGTGTTGCGCCTAGTAAACAGCTAAATAGGCGTTTATAAGCTATTACTGTTATTTTGTTATTGTTTGCAGGACGCTGCTTAAGCAGTAAGCTGCTAAGACTTTTATAATAGCTTTTAAGAAGCCTTGCTCTTGCGCTAGCTTAACTACTTAGTTAGACTTTTATATAAATTAAAATTTAATGAAAGACTTAACAGCAGACTTAATTTAGCAAGTAAAGCAATTAGCTTTTAAGCAGAGCTACTAAATGTCTTGCAATAAGCGTATAAATTAGAAGGCAGCAGCAATTAAGTTTTATTATTTCAAATATTAGCTGCTTATTAAATTTTATTATTAAACAAGCTTTACTGCACGCAATGCTTATACTTAGCAGAGTTTTTATGTTGCTAACAACTGCTATTTACAGAGCGGTGACAAAAAAAAAGATGTCAAAAAAGTAATAGTTTTCAAAGCCTTATATTTCTACAACTAGAAGGGCTATACCCAAAATAGTTAGTAATTTGGAAAGCCAAGATCTTCTTCTTTAAATTGGGCTACTTAGTAAGCTGCTTAGTAGGCACTTTTGCGCTCAACTTTCGCAGTGAAAATAAAGATAAAAAAACTTAAGAATAAATAACAAAATAACTTTTGTTTAAAGGTGTAAAAATCGCTATAAAGTATATATATTAAATAATACTAGTTAAACTCATCTATGTGTAAGTTTGAAGGGAATTGTAAAAAAAACTATTAAGTAGTAATTAAGAGCTTGTTTTTAGGGTTTTTTCTAAATAAATAACAAAGAAAGCTTACTAATACTTAGTATACTAGCCTTCAGCTTCTTTAACGTCTAAATAACGCCTTAGTAAAGATAGAATACAATTATTAATCGCCTTTTAAGGTAATTAATCCTATTCCTCTTTTATAGCAGCCTTAAAGGCTGCTATACTTTTTTTACTCTTTCTTATACCTAAAGAAGTAATAAGCTTTTTAGCTAAAGCGTTTTTTAGCAAAGCCCACACGTTTTCTATAGGATTTAGATTAGGACTATAAGTAGGATGCTTAAAAAGCAATATCCTATTCCTAGAAAACTAAGATAAAACTTCTAGAGTTTTATAAATCTTAGCGTTATCTTGTTAAAACTTCTAGCCTATATAGAGGTTAGTAATTCCTTTAATTATGTAAAAAAAGATTGCTACTTTATAATATAAATATAGAGTAAATAGTCTCTAAGTAGGAAAAAGAAGTATATGTAACTTACTTTTTTTTATTGCAGGTTTTACTATAGGAATAAGAATTTTTTTAATATAGTCTAAACTCCTAAAAGGAGTAGTAATTAACGGGCTTTTAATTACTACTAATTTAGATCTACTACTTATCTAAATCGCCTTCTAAACTTAGATAGAAATATCTTAACTTATAACTTAATTAGTAAGCGTGCTAAAAATAGATTAGAATAATAGAAAAATAATAAATATATTAAAGTTTTTTTTAGGTAAATAGAGTTTTTTTAAACTTACTTATGTTAGTTGTAGAAACTATTTTCCTTCTAACCCTATAATTTTACTATGATTAATAGTATTCTATCCTAGCACTGTGCCCTTGCTTAATAGCAGACTCGTCTGAAAATATAACTTTACTAAAGTTGATATTTTTAAGGTTTTTAAGTAATTGCTTAGCGTAAATATAACAATTATAAGCCTTTTTAGCGTCTAAAGGCGTCTTTTTTTAAGAAATATTAACAGAATAGTTCTCCTTTTTTAAAAAGCGTTGTAAGCTTCTAATAGAAAGATCTAGACTATTTTCTTTTAAAAGACGTTAATTTGTCTTTTTAAGGCTTTTAGTAAGGTCTCTATTAAGCACTCTTTTTGCTTTATTTAAGATCTTTGTAGGACGACCTTTTTAAGGCCTAAAAGTAGATAAAGGAGCCTTTTTTGGTTTTATTTAATAAAGAGTATTAGTAATACTTCTAGAGGACTTTTCTAGTATATTACTAATTAAAGAAATAGGCTTGTTTTGTAGATATAAAGTATAAACTTCTTGCTCAAATTAGGAAAGTTTGCAAGACATAGAAGAGGTATTATAAAGAAAGCAAGTTAGGATAAACAAGAGGAGTTAATATACTAAAAGCTTACTAAGCTATTACGTAATTAGCGCTTACGTAAGCAACCCCTATTTTTTTACCCTTTTATTAAACTCTAAGGAATTAAGATGTAAGCCTCTAAAATACGCTTACGTTTTACTTATATAAGCTTATTAAACTTATTTTTTTCTTAGCGTGTTTTTATACAATTATAAAAAAGTTATACTGAAATCTATTTTTACTTTTTTTTCATCTTATTTTAAGCAAGCTTACAGGGACGACTGTGCTGACTAAGCAGCTTACTAAGCCACCCAACTTAAAAAGGAAGATATTGGCTTTCCAAATCACTAATTCTTTTGGGTATAGTACTTCTAGTTGTCGAAATATAAAGCTTTAAAAACTATAACTTTTTTAATATCTTTTTTTTGTTACCCCTCTGTAAGCAGTTTTCACGCTTATAACAGCAGCTAGCTAATTAACGCTCGCGCTTATTGTTGCTAGGGCTAGACTACACTAGAAAGATTAGCAGCTAATTAGTAAAAGAACAATAAGGTAACGCTGCTTACTATGTTAGTAATAGTAGTTGAGACAGTCTAGAAAAGCTCAGTAATTAATATTAGAGTAAAGTTAAGGATAAAAAGTTTTAGAAGGGCAGTAGACGCAATTAATATTGTTGTAGAAGCTGCGCACTAACTAATTACGCAATATTTAAGGTCTATCTAATGTTTTAATATTAGGGCTGCTAGATTAATCAAAACATCAACAAGCAGCATTACTACTACAACAGAGGATTAGGCAGAGGAGCTATAATTACAGAGGGACCTCTTGATTAACGACCTTAATTTATTACAATTGCCTAGTTGCTTACAGCTTAGATTAATAGTATCTCACTAACCTAGGGGGTGTGTTAAAGTATTGACATGCGCAAAATGCGGATCACCCTGTTAATTAGGTGATCCTAGTAAGCTAAATACGTAACGACCACGCTAGCGCCTATATATACAGGCCAGATCGTCTTATTCCTCTTTAGTAGTTATTGGTCACTTTGTTGTGGCACTTAGTTAATCAATACACTCATTCCACTCCTCCTGATCAAGCAATTGCTCCTTTTCAGCTCCAACACTTTAGCTTATTAAACTAGTTGCTACATTTATAGAACTAAAAGCTTTCTCTTTAAACTTTAAGCTTAGTTAAAAGTCTTCTCAAGTAATTTTTTTTAAGTATAACACTAGAAGCTAGTAAATTAAGTACGTTATTAGTAACGTTATAGAACTCTCTAATTCTAGCCTTTAACTATAATAAGACTTAGTTTAATAGTGATTGTTTTAGGATTTCTCCTAAACGTTTATGTAGTAGCCTGAAATAGTAAGTTCCTTTCTTAGCTGCAATATTTTAGGTAAAACTAACTTATCATATTTGCTTTAAAGCATAGTATAACTTATAATTTCTAAACATGTGTCCTACAATACTATATATATAATAGAGAGTGTTTATCTTCATGTTATTTAAGTATACTATACTTGTCTTATTAAATAGTCTCTTTAAAGTATTAATAATAAAGAAACTATTATTTCTTTTACTAAAGAGTTTAGTATTAGTTGCTTGTGCAATAAAGTACGTATAGTTAGTAGGTTTCTTTAAGAGTTTCTTAGTTGTTAAATAAGCTATAAGCATGTTAATAGTTAATAGTCTAAGCTTTAGGTTGCCTAGGGACTTAATAAAGTCTTTTACTTTTAAGTTAATATTTATTAGCATGTTTATTTTTTTATGTGCTTTGCTAATCTTGACTGCTGCTTTTTTTACTTTCTTGAAAATAAAAGTTACACGCTAGTAAGACAGCATAATTTAGCGTATTTTAGTTCTAGCGCCTTCTTGTTCTAGCTAATAAATCTTACTTAGGCTAGTTATCTTCTTGTAGTGGGATTTAAGAAAAGAATAGATCTTTTCTAATTTATATATATTCTAATTATCTCTATTTAGAGCAGAAAGTATATAGTATATAACTACCTCTTTGTCTGTTTGTAGTAAACCTTAGAAGAAAAAAATATCTTCTTCTTCTTAGGAGATTTGCCTGTTCTTAATGTATACATTAGCAACAGAAGTAAAGTGTACATAATACTTTACTAGCCTAGGCTAGTTTTGTACACATTTATAGATGTAAGCTTAAAAGTAGAAGCGTTTACTTATTTTAACACCAGTATCCTTTTTCTTTTACTGTTTTTTTATGTATGCTTGTTACTTAAACTAATCTTTTTTTATATATCTAAGTAAGTATTTTAGAATACAAGAGAGTAATTAATTCTTGTTAAAAAAGTGGTTCAGTAAAATAGAGACTCTTATAGCATTGCAAATGCCTTTATTATTAGCTTATTAATTAAAGTTCTCTTAGAATTTAGTAATATTTCTTTTAGTAAAGACTAATATATTGTGTTTTAGTTAAACTATAGCTAACACTAAGTTGTGCGTAGGTGTAGTTATAGTGTTAATAACTAAACTTGATAGTGTTAATAGTAACTTAGGACTAGTAGTAGTAGGTTTAAAAAAGAAAGCGTTGCGCTTTCTTGTCCTTAACTTATTTTCTAATCCTTCTTTAACATCTATAGTATAGTAGAACTTATAGAAGCTCCTTGTACAGATAGTTAACAATAGTTGATAAAGTAACAAACAAGGTATAGTTTTTAAGAAAAATAATGTATCTGTTGTTAAGTCTTTGCAGTATATGCTCTTTCAGGTGTAACGTGTTTCATAAGCGAGTCGGCAACCTAAGCGAGTCAGTAACGCTAAACCAGCGCACTACCTGCGCAGCACTGTCGCGTATACGCAATATAGTTTATTTGTAATTGTAGTAAGCCAATCTATTCTCTAGACTCGTCGCTATCCTTAAGATCCTCTATTTCTACCTTATAAGTGCAGGAGTTATGTCCTTTCTTACTATAACGTCCGCAGTGCGTTGCGCCGCGCACCTTACGCGCAGGCCCTTCGCCAGCATTACAACTACTACTCTCCCCCTTAGCAATTAAATTATTTACTTCCTCTACTATTAGAGTCTCCTCTATCTAAATATACTTGTTTTTTCTTAACTAACACTTTATAAGCTTATTAATTGCGCTTTATATACGCGCCTAACCCTCTTATAACAACACTATATTATGTGCAACTTGCTGCGCGCCTTTACTTAGCTAGGCAATTTTTTTATCTAATAAGCTTGCAGAGGACTTATAACAGTTTTAAACCCTTTATTAAATAAGTATAGCCTGTGCCTTAATTTTGTAGGTATTGCACGGTGTCTGCGCCTCCTATACGCCCTGCACTAGTAGTAGTAGTTCTAGGGTCTGCAACCTTATATTAAGCTTTAATAGGACAGCTTTTAGGTTATATAAGACTAGCCTAGCACCTCTAAAGCCTACCTTAATATTCTTTATTGCTATAGACTATTTAAAAGCTAGCTTAAATGCTTGTAGAAAGGTTTCCTTGCTAACAAAGTATATGTAGTTACGTACTAAAGCTAAGATCTAGTTACTATACTTACGCTTTAACAGCGCGAAATAGCTAATATTAAGAGGCTGTAGTAGGTGCGACAAGTGTAGAGATATATAGAAAAGAATTATTTTCTTCTCCTTACAAAGATTCTAGAATTTAAGCAAGCTGTAGCTCTTATAGCTATCTATTATAAGTAGCTAGTACGTAAGCTTACTTTAAGAACTTAATCGCGTAGTAGGTCTTTAAACTAGATATTAATAAGCACGCTGCTAGCAAAGATAACAAAGAGTAGAAGTAAGTAGCCTGTAGCTCTTACGCCTTAGATAATAATAACCTACTTATAGTTACTTAGCTAGATTTTTTTCTTTTTTCTTAATCTTTCTAAGCCTGTAACAACTATTTGTAATAACATCTTGCCTATAATAAAGCTAGTTTTATTAAACTTGTAGATGTTGCTGTCTAGGACCCCCTACTTTAGTTTCGTCGCCTACACTAAGTTAAACTAGCGCTAGATAGCTACAGGGTTCTTGCAGGCAGCTTACTAGTAATTATATAGACAGCTCTAGCGCGTATAGAGCTAAGGAGTCTGCTTAATAAAGTTATTAACTTAGTTTTTACTAATAGGGTTGCTACCTCGCGCTCTAAGAAGTCTATTTGCTATTTCTTGTACATAAGACTTTAAGAGTGTAAATCCTTATATAAACTACTTAAAAACCCTTTAAACTATAGCCTCCTCTTCTAGTTTTGTTAGGCGCTTTAAGTTCGCTTTATAGTCGCGTCGCATGCGCTTTCTAGCGCGTTAGTTAACAAGGGTGCTTTTAGATACGTTATATATTGTTATAACTTAGTTAACGCTTTAAACGCGTTGCGTATTAATATCAAAGATAGTAAGCTGTAAGTTAGCTTTAGTATATGTCTTTTAAGTTTGTTGTTGTTAAGGCATAACGCGATAGTTGTGCGCAGGTAGTGCGCTGGTTTAGCGTTGCCGACTCGCTTAGGTTGCCGACTCGCTTATGAAACACGTTAAGTGTATAAATTTTTAACCTCTTAATTACTTCTTATTTTGCCAGGTAGGCTTAGATTTAAACTTAAAGCTAGTACTTATTCAGTGTTATATATTTAGATGTAAGCTTTTAGTGCTATTCTAAATTTTGCTAAATAGCACCTTAGCTTAGCATTTCTTTACTTATGTATTACTGTCTCTATTTTGCTAGACAAGTTGCTACCCTAAATTTTGCTAGGTAGACTTTAAGTTAGCATTTAATAGCGCATTCTGTTGTTTTATTAGTAGTTGTTGTTTTCTGTAGTTGTTGTTGGTGCTAACTTAAGTAACATTGTCCTTCACGTGGTCTGTGGTAGGGGAGAGTGCTAACCCCCTAAAAGTATATCTAGTAATAATCCTAAGAATTCTAATTTCTTTAGAGTTTTCTTAAATTCTATACTCTTAAAATATTGTTGTATTGTTCTTGTAACAATTGTGCACTAGTTCCTTTATACACTAAGTAGTAAAGTATGTCTTTATAGGCTTTGCTATTTGTACAGGTGTTAGAGTGTATAAAGACATACTTCTACAAGGGCAAGAGATTACTAGCAACTAGATTATGCAAGAACAAGGTTAGTAAGATAACAATCTTATTGTAGTTGTATATTAAAGACTAGTTTATAAGTTAAGAGTTAAGAGTTAAGAGTTAAGTAAGTAGAGAGGTTTTTGGATAGTTGCGATCCATAGAGCAGGTTATATACCTCAAGATTAGGTGGTTGAGCACTAACCTCGCGGGCAGTAGGGTATCACCCTGTGCACCGGCACAATACCTTAGAGCTATTAAGAAAGCTAAGCTTAACTATTAGGAACAGTTCCTCTAAAACAAATTACCTAAAAAGATATTTAAAGCAATAGCCTATACAAAAAACAACCTCTCAATAAGAATTTCTGCTATTAGTGGCAAAGAATCTTTTAAAGTGAAGTGCTAAACCTTTAAAAAGGTGTTATTTCTACTACCTTCTTCTACACTAGCCCTATTACTTAATAACTACTTAGGAAACTATAAATAGGAGTCGTTAATCTTATTTAAAGAAGAGCTTTACACTGCCTATTAAAAAATAAAAGCTACTTCACTAGGATTAGATAGAATTAGCTAAGAATTTATCTCAAAAGCATACAAATACTAACTAGGCATCTTTTGTAAAGTCTATTTAATGCTGTTAAATCTAGGATACTAACTAAAGTGCTAATAAAAAGTAAAGAGTGTTATCTTTAGAAAGCTAAACAAACTAGATTACTTAATCCTAAAAGCATATAGAGTTATCTCCTTCTTATGCTGTCTACGGAAGGCACTAGAAAGGCTATACTTAAAAAGACTAGGAATCTTAGCAGAAACAACTGACTTGCTCTACCCTACGCAAATAAGAGGCGAACTAAAGAAATTAGCTATTAACGCTAGACTAATCTTCTACAACAATATTTAACAACAAAAAAAGAAAAATAAAGTTACTTTAACAGCCTTTTTAGATATTAGAGGCGCTTTTAACTATTTATTTAGAAACAAGCTTCTAGAGAATATAAGCATCTAACAAGTACTAGTCTGCCTTTTAGTATAGATAAACTTATTCCTTATAGAAAGGCTCTTAGAGTTATCTTTTGATTTATTTTTAAGGTGTCAAAGGTGGTGGTTGTTGTTGTACTCAATATGGGGTTTCCAAAAAAGTGAAAAGCAGCTACCCTCTACTAATTAGTCGCAAAAGTCAAAAAAAAGATTGTGTATAGTTAACGAGATTCAAACAGTAGGTGGATGAGTACTAGGAGGAAAGCTCAGACTACTAAGCAATAATTAGGGTCGAAAAAATTTGCTAAGGTACTAAAAAATAACACTAGTTGAAACGTGTCTAACAGCGATTGCCAGCTATAGGCTGGCAATAGAATTACAGTAGGATTGTAATAAGGTTACAACATAATGCGATGGAGGAGGGAAAGGACACGTACGTACTGCAGCAGGAGCCTGCAATACTTTATAAAGCCGCTGCTTCTTACCTACTGCTTCTCACCTTTTAAACAGCACCGCATACAAATAATTCGTATACAATACACTGCAATGGCGTGCAACCTCTGCGGCGAGCATCTCCTTATTCTAGGCTCTCTTCCAAAAAAAGCATCCTTTGCTACCGTCTACCTAGCACCCGATTCAGTCCAACTCGAACTGCTTATGCGGACACCTGAGTTATCTTTTAATAGGCAAACAGCAAAACTATAGAAGGTTAATACTAGTACACCTTAAAGGAGCCTAGCTTCTTTTATCCTATTTCTAATTTACACAAAACCGCTATTTCAATTAATTACAGCAAACAACAATATATATTCCTTATTCTATATAGACGACGTTGAAATCTTAATATTAACAACATTTATCAGAAAGAATATTAAACTACTTAAAAGAGAGTTAGCAAAACTCTTTAACTAAGCAAAAGGAGTTAGTTATTAAGTTTAATAGCTTAAAAACAGAATTAGCAAATTGGACAAGATCTAGAAAGGATATAAACAGATTTCTCACGCTACCTACCTAGAAGACCTTCTAGCTAACAGGACTAGTTAGATAGCTATGCATCTTCTTTAACAATACTCTTAAGTTTAGAGACTACTGCTATATAAGGATATAACAAGGAAACTAAGCCTTTCGCCGCCTAAGCAGGCTAGCTAACATTAATAAAAGCCTCTTACTAAAAGCAATAAGGCAATTATACCTAGCGTGCATTACCAGCGTAGCTAATTACAGATATTAGCTATTTTAGAAAGGCTAACAACACGTTCTTAACAGTAAGCAAAAACTGCAAAACTAGGCTTGTAAAAAAATCTTAAGAACTTTTAGATCTTCTCCTGCATTACCTAGTAAGGTAGAAGCCGCTCTATTTCTACCTAGAGTTAGGCTAGACAACATTACAAGAAGATACGCCTTTAGATTTACTTTACTAAATCTAAATTACTCTCTTCAAGCTCCTATCAACAACAATAATAAAAAGCAACTTAATTAAATTACAGAGTCCATTACCTTAGCCGTCTTAGAAAATATAGAGGGAATATAATACTACGCCTTAATGCTATAGAACGCTAGAACTCCCTACAAGGTCTATATATTAAATAAGCTAAAAGACATTAAAGCTGGAAGCTATAAGAAACTATTATTAGATAATAGCCTTCTATTAATAGACTTAGATGCCTTAGCTATAAGAGATAGTAAAGGAATTAGCGTAGGCGTTGCCTTCTACAAAGGAGCTACTCTTACAGAAGAACTACAAGCTAGTATAGGAAATAACTAGCTAGTTTATAATAGTAAACTAGAAGGTATTACTTTAAGGCTAAGGAAAGCAGTTAGCTAATTAGACAACTGCTAAAACGTTAGTATCTACGCAGATAATTAGGCTGTTTTATTTTAATTAAAAAATACCTTAAATAACTCTAGCTAAGAGTAGCAAATTTTTAATGTATTAGGGCAGCAACTTAACTAGAAGAAAAAGGCATTACTTCTACGCTACAATAGGTCCTAGGACACTAATATATACTAGGAAGCAATTAAGCAGACTCTTTAGCAAAAAAGACTACAAAAATAAACCTTTTAATAAACAAAACAAGCCTAGCAGTTGTTAGTTCTTGAATTAAATAACTAGCAAATGTTGACTAGTTAAGCCTTATAAAAAAATACAGGAAGAAAGCCACTAGTAAGAACCTAAGCACCTACTTAGCAACCTTTAAATAGAGAATAAGAAAACAGATACTTTGTCCTCCTACTAGAAGAGATATATCTAGCACTTTCTTTTAATTAAAACTAGGTTATAGCTACCTAAAGAGCTATTTATTTAAGAGAGGAAAAGTAGAATCTAAAACCTACCTATGCAATTTTAGAGCTATACAAGACACAGCTTATATAGTTCTTAGGTGCTAACTTTACAAGAATAGTAGAGCTATACTCCAGAACTTCTATATCGAGCCAATCTCTCTACAGTATCTTTTTGAAACAGAAGCAGGCATTAAGGCTACTATAGCCTTTATTAAGAAACTAGGGTTGGTACACAGGCCTAGTACAAAGGAAACTCTGATAACTAGATGCAAACGCCTATTTAGGCGACCAAGCTCTATTTACCTCTCCTCCTCCTCCTCCTCCTCCCCCTCTTTTCTTCTACACAATAGGCTAAGAGCCTCACCTTCATTTAAATAAACCACTCTTTGTAAATAAATTAGAAGATAAAACTACATAGATACCTGCAGGCTTCGGCCTGCACGTCTTATATAGCCCTTTAGGCTAAGAAAGGACGTTAAACTACAATTAAAAAAAATTATAAATTATTCAAGTTGTTTTGCAGTCTTGTAAGCAGCTGCCCTAGAAGCCTGTTTAGCAGCTTTTTTTAGATTTTTTTTTCTTTTACCAATTAAGCTGCAGCTTTTACTTATTGCTTTATTTTATTTTGCCCTTGCCTGCCTTGTTTCCTTACAATGCTAATTTATTTTAGCTTTTTAGTGTTGTACCTGCTCCTCCTTGCGCTCCTAGAGCTGCTAGCAATCACGTGCCTCTTTTACCTTTCTTAAAGACTAAACTATAGCTCTACTTTAGTACTCCTTAAGCTTCTAGAGTAGAAAAGGCCCGCCTTGTTTCTTGTGCGTCTTTTTATTAATTAAAGCCTTACGTAGGCCCTTAACTTTATACTCAAGAAAAGTCTTTGAAGTTAAGATTTAGTTATAAACCTAGCTTAGCTTTTAAGCTTGTTAAATTTAAAATACTGGAGCTTAAGGACTTACTATTGCTCAAAGAGCTCTTAATACTTAACTTTTTCAATTTAACTTTAGAATTAAAGAGTAAAAGGCTTATAGCTTTAAAAGCTTTTAGAATTGTTATTTTCTTAAAGAAAGCCTACTAGGCTTAGTAAAAGAGGTAAAAGAAATCTCTCTTACTTATTAAAGTAAGGCCCTAGTTCCTGTTTAGAATTCTAAATATCTTAGCCTAGTAAGCTAATAAGAGAGGCTTAAACAAAGCAATATTAAGAAGCTACAGCGTGTAAGTCAAATTAAGAGAATAAACTATAAGAAGAATTCTGTTCTAATTATAGTACTTAATAAAATTAATAGTAAAGTAAAATTAATAGCTGTTTAAAATTAGTAATTAATATAAAAATTAAGCTTTTACTTTAGTATTGTAATTAAAAATCTGTTTAAGCTACGTGAAACTAATATTATTGTTTATCTAGCTAGGAAGGAATAGGAAAATTTTAACTTAATAAATTTTAGAATTAAAAGCTTGTAACTAAGTGTTCTATATTAATTTTAAAGTTAACTAATATATAAGAGTAGGCGCTAGGTAAGATTTATTAGCGCAGATGTAGGCTAGAAGTGTTATTTACTCTTATAAGCTATTTTAAATAGTACTTCTTTTTTCCCTGCTTGCATTAAGGCTTACTAAAGATCTTTTTTAATTTTTCTAAAATACTAAAGAGAAAGCCTTTCTTATTTATATTGTATATGTAACGCGCTTTAATATAGTACTACTTAATTTTCTTACATAAGAAATTAAAGTATAAGCTGTACTTTTTCTTAAAACTAGACTTATAGTAATTGTTATCTATTGGCTTTAGCCGTTTAAGACAACCTTTTGATGTGACTACATATTTTGTAGACACCTTTTTAGTAAAAAAAAGATTTATTGCTAACAACAGGTATTGGGGCTTATGCCCCCTTATTTAGCATTGCCGGCACGCAATTAGTGTATCACATGTTTAGACAGAAACAAAGAAAAGCAAGACAAAGACGCGAATCACCTCCTAACTTAACGTGCCCTATTCTGCCTATTCTTATTACTTTACTGCTAGGCGCTCCTAAATAAAGTAAAGTAGTAACACTATTATTGCCTTGCTTACTAACTTATAAACGCGACAATAAAAAGCCTACTCCTCTTTTTCTACCTTTTTCTTCTTTATTGCTAATTTAACGTCTTACAATAGCTGTTTAAGCTAAGTTCTAGTCTCTATACTTAGCCTTTGTACAACAAATAGGAAAAAAGGGATACTAAAGCAATAAATCTTAAGTACTGCGCTAGTATTAGTAAATACCTTAGAGATCGTGTATTCCTTGCACAACTAGCTAAATCAGGGCTTAACAATCTTTTTATATATAGAAATATTGTAGATAAGGGACTTGTTTAAGATTTTTATAAACTTAGAAGTCTAGCTAAGTAGTTAAGTTTTAAAATACTTAATAAATTTAGGTATCTGTATAAGCAGTTTAAGTTAGACTAAATTAGGTACTAGGTAGACAGTAGCAAAAGATGCTTTTTTTAGAAGAGAGCCTAGAATAAGGAGATGCTTGCTGTAGAGGTTATATGCTATTGCAGTGTATTATATGCGAATGATTTATATACAGTGCTGTTTAAAAAGTAAGAAGTAGTAGGTAAGAAGTAGTAGCTTTATAAAGTATTGCAGGCTTCTGCTGCAGTACATACATGTCCTTTCCCTCCTCTATTGTATTATGTTGCAATCCTATTGCAATCCTACTGTAATCCTATTATTAGCTATAGGCTGGCAATCGCCGTTAGACACGTTTTAACTAGTGTTGTTTTTTAGTACCTTAGCAAATTTTTTAACCCTAATTATCGCTCAGTGGTCTAAGCTTTCCTCCTAGAACTTATCCACCTACTATTCGAATCTTGTTAACTACACATAATGTTTTTTTTTGACTTTTGCGATTGATTAGTAGAGGGTAGCTGCTTTTCACTTTTTTAGAACCCCATTTTAACTACAACAACAACCACCACCTTTGACACCTTAAAAAAATAAGTAATTGTTATCTATAGCTGTTATCTATCTTAAAATAAGCTTATTAAGGTACTAGTAGACAAAGCAATTAATTTAGTATACTTTAACCTCTCTTCTTACAATTTATAAGGCAAACTTTTATATTATAACTTGTGTAGGTAAAAGGCCTTACTTAGTAAGCTATTTAATATACTGTAAAAGCTTTAGTTTCTGTTGTAGATAAAGAGCTTGTTAATTTTAAGCCTTAAAGTTGTGTAAAGTTAAAACACCTTAGTGTCTTTAAAAAAGCATAAATTATACTATACTATACTTTTCTGCAAACTTTGTATTTAAGAAAAATGCGCTTAGTGCGCGCAAATTAATTTTATTAACTGCTTCCTAGATCGTATCTATATTAGTGGAGTAATTAGGTGTTGAAAGGTAGTGTTGTTTTGGTGGGGGTGCGCGTTACGCCGTCATGCGCGTTACGCCGTCCACCTCGGTAATGGTGCGAGCTCCGAGGGGGCCGATGCAATGTACCGAACCATGAAAAGCAATATAAGAGGCGGTCAGCTTCCGTGAGAAGTCGCCATAAAATCAGTCTTCCAATATCATTGTTGTTCCTTCTAGGCTACAGCGGACTTGCAAGAAAGACTTGCATCCAGGTACTATCGACGACTAAGCATCAGCGTCATCGAGCGCCCGCAATCCGCGGCTTGGCGATCTAATCTCCCCATCTGATATAAAGCTGCAATGGCACCAACCAAGACGCCCCACAGGCCGATAAACGCCTACCGAGTCCCTGCCATGTTGCGAAACCTCTCCTACAAGCTGACATCAGCACTTTCGTCGTCTGAAGTCCCTACGCTGCAGGGTAGCGACGAGTTCACCAAGGCCAAGAAGACGGAGGAGCTATTCCCGACCACCGACCCCGCGATAGATGGCCACGACTGCCTGCACGACTGCGCCAGCTGCAGTGTCAGGTACCCGCGCAAGTTTGAAATCGACGAGACGGAGGAGCTGTATGGGCACGTGAAGGGATGGAGTACGCATTTGCTTGTTGCGACTGGCAAGACAGATTGGGTGCGCGATGTTGCAGACGAGAAGGGCAGCATTATGGAGGCGGTTGACAAAGGCGATGCGAAGCCCAGTAACGGGGTGAGTGGCAGACATTATGTAGTCGCATGCATAGCGGTCATGTCGAGTGCTGTTGCTGATCACGAGTAGAAACTTATGTTGTCCGCCTCTAATATGCCGGTCCCAGGCCACTCAGATCACAGTTCCATGGTGCTACTGCTTCCGTCATGGCAGTTTATAGACAATGTCACACCTGCAAACATACCAGAGCTTATTACCCGCTTCGTCAATCCCGCACCTACAAACGATACGCCATTACGCCCACGAAAAGCCTCGACGTTATCTCCATCAAAAGCGCCGGAAGAGACTTCTTCCGCCGAACCAGCGTCTGCAGCCGCCCCCTCTTCAATACCACCGTCGATAGCCGCAACTTCACAGCTCAAAGCCCGACCATGTCCACACAAGTACCTGATCTTGATGTGCAGCCAAAAGACTCGAGATGCACGTTGTGGCCAGTCGGCACCTCTACTGCGAAAAGAGTTCGAGCGGCTGCTACGACCAATGGGACTATACCGCGATTTGCATGACGAGCGGCCGGGCGGCGTAGGAATATACTTTATAAGCCACGTCGGGGGTCACAAATTCTCAGCAAACGTCATGGTTTACCGACACTCTTCGGTCATCGCACGGCCCGAGAGGACAAATGGCAGCGCCAACGGCCACAGCAATGGCGCGGAAAAGCGACTTGAGGATCTACAACTCGAAGACGATAATGGCCAAGAGGTTGTTTTGGATGCTAACAAGGAGCAGGAGGCAGAAGGTAACGGCGAGGCTGCACAATGTATATGGCTGGCGCGAGTGAGGCCCGAGGACTGCGAGAACATCATCAAGTACACAGTACTGCAAGGCAAGGTGGTCAAGCCAGAAAGGCAACTACGAGGTGGGTTTGATCGATGCAAACAGCTAGCCAGTTGGTAACTACTTTGAACAATCGGCTACAAACGTATCAGCCCATTTTGATCTCCTTGACAAAGGCACTTTGCAGGTGCTATATGCAATCAATCCCGCGCATACGCAAATACGCATGCTGAACGTGAACATGATGCGGGGGTGGCATTTGTGGTTTCTGTCGCTGAGCTCTCCACACATCTAACGCGTTGGCTACGTTCTGGATCGTCTCTACCAATTCTGGTGTTCCGCCGACATCCAACCTGAACTATGCACCTGTACGCTGATCATCGTTTTCCATCGATGGGAGTGTTCGTAGAGTTGAAGCGTCGGCTGGTAATCATCGTTTGCAAGTTTATTCCGCGTGCGGCCATGGCAACATGTTCGAAGGGTACTGTTCACCACGAACAAGCTGTGAGAGAGATCCTTGACAAGTTTATAGCCACAAACTTTGGGGCATATGCGTAGACAGCATTCTCATCAGCCTGCGGCTTCTTTGACTTTGCCACCGGGAGTGGGCGCTTCGTCGATGAACTGCGGCGGTGCAGCGTCGTCCAACATATAACTAGGCATGCTTGACGACTCTCCGATTCCCTCAAAGTCGACCTCATCACCCAGTGCTTCCAGCTCAGCATCCAACTCAGACTCGTCCACATCCTCTGGCACGTCGTAGCTGCGGCTAATAGCGTCTTGTATATCGTTTCCCATGTCCATGAGGTCGGCCATCTCGTCTTGCAGCTTATCAATCTTATCAATGTTGACCTTGCCGTATTGCTTCCGCAGCTCTTTGGTCGTAGTCTTCATGGCGTCGATGGTGGTCATTGTGTTCTTGAGGTTGTCTTGCATCATGCCAGCCTGCTCCATGTTCCATGACTGCGCCTGGAGCTGGTCGCGCTGCGCTTCGTACTGTTTGCGCTGCTGGAGGACTTTGAGGGCCTTTTGCTTGATGGCCGTCTTGCCGGGGCCGTCACGCATCTTGGCGAGCTTCTGTTGGTAGGTGGACAGCTCAGCGTTAAGCTTCGCGAGCTTGACGTCAAGACTTTCTATGCGTGTGTCGACCTGGACTTGTCAGTGTGTGGAGGGTGCTTGGCTACTACGTGGAGCGTACATTGGAGATGGCGCTGTTGAGCGTCGGCTTGGGCGCGGTGCTCTTCGCTCCGAATAGGCGGTTCATGTTGGAGATGTGTGGCCGAGGTAGGAGAGCGGGCGTGGAGTCTGTTGGCAGGCAGGTGTGGGGGTGAATGGCAGGCAGGGCACCGAACCATGGTCGTAGCTCCGGCAGTTCCCGCCCACGTCATCGACCGTCACGTGCGCGCTGCGGGTCTCTCCGAAGATGCTCATGAACGCCATGCGAAGATGCGTTTCCTGTGAAGGTGTTCGCTGATCAAACGCTAACATGCGAGCAAAAACAAAGGAGGGTGTAAAGTCGTACAACAGCCAGGTGATGTTAATCATAATCATAATAATAAAAGGGGCCTCTTCCAGGCGGATGCCGGCATGCATGCGATGCAAGATGCAAGATTCAACAGCAACCAAGCTGTTGACTAGTTCTTCCACCACTTGTCTACAATAAACACGCGAGTCAGCGACAGATGCAACGAAGAACCGCAAAGGCTGGGCTTTCTGTAAGAACAGCATGGCGAGAGCAACGACGTCCTGCCGTCTGCCGTCTGCCGTCTGCCGTCTGCCGTGATTGACGTGAGGGAATGCGGCGCACGCTACCCGTAGGTACTACGCAGCTTCTAGCCTCGAGCTGTCACCTCCAAATCCAACAATAATACCCACAACACCACTGCCCCGAGCGAACACACACGTTTTCTCCATCTGTATTTGTAACGACGCCTTACCAAGACAGCCGGTGCATGGGACGACTGGGAGTCTCGTGCGCTTTTCGCCTGCCATTGCCTTCCTTCCCCGCGGCCTTGTTCGCTAGTAGCAGGTACCTGTCCCACCGCATGCAACCCAGCCCAAGCCACGAACACGCGCCCTCAGTCTCACTCGAGTCTCTCTGCTACCAAAGCCCCGTCGCTGACCAGTCCAGCTTTTGCACTGGCGCTCCCCTCCCCTTTCCATGACGCTTTGGTCGCCGCAGTAAATCTACGCATGTGCCCCACGCAGCTGCAACAGCTCTCGAGTGCCTCGCCCGACCCTTCCCCTGCCCCGCCCTTGTAGCCGCAAACCACCGCAACCACCATGTTTTGGCGCTTCGGCGGGTACGCGCAGCTGTCCTCGCTCGACAGCATCCTTGACAAGCCCGACGTCACTGTCGAGGAGCTGCTCGACGAGTCGGATCTGATACAGGAGCTTAAGCAGCAGAACTCGAAGCTCATAGAGTACCTTCGCGATGAGAACGTCTTGGAGCGCCTGCTGCGCTACGTTATCGCCGCAAGACCCCGCCAGCCACCCCAAGAAGACACTGGACCCGACCCTGCGCACGAGGCGAGGAGTCCAAGCCGGACAGGCTTTTTCGGCAAAGTCAGGGCACGCTCGACATCCACAGCCAAGTCGGATGCAGGCGACAGTGAAGAGAGCAAGGAGGAGCGGCAGCGCATGAAGTACGCCTATGTGTCGTGCGAGATCCTGTCGTCCGAAGTATGGTCCATATCCGAGGCCGTCCTCGAGAACCAGGACACTTTGCGACAGTTCTGGGCCTACATCAAGCAGCCTGCGCCCCTCGATCCTGTGCAGGCTGGCTACTTTACAAAGGTCAACGAGTCGCTGCTCGACCGCAAGATGGAGGAGATGCTCGACTTCTTCAAATCGCTAGACAGTGTTGTAACCGACATGTTGCAGCATGTCGACTGCCCTGTTATTATGGACCTGTTGTTGAAGATCATCAGCCTCGAGAAGAGCGAGGGCGGACAAGGCATTGTTGACGTAAGCCATGCCACATGTCTTCCCAGTCAGAACTAACAACAGCCCAGTGGTTACAACAGCAGAACCTCATCCCCCGCCTGATATCCTTCCTCGCCCCCGATCAATCTACTTCCACACAAACGTCGGCTGGCGACTTCCTCAAGGCCATCATCACTATATCCGCAAATGCCACCACACAAGACCAATCCGTCATCGGGCCCAACGAGCTGACGCGCCAGCTTGTCTCCGAACAATGTCTGAAACAATTAATAGACTTTATGCTACAGGGCGGCAACCCGCTGACTGTCGGCGTGGGCATCATCATCGAGGTCATCAGGAAGAACAATTCCGACTATGACCTGGAGAATCAAATTGGGCCGGTCCCCAAAAACTCGGATCCCATCTACCTAGGAACGCTGCTTCGTCAATTCGCAAACCACATCCCACAGTTCATGGAGCTGGTTAATAGTTCGAGCCAGATCGTGACACAACGCGACAGCAGCACTACCGAGAAAAAGCGAGAACTCAAAACAGCCTTTGGCGAGAAGATCGAGCCACTCGGGTTTGATCGTTTCAAGACTTGTGAGCTGATGGCCGAGTTGCTGCATTGCAGTAACATGGCGCTGCTCAACGAACGGGGAAGCGAGGCCGAAGTTAGAAGACGAGACGCTGAGCGGGAACGTCTGAAAGCCGATGGCAAGTTAACCTCGGCAAATACTGGTAATCTGGGCGATTTCTCTACCAGTGTCGACAGTCAGGGCTTTCATCATGCGCGCGCTCCATCTATGGACTCTCCTGCTGAGACAAAACCTCTGCACGTACAGAACAGCTCCGAAGATGACTTTGAAAAAGTCATCGCACCAGACGTCGCTAACGAGGGCTCCAAAGACACGGTAGCCGAGAAAGAGCAGATTGGAGAGCCATTAGAATCTTCACCAAAGGTCGTACCGAGAGACGCACCCTTGGATTCATCCTCTGCCAAGACCACCGACGATGATGGCGAGTTTGTTGACGAGCCTCTGACCCCGCCCAAAGACACTGTGGTGCCTGCTGAGGCTCCTGCATCTCCACCCAAGCCTGCAGACGATGCCGAGTCGCCTACATCAGCAGGATTGAGTGCCAAGGTCAACGATCTTGAACTGGATACCGACACCGTTATGAACGATTGCCAAGAATCGACAGAGCCTGCAAAGACTGAGAAGCCCGAGGCCGAAATCAAGACTCCGCCATCTCTCTTAACCCAGCAGCTCAATCAAACCTCCGATCCCAACGTTGAGCAATCTGAAAGTCTTTCGCCTCATCCAGATGACAAGCCAGCTCCACTGTTTGCGGGTAAGAACCGCGAAAGTAAAGCTGAAACAGCCAATATCGACACTTCGCGCTTTACAGCACCAGTAGCGAAATCAGATCTGTCCGAGATTACTCCTATCGATGAGACTCAGAGCGTGCGTTCGGTTATATTTGGCAGTGCAGAAGAGCCTGTGGGCTTCGAAATCGACATTGACGGCACACCCGTTGTTGGCGATTTATTGAAGATCACTTTCGTTGAGAACAAGGTTGTGCCAACGATACTGGTAAGCACACTCTAGACCTCATTTTTCGGCGATATTTTCTAATGTCTACAGGATTTCTTCTTCCGCTTCCCATGGAACAACTTCTTACATAATGTTGTGTATGATGTTGTCCAGCAAGTCTTCAACGGACAAATGGACCGTGGATACAACCGACAACTAGCGATTGATCTTTTCGACAACGGAGGTATTACCGAGCGCATCATCAAAGGGCAACAGGAGAGCGACAAATCGCACAAGGAAACATCCATGCGACTAGGATACATGGGCCATCTTACCCTGATTGCAGAAGAGGTGTTGAAGTTTACAGAACGACACACCGATGAAGTCTTGTCACAGATGGTCCTAGAGAAGGTCCACGCTCAAGAGTGGGTGTACTACGTCGAGCACATCTTAGCTGAGACGCGGGAACGTGACAATGCCATTCTCGGAGGCGTACGACCTGACATGAGCGTTGGGCCCAGACAAGCTGTGCTCAACGCTGTCAACGCAGCGAATAACAACTTTGGAGGCGACAGTGGCGGGCTCTCCAATGCAAGCCTTGCCAACAACGGCAACATAGGCCTCGACAGCATGGAGCTCACCAATGCTGGTGACACTGAGGGTGGTGGGTACACCTTCAGCGGAGGCTCCTTGCTTAGTGGCTTTACTAACTCGAGTGACGAAGAAGACGAAGACATGGACGATGTCGACACCGAGAGAGAGCGGGAACAACGACAGGGGCCTGTCGATGACTCCGAACAAGTGGGTGAAATCTCATTTGACGATGCTGATATGGACTATCGATAATCCCACCGTCCCGACCACACGCACACACACACACACTATACCACGATCGTTTCCCGCCTTTGGTGCGTTTCCTTTTCTTATACTTGTTTGTATCATGAGCTGGAACAGACAGACGGCTCGCATGCTAGATCTATGGGCCAATCATCATCCTTCTGTACATACATTCCTTCCGCCATCCGACAGGGTGTATGATACAAGTAGTAATACGCATCGTGAGATGTGTTCTTCTCTCATCTCCTTTGTGTGATGTATCACTGGATGATTGGGCTTCATTTGATCTGGTATGCTGTCCTCTTCTCTTCCTCGCCTCTCCAGCTGCTTGGTCTCTCCTTTGGTCGTTCTTTCCTTTTTAGTTTTTGCATTGCTTGCGTTCCGTCCCCACCGAACGAGCCACACACCCCTATCCTAGCAACTGGACAGCTCCGCTAACACTCATTTCCTCTCAGCCCAGTATTCCACCACCGCTTCAAATACCCCCATCGCGGGCCCGCCGTCAATTTGCTCTTCGTCTCACGCAACGCAAAGCTCAGCTTGAATCGACGCGCGAAACAGAAGAAGACCCTGACGACCCTTCAGCCCCGAAAACACAAGAGCAAGAAGAGCGCGAAGGTCATCAGCGCTTTGCACGCATGTTTGAAGGCATCGAAGACTCTTCCGATGATGACAGTTTGCACAGCATCGAGGGCGCTGGAGACGATGAGGAGAGCATCCTTGGACGCATCGAAGTTGAAGGTCAAGAGGTGGGCAGAAGGAGTCCACTGAAAGTGGCTAGTCCTGAGAAGGTGGGTAGTCCGGAGCTGGAGAGGCGGGAAAGTGGCGGGGAAAGTAAAGAGGATGAGATGAGGGTCGTGGTCTAGCATGTTGTTGATTATCCTCCTGAATACTACGGCACGGGATAGATCGTCTGTGCTGTGAGCAGGTTGATCTTACGCTGTTGTTGATTGGCGTGTGGATCCATGTGAGGTTAAGTGATGAATTGGCACGATGTATGTAGTATAATGCATGGTTATGAGATACCCCCTCCGATTTATCCTCTAGACTACTCTATTTTGCTTCAAGTTGGAGCGCGAGGGTTAGCCAAAAGATTGACGTAGCAATAGGGATGGCCTGTAGTAAGGCCCAGTGTTGAGCGAGAAGGTGAGGCAGGCACGGCGGTAAGAAAAACAGGACCGCTAGTGGAAGTTGTCCATATCCATAACAAAAAAAGAACGATCGTATCATCTCGAGTCTCTCCTCCAGGTGTTCACGCACCTCAATGCGTACAGAACCCAAGACACGACTAATCACATGATCCGGCGATGCGCTAATTCCGTAGCGCGTTCTCGATGCGTTCATCCATCCCTCCCCTAGTATCCACACTCTCCGCATACAACACACAGCCACGACAACCTCACCATGTCCGCCCAAGCCGCTCCAAGCCGCCCAGCGCCCGACCACCGACGCTCATCCACCGCCCCAAAACGCACATCGATCCTCCCCAAGCCGTCGTCCATCTTCCTCGACTCCACCGTCCTCATCGCTCAACACGCGCAAATAACCGGCACGCATCCCGTCACCATTGGCCCGAACACGGTTCTGCATCCCCACAGTAAACTCAGCAGTGCAGTCGCACCCGTTGTGCTCGGTGAGGGATGTGTCGTGTTTGAGCGAGCGAAAGTGGGCGTGGGTATGAGTGCGGAGGGGGATGCTGAGGGGAGGAGGCGGGGCAGCATGGTATCTGCACGTGGTAGTGCACACGTGAGAGACTCGATGCGAAGCGAAGGGACTGTTCTAGGGAGAAATGTGGTTGTGGACTCTGGTGCGGTTGTTGAGGCTGCTGAGGTGGGTGAGGGTAGCGTGATTGAGGCTGGTGCTGTGATTGGGAAGGCAAGTATTATCGGAAAGGTAGTAGATATCTCGTCATATTCAAGACTTGGCTGGGAACTAACTAGTTTCTAGTACTGCACTATCTCGGCTTCCTCCATTATACCCCCGTATACCCGCTTGCCAGACTACACCGTTGTGTTCAGCGGCTCTCAACAGCGTGTTGACAGGACGCTGCAGTTGCGTCCGGAGATACTCGATGCAAAGATGGCAGTCCACGCGAAACAACTGGATATGTTCAAGAAACTTGTTCCAAATAATATCGCAAAGTGGGCACAGTAGGTTGGTGTCTCGAACGCCACGACTGTAAAATTACGCGATTCACTTACAAGTGAATCGTTGCCTGGCTCTTTCGCCCAGGCAATCGAGCCTGGAAGTCAGTGCACTTTGTGGCTTTGCTAATGCATATGAACTCGAAGTTGTATACTTACGGTGCACTCCTACCGTTTACCAAAAGGTTTCCTTCCACTTTTCGACTTTACAGCCACATCCACAACCCCATCGCACTCGACCAGCATCATAAACAACAACAACAAAAACGATGCCTCTTTATCCTAATAAACCCGCCTTCCTCGCTGAGGGCGTCAAGCCATGCCCTGTATCCCCCGAACAATCCGACTGTCCCATCTGCAAGGAAGTGCTCCATTCGAACGAAAACCAAGCGGTATCTCCACACCTTGCAAACGGCAACACCATCGTATCCTCCACCCGTCATGACAAAAATACCGTCACAGTAACCACCATCACCAGCATCGACGTTGACGGCAACAATCCCACAACCGAGCCAATCGAAGACCATAGACCCATCAAGATCTGCTGCTGTAACAACATCTTCGGTCGCCATTATCTACAAGTCTAGCTCAAGAGGAGGAATGACTGTCCCTTTTGTCTCGCAAAGTTGTTTCCGAGAGACGGGCCACGTGATAGGTTGGTTGCTATGGTAGAAGCGACTGTTGGGGTGGCTGTACGTGGAGCGGTTGATGCGTATCTGGATGAGGTAAGGAGAGCCTTGGAGGGGGATGGGGATGGGGATGAGTTTAGTTCTGAGTCTGGGTCCGAGTCTGATGAAGACGAAGATGAAGATGAGAATGAAGGCGGTAGCCATACTCCCGATAAGTCGGTAGGGTTCATCTGCGATTCAGACTCTCCAGACGAGGATAGTAGTTGGTCGGATGGCTCCGAGGCGTCTGGAGAGTCTGATGAGTTTGATGGTGACAGCGATTAGGATAGCGATGGCGGTTAACAAGATCTTATTCTTCGGTAACATCTCCAAGATGAAGACTGGAATGGTTGGGAAAGATAACAGTTTTGGAGTGTTTTTTTCTTCCCGCTTCTTGTAGTTGTTTAGAAACGGGATGTTATAGTACAGTAGTTCTGGACGTTTAGAAAAGCAAAATATCATCTGGACGACCTACTGCCATCGAAATGCATCTCCAGGCAGAAAGAAATTCGCATCTTCAAACGTGATAACGCGATCCATGTCCAAGAAATGCGAGTCCATGAACGCGTCAGACAGATTCAGCAGAGATTGATCTTGGACACTCTGCTGATTCCCCGTCGTACCGGTTGTGCCGTATGGAGCGAGGGACGGACCAGATGATGGGATAGCGTTTCCCTCTGGTTGGTAGTGCGATCGGGTGTGGCTGGGGTAGCTGGCCGGCATTTGCGGCGACTTGTATATTGGAGGTGGCGCAGTCGGTGATATGGCATGGGCCGTTGGTAGCCGTGGGTGGCTTTGCTCATATACGCTTGGAGATGACATAGCTGTATTGCGGTTCATGTCTGGGGGTGGTATGCGTCTAGGACTGAGAGTCGATTGGGAGCTGTTGAAGCTGTTGTTTCGCTCGTGGCTCCTTAGCAGCGAACGCTCATGCACAAGGCTTCTAGAGCGGGCTTTTGGGGTAGCTGCATAGGTAGGACTGGCGTGGTTTTGAGGATCCAAGCTGAGTCCATTGTGGTCGTAGAAGTCGAATCTAAAGTTTGCGTCGTTTTGACAGGCTTCGAGCAGCCGCTTGAGGTGGTTTGCATATGTCCCGGCCTGATTGTTTGGTTTCGCGTCGTCTGTGTCTCTGCCTCTCCATCTTGCTGCCATTTCTTCAAGATTGCGGATCAGGCGGTGAAATTCAGAGCGCAGAGGTCGACGGGTGGCTTGGTGCTCGAATAGTAACGCTTTGGCGGCAACAAATGCACAGAACGAGAACTGTACGTTGACAAACGGTATAGGAGTATGTGTTAGGAATTTGTCGACGATGTTCGAGGTTTCCACTGCGGCAAGCTCGCAAGTTTGAGCACTACATTCTTTTGGTAGTGCAACGAACTCGTTCCATCCACGGGGCGGGTAACCAATCAGATGATGTAACAGAATCATCGAGGTGTTGTGCGTGATATGTGCTAATGTGAGGTTGGGATCCATGTCGATCACAGTCCTGTCGGACGAGATGTTCGAGTCCTTCCATCTGGGTGGTAAAAAGATCTTCCAATGTACAAGCCTCAGGTCTAGCTCCTTGAAGCGCGTTAACCAACTGACTGCGTGCTCCTTGTCTTGCCAATTCATCCGCTGTTGGAGAAAGAATGTTGTCACTTGACTCAGACTTTCAGTTGCTTCAACGCAATACGCAAATGCTCCCAGCTTGGAAGAATCGATGTAGCCGCTGGTAGAGTTAGGACTAGCTCCTTGAGGCAAATGGTCGATGCCTGGGTCTTCATCGTTGTATTGCGCAGGTACATTGGCAAGTGAGCGCCCGATACGAGCAGCAGCCTTGTTCCAGATACCTGTAAATTTTGGTTAGCAATGAATGAGGTGTGTGTACGACCATCCAAACGCTCCAAGTGCAGGTATGAGGTTTGCAGAGGAGCTCAAAAATTCATGAGCTGCCTTAGGCATTTCTAAGATATGCGCACATAGATCCAAGTACTTACCGAAGTAGGGTGTAGTCACCGGTTCCTCTCTTGTGAAGAAACTGCCATCTGCCGGTAACCGACGGTGCACGTCATCTGCTGTGAGGCTCGTGTTCCACCCAGTAGACACCGAACAAAATCTATCGAGCAGGAAGATAATCCAAAACAATCTCCGGCGTTCTTCCAACTCCGTCCAATCGCTGGAGGGCTTCACTAACCGCACAGGCGTCATTAGCGATCCTGACTGCGATGTCGATGGCTCGGTAGTAAGCTGCAGATAGTCGATAGTCCTCGTGAGGGATCCGATCAACGGCCATGCCGTTTGCGTTTGGCCATCGTTAAGAAGATCAAAGACCAGGAAGATAAGGGCTTGTAAGCTTTCGATCGTGACATTGCGCATTGCATGGGTTTCCACAATCATCCGTGAGATCCTGGTTTGCTGATGTATCTGATCATTGTCCAAATGCAGGACGTTGGGATCCATGTGTCGCAAAGCAACGGCGACCAAAGCGTGGAGGACCAGCACATGGCCCGGATCCTGAGAGCCTTGGCGTACTCGTGTTTGAAGTCGTTGCTTATGAATGTATGGGATCCAATGATGAAACGAGATACAGAAAAAGTCCGCAACCTTTCCAAGAAGTGGTTGAGATGGCAAGTGTTGGGCGATTTCAACATCTTCGAAGGGGAAAAGCCAGCTCTCAGCAATTGGCATCTCATATCTTCGTTTCAACGGGTTGGACACGCCGCTCTCTTCTTCAGGACCTCTTAATACATCCTCGGCGGATTGGTGGATGTGGCTTAACTCGGGAGTAGGCGCAACATATTGTGAATGCTCTTTCATACGAGGTGCAGCGCTCTCCTTTACAGTATCAGGTCCTTCATGGGCGACAGTATGCCCATTGGCTGTGGGGTCATCATCTCTATACCGAGGTCGAATGTTTCCAGTGTCGTCCAAAAGTATCTTCTCCAAAAAGGCTACCTTGCGTGAGATTGAGTTCATCGTGGAAGGAATGCTACCATACCGACACGGCGGGTTAACGCCTCAACTGCTCCAGGCTTGAGGCCAGGCTTGTTCTTTGGCTGATACAAACATTCGGAAGCTATGGCACATATCAGCAACGCAAGATAGCGCCATTCAACAAAATGACTGACACAGCCTCAAGCAATGCGAGCACGAGGGTGTCTCGCGCGAGCATCGCAGCTTGCGTTGCTTGCAGCTAACGCACGCAGGAGTGTCACCTCCTACCGAGATAGGACCGTCATCCTCACCTGTTTGGCTGCCATTGCCAACCGAGTAATTAGTCCACCCAGTCGACATCAGCACGACATCGCAAAAGCGCTGGTCAAGAAGAAGGCAATGTGGAGGATGCAGCGAGCGACGGGCATCGGGATAAATCAAGGTGTCTCCACACTCGGACCCCGCGAGGCTAACCCTCCTTTCGGCTCATCACTCCACTACGGAAGCCACCCAATCTCACCGAACCCCCTTGCTATCGACCCGTGACAGGGTGGAGATGACGATGCACAAGGCCCAGATGTATCTCGGATGCGATACCAATTAAGGCGTGGAACGCAAAATGGCACGAAGGTGACTTCCCCACCCCATCGTGCCGCCCGGAGTGGGTCACGAACATGAACTGTGGTCCATGGGACATGTAGAACTGCAATTGCACCGCATCAGTGTGAAAGAACTCGCAAGCTTCGCACCTTTACGCATTCAACGCTCTCGATAATGCGGGAGACACCATGCCTCCACTAAATGAATTCTCAAACAACCCGTTCAAGACCCGCGCCGACTTCAAGATCGCATCAATAGCTCTCCTCCGCGCATTGAAGCCGTATCAGTCACCTCATGGTGCCCGGGTCAAACTTCCGCTAGCGACAGGCACTCATTTTGACGACATCGCAGCCCAGCTCGAAGGCTATGCTCGGCCACTATGGGCCGTCGGCGCACTGATGCATCCAAACATCGTCTCCAAAGACGAGTATGAAGAGCTCATCAAACCCTACGCCAAGGGCTTAGCCAACGGAACCAATCCAGAACATCCCGAGTACTGGGGACCAGTCGTCCTGCGAGATCAAAGAATGGTCGAGATGGAAATCATCTCCTTCGCGCTATTATCAGCTCCAGATACCATGTTCACATCCCAGAACGAAGAAGCGAAGAGAAATATCACAGAGTGGCTGGGAACTATCAACGGAAAAGACTTTCCAACCACGAACTGGCTCTGGTTCCGCGTCATGACTAACCTAGCGCTGATCAAAGTATGTGGTGTACCCAAGGAGAACGTCCTCGATGCCATGAAAGCGGATTTAGATCTCATGGAGCACTTCTACCTCGGTGATGGTTGGGCAGCCGATGGGGTCTGGAGTGGTGAAGGACGGCAGGCAGACTACTATTCTGGAAGCTTTGCTATCCAGTTTTCTCAGCTCATCTATGTAAAGATGGCGCACGAACTGGATCCAGAGCGATGTGAAAGGTTCCGGAGTAGAGCGAAGGAATTTGCATTGTCATTTTACCGGTATTTTGATACCAATGGTGGGTTCACTATCAATCTTGACTATAAGACGCTAGCTGACGCACACCAGGCGCTGCCATACCTTTTGGCCGGAGTCTAACATATCGTTTCGCATTCGCTGGTTTCTGGTCCGCCGTAGCTTTTGCTGAGATGGAGCTCCCAGAACCGCTGAACGATTGGGGTGTCGTCAAGGGTCTTCTCCTTCGGCACTTTCGCTGGTGGAGCAGTAAACATGACATGTTCAATATGGACGGCACTTTGACAATCGGCTTCACTTACCCCAACATGTACATGAGCGAGGACTACAACAGCCCTCAATCTCCTTATTGGGCCTTGAAGTCGTTTCTGGCGCTTGGATTACCGGAAGATCACCCGTTCTGGACTGCAGAGGAAAAGGCGTTACCCAGGACTGGAGGTGCAGTCGTGGCGATCAAGTCACCCATGCACATCCTTTGTAATCAACCAAATCACCACCTCCTTCTCTCCATGGGTCAGTTCTGCCCCTGGCCCCTTAAAGCGACAGAAGCAAAGTATGGGAAATACGCCTACTCCTCGCACTTTGGTTTCAGCGTGCCTACTGGCAACCTGATACAGCAGGTCGCCCCAGACAGCACCCTCGCATTGAGTAAAGACAATGGCGAGACATGGCGAGTACCATGGAAAGTCAAAGACCATCGCTTTGCCACCGCGCAACTGATACACAACGGCGAGATTACAGAGAACATGCCATCTTTGACAAGTACATGGAAGCCATGGGCCGACGCCGACATCACAGTGCAAACCCACATCGTTTCTCCCTGCTCTCGCTGGCCAGACTGGTATCTCCGCTGGCACCGCTTCACAAGCACCGGATCTAGTACGGTAAAAATCCACGCGGTGCAAGGTGGCTTTGCGATCCAAGGCCGCGGCCACAAGCACGGGGAGGTCTTGCCCACACACACACAGCTCTGGCCTCTCTGCCACACTAAGGCGTAGCACCACCCATCCCTTTCCCGAAGGCACGGCAACAGCCCAAGACTCTACACTCATCTGCTCCAACGCTGGTGCTAGCGGTATAGCTATCTTCAGTCCACACACCGACAACGGCCGTCCGCTGGGAAGAATACACGCAGAAGTCCTGAAACCAGACGCGAATACGAATTTAATGTGGCAGCGTACGCTTATACCAGTGATCAGGACCGAGTTGAGCATTCCTACAAGCATCGCAGGCCAGCCGTCTTCTGAGTTTGGCAGCGCAGTCTTCGCTCTAGCTAGGACTGCGGATAGAGAAGAGCGTTACGCGGGGTTGAATCATAGTGCGCTATGGGAAGATGTTCCGGTGCTGGATACGGGGACGGGAAGGGATAGCGGTAGGGAATGGTATGTGAAGCTCGAGTAAGATGGTCGTGTTCGTTTGCCTTTGACATCGTACATCTTACTGCTATCGCTAGTCAAGTACATGGTGAGCGAACCCCTTTTGCAGCATAAAAGAGGACAACACGCGAGAATCTTTTGAAAATATATATTCTGGTATTCAATCTAGAATAGAAGAAAGAAAAAGAAAGGGCTCAAACAAGCTAATTGCGCAAATGTGCTATCAGTATATCCTCTCCTCGATGTTTCCTCCGTTTCAAATGACCCCAAACATTTCAGTGTCCGTAAAAACGGAATACACAGATAATAAAAGCAGGTCATCATCTTGATCAGCATCAATGGTGCAGAGGATATTTTTTAGTGTGAACATAGACCACGTAGCTCCTAGCTTGCGCTGGAGTCCAAGACACCAAGAAACGCCAGCACAATTGATTAGTGGAATCGAAGGCATGGGAAACGCAAAAGGTGGCCGTTGCAATCAATCAAGGACGTGTGGGTTTGGGTCATCTACCTCCTCCTGACACAGAAGAAGAGACCAGTGCGACCAAGGAACCACAGACATCCGAGGAAACGGACAAGAGCGAGTACGGCGGTAGACCATAGAAGGGCCTGGAAGAAATATGCGGTTCTGCTAGAGGCGGTTGACTAGAAATGGATTAGACGAATCAAGGTTTGGGGGACAAGATAAGAACTTACCGAGAAACCGAAGCGGTCAAAGTTGTCTTGAGTGATGACAATTGCAAGTGTGGCGTTTGAACCAATCCAGGCCGTGCAGAGATGGGTACGGAAAGACTTGTAAGAGTCCTCCAAGGTCTTCTCATCGCCCTCGACAGGTGGTACATAAGGTGCAAGAGCGCGCTTGACAGTGGCTTCGAACTGGCTATCAATATCGGCTTGCGGCAGATCCGGTTCTTCGATAACATTGGATTTTCCGTCGGCTCCCTTCTCCGTCTTGGCAGAGGGAAGCGCCTCCGCCTTGTCAGAACCCTTGGTACCCCAGGAGACATCGTGCCAGTTGGAGAAGGCATAGACGTTGAGGATATTGACGTAGGAAGACATGATGAGTAGATATTGCGGGAAGGAGGTGAACATGTGCCATGGATCCATGTAGAGGAACGAGGCGACATAGTAGAGACCGAAGGTAGCCGCGAGCGCGATGATGATGATACCAACACCGCTGGACGCGAAGAAGGACTCGGCGAATGCTTCCGGTGATGAGGTATCGAGCTTCTGCGAGGTCGGATTTGTGAAAGCCTGGACAACGAGGTAGATGGACAGGACGACGATGTACAACTGGATGAGACCGAAGACGCAGAAAGAGACCAAATAGGACCACTTGGAACCCTTTGGACGATTACCAAAGGCAAGAATAAACTGCAGGACCAGAAATGCGAGGTAGAGATAGGTGACAATGACGTTGAAGATGGGCGTGGCAGTGTTTCCGAACGGCCAGGCATCCCGATCGTTGGTTTTAGTGCCGACCAGACTCATGATAACGACGGTAGTAAGCCAGAAGGAAGCCAGGGAGAACCATGTCAAGATGGTTTGGAAGACGTTGTACAGCATCTGAATGTGCAAGAAGAACATGCGGACGAAGTTGTGGCCACTCTTGTACATACGGCCGAAATGCAGAAGGGAGTAGATGCCGGCAGCGAAAGAACCGTTCAACCAACGACGACGCTGGCCAATGAGTTCAGCAGCACCCTCGGGAACATCAGTTTCACCCTTGGAGGCCTTGATGTAGGTAAGATGCCACTTGGATCCAGCCTTTGCGACAAGTTCGAAACACAGAATACGATCTTCGGCCAAGAACATGTTCTTCTTGAAAATGTTCATGCCTTCGATACCCTTCTTTCCGAGGATCTTGGCGAGTGTGTGGTCACCGTGGAAGTACTGCTCGAGCGGCCTGCCCATGATGGCGCGGTATCGGTAGGCAGAGAAAGCACCAGGCAAGACAGAGACATATCCAAAGGAGGATTCTAGCGGCTTGTCGAGAATGTTACTAATCTTGTACTCGAAGTTTTGTGCGGCCACGAGCGGGTTGAGGAGGTTCTTCCAGCCCTTGCCCAACATGGCGTGAATCTCACCACAGGCACCACCAAGATCCTTGTCGTTGTAGAAACCTTCCCAGAGTGCGAGAAGGGACTTGGGACCCGGCTTTGTACCAGCATCCAGCAGAATGCAGACTTCAGGGTTTAGAATGCGTCCAATGGCAGTGAAGAGCCATCTGTGGGAGTTAATCTTCTTGCTGTTCTTTTGCTTCAAGCAGAACATCATCTGGACAGGAGGAAGGGTGCTGGCGCTGTCATCGTGCGGGCGAATGAGCTGCTGGTTGGGCGTAACGGACAATTGCGTAGTGTATTCGAACTGGGCTTTTTGTTAGCTGCCGGTGACGAGACTGACCAGTCTGGCGCGACTTACAATGTGAGCAACAGTCTCGTTTCCATCGATATCCTTCTTCATGACACCGTCTTGGTAGATGCCGACGGTGGCGAGCAGGTCGAGAGTGCCCTTGTCGCAAGGGTCGATACCGTCGAAAACCAGGCACACGACAATCTTCTGCCAAGCGGGACCACCCTTGTTCCAGAACTCGGACTTCTTGAGGTTGACAATGTCGCGAATGTTCTGCATGACACCGTGCAGAGTACGGGCGGTAAGGACCTTGTCTTCGTTGTAGTAGGTGATGGCGATGAGCAGCTCGGTGTGGCGGTTGTACATGGCCGGGCGCAGATTGTAACCGTTCTTGAGGGTGAAGTCGTTGGGGTCGCATGTCGCAGCCGTGTCTGGCAGCTGTCAGAATCCAAAGGGGAAATGGCCATAACGTGGTACTTACAGCGCATGTGTGTGAACTCCTCACTGCCGCTCTCGAGGTCGTTGCGGTACTTGGCCTGGATGGCGTTCTGGATGGCTGAAGGCACTGGGTAGTCGGCACTCAGGACGGAGCCCTGGACAAGCTTGACCTTACGGGTCATGCCACGCTTGAGACCGCCAGCAGCACCTCCGCCGGGCTGCTGGCGCTGCCTCCATGCCTCGGTTGAGCTGGTCTCGCTCCTCTCGTATGGTGATGGAGCTCGCTGAGGAGCGCCGAACTCGCCCGGTGCGTCATAACCGCCCGTCGCCGAGTAGACAGAGCCATCGTGGGCCTGGCCGGGGTACTGTGTTGGCCTGTCGGTCGCGTACGACTCGGTCAAGCTGTAGGTCGAGTGTGGGCGGACCTCAGGGTTGCCGTAGAAGGGATCCGAGTGGGCGCCGGCAGAGTTCTCATGCAAGAGCGAGCGGCCGACTTCCTCGTCATGCTCGGTGCGGTCGTACTGCGGAAGCTGTCAGTATGTCGTGCCTTTCTCGCCATCATCAGGGGCTCCTACGCCCGTGTTGGGGTCTCCAAGGTTGTAACCTTGGTTGTTGTTGTACGCCATGACGTGCTGCAGTCCACGGGCCGGCGCTGCAGATGGCGATGTTGAAGGGGGGAAAAGGAATGGGCGATGGAGATGTGCAAGGTTGAGATGTTGAAAAGTTGTCGGCGCACAACTGGGGGTGTCGCTTGATAAAGGTGGATGGAATGTATGGGCCGCTCCAGGGCTGCGAAAGCTGAAGGGACGCGCTATGCCCCTTGAAGCGGGATGGGGGAGGTTGCACTAGGAAAACGCCCGCGCTGCTGAAACACGATTGATTGGTCGCCTCCGAGTGCTTGCCGGTTTCAGTACATTCGTTAGCCAGACGTGGTGCAGAACTGGCGATGGCCTCTACTTGAGCGCAACGAGGGCCGGAGAAGGGAGAAGCTGCTGGCGGTGAAGCACACGAACGTCTCCGTCGTCTGGCGTCTGGCGTCTGGCGTCTGGCGCCTGGCAGTGTGGCGCTAGCCGGCCACGACAGCTAAAATTAGCGACAGGCCTTAATCAGCTCCATGCTTACCTGCTCAGCCTCACCCCAACCCTCCAGATGTCGCCATTGCCGGGCATGGACTGCGGCAGTACTACGCCCTGGGTATGCTTTAGTTTCACCGTGCAGACTACGATATGCACATCAACGCTCGCCGCTGTCAAGTGGCTGAGATTGACAAGATGGCTTTAGTCTCTTGTCTCAAGATAGGGGGTTGCACGGCCGGCGTCGCACCCTTTCAGCTTCCCAGCTGGGCTCCGTAGGCGGATCCACTCGTCGACATGTTCAGGTTTTGTGGAAAAGGTCCCATACTACCAAGAGGATACGGCTTCGTAGTCGGAGCGACTGTTGTTCTGAATAGGGCCGTATGTAGTGCTGGTTGACTCTGTAAACGGCCACCCCTACACACGTCGCCATACGTCGCCACATGTCGCCACATGTCGCCACATGCCTTTCTGCGTGCATAGTTGCATTACATGACTGCCACCCGCCGTTTGGTTTGGCTGCTAAGGTCGCCCGATGGCGCTGCGTTGACAGGGTGCAGGCGTTGGTGAGGTCTCCTTTCCGCTGCAGTGGGCCGCCGTTGTACCGGTAGGCTTGTTCCTCCTCTTAACCGCCATGCGCTCGCGACACTGACAGCTTGATGCAACATGCGACATGCAACATGCGACATGCATCCTGTTATGAAGCTTTCAACCGCAATGCAGAGTCACTATTGAGCCTATGGGATCAATTCTTATCGACGTCACACAAAACGATATGACGGGAATAGGCCGCTTCTGGGCAAACCTCTTGCCTGCGCGCTTCACCCAACACATCACGTGCTTTCGCCACCCAATAGTTTCCACATGTCCAAAACAAAACATCCTCCTCAATTTTCTTCTCCTTGCAGCGACTGAAAAGCAACGCGATGCGTTCCTTGCTTCCTTCTTGCATCCAACCTGACAGCGCGGGGAAGAGCAGTTCGCACCTTCCGTCATCATCGTCTCAACAAAACACACAAATCGGTATACTTCATCTGCATCCAACCAGCCCCACCATCGAGTAGTTCGTTCCATCTCTTGAAGAGCAGCACCTTCTAACTTCTCATGCTTGGCTCGCGTCATTTATCCAGTACAACTGCCCCGCATCGTGATGCTGGCTGCAATAGTTGAGGCTGCAACAACTCAACATTAAGTTCGCGGACCACGCCTACAAAGCTTTCAATCCTCCCTTTTCGACCCATCATATCCATTAAGCGGTACGAGCCGCTATGGCCTCAGCCGCACCCCTAGTGGCCCTTCCAAGATCCAAGTCCAAGCCTTCATCAGCAACCGCCACAGCCACCAACGCCTCAGATCTTGGGGCTCACGTCAGTGCATCCCAATGGAAAGCGCCTGATAATCCAGACTTTGTTCACCCAGACCATGTAATCCCACCGCCAAGCTATCCCAGTGCGGAGAATCTCATCATCGTTTGCTGCCATGCCATCTTCCTTCCCAATCCAGAAGCTCCCGACTTTCCACTACGTCGCCCTCACTACGAGCCCAATTGGCTGCTGGCGCCCTTCCAAGGATCAGATGAAGCGACAGGCAAGCTGGGCGAGCATGAGACTTTCTTAGCCCATGTTAAAGCTGGCATCGATGCCTTGACTACTGGAACGGACGCAGAGCACCCTCCTTCAAGCATCCTTGTTCTCAGTGGCGGTGCTACCAAACGCTCGGATTCTCTCAAAACCGAGGCACGCTCATACTATCACGCAGCGCTAGCTGAAGAGCTAGCAGAGGGCCATATGGGTGGAGGACGAACTCACAGGTACGTTATCCGTATGACCCTAATGTACTACCACATAAACTTTGCATATCGACCATTTCGAGGATGCTAGTAAATAAAACCAAGAACGGCTACTAAGACTTGTGTGTATCATGAGAGATTTTGACCACATCCGACAGACTATACAACAAGGGCTACATATTGCTGGAAGAACAGGCGACCGATTCATTCCAAAACTTGCTATTCAGCATCTTATTGTTCAGGAAAGCTACAGGTAACTACCCGAAACAGATCCGTGTAATCACACATGCTTTCAAGGCAAAGCGCTTCCTCGAGCTGCATGCCCCGACTATACGATGGCCGAAAGAGCGTATCCAGGTCCAGGGTATCGACCCAGTAATGTCGAGCGACGCATTGCAAATCACCCTTTGTGGGGAGGAAGAGCACGGATATGCGGCATGGGAAAGCGACCCATTAGGCACCGGAGACCTTCTAGGCGGAAAGAGACAGCTACGCGGATGGGATCCTAGCAAGGCGGCTAAGCACTTTGAAGACCTTGAAGACAGTGTCAAGGAGTTGTTTCAAGGCACAGTATCTGACCAGTTACCATGGATAGGGTAGCCCAAACTTTGCCTAGAAACTTGCACGCTTTCCGACACCCCAATCATACCTCTTACTACCGAAGTGTCTTGTTCGGTCGCCCACAAAGCACCACATCTTCTCCAAGTGGTATCCATCTCGTGTCTTTCAATCTCGTCATAGGCAACCGTTCCGATCCACCGTCTGGACATACCTGTACACCACCTCTTCCGAGCCAGGTAGGAGCAATCGTAACGATGATAGAGTCGATCAGGGAGTATGCAGGGCTAGGTCCCAATAAATCGTTGATAACGAAGCCGCCACCCTCGATCATTAGACTCCGAATACCTCGGTGTGACAAAGCGTCGAGAATGATGTGCCACGATGAACCAGCCGTGGCAATATCCTCGGGTGAGAGACCCAGAACCAAGAACTCGCCACCTACGCTTTCAAGTAACGCTCGTTGAGCACCAGACGGCTCCACGCAAGTCACAATGTAAGGCGCCTTCCCCTTTCCCTCTTTCGCTAATCTCATCACCTTACTTTCTTCACTAAACTGCCACCGTCCACGCGGATCAACGACGACCGGTCTCGGCTGTCCGACAAGTCCCTCACCACCATAGCCACCCACACCCTCGATTCTGCAATTCAAAGATGGATTGTCGGCAATAGCTGTCCCGGCTCCTATCAAGATGGCATCGTGCCTGGATCTCAGGAAATGAGTCATGGCTTTGGACTTAGGACCAGAGAGAGCTGTCTGCACACCTGGTGCAATGGCTAGCTGGCTATCAAGGGAAGTAGCAAAGGTTAATGTAACAAAGGGCTTGTCGAACTTGGTGAGCTGTTGCAGTGAGGAAGATGGCAGAAGAGGCAGATAATTGTCGATTCGGAGGCTGTCTACAGCTGGGAACTGTAACGAATCTCGCGCCGGTGCTGCCATTGTGGCTGCTGCGGCTGTAGCTTGCCTGTATTCAACAAAATGTTGTGACTTATCTAGCCAGGGACGAGGACCCCATGTGATGACTAAGTCGTAAAGTGGGTGCTGCCCCACGTTGAAGCACGGACGGAGGCCCGACGATGGTGGCAGCCACGCTGCGTGGCAGCCTACGCAACATATTCTCGCTCTCACGTATAATTTTCCTAGGCCTTTTTTTCGGTTTGGCGTTTGTGCTTTCGTAGGCCTTCGCACTCGTCGCCTTTCCTTATCAGCCTTTGTCTGTCTCACAACCGCCCTTCGGTCCTTTATCTACTTCTCGCCGCTTGCCCCGCGATCCTCTTCCACGCGCCCATCCCAAGCACACCCGCGCGGTCATATCAATACAGGCAATAGCCCAGACGCCACTCCAAAAATCGCCAAGATGATGAAAATATGGTCCATGGTATGTTTCCGGTGTTTGGGGACGGCAAGCACTCGGCGGTACGAAAGTTGGAAAGGCTAATATCCTTCGTAGAAGAAGCAACAGCAGCAGGACGAGGCCGCAGCTGCTGCCTCGAGCAAGAAGAAGAAGGTCACCCCAGCCCAGTTGCGTACACAGAAAGGTATTGCCACCCTCTAGATTGCGTATATATTCACGCGCAAAAGCTAATGCGACCATAGATCTCGAGGAGCTGTCTCTCGGCACAACAATGAAGACGCACTTCCCCAATCCCGACGATATCCTCAACTTCGAGCTCACGATCGATCCTGACGAGGGCATGTACAAGGGTGGACGCTTTAGGTTCGACTTCAAGATCAACCAAAACTTCCCCCATGACCCGCCAAAAGTCAAATGCACACAAAAGATTTACCACCCAAACATTGACCTTGAAGGAAACGTCTGCCTCAACATTCTGCGAGAGGACTGGAAACCGGTCTTGAACTTGAACGCGGTCGTTGTTGGCTTACAGGTATATCTTGTGGAGTATTGGACAAGCGGGATAGTATGCTGATGGATCATAGTTCCTCTTCCTCGAGCCGAATGCGTCGGACCCGCTGAACAAGGAGGCCGCCGAAGACCTCAAGCAAAATAGAGAAGGCTTCAAGCGCAATGTGCGCGCATCGCTCGGCGGGGGTACAGTCAAAGGCCAAAGCTTTGATCGCGTGCTCAAATGAGCAAGATCGGACATGGCTGGAATTACGCAAAGCTCTCAGGCAGCAATCTTCTAACAGATCCGTTGACGGACGGATACACGACGATGATATGAGATGGAGCCAAGAGCTCATTAGCTCACTACAGGATATGGGTCGATGCATAAGAGAAGATTGGAGGTGAATATGTCTGCAACATTAGCGACTGCATGGATGGTCTGGCGCATCATGTAGAGGGTGCATGGCGTATCATACGGGAGCAATATAGTCTTTCAAGATCTCACACAATTTAACTGCTTATCTGCGCACGATGATGACTGAGCATACTTGTGATAGTTTTATGGCGTCACTGTACAGACTTACTCCACGTCTGTCTTTTCTACCCATATGATTAAGACAGGGCGGCCACACACAAACCGTGCTGCGTAACGTTACACCCACTGCTCGAAATATACATGTCAAAGCTACCAAGACCACTAGAAGTACGGTGAGCCTCACTAAGTAGTCAACCGCCACGCACCATCAGCTGTGACTGGGGGTCCAGCGCTGCGTCTGGCATCGTACAGTCAGAACCGCTCTCGGAGACACGCATTTCTCCCCGATGACACTCTACCACCCCTGCTAGCAGTTCAGTGACACGTGGGTGATTGGCCAGTGGCGCGAACGGCCCGGTCTGGGGCAGCGATAATCGGCTTGGTCCAAGCTCCCCAACTCGAAATCCTGGGTGTGGTCAAGATCGAGCCAGCAACTTTAAAAGCTGCCACCCCCGCCAAACAACTTCTGCTCCCCCAAGATACCCCTTTCACGCACACATATTCACAATGGCTTCAAGACCTGTTTCCCGCGCTCTGCGCCAAACCGCCCGCCAATTGGCTGCTACTCCCGCTCAGAAGCGCACTTTTGTGTCTGCTCTGAGTGCTGGTGCCAAGAAGGCTGCTCCCCGCGCAGCTGTAACAAGCCAGTTCCAACAGACTCGTGGTGTCAAGACCATTGACTTTGCTGGTACCAAGGAGACCGTCTACGGTAAGCTTGAGCTACATCTCTGATGCAGTTGAAGGCAGATGTTGCGTTGGAACGAGAGCTGACGATGACAAACAGAGCGTGATGACTGGCCAAAGGAGAAGCTTCTTGAGTACTTCAAGAACGACACCATGGCCATGATTGGCTATGGCTCCCAAGGTCACGGCCAGGGTCTTAACATGCGCGACAACGGCCTGAACGTCATCGTCGGTGTACGGAAGAACGGTGCTTCGTGGAAGGAAGCTGAGGCGGATGGCTGGGTTCCCGGCAAGAACCTGTTCGACATCGACGAGGCCATTGGCAAGTCGACCATTGTCATGAACCTCCTCTCAGATGCCGCTCAGTCTGAGACGTGGCCCGCCATCAAGCCCCAGCTCAAGGGCAAGGTAAGACATGTTCACCGGAACCAACAGGGATTCAAGTTAACAACGATAGACTCTCTACTTCTCCCACGGCTTCTCCCCCGTCTTCAAGGATCTCACCAAGGTCGAAGTCCCCACCGACATCGACGTCATCCTTGTCGCCCCTAAGGGCTCCGGCCGCACCGTCCGCACACTCTTCCGTGAGGGCCGTGGTATCAACTCGTCCATCGCCGTCTACCAAGACGTCACCGGCAAGGCCAAGGAGAAGGCCGTCGCCCTCGGTGTTGCCGTCGGCTCCGGATACATGTACGAGACCACCTTCGAGAAGGAGGTCTACTCCGACCTGTACGGCGAGCGTGGTTGCCTGATGGGTGGTATTCACGGCATGTTCCTCGCTCAATACGAGGTTCTCCGTGAGCGCGGCCACAGCCCCTCTGAGGCCTTCAACGAAACCGTCGAGGAGGCTACACAGTCGTTGTACCCCTTGATCGGCGCCAACGGCATGGACTACATGTACGCCGCCTGCTCCACGACCGCCCGCCGTGGTGCCATTGACTGGAGCAAGCGCTTCAAGGCTGCCCTCAAGCCCGTTTTCGACGACCTCTACACTTCCGTTGAGAACGGCAGCGAGACCAAGCGCTCGCTCGAGTACAACTCCCAGCCCGACTACCGCGAGAAGTACAACCAAGAACTCAAGGAGATTGACGACCTTGAAATCTGGCGTGCTGGAAAGGCTGTCCGCTCCCTCCGCCCTGAGAACGCCAAGTAGATTGCGTCTTGCTGAGGTTGAGCTTGGATGGTTTGGAAGAAGGATGAAAAGAGTATGGGCAAATGTGTACATGGTATCATGGTTTTCTTCTTGTTAACGATTACGGAATCTTCATGGCGTCTGTGCGCTGATTTGATATGGGCGCTGGACGGAATCCGTTCATGTTGCATTGGCGGCGGTCAAACAGAAAGAGAGACAAAGGGTTGGCTTCATATAAAAGCGAAATGAACACCTTTTTATGACGCCAATTTTTGCATCTTTAACCAATTTCATGCGCTGTGTGTTTGCACACTATTGCTTTCCTACCTTTCTAACCACGAACTTGTCATTTCTGCTCGATGTTGAAAAAGCTCTGGACTGCGCGTATATCCACTGTGATGGTATTACATGTAAATTCAGTTATCAACGTTGGTTATGGGGGTCTTGTATCAAAGAACGTGGGGCGAGCTGGATGTAGACTTTAATGTTGATGCTGATGCTGATGCTGATACTGATGACGATGTGGGAATTGACGGAGGTGATGTAGATGGACTTAGTGTTGATGTTGTTGAGTTGGAAGATGAGTTTTGAGGATGGTGAGGGGAATGGACGGTTAGGTATCATACTCGTTCTTGCATATTTTTTGAGGAGGGGGAGAAGAGGGGATAGAAAGGAAGGGAATGGTTTAGTGGGGGTTGTGGTGGGGTGTACATGTTGGCTTTTTACGCGGTGATGGGGCTGGGGATATTTGCCATGGTCATGTGAATACTGTTGGAGTATTGACATGCGCAACATGCGGGTCACCCTGTTGAGCAGGTGATCCTGGTAAGCTGAACACGTGACGATCGCGCTAGCGCCTATATATACGGGCTAGATCGTCTTATTCCTCTCAAGTAGTTATTGACCACTTTGTTGTGGCACTTAGTTGTTCAATACACTCATTCCACTCCTCCTGATCAAGCAATTGCTCCTTTTCAGCTCCCACAAATACTTAAGAAGGGAAGTCTGTAAGAAAGATTTTTTATATAGCTTTGGACAAGGAAATGTTTCAACGTGAAAAAAACATGTCTCTTCGTAGATATTGCTTCATAGTGTTCGTGATGCACAGCAGAACATATCACGCCATCATGCTGATTGGCCTGTTCGGATATAGATTCCCCCTTGGAACTCAGGCAACCTATTCTTACCTTACAAGCCAGTATGCGACTGAAAGGTTGACCGATGTTGGCGGGTGTGAGACATGGCCCTATTGCAGAGTTCAATCAAACTAAAGGGTGTAGAAAAGGCTCAGCGAATGCACGATTGATGAATCGCGGCGTGGAGACAACATAAGGAAAGCACAAATTTGCATCGGTAGAAAGTTGGAGCGAGGCCAAGTGGCTGCTAGAACAAGCACCGCTTGGCTTCTCTTGCTTGCCCCCTTGCACCAAGCATGTCTAGAATCTTCCCCAATAGCGCTCAGGTGCTCCAATGAACAGTGTTCCACCCGTTACTCAAGAAGAAGCAGAGACACCAGGAAGCCAATACCAACATCCGCGCTTGCGTAAGCATTTGCTTCGGAGGCGACAGAGCTGCTTCATCCAAACGCCCACGCACCAGCAACTGGCCGCTCCCCGCGGGCACCTAGCGCCTCCACAAGTTGATCGCGCGTGTAGCAGATCGTGCATCGATCAGGGAGGCGTCAAATCAGTCTCGGGTTGATTACGAGGCTGGAGTCCGACTTGCCGATCTAGGGTGTAACGTTAATGTGACATCATCACTTCAACATATTGGACTATTGATGCGTCGCAAAAATGGAGGCCACAACAAGCTTGTGCGCGCAGCGAGGCGTTCTAGTTACCTGTCACTCCAACTACTTTATAGTCTTGTGCCCTTCATTCGGGTTCCCCTCAAAGCCCGTAACCTTCGCGGATAGTCCCTTGAGACCGTCGCAAACGGCCGCTTCTAGCCATCTTTGTTGATTGTCGATCACTGGATAGTGGATATCCTCGTCGTAGTATCACGACGAATACTACTTTCGATTGACCTATTTTAGGCTGTGAAACCTTTTGCGATGGCTTCTAAAAATGAGGCTTCGGAGACGTCTACGGGTTCCAGTCAACAACACTCAAACAGCGGATCGCAACAACAACCCCATGTCAATTCGGACGCGTCTGTCAACAACCATGATGCAACCACGCACAACACCTTCATTTCCAATGCTTTACATACCAGCAGCCGGAGTTTTTACGGGGCAGATGGCACGGGCCAGTCTTCAGCTTCAAGCAATTCCACGGCGGTAGCATCGCCAAATGTTCGGCCATCTCAAGATGCTACAAACGAGCCTTTGGCTCAACAAATTTTATCTGGAAATGAGACTACTACTCAACCTATCCCAACCAATGAATATCTCCAGGAGACGACATCGGGAGACCCAGTTGAGGAACATGTAGTGCTCCAGGACGACTCCTCAGACTCCGAGCACGAAGTAGACAATCTGTCTAGCAAACCTACCGGAACCGCGACAAGGCCTGGCCTGCAATCGAATAACTCGAAGCCCATGACCGAAGACGATCTGTTCCGCGCGTTATCCAGACGAAGAACAAGCCAGATCAATGGCCTCAGTAAGACCAACACCGCTGCTACGGGGCGTAGCCAGGAGGAAGAAGATGAGATCAATAACCTCATGTCGAGGATGTTTGGTCGTACCAGACAGGAAGCTTCTGAGGAAGAGAAGACTCGGCATCAAGGTGTTATATTCAAGCACTTGACGGTGAAGGGAATGGGTATTGGGGCGGCACTGCAGCCAAGTGTTGGAAGTCTCTTCCTAGACCCTGTGAGACTCGTCAAGAATCTCTTCACCAAAGGGCCGCGTCAAGCAGCTGGCAAGCCCCCAGTCCGCACCCTTCTCGACGACTTCTCTGGTTGTATAAGACCCGGCGAGATGGTACTCGTCCTTGGCAGACCGGGATCAGGTTGCTCGACGTTCCTCAAGATGATCGGCAATCAACGATACGGTTTCGAAGACATTACTGGCCATGTCTCTTACGGTGGCACCGATGCGGATGAGATGGGCAAGAAGTACCGTTCAGAGGTGCTCTACAACCCTGAGGAAGACTTGCACTACGCGACGCTAAAGGTCAAAGATACACTCCGATTCGCCTTGAAGACAAGAACTCCCGGCAAAGAGTCACGAAAAGAGGACGAGTCTCGTAAAGACTACGTTAACGAGTTCCTACGCGTAGTCACCAAACTTTTCTGGATTGAACACACTCTAGGTACGAAGGTCGGTAACGAGCTTATCCACGGTGTGTCCGGTGGTGAGAAGAAGCGCGTTTCGATCGCAGAGGCCATGGTCACAAAAGCTTCGGTACAATCTTGGGATAATTCGACAAAAGGTCTCGACGCCAGTACCGCTCTCGAATACGTTCAGAGTCTGAGGTCTCTTACCAACATGGCTCATATATCTACTGCGGTAGCGCTTTACCAAGCAGGCGAGTCTTTGTATGACCTTTTCGACAAAGTACTCCTTATCCACGAGGGTCGCTGCTGCTACTTCGGGCCCACCGAGAAGGCTGTTGATTATTTCAAGAATCTCGGCTTTGTTCAACCCGAGCGATGGACTACCAGTGACTTCTTGACATCTGTAACAGACGAACATGAGCGACAGGTCAAGGAAGGCTGGGAGGACCGCATCCCCCGCACAGGTGCGGCTTTTGGAGAAGCATTTCTCAACAGCGAGCAAGCCAATGACAACTTTGCCGAGATTGACGAGTTCGAGAAGGAGACCAAGCGACAGGCCGAAGAACGTCACCAGGCCCGCACCAAGGCCACAAAGAAGAAGAACTTTACAATCTCTTTCCCAGCTCAAGTCGTCGCCTGTACTGATCGCCAATTCCGCGTCATGGTGGGAGACCCGCAATCTCTTATTGGCAAATGGGGCGGTATTCTGTTCCAAGCCCTTATCATTGGATCCTTGTTTTTCAATTTGCCAAACACCGCTGAGGGCGTGTTTCCACGAGGTGGTGTCATATTTTTCATGCTACTTTTCAACGCCCTTCTCGCCCTCGCCGAACTTACGGCCGCCTTCGAATCTCGACCGATTCTGTTGAAGCACAAGTCATTCTCGTTCTACCGACCAGCCGCCTACGCCATTGCGCAAACTCTGATCGATATGCCACTTGTATTGGTCCAAGTTCTCATTTTCGACATTGTGGTCTACTTCATGGCGAATCTGTCACGGACGGCATCTCAGTTCTTCATCAGTCTCCTCTTCCTCTGGATCATCACGATGACCATGTATGCTTTCTTCCGAGCTATTGGTGCTTTGGTAGGATCCTTGGACGTTGCAACTCGGATTACTGGTGTTTCCATTCAAGCACTTGTCGTATACACTGGTTATCTGATCCCTCCCGCGAAGATGCATCCATGGTTCTCCTGGTTACGATGGGTCAACCCTATTCAGTACGGCTTCGAGGGTCTCCTAGCGAATGAATTCTATAACCTGGAGATTCAGTGTGTGCCTCCATACATCGCCCCACAAATCCCGGGCGCCCAGGAGCAGTACCAATCTTGCGCTATCCAAGGCAACAGGCCCGGATCTCTTACGGTCGCTGGCTCAGACTATATCTCGACAGCATTTGGATATAGCAGATCTCATCTGTGGCGCAACTTTGGCTTCATTTGCGCCTTCTTCCTCTTCTTCGTCGCGCTCACTGCGTTCGGTATGGAGATTCAGAAGCCCAACAAAGGTGGGGGAGCTGTCACAATGTAAGAAATGACCCTGTACAAACTGCGCATGATACATGTACTAACTTGGTTCACCAACATTTAGATACAAGCACGGTCAGGTACCAAAGACTGTCGAGAAAGAGATGGAAACCAAGACCTTGCCCAAGGATGAGGAAGCTGGCAACCGTGAGCCAGTAACGGAGAAGCATCCCTCGAGCGACAATGACGATTTCGACAAGACAGCCGAGGGTGTGGCGAAGAATGAGACCATATTCACATTCCAAGACATCACCTACACGATCCCATATGAAAAGGGAGAGAGGACGTTGCTGAAGGGTGTGCAAGGGTTTGTCAGACCCGGCAAGCTTACCGCGCTCATGGGTGCCTCGGGTGCCGGCAAAACGACGTTGTTAAACGCGCTTGCGCAGCGCATCGACTTTGGTGTTGTTCGCGGAAACTTTCTAGTAGATGGAAAGCCACTCCCTCGTTCCTTCCAGCGTTCGACCGGCTTTGCAGAACAGATGGATGTACACGAATCCACGGCTACAGTACGCGAAGCACTCCAGTTCTCAGCGCGATTGAGACAGCCCAAAGAGGTGCCCATCCAGGAGAAATACGACTATGCTGAGAAAATCATCGACTTGCTGGAGATGCGCGATATAGCTGGAGCAGCTATTGGTACGACCGGAAATGGACTTAATCAAGAGCAGAGGAAGCGTCTAACGATTGGTGTGGAGCTTGCAAGCAAACCCGAATTGCTCATGTTTCTTGATGAGCCTACGTCCGGTCTGGACTCTGGTGCTGCTTTCAACATTATTCGGTTCTTGCGCAAGGTGAGTTGAATGAAATCACACAACATTTGTAGCTTGCTTACCCGTTTATAGCTCGCGGATGCTGGACAAGCAATTCTTTGCACGATTCATCAGCCCAGCGCTGTTCTGTTTGAGCATTTCGATCAGCTTCTGCTTCTCAAATCCGGTGGTCGCACGGTCTATTTCGGCGAGCTAGGCCACGACTCGCAAAATCTAATCGAGTACCTTCAGAACAACGGGGCGGAGAAGATTGGACCGAAAACCAACCCTGCCGAGTACATGCTGGAGGCCATTGGCGCCGGTAACCCAGACTACAAGGGCCAAGACTGGGGTGATGTTTGGGAAAAGAGCACGGAGAAGGAGAAGCTGAGCAAGGAGATCGAGGAGATTATTGCTAGCAGACGCGATGCGGCGAAGAACGAAGAGGCCCGCGATGACCGGGAATATGCGATGCCATACGCTCAACAATGGCTCACAGTGGTCAAGCGAAGTTTCGTGGCCATCTGGCGGGACCCTCCATACGTGCAAGGCATGGTCATGCTTCATGTTGCGACTGGGTTATTCAACGGCTTTACCTTCTGGAACCTTGGCCAAAGCCAAGTCGACATGCAGTCACGGCTTTTCTCCATTTTCATGACTCTGACTATTGCACCTCCGCTGATCCAGCAACTGCAACCTCGCTTCATCAACGTGCGTGGCATCTACGAGTCGCGAGAAGGCAGTGCCAAGATTTACTCTTGGACAGCAATGGTGTGGGGAACGATACTCAGCGAGTTACCGTACCGTGTCGTTGCCGGAACAATATACTGGTGCTGCTGGTACTTCCCGCCCGGCTTCCCTCGCGACACGTACACTGCGGCGAGTGTGTGGCTCTTTGTCATGCTCTTTGAGGTGTTTTATCTAGGTTTCGGACACGCCATTGCCTCTTTTGCTCCCAACGAGCTACTCGCATCGCTACTTGTACCGCTGTTCTTCACCTTTATCGTCTCCTTCTGTGGAGTAGTGGTACCATACAACGGACTACCTTCGTTCTGGCAAAGCTGGATGTTCTGGCTCACGCCATTCAAGTACTTGCTCGAAGGGTTTCTTGCACTGCTTGTCCAAGGGCAAGTTGTCAGATGCGAGGCTAACGAGATGGCCATGTTTGCACCCCCACCTGGCCAAGACTGTCAGACATATGCCGGTCAATTCGCGCAGCAGGTAGGGGGTTATGTCGAAGCCCAGCCAGACGGGAACTGTGGATTCTGTCAGTACGCAACGGGAGAAGCGTTCGCAGCGTCTTTTGCCGTGTACCCGCAGTACATTTGGCGTGATTTTGGCATCATGTGGGCGTTTATCTTGTTCAACTTTGCAGTCGTCTTCGTCTGCACCTGGTTGTACTTGGGCGGCCTAGGCCAGATGAAGTCATTCTTCAGCCCAGCTGCACACAAACAAAAGGAGAGAAAGAAGACGAAGAAGCAGAGCGGCGATGCAGCTTGAGGCAAGAAAACAACAATAATCAAATCGAATTGGGCAGTGTGCAGCGACAGGGCTTCGAGCTGTGTTCCGGAAAACTCGTAGCTTGCCCGTGCCCGCGGCCGGAACGCGCAAGGCAGGCTGGGGTTAGACGCAGCTTTGGAACGGCCCACGGCAGCGCAGGGTGGGGCTCATTTCCGCCTCGTGCATTCCCCGCGAAATGCGTCTTGGAGATCTAGAGCATGTGCTAGGAGTTTGGTGTAGACTGTAGGGGTACAGGCTGGATTCTGGCCTTGACTGTGGTGTCATTTGCATAACGATGCTCAAGCGGTGTAGCATCTTGATAGTAATTTTGACGGCGCAGCTGTCATGCGTACCGACATGCAGTAGCTTCCACTGTGAAGATTTGACGTCTGATGGTTTTCACAACTCCCCAACGTAAGCTGTCGAGCCATGTGCGGGATTAACCCCCTAGGTGTCGGGTCAACAAGGCATCGTGAGAAGGGGGTATCGAAATGCCTCAGCTTTTCCGATCAGCAGCGCCGTCAGTCCGAGGCGCCTGATTTGTGCATCGTGCAATCGAAGGCTAGGCCGAACAGCGTTCCATCATCGTGCAGGGGCCTGTGTGGATCGCAAACCGCACACGAGCAGGAACCGGAACGGGGGTGGCATCTTGCACCGCCTCGCTGTGGCCGGGTATGCTCTCAGCTATCAACTATGGCGATGGGCAAAGTCTTGACGCAAGTCTTTTGCAGCTGTTGGAGTAGACGACGCTGGAGCACCACGGGGCATGCAGTTGAACAGCACGTGAGCTTGTCCGAATGAGAAACAATGAAACCAATGACGAAAGGCCGTTGAGCCTTTACCGCTTGCGGCGAGGGTGAATGTGGGGTACGCGTGATCAGCCCCTCCAGCCCCTCCAGCCCCTCCAGCCAATCCCAGCCCGCGCATTTGCAGTTCACGCAGTCGCTACATCCGACGTCTTTTGCAAGCTCCAGCTGGACATGGCAGAACATCCATGCGCATCGGCTTACGACTTGTCGGCCATGAAGCTGGTGGTGGTGGTTTCACTTGCCGGGCGCTGCTTCCGAAGACACCCAGCGCTCGTGCCCAGCTCCGCGTTATTTTCGTCCCTCGTGAGCCGACGGGCACTCTCACTGCCCAAACACGCACCATGGCCCAATCAGCTCCAGCAGCGCTAGCCTGTCCCCGGCCCAGCATTGCCAGCCTGAGCGCAGACGACGTCGTCGTCAGGATGCCTTCGCGTGGTATTAAAGCTGCCTCGGACCCCGTCATTCCAACCGCAAGCCCAGCTCCTTTGACCCAAGACTTTGCCCGTCAACAGGTGTCGAAACAACAGCGTTCCAACTTGCACTCCTCGTCCATCTCTCCACTCATATCCAACACCATGGTTTCCCAAAGCGTCAACAAGACCAATCTCCATCCTTCCGGCGTGGCGTGAGTGGCCTCACCCTTCCCTAGGACAACGAATTGGTCGGTACAAAGTAACCAAAGACTAACAATTTCCTCACAGGCCGAACAAGGAGCACACGGAGATTGAAGAATCGCTCCACGACAAAGCACACATCGACTATGACCGTGTAGCTATTGTAAGCTTCTCCCAGTGAAAAAAACAAACTTCAGTTCCAATACCGACTGCCACCCCTCCAGATCGCCAACCCTTCCGTCGCTGCTCTGTACGAAGACGCCCTCGTATACGAGACTGGCTCAGCCATTACAGCTTCAGGCGCCCTCTCAGCATACTCGGGAGCAAAGACTGGCCGCTCACCCTCGGACAAGCGCATCGTCGAGGAAGACTCGTCAAAAGACGATGTCTGGTGGGGTCCAGTCAACAAGCCAATGAAGACCGACGTAAGTCTTTCTCCGCATTCCCTGACCATTTCAACTTTTTGCCCATGTCCAACCGCGGTATTGGCTTGTGAAATTTTGGCCGGCAGACGTCATGTACGCTAGACGCATTCCCGATGGAGTTCGCATCCCTGCATGTGGCGGTTCTGGGGGGCTCGGCTGCCCCGCATCGGTGCACTGCACTATGCACTACGCACTACGCAATCAAACTTGCATCGATCCATGCGGAAGACCATCACGTGCGCATCTCCTTTCTCTTTGCTAACCTCTCATCTAGGTCTGGCGTATCAACCGTGAGCGTGCCATCGACTACCTCAACACCAGGAACCGCATCTACGTCGTCGATGGCTTCGCCGGCTGGGACGAGCGCTACAGAATTCGCGTACGAGTTGTCTGCGCTCGTGCCTACCATGCCCTCTTCATGCGCAACATGTTGATCCGCCCTTCAAAGGAAGAACTGGAACACTTTGAGCCCGACTACACCATCTACAATGCCGGCGCTTTCCCCGCCAACAGGTACACCAGTGGTATGACCTCGTCAACATCCGTTGCCCTCAACTTCGCCGACAAGGAGATGGTTATCCTCGGTACCGAGTACGCCGGTGAGATGTAAGCATTGTCTCTAACCAAATTGGCTTGTGAGGCATATATACTGATATCGTATACCAACATTTAGGAAGAAGGGTATCTTCACGGTTCTCTACTACGAAATGCCCGTCAAGCACAACGTCCTCACCCTGCACTCGTCAGCGAACGAGGGTATCGAGAACAAGGACGTCACTGTTTTCTTCGGTCTTTCCGGAACCGGTAAGACTACTCTGTCGGCCGACCCCAAGCGTGCCTTGATCGGCGACGACGAGCACTGCTGGAGCGACACTGGTATCTTCAACATTGAGGGTGGCTGCTACGCCAAGTGCATCGGTCTCTCTGCCGAGAAGGAGCCAGACATTTACGGCGCCATCCGCTTCGGATCCATCCTCGAGAACGTTGTCTTTGACCCAACAACACGTGTTGTGGACTACGACGACGACACTCTGACCGAGAACACTCGCTGCGCCTATCCCATCGAGTACATTGAGAACACAAAGATCCCCTGCATCTCAGACGGCCATCCCAAAAACATTGTTCTCCTTACCTGCGACGCTCGCGGTGTCCTTCCTCCCATCTCCAAGCTCAACCCCGAGCAAACCATGTACCACTTCATCTCTGGTTATACCTCGAAGATGGCCGGTACTGAGCAAGGTATCACTGAGCCCCAAGCCACCTTTTCCTCCTGCTTCGCCCAGCCTTTCCTCGCCCTCCACCCCATGCGCTACGCCAAGATGCTCGCCGAGAAGATGCAACAACATAATGCCAACGCCTGGCTCCTCAACACCGGCTGGGTCGGTGCTGGTGCTACTACAGGCGGCAAGGTAAAGCGGACTGCTCCAGTAAAGAATATGTGGAACTTGTGCTAATATCTCATCAGCGTTGCCCTCTCAAATACACTCGCGCCATCCTCGACGCCATCCACTCGGGCGAGCTCGCAAACGTTGAATACGAAACTTACGAAACCTTTGGTCTCTCCGTCCCCAAGACCTGCCCCAACGTCCCCGACGAGCTACTCAACCCAGCCAAGTCCTGGAATGGCACCGCCGACTTCAAGGGTGAAGTCGAGAAGCTCGGCAAGCTCTTCATGGAGAACTTTAAAAAATACGAAGATCAGGCCACCAAGGAGGTCATCGAGAGTGGTCCACACGTATGCTGCTGCCCCAAGCACTAGATTATGTGTGTTTGTTTTTTTGGTTGATATTGGTTCCGACCCATCTTTCTTACATTTTTGACAGACTGAATAGCGGATTTTACTCATTCTTCTACTTATCTCACGGTCGAGCCATCACACCAATCGACGTCAGCGGCTGTTTTTTTTTGGACCCTTTTTCTTAAAGTGTGTCGTGGGCATACAAAGCCCATTGATGGACAGGATATGATATCACGGTTTCCTCTTAATTGTTTGCTTGACAGACTTTCTGTTCGTTTTGGCTTATGAGCGCTTATTGCGTATATATAGACACTTTGGCGTTGGTTCCAGTTGAGTAGCATTACATGGCGGGAGAGGAAATGGTAGCAAATCAGCTGTTGGAAGGGGCTAGAGAAACAAAAATGTCATCATGAGCTTTGTATAATATCTCCAAGTTTCAATGTTCGATGTGAATATATATGAATCGTTCTTTGGAGTACAAACGTATCGAAACAGATACACGCTCGTTTAACCTTGCTTAATTGTAGTGTCCAACACAAGTGCTGCTAACTGTTAACAAGAGTCGAAGGTGATAGCCCCTAATTCGCAACAAGCAAACAGTAGTCAACACTCTACATTACCAAAGACACCATCCCTCTCCTCACAAAACCGCCTCATCCATATTCCTAATCCAACTCCACATCCACTTCACAGTATCCAAATGCGCCTGCACCCCGACTCTCTCATCCACCGTATGAATATTCCCCAATCCAACCTGTTCCTTATCCCAACCAGGACTGTACCGGAAAATGTGCTCACTTAAATCCCAGTAATACCTCGTATCCGTATTCCCCGTCATGATACCAGGGCTTACCAAGAGCTCTTTTCCGTATAGTGCGCGTGTAGTTCCAGAGAGGACTTGGTATGGCGTCACGGAGCTGCTCGAGTTAAAGGAGTAGGAAGAGGAGGTCAACGAGGTGGGGGTAACAGGAGCTGGCTCTAGTATTGTGGGGCCGTGGGACAAGGTGATGCTAGATGGCGTTTCTGTGCCGTTGAAGGCGTGTAGTGTGAGATTGTGTTTTTTTGCTACGTGGGCGGCGAGGGACGCAATGTGTGTTTTTACGGCTGAGGAGCTTGATCCGATATTTATGCGGTGGTTTACTGTGATTTGCGTTCGTTCGGGGAGTGCGTTTGATTTTACGCCGCCGTGGATTATGTCGACTGCTGCCGAGGTTGTGAAGAGGTATTTTATGAGTGGTCCTGCTTTTGCTGCTTCTAGTGCGAGGTCGTCTTTCTTCGGCTTCTTCGAACATGTTGCCCTTCGTTTGGAGCGTTTGTCAAGGAGTTTTCCTAAATGGCGGGGGAAGTCTGGCGCGTGTTCGGCACCGCATTGGAGGAGGCCTAGGTAGGGGTTCTCATCCGCAAGATGGGGCTCATAGGGGTTTGCCTCGATTACGGCGATGAGCTCGCTGGCGACTCCGATGCCGTTGTGCGCTGGAGGGATGCTGCTATGGCCGCCGGGCATGCGCACAACAATGTCGACGTCGACATAACCTTTCTCGCCGACACCAGGGATTGCGAAGTTTGCGCCCCAGCTCTCGAAATTTGCCGCGCCTTCGTCGACAATAGCAGCAATAGAGTTGTGTCCAAGTTTCTCCAACAAGTACTTCGACAGGTGTTGCGCACCTTCTCGACCGGAGATCTCTTCATCAAATCCAAACGACAAGATCAACGTCCGCTGAGGAGCAAAACCAGCAGAAATCAACGCTTCGACGCTGTTCAAAATGGCCATCAACTGGTTCTTGCAATCGCTTGCACCTCTACCCCAAACAAATTTCCCGTCATAGTGACCCGAGAAAGGCGGATGCGTCCACTGCCTCACTGTGGAGTCCGGTACAGGCACAACATCCTGATGCGCCATGAGCAAATTAGGCTTCAAACTGGAATCCGTGCCAGCCCACGTGTATAGCAAGCCATGCGTGTTAACCTTGTCCAATTGCAATGTTGCATGCACCAGTGGGTAAGTCTTGCCAAGGTAGTCCGCAAACGAGTAAAACATGTCCCATCGTGGGTCTGATCCAATCTCGCCCATATCATCGTAGCTTTGCGTAGGTATCTTGACAGCACCCGATAAGCGCTCAATGGCAACGTCCCGAAAAGCATCAGATGTCAGGTAGCTCTCCATCTCATCCAACTCTTTTGTCTTCCGCCCTGGAAATAAGGGCTCGACCTGGCCACATTGCGCTCCCGGCTTGGCGATGCTTAGGTCGCTGGCAAGATGCCATGGCGACGATGTTGGAGCGACAATGTAATGACGTAGGAAGGCTAGAATTGCTAGACAAAACACAGCGCTGCCGATGAGCTGATGGTTGTAAGATGCCCTATACGGCTTGGATGGAATGGCAATTGGTGTCTGCTTTCCCCAACTCTTGGCTGCCATTGTGATGGTTGTTGAAGGTTGGAGCGTTGCTTATCTGACTTTACGCGGGGATAAGTGATGGTATCGGTACGTATGGAACTAGTCCCGATCAGGAAGCTATCTACATGGCCTGGCGGTATCATCGGATGATTCGAATTGACGAAATACTCTTATCTACTTTACTGATCTCGAATCGCGTGCTCAATGTACAATTGTATCACCAACTACTGCAATTTCGCAATAGTGCTGCCAATCAAGAACGCAACCACTCAGATATACGAGGTGGGATCAGAGATTTATTCTTATCTTGAAGTCTCCCCCGGAGCTGTTCTCAGAGCGCGTTGATGATAGAATCATAACCATAGGATGTAGCCCTTATCTTTGCTTTCAGCATTCCACCACCATCCACTCTTGATCACCACCACCACCAACATGTTCCATTAAAACTGAAACCTCCATCTTGGATGTCGATCTCCCATGGCCAGATCTTCCACGCTATCATGGAAGCCACGAGTCTCCGGTTTCTCCAATAATACCCTCTCCTTCTCCTTGTTTTCCCTCTTTAGCACCACAAACAACGCCCCAACAACCACCAGGTTCAGACATGAGTACCCAAGCGCAAAGCTATGACCAAGAACATACCGTGGTCCGGAGTTTGCGCGATACAATTGCGTACCCAACACAGCTCCCAAATTGCCGATACTGATCTGCATAGCATTCGCTGTCGCTCTTTTCGTCTGTCCGCTTACGTTTATCGCAGGCCAGCAGAGGATCAACGCAACGGAGGGGTATATACCGACAGCAGCGAAGAAGGTTCCAACGTAGGAAACACCCGGCCGTGCCTTAGGATCGGTGTTTGCGAGAAGGATGACGTAGCCGATGATTGCAATAGTGGAGGTCGTGAGGATAAAGAGTGCGCGACGGGCATAACGTTCGGAAAGTATAGCCCAGAAGATGGTAAAAATGGTTGCGACCGCATAAGGTGGGATAGTTAGAAGTTGTGACTGAGCTGATGTATAGCCCATATCTCGGATGATCGTTGGCTTTGAGAATATCAGAGAGGGCTTAGATTGGGGTTCAACAGGGACAACTTACTAGGAACAAAGATAGAGTGTACAAAGGTAGGCTCATGGTATGAAAAGCAAAGGCGTACAACCAGATCTTGATGTCTTTGGCTGCAACCAGCACTTCGGCCCATGAAAATGCTTCCTCGTTTGTTGCGTCACTGTCAGCTTTAAGACGCGCTTGAATGAAGGCTCGCTCTTCTTTGCTGAGCCAGCTGACTGTGCCGGGATAGTTGGAAATGAACCAGTAGGCGATGATGGCAATGACGATGGTGAGAAGACCTTCCTGTGTCGCTGTTAACGGTAGAACTACTAGTAGATAAGTAGACAAACCAAAATGAAGATCCAACGCCAACCGGCGTAACCCCCGACATTACGCATGTGCGCGATGCCATATGCCAAGATCTGAAGCTGTCAGCACAAGCAATTGAGCATGCGATGCAGACAGAGCATACACCACCAAAAGCCCCAGCAAGCGAAGCGCAGCTAAAGAATAATGAAATGCGATATTGGCGCTCATTGCGCTTATACCACATACTGAGATAGTATACCACGCCCGGAAACAGTCCAGACTCGGTCACACCCAAGCTGTAATGAAGTCAGCACATCTGTAGTGTTTTGCTTGCATGCCAAGTGCTTCCCAATAGCTACTTACAAGAAACGCACGGCGAAAAAGCCCTCTCGGTTCTATACAACACCCATCAATGTTGCGACAACTCCCCAGGCCAGTGTAAGCGTTGGCAGCCAGAACTTCGGTGTCGTTCGCTTGAGGATGATATTGCATGGAATTTCGAACAATACGTAACCGATGAAATACAGCGTAAGACCAGTGAGATACTGGTTGCCGGTCATGCCTAGGTCAGTCGTGAGACCTTCAATGCGAGCGTTGGCAACTAGACATGTGTAAATAAAATGTTCTTCCGCTAGAGATGAAACGCGTGGTACCATTGCTGCGATCGAGGAAACTCAACAAATACAGGACTGATACTGGGGGCAGTAACCTCAAATCCAGTGTTCTTAGCAACTTCTTCTCGTTGATGGTGCCTGGGACAACCTCGACATCACTGCCGGATGAGTTCGACGCAACAGGCGCGTCATGCTTCTCCGATGCCATGATGACAAGTCGCACTAGTTATGAGCCAGGTGTGTTGGGATAGTTTGGCTCATCCTGCGACAGCCGGGCAACAAGGCCTACTTATTATTTAGCTATTTGCAAATCTTCCGTAGCCTGGGATGATGCAAGAACGTGGGTTAAGTAGCTCAAGCCGCCGCAGCGTCATGACCAAGGGCTCATGCACACACCCAGGCATGATAATTGACTGTCATTGGAGCGCACGGCGTGTCGCGTCCGATGCGAGGTTTGATGCATGTTAACAGTTTCTCGGCATCGTTGCATAACATGGCGGAATGTTGCAAGGGCTTATGGTATCTGGATGTACACGAAATGGAGGGGTGGTATGTCGTGATTGTAGATCCCTGCTGCTAGCCGCCTCGGGTATAGTTCCAGAACAACCACGTTGCTATTCGCTGAAGACCACCCGTAAAGAGATCTTGGTCGAGTAAGCAAAGGCCTGGCGTTCTTAAACTGCTTGCTTATCTCTGGAGACTTTTGTGCTTTTACGTTAGTAGCGGGGGATCTACCCATTCGCGAATCAGCATCTTCGCATAAAGATGAACAGAGCGCTAAGATCGGCCAAATGCTCGGTGGCGCTGAATTGTGAATGAGAAGAGGTCAAGCCCAACAGAACTTCCAAGGCGCACGTGCGTATACTTAGCGTCATTCTGCTTTCCCTAAGATCTTCTGAAGCCCTTCTTTTTTCCAGAAGCCTCTTTCGTACCTACATGATGAGGCCTTCTAGATTCCGTTAATGGCTGCACTGCCCATTTGTGTGTGACACCCTGTGCCAACTTGTCTAGGAGATAAAGGAAACTTGAATGTAACATGTTTCTTTGCAACCTTCCTCTTCTCAGCTATCCTCTTTTCTTGTTGCACCTTTTTCGTCCTCTCCACCGGCGCAATCGCCATCTCCGGTTTTAGTCTAAAAGCCCCGACCCACCTCTCCGCAACCGCGATCGTGTGCAGCCACCTCACCCGTCTCCAACAACAGAACCTAAACTCGTGCAACAGGATATGCCCCAACGTGTGTATGTCTCGTCGAGCACGTGTGAGAATTTCCATAGTCTTCTTCTCGCTTACTATGTACTCACTGCTCATCCGTCCATCAATCGAGGGCATTGTGCACAGCGCGGCATGTAAGCGGTACTTGTTGCTCGAGAAGAGGTTTTGTGCGGTGAGATCGCGGGCAGGTGGATGCATGTAGCCGGCGGAAAGACCAAAGATACCCCAGCCAAAAGACTCACCTGGAAGGGAGCCTCTGGCGAGTATCTCTTCAAGAACCATGACTGCGCTATCCCACAGAAGCGTAAGTAAATCTAAGTCGTCCTTGGCGGGTCCAGCTGGCTGCGCGCTGTACGTACAATCTTGCGCTGCTGAGAGGGAAACAGCGAGATCTTCAAGTGATGGGTTTTGGGGTTTCAGGCGCTGGGGCGACCTCATATTGCGCGAGAAGACTGTTGTGTTGTGTCGCTTAGTGTAAGTCCCATACTGCCCAACCAGCAATTTGGCGTGGTATAATAGATGAAAGAAGCGCTCGATGTTGGTCATACAGACAGCCTTTGCAAGCACGTCCTTGTTGAGTGGCAACGTCGTTGTATCGTCATTATCCATCGACATCTGCCCAGAAGAGTGGCTGGAAACGTTGTTTGACATTGTGTATTTCCCAAAGGTTGCGCAGATCGTGTGACCACCTCAAGTTAGCGTGTTGGGTGCTGGTTAAGTGCGATAATATAGATGCACAGAGGCTGCTAGGATTACGATGGCAAAATGAGAGTGGGACCAGGAACCAAGAGGTTGGTATAGACGGTATAGGGGGATGACGATAATAGCAGTCAGAGTTGGTGAATGTGTTTCATCCAGGTGACGCCGTGCTCCACCGATTCTCTCACTTCCTTCTGACGACTGATCCAGTGCAGCGAGGTCGCGTGTCCGTCGGCCAGCCGCAATCATGAAGAAAATCATGTATGAAGTAGACGATGTAACCTTCACGATTCCTTGTTATCTTCTCGGTGGTCGTTGGCACGTGGGGGGCAACCATGTCACGTGTTTGCTCAACTCAGGATGCGGTAAGTCCTACAGTACCTCTTCTGAAAGTTCAGTCAGGTATATGGAACTTGCCAAGGCTCAGTATGCTCCCACGAGTGAAGTTGTTTCCGATGATGTTGCGCAATTGGAGCTTTAATGGGCCCTCGTAGTGTTGCTGAATCGTCACTGTATGAACGATTTGACCCTCGGGGGTTTGTGGCGTATCCGCGTCTGTGACAACAATTTTTGGTGGTGTAAGGTTATTTTCCAAGTCTATATCGTGAGACCCGTGGATTTGAATGAAAGTAATACCAGCAAGGTCGGTAGGCACTAAATCAATATGATTCAAGCTACGTCGATATCCGCGACGATCCTTGCGCTTCCGGCCGATTTTAGGAGGGTAATAACTACGGCCTTGTTCGAGGTGAGGTGCTTCGCCCAGACCCATCTTCCATAGACAGTGGCGAACGAGCGGACGGAACGTGGCGATGCTACCCGCTGCGATTCCGATCCCTGGTTCAATTGTGCTCCACAAAGCAATGTCGGTGGTAGCATCTAATCAACATCGTCAGCAAAGCAGGTATAATGGTGTGTTGGAGTGGTGAAGACCTACATAGGAAGTCGGGGCCTTCTACGAGCGTGTGAATATACGCCATACGGATGATTGTTCCGGTGCTTCCGCTGAAAACTGATTAGCTCTTGGTCCTCAGCACCTGGATTCACCAACCTACATTGCAGCGAACGCAAGAATACCAGCAACCAATAACTTCGTCTTCCTTCTCATTTCCATGCCCCGGACGATGAAGAAAGGAAGTACTAAAAGTAGGTGTACAAAGTTAATATATGTCTCACATGCAGTTCGTACAGGGGCACTTACAGCCGAGTCCCCAATCAGCGAGTGCGTTGACGGTGGCGAGTGCATAGGTAATACCCAAGGTTGGCCCTTTCGCTATGCACCTGTTCGAGGCCGGGTGATCGTTCCAAAACGCAGAAACTGTATAGATTAGCGAGTGCTCACGATGAACATCAGATAAATCCTTACTGGGTAGGCACTGGAGCATGACTAAGAAGAGGTAGATGAGGCCACACAACACAGTACCTAACATCAGCAGTTTGATGCACCAGATGTGCCAGCGCTCAATTGCAACCCTCAGGTAGAAGTAACCAATAGCAAGCTTGAGCAGACAGTTCACTATCACGTAGAAAAGCTCACACAAGTACCAGAACTGCGTAGAGTCAGATAGCAGGTTGCTAAGCAAGGATGATGGACTGACCATAAGTGCGGTCTTTCTATCGTTATCGCTCAGGTCCCATCGATGCCGTCCGGTTCCATGTATCGCGGCGACGATCTGACATGGCAGGTACAGGGTGAAGACCGCCTACATGGTTTGATCAACACAGCCAACTAAACATGCTTGAGGGACGACAACTTACTAGTGCCGCAACCATGTAAGAGTCATCCTTTCCCCATGTCTTCATCAAGCTCGCACGAACGTAGATTCGTAGGGCAACAGTCGTCCATGTGAGCACAAAGAACAATGCAGCTACAGCGAATACTTCGCAACTGCGATCATCCTTGGTCATGATTCGGGCTCTTCTCGGTGATTTCGGCTTGAATGTCGTTCTGTGATAGTCGTGCGTCCTCTCATAGCTCCTTGTGGGCGTCCATTCGATACGTTGCTGGCTGATTTCCACGCGATGAAGAATCCTTTGAGTAATGAACGGGATGGCAAGGGACGTTCCGGTATTATCAGACCCTGAAGCCTAGGGACCATTGATAGTCGTCCCCGGCCACAAACTCTCCGAAACTGGCCAGGCGCATTGCCGCACGATACCAGTGCGAAGTCAACGACCTACTATTGGAGATCGCGCTCGTATCTGAGTCACTGATGAAATCCTGTGAACTTGATTCGTTACTGAACAGTGGTACCTTTAATAGCGGCCTTCTAGCTTGTGTACTTGTTGCCAGCTACAGCACGGAGAGACCTCACCGAAGTGCGCCACACGGCAAATATCATGCGATTGAGGTTTGACATGAGGAACCCAGGCATCAACTGCCGGAACACTAAATACGAGTTATGACGGTAAGGCGTAGAGTTTACGCAAACGTCGTCCAATTCCCATCGGAGGGTCTACCGTTAAAGTGTGAAGGTCATCTGGCCACGACTTCAGGCTGTGAAAAATGACACAAAATGAAACGCGCGCTGCCACTGCCAAGGCAACAAGACGAGTTGCAAGAGCCGAGATGGGGTAGCTTTGGTTGAAGCAGTCTGGTGTTTTGGAGTTGGGGTTAGGCGGATCTTGGCGAAACGGAAGATACCGTGCCGCGGTTGAGCGAAAAGGGTTGGCAGGCCTAGACACATGGTAGTTCAGTGGCCTTGGAAGCCGTCCTTTCAATGTAGTAATACTACTAGTCATCATCACCATCTCAACAGCATCAGGATCGCGACACTCTGCACTACGAAGAGCTTCTGCCTCGGTGTTGTGAGTATAACCCAAAGCTGTGCTCGTAGTACGAGTTTTGTACCTCGGCCTAATTTCACATCACGCTCAATGGCAGATCGGCCGTAAACAACAAGATCCACCCATTTCCTGCCTGCTACACCGTACCGTAGGCATCATCTTTACACTATTCAAGACCCAAAAGAGAAGCGCGTGCCGTCGGCTATTATCATTGATTCATAATTCGCCCCACAGCTCGTCTCAGCTCCAACAAAGATATCTGTTTGCCCATAGCAGTGAAGTTGTGATGAATTATCGCGTCACAAACTTGTGGAGTTCTCCGCTCATATCCCATATATATTTTTTCTCTCTCAAGTCGAGTCGCAGGTACACCTCAATTAAAATACTATACTGGATGTTTTCAGTCGGTCACTGCTGGAAATCACACTTTGCAGCAATGGCTTGGCGGATGGCTGCAGAGCATTGCTGGCAAACCGCTTGCAGCCGCGCAGAGACATCAGTTTGCTGTCTCAAGCACAGGTCGCGCACCCGCGAATATAATGAACACTGTCTCTCAGATCTCGCCGTCCAACTTTCCCTCCAGACATCATTTCTCAGTCATTGATCATTTGTATAGAACATAACCAGTCAAGCCGTCGTTCACAGCTGACACCATCTAAACGTTTTCATATTGTGAGAACTTTTTTGCACCTCGTTAGTATGGCTACCCAACCTTCCAGCACTTGCGGACTACCAGAAGGTCTTCGCTATTACCTCCTTCGCAGCGACGCCATAGGAGGCAGTATGATGGTTCCGCTAGTACCTGTAGATCAGCTACCCTTCCAACTCCAAAAAATCCCGCGTCAGTTGACCCATCGTCAAATCTCAGACGGAGGCTGGAAGCTCTGTTCAGAGACGAACGAGGCTCCATCAGCGCTCTTGATCCAAGCCCCTACATCTACCAACTTCCCATCCTACACCAGTCCAACTATGAAGCCACGGTACCTGGCGCCAGACCATCATGTACGTACTGAGCTGCAGACGATGCCTACGGATCATGCTCGCTCTCCTCGGTTGTCGCATCAACCTCCAACCGTCTTAAACTCTCCAGAACTACTTCGCCCAACTCCTACGCTTACCCTTGAACGCCCTTCTTCGCTAACGGATACTTTCGCCTCCATCTACCCGAAAGACGCGCAGCGCCTCGGATACCGCACGCCCCACCCGTCTGGCATCGAGCCCGACTCATCCAAGAAAGAGTACTGCACGCACTGGATCAAGACTGGAGAGTGTGACTGGATGGCCATTGGCTGCAAGTTCAAACACGAGATGCCTAGCATCGAGAAGCTCCGAGAACTTGGATTCGTTAGGGGCATACCGAGGTGGTGGAAGGAGAAGTCTGCCATCGCTGCTAGGCCGTCCACGTGGATGCAGCGACGGCTAGCTGGGAATGATGATGCAGAGCAAGCAGGTGAGACGCCAGAACCGAGGGTCTTTCCTGATTCCTCGACATTCAGAATGAGGAAGGCTGAGAGACGTGATCTACTGGGTGAGGAAGTGCAGCAGTCGCGTGGAATTCTCAAGAGGGATTCGTCTCCTAAGCAGACTACAGCAGGTCGCCTAATTCTTCCGCCAGCGCCAGTTCAGGAACCGGTTCGACGCGCTAGCCAGTTATCAGATATGCTCATCGACCTTGAGGATACGCCCGCTCCACCACCCAGCCCTCAGCTATCCCACACTTCGGCAGCCAGTGCGAGAACGAGCGAGACCCAAGTCCCTTCCAGTCGCACCTCTGCCTCGCCACCATCATCGCCCAGTCTCGATGGCAACCATCCGTTGCTCATCGATTGCAAATGTCCTCCCAAGACCGGCTCAAAGAAGACGCCGGGGAGGGAACCCAGCATTCGGCGCCACTCCCAACTCTCATGGACTTCTGATACCGAAGATGAAATCCCCGTCCCCAGCAAGTCCAACACAAAGCCCCTTCGTTCGACCCAACAGCGACGCAAACCCCCTCCTCGCCGCATCAATGGACGCCCCACTACTACTACTACTACCACCATTACATCGACCAAGACTCAACCCGGTCTCGCAGTCTCCAAGCACGCCGCCAGTGACGACGCAGCGAAAAACACAGTGTACTGCGGCCAGAATGCCAACCGCAAGACGTACGAAAAAAGGAGAGAAGAGATCGGCGCACCAGAACTGCACGTTAAGATCGAGGAGTTGCAGAGGGAGGTGCATCCAAAGGATAGGGCAAAGAATAATACTGTGGCAGCAGTTCCTGCAGCTGGCAGATAGAAGAGCCGTGCTAGCGGGTTCGGTGTGCCGGGTACTGTGTTGTAAGCACAAGTGGTGTAAAACCTTCCGGCACAATACGGTAGGAGCACATGGTAGGCGATGGTTGTATATGCATCGCAACAACAACAAAACGGGTATGAGTTTTCCAACTGTTCTGAATGGATATTTTGTTTACATGTAACCTTTTTTTTCCCCTCACTTTCCTTGATATAGACTTGTTGTGCGTTACCTTTATCCGATGTGTTCGACTTTGTAGTGATATGCCTATCACCGGTATCAATAAGAAATATAAAGTTTGGTATCTTTCCGTTCCTAGGCCAGAAAAGAACGCTACTGCTGAGGTATTCGTGTTGAAATTGCGAGTTGCAAGGAAGCGTTCTAGAAGGAGAAAAAAGGACGCCGAGTATTACGCCGATGGTAATGCCGCTTCTTCAGCAAGAGAAAAGATGCCCCTAGAGCAATGCCTGCGCATCCTTTATAATTCTCAGCAAGCCGCCGCCTCTCGAACCATCTGCCCAGAATGAAAAAAGAAACGGTGCTCCTTTCCGAAGATTGGTTGCCTATGCACCCCACTTCTTGACCGCCTCACCCAACTCTTTTGTGAGTCTTCTCCTTACCGCCAAAAGCTCTTCTTTGGCGTTCTCTGCCTCTTTCTCGCTTCTTTCAATTCTTCCTCTTAGCTTCTCAACTTCGTTCCTTAACTCCTTCCTTAGTTCCTTACTGGTTTCTTCTACGGCTGTTAACCGGTCTACTTCGACCCGCAACTTCACGCCCGATGTTTCGACAGTTTCTAATCGCTCTTTCATAGCCATCATATCTTTCTTCATGTTTTCGGTTTCTTTCCTCAACGCCTCTGAATCGATTTGCAATCCACGATATGCATGTGAGTCTTTTGCCATGCGTTGTTGCAGATCCGTCTTCTCTGTCTCCAGGCCATTGACTGAAGCTTTAAGGCCGGCGTTCTCGTCCTTAAGGTGCTGAATTCGATCTGTTAATGCGCGATTAACGCGCTCGGGTGCTGGGCTGCGTGGGCTGAGAACGGATGATGGTGATGGCGCCGTTCTTGATTCTTTGAGGCTTGAAGGTACGATGATTTGCTCACTAAGGGTGCGTCTGGGGTGCTTCTTCGGACGGATAGCGGATGCGATGCCGGGGTAGTCTTCATCGCGTTCGCGTTTGATTCTAACGTTGAGGCTATCAGTTGCAGCGCGTTTGATGGGTGGCGCGTGTATGTCTTCAGGTATGGATCGGGATAACGATGCTTAGTATCTAGTCAGTATCATGGCGAACCAGGCAACGATGGATCTTGACGTACAGACGGTAGACGATCGCTTTGGCCGAACAGCGAACGAATCCTTTTCATAGGGAGTACTGGGTTCTGATTTTCTCGACGGTGGCAGCAGCGGTCGTTCTCCCTCGTTTTGCACCCATAAACATGCGTCCCGAAAATTCCTGGTAAACATGGTAGGATCTGATCTTGTCCGGCATAGCTCTTTCACGTGGCCAGCAGCCAAGAAGTAGTAAAGAATGAGGGCGGACACGCGATGGATCGCTTTGGAGCCTCCCATATCGTCTCCAACATCACAAAAAGGCGCATGGAAGGCAACCGTGCTCGTACTATTCACAGCTTGCAGCTCGTTACCGCCGTCGTCCAATTCGGTTATTCGATAGAAGCTGACCTCGGCTTCATTTTCGTGGACGTGCGCGGTGACACGATCAATGGGCTCATCGTCGTCGCCGGCAGGGCCTGGCGCATATCCGCCGATGACAAGCAGTTGCTTGTGGGTGGAGCGGCCGAGCCCTCGCCAGATGGCTCTGCTGATGGTGAAGCTCTCGTCGAAGTGGATCCAATGCAGTCTTGCGGCGCGCGGCAAGGCGCGAAAGGGCGCGGCAAAATTGGCACGAGCCCATGCTTGGACATTGTCGTTTGTCAGAGGGGATTTTGTCTCATTGAAGTCGGTCATTGTGGCGGTTGATTGGCGTGGTGTCACGCGCTGCTGCGCTGGATTTCAATGGGGCGCGCCTTGATTCGCAGACACCGAGTTTGCGCAATTGTGGGTTGCAGGGTGGAGATGAAAGGGTGCTGTTGGTGGTCGGGATGAGAAATTGTACGACGAGCACAGATGGCCGCCATCGAAGCCCAGCTGGTGGTCGGATCACGGCAACATGTTCTGGGAAAGCTGGGTAGAGGTTGAGGCAGGCAGAAGTCAGGCGGGATTCCTTCCGCCGCCCGTTATTTGCGGGGCTGGTGTGGCTGGACGACTAGAACGGAAGGTGTGCAGAACAGCACCATGTCGACTCATGCACGCCGCCCATCATCGCCATCGTCATCGCACATTCACATGTCTGCGTGTTTCGCGTCTCGCGGCTCGGCCTGTCTGCGTGTGCAGGTGCGCGACAAGGACTGCACGAGTCGCAGCGTCCACCCAGCTGCCGTTCGCCTTCTCGGTGGCCTGTCGAGCGCATCGAGCGCGGCCGACGCCGGAGAGACTGGATGCACTTGGCCATGGCATTTTGATAATTAGGGTTGGAAATAAGGTTGCAGAATCCAGATGCGACGGACAAGGTTCGGTCAGCATGGTTCCTTGTCAGCCTCATCGGCGGCTCGCGGATGCTTGCGCTAGCGGTCGAGGCGATCGTGTTTCCTGAAGCTGTGCTGTGGTACCCCCGAGAAGATTTCCATGCTCCCCACTGAGACTGAGGGTTTTAGACCGTAATTAATACGTCCTACCCTTACCATAACTGGTACTGCTCTGTGTACATAGTAGTGAATTAGTGCAGATAGTAGATAGTTACGCCAAGTACTAGGCTATCAACAAACTCGATAATAGCTTATCTATATTTAGACTGCCAAGTGTAATTTACTTTAGGAACGTCTTACTAATCGTACATTCGACGCGTCTACGTCATCACCTTTTTCCTGCCACGCGCCACTGTACACACCTCCAACCTGGCTCTTCCACGCTTGTCGACTGTTACGATATTCGTAATTGCATTGGCCTCCTTGCTCAAAACACCCTCACTGCGCGCACCCAAGTTTACCATGCCCCGTCGCAGCATAACCTCGTCGCCGTCAACCGACACAACCACCACCACAAAGCTTCCAGAGAAAGTCCAATGGCCATCGACATTCACAGACGGACTGCCGCTTCCCAAGATTGTTGTTTTCGACCTCGACTACACATTATGGCCATTTTGGGTAGACACGCACGTCACGGCTCCGCTGAAGCCTGTAGAAGGCGGCTTGAAAGTGAAGGACAGGTATGGCGAGGGCTTCGGCTTCTACAATGACGTGGGAGGCATATTAGCAGCTGTTAGTATAGACCTACCTGTTAGTCTAGCTGCATCTCTCTAAACGCCATCACAGCTAAAACACAAGAACATCCTTATCGGCGCCGCCTCGCGCACGTGCGCCCCTGATCTCGGCCGTGAAATGCTCAAGCTCCTCAAGATACCCAGCGCATCCGGGTCCTCCTCGCGCGCAATAGACTACTTCGATCACATGCAAATATACCCCGGCAGCAAGACGACACACTTTGAGAGGATACACAGAGACAGCGGGATCGAATTCGACGAGATGCTCTTTTTTGACGATGAGAGCAGGAACAAGAACGTAGAGGCGCTAGGTGTGACAATGCAACTCATAAGAGACGGTGTGACCAGGGATGAGATCGACAGAGGGGTGCAAAGCTGGAGGAAGAGAACAGGCCGGACCAAAGCGCTCGAAGGTTGAGAACATAATGGCTGGTGTGCGTAAGAAAGAGCAAGTGTTCGGTATACCACCAAAGACGAATGAAATGAGATACCCATGAGTAGATCAAGAAGCGCAAGGCAGACCTGACCAGCTTCCGTCAAGCATGAACCCTTTCTTACCACGGGCGATCGGCATCGAGCGAACCCCGCTATTTTTTTTTACATTCAATACACGATGCAACAAAAGACCTGCGAATTCTTTTCGGTCAGTCTTTCAGGTCATGCGTGGGGGTGTGAGCCTGATTTTCCGTACGTAGAGTTATTCGCTGTTCAACCACCAAACTCACGGATTTAAGAGGAGCTTCAAATCTGGCCATGTGGAACAAACAGCTTTTATCACCGGTAGCTCTGCAGGACCCAGGCAAAGCTATTCCATCGAGCTTTATCCTAATGGCCAAGACGAACAGCAAAGACCTCTCAGTGTCGTCTACCCATACGTAGAGAAGTTAATTGGATGCTTAGGTAGGATGATAGCTTCTCGATTTCTAGTAGCACATCCTAATGAAGAGCTATAATGTCGTCTAGGTAGGCCTCGACGACGTTGGGATCACCAAGCAATAAATATAGTATGGGCTAGGCCAGTCTGGGGAAATGGCCAGGAGTATGATGCTAGTAGTTGAGGGAATTGGCATTCCTGGACGGGTTCTTGAAGAGCGAGTGCAGAAAGAGCCGTACTGGAAGGGACGCGGCAAGATTCTATATGTAATGACTCGACATGCCTCTCGGTTCTAGAAATATAACTTGTGAATGGTATTCCATTTGGAACGCTATTTTCGACTAGTAGCCACGAAGAAGCATCCCAATCACCGTATATGGAACAAGCCCGTGTCACAACATCACCGTCCTCGTTCTCTCGTCCCATATTCACTGGTAGTTGCGTGTACGGCAGCGTGTTTTTCAAGTAAATCATATTTCAAGGTATGCCACACAGTCCGAGCGACCATCTAGTCACAACGTCTTCATGCCCTTTTCACAACGCAAACGCCCAACCATGCTCATAATAGTCGTGAATAAAAAGAAAAGAAAAGCATCCTGCCGGCCCAGTCGTGAATGTTAAGCCAGCCTGGCGAACCATGTCAACAGATAATCTCCCACCATGCCGGCTTCGTTGTGTCGAAAGCGAAACGACTATTGCAGGAGGGGATCGCGGAAGTGCTTCTGGAAGTTGTGGCGCTTCTCGTTACCAGCCTGGTAGCGGCTGCGAGCGTTTTGCTCCTTCTTCCGGTCACGCTTTTCAATAGCCTGGATCTCCTTCTTGGCATCAGTGACACCGACCATACCTCGGCCACCGTTGGCACGCGAAATGAGCTGCCGGCCTTGATCATGGCCACGTCCACGAACTTGCAGCTGACTGCCTCCCTCGCCGTCCATGGTGACATCACCGTCCTCGTCTTCTCCCTCTTCTTCTTCTTCTTCTTCATCGTCATCTCCACCTCTAGCTGTGATAGCACCAGGTATCCGGGCGCGTTGCGCCTCCTCCATGCGCTCAGCAACACCTGGGTAGTTTCGCAGGTTCTGACGGTAGTACTTGTTCAGTGAGCGGTGACCAGCGGTGCGACCTGATGGGAGGTGAAGCTCGTATTCGTCATGGTAGACGGCTTGCGGAGTATGATGGGCATGGGAGTGGAAGCCGTCTGCAGCGTGGTGTGGACGCGGATCCGCATGGTTGTGGTGCTTCGACTTGTTGAGTGACTTGTGTCTGTGGCTGCGATCAATGGGTACAGCTGTGATTTCATCAGTCGGTACGCTCGAAACAGTGCTGTCGGTTTCCCAGCCCTCGTCCTCCTCAGCGTTGCTCGACATGGCAGCATCATCTTCTGTGGTAGTCTTGGTCTCGCGCCTAGCGCCAACTTTAACTCCGCCTCCTGTCGTGGATGACGCGTCGTCTGAATCTTCAGCCTCCTCCTCCCTCTCGTTGAAGTCGGCAGCGTCAGGGTAAGAGCTGCGGAAGTCGTAGAACTCGCCAATTTCAACGAGCTCAATATCAGTGTCAAAGGCAATCATGCAGTGGCCGCGATCGCGCATGTGCGTTTGAATGCCAGAGGCAGTGTGCAGAACCTTGTGACACTTCAGGCACTCGTGGTAGACATGGACCTTTTCGTGAAGATGCTTGATGAGCTCCTCGGGTTGAGCCAGGAATTCCTTCTCGGGTATAAACATTCCATGGTAGCGTCCCATGTGCGTGATGTTGAGCTGGAAACCAGGTGACTTGTAGTTGCAGAACAGGCAGTCTAGGAGGGGGTCGCTAGCAGGCTTGTTGGATGCGGCGACTGAGCTCTTGTCGTCTTCGGTAGCGGCGGACTCGAGGCTCGCGTTCTTCAGCTCGTCGGCCACATCTGAAACATGCTTGTCTGCATCTCGGTTGACGGTGGTGACTTCCGACTCAGCCATGGACTCTCCCAGCGAAAAGGCAGAGCTGACCATGGAGCCAGTGACTGAGGCGGCGTCGTCTAATTGCGCGCCCGCGCCTGACTTGGCCATGTTGATGCGATGTTTTGAGCTGTTGAGGTGGTTGTTGTAGGCATTCTCGCTGAAGTACGTCTTCTGGCATGGGGTGCACAACTTCTCAAACGAGGCCTTGGCGGCAGTGGCGGCAGCGGTGGCCTTGTTCGCAAGGACCTTTTCGGTGAAGATTTCAGAGGATAGCGGAGGGAGGGAGGCTACGCGACGCTTGAGGTTGTAGCGATGCCAGTCGGTTTGCATGTGCGCCCGCTGCAACTCGCTCGATCGGAAGGCGACTTGACATGTGTTGCAGGTGAAAGGGTGTGTAGACTGGATGTTAGGCTGGGTAGGGACTTGCGACGCCATTTTCTGCAGGCGTTGTTGGATTTGTCGGCGTGGTTGCACTCAGAAGGAGGAGTAGAAATAATAGACGACTAGGTGGGGTTGAGTGTGGGATACGGCCCCGGTAGCGCGGACAATTCACGACTTTATGACTGGCCGGGGGGCAAAACTTGGCTAGGCCGAGCAGGGCGCGCTTACAAACGTCGAGGAGGAGCACGAGTAAGCTCTTGTGCGTTGCCAGCGGTCCTGTACGGCCAAGATGGCCGAAGTGCGCAAAACACGGCCGGCGCCTGGGAGGCGAATACAGTAAGTAATTTATTTTTAAGGTGTCAAAGGTGGTGGTTGTTGTTGTAGTCAAAATGAGGTTTCCAAAAAAGTGAAAAGCAGCTACCCTCTACTAATCAGTCGCAAAAGTCAAAAAAAAAGATTGTGTGTAGTCAACGAGATTCGAACACAGTAAGTAAGAAGTGCTGAGCGTGACATCAATCCGCAGGCCGAGCGCCAAGCCACTGGCGCCTGCCATGCCTGCCGCCAGTGGGTTGCGGGTTGCGGGTTGCGGGTTGCTATGCCTCCATTCACTCGTACCTGGGCTGGGCGACCGTGGAGAATGCACCATGACAGCTACACACACCTCTTACCCGTCCGCATACTTAGCCCCCTCTCTCTTTCGCGTCTGCGCCCCCATCGACGATGAGCATGCTAGAAGGGACTGAGCACCAGCGCGATGCTCTGCACAATGCCTCCAACACGAGTGCTGCATCGGCTTCTACAGCAGCTGGACGGCCAATACGGTCATCACGTGCCTCGAAACATGCCCGTATCAAGCATGTTATAGACGTGCAGGACACCAGCCGCATCCTGGAATGCGCACAAACCGAGAGACAGCGCCGTTTCCAGTATCTAGTCCGACAGTGCGCATATTGGGCCCTTGCATCTCCGGGCGGAGCGCTGACTGCTGGACAGCTACCTATCTCAGATGCTCCATGGCTGTAAGAGCGCCTACTGCGATACCCCCACCTGCCTCTCGTCGAGCAAGCGCAATGCTTCCAAGCCCCACCGCCCTCCGACGCTGCTCACGGCCAACGCCCTAGCCCATTATCTTGCCGGCCAGGACAATCCGAATCGCGGCCTATGCCCTCACGAGCTCAAGGTTGCGCCTGAGTCTTTCGAAATCGCAAACAGTCTTGCGCAACAAGCTAGGAACAACTCGGCTGAGGGATACGCTGTGTATCCTTCAATATCACAGCTGGCACAGCGTGCCGGAAGTGGCGCTGGCGACGGAGCTGCTAGTCAACAACAAGAGCCAGGTGCTGACCTGTTGAGCATCCTCAGGCAGCGGCAGCAAGCTAGGAAAGACCCAAAGGCTCTTAGTCAGAACTTATACGACAGCTTGACAATGATTTACTCCTATACCATGCAGATACCCAGTCCCGCCTCTGTTCTCGCTTCATTCCTTACACCAGCTTCTCAGACAGACAGGCATCATGCAGAGCCCATTCCGCAAACAAACCGTCATTCTAGCACGCCACGACTGAATGGGAAGTCGGCTATCGTTCGCCAGCATTCACATCGAGCATCTGCCCCTCATGACAGTTCACATTCAAACAGCACTGTCGCTGGGGTCCTCACTAACGGCCAGCATGTACACAAGATACCTTATTGTCCCTCGAATAGCACTAATCAAAGACGGTCTTCCACAACGTCACATTCTACAGCAGTCGATGGCGCATCCGATCCAGCCATGCTGTCAATCAAGAAAACGGGAAAGAAGAGCTTCACTATCGGAGGAGCAAGTCCACCTGCTGTGCATCAAACAAAGCCTCCTTCAGGGACATCCAAACCGGTTACACAAGATACTCTCAACGTTAGCCGAACAGCAACTGGTATACCGATAATCCCAAAACTGAGTTGCGACATCCTCGACAAGCTCAAAGAAGACGTCCATCGTCTCCAGAACAGCCATGCTACGGACTTCAATTACGTTGTCGACTTTGATCGTCGGCGGCGAACTCGACGTACTGACCCACTTGTCAATCGGTCCTTGTATTATACTCTGAGCGACCCGGAAAAGCTCCTTGCGTCCTTCCATGAAGCCAACCAAGACTACAACGACTCGCCCCTGCCCCATCTTGACTCTACGCGCTTAGTAAATTCGTTTCGGGATTGGAACCATCGGAACGGTGCGCTCATATTCGATAGTCTTTGGCTCGCGCTGGAGGCTCTGTTCACCTCTCCACCCGAGCTTGACGTTCAGAAGAGTCCTCGCCTGAGGCCGTCAAGAAAGGGCGCTTCTACAGACAGTCGGTCAAACCAGATATCTGGTATGCGGGATAGTCTACCCAAACCCTCGCGTTATCTCAGCACTCACGAAGCTGCTCATATCGTCATGATATGTATCCACGCACTCACTTCACTAGTACCGATTGGATGGCCACACACGTGGGTACAAATTCGGAAGCTGCGATCTTGGGGTGTCATGGCGCCGAACGCGGTTCCCAATACTGACGCCTTTGCGCATCCGTACATGGAAATCATCGATGAGCTAGAATACGAGCCGGCACTCCGTCTCGCCGATCGTTTACTTCGTGCCATCGGGACGCGTACTTGCTTTGAGCATATACTCGCAAGCTTGAACGGCGACGGAGATACGACTGGGTCCAATGCGACACTTGTGGATGTGATTGCAAAACACTTGGAGGTATTGGAACGTACCAGTATGGCCACTAAACTGAGACTGATCCCAAACCATGATCTGGACGGAGACCCAGGATGGACTGTAACAACCACTTTCATGGAGTGGCTGAGAACTGTTATCATCAAAAAATGGGATAGCAAGGCCGAGATCAATAAGTGGAGCAGTGTTGGTACCGCTGTAATGATCCTTGACAAACTTCGTAAGTAATCAGGGTGACTGTAATGATCATGAAGCTAATCGTTACAGACTCGAGGCAGCAAACTCTGCATTTACGTCCTGATATGTTCCAAATGCCGATATTTGACGAACGCATTGACACGGTAAATGAGCCTATCAATTACCTGGCATGGGAGCATCATCCCAACATTCTACACGTATTCGAGTACCCTTGTCTCTTCTCCGCGCAACATCTCGTATCGTACTTTCGCACGATCAATTTCACCGAGATGATGAAGCAGTACGACCACACTATGCGCACTCACCAAATGCAAAGATCACTAGAAATGTTTCTCCGAGAACCTTATTGGTGGGAAATTAAGAGACGAACAAAGGTCACACTTAGCGATTACTTAGTATTGGATGTGAGTCGAGAGGAACCACTGAGGGACACGCTCGACCAGTTGTGGGGCCAGGACAAGAGGATGCTTCTTAAGCCGCTTAAGGTCAAGATGGGTCACAACGAAGGAGAAGTTGGCCTGGATCATGGTGGTGTCACGTACGAGTTCTTTCGAGTAGTCCTGAGTGAGGCATTCAAGCCTGAGAACGGTGAGTTGTATTGTACTGGTTGCTAGCCGCTTCACTGACTTGCTAGGTATGTTCACGATTGATCCGCAGACGCGCATGACGTGGTTCCAACCGCAAAGTCTGGAGCCCCACTGGAAGTTTGAGATGCTCGGCATACTCTTCAATCTTGCTGTTTACAACGGCATCACCCTGCCCATTACCTTTCCCTTGGCCTTCTACGAATGCCTCCAAACCGTGGGTAATCCGCGCTGCAAACGTGTAGCTAATTACGACGCACTGGACTACATCAGAGACGGCTGGCCAAATCTAGCTGAAGGCTTACAGGAGCTGTTATCTTGGCGTGATGGCGACGTGCAAGATGTCTTCATTCGCGAGTACGTGTTCAGCTACGAGGTTTTTGGTCAAAGAGTCGAGCGGAACATGAAGAACGGATCGCTGAATGCCACAACATCTTCAGAGCAATCACAAGAAGAGCCGGCGTTGGTCACAAACGAGAACCGAGAACAATATGTTCGGGACTACGTCCGCGCTTTGACCTACGACTCCATCGCCCCGGAACTTACGTCGTTTATCAAAGGCTTTCTCACTTGTATCAACGCGAAGAGCCTCCAACTATTCACACCATCAACACTCCGCCATCTTATCGAAGGCACGCAGCACATCTCCATTCCAGATCTCAAGCGATGCGCAAAGTACGAAGACGGATATACCGCTACCCATTCCAACATTCGCGCTTTCTGGGAAGTAGTAGAGGGGTACAGCCAGGATGACTGCCGTCGTCTCCTCGAGTTTGTAACGGCGTCAGATCGTGTCCCTGTAACGGGTTATGAAAGTATTACTTTCCATATTGTCAAGATGGCGGGTGCGCCAGCCGCCTTACCCAGTAGCTCGACGTGTTTTGGAAAACTGTATTTGCCAGATTATCAGGACAAGGAAATTTTGGAAAGGAAGTTGGGATTGGCGGTTCGGAATTCAAAAGGCTTTGGTAATGTGTAAATGAAACACACCCAAGGAAAAGAGACACTGCATAGCTAGCTAGTTAGCAGTACCCAGAAATGTAAACGTATCACAGCTATAACGCAACTTTTCTCACGGAGCCGACGCCACGTCATCCTCCCCAACTCCATTGTCGATCTTCCGAAAAAAATAAAAGCCAGCCACATGCAGCCCGCGGGATGACCTCCGTATCGTCCCAAAAAAAAGATTCCCCGTGCTGTCCGATCACGCGACAGAAACCTGTCACCCCCCAGAGCGCCTCCCCACGATCGACATTTTCGCCAAGCATAGCCATGCATAAATAAGCTTCTCAAGCGCTAGTGGTGCCCTCTTTAGCATCCCCTTTCACTCGCTTACCTATTATAGCTAAGAATTCGGATCTGCCGCTATGAAGGCTTACGTATTCCTAGCAGGTATTTTCCAAAGTTCTATAGGTGGAAGTTAGCTGGGTGGTAGTTGGGTAACGGATGAATCCGGGTGAGGGGACTATTTGGGGCGGAGAGAAATTGTGGGGTTACGTGCAGTAAGGGTGAGGTGAGGTGGTGATCGACTCGGATGGGTACATGGAGAAAGCTTTTTGCATCCATTGGGAGTGTTTTGGATTCTCCATTTTCTTTCCACGGAGATGTATTGTTTTTACAACCTTTTGAAGACGGGGAAGGCTTGTGCATATTCACACTACTTTGATATTTAGGATTTAAATTGCGATGGTTCTATTTGGTTTCTTGTGATACAGCAACGCTGCACGTTTGAACGATACATTGCCGCAGCTTATTCGGCCTGCCAAAAAAACGAAACATAATCTTGGAGTGCTACTAGCTACCCTGCGATGTCACCACACTCGACACAAGACACCTGTATCCCCTATGGTCGCGGTGGAGCAGGAAACATGCGTAAGCCACCTACTTCCTACCCTTCTGCCTTGCCTCTCTTTCTTCCTCACCATCTCCAACATACTGATCGCATACCCTCAGGCCGTCGCTCCTCTATAGCCTCCGCCTGGGCAACCATCCTATCCCATCCCTCGCCCACAGATAAACTCAGCCTCACATCCAGTCCGGAATAGCATTACGCTGCATCGAAAACTGAGCTAAGGCGACGACGATTTTGTTCATCGACATCGGAGGAGGAGAGGAAGAGTAGTATCGAGGAAGCCAGGAGAACTAGTAGGAGTAGTGTTTGGAGTAGGAATACTAGTACGACTGGGAGATATGGATCGAGGTTGGAGAAGCCTGTTTAGGAGGGGTGGGAGAAGAGAGGGGGAGGAAGAGAAGGATGATAGTGCTAAGGGCGGGGATGTGGAGTAGGACGTGTAGGGGCGAGGGGGGAACAACACGGCGAGAGAAGAGGAGTTGAGGGATTTTTATTCCGCATGATATTCTTGCTCTTGTAGGGGCTGAGCATTTAGAGGCGGAGTTGGGTTTCGCGAGCTCGGATTTTGTAAAAGCGGTTGTTTTGGCTGCTTCTCGATCGGCTCCGGGTCTAGTTGGTGGAGGTATTTGTCTGTTACGGAATGGCTGGTACGAGTTCATGAAGGATATGGCATCATAGCGAGAGGAGGTGCGACGTTGTCGGTTCATGGTTGGGGGGTGAAGATTGGATGGGAGAGGTGATGGATGGAAGGTGAAGGTAAGGTGTTGGCGATGAGATATAACATTTGAACACATTCTGTGCTCATACTCATGCCAACTCACAACTACGCCAGAGCGATGGCCACTCGTAGCTGTTAGAGTCGTTTCAGGCTGTGCAGATCCTGTGCCCTTGGAAGCCAGCCCACCGGATCGTGGCACTTGCTAGGTTATAGTTGTCCTGCTAATGAGCTACTGAGCTGCTACTGCTTTGTTGGTTCTGAATGCGGCACAGCAGCCATAGATGGCTAGTAACCCTAGTGTCTCACAGTTCTGCCACATGTCTGCATTAAGGAGCGCCCTTCATTCACTCAGTCACCTTCATTTGAAACTGTGCGCGACCTGCGGGCTTACCAGATTGATTCTCAGCTCCTGTTGTCAGGCTTAAACGCTATGCATGACGTCACCTCGATCCCTGTTGTAGAAGTGGTCACCTTCGGCACGGTGATATCCTTACACGCCTTTGTTCATCAAATGGAATAAGTTGTCCACACGTGATGCTAATCGCCAACGACTGCTGGTAGGATCTTTTTTGTGGCGTCTGAAGCTCTCGAAAGATTACCCTCTGGACCTGAATTAGTTATTTTTGTGTACTTCTGATGCTACAACTTGGGAACCCGTCTACAACGGCACCGCCGCACCGTCACCTCGTAGATCACTACCTCCACTCCAGACCTGCACATTATCGTCTACATGTCGTCTGATAATCTGGCCCCGCCCGAACATGCCCCGTCCGTAGCCATCTAATTGCTTTACATTGTGGCCAAGTGCTCGCAACTCGTCTACTACTTGCGCATCAATACCCTCTTCCAGGTAAATCGTCGCATCAGTCATCTTGCCGTCAGCGCTAGGCATGCCAGCCCCTATGCAGAAGCGTGGCGCATCGAGCGCAGCCTGTGGGTTAAGCTTGAAGACCTCCTGGTTCAAGAGGACTTGAACATGACCTTGGGGTTGCATAAAGCCGCCCATGACACCGTACACGGAGTGTAGGCTATTATCACTCGTGTACGTTGTCAGGCCTGGAATGATTGTGTGGTATGGTCGCTTTCTCGACGCTAGTACGTTTGGGTGGTCTTTGTCGAGACTGAAGTTTGCACCACGATTCTGGAGGGTAAAGCCGCAACCCTTGGGAATGATGCCTGTTCCAAATCCGCCGTAATTACTGTTGATGAAGGAGATGGCATTGCCTTCGGGATCGGAACAGCAAAAGTAGACAGTGTCACTTTGCAGATGCGCTGGGGAACCATGGACCGGCGCTGAGATTGCTTTCTTTTGGTCAAAGAGCTTTGCACGCTCGGCGAGATATGGTTGCGAAATAAGCTCGGCAGATGGTACCTTGACGACATTGGGGTCGGTGACAAACCAATGGGCGTCACAGAAGGCAATTCGCAAGGCTTCGATGACAGTGTGGAGGTATTCGGTACCGTTGTGATCGTTCAGACTCCATTTTGGGATCTTCTTCTGCTTCTCAAGTTCCTGGATGATTCCGAGGGCCATCAAAGCGACAATCCCTTGGCCGTTCGGTGGATGCTCCCACAATTCAATGCCGCCCTCGGGTCTGTTTCCAACTCCTTGACCAGTAAACTTAAGCGAGATCGGATCGACTGGCTCGGACCCGGTCTCTGCGTGATGTCTGAGATCGTCTAGGGTGAGATAACCACCAAGATCTCCCACCACCTTCACGAGCTGCTCCGCTACCTTTCCTTCATAAAAGCCCTTCTTTCCGTGCTTGGCCAGAAGTTTGAAGGTGTTGCCAATCGTCGGGTTCTTCATGATTTCTCCGGCTTTGGGTGCTCTGCCATCCTTGAGCATCTCGCGGCCATTAGGAGAGGCTTTCAAGAGGGCTTGCTCACTAGCCGCCCACTTGGAGATATTAGCACGTTACCTAATAATGGAGCTCGTCAAAACTTACGAAAGTAGCTGATAGTTCAGAGACGGGAAAACCGTTCTCTGCGAGATCAATGGCAGGCGCAAGCACGTCCTCCATGCTGACCTTTTCACTACCAAACCGCTCGACACAATCAACCCAGCCAGCTGCTGCACCAGGAACTGTGGCCGCATGTACGTGATGTATGGGGATCTGTCCGCTCTGTCCCTCTGCCAGGTTAAGATCTTTCCTGACCTTCTCGAGCGTAACGTTCGCGCCAGTCCGCCCAGAGCCGTTCATGGCAGATACCTTCTTCGTCTTCGCATCATAGAACAGACAGAACATGTCACCGCCAATGCCCGTTGAGCCTGGCTCTGTGACATTAATCGCCGCCGCAACAGCTACTGCTGCGTCCTGGGTGCTATCAGTACCGAATGGAAGTAGTGATAGATTACGTCATACTGCCGCATTTCCACCCTTGCTCAGAATCTCGATTCCAGCAGCAGATGCGAGTGGCTGTGTACAAGAGACAATGCCTTTGGTGCTATGTACAACTGAACGTCGACTGGGGAAATGTACGAAACGAGGCTCAGGATGGGGATAGACATTATGTGTGTCTAGAGTAATATTGTTGTTCATAGTTGCTTCGGCGGGCTGCTTTCTTCCAGGCTCGTGGTGGGTTTTGGTTCTCTTGCTTCGTCGTGGGTAGGCATTGGTAAGTCGAAGACTCAAGCTTCAACGTCTGGGTGGGGTATGGGATCCTGTCGTTGCATACCTAATAGTAACCAATGGTTACTCCCGGAGATGATTGATGCGGTTCGGATTGCCGATTTCGCTCGATAGAATATTCCCTCGGAACATATCGCAGCGACCCCGACTATCGCCATGACATGTCTGGAACAGGAAGGTGGTAAAGCGGCGTAGTCCGTTCCAACATCTGCCGGGGTGAGAGAATCCATCACGTGCACACGTTACGTTCCGAGCCGATCGGAAAGCTCATCAGACTTGGAGTTTAATATCTCGACGGCTATGCTCGCAGCGCCCTGGATATGTCGCAACTGCCTGTCGCGCGTTACTCGCCCGTTGCTAAAATACAGCATCCGCTCCCAGAGCAATGGTCTGTCGTACGGTTGCGCTGTTTTTGAAATTCGCTAATATCGCATAGCTGCCACCTCCGACTCCATCCCACCGGCCCTCATCTCAAGAGCCCGCGCCATCGTTTCCGAGCACAAGCAATTGACAGAAAAGCTCTCCAATGGTTTCGATACGCGAGCCGCGAAGAAGCTCGGCGAATACCGTCCCATCGTCAATGCATTAGGGGAGTGGGAGAAGGCGAATGAGGTGAGCATGAGACGGCAGCCGGCAGGAGCAAGAAAGTAGCTGATATGGACCAAGTCTGTGACAGAGCTCACCTCGATGATACACGACTCCTCAACCGACGCCGAACTACGATCACTCGCTTCGGACGATCTTGAAGAAACACGGACGCAGCTCGTCAATGCTACACGAAACCTGATCACCTCTCTGGTGCCCGTACACCCCTTTGCACATCTCCCATGTCTTCTGGAAATACGGCCTGGTGCAGGCGGATCAGAGGCAGCCATTTTTGCTGGAGACCTGTTCCGCATGTACTCGGCCTTCTGCAACCGCAATGGCTTTCGCACCAACCTCCTCAAGTACGAGAACGTAAATGGTACGGCTGAGGCTGGAGTACCGCTATCCGAGGCTATCATTGAGGTGGAGAATGATGGCGCGTATGGCGTCTTCCGGTGCGAGGCAGGTGTGCATCGCGTGCAACGGGTGCCTGCTACCGAGACTAAAGGGCGTACGCACACAAGCGCGGCATCCGTACATGTGCTACCTAGTCTACAAGAGAACTCTGCAGAAGAGCAAGACTTCGACGATCCCGAGAGCGACTACTACATCGATCAAAAGGAGGTCAAGCTAGAAGTCATGAGGGCGAGCGGTGCCGGTGGACAGCACGTCAACAAGACCGAGTCAGCAGTTCGGCTAACGCATTTGCCTACAAACACAGTTGTCGCGATGCAAGACTCCAGATCCCAACACAAGAACAAAGAGAAGGCCTGGGCTCTTTTGCGGTCACGCATTGCCCAATCAAGGCGAGAGAAGCGCGAAGAGGAGATGGCGAACATGCGACGAAGCGTTATTGGTGTGGCGAAGATGGGCCGCGGCGACAAGGTGCGGACCTATAACTGGGGCCAGCAGCGAGTTACCGACCATAGGAGTGGAACTACCGTGCATGATCTGGACGATGTAATGGGAGGGGGCCAAACACTTGAGAAGGTCATGGAGAGCGTCCGCAGCTGGCTCATGGAGCGAGATGTCGAGGCTTTGATCGCGGATGACGCAGATGCGAAGTAATGGCACGCCGGTGTGCTCGGAGACCGAAGAGTCTCGCAGGCCTTCTGAAGATAGACGGGAAATTGTCACTACTGTTAGTATCAATGTCCCACGGTATGCACGGAAAACAATAGACAGTAAAGTTTACCTATAGGAACCTCGCCAAATGAGCGTTCAGCAGGCACCTAGCAGAGCTTCTCGCAAGCATGTTGCGCTTGCGCATGTATCCATGCGAAGTCTCCAAGCTGCACCGCCTGAATTCCAAAACCTCTCGACATTTCCCATGACATCTGTCAAGTCTTCGTTTTGCTCCTGCTTCCCATTCCCAACGTGACTGTGACAGCATTCATCGAAGCTCTGTTGTGAGTCTAACAAGTAGCAGAGTTGTATGAATCAGGACGCATCAACCGACGTATAGCTAGAGAAGAGAACCAATGCACATACGCGCTACTTGAAAAAAAAATCACCGGGATCCTATCACAATCCACACGCAATCATCATCATCATCATCATCATCATCATCACCACACTAGGATGGCAAACTACCAGACTATCAAGTTCCCGGCCCGCACCCACTAACGGGACCTACCCCGGATTGTCGCTTGTACTCTAAATATCAAGACACAAGCACAGGTTAGTAGATCGAATGCGGGCTCAGAATATACCAATACTGTGTGTTCTTGGACTGACTGTAGGTGGAAAGAAAGAAAGAAAGTTGTCTACATCAGGATGTGGATTGTGAAGAGTAGCCAAGGCACTTGAGGGGGATACGATTCAAAATGGAGTGTTGTGCAATATGTTTTCGCTTGCCATTTTTTCTTTCTTTCTTTCTTTCTTTCCCCCTTGGCTGCACTGTATAGTTACCGGTTTATCTCTCTTTTCCTCAATTCCGTCTACAAATTTTTTAAAAAAAAACTTTTAATTTTTTTTTTGAAGCTGATTGTTGGTTGATCTAGACTCACAAGTAATCCTCCGCTTCACGTCATCAGTGCCTCTCTATCCTTCATAGAATAAGTTCTTGACGTGTAAGATTAAAGGGGATGAGCGGAGTGGAGTAGGACAGGAAAGAACGGCGTAGATGCTCTGATCAAGGTATTCAAAGATAATGAATCTATGGTATAAAGGTACGCAAAAAAGGCACAGCAGCAACATCTAAGAAGCCAAAGACGCCCAAAGAACCAAGGTTGCGTGCGTGCGTGATTCGGCATGCTCTCATCATCACCTCCCTTATCCATCGTTTGCTGCGTGAATGTGGTGTTGCGACCATGAGAAAGAAGCCATACCTTATCAACCCGCTTATCTTCCACACCAACCCCCGCTTCGTACAGAGCGCGACGCCATGAACACCCTCCGTCACATTTCATGTCCCGTATCTTCAATCCGCAATAGACGCATCTACCGCTGATTAAAGAACCAACTCGTCCTCTTCCCCTTAGCTTCCCCACCGTCACCGTCCTGCTTCTGCAGATTGCCAATGACGGGAAGCACGGGGCCGTCTGCCACCGGTCCACCGCCGCCGCCACGAAGAGGTTTGGCAATACGTGAACCGACGCCGCCGAAGCCAGCGTACGAGGCGCCACCGGCGGGGGAACCGAGACCGCGCGTTGAGCCAGCCTTGGCAGATTCGAGACGCTCTTTAACGGCTGTAAGTTGGGCTTCGAAACTATGAAGACGTTAGTACAAATCTTGGCCAAGACGAAGTGGTGTGCATACCGGTGGTTTGCTGCCGTGAGCTTCTCCTGTGAGTCTTGTAGCAAGCTTTCCAAAGACTGTATCCGCTCGTTACGGGCCATGAGTTTGCGTTCGGCGATGGCGACTTCCTTCTTCAAAGAGCTGTTTTGCTCAACGAGCTGTCGCTGTACCACAGTAAGCTGCTCGAGATTGCGCTCAAGGAACATCATCTTTTTTTGCTGAGCGCGGTTGTTGGATGTACGGAGCACGTTGTTATATTGCTCACGCGTCTCGTCTAACGAGATCTCGAGCTCGACAACCTGTAATTTATTAGCACTACGTCTGCAATAGACAAGTCTGATCCACTGACTCGTTCACACCGGTTCTGCAAATCGCGCATGAGGCTCTTCTTCATGTTGTCAAACTCGGCAATCTGCTGCTGCACAGTCTTGCCATTAATACCGTTTGCGACACCATTAGCAATGGCGCCACTCTTAATGCGCTGTTGCAGGCTTTCGTTCTCGGTCTTGAGCTTCTGATTCTCTTCCAGCATGCGTACAGTGTCTTGCTTGAGACTCTCCACCAGCTCGAGATTGCCTTCTTGCCTTGCAGAGTAGGCGTCGGCAAGTCGCGCCTTGAGCTCTTCCTTGTCTTGCTCTGAAAGGTTGCTTTCGAGGAGCTCCTCGTATTGGCTTTGCAGGCTTTCGCAACGTGCCTCAAGCGCTTCGCGACGCTTGGCATATGTGCCATCCTCTTCGCTGCGTGCTGTGAGAGAGAGCTCGGCCTGTCTTACGATGCCTTGTGTCTCGACTATCTTCTCTCGCAGATCCTTTATCGCATCAGGAGCGATGGCTTCGCCAGATGAGCTCATGTCGTGGAGTTGATCTAGCTGCTCAATAATCTTTCGTATCGTGCGCTCGTTGTCGCTGAAAACCTCACCGCCAAGGTCAAAGCCAGCCATCATCTGCGCCATGGCTTCAGCCTTTTTCCTCTTCTTCTCGTCCATGGCGGCAGACGTCTCCTTGGCGTTCATCTTCGCATCCAGGAGCTGTTGCTTGACTTCGTCCAGCTCGGCAGTGATCTCAGAGTTGGCCTCCTTCAATCCATCCATGGTGATTTGCGCCTCCTTGCTTTCGAACTGAATCTTCTCAACTTGCATCCGCATCTCGTTGAGCTCCATGGTAATTCGCTCATTCTCCTTGTTCGTCTTCGCATCCCGATCTTTGTAGTACTGAAGCTCGTCTTTGGCCGCCTTGAGTTGATCCTCAGCTTTAGCAAGCTGTGATTCCTTTTCGGCAACTTGATCCTGCAGCTCGTTTTCTCTTCGCAGAAAGTCGTCCTTCTCGTCCTTGTCTAGAGGTATGCTTGGTGTGCCCGCACGTTCCAGGTCCATTCGCGAGTCCGGTCGTGGCGTCTCTGAGTTCCTCGTCGCTTCCAGTCTTGACGGCGTTCCTGGACGCGGTGTTGTCGCTGCTTTCCTGCCTGATGATGGAGTGGACTCTAGAGGCTGAGTCCATTTCTCCTTGGGAACAGTTTCGCCTTGACGCCAAAGCGTTACTTCGCCTTCAAGCGTACCAATGTAGTTTTCAAACGTCGTAACCTGTCCTTGAACCTTCTTGAGCATGGCCTTGAGCTCGGCCGGACTGAGTTCAGCGTTGACTTTGGCCTTGTTCTTGATAGTCTTTGCTCGCATACCGAATCGAAGTGTGCCCAGCGTCTCGGCATCGTTGTAACTACTTGGTGAACAATTAATGATGAGTGTTGTCCGGGAATTACCACCAAGTGATTCTTGGAGGATACGTGTAAGCTTTGAGTCTCGGTAGGGGATGTGTTGTGTTTTGCTGTCGGTCAAACAGTTGATGACCATGCCCAAGGCACTCAAACTCTTGTTGATCTTCTTTGCTTCCTCCAAAGTCTGTCCGCTCGCTCCGGTCTTGCCGACTTTCTCAGAACCGGCCAAATCGACCAAGAAGAGCTGTCCGCTCTTCAATGAGCCCGTCTCGACGTTCTTTTGGTTGACTGTTACGACAAAGATGGAATGCGATCGTGAGGATTCGGCGTTCATGTTGGTTGCTGAAACAGCTCGTGCTGAACCACCCCTTCTGAGGACCTCGTAGACTTCTTCCTCGCTCGAAACGTACACCTCCAAAAGACCCTTGACATAGACTCCCCTGTTCTTTTCTTCGTGCACTGGCAGATTATCGTTTTGTGGCACCAAGAGATCTCGAATGCGCTCCATGTAGATCTCCATGTAGCTGACGCGAACGGTGTATTCAATGTTGCTCGGCGAGGCCAGGATGCTTGCGAAGATCTGTTGGATGATACGCGGGATGACACCCTTTCCGACTTCGTCGTCCATGTCGCTGCCCATCATCGTGTACGACTTTCCCGCTCCTGTCTGGCCGTAAGCAAAGACTGTTCCGTTGTATCCGTTCAGGATATCGTCGACGGTGGGACGGATGGAGTAGTCGAAGACGTCGACCTGCCGGGAGTTCATGTCGAAAACGCGATCAAAGGTAAAAGCCCCAGAGGCCTCTTTCGACTATACACAAGGCGTTAGCGGCTCGTCTTGGTCCTGGTTTGCATGAACATATCCCCGATGAAGCTGGCATGCCGTACCTGGATCGTACATGTGTCGTCGGATTTGAATTCGACTATAGGCTCTCCGCCGCTGGCTATCTCGATCTTGTTCTGCGGACGGAACCGCGCCACGACTGCATTGTCCTACAGTCAGTAACGTGCAAATCGTTGGATTGTGTGCTTCCTGTATCGCGGCGCACCTTTGATTGTATTGGAGCCCCTGTGGTGTATTCTGTTAGTCATGTCTCAATCCCCCTCCTCCCTCTTCGCCGCCATCGCCAGAGCTACTCACGACATGATTGCTGACGGTTCAGGCGTTGCGGCCCAGAGGCCTCGCTCTGTTTGCTGCTCTCGCGCTCTGGCTGCACGTGTTGCTGCAACCCCAACGGGAAGTGCTGTTGTGGCACCGTCACGGCTCGCCCTGTCTCGGCGGCGCGTGGAGGAGGGTTAATTACAGGCCCCCGCTCTGGTTAAGGGGAACTGCTGAAACGGCCACGAATCGTCCCTGGTGCAGGCCGGGGGTCCCAAGCTGGATCGCGCCAGAAGAAAGGGAGAAGACAAAAGCAAGAGGACGCGACGAGCGGTGAGGGAGGGAGGGAGACGATGTTGTGTTGATGCCGGCCTATGGTCGAGGTGCAGGCTTGTGTTGATACATTGGCCAGGGTCTGCGTGCGTGACCATAGCGCGCGCCTTCTTTCTCCCCACAGCCTACGGCCGTGACGCAACCGGACCTGACCAAGGCATTTCTTTGCGAATGCTTCCCTTTGCTGCGACTTGTTTGTCTCGTCCGCTTGTATCTATGCACCTTGTTATAGCAATCACGGAAGCATGTGGCTCTCTACATGGCATCCAAGACAGCGGATCCGGGAATCCCTGCATTAGTGGAGCGTCAGACGGCCAAAGACATTCGGGGTTCCGTATTGAGTCCAACCAAAAAAACAGACACATACTAACTAGGCTACGCCACTGAACAAATATAAAACCGTCGAACCAAACTCCACGCTGGAAAAAGCGCTAGATCAAACCCACTGAGCTGCCAGTAACAGATATGTGACATTGTCCTTGTCCCTTATAACTCCATCCCATGCCGTCGTGTCGTGATATTCATGCTCTTGTTGTCCCCACCTCAGTCCTCCCAGCTCTTCTCCACCGTCTCACGGACGCGCTTGGTGTACTCTTTACGGTTCTCCTTGTACAGGTTTGATGCTTCCACGTTGGCGGGAGACGAGGTATTCGGGTCGTTCAAGAGACTGAGCCTTGTTAGCATGTGCACACCACACTCCAGTCACGGCCCTCGTTTGGCGTACCTCTGAATGCTTGTCAAGATGGCCGCAACATCGTACGTGGGCGACCATCGATTCTGAAGAATGTCCAAACACAGCTCACCCGTCCCGTATACGTTGGGGTGGAACATCTGGCTAATAAACTTGACGCCCGGCGGCTTGTTTGGGTACGCTTCTTCAAAGTGCATTATGAGGCGGAAGGTGCCATCTTCGAACGGCGTGTCTGCGGGGCCGATAATAACTGCATTCCTGTGCTTGTGCGTTAGCAGTCAAGTTCAGGACGTGTGTCGATGCCACTGTAGCATGTCCATAGCATGGGAGTGGCTATGAAGCCACCATACCAAGTGTCGTGTGGGGGGGGGGGGTGGACGTGGATGCGGTGAGCCATACCAAGTCATGACATTGTCCGCAACGGGAGACGCAGAGACGCCGGCGGGAGGGTCGGTTTGCATGCGCTGTACCCCTTGTCAGTTGTGTGCTCTATCAAAACATGTGTGTCGCAAGCATCCATAGCTTGCTGTGCTCCTGCGTGTCGGCGTACCTTGAAGTCGCGCATCAAGCGGCGGCGGGCTGCAGTAGACATGGTGGCGCGCAGATGATGAACAAAAGCTAGGCTTGGTTGAGCGGGGGTGGAGTGGAGGTGCAAGTAAGTGTATAGAGGCAAGGTGTATGTAGCGATGACTGAGGTTGCGAGTATGGGAGTTTGCACTGGGTTGCCGGCATCACTGACACCTTCCGCTGTCGGTCTTTCGGCTTGGCTTGTGGAGGCGAACGCCACCTTACGTGTGGGTGAAACCTAGCTTATCGCCATCTTCCAATCGTGCCTATCACCATTACCTCACCTCTCCCCTCTTCTTTGCACTCAACTCGCACCGCTCGACACCAGCACATTCCAAATGTTTCACGCGCGACTGACTGACCCCAATCACAAATGCCACGGACCTCAAGATATCTTCTTGATTTTCCTTGTTATGTTCATTGGAAGATGGCCTTGATTACTTTTCGCTGTTCGTGCACCGCTTTTGGCACCTCGTAAAGATCAAAAAAATCGCTACAATGACCTGCCTTCAAATACCCCAATGCGCCATCCATGTAGCTCATTCTGGCCATGCTGAATGCATAATGCTTGACAGCAAACCCTTTGCTTCGTAAAGTCATAACGCCATGAGTCGCTAAAAGACATGAAAATGAGAAGACGCCACAGAGTAATCGTTCAAAAAGGTGGAGACTCTCAGCACCGGTATTAACACAAAATTGGTCCAAGAAAAAAGAAACATTCATACGCGCTCAACAAAGAAGCCCAACCAAGTCTTACTGGCCAGCCGCTCCAGCAAGGCCATGGTGGGATGCTGAAGCTGATTTCTCGCGACCCAGATGGTCCACAATGGGGAAGCGGGCCCGACGCTCGAGCTCGTCCAGAGGAATATGCGAGCGGATGAAGCGGTCTTTGTCGTTAGCCGGCGGCTGGTAGTCCCAAGACTCCTTGCGACCAATCTTCAACGCACCACAAGCAAGCTGGCGCATGCGCTGGCTCCGCACAACATCGTTGTGGATCGTCGTGAAGTTCCACTTCTCGCGCGCTTCAGCTTCGAACTTGGCAAGCGTCTTCTGGTTGTGAGCCTCTGTCGAGGTAGCAAGATCTTGCAGCTCTTGAGGGTCTTGTACAAGGTTGTAGAGTTGTGGCCCATCTGCGAGAGAGTAGGTAAACTTCCACTGGTTGCGACGAATCATGTACGTCGGAGTAATGGTGCCTTCGCCCATGTACTCGCCAAACACTTCGTCCTTGCCTGGCTTGTCCGAAACGAGGTAGTCGTGAAGGCTGACGCCGTCGAGTGGCAGGCGCTCGTCGACATGTCCCCCAGCTAGATGGACAAAAGTCGGCAGGAGATCCATTGTTGAAACCGACTCGTGGACCTGCTTTGGCGCAATGTTGGGTCCGTTGACGATCATCGGAACTCGTGCGCTGTTCTCGTACCAGCTCATCTTGTACCACAAACTCCTCTCGCCCAGCATGTCACCGTGGTCTCCGGAAAAGACAATGATGGTGTCTTTGTCTAGCCTGCAGTTCTTGAGGAGTCTGACAAGCTTACCAACCTGGTCGTCGACAAAGCTGCAAGCCGCAAAGTAGGCACGGCGGGCACGCATCTTGGCCTCATCAGGGACAGGCTTGTCCCACAGGTCGATGGTCTTGAGCAGACGCTGCGAGTGCGAGTCTTGGTTCTCTTGGGCAATCTCAACCTTGGGCAAGGGAATGTCGACGCCCTCGTATCGATCCCAGTACTCCTGAATCATAGTGTAAGGGTCGTGCGGATGTGTCAAAGAGATGGTCAAAGCAAAAGGTCGTCGGGTCTCAGGGTCTGATCGGACGTAGTCGTAAAGATACTGTTGGGCCTGAAGCTATGTGTTAGCGAGGCTTTTCTTGACCCCGGTGCAACATGTTGTTACCTTGTGCATGACATCTTCGTCATAGTCAAGCTGGTTGGATCGCACACATGGTCCGGCTTGCATGACTGAAGCCATGTTGTGGTACCACTCTTGGCGCTCCTCTGGCTTGTCCCAGTTGACAGACCATCCAAGATCACCAGGGTAGATGTCGGAGGTGAGTCGGTGCTCGAATCCGTGGAGCTGATCGGGACCAATAAAATGCATCTTTCCTGCGAGCGCAGTCTCGTAGCCTTCTCGGCGGAGGTAGTGGGCGTAGGTCGGGATCTCTGGGCTCAAGATGGAAGCGTTGTCGTATCCTCCAATCTTGGACGGCAACTGGCCGCTGCACATGGTGAACCTAGACGGCGCACACAAAGGTGAGTTACAGTAAGCGCTCGCGAAGTTGACGCCGGTCCTGGCAAGCTCATCCAGATGAGGTGTCTTGATAACTGACTCTGGGTCATTGAACTTTAGCATGGGTGCAGCCATCTGATCGGCCATAATGTACAAGATGTTGGGACGCTTTCCGTCACTCAAAGTGCGAGCCTGAGTCGCATGGCTTTCAGATTGTCGACCAAGAGTTTGAGCAGTCATGAAATCGCCTCGGCCTTGGTGAGCAGCTGAGAATGCGTTGCCAGACGAGAAGCCATTGTAGTGATTGGGATGGCCGTCACCATTGCCATTCACAGCTGCGGAGGAGAAGGAAAAATCGCCGCCCACAGCAGCCTGGGCTTCCTTGAATGAGGCTCCGCCGTCTTGGGGGAAGGGCCGCTTGACGGCTCGGACATGAGGCGATGGCAGCGACTCTGGGTCTAGCAAGAGACTGGGTGCCATAGTGTAGTGGAGGTGGTTGCAATAGGTAATCTTGGCTCTTGGGTTGGATTGAATGGAGAAGCGGTCAATTGCCAGATAGTGGGTGCGCCAAAGTTTTGGGGGAGTGAGAGCAGAGGATGCTTTATAGACAAGAAGAGCGACGCGCCGGAAGTCGCATCGGCCGCCGCACGGTGTATGTGGGGAAAGTGCAACGCTGACGCATATTTACAAAAGGTGGGTGGTGAGTCGCGACTACCCACGGTCACGCAATCCAACGCAATCCACGCTTCAAGACCAATCAAGTCTAGACTAGGCTCTTTTGGGTAATGGCTAAAGAGTCGAGGAGGCATACGGTGCCTTGGCATTCCCGTCGCCGCACACGCTTCTTGACAATGTCCAGCCAGAACTGCTACCAAGTTACCACCCAGCCAACCGCTTGGCACGTCGTCGGACTAGCCGGAACGGGACATGTGTGTTGTGCTGCCTTGGCCAATCACGACTATTTGCGGCCAAGTAGCTGCAGTCTACTCATAGGCAGGGGTACTTCGGAGCATATCCATCGTCTCCATACCCCAGATGCGCCCATCCCCGCGCGATGAGCTTGTCTCTCGACTAAAAGGCCAGATCGCAGCGCCCTCCGACAGATGGTAGTTGACTACAACACTACAACCAGGAGTGATATTAGGTTGTTCCTGCCCCCCCTACACAGCTCAATTCCCGTATCATCAATCGACCCGGACGCCACTTGACCGCCTCTCTGGATCATTTGACCAAGACCAGGCATAAAAACCCTCGCAATCCCATCAACATTGACTGGTACAATCGATAAAGACGTCTTGCAGCTGCGGCAACTGCGTCAGCTCCATCTCCACATACGCTAAACAGCTCAAGATGCACGACTTGGCCCTCCTAACGGGCCTTCAAGTTGCCAACACGCACTGTCAAGACATGGTCACGAGGGCTCCAATAAGCACGTCATGAGCCAATCGCCGTCTGCTCCGAAAAGACTCAGTCTGCCTGTGATCCGAGTGCCACGCTCTTGGCAATGCTCTCTCGATAACCATGCTGCGGTCCGTCGCCCAAGTCCGCGACAGCCCGCGAGGTGTGAACGCGACGACCCGTCACCCATTCCTTCGCACAACCGTCTCTCACCTTGCAATGCGCATAGTCGCCACCCATTTCGCTCCACATACGCTACCCGAACAGCTTTGCATTCTGATGATACGCGTCGTCATATCTGATTGGTGCGTGTAGCTTCCTGCGTATACCGGCTCGTGCTGCACCATTCAACCTTCATCACACTTGCTTCACTAGACCTCATACCAAGCCACATTGAGTCCAAATAACAAAACTTCCATAAACACACCATGAAAGGGCTTTGCACATGGTACATCCGCACGCAACAACAGAAAACCCATGCCTGCGCTTTGCTCTCCAAGAGCTTCATCTAACCCATCCAGAGTCCACCCCACTCATCATGGCCACGACCCGCTAATTTCATTTTGAATCCACTTCTTTCTCATCCCTTATCCTGATACCATACCATGAAACATGAAAATCCCAGAACAAATGAAAAAATATCCCACATCCCTCCATCTCTTGCCCATCTTTTCTTCATCCTCCTTGCCCTCTTCTGCATCTGATTTTGCTTTCAAGCACTCGTGATACATGTTACTCGGCGCCAGCATGCGGTCCTCCTGCGCCGCCACCACCACCACCACCGCGTCCACCTCGTGCTCTCTTCCCACCTCTCGTTGCACCTTCAACATCATCTTCGGCACCGCGCTTCTGGCCGCGTCCAGCCTGGCCGCCTTGACCAGGTTGGAAGCCAGCAGCACCAGGGTTAAGACCACGAGCAGGTGAGCCTTGATTCTGGTTTTGTTGACCTCGACCCCGCCCAGCACCTCGACCGCCTCCACGTCCAATTTGCGAAACACCAGGACCCTGATTTGGTTGTTGATTCTGGGGTTGGTTTTGGATTTGGTTTTGCTGTTGTTGTTGCTGGTTCTGGCCTCGTCCGCGGCCACCGGGCATGGGGATGTTGCTTGCGCCGCCACGGGGAATGTTGGATTGAAGCACGCCTCGGATGGCTTGGGGACCAGTTCCTACACCCTCACCGCGACCGCGTCCGGACTGCTGCTGCTGTTGCTGTGCTTGCGGTTGTGAACCTTGTGCTGGACCTTGGACCGTGAAACCTGGCTGCGGTAGTCCTCGACCCATCTGGTTCTGGCTTTGTTGGAAAGCGTTTGCGTTTGCGCCATGGCCAGCCGCCTGGAGGAATGGGTTGGGTTGCTGCAAGGGCGCAGATTGAGATGCTTGGGTGGGAGTACCATTGTTGGCACCCTTCGCCTGAGGCGTGTTGGTCACAGAAGCTGCTGCTGTCTGTTGCTGTTGCTGTGGTGTTGACGTATTCAGTACTTGGCCTTGTGTCACGGCTTGTGCAGGAATAGGTTTGGCTGGTGTGGCTGGTTGTGTAGCCTTGGTGGCTTCCACAGGCTTCTGAGTTAGCGCAATTGCGTACACTTTTGCAACCTCCTCAGTCGGCGTCTCTTTCGCAGCCTTCTCGACATAGCTGAATCTGGTTCTGACGAGTTTCAGTTGTGAAGCGTTCAGTTTTGACTTGAGTTCATGTGTTTTGACCAGCTTCGTTTCCAGTTCCTCCAGCTTCTCTTTCAACCTCTTCTCCCAAGCAGCATTGACAGCGCTGAGATCCTCGCCCGAGCCAGCCTCCTTCGCTTGTTCACCTTCCTGCTTCACACCTGTTATGCCGTCGATAACTTTTTGGGCATTGAACTGTTCAATCTGGGTTTTGAGCTGCTGCATCTCTTGATTGAGTTTGTTGATCGTCTCATCTTTTACTGCCGTTTGCTTATTGACATTGGATTGGATCTGAGTTCTCAACACCCTGTAAGCTTCCGTGTTGTTCCTTAACCAAAACTTGAGCTGGTTGTCTGTGACGGTAGGTCGCGGCAGGTCTTCCGTGTTGATCATACCATCCGGTATAGGTTGAGCTGCGGCTTCTGTGGCTCCCTTAGGAGTGTCTTGAGGAGGGGTTGCCTTCTGCTTCTCTTGATGTAGACGCTCGAGCTCAGCTTGATAGGTGTCCTTCACCTTGGCAAGCTCTTGGCTAGACTCAGCCCTGATCTTTTTAATAGAATCGTTGAACTTTGTTTTGATTCCTTCTAGATTACCTTCTCTCGCGGTGACCTTGGCTTCGCGGGCGTTAAGCGATATTTCGAGCTCTTTCAACTGGGCTTCCCGCTGATCAAGCGAGGCTTTGAGGGCTGTGATCTGTTCGCTGTTTTGCGAGGATTCCGGTTGCATTTCACCTTCTGCGGTGTGTTGGCCGGATTTCGCGCTTGCAAGTTGAGCCCGCAGAGAATCGACTTCCGCTGCCTTCGCAGCAAGCTCCTCTCTAAGCTTCTCATTCTCGGTGGCTGCAGCGGAGTTGGTCGCAAGCTGGGCAGGAGCCGAATCGGACGCGGGCTGTTGATCTTGATCCTGGGCTTGCGAAAGCTGTTTTCGAAGCTCATCGATGGTAGTACCCTTCGCCGCCTGCAGGTAAGTTAGCATGTCAATTGACAAGAACATGGAATGAACTTACGGTCTCCGTCTGGATTTTATCCAGTCCTTCCTTTTGTGTTGACAATTGCGCCTGTAGACTGGATACTTGCTCCGCAGTAGCGGATCGGCTACTCTCTGCGTCCGTAGCCTTTTGTTGAGCTTCAGCCAACTGCTTCTGCAAATGCGCCAGTTGTTGTACCGTAGTGTCAGAGTTCTCGTTGATTTGACATTCCTCGCCTGCTTCTGCATTTCCAGCCGATTGGGCAGATGCACTCGCTTGAGCAATGGCTTCGTTACAAGCAGTCTTCGCAGCATCAAGGTCTTGCTGGGTCGTTGCGAGCTGTGCTTTGGTTTGCTCTAATTCCTTCTGGAGTGTTGCTATTCGCTCCTGGAATTGTCCAGCGTCCGCTCGTGTCGTTTGGGCATTTGAAAGCTCTTGCCGGATGCGGTCGACTTCCTGCTGCAAGCTCGTAACTAATTCCTGAGCCTCGTCTCGTTCAGCAGTGCGCGCGCTGATTTCCTCGTTCTTTAGTCTCATGCGCTCATTGTGTTTCTTCTGGAACTTTTCCCTCTCAACCTTCTGGATATTGTCCCTCTCGGCATTCGCATTCTGCACCTCGCCTGTGAGAGCTGTGATCTGCTCATTGAGACCTGCTACCTGCTCCAGTGCCTGGTCGCGCTCAAATTTGTAGTTCTCGATCTGTGTCTTGAGATCCTCGAGATCTTTGGGGTCGATGCGATCGTATCGCTGGAGCACATCCTGGTGACGTTTCTGCCAACGATCGCGATCCTCTTCAACAGCCTTGAGGTGACCTACGTTGACCTCGAGCTCGCCCTCTAGCTCAGATACGCGAACTTGCAATGGTTCTAGCTCACTCTGAAGATTCTCTAGCGCCTTGGCCTTTTCCGCAAAGGAGGCTTGAAGACGAGTGTTTTCGCTTCGCAACGTCGCGTTGCTCTCACGATAAACATTGAGTTGTTCGAGGTTCTTGTTAAGATGCGCAAGGCTGGAGTTGCTGTGTGAGCCTGAAGCCTTGGCTTGCTCTTCGAGCAACTTTTCTCGCGTTTGATCGAGCTGACCTTGAGCGTGCGCAAGTTGCTGCTCCAGACGCTTGGACTCTTGCACTTTGAGGTTCAGCTGGACTTCCAAGATCTCTTTCTCGCGGCGGAGATATGTCTCGATATCCTGGAGATTGCTTGAGCCGGATTCCGTGTTACCGGTCTCACCAGCCGCAGCGCCTCGGTCGTTCTTCAAGCTGTTAATTTGCTCTTTGTACTCGTCGAACTGCTTGAGCAATGTCTGGTTGTATTGCTTCAAGTCGTCGTGGCGACGTCTGGCCTCTGCAATCTGCTCCTCGTACCGATCTTCAGTAGACTTCCAATGTTCTTGGCTTTGCTCCAGTGTCGTTCGTGCAGCTTCGGCTTGTGTCTTGAACTCTGTAATCTGAGACTGAAGCTGGTTGTGCTGGTCCCGAAGTTCTCGGAGCTTCTCCATGCTTTCGGCGTGCTTCTGGAACTCGTGCTCGTAATCCTTCTGGGCACGTTCAGCGATGTCGGCTTGGGTTTTAACGTATTGCGTTTGGTTCTCGGCTTCGGCCTTGTAGTCGTCGACGTCGTTCTTGAGTCGAGTGATCTCTGCCTCTAGCGTTTCCTTCTCCTGTCTGAGTACCAAAGTATCTTGCTCGTGTTTCCCTCTCAGTTCAGTGAGCTCGGCGCTGCTTGCAGCAAGTTCAGAGGATATGTCCTCGACACATTGCTGTAGGTTGTTGATAGTTGCATCCTTCTCTTCTTGAGCAAAATTGAGCTGCTCTTGGAGTCGTTCGTGGGCCTCGACAAAGGTCTGCAATCGGTTCTCGGCGTCCTGTGCGATATCCTGAAAGCCGGCAATTTGAGCAGTGACAGCTTCAAGATCCTCTTCCTTTCGCTGGACCTTGCGCTTGAGATCTGAAACCTGTTCTGCCAGCTCTTCCTCCCGGCTGACAGAATCTTGCTCCTCGTTTGAGCCGTTGGCCTGTGAGCGTGGTTGAAGAGTCTGAATGCGCTCCTCGGCCGCGTAGAGCTGATTCTGGAGTTCCTTGATGCGTTGTTCCAACTGCTGTCGTGTTGATTCTGCGGTCGCAAACTTGACTTCGATACTGTTACGTGCTGCGATGAGATCATCGATTCGTCGTTGCGTTTCGGTACGCTCGTATTCCCGCTGCTGGGTGGCCTTCTTGTGCTCGGCGACCTCGTCCTCAAGTTTGCTTTCAGCACTCTGCAAGTCTGTCCGAAGCTTGTCCACAGTGTTCTGTAACTCGCGTCGGCTTTCCGCAGTAGCCAACTCAGCTTCGTTGCGCAGGCTTTGAATCTGAGACACCATGTTGCTCAACCGATCGCGCTCTGTCATCAATTCTTGGTTCCTCTCCTTGAGACGTGCTTCGATCGTTGCGGACATTTGCTGAGATGCTTTGAGCTGGACCATCTCACCTTGCAAGCTCTGAAGACGGGCCTCAGCCTCGGCAGCGTTTTGAGTAGCTGTGATAAGCCTGTCGTCCTGCTGAGCCATGGTCGCCTGGACCTTGTTGTAGTGTTCCTGAAGAGAGTCCTTCTCGGATTGGAGCAGTTTGATACTGCCTTCCAGGCGAGCATACCTATCCTGCTCTCGTCGCACCTGCGACTCAAAACGAAGCTTGTCGCTCTGGAGTTGAGAATTGTCCTTGGTCAGGCTATCGACTTGCGCCTTGAGTGTAGTGCGGTCCGTGGCACTCTCCTCCTTGAGCAAGTCGATGTGAGATTGGAGGTCCTTGATGAGCTTGCTGTACTCTGGAATCTCGCGGGATTGAGAGCCGTTCTCGAGCTGCAAGGAAGCTCCAGTCGCAGGCACTGACTGTACGAACGCAGATGTTGACTGCGAATGAGACTGCAACTGCCCTCGGCCGCTGACTATACGGCTGTACATGTCGCGCTCGGCCTTTAGGGTTTGCGAACGAACATTGAGTGACTTGATCTCTTCTTCTTTCTCAGCAACCGCAGAGCGTAGACGGCCAAGCTCTTCGATGTCTTGTTGGTATCGCTCAGACTTGATACGAACCTCTTGCCTCTCTTGTTCGTCGCCCACTTGCCGAAGTGTGCGCGTTAGTTCGACGTTTTGCTGCTGAAGACTAGCGATGTCTCTGTAAAGAACAAGATGCTTGGTGATCATGCTGTGTGTAGGTGAGTCCTCGGGTATATGCTTGTCGGGTACTTCATTTTTCTCGATGGCGTTGATGATAAACTCCTGCTGTTCCTCCGTGAGGCTCCCCAGGCCCTCCTCTTCTATCTGGCGACGCCACAGCAGCGTCCGCAACTGGATTGTCATGTCCTGGACCTGGCGACGTAGAAGAGCAGATTCGTTGTGTACGCCCTCCAAGTCACCCAGGGCCTTGCGCGAGTCGCGTTGCGCTGCCTCGCGTTCGGCAATAGCCTCTTCCAGAAGGGTAGAGATTTCGTTGTTCTGGTCGACCAGCGCATCGTTTTGGCGGCGAAGTTCGTCGAATTCGGGTTGGTGACGTTCCAGCTCCTGCAACATGTCGTTGAGGACGCAGGCCTGCTCTTCTTGCTTCTCACGGACCTTGCGTAGCTCCTTCTTGAGATCATTGTTCTCGATCAGTAGCTGAGTCTTGGACGCATCGGCCTTGAGCTGCGAGCCGCCAGGAGAGAAGACAGCAGGTGAACCTGCCCTGGCCGGCGTGCTGAAGCCACCGTTCACGCTCATGCTGTGTCGCGGTGTTCCGGGAGTGCGGAAGGAGCTTCGGAGACCAGAGTTGTCGCTCTTGAGCGTCTCTACAAGTGTCTCCAACTCAGCGGTACGCGCATCGGCTTCGGCGGCCCTTTCGCGTTCCAGCTCGACTTCGGCCTGCAGTTGGCCAATCTCGGTGGCGGCTTCTTCTTGTACCCGGCTGCTATCTGCCTGCAACTGCTCCAAGCGCTTCTTGGTCATATCGTTGTTCTGCTGATGTAATGTCGACAGGCGGCGTGCACTGTCGAGCTCAATGCGGAAGTGAGCCTCGGCGGCTGACGCTGCGTTCTCCAGCTCCTCAATGCGCAGGCGATCTTCCTCGGCCTTGCCCTTGAGCTCCTCAATGTGTTGTCGCAAGAGCGCCTCGGCGCGGCGCAGGGAATCAATCGTCTCAGAGGCGTCGGCGTTCTCGCGCTGCAGCTGGGCGATGTGCGCATTCTTCTCCTTTCGGTACTTGCTGTGGTCGTCGGCGCGTGTCTTCAGTTCGGTCGTGTACCAGTCGTTGTTGCTGCGGAGCTGCTCGATTTCCTGCTGCAGGTTGGCCTCGCGGAACTTGACGTTGGTGGCAGCGCTCTCGAGAGCCTGCGTCTTCTCTTCGAGTGCCGACACCTGTTTGCGCAGCTCAACAGACTTCTGGTGTTGCTCGGTAAGCTCCTTCGTGAGGCGGTCGTGTGCTGTTGTCTTGGTCTCGTGCATGGCCATCATGTCGCGGTTCTGCGACTCGAGCGTCTTGATGCGTGACTCCAGTGCCTGCGTCTCAGACGTCGAGCTGCTAGCCGTGGCCTGCAGCTTGTGCAGCGCCGACTCTGCCTCTAGTCGTGCATTTTCTGTGAATGCGTCAGTACGAATTGAGTTGGATTGGCCTCTGCATCCCGTACCCTCCTGAACAAGCTTCTTCTTCAATTCCTCGGCCTCTTTCTGCGCCTTCTCTGCGGCAGCTTTCAGGGCCCGCGCGCGCTGCTCGCCGCCCTGGATAGCTGCTTCAAGCTCGACATGGGTGCGAATCTTCTCCGACTGCAGGTCATCGAAGGCGCGCGCCTTGGCTTCGATTTGGGTGAGCAGTGTCTGCACTAGCTCTACGGTGGGTTCGGATAGTAGTGACTGTAGTGTCGTCTCGGGGACGGAATAGGACGCGGCCACATAGCCAACGTCAACCGTCGCCGCCATTATCGTGTCTTGGTTTACTGCACGTCTCGGCGCATTCTCGAGAGTCGTCCGGGTGGGAGGCGCAAAGAAGGGAAACAAAGGAGCGACGGTGGTGTTGACGCGAACAATGAACGGGTCCACAGTCAAAGTCGCGACTTCACTTGACGACGTTGGCGCAGGGGCCAGGCACTAGCTGGCTCCCATTTCACTGCCTTCACCCTCACCTCTCCAGCACCTTCCGCTGACCCACGCTCGCTACCGCCTCCACCTCCCTGCCTGTACCAAGGTTCGCTATGCGACTCTTTAGCTAGGCGCTGCACACTCCAACCGCCGACATTTGGGAATTCCCATCTACCTACAACTACTACAACAACCATGTCGTTCCTCAAAGCAAATTCGGCCACCGGCATCAACGCCCCGTCGCCTACTCCCTCGACCTCGTCCGCCAGCAGCAAGCGCAAGCGTCCTGCTGACGGAGTGCCCCCAGTTGTCTACTCGCAGCCGCAGGACACGGGCACCGGCGAGCATGTCTTCACCCGCCTCACCTACGTCAACGACTTTCTGCGCGAACGAAAAGACAAATGGCATACCTTCGATGACATTATGGAATACCTCAACATCCCACCTGGTCACATCCAGCGCGAACAGCTCCGCCAGCTCATGCGTGCCGACAACCAAGGCAACAGGATCAGCTGGGACTCTGCCAACGAGAGATATAAATACAAGAGCAAGCTTAGCATCCACGACCGTGCGCAGCTAAAAGGCCATTTCCAAACACAAAAGTCGGCCATGGGACTCCAGATCAAAGACCTGAAGGACGGCTGGTCCACCGTGGCCGACGACATTGCAAAGATGGAAGACAAGAAGGAGGTGCTGGTGCGACGTGCCAAGGACGGCGTGCCAAAGACCGTATGGGGCAACGACCCCTCTCTTATGCTGCCCATGGACCCGGTCTTTGCAAAGGCATGGCACTCGGTCCAGGTGCCTGACAACCCAGATGAGCTGCGCAAGGCCCTCTTGGCCAACAAACTAACGGCCGCCACTCAAGCCAAGGTCATCGTCGCTGCCCCCACGAACAAGAAGAAGAAGGGTCCTCGTCGTGGTGGCAAGCAGACCAACACCCATATGATCGGTATTCTGAAGGACTTTTCCGGAATGAGGAAGTAAAGTCTGTTTTTTTAAATCCAGCAGAGCGAAGGCGTTGGGGGGTTGTTTTTGCATGTGCTGGCGTTTATCTGTAACGTTGGAAGACGGTTGAAACTCGTTCAGATTGATATAACATGTGTACATTATTATGATTTTCGACTACGAATACGACTCCTCACTGTGCAGTTACGTACTTTGTCGCGACCTCCGCCCGTTATCGTTTGGCAGTCAGGTAGCTAGGACCGTATGCCTATCCTTCCAAAACAGTCACACAGTTCGCCAAAGCTCGTCTTGCAACAAGCATCTTTCAACTCAAAAGCCAAAAACCCAAGCGGGGATATTTGAAGTTCGAAATCAACCTCATTTCTTGGGACAGCAAACCGGCTGTGTTCAAAACGTTAGCCTTTTCCTCTTTTTGGAGGCTGACAAGACTTACACTGCACTGAGTTCCCGCGCCAGAGCACGACGGACAGATACAAGATGGTTGAAAGTTGGTGTCACAGCATCTAGGAGGTGTGTCATCTCGTCGTACCAGATCGGCGTGCTCGTAGTATTTGATGGAACCGTCGGCTCCAAGGATGTGCACGGCTAGAGAGGTGCTGGCGAATAAAAGTGTGTTGAGGAGAGCAGTGAGCTTCATGGTCACTGATTGGGCTACAGCAAGTGAAAAAAACAGTTTGTGGAAAGGGTGATGATGATGATTGAAAGACTGGGTATCGTCCCTGTTTAAGTTGTTGTAGCCAAGAGTTAATCCTTTTGTCGCAGAGCACTGCCCCACATGCTACGCTACCACTAGCAAATGACTCATCTGAGCTAAGCTGACATAAGAGCACGTGACCTGTGCTGTTAGCTAACATAAGATAGTAAGCACTACTTGCTAAGCAGTGTATACAGCAGCACTTTTGCAGTGCTTCTTAGAATTAATAATTATTTTTTATTTATTTCCATGCTTTTTCCTGCTACAGTTATAAACTTAGCGTGCTAAGACAACAATATAATTCTGTATTACTGCTTAAAACAAAGGCACATAATTAAGTATAGCTACTTTAATTATTTTTATTACTTTACTTTACTAGAGTAGACCTTAAAGCTTAATATAAGCATGTGAAGATCGTCCGAAGATAATCTAGGTTAGTTCTCGGGAAATGGGTGAGTACTAAGGACACGGGGTGTACTAGCACGATTGGTAGATTAATGTAATAGTACGAGGGTGTGTTAGCACGTTTAGTAGAACAATATAATAACACAAGGGTTAGAGAATCTAGTCTTAATCCTTAGATTAATTACTAAGTAAAAACTCTAAGTTAAACACACTAAGCTGTAAGGGTTTAGTGCCTACACTATATACTAATAAGTGTTGCTTTGCTTAGCATGCTTAGTCGTGCTAAGAGCACTAAGCACTAAGCAGTTTTGCAGTATAATTAGTGTTGCTTAGTTATGCTAAGAGCACTAAGCACTAAGCAATTACATAACTGCTAGCAGTTGTTAAGTTATTATCTAAGTGTGCTGATGCCTTGTAAAGACTTCTCTATAAGTTCTAGTCCTAAGTTATAACACTATCTCCTCTTTTCTAGTAAGTTGTTCTTAAGTTACATAACAGTGGCGAAGTTTAGCTTATACCTAAGTTGCTCTGCGTTATAAGTAGCGTTAGCTGCCTAGTTCTTATCTTACTATACTTAAGTAGAAACTTCTTACTAGCACTAATTGTTGTTACTGTCTCTGCAACTTTATTAATTTTTTTATAGAAAAGCTATAGTTTAAAAATGCTCTGCCTATGTACACAACAAGCGCGTGTATAAAGTACATGTTTATTTAAAAAAGTATATTAAGTGTCTGCGTTGTAGCTAGTAGTACAACGTCTAAGTAACAGAGTTAGAGTTTAAGCGCCTAGCTGTAGAAAAAGAAAAATTGCGTGTGCAGAGAAAAGAAAGTTGTAATACACAAGGTGCTGCAATAAAAATGTATAAAACGGCATTAAAAGAGTTGCGTATACAGTATGCTTACAAGAAGCAGCTTAATTTCGCAGATAAATTTATTAAATTATTGCTTAAAGAATATAATAGCAGTTAAGTTCTGTAAAATTATGGAATTGGAGCGCAAGGAGTCTAGAGAAACTATAAGTTCTTTAGCATTTCTAAGAGTTTAGCCTTAAACCTTTTGCCTAGCACTTAGAGTGCTTTTAAGGGTTTGCTACTTAATTATTAAAAGTTTTCTAATCTTAGTAGTATCTTGCAGGATGCAGACAGCAATTCATAAAGTTTATGTCTAGTTTCTATATATTGTTGCTGTTTATATATCTTACAGAGGGGTGACAAAAAAAAAGATGTCAAAAAAGTTATAGTTTTTAAAGCTTTATATTTCGACAACTAGAAGTACTATACCCAAAAGAATTAGTGATTTGGAAAGCTAATATCTTCCTTTTTAAGTTGGGTGGCTTAGTAAGCTGCTTAGTTAGCACGGTTGTCCCTGTAATCTTGCTTGAAATGAGATGAAAAAAAAGTAAAAATAGATTTCAGTATAACTTTTTTATAATTGTATAAAAACACGCTAAGAAAAAAATAAGTTTAATAAGCTTACATACGTATAACGTAAGAGCATTTTAGAGGCTTACATCTTAATTTCTTAGAGTTTAATAAAAGGGTGAAAAAATAGGGGTTGCTTACGTAAGCGCTGATTACGAAATAGCTTAGTAAGCTTTTAGTATATTAACTCCTCTTGTTTGTCCTAACTTGCTTTTTTTATAATACCTCCTCTATGTCTCGCAATCTTTCTTAATTTAAGCAAGAAGTTTATACTTTATATTTACAAAACGAGCCTATTTCTTTAATTAGTAATTTACTAGAAAAGTCCTCTAGAAGTATTACTAATACTCTTTATCAAATAAAACAAAAAAAAAGCTCCTTTATCTACTTTTAGGCCTCAAAAAGGTCGTTCTACAAAGATCTTAAATAAAGCAAAAAGAGTGCTTAATAGAGACCTTACTAAAAGCCCTAAAAAGACAAATCAACGTCTTTTAAAAGAAAATAGTCTAGATCTTTCTATTAGAAGCTTATAACGCTTTTTAAAAAAAGAGAACTATTCTATTAACATTTCTTAAAAAAAGACGCCTTTAGACGCTAAAAAGGCTTATAATTGTTATATTTACGCCAAGCAATTACTTAAAAACCTCAAAAATATCAACTTTGATAAAGTTATATGTTTAGACGAGTCTGCTATTAAGCGAGGGCATAGTGCTAGGACAGAATACTATCAAACACGGCAAAATAATAGGGTTAGAAAGAAAATAGTTTCTACAACTAACACAAGTAAGTTTAAAAAAACTCTATTTAACTAAATTTTTTTTTTAATATATCTATTATTTTTCTATTATTGTAATCTATTTTTTGTTTGGGGAGCGATTTAGATAGGTAGTAGATCTAAATTAGTAGTAATTAAAAGCCCTTTAATTACTACTTCTTTTAGGAGTTTAGACTATATTAAAAAGATCTTTATTCCTATAGTAAAACCTGCAATAAAAAAAGGTAAGTTATATATACTTCTTTTTCCTACTTAAAGAGTGTTAACTCTCTATTTAAATTATAAAGTAGCAATCTTTTTTTATATAATTAAAGGACTTACTAACCTCTATATAGGCTAGAAGTCTCAAAAGGATAACGCTAAGATTCATAAAACTCTAGAAGTTTTATCTTGGTTTTCTAGGAATAGGATATCGCTTTTTAAGCATCCTGCTTATAGTCCTGATCTAAATTCTATAGAAAACGTGTGGGCCTTGCTAAAAAACGCTTTAGCTAAAAGGCCTATTACTTCTTTAGGTATAGGAAAGAGTAAAAAAAGTATAGCAGCCTTTGAGGCTACTATAAGGGAGGAATGGGATTAATTACCTCAAAAGGTGATTAATAATTGTATTCTATCTTTACCAAGGCGTTATTTGGACGTTAAGGAAGCTAAAGGCTGGTACACTAAGTATTAGTAAGCTTTCTTCGTTATTTATTTAGGGAAAACCCTAAAAACAAGCTCTTAATTACTGCTTAATAGTTTTTTTTACAATTACCTTCAAACTTATACACAGATGAGTTTAACTAGTATTATTTAATATATATACTTAATAGCGATTTTTACACCTTTAAAAAAAGTTATTTTGTTATTTATTCTTGAGTTTTTTTATCTTTATTTTCACTGCTGAAGTTGAGCGCAGAAGTGCTTACTAAGCAGCTTACTAAGTAGCCTAATTTAAAGAAGAAGATCTTGGCTTTCCAAATCACTAAACATTTTTGAAATAGCCCTTCTGGTTGTAGTAATATAAACCTTTGAAAACTATAACTTTTTTGACATCTTTTTTTTGTCACCCCTCTGTAGTTAAGGTTTACTATCTCTTAGTAATAGTATTAATCTTCTTCTTATTTACTATTTTAGTTATTAGATGTGTAAGCTAGCTTGTAGTTGTATTAAGTCTATAGCACTTAAATAAAAACTTCTTTAACTTTTAGTTAATCTATAGGTTATGTTCTTGTAACTAAAGAAGTCCTAATATAATATTATAGGTAGCTAGTCTAAAGACGTCTAGGTCTATCTCTTCTTAGTGTTCCTAGATATAGAGCGTTACTTAGGTAACCTTATAAGTAATTATTATCTTGCCTAGCATAGGCTAACTGTTAGCTACGTGTAGTAGATAGAGTTCTTATTTCTTTAGTAGTTGTAGGCCTGCTACTAGCACTACTTAAGCAGAAATAAAGTTAGCCTATACGCTAGAATTTACTAGTACCTACATCTAGTGTTTATTAAGCTTTACTATAAGCTTAAGAAGGCTTAAGAGATTTATTACGTTAATCTCTCTAGTAGTTCCAGGTGTTTAGGGCGTCTATTTAAAAAAAAACTATATACTAAATCTATAGAACTTCTTTATAATAAGGTGCTTGTCGCATTTAATATTAAGGCACGTATACTATAAGGGTTAGTTACACTTGTATGTATTAGTTCTATCTCTATTATTCTTCTACTGCGTTATATGCATCTATAGAGTCTCTTCTAGATTATTATGTTTATAAAAGTATAGGCTATGTCTCTTATCTTATATATGTACTACGCATTTATTGTAAAGGTAATTATATTATTAGTATTTGCATCTAGGCATTCTCTTAAATTCTTTAGTAAACTATCTTAATTTACTTTTATTAAAATAATAGATTGTGTAGTTATTATATATATATACTGTCTAAGAATACTTTGCATGTTCTAGGTTGCGCAGGTCTATCTAGTAGTATATATCCTTAGCGTAGCTATTATTTTAAGCCTTACGCTATTATTGTGTTGCCTTAAGTTTATTATAAATCTTTTTTATCTGTTTGTCTAAGAGCTAGCGTGTTAGCTTATTCTAGGAAGCCTTAGCTTCTTTAGTCTATTTTTATACAAAATTATTATATATAGCCTTGTTAGTAGTTGCTACTAGAGTAAGTCCTTTCTTCTATAGTTTCTCTAGTAAATTAGTATACTAGCTATAGTTTAGAAATATTCCTCTATAGGGTTCTATAAAGATCTCTTTAGGTTGTCTAAGTTGCCTAAGTAGGGTGTTAGTCTTCTCTACTAGATCTATAAAGTATCTAGTCTCTATAAGTAGTAGTACCTATATGCTAATATTGTGTCTATCTTCTATAGTGTAGGTAAGGAGTTTCTATATATATATAGGAACTGTCTCCTTGTTATGTGCTACTAGCTCTTCCTAAATAATTAGTATAGCTAGTAAATAGCTTTCTTAAAACTTAGCTATCTTGCTATGTTTAGTTTCTTCTACTAGGGTTACTTCTATATCTTTGTCTAGTACTATCTTAAAAATATTATTATCTAAGGTTTTCTCTAGCGTAACTATAACTATATTATCTAGACTATTAATACTTACTTAGTCCTGTCCTTAAACTATAATAGTAGGTTATGTATTTAATACTCTATTTATTATCTAGATTGTTATTAAGTTCTGTATAGTAAATAATATTAAGTTATTAAGTTACTTTGCCTTAGCTTTAGTAGTCTTATTTTATGTAACCTTTCTTACTATATCTATAATAAGTAACCTTCTTATTACTCTTATTATGCGTAAACTTCTTCCTTCTTAGTCTTTTATTAATATTGTTAAGGTGTATTAGCTTGTAGCTATTAGTAGTGTAATGCCCTAGGGTCCTAGGTATATAGTTTTGCTAACATTCTTAGTTAGGGTACAGGTGTTAACGTGCTTAAGCGTCTATATTCCTAGGTGTATAATTCCCTAGTGCAAATAACTGTTCCTTTAATATAAGGTTATATAGTTTGTTGTTAACTCTAATAGCTTTAGCTATAAGTTTGTTAAACGTGTTAGGGTTAGCTCTACTTTATATAAGTTCTTGTTATACAGTAAGTTTAAGATCTTATTAGTATATCTATATTAAAGCGTTGTTATCTTATTTAATAACTATCTTATACTATTAGAATTCTGTTGTGTAGTTAGTAGTAGACTTTGTTTGTTGTAGTCTTTAAATTTCTGTTCTGTAACTATAAATTCTTTAAGAGGTAAGAAAACTTCTTTTATTTTAGCTTTAAAAGTATTTTAGTCTTTAACTAAGGCTGTATTATTAGCGTCTATAATAGCACTGTCTATATAGCGTTGAAGAATTAAGTTAGCTTACTTCTCTGTATCTCTTTAAAAATACATAGAGGCTAAGACTACCTTGTTATTATTATTAATCTTATCTTCTTTAATATAGAAGTATCTGTTAACCTAGAGGAGCTAAGCGTTAAGCTTACTACAATTACTATAATAAGTCTTAGGCTTATTAGCGCGGCTTATAGTCCTCCTAGTAAGGGAATTAGTAGGTGTATCTATAGCAGTATTACTTATCTTAAGGGTATTTAAAGTATAAAGATTATCTAAAGATAATTTAAGTTAGTTCTTAGGAAATAAACAAGTACTAAGGACACAGGGTGTACTAGCATAATTAGAAGATTAATGTAATAGTATAAGGTTAAGAAATAAGTCTTAATCCTTAGATTAATTACTAAGATAAAACTCTAAGTTAAATATAATAAGCTATAAGGGCATATTGCCTACTATTATATACTAATAAGTGTAGCGCTTGTGTACGAGCGTGCGCTTGTGGATAAGCGCTTGTTAGTAAGCAGTTACGTAGTTGCGCTTGTAGGTAAGCGCTTGTTAGTAAGCAGTTACGTAGTTGCGCTTGTGGGTGAGCGCTCGTTAGTGAGCAGTCACGTGACGGCGTCGTAGTTGCCTAGCTGTGATCATCTGTCTATGTTGCATGGTTCCTGCGGGGTTGTCCCCTTGTCCCTTGGTCTGGATCGTAACACTTTACTGCCAAATATCTTCTAGAAAACTAAGCTATATAGGAGGATATTACGACCTTTTAAACTGCACAACCTATTATACTATAGTTTAAAGTAGTTATTTATAAACTACTAACGTGGGAAATCCTGAAGGTGAGAAGCAGCAGGCAGGGAGCTTTTATGAAGTATTGCAGGCTCCCGCTGCGGTAACGTACGTGTCCTTACCCTCCTCCACCTCCACCTCCTCCACCTCCATCGCAATCTTGTTGCCAGCCATAGGCTGGCAATCGCCGTTGAACACGTTTCAATTGGTGTCGTTTTTTGGTACCTTCAGCAAATTTTTTGACCCTGATTTCGCTCGGTGGTCTGAGCTTTTCTGCTCCGAGCGCTTAGCGCGTGGACCTCATCCACTCACCGTTCGAATTTCGTCGACTACACACAATCTTTTTTTGACTTTTGCGACTGATTAGTAGAGGGCAGCTGCTTTTCACTTTTTTGGAAAACCCATTTTGACTACAACAACAACCACCACCTTTGATACCCTAAAAATAAATAAACTACTAACAAGCTATAGTCTAAATATTATTAAAGAAGAAATTAAGACTTTCAATAAGGGTTTAAACGTTGAAAGCAATTCTTTTTAGCTTACTCCTAAGGCTAGAAGAAAAAACTAGAACTTTGGATTAATATGCGTTGCCTTTGCTACAGAGGAAGAAGCCTAAAGGGCTTTAGAGGAAAGCTCTATATTTTAGGAGAAAGCCTTTGAGCAGAAAAGCCTAGAGTTATAAGAAAAATAACTTTAGAACAACAATGCGAAAGGTGCTAAGGCTTTGGCCACAATAAGGCTAGGTACTTAAAAATAGCCTGCTAGCTCTGTAGTGAGCCGTACTACACAAGCTAACACAAGTGTAAGATTTGCTATACTAAAGGAAAGTCTTGTGTCTACACTATATATAAGTGTGTAAACTGCAACTAACCTTACGCAGTAAACAACCCCAACTCCGATTTTATCTTAGCAAGAGCTAGGCCTTAGCTTACACTAGGTACTTTTTCCTTTTTATTTTCCCTATCGTCTCCGCAAGCCCTCTTACTACCTATACACTAGGCCACGAGCCTCACCTTCATTTAGATGGACCCCTCCTTGTAATTAAATAAATCTTAGATAAAAACTACGTAGATACTTGTAGGTCCTAAACCTACACGTCTTATATAGCCCTTTAGGCTGAGAAAGGACGTTAAACTGCAATAAAAAAAATAACTAATTTATATGCTTTAATTTATACTTGTAAGTTACCTACTTATAAAAAGTCTTTTTAGAGTGCTAATTGTTTTTTAGTAAATTAGCTTGTATTGTTAGAGACATGACATGTTAATCTAGAGTTAAAGATCTATGATTGGTGTAGAAAATACATACCTTAGTTAGCTTTAAATAAGGCCTTAATAAACGTGTAGTTGATTTTTTAAATTTTCTAGCTATATAGTTAATTGTCCAACTTAATTGTAGAAGTTGCTATATGTAGCTTTTTTTAATTTTCAAGGTGTTAAAGGTGGTGGTTGTTGTTATAGTCAAAATAGGGTTTCTAAAAAAGTGAAAAGCAGCTACCCTCTACTAATTAGTCGCAAAAGTCAAAAAAAAAAGATTGTGTGTAGTTAACAAGATTTGAACAGTAGGTAGATAAGTTCTAGGAGGAAAGCTCAGACTACTAAGCGATAATTAGGGTTAAAAAAATTTGCTGAAGTACTAAAAAACAACACTAGTTAAATCGTGTCTTACGGCGATTGCCAGCCTATAGCTAGTAATAAGATTACAGTAGGATTACAATAGGATTGTAAAATAATACAATAGAGGAGGGAAAGGACATGTACGTACTGCAGTAGGAGCCTGCAATACTTTACAAAGCTGCTACTTCTTACTTACTACTTTTTACTTTTTAAACAGTACTACATACAAACAATTTGCATATAATACACAGCACTACAATATAGTGTGTAACCTCTGTAGCAGGCATCTCCTTATTCTAAGCTCTCTTCTAAAAAAAAGTATTCTTTGCTACTATCTACTTAGCACTTAATTTAGTCTAACTTAAACTGCTTATATAGACACCTAAACTTATTAAGTATTTTAAAACTTAACTACCTAGCTAGACTTCTTAGTTTTTAAAAATCTTAAACAAGTTTTTATTTATAATATTCTTATATAAAAAAAAGATTGTTAAGCCCTAATTTAGCTAGTTGTATAAGAAATACACAATCTCTAAGATATTTACTAATACTAGCGCAGTACTTAAGATTTATTACTTTAGTATTTTTTTCTTCTTATTTAATATATAAGGGCTAAGTATAGAAACTTAAACTTAGCTTAAATAGCTATTGCAAGATATTAAATTAGCAATAAAAAAGAAAAAGGTAGAAAAAAAGGAGTAAGCTTTCTATTATTGTGTTTATAAGTTAGCAAGCAAGGCAATAATAGTGTTGCTACTTTACTTTATCTAAGAGCGCCTAGCAGTAAAGCAACAAGAATAGACAAGATAAGGCGTATTAAGTTAGAAGGCAATTCGCGTCTTTATCTTGCTTTTCTTTGTTTCTGTCTAAACATACGACACAATAATTGCGTGCTAGCAATGCTAAATAAGGGGACGTACGCCTAAATACCTGTTGTTAGTAATAAATCTTTTTTTTTACTAAAAAGGTGTCTACAAAATGTGTAGTCACATTAAAAGGTTGTCTTAAAAGGCCGAAGCTAGTATGTAACTTTTTAGTTATAAGTTTTTAAAATTGTAATTACTGCTTAGTATTGCAAATTATTTCTTGTATAGCTAGGCTGTTGTTAATACGTAATTAGACTTAATCTCTCCTGTCTTTTTAGAGTTGCTATCAAGCTATCGCGTTGCTTAGGTGCGCGTACTAGCAATTTTAAAAAGCGTGTCTTATATTGTATACTTTGCATTTGCTAGCAGTGTGTTAGATATTGTTTAAATAAGTATTGTTAGTAGGCTTTTAATTTTAGCGGTATTTGCGCTTCTGCCTAGGATTGTCTAATTTGTTTTTATTAAGTGTTAGTAATTTAGCTCCTACAGCTACTTAAAAAGATGCTTTAGTTGACTTTGCTTTAAATAGGTAGAACAGCTGCATGTGATTTTAATATTCGCAGATTATATCTTAAACTATAATTAAAGAATTCTTTAATTTAGAAAACATAAATAATATTTTCTATTGTTCTAAGTGCTGAGCTGTAGCTAAGGTAAAGTTTTTTCTAATATACGTGTTTAGTTAGCATTTAAGTATTTTAATAGCTTTACTCTTAGTTGTAGCGTAATTAACTTTAGTAAGCTATGTTTCCTATGCGGTAATTACCTTAGGCGGCTTTATTACGGTTTTGTACTGCTTTTAGGCCTCTTAAATTTTGTCTTTAGTGTTAATGCCTACAGTAGCTGTAAAGTTAGTAATTTATTAACAGTGTAACTGTCTTGCTTTATACTAGTTCATATATAAGTAGTTATTAACTATTTGCTATATCTCCTATGTAATTTTATTCAATACTGCTTGCTCTCCTATGTATTTCTAATATTCTGCTTTGTACTAATTTAACTTTAGTTTATAAATTTTTAAATTTTTTTTGTACAAGGCTCTCGCTTTTGTAGCTAAATTAGCGGGTTGAGTAGGTATAAAGGGCGGTATAAGTGCGCTGCTGCTGTAATTAGCTTAGTATGTTGTAGCGTGCGCGTTAATTGCTTGTTGTAACGCTTGATAGTCGCTTAGGTGCGGCATTTAAAGCACTGTTGGCTTAGTAAGAGGTTTAATTGTAAGGTTTAGATCTATCTTCTTCTACATGCATAGGGAGTCCGCGCGCGTCTTAATTTAGCAGATCTATTTAATCTAGTTTGTGTAATTAGTAAGGATTACAGAGGAGTCTTGTAAAGGCAGTATAAATATTTTGTTAATATAAGGGTACGTTGGATTGACTAAAGATGCAGAGAAAACAGTAGTGAATTAAATAAAGAACTACAAAGGCTATCTAGCAAGCTTATCTACTTCTCTATAGGGTCTGTGCTTAGTACTAAGAAAGAGGCAAAAGTAGCTACGTAGCAGCTGCTAACGTAGCTTAGGAAAATAGCGTAGAGCTAAGAGAAAAGTTTAGTAAGCTAGAAAAGTAGAAGAGCTAATATGCTAGGCTTATAGATACTAAGTGCGCATAGACACCTAAGATCTGTAGAATAGCAAAACGAGGCTTTTTGTCGAGTACTAAAGACGTTAGGGCTTTAGCCTTTTACAGTACCCCTTTCCTTAATAAGAGTCCTAGAGTTCTTCTAGTCCTGTAGTGTTTCTGTATTTTCTAGGTTTAAAACTAGTTTCTAAGTTAGTTCTAGGTATCTTACCTGTTTAACTAGGTATTCTTTTCTTCTTCCTGTACTTCTTTCCTATAATAGATACTCTACTAGGTACTCTTCTTTGCTGTCTACTTTAATTAGTAAGAGTTTACTGTTGTCTTGTAGTTAGCTTAGTAAAAGATTTAAAGAAGCTAGCTAAAAGTTGTTAATATTAAATACTAAATGTATCCTTCTAGGAGTTTTTAGCTTTATAGTGTTTAGTTTAAAAGTCTTAAGTACTATATACTTTAAATTCTTCTAATTAAGTTTTTAGCTTAGTCTTTTTGTCTTATAGTAGTCTCTTAGCTTTAGCTAAACCTTATTATCTATTTAAAGCTAAAGTAATTATTTCTTTTTCTTATTTACTTAACATTCTTATTCTTATTAAGATTTTACTATTATAGCTTAAGCTAACTTAATGCTTTGCTAGAGTTTATTAGCTATATTTTATACTTTCTAATAGTCTTCTTATATTCTCTTTTCTTAAGGTTAATTCTAAGGTCTATACTTTATAGCTATTTAAAGAGGATCTACCTCGTATCTATATTACAGAAAGAAAGGCAACATCTTAATAAATTATGCTTGCCTTTCTATAATCGTAATCTTAGCTATTTTTAGGTTACCTTTCTATTTTGTTTAATCCTAATTATAGAAAGCTTATAAGTAAGCCTGTACTATAGAGTTTATTTATTCTGTAGAGCTGTTAGTTTTAAGGTAATATTTAGAAAATAAACGTTATGTAATCTCGAGTAGCTTACAAAGCCTAGTCTAAAAGTAGCTTATAAACTATACACCTTAATTAGAAGTAATATAGTCTAGTAACTAGTAGTAAGCTACTATAGAGTTAATAAACGCTTTAGTGACACTTTCTATAGTAATATTTTTAAGGCCTATTAGAACTACATCTTTACTTAGCTTATTAGTAGCTACTATTAGGTTTATATAACCTTCGCTTTCTAGTAATCTTGTAACAAAGTTAATTAATATTTCCTTCTAAATACGCTTAAGAATTAGCAAAGGCTTTAACAATTTTTATAAGCTATCTCTCTATAATTTTGTTCTTCTACATACTAAGTATTTTCTAATATATTACCTTACTATTTAGCTAATAGAGGGCTAAAAGTACTCTCTTGCAACTACTTAGTAGGTAAAGTTCCTTCCTAGGTGCTTTAGAGCCTTGGAATAGTAGATCTTATAGATAATTCTAGTGCGTAAAGGTCTGTTGTTTAGTACCTATTTTTAACTATAGTATAGCAGGTTTCTAAAATTATCTAATCAGCATTTAGAAATAGAAAGCTTAAGGTCTAGCTTTATTAGAAATTAGCGTTCTTCCTTGCTTACTGCTTTCTAGGCTAGCTAGTACGTGTCATCCTCTTCTTTAGCTTTGTTCTAAAGTTCCTCTAGATCTATCTACTCTTAAAGTACTATTACAGGATAGCTATTGTAAGTAAAAGTTCTAAGTATCTCTTCTTCTTTTAGTTCCTCTATTCCTAGAGTTGTTACAGTAGATAGTTTAAAGACTTATAAAAACCTTCTAGAAATTTAGGCGTCTAAGTTGTTTGCTAGCATATCTTGTTGTTTTCGTAACAAGGCGTTAGCCCTAGAGTTATAAACTCTAGGCCTATAAGCAATCTCTATGTTAAGAAATTTACTAAGGAATTAAGCCTATCTTATTTATTTCTTACTAAGCTGTCTAGGCTTTCTAAAATACTCTAGGTTTTTGTAGTCTGTTATAACTAAGAACTTCTTTAGAGAGCGTAGTATAGCGTCTTATTTAGATAAACAGCAGATAACTGCAAGTAATTCCTTATTATGTATTTTGTAATTGCTTTAGGCGCTAGTTATCTTCTTTAAGTGGTACGCTACTAGTTGTAATTTTCCTTAATTATTATATTACAAAAAGATTCCTGCTTTAACGTAGCTAGAAGAATGAGTCTCTAAGATTATTTTCTTGTTAAGATCTTATCAAGCTAGTATTAGTTTAGAAATAAATAGCTCTTTTAGCTTGTTAAAAGCTTCTTGCTCTGTCTTTTTCTATTAGAAAAAGATATCTCTAGTAAGCTATTAGAGTAGGGCGACTATACTAGAGTAGTTCTTAATAAAGTGTTAGTAAAAGTTTGTAAACTTAGGAAAACTGTGTACTTCTTTAACGTTTATAGGCACTTCCTATTCTTAAATAGCTTTCACTTTTTTAAGGTCTATCTAAAGTCTTTTTCTAGCCTTAATAATAAATCTTAGGTATTTAGTGCTTTGCATATTAAACTTGTATTTCCTAATATTAAGACGTAACTTAGCCTTACCTATTACTTCTAGAACCTTATTTATATTATGTTAGTGTTCTTTAAACGGGCTATTTGTGTAAATTAATACATTGTCTAAGTAGACTAAGTAGAAGTTGTTAATATACTTACGTAGTGTCTAGTTAATATATTATTAAAAGGTGCTAGAAGCGTTGGCTATGCTAAAAGGAGTAACTAACTATTTATATAATCTAAATCTAGTGTAGAAAGTAGTCTTCTACTTATCTTTTATGTTAATCTTAATCTTGTAGAAAGCTGTAGAGACGTTAATCTTTGTAAACTATTTTGCTTTAGCAATATTATTAAGCGTCTCTTAGATTAATAGCAAAGGATAATAGTTCTTTCTTATAATAGTGTTAAGAGCTTAGTAATTAACGCAGAATTATAATCCTCCTCTAGGTTTCTTAGTAAATAGAACTAAGGAAGAAGCTACAAAACTGCTAGCTCTAATCTATATTTTATCTAATAGAGATATTTGCTCTTTGCGTAGAACTAAAAGCTCTATGTAAAGGGCTGAAGCCTTGATGTCCTCTAGTACTCGGCCTGTGGCCTTCGTTAGCTTTTCTTACCTCAGCATTAGCATCTCAGCACTAGCTGCTGACTATTAGCCGCACTAGTTACGCTAACTGTTAGCTAAACCGGCGATCTCTAATAACCTTAGTTAGTCCTAACTATCTGGATTAGATATAAAAACCCACGTAGTCTCTCTATAGTTCTGTATCTAATTTATTCACTGTTTACCTTGCATCTTTGGTCAACCTAACGCACCCTTACAATTAAATTAGATCCTTCTTTAGCTACTCGCGTAGCTACGTTGTACTTAGGAGCCCTCTAGAGCTATATCTAGACAAGAAGCTAGCTAGAGATATATCTACGCGCGAGAATCTAATTAATTAGAGCGCTATTTAATTAGTTAACTGTTTAAATCCACTAAAGGATTAACAGAAGAAGCACTAGATTAAAAGTGCTAAGGGATACTTAGTTATATAAGTCTCTAAGGCGTTTAAATTCGTTAGATAAGCCTACTAAGCGTAGTAGCCCCTACACGAAAGGATAAGCCTACTAAGCGTAGTAGCCCCTATACGAAAAGGATAAGCCTACTAAGCGTAGTAGCACCTATAACAATTCCTGTCAACAATATAGAGTACTAGCGAGTACCTATAAATACAATAGCAGAACCCTTAACAGCTTTTCTAGTTGTGAGGATAGCAGAATTATACTAAGATAGTGTAAGCAAACCTAAAGTAGAGACTACTTTAGAGGGACTTTGTAGAGCAGGGGGCCTAGACGAGATAGCCACCTCTACAAAAGTACAAGAAGCTTTCTAAGCTTAAGAAGCTATAGGCACAACATTGCAACAACAAAGGGAGCCTAAAGTAGAATAACAACCTCTACCTTAGTTACCTACCTTATTAGCTGCCTTAGGAAATTAACAAACGCCTAGGCGTTTTAAACAACTAGATCTTAATACCTTTAACAGAAATAGAAAGATGTACTAAATTTTTTAACAACAGCTTACTGCTAAGGTAGAAAATAATAAGGAAGATTTTAACACGGATAAAAGGACTTGTAACTACGCCTTTAGTTAATTAAAAGGCTTAGCTGTAGCCCTTACTCTGCCTTTCCTTAACTAAATAGGAATTTCTAATTTATAAAACTTTAATAAACTATTAAACTTCTTTAATTAAATGTTTAGAGATCCCTATAGTGCAAAGAGAGCTAAGAACAAGCTCTAGTCTATAAGCTAAGGCAAGAAAAGCATACGCAAATACATTATAGAATTTTAGAAATAACTACTATTATCTAATAGTAGTTTAGACGAGGATATAAGGATAATGCTTTTCTAAAAAGTAGGTATTACCTTATTTAGATAGCCTGCAAAAGTATTACTTATAAGGATTTAGATAGCCTGCAAAACAAAGCAATAGAGATTGCTAATCACCTCTATAGAATAGAGGAGTACTCTAAAGGCAGAGACAACAAGCCTAAGGAGTATAAATCTAGAAGAACTTCTCCTTCTCCTTCTCCTTTAAAAGGAGACTAGATAGAAGAGATAGAATATACAGGAAGAACTGCTAAACCTTAACAGTTTAGTAACTAGGAGTTAGAATAGTTGTACAGAGAAAGACGCTATTTTAATTACAAATAAAAAAGCTATCTGTCTGCATATTATATAGAGAATAAGAGATCTTCTAAAAAGGAGAAAAAGACTTTAGTTAAGTCCTCTAACTCTAAGAAAGATAATAAGCTTAGTAAGGGAAGCTTAAATAAGAACTTAGATTTAGAAAAAGAGTAGCTCCTGTTTAAAGTTACTAGCAGGAGCCTCTAATAAGTTAGGATAACTTAGTTAAGAAGTAGGCTAAATTCAAAAAGAACATAAGCAGTAATAGAATTACTTTAGAAGCGCTAGTAAATTGTTACACTTTCGCCTTTACTTTAATTAATACAGGAAACCTTGCATACTCGCTTATTAGCCCTTAACTTATTAAGAACGCTAACTTATAGTGCATTTCTATTTCTCCTAGGAGATTAGAAGAAGTTATAGATAAACTTAGAACTATTAACAAAGTTGCTAGGTTAGACATTAATATTAAAGGCTATAAGGATACTATTTAGGGTTATATAGCCCCTACACACCCTAGTTACAGTTTAATACTTAGACGGCCCTAGATAAATAGAAGAGAGGTTACTATTGCTCCTTCTAGAAAAACAATTTACATCTATTTTTCTAGCTAAAGGATTAAGTTACTTAGCACTAAGGATTGCCCTATTAAAGGCGACTAGAGATTAAAATAAATAAGCGTAACAGCTTATTACTCCTATATTAAGCAGGCAAAAAAAGATAAGTCTATTTAGACTTTTACTGCTTCTCTTAAGGATATTAAAAAAGCCCTAGCTCCTAAGAAGAAAGTAGAGGTCCTACCTTTACTCCCTAAGGCTTATTAACACCTAGCTTAGATTTTTAATCTAAAAACTGCTTCTGCACTACCTCCTTTACGCAGATCTAAAGTAGATCACCGCATTAAACTAGAGAAAGATAATAAAGGCAAAGAAAAAGAGGCTCCCTAGGGATCTCTATATAGTATAAGCCGCCTAGAACTCCTAGTATTACAAAAGAAGCTTATTTCTCTACTTAATAAAGGATAGATTAGAGCTAGTAGCTCTCCTGCCTCCTCCCCTATCCTTTTTACTAAGAAACCTAGAGGAGGATTACGTTTCTGTATTAATTACTAAGCCCCAAACGCTATTACAAAGAAAGGTTATTATCTTTTACCTTTAATTTAGGAAACTCTTAACAATATTGCAAAAGCTAAATAGTTTACAAAGATTAACGTTTCTGTAGCTTTCTATAAGATTAGGATTAATACAGGAGATAAGTAGAAAATAACTTTTAATACTAGATTTAGGTTATATAAGTAGCTAGTTACTTTATTTAGTATAGCAAACGCTTCTAGTACCTTTTAACGCTATATTAATTAGACCCTCCGCGAGTATATTAACGATTTTTGCTTAGCCTACCTAGACGACGTATTAATTTACACTAATAGCACGCTTAAAGAACACTAACATAATATAAATAAGGTTTTAGAAGCTATAGGCAAGGCTAGATTACCTTTAGATATCTAGAAATGTAAATTTAACGTACAGAGTACAAAATACCTTAGATTTATAATTAAGGCTAGAAAAGGACTTTAAATAGACCCTAAGAAAGTAAAAGTAATTAGAGATTAGCAGGTGCCTACAAACGTTAAAGAAGTATGTAGTTTTCTTAGTTTTGCAAACTTCTATTAACAATTTATTAAGAACTACTTAGAGATAGTAGCTCCTCTTTTAAGGCTTACTAGTAACATCTCCTCTTGATAGAAAAAACTAAGTAAAAAGCTTTTAATAAGCTTAAGGAGTCATTAATTACTAAGCTAGTACTAGCTTAATAGGATCCTGACAGAGAAACAATTTTAGACACAGACTCTTCTAGATATGTAGTAGCAGGAGTCCTCTTACAATACAATAATAAAGGAAGCTTACGCCTAGTAGCTTATTATTTAAAAATGATGACTAGCACGCAAAGCAATTACAAGATACATAATAAGGAATTACTAGCAGTTATCTCCTACTTATCTAAGTAGGATGCTAAGCTACAATCTTTAAAGAAGTTTATAGTTATTACAGACTATAAAAACCTTAAATATTTTAGTAAGCCTAGACAGCTTAGCAAGAGATAAATAAGATAGGCTTAATTTTTAGGAAAGTTTCCTAACATAGAAATATCCTACAGGCTTAGAGTTAATAACTCTAAGGCTAATACTTTATCTAGGAGACAAAAAGATATGCTAGTAAACAACTAGGATACTAGGATTTCTAGGAGGTTTCTACAAGTATTTAAACCTACAACTACAGCTACTAACAAAGAACTAGAAGAAGAAGAGGTGCTTAGAACCTTTAGCTGCAATAGCTATCTAGCAGCAGTACTAGAATTACTCTAGGAGCAATTAGATCTAGAAGATCTATAGGATAAAGCTAAAAAAGAGGATAAAACTTACTAAATAGCCTAGAAAGCTGTAAGGGATAGTAAATAACAATTTCCTACAGCTTTAGATCTTAAACTTTCTATTTCTAAATGCTAACTAGATAATTCTAGAAACCTTCTATACTAAGATTAAAAATAGGTACCTAATAATAAACCTTTAAGAACTAGAATTATCTACAAAATCTACAGTTCTAGAGCTTTAGGCTATCTAGGAAGGAATATTACCTATTAAGCTATTACAAGAGAATACTTTTAGCTCTCTATTAGTAAAAGTATTGGAAGGTATATAAGGAACTGCTTAGTGTGTAGAAGAACAAAACCTTAGAGAGATAGCTTATAAGGCTTACTAAAACCTTTACCTATACCTAAGTAAATATAGAAAGAAATTTCTATAGATTTTATTATAGGGTTACTAGAAAGCAAAAGCTGTACAAACCTTATAGTAGTTATAGATAGGCTTAGCAAGGACGTTGTCCTAATAGGCCTTAAGAATATTACTATAGAAAGTATTACTAAAGCTTTTATTAACTCTATTGTAGCTTACTATTAGTTACTAAACTATATTACTTTAGATAGAGGTATACAGTTTGTTAACTATTTTTAGATTAAGCTTTGTAAGTTATTAGAAATTAAGTAACACTTATCTTCTAGATACTATCCTAAAACTAATAGGTCTACAGAAAGATTAAACTTTATAGTATAGGCTTATTTATAAGCCTTCTACAATTAGGATTAAATAAATTAGAAAAGCAACTTAGAGATAGCTAAGATTGCAGTTATAGCAAGGTAAGCTTAGTCTACTAAGATGTCTCTTTTCTTCCTACAATACGGCTATAAGGTAGATCCTCTATAAATTGCAACTAAGCATAGCCCTTAACAACAACTTCTAAGGAGAATACAAGAGGACTATTAAAAAGTAGAAAATATTATTAATAAACTATAACAAAGTATTAAGCTTGCACAAGCTATAATAAGAGAAAGTTAACAAGAATATCAAAAGTAGGTAAATAAGAAGAGGTACTAATTACTTTAGCTTAAAATAGGCAATAAGATATAGTTAAAACGAGGCAACTACTACAAAACAAAAAGGCCTAGCAGAAAACTTAACTAGAAAAATCTAAAGTACACGGTACTTAAGGTTATTAGACTAAACGCAGTTAAATTAAATACTCCTAGCTAGATTTACCTAGTATTTAATGTTAATAACCTTAGACTAGCGTCCTTAGACCCTCTACTAAGCCAGCCTATAGACGACAATGAACCTCTACTAATTAAGACAGAGGATAGAGAAGAATACCTAGTAGAGACCCTATTAGAGGAAAGAGGAGAGGAAGAAAAAAGCAGTACTTAGTTAAATAGTTAGGATATCTAGATCTAACCTAAGAACTAGCTATTAATCTAAAAGATACGGAAGCCCTAGAAGAGTAGAACTCTAGGTAACAAGATTACTACTCCTACTATTTTTTTTAGGAGGAGGGTATTGTAAAAGGCTAAAGCCTTAATGTCCTTTAGTACTTGGCCTGTAGCCTTTGTTAGCTTTTCTTACCTTAGCATTAGCACCTCAGCACTAGCTGCTGACTATCGGCCGCACTAGTTACGCTAACTGTTAGCTAAACCGGCGACCTCTAATAACCTTAGTTAGTCCTAACCTTGGTTAGTCCTAACTATCTGGATTGGATATAAAAACCTACGTAGTCTCTCTATAGTTCTGTATCTAATTCATTCACTGTTTACCTTGCATCTTTGGTCAACCCAACGCACCCTTACACTTAGCAGTAAGCTACTTTTAAAGATTTAGTATGTTTTTCTAGTTTTATTAAAAGTATCTAAATTAGGTTGTTTAAAACGCTTTAGTTATGCTAGCTGCTGAACTAGTTTTAATACGGCGAGTAAGGTTAGTAGCTAAGTAAGTAACTAGTCGTGTTCTAGTTCTTCTTTAGAGGCTAAATTAATAACCTCTTAAATAAGAAAGGCTTTTTATATTATTATTAAAGTTGCTATCTTATCTAGTTCGTTTGCTTTGCAGAGGCCTTCTAGAGTGTTCTCTATTTTAGCTCTACTAATATTGTCTTAGTACAGTCTTGCTATCTAGATAGCAAAGCTTCTAGATGTAATCTCTACTCTTGCTATTGTTGTATAAAAGTACTAAATAAATAGCACCTGTATTGTTTGACGGCAGGGATTAATTTCTAGGGCTACTAGCAATATAGTAGGCTTATCTAATAGTTTGTATTATAAAACGTTCTAGGTAAGGTCTTGTATAGCTAGGTATCTCTTTGCACTCTTTGTGCTTCTTCTACTATTTATCTATAGTAGATTCAAAACAGCTTTTACTAAGATTAGCAATCTAATTAATTAGAGTCTTGTCTAGATGTAGCTCTAGGTAGCTTCTATGCGTAGATATAGCTCTAGCTAGCTGCTTGTCTAGATATAGCTCTAGGGGGCTTCTAATTCAACGTAGCAGCGCTATAGAAGGATTTAATTTAATTATAAAAGTGTGTTAGATTAACTAAAGATGTAGAGAAAACAGCAATAAATTAAATAAAGAACTATAAAGGCTATCTAGCAAGCTTATCTACTCCTCTATAAGGTCTGTGCTTAGTACTAAGAAAGAGGCAAAAGTAGCTACGTAGCAGCTGCTGACGTAGCTTAAGAAAATAGCGCAGAGCTAAGAGAAAAGTTTAGTAGGCTAGAAAAGTAGAAGGGCTGATATACTAGGCTTACAGATGCTGGGTGCGCACGGACACCTAGGATCTGTGGGATAGCAAAACGAGGCTTTTTGTCGAGTACTAAAGACGTCAGGGCTTCAGCCCTTTACAGTTAATAGCGTGTAGAGTTTTTTTGTGTTTGTTAATTCTTGTTTAGTTAAGGCAGTAAGACTCTTAATTGTTAGAAATAATCAGTTGTTAATACTGATAGGATAATAATAACATAATCAATAATAATTGTATTATATTAATTGTTTAGTTGTTGGTGTTCTGTTAATCAATTTTACCGATCTCGGGTGCTCCTTTATATCTAGGTGACCCTTGGCGGCGCTAGCGCGGTTGGCGTCCTTTAGCACCGCCCCCGATCACCCTTGCAGGATCCTTCCTAACCAACCTCGCCGACCTCCTAATCAACTGCGCAAATCTTTCAAATCTGACACCTTTAAATAGAGAATAAGAAAACAAATACCTATTCCTCCTACTAGGCAAGATATATCTAGCTCTTTCTTTTAATGAAAACTAGGTTTTAGCTACCTAAAGAGCTATTTGTTTAAAAGAGGAAAAGTAGAATCTAAAACTTGCCTATGCAATTTTAGAGCTACACAAGACACAGCTTATATAATCCTTAGGTGCTAACTATACAAGGATAGTAAAGCTATACTTTAGAACTTCTGTACAGAGCCAATCTCTCTACAGTATCTTTTTCAAACAGAAGCAGGCATTAAGGCTACTATAGCTTTTATTCAAGAAACTAGGGTTGGTACACAGGTCTGGTACAAAGGAAACTCTGATAACCAAACGCTTATCTAGGCGACCAAGCTCTAAGCACCCCTCCTCTCTCCTCCTCCTTTTCCTCCTTCTCCCTTCTCTACTTCTACTTAATAGGCTAAGAGCCTCGCCTTTATTTAGATAAACCGCTCCTTGTAAATAACTTAGAAGATAAAACTACATATATACCTGCAGGCCTCGGCCTGCACGTCTTATATAGTCCTTTAGGCTGAGAAAGGACGTTAAACTACAATAAAAAAAAGAAAAGCAAGACAAAGACGCAAATTGCCTCTTAACTTAACGCGCCTTATTCTGCTTCTATCCTGCTTATGTTACTTACTTATATTAAGGCTTTACTTTTAGGTACTCTTAGATAAATTTAAAAAAAAGCAGCCCTATTATTGCCTTGCTTTCTAACCTATACATGCGATAATAGAACGCCTACTTTTTCTTTCCTGCCTTTTTCTTCTTTATTGCCATTTTAACGTTATGCAACCGCTAGCTTAAATAGCCAATAGTTTCTTTACTTAGCCTTTGCACAATTAACAAGAAAAGTAAGATACTAAAGCAGAGTATTTTAAGTACTTTGCTAGTATTAGTAAATACTTTCTAGATTTTGTATTCTTTCTATAACTAGCTAAGTTAAGGCTTAATATATTTTTTTGTATATAAAGTGTAAGGGTGCGTTAGATTAACTAAAGATACAGGGAAAACAGTAGTAAATTAAATAAAGAACTACAAAGGCTATCTAGCAAGCTTATCTACTCCTCTATAAGGTCTGTGCTTAGTACTAAGAAAGAGGCAAGGGTAGCTACCTAGCAGCTGCTAACGTGGCTTAAGAAAATAGCGCAAAGCTAAGAGAAAAGTTTAGTAGGCTAGAAAAGTAGAAGGGCTAATACGCCCGGCTTACAGATACTGGGTGCGCAGGGGCACCCGGGATCTGTAGGATAGCAAAACGAGGCTTTTTGTCGAGTACTAAAGACGTCAGGGCTTCAGCCCTTTACATAAAGATATTGTAAATCCTAGAGTTGTTTATAAAGAATATAATTATAAAGTTTTAAAGAGGCTGAATTTGTAAATACTTAATAAATTTAGGTATCTACATAATTAGCTTAAGCTAGACTAGTTTAGGGGCTAAGTGTACAATAAAAAAGCTTTTTATCTTTAGATAAAAGTTAAGGTTAAGAAAATGCTTATTATAGAGGTTGCACGCTATTATAGTATATTGTATGCAAATTGTTTGTATGCGGTGCTGTTTAAAAAAGTAAAAAGCAGTAGGTAAGAAGCAGCAGCTTTATAAAGTATTGCAAGCTCTTGCTGCAGTACGTACGTGTCCTTTCTTTTTTTTATTGCATTATGTTGCAATTCTATTGCAATTCTACTGTAATCTTGTTGTTAGCTATAGGCTGGCAATTGCTGTTAGACCCTTTTTAAACTAGTGTTGTTTTTTAGTACCTTAGCAAATTTTTTAAATCCTAATTATCGCTCAGTAGTCTGAGCTTTCCTCCTAGAACTTATCCACCTACTGTTCGAATCTCGTTGACTACACACAAACTTTTTTTTTGGACTTTTGCGATCGATTAGTAGAGGGTAGCTGCTTTTCACTTTTTTAGAACCCCATTTTGACTACAACAACAACCACCACCTTTGACACCTTGAAAAAAAAAGTAAGAGCTTCCTCTTGCCTACATATGTAGTGAGTCATGTTTTTGAGAGTCACCCTCTCTGCCTTGCGTTCTTCAATGGCAGCGCGTTCAGCAGCCTTTTTCTCACAAGCACCACTTCATTAGCGGTAACACGCTCCATGTTATAAGTTGACGGGTGTGTACGCGATTGTACTGTTGTTGGTCCAGTTCTTTCCTGACCTAGTAGTTTCCACGGTTCACTTGGTGTTGGGTCAAATTTCCTAGTTATGGAATTGATGGCAAAGTCAGGGAGGACCCCATTAGAAGAGAATATTGTTTGAGCAAGCTAGCATCAATCGTGACACACTCCACTGACTTGGTACTTGTTTTATTCTTACATCGTTTAGAGTTTCTTCGAAAGATAATGCTACGAGAGCATCGAGAAAGTCGATGGCGAAGACACGCTCGGTGCCTGCCGATGGATTTATATTAACATGGACGAATTTCATATGCCGTATCATCATCCTACGTCCAGCTCCATCCTTCCCCTTGTACATTAAGCCTCAATAACATATGCAGAGGCAACAGCTCATCACGGATCTCCATCACAAAACACATTGCACTTCCCCCTCTTATACTTCCCCCATGAACTTGGATGTCCCAGATTATTTCTTAGCCTCCTCACCCCGCAACCCCGCAGCATGAACCTGCCTCCTAATATCGAACAACGCATCGTCAATTTCCCTCTCCTCTGTCATCCCTAGCACAAGCTGCGGAGTACTGAACAAATAGTTTTTGATTGTTTTGAGCTGGTTGATGATACTCCGCGGGGTAAGTACGACGCGTTCGGCGAACGAGCGACTCGGTGAATTGGTTGCAAAGTTTTGGGAACGAGATTGGTTTGGGGATTGGCTGGCTTCGGCTTCGGCTTCGGCTTCGGCTTCGAGCTCGGGCTCGGGCTCGGATGTGATCTGCGTGGGGCTTTTGCTGTCTTCTGGGTCTTTTGGGGCTTGTTCGGTTTCTTTGGTGGCCGGAGACGGCTTTCCGAAGGAGCGTGGGCGGGGTGAGACTTGCACGTGGCTGAGGCGTTTGGTCTGGCTTCCTGGCGTGGTTTTCTTGGCTTCACTGACGTCTTGGTCTGCGGTGTGCTTGGCTCGCTTGGGCGCTGGTGTGTCGTCCACTACCAGATCTTGTGAGTTCTCGACCTGAGAGAGAAGAGACTGCGAACGTCGTAAGTTGAGTTTGCGGTTAGTTGCGGGAGAGACTGCGGGAGCTTCTGTGATGCTCATGGCTTTCCGCTTCTTCCCCTGAGACTTTTCGGCTGGCTTGGGCGAGGCGATGGTGATATTGTCGAGCATATCTTCGTCTTCAAGTTGTGCTGGCTCTGGCTCTGGCTCAAAAGCAGGATCTTCTTGTGTATGTCTCTTGCCTTTGGTGCCAGTCTTGATCTTTGCTGGAGTGCGTCTAGGCTTCTTTCCACTTGGAAGCCGAGCAGGGCTTCCAATGGAGTGACGGGAAGAACGGCGCAGCGCGTTCGGCGATCCTTTGGAGGAGCTCTTGTCAAAGGAATCGCCCACTCGACTTGTACTGCTCGTGTCGGCCTGGGAGCTCTTGTGCGAGGCTCTACGAGCGGGGCCACGAGTTGGCGTCTGGCATTCGTCCACTTCGGTGTCAGTACCAACTTGGCCGTCGTTTGCGATTGATGGCTGCGAGTGTGATGCAAACTCAGCGATTGACTCTGACTGTGGCTCCTTGGTTCCTTCAGTAGGAGCATCATGCACTTGCATATCAGCGTCGATCTGTGCTATGAGCTGCAGATCAATGGTGGAACTTGGCAGCTCTGACATGATGGTGTCTGAAGGAAGCTCAGAGTCCATTTGTAGGTTGTCGTGAGGCGCAACAGCATCAAGTAGTGCCTCCTCATCGATTGTGGTCCCCTCATCAAAAGAGACCGAAAATGAGCTTTCTGGCTGACGATAATCAAAGCTGGATCCTACGAGAACATCAGGCTCAGATTCTTTGTTGGTTGACTTAACCTCCTTCTCGAACCGGGGCGGTGAAGAGTCTAGATCATTATTTGCAGCAAACTTTATGCTTCGTACAGCCGTTGGTGTGATAAGGTCAGTGCCATCGCTCACAATGTCGCGAGTGCTCTTGCGAGCATGTGGAGTTGGTGACGAACTAAGATAGGCGTCCATAGGACCCATTGCTGCGAGAGTCTTGAGTGGAGTTGCCCGGGAGACATTGTCTGGCAGATCATCGGCTGTGAATGCATCTGAGTGAATCTCCATCGACGATGGCACATCCTCCGGCTGTGGTGAGGGCGCACCCATATTGGCGAACAAACTACCGGTCAGCCTTTGACGACTGAGCATCTCCTTTTGGCGATCAGTCAATACTTGCGATTCTTGATTGAAGGGATTTGTTGGTGAGGACGCAATCGGTTCGAACTTAATCTGAGAGTTGTCGTGGCGGAGACGAACCTTTGGCGTCTGTCGAGAAGGCATTCTTCTTCTGGCTGAGGTCGGTACCGCTGGAGACCGAGACTTGGACCGTCGCGACGCTTTTGAGATTTTGAAGGGGGAATCCTTTACTAGGGGGCTTTTGAAGGCACGTTTGACTTCATCTGCACTAGTATCCGAATCATAGAACGAGAGCATGCTTTCCTGATTTTGCGTTAGTGGTGTTATGCAGGAACTGGTTTAGATACTTACTGCATCCTCTTCCTGGACTTCCAGTGAAGGCAGACAAAGCTCAACACTGTGCCGCAACCGACGCAGGGCCTGCTCGAGTCGAGGGGGATATTTCAGGCTCTCCTCTTTTCCGAACGTGGCATTCCAGGTTGCAATCGAGACGTTGACAATACTTCGGCGTCTGCTTAGGAAGCCTGCAGTAACCAATATTTGTAGATGAAGTAGCATTTGGCTGTCCTTGCGCGGTAATCGTTCGACAGCCTTGTTCACCTCCCGCCACATGTTGATAACCTAAAGATCGTTAGAATCTACTTGAGTTCCTACACAGCAATAACATACCTCACAATGTAAGCTCTTCAATGACTCCTCTCTACTCTGCATCTTCTTCTCGGAGTCTTCAATCCAAATTTGGATCGCGTCTTGTATCTTCCGCAAATAACCAGCGAGATGGGACGTCGAGCAGTGTTGAACCGAGGTACTGAGCGCAGAAAGAAAGCTTTTCGTTGCCTCCACATTGTCTTTGTCAATATCCCTGTAAGCAGCCGATCCAACAGAGATGATGGCTCCATAAAGGTGAACGTAGGGGTCGATATCATGAGTTCGTCCAGGTATTGGGTTCGAGGGCCAAAGATTCTGCCGGTCTTGTTCCAGCGCTTTGCGGCTGATCTGCTTTGGGAGGTTGCGAAGTAGAATGCTGGCGTAAACCAAACAAGAAGCTTTTTCATCGTTTGGGGTGCGCTTGAGGACATGCTCAGAGACCTTCTCAATGACTGCGAGGGCAAGCGCACCCTCTCCCGCTTCACGCCGGACAGTATCGACGAAAGTCGACAGGATTTGATGACCAAGTGGTTTATCTAGCAAGCAGGCGGAACCGAGACTCAGGATCTCTACCACAATGTCATACTCTTTGCCCAATGAACGAGCGTTTCGCTCGCCCGAAGGGGCTGTCTGGTCTTGTAATATGGCATTGAGCAACGTCGCGATCTGTGTCCAGAATTCCGATGCCACTGCACCATTCAACGAACTATCGACGGCCGCAGCACAGTCTCGAAGAAGCTCCAATTTACTCAGCCGGGTGTTCTGGGCAGCGAAACAAGGCTCAATGATTACTTTCATCGCGCGGAGCCGAACTGCATCAGCTAGTTTTCCTTCTGATTGGGTGACTAGAAGATGGACAAGGTAGAGGAGTGGTGATGATCGTGTGCTCTGATGTCGTGACCGATGCGATGGTGTCGATGCGACCTCGAACTCGTTGTTTTCGTTGCGTGTGAGACACTTATCCGCAAACTGAAAAGCACCCAGTTTCTGTACAATGGTCTCTATGAGGAAGCAGAATTTGTCTGCCCAAAGATCTTCCTTCTTCTGGGACAGCGCGATTTCGTCTGCGTGTCTATCCCAAATTCGGTGCAACAAGTTGATGATATGCGCCATGGCGTCTTTGGTTTCTGTTGAAGCCATGATTTCCTTGCTGCTTGCTTCAACCAAGGAGTTAATGACTGCTAGCCACATTGTTTGGACCGGCTGGTCTTCTGGTTCCCTACTCTCAGTCAAGAGTGTGGCGTCTAGGAGAGTCTCTACAAACTGCAGTACCAGAGCAATCGACTTCCGCACCCACTTAGGATCCACTAGAGGTAGCTCGCTGCGCTGAATCATAACAGTTGGCCGGAGATCCAGTGCCCGATACTCATTCCATGGTTTCCGAGAGCCATCCAAGAGAGCAGATAGGATTCTGCATGCGGGTATGGCATGCTGATGAGATGCCGAAAGGATCATCGGACTCCAAAGACCAGCTATGAAATCTGTCCAATATCGGTCGAGTTGCTCAAACGAGGATGTTGGGCGCAGAGCATAGTACAGCAGCGTGAAGTATGCGGACGAAACAGCGTCTCGTTCGGACTTTTTTACAGGTACTTTTCTCTGTAGTGCATGTATTGAAATTTTAAGAAACATCTTCGACCAAGCTTCAGTTGTGTTTGGAGCCAGATTGACGGAATATACGAGGAAGGAGATGGAAACATTAGAGTATAACCTGACCTGATCCTTCTCAGAAGAGATGCAATTTTGGAGAAGCGTGAGCCATTCCTTCAAGCCGGTGAACGTCTCGTTGTGAAGCGAGTCTTTCAGTAAGCCAGTAACCGCTGCCCAGATCTGTGGCACCAAGACGGCATAATCTCCGCCCAACATACGATCCAGCTCATTCGTGAAAACGCTGGCAATAGTCGCACCGTCGCTCCTGGTCCGGTTCAGAACAGACGAAACAGATTTTGCGACATGTCGGTCATGGCCGACAGTTTTTGCGGCGGTTACTGCAGTCTCTAATGCACTTTGACTGATGTCTTTCTGGACCGATACCAGAGCTTTGAGAGTATGCGTGAACCATCGTTCGGCATGCCTGATCATGACGTCCGGGCGTTGTTGGAGCAGCTTCCTGTATATCCGGACCCTGTAAGCCTGTACAGCATGGCCAGATGTCCGCTCATGAATGGTGTCGAGTGCATCAAGGACCTTCTCAACGCGGGACGCGGTCATGGTCCTAGGTCGGAAATTTTGTTGCATGAGTACAGCCAGATGTGTATTGACGGTAGTCTTGGGCATGGAGCTGTCGCTGGCCACGCGGATAATGCGTTCGATGACGAAGGAGCAGAAGTCTTCGTCCATGGCGGATACTAAGTCGGTGATGCGGAACAGAGCCATGAGCAGCTTCATCGCTTGTCCGACAAGTTGCGAGTCCAGTCCAGTACCAGCCAGACCTGGTGCCTGTATGTCCCGTCTTATAAATTGGGTCAACAGAGACATTTTCTGCTTCAGCGCCTGATCATCGGGAATCTTGTCGTATGCCTGTAGGGTCCTGAGCAAGGATTGATATGCATCCAGCCGCGAGCCGCGGTCCGAGGAAGCGAGCAACATGACAATCGCTTCCAGCATCTCGGCGAAGGACTTGAATCTGTGTGGGATGGCAGCGTCGTCGGCAGGTGGAGGTGTAGGCGTGCCGTCTGAAGGCTTCAGAATCGACTTGAGCGGCTTGGTTAGGCGGGTTTGCGGAAGCGGTCTCAGCGGCGAGCTACAGGTGGGTGTCCAGGACTGCGCGATGGCCTTGTTTCCGGGTATATTGCATAGTTGGAGTTCGAAGTTGACTCTCTTCCTTGCGCTGGCTGAACTCGAGGGTATGTCGATGTCGGAAGAGGGCGATTGCTCTGGCGTGTTAGGCGGCTTCTTTGCTGCTTTGAGCCTGGGTGGGATAGGCCTGTCGCCAAATGGGTCCTCGAGGAATTGCAGCGTCTCGTCGGCGCCTGTGTCTTCTTGGTCTTTGGGTGGAGTTGGAGGGCGAACAGAGAGGGCTTCCAACTTGGACACCATGGCTATGCTGAGAGTCGCTAGCAAGGGAAGAAAACAAAAGCAGAACAAGGCAGTCGCATAGCTCCCGCGTACGTGATTGATCGTGTACAGCGAGCGAGTGTGGAGGTAATCGACTACCCTGGCCTAGAAGACAAAGGATGGTGTTGGCGACGCGTCCTGGTACCTAGCGCGACGCTCCTCGAGCGCGTAAAGTGGCTAACCTCAGACGCCCATTCACTGGGCGACCAAGACGACCCTCGAGCCAGCACGCGACGGAAGCGCAACGCCATGTGTTCCCATGGTTAGCACGCGCTTTCCGACACATGGCGTGTAATCTCTGCTGGTACCCAACTCAGGACGAGAGGCGCTCGCTTTGAAGAGGATACTGCAGGAATCATGTCTAACGTCGGGTGGCATGGTATAGGTAGAGCTCCATGGTGAGTTTTGCGCACCATTTCAGATCAATGTGTAGCACCCCTCTATCACTCCATAAGCAACGGCATCACGCATGAGCACATGTCTCCATATACCTACCTAGGCGCGCCTTGTTCGTCCCTTGATGATGTGGGCGACAGCTGATGCAGGTCCCATACCTCATAGTACCTAGTGGGGCTTCCTGGGCTCAAGCTCCATCCCACCGACGTGACCAGCACTGGTCGTCTCTCGCAACTTGACCACCATGATATCGCAAAGGACAGCAAAGGGTCCGTCTTCTCCTCTATACGTGTCGTCTTACGTCTATTAGCTGCTGATAGGGTATCAGAAAAGCTCGACGACGTCGCTAGAATACTTTCCGAGTTGAAAGCCGACCTGGACGCGAAGAGCTTGTCTACTGAACGTACGTCTTCCTCGACTTTGCACAAATGTCATGTGCTGAGTGATCGAACAGCAAAACGACAACTACTCGAACAACTTAAAGCTTACGGGCGATCAGTCCAAAACTCGGATCCCATATTCACGGAAGATGTACGCTACACTACACCAGGAGCTCTAGGGACGGCATAGTGACCGTTGTAGGGCATTCGGACACTAGGGCGTTATGCTTTTGACCGAGATAGTACTCCTGCGTCACAAGAGGCTCTCCGGTGCATAGCCAACGCCCTCCTCCTTCAGCCCAAGACTCGCCAGATACTGGTCGATCTAGGCCATGGCCCACATGCAGCGGACAAGTTGAAGGTAGCTAGCCATACTCCGAGGCTGGAAACGCAATCATGTTAATTTCTGTACAGGGTGATAGTATCGACGACGAGTTTCTCGCCTCCCGTATCCTCTTCCTCACAACATACAACGCAAACCTCGATTACGCACAACTCGTCCGCGACAACCAGCTAGCCGACAGCATCAATGCCGCCATTACGCGGCATGCGAGCCGATACTCCAAGTCTGCGCCACCATCCTCACGAGGCCACGACCAGCCCATGGAGGCCATGGCACTCTCCGAAACGCTCAAGCTTACCTTCAACCTTGTGCATCACCACCAAGACCTCTGCTCCCTCTTCAACACATCAATACCAAAGGTTTTCAACATCTTAGTAAGGAGAGGGATACCCGAGCCGCCACTATCGGGACCAACAAGGGAATTGATTAACATTCTCCTGCACCTGGACATCGAAAGTACAGAAGGCCGAGAAGCCCTCTTCCCAGCCTTCGATCCGGAATGCAACGTAGCACACTTGATCAAGATGCTCGACCAGGCACTCATCGTGTACCCACCCAAGGAACTCGATGAAACCGTCACCCCCTTGCTAACACTCATCCATCGTATCTACAAGATTGCGCCTGAAGACATCAAGAAAACAATGGAAAAAATGCTCCTACCAACAACCGAAGAACGCGATCGGCCGCTCGGAAAGTCCGACACGCTTTCTTCCCGCATGCTCAATCTCTCTACTTCAGCAATGACCCCCTCGCTTCGCCATGGCATCTCTTTGTTGCTTTGGGAGCTCTCGCATGAAGATGCAGCCATTTTTGTGCATAACGTGGGCTATGGGTTTGCTTCGGGTTTCCTCATGTCACATAATATACAAATGCCCGAGGACTTGATCAAGGAGCACACGGCTGCGGATTCTACGGAAGCTATACCTATTAATCCGATTACGGGACAGAGGCTAGATAAGGAAGAGCATGTGCAGATAGAGCCCATGACCCAGGAGGACAAGGAGAGAGAGGCGGAGCGACTTTTCGTGCTGTTTGAGAGGTGCGTGCTCAATTGCCTCTGTTTGCGTACTAGATGCTGACAGTAATCTAGGTTGAAAGCGACCGGCGTAATGGATGTACAGAACCCTGTCGAACAGGCGTATCGCTCTGGACGAATCGAAGAGTTGCCAGACGATTCCGACTGAATCAGGCTGCACAACATGCAGTGGGCAAAACATGAATATCACTGTGTCGTTAGTTGCAATCGACTTGGTAACAAAGTATCAATTGATGCTACTCTAAGATAAATATAGAAGAATCTCCCCACATGTCTGCCTGATCCGTACAAGTCTAAATGAGATATAATGATACGCCACTACTGTGGAAATGTTGCTGTAAAGTGGCTAAAGAAAATAAGGGTATATTGCAAACTAAAAGTGAAATCGACAGTTGAAAGATGGTTCGTAGGACAGGCAATGCTTCATGTAGCCGTTTAGAAATTCATATCCTTGAACATGTGCTACTAAAATGTTTATGCTCACGTTGGAGGGTTGAAGTCATTTGCCGAAGATGTACCTCTCGTTACACTCCGCCAGGCGGTGAGACAGTCTTCCCGTAGTCCGGATAGTTGCAGCAGCCGACATCGTTGCCATTATATTGGGTATCGTTGCGAAGATATGTAGCGGGTATCTCGACGCTAGGCAAAAATCCCACGTCACTGCCGTTGCTGTACTGGTGTACCCAGATTGGGCTGAGGAGCCGCTTCAGCGTCACGGCCATGAGGTTCCCGAGGTAGCCATTAAGTCGGCACACTGGGTAGGCGGCAAGCCAGAGCAGTAACACGATACCGGCACCCTTCTGCCAAGGCGACATATGGGCGACGGTTGCGAGAGGAGTTTGGCTATGAACTTTGGTGACATGGGAGGGAAGATTCCCAAGCCAGTCGAAGATGCCGCACGTGTGCAGGAGAAAAGCCGAGCTGCATGCGCCGGCAGTGTATGCTGCGAGCCTTGTGTTGAGCTTGTACAGGACGGTAAAAATGAATAGTGTGCCGACCGTGGTTAGAAAGCATTGAACAAGCCATGTGAAAAGTGCTGGGATTGCGCTCAGGAAAGCGAAACCCTCGGCGATGTGCTCAGTCTGCATTTCGAAGACGTCCAGTCGCTGAGCAATCCTATCCACCTTGGAGAGAGAACGATCCGCAACATCGTTGGTTCGGTTGATGGTATCCTGTGTAGCACCCATATAACCTGCCAGGATATTGTAGCTATCTATCTGCGCCTCGTGGTTGGATAGAATACTCATCCTGGCCAGCTCATGGTGTTGTTGTAGCTTGCCAGTGAAGTACTTCGCTAGCTGAGAACTCTCCAACATCAAGTCCTGCGAGAAGTACTGCATCTTCGCATGTATCCGCTCAATCTCGTTACTCTGGCTCTCAGCTAGAGCTGCAATAAGATCTGAGATGGAAGAATCCATAAAGGTATGAAATTTTTCATCAAGCGCTCCCACAGTGGCGACAGCCTTCTCTTGGACCGCTTGAATGTCTTCCTTCAACTGCTGATGAGAGTCGCGCGCCTCTTCAGAATACTGCCTCTGTTCGCGGATCAAGGATTCGTATTCCTCAGTCGTCTTCTGCATGTTTGATGTCACCTCACCCAGAACTTGCGTCAGGTTCTTGAAAACCTCGAGGTGGTTTTCTCGCTCAATGACATCTCTGCTAGCCTGACACATGACCACTGCGTTTTGTCGAGCATTGCTGAACGATGTCCAGTATTGAGGTGTCGATTGTAAGCTCTTCAGGCAGTGCGTGTAGTGGTACTCCTTGAAGTCAGGGTAACATTGCTTGTCGCTGGGAACTTCCGGCTGGGCGTGCCACCAGCTACCGCCCTTGCCGCAATGTCTTGATGCCGGGACCAAGATGTCGCAGTTTGGTGGTGGGGTGGGATTGATTGGCTGGACACTGAGTAGTTCGCATACAGCTAATTTGCCGGCAATGTCTTGACGTGTCCGGGACCAAGATTTGGCAGAATTCATTCATTCATTAAGGTGCGAGTAAGAAGGAACAAGTGGGCGCTGTCTAACGAGCTTCGCCATGGTAGGTCCATTTCGAAAGTCCACTGTAATTTCTGGATGTTGTATACTGGAACAGTGAATCCACGTTGACTGTTGGAGCTGCGTCTGCTGGCGAGAAGTGATATTGAGACAATGCTGTAGGAAGAAGGAACGATCCAGTCATAACGAGCTTCGCCATGGTAGGTCCATTTCGAAAGTCCATGTAAATGGTTTGCTGGCAGGTAGTCAGGGCTACCGAAATGACAGGAAGAGAGGCGAATGAGATGAAGCAAGAGCCAAGAATGGGAAGGAAGTAGAGGCAAAAAAGGACGAGAAAAATCAAGCACGGCAAGATGGTTATTTGTATCAGCCATGTAAGTTTGAGATACAGTGAGAGAACGAGGACGACGCAACGTATGGGGTTTTGAAGCATTATGGCCTGCTGCGACGGCTGAGTGAGATCAAATCTGTGGTAAGAGGACGCGCCGTTAGTCGAAGAGCAAATGGTCCAGGCCTGAGTGAGAGACTGGCTAGTTGGAGGTGTCAGAGGCCAGATTCCGAAGCTGTATCGTACAACATTTTCCGCGAGAGAGTGATGACAGCTGGAGTGTTGTGGTGGTGAGGGGTGTTCAGTGGGGGGAGGTTGCGACAGACCAACCAATCAAAAACGCCGATGACGCGCTATCACGAGACCGGATGAGCTAGCAGCGAGTATGGGATTGTCGAAAGCTCTCGCGATCGTCTTTGCCGGCGTCAGGACAAAATGCTCGCCCCAGCACGACGGCGGTGCGCTCAAAGCCTTGCGAAGGCATCCAGCCAGACGACCGACTCAATACCGACTTTCCTGTTACCCGTATTTTCCTGGCCCGCACCGACCAGGACCTTTACCACTTCGGCACCATGTCAATCGAAGATCGGGTCTCTACCGCTCTCATTACCCCAGGGAGTCACATTCCAGGTGGTCGCACCTTCAGCTAAGGGCCAATTGTCGAGAGTGCAGGCAATGTCTACAGTTAACATCAAGGGACCACTTGGCGAGCTCTCGATGAACATTCCCCCATATGTCAACATCAACCAGGATCCAGCGTTGGGTGGACCAACATTGACGATAGACGACGCGAAAGATGCGAAACAGAAGGCAATGTGGGGTACGAAAGCTGTTGTCACTAGAGACTGCACGTTTTGCTAACCCAGGTTCAGGCACTACCCGCGCATACCTCCAGAACCATATCCTCGGTGTCAGCGAAGGACATAGTGCCATTCTCCGCTTCGTCGGTGTCGGATACCGTGCCTCCGTTGAAGACACTGCAACTACCGTACAATCCAAATTCCCTGGCCAGAAGTTCGTCAACTTAAAGGTCGGATACACTCACCCAGTCGAACTGGCCATACCAAAGGGTGTAACCGCAAGTACACCGCAACCGACGCGCCTACTGTTGGAGGGTCCAGAGAAGGAGATGGTCATGCAGTTCGCAGCAAAGATAAGGAGTTGGAGGAAACCCGAACCATACAAGGGCAAGGGTATCTTCGTCGACGGAGAGACCATCAAGATTAAGAACAAGAGAGTGGGCGGCAAGTAAGCGTGGATGATCACCTTGTATATGTGTACCAACCATATGTATTCACTTTATACCATGAATCGTTGGAACCATCACACCGAGCGTAGCTGGATCCGAAGACGGAGGATACACACCACGCGTTCGAAGTGCACAACGATTCTGATTGCACCCCTTCATGGAATTTCTTCTTCCATGTTTTCTCTCTCCTTGAAGCTGGTCTGGACGCTTTAGAATATGACTTCATGAACACCCAAGTGTTGTATGCGGACCATCCAGCGGTAGCGTGAAGCTGATATCAAAGATGTGGATTAAGACCTTGGGATCGTGTCATTTTGAACAACATTGGGCTGTATCTCGACGAATGGCCATGGACAGTTGTTCAGCTCGTGTGCCCGATAGCTACGCCCTCGAACACCTTTGCATCACGCAGTAGAAGCTTTGGAACCCGAGAAACATACATTAAAAAAATTACTGACATGTACCCACTAGTCTGAGAAATACCGGGTGTCAGGCACCGGCGCACGATCCAGTTTGAAGTACCCAGGTTGCAGTGTCTGGAACACCTCCTCCGGATCATACTTCTTCGCGACTGTTTTCAGCTTACTTTTACTAGCCGATCCGTAACTCGCGATCACGTCCTGGATTTGCGCTGCATAATTCATATATACCCAGCCGTTCTGCACACCCAACTTCTCCGAGTCGCTCTTGATCGACTTCATGATGTCAGACATGACCTGGTACACAGTATCGTCATCCGCAGCATTGTTCCAAGAGCACGCTAGTTGGATGATGTGGATAGGGCTGCCATTGACATCGAAACCCATCGCATTGCCACCGTTGCGGGTACTGCCTTTGAGAGAACCGTCGGTGATGTGCTGCCAGATGAGAACAGGAAATGCGCCTTCAACTGCAGACAGAGCGCTGATCGCGTCGAAGAAGATATCCACGGAGCGTTGAGCAATCTCGTACGAGGCCTTGACTGTAATGTCGTAGAATATCTCACGTTGTCCATACGTATTGCTAGCTTCGTTTTCCACCACGTATGAAGCATGGCCTCGCGTTTTCGTGCTATCAGATACGGCTGTGATATTGTAGAATGGGGCGAGAAGAGCAGACTCACCGCCAGCCGGTGCGCCGTACCAGAGCTCGGTTGAAGCGAGCTTCGCTCCTGCGTTCATCCAGGCGATCCAACTGCCGGCCTTGGGGTCTTGAGCCGAATTGAGCGTGAGGTCGATCCACGCCTTGACTACGTCTGGGAAGACGTCCTCGGTAAAGGTCCTGGTTCCGCCCCAGATTTGGTCGTTTTTTAGAGATTTTGTCATCAAGTTGAAACTCGTTACGATGCCAACATTGTTACCTCCACCACGGAGAGCTCAGTAAAGGTCTGGGAAGGTCTTTGGGCTTGCTGTGACTATGGTGCCGCTTGCGGTGACAACCTAGTCGGAGTGAGAAGAAATTCACAGGGCAGGTTTATCCGCGAACTTACATCGAAACTAGCAACGTTGTCGCACGCCAGTCCATACTCATTGGTAATGAAGGAGATGCCACCAAGAGTCAGACCGCCTACGCCAAGATCACCAATTCGACCAGCCACGACTGTTACGCCAGTGGTCGACAAAGCGGTCAGCACGTTACCCCAGTTGTTTCCCGGCTGGACCGCAACGGTCTTCTTGTCGCTCGAAAGCCTGATGCCCTTCATATTCTCGAAAGAGACGGTGATGCCTCCTTCAATGGTAGCTGCGCCAGCAAACGCACTATGGCCACCCGATTTAACGGCAAATGAGCATTGTGACAGCTGAGACAAAAGTACTATTACCGAAACCGCAGCAGGACTTGAAGGCTTGAAGATACAGAATGGCCTCACTTCAGCTGAGATTCCAGACCAAAAGCCGGATGTGAATGCGGAGTATCCAGCCTCATCCTGAAACTCAACAGACTTGTTTCCGTAAAGAGTATCTAGTGAAGAGCACTGTATACTGTTTTAGCTTTGGTCTTAGCTTGGCTTCAAGATACTCACGGCGATGTTGCAAGCCAAATTCGAAGACCGCTCTACAAGACTAGCCAGCTCTGGCAATGCTGAGACATTTACACCTTGATCAAGAAGAGCCCCAGTGACGCTGAAGTCAGGACCCTCGAATGCCTGGGAAGCCACGAGCGAGGCCAACGTCCCGAACAAAAAGGACCGCATAGTGACTGGAGTTGCCGACGGGGTGGCCCGGAGTCATCGCTAAACGAGCGCACCATCTGACTTTATAATACATAGTACTCCACTGTCGTTTTCTTCAAGCATAAGAAGCATATCTGAAAGAAGTTCAAGGGATTGGATATGCGCAAGCGAATGCGTCGTTGATGCTTGGCAACAAAGGGGTCTGGCTCGATCGCAGCCGCGCCCCTCGCCTTTTGCACGCGCATCCGTGCCGTTGGACTAGCGATACAAAGCTAGTATTCGGGCCGCGGAGAAGGGAGCGTAGTTCAATCGGTGCTAGTCACTTCGTATCTCATACTGTGGTGCCCACTGGAAGTTTTCAATCGCTCCACTCAAGGGGCAAATGTATCGGATCTCGGGTAAGAAGCTGATGTGCAATTAGTAAGACGTTTTCATAGTAAATTACACTTAGCGTTCTCTAACTTGTCTATCGCTTCGCACTTGGTGTATTAACACTACATTTATTACGCTCTAAAGCGCTCCGCGGGTGGCGCTCTGAGCAGTGGGGCGATTGAAAACTTCAAGGGGGGCACCATAGTAGAACGTGTGATGAGACGTGAAAGACAAGACCTTTTCGGCATTGGGCTCGCATGCTCGATGACGGGCATATGGAACATTACCTTCCAGTTGTTTTCTGGGGAATAATACGAATGAGCAAAAAAAGACACAACACGACTGCGCCGTAATGTTGCAGTTCGGATGATATTAAAACGATCATTCAGCAGGGAAATGGCCGCTAACAACTGTCACAGCTTCTCCGCGATTTGCTCATGCAAGCGTAGCATTCCCAAAGTTCCCGTTCACCTCTTTTTTGCTGGCCGTTCCATCAAAAGAACACTCCACATCAGTCCATGCGCAACCTACAGCTCGGTACTGTGAAGCTTAGTTCCAACAAACGGACATGTTTGCGGTTCAGCTAGAATACTCTTCCTTCGCTTCTATTACCCTTCGACTTATGCCCGCGAACCATAACATCGGCAGGACTTAATCTCAGTCCTCGCTTCGGAGACATCCCTATCTGAATACTCGTATCTGCAGGATGCCTCATAGTCACCTTCTAGGCCTTCAGTGACGAAGAAGTGCCATGTCTGAACCAGACTGATGGAAGATTTGCCGAAAAGTTATGTCGCCACGTTCTCCCAGTCAACAAGGAAATATATACACAGCTGAGCTGGTTGTATGAACAATGAGCTTTCATGTTTTAACGTCATCGCACCTATAGGTCTTCAGCCTTCATCTTGATGGGAATGTGCCCGTCTCGACACATACGGCATGTGATGCCCTGTCCAGCTCTCCAGGGTCAGTACTAGAAGTTGATAAGATGCTCTACCTTGCCTTACAGGTTCACCACCCTTGTGATCCTTCAGCTCATGGCTCAAACATGGAAGACAGGGACTGTTGGCGGGGATGTGGGGTGTGGGGGTACACATCATTTCACGGCAAGTCCCAGGAGGTCGATGTGCAAGCGCATTTGTTTCCGTTGTTATTGAAGAGTAACAGATCTTACTCTCTGCGCGCACCTCATCTATTCTTTCACCTCAATCTCTCATTCGTTCAGTATGCCCTCGAACGGACTCACAGAAACTAACCTTCGCGGTACCGCGATTGGGCTCATGGTTGTGACGACTGCCCTTGTTCTCGCGCGAGCTATACTGCGAAGCGATCAGAGAAAAACACATTCAATGAGACGAGATATGGTTGGTGGTAGGGTACTTGCTCTTCATGGCGGTAACTGGCGTCTACATTAACAAGACCAGCCTTTTGTTTCGACTCGTAGCCGTGCAAGAGGGACGCCTCAACCCATACCCAAGTATTGGCCACGATGCATTCGACGCACAGAAGACGTTTTTTTTTCACCAGTCCAGGGTTGTGGGTTACGCTATGGAGCATTAAGTTTTCTTTGCTTGCCTTCTACAAAAGAATCATGGCTGGCGTTAAGCTTTATCTGACACTATGGTCGTGCTTGGTTACTGCGTGCTTGTAAGTATTCTACATTCATTTTACTGTCATTGCAATGAGCTCCACTTATAAGATGATTAGACAGCTATACTCTCCATCATGTTACACATTACTGCCTGTGGATATTCGCCATCATCATGGTTCATAGCTAATGACTGTGACACTGACAACGTCCGAAAGAGTTGGATCAGCTTCTGGGAAGGATTTGCAGTGGACTTGACAACAGATCTCATGAGTAGGATGTCTCGCCTCTTCATGAAATACAAAACTGTACTGACATATGCGACAGTCATGTTACTCCCCATTGGCCTCATACGGAACCTCCAGATACCTCTGGCCCGCAAGATCCAGATAGGCGGCCTTCTTGCTCTGGGTATCCTCATCATCATCGCAAGCATCATCCGAGTGATACAAGTCGGTGCAACTACGACGGCAAATAACACCACACCTTCATTGACATGGCTTGCTCTATGGAGTATCATCGAGTCATCTGTTGCTATCATGGTTGGTTGCGGCCCCGGCTTATATCGCAAAGCCAAGGCCATTTACAGCGACGCACCGGTAAATGCATACAATAGCCGTGGTTACAACAAGACCACAGAGAACAGGAGAAAAGCGGCCGAAGGGAACACAGATGACGAGTATGGATTGCCAATGAAGACGATAAACATTGATATTGCAGCTGGTGGCGATAGTGGTGATATTGAAGAGAAGTTAGTCGGTCAAGAGACAAGGGGTAAAATTCTGATTACGAGGTCGATCGTGGTGAGTCACTGAGATGGGTTCTCCACCAAGAATGGAACTACTACTGTATGGGATCCGCGGCCACTCAAACTCAAAAATAGGCTTTCCGCAAGTGAACACGTGTAACCAAAAACATCAAGAGAAGCTACATATCTCGCTTGCGTCAGTCTTTTCGCCATCAGAGTGGTGTTCCCCGCTACTGTGCCTAGACCTCACTCTGGACGCTGGAATCGTCTTCGTTATCATTGACACCATCGTCTAGAATGTGGCCTCTGAGGTCATTGTAGACTTCGACAAGCATGCCTTCATCCCACCAGATGTTCAGGTCGCCGTACCGCTCGGAGCACCCATCGCTGTAGAGCAGCAAAATCCATCGATACTCCTGTCTCAGCTTATCCCAGAGATCTACATCCTCTGTACGGGAAATACAGTCTATATCTCGCTTGACCTCTTGGCTGTCTTCAACAAAATTGCGCAAGGCTCATTGAGCAAATCACATGTTTCTAGACACAGTCGAGGATCAAGAACCTGAAGAGGCGTAATTTATTCTTATTTACACAGGCATGAATCTGGGCCCAAATGTGCAATCGAAGAAGAGGCAAGAAATGTAAGGTCTACTGCTCATGCCTCTTCCATGTTCTCAATTCAAACGAGTAGGCTTCCCTCTGATCTTTATTCGTCACCAGGAAGATCTTTTTCACGACGTTCCGAAGCGCGATAAAACCACCATCTGAAGACCGCTTTTAGACAATCAGTACGATGAGAAGGGAAACATATGCATAGACTTTAGAGTAGAGACCATGCCAAATACGGCAGAGCAGACTTATTGTCTATACCATACCCATATCAGAGTCACAGCAGGATACCGAGATACATAAACTTCGTTAGGAAATAGCTCTAGTCTTCCACCTTGTACACCAAAAAGTCGTACGAAGGAGCCACCGTAGACCACGTTATAACGCCTGATCCTGACTAAAGCCCATCATAACACAGAGACATCATCGCCTAGTAAGCTGAACATCAACCGTCATCAACGCCGTCCATAAGCACCGCCCTCCTCCGTCCTCTCCGTCCTCTGAAACCCCAACCTACCCGCCTTCCTAGTCTTCCTAACAATATCTTCACCCGCGCCCTCATCAGCCTCAAGCACCTTCCTCCGGCCATACATAGCCATCTCCTGCGCATCATCGTCATGCCTCCTGTCATACTCTGATTCGCGGCTAAACAAAGCCATCATATCCTTCATAGTAAGGTTCTTGATAGCCTTGCCACCCTCAATGGCCGCATTAGCGAGTTTACGCTTGGCTTCTTGTAGTTCGAGGATACGCTCTTCGACCGAGTTGTGAATACTGAGGCGGTAGACTGTTACGTCGATGGTTTGATTGAGGCGATGGACGCGGTCGATGGCTTGTTCTTCTACGAACTGTTGTTACGTTAGTAAGTGTTTTGGGAATGAGAAGAATGGAGAGGTACGTACGGGATTCCAGAATGGCTCCATGATGACAACACGACTTGCAGCTGTGAGGTTCAGACCGAGACTACCACACTTTAAGCTACAGAGCAAGACACGCGTGCGCTTGTCTTCACGTAGTTTTTGCAGGCTCGCCTCGCGGAGGTCGTTGCGCATGCTGCCGTCGTAGCGTGTGAAGTTGTAACCTGCGCGCTTGAGGAAGGGTTCGATGAGATCGAGCATTGACGTGAATTGCGAGAAGACGATGACCTTGTGCTCGCCGGTCTCCTTTTCCAAAATTGCAAGTAGTTGCCGGATTTTAGTGGATGGTGTTAGGTCCGAGGCGTTGTAGGAAGCTTCAGAGGTTTCGGAGTCTGAGGCGCCCTCTTCTGAGTCGGATCCAGAGTCTGAGGCGTCTGGATCACTGCCACTCTCCCTATCGGCCTCCTCGCTATCGGCCTCCTCGTCACCGGAATCAAGGGTGACGACCTCTTGTGGCTTCTTAGCCTTCTTCCTATGAGCGACAGGTGCCCCGTCCTCGCTATCAGTATCGTGAACAACGAAGGAGTCGAGATTGCTTCTGCTCCCATCCTCATCCTCATCCTCGGATGCGTCTGAGTCTACAGTAGCAAGCGTGTCACCACCGCCTTCAGCGTTCTCATCGTCGGTGCCACCAGCCTTGCCCAAGTCTTCAGCATGTTGCTGATCTTCCGGAACGAGCCATTCGCCCTCCTCCTCTTCTTCTTCGTCATCACTATCAACAACGATGCGACGATTGCGGGAAGACTTTGCAGCGGCTTGTTTTGGTTCCTCTTCTTCGTCATCAGAACCCACCACTGGCTTCGGTCGCCGGTGCTTCTTGGCCTTGCCGTCCTTGTGCTTGTGCTTGCGGTGTTTCTTCGACTTGTGCCTTGGTTCGTTAGCATATCGCATTACTGTGGCACCATTTGATGTTGGCCTACTTCTTCGTAGACCCGTTAAGATCTTCTTCACACTCTGTACAACGCACTCCGCCAGCAGCTGTGTTATCACTATTTAGTTTATTCTGGCAGATGTCACAGCGCTTGGTGGCAACGCTGAGCCCACCTAGGAGATCCGCAAGGTTATCAGCGTCGTCCTTTGCTGCTGCATTCCTAGGAGTTTCAAGGCCAGCTGTAGCATTTGACTTTGAGCCGGTTGTCAAAGCGTCCTTGTCATCCTTGACGTTGCTCTTTGTGAGGTTTGGATGGTTGCAAGCCTGGCGCAGACGAAGGAGCAACACCAACGCTCCGATGTAATCTTGCTTCTCACCGCCCATCATCTCATCAAGACGAGCTTGTGTGCGGTCTCGTAACCGGTCGTAAAAGATGCGCTCCTTGGTCGTGAACTCTCCTATGACGGTCTCGACATTGCGCGCAACAATATGGAAAGCTGGCCTCTCCTCACCCTCCTTGGCTTTGCCACCAAAGTTAAGCGCACCCTCCTTCCGCAGCACATCTTTCGTACGGCGCTTCATGAAGGCACGCAAGAAGACTTGAAGTCGCTTCATGGCCAGGTTGCCGCGACCGTTCTTCATTGGTTGCGCTATGGAATCTTTCCAAGCAGAAAGCTCGCAGTACGGTTGTATACGAAGGAACTTGATCAAACTCTGTAGCTCGTCGATGTTGTTTTGCATCGGCGTACCGGTAAGACACCATCGATAATGTGAACGGAGCTCGTAACAAGCCTTAGCCATTTTCGTGGTGCGATTCTTGATGGTATGTGCCTCGTCCAGCATGATGCGATACCATGAGACGGCGAAACAACCCTTCTTCAGACCATCAGGACCATCGCCACATTTCGCGTAGTCGGTAGCCAAGCTGTTGAAGGTGGTAATGACAACGTCATACTGCTTCAGCTTCTCGGCTGATTCTGTGCGGTTAGGACCGTGGTGTACGAGGACTTTGAGGGCGTGCGACTTCGCGACCTTGCTCTTGATCTCGGCTTCCCATTGCTTGATCAGTGCTAGTGGAGCGATGACCAGAGTGCCTTTGCCGGTGGAATCGGAAATCTTGTTCTTCTTGTTCTCTGGCTCAACGCCCTTCTCCGGTCGAAGGTTCGAAAGAATTAGGGCAAGAGACTGCACGGTCTTTCCGAGACCCATGTCATCTGCCAGTATACCGCCCTTGGGCAGCTTGGCTTTTTTGTTGTGGTTGCCGGTCTCTTTCTCGATCATCCACGCAACACCGTCGACCTGATGAGGTAATAGCTTCACCTTGAGGCCTTCGACTGTGCCATCGTCCTCTTCCTCTTCCTCCTCAGCTTCAGCCTCTGCTTTGGACTCTTCGTCCTTGACAGCAAGCGCTTGAAGCCGGTCAGCTAGGGAGTTGCCGGCCTCTTCCTCTTGTTGCTTCTTCTTCTTACGAAGTCGCGTCCTTGGGATCTTCTCATTGTCTTCATCAAAAGCGCCCTCAAGCAGCGCCTTGATGTTCTCGCTAGCTGCGCCAGAGTCGACATAGGCGTAAGGGTCTGGCTCGCCGAATCGTCCGCCCTCTGCTCGGATGGCCGCGTCTGGATCAAAGTTGTCTTCATCGTCCAATAGGATTGTCTGACGCGCCTGTTGCAGTGAGTTGTGCGTCCCCTTGCTTAGCGGCTGGAAGCCATCAGTGTGGCCCATCGAGGAGTAGATTGGTGGCGGAGGTGGAAGACTAGTCTTGGGTGGGGGGTTGTATGGTCGGGCGATAGGTACTGGGGCGGCTTGAGATGGCCTAGGCTGGAACTGTGAGGCAGGAATCTCCAAGATTTCAGAGTCGGTGGAGGAGATTGACACGGTGTTGTGATGTGAAGCTGGCTGCTGTGACGGGACCTTGAAAGGTCGATTCAGAGTGTCTATGCTCTGATTTGAATTTGAACTCTGTGAAGGTCTTGAAGGCGCAGAGTACTGCGAGGGTAGCTTCGTCGTCTGGCTGTGTTCCGGTCGCATCTGTCCTGGTTTGGGCTTGTTGAAGAGGTGGGCAAACTGTTCGCTCCGGTCCTTCTTCAGCGGATTTCTCAGCGGGCTTGTCTCTCCAAACTGTGGTGCTGGGTTCCTGAGCTCCTGCAGGGGCTTCGGTGGGGGCGCTGTTCCATGGCGTGGTGGTGGAGCTACGGGAGGCTCTCGCTCACGCACCATCTTGAGTCGGGACTGGAGGTCTTCCCTCTGTTTTGTGTGGCTCGGAGGGCTCTCGTTGTCTTCGAAGAGGTTGCTCGAATCACCGAGTAGGGAAGTTGACTGTTGGTGAGGGCAGTCGCTATCGTCCGACGTGTAGGCGTGTGCGGTGGCCGCTGGGGTCTTGAATGCGGGCTTCTGTGCGGAGGAAAGGGTGTCGATCGGCCGGAAGGGCGCACCGTGTTTCCGTTGAGTGCTTTGGCTCATCGACCAATCTAGTCTGGTCGCTTCGTTCGTGTTCCTGTGAAACGGCTCACTTCAATGTTGTCGGCGACGAATGGGCCCCTCGTGTTGTTGCCAAACTAGGCGCTTTGCTCCGCGGCCGTTGCCACGACAAAGGGTACCGGTAAAAGCGGGGCTCCCAACACGTGGGACACGCGTAAACAACGACGCGCTATCACAGGATCTACGCTACCTAATCTCCACAGTTTACCTCATCACAGAGCCTACACCATGAACTCGGAGCAGGAGTTGAGCCGATGAACAAAAGAACGACTATCGTAAACGCTCACCACCAGTAGCTCAGGCCTCGTACTGTGTAGATCATCATTATGCAAAGCTACCAGCTGTCAGGTACTTTGCATTGCTTGGTACGGCAAGCTTTGAGCCAGATTATTTTTCTTTTCAACTAACAAGGGGGCTGGTGCAGTCTGGGGGCGCGAAGTGATCGTTGTAACAGGCTAGAACCGGCGCTTTTGAGAATCCAAGGGCGAGTAGCGCCCAGCTAATCTCCATGTTCGCATCTTCTTTTGCCGCTCCATCTCCTTCTTAGTGTATCGAAAACTACAATACATGTTCGTTCGAACAGATGGAGTGAAGCTAAAAGATTTGAACGAACATGCTCCGATAACACGGTAAAAGATGCAATAAATGGTGGTATCAGATGCTGCGCTATGCAAGATGAAGTGTGAATGCAATACTCTGAAGACGAAGAAATGAAGCATGAAAATTGGTGAGCAAGTAGATGTGCCAAAATGTCACCATGCACCTGCTATCTCCCTTCTAGTTTTAAGCGACCCTTGCCTCCCCTCATCACGCCTCGCTACAAGGAACCACAGACTGCTAATCCAGCACAGTATGACACCGATCCAAGTCTGCGCTGGGCTCTTGAACATAGTGATGGCAACGAGCTGGAATGCGCTTCGTGGAACAGCCACAAAGGTTGCCGTTAAGGGAGACGTCATCTTGACAAGCAGCAATGTGCCCGAGAAGACGGCCCATGAGCCCATGCCGCCGAACAACATCATGGCCCAGAAAAAGGGCACGTCGAGGAAGGGAATGTTGTGGTATATATGCGGAACCTCGCCGGAGAGGATCACGATGGGTGTGAGGAGCATGAGGGACACGACGGAGGTGTAGTGTAGTGTGCGGTAGAAAGCGCGAGTCTCCTCCCTGTTGCCTGCATCTTCGGAACTAATAGGGTATCCAGTGAGCACATCGCCTGCAGGTACCAGGCCAGCGACGATCTTGCGGTATGTGCGGAGAAGCAATATGGGGTATAGCGCAACGAAGATGGACGAGAAGACGCCGGCTACAACTGACTCCCAGGTCACGCGAACGTTGGAGCGATATGAGGCGAAGAAAAGGTTGAGAGTCGCGACGAGGGCGGAGGAGAGGGTGCTCCCGTTGATGTTCTCCTTTTCCAAGATGCACGAGAAGATGATAGCGAGCGGGGTTATGCCGATGCGAGCGAGCTGGTAAGTTGGAAGTGGTGCGTAGCTATGTCATGTTAGCATTAGAAGCGTGGTAATGTAGTGGGCGTCGTACGCGAATGAAAAGTTGCTCAGTAGCACCTTCACGATGAAGACTACGGCAAGTGGGAGCACCTGTTTGGCGATTTGCCAGTCAAACTCAAATAGGCCTCCGCCAGCAATGCCGCCCGATCCATTCGACAGCCATCGTGCAAAGGCATAGATACCAGGCTTCTTGCTGCCTCGGAATGTTCCGCCCTGTGGCGCGGCTGGTTGCGAGGGTGGCACAGCGGCACCAAAACCCATCAAGTGTAGCGGGTTGCTGGAGAAGCGCAGGAGGCTCGAGACGAGTATGAGGAGAATATGTGTGATGATGAGCTGGACATAGGATTGGGTGAGGGGAAATGGGAATCTAGTGCTGTCAGCGTACATCAAATCCGCAATTCACTGCGTCTCCTCACTTGTAGACGCCTGTCAGCATGATGAAGCGATTCATCAGTAGCAGCCCGAAACTGCATGCGCCGACCCAAAAGACCAGCAATCCGACCCAGACCTGCCAGCCCCTCCATGTACCGAAAAGGAAAGCGCCAGGCCCGCCTTGTTGCCAGAAGCCTCGGAAGGCATGGCTTCCTCTCCCTACGTCGTGGCCGATCAATGGCCGTATACTGCTCGCCGGCTCGTATTCATCGTCTTCGTCTTCACTTTGTGCGGCGCTTCGAATGCGCGGGTACGGGCTGTTGCTGCGACTTCCAATATCGATCAGAGGTACCGCAGGCTGCAACTCCGACTGCGAGTTCTGCGTCGAAGGGCCCTGTCTTGACGTCTCCATCTGTGCGTAAAACTCGACGTCCGAGTCGTCGGTATCGTCAAGCGAGCTGGCGCTGGTATTCCGCCTGTGGACGTTGCTGTCCTTTCTCTTTCTGTCCTGGGGGACTTGTCCCGAGTTACGCGAGAGATTGCTGAGGAAGTCGAGAGATTTGCGGAACGTGTTTTGGGTAGCCCGCGTGAATGCACGTGACGAGTTCATTGTGCCCGCTTCATTGCAAAGAGAGAAGGGAGCGACAGCATGCTGCGGTTTGGCAATGCGTAAAGGACTAAAGGTTGAGCACAGGCAGACACCAAGGCTGGTCGACGCTGGACCCGGGGAAGTGGGTCCGTTAATTTCTGGAGACGCGCAGCCTCAACACCACGGACGTCGCTCACGATGCTGTCGCAAGAAGGACCTGGACGCGCTGATGTCAGAAATTAGAACGACGGTAGCTGCATCACCTGAACCATGTCAGACGAACTCCTTTGTGATTCAATTTCACGTTGAGGATTACTCCGAGGAGAAAACACCTTGATAAGCCGCAGCAGCCTTTCCACTCACTCATCACACATCGGCCGCATCTTTTCAGCAAGCCCTTGCGTTATCTCGCGCAATTTGCAAGCATCTTCAAGCTGTACTCATCCGAGATCTGCGTACTCTCAATTCTCTGGTTTTGTGTATTCTGACTGACTTATGTTTTGCTAGGGCTTCTACAAGGCCGTGCATTTCAGGTGTGATCACCATTCTGTTCAGTTGCTCCGGCATTCTAGCGGATTTTGGACTGGTCTCTGTTATGAGCAGTGATCGATGTTGCATTGCTCAATTAGCTCGTCGTCGCCTTGCTGATTGGAAGCTCAAGTACCGCGACTATTCAACCGCCGGTGCTTTCCAGAAGCGCAACGGAGCCAACCGCCGCCAAGACCATATCCGCCTTCTTGTTAAGACTTGTCCAGCACTTATGAAGGCGTGTTCTGCATGATGCGTGAGATGATACGATAAGGAATGTGCACATGGTTCTGTACTCCTTCCAGAAACATGGGCCGGCCCGTTGGTAGGTTCGGAGGCCTGCCGGTGTTGGTGGCGCTGTATGCGCTCACACCCACTTGCCAAAAAGGTTGTCTACTTGCAGGGCGCAAGGTGGACGCAGTCTTATTTCGAGGCGATCAGAATAGCGAGAGCCCAGGGGGTACAAAGAGACGGGATGCAAGAGCGGGAATAAACAAATGAAGAAAGAGCTCGAGGAGGGATCGGCGATGAGAAAAAAGAAATCGATGACCACTCATCGGCGCGAACAGCGCTGTTGAGGAAAATACATTGGATCTTCGATGCGTGATAAGAGGGCTCTTGCGGGAAAGCCTAAGATTGATGGTGTGGCATGCCTGGGTCGCAGCTTGGTCGTTCTGATCATTTGAGTGTACGGCTAGAGAGTATGCATATGCACATTGCCCTAGAGAGCTAGAGCGGCTCTACCCGATTACCCGGCGATAAGAACCCGTTATCAGAAGTTTCCTAGGTGTGTTTAATCCACCGGGAACTGAATGGGACGTTACTTTCGGCTCCTGATGGGAGAGGATGCGTTGATTGGTGGCTCCATGAAGAATAATGCACGTCTTACAACCACCAGATCACATCACTGGTTAGAAGGTAATATTGGAATCCTACCAGATAGTTGCTACAGCCTATATGCAAGTAGAATCGTTTGTTGACTCTTTCCAAATGTGGGACGGCCCTTCGCGAGACACACTGCGTATGCTGCGGCATTGACATCTGGTGTACGCATGGCTGATAACAACGGCTACAGATCCTACCACAGCCTGTGGAAACGAATGGGGAAGAAGCCTACATTATCTTCCAAGTGTGCATGTTAAACAGCTCGATTACGTTTCCTTGTGGTGGTTTACTTGCCAAGTTCGACCCTGCCGAGGTGTGCAACTGTTGTTGGAAGATGGCGAATATCGCGCCATCGCAACACCGGAGTATTGAATTAGGACGGATGAGGAAGGTGGCTTCTGGTTGTAAGGCAAAGGTTTGTGACTGTAGGTGTGGGCGGCGACATGGCCAGAACCTGGGTGCATGTTCGATTGGCAGCGAGATCCACGATGTCAGCAGGTGTACCTGCATGATAGTTGTACAAGCAATGATCCTCAAGACCAGAGAATAACTTGAACCCAGAAGACGTAAGCTAACGCAAGCCACCATTCCTCCCACATGCAGCTAACTTTACCATGCAGTAAATCAATGGCGGAAGTGTGGGGTGATGGTCCGACCTAAGCGGCGAGCGCTGGGTGCGCACCGGTGGAGTCTCAACGCCGAGGGAAGGTCCCCAATCCCCGCGTGAAGATCGTCGCAGGGTCCGAGATACGAGGAGATCATAGGAGATCACGCTTGGGGCGCTAAATACGGGAATGGTTAGGGCGGCCTGCAACAAAGGACAAGTAATGGGAAACAAACGAACACATGGGTGTAGACTCTTATGTGTCGTGAACGAATGGTGAGTTAAAGTTTGCAGCATATGCCAGTCTCTGCATTATGCTTCAAACGGGGGATGAAGGATTCAGGTGTAAGAAATTGGGCGACTTGACAATCCATATCTTTAGCGTTTCACCAGCCATGAGTTTGATGAGCATCGCCTGGTTAGTGATGCCAGAAAGCTAGTACCTGCTTGTTGTATCACATGCCTCTGCTTGAGGGTCACGTCGGTGAGCTGGTGTGCAGATGTGTAATGGGTTGTCAATGCATCACGCATAGCTCCTACTCAAAGTCACATGATATCCCGTTCGTGGTGGAGTACCCGATCGTATCAAGTGGCCTGCACTTTTACGCACTGAGCTGTCCTCTGTTGAGAAGAAGCTCTAGTAGATCGTCGAAAGATGTTCGATATGAGAGAGCTTGTCTCGGGCGTTCTTCATGCTGGCGGAAGATGATGTTGTGCAGGAGCAAATCCATGAGATAGAAAGCGACGTGTGCACGGCGGGATCTCGGCACTGACTACTGTAATTGCGCAGCATCCGAGCCATTCCGGCATCCGAGCCACCCCAACGATTTGTTGACGATAGGAAAATGAGGCTGTAGAGCCACCCCAAATAGTTATTATCGCGAGAAAAGCTGGTGTATTGCTATATAGAGCCTTGCGCGTTGATTGTGCTATTTATATTTAGCTAGTTTCCTGATGTTGCGGCCGCTGCTAGTAGTTTTGGGTGGGGGAGACGCAGCTAGAGGAACAGCGTCAGCACAACTCTGCGTAGCTACAATATAATAACGCTTTATTAGATTTTTTTAGCTTTATGTAAGGCTTTTTGCTTGCCTTTATTTAGTCTATTGCAAGATTTTTATGCGGTTGCAGCGTTGCGTTGCTGCTTTTTAGCAGCCCTTTACGCAGCTAGCTTTACAGCCCTTGCTTTTTTAGCCTTACAACGCTTTTTAGCAGCGTGTTGTTGCTTTGCCTAAGTAGCTTCTTGCTGCTGCTTTTTATATAAGCTTGCTGCAGCTTTAAAGTCTTTATTGCAAGCTTTTTAAAGTTATTCTTGCTTAGCTTTAGCTCTTTTTACTGCCTTGCGCACTTAACTTTTGTAAATCTTTCTTAAAGACTATACAACAGCGCTGCTATAATACTCTTTGTACTACTAAAGGTCTATTATGTATTTAGAAGGCTTAAGCTTACTTTTAATGTTAAGTTTTTGTTATAAGCTTGTGTTTTAGTTGCAGAGGAGCTTGTTGTTAACTTATAGTAAGTAGAGGCTTTGTGTGAAGATCGTCCGAAGATGATCTAGGTTAGTTCTCAGGAGGATGAACGAGTACTAAGAACACAGGGGTTATACTAGCACGATTAAAAGATTAATGTAATAGTACAATAGTTAAGAATTAAGTCTTAATCCTTAGATTAATTACTAAGTAGAAACTTATAAAATAAGTTGAACACACTAAGCTATAAGGGTTTAGTGCCTAGTGCTATATACCTAAGGAGTCCTATACTATCTTAGAAGTCCTACGTTGTCCTATGTGTGGGACTTTGTAGTACTTGTAATATATTATAGGACGTACGTAACTTGTTCTATAAAGGATTTCCGCTAAGACTGTAGGATTACGTGCTTGCTATAGAGTGGCGTTATCTATTAGTAGGCGAAGGCCTATCCTTTGTCTAGGTTGTCGGGGTCTCTTCCTGCCACCATCCTTTATACATAGTCAGTGTCCCTTCCTCCTCTAGGTTCGTAACACTTTGCAACAGCTGTTTAGCTTTAACTTTTGCTTTATTTATAACTGCAGCATTAAAAATTGTATGCAGCTGCTGCTAGCTATTGCTATTACTATGCTTCTTAATTTCTAGGCCTTAATTTTTACGTAGTAGGTAGTTATTAAAGCATTTTAAAACAGTGCCTATGTTTATTAGCTACACGCCTATAGCTTAAAAACTTTTCTTAATAAGCTTAAGCCTTATTATAAAGCTTTACGCTGCCTAAAAGTTTATAAAAAAGTTAGCCTTTATTGTGCGCTTAATAGCTTGCAATTGCTGCGTACAGCAACTAAGTTATAGAGTATATACTTTTAAAAGTAGTAAGAAAAGCGTAACGTTAAGCAGCTAGAAGCTGTAAGTTAAATAGAAAAAATAGCTAGCAAGATTTAATTGTTGTTATAAAAGTTTATAAGACGGTAGCAAAGGATGCTTTTTTTGGAAGAGAGCCTAGAATGAGGAGATGCTCGCCGCGGAGGTTGCACGCAATTGCAGTGTATCGTATTCGAATCGTTCGTATGCGGTGCTGTTCGAAAGGTGAGAAGCAGTAGGTGAGAAGCAGCGGCTTTATGAAGTATTGCAGGCTCCCGTTGCGGTACGTACGTGTCCTTTCCCTCTATCGCATTATGTTGCAATCCTATTACAATCCTACTATAATCCTATTGCTAGCTATAGGCTGGTAATCGCTGTTAGACACGTTTTAACTGGTGTCGTTTTTAAGTACCTTAGCAAATTTTTTTGACCCTAATTATCGCTCAGTAGTCTAAGCTTTCCTCCTAGAACTTATCCACCTACTGTTTGAATCTTGTTAACTACACACAATCTCTTTTTTTTGACTTTTGCGACTAATTAGTAGAGGGTAGCTGCTTTTCACTTTTTTGGAAACCCCATATTGACTACAACAACAACCACCACCTTTAACACCTTGAAAATAAATAAAAGTTTATAAAATTGCGCATAATATGGCCGCTGTAGCTGTTAAGAATTAAAAGTTACTATTAACAGCGAGCTTTAGCTTTAGTATAGCGCTAGAAAACCTGCTTAAGCTAGACAAGGCCTAGGTTGTTGTTGCTCTATCTTGTAAGTAAGTTAAAAAAGAAAACTTTATGCTTACTAACCTCTACATTGTTTACCTAGCTTAATTAAATCCTAGAGCTGCCTGCGTAAATAAGAACATGCAGTAGTGCCTCCCTAAAAGCGTATACGCAAGCTAGCAGCGTTATCTATTTTTTATTGCTATTTTAAAGCGCCGCAGTGCGCTCTTTTAAAGCCTAAGTTTGCTTTAAAAATGCTCTTTTAAAGCTTTTCTTGCAGCTAATATAAAAGCTCTTTTTATTAATATTATAGGTATTGCAGGCGTTAATCTTGTACTGCTGTATCTTCTTATAAAAAAGAGCAAAGTACTACTTGTACTTTTTTTGGCTATTAGCATTGTAATGCTTACAATTAATTCTAGCGCTTTATTTAGTAATAAGGTTGCTAAAATACTACTTAAGAAAGTAAGTAACTGTGAAGATCGTCCGAAGATGATCTAGGTTAGTTCTCGGGGAATGAACGAGTACTAGGGACACGGGGTGTACTAGCACGATTAGAAGATCAATGTAATAGTACAAGGTTAAGAAACAAGTCTTAATCTTTAGATTAATTACTAAGACAAAACTCTAAGTTAAACATAATAAGCTATAAGGGTATATTGCCTACTACTATATACTAATAAAGGTAGCGCTCGTGTACGAGCGTGCGCTTGTAGATAAGCGCTTGTTAATAATTAGTCACGTAGTTGCGCTTGTAGATAAGCGCTTGTTAATAATTAGTCACGTAGTTGCGCTTGTAGATAAGCGCTTGTTAATAATTAGTCACGTAGTTGCGCTTGTAGATAAGCGCTTGTTAGTAAGCAGTTACGTGACGGCGTTGTAGTTACCTAGCTGTAATTATCTATCTATATTATATAGTTCCTGCGGGGTTGTCCTCTTACCCCTTAGTCTAGGTTGTAACACTATCCTCCTCCTTTAAAAATTTGTCCTTAAATTACATAGTTGTGTTTATAAGTTTTTGTTAAATAACTAAGGCTTACCCTGCGTTATAAGTTAGGTAGTTGTTATATCCTCCTCTTACTAACGTTGCTTACGTCTTAGTTCTAAAATTATTTATACTAACTATCCTACTAAAGCTCCTTGTAATTATTATTTCTTAAAAAGCCTTATTTATTTTGTTATATCTAATTCTTATCTAAAGTGTACTAAGTATACACAGCTAGGTTAAGCATGTGTAAACATGTCTTAAGAGTCTTTAAATTGTACTTGTAATAAGTATTAAAAGAAAGTAGATAATAATAAGAAGTTACTTATAATAGTAATTTCGCGTTTGCTGTAGAATAAAAAAATTCTAAAACAGGCTAAAAGGCGTGCTTATAAGAAAGTGTTATGCCTTGCTTTAGATATAGAGATTGCTAGTAAGCTTAAAATAGCGTAAGAAGTTAATTGTCCTATAGTATCTATTAGTATAGCCCTTTCGCCTATAATATAGGCTACTATAGATTTAATTAATACTTCTATTACTAAGCTTAGTGTTACTGTATTAGAAACTAGTAGTAGTTTATAAAGTATGTTGTTTGTTTTATTCTTGCTGCTTAAGTGTTTTAATACAGTAGTCTAGTTATAAGGTTTAAGTAAGTTATTTTTATTTCTATATGTATGTGCTAACGTCCTTAGTTTAATTCCTAGTATAGTTGTTATATTTTTATAATATTTATTAGTAATTAGTTAGGTTTGTGTTAGGTTCTTATGTATTGTTACTATCTAGGTAGCCGAACTATTTAACTAGGTATTTCTTGCTATTATTATTATTCTATTATGTAAGGATTCTCTTAACTTTAAAAACATTATCTTCCTCTATTTTATAGTAGAATGTTTTCTATAATAGCGTCCTTAGGTCTGCTAGTTCTAACATGTTAATATAAAATCTTAAGTAAATTTTTGTATCTACTAGAAGGTTAAGTATGTATATTACTAGTCCCTTATAGTTAAGAATTAAAAATAGTCTAACTTTAACGTTGTTAAGTCCTTTACTAGGTTGTTTAGTGCAAAGATTCTTTGTAAGTAAGTATACTTTATCCCTCTTCTTTAGCTAAGGTGCTGTTTTTTATTTCTAGTTAATATATTAAAGGATTTAGCGTTAAGCCTTCTTAAGTGTCCTTTTAAGTAACTTATATAGTTTTTTTAGTTTATTAGCTATTGTAATAGCTACTTTAATTTTTAGGCTTAAAAGTATACGTGTAAAGAGATTTAGGTGTATTTTATAATTTGCGTAAAATAGAGTTTGTCCTATAGATTTTAAAAGCTTGTTGTTGTATACTATCTGTGCTATAAGTAGTAATAATACCTAATTATTCAACTATCAATTAGTATATATCCTTAAATATACTTTTATTATGTAGTTTATTTACTCTATTTGACTGTCTATCTGCGGATAACACGCTGTTAATAGCTTTCTTTTAGTTTTAATTACAGCAAGTAATGTTGTCTAAAAATGTAAGGTAAAGAGCTTGTCTCTATTACTAATAATTAACTTTAGTATGCTGTAGTATCTAATAATTTAATTATTAATAATATATATAAGCTGTACTACTATAAAATCTTTCTTAAAAGTAATGTACTCTACTTATTTTGTAAATTAATAAACTACTATAAGAATTGTATTATAAGATACTTTAGTAATAAGGTCTTTTAAGACTAGTAGTCCTGTAACAACGTCTATAGAAATATCTAACTATAGTATATTAGGTAGTTCTATTACTTATATTTCTCTATAAAGTGCGTATGTACTATGTTTATTCTTTTAACAGTCTATATACTTAGTAATGAAAGTAGTAACTTTATCCTTTATTCTTAGAAACTTAAAATTTCTTTTAATAAGTTCTCTAGTTCTTGTAATACTAAAGTAACTATATATTAAGTTGTTGTAGTGTTATCTAATAATTACTTCTTATAATTCTTCTAGTACGTCGTGCGTAATGCGTATTAATAAATTAAGTATTTATACTAGTCTTAATAATCTATTGTTATTAACCTATAGTATTATAGAGTTAGTTATCTCTTTTGTTCCTGCAATATTGTGTCTACAGCTAAGAATATCTACTCTTCTATTATTCTTTCCTAGCGTGTACATAATCTTAAATTTATGCTATCTTAATTCCTCTAACTATTAAACTTATTGTTATTTAAGTCTTTTAGTAGTTGTAAAGTTAACTAAGTTCTTATAATCCATAAATATTGTAAGTTCTAAGCAGCTTTTAGCGTATACTCTTTAATATTTTAGATAATTAATAATAGCTAATAGCTCCTTATTGTAAATATTATATTATTCTTCTAGGCCTAAAAACTTATAAAAATAATAAGCTATTAAGTACTATTTCTCTTTGTATAGTTAGCTAGCGCATCTTCTAAGTACAAGGTCTAATACATCTATTTTAAACTGTAGTAGTTGTCCTGCTTAGAATATATAAAAGTATAGTAGCTCTATGCTTGTATTCTTAAGCGTTTAGAAGGCGTTCTCTACTTTTTTACTCTACTTAAAGAGTACTTCCTTCCTTATAAGTCTTGTTAATAGAATAGCAATCCTAGAGTAATCCTTAATAAACTATTAATTAAAGTTTAGAAATCTTAAAAAAGATTGTATTTTCTTAACTATTGTTAGTTGTAGCTATTTTTTAATTAGTTATATCTTTTCTTTACTTATCTATACTCCTTGCGCCCTTATAATATATCCTAGAAAGGCAACTTTGTTTTAATAAAACTTGTATTTCTTAAGTTTTAGTTTTAAGTTAAACTAGTCTAGGCACCTTAGTACTATACAGACATATTTAACATAATCCCTTAAGTTCTTAAAATAGATTAAATATTATCTAAGTACATAATAACAAAGATATCTAAGTATACTTTTAATATATTATTTATAAGTTCCTAAAATATTGCTAAGGTATTTATTAACTTAAACAGTATAATAATGTATTTATAATGTCTATATCTTATTTAAAATGCTGTCTTCTATTCTTTACTTTTTTTAATTCTAATAAGGTAGTATCTGTCTTGTAAGTCTAACGCTGTAAAGACCTTAGTATAAGACAATTAAGTCCTAAGTTCTGTAATATTAAGTAGTAGACATTAATTCTTTACTGTAATATTGTTTAACTTTTAATAGTTAACGTATATTCTTAGTAGCCTATTCTTCTTTAGTATAAAGAGTATAAAGAATCCTACTAGTAATATTAAAAGTTTTATATAGCTTTTTACTAAATCCTTGTCTAGCTTTTCTCTTAATATCTTAAGTTCTATCTCTAATAATTAATTAATTAGTCTAAAAAGTAAAGTCTTCCCTTCTTCTAAGACAATCTTATAATCCTAAAGTTAGTATCTTAGTAAGGCTTTGCTATCTACTACTTTTACAAAGAGGTACTAAAATTCTTTATACTCTTTTAAGATATCTAGAGTTATGCGTGTTTTTAAAACTCTAACTTTATAATTTGAAAGAGCCCTTCTAGTATCTATTAAGTTAAACCCTCTTATTTTAAGGCTATTCTTAGTTAGGGTTTACTATCTCTTAGTAATATTATTAATCTTCTTCTTATCTACTATCTTAGGTTTTAAATACATAGGCTAGCTTGTAGTTACGTTAAGTCTATAGCACTTAAATAAGAACTTCTTTAACTTCTAGTTAATTTATAGGTTATATTCTTATAACTAAGAAAGTTTTAATATAATATTATAGGTAGCTAGTCTAAAAACGTCTAGGTTTATCTATTCTTAGTGTTCCTAGATATAGAACGTTACTTAGGTAACCTTATAAGTAATTGTTGTCTCGCCTAGCATAGGCTAACTATTAGCTACGTGTAGTAGATAGGGTTCTTGTTTCCTTAGTAGTTGTAGGCCTGCTACTAGCACTGCTTAAGCGGAAATAAAGTTAGCCTACGCACTAGAATCTACTAGTACCTATATTTAGTGTCTGTTAAGCTTTATTGTAAGCTTAAAAAGGCTTAGGGGATTTATTACGTTAATCTCTCTAGTAGTTCTAGGTGTTTAGGGCGTCTATCTAAAAAAGACAGTGTACTAAATCTGTAGAACCTTTTTGCAATAAAGTATTTATTATATTTAATATTAAAACACGTATGCCATAAGAGTTAGTTACACTCTTATGTACTAGTTCTATTCTTATTATCTTTCTGCTGCGTTATATGTATCTGCAGGGTCTCTTCTAGATTATTATATTTATAAAACTATAAGCTATGTCTCTTATTTTATATATGTCCTACGCATTTGTTGTTAGAGCAATTATACTATTAGTATTTATATCTAGACATTCTCTTAAACTTCTTAGGAAACTATCCTAATCTCCATTTATTAGAATAATAGATTATACAGTTGTTATGTATACATGCAGTCTATAAATACTTTATATGTTCTAAGTTACGTAGGTCTATCTAGTAGTACATATTTTTAGCGCAGCTATCTTCTTAAGCTTTATGCTGTTGTTGTGTTACTTTAAGTTTGTTATAAATCTCCTTTATCTCTTTATTTAAGAGCTAGCGTGTTAGCTTATTCTAAGAAGCCTTAGCTTCTTTAGTCTATTTTTATATAAAATTGTTATGTAGAGCCTTGTTAATAGTTGCTACAAGAGGAGGTCTTTTCTTCTGTAGTTCCTCTAGTAAATTAGCATACTAGCTATAGTCTAGGAATATTCCTTTATAAGGTTCTATAAAGACTTCTTTAAGTTGTCTAAGTTGCCTAAGTAGGGTGTTAGTCTTCTCTGCTAGATCTGTAAAGTATCTAGTTTCTATAAGTAGTAATACTTATGTGCTAACATTGTGTCTATCTTCTATAGTGTAGGTAAGGAGTTTCTATAATACTGTGTTTAGTTTCTTCTACTAGGGTTGCTTTTATATTTTTATCTAGCATTATCTTAGAAATGTTGTTGTCTAAGGTTTTGTTGGAGTATTAACACGCGCAACATGCGGGTCACCCTGTTGAGCAGGTGATCCTGGTAAGCTGAACACGTGACGATCGCGCTAGCGCCTATATATACGGGCTAGATCGTCTTATTCCTCTCAAGTAGTTATTGACCACTTTGTTAGGGCACTTAGTTGTTTAATACACTCATTCCACTCCTCCTAATTAAGCAATTGCTCCTTTTTAGCTCCCACAGTTATACGCCTAGCCGCTTAATTATAGTTTTAATTCCCACTGCGCAATTAGCAAGCTGTAAGGTTAACTATTTAATTAGCATTCTACTCTCCTCTATTCTCCTATAGCACAGCTAGCAGATTGCTGCTGCTGCTGTACCTCTCTTATTAATTATACGATCAACCTATTTCTAATATAAGCTACCTAGCTACCTACTAACTAACTAATTAATTTGTTGTTACCTTAATAATAACCTACGTTGTGATCCTACACGTAGCATCTTATCTTAAGATAGACCTTACTAATACACTGCTTATCGCCTTAGGGGTGATCCTTAAGGCTTAATTAGACTAGCTAACCTAGTTTGCTCTATTAAGGCTACACTGCTTAGAGAAAGGTATCTAGGATTAGGTTAATCCTAATCTCCTAGACGTACCCTTAATAGATCACTAGGAGCTACAGTATTTAGAACTACCTAAGGATATTAAGCAGCTAGTTGCCCTATTACCTAGCGCTAGCGCTTAAATACGAAAGGACTATAAGATTGCTTAACGTAAATACAAGGCTTAATTACTTAATACTAAGTATAAGAAGGATAATTATAACAAGCTAGTTAATAGGTACAAGGTACAAGCTACTTAATAGATAAGAAAACTTGCTAAGATTACTAATATTAAGAACTAAATTAGCAAGACTGTCTATCTAGACCTGCTTTTAAATGCCTTAATAAATATAATTACTTAAAACCTTACTAGCCTTTAAGCCTTAGTCAAGATCCTAAAGGAGGATCTTACACCTACAGATTAGAATACTTAATATTTAAATAGGGCGTAGTATAGATTATACTTTAATAAGGCTTGCTAGGGACAAATAGGCCCTAAGTAATAGTTTACTAAGTAGCAGCTACTATATTAATAAGCAATAATCTACTTGCTTTTTAATGTTGTTAAGCTGTTAGTAATTACTAATTTTTTAGACGCCTTAGGCACTAAGATTACACTAGACTAGTTACGTAAGAAGTAAAATAAGCTAGCATAAGTCAATAGCGCTTAGAAAAGCTTATTTAACTCTTAATTAATTTAGGAAAGATCTTTAGTATTTTATTATAGAATTAGTTAATTACTTCCTTTAAAGGAAAAGGACACGCAGTATTCTAAACTAGATCTAGATTAGGGGCAGCTTAATAGTCTACTAGCGCTAACAACTTAAAGTTAAACAAGAGTAGTAAGTAATTATACCTTTGCCCCTGCAAGGCTAGTAAAGGGCCTATAAGTAAGCACTTCTAGACACTGCGCAACTGCTATTAACTTTAAACTGTAGTTACTAGATTAAGCCCTTTTAGTAGTATACTAATTAAACTGTTAGACAACAACAAAAAGAAGATCCTTAAGTAATAGAATAGCAATAAATAGGCAACCTTACACACTTAGATTAAGAAGGAAGGCTAGAAGGCTAGTACTAGCGGATTAGCTACTAATAAGTTAAGTAGATCCTACCCTAGCTTATTAGTTTTAGCATTAATTAACCTAAAGGACCTTATTAAGGAAATTAAACTAAATATGTTTAGCGTAACTTTTACCCCTTATGCCCTGTCCCTCTACATAATTATAGATAGTAGGTTAGCAGTCTACCTAGTTAATACTATAAATTATATAGTACTAGGCACCTTTAGTAAATGCGCTAAGAATAAGACTGTTAAAGTAGGCACTTAAATTATACTAGTTACTAGTATAGGAAACAGGCTGCTTAAGAATGTCCTGCACAGCGAGGCTAGCCCTAACATAGCTAATTTTCTACTTACTAATATTAAGGTTGTACTAGGTTTCTATATTAATATTGTATTAAAAGCACAGCTTAAGCAGGCAGGCATTTAGTATTTAGGATATAATTATACCTTACAATTTAGAATAATTAAGAAGAATGTTGTCTTAATTAACTTTAAGTGTTACTTTAATTTCTTATTTGTTAAATACAAGCAACTTACTTATTACCCTACTTAACTACTACTTGTAAACGCTATATTATAATTAAGGAAACCTTAGTTGCGTACTAGCAATAAGGACTTATAACATTAATAATTAGGACACTTAGGATAATAAGCTATTAAAGCCTTAGTCTACTTAGCATAGAACGTTAAGATTACTAGCAAGAAGCTATTAGAATGTAAATACTACGCAACAGCTTATGCCTTATAAGTAATCTTACAGCAACTAAGAGAGAGATTACTATAACTTTTTTATAGGATTTTATAGGATCTGTTTAATTTCCTAACTAGTTAGCTACTTAAGAAATAGGCACTAATTATTAAGAAAGACTACTTAGGCAAGCTGTATAATTACAATATCTAGTTAAAGGCACTAAATAATATTATGCCTATAATTAAAGGCTTTGCCGTGAGGATTAAGAGGAAATATTAGTAGAAAATTGTAGAGATCTATTAGAATAACAATACTACTATACTGCCTTAGAGAGGGTAATTAAGATATAAGGAATAGGCTATAGAGAAAGAGATTGTAATTAAGACGCCACTGCTATATACTTATAAGCCTAATAGCTTAGTAGAGAGAGCTAGTTAAGAGCTAATTACAAAAGCTATTAAGATGCGCACAAGTGCTAATCTACTAGCTAAGCTTTAGCTAGTAATTATAGATGCGGCGGCTTACCTATATAAAATAAGCTCTACTAAGATTTATAGCTACTAATCCCCTAACTAGGTACTTAAAGAATAGTTTAGGAAATATTTCTAATATTATTAACTACCTAAGATTAGACACTAGACTGCTAATCTACGCCTAGACTAGAGTAGAATCTATGCCTATAGCTGCTAAGCTTATCCTTTAAACAAGGAGAAGGCAGCTAGGCGTAATTATTAAGGATTTAAGGTTAATCCTTGCAGCTATATTAGTTATTTAGTTAGTTATTAAGACTCTAACATATACTATATATAGGTACTAACACTTAAATAGGTAATTAATACCTATAATGTAACCTTTAATAAATATTAATTCTATAAAGGAGATTGCAAGGAAGAGCTACTAAAAGATTAAATAATTAAGATTATAAAGATCTTTTATAATAGCAAGCTAGTTAATCTAGGAAAGGATTTAGACCTCTTGCTTATTTAAGGAAGAGCAGATTAGGATATGCAGCTAACTACTAAAGACCTTAAGAGTAATCTATTTACTATCTTAAGTAGTAAGGAAGGCCTACCTACTAAAGACAAGAGTAAATTAGAAGATGCTAAGTAAATAGAGTATAAGGCTAGTGTACTATTAAGAACTTGCTTAGATTAGTAGTAAAATACTAGTCTTACTACTCTAGAACTAACTCCTAAACTAGAGACCTTAAGGAGTATTAATATAATTAATTGTAAAGTTATTAATAGTTAAACAGCATTGCGTATGCTAAAAGGGGCTAATCTATTAATACTTAGAGGTAAGGAGCCTCTTTTAAATAAGCCTAACAACTTATTACTAGTCTAACAGTCTGTGCCTAAAGACTCTAACGCGCTAGCTTATTGTAATAGAATACTTACTTAGGTAAGTAGAATAGTAGGGCGTAAATTATCTTAAGATTTAAGATCTTAGGCCTTAAATAGCAAACAGGGTAAGCAATTATAAGCTTAACATTTACTTATAAAACATAGAGCTAGAATTATAGGTAAAAGTCTAGATTAGCTTATAAATTATTATCTTCTACTACGCAAGCTAGGTAGCAGGCGTAAGCGTAAAGATGTAACCTAAGATCTTAATAATTAACTAGGGGGTAAAAGTATGTGTAGTGTTAAAACATTAATTACAGATTATAAGAATCTAGTATAAAATAATTTTTGTAATACCTACCTGCTAGGTTTACAAGTAACTTAGGAAGACTAAGTAAGCTACAAGACTCTTAATTACGTAGTTATAGTAGCTTTTCTTACTAAGCATAAGCTAAGTAGAAATGCTTAACAGTATTACAACAATCTACCTAAACTACTAAGATTATAGAAGTAGTTGCTTTAGTATCCTATAAGGGCCCTGTTTAAGGATACCTACAGGAAGGAGATTAATTAGTTAAGTAAGAATAGAACTTAGACTAAAATATTAAGAGAAGAAGCAAATTATTACCTAATACTTATAAAGTAGGTTTAAACCTACAAGTTTAATTAGGATAGCTTCTTTTTTAAATGTAAGGCGCAGATTGTTGTAAGAGGTAATTTCTAAGAGAAGGGCTTAATTAACTTAACATACGCTACTATATTAGCAGCTAAGTCCTTCTAAGCAGCAATAGCTATTGCCGCTAAGAATAATCTAGAGATTAAGCAATATAATATTATAGAAGCATTTCTTAATACGTTAATTATAGTAGACAACTTAGTAATTTATAGGATGCTAGATAGCTTTAAGAAGCTAGGGAAGTGCGTATAGCTTAACTATACACTATATAGATTGCAAGACTTGCTACTGTTATAGTATAAAAAGTTCTTAGGATTACTAAGGAAGATTAGACTAATCGCCTTACTAGAGGAGCCCTGCCTTTTCTTTAATTAAGAAAGGAGAATCCTAGTGTTGTTTTATGTAGATAATATTCTACTGCTCTTCGCAAAAGATTATAAGTAGAGGGCAATAAATCTTTAGTTAAAGATTATAGACAAGTACAAGATAAAAGAATAAGGATTAGTTAAATAGTTTCTTAGTATTTAGATAATTAGAGACTGTAAGAAGTAAATAATTACGCTTGTGTATAATACGTATATTAACAAGATTATAAAGAAGTTTAAGCTAAAGAATAGCAGCTTTCTAGAGACTCTATTACTATTAGAGGAGCTAATTAAGAACACTAGCAAAGCAACTAAGCAAGAGATTAAGGCCTACTAAGAAAAAGTTAGATTAGTGCTATACACAGCTATTATGCTACAACTAAATGTTACTTACTTAATTTTAAAGCTCTTACACTTCCTTACAAACCCTAGCAATTAGTATATAAAAGCTATTAAATAAGCAATTATGTACCTCTATTAAATAAAATAGGATGCAATCTAATATAGGAACTATAATAGCCTAGACCTAATAATTATAGGTAATGCTTCCTTTGTAGATAATTAGGAAACTTTTTAATTATCTTATAAATACATAGCTATCTTATATAGTAGTCTAATATTTTAGAAGGCAGCTTAGCAGACTATAGTAACTACGTTAACTACTAAGGCTAAGCTACTTGCCCTTAAGCATACTACTAAAAAGGCTATAGCCCTTAAGCGCTTCTTTTGTAAGCTGTCTTTTAATCTAGGAGACGTCTAGACAGTCTAGTGTAATAATTAACAAACAATTAGGCTTATAGTTAAAAAGAATAAGTAGACTAGCACTTAATTAAGATATGTAGATATACAAAACATGTAGCTACAGTAGGAATTTGCTAAAGAATTATTTTAGGTTAAATACCTAGAAACAGCAATTATGCTAGCTAATAGACTAACTAAGTTGCTTACCTAATAACAGTTTAAAAAGTTTAAGTAGTTACTTAACTTTTTGCAAGTTAAGTATTTAATTAAAAGAAACAATAATTAATAAGCAAAGAATTTATATTAAGTAGCAACATCTATATACTAGGCTAAGTCTCCTCTTAATAGCTTATTTTATTAAGCGGGAGAATGTAAGCTAGACTATTAAACTAAAACTAGGAACCTAATTACAAATAAGTATTAGACTTATTATACTCGCTAGACTCTATTATTATATTATACTTAGCCTACTCAGCTTTAGCTAGCTTAAGAGCAATTTAAGCAATTTAAGCCTAAATAGCAAGAGTCTAGAGGTAAGTAGTATTACGGCGCGATTTTAACCTATTACTTCTATATATAAAGTTGTTAGATAATTGCCTTCTTACTCTAGCGTAATAATCGCGCTTATATAAATAAGTTATATAGCAATTAGGACAATAAACAGAAGAACAATTGTATAGAGTAGTAGAGGGTAACATTCTATAAGCAGCCTACTCTTAAAGCAGTAACTTTTAAGCAGGTTACTGCTAAGGCTACTTATATTACTGCTAGTGCTGCTAAGGATAATAAGCTAACTGTTGCGGCTGGTGTGCGGGTTACTAGACAGGAGCAGGAGCGAACGCAGGAGCAGGAGCAGGAGCGAACGCAGGAGCAGGAGCAGGAGCAGGAGGTTAAGTGGCAAAACTGCAATACAACATTTCTTAAGGACAACAATTATTAGCAGGAGGCTTCTTTATAGAAGGCTTGCTAGTAGTTGTAATTCTGCTCTTAATCTCTTTACAGCAAGTAATAATGTCCTTAAGTAGTTAAGCTTATAAAGCTTAGTACATCTTATTATTGTTTTATCCCTAAAAACTGGTTAGCAAGCTAAGTAAGAAAGTTAATAGGTTTAAGACTTACCTCTTTATCTCTATATATAGCTATAAATTGATTAGCAAGATTAATATTAACTAAGTAGTAGGTGTAAGATAAGCAGCTGCTACAGCGTAAGCTACTCTAACTGCTAGTCTAAACGCAATTAAAGTAGTGTTTAGTATATAAACTATTTAGCATCTTTTTTATACAGCACTTACAAGGCAGAACGCAAGGGCATAATAAATTAGCAGTAATCTTTAAAGAGCTATTAAGCGCTTTTTTTAGGTTAAGGGGGGCGCATTGCGTCTAGTAGACAGCTTAATAGGTGTTTATAGGCTAATATTGTTGTCTTATTGCTAATTGCAGGACGCCGCTTAAACAGTAAGCTACTAAGACTTTTACATTAGCTCCTAAGGAGCCTTGCCTTTGCGCTAGCTTAATTGCTTAGTTAGGCTTTTATGTAGATTAAAATTTAAATAAGAACTTAACAGCAGGCTTAATTTAGTAAGTAAGGCAATTAGCCTTTAAGTAGAGCTACTAGATGTCTTGCAGTAAGCAAAAGGATTAATAAGCAAAGGCAACTAACTCTTATTATCTTAAAGATTAGCTGCTTGCTAAATCTTATTATTAAACAAGCTTTAGCGCGCGCAACGCTTATACTTAGCACTATTCTTGCGTTGTTAGTAAAGGCTTTCTAAGCGTTAATTACGTTATTAACAACAGCTCTCTAAGCTGCGCTTATTATTGCTAGAGGTAGACTACACTAGAAAGATTAGCAGCTAATTAGTAAGAGTACAATAGGGCAACACTTACTATGTTAGTAATAGTAGTTAAGACAGTCCTAAAAAGCTTAGTAATTAATATTAGAGTAAGGTTAAGGACAAAAGTTTTAGAGAGGTAGTAGACGCAATGAATATTGTTGTGGAGGCTGCGCACTAACTAATTACGCAATATTTAAGGTCTATCTAATGTTTTAATATTAGAACTGCTAAGATTAATTAAAACATCAACAAGCAGCATCACTACAACAACAGAGGATTAGGCAGGAAAAGCTATAATTACAAAGGGACCTCTTAATTAACAACCTTAATTTATTACAATTGCCTAGTTGCTTACAGCTTATATTAATAGTATCTTACTAACCTAGGGGGTGTGTTAGAGTATTAACACGCGCAACATGCGGGTCACCCTGTTGAGCAGGTGATCCTAGTAAGCTGAACACGTGACGATCGCGCTAGCGCCTATATATACGGGCTAGATCGTCTTATTCCTCTTAAGTAGTTATTGACCACTTTGTTGTGGCACTTAGTTGTTCAATACACTCATTCCACTCCTCCTGATCAAGCAATTGCTCCTTTTCAGCTCCTACAGGTTTCCTCTAGCGTAATTATAACTATATTATCTAGACTATTAATACTTACCTAGTCCTATCCTCAAACTGTAATAGTAGGTTATGTAATAACATTCTATTTATTATCTAGATTATTATTAAGTTCTGCATAGTAAATAATATTAAGCTATTAAGTTACTTTACTTTAGCTTTAGTAGTCTTATTTTATGTAACCTTCTTGTTATCCTTATTATACGCAAACTTCTTCCTTCCTAGTCCTTTATTAATATTATTAAGGTGTATTAGCTTATAGCTATTAGTAGTGTAATACCTTAGAGTCTTAGGTACATAGTTTTGCTAACGTCCTTAGTTAGGGTACAGGCGTTAATGTGCCTAAGCGTCTATGTTCCTAAGTATACAATTCCTTAGTGTAGATAACTATTTCTCTAATATAAGCTTATAAAGTTTATTGTTAACTCTAATAGCTTTAGCTATAAGTTTATTAAGTATATTAAGGCTGGCTCTACTTTGTATAAGTTCTTATTATATAATAAGTTTAAGACCTTGTTAGTACATCTATATTCAAGCATTATTATTCTATTTAATAACTATCTTGTACTATTAAAATTTAGTTATGTAATTAGTAGTAGACTTAGTTTATTATAGTCTCTAAATCTTCTACTCTACAACTACAAATTCTTTAAGAAGTAAGAAAACATCTTTTATCTTAGCTTTAAAGGCATTTTAGTCTTTAACTAGAGCTGTATTGCTAGTATCTATAATAGCACTGTCTATATAGTGTTAAAAGATTAAGTTAGCCTACTTCTCTACATCTCCTTAAAGATACGTAGAGGCTAAGACTACTTTATTATTATTGTTAATCTTGTCTCCTTTAATATAGAAGTATCTATTAATCTAGAGGAGCTAAGTATTAAGCTTGCTATAATTACTATAATAAGTCTTAGGCTTATTAGCGCGGCTCATAGTACTCCTAGTAAAGGAATTAGCAGGTGTGTCTATAGTAGTATTGCTTATTTTAAGAGTGTTTAAAGTGTAAAGATTATCTAAAAATAATCTAAGTTAGTTCTTAAGGAATAAATAAGTACTAAAAATATAAGATGTACTAGCACAATTAGAAGATTAATATAATAGTATAAGGTGTGTTAGCACGATTAGAAAATTAATATAATAATATAAGAGTTAAAAAATAAGTTTTAATCCTTAGATAAATTACTAAAGTAAAACTCTAAGTTAAACATAATATGCTATAAGGGCATATTGCCTACTACTATATATATAAGGAGTTCTAGAGATCTTATAGTGTACTATAGTCCTATTTATCTTAAAGTCTATCTAGGACTTTCTAGGATTCTAAGATATCTATAGTCCTAAAGGTCCTAAAGCCTAGCTAGGACCTTCTAGAATTCTAGGACTCTAGGACTAGCTACATAATCTTCTTATTACCTAATTCCTAGGTCTGTGTTATTAGTTGTTAGTACTTAAAGTAGTAGTGCCCTACTCTAAGCCTTAGGTTATAACACTTTTCTCTTAATATCTTAAGTTCTATTTCTAATAGTTAATAAATTAGTCTAAAGAGTAGAGTTTTCTCTTCTTCTAGAATAGTTTTATAATCCTAAAGTTAGTGTCTTAGTAAGGCTTTACTATTTACTACTCTTATAAAGAAGTACTAAAATTCTTTATACTTTTTTAAGATATTAAGAGTTGTACGTATCTTTAAAACTCTAACTTTATAATCTAGAGAAGCTCTTTTAGTATTTATTAAGTTAAACCTTTTTATCTCAAGGCTGTTCTTAGTTAAGGTTTACTATTTCTTAGTAATATTATTAATCTTCCTCTTATCTACTATCTTAGTTATTAAATATATAGGCTAGCTTATAGTTGCGTTAAGTCTACAGCACTTAAATAAGAACTTTTGAAACTTCTAGTTAATTTATAAGTTATATTTTTATAACTAAGTGTAAGGGTGCGTTGGTTTGACCAAAGATGCAAGGTAAACAGTGAATGAATTAGATACAGAACTATAGAGAGACTACGTAGGTTTTTATATCCAATCCAGATAGTTAGGACTAACCAAGGTTAGGACTAACTAAGGTTATTAGAGGTCGCCGGTTTAGCTAACAGTTAGCGTAACTAGTGCGGCCGATAGTCAGCAGCTAGTGCTGAGGTGCTAATGCTAAGGTAAGAAAAGCTAACAAAGGCTACAGGCCAAGTACTAAAGGACATTAAGGCTTTAGCCTTTTACAATACCCTCCTCCTAAAAAAAATAGTAGGAGTAGTAATCTTGTTACCTAGAGTTCTACTCTTCTAGGGCTTCCGTATCTTTTAGATTAATAGCTAGTTCTTAGGTTAGATCTAGATATCCTAACTATTTAACTAAGTACTGCTTTTTTCTTCCTCTCCCTCTTTCCTCTAATAGGGTCTCTACTAGGTATTCTTCTCTATCCTCTGTCTTAATTAGTAGAGGTTCATTGTCGTCTATAGGCTGGCTTAGTAGAGGGTCTAAGGACGCTAGTCTAAGGTTATTAACATTAAATACTAGGTAAATCTAGCTAGGAGTATTTAATTTAACTGCGTTTAGTCTAATAACCTTAAGTACCGTGTACTTTAGATTTTTCTAGTTAAGTTTTCTGCTAGGCCTTTTTGTTTTGTAGTAGTTGCCTCGTTTTAACTATATCTTATTGCCTATTTTAAGCTAAAGTAATTAGTACCTCTTCTTATTTACCTACTTTTGATATTCTTGTTAACTTTCTCTTATTATAGCTTGTGCAAGCTTAATACTTTGTTATAGTTTATTAATAATATTTTCTACTTTTTAATAGTCCTCTTGTATTCTCCTTAGAAGTTGTTGTTAAGGGCTATGCTTAGTTGCAATTTATAGAGGATCTACCTTATAGCCGTATTGTAGGAAGAAAAGAGACATCTTAGTAGACTAAGCTTACCTTGCTATAACTGCAATCTTAGCTATCTCTAAGTTGCTTTTCTAATTTATTTAATCCTAATTGTAGAAGGCTTATAAATAAGCCTATACTATAAAGTTTAATCTTTCTGTAGACCTATTAGTTTTAGGATAGTATCTAGAAGATAAGTGTTACTTAATTTCTAATAACTTACAAAGCTTAATCTAAAAATAGTTAACAAACTGTATACCTCTATCTAAAGTAATATAGTTTAGTAACTAATAGTAAGCTACAATAGAGTTAATAAAAGCTTTAGTAATACTTTCTATAGTAATATTCTTAAGGCCTATTAGGACAACGTCCTTGCTAAGCCTATCTATAACTACTATAAGGTTTGTACAGCTTTTGCTTTCTAGTAACCCTATAATAAAATCTATAGAAATTTCTTTCTATATTTACTTAGGTATAGGTAAAGGTTTTAGTAAGCCTTATAAGCTATCTCTCTAAGGTTTTGTTCTTCTACACACTAAGCAGTTCCTTATATACCTTCCAATACTTTTACTAATAGAGAGCTAAAAGTATTCTCTTGTAATAGCTTAATAGGTAATATTCCTTCCTAGATAGCCTAAAGCTCTAGAACTGTAGATTTTGTAGATAATTCTAGTTCTTAAAGGTTTATTATTAGGTACCTATTTTTAATCTTAGTATAGAAGGTTTCTAGAATTATCTAGTTAGCATTTAGAAATAGAAAGTTTAAGATCTAAAGCTGTAGGAAATTGTTATTTACTATCCCTTACAGCTTTCTAGGCTATTTAGTAAGTTTTATCCTCTTTTTTAGCTTTATCCTATAGATCTTCTAGATCTAATTGCTCCTAGAGTAATTCTAGTACTGCTGCTAGATAGCTATTGCAGCTAAAGGTTCTAAGCACCTCTTCTTCTTCTAGTTCTTTGTTAGTAGCTGTAGTTGTAGGTTTAAATACTTGTAGAAACCTCCTAGAAATCCTAGTATCCTAGTTGTTTACTAGCATATCTTTTGTCTCCTAGATAAAGTATTAGCCTTAGAGTTATTAACTCTAAGCCTGTAGGATATTTCTATGTTAGGAAACTTTCCTAAAAATTAAGCCTATCTTATTTATCTCTTGCTAAGCTGTCTAGGCTTACTAAAATATTTAAGGTTTTTATAGTCTGTAATAACTATAAACTTCTTTAAAGATTGTAGCTTAGCATCCTACTTAGATAAGTAGGAGATAACTGCTAGTAATTCCTTATTATGTATCTTGTAATTGCTTTGCGTGCTAGTCATCATTTTTAAATAATAAGCTACTAGGCGTAAGCTTCCTTTATTATTGTATTGTAAGAGGACTCCTGCTACTACATATCTAGAAGAGTCTGTGTCTAAAATTGTTTCTCTGTCAGGATCCTATTAAGCTAGTACTAGCTTAGTAATTAATGACTCCTTAAGCTTATTAAAAGCTTTTTACTTAGTTTTTTTCTATCAAGAGGAGATGTTACTAGTAAGCCTTAAAAGAGGAGCTACTATCTCTAAGTAGTTCTTAATAAATTGTTAATAGAAGTTTGCAAAACTAAGAAAACTACATACTTCTTTAACGTTTGTAGGCACCTGCTAATCTCTAATTACTTTTACTTTCTTAGGGTCTATTTAAAGTCCTTTTCTAGCCTTAATTATAAATCTAAGGTATTTTGTACTCTGTACGTTAAATTTACATTTCTAGATATCTAAAGGTAATCTAGCCTTGCCTATAGCTTCTAAAACCTTATTTATATTATGTTAGTGTTCTTTAAGCGTGCTATTAGTGTAAATTAATACGTCGTCTAGGTAGGCTAAGCAAAAATCGTTAATATACTCGCGGAGGGTCTAATTAATATAGCGTTAAAAGGTACTAGAAGCGTTTGCTATACTAAATAAAGTAACTAGCTACTTATATAACCTAAATCTAGTATTAAAAGTTATTTTCTACTTATCTCCTGTATTAATCCTAATCTTATAGAAAGCTACAGAAACGTTAATCTTTGTAAACTATTTAGCTTTTGCAATATTGTTAAGAGTTTCCTAAATTAAAGGTAAAAGATAATAACCTTTCTTTGTAATAGCGTTTGGGGCTTAGTAATTAATACAGAAACGTAATCCTCCTCTAGGTTTCTTAGTAAAAAGGATAGGGGAGGAGGCAGGAGAGCTACTAGCTCTAATCTATCCTTTATTAAGTAGAGAAATAAGCTTCTTTTGTAATACTAGGAGTTCTAGGCGGCTTATACTATATAGAGATCCCTAGGGAGCCTCTTTTTCTTTGCCTTTATTATCTTTCTCTAGTTTAATGCGGTGATCTACTTTAGATCTGCGTAAAGGAGGTAGTGCAGAAGCAGTTTTTAGATTAAAAATCTAAGCTAGGTGTTAATAAGCCTTAGGGAGTAAAGGTAGGACCTCTACTTTCTTCTTAGGAGCTAGGGCTTTTTTAATATCCTTAAGAGAAGCAGTAAAAGTCTAAATAGACTTATCTTTTTTTGCCTGCTTAATATAGGAGTAATAAGCTGTTACGCTTATTTATTTTAATCTCTAGTCGCCTTTAATAGGGCAATCCTTAGTGCTAAGTAACTTAATCCTTTAGCTAGAAAAATAGATGTAAATTGTTTTTCTAGAAGGAGCAATAGTAACCTCTCTTCTATTTATCTAGGGCCGTCTAAGTATTAAATTATAACTAGGGTGTGTAGGGGCTACATAACCCTAAATAGTATCCGTATAGCCTTTAATATTAATGTCTAACCTAACAACTTTGTTAATAGTTCTAGGTTATCTATAACTCCTTCTAATCTCCTAGGAGAAATAGAAATGCACTATAAGTTGGCGTTCTTAATAAGTTAAGAGCTAATAAACGAGTATTCAAGGTTTCCTGTATTAATTAAAGTAGACGCGAAAGTGTAACAATTTACTAGCGCCTTTAAAGTAATTCTATTACTACTTATATTCTTTTTAAAGTTTGCCTACTCCTTAACTAAGTTATCCTTACTTATTAAAGGCTCCTGCTAGTAACTTTAAACAGGAGCTACTCTTTTTCTAAATCTAAGTTCTTATTTAAGCTTCTCTTGCTAGGCTTATTATCTTTCTTAGAGTTAGAAGACTTAACTAAAGTCTTTTTCTCTTTTTTAGAAGATTTCTTATTCTCTATATAATATGTAGATAAATAGCCCTTCTATTTGCAGTTAAAATAGCGTCTTTCTCTGTACAACTATTCTAACTCCTAGCTACTAAACTGTTAAGGTTTAGCAGTTCTTCCTGTGTATTCTATCCCTTCTATCTAGTTTCCTTTTAAAGGAGAAGGAGGAGGAGAAGTTCTCCTAGATTTATACTCCTTAGGCTTGTTGTCTCTGCCTTTAGAGTACTCCTCTATTCTATAGAGGTGATTAGCAATCTCTATTGCTTTGTTTTGCAGGCTATCTAAATCCTTATAAGTAATACCTACAAGTTTGTCTTAAAGTTTCTAAATAAGGCTTTTTTAGAAAAGCATTATCCTTATATCCTCGTCTAAACTACTATTAGATAATAGTAGTTATTTCTAAAATTCTATAATGTATTTGCGTATGCTTTTCTTGCCTGAGCTTATAGACTAGAGCTTGTTCTTAGCTCTCTCTGCACTATAGGGATCTCTAAACATTTAATTAAAGAAGTTTAATAGTTTATTAAAGTTTTATAAATTAGAAATTCCTATTTAGTTAAGGAAAGGCAGAGTAAGGGCTACAGCTAAGCCTTTTAATTAACTAAAGGCGTAGTTACAAGTCCTTTTATCCGTGTTAAAATCTTCCTTATTATTTTCTACCTTAGCAGTAAGCTGTTGTTAAAAAATTTAGTACATCTTTCTATTTCTGTTAAAGGTATTAAGATCTAGTTGTTTAAAACGCCTAGGCGTTTGTTAATTTCCTAAGGCAGCTAATAAGGTAGGTAACTAAGGTAGAGGTTGTTATTCTACTTTAGGCTCCCTTTGTTGTTGCAATGTTGTGCCTATAGCTTCTTAAGCTTAGAAAGCTTCTTGTACTTTTGTAGAGGTAGCTATCTTATCTAGGCCCCCTGCTCTACAAAGTCCCTCTAAAGTAGTCTCTACTTTAGGTTTGCTTACACTATCTTAGTATAATTCTGCTATCCTTACAACTAAAAAAGCTGTTAAGGGTTCTGCTATTGTATTTGTAAGTACTTGCTAGTACTCTATATTGTTGACAGGAATTGTTATAGGTGCTACTACGCTTAGTAGGCTTATCTTTTGTGTAGGGGCTACTACGCTTAGTAGGCTTATCTAACGAATTTAAACGCCTAAGAGACTTATACAACTAAGTATCTCTTAGCACTTTTAGTCTAGTGCTTCTTCTGTTAATCCTTTAGTAGATTTAAACAGTTAACTAATTAACTAGCGCTCTAATTATTCAGATTCTCGCGCGTAGATATAGCTCTAGCTAGCTTCTCGTCTAGATATAGCTCTAGAGGGCTCCTAAGTACGACGTAGCTACGCAAGTAGCTAAAGAAAGATCTAATTCAATTGTAAGGGTGCGTTAGTTTAACTAAAGATGCAAGGTAATAGTAGAAGGTGAATAAATTAAATACAGAACTATAGGGAGACTATGTAGGTTTTTATATCTAATCTAGATAGTTAGGACTAACTAAGGTTAGGACTAACTAAGGTTATTGGAGGTCGTCGGGTCAGCTGACAGTTAGCGTAACTAGTGCGGCCGATAGTCAGCAGCTAGTGCTGAGGTGCTAATGCTAAGGTAAGAAAAGCCAACGAAGGCCACAGGCCGAGTACTAGAGAACATCAAGGCTTCAGCCCTTTACACTAAGAAAGTCCTAATATAATATTATAGGTAGCTAGTCTAAAGACGTCTAGGTTTATCTCTTCCTAGTATTCCTAGATGTAGAGCGTTACTTAGGTAACCTTATAAGTAATTATTATCTCGCCTAGAATAGGCTAACTGTTAGCTATATATAGTAGATAAGGTTCTTATTTTCTTAGTAGTTATAGGCCTACTACTAGCACTACTTAAGTAGAAATAAAGTTAGCCTATATGCTAGAATCTACTAGTACCTATATCTAGTTTCTATTAAGCTTTACTATAAGCTTAAGGAGGCTTAAGGAATTTATTACATTAATCTCTCTAGTAGTTCTAGGTATCTAGGGCGTTTGTCTAAAAAAGACTGTATACTAAATTTATAGAACTTTTTTACAATAAAGTATTTATTATATTTAATATTAAAGCATATATGCTATTAAGGTTAGTTATACTCTTATATACTAGTTTTATCCTTATTATTCTTTTACTGCGTTATATACATCTATAAGGTCTCTTCTAAATTATTATATCTACAAAAGTATAGGCTGTGTCTTTTATTTTATATATATACTACACATTTGTTATTAGAGCAATTATACTATTAGTATTTACATCTAAGTATTCTATTAAATTTCTTAAGAAACTATCTTAATTTACTTTTATTAGAATAATAGATTATGCAGTTATTATATATATATATAGTTTATAAATACTTTGCATATTCTAGGTTATTTAGGTCTATTTAGTAGTATATATCTTTAGTATAGCTATTATCTTAAGCCTTACACTATTATTATATTACCTTAAGTTTATTATAAATCTCCTTTATTTTTTTATTTAAGAGCTAGCGTGTTAGCCTATTCTAGGAAGCCTTAGCTTCTTTAGTCTATTTCTATACAAAATTATTATATATAGTCTTATTAATAGTTACTACTAGAGTAAGTCCTTTCTTCTGCAATTCCTCTAGTAAATTAGCATACTAGCTATAGTCTAGAAATAATCTTCTATAGAGTTTTATAAAGATCTCTTTAAGTTGTCTAAGTTGCTTAAGTAAAATATTAATCTTGTTTACTAGATTTGTAAACCATCTAGTCTTTATAAGTAGTAGTACCTATATGCTAATATTGTGTCTATTATCTATAGTATAAGTAAGAAGTTTCTATATATACATAGGAACTATCTTCTTATTATATACTACTAGATCTTCCTTTGTAATTAGTATAGCTAGTTAATAGCTTTTCTAAAACTTAGCTATCTTGCTATATTTAGTTTCTTTTACTAGGGTTGCTTCTATATCTTTGTCTAGCACTATCTTAGAAATGTTATTATCTAAGGCTTCTTCTAGCGTAATTATAACTATGTTATCTAGACTATTAATACTTACCTAGTCTTATTCTTAAACTGTAATAGTAGGTTGTATAATAATATTTTATCTATTGTCTAGATTTTTATTAGGTTCTAAATAATAAATAATATTAAGTTCTTAAATTACTTTAATTTAGCTTTAGCAGTCCTGTTTTATGTAACCTTCTTTACTATATTTAAAATAAGTAACTTTCTTATTACTCTTATTATGCGTAAACTTCTTTCTTCTTAGTCCTTTGTTAATATTATTAAGGTGTATTAGCTTGTAGCTATTAGTAGTTTAATGCCTTAGAGTCCTAGGTACATACAGAGGGGTGACAAAAAAAAGATGTCAAAAAAGTTATAGTTTTCAAAGCTTTATATTTCTACAACCAGAAGGGCTATTTCTAAAATAGTGAGTAATTTGGAAAGCCAAGATCTTCTTTTTCAAATTAGGCTACTTAGTAAGCTGCTTAGTAAGCATTTTTGCGCTCAACTTTAGCAGTAAAAATAAAGATAAAAGAACTTAAGAATAAATAACAAAATAACTTTTTTTTAAAGATGTAAAAATCGCTATTAAGTATATATATTAAATAATACTAGTTAAGCTCATTTGTGTGTAAGTTTGAAGGTAAGTGTTAAAAAAACTATTAAGTAGTAATTAAGAGCTTGTTTTTAGGGTTTTTTCTAAATAAATAACAAAGAAAGCTTACTAATATTTAGTATACTAGCCTTTAGCTTCCTTAACGTCCAAATAATGCCTTAGTAAAAATAGACTACAATTATTAATCGCCTTCCAAGGCAATTAATCTTATTTCTTACTTTTAGTAGCCTTAAAGACTGCTATACTTTTTTTACTTTTTCTTATACTTAAAGAAGTAATAGGCCTTTTAGCTAAAGCGTTTTTTAGTAAGGCCTACACGTTTTTTATAGAATTTAGATCAGGACTATAAGTAGGATACTTAAAAAGTAATATCCTATTCCTAGAAAACTAAGATAAAACTTCTAGAGTTTTATAAATTTTAGCGTTATCCTATTATAACTTCTAGCTTATATAGAAGTTAGTAAGTTCTTTACTTATATGTTAAAAGATTGCTACTTTATAATTTAAATATAGAGTAAACACTCTTTAAGTAAGTAAAGGGGAGTATATATAACTTACTTTTTTTTATTGCAGGTTTTACTATAGGAATAAAGATCTTTTTAATAGAGTCTAAACTCCTAAAAGAAGTAGTAATTAGAGAGCTTTTAATTAGTACTAATTTAGATTTACTACTTATCTAAATCGCTCCCTAAACTTAGATAGAAATATCTTAACCTATAACTTAATTAGTAAGCATGCTAAAAATAGATTAGAATAATAGAAAAATAATAGAAATATTAACGTTTGTTTTAGTTAAATAGAGGTTTTTTAAACTTACTTGTGTTAGTTATAGAAACTATTTTTCTTCTATCCCTATTATTTTGCCGTGTTTAATAGTATTCTGTCCTAGCACTATGTCCTCGCTTAATAGCAGACTTGTCTAAAAATATAACTTTATTAAAGTTAATATTTTTAAGGTTTTTAAGTAATTGCTTAGCGTAAATATAACAATTATAAGCCTTTTTAGCGTCTAAAGGCGTCTTTTTTTAAAAAATGTTAATAGAATAGTTCTCTTTTTTTAAAAAGCGTTGTAAGCTTCTACTAAAAAGATTTAGACTATTTTCTTTTAAAAGACGTTAACTTGTCTTTTTAGAGCTTTTAGTAAGGTCTCTATTAAGCACTCTTTTTGCTTTATTTAAGATCTTTGTAGAACGACCTTTTTAAGGCCTAAAAGTAGATAAAGGAGCTTTTTTTTTTATTTAATTTAATAAAGAGTATTAGTAATACTTCTAGAGGACTTTTCTAGTAAATTACTAATCAAAGAAATAGGCTTATTTTGTAAATATAAAGTATAAACTTCTTGCTTAAATTAAGAAAGATTGCGAGACATAGAGGAGGTATTATAAAAAAAGCAAGTTAGGACAAACAAGAGGAGTTAATATACTAAAAGCTTACTAAGCTATTTCGTAATCAGCGCTTACGTAAGCAACCCCTATTTTTTCACCCTTTTATTAAACTCTAAGAAATTAAGATGTAAGCCTATAAAATGCTCTTACGTTATACGTATGTAAGCTTATTAAACTTATTTTTTTCTTAGCGTGTTTTTATACAATTATAAAAAAGTTATACTGAAATCTATTTTTACTTTTTTTTCATCTCATTTCAAGCAAGATTACAGGGACAACCGTGCTTACTAAGCAGCTTACTAAGCCACCCAACTTAAAAAGGAAGATATTAGCTTTCCAAATCACTAATTCTTTTGGGTATAGTACTTCTAGTTGTCGAAATATAAAGCTTTAAAAACTATAACTTTTTTGACATCTTTTTTTTTGTCACCCCTCTGTATATACTAATAAGGGTGGCGCTTGTATACAAGCGTGCGCTTGTAGATAAGCGCTTATTAATAATTAGTTACGTAGTTGCGCTTGTAGATAAGCGCTTATTAGTGAGCAGTTACGTGGTTACGCTTGTGGATAAGCGCTCGTTAGTAAGCAGTCACATGACGGCGTCGTGGTTGCCTAGCTGTAATCATCTGTCTATGTTGCATGGTTCCTGCGGGGTTGTCCCCTCGCCCCTTGGTCTAGGTCGTAACAGTAACCTAGCTGTTAAAGACCTTTTACTTTGCCACTACGCTAGCAAAATTTTGCAATATCTTTTGTATTACTAGTAAGCCTTGCTTTATACATTTTCTTATGTATTACACAAGTTCTAACTTCTATTATAAGTTAAGGTAGCGCTGCTCCTCTCTAGTAACTGCGTTTAGCAGCTGTTTCTCTTAGTGCTGCCGCAACAACGTTGTTTAGTTAATATTAAATCTTTTGCAACTTTGCAATATAAGAAATTCTTTCCTAGTTTACGTAATTTATTATTTTTAATTGCTTCTTAAATTAGATTTATGGTGGTAGAGTTATAACGTGTTGAAGTTAGGACGTTTGCAAAGTAGGTACTAGGGATGCGCAGGTGGCTCGGATGCCGGAATGGCTCGGATGCTGCGCAATTACGGTAACTTCCGGACTTGAGATGGGAGCGAACCGATTGTTTCCTGGTAGAACCAATCCGCTTGCCAAAACACTACATCACACACCTTCGCCTCCCATAGCTCTGCCAGCTGCGAAGACGACTGGTAGGTCATCTTACGGTGCGGAGCCCCTTGCACAAAAGGTAGGAGAAACGTCTTCACCCTCGAATTCGCCCGCTGCGTCCAGTCGCAAGGCGCCAACTCACCAAAGGCCTGCGGTCGCTCGGAAGGGGGTTGGAAATTTGCCTCTCTGCTGCACATTCCATGTGCTCATAGCCTTACTGCTTGGCGGGCTTCCCGTCTAGATCTCGTGGCCCGCCATTCGCCCGTTCTGCTATCCTGTTGTCGTCTTATCTGAGTGTGGCTAAGGGCCAGGTTGACTATATTGGTCTGCATTATGCCAACTCCCAAAGAAGGAGGTGGTTTCAGCACCTACGTGCTTTTAAGCTCATTATTAGCGGGTCTTGGTAGCCAGCGGGTGCGGGCACTGTCGCTACTGCAGATCACAACAGTCGAATGCTTCATGTTTAGTACAGTCAGCCTTCCCGGGACCGAAAAAAGCAACATGATGCCACGATGCAGCGCTGCCGGATAGCGTTATGATAGGAGGGCTACATAGCTAGTCTTGCCAAGCCCACCAGATCAAGTTTAATCTCTGCATCCGATTGGTCCACATCCCAATCACGTCTCTTTGCCGCCTGAAATGGGATCGGTGTAGATAAATCAGCTGCCTGGAAGTCGAGGACGCAAACGACCTTGTTGTAATTGGAGCAAATCCCATTGCTGATCTAATTTAGCGAGATTGGACATCCATGCAGTGATGGTAAAGGATGTAAGACTAATGGTAAACCTCTACTCAAACGCCATCTAACAATCTCCCTGACCCAGTCTTTTTGTTCATGTCATTTGCTCGAGCGGTTCTGGCTCCTACTTACTGTGGACTCAGCTCGATTCTCCCTCCGTGTTAGTGCTTTCTGTGCAGTACCTAACTGACGGTTGCATCGGCATGTGGATGTACAGACGGCCTACCAGTACGGTGGCGGCTCGTCCCGTACCCTTGGGACTTGAAAGGAGCACGCATCATGCTCGCTCACTTGATCCGGGTTTGGCAAGCGAGCCATGTCCGGGTCGAATAGGACTTGTGGAACCGTGGCTAACAGACAAAGACTGCGGGACACATTACATCAATCCCGGGCGATAAACCTGCATGAAACAGCTTCATTTGACAGTTGACTTAGTACCGGCCCCCTCATCGCCTCTACGCCGTTATCTGGATTCTCACAAGGGGCTGCAGATCGATTCCTCTCCGGCCAATCGCGCCATCGCGCCGGCTGTCTACGTTGAATCTCTACGCGACGTTATTCACATCTCTGAACTAGTAATCATGTTAATCTAAATTGCATCATGCCAAGAGCTGCGCATCTGACCCGCCTCTCACAGTGTCCTCCTCCTCTAAGACTTTCTGCCTGTTCCATCACCACTACTGCGGTGTGTCTTGAAAGCAACCTTGGACTTAGTGCCGGATCACGCTGTAGCACCTACCCAACTAGGAATCGAAGGTGTACGAACGCCATCTTAAGCCATTCTAGCGACTGACTACACCTTGTACCGTGGTGTAGGTATGTCGTTAGGGCACGAGATCGCCTTGTCGGTGGCTTCTCATCCTAATTGGAAGGTGCTTTTGCCTCCTGCCATTTCGTACTAACACCAGGTTGTCTACCAGATCTATATAAGAGCTACCAAATGCCCTTTCAGATCATCAGGCCACGAGTACAGCAACACTCAGCCCATCATTGGCAGTCTTCGTCGTCTTTCGCTCAAAAGATCTCAATCTTCAATCAATTTTTCAGTATGAAGCTCTCACTTCTGCTTGCACTTTTGCCTGTGGCTCTTGCCCTTCCCGCCCCAATCATCGTTCCCCGTGCTGGCACTCCTATTCCTGGAAGTTGGATTGTCAAGATGAAGAATGAGGACCTTCAGAACCTCATCGACAACGCCTTGAAGATCCTCAAGAAGGACCCTGTCCACGTCTACAAATTCGCTGGTTTCGGTGGCTTCTCTGCTGATATGGCCGATGACATTGTTGAGCTGCTTCGCAACCTGCCCGATGTAAGCTGTTCGGTCTCGGATACGATCCTTTAGAGTTCTAACATGGCCTAGGTCGACTACATTGAGCAAGATGCCATTGTCAAGGCCAATCTTGGCGAGTCGCACCTCGAGAAGAAGGCCTACGTAACTCAGTCTTCTTCTACCTGGGGCCTTGCCCGTATTTCTCACCAGAGTCGTGGTAGCACTTCCTATACCTATGACGACTCTGCTGGCGCCGGTACTTGCGCCTATGTCATCGATACTGGTATCTACACCGCTCACCCCGAGTTCGAGGGCCGTGCCACCTTCCTCGCCAACTACGCTGGCGATAATTCAAACACCGACGGCAACGGTCACGGTACCCACTGCGCCGGTACCATAGGATCTAAGACCTACGGTGTAGCCAAGAAGACCAATCTCTACGCTATCAAGGTCCTCAATGCCAGTGGTTCGGTATGTTTATGCGTATTGCATGGTTCAGATCTCTTGCTGACGTTTCGAAGGGTACCAACTCCGGTGTCATTGCTGGTATCAACTTCGTCGCCAACGATGCCAAGACTCGCAGTTGCCCCAACGGTGCTGTTGCTAACATGTCTCTTGGTGGTTCTCGTTCTACTGCTGTCAATGCTGCCGCGGCCAATGTTGTCAGCACTGGTGTCTTCATGGCTGTTGCTGCCGGTAACGAGGCTCAAGATGCTAGCAACTCCTCGCCCGCATCTGAACCCACCGTCTACACGGTTGGTGCCACCGACAGCTCAGATCGCTTCGCCTCCTTCTCCAACTACGGTACTATCATCGACATCCTTGCTCCCGGTGTGGGCATTCTCTCCACCTGGAACGACGGCGGCACTGTAAGTTCGACCCTGTATGCATATATTTAAATCAAAAGCTAATGACACAAAGAACTCCATCTCTGGTACTTCCATGGCTACTCCCCACGTGGCTGGTCTCGGTGCCTACATTCTTAGTCTCGAGGGAAAGCAAACACCTGCCGCTCTTTCTTCTCGTCTCACTGCCCTTTCGCTGAAGAGAAAGATTACCGGTCTTCCTTCCAGTACCAAGAACCAGCTTGCCTTCAATGGCAATCCCAGCGATTAGGCAGTTGCTTTCATTGCGAGCCTCAAGAGCATCTTGCACCGTTGACTGATCTGGTACGCACTGATAGAGGTCGAAGATTTGCTTCCTTTGTTTCTTATGAACTTTTGATGGTGGTGGTTGTATTAATGGCGCAAGTGCGACCATCGTTGGTAGTGGGTAGCATTAGTGGAAATACTAGTTGTCAAATCAACTCGCTCAGACTGGGCTGTGTTAGCCTCGCTCCAGACCCCCATATTTGAGATCGTGATCGTCTCCGGTGGAAGGTTTACGATGACAGCACAAGTACCATCTCCTCACCGCGGCGTTCGGGTGCGGATATCGATATGACAAAAGCAGATTTTGTGTTGCCATCCCTAATGTACTTGCGCTTGTGGCGTCAGCCACAATCCAGACCTAAAGCTACTGCTGACACTTCTGTCTTACATCACGTCACAAATTGTTTCGAGAGAAGTACCGTTGAATGTGCTGCGTCGTAGGTGGCTTTCAAAGGCGTGGACATGTGCATTAGTATAACGGTGCCGCATCGATGTGCCTTGCATTGTCTTAGCTGGTCTTATGCAGGGTCTGCCGATAACTGCATCTACGTAGACCAAGACAGTGCTTGTTTTGGTGATATTTCCTCAAGTTTAGAGAAGATCCGGCTTCCAGCAATTTTAATATATATGTCTGGAGGTATCATAATTGGTGACGTACCATAATCTTACGCTAAACAACCTTCTCGCTTGGCAGATCTCTCAGATTTTTCGTACAATTCCCCCTTTCTCCAACCGTTGTTACCTCGAGCGGCTAACGGTAGTCTCCACAAGTACCACACATCTTCAGACACGGCTAACTGCATGCAGGCCCTGAGGCTTCAATCTTCCCCGCACTTTCGATGCTATTTGACACAAGCTTGATCAGCATGGCCATCGGAAGATTCAATATCGCCCCACATTTCCAATAAGGAGATATTGCGGCTGAGGCTGCAGCTGCCATGGGGGCCGATGTGGAGACTCCCTTACGATCAAGCGCGCCATCAACGCCATCACCCAAATGCCGCTAACTTGTAAAAAACAACGTACGCGCTGATTCGACCTAGAACATGGCTGGATATCATGTACAGGACCCAATGAAAACGATAGAGTATGACTGTATCTGACCTGGAGCGACGCGCATCGGTGACTTTGAACGTGCATGACGTACTCGATGTGCAACCATATCAGCCACAATGCGGGTCAGCAACGAACAGAATAAAGCAGACCAAGAAAACATATATCCAACACCAACGTCGACTTTTCTGGAAATTGATCAGAAACAACCGGATCCCAAGGAAACAACCTCGAGGAATCGATTGCGATACTTTTCAGAGCCTGCAGCGAGGGCGCTAGCGCGCTAGAGAGGGTGAAAGGGTCACCTGCCCCCTCCTTTTTTGGAGGAAAAAATTTGCGTTTTCTCTTAAAAAGCTCAGACTACATGCTAAGGCATCTTAAGCTAATTAAGATTAAGGAGCTTATTAAAGCCTAACTAAACTAAGAAATTACAACAACTTTAAAAAGTAATAAAAAACAACTTGCTTCTAAGGACCTAGGAGGATTAAATAAAAGACAAATAGAGATAGAAGAAGACAACATAACAACGCCTTGCTAAGAAAAGTAAAATCTAGAGGAACTATAAAGGCCTACACACGTTTAAACTAGGAGTAATTTTTCTCTTTTTATTAGACCTATTCTTTAATACCTTATTAGAAATAAAACACTAAAAGATACCTTAGTAGAAGAAGCACTTAAGATAGCTAGAAACCTAGTAATCTAAGCAGCTAATTTAGCTAAAAATAACTCTACCTAGTAAACAAGTCTTTTAGACATAGTAAAAGTCTTTAGAGACTATACAAAAAATAGGAGAGTAAATAAGAAAAATACAGCTATTTTAGCTAATTAGATAATAAGCCTCTTAAACGTCTTAAGAGAGTTAAGAGAGAAAATTAGACGTATTAAGAAACTAACAAACACGCTTATCTAGAATACGCCTATCTAGAACACGCCTATCTAAAACACGACCTATACTACTGCAGCTACTTTTGCTACTATAGCAGGCAACAACAAAGATTAACTATAGATAAACATCTAAAAAACACAAAAACTAAAGGCTACTAGCCTAAATAACTACTAGCTAGTGCTAGTTAGCGAGACCCTAGCTGCATTTAATACCTTTAAACTTAGAAATGCCTTTAACAACGCCTTTGTAATAAATAGAGGTATATAATTACCTATAGTTGCCTTAATTACAATGTTTTCTAAGGGAAACAAAATAGTCACAACTATAATAGCTTTTAAAGCAAAATACCTCTTAGAGAACTAGGCTATATAGCAAGATATTACAACCTTTAAGGCTGCCTAACTTATTACGCCTTAGTTTAAGGTTGTTATCTACAAGCTTCCTACGAACTACAGCCTAGAAGTAGTAAAAAAGAAATTTAAACCTTTATTAAAGGCTTAAAAGTTATTAGCAACCCTTTTTAGCTAACGCCTAAGAATAAAAGAGAAAACTAAAACTTTAGTTTAGCATGCGTAGCCTTTGCAACAAAGGAAGAAGCCTAAAAGGCTATTAGAAGGAAGCTCTATATTTTAGGGCAAAGCCTTAGAGTAGAGAAACTACAAGTTATTAAGATCTTAAAATAATGCACTAAATGCTAAGAATTTAGTTACCTAGAGGCTAGGTGCTTAAAAGTAGCCTACTAAATTTGCAGCGAAACATACTATACTAGCTAACACATATGCAAGTCTTGTGCTAGTAAAGAAAAACTTTGTATTTACACTATATTTAAGTGTATTAACTGTAATAAACTTTATGCAGCAAACAGCTAAAAATACAAAATCTTATAAGCTAGGACAGCTAGAACTAATTAAACTAATTAGTATAATTTAAGTATTATAAATAAATGTTAATAAGAGTAGCCTTGCTACAGAAAGCGGAATTAACTTAGCTATTACAGTAAACGCTAAGATTATTGCAATACAAGAGCCTTAGTTAGTAAAAGAACTATATAAAGACACTAAGTTAATTGCCTATCTAGACTTTACGTAAATACCACTAACCTATTAAAGCTTACAATCTAGAACTCTATTTTATATTTAAAAGGATTTAGAAGTAGAAGTTAATCCTTATATTAGTAACAACAACGACTTTCTAGCTATTTTAATATAACTTAACACAAGAAAGATCTACGTCTATAACATTTATAATAAAAAGAGCCTAAGATAAGGGCTAAATACAACAACAATCTAATGACGCCTCCTAGGAGAGTCTATAGAATTATTTTTAATTATCTTAGGGGATTTTAATTGCTACTACTCTAGATAGAGCCTACAGGAGTGCACTTAAACTAATAAGCAGAGGATTTAGTAGAGTAAGTTAATAAGTAAAACTTATTTCTATTAAATACTATAGAAGTTGGCACTTACTTTAGAGCTTACATGTAAAAAAAGAGTGTACTTAACCTTACTTTTTTAACAAACAATATAGCTTCTAGTATTCTGGACTAGCAAGCTATCCCTAAAGTTAGATTAGACTACTACGCTATCCTGTTTAGTATTGTTAACTAAGGGCAGCTACCTAGCTAGCTAAAAAAGTACAACACAAAAAAAGCAAATTAGTACCTTCTTAACACTACCTTATAGGAGGAGATATCTTAAGTAAAGCTAGAGGACTAATTACTAGCTCTACTACACGCCTTAAACTACCTCTTAAGACAACTCCTTTTAGGCCTTAAACTCTTAGAAGAGAAACTAGATAAAATAGCAGAGGACTTTACAACATTAATTTAATAAGCGCTTAGAAGATTTACCTTTCTTGTAAACTAGAAACTAAAACTAAAGCCTTAGTAGACTAGTGATCTAGATCTCTTTAAGGCTATCTTAAACAGAACCTTTTAAGATTACAAGCGGGTAGCAAAAAGAGAAGATAACACGCTATACCTATAGAAAAGAGATTACCTGCTAGCTAAAAACAAGTACCTTAGAGCTATTAAGAAAGCCAAACTTAACTATTAGAAATAGTTCCTTTAAAACAAATTGCTTAAAGAGATATTTAAAGCAATAGCTTATATAAAAAACAACCTCTTAACAAGAATTCCTGCTATTAGAGGCAAAGAATCATTTAGAGAGAAGTGCTAAACCTTTAAAAAGGAGCTATTTCTACTACCTTCTTCTACACTAGCTCTATTACTTAATAACTACTAAGGAAACTATAAATACAAGTAGCTAATTCTATCTAAAGAGGAGCTCTATACTGCCTATTAGAAAATAAAAGCTAATTTACTAGGCCTAGATAGAATTAGCTAAGAAGTTATCTTAAAGGCATACAAATACTAACTAGGCATCTTTTTTAAAGTTTACTTAGCCTTGTTTAACTTAGGATACTAACTAAGGTGCTAGCAAAAAGCAAAAGGAGTTATCCTTAGAAAGCTAAATAAACTAGACTACTTAATCCTAAAAGTATACAGAGTAATCTCCTTCTTATGCTGCCTAGAGAAGGCACTAGAAAGGCTTTACTTAAAAAGATAAGGTGTTTTAGCAGAAACAACTAGCCTACTACACCTTACATAAATAGGAGGTAGGCTTAAGAAATTAGCTATTAATGCTATACTCCTCTTCTACAACAATATGTAACAACAGAGAAAGAAGAATAAAGTTACTTTAACAGCCTTTTTAGACATTAAAGGCACGTTTAACTATTTATCTAAGAATAAGTTCTAGAAAATATAAGCAACTAACAGCTACCTACCTGCCTCTTATTATTTATTTTTAAGGTATCAAAGGTGGTGGTTGTTGTTGTAGTTAAAATAGGTTTTCCAAAAAAGTGAAAAGCAGCTGCCCTCTACTAATTAGTCGCAAAAGTCAAAAAAAGATTGTGTATAGTTAACAAAATTTAAACGGTAAGTAGATGAGGTCTACGCGCTAAGCGCTTAGAGCAGAAAAGCTTAGACTACTAAGCAAAATTAGGGTTAAAAAATTTGCTAAAGGTACTAAAAAACGACACTAATTAAAACGTGTTTAACAGCAATTGCTAGCCTATAGCTAGCAACAAGATTGCGATAGAGGTAGAGGAGGTGGAGGTGGAGGAGGGTAAGGACACGTACGTTACCGCAGCAGGAGCCTATAATACTTTATAAAAGCTCTCTACCTACTACTTCTTACTTTTAAGATTTCCTACACTACACAGTACTGTATACAAACAATATAATGCTTAGACTATTCTTCTCCTTGTTTAACATAAAGACTAATAGCTTATATTAAGTAAAGTTAGACCTTACTAGGTTACTATATAAGAAGCTATAGTAGTAGATTACAAAGCCTGCGTTTACCTTTGTTAAGTAGCCTTCCTAGTTAGTTAAAGAGAAGCTGTTAGTGGTAGCTCCTATAGTAATTAGGTAGACGCAGAGGTTAAATTCTGTTATTTATTAATACTTTATTAATGTGTCTGGTATTATTGATGTTAAGATTATAATAAAGGTTATAAAAGGCTTGTTTAGCAGCAAGTCTATTAAATACGTTACGTATGTTAATAGTCTAGGTATAGTAATAGTATGTTATCTTACTAATCTCCTCCTACGCGAATGTAACCTTAGTAGAAAGACCTTGCAGTAGCTCTATAAGGAGTAAGAGCGTGTTAAAACAGCTATTAAGCAGCTAGAACAAACTAACAAGCAAGAGAATTTTATAAGTTACTTTTAGGGATAGGAGAGCTATGCTTAGATAGTAACGCTGTTGTTGTATATTCACATCTAAGTATAGGCGCTAGAAACGCCGTAACTGCAACACTGCTGGGATAGCGACAGAGACAACAGAAGTTGCAGTTAGCAGTAAATAGTTATTAGTAAATAGTTATTAGTTAAGAGGGTTAGTTAGAGAGATATTGCACATTTTTGTTTCTGTCTAAACATGCGACACACTAATTGCGTGCCAGTAATGCTAAACAAGGGGGCATAAGCCCTAATACCTATTGTTAGCAATAAATCTTTTTTTTACTAAAAAGGTATCTACAAAATGTGTGGTCACATTAAAAGGTTGTCTTAAAAGGCCGAAGCCACTGCCTCTTATTATAGACAAACTCTTTCCTTACAGATAGGCTCCTAGAGCTATCTTTTGATAGGCAAATAGAAGAACTATAGAAGGTTAATACTAGTACACCTTAAAAGAGCCTAGCTTCGCCTATCCTATTTCTAATTTACACGAAACTGCTATTCTAGTTAATTATATTAAACAACAACATATACTCCTTATCCTACATAGACGACCTTTAGATCTTAATATTAACAACATTTATAAGGAAAAACATTAAACTACTTAAAAAGGAGTTAGTAAACCTCTTTATATAAGCAAAAGAGTTAGCTATTCAGTTTAATAGCTTAAAAATAGAATTAGCAAATTAGAAAAGATCTAAGAAAGATATAAAAAGATTTCTTACGCTACCTACTTAATAAACTTTCTAGCTAAAAAGACTAGTTAGATAGCTAGGCATCTTCTTTAACAATACTTTTAAATTTAGAGACTACTGCTACATAAGGATACAACAAGCAAACTATGCCTTTTTCTACCTAAGCAGGCTAGCTAACATTAATAAAGGCCTCTTACTAAGGGCAATAAGGTAATTATACCTAGCGTGCATTACTAGTGTAGCTAACTATAGATGTCAGCTATTTTAGAAAAGCTAATAACACGTTCTTAATAGTTAGCAAAAACTACAAAACTAGGCTTATAAAAAGATCTTCGGAACTTTTAGATCCTCCCCTGCAATACCTAGCAAGGTAGAAGCTACTCTATTTCTACCTAAAGTTAGGCTAGAGAACAATATAAGAAGATACGCCTTTAGATCTACTTTACTAGATCTAAATCACCCTCTAAAAGCTGCTATTAACAACAACAGAGGAGAGCAACTTAATTAAAATTAAAAATCTATTATCTTAGCCCTCTTAGACAATACAGAAGAAATCCTACAGTACGCCTTTACTTTATAGAACGCTAGAACTCCCTACAAGGTATATATATTAAATAAGCTAAAAGACATTAACGCTAAAAACTATAAGAAACTACTAGTAAACAACAACCTCTTATTAATATACTCAGACGCCTTAGCTATAAAGGATAGCAAAGAAATTAGCGTAGGCGTTGCTTTTTATAAAAGAGCTACTTTGATTAAAGAAATGTAAGCAAATATAGGAAATAACTAGCTAGTTTACAATAGTAAACTAGAAGGTATTACTTTAAGGCTAGAGAAAGTAGTTAGCTTTTCAAATAATTACTAACAAATTGTAAAGGGCTGAAGCCTTGATGTTCTCTAGTACTCGGCCTGTGGCCTTCGTTGGCTTTTCTTACCTCAGCATTAGCACCTCAGCACTAGCTGCTGACTATCGGCCGCACTAGTTACGCTAACTGTCAGCTGACCCGGCGACCTCTAATAACCTTAGTTAGTCCTAACCTTGGTTAGTTCTAACTATCCGGATTGGATATAAAAACCCACGTAGTCTCTCTATAGTTCTGTATCTAATTTATTCACCTTCTACTGTTACCTTGCATCTTTGGTCAAACCAACGCACCCTTACAATTAAATTAGATCCTTCTTTAGCTACTCGCGTAGCTACGTCGTACTTAGGAGCCCTCTAGAGCTATATCTAGACGAGAAGCCAGCTAGAGCTATATCTACGCGCGAGAATCTAATTAATTAGAGCGCTGGTTAATTAGTTGACTGTTTAAATCCACCGAAGGATTAACAGAAAAAGCACTAGATTGAAAGTGCTAAGGGATACTTAGTTCCTCAGAAAACAGACGAAGGATAAGCCTACTAAGCGTAGTAGCCCCTACACGAAAAGGATAAGTCTACTAAGCGTAGTAGCCCCAACACGAAAAGGATAAGCCTACTAAGCGTAGTAGCACCTATAACGATTCCTGTCAACAATATAAAGTACTAGCGAGTACCTACAAATACAATAGCAGAACCCTTAGCAGCTCTTTTAGCTATAAGGATAGCAGAACTACACTAAGATAGTGTTAGCAGACCTAAAGTAGAAACTACTTTAGAAGGTCTCTGTAGAGCAGGTGGCCTAGATAAGATGGCTGCTTCTACAAGGATACAGGAAGCCTTCCAAGCTTAGGAGGCTATAGGCACGCTACAACAAAGGGAGCCTAAAGTAGAACAACCTCCACCTTAGTTACCTACCTTATTAGCTGCCTTAGGAAATTAACAAGCTTAAACGCCTAGGCGTTTTAAACAGCTAGATCCTGATACCTTTAACAGAAACAGAAAGATGTACTAAATCTTTCAACAACAGCTTACTTCTAAGGTAGAAAACAATAAGGAAGATTTTAACACGGATAAAAGGACTTATAACTACGCCTTTAGTGAACTAAAAGGCTTAGCTGTAACCCTTACCCTGCCTTTCCTTAACTAAATAGGGATTTCTAATTTATAAAACTTTAATAAGCTATTAAACTTCTTTAATTAAATGTTTGGAGATCTCTATAGTGCAGAGAGAGCTAAGAACAAGCTCTAGTCTATAAGCTAAGGCAAGAAAAGCATACGCAAATACATTATAGAATTCTAAGAACAACTACTATTATCTAATAGTAGTTTAGACGAGGATATAAGGATAATGCTTTTCTAAAAAAGCCTTATTTAGAAACTTTAAGACAAACTTGTAGGTATTACCTATAAAGATTTAGATAGCCTGCAAAACAAAGCAATAGAGATTGCTAATTATCTCTATAGAATAGAGGAGTACTCTAAAGGCAGAGACAACAAGCCTAAGGAGTATAAATCTAGGAGAACTTCTCCTCCTCCTTCTCCTTTAAAAGGAGACTAGATAGAAGGGATAGAATACACAAGAAGAACTGCTAAACATTAACAGTTTAGTAACTAGGAGTTAGAACAGTTGTACAGAGAAGGACGCTGTTTTAACTATAAATAAAAAGGCTATCTATCTACATATTGTACAGAGAATAAGAGATCTTCTAAAAAGGAGAAAAAGACTTTAGTTAAGTCTTCTAACTCTAAGAAAGATAATAAGCTTAGCAAGAGAAGCTTAAATAAAGACTTAAATTTAGAAAAAGAGTAGCTCCTATTTAAAGTCACTAGCAGGAGCCTCTAATAAGTTAGGATAACTTAGTTAAGGAGTAGGCAAACTTTAAAAAGAATGTAAGTAGCAATAGAATTACTTTAGAGGCGCTAGTAAATTGTTACACTTTCGCCTCTACTTTAATTAATACAGGAAACCTTGCATACTCGCTTATTAGCCCTTAACTTATTAAGAACGCTAACTTACAGTGCATTTCTATTTCTCCTAGGAGATTAGAAGGAGTTACAGATAAACTTAGAACTATTAACAAAGTTGTTAGGTTAGACATTAATATTAAAGGCTATAAGGATACTACTTAGGGTTATGTAGCCTCTACACACCCTAGTTATAATTTAATACTTAAACGGCCCTAGATAAATAGAAGAGAGGTTACTATTACTCCTTCTAGAAAAACAATTTACATCTATTCTTCTAGCTAAAGGATTAAGTTACTTAGCACTAAGGATCGCCCTATTAAAGGGGACTAGAGATTAAAACAAATAAGCGCAACAGCTTATTACTCCTATATTAGGTTGGCAAAAAAGAATAAGTCTATTTAGACTTTCGCTGCTTCTCTTAAGGATATTAAAAAAGCCCTAGCTCTTAAGAAGAAAGTAGAGGTCCTACCTTTACTCTCTAAAGCTTATTAACACCTAGCTTAGATTTTTAATCTAAAAACTGCTTCTGCACTACCTCCTTTACGCAGATCTAAAGTAGATCACCGCATTAAACTAGAGAAAGATAATAAAGGCAAAGAAAAAGAGGCTCCCTAGGGATCTCTATATAGTATAAGCCGCCTAGAACTCCTAGTATTACAAAAGAAGCTTATTTCTCTACTTAATAAAGGATAGATTAGAGCTAGTAGCTCTCCTGCCTCCTCCCCTATCCTTTTTACTAAGAAACCTAGAGGAGGATTACGTTTCTGTATTAATTACTAAGCCCCAAACGCTATTACAAAGAAAGGTTATTATCTTTTACCTTTAATTTAGGAAACTCTTAACAATATTGCAAAAGCTAAATAGTTTACAAAGATTAACGTTTCTGTAGCTTTCTATAAGATTAGGATTAATACAGGAGATAAGTAGAAAATAACTTTTAATACTAGATTTAGGTTATATAAGTAGCTAGTTACTTTATTTAGTATAGCAAACGCTTCTAGTACCTTTTAACGCTATATTAATTAGACCCTCCGCGAGTATATTAACGATTTTTGCTTAGCCTACCTAGACGACGTATTAATTTACACTAATAGCACGCTTAAAGAACACTAACATAATATAAATAAGGTTTTAGAAGCTATAGGCAAGGCTAGATTACCTTTAGATATCTAGAAATGTAAATTTAACGTACAGAGTACAAAATACCTTAGATTTATAATTAAGGCTAGAAAAGGACTTTAAATAGACCCTAAGAAAGTAAAAGTAATTAGAGATTAGCAGGTGCCTACAAACGTTAAAGAAGTATGTAGTTTTCTTAGTTTTGCAAACTTCTATTAACAATTTATTAAGAACTACTTAGAGATAGTAGCTCCTCTTTTAAGGCTTACTAGTAACATCTCCTCTTGATAGAAAAAACTAAGTAAAAAGCTTTTAATAAGCTTAAGGAGTCATTAATTACTAAGCTAGTACTAGCTTAATAGGATCCTGACAGAGAAACAATTTTAGACACAGACTCTTCTAGATATGTAGTAGCAGGAGTCCTCTTACAATACAATAATAAAGGAAGCTTACGCCTAGTAGCTTATTATTTAAAAATGATGACTAGCACGCAAAGCAATTACAAGATACATAATAAGGAATTACTAGCAGTTATCTCCTACTTATCTAAGTAGGATGCTAAGCTACAATCTTTAAAGAAGTTTATAGTTATTACAGACTATAAAAACCTTAAATATTTTAGTAAGCCTAGACAGCTTAGCAAGAGATAAATAAGATAGGCTTAATTTTTAGGAAAGTTTCCTAACATAGAAATATCCTACAGGCTTAGAGTTAATAACTCTAGAGCTAATGCCTTATCTAGGAGATAACAAGATATGTCAGCAAACAACTAGGATACTAGGATTTCTAGGAGGTTTTTACAAGTATTTAAACCTACAACTGCAGCTACTAACAAAAAACTAGAAGAAGAAGAGGTGCTTAGAACCTTTAGCTGCAATAGCTATCTAGCAGCAGTACTAGAATTACTTTAGGAGCAATTAGATCTAGAAGATCTATAGGATAAAGCTAAAAAAGAGGACAAAACCTTCTAAATAGCCTAGAAAGCTGTAAGGGATAGTGAATAACAATTTCCTATAGCTTTAGATCTTAAACTTTCTATTTCTAAATGCTGACTAGATAATTCTAGAAACCTCCTATACTAAGATCAAAAATGGGTACCTAATAATAAACCTCTAAGAACTAGAATTATCTACGAAATCCACAGTTCTAGAGCTTTAGGCTATCTAGGAAGGAATATTACCTATTAAGCTATTGCAAGAGAATACTTTTAGCCCTCTATTAGCAAAAGTATTAGAAAGTACATAAGGAACTACTTAGTGTGTAGAAGAACAAAACCCTAGAAAGACAGCCTATAAGGCTTACTAAAACCCTTGCCTATACTTAAGCAAATATCAAAAGAAATTTCTATAGATTTTATTATAGGGTTACTAGAAAGCGAAGGCTATACAAACTTTATAGTAGTTATAGATAGGCTGAGCAAGGACGTTGTCCTAATAGGCCTTAAAGACATTACTACAGAAAGTGTTGCTAAAACTTTTATTAACTCTATTATAGCTTACTATTAGTTACTAAACTATATTACTTTAGATAGAGGTATATAGTTTGTTAACTATTTTTAGATTAAGCTTTGCAAGTTATTAAAAAAAATTAAGCAACGCTTATCTTCTAGATACTATCCTAAAACTAACAGTTCTACAGAGAGAATAAACTCTATAGTACAGGCTTATTTATAAGCCTTCTGTAATTAAGATTAAACAAATTAGAAAAGCAACCTAGAGATAGCTAAGATTACAGTTATAGCAAGGCAAGCTTAGTCTACTAAAATATCTCCTTTCTTCCTACAACACGGCTATAAGGTAGATCCCCTATAAATTGCACCTAAGCACAGTCCTTAACAACAACTTCTAAGGAGAATATAGAAGGATTATTAAAAGGTAGAAAATATTATTAATAAGCTACAACAAAGTATTAAGCTTGCACAAGCTACAATAGAAGAAAGCTAACAAGAACAAGAAAGTTAAGCAAATAAGAGAAGGCACTAATTACCTTAGCTTAAAATAGGCGATAAGGTATAGTTAAAACTAGGCAACTACTACAAAACAAAAAGGCCTAGCAAAAAACTTAACTAGAAGAATCTTAAGTACACGGTACTTGAGGTTATTAGACTAAACGCAGTTAAATTAAATACTCCTAGCCAGATTTACTTAGTATTTAATGTTAATAACCTTAGACTAGCGTCCTCAGACCCTCTACTAAGCCAGCTAATAGACAACAATGAACCTCTACTAATTAAGACAGAGGATAGAGAAGAATACCTAGTAGAGACCCTATTAGAGGAAAGAGGAAAAGGAAGAAAAAAGCAGTACTTAGTTAAATAGTTAGGATATCTAGATCTAACCTAGGAACCAGCTATTAATCTAAAAGATACGGAAGCCCTAGAAGAGTAGAACTCTAGGTAACAAGATTACTACTCCTACTATTTTTTTTAGGAGGAGGGTATTGTAAAAGGCTAAAGCCTTAATGTCCTTTAGTACTTGGCCTGTAGCCTTTGTTAGCTTTTCTTACCTTAGCATTAGCACCTCAGCACTAGCTGCTGACTATCGGCCGCACTAGTTACGCTAACTGTTAGCTAAACCGGCGACCTCTAATAACCTTAGTTAGTCCTAACCTTGGTTAGTCCTAACTATCTGGATTGGATATAAAAACCTACGTAGTCTCTCTATAGTTCTGTATCTAATTCATTCACCTTCACTGTTTACCTTGCATCTTTGGTCAACCCAACGCACCCTTACACTTTAGCTAAAAGTAGTAAAATAGGTGCATTAGGGCAGCAACTTAACTAGAAGAAATAAGCATTACTCCTACACTATAATAGGTCCTAGGACACTAAGATATATAAAGAAACGATTAAGTAGACTGTCTAGCAAAAGAGGCTACAAAAATAAACCCTTTAAGAAATAAGATAAGCCTAGCAGTTGTTAATTCTTAAATTAAATAATAGGCAAATATTAAATAGTTAAGCCTTTTAGAGAAATACAGGAAGAAAGCTACTAGCAAGAACTTAAGCACCTACTTAGTAACCTTTAAATAGAAAATAAGGAAACAGATACCTATCCCCTCTACTAAGAGAGAGATATCTAGCTCTTTCTTTTAATTAAAACTAGGTTATAGCTACCTAAAGAGCTATCTATTTAAGAGAGGAGAAGTAGATTCTAAAACTTGCCTATGCAATTTTAGAGCTACACAAGACACAGCTTATATAGTTCTTAGGTACTAACTATATAAGGATAGTAGAGCTATACTTTAGAACTCATGTACAGAGCTAATCTCTCTACAATATCTTTTTTAAATAGAAGCAGGCATTAAGGCTACTTTAGCCTTTATTTAAGAAACTAGGGTTGGTACACAGGCCTGGTACAAAGGAAACTCTGATAACTAGATGTAATCGCCTGTCTAGGTGACTAAGCTCTAAGCACCCCCCTCCTCCCCCCCCCCTTCTCGACCTTGCACAATAGGCTAAGAGCCTTACCTTTATTCAGATAAACCACCCCTTGTAAATTACTCAGAAGATAGAAAAACCACATAGATACCTGCAGGCCTCGGCCTGCACGTCTTATATAGCCCTTCAGGCTGAGAAAGGACGTTAAACTACAATAAAAAAAAGAAAACATATATTGTGATCGCGGCAAAGTAAACTGCGCATGATAACGAAGCTGCATGAGGGAAGAGATGCTCGTGAAGTATGATAAGCGCAATCGACCACTTGCGGCTCTGATTCACGACCCTGCCGTGCGGCAGCGCCCACCTAAACAAGGCTCGCCGCATGTCGAGTCGTACAGAAATGCGCGAGAAGAAAGTTGCAACACAGTTCGTTCTGTACATACTCAGTAAGTCCGATTTACGTCTATCGAATTGCCAATTTCGCCTCCAATTCTTCACTTTTGATCACCTATGTGCTGCACAACGAATGTCAACCTGGTAATCAGCTTGTCGAGATCATAGAATGTAGCGGTCTCCAGACCGATCCGTTGTTTCACGGAAAGTTTCTAATGAAAGTAGCTTCGTCAAGAAGCCTTAACCTTGGAAGATAACCCGGAACTGTTGTGTCGTGTTCAGATACAGGTCGCCAAAATGGGAACCCTTCGAAGCCCTCTGCTTGCGGTTGAATAAAAAGATTCGCGCAACTCTAGCATCGACGAAAACCACTCAATCGACGGGAATGATCTTTAGGGCGAGTCGCATCCATGATCGTCAGTTCTGCGGATTACGATCATCCAGAAAATATGAAGATGGCTACGAACCTGCTTCTACCGTTGAGACCTTCATCGAAGGTTTGCATTGCGTTTTACAATACGAGACCTCTGCATTAAAACGTATCCAGGGCGACCAGATACTCAAGGCCACCGAAAGAATTTTGTAGGGAATACCTCCCTAGGAACCACGAAGACGTAACCATCCCTAGGTATCTCTATATTTCTGGAATCGTGTCGGCCTTTCGGAAACGATACCTAAGCAAAATCCCTTAGCTTCCCCAGTCTATAGTCACGTAGGACACGTGTCACACATTCTCACCAAGAATGATGCCATACGAGCGACCAATCTACCTGGCTAATCAATACCCTTCCATAAAACAGGGAAGTCTGCATGGTCATGGTTCCGTTATCATGGTCTGGCCACTTTGTTCACGCACGGGTTAATGCTATCGCTGGGGGTTGCACAGCCTCATGAGACTTCTTCCGCTCCGTCGACACTTTCAGCGCGAACACGCGAGCCGTTGCATGCATATTTTAGCAATGGAAATGGCGCCTATCTGATGGCTTGACTTGAGTATCTGCTATGACGGCTATGCTAGTCAATATCGGTTCTTCGGTCGCTGCCTGAACATGCACCATTCTTCACCTTACACTAATCGAGATTTCATGCTGGCTGGCCGACGTTGTCCGCTGGGTCGACTTTCGAACAAATACGTGTGACGCTATTGACAAGATCGCTCTCTTTCTACCAGTCCTTACCACCTATGATAGGACCTGATATCTTAGCGTCGATCGGGTACGACAAAGACAACATGTAAGAACCCAGAGAACAACAAGCCATGTTCCACAGCGCTTTGAACGCGGTAACACCACCGGTATCGGTTCGTTATCAAAACTTGTTGGACCTCAAGTTCAGCTACTCGTACGTATAACACGACAAGACTCGCATTGATAGCGTCAAAAAGGCCTCATTCTGTGATCCACATCTCTTTATTGGAACGATAAGCTCCCGGATCACAAATCTGGTACATAAAAGACCAGAGAGTTAGAAAATTGAGTATATCCGACACTGTGCAGTCCGGTAGTTTGTTTAGACCATTTCGCTTCCCGTGGTCACGGTTCGCTCGTGCCGAATCTGGATCCTTCCTTCTGGTTGTTCGGGTGCCCTATACATTTCAGGACGATACTGTACCGTTCCCAGAGAATACCAACGCTCTATACAACCTACTGTATGATTTAAGCAATCACCAGCTTAAGACAAACTGACCACGCAAGAGACAGTCAAGGTGACGAAAGGCGAGATGCTATGGTGACATCCGAGAACCACGAAGCGCGATAACAACTCATCGATCTATCAACCGGAAGCACGAACACCATCAGATAACCGTATCTCCGATACTGCTGTTGGTGCTGTCATAAAAAGTGGGCTCGTCGAACAGCATGCCTGAACGTGGTCCGTAAAACGTCTCACTACGTATGTGCATGCGCAACGTATGGTCCTACCTAATCTTTCGAATTGCGATAGGCTGTTAAAGAAGCCTACCGCATTTTTCACTTGGGCCTGTTGTACAGCATTGGTGTTTAAATTGCAGCTCTGCCGCTGATGCAGGTACAACTCAACCAGCAAGATCGAACACTCACCATCTCTTCACAGCGTCCTTCATCTGTCCAAATATATCCACTCAAAGCAGGTCGGAGACATGTACACACCGCTACTCTTCGTTCTTCTTTCGTCTGCACTTGCTGCTCCACAGGCAAAGGCCAACCAGGCAGATGCCGTTATTGGGAAATGGATCGTGAAGCTCAAAGGCGATGTTGCCTCGCAAGCTGAAGATGTTTTGAGGGCCTCCTTTTCCACCACGCCCGATCACAAATACGCAATGCCTGGCTTCAGAGGTTTTGCTGGCAGTATCTCTGACGAGGAACTTACTCGACTCCAAGCTTCTGAGCATGTAAGATGCACACCTGGATCGATATACGCATGTTAACATGGTTAGGTTGAGTACATCGAGCAAGACGCCAGAGTCCACGCACTCGAGATGGTGCAACAGCTGAACGCTACGTGGGGTTTGGCTCGTATCTCACACACTGAGCCCTATCAAACTAGTTATCTTTACGATTCTAGCGCCGGTGAGGGTACCTGCGCGTATGTTATCAGTCGTCTTGCGATTCATTGATGTTTGCTCACTTAACGAACATAGATACATTATTGATTCCGGCGTCGAAACAGCGCATCCGGAATTTGAAGGTCGTATGTATGAGCGTTATGTCTTAATAGATGCGCGCTGACTCTTTAATAGGCGCCTTCTTCCTGGCAGATTTCAGCGGTGAGGGAGACATGGTCGACGGCGTGGGACATGGTACTCATGTAGCTGGTACGATCGGCTCCGTCACATGGGGTGTGGCGAAGAAGACGAAACTGCTGGCAGTCCGAGTGCTGGACTCTTACGGTTCCGGTACGAACGCTGGCGTACTTGCAGGTATGAATTTCATCATCACGGATGCAAAGGAACGTGCAGACGCCGGCGAGTGCCCAAAGGGATTCGTGGCCAACATGAGCCTTGGGGGGAGAAAGCTTCAAGCCATGAACGATGCTGTAAGTAACCAGTTCGCAGTGTGCACAAACGACATGTTCACAACAATCTAGGCCGCTGCCATCGTCGCATCGGGCATATTCCTTGGTGTCGCGGCAGGCAATGAAGGCATGCCCGCCGATTACTCTTCTCCCGCATCTGAACCTACCGTGTGCACCGTGGGTGCTACAGCGATCAACGACACGCTCATCGAATGGTCCAATTATGGTCCCATGGTCGATATCCTGGCACCTGGCGTTGAAATCACCAGCACCTGGCTCGGTGGAGGCATCAATACTATTTCTGGAAGCGTAAGTAACTTTCCTGATGGATGTGCCTGTGCGACTTGTGCTAACGTTCTATACAATCGCTAGAGTATGGCCACCCCTCATGTCGTTGGCTTAGCTGCGTATTTCTTGGGTCAGGGAGCGCAAGTGGAAGGGTTATGCGAGAGCATTGCTGGTGTCGCGACGAAGGGCGCGATCGATCAGAGTACGCTCCATGTAGGCACACCGAACCTTCTGGCTTACAACATGGCGGAGGGAACCAAATCGTACGACAAACGTACAATCCGGGTCGCGTAGTATCTTCGAAAGGTCTATCATCAGCTTGGGGTAAGATTCGAAGTCAGGCTACTGTATGTGGCGAAGTTGTAGGTAAGCTAGCCGACCGGGATGTTGATCACCCAGGGATGTTGATCACTCACAAATCTCAGCACTCCCGCACAAAACACCTGTTTATTTTCCTAATATAGTTACAACTGCTACTCTGTACATATAGACTAAAGCGTTTAGGCTACTATCTTAGCTGCTCTTCTTTCTACAGCCTTTTTCTTAGTATTAACATTATGCTGTGCCTTAAGAAGCCATAAGGCCAGTAACGTGGTTCACAAGCGAGTGACGCACCTAAGCGAGTGACGCACTTTTGCCAAGACCTTACTAAAACCACGACTACACACGACTGTACAGCACTGTTAACAATAGTAATTAGAAATTGTAATACACTATTCTACTTAGAATCTACTTCTGCATCCTGCTTACATATGCGCGAGTTATGTCCTACCTTGCTGCAGCGTCTATATTGTCTTTAAGACAATTTGCCTACTTTAACGCGTGCCTTCTTTTTTGCCTTCTTCTTATTGCTGTGCGTGCTAAACTCTTTTAAAGTTGTTAGTTAAAGACCTTCTTCTTCTACAAGAGTCTCTTTTTTCTATACTTGCTTTCTTTTATATAATTTACGTTATGTGGCAGTCTTGTTAGCTACTTTAAGCTTAGTAATATGTTTTTGCAATAATACTAAAGCATGCGCTATTATCTCTGCGCCTTTAAAGAGGCTTTTTACTGCCTTAACTATTAAAGTAGGCAAGCTATCTACATACCTTTAAAACTTTTTAAGAACTAGCTTTGTTTAAAACCCTAGTTCTACAGTATTGCTTAGGGTTTGTAACTGCTAGAGACTGTCCTTAAATGTAGGTAACAGTAGAGTACGCAGGCAGACGTTAAGCATTAATATAATAGCCTTTAAATTAAATAGAACTAAGCTAGCGCCTTAAAAGCTTCTTAAGATATTACTCCTTGTAATAAAAGCCTTATAGGCAGTAATAAAGCATAGTAAGAACTTTATTTTTATAATATAAGTAATCTTGTTACGAATTAGCTTCTTAGCTTAGCACTTATACGCCTTCTTTAGCAACGCAAAACAGCTAACGTTAAGTAGCTATAGTAGGTGCAAAAAATGTAAAAGCATGTAGAGAGTAATAATCTTCTTCTTTTTATAGAGCTAGTAGAAATTAATTAAGCTGTAGCTTTTATAACTATTAAGAACTAGCAAGCAGTAGCTACTATTAACTTTCTTCTTTGTATGCCTGTTAAAATGCTCTAGCTACTTAATACTAAGCTTGTTTATTGTCTAGCCGTTCTTAAAGACTGCAATTACTTAGTCTTAAGGTAGGCTCTTCTCCTTGTACTAGGTAGAGAGGTAGTACTTGCCTTAAAAGATAATAAAGGGTAGAATTGCCTACCCTGTTACGTTTATGCCCTAGATAGCTGTAACCTACTCCTAGTTACCCTGCTATACTGTCTTTAGCCGTCCTTAACAGTCTGCTGCTGTAACTACTAAGCTAGTTAATATTACGCTTAATATAAAGCTAGTCTTATTAAAGTTGTACGTGTCTTTGTTTTAGATGCTGTACTTAGCCTTTATATTCTGTACTAGGCAGAACTAGCCTTATATAACCTTAAGATCCTTGTAAAGAGCTCTACTATAGTTATACTTTTAATTAAACTTAACTTTAAGCTTAAGGCAACGCTTTACAAAGTTTGCAGCTTATTTCTTGCTAACTAGCTTCTGATTACAGATCTTAAGCAAAGAATTAGCTATCTCTTTAATATTAGTAAGCTTAAGCAGATATCCTTGCTTTACTAGCTTAAAAACATGCCTAATAATTGCTACCTCTTTAAATTCTTAAAGAGCTATTAAGTTAGGCACGCGATTGCGTTGTTAAGGCGTCTTAGCAAGTCGCCTTTATAGTGTTGCTTTAAAGACGCTATAGATAGCTCTAGCGCGTCGCGTCGTTAGTGTCACGTCTCTTTAGATAGCCTGTATTGTAAGCTATATATCTGCTTTGTTTAAGATTATTTTTACGCTGTTGCGTTAAGGTATTACGACTTAATTGAAGTTTAGTAAGGTCTTGGTAGAAGTGCGTCACTCGCTTGTGAACCACGTTACAGTAACTATAATTGTCTCTATATTTACAAAGCGCTTATCTAAGTTAACATAACCCTTTTTTTCATAGCTTTCAAGGCTTAAAAGCCTTATATTAACTATAAAGTTTTTTATTTTTTGTTTTAAGCTGTGCTGCTTAAGTTTTAACTACTCTAAGTGCCTTACTAGCTTTTTTTAATAAACTAGTAGGTTTTGCGCTTAAAATTCTTATATTTGTAAAGCTGTAGCTATGCTACAAAAACCTTACAGGGTTTTTAAGGCGTAAAAAGATAGCTTTAAGCAAGTTAAAGTTAAGTTTAATCAAGTAGTATAATAGACTTTTAGAATACTTAAAATAAGTTGACTACTTAGTTAATATTAAATAGATAGATACTAGCAGTAGCTAATTTTACTTATATGACTTTTTTAGTAATTGCGCGCTTTCTTGCGTAAAAATAAGCTATAATAAAGCACTTTTTTTTTAACAGGCGCTGCGTTATTAAAGTATAAAAGAGCCTAGATTTGCTACTAGTAAATTGTAAAGATCGTCCGAAGATGATCTAGGTTGATTCTCGGGGGAATGAACGAGTACTAAGGACACGGGGTTGTACTAGCACGATTAGAAGATCGATGTAATAGTACAGGATGTGTTAGCACGATTAGAAAATCAATGTAACAACACAAGGGTTAAGAATTAAGTCTTAATCTTTAGATTAATTACTAAGTAGAACTCTTAGAAATTAAACACACTAAGCTATAAGGGCTCAGCGCCTACACTATATACTTAATAAGTGTTGCCTTGCTTAATATACTTAGTTGTGCTAAGAGCACTAAGCACTAAGCAGTCCTGCAGTATAATTAGTGTTACTTAGTTATGCTAAGAGTACTAAGCACTAAGCAATTACGTAACTACTAGCAGTTGTTAGGTTATTACTTAAATGTACTAACGCCTTTATAAAGACTTCTCTACGAGTCCTAGTCCTAGGTCGTAACACTATCCCCTCTCTTCTAGTAAGTCGTCCTCGAGTTATATAACAGTAGCGAAGTCTAGCTTATAACTAGGTTGCTCTGCGTTATAAGTAGTGTTAGCTGCCTAGTTCCTATCTTACTATGTCTAAGTAGAAACCTCTTACTAGTACTAATTGTTATTATTGCCTCTGAAACTTTATTAATTCTTTTAGAAAAGCTATAGTTTAAAATTAGTCTATTTGCGCGCACAATAAGCGTGTATACAAGGTATATATTTGGTTAGGAAAGTATAGCAAATGTCTACTTTATAGCTAGCAGTACAACATCTAGGTTGTAAGGGTGCGTTAGATTAACTAAAGATGCAGGGAAAACAGTAGTGAATTAAATAAAGAACTACAAAGGCTATCTAGCAAGCTATCTACTCCTCTGTAAGGTCTGTGCTTAGTACTAAGAAAGAGGCAAAAGTAGCTATGTAGCAGCTGCTAACGTAGCTTAAGAAAATAGCGCAGAGCTAAGAGAAAAGTTTAGTAGGCTAGAAAAGCATAAGGGCTAATACGCTAGGCGTATAGATGCTAGATACGTACAGACACCTAGGATCTGTAAGATAACAAAACAAGGCTTTTTGTTAAGTACTAAAGACGTTAAGGCTTTAGCCCTTTATAGTACCCCCCTTCTTAATAAAGGTTCTAGAGTTCTTCTAGTCTTGTAGTGCTTCTATATTTTCTAGGTTTAAAGCTAGTTCTTATATTAGTTCTAGGTATCTTACCTATTTAACTAGGTATTCTTTTCTTCTTCTTATACTTCTTTCTTGTAATAGGCGCTCTACTAGGTACTCTTCTTCGCTGTCTACTTTAATTAGTAAAGGTTTATTATTGTCTTGTAGTTAGCTTTGTATAAGATCTAAGCAAGCTAGTTAGAAGTTGTTAATATTAAATACTAGATATATCCTTCTAAGAGTATTTAGCTTTATAGTATTTAGTCTAATAATCTTAAGTACTATGTACTTTAAATTCTTCTAATTAAGTTTTTAGCTTAGTCTCTTTGTCTTGTAGTAGTCTCTAAGCTTTAACTAAACCTTATTACTTATTTAAAGCTAAGGTAATTGCTTTCTTCTCTTATTTGCTTAGTGTCGGAAACAAAATACCAACCAATTGATAAATCGCGCTCCGGCTAGAGGATACATATACACGTTGCGACACTTAGTATTCTTATTCTTATTAAGATTCTGCTATTATAGCTTAAGCTAACTTAATACTTTGCTAGAGTTTGTTAGCTATCTTTTCTACTTTTCAGTAGTCCTCTTATATTCTCCTTCTTTAAGCTTAATTTTAAAGTCTATGCTTTACTACTATTTAAAGAGGATCTACCTTGTATCTATGTTATAGAAAGAAAAGTAATATTTTAGTTAATTATGCTTGTCTTGCTATAATTGCAATCTTAACTATCTTTAAGTTACTTTTCTAATCTATTTAATCCTAATTTTAGAAAGCTTATAAGTAAGTTTATACTATAAAGTTTTTTTATTCTATAGAGCTATTAGGTTTAGAGTAATATCTAGAAAATCAATATTATTTAATCTCTAGTAGCTTATCAAGTCTAGTCTAAAAGTAGCTTATAAACTATACACCTTAATTAGATGTAATATAGTCTAGTAACTAGTAGTAGGCTACTATAGAGTTAATAAACGCTTTAGCTACGCTTTCTATCGTAATATCTTTAAGACTTATGAAAACTACGTCTTTGCTTAACTTATTAGTAACTACTATTAGGTTTATACAACTTTTGCTCTTTAGTAATTCTATAATAAAGTTAATTAATATTTCTTTCTAAATACGCTCTAGAATTAGAAAAGGCTTTAATAATCTTAATAGGCTATCTTTTTATAGTTTTATTCTTTTACATACTAAGTATTTTCTAATATATTACTTTACTAATTAGCTAATAGAGGGCTAAAAGTACTCTCTTGCAACTACTTAGTAGGTAAAGTTCCTTCCTAAGTGCTTTAGAGCTCTAGAGTAGTAGATTTTATAAATAATTCTAGTGCGTAAAGGTTTGTTATTTAGTACCTATTTTTAACTATAGTATAGTAAGTTTCTAAAATTATCTAATTAGTATTTAGAAATAGAAAGCTTAAAGTCTAGCTTTATTAGAAATTAGCATTCTTCTTTGCTAACTACTTTCTAGGCTAGCTAGTACGTATTATTCTCTTCTTTAGCTTTGTTCTAAAGCTTTTCTAGATCTATCTATTCCTAAAGTACTATTGCAAGATAGCTATTGCAGCTAAAAGTTCTAAAAGTCTCTTCTTCTTCTTCTTCTTCTATTTCTAGGGTTGTTATAGTAGATAGTTTAAAGACTTATAAAAACTTTCTAGAGATTTAAGAATCTAAACTATTTACAGATATATCTTGTTATCTCTATAATAAAGTATTTGCTCTAGAGTTATTAACTCTAGGCCTATAAGCAATTTATATATTAGGAAATTTACTAAGAAATTAGGCTTATCTTATTTATGTTTTACTAAGCTGCCTAGGCTTTTTAAAATACTCTAGGCTTTTATAGTCTATTATAACTAAGAACTTTCTTCAAGAACGTAGTATAGTATCTTACTTAGATAAGTAACAAATAACTATAAGTAATTCTTTATTTTATATTTTATTGTGACTTTAAGCGCTAGTTATCTTTTTTAAGTAGTATACTACTAGTTATAATCTTCCTTAATTATTATATTGCAAAAGGGCTCTTACTATAATATAACTAAAAGAATTAGTCTCTAAAATTGTTTCCTTATTAAGATCTTATTAAGCTAGTATTAGTATAGTAATAAATAGCTCTTTTAGCTTATTAAAAGCTTCTTGTTCTACTTTTCTTTATTAAAAGGAGACGTTTCTAGTAAGCTCTGTAAGTAAGGTAACTATATTAGAGTAGTTCTTAATAAAGTGTTAATAAAAGTTTGCAAATCTAAGAAAACTATATACTCTTTTAATATTTGTTAGTACGTCTTATTCTTAAATAGCTTTTACTTTCTTAAAGTCTATTTAAAGTCCTTTTCTAGCTTTAATAATAAATCTTAGGTACTTGGTACTCTGCAAGTTAAATTCGCATTTCTTAATATCTAGCAGTAACCTAGCCTTACTCATTACTTCTAGAACCTTGTTTTTATTTCATTAGTGTTTTTTAAGCGTGATATTCGTGTAAATCAATATATTATCTAAGTAAACTAAGTAGAAATTATTAATATACTTGCGTAGTATCTAGTTAATGTATTATTAAAAAGTACTAGAAGCGTTTATTATACTAAAAAGAGTATCTAGCTATTTATATAATCTAAATCTTGTTTTAAAAGTAGTCTTCTATTTATCTCTTATATTAATCCTAATCTTGTAGAAAGCTGTAAAGACGTTTATCTTAGTAAACTATTTTGCTTTAGCAATATTATTAAGCGTCTCTTAGATTAATAGTAAAAGATAATAGTCCTTTTTTATAATAGCTTTATGAGCTTAGTAATTAACGTAGAACTATAATCCTCTTTTAAGTTTCTTAGTAAATAGAACTAAGGAAGAAGCTGCAGAGCTGCTAGCTCTAATCTATCCTTTATTTAATAGAGATATAAGCATCTTGTATAGAATTAAAAGCTCTAGTTTGCTTATATTGTATAGAGAGCCTAAAGGAGGTTCTTTTTGTTTTCTATTTCTATTTTTTTGTAACTTAATCTAGTAATTAACTTTAAGTCTACGTAAGAGAAGTAGTATAAAAGTAGTTTATAACTTAAAAATCTAAGCTATATATTAGTACGCCTTAAAAAGTAATAATAAAACATTTCTTTCTTTTTAAGAGCTAAGGCCTTCTTAATATCTTTAAGAGAAGCTATAAAGGTCTAAATTAACTTATCATTTTTTACTTGTCTAATATAGGAGTAATAAGCTACTGCGTTTATTTACTTTAACTTTTTATTCTCTAAAACAAGGTAGTCTTTAGTGCTTAGCAGTTTAATCCTTTATCTAGAAAAGTAGATATAGATTAACTTTTAAGAAGGAGCAATAGTAACCTCTCTTCTATTTATCTAGAGCTGTCTAAGTATTAAATTATATCTAGAGTATGTAGGAGTAATATAGCCCTAGATAGTATCTTTATATCTTTTAATATTAATCTCTAAACTAGCAACCTTATTAATAGTTATAGGTTTTTCTATAACTCCTTCTAATCTGCGCAGAGAAATAGAGATGCACTGTAAACTAGCGTTCTTAATAAGTTAAAGGCTAATAAGAGAGTATATAAGATTTCCTGTATTAATAAAAGTTGCAGCAAAAGTATAACAATTTACTAATATTTTAATAGTAATTCTATTACTGCTTATAATTTTTTTAAAACTAGCATATTTTTTAATTAAGTCTTCTTAGCTTACGTATAGCTCTTGCAAGTAACTTTAAACAAGAGCTATTCTTTTTCTAAAATAAAATCTAGATCTTCTATGGTATCTTTACTACTTAAGCTTTTCTTACTAGGCTTTCTTGCTTTTGCCTTTAAGAACTTTAATACATTAGTTCTTTTTTTCTTTTCTTTCTTTCTTAGCGTCTTTTCTCCTGTAGTACAATTTATGGCTAAGTGTCTTTTCTACTTATAGGTAAAACAACGTCTTTCTCTTATTAGCCTATTTAGCTCTAGATCGCTAAAACTACGTAGCTTAGCTAATCTTCTAGTAAACTCTATTCCTTCTATCTAGTCTCCTGTAGGAGGAGGAGGAGGAGGAGAAGCGCGTCTTAGCCTATATTCCTTAGGCCTTTCTTAGTCTCTATTCTTAGAGTATTATTCTTTAGGCTTATCTTAGCCTTTAAAATACTGCTTTATTTAGTATAAGTAGTTTGTAATTTTAATAGATTTATTCTATAAATTATCTTAGTCTAAGAAAGTAATACTTATAAGCTTATTTTACAGCTTATAAGTAAAGCTTTTTTAAAAAAGTATTATCTTTATATCTTTATCTAAGTTGCTGTTTAACAGTAGTAACTATTCCTAAAATTCTATAATATAATTATAGATACTCTTTTTGCCTTAAGACATTAACTAGAGTTTATTCTTAGCTCTTTTAGAGCTGTATAAATCTCTAATTATCTAATTAAAAAAGTTTAATAAGTGCTTAAAGTTCTAGGCGTTTAACAATTCTATCTAGTTAAGGTAAAGTAGTATTAAAGTTACTACTAAACTTTTTAGCCTACTAAAGGCGTAATTACACGTCCTTCTTTCTGTGTTAAAGTCTTCTTAGTTGTTTTCTACTTTAGTAGTAAGCTACTTCCTAAAGATTTAGTACATCTTTCTTATTCTATTAAAAGCGTCTAGATTAAGTTACTTAAAATACTTTAGTTATGCTAGCTGCTAAACTAGTTTTAATGCGGCGAGTAAGGTTAGTAGCTAAGTAAGTAGCTATTCTTGTTCTAGTTTTATTTCTTTTAAGGCTACAGAGGGGTGACAAAAAAAAAGATATCAAAAAAGTTATAGTTTTCAAAGCTTTATATTTCTACAACCAGAAGGGCTATACCCAAAATGGTTAGTGATATGGAAAGCCAAGATCTTCTTCTTTAAATTAAGCTACTTAGTAAGCTGCTTAGTAAGCACTTCTGCGCTCAACTTCAGCAGTGAAAATAAAGATTAAAAAACTCAAGAATAAATAACAAAATAACTTTTTTTTAAAGGTGTAAAAATCGCAATAAAGTATATATATTAAATGATACTAGTTAAACTCATCTGTGTGTAATTTTGAAGGTAATTGTAAGAAAGACTATTAAGTAGTAATTAAGAGCTTGTTTTTAGGGTTGTTTCTAAATAAATAACGAAGAAAGCTTACTAATACTTAGTGTACTAGCCTTCAGCTTCCTTAACGTCCAAATAACGCCTTAGTAAAGATAGACTACAATTATTAATCGCCTTTTAAGGTAATAACTCCTATTCCTCGCTTTTAGTAGCCTTAAAGGCTGCTATACTTTTTTTACTCTTTCTTATCTCTAAAGAAGTAATAGGCCTTTTAGCTAAAGCGTTTTTTAGCAAGGCCCACACGTTTTTTATAGGATTTAGATTAGGACTATAAGCAGGATGCTTAAAAAGCGATATGCTATTCCTCGAAAACTAAGATAAAACTTCTAGAGTTTTATAAATCTTAGCGTTATCCTGTTGAAACTTCCAGCCTATATAGAGGTTAGTAAGTCCTTTAATTATATATAAAAAGATTGCTACTTTATAATTTAAATATAGAGTAAACACTCTCTAAGTAGGAAAAAGGAGTATATATAACTTACCTTTTTTTTCGCAGGTTTTACTATAGGAATAAGGATCTTTTTAATATAGTCTAAACTCCTAAAAGGAGTAGTAATTAAAGGGCTTTTAATCACTACTAATTTAGATCTACTACCTAAATCGCTCCCCAAACTTAGATAGAAATATCTTAACCTATAACTTAATTAGTAAGCGTGCTAAAAATAGATTAGAATAATAGAAAAATAATAGAAATATTAAAGTTTGTTTTAGTTAAATAGAGTTTTTTTAAACTTACTTGTGTTATTTGTAGAAACTATTTTCCTTCTAACCCTATTATTTTGCCGTGTTTAATAGTATTCTGTCCTAGTACTATGCCCTTGCTTAATAGCAGACTTGTCTAAAAATATAACTCTATTAAAGTTGATATTTTTGAGGTTTTTAAGTAATTGCTTAGCGTAAATATAACGATTATAAGCCTTTTTAGCGTCTAAAGGCGTCTTTTTTTAAGAAATGTTAATAGAATAGTTCTCCTTTTTTAAAAAGCGTTATAAGCTTCTAATAGAAAGATCATAACTATTTTCTTTTAAAAGACGTTGATTTGTCTTTTTAGGGCTTTTAGTAAGGTCTCTATTAAGTACTCTTTTTGCTTTATTTAAGATCTTTGTAGGACGACCTTTTTAAGGCCTAAAAGTAGATAAAGGAGCTTTTTTTTTTATTTAATTTAATAAAGAGTATTAGTAATACTTCTAGAGGACTTTTCTAGTAAATTACTAATCAAAGAAATAGGCTTATTTTGTAAATATAAAGTATAAACTTCTTGCTTAAATTAAGAAAGATTGCGAGACATAGAGGAGGTATTATAAAAAAAGCAAGTTAGGACAAACAAGAGGAGTTAATATACTAAAAGCTTACTAAGCTATTTCGTAATCAGCGCTTACGTAAGCAACCCCTATTTTTTCACCCTTTTATTAAACTCTAAGAAATTAAGATGTAAGCCTATAAAATGCTCTTACGTTATACGTATGTAAGCTTATTAAACTTATTTTTTTCTTAGCGTGTTTTTATACAATTATAAAAAAGTTATACTGAAATCTATTTTTACTTTTTTTTCATCTTATTTTAAGCAAGATTACAGGGACAACTATGCTAACTAAGCAGCTTACTAAGCCAGCCAACTTAAAAAGGAAGATATTAGCTTTCTAAATCACTAATTCTTTTAGGTATGGTACTTCTAGTTGTCAAAATATAAAGCTTTAAAAACTATAACTTTTTTAACATCTTTTTTTTGTCACCCCTCTGTAACACTACTATAGCTGCTATAAGTATTACTTAGCAACTTACTAAAATCTTTTAAAAGCAATACTAGTAGCTTTTTTTAGGTTCTACTATACCCTTATAAAGCTTTTTAGGCTATTATAGGTTACCCTATACCTCTACGCAGCTTTATGCTCTATTTTAGTACTCCTTCTATTTAGTTACTAACTCTATATAGAAGTTAAAACTACAAAAAGCTACTGCTGCCCGCGCCTCTGTGCGCGCTGCTGCTAGGCTGCCTTCGCCCTTACCCGCGCCCTCACCCTTGCTAGAGCTGCAGCTGCCCTTACTAAACCGCGCTTCTTATACAAAGTTAACTAGTGCTACTTTAGGTGTAGTATTAGCTTACACGTCTAAGGGGCGTGTAAGTAAGGTTAAACCCCTAATTAAGACTGCTTATAGGCGTAAGACTCTAGTAGCAACCTTTAGTTATTAAAGCATACTTAGTGCGCATTGCGGCGTGCCCTGTCTTAAGTGCGTTAAAAGCGCTTTATCTAGCAGCTCTAATAGAGCTTGTTAAGATAGAGCCTCTAGCTCTAAGGCGCGCTACTAGTAGTGCTTTAATAAAAAGACCTGCAAAGTTTTGTATATAATTCTTTTTTAAATTTTAAGCTTTTTCTAATAATTAAAGCCTTTAAATTACTATCTTTTTAGCTAAAAAGTTTGTTACTAAGCTCTAAAAGAATGCGCTATTATAAGCTCTTCTCTTATCTTTTCTTAAGCTTTTCTTATTAATAAATTGCAGGGCAAGTAGGCTAAAAAGCTTATAAGCTGCTATCTACGTCCTTCTAAAGGAAGCGGCTAAGGAGAAACAGTTTAAGAAAGATCTTAGTAATAAAAAGGAAAGTTAAGATAACTAGAATAAGCCTACTAGCTCTCTTAATAGTCTCCTTACGCGTTATCTGCGCGTTAAGGAGCTATTAGGTCAGTTAGTAAACCTCCTAGTTACTTAAAAACCTATTTAAGAAGAGGTTATTCTCCTAGAATTTTATAAGTTCTCTAAGAGTAGGAGGCTAATCTACTCTAATAATTAAATATTTATTTCTTTTTTTATACTCTTTTTCTCTTGTAAACTCTAATAAGATACACGTTCTATATTAATAAGTTCTTTAAAGTGCTTTAGCTTCTATCTTAATAAGTATTTAGTAAGTCTATTAGCTAGTATCTTAGCTGTTAGCAAATATTTAATCTAAAACAAGTTTTTAGTATGCTCTTAGCAGAGCTACATGTTCTGTATATCTATATTATAGAGCTTAGTAGTAATTTTCTCTTACTTTCTAACAACTAGGCGTATAGTTTGCTAGTTGTTATAGAAGATTCTTTAGGCTCCTAAAACTATAAGTTTAAGATTATTAAATAGCTTTTTAAGCGCTATAAACTCCTTTACTATATACTCTAACGTAAAGAGCTTAGCTCTTATAGTTAAAGTTATTACTATAGCTGATTAAGCTGCTTTCTAAATAATTAATTCTTTAAAGAGCATAATAATATAAATTTAAGGAGACTAATAAGTCTCTAAATTATCTACAAAAGACGCGTCTCTATATATAGTAAGCTCTTTACTATTATTATTTCTATATATAATCTCTTTATGCTTTATATAGTAAAAGTCTTATATAAGATAATTTACAGCCTTTAAATAAGCTTCTAAAGAGTTAGTAAAAAAGTAAAAAAGCTTAGAAACTACGTAGGTAGTGTTAAGACGCAGCATAATAGCTATATAAAGCGTACTACTAACACGCCCCTAGTAGGCCTTAATTTTAGGCTTTAAGGCCTCCCTTAGATTTTTAACTAGCTCCTCTAAGAGTAGAGGAGTTTTAGAGAACTTACTAAGAGCGTCTAAACTGAAGTGTTTAGTAACTTTGTTAATATAGGTATTATGTAGTAGCACTACTGTACGCTTCTTACAGTCTCTTACAATCCTTATCCCTAGAAACTAGCTAGCCTCTTCTTTATCCTTAACTTTATAGGTGTCTTTAACAGATTAAAGAAGCTTATAGACCTTAGTTTAGTAAGTTTAGTAATATATAATAAGTATATTATCTATATAGAATAGTAAGAGTATTAAGTGCTTCTTAGTAAACAACAAGCATAGCTCCTTAGCTAAGGCCTATAAGCTAAGCTTTTTTAGTGTACTTAATAACTTATTATACTATAATAATAGCAAGTCTTGTAAACTGTATAAGGCTCTCTTAAGCTTAACACATTTGCTCAGGCGCTTATAACTGTCTAGTAGGTTACACAGGACTATTATTCCCTTACTAATACATGCGTTAAAGAACGCGCCTACTATGTTAAGTTGCTATATCTTTATATTAAACTTAGCTATAATTATAATTGTAAGCTTAAAAAATTGCGTAGCTAGTATTGCTGCGTATGATAAGTATATTAAGTCTTTTACTTAAAAGTCTTTTTTTACTATAAGACGTGCTTTGCATTTAAAAAGTAGCTGTTTTTATTAAGCTTGTAGGTAAATACCTACTTAAGAGAAAGAGGCTTAGTATCCTCTAGGATCTCTTTCTCTATCTAGATGCCTTTTAAAAGTAGAGTATTAATCTCCTCTTAGCTAGCCTATCTAAATAGAGTCTTATATTAGTAGTTGTAGAGATTCTTTTATTTATTTAGAAGCTTTAGGAGATTGTTAAAGTGCGTTTAAAATTGATTAACCTTTCTAAGAGATGCTAAGATTACTTTATTTTTTAAGGTGTCAAGGGTGGTGGTTGTTGTTGTAGTCAAAATGGGGTTCCAAAAAAGTGAAAAGCAGCTACCCTCTACTAATCAATCGCAAAAGTCAAAAAAAAGATTGTGTGTAGTCAACGAGATTCAAACGGTGGGTGGATAAGTTCCAGGAGGAAAGCTTAGACTACTAAGCGATAATCAGGGTCAAAAAATTTGCTAAGGTACTAAAAAACGACACTAGTTGAAACGTGTCCAACGGCGATTGCCAGCCTATGGCTGACAACAGGATTACAGTAGGATTGCAATAGGATTGCAACATGATGCGATGGAGGAGGGAAAGGACACGATGCTAAGATTACAGCGTAAACTATAATTAACTTTCTATTAAGGTCCTAAAGTTAAAGCAGTAGTGCCTTAAGCTTAGGAGCCTTAAAGAGTTATATAACAGGCAATATATGCCTGCACTCTCTATATTAAGACCGCGTTAGTTCTTATCCTTTAGCCTTAAAGAGCTTCTTACAGGAAGTTCTTATACCTTCTTTTTATAAAGTCTTTTTACTAGAAAATTCTGAGGGGCTCTAGTAAGTATTATAGAATTCTTAGTACCGCGCTAGGCGTCCTTAGAAGTAATCCTTGCTCTCTTTTAAGACTTTAAGAGTCTTAGCGCGTCTATTAAGCTTAATCTATTAGTTATTTATAATTTTCAAGAGCTAAGCAGCTTATGACTACTACCTATAGCTCTTTAAGCTAGGGTGCCTTGCTCTAGCATTTACGCTCCTAGTAAAGAAGGCACTAGCGTTGCCTTAGGCGTTAGTAGCTGTCCTAAAGGACCTTTCTACCCTGCACAAGTTCACTAAGAAGCGTTAGCTTAACGCTCTTTATGTGCTATTAGCGTACTACCTATTAGAAATAATAATAGGCCTTCTATAGTCTATATTACTAGCTAATTACTTATTAGCTGCAAGTCTTCCTGTATTATTACTACTACTTAACTCATACTAATAAGCTGTTTAAGCACTTCTTTAGCCTTACTAATTTTGTCCTTATTAAGGGTGTTTACTATAAGGACTGCGTCCTGCCTAGGCAGCTTATAAGCTAGTCCTTAGTAGTACAGCGTCTTGTAAAATATAATATTACATATTATAATAACTTAGTTAAGCGCTAGAACTTATACATAGTATATATTAGAGGCTCTATAGCCTACTGAGTAACTAATATAGCCCTTAGAAAGAGTCTTAAAGCTCTTTCTATATTGCCTAGCTACTCTATCCTTATTTAAGGGATAGGCGCGGCAGCTGTAGGCGTGTATACTATTCTAATCTAGTTTTATATTAGCTGTAAGGCTTTTAAGAGGCTTAGGCTTATAGTACTTAAAGTACTCTTTACTTTATTACTAAAAGAGCTTGTTTAGTAAGCGTAAGCTGTATGTATAAAAAAGACTTATATTATAAAGCTAAGCTGTAGCCTTAACAATCTCTAGCTAGAGTTTCTTAGGCAGGTTTACGCTTACCCTTATCTTAATTAACTTAGTAATTAGCTCTTAGCCTACTCTTTTAGTAGCTCTATCTAGTTTATGTGTATATAGTAGAGAAGGCTTAATAGTAATACTATGTTTCTTATACTATATTTAGTACTGTAATGTCCCGTACTAAAAAAGTGTTAAAAAGTTATTATTTTATCTAATTTTAACTATCTAGAGCTTGTAATAAGCTTTAAGGAGTGCTTTAAGGTATTAAAAGGCTCTTATAATCTCTAAAATAGATTTTACTAACAGGATATACACATAGAGCTTGCTACTAAAGACATTCTTTATTACTAGTATCTACTACTCTCCTAAACAACCTTAAGGCATGTTAAATAGGTTCTATAAGATCCTTTAGTATAGTTAAAAAGAGGGCTCCTTTAGTTTTCTTAATATAACCTGTTTTACATAAGTTAAAGCACAGTGCTTATACTTAATACGTGCTATCTCTTTAATTTTTACGCCCTAAGCTGTTTTAATAAGTACTTTTAGCGCTTTAGGGCTAAAGTGCCCTATATAGGTATGCTAAAGGTTCTCTAAGTTACTTATAAGCTTTTAACTAAAGGCATTACGTTTAGAATAAGCTTAAGATAAGAAGATAGTAGCTTGTATTTAAGAAATAAGAGGTTAAAACAGCGTTTAAGCCTTGCTAGTGTAACGTTTCTACCTAGTGTACCTTAGTAGAGAGTATTATCTAGGCCTAAGTACTAGACTTCTTTTCTATATAGGCGAGATACTAAGACAATATTTAGATAAAAACCTTTAACAACTACTACGTCTGGAAGCGTAAGGTCCTTAGTTTTATTACTACGTATTTTACTTAGAACTTAGCGTAGAATACGCGTGCCTTAGCTGCTAATAGGGAAGGCCTAAGTGCCTGCCTTTACTATCTCTACCTCCCTAGCTAGTACAAAAGAGCCTAGTACAAGCAGTTCCCTATTATTTACTAGGTGCAACACGGCCTTACTGTCTAATATAATGCTCCCTAATAGTACATAAGTATTAAAGTCGCTAGTGTAGTATATACTAGAATTCTTGTTTTCCTTAAGAAGCGCTAGGTTAATTTAAGATGCAACTATACTACCTAGGAAGGCCTTTAACTTACTCTTTTCTTTCTAAAAGAGCTTATATCCTGCTTTAACAAGTTTGTCTTGTAGTTCTCTATACTAGTTAGTGTATAAGTGTTCTTAAATCTTTTTAAATTTCTCTTTACTAACATTATAGTTAACCTTTAAGCAGGCCTTAATTGCTGCTAGAAGTGTATAGCATTCTACAGGATTCTAGTAATACCTACTATTATTACTATCTTAATATAGGCACTTAAGGCCGCGTTTATACCTTATGCCTTTAGCGTCTTATTTTAGTAGAAAGTTTTAAGCTTCCTAATATAGCGTAAGCTATTAAGGATTTGGCTAAGCTTAGTAAACTAATTAAGCGCTAGTAGAGTATTTCTAAGAATACTTAACTAGTTTAGTCTAGATTAGGATAATTCTTCCCTAGCGTCTAGTGCTGCTAGTAGAGCGTCTTTATAGTGCTAGACTATTTAGGGGAGTATTTAGCTCCTACAGCATCTAGAAAGTTAAATATAGTAAGCGCGCCATTGTGACCTTGACATCCATGATACCAGACGCATCGATGAGGTGTTAATAAATGACAGAATTCGACCTCTGCGTCCACCTGATTACTATAGGAGCTACTGCCGACAGCTCCTCTTCGACCGACCGGGGAGGCCGCTTAATGAAGGTGAACGCGGGCTTCGTGATCCACCACTATAGCTTCTTGTATAGTGACCTAGTGAGGTCTAACTTTACTTAATATGAGCTATTAGTCTTCGTGTTAAACGGGGAGAAGAACAGTCTAAGCATTGTATTGTTTATATACAGTACTGTGTGGTGTGGGAAATCCTAAAGGTAAGAAGCAGCAGGCAGGGAGCTTTTATGAAGTATTGCAGGCTCCCGCTGCGGTAACGTACGTGTCCTTACCCTCCTCTACCTCTACCTCCTCTACCTCTATCGCAATCTTGTTGCTAGCTATAGGCTAGCAATTGCTGTTAAACACGTTTTAATTAGTGTTGTTTTTTAGTACCTTTAGCAAATTTTTTAACCCTAATTTTGCTTAGTAGTTTAAGCTTTTCTGCTCTAAGCGCTTAGCGCGTAGACCTTATCTACTTACTGTTTGAATTTCGTTAACTACACACAATCTTTTTTTGACTTTTGCGACTAATTAGTAGAGGGCAGCTGCTTTTTACTTTTTAGAAAACCCATTTTAACTACAACAACAACCACCACCTTTGATACCCTAAAAAATAAATAGTAAGCGCGCTGTTTACTTTAGGTATTTTTAGCCTCTTAGCTTTTAGTTAATTTATTTACTACTTATTGTACTAAGCTTGTAGTTCTATAGTATTAAGCTTTGCCTTTTTAAGGCTTAGATAGTACTCCTAGCGTGTTACTATTTAGTTAATAGTATTTATTAGCGCTAGTTCAAGCTGTAATTGCTTAACAAGCTTATTAAGAGTTTAGCTTAGTCTATCTATAAGTCTTATTATAATTAGAGCTAGTAACTACTTGTTAATAGTTACGTAGACTTAATTTTAAATGTACTATAGTGTACATATATTTATAGCCTAGTCTACGTACCTTATATAATATTTATTTATTTTTAGGGTATCAAAGGTGGTGGTTGTTGTTGTAGTTAAAATGGGTTTTCTAAAAAAGTAAAAAGCAGCTGCCCTCTACTAATTAGTCGCAAAAGTTAAAAAAAGATTATGTGTAGTTAACAAAATTTAAACAGTAAGTAGATAAGGTCTACGCGCTAAGCGCTTAGAGCAGAAAAGCTTAGACTACTAAGCAAAATTAGGGTTAAAAAATTTGCTAAAGGTACTAAAAAACGACACTAATTAAAACGTGTTTAACGGCGATTGCTAGCCTATAGCTAGCAACAAGATTGCGATGGAGGTAGAGGAGGTAGAGGTAGAGGAGGGTAAGGACACGTACGTTACCGCAGCGGGAGCCTGTAATACTTTATAAAAGCTCCCTACCTACTGCTTCTTACCTTTAGGATTTCCTACACTACATAGTACTGCATACAAATAATACAATGCTTAGACTATTCTTCTCCCTGTTTAACACGAAGACTAATAGCTTATATTAAGTAAAGTTAGACCTTACTAGGTCACTATACAAGAAGCTATAGTAGTAGATTACAAAGCCTGCGTTCACCTTTGTTAAGCGGCCTCCCCAGTCGGTTAAAGAGGAGCTGTCGGCGGTAGCTCTTATAGTAATTAGGTGGACGCAGAGGTCGAATTCTGTCATTTATTAACACCTTATTAATGCGTCTGGTATCATAGATGTCAAGGTCACAATGGAGGTTGTGAAAGGCTTGTTTGGCGGCGATATAATATTTATTAAGCTTTCTATTGTAGACTTTAAGCTTTTCTTTAGAAGAGTTCTCTATAGGCACTAAGGGCCTTAAAGGCAGCCCTATTAATATATTAACAGTTACAATAGCCTCTAGGTTAATATATTCCTAGACTTATTTAGATTTAGCGTTAAACTTTAGCTAGGTGTACTAGTAAGTCTAGCTTGCGTTGCCTAAGAGACGCGCTAAGTTAGTAATTTGTAGAGAGTTACTCGCTATTATAATATATGTAATTAGTTAGTAGGTTAAGGGGTGTGTTTAAACAAATTAGAAGGTCTAAACTACTACTAGCGTACTTTAGGTTGCGCAGAGAGAATCTAAACTATAATTTAAAGCGCTAGGCTTATAACTGTAAAAAATAAGGAGCTAGAAACAGTAGTTTAGGAGAACTAGATAGTTAATTCTGTCTTTCTATCTGCGTCTAAGACGCTCTATAAATACAAAGGAAATACTGTAGTCTGTAACAACTGTTGTAGAGCTTAGAGGGATGCCTCTAAGCACGGCAAGTGTTTTGTGGAGCTCAAATGCAAGTATCTAAGCTTGGCGTGAAGGCTCTAAGCCTCGGTGCTTGGCGCTGCGCGTGCCGCGCAGGCCTTGACGCTTGGGCCTAGAGCCTCGTGGCTGAGGCGCGTGGCTGGTATATGCGATAATATATGTACTACGCATTTGTTATTTAGACAATTATACTATTAGTATTTACATTTAGGCATTTCTTTTAGTCTCTTAGAAAACTATCTTAATTTATACTTATTAGAATAGTAGATTGTACAGCTATTATATATATATAGTCTATAAATACTTTGCATGTTCTAGGTTGCGTAGGTTTATCTAATAGTATATATTTTTAGCGTAGCTGTTGTCTTAAGCTTTACACTACTAGCGTGTTACCCAAAGTTTATTATAAATTTCTTTCTTCTCTTTATCTAGGAGCTAGTGCGCTAGTTTATTCTTAAATGCCTTAGTATTTTTAGTTTATTTTTATACAAAGTTGTTGTATATAGCTTTATTAATAGTTACTACTAGAGTAATCTCTTTCTTCTGCAGTTTCTCTAGTAAATTAATATACTAGCTATAGTCTAGAAGTATTTCTTTGTAAGGTTTTATAAAGATCTTCTTAAGTTATCTAAGCTGCTTTAGCAGAGCGTTAATCTTCTCTACTAGATCTGTTAAGCATCTAGTCTTTATAGGTAGTATTACCTATTTGCTTACATTATATCTGTCTTCTATAGTGTAGGTAAGAAGTTTCTGTATAGCTAATAGAACTATCTCCTTATTATACGCTACTAGCTCTTCTTATATAATTAGTGTAGCTAGTTAATAGTTTTCTTAAAACTTAGCTATCTTGCTATATTTAGTTTAGTTTACTAAGGTTGCTTTTATATCTTTGTCTAGCACTATTTTAGAAATGTTGTTGTCTAAGCTTTTCTTTAGCGTAATTATAATTAAGTTATCTAAACTGTTAATACTTACTTATTCCTGTCTTTAAACTATAATAGTAGGTTATATAATCATATTCCATTTGTTGTCTAAATTGTTGTTAAGTTCTGCATAGTAAATAACATTTAATTATTAAGTTACTTTGCTTTAGCTTTAGTAGTCTTATTTTATATAACCTTTTTTGCTATAGCTATAATAAGTAACTTTTTTGTTACTCTTATTATATATAAGCTTCTTTTTTCTTAGTCCTTTGTTAATATTATTAAAGTGCATTAGCCTGTAGCTATTAATAGCGTAATGCTTTAAGATCTTAAGTATATAGTTTTACTAACGTTTTTAGTTAAAGTACAGGCGTTAAAATGTTTGATATAGTTAAGTATTTATATTTTTTAGTGCACAATTTTTTTGCGCGAATAATTATTTCTTTAATATAAGCTTATAAAGTTTGTTGTTTACTTTAATAGCTTTAGCTATAAGTTTGTTAAGCATATTAAAGCTAGATTTACTCCTTATAAGTTCTTGTTGTACAGTAAGTTTAAGACTTTGTTAGTATATTTAAATTAAAGCGTTGTTATTTTATTTAATAACTGTCTTGTACTATTAGAATTTAGTTATGTAGTTAGCAGTAGACTTAGTTTGTTATAGTATCTAAATCTTTTGCTCTAACACTATAAATTCTTTAAAAATTAAGAAAATCTCTTCTATTTCTGTTCTAAAGGTGTTCTAGTCTTTATCTAAAGCAGTATTATTAGCATTTATAATAAAATTATCTATATAACGTTTAAAGATTAATTTAGCCTACTTCTCTACATCTTCTTAGAAATACGTAGAGGCTAAAACAGTTTTATTATTATTCTTAATTCTGTTTTCTTTAATGTAGAAGTATCTGTTAACCTAGAGGAGCTAAGCCTTAAGCTTGCTATAATTACTATAATAGTTATTAGGCTTCTTTGCGCGGCCTGTAGTTCCTTTAGTGTAGGAATTAGCAGGTGTGTCTATAGCAGTATTACTTATTTTTAAGAGTGTTTAAAGTGTAAAGATTGTTTAAAGATAATCTAAGTTAGTTCTTAGAAGAATAAACAAGTACTAAGAACACAAGGTGTACTAGCACAATTAGAAGATTAATATAATAGTACAAGAGTGTGTTAGCACAATTAAAAGATTAATATTATAACACAAAAGTTAAGAATTAAGTCTTAATCCTTAAATTAATTACTAAGTAAAACTCTAAGTTAAACACACTAAGCTATAAGAGTTCAGTGCCTACACTATATACTAATAAGTGTAGTGCTTATGTACAAGCGTGCTTATTAATAAGCAGTCACGTGGTCGCGCACGTGGAAGAGCGTGCTCGTTAATAAGCAGTCACGTGACAGCGGCGTGGTTGCCTGGCTGTAGCCATCTGCCTGCGTTGCATGGTCCTTGAGAGTCATCCCGAATGTCCCTTGGTCTGGATCGTAACAAGTATTAACGGCAGCGCGTTGTTACTCTCTGTAGTGGGCGGGCCTACCAGGCCTTGCATGCAACTACACACGCCGACTACTTAGCCAAAAGGCTGGCATAAGACAATAGAGCGTCTGATTGTCTTGCGTAGTTGATACTTAAGGTCGCCGCCGCGACCTGTAATGTGAGGTGTACCACCGAGGTACAACCGAGGAATCCACCCTGGGCCTAGCCTATTACACTCTCTTTAAGTGTTATAATTAGGTTAACATAATATGGTATTACAAGATGCTACAAGTATATATTTAAATAGCTTATAATAAGTGTTAATTGTAACTACGTATAATATTTAGTGTAATACAAGACGTTGCGTAAGGAAACAGAAGCAGAATGCAACAATAGTAAATACAGGTAGGGTTTGTGCGCGTAGCGCTCGGGCCTTGGCCGGCTAATTAGCGTGCGCGGCGCTCGGTTAGCTAGCCAATTAACAGAATCCGGGTGCTCGATTAGCACCCGGCGTTTGTAGGCGTGTTCAGATGTTAGGGAAACCACGGTGGTTACCGTGACAGCCTTAATCTTTTAACTTCTAATTAATGCAACGCGTAAGTTACGCTGAAAAAAAGTAGCTATTTAATACTTACTTATAAACTTGTTATTTCTATTTATTTAAAAGATTTACTTTGCTATTTCTTGTGCGCGTGTATAAGAGAAAGAAAAAGCGTATACATTTTCTTTAAGTATCTATTATATAAAAAACTTTTTTTACTTTAAAGTTAATTGCTACTAGTATACGTAGCTAGCTTAGTTGCTTTATCTGCTGTATATGCGTGTTAAGATTGTAGATTGCAGGATGTTGTATGTAGAGAGATAACAGGTGTTTTGTGCGGGAGTGCTAAGTTTTGTGAGTAATCAACATCCCTAGGTGATCAACATCCCGGTCGGCTAGCTTAATATAGTTATGGCAAACGGAAGAGGAAAAGTGTCTGTGTCCACGTTGTCTCCGTTAGCGCTTTGCTCATGGATCATGCCGTGCCGTCTCACTTCGACTGTAGCCGCATTGGTGAAGGTCTCCCAAGCCTGCCGCGCCGATCGTCACCCCCATTAGACGGCTGACGGCTAATGGCTTACGGCTTACGGCTTACGGCCAACCACAAGCCGGGACATGACAGAAATGCGGGGTCAAAACTTGCGGGATTAGGTTAGCCTGGTCTGCGAGCCCGACGCCTTGCGTGACTCCAAGCATCCCAAGAGCACTGCCTCCCACCTGGGCTCTTTTCCATCCGCTCCATATCTGACGCATTGCCACAAGCGCACTCTCCCCGGAAACCAAAGACGCTTCGCTTCGTCTTTACTGGAGAGGAGATTGTGACCCCAAAAGTCATGGCGTCATACTTCGACCTGCCGCCGTCGCAGAAGGCCGCGCCAGCTGCGAATATAGATCAAATACCTCTAGACCAGCGAAAGCGATTGGGTCGTATGAACAGCTTGATGTCCCCGGCGGTAACCCAGATACTGGAAGGCTTGGACGACGAACACTCAGACAGCAGTAGCAACGAAGCAGAACTCTCCGAAGAACAAGACCAACGTACCACCCAACACACTAAGAAAGCACTCGACCCTCAACGGCTGAGCCAAGACAAGCAAAGGCACGTTGCTGCCCAGGCGCCTCGACCTTCATCCTTATCACCAAGCAGAAGTTCCCTAAAATCAACTCCCAACAAAAACTCTGGTCACTCTAAACCATCTTCGGCCCGTGGCAGTGGAGACAATTGCGCAGAACCTAGAAAAAAGCAGCCACACATGACGCGATTCCATTCTCTTCGCAGCATGCTTTTTCAACAAAAGATTGAAGACCAGATGAGGACTGTCACACAGAATGACTGTCAGAAGGAGCAAAATGCTGCAGAAAAGTGGCGGAATCAGCATGAAGAACGCCAGATGCATCGCACAGGGACACCAGAGAAGGATGCGCTGGGGAAGAGTGGGATCGGAAGCAGAATCAGGATGACAGTGAGAAGAATGACGACCAAGGATGCGGGAAATATGGAGAAAATCAGGGAAGATGGCGCACCGGTTGAGTTCAATGATCGCGCCTCAACGGCTTCTTCAGATATGGAAGAGAAACAGAGGAATCGCTATGAGAGCGATGAAGAAAGCATTGATCACTCCGATGTGGAAGAGCTAGTACGATGGGTCAGTCGACGAGATCCGCCTAGCGACGGTGAAAGGCGGAAAGACGACAGGGTGGTCGAGGTCAAAGAAGACAGTGGCCATGAGAGCCTCGGACCATCAGATGTTGAAGAACTTGTTCATTATGCCAGTAGAAAATCCAACAACAAAGAGAACGACAAATTCGACGACAGACATTTGGGATATAGCGACGCATCCACTGAATCCGACAGCGAACTCAAAAAGGTATCCTCAGATGAAGAAGAGGATGCAGACGACCTTGTACGATGGATATCGCATCGCGACGGACCCAAAGCGGGACCTGTGCGCAGGAACTTACAACGACCTGAACTGGACACTGACGTAGGAGAGCACTACGATTCCAATGTATCTGAACTAGGCCGCTGGTTCAAGCGCCACGACAGCACCAGCGGCGAGTCTACAGCCTCTGCGCCAGTCAAGGAGACCTTTGACGAGGTTAAAGAAGGGGAACAGCGAGGCCGCCCAAGAAGTCGCGAGTCGATCGAACTAATTTCGGAAAAGGGTCACATTACCGACGACGAAGTCGACGAACTTGTCCGCTGGGTGAGCAAAAAAGTCTCCAAACAGCAGGAATCACCGGCACCTGGAAGCGAAACCCCGACAGACCGTCTAAAGCAAGAAGAGAAAGAGAAGCAACAACAGATTGGCACGAGTGCTGATGAAGGCAGTCTTTCACACGTTGACCTACCGGATATCGTCGAGCATGCACGAAAAACGAGCGGCGACACCGCTAGTTCTCCGCCACCAGCCCCATTTGGAGTCGAGACCGGCGATTTGAAAGTCCTTGGAGACGAAAAGACAAAGGCGGATACTCCAGATCGTGACTCCCAACGAGATCTAGATGGGCAGAGAGAACGTCTCGACGAGAAGAAACAAGAGTTGGGTATGAGTCTTGACGACGAGAGTCTGAGCCACAGTGATGTGCAGCATCTGATTGCACACGTAAGGAAGAACTGATTAGACCACGGGCTGTGCTTTAAGCTGGAAGCGAAGGAGATCACACAATGAACATTAAAAAGAAACGTCTCCTTAGCTCAATTGGGAGAGCGCCAGACCGAAGTCTCAGTCATACTAATTCTGGAGGTATCGTGTTCGATCCACGAAGGGGACAACGTGCCTGAATTCGCTCAGGATTCTTCGAACTCTTGTTCTGGGCTCTAAAGTTCAACTCGAAGTAATTGCAATCGGGTCGGTTAATGTCGTGAAGGACTCGGGGGATCGGGGGAGCGCGGAAGCTACGGGATGTGGGGTTTGTGGGTCAGCGTTGGATCTCAGAAGATGTATTTCTATTAGGTTAGGCTTTCCTGTAACATGTTGTAGTCGGCATTGAATATGTCGTTTGATACCAGTAGAGGAGTTTTTCGAAAATGACATGTAGCATATTGCATGTTTAAGATCGGCGTTGAACATGACAATGATGTAGTATTGATAAAATAAAAAGGAACAGCAAAACTTTCTATCGCAACGGTACTCCTTAACCCCTATAAATGCAATACTATACAACGAAAACACTCAGTCCAGCTTCAGTGCTTCGACACCTTCAAACTGTAACCTCTTGAACATGCCCCGTATAATTCCACATTTCCTCTCCCTTTCATCGTCCCGGCCTCTCATCTCCGTTCGCATCTTGCCCAGCATGTCTGTGCCGTCGCCCCTATGACCACCTTCTTTGATATTGGTGAAGAACATCCTGCGACCCGTGCTGTCCAATGGCTCCCACTTCGCAATCTTGGCATTCTCCCTAGGAATAACTTGGTGTTCACGGTTGGGATCCAAAAACTTTATGAAGCTGATGAAGTAGTCTGATATCTCGTTTTGGCGGCGTACCATGACTTGTCCGACGGTTCCGGCGTGCTTGGTGCCGAATCCGTTTTCGATGTCGACACCCCACATTACATCCCATTGGTACTGGTAGGTCGGCACGTTTTCGGGGTTGTGTTCGGACATGGCGTTGGAAGCGAGGTATGTGGGGCAGATGTAGCGGATGTCGCCCTGGGCTTTGGCTACAGCATCCCACCATTTGCCGCTGTCAGGCCAATGTCGGTCGTTGGGATATGTCTTCACGAGCGTACTCAGGTCTTCGTCGGTAAGGAGCGGGTAGTGGTCTTTGAGGTAGGACTTGAATTCGCCTTCGTTGTCAGTAGTCTTCTTGACTTGGTCTGAACCTTCGTTGGAGGTGAAGCCGATGATAGTCGGAACTTTGGCATAGCGGTTCGAAATTATGGCCGCTGGGGCAGGCTCCGTGAACATGCCGCCGGCGGGCTCGGTGGTCGGGGCCCACATCCAGCGGGGTGGGGTGTCGCGGCCGGGGAAGCTCATGGGATAGTTCTCGTAGTAGAGGTCGCCTGTGGCGGCGTCACGTATGCAAGCGATGTCTGTGCAGTTCAATCCATCTGCGACTTCGTTGTAGAATTTCTCAGCTTGCTCGGGCGTGAAAAACGTCGGGCTCGCGGGAGATTGGGCTATGGCGCCATGGAAGAGCTGCTTGCGACCTGTGCCGGGGACAGGGTAGTAGTTGTCACCTTCGTTAGCGGTGAGTTGCAGCATAACAGACGCGCCGCCTGCGCTTGTGCCCATGATGACTACGTGGTCTGGGTTGCCTCCAAAGTATCTGATATACTTCTGAACCCACTCCAGCGCCGCTCTCTGGTCGCGGAGCGCGTTGTTGTAGTCGCCGTCCTTTGCGATCTGTTCACCAGGGAGAAAGCCATATATGCCGTTACGGTAATACATGGTGACTACAACGATGCCCTTGTCGAGTTTGCCATGCACGCCCTTTTCGCGTCGCGCCTTTTCTACCATCTCGCCTCCATTGCTGCGCCCTGGAAGATGAAAGCCACCACCTGGAATGTTGACCAGTACTGGCAGATCGTCGCCTGGCTCAGCATCAATAGGTGTAAAGACGTTCAAGCTCAGACAGTCCTCGGTGGAACGAGTCTTGATACCCAAAACGTCTGGTCCTGAGATATCCTCCCTGTTCCTCTGAGCTGGATCAATCTTCTGGATTCTTGGGCACATGCCTAGCGATCCATCCCACACCAAAGGCTTCTTGCCCCGACCGATGCCATATGTCCTGTTCACCGGTTGTGGTCCCCGGAATCTGTTTTTGCCTCCTGCATCTGCAGCATACGGGATGTTCCAATAAGACCTGACCTTGTCTGTGACATTTGGCCTAATGGCTAGGTAGTCTAGCTCAACGATATTGGGGTCTTCGGTGTTCTTCAGCGGCGCGGAGAAGGTAGGCGTAGGTTTCGAGCCCAGAGGTGGTAACCATTCAGAACTGGGACGTAGGTCGGGCGAATAGAGCAAAGCAAATGTGAAGGCGAGAATTACAGCGGCTGTGAGACCGAGGATAACGCGCCGGTCGAAGATGAGGCTCGAGTTGAGGGGCCGAATTGCCATGGCGGGCAAATGTTGCGAGTTGCAAAAGAATGTGGCGTCGCGTACGAGGCGGCGGAGGTCTATTGAAGCGCTATTGGAGCCTGCATCTGCGCCCTGTATACGAAACTTGGGGACAGGACGACGAGACGCTGTTCAGGGAGAGGGTGGAAGCAGCCTCCCACGCTGTCGCAAGCCTCTTAGCCTTCCAAGCATCTATGTCTCATGTCTGCAAGTTTCCCTGTCCTGGCCCGACGGGACGACCGAAGAGGCTAGAGGGGCGGCAATCGGCACCATCTTCTTGGCGCTGACGCGTATCGCAATTATCGAGATACCCATGGCGGCACACCAGAACCACACCATCGTGTAACAAGTCGGAGAAAGCTACATGGCAGAGGTGCCCAAGTTCAGAAAATCGACAGGGTGCAAAGCGTCAGTCGGTGCCTGTGGCTGCTACCAGAGGTCTGCGACTAGGGTGCGGACCTGCGCTGTGCCACCCAAGAGCCTCTATTAACTACTACCACTGCCATTGGATGGAACGCATAACCTGGTCACGAAAATCGGTGCATTGCTTCAATCTGCCTAGATCTGCCATGATGCGATGTCGTCAGGGCTTGCATCTGCGCACGTACATGCGTAGCAAGACATATTGTAGTCACCATCTCTTGAGCTTCTCTGCTAGAGTTTGTCATACTTTGAGCATACCGGGAATGAAGAATAATCACTTGTTGAACCGTCTCTCACCTTCACCTTGCTGTACTTGCAAAAGCTTGCCCCTCTCACCTAGGGTTCTGCTCAGGCGCTGTTGTGGAAGTGTAGTCACTGATACCTCTTCTTTTCCATTTCTCCCACACTTCACCCAACCACCCTCGGTCTGCCTTATCTACTCTCATTTTTATGACAACACATACCCAGACCCGCTCTGTCAAGCGAAGAACTTGATCCAACCCAGCTGCTGTATCTCAAATGGACATCGACGACACTAAGCTACCCTCGCCTGACGGCATACAAAGCCCTCTGTTCGAGCCTAAAGTATCAACAAGGTCATCCTCAAGCCCCTCGGTGCCCATGGCCTCCATGACCGGTCCTGCACTAGGAATCACACCACCAATGCCGAACCCATCCGGCCTCGCTACTGATCGCACTATAGAGATAATAGATCTATCGTCGCTCTCCAACGGATCTCCAGAAGAGGAGGAACCTGTCTCATGTTACGTAAGGAAGTTGAGGTCTATTGAGGTTGATGCAAGACATGCGATGTCCGGCTGGGATCTTAAGTATATCGGTCAAGATCCTGGGATTCCCGTTACTACACCTGCAGCAGGCATCAAAAGGAAAGGTACGTGATGACCAGAACTTTAGGCGACTGGGCTAATCTTTCAAGCTTCCGAAATCGAGAACCAGTCAGACAGTGATGATGATGACGATGACACCGATGACGGGGACGATCGGGTACCGGCCTACGAGCCAGACGAACAAGATCGACCCAAGTTGCCAATCTACCATCCTGGCTTCGCGCTTACGGAATCCATCGCTACTAACGTACTGTCAACTGTTACCCAGTATATCACCAAGTCAATAAAAAGCGGATACCAGGATGCAGAAGCGACGCACCTACGAGATGAGATCCTGCGCGGCAAAAAGATCCCGTACCAGGAATCAGTCCGAATGGCCGTGGCTGGAGACACTGGTGCAGGCAAATCTGCGTTGTTGAACGCTTTGCTGGGTGTGGTTAATCTCAATATTGAGGTAAGCTTACTAGCAACAATGCCGTCTCTCAGAGCTGACCTTTTCCGCTAGAGTGACGGAGGAAGCGCCTGCACGTGTGTCATCACAGAATTCCAACAGGCACCTCTTAGTCAGACCAAGTCTTTCGCTGCTGAGGTAGAGTTCTTCGATGTTCAAATGTGCGTGAGGTTAGTTATGGAACTCTTCAGACAGTGGTACAATGTCAAGCAGAAACAGCGACAAGATCCGGACGATCTAGATGACGAAGAGCTTAGCCAGATGAAGACAGCACGAGATTGCCTCCAACAAATGTTTGCAAACAGCCTCGAACACGAACCGATTGAGAAATTTATGTCTACTGCAACATCGGAAAAGGACAAGCAAATCAAGAAGCAACTGTCTATGTGGACGACGACAATGCATCAAGAGTTCGTCCAATCGGGCCAAACTTCGGTCTGCTTCGAATCCAGTACTCCGGAGAATCTTATAGAGCAGTATCATCCATTCACCAAAGAAGTTGCAAACGCAAGCTTCCGAGAAAAGCCACTGACCTGCTCTCCTTGGCCTCTAGTAAAGATAGTTAGGTAAGATTCATGACACTTTGCGACCTAATCTATGTCACTGACAATTCATAGGGTCTTTTTGAAGTCACCGATCCTTCAGCAAAATGTTGTCATCGCCGATGTTCCTGGAGGGGCTGATATCAACTCCATTCGCACGCAAACCGCAAAACGCTATCTGCAGAGCTGCCAAATGACCATCGTTGTCGCAAAAATTGATCGAATCACCGATGACCTGTCTTTTCGCCAACAATATGTAGATGCATATCGACGGAGGCGTAGTGGCAGTGTGATCCTTGTCGGCACGAAGTCTGATGTAAAGAGCTTGCGAATCTGTATAGAGAAACCTACTAAACTTCGCCAGATTATGAACACCGAGATCAACTCCACGCTGAAGTTGGACTTGGCCGCCGAAGACCAACTAGCGAGCATCACGAGCAAAGTTGCCGAGATAGAGAAAGACATCCAGGCCATCGACAACGACATAAGTCATAACACAACCAATCAGAATTCCAAGGCAAACAGGCCTTTGAAGAAACGCAAGTGGAAGCTCACCTTGCGCAAGAGCAGTCTAGCAAAACAGTAAGCTATGATCAATGCACAATGCAAACCAGAGAACTAATTTATGTAGACGAAAAGATATTCTCATCGCAGCGCGCAACAAGCAAGTGGCAGTGGGCTTAGGCGAGAACTACCGTGAGAATACTGGCGATGACGCTGGCGCCGCGATGTACTGCGTTTCGAATCTAATGTACATGCGTCACCTCCGTGGATACGACAAGACGGACGAGCTGTCTGTTCCAACCATGACCCTCGAACAGACTCAGATTCCAGCTCTTTGCTCTCTCATTTATACCTTACCTTCACGTGGAAGGATATCATATCTGGATCATTTTGTCAGGGTCACTGTCCCTACTCTCCTAAACATCGTGCAGATGTCAGTTAGCACGACTACAATAGCACGGGTCAACCATCTCACGTCCATCATACAAAAAGCTCGAAAGGTTTGTGAATCAACCATCATTCCTACACGACGAGAAGAAGGCTAACGACAGCAGGATATCGATATGTGCATCAAACAACTAGTCCTGAAGTTTTACAATACGGACATCAAGGTACTGCACGATCAGTTGGCCGACCCTGCTCTACAGACGAAGTTTGACAAGTCAGCGATGAAGAAGCTTCTGGAGTGGGAGAATTTGGTATGTTCCATCTGGGCTCCAGGTGCGTTGGTCGACTAACATTTTCTCAGAATGCAAATACTCATAGGGCCATCTGCAAGAAGAAAGGTAAAAGATGTGTTGAATTTGTATGTGAAGTACTCACTTTTACAGGAATCTACGTCCAGAAAAGGAAAGGCGTCGAGATGGACTGGAATGAGGACCTCTTATCGCCCGTCCGGTCAGACATTGATATTGCTTTCCGAACGATCATTGACGATTCCTGCGAACTGTTCAAGGCCGAGGCAGCCCAGCACGTAAAAGAAGTCATAGGCAACCTAGATCACAAGTTGAAAAGTACGTTTCCTGCATTGAACCAATCGGCTTCTACTAATCAAAGACGCAGACGATCCAAAAGCATTGGCCTGCGATGCATACGGCGCATGCTTCAAAGAGAACGTGAGCCTTTTCTATGAAGAAATCGACCGGCATGTAGCGGCCGCTGCAAAGACTCTCAAGAACGGCATGATGTAAGCGTACTTACGTAGGCAACGGGCTGCACATTCGCTAAACCACCACCAGAAAAGTACACCTTTGCGCCATCAGACTTCGCGATGCGAAGGATTATTTCCCCAAAGCAATGTCGGACATATATGAGACAGCCTGGCAGAAGAAAGCCAACAGTAAAGGTGAGTTTATTCCAGTTCATCAGCGCCCATCAATTAATCTCTCGACCTAGGCAAGATCATGAGACTGGTCCGCCAGCAGTACCTCAAGGAGGCCATTCCCGGCCCTATGGGCGCGTTCGCTCAAATCGCTGTTTGGGCAAAGGCCGATGCCGAGGAAACTATCACTCAAGCCGGCAACGAGCTCCAAAAGAAGCTGAACGAAATGCTGCAAAAGGTTCAGCAAGCTTTTAACCGTATGAGGAACAGGAAGGACAACGATACAGAGCAGGGTAAAGCTTTCCGAAGGCAGCTCCACGAGCTGGTGGATGAGGCGCGAAGGATTCTGAACGGAGTTGCTCAGGAGAGTCTCGACTTGTGCAAGCAGTACAAGTGAGCGTTGGAAAGGGCAGAAGATTGGTCTGGCAACTTGAATGGAGCTCGATATGGATAAAGTAAAGGCGGAAAGTTCTTTGCTTGGATATTATTGAATGCTACTAAGGTACTACGGTATTATTGCTTCTCTACTGCATCAACGGAGGCAATCGGGCCGTCTTTTCGAAACCTTGGTTTGATTATATCCCATCTGGGACCACACGAGTGTGCGAATCTACATTAGTTGATTTGACGATATCCATTTTCTTCTCTGTTACGTCTTGCTTCGTACCGCGAATCTCGTACTTGACTTTGCGCTATGCAGGATGACCGGAATGGCGAGGAGAGGAACGGACAAGGAAATCGCTTATGTACCTAGAAGTGGAAAGCGTCAAATATCTTGCCTCAACGACATTTTCTTAAGGTACTCCACCTTTGTTTTGCTTCTTCATGTCTGCAGTTCGCGTGTAAGATCATGCTATAATGGTCCTTTTCTCTGAAGACGCAATAGCTCCGCTAAATGTATTCTTAATATCTTGGAAGTTGTAATCCATCGATGCAATATATCCGAGCACTCCAACCTCGTTATTACCACCTGATACAAGACCTACTCACGCTGCGGGATCGCTTGTACATTTTTTTTGTCTTTCACTCATGCCATCGTTTGTCGTACACGTTCTAAGAGTCCCCAGAAAGTCACCTCCTGCAGATGGAGAGCAGCTGGAATACCGGTTCACAGCTGTTTTTACCACAATCGGCGGCTAATAAAGTTTCGTTTATCTAGCGGGACGGAGTTCAGCGCCCTGAACTTAGAAACAAAGCTTCGGGTTCCATGGCGAATCACAGCGCTCGTGGAAGTGGTAGCCTGTCAGCCAGCGTTGGAGCGATGGTTCAGTGAAACGGGACAGGAGGATCCCTGGAGCGTATAGGGTCGTACACCCAACGCCTAAGGAGTGCTGTCCGAGGCGCGTGACCGTGGATGAGGGTATGCCCGGCTTTAAGATCGGGCAGCAAAAGAAGCTTTGTACCCTTGGGCTTTCACTAGTTTTTCCCACATGCTTTCTATACGAGCACTTTGGGACACTTTGGTGCGAATCTTAGTGAGATGCAAACAGAATGATAGGGGGTGAGCTTCGATAAACAGAGTTCATGGTGACGCCAAAAAGAACACGAATAGGTCACGTGGTCGCGGATATATCTGACCTTCAATCACAAAGAGATTGTGCTCATAGTGTACATCATCAACGAAGTGAGAAAAGGAGGAAGGGGAGACTACATGCACACCGACATTCACGGATGGGAGATTACATAGTAAGATGCCTTCACTGCGGCCTCGAGTCCAGGTGACACGGCAATGGACATGACGCTAAAACGGTTGGTGCGTCCTCCCCGCAGTTCATGCGATCCTTGCGACTGATCTGGCCAAGACTCCCGACGTCACGCAGGCATCTCAGATGTACAGAATGCCGGCCTCGCGACATTTTCTTCATTGACAAGCCTCTTGCGTCCTTCCTGTTGTTGACCTCACGGTTGGCTTGGCGTCATGCGTACATTCTATGAAGCCAAGACGTCAGCACTTATGACGGTCGCATCCGGCACCGTTGCTTGCAAGGGTACTCGCCCTTTTAAGCATACTACCCCGGACTCCTAAGGGGCTTTGCCGCCTTTCCGGTGTTGGAGACGATCTGGACGATCCGTCATTTCCTAGCGAGATGCTAGTATCCAAACAACAACATGCGTTATTGTATCATGTACGCGCCCGTGTACAGCCATCGGCGGGAATATTGCTTTGCTGCATTGGTATGGGTCAATCCTGCAGGTACAATTTCCAGATCGGTTTGCTGCATGACAATTGTTATTCCCCGTATTCAAGCCAGGGGTAAAGTCTTACCACCGTTCAATGCGTCATTGCGCTTATATGGTGAGCCTTTCCAGAGATAGACGTCAGGCGGCCGAACGACATGGCCCAGACTGAGCATGTTGTGGGTCAAGCGGTGGACTGTGGGTCTCAGATTCACCTTGGCTTCCGATGTCGTGAATGTTTGCACGGCCCTTTAGCTGCAGATCCTCCTCAACGTATATATTCCGGGGCAAACGAGCTCTGCTCTCTTTTTCTCGCCCACAAACGCTCCTCAACTTTTGGATAATATTGATATTCCTGCATAATGGTCAATCTTCTTCTGCTCGGGCTTCTCGCCTGCTCGAGCCTTATCCACGCGATTCCTGTATCGAAGGACCCTGTCGACATCGCGAACATCCTCACTCGCCGCGCAGCACTCGAAGCCTGCCCGGGCTACACTGCCTCCAACGTTGTCGAGAGCGATTCAGGATTGACCGCCGATCTTACTCTTTCTGGTGATCCGTGCAACGCCTACAGTGATGATATCAAGGACTTGAAGTTGCTCGTCGAGTACCAGACTGGTAAGTCTTAAGACCCCTGCCCAGAATTAGCGTACTCACCAACACTGAATAGACGACCGCCTTCACGTCAAGATCTACGACGCAGCTCTCCAAGTCTACCAGGTTCAAGAAGAGGTGTTCCCCCGCCCCAAGCACGAGAACGCAGCCGCTGGAAATGCCGCACTTCAATTTGGTATCAAGCTGGACCCATTCTCTTTCGCTGTGAAGCGTAGGGATAACGGTGAGGTTTTGTTCGATACTGGTACTGTTCCACTGGTCTTCGAGAAGCAGTATGTTCGCCTGCGTACTAAGCTGCCCGACAACCCCAACATCTACGGCCTCGGTGAGCACAGCGACTCGTTCCGCTTCCATACGGAAAACTACACGCGCGTCTTTCTGAACGCCGAGTCGCCCAATATTCCTACCAACGCCAACTTGTACGGAGCGCATCCCGTCTACTTTGACCACCGCGGCGACAAGGGTACACATGGCGTCTTCATGCTTAACTCTAGCCCGATGCAAATTGAAATCAAGAAGGCCGACAGCGGTTACCAGTACCTTGAGTACAACACCATTGGTGGCGTCATCGATTTGTACTTCATGGCTGGTAGCAAGCCCGCCGAGGTCTCCAAGCAGTACGCTGACATCGCCGGTTACTCCGCCATGTACCCGTACTGGACGTTTGGTTTCCACCAGTGCAAGTACGGATACTGGGACGTCAATATGGTTGCTGAAGTCGTCGGAAACTACTCGACTGCTGGAATTCCCCTTGAGGTCATGTGGACCGACATCGACTACATGCATCTTCGCGAAGATTTCACTACTGACCCAGAGCGCTTCCCTCTCTCGAAGATGCGCGAGCTTGTATCAACACTTCACTCCCGCGACCAGCGATACGTGCTGATTCTCGACCCGGGTATTCACGCTGTAGGTGGTGAGTACGTCACTTACCAGAAAGGTCATGACATGGATGTCTTCCTCAAGGCCGCCGACGGTTCCGATATCCTTGGAGTTCAGTGGCCTGGTGAAGTTGCATGGCCTGATTGGTTCGCTCCCAACACGGAGCAGTGGTGGACTGAGGAGATCATGGCAAGCTTTAACCCGGAGTCTGGTATCGATCTAGACGGCATCTGGGTCGACATGAACGAGGCCTCCAACTTCTGCAAAGATGTCACCACGTGCAACCCCCGCCAGAAGGCGATCGATGAGAACATTCCCCCGCGTCCTACCAACGCGCCGCGACCCAACACTGGTCGTCCCATTCCTGGCTTCCCGGATTCTTTCCAGCCAGGAAGCACGCTTTCGGTCAAGGCTCGCGATCCAAAGCCTGTATCTGGGCGTAGTGCACATTCTCTCGAAACTCGCGACTCCAAGGATATCTCTGTTCGTCAGTCCTCCAATGGTAGCATGAAGGGCTTCCCCGACCGCGAATGGTTCAAGCCCGCGTACCATCTCAACAGCCACCTGGGTGACGTGTCCCGCCAGACCATCCCCATGAACACGACCAACCACGATGGCAGCTGGCAATACGACACGCACAACCTCTACGGCCACATGATGGCGGCAACCACCCGCGAATCGATGCTGGCCCGTCGCCCCGCGCTCCGACCCTTTGTGCTGTCCCGCTCTACCTTCGCCGGTTCGGGTAGCAAGGCTGCTCACTGGTTCGGTGACAACTTCTCGAACTGGGAGAACTACCGGACTTCCATTCGCCAGATGCTTTCCTTTGTCTCGATGCATCAGATGCCCATGGTCGGCTCTGACGTATGTGGTTTCAATGGCAATGCAGACCAGTACATGTGCGCTCGCTGGGCTTTGCTTGGAGCATTCCAGCCCTTCTACCGTAACCACGCGGAGCGGAGCACTATCCAACAGGAGTTCTACCAGTGGCCCATTGTCGCTGAAGCTGCCAAGAAGGCAATTGCCACCCGGTACAAGCTCATCGACTACATCTACACTGGCCTCTACTACCAGACCAAGGAGGGCACCCCAATGATCAACCCTCTGTTCTTCCTCTACCCAGAGGATGCAAACACGTTTGGTATCCAAGAGCAGTGGTTCTACGGTGATGCGCTGTTGATCTCACCCGTTACAACAGAGTACTCCGACACCGTCACGTACTACCTGCCAGAGGACACCTTCTACGACTACTGGACCTACGCCAAGGTCAAAGGCCAAGGTCAGAACGTCACCGTCAGCAACTTGACATACAGCGACATTCCCGTTCACATTCGTGGTGGCTCCATCATCCCGCACCGTGTCAACAGCGCCGACACTACTAGGGCTCTGCGTAAAGAGGACTTCCTTATCCTCATTGCACCGGATGCGGACGGCAAGGCGACTGGACGTCTGTACCTGGATGACGGCGAGAGCCTTGAACAGCATAGCATTAGCGAAGTTTCCTTCTCGTATGACGGCGGCAAGTTTAGTGCGACTGGCTCGTTTGGCTACTCTGGTGCCGATGGAGATAGCGTTACCGTCGCCAAGGTTGTTGTACTGGGCCAGGAGAAGGCTGGTGCTACTGGGGACTTTGACTCTGACAAGGGCTCTGTCACGGTTGATGGGCCGTGGAAGATGGACAAGGAGTTTGGGTTCCAACTATGAATCCGACTTGATTCATGACTTGCTTTGAATGGGGCTGGCCACACATCGATTGTACAGACTGAGGTAACATCCCTTGTTGTCTTGGAATATTGTGTTGGACTCATGGCAAGCATTGCATAGACATGGCGTTCACGGGCATTGATTGAAAGCGGTATTGGGTAATATTGTGGATTCTTGAGATAGCATGGGAGGCGCTTAGATGGGGGCTCTCTATCCTTACTCTGCCATCAATAGTATTGGTTGATTCTTCCGTTCCCGTCTTGACTTACTGTGATGTCTACCATGGTTGCCGTGCTGTTGGTGGTTGACCCCCAAGCATGTACAAATAAGACGTCAAATTCCCAAGATGCTACAGCCCGCGAAGTACAAGGATACAGGGCTAGATAGCACGATGGGTACATACCACTCACGCGCCCAAGTGCAACTGCACAGATGTAGTGCAGATTAGCTATGGTCACAGCTCGAGGTGAGACAGGGCGTCTGGGCATGTGAGATGTGGGATGATTCGTGTGGGGTAGTGGAGTGGTGACTTACGTGTGACTGAGACAATTGTCTTGGGCTGGCGAATCACGCTCGCATCTCGTCACACGGGCCTGTCAGCCACGAGTCTTGTAGCGCACGCCGCACACCAGTTATGACAATCCAGCCATTCCTCGGGAGGTAATCTGGGACGCACCGACCCATTCAGGTAGAAAGACTGCCGCAAGCATGACGTTGATGTTGCGCAGCGTATCTAGTCGGTCGACTGTTCTTGTAGAGTCTCTTGAGTTCGTCGCTCTATCTGAGTGTACCAGTGGGTTATCGTGCCATACTGATATTGTAGCAGGGTGTTTCGCGTTGCGCGCAGTTGTAAAGAATCCATCGTTGGTCGTCCCCTCATTCTTCCCCAATCGTCGTAGCCTCCAATTCGTCGCGAACGCTGTTCAAGCTGACATGTTGGACCTCGTAACCGACTTCGATCTTGTTCTTGGGTCGCGCCTTATTGAGTCCTTCAAGCAAAACGCATGCTTTGCAGACTTCCTGGCTCGAGAGATATCCACACTTTTTGCACTGGCCCATGACTTGCTTGCTCGTCTTTTTGGGCGTGAAGCCCTTCTTGGCCTTCTTTCCGTTGGCTAGTGGTACTACACCGTTGCCTTGCTGACCGATACCGTTGACGCTCTTGGTGGTGATTTCGGTCTCGAGGTTGCCGTCGACTGCTGCTTCGTTCTGCCTGAGTTGCGCATCCACACTCGCCATTTCGCCACCTGTACTGCGCCCTTGGGCACTTCCACAACCGCCTTCCTCTTCTTCGGCGGCAGGCACGCTGCTCGCGCAAGCACCTCCGCAGCCTTGATCGCTACCAGGTACTAGCTTGGCCATATCCTCACCACTCCTGACCACATCAAGAATAGCGCTAGGCCGTACTCGTTCTAGATTCTTGATCAGAGCGCGTGCGCTGCCGCGGAAGGCTTCGGGCGAGTAAATGCATTCGGTGCTGAAGTAATCCAGATTCTTGTGATGCGCGTAGAGGACTATTTCTTTCTCGTATGCGTACTTGAGAGGCTTACTACGCTTGATGTTCGCATTCGAGGCAGGATCGGACGACGTTGAAGGGGTGGAGGTGATGATGGAGGTTGTGCGCGACAGACGGGGTAAGTCGCCTCTGAGCACTTATTTACGGTTAGGATTCCATGCTGGTCGACTACCAAGACGGCAATACTTACAGTTCATTAGGACCGTCTCTGCCACATCATCGGCATTGTGTCCTGTCACCACATGCTTGACTCCAAGCCTTGACGCTCCACGATCCAGCGCTTGTCGCCTGAAAACGCCACAATACGTGCAGTTGCCCTTCTTGCCCACCTGCTCCACCACTTGGTCCATTGTCCACCCATACAATTCCTCGTATCCTAGGATTGTCAAGTGCATGCCATACTGCTCCGCGTTCCTCTTCACAGTCTCCAGACTATCATCTCGGTAACCTTTAATTCCCTCGTCGATAGATAACAGGATAAGATCAAGCCCGTAGTCGTAGCGCTCGTTGAGAGTCTTGAGAACAGAAGCGAGGACAGTGCTGTCCTTTCCCCCCGATGCGCCAATAGCGACTTTTTCGCCGCGTCGGAAAAGTGAGTTGGTGGTAATGGTGTGGTGGATTTCAGTTTCGAAGACGGAGATGAAGCAAGTTTTGCAGAGCTTGGAATGATCCTTGGGCCGAAGAATAAGCGCCCGATTCACCTGACACAGGGCACAGGGTGAGGGTGGCATCTTTGATCGTGTGTGCGTGTGGGTGTGTGTATGTGTGTGTGGTGCTGAATGAGTGGGCTGCGGGGAGGAAGAAATCTTACGCGAGTCATGTCCGAGTGCGCGGGGCGACAACGCGAAATGCGAAACATCTCCCTCCCGTCTTCTGCATTCATGCCTAGTCTCCACTTTTTCTAACCTCCCAGGTTACGCTGTTGTTCGTTTCCAATGAAGCTGTGCACTCCTTTACTGCAACTCTAGCCAGCGTGCTGAACGACGGCGCGTAGTGAACTTCGACATATAACAACGTGCACGGACTGCCAGATTACTGCTGGATCCGTGGCTCGGCGCTTCTTTCAAACATGTCGTTTCCATAGCAATTTTCACCATCTCCGCTCAGATCAACTGGACGCACATAAATATCAGTGCCGCCTTGCATAGTGACAGGGGTACGATCTAGTGACGAGCTTAGGGGTGTTCTCGGCATGTTGTGACAATCATCTAGGTCGGTTGTGGCCTTATGCAAATCGCCTGCTCATGTCGACCATTGGAAACCTTGATTCCCTTGCCTATCCCCCATGGGTTCATTGTTTCGTTGTACCGGATTCGTCGAAATCGTCAGAACTACAGCAGAACATTTCCGTGCGACCGCAGATCCGGTATGATCGGACACTTGGACCAGACAACAAGCGTTGTGGCCAACATCATAGTCCCCCGGACTTCCGCGCACCCGGACAGAGGACACAAGATCAGATGACAACAGGCGAGTCATACAGTTGACGATGCTAAACGCCGTCGAGAAGCATTGGCGTGTCGAACCGGGACAAGGTCGGCGAACTCATGTTCTAAGAATCTGAGATCGACCAAATCGCGCAGTACATAAACTAAGGAATAACAACAGAGTCTGCATGCGTGCTTTCGCTGTGCATCGGCGGAACAGACCTCTTCAAGGTATCTATTCAGGGTGTTATGTCTCCGAGGAAGTGCGCTTTCTGCTAAAAAAAAAAAAAAAAAAATAAAAAAATTGTGTTCGTCATGTACACCAACCACGCGTTTCACGCACAACGTGCAAAAGCAAGTACGCATCATCAGTGAAGGAATGTGACCCTGGGTTACCGTGCGATGAGATGAAGATCAGCAATTTCGCCGGGATCGTGCACTAGCCGGTTCAAGACAAGACGAAGCCTCGTCCATCTTTAGCATCACGATTCGGAGTACATTAGTGGCATATCGTTGGTTGACAGGTGCAGACTAACAACTCTATCGGCATTGCGCACCCTTGAACATCTCCCGCTTCCAAGATGGATCTTCGGGATCTTCATACCCTGCACCATGCCACGAACCCTCTCATCCCTCGTCTCGCCGACAACACTCTGATTAAAGTTCCTTCGACTAAAATTGTCGGTATAAGGTCGAGGCTACCTACAATTATCACCGTATCAGTCTCGCAGAGCAGGCTGCACAAGTTCATACGCTCCTTGGATCATTCTCTTTACGTGACACCATGGAGTACACACTCACTCTCGACGGCATCGGATGGTCCTATATTACCATTTTCATCATTTGGAATGTCCTGCTATCGGCTGGGCTCATGTTCCTGTGGATTCACCGCCGGCATCCATCGCTCCGGATGCGAAGACTGCCGCTTTTGTTTGCCGGTGTTCTTGTGCTCCATATCTATGGTTCCCTTTGCACTTTAGCGTACCCGTTCGGCGCAGCGTTTGAGTGTTCGATTGAATTCTGGATGGTATGCATACGACTGCATGAACTCGAGTGCTCGCTAACATAAGCAGATGTCCATTTTAGTTCCATTGGGAATGGCCTTGTTTCATGCCTCGAACAGCCAGTTCTTGCACCTCGCTAGTCGTCAGAAGCAGTTTGCTCGTACAAGCTCTTTGAAAGATCATGAGCCCATCGACGAAAAGAAGGCCCAAGAAGTCGTTAACAGCCGATGGAAGAGGATCATGAATGGAGTAGAGCGTGCCGATAACATCGAGCGGACATTGATCTTCATCGGAATTGGCATAACTATCCAGGTAAGCTACCTCCAAAGCTACTATGCGACTGTAGTCTAACCCACAGAACAGATTGCTCTCACTCTTTTCGTCTATCTTGCTTCAGAAAAGTTCCATAGCAGCTACGGTATCATCAAATATACCGTAGAAGGTACTGGCATGGAAGTGCGCGCAAACTGCAGCAAGGGTTGGGAATGGTGGTTATCGGTCGTGTGGCAGCTGTTCTGGTCCTGGATATATGCCCCTTGGATTCTCTTCAAGTCGCGCGGTATTCGCGATGTTCATGGTTGGAGACTACAGACCATCATCTGTTGTATCGCTGGGTATGTAATAATCTTCTCACGTTTGCCTTCATCGCTGACTCTTGCAGGCTTCCGGCTTCTCCACTCTGGCTCGCAGGCCTTTACACTCCTCAGTTCGCCCCCATGAACGCTGTATTTCCCCCACCAGTGTGGTTTGCCGTCTGCTTCTGCATCATGGAGATCTGCAGCATTGGCTTCCCCATCGTCGACGTGCTGAAAGGCAACAAACTTCGTAAAGAGACTCTCGATGCCATCGCAAACTGGGAATCTCGCCAGGCAACGGCGAACTCGGATGCCGCGTCTATCGATGCTCCTTTCAAAAGCCCTAGCGAATTCTCCACTACGACAACTCTCAAGTCCAGTGGCGAGTTCAGCGTCGGCAACCAGTCATTCGACTCGCAGAAGTCCGACATTTTGACGATGACTGCTCTAGAGAATGCACTAAGGACCAATTCTATGCCACTGCTGCAATTTGCTGCCTTGAAGGACTTCTCTGGTACGTCTTCCGCATATAGCTCGTGCACATATAGATACTGACTACACACCAACAGGCGAGAATGTCAGTTTCCTCACCCACGTTTCAGACTGGCGCCTCTACTGGTTCTCGCCAAAATCATCAATCGCCGAACATCGTCGCAGGCAATTCCTCGCTGCCACGCGCATTTACGCTCACTTTATATCCCTCGAGTTTTCCGAGTTTCCTATCAACATCTCCTCAAAGGAGATGAAGCGCCTTCATACTGTCTTTGAGAGAACGGCAAATCTCCTATTTGGCCGTCGCCGAGATTCGGAGTTGTCTTTAACGAGCGACAGTGCTACACCTTTTGACAATGTCATGCCCGATGATGCATCAGATTCGCCCATCAACGACAAAAGCAAACAACCCATATCTACAAATGCTATCACTCTCGATAGTCTTGGACGGGCGAACCTGAAGGCTGTATCTCGTCTGGGCGAGCTTTACCCGGATGAGTCCGTCGTCGATGTTGACGTCCCGGATGCTTTCAACGAGTTGGTGTTTGATGCTGCAGAGAAGGAGATCAAATATCTTGTTCTCACCAACACATGGCCTAAGTTTGTCAGCGTTTCACGTGCCAACAGTCAATTGAGCAAGGACGTGGACGAGGAGAAGGGTAATGTGTGGATGCGGAAGTTTCTGTGCGCATGATGATGGCGCTTCGTGGATGTGACGGCTTAGTTAAATAATATTATTTGATACCCCTCGTTGCCAGAGAGCAGCAGCAAGATACACTTTTTACATTCGTCGTACGATTCCAAGCATCTAGTTTTGGATTTTGATGCTAGCTGTATCGGAGAGCGTGATGGCTTTAACTCAGGTATATCCGTCGCAACTGCCGAAGACCCGATCCACATCTTGACAACGACGGGTTTGTTCTAGAACTCCTCTGCACCACAGCATCATTGATTGTTTTTTCCCTGTAAATTCCGTTGCCACCGAGATCCCGTTGTGGTGGAGTTCACATTACAATCGAATCGGGGGTAAAGATTGGCTGGTGGCGGCGTTGATGACGTTTTCCTGATCACTTCAGCTTTGCTACAAAAGCACTCGCATTCCCAGCCAAGCTGAAACTTACGGCTCTCATCGAAATCTACAACATGTCTCTCAAATACAACAAGGTTCTCGTGCTAGGGGCGACATCCGGTATCGGCTGGGCGCTCGCAGAGAAGATTGTGCAAGATGGCAAATACGCCATCGTTGTCGGACGACGACAAGAGAAGCTAGACGAATTTCAAAAGAAGCACGGCAGCGACAAAGTCGACACCTTCGCCTTGGACGTTACAAAGCTCGACGAGATCCCCAAGTTTGTCAGGGATGTAATGAGCAAGCACCCCGACCTCGACTCTGTCTTCCTCAACTCGGGCATGCAGCGCGGATTCGACTTTTCCAAACCCGAGACGGTGGATCTGGACGTGCTGGAGTTGGAGTTTAGGACGAATTACTTGTCGTACATGCATCTTACGACGGCATTCATTCCATTTCTTCAGAAGCAGGATAAGGAAACGTCGCTCATCTACACTACCTCTGGACTTGCGCTCATGCCAATGCCGCGTTGTCCGAACTACTGCGCTACCAAAGCTGCGCTGCATCACATGATCCTCGTCCTCCGCCATCAATTAGCGAACGGGCCAGGAAATATCAGGGTCGTCGAGATCTTTCCGCCAGCTGTGCAAACAGAGCTGCACGACGCAAAGCACCAGCCGGACATCAAGGATGGAGGCAAAATTGGTATGCCGCTGAGTGAGTTTACGGATGCAGCCTGGCGCGGATTGGTTGAGGGCAAGGATCAGATTCCAGTGGGCTTTGTAGGCCATGCTTTTGAAGCGTTTGAGAACAAGAGGCAGGAGATGTACAAGGAGATTTTCCTGTCTTGAGCGCTTGATATGTACACATGTAAAAATAGATGGCAGATGAGTGGGGCCTTTTGGAAGTCCGCCGCGTGTGGACCCCGTCGAACGGGCGCGCAAGGAGATATAACCCTTGGAGTTGCTGTTTAGTAGGACGTGATAGCAAAACGACATCAACCGCAACAATCGGCTTCAGTCTAGGTTGAGTCGTCGTTTCGGTGATGAAGCAAAGAACCCAACCCACGGGTTGCGCAACCAATATGAGCACAGCCCCATTGCGGCGCAGGGATTCCAAAGTGGTGCGCCGCTAGCTGCTCCCGCTCGTATCAAGACACCCGCCCGTCCGTCTCACAACTCCCGTCGCCGCATTCTCCGGCCACCTACTCCCTATACCGTCTACTCGAGCGTCTACTTACGACGGATTTTTGCGCGTGACTAGCAATCTCAATTCCCGAAACACATTCATCATGGCGGACAGCTTCAGAAACGCAATGGTCAACCGGTCGCTTCGCGACATCAAGAATGTCAGCTTCTCCCCAACTCCTGAATGTTGCCCGATTCTAACACCAAGTACAGAACCTCGAGTTCCTCGTCGAATCCAACGTCATCACCTCAGCACAACATGACACCATTTCAGCGCAACTGCCTGTTTCGGCTGAGAACAGCGCCCGCGCCCTGCCCGCGGTGCCGACGCAACAACTCTCCCAGATGAACATCGTGAGCGAGCCGACGCCCCCCCCCGAGAAGAAGAGCAGCAACATTGGCTACTACGCCGACACGACGGCCGATGCGCCGCCGCCAGCCTACCCCTCTGTCCCCGCAACCCTGGCTGGCCCCCCAGTCCTCGCCCACGCCTCAGCCATGTACCAGTACAACGCCCAAGACGCCGGCGACCTGGCCCTCATGCCCAACGACAAGGTCGTCGTCACCGAGTACATGAACAACGAGTGGTGGAAGGGACGCAACGAGCGCACTGGCATGGAGGGCATCTTCCCTGCCAGCTACGTCCGTAAAGAGGAGAAGAGTGTCATGCCCGCCTACACTCCTTTGGCGCCCGCCCCCAGCAATTACGGCAACATGCCGCTGGACGTCGCTTCTGGTGCGCAAGCACCGCCCGCCGAGCCCAGCAAGATGGAACAAAACGGCAAGAAGTTTGGAAAGAAGCTGGGCAACGCAGCCATCTTCGGAGCTGGTGCGACGATTGGCGGAAACATTGTCAACTCCATCTTCTAGTAGAGATGCAGAGAGTATAGGCATGGTTTGGGGTGAAGGACTGGACGAAAGTACTTTACTTTGGCGTTTTTTCCTTGGTCGTTCGTGTGCGTTTGCTAACACGACGTATTCTTTGCTGTCTGGTATTTCCTGGGTGCACGCGCTGTCTATCAAAGCTGATGGCGATGCAGGGAGATTGAATATAAGTCTTCTTCGCTTGTCAAGGCATGTACTCACGTTCTCCTTGTGACGGTATACTTGCGACTCGGTGTGTCTGCTGTGTGTTTGCATCGTCGCGTCCTGCTTCGTGGGAAGAGTACTCGGGTATTGACGTACAGTTTTTTGTTGTTTGACAGCAGAATTTCCATATCAGTCAATTATGGCTTGCGCTCTATTTCGTTTGCACTTTGATCACGTCTACTTATACTTCCCATCACCTTTCGTTACTGGAATCTCCTCGAGTCGACAGTCCCCACGCACACCCTCATCATGTCTCGTCGTGCAGCCCCCTCACCCCCCAGCTTCGACGCCGTCCGACAAGGCAACTTCGGCATCCCTGCCGCAGCCAAAAAATGGAACCAAGACTCCAACGGAGGCAACCCGTACCACGCACCATGCCCACCCAAAGCGCCTGAACTCGCCCACAGACACCGAAACCGATCGTACCTAAACCCCCCTTCTCATCAAAAAGTACAAACACAGCTGACATGCTAACCCAGAATGTGGGCCCAAGCCCTCGTCCTCTTCAACGTCATCGGCATCCCCCTCTCCTCCGCCACAACCCTACAACACCACTTCACCACGCTCTTCCCCACCCCATCTCTCCTCTCCCTCGCTCTAATCCCCGCTCTGCAAATCCTCGTCATCTCCGCCACACCCCTACCCTTCGGCCATCTATACAGCGTTTTGGGAAAACAACAGCATTATGGGAGTTGGGGTTGGAAAGGCTTATTCGCGGCCGGTCTTGTCGTGGCAACAGCCTCGGAGTTCGCCGCGTACAAAGCTCATGGGAGTTACATTGCTGTTTTACTTTTACAGGGACTGCTTCTGGGAGGAGGGTTGGGAACGTGCTTTACGGTTGGTACGTTGGTATTGGCTGCCCATTATCGGAATGACGTGCCTCTTGTTTCTGTGCAGTCGGGTTTCGCGGGATTTGCGGGCGCAGTCGTGTATACCGTGCTTGCGCGTTTGGCTTTCCAGCAATCTACTGGTGGCGGCGGGTTGGTGTATGTGTACAGTGGAGGGGTCATGGGGACTACGTTGCTTGCGGCGTTTTTCTTGCTTGTGAGGCTGAAGCCTGGGGAGGAGAAGTTCTGGACAGAGAGGTATAAACTTCATCTTTGTATGCCTCGGGGTTTTCTTGGGGATATAAGAGGAGGTGGGATGTGGTTTATTTTAGGGTATATGCTTGTTTTCGTGGGGGTATTGGTATATCCGGTTTACATGGTCTTGTTACTGACGGAATCACCTGGGCTTTTCTTTCCGGATACTGCGGCGTACGGGGTACTTGCTGTGCTAGTTTTTGCGGCTGTTTCAGGTTCTGTGGCGGCGAACTTGTGGAGCTTGAAGGAGGTTGGTGCGGCTAACATCTTTATTGCAGCTTCTGTACTCGCTGGCGCTGTTGGTCTTGCCCCGGTAGTGCATCCGCGGCTCTACTTCGTAATTCCTCTTGCTGCGGTGTATGGAATCGCGCTCGGTGCAATACTGTCGCTCCACATGATCGTCGTAGCGTCATTTCTCAGCAAGAAAGTAGACGGGAAGTGGGAGGATGATATGCCAGCGCGCGTTGCTGTTGTTATGGCCTTGGCTGGACTGAGTGCTTTCGGAGGCATTGCTGGAGCAGCGGTTTTGATGGAGAGAAGTGAGAAGGGAGGGCAGATTGTGATGAAGGCGGCGGGAGCTTGTATGATTGGTGGCGGCGTGTTGATTGGATGCGTAAGGGTGTGGAGGTGGAAGACAGTGTTTTATGCTGTGTAGCTTCTTTTCATGTTATCAAGCTTCTCAAGGCTATGTTTAAATTTTGTCCAAGTTTCTATGTACAGAAGAATGACAAAGGCACCATTGGTACCCTCTCTAGCACTTAGATGTAAATGTAGCAGAATGGTCCCTCAGTCGTTTCCATGACATCCTGCATGGTGACTGGTGGTTGAGCAGCATATCCAAGGTCGATGACGGTCTCGAGAGTTGTGTTGGCAGAAGGCGGTTGGTTCAGAAAGGTGCCAGTGCCAGAGATTCCCTTTTCGGTAGTGCGGGTCTTCTTGTCAAGCTGTTGCCAGATCCACCAGGTACGGTCGATCATGCCGTGGTGGAGATGAAAGAGCGGTTCACCAGGCGAAGCGTAGACGTCGCGGCCAGGATCACCACCCATGGAGTAGTGACCACCACCGTGCACACCGAGATCTGGAGTTGTAGGCCAGCCTTGCATAGTCATTTCAAAGTTCCAGATGTCGTGGTTCTTCAGAATTAAGCTGGCAATGGCTGGCGCGTCGGCCCACTTCTTGTTGGCGTAGTTGGTCAGATCGCGCTTCAGGCATCTGGGGTTGTACGAGAGTCCGTCTCCGTTTGCGATGGTCGATCCATTGGTCGTGTACAACGCAACAGGACCAAGGTTGACCGCTATAAGTGCAAAGTCAGGCTATGTTCTAAAAACATTCGCTACAAATTGACTTACTCATGTTCTTAAACGGACCACTCTTCACACAGCCACCACCGGTTCCAGATGGAATGCGGATCTCTGGCCGCCCAGTACTAGCAAGAACAACTTCTCCTTGGCCTGCAATGAACTCTCCGTCGCCAGACATTGAGTACTCAGAACCGTCGAGCATCGACGAGTTTTGCAAGCCACTTGTGGCAGTCTTGGCCCAGTTCCAGTACGGCTGGTAGCCGTTGTAACCGCATTCGTTACGGAGAGCTTGCTCGTACTGCCATGTGAAGTATCGATGCCATCCGAGGAATGTGCCGGAGTAGTGAATAAGCATGGTCTGGTTGATGTGGGTGCCAACAAAGTCGTCGAAACGTGACTTCGCTCCAGGAATTTCTGATGCGGGTGTTTTTGCCTTCTTGGCTTGAAGGCAAAGTACTGCATCAGTGTACGCTTTGCGTTCAGTCTTTGACAGAGCGTTCCATTCTCGGCGTACAGCGACGTTGAATATGTTACAACTGCCTCGCTTTGATGAGCTAGCCTCTAGCGTAGCATTGGTTTGCTGCTGAGCGAACAAAGCCAGTTCATCGATTTGCGCGTTCGCGACGGACGGGTCGTCAGAAGGTACAATTGGTAAGGTGCATGGCTGCTCAATCGTCCCATTTTGAGGAGCTGGCAGTGCGCTCGAGAGTGTGCCAGCAAGGAGGGTCAGCGTGAGGGGAGAGGTGAAGCGCATCTCGTTGCTCAATCAATGCAGGATGTGAGTGACGCTTGATTGACAGTCTCTGAACTGACTACTGAAACTCCTGTGCTGGAAAATGTCGCCAACACGGTCGAATATAAATATAGTAACTGATCACTCAAGTTCATCAGCCAATGGGCCCATTGTACCAGCTGCCGGCCTCGGAGACAACTCACCGAATGCTCTCTAAGCTCTGGTAGAGATAGTACGCGCAGGACGGGCCAACGCGCGGGTTTTGCCATAGTAATCTAAGTAAATCTCTAATATTGAAATAGCTATAACTTCTTTAAAAGTTGACATTTTTTTATAATTTTCCAAGGTTTAGAGCCTGGAAGCCTATATCTATAAGTCGATAATTTTACTTTAGTTTAATATAGTTTAGTTGTAGAAATATTCATTTCCTATACTAATATAAACTTTTTAACTAAGCTATACCAGGGCAAAGTAGAATTCTAAGTTTATGGAGATAAGCTTTTTAATACTAAAACTTAAAGAAATCTTTAAAAATATCAATATTCAAGAAAGTAAATTAAGAAATAAGATTTTAATAGTATAATTTTAGAAATTTTATTACATCTTCCTAAGTATAATACTTTGAAGCACTATTACTTATATTTAAGATTATAAGTTGAAAATAGAAACATTTAGCTTATTTAGAATTTCTAAGATTTTTATAGATAAAAAGTTTATATTTGTATAGGAAATGAATATCTCTACAACTAAACTATATTAAACTATAGTAAAATTCCAGACCTACAGATCTAGGCTTCTAGGCTCTAAAACTTTAGAAATTATAAAAAAATGTCAACTTTTAAAGAAGTTATAGCTATTTCAATATTAGAGATTTACTTAGATTACTATGGCAAAAACCGCGCGTTGGCCCGTCCACCTCGGTGATTGCGCAGCATCCGAGCCGTTGCGGCATCCGAGCCACCCCAACAATTTGTTGACGATAGGAAAATGAGGCTGTAGAGCCCCTAGTGGGATATCACGTGACGGCGCTAGTAGAGCGCATATAAACGAGCTAGATCGTCCGAAGTCTTTTTAGCAGTTATTGGACACTTTGTTGTGGCACTTAGTTGATCAAAATACTTATTCCCCTCCACTAATTATTTAATTACTCCTTCTTAGCTCCTACAGTTATCAGCCCGGCTGCTTAATTATAGTATTAATTCCCACTGCGCAATTAGCAAGCTAGAAGGTTATTTATTTAATTAGATTTTTACTCTCCTCTTTTTTCTCCTTCAGCACTAGCTAGCAGATTGCTGTAGCTGCTGTACCTCTCTCACTTATTTAATTATACGATTAACCTCTTTCTAATCTATTCTACAACCTATAGGCTACTGTTATTGTTAACACAGCTAACTACCGACCGACCGATCAATCCTGCTGTCTATTAAATATAGATCTCTCTAATACACTGCTTGTTGCCTTGGGGGTAATCCTAAAAGCCTAATTAGACTAGCTAACCTAGTTTGCTCTGTTAAGACTGCACTGCTTAGAGAAGGGCATTTAGGATTAGGTTAATCCTAATCTCCCAGACGTGCTCTTAATAGACTACTAGGAGCCACAGTATCCTAAACTGCCTAAGAATATTAAGAAGCTAATTGCTTTACTACCTAATGCAAGTATACAAGAACAAGATAATTAAACCACCCCTTGTAAATTACTTAGAAGATAGAAAAACTACATAGATACCTGCAGGCCTCGGCCTGCACGTCTTATATAGCCCTTCAGGCTGAGAAAGGACGTTAAACTTCAATAAAAAAAAGAACAAGATAATTATAAGAATGTTTAACACAAATACTGTGCCGGTGCACAGGGTGATACCCTGCTGCTCACTAGGTTAGTGCTCAACCACCTAATCTGAAGGTATATAGCTCGTTTCAGGGATCGAAACGAGCGAGGGACATTAAATATCCTTATCCTCCACTCAAGAACTTAACTCTTGTACTACTCTTTAATATATATAATCCCTAATAAAATTGTTATCTTACTACTCTTGTTCTCGCATAACCTAACTACTAGTAATCTCCTGCCCTTGTAGTAGTATGTCTTTATACACTCTAACACCTATATAAATAGCAAAGCCTATAGAGATATACTCTACTACTTAGTGCACAAAAGAACTAGTGCATAATTATTGCAAAAATAATATAAGAATCTTACGTAAGCATAGAATCCTTAAAATTACTACTAGATATACTCTTAGAATTACTACTAGATATACTCTTAGAATTACTACTAGACATACTTTTAGGGGGTTAGCACTATCTCCTATTATAGACTACGTTAAGGATGATGTTACCTAAGTTAGCACTAACAACAATAAGGAAAAACAAAACCTACTAACAAAATAACAGAATATGTTATTAAATGCTAAGTTAAAGTCTGTTTAGCGAAATAAAGGTAGTAAACTATTTAGTAAAATAGAGGCAGTCTTACATGTGTTTTAAACGCTAATTTAAAGTCTACTTAGCAAAATAAAGGTAGTAACTTGTCTAGCAAAATAGAGACAGTAATATATGTTTAAAAAAATGCTAAGCTAAGATACTATTTAGCAAAATAGAGATAGCACTAAAAGCTTATATATAAGTACTAGCTTTAAGTATAAATCTAAGCCTACCTAGCAAAATAAGGGGTACTTAAAAAGTAAGGATTTATACACCTACACTTAAACAAGCATATACTACAAAGACTTAAAGAGAGATATTTTTTTTTAAAGACTATACCTTATCTATTTTTTTTATTAACGTTTATTAACTATTTATACAAAGAACTTATATAAGCCCTACTATACTTTAGATCTTAAAAAGAGATTAGAAAGCAGGTTAAGGGCAGGAAAGTGCAACGCTTCCTCTCTCTAGACTTACTACTACTAGCCCTAATCTACTTTTAACTCTTTTAAGCTTAGTTATTAACACTATAGCTACACCTACGCACAACTTAGTGTTAACTATAATTTAACTAAGACATAGTATATTAGTTTTTACTAAAAAGAATGTTATAGAATTGCTAAAAGACTTTAACTAATAAGCTAATAATAGAGGCATCTGTAATGTAATAAGAGTCTTTATTCTACTAAACTACTTCTTTAATAAGGATTAATTTCTCTTTTATATCCTAAAGCGTTTACCTTAATATGCAAAGAAAGATTAGTCTAAGTTATAGACACACATAAAGGAATAGTAGAAGGATAAAAATATAGCTATTAAAATAAGCAAACGCTCTTACTTTTAAGCTTATATCTATAAATATGTATAAAACTAGCCTAGCCTAGTAAAGTACTATATACACTTTACTTCTGTTACTAATACATGCATTAAGAACAGATAAATCCCTTAAGAAAAGAAAAGTATTCTCTTCTTTTAAAGCCTGCTATAAACTAACAAAGAGGTAGTTATACAGTAGGGTGACACCAGAAAAGAGACTTTTGAAAAGTTATACTTTTTAAAGCTCTATATATAATCAACTAGAGGTGCTAGAACTATTATTTTTAGTGTTTTGAAAAGCCAAGAACTTCCTTTTTAAGTTAGACCATTAGTAAGCCTGCTTAGTAAGCCTAATAAGAAAGATAAAATGCAGTAAAAACAGCTAATAAAAAAAGCCTTAATAAATGTAGCTACAACTTTTTATTCACAGTATCTTTTTAGCTAAAAGTTATAAGTGTTATATAATAGTGTAGGATCTATAAAGTATCCATATTAAAAATTATTCTAATTAGTACTAGAAAAGTTAGATAAGAGAGTTATTTTTTAAGGTTTTTTTTTGTTGAAGTAGCTAAAGCTAGTAACTAGTACTTAGTATACCAACCTTTAGCAGCTTTAACAGCTAAATAACGCCTAGGTAAAGAATTAATACAATTATCAATCGCCTGTTGTGGTATAAGGTCCCACTCTTCTAAAATTGCCTTTTTAAACAATTCTACTGCTTTAACGCTTTTACCTGTGCCTAAAGAGGCAATAGGCCTTTTTCCTAGCGCGTTTTTAAGTAGACTCCAAACGTTTTCTATAGGATTTAAATCTGGGCTATAGGCAGGATGCTCGAAAAGGGGAATCCTATTTCTGGAAAACCAGGCGATAACTTGTGGCGTTTTATGGATCTTGGCGTTAACCTGCTGAAATTTCCAGCCCAAATAGAATTAGCTATAAGCTTGTTAAATATAAAATAATATTTAAAAAATATAAAGTAATAACAAAGTTATGGCCTTTACAAGTAAAAAATAAGAGAGTTCGTATTTACCTCTTTTAAAAAGAGGTTTAACAATAGGATTTAAAACTTCTTTTGAATATTGAGTATTTGCAAAGGTTGTAGTATCTTTTAGTGATCTAGTTATATGTAACTTAGATCTACCACCTAGCCAAATAGCTCCCCAAACAGAGATAGAAATATCGCGAGCTATATCTTAGTCAGCAGGCTAGCTATAAATAATTCAAAATACTAGAAAAATACTAGATTTTCCAGTAAAATTCTAAGGTTAATTAAAATATTTTTAAACTCACTTGTATTTGTAGTAGACACCTGTTCCTTGCCAAGTCGCTTATTTCTCCTTTTTCGGACGTATTCTTGCCTAGCGCCGTGTCCACGCTGAATAGAAGACTCGTCAGAAAATATAACTTTTCTAAAGTTAATATCTTTCAATATTTTTATAGTCTTCTTGGCGTATTTCTTGCGATTTAAAGCTCTTTTCTCGTTTAAAAGCTGTTTTTTCTTAGCAGTAGAAATAGAGTATTTCTCTGCTTTTAATAAGCGTTGTAAGCTTCTAGTAGAAAAAGATAAACTATTCTCGTCTAGAATACGCTTATTTGTTTTCTTAGGACTTCTTTCTAGGTCTCTATTAACTACTCGCGTAGCTCTTTTAGAGACCTTTGTAGGCAGGCGCTGTGTAGGCGTAGAAAGTGGTAAAAAAGTTTCTTTTTTCTTTTTAATACGTTGTAAAGTATTATAAATAGATTTGTAAGATTTTTCTAGTATAGTACTAATAGTACTAGTAGATTTTTGTTGTAAAGATAAATTATAGACTTGTTTTTCAAACTTAGAAAGTTTGACCGACATAGAGAGATAATAAAGAAGAGAAAATCTCGGGTTAGAAAGAGATTATTATATAGACTAACGCTAAGAAAAGCTTACGTAATTTTAGCGTACTTTTTTAGCGTACTTTTTTATATATCTTTATTTCTAAACTTATCATATTATAAACTTGTGCCAAGACTTTGCTTATGTAATGCTTATATAATCTGGTATTACATGTCTTGATTTTAGCGATTTTGATACGCTCATTAAAAAGTTGTAGCGAGATTTATCTAGCCATTTTTTTTCACCTGTTTTTACTGCTTTTTATCTCCTCAATTATGCTTACTAAGCAGGCGTACTAATAGCCTAACTTGAAATGGAAGTTCTTGGCTTTTCAAAACTTTAACAATCATAGTCCTAGCACCTCTAGTTAACTATTTAAAAAGCTTTAAAAAGTGAAACCTTTTAAAAGTCTCTTTTTCGATATCACCCCTCTGTATACTATATACTTTCTACTCTAAATAGAAATAATTAGGATACATATAAGCTAGAAGAGATTTATTCTTTTCTTAAATCTTACTACAAGAAGATAACTAGCTTAAATAAAATTTATTAGCTAGAATAAGAAGGCGCTAATACTAAGATATGCTAAATTATACTATCTAACTAGCGTGCAACTTTTACCCTAGAGAAAGTAAAAGAAGTAGGAATTAAGATTAGTAAAGCACATAAAAAGACAAGCACGCTAGTAAATATTAACTTAGAGGTAGAAGACCTTATTAAGTCTTTAGGTAACCTAAAGCTTAGACTATTAACTATTAACATACTTATAGCTTATTCTATAACTAAAAAACTCTTAGAAAAACCTACTAACTATGCATACTTTATTATACAAGTAACTAATACAGAATTCCCTAGCAAAAGGAATAATAAGGTTTTTATTACTAATACCTTAAAAAGACTGCTTAATAAGGCAAGTGCAGCATATGTAAGTAACGTAGAGACATACCCTCTTTATTGTATATATAGTACAGTAGGATACATACTTAAGGAGTGCGAACTATACTACGCCCTAAAACAGATAGGATAGGTTAGTTTTGACTAGGATATTTCTAGCAAGAGAGGAACTTACTACTTTAGGCTACTATATAAGCGTCTAGGGGAAATCTTAGGATAGCTACTATTAAACTAAGTCTTGCTATAGTTAAAGACAAAGATCTAAGAGTTCTACAACATTACTAATAATGTACTTAATTAGCTAGCTGTATGAGTGCGTTGGATTGACTAAAGGTGCAAGGGAAAACAGTGATAAATTGATTGAAGAACTACGAAGGTTGCGCAGCGAGTTTATATACCTCCCTGTGAGGCCTAAGCTTGGCGCTAGTTTGTACGTATAAGTAACTGCGCCGCGACTGCTGACGTGGCAGGAGAGAATCGTGCAAAGTATAAAAGAAAGGCCGAGCAGGCTAGGAGGGGCGAGCAGGGTGGACGGGCCGAGCAGGGTAGAGGTGTGGGGCGGCGTAGGGTTGAGCGGTGTAGAAGGCCTAAGCGCGTTAAGCCTACAGATGCTAGGTGGACACCCGGCATCTGTGAGATCGCAAAACGAGGCAACTTGCCGAGTACCAAAAAACGTCAGGGCTTCAGCCCTTTACACTAGCCTTTAGTGTAGTCTTTAAGAAGTTTACTAAAGGAGACTTTTAACTAAGTCTAAAGTTTAAAGGGAAAAATGCTAATTTTGTAAATGTAGCAACAAGTTTAATAGGCTAAGGCTACTATAATAATGTCTTTTAGTAGTTCTAGCAATTCTAGAAATAACTATACAACCCTTCTGCTAAAAAATACGTTAAAAAGCTTAATAATATTAATACTGCTAAAATTATACTAAAAGGCGAAGATAACGCTTTGCTTAGTATCTTTAAGTTAAATATAGCTACGCGCTTAAAAGGCAAAGGCCCTGCTCTCTACTAGAATATTAATTGTGTCTAGGAGGGCGAGATGAAGAAACAAGGAAAGCTAAGTAAGGATTTAAGCACCTAGGAAAGCAATTAAATAATATAAGGTAACTCCCCTATCCCTAACTTGCAGCCTATAAATATATAGTATCTACAAAAAGAAGTATAAAGCAATATACTCTTTACAAGTTAGCTTTATAATACACTATTTTTAATTATTGGACTACTATAATTAGCTTAGCAAAATAATAATATGTTAGCAGATCTAAAGCACTTACAGTAAGAAAGAAAGAAAAAGGCTGTAAAGTTTATTAACGCTCTTCCTAATCTAGAACTTAGAAAGATAGTATAAGGACAGCCGAACCGTATTGCAATTGCTCTACTTAGACAAAAGTCTAAAGAATTATAGTATTAGATCTTATAGGGCAAGCTAACATTTAAAAACAGCTACGCGATCTTCTTAATAATAGTATTAATATTGCAGATAGTTTAGGTGCTTTTAATATTATAACGTGTAGGAAAAACGCTAAGCCTACAGATGCTAGGTACGCTAAATTACACCTAGCATTTATTTTAGCCTCTAATTAGTTAAACCGGCGCACAGGCCCTACCTATAAAATTTTACTAAATACACTACCTATTAAAAGCGCGTATTACAATACAATAAATTTGTATTAATTAAATACGCAAACTTGCTACGAGGTAAGTAGAAAGAGAGATTCCTAAATAGATAAATTAGATAATATACCTATAAAGAATGTCTAAGAGGTTTAGCGAAGGAATAGGTAGGCTTTCGCTTAAACTAACTTACTAGAATGCTAGGTTACTGTAAACAGCAGCTTTTTAAAGTGCTTAATTAATACTAGGGTATAAATTAATATCCTAAGACTCAGCGCTACGTGAGCATTAAAGATACTGTATAAAATAATAGAACACTAGCTAGGGCAGCCTTCTTCTAGTGTTACTTTAGCTAATAGCATACATAGCTTATTTGTTAAAACTGCGTACAATATCCTTATACAAATAGGGATAGTTACTATTAGGACTACCTTTAGGATTATTGCTAATGTTACTAGATCTGCGATTCTAGGAGGACCTTAGTGTACAAGTGCTAGGATATTAATTTAGTATAATGCGTTTAGACAAATTACGTGCTAAGTCCTATATAAAGATAGTACAAGGAACGCAGTCTTTGTTACATTTAACTTATCTCTAAATTACCCTACGTAGATAATTAGAAACAAAGCCTCTAACAACAACTTAGACAAAGAAATAGCAGGTAATATATAGTTGCATATAATTACTAACAGAATAAGTATTAAACTGCAAGTAGCTGCGGTAAAATATATACAAAAAGCTGCATAGTTAGATCTAACAGCTAGATTTAGCAACTTCAACATGCGGTATACAAAAGACAGCAGGGAGGATTAGATATTTTAGATAAATTAAGTGTTTACGCACCTAGTTAGGCAGTTTAAAGACCTTATAAAAAGCTTTAAACTTAGTAAATTTTTAATTATATATAAGCTTAATTGTTAGTAGATACAAGATAGGCTACTTAAGTAAACCTAACAACACAATAATCTATACACAATATATAAGAGAGTAGATAAGAAAGTACAACCTATTAATATCCCTTAGCAAGAGGTGCCTATGGAATTTAGATAAAAGGACTAGAAGAAAAAGGCAAAAGAATAACAACTCCTTAGAATAAGTATTTGCAATCTTAATAAAGGGCTGTGTAATTATCTGTTTAAACTAAGATATGCTACTTTCCTGCAAGAGATAAGGCTTACTAAAGAATAACTTAACAAGCTACATACTAAAGACTACCTGCAGCTATTAGAAAAGGAGATATTTATACATATGCTTCTTAATTAAGAGGGAGCGCTCTTTTAGCAATTTAAGAAATTAGGAAGGATTTATCTTAATATATGTCTGCTATATAAGATATAAACAATACTATACAAAGCCTAGCAAGTGTAAGGTTTTGCTGTCCTAAAAGCTTTAGAACTGTAAGTAGTAGATATAGTTAACGTCTACCTAAATTAAGGAATATAAGAAAGGTGTAATAGTTAATATTGCAATCTATAGCACCTAGTGCCTAAGAAAGACGAAGGCGTTTAATAGATTAGCAATGCGCAGCAGATAAATGCAGTCACTATATAAGATACAAACCTACTACTAATAGTAGATAAGTTTTCTAAGAGGTTCGCAGGATGCAAGATTATTTTACTTATAAATTTATTCTTAGGATATAACTAAATCACGCGACATCTAGAAAGTAGAGATATAACAGCGTTTTAAACACTTGTAGGGCTTATATAATTATGTACAATAGTTATAGGTGCTACTTACTTAGTGGTAGCGTTTTAATAAGTAATAATAAAGATTCTAAAAGACTACTAGCCTAATACTATGCCCTTTATCGACGACATTACATGTAGAGGGCCAAAAACTAATTATAGCGGAGAAGAATTAATGCTAGAAGTTTAACGTTATGTTCTTGAGCATATCCTGCAACTAGACAGAGTACTAGCTAATATTAAATAAGCTAAAGGCATAGTGTTAGGAAAGAAGTGTTATTTTTTTTATAAAAAGACTTAAAGTTGTAGGTTATAAGGTTAGCCTGCAAGGATGTTACCCTAACTAAAAGAAAGTTAAAAAGATTATAAACTAGCTACTATGCAAGAATAAAAGGAAGGTATAATCCTTTGTAGGTATATGCGTCTACTACTGTATATAGGTAAAGGACTTTACTAAGATTGCTAAACCTCTGTTTACACTCCTACAAGACGATATCCCTTTTAAATAGGGGGATACACAAGACGCTGCAATGTACAAGCTAAAGCAGGCTATATACAACGCACCTGCACTTGCGAACCTAGACTACACTAATACTAAGGATTATAAGATATTCCTAATAACTAATGCAAGTTAAGATAGTGCGGGAGCATGCATTAAATAGCTTAAGGAAGACAATAAGCGACACCTAGTGCAGTTTAAAAGCACACTATAGTTAGCGCAAGAAAGACAATAGCACTTTACTAAGTTAGAGTGCAAGGCCGTACTGTAGGCTCTTAAGAAGTTTTATACTTACTTTTATAGTGTTTACTTTACTATAGAAACTAATGCTGCAACTCTTATTGCTTAACTAAATTGCTTTTCTACTAACAACCTAGGATCTGTTATAAACAGGTAGATATTAATAATTCTTTTATAGGACTTTAACATTAAGCATATACTAGGACAGAAGAATGTAGTTATAGATACGCTATCACGGTATCTAAAGGCTAACAATTAGAAACCGCCTCTAGAACCTGAGGATTTAGAGGAGTTTATTAATTATATAATTAGAAATGTAAATGCACTAATACTAGCAGAACAAGTAAGGGTACTCTATTAGGAATTCTTAGCAGAATTAGAGTAATACGCTTAATTTTTAGTTAACTTTAAGACTTCTAGAGGTATAGAATTACAAGAACTACAAGTATAAAAGAAACAAGCTCTAAACTTCTTTGTATAAGACAGAATACTTTTAAGGAAAATATCTAGAAACATTCTAATCTAGAGAGTTATAGATAATACTAACTTAAAAACAGCTATAATATAGAACGTACACTCTTAGATCAAATATAGAGGAGTTAACGCAGTATACTTTAAACTTACTTAGCAATACTAGTAGAAAGAAATATACAAGCACGTGCGGCAAAAGCTAGTAACCTGCCTAGACTATTAACTATAATTCTTAATAAAGAAGGTTAATATGCTTACTAATACCTACAGTTTCGCTATCTAGGAGACTGTTGCAATTAATGTAGTATACATGCCTTGATGTTTTAAGAAAAGGTTTTTAGTTATTATAAGAAACTACTTTAGTAGCTAGCTTAAAGCAAAAGCCTTATTAAATAACTAGTTCAAGATAATTGCAGAGTTTATATATAAGGACATTATAAGTTAATATAGTATAGCGCGCAAGCTTATAGTTAATAGAAGGCCTAATTTTGCTAAAGTAGTCTTACATCTATTAAATATGTACAGAATTAACTACGTCTAGTTGTTAGAATACAACTTTTAAGCTATAAGAAAGATTAAAGAAAAGTACAAACTTATTATAAACGCCTTTATAAAGCTGCTAGGACCTTAAGTTAAGAACTTGCTAATAGTTCTCCTTGCAGACAGGATCTTAATACAGGAATAGATAGGGTACTTGCCGTACTAGCTAGTTATAAAACAGAACCTAGTGCTTTTTATTAAACTCGCGCTACCTATATAGCAAACGCTTTTATTTAGGAAAGTAAAGGACTGCGCACAGCTACTTGCAATTTAAGTAATACAGCTAGATCTTAGAGATTAGTTTACAAAAGATATTATTGCCTGTACTAATTAGATAAGAGCTGCTAAGAAGGAATACTATAATAACACTAAAGAAATACAATAGGAGGATATAAAGCTAAAAGACTTAGTTCTTCTTTAGAACTCTGTTTAAGAAATTAATATATCGCAAGACCGTAAGCTAGATATAAGATAGTTAGGTCTATACTGTATCTATAAAGCTAGACCTAATAGAGGAACCTATTGTCTTAAGGACCATAATAGTACACGCTTCCCTTACATAACACCTAAATAGCAATTAAAGCTGTTTAGAAAAAGACTCATTTAAGATATTATTAAAAAAGATTAAGAAAATATAAAGTTATAGGATCCTAATTATTAGGAGCAAACTAGCCTTATAGTAGACATTCCTATCTCGCTAGACTTGCCTAAGCTATATATAGAACTATAACTACCTCTACCTTCTGCAATAAATAATAGTCTTTATCCTTAAGTTGTTATTACTAAACGCCTTATAGAAGAAGAGCGTTGTGTATACAGACAAGATTTTAAAAGCTTAGACTTAGACTTAAAGGCGACTACATTAGACACCTAATAGGCTAGAGGACGGCCTATACTTTTAAGAAGAGGAGGGGATACTATACTAGTAGTACCTGCTTTTACTTTTAGCTACTTATTTACTAATTTCCTATGTAAAATTTAGACACACGCTACTTATCCTACAAATTCTAGGTATGTAGTAAGTACTTAGAACCTGTAGACGCGTTAAGCCTTACTACTATACTAATACTATACTTACTTTATTGCATTTTTAGGGCAACAGCTAATTATAATAGCTATTTTAATTGCGAAACCTGCTTATTTTAGCGCAATTTGGACCCTGTTTACCTCTACCTGCTAGCTAGCAGAATACTGCTACTACGCATAAGATAAAAACTACAACTCTGCTAACTATCTAACTCTCTTTCTACACAACTACACTACCTTTTATTAACGTATTTACTTTCTAAGATAATAGTTATAATAATATCTCCTCCCTTCTTAAACTAGCAGTAGCTAAAGACAACATTTAACTTACCTTATCTAACCTACTTAGAGAATGCTTCTAGCGTTGTTAGAAAAGGCTAAGGGCAAGTAGCTACGGTAGCAACTACCGCAAACACTAGGACTATTAAAAGTTTTTAACAACCTTAAAGTTATTACTAAGAAGGGACACTACGTTGTAGACTAAATCCTTAAGGTTGTATAGCATTAAGACAAGGTACTAGAGCTCGCGAAGCTTAGCAACAATATTAGAGTTATTAATATCTAGACTTTAGTTAATAAGATCCTTTTAAACGCGCTAAGACAGCAACGTATTATTATAAATTGTTAATTTAACAACGCCTTCTATTAATTTAACCTAATTCTTAAAGTTGTTTTAGAAGTAAGCAATTTTTATACTTAGCTCTCTAGACTTATAGATAAATATAGTAGTGTTAAAAGTTTCTAGAAACACTATCTTATTATTAGTTCGGCATTCTTAACGCGAGATAAAAAGGCTAAAGAACTAGGCAAGGCTATTACATTAGTAAAGAAGCTAGCTCTAAGATTAGTCTAAAAATGCGTTAGTATCTACATGCCTTATATATTACTTAGTTACTAAAGATTAACTAATATAGCCTTTGTATTAAGGTGTATAGATTTTAAAAATGCTACTTATTTTCTTGATGCTGTAGCAGCGCACCGCATTAACTCTAAAAACTAAGGTAAAGAATAATATATGTTAACAGCTAACTAGGCAATAGTAAAACTGCTATACAAGGATATTTGCGCTTTTATTAATTAAAATAACTCTTACAACTGAGCGCCTTATCTAGATATTAATAAGTAAGAGGTAAAGGAGCTTTATAATATCTGCGCTAAGCTGCAAGTCTAGAAAAAAGATATTAAGTTTATCTTATAGAAGCTACGTCCTAATACTAGGGCGAAGGACGAGCAAGGCAAGCCTAATTTTTTCTATATATTCTAGAAAAAGGTTTTTTAGCTTATAGCTAAATCTAAGGACCCTAAAACTAGCCTAGTCTACTCCGCACATAACGTTTCTAGGAATAAGTATAGGCTACTTAGTGTAAAGACGCATCTAATATATAGTGTAGTTATCTCTATAACTATAGAGCTTGGAAGGACTTTAAACAAGGCTTAAGCTATTAATTGCTATAGTAATCTTATAGCATCTAAGACTCGCTCTTTAGAAGGTTGCAGTCTGTTAGTTATAACTAAGAATCTAAGGCAATTAACAAGGATATTAGCTAGTTAAAGGCTAGACTAATACTTAGCAATTAAGTTGCATAAGTTTTAGAACAGAATAACTGTAGCGCGACAGAGGCGTAACGCTGCTAATATCTAGGCAGGATAAGTTAGAACTAAGGATAGTAACTAATAAGCCCCTGCACTACTGCCTCTACTAAGCTCTCGTGCTCTAAAAGCAACACTAGTCTACTAACAAGCAGCTACCTAATTAGATACTAATCTTAATAACGCTACCTATGTGGACGAGGAGCTGGATACCCTTAATTAGGAACAAGAGATCCTCTAAGCAAGGTGTTATTGCAAGAATCCTACTTTAGCTTTCCTTAAGCTGCTTAAGCGAGCCTACGCAAAGAAGCTAATTACTAATCCTAACTGTGTTAAGGTTATTAAGGAATAGTACTGTAAGACTAACATTAGACAACAGCCTAGCTCTAATAACTTATTATACAAGCAAGTATGCTTTATCTATAAGTGTACTACTATAAGTGTTATAGGTTTATTTAAGAGGGCTATACTGTCTAATATACTTAATAAGTGTTTACTCTTACTATACGTAGAACAAAGCCGCTAGCAAGAATTTTAATTAGACTCTGTTATTTTAAAGCTTTTTACTAGTAAGTATTGCCTAGCTAAGCAGGATAAAGATCTGCTAAGCTACTGCTATTAACCTTCTAAGCTTAATCTTTACTCCCTCCTTACTTAGGATAAGATTATTAATACTATAGAGTTTTAACCGCAAGCAGAGGAGTTCTAGCGCACTAGAAGTATTATTACTAACGCCTGTACCTAGCTATTTAAGGATAGCTAGGTTAAAAATATTATTATTAAAACCTTTAAGATGTATTGCTTTTATTTGCAACTCATAGACGGGAAGCTAAACCTTAGATAGCTACGCAACATATACTACTTACTTATCTAGCAGGCTATACGCACTAACTTAGGATACTAGTTATAAAACGCTATGCTCTACAAGGAATATACTCTAATTTCTTATTTTTACTACGCTAAGTACGCTAAGAAAAGTAATTAAACTTACTTTAAGCATATTAACTTTAACCTTAAGTAAGCAATAACTAAAAGCCTTAGTGCTAAAATAATTTAAAGCAGTATATTGTACGGGTGTTGGAGTGTATAAAGATATACTGCTACGAGGGCAGGAGATCACTAGTGGTCAGGTCATGCGCGAACGAGGGTATTAAGATAAAGATCATATTATAGGTTGTCTATCAAAGGAAAGTACAAGAGTTAAGTTGTAGAGTAGAGTAGATAATGATTAATCCTTCCTCGCTCGTTTCGACCATCGAAACGAGCTATATACCTCTAGATCAAGTGGTTGAGCACTAACCTAGTGAGCAGCAGGGTTATCACCCTGTGCACTAGCACATACCTCCCCTTCCTACAAGCTTAGCCCCATCAAGCGACCTACTCAGCAGAAGGAAAAACAGCAAAACAAAGGAAATAAAGGAAATAAAACAGAAGAAACCTAACTTAATTACTCTATATCTATCCTTAACATCTTCCTTTACTTCTTTAAGCGCTTATTTCGTCGAGGTTCTTGAGTGGTAGTAGAAGCGCGTGGCCTAGGCGCAGGTGCAGCAGGAGGAGTAGGGACAGGAGTAGCAGGCGCTTAAGACTCTAATATTAAGTAAAGGCTACTATAACGAGGCTGCTTAGTTAGAGTTAAGGGTACTAAGACGTTATTAGAGATAACTGTACCTAATTAAGAACGAACGCTAAAGAGGCGTTGCGTAGAGAAGAGCATAGTAGGATCTTTGCTCTTGCAGAAAACTTAGCGCTTATTAGCCTCTAGGCCAAGTTCCTCCTAGAGACGCTGTAGAGAATTAGCTTAAGAGAAATTAGTATCCTACTTATCTTAGTCCTTTGTCGTATAAGGTAGGTTCTGTCCTTAGTTAGTAAAATATAAACAGTTAGGGTATCCTTAGGCTAGATTAGCACGAAAAGCGTCCTTCTCTAACTCTTAAACTATAGGCTATAGATTAATAATTTAATGCAGAACATAGTTGCGGTGTTTCTAGATATAGTTGTTAATCTACTCCTTGCTAGCGTTCTATAGCATGTCGTTTAGCTCCTTACAGATAAGAGGATTGTCCCACTTCGCCTGTCTAACAAGGGCCTTCTAGATCCAAGACCTATACTTAATATAAACATTAGCAGGGAATAGCTAAGTAATTCCTTTAAACTTATTAGGATAGCCTAAGGGAGTACAAGAAGCAGCAGTGAGGTCGCAATAAGCCTTACAAATTTCTTTATAAGTTTTTATAGCAGGCACCTCTATCACTCTATCACGGACCATAACAAACTAAGAAAGGATAGTGCGGCGGTTGCGAGTAGTTAGGCTAGTAGATCTATAAGGTAGTAGAGGAGACAAAATTTAAACTTGTCCTTCTTTGCAGATTTGCTTTGTCTAGCAAGTGTTAGGAGCTAGCTTCTGCGCGTCTTCTAGCTAGTTAGTCTTATCCTTCTATCCTTTAATACGACTATTTAATAATTTAATGCCTGCGTCTTTGCGCTACCTTAAGTATTCCGACACATAGTTGTAGAATCCTAGTAGCATCTTAGTGCAGTTGTTCTTATCCTTATTATTAAACAACACACTACCTTAGATTATATTAGCACTAAGGCCTTTAGTTATTGCTTACTTAAGGTTAAAGTTAATATGCTTAAAGTAAGTTTAATTACTTTTCTTAGCGTACTTAGCGTAGTAAAGATAAGAAATTAGAATATATTCTTTGCAGAGCATAGCGTATTATAACTAGTATCCTAGGTTAGTGCGTATAGCCTGCTAGATAAGTAAGTAGTACATGTTGCGTAGCTATCTAAAGTTTAGCTTCCCGTCTATGTATTCTAAATAAAAGCAATATATCTTAAAAGTTTTAATAATAATATTTTTAACCTAGCTGTCCTTAAACAGCTAGGTGCAGGCGTTAGTAACAATGCTTCTAGTGCGTTAGAACTCCTCTGCTTGTGGTCTAAACTCTATAGTATTAATAATCTTATCCTAAGTAAGGAGGGAGTAGAGATTAAGCTTAGAAGGTTAATAGCAGTAGCTTAGCAGATCTTTATCCTGCTTAGCTAGGCAATACTTACTAGTAAAAAGCTTTAAAATAACAGAGTCTAATTAAAATTCTTGCTAGCGGCTTTGTTCTACGTATAGTAAGAGTAAACACTTATTAAGTATATTAGACAGTATAGCCCTCTTAAATAAACCTATAACACTTATAGTAGTACACTTATAGATAAAGCATACTTGCTTGTATAATAAGTTATTAGAGCTAGGCTGTTGTCTAATGTTAGTCTTACAGTACTATTCCTTAATAACCTTAACACAGTTAGGATTAGTAATTAGCTTCTTTGCGTAGGCTCGCTTAAGCAGCTTAAGGAAAGCTAAAGTAGGATTCTTGCAATAACACCTTGCTTAGAGGATCTCTTGTTCCTAATTAAGGGTATCCAGCTCCTCGTCCACATAGGTAGCGTTATTAAGATTAGTATCTAATTAGGTAGCTGCTTGTTAGTAGACTAGTGTTGCTTTTAGAGCACGAGAGCTTAGTAGAGGCAGTAGTGCAGGGGCTTATTAGTTACTATCCTTAGTTCTAACTTATCCTGCCTAGATATTAGCAGCGTTACGCCTCTGTCGCGCTACAGTTATTCTGTTCTAAAGCTTACGCGACTTAACTGCTAAGTATTAGTTAAGTCCTTAACTAGCTGACATTCCTGTAGATTGCCTTAGATTTTTAGTTATAACTAACGGACTACGAGTTCCTAGAGAGCGAGTCTTAGACGTTATAAGATCACTATAGCGATTAATAAATTAAGCCTTATTTAGGGTCCTTCCTAGCTCTGCAGTTATAGAGATAACTATACTATATATTAGATGTGTCTTTACACTAAGCAGCCTGTACTTATCGCTTAAGACGTTGCGTGCAGAGTACACTAGGCTAGTTTTAGGGTCCTTAGATTTAGCTATAAGTTAAAACACCTTTTACTAAAATACATAAAGAGGATTAGGCTTGCCTTGCTTATTCTTAGCCCTAGCATTAGGACGTAGCTTCTGTAGGTTAAATTTAATATCTTCTTTCTTAACTAGTAGCTTGGCGCTAATATTACGAAGCTCCTTTGCCTCTTGCTTATTAATATCTAGGTAGGGTGCTTAGTAGTAAGAGTTATTCTAATTAACAAAAGCACAAATGTCCTTGCATAACAATTTCACTGTTGCCCTGTTAGCTGTTAACACGTATTATTTATTACCTTAGTTTTTAGAGTTAATGCGGTGCGCTACTGCAGCGTTAAGGAAATAAGCAGCATTCTTAAGATCTATACGCCTTAACACAAAGGCTATGTTAGTTAATCCTTAGTAACTAAGTAGCGTACAAGGCATGTAGATGCTAACGCATTCTTGTACAAATCCTAGAGCTAGCTTCTTTACTGTTGTAATAGCCCTGCCTAGTTCTTTCGCCCTCTTGTCCCGCGTCAAGGAAGCTGCACTAATAATAGGATAGTGTTCCTAGAAACCTTTAACACCACTATATTCGTCTATAAGTCTAAGGAGCTAAGCACAGAGGTCACCTACTCTAAGGACAACCTTAAGAATTAAGTTAAATTAGTAAAAGGCGTTGTTAAACTAACAATCTACAATAATACGTTGCTGTCTTAGCGCGTTTAAAAGGATCTTATTAACTAGGGTCTAGATATTAATAACTCTAATATTGTTGCTAAGTTTCGCAAGCTTTAGCACCTTATCCTAATGCTGTACGACCTTAGGGATCTAGTTTACAACGTAGTCTTCCTTTTTAGCAATAACTCTAAGGTTATTAAAAACCCTTAATAGTCCTAGTGTTTGCAGCAGTTACTGCTGTAGCTGCTTGCCCTTAGCCTTGTCTAACAACGCTGAAAGCATTGTTTAAGCAGTTTAGCTAAGGTAAGTTAAATGTTGTCTTTAGCTGCTGCTAAATTAGGAAGAGGGAGATATAATCGTAATTGTCGTCTTAGAAGGTAAATACCCTAATAAAAGGTAGTAAAGTTTATATAGAAGGAGAGTTAGATAGTTAATAGGGTTGTAGTTCTAGTTTATGTGTAGTAGCGGTATCCTGCCGGCTAGCAGGTAGAGGTAAACAGGGTCTAAATCACGCTAAAATAAGCAGGTTTTGCAATTAATATAGCTATTATAATTAGTTGTTGCCCTAAAAATGCAAGAAATTAAGTAAAGTATTAGTATAGCAGTAAGCACCCGGAATTAATAAGATAGGTGGCGTGTATCCAAATTTTACATAGGAAATTAGTAAACGAGTAGCTAAAGGTAAAAGCAGGTACTACTAGCATAGTATCCCTTCCTCTTCCTAAAAGTATAAGCCGTCCTATAGCCTATTAGTTGTCTAATGTAGTGTTATCTAAGTTAGAGTCTAAGCTTTTAAAGTCTTGTCTGTATGCATAACGCTCCTCTTCTATAAGACATTTAGTAATAACAACTTAAGAATAAAGACTATTACTTATTGTAGGAGGTAAAGGTAGTTGTAGTTCTGTATGTAGCTTAGGAGAGTCCGGCGAGATAGGAATGTCTACTATAGGGCTAGTTCGTTCCTAATAATTAGGATCCTATAACTTTATGTTTTCTTAATCTTCCTTAATAATGTCTTAAACAAGTCTTTGTCTAAACAGCTTTAATTGCTATTTAGGTGTTGTGTAGGGAAAGCGTGTACTATTAAGGTCCTTAAGACAATAAGTTCCTTTATTAGGTCTAGCTTCCTAAATACAGTATAGACCTAACTATCTTGTATTTAGTTTGCAGTCTCGCGACATATTAATTTCTTAAACAGAATTCTATAGAAGAACTAAATCTTCTAGCTTTATATTCTTATGTTGTATTTCCTTAGTGTTATCCTTGTATTCCTTCTTCGCGGCTCTTATCTAATTAGTACAAGCTATAGCATTCTTTGTAAACTAATCTCTAAAATCTAGCTACATTGCTTAAATCGCAAGTAGCTGTGCGCAGTTATTTACTTCCCTAAATAGAAGCGTTTGCTATGTAGGTAGCGCAAGTTTAATAGGAAGCACTAGGTTCTATCCTGTAACTAACTAGTACAGCAAGTAACCTGTCTGTTCCTGTATCAAGATCCTGTCTGCAAGAAGAACTATTAGCAAGTTTTTAACCTAAGGTTCTAGCAGCTTTGCAAGGGCGTTTACAATAGGTTTGTACTCTTCTTTAATCTTTTCTATAGCTTAAAGGTTGTGTCCTAACAACTAGACTTAGTTAATTCTGTACATCTGTAATAGATGTAAGACCACCTTAGCAAAATTAGGCTCTCTATTAACTATAAGCTTGCGCGTTGTACTTTATTAACATATAATATCCTTATATATAAACTCCGCAATTGTCTTAGACTAGTTGTTTAACAGGGCTTTTGCTTTAGGCTAGCTGCTAAGGTAGTCTCTTGCTATTACTAAAAACTTTTTCCTATAACACTAAGGCATGTATACTATATTAATTACAACAGTCTTCTAAATAGCAAAACTGTAGGTGTTAGTAAGCATGTTATCTTTCCTCTTTAAGGATTACAGTTAATAGTCTAGACAAGTTGCTAGCTTTTGCCGCACGTGTTTATACATTCCCTTCTACTAGTATCACTAAGCAAGTATAGAGTACACCGCGTTAACTCCTCTATGTCTAATCTAAGAGTGTACATTCTATACTGCAGCTGTTTTTAGGTTAGTATTATCTACGACCCTCTAGATCGCAATGTTCCTAGATGTCTTTTTAAAGAGTATCCTATCTTGTACAAAGAAGTTTAGAGCTCGCTTCTTCTATGCTTATAGTTCTCGTAGTTCTATACCCCTAGGAATCTTAAAGTTAACCAAAAATTAAGCGTATTGTTCTAATTCTGTTAAGAATTCCTAACAGAGTATCCTTGCCTGTCCTGCTAGTATCAGTGCATTTACATTTCTAATTATATAATTAATAAACTCCTCTAAATTCTCCTTAAGTTCTAGAGGCGGTTCCTAATTATTAGGTTTTAGATACCTTAACAGCGCATCTGCAACCACATTCTTCTGTTCTAGTATATGCTTAATGTTAAAGTCCTACAAGAGAATTGTTAATATCTACCTGTTTATAACAGATCCTAGGTTGTTAGTAGAAAAGCAATTTAGTTAAGCAATAAGAGTTGCAGCATTAGTTTCTATAGTAAAGTAAACACTATAAAAGTAAGTATAAAACTTCTTAAGAGCCTACAGTACGGCCTTGCACTCTAACTTAGTAAAGTGCTATTGTCTTTCTTGCGCTAACTATAGTGTGCTTTTAAACTGCACTAGGTGTCGCTTATTGTCTTCCTTAAGCTATTTAATGCATGCTCCCGCACTATCTTAACTTGCATTAGTTATTAGGAATATCTTATAATCCTTAGTATTAGTGTAGTCTAGGTTCGCAAGTGCAGGTGCGTTGTATATAGCCTGCTTTAGCTTGTACATTGCAGCGTCTTGTGTATCCCCCTATTTAAAAGGGATATCGTCTTGTAGGAGTGTAAACAGAGGTTTAGCAATCTTAGTAAAGTCCTTTACCTATATACAGTAGTAGACGCATATACCTACAAAGGATTGTACTTCTCTTTTATTCTTGCATAGTAGCTAGTTTATAATCTTTTTAACTTTCTTCTAGTTAGGATAACAGCCTTAAGGGCTAACCTTATAACCCACAACCTTAAGTCTTTCTATAAGAAAGTAGCACTTCTTTCCTAATACAGTGCCTCTAGCGCGTTTAATATCCGCTAGCACTCTATCTAGTTGTAAAATATGCTCTAGAACATAACGTTAAACTCCTAGCATCAACTCTTCTCCTCTATAATTAGTTTTCGGCCCTCCACAAGTGATGTCGTTAATAAATGGCATAGTATTAGGCTAGTAGTCTCTTAAGATCTTTATTATTACTTGTTAGAATGCTGCTACAGAGTTAGTAGCGCCTATAACTATAGTGCATAATTGTATAAGCCCTACTAGTGTTTAAAACGCTGTTATGTCTCTGCTTTCTAGATGTAGCGTAATTTAATCATATCCTAAGAACAAATCTATAAGTAATATAATCTTACACCCCGCGAACCTCTTAGAAAACTTGTCCGCGGTTAGCGGTAGATTTGCATCTCTTATAGTAACTGCATTTATCTTCTAAGCATTGCTTATCTAACGAACCCCTTCGTCCTTCTTAGGTACTAAATACTATAGGTTGCAATATTAGCTATTGCACCTTTCCTATGTCCCTTAATTTAGACAGACGTTAACTATATCTACCACTGGCAGTTCTAAAGCTTTTAGGACAGCAAAACCTCGTACTTGCTAAGCTTTATATAGTATCGTACGGATCTTATACGGCGGACATATATTAGAATAAATTCTTCCTAATTCTTTAAATTGCTAGGAGAGTGCTCCTTCTCTGTTAAGAAGCATATGTATAAATATCTCCTTTTCTAATAGCTGCAGGTAATCTCTAGTATATAGCTTATTAACTCGTTCTTTAGTTAGCCTTGTCCCTTGCAGGAAAGCAGCATATCTTAGCTTAAATAGATAATTATACAGCTCTTTATTAGGATTGCAAATGCTTATTTAGAGGAGTTGTTGTTCTTTCGCTCTTTCCTTCTAGTCTTCTCTTCTAAATTCTATAGGCATCTCTTGCTAAGAGATATCTATAGGTTAAACTTTCTTGTCTACTGTCTTGTACATCGTGTACAGATTATTGTGTTGTTAAGTAAACTTAAATAGTCTTTCTTGCAACTGCTAACAATTAAGCTTACACATAATTAAAAATTTACTAAGTTTGTAGTTTTTTGTAGGATCCTTAGACTGCCTAACTGCGTGCGTAAACACTTAGTTTATCTAAAACATTTAATCCTCTCTACTGTTATCTATATACAGCATGTTAAAGTCGCTAAATCTAGCAGTTAGATCTAACTATGCAGCTTCTTGTATATATTTTACTGCAGCTGCTTGCAGTTTGTTGCCTAATCTATTAGTAATTACATGTAACTACATATTACCTGCTGTTTCTTTGTCTAAGTTGTTGTTAGAGGCTTTATTTCTAATTGTCTGCGTAGAGTAATTTAGAAATAAGTTAGACGTAATAAAGACTACGTTCCTTGTACTATCCTTAGATAAGACTTAGCACGTAATTCGTCTAAACGTATTATACTAAATTAATATCCTAGCGCTTACACACTAAGGTCTTCCTAGAAATGCAGATCTTGTAACATTAGCAACAATTCTAAACGTAGTTCTAATAGTAACTGTCCCTATTTGTATAGGTATATTGTACGCGGTCCTAACAAACGGATTATGTGTACTATTAGCTAAGGTAACGCTAAGAGAGGGCTGCCCTAGTTAGTGCTCTATTATTTTATACGGTATCTTTAATGCTCGCGCAGCACTTAGTCTCAGAATATTTATTTGCGCTTTAGTGTTAATTAAGCATTTTAAAAAGCTGCTGTTTACAGTAACCCAGCATTCTAGTAGGTTAGTTTAGGCAAAGGCCTACTTATTTCTTTACTATACACCCTAGACATCCTTTGTAAGGATATTGTCTAATTTATCTATCTAGGAATCTCTCCTTATACTTACCTCGTAGCGAGTTTGCGCACTTAATTAATACAAATTTATCGCATTGCAATGCGCGCTTTTAATAGGTAGTATATATAGTAAAAATCTATAGGTAGGGCCCGTGCGCTAGTTCGGCTAATTAGAGACTAGAACAAATGCCAGGTATAATTTAGCGCACCTAGCATCTGTTAGCTTAGCGTTTTTCCCACACGTCAAAACGTTAAGCGCAACAAATCTATCTACAACATTAATACTGTTATTAAGAAGATTACAGAGCTGTTTTTAAATGTTAGCTTGCCCTATAAGATCTAATACTGTAATTCCTCGTACTTTCTGTCTAAGTAGGGTAGTCGCAATACGGTTTAGCTGCCCTCGCACTATCTCCCTAAGCTCTAGATTAGGAAGAGCGTTAATAAACTTTACAGCTTTCTTCTTTTTTTCTTAATGTAAATGCTTAGGATCTGCTGAAATGTTGTTATCTTGCTAAGCTAATTGTGGTAGTCTAGCTATTGAAAATAGTGTATTATAAGGCTAACTCGCGAAAGGTATATTGCTCTATGTTTCTTCTAGCGGATACTGTATATCTATAGGCTGCAAGTTAGGGATAGGAGTGTTACCTTGTATTGTTTAATTACTTTTTTAGGTACTTAAATTCTTGCTTAGTCTTCCTCGCTTCTTTACCCCTCCCTCTTAGACTCAATTAATATCCTAGTAGAGGTTAGGGCCTTTGCCTTTTAAGCGCGTAGCAGCATTTAACTTAGAGATACTATGCAAAGCGTTTTCTTCGCCTCCTAGTATAATATTAGCAGCGTCAATCTTATTTAGCTTCTTAACGTATTCTTTAGCATAAAGATTGTATAACTATTCCTAGAATTGTTAGAACTGCTAAAGGACATTATCGCAGTAGCCCTAGCTCGTCGAACTCGTTGCTACATTTGCAGAAGTAGAGTTTTTTCCTTTAAACCTTAAACCTAGTTAAGAGTCTCTTCTAGTAAACTTCTTAGGTACTACACTAGAAGCTAGCTAATTAAGCACGTTGTTAGTAACGTTGTAGAACTCTTAGATCTTTGCCTTTAACTATAACAAGACCTAGTTTAATAGTAGCTGTTCTAGAATTTCTCTTAGATATTTATATAGTAGACTAAAGTAGTATGTTCCTTTCTTGCTAGAGATATCCTAGTCGAAACTAACCTATCCTATCCGCTTTAGGGCATAGTATAGTTCGCACTCTTTAAGCACGTACCCTACAGTATTACATATACAACAGAGAGGGTATATTTTTGTGTTGCTTACATATGCTAAACTTGTCTTGTTAGATAGTCCCCTAAGAGCATTAGTAATAAAAAAACTATTATTTCTTTCTCTAGGAAATTCCGCATTAGTTGCTTGTGCAATAAAGTACGCATAATTAGTAGGCTTTTATAGAAGTCTTTTAGTTGTAGAGTAAGCTATTAGCATGTTAATAGTTAATAGTCTAAGCTTTAGGTTGCCTAAAGACTTAATAAGGTCCTCTACCTCTAGATTAACGTCTGCTAGCGTGCTTGTCTTTTTATGTGCTTTGCTAATCTTAATACCTACTTCCCTTACTTCCTCTAGAGTGAAGGTTGCGCGCTAATTAGACAGCATAATTTAGCGCATCTTAGCATTAGCGCCTTCTTGTTCTAGCTAGTAAATTTTATCTAGGCTAGTTATCTTCTTGTAGTAGGATTTAAGGAAAGAATAGATCCCTTCTAACTTATATGTATCCTAATTATCTCTGTTTAGAGCAGAAGGCATATAGTACATAACTACCTTTTTGTCAGTTCGTGGTAGGCCTTAGAAAAAGAGAATACCTTCCTCTTCTTAAGGGATTTGTCTATTCTTAATGCATGCATTAGCGACAGAAGTAAAGTGTATGTAGTACTCTACTAGACTAGGCTAGTTTCGTACGCATTTATAGATGTAAGCTTAAAGGTAAGAGCGTTTGCCTATCTTAATAGCTGTATCTTTATTTTTCTACTATTTCTTTATGTGTGTTTGTAACTTAGACTAATCCTTCTCTGCATATCCCGGTAAGCGCTTTAGGATACAAGAGAAAGATTAATTCTTGTTAGAGAAGTAGTCTAGTAAAATAGAGACTCTTATAGTATTACGGATGCCTCTATTATTAGCTTGTTAGTTAAAGTCGTCTAGGAATTCTATAACATCCTTCTTAGTAAAAACTAATGTACTATGTCTTAGTTAAATTATAGTTAACACTAAGTTGTAAGTAGGTGTAGCTATAGTGTTAATAACTAAGCTTAATAGGGTTAACAGTAAGTTAGGACTAGCAGTAGTAGGTCTAGAGAGAGGAAGCGTTGCGCCTTCTTGCCCTTAACTTATCTTCTAATCCCTTTTTAACATCTAGGGTACAGTAGGACTTATATAAGTTCTATGTATAGATAGTTAATAAGCGTTAGTAAAGTAACAGACAAGGTATAGTCTTTAAGAGAAATAATATCTCTCTTTAAGTCTTTGTAGTAAATGTTTATTTAGGTGTGTGTGTATCTCTTTGCCTCTTAGGTACCTCTTATTTCGCCAGGTAGGCTTAGATTTATACTTAAAGCTAGTACTTATGTGTAAGCTTTTAGTGCTATCTCTATTTCGCTAGACGGTACTTTAGCTTAGCATTTCTTTACGCATGTATTACTGTCTTTATTTCGCTAGACAGTTTGCTACCTCTATTTTGCTAGGTAGACTTTAAATCAGCGTTTAGAACATATGTAAGACTACCTCTATTTTGCTAGACAGACTTTAACTTAGCATTTAATAACGCATTCTGTTGTTTATTAGTAGGTTTTTGTTGTTAGTGCTAACTTAGGTAACATTGTCCTCAACGTGGTCCGTAATAGGGGATAGTGCTAACCCCCTAAAAGTATATCTAGTATTGATCCTAAGAGTATATCTAGTAATAATTCTGAGGATTCTATGCTTGCGTAAGATTGTTATATTGTTCTTGCAATAATCGTGCACTAGTTTCTTTGTGCACTAAGTAGTAGAGTATGTCCCTATAGGCTTTGCTATTTGTACCGGTGTTGGAGTGTAAAAAGACATACTGCTACGAGGGCAGGAGATTACTAGTGGTTAGGTCATGCGCGAACGAGGGTGGTAAGATAAAGATCTTATTATAGGTTGTCTATCAAAGGAAAGTACAAGAGTTAAGTTGTGGAGTAGAGTAGATGATGATCGATCCTTCCTCGCTCGTTTCGACCATCGAAACGAGCTATATACCTCTCGATCAGGTGGTTAAGGACCGACCTAGTGAGCAGCAGGGTTATCACCCTGTGCACCGGCACAATATTGTTTAATAATAAAAACAAAAACAACTGTACTAAGATACTAATAAGATTTTACAACTATGTGCTAGAATACCTAAAGTAGCGCAAAAACGTAGGCATTAAATTGTTAAATAGTTTTATTAAAGAGTAGGAGAACAAGACTAACTAGCTAGAAGGTATACAAAAGCTAGTCCCTAATACTTACTAAATAAAGCAAATTTGCAAGAAAGGACAAGTTTAAATTTTATTACCTTTACTACTTTATAAATCTACTAGTCTAACTACTTAGAATTACTACACTATTCTTCCTTAGTTTGTTATAGTCTGTTGTCAGATATTGTAGGTTAAGTAATACTGATAAGATAATGATAATATAAGTGATGATAAGGTGATGGTATTGATAACTGATTGTTGGTGTTGTCTTTTTTTTTGTATTGTATATGCTCCGAGTGCCCTTTTTATAATCAGGATTCTGTGTGGGCCTTGGCGGCGCTAGCGCGTTGTCGTTTAGCGCCACTCCCTGATCACCCTTGCAGACTCCTTCTCCAATCTCACTGACCTCCTAATCAACCGCGCTGATGTCCTAAATTTAACACACCCCCTCAGCTCAAGCGTGCAGATTAAGCTAAACACCTCCTTTGTTGTTTCTTCTGTAAGGTGGTTAATCATAGGTCTAAGGCGTTGAGCTAATTGGTTATTGATACTAGATTAGCTTCTAGTCGTGGTTGTATGCCTAGATTGATTAGTCCTATTTGTTGTAGGAATCTCAGCTATTGATTAGCTGGTAATAGCTTAGTAAGTCTGTTAGCAAGCATTTTGCTTAATTCTACGTAGATCACCTTGATTGACTTGTTCTGAGCTTCTTGCCTAAGCCAATAGTTGTAGATATTAACATGCCGTAGCTTCGTAGTCAACTAGGAAATCTCCTCTAAGATTAATTAGATCGTCTGCAGGTTATCGCACTGTATAGTAATTGTTAGGTTAACTATCTAAACTTAGAGCTCAGTGAGCAGCATTTAAATAAACATAGCTTCCTTTGCCACTTGTGAGAGCGCAAGCAGTTCTGCTTTAGTTATTAAGGTTGTAACTGTATCTTGCTTGTTTGCCCTCTAAGCTATTAGTCTGCTAAACAGCTTAATTACGTATCCTTGTAAGCTTTTGCGATTAAGTGTATTGTTAGCGAAAGAGGCGTTACTTGCAACAACTAGGTAATCGTCTCTACTAAATTGTAGTGCGAGCGTTCGTGTATAGTTAAGGTAGAGGAGTACGCGATTGGCTGCTAGCTAATAATCAGGGCCAGGGTTTGTGAGAAATCGTGCTAGGCGTAATACTGCGAAGGCCGTATTAGGTCTCGTGTTAACTGCTGCGAATAGGAGTAATCTAATCTTTTGTTAGTAGAGGTTAATTTCCCTAGAGGTTGCGTTGCCTTCTCGGGGCAGCAGTTTAGCCTTAATTATTAGGGTATTACTTTTAGTTGAGTGATTGCTTACTAGTTAGTTAATCTTCTTAATATATGCTAATTAGGAGATCTAGATCTTGCGCTGTAATTAATCCCTAATTAACTCTATGCCCAAAAACCAATGCAGATTATCTCCTCTAGTTATTTATTTTTAGGGTATCAAAGGTGGTGGTTGTTGTTGTAGTCAAAATGGGTTTTCCAAAAAAGTGAAAAGCAGCTGCCCTCTACTAATCAGTCGCAAAAGTCAAAAAAAGATTGTGTGTAGTCGACGAAATTCGAACGGTGAGTGGATGAGGTCCACGCGCTAAGCGCTCGGAGCAGAAAAGCTCAGACCACCGAGCGAAATCAGGGTCAAAAAATTTGCTGAAGGTACCAAAAAACGACACCAATTGAAACGTGTTCAACGGCGATTGCCAGCCTATGGCTGTCAACAAGATTGCGATGGAGGTGGAGGAGGTGGAGGTGGAGGAGGGTAAGGACACGTACGTCTCCTCTAGTTATACAGTACTTCTTTCTAATATCCTTAATAGCTGCTTACGCATTTAATCTATAGTTCTTGCTGTACATTGCGATAATATCGTCAACGTAGAAGAAAACAAAGATTTCTTAATAGATTATGCAGCATAGCTTATATAGGACGGCAGTAAATCTACATTTTTAGAAATAGGTAGTAAAGTCCCTTTGCTAGATTAGTAGCAATATCTACAGGCTGTATAAAGCTTTGTTAAGCTTTAGGATTGTTCCCTTTCTTGCGTATCTACGCAGTATTCTTATGTATATAACTTAATTAATTAGTGCGTGTGTAAAGGCGTTAGTGATATTGTACTGCTTAAGCTTAAGGTCAAATCGGGCAGCAATTACGAGTGCTATTTAGAAGGATTAACCTGCTAACGTAGCGGCGTAGGTTTCTTAAGCAGTAACGTTGCGCTGTTAATTACCCTAGACGACTAAGCGCGCTTTGTACTTAACAAACTAATAATCCTTATTAATCTTGTAGGTATATACCTACATAGACTCTAGTATCTAGGTGTCTATTAGTTGTGCTTCTTGCGTTAGGACTTCTAACTATAAGTTTAATTGCTTGTAGCTCGCAAGGTAATCCTCTTCAGCCTCTTTAAACAACTAGTAGAATATGTAATTCTCCTTTAGTTAGTTTAGACTTAGCGCTAGCAGGAGCTTACTTAGATAAGGCATCTAGTTATAATCTTAACTCTTAAGCAATTAATTAACCGCCGTGCTATTAAGTTTCTTGTTGTTTAATTATTAAACTTTTCCTGCTCTCGTACCTGCTATAAACGCTAAAGCCTATAAGTCTGTCTAGTTTTTCTAGAGGGACTTACTAATAGAACTTAATCCTATATTAGCACTGCGTAGATTAGGACACTCGCTGCTGCTAGTACTTAAGGGGTAATTAGGCCTAGGGTTTAATAGCTGCGCAAGGGCGACGTTCTAACTCTTAATATTAAGAGGATTATCTACACGCCTAATGCTCTCCGCCGTTATAAGATTAGTTAAGAGGGCTACTAGTAGAGGTGTTAGCGGGGGTAAGGGATAATCTACTTAAACCTTTCTTCCGCGTTAATTATATTAATTACGTGTTTCTTTATGTATAGGTCCTTTATTAAAGAACTTATTCTTAAGAAAAGATTGTGTCTCTTCTTAGTTATTTGTAATCCCTAGGGGAAGTTCTACAGTCTTAATTTATACCTTAATCTCTTTAAGAGTGCTATGCATTAGGTTATCTATGACATCCTTCTTATCTCTAGTAAAGATTAATTTTTTATTAAATACTATATTACGTATAGTAATCACCTTAGCTATTGTTAGCACCTATACACGGTAAATGCTCGTGGATTAATATCTAACTAGGTATCTAATCTATGCCTTAGGATTAAGCCGCTGTAGTTTGCGCTTGCTGCGCTTTATATTATCTATTATTGCAAACGCCTTACACCTGTATACTTGTAGGTGTCCTTAGTGTAGCTTGCGTAGTAAGGTAACAATTCTATTTTTGTATGCGTTATGCGTAAAGAACTCTTAATATAGTAATCTCTATTAATTTGCGTATCAGGGCGTTTAATTATAAAGATATACTGCTAATTAAGTAATCTTAGGCTATAGTAGCTACGGCAGGTTAGCGTTAAGTTACATTGCTTGTGCTTTATCCTTAATTACACCCTTTAAGCGTTCTGCTCTACTGTTTTGTACTTAGGTATTAGAAGCGGAAGGCTTAAACCGCATGCCTTAGGACTCTGCCTACTAAGCAACTTCTAGTTTAACTGTAACAATCTTGTTATTAGTTTTAATAACCTTTATTGTAATATTAAATTAGGTCTATATTAGGATTACAAAAAATTCTAGGGACTTAATAATTACCTGCGCTGTTTAACTGTCCTCAAAGTAGTAGTCCTACATAAATCTAGGAACTTAATTTATCATTAGCATTTAGCTTCTTTCCTTTGTTAAGCTGTCAACCTTATAATTATAAAAGTTAAGAGAGATACGTTCTCCTAGAAACTTATTAATCCTGCGCAGTGTACGGCGGATTAGCCTTTTAGCTTTTGCTTTTCTACAGGCGTCGCATGCTACTGTAAGTACTCTAGTAATCTTTACTCTCTTAGATTGTTGTACAAGGTGCTTAAGCGCACTTAGCCCTAGATAATCTATTCTCTTGTGCTATATAAGCGCTCGTGCGCGCTGTCTTTAGTTGTATCGCGGCTTAACGACCCTAGAGGCTATTATAGCGTAATTAGTAATTAGGTTTGCTTCAAGCACCTATTGTCTATATAACTTAGTAAGGTCAGCAATTAGATTATTAGTAAGCAATTGTTGAAGGACTGTTAGATTATTTCTAGTATGCTACCACAAGCCCTATAAGCAGAGTATTATAAACAAGACAAAATTACAGAGTAGATTAAGGCAGTATGCTACGTCTTTTAGGTGTAGTTAGCTTTAAGTCCTGCCACTAGTTACTGTTAAAGTAACTAATCTATATGCCTTAATCTATACTTGTAAGTTACCTGCCTATAGAAAGTCTCCTTGCCTTGCTAATTGTGTTTTAGTAAATCAACTAGTATCGTTAAAGACGTGACAGGTTAATCTAGAGTTAAGGATCTATAATAGTCGCAAAGGATACGTATCCTAGATCGCTTTAAATAAGGCCTTAATAAACGTATAGTTAATCTCTCTAATCTTCTAACTATATAGTTAGTTATTATACTTAACTGTAGGCGTTGCTGTGTATAACTACTTAATTGCGGGTCTTTAAGATTGTAATCGCTGCTTAGCGTTGCAAATTATTTCTTGCATAGCTAGGCTGTTGTTAATACGTGATTAGACTTAATCTATCCTGTCTTGTTAAGGTTGCCACTAGTCTAGCGCGTTGCTAGGGTGCGCGTACTAGCAATCTTTAAGCGCATGTCTTATATCACAAGCTTCGCATTTGCTTACAGTGTATTAGATATCGTTTAATTAAGTATCTTTAATAGGCTTCTAATTTCGGCGCTGTTTACACTTCTACCTAGGATTATCTAATTCGTCCTTGTTAAGCGTTAGTAATCTAGCTCCTGTGGCTGTTCTAAAAGACGCCTTAGTTGACTTCGCTTTAGATAGGTAGAAGAGCTGCATATAGTCTCAATAGTCGCGGATTATATCCTTAACCGTAATCAAAGGACTCTTCAATCTATAAAAAGCAAATAATATAGTCTATTGTTCTAAGTGCTTTGCCGTAGCTTAGGTAAAGTCCTCCTTCACGTACGCGTCTAGTTAGCACTTAGGTATTTAAACAGCTTTACCCTTAGTTGTAGCGTAATCAACTTTAGTAAGCTATGTCTCCTATAAGTTAATTACCTTAGGCGGCTTTATTACAGTTTTGTACCGCTCTTAAGCTTCCTTAATCTTATCTTTAGCGTTAATGCCTACAGTAGCTATTAGATTAGCGATCTACTAACAATGTAATTGTCTCGCTTAACAGCAGTTTATATATAAGTAGTTATTAACTGTACGCTGTATCTCCTGCGTAATCTTATCTAACGCTACTTGCTCCCTTGTGTACTTCTAATCTTCCGTCTTGTATCAATCTAGCTCTAACTTATAGATCTCTAGATCCTCTTTGTATGAGGCTCTCGCGTTCGTTAATAAATCTGCGGGCTGTGTAGGTATAAAAGGCAGTATAAGTGCGCTATTGCTGTAATCACCCTAGTGCAATGCGGCGTGTGCATTAATCGCTTGTTGCAACGCTTAATAGTCGCTTAGTTAAGGCATTTGAGGTACCTCTGGTTTATTAATAGGTTCGATCGTAAGGTTCGGATCGATCTTCTCCTACACGCGTAGAGAGTCGGCGCGCGTCTCAATCTAGCAGATCCATTTAATCTAGTTTGTGTAATTAGTAAGGATCACGGAGGAGTCTCGTAGAGATAGGGTAGTCATCTTTTTAATAGCTTGTATGATTTGGTAGTTTGTTAAACCTCGTTTGGTTAAGGCAGTAAGACTCTTAATTGTTAGATATTGTAGGTTAAGTAATACTAATAAGATAATGATAATATAAGTGATGATAAAGTGATAGTATTAATGATTAATTGTTGGTGTTGTCTTTTTTTTGTATTGTATATGCTCCGAGTGCCCTTTTTATAATTAGGATTCTGTGTAGGCCTTAGCGGCGCTAGCGCGTTGTCGTTTAGCGCCACTCCCTGATCACCCTTGCAGACTCCTTCTCCAATCTCACCGACCTCCTAATCAACCGCGCTGATGTCCCAAATTTGACATCTGTAATAGTGTAATAAAGGTACTTGTTATAGGAACTTATAAGGAGATTTGCAAGTCTTATTATAACTTTACCGCTACTCTTTGTACTCTCTCTAGTTATCCTAACAAGTTTAGAGGAATTAATTAGCTATTCTTAGCAGATGTTTATATAGTGTATAGGTCTTAGATCTAGAAGGCCCTTATCAAACAGGTTAAGTAGGACAATCCTCTAGTCTATAAGAAGCTAAACAATATGCTATAGAACGCTAACAAGGAGTAGATTAATAACTATATTTAAGACTACTATATTTATGTTCTACAACAAATTGTTATCCTATAGCCTATAGTTTAAGAATTAGAGAAGGACGCTTTTTGTGCTAATTTAGTTTAAGGATACCCTAATTGCTTGTACTTTACTAACTATAGACAAAACCCTCCTTATACATTAAAAGACTAGAATAAGTAAGATACTAATTTCTTTTAAGCTAATTCTCTGCAACGTCTCTAAGAGAAGCTTAGCCTAGAGGCTAATAAGCGCTAAGTTTTCTAGAATAGCAAAGATCTTGCTATACTCTCCTCTACGCAACGCCTCTCTAGCGTTTGCTCTTAATTAGGTACAGTTATCTCTAATAACGTCTTAGTACCTACAACTTTAACTAGATAGCCTTGTTATAGTTGTCTTTACTTAATATTAGAATTTTAAGCGCCTGCTACCCTTGTCCCTGCTCTTACTACTGCGCCTGCGCCTAGGCCACGCGCTTTAACTACTACTTAAGAACCTCGCTAAAGTAAGCGCTTAAAGAAGTAAAAGGAGGTGTTTAGAATAGATATAAGGTAATTAAGTTATATTTTCTTTGTTTTATTTCCTTTGTTTTGCTATTTTTTCTTCTGCTAAGTAGGTTGCTTGATAGGGCCAAGCTCGCAGAAAGGGGAGGTATGTGCCGGTACACAGGGTGATACCCTGCTGCTCACTAGGTTAGTGCTCAACCACCTAATCTGAAGGTATATAGCTCGTTTCAGGGATCGAAACGAGCGAGGGACATTAAATATCCTTATCCTCCACTCAAGAACTTAACTCTTGTACTACTCTTTAATATATATAACTCCTAATAAAATTATTATTTTACTACCCTCGTTCTTGCATAACCTAACTACTAGTAATCTCCTGCCCTTGTAGTAGTATGTCTTTATACACTCTTACACCTGTATAAATAGTAAAGCCTATAGAGACATACTCTACTACTTAGTACATAAAGGAACTAGTGCACAATTATTATAAGAATAATATAATAATCTTACGTAAGCACAGAATCCTTAGGATTACTATTAAATATACTTTTAGAATTACTACTAGACATACTTATAGACGGTTAGCACTATCTCTTATTATAGACTACGTTAAGGATAATGTTACTTAAGTTAGCACTAACAACAATAAGAAAAAACAAAATTTACTAATAAAATAATAGAATGCGTTATTAAATGCTAAGTTAAAGTCTGTCTAGCAAAATAAAGGCGGCAAACTATTTAGTAAAATAGAAGTAGTCTTACATATATTTTAAACACTAATTTAAAGTCTACCTAGTAAAATAGAGGTAGTAACCTGTCTAGCAAAATAGAGACAGTAATATATGCGTAAAAAAATGCTAAGCTAAGATGCTATCTAGCAAAATAGAGATAGCACTAAAAGCTTACATATAAGTACTAGCTTTAAGTATAAATCTAAGTCTACCTAGCAAAATAAGGGGTACCTAAAAGGTAAAGATTTATACACCTACACTTAAACAAGCATACACTATAAAGACTTAAAGAAAGATATTATTTCTTCTAAAGACTTCACCTTGTCTGTTTTTTTAACATTTATTAACTATTTATATAAAGAACTTATATAAGTCTTACTATACTTTAGATCTTAAAAAGAGATTAGAAAGCAGGTTAAGGGCAGGAAAGTGCAACGCTTCCTCTCTCTAGACTTACTACTACTAGCCCTAATCTACTTTTAACTCTTTTAAGCTTAGTTATTAACACTATAGCTACACCTACGCACAACTAAGTGTTAACTATAATTTAACTAAGACACAGTATATTAGTTTTTACTAAAAAGAATGTTATAGAATTGCTAAAAGACTTTAACTAATAAGCTAATAATAGAGGTATTTGTAATGTAATAAGAGTATTTATTTTACTAGACTACTTCTTTAATAAAGATTAATTTCTCTCTTGTATCCTAAAGCCTTTACTTAGATATGCAAAGAAAGATTAGTCTAAGTTATAGACACACATAAAGGAATAGTAGAAGAATAAAAATATAGCTATTAAGATAAGCAAACGCTCTTACTTTTAAGCTAATATCTATAAATACGTATAAAACTAGCCTAGCTTAGTAAAGTACTATATACACTTGTCTTCTGTTGCTAATATATGTATTAAGAATAAACAAATTCCTTAAGAAGAGAAAAGTATTCTCTTCTTTTAAAGCCTGCTATAAACTAACAAAGAGGTAGTTATATACTATATATTTTTTACCTTAAATAGAAATAATTAGGATATATATAAGCTAGAAGAGATCTATTCTTTTCTTAAATCTTACTATAGGAAGATAACTAGCTTAAATAAAATCTATTAGCTAGAACAAGAAGGCGCTAATACTAAGATATGCTAAATTATACTATCTAACTAGCGTGCAACTTTTACCCTAGAGAAAGTAAAAGAAGTAGGAATTAAGATTAGTAAAGAACATAGAAAGACAAGCACGCTAGTAAATATTAACTTAGAGGTAGAGGACTTTATGAAGTCTTTAGGTAACCTAAAGCTTAGACTATTAACTATTAATATACTTATAGCTTATTCTACAACTAAAAAACTCTTAAAAAAACTTACTAACTATACGTACTTTATTACACAAGTAACTAATGCAGAATTCCTTAGTAAGAGGAATAATAAGTTTTTTATTACTAATATCTTAAAAAGACTACTTAATAAGGCAAGTGCAGCATATGTAAGTAACGCAGAGACATACCCTCTTTATTATATATATAGTATAGTAGGATACATGCTTAAGGGGTGCGAACTATACTACGCCCTAAAACAGATAGCATAGGTTAGTTTTAACTAGGATATTTCTAGCAAGAAAGGAACTTACTGTTGAAATGGAGGTGGGAAGTAAGAGTGAAAAAGGGAGAAGGTTAAATAGAGACTAGGGAAGACAGTGCTGTAGAGGATAGCAATTGTATTGTTGTCCTTTTTGTCTTGCTACTGCCTTACTATCTAACTACCTGCTAAACTACAGTCTATATATACCTGTGACTTGCATTCTAGAAAGATCTGTATTACGCAATAGCTTGCGTAGTAGATTGCGTAATCCTGAACATCATTGATCACAGCAATCAATTGATAACAATGATAAGTAATACTAGTAGCGTACTAGCTTCTAGTAATCAATTGATTGTAGATTCCAGGTATGATTTGAGCACCTGGATTCTGTGGAGAAACAGCTAAGTAGCTTAATCTCCAACACTTACTACTTTAGGCTACTATATAAGCGTCTAGGAGAAATCTTAGAATAGCTACTATTAAACTAAGTCTTGCTATAGTTAAAGACAAAGATCTAAGAGTTTTATAACAATACTAATAATATGCTTAATTAGCTAGCCTCTAGTATAGTCCTTAAGAAGTTTACTAGAGAAGACTTTTAACTAAGTCTAAGGTTTAAAAGGAAAAACGCTAATTTTGTAAACGTAGTAACAAGTTGAATAGGCTAAGGCTACTATAAAAATATCCTTTAGTAGTTCTAGTAATTCTAAGAATAACTATACAACTCTTCTGCTAAAGAATACTTTAAAAAGCTTAATAATATCAATGCCGCTAACATTATACTAGAAGGCGAAGATAACGCTTTGCTTAGTATTTCTAAGTTAAATGTAGCTACGCGCTTAAAAGGCAAAGGCCTTGCTCTCTACTAGGATATTAATTGTGTCTAGGAGGGTAGGATAAAGAAACAAGGAAAGCTAAGCAAGGATTTAATCACCTAAGAAAGCAATTAAATAATATAAGATAACTCCTCTATCCCTAACTTATAGCCTATAGATATATAGTATCTGTAGGAAGAAGTATAAAGCAATATACACTTTATAAGTTAGCCTTATAATACACTATTTTTAATTGTTAAACTACTATAGTTAGCTTAATAAGATAATAATATGTTAGTAAATCTAAAGAACTTGTAGCAAGAAAAAAAGAAAATGGCTGTAAAGTTTATCAACGCTGTTCCTAATCTAGAACTTAAAGAGATAGTATAAGGACAGCTGAACTGTATTAAAACTGCTCTACTTAGACAAGAAGTCTAAAGAATTATAGTATTAGATCTTATAGGGCAAGCTAATATTTAAAAACAGCTACGCGATCTTCTTAATAATAGTATTAATGTTGCAAATAGTTTAGGTGTTCTTAATATTATAACGTATAGGAAAAACGCTAAGCCTACAGATACTAGGTACGCTAGATTACACCTAGCATTTATTCTAGCCTCTAATTAGTTAAACCGGCGCACAGGCCCTACCTATAGAATTTTACTAAATACACTACTTACTCAAAGCGCGTATTGCAATATCATAAATTTATATTAATTAAATGTGCAAACTTGCTATAAGGTAAGTAGAAAGAAATATTCCTAGATAGATAAATTAGATAATATACCTACAAAGGATATCTAAGGAGTTTAGCAAAAAGTTAAGTAGGCTTTTGCTTAAACTAACTTACTAAAATGCTAGGTTACTGTAAACAGCAGCTTTTTAAAGTGCTTAATTAATACTCGGGCATAAATAAATATCCTAAGACTAAGCGCTGCGTAAGCATTAAAGATACCGTATAAAATAATAGAACACTAGCTAGGGTAGCCTTCTCCTAGTGTTACTTTAGCTAATAGTATACATAACCTATTTATTAAGACCGCGTACAATATCCCTATACAAATAGAGACAGTTATTATTAAGACTACTTTTAGGATTGTTACTAATGTTACTAGATCTGCGATTCTAGGAGGACCTTAGTGTGCAAATGCTAAGATATTAATTTAGTACAATACGTTTAGACAAATTACGTGCTAAGTCCTATCTAAAGATAGTACAAGGAACGCAGTCTTTGTTGCGTCTAACTTATCTCTAAATTACCTTGCGCAGATAATTAAAAACAAAGCCTCTAACAACAACTTAGACAGAGAAATAGCAGGTAATGTATAGTTACATGTAATTACTAACAGAATAGGTATTAAACCGCAAGTAGCTGCGGTAAAATACATACAAAAGGCTGCATAGTTAGATCTAACAGCTAGATTTAGCAACTTTAACATGCTGTATACAAAAGACAGCAGGGAGGATTAGATATTTTAGATAAATTAAGTGTTTACGCACGTAGTTAGGCAGTCAAAAGACCCTATAAAAAGCTTTAAACTTAGTAAATTTTTAATTATATATAAGCTTAATTGTTAGTAGATACAAGATAGGCTATTTAAGTAAACCTAACAACACAATAATCTATACACAATAGAGAAGACAGTAAATAAGAAAGTACAACCTATTAATATCCCTTAGCAAGAGGTGCCTATAGAATTTAGATAAGAGGACTAGAAGAAAAAGGCAAAAGAATAACAACTCCTTAGAATAAGTATTTGCAATCCTAATAAAGGGCTATGCAATTATCTATTTAAACTAAGATATGCTACTTTCCTGCAAGGGACAAGGCTTACTAAAGAATAACTTAATAAGCTACATACTAGAGACTACTTGCAGCTATTAGAAAAGGAGTTATTTATACATATGCTTCTTAATTAAGAGGGAGCGCTCTCCTAGCAATTTAAGAAATTAGAAAGGATTTATCTTAATGTATGTCTGCTATATAAGATACAAATAATACTATACAAAGCCTAGTAAGTATAAGGTTTTGCTGTTCTAAAAGCTTTAGAACTGTAAGTAGTAGATATAGTTAACGTCTACCTAAATTAAGCAATAAAAGAAAGGTGTAATAGTTAATATTGCAATCTATAGCACCTAGTGCCTTAGAAAGACGAAGGCGTTTAATAGATTAGTAATGCGCAGCAGATAAATGCAGTTACTATATAATATATAAACCTACTACTAATAGTAGATAAGTTTTCTAAGAGGTTCGCAGGATGCAAGATTATCTTACTTATAGATTTATTCTTAGGATATAATTAAATTACGCTATATTTAGAAAGTAGAGACATAACAGCGTTTTAAACACTTATAGGGCTTATATTATTATGTATAATAGTTATAGGTACTACTTACTTAGTGGCAGCGTTTTAATAAGTAATAATAAAGATTCTAAACAACTACTAGCCTAATACTATACCTTTTATTAACGACATTACATGTAGAGAGCCAAAAACTAATTATAGCAGAAAAAAATTAATACTAGAAGTTTAATGTTATGTTCTTAAGCATATCCTGCAACTAGACAGAGTACTAGCTAATATTAAACAAGCTAAAAGCATAGTGTTAAGAAAGAAGTGTTATTTTCTTATAAAAAGACTTAAAGTTATAGGTTATAAGGTTAGCCTGCAAGGATGTTACCCTAACTAGAAGAAAGTTAAAAAGATTATAAACTAGCTACTATGCAAGAATAAAAGGAAGGTATAATCCTTAGTAAGTATATACGTCTACTACTATATATAAGTAAAGGACTTTACTAAGATTACTAAACCTCTGTTTATACTCCTATAAGACGATATCTCTTTTAAATAAAGGGGTACAATAAGACGCAGCAATGTACAAGCTAAAATAGGCTATATATAACATACCTACACTTGCGAACCTTAACTACACTAATACTAAGGATTACAAGATATTCTTAATAACTAATATAAGTTAAGATAGTGCGGGAGCATATATTAAACAACTTAAGAAGAATAACAAGCAACACCTAGTGTAGTTTAAAAGCATACTATAGTTAGCGCGAGAGAGGCAATAGCACTTTACTAAGTTAGAATGTAAGGCTATGCTGTAGGCTCTTAAGAAATTTTATACTTACCTTTATAGTATTTACTTTACTATAGAAACTAACGCTGCAACCTTTATTGCTTAACTAAATTACTAATCTACTAATAGTCTAGGATCTATTATAAATAGGTAGATATTAATAATTCTTTTATAGGACTTTAACATTAAGCATATACTAGGACAGAAGAATGTAGTTACAGATACGCTATTACAGTATCTAAAGGCTAACAATTAGAAACTGCCTCTAGAATCTAGGGAGGATTTAGAGGAGTTTATTAATTATATAATTAGAAATATAAATACACTAATACTAGCAGAACAAGTAAGAGTACTCTATTAGAAATTCTTAGCAGAATTAGAGTAAAACTCTTAATTTTTAGTTAACTTTAAGACTTCTAGAGGTATAGAACTACAAGAACTACAAGTATAGAAGAAATAAGCTCTAAATTTCTTTATATAAGATAGAATACTTCTTAGGAAAGTATCTAGAGATATTGTAATCTAGAGAGTTGTAAATAATACTAACTTAAAAATAGCTACAACATAGAACGTACACTCTTAGATTAAATATAGAGGAGTTAACGTAGTATACTTTATACTTGCTTAGCAATACTAGTAGAAAGAAATATACAAGCACGTGCGGTAAAAGCTAGTAACTTGCCTAGACTATTAACTGTAATTTTTAAAGAGGAAAGTTAATATCCTTACTAACACTTATAGTTTCGCTATCTAGAAGACTGTTGCGATTAATATAGTATACATGCCTTAGTGTTTTAGGAAGAAGTTTTTAGTTATTGCAAGAGACTATCTTAGTAGCTAGCCTAAAGTAAAAGCCTTGTTAAATAACTAGTTAAAGATAATTGCAGAGTTTATATATAAAGACATTATAAGTTAATAAAGTATAGCGCGTAAGCTTATAGTTAATAAAGAGCCTAATTTTACTAAGGTGGTCTTACATCTATTAAATATATACAGAATTAACTAAGTCTAGTTATTAGAATACAACCCTTAAGCTATAAGAAAGATTAAAGAAGAGTATAAACCTATTGTAAACGCCCTTGCAAAGCTACTAGGACCTTAAGTTAAGAACTTGCTAATAGTTCTCCTTGTAGACAGGATTTTAATACAGGAATAAATAGGGTATTTACTATACTAGCTAGTTATAGAATAGAACCTAGTGCTTTTTATTAAACTTGCGCTACCTATATAGCAAACGCTTCTATTTAGGGAAGTAAAGGACTGCGCACAGCTACTTGCAATTTAAGTAATATAGCTAGATCTTAAAGATTGGTTTACAAAGGATGCTATTGCCTGTACTAATTAGATAAGAGCTGCTAAGAAGGAATACTAAGATAACACTAAGGAAATACAATAGGAGGATATAAAGCTAGAAGACTTAGTTCTTCTTTAGAACTCTGTTTAAGAAATTAATATATCGCGAGACTACAAGCTAGATATAAGGTAGTTAGGTCTATACTGTATTTATAAAGCTAGACCTAATAGAGGAACCTATTGTCTTAAGGACCATAATAGTACACGCTTCCCCTACACAACACCTAAATAGCAATTAAAGCTGTTTAGACAAAGACTTATTTAAGATATTATTAAAGAAGATTAAGAAAATATAAAGTTATAAAATCTTAATTATTAGGAGTAAACTAGCCTTATAGTAGACATTCCTATCTCGCTAGACTTGCCTAAGCTATATATAAAACTACAACTACCTCTACCTTCTGTAATAAGTAATAGTCTTTATCCTTAAGTTGTTATTACTAAACGCCTTATAGAAGAAGAGCGTTGTGTATACAGATAAGATTTTAAAAGCTTAAACTTAGACTTAAAGGCAACTACATTAGACACCTAATAGGCTAGGGGACGGCCTATACTTTTAGGAAGGGGAGAGGATACTATACTAGTAGCACCTACTTTTACTTTTAGCTACTTATTTACTAATTTCTTATATAAAATTTAGACACACGCTACCTATTCTACAAATTCTAGATATGCAGTAAGTACTTAAAACTTATAGACGCGTTAAGCCTTACTACTATACTAATACTATACTTAATTTCTTGCATTTTTAAGGTAATAGCTAATTACAATAGCTATTTTAATTGCAAAACTTACTTATTTTAGCGCAATTTAGACCTTGTTTACCTCTACCTACTAGCTAGCAGGATACTGCTACTACGCATAAGATAAAAACTACAACCCTACTAACTATATAACTCTCTTTCTACGCAACTACACTACTTTTTATTAGAGTATTTACTTTCTAAGACAATAGTTATAATAATATCTTCTCCCCTTTTAAACTAGCAGCGGCTAAAGACAACATTTAACTTACCTTATCTAACCTGCTTAGAGAATGCTTCTAGCGTTGTTAAACAAGGCTAAAGGCAAGTAGCTATAGCAGCAACTACCGCAAACACTAGGACTATTAAAAGTTTTTAACAACCTTAAAGTTATTACTAAGAAGGAACACTACGTTGTAGACTAAATCCTTAAGGTTGTATAGCATTAAGACAAGGTACTAGAGCTCGCGAAGCTTAGCAACAATATTAGAGTTATTAATATCTAGACTGTAGTTAATAAGATCCTTTTAAACGCGCTAAGACAGCTACGTATTATTATAGATCATTAGTTTAACAACGCCTTTTACTAATTTGACTTGATTCTTAAAGTTGTTTTAGGAGTAAGTAACTTTTGTGCTTAGCTTCTTAGACTTATAGATAAATATAGTGGTGTTAAAAGTTTCTAGAAACACTATCTTATTATTAGTTCGGCATTCTTAACGCAAGATAAAAGGGCTGAAGAACTAGGCAAGGCTATTACATTAGTAAAGAAGCTAGCTCTAAGCTTTGTCTAAGAATGCGTTAGTATCTACATGCCTTATATATTACTTAGTTACTAAAGATTAACCAACATAGCCTTTGTATTAAGGTGTATAAATTTTAAAAATGCTACTTATTTCCTTAATGCTGTAGCAGCGCACCGCATTAACTCTAAAAACTAAGGTCAAGAATAATATATATTAATAGCTAACTAGGCAATAGTAAAACTGCTATATAAGGACATTTGCGCTTTTGTTAATTAAAATAACTTTTACAACTAAGCGCCCTATCTAAACATTAATAAGTAAGAGACAAAGAAGCTTTATAATATCTACGCTAAGCCGCAAGTCTAGAAAGAGGATATTAAGTTTAACCTATAGAAGCTACGTCCTAATACTAGGGCGAAGGACGAGCAAGGCAAGCTTAATCCTTTCTATACATTCTAGAAAAGGGTTTTTTAGCTTATAGCTAAATCTAAGGACCTTAAAACTAGCCTAGTTTACTCTGCATATAGCGTTTCTAGTAATAAGTATAGGCTACTTAGTGTAAAGACGCATCTAATATATAGTGTAGTTATCTCTATAACTATAGAGCTAGGAAGGACCTTAAATAAGGCTTAAGCTATTAATCGCTATAGTAATCTTATAGCATCTAAGACTCGCTCTCTAGGGGGTGGCAGTCTGTTAGTTATAACTAAGAGTTTAAGGCAATTAACAAGGATATTAGCTAGTTAAAGGCTAGATTAATACTTAGCAATTAAGTTGTATAAGTTTTAGAACAGAATAATAGTTGTACAATAGAGGCGTAATGCTGCTAATATCTAGGCAGGTTAAGTTAGGACTAAGGCTAGTAGCTAACAAGTCTCTATACTACTACTTCTACTAAGCTCTCGTGCTCTAAAAGCAACACTAGCCTACTAACAAGCAGCTACCTAATTAGATACTAACTTTAATAACGCTACCTATGTGGACAAGGAGCTGGATACCCTTAATTAAGAATAGGAGATTCTCTAGGCAGGGTGTTATTGTAAGAATCCTACTTTAGCTTTTCTTAAGCTGCTTAAGCGAGCCTATACAAAGAAGCTAATTACTAATCCTAACTATGTTAAGGTTATTAAGGAATAGTACTGTAAGGTTAACATTAAACAACAGCCTAATTCTAATAACCTGTTGTACAAGTAAGTATACTTTATCTATAAGCGCACTGCTGCGAGTGTTATAGGTTTGTTTAAGAAGGCTATGCTGTCTAATATGCTTAATAAGTGTCTGCTCTTACTATACATAGGACAGAACCGCTGGCAGGAATTCTAATTAGATCCTGTAATTTCGAAGCTTTTTATTAGCAAGTATTGTCTAGCCAAGCAGGATAAGGACCTGCTAAGCTACTAATATTAACCTTCTAAACTTGAGCTCTACCCCCTCCCTACTTAGAATAAGATTATTAATACTATAGAGTTTAGACCACAAGCAGAGGAGTTCTAACGCACTAGAAGCATTGTTACTAACGCCTGCACCTAGCTGTTTAAGGACAGCTAGGTTAAAAATATTATTATTAAAACTTTTAAGATGTATTGCTTTTATTTAGAATACATAGACGGGAAGCTAAACTTTAGATAGCTACGCAACATGTACTACTTACTTATCTAGCAGGCTATACGCACTAACCTAGGATACTAGTTATAATACGCTATGCTCTGCAAAGAATATATTCTAATTTCTTATCTTTACTACGCTAAGTACGCTAAGAAAAGTAATTAAACTTACTTTAAGCATATTAACTTTAACCTTAAGTAAGCAATAACTAAAAGCTTTAGTGCTAAAATAAGTTAAAGCAGTGTGTTGTTTAACAATAAAGACAAGAATAACTGTACTAAGATGCTAATAAGATTTTACAACTATGTGCTAGAATACCTAAGGTAGCGCAAAGACGTAGGCGACAAATTATTAAATAGTCTTATTAAAGGGTGGGAGGACAAGACTAACTATCTAGAAAGCGTATAAAAGCTAGCCCCTAATACTTACTAAATAAAGTAAATTTGTAAGGAAAGATAAGTTAAAATTTTGTTGCCTCCATTACTTTATAAATTTACTAGTCTAACTACTTGCAATTACTACACTATTCTTTCTTAGTTTGTTATAGTCTGTAATAGTGTAATAAAGGTACCTGCTATAAGAACTTATAAGGAGATTTGCAATTCTTTACGCGACCTTACTACTGCTCCTTGTACTCTCTCTAGTTATCCTAACAAGTTTAGAGGAATTAATTAGCTATTCCTAGCAGATGTTTATATAGTGTATAGGTCTTAGATCTAGAAGGCCCTTATCAAACAGGTTAAGTAGGACAATCCTCTAGTCTATAAGAAGCTAAACAATATGCTATAGAACGCTAACAAGGAGTAGATTAATAACTATATTTAAGACTACTATATTTATATTCTATAACAAATTATTAACCTATAGCCTGTAGTTTAAGAATTAAAGAAGGACGCTTTTTGTGCTAATTTAGTTTAAAGATACTCTAATTACTTGTACTTTACTAACTATAGACAAAACCCTCCTTATACAACAAAGGACTAAAATAAGTAAGATACTAATTTTTTTTAAGCTAATTCTCTGCAACATCTCTAAGAGGAGCTTAGCCTAGAGGCTAATAAGCGCTAAGTTTTCTAGAATAGCAAAGATCTTGCTATGCTCTCCTCTACGTAACATCTCCTTAGCGTTCGCTCTTAATTAGGTATAGTTATCTTTAATAACGTCTTAGTACCTACAACTTTAACTAAGCAGCCTTGTTATAGTTGTCTTTACTTAATATTAGAATTTTAAGCGCCTACTACCCTTGTCCTTGCTCCTACTACTGCGCCTGCGCCTAGGCCACGCGCTTTAACTACTACTTAAGAACCTTGCTAAAGTAAGTGCTTAAAGAAGTAAAGGGAGGTGTTTAGGATAAATATAAGGTAATTAAATTTTATTTTCTTTGTTTTATTTTCTTTGTTTTGCTATATTTTCTTCTGCTAAGTAGGTTGCTTAATAGGGCTAAGCTCGCAGGAAGGGGAGGTATGTGCTGGTACATAGGGTGATACCCTGCTACTTACTAGGTTAGTGCTTAACCACCTAATCTAAAGGTATATAGCTCGTTTTGGGGATCCAAACGAGTGAGGGACATTAAATATCCTTATTCTCTACTTAAGAACTCAACTCTTGTACTGCTCTTTGATATATATAACCTCTAATAAGAGTGTTATCTTACCACCCTCGTTCTCGCATGACCTAACCACTAGTGATCTCCTGCCCTCGTAGCAGTATGTCTTCATACACTCCAACACCCGTACAATACAAGGCTTAAGTCTTTGATACTAAGTATAAGAAGTATAATTACAGCAAGCTAGTTAACAGGTACAAAGTACAGGCAGCTTAATAGATAAAGAAAGTCGCTAAGATCACTAATATTAACGACTAGATTAGTAAAACTGTCTATCTAGATCTGCTTTTGAACGCCTTAATAAGTATGATTACCTAGAACCTTACTAGCCTTTAAGCCTTAGTAAAGATCCCAAAGGAGAATTTCGCACCTACTAATTAGAATACTTAGTATTTAATTAGGGCGCAGTACAGATCTTACCTAAATAAGGCTTGCTAGAGACAAATAGGCCCTAAGCGATAGTTTACTAAGTGGCAGCTCCTGTATTAACGAGCGATAATCTACTTGCTCTCTAAGGTTATTAGGCTGTTAGTAATTAGTAATTTTTTAAACGCCTTAGGCACTACGATCGCACTAGACTAGTCGCGTAAGAAGCGCAATAAGCTAGCATAAGTAATAGCGCTTAGAAAAGCTTTGTTAACTTTTAATAATTTAGGAAAGATCTTTAGTGTTTTGTTGTAGGATTAGATAATTACTTTCTTAAAAGAAAAAGGACACGCAGTGTTCTAAACTAGATTTAAATTAGTGTTAGCTTAATAATTTACTAGCGCTAACAAGTTAAAGTTAAACAAGAGCAGTAAGCAACCCTACCCTTGTCTCTGCAAGGCTAGTAAAGGGCTTATAAGCAAGCACTTCTAGATACCTCGCAACTGCCACCGACTTTAAACTGCAGTTACTATATTATACCCTGCCAGCAATATACGAATTAAGCTGTTAGACAATAAGAAAAAGAAGACTGTTAAGCAATAGAATAGTAACACTTAGGCATCCTAGCGCATTTAGATTAAGAAGAAAGGCTAGAAAACTAGACTAGCAGATTAGCTACTAATAAACTAATTATATCCTACCTTAGCTTATTAGTTTTAGCACCCATTAACCTAAAGGACTTTATTAAGGAAATTAAGCTAAGTACCTTTAGTACAGCTTTTACCTCTTATGCCTTGTCCCTTTGTACAATCCTTGATAGTAGAGCAGCAGTTTACTTAGTTAATACTATAGATTACCTAGTACTAGGCATCTTTAGCGAATGCGCCGAGGACAAGACTGTCTTAGCAGGCACTTAATCAATTCTAGTTGCTAAGATAGAAAACAGGCTGCTTAAGAACGTCCTGTATAGCAAAGCAGGCCCTAAAACAGCTAATCTACTGCTTACTAACGTTAAGCTTGTACTAGGTTTCTATACTAATATTGTGTCGGAAGCGCGGCTTAAGCAGTTAGGTATTTAGTATTTAGAATATAATTACACTATAAAATTTAGTACAATTAAGAAGAATATTGTCTTAATTAACCTTAAGTATTTTTTAATATTTTATTTGTTAAATACAAGCAAGTTTCTTGTTACCCTGCTTAACACCTACCGCTCGTGAACGCCGTAGCGCAATTAAGGACACCAAAGTTGCGCAGTAGTAATAAGGACCTGTGGCATTAACAATTAGGTCACTTAGGACAACAAGCTATTGAAGCCTTAGTCCGCTTAGCGCAAAATGTTAAAATTACTAGCAAGAAGCTATTAGAATGCAATTACTGCGCAACAGCTTATGCCTCGCAAGTAATCTTGCAGCGACTAAGACAAAGATTACTGCAACTTTTTTATAGGATCTTATAAATCTGTTTAATTTCCTAACGGGTTAACTGCTTAAGAAATAGGCACTAATTATTAAGGAAGACTACTTAGGCAAGCTGTATAATCACAATAACTAGTTAAAGACACTAAATAATATTATGCTAGTAGTTAAAGGCTTCGCTACGAGGATTAAGAGGAAATATTGGGAGAAGATTATAGAAATCTATTAGAATAACAATACTGCTACACTGCCTTAGAGAGGGCAATTAAGATATAAGGAATAGGCAATAGAGAAAGAATTTGTAATTAAGTCGCCACCGCCATACACTTATGAGCCCAAAAGCTCGGCGGAGAGAGCTGGCCAAGAGCTGATTACAAAGGCTATCAAGATGCGCACAAGCGCTAATCTACTAGCTAAGCTTTAGCTAGTAATTATAGATGCGGCGGCTTACCTACATGGCATAAGCCCTACTAAGATTTATAGCTACTAATCCCTTAAATAGGTGCTCAAAGAATGGGTTAAGAAATATTTCTAATACTATTAACTACCTAAGATTAGACACTAGACTATAGCTGCCGAGCCTATCCTTTAAACAAGGATAAAGCAGCTAAGCACAATTATTAAGGATTTAAAGTTAATCCTTGCGGCTATATTAGTTATTTAGTTAGTTATTAAGCCTCTAACATATACTAAATATATAGATACTAACACTTAATTAGGTGATCACCACCTATAATATAACTTTTAATAAACAGTTGTTCTACAAAGGAGATTGCGAGGAAAAGCTGCTAAGGGATTAAGCTATGAAGATTGTAGAAATCTTTTATAATAGTAAGCTAGTTAATCCTAGAGACGACTTAAAGATCCTCTCGCCTGTTTAAGGAAGGGCGGATTAAGATACACAGCTAACAACTAAGAACCTTAAAGGTAATCTATCTACTATTTTAAGTAGTAAGGAAGGCCTGCCTACTAAAGATAAAAGTAGATTAGAACACGCTAAGTGAATATGTCAAATTTGGGACATCAGCGCGGTTGATCAGGAGGTTAGCGAGATTGGACAAGGGGTCTACAGGGGTGATCAGGGGGTGGCGCTAAAGGACGCTAAACGCGCTAGCGCCGCCAAGGCCCACACAGAATCCGTGTTATAAAAAGGGCACTCGGAGTCTGCACAATCAAGGAAGAAGACCAACAATTGATTATTATTACTTATATTATCATTATCTTATTAGTATTACTTTACCAATAATATCTGTCAATTAAGAGTCTCACTGCCTCAACTAAACAAGAATTAATAACTAACAAACTACTAAACTATCCAAGTTATTAAAAAGATGTCTACCCTATCTCTACGAGACTCCTCTGTAATCCTCACTAATTACACAAACTAGATTAAATAGATCTGCTAGATTAAAACACACGCTAACTCTCTACGCGTGTAGGAGAGGATTAATCTAAACTTTACAATTAAACCTCCTACTAAACTAGAAGTACCTTAAATGCCTTATCCGAGCGACTTTTAAGCGTCGCAACAAGCGATCAACGCGCACGCTGCATTGCACCAAGTCGACCACAGCAACAGCGCACCTATACCACCTTTTATACCTACCCGGCCTGCGGATCTATTAACGAACGCAAGAGCCTTATACAAAGAGAATCTAGAGATCTATAAGTTAGAGCTAGATTAATACAAGACAGAAAATTAGAAGTACACAAGAGAGCAAGCAGCGTTAGATAAGATTACACAAGAGATATAGCGTATAGTTAACAACTACTTATACACAAACTGCTGTACAGCAAGGCAATTACATTAACAGTAGATTGCTAATCTAATAGCTACTGTAAGCATTAACGCTAAAGATAAGATTAAGGAAGCCTAAGAGCGGTATAAAACCGCGATAAAGGCGCCTAGGGTAATTAACTTATAAGAGACATAGTTTACAAAAGTTAATTACGCTATAACTAAGAGTAAAGCGGTTAGAATACTTAAGTGCCAACTAGACACGTATATTAAAGAGGACTTTACCTAAGCTACTGCTAAGCACTTAAAACAATAGACAATATTATTTATATTTTAAAGATTAAAGAATCCTTTAATTACTGTTAAAAATATAATCCGCAACTATTGAGATTACATGCAGCTTTCCTATCTATCTGAAGCAAAGTTAACTAAGGCGTTCTTTAGAGCAGCTGCAGGAGCTAGATTACTAACACTTGATAAGGACAAATTAGACAATTCTAGGCAGAAGCGCAAACAACGCCAAAATTAAAAGCCTATTAAAAAGACTTAATTAAACAATATCTAATACACTGTAAGCAAATGCAAAGCGTGTAATATAAAACATACGCTTAAGGATTGCTAGTATACACACCCTAGCAACGCGTCAGCTTAGTGGCAACTCTAACAAGACAGGATAGATTAAGTCTTATTGCGTATTAAAAACAGCCTAGCTATACAAGAAACAATTTGCAACACTAAGCAGTAATTATAATTTTAAAGACCTGCAATTAAGAAGTTATATACAGCAACACCTACAGTTAAGCAAGATAGCTCACTATATAGTTAGAATATTAGTGAAATTAACTACATGTTTATAAGGGCTTGTTTAAAGCAACTTAGGTTACGTATCCTCTACAATAATTATAGATTCTTAACTCTAGATTAACCTGTTACGTCTTTAACAATACTAGTCAATTCACTAGAACACAATTTGCACGGCAAGGAGACTTCCTATATGCAGGTAACTCACGAGTATAGATTAAGGCATATAGATTAGTTACTTTAACAGTAGCTAGTGGCAGGACTTAAAGCTAACTTCACTTAAAAGACGTAGCATACTATCCTAATTTACTCTACAATCTTGTCTTGTTTAGAATACTCTGCTTACAAGGCTTGTAGTAGGACACTAAACACAATCTAATAGTTCTTTAACATTTACTTACTAACCATCTAATTGCTAACCTTACCAAGTCACATAGACAGTAGGTGCTTAAAGCAAACCTAATTACTAATTACGTAATAATAGCCTCTAGGGCTGATAAGCTACAATATAATTAAAGACAGCGCGCACGAGCGCTTATATAGCACAAGAGGATAGGTTATCTAGAACTAAGTGCGCTTAAGCACCTTGTACAACAATTTAAGAGAGTAAGAATTACTAGAGTGCTTACAGTAAAATGCGACGCCTGTGGAAAAGCGAAAGCTAAAAGGCTAATCTACCGCACACCGCGTAGAATTAATAAGTCTCTAGAAGAACACGTCTCCCTCAACTTTTATGATTATAAAGTTAACAGCTTAACTAAGGAAAGAAGCTAAATGCTAATTACAGATTAAGTTACTAGATTTATGTAAAACTACTACTTTAAGGACAGTTAAACAGCGTAGATAATTATTAAGTTACTAAAGTCCTTTGTAATCCTTATAAAAACCTAATTTAATATTACAATAAAAGTTATTAAAACTAATAACAAGATTGTTACAGTTAAACTAGAAGTAGCTTAGGAGGCAGAGTCCTAAGGCATACAATTTAAGCTTTCTACTCCTAATACTTAAGCACAGAACAGTAGAGCAGAACGCTTAAGGGGTGTAATTAAAGATAAAGCACAAGCAATACAACTTGCCACAAACTTGCCGTAGCTATTATAGCCTAAAATTACTTAATTAGCAGTATATCTCTATAATTAAACGCCTTAATACGCAAATTAATAGAGATTACTATATTAAGAGTTCTTTGCACATAACGCATACAAAAACAGAATTATTACCTTACCGCGTAAGCTACACTAAGGCTACCTACAAGTATACAGGTGCAAGGCGTTTGCAATAATAGATAATATAAATCGCGGCAAGCGCAAACTACAGCAGCTTAATTCTAAGGCATAGATTAGATACCTAGTTAGATATTAATCTACAAACATTTATTGTGTATTGGTGCTAACTATAGCCAAGGTGATCACTAAATGTGATGTAGTATTTAACAAAAAATTAATTTTTACTGGAGTTAAGAAGAATGTTATAAATAAACTAATGCATAGCACCCTTAAAGAGATTGAGGCATAAATTAGGACTGTAAAACTTCCCCTAGGGATTACAAATAACTAAGAAGAGACACAATCTTTTCCTAAAGAAAAGTCCTTTAATAAAGAACCTATATAAGAAGAAATACCTAATTAATATAATTAGCGCAGAAAAAAGGTTTAAGTAGATTATCTCTCAACCCTACTAACGCCTCCACTAGTAGCCCTCTTAACCAATCTTATAACAGCGGAGAGCATTAGGCGTGTAGATAATCCTCTTAATATTAAGAGTTAGAACGTCGCCCTTGCGCAGCTATTAAACTCTAGGCCTAATTACCTCTTAGGTACTAGCCGCAGCAAGTGTCCTAATTCAAGCAGTGCTAATATAGCATTAAGTTCTATTAGTAAGACCCTCTAGAAAAACTAAACAGACCTATAAGCTTTAGCGTTCATAGCAGGTGCAAGAGCAGGAGAGGTTCAACAACTAAACCACAAAAAACCTAATAGTGCAGCAGTTAATTAATTGCTTAAAGCTTAAGGTTATAACTAGATACTTTTTCTTAGCAAGCTCATGCTAGCGCTAAGTCCAAATCAACTAAAGGAGAATTATATATTCTACTAGTTGTTTACAAAGGCTGAAGAGGATTACCTCTTAGGTTACAAGCAATTAAACTTATAGTTGGAAGCCCTAACATAAGAAGCACAACTAACTAACACCTAAATACTAGAGTCTATGTAAGTATATACCTATAAGCTCCATCGCATCATGTTGCAATCCTATTGCAATCCTACTGTAATCCTATTGCCAGCCTATGGCTGGCAATCGCCGTTGGACACGTTTCAACTGGTATCGTTTTTTGGTACCTTAGCAAATTTTTTCGACCCTAATTATCGCTCGGTGGGCTGAGCTTTCCTCCCAGAACTCATCCACCCACCGTTCGAATCTCGTTGACTACACACAATCTTTTTTTTGACTTTTGCGACTGATTAGTAGAGGGTAGCTGCTTTTCACTTTTTTGGAAAACCCATTTTGACTACAACAACAACCACCACCTTTCACACCTTAAAAATAACTATACCCATAAGATTAACAAGAATTATTAGTTTATTAAGTATAAAGCGCGCTTAGTTGTACAGGGCAATTAACAGCGCAACATTGAGGCGAGAAAAAGGTCTAGCGTAGCCTTTTTCTCGTCTTAACTATCTTAAACGCCTTCCTAAAATTAGTTTCCAACACCCGTTTTCTTGGTGCAGGTGTTGTAGCGCGCGCGCTGGCTGTTTGCAGAATAACAGAGTAGTTAACTGTTAAAAACTCTGCAAGTAGTTTGTGCGTAAGCTAATTTTAGAGTTTGATCGAAGACAATATTAACTCCTACTTAACAGAGCAACAGCTCTCCACTTAGATTAATAGATTTATTGGCGTAGTGAACCAATAAATCTATTTATCTAGCTATCTATCATTCGAAATCCATCCCGACTCGATATACTGACCTCCTATATTAACACACACATTAGAATAGATAGCTAGTGCTCCTAGCTATCTACCTACACCGAAATCCCTCCATACCCACTTGATATACTGACCCAATATACCGACCTACACATTAGAATGGATAGCTAGTGCTCCTAGCTATCTACCTACACCGCAATCCCTATACCAACTTGATATACTAACCTAATATATCGACCCTATACTGAACTGCTTAGCGCACCTATATAAGCAATACAAGAGGGCAGCTAGCATAGCCTACAACAACAACAAAGAAGAAGTAAAGGAGATAACTAGACTAGCATACTAGCTCTATATACTCTCTGCAAAACAAAGGACTGAGAGAGATACTTGTTAAAACTACTCTAGGCTTTAAGCCTAACAAAGGACTGAGAAAGCTACTTATTAAAACTACCCTAGGCTACGAGCCTCACCTTCATTTAGATAAACCCCTCCTTGTAAATAAAACATATATTAGAAAACACTACGTAGATACCTGTAGGGCCTAAACCTACACGTCTTATATAGCCTTTTAGGCTGAGAAAGGACGTTAAACTACAATAATAAAAAACAGCGCAACATTACTGCTTAAAAAACTTACGCTGCTACGTTAGTAGGTTAATTCTTCAGAATAGCTCTCGCGATCGCTGCCTGATTTAACCTTAAGCTTAAGCAGTACGACGTTACCAACGCCTTCGCACACGCACCAATTAATTAAGTTATATATATAAGAATGCTATGTAAATACGCAAAGAAGAGCATAATCCTAAAGCTTAACAAAGCTCTATACAGTCTCTAAATATTACTACTGCTCTAGCAAAGGGATTTCACTACCTAACTCTAAAGATGTAGATTCAATACTATCCTATATAAGCTATGTTGCATAATCTGTTAAAGAATTTTCGTGTTCTTCTATGTTAACAATATTGTCTAGCTATTAGAACTAACTTTAAGCACTTAGTTAGCAGGCAGGTTCTTAAACTAGACGTTAATAAGCACTTCGCCTACAAAGACAACAAAGAGTAGTAGATAGTAACCTAACACGCCTACACTTTAAATTACAGTAACCTACTTATAGTTGCCTAGCTAGACGCGCTTCTTTTTGCTAGATTTCTTTAAGCCTGTAATAACTAACTATAATTAAATCTCGCGTATTACAAAGCTAGTCTTATTAAAGTTATAGATATTGTTGTTTACAATTCTTTACTACTTCTTTATTGCCTTAACTAGATTAAACTAGCGCTAGATAGCCGCTGGGTCCTTGCAGGCGGCTCGCTGGTAATTATAAGGACAACTTTACCGCGTACGGAGCTTAGGAGTTCTTTTAACAAAGTTGTTAATTTAGTTCTTGCTAATAGAGTTGCTACTATACTTATGTAATAGTTTATTAGCTATTACTTAAATACTAGCTTTTGTAGGCGCAAATTCTTGCGTAGACTCTTTAAGAATACGCTTAACTATAGCCTCCTCTTCTAGCTTATTTAGGCGCTTTAAATTTACTTTACAGTCGTGTTAGGAGGGCATTCTAGCGTGTTGGTTAGACAGAGTACTTTAAGGCATATTATAGATAAAGACAGCAAATTTTTAGCCTTAAACACGTTGTGATTAGACATTAAAAAAAGCAAGCTAAAGATCTAATTTAAGATAAGTCAATAGATAATTGCGTTGTTAAGACATAACGCGTTGTAGTGTCGACGTCAACGCGCTGGTGGTGCGTGTCCGATTCGCTTAGGTGTCCGAATCGCTTTTAAACCACGTAATTTTTTTTAAACGTGTAAAAATCGCTAAATATTACATTTATTAAAAAAACACTATTAACACTATTTTGTGTTAAACTTTCAAAGTAATAGCATAATAAATTATTAACTAATAGTAAGTAGCTTGATTTTGAGTTTTTTTAATATGATTAAATAAAATAGCGTACTAATACTTAGTAGACTAGCCCTTAGCTTCTTTATTAAATAAATAACGCTTTTACTACAAAAAAGAAAAACTATTAACTGCTTTTAGTAAAATCTAATATTTTTATAATACTACTATTTTATTATATTAAACTGTGTATTCTATTTACACTATATCACTACTTTAAAGTTAACTTATTTTACTATAAACAAAATTTGAATTAATATATTATAAAGTACAACAACTTTTTGATTGATATAAATGTAATAATAACAAAATTCTTTCTGAATTTGAAGGCAACGTTTCCTTAAAAAATATTATAAAATAGATATCCTTTTTGTCGGAAACAAAATACCGACCGATCGATAGATGGCGCTCCGGCTAGAGGATACATATACACGTTGCGACACACCCCCTAGATTAACTAGCAGCATAGTCAATCTACCTAAGAGCTTCATGGCCCTTTTTCTTTGGCACTCTCTTGAGCAAGAGGCTAGGATACTGGCTCGCTGGCTCTAGCGCTCTAGGCGCACCGACCCTATAAGGCTAGCGAAGCTACTACCTTGTACTGCAGGCTGTCTGTGTGTGTTGTATCCCCTAGGCTTATCTTTTTGTCTTTTTGCTGCTATTTCTCGCTTGTGGTCACCCACCTAGGTAAGCGACCACATCAAAATTGCTGACGCAGTTTTAACCGTCCGGGCTCATAACTGTCGGAAACAAAATACCGACCGATTGTAAGGGTGCGTTGGATTGACCAAAGATGCAAGGTAAACAGTGAATGAATTAGATATCGAACTATCGAGAGACTACGTAAAGGTTTTTATATCCAACCTAGATAGTTAGGATTAACTAAGGTTAGGACTAACTGAGGTTATCGGAGGTTTGCCGGGTTAGCTAACAATTAGCGCAAATAGTGCGGCTGATAGTTAGCTGCTAGTGCTAAGGTGGATAGTGCGGCCAATAGTCAGCTGCTAGTGCTGAGGTGGATAGTGCGGCCGATAGTCAGCTGCTAGTGCTGAGGTAAGAAAAGCCAACGAAGGCCACAGGTCAAGTACTAGGGAACATTAAGGCTCTAGCCCTTTACAATACCCCCCTCCTAAAAAAATAGTAGGAGTAGTAATCTTGTTACCTAGAGTTACACTCTTCTAGGGCTTCCGTATCCTCTAGATTCATAGCTAGTTCCTAGGTTAGATCTAGATATCCTAACTATTTAACCAAGTACTGCTTTTTTCTTCCTTTTCCTTTTTCTCCTAATAGGGTCCCTACTAGGTATTCTTCTCTATCCTCTGTCTTAATTAGTAGAGGTTCATTGTCGTCTATTAGCTAGCTTAGTAGAGGGTCTGAGGACGCTAGTCTAAGGTTATTAACATTAAATACTAGGTAAATTTAGCTAGGAGTATTAAATTTAACTGCGTTTAGTTTAATAACCTTAAGTACTGTGTACTTAGGATTTTTCTAGTTAAGTTTTCTACTAGGCCTTTTTGTTTTGTAGTAGTCGCCTAGTTTTAACTATACCCTATCGCCTATTTTAAGCTAAGGTAATTAGTGTCTTTTCTTATTTGCCTACTTTTCTTGTTCTTGTTAACTTTCTCCTATGGTAGCTTGTACAAGCTTAATACTTTGTCGTAGTTTATTCATAATATTTTCTGCTTTTTAATAGTTCTTTGTATTCTCTTTAGAAGTTGTTGTTAAGGACTATGCTTAGTTGCAATTTGTAGAGAATCTACCTTGTAGCCGTGTTATAGGAAGAAAGGAGACATTTTAATAGACTAAGCTTGCCTTGCTATAACTGCAATCTTAGCTATCCTTAGGTTGCTTTTCTAATTTGTTTGATCCTAATTGTAGAAGGCTTGTAAATAGGCCTGTACTATAGAGTTTATCCTTTCTGTAGACCTATTAGTTTTAGGATAGTATCTAGAAGATAAGCGTCGCTTAACTTCTAATAACTTGCAAAGCTTAATTTAAAAATAGTTAACAAACTTTATACCTCTTTCTAAAGTAATATAGTCTAGTAACTAATAGTAAGCTACTACAGAGTTGATAAAAGCTTAAGTAACACTTTCTATAGTAATATCCTTATGGTCTATTAGAACAACGTCCTTGCTAAGCCTATCTATAACTACTATAAGGTTTGTACAGCCTTCACTTTCTAGTAACCCTGTAACAAAGTCAATTAATATTTCTCTCTAGATACGCTTAGGGATTAGTAGAGGTTTTAACAATTCTTGCAGGCTATCTCTCTATAGTTTCGTTCTTCTACATACTAAGCAGTTTTTAATATATTGCCTTACTGTTTAGCTTACAGAGGGCTAAAAATATTCTCTAGCAACTGCTTAGTAAGTGATATTTCTTTCTGGATAACCTAAAGCTCTAGAACTGTGGATTTCGTGGATAATTCTAGTTCTTAAAGTTTCATTATTTGGTACCCATTTTCAACCTTGGTATAGAAGGTTTCCAGAATTGTTTAGTTGGCATTCAGAAATAGAAAGTTTAAGATCTAAAGCTGTAGGGAATCGTCGTTCACTATTCCTTATAGCTTCCTAGGCTGTTTAGTAAGTTTTGTCCTCTTTTTAGCTTTATCCTATAGATCCTCTAGATCTAATTGCTCCTGGGGTAATTCTAGTACAGCTGCTAGATAGCTGTTGCAGCTAAAGGTTCTAAGCACTTCTTCTTTCTCTAGTTTCTTGTTAGTAGCTGCAGTTGTAGGTTTAAATACTTGTAGAAACCTCCTAGAAATCCTAGTATCCTAATCGTTTGCTGGCATATCTTGTTGTCTTCTAGATAAGGCATTAGCTTTAAAGTTATTAACTCCAGGCCTGTAGGAAATTTCTATGTTAGGAAATTTCCTTAGAAATTAAGCCTATCTTATTTGTCTCTCGCTAAGCTGTCTAGGCTTGCTAAATTATTTAAGGTTTTTATAGTCTGTAATAACTATAAACTTCTTTAAAGATTGTAGCATAGCATCCTACTTTAATAAGTAAGAGATAACTGCTAGTAATTCCTTGTTGTGTATCTTGTAATTGCTTTGCGTGCTAGTTATCTTTTTTAAATTAATAAGCTACTAGGCGTAAGCTTCCTTTATTGTTGTATTGTGAGAGGACTCCTGCTACTACATATCTAGAAGAGTCCGTTTCCAGGATTGTTTCTCTATTAGGATCCTATTAAGCTAGTACTAGCTTAGTAATAAATAACTCCTTTAGCTTATTAAAAGCCTTTTGCTTAGTTTTTCTCTATTAAAAGGAGATGTTACCAGTAAGTCTTAAAAGAGGAGCTACTATTTCTAAGTAGTTCTTAATAAATTGTTAATAGAAGTTTGCAAAACTAAGAAAGCTGCCTACTCCTTTAACATTTGTAGGTACTTACTAATCTCTAATTGCTTTTACTTTCTCAAGGTCTATCCGAAGTCCTTTTCTAGCCTTAATAATAAATCTAAGGTATTTTGTACTCTATACGTTAAATTTGTATTTCTGGATATCTCAAGGTAATCTAGCCTTGCCTATAGCTTCTAGGACCCTATTTGTATTGCGTTAGTGTTCTTTAAGCGTGCTATTTGTGTAAATTAATACGTCGTCTAGGTAGGCTAAGCAAAAATCGTTGATATACTCGCGGAGGGTCCAATTGATATAGCGTTAAAAAGTACTAGGAGCGTTTGCTATACTAAATAGAGTAACTAGCCACTTATATAACCTAAATCTAGTGCGAAAAGCTGTTTTCTACTTGTCTCCTGTATTAATCCTAATCTTGTAGAAAGCTGCAGAAACGTTAATCTTTTTAAACTATTTAGCTTTTGCAACAATATTAAGGGTTTCCTAAATTAAAGGTAAAGGATAATAGTCTTTCTTTGTAATAGCGTTTAGTGCTTAGTAATTAATGCAAAAACGTAATCCTCCTCTAGGTTTCTTAGTAAAAAGGACAGGGGAGGAGGTAGAAGAGCTGCTAGCTCTAATCTATCCTTTGTTAAGTAGGGAAATAAGCTCTTTTCGTAATGCTAGGAGTTCTAGGCGACTTATATTGTATAGAGGTCCCCAGGGAGCCTCTTTTTCCTTGCCTTTATTGTCTTTCTCTAGTTCAATTCGATGATCTACTTTAGATCCGCGTAAAGGAGGTAGTATAGAGGAAGTCTTTAGATTAAAAATCTAAGCTAGGTGTTAATAAGCCTTAGGGAGTAAAGATAGAATCTCTACTTTATTCTTAGAGGCTAGGGCTTTTTTAATATTTTTAAGAGAAGCGGCAAAAGTCTACATAGACTTATCCTTTTTCGCCCGCCTAATGTAGGAGTGATAAGCTACTGCGCTTATTTGTTTTCATCTCTAGTCTCCTTTAATAGGGCGATTCTCAGTGCTAAGTAACTTAATCCTTTAGCTAGAAGAATAGATGTGAATTGATTTTTTAAAAGGAGCAATAGTAACTTCTCTTCTATTTATCTAGGGCCGTCTAAGTAATAGATTGTAACTAGGGTGTGTAGGGGCCACATAACCCTAAATAGTATCTTCATAACCCTAAATAGTATCTTCATAACCCTAAATATTAATATCTAACCTAGCAACTTTATTAATAGTTCTAGGTTTATCTATAACTCCTTCTAATCTCCTAGGAGAAATAGAAATGCACTGTAAGTTAGCGTTTTTAACAAGTTAAGAGCTAATAAGCGAGTATACAAGGTTTCCTGTATTAATTAAAGTAGAGGCGAAAGTGTAACAATTAACTAGCGCTTTTAAAGTAATTCTATTGCTGCTTATGTTCTTTTTAAATCTAGCCTACTTCTTAACTAAGTTATCCTAACTTAAAGGCTCTTGTTAGTGACTTTAAACAGGAGCTACTTTTTTTCTAAATCTAAGTCCTTATTTAAGCTTCCCTCGCTAAGCTTATTATCTTTTTTCTTAGAGTTAGAGGACTTAACCAAAGTCTTTTTCTTCTTTTGAGAGGATATCTTATTCTTTATATAATATGTAGACAGGTAGCCCTTTTGTTTGCAGTTAAAACAGCGTTCTTCTTTATACATCTGTTCTAACTCCTAGTTACTAAACTGTTAAGGTTTAGCAGTTCTTCCTGTATATTCTATCCCTTCTATCTAGTCTCCTTTTAAAGGAGGAGGAGGAGAAGGAGAAGCAGGTCTTAGCTTGTATCCCTTAGAGTATTGTTCCTTAGGCTTATCCTAGCCTTTAGAGTATTGCTCTATCCTGTACAGGTAGGCTAAAATTTTAATAGACTTTTTTCGCAAGTTTTCTAAGTCTAAAAAGGTAATACTTATAAGCTTATTTTAAAGCTTATTAGTAAGGCTCTTTTAAAAGAGCATTATCTTTGTGTACTTATCTAAGTTGCTGTTTAATAACAGCAGTTGTCCTTGAAATTCTATAATATAATTACGGATACCTGTTTTGCCTTAAAATATTGACTATAGTTTGTTTCAAGCTCTTTTAGAGCTATATAGATCTCCAAACATCTAATTAAAGAAGTTTAATAAGTGTTTGAAGTTCTAGGCGTCTAATATTTCTATCTAATTAAGGTAGGGCAGTATTAGAGTAGCTGCTAAACCTTTAAGCCTACTCAAGGCGTAATCGCAAGTCCTTCTTTCTGTATTAAAATCTTCTTAGTTGTTCTCTACCTTAGCAGTAAGCTGCTTCTTAAGAATCTAGTACATCTATCTCGTTCTATTAAAAGCGTCTAGATTAGGTTGTTTAAACCGCTTAGGTTGTGCTAGTTATTAATTTCCTAGGGCAGCTAATAAGGTAGATAACTAAGGTGGTAGTTGCGATTCTACCTTAAGCTCCTTTTCTTATAGTAATATGCCTATAGCCTCCTAAGCTTAAAAGGCTTCCTGTATCCTTGTAGAAGTAGCTATCTTATCTAGGCCACTTGCTCTACAAAGACCTTCTAAAGTAGTCTCTACTTTAGGTCTACTAACACCATCTTAGTGTAGTTCTGCTATCCTCACAACTAAAAGAGCTGCTAAAAGTTCTGCTATTAGATTTATAGGTACTCGCTAGTACTCTATTATTGTCGGCAGGGATCGTTGTAGGTGCTACTACGCTTAGTAGGCTTATCTAACGAATTTAAACGTTTTAGATAGGGTCTTGTTTAGCTAGGTATCCCTTAGCACTCCTTGTGCTTCTTCTACTGTTAATCCTTGGTGGATTTCAAACAGCTTTAACTAAGATTAGCGATCTAATTAATTAGAGTCTTGTCTAGATATAGCTCTAGGTAGCTTCCGTGCGTGGATATAGCTCTAGGCGGCTTCTAAGTACGACGTAGCTACGCAAGTAGCTAAAAGAAGAATCTATTTCAATTGTAAGGGTGCGTTGGATTGACCAAAGATGCAGGGTAAACAGTAAATAAATTAGATATTAAACTATAGAGAGACTACGTAAAGGTTTTTATATCTAACCTAGATAGTTAGGATTAACTAAGGTTAGGACTAACTGAGGTTATCGGAGGTTTACCGGGTTAGCTGACAATTAGCGCAAATAGTGCGGCTAATAGTCAGCTGCTAGTGCTAAGGTGGATAGTGCGGCCGATAGTCAGCTGCTAGTGCTGAGGTAAGAAAAGCCAACGAAGGCCACAGGTCAAGTACTAGGGAACATCAAGGCTCCAGCCCTTTACACCAATTAATAGATCGCGCTCCGACTAGAATATACATATACACGTTGCGACACATATTTAATAAGTTTTGTAAGCTTTTAATAAAGAAATAAAATCTAGTTTATTTTGTTACTTTGAAATTTTATTTCTAATTTTTTACTGAGATTTTTATTAAGTATTTTTGAAACTTTTAAAAGGAACTTAGTAGGACGGCCTAGTTAAGGCCTAAAAGTAGTTAAAAACGCTAGTTTATAAGTTCTATCTTATAAGGGGTATAAGTAATACTTTTAAAAAACTTTTTTAGTATATTACTGTATTAGGAAACAGACTTATTTTATTAATAGAAACAAATAACTTACTACTTAACATAACAATAATTTTAAGCTACGAGAATAATACTTTTTTATAATGTAAGTTTTCAAAAAAAAGGAGTTAATATACTATAAGATTACTAAGCTATTACGTAGTTAATGATTACGTAGGTAACCTCTATTTTCTTCACCCTTCAATTAAACTCTAAGTAAGTAGGATATAAGCCTCTAAATTTTGACTCACATTATGCTTACGTAAGCTATTTAAAATAAGATTTCAATTGGCAATTTTTATACGTTCAAAAAAAGTTGTACTAAAATTACGGTTTTTATTTTCTTCTTCTCTTATTTCAAGCGAGATTACAGGCGCAATTGAGCTGATCAAGGGGCTTAGTAAGCAACCTATCTTAAAGAGGAGGTTCCTGGGTTTTCAAAACACTAACCAGTTTTGGTCTCACCCTTCTAGTTATAGAAATATAAAGCCTTAAAAAATAACAACTTTTTTAACAACTTTTTTTTTGTCACCCCTCTAGAAGATGAACTTTATTAATACAGTACTTGTTGCTTTAGAGGTAATTGTTGGAGTACTAACCTGCGGATCAGTCCGGATCTCTCCTTTGACATCCGGATCACCCGGGTTATCAGGTGATCCTAGTGGGATATCACGTGATGGCGCTAGTAACGCGCATATAAACGAGCCAGATCGTCCAAAGTCTTTTCAGTAGTTATTGGACACTTTGTTGTGGCACTTAGTTGATCAATATACTCATTCCCCTCCAACTGATTATTCAATTACTCCTTCTTAGCTCCCACAGTAATTCTTAAAGCTTAATTAGACTAGCTAACCTAGTTTACTCTATTAAAGCTGCATTGCTTAGAGAAAGGCATTTAGAATTAGGTTAATCCTAATCTCTTAGACGTGCTCTCGATAGATCACTAGAAGCTACAGTATTCAGAACTGCCTAAAAATATTAAGCAGCTAGTTACTTTATTATTTAGCGCCAGCGCTTAAATAAAAAAATCTTGAACATTGCCTAACGCAATACGAGGCTTAATTACTTAATATTAAATACAAAAAATATTTACAACAAGCTATTTAATAGGTACAAAGTACAGACTGCTTAGTAAATAAAAAAGGTTGCTAAAATTACTAATGTTAAAATTTAAATTAGCAAGACTGTTTTTTTAGACCAGCTTTTAAACCCCTTAATAAGCATAATTACTTAGAAACCTTATTAGCTTTTGAGATTTAGCAAAGATTCAGAAAAATTATCTTGCACTGACAAATTAGAATACTTAGTTTTTAATTAAAGCGCAAAATAGATCTTATTTAGATAAATCTTGCTAGAAACAAATAGGCACTAAGTGATAGTTTACTGAGTAGCAGCTTCTGTATCGACGAGCGACGAGCGACGATCTACTTGCTTTTTGAGGTTGTTAGACTATCAGCAGTTACCAATATTTTAGACGCCTTAGGCACTAAGATTACACTAAACTAGTTGCGCAAGCAGCGCAACAAGCTAATACAAGCAATAGCGCTTAGTAAAGATTAATCAACTTTTAATAATTTAAGAAAGATTTTTAGTGTATTTTCGTAGAATTATTTAATAACTTTCTTTAAAAAAACATGGAGTGTTTTAAATTAAATTTAAGTTAAAAACAGCCAGACAATTCGAAAAAGCTAATAATTTAAAAATAAATAAATCTCGAAAACAATTACACTTTTGCTCTTGTAAGTCTAGAAAAAGAACCTATAAACAAGCACTTTTAAATACTGTGTAACTGCTACTAACTTGAAACTGCAGTTACTAGATTATGCTCTTCTAGCAATATACTAATTAAGCTAGTAGACAACGAGAAAAAGAAGATTGTTCATTAATATAACAGTAACAAATAGGAAAATCTGCGCACTTTTGTTAAAAAGAAATGCTAAAAGATTAGCACTAGCGGATTAGTTACTATTAAATCAAGTAAATTTTGTTCTAGCTTATTAGTTTTAACACTAATCAATTTAAAAGACTTTATCAACAAAATTAAGCTAAACCTATTTTGCACAGTTTTATCTTTTTATGCTTAGTCTCTTTATAGAATTAGAAATAGTGTAGCAGCAGTGTACTTAGTTAATACTATAAACAACTTAGTACTAGGCACTTTTAGCGAATGCATTAAGAACGAAACTGTTAAGACAGGCATCTAATCTATTTAAGTTGCTAAATAAGAAATAGGTTGCTTAAGAACGTTCTGCATAGCAATGCTAGCCTTAAGAAAGCAAATTTTCTGCTTACTAACGTTTAAGTTATACTAGGCTTTCTCCTTAATATCGTCTTAGAAGCACAGCTTAAGCAGTCAAGCATTTAGTATTTAAAATATAATTCTACTATGCAATTTAAAACAATTAAAAAATACATTGTTCTAATTAACTTTAATTGTTAATTTAATTTTGTATTTATTAAATACAAGCAAGGCTCTTGTAACACTGCTTAACTACTACTTGTAAAAGTCGTAGCGCGATTAAGTAATCTTTAGCTGCGCACTAGTAATAAAAATCTGCAGCATTAACAGTTAAGTTACTTAAAACAACAAGCTATTAAAGTTTTAGTTTGCTTAGCGCAGAACATTAAGATTAATAGCAAGAAGTTTTTAGAATACAATTATTGCGCAACAGTCTATACTACGCTGGTTGATGATAGGTAGGGTGGCCCCAGGGTTAGGTAGGGGTTGGGTAGCTAATGCACGGTCGTTAGGTAGAGGTTGGGTAGAGGTTACTCTAGCGTGGGTTGTGGTTGGGGTTGGGTTGCACAGGCCACAGGTTGGGGTTGGGTTGGACCAGCTATATAGTAGGTCTGGGGTAGAGTTGTGATTCTTATCTATAACGCGTACATGTAAGTTATAATGTAACTAGTATAGAGTTAATCTGCAGCTAAGCCAGTAGTGTTAACACTAGTAAAGAATATAATTTGTGTTTAGAGGTTAAAGTTTGTAAAGCTAAGGTGTTAGGGTGTGTATTAGTTTGCTATTATTAGCTAAAATAACTACTAATCTTTGATAGCAACCCAACCCCAACCTAACCTCAACCTGTGGTCCGTGCAACCTAACCCTCGACCTACCACACCTCTACCCATTTTGAGTACCAAAAAAATGGGTAGGAACTAGGTAGGGGGTGTGGTATTACGTAAACCTACCCAACCCTTACCTAACCTCTACCCATCAACTATCGTAGTCTATGCCTCGCAAGTACTTTTACAATAAATGGAAAAAAATGGCTACACCTTTTTAATTAAATTTTATAAAATTTATTTAATTTTCTAACTAGTATGCTGCTTAAAAAGTAAGCATTAATGATTAAAAAAACAATTCAGGCAAGCTGTACAATTACAATATCTAGTTAAAGACACCAAACAATACTGTGCCAGTAATCAAAGGCTTCGCCACAAGAATTAAGAAAAAATATCAGCAGAAAATAATTTTTTTTTATAAAAATAACAATACAGCTATACTGTCTTAAAGAGGGTAATTAAGATATATGAAATAGGCAATAAAGAAAAATATAGAAAATAGAACGCTACCGCCATATACTTATAAGCCCAATAGCTCGGCGGAGAGAGCTAGCTAAAAGCTGATTACAAAGAATATTAAGATGCGCACTAGCGCTAAATCACCAGCTAAGCTTTAGCTAGTAATTATACATGTAGCGGCTTATTTACATAAAATAAGCTTTACTAAAATTTATAGCTACAAATCTTTTAATTGAGTGCTCGAAGAAAAGTTCAAAGGGTATTTCTAATACTATTTGTTAGAGATTGATGAGGTGCGCAGGGTAAAGGATAAGAGAATAAAATAATAGAGACTAGGGGAAGAGAGCGCTGAACTGACTTATATTAAGCAGTTACTTATTGTATTGGTTTCTCTCTTGGTTTCTAACTGTCTGCTAAACTACAGTCTATAGATACATGTAACTTGCATTCTAGAAAGATCTGTACTACGCAATAGCTTTCGTAGTAGATTGCGTAATCCTTAACGTCATTGATGACAACAATCAATTGATATCAATGATAAGTAATACTATGTAGTAGTGTAATAGCTTCTAGTGATCAATTGATTGTAGGTTGATTATAGATTCCAGGTGTGATTTAAGCACCTGGATCCTGTAGAGATACAGCTAAGTAGCTTAATCTCCAACACTATTGACTGTCTGAGATTAGACAATAGATTGCTAATCTACGCCTAGACTAGAGTAGATTATATATCTACAGCTGCCGAGCCTATTTATTTAATGAAGAAAAGGCAGCTAGACGCAATTATTAAGAATTTAAGGTTAATTCTCGCGGCTATATTAGTTATTGAGTTAGTTATTAAGCCTTCAATATATACTACATATAAATACTAATTCTTAATTAAGTAATAACTATTCGCAATGTAACCTTTAATAAACAACGGTTTTACCAAAAATTTTGCGAGAAAAAGCTGCTAAAAAATTAATCAAATAAAATTGTAGATTTTTTTTACAAAAGCAAGCTAGTTAAGTTTAAAAATAACTAAGAAGTTCTCTCGACTATTCAAAGAAAATCAAATTAGAATACGCAGCTAACTACTAAAAGCCTTAAATATAATTTATTTACTATTTGTCGGAAACAAAATACCGACCGATCGATAGATCGCGCTCCGGCTAGAGGATACATATACTGCGACACACCCCCTAGATTGACTAGCAGCATAGTCAATCTACCTAAGAGCTCATGGCCCTTCTTCAAGCACATGGCTCTTCTCTTGGCGCTCTCTTGAGCAGGAGGCTAGGATACTGGCTCACTGGCGCTGGCGCTCTAAAGGCGCACCGACCCTATAAGGCTAGCGAAGCTACCTCTTTTTTTATTGTAGTTTAACGTCCTTTCTCAGCCTGAAGGGCTATATAAGACGTGCAAGCCGAGGCCTGCAGGTATCTATGTAATTTTTCTATCTTCTGAGTAATTTACAAGGGGTGGTTTATCTAAATAAAGGTGAGGCTCTTAGCCTATTGTGTAAAGGTAAAGAAGGGAGAGGAGGAGGAGGAGGAGGAGGAGGAAAGGGGAGGGGTGTTTAGAGCTTAATCGCCTAGGCAGGCGATTACATCTAGTTGTCGGAGTATCCTTTGTACCAGGCCTGTATACCAACCCTAGTTTCTTGAATAAAGGCTATAGTAGCCTTAATACCTACTTCTGTTTAGAAGAGATATTGTAGAGAGATTAGCTCTGTACAGGAGTTCTGAAGTATAGCTCTACTATCTTTATATAGTTAGCATCTAAGGATTATATAAGCTGTGTCTTGTGTAGCTCTAAAATTGCATGGGCAAGTTTTAGATTCTACTTTTCCTCTCTTAAATAGATAGCTCTTTAGGTAGCTCTAACCTTGTTTTAATTAAAAGAAAACGCTAGATATATCTCTCTTAGTAGAAGAGATAGGTATCTGTTTCTTTATTTTCCATTTAAAGGTTGCTAAGTAGGTGCTTAGGTTCTTAGAGATAGCTTTTTTCCTATAGCTCTCTAGGAGGCTTAACTAATCAACATTTGCTAGTTATCTTTTTTAAGAGCTAACAACTGCTAAGTTTGTTTTATTTATTAAAGGGTTTATTTCTGTAGCCTTTCTTGCTAGGCGGTCTGCTTAATCGTTTCCTAGTATATCTTGGTGTCCTAGAACCTATTGTAGTGTAGGGGTAATGCCTTTTTCTTCTAGTTAAGTTGCTGCTCTAATGCACCTAACTTGCCACTCTTGGCCAGGGTTGTTTAAGGTGTTTTTTAATTAAAATAGGGCGGCCTAATTGTCTGCGTAGATATTAACGTTTTAGCAGTTATTAAATAGGCTAACTGCTTTCTCTAGCCCTAAGGTAATACCTTCTAGTTCACTATTGCAGACTAGCTAGTTATTTCCTATATTTGCTTATATTTCTTTAATAAGAGTAGCTCCTTTATAGAAAGCAACGCCTACGCCTATTCTTTTGCTATCCCTTATAGCTAAGGCATCTAAGTATAATAATAGATAGTTGTTGTCCGCTAATAGTTTCCTATAGCTTTCTGCTTTAATGTCTTTTAGCTTGTTAGATATATAGACCTTGTAGGGGGTCCTAGCGTTCTATAGCGTAAAGGCGCAGTGTTGTATTTTCTCTATATTGTCTAATAGGGCTAAGGTAATAGATGCTTGTATTTAATTAAGTTGCTCTCCTCTGTTGTTGTTAATAGCAGCTTTCAAAGAGTAGTTTAAATCTAGTAGAGTAGATCTAAAGGCGTATCTTCTTATAGTGTTGTCTAGCCTAACTCTAGGTAAAAAAAGAGCAGCTTCTACCTTGCTAGGCATTGCAGGGGATAATCTAAAGGTTCCTAGAATCTTCCTACAGGCCTAGTTTTAAAGTTCTTGTCTGCTAGTAAAGACATGTTGTTAGCCTTTCTAAAATAGCTAACATCTGTAATTAGCTACACTAGTAATGCACGCTAAGTATAATTGCCTCATTACTCTTAGTAAGAGGCCTTCATTAATATTAGCTAGCCTGCTTAGGCGGAAAAAGGCCTAGTTTGCTTGTTGTATCCTTATATAGCAGTAGTCTCTAAACTTAAGAGTATTGTCAAAGAAGATACCTAGCTACCTAACTAGTCTTTTTAGCTAGAAGGTCCCTTGAGTAGGTAGCGTAAGGCATCTGTTTATATCTTTTCTAGATCTTATCTAATTTGCTAGTTCTGTTTTTAAGCTATTAAACTTAATAGCTAGCTCCTTTGCTTAGTTAAAGAGATTTGCTAATTCCTTTTTAAGCAGTTTTATGTTCTTCCTAATAGACGTTGTTAATATTAAAATTCAAATATCGTCTATATAGAATAAGGAGGATATCTTGTCGTTTGCTGTAATTAATTGGAATAGCGGTTTCGTGTAGATCAGAAATAGGATAAAAGAGGCTAGGCTCCCTTAAGGTGTACTAGTATTAACCTTCTATAAGTTCTCTGTTTGCCTATTATAGAATAACTCCAAAAGCCTTTCTGTAAGGAACGAGTTTGTCTATAATAGGAGGCAAACAGTTAGCTGTTAGTTACTTATATTTTCTAGAAGCTTGTTCTTAGATAAATAGTTAAAAGCACCTCTAATGTCTAAAAAGGCTGTTAAAGTAACTCTGTTTTTCTTTCTTTGTTGTTGTATATTGTTGTAGAAGAGGAGTCCCGCGTTAATAGCTAACTTCTTTAGCCTGCCTCCTATTTGCGTAGAGTAAAGTAGGTTAGTTGTTTCAGCTAAAGTACTTAATCTTTTAAAGTATAGCCTTTCTAGTGCCTTCCCTAGGCAGCATAAGAAGGAGATAACTCTATATACCTTTAGGACTAAGTAGCCTAGTTTGTTAGGCTTTCTAAGGATAACCTTTTTTACTTTCCGCCAGCACCTTAGTTAGTATCCTAAGTTCAACAAAGCTAAGTACACCTTAAAGAAGATACCTATTTAGTAATCGTATGCTTTTAAGATAACTTTTTAGCTAATTCTATCTAGTCCTAGTGAGGTAGCTTTTATTTTCAAACAGACAGTGTGGAGCTCCTCTATAGATAGAATTGGCTACTCCTATTTGTAGTTTCCTTAGTAGTTGTTGAGTAATAGGGCTAGTGTAGAAGGAGGGGGCGGAAATAGCTCCTCTCCAAAGGTTTAGTACTTCTCTCTAAAGAACTCTTTGCCTTTAATAGCAGGGATTCTAATTAAAAGGTTATTTTTTATATAGGCTATTGCTTTAAATATCCCCTTAGGCGATTTCTTTTATTAGAACTGTTTGTAATAGGTAAGTTTAGCTTTAATAATAGTTTAAGGTACTTGTTTTTAGCTAGCAGGTAATCTCTTTTCTATAGGTATAGCGTGTTGTCTTCTCTTCTTGCTACTCGCTTGTAATCTTAAAAGGTCCTATTTAAGATAGCTTCAAGGAGATCTAGATCGCTAGTCTACTAAGGCTTTATTTTTAGTTTCTAGTTTGTAAGAAGAGTAGATCTCCTAAGCGCTTGTTAAATTGTTGTTGTAAGGTCCTCTGCTATTATATCTAGCCTCTCTTCTCAAGGTTCGTTAAGGCCTAAAAATAATTGTCTTAAGAGGTAGTTTAAGGCGTGTGGTAGAGCTAGTAATTAATTCTCTAGCTTTACTTAAACGATCTCCTCCTGTAATATAGTGTTAAAAAGATTCCAATTTGTTTTTTTTTGTGTTGTACTTCTTTGGCTAGCTAGGTAGTTGCCCTTAGTTGACGATACTAAACAGGATAGCGTAGTAGTCTAATCCGACTCTAGGGATAACTTGCTAATCTAGAATACTAGAAGCTATATTGCTTGTTAAAAAAGTAAGGTCAAGTACGCTCTCTTTTTACATGTGAGCTCTGAAGAAAGTGCCAACTCCTATAGTATTTAATAGAGATAAGTTTTAGTTATTAACATACTTTACTAAATCCTCTACTTGTTAATTTAGGTAGCATTCCTGTACGCTCTATCTAGGGTAGTGGCAATTTAAATCCCTTAGGATAATCAAATTTAATTTTATAGGCTCTCCTAAGAGGCGTCTTTAGATTATTGTAATATTTAGCCCTTATCTTAGGCTCTTTTTATTGTAAATATTCAAGACGTAGATCTTTCTAGTGTTAAGTTGTAATAAGATAGCTTAAAAGTCGTTGTCGTCGCTAATATAAGGATTAACTTCTACTTCTTAATCCTTTTAAATTTAAAATAGAGTTATAGGTCGTAGGCCTTAATAAGTTAGTAGTACTTGCGTGAAGTCTAGATAAGCAATTAACCTAGTATCTTTATAAGGTCCTCTTACTAACTAAGGCTCTTGTGTTGTAATAATCTTAGCGTTTGCTGTAATAGCTAGGTTGATCGCGCTTTCTATAGCAGGGCTACTTCTATTAACATTTATTTGTAGGACTTAATTATACTAATTAGTTTGATTATTCCTAGCTGTCCTGGCCTGCAGGATTTTGCATTCTTAGCTGTTTGCTGCATAAAGTCTACTACAGTTAGTACACTTAAATATAGTGTAGATACAGGGTTTTCCTTTACTAGCACAGGACTTTTTTTTAATTGTAGTTTAACGTCCTTTCTCAGCCTAAAACGCTATATAAGACGTGTAGGTTTAGGACCTACAGGTATCTACGTAGTGTTTTCTAATATATGATTTATTTACAAGGAGGGGTTCGTCTAAATGAAGGTGAGGCTCGTAGCCTAGGGTAATTTTAACGAGTAGCTTTCTCAGTCCTTTGTTAGGCTTAAAGCCTAGAGTAGTTTTAACGAGTATCTCTCTTAGTCCGTCGTTTTATAGGAAGTATATAGAGCTAGTATGCTAGTCTAGTTATCTCCTTTACTTCTTCTTTGTTCTTGTTGTAGGCTATGCTAGCTGCCCTCTTTTATTGCTTATATAGGTACGCTAAGCAGTTCGGTATAGGGTCGATATATTAGGTCGGTATATCGAGTTGGTATAGGGATTTCGGTGTAGGTAGATAGCTAGGAGCACTAGCTATCGATTCTAATGTGTAGGTCGGTATATTGGGTCGGTATATCGAGTCGGTATAGGGATTTCGGTGTAGGTAGATAGCTAGAAGCACTAGCTATCCATTCTAATGTGTAGGTCGGTCAATCGCGCTCAACACAACACCAACGTCGACTTTTCTGGAGATTGATCAGAAACAACCGGATCTAAAGGAAACAACCCCGAGGACACAACAACAACACCAACATCGACTTTTCTGGAAACTGCTTGGAAACAACTAGATCTAAGGGAAACGACCACGAGGAATCGATTGCAACTATTTTTAAAGCCTGCAGCCAGGGCGCTGTAGTGCTGTAGGGGGACAAGAGAAACCCTCCTACTAGATCTTACAGCTGTGAGAATTTTTTCAAAAAAAGCATTGACCCTAATGCCAAGACAACAAGGACCAATAGAAATTGAGAACCTTGAATCTTAAATTCAACAAGATCTACAAAATCAAGAACAACAAAACAATAAAAAAAGGCAAGCCTCTAAAGAGCTAGGAGGAGATAAGCGACGCCCTAAAACGCCTATGGATCCTATTGAAGTTGAGATGGGAGACTCTACGCCCTGCCCATTAAAAGACAATACAGTAGAGCCTATTAGGCCTACCCACAACCGCACAAGGAGCAACTTTTCTCCTTTTATTGGACTAGCACTAAGGATGCCCCTCCTACAAAAAACACCAAAGGCAACTTCAGTAGAAGAGGCCCTTGAAATTGCTAGAAATCTAGTAGTTTAAGCAGCTAATTTAGCTGAAAACAACCCATCTCAGCAGACTAGTCTACTAGACCTAGTAGAAGTCTTTAGAGACTATACAGAAAACGGCAGAGTTAATAAAAAGAACACTGCTATACTAGGAGATCAAATCTCCTCGCTCTCAAACGTCTCAAGAGAGCTTAGAGAGAAGGTTAGACGCCTAGAAAAGCCTTCTCCAAATCAACCAACTACGAACCAACCAACTACAAACCAATCAACTACAAACCAACCTCCTCCAGCCCTAGCTACCTACGCTACAGTGGCTAGTAACAATAACCAACCTTGGACTACTGTTCAAAAAGAGAAGACAACTCAAAGGACTAGCCTAAAAGATCGACAACTAGTCCTAGTTAATGAGACGCCAACAGCCTTTAACGCCCTAAAGCTTAGAGACGCTTTTAACCTAGCCTTTGCTACTAAAGGAGGAGTTCAATCGCCTGTAGTAGCCTCAATTACGCTCTCCTCTAAAGGCAATAGAGTAATAACAACTACACCTGCCTTTACCGCCAAATACCTTCTAGAAAATCAAGCTATTTGGGAGGATATTACAACCTTCAAAACTGCACAACCTATTACACCATGGTTTAAAGTAGTTATCTACAAACTACTAACCAACCATAGTCTTAGTGTTATTAAAGAGGAGATTAAGACCTTTAATAAAGGTTTAAACGTTATAGGAGACCCTTTCTGGCTTACTCCTGAGGCTAAAAGAGAAAACTAAAACTTTGGATCAATTTGTGTTGCCTTTGCTACAGAGGAAGAAGCCCAAAAAGCTATTAGAGGAAAGCTCTACATTCTAGGAGAAAGCCTTCGAGCAGAAAAGCTTAGAGTTATTAGAAGAATAACTCTAGAGCAACAATGCGAAAGGTGCCAAGGCTTTGGCCACGACAAGGCTAGGTGCCTTAAAATAGCCTGCCAGCTCTGCAGTGAGCCTCACCACACAAGCCAACATAAGTGTAAGAGCTGCCCTACTAAAGGAAAGTCTTGTATTCACACTATATATAAGTGTGTAAACTGTAACCAGCCCCACGCTGCAAACAACCCCAACTGCGAGTTTATCTTATTCAGAGCTAGGCCTTAGTTGTACTAGGTGCCCTTTCCTTTGTATTGTTAATATTATTTCTTTTCCTATTGTCTCCGCAAGCCCTCCTACTACCCATACACTAGGCTACGAGCCTCACCTTCATTTAGACGAACCCCTCTTGTAAATAATATATATTAGATAAAACTACGTAGCTACTTGTAGGTCTTAAACCTACACGTCTTATATAGCCTTTAGGCTGAGAAAGGACGTTAAACTGAATTAAAAAAAAAAACCCCCCCGAGGAATCTATTGCGACACTTTTTGAAGCCTGCAGCGAGGGCGCTAGCGCGCGAGAGAGGGTGAAAGATCACCCGCCCCCTCCTTTGAGGAGAGAAAAGTTTTCGTTTTCCTCAAAAGCTCAGGTCACATGCCAAGGCATCTAGAGCCAATAGAAGTTGAGGAGCTTATTAAAGCTCAAATCTAGCCTAGGACAAGGGCTAAATACGACAACAATCCAAAGACGCCTCCTAGGAGAGCCAATCAAACCACATTCAATTATCCTAGGGGATTTCAATTGCCACCACCCTAGATGGAGCCTACAAGAATGCAACCCAAATCAACATGCAGAGGATTTAGTAGAGTAGGTTGACAACCAAAACTTATCTTTATTAAATACTATAGGAGTTGGTACTTTCTTTAGAGCTCATATGCAAAAAGAGAGTATACTTGACCTTACTTTTTCAACAAGCAATATAGCTACTATAATTACAGACTGGCAGGTTATCCCTGAAGTCGGATCAGACCATCACGCTATCCTGTTTAGTATTGTCAACCAAGGGCAGCTACCTAGCCAGCCAAAGAAGTACAACACAAAAAAAACAAATTAGAATCTTTTCAACACTGCCTTACAAGAGAAGATAGCCCGAGTAAAGCTAGAGGATCAATTACTAGCCTTACCACACGCCTCAAACCACCTCTTAAGACAATTACTTCTAGGCCTTAATAATCCTTTAGAGGAGAGGCTAGATAAAATAGCAGAGGATCTCACAACAACAATTCAACAAGCGCTTAGGAGATCTACCCCCCTCACAAATTAAAAACCAAAACTAAAGCCCTAGTGGACTAGCGATCTAGATCTCCTTAAAGCTATCCTAAGCAGGACCTCTCGAGATTACAAACAAGCAGCAAGGAGAGGAGACAATACTCTATTCCTGTAGAAAAGAGATTACCTACTAGCCAGAAATAAGTACCTTAGAGCTATTAAGAAAGCTAAACTCAACTATTAGGAACAGTTCCTCCAAAACGAATCGCTAAAAGAGATATTTAAAGCAATGGCCTATACAAAAAACAACCTCTTAACAAGAATCCCCGCTATTAGAGGAAAAGAATCCTTTAGAGAGAAGTGCCAAGCCTTTAGAGAGGAGCTTTTTCCACCTCCTCCTTCTACACTAGCCCCATTACTTAGTAACTACCAAGGAAACCTCAAATAGGAATAGCCAATTCTATCTAAAGAAGAGCTCTACACTGCATGTCAGAAAATAAAAGCTACCTCACCAGGACCAGATAGAATTAGCTAAGAAGTTATCTCAAAAGCATACAAATACTAACTAGGCATCTTTTTTAAGGTGTACTCAGCCTTGTTTAACCTAGGATACCAACTAAGTTGCTGGCGAAAAGCAAAAGGGGTTATCCTTAGAAAGCTAAACAAACTAGATTACTCAATCCTAAAAGCATATAAAGTTATCTCCCTCTATTACTGCCTAGGGAAAGCGTTAGAAAGGCTATACTCAAAAAGATTAGGGATCCTAGCAGAAACAACAGACCTACTCCACCCTACGCAAATAGGAGGCAGGCTAAAGAAATCAGCTATCGACGCAGGACTCCTCTTCTATAATAATATTTAACAACAAAGAAAGAAGAAAAGAGTTACTTCGATAGCCTTTCTAGACATTAGAGGCGCTTTCGACTATTTATCTAAGAACAAGCTTCTAGAAAATATAAGCAACCAGCAGCTACCTGTATGCCTCCTATCATAGAGAAACTCATTCCTTACAGAAAGGCTTTTAGAGTTATCCTTTAATAGGCAAACAGAGGACCTACAGAAGGTTAACACTAGTACACCTCAAGGGAGCCCAGCCTCTCCTATCTTATTTCTGATCTACACGAAACCGCTATTCTAATCAATCACAGCAAACGACAATATATACTCCTTATCCTATATAGACGACCTTCAAATCTCAATATTAACAACATCTATTAGGAAAAACATCAAACTGCTTGAAAAGGAGCTAGCAAACCTCTTCAACCAAGCAAAAGAGTTAGCTATTAAGTTTAATAGCTTAAAAACAGAATTAGCAAACTAGACAAAATCAAGAAAAGATAAAAATAGAGTCCTCACGCTACCTATTTAAGAGACCTTTCAGCTAAAAAGACTAGTTAGGTGGCTAGGTATCTTCTTTAACAATACCCTAAAGTTTAGAGACCACTGCCATATAAGGATACAACAAGCAAACTAGGCCTTTTTCCGCCTAAGCAGGCTAGCCAATATTAATAAAGGCCTCTTACCAAAGGCAATAAGGCAGTTATACCTAGCGTGCATCACTAGCGTAGCTAATTACAGATGTCAGCTATTTTAGAAAGGCCAACAACACGTTATTAACAGCAGGCAAAAACTTCAAAACTAGGCCTGTAGAAAGATCCTAAGGACTTTTAGATCTTCCCCTGCAATGCCTAGTAAGGTAGAAGCCGCTCTATTTCTACCTAGAGTTAGGCTAGACAACAGTATAAGGAGATACGCCTTTAGATCTACTTTATTAGATCCAAACCACCCTCTAAATGCTGCTTTCAATAACAACAGAGGAGAGCAACTCAATCAAATACAACAATCTATCACCTCAGCCCTCTTAGACAATACAGAGGAGTTACAACACTACGCCTTTAAGCTATAGAACGCTAGGACTCCTTACAAGGTCCTCATATCAAACAAGCTAAAAGAGATCAAAGCAGAAAGCCATAGGAAACTATCAGTGGACAACAACCTTCTATCAATATACTCAGATGCCTCAGCTACAAGGGATAGCAAAGGAATAGGCGTAGGCGTTGCTTTTTACAAAGGAGCTACTCTTATCAAGGAACTACAAGCAAATATAGGAAATAACTAGCTAGTTTACAATAGTAAACTTAAAGGTATTACCTTAGGGCTAGAGACAGCAGTCAGCCTATCAAACATATGCCAAAACGTTAATATCTACGCAGACAATCAGGCGGCTTTATATTAATTAAAAAACACCTTAAACAACCCTAGCCAAGATTAGCAAATTAGGTGTATTAGAGCAGCAACCCAACTAGAAGAAAAAGGCATCTCCCCTACGCTATACTAGGACCCAGGACACCAAGATATACCTAGAAACAATCAAGCAGACCTCCTAGCAAAAGAGGCTACAAAAATAAACCCTTCGACAAATAAGACAAGCCTAGCAGTTGTTAGCTCACAAATTAAACAACTAGCCAATGTTGATTAGTTAAGCCTCCTAGAGAACTACAGGAAAAAAGCTATTACTAAGAACCTAAGCACCTACTCAGCAACTTTCAAATAGAAAATAAGTAAACAGATACTTATCCCTTCTACTAATAAGATATATCTAGCTCTTTCTTTTAATTAAAACTAGGTTATAGCTACCTAAAGAGCTATCTATTTAAGAGAGGCAAAGTAGAATCTAAAACTTGCCCATGCAATTTTAGAGCTACTCAAGATACAGCTCATATTATCCTTAGGTGCCAACTATATAAGGATAGTAGAGCAATACTTCAGAACTTATGTACAGAGCCAATCTCTCTACAATATCTTTTCCAAACAGAAGCAGGTATCAAGGCTACAATAGCCTTTATTCAAGAAACTAGGGTTGGTACACAGGCCTGGTACAAAGGAAACTCCGACAACTAGATGCAATCGTCTACCTAGGCGATCAAGCTCTAAACCCCCCTCCCCCCTCCTCCTCCTCTCCTCCTTCTCCTCCTATTTCTCTACCCCTACCCAATAGGCTAAGAGCCTCACCTTCATTCAGATAATCCACCCCTTGTAAATTACTTAGAAGATAAAAACTACTTAGATACCTGCAGGCCTCGGCCTGCACGTCTTATATAGCCCTTTAGGCTGAGAAAGGACGTTAAACTACAATAAAAAAAAAAAAAAAAGCTCAAATCTACCAAGAAATTACAACAACAACAAAAAACAACAAAAAACGATTTGCCTCTAAGGACCTAGGGGGATTAAACAAAGAACAAATAGAGATAGATACAGATACTATAGTGTACGGGTGTTGGAGTGTATGAAGACATACTACTACTAGAGCAAAAGATCACTGGTGGTCAGGTCATGCGAGAACGAGGGTGGTAAGATAACGATCTTACTATGGGTTGTATATGTCTAAGAGCAGTACAAGAGTTGAGTTGTAGAGTAGAGGATAGATGATAGATAATCCTCCTCGCTCGTTTCGATCCCCGAAACGAGCTATATACCTTCAGATCAGGTGGTTGAGCACTAACCTAGTAAGCAGCAGGGTATTACCCTGTGCACCAGCACATACCTCCCCTTCCTGCGAGCTTAGCCCTATTAAGCGACCTACTTAGTAGAAGGAAAAACAGCAAAACAAAGGAAATAAAATAAAGGAAACATAACTTAATTACCTTATATCTTTCCTAAACACCTTCCTTTACTTCTTTAAGCGCTTACTTTGGCGAGGTTCTTAAGTAGTAGTTAAAGCGCGTGGCCTAGGCGCAGGTGCAGTAGTAGGAGCAGGGACAGGGGTGGTAGGTGCTTAAGATTCTAATATTAAGTAAAGACAACTGTAACAAAGCTGCCTAGTTAGAGTTGTAAGTACTAAGACGTTATTAAAGATAACTATACCTAATTAAAAGCAAACGCTAAAGAGGCGTTGCGTAGAAAAGAGTATAGTAAGATCTTTACTCTTGCAGAAAACTTAGCGCTTATCAGCCTCTAGGCTAAGCCCCTCCTAAAGACGTTGTAGAGAATTAGCTTAAGAGAAATTAGTATTCTACTTATTTTAGTCCTTTGTTAAATAAGGAGGGTTTTGTCTATAGTTAGTAAAGTATAAGCAGTTAAGGTATCTTTAAACTAAATTAGCACAAAAAGCGTCCATCTTTAACTCTTAAACTATAGGCTATAGGTTTACAATTTTTTGTAGAATATAAGTGCGGTTGTCTTTAATGTAGTTATTAATCCACTCCCTGTTAGCGTTCTATAGCATATTGTTTAGCTCCTTACAAACTAGAGGATTGTCCTACTTAGCCTGTCTAATAAGGGCCTTCTAAATCTAAGACCTATACTTAATATAAACATCTGCTAGAAATAGCTAATTAATTCCTCTAAACTTGTTAAGATAGCTAGAGGGAGTATAAGGAGCAGCAGTAAGGTTGTAATAAGACTTGCAAATCTCCTTATAAGTTCCTATAGCAGGTACCTCTATTACACTATTAAAGACTATAATAAACTAAGAAAAAATAGTGCAGCAATTGCGAGTAGTGAGTCTAGTAGATCTATAAGGTAGTAGAGGTAACAAAATTTATTCTTATCTTTCCTTGTAAATTTGCTTTATCTAGCAAGTGTTAGGGGCTAGCTTTTATACAACTTCTACCTAGTTAGTCTTGTCCTCTTATCCTTTAATAAGACTATTTAACAATTTAACGCCTGCGTCTTTGCGCTACCTTAGGTAATTTAGCACATAGTTATAAAATCCTAGTAGTATCTTAGTGTAGTTATTCTTATCTTTATAGTTAAACAACACACTGCCTTAAATTATTTTAGCACTAAGGCCTTTAGTTATTGCTTGCTTAAGGTTAAAGTTAATATGCTTAAAGTAAGTTTAATTACCCTTCTTAGCGTACTTAGCGTAGTAAGAATAAGAAATTAGAGTGTGTTCCTTGTAAAGCATAGCGTATTGCAACTAATATCCTAGGTTAGTGCGTACAGCCTACTAGATAAGTAAGTAGTATATGTTGCGCAGCTATCTAAGGTTTAGCTTCCTGTCTATACATTGCAAATAGAAGCAATATATCTTAAAGGTTTTAATAATAATATTCTTAACCTAGCCGTTCTTAAACAGCTAAGTGCAGGCGTTAGTAGTAATGCTTCTAGTGCACTAGAACTCCTCTGCTTGTAGTTAAAACTCTATAGTATTAATAATCTTATCCTAAGTAAGGAGGGGGTAGAGATCAAGTTTAGAAAGTTAATAGCGGTAGCTTAGCAGGTCTTTATCCTGCTTAGCTAGGTAATACTTGCTAGTAAAAAGCTTTAAAATAACAGGATCTAATTAGAATTCTTGCTAGCGGCTCTGTCTTACATATAGTAAGAGCAAACACCTATTAAGTATATTAGACAGCATAGCCCTCTTAAACAAACTTATAACATTTATAGTAGTACGCTTATAGATAAAGTATACTTGCTTATACAATAAGTTATTAGAGCTAGGTAGTTATTTAATGTTAACCTTACAGTACTATTCTTTAATAACCTTAACGCAGTTAGAATTAGTAATTAGCTTCTTTGCGCAGGCTTGCTTAAGTAGCTTAAGGAAAGCTAAGGTAGAATTCTTGCAATAAAACCCTGCCTAGAGGATCTCCTATTTCTAATTAAGGGTATCTAGCTCCTTGTCCACATAAGTAGCGTTATTAAGGTTAGTATCTAATTAGGTAGCTGCTTATTAGTAGGCTAGTGTTGCTTTTAGAGCACGAGAGCTTAGTAGAGGCAGTAGTGTAGGGACTTATTAGCTACTAGCCTTAGTCTGAACTTAACCTGCCTAGATATTAGCAGCATCGCGCCTCTGTTATACAACTATTATTCTGTTCCAAAACTTATATAACTTAATTACTAAGTATTAGTCTATCCTTTAACTAGCTAACATCCTTGTTAATTGCCTTAGATTTTTAGTTATAACTAACGGACTGCAACCCTCTAAAGAGCAAATCTTAGATGCTATAAGATTACTATAGCAATTAATAGCTTAAGCTTTATTTAGGGTCCTTCCTAGCTCTGCAGTTATAGAGATAACTATACTATATATTAGATACGTCTTTACACTAAGCGGCCTATACTTATTACTAGAAACGCTATGTGTAGAGTAGACTAGGCTAGTTTTAGAGTCCTTAGATTTAGCTATAAGCTAAAAAACCTTTTGCTAGAATGCATAGAGAGGATTAGGCTTGCCTTACTCGTCCTTTGCCCTAGTATTAGGACGTAGCTTCTGTAGGTTAAATTTAATATCCTCTTTCTAGACTTGCGGCTTAGCGCAGATATTACAAAGCTCCTTTACCTCTTGCTTATTAATGTCTAGATAGGGTGCTTAGTTATAAGAGTTGTTCTAATTAACAAAAGCGCAAATGTCCTTACATAGTAGTTTTACAATGACCTAGTTAGCTATTAACACATATTGTTCCTTACTTTAGTTTTTAGAGTTAATGCAGTGCGCTGCTGCAGCGTTAAGAAAATAAGCAGTATCTTTAAGATCTATACGCCTTAATACAAAGGCTATATTAGTTAATTTTTAGTAACTAAGTAATACATAAGGCATGTAGATGCTAACGCATTCTTAGACAAACCTTAGAGCTAGTTTCTTTACTATTACAATAGCTCTGCTTAACTTCTTAGCTTTCTTGTCCCTTGTTAAGGATGCTGCGCTAATAATAGGATAGTGTTCCTAGAAACCTTTAACACCACTATATTTGTTCATAAGTCTAGAGATCTAAGCACAAAGGTTACCTACTCTTAGAACAACCTTAAAAATTAGGTTAAACTAGTAGGAGGCGTTGTTAAATTAACAATCTACAATAATACGTTGTTGTCTTAGAGTGTTTAAGAGGATCTTGTCTACTAGGGTCTAGATATTAATAACTCTAATGTTGTTGCTAAGCTTTGTAAGCTCTAGTACCTTGTCTTAATGCTATACAACCTTAGGGATTTAGTCTGCAACGTAGTCTTTCTTCTTAGCAATAACTCTAAAGTTGTTAAAAACCTTTAATAGTTTTAGTATTTGCGGCAGTTGCTACTGTAGCTGCTTACTCTTAGCCTTGTCTAACAACGCTAAAAGCATTGTCTAAGCAGGTTAGCTAAGGTAAGTTAAATGTTGTCTTTAGCCGCTGCTAGTTTAAGAGGGGGAGGAGATATTATTATAAATGTCGTCCTAGAAAGTAACTACCTTAATAAAAGGTAGTAAAGTTTGTGTAGAAGGAAAGTTAGATAGTTAGCAGGGTTGTAGTTCTAGTTTATGTGTAGTAGCGGTATCTTGCCGGCTAGCAGGTGGCGGTAGAGGTAAACAGGGTCTAAATTGCGCTAAAATAAGCAGGTTTCGCAATTAAAATAGTTGTTGTAATTAGCTGTTGCCTTAAGAGTACGTGAGATTAAGTAAAGTATAAGTGTAGCAGTAAGCACCTAGTCTGTAGGATAAGTAGCTTTTACCCAAATTTTACATAGGAAATTAGTAAATAAGTAGCTAAAGGTAAAAACAGGTACTAGTAGCATAATATCCCCTCCACTTTCTAAGAATATAAGCTATCTTATAGCCTATTAGTTGTTTAGTGTAGTATTATTTAAGTTAAAGTCTAAGCTTTTAAAGTCTTGTCTATATGCACGACACTTTTCTTTTATAAGCCGTTTAGTAATAACAACTTAAGGGCAAAGATTATTACTTATTGCAGGAGGTAAAGGTAGTTGTAGTTTAGTATGTAGCTCAGGCAAGTCTAGCGAGATAGGAATATCCACTGTAGGGCTAGTTCGTCCCTAGTAATTAGAATCCTATAATTTTATGTTACTTTAATCGTCCTTAATAATATCCTGAACAAGCCTTTGTCTAAACAGCTTTAATCGCTAGCTAGGTGTCGTGTAATGAAAGCGTGTACTATTAAGGTCCTTAAGACGATAGGTTCCTCTATTAAGTCTAGCTTTATAAATATAGTATAGGCCTAACTATCTTGTATCTAGCTTGCGGTCTTGTAACATATCAATTTCTCAAATAGAGTTCTATAGAAAAACTAAGTTACCTAGCTTTATATCCTTATGTTGTATTTCCTTAGTATTATCCTAGTATTCCTTCTTCGCAGCTTGTATCTAGTTAGTACAAGTAATAGCATCTTTTGTAAACTAATCTTTAAGATCTAGCTGTATTGCTTAAATTGCAAGTAGCTGTGCGCAGTCCTTTACTTCCCGAAATAGAAGCGTTTGCTATATAGGTAGCGCGAGTTTAATAGGAAGCAATAGGTTCTATCCTATAACTAACTAGTACGGCGAGTAACCTTTCTATTCCTATATCAAGATCCTGTCTGCAAGGAGAACTGGTAGCAAGTTCTTAACCTAAGGTTATAGCAGCTTTATAAGGGCGTTTACAATAAGTTTGTACTCTCCTTTATATTTTCTTATAGCTTAAGGATTATGTCCTAACAACTAGACTTAGTTAATTCTGTACATCTTTAACAGATGTAAGACTACCTTAGTAAAATTAGGCCCTCTATTAACTATAAGTTAGCGCGCTATGCTCTATTAATATATAATGTTCTTATATATAAACTCTACAATTATCTTTAACTAGTTCTTTAACAAGGCTTTTGCTTTAGGCTAGTTGCTAAGGTAGTCTTTTGTAATAACTAAAAACTTCTTCCTAAAACAATAAGGCATGTATACTACATTAATTACAACAGTCTCCTAGATAGCGAAACTGTAGGTGTTAGTAAGTATATTAACTTTCCTCTTCAAGGATTGCAGTTAAAAGTCTAGGCAAGTTAATAGCTTTTACCCCACGTGCTTATACATTTCTTTCTACTAGTATTGCTAAGCAAGTATAGAGTACACTGCGTTAACTCCTTTATATCTAATCTATAAGTGTACGTTCTATACTGCAGCTGTTCTTAAGTTAGTATTATCTACAACCCGCTAGATTACAATATTCCTAGATGTCTTCCTAAAAAGTATTCTGTCTTGCACAAAGAAGTTTAAAGCTTGCTTCTTTTATACTTATAGTTCTTATAGTTCTATACCCCTAAGAGTCTTAAAGTTAACTAAAAATTAAGCGTATTGCTCCAATTCTGCTAAGAATTCCTAATAGAGTACCCTTGCTTGTTCTGCCAGTATTAGTGCATTTAAATTTCTAATTATATAATTAATAAATTCACTATAAGTTCTAAAGGCAGTTCCTAATAGTTAGCCTTTAGATACTGTAATAGTGTATCTGCAACTATATTCTTCTGTCCTAGTATATACTTAATGTTAAAGTCTTATAAAAGAATTTTTAATATCTACCTATTTATAACAGATCCTAGATTTTTAGTAAATAAGTAATTTAATTAAGCAATAAGGGTTGCAGCGTTAGTTACTATAGTAAAGTAAACACTATAAAAGTAAGTACAAAATTTCTTAAGAGCCTACAGCACAGCTTTGCATTCTAACTTAGTAGAGTGCTATTGCCTCTCTTGCGCTAACTATAGTATGCTTTTAAACTACACTAGGTGCTGCTTGTTATTTTTCTTAAGCTATTTAATACATGCTCCTGCACTGTCTTAACTTGTATTAGTTATTAAGAATATCTTATAATCCTTAGTGTTAGTGTAATCTAAGTTTGTAAGTGCAGGTGTGTTACATATAACTTGTTTTAGTTTGTATATTACTGCGTCTTGTTTATCTCCCTATTTAAAAGGTACATCGTCTTGTAGAAGCGTAAACAGAGGCTTAGCGATCTTAGTAAAGTCCTTTACCTATATGCGGTAGTAGACGCATATGCCTACAAAGAACTATACCTCTCTCTTATTTCTGCATAGTGGCTAGTTTATAATCTTTTTAACTTTCTTCTAGTTAGGATAACGTTTTTGCGGGCTAACCTTATAACCCACAACCTTAAGCCTTTTTATTAGAAAATAACACTTCTTTCCTAACACAGTGCCTTTAGCTCGTTTAATATTAGCTAGCACCTTGTCTGGTTACAGGATATGCTTAAGAACATAACGTTAGACTCCTAGCATTAATTCTTCTCCGCTATAATTAGTTTTTAGCTTTCTACATGTGATGTTGTTAATAAAGGGCATAGTATTAAGCTAGTAGTCCCTTAGAATTTTTATTATTACTTGTTATAACGCTACTACTAATTTAGTAGCACCTATAACTATTATGCATAATTATATAAGCCCTATAAGTGTTTAAAACGCTGTTATATCCTTGCTTTCTAGATGTAGCGTGATTTAGTTATATCCTAAGAATAAATTTATAAGTAAGATAATCTTGCATCCTGCAAACTTCTTAAAAAATTTATCTGCTATTAGTAGTAGGTTCACATCTTGTATAGTAACTGCATATATCTGCTGTGCATTGCTAAACTATTAAACGCCTTTGTTTTTCTTAGGCACTAGGTGCTATGGATTGCAATACTAACTATTACACCTTTTTTATGTTCTTTAATTCAGGTAGACGTTAACTATATCTACTACTTATAGTTCTAATGCTTTTAAGATAGCAAAACCTTATACTTACTAGACTTTATATAGTAATATTTGTATCTTGTATAGCAGACATACATTATAATAAATCCTTCCCAATTTCTTAAACTACTAAAAGAGTGCTCCTTTTTAGTTAAGAAGCATATGTAAGAATATTTCTTTTCTAGTAGCTATAAGTAGTCTCTAGTATGTAGCTTGTTAACTTATTCTGTAGTAAGCCTTGTCCTTTGTAGGAAAGCAGTATATCTTAGCTTAAGTAGATAATTATATAGCCCTTGATCTAAGTTGCAGATGCTTATTTTAAAGGTTTATTGTTCTTTCGCCTTTTCTTTCTAGTCTTTTTGTCTAAATTCTATAGGCACCTCTTGCTATGAAATATTAATAAGTTTAACTTTCTTATTTATTGTTTTATACATTATGTATAGATTATTGTGTTGTTAAGTTTGCTTAAACAGCCTTTTTTGTATCTGTTAATAATTAAGCTTACACATAATTAAAAATTTGCTAAGTTTAAAGATTTTGGTAAGGTCTTTAGACTGCCTAACTACGTATATAAATACTTAACTTATCTAAAACATCTAATTCTCCTTGCTATCTTTTGTATACAGCATGTTGAAGTTGCTCAATCTAGCTGTTAGATCTAATTATGCAGCTTCCTGTATATATTTTACTGTAGCTGCTTACAGTTTAATGCTTATTCTGTTAGTAATTACATGCAACTGTATATTACCTGTCGTTTCTTTATCTAAATTGTTGTTAGAGGCTTTATTTCTAATCGTCTGCGTAGGGTAATTTAGAGAAGAGTTAGATACAACAAAGTCTGCGTTTCTTATACTATCTTTAGACAGGACTTAGCACGTAATTTGTCTAAACGCATTATACTAAATTAATATCCTAGCGCTTGCACACTAAGGTCCTCCTAGAATTGCAGATTTAGTAACATTAGCAATAGTCCTCAACGTAGTCCTAATAGTAACCGTCCCTATTTATATAGGTATATTATATGCAGTCCTAACAAACAGGTTATGTCTGCTATTAGCTAAAGTAACTCTAGGAGATAGCTGTCCTAGTCTGTGTTCTATTATTCTATACAGTATCTTCAATGCTCTCGCAGCACTTAGTCTTAGGATATTTATTTATACTCTAGTATTAATTAAGCACTTCAAAAAGCTACTGTGTATAGTAACCTAGCATTCTAGTAGATCTGTCTGTGCGAAGGCTTGCCTATTCCTTCGCTAAACCCCGCGGACATCCTTAGTAGGTATATTATCTAGCTTATCTATGTAGAAGTCTCTCTTCTACTTACCTTGTGGCAAGTTTGCGTATTTAATTAATACAAATTTATTGCATTACAATACGCGCTGTAAATAAGTAGTGTATTAAGTAAAATTCTATAGGTAGGGCCTGTGCACTAGTTTAACTAATTAGAGGCTAGAACAGATACTAGGTGTAATTTAGCGCACCTAGCATTAATAGGCTTAGCGTTTTTCCTACACGTTTTAACATTAAGAGCACCTAAACTATCTACAACATTACTACTATTATTAAGAAAATTGCGCAGCTGTTTTTAAATGTTGGCTTGCCTTATAAGATTTAATACTATAATTCCTTAGACTTCTTGTCTAAGTAGAGTAGTTGCAATGCGGTTTAGCTGTTCCCGCACTATCTCCCTAAGTTTTAGATTAAACAGAGCGTTCATAAACTTTACAGCCTTCTTCTTCCTTTCTTACTATAAATGCTTAGGATCTGCTAAAATATTGTTATTTTGCTAAGCTAATTATAGGGGTCTAATAATTAAAAATAGCGTATGATAAGGCTAACTTACAAAAGGTATATTGCTTTATACTTTTTCCTGCAGATACTGTATAACGTGGTTCACAAGCGAATCGCCAACCCAAGCGAATCGCCAGTGCTCCACCAGCGCGTCGACGTCAAGACGTTATCACGCTCTTTTATCACAGTTAATAAACTATTACAGTATACCAAATTAATTATCAGAATCGCTATTATTACTTGCACTATCTATCTCAACTGCGCAGGTACGAGCGTTGTGTCTAGTCTGCTTACAACGCCCGCACCGCCTCTCTCCTTGCACCCTCTTCGACGCACTCTCACTATTACCACGACTGCTACCCGCCTGTCTAGCTAATACTTCTTGTACCTTACCTACAGTAAGAGTCTCTTCTGTCTATATATATCGCCGCTTGCGGCTCTTATGCTTGTTTAACTTGTCAAGAGCTTCTTAAAGAGTAGTAATTTTCTCTATCAGAAGCACTATCTTATGTGCTATTTGCTAAGCCCCCTTACTCAACTGCGCGATCTGCGTAGTAAGTAAATTAGCAGAAGACTTACAGCGCTTTCTTACGCTCTATTAAATAAAACTAATTTAAGCCTTAACTTCACGCGCGTTGCGTGGTGTCTGCGCCTCCTAGGCGGCTGCCTGTTGCGGTAATTAATGTGGTGTCTGCACTACTACATTAAGCTTTAATAGCACAGCCTGTGGGTTATATAGGACTAGACCAGCGCCTCTAAAGCTAGCTTAGATATTCTCCTTCGTGATAGACTGCTTAAAAGCAGCCTTAAAGGCTAGCAGGAAGGTCTCCTTACTAATATAGTTAGTGCAGTTGCGTGCTAAGCCTGAAATAGTGTTGCTATACTTACGCTTTAACGGCGAGAAGCAGGCGACATTAAGAGGCTATAATAGGTGAGATAAGTGCGCAGGCATACAGAGAAGAATAATATTCTTCTCCTTACAAAGATCTTAAAAATTAATAGAGCAGTAGCTCTTGTAGCTGTTAATAATAAGCAGTTAATACCTACCTACAGTATGCCTCTTTGTATAGGTATTAAAGTGCTCTAACTAGGCAAGAGTAAGCTAGTTATTTGTCTAGCTATTAGGACTAACTTTAAGGACCTAGTTGGCAGGCAAATTCTTAAACTAGACGTTAATAAGCACCTTGCCCGCAAAGACAACAAAGAGTAGTATCTAGCAACCTAACACGCCTACGCCTTAGATTACAGTAACCTACTTACAGTTGCCTAGCTGTACCCGCTTCTTTTTACTATATTCCTCTAAGCCTATAATAACTAACTGTAATAAAATCTTGCCTATTATAAAGCCAGTCTCGTTAAAGTTATAGACATCGTCGTCTACAATACCCTACTTCTACTTTATTGCCTAGACTAAGTCAAACTAGCGCTAGATAGCTGCTAGGTCCTTACAGGCGGCTCACTCATAATTATAGGGACAGCTCTAGCGCGTACAGAGCTCTAGAGTTTGTTTAATAAACTTGTTAACCTAGTTCTTGCTAACAGGGTTGCTCTCCCGCTCCTGTAATAGTTTATTAGCTATTACTTAAACGTCAGCCTTTGTAGGCGCAAATCCTCTTAAAGACTCTTTAAGAATACACTTAACTATAGCCTCCTCTTCTAGCTTATTTAGACGCTTTAAATTCGCTTCACAGTCGCGTTGGGAGCGCTTTCTAGCGCGTTAGTCAGACAAGGTTCTTCGTAGGACGTTATAAATAGAGGCAGCACGACTTTTGTTTTTAACACGTTGCAATTAGACATTAAAAAGAGTAAGCTAAAGATCTAATTTAGAATAAGTTGATAAATAGTTGCGTTGTTAAAACATGACGCGTTGTAGTCTTAACGTTATCGCGCTGGTAGGGCACTGGCGATTCGCTTGGGTTGGCGATTCGCTTGTGAACCACGTTATCTATAGGCTACAAGTTAGAGATAGGGGAGTTACTCTGTATTGTTTAATCGCTTTCCTAGGTGCTTAAATCCTTGCTTAGCCTTCCTCGTTTCTTTATCCCGCCCTCCTAGACACAATTAATATCCTAGTAAAGAGTAAGGCCTTTGCTTTTTAAGCACGTAGCCGCATTTAACTTAAAGATGCTAAGCAAAGTGTTATCTTTGCCTTCTAGTATAATGTTAGCAGCATTAATATTATTAAGCTTTTTAACATCTTCTTTAGCAGAAAGATTGTAATATTATTTCTAGAATTGCTAGAACTACTAAAAAACATTATTATAGTAGCCTTAGCTTGTTAAACCAGTTGCTACGTTTACTAAAATAGAGTTTTTCCCCTTAAACCTAAGACCTAGTTTAGAGTCTCCTCTAGTAAACTTCTTAAGGACTACACTAAAGGCTAGCTAGTTAAGCACGTTATTAGTAACATTATAGAACTCTTAGATCTTTGTCTTTAACTATAGCAAGACTTAGTTTAATAGTAGTTATTCTAGGATTTCCTCTAGACGCTTATATAGTATCCTAAAGTAGTAAGTTCCATTCTTGCTAAAAATATTCTAGCTAAAACTAACCTATCTTATCTATTTTAGAGCGTAGTATAGTTTGCACTCCTTAAGCATGTGTCCTGCTGTACTACATATAAAAAAAAAGAGTATATCTCTACATTACTTATATATACTACACTTGCCTTATTAGGCAGTCTTTTTAAGGTATTAGTAATACAGAACTTATTCTTCTTCTTGCTAGAGAATTCTGTATTAGTTACTTGTGTAATAAAGTACATATAGTTAGTAGGTTTTTCTAGAAGTTTCTTAGTTGTAGGATAAGCTATAAGCATGTTAATAGTTAATAGTCTAAGCTTTAGGTTGCCTAGAGACTTAATAAAGTCCTCTACCTTAGGTTAACATCTACTAGCGTGCTTATTTTTTTATGTGCTTTGCTAATCTTAATTCCTACTTTTTTTACTTCTTCTAGAGTAAAGGTTGCGCGCTAGTTAGATAGTATAATTTAGCGCATTTTAGTATTAGCGCCTTCTTATTCTAGCTAACAAATCTTATTTAAGCTAGTTATCTTCTTGTAGTAGGATTTAAGAAAAAAATAAATCCCTTTTAACTTATGTCGCATATATGACGTACTATCCTCAAGGCTAAAGGCGCATCTAAGCATTAGGCCTAGGCGCCTGTCAGCTTACGCGCTAGGCTCGCGCTAGTTGACCGCATATCAGAGTTTTTACACCGAGCTCAGGAGCTTACTCCCAAGCTCTACAGGATACGTGGCAAACTTAGAGAGAATCCCTCTAAGTTCTACAACAGCTTTTCTAGGTTAAGACTATTTTCTTTATATATATAGCGCGTCTTAGACGCAGGTAAAAAAGCAGAATTAACTATTAGGTTCTCCTAAACTATTATTACTAGCTCCTTATTCTCTACAGTTATAAGCCTGGCGCTTTAAATCGCAGTTTAGATTCTCCCTACGCATTCTAGAGTACGCTAGCAGTAGTTTAGACCCTCTAATTTATTTAAAAATACCCCTTAACCTACTAACTGATTATACGCATTACCATAGTGAGCGACTCCCCGCAAATTACTAACTTAGCGCGCCTCTTAGGCTACGCAAGCTTAACTTACTAGTACACCTAGTTAAAGTTTAACGCTAAATTTAAAGGAGTCTAGGAATATGTAAACGTAGAAGCTATTGTAACTGTTAATATATTAACAAGGCCGCCTCTAAGGCCCTTAGCGCCTGCGGAGGACTCCTCTAAAGAAAAACCTAATGCCTACAACAGAAAGCTTAACGAATATTACATAAGGCACGCAGACTAGGCAGTAAACGCGCGCGCCTTTTAGCACATTTAGGATTAGGTCTACGCAACTATTAACAAACAGTTACTAGCTCTAATTATAATTAGACTTGTAGACAGTGCTAGTTAAACTCTAAACAAGCTTATTAAATAATTAAAGATTAAACTAGCTCTAACAGACGCTGTTAACTAAATAGTTGTACGCTAGGAGTACCGTGCGATCCTTAAGAAGGCAAAGCTTGGTACTATAGAACTACGAGCTTAATACAACAAGTAGCAGATAAGCTAACTAAAAGCTAAGGGGTTAAAGATCTCTAAGGTAGACCGCGCGCTCGCCGTATTTAACTTTCTAGACGCAGTAGGAGCTAAATACGCTCCTAACTAAGCATGCACTACAAAGACCCTTTACTAGCAGTACTAAACACTTAGCACAGATTATCTAAACCTTAACTAAACTAGTTAGGTATTTTTAAAGATGCTCTACTAACGCTTAAATAACTTACTAAGCTTAGGAGTAAGCTTCTTAGGAGCCTACGCTACCTTAGGAAACTTAAAACCTCGCAAACTACAAGGCACTAAGGGCGCAGGCTAGAAACGCGGCTATAAGTGCCTATATTAAGATAACAAAGATAGTAAGTATTTCTAGAATCTTATAAAATACTACACGCTTTTAGCAGCAATTAAGGCCTACGCAAAAGATAACTCCAGTATTAGAAAAAAAAAAAACTAAAAAGATTTAGAAACGCCTGCACACTAGCTAATACAAAGAACTTTAAGACAAACTTATTAAAGCAGGACACAAGCTCCCTTAGAAGGAAAAAAGTAAGTTAAAGGCTTTCCTAGGTAGTATAGTTACATTCTTAATTAACCTAGCGCTTTTTAAGGAAAACAATACTAGTATATACTATACTAGTAACTTTAGCGCTTATGTACTATTAGGGAGCACTATACTAGACAGTAGGGCCGCGGTGCACCTAGTAAACAACAGGGAACTACTCGTACTAGGCTCCTTCGTACCTGCTAGGGAGATAAAGACAGTAGAGGCAGGCACTTAGGCCTTCCTTATTAGTAGCTAAGGCACTTGTATCCTACGCCAAATTCTACGTAGAATATGTAGTAATAAAACTAAAAACTTTACGCTTATAAATATATCAGTTATTAAAGGTTTTTATCTAAATATTATCTTAGAAGCTTGCCTACATAGAAAAGGAGTCTAATACCTAGGCCTAGACAATACTCTCTGCTAAAGTACACTAGGCAAAAACGTTATACTAGCACGGCTTAAACGTTGTTTTAATCTCTTATTCCTTAAATACAAGCCTCTATTCTCTTATTTAAAGCTTATTATAAACGTATTACCTTTTTTTAGAAGCTTATAGACTACCTATCTAAAGAGCAACTTAGAAGACCTTTAGCATGCCTGCATAGGGAACCTAAGTCCTAAAGCACTAAAAGCACTTGTTAATGCAGCTTAAGAAGTTAGAATTAAGAAAATAGCACGTATTAAGTGCGAGCACTGCGCTCTAACTTATGCAAAACAGGTTATCTTACAAAGACTAAAGAAGCCCTCTCCTTAACTATACTAGAGGATCTTATAGGACCTATTTAACATGCCTAAAGAACGTTTAGGAGAGCAATAGATACAAGTAATAAAAACCGCCTTTAGTAGTAAGCTCTATGTGTATATCTTATAAGCAAAATCTATTTTAAAGATTATAAGACCCTTTTACTACCTTAAGCCACTTATTAAAGCTTGTTACAAGCTCTAGATAGTTAAAATTACACAAGATAACAACCCTTTAACACTTTCTTAGCAAGGGACGTCGCAGTACTAAACATAGTGTAAAAAACGCAGTATTACTATTAAGCCTTCTCTACTATATACACATAAACTAAATAGAGCTGCTAAATAAGTAGGCTAGAAGCTAAGAACAAAGTTAATTAAGATAAGGGCAAGCGTAAACCTGCCTAAGAAACTCTAACTAAAGATTGTAAAGGCTACGGCCTAGCTTCATAATATAAGTCCCTTTTATATACACGGCTTTCGTTTACTAAACAAGCTCCTTAAGTAATAGAGTAGGGGGTACTTTAAGTACTATAAGCCTAAGCCTCTCAAGAGCCTTACAGCTAATATAAAACTAAATTAGAGCAGTATATACGCCTACGGCTGCCGCGCCTATTCCTTAAACAAGGATAGAGCGGCTAGGCAATATAGAACGAGCTTTAAGACTTTTCCTAGGGGCTATATTAGTTACTTAGTAGGTTATAAAGCCTCTAACATATACTATATATAAGTCCTAGCGCTTAACTAAGTTATTACGACGTGTAATGTTACATTTAACAAGACGCTGTACTACTAGAGACAAGCTCACAAGCTGCCTAGGCAGGACGTAGTCTTTATAGTAAACACTCTAAATGAGGACAAAATTAGTAAAGCTAGAGAAGTACTTAAGCAGCTTACTAATATTAGTTAAGCATAGGTAACAACACAGGAGGCCTTATAGCTAATAAGCAATTAGCTAGTAATAAAGACTATAAAAGGCCTGTTATAGTCTCTAATAGGCAGTACGCTAACAGCACGTAAAGAGCGTTAGGCTAACACTTCTTAGGGAATTTGTGCAGGGCAGAAAAGTCCTTTAAGACAGCTACTAACGCCTAAGGCAACGCTAGTGCCTCTTTTACTAAGAGCGTAAATGCTAGGGCAAGGCACTCTAGCTTAAAGAGCTATAGGTAGCAGCAATAAGCTGCTTAGCTTCTAGAAATTGTAAACTACTAGTAGATTAAGCTTAATAGACGCGCTAAGACTCTTACAGTCTTAAAAGGGAGCAGGAATTGCTTCTAAGAACGCTTAGCGCGGTGCTAAAAATCCTACAACACTAACTAGAGCCTCTTAAAATCTTCTAGCAAAAAGACTTTACAAAAAGATGATATAAGGACCTCCTACAAGGAGCTTCTTAAGGCTAAAGAATAAGGACTAACGTAGTCTTAACGTAGGGGGTGCGGGCGTATATTACCTATAAAAAGAAGGTATAAGGACCTCCTGTGAGGAGCTCTTTAAGGCTAAAGAATAAAGACTAAGGTAGTTCTAACGTAGAGAGTGCAGGCGTACATTGCCTGTTATATAACCCCTTAAAGGCTCCTAAGCTTAAGGCACTACTCCTTTAGCCTTAGGACAATAAAGAGCTAATTATAGTTTACACTGTAATAGCAGCAGCTCTTAGAAAAGTCAATTAATTTTAAACGCATTTTAACAATCTCCTAAAGCTTCTAAAAAAATAGAAGGACCTCTACAACTACTAATATAGGACTCTATTTAGACAGGCTAGCTAAAAGGAGATTAATACTCTACTTTTAAAAGGTACCTAGAAGGAAGAGGAGATTCTAGAGAACTCTAAGCCTTTCCATCTTAAATAGGTATTTACTTACAAGCTTAATAAAAACAGCTACTTTCTTAAATACAAAGCACGTCTTATAGTAAGAGGAGACCTTAAAGTAAAAGACTTAATACACTTAACGTACGCGGCGACACTAGCCGCGCAATCCTTTAAGCTCACAATTGTAATTACAGCTAAGTTTAACATAGAGATACAGCAACTTAATATAGTAGGCGCGTTCCTCAACGTAAATATTAGTAAAGGAACAATAGTCCTATGCGACCTACTAGATGGTTATAAGTGACTAAGCAAGTGCGTTAAGCTTAAAAGAGCCTTGTACGGCCTACAAGACTCGCTATTATTATAGTATAATAAGTTCTTAAGCACACTAAAGAAGCTTAGCCTATAGGCCTTAGCTAAGGAGCTGTGCCTTTTCTTTACTAAGGATTGCGCGCTCCTCCTAATATTCTATGTAGACGATATACTTCTTATGTATTATTAAACTCACTAAACTAGAGCCTACAAGCTCCTTGAATCTATTAAAGACACCTACAAGGTTAAGGATAAAGCAAAGGCAAGCTAGTTTCTAGGGATAAGGATTGTGAGAGATCGTGAGAAGCGCACAATATTGCTACTACACAACACCTATATTAACAAAGTCGCTAAAAGGTTTAATTTAGACGCCCTTAGCAGGTTCCCTTAAACTCCTTTGCCCTTAGAGGAGCTAGTCAAAAATCTAGAAGAGGCCCTAAAGCCTTAAATTAAGGCCTACTAAGAGCGTGTTAGCAGCGCGCTGTACACAGCTGTTATGCTGCGTCCTAACACTGCCTACGCAGTTTTGAAGCTCTTTTACTTTCTTACTAACCCTTTAGAAGCTTATATAAAGGCTGTAGATTATCTTATACAATACCTCTACTATACGAGGCATAAGGGAATCACGTACGTCGATAATAATAGTAAGAAGCTTACTATATATAGAGACGCGTCTTTTGCAGATAATTTAGAGACTTGTTAGTCTTCTTAAGGCTACATTATTATGCTCTTTAGAGGTCTAATTGTTTAGAAAGCAGCTTATTAAGCTACAGTAACAACCTTAATAATAGAAACTAAGCTTCTTGCATTAGAGCAGGTAGCAAAAAAATCTATAGCGCTTAAAAGACTATTTAAAGAGCTTAAGCTTGTAGTCTTAGAAGCCTAGAGGATCTTCTATAACAACTAGCAAATAATACGCCTAGTTGTTAGAGAGCGAGAAAGAATTACTACTAAGCTCTAACATGTTAATATACAAAACATATAGCTCCGCTAGGAGCACGCTAAAGGCTTGTTTTAGATTAAGTATTTATAAGTCTGTTAGCGAGCATCTTGCTTAATTCTACGTAGATTACCTTAATCAATTTGTTCTAAGCTTCTTGCCTAAGCTAATAGTGCCTAAGCTAATAGTTGTAGATATTAACATGCTGTAGCTTCGTAGTTAACTAGGAAATCTCTTCTAAAATTAATTAGATTATCTGCAGGTTATCGCACTGTATAGTAATTATATAGTGAATTATCTAAACTTAGAGCTTAGTAAGCAGCATCTAAATAAATATAGCTTCCTTTGCTACTTGTAAGAGCGTGAGTAGTTTAGCTTTAGTTGTTAAGGTAGTAACTATATTTTACTTGTTTGCTTTCTAAGCTATTAGTCTGCTAAATAGCTTAATTATTCATCTTTTGTAAGCTTTTGCAATTAAGTATATTATTAGCAAAAGAGGCGTTACTTGCAACAACTAGGTAATTGTCTCTACTAAATTGGAGTGCGAGCGTTCGTGTATAGTTAAGGTATAGGAGTACGCGATTAGCTGCTAGCTAATAATTAGGGCTAGGGTTTGTAAGAAATTATGCTAGGCGTGATACTGTAAAGGCCGTATTAGCTCTTGTGTTGACTGCTGCGAATAGGAGTAATCTAATCTTTTGTTAGTAGAGGTTAATTTCCCTAGGGGTTGCGTTGCCTTCTCAGGGCAGTAGTTTAGCCTTAATTATTAGGATATTACTCTTAATTAAGCAATCGCTCACTAGTTAGTTAATCTTCTTAATATATGCTAATTAGGAGATCTAGATCTTGCGCTGTGATTAATCCCTAATCAACTCCATGCCCAAAAACTAATGCAGATCGTCTCCTCTAGTTATACAGTACTTTATTCTAATTTCTTTTATAGCTGCTTGCGCATCTAATCTATAGTTCTTGCTATATATTGCGATAATATTATTAACATAGAAGAACATAAAGATCCCTTAATAGATTATGCAGCATAGCTTATGTAGAACGGCAGTAAATCTACATCTTTAGAGATAGGTAGTAAAGTCCCTTTGCTAGAGTAGAGGCAATATCTGCAGGCCGTACAAAGCTTTGTTAAGCTTTAGAATTATTCTCTTCCTTACGTATCTACGCGGCATTCTTATGTTTATAACTTAATTAATTAGTGCGTGTATAAAGGCGTTAGTGACGTTGTACTGCTTAAGCTTAAGGTTAAATTAGGCAGTAATTATAAGTGCTATTTAGAAGGATTAACCTGCTAACGTAGCAGCGTAAGTTTCTTAAGCAGTAACGTTGCGCTGTTAATTACCTTATACAACTAAGCGCGCTTTGCACTTAACAAACTAATAATTCTTATTAATCTTGTAGGTATATACTTACATAAACTCTAGTATCTAGGTGTCTTTTAGTTGTGCGTCTTGCGTTAGGACTTCTAACTATAAGTTTAAATGCCTGTAGCTTGCGAAGTAATCCTCTTTAGCCTTTTTAAACAGCTAGTAGAATATGTAATTCTTCTTTAGTTAGTTTAGACTTAGCGCTAGCGGAAGCTTGCTTAGACAACGCATCTAGTTATAACTTTAACTCTTAAGTAATTAATTAACTGCCGCGCTATTAAGTTTCTTATTGTTTAATTATTAAACTTTTCCTGCTCTTGCACCTGCTATAAACGCTAAAGCCTATAGGTCTATCTAGTTTTTCTAGAGGGACTTACTAACAGAACTTAATCCTATATTAGCACTACGTAGAATAGGACACTTGCTGCTGCTAGTACTTAAGGGGTAATTAGGTCTAGGGTTTAATAGCTGCGCAAGGGCGACGTTCTAACTCTTAATATTACTAGGATTATCTATACGCCTAATGCTCTCTGCTGTTATAAGATTGGTTAAGAGGGCAACTAGTAAAGGCGTTAGCAGGGGTAAGAGATAAGCTTCTTAAACCTTTCTTCCGCGTTACTTATATTAATTATGTGTTTCTTTATATATAGGTTTTTTATTAAAGGACTTATCTTTAAAAAAAATTGTATCTCTTCTTAGTTATTTGTTATCTCTAGGGGAAGCTCTACAGTCTTAATCTATGCCTTAATCTTTTTAAGGGTGCTATGCAATAGGTTATCTATAACATCCTTCTTATCTCTAGTAAAGATTAACTCTTTATTAAATACTACATTGCGTGTAGTAATTACCTGAGCTATTGTTAGCACCTATACACGGTAAATGTTTGTGGATTAATATCTAACTAGGTATCTAATCTATGCCTTAGAATTAAGCTGCTGTAGTTTACGCTTGCCGCGCTTTATATTATCTGTTATTGTAAACGCCTTGCACCTGTATGCTTGTAGGTGTCCTTAGTGTAGCTTGCGTAGTAAAGTAACAATTCTATTTTTATATGCGTTATGCGTAATGAACTCTTAATATAGTAATCTCTATTAATTTGCGTATTAGGGCGTTTAATTATAAAGATATACTGCTAATTAAGTAATCTTAGGCGCTAGTAGCTACAGTAAGTTAGCATTAAGTTGTATTGCTTATGCTTTATCCTTAATTACACTTTTTAAACATTCTGCTCCACCGTTCTGTGCTGAGGTATTAGGAGCAGAAGGCTTAAAACGCATACCTTAGGACTCTACCTACTAAGCAACTTCTAGTTTAACTGTAACAATCTTATTATTAGTTTTAATAACCTTTATTATAATATTAAATTAGGTCTTTATAAGGCTTATAAAGAACTTTAAGGACTTAATAATTATCTACGCTGTTTAATTGTCCTTAAAGTAGTAGTCCTACATAAATCTAGTAACTTAATCTGTAATTAGTATTTAGCTTCTTTTCTTAGTTAAGCTGTCAACCCTATAATTATAAAAGTTAAGGGAGATACGTTTTTTTAGAGACTTATCAATCCTGCGCAGTGTGCGGTAGATTAGCCTTTTAGCTTTCACTCGTCTATAGGCGTTGTATGCTACTATAAGCACTCTAGTAATCCTTACCCCCTTAGATTGTTGTACGAGGTGCTTAAGCGCACTTAGTCCTAGATAACCTATTCTTTTATGCTATATAAGCGCTCGTGCTTGCTGTCTTTAATTATATCGCGGCTTAACTGCCCTAGAGGCTATTATTACGTAATTAGTAATTAGGTTTGCTTTAAGCACCTACTGTCTATATAACTTACTAAGGTTAGTGATTAGATTGTAAGTAAGCAATTGTTAAAGGACTGTTAGATTATGTTTAGTATCCTACTACAAGCCCTGTAAACAGAGTATCCTAAACAAGATAAAATTACAGAGTAAATTAGGGTAGTATGCTACGTCTTTTAGGTGTAGTTAGCTTTAAGTCCTGCCACTAGCTACTGTTAAAGTAACTAATCTATATGCCTTAATCTATACTTGTAAGTTACCCGCCTATAGGAAGTCTCCTTGCCTTGCTAATTAGGTTTTAATAAATTGACTAGTATTATTAGAGACGTGATAGGTTAATCTAGAGTCTAGGATCTATAATTGTCGCAAAGGATATGTATCCTAGATTACTTTAAATAAGGCCTTAATAAACGTATAGTTAATCTCTCTAATCTTCTAACTATATAGTTTGTTATTATGCTTAACTATAGGCGTTGCTGTGTGTAACTTCTTAATAGCAGGTCTTTAAGATTATAATTACTGCTTAGAGTTGTAAATTGTTTCTTGCATAGATAGGCTATTGTTAATACGCAATTAGACTGAATCTATCTTATCTTGTTAGGGTTGCCACTAGTCTAGCGCGTTGCTAGGGTGCGCGTACTAGCAATCCTTAAGCCTATATCTTATATTATAAGCTTCGCATTTGCTTGCAGTGTATTAGATATTATTTAATTAAGTATTCTTAATAGGTTTCTAATTTTAGCGCTGTTTGCGCTTCTGCCTAGAATTGTCTAATTTGTCCTTATTAAGTATTAGTAATTTAGCTCCTATAGCTATTCTAAAGAACGCTTTGGTTAATTTCGCTTTAGATAGGTAGAAGAGCTACATGTAATCTTAATAGTCGCGGATTATATCTTTGACTGTAATTGAAGGACTCTTTAATCTATAAGATACAAAGAATATAGTCTATTATTCTAAGTGCTTTACTGTAGCTTAGGTAAAGTCCTCCTTCACGTACGCGTCTAGTTAGCACTTAGGTATTCTAATAGCTTTACCCTTAGTTATAGCGTGATTAACTTTAGTAAGCCATGTCTCCTATAAGTTAATTACTCTAGGAGGCTTTATCGCAGTCTTGTACTGCTCTTAAGCTTCCTTAATCTTATCTTTGGCGTTAATGCCTATAGTAGCTATTAGATTAGCAATCTACTAACAATGTAATTGTCTTGCTTAACAGCAGTTTATATAAGTAGTTGTTAACTATACGCTGTATCTCCTATATAATCTTATTTAACGCTGCTTGCTCCCTTATGTACTTCTAATTTTCTGTCTTGTATTAATCTAGCTCTAACTTATAGATCTCTAGATCCTCTTTGTATAAGGCTCTCACGTTCGTTAATAGGTCCGCGGGCCGTGTAGGTATAAAGGGCAGTATAAGTGCGCTATCGCCGTAATCACCTTAGTGCAATGCGGCGTGCGCGTTAATTGCCTATTGCAACGCTTAATAGTCGCTCGGTTAAGGCATTTAGGGTACCTCTAGTTTACTTATAGGTTTAATTGTAAGGTTTAGATTAATCTTCTCCTACACGCGTAAAGAGTTAGCGCGCGTCTTAATCTATTAGATCCATTTGATCTAGTTTGTGTGATTAGTGAGGATCACGGAGGAGTCTCGTAGAGATAGGGTATTTATCCTTTTAATAGCTTGTATAGTTTCGTAGTTTGTTAATTATTAAACCTCGTTTAGTTAAGGCAGTAAGACTCTTAATTGTCAGATATTATAGGTTAGGTAATACTGATAAGATAATGATAATATAAGTAATAATAGGTTAATAGTATTAATAATTAATTGTTAGTGTTCTGTCTGTAGATTGTATATGCTCCAAGTGCCCTTTTTATAATCAGGATTCTGTGTGGGCCTTGGCGGCGCTAGCGCGTTTAGCATCCTTTAGCGCCACCCCCTGATCACCCTTGCAGACCCCTTCTCCAATCTCACCGACCTCCTGATCAACCGCGCTGATGTCCCAAATTTGACAACAGGGCACGTTGCAATACATACTAAGTGCGCCCTAGCAACTAGGAGTTGCTACTAGAGTCTTACCCCCGCAGGCAGTCTTAACTAAGGTTTTAACCTTGCCTACACGCCCCCTAGACGTGCGGGCTAGTGCTGTACCTAAAGCAGCACTAGTTAACTGTGCGTAAGAAGCGCAAGGTAAAAGCGGCTGCGCTACTAGTAAGGGCGGCAAAGGCAAGGGCGAGGGCGGCGCGATAGCGGCGCGCGCAGAGGCGCGGGCAGTAGCGCGGGCAGTAGCAGCCTTTTATAGTTTTAACTTCTGTATAAAGTTAGTAACTAAACAAAAAAAATGCTAAAATAGAGCTAGAAGCTGCGCAGGGGTAAGAAGTAGCGCGCGCAATAGTCTAAAAAACTATATAAAAGTATAGTGAAAACTACACAAGCAATGAATATTGCTTTTAAAAGATTTAGGCAAGTTGTAGAGTAATACTTACAGCAGCTATAGTAGTGTTAGGTACTAAGCTTAAGAGGCTTAAAAATTTGTTATTATTGTTATTGCGTCTTGCGTTAAGCTGCACATGCGCAGCGCGTTGCGCGGTGCGTAAGGACTATATAGAGCTCTGTACAGGTAACTAAGGTCTTAGTTACCTAGGGGGTGTGTTGCATATATAACGTACTATCCTTAAGGCCAAAGGCGCACTTAAGCATTAGGCCTAGGCGCCTGTTAGCTTACGCGTATTAGGCCTAGGCGCCTGTTAGCTTACGTGCTAGGCTCGCGCTAGTTAACCGCATATTAGAGTTTTTACACCAAGCTTAGGAGCTTACTCCTAAGCTCTACAGGATACGTAGCAAACTTAGAGGTAATCCCTCTGAGTTTTACAGCAGCCTTTCTAGGTTGGGACTATTTCCTTTGTATATATAGCGCGTCTTAGACGTAGGTAGAAAGGCAGAATCAACTATTAGGTTCTCCTAAACTATTGTTACTAGCTCCTTGTTCTCCACAATTCTCCTTACAGATAGAATCTTAATACAGGAACAAACAGGTTACTTGCCGTACTAGCTAGTTATAGGGTAGAACCTAGTGCTTCCTATTGAACTCGCGCTACCTACATGGCAAATGCTTCTATTTAGGGAAGTAAAGGACCGCGCACAGCTGCTTGCAATTTAAGCAATACAGCTAGATCTCAGAGATTAGTTTACAAAGAATGCTATTGCTTGTACTAACTAGATAAAAGCTGCAAAGAAGGAATACTAGGATAATACTAAAGAAATACAACATAAGGATATAAAGCTAGGTGACTTAGTTCTTCTATAGAACTCTGTTTAAGAAATTGACTTGTTACGAGACTGCAAGCTAGACATAAGATAGTTAGGCCTATACTTTATTTATAAAGCTAGACTTAATAGAGGAACCTATTATCTTAAGGACCTCGATGGTACACGCTTCCCTCACACAACACCTAGATAGTAATTAAAGCCGTTTAGACAGAGGCTCGTTTAGTATTTTATTAAGAAAGATTAAGGTAACATCAAGTTATAGGATCCTGATTAGTAGGGACGGACTAGCCCTATAGTGGACATTCCTATCTCGCCGGACTCGCCTAAGCTACATACTAAACTACAACTACCTATACCTCCTATAATAAGTAATAATCTTTGTTCTTAAGTTGTTATTACTAAACGTCTTATAGAAGAGGAGTGTTATGTATACAGACAAGACTTTAAAAGCTTAGACTCTAACTTAGATACTACTACACTAGACAACTAATAGGCTATAGAACGGCCTATATTTTTAGGAAGGGGAGGGGATACTATGCTAGTAGTACTTATTTTTACCTTTAGCTACTCGTTTATTAATTTCCTATGTAAAATTTAGGTACAAGCCACCTATCTTACAAACTAGGTGCTTACTGCTATACTAATACTTTACTTAATTTCACGCACTCTTAGGGCAACAGCTAATTACAACAACTATTTTAATTGCGAAACCTGCTTATTTTAGCGCGATTTAGACCCTGTTTACCTCTACTGCTACCTGCTAGCCAGCAGGATACCGCTACTACACATAAACTAGAACTACAACCCTGCTAACTATCTAACTTTCTTTCTACACAAACTTTACTACCATTTATTAAGGCAGTTACCTTCTAGGACAATAGTTATAATAGTATGTCCTCCCTCTTAAACTAGCAGCGGCCGAAGACAATATTCAACTCACCTTAGCTAACCTGCTTAGAGAATACTTCTAGCGTTGTAAGACAAGGCTAAGGGCAAGCAGCTACAGCAGCAACTGCCGCAAACACTAGGACTATTAAAAGTTTTTAACAACCTTAGAATTATCGCTAAGAAGGAAGGCTACGTCGCGGACTAAATCCTTAAGGTCGTACAGCATTAAGACAAGGGACTAAAGCTCGCAAAACTTAGCAACAACATTAAAGTTATTAATATCTAGACTCTAGTTAACAAGCCTTTTAAACGCGCTAAGACAGCAATATATCATTATAGATTGTTAGTTTAACAACATTTTCTACTAATTTTACCTAATCTTTAAGGTTGTTCTAGGAGTAGGTAACCTTTATGCTTAGCTCCTTAGACTTATAGACGAATATAGTAGTGTTAAAAGTTTCTAGGAACACTATTTTATTATTAGTGCAGCATCTTTAACGCGGGATAAGAGGGCTCAAGAACTAAGCAAGGCTATTGCATTAGTAAAGAAGCTAGCTTTAGAATTCGTCTAAGAATGCGTTAGCATCGACATGCCTTATACGTTACTTAGTTACTAAGGATTAACTAATATAGCCTTTGTGTTAAGGCGTATTATGTATAGATCATAAAAATGCTGCTTATTTGTTTAACGCTATAGCAGCGCACCGCATTAACTCTAAAAACTAAGATAAAGAATAATATGTGTTAACAGCTAACTAGGCAACAGTAAAACTGCTATGCAAGAATATTTACACTTTTATTAATTAGAATAACCCTTACAACTAAGCACCCTATCTAGACATTAATAAGCAAGAGGCAAAGGAGCTCTGTAATATCTGCGCTAAGCCGCAAGTCTAGAAAAAGAATAGTAAATTTAACTTATAGAAGCTACGTCCTAATGCTAGGGCGAAGAGTAAGCAAGGTAAGCCTAATCCTCTCCATATATTCTAGCAGATTTTTTTTTAGTTTATAGCTAAATCTAAGGACCCTGAAACTAGCCTAGTCTACTCCGCACATAGCGTTTCTAGTAATCAGTATAGGCCGCTTAGTGTAAAGACGCATCTAATATATAGTGTAGTTATCTCTATAACTACAGAGCTAGGAAAGACCCTAAACAAGGCTTAAGCTATTAATTGCTATAGTAATCTTATAGCATTTAAGACTCGCTCTCTAAGGGGTCGTAGTCTGATAGTTATAACTAAGAATCTAAGGCAATTAACAGGGATGTTAGCTAGTTAAGGGCTAGACTAATACTTAGCAATTAAGTTGCATAAGTTTTAGAATAGAATAATAGTTATACGACAAAGGCGCGATGCTGCCAACATCTAGGCAAGTTAAGTTAGGACTAAGGCTAGTAGCTAACAAGTCCCTGCACTACTACCTTTACTAAGCTCTTATGCTCTAAAAGCAACACTAGCTTACTAACAAGCAGCTACCTAATTAGATACTAACTTTAATAATGCTACCTATGTAGACAAAGAGCCGGATACCCTTAATTAGGAACAGAAGATCCTCTAGGCAGAGTGTTATTGCAAGAATCCTACCTTAGCTTTCTTTAAGCTGCTTAAGCGAGCCTACACAAAGAAGCTAATTACTAATCTTAACTATATTAAGGATATTAAGGAATAGTATTATAAAGTTAACATTAGACAACAGCCTAGCTCTAATAACCTATTGTATAAGCAAGTATACTTTATCTATAAGCGCACTATAGTAAGTGTTATAAGTTTGTTTAAAAGGGCGATGCTATCTAATATGCTTAATAAGTGTCTGCTCTTACTATGCGTAGGACAGAGCTGCTAGCAAGAATTCTAATCTAACCCTGTTATTTTAAAGCTTTTTACTAGTAAGTATTGCTTAGCTAAGCAGGATAAGGACCTGCTAAGCTACCACTATTAACCTTCCAAACTCTATCTCTACCCCCTCTCTACTTAAGATAAGATTATTAATACTATAGAGTTTTAACTACAAGTAGAAGAGTTCTAGCGCACTAAAAGCATTGTTACTAACGCCTGCACTTAGCTGTTTAAGGACAGCTAGGTTAAGGATATTATTTTTAAAACTTTTAAGATGTATTGCTTCTATTTGCGACGCATAAACAGGAAGCTAAACCTTAGATAGCTACGCAACATGTACTACTTACTTATCTAGCAGGCTAAACGCACTAACTTAGGATACTAGTTCTAATACGCTATGCTCTGCAAGGAACACACTCTAATTTTCTATCCCTACTACACTAAGTACGCTAAGAAGGGTAATTAAACTTACTTTAAGCACATAAACTTTAACCTTAAGCAAGTAATAACTAAAAGCTTTAGTACTAAAATAATTTGAGACAGTGTGTTGTTTAATAATAAGGATAAGAACAACTACACTAAGATGCTAATAGGATTTTACAATTATGTGCTAGAATACTTAAAGTAGCGCAAAGACGTAGGCGTTAAATTGTTAAATAGTCTTATTAAAGAGTAAGAGGACAAGGCTAACTAGCTAGAAAGCATATAAAAGCTAGCCCCTAACGCTTGCTAGATAAAGTAAATCTATAAAAGAAAACAAGTTTAAATTTTGTTGCTTCTACTACCTTGAAGATTAACTAGTCTAACTACTTACAATTGCTGTACTATTCTCTCTTAGTTTGTTATAGTCTGTAATAGTGTAATAGAGGTACCTGCTATAGGAACTTATAAGGAGATTTGTAAGTCTTATTATAACCTTACTACTGCTCCTTATACTCCCTCTAGCTATCCTAACAAGTTTAGAGGAATTAATTAGCTATTCCTAGTAGATGTTTATATTAAGTATAAGTCTTAGATCTAGAAGGCCCTTATTAGACAGGCTAAGTAGGGTAATCCTCTAGTTTGTAAGGAGCTAAACAATATGCTATAAAACGCTAACAAGGAGTAGATTAATAACTATATTAAAGACTACTATATTTATATTCTATAACAAATTATTAACCTATAGCCTGTAGTTTAAGAATTAAAGAAGGACGCTTTTTGTGCTAATTTAGTTTAAAGATACTCTAATTACTTGTACTTTACTAACTATAGACAAAACCCTCCTTATACAACAAAGGACTAAAATAAGTAAGATACTGATTTCTTTTAAGCTAATTCTCTGTAACGTCTCTAGGAGGAGCTTAGCCTAGAGGCTAATAAGCGCTAAGTTTTCTAGAATAGCAAAGACCCTACTATGCTCTCCTCTACGCAACGCCTACTTAGCGTTTGCTCTTAATTAGGTACAGTTATCTCTAATAACGTCTTAGTACCTACTACTCTAACTAGGCAGCCTTGTTATAGTTATCTTTACTTAATATTAGAATCTTAAGCGCCTGCTACCCCTGTCCCTGCTCCTACTACTGCGCCTGCGCCTAGGCCACGCGCTTTAACTACTACTTAAGAACCTTGCTAAAGTAAGCGCTTAAAGAAGTAAAGAGAGGTGTTTAGAATAAATATAAAGTAATTAAGTTATGTTTTCTTTGTTTTATTTTCTTTGTTTTGCTGTTTTTTCTTCTGCTAAGTAGGTCGCTTAATAGGGCCAAGCTCGCAGGAAGGGGAGGTATGTGCCAGTGTATAGGGTAATACCCTGCTGCTTTCTAGGTTAGTGTTCAACCACCTGATCTGAAGGTATATAGCTCGTTTCAGGGATTGAAACGAGCGAGGATCATTAAACATTCAACATCCAACATCTATCCTTTACTCTAGAACTTAACTCTTGTACTGCTCTTAGACATATACAACCTATAATAAGATTGTTATCTTACTACCCTTGTTCTCGCATGACCTGACCACCAGTGATCTCTTGCCCTCGTAGTAGTATGTCTTCATACACTCCAACACCCGTACAATATAAGACTGCCTCTATTTTGCTAGATAGTTTACTGCCTCTATTTCACTAGACAGACTTTAACTTAGCATTTAATAACGCATTCTGTTGTTTTATTAGTAGGTTTTGTTTTTCTTTATTGTTGTTAGTGCTAACTTAGGTAACATCGTCTTTAACGTAGTCTGTAATAAAGGATAGTGCTAACCTCCTAAAAGTATGTCTAGTAATAATTTCAAGAGTATATCTAGTAGTAGTCTTAAAGATTCTATGCTTTTTTAAAATTATTATTTTGTTCTTATAATAATCGTGCACCAGTTCCTTTGTGCACTAAGTAGTAGAGTATATTCCTATAGGCTTTGCTATTTGTACAGGTGTTAGAGTGTATAAAGACATACTACTACTAGGGCAAGAGATCACTGGTGGTCAGGTCATGCGAGAACAAGGGTAGTAAGATAACAATCTTATTATAGGTTGTATATGTCTAAGAGCAGTACAAGAGTTGAGTTGTAGAGAAGAGGTAGATGATGGATAATCCTCCTCGCTCGTTTCGATCCCCGAAACGAGCTATATACCTTTAGATCAGGTGGTTGAGCACTAACCTAGTGAGCAGCAGGGTATCACCCTGTGCACCGGCACAATAGCAGTAGAGACTAGCCAAGCAACCACGCCACGCCTAGAAAGCCATACCCCAGAACAACCAGCAAGACCTACCCATAATCGCACTAGGAGCAACTTTTCTCCTTTTATTAGATCTATACCTTAATACCCTATAGGAAATATAACGCCTAAGGCTAAATTGCTAGAAACCTAGTAGTTCAAGCAGCTAATTTAGCTGAATATAACCTAACTTAGTAAACTAGTCTGCTAGATTTAGTAGAAGTGTTTAGAGACTATGCAGAAAACGGCAGAGTTAACAGGAAGAACACTGCTGTACTAGAAGATTGAATCTCCTCGCTCTCAAACATCTTAAGAGAACTTAGAGAGAAGGGTAGACGCCTAGAAAAGTCTTTTCTAAATCAACCAACTACAAACTAACTAACTACGAACTTACTAACTACAAACTAACCTCCTCTAGCCCTAGCTACCTACGCTACAGTAGCTAGTAACAATAACTAACCCTAGATTAACGTTTAAAAAGAGAAGACAACTTAAAAGACTAGCCTAAAAGATTATCAACTAGTCCTTGTTAATAAGACGCCAACGGCCTTTAACGCCCTAAAGCTTAGAGAAGCTTTTAACTAAGCCTTTGCTACTAAAGGAGGAGTCTAATCTCCTGTAGTAGCTTTGATTACGCTCTCCTCTAAAGGCAATAGGGTAATAACAACTACACCTGCCTTTACTGCCAAATACCTTCTAGAAAACTAAGCTATATAGGAGGATATCACAACCTTTCAAACCGCACAACCTATTATACCATAGTTTAAAGTAGTTATCTATAAACTACTAACAAACCATAGTCTCAACGTTATTAAAGAAGAAATTAAGACCTTTTATAAAGGCTTATATGTTATAGGCAATCCCTTTTAGCTTACTCCTAAGGCTAAAACAGAAAACTAGAACTTTAGATCAATATGCGTTGCCTTTGCTACAGAGGAAGAAGCCTAAAGGGCTATTAGAGGAAAGCTCTATATTTTAGGAGAAAGCCTTTGAGCAGATAAGCTTAGAGTTATAAGAAACTTAACTCTAGAGCAACAATGTAATAGGTGCCAAGGCTTTAGTCATAACAAGGCTAGGTGCTAAAAATAGCCTGCCAGCTCTATAGTAAGCCTTACCACACAAGCTAACACAGGTGTAAGATTTGCCCTACTAAAGGAAAGTCGTGTGTCCACACTATATACAAGTGTGTAAACTGCAACTAATCTTTCGCAGCAAACAACCTAAACTGCGATTTTATCGCAGCAAGAGCTAGGCCTTAGCTTATACTAAGTGCTTTATCTTTTTTTTTCCTATCGTCTCCGCAAGCCCTGTTACTACCTATACACTAGGCCACGAGCCTTACCTGCATTTAGATGGACCTCTCCTTGTAATTAAATAAACCTCAGATAAAAACTACGTAGATACTTGTAGGTCCTAAACCTACGCGTCTTATATAGCCCTTCAGGCTGAGAAAGGACGTTAAACTGCAATAAAAAAAATGTGTAGGTCGGTATATTGGGTAGGTATATTGGGTCGGTATATAGAGTTGGTATGGATGGATTTCGGTGTAGGTAGATAGCTAGGAGCACTAGCTATCAATTCCAATGTGTAGGTCGGTATAGGAGGTCGGTATACCGAGTCGGTATAGGATTTCGAGTAATAGGTAGCTAGGTAGATAAATCTATTAGTTCACTACGCTAATAAATCTATCTACCTAAGTAGAAAACTGTTGCTTTGTCGAGTAGGGGTTGAATGGCCTTTAATCAAACTCCAAAATTAGCTTACGCACAGACCACTCGCAGAGTTTATGATAGTTAACTATATTGTTTTTCTACAAACGGCCAGCGCGCGCGCTACAACACTTGCACTAAGAAAACAGGTGTTAGAAACTAATTTTAGGAAGGCGTTTAAGATAGTTGAGACGAGAAAAAGGCTACTCTAGACCTTTTTCTCGCCTCGAAAAGTTGGTGTTCAATGTTTACGACTAGCACAAGACTTGCACTTGTGTTAACTAGTGTAGTGTGCTTTGCTGCAAATTTGGCAGGCTAATTTTAAGCATCTAACTTCTAGTTAGCTAAATCCTTAGCATTTAGTGCATTGTTTTGCAATATTAACAACTTGCAGTTTCTCTGCTCTAAGGCTTTGCCCTAAGATATAGAGTTTTCCTCTAATAGCTTTTTAGACTTCCTCCTCTGTAGCAAAGGCTACGCATGCTAAGTTAAAGTTCTAGTTTTCTCTTTTATCCTTAGGCGTAAGCTAAAAAGGATTGCCTATAACCTTTAGGCCTTTGTTAAAAATTTTGATTTCTTCTTTAATAACCTCTAGACTGTGGTTTGTAGGAAGCTTGTGGATAACAACCTTAACTACGGCGTGATAAGCTAGGCGGCTTTAAAGGTTATAATATTTTGCTATATAGCCTAATTCTCTAACAGGTATTTTGCCTTAAAGGTAGGTGTAGTTGTGACTATTTTGTTTCTCTTAAAGGATAATGTGATTAAGGCAACTACAGGCGATTGTACTCCTCTTATCGTTGCAAAGGCGTTGTTGAAGGCATTTCTAAGTTTAAAGGCATTAAATGCAGCTATGGTTTCGCTAACTAGAACCAGCTGGCGATCTTTTAGGCTAGTAACCTTTAGTTTTTATGTCTTTTAGATATTAGTTTATAGTTAATCTTTGTTGTTACCTGTAATAGTAGCGAAGGTAGCTGCAGTCCTAATAGGCGTGTTCTAGATAGGCATGTTTGTTGTAAGTTTCTTAATACGTCTAATTTTCTCCCTTAACTCTCTTAAGACGTTTTTTTTTATTGTAGTTTAACGTCCTTTCTCAGCCTGAAAGGCTATATAAGACGTGTAGGTTTAGGACCTACAGGTATCTACGTAGTGTTTTCTAATATACTGTATGATTTATTTACAAGGAGGGGTTCGTCTAAATAAAGGTGAGGCTCGTAGCCTAGGGTAGTTTTAACGAGTATCTTTCTTAATCTATTGTTGTGTAAGAAGTATGTAGAGCTAGTATGCTAGTCTAGTTATCTCTTTTACTTCTTATACGTTGTTGTAGGCTATGCTAGTGTGCCGGTGCACAGGGTGATACCCTGCTGCTCACTAGGTTAGTGCTCTACCACCTGATCTAAAGGTATATAGCTTGTTTTGGGGATCGAAACGAGCGAGGGACATCGATCATCCTTATCCTCCACTCTAGAACTCAACTCTGGTACTTCTCCTTAATAGCCAACCTATAATAAGATCTTTATTTTACCACCCTTGTTCTCACATGACCTAGCCACTAGTAATCTCCTGCTCTTGTAGTAGTATATCTTTATACACTCTAACACCTGTATAAATAGCAAAGCCTATAAAGACATACTCTACTACTTAGTGCACGAAGGAACTAGTGCACGATTATTGTAAGAATAATATAATAATCTTACGTAAGCACAGAATTCTTCAAATTACTACTAGACATATCCTTAGGATTACTACTAGATACACTCTTAGGATTTTTACTAGACTTACTTTTAGGGGGTTAGCATTATCCCTTATTATAGACTACGTTAAGGATAATGTTACCTAAGTTAGCACTGACAACAATATAGAAAAACAAAACCTACTAATAAACAACAGAATGCGTTATTAAATGCTAAGTTAAAGTCTGTCTAGCGAAATAGAGGCGGCAAACTGTTTAGCAAAATAGAGGCAGTCTTACATATGTTCTAAACGCTGATTTAAAGTCTACCTAGCAAGATAAAGGAAGTAACTTGTCTAGCGAAATAGAGACGGTGATACATGCGTAAAGAAATGCCAAGCTAAGGTGCTATCTAGCGAAATAGAGATAGCACTAAAAGCTTACACATAAGTACTAGCTTTAAGTATAAATCTAAGCCTACCTGGCGAAATAAGAGGTACCTAAGAGGCGAGGATTTATACACACACACCTAAACAAACATATACTATAAAGACTTAAAAAGAGATACTAATTTTTTTAAAGACTATACCTTATTTATTTCTTTACTAACGATTGTTAACTATCTGTATAAAGAACTTATACAAGTCCTACTGTACCTTAGATATTAAAAAGGGATTAGAAGTTAAGTTAAGGGCAGGAAGGCGCAACGCTTCCTCCCTCTAGACCTACTACTGCTAGCCCTAATCTACTATTAACTCTATTAAGTTTAGTAATTAACACTATAGCTACACCTACGCACAACTTAGTGTTGACTATAATTTAACTAAGACATAGTATATTAGCTTTTACTAGAAAGGATGTTACAGAATTCCTAAAGAACTTTAACTAACAAGCTAATAATAAAAGCTTCTGTAATCCTTAAAAGTCTCTATTTTACTAGACTATTTCTCTAATAAAGATTAATCTCTCTTTTGTATCTTAAAGCGTTTACCTAGATATGCGGAGAAGAATTAGTCTAAGTCACAGACACACATAAAGGAGCAGTAGAAGGATAAAAATATAGCTATTAAGATAGGTAAATACTTTTACCTTTAAGCTTACATCTATTTATGCGTACAAAACTAGCCTAGCCTAGTAAAGTACTACATATACTTTACTTCTATTGCTAATGCATGCATTAAGAACAGGCAAATCCCTTAAGAAGAGGAAGGTATTCTCTTCTTCTAAGGCCTACTACGAACTAACAAAGAGGCAGTTATATACTATATGCCTTCTGCTCTAAATAGAGATAATTAGAATACATATAAATTAGAAGGAATCTATTCTTTTCTTTAGTCCTACCAAGAGAAGATAACTAGCCTAAATAAGATTTATTAGCTAGAACAAGGAGGCACTAATACTAAGATGCGCTAGATTATGCTGTTTAACTAGTGCGCAACCTTTACCCTAAAGGAAGTAAAAGAAGCAGGTATTAAGATTAGCAAAGCACATAAAATGACAAGCACGCTAGTAGATACTAACTTAGAAGTAGAGGACCTTATTAAGTCCCTAGGCAGCCTAAAGCTTAGACTATTAACTATTAACATGCTTATAGCTTATCCTACAACTAAGAAACTTTTAAAAAAACTTACTAACTATGCGTACTTTATTGCACAAGTAACTAATGCAGAATTCCCTAGCAAGAAGAATAATAGGTCTTTTATTACTAATACTTTAAAGGGACTACCGAATAAGGCAAGTGCAGCATATGTAAGCAACGTAGAGATATACCCTCTCTGTTGTATGGGTAGTATAGCAGGGCACATGCTTAAGAAGTGCGAACTATACTACGCCCTAAAATAGATAGGATAGGTTAGTTTTAACTAATATATTTCTAGCAAGAAAGGAACTTACTACTTTAGGCTACTTATAAGTGTTTAAGGGAAATCCTAGAATAGCTACTATTAAACTAAGTCTTGCTATAGTTAAAGACAAAGATCTAAGAGTTCTACAACGTTACTAATAACATACTTAATTAGCTAGCCTTTAGTGTAGTCCCTAAGAAGTTTACTAAAGGACACTCTTAACTAGGTCTAAGGTTTAAGGGGAAAAACTCTAATTTTGTAAACGTAGCAACAAGTTTAACAGGCTAAGGCTACTACAATAATGTTCTTTAGCAGTTCTAGCAATTCTAGAAACAACTATACAACCCTTCTGCTAAAGAATACGTTAAGAAGCTTAATAATATTAATGCTGCTAATATTATACTAGAAGGCAAAGATAATGCTTTGCTTAGTATCTCTAAGTTAAATGCCGCTACGCGCTTCAAAGGCAAAAGCCCTAACCTCTACTAGAATATTAATTAGGTCTAAGAGGGAGGGATAAAGAAGCAAAGAAGGCTAAGCAAGAATTTAAGCACCTAAGGAAGCAATTAAATATTACAAGAGGACTCTCCTATCCCTAACTTGCAGCCTATAGATATATAGTATCTGTAGGAAAAAGTATAGAGCAATATACTCTTTACAAGTTAGCTTTATAATATACTATTTTTAATTATTAGACTACTATAATTAGCTTAGCGAGATAAAAACATATTAGCAGATCTAAAGTACTTATAGTAAGGAAGAAAGAAGAAGGCTGTAAAGTTTATTAACGCTCTTCCTAATCTAGAGCTTAGAGAGATAGTAAAAGGATAGCTAAACCGTATTGCGACTGCCCTACTTAGACAAGAAGTCTAAGCAATCACAGTATTAAATTTTATAAGGCAAGCTAATATTTAAAAACAGCTACGCAATCTTCTTAATAACAGTGTTAATGTTGCAGATAGTTTAGGTGCTCTTAATATTATAACATGTAGGAAAAACGCTAAGCCTACAGATACTAGGTGCGCTAAATTACACTTAGCATCTTTTCTAGCCTCTAATCAGTTAAACTAGCGCACGGGCCCAGCCTATAAAATTTTACTAAATACACTACCTATTAAAAGCGCGTATTGCAATGCAATAAATTTGTATTAATTAAATACGCAAACTTGCTATAAGGTAAGTAGAAGAAGAGATTCCTAGGTAGATAAATTAGACAATATACCTACAAAGGATGTCTAAAGGGTTTAGTAAAAGAATAGGCAGGCTTTTGCTTAAACTAACTTACTAGAATGCTAGGTTACTGTAAACGGCAGCTTTTTAAAGTGCTTAATTAACACTAGAGCACAAATAAATATCCTAAAACTAAGTGCTGCAAGAGCATTGAAAATACTATATAAAATAATAGAACACAGACTAGGGCAGCTATCTCCTAGTATTACTTTAGCTAATAGCATACATAACTTGTTTATTAGGACTGCGTACAATATCCCTATATAAATAAGGACAGTTACTATTATGACTACGTTTAGGATTGTTGCTAATGTCACTAGATCCGCGATTCTAGAAGGACCTTAGTGTGTAAGCGCTAGGATATTAATTAGTACAATGCGTTTAGACAAATTACGTGCTAAGTCCTGTCTAAAGATAGTATAAGAAACGCAGTCTTTGTTGTATCTAACTCTTCTCTAAATTACCCTACGCAGACGATTAGAAATAAAGCCTCTAACAACAATTTAGATAAAGAAACGACAGGTAATATACAGTTGCATGTAATTACTAACAGAATAAGCATTAAACTGTAAGCAGCTACAGTAAAATATATACAGGAAGCTGCATAATTAGATCTAACAGCTAAATTTAGCAACTTCAACATACTATACATAGGGGGCAGTAGGAAGAATTAGATAATTTAGATAAACTAAGTGTTTACGCACGTAGTTAGGCAGTCTAAGAACTCTACAAAAAACCTTAAACTTAGTAAATTTTTAATTATATATAAGCTTAATTATTAGCAGTTGCAAAAAAGACTATTTAAGTTTACTTAATAACATAATAATCTTTACACACTATACAAGATAGTAGACAAGAAAGTTTAACCTATTAATATCTCTAAGTAAGAGGTGCCTATGGAATTTAGACAAGAGGACTAGAAGGAAAGGGTAAAAGAACAACAACTTCTAAGAATAAGTATTCGCGATTCTAATAAAGGGCCGTGCGATTATCTATTTAAACTAAGATATGCTGCTTTTCTGTAAAGGACAAGGCTTACTAAAGAATAACTTAATAAGTTACATACTAGAGACTACCTGCAGCTATTAGAAAAGGAGATATTTATACATATGCTTCTTAATTAAGAGGGAGCGCTCTCCTAGCAATTTAAGGAATTAAGAAGGATCTATCTTAATGTATGTCTACTATACAAGATACGAACAATACTACACAAAGCCTAGTAAGTGCAAGGTTTTGCTGTCTTAAAAGCCTTAGAACTGTAAGTAGTAGATATAGTTAACGTCCGCCTAAATTAAGGAATATAGGAAAGGTGTGATAGTTAATATTATAACTTATAGCACCTAGTGCCTAAGAAGGACAAAGGCGTTTAATAGATTAGCAATGCGTAGCAGATAAATGTAGTTACTATACAAGATACAAACTTACTATTAATAGTAAATAGTTTTCTAAGAGGTTTGCAGGATGCAAGATTATCTTACTTATAAATTTGTTTTTAGGATATAACTAAATCACGCTACATCTAGAAAGCAGGGACATAACAGTGTTTTAAACACCTGGAGGGCTTATATAATTATGCACTATAGTTATAGGTGCTACTAACTTAGTAGCAGTATTCTAATAAGTAATAATAAAGATTCTAAGAGACTACTAGCTTAATACTATGCTCTTTATCGACGACATTACATGTAGAGGGCTAAAAACCGATTATAGCGGAGAAGAATTAATGCTAGAAGTCTAACGTTATGTTCTTAAGCATATCTTGCAACTAGACAGGGTGCTAGCTAATATTAAACAAGCTAGAGGCACAGTGTTAGGAAAGAAGTGTTATTTTTTTATAGAAAGACTTAAGGTTGTAGGTTATAAGGTTAGCCCTTAAGGCTGTTATCCTAACTAGAAGAAAATTAAGAAGATTATAAACTAGCTACTATGCAAGAATAAAAAGGAGGTACAATTCTTTGTAGGCATATGCGTCTACTACTGTATATAGGTAAAGGACTTTACTAAGATTGCTAAACCTCTGTTTACGCTCTTATAAGACGATGTTCCTTTTAAATAAAGAGATGTATAAGACGTAGCAATGTACAAGCTAAAACAAGCTATATACAACGTACCTGTACTTGCAAACCTTAACTACGGTAACACTAAGGATTATAAGATATTCCTAATAACTAATATAAGTTAAGACAGTGCAGGAGCATGCATTAAATCGCTTAAGGAGGACAATAAGCAATACCTAGTGCGGTTTAAAAGCACACTATAGTTAGCGCAAGAGAGGCAATAGCACTCTACTAAGTTAGAATGTAAGGCTGTGCTATAGGCTCTTAAGAAATTTTTACCTACCTTTATAGTGTTTACTTTACTATAAAAACTAACGCTGCAACTCTTATTGCTTAACTAAATTATTTATCTACTTATAATCTAGGATTTATTATAAACAGGTAGATATTAACAATTCTTTTATAAAACTTTGACTTTAAGCATATACTAGGATAAAAGAATGTAGTTGCAGATGCACTATTATAGTATCTAAAGGCTAACAATTAGGAACCGCCTCTAGAAGTTAAGGAGGATTTAGAGAAGTTTTTTGATTATATAATTAGGAATGTAAATGCACTAATACTAGCAGGACAGGCAAGGGTACTCTGTTAGGAATTCTTAGCAGAATTAGAGTAACACGCTTAATTTTTAGTTAACTTTAGGACTTCTAGAAGTATAGAACTACAAGAACTTTAAGTATAGAAAAAGCGAGCTCTAAACTTCTTTGTACAAGACAGGATACTCTTTAGGAAGACATCTAGGAATATTGCGATCTAGCAGGTCGTAGATAATACTAACCTAAGAACAGCTGTAGTATAGAACGTACACTCTTAGATTAGATATAGAGAAGTTAACGTAGTATACTTTATACTTGCTTAGCAATACTAGTGGAAAGGAATATTCAAGCACGTGCGGCAAAAGCTAGTAACCTGCCTAGACTATTAACTGCAATCCTTAAAAAAGAAAGTTAATATGCTTACTAACACTTATAGTTTTGCTATTTAGAAGACTGTTGCGATTAATATAGTATACATGCCTTAGTGTTTTAGGAAGAAGTTTTTAGTTATTGCAAGAGACTATCTTAGTAGCTAGCCTAAAGTAAAAGCCTTGTTAAATAACTAGTTAAAGATAATTGCAGAGTTTATATATAAGGATATTATATATTAATAAAGCACAGCGCGCAAACCTATAGTTAATAAAGGGCCTAATTTCGCTAAAGTGGTCTTACATCTATTAAAGATGTACAGAATTAACTAAGTCTAGTTGTTAGGACACAATCCTTAAGCTATGAAAAAATTAAAGAAGGGTATAAACTTATTGTAAACGCCCTTGCAAAGCTACTAGGACCTTAAGTTAAGAACTTACTAATAGTTCTCCTTATAGACAGGATCTAGATATAGGAATAGATAGGTTACTCGCCGTACTAGCTAGTTACAGGGCAGAACCTAGTGCTTCCTATTAAACTCGCGCTACCTACCTAGCAAACGCTTCTATTTAGGGAATTAAAGGACTACGCACAGCTGCTCGCAATTTAAGTAATGTAGCTAGATATTAGAGATTAGTTTACAAAGGATGCTGTTGCTTGTACTAACTAGATAAGAGCTGCGAAGAAGGAATACTAGGATAATACTAAGGACATACAACATAAGGATATAAAGCTAGGGAACTTAGTTCTTCTATAGAACTCTGTTCAAGAAATTGATATGTTACAAGACCGTAAGCTAGATACAAGATAGTTAGGCCTATACTGTATCTCTAAAGCTAGACCTAATAGAGGAACCTATTGTCTTGAGGACCTTAATGGTACACGCTTCCTCTACACAACACCTAGATAGCGATTAAAGCTGTTTAGACAAAGACTTATTTAAGATATTATTAAGGAAGATTAAGGAAATATAAAGTTATAGGATCCTATATATTAGGAGCGAACTAGCCCTACAGTAGACATTCCTATCTCGCTAGACTTGCCTAAGCTACATATAGAACTACAACTACCTCTACCTTCTGTAACAAGTAATAGTCTTTATCCTTAAGTTGTTATTACTAAACGCTTTACAGAAGAGGAGCGTCGTGTATATAGATAAGATTTTAAAAGCTTAGACTTAGACTTAAAGGCAACTACATTAGACACCTAATAGGCTATAAGACGGCCTATACTTTTAGGAAGGGGAGGGAATACTATGCTAGTAGTACCTGCTTTTACTTTTAGCTACTTATTTACTAATTTCCTATGTAAAATTTAGACACACGCTACCTATCTTACAGATTCTAGGTATATAGTAAGCACCTAGGACGTATAGACGCGTTAAGCCTTACTGCTACACTAATACTATACTTAATTTCTTGCACTTTTAGGGCAATAGCTAATTACAATAGCTATTTTAATTGCGAAACCTGCTTATTTTAGCGTGATTTAGACCCTGTTTACCTCTACCTACTAGCCGGCAGGATACTACCACTACACATAAGCTAGAACTTCAACCCCACTAACTGTCTAACTTTCCTTCTATACAAACTTTACTACCTTTTATTAAAGTAGTTACCTTCTAGAATAACAGTTACAATAATATCTCCCCCCCTCTTAAACCAGCAGCGGCCGAAGACAATATTTAACTTACCTTATCTAACCTGCTTAGACAATACTTCTAGCGTTGTTAGACAGGGCTAAGGGCAAGCAGCTACAGCAGTAACTGCCGCAAACACTAGGACTATTAAAAGTTTTTAACAACCTTAGAGTTATTGCTAAGAAGGAAGACTACGTCGCGGACTAAATCCCTAAGGTTATATAGTATTAAGACAAGGTACTAGAGCTTGCGAAGCTTAGTAACAATATTAGAGTTATTAATATCTAAACCCTAGTTAATAAGATCCTTTTAAACGCACTAAGACAAGAACATATTATTATAAATTATTAGTTTAACAACGCTTCTTACTAATTTAACTTAATTCTTAAGGTTGTTTTAGGAGTAGGTAACCTTTGTGCTTAGCTCCCTAGACTTATAGACAAATATAGTGGTGTTAAAGGTTTCTAGGAACACTATCCTATTATTAGTACAGCATCCTTAACGCGAGACAAGAGGGCTAAAGAACTAGGCAGGGCTATTGTATTAGTAAAGAAGCTAGCTCTAGGATTTATTTAAGAATGCGTTAGCATCTACATGCCTTGTACGCTACTTAGTTACTAAGAATTAACTAATATAGCCTTTGTGTTAAGGCGTATAAATCTTAAGGATGCTGCTTATTTCCTTAACGCTGTAGTAGCGCACTGCATTAACTCTAAAAACTAAGGTAAAGAACGATACGTGTAAATAGCTAACTAGGCAATAGTAAAACTGCTATGTAAGGACATTTGCGCTTTTATTAATTAGAACAACCCTTATAACTAAGCACTATATCTAGATATTAATAAGCAAAAGGCAAAGGAGCTTTGTAAAATTAGCGCTAAGCCGCCAGTTAAGAAGGAAGATATTAAATTTAATCTACAAAAGCTACGTCCTAATGCTAGGGCTAAAAATAAGCAAGGCAAGCCTAACTCTCTTTATGTATTCTAGCAAAAGGTGTTTTAACTTATAGCTAAATCCAAAGACCTTAAAACTAGCCTAGTTTACTCTACACGCAACGTCTTAAGTAATAAGTACAAGCTGCTTAGTGTAAAGACGCATCTAATATATAGTGTAGTTATCTTTATAACTGTAGAGCTAGAAAGGTCCCTAGATAAGGCTTAAGCTATTAATCGCTATAGTAATTTTGTAACCTCTAAGACTCGCTCTTTAGGGAGTTGTAGTCTGTTAGTTATAACTAAGAATCTAAGGCAATCTACAGGAATAACAGCTAGTTAAGAGCTAGACTAATACTTAGCAATTAAGTTGTATAAGTTTTAGAACAGAATAACTGTAGTACAACAGAGGCGTAATGCTGCTAACATCTAGGCAGGACGAGTTAGGGCTAGGGATAGTAACTAACAAGTTTCTGTACTACTACCTCTACTAAGCTCTTGTGCTCTAAAAGCAACACTAGCCTACTAATAGGCAGCTACATAATGAGAAACTAACCTTAATAATGCTACTTATGTAGACAAGGAGCTAGATACCCTTAATTAGGAATAGGAGGTTCTTTAAGTAGAATGTTATTGCAAGAATCCTACTTTAGCTTTCCTTAAGCTACTTAAGTAAGCCTACGCAAAGAAGCTAATTACTAATCCTAACTATATTAAGGTTATTAAAGAATAGTACTGTAAAGTTAATATTAGATAACTGTCTAGCTGTAATAACTTGTTGTATAAGTAGGTATGCTTTATCTATAAGTATACTACTGTAAGTGTTATAGGTTTGTTTAAGAGGGCTATGCCGTCTAATATGCTTAACAAGTGTCTACTCTTACTAAACATAGGACAGAACTGCTAGCTAGAATTCCAATTAGATCCTGTAATTTTAAAGCTTTTTACTAGCAAGTATTGTCTAGCTAAGCAAGATAAGGACCTGCTAAGCTACTAATATTAACCTTCTAAACTTAATCTCTACTCCCTCCCTACTTAGGATAAGATTATTAATACTATAGAGTTTAAACTACAAGTAGAAGAGTTCTAATGCACTAGAAGCATTATTACTAACGCCTGCACCTGGCTGTTTAAGAACAGTTAGGTTAAGGATATTATTATTAAAATTTTTAAGATGTATTACTTCTACCTGCGACGCATAGACAGGAAGCTAAACCTTAGATAGCTGCGCAATATATACTACTCGCTTATTTAACAGGCTGTACGCACTAATCTAGGATACTAGTTGCAACATGCTATGCTCTGTAAGGAGCACACGTTAATTTCTTACCCCTACTACGCTAAGTACGCTAAGAAAGGCGATTAAACTTACTTTCAATATATTAACCTTAACCTTAAGTGAGCAATAACTAAAGGCCTTAGTGCTTATATAATTTAAGGTAGCGTCTCTTTAAACAATAAAAATAAAATAACTATACTATGATACTACTAGGCTTTTATAACTACGTGCTAGAGTACTTAACATAGCGTAAAGACGCAGGCATAAAATTGTTTAATAAGCTTATTAAAGGATAGGAAGACAAGACTAACTAGCTAAAGAATGTATAGAAGCTAGCTTCTAACGCTCGCTAAATAAAGCAAATCTGCAAGGAAGGACAAGTTTAAATTTTGTCTTCTTTACTACCTTATAGATCTACTAGTCTAACTACTCGCAACTGCCGTACTGTCCTCTTTTAGTTTGTTATAGTCTGTAATAGGGTAATAGAAGCGCTTGCTATAGGAACTTATAAGGAAATTTGTAAGGCTTATTACAACCTTACTACTACTCTTTATACTCCCTTAGGCTATCCTAACAAGTTTAAAAGAATTAATTAGCTATTCTCTGCTAATGTTTGTATTAAGTATAAGTCTAAGATCTAGAAGGCCCTTTTTTATTATTGTAGTTTAACGTCCTTTCTCAGCCTAAAAGGCTATATAAGACGTGTAGGTTTAGGACCTACAGGTATCTACGTAGTGTTTTCTAATATATGATTTATTTACAAGGAGGGGTTCGTCTAAATGAAGGTGAGGCTCGTAGCCTAGGGTAGTTTTAATAAGTAGCTTTCTTAGTCCTTTGTTAGGCTTAAAGCCTAAAGTAGATTTAACGAGTATCTCTCTCAGTCCTTTGTTTTGTAGAAAGTATATAGAGCTAGTATGCTAGTCTAGTTATCTCCTTTACTTCTTCTTTGTTGTTGTTGTTGTAGGCTATGCTAGCTGCCCTCTTGTATTGCTTATATGGGTACGCTAAGCAGTTCGGTATAAGGTCGATATATTAGGTCGGTATATCGAGTTAGTATAGGGATTGCGGTATAGGTAGATAGCTAGGAGTCTAGCTATCAATTCTGATGTGTAGGTCGGTATATTAGGTCGGTGTATCGAGTCGGGATAGATTTCGGATGTGTATGTCGGTATAGGAGGTTAGTATATCAAGTCAGGATGGATTTCGGATGTGTAGGTCAGTATAGGAGGTCGGTATATCAAGTCAGGATGGATTTCGGATATGTAGGTCGGTATAGGAGGTCGGTATATCGAATTGAGGGGATTTCGGATAGTAGATAGCTAGATAGATCTATTGGTTCACTACGCCAATAAATCTATCTAACTAAGTTGAAAGCCGTTGCTTTGTCAAGTAGGAGTTAAATGGCCTTCAATTGAACTCCAAAATCAGCTTACGCACAAACCACTTGCAGAGTTTTCAACAGTTAACCACTCTGTTTTTCTGCAAACGGCCAGCGCGCGCGCTACAACACCTGCACCAAGAAAACAGGTGTTGGAAACTGATTTTAGAAAGGCGTTTAAGATAGTTGAGACGAGAAAAAGGCTACGCCAGACCTTTTTCTCGCCTCGAAAAGTTGGTGTTCGATGTCTCTTAAGACGTTAGAGAGGCTTAATATCTAGTCTGCTAATATAGCTGTATTCTTCTTATTTACTCTCCCATTTTCTGTATAGTCTTTAAAGACTTCTGCTAGGTCTAAAAGACTTGTTTGCTAGGTGGGGTTGTTTTCAGCTAAATTAGCTGCTTAGATTACTAGGTTCTTAGCAATTATAAGTGCCTCTTCTACTAAGGTGGCTTTTAGTGTTTTATTCCAAATATGGTATTAAGGGATAGGTCTAATAGAAAAAGAAAAGTTACTCCTTGTTTAATTGTGTGAAGGTCTTTGTAGTTCTTTTAGATTTTGCCTTTCTTAGCAAGGCGTTGTTATACTGTCTTCCTTTATCTCTATTCGTCTCTTATTTAATCCTCCTAGGTCTCCAGAGGCAAAATTTTTTTTGTTGTCTTTTAGAGTTGTAGCAATTTCTTAGTTTAGTTAGGCTTTAATAAGCTCCTTAATCTCAATTAGCTTAAGATACCTAGGCATGTGGCCCAAGCTTTGAGGAAAACGAAAAATTTTTCTCCAAAAGGGAGGGGGCAGGTAGCTCTTCCCTGTCTAGCGCGTTAGCGCCCTCGCTGCAGGTTCTAAAAAGTCTCGCAATCGTTTCTTCGGGGTTGTTTCCCTTAGATCCGGTTGTTTCTAATTAATCTCTAGAAAAGTCGACGTTAGTGTTGTTGAGCCAAGCTACCTTGTACTGCGGGCTGTCTCTCGTATCCCCTAGGCTTATCTTTTGTCTTTTTGCTGATATTTCTCGCTTGTGGTCACCCACCTAGGTAAGCGACCACATTAAAATTGCTTACGCAGTTTGACCGAACCGGGCTCATAACTGTCGGAAACAAAATACCGACCGATCGATAGATCGCGCTCCGGCTAGAGGATACATATACTGCGACAGATTCTAATTAATTAGATTGCTAATCCTCGTTAAAGCTGTTCAAGTCTACTAGAAGATTAATAGTAAAAAGTACAAGAAGTGCTAACAGATACTTAGCTGTATAAGTCTTTGCTTAAAACATTTTGCAATACAAACTATTACATAAGTTTACTATATTTGTGGTAACACTAGAAACTAATCCTTGCTAATTCAATCATAAGAGCACTATTTATTTAGTACGCTTATGTATATACAACAATAGCAGAGGCAGACATTACATCTAGAAACTTTGCTATCTAGATAGCAAGACTACACTAAGATAGTGTTAGTAAGGCTAAAATAGAGAACACTCTTGAAGGTTCTTGCTGAGCGAACAAACTAGATAAAATAGCCACTTTAACTATAATACAAGAAGGTTTTTTATTTAAAAGGCTATCAACTTAGCCTCTAAAAACATTAAACTAGAATAAGAACAGCTATTTACTTAGCTACTAACACTACTTGCTCCACAACACCAACATCGACTTTTCTGGAAACTGCTTGGAAACAACTAGATCTAAGGGAAACGACCACGAGGAATCGATTGCAACTATTTTTAAAGCCTGCAGCCAGGGCGCTGTAGTGCTGTAGGGGGACAAGAGAAGCCCTCCTACTAGATCTTATAGCTGTGAAAAAATTTCAAAAAAGCATTGACCCTAATGCCAAGACAACAAGGACCAATAGAAATTGAGAACCTTGAATCTCAAATTTAACAAGATCTCCAAAATCAAGAACAACAAAACAATAAAAAAAGGCAAGCCTCTAAAGAGCTAGGAGGAGATAAGCGACGCCCTAAAACGCCTATGGAACCTATTGAAGTTGAGATGGGAGACTCTACGCCCTGCCCATTAAATGACAATACAGTAGAGCCTATTAGGCCTACCCACAACCGCACAAGGAGCAACTTTTCTCTTTTTATTGGACCTGCACTAAGGATGCCCCTCCTACAAAAAACACCAAAGGCAACTTCAGTAGAAGAGGCCCTTAAAATTGCTAGAAATCTAGTAGTTCAAGCAGCTAATTTAGCTGAAAACAACCCATCTCAGCAGACTAGTCTACTAGACCAAGTAGAAGTCTTTAGAGACTATACAGAAAACGGCAGAGTTAATATAAAGAACACTGCTATACTAGGAGATCAAATCTCCTCGCTCTCAAACGTCTCAAGAGAGCTTAGAGAGAAGATTAGACGCCTAGAAAAGCCTTCTCCAAATCAACAAACCACGAACTAACTAACTACGAACCAACCAACTACGAACCAACCTCTTCCAGCCCTAGCTACCTACGCTACAGTGGCTTGTAACAATAACCAACCTTGGACTACTGTTCAAAAAGAAAAGACAACTCAAAGGACTAGCCTAAAAGATCGACAACTAGTCCTGGTTAATGAGACGCTAACAGCCTTTAACGCCCTAAAGCTTAGAGACGCTTTCAACCTAGCCTTTGCTACTAAAGGAGGAGTTCAATCGCCTGTAGTAGCCTCAATTACGCTCTCCTCTAAAGGCAATAGAGTAATAACAACTACACCTGCCTTTACCGCCAAATACCTTCTAGAAAATTAAGCTATTTGGGAGGATATTACAACCTTCAAAACTGCACAACCTATTACACCATGGTTTAAAGTAGTTATCCACAAACTACCAACAAACCATAGTCTTAGTGTTATTAAAGAGGAGATTAAAACCTTTAATAAAGGTTTAAACGTTATAGGAGACCCCTTCTGGCTTACTCCTGAGGCTAAAAGAGAAAACTAAAACTTTGGATCAATTTGTGTTGCCTTTGCTACAGAGGAAGAAGCCCAAAAAGCTATTAGAGGAAAGCTCTACATTCTAGGAGAAAGCCTTCGAGCAGAAAAGCTTAGAGTTATTAGAAGAATAACTCTAGAGCAACAATGCGAAAGGTGCCAAGGCTTTGGCCACGACAAGGCTAGGTGCCTTAAAATAGCCTGCCAGCTCTGCAGTGAGCCTCACCACACAAGCCAACATAAGTGTAAGAGCTGCCCTACTAAAGGAAAGTCTTGTATTCACACTATATATAAGTGTGTAAACTGTAACCAGCCCCACGCTGCAAACAACCCTAACTGCGAGTTTATCTTATTAAGAGCTAGGCCTTAGTTGTACTAGGTGCCCTTTCCTTTGTATTGTTAATATTATTTCTTTTCCTATTGTCTCCGCAAGCCCTCCTACTACCCATACACTAGGCTACGAGCCTCACCTTCATTTAGATAAACCCCTCCTTGTAAATAAAACATTAGAAAACACTACGTAGCTACTTGTGGGTCCTAAACCTACACGTCTTATATAGCCTTTTAGGCTGAGAAAGGACGTTAAACTAGAAAAAAAAAAAAGGTACGTATCCTAAATTGCTTTAAATAAGGCCTTAATAAACGTGTAGTTAATCTCTCTAATCCTCTAACTATATAGTTAGTTAGTGTGCTTAACTGTAGGCGTTGCTGTGTGTGACTTTTTAATTGCAGGTCTTTAAGATTGTAATTGCCGCTTAGAGTTGCGAATTGTTTCTTGTATAGCTAGGCTGTTGTTGATACGCAATTAGACTTAATCTATCCTGTCTTGTTAAGGTTGCCACTAGTCTAGCGCGTTGCTTAGGTGCGTATACTAGCAATCCTTAAGCGCATTTCTTATATTACAAGCTTTGCATTTGCTTGCTGTGTATTAGATATTGTTTAATTAAGTATCCTTAATAGGCTTCTAGTTTTAGCGCTATTTGCGCTTCTGCCTAGGATTGTCTAATTCGTCCTTGTTAAGCATTAGTAATCTAGCTCCTGTAGTTGTTCTAAAGGACGCCTTGATTAATTTCGCTTTAGATAGGTAGAAGAGCTGCATGTAATCTTAATAGTCGCGGATTATATCCTTAACCGTGATTAAAGGACTCTTTAATCTATAAGATGCAAATAATATAGTTTATTGTTCTAAGTGCTTTGCCGTGGCTTAGGTAAAGTCCTCCTTCACGTACGCATCTAGTAAGCACTTAGGTATTCTAACCGCTTTTCCTTCAGTTGTAGCGTAATTAACTTTAGTAAGCTATGTCTCTTATAAGTTAATTACCCTAGGCGGCTTTATTGCGGTTTTGTACCGCTCTTAAGCTTCCTTAATCTTATCTTTAGCGTTAATGCCTACAGTAGCTATTAGATTAGCAATTTACTAATAATGTAATTGTCTTGCTTAATAGTAGTTAGTATATAAGTAGTTGTTAACTGTACGCTGTATCTCCTGCGTAATCTTATCTAACGCTGCTTGCTCCCTTGTGTACTTCTAATCTTCCGTCTTGTATCAATCTAGCTCTAACTTATAGATCTCTAGATCCTCTTTGTATAAGGTTCTCGCGTTCGTTAATAGATCCGCGGGCCGTATAGGTATAAAAGGCGGTATAGTTGCGCTATTGCCGTAATTACCTTAGTGCAATGCGGCGTGCGCATTAATCGCTTGTTGCGACGCTTAATAGTCGCTTAGTTAAGACATTTAGGGTACCTCTGGTTTATTAATAAGTTTAATTGTAAGGTCCAGATTAATCTTCTCCTACACGCGTAGAGAGTCAGCGCGCGTCTTAATCTGTTAGATCCATTTAATCCAGTTTGTGTAGTTAGTGAGGATCACGGAGGAGTCTCGTAGAGGTAAAGTGTTTATCTTGTTAATAGCTTGTATAATTTAGTAGTTTGTTAAACCTCGTTTAGTTAAGGCAGTGAGACTCTTAATTGTTAGATATTAGTAGTTAAGTAATACTAGTAAGATAATAATAATATAAGTAATGATAAGTTAATAGTATTAATAATTAATTGTTAGTGTTCTGTGTCTAGAGCGTATATGCTCTGAGTGCCCTTTTTTATAATCAGGATTCTGTGTGGCCCTTAGCGGCGCTAGCACGTTTAGCGTCCTTTAGCGCCACCCCCTGATCACCCTTGCAGACCCCTTCTCCAATCTCCCCGACCTTCTAATCAACCGCGCTGATGTCCCAAATTTGACAACTACACTGCCTTGGAGAGGGCAATCAAGATATAAAGAATAGGCAATAGAGAAAGGGATCGTAATTAAAACGCCACCGCTATACACTTATGAGCCTAATAGCTCAGCGGAGAGAGCTGGCTAAGAGCTAATTACTAAGGCTATTAAGATGCGCACTAGCGCTAATCTACTAGCTAAGCTTTAGCTAGTAATTATAGATGCGGCGGCTTACCTACATAGCATAAGCCCTACTAAGATCTATAGCTACTGATCCCCTAACCAGGTGCTCGAAGAATAATTTAGGAAATATTTCTAATACCATTAACTACCTAAGATTAGACACTGGGCTGCTAATCTACGCCTAGACTAGAGTAGAATATATGCCTATGGCTGTCGAGCCTATCCTTTAGATAAGAATAAGGCAGCTAGGCGCGATTGTTAAGGATTTAAGGACAATCCTCGCGGCTATATTAGTTATTTAGTTAGTTATTAAGCCTCTAACATATATTAAATATAAGTACTACCACTTAATTAGGTAATTACTACCCGTAATGTAACTTTTAATAAATAGTTGTTCTATAAAAGAGATTACAAGGAAGAGCTGCTAAGGGATTAAGTAATTAAGATTGTGGAGATTCTTTATAATAGCGAGCTAGTTAATCCTAGAGATAACTTAGAGATCCTCTCGCCTGTTTAAGGAAAGGCGGATTAAGATACGTAGCTAACTACTAAAAACTTTAGGAGTAATCTAACTACTATCTTAAATAGTACGGAAGGCCTGCCTACTAAAGATGAGAGTAGAATGGAAGACGCTGGGCGAATAGAGCACAAGGCTAGTGCGCTATTAGGAATTTGCTTAAATTAGCAGCAAATTACTAGTCTTGCTACTCTAGAATCTACTCTTAAACTGGAGATCCTAGGGAGCGACGATTTAATTGATTGTAGGGGGATTAATAATTAAACAGCAGTGCAACTACTTAAAGGAGCTAATTTATTAAGACTTGTAGGTAGAATACCTTATTTACTAGTCTAACAGTCTGTACCTGTAGACTCTAACGCGCTAGCTAATCGTAATAGAACACTTGCTTTTTTAAGCAGGATAGCGGGGCGTAAATTATCTTGCAAGTTAAGATCTTAGGCAATAAATAGTGGACAGGGTAAGTAATTATAAGCTAAACCTCTGCTTATAAGAAGTAGTGCTTAGATTGCTAGCAAAAGCCTAGATTAGCCTATAAATTAATATCTTCTACTGCGCAAGCTAGGTAGCGGGCGTAAGCGTAAAGACGCAACCTAAGATCCTAACAATTAATTAGAGAGTAGAAGCACAGGTAGTGTTAACGCATTAATCGCAGATTATAAGGATCTATTATAGAATAACTTTTATAATACCTACCTGCTAGGTTTGCAAGCAACTTAGGAAGACTAAGCAAGCTATAAGACTCTTAATTACGTAGTTATAGCAGCTTCGCTCACTAAGCATAAGCTAAAGGGAAATGCTTAACTGCATCGCGACAATCTACCTAAACCGCTAGGATTATAGAAGCAATTGCTCTAGCATTTTATAAGGGCCTTGTTTAAGGATGCCTGCAGGAGGGAGATTAATTAGTTAATTAAGACAAATACTTACACTAAGATATTAAGGGAAGAAGCAATTAATCGCCTAATACCTATAAAGTAGGTTTAGACCTACAAGTCGAATTAGGACAGCTTTTTCTTTAAATATAAGGCGCGGATTGTTGTAAGAGGTAATCTCTAGGAAAAGAATTTAATTAATTTAACTTACGCAGCTACTTTAGCAGCTAAGTCCTTCTAAGTAGCGGTGGCTATTGCTGCTAAGAATAATTGAGAGATTAAGTAATACAATATTGTAGGAGTATTTCTTAATGCGTTAATTACAGCAGACAACCTAGTAATATGTAAAATGCTAGATAGCTTTAAGAAGCTAGGGAAGTGCGTATAGCTTAACCGCGCACTATATAGATTGTAAGACTCGCCACTGTTATAGTATAAGGAGTTCTTAGGGTTACTAAGAGAGATTAGACTAATTACTTTACAGGAGGAGCCCTGCCTATTCTTTAATTAAGAAAGGAGAATCTTAGTATTGTTTTATGTAGATAATATCCTACTACTCTTCGCGAGAGGTTATGAGCAGAGGGCGATAGATCTTTAGTCAAAGATTCTAGACAAATACAAGATATAGGAACAAGGATTAGTTAAATAGTTCCTTAGTATCTAGATAATTAGAGATCGCAAGAAGCAAACAATTACGCTTGTGCATAATACGTACATTAACAAAATTGCGAAGAAGTTTAAGCTAGAGGATAGCAGCTTTTCTAAGACTCTATTACTGTCGGAGGAGCTAATTAAGAACACTGGCGAAGCAACTAAGCAGAAGATTAAGGCCTACTAAGAAAGGGTTAAATTAGTGCTGTACACAGCTATTATGCTGCAACTAGATATTGCCTACTTAATTTTAAAGCTCTCTTACTTCTTTACAAACCCTAGTAATTAGCATATAAAAGCTGTTGAACAGGTAATTATATACTTCTATTAAACAAGATAGGATGCAATCTAATATAGGAACTACAATAGCCTAGACATAATAATTGCAAGCGATGCTTTCTTTGCAGATAATTAGGAAACTCGTCAATTGTCCTATAGATATATAGCTATCCTATATAGTGGTCTAATATTTTAGAAGGCAGCTCGGCAGACTACAGTAACTACGTCAACTACTAAGGCTAAGCTGCTCGCCCTTAAGTACACTACTAAGGAGGCTATAGCCCTTAAACGCTTCTTTCGCGAACTGTCTCTTAATCTAGGAGACATCTAGACAGTCTAGTATAACAATTAACAAACAATTAGGCTTGTAGTTAGAAAAAATAAGTAGATTAGCACTTAATTAAGACATGTAGATATACAAAATATATAGCTGCAGCAGGAATTTGCTAAAGAATCTTTTTAGCTTAAATATCTAGAAACAGCGATTATGCTAGCTAATAGACTAACCAAGTCGTTTACCTAACAATAGTTTAAGAAGTTTAAGTAGTTGCTTAACCTTTAGCAAGTTAAGCACTTAATTAAAGAAAACAATAATTAATAAGCAAAGGATATGTATTAAGCAGCAACATCTATATACTAGGCTAAGTCTTCTCTTAATAGCTTATTCTATTAAGTAAGAGAACGTTAGCCAGACTATCAAACTAAACCAAAACCAGGGACCTTATCACTAATAAGCATTAGACTGATTATACTTACTAGACTCTATTATCGCATCACGCTCAGCCTGCTTAGCCTTAGCTAGCCTAAGAGCAATTTAGGCTATCTGAGCTCAGATAGCAAGAGTTTAGAGGTAAGCAGCATTACGGCGCAATTCTAACCTATTACTTCTATACATAGAGTTGTTAGATAATCGCCTCCTTACTTTAACGTAATAATCGCGCTTATATAAATAAGTAGTATAGCAATTAGGGCGATAAGGAAAAGGGCAAATGTATAAGGCAGGCGGAGGTAATATTCTGCAAGCATGCTGCTCTTAAAGCGGCAACCCTTAAGCAAGTTACTGCTAAGGCTGCTTATATTGCTGCTGTTGCTGCAGATAATAAGCTAACTGTTGCAGCTGTTAAGCAGGTTGCTAAGCAGGTTAGCTAGGTTGAAGAGGAGTAGGAGCAGGAGGCTAAGCGGCGAAACTGTGATACAACATTTCTTAAGCGCGACAATTATTAGTAGAAGCCTTCGGTGCAGAAGGCTAGTAGTTATAACGCCGCTATTAATCTCTTTGCAGCGAGCAATAATGTCCTTAAGTAGTTAAGCTTTTAAAGCTTAGTACATCTTATTATTGTTCTATCCCTAAAACTAGTTAGCAAGCTAAGCAAGAAAGTTAATAGGTTAGAGACTTACCTCTTTATCTCTATACATAGCTATAAATTAATTAGTAAGATTGATGTTAACTGTGTAGCAGGTATAAGACGAGCAACCGCTACAGCTTAAGCTACCCTGAATGCTAGTCTAAACGCGATTAAAGTAATGCTTCGCGTATAAGCTATCTAGCATCTTCTTTATATAGCGCTTACACGGAGGAACGCAAGAGCGCAATAGATTAGCAGCAATTTTTAAAAAGCTGCTAGGCGCCTTTTTCTAAGTAGAGGGGGGCGCAGTGCGCTTAGTAGACAGCTTAATAGTCGTTTTGAGCCTATTGCTGTTGTTATATTGCTGTTTACGCGTTGCTGCTTAAGCAGTTATTTGCTATAATTTTTGCTTTAGCTCTTAAGGAGCCTTGCTCTTGCGCTAGCTTGTTTGCTTAGTTAGACTCTTATGTGGATTAAAATTAGATTAAGAACTTAACAGCAGCCCTAATTTATTAGGTAAGGCGATTAGCCTCTAAGCAGAGCCACTAGATGTCTTGCAGTAAGTAAAAGGATTAACAGGCAGAGGCGACTAACTCTTATTATCTTAGAGATTAGCTGCTTGCTAAATCTTATTGTTAAACAGGCTTTGGCGCGCGCAACGCTTATGCTTAACACTGTTCTTACGTTGCTAACAGTAGCTTTTTAAGCAACGATTGCGACCTTAACAATAGCTCTCTAAGCTGCGCTCGTGGTTGCTTAGGGCGGACTACACTAGAAAGATTAGCAGCTAATTAGTAAGAGAACAATAAGGCAATTTTGCTTACTATGTTAGTAATAGTGGTTGAGACAGGTCAGAAAGACTTAGGAATTGATTAATTAAGGTTAAGGACAAAAGGTTTTAGAGGGGCAATAGACGCAATTAATTTTGTTGTAGCGATTGCGCACTAACTGTTTACGCGATATTTAGGGTCTATCTAATGTTTTAATATCACTTAGAGCTGCTGAATCAATTAAAGCAACAACACGCAGCATTACTACAATCACAGAGGATTAAGCAGAGGAGCTATAATTACGGAGGCCCTCTTAATTGACGACTTCGATTTATTACGATTACCTAGTTGCTTACAGCTTAGATCGATGGTATCTTACTAACCTGGGGGGTGTGTTGGAGTACTGACCTGCGGATCAGTCCGGATCTCTCCTTGACATCCGGATCACCCGGGTTATCAGGTGATCCTAGTGGGATATCACGTAATGGCGCTAGTAACGCGCATATAAACGAGCTAGATCGTCCAAAGTCTTTTCAGTAGTTATTGGACACTTGGTTGTGGCACTTAGTTGATCAATATACTCATTCCCCTCCATCTGATCATTCAATTACTCCTTCTCAGCTCCCACATATAAGAATGCCGCGTAGATACGTAAAGAAAAGAACAATCCTAAAGCTTAACAAAGCTCTATACAGCCTCTAGATATTGCTACTGCTCTATCAAAGAGACCTTAATACTTATTTCTAAAGATGTAGATTTACTGCCGTTTTATATAAGCTATGTTGCATAATTTGTTAAGTTATCTTCTTGTTTTTCTATGTTGACGATATTATCGCAATGTACAGCAAGGACTATAGATTAGATACGCAAGCAGCTATTAAGGATATAAAGAAAAAGTACTATATAACTAAAGAAGACAATCTGCAATAGTTTTTGGGCATGGAATTAGTTAGGGATTAATTACAGCGCAAGATCTAGATCTCCTATGTAGCATATATCAAGAAGATTAACTGACTAGTGAGTAATTACTTAATTAAGAGTAATAACCTAATAATTAAGGCTAACCTACTGCCCTAGGAAGGCAACGCGAACCCTAGAGAAATTAACCTTTACTAACAAAAGATTAGATTACTCCTAATCGCAGTAGTTAAGACAAAACTTTATACGGTCTTTGCAGTATTACGCCTAGCATTATTTTTTACAAACTCTAGCCCTAATTGTTAGCTAGCAGCCGATTGCGTACTTTTATACTTTAACTATACACAAACGATCCCACTATAATTTAGTGGATATAATTACCTAGTTGTTGCAAGTGACGCCTTTTTTGCTAACAATACACTTTATTGTAAAAGCTTACAAAAATACGTAATTAAGCTATTTAGCGGACTAATAGCTTAGAGGGCAAACAAGCAAGATACAGTTACAACCTTAACAACTAAAGCTAAACTACTTTTGCTTGTAGAAGCTGTAAAGGAAGTTATATTTATTCAGATGCTGCTTACTAAGCTCTAAGTTTAGATAGTTAACTAAAAAATTACTTTACAGTGCGATAACCTGCAAACGATCTAATTAATCTTAGTAAAGATTTTCTAGTTGACTATAAAGCTACAGCATGTTAATATCTAGAACTACTGGCTTAGATTAGAAGTTTAGAAGAAGTTAATTAAGGTAATCTACGTAGAATTGAGCAAGATGCTCGCTGACGGACTTACTAAACTATTACTAGCTAATTTATAGCTAAGGTTCCTTTAACTGATGGGACTGATTGATCTAGGCATACGACTAAGACCTGTGGCTAATTTAGTATTAATAACTAATCAGCTTAACGCCTTAGACCTATTATCAATTACCTTACAGAAGAAATAAACAATAGAGGTGTTTAGCTTAATCTGTACGTTTGAGCTGAGGGGGTATGTTAAATTTAGGACATCAGCGCGGTTGATTAGAAGGTTGGGGAGATTGGAGAAGGGGTCTGCAAGGGTGATTAGGGGGTGGCGCTAAAGGACGCAAAACGCGCTAGCGCTGCTAAGACCCACACAAAACCCGGGTTATAAAAAGGGCACTCGGAGTCTGCAGAATAAATCAACGCAATACTAAAAATTTATTATTAATATAATCAACTTATCAACATTCATATTATTATTGTCTTATTAGTATTGCTTAACCTATAACATCTGACAATAAGATACACGACAAGGAACTACTTGCAGTTATTTGCTACTTATCTAAGTAGAATGCTATGCTGCGCTCTTTGAAGAAGTTTCTAGTTATAACAGACTACAAAAACTTAGAGTATTTTAGAAAGCCTAGACAGCTTAGTAAGAGACAGATGAGATAGGCCCAATTCCTTAGTAAATTTCCTAACATAGGAATTGCCTATAAGCCTAGAGTTAATAAATCTAGAGCTAATGCTTTATCTCAAAGACAACAAGATATGCCTGCAAACAGTTTAAATAATTAAATTTCTAGAAGATTTCTACAAGTTTTTGTACTATCTACTGCAACAACTCTAGAAATAGAAGAACAAAGAGAAGAGGAGACTCTTAGAACCTTTAGCTGCAATAACTATCGAACAATAGTACTTTAAGAATAATTAGATCTAAAGAAGTTATAGAACAAAGCTAAGAAAGAGGATAACACTTACTAGCTAGCCTAGAAAGTAGTAAACAAAGAAGAACGCTAATTCCTAACAAAGCTTAATCTCAAGCTTTCTATTTCTAAATGCTAACTAGATAATTTTGGAACCTACTATCCTAAGGTTGAAAGTAGGTACTAAACAATAAACCTCTACGCACTTGAATTATCTATAAAATCTACTATTTTAAAGCTCTAGGGCAACTAGGAAGGAACCTTACCTACTAAGCAGTTGCTAGAGAATATCTTTAGCCCTCTATTAGCTAAATAGTAAGGCAATACATTAGAAACTACATCGTGTGTAGAAGAACAAAACTATAGAGAGACAGCCTGTAAGAATTGTTAAAACATCTACTTATTCCTAAGCGTATTTAGAAAGAGATATTAATAAACTTTGTTATAGGATTACTAGAAAGCAAAGGTTGTACAAACCTGAAAGTAGTAACTAATAGACTAAGTAAGGATGTAATTTTAATAGGCCTTAAGGATAATACTACAGAAAGCATTGCTAAAGCGTTTATTAACTTAGTAGTAGCTTACTACTAGCTAAGAATATATTACTTCTACTTCAGGTGTATGTAAGAGTGCGTTGGATTAACCAAAGGTGCAAGGGAAAACAGTAATAAATTAATTAAAAAACTACGAAGGTTGCGCAGCGAGTTTATATACCTCCCTGTAAGGCCTAAGCTTGGCGCTAGTTTGTACGTACAAGTAACTGCGCCGTGACTGCTAACGTAGCAGGAGAGAATCGTGCAAAGTATAAAAGAAAGGCCAAGCAGGCTAGGAGGGGCGAGCAGGGTAGACGGGCCGAGCAGGGTAGAGGTGTAGGGCGGCGTAGGGTTAAGCGGTGTAGAAGGCCTAAGCGCGTCAAGCCTACAGATGCTAGGTGGACATCTAGCATCTATAAGATTGCAAAATAAGGCAACTTACTAAGTACTAAAAAACGTTAAGGCTTTAGCCCTTTATAGTACCCTCTTTCTTAATGAAGGTTCTTAAGTCTTTCTAGTCCTATAATGCTTCTGTATTCTTTAGGTTTAAAGCTAGTTCCTAAGTTAGTTCTAGGTATCTTATCTATTTAACTAGGTATTCCTTTCTTCTTCCTGTACTTCTTTCCTCTAATAGGCGCTCTACTAGGTACTCTTCTTCGCTGTCTACTTTAATTAGTAAAGGTTCGCTATCGTCTTATAGTTAGCTTAGTAAAGGATTTAAGGAAGCTAGTTAGAAGTTGTTAATATTAAACACTAGATGTATCCTTCCTAGAGTATCTAGCTTTATAGCGTTTAGTCTAACAATTTTAAGTACTGTATACTTAAGATTCTTCAAATTAAGTTTTTAGCTAAGTCTCTTTGTCTTGTAGTAGTCCCTTAGCTTTAACTAAACCCTATTACTTATTTAAAGTTAAAGTAATTGCCTTCTTCTCCTATTTGCTTATTGTTCTTGTTTCTGTTAAGATTCTGCTATTATAGCTTAAGCTAACTTAATACTTTGCTAGAGTTTGCTAGCTATCTTTTCTGCTTTCTAATAGTCTTCCTGTATTCTTCTTTCCTAAGGTTAATTCTAGGGTCTATGTTGTACTGCTATTTAGAGGGGATCTACCTCATATCTATATTGCAGGAAGAAAGGCAACATTCTAGTAGATTGTGCTTGTCTTGCTATAATCGCGATATTAGCTATCCCTAGGTTACTTTTCTAGTTTTTTTAATCCTAATTGTAGAAAGCTGATAAGTAGGCCTATACTGTAGAGTTTATTTGTTCTGTAGAGCTATTAGTTTTAGGATAATATCTAGAAGATAAACGTTGCTTGATCTCTAGTAGCTTGCAAAGTCAAGTCTAAAAGTGGCTTACAAACTATACACTTTAAATAGAAGTAATATAGTCTAGTAGCTAGTAGTAAGCTACTACTAAGTTGATAAACGCTTTAGCAACGCTTTCTATAGTAATATCATTAAGGCCTCTTAAAATTACATCCTTACTTAGTCTATTAGTTACAACTATTAAGTTTGTACAACCTTCGCTTTCTAGTAGTCTTGTAACAAAGTTAATTAATATCTCCTTCTAGATACGCTTAGAGATTAGTAGAAGTTTTAGCATTCCTTGCAGGCTGTCTCTCTATAGTTTCGTTCTTCTATATACTAAGTAGTTTCTAATGTATTGCCTTACTGTTTAGCTTATAGTAGGCTAAAAGTATTCTCTAGCAACTGCTTAATAGGTAAGGTTTCTTCCTAAGTGTCCTAAAGCCTTAGAACAGTAGATCTTATACATAATTCTAGTGCGTAAGGGTTTGTTATTTAGTACCTACTTTTAATTTTAGTATAGCAGATTTCTAAAATTATCTAGTTAGTATTTAGAAATTAAGAGCTTAAGGTTAAGCTTTGTTAGAAATTAGCGTTCTTCTTTGTTTACTGCTTTCTAGGCTAGCTAGTAAGTATTATCCTCTTCCTTAGCTTTGTTCTATAGCTCCTCTAGATCTAATTGTTCTTAGAGTACTGTTGCTAGATAGCTATTACAGCTAAAGGTCCTAAGAGTCTCCTCTTCTTTCTTTTCTTCTGTTTCAGAGTTGTTGTAGTAGATAGTTTAAAGACTTGTAGAAACCTTCTAGAAATTTAGTTATCTAAGCTGTTTGCAGGCATATCTTGTTATCTCTAGGATAAGGCATCTGCCTTAGAGTTATTAACTCTAGGCCTATAGGCAATTTCTATATTAAGAAATTTACCTAGAAATTAGGCCTACCTTATTTGTCTCTTACTAAGCTACCTAAGCTTTCTAAAATACTTTAGGTTCTTATAATTTATTATAACTAGAAACCTCTTTAAAGAGCGTAGTATAGCGTCTTATTTAGATAAGCAGCAAATAACTACAAGTAGTTTCTTATTATATATTTTATAGTTGCTTTAAGCGCTAGTTATCTTCTTTAAGTAGTACGCTACTAGTTGCAATTTTCCTTAGTTGTTGTATTATAAAAAGACTCTTCCTATAACGTAACCTAAAGAATTAGTTTCTAGGATAGTTTCCCTATTAGGATCCCATTAAGCTAGTATTAGTTTAGTAACAAATAACTCCTTTAGCTTATTAAAAGCTTCCTGTTCTATTTTTCCCTATTAGAAGGAGACGTTTCTGATAAGTCTTATAAGCGGGGCAACCATATTAGAGTAGTTCTTAATAAAGTGTTAATAAAAGTTCGCGAATCTAAGAAAACTGCGTACTCTTTTAATATTTGTTAGTGCCTCTTATTCTTAAATTGCTTTTACTTTCTTAGAGTCTATCTAAAGTCCTTTTCTAGCCTTAATAATAAATTTAAGGTATTTAGTGCTTTGCACATTAAACTTGCATTTCTTAATATTAAGAGGTAAACTAGCCTTGCCTATAGCTTCTAGAACCTTGTTTTTGTTACGTTAGTGTTCTTTAAGCGTGCTATTTGTGTAAATTAATACGTCGTCCAGGTAGGCTAAGCAGAAATCGTCAATGTATTCGCGTAGTGTCCAGTTAATATATTATTAAAAAGTACTAAGAGCATTTACTATACTAAAAGGAGTAACTAGCTATTCGTATAATCCAAATCTTGTTCTAAAGGCAGTCTTCTATTTATCTTCTGCGTTAATTCTAATTTTGTAGAAGGCTGCACTAACGTTAATCTTAGTAAACTATTTCGCCTTAGTAATGTTGTTAAGCGTCTCCTAGATTAACAGCAAGGGGTAACAGTCCTTTTTTGTAATAGCGTTAAGAGCTTAATAATCAACGCAGAACTGTAATCCTCCTCTAGGTTTTCTAGCAAATAAGACTAGAGAAGAGGCTACAGAGCTACTAGCTCTAATCTATCTTGTATCTAAGAGGGATATAAGCTCTTTTCGTAGAACTAAAAGCTCTAGTCTACTTATATTGTATAGAGGGCCCTAAGGAGGTTCTTTTTTCTTTCTACTTTTATCTTTTTGCAACTTAATTTAGTAATTAACCTTAAGTCCGCGTAAAGGTAGTAGTGTAGAAGCAGTTTTTGACTTAAAAATCTAGGCTATGTGTTAGTACGCCTTAGGAAGCAGTAACAGAACATTAACTTTCTTTTTAGGAGCTAAAGCCTTTTTAATATTCTTAAGAGAAGCGGCAAAAGTCTGAATTAACTTATCTTTTCTCGCTCGCCTAATATAGGAGTAATAGGCGGTTGTGTTTATTTATCGTAACCTTTTGTTGTTTAAAATAGGGCGATCTTTGGTGCTTAGTAGCTTAATCCTCTGTCTAGAAGAGTAAATGTATATCGTTTTTCTAGACGGGGCAATACTCTTTTATTTATCTAGGGCTGTCTAAGAGGCAAATTGTATCTAGGGTGTATAAGAGTAACATAACCTTAGATAGTATCCTTGTATCTTTTAATATTAATCTCTAACCTAGCAACTCTGTTAATAGTTCTAAGTTTCTCCGTTACTCCTTTTAACCTGCGCAGGGAAATAGAAATGCACTATAAGTTAGCGTTCCTAACAAGCTAAGGGCTAATAAGAGAGTATACAAGGTTTCCTATATTAATAAGGGTTAAAGCAAAGGTATAACTATTAACTAACGTTTCTATAGTAATTCTATTGCTATTTATATCCTTTTTAAAACTAGCCTATTCTTTTGTTAAGTTATCTTAGCTTACGTATAGCTCTTGCTAGTAACTTTAAGCAAGAGCTATTCTTTTTCTAAATTAAAATTCTAGTTGTCTAGAGTATTCTTGCTGCTTAAGCTTTCCTTGCTTAGCTTTCTTGCTTTTGCTTTTAGGTACTTTAATACAGTAGTCCTTTTCTTCTTCTTCTTAGCGTTTTCTTTTATTTATTTTATAGCTAAGTGTCCTTTTTACTTGCAGGTAAAACAACGTGCTTTCTTTATTAGTTTATTTAGTTCTAGATTACTAAGCCTGCGTGGCTTAGCTAATTATTTAGTAAACTCTATTCCTTCTATCTAGTCTCTTGTAGGAGGAGGAGGAGAGGCAGGTCTTAGCTTGTATCCTTTAGAGTATTGTTTTTTAGGCTTATTTTAGCCCTTAGAGTATCGCTTTATCCTGTATAGGTAGTCTGTATTTTTAATAGACTTGTTTTGTAAATTATTTAAGTCTAAGAAGGTAATACCTACAAGCTTATTCTAAAGCTTATAAGTAAGGCTTTGGACACCCGGCATCTATGAGATCGCAAAACGAGGCAACTTGCCGAGTACCAAAAAACGTTAGGGCTTTAGCCCTCCACAGTGTATAGTTTGTATGCTACTTTTAGACTCAGCTTTGCGAGCTGCTAGAGATTAAGCGACGTTTATCTTCAAGATATTATCCTAAAACTAATAGCTCTACAGAACGAATAAACTATATAGTACAGGCCTACTTCCAAGCCTTCTGTAATTAGGATTAAAAAAACTAGAAAAGCAACTTAGAGATAGCTAAGATCGCGATTATAGCAAGGCAAGCACAATTTACTAGAATGTTACCTTTCTGTCTGCAATATAGATATAAGGTAGATCCTCTTTAAATAGCAGTAAAATATAGACCTTAGATTTAACCTTAGAAAAGAAGAATACACGAAGACTATTAGAAAGTAGAAAATATAGCTAGCAAACTCTAGCAAAGTATTAAGTTAGCTTAAACTATAATAGTAGAATCTTGACAGGAACAGGAATAACAAGCAAATAAGAAAAGAAGACAATTACCTTGGCTTTGAATAGGTAATAGAGTTTAGTTAAAGCTAAGAAACTACTATAAGATATAAAGTCTTAGCTAAAAACTTAAATAGAAGAATCTAAAGTAAACAGTAAATAGAATTGTTAGATTAAACGCTGTAAAGCTGGATACTTCTAGAAAGATATATCTAGTATTTAATATTAACAACCTTCAACTAGCTTTCTTATATCCTTTATTAAGCTAAATTCTTTTTATTTTTAAGGTGTCAAAGGTGGTGGTTGTTGTTGTAGTCAAAATGGGGTTTCCAAAAAAGTGAAAAGCAGCTACCCTCTACTAATCAGTCGCAAAAGTCAAAAAAAAAGATTGTGTGTAGTCAACGAGATTCGAACGGTGAGTGGATGAAGTCCACGCGTTAAGCGCTCGGAGCAGAAAAGCTCAGACCACCGAGCGAGTAAGCTAAATACAAGACAACAGCAAACCTTGACTAATTGAAGTAGACAGCAAAGAAGAGTATTTAGTAGAGCGCTTATTAGAGGAAAGAAGTACAAGAAAAAGAAAAGAATACATAGTTAAATAGGAAGCATACCTCGAACTGTAAGGGTGCGTTGGATTGACCAAAGGTGCAAGGGAAACAGTGAATGAATTAGATATCGAACTATAGAGAGACTACGTAAAGGTTTTTATATCCAACCCAGATGGTTAGGATTAACCGAGGTTAGGACTAACCGAGGTTATCGGAGGTTTGCTAGGTTAGCTGACAGTTAGCGCAAATAGTGCGGCTAATAGTTAGCTGCTAGTGCTAAGGTAGATAGTACGGCTGATAGTTAGCTGCTAGTGCTAAGGTAAAAAAGCTAACGAAGGTTACAGGTTAAGTACTAGGGAATATTAAAGCTTTAGCCCTTTATAATACCCCCCTTCTAAAAAACATAGTAGGAGTAGTAATCTTTTACCTAGAGTTCTTCTCTTCTAGGGCTTCTATATCCTCTAGATTAATAGCTAGTTCCTAGGTTAGATCTAGATATCCTAACCATTTAACCCAGTACTGCTTTTTTCTTCCTTTTCCTTTTCTTCTAATAGGCTCTCTACTAGGTATTCTTCTCTAATCTCTGTCTTAATTAGTAGAGGTTTATTGTCGTCTATTAGCTGGCTTAGTAGAGGGTCTAAGGACGCTAGTCGAAGGTTATTAACATTCAATACTGGGTAAATCTAGCTAGGATTATTTAATTTAACTGCGTTTAGTCTAATAACCATAAGTACTATATATTTACGGTTTTTCTCGTTAAGTTTCTAGTTAGGCCTTTTTGTTTTTTAGTAGTCGCCTAGTTTAACTTTACCCTATCGCCTATTTTAAGCTAGGATAATTAGTGCTTTTTCTTATTTGCCTACTTTTCTTGTTCTTATCAACTTTCTCCTATTGTAGCTTTGGCAAGCTTAATACTTTGCCGTAGTTTATTAACAATATTTTCTACCTTTTAATAGTTCTCTTGTATTTTCCTCTAAGGTTAATATAGTTATAGGCCGTGCTTAGTTGCAATTTAAAGAGTATCTACCTTGTAGATATGTTGCAGGAAGAAAGAAGACATTTTAGTAAATTAAGCTTGCCTTGCTATAACTGCAATCTTAGCTATCCCTAGGTTGCTTTTCTAATTTTTTTAATCCTAATTGTAAAAAGCTTATAAATAAACCTATACTGTAGAGTTTATTCTTTATATAGACCTGTCAGTTTCAGGATAGTATCTAAAAGATAAGCGTAGCTTAATTTCTAATAACTCGCAAAGCTTAATCTAAAAACAGTTAATAAACTGTATACCTCTGTCTAAAGTAATATAGTTTAGTAACTAATAGTAAGCTACAACAGAGTTGATAAAAGCTTTAGTAACACTCTCTATAGTAATATCCTTAAGGCCTATTAGGACAACGTCCTTGCTAAGCCTATCTGTAACTACTATAAGGTTTTTACAGCCTTTGCCTTCTAGTAACCCTATAATAAAATCTATAGTTATTTCTTTCTATATTTGCTTAGGTATAGGCAAGGGTTTTAGTACGCCTTATAGGCTGTCTTTCTAGAGTTTTGTTCTTCTACATACTAAGCAGTTCTTTATATATCTTCTAATACTTTTGCTAATAGAGGGCTAAAAATCTTCTCTTACAATAGCTTAGTAGGTAATATACCTTCTTAGATAGCCTAAAGCTCTAACACTATAGATTTCGTAGATAAATCTAGTTCTTAGATGTTTATAATTTAGTACCTATTTTTCAATCTTAGTATAGGAGGTTTCTAGAATTTTCTAGTTAGTATTTAGAAATAGAAAGTTTAAGATCTAAAGCTATAGGAATTTGTTGTTTACCATCCCCTATAGCTTTCTAAGCTATTTATTAAGTTTTATCTTTTTTTTTCACTTTATCCTATAGGTCCTCTAGATCTAACTGCTCTTGTACAGCTATTAGATAGCTATTGCAACTAAAGTTTTTAAGCACTTCCTTTTTTCTAGTTTTTTGTTCGTAGCTGCAGTTGTAGGCTTAAATACTTATAGAAACCTTCTAGAAATCCTAGTATCCTAGTCGTCTGCTAGTATATCTTGTTGTCTCCTAGATAAGGCATTAGCTCTAGAGTTATTAACTTTAGGCCTGTAGGAAATTTTAATGTTAGGAAACTTTCTTAGATATTAGGCTTATCTTATTTGTGTCTTGCTAAGCTGTCTAGGCTTACTTAAATATCTAAGGTTTTTATAGTTTATAATAACTATAAACTTCTTTAAAGACTGTAGTATAGCATCCTACTTAAATAAGTAGAAGATAACTACTAATAATTCTTTGTTGTGCATCTTGTAATTGCTTGACGTGCTAGTTGTTTTTTTTAAATAATAAGCTATAGGGCGTAAGCTTCCTTTATTGTTGTATTGTAAGAGGACTTCTGCTATTATACAATTAGAGGAGTTTGTTTTTAGGATTGTTTCTCTGTCTAAATCTTATTAAGCTAGTACTAGTTTAGTAATAAATAACTTTTTTAGCTTATTAAAAGCCTTTTGCTTAGTTTTTTTCTTTTAAAAGGAGATGTTACTAGTAAACGTTAAAAGAGGAGCTACTTTTTCTAAGTAGTCTTTAATAAATTGTTAATAGAAGTTTGCAAAACTAAGAAAACTGCGTACTTCTTTAATGTTTGTAGGTGCCAGCTAAACTTTAATTGCTTTTACTTTCTTAAAGTCTATCTAAAGTCTATTTCTAGCCTTAATAATAATTCTAAGGTATTTTGTACTCTATACATTAAATTCCTCTTTCTAGATATCTAAATAAAATCTAGCCTTGCTTATAGCTTCTAGAACTTTATTTGTATTGCGTTAGTGTTCTTTAAGCGTGCTATTTATGTAAATTTTTACGTTGTCTAGGTAGGATAAGCAAAAATTGTTAATATACTTGCAGAGGGTCTAACTAATATAGCGTTAAAAGGTACTAGAAGCGTTTGCTATACTAAATAGAGTAACTAGCTATTTATATAACCTAAATCTAGTGCAAAAAACTGTTTTCTACTTATCTCCTGTATTAATCCTAATTTTGTAGAAAGCTGCAGAAACGTTAATTTTTGTAAACTATTTAGCTTTTGTTATATTGTTAAGGGTTTCCTAAATGAAAATAAAGAATAACAATCTTTCTTTGTAATAGTAATTAGTGCTTGGTAATTAATGCAAAAACGTAACCCTCTTCTAGGTTTCTTAGCAAAAAAGATAGGGGAGGAGGTAGGAGAGCTACTAGCTCTAATCTATCCTTTGTTAAGTAGAGAAATAAGCTCTATTTGTAATACTAGAAGTTCTAGGCGGCTTATACTGTATAGAAGTCCCTAGAGAGCCTCCTTTTCTTTGCCTTTATTTTCTTTCTTTAGTTTAATTTAGTAATCTACTTTAGATCCGCGTAAAGGTGGTAATATAAAAGCAGTTTTTAGTTAAAAAATCTAAGCTAGGTGTTAATAAACCTAAGAGAGTAAAGGTAGGATCTCTACTTTTTTCTTAGGAGCTAGGGCTTTTTTAATATCCTTAAGAGAAGCAGCAAAAGTCTATATAAACTTATCTTTTTTTGCCCGCCTAATATAGGAGTAATAAGCTGCTATGCTTATTAATTTTGAATTTTTATCTTCTTTAATAGGGCAATCCTTAGTGCTAAGTAACTTAATTCTTTAGCTAGAAGAATAGATGTAAAAAAAAATTTCGAAAGGGCAATAGTAACCTCTCTTCTATTTATCTAGGGTTGTCTAAGTAATAAATTATAACTAGGGTGTGTAGGGGCTCTATAACCCTAAATAGTATCCTTATAACCCTAAATATTAATATTTAACCTAGCAACTTTGTTAACAGTTCTAGATTTATCTGTAACTCCTTCTAATCTTCTAGGAGAATTAGAAATGCACTGTAAGTTAGCGTTTTTAATAAGTTAAGAGCTAATAAGCAAGTATGCAAGGTTTTTTATATAAATTAAAGTAAAGGCGAAAGTGTACTAATTAACTAGTGCCTCTAAAGTAATTCTATTGCTGCTTATGTTTTTTTTAAATTAAGCCTACTTCTTAACTAAGCTATTCTAACTTAAAGGCTTATGTTAGTAACTTTAAAAAGGAGCTACTCTTTTTCTCAATTTAAGTCCTTATTTAAGCTTCCCTTGCTAAGCTTATTATCTTTTTTCTTAAAGTAAAGGGTCTTAACTAAAGTCTTTTTTTTCTTTTTAAGAGGATTTCTTATTCTCTATATTATATACTAACAGATAGCGTCTCTATTTGCAGTTAAAACAACGTTCTTCTTTTATTTATTTGTTTAGTTCTAGATTACTAAGCTTGCGTGGCCTAGCTAATTATCTAGTAAACTTTATTCTTTCTATCTAGTCTTCTGTAAGAGGAGAAGAAGCGGGTCTTAGCTTGTATCCCTTAGAGTATCGTTCTTTAGGCTTATTCTAGCCTATAGAGTATTGCTCTTTCCTATACAGGTAGTCTGCAATTTTAATAGACTTGTTCTATAAGTTATCTAAGTCTAAAAAGGTAATACTCACAAGATTATCTTGAAGCTTTAAAGTAAAGCTTTTTTAAAAAAGCATTATCTTTGTGTCCTTAATTAAGTTGCTGTTTAACAGCAGCAATTGTTCCTGAAATGCTATATTTTAATTATAGATACCCTTTTTTCCCTAAGATATTAACTAGAGTTTATTTTAAGCTCTTTTAGAGCTATATAGATCTCTATACACATAATTAAAGAAGTTTAATAAGTGTTTAAAGGTCTAGGCGTCTAATAATTCTATCTAATTTAGGTAGAGTAGTGTTAGGGTAGCTGCTAAACCTTTAAGCCTACTAAAGGCGTAGTTGCAAGTCCTTCTCTTTATATTAAAATCTTCTTAGTTATTCTCTACTTTAGCAGTAAGCTCCTTCTTAAAGATCTAGTACATCTTTCTTGTTCTATTAAAAGCGCCTAGATTTGGTTATTTAAAATACTTAAGTTGTGCTGTTTGTTGTGCTAGTTTTAATGCAGCAAGTAATGTTAGTAGCTAAGTAGGTAGCTGTTCTAGTTTCGTCTTCTTAGAGGCTAATTAATAGCTTTATAGATAAGAAAGGCTTCTTGTATTATTGTTAAAGTCGCCATTTTATCTAGTTAATTCGCTGAGCAGAGACTTTTAAGGGTACTCTCTATCTTAGCCCTGCTAACACTATCTTAGTGTAGTTTTGCTATCTAGATAGCTAAGTTTCAAGATGTGATCTCTGCCTCTGCTATAGTTGTATATAAAAGCATACTAAACAAATACTGCGTTTATAATCTAATAAGCAGAGATTAGTTTCTAGGGCTACTAGAAATATAGTAGGCTTATTAACAGTTTGTAAAACGTTTTAGGTAGGGCCTTGTTTAGCTAGGTATCCCTTAGCACTCTTTGTGCTTTTTCTACTGTTAATTTTAAGTAAATTTAAAACAGCTTTAACTAAGATTAGCAATCTAATGGATTAAAGACTTTTCTAGATATAGCTCTAGGTGGCTTCTGTGCGTTAATATAGCTTTAGGCAGCTTCCGTGCGTAGATATAGCTCTAGGCAGCTTCTAATTCGACGTAGCTACGCAAGTAGCTAAAGAAGTAATCTAATTTAATTATAAGGGTGCGTTAGATTAACCAAAGGTGCAAGGGAAACAGTAAATAAATTAGATATTAAACTATAGAGAGACTACGTAAAGGTTCCTATATCTAAGCTAGATAGTTAGGATTAACTAAGGTTAGGACTAACTAAGGTTATTAGAAGTTTGCTAGGTTAGCTAACAGTTAGCGCAAATAGTGCGGCTAATAGTTAGCTACTAGTGCTAAGGTAGATAGTGCGGCCGATAGTTAGCTGCTAGTGCTAAGGTAAGAAAAGCTAACAAAGCCTACAGGTTAAGTACTGAGGAACATTAAGGCTTTAAGGCTTTATAAGAACTAACTTAGGAACTAGCTTTAAACGTAAAGAATACAAAGGTATTATAAAACTAGAAAAACTTAAAGAGTTTTATTAAAAAAGGGGGTACTGTAAAAGGCTAAAGCCCCAATGTTTTAGTATATAGCAAAATACTTTATTTTGCAATTTTATAGATTTTAGGTGTTTATGCACACCTAGAATCTGTAGGCTTAGCGCGCTTAGGCCTTCTACACCGCTTAACCTTCTACCCTGCTTAGCCTTTCTTTTATACTTTGCGCGATTTTCTCTTGCTATATTAGCAGTTGCTGCGCAATTACTTATACGTACTAACTAGCGCTAAGCTTAAGCTTTATAGGGAGGTAGATAAACTTGCTACGCAACCTTTGTAACTCTTTAAGGAATTTATTACTATTATTCCTTATATATTTAGTTAATTTAACGCACTCTTACAACTATATAGATAATAAAGAGGGTATTATGTCTCTATGTTATATATATATGCTACACTTAGCTTGTTACATAGTTTTTTTAAGGCATTAGTAATAAAGAAACTATTATTTCTCTAGCTATAAAATCTTATATTAGTTGCTTGTGCAATAAAGTACGCATAGTTAGTAAGTTTTTCTAAAAGTCTCTTTGTTATTAGATAAGCTATAAGCATGTTAAGAGTTAATAGTCTAAGCTTTAGGTTGCCTAAAGACCTAATATAGTCCTTTACTTTTAGGTTATTATCTACTAGCGTGTTCGTCTTTTTGTGTGCTTTACTAATTTCAATCCCTGCTTCTTTTACTTCCTCTAGAGTAAAGGTTACGCGCTAGTTAGACAGCATAATCTAGCGTATCTTAGCATTAGCGCTTTCTTGTTCTAGCTAATAAATCTTATCTAGGCTAGTAATCTTCTTATAGTAGGATTTAAGAAAAGAACAGATCTCATCTAATTTATATATATCCTAATTATCTCTATTTAGGGCAGAAAGTATACAGTACATAACTACCTTTTTATGAGTTTATAGTAGGCCTTAGAAAAAGTGAATACCTTTCTTTTTATAAGAGATTTGCCTGTTCTAAATATATACATTAGCAATCAAAGTAAAGTGTATATAGTACTCTACTAGGCCAGGCTAGTTTGATACGTATTTATAAATATAAGCTTAAAGGAAGAGTGTTTGCCTATTTTGATAGCTATATCTTTATTCTTTAACGTTCCTTTATGTGTGTCTGTAACTTAGACTAATTCTTTTTAGTATATCTAGGCAAGCGCGTAAAGATACAAGAGAGAGATTAATCTTTATTAATAAAGTAGTCTAGTAGAATAGAGACTCTTATAGCATTACAGATACTTTTATTATTAGCTTATTAGTTAAAGTCCACTAGAAATTCTATAACATCCTTTCTAGTAAAAACTAATGTACTATGTTATAGTTAAATTATAGTTAACACTACGTTGTGCGTAGATGTAGCTATAGTTAATAACTAAGCTTAATAGAGTTAATAGTAAATCAGGACTAGCAGTAGTAGGTCTTGAGAAAGGTAGCATTGCGCCTTCCTACCCTTAACCTGTCTTCTAATCCCTTTTTAATATCTAAGTTATAGTATAACTTATATAAGTTCTTTGTATAAATAGTTAACCAACATTAGTAAAGAAATAGACAAGATATAGTCTTTAGAAAAAATAATATCTCTTTTTAAGTGTTTGTAGTATATATTTGCTTAAATATAAGTGTATAAATTATTGCCTCTTAGGTAATCCTTATTTCGCTAGGTAGGCTAAAATTAATACTTAAAGCTAGTACTTATGTGTAAGTTTTTAGTGCTATCTCTATTTCGCTAAATAGTACCTTAGCTTAGCATTTCTTTACGCATGTATTACTGTCTCTATTTCGCTAGATAGGTTACTACCTTATTTTACTAGTTAGACTTTAATTTAGCGTTTAGAACACATGTAAAACTACTTCTATTTTACTAAAGTGTTTGCTAGCTCGACCTTGCTAGTTAGAATTAAACTTAGTATTAAATAATACATTTTTTCAATTGTAGTTTAACGTCCTTTCTTAGCCTAAAAGGCTAAATAAGACGTGTAGGTTTAGGACCTACAGGTATCTACGTAGTGTTTTCTAATATATGTTTTATTTACAAGGAGGACTTCGTCTAAATAAAGGTAAGGCTTGTAGCCTAGGGTAGTTTTAATAAGTAGCTTTCTTAGTCCTTTGTTAGGCGTAAAGCTTAGAGTAGTTTTAATAAGTATATCTCTTAGTTCTTTGTTTTGTAGAAAGTATATAAAGCTAGTATGCCAGTCTAGTTATCTACTTTACTTCTTATTTATTGTTGTTATAGGCTATGCTAGCTGCCCTTTTGTATTGCTTATATAGGTACGCTAAGCAGTTCAGTTTAGAGTCAATATATTAGGTTAGTATATTGAGTTGGTATAGGGATTTCAGTGTAGGTAGATAGCTAGGAGCACTAGCTATCCATTCTAATGTGTAGGTCAGTATAGAAGGTTAGTATATTAAGTTAAGATAAATTTCTGATGTGTAGGTTAATATAGCAGGTTAGTATATTTAGTCGTTATAGGGATTGTAAGTAATAGATAGCTAGGTAGATAAATCTCTTAGTTTACTACGCTAATAAATCTATTTACTTAAGTAAAAAGCTATTGCTTTGTTAAGTAGAAGTTAAATAGCTTTTAATTGAATTCTAAAATTAGCTTACGCAAAGTCTACTTGCAGTGTTTTTAACAGTTAACTACTCTATTTTTCTACAAACGGCTAGCGCGCGCGCTACAACACCTGCACTCAGAAAACAGGTATAAGAAACTAATTTTAGGAAGGCGTTTAAGATAGTTAAGACGAGAAAAAGGCTACGCTAGACCTTTTTCTCGCCTTAAACAGTTAGTGTTTAATGTGACATTTTGTTGTTTTATTAGTAGGGTTTATTTTTCTTTTTTGCTATTAGTGCTAACATAAGTGACATTGTCCTTAACGTAGTCTGTAATAAGGGATATTACTAACCCCCTAAAAGTGTCTTTATTAGTAATTTTAAAAATTGTGTACTTTTGTAAGATTGTTATATTATTCTTATAATAATTGTGCACTAGTTTCTTTATGTACTAAGTAGTATAATACATAAGGAGTATATCGTCTACATGGAATAGTAGGAGTATTTAGCGCTCCTTAGTACAGAATAAGCATAGCTCCTTAGCTAAGGCCTACAGGCTAAGCTTTTTTAGAATACTTAAGAACTCGTTATACTATAATATTAGCAAGTCTTATAGGCTATATAAGGCTCTCTTGAGCTTAACGCATTTGCCTAGGCGCTTGTAACTGTCTAGTAGGTCGCATAAAACTATTGTTCCTTTACTAATATATGCGTTAAGAAACGCGTCTACTACGTCGAGCTTCTATATCTTTATGTCGAACTTGGCTGCAATTGTGTGGGAGCTAAGAAGGAGTAATTGAATAATCAGTAGAGGGGAATGAGTATATCAATCAACTAAGTGCCACAACAAAGTGTCCAATAACTGCTAAAAAGACTTTAGACGATCTGGCTCGTTTATATGCGCGCCACTAGCGCCGTCACGTGATATCCCACTAGGATCACCTGATAACCCGGGTAATCCGGATGTCGAAAAGGTGATCCGCATGTCAATACTCCAACACACCCCCTAGTTTAGTGAGATACTATCAATCTAAGCAGTAAGCAACTAGGCAATTGTAATAGATCGTAGTCGTACTTAACTTTAAGCAAGTTAAGCACTTTATTAAAAGAAATAATAATTAACAAGCAAAGAATTTGTATTGAGTAGCAATATCTATATACTAGGCTAAGTCTTCTCTTAATAGCTTATGCTTTTAAGCAAGAGAACGTAAGCTAGATAATTAAACTAGGACTAGGAACATTATTACTAATAAGCATTAGACTTATTATACTTGCTAGACTCTATTATCGCCTCAGGCTTAGCCTTCTTAGCTTTAGCTAGCTTAAGAGTAATTTAAGCTATCCAAGTCTAAATAGCAAAAGTCTAGAGGTAAGCAGCGTTACAACGCGATTCTAACCTATTACTTCTATACATAGAGTTGTTAAATAATTGCCTCTTTACTCTAGCGTAATAATTGCGCTTATATAAATAAGTAGTATAGCGATTAGGGCGATGAGGAAAAGGACGATTGTATAAAGTAGGAGGGGGCAACATTCCGCAGGCAAGCTACTCTTAAAGCGGCAACCCTTAAGCAGGTGACTGCTAATGCTGCTTATGTTGCTGCTGTTGCTGTAGGTAATAAGCTGTCTATTGCGGCTGTTAAGTAGGTTGCTAAACAGGTTAGCTAAGTTGTGTCTAGCGAATTTAGTTTTTAGTATTATATCTTAGATCGAAGGCGCTTATAAGAGCGGGAGCAGGAGTAGGAGCAGGCAAGGGGAGTTAAGCGGCGAAACCGCGAGACGACATTTCTTGAGCGCGGCGATTATTAGCGGGAGGCTTCCGCGCAGAAGGCTTGCTAGTAATTATAACGCCGCTATTAATCTCTTTGCGGCGAGCAATAATGTCTTTAAGTAGTTAAGCTTCTAAAGCTTAGTATATCTTATTATTATTTTATCCCTAAAACTAGATAGCAAGCTAAGCAAGAAAGTTAACAGGTTAAAAACTTACCTCTTTATCTCTATACATAGCTATAAATTAATTAACAAAATTAATATTAACTGTATAGTAGGTGTAAGACAAGCAACTACTATAGCGTTAGCTACTCTAACTACTAGTTTACACGCAATTCAAGCAGTGTTTAGCGTAAAAACTATTTAGTGTTTTTTTTATACAACGCTTACAAGGCGGAACGGAACGTAAGAGCGTTATAGATTAGTAGCAATCTTTAAAGAGCTATGAGGCGCTTTCATCTAAGTAGAGGGGGGCGCGGAGTGCTTAGTAGACAGCTTAATAGGCGTTTTTAGCCTATTGCTGTTGCTATGTTGCTATTCACGCGTTGCTGCTTAAGCAGTTATCTGCTATAACTTTTGCTTTAGCACTTAAGGAGCCTTGCCTTTACGCTAGCTTAATTACTTAGTTAGACTCTTATTGTCAAATTTGGGACATCAGCGCGGTTGATCAGAAGGTGGCGCTAAAGGACGCCAAACGGGCTAGCGCCGCCAAGGGCCACACAGAATCCTGATTATAAAAAGGGGCACTCAGATCATGAACACACAAGACCAACAATTAATCATCAATACCATCAACTTATCATCACCTATATTATTATTATCTTACCAGTATTACTTAACCTCTAATATCTGACACTTATGTAGATTAAAATTTAAATAAAGACTTAACAGCAGGCTTAATTTAGCAGGTAAGGCGATTAGCCTCTAAGTAGAGCTACTAGATGTCTTGCGGTAAGTAAACGAATTAGCAGGTAGAGGCAACTAGCTCTTATTATTTGAGCGATTACGTGCTTGCTAAATCTTATTGTTAAACAGGCTTTAGCGCGCGTAACGCTTATACTTAGCACTATTCTTACGTTGCTAGCGGCGGCTTTCTAAGCAACAATCACGCCCTTAACAACAGCTCTCTAAGCTGCGCTCGTTGTTGCTTAGGGCAGACTACCCTAGAAAGATTAGCCGAGGATTAGTAAGAGAACAATAAAGGACTGCTTACTATGTTTGTGATGGTGGTCGAAGTATAGATTAGGAAAACTTAGTGATCGTATTGATTAAGGTTGAGGAGAAAGGTTTTAGAGGGGCAATAAACGCGATCAATTTTGTTGTGGCGATTGCGCACTAACTAATTACGCGATATTCAGGGTCCATCTGATGTCTTGATATCAATTAGAGCTGCTGGCTCAGTCAAATCAACAACACGCAGCATTACTATAATAATAGAGGATTACGCAGAGGGGCTATAATTACAGAAAGCTCTCTTAATTGACGACTATGATTAATCATGATTGCCTAGTTGCTTACAGCTTAGATTGATAGTATCTTACTGACCTAGGGGGTGTGTTGGAGTATCAACATACGGATCACCCCTTTGACATCCAGATCACCCGGGTTATTAGGTGATCCTAGTGGGATATCACGTTACGGCGCTAGAAGCGCGCATATAAACGGTCTAGATCGTCTGAAGTCTTTTTGGCAGTTATTGGACACTTTGCTGTGGCACTTAGTTGATTAATAAACTCATTCCCCTCCATTAATCATTTAATTACTCCTTCTCAGCTCCCAGAGTAGTTATAGTAGCATTGCTCACTAAGTATAACTCAAGTATAAGAAATGCTAAACTGCATCGCGACAATCTACCTAAACTACTAGGATTATAGAAGCAACTGCTCTAGCATTTTATAAGGGCTTTGTTTAAGGGTACCCGCAGGGAAGAACTTAATTAGTTAAGTCAGACTAAGACTTAGACTAAGATATTGAGAGAAAAAGTAGTTAATTGCCTAAGAATTATAAAGTAGGTTTGGATTTATAAATTTGATAAAGAAAGCTTTTTTCTTAAAAGCAAATGGTAGATTGTTGTAAAAAGTAATTTTTAGAAAAAGGTTTTAATTAATTTAACTTATACTGCTACCTTAGTTGCTAAGTCCTTCTAAGCTGCATTAGTTATTGCTACTAAGAATAATCTAGAGATTAAGCAATATAATATTAGAGGAGCATTCCTTAATACGTTAATTACGGCAGATAACCTAGTAATCTGTAAGATGCTAGATAGCTTCAAGAAGCCTAGAAAGTACGTATAGCTTAACTGCGCACTATATAGATTGCGGGACTTGCTACTGTTATAGTATGTGGAGTTCTTAGGATTACAAAAAGAAGTTAGACTAATCGCCTTACTAGAGGAGCCCTGCCTATTGATTAATCAAGAAAGGAAGGTCTTAGTGTTATTTTATGTAGATAATATCTTACTGCTTTTTGTAAAAGATTATAAGCAGAAGGCAACAGATCTTTAGTTAAAGATTATAGACCCGTATAAAATACAGGAATAAAAATTAGTTAAATAGTTCTTTAGTATCTGTGTAATTAGAGTTTTTAAAAAACATATAATTACGCATATACATTATACATATATTAATAAGATTGCGAAGAAGTTTAAGCTAAAGGATAGTAGCTTTCCTAAGACTCTATTTCTGTTAGAAACGCTAATTAAGAATACTAGCAAAGCAACTAATGTACGGGTGTTGGAGTGTATGAAGACATACTACTACGAGGGCAAGAGATCACTGGTGGTCAGGTCATGCGAGAACGAGGGTGGTAAGATAACGATCTTATTAGGGGTTGTATATATCAAAGAGCAGTACAAGAGTTGAGTTCTAGCGTGGAGGGTGGATGTTGGATGTTGAATGTTCTCGCTCGTTTCGATCCCTAAAACGAGCTATATACCTTCAGATTAGGTGGTTGAGCACAAACCTAGTGAGTAGCAGGGTATCACCCTAGGCACTAGCATATACCTCCCCTTCCTGCGAGCTTGGCCCCATCAAGCGATCTACTTAGCAGAAGAAAAAACAGCAAAACAATAGAAATGAAAAAGAGGAAACATAACTTAATTACCTTATATTTATCCTAAACACCTCCTTTTACTTCTTTAAGCGCTTACTTTAGCGAGGTTCTTAAATAGTAGTTAAAGCGCGTAGCCTAGGCGCAGGCGCAGTAGTAGGAGCAGGGACAAGGGTAGCAGGCGCTTAAAATTCTAATATTAAGTAAAGACAACTATAATAAGGCTGCCTAGTTAGAGTTGTAGGTACTAAGATGTTATTAGAGATAACTGTACCTAATTAAAAGCGAACGCTAGGGAGGCGTTGCGTAGAGAGCATAGTACAGTCTTTGCTATTCTAGAAAACTTAGCGCTTATTAGCCTCTAGGCCGAGCTCCTTCTAGAGACGTTGCAGAGAATTAGCTTAAGAGAAATTAGTATCCTACCTATCTTAGTCCTTTGTTATATAAGGCGGGTTCTGTCTATAGTTAGTAAAGTACAAGCGATTAGGGTATCCTTAAACTAAATTAGTACAAAAAGCGTCCTTCTCTAACTCTTAAACTATAGACTATAGATTAATAATTTGGTGTAGAACATAGGTGCGGTAGTCTTTACTGTAGTTATTAATCTACTTCTTGTTAGCGTTCTATAGTATATTGTTTAGCTCCTTACAGACTATAGAATTGTTCTACTTAGCCTATCTAATAAGGGCCGTTTAGATCTAAGACTTATACTTAATATAAACATCTGCTAGGAATAGCTAATTAATTCCTCTAAACTTGTTAGGATAGCTAGAGGGAGTATAAGGAGCAGTAGTAAGGTTGTAATAAGACTTGCAAATCTCCTTATAAGTTCCTATAGCAGGTACCTCTATTACACTATTACAGACTATAACAAACTAAAGGAGAATAGTGCAGCAATTGTAAGTAGTTAGACTAGTAGATCTATAGGGTAGTAGAGGCGACGAAATTTAAACTTGTTCTTCCTTACAGATTTGCTTTATCTAGTAAGCATTAGAAGCTAGTTTCTGTGCATCTTTTAGCTATTTAGTTTTATCTTCTTATCCTTTAAGAAAACTATTTAACAATTTAATGCCTACGTCTTTGCGCTACCTTAAGTATTCTAGCACATAATTGTGAAATTCTAGTAGCATCTTAGTGTAGTTGTTCTTATCTTTATTATTAAACAACACACTGCCTAAGATTATTTTAGCACTAAGGCCTTTAGTTATTGCTTACTTAAGGTTAAGGTTAATGTGCTTAAAGTAAGTTTAATTACTCTTTTTAGCGTAATTAGCGTAGTAAGAATAAGAAATTAGAGTGTATTCCTTGCAGAGCATAGCGTATTGTAACTAGTATTCTAGGTTAGTGCGTACAGCCTACTAGATAAGTAAGTAGTATATGTTGCGTAGCCATCTAAGGTTTAGCTTCCTGTCTATGCGTTGCAAATAAAAGCGATATATGTTAAAGGTTTTCATAATAATATCCTTAACCTAGCTGTTTTTAAACAGCTAGGTGCAGGCGTTAGTAATAATGCTTCTAGTGCGCTAGAATCCCTCTGCTTGTGGTTGAAACTCTATAGTATCAATAATCTTATTCTAAGTAGAGAGGGGGTAGAGATTAAGTTCTAAAGGTTAATAGCGGTAGCTTAGCAGGTCCTTGTCCTACTTTGCTAGGCGATACTTGCTAGTAAAAAGCTTCAAAATAACAGGATTTAATTAGAATTCTTGCTAGCGGCTCTGTCCTACGTATAGTAAGAGTAAACACTTGTTAAGTAAATTAGACAGCATAGCCCTCTTAATTAAACCTATAACACTTACGGCAGTTCGCTTGTAAATAAAGTATACTTGTTTATATAACAAGTTATTAGAGCTAGGCTGTTGTCTAATATTAACCTTACAGTACTATTCTTTAATAACCTTAACGCAGTTAGGATTAGTAATTAGCTTCTTTGCGTAGGCCTGCTTAAGCAGCTTAAGGAAAGCTAAAATAGGATTCTTGTAATAACACCCTACCTAGAGGATCTCTTGTTCCTAATTAAGGGTATCTAGCTCCTCGTCCACATAGGTAGCGTTATTAAGGTTAGTATCTCATTAGGTAGCTGCTTGTTAGTAGGCTAGTGTTGCTTTTAGAGCACGAGAGCTTAGTAGAGGCAGTAGTGCAGGGACTTGTTGGCTACTAGCCTTAGTCCTAACTTAACCTGCCTAGATGTTAGCAGCATTACGCCTTTATTGTACAACTGTTATTCTGTTCTAAAACTTATGCAACTTAATTACTTAGTATTAGTTTAGCCCTTAACTAGCTAACATCCCTATTAATTGCCTTAGATTCTTAGTTATAACTAACAGACTACGACCCCCTAGAGAGCGGTTCTTAGATGCTATAAGATTACTATAGCGATTGATAGCTTAAGCCTTATTTAGGGTCCTTCCTAGCTCTATAGTTATAGAGATAACTACACTATATGTTAGATGCGTCTTTACACTAAGCGGCCTATACTTATTGCTAGAAACGCTTTGTGTGGAGTAGACTAGGCTAGTTTTAGAGTCTTTAAATTTAGCTATAAGCTAAAAAACCTTTTGCTAGAATATATAGAGAGAATTAGGCTTGCCTTGCTTGTCTTTCGCTCTAGCATTAGGACGTAGCTTCTGTATGTTAAATTTAATATCCTCTTTCTAGACTCGCGGCTTAGCGCAGATATTACAAAGCTCTTTTGCCTCTTGCTTATTAATATCTAGATAGGGTGCTTAGTTGTAAAAGTTGTTTAAGTTAACAAAAGCGCAAATATCCTTATAAAGTAGTTTTACTATTGCCTAGTTAGCTATTAATACATATGATTCTTTACTTTAGTTTTTAGAGTTAATATAGTGCGCTGCTGCAGCGTTAAAGAAGAAAGCAGTATCCTTAAGATCTATACGCCTTAACACAAAGGCTATTTTAGTTAATTCTTAGTAACTAAGTAACGTACAAGGCATGTAGATGCTAACATATTCTTAAACAAATCCTAGAGCTAGCTTCTTTACTAATGCAATAGCCTTGCCTAGTTCTTTAGCCCTTTTATCCCGCGTTAAGAATGCTGCACTAATAATAGAATAGTGTTCCTAGAAACCTTTAACACTACTATATTTGTCTATAAGTCTAGGGAGATAAGCACAAAGGTTACCTACTTCTAGGATAACCTTAAGATTGAGGTTAAATCAGGTTAAATTAGTAGGAGGCGTTGTTAAACTAATAATTTATAATAATACGTTGCTGTCTTAGCGCGTTTAAAAGGATCTTATTAATTAAAGTTTAGATATTAATAACTCTAATGTTGTTACTAAGTTTTGCAAGCTCTAGTACCTTGTCTTAATACTGTTTAACCTTAGGGATTTAGTCCGCAACGTAGTCTTCCTTCTTAGCAATAACTTTAATGTTATTATAAACTCTTAATAGTTCTAGTGTTTGCGGCAGTTACTACTGTAGCTGCTTGCTCTTAGCCTTGTCTAACAACGCTAGAAGCATTATCTAAGTAGGTTAGCTAAGGTAAGTTAAATGTTGTCTTTAGCCGCTGCTAGTTTAGGAGGAGGAGAGATATTATTATAACTGTCATCCTAGAAGGTAACTACCTTAATAAAAGGTAGTAAAGTTTGTGTAGAAGGAAAGTTAGATAGTTAGTAGGGTTCTAGTTCTAGTTTATGTGTAGTAGCGGTATCCTACCGGCTAGCAGGTAGCGGTAGAGGTAAACAGGGTCCAAATCGCGCTAAAATAAGCAGGTTTCATAATTAAAATAGTTGTTGTAAATAGCTATTGCCTTAAGAGTGCGTGAAATTAAGTAAAATATTAGTGTAGCAGTAAGTATCTAGTCTATAGATCAGGTGGCTTGTACCTAAATTTCACGTAGGAAATTAGTAAACAAGTAGCTTAAGGTAAAAATAAGTACTACTAGTATAGTATCCCCTCCCCTTCTTAAAAATATAGGCCGTCCTATAGCTTATTAGTTGTCTAGTGTAGTAGCATTTAAGTTAGAGTCTAAGCTTTTAAAGTCTTGTTTGTATGCACGACGCTGCTTTTCTAAAAGACGTTTAGTAATAACAACTTAAGGACGAAGAGTATTACTTATTGCAGGAGGTAAAGGTAGTTGTGGTTTAGTATATAGCTTAGGCGAGTCCGGCGAGATAGGAATATCTACTATAGGGCTAGTTTGTCCTTAGTAATTAGGATTCTATAACTTTATGTTACCTTAATCTTCCTTAATAATATCCTAAACAAGCCTCTATCTAAAAAGCTTTAATCGCTATCTAGGTGTTGTGTAGGGGAAGCGTGTACTATAGAGGTCCTTAAGACAATAGGTTCCTCTATTAGGTCTAGCTTTATATATATAGTATAGGCCTAACTATCTTGTATCTAGCTTATAGTCTCGTGACATATCAATTTCTTAAACAGAGTTCTATAGAAGAACTAAGTTACCTAGCTTTATATACTTATGTTGTATTTTCTTAGTATTATTCTAGTATTCCTTCTTCGTAGCTCTTATCTAGTTAGTATAAGCAACAGCATCTTTTGTAAATTAATCTCTAAGATCTAGCTGCATTGCTTAAATTATAAGCAGCTGTGCGCAGTTCTTTACTTCCTTTAATAGAAGCGTTTGCTATGTAGGTAGCGCGAGTTTAATAGGAAGCACTAGGTTCTGCCCTATAACTAGCTAGTACAGTAAGTAACCTATTTATTCCTATATTAAGATCCTGTCTTCAAGGAGAACTAATAGCAAGTTTTTAACTTAAAGTTCTAGCAGCTTTGTAAGAGCGTTTACAATAGGCTTGTGTCCTCTTTTAATTTTTCTTATTGCTTAAGGGTTATGTTCTAACAACTAGACTTAGTTGATTCTGTACATCTTTGCTATATGTAAGACTACCTTAGCAAAATTAGGTTTTCTATTAACTATAAGTTTGCGCGCTGTGCTCTGTTAATATATAATATCCTTATATATAAACTCTGCAATTGTCTTTAACTAGTTGTTTAATAGGTCTTTTGCTTTAGGCTAGCTACTAAGGTAGTCTCTTGCAATAACTAAAGATCTCTTCCTAAATCTCTAAGGCATGTATACTATATTAATTGCAACAGTCTCCTGGATAGCGAAACTATAGGTGTTAGTAAGCATATTAACCTTCCTCTTTAAGGATTGCAGTTAATAGTCTAGGTAAGTTGCTAGCTTTTGCTACACGTGCTTATACATTCTTTTCGACTAGTATTGCTTAGCAAGTATAGAGTACACTGCGTTAACTCCTCTATGTCTAATTTAAGAGTGTACGTTCTATACTGCAGCTGTTCTTAGGTTGGTATTATCTACAACCCGCTAGATCGCAATATTTCTCAATGTCTTCCTAAAGAGTATCCTGTCTTATATAAAGAAGTTTAGAGCTCGCTTTTTCTATGCTTAAAGTTTTTGTGGTTCTATACCTCTAGGAGTCCTAAACTTAACTAGAAATTAAGCGTATTGCTCTAATTCTACTAAGAATTCTTAACAGAGTACCCTTGCTTGTCCTACTAGTATTAGTGTATTTATATTTTTAATTATATAATTAATAAACTCCTCTAAATCCTCCTTTGGTTCTAGAGACAATTCTTAATTATTAGCCTTTAGATACTGTAAGAGTGCATCTGCAACCACATTCTTTTATTTTAGTATATACTTAATGTTAAAGTTTTATAAAAGAATTGTTAATATCTACCTATTTATAAAAGATCCTAGATTGTTAGTAGATAAGTGATTTAGTTAATCGGTAAGGGTTGTAGCGTTAATTTCTCTAGTAAAGTAAACACTATAGAGGTAGGTATAAAATTTCTTAAGAGCCTACAGCATAGCCTTATATTCTAACTTAGTAGAGTGCTATTACCTCTCTCGCGCTAACTATAGTGTGCTTTTAAACCGCACTAGGTGCCGCTTGTTGTCTTCCTTAAGCTATTTAATACATACTCTTACACTATCTTAACTTGCATTAGTTGTTAAGAATATTTTATAATCTTTAGTATTAGTGTAATCTAGGTTTCAAAGTGCAGGTGTATTATATATAGCTTGTTTTAGCTTATACATTGCCGCGTCTTGTATATTTCCTTATTTGAAAGGGACATCATCTTGTAGGAGCGTAAACAGAGGTTTAGCAATCTTAGTAAAGTCCTTTACCTAAATTTAGTAGTGAATGCATATGCCTATAAAGGCCTGTACCTCCCTCTTATTTCTATATAGTGGCTAGTTTATAATCTTTTTAACTTTTTTCTAGTTAGGGTGACGTCCTTGCGGGCTAACTTTATAACCTACAACCCTAAGTCTTTTTATAAGAAAATAACACTTCTTTTTTAACACTGTGCCTCTAGCTCGTTTAATATTAGCTAGCACCCTGTCTAGTTGTAGGATATGCTTAAGAATATAACGTCGGACTCTTAGCATTGATCTTTCTCTGCTATAATTAGTTTTTAGCCCGCTACATGTGATGTTGTTAATAAAGGGCATAGTATTAGGCTAGTAGTCTCTTAGAATCTTTATTATTACTTGTTGAAACGCTGCTACTAAGTTTGTAGTATCTATAACTATTATGTATAATTATATAAGCCTTATAAGTGTTTAAACCGATGTTATGTCTCTACTTTCTAGATGTAGCGTGATTTAGTTATATTCTAAGAATAAATCTATAAGTAAGATAATTTTGTATCCTGCGAACCTCTTAGAAAACCTTTTTACTATTAGTAGTAGGTTTGCATCTTGTATAATAACTGTATTTATCTGCTGCGCATTGCTAATCTATTAAACGCCTATGTCCTTCTTAGGCACTAGGTGCTATAGATTGTAATATTAACTATTATACCTTTCCTATGTTCCTTAATTTAGGCGGACGTTAAATATATTTACTACTTGCAGTTCTAAGGCTTTTAAGATAGTAAAATCTTACACTTGCTAGGCTTTGTGTAGTATTGTTTATATCTTGTATAGTAGACATATATTAGAATAGATCCTTCCTAATATCTTAAACTGCTAGGAGAGCGCTTTCTCTTAGTTAAGAAGCATATATAAGAATATCTCCTTTTCTAGTGGCTGTAGGTAGTCTTTAGTATATAGCTTGTTAACTTATTCTTTAGTAAGCCTTATCCCTTGCGGGAAAATAGCATATCTTAGCTTAAATAGATAATTGTATAGCCCTTTATCTAGGTTGCAAATGCTTATTCTAAGGAGTTGTTGTTGTTTTGCTTTTTCTTTCTAGTCCTTTTATCTAAATTCTATAGGCACCTCTTGCTAAAAGATATTAACAGGTTGTACTTTCTTGTCTACTGTCTTGTACATTGTATACAGATGATTATGTTGTTAGGTTTACTTAAGCAGCCTTTCTTGTATCTACTAACAATTAAGCTTACATATAATTAACAATTTACTAAGTTTAAAGCTTTCTGTAAGGTCTTTAGACTGCCTAACTGCGTGCGTAAATACTTAATTTATTTAAAACATTTAATCCTCTCTGCTGTCTTTTGTATACAGCATGTTGATGTTGCTAAATCTAGCTGTTAGATCTAATTATGCAGCTTCCTGTATATATTTTACTGTAGCTGCTTACAGTTTAATGCTTATTCTGTTAGTAATTACATGCAACTGTATATTACCTGTCGTTTCTTTATCTAAATTGTTGTTAGAGGCTTTATTTCTAATCGTCTGCGTAGGGTAATTTAGAGAAGAGTTAGATACAACAAAGTCTGCGTTTCTTATACTATCTTTAGACAGGACTTAGCACGTAATTTGTCTAAACGCATTGTACTAAATTAATATTTTAGCGCTTGCACACTAAGGTCCTCCTAGAATTACAGATCTAGTGACATTAGCAACAATCTTGAACGTAGTCCTAATAGTAACCGTCCCTATTTGTATAGGTATATTATATGCAGTCCTAACAAACAGTTTATATGTGCTAGTAGCTAAAGTAACTCTAGGAGATAGCTGCCCTATTCTATGTTCTATTATTTTATACGGTATCTTCAATGCTCTTGTAGCACTTAGTCTTAGGATATTTATTTGTGCTCTAGTGTTGATAAAGCACTTGAAAAAGCTGCTGTTTATAGTAACCTAGCATTCTAGTAAGTTAGTTTAAGCAAAAGCCTACCTATTTCTTTGCTAAACCCCTTAGACATCCTTTGTAGGTACAGAGGGGTGACAAAAATAAAAAGATATCAAAAAAGTTATTATTTTTATAGCTGTAAAATTTATATGACTTGAAAGGCTATACCAAAAAGAGTTAGTGATTTGAAAAGCCAAGAACTTCCACTTTAAGATGGGCTGCTTAGTAAGCTGCTTAGTCAGCACGATCGCGCCTGCAATCTTGCTTGAAATAAGACAAAAAAAAAATAGAAAAACTCATTTCGAAATAACTTTTTTCTTAAGTTGTAAAAATTGCTAAAAATTATTAATATTAAAAAAATGTTATCAACACTATTTTGTGTGAAAGTTTCAAAATAATTGCATCATAGATTATTAGTGAATAGTGAAAAGCTTGTTGTTGAGTTTTTCTAAAATAATTATTTAAAATAGCTTACGAAAACTTAGTAGACTAGCCCGTAGCTTCTTTATTAGCTAAGTAGCACTTTAACCATAAAAATGTACTACTATGAACTACTTTTTGTAAAATCAACCTGTTTGTAATACCGTTATTTCATTATGTTAAACAGGGTATGATTTTTATACTATAACACTACTTTATACAAAACTTATTTTACTATGAAACTTAATTTGAGTTCAAATTATAAAGATTCATACGTTCTTGCTTAATATAAATATAATTATAATAAGCTTTTTCCCAAGTTTAAAGGCAGCATTTTCTTGAAAATTATAATTAGATAGATGTTATTTTTTAGGAAGTTTTGTAAGTTTTCAATTAAGAAAAAATAACTATTTGATTTTCTAAGTTAAAAATTACCTTTTTAAGTTTTTTTAGTAAGGGTTTTACTAAGTATTTTTATGCTTTAAAAAAAATCTTAGTAAGACGGCCTAGTTTAGGCCTAAAAGTAGTTAAGAACGCTGTTTTTTGCATTTCATTCATTAAATAGTATTAGTAATACTTGTAGGAAACATTTTTAGTATTTTACCACATAAGGAAAAAGGCTTATATTATAATTAGCAAGAAAGACTTTAGTATTCAGAAAAACAAAATCTTTTAGCTTTAAGAGTAATTCTATAAAATAAGAAAGTTTTAAATAATAAAAAGAGTTAATATACTATAAGATTACTAAGCTATTACGTAATTAATGATTACGTAAGTAAACTCTATTTTTTTCACCCTTCAATTAGTCTCAGAGTAACTAAGATATAGGCCTCTAAATTTTGCTCACATTATGCTTACGTAAGCTATTTCATCTCAGATTATCATTAGCAATTTTTACAAGTTCTAAAAAAAGTAATACTAGAATTTAGTTTTTTAATTTTTTTTTCTTATTTCAAGCGAGATCACAGGCGCAATCATGCTAGCTAAGCAGCTTACTAAGCAGCCCATCTTAAAGTGGAAGTTCTTGGCTTTTCAAATCACTAACTCTTTTTGGTATAGCCTTTCAAGTCATATAAATTTTACAGCTATAAAAATAATAACTTTTTGATATCTTTTTATTTTTGTCACCCCTCTGTATATTGTCTAAATTATTTATCTAGGAATCTCTCCTTCTACTTACCTTATATCGAGTTTGCGTATTTAATTTATACAAATTTATCGCATTGCAATGCGCGCTTTTGTTAGGTAGTATATTTAGTGATATTCTATAGGTAGGGCCTGTGCGCCGGTTTAACTTATTAGAGGCTAGAACATATACTAGGTGTAATTTAGCGCACCTACCCTTTGTAGGCTTGGCATTTCTCCTACACGTTATAACATTAAGAGCACCTAAACTATTTGCAACATTAATACTATTATTAAGAAGATTACGTAGCTGTTTTTAAATATTAGCTTTCCTTAGAAAATCTAATACTGTAATTCCTTAGACTTCTTATCTAAGTAAGGCAGTCGCAATGCGGTTTGGCTGTCCCTGCACTATCTCTCTAAGTTTTAGATTAAGAAGAGCGTTAATAAATTTCATAGCTTTTTTCTTCCTCTCTTGCTACAAGTGCTTTAGATCTGCTAATATATTGTTATTTTGCCAAGCTAATTATAGTAGTCTAACAATTAAAAATAGTGTATTATAAGGCTAACTTGCAAAAGGTATATTGCTTTATGTTTCTTTCTTTAGATACTATATATTTATAGGCTATAAGTTAGAGATAGGGGAGTTACCTTGTATTATTTAATTGCTTTCTTAGGTGCTTAAATCCTTGCTTAGCCTTCCTTGGTTATTTATTCTGCCCTCCTAGACAGAATTAATATCCTAGTAGAGAGCAGGGCTTTTGCTTTTTAAGCAAGTAGCTGCATTTAACTTAGAGATGCTAAGCAAAGCGTTATTTTCGCCTTCTAGTATAATGTTGGCAGCATTAATATTATTAAGCTTCTTAACGTATTCTTTAGTAAAAGGGTTGTATAGTTATTTCTAGAATTGCTAGAACTACTAAAAGATATTATTATAGTACCCTTAGCCTATTAAACTTGTTGCTATATTTGCAGAATTAAAGTTTTTCCTCTTAAACCTTAGACCTAGTTAAGAGTCTCTTTAGTAAACTTCTTAGAAACTATACTAGAGGCTAGCTAATTAAGCACGTTATTAGTTACGTTGTAGAACTCTTAGATCTTTGTCTTTAACTATAGCAAGACTTAGTTTAATAGTAGCTATTCTAGGATTTTCTTTAAACGCTTATGTAGTAGCCTAAAGTAGTAAGTTCCTTTCTTGCTAGAAATATCCTAGTTAAAACTAACCTATCCTATCTGTTTTAGGTCGTAGTATAGTTCGCACTCCTTAAGCATATGTCCTGCTGTACTACATATATAATAGAGAGGGTATTTCCCTACGTTGCTTATATATGCTGCACTTGCCTTGTTAGGCAGTTCTTTTAGAGCATTAGTAATAAAGAACTTGTTATTCCTCTTGCTAGGGAATTTTGTATTAGTTGCTCGTACAATAAAGTATATATAGTTAGTAAGTTTTTCTAAAAGTTTCTTAGTTATAAGATAAGCTATAAGCATGTTAATAGTTAATAGTCTAAGCTTTAGGTTGCCTAGGGACTTAATAAAGTCCTTTACCTCTAAGTTAATATCTGCTAGCGTGCTTGTCTTTTTATATACTTTGCTAATCTTAATCTTTACTTCCTTTACTTCCTTTAGGGCGAATGTTGCACGCTAGTTAGATAGCATAATTTAGCGCATTTTAGCATTAGCGCCTTTTTGTTCTAGCTAATAAATCTTATCTAAGCTAGTTATTTTCTTGTAGTAGGATTTAAGAAAAGAATAAATCTCTTCTAACTTATATATATCCTAATTATCTCTATTTAGGGTAGAAAATATATAGTACATAACTGCTTTTTTGTTAGTTTATAGCAGGCCTTAGAAGAAGAGAATGCCTTCCTCTTCTTAAGGGATTTGTCTGTTCTTAATACATATATTAGCGACAAAAGTAAAGTGTATATAGTACTTTACTATGCTAGGCTAGTTTTATACGTATTTATAGATATAAGCTTAAAAGTAAAAGCGTTTGTCTATTTTAATAGCTACATTCTTATCTTTCTACTGTTCTTTTATGTGTGTTTATAACTTAGACTAATTCTTCTTTATATATCTAGGTAAGCGCTTTAAGATATAAGAGAGAGATTAATCCTTGTTAAAGAAGTAGTTTAGTAGAATAGAGACTCTTATTACATTACAAATGCCTTTATTATTAGCTTGTTAGTTAAAGTCTTCTAGGAATTCTATAATATCTTTTCTAGTAAAAACTAATGTACTATGTTTTAGTTAAATTATAGTTAACACTAAGTTGTGCGTAGGTGTAGCTATAGTGTTAATAACTAAGCTTAATAGAGTTAATAGTAGATTAGGGCTAGTAGTAGTAGGTCTAGAGAGAGGAAGCGTTGCACCTTCCTGCCCTTAACCTGCTTTCTAATCCTTTTTTAACATTTAGGGTATAGTAGGACTTATATAAGTTCTTTATATAGATAGTTTACAAACGTTAGTAAAGAAACAGATAAGGTAAAGTCTCTAAAAGAAATAATATCTCTTTTTAGGTTTTTGTAGTGTGTGTTTGTTTAAGTGTAGGTGTATAAATCCTTGCCTTTTAGGTACCTCTTATTTTGCTAAGTAGGTTTAGATTTATACTTAAAGCTAGTACTTATATGTAAGCTTTTAGTGCTATCTCTATTTTGCTAAATAGTACTTTAGCTCGGCATTTCTTTACGCATGTATTACTGTCTCTATTTTGCTAGACAGGTTACTACCTCCATTTTGCTAGGTAAACTTTAAACTAGCGCTTAGAACACATATAAGACTATCTTTATTTTGCTAAATAGTTTGCTGCCTTTATTTTGCTAGATAGACTTTAACTTAGTATTTAATAACGTATTCTGTTGTTTTATTAGTAAGTTTTGTTTTTCCTTATTGTTGTTAGTGCTAACTTAAGTAACATTGTCCTTAACATAGTCTATAATAGGGGATAGTGCTAACCCCCTAAAAGTATGTCTGGTAGTAATCCTAAGAGTATATCTAGTAGTAATCCTAAGGATTCTGTGCTTATGTAAGATTGTTATATTATTCTTATTATAATTGTGCACTAGTTGCTTTGTGCACTAAGTAGTAGAGTATGTCTCTATAGGCTTTGCTATTTGTACAGGTGTTAGAGTGTATAAAGATATACTACTACGAGGGCAAGAGATTACTAGTGGTCAGGTTATGCGAGAACAAGGGTAGTAAGATAACGATCTTATTAGAGGTTGTATATATCAAAGAGCAGTACAAGAGTTGAGTTCTAGCGTGGAGGGTAGATGTTAGATGTTGAATGTTCTCGCTCGTTTCGATCCCCGAAACGAGCTATATACCTTCAGATCAGGTAATTAAGCACTAACCTAGTGAGCAGCAGGGTATCACCCTGTGCAACGGCACACTAAGTTAGAGATTAAGGCCTGCTAGCAGAGAGTTAAATTAGTGCTGTTTACAGCTATTATACTGTAACCAAATATTACCTACTCAATTCTAAAGCTCTTACACCTCCTTACAAACCCTAGTAATTATTATAAAAAAGCTATTAAGTAAATAATTATGTACTTCTATTAGACAAGATAAGATCCGATCTAATATAGAAACTATAATAGCCTAGACCGAACAATCACAGGCGACGCTTTCTTTGCAAACAATTAAGAAACTCGTTAATTGTCCTATAGATATGTAGCTATCCTATATGGCAGTCTAATATTTTAGAAGGCAGCTTGGCAGACTACAGTAACTACGTTAACTACTAAGGCTAAGCTGCTCGCTTTTAAGTACATTACTAAGAAGGCTATAGCCCTTAAGCACTTCTTTCGCAGGCTGTTTCTTAGTCCAGAAGTCGTCTAGACAGTCTAGTGTAACAACTAACAAAAAACGCATCGAACACCAACTTTTCGAGGCGAGAAAAAGGTCTGGCGTAGCCTTTTTCTCGTCTCAACTATCTTAATCGCCTTCCTAAAATCAGTTTCCAACACTTGTTTTCCTGGTGCAGGTGTTGTAGCGCACGCGCTGGCCAGTTGTAGAGAAACAGAGTAGTTACCTGTTGAAAACTCTGCAAGTGGTCTGTGCGTAAGCTGATTTTAGAGTTCGATCGAAGGCACCATTCGACTCCTACTCGACAAAGCAACGGCTTTCTACTTAGGTATATAGATCTATTGGCTTAGTGAACCAATAGATTTATCTACCTAGCTATCTATTACTCGAAATCCCTAAACCGACTCGATATACCGACCTCCTATATCGACCTACACATTAGAATCGATAGCTAGACTAGCAACTAGCTATCTACCTACACTGAATTCCCTATACCAACTCGATATACCGACCTAATATATCGACCCCATACCGAACTGCTTAGCGTACCTATATAAGCAATACAAGAGGGCAGCTAGCATAGCCTACAACAACAACAACAAATAAGAAGTAAAGGAGATAACTAGACTAGCATACTAGCTCTACTTACCTCTTACAACACAAAGGACTGAGAGAGATACTCGTTAAAACTACTCTAGGCTTCAAGCCTTATAAAAGACTAAGAGAGTTACTTATTAAAACTACCCTAGGCTACGAGCCTCACCTTTATTTAGATAATCCCCTCCTTGTAATTAAAATATATTAGAAAACCCTACATAGTTACCTGCAGGCCTAGCCTGCACGTCTTATATAGCCTTTTAGGCTGAGAAAGGACGTTAAACTACAAAAAAAAACAGCTTCGCTTACTAAGCATAAGCTAAAAGGAAATGCTTAACTACATCAAGACAATCTACCTAAACCGCTAAAATTATAGAAGCAATTACTCTCGTATCCTATAAAGGCCTTGTTTGAGGATGCCTGCAAGAGGGAGATTAATTAGTCAAGTAAGACAAATACTTAAACTACAATATTAAGGGAAGAAGTAATTAATCACCTAATACCTATAAAGTAGGTTTAGACCTATAAGTTTAATTAGGACAGCTTTTTTCTTAAATGTAAGGCGCGGATTGTTGTAAGAGGTAATCTCTAGGAAAAGGATTTAATTAATTCAACTTACGCAGCTATCTTAGTAGCTAAGTCCTTTTAAGCAGCAATAGCTATCGCTGCTAAGAATATTTTAGAGATCAAGCAATACAATGTTGTAGGAGCATTTCTTAATGCGTTAATTACAGCAGACAACCTAGTAATCTATAAAATGCTAGATAGCTTTAAGAAGCTAGAGAAGTGCGTACAGCTTAACCGCGCACTATATACATTGCGAGACTCGCTACTGTTGTATTATAAGAAGTTCTTAGGGTTACTAAGGGAGATTAGACTAATCGCTTTACTAGAGAAGCCCTGCCTATTCTTTAATTAAGAAAGGAGAATCCTAGTGTTGTTTTATGTGGATAATATCCTACTACACTTCGCAAAAGGTTATAAGCAGAGGGCGATAGATCTTTAGTTAAAGATTATAGACAAATACAAGATACAGGAACAAGGATTAGTTCAATAGTTTTTTAGTATCTAGATTATTAGAGATTACAAGAAGCGAACAATTACGCTTATTCATAATACGTACATTAATAAAATTACAAAAAAGTATAAGCTAGAGGATAGAAGCTTTCCTAAGACTCTATTACTGTCGGAGGAGCTGATCAAGAACACTAGCAAAGCAACTAAGCAGGAGATTAAGGCCTACTAAGAAAGGGTTAGATTAGTGCTATACACAGCTATTATGCTGCGACTAGATGTTGCCTACTTAATCTTAAAGCTCTTACACTTCCTTACGAACCCTAGTAATTAGTATATAAAAGCTGTTGAACGGGTGATCATATACCTCTATTAAACAAGATAGGATGCGATCTAATATAGGAACTACAATAGCCTAGACCTAACAATTGCAGGCGATGCTTCCTTTGTAGATAATTAGGAAACTCGTTAATTTTCCTATAGACATATAGCTATCCTATATAGTAGTCTAATATTTTAGAAGGCAGCTCGGCAGACTACAGTAACTACATTAACTACTAAAGCTAAGCTGCTCGCCTTTAAGCACACCACTAAAGAGGCTATAGCCCTTAAACGCTTCTTTCGCGAGCTGTCTCTTAATCTAGAAGATATCTAGACAGTCTAGTGCGACAATTAACAAACAATCAGGCTTATAGTTAGGAAGAATAAGCAGATTAGCACCTAATTAAGGCATGTAGACATACAAAAAATGTAGCTGCGGCAGGAATTTACCAAAGGATTATTTTAGGTTAAATACCTAGAAACAGCAATTATGCTAGCTAATAGACTAACTAAGTCGCTTACCTAACAACAGTTTAAGAAGTTTAAGCAGTTGCTTAACCTTTAGCAAGTTAAGCACTTAATTAAAGGAAAAAATAATTAATAAGCAAAGGATTTGTATTAAGCAGTAACATCTATATACTAGGCTAAGTCTCCTCTTAATAGCTTATTTTATTGAGCGGGAGAACGTGAGCTAGACTATTCAACTAAACTAAAACTAGGGACCTTATCACTAATAAGCATTAAACTTATTATACTCGCTAGACTCTATTATCGCATTACGCTTAGCCTGCTCAGCTTCAGCTAGCTTAAGAGCAACTTAGGCCATCTAAGCCTAAATAGCAAAAGTCTAGAGGTAAGCAGCACTGCGGCGCGATTCTAACCTATTACTTCTATACATAGAGTTGTTAGATAATTGCCTCCTTACCCTAGCATAATAATCGCGCCTATATAAATAAGTAGTATAGCAATTAGGGCGACGAGGAAAAGGATAATTATATAAGGTAGGCGGAGGTAACATTCTGCAGGCATGCTGCTCTTAAAGCAGTAACTCTTAAGCAGGTTGCTGCTAAGTTCGCGAATCTAAGAGAACTGTGTACTCCTTTAACATTTGTTAGTGCCTCTTATTCTTAAATTGCTTTTACTTTCTTAGGGTCTATCTAAAGTCCTTTTCTAGCCTTAATAATAAATCTAAGGTATTTAGTGCTTTGCACATTAAACTCGCATTTCTTAATATTAAAAGGTAACCTAGCCTTACCTATAGCTTCTAGAACCTCGTTTGTATTATTTTAGTGTTCTTTAAGCGTGCTATTTGTGTAAATTAATACGTTGTCTAGGTAGGCTAAGCAGAAATCGTCAATGTATTCGCGTAGTGTCCAGTTAATATATTATTAAAAAGTACTAAGAGCATTTACTATACTAAAAGGAGTAACTAGCTATTCGTATAATCCAAATCTTGTTCTAAAGGCAGTTTTCTATTTATCTTCTGCGTTAATTTTAATTTTGTAGAAGGCTGCACAAACGTTAATCTTAGTAAACTATTTCGCTTTAGCGATGTTGTTAAGCGTCTCCTAGATTAATAGCAAGGGGTAATAATCCTTTTTCTTAATAGCGTTAAGAGCTTAATAATTAACGCAGAACTGTAATCCTCCTCTAGGTTTTCTAGCAAATAAGACTAGGGAAGAGGCTACAGAGCTACTAGCTCTAATTTATCTTTTATCTAAGAGGGATATAAGCTCCTTACGTAGAACTAAAAGCTCTAGTCTACTTATATTATATTAAGGGCCCTATGAAGGTTCTTTTTCCTTTTTACTTTTATTTTTTTGCAACTTAATTTAGTAATCAACCTTAGGCCTGCGTAGAGGTTGTAGTGCAGAAGCAGTTTTTAACTTAAAAATCTAGGCTATATGTTAGTACGCCTTAGGAAGCAGTAACAGAACATTAACTTTCTTTTTAAGAGCTAAGACCTTTTTAATACTTCTTAAAAGAAGTAGCAAAAGTTTAAATTAACTTGTTTTTTCTTACTCGCCTAATATAGAAGTAATAGGCAGTTGTGTTTATTTGTTGTAACCTTTTATTGTTTAAAACAGGGCGATCTTTAGTGCTTAGTAGCTTAATCCTCTGTCTAGAAGAGTGAATGTATATCGTTTTTCTAAAGGGGGCAATAGTAACCTCTCTTTTATTTATCTAAGGCCGTCTAAGTATTAAATCATATCTAGGGTGTGTAGAAGTAACATAACCCTAGATAGTATCCTTGTATCCTTTGATATTAATCTCTAACCTAGCAACTCTATTAATAGTTCTAGATTTCTTTGTAACTTCTTCTAACCTGCGTAGGGAAATAGGAATGCACTATAAGTTAGCGTTCTTAATAAGCTAAGGGCTAATGAAAGAGTATATAAAGTTTTCTATATTATTAAGAGTTAAAGCAAAGGTATAACAATTAACTAATATTTCTACAGTAATCTTATTGCTGCTTAAGTCCTTTTTAAAACTAGCCTATTTTTTTATTATGTTATCTTAGCTTACGTGTAGCTCTTGCTAGTAACTTTAAGCAAGAGCTATTCTTTTTCTAAATTAGAATTTTAGTCATCTAGAGTATCTTTACTACTTAAGCTTTTCTTACTTAGCTTTCTTACTTTTGCTTTTTAAGACTTTAATATAGTAGTTCTTTTCTTCTCCTTCTTTTTTAGCGTTTTATCTTCTATACATTCTATAGCTAAGTGTCCTTTTTGCTTGTAGGTAAAATAACATCTTTCCTTTATTAGCCTGTTTAGTTCTAGATCGCTAAGCCTGCGTGGCTTAGCTAATTGTTTAGTAAACTCTATTCCTTCTATCTAGTCTCCTGTAGGAGGAGGAGGAGAGGCAGTTCTTAGCTTGTATCTCTTAGAGTATTGTTCTTTAGGCTTATTCTAGCCATTAGAGTATTGCTTAATCCTGTATAGGTAGTCTGCAATCTTAATAGACTTATTTTACAAGTTATTTATGTCTAAAAAAGTAATACCTACAAGCTTATCCTAAAGCTTATAAGTAAAGCTCTTTTAAAAGAGCATTATCTTTGTGTTTTTATCTAAGTTGCTGTTTTACAGTAGCAACTATTCTTAAAATTCTATAATATAATTACAGATACTTTTTTTACATTAAGAAATTAACTAAAGTTTATTTCAAGCTCTCTTAGAGCTGTATAGGTCTTTAAACATCTAATTAAAGAAGTTTAACAGGTGTTTAAAGTTCTAGGCGTCTAACAACTCTATTTAATTAAAGTAGGGCAGCGTTAGGGTAGCTACTAAACCCTTAAGCCTACTAGAGGCGTAGTTGCAAGTCCTTCTTTCTATACTAAAATTTTCTTAGTTATCCTCTTTCTTAGCAGTAAGCTACTTTTTAAAGATCTAGTACGTTTTCCTCATTCTATTTAAAGCTTCTAAGTTAGGTTGTTTAAAACGTTTAAGTTGTGCTGTTTACTGCGCTAGTTTTAATGCAGCAAGTAATATTAGTAGCTAAGTAGGTAGCTATTTGCTTTCTAGTTTTGTTTCCTTAGAGGCTAAGTTAATAGCCTTATAGATAAGAAAGGCTTCTTGTATAATTGTTAAAGTCGCTATCTTATCTAGTTTATTTGCTTAGCAGAGACTTTTAAAAGTGCTCTCTATCTTAGCTCTGTTAACACTATCTTAGTGTTCTCTTGCTATCTAGATAGCTAAGTTTCTAGATGTAACTTTAGCCCTTGCTATTATAGTAAAGCGTTCTAAATTAAAATTGCTTTTTATTATGTTTAGCAGGGATCAGTTTCTAGGGCTACTAGAAATATAGTAGGCTTATCTAACAGTTCGTATTAAGAAACGTTTAGGTACAGTCTTGTTTAGCTAGGTATTCCTTAGCACTCCTTGTGCTTCTTCTACTGTTCATCCTTAAAAGATTTAAAACAGCGTTAACTAAGATTAGTAATCTAATTCATTAGAATCTTTAGGCGTAAATATAGCTCTAGCTAGCTTCTGTGCGTAAAAATAGCTCTAGGCGGCTTCTAATTTAACGTGGCTACGCAAGTAGCTAAAAAAGAAATTAATTTAATTGTAAGAGTGCGTTAAATTAACTAAAGGTGCAAGGGAAAATAGTAATAAATTAATTAAAGAACTACAAAGGTTATACAGTAAGTTTATCTACCTCCTTGTAAGGCCTAAGCTTAGCGCTAGTTTGTACGTACAAGTAACTGCGCAGCAACTACTAACGTAGCAAGAGAAAATTATGCAAAGTATAAAAGAAAGGCTAAGCAGGCTAGGAGGGGCGAGCAGGGTAGAAGGGCCGAACAGGGTAAAGGTGTTAGGCGGCGTAGAGTTAAGCGGTGTAGAAGGCCCGAGCGCGCTAAGCCTACAGATGCCGGGTGGACACCCGGCATCTGTGAGATCGCAAAACGAGGCAACTTGCCGAATACTAAAAAACGTTAGGGCTTTAGCCCTTTACATTTTCTGTTTGTTAGGGGTGGCTATTAGCTGTCCTGCTAGCTAATTAATTCTGTTCTGCATTTTAGCCATCTGCTAAGCCTAAACATAGGCCTGTTGCCTAAGGTTCCTAAGCTCCGTAGCTCTAGGGTTCTCCTCCGTCTCTAAGTTGGATACGCTAAGCATATTGTTGTCCACTAGCGCCTGCGAGGGTCCTAGACCCTAGGCTATAGTATTCTAAGCGACTCTAGGGAGTAACATCTTGTCAACCTTAATGAGGCAACCTAGTAGTTAATCTTGTCTACTAAATCTGTAGGTGGTTAAAGTGTTACACAGGGGTGTAGGCTATACTTCTCTAAGCTTAGTCTATACTAAGGCGAGATAGACTAAAGCGGTAGCCTATGCGGTTTGTCTGGCGATTCGTTTGGAAAAGAGTTATTATAGATTAACTAAGTAATAAAAAACAATCTAATTCTATGTAAAGATACAATAACTAGTTAACAATCTGTGTAAGAGATAAAGTATTAATAAGTTAACTTCAACAAGTGTAATAATAAGATCCAACACATTCTTATACCTGTTGCTTCTATCCTTGCTATCCTGTACATCCCTTCTAAGGGGGATGCCTGTAATAGCGCTGCCATCTCTTCTTGCACGGCTATCCTGGATGGCCTGCCTTGGCAGGATAGTAATCACGTGATCACAGCCCCGCAGTGATCATTACCTTCTGACGTGGTCGCTGGTTGGACTTCAACCCCGACCTCTGCGTCAAGGAGAGAATAACCGTTGTTACTCGTAACAACAGGCTAAGGGCAGGAAAGCGCAACGCTTCCTTCCTCTAGACCTGCTACTGCTAGTCCTAATTTACTATTAACCTTATTAAGCTTAGTTATTAACACTATAGCTACACCTACACACAACTTAGTGTTAACTATAATTTAACTAAGATACAGTATATTAGTTTTTTCTAGAAAGAATATTACAGAATTCCTAGAAGACTTTAACTAATAAGCTAATAATAGAGGTATCTATAATGCAATAAGAGTCTCTATTCTACTAGACTACTTCTCTAACACGGATTGGTCTCTTTCTTGTATCCTAAAGCGCTTACCTAGATATACAGAGAAAGATTAGTCTAAGTTATAGACACACATAAAAGAACAGTAGAAAGATAAAGATATAGCTATTAAGATTTGCAAACGCTATTACCTTTAAGCTTAAATTTATAAATACATATAAAACTAGCCTAGTCTAGTAATTTACTATGCATACTTTACTTCTGTTGCTAATATATGTATTAAGAACTAGCAAATCCCTTAAGAAGAGGAAGGTATTCTCTTCTTTAGAGGCCTACTACGAACTAACAAAGAGGCAGTTATGTACTATATACCTTCTGCCCTAAATACAGATAATCAGGATACATATGAATAAGAAATGATCTATTCGTTCTTTAAATCCTACTACAACAAGATAACTAGCCTAAATAAGATTTATTAGCTAGAGAGGGGAGGTGCTAATGCTAAGATACGCCAGATTATGCTGTCTAACTAGCGCGCAACCTTCACCCTAGAGGAAGTAAAGAAAGCAGGGATTAAGATTAGCAAAGTATATAAAAAGACAAGCACGCTAGCAGATGTTAACCTAGAGGTAGAAGACTTTAATAAGTCCCTAGGCAACCAAAAGCTTAGACTATTAACTATTAATAGGCTTATAGCTTAACCTACAACTAAGAAACTCCTAGAGAAACTTACTATCTATACGCACTTTATTACATAAGCAACTAATATAGAATTCCTTAGCAAGAGGAATAATAGTTTCTTTATTACTAATACCCTAAAGGGATTACCTAATAAGGCAAGTGCAGCATATATAAGCAACGCAGAGACATACCCTCTCTATTATATATGTAGCATATTAGAGCACATGCTTAAGGAGTACGAACTATACTACACCCTAAAGCGGATAGGATAAGTGAGCTTTAACTAGGATATTTCTAGCAAGAAAGGCACTTACTACTTTAGGCCACTACATAAGCGTCTAAAGGAAATCCTAAAATAACTACTGTTAAATTAAGTCCTGTTATAGTTAAAGACAAAGATCTAAAAATTCTACAACGTTACTAATAGCGTGCTTAATTAGCTAGCCTCTAGTGTAGTATCTAAGAAGTTTACTAGAGAAGATTCTTAACTAAGTTTAAGGTTTAAATGGAAAAACTATAATTTCACAAATGTAGCAACTAGTTTAATAAGCTAAGGCTACTACCATAATATCTTTTAGTAGTTTTAGCAATTCTAGAAATAACTATACAAGCCTTCTGCTAAAGAATACGTTAAGAAGCTTAATAATATTAATGCTGCTAATATTATACTAGAAGGCAAAGATAACGCTTTGCTTAGCATCTCTAAGTTGAATACAGCTACGCGCTTAAAAGGCAAAGGCCCTGCTCTCTACTAGGATATTAATTGTGTCTAGGAGAGTAGGATAAAGAAATAAGAAAGGCTAAGCAAGGATTTAAGCACCTAAAAGAGCAATTAAATAATTTAAGGCGACTTTCCTATCCCTAACTTGTAGCCTATAGATATACAGTATCTGCAGGAAGAAATATAAAGTAATATACTTTTTGCAAGTTAGCCTTATAATATACTATTTTTAATTGTTAGACTACTACAATTAGCTTAGAAAAATAACAATATATTAGCAGATCTAAAGTACCTATAGGAAGGAAGAAAGAAAAAGGCTATAAAGTTTATTAACGCTCTTCCTAACCTAGAACTTGAAGAGATAGTACAGGGACAGCTAAATCGTATTACAACTACCCTGCTTAGACAAGAAGTACGGGGAGTCATAGTTTTAAATCTTATAAGGCAAGCTAACATTTAAAAACAGCTGCGCAATCTGCTTAATATTAGTATAAATGTTGCAGATAGTATAGGTACGCTTAATGTTATAACGTATAGGAAAAACGCCAAGCTAACAAATTCTGGGTACGCTAAATCACACCTAGAATCTGTTCTAGCCGCTAATTGGCTAAACCGGCGCACGGACCCCACCTATAGAACTTTACTAAATACACCTCCTACCTAGAACCCTTATTGCAATACAATAAATGTGTATTAATTAAATGCGTAAACGCGCCACAAGGTGTATAGAAGAAGTAACTTCTAGATAAATAAGCTAGACAATGTACCTACTAAGGATGTCCGCGGGGTTTAGCGAAGGAATAGGCAAGCCTTCGCATAGATAGATCTACTAGAATGCTAGGTTACTGTAAACATCAGCTTTTTAAAGTGCTTAATTAATACTAGAGCATATAAAAATATCTTAAGACTTAGTACGGCACAAGCATTGAAAATAATGTACAAAATAATACAACATAGGCTAGGGCAGCTATCTCCTAGCGTTACTTTCGCTAATAGCACACATAATCTGTTCGTTAGGACCGCGTTTAATATATCTATATAAATAGGGACGGTCACTATTAGAACTACGTTTAGGATCGTTGCTAATGTCACAAGATCTACAATTCTAGGAGGACTATAGTGTGCTAGCGCTAGGATATTAATTTAGTACAATGCGTTTAGATAAATTACTTGCTAAGTTCTATCTAAAGGCATTACAAAGAATGCAGTCTTTATTGCGTCTAACTTATCTCTAAATTACCATGCGCAGACAATTAGAAAAAAAGCCTCTAACAATAATTTAAATAGAAAAACGGCAGGTATATATAGTTACATATAATACTAATAGAGTAGGCATTAAATCGTGAGGAGCTGCGGTGAAAAACAAATAGAAAGCTGCCTAGTTAGATTTAACAGCTAGATTTAGCGACTTTAACATGCTATATACAAAAAACAGTAGAGAGGATTAGATGTTTCAGATAAATTAAGTATTTACGCACGCAGTTAGGCAGTCTAAAGACCTTATAAGAAGCCTTAAACTTAGTAACTTTTTGATTATGTGTAAGCTTAATTATCAGCAGATACAAGAAAGGCTACTTAAGCGAACTTAATAACACAATAATCTGTACACGATGTACAATATAGTAGATAAGAAAGTTTAACCTATTAATATCTCTTGGCAAGAGATGCCTATAGAATTTAGACGAGAGGACTAGAAGGAAGAGGCGAAAGAACGACAACTCCTTAGATTAAGCATTCATAATCTAGATAAAGGGCTATGCAATTATCTGTTTAAACTAAGATATACTGCTTTCCCGCAAGGGACAAGGCTTACTAAAGAACAAGTTAACAAGCTACATACTAAAGACTACCTGCAGCTGTTAGAAAGGGAGATATTCTTGCATATACTTTTTAACTAAGAGGGAACGCTCTCCTAGCAATTTAAGAAATTGGGAAGAATTTATCCTAATGTATATCCGCTATACAAGATACAAATAATACTACACAAAGCCTAGCAAGTGCAAAGTTTTGCTGTTCTAAAAGCCTTAGAACTGCAAGTAGTAGATATAGTTAACGTCCGCCTAAACTAAGGAACATAGAAAAGGTGTAATAGTTAATATCGCAATCTATAGCACCTAGTACCTAAGAAAGACGAAGGCGTTTGATAGATTAGCAATGCGCAATAGATAAATGCGGTTACTACACAAGACGCGAACTTACTACTAACAGTAGATAAGTTTTCTAAGAGGTTCGCGGGATGTAAGATTATCTTACTTATAAAATTGTTCTTAGTATATAACTAAATTACACTACATCTAGAGAGCAGGGATATAACAGCATTTTAAACACCTGTAGGGTGGCCAAGACTGGCAAATTAGGTGTATTAGAGCAGCAACTCAACTAGAAGAAAAAGGCATTACCCCTACACTACATTGGGTCCCAGGACACCAAGATATACCAGGAAACGATCAAGCAGACCTCCTCGCAAAAGAGGCTACAAAAATAAACCCTTTAACTAAAAAAATAAGCCTAGCAGTTGTTAGCTCTTAAATTAAACAACTAGCTAATGTTAATTGGTTAAGCCTCCTTGAGAACAACATGAAAAAAGCTACTACTAAGAACCTAAGCACCTACTTAGCAACCTTTAAATGGAAAATAAGGAAACAGATACCTATCCCTTCTACTAGGAGAGATATATCTAGCTCATTCTTTTAATTAAAACTCGGTCATAGCTACCTAAAGAGCTATCTATTTAAGAGAGGCAAAGTAGAATCTAAAACTTGCCTATATAATTTTAGAGCTACTTAAGACACAGCTCATATGATCCTTAGGTGCTAACTATATAAGGATAGTAGAGCTATACTTCAAAACTCCTGTACAGAGCCAATCTCTTTACAATATCTTTTCCAAACAGAAGCAGGTATTAAGGCTACAATAGCCTTTATTCAAGAAACTAGGGTTGGTACACAGGCCTAGTACAAAGGAAACTCCGACAACTAGATGTAATCGCCTGTCTAGGCGACCAAGCTCTAAGCACCCCTCCCCCCCCCTCCTCCTCCCCCTTCTCTACCTTTACACAACAGGCTAAGAGCATCACCTTCATTCAGATAAACCACCCCTTGTAAATTACTCAGAAGATAGAAAAACTACATGAATACCTGCAGGCGAGGCCTGTACGTCTTATATAGCCCTTCAGTCTGAGAAAGGACGTTAAACTACAATAAAAAAAACACCTGTAGGGCTAATACGATTATACACGATGGTTATAGGTACTACTAATTTTATAGCAGCGTTTTGATAAGTGATAATAAAGATTCTAAGAGACTACTAGCCTGATACTATGCCCTTTATCAACAACATCACATGTAGAGGGCCAAAAACCGACTACAGTAAAGAAGAATCGATGCTAGGAGTTCGACGCTATGTTCTTAAGCATATCCTGCAACTAGACAGAGTGTTAGCTAATATTAAACAAGCTAGAGGCACAGTGTTAGGAAAGAAGTGTTATTTTCTTATAGAAAGGCTAGAAGTTGTAGGTTATAAGGTCAGCCCTTAAGGCCGTTATCCTAACCAGAAAAAAGTTAAGAAGATTATAAACTAGCCACTATGCAAGAATAAAAAGAAGGTGCAATTCTTTGTAGGCATATGCGTCTACTACTAAATATAGGTAAACGACTTTCTTAAAATTGCTAAAGCTCTTTTTACGCTCCTACAAGACGATGTCCCTTTTAAATAAGGAGATAAATAAGACGCAGCAATGTGCAAGCTAAAACAGGTTATATAGAACACACTTGCACTCGCGAACCTAGATTACACTAACACTAAGGATTGTAATATATTCTTAATAACTAATGCAAGTTAAGACAGTGTAGGAGCATGTATTAAATAGCTTAAAGAAAATAACAAACAACACCTAGTGCGGTTTAAAAGCACACTATAGTTAGCACAAGAGAGGTAATAGCACTCTACTAAGTTAGATTGCAAGGCTGCGCTATAGGCTTTTAAGAAGTTTTATACCTACCTCTATAGTGTTTACTTTTCTATAGAAACTAATGCTATGTCCCTTATTGCTTAACTAAATCGCTTATCTACTAACAATCTAGGATTTGTTATAAATAGGTAGATATCCACAATTCTTTTATAGGACTTTGACATTAAGCATATACTAGGACAGAAGAATGTAGTTACAGATGCACTATTACAGTATCTAAAAGCTAATAATTAGGCACTGCCTCTAGAACCTAAGGAGGATTTAGAAGAGTTTATTAATTATATAATTAGAAATGTGAATACACTAATACTAGCAGGATAAGCAAGGGTACTCTGTTAGGAATTCTTGGCGGAATTAGAGCAATACGTTTAATTTTTAGTTAACATTAAGACTCCTAAGGATATAGAACTATAGAAACTACAAGTATAGAAGAAGCAAGCTTTAAACTTCTTTATACAAGACAAAATACCTTTTAGGAAGATATGTAAAAATATTGCAATTTAGTAGGTTGTAAATAATACTAACTTAAGAACAGCTGCAGTATAAAACGTACACGCCTAGATTAGACACAGAGGAGTTCATGCGGGTTACTCTATACTTACTTAGCAATACTAGTAGATAGGAATGTACAAGCACGTGCGGAAAAGACTAGCAACCTATCTAGACTATTAACTGCGATTCTCTAAGAGAAAGGTTAACATGCTTACTAACACCTATAGTTTTGCTATTTAGGAAACTGTTGTAATTAATGTAGTATACATGCCTTAGTGTTTTAGGAAGAAGTTTTTAGTGATCGCGAAAGACTACCTTAGCAGCTAGCTAGAAGCAAAAGCCCTATTAAACAACTAGTCTAAGACAATTGCGGAGTTTATATATAAGGACATTATATGTTAATAGAGCACAGCACGCAAACTTATAGTTAATAGGAAACCTAATTTTGCTAAGGTATTCTCACATCTATTAATGATGTATAGAATTAACTAAGTCTAGTTATTAAAACACAATCCTTAAGCGATAAGAAATATTAAAGGAGGGTATAAACCTATTATGAACGCTCTTACAAAGCTGCTAGGACCTAAGTTAAGAACTTGCTAACAGTTCTCCTTACAGACAAGATCTCTATATAGGAACAAATAGGTTACTTGCTGTATTAGCTAGTTTTAGGGCAGAACCTAGTGCTTTCTATTAAACTCGCGCTACCTACATAGTAAATGCTTCTATTTAGGAAAGTAAATAACTGTTTACAACTACTCGCAATTCGAGCAATATAGCTAGATCTTAGAGATTAGTTTACAAAAGATGCTGTTGCTTGTACTAACTAGATAAGAGCTACTAAGAAGGAATACTAGGATAACACTAGAGAGATACAACATAAGAATATAAAACTAGGAGACCTAGTTCTTCTATAAAACTCTGTTTAGGAAATTGATATGTCACGAGACTGCAAGCTAGATACAAGATAATTAGGCCTATACTATATCTATAAAGCTAGACCTAATAGAGGAATTTATCGTCTTAAGGACCTTGATAGTACACGCTTCCTCTACACAACACCTGGATAGCGATTAAAGCTGTTTAGACAAAGACTTGTTTAGGATATAATTAAGGAAGATTAAGAAAACATAAAGTTATAAGATCTTAATTATTAAGGACAAACTAGCCCTACAGTAGACATTCCTATCTCGCCGGACTCACTTAAGCTACATACAGAACTACAACTACCTTTACCTCCTACAATAAGTAATAATCTTTGTCCTTAAGTTATTATTACTAAACGTCTTATAGAAAAGAAGCGTCGTGCATATAGACAAGACTTTAAAAGCTTAGACTCTAACTTAGATACTACTTCACTAGACAACTAATAGGCTATAGAACGGCCTATATTTTTGGGAAAGAGAGGGTATACTATGCTAGTAGTACCTGCATTTACCTTTAGCTACTTATTTACTAATTTCCTATATAAAATTTAAGTACAAGTACTTAGAAACTATAGACGCGTTAGGCTTTACCACTACACTAATACTATACTCAATTCTCTGCATTCTTAAGGCAACAGCTAATTACAACAATTATTTTAATTGCAAAACCTGCTTATTTTTAGCGCGATTTGGACCCTGTTTACTCCCACCTATACCTGCTAGCCAGCAGGATACCGCCACCACGCATAAACTAAAACTACAACCCTGCTAACTATCTAACTCTCCTACCTTTTATAGTTACTTTCTAAGACAACAATTACGATAATATCTTTCCTCCCTTAACTTAGCAGCGGCTAAAGACAACACTTAACTTATATTAGCCGCTAAAGAAACACTACAAATACAGCTAACCTGTTTAAGTAATACTTCTAGCATTATTAGACAAGGCTAAAGGCAAGCAGCTACAGCAGTAACTGCTGTAAACACTAGAACTATTAAGGGTTTTTAACAACCTTAGGGTTAACACTAAAAAGGAAGGCTATTTTACAGACTAAATCCCTAAGGTTATGTAGCAGCAAGACAGGGTACAAGAGCTTACAAAACTTAGCAATAACATTAGTGTTTTAACATCTAAACCTTAGTAGACAAGATCCTTTTAAACGCTCTAAAACAACAACGTATTATTGTAAATTATTAGTTTAACAACGCTTCCTACTAATTTAACCTAATTCTTAAAGTTATTCTAAGAGTAGGTAACTTTTTTGCTTAGCTCTCTAGACTTATAGACAAATATAGTGGTGTTAAAGGTTTCTAGAAATACTATCCTATTATTAGCGCAGCATCCTTAACAAGGGACAAGAGGGCTAAAGAGTTAAGTAGAGCTATTACATCAGTAAAGAAACTAGCTCTAGAGTTTATCCAAGAATATATTAGCATTTACATGCCTTGTACGCTACTTAGTTACTAAAAAGCAACTAATATAGCCTTTGTGTTAAGGCATATATAGTTTAAAAATACTAGTTATTTCCTTAACACAGCAGTAGCACATCGCATTAACTCTAAAAAATAAAGTAAGAAACAATATATGTTACTATCTAATTAGGCAATAGTAAAATTGCTATGCAAGGACATTTGCGCTTTTATTAAATAGAATAATCTTTACAACTATGCACTCTACCTAGATAATAATAAGCAAGATACATAGGAGCTTTGTAATATCTACGCTAAGCTACAAGTCTAGAAAGAAGATATTGTATTTAACCTACAGAAGCTACATCCTAATACTAGAGCTAAAGATAAAAGAGACAAGCCTAACCCTCTCTATGTATTCTAGTAAAAGGTTTTTTAACTTATAGCTAAATCTAAGGACCCTAAAACTAGCCTAGTCTACTCCGCACACAACGTTTCTAGTAATAAGTATAAGCTGCTTAGTATAAAAACGCATCTAACCTATAGTATAGTAATTCCTATAACTACAAAGCTAGGAAGGACTCTAAATAAGGCTTAAGCTATTAATTGCTATAGTAATCTTATAGCATCTAAGACTCGCTCTCTAGGGAGTTGTAGTCTATTAGTTATAACTAAGAAGCTAAGGCAATCTACTAAAATGTTAGCTAGTTAAGAACCTAACTAATACTTAGCAATTAAGTTACATAAGTTTTAGAACGGAATAACAGTTGTACGATAGAGGCGTAATGCTGCTAACATCTAGGCAGGTTAAGTTAGGACTAAGGCTAGTAGCTAACAAATTGTTGCACTACTGCCTCTACTAAGCTTACGTGCTCTAAAAGCAACACTAGCCTACTAACAGGCTGCTACTTAGTTAGATACTAAGCTTAACAACGCTTCCTATGTAGATAAGGAGCTAGATACCCTTAATTAGGAACAGGAGATCCTCTAGGCACGGTGTTATTACAAGAATCCTACTTTAGCTTTTCTTAAGCTACTTAAGCGAGCCTACGCAAAGAAGCTAATTACTAATCCTAACTACGTTTAGGTTATAAAGAAATAGTACTAAGAGGTTAACATTAGATAACAGCCTAGCTTTAATAACTTGTTGTACAAGTAAGTATGCTTTATCTACAAGTGTACTACTATAAGTGTTATAAGTTTATTTAAGAAGGCTATGCTGTCTAATATACTTAATAAGTGTCTGCTCTCACTATACGTAGGACAGAGCCGCTGGCAAGAATTCTAATTAGATCTAGTTATTTTAAAGCTTTTTACTAGCAAGTATTGCCTAGCAAAGCAGGATAAAGACCTGCTAAGCTACTAATATTAACCTTCTAAGCTTAATCTTTACCCTCTCCCTACCTAGGATAAGGCTATTGATACCATAGAGTTTTAACCACAGGCAGAGGAGTTCTAACGCACTAGCAGCATTATTACTAACACCTGCACCTAGCTGTTTAAGGACAGCTAAGTTAAAGATATTATTATTAAGACCTTTAAGATATATCACTTTTATTTGCGACGCATAGACAGGAAGCTAAACCTTAAATAGCTGCGCAACATGTACTACTTACTTATCTAACAGGCTATACGCACTAACCTAGGATACTAGTTGTAATACGCTATGCTCTGTAAGGAGCATACTCTAATCTCTTACCCTTACTACGCCAAGTATGCCAAGAAGGGTAATTAAACTTACTTTAAGCATATTAACCTTAACCTTAAGTAAGCAACAACTAAAGGCCTTAGTGCTATTATAATCTAAAGAAGCGTCTCGTTTAACAATAAGGATAAGAACAACTACACAGAGATATTACTAAGATTTTACAACTATGTGCTAGAGTACTTAAAGTAGCGCAAAGACGCGGGCGTTGAATTATTAAATAGTCTTATTAAAGAATAAGAGGACAAGACTAACTAGCTAGAAGTTACATAAAAGCTAGCCCCTAACACTTGCTAAATAAAGCAAATCTACAAAAAAGAACAAGTTTAAAATTCGTCGCCTATACTACCTTATAGATCTACTAGTCTAACTACTTACAATTGCTGCACTATTCTCCTTTAGTTTGTTATAGTCCGTGATAGTGTAATAAAGGTACCTGCTATAGGAACTTATAAGGAGATTTGCAAGTCTTATTACAACTTTACTACTGCTCCTTGTACTCCCTCTAGCTATCCTAACAAGTTTAGAGAAATTAATTAGCTATTTCTAGTAAATGTTAATATTAAGTATAAGTCTTAGATCTAAACGGCCCTTGTTAGACAGGCTAAGTAGGACAATCCTTTAGTCTGTAAGGAGCTAAACGATATGCTATAGAACGCTAACAAGGAGTAGATTAATAACTACATTAAAGACTACCGCACTTATATTCTACAATAAATTGTTAACTTATAGCCTATAGTGCAAGAGTTAAAGATGAATGCTTTTTGCGCTAATCTAGTTTAAGGATACCCTAACTGTTTATACTTTACTAATAATAGACAGAACCCTCCTTATACAACAAAGGACTAAGATAGGTAGGATACTAATTTCTCTTAAGCTAATTCTCTACAATGTCTCTAGGAGGAGCTTAGTCTAGAGGCTAATAAGCGCTAAGTTTTCTAGGATAGTAAAGACCTTGCTATGCTCTTCTCTACGCAACGCTTCCCTAGGGTTTAGTCTTAATTAGGTACAGTTATCTCTAATAACGTCTTAGTACCTACAACTCTAATTAGGCAGCCTTATTATAGTCGCCTTTAATTAATATTAGAATCTTAGGCGCCTATTGCTCTTGTCCCTGCTCCTACTACGGCACCTGCGTCTAGGCTACGTGCTTTAACTACTGCTTAGGAACCTTATTAAAGTAAACGCTTAAAGAAGTAAAGGAAGGTGTCCAGGGTGTTAAGAATAGGCATAGGGTGATTAAGTTATATTTTTTTTGTTTTATTTCCTTTGTTTTGCTATTTTTCCTTCTGCATAGTAGGTCGCTTAATGGGGCTAAGCTTGCAGGAAGGGGAGGTATGTGCTAGTGCACAGGGTGATACTCTGCTGCTCACTAAGGTCAGTGCTTAACTACCTGATCTAAAGGTATATAGCTCGTTTCGGGGATTAAAAACGAGCGAGGGGCATTATCAATTATCTATCCTCCACTCTACAACTCAACTCTTGTACTGCTCTTTGATATATACAACCCATAATAAGATTGTTATCTTACCACCCTCGTTCTCGCATGACCTAATCACCAGGGATCTCTTGCCCTCGTAGTAGTATGTCTTTATACACTCCAACACCCGTACAATAGAAAGGATAAACTCTACAGTACAGGCCTATTTACAAGCCTTCTGCAATTGGGATTAAACAAATTAGAAAAGCAACTTAGGGATAGCAAAGATTGCAGTTATAGCAAGGCAAGCTTAGTTTACTAAAATGTCTTCTTTCTTCTCACAACACGGATATAAGGTATATTCTCTACAAATTGCCACTAAGCACGGCCCTTAACAACAACTTCTAAGGAAAATACAAGAGGACTACTAAAAAGCAGAAAACATTGTTAATAAACTACAGCAAAGTATTAAGCTTGCACAAGCTACAATAGGAAAAAGTAAATAGGAACAAGAAAAACAGGCAAATAAGAAAAGGCACTAATTACCTTAGCTTAAAATAGGCGATAAAGTATAGCTAAAACTAGGCGACCACTATAAAACAAAAAGGCCTAGCAAAAAACTTAACTAGAAAAACCTAAGTACACGGAACTTGAGGTTATTAAACTAAACGCAGTTAAATTAAATACTCCTAGCTAGATTTACCTAGTATTGAATGTTAATAACCTTAGACTAGCGTCCTCAGACCCTCTATCGAGCTAGCTCATAGACGATAATGAACCCCTACTAATTAAGACAGAGAATAGAGAATAATACTTTGTAGAGACCCTATTAGAAGAAAAAGGAATAGGAAAAAATAAGCAGTACTTAGTTAAATAGTTAGGATATCTAGATCTAACCTAGGACCTAGCTATTAATCTAGAGGATACGGAAGCCCTAAAAGAGTGGAATACTAGGTAAAAAGATTATTACTCCTACTATGTTTTTAGGAGGGGGGTATTGTAAAGAGCTAAAGCCTTAATGTTTCCTAGTACTTGACCTGTAGCCTTCGTTGGCTTTCTTACCTCAGCACTAGCAGCTAACTATTAGCCGCACTATTTGCGCTAGCTTTCGTTAGCTTTTCTTACTTCATCACTAGCAAGCTGACTACCAGCTGCACTAGTTACGCTAACTTTTAGCTAACCCGGCAAACCTCCGATAACCTCGGTTAGTCCTAACCATCCGGGTTGGATATAAAAACCTTTACGTAGTCCCTCTATAGTTGGATATCTAATTCATTAACTGTTTCCCTTGCACCTTTAGTCAATCCAACGCACCCTTACAAGAAGTAATATAGTCTAGTATCTAGTAGTAAGCTACCGCTAAGTTCATAAAATCTTTAGCAATGCTTTCTGTAGTAATATCTTTATGGCCTATTAAAACTACATTTTTACTTAATCTATTAGTTACTACTATCAGGTTTGCACAGTCTTCGCTTTCTAGTAGTCCTATAACAAAGATAATTAATATTTCCTTCTAGCTACGCTTGGAGATTAGTAAAGGTTTTAACAATCCCTACAGGCTATCTTTCTATAGTTTTGTTTTTCTACTCACTTAGCAGTTTCTAATATATTACTTTACTGTTTAGCTAATAGAGGGCTACAGGTATTCTCTTGCAACTGCTCAGTAGGTAAGGTACTTCCTAGGTGCCCCAGAGCCTTAGAATAGTAGATCTTATAGATTATCCTAGTGCGTAAAGGTTCGTTGTTTAGTACCTACCTTTAACCTTAGTATAGCAGGTTTCAAAAATTATCTAATTAGCATTTAGAAATAAAAAGCTTAAGATGAAACTTTGTTAGGAATTAGCTTTCTCCCTCATTTACTGCTTTCTAAGCTAGCTAGTAAGTGTTATCCTCTTTTTTAGCTTTATTCTATAGCTCCTCTAGATCTAATTATTATTAAAGTACTGTTGCTAGATAGCTATTGCAGCTAAAAGTTCTAAGAGTTTCTTTTTTTTTCTTATTCTTCTGTTGCCTAAGTTGTTGCAGTAGATAGTTTAAAGACTTGTAGAAATCTTCTAGAAATTTAATTATCTTAACTGTTTATAGGCATGTCTTGTTGTCTTTAGAATAAGGCATCAGCCTTAAAGTTATTAACCCTAGGCCTATAGGCGATTTCTATGTTAGAAAGTTTACTAAGAATTTAGGCCTATCTTATCTATCTCTTACTAAGCTGCCTAGGCTTTCTAAAATACTCTAGGGTTTTATAGTCTGTTATAACTAGAAACTTTCTTAAAGTGCGTAGCATAGCATTCTATTTAGATAAGTAGTACATAAGTATAAGTAATTCCTTGTTGTATATCTTATAGTTGCTTTAAGCACTAATTATCTTCCTTAGGTAGTATACTACTATTTATAACCTTTGTAAAGGGCTGAAGCCCTAACGTTTTTTGGTACTCGGCAAGTTGCCTCGTTTTGCGATCTCACAGATGCCGGGTGGACACCCGGCATCTGTAGGCTTGGCACGCTCGGGCCTTCTACACCGCTTAACCCTACGCCGCCCTACACCTCTACCTTGCTTAGCCCGTCTACCCTGCTTACCTCTCCTAGCCTGCTCGGCCTTTCTTTTATACTTTGCACGATTCTCTCCTGCCACGTTGGTAGTCGCGGCGCAGTTACTTGTACGTACAAAATAGCGCTAAGCTTAGGCCTTACAGGGAGGTATATAAACTTACTGCGCAACCTTTGTAGTTCTTTAATTAATTTATTACTGTTTTCCCTTACACTTTTAGTTAATCTAACGCACTCTTACAATTACATTAATTCTTTCTTTAGCTACTTGCGTAGCTACGTTGAATTAGAAGCTAGCTAGAGCTACATCTACGCCTGAAGATTCTAATTAATTAGATCGCTAATCTCAGTTAAAGCTGTTTCAAATCTATTAAGGATTAACAGTAGAAGAAGCACAATGAGTACTAAGGGATACCTAGCTAAACAAGACCCTACCCGAAACGTTTCTTAATACGAACCGTTGGATAAGCCTACTATATTTCTAGTAGCCCTAGAAACTGATCCCCGCCGAACACGATAAAAAAAAGCACTATTAAGTTAGAACGCTTATACTACAATAGCAGGGGCTAAAATTACATCCAGAAACTTGGCTATCTAGATAGCAAGACTACACTAGGATAGTGTTAGTAGGGCTAAAATAGAGAGCACTCTTAAGAGTCTCTGCCAAGCAAATAAACTAGATAAGATAGCAACTTTAACAATTATACAAGAAGCCTTTCTTATCTGTAAGGCTATTAACTTAGCCTCTAAGGAAATAAAACTAGAACACAAACAGCTACCTGCTTAGCTACTAATATTACTTGCTGCATTAAAACCGGCGTAGCAAACAGCACAACTTAGGCGTTTTAAACAACCTAATCTAGACGCTTTTAATAGAACAAGAAAAATGTACTAGATTTCTAAAAAGCAGCTCACTGCTAAGGTAGAGAACAACTAAGAAGATTTTAACACAGAGAGAGGGACTTGTAACTACGCCTTTAGTAGGCTTAAAGGCTTAGCAGCTACTCTAAGACTGCTCTACTTTAATTAGATAGAGTTATTAGACGCCTAGAACTTTAAACACCTGTTAAACTTCTTTGATTAGATGTTTAGAGACCTATACAGCTCTAAGAGAGCTTAAAACAAACTCTAGTTAATTTCTTAAGGCAAAAAAAAGTATCTATAATTATATTATAGAATTTCAAGAATAGTTGCTGCTGTTCAACAGCAACTTAAATAAAGACACGAAGATAATGCTCTTTTAAAAGAGCCTTACTTATAAGCTTTAGAATAAGCTTGTAGGTATTACCTTTTTAGACCCAGATAACTTACAAAACAAGTCTATTAAAATTGCAGACTACCTATATAGGATAGAGTAATACTCTAAGGGCTAGAATAAGCCTAAGGAACGATTATCTAAGGGATACAAGCTAAGACCCGCCTCTCCTCCTCCTCCCACAGGAGACTAGATAGAAGGAATAGAGTTTACTAGACAATTAGCTAAACTACGCTGGCTTAGTAATCTAGAACTAAACAGACTAATAAAAAAAGGACGTTGTTTTACCTATGAGCAAAAAGAACACTTAGCTGTAGCATATATAGAAGAAAAAACACTAAGAAAGAAGGAGAAGCAAAGGACTACTGTATTAAAGTCCCTAAAAGCAAAAGTAAGAAAGCTAAGCAAGAAAAGCTTAAGCGGCGAGGACACTCTAAACAACTAGGATTCTAATTTAGAAAAAGAATAGCTCTTACTTAAAGTTAATAGCAAGAGCTACACGTAAGCTAAGATAATTTAACAAAAGAATAGGCTAGTTTTAAAACAGACATAAGTAGCAATAAAATTACTGTAGAAACGTTAGTTAATTGTTATACCTTCGCTTTAACTCTTATTAATACAGGAAACCTTATATACTCTCTTATTAGCTTTTAGCTTGTTAGGAACGCTAACTTATAGTGCATTTCTATTTCCCCGCGTAGGTTAGAAGGAGTTACAGAGAAACCTAGAACTATTAATAGAGTTGCTAATTTAGAGATTGACATTAAAGGATATAAGGATACTATTTAGGGTTATGTTACTCCTACACGCCCTAGATATAATCTGCTTCTTAGACGGCCCTAGATAAATAAAAGAGAGGTTACTATTACCCTCTCTAGAAAAACAATATACATTTACTCTTCTAGACAAAGAATTTAGTTACTAAGCAATAAAGATCGCCTTTTTTTAAACAACAAAAGGTTATAACAAATAAACGCAATTGCCTATTACTCTTATATTAGGTAAATAAGAAAAGACAAGTTAATTTAGACTTTTACTGCTTCTCTTAAGGATATTAAAAAGGCCTTAGCTCCTAAAAAGAATTTAATGTTCTGTTACTACTTCCTAAGGCGTACTAACATATAGCCTAGATTTTTAAGTTAAAAACTGCTTCTGCACTACTACCTCTACGCGGACTTAAGGTTAATTACTATATTAAGTTGCAAAAAGATAAAAGTAGAAAGGAAAAAGAACCTCCTTAGGGCCCTCAATATAATATAAGCAGACTAGAGCTTTTAGTTCTACGTAAAGAGCTTATATCCCTCTTAGATACAAGTTAGATTAGAGCTAGCAGCTCTGCAGCCTCTTCCTTTAGATTATTTGCTAGAAAACTTAGAGGAGGATTATAGTTCTGTGTTTATTATTAAGCTCTTAACGCTATTACATAAAAGGATTGTTACCCCTTACTGTTAATCTAGGAGACGCTTAACAACATTGCTAAGGCGAAATAGTTTACTAAGATTAACGTTTCTGCAGCCTTCTACAAAATTAGGATCAACGCAGGAGATAAATAGAAGACTGCCTTTAGAATAGAATTTAGATTATATAAATAGGTAGTTACTCCTTTTGGCCTAGCTAATGCTTCTAGTACCTTTTAACAATACATTAACTAGACACTCCGCGAATATATTAACAATTTCTGCTTAGCTTACCTAGACGACGTATTAATTTACATAAATAGCACGCTTAAAGAACACTAACGCAACATAAACAAGATTTTAGAAGCTATAGGCAAGGCTAGATTACCCCTTAATATTAAGAAATGCAAGTTTAATGTGCAAAGCACTAAATACCTTAGATTTATTATTAAGGCTAGAAAAGGACTTTAGATGGACCTTAAGAAAGTAAAAGCAATTTAAGAATAGAAAGCACTAACAAATGTTAAAGGAGTACGCAGTTTTCTTAGATTCGCGAACTTTTATTAACGCTTTATTAAGAACTACTCTAATATAGTTGCCCCGCTTACAAGACTTACTAGAAATGTCTCTTTCTAATAAAGAAAAACAGAACAGGAAGCTTTTAATAAGCTAAAGGAGTTGTTTGTTACTAAACTAATACTAGCTTAATAAGATCCTAATAGGGAAACTATCCTAGAGACTAATTCTTTAGGTTACGTTGTAGCAGGAATCCTTTTATAATACAACAACTAAGGAAGATTGTAACTAGTAGTGTACTACTTAAAGAAGATAACTAGCGCTTAAAGCAACTACAAGATATATAACAAGGAACTACTTATATTTATTTGCTGCTTATCTAAATAAGACGCTATGCTATGCTCTTTAAAGAGGTTTCTAGTTATAACAGATTATAAGAACCTAGAGTATTTTAGAAAGCTTAGGTAGCTTAGTAAGAGACAAATAAGGTAGGCCTAATTTCTAAGTAAATTTCCTAACATAGAAATCGCCTAAAGGCCTAGAGTTAATAACTCTAAGGTAGATGCTTTATCTTAGAAACAACAAGATATGCCTGCAAACAGCTTAAATAACTAAATTTCTGGAAGGTTTCTACAAGTCTTTAAACTATCTACTACAACAACTTTAGAAACAGAAGAAAAGGAAGAAGAAGAGACTCTTAAGACCTTTAGCTGCAATAGCTATCTAGCAACAGTACTCTAAGAACAATTAGATCTAGAGGAGCTATAGAACAAAGCTAAGGAAGAGGATAACACTTACTAGCTAGCCTAAAAAGCAGTAAACACAGAAGAACGCTAATTTATAACAAAGCTTAACTTTAAGCTTTTAATTTCTAAAAACTAACTAGATAATTTCAGAAACCTACTATACTAAAATAAAAAGTAGGTACTAAACAACAAACCTCTATATACTAGAATTATTTATAAGATCTACTGCTCTAAGGCTTTAGGACACCTAGGAAGAAATTTTACCTATTAAGTAGTTGCTAGAGAATACTTTTGGCCTACTATAAGCTAAACAGTAAGGCAATATATTAGAAACTGCTTAGTATGTAGAAGAACAAAACTATAGAGTAACGGCCTACAAGGAATACTAAAACCTTTACTAATCCCTAAGCGTATCTAGAAGGAGATATTAATTAACTTTGTTATAGGACTACTAGAAAGCGAAGGTTGTAGAAACCTAATAGTTGTAACTAATAGACTAAGTAAGGATATAATTTTAATAGGCTTTAAGGATATTACTACAGAAAGCGTTACTAAAGCGTTTATCAACTTAGTAGTAGCTTACCACTAGCTACTAGACTATATTACTTCTAATTAAGGTGTACAGTTTGTAAGCTACTTTTAGACTTAACTTTGCAAGCTGCTAGAGATTAAGTAACGTTTATCTTCTAGATATTATCCTAAAACTAATAGCTCTACAGAATAAATAAACTCTATAGTACAGCCATACTCACAAGCTTTCTGCGATTAGGATTAAACAAACTAGAAAAATAACCTAGGAATAGCTAAAATTGCGATTATAGCAAGACAAGCACAATTTACTAGAATATCGCCTTTCTTCCTGCAACATGGATGTAAGGTAGATCCCCTCTAAATAGTAGTAAAACATTGACCTTAGAATTAACCTTAGGAAAGAAGAATACAAGAAGACTATTAGAAAGCAGAAAAGATAGCTAGCAAACTCTAGCAAAGTATTAAGTTAGCTTAAGCTATAATAGCAAAATCTTAACAGAAACAAGAATAACAAGTAAATAAGAAAAGAAGGCAATTACCTTAGCTTTAAATAGGTAATAGGGTTTAGTTAAAGCTAGGGGACTACTATAAGATAAAGAGACCTAGCTAAAAACTTAATTAGAAGAATCTTAAGTATATAGTACTTGAAATCGTTAGACCAAACGCTGTAAAGCTAGATACTCTAGAAAGAATATATGTAGTATTTAATATTAACAACCTCTAACTAGTTTCCTTAGATCCTTTACTAAGCTAACTACAAGACGACAGTAAACCCTTACTAATTAAAGTAGACAGCGAAGAAGAGTACCTAGTAGAGCGCCTATTAGAGGAAAGAAGTACAGGAAGAAGAAAGGAATACCTAGTTTAATAGGTAGGATACCTAAAACTAACTTAGGAACTAGCTTTAAACTTAGAAGATATAAAAGCATTATAGGACTAGAAAGACTTAAGAACCTCTATTAAGGAGGGGGGTACTATAAAGGGCTAAAGCTTTAATATTTTCTAGTACTTAGCAAGTTGCCTTGTTTTGCGATCTTATAGATGCTAGGTGTCTACCTAGTGTCTGTAGGCTTAGCACGCTTAGGCCTTCTACACCGCTTAACCCTACGCCGCCCTACACCTCTACCCTGCTTAGCCCGTCTACCCTACTTACCCCTCCTAGCCTGCTCGGCCTTTCTTTTATACTTTGCACGATTCTCTCCTGCCACGTTAGTAGTCGCGGCGTAGTTACTTGTACATACCAAATAGCGCTAAGCTTAGGCCTTAGAGAGGTATATAAACTCGCTACGCAACCTTTGTAGTTCTTAAATTAAATCATCACTGTTTTCCCTTGCACCTTTGGTCAATCTAACGCACTCTTACAACCTTCTTTAATTGTTGTATTGCGAAAGGACTCCTGCTACAACGTAACTAGAAGAAAAAGTCTCTAGAATAGTTTCCTCATTAGGATTTTATTTAACTAATATTAGTTTAATAACAAATAACTCTTTAAGCTTATTAGAAGCTTCCTATTCTAGTTTTCCCTATTAAAAGAAGACGTTTCTAGTAAACTTTGTAAGCGGGGCAACTATGTTAGAGTAGTTTTTAATAAAGTGTTAATAAAAGTTCGCAAATCTGAGAAAACTGCGTAACGTGGTTCCTAAGCGAGCGAGCGTACAAAGCGGGCGAGCGTATCCCCACCAACGCGACAACTTTGACACTACAACGCGTTATGTCTCAAGAACGCAGTACTTAATCTTTATATACTAAATTAGATCTATTACTTGCTGTTTCTAACATTAACTTTTAACGCGTTTAAAGGAGTTATTATGCTGCTAGAATATATAATCTCCCTGAATTGACTCTTAAGCATTAACGCGCTAGAAGACGCTTTCAACGCGACTGCGAAGTAAATTTAAAGCGCCTTAATAAGCTAGAAGAAAAGGCTATAGTTAAGGTATTCTTAAAGAGTCTGTACAAGGATTTGCCTCTACAAAGGCCAATGTTTACGCAATAGCTGATAAACTATTATGTATATAAGTAGGAGAGTAACCTTGTTGGCAAGAACTAGGTTGATAACTTTATTAAAAGAACTCCTGAACAACAACCAACATCGACTTTTCTGGAAATTGATCAAAAACGACCGGATCTTAAGGATACAACCCTGAGGAATTGATTGCGACACTTTTTGAAGCCTGCAGCGAGGGCGCTAGCGCGCGAGAGAGGGTGAAAGATCGCCCGCCCCCTCCTTTGAGGAGAGAAAAGTTTTCGTTTTCCTTAAAAGCTCAGGCCACATGCCAAGGCATCTAGAGCTAATAGAAGTTGAGGAGCTTATTGAAGCTCAAATCTACCAAGGAATTACAACAACAACAAAAAACAACAAAAAACGTATTGCCTCTAAGGACCTAGAGGGATTAAACAAAAAACAAATAGAGATAAATACAAATACTATAGCAGTAGAGACTAGCTAAGCAACTACGTCACGCCTAGAAAGCCAAACGCTAGAACAACCAACAAGACCTACCTATAATCGCACTAGGAGCAACTTTTCTCCTTTTATTAGATCTATACCTTGATACCCAATAGGAAATAAAACGCCTAAGGCTACCTTAGTTAAAGAAGCTCTTGAAATTGCCAAAAACCTAGTAGTTTAAGCAGCTAATTTAGCTGAAAATAACCATACTTAGCAGACTAGTCTGCTAGACCTAGTAGAAGTGTTTAGAGACTATACAGAAAACGGCAGAGTCAATAGGAAGAACACTGCTATACTAGGAGATTAAATCTCTTTGCTCTCAAACATCTTAAGAGAACTTAGAGAGAAGGTTAGACGCCTAGAAAAGCTTTCTCTAAATCAACTAACTACGAACTAACTAACTACAAACTAATTAACTACAAACTAACCTCCTCTAGCCTTAGCTACCTACGCTACAGTAGCTAGTAATAATAACTAACTCTAGATTAACGTCTAAAAAGAGAAGACAACTTAAAAGACTAGCTTAAAAGATAAACACCTAGTCCTTGTTAATAAGACGCTAACGGCCTTTAACGCCTTAAAGCTTAGAGAAGCTTTTAACTAAGCCTTTGCTACTAAAGGAGGAGTCCAATCTCCTGTAGTAGTTTCAATTACGCTCTCCTCTAAAGGCAATAGAGTAATAACAACTACACCCGCCTTTACTGCCAAATACCTTCTAGAAAACCAAGCTATATAGGAGGAGATTACGACCTTTCAAACCGCACAACCTATTACACTATAGTTTAAATGTTATTAAAGAAGAAATTAAGACTTTTAATAAAGGTTTAAACGTTATAGGTAATCCTTTTTAGCTTACTCCTAAGGCTAGAAGAGAAAACTAGAACTTTGGATTAATATGCGTTGCCTTTGCTATAGAAGAAGAAGCCTAAAGGGCTATTAGAGGAAAGCTCTATATTTTAGGAGAAAGCCTTTGAGCAGAAAAGCTTAGAGTTATAAGAAAAATAACTCTAGAACAATAATGCGAAAGGTGCTAAGGCTTTGGTCAAGACAAGGCTAGGTGCTTAAAAATAGCCTGCTAGCTCTGTAGTGAGCCTCACCACACAAGCTAACACAAGTGTAAGATTTGCTATACTGAAGGAAAGTCGTGTGTCCACACTATATATAAGTGTGTAAACTGCAACCAACCTCACGCAGCAAACAACCCCAAATGCGATTTTATCTCAGCAAGAGCTAGGCCTTAGCTTACACTAGGTGTTTTTCCTTTTTATTTTTTTCCTATCGTCTCCGCAAGCCCTCTTACTACCTATACACTAGGCCACGAGCCTCACCTTCATTTAGATGGCCCCCTCCTTGTAATTAAATAAATCTTAGATAAAAACTACGTAGATACTTGTAGGTCCTAAACCTACACGTCTTATATAGCCCTTCAGGCTGAGAAAGGACGTTAAATTACAATAAAAAAAACTCTCCTGAGCTATGTACGCGCTAGAGCTGTCCCTATAATCGCTAGCAAGCTATCTGCAAGGACCTAGCAGCTATCTAGCGCTAGTTCGATCTAGGTAAGACGACAAAGCAGAAGTAGCGTATTATAGACATTAATATTTACAACTTTAATGAGACTAGCTTTATAATAGGCAAGATCTTATTACAGTTAGTTATTACAGCGTCTTAAGAATATAGCAAAAAAAAGTAAATATAGCTAGGTAACTAGGAGTGAGTTACTGTAATCTAAGGTGTAGGCGCGTTAGGTTGCTGTCTACTACCCTTTATTGTCTTTACGGGCAAGGTGCTTATCAACGTCTAGTTTAAAAACCTGCCTACTAACTAAGTACTTAAAGTTAGTCCTAATAGCTAGACAAATAACTAGCTTGCTTTTGCCTAGGTAGAGCACTTTAATACCTATACAAAGAGGTATACTGTGGGTAAGTATTAACTGCTTATTTTTAACGGCTATAAAAGCTACTACTTAGTTAACTTTCAAGATATATGCAAAGAAAAGAATATTATTTATCTTTATATGCCTGCGCTGGCTTCGGCCTTTTAAGACAACCTTTTGATGTGACCACACATTTTGTAGATACCATTTTAGTAAAAAAGATTTATTGCTAACAACAGGTATCCGGGCTCATGCCCCCTTGTTCGGCATTGCCGGCACGTAATTGGTGTGTCGCATGTTTGGACAGAAATAAAGATACGCGTGTCAAATTTGGGACATCAGCGCGGTTGATCAGGAGGTCGGTGAGATTGGAGAAGGGGTCTGCAAGGGTGATCAGGGGGTGGCGCTAAAGGCTGCTAAACGCGCTAGCGCCGCCAAGGCCCACACAGAATCCTAATTATAAAAAGGGCACTTAGAGCATATACAATCCACACACAGAACACCAACAATTAATTATTAATACTATTAACCTATTATTACTTATATTATTATTATCTTATCAGTATTACCTAACCTATTGTATCTAACAATTAAGAGTCTCACTGCCTTAACTAAACGAGGTTCAACAAACTACGAAACTATACAAGCTATCAAAAAGATAACTACCCTATCTCTACGAGACTCCTCTGTGATCCTCACTAATCACACAAACTAGATTAAATAGATCTAACAGATTAAGACGCGCGCTAACTCTCTACGCGTGTAGGAGAAGATTAATCTAAACCTTACAATTGAACCTATTAATGAACTAGAGGTACCTCAAATGCCTTAACTAAGCGACCATTAAGCGTTGCAATAGGCGATTAATGCGCACGCCGCATTGCACTAAAGTGATTACAGTAATAGCGCACCTATACCGCCCGTTATACCTACACGGCCCGCGGACCTATCGACGAACGCGAGAGCCTTATACAAAGAGGATCTAGAGATCTATGAGTTAGAGCTAGATTAATACAAGACGGAAGATTAGAAGTATACAAGGGAGCAAGCAGCGTTAAATAAAATTACGTAGGAGATACAGCGTATAGTTAATAACTACTTATACACAAACTACTGTTAAGCAAGATAATTATATTGTTAGTAGATTACTAATTTAATAGCCACTGTAGGCATTAACGCTGAAGATAAGATTAAGGAAGCTTAAGACCGGTATAAGACCGCGATAAAGCCTCTTAAGGTAATTAACTTATAGGAGACATAGCTTACTAAAGTTAATTACGCTACAACTAAAGGTAAAGCTGTTAGAATACTTAAGTGCCAACTAGACGCGTACGTAAAAGAGGACTTTACTTAAGCTACAGCAAAGCACTTAGAACAATAGACTATATTATATGTATCTTATAGATTGAAGAGTCCTTTAATTACAGTGAAAGATATAATCCGCGACTATTAAGATTACATGCCGCTCTTCTACCTATCTAAAGCAAAATTAACTAAGGCGTCCTTTGGAACAGCTACAGGAGCTAGATCACCAACGCTTAATAAGAACAAATTAGATAAACCTAGGCAGAAGCGCAAACAGCGCCGAAATTAAAAGCCTATTAAGGATAATTAATTAAATAATATCTAATACACTGCGAGCAAATGCGAAGCTTGTAATATAAAACATGCGCTTAAGGATTGCTAGTACGCGCACCCTAGCAACGCGCTAGACTAGTAGCAACCCTAATAAGATAGGATAGATTAAGTCTAATTACGTATTAACAATAGCCTATCTATGCAAGAAATAATTTGTAATTCTAAGCAGCAATTAAAATTTTAAAAACCCGCAATTAAGAAGTTACACACAGCAACGCTTATAGTTAAGCATAATAACTAACTATATAGTTAGAAGATTAGAGAGATTAACTACACGTTTATTAAGGCCTTATTTAAAGTAATCTAGGATACGTATCCTTTGCGACAATTATAGATCCTAGACTCTAGATTAACTTGTCACGTATCTAACAATACTAGTCAATTTATCAAAACCTAATTAGCAAGGCAAGGAGACTTCTTATAAGCAGGTAACTTACGAGTATAGATTAAGGCATATAAATTAGTTACTTTAACAGTAGCTAGTAGCAGGACTTAAAGCTAACTACACTTAAAAAACGTAGCAAACTGCCTTAATCTACTCTGCAATCTTGTCTTGTTTAGGATACTCTATTTATAGGGCTTATAGTAGGATACTAAACATAATCTAACAGTCCTTTAACAATTGCTTCCTAATAATCTAATTGCTAACCTTACTAAGTTATATAGATAGTAGGTGCTTAAAGCAAACCTAATTACTAATTACGCAACAATAGCTTTTAAGGCAGTTAAGCTGTAATATAATTAAAGATAGCAAGCACAAGCGCTTATATAGCACAAAAGGATAAGTTATCTAGGACTAAGTGCGCTTAAGCGCCTTGTACAACAATCTAAGTGGGTAAGAATTACTAGAGTGCTTATAGTAGCATGCGACGCCTGTAGACGAGCGAAAGCTAAAAGGCTAATCCGCCGCACACCGCGCAGGATTAATAAGTCTCTAGGAGAACATATCTCCCTTAACTTTTATAACTATAAGGTTAACAGTCTAACTAAGTAGAGAAGCTAAATACTAATTATAGATTAAGTTACTAGATTTATGTGGGACTACTACTTTTAGAATAATTAAACAGCGCAAATAATTATTAAATTCTTAAAGTTCTTTGAAAGCCTTATAAAGACCTAATATAATATTACAATAAAGGTTATTAAAACTAATAACAAGATTGTTATAGTCAAACTAGAAGTTGCTTAGTGGGCAGAGTCCTAAGGCATGCGTTTTAAGCCTTCCGCTCCTAATACCTAAGCATAGAACGGTAGAGCAGAACGATTAGAGGGTGTAATTAAGGATAAAGCATAAGCAATGCGACTTAACGCTAACCTACTGTAGCCACTGTGGCCTAAGATTACTTAATTAGCAGTATATCTCTATAATCGAACGCCCTAATACGCTAATTAATAGAGATTACTATATTAAGAGTTCTTTACGCATAACGTATGCAAAAATAGAATTGTTACCTTACTACGCAAGCTACACTAAGGACACCTACAAGTATATAGGTGTAAGGCGTTTGCAATAACAGATAATACAAAGCGCGGCAAGCGTAAACTATAGCGGCTTAATCCTAAGGCATAGTTTAGATACCTAGTTAGATATTAATCCACAAACATTTACCGTGTATAGGTGCGAATAATAGCTAAGGTGATTACTACACGCGATGTAGTATTTAATAAAGAATTAATCTTTACTAGAGATAAGAAGGATGTTATAGATAACCTAATACATAGCACCCTTAAAGAGATTAAGGCATAGATTAGGACTGTAGAACTTCCCCTAGGGATTACAAATAACTAAAAAGAGATACAATCTTTCCTTAACAATAAGTCCTTTAATAAAGGACCTATACATAAAAAAATATATAATTAATATAATTAATGCAGAAGAAAGGTTTAAGTAGATTATCTCTTACCCCTGCTAACGCCTCTACTAGTAGCCCTCTTAACTAATCTTATAACAGCAGAGAGCATGAGGCGTGTAGATAATCCTCTTAATATTAAGAGTTAGAACGTCGCCCTTGCGCAGCTATTAAACCCTAGGCCTAATTACCCCTTAAGTACTAGCAGCAGCGAGTGTCCTAATCTACGCAGTGCTAATATAGGATTAAGTTCTGTTAGTAAGTCTTTCTAGAAAAACTAGACAAACCTATAGGCTTTAGCGTTTATAGCAGGTGCAAAAGTAGGAAAAGTTTAACAATTAAACAATAAAAAACTTAATAGCGCGGCAGTTAATTAATTGCTTAAGGGTTAAGGTTTTAACTAAAAACCTCATCTAAGCGAGCTCCTGCTAGCGCTAAGTCTAAACTAACTAAAGGAGAATTATATATTCTACTTGCTATTTAAAAAAGCTAAAGAGGATTACCTTGCAAGCTACAAGCAATTAAACTTATAGTTAGAAGTCCTAACGCAAGACGCACGACTAATAGACACCTAGATACTAGAGTCTATATAAGTATATACCTACAAGATTAACAAGAATTAATAGTTTATTAAGTGTAAAGCGCGCTTAGTTGTATAAGGTAATTAATAGCGCAACGTTACTGCTTAAGAAACTTACGCCGCTACGTTAGCAAGTTAATCCTTCTAAATAGCACACGCGATTGCTGCCTAATTTAACCTTAAGCTTAAGCAGTACAACGTTACTAACGCCTTCACACACGCACTAATTAATTAAGTTATATATATAAGAATGCCGCGTAAATACGCAAGGAAAAGAACAATTCTAAAGCTTAACAAAGCTTTGTACAGCCTGCAAATATTACCCCTGCTCTAGCAAAGGGACTTTACTACCTATCTCTAAAGATATAGATTTACTGCCGTCCTATATAAGCTATGCTGCATAATCTGTTAAGGAATCTTCGTGTTCTTCTACGTTAACAATATTATCGCAATATACAGCAAGAACTATAGATTAGATATGTAAGTAGCTATTAAGGATATTAGGAAGAAGTACTGTATAACTAGAGAAGACAATCTACATTAGTTTTTAGGCATAGAGTTAATTAGGGATTAATTACAGCGCAAGATCTAGATCTCCCAATTAGTATATATTAAAAGAATTAACTAACTAGTAAGCAATCACTTAATTAAGAGTGATACCCTAATAATTAAGGCTAAACTACTGCCCTGAGAAGGCAGCGCAACCCCTAGGGAAATTAACCTCTACTAACAAAAGATTAGATTACTCCTATTTGCAGCAGTTAACACAAGACCTAATACGGCCTTTGCAGTATCACGCCTAGCACAATTTCTTACAAACCCTAGCCCTAATTATTAGCTAGCAGCTAATCACGTACTCCTATACCTTGATTATACACGAACGCTCGCACTATAATTTAGTGGAGACGATTACCTAGTTGTTGCAAGTAACGCCTCTTTTACTAACAATACACTTAATCGCAAAAGCTTACAAGAATACATAATTAAGCTGTTTAGCAGACTAATAGCTTAGAGGGCAAACAAGCAAGATACATTTACTACCTTAACAACTAAAGCTAAACTGCTTACGCTCTTACAAGTAGCAAAGGAAGCTATGTTTATTTAGATGCTGCTTACTAAGCTCTAAGTTTAGATAATTAACTAAACAATTAATATACAGTGCAATAACCTGCAGACAATCTAATTAATCTTAGAGGAAATTTCCTAGTTAACTACAACGCTACAGCATATTAATATCTACAACTATTAGAATAGGCAAGAAGCTTAGAACAAGTTAATTAAAGTAATTTACGTAGAATTAAGCAAGATGCTCGCTAACAGACTTACTAAACTATTACTAGCTAATAAATAGCTAAGGTTCCTACAACAAATAAGACTGGTCAATCTAGGTATACAACCACGACCAGAAGCTGATCTAGTATTAATAACTAATCAGCTTGACGCCTTAGACCTATAATTAACCACCTTATAGAAGAAACAACAAAAGAGGTATTTAGCTTAATCTGTACGCTTGAGCTGAGGGGGTGTGTTAAATTTGGGACATTAGCGCGGTTGATTAGGAGGTCGGTGAGATTGGAGAAGGGGTCTGCAAGGGTGATCAGGGGGTGGCGCTAAAGGCTGCTAAACGCGCTAGCGCCGCCAAGGCCCACACAGAATCCTGATTATAAAAAGGGCACTCGGAGCATGTACAATCCACACACAGAACACCAACAATCAATCATTAATACCATCAACCTATCATCACTTATATTATCATTATCTTATCAGTATTACCTAACCTATAATATCTGACAACGCGATATCCCTTTAAGATAACACACTATTACCGCACCTAGACTATTAACATGCGCAACGTATTTAATAGACTTGCCGCTAAACAAGCCTTCCACAACCTCTATTATGACCTTAACATCTATAATACTAGACGCATGAATAAAGTGTAAATAAATAATAGAATTTAACCTCTGCGTCTACCTAATTACTATAAGAGCTACCGCAGACAGCTCCTCTTTAACTAATTAGGGAGGCCGCTTAACAAAAGTAAACGCGGGCTTCGTATTCTACTACTATAGGTTCTTATATAGTAACGTAGTAAGGTCTAACTTTACTTTTTTTTTTGTAGTTTAACGTCATTTCTCAGCCTAAAAGGCTATATAAGACGTGTAGGTTTAGGACCTACAGGTATCTACGTAGTGTTTTCTAATATATGTTTTATTTACAAGGAGGGGTTTATCTAAATAAAGGTGAGGCTCGTAGCCTAGGGTAGTTTTAATGAGTAGCTTTCTCAGTCCTTTGTTAGGCTTAAAGCCTAGAGTAGTTTTAACAAGTATCTCTCTTAGTCCTTTGTTTTGTAGAGAGTATATAGAGCTAGTATGCTAGTCTAGTTATCTCCTTTACTTCTTCTTTGTTGTTGTTGTTGTAGGCTATGCTAGCTGCCCTCTTGTATTGCTTATATGGGTGCGCTAAGCAGTTCGGTATAGGGTCGATATATGAGGTTGGTATATCGAGTCGGTATAGGGATTTCGGTGTAGGTAGATAGCTAGGAGCACTAGCTATCCATTCTAATGTGTAGGTCGGTATATTGGGTCGGTATATCGAGTTGGTATGGAGGGATTTCGGTGTAGGTAGATAGCTAGGAGCACTAGCTATCCATTCTAATGTGTAGGTCGGTATATTGGGTCGGTATATCGAGTTGGTATGGAGGGATTTCGGTGTAGGTAGATAGCTAGGAGCACTAGCTATCCATTCTAATGTGTAGGTCGGTATATTGGGTCGGTATATCGAGTTGGTATGGAGGGATTTCGGTGTAGGTAGATAGCTAGGAGCACTAGCTATCCATTCCAATGTGTAGGTCGATATAGGAGGTCGGTATATCGAGTCGGTATGGGGATTTCGAGTAATAGATAGCTAGGTAGATAAATCTATTGGTTCACTACGCCAATAAATCTATCTACCTAAGTAGAAAGCTGTTGCTTTGTCAAGTAGGAGTTAAATGGCCTTCAATCAAACTCTAAAATTAGCTTACGTACAGATTACTTGCAGAGTTTTTAATAGTTAACTACTCGGTTTTTCTACAAACGGCAGCGCGCGCGCTACAACACCTGCACCAAGAAAACAAGTGTTAGAAACTAATTTTGGGAAGGCGTTCAAGATAGTTGAGACGAGAAAAAGGCTACGCCAGACCTTTTTCTCGCCTCGAAAAGTTGGTGTTCGATGACTCTAACTTTACTTAATGTAAGCTATTAGTCTTTGTGTTAAACAAAGAGAAGAATAGTCTAAGCATTATATTGTTGGTATGCAGTATTGTGTAGTATAAGAAATCCTAAAGGTAAGAAGCAGCAGGCAGGGAGCTTTTATAAAGTATTACAGGCTCCTACTGCGGTAACGTACGTGTCCTTACCCTCCTCCACCTCTACCTCCTCTACCTCCATCGGAATCTTGTTGCTAGCTATAGGCTAGCAATCGCTGTTGAACACGTTTTAATCAGTGTTGTTTTTTAGTACCTTTAGCAAATTTTCTAACCCTAATTTTGCTTAGTAGTCTAAGCTTTTCTGCTCCGAGCGCTTAGCGCGTAGACCTTATCTACTTACCGTTCGAATTTTGTTAACTACACACAATCTTTTTTTGACTTTTGCGACTAATTAGTAGAGGGCAGCTGCTTTTCACTTTTTTAGAAAACCCATTTTGACCACAACAACAACCACCACCTTTGATACCTTAAAAATAAATATGCCTGCGCACTTGTCATACCTGTTGCAGCCTCTTAATGTCGCCTGCTTCTCACTGTTAAAGCGCAAGTATAGCAACGCTGTTTTAAGCTTAGCACACAACCGTTCTAACTATATTAGCAAGGAGACATTCCTGCTAGCCTTCAAGGCTGCTTTTAAGCAGTCTATTACAAAGGAGAATATTGAAGCTAGCTTTAAAGGCGCTAGTCTACTCCTACATATCTTTCAGGCTGTGCTATTAAAGCTTAATATAGTAGTGCAGACGCTAAAACAATTACTAAAATAGGTAGCAACCTAGCAGGCGCAGACACTACGTAATATGCGCGAAGTTAAGGCTTAAAGTACTCTTATTTAACAAAGAGTAAGAAACAACTTTAGGTCTTCTATTAGTTCTCTTAACAAGAAGGTTGTGTAGTTAAGTAAAGGGGCTTAGTAAATAGCACATAAGATAACACTTATAAGAGAGGAAGTAGCCACTCTTTAAGAGGCTCTAGATATAGCAAATAAGCGTAAGAGCCGCAAGCGGCGATACGTATAGACAGAAGAGACTCTTACTATAGGTAAAGCACAAGAGGTATTAGCTAAACAGGCGGGTAGTAGTTATAGTGATAGTAAAAGTGCGTTAAATAGGGTGCAAGGAGAGAGGCGGTGCGGGCGTTGTAAGCAGACTAGACATAAAGCTCGTACCTGCGCAGTTAAGATAGATGTTGCAAGTAATAGCGGCGACTTAAACAATTAATTTAATTTATTATAATAGTTTATTAACTTTGATAAAGGTCTGTGAAAATGTCTTGCAGTTGTCGCATTGGTGGGGATACGCTCGCCCGCTTGGGAACCACGTTACTCCTTCAACATTTATTAGCGCCTCTTATTCTTAAATTGCTTTTCCTTTCTTAAAGTCAATCTAAAGTCCTTGTCTAACCTTCATAATAAATTTAAGGTATTTAGTACTTTGCATATTAAACTTGCATTTCTTAAAATTAAGAGGTAACTTAGCCTTGCCTATAGCTTCTAAATTCTTGTTTATATTGCGTTAGTGTTCTTCAAGCGTGCTATCTGTGTAAATCAATACATCGTTCAAGTAGGCTAAGTAGAAATTGTTAATGTACTCGCGGAGTGTCTAATTAATACTGTTGAAATGTACTAAAAGCGTTCGCTATACTTAAAGGAGTAACGAGCTATTTATATAATTCAAATCTTGTTCTAAAATCAGTCTTCTATTTATCTTCTACGTTAATTCTGATTTTATGGAAGGATGTAGAGAGGTTAATCTTAATAGACTACTTCGCCTTAGTAATATCGTTAAGCGTCTCCTAAATTAACAGCAAAGGGTAACAATTCTTTTTTGTAATAGTATTAATAGTATTAAGAGCTTAGTAACTAACGCAGAACTGTAATCCTCCACTAGGTTTTCTAGAAAATAGAACTAGGGAAGAGGCTGCAGAGCTGCTAGCTCTAATCTATCCCTTATCTAATAGAGATATAAACTCCTTGCGTAGGACTAAAAGCTCTAGTCTGCTTATGTTGTATAGAGGACCTTAAAGAGGTTCTTTTTCAATTCTACTTTTATCTTTTTAAAACTTAATTCAGTGATTAACCTTAGGTCTGCGTAGAGGTAGTAGTGCAGAAGCAGTTTTTAACTCAAAGATATAAGCTATGTGATAGTACGCCTTAGGAAGTAGTAACTAAACATCGACTTTCTTTTTTAGAGCTAGGGTCTTTTTAACACCCTTAAGAGAAGTAGTAAAAGTCTAGATTAACTTGTCTTTCCTTGCTTGTCTAATATAGGAGTGTTAGGCTGTTGCGTTTATTTACCTTAACCTTTTATTTAAAACAGGGCGATCTTTAGTGCTTCGTAGCTGAATTCTTTGTCTAGAAGAGTAAGTGTATATCATCTTTCTAGAGGGGGTAATTGTAACCTCTCTTTTATTCATCTAAGTCTGTCTGAGTATTCAATCGTTTCTAAGGTGTGTAGGAGTAATATAACCCTAAATAGTATCTTTGTATTCTTAAATATTAATCTCTAACCTAGCAACTCTGTTAATGGTTCTAGGTTTTTCTGTAAATCCTTCTAATTTGCGCAGGAAAATAGAAATGCACAGTAAGCTAGCGTTCCTAACAAGCTAAGATCTAATAAGGAAGTATATAAAGCTTCCTGTATTGATAAGGGTTAAAGCAAAGGTATATCAATTAACTAACGTTTCTACAGTGATTTTGTTGCTGCTTATGTCCTTTTTAAAACAAGCCTACTTTTATATAAAGTTGTCTTAGCTTACGTGTAGCTCTAGCTAGTGACTCTAAGCAAGAGCTATTCTTTTACTAAATAAAAATCCTAGTTCTCTAGAATATTCTTGCTACTTAAGCTTTTCTTGCTTAGCTTTTTTGCCTTTGCTTTTAAAAACTTAAATATAGTAGTTCTTTTCTTCTTCTATTTTGTAGCGTTTTTTCTTCTTTATATTTTGTAGCTAAGTGTCCTTTTTGCTTGTAGGTAAAACAACGTCTTTCCTTTATTAGTTTGTTTAGTTCTTGTGGGAGCTGAGAAGGAGTAATTGAATGATTAGTTGGAGGGGAATGAGTATATTGATCAACTAAGTGCCACAACAAAGTGTCTAATAACTACTGAAAAGACTTCGGACGATCTGGCTCGTTTATATGCGCGTTACTAGCGCCATCACGTGATATCCCACTAGGATCACCTGATAACCCGGGTGATCCGGATGTCAAAGGAGAGATCCGGACTAATCCGCAGGTTAGTACTCCAACACACCCCCGGGCCCCTAGGTTAGTGAGATACCATTAATCTAAGCTGTAAGCAACTAGGTAATCGTAATAAATCTAAGTCGTCAATAAAGAGAGCCTCCTTAATTATAGCTCCTTTGCTTAATCCTCTGTTGTTGTAGTAATGCTGCGTGTTGATGCTTTAATTAATTCAGTAGCTCTAAGTGATATTAAAATATTAGATAGACCCTGAATATCGCGTAAACAGTTAGTGCGCAATCGCTACAACAAAATTAATCGCGTCTATTGCCCCTCTAAAACCTTTTGTCCTCAACCTTAATTAATCTAATTACTAAGTCTTTCTAATCCTGTCTTAACCACTATCACCAACATAGTAAGCAATATTACCTTATTGTTCTCTTACTGATTAGCTGCTAATATTTCTAGTGTAGTCCGCCCCAAGCAATAACGAGCGCAGCTTAGAGAGCTATCGTCAACAACGCGATTGACGCTTAGAAAGCCACCGCTAGCAACGTAAGAACAGTGCTAAGCATTAGCACTACGCGCGCTAAAGCCTGTTTAACAATAAGATTTAGCAAGCAGCTAATCTCTAAGATAATAAGAGCTAGTTGCCTCTGCCTGTTAATCCTTTTACTTACTGCAAGACATCTAGTGGCTCTGCTTAGAGGCTTATTACCTTACCTAATAAATTAGGCTTGCTGTTAAGTTCGTAATCTAATTTTAATCTATGTAAGAGTCTAACTAAGTAAATAAGCTAGCGCAAGGGCAAGACTCCTTAAGAGCTAAAGTAAAAGTTATAGTAGATAACTACTTAAGCAGCAACGCGTAAACAGTAACATAATAATAGTAATAGGCTATAAACGCTTATAAAGCTGTCTACTAAGCGCTTAGCGCCCCCCTCTACTTAGAAAAAGGCGCCTAGCAGCTCTTTAAAAATTACTACTAATTTATTACGTCCTTGTATTCCGCCTTATAAGCGCTGTAAAAAGAAGATGCTAGATAGCTTGTATACTAAGAATTGCTTTAATTACGTTTAAACTAGCAGTTAGGGCAGCTTAAGCTGTAGCAGTTGCTCGTTTTATACCTGCTATACAGTAAATATTAATCTTACTAATTAATTTATAGCTATGTATAGATATAAAGAGGTAAGTCTTTAACCTATTAACGTTCTTGCTTAGCTTGCTAACTAGTTCTAGGGATAAAATAATAATAAGATGTACTAAGCTTTAAAAGCTTAACTACTTAAGGACATTATTGCTCGCCGCAAGGAGATTAATAGCAGCGTTATAACTACTAAGCCTTCTGCGCAGAAGGCTTCCGCTAATAATCGTCGAGCTTAAGAAATGTTGTATCGCGGTTTTGTCGCTAAGCTTTCTGCTCCCGCTCCTGCTCCTTTTTAACCTAGCCAACCTGCTTAGCAACCTGCTTAACAGCCGCAACAGTTAGCTTATTATCTGCAGCAGCAGCAGCAACATAAGCAGCCTTAGCAGCAACCTGCTTAAGAGTTACCGCTTTAAGAGCAGCATGGCTGTAGAATGTTACCTCCGCCTACCCTATACAATCGTCCTTTTCCTCGTCGCCCTAATTGCTATACTACTTATTCATATAAGCGCGATTATTATGCTAGAGTAAGGAGGCGATTATCTAACAACTCTATATATAGAAATAATAGGTTAGAATCGCGCCGCAATGCTACTTACTTCTAGACTCTTGCTATTTGTGCTCAGATAGCACAAATTGCTTATAAGCTAGCTAAGGCTAAGCAGGCTAAGCGTGATGCAATAATAGAGTCTAGCAAGTATAATAAGTTTAATGCTTATTAGCAATAAGGTCCCTAGTTTTAGTTTAGTTTAATAGTCTAGCTTACGTTCTCCTGCTTAATAAAATAAGCTATTAAGAGGAGACTTAGCCTAGTATATAAATGTTGCTGCTTAATACAAATTCTTTGCTTGTTAATTATTGTTTTCTTTAATTAAGTGCTTAACTTGCTAAAGGTTAAGTAACTACTTAAACTTCTTAAACTGTTGTTAGGTAAGCAACTTAGTTAGTCTGTTAGCTAGCATAATTAGTTTTTCTAGGTATTTAACCTAAATTAATCCTTTAGCAAATTCCTACTGCAGCTACTTGTTTTATATATCTATATGCCTTAATTAGGTGCTAATCTACTTATTCTTTCTAACTACAAGCCTAATTGTTTGTTAATTGTTGTACTAGACTGTCTAGATATCTTCTAGATTAAGAGACAGCTCGCGAAAGAAGCGCTTAAGGGCTATAGCCTCCTTAGTAGTGTATTTAAGGGCGAGTAGCTTAGCTTTAGTAGTTAATGTAGTTACTGTAGTCTGCCGAGCTGCCTTCTAAAATATTAGACCACTATATAGGATAGCTATATATCTATAGGACAATTAACAAGTTTCCTAATTATCTGCAAAGGAAGCATCGCCTGCAATTATTAGGTCTAGGCTATCATAGTTCCTATATTAGATCGCATCCTATCTTGTTTAATAGAGGTATATAATCACCTGTTTAACAGCTTTTATATGCTAATCACTAAGGTTTGTAAGGAAATGTAAAAGCTTTAAGATTAAGTAGGTAACATTTAGTTGCAGCATAATAGCTGTGTATAGCACTAATTTAAATCTTTTTAGTAGGCCTTAATCTCCTGCTTAGTTGCTTTGCTAGTGTTCTTAATTAGCTCCTCTAATAGTAATAGAGTCTTAGAAAAGCTACTATCTTCTAGCTTAAACTTTATCGCGATCTTGTTAATGTACGTATTACATATAAGCGTAATTGTTCACTTCTCGCGATCTCTTATTATCTAGATACTAAGGAACTATTTAACTAATTCTTGTTCCTTTATCTTGTACTTGTCTATAATCTTTAACTAAAGATATATCGCCCTCTGCTTATAATCTTTCGCGAAAAGTAGTAGGATATTATCTATATAAAACAATACTAAAATCTTCTTTTCTTGAATAAAGAATAGGCAGGGCTCCTCTAGTAAGGCGATTAGTCTAATCTCTATTAGTAATCCTAAGAACTCCTTATACTATAACAGTAGCGAGTCTAACAATCTATATAGTACGTAGTTAAGCTATACGCACTTACCTAGCTTCTTAAAGCTATCTAGCATTTTACAAATTACTAGGTTGTCTGCCGTAATTAACGCATTAAGGAATACTCCTACAATATTATATTGCTTAATCTCTAAATTATTCTTAGTAGCAATAGCTATCGCTGCTTAGAAGAACTTAGCTGCTAAGGTAGCAGCGTAAGTTAAATTAATTAAATTCTTTTTCTAGAGATTACTTCTTATAACAATTCGCGCCTTACATTTAAGAAAAAAGCTATTTGAATTAAACTTGTAGGTCTAAACCTACTTTATAAGTATTAGGCAATTAATTGCTTCTTCTTCTAATTTCTTAGTCTAAATATTTGTCTTACTTAACTAATTAATCTCTCTTCTACAGGCATCCTTAAACAAGGCCCTTATAGGATGCTAGAGCAATTGCTTTTATAATCCTAGCGGTTTAGGTAGATTGTCACGATGCGGTTAAGCATTTCTCTTTAGCTTATACTTAGTAAGCAACGCTGCTATAACTACATAATTAAGAGTCTTGTAGCTTACTTAGTCTTTATAGGTTGCTTGCAAACCTAGCAGGTAGGTATTATAAAAGTTGTTTAATAATAGATCTTTATAATCTGCAATTAATGCGTTAACACTACCTGTGCTTCTACCCTCTAGTTAATTATTAGGATCTTAGGTTGCGTCCTTACGCTTACGCCCGCTACCTAGCTTACGTAGTAGAAGATATTAATTTGTAGGCTAATTTAGGCTTTCGCTAGCAATCTAAGCGCTACGCCTTATAAGTAGAGGTTTAGCTTGTAATTGCTTACCCTGTCTGCTGTTTGTTGCCTAAGGTCTTAACTTGTAAGATAATTCACGCCCCGCTATCCTGCTTACACAAGCAGGTGTTTTATTATAATTAGCTAGCGCGTTAGAGTCTACAGGCACAGACTATTAGACTAGTAAATAAAGTATTCTACTTACAGGTCTTAATAAATTAGCTTCTTTAAGTAGTTGCACTGCTATTTAATTATTAATCCCCCTGCAATTAATTAAATTATCGCTCCCTAGGATCTCTAGTTTAGGAGTAGGTTCTAGGGAAGCAAGACTAGTAATCTGCTGCTAATCTAAGTAAATTCCTAATAGCGCACTAGCCTCGTGCTCTAATCGCTTAGTGTCTTCTAATCTACTCTTATTTTTAGTAGGCAGGCCTTCCTTACTGCTTAAGATAGTAGTTGGATTACTCTTAAGGTTATTAGTAGTTAGCTATGTATCCTAATCTGCCCTTTCTTGAACAGGCGAGAGGACCTCTAAGTCATCTTTAGGATCAACTAGCTCGCTATTAAAAAGGATTTCTACAATCTTAATTGCTTAATCCCTTAGTAGCTCTTTCTTCTAATTTCCTTTATAGAACAACTGTTTATTAAAGGTAACATTACAGGTGGTAATTACCTAATTAAGTGTTAGTACCTATATATAGTATATGTTAGAGGCTTAATAACTAACTAAATAACGTGGTTCACAAGCGAATCGCCAACCTAAGCGAATCGCTAGTGCCCTACCAGCGCGACAACGTTAAGACTACAACGCGTCATGTCTCAACAACGCAACTATTTATTAACTTATTCTAAATTAGATCTTTAGCTTGCTCTTTTTGATGTCTAATCGCAACGTGTTAAAAATGAAAGTCGTGCTGCCTCTATTTATAACGTCCCACGAAGAACCTTGTCTAACCAACGCGCTGGAAAGCGCTCCTAACGCGACTATGAAGCGAATTCAAAGCGTCTATATAAGCTAGAAGAGGAGGCTATAGTTAAGCGTATTCTTAAAGAGTCTTTAAGAGGATTTGCGCCTACAAAGGCTAACGTTTAAGTAATAGCTAATAAACTATTACAGGAGCGGGAGAGTAACCCTATTAATAAGAACTGGGTTAACAACTTTATTAAACGAACTCTAGAGCTCTGTAAGCGCTAGAGCCGTCCCTATAATTATTAGCGAGCCGCCTGCGAGGACCCAGCAGCTATCTAGCACTAGTTTGACTTATTCTAGGCAATAAAGCAGAAGTAGGGTATTATAGATAATAATGTCTATAACTTTAACGAGACTGGCTTTATAATAAGCAAGATTTTATTACAGTTAGTTATTACAGGCTTAGAGGGATATAGTAAAAAGAAGCGGGTATAGCTAGGTAACTGTAAGTAGGTTACTGTGATCTAAGGCGTGGGCGCGTTAGGTTGCTAGATACTACCCTTTGTTGTCTTTGCAGGCAAGGTGCTTATTAACGTCTAGTTTAAGAATTTGCCTGCTAACTAGGTCCTTAAAGTTAGTTCTAATGGCTAGACAAATAACTAGCTTGCTCTTGCCTAGTTAGAGCACTTTAATACCTATACAAAGAGGTATACTGTAGGTAGGTATTAACTGCTTATTATTAACGGCCACAAGAGCTACTGCTCTGTTAATTTTTAAGATCTTTGTAAGGAGAAGAATATTATTCTTCTCTGCATGCCTGCGTACTCGTCTTACCTATTACAGCTTCTTAATGTCGCCTGCTTCTTGCCGTTAAAGCGTAAGTATGGCGACGCTGTTTTAGGCTTAGCACGCAACTGCACTAACTATATTAGTAAGGAGACCTTCCTGCTAGCCTTTAAGGCTGGTTTTAAGCAGTCTATTACAAAAGAGAATATCTAAGCTAGCTTTAGAGGCGCTAGTCTAGTCCTACATGACCTACAGGCTGTGCTATTAAAGCTTAATGTAGTGGTGCAGACACCACATTAATTACTGCGACAGGTAGCCGCCTAAGAGGCGTAGACACTACGCAACGCGCGCGAAGTTAAGGCTTAAATTAGTCTTATTTAATAGAGCGTAAGAAAGCGCTGTAGGTCTTCTGCTAATTTACTTACTAAGTAGATCGCGCAGTTAAGTAAGGGGGCTCAGCAAATAGCACATAAGATAGTGCTTCTAACAGAGAAAATTACTACTCTTTAAGAAGCTCTTAACAAGTTAAATAAGCGTAAAAGCCGCAAGCGGCGATACGTACAGACAGAAGAGACTCTTACTGTAGGTAAGGTACAAGAAGTATTAGCTAGACAGGCGGGTAGCAGTCGTGGTAATAGTAAGAGTGCGTCGAAGAGGGTGCGAGGAGAGAGGCGGTGCGGGCGTTGCAAGCAGACTGGACACAACGCTTGTACCTGCGCAGTTAAGATAGATAGTGTAAGTGATAATAGCAATTCTGATAATTAATTTAGTATACTGTAATAGTTTATTGACTGTGATAAAAGTGCGTGATAACGTCTCAACGTCGACGCGCTGGTGGAGCACTAGCGATTCGCTTGGGTTGGCGATTCGCTTGTGAACCACGTTAACTAATATAGCTGCGAGGATTAACCTTAAATCCTTAACAATTGTGCCTAGCTGCCTTATCCTTATTTAAAGGATAGGCTCGGCAGCTATAGGCATATATTCTACTCTAGTCTAGGCGTAGATTAGCAGTCCAGTGTCTAATCTTAAGTAGTTAATAGTATTAGAAATATTTCCTAAACTATTCTTCAAGCACCTGGTTAAGGGATTAGTAGCTATAGATTTTAGTCGGGCTTATGCTATATAGGTAAGCCGCCGCATCTATAATTACTAGCTAAAGCTTAGCTAGTAGATTAGCGCTAGTGCGCATCTTAATAGCCTTAGTAATTAGCTCTTAGCTAGCTCTCTCCGCCGAGCTATTAGGCTTATAAGTGTATAGCAGTGGCGTCTTAATTATAATCCCTTTCTCTATTTCCTATTCCTTATATCTTAATTGCCCTCTTTAAGGCAGTGTAGCAGTATTATTATCCTAATAGATTTCTACAATTCTCTGCTTATATTTCCTCTTAATTCTTTTAGCAAAACCTTTAATTACTAGCATAATATTGTTTAGTATCTTTAATTAGATATTGTAATTATACAGCTTACCTAAGTAATCTTCCTTAATAATTAGTACCTATTTCTTAAGCAGTTGACCTGTTAGGTAATTAAACAAATTCTATAAGATCCTATAAAAAGGTTGTAGTAATCTTTCCCTTAGTCGCCGCAAGATCACCTGTGAGGCATAAGCTGTTGCGTAATAATCGCATCTTAATAGCTTCTTCCTAGTAATCTCAACGTTCTGCGCTAAGCAGACTAATGCTTTAATAGCCTGTTGTCTAAGGTAAGCTAATTGTTAATGCTATAAGTCCTTATTACTAGTGCACAACTTTAGTATCCTTAATCGCGCTACAGCGTTCACGAGCGGTAGTAGTTAAGTAAAATAACAAGAGACTTGCTTATATTTAACAAATAAGAGATTAAATTAACACGTAAGGTTAATTAAGACAACGTTCTTCTTAGGCGTACTAAATTGCATAGTGTAATTATATCCTAAATACTAAATGCCTAACTAGTTAAGCCGCTCTTCTAATACGAGATTAGTATAGAAACCTAGTACAAGCTTAACGTTAGTAAGCAGTAGATTAGCTGTTTTAGGGCCTGCCTCGCTATACAGGACGTTCTTAAGTAGCCTGTTTCGTACCCTAGCAACTAGGATAGATTAAGTGCCCGCTAAAACAGTCTCGTCCTTAGTGCATTCGCTAAAGGTGCCTAGTACTAAGTAATCTATAGTATTAACTAAGTGGACTGCTGCTCTACTATCTAGGATTGTACAAGAGAATAGGGCATAAGAGGTAAAGGCTGCACTAAAGATATTTGGCCTAATCTTATTAATAAAATTATTTAGGTTAATTAGTGCTAAAACTAATAAGCTAGGGTAGGATCTACTTAGTTTATTAGTAGCTAATCTGCTAGTGCTAGCCTTCTAGCCTTCCTTCTTAATTTAAGTGCGCAGGGAAGCTTAAGTGTTGCTGTTCTATCGCTTAACAATCTTCTTTTTCTTATTATCTAACAGTTTAATTAGTATATTGCTGGCAGGGCATTATCTAGTAACTGCAGTTTAAAGTTAATAGCAGTTGCGTGGTGTCTAGGAATGCTTGCCTATAGGCCTTTTACTAGCCTTGCAGGGGCAAGGGTGTAGTTACTTACCGCTCTTGTTAGACTTTAAGTTGTTAGCGCTAGTAGATTGTTAAGCTAACGCTAATCTAGATCTAGTTTAGAACACTGCGTGTTCTTTTCCTTTTAAGGAACTAATTAACTAATCCTATAACAAAACACTAAAGATCTTTCCTAAATTATTAAGGGTTAACTAAGCTTTTCTAAGCGCTATTGCTTGCGCTAGCTTATTGCGCTTCCCGCGCGACTAGTCTAGTGCAATCTTAGTGCCTAAGGCGTCTAAAAAATTAGTAATTGCTAACAGCCTAACAACCTTAGGGAGCGAGTAGATTGTCGCTTGTTGATACAGGTGCTGCCACTTAGTAAACTATTGCTTAGGACCTATTCGTCCCTAGCGAGCCTTATCTAGGTGGGATCGGTACTGCGCCCTAATTAAATACTAAGTATTCTAATTAGTAGGTGCAAGATCCTTCTTTAGGATCTTTACTAAAGCTTAAAGGCTAGTGAGGTTTTAAGTAATTATGCTTATTAAGGCGTGTGAGAGCAGGCCTAGATAGACGGTTTTGCTAATCTAGTCCTTAACGTTTGTAATCTTAGCAATCTTTCTTGTCTATTAAGCTGCCTATACCTAGTACTTGGTAATTAGCTTGTTGTAATTATTCTTCTTATATTTAGTATTAAGAACTTGAGCCTTATATTTGCGTTAAGTAATTTTATAATCCTCTTATTCTTGTGCGCTTGCGTTAGGTGGTGGAGCAACTAGTCGCTTAATATCCTTAGGCAGTTTAGGATACTGTGGCTCCTAGTAGTTAATTAAGAGCACGTCTGGGAGATTAGGATTAACCTAATCCTAAATGCCCTTCTCTGAGCAGTGCAGTCTTCAATAAGCAAACTAGGTTAGCTAATCTAATTAGGCCTTTAGGATTACCCCTAAGGCAACAAGCGGTGTGTTCGAGAGGTCTATATTAATGAGATGGAAGGAAAGATTAATTAGTCGGTTGGTAGGTAGCTGTGTCAACGGTGACAGTAGCCTGTAGGTTGTAGGATAGGTCGGAAAGAGGTTGATCGTATGGTCAATGAGTGAGAGAGGTACAGCAGCAGCAGCGATCTGCCGGCTAGTGCTGTAGGAGATAAAAAGAGGAGAGTAAAATCTAATTAAACAAATAATCTTCTAGCTTGCTAATTGCGCAGTGGGAATTAATACTACGATTAAGTAGCCGGGCTTATAACTGTAGGAGCTAAGAAGGAGTAATTAAATAATTAGTTGGAGGGGAATAAGTATATTGATTAACTAAGTGCCACAACAAAGTGTCTAATAACTACTAAAAAGACTTCGGACGATCTGGCTCGTTTTCATGCGCGTTACCAGCGCTATTACGTGATATCCCACTAGGATCACCTGATAACCCGGGTGATCCGGATGTCAAAGGAGAGATCCGGACTGATCCGCAGGTCAGTACTCCAACAGTTCTAGATTACTAAGCCTACGTGGCCTAGCTAATTTCCTAGTTAACTTTATTTCTTCTATCTAGTCTCCTGTAGGAGGAAGAGGAGAAGAAGCAGGTCTTAGTTTGTATCCCTTAGAGTCTTGTTCCTTAGGCTTATCTTAGCCTTTAGAGTATTGCTCTATTCTATATAAATTGTGTGTAATTTTAATGGACTTGTTCTGTAAGTTATCTAAGTCTAAAAAAGTAATACTTACAAGCTTATCCTAAAGCTTATAAGTAAAGCTCTTTTAATATTGTATTATATTTGTATCCTTAGCTAAGTTGCTATTTAACAGTAGCAAGTGTTTTAAAAAATTAATAAAATAATTACAGATACTCTTTCTGCCTTAAGATACTAACTAGAGTTTATTTTAACCTTTTTTAGACCTGCATAGGTCTCTAAACACTTAGTTAAAGAAGTTAAATAGGTGTTTAAAGTTCTTGACGTTTAATACTTCTATCTAATTCAAGTGGAGCAGTGTTAGGGTAGCTGCTTAACCTTTGAGCCTACTAAAGGCGTAGTTGTAAGTCCTTCTCTTAGAATTAAAATCTTCTTAGCTATTCTCTACTTTAGCAATGATCTTTTTTTAAAGATCTAGTACATCTTTCTTGTTTTAATAAAAGTATCTAGATCAGGTTGTTTAAAATGCTTAGGTTGTGCTGTCTACTATACTAGTTTTAATAGAGCAAGTAATGTTTGTAGCTAAGAAAGTAGCTGTTCGTGTTCAGGTTTTATTTCTTTAGAGGCTAAGTTAATAGCCTTGTAAATAAGGAAGTCTTCTTGTATTATTATTTAAGTTGCTATCTCCTCTAGTTCATTTGCTTAGCAGAGGCCTTTAAGAGTACTCTCTATCTTAGCCCTACTAACACTATCTTTGTGTAGTCTTGCTATTAAGATAGCTAAGTTTCTAGATGTAATTTCAGCCCCTGCTATTGTGGTATAAGCGTAATAAATTAATAGTGCTCTTATTGTATTCGGCGGGGATCGGTCTCTAGTGCTACTTTAAATAGTAGGCTTATCCAACATCTTGCATTGCGAAACGCTTCAGGTAGGGTCTTGTTTAGCTAATATCCCATAGCACTCCTGGTGTTTCTTCTACTGTTAATCCTTAGTAGATTTTAAACAGCTTTAACTAAGATCAGCAATCTAATTAATTAGAATCTTTAGGCGTAGATGTAGCTCTAGCTAGCTTCTTGTCTAGATATAGCTCTAGGAGGCTTTGTGCGTAGATATAGCTCTAGGCGGCTTCTCGTCTAGATATAGCTCTAGAGGGCTTCTAAATCAACGTAACAGCGCTACAGAAAGATTTAGTTTAATTGTAAGAGTGGGTTAGATTAACTAAAAGTGCAAGGTGGACAGTAATAAATTAAATAAAGAACTATAGAGGTTACGCAGCAAGTTTATCTACCTCCCAATAAGGTCTAAGCTTGGCGCTAGTTAGTACGTACAAGTAACTACGCAGTAACTGTTAACGTGGCAAGAAAAAATTGCGCAAAGTTAAAAGAAAGGCCGAGCAGGCTAGGAGGGGCTACAAGGGCCGAGCAGGATAGAAGGGCCGTGCGCGCCAAGCCTACAGATTCCGGGTGCACACGGACACCCGGAATCTGTAAGATAGCAAAACGAGGCATCCTGCCGAGTACCAAAGACGTTAAGGCTTTAGCCCTTTACAGCCTTGTTTAAGACTGCCTATAGTAAAGAGATTAATTAGTTAAGTGAGACTGAGACTTAGACTAAAATCTTAAAAGAAGAAGTATTCAATTACCTAATACTTATTAAGTAGCTTTAGACCTACAAGTTTAATCAGAACAACTTTTTTTTCAAATACAAGGCGCAGATTTTTGTAAGAGGTAATCTTTAAAAAAGAATTATTAATTTAATGTAGTAGGCGGGCCTACCAGGCCTTGCATGCAACTACACACGCCGACCACTCAGCCAAAAGGCTAGCACAAGACAATAGAGCGTCTCATTGTCTTGCGTAGTTAATACTTGTTGTTAGTCGCCGCCGCGACCCGTAATGTGACGTATACCACCGAGGTACAACCGAGGATCCACCTTGGGCCTAGCCCATCACTTTTAACTTATACTGCTACTTTTGCAGCTAAGTCTTATTAAGCAGCAATAGCTGTTGCCGCTAAGAATAATCTAGAGATCAAGCAACAGAATATTGTAGAAGCATTCCTATATATATTAATTACAGCAGACAACCTAGTAATCTGTAGGTTGCTAGATAGCTTTAAGAAGCTAGAGAAGTGTGTAGAGCTTAACCGCGCACTGTATAGATTGCAAGACTCGCCACTATTATAGTATAAAGAGTTCTTAGGATTACTAACAGAGATTAGACTAATCACCTTACCAGAGGAGCCCTGCCTATTCTTTAATCAAGAAAGGAGAATCCTAGTATTATTTTATTTATTTTTTAAAGTGTCAAAGGTGGTGGTTGTTGTTGTAGTCAAAATAGGGTTTCCAAAAAAGTAAAAAGCAGCTACCCTCTACTAATCAGTCGCAAAAGTCAAAAAAGTTTTATGTGTAGTTAACGAGATTAAAACAGTAGGTAGATGAGTTCAAGGAGGAAAGCTTAGACCACTAAGCGATAATTAGGGTTTAAAAAAATCTGCTAAGATACTAAGAACAACACTAGTTAAAACGTGTCTAACGGCGATTGCTAGCCTATAGCTGGCAATAGGATTACAGTATAATTACAATAGAATTGTACCATAATGCAATAAAGGAGGGAAAGGACACGTACGTACTGTAGCGGGAGCCTGCAACACTTTATAAAGCTAAAGCTACTGCTTTTTACTTACTACTTCTTAACTTTTAAACAGCACTGCATACAAACAATTCGTATATAATATACTACACTACAATATAGCGTACAACCTCTATAATAAGCATTTTCTTAACCTACATTTTATCTTAAGACAGAAAGCTTTCTTGTTGTACACCTAGCTCTTAAACTACTCTAGCTTAAGCTAATTATGTAGACAGTTAAGTTTATTAAGCATTTCAAAACTTAGCCTCTCTAGGCCTTTACAATTATATCTTTTATCAATAACTCTAGAATCCGCGATATTTCTATATATAAAAAGAATATCAAGCCTTAACTTAGCTAGTTATGAAAGGAATACAAGACCTATAAGGTATTCGCTAATACTAGCAAAGTACTTAAAAGGCTCTACTTTAGTATTCTTCTTTTCTGGTTAATCGTGCATAAGCTAAGTAAAGAAACTATTAACTAGTTAGGCTAGCTGTTGCACGACGTTAAAATAGCAATAGAGAAGAAAAGACAAAAAGGAATAAGTAGGCGTTCTATTATTGCTTGTATAGGTTAGAAAGCAAGGGAATAATAATGCTGCTTTTTTAATTTGTCTAAAAGTACCTAGTAGTACGGCCTTGATATAAGTAGGTAGTATAGGCAAGATAAGGCGCGTTAAGTTAAAAGGCGAGTTGCGTCTTTATGTTGCTTTTCTTTGTTTCTGTCTTAATATACGACACACCAATTGCGTGCTAGCAATGCTTAATAAAGGGGCGTGAGCCTAGAGACCTTTTGTTAGCAATAAATCTATTTTTACTAAAAAGGTGTCTACAAAATGTGTAGTCACATCAAAAGGTTGTCTTAAAAGGCCGAAGCTAGTATTGATTTATATTCATAATATTCAACTGCTCATTGAAAAAGTCTATACGAAGAAGGCAATAGATCTTTATTAAAGATTATAGACAAGTACAAGATACAGGAATAAGGATTAGTTAAATAGTTTTTTAATATCTAGATAATTAGACATTGCAAGAAGCAAACAATAACCTTTATACATAATACGTAAACTAATAACATCGCGAAGAAGTTTAAGCAAAAAAATACTAGCTTTCCTAAACTCTATTACTGTTAGAGGAGCTAATTAGGAACACTGGCAAAGCAACTAAGCAAGAGATGAAGGCCTACTAAGAAAAGATTAAATTGTGCTGTATATTGCTAATATGCTACGACCATATGTTGTTTACTTAAACTCAAAGCTCTTATACTTCCTTACGAACTCTAGTAATTACAGAGGGGTGACAAAAAAAAGATATCAAAAAAGTAGTTATTTTTAAGGCTTTATATTTCTAAAACTAGAAGGACTAGACCATAACGGGTTAGTGTTTTGAAAAGACAAGAGCTTCTTCTTTAAGATAGGTTGCTTACTAAATTGCTGAGTTAGCACGATTGCGACTGTACTCTCGCTTAAAAGAAGAGGAAAAACGGAAAAAATTTGATACAAGTATAACTTGTTTTTAAATTTGTAAATTTTGCTGATAAAAATCTTAGTTTCATCAGCTTATGTAAGCATAATGTGAGTCAAAATTCAGAGGCCTATATCTTATTTACTTAGAATTGAATAGAAGGGTAAAACTAGAGGTTACTTACGTAATCGTTAATTTCGTAATAGCTTAGTAATTTTATAGTATATCAAATCCATTTATTTTTCAAACTTACTTTTTTCATAGTATTATTCTCGTAGCTTAAATTTGTTGTTATTTTAAGTAGAAAGTTATTTTCTTTTTGTAGTTTAACGTCCTTTCTCAGCATGAAAGGCTATATAAGACGTGTAGGTTTAGGACCTACAGGTATCTACGTGGTGTTTTCTAATATATAAATTATTTACAAGGAGGGTTTTGTCTAAATGAAGGTGAGGCTCGTAGCCTAGAGTAGTTTTAACAAGTAGCTTTCTCAGTCCTTTGTTGTGTAGGAAGTATATAGAGCTGGTATGCTAGTTTAATTATCTCTATTACTTCTTATACGTTGTTGTAGGCTATGCTAGCTGCTCTCTTGTATTGCTTATATGGGTACATAAGCAGTTCGGTATAAGGTCGATATAGGAGGTCGGTGAATCGAGTCAGAATGGATTTCAAATAATAGATAGCTAGGTAAATAGATTTATTGGTTCACTACGCCATTAAATCTATATATCTAAGTAGAGAGCCGACGAGGACGTAAACACCAACGTCGACTTTTCTGGAGATTGATCAGAAACAACCGGATCTAAAGGAAACAACCCCGGGGAATCGATTGCGACACTTTTTGAAGCCTGCAGCGAAGGCGCTAGCGCGCGAGAGAGGGTGAAAGAGTCGTCTACCCCCTCCTTGGAGGAGCGAAAAATCTTCATTTTCCTCAAAAGCTTAGGCCACATGCCGAGGCGTCTTGAGCTAATTAAGATTAAGGAGCTTATCAAAGCTTCACTGAACCAAGAAATCGCATTAACTTAAAAAAATAACAAAAAATGATTTGCTTCTGAAGATCTAGGAGGAGTAAATAAGAGGCAAATAGAGATAAAGGAAGACGACATAACAACGCCGCGCTAAGAAAGGCAAAATATAGAAGAACCTTAAAGACCGACTTATATTTAAACAAGGAGTAATTTTTCTCCTTTTATTAGACCTATTCCTTGATATCCTATTGGAAACAAAACACCAAAAGCTACCTTAGTAGAAGAGGCACTTAAGATAGCTAGGAACCTAGTAATCCAAGCAGCTAATCTAGCAAAAAACAATCCTACCTAGCAATTAAGTCTCCTAGACTTAGTAGAAGTCTTTAGAGAGTATACTGAAAATGGCAGAGTAAACAAGAAGAATACTGCTATCTTAGCAGACTAGATATTAAGTCTCTTAAACGTCTTAAGAGAGTTAAGAGAGAAAATTAGACGTATTAAGAAACTAACAACAAACACGCCTATCCAGAACACCTCTATCTAGAATACGCCTATCTAGAACACGCCTATTGCTACTACAGCGACCTTCGCTACTATAGCAGGTAACAACAAAGATTAACTGTGGACAAATATCTAAAAGACGCAAAAACTAAAGGTTACTAGCCTAAAAGATCGCCAGCTAGTTCTAGTTAGCGAGACTCTAGCTACATTTAATGCCTTTAAACTTAGAAATAATTTCAACAACGCTTTTGCAACAAAAGGAGGCGTGCAATTGCCTGTAGTTGCCTTGATTACATTATCCTCTAAAGGCAACAAAATAATTACAACTACACTAGCCTTTAAGGTTAAATACCTCTTAGAGAATTAGGCTATATGGCAGGATATCACAACTTTTAAAGCCGCCTAACTTATTACGCTGTGGTTTAAGGTTGTTATCCACAAGCTACTTATAAATATAGTTTAGAGGTTGTAAAGGAAGAAATTAAAACCTTTAACAAAGGCCTAAAAGTTATAGGCAATCCCTTTTAGCTTACGCCTGAGTATAAAAGAGAATACTAGAACTTTAGCTCAGCATGCGTAGCATTTGCTACAGAGGAGGAAGCCTAAAAAGCTATTAGAGGTAAACTCTATATCTTAGGGCAAAGCCTTAGAGCAGAGAAACTGCGAGTTGTTAATATCTTAAAGCAATGCACTAAATGCTAAGGATTTGGCCACCTGGAGGCTAGATGCTTAAAATTAGCCTGCCAAATTTGCAGCGAAGCACACTATACTAGCCAACACAAGTGCAAGCCTTGTGCTAGTAAAGGAAAACCTTGTATCTACACTATATTTAAGTGTACTAATTGCAGTAGACCTTATATAGTAAACAGCTAAGAGTGTAAAATCCTACAAGCTAGGATAGCTAGGAACAATTCAACTAATTAGTATAATTAAATTCCTACAAATAAATGTTAATAGAAGTAGCCCTGCTATAGAAAGCGCGATCAACCTAACTATTACAGCAAACGCTACGATTATTGCAATACAAGAGCCTTAGTTAATAAGAGGACCTTATAAAGATACTAGGTTAATTGCTTATCCAGACTTTACGCAAATACTACCAAATTATTAAGGCCTACGACCTAGAACTCTATTCTCTATTTAAAAGGATTTAGAAGTAGAAGTTAATCCTTATATTAGCGATGACAACGACTTTCAAGCTATTTCAATACAACTTAACACAAGAAAGATCTACGTCTATAACATTTACAATAAAAAGAGCCTAAGACAAGGGCTAAATATAACAACGATCTAAAGACGCCTCCTAGGAGAGCCAATTAAATTACATTTAATTATCCTAGGGGATTTTAATTGTCACTACCCTAGATTGAGCCTACAAGAATGCAACCCAAATTAACAAGCAGCGGATTTAGTAAAATAGGTTGATAACTAAAACCTATCTCTATTAAATACTATAGGAGTTGGCACTTTCTTTGGAGCTTATATGCAAAAAGAAAGCGTACTTAACCTTACTTTTTTAACAAGCAATATAGCTTCTATAATTATAGACTGGCAGGTTATCCTTGAAGTTGGATTAGACCATCACGCTATCCTGTTTAGGATTGTTAACCAAGGGCAGCTACCTAGCCAGCCAAAGAAGTACAACACAAAAAAAACAAATTAGAATCTTTTTAACACCACCTTACAGGAGGAGATAGCCTGAGTAAAGCTAGAGGATTAATTACTAGCCTTACCACACGCCTCAAACCACCTCTTAAGACAATTACTTCGAGGCCTCAATAATCCTTTAGAGGAGAGGCTAGATAAAATAGCAGAGGATCTTACAACAACAATTTAACAAGCGCTTAAGAGATCTACCCCCCTTGCAAACTAAAAACTAAAACCAAAGCCTTAGTAGACTAGCGATTTAGATCTCCTTAAGGCTATCCTAAGCAGGACCTCTTGAGATTACAAGCGAGCAGCAAGGAGAGGAGACAACACGCTATACCTATAGAAAAGAGATTACCTGCTAGCTAAAAACAAGTACCTTAGAGCTATTAAGAAAGCTAAACTTAACTATTAGGAGCAATTCCTCCAAAACGAATCGCCTAAGGAGATATTTAAAGCAATAGCTTATACAAAAAATAACCTCTTAACAAGAATCCCTACTATTAGGGGCAAAGAATCCTTTAGAGAGAAGTGCCAAACCTTTAGAGAGAAGCTATTTCCGCCCCCTTCTTCTACTCTTCCTTAATCGCTCAACTATTACCAAGGCAACCTTAAATAGGAGTGGCTAACTCTATTTATAGAGGAGCTCTACACCGCCTGTCAGAAAATAAAAGCTACCTCACCAGGACTAGATAGGATCAGCCAAGAAGTTATCTCAAAAGCATACAATTACTAACTAGGTATCTTCTTTAAGGTGTACTCAGCCTTGTTTAACCTAGGATACTAACTAAGGTGCTAGCGAAATGCAAGAGGGGTTATCCTTAGAAAGCCTAACAAACTAGACTACTTAATCCTAAAAGCATATAGAGTTATCTCCCTCTTGTGCTGCCTTGGAAAGGCACTAGAAAGGCTCTACTTAAAAAGATTAAGTATCCTAGCAGAAACAACTAACCTACTCTACCTCTCCTAAATAGGAGGCAGGTTAAAGAAATTAGCTATTGACACAGGACTCCTTTTCTACAACAATATACAACAACAAAGAAAGAAAAACAGAGTTACCTGAACAGCCTTTTTAGACATTAGAGGCGCTTTCGACTATTTATCTAAGAACAAGCTTCTAGAAAATATAAGCAACCAGCAGCTACCTGTATGCCTCCTATTATAGACAAACTCATTCCTTACAGAAAGGCTTTTAGAGTTATCCTGACAAACAGAGAACCTACAGAAGGTTAATACTGGTACACCTTAAGGGAGCCCAGCCTCTCCTATCCTATTTCTGATCTACACGAAACTGCTATTTCAATCAATTACAGCAAACGACAATATATACTCCTTATCCTATATAGACGACCTCTTAATCATAATATCAACAACATCTATTAGGAAAACCATCAAACTGCTTGAAAAGGAGTTAGTAAATCTCTTTAACTAAGCAAAGGAGCTAGCTATCAAGTTTGATAGTTTAAAAACAGAATTAGCAAATTGGACAAGATCTAGAAAAGATACAAACAGATGCCTTACGCTACCTACCTAAGATACCTTCTAACCAAAAAGACTAGTTAGGTAGCTAGGTATCTTCTTTAACAATACTCTTAAGTTTAGAGACCACTGCTATATAAGGATACAACAAGCAAACCAGGCCTTTTTCCGCCTAAGCAGGCTAGCTAATATCAATAAAGGCCTCTTACTAAGGGCAATGAGGCAGTTATACCTAGCGTGCATTACTAGCGTAGCTAATTACGGATGCTAGCTATTTTAGAAAGGCTAACAACACGTCCTTAACAGTAGGCAAAAACTCTAAAACTAGGCCTGTAGAAAGATCTTAGGGACTTTTAGATCTTCCCCTGCAATTCCTAGTAAGGTAGAAGCCGCTCTATTTCCACCTAGAGTTAGGCTAGACAACAGTATAAGGAGATACGCCTTTAGATCTACTTTATTAGATCTAAACCACCCTCTAAATGCTGCTATTAATAACAACAGAGGAGTGCAACTCAATTAAATACAACTATTTATTACCTTAGCCCTCTTAGACAATACAGAGGAAATACAACACTACGCCTTTACGCTATAGAACGCTAGGACTCTTTACAAGGTCCTTATATCAAACAAGCTAAAAGAGATTAAAGCAGAAAGCTATAGGAAACTATTAGTAGACAACAACCTTCTATTAATATCCTTAGATGCCTCGACTATAAGGGATAGCAAAGGAATTAGCGTAGTCTTTGCCTTCTATAAGGGAGCTACTCTTATTAAGGAACTACAAGCAAATATAGGAAATAACTTGCTAGTTAACAACAGTGAACTTGAGGGTATTACCTTAGGGCTAGAGACAGCAGTTAGCCTATTAAGCATATGCCAAAACGTCAATATCTACGCAGACAATTAGGCAGCTTTATTTTAATTAAAAAACACCTTAAACAACCCTGGCTAAGAGTGGCAAATTAGGTGTATTAGAGCAGCAACTTAACTAGAGGGAAAAGGCATTACCCCTACACTACATTGGGTCCCCGGACACTAAGATATACTAGGAAACAATTAAGCAGACCTCCTTGCAAAAGAGGCTACAAAAATAAACCCTGTAATAAATAAGACAAGCCTAGCAGTTGTTAGCTCACAAATTAAATAACTAGATGTTAAACTACAATGAAAAAAAAAGAATTAAGAATTAAGAAGCAAAGACTTTATATTAAGCAGCAATATTCAGATACTAGGCTTAATCTTCTCTTAATTGCTTACCAGGAGCAGGAGAACGTTAGCTAGACAGTAAAACTAAGACTAGAAACATCCTTACTAAGGAGCATTAGATTGATTATACTTGCAAGACTCTATTATTATATTATGCTTAGCTTTTTTAGCTTTAGCTAGCCTAAGAGCAACTTAAGCTATTCAGGCTTCAGCAGCAAGAGTGTAGAGGTAAGCAGCATAGCAGCGTAAGTCTAACCTATTGCTCCTATACATATAGTTGTAAGATAATTGCCTCCTTACTCTAGCTTAACAATCGCGCCTATATAAATAGGTTGTATAGCGATTAGAACAACAAACAAAGACGCGAGTATATAGATTAAGAGAGGGTAATATTCTGCAGGCAAGCTGTTTTAAAAGCGGCAACCTTTAAGCAGGTTACTGCTAAGGCTACTTATATTACCAATACTGTTGCAATTGCTGCTGTAGATAATAAGCTGTTTGTTATGGCTATTTAGCAGGCTGTAATTAGCGCAAACAACTCCTAGCATTATATTTTAAATGAGAGGCGCTTACAGAAGCAGGAGTGGGCAGAGGGGGCTAAGCAGCGAGACCGCGAGACAACATTTCTTAAGCGCGGCGATTATTAGCGGGAGGCTTCTACGCAGAAGGCTTTCTAGTAGACGTGACGCCGCTATTAATCTCTTTATAGCGATCAATTATGTCTCTAAGCAGTCAAACTTTTAAAGCTAAGTACATTTTATTGTTGTTCTTTCTTTAAAAATCAAGTTGGCAAACTAAACAATAAGCTAAATAGGTTAAAGACTTACTTCTTTATCTTTATATATAGCTTTAAATTAATTAGCGAGATTAGTATCAACTGAATAGTAGGTATATAATAAGCAACAACTACAGCATAAGCTGCTCTAACTGCTAGTCTAAACGCGATTAAAGTAATGTCTAGCGTATAAACTATCTAGTATCATTCTTATATAGTGCTTACACAGCGGAACGCGAGAATATAATAGATTAGCAGCAATTTTTGAGGAGTTACTAGACGCTTTCTTCTAAGTAGATAGGGGCGCGTTGCGCCTAGTGGATAGCTTAATAGAAGTATGTAGCTTATTGCTGTTGCTATGTTGCTGTTTCTGCGTTGCTGCTTCAGTAGTAAGCTACTGTTACTTTTACTTTAGCTTTTAAAGAGCTTTGCCCTTACGCTAGCTTAATTGCTTAGTTAGGCTCTTAAGTAGATTGAAATTTAAGCGAGGACTTAACAGTAGGCTTAATTTAGTAAGTAAGGCGATTAGCCTCTAAGCAGAGCCATTAGATGTCTTGCAATAAGCGAATGGATTAATAGGCATAGGCAACTAACTCTTATTATCTTGGTGATTAGCTGCTTGCTAAATCTTATCATTGAACAGGCTTTAGCGCGCGCAACGCTTATGCTTAGCGCTGTTCTTATGTTTGAACGACGGCTCTCTAAGTTGCGCTTATTGTTGCTTAGGGCGTACTATATTAGCATGATTAGCAGCTAATTAGTAAAAGATTAATGAGGCAACGCTGCTTACTATGTTGGTGATGGTAATTAAGAAAGATTAGGAAGACTTAGTAATTGGTTTGTTTAATGTTGAGGACAAAAAGGATTTAGAGGGGCAATAGACGCGATCAATTTCGTTGTGGCAATTATGTACTGACTAATTACACGATATTTAGGGTCTATCTAATGTTTTAATATCACTTAGGGCTGCTAGCTCAATCAAAACAACAACAAGCAGCAACACTACGACAACAGATGATTACGTAGAGGAGCTATAATTACGGAAAGCCCTCTTAATTGACGACTTTGATTTATTACGATTGCCTAGTTGTTTACAGCTCAGATCGATGGTATCTCACTACCGTGGGGGGTGTGTTGGAGTATCGACATACGGATCACCCTTTGACATGCGGATCACCCGGATGATCAGGTGATCCTAGTGAGATATCAAGTGACGGCGCTAGTAGCGCGCAAATAAACGAGCCAGATCGTCCGAAGTCTTTTTAGTAGTTATTGGAAACTTTGTTGTGGCACTTAGTCAATGAATATACTTATTTCCCTCCACTGATCAAATAATTACTCCTTCTCAGCTCCCACAAGCATATACTAAAAAAGAGAGATGCTCTTGCAGATGCACTGTTAGGGTATCTAGAAGCTAAAGATTAGGAACTATCTTTAGAACCTAAGAAGGACTCAAAGTAGTTTATTAATTTTATTAACGTGGTTCACAACCACATGCCGAGGTATCTTGAGCCAATTGAGATCGAGGAGCTTATCGAAGCCCAATTCAACCAAGAAATTACAACTACTCAAAAAAACAAAAAACAAATTGCTTCTAGAGACTTAGGAGGAATAAACAAAAAACAAATGGAGATAGACGAGGATAATAGAGACAGTGGCCAAGCTACAACACCTCGCCTAGAAAGGCAAACCCTGGAGGAACCTCAAAGGCCTACCCACATTCGAACTAGGAGTAACTTTTCTCCTTTTATTGGCCCTATCCCTCGATACCCAATTGGAAATAAAACACAAAAAGCTACCTCAGTTGAAGAAGCACTTGAGATCGCTAGAAATTTAGTAATCCAAGCAGCTAATTTAGCTGAGAACAATCCTACCTAGCAAACAAGCCTCCTAGACTTAGTAGAAGTCTTTAGAGACTATACAGAAAATGGCAGAGTAAACAAGAAGAATACTGCTATCTTAGCAGACTAAATATCAAGCCTCTCAAACGTCTTAAGGGAGTTAAGAGAGAAAATTAGACGCATTGAGAAACCAACAACAAACACGCCTAACCAGCCTATCTAAAACACGCCTATCTAGCCTATCCAAAACACGCCTTACACTACTGCAGCTACTTTTGCTACTATAGCAGGCAACAACAACAATTAACCATGGACGAATATCTAAAATACAACAAAACTAAAGGCTACTAGCCTAAAAGATCGCCAGCCAGTTCTAGTTAGCGAGACCCTAGCTGCATTTGATGCCTTTAAGCTTAGAAACGCCTTCAACAACGCCTTTGCAACAAAAGGAGGTGTATAATCGCCTGTAGTTGCCTCAATTACGATATCCTCTAAGGGAAACAAAATAGTCACAACCACACCAGCTTTTAAAGCAAAATACCTCTTAGAGAATTAGGCTATATAGCAGGATATTACTACCTTCAAGGCTGCCCAACTTATTACGCCTTGGTTTAAGGTTGTTATCCACAAGCTTCCTACAAACCACAGCCTAGAGGTAGTAAAAGAAGAAATTGAAACCTTTAATAAAGGCTTAAAAGTTATTGGCAATCCTTTTTGGCTTACGCCTGAGGATAAAAGAGAAAACCAAAATTTTAGTTCAGCATGCGTGGCCTTAGCAACAGAGGAAGAAGCCTAAAGGGCTATTAAAGGAAAGCTCTATATTTTAGGAGAAAGCCTTTAAGCAGAAAAGCTTAGAGTTATAAGAAAAATAACTCTAGAACAACAATGCGAAAGGTGCTAAGGCTTTGGTCACGACAAGGCTAGGTGCTTAAAAATAGCCTGCTAGCTCTGTAGTGAGCCTCACTACACAAGCTAACACAAGTGTAAGACTTGTTATACTAAAGGAGAGTCTTGTGTCTACACTATATATAAATGTGTAAACTGCAACTAACCTCACGCAGTAAACAACCCTATCTGCGACTTTATCTCAGCAAGAGCTAGGCCTTAGCTTACACTAGGTGCTCTTTCCTTTTTATTTTTCCTTTTTATTTTTCCTTTCGTCTCCGCAAGCCCTCTTACTACCTATACACTAGGCCACGAGCCTCACCTTCATTTAGATGGCCCCCTCCTTGAAACTAAATCAATCTCAGATAAAAACTACGTAGATAATTGTAGGTCCTAAACCTACACGTCTTATATAGCCCTCTAGGCTGAGAAAGGACGTTAAACTACAATAAAAAAAAACGTGGTTCACAAGCGAATCGGACACCTAAGCGAATTTGACACACCCCACTAGCGCGTCAATGCTGATACGTTATAACACACTTATATAACAGTCAATAAACTATTACAATATAATAAGTTAACTATTAGAATCGCCGCTATTACTTACACTATCTATCTTAACTACGCAGGTACAAGCGTTGTGTCTAACCTACTTGCAACGCCCGCACCGCCTCTCTCCTTACACCCTCTTTATCGCCCTCTTACAGTTACTACAACTACTACCTGCCTGTTTAGCTAATACTTCTTACACCTTGCCTACATTAAGAGTCTTCTCTGTCTATACATATCGCCGCTTACAGCTTTTACGCTTATTTAATTTGTCGAGAGCCTTTTAAAGGCTATTATTTTCTTTATTATAAGCGTTATTAAATGTGCTATATGCTAGGCCCCTTTACTTAACTACGGAACCTACGTTTTAAGTTAATTTGTAGAAAACCTATAACAGTGTCTTACTCTTTATTGAATAAAAGTACTTTAAGCTTTAACTTTGCGCGCGTTGCGTAGTGTCTGCGCCTCTTAGGTATCTACTTATTATAGAAATTGTTTTGGCGTCTGAACTACAACATTAAGCTATAATAGTACAACCTGTAAGTTATGTAGGATTAGACTAGCGCCTCTAAAGCTAGCTTAAATATTCTCCTTTATAATAGACTGCTTAGAAGCAGCCTTAAAGACCAGCAGGAAGGTCTCTTTACTAATATAGTTAGTGCGGTTGCATGCTAAGACTACAACAGGGTTGCTATACTTGCGGTTTAATAGCAAGAAGCAGGAAATATTAAATGGCGATAATAGGTAAGACAAGTGCGCAAGTATATGGAGAAGAATAATATTCTTTTTCTTGCTAAATTCTTAAAATTCAACTAGGTAGTAGCTCTTATAGCTTTTAATAATAAACAGTTAATACTGGCCTATAATATACCTCTTTTTATAGGTATTAAAGTGCTCTAACTAGGCAAGAGCAAGCGAGTTATTTATCTAGCTATTAGAGCTAACTTTAAGCACTTAGTCAGCAGGTAAGTTCTTCATCTAGACGTTAACAAGCACCTTGCCTGCAAAGACAACAAAGGGTAGTAAATAGCAACCTAACGCGCTTACGCCTTAAATTATCGTAACCTACTTATAGTTGCCTAGCTAGACGCGCTTTTTTTTGCTTAATCTCTCTAAGCCTCTAATAACTAACTGTATTAAAATCTTGCCTATTATAAAGCTAGTCTTATTGAAGTTGTAGATATTATTGTCTACAATCCCTTACTTCTCCTTTGTTGCCTTAACTAGATTGAACTAGCGCTAGATAGCCGCTAGGTCCTCGCAGGCGGCTTGCTAGTGATTATAGGGACAACTTTAGCGCGTACAGAGCTTAGGAGTCCTTTTAACATAGTTGTTAATTTAGTTTATACTAATAAGGTTGCTACTACATCGAACACCAACTTTTCGAGGCGAGAAAAAGGTCTGGCGTAGCCTTTTTCTCGTCTCAACTATCTTAAACGCCTTCCTAAAATTAGTTTCCAACACCTGTTTTCTTGGTGCAGGTGTTGTAGCGCGCGCGCTGCTGTTTGTAGAAAAATAGAGTGGTTAACTATTAAAAACTCTGCAAGTGGTCTGTGCGTAAGCTGATTTTAGAGTTTAATCAAAGGCAATTCGACTCCTACTTGACAAAGCAACGGCTTTCTACTTAGGTAGATAGATTTATTAGCGTAGTAAACTAATAGATTTATCTACCTAGCTATCTATTACTCGAAATCCCCATACCGACTCGATATACCGACCTCCTATATCGACCTACACATTGGAATGGATAACTAGTGCTCCTAGCTATCTACCTACACCGAAATCCCTATACCAACTCGATATACCGACCCAATATACCGACCTACACATTAGAATGGATAGCTAGTGCTCCTAGCTATCTACCTACACCGAAATCCCTATACCGACTCAATATACTGATCTCATATATCGACCCTATACTGAACTGCTTAGCGCACCTATAGAAGCAATACAAGAGGGCAGCTAGCATAGCCTATAACAACAACAACAAAGAAGAAGTAAAGGAGATAACTAGACTAGCATACTAGCTCTATATACTCTCTACAAAACAAAGGGCTAAGAGAGATACTTGTTAAAACTACTCTAGGCTTTAAGCCTAACAAAGGACTGAGAAAGCTACTTATTAAAACTACCCTAGGCTACGAGCCTCACCTTTATTTAGATAAACCCCTCTTTATAAATAAAACATATATTAGAAAACACCACGTAGATACCTGTAGGTCCTAAACCTACACGTCTTATATAGCCTTTTAGGCTAAGAAAGGAAGTTAAACTACAATAAAAAAAAAGTTGCTACTACGCTTATGAAATAGTTTATTAGCCATTATTTAAACATCAGCTTTTATAAGCGCAAATTCTTGCGTAAACTCTTTAAGAATACGCTTAACTATAGCCTTCTCTTCTAGACTATTTAGGCGCTTTAAGTTTGCTTTACAGTCGCGTCGGGAGGGCTTTCCAGCGCGTCGGTTAGATAGAGTATTTCAAGGCACTTTATAGATAAAGACAGCACGTCTTTGGCTTTAAACACGTTGCAATTAGATATTAAAAAGAGCAAGCTAAAGATTAAATTTAAGATAAGTTAATAGATAATTGCGTTGTTAAGACATAACGCGTTGTAGTGTCAACGTCGATGCGCTGGTAGGGCGTGTCCGAATCGCTTGGGTGTCCGATTTGCTTGTAAACCACGTTGTTAGAAATGTAAATGCACCTATACTAGCAGGACCAATAAGATTACTCTTTTAAAAGTTCTTGTCGGAAACAAAATACCAACCGATCGATAGATCGCGCTCCGGCTAGAGGATACATATACTGCGACACATCCCCTAGATTGCTAGCAGTGCCCACTGCTATTCAATCTACCTAAGAGCTTATGGCCCTTCTTTAGGCGCTCTCTTGAGCAGGAGGCTAGGATACTAGCTCGCTAGCTCTAACGCTCTAGGCGCACCGACCCTATAAGGCTAGCAAAGCTACCTTGTACTACGGGCTGTCTCTCGTATCCTCTAGGCTTATTTTTTGTCTTTTTGCTGCTATTTCTTGCTTGTGGTCACCTACCTAGGTAAGCGACTACATTAAAATTGCTAACGTAGTTTTAACCGTCCGGGCTCATAACTGTCGGAAACAAAATACCGACCGATCAATAGATCGCGCTCCGGCTAGAGAATACATATACTGCGACAGTTCTTAAAGCAGTTCAGATGATATGCTGAATATTTAATCAACTTGAAGACTTCTAACGATATAGAACTACAGAGACTACAAGCATATACGATACAAGCACTAATCTTCTTTACACAAGACAAAATACTTTTTAGAAAAATAACTAGAAATATTGTAATCTAACAAGTTATAAATAATACTAACTTAAAAATAGCTAGAGTAAAGAATGTACACACTTAGATAAGACATAGAAAAGTCAATGCAGTAAACTTTATACTTGCGCAACAATACTAGTAAAAAGGAATTTATAAGTATATACAGAAAAGACTAACGACCTGTCTAGACTGTCAACTGCGATCCTGTTAGAAGAAGCTTAATATACTTACTAACACCTACAGTTTTGCTATTTAGAAGACTATTGCTATTAACATAGTATATATGCCTTATTGTTTTAGAAAGAAGTTTTTTAGTAATTGCAAGAGACTACCTTAGCAGCTAGTCTAAAGCACAATTGCTGTTCAACAACTAGTCTAGAACAATTGCAGAGTTTATATATAAGAACTCTCTATGTTAATAAAGCACAACACGCAAACTTATAGTTAATAGGGGGCCTAATGATACTAAAGTAGTCTGACATTTATTAATGATGTACCAAATCAACTAAGTTAAATTGTTAGGACACAACTCTTAAGCTAAAAATAAAAGGGCAAAACCTAATTATAAACGACTTTATACAGCTACTTACAATTAAAATTGGAAATTTGCCTACAGTTCTTCTTGCAGATATAATTTTTTCAAAATTTTCATAAGATAGTCAGCTTTGAAGGCAACAACTAAAATAATAGTAAATTTATCTAAATCTAGCAATAGATAAAGACAATACGCGACTTACCTTATCTTCTGCAGTTTTACTAACTAACTAACTTATTTAAGCAATGCTACTAACATTGTTAAAAAAAGCTTAAATTAAGCAGCTACAACAGCAACTGCTTGAAACTCTAAAACTATTCAAAAATTTTAGCAACTAAAAAGTTAGTACTAAAATTGAAGTCTATATTGTAGACTCCATCTCTAAAGTCATCTAGCAGCAAAATAAAGTACTAAAGCTTACAAATCTTAGCTAAAACATTAGAGTTACTACTATTTAGACCTTTGAAGATAAAATCCTTATAAATACCTTAAGGCAGCAACACATTATTGTAGACTGCTAGACTAACAACGCCTTCTACTAATTTAACTTTAATTTTAAATTTGTTTGAATAGTAGGCAATCTTTGTGCTTAGCTCTAAGGACTTATAGACAAATATAGTAGTGTTCAAAGATTTCAAGAACATCATTCTATTATTAGTGCAGCATTCTTGTTACAGGATGAGAGGGCTAAAGAACTAAGCAGTACTATCTTAGTAGTAAAAAAGCTAGCTCTAGAATTTGTTGAAGAATGTGTTATCATCAATATGCCTTATATGCCACTTAACAATTAAGAATCAACAAAGGTAGCCTTTGTTCTAAGATGTATAAGTTTTAAAGATGCTACTTATTTCCTTAACAGTGCAACAGTGCAGCGTATTAACTTTAAGAACTAAGGTAAAGAACAATATATATTACAAGCTAACTAGGCTACAGTAAGGCTGCTATACAAGAATATTTGTGCTTAAATTATTTATAATTACTCTTATAACTAAGCACTTTACTAGAACATTAATAACTAATGTTGGAGATTGAGCTACTAAGCTATTTCTCCACAGAATCCAGGTGCTCAAATCACACCTGGAATCTACAATCAACTGATTCCTAGCAGCTATTACGCTACTAGTATGACTTATTATTGTTATCAATTGATTGTTGTGATTGATGACGTTCAGGATTACGCAATCTACTATAGATTACGTGATCTACTACGCAAGCTATTGCGTAATACAGATCTTTCTAGATTGCAAGTTCAAGGTATATATAGACTGTAGTCTAGCAGATCGTTAGAAATCTAGACAGTAGACTAAAAAGACAATAATATAATTGCTTCTCTACAGCACTGTCTTCCCTAGTCTGTTTTGTAACTCACTTTCTTTTCTACCTCTATCTTAACCATTTATAAGCCTAGGTTATCTTATAATTAGGCTGCCTCTGAGTCTACTACGAACAAGTAGAAGGCAGAGATCTCTACCTCTAAGTCGATAGTAGAACAAGCAGCCACTTAATCTTCAATAGGTTATAAGCCCGGAATCGCGATAGGAGCTAGACATTTTAAGACGGTTACAGTTGGATTGCAACTATATTGCAATTAATAAGAGCTATTCTTAAAAGGGATAGTATCTTAGTAAGAGCTAGGATAAAGTTAATTAGTTAAAGATAAGCCATGTCAGCAGAAACTCTACTGGTTAGGAGTTAGCCAAAGCTCTTTAAGCCAAAACTCTAAGGTTAGGAGTTAGCCAAAGCTTTTAAGCAAAAACCCTATTAATTAGAAGTTAGCTAAAGCTTTTCAAGAGAAAACTCGAGGTTAGCTAAAGCTTTTTAAGCAAAAACTCTAAGGTTAGGGGCTAGCTAAAGCTCGGACTATTAAATCTAAAATATGGAATTGCAATTTAGGTCTTAGCGATCTTTGGCAGCTAGAGTTCTTTTTTAAAAGGACAGTAACTGCAAATTGCAATAGCTATCTGCCACTAATCTATTAAGCTTCGGTATAGCTAATAAGATCAAAAGACGGCGGAAGGCAGCCTATACAGAATTGCCAAGCTAAAAGGTAGTTCTAATTACATTATATAGGCACTGAGAATTAAGTCTATCCTTGTACAACAAAATTGCAAGGATGTAATAAATATTAATCTATATGATCTAACTCTGGATAAGTATCTAGAGCAAGATCCGACTCTAAAAGACTCAGAAACTAACGCTCTCTCTATCTTAAGACTTAGTCTTGAAGACGGCCCACTTCTGCAAACAAAAGATATTAGTAGCCTATATATTTTGTAGAATTACCTTAAGATGTTATGTAATTTGTAGGGATTTAGCTCTAATTTATTAACCTGCAAAGACTTAATCAACACTACACTATCAGGGTGTAAAGATAATGTTAAGGCAAACGTGCAGAAGCTTAATAGGCTTATTTTGAGCCTAGAGGCCAGAAATATCAAATTGCCCACCAAATTTGTCGCTGCCCTAATACTCAATAATTTGAGTTCAGAATACAGCTATCTGGTTACTGCAATCACTCAAGAATTGAAATTAAATAGCGATATTGATCTTAAAAATATGTGCAGCTAGATTATAGACGAATCTAGACTAGGCTGGTTGACAGGGTTGGCCCTACAATTTCTTTTTTTCGCGATAACTCTACCAGCTTTTATTATTACTTCAAAGTCGCTAGCTTATCTTAAAGCTATAGAGTTACGGAATATCTTGTATCTAGTAAGTATTATTATACCTCTCAAACTAAGGGAATTAAAGACCAACCTGTTTTTTCTACCCTAGGGATGGGTTTTGGTAGCGATTTTAGGCTTATTTTTGCCTCTAACACACGAAACAAAGGAATTAAAAGAATTTTGAGAATAGGACAGTGATAGAACTATGTTTAAGCTATATAAAAATCTAAAAATCTCTTTATTAAGAGCAGTAGTGGCTGAGAAATTGAGCAACCCGACTGAAATTGTAGGGCACCCCCATCAACCACCGTAATCCAGACGTCTAAAAGTAATAAAAAAGAGTACAAACAGCTCTCACAACCAAGCTCTAAAGTTAATAGATATTGAAATGTTATTGACAACAGAAGAATTAGGAACAAACAAGTCTAAAAAAGACTTGAAAAAATGTATCCATTGCAAGAAAAAATGATATATTATTAACAACTGCTAGTTTAAATATCCTGAAAAGCGCCTAAGCCACCACTAGGCTAACAATAGCAAAAAGCTAGCGGATGCCTTGAGAATTGTATCTATTAGACAAACTGGTAATAACTACACTAGAACAGTACCAACCTTAATTAAGTAGATACTTAATAGTAGGGCTAGTGCTTATATCTGTGCAGATAAAAATCTGTTTTAGAAACTAGAAACAGTGAGGAGAACCTACATTAAATAGAGCAATAATGCTGAAATGTTACTAGCAATTGCAAAGAAGAAGAGCTAATTACTTGTATTAGCAATAATGCTGAAGTTGTGCTAAAGGAAGTACTTCTAGTTCCTGAATTTAAAGTAAACTTGCTAAAGCTATATTAAGCAGTTCAAAAGGGAGCTGAATTTCAGTTCTCTAAAAATTATAGTCTCATTAGAAGACAGGGCAAAATCCTTGTAAAAGGCAAAAACTGCAAAAAGGTTCCAACTTTTCATGTCTATAGTAGCAAGGAGAGAACTAAAAATATCTGTTCAACAAATACAGCAGACTTAAACTAGCTGCTAAATCAAGCAAATTAATTAATGAAAATAGAACAAGTGAATTAAAGACAATTAGAATTGTTGCCTAGACGTTTAGGCCATATTAGTAAAACAAGCTTAAATAAGCTTAGTAATAATACCTATAGCATGACATTAAATATCAAGTCTAGTAAAGCTTTAAGCAACAGTGAGGTTTGCTTAGAAAACAAGCTTACTAGCAAAATTAACAGAGAATGGCAAAAAGTGCTGGCTAGGCTACTAGGCCAAACAATTATAGCAGCAACCCATATTAACAATCTGCTTATATTTAAAGAAAATAAGCATAGAATAAATCGATTATTTAAGGATCTATTAAATATTTTAGACCTTAAAATTAAAGACCTAGGCAATGACTCTAAATCTTCAAAAAACAGAGATGACTACTAGTTAATAATAAGCTAGAAAATAAGCCAGTAAAGACGAAACTACTCCAGCAGATTAATTTTGTAAAAAAGCAATCTGCAATAGAGCCTAGAATAAATACAAAAGACTTTAGTAGCACAGATTAGGGGGTAATTACAATAATAGTATAAGATCTATTTTAGGATCTATCTTTCTGCTGCAAATTGCCATTAGAGATCTTATACTAGGAGTAAGCCTAGGAAATGATAATAAATATCTCAAATTACTGGTAAAATATCTTCCTAGCTTAAGGGGACGTGTTAGAGATTAAGCTACTTAGCTGTTTCTCCCCTGAATCCAGGTGCTTAAATCACACCTGGAATCTACAAGTAATTATTTACTAGAACCTCTTACGCTACTAGTATTACTTATTATTGTTATTAATTTATTGTTGTGATTAATGACGTTTAAGATTACGCAATCTACTATAGATTACACAATCTACTACGCAAGCTATTGCGTAATACAGATCTTTCTTGAATGCAAGTCATAGGTATATATAGACTATAGTCTAGCAAATAGTTGGAAATTAAGATAGTAGACAAGACAAAAAAAAGACAACAACACAATTGCTATCCTCTATAGTACTATCTTCCCTAGTCTCTTTTGTAACCCCCTTTCTTTTCCACCTCTATCTTTACTAGTTATAAGCCTAGGTTATCTTATAATTAGGCTGCCTCTAAGTCTACTACAAGCAAGTAGAAGGCAGAGACCTCTACCTCTAAGTTGATAGTAGAACAAGCAGCCACTCAATCTTCAACAGTTTATAAGCCCAGGTTATCTTACAATTAGGCTGCCTCTAAGTCTACTACGAACAAGTAGAAGGCAGAGACCTCTACCTCTAAGTCGATAGTAGAACAAGCAGCCATCTAATCTTCAACAACTAAGAGGTCAATAAGCTTTGTGCTATCTGTGCTAAACTGAGACTTAAAAAAGATGATATTATATACAACTTACATAAGCTGCGTTGTAATGCTATGGCTAAAATTAAGTAAGGCAAGCTTAATTCTCTCTATGTATTCTAGCAAAAGTATTTTAAGCTTATAGCTAATAGAATTAGCCTGCACTACTAACACAAGACGTCTTAAGCAATATATATAACCTACTTAGCTTAAAGACCTATTTAACGTATAGTATATTTATTCTAATTGCTGCTAAACAGGGAAGGACCCTACAAGAAGCTTAATCTATTAATTGCTATAGTAACTTTATAGCATCTAAAACTTGCATCTTAAGAAGTTATAGCCTATTAGTTATAACTAAAAGCTTAATGAAAGTTACAGGAATGTAAGCTAGCCAAGAACTAGACCAATACCTAGCAATTAAGTTACTTGAGTTTATAAACAAAGTAATTATCATATGGCAGAGGCGTAATACTGCTGGCGTCTAAGCAGGGAGAGTTAGGACTAAGGCTAGTAGCTAATATGTTCTTGTTTTACTGCCTCTACTAAGCTCTCGTGCTCTATAGGCAACACTAGCTTACTAAGAGGCTGCTATTCAACTAAACACTAATCATAATATAAGATTGCGTTGGATTGACTAAAGGTGAAAGGGAAAACAGTAATGAATTAATTAAAGAACTACGAAGGTTGCGCAGCAAGTTTATATACCTCTCTGTAAGGCCTAAGCTTGGCGCTAGTTTATACGTACAAGTAACTGCGCCGTAACTACTAAAGTGGTAAGAGAGAATTGTGCAAAGTATAAAAGAAAGGCTGAGCAGGCTAGAAGGGGCGAGCAGGGTAGACGGGCCGAGTAGGGTAGAGGTGTTAGGCGGCGTAGGGTTGAGCGGTGTAGAAGGCCTAAGCGCGCCAAGCCTACAGATGCTAGGTAGACACCTAGTATCTATAAGATTGCAAAACAAGGCAACTTTACTAAGTACTAAAAAACATTAGGGCTTTAGCCCTTTATAGTACCCCCCTCCTTAATAAAGGTTTTTTAGTCTTTCTAGTCCTATAATACTTCTATATCTTTTAGGTTTAAAGCTAGTTCCTAAATTAGTTTTAGGTATCCTACCTATTTAACTAGGTATTCCTTTCTTCTTCCTGTACTTCTTTCCTCTAATAGGCGCTCTACCAGGTACTTATCTTCGCCGTCTACTTTAATTAGTAAAGGCTCGCTGTCGTCTTGTAATTGGCTTAGTAAAAGATTTAAGGAAGCTAGTTAGAGGTTGTTAATATTAAATACTAGATGTATTCTTTCTAGAGTATCTAGCTTTACAGCGTTTAGTCCAACAATTTCAAGTACTATATACTTAAAATTCTTCTAATTAAGTTTTCAGCTAGGTCTCTTTGTCTTATAGTAGTCCCCTAGCTTTAACTAAACTCTATTACTTATTTAAAGCTAAAGTAATTATCTTTTTCTCACATTTACTTGTTACTCTTGTTCCTATTAAGATTCTGCTATTATAGCTTAGGCTAACTTAATACTTTGCTAGAGTTTGCTAGCTATCTTTTCTGCTTTCTAATAGTCTTCTTGTATTCTTCTTTCCTAAGGTTAATTCTAAGGTCAATGTTTTACTACTATTTAGAGGGGATCTACCTTATATCCATGTTGCAGGAAGAAGGGCGACATTCTAGTAAATTGTGCTTGTCTTGCTATAATCGCAATTTTAGCTATTCCTAGGTTATTTTTCTAGTTTGTTTAATCCTAATCGCAGAAAGCTTGTGAGTATGGCTGTACTATAGAGTTTATTTATTCTGTAGAGCTATTAGTTTTAGGATAATATCTAGAAGATAAACGTTACTTAATCTCTAGCAGCTTGCAAAGTTAAGTCTAAAAGTAGCTTACAAACTGTACACCTTAATTAGAAGTAATATAGTCTAGTAGCTAGTGGTAAGCTACTACTAAGTTGATAAACGCTTTAGCAACGCTTTCTGTAGTAATATCCTTAAAGCCTATTAAAACTACATTCTTACTTAGTCTATTAGTTACAACTATTAGGTTTGTATAACCTTTGCTTTCTAGTATTCCTGTAACAAAGTTAATTAATATCTCCTTCTAGATACGATTAGGGATTAGTAGAGGTTTTAGCATTCTTTGTAGGCCGTCTCTTTATAGTTTTGTTCTTCTACATACTAAGCAGTTTCTAATATATTGCCTTACTGTTTAGCTTATAGTAGGCTAAAAGTATTCTCTAGCAACTGCTTAATAGATAAGGTTCCTTTCTAGGGGTCCTAAAGCCCTAGAATAGTAGATCTTATAGATAATTCTAGTGCGTAGGGGTTTGTTGTTTAGTACCTACTTTTAATTTTGGTATAGCAGGTTTCTAAAATTATCTAGTTAGCATTTAGAAATTAAGAGCTTAAGGTTAAGCTTTGTTAGGAATTAGCGTTCTTCTTTGTTTACTGCCTTCTAGGCTAGCTAGTAAGTGTTATTCTCTTCTTTAGCTTTGTTCTATAGCTCCTCTAGATCTAATTGTTCTTAGAGTACTATTGCTAGATAGCTACTGCAGCTAAAGGTCCTAAGAGTCTTCTCTTTTTTCTTCACTTTTTCTATTTCTAAAGCTGTTGTAGTAGATAGTTTAAAGACTTGTAGAAACTTTTAGAAATTTAATTATTTAAGCTGTTTGTAGGCATATCTTATTGTTTCTAAAATAAGGCATCTGCCCTAGAGTTATTAACTCTAGGCCTATAGGCGATTTCTATGTTAGGAAATTTACCTAAAAATTAGGCCTATTTTATTTGTCTCTCGCTAAGCTGCCTTAGCTTCCTAAAATATTCTAGGTTCTTATAGTTTATTATAACTAGAAACCTCTTTAAAGAGCGTAACATAGCATCCTATTTAAATAAGTAGTAAGTAACTGTAAGTAGTTCCTTCCTGTATATCTTGTAGTTACTTTAAGCGCTAGTTATCTTCTTTAAGTAGTACGCTACTAGTTACAATCTTCCTTAGTTATTGTATTGTAAAAGGACTCTTGCTATAACGTAACCTAAAGAATTAGTCTCTAGAATAGTTTTCTTATTAGGATTCTATTAAGCTAGTTCTAGTTTAGTAACAAACAACTCCTTTAGCTTATTAAAAGCTTCTTATTCTACTTTTCTTTATTAGAAAGAGACGTTTCTAGTAAGTCTAGTGAGCAGAGCGACTATATTATAGTAGTTTTTAATAAAGTGTTAATAAAAGTTCGCGAATCTAAGAAAACTGCGTACTTGTTTAACATTTGTTAGTGCTTCTTATTTTTAAATTACTTTTACTTTCTTAAGGTCTATCTAAAGTCCTTTTTTAGCCTTAATAATAAATTTAAGGTATTTAGTGCTTTGCACATTAAACTTACATTTCTTAATATTAAGGGGTAACCTAGTCTTGCCTATAGCTTCTAGAACCTTGTTTGTATTGCATTAGTGTTCTTTAAGCGTGCTATTTGTGTAAATCAATACGTTGTCTAGGTAGGCTAAGCAGAAATTGTTAATGTATTCGCGGAGTGTCTAGTTAATATACTATCAAAAGGTACTAGGAGCATATACTATGCTAAAAGAAGTAACTAGCTATTTATATAATCTAAATCTTGTTCTAAAGGCAGTCTTCTATTTATCTCCTGCGTTAATTCTAATTTTGTAGAAAGCTGCGGAAACGTTAATCTTAGTAAACTATTTTGCCCTAGCGATGTTGTTAAGCGTCTCCTAGATTAACGGCAAGGGGTAACGATCCTTTTTTGTAATAGCGTTAAAGGTTCGATAATCAACGCAGAACCGTAATCCTCCTCTAGGTTTTCTAGCAAATAAGACTAAGGAAGAGGCTACTAAGCTGCTAGTTTTAATCTATTCTTTATCTAAGAGGGATATAAGCTCCTTGCGTAAAACTAAAAGCTCTAGTCTGCTTATAATGTATAGAGGGCCTTAAGGAGGTTCTTTTTCTTTTCTATTTTTATCTTTTTGCAACTTAATTTATTGATTAACCTGAGGTCCACGTAGAGGTAGTAGTGCAGAAGCAGTTTTTAACTTAAAAATCTAGGCCATGTGTTAGTACGCCTTAGGAAGTAGTAACAAAATATTTACTTTCTTTTTAAAAGCTAACGCCTTTTTAATATCTTTAAGAGAAGCAGCAAAAGTCTAAATTAACTTGTCTTTTCTTGCTCGCCTAATATAGGAGTAATAGGCGGTTGTGTTTATTTGTTGTAGTCTTTTATTCTCTAAAACAGGGCAATCTTTAGTGCTTAGTAGCTTAATTCTTTGTCTAGAAGAGTGAATGTATATTGTTTTTCTAGAGGGGGCGATAGTAACCTCTCTCTTATTTATCTAGGGCCGTCTAAGTATTAAATTGTATCTAGGGTGTGTAGGAGTAACGTAGCCCTAGATAGTATTCTTGTATCCTTTAATATTAATCTCTAACCTAGCAACTTTATTAATAGTTCTAGGTTTCTTTGTAACTCCTTCTAACCTGCGCGGGGAGATAGAAATGCACTGTAAGTTAGCGTTCCTAATAAGATAAGAGCTAATAAGAGAGTAAACAAGGTTTCCTGTATTAATAAAGGTTAAAGCAAAGGTATAACAATTAACTAACGTTTTTACAGTAATTCTATTGCTACTTATGTCCTTTTTAAAACTAGCCTATTCCTTTATTAAGTTGTCTTAGCTTACGTGTGGCTCTTGCTAGTTACTTTAAGTAAGAGCTATTCTTTTTCTAAATTAAAATCTTAGTTGTCTAGAGTATCCTCGCTACTTAAGCTTTCCTTGCTTAGCTTTTTTACTTTTCCTTTTAGGGACTTTAATACAATAGTCCTTTTCTTCTCCTTTTTTCTTAGCGTTTTCTCTTTAGTATATTCTAAAGCTAAGTGTTCTTTTTGCTTGCAGGTAAAACAACATCCTTCCTTTATTAGTCTGTTTAGTTTTAGGTCGCTAAGCCTGCGTGGCTTATCTAATCGTCTAGTAAACTCTATTCCTTCTTTCTAGTCTCCTGTAGGAGGAGGAGGAGAGGCGGGTCTTAGCTTATATCCCTTAGAGTATCGTTCCTTAGGCTTATCTTAGCCTTTAGAGTATTACTCTATCCTATATAAGTAGTCTGTAATTTTAATAGACTTGTTTTGCAAGTTATCTAAGTCTAGAAAAGTAATACTTACAAGCTTATTCTAAAGCTTATAAGTAAGGCTCTTTTAAAAAAGCATTATCTTTGTGTCCTTATCTAAGTTGTTGTTTAACAGCAGCAACTATTCCTAAAATTCTATAATATAATTATAGATACTTTTTTTACCTTAAGAAATTAACTAGAGTTTGTTTTAAGCTCTCGTAGAGCTGTATAGGTCTCTAAACATCTAATTAAAGAAGTTTAATAGATGTTTAAAGTTCTAGGCGTATAACAACTCTATCTAATTAAGGTAAGGCAGCGTTAGGGTAGCTGCTAAACCTTTAAGCCTACTAAAGGCGTAGTCACAAGTTCTTCTTTCTGTACTAAAGTCTTCTTAGTTGTTCTCAATCTTAGCCGTGAGCTGCTTTTTGAAGATTTAGTATATTTTCCTTATTTTATTAAAAGCGTCTAGGTTAGGTTACTTAAAACGCTTAGGTTGTGCTGTTTGCTGCGCCGGTTTTAATGCAGCAAGTAATGTTAGTAGCTAAGTAGGTAGCTGTTTATGTTCTAGTTTTGTTTCTTTAGAGGCTAAGTTAATAGCCTTACAAATAAGAAAGGCTTCTTATATAATTATTGAAGTCGCTATCTTATCTAGTTTATTTGCTTAGCAGAGAGTTTTAAGAGTACTCTCTATCTTAGCCCTGCTAACACTATCTTAGTGTAGTCTTGTTATCTAGATAGCTAAGTTTCTAGATGTGATTTTAGCCCCTGCTATTGTAGTATAAGCGTTCTAAATTAATAGTGCTTCTATCGTGTTCAGCAGGGATTAGTTTCTAGGGCTACTAGAAATATAGTAGGCTTATCTAACAGTTCGTTTCGCGAAACGTTTCAGGTAGGGTCTTATTTAGCTAGGTATCTTTTAGCATTCCTTGTGCTTCTTCTACTATTAACTCTTAATAGATATAAAACAGCTTTAACTAAGATCAGCGATCTAATTAATTAGAATCTTTAGGCGTAGATATAGCTCTAGCTAGCTTCTTGTCTAGATATAGCTCTAGGAGGCTTCTAATTTAACGTAGCTACGCAAGTAGCTAAAGAAGGAATTAATTTAATTGTAAGAGTGCGTTAGATTAACTAAAGATGTAAGGGAAAACAGTAATAAATTAATTAAAGAACTATAAAGGTTGCGCAGCGAGTTTATATATCTCTCTTTAAGGCCTAGGCTTAGCGCTAGTTTGTACGTACAAGTAACTGCGCCGCAACTACTAACGTAGCAAGAGAGAATCGTGCAAAGTATAAAAGAAAAGCCGAGCAAGCTAAGAGGGGCGAGCAGGGTAGACAGGCCGAGCAGGGTAGAGGTGTTAGGCGGCGTAAGGTTAAGCGGTGTAGAAGGCCTAAGCGCGCCAAGCCTACAGATGCCGGGTGTCCACCCGGCATCTGTGAGATCGCAAAACGAGGCAACTTTGCCGAGTACTAGAAAACGTCAGGGCTTCAGCCCTTTACACCTGCTATTTCCCCGTCTAAGTTGTTGTTAGAGGCTTTATTTCTAATTGTCTGCGCAGAGTAATTTAGAGAAAGGTTAAATATAATAAAGACTGCGTTTCTTGTATTATCTTTAGACAGGACTAAGCACGTAATTTGTCTAAATATATTATACTACATTGATATCTTAGCGCTTGCACACCAAGGTCCTCCTAGAATTGCAGATCTAGTGACATTGGCAACAATCCTAAACGTGGTCCTAATAGTAACCGTCCCTATTTATATAGGAATATTGTACACGGTTCTAACAAACAGGTTATGTGTGCTATTAGCTAAAGTGACACTAGGAGATAGCTGCTCCAGTCTATGTTCTATTATTTCATACAGTATTTTTAATGCTCTTATAGTACTTAGTCTTAGGATATTCATTTGCGCTCTAGTGTTAATTAAGCACTTTAAAAAGCTGCCATTTACAGTAACCTAGCATTCTAGTAAGTTAGTTTAAGCAAAAGCCTACCTATTTCTTCTCTAAACCCCTTAGACATCTTTTGTAGGTATATTGTCTAATTTATGTATCTAGAACTCTCTTTTTCTACTTACTTTATGGCAAGTTTGCGCATTTAATTAATACAAATTTATCGCATTGCAATGCGCGCTTTTAATAAGTAGTGTATTTAGTAAAATTTTATAGGTGAGGCCCGTGCGCCAGTTTAACTAATTAGAAGCTAGAACAGATGCTAGGTGTGATTTAGCGCACCTAGTATTTGTAGGCTTAGCGTTTTTCTTACACGCTATAACATTAAGAGCACCTAAACTATCCGCAACATTAATACTATTATTAAAAAAATCGCGTAGCTGTTTTTAAATGTTAGCTTGTCCTATAAGATCTGACACTATAATTCCTTGCACTTTTTGTCTAAGTAGGGCAGTTGCAATACAGTTCGGCTGTCCTCTTACTATCTCCCTAAGCTCTAGATTAGGAAGAGTGTTAATAAACTTTACAGCCTTCTTCTTCCTTCCTTGCTATAAATGCTTTAGATCTGCTAGTATATTGTTATCTTGCTAAGCTAATTGTAATAGTCTAACAATTAAAAATGGTGTATTATAAGGCTAACTTGTAAAAAGTATATTGCTTTATACTTCTTCCTACAGATACTATATATCTATAAGTTGCAAGTTAGGGATAGGAGAGTCCCTCTGTGTTATTTAAATACTTTCTTAGGTGCTTAAATCTTTGCTTAGCCTTTCTTGCTTCTTTACCTCTCCCCTTAGACCTAAATAATATTCTAGTAGAAGTTAGGGCTTTTGCCTTTTAAGCGCGTAGCAGCATTTAACTTAGAGATACTAAGCAAAGCGTTATCTTCGCCTCTTAGTATAATATTGGTAGCATTAATATTATTAAGCTTCTTAACGTATTCTTTAGCAGAAGGGTTGTATAGTTATTCCTAGAATTGCTAGAACTGCTAAAAGACATTATTATAGTAGCCTTAGCCCGTTAAACTTGTCGCCACGTTTCTAGAATTAGAGTTTTTCCCTTTAAACCTTAAACCTAGTTAAGAGTCTCTTTTAGTAAACTTCTTAGAGACTACACTAGAGGCTAGCTAATCAAGCACGTTATTAGTAACGTTATAGAACTCTTAGATCTTTGTCTTTAACTATAGCAAAACTTAGTTTAATAGTAGCTATTCTAGGATTTCCCTTAAACACTTATGTAGTAGCCTAAAGTAGTAAGTTCCTTTCTTGCTAGAAATATCTTAGTTAAAACTAACCTATCCTATCTGTTTTAGGGCGTAGTATAGTTTACACTCCTTAAGCATGTGCCCTACTGTACTATATATACAATAGAGAGGGTGTATCTCTGTATTGCTTATATATGCTACACTTGCCTTGTTAGGTAGTCCTTTTAGAGTATTAGTAATAAAAGACCTATTATTCCTTTTACTAGGGAATTCCGCATTAGTTACTCGTGCAATAAAGTAGGTATAGTTAGTAAATTTTTCTAAAAGTTTCTTAGTTGTAGGATAAGCTATAAGCATGTTAATAGTTAATAGTCTAAGCTTTAGGTTGCCTAAGGACTTAATAAAGTCTTCTACCTCTAGGTTAACATCTACTAGCATACTTGTCTTTTTATGTGCTTTGCTAATTTTAATACCTACTTCTCTTACTTCCTCTAGTTCAAGGTTGCGCGCTAGTTAAATAGCATAATCTAGCGCATCTTAGTATTAGCGCCTCTGTATTCTAGCTAATAAATCTTATCTAGGCTAGTTATCTTCTTGTAGTAGGACTTAAGAAAAAATAGATCCCTTCTAATTTATATGTATTCTAATTATCTCTATTTAAGGTAGAAGGCATATAGTACATAACTACCTCTTTCTTAGTTTGTAGTAGGCCTTAGAAGAAGAGAATACTTTCCTCTTCTTAAGGGATTTGCCTGTTCTTAATACATGCATTAGCGACAGAAGTAAAGTATATATAGTACTTTACTAGGCTAGGCTAGTTTTGTACGTATTTATAGATGTAAGCTTAAAAGTAAAAGCGTTTGCCTATCTTAATAGCTGTATTTTTATTTTTCTACTGCTCCTTTATGTATGTCTATAACTTAGACTAATTCTTCTCTGCATATCTAGGTAAACGCTTTAAGATACAAGAGAGAGATTAATCCTTATTAAAGAAATGGTCTAGTAAAATAAAGACTCTTATAGCATTACAGATATCTTTATTATTAGCTTGTTAGTTAAAGTCCTCTAGGAATTCTATAACATCCTTCCTAGTAAAAACTAATATACTATGTCTTAGTTAAATTATAGTTAACACTAAGTTGTGCGTAGGTGTAGCTATAGTGTTAATAACTAAACTTAATAGGGTTAATAGTAAATTAGGGCTAGTAGTAGTAGGTCTAGAGGGAGGAAGCGTTGCGCCTTCCTGCCCTTAACCTAACTTCTAATCCCTTTTTAACATTTAGGGTACAGTAGGACTTATATAAGTTCTTTATATAGATAGTTAACAAACGTTAGTAAAGAAACAGACAAGGTATAGTCTTTAAAAGAAATAGTATCTCTCTTTAAGTCTTTGTAGAATATGCTTGTTTAAGTGTAGGTGTATAAATCCTCGCCTCTTTAGTACCCTTTATTTCGCTAGGTAGGCTTAGATTTATACTTAAAGCTAGTACTTATATATTAGCTTTTAGTGCTATCTCTATTTTGCTAGACAGTACCTTAGCTTAGCATTTCTTTACGCATGTATTACCGTCTCTATTTCGCTAGACAGGTTGCTACCTCTATTTCGCTAGGTAGACTTTAAATTAGCGTTTAGAACATATATAAGACTGCCTCTATTTTACTAAATAGTTTGCCGCCTCTATTTCGCTAGACAGACTTTAACTCAGCATTTAATAACACATTTTGTTATTTATTAGTAGGTTTTGTTTTTCTATATTGTTGTTAGTGCTAACTTAGGTAACATCATCCTTAACGTAGTCTGTAATAGGGGATAGTGCTAACCCCCTAAAAGTAAGTCCAGTAATAATCCTAAGAGTATATCTAGTAGTAATCCTAAGGATGTGTCTAGTAGTAATTCTAAGAATTCTGTGCTTGCGTAAAATTGTTATATTGTTCTTATAATAATTGTGCACAAGTTCCTTTGTGCACTAAGTAGTAGAGTATATCTTTATAGGCTTTGCTATTTATACAGGTGTTAGAATGTAGAAAAATATACTACTACAAGGGCAGGAGATTACTAGTGGCTAGGTTATGCAAGAACAAGGGTGGTAAGATAAAGATCTTATTATAAGTTAGCTATTAAAGAGAAGTACAAGAGTTGAGTTCTGGAGTAGAGAATAAGGATAATTAATGTCCCTCGTTCGTTTCGATCCCCGAAACGAGCTATATACCTTCAGATCAGGTGGTTGAGCACTAACCTAGTGAGCAGCAGGGTATCACCCTGTGCACCGGCACAGTAAGAAGCAGTAGCTTTATAAAGTATTGTAGGCTCCTGCTGCGGTACGTACATGTTCTTTCTCTCCTCTATCGCATTATGTTGCATTCCTATTACAATTATACTGTAATCCTATTGTTAGCTATAGGCTAGCAATCGCCGTGAGACGCGTTTTGACTAGTGTCGTTTTTTGGTACCTTAGCAAATTTTTTTAACCCTAATTATCGCTCAGTGGTCTAAGCTTTCCTCCTAGAACTTATCTACCTACCGTTCGAATCTCGTTAACTACGCACAATTTTTTTTCTTGACTTTTGCGATTAATTAGTAGAGGGTAGCTGCTTGTTACTTTTTTAGAACCCTATTTTAACTACAAAACAACCACCAGCTTTTACAACTTAAAAATCAATAAATATATGACTCTAGAATCTGCAATATCTCTATATATAAAAAGAATGTTAAGCCTTAACTTACTAGTTGTAGAAGAAATACAAGATTTACAGGGTGTCTACTAATACTAGCGAAGGACTTAGAATACTTTATTTTTGTATCTTTCTTTTCTTGTTAATTGTGCATAAGCTAAGTAAAAATACTTTTAACTAGTTAGGCTAGCTGTTGCGTAACGTTAAAATAGCAATAGAGAAAAAAGAAGCAGAAAAAAAAGAGTAGGCGTTCTATTATTGCATGTATAAGTTAGAAAGCAAGACAATAATAATGCTGCTTCTTTAATTTGTTTAAAAGTACCTAGAAGGAAGGCCTTAATATCAGTAGGCAGTATAGACAGAATAAGGCGCGTTAAATTAAAAGGCGAGTTGTGTTTTTGTCTTGCTTTTTTTTTTTTTTGTAGTTTAACGTCCTTTCTCAGCCTAAAAGGGTAAATAAGACGTGTAGGATTAGGACCTACAGGTATCTACGTAGTGTTTTCTAATATATGTTTTATTTACAAGGAGGGGTTTATCTAAATGAAGGTGAGGCTCGTAGCCTAGGGTAGTTTTAATGAGTAGCTTTCTCAGTCCTCTGTTAGGCATAAAGCCTAGAGTAGTTTTAACGAGTATCTCTCTTAGTCCTTTGTTTTGTAGAGAGTATATAGAGCTAGTATGCTAGTCTAGTTATCTCCTTTACTTCTTCTTTGTTGTTGTTGTAGGCTATGCTAGCTGCCCTCTTGTATTGCTTATATGGGTACGCTAAGCAGTTCGGTATAAGGTCGATATATGAGGTTAGTATATTGAGTTGGTATAGGGATTGCGGTATAGGTAGATAGCTAGTTGCTAGTCTAGCTATCGATTCTAATGTGTAGGTCGGTATATTGTGTCGGTATATCGAGTTAGTATGGAGGTATTTCGGTGTAGGTAGATAGCTAGTTGCTAGTCTAGCTATCGATTCTAATGTGTAGGTCGGTATATTTTGTCGGTAAATTGAGTTGGTATGGAGGTATTTCGGTGTAGGTAGATAGCTAGTTGCTAGTCTAGCTATTGATTCTAATGTGTAGGTTGATATAGGAGGTCAGTATATCGAGTTGGTATGGAGGGATTTCGGTGTAGGTAGATAGCTAGGAGCACTAGCTATCGATTCTAATGTGTAGGTCGATATAGGAGGTCGGTATATTGAGTCGGTATAGGGATTTTGAGTAATAGATAGCTAGGTAGATAAATCTATTGGTTCACTACGCCAATAAATCTATCTACCTAAGTAGAAAGCCGTTGCTTTGTCAAGTAGGAGTCGAATTGCCTTTGATCGAACTCTAAAATCAGCTTACGCACAGACCACTTGCAGAGTTTTTAATAGTTAACCACTCTGTTTTTCTACGAACGGCCAGCGCGCGCGCTACAACACCTGCACCTAGAAAACAAGTATTAGAAGCTGATTTTGGGAAGGCGGTTAAGATAGTTGAGACGAGAAAATGGCTACGCCAGACCTTTTTCTTGCCTCGAAAAGTTGGTGTTCGATGTCTTGCTTTTCTTTTTTTTTTTTTATTGTAGTTTAACGTCCTTTCTCAGCCTGAAGGACTATATAAGACGTGCAGGCCGAGGCCTGCAGGTATCTATGTAGTTTTTTCTATCTTTGAGTAATTTACAAGGGGTGGTTTATCTGAATGAAGGTGAGGCTCTTAGCCTATGAGTAGAGGTAGAGAAAGGGGAGGAGAAGGAGGAGAGGGGGAGGAGAGGGGGGGATGCTTAGAGCTTGATCGCCTAGGTAGACGATTACATCTAGTTGTCGGAGTTTCCTTTGTACTAGGCCTGTGTACCAACCCTAGTTTCTTGAATAAAGGCTATTGTAGCCTTGATACCTGCTTCTGTTTGGAAAAGATATTGTAGAGAGATTGGCTCTGTACATGAGTTTTGAAGTTTAGCTCTACTATCCTTATATAGTTGGCACCTAAGGATTATATGAGCTGTGTCTTGAGTAGCTCTAAAATTGCATGGGCAAGTTTTAGATTCTACTTTGCCTCTCTTAAATAGGTAGCTCTTTAGGTAGCTATGACCTAGTTTTAATTGAAAGAAAGAGCTAGATATATCTCTCCTAGTAGAAGGGATAGGTATCTGTTTCCTTATTTTCCAATTAAAGGTTGCTGAGTAGGTGCTTAAGTTCTTGGTAGTAGCCTTTTTTCTGTAGTTCTCAAGGAGGCTTAACCAATCAACATTAGCTAGTTGTTTAATTTGAGAGCTAACAACCGCTAGGCTTGTTTTATTTGTTGAGGGGTTTATTTTTGTAGCCTCTTTTGCGAGTAGGTCTGCTTGATCGTTTCCTGGTACATCTTGGTGTCCTGGAACCCAGTGTAGTGTAGGGGTAATGCCTTTTTCTTCTAGTTGAGTTGCTGCTCTAATACACCTAATTTGCCACTCTTGGCCAGGGTTGTTTGAGGTGTTTTTTAATCGAAATAAAGCCGCCTGATTGTCTGCGTAGATATTGACGATTTGGCATATGCTTAATAGGCTGACTGCTGTCTCTAGCCCTAAGGTAATACCTTCTAGTTCACTGTTGTAAACTATTTGGTTATTTCCTATATTTGCTTGTAGTTCCTTAATAAGAGTAGCTCCCTTGTAGAAGGCAACGCCTACGCCTATTCCTTTGCTATCCCTTGTAGCCGAGGCATCTGAGTATATTGATAGAAGGTTGTTGTCCGCTGATAGTTTCCTATGGCTTTCTGCTTTGATCTTTTTTGGCTTGTTTAATATAAGGACCTTGTAAGGAGTCCTAGCGTTCTATGGCGTAAAGGCGTAGTGTTGTATTTCCTCTGTATTGTCTGAGAGGGCTGAGTTAATAGATAGTTGTATTTGATTGAGTTGCTCCCTTTTGTTGTTATAGATAGCAGCATTTAGAGGGTGGTTTAGATCTAATAAAGTAGATCTAAAGGCGTATCTCCTTATACTGTTGTCTAGCGTGACTCTAGGTGGAAATAGAGCGGCTTCTACCTTACTAGGCATTGCAGGGGAAGATCTAAAAGTCCCTAAGATCTTTCTATAGGCTTGGTTTTAAAGTTTTTGCCTGCTGTTAAGGACGTGTTGTTGGCCTTTCCAAAATAGCTGGCATCTGTAATCAGCTACGCTAGTAATGCACGCTAGGTATAACTGCCTTATTGCCTTAGGTGAGAGACCTTTATTAATATTGGCTAGCCTGCTTAGGCGGAAAAAGGCCTGGTTTGCTTGTTGTACCCTTATATGGCAGTGGTCTCTAAACTTCAGGGTATTGTTAAAGAAGATACCTACCCACCTAACTAGTCCTTTTGGCTGGAAGGTCTCTTAAGTAGGTAGCGTAAGGACTCTGTTTGTATCTTTTCTTAATCTTGTCTAGTTTGCTAATTCTGTTTTTGAGCTATTAAACTTAATAGCTAACTCCTTTGCTTAGTTGAAGAGGTTTACTAACTCCTTTTTAAGTAGTTTGATGTTTTTTCTAATAGATGTTGTTGATATTGAGATTTGAAGGTCGTCTATATAGGATAAGGAGTATATATTGTCGTTTGCTGTAATTGATTGGAATAGCGGTTTCGTGTAGATCAGAAATAGGATAGGAGAGGCTGGGCTCCCTTGAGGTGTACTAGTATTAACCTTCTGTAGGTTCTCTGTTTGCCTATCAAAGGATAGCTCTAAAAACCTTTCTGTAAGGAACGAGTTTGTCTATGATAGGAGGCATACAGGTAGCTGCTGGTTGCTTATATTTTCTAGAAGCTTGTTCTTAGATAAATAGTCGAAAGCGCCTCTAATGTCTAAAAAGGCTGTTGAAGTAACTCTGTTTTTCTTTCTCTGTTGTTGTATATTGTTATAGAAAAGGAGTCCTGCGTCAATAGCTGATTTCTTTAACCTGCCTCCTATTTGGGAGGGGTGGAGTAGGTTAGTTGTTTCCGCTAGGATACCTAATCTTTTTGAGTAGAGCCTTTCTAGTGCCTTCCCCAGGCAGCACAAGAGGGAGATAACTCTATATGCTTTTGGGATTGAGTAGTCTGGTTTGTTAGACTTTCTAAGGATAACCCCTCTTGCTTTTCGCCAGCACCTTGGTTGGTATCCTAGGTTAAACAAGGCTGAGTACACCTTAAAGAAGATGCCTAGTTGGTAGTTGTATGCTTTTGAGATAGCTTCTTGGCTGATTCTATCTGGTCCTGGTGAGGTAGCTTTTATTTTCTGACAGGCGGTGTAGAGCTCCTCTATAGATAGGATTGGCCACTCCTATTTGAGGTTTCCTTGGTAATTGTTAAGCGATTGAGGAGGAGTAGAAGGAGGAGGTAGAAATAGCTTCTCTCTAAAGGTTTGGCACTTCTCTCTAAAGGATTCTTTGCCCCTAATAGTAGGGATTCTTGTAGAGAGGTTGTTTTTTGTATATGCTATTGCTTTAAAAATCTCCTTAGGCGATTCGTTTTGGAGGAATTGTTCCTAATGGTTGAGTTTAGCTTTCTTGATAGCTCTAAGGTACTTGTTTTTAGCTATTAGGTAATCTCTTTTCCATAGGTATATCGTGTTGTCTCCTCTCCTTGCTGCTCGCTTGTAATCTCGAGAGGTCCTGCTCAGGATAGCCTTAAGGAGATCTAGATCGCTAGTCTACTAAGGCTTTGGTTTTGGTTTTTAGTTTGTAAGGGGGGTAGATCTCTTAAGTGCTTGTTGAATTGTTGTTGTAAGATCCTCTGCTATTTTATCTAGCCTCTCCTCTAAAGGATTATTGAGGCCTCGAAGTAATTGTCTTAAGAGGTGGTTTGAGGCGTGTGGTAAGGCTAGTAATTAATCCTCTAGCTTTACTCGGGCTATCTCCTCCTGTAAGGCAGTGTTAAAAAGATTCTAATTTGTTTTTTTTTGTGTTGTACTTCTTTGGCTGGCTAGGTAGCTGCCCTTGGTTAACAATCCTAAACAGGATAGCGTGATGGTCTAATCCAACTTCAAGGATAACCTGCCAGTCTATAATTATAGAAGCTATATTGCTTGTTAAAAAAGTAAGGTTAAGTACGCTTTCTTTTTGCATATAAGCTCCAAAGAAAGTGCCAACTCCTATAGTATTTAATAGAGATAGGTTTTGGTTATTAGCCTACTCTACTAAATCCTCTGCTTGTTGATTTGGGTTGTATTCTTGTAGGCTCTATCTAGGGTGGTGGCAATTAAAATCCTCTAGGATAATTGAATGTGATGTGATTGGCTCTCCTAAGAGGCGTCTTTGGATTGTTGTTGTATTTAGCCCTTGTCTTAGGCTTTTCTTATTGTAAATGTTATAGACGTAGATCTTTCTTGTGTTGAGTTGTATTGAAATAGCTTGAAAGTCGTTGTCGTCGCTAATATGAGGATTAACTTCTACTTCTAAATCCTTTCGAATATAGATTAGAGTTTTAGGTCGTAGGCTTTGATAATTTGGTAGTATTTGCGTAAAGTCTGGATAAGCAATTGACCTAGTGTCTTTATAAGGTCCTCTTATTAACTAAGGCTCTTGTATTGCAATAATCGTAGCGTTTGCTGTAATAGCTAGGTTGATCGCGCTTTCTGTAGCAGGGCTACTTCTATTAACATTTATTTGTAGGACTTTAATCATACTAATTAGTTTGATTGTTCCTAGCTGTCCTAGCCTGTAGGATTTCACACTCTTGGCTGTTTGCTGCATGGGGTCTGCTGCAATTAGTACACTTAAATATAGTGTGGATACAAGGTTTTCCTTTACTAGCACAAGACTTGCACTTGTGTTGGCTAGAGTGGTGTGCTTCGCTGCAAATTTGGCAGGCTAATTTTGAGCATCTAACCTCAAGGTGGCCAAATCCTTGGCATTTAGTGCATTGCTTTGAGATATTGACAACTCGCAGTTTCTCTGCTCTAAGGCTTTGCCCTAAGATATAGAGTTTACCTCTAATAGCTTTTTAGGCTTCCTCCTCTGTAGCGAATGCTACGCATGCTGAGCCAAAGTTCTGGTCTTGCTTTTCTTTATTTCTATCTAAACATGCGACACACTAATTGCGTGCTAGCAATGCTAAACAAGAGGGCGTAAGCCCTGCAGGCCTCGGCCTGCACGTCTTATATAGCCCTTCAGGCTGAGAAAGGACGTTAAACTAGAATAAAAAAAAAAAAAAAGAGGGCGTAAGCATCGAACACCAACTTTTCGAGGCGAGAAAAAGGTCTAGCTTTGCCTTTTTCTCGCCTCAACTATCTTAACCGCCTTCCCAAAATCAGCTTCTGATACTTGTTTTCTAGGTGCAGGTGTTGTGGCGTGCGCGCTGGCTGTTTGTAGTGAACAGAGTGGTTACCTGTTAAAAATTCTGTAAGTGGTCTGTGCGTAAGCTGATTTTGGAGTTTGATTGAAGGCTATTCGACTCCTACTCGACAAAGCAACGGCTTTCTACTTAGCTAGATAGATTTATTGGCGTAGTGAACTAATAGATTTATCTACCTAGCTATCTACTATCCGAAATCCCCTCGACTCGATATACCGACCTCCTATACCGAACACACAATAGAACGATAGCTAGGTCTAGCGCACCTAGCTATCTACCTACACCGAAATACCCCAAACGACTCGATATACCGACCTCCTATACCGACCTACACATTAGAATGGATAGCTAGTGCTCCTAGCTATCTACCTACACCGAAATCCCTCTATACCAACTCGATATACCGACCCAATATACGGATCTACACATTAGAATAGATAGCTAGTGCTCCTAGCTATCTACCTACACCGAAATCCCTATACCGACTCGATATACCGACCTCATATATCGACCCTATACCGAACTGCTTAGCGTACCTATATAAGCAATACAAGAGGGCAGCTAGCATAGCCTACAACAACAACAAAGAAGAAGTAAAGGAGATAACTAGACTAGCATACTAGCTCTATATACTCTCTAAAAACAAAGGATTGAGAGAGATACTTGTTAAAACTACTCTAGGCTACGAGCCTTACCTTTATTCAGACAACCCCCTCCTTGTAAATAATAAAAATTAGAAAACACCACGTAGATACTTGTCGGTCATAAACCTACACGTCTTATATAGCCATTCAGGCTGAGAAAGGACGTTAAACTACAAAAGAAAAGAAAAAAAAAGAGGACGTAAGCCTAGATACCTATTGTTAGCAATAAATCTTTTTTACTAAAAAGGTGTCTACACAATGTGTAGTCACATCAAAAGGTTGTCTTAAAAGGCTAAAGCTAATTAGTATTCTATAGCATAATGTTTAGCTTCTTGTAGACAAGAGAATTGTTCTAGTTAAATTGTTTTTTAAAGGCCTTCTTAATCCAGGAATTGTTCTTATTATAAACATTAGCAGGCAATAGCTAATTAAATCTTCTATACTTTTGAAGATAGCTGGAAAAAGTACAAGAAGCAACAGTAAAGTTGCAATAAGCCTTAAAAATTTCCTTATTAGTTTTTATAGCAAGCACTTTAATTACACGTTTACCAATTATAATAATCTAAGAGAGAAAAGTACAGCAATCAGAAGTAGTTAGCTTAGTAGATATATAAAATAGAAGAGGTGATAAAATTTAAGCTTGTCTTCCTTTGCAGATTTGCTTTGTTTAGTAAGTGTTAGGAGCTAGTTTCTGTGCATTCTTTAGCTAGTTGGTCTTATTTTTCTCGGCTTTGATATGAATATTTGATACTTTAATTCCCGTGTCTTTATACTAACTTTAGTACTTTAGCTTATAGTTGTAAAAGCCTGACAGCGTCTTTCACAGTAGTTTTTACCCTTCTTATTAAACAACACATTGCTTTATTTAATTTATCACTAAAGGCTACTGCTAATATGCGATTAGAATTAAGTTTAATATGCTTAAGGGAAGTTTGATTGCCCTTCTTTGTGTACTTAATGTAGTAAAATTAAGAAATTAATATATGCTTCTTACAGATCATTGCGTATTGCAACTAGTATTTTAACTTAGTGCCTACACTCTATTATATAAGCAAATAGTATATAATAACCAGCTATTTAGAGTTTAGTTTTCTATATATGGATTACATATAGAAGCAATATATCTTAAAAGTCTCAATAACAATATCCTTAACTTGTCATTTTAAAACAGTTATATGCAAGCGTTAGTAAAAATGCTATATAAATATTAGTAATTCTCTGCCTGTGGTTGAAACTCTATAATATCTTTAATCTCGTCCTTAGTAAGGGAAAGGTATAGATCAAGTTGAGAAAGTTAATATTGGTAACTTGGCAGATCTTTATCTTGCTTAGTTAGGCAATACCCGCTAGTAAGAAGCTTAGAAATGTCATGATCTAATTAGAATTCTTGTTAGAGACTCTGTCTTCGGTATAGTAAAAGCAGAAACTTATTAAGCATATTAGACAGCATAGCTCTCTTAAATAACCTTATTATGCTTGCAGTAGTACACTTATAAATAAAGTTTTCTTACTTGTAGAGTAGGTTGTTAGAACTCGGTAGTTGTTTAATGTTAACTTTACAGTACTACTCCCTAATAACTTTAACGCATTTAGAATTAGTAATCATTTTTTTATGTAGGCTTGCTTAAGCAACTTAAAAAACGCTAAAGTAGGATCTACGTAATAACACAGGAACTAGAGAATTTTCTGCTTCTAATTTAGAGTGTCTAGCTTCTTATTTACATAGAAGGCGCTGTTATGTGTAAAGGGCTAAAGCCCTGACGTTTTTTAGTACTCGGCAAAGTTGCCTTGTTTTGCGATCTCACAGATGCCGGGTGTCCACCCGGCATCTGTAGGCTTGGCGCGCTCGGGCCTTCTACACCGCTTAACCCTACGCCGCCTAACACCTCTACCCTGCTTAGCCTGTCTACTCTGCTCGTCCCTCTTAGCCTACTTAGCTTTTCTTTTATTCTTTGCACAATTCTTTCTTGCTACGTTAGCAGTTGCGGCGCAGTTACTTGTACGTATAAACTAGTGCTAAGCTTAAGACTTATAAAGAGGTATATAAACTTGCTGCGCAACCTTTGTAGTTCTTTAATTAATTTATTACTATTTTCTTTTACACTTTTAGTTAATCTAACGCACTCTTATAATTAAATTAATTTTTTTCTTAGCTACTTACGTAGCTACGTTGAATTAGAAGCCTCCTAGAGCTATACCTAGACAAGAAGCTAGCTAGAGCCACATCTACGCCTAAAGATCCTAATTTATTAGATTGCTAATCTTAGTTAAAGCTGTTTTAAATCTATTAAGAATTAACAGTAGAAGAAGCATAAGGAGTGCTAAGGGATACTTAGCTAAACGAGATCTTACCTAAAACGTTTCGCGATACAAACTATTGGATAAACCTACTATATTTCTAGTAGCCCTAGAAACTAATCCCTGCTGAACACGATAGAAGCACTATTAATTTAGAACGCTTATACGATAATAGCAGGGGCTAAAATTACATTTAAAAACTTAGCTATCTAGATAGCAAGACTACACTAAGATAGTGTTAGTAGAGCTAAGATAGAGAGCACTCCTAAAAATCTCTGCTAAGTAAATAAACTAGATAAAATAGCAACTTGAACAATTATATAAGAAGCCTTTTTTATCTATAAGGCTATTAACTTAGCCTCTAAAGGAATAAAACTAGAATATAAACAGCTACCTGCTTAGCTACTAACATTACTTGCTACATTAAAACCAGCGCAGCAAACAGCACAACTTAAGCATTTTAAGTAACCTAACCTAGATACTTTTAATAGAACAAGGAAAATGTACTAGATCTTTAAAAAGCAGCTTACGACTAAGATAAAGAACAACTAAGCAGACTTTAGTGTAAAAAGAAGAACTTGTAACTACGCCTTTAGTAGGCTTAAAGGTTTGGCAGCTACTCTAATGCTGCCTTACCTTAATTAAATAGAGTTGTTAGACGCCTAGAACTTTAAACACTTGTTAAACTTCTTTAATTAGATGTTTAAAGATCTATACAGCTCTAAGAGAGCTTAAAACAAACTCTAGTTAATTTCCTAAGGCAAGAAAAGTATCTGTAATTATATTATAGAATTTTAGGAATAGTTGCTGCTGTTAAATAGCAACTTAGATAAGGACACAAAGATAATGCTCTTTTAAAAGAGCCTTACTTATAAGCTTTAGGAAAAGCTTATAAGTATTCCTTTTTTAGACTTAGATAACTTGCAAAACAAGTCTATTAAAATTGCAGACTACTTATGTAGGATAGAGCAATACTCTAAAGGCTAGAATAAGCCTAAGGAACGATACTCTAAGGGATACAAGCTAAGACCTGCCTCTTCTCCTCCTCTTATAGGAGACTAGATAGAAGGAATAGATTTTACTAGACAATTAGCCAAGCCACGCAGGCTTAGCGACCTAGAACTAAATAGACTAATAAAGGAAGGACGTTGTTTTACTTATAAGCAAAAAGGATACTTAGCTGTAAAATATACTAAAGAGAAAATGCTAAAAAAGAAGAAGAAGAAAAAGACTACTGTATTAAAGTCCTTAAAAGCAAAAGTAAAAAAGCTAAGTAAAGAAAGCTTAAGTAGCAAGGATACTCTATATAACTAGAATTCTAAGTTAGAAAAAGAATAGCTCTTGCTTAAAGTTACTAGCAAGAGCTACACGTAAGCTAAGACAACTTAATAAAAGAATAGGCTAGTTTTAAAAAGGACATAAGCAGCAATAGAATTACAGTGGAAACGTTAGTTAATTGTTATACCTTCGCTTTAGCTCTTATTAATACAACAAACTTTGTATACTTTTTTATTAGCCTTTATCTTGTTAGGAACGCTAACATACAGTGCATTTCTATCTCCTTGCGCAGGTTAGAATGAGTTATAGAGAAACCTAGAACTATTATTAAAGTTACTAGGTTAGAGATTAATATTAAAGAATACAAGGACACTATCTAGGGCTATGTTGCTTCTACACACCCTAGATACGATTTAATACTTAGACTGCCCTAGATAAATAAGAGAGGGGTTACTATCGCCCCCTCTAGAAAAACAATATACATTGACTCTTCTAGACAAAGAATTAAGCTACTAAGCACTAAAAATTGCCTTGTTTTAAACGGCAAAAGGTTACCAAAAATAAACGCAGCTGCCTACTACTCCTATATTAGGCGAGCAAGAAAAGACAAGCTAATCTAGACTTTTACTACTTCTTTTAAAGATATTAAAAAGGCCTTAGCTCCTAAAAAGAAAGTCAATATTCTGTTACTGCTTCCTAAGGCGTACCAACACATAGCCTGGATTTTTAGGTTAAAAACTGCTTCTGCACTACTACCTCTACGCAGACCTAAGGTTGATTACTAAATTAAGTTGCAAAAAGATAAAAATAGAAAGGAAAAAGAACCTCCTTAGGGCCCTTAATACAATATAAGTAAACTAGAGCTTTTAGTTTTATGCAAGGAGCTTATATCCCTCTTAAATAAAAAAATAGATCAGAACTAGCAGCTTAGCAGCCTCTTCCCTAGTCTTATTTGCTAGAAAACCTAGAGGAGGATTACAGTTCTGCGTTAATTATTAAGCCCTTAACGCTATTACAAAAAAGAATTGTTACCCCTTACTGTTAATCTAGAAGACGCTTAACAACATTGCTAAAGCAAAATAGTTTACTAAGATTAACGTTTCTGCAGCTTTCTACAAAATTAGGATTAACGCAAGAGATAAATAGAAGACTGCCTTTAGAACAAGATTTAGATTATATAAATAGCTAGTTACTTCTTTTAGCATAGTATATGCTCCTAGTACCTTTTGATAGTATATTAACTAGACACTCCGCGAATACATTAACAATTTCTGCTTAGCCTACCTAGACAACGTATTGATTTACACAAATAGCACGCTTAAAGAACACTAATGCAATACAAACAAGGTTCTAGAAGCTATAGGCAAGACTAGGTTACCCCTTAATATTAAGAAATGTAAGTTTAATGTGCAAAGCACTAAATACCTTAAATTTATTATTAAGGCTAAAAAAGGACTTTAGATAGACCTTAAGAAAGTAAAAGTAATTTAAAAATAAGAAGCACTAACAAATGTTAAACAAGTACGCAGTTTTCTTAGATTCGCGAACTTTTATTAACACTTTATTAAAAACTACTATAATATAGTCGCTCTGCTCACTAGACTTACTAGAAACGTCTCTTTCTAATAAAGAAAAGTAGAATAAGAAGCTTTTAATAAGCTAAAGGAGTTGTTTGTTACTAAACTAGAACTAGCTTAATAGAATCCTAATAAGAAAACTATTCTAGAGACTAATTCTTTAGGTTACGTTATAGCAAGAGTCCTTTTACAATACAATAACTAAGGAAGATTGTAACTAGTAGCGTACTACTTAAAGAAGATAACTAGCGCTTAAAGTAACTACAAGATATACAGGAAGGAACTACTTACAGTTACTTACTACTTATTTAAATAGGATGCTATGTTACGCTCTTTAAAGAGGTTTCTAGTTATAATAAACTATAAGAACCTAGAATATTTTAGGAAGCTAAGGCAGCTTAGCGAGAGACAAATAAAATAGGCCTAATTTTTAGGTAAATTTCCTAACATAGAAATCGCCTATAGGCCTAGAGTTAATAACTCTAGGGCAGATGCCTTATTTTAGAAACAATAAGATATGCCTACAAACAGCTTAAATAATTAAATTTCTAAAAAGTTTCTACAAGTCTTTAAACTATCTACTACAACAGCTTTAGAAATAGAAAAAAAGAAAAAAGAGAAGACTCTTAGGACCTTTAGCTGCAGTAGCTATCTAGCAATAGTACTCTAAGAACAATTAGATCTAGAGGAGCTATAGAACAAAGCTAAAGAAGAGAATAACACTTACTAGCTAGCCTAGAAGGCAGTAAACAAAGAAGAACGCTAATTCCTAACAAAGCTTAACCTTAAGCTCTTAATTTCTAAATGCTAACTAGATAATTTTAGAAACCTGCTATACCAAAATTAAAAGTAGGTACTAAACAACAAACCCCTACGCACTAGAATTATCTATAAGATCTACTATTCTAGGGCTTTAGGACCCCTAGAAAGGAACCTTATCTATTAAGCAGTTGCTAGAGAATACTTTTAGCCTACTATAAGCTAAACAGTAAGGCAATATATTAGAAACTGCTTAGTATGTAGAAGAACAAAACTATAAAGAGACGGCCTACAAAGAATGCTAAAACCTCTACTAATCCCTAATCGTATCTAGAAGGAGATATTAATTAACTTTGTTACAGGACTACTAGAAAGCAAAGGTTATACAAACCTAATAGTTGTAACTAATAGACTAAGTAAGAATGTAGTTTTAATAGGCTTTAAGGATATTACTACAGAAAGCGTTGCTAAAGCGCTTATTAACTTAGTAGTAGCTTACTACTAGCTACTAGACTATATTACTTTTAATTAAGGTGTACAATTTGTAAGCTACTTTTAGACTTAACTTTGAAAGCTACTAGATATTAAGCAACGTTTATCTTCTAGATATTATCCTAAAACTAATAGCTCTACAGAACAAATAAACTCGACAGTACAGGCCTACTTACAAGCTTTCTGCGATTAGGATTAAACAAACTAGAAAAGCAACCTAAAGATAGCTAAAATAGCGATTATAGTAAGATAAGCACAATTTACTAGAATGTCGCCTTTCTTCCTGCAACATGGATGTAAGGTAGATCCCCTCTAAATAGTAGTAAAACATAGACCCTAGAATTAACCTTAGGAAAGAAGAATACAGGAAGACTACTAGAAAGCAGAAAATATAGCTAGCAAACTCTAGCAAAGTATTAAGTTAGCCTAAGCTACAATAGCAGAATCTTAACAAAAACAAGAGCGACAAGCAAACAGAAGAAGAAGACAATTACCTTAGCTTTAAATAGGTAATAATGTTTAGTTAAAGCTAGGGGACTACTATAAGACAAAAAGACCTAGCTAAAAATTTAATTAGAAAAATCTTGTAGTATACAGTACTTAAAATTGTTAAACTAAACACAGTAAAGCTAGATACTTAAGGAAGGATACATCTAGTATTTAATATTAACAACCTTTAACTAGCTTCTTCAGATCTTTTACTAAGCTAACTACAAGACAACAGCAAGCCCTTACTAATTAAAGTAGACGGCGAAGATGAGTACCTTATAGAGCGCCTATTAGAGGAAAGAAGTATAGGAAGAAGAAAGGAATACCTAGTTGAATAGGTAGGATACCTAGAACTAACTTAGGAACTAGCTTTAAACCTAGAAGATATAGAAGCATTACAGGATTAGAAAGACTTAAAAACCTCTATTAAGGAGAGGGGTACTGTAAAGGGCTAAAGCCTTAACGTTTTTTAGTACTTAGCAAAGTTGCCTTATTTTGCAATCTCAAAGATGCTGGGTGTCCACCTAGCATCTATAGGCTTAGCGCGCTTAGGCCTTCTACACCGCTTAACCTTACACCGCCTAACACCTCTACCCTGCTCGGCCTATCTACTTTGCTCGCCCCTCTTAGCTTGCTTAGTCTTTCTTTTATACTTTACATAATTCTCTCTTGCTACGTTAGTAGTTGCGGCGCAGTTACTTGTACGTACAAACTAGCGCTAAGCCTAGGCCTTAAAGAGAGGTATATAAACTCGCTGCGCAACCTTTGTAGTTCTTTAATTAATTTATCACTGTTTTCGCTTGCACCTTTGGTCAATCCAACGTTCCCTTACAGCAGGTAATCTACAGTTGCATGTGATTACTAACAGAATCAGCATTAAACCGCGAGCAGCTGCGGTGAAATACATATAGGAAGCTGCATAGTTAGATCTAACAGCTAGATTTAGCGACTTTAACATACTGTATATAGGGGGCAGCAGGAAGGATTAGATAATTTAGATAAACTAAGTGTTTACGCACGCAGTTAGGCAGTTTAAGGATTCTACAAGAAACTTTAAACTTAGTAAATATTTAATTATGTGTAAGCTTAATTGTTAGTAGCTGTAAGAAAGACTGTTTAAGTTTACTTAACAACACAATAATATTTACACACTGTATAAGACAGTAAACAAAAAGGTTTAACCTATTAATATCTCTAAGTAAGAGGTGCCTATGGAATTTAGACAAGAGGACTAGAAGAAATAGGCAAAAGAATAACAACTCCTTAGAATAAGCATTCGCGATCCTAATAGAGAGCTGTGCAATTATCTATTTAAACTAAGATATACTGCTTTCCTACAAGAGACAAAGCTTAATAAAGAATAACTTAATAAGCTAAATACTAGAGACTACCTGCAGCTATTAGAAAAGGAGATATTTATACATACGCTTCTTAATTAAAAGGGAGCGCTCTCCTAGCAATTTAAGGAATTAAGAAGGATTTATCCTAATATATGTTTAATATACAAGATACAAACAATACTACACAAAGCCTAGCAAGTGTAAAGTTTTGCCGTCTTAAAAGCCTTAGAACTGCAAGTAGTAGATATAGTTAACGTCCGCCTAAATTAAGAAATATAAGAAAAGTGTAATAGTTAATACTACAACCTATAACACCTAGTGCCTAAGAAAGACGAAGGCGTTTAATAGATTAGCAATGCGCAGCAAATAAATGCAGTTACTATACAAGATGTGAACTTACTACTAATAGCAGATAAGTTTTCTAAGAGGTTTGCAGGATGCAAGATTATTTTACTTATAAATTTGTTCTTAGAAAATAACTAAATCACGCTATATCTAGAAAGCAGGGATATGTCAGCGTTTTAAACACCTATAAGGCTTATACAATTATACAGGATAGTTATAGGTGCTACTAACTTTTTGCAGCATTCTAATAAGTACTTATAAAGATTCTAAGAGACCACTAGCCTAATACTATGCCCATTATTAACAACATCACATGTGGAGGGCTAAAAACTAATTATAGCAGAGAAGTATTAATGCTAGGAGTCTGACGTTATGTTCTTAAGCATATCCTGCAACTAGACAGTGTACTAGCTAATATTAAATAAGCTAGAGGCATAGTGTTAGGAAAGAAGTGTTATTTTCTTATAGAAATACTTAAAGTTGTGGGCTATAAGGTTAGCCCGCAAAGACGTTACCTTAACTAGAAGAAAGTTAAAAAGATTTTAAACTAGCCACTATGCAAGAATAAAAGAGAGGTATAATATTTTATAGGCATATGCGTCTACTACTGTATATAAGTAAAGGACTTTACTAAGATTGCTAAACCTCTATTTACGCTCTTATAAGACAATGTTCCTTTTAAATAAGGAGATACACAAGACGTAGCAATGTATAAGCTAAAACAAGCTATATACAAGGCATCTACACTTGCGAACCTTAACTACACTAACACTAAAAATTACAAGATATTCCTAACAACTAACACAAGTTAAGACGGTGCAGAAGCATGTATTAAACAGCTTAAGGAGGACAACAAGCGACACCTAGTGCAGTTTAAAAGCACACTATAGTTAGCGCGAGAAAGGCAAAAGCACTCTACTAAGTTAGAATACAAGACTGTGCTGTAGGCTCTTAAGAAATTTTGTACCTACCTCTATAGTGTTTACTTTACTATAGAAACTAACGCAGCAACTCTTATTGCTTAACTAAATTACTTATCTACTAACTATCTAGGATCTGTTATAAACAGGTAGATATTAACAATTCTTTTATAGGACTTCAACATTAAGCATATACTAGAACAAATGAATATAGTTATAGATGCACTATTACAGTATTTAAAGGCTAATAATTAGGAACTACCTCTAGTACCCAAGGAGGATTTAGAGGAGTTTATTAATTATATAATTAGGAATATAAATACACTAATACCAGCAGGATAAGCAAAAGTACTCTGTTAGGAATTCTTAGCATAATTAAAATAATACGCTTAATTTTTAGTTAACTTTAGAACTCCAAAAGGTATAGAGCTACAAGAACTTTAAGCATAGAAAAAGCAAGCTCTAAACTTTTTTGTACAAGACAGGATACTCTTTAAGAAAATATTTAGGAACATTACGATCTAGCAGGTTGTAGATAATACTAACCTAAGAACAGCTACAGTATAGAACGTACACTCTTAGATTAGATACAAAGGAGTTAACATAGTATACTTTATACTTGCTTAGCAATACTAGTAGAAAGGAATATACGAACATGTGCGGCAAAAGCTAGCAACCTGCCTAGACTGTCAACTATAATTCTTAAAAAGAAAAGTTAATATGCTTACTAACACCTATAGTTTCGCTATCTAGGAGACTGTTACGATTCATGTAGTATACATGCCTTAGTGTTTTAGGAAGAAGTTTTTAGTTATTGTAAGAGACTACCTTAGTAGCTAGCCTAAAGTAAAAGCCCTGTTAAACAACTAGTTAAAGACAATTGCAGAGTTTATATATAAGGACATTATATGTTGATAGAGCACAGCGCGCAAACTTATAGTCAATAGAGAGCCTAATTTTGCTCAGGTAGTCTTAGATCTATTAAAGATGTATAGAATTAACTAAGTCTAGTTGTTAGAACACAATCCTTAAGCTATAGAAAAAATTAAAGAAGAGTATAAACCTATTGTAAACGCCTTTGCAAAGCTGCTAGAACTTTAAGTTAAGAACTTGCTAACAGTTCTCCTTGTAGACAGGATCTTAATACAGGAACAGACAGGTTACTCGCTATACTAGCTAGTTACAGGGCAGAACCTAGTGCTTCCTATTAAACTTGCGCTACCTACCTAGCAAACGCTTCTATTTAGGGAAGTAAAGGACTGCGCACAACTGCTCGCGATTTAAGCAATACAGCTAGATATTAGAGATTAGTTTACAAAAGATGCTGTTGCTTGTACCAACTAGATAAGAGCTGCGAAGAAGAAATACGAGGATAATACTAAGGACATATAACATAAGGATATAAAGCTAGGTAACTTAGTTCTTCTATAGAACTCTGTTTAAGAAATTAATATGTTACAAGACTGCAAGCTAGATACAAGATAGTTAGGCCTATACTGTATCTATAAAGCTAGACCTAATAGAGAAACCTATTGTCTTAAGGACCTTAATAGTACACGCTTCCTCTACACGACACCCAGATAGCGATTAAAGCTGTTTAGACAAAGACTCGTTTAAGATATTAATAAAGAAGATTAAGAAAATATAAAGCTATAGGATTCTAATTATTAGGAGCGAACTAGCCCTACAGTAGACATTCTTATCTTACTAGACTCGCTTAAGCTACATATAGAACTACAACTACCTCTACCTCCTGTAATAAGTAATAGTCTTTATCCTTAAGTTGTTATTACTAAACGCTTTATAGAAGAGGAGCGTGGTGCATACAAATAAGATTTTGAAAGTTTAGACTTAGACTTAAAAGCAACTACATTAGACACCTAATAGGCTATAGGACGGCCTATACTTTTAGGAAAAGGAGGGGATACTATGCTAGTAGTACCTATTTTTACCCTTAGCTACTTATTTACTAATTTCCTATATAAAATTTAGACACACGCTACCTATCCTACAAATTCTAGGTATGCGGTAAGCATCTAGGACCTATAGACGCGTTAAGCCTTACTACTATACTAATTCTTTACTTAATATCTTGCACTTTCAGGGCAACAGCTAATTACAATAGCTATTTTAACTACAAAACCCGCTTATTTTAGCGCAATTTAGACCCTAGTTACCTCTACCTGCTAGCCGGCAGGATACCGCTACTACACATAAGCTAGAACTACAACCCTACCAACTATTTAACTTTTCTTCTACACAAACTTCACTACCTTTTATTAAGGCAGTTACTTTCTAGGACGACAGTTATAATAATATCTCCCCCCTCTCTAACTTGCAGCGGCCGAAGACAATATTTAACTCACCTTAGCTAACCTACTTAGACAATGCTTCTAGCGTTGTTAGACAAGGCTAAAGGCAAGCAGCTACAGCAGTAACTGCTGTAAACACTAAGACTATTAAAAGTTTTTAACGACCTTAAAGTTATTACTAAGAAGGAAGACTACGTCGTAGACTAAATCCCTAAGGTTATACATCATTAAGACAAGGTACTAAAGCTTATAAAGCTTAGCAACAACATTAGAGTTATTAATATCTAGACTCTAGTTAATAAGATCTTTTTAAACGCGCTAAAATAGCAACATATTATTGTAAATTGTTAGTTTAACAACGCCTCTTACTAATTTAACTTAATTCTTAAGGTTGTCTTAGAAGTAGGTAACCTTTATGCTTAGCTCCCTAGACTTATAAACAAATATAGTTGTGTTAAAGGTTTCTAGAAACACTATCTTATTATTAGTACAGCATCCTTAACGCGGGACAAAAGGGCTAAAGAACTAGGCAGGGCTATTGCATTAGTAAAGAAGCTAGCTTTAGGATTTGTCTAAAAATGCGTTAGCATCTATTTGCCTTGTACGCTACTTAGTTACTAAGGATTAACTAACATAGCCTTTGTGTTAAGGCGTATAGATTTTAAAAATGCTACTTATTTCCTTAACGCTGTAGTAGCGCATCGCATTAACTTTAAAAACCAAAGTAAGAAACAATACGTGTTAATAGCTAACTAGGCAATAGTAAAACTGCTATATAAGGACATTTGCGCTTTTGTTAATTAGAACAACCCTTATAACTAAGCACTATATTTAGACATTAATAAGCAAGAGGTAAAGGAGCTTTGCGAAATTAGCGCTAAGCCGCTAGTTAAGAAAGAAGATATTAAATTCAACCCACAAAAGCTACGTCCTAATGCTAAGGCTAAGAATAAGTAAGGCAAGCCTAACGCTCTCTATGTATTCTCGCAAAAGGTGTTTTAACTTATAGCTAAATCTAAGGACCCTAAAACTAGCCTAGTCTACTCCGCACGCAACGTCTTAAGTAATAAGTACAGGCCGCTTAGTGTAAAGACGCATCTAACATATAGTGTAGTTAACTTTATAACTGTAGAGTTAGGAAGGACTCTAAATAAGGCTTAGGCTATTAATCACTAGAGTAATCTTATAACCTCTAAGACTTGCTCTCTAAGGAGTTGTAGTCTGTTAGTTATAACTAAGAATCTAAGGCAATCTATAGGAATAACAGCTAGTTAAAGGCTAGACTAATACTTAGCAATTAAGTCACATGAGTTTTAGAACATAATAACTATAGTACAACAGAGGCGTAATGCTGCTAACATCTAGGCAGGACGAGTTAGGGCTAGGGATAGTAACTAACAAGTTTCTGTACTACTACCTCTACTAAGCTCTTGTGCTCTAAAAGCAACACTAGCCTACTAATAGGCAGCTACATAATTAGATACTAACCTTAATAATGCTACTTATGTAGACAAGGAGCTAGATACCCTTAATTAGGAATAGGAGGTCCTTTAAGTAGGATGTTATTGCAAGAATCCTACTTTAGCTTTCCTTAAGCTACTTAAGCAAGCCTACGCAAAGAAGCTAATTATTAATCCTAACTGCGTTAGGGTTATTAAGGAATAGTACTGTAAAGTAAATATTAAATAACTGTCTAGCTCTAATAACTTGTTATATAAGCAAGTATACTTTATCTACAAGCGCACTACTGTAAGTGTTATAAGTTTATTTAAAAGGGCTATGCTGTCTAATATATTTAATAAGTGTCTACTCTTACTATACGTAGGACAGAGCTGCTAGCAGGAACTCTAATTAGATCCTGTAATTTTAAAGCTTTTTACTAGCAAGTATTATCTAGCCAAGTAAGATAAGGACCTGCTAAGCTACTAATATTAACCTTCTAAACTTAATCTCTACCCCCTCCGTACTTAGGATAAGATTATTAATACTATAAAGTTTATACCACAAGCAGAGGAGTTCTAACGCACTAAAAGCATTATTACTAACGCCTGCACCTAGCTGTTCAAGAACAGTTAGGTTAAGAATATTATTATTAAAACCTTTAAAATGTATTGCTTCTACCTGCAACGCATAGACGGGAAGCTAAACATTAAATTGCTGCGCAATATGTACTACTTGCTTATCTAACAAGCTATACACACTAATATAGGATACTAGTTGCAATACGCTATACTCTGTAAAAAGCACATGTTAATTTCTTACCCTTACTACGCTAAGTACGCTAAGAAGGGCGACTAAACTTACTTTAAACCTATTAACCTCAACCTTAAGCAAGCAATAACTAAAGGTCTTAGTGCTAATATAATTTAAGGCAGCGTCTCTTTTAACAATAAGAATAAGAATAACTGCACTAAGATACTACTAGGCTTCTACAACCATGTGCTAGGGTACTTAATATAGCGTGGGGACGTAGGTATTAAATTGTTAAATAGGCTTATTAAAGGATAGGAAGACAAGACTAACTAGCTAGAGGATATATAGAAGCTAGCTCCTAACGCTTACTAGACAAAGCAAATTTGTAAGAAAAAATAAGTTTAAATTCCGTCTCCTCTACTACCTTATAGATCTACTAGTCTAACTACTCGCAACCGCCGCACTATCCTCCCTTAGTTCGTTATAGTTTGTGATAAGGTAATAGAAGTGCCTGCTATAGGAACCTATAAGGAAATTTGCAAAGCTTATCACAACCTTACTACTACTTCTTATACTCCTTTAGGCTATCCTAACGAGTTTAAAGATATTAATTAGCTATTCCCTGCTAATATTTACATTAAGTATAGGTCTTAGATCTAGAAGGCCCTTGTTAGACAAGCAAAGTAGGACAATCTTCTTGTCTATAAGAAGCTAAATAACATGCTATAGAACGCTAACAAGGAGTAAATCAACAACTATATCTAGGAACACTGCAACTATGTTCTATATTAAATTATTAATCTATAGCTTGTAGTGCAAGTGTTAGAGAAGGACGCTTTTTATACTAACCTAGTTTAAGGTTTTCTAAATTATTTGTACTTTACTAACTTTAGACAGAACTCTCTTTATACAATAAAGGACTAAGATAAGTAGAATACTAATTTCTCTTAAGCTAATTCTCTCTAACGTCTCTAGAAGGAGCTCGGCCTAAAGGCTAATAAACGCTAAGTTTTTCAGGAAAGCAAAGATCCTGCTATGCTCTTCTCTACGCAACGCCTCCCTAGTGTTCGTTCTTAATTAAGTATAGTTATCTCTAATAACGTCTTAGTACCTCCAACTCTAACTAGGCAGCCTCATTATAGTTGCCTTTATTTAATATTAAAAGCTTAAGCGCCTGCCACTTCTATCCCTGCTCCTACTACTACACCTAGGCCACGTGCTACGACTTCGACTTAAGAACCTCGCCAAAGTAAGCGCCTAAAGAAGTAAAGAGAAGTGTTTAGAATAGATATAAGGTAATTAAGTTATATTTTTTTTCATTTTTTTTTCTTTGTTTTGCTGTTTTTCCTTCTGCTAAGGGTGTCGCTTGATAGGGCTAAGCTCGCAGGAAGGGGAGGTATGTGCTGGTGCACAAGGTGATACCCTACTGCTCACTAGGTTAGTGCTCAACCACCTAATCTGAAGGTATATAGCTCGTTTTAGGGATTAAAACGAGCGAGGAACATTAATTATCTTTATCCTCTACTCTAGAACTTAACTCTTGTACTTCTCTTTGATAGCCAACCTATAATAAGATCTTTATCTTACTACCCTCGTTCTCGCATGACCTAGCCACTAGTGATCTCCTGCCCTCGTAGTAGTATGTCTTTATACACTCCAACACCCGTATATTACCTACTACTTCTTACTTTTTAAACAGCACCGTGTATAAACAATTTGTATATAATACACTTCAATAGCTTATAACCTCTGTAACGAGTATCTCTTTAACCTTTACTCTTATCTAAAGATAGAAAGCTTTCTTTTCGTACACCTAGCCCCTTAAATAGTGTAGCTTAAGCTAATTATGCGGACACCTAAGTTCATTAAGTATCTATAAACTTAGCCTCTCTAAGACCTTACAATAATATTTCTTTTAAACAACTCTAGAATCTATAATATCTCTATATACAAAAAGAATGTTAAGCCTTAACTTAGCTAGTTGTAGAAGAAATACAAGATCTACAAAGTGTTCGCTAATACTAGTAAAGTACTTAAAATACTCTACTTTAGTATTTCTCTTTTCTTGTTAATTGTGCATAAGCTAAGTAAAAAACTATTAACTAGTTGTGCTAGCTGTTGCATAACATTAAAATAGTAATAAAGAAAAAAAAAGTAAGAAAAGAGGAATAGGCGTTCTATTATCGCATGTATAGGTTTAAAAGCAAGACAATAATAGAGCTGCTTCTTTAATTTGTCTAAGAGTACCTAGAAGTAAGGGCTTAACATAAGTAGGCAGCATAGGCAGAATAGGGCATATTAAGTTAGAAGGCGAGTCGCGTCTTTATCTTGCTTTTCTTCGTTTCTGTCTAAATATGCTGGAGCGACACACTAATTGCGTGCCGGCAATGCCGAACAAGGGGGCGTGAGCCTAGATACCTGTTGTTAGCAATAAATCTATTTTTACTAAAAAGGTGTCTACAAAATGTGTGATCACATTAAAAGGTTGTCTCAAAAGGCCAAAGCCACTAGAGTTATTTATAAAGGATATGATTGTAAAGTTTTAGAGAGGCTAAGTTAATAAATGCTTAATAAACTTAGGTGTCCGCATAATTAGCTTAAGATAAACTAGTTTAGACGCTAGGTGTACAACAGGAAAGCTTCCTGTCTTTAGATAAGAGTTAAGGTTAAGAAGATACTTGTTGCAGAAGTTGCACGGTATATTGCAGTGCAGTGTATTGTATGCGAATTATTCGTATACAGTGCTGTTTAAAAGGTAAGAAACAGTAAGTAAGAAGTAGTAGCTTTAGCTTTATAAAGTATTGTAGGCTCCCGCTGCAGTACGTACGTGTCCTTTCCCTCCTCTATTGCATTATGTTACAATCCTATAACAATTATACTGTAATCCTATTGTCAGCTATAGGCTAGCAATCGCCGTTAGACACGTTTTAACTAGTGTTGTTTTTTAGTACTTTAGCAAATGTTTTTAACCCTGATTATCGCTCGGTAGTCTGAGCTATCCTCCCAGAATTCATCTACCTACCGTTCGAATCTTGTTGACTACATACAATCTTTTTTTTTGACTTTTGCGATTGATTTGTAGAGGGTAGCTACCTTTCACTTTTTTGGAACCCTATTTGACTACAACAACATCCACCACCTTTGACACCTTAAAAAGTAAATTAATAGAATACTAATAAGAAGTATATAAACAACTATATTTAAGAACACTATAAGTATGTTCTGTAACAAATTGTTACTTTATTGCTTATGGTACAGAAAAAAGAAAAACATGCTTTCTATAATAACTTAGTTTAAGGCTTCTGTAACTAATCATACTTTGCTATTAATAGACAGAACCTTGCTTACACGATAAAGAACTAAGAAAACTAAAATGTTTATTTCTCTTGAACTAATTCTCTCTAGCGCCTCTAAGTAGAGCTTAGTTTAGAGGCCAATAAGCGCTAAGTCTTTCAAGAAAGCAAGAAGCTAACTATGCTTTTCTCTACGCAACGTCTTCCTCGCATCTGTTCTTCATTAGGTACAGTTATTTTAGATAACGTTTTAGTGCCTTCAACTCTTACTGGGCAGCCATTTTATAGTTATTTTTTATTAATATCATAATCTTAAGCTTTTGTTGCTTTTGCTTCTTCTACTACTACTGCACCTACGTCTGTACTAAGCACGTCAACTACTACTGCTTTTAAACCTTGTTAAAGCAAACGTTCTTCCTCCCCTCTCTCTACCTCTACCCAATAGGCTAAGAGCCTCACCTTTATTCAGATAAACCACCCCTTGTAAATTACTCAAAAGATAGAAAAAACTACATAGATACCTGCAGGCCTCGGCCTGCACAACTTATATAGCCCTTCAGGCTGAGAAAGGACGTTAAACAACAAAAAAAAAGCAAACGTTTAAAGAAATAAAAGATAGGCTTACAATAGGAAAATGCCTAGAATAAGTATTTATTAAAGAAATTTTTAAGCCTACAGAATCTAGGTGCTCTCTAAACATCTAGAATTTTTAGCTACTATATAAAAACGCGTTCTGCTAATACTAGGCAGCAACTTAAGTCATTAAGTTACGTTTCTTTAATTTTATATCTTTAGTTTTGCTGTTTTTCATTTCTTTCTTTCTGCATAATAGGTCGCTTTATAAGGCTAAACTTGCAGGAAGAGGAGGTTTGTGCTATTGCACAGGGTGATACCTTACTGCCTGCAAAGTTAGTGCTTAACTACCTAATCTCAAGGTATATACCCTGCTCTAGTAATCGCAACTACCTAAACACTCGATTTATCCCTTAAATCTACTTATGTGCTGTACTATCAAATGGGCGTCTTGTTCTACTAATAGTCTTTTATACTTAACCTATAATAAGATCATTGTCTCACCAACCTCGTTCTGGCACAATCTAACCACTAGTAATCTCCTGCTCTCGTAGTAGTATGTCTTTATACACTCCAACACCTGTACAATAAATGTAACAAAAAGCTAAAAATGCCACGTAGGGAGTTTTATGTTAACTCCTTAGTAGGGTCTGTGCGAGCTTGGTGCTATTCGCTAAGGAAGGAAGAAAGAACACTAAACAAGGGCTACAGGCCAAGTACTAATAAGACACTACACAGCTTTAGCCCTTCGCAATAGACTTTAGCAAAGCATTAAGTTAGCTTAAGCTACTATAGCAAAGTTAAAATAGATGCAAGAATAATTAGCGAACAAGGCAAGAAGACAATTACCTAAGCTTTTAATAGGCAACACAGTTCAGTTAAAACTAAACAGTTGCTAAAAAATAAAAAGACCTAGCTAGAAACTTAACTAGAAGAACTTAAAATTGTCAGCTATTATAGGTTAAGTAATACTGATAAGATAATAATAATATAAGGGATGATAAGTTGATTGTATTAATGATTAATTGTTGGTGTTCGGTTAATTGATTGTGCAGACTCCGAGTGCCCTTTTTATAACCCGGATGCTGTGTGGGCCTTAGCGGCGCTAGCGAGTTTAGCGTCCTTTAGCGCCATCCCCTGATCACCCTTGCAGACCCCTTCTCCAATCTTACCAACTTTCTTATCAACCGCGCTGATGTCCTAAATTTAACATACCCCCTTAGCTTAAACGTACAGATCGAGCTAAACACCTCTATTATTTGTTTTTTCTATAAAGTAGATGATTATAAGTCTAAGGCGTCGAGCTAATTAGTTATTAATACTAGATTAGCCTTAGGTCTTGGTCGTATGCCTAGAATTATTAGTCCTATCTATTAGAGGAACCTTGGCCATTAATTAGCTAGTAATAGTTTAGTCAGTCCATCAGCGAGCATCTTGCTTAATTCTACGTAGATTACCTTAATTAAATTGTTCTCAACTTCTTGCTTAAGCTAGTAGTTGTAGATTGTAACATGCCGTAGCTTTGTAGTTAACTAGGAATTCTTTTATAAGATTATTTAGATCGTTTGTAGGTATTTGCACTGTATTGCAATTGTTTAGTTAACTATCTAAACTTAGAGCTTAGTAAGCAGCATTTAAATAAATATAGCTTCCTTTGCAACTTGTCAAAGCGCAAGTAGTTTAGCTTTAGTTATTAAAGTTGTAACTGTATCTTGCTTATTTGCCCTCTAAGCTATTAGTCTACTTAATAGCTCAATAACGTATTCTTGTAAGCTTTTGCAATTTATTGTATTATTAGCAAAAGAGGAGTTACTTGCAACAACTAAGTAATTGTGTCCACTAAATCATAGTGCGAGCGTTCGTGTATGATTAAGGTATAAGAGTACGCAATTAGCTGCTAGCTAATAATTAGGGCTAGAGTTTATAAGAAATAGTGCTAGGCGTAATACTGCAAAGGCTGTATTAGGTCTTATGTTAACTGCTGCAAATAGGAGTAATCTAATCTTTTGTTAGTAGAGGTTAATTTCCTTAGAAGTCGCGTTGCCTTCCTTAAGCAGTAGTTTAGCCTTAATTATCAGAGTATCACTCTTAATTAAGTAATCGCTTACTAGTTAGTTAATCTTTTTATTATATGCTAATTAGGAGATTTAGATTTTGCGCTGTAATTAATTCCTGAATTAACACTATGCCTAAAAACTAATACAGATTATCTCCTCTAGTTATACAGTACTTTTTCTTTATATCCTTAACAGCTGCTTACGCATTTAATTTATAGTTCTTGCTATACATTGAAATAATATTGTCAACGTAGAAGAACACAAACATCTCTTAATAGATTATGCAACATAGCTTATATAGGATGGCAGTAAATCTACATCTTTAGAGATAGGTAGTAAAGTCCCTTTACTAAAGCAGTAGCAATATCTAGAGGTGTAAGGGTGCGTTGGTTTGACCAAAGATGCAAGGTAACAGTAGAAGGTGAATGAATTAGATACAGAACTATAGAGAGACTACGTGGGTTTTTATATCCAATCCGGGTAGTTAGGACTAATCAAGGTTATCGGAGGTCGCCGGGTCAGCTGACAGTTAGCGTAACTAGTGCGGCCGATAGTCAGCAGCTAGTGCTGAGGTGCTAATGCTGAGGTAAGAAAAGCCAACGAAGGCCACAGGCCGAGTACTAGAGAACATCAAGGCTTCAGCCCTTTACAAGAGGCCGTACAAAGCATTATTAAGCTTTCAAATTATTCTCTTTTTTACGTATCTACGCGGCATTCTTATGTTTATAACTTAATTAATTAGTGCGTGTATAAAGGTGTTAGTAACGTTATACTACTTAAGCTTAAAGTTGAATTAGGCAGCGATTGCAAGAGCTATTTAAACAAAATTAACTTGCTAATATAGCGGCGTAGGTCTTTTAAGTAGTAACGTTGCGCTGTTGATTACACTATATAACTAAGCGCGCTTTACACTTAACAAACTAATAATCCTTGTGAATCTTGTAGGTATTTACCTATACAGACTCTAGTATCTAGGTGTCTATTAGTTGTGCTTCTTATGTTAGGACTTCTAACTATAAGTTTAATTCTTGTAGCTTAAAAGGTGATCTTCTTTAGACTTTTGAAACAACTAGTACAATATATAATTCTCTTTTAGTTAGTTTAGACTTAGCGCTAGCAGTAGCTTCTTCGAAAAGGCATCTAGTTATAACTTTAACATTTAAGCAATTAATTAACTGCTATACTATTAAGTTTCTTGTTATTTAATTGTTAAACTTCTCCTACTTTTATACCTACTATTAAAGCTTATAGGTCTGTCTAGTTTTTCTAGAAAGTCCTACTAACAGAACTTAATACTATATTAGCACTACGTAGATTAGGACACTTGTTGCAGCTAGTACTTAAGGGGTAATGAGGCCTAGGGTTTAATAGCTGCGCAAGGGCAACGTTCTAACTCTTAATATTAAGAGGATTATCTACACGCCTACTGCTCTCCGCTGTTATAAAACTAGTTAAGAGGGCTGCTAGTAGAGGCGTTAGCGGGGGTAAGAAATAATCCACTTAAACCTTTTTTCTGCGCTAATTATATTAATTATGTGTTTATTTATGTATAGGTCCTTAAGAAAAGATTGTATTTCCCCTTAGTTATTTATTATCCCTAAAGGAAGTTCTACAGTCCTAATCTATGCCTTAATCCCTTTGAGGGTGCTATGCATTAGATTATCTATAACATCCTTCTTATCTCTAGTAAAGATTAATTCTTTATTAAATACTACATCGCGTGTAGTAATTACCTTAGCTAAAGTTAGCACCTATACACGGTAGATGTTTGTGAATTAATATCTAACTAAGTATCTAATCTATGCCTGAGGATTAAGCTGCTGTAGTTTGCGCTTACCGCGCTTTATATTATTTATTATTGCAAATGCCTTGCGCCTGTATGCTTATAGGTAGCCTTAGTGTAGCTTACGTAGTAAGGTAACAAATCTGTTTTTGTATGCGTTATGCGTAAAAAACTCTTAATATAGTATTTTTTACTGACTTGCGTATTAAGGCGTTTAATTATAAAGATATACTGCTAATTAAGTAATCTTAGGCTATAATAGCTACGGCAGGTTAGCGTTGAGTGGCATTGCTTATGCTTTATCCTTAATTACATCCCCTAGGCGTTCTGCTCCACCGTTTTGTGCTTAGGTATTAGGAGCGGAAAGCTTAAACCGCATGCCTTATAACTCTGCCCACTAAACTACTTCTAGTTTAACTGTAACGATCTTGTTATTATATTTAATAACCTTTACTATAATATTAAAATAGGTCTTTATAAGGATTACAAAGAACTCTAGTTACTTAATAATTATCTACACTGTTAAATTGTCTTTAAAGTAGTAGTTTTATATATATTTAGTAACTTAATCTGTAATTAACTTTTAGCTTCTTTTTTCAGTTAAGCTGCTAACCTTATAATAATAAAAGTTAAAAGAGATGCGTCCTCCTAGAGACTTATTAATTCTGCGCGGTATGCGGCAGATTAGCCTTTTAGTTTTCGCTTGTCTACAGGCGTCGCATTCTACTGTAAGCACTCTAGCAATCCTCACCCCTTAAGATTGTTGTACAAGGTGCTTAAGTGCACTTAGTCCTAAATAACTTATTCTCTTGTGCTGTATAAGCGCTCGTGCGCGCTATCTTTCATTATATTACGGCTTGACACCCCTAGAGGCCATTATTGCGTAATTAGTAATGAGGTTTACTTTAAGTACCTACTATCAATGTAACTTGTCGCAGAGGATAGGTAGCCTAAAATGCTTTAAATAAGGCCTTAATAAACGTGTAGTTAATCTCTCTAATCTTCTAACTATATAGCTAGTTATTATGCTTAACTATAGGCGTTGCTATGTATAACTTCTTAATTGCAGGTCTTTAAGATTGTAATTACTACTTAGAGTTGCAAATTGTTTCTTGCATAGCTAGGTTGTTATTAATACGCGATTAGAATTAATCTATCTTGCCTTATTAGGGTTGCCACTAAACTAGCGTGTTGCTAGAGTGCGTGTACTAGCAATCCTTAAGCGTATGTCTTATATTACACGCTTTGCATTTGCTTGCAGTGTATTAGATATTGTTTAATTAAGTATCCTTAATAGGCTGCCAATTTTAGCGTTGTTTGCGCTTCTGCCTAGGACTATCTAATTTGTCCTTATTAAGCGTTAGTAATCTAGCTCCTGCGGCTGTTCTAAAAGACGCCTTAGTTAACTTCGCTTTAAATAAGTGGAAAAGCTGCATGTAATCTTAATAATCGCAGATTATATTCTTAATTATATTAAAAGAACTCTTTAATCTATGAGATACAAATAATATTATTTATTATATTAAGTGCTTTACTGTAGCTTAGGTAAAGTCCTCCTTAACGTACGCGTCTAGTTAGCACTTAGGTATTCTATTAGCTTTACCCTTAGTTATAGCGTAATAAACTTTAGTAAGCTATGTATCCTATAAATTAATTACCCTAGGCGGCTTTATTGCGGTTTTATACCGCTCTTAGGCTTCCTTAATCTTATCTTTATGGTTAATGCCTACAGTAGCTATAAAATTAGCAATCTACTAACAATGTAATTGCCTTGCTTAACAGCAGTTTGTGTATAAGTAGTTGTTAACTATACGCTGTATCTCCTGCAAAATTCTATCTAACACTACCCGCTCTTGTGTGTTCTTCAAATCTTCTGTCTTGTATTAATCTAGCTCTTACTTATAGATCTCTAGATCCTCTTTGTATAAGGCTCTTGCGTTCGTTAATAGATCCGCGGGCCGTGTAGGTATGAACGGTGGTATAGGTGCGCTATCGCTGTAATCACCTTAGTGCAATGTGGCGTGCGCATTAATCGCTTGTTACGACGCTGAATAGTCGCTTAGTTCAGGCATTTGAGGTACCTCTAGTTTAGTAATAAGTTTGATCGTAAGGTTTAGATCAATCTTTCCCTACACGCGTAGAGAGTTAGCGGGCGTTTTAATCTAGCAGATCCATTTAATCTAGTTTGTGTAATAAGTGAGGATCACGGAGGAGTCTCGTAGAGATAGGGTGTGTGGAGAACAAGGAGCTGGTAACAGTGGTTTAGGAGAACCGGATAGTTGATTCTGTCTTTCTACCTGCGTCTATGACGCTCTATAAATACAAAGGAAATACTATAGTCTATAACAACAGTTGTAGAGCTTAGAGAGATGCCTCTAAGCACAGTATGAGTTTTGTAAAGCTTAAATGTAATATTTAAGCTTAGCGTAAAATGTCTAAGCCTTAGCGTGAAGTCTCTAAGCCTTAGCGTAAAGGCTATAAGCATTAGTTAGTTAGCGCTATGCGTGCCGCGCAGGCCTGCGTAGGCTCTAACACTTAGGCCTAGAGCCTTGTAGCTAAGGCGCGTAGCTAATATATGCAACACACCCCCTAAGTAACTAAGACTTTAGTTAGCTATACAGAGCTCTATGTAGTAATAGCGCGTCTTATAACGCGCTGCGCACACGCAGCTTAGCGTAAAGTGCTAAAACAATAACAAAATTTTAAGCCTTCTAGGGTTAGTATCTAATATTACGAAAGCTGCTGTGAGTATTACTTAAAAACTCGCCTAAATTCTTTAAAAGCAATATTAATTACTTATTTTAGGCTCTACTATACTTTTATATATTTTTTAGGCTATTGCACGCTAGTCTATAGTTCTACGTAGCTTCAAGCTCTATTTTAGTACTTCTTTCGTTTAGTTACTAACTTTATACAGAAGTTAAAACTATAAAAAGCTGACGCTGCCCGCGCTGCCGCCTGCGCCTCTGTGCGCGCTGCCGTTAGGCCGCCCTCGCCCTCGCCCGCGCCGTCGCCCTTGCTAAAGGTGCAGCTGCCTTTATTAGAGCGCAATTCTTACGTGAAATTAACTAGTGCTGCTTTAGGTACAGCACTAGTCTGTACGTTTAAAGGGCGTATAAGCAAAGTTAAAACTCTAGTTATGACTGCCTGCGGGCGTAAGACCTTAGTAGTAACCTCTAGTTTTTAGGGCGCACTTAGTGCGCATTGCGACGTGCCCTATCTTTGGTGCGTTAAGAGTGCTTTTTTTAGTAGCTCTAATAGAGCTTATTAGAATAGGGCCTCTAGCTCTAAGGCGCGCTGCTAGCGGTGCTCTAATAAGAAGACCTGCAAGGTTCTGTTTATAATTCTCTCTTAAGTTTAAAGCTTTTACTAATTAATTAAAGCCTTTAAATTGCTGTTTTCTTAGCTCAAAAACTTTTTGCTATGCTTTAAAAGAATACGCTATTGTAAGCCTTTTTCTTATTTTTTCATAAGCTCCTTATGCTAACAAATTGTAGGGCAAGTAGGCTAAAAAGCTTATAAGCTGCCGTCTGCATCCTTTTAAAGAAAGCGGCTAAGGAGAGGAAGTCTAAAGAGGACCTTAGTAGTAAGGAGGAGGGTTAGGATAACTAAAATAAGCCTATTAGCTCTTCTAACGCTCTCCTTGCGCGTTGTCTGCGCGCTAAGGAGCTGTTAAGTAAGTTATAGACCTCCTAGTTACCTAAAAACCTAATAAAAGGGGGTTGTCCTCCAAGAATCTTATAAGTTCCCTAGAGGTTGAGTGCTAATCCACGCTAATTATTAAATATCTATTTTTTTCTTTTTTATGCTTTCTTTTTCTTGTAAACTTCTGTAAAACATGCGTTTTATATTAATAAGTTCCTCAAAGTGCTTAAGGTTCTGCCTTAATAAGAATTTAGTAAGTCTGTTAGCTAGCATTTTAGTTGTTAGCAAGTACTTAATTTTAAACAAGATATTAGCGTATTCTTAGTAGAGCTACATGTTCTATATATCTACATTACAGAGCTTAGTAGTAATTCTTTCTTGCGCTTTAACTACTAGGCGTATAGTTTGCTAGTTATTATATAAGATTCTCTAGGCTCCTAAGACTACAAGTTTAAGATTATTGAATAGCCTCTTAAGCGCTATAGACTCTTTTGCTATATACTCTAACGCAAGGAGCTTAGCTTCTGTAGTTAAGGTTATTACTGTAGCTTAGCAAGCTGCTTTCTACACAATTAGACTTCTAAATAGCATAATAACGTAGCCTTAAGAAGATTAACAAGTCTCTAAATTCTTTGCAAAAGACGCGTCTCTATAAATAGTAAGCTTCTTACTCTTATTATTGCTGTACGTAATTCCCTTATGCCTTATATAGTAGAGATATTGTAAAAAATAATCTAAAGCCTTTATGTGAGCTTCTGAAGGGTTGGTTAGAGAGTAAGAGAGCTTAGAAACTACGTAGGCAGCGTTAGGACGCAGCAAAATAGCTGGGTATAGTGCGCTACTAACGCGCTCTTAGTAGGCCTTAATCTAAGGCTTTAGGGCCTCATTTAGATTTTTAACCAGCTCTCATAAGGGCGAAGGAGCTTTAAGAAACCTGCTCAAAGCGTCTAAACTAGAGCGTTTAGCGACTTTATAAATATAAGTATTGTGTAGTAGCAGTATTGTACGCTTCTTACAATCTGTTACAATCCTTATCCCTAGAAACTAGCTTACCTCTCCTTTATCCTTAACCTTGTAGGTGTCTTTAATAGATTTTAGGATCTTGTAGGCTTTAGTTTAGTAAGTTTAATAATAAATAAGAAGTTTATTATCTACATAGAATAGCAGGAGTATTGAGCGCTTTTTAGTAAAGAACAAGCATAGCTCTTTAGCTAAGTCCTACAGGCTAAGCTTTTTTAGTATACTTAAGAACTTGTTATACTATGATAATAGCAAGTCTTGTAGGCTATACAAGGCTCTCTTAATCTTAACGCATTTGCCTAGGCGCTTGTAACTGTCTAGTAGGTTGTATAAGACTATTGTTCTTTTACTAATATATGCGTTAAGGAACGCGCCTACTACGTTAAGCTACTATATTTCTATGTTAAAATTAGCTATAATTACAATTGTAAGCCTAAAGGATTACGCAGCTAGTGTTGCTGTGTACATTAAATGTATTAAGTCTTTTACTTAAAAGTCTTCTTTTACTACAAGACGTGCTTTGCATTTAAGAAAGTAGCTGTTCTTATTAAGCTTGTAAGTAAATACCTACTTAAGAGGAAGAGGTTTAGTATTCTCTAGAATCTCTTTCTCTATTTAGGTACCTTTTGAAAGTAGAGCATTAATTTTCTTTTAGCTAGCATATTTAAATAGAGTCCTATATTAGTAAATGTAGAGGTCCTTTTATTTATTTAGAAAATTTAGAAGATTATTAAAGCGCGTTTAAGGTTTATTGACCTTTTTAAGAGAAACTGCTATTACAGCGTAAACTTCAATTTACTCTCTATTAAGGTCCTAAGGCTAAGGAAGTAATGCCTTAAGCTTAAGAGCCGTTGTAATAACTTACATAGTTAAGCGCTAGGACATATATATAGTATATATTAGAGGCTCTATAGCCTACTAAGTAACTAATGTAGCCCCTAAAAAGAGTTTTAAAGCTCTTGTTATATTGCCTAGCTATATTATCTTTGTCAAAGGGATAGGCGCGGCAGCTGTAGGCGTATATACTATTCTAATCTAGTTTTATGTTTACTATAAGGCTTTTAAGAGGCTTAGGCTTATAGTACTTAAAGTACCCTCTACTTTATTGCTCAAAAGCTTGTTTAGTAAGCGCAAGCTGTGTGTATAAAAGGGACTTATATTATAAAGCTAGGCTACAGCCTTAATAATCTCTAGCTAGAGTTTCTTAGGCAGGTTTGCACTTGCCTTTATCTTAATTAACTTAGTTATTAGCTTTGAGCCTATTTGTTTAGCAGCTCTATTTAGTTTATGTGTATGTAGTAGAGAAAGCTTAATAGTAATGCCACGTTTCTTACACTATGTTTAGTACTGCAACGTCTCTTACTAAAAGAGTATTAAAGAGTTGTTATCTTGTGTAATTTTAACTATCTAGAGCTTATAACAAGCTTTAAGAAGTGCCTTAAAGTTATAAAAGGCTTTTATAATCTCTAAAATGGACTTTACTTACAGGATGTACATATAGAGCTTGCTACTAAAGGCGTTCTTTATTACTTGTATCTACTACTCTTCTAAACGACTCTAAGGCATGTTGAATAGGTCCAATGAGATCCTCTAGTATAGCCAAGAAGAGGGTTCCTTTAGCCTATGTAATATAAACTATTTTGTATCAGTTTAAGAATAGTGCTTAAACTTTACACGTGCTATCTTTTAAATTTTTACGCCCTTAGCTGCGTTAACAAGTGTTTCTAGTGCTTTAGCGCCTAGGTGCCTTATGCAGGCATGCTAAAGGTCTTTTAACTTACTTCTTAGATAGGTTACTTATAAGCTCCTAACTAAAGGCATCAAATTTAGAGTCAGGCTAGGATAAAAGGATAAAGGCTTAAATTTTAGGAATAAGAGGTTAAAATAGCGTTTAAGCCTTGCTAGTACAACGTTTCTACCTAGTGTACCTTAGTAGAAAGTATTGTCTAGGCCTAGGTACTAGACACCTTTTCTATGTAGGTAAGCTTCTAAGACAATATTTAGATAAAAACTCTTAACGACTGCTACGTTTGTAAGCATAAAGTACTTAGTTTTATTACTATTTATTCTACTCAGAACTTAGCGTAGGATATAAGTGCCTTAGCTGCTAATAAGAAAGGCCTAAGTGCCTGTCTCTACTGTTTCTACCTCCCTAGCGGGTACAAAGGAGCTTAGAATAAGTAGTTCCTTGTTGTTTACTAGGTACACTACGGCTCTACTATCTAGTATAGTGCTCCCTAATAGTATATAAGCATTAAAGCCGTTAGTATAGTATACACTATTATTGTTTTTTTAAGAAGTGCTAAGTTAATTAAGAATGTAACTATACTACCTAAGAAAGCCTTTAACTTGCTTTTTTTTTCTAAAAGTGCTTGTGTCCTACTTTAACAAGTTTTTCTCTAAGTTCTTTATATTAGTTAGTATATAGGCGTTCTAAAATCTTTTTAAACATCTCTTTACTAACATTAAAGTTAACCTTTAAGCAGGCTTTAATAGTTGCTAGAAGTATATAGCACTTTATAGAATTCTAGTAATGCATATTGTTGTTGTTATCTTAATATAGGCACTTAAGGCTTCGTTTGTAGCTTGTGCTTTTAGCGCCTTTTAGACAAGGTTTTAAGCTTTCTAATATAGCATAGGCTTCTAAGGATTTAGCTAAGCTTAGTAAGCTAATGAAGCGCTAGTAGAGCATCTCTAAGAATACTTAATTAGTTTAGTCTAGATTAGGATAATCCTTCCTAAGCGTCTAGTCCTGCTAGTAGAGCGTTTTTGTAGTGCTAGCCTATTTAGGAGCGTATTTAGCTCCTATAGCGTCTAGATAGTTAAATACAGCAAGCGCGCCGTCTACCTTGAAGATCTTTAGTATTTTAGCTTTTAGTTGGTTTGTTTGCCACTTGTTGTACTACGTTTATAGTTCTATAGTAATATGCTTTGCCTTTTTAAGGCTTGCACAGTAATCCTAGCATGTTACTATTTATATAATCGCGTTTGTTAGCGCTAGTTTAAGCTGTAATTGTTTAACAAGCTTATTAAAAGTCTAGCTTAGTCTGTTTGCAAGTTTTATTGTAATTAGAGCTAGTAACTACTTATTAATAGTTGCGTTGACTTAGTCTTAAATGTGCTGCAGTGCGCGCGCGTTTACGGCCTAGTCTAGGTGCCTTATGTAATACATGTTAAGCTTTCTATTATAGGCTTTAAGCTTTTCTTTAGAGGAGTCATTTGTAGGCGCTAAAGGCCTTAGAGGCGGGCTTGTTAATATATTAATAGTTACAATATCCTTTAGGTTTGTTGGAGATTAAGCTACTTAGCTGTTTCTCCAGAGAATCCAGGTGCTCAAATCATACCTGGAATCTACAATCAATTGATTACTAGAAGCTATTACGCTACTAGTATTACTTATCATTGTTATCAATTGATTGCTGTGATCAATGATGTTCAGGATTACGCAATCTACTATAGATTACGCAATCTACTACGCAAGCTATTGCGTAATACAGATCTTTCTAGAATGCAAGTCACAGGTATATATAGACTGTAGTTTAGCAGGTAGTTAGATAGTAAGGCAGTAGCAAGACAAAAAGGACAACAATACAATTGCTATCCTCTACAGCACTGTCTTCTCTAGTCTCTATTTAACCTTCTCCCTTTTTCACTCTTACTTCCCACCTCCATTTCAACAAGGTTAACATATTTTTAGACTTCTTTAGACTTAGCGTTAAACTCTAGCTAGGTGTACTAGTAAGACTAGCTTGCGTAGCCTATAAGGCGTGCTAAGTTAGTAATTTACAGGGAGTTGCTTGCTATAGTAGTACGTGCGATTAGTTAGTAGGTTAAGGGGTGTGTTTAAACAAATTAAAGGGTCTACACTACTGCTAGCGTACTCTAGAATGCGTAGAGAGAATCTAAACTATAATTTAAAACGCTAGGCTTATGACTGTAGAGAACAAGGAGCTAGTAACAGTAGTGTAGGAGAACTAGATAGTTAATTCTATCTTTCTACCTGCGTCTAAGACGCTTTATATAGATAAAGAAAATACTGTAGTCTATAACGATAGTTGTAGAGCTAAGAGGGATACCTCTAAGTATAGTAAGAGTTTTGTAGAGCTTAGATGTAATATCTAAGCTTAGCGTAAAATTTCTAAGCCTTACCGTAAAGTCTCTAAGCCTTAGCGTAAAAGCTGTAAGCATCGGTCGCTTGGCGCTGCGCGTGCCGCGTAGGCCCGCGAAGGCTCTAACGCTTGGGCCTAGAGCCTCGTGGCTGAGGCGCGTGGCTAATATATGCGATAGGGTGGACATCCTGTTAATAACTTGTATAGTTTAGTGATTTGTTAGTTATTTATCCTCGTTTAGTTCAGGGAGTAAGATTATAATTGTTAGATATTATAGGTTAAGTAATACTAATAAGATAATAATAATATAAGTTCTAATAAGTGTCGCAGTATATGTACCCTCTAGCCGGAGCGCGATTAATCGATCGGTCGGTATTTTGTTTCTGACAGTTATGAGCCCGGTGACGGTTAAGCTGCGTCAGCAATTTTGATGTGGTCGCTTACCTAGGTAGGTGACCATAATTGAGAAATAGCAGCAAAAAGACAAAAGATAAGCCTAGAGGATACAAGAGACAGCCTGTAGTACAAGGTAGCTTGGCTAGCCTTATAGGGTCGGTGCGCCTAGAGCGCTAGAGCTAGCGAGCCAGTATCCTAGCCTCCTGCTCAAGAGAGCGCCTAGAGAAAGGCCATGAGCTCTTAGGTAAATTAACTAGCAGTAGGCACTGCTAGCAATGTAGGGGGTGTGTTGCAGTATATGTATTATCTAGCCGGAGCGCAATTTATCAATCGGTTAGTATTTTATTTCCAATAGTTATAAGCCCGATTCGGTTAAACATGCGTAAGCGGTTTTAATGTAGTTGCCTAGTGGGGTAGGTGACCACAAGCGAGAAAGCGGCAAAAAGATAAGCCTAGAGGACATAACACACACAGACAGCCCGCAGTACAAGGTAGCTTTGCTAGCCTTATAGAGTCGGTGCGCCTAGAGCGCTAGAGCCAGCGAGCTAGTATCCTAGCCTCCTGCTTAAGAGAGCGCCAAGGGCTATAAGCTCTTAGGTAGATTGACTATGCTGCTAGTTGATCTAGGGGGTGTGTCGCAACGTGTATATGTATCCTCTAGCCGGAGCGCGATCTATTAATCGGTTAGTATTTTGTTTCCGACAGTTATGAGCCCGGACGGTTAAAACTGCGTTAGCAATTTTAATGTGGTCGCTTACCTAGGTAGGTAACCACAAGCGAGAAATAGCAGCAAAGATAAAAAGATAAGCCTAGAGGATACAACACACACAGACAGCCTGCAGTACAAGGTAGTAGCTTCGCTAGCCTCATAGGGTCGGTGCGCCTAGAGCGCCAGAGCTAGCGAGCTAGTAACCTAGCCTCCTGCTCAAGAGAGCGCCAAAAGAAAAAGGGCCATGAAGCTCTTAGGTAGATTAAATATGCTGCTAGTTAATCTAGGGGGTGTGTCGCAACGTGTATATGTATTCTCTAGCCGGAGCGCGATCTATCGATCGGTCGGTATTTTGTTTCCGACAATAAGTTAATTGTGTTAATAATTAATTGTTAGTTGTCTGTTAATTAATTGTGCAGACTCCCAGTGCCCTTTTTATAACCCGGATTCTGTGTAGGCCTTAGCGGCGCTAGCGCGTTTAGCGTCCTTTAGCGCCACCCCCTGATTACCCTTGCAGACTCCTTCTCTAATCTCACCGACCTTCTGATCAACCGCGCTGATGTCCCAAATTTGACAAAAATATACAGTACTTAAAATAGTTAGTCTAAATGCTGATAAGCTAGACACGCCTAGAAGAATATATCTAGTATACAACGTTTACAACCTTAGACTAGCGTCTTTAGACCCTCTACCTAGCTAGCCACTAGACGACAACGAGACTTTAATAATTAGAGTAGACGGCGAAGAAGAGTACCTAGTAGATCGCCTATGAGATGAGAGAAGCACAGGAAGAAGAAAAGAATACCTAGTTAAATAAGTATAACACCTAGAACTCAGATAGAAACTCGCCTTAAACTTAAAACATATAGAAGCACTTGAGATTTTTTTCTAAAAGAAACTCTACACTATGTTAACATTATTAAATTGTACTATATAAAGAGAAGGGTGGTACAGTAAAAGGCTAAAGCCTTATAGTGTTTTATTAGTACTTAGCCTGTAGCCTTTGTTTGGTGTTCTTTCTTCCTCCCTTAGCGACTAGCGCCAAGCTCGCATAGACTCTACTAAGGAGTTAACTTAAAACTCCTTACGTGGCATTTTTTGCTTTATATTAAATTTATAACTATTTTCCCTGCATCTATAGTTAACCTAATGCACCCTTATATGTAGTTTAAAGAAGAGCGCTTATTAGATTATTGCTCTTTAGAGCTATGCTTATTTTATCACGTGCTTGTTCTCTTAAGTCTCTAGCCTTAGTACTGCTTTTTTATCCTCTAATTAAGTAGTTAAGCGAGTGAGTACCCTATAATCTCTTTTTACTCTTTTAGGTCTTGTAGCTGCTAGTATTTTCTACTTTTTTCTTGCTGCAGAAGGCGTAGAAGAATCAACTGCAACAACACCAACGTCGACTTTTCTGGAGATTGATCAGAAACAACCGGATCTAAAGGAAACAACCCCGAGGAATCGATTGCGACACTTTTGAAAGCCTGCAGCGAGGGCGCCAGCGCGCGAGAGAGGGTGAGAGAGTCGCCTACCCCCCTCTTTAGAGGAGCGAAAAAAATTTATTTTCCTAAAAGCTTAGGCCACATGCCGAGGCGTCTTAAGCTAATTGAGATTAAGGAGCTTATCGAAGCCTAACTAAATTACGAAATCGCATTATCTTATAAAAATAATAAAAAACGATTTGCTTCTAAGGATCTAGGAGGGGCAAACAAAAGGCAAATAGAGATAGAGGAAGACAATATAACAACGCCGCGTCAAGAAAGGCAGAATACAGAAGAACTACAAAGGCCTACCTACACTTAAACAAGAAGCAACTGTTCTCCTTTTATTAGACCTATTTCTTAATATCCTATTAGGAATAAAACACTAAAAGCTACCTTAGTAGACGAGGCACTTGAGATAGCTAGGAACCTAGTAATCTAAGCAGCTAATCTAGCTGAAAACAATCCTACCTAGCAAACAAGCCTCCTAGACTTAGTAGAAGTCTTTAGAGACTATACTGAAAATGGCAGAGTAAACAAGAAGAATACTGCTATCTTAGCAGACTACTTATTAAGTCTCTTAAACGTCTTAAGAGAGTTAAGAGAGAAAATTAGACGCATTGAGAAACCAACAACAAACACGCCTAACCAGCCTATCTAAAACACGCCTATCTAGCCTATCCAAAACACGCCTTACACTACTGCAGCTACTTTTGCTACTATAGCAGGCAACAACAACAATTAACCATGGACGAATATCTAAAATACAACAAAACTAAAGGCTACTAGCCTAAAAGATCGCCAGCCAGTTCTAGTTAGCGAGACCCTAGCTGCATTTGATGCCTTTAAGCTTAGAAACGCCTTCAACAACGCCTTTGCAACAAAAGGAGGTGTATAATCGCCTGTAGTTGCCTCAATTACGATATCCTCTAAGGGAAACAAAATAGTCACAACCACACCAGCTTTTAAAGCAAAATACCTCTTAGAGAATTAGGCTATATAGCAGGATATTACTACCTTCAAGGCTGCCCAACTTATTACGCCTTGGTTTAAGGTTGTTATCCACAAGCTTCCTACAAACCACAGCCTAGAGGTAGTAAAAGAAGAAATTGAAACCTTTAATAAAGGCTTAAAAGTTATTGGCAATCCTTTCTAGCTTACGCCTAAGGATAAAAGAGAAAACTAAAACTTTAGTTCAGCATGCGTGGCCTTTGCAACAGAGGAAGAAGCCCAAAGAGCTATTAGGAGAAAGCTCTATATTTTAGGAGAAAGCCTTTAAGCAGAAAAGCTTAGAGTTATAAGAAAAATAACTCTAGAACAACAATGCGAAAGGTGCTAAGGCTTTAGTCACGACAAGGCTAGGTGCTTAAAAACAGCCTGCCAGCTCTGTAGTGAGCCTCACCACACAAGCCAACACAAGTGTAAGACTTGTTATACTAAAGGAGAGTCTTGTGTCTACACTATATATAAGTGTGCAAACTGCAACTAACCTCACGCAGTAAACAACCTTATCTGCGACTTTATCTTAGCAAGAGCTAGGCCTTAGCTTACGCTAGGTGCTTTTTCCTTTTATTTTTCCTTTTTTCTCCGCAAGCCCTCTTACTACCTATACACTAGGCCACGAGCCTTACCTTTATTTAGATGGTTCCCTCCTTGTAATTAAATAAATCTCAGATAAAACTACGTAGATACTTGTAGGTCCTAAACCTACACGTTTTATATAGCCCTCTAGGCTGAGAAAGGACGTTAAACTACAATAAAAAAAAGGCGTAGAAGAAGAACAAGTAGAAGCATTTAGAGTGCTCTGCACTCTTAGTTAATAAGCTAGATGTTGCTTATCCTAATCAAAGCTCTCTGAAATAGTATGCTCTTCATATAAAATCACGGGCGGGCGCTATTCCCTAGTTAATTGCATGATTTAGGCGCTGCTTTTGTATTTTAGACTAGCGCGTTGCTAGTACGCTCTATACTTTTGTATTTGCTTAAGAGTAGAAAGTTTTATTTACTTATAAAAGCTTGCATAAACTCTTAGTATATTACCAGCTGTGATTTCCACCTAGGTAAGAGATAAATTCATTGCCTTTTCTAAAGTAGGCCAGCTAGCCTACTTTATTAGAGCTTGAAACTTGTTACCTTCTATCTTCTAGATAAGTCTTTTACTTGCTCCATTTCTTTGCAGCGCACTTGCTGCGCTTTAAAGTTACTTACAAAAGTCTTTCAAAGCTTCTCTTGCATTAGGCAGCTTATCTTTTTGTAATAGGTATACAATTATCGTAAGCTCTTCTATTATTTACTTTAAAGCATTAATGTTGTTATTTTTATACAAGAGCGTCTTATTAATCATGACGTTTTAACTTGAAGTAACTTAATTAAGCATTGGAATCTATATTTCAGAGATGTTAAATGCTTTGTATCATACTAGATATCTAATATTTATTTTTCTAAGGTGTCAAAGGTGGTGGTTGTTGTTGTAGTCAAAATGGGGTTTCCAAAAAAGTGAAAAGCAGCTACCCTCTACTAACCAGTCACAAAATTTAAAAAAAAAAAATTGTGTGTAGTTAACGAGATTCGAACGATAGGTGGATAAGTTCTAGGAGGAAAGCTTAGACCACCGAGCGATAATTAGGGTCGAAAGAATTTGCTAAGGTACCAAAAAACGACACTAGTTAAAACGTGTCGAACGGCGATTGCTAGCCTATAGCTAGTAATAGGATTACAGGTGATTGCAATAGAATTGCAACATAATGCAATAGAGGAGGGAAAGGACATGTATGTATCGCAGCAGGAGCCTGCAATACTTTATAAAGCTGCTGCTTCTTACCTACTACTTTTTACCTTTGAAACAGCACCGCATACAAACAAATCGCATACAATACACTATACTGTAATATAGCATGCAACCTCTGCAGCGAGCATCTCCTTATTTTAGGCTCTCTTCTTAAAAAAACATCCTTTGCTACTATCTACCTAGCACCTAATTTAATCTAACTTAAACTGCTTATATAGACACCTAAATTTATTAAGTATCTTAAAACCTAACTACTTAGCTAGATTTCTAAGTTTATAAAAATCTTAAACAAGTCTCTTATTCGCGATATCCTTATATACGAAAAGATTATTAAGCCCTATTTTAGCTAGTTGTAGAAGGAATACACAATCTCTAGGGTATTTACTAATACTAGCGCAGTACTTAAGATGTATTGCTTTAGCATCCCTCTTTTCCTATTTATTGTGTAAGGGCTAAGTACAGAGACTAGAACTTAGCTTAAACAGCTATTACAAGACGTTAAATTAGCAATAAAGAAGAAAAAGGCAGGAAAGAAAAAGTAGGCTTTCTATTGTCACGTTTATAGGTTAGCAAGCAAGGCAATAATACTATTACTACTTTACTTTATCTAGAAGCGCCTAGTAGTAAAGCAATAAGAATAGGCAAGATAAAGCATGTTAAGTTAGGAGGCAAGTCGCGTCTTTGTCTTGCTTTTCTTTGTTTCTGTCCAAACATGCGACACACTAATTGCGTGCTAGTAATGCTAAATAAGGGGGCGTAAGCCTAGATACCTGTTGTTAGCAATAAATCTTTTTTTACTAAAAAGGTGTCTACAAAATGTGTGGTCACATCAAAAGGTTGTCTCAAAAGGCCGAAGCCAAGATATCTAGTATAGCCTGTAGAACTTACCTTAAATTCTCTGCTATTTTTACAAGCCGCTGTCTCTCTATTTAATAGGTGTGCTCTACACCTGTATACGTATGCTATACTCTAATTAGGGTGCAGGTTAGCTGTTTCTGCTTTAACTTTTTTTAATTCTTGTTGTATTATTTTTTAAGCACAAAAATTAGACCATAAAAACTATAAGCGGGTGATAGACTTAAATTATAAAGCTAGGCTACTGCTTTAATAAATTCTAGCTATAGCTTTGTTAGTAGGTTTGCTCTAATTCTTATCCTAATTACTTTTAAGATATGTAAGTTCTTAGCTTGCTCTCTTCGCACTACCATTCAATTTGTGCGTATATGCTTTGTAGTATGCTTTTAATAGTAATCCCTTGTTTATCTGCTTAAATTTAAAATTCTAACTCTTTTTATTCAAGGGTCGTTGCAACGTTACTATTTTAAGTAATTGAATATATGTTAAGCTTATAGCGTGCTCTAAGAAATTCGATAAAGTTCTTGAATGCTTTTATTATCTTGATAAGCATTCTTGCTCACAAATATTGTTAATAAATCTTTCCGCTGTAATTGTCCTTAAGTACTATAATCCAGAGATTTCTGTTTTGCATAATTAGCATGTTAAACAGATCCTATACTATTCTTTAGTATAGTTGAAGTGCTTTTATTCTAATTTATCTTTGGATAACCTGCGATGCATGTGTTATAGCACAGTGCTAATACTTAGCACATGTTATGCATTTTCTTAATATTTGTAGCATTCTTTACTAAGGCTTAGAGTGCTTTACATCTTAGCTGTCCCAATTTTGTATACCGAAGCTTTTAAGTATTATTTTAGGGAATGCTTTTTAAAAAATACTTCAAGCGCTAATTACGTGTTATGCTTATTATAGCAAGGTATAAGTTTGAAAATTTATTTATTTAGTTCAAGTCAGGTTAGTCTTTTTAGAGCTTTGCTAATACAATGCTATTATCAAGCAGTCCTATACAAAGCATTAGATCTATTTCTAAGTACTAGTCTTTAGCTTTCTTTAATTAAGCTTCTAAAAAAATGTGAAGGTTAAAAAAGCCTACAACTAATGCTACTTTAGTAAACACAAAATTCTTAGTTGAAGGTTCTCTTACTTCTGTAAATGCGTTTTTCATTCTGCGCGTTCTATAGCTAGAAATCTTAAATAAAGTAGTTCCTGCTTTAACAGTACATAAGAACATAATTTTTTTACAAGAGCTTTGCTTTTTAACTTCAAATTGTTAACTAAATAAAAGGCTACTTAATTGTCTAGATTAGTATAATTTGTAAGTAGGTAAGCATTAAAATTTATTGTAGGGAAGACCTCTCTCATAGATAGAAATAATGTGAGCATAAGTAAATTGATAAGTAATGCTGAAATGCTTTCTAGCTAGTTAATTCGGCTTAGCTTTTTAATTTAAGCTTGTTAACTAGCTATCTAGCCGTTTTTAGCTAAGCATTTCAAAGCTGACTATAGTACAAGTTCTTAAAAACGTTTAGAATATTGTTTTTCTGCTTGTTCTTGATTACAGGTTTTATAGTAGGTGCTTTTTAAACCCTTATACAAGTAGTAGTAGGCTACTTATTTATTTTTAGGGTATCAAAGGTGGTGGTTGTTGTTGTAGTCAAAATGGGTTTTCCAAAAAAGTGAAAAGCAGCTGCCCTCTACTAATCAGTCGCAAAAGTCAAAAAAAGATTGTGTGTAGTCGACGAAATTCGAACGGTGAGTGGATGAGGTCCACGCGCTAAGCGCTCGGAGCAGAAAAGCTCAGACCACCGGTAGGCTACTTATACATTACTTTGTAGAGGTATATCTCTTTTACAGCTAAACTTCTGTGCTTTTGTTTTTCGAAGTTCTTTTTCTTTATTCTTATTATCACATATACTTACCTTTTGCTAACAGCTTAAGTAGCTTGCTTATAAATAAGCGCTAAGAGGAGTTATTCTGCCTGCTCTAGGCTATTCTAATTTTGCCTAGAGTAAGCACTTTTATAAGCTCCTGCTGCATATATTAGCTTTATTAAAAATAAGCATTAAGTTTACTGCGTCTAGGTAGTCTTGCGTTGCTAGTGTGCTTAAGATCTTACTTATTTTGTATGCTTTTACGCGTTAGTGTAGATACAGCTATTCCTACTACTAACGCTCTGCATTTAGACGTCCTTGCTTCGCTTTAAAGGCGTACAAAGTTTATACTTTCATTTTTTTCTTATTGTAGTTCAACCTCCTTTTTTAGCCTAAAGGGCTATTTAAGACGAGTAAGTTTACGACCTACAAGTATCTACGTAGTATTTTCTAATATATAATTTATAAGGAGAGGTTCGTCTAAATGAAGGTGAGGCTCGTAGCCTAGGGTAGTTTTAATGAGTATCTCTCTTAGTCCTTTGTAAGGAAGTATGTAGAGCTAGTGTGCTAGTCTAGTAATCTCCTTTACTTCTAATATGTTGTAGGCTATGCTAGCTGCTCTCTTGTATTGCTTATATAGATACGCTAAGCAGTTCGGTATAGGGTCGATATGTTAGGTCGGTATATCGAGTTGGTATAGGGATTGCGGTATAGGTAGATAGCTAGGGGTCTAGCTATCAATTCTAATGTGTAGGTCGGTATATTAGGTCGGTATATCGAGTTGGTATAGGGGGAATTCAGTGTAGGTAGATAGCTAGGAGCAAGGTGCTAGGAGCAAGGTGCTAGTCTAGCTATCAATTCTAATGTCTAGGTCGGTATAGGAGGTCGCTATATCGAGTCAGGATGGATTTCGGATGTGTAGGTCGGTATAGGAGGTCGCTCTATCGAGTCGAGGGGATTTCGGATGGTAGATAGCTAGAAAGATAGATCCATTAGTTCACTACGCCAATAAATCTATCTACCTGAGTAAAAAGCCGTTGCTTTGTCGAGTAGAAGTCAAATTGCCTTCAATTGAACTCTAGAATCAGCTTACGCACAAACCACTTGCAGAGTTTTCAACAGATCACCACTCTGTTTCTTTATAACAGCTAGCGCGCACGCTACAATACCTGCACTAGGGAAACAAGTATTAGAATTAGATTTGGGAAGGCGTTTAATATAGTTCAGGCGAGAAAAAGGCAAAGCTAGACCTTTTTTCGCCTCGAAAAGTTAATGTTCGTTGTTTTTAGTGTAATTTTTACCTAAAAAACAACGTGTTCTTCAGGTACTTAACTAGCGCTTATAGCGTTGTAACGCCTAATGCTAACAGAAAGAGCATAGCAGGGGCAAGGACCGTTAAGCTAACAGTTTAGTTAACCTAGTTCTAAAGATGCTAAACGCGTGCTTTTTTAAAAGCCTAACTTGCTAAATCTACTTTACAATCTACAAATTTTGACTTCGGCCTTTTAAGACAACCTATTAATGCAACCACACATTTTTTAGTCGCCTTTTTTGTAAAAAAAGATTTATTGCTAACTGTAATCCTATTGCCAGCTATAAGCTAGCGATCGCCGTTGGACACGTTTCAACGTGTCGTTTTTTGGTACCTTAGCAAATTTTTTCGACCCTGATTATCGCTCGGTGGTCTGAGCTTTCCTCCCAGAACTCATCCACCCACCGTTCGAATCTCCTTGACTACACACAATCTTTTTTTTGACTTTTGCGACTAATTAGTAGAGGGTAGCTGCTTTTCACTTTTTTAGAAACCCCATTTTGACTACAACATCAACCACCACCTTTGACACCTTAAAAATAAATACACTGCTTAACTAGTAATGCTTACTATCTTATGTTAGCTAGCTGCACAGATCACGTGCTCTTATGTCAGCATAGCTTAAATAAGTCATTTGCTAGTAGTAGCGTAGCATGTAGGACAGTGCTCTGCGACACATACTATCTAGTAAGTAGTGCTTATTCTCTAAGGTCAGCTTGATTATGTGCTAACGTCAGCGCTATGCGTGGGGGCATTGATCTGCAACAAGAGTGCCTTATACGCAGAACTAAGGCTTATAGCCACGTAATTATACTCTTCTTAGTACGGGACTGTGAACAGCGCTTATTCTAAGTTAGCAGCGCTGTATCATACGCAAACCTTCTAGCAAGAATTACATAAAATATATGTTGTAGAGCACTGCCCCTATAATCTACGCTAACGCTAGCATGTTACTAAGCTAACCTAAGCTAACCTAAGAGAATAAGCATAACCTGCTAAGCAGTGTAAAATTAGTTGCACTTCTCGTAATGCTTCTTAAGTGAATAATGCTCTCCTATTTATGCCCTCTATTATAACAGAAATTGTTATACATGGTAGATGTTATGAAAGTTATAGCTATTTCAAAATTGGCCTGAGTAATAATAGTCAAACGTTTTTAGCATATGCACGGATACAGTACCTTAGCAATAGCTACCTGGGCGCAACTCCTTGTAGCATAGCCAGCTCTATCTTAGCAATTAGCAGTTTAGCTTTACTAGCAAAAGCGCGTTTAATTCCGCCTTAGTATTTAATCCTAATAAATTAACTTTTCTTTAATAAATCAAAATTATTTTATTAAGCACTATTTATAAACTTTAAGCGTAATATAAGATAACTGAAAGCTAACTCTTGCATGACTTATGCAAAATCCGCGGTTCTATTGTTCTTAGCATGAGCACAGCTATATATATAGTATTCTAAGCAAACTATAAAACATAGCTCTAGTCTTATAAAAGAAGTAGATACTAGCATAGCAGACTAGGTAAAAACTAAATTGTATAAAATAATTTTATAATCTAGAAGGAATGGCTACTCTTAATTATTGCGAGCACTTGTTATCTAAAAGTCACGAAACTAATCACTAGAAGCTATCAAAACTGTTTTAGTACACGGAGAGACTTCGACCACTTAATAAATTTATATTAAATATAAGCTTCTTCTACTAGTAAGCGACGAGCTATACTACTAGATAAAAATCCTTTGATAATTTTTTACTAGTTCTTGGCATTAATAAACAACATATTAAACTTTTAGTAAAATGAATTTTTATTCAGAGCACCTGACTAAAAGAAGCGCGTAGTGTAGCTAAAGACGCAGGTTTAAACTTTAACTTTAAGCCGCTAATCCTGCTTACACAATTTAGCCTAGGCTAGTAAATGGGTTAAGGGTACCCACGCTTGGGTATAGGTAAGGTTGAGGTTATTATTAGCGTGGGTTGTAGTTAGGTAATCTACGGTGTTATAAACAGGGGTTAATTAGTGCTTACTCAGCTAAAGTAATCTTATTACAGCTAATTATTAGATAACTTCTCTCTATAACTACGTAGGTTACTTAACTCCAACTTGCTCTAATAATTACACTTATTTAACTATAACTACAGGTTAGTACGACTTAACTATAACTACACGTCTGCGTGACCTAACCTAATTACAACTACTAGTCCGTGCGACCCTAACCTAACCTCTACATATTTTTGATGTGAAAAGATTAAATTAAAGTCTAGATTAGATTGTTGTCTAACGTAAGCTAAGCTCACCTCAGCCTAACTTTTACCTATTTACTAGCGTAATCTAGCCTAATAAACTCTATTCAATAATTAGCTTAGGTGAGCACTGGCTAACGCTTACTAGTTAGTAGCCCTTTTTACTAGCACATTAATCTTTTTAAAATTCGACTAAAAATGCCGTTTTTCACTATTTTTCTTAACGAAATCTATTTTTTTATTGTAGTTTAACGTCCTTTCTCAGCCTAGAGGGCTATATAAGACGTGTAGGTTTAGGACCTACAAGTATCTACGTAGTTTTTATCTGAGATTGATTTAATTACCAGGAGGGGGCCATCTAAATGAAGGTGAGGCTCGTGGCCTAACGAAATCTATTTAATCTGCTTTGGAACATCTATTGTCTAAATCAGCAACATTGTTTACTACTTTAATAAATCCTACACATTTCTCTGCTTAGATATGAAGTGTAAGCTATATTTACTTTAAATCTAAGCATATATAAGTTTTTGTACTAACTTTTACTACTGTGGTCTCTACTCTCTTCCTCGCTCTAAGCGCGTTGTCTTTTATATCCGCCTATAACCCTAACCACGTTAAGGCTATTAAGCGCGTCAAGGATCTTAAGCGCTCATCGCCGCCACAGAGTGTTAATATTCAGAAGCGCTAGAACTGTGGTAGATGTTTTGTAAATGGTTGTCCTTTAGAGCACGACTGCTGCCATTGCCGCTGGTGCCATTATACTCACAGTAAGGATCTGTAGGTGTAGAATTTTGAGTTTGTAATTGCTAACCGGTTTATAAGAGTGTCCATAAGCACAATAGTAATTAAGTTGAGGGTAGGTAAGTTCTTTGCAGTCCATATTATAAGATAAGATTCATAACGTGGTTCACAAGCGAATCGGACACCTAAGCGAATTGGATACGCTCCACTAGCGCGTCAATATTAATACGTTATAACGCACTTTTATTACAGCTACTAAACTATTACAATATACTAAGTTAACTATTAGAATCGCCGCTATTCCTTGCACTATCTATCTGAACTGCGTAGGTACGAGCCTTGTGTCTAACCTATTTGCAACGCCCGCATTGCCTCTCTCCTCGCACCCTCTTTAACGCACTCTCCCTATTACTACAACTACTACCTGCCTGTTTAGCTAATACTTCTTGCACCTCGCCTACATTAAGAGTCTCCTCTATTTGTACGTATCGTCGCTTACAGCTCTCACGCTTATTTAATTCATCTAGAGCCTTTTAAAAGCTACTTATTTTCTTAATTATAAGCGTTATTGTATGTGCTATTTGCTAGGCCCCTTTACTTAACTGCGCAACCTGCGCGTTAAGTAAATTTGTAAAAAATCTACAACAGTATCTTCCTCTCTGTTAAATAAGAGTAATTTAAGCCTTAACTTTACGCGCGTTGTGTAGTGTCTGTGCCTCCTAGGTGTCTACTTGTTGTAGTGATTATTTTAGCATCTACACTACAACATTAAGCTTTAATAGCACAGCCTATAGGTTATGTAGGACTGGACTAGCGCCTCTAAAGCTAGCTTTTTATGATAGACTGCTTAAAAGTAGCCTTAAAGGCTGGCAGGAAAGTCTCTTTGCTAATATAGTTAGTGTAGTTACGTGCTAAGCCTAAAACAGCGTCGCTATACTTGCGCTTTAACAGCAAGAAGCAGGTGACATTAAGAGGCTGTAATAGGTAAAACAAGTGCGCAGGTATATACAAAAAACATTATTCTTCTTTTTGCAAATATTTACAATTCAACTAAACAGTAGCTCTTATAGCTGTTGGTAATAAGTAGTTAATACCTACCCATAGTATGCCTCTTTGTATAGGTATTGAAGTGCTCTGACTAGGCAAAAGCAAGCTAGTTATTTATCTAGCTATTAGAACTAACTTTAAGCACCTAGTTAGCAGGCAGGCTCTTAGACTAGATGTTAATAAGCACCTTGCCTGTAAAGACAACAAAGAGTAGTGAATAGTAACCTAACGCGCCTACGCCTTAGATTACTGTAGCCTACTTACAGTTACCTAGCTAGACGCGTTTCTTTTTGCTAGATCTCTTTAAGCCTATAATAACTCACTGTAATTAAATCTTACTTATTATAAACCTAGTTTTATTAAAGTTGTAGATATTGCTGTCTACTATCCCCTACTTCTCCTTTGTCGCCTGAACTAGATTGAACTAGCGCTAGATAGCCGCTAGGTCCTCGCAGGCGGCTTGCTAGTGATTATAGGGACGACTCTAGCGTGTACAGAGCTTAGAAATCCTATTAACAAGGTTGTTAATCTAGTTCTTGCTAATAGGGTTACTACTATGCTTATATAATAGTTTATTAGCTATTACTTGAACGTTAGCCTTTGTAGGCGCAAATCCTCGCGTAGACTCTTTAAGAATACGCTTGACTATAGCCTCCTCTTCTAGCTTATTGAGTCACTTTGAGTTCACTTTACAGTCGCGCTAAGAGGGCTTTCTAGCGCGTTAGTTAGACAGAGTACTTCAAGGCATGCTATAGATAGAGACAGTACGTCTTTAGCGTTAAACATATTGCGATTAGATATTAAAAAGAGCAAGCTAAAGATTTGATTCAAAATAAGTTAATAGATAATTGCATTATTGAAACATAACGCGTTGTAGTGTCGACGTCGACGCGCTAGTAGGGCGTGTCCTATTTGCTTAGGTGTCCGATTCGCTTGTGAACCACGTTAACTAACTATTTTCATTTTTTAAGGTGTCAAAAGTGGTGGTTGTTGTGGTCAAAAAGGGTTCCAAAAAAGTGAAAGCAGTTACCCTCTACTAATCAATCGCAGAAGTCAAAAAAAAGTTTGTATGTTGTCAACGAGATGAGAACGGTAGGTGAATATATTCTGGGAGAAAAGCTTAGACCACCGAGCGATAATCAGGGTCAAAAAAATTTGTAGCAAAAAATCTTGTTGCAATAATAAGCGCAGCTTAGAGAGCTGTTGTTAATAACGTAATAACAGCGCTAAGGATAAGCGTCGCGCGTGCTAAAGCCTGTTTAATACTAAGATTTAGCAAGCAGCTAATCTTTAAGATTATAAGAGTTAGTTGTCTCTACTTGTTAATCTGTTTGTTCACTGCAAGACATCTAGTAGCTCTACTCAAAGGCTAACTACCTTACCTGCTAAATCAAGTCTGCTGTTAAATCCTTGCTTGAATTTTAATTGATATAAGGGCCTGACTAAGCAATTAGGCTAGCGCAAGGGCAAGGCTCCTTAAGAGCTAAAGTAAAAGTTACAGCGGCTTACTGCTTAAGCAGCAAGGCGTTAACAGTAATATAGCAATAGCAATAAGCTATATACTCCTATTAAGCCGTCTACTAGGCGCAACGCGCCTTTATTAACTTAAAAGAAGGCGCCTAGCAGCTCTTTGAAGATTGCTGATTTTTTATATCTTTGTGTTCCGCTGTGTAAGCGCTATATAAAGAAGATACTAGATAGTTTGTATACTAGATATTGCTTTAATTGCGTTAAGACTAGCATTGAGAGCAGCTTACGCTGTATCAGTTGCTTATCTTACACCTGCTACACAGTTAATACTAATCTTGCCAATCAATTTATAGCTATATATAGAGAAAAGAGGTAAGTTTTTAATCTATCAAGCTTCTTGCTTAGCTTGCTAACTAGTTTTTAGGGATAGAATAATAATAAAATATACTATGCTTTAAAAGCTTAACTGCTTGGAAATATTATTTCCCGCAGCAAAGAGATTAATAGCGGCGTTACGTTTACTGAAAAGTCTTTTGCATAGAAGCCTCTTGCCAATAATTGCTGCGTTTAAGGGATGTCGTATTGCGGTTTTGCTGCTTAGCTCCTACTACCTGCTCCTGCTCCCACCTTCGCTTCTGTAAGCGCCTTTAATCTAAGATATAATACTAAGAGTTATTTGCGCTTAATACAGCCTGCTTAATAGCCCCGACAGCTAGCTTATTATTTGCAGCAGCAGCAACAGTAGTAATAGTAATATAAGTAGCCTTAGTAGCAACTTGCTTAAAGGTTGCTGCTTTAAGAGAAGCTTGCTTATAGAATGTCGCCTCTTTTTACCTTATATACTTGCGCTCTTGTTCGTCGTCCTAATTGCTATACAACCTATTTATATAGGCGCGAGTATTGCGCTAGGGTAAGGAGGCAATTATCCTACAACTCTATATACAGGATTGATAGGTTAGATTCGCGCTGCTATGCTACTTATCTCTAGACCCTTGCTGCTTAGGCTAGATTAGCACAAGTTAATCTTGAGCTAGCTAAAGCTAAGAAAGCTAAGCATAATCTAATAATAGAGTCTAGCGAGTATAAGGACTCTAATGCTTATTAGTAAGGATGTTTCTAGTTCTAGTTGAATTGTCTAGTCTAGCTTATGTTCTCCCGCTCTTGGCAAGCAATTAAGATTAGACTTAGCCTAGTATACATATATTACTACTTAATATAAATTCTTTGCTTGTTGATTATTGTGGCCTTTAATTAAGTGCTTAACTAGCTAAAGGTTAAGCCACTGCTTAATCTTCTCAAACTGTTGTTAAGTAAGCGACTTAGTTAGTCTATCAGCTAGCATAATTGCTGTTTCTAGGTACTTAACCTAAAATAATTCTTTAGCAAATTCCTGCTGTAGCAACATATTTTGTATATTCACATATCTTAATTAAGTGCTAATCTACTTATTCTTTCTAACTACAAGCCTAGTTTTTTGTTAGTTTTTTTTTTTTTTTTTAATTCTAGTTTAACGTCCTTTCTCAGCCTAAAAGGCTATATAAGACGTGTAGGTTTAGGACCCACAAGTAGCTACGTAGTGTTTTCTAATGTTTTATTTACAAGGAGGGGTTTATCTAAATGAAAGTGAGGCTCGTAGCCTAGGGTAGTTTTAATGAGTAGCTTTCTCAGTCCTTTGTCAGGCTTAAAGCCTAGAGTAGTTTTAACGAGTATCTCTCTCAGTCCTTTGTTTTATAGAAGGTATATAGAGCTAGTATGCTAGTCTAGTTATCTCCTTTACTTCTTCTTTATTATTGTTGTAGGCTATGCTAGCTGCTCTCTTGTATTGCTTGTATGGGTACGCTAAGCAGTTCGGTATAGGGTCGATATATTAGGTCGGTATATCGAGTTGGTATAGGGGATTTCGGTGTAGGTAGATAGCTAGGAGCACTAGCTATCAGTTCTAATGTGTAGGTCGGTATAGGAGGTCGGTATATCAAGTCGGTATGGGGATTTCGAGTAATAGATAGCTAGGTAGATGAATCTATTGGTTCACTACGCCAATAAATCTATCTACCTAAGTAGAAAGCCGTTGCTTTGTCGAGTAGGAGTCGAATGGCCTTCGATCGAACTCCAAAATCAGCTTACGCACAGACCACTTGCAGAGTTTTCAACAGTTAACCACTCTGTTTTTCTGCAAACAGCCAGCGCGCGCGCTACAACACCTGCACTAAGAAAACAGGTGCTGGAAACTGATTTTGGGAAGGCGTTTAAGATAGTTGAGACGAGAAAAAGGCTACGCCAGACCTTTTTCTCGCCTCGAAAAGTTGGTGTTCGATGTTAGCAAAGCCTTTAATTACTAGCATAATATTGTTTAGTGTCTTTAACTAGAAATTATAATTGTACAGCTTGCCTAAGTAATCTTCCTTAATAATTAGTGCCTATTTCTTAAGCAGTTAACCTATTAGAAAATTGGATAAATCCTATAAGATCCTATAAAAGGTTGTAGTAATCTTTCCCTTAGTCGCCGCAAGATCACTTGCGAGGCATAAGCTGTTGCGCAGTAATTGCATTCTAATAGCTTTTTGCTAGTAATCTTAACGTTCTGCGCTAAGCAGACTAAGGCTTTATTAGCTTGTTGTCCTAGATAACCTAATTGTTGGTGCTAAAGGTCCTTATCACTAGTGCGCAACTTTAGTATCCTTAATTGCGCTACGGCGTTCACAAGCGGTAGTAGTTAAGTAGAATAACAAGAGACTTGCTTATATTAAACAAATAAGAGATTAAAATAACACTTAAGGTTAATTAAGACAACGTTCTTATTAGGCGTACTAAATCGCATAGTGTAATTATATCCTAAATACTAAATGCCTAACTAATTGAGCCGCTCTTCTAACACAATATTAGTATAGAAACCTAGTACAAGCTTAACGTTGGTGAGTAATAGATTAGCTGTCTTAGGGCCTACATCGCTATGCAGGACGTTCTTAAGCAGCCTGTTTTCTACCCTAGCAACTAGGATAGATTAAGTGCCCGCCAAAATAGTCTTGTCCTTAGTGCATTCGCTAAAGGTGCCTAGTACTAGGTAATCTATAGTATTAACTAAGTGGACTGCTGCTCCACCATCTAGGATCGTACAAAGAGATAGAGTATAAGGAGTACAGGCTATACTAAAGATATTTAGCCCAATCTTATTTATAAAGTTATTTGGGTTGATTAGTGCTGAAACTAATAAGCTAGAGTAGGATCTACTTAGTTTATTAGTAGCTAATCCGCTATTGCTAGCCTTCAAGCGTTCCTTCTTAATCTAAGTGCGCAGGGATGCCTAAGTGTTGCTGTTCCATCGCTTAACAATCTTCTTCTTCTTATTATCTAACAGTTTAATTAGTATATTGCTAGTAGGGCATAATCTAGTAACTACAGTTTAAAGTTAATAGCAGTTGCGCAGTGTCTAGGAATGCTTGCCTATAAGCCCTTTACTAGCCTTGTAGGGGCAAGGGTGTAGTTGTTTACCGCCCTTGTTAGACTTTAAGTTGTTAGCGCTAGTAGATTGTTAAGCTACTGCTAATTTAGATCTAGTTTAGAACACTGCGTGTCCTTTTCCTTTTAAGAAACTTATTAACTAATCCTGAAACAAAACACTAAAGATCTTTCCTAGATTATTAAGAGTTAACTAAGCTTTTCTAAGCGCTATTGCTTGCGCTAGCTTATTGCGCTTCTCGCGCGACTAGTCTAGTGCGACCTTAGTGCCTAAGGCGTCTAAAAAATTAGTAATCGCCAACAGCCTAACAACCTTAGGGAGCGAGTAGATCGTCGCTCGTCGATATAGGTACTGCTACTTAGTAAACCATCGCTTAGGACCTATTCGTCCCTAGCGAGCCTTATCTAGGTAGGATTAGTACTGCGCCCTAATCAAATACTGTGTATTCTAATTAGTAGGTGTGAGATCCTCCTTTAGGATCTTTAATAAGTCTTAAAGGCTTGTGAGGTTTCAAGTAATTATGCTTATTAAAGCGTTTAAGAGCAGGTCTAGATAGATAGTCTTACTAATCTAATCTTTAACGTTTGTGATCTTAGCGATCTTCCTTGTCTATTAAGCTGCCTATACTTTTTACCTATTAACTAGCTTGTTGTAATTATCCTTCTTGTATTTAGTATTAAGGACTTAAGCCTTATATTTGCGTTAAGCTATCTTATAATTCTCTTGTTCTTGTGCGCCTGCGTTAGGTGGTGGAGTAACTAGTCGCTTGATATCCTTAGGTAGTTCAGGATACTGTAGCTCCTAGTAGTCAATTAAGAGCACGTCTGGGAGATCAGGATCAACCTAATCCTAGATGCCCTTCTCTAAGCAGTGCAGTCTTAAAAGAGCAAACTAGGTTAGCTAGTCTAATTAGGCCTTTAAGATCACCCCCAAGGCAACAAGCAGTATGTTAGTTAGGTCTATATTAGTAAGATGCTTATGTAGGATTACAACGTGGGTTATCGTTAGAGTGCGATAGATTAATCAGTTAGTTAGCAGGTAGCTATGTCAACGGTGACAGTAGCTGTAGGTTGGAGGATAGGTCAGAAAGAGGTTAATCGTATAATCAATAAGTAAGAGAGGTACAGCAGCAGCAGCAATCTGCCGGCTAGTGCTGTAGGAGATAAAAAGAGCAGAGTAAAAACTAATTAAACAAATAATCTTCTAGCTTGCTAATTGAGCAGTAGGAATCAATACTACAATTAAGCGGCCGGGCTCATAACTGTAGGAGCTGAGAAGGAGTAATTGAATGATCAGGTGGAGGGGAATAAGTATATTAATCAACTAAGTGCTACAACAAAGTGTCTAATAACTACCAAAAAGACTTCGGACGATCTGGCTCGTTTATATGCGCGTTACTAGCGCCATCACGTGATATCCCACTAGGATCACCTGATAACCCGGGTGATCCGGATGTCAAGGAGAGATCCGGACTGATCCGCAGGTCAGTACTCCAACATTAAAGTAGAGGTAAAAGTGTAACAATTAACTAGCGCCTTTAAAGTAATTCTATTGCTGCTTAAAATCTTTTTAAATTTAGCCTACTTCTTAACTAAGTTATTCTAACTTAAAGGCTCCTCTTAGTGACTTTAAACAGGAGCTACTCTTTTTCTAAATCTAAGTCCTTATTTAAGCTTCTCTTGCTAAGTTTATTATCTTTCTTTTTCTTAGAGTTAGAGGACTTAACTAAAGCCTTTTTAGAGGATTTCTTATTCTCTATATAATATGTAGATAGATAGCCATTCTGTTTGTAGTTAAAACAACGTCTTTCTTTGTACAACTATTCTAACTTCTAGTTACTAAACTGTTAAGGTTTAGCAGTCCTTCCTGTGTATTCTGTCCCTTCTATCTAGTCTCCTTTTAAAGAAGAAGGAGGAGGAGAAGTTCTTTTAGATTTATACTCCTTAGGCTTGTTGTCTCTGCCTTTAGAGTACTCCTCTATTCTATATAGATAGTCAGCAATCTCTATTGCCTTGTTTTGTAGACTGTCCAAATCCTTATAAGTAATACCTACAAGTTTGTCCTAAAGTTTCTAAATAAGACTTGTTTAGAAAAGCATTATTGTTGTATTCTGGTCTAAGCTACTATTAGATAATAATAGTTGCTTCTAGAATTCTATAATGTATTTTTAAATGCTTTTCTTGTCTTAGCTTATAGACTAGAGCTTGTTCTTAGCTCTCTCTGCACTATAAGAATTGCCAAACATTTAATCAAAGAAGTTTAATAACTTATTAAAGTTCTATAAATTAAAAATCCCTAATGAGTTAAAGAAAAGCAGGGTAAGAGTACAACTAAGCCTTTTAGTTAGCTAAAGGCGTAATCGCAAGTCCTTTAATCCGTGTTAAAGTCTTTCTTGTTATTTTCTACCTTAGCAGTAAATTGTTGACAAAAGATTTAGTACATCTTTCTATTTCTGTTAAAGGTATCAGGATCTAGTTGTTTAAAACGCCCAAGCGTTTGAGCTTGTTAATTCCCTAGGGTAGCTAATAGGGCAGGTAACTAAGGTGGTAGTTATTCTATCCTAAGCTCTCTTCCTTGTTGTAATGTGCCTATAGCCTCCTAAGCTTGGAAGGCTTCCTATATCCTCGTAGAAGCAGCTATCTTATTTAGGCCACCCGCTCTACAAAGACCTTCTAATGTAGTCTCTACTTTAGGTCTACTAACACTATCTTAGTGTAGTTCTGCTATCTTTACAACTAAAAAAGCTGCTGAGAGTTCTGCTATTGTATTTATAGGTACTCGCTAGTACTCTATTTTTTGTTAGCAGGGATTGTTGTAGGTGCTACTTTGCTTAGTAGCATTATCCTTTCGTGTAGGGGCTACTACGCTTAGTAGGCTTATACTTTTTGTGTAGGGGCTACTATGCTTAGTAGGCTTATCCAACGAATTTAAACGCCTTAGGGACATATACAACTAAGTATCCCTTACTGTTAATTCTTCAGTGGATTTAAACAGTCAACTAACTAACCAGCAGTTTGATTGATTAGGATCCCGGGCGTAGATATAGCTCTAGCAGGCTTTCAAGTACGACTTAGCCACGTAAGTAGATAAAGAAGGATCTCATTTAATCGTAAGGGTGCGTTAGATTGACAAAGGTGCAAGGGAAACAGTGAATAAATTAGATATTAAACTATAGAGGGACTACGTAAAGGTTTTTATATCCAAACCGGATAGTAAGGACAAACTAAGGTTATCGGAGGTTTGCTGGGTCAGCTGACATTTAGCGTAACTAGTGCAGCTGGTAGTTAGCTTGCTAGTGCTGAGATAAGAAAAGCTACCGAAAGCTAGCGCAAATAGTGCGGCTGATAGTTAGCTGCTAGTGCTGAGGTAAATAGTTAGCTGCTAGTGCTGAGGTAAGAAAGCCAACGAAGGCTACAGGTCGAGTACTAGGGAACATCAAGGCTTTAGCCCTTTACACTTCTAATTAAGGTGTACAGTTTGTAAGCTACTTTTAGACTTAGCTTTGTAAGCTACTAGAGATTAAGCGACGTTTATCTTCTAGATATTATTCTAAAACTAATAGCTCTATAGAATGAATAAACTCTATAGTGTAGGCCTACTAATAAGCCTTCTGCGATTGGGATTAAACAAACTAGAAAGGTAATCTAAAGATAGCCAAGATTGTAATTATAGCAAAGTAAGCATAATTTACTCGAATGTTTTTTTTCTTGTAATCTAGATATGAGGTAGATCCTCTTTAAATAGCAGTAAAACAAAGACCTTAGAATGAACTTTAAGGAAGGAGAATACAGAAAGACTACTAGAAAGTAGAAAGTATAGCTAACAAACTCTAGCAAAGTATTAAGTTAGCTTAAGCTACAATAGCAGAATCTTTATAGGAACAAGATTAACTAGTAAACAAAAAAAGAAAACAGTTACCTTAGCTTAGTATAAGTAGTAAAGTTTAGTTAAAGCTAGGAGACTACTATAAAACAAAAAGACTTAGCTAAAAACTTAATTAGAAGAATCAAACGTACACTGTACTTAAAATTGTTAAAATAAACGCTATAAGGCCAAATACTCTTATAAGATAATATTTAGTATTTAAAATTAATAACTTTTAATTAGCCTCCTTAGATCCTTTACTAAGCTTAAAACTAGACTACAGCAAACCTCTACTAATTAAAGTAGATAGCAAAGAATAGTACTTAGTAGAGCGCCTATTAGAGAAAAGAAGCACCGAAAGAAGAAAAGAATATCTAGTTCAATAGGTAAAATACCTAGAACTAACTTACGAACTAGCTTTAAACTTAGAAGATATAGAGGCATTACAGGACTAGAAAGACTCTAGGACCTTTATTAAGGAGGGGGGTACTATAAAGAGCTAAATCCCTAACGTCTTTGGTACTTAGCAAGATGCCTTGTTTTGCTATCTTACAGATTCCGGGTGTCCGTGCGCACCTGGAATCTGTAGGCTTAGCGCGCACGGCTCTTCTACCTTGCTCGGCCTTTCTATCCTACTCGCCCCTCCTAGTCCTTCCTAGCCTGCTCGGCCTTTCTTTTTAACTTTGCGTGATTTTCTCTTGCTATCTTAGCAGTCGCTGCGTAGTTACTTGTACGTAATAACTAGCGCCAAGCTTAGGCCTTACAGGGAGGTAGATAAACTCGCTGCGCAACCTCTGTAGTTCTTTATTTAATTTATTACTATTACCTTGCACTTTTAGTCGATCCAACGCACCCTTACAAAGGCCCTTATAGAATGCTAGAGTAATTGCTTTTATAATCTTAGCAGTTTAAGTAAATTGTCGCGATGCAGTTAAGCATTTCCTTTTAGCTTATACTTAGTAAGCAAAGCTGCTATAACTACGTAATTCAAAGTCTTGTAGCTTGTTTAGTTATTTTAGGTTGCTTACGAACCTAGCAGGTAGGTATTATAAAAGTCGCTTTATTATAGATTTATATAATCCGCCATTAATGCGTAATACTACCTATACTTCTACTCTTTAGTTAATTGTTAGGATCTTTGGTTACGTCTTTATGCCTATGCCCGCTACTTAGCTTACGCAGTAAAAAATTACAATTTCTAAACTAATTTAAGTTTTTACTAGCAATCTAAGCACTATATCTTGTAAATAGAAGTTTAGCTTATAATTAATTACCCTATCTACTGTTTGTTGCCTAAGATCTTAACTCGTAAGATAATTTACGCCCTGCTATTCTACTTACCTAAGCAGGTATTCTATTTCAATTAGCTAGCGCGTTAGAGTCTATAGGCATAGACTATTAGACTGGTAAAAAAGGTAGTCTATATCTAGATATTAATAATTTCATTCCTTTAAATAGTTGTACTGCTGTTTAACTATTAATAACCTTGCGATTAATTATGTTGTCGCTCCATAAGGTATCTAATTTAGGAGTAATTTCTAGGGTAGCAAGACTAATAATCTACTGCTAATCTAAGCGAATTACTAATAGCGCACTAGCCTCGTGCTTTATTCGCTTAGCTTATTCTATTCTACTTTTATCTTTAGTAGGTAGGCTTTCTTGACTACTTTAGATAGTAGATAAATTATTTTTAAGGTTTTTAGTAGTTAGCTGCGTATTCTAATCTACTCTTCTTTAAACAGGCGAGAGGACCTCTAAGTTGTCTTTAGGATTAACTAGCTTACCTTTTTAAAGGATCTCTATAGTATTAATTGCTTAATTCTTTAGTAGCTCTTCCTTACAATTTTTTTTACAAAAGAACTATTTATAAAAAGTTATATTACAGGTAGTAATTACTTAATTAAGTGTTAGCACCTTTATATAGTATATATTAAAGGCTTATTAACTAACTTAGTAACTAATATAGCGGCGAGGATTAACCTTAAATTCTTAATAATTATGCCTAGCTGCTTTATCTTTGTTTAAAGATAGGCTCGGCAGCTATAGGCATATATTCTACTCTAGTCTAGGCGTAAATTAGCAGTCTAATATCTAATCTTAGTTAGATAATAGTATTAGAAATATTTCCTAAACTATTCTTTAAGCACCTAGTTAAGGATTTAATAGCTATGAATCTTAGTAGGACTTATGCTGTGTAGGTAAGCCGCCGCATCTATAATTACTAGCTAAAGCTTAGCCAGTAGATGAGCGTTTGTGTGTATCTTGATAGCCTCCGTAATTAGCTCTTAGCTAGCTCTCTCCGCTGAGCTGTTAGGCTTAGAAGTACATAGCGGTAGCGTTTTAATTACAATCCCTTTCTCTATTGCCTATTTCTTATATCTTAATTGCCCTCCCTAAAGCTGTGTAGCAGTATTATTATCTTAATAGATTTCTACGATCTTCTGCTAATATTTCCTCTCAATCCTAGTAGTGAAGCCTTTAATTTCTAGAATAATATGATTTAGTCTCTTTAACTAGATATTATAATTATATAGCTTGCCTAAGAAGTCTTTTTTAATAATTAGTGCCTATTTCTTAAATAGTTAGCCAACTTAGAAGTTAAATAACTTCTATAAGATTTTATAAAAAGGTTATAATAATTGTCGCATATATCAGCCACGTGCCTCAGCCACAAGGCTCTAAGCCTAAGCGTTAGAGCCTGCGCGGGCCTGCGCGGCACGCGCAGCACTAAGCAACCAAGGCTTACAACCTTTACACTAAGGCTTAGAGACTTTACACTAAGGCTTAAAAATTATACGCTAAGCTTAGATATTACATCTAAGCTCTACAAAAATCATACCATGCTTAGAAGTATTCTCTCTAACTCTCTAACTATTATTATAAACTACAGTACTTCCTTTGTATTTATAGAGCGTCTTAGACACAGGCAGAAAGACAGAATGAACTATCTAGTTCTCTTAAACTACTATGACTAGCTCCTTATTCTTTATAGTTATAAGCCTAGCGCTTTAAATTGCAGTTTAGATTCTCCCTACGCATCCCAGAGTACGCTAGCAGTAGTTTAGACCCTCTAATTTGTTTAAACACACCCTTTAACCGACTAACTAATCGCACGCACTACTATAGCGAGCGACTCTCTATAAAATACTCACTCGGCACGCCTTATAGGGTACGCAAGCTAGACTTACTAGTACACCTAGCTAAAGTTTAACACTAAATCTAAAGTAGTCTGGGAATATGTTAACCTTGAGGCTATTGTAACTGTTAATATATTAACAAGGCCGCCTCTAAGGCCCTTAGCGCCTACAAAGAACTCCTCTAAAGAAAAGCTTAAAGCCTACAACAGAAAGCTTAATAAATATCACGCAAGGCATGCAAACTAGGTAGCAAACGCGCGCGCACTGCAGCATATTTAGGACTAGGTCTACGCAACTATTAATAAGCAGTTACTAGCTCTAATTATAATATGACTTGCAGATAGACTAAGCTAGACTCTTAATAAGCTTGTTAAACAACTGCAGCTTAAACTAGCGCTAACAGACGCTGTTAACTGAATAGTAACACGCTAGGATTACCGTGCGAGCCTCAAAAAGGCAAAGCTTGGTACTATAGAATTACGAGCTTGGTACAACAAATAGCAAACAAACCGACTAAAAGCCGAGGGGCTAAAGATCCCTAAGGTGGACGGCGCGCTTGCCGTATTTGACTTTCTAGACGCAGTAGGAGCTAAATACGCACCTGAATAGGCTAGCACTACTAAGACGCTCTATAAATACAAAGGAAATACTATAGTCCGTAACGACGGTTGTAGAGCTCGGAGGGATGCCTCCAAGCACAGTAAGAGTTTTGTAGAGCTTAGATCTAATATCTAAGCTTAGCGTAAAATCTCTAAGCTTTAGCGTAAAGTCTCTAAGCCTTAGTGTAAAGGCTGTAACCTGCACGGACGCGCAATGCACATGGACGCGCAATGCACACCCCACCAACATCAACACCCCAACTTCGACGCGCCATAACTCCACCAATATGGACCCGATTCAGGAAGCAATCGCAGAAATTGAATCGCGCGAGCCAGGCGCATCTTTCTCATATTCTCAAATTGCAAAAAAGCATAGTGTTGTACGCACAACGCTCATGAGGAGGCACCAGGCCAAATGCCAGCCACGCAACGTCGCCCACCTTTCTCTCCACCCACAACGAGAAAAAGAGCTTGTACAATATATTAAATCCCTTACTAAGAGGCGTACACTACCTTCGCGTCTAATAATACGCCATCTTGCGTTATCCTTGCTTAGTAGAGACGTTTTAGAACGCTAGGTTTCTAGGTTCCTCTGCAGGAACTCCTCTTATCTTATCTCTTGCTAGCAGAGGCCTATAGACTAGAAGCGTTACAAGGCTAATTTAGCAACTAAGTATAGGTTGTACTTTGAGCTGTTACACAATAAGATAAAGGAGTACAATATACAGCCCTCTCACATCTTTAATATAGATAAAAAGGGCTTCTTACTTGGAATCCTTAGAAGGTCAAAAAGGATCTTTAGTAAGAGGCAATATGAAAGAGGAGGAGTTATTTCAAGCCTACAGGATGGCTTAAGAGAGTAGATTACAGCCCTAGCCTGTATCTGTTCAGATGGTACACCTCTTTCTCCATCTCTTATCTTTTAGTCGAACGCTGGAGCTCTAAAATCAGCCTAGGTAGAGGCAATTAATCTAAACAAGCACTCAGTCTTTATTACATCATTACCCTCTAGATAGACTAACAACAATATAGGCCTAGCTTGGCTTAAAGAGGTCTTTGAAAGAGAGACTGTACGCTACGCTCGAACTAGGTACCAGTTACTTATTGTTAATGGCCACTCATCTTATGTAACTATGGATTTTCTGGATTATTGCAACAGCTATAGGATTCTAAATGCTATATATCCTCCTCATTCAACCCATAGGCTTCAGCCTCTTAACATTAGGATGTTTAGGCCTCTAGCGTCAGCTTACTTAAAGGAGTTGTCAAACTTCCTCTATTAGAGCTATAGAATCCTTCCTCTAGCAAAAGGAGACTTCTTTAAGCTCTTTTAGAGGGCTTAGGGTACAGCTTTTAGAAAGGAGACTATTATAAGCTCCTTTAAGGCAACTAGCATTAACCCACTAAATGCTAAGGTTATTCTCTAAAAGTTCTAACAAGAGGCCTCTAGTTTAGATGAAAGCTCTTCTTCTGTTCTTAGTAGAGATAATTAGCTTAAAATTAAGTCTATTATACGCCAGGAGGTGAAGGATTTTAATAATAAGGAGGTGAAAAAGCTTCGCTGAAGCCTCTATCACCTCTCAGCTTAAAATAGTATACTCAGAGGAGAAAACCAGGGCTTAAGGGGGGCTCTAAAGATCAAAAAGAGACACTAAAAGAAGAGCTACACGCTTCAACTTAATAGGCCTAAAGAGTACTATAGAGGAGCTGTCTTTTAGTCTCCTAAGAAGGTTCGCCAAGCCAAGGAGGATGAGATAGAACGACAACAAGAACAACAGCAATTACAACTCTAGAAGGCTAAGAGATCTAAGTTGAAGAGGCAAGCTTAATTGTACAAGCTTTAAATAGCCTAGGAGAAGCGTGTTAAGAGAGAGAGGCTCAAGGAGGTGAGAGAGAAGGAGAAAGCCGCCAAGGTGGCTTAAAAGGAGGCTCAAAAGGCAGCCCGTGAGGCTGAAAAAGCTATACAATTATCCTAAAAGGGTAAGCGCAAAGCCTCACAAGGCTCCTCTTAAAAGCAGAAGCGTTAGAAACGTGTTGTTGTTAATTTATCTCATGTACAAGCTGAGGTGGCTGCACTGGCCGTCCCAACTCGGACCACCCGCCACGGCCGCACCACCAAGCTACCAAGTAAATACAAGTAGCCTATCATGATCGCAATGCTATAGTTACTACAACACTATGAAATCTCGTGATAATAGCGACTGTGGGTGGCTGTACAGCCTCATCTATAACAATGGAAATTTTGGTGGGGTGTGCATTGCGCGTCCGTGCAGGTTAAGCCTCGGTCGCTTGGCGCTGCGCGTGCCGCGCAGGCCCGCGCAAGCTCTAACGCTTAGGCCTAGAGCCTCGTGGCTAAGGCGCGTGGCTAATATATGCGACAATAGTCTTGCCTTTAGTTAATATAAGATTATTTGCGAGGTATAAGCTGTTGCGTAGTAACTGCATTCTAATCGCTTCTTGCTAGTAATCATAACGTTTAGTGCTAAGCGGACTAAGGCTTTAATAGCTTGTTGTCCTAGGTAACCTAATTATTATTGCTATAAGTCCTTATTACTAGTGCGCAACTAAGGTTTCCTTAATCACGCTACAGCGTTCACAAGCAGTAGTTAAGTGGTGTATTAAGAAACTTGCTTGTATTTAACAAATAAGATATTAAAGTAACACTTAAAGTTAATTAAGACGACGTTCTTCTTAATTATACTAAATCGCAAAGTGTAATTCTATCTTAAATACTAAGTGCCTAACTGCTTAAGCCGCGCTACTGACACAGTATTAAGGTAGAAACCTAGTTTAAGCGTAACGTTAGTAAGCAGTAAATAAGCTGGCTTAGGACTAGCCTCGCTATATAGAACGTTCTTCAGCAGCTTATTTCCTATCCTAGCAACTAGGATAGATTAAGTGCCTGCCTTGACATTCTCGTCCTTAGTGCATTTGATAAAGGTGCCAGGTACTAGGTAATCTATAGTATTGACTAAGTAGACTGCTACTCTACTATCTAAGATTGTACAAAGAGACAAAGCATAAAGAGTAAAAGCTATACTAAAAACGTCTCGCCTAATTTTAAATAAAGTCCCTAAGGTTAATTAGTGCTAAAACTAATAATATAGGGTAGAATCTACTAGTTTTATTAGTAGCTCATCTGCTAGTGCTAGTTTTTTAACTTTCCTTCTCAATCAAGGTGTATAAGGATGCCCAATTGTTGCTGTTCTATTACTTAATAATTTTCTCTTGCCTATTGTGTGACAGCTTAATTAGTATATTGCTAGCAGGGCATAATCTAGTAACTACAGTTTAAACTTAGTGGCAGTTACAAAGTATCTAGAAATACTTACTGATAGACTCTTTACTAGCCATGCAGGGGCATAGGTGTAGTTGATTACTACCTTTGTTTAACTTTGAGCTGTTAGCGCTAGTAGATTATTAAGCTAACGCTAATCTAGATCTTGTTTAGAACACTACGTGTCCCTTATTTTTAAGGAACTAATTAACTAATTCTGCAGCAAGATACTAAAGATCTTTCCTAGATTATCAAGATTTAATTAAGCTTTATTAAGCGCTATTACTTATGCTAGCTTATTGCGCTTCTCGCGCGACTAGTCTAGTGCAATTTTAGTGCCTAAGGCGTCTAAAAAGTTAGTAACTGCTAGCGGCCCAACAACCTTGGGGAGCGAGTAGATTGTCGCTCGTCGGTACAGGAGCTGCCATTTAGTAAACTATCGATTAGGGCCTATTCGTCCCTAGCGAGCTTTATCTAGGTGGGATCGGTATTGCGCTCTAAGTAAATACTAAGTAATCTAATTAGTAGATGCGAGATCCTCCTTTAGAATCTTTACTAAGGGGTAAAGGCTAGTCAAGTTTTAAGTAATTATGCTTATTAAGGCGTTTGAAAGCAGGTCTAGACATATAGTCTTGCTAATCTAGTTCTTAACATTAGTAATCTTAGCGACCTTCCTCGTCTATTGTGCAGTCTCTACTTTATAGTTATTAATTAGCTTGCAGTGACTATTCTTTTTATATTTAGTATTAATCTTAAGCCTTGTATTTGCGTTAAGTAATTTTATAATCCTCTTGTTCTTGTTCCCTTGCGTTGGGTGGTGGAGCAACTAGCTACTTAATATCTTTAGGCAGTTCTAGATACTGTAGCTCCTGGTGGTTTATTGAGCGCACGTCTAGGAGATTAAGATCGACCAGATCCCGAATGCCTATCTCTGAGCAGTGCAGTCTCAATGGAGCAAACTAGGTTGGCTAATCTAATTAGGCCTTTAAGATCACCTCTAAGGCAACAAGCGGTGTGTTAGTAAGGTCTATATTGGTGAGATGCTATTGTAGGATCACAACGTGGGTTATCGTTAAGGTGACGATAGGTTCGATTGGTTGGTCGGTAGGTAGGTAGCTGTGTCAACGATAACAGTAGCCTGTACGTTAGAGGATAGATAGGAGGTGGATTGTATGATTAATAAGTGAGAGAGATATAGCAGCCGCAGCGGTCTGCTGGCTGTGCTGTAGGAGAAAAGAGGAGAGTAAAAATCTAATTAAATAGTTGACCTTCTAGCTTACTAATTGCGCAGTAGGAATCGATACTACGATCACGCGGCTGAGCTCATAACTGTGGGAGCTAAGAAGGAGTAATTGTTTAATTAGTAGAGGGGAATGAGTAAATTAATCAACTAAGTGCTACAACAAAGTGTCTACTGACTACTGAAAAAATCTTTGGAAGATCTGGCTCGTTTATATGCGCGCTACTAGCGCCGTCACAAGATATCCCACTAGGATCACCTGATCACCCGGGTGATCCGCATGCCGATACTCCAACAGATTCTAATTTAGAAAAAAAATAGCTCTTTCTTAAAGTCACTAGCAAGAGCTTATCATAAGCTAAGACAACTTAATAAAAGATCAGGCTAGTTTTAAAAAAGACATAAGTAGTAATAGAATTACTATAGAAACGTTAGTTAATCGTAATACCTTTGCTTTAACTCTTAGTAATACAAGAAACCTTATATACTCTCTTATTAGCCTTTAGCTTGTTAGGAACGCTAACTTATAGTGCATTTCTATTTCCCTGCGCAAACTAGAAAGAGTTACAGAGAAACCCAGAACTATTAATAAAGTTGCTAGGTTAGAGATTGATATTAAAGGATATAAAGATACTGTCCAGGGTTATGTTGCTTCTATATACCCTAGATATAAATTAATACTTAGGCGGCCCTAGATAATGAAAAAAGAGGTTGCTATTGCCCCCTCTAAAAAGAAAATATACATTGACTCTTCTAGACAAAGAATTAGACTGCTAAGCACTAAAGACTACCCTGTTTTAGAGAGCAAAAAGTTAAAGCTAATAAATACAACAGCATATTACTCCTATATTGAACAAGTAAAAAAAATCAAATGAATTTAGACTTTCACTACTTCTCTTAGGGATATTGAAAAAGCCCTAGCTCTTAAATAGAAAGTTAACATTTTGTCACTACTTTCCCAAGCATACTAACATATAGCTTAGATTTCTAAGTAAAAAACTGCTTCTACACTACCACCTCTACGCGGACTCAAGGTTAATTACTAAATTAAGTTACAAAAAGATAATAATAGAAAGAAAAAAGAACCTCTTTAGTGTCCTCTAAACAGCATAAGCAGACTAGAGCTTTTAGTCTACGCAAGGAGCTTATATCTCTATTATATTTATTTTTAAGGTGTCAAAGGTGGTGGTTGTTGTTGTAGTCAAAATGGGGTTTAAAAAAAAGTGAAAAGCAGCTACCCTCTACTAATCAGTCGCAAAAGTCAAAAAAAAAGATGATGTGTAGTTAACGAGATTCGAACGGTGGGTGGATGAGTTCTGGGAGATAAGCTCAGACCACTGAGCGATAATTAGGGTGAAAAAAATTTGCTAGGTACTAAAAAACAACACTAGTTAAAACGTGTCCAATGGCGATTGCGATTCTATAGCTAGCAATAAAATTACAGTAGAATTGCAATAAAAGTGCAACATAATGCAATAGAGGAAGGAAAAGACAAGTACGTACCGCAGTAGGAGCCTGCAATACTTTATAAAGCTGCTGCTTCTTACCTACTACTTCTTATCTTTTAAACAGCACTGCATACAAACAAATTGCATACAATACAATACACTGCAACATAGCGTGCAACCTATACAGCGAGCATCTCCTTATTCTAGGCTCTCTTCTAAAAAAAAGCATCATTTGCTACTGTCTACTTAGCACCTAATTTAGTCTAACTTAAACTACTTATGCGGACACCTAAATTCATCTAGTATCTTAAAACTTAACCATCTAGCTAGATTTCTAAGTTCATAAACCTCTTAAACAAGTCCCTTATCCGCAATATCCCTATATACGAAAAGATTGTTAAGCCCCGATTCAGCTGGTTGTGGAAGGAATACACGATCTCCAGGGTATTCGCCGATACTGGCGCGGTACTCAATATCTATTGATCTCTATAATATAAAAATTAAATTAGAGCTAGCAGCTCTGCAGCCTCTTCCCCAGTTCTATTTGCTAGAAAACCTAAAAGAGGACTACGGTTCTGCGTTCGTTACTAAGCTCTTAACGCTATTGCAAAAATGAATTGTTATCCTTTGCTATTAATCTAAGAGACGCCTAACAATATTGCTAGGGCAAAATAGTTTACTAAAATTAATGTCTCTACAGCCTTCCACAAAATTAGAATTCACGCAGAAGATAAATAGAAGAATACTTTTAGAACTGGACTGAGATTATACAAATAGCTAGTTATTTCTTTTAGTATAGCAAACGCTCTTAGTACCTTTTAATAATGTAATAACTAGACACTCCGCGAATACATTAACAATTTTTGCTTAGCGTACCTGGACGATATATTAATCTACACTAATAACACGCTTAAAGAACACTAACGCAATACAAACCAGGTTCTAGAAGCTAGAAGTAAAGCTAGGTTAACTGTTAATATTAAGAAATACGAGTTTAATATGCAAAGCACCAAATTCCTTAGATTTATTATTAAGGCTAAAAAAGGACTTTAGATAGACCCTAAGAAGGTAAAAGCTATTCAAGAATATAATGCACTAAAAAATATTAAAAAATTATAACTATAGTATTCTTTAATTTGCGAACTTTTATTAACGCTTTATTAAGAACTACTCTAATATAGTTGCCCTGCTCAAAAGGCTCACTAGAAACGTCTCCTTTTAATAAAGAAAACAGAGTGAGAATATTTTAATAAGCTAAAAGAGCTATTATACGGGTGTTGGAGTATATGAAGACATACTAGTACTAGGGCAAGAGATCACTAGTGGTTAGGTCATGCGAGAACGAGGGTGGTAAGATAACGATCTTATTATAGGTTTTATATTAAAGAGCATTACAAGAGTTAAGTTGTGGAGTAGAGGATAGATAAAGTTTTTTCACTCGTTTCGATCCCCGAAACGAGCTATATACTTTCAGATTAGGTGGTTGAGCACTAACCTAGTGAGCAGCAGGGTATTACCCTGTGCACTGGCACACACCTCCCCTCCTTGCGAGCTTGGCTCTATTAAGCGACCTACTCTGCAGATAGAAAAATAGCAAAACAAAGGAAATAAAATAAAGGAAATATAACTTAATTACCCTATTTCTATCCTAGATGCCTTCCTTTACTTCTTTAAGCGTTTACTTTAGCGAGGTTCTTAAGTAGTAGTTGAAGCACGTGGCCTAGGCGCAGGTGCAGCGGTAGAAGCAGGGACAGGAGTAGCAGGCGCTTAAGATTCTAATATTAATTAAAGACGACTATAACAAGGCTGCCTAGTTAGAGTTATAGGTACTAAGACGTTTTTAGAGATAACTATACTTAATTAAGAACGAACGCTAGGGAGGTGTTGCGTAGAGAAGAGTGTAGTAAGATTTTTGCTTTTCTAGAAAACTTAGCGCTTATTAGCCTTTAGGCTAAGTTCCTTCTAGAGACGTTGTAGTGAATTAGCTTAAAAGAAATTAGCATTCTACCTATTCTAGTCCTTTGTTATGTAAGGAGAGATCAGTTTATAATTAGTAAAGTATAAATAGTCTAGGAATTCTTAAACTAAATTAGTACAAAAAGCAACCTTCTCTAAATCTTGTATGATAAGCTATAAGTTAAAATTTTTTGTAAAACATAGTTGTAGTGTTCTTTAATATAGTTGTTAATCTACTACTTATTAGCGTTCTATAGCATATTATTTAGCTCTTTACAAATAAGAGAATTGTCCTACTTAACCTATCTAATCATGGCCTTCTAGATCTAAGACCTATACTTAACATAAACATCTACTAGGAATAGCTAATAAATTCCTCTAAACTTGTCAGAGTAACTAGAAAGAGTATAAAAAGCAATAGTAAGGTTGTAATAAGCCTTGCAGATCTCTTTATAAGTTCCTATAGCAAGCACCTCTATTACCTTATTACAGACTATAATAAACTAAGGAAGAATAGTGCAGAAATTACAAGTAGTTAGCCCTGTAGATTTAAAAGGTAGTAGAAGTAATAAAATTTAAACTTGTTCTTCCTTGCAGATTTGCATTGTCTAGTAAGTATCAAGAGGTCGTTTCTATATATCTTTTAGCTAGTTAGTCTTGTCCTCCTGTCCTTTAATAAGACTATTTAACAATTTAACGCCTACGTCTTTGCGCTACTTTAAGTACTCTAGCACATAGTTGTAAGATCCTAGTAGTATCTTTATATAGTTATTCTTATTCTTATTATTCAATAAGACGCTGCCTTAAATTATATTAGTACTAAGGCCTTTAGTTATTAATGATATAAGGTTAAAGTTAATGTGCTTAAAGTAAGTTTAATTATTATTCTTAGCGTACTTAGCGTAGTAGGGGTAAGAAATTAGAGTATGCTCTTTACAGAGCATAGCGTATTACAACTAGTGTACGGGTGTTGGAGTGTATAAAGACATACTACTACGAGGGCAAGAGATCACTGGTGGTCAGGTCATGCGAGAACGAGGGTAGTAAGATAACAATCTTATTAGGGGTTGTACATATTAAAGAGCAGTACAAGATTTAAGTTCTTAAGTAGAGAATAGATGTTAGATGTTAGTTGTTAGATAATAAATGTTCCTCGCTTGTTTCGATCCCTGAAACGAGCTATATACCTCTAGATTAGGTGGTTAAGCACTAACCTAGTAAGCAGCAAGGTATCACCCTGTACACTAGCACATACCTCCCCTTCCTGCGAGCTTAGCCCCATCAAGCGACCTACTTAGCAAAAGAAAAAAACAGCAAAATAAAGGAAATAAAACAAAGGAAATATAACTTAATTACCTTGTATTTATCTTAAACACCTCTCTTTACTTCTTTAAGCGCTTACTTTAGCGAGGTTCTTAAGTAGTAGTTAAAGCGCGTAGCCTAGGCGCAGGCGCAGTAGTAGGAGCAGGGACAAGGGTAGCAGGCGCTTAAGATTCTAATATTAAGTAAAGACAACTATAACAAGGCTGCTTAGTTAAAGTTGTGGGTACTAGGACGTTATTAAAGATAACTATACCTAATTAAGAGCGAACGCTAGGGAGGCGTTGCGTAGAGGAGAGCATAGCAGGGTCTTTACTATCCTAGAAAACTTAGCGCTTATTAGCCTCTAGGCTAAGCTCCTTCTAAAGACGTTGCAGAGAATTAGCTTAAGAGAAATTAGTATCCCACCTATCCTAGTCCTTTGTTATATAAGGAGGGTTCTGTCAATAGTTAGTAAAGTATAAGCAATTAGGGTATCCTTAAACTAAATTAGTACTAAAAACGTCCTTCTTTAACTCTGAAACTATAGGCTATAGGTTAATAATTTATTGTAGAACATAAGTGCGGTAGTCTTTAATGTAGTTATTAATCTACTCCTTATTAGCGTTCTATAGCATATCGTTTAGCTCCTTATAGACTTGAGGATTATCTTACTTAGCCTGTCTAATAAGGGCCTTCTAGATCTAAGACCTATACTTAATATAAACATCTACTAGGAATAGCTAATTAATTCCTCTAAACTTGTTAGGATAGCTAGAGAGAGTACAAGAAGCTATAGTAAGGTCGCAATAAAACTTGCAAATCTCCTTATAGGTTCCTATAGTAGGTATCTCTATTACACTATTACGGACTATAACGAACTAAGGGAGAATAGTGCAGCGATTATAAGTAGTTAGACTAGTAGATCTATAAGGTAGTAAAGGTAACAAAATTAAAACTTATTCTTCCTTGCAGATTTGCTTTATCTAGCAAGCGTTAGGGGCTAGCTTTTATACGCTTCCTAGCTAGTTAGTCTTGTCCTCCCACCCTTTAATAAGACTATTTAATAATTTGTCGCCTACGTCTTTGCGCTACCTTAGGTATTCTAGCACATAGTTGTAAAATCTTAGTAACATCTTAGTGCAGTTGTTCTTATCTTTATTATTAAACGACACACTACCTTAAATTATTTTAGTACTAAGGCCTTTAGTTATTGCTTGCTTAAAGTTAAGGTTAATGTGCTTAAAGTAAGTTAAATCACTCTTCTCAGCGTACTTAGCATAGTAAGGATAACAAATTAGAGTGTGTTCCTTGCGGAGCATAGTGTATTGCAACTAGTATTCTACGTTAGTGCGTAAAGCCTGCTAGATAAGGAAGTAGTATATATTGCGCAGCTATCTAAGGTTTAGCTTCTTGTCTATGCGTCACAAATAGAAGCAATACATCTTAAAAGTTTTAATAACAATATCCTTAACCTAGCTGTCCTTAAACAGCTAGGTGCAGGCGTTAGTAACAATACTTTTAGTGCGCTAGAACTCCTCTACTTGTAGTTAAAACTCTATAACATTAATAATCTCGTCTTAAGTAGGGAGTAGGTAGAGCTTAAGTTTAGAAGGTTAATATTAGTAGCTTAGAAGGTCCTTATCCTGCTTAGCTAAGCAATACTTGCTAGTAAAAAGCCTTAAAATAACAAGATCTAATTAGAATTCTTGCCAGCGGCTCTGTCCTATGTATAGTAAGAGTAAATACTAGTTAAGCATATTAGATAGTATAGCCCTCTTAAATAAACCTATAACACTCGCGGCAGTGCACTTGTAGATAAAGCATACTCGCTTATACAACAAGTTATTAGAGCTAGGTTATTATTTAATATTAACTTTACAGTACTATTTCTTAATAACCTTAACGTAGTTAAGATTAGTAATTAGCTTCTTTACGTAGGCTCGCTTAAGTAGCTTAAGGAAAGCTAAGGTAGGATTCTTACAATAATACCCTACCCGGAGGATCTCCTATTCCTAATTAAGGGTATCTAGCTCCTCGTCTATATCGGTAGCGTTATTAAAGTTAGTATCTAATTAGGTAGCTGCTTATTAGTAGGCTAGTGTTGCTTTTAGAGCACGAGAGCTTAGTAGAGGCAGTAGTGTAGGGACTTGTTAGCTACTAGCCTTAGTCCTAACTTAACCTGCCTAGATGTTAGCAGCATTGCGCCTTTGTTGTACAACTGTTATTCTGTTCTAAAACTTATACAACTTAATTGCTAAGTATTAGTCTAGCCCTTAACTAGCTAACATCCTTGTTAATTGCCTTAGATTCTTAGTTATAAGTAACAGACTGCAACCTCCTAGAGAGCGAGTCTTAGATGCTATAAGATTACTATAGCAATTAATAGCTTAATCCTTGTTTAGGGTCCTTCCTAACATTATAGTTATAAAGATAACTATACTATATATTAGATGTGTCTTTACACTAAGCAGTCTATACTTATTGCTAGAAACGCTATGTAAAGAGTAGACTAGGCTAGTTTTAGGGTTCTTAGATTTAGCTATAAGCTAAAAAACCTTTTACTAGAATACATAAAGAGGATTAGACTTGCCTTACTTGTCCTTTGCTCTAGCATTAAGACGTAGCTTCTGTGGGTTAAACTTAATATCCTCTTTCTAGACTTGCGGCTTAGCGCAGATATTATAAAGCTCCTTTACCTCTTGCTTATTAATGTCTAAATATAGTGCTTAGTTATAAGGGTTGTTCTAATTAACAAAAGCGTAAATGTCCTTATATAGCAGTTTTACTATTGCCTAGTTAGCTGTTAACATATATTGTTCTTTACCTTAGTTTTTAGAGTTAATGTAGTGCGCTGCTACAGCGTTAAAGAAATAAGCGGCATTTTTAAAAACTATACGCCTTAATACAAAGGCTATGTTAGTTAATCTTAAGTAACTAAGTAACGTATAAGGCATGTAGATGCTAACGCATTCTTAGACAAATCCTAAAGCTAGCTTCTTTACTAATGCAATAGCCTTACCTAGTTCTTTAGCTCTTTTATCCTGCGTTAAGGATGCTGTACTAATAATAAGATAGTGTTTCTAGAAACCTTTAACACCACTATATTCGTCTATAAGTCTAGGGAGCTAAGCACAAAAGTTACCTACTCCTAGAACAACCTTAAGGATTAAGTTTAATTAGTAGAAGGCGTTGTTAAACTAATAATTTATAATAATATGTTGCTGTCTTAGCGCATTTAAAAGGATTTTGTTAACTAAAGTCTAGATATTAATGACTTTAATGTTGTTGCTAAGCTTTGCAAGCTTTAGTACCTTGTCTTAATGCTATACGACCTTAGGGATTTAGTCCGCAACGTAGTCTTTCTTTTTAGTAATAACTCTAAGGTTGTTAAAAACCCTTAATAATCCTAGTGTTTACAGCAGTTGCTACTGTAGCTGCTTGCCCTTAGCCTTGTCTAACAACGCTAGAAGCATTCTCTAAGCAGGTTAGCTAAGGTAAGTTAAATATAGTCTGCGGCTACTACTAGTTTAAGAGGGGGTAGATATTATTATAACTATTATCCTAGAAAGTAACTACCTTAATAAAAGGTAGTAAAGTTTGTGTAAAAGGAAAGTTAGATAGTTAGCAGGGTTGTAGTTCTAGTTCATGTATAGTGGCGGTATCCTGCCGGCTAGCAGGTAGTAGTAGAGGTAAACAGGGTCCAAATTGCGCTAAGATAAGCAGGTTTCGCAATTAAAATAGTTGTTGTAATTAGCTATTGCCCTAAGAGTACGTGAAATTAAGTAAAGTATTAGTGTAGCAGTAAGCACCTAGTTTGTAGGATAGGTAGCTTGTACCTAAATTTTATATAGAAAATTAGTAAATAAGTAGCTAAAGGTAAAAACAGGTACTACTAGCATAGTATCCCCTCCCCTTCCTAAAAATATAGGCCGTTCTATAGCCTATTAGTTGTCTAGTGTAGTAGTATCTAAGTTAGAGTCTAAGCTTTTAAAGTCTTGTCTGTATACATAACACTCCTCTTCTATAAGACGTTTAGTAATAACAACTTAAGAACAAAGATTATTACTTATTATAGGAGGTATAGGTAGTTGTAGTTTAGTATGTAGCTTAGTTAAGTCCGGCAAGATAGAAATGTCTACTGTAGGGCTAGTTCGTCCCTAGTAATTAGAATCCTATAACTTCATGTTACCTTAATCTTCCTTAATAATATCTTAAACGAGCCTTTGTCTAAACGGCTTCAATTGCTATCTAGGTGTCGTGTAGGGGAAGCGTGTACTATCGAGGTCCTCAAGACAATAGGTTCCTCTATTAGGTCTAGCTTTATAAATACAGTATAGGCCTAACTATCTTGTATCTAGCTTATAGTCTCGTGACATATTAATTTCTTAAACAGAGTTCTATAAAAGAACTAAGTTACCTAGCTTTATATCCTTATGTCGTATTTCTTTAGTATATTCTAGTATTTCTTCTTCGCAGCTCTTATCTAGTTAGTATAAGCAACAGCATCCTTTGTAAACTAATCTTTAAGATCTAGCTACATTGCTTAAATTGCGAGCAGCTGTGCACAGTTATTTACTTCCCTAAATAGAAGCGTTTGCTATGTAGGTAGCGCGAGTTTAATAGGAAGCACTAGGTTCTGCCCTGTAACTAGCTAGTACAGCGAGTAACCTATTTATTCCTGTATAGAGATCTTTTCTGCAAGGAGAACTATTAGCAAGTTCATAACCTAAGGTCCTAGCAGCTTTGCAAGAGCGTTTACAATAAGCTTATACCCTTCTTCAATTTTTCTTATAGCTTAAGGGTTGTGTTCTAATAACTAGATTTAGTTAATTCTGTACATATTTGCTAGATATAAGACCACCTTAGCGAAATTAGCCCCTCTATTAGCTATAAGTTTACGCGCTGTGCTCTATTAACATATAATGTCCTTATATATAAACTCTGCAATTGTCTTTAACTAGTTGTTTAATAGGGCTTTTGCTTTAGGCTAGCTACTAAAGTAGTCTCTTGCAATAACTAAAAAATAAATTCTAAAACTCTAAGGCATGTATACTATATTAATTGTAACAGTCTCCTAGATCGCGAAACTGTAAGTGTTGGTAAGCATATTAATCTTCCTCTTCAAGGATTGTAGTTAACAGTCTAGGCAGGTCACTAGCTTTTACCGCACGTGCTTGTACATTCTTTTCTACTAGTATTACTAAGCAAGTATACAGTATACTATGTTAACTTCTCTATGTCTAATCTAAGAGTGTACGTTCTATACTACAGCTATTCTTAGGTTAGTATTATCTACAACCCGCTAGATTGCAATATTCCTAGATATTTTCCTAAAGAGTATCCTGTCTTGTACAAAGAAGTTTAGAGCTCGCTTTTTCTATACTTAAAAATCTTATAGTTCTATACTTCTAGCAGTCCTAAAGTTGACTAAAAATTAAGCGTATTACTTTAATTCTACTAAGAATTCCTAATAAAGTACCCTTGCTTGTCCTACTAGTATTAGTGCATTTACATTTCTAATTATATAATTAATAAACTCTTTTAAATCCTTCTCAAGTTCTAAAGGCGGTTCTTCATTATTAGCTTTTAGATACTGTAATAGCGCATCTGCAACTACATTCTTCTGTCCTAGTATATACTTAATGTTAAAGTCCTATAAAAGAATTATTAATATTTACCTATTTATAACAGATCCTAGATTATTAGTAGATAAGTAATTTAGTTAAGCAATAAGAGTTGCAGCGTTAGTTTTTAGAATAAAGTAAATACTATAAAAGTAAGTATAAAATTTCTTAAGAGCTTATAGCACAGCCTTGCATTCTAACTTAGTAGAGTGCTATTGCCTTTCTTACGCTAGCTATAGTGTGCTTTTAAACTGCACTAGGTGCCGTTTATTATCTTCTTTAAGCTGTTTAATACATGCTCCTGTACTATCTTAACTTATATTAGTTATTAAGAATATTTTGTAATCCTTAGTGTTAGTGTAATCTAGGTTCGCAAGTGTAGGTGTGTTATATATAGCTTTTTTTAGCTTGTATAATGCCGCGTCTTGTATATTTCTTTTTTTAAAAGGAACATTGTCTTGTAGGAGCATAAACAAAGGTTTCGCAATCTTAGTAAAGTCCTTTACCTAAATTTAGTAGTAGACGCATATGCTTACAAAGGACTGTACCTCCCTCTTATTTCTGCATAGTAGCTAGTTTATAATCTTTTTAACTTTTTTTTTAGTTAGGGTAACGTCTTTGCAGGCTAACCTTATAACTTACAACCTTAAGTCTTTCTATAAGAAAATAACACTTCTTTCCTAACATAGTGCCTCTAGCTCGTTTAATATTAGCTAGCACCCTGTCTAGTTGCAGGATATGCTTAAGAACATAACGTTAGACTCTTAGCATTAATTCTTCTCTGCTATAATTAGTTTTTAGCACTCCACATGTAATGTCGTTAATAGAAAGCATAGTATTAGGCTAGTAATCTCTTAGAATCTTTATTATTACTTGTTAAAACGCTGTTACTAAGTTAGTAGCACCTATAACTATCGTGTATAATTGTATAAGCTCTACTGGTATTTAAAACGCTGTTATGTCCCTGCTTTCTAGATATAGCGTGATATGGTTATATCCTAAAAATAAATCTATAAGTAAAATAATTTTGCATCCTACGAACCTCTTAGAAAACTTATCTGCTATTAGTAGTAGATTTGTTTCTTATATAGTGACTGTATTTATCTGCTGCGCATTGCTAATCCATTAAACGCCTTTATCTTTCTTAGGCACTAGGTGCTCTAGATTACAATATTAACTATTACACCTTTCCTATGTTCCTTAATTTAGGCGGACGTTAACTATATCTACTACTTGCAGTTCTAAGGCTTTTAGGATAATAAAACCTTACACTTGCTAAGCTTTGTGTAGTATTGTTTATATCTTATATAGCAGACATACATTAGGATAAATCCTTCCTAATTCCTTAAACTACTGGGAGAGCACTTCTTTTTAGTTAAGAAGCATATGTAAGAATATCTCTTTTTCTAGTAGCTGTAGGTAGTCTTTAGTCTATAGCTTATTAACTTGTTCTTTAGTAAGCCTTGTCTTTTGCAAGAAAGCAGTATATCTTAGCTTAAATAAATAATTGCATAGCTCTTTATCTAAGTCGCAAATGCTTATTCTAAGGAGTTGTTATTTTTTCACCTTTTTCCTCTAGTCCTTTTATCTAAATTCTATAGGCACCTCTTGCTAAGAGATATTAATAAGTTGTACTTTCTTGTCTACTATCTTGTATATTGTGTATAGATTATTATATTGTTAGGTTTACTTAAGCAGCCTTTCTTGTATCTGCTAACAATGAAGCTTATATATGATTAAAAATTTACTAAGTTTAAAGCTTTCTGTAAGGTCTTTAGACTGCCTAACTGCGTGCGTAAATACTTAATTTGTTTAAAACATTTAATCCTCTCTGCTGTCTTTTGTATACAGCATGTTGAAGTTGCTAAATCTAGCTATTAGATCTAACTAGGCAGCTTTCGGTATATATTTCTCCGCAGCTGCTTATAATTTAACGCCTATTCTGTTAATGATTACATGGAACTATACATTACCTGTCGTTTCTCCGTCTGAATTGTTATTAGAGGCTTTAATTCTAATTGTCTGCGCAGGGTAATTTAGAGAAGGGTTAGATATAACAAAGACTGCGTTTTTTGTACTATCTTTAGACAGGACTCAGCACGTAATTTATCTAAACGCATTATACTAAATTAATATCCTAGCGCTTGCACACTAAGGTCCTCCTAGAATTACAGATCTAGTGACATTAGCAACAATCCTAAACGTAGTCCTAATAGTAACTGTCTCTATTCGTATAGGTATATTGTATGCAGTCCTAACAAATAGGTTATATGTGCTATTAGCTAAAGTAACTCTAGGAGATAGCTGCCCTAGTCTGTGTTCTATTATTTTATACAGTATCTTTAATGCTCTTGAAGCACTTAGTCTTAGGATATTTATTTATGCTCTAGTGTTAATAAAGCACTTTAAAAAGCTGCTGTTTATAGTAACCTAGCATTCTAGTAGGTTAGTTTAAGCGAAAGACTGCCTATTTCTTTACTAAACCCCTTAGATATCCTTTGTAGGTATATTGTCTAATTTATCTATCTAGGAATCTCTCCTTCTACTTACCTTGTGGCAAGTTTACGCATTTAATTAATACAAATTCATTGCATTACAATGCGCGCTTTTAATAGGTAGTGTATTTAGTAAAATCCTATAGGTAGGGCCTGTGCGCTAGTTCAACTAATTAGAGGCTAGAATACATGCTAGGTGTGATTTAGCGCACCTAGTATTTGTAGGCTTAGCGTTTTTCCTACACGTTATAACATTAAGAGCACCTAAACTATCTGCAACATTAATACTATTATTAAGAAAATTGCGCAGCTGTTTTTAAATGTTAGCTTGCCCTATAAGATCTAATACTGTAATCCCTTAGACTTCTTGTCTAAGTAGAGTAGTTGCAATGCAGTTTAGCTGTCCCTGTACTATCTCTTTAAGTTCTAGATTAGAAAGAGCGTTAATAAACTTTACAGCCTTTTTCTTTCTCTTTTACTGTAAGTGCTTTAAATCTACTAACATATTGTTATCTTGCTAAGCTAATTATAGTAGTCTAACAATTAAAAATAGTGTATTATAAGGCTAACTTGCGAAGGGTATATTGCTCTATGTTTCTTCCTGCGGATACTGTATATTTATAGGCTGCGAGTTAGGGATAGAGGAGTTACCCTATATTGTTTAATTGCTTTTCTAGGTGCTCAAATCCTTGCTCAGCCTTCCTTAATCCTTTATCCTGCCCTCCTAGACACAATTAATATTCTAGTAAAGAGCAGGGCCTTTGCCTTTTAAGCACGTAGCCGCATTTAACTTAGAAATACTAAGTAAAGCATTATCTTCGCCTCCTAGTATAATGTTAGCGGCATTATTATTATTAAGCTTCTTAACGTATTCTTTAGCAGAAGGGTTATATAGTTGTTCTTAGAATTGCTAGAACTACTAAAAGACATTATTATAGTAGCCTTAGCCTGTTAAACTTGTTGCTATGTTTATAGAATTAGAGTTTTTCCCCTTAAACCTTAGACCTAGTTAAAAGTCTTCTTTAGTAAACTTCTTAGAGACTACACTAAAGGCTAGCTAATTAAGCACGTTATTAGTAATGTTGTAGAACTCTTAGATCTTTGTCTTTAACTATAGCAAGACTTAGTTTAATAGTAGCTGTCCTAGAATTTCTTCTAGACGCTTATATAGTGGCCTAAAGTAGTAAGTTCCTTTCTTGCTAGAAAAATTCTAGTTAAAATTAACCTATCTTATCCTTTTTAGAGCGTAGTATAGTTTACACTTCTTAAGCATATATCCTGCTGTACTATATATATAATAGAGAGGGTGTGTCTCTACGATACTTATATATGCTGCACTTGCTTTATTAGGCGGTCCCTTTAAGGCATTAGTAATAAAGAACCTATTATTTCTCTTGCTAGGGAATTCTATATTAGTTGCTTATATAATAAAGTACGTATAGTTAGTAGATTTTTCTAAGAGTTTTTTAGTTTTAGGATAAGCTATAAGCATGTTAATAATTAATAGTCTAAGCTTAAGGTTGCCTAGAGACTTAATAAGGTCCTCTACTTCTAGGTTAATATCTGCTAGCGTGCTTGTCTTTTTATGTGCTTTATTAATTTTAATCCCTACTTCCCTCACTTCCTCTAGGGTAAAGGTTACACGCTAGTTAGACAGCATAATTTAGCGTATCTTAGTATTAGCGCCTCCTTGTTTGAGCTAATAAATTTTATCTAAGCTAGTTATCTTCTTGTAGTAGGATTTAAGAAAAAAATAAATCCCTTCTAACTTATATATATCCTAATGATCTCTATTTAGAGTAGAAAGTATATAGTACATAACTGCCTCTTTGTTAGTTTGTAGTAGGCCTTAGAAGAAGAGAATACCTTCCTCTTTTTAAAGGATTTGTCTGTTCTTAATACATGTATTAGCAACAGAAGTAAAGTGTGTGTAGTACTCTACTAGGCTAGGCTAGTTTTATACGCCTTTATAAATATAAGCTTAAAGGTAAAAGCGTTTACTTATTTTAATAGCTATATCTTTATCTTTCTACTGTTCCTTTATGTGTATCTGTAACTTAGACTAATTCTTCTTTACATATCTTAGTAAGCGCTTAAGGATACAAGAGAGAGATTAATCTTTATTAAAAAAGTAGTCTAGTAGAATAGAGACTCTTATCGCATTATAGATGCCTTTATTATTAGCTTATTAGTTAAAGTCTTCTAAGAATTCTATAACATCCTTTCTAGTAAAAACTAATGTATTGTGTTTTAGTAAAATTATAGTTAACACTAAGTTGTGCGTAGGTGTAGCTATAGTGTTAATAACTAAGCTTAATATGGTTAATAGTAGATTAGGGCTAGCAGTAGTAGGTCTAGAGAGAGGAAGTATTGTACTTTCCTGCCCTTAACCTGCTTTCTAATCACTTTTTAACATCTAGAGTATAGTAGGACTTATATAAGCTCTTTATACAAATACTTAACAAAAGTTAGTAAAGTAATAGACAAGGTATAGTCCTTAGAAGAAATAATATCTTTTTTTAAGTCTTTGTAGTATGTGTTTATTTAAGTGTAGGTGTATAAATCCTTACCTTTTAGGTACCCCTTATTTCGCTAGGTAGGCTTAAATTTATACTCAAAGCTAGTACTTATATGTAAGCTTTTAGTGCTATTTTTATTGTGCCATATAATACCTTAGCTTAGCATTTCTTTACGTATATATAACTATCTCTATTTTACTAGACAGGTTGCTACCTCTATTTTGCTAAGTAGACTTTAAATTAGCGTTTAGAACACATGTAAAACTGCCTTTATTTTGCTTAATAGTTTGCTGCCTTTGTTTTGCTAGACAGACTTTAACTTAGCATTTAATAACGTATTCTGTTATTTTTTTAGTAAGTTTTGTTTTCCATTATTATTGTTAGTGCTAACTTAGGTAACATTGTCCTTAACGTAGTCTATAATAAGAAATAGTGCTAACCCCTTTAAAGTATGTCTAGTAGTAATTCTAAAAGTATATTTAGTAGTAATCCTAAGGATTCTATGCTTGCGTAAAATTGTTATATTGTTCTTACAATAATTGTGCACTAGTTCCTTTATAAACTAAGTAATAGAGTATGTCTCTATAGGCTTCGCTATTTATACAGGTGTTAGAGTGTATAAAGACATACTACTACAAGGGCAAGAGATTACTAGTAGTTAGGTTATGCGCGAACAAGGGTAGTAAGATAACAATCTTATTAGGGATTGTACATATCAAAGAGCAGTACAGGATTTAAGTTCTTAAGTAGAGAATAGATGTTAGATGTCGGTTGTTAGATGATAAATGTCCCTCGCTTGTTTCAATCCCCGAAACAAGCTATGTACCTTCAGATCAGGTAGTTGAGCACTGACCTAGTGAGCAGCAGGGTATCACCCTGTGCACCGGCACACTAGTATCCTAGGTTAGTGCAAATAGCTTGTTAGATAAGTTAGTAGTACATACTGCGCAGCTATTTAAGGTTAAGCTTCCTATCTATACGTTGCAAATAGAAGTAATATATCTTAAAGGTCTTTATAATAATATTTTCAACTTAGCCGTCTTTAAACAGCTAGGTGCAGGCGTTAGTAATAATGCTTCTAGTTTGCTAGAACTTGTCTGCTCATAGTTAAAACTCTATAATATCAATAACCCCGTCCTAAGTACGGAGGGAGTAGAGATAAAGTTTAGAAAGTTAATATTAATAGCTTAGCAGGTCCTTATCCTGCTTTACTAGGCAATATTTGCTAGTAAAAAGCTTTAAAATAACTAAACCTAATTAGAATTCTTGCTAGCGGCTCTGTTCTACGTATAGTAAGAGCAGACACTTGTTGATTATATTAGACAGCATAGCTCTCTTAAATAAACCTATAACACTCACAGCAGTATAATTATAAATAAAGCATACTTACTTATACAACAAGTTATTAGAGCTAAGCTGTTGTCTAATATCAACCTTGTAGTACTATTCCTTAATAACCTTAACGCAGTTAGAATTAGTAATTAGCTTTTTTGTATAGGCTCGCTTGAGTAGCTTAAGAAAAGCTAAGATAGGATTCTCGCAATAATACTCTGCCTAGAGGATCTCCTATTCCTAATTAAGGTATTTAGCTCCTTGTCTCCATAGAAAGCGTTATTAAGCTTAGTATCTATTTAGGTAGCTACTAGTTAGTAGGCTAGTATTGCTTTTAGAGCACAAAAGCTTAGTGGAGGTAGTAGTACAGGGACTTATTAGCTACTAGCCTTAGTTCTAACTTAACCTGCCTAGATGTTAGCAGCATCGCGCCTCTATTATACAATAGTTCTTCTGTTCTAAAACTTATGCAACTTAATCACTCTGTATTAGTCTAGTTCTTAACTAGCTAATATTCCTATAAATTGCCTTAGATTTATAGTTATAACTAACAGGCTGCAACTCTCCAAAGAGCGAGTCTTATATATTGTAAGATTACTATAGTAATTAAAAGCTTAAGCCATATTAAGGGTCCTTCCTAGCTCTGCAGTTATAGAAATAACTATACTATATATTAGATGTGTCTTTACACTAAGCGGCCTAAACTTATTGCTTGAAATATTTCGGGGAGAGTAAACTAGGCTAGTTTTAGAGTTCTTACATTTAGCTATAAGTTAAAAAACCTTTTGCTAGAATATATAAAGAGAGATAAGCTTGTCTTGCTTATTCTTAGCTCTAGCATTAGGACGTAGCTTCTATGCGTTAAATACAATATCCTTTCTAGACTTGTAGCTTAGCGTAGATATTATAAAGCTTCTTTGCCTTCTATTTATTAATGTTTAGGTAGAGTGCTTATGTGTAAAAGTTATTCTAATTAAGAAAAGCGCAAATGTCCATACATAGCAGTTTCACTATTACCTAGTTAGCTAGTAACACATATTATTCTTTACCTTAGTTTTTAGAGTTAATGTAGTGTGCTGCTACAGCGTTAAAGAAATAAGCAATATATTTAAGATCTATACGCCTTAACATAAAGGCTACATGTAAGGGTGCGTTGGATTAACTAAAGGTGCAAGGGAAAACAGTGATAAATTAATTAAAGAACTACGAAGGTTGTGCAGCAAGTTTATCTACCTCCCTATAAGGCCCAAGCTTGGCGCTGGTTTTTACGTAAAAGTAACTGCGCAGCAACCGCTAACGTGGCAAGAGAAAATTGTGCAAAGTATAAAAGAAAGGCCGAGTAGGCTAGAAGGGGCGAGCAAGGTAGAAGGGCCGAATAGGGTAAAAGTGTTAGGCGGCGTAGGGTTAAGCGGTATAGAAGGCCTGAGCGCGCTAAGCCTACAAATGCTAGGTAGACACCTAGCATTTATAAGATTGCAAAATAAGGCAACTTGCTCAGTACTAAAAAACGTTAAGGCTTTAGCCCTTTATAGTACCCCCCTCCTTAATAAAGGTTCTTAAGTTTTTCTAATCTTGTAATGCTTCTGTATCTTCTAGGTTTAAAGCTAGTTCCTAAGTTAGTTCTAGGTATCCTACCTATTTAACTAGGTATTCTTTTCTTCTTCTTGTACTTCTTTCCTCTAATAGTCGCTCTACTAGGTACTCATCTTCGCTATTTACTTTAATTAGTAAGAGTTTGCTGTTATCTTATAGTTAGCTTAGTAAAAGATCTAAGGAAGCTAGTTGGAGGTTGTTAATATTAAATATTAAATGTATCCTTTTTAGAGTATCTAGCTTTACAGCGTTTAGTCTAACAATTTTAAGTACTATATACTTAAAATTCTTCTAATTAAGTTCTTAGCTAAGTCTCTTTGTCTTATAGTAGTCCTTTAGCTTTAACTAAACCTTATTACTTATTTAAAGCTAAAGTAGTTCTCTTCTTCTCCTGTTTGCTTGTTGTTCTTGTTCCTATCAAGATTCCGCTATTATAGCTTAAGCTAACTTAATACTTTGCTAGAGTTTGCTAGCTATTTTTTCTACTTTCTAATAGTCTTCCTGTATTCTTCTTATCTAAGGTTAATTCTAAGGTCTAGGTTTTACTGCTATTTAGAGGAGATCTACCTCGTATCTATATTGCAGGAAGAAAGGCGACATTCTAGTAGATTGTGCTTGTCTTGCTATAATCGCAATTTTAGCTATCCCTAGGTTGCTTTTCTAGTTTGTTTAATCCTAATCGTAGAAAGCTTGTAAGTAGGCCTGTACTGTAGAGTTTATTCGTTCTGTAGAGCCATTAGTTTTAGGATAATATCTAGAAGATAAACGTCGCTTAATCTCTAGCAGCTCGCAAAGTTAAGTCTAAAAGTGGCTTACAAACTGTACACCTTAATTAAAAGTAATATAGTCTAGTAGCTAGTAGTAAGCTACTACCGAGTTAATAAACGCTTTAGCAACGCTTTCTATAGTAATATCCTTAAGGCCTATTAAAATAACATCCTTACTTAGTCTATTATACAACTATTAGGTTTGTACAACCTTCGCTTTCTAGTAGTCCTGTAACAAAGTTAATTAATATCTCCTTCTAGATACGCTTAGGGATAAGTAGAGGTTTTAGCATCCCTTGCAGGCCGTCTCTCTATAGTTTCGTTCTTCTATATACTAAGCAGTTTCTAATGTATTGCCTTACTGTTTGGCTTATAGTAGGCTAAGAGTATTCTCTAGCAACTGCTTAATAGGTAAGGTTCCTTCCTAGGTGTCCTAGAGCCTTAGAATAGTAGATCTTATAAATAATTCTAGTGCTTAGGGGTTTGTTGTTTAGTATCTACTTTCAATTTTAGTATAGCAGGTTTCTAAAATTATCTAGTTAGTATTTAGAAATTAAAAGCTAAAGGTTAAGCTTTATTAGAAATTAGCGTTTTTCTTTGTTTACTGCTTTCTAGGCTAGCTGGTAAGTATTATCCTCTTCCTTAGCTTTGTTCTATAGCTTCTCTAGATCTAATTATTCTTAGAGTACTATTGCTAGATAGCTATTACAGCTAAAAGTTCTAAGAGTTTCCTCTTCTTTCTTTTCTTCTGTTTCTAGAGTTGTTACAGTAGATAGTTTAAAGACTTATAAAAACCTTCTAGAAATTTAATTATCTAAGCTATTTATAGGCATATCTTGTTGTCTCTAGGATAAGGCATCTGCCTTAGAGTTATTAACTCCAGGCCTATTTGCGATTTCTATGTTAGGAAATTTACCTAGAAATTAGGCCTACTTTATTTATCTCTTACTAAGCTGCCTAGGCTTTCTATAATACTCTAGGTTCTTATAATTTATTATAACTAGAAACCTTTTTAAAGAGCGTAGCATAGCATCTTATTTAAATAAGTAGTAAATAACTGCAAGTAGTTCCTTGTTGTATATCTTGTAGTTGCTTTAAGCGCTAGTTATCTTCTTTAAGTAGTATGCTACTAGTTGCAATCTTCTTTAGTTATTGTATTATAAAAAGACTCTTGCTACAACGTAACTAGAAGAATTAGTCTTTAAGATAGTTTCTCTATTAAGATCCTATTAAGCTAGTATTAGTTTAGTAACAAACAACTCCTTTAGCTTATTAAAGGCTTCCTATTCTGCTTTTCCCTATTAAAAAGAGACGTTTCTAGTAAGTCTTGTGAGCAGGGCAACTATATTAGAGTAGTTCTTAATAAAGCGTTAATAAAAGTTCGCGAATCTTTGAAAACTGCGTACTTCTTTAATATTTATTAGTGCCTCTTATTCTTAAATTGATTGTACTTTTTTATAGTCTATCTGAAGTCCTTTTCTAGCCTTAATAATAAATCTAAAGTATTTAGTGCTTTGCACATTAAACTCGCATTTCTTAATATTAAGAGGTAACCTAGCCTTGCCTATAGCTTCTAGAACCTTGTTTGTGTTGCGTTAGTGTTCTTGAAGCGTGTTATTTGTGGAAACCAATACGTCGTCTAGGTAGGCTAAGCAGAAATCGTTAATGTATTCGCGTAGTGTCTAGTTAATATACTGTTAAAAGGTACTAGGAGCATTTACTATGCTAAAAGAAGTAACTAGCTATTTATATAATCTAAACCTTGTTCTAAAGGCAGTCTTCTATTTATCTCCTGCGTTAATTCTAATTTTGTGGAAGGCTGCAGAAACGTTAATTTTAGTAAACTATTTTGCCTTAGCAATATTGTTAAGCGTTTCCTAAATTAACAGCAAAGGGTAACAGTCCTTTTTTGTAATAGTGTTAAGAGCTTAATAGTTAACGCTAAACTATAGTCCTCATCTAGGTTTTTTAGCAAATAAGACTAGGGAAGAGGCTGTAGAGCTGCTAGCTCTAATCTATCTTTTATCTAAGAGGGATATAAGCTCCTTTCGTAGAACTAAAAGCTCTAGTCTGCTTATATTGTATAGAGAGCCCTAAGGAGGTTCTTTTTCCTTTCTACTTTTATCTTTTTACAACTTAATTTGATAATCGACCTTAGGCCTGCGTAGAGGTAGTAGTGCAGAAGTAGTTTTTAACTTAAAAATCTAGGCCTTGTGTTAGTACGCCTTAGGAAGCAGTAATAGAACATTAACTTTCTTTTTAAGAGCTAAGGCCTTTTTAATATTCTTAAGAGAAGCGGCAAAAGTCTAAATTAACTTGTCTTTTCTTGCTTACTTAATATAGGAGCAATAGGTAGTTGCGTTTATTTTTTGTAACTGTTTATAATTTAAAACAGGGCAATCTTTAGTGCTTAGTAGCTTAATCCTCTATCTAGAAGAGTGAATATATATTATTTTTCTAAAGGGGGCAATAGTAACCTCTCTTTTATTTATATAGAGCCGTCTAAGTATTAAATTGTATCTAGAGTGTGTAAAAGCAATATAACCCTAGAAAGTATTCTTGTATCCTTTAATATTAATCTCTAACCTAGTAACTCTGTTAATAGTTCTAGGTTTCTCTGTAACTTCTTCTAACCTGCGCAAGGAAATAGAAATACACTGTATGTTAGCGTTTCTAATAAGCTAAAGGCTAATAAGAGAGTATACAAGGTTTCCTATATTAATAAAGGTTAAAGCAAAGATATAACAATTAACTAACGTTTCTATAGTAATTCTATTACTACTTATATCCTTTTTAAAACTAGCCTATTCTTTTATTAAGTTATCTTAGCTTACATATAGCTCTTGCTAGTGACTTTAAGCAAGAGCTATTCTTTTTCTAAATTAAAATCTTAGTTGTCTAGAGTATCTTTACGACTTAAGCTTTCCTTGCTTAGCTTTCTTGCTTTTGCTTTTAAGGACTTTAATATAGTAGTCCTTTTTTTCTTCTTCTTCTTTAGCGTTTTTTCTTCTATATATTCTATAGCTAAGTGTCCTTTTTGCTTGCAAGTAAAACAACGTCCTTCTTTTATTAGCCTGTTTAGTTCTAGATTACTAAGCTTGCGTAGCTTAGCTAATCGTCTAGTAAACTCTATTCCTTCTATCTAGTCTCCTATAGGAAGAGGAGGAGAGGTAGTTCTTAGCTTGTATCCCTTAGAGTATTGTTCCTTAGGCTTATCCTAGCCTTTAGAGTATTGCTTTATCCTGTATAGGTAGTCTATAATCTAAATAGACTTGTTTTGCAAGTTATCTAGGTTTAAAAAGGTAATTCTTACAAGCTTATTCTAAAGCTTATAAGTAAGGCTTTTTTAAAAGAGTATTATCTTTGTGGCTTTATTTAAGTTGCTGTTTAATAGGACTAACTATTCTTAAAAGTCTATAATATAATTACAGATACTTTTCTTGCCTTAGGAAATTAACTAGAGTTTGTTTTAAGCTCTCTTAGAGCTGTATAAGTCTCTAAATATCTAATTAAAGAAGTTTAATAGGTGTTTAAAGTTCTAGGCGTCGAACAACTCTATCTAATTAAAGTAGGGCAGCGTTAAGGTAGCTGCTAAACCTTTAAGCCTACTAAAGGCGTAGTAACAAGTCCTTCTTTCTATACTAAAATCTTCTTAGTTGTTTTTTATCTTAGCAGTAAGCTGCTTTTTAAAGATTTAGTATATTTTCCTTGTTCTATTAAAAGCGTTTAAGTTAAGTTGTTTAAAATACTTAGGTTGTGCTGTTTGCTGCGCTAGTTTTAATGCAGCAAGTAATATTAGTAGCTAAGTAGGTAGCTGTTTGTGTTCTAGTTTTGTTTCTTTAAAGGCTAAGTTTATAGCCTTATAAATAAGAAAGGCTTCTTGTATAATTGTTAAAGTCACTATCTTATCTAGTTTATTTGCTCGGCAGAGACTTTTAAGAGTGCTCTTTATCTTAGCCCTACTAACACTATCTTAGTGTAGTCTTGCTATCTAGATAGCTAAGTTTCTAGATGTGATTTCAGCCTCTGCTATTGTAGTATAAGCGTTCCAAATTAATAGTGCTTTTTATTGTGTTTAGCAGGGATTAGTTTCTAGGGCTACTAGAAATATAGTAGGCTTTGGCTTCGGCCTTTTGAGACAACCTTTTGATGTGACCACACATTTTGTAGACACCTTTTTGGTAAAAAAAGATTTATTGCTAACAACAGGTATCCGGGCTTACGCCCTCTTGTTCGGCATTGCTGGCACGCAATTGGTGTGTCGCATGTTTAGACAGAAACGAAGAAAAGCAAGACAAAGACGCGACTCGCCTCCTAACTAAACGCGCCTTATCCCGCCTATGCTGCCTACTTATATTAAGGCCTTACTTCTAGGTACTCTTAGACGAATTAAAGAAGCAGCACTATTATCGCCTTGCTTTCTAACCTATACATGCGACGATAGAACGCCTACTCCTCCTTTCCCGCCTCTTTCTTCTCTATCGCTATTTCGACGTCATGCAACAGCTAGCCTAACTAATTAATAGTTTCTTTACTTAGCCTATACACAAGTAACAAGAAGAGAAAGATGCTAAAGCAGAGCATTTTAAGTACTTTGCTAGTATTAGCGAACACCCTATAGATCTTGTATTCCTTCTACAACTAGCTAAATTAAGGCTTAATATTCTTTTTGTATATAGAGATATCGCAGATTCTATAGTTGTTTATAAGAGATATAATTGTAAAGTCCTAGAGAGGCTAAGTTTGTAGATGCTTAATAAACTTAGGTGTCCGCATAATTAGCTTAAGCTAGACTAGTTTAGGGGCTAGGTGTACAACAGGAAAGCTTCCTGTCTTTGGATAAGAGTTAAGGTTAAGGAGATGCTTGTCGCGGAGGTTGCACGCTATTGCAGTGTATTGTATGTAAATTGTTTGTATGCGGTGCTGTTTAAAAGGTAAGAAGCAGTAGGTAAGAAGCAGCAGCTTTATAAAGTATTGCAGGCTCCCGCTGCAGTACGTACGTGTCCTTTCCCTCCTCTATCGCATTATGTTGCAATCCTATTGCAATCCTACTGTAATCCTATTGCTAGCCATAGGCTGGCAATCGCCGTTGGACACGTTTCAACTAGTGTTGTTTTTTAGTACCTTAGCAAATTTTTTTGACCCTAATTATCACTCGGTAGTCTGAGCCTTCCTCCTAGAACTCATCTACCCACTATTTAAATCTCGTTTACTACACACAATCTTTTTTTTTGACTTTTGCGACTAATTAGTAGAGGGTAGCTGCTTTTCACTTTTTTGGAAACCCCATTTTGACTACAACAACAACCACCACCTTTGACACCTTAAAATAAATAGTAGGCTTATCTAACAGTTTGTATTAAGAAACGTTTAGGTAGAGTCTTATTTAGCTAGGTATCCCTTAGCACTTCTTATGCTTCTTCTACTGTTAATCCTTAATAGATTCGAAACAGCGTTAACTAAGATTAGCAATCTAATTAATTAAAATCTTTAGGCGTAAATGTAGCTCTAGCTAGCTTTTGTGCGTAAATATAGCTCTAGGCGGCTTCTAATTTAACGTAGCTACGCAAGTAGCTAAAAAAGAAATTAATTTAATTATAAAGGTGCGTTAAATTGACTAAAAGTGCAAAGGAAAACAGTAATATATTAATTAAAGAACTACAAAAGTTGTGTAGCAAGTTCATCTACTTTCCTGTAAGGCCTAAGCTTAGCGCTAGTTTATATGTATAAGTAACTGCGCGGCAACTGCTAACGTGGCAAGAGAAAATTGTGCAAAGTATAAAAGAAAGGCTAAGTAGGCTAGGAGGGGCGAGCAGGGTAGAAGGGCCGAACAGGGTAGAGGTGTTAGGCGGCGTAGGGTTAAGCGGTGTAGAAGGCCCGAGCGCGCCAAGCCTACAGATGCCGGGTGGACACCTAGCATCTGTGAGATCGCAAAACGAGGCAACTTGCCGAGTACCAAAAAACGTTAGGGCTTCAGCCCTTTACACTACATTAATTACTTCTTAGTAACTAAGTAGCGTATAAAGCATGTAGATGCTAATTAGCCATCGAACACCAACTTTTCGAGGCGAGAAAAAGGTCTGGCGTAGCCTTTTTCTCGTCTCAACTATCTTAACCGCCTTCCCAAAATCAGTTTCTAATACTTGTTTTCTAGGTGCAGGTGTTGTAGCGTGCGCGCTAGCTGTTTGCAGAGAAACAGAGTGGTTAACTGTTAAAAACTCTGCAAGTGGTCTGTGCGTAAGCTGATTTTAGAGTTCGATCGAAGGCTATTCAACTCCTACTTGACAAAGCAACGGCTTTCAACTTAGTTAGATAGATTTATTGGCGTAGTGAACCAATAGATCTATCTAGCTACCTACCATCCGAAATCCCCTCGACTCGATATACCGACCTCCTATACCGAACACACAATAGAACGATAGCTAGGTCTAGCGCACCTAGCTATCTACCTACACCGAAATACCCCAAACGACTCGATATACCGACCTCCTATACCGACCTACACATTAGAACTGATAGCTAGTGCTCCTAGCTATCTACCTATACCGAATTCCCCTATACCTACTCAATATACCGACCTAATATACCGACCTACACATTAGAATTGATAGCTAGACCACGAGCTATCTACCTACACCGAAATCCCTCCATACTAACTCAATATACCGACCTTATATATCAACCCTATACCGAACTGCTTAGGTACCTATATAAGCAATACAAGAGTGCAGCTAGCATAGCCTACAACAACGTATAAGAAGTAAAAGAGATAACTAGACTAGCATACTAGCTCTACATACTTCTTACACAACAAAGGATTAAGAAAGATACTTAGTAAAATTACCCTAGGCTACGAGCCTCACCTTCATTTAGACGAACCCCTCCTTGTAAATAAATCATACAGTATATTAGAAAACACCACGTAGATACCTGTAGGTCCTAAACCTACACGTCCTATATAGCCTTTCAGGCTGAGAAAGGACGTTAAACTACAAAAAAAAAATGTAGATGCTAACGCATTTTTAAATAAACCCTAGAGCTAGCTTCTTTACTATGATAATAGCTCTGCTTAACTCTTTAGCCTTTTTGTCCCGCGTTAAAGATACTGCACTAATAATAAAATAGTGTTTCTAGAAACCTTTAACACCTCTATATTCGTCTATAAGTCTTAGAAGCTAAGCATAAAAGTTACCTACTCCTAAAACAACTTTAAGATTTAAGTTAAATTAGTAAGAAGTGTTGTTAAACTAATAATCTACAATAATACACTGCTGTCTAAGAACGTTTAAAAAGATCTTGTCTACTAAGGTCTAGATGTTAATAACTTTAATGTTGTTGATAAGCTTTCTAAGCTCTAGTACTCTATTATGTTACTGCACGACCTTAGGGATTTAGTCCGCAATGTAGTCTTTTTTCTTAGCGCTAACTCTAAGGTTGTTAAAAACTCTTAATAGTCCTAGTGTTTGCGGCGGTTGCTGCTATAGCTACTTGCCCTTAGCCTTGTCTAACAATACTAGAAGTATTATTTAAATAGGTTAGCTAACGTAAGTTAAATATTGTCTTTAGCCGCTGCTAGGTTAAGAGGGGAGAGATATTATCGTGATTATTAACTGAGAAGGCAATTACCATAATAAAAGGTAGTGTAGTTTGTGTAGAAAGAGGGTTAAATAGTTAGCAGGGTTAAAGTTCTAGTTTATACGTAGTGGCGGTATTTTGCCGGCTAGTAGGTAGAGGTAGAGGTAAATTGGGTCTTAATCGCGCTAAAATAAGCAGGTTTTGCTATTAATATAGTTGTTGTAATTAGCTATTGCATTAAGAATGCGAGTAATTAAGTATAGTATTAGTGTAGCAGTAAGACTTAACGCGTTTATAGGTTCTAAGTGCTTGTACCTAGATTTTACATAGGAAATCAGTGAACAAGTAGCTAAAAGTAGAGGCAGGTACTACTAGTATAGTATCCCCTCCCCTTCCTAAAAATATAGGCCGTCTTATAGCCTATTAGTTGTCTAGTGTAGTAGTATCTAAGTTAAAGTCTAAGCTTTTAAAGTCTTGTCTGTATACACAATACTCTTTTTCTCTAAAATATTTAGTAATAATAACTTAATAACAAAGTTTATTATTTATTGTAAGGGGTAACAGTAGTTGTGGTTCTATATATAGTTTAAGTAAGTCTAGCGAGACAGGAATATCTACTATAGGGCTAGTTCGTCCCTAATAATTAGGATCCTATAACTTTATGTTTCAATAATCTTCTTTAATAATATACTAAGCGAGATTTTGTCTAAACAGCTTTAATTGCTATCTAGGTGTCGTGTGGGGAAAACGTGTACTATTAAGGTCCTTAAAATAATAAGTTCCTCTATTATGTCTAGCTTCTTAAATATAGTATAGACTTAACTATCTTATATTTAGCTTGCGGTCTTATAACATATTAATTTCCTAAATAGGGCTCTAGAGAAAAACTAGGTCTCCTAGTTTTATATTCTTATGTTGTATTTCCTTAGTAATATCCTAGTATTCCTTCTTAGCAGCTCTTATCTAGTAAGTACAAGCAATAGTATCCTTTATAAACTAATCTCTAAGATCTAGCTGTATTGCTTAAACTGTAAGTAGTTGTGCACAGTCTTTTACTTTCTTAAATAAAAGCGTTTGCGATATAAATAGCACGAGTTTAATAAGAAGCACTAGCTTCTGCCTTGTAACTAACTAGTACAGTAAGTAACCTATTTGTTTATACATAGAAATCCTGTCTACAAGAAGAACTATTAGCAAGTTCTTAAATTCAAGTTCTAGCAGCTTTGTAAGGGCGTTTACAATAGGTTTGTGCTCTTTTTTAAACTTTTTTAATTGCTTAAGAGTTGTGTCTTAATAACTAGACTTTGTTAATTCTATACATTTTAAATAGATGTTAAACTACCTTAGCAAAATTAAGCTCTCTATTAACGATAAGTTTACGTGCTATACTCTATTAATATATAATGTCTTTATATATAGACTCTGCAATTATCTTAAAATAGTTTTTTTATAGTGCTTTTGCTTTAGGCTAGCTGCTAAAGTAGTCTTTTACAATTACTAAGAACTTTTTCTTAAAGCACTAAGGCATGTATACTATACTAATTGCAACAGTCTTCTAAATAGCAAAACTGTAGGTGTTAGTAAGCATATTAACCTTCTTTTTAGAAGATTGTAGTTAATAGTCTCAATAGCTTGCTAGTCTTTTTTACACGTGCTTATACATTCTTATTTACTTATATTGCTAAGCAAGTATAAAGTACACTGCGTTAACTCCTCTATGTCTAATCTAGGTGTATACATTCGATACTGCAGCTATTCTTAAGTTAGTATTATCTATAACCTGTTAGATTATAATATTCCTAGATATTTTGTTAAAAAGTATCCTGTCTTATACAAAGAAAGTTAGAGCTTGCTTCTTCTATGCTTGTAGTTCTTATAGTTCTATACCCTTAGAAGTCTTAAAGTTAGCTAAAAATTCAGTGTATTGTTCTAAATCTGTTAAGAATTCCTAACAGAGTATCCTTTCTTGTTCTACTAGTATTAGTGCATTTTTATTTTTAATTATATAATGAATAAATTGCTTTAAATCCTCCTTAGGTTATAGAGGCAGCTTCTAATTATTAGCTTTTGGATACTTTAATAGTGTATCTGCAACTATACTGTTTTGTCCTAGTATATACTTAATGTTAAAGTCCTATAAAAGAATTGTTGATATCTACCTGTTCATAACAGATCTTAAATTATTGGTAGATAAGTAATTTAGTTAAGCAATAAAAGTTACAGCGTTAGTTTCTATAGTAAAGTAAATACTAGAAAGGGAGGTACAAAACTTCTTAAAAGCTTATAGCACAGCCTTAAATTTTAACTTAGTTAAGTGCTATTACCTTTCTTGTGCTAACTATAGTGTGCTTTTAAACCGCACTAGGTGTTGTTTATTATCTTCCTTAAGCTATTTGATACATGCTCCTGCACTATCTTAACTTGTATTAGTTATTAGGAATATCTTGTAATCCTTAGTGTTAGTGTAATCTAGGTTCGACAGTGCAGGTATGTTACATATAACATATTTTAACTTATATATTGCTACGTCTTATGCATCTCTTTATTTAAAAGAAACATTATCTTGTAAAAGTGTAAACAGAGACTTAGTAATCTTAGTAAAGTCCTTTACTTTTATGCGGTAGTAGCTACATATGCCTACAAAAGATTACACCTCTCTCTTATTTCTGTATAGTAGCTAGTTTATAATCTTCTTTACTTTTTTCAAGTTAGAATAACAGCCTTAAGAGCTAACCTTATAACCTACAACCTTAAGCCTTTCTATAAGAAAATAACACTTCTTTCCTAACACAGTACCTCTAGCTTATTTGATATTAGCTAGCACTCTATCTAGTTGTAGGACATGCTTAAGAACAGAACGTTAAACTCCTAGCATTAATTCTTCCCCGCTATAATTAGTTTTTAACCCTCTACATGTAATGTCGTTAATAAAGGGCATAGTATTAGGCTAGTAGTTTCTTAGAATCTTTATTATTACTAGTTAAAATAGTGCTACAGAGTTATTAACATCTATAACTATTGTGCATAAATATATAAGCTCTATAGGTGTTTTTTTTTATTCTAGTTTAACGTCCTTTCTCAGCCTGAAGGGCTATATAAGACGTGCAGGCCGAGGCCTGCAGGTATTTATGTAGTTTTTATCTTCTGAGTAATTTACAAGGGGTGGTTTATCTGAATGAAGGTGAGGCTCTTAGCCTATTGGATAGAGGTAGAGAAAGGGGAGGAGAAGGAGGAGAGGAGGAGGAGAGGGGAGGGGTGCTTAGAGCTTGATCGCCTAGGTAGACGATTGCATCTAGTTGTCGGAGTTTCCTTTGTACTAGGCCTATGTACCAACCCTAGTTTCTTAAATAAAGGCTGTTGTAGCCTTGATACCTGCTTCTGTTTGGAAAAGATATTGTAGAGAGATTGGCTCTATACATAAGTTCTGAAGTATTGCTCTACTATCCTTATATAGTTGGCACCTAAAGATTATATGAGCTGTATCTTGAGTAGCCCTAAAATTGCATAGGCAAGTTTTAGATTCTACTTTGCCTCTCTTGAATAGATAGCTCTTTAGGTAGCTATAACCTAGTTTTAATTAAAAGAAAGAGCTAGATATATCTCTCCTAGTAGGAGGGATAAGTATCTGTTTCCTTATTTTCTATTTGAAAGTTGCTGAGTAGGTGCTTAGGTTCTTAGTAATTGCTTTTTTCTGGTAGTTCTCTAGGAGGTTTAACTAATTAACATTAGCTAGTTGTTTAATTTGCAAGCTGACAACTGCTAGGCTTATCTTATTTGTTAAAGGGTTTATTTTTGTAGCCTCTTTTGCTAGGAGGTCTGCTTGATCGTTTCTAGGTATATCTTGGTGTCCTGGGACCCAATATAGCGCAGGGGAGATGCCTTTTTCTTATAGTTAGGTTGCTGCTCTAATGCACCTAATTTGCCACTCTTAGCCAAGGTTGTTTAAGGTGTTTTTTAATTAATATAAGGCCGCCTGATTGTCTGCGTAGATGTTAACGTTTTAGCATATATTTAATAGGCTGACTGCTGTCTCTAGCCCTAAGGTAATACCTTCAAGTTCACTGTTGTAAACTAACTAGTTATTTCCTATATTTGCTTGTAGTTCCTTAATAAGAGTAGTTCCTTTGTAGAAGGCAACGCCTACGCCTACTCCTTTGCTATCCCTTATAGCCGAGGCATCTAAGTATATTAATAGAAGGTTGTTGTCCGCTAATAGTTTCTTATAGCTTTCTGCTTTAATCTCTTTTAGCTTGTTTGAAATGTAGACCTTGTAAGGAGTCCTAGCGTTCTATAGAGTAAAGGCGTAGTATTGTATTTCCTCTATATTGTCTGAGAGGGCTAAGGTAATAGATAGTTGTATTTAATTAAGCTGCTCTCCTCTGTTGTTATTAATAGCAGCATTTAGAGGGTGGTTTAGATCTAATAAAGTAGATCTAAAGGCGTATCTCCTTATACTATTGTCTAGCCTAACTCTAGGTGGAAATAGAGCGGCTTCTACCCTCGCTAGGCATTGTAGGAGAAGATCTAAAAGTCCCTAGGATCTTTCTGCAGGCCTAGTTTTGAAGTTTTTGTCTGCTACTAATAACGTGTTGTTAGCCTTTCTAAAATAGCTGACATCCGTAATCAGCTACGCTAGTGATACACGGTAGGTATAGCTGCCTTATTGCCTTTAGTAAGAGGCCTTTATTAATATTGGCTAGCCTGCTTAGGCGGAAAAAGGCCTAGTTTGCTTGTTATATCCTTATATGGCAGTGATCTCTAAACTTCAGGGTATTGTCAAAGAAGATACCTAGCCACCTAACTAGTCTTTTTGGCTAAAAGGTCTCTTAAGTAGGTAGCGTAAGGACTCTGTTTGTATCTTTTCTTAATCTTGTCTAGTTTGCTAATTCTGTTTTTAAGCTATTAAACTTAATAGCTAACTCCTTTGCTTAGTTAAAGAGGTTTGCTAACTCCTTTTTAAGCAGTTTGATGTTTTTCCTAATAGATGTTGTTAATATTAAGATTTGAAGGTCGTCTATATAGGATAAGGAGTATATGTTGTCGTTTGTTGTAATTGATTGAAATAGCGGTTTCGTGTAGATCAGAAATAGAATAGGAGAGGCTAGGCTCCCTTAAGGTATACTAGTATTAACCTTATGTAGGTTCTCTGTTCGCCCATTAAAGGATAACTCTAAAAGCCTTTCTGTAAGGAATAAGTTTGTCTATGCTAGGAGGCATATAGGAAGCTGTTAGTTGCTTATATTTTCTAGAAGCTTGTTCTTAGATAAATAGTTAAAAACGCCTCTAATGTCTAAAAAGGCTATTAAAGTAACTCTTTTCTTCTTTCTTTGTTGTTAGATATTATTATAGAAAAGGAGTCCTGCGTCGATAGCTAATTTCTTTAGCCTGCCTCCTATTTGTGTAGGGTGGAGTAGGTCTGTCGTTTCTGCTAGGATCCCTAATCTTTTTAAGTATAGCCTTTCTAACGCTTTCCCTAGGCAGCATAAGAGGGAGATTACTCTATATACTTTTAGGATTGAATAATCTAGTTTGTTTAGCTTTCTAAGGATAACCCCTTTTGCTTTTCGCCAGCACCTTAGTTAGTATCCTAGGTTGAACAGAGCTAAGTACACCTTAAAAAAAATGCTTAGTTAGTATTAGTATGCTTTTAAGATAACTTCTTAGCTAATTCTATCTAGTCCTAGTAAGGTAGCTTTTATTTTCTAACATGCGGTGTAGAGCTCCTCTTTAGATAGAATTAGCCACTCCTATTTAAGGTTTCCTTAGTAGTTATTAAGTAATAGGGCTGGTGTAGAAGGAGGAGGTAGAAACAGCTCTTCTCTAAAGGTTTGGCACTTCTCTCTAAAGAATTCTTTGCCTCTAATAGCAGGGATTCTTGTTAAAAGGTTGTTTTTTGTATAGGCTATTGCTTTAAATATCTCTTTTAGCGATTTGTTTTAGAGGAACTGTTCCTAATAGTTAATTTTAGCTTTCTTAATGGCTTAAAGGTACTTATTTTTGGCTAGTAAGTAATCTCTTTTCTATAGGTATAGAGTATTGTCTCCTCTCCTTGCTGATTGTTTGTAATCTCAAGAGGTCCTGCTTAGGATAGCCTTAAGGAGGTCTAGATCGCTAGTCTACTAAGGCTTTAGTTTTAGTTTTTAAATTGTAAGGGGGGTAGATCTCCTAAGCGCTTGTTAAACTATTGTTGTAAGATCTTCTGCTATTTTATCTAGCCTCTCCTCTAAAGGATTATTAAGGCCTAGAAGTAATTATCTTAAGAGGTGGTTTGAGGCGTGCGGTAAGGCTAGTAATTAATCCTCTAGCTTTACTTAGGCTATCTCCTCTTGTAATGCAGTATTAAAAAGATTCTAATTTGTTTTTTTTGTGTTGTACTTCTTTAGCCGGCTAGGTAGCTGCCCTTAGTTAACAATACTAAACAGGATAGCGTGATAGTCTAATCTAACTTTAGGGATAACCTGCTAGTCTATAATTATAGAAGCTATATTGCTTGTTAAAAAAGTAAGGTCTAGTATACTCTCTTTTTGCATATAAGCTCTAAAGAAAGTTCTAACTCCTATAGTGTTTAATAGAGATAGGTTTTAGTTATTAACCTACTCTACTAAATTCTCTACTTGTTGATTTAGGTTGCAATCTTGTAGGCTATATCTAGGGTAGTGGCAATTAAAATCCCCTAGGAGAATTAAATGTGATTTAATTAGCTTTCCTAGGAGGCGTCTTTAGATTGTTGTCGTATTTAGCCCTTGTCTTAGGCTTTTCTTATTGTAAATGTTATAGACGTAGATCTTTCTTGTGTTAAGTTGTTTTAAAATAGCTTGAAAGTCTTTGTCGTTGCTAATATAAGGATTAACTTCTACTTCTACGTCCTTTCGAATATAGAATAGAGTTCTAGGTCGTAGGCCTTAGTAATTTAGTAGTATTTGCGTAAAGTCTAGATAAGCAATAGACCTAGTGTCCTTATAGGGTCCTCTTATTAACTAAGGCTCTTGTATTGCAATAATTGTAGCGTTTGCTGTAATAGCAAAGTTGATCGCGCTTTCTGTAGCAGGGCTACTTTTATTAACATTTATTTGTAGGACTTTAATTATACTAATAAGTTTAATTGTTCCTAGCTGTCCTCGCCTGTAGGATATCACACTTATGGCTGTTTGCTGTATAGGGTCTGCTGCAATTAGTACACTTAAAGATAGTGTAGATACAAAGTTTTCCTTTACTAGCGCAAGACTTGCACTTGTATTAACTAGTGTAGTGTGCTTTGCTGCAAATTTGGCAGGCTAATTTTAAGCACCTAGCCTTAAGGTGGCTAAATCCTTGGCATTTAGTGCATTGCTTTAAGATATTAATAACTCGCAGTTTCTCTACTCTAAGGCTTTGCCCTAGGATATAGAGTTTGCCTCTAATAGCTTTTTAGGCTTCCTCCTCTGTAGCGAATGCTACGCATGCTAAGCTAAAGTTCTAGTGTTCTCTTTTATCCTCTAGCGTAAGCTAAAAAAGGATTGCCTATAACCTTTAGGCCTTTGTTGAAAGTTTTAATTTCTTCTTTTACAACCTCTAGACTATAGTTTGTAGGTAGTTTGTGGATAACAACCTTAAACTACGGCGTAATAAGTTAGGCGACTTTAAAGGTTGTAATATCCTGCTATATAGCCTAATTCTCTAAGAGGTATTTAGCCTTAAAGGCTAGTGTAGTTGTAATTATTTTGTTGCCTTTAGAGGATAGTGCGATTAAGGCAACTACAGGCGATTGCACGCCTCCTTTTGTCGCAAAAGCATTGTTAAAATTATTTCTAAGTTTAAAGGCATTAAATGCAGCTAGAGTCTCGCTAACTAGCACTAGCTAGCGATCTTTTAGGCTAGTAACCTTTGGTTTTTGCGTCTTTTGGGTATTTGTCCACGGTTAATCTTTATTGTTACCTGCTATAGTAGCGTAGGTCGCTGTAGTAGCAATAGGTGTGTTCTAGATAGGCGTGTTCTAGATAGAGGTGTTCTAGATAGGCGTGTTTGTTGTTGGTTTCTTAATACGTCTAATTTTCTCCCTTAACTCTCTTAAGACGTTTAAGAGGCTTAATATCTAATTAGCTAGTATAGCTGTATTCTTCTTATTTACTCTTCTATTTTCTGTATAGTCCCTAAAGACCTCTACTAGGTCTAAAAGACTTGTTTGCTGGGTAGGGTTGTTTTCAGCTAAATTAGCTGCTTAGATTACTAGGTTCCTAGCAATCTCAAGAGCCTCATCTACTAAGGTGGCTTTTAGTGTTTTATTCCCAATAGGATATCGCGGAATAGGTCTAATAAAAGGAGAAAAATTACTCCTTGTTCAAATATAAGTCAGCCTTTAGGGTTCCTCTGTATCTTGCCTTTCTTAGCGCGGCGTTGTTATGTTATCTTCCTCTATCTCCATTTGCTTTTTGTTTGCTCCTCCTAGATCTTTAGAAGCAAATCGTTTTTTATTATTTTTTTAAGTTAATGCAATTTCTTGATTTAGTTGAGCTTCGATAAGCTCCTCAACCTCAATTAGCTCAAGACGCCTCGGCATGTGGCCTAAGCTTTGAGGAAAATGAAAAAATTTTCGCTCCTCCAAAGAGGGGGGTAGGCGACTCTTTCACCCTCTCTCGCGCGCTGGCGCCCTCGCTGCGGGCTTTTAAGAAGTGTCGCAATCAATTCCTTGGGGTTGTTTCCTTGTAATCCGGTAGTTTCTGAACAATCTCCAGAAAAGTCGACGTTGGTAGAAGCTTGTTAGTACCCTAGCTTATTAGTTTTAGCACTAATTAACCTAAATAACTTTATTAGTAAGATTGGGCTAAACATCTTTAGTGCAGCCTTTACTCCTTATGCCCTATCCCTTTGTACGATCCTAGATGGTAGAGTAGCAGTCTACTTAGTTAATACTATAGATTACCTAGTACTAGGCACCTTTAGCGAATGCACTAAGGACGAGACTGTTTTAGCGAGCACTTAATTTATCCTAGTTGCTAGGGTAGGAAACAGGCTGCTTAAGAACGTCCTGCATAGCAAGGCAGGCCCTAAAACAGCTAATTTACTGCTTACTAACGTTAAGCTTATACTAGGTTTCTATACCAATATCGTGTTAGAAGAGCGGTTCAACTAGTTAGGCATTTAGTATATAGGATATAATTACACTATGCGATTTAGTACGCCTAAGAAGAACGTTGTCTTAATTAACTTTAAGTGTTATTTTAATCTCTTATTTGTTAAATACAAGCAAGTCTCTTGTTATCCTGCTTAACTACTACCGCTCGTGAACGCCGTAGCGCGATTAAGGATACTAAAGTTGCGCATTAGTGATAAGGCCTTGTGGCATTAACAATTAGGTCACCTTAGACAACAGGCTATTAAAGCCTTAGTCTGCTTAGCGCAGAATGTTAAGATTACTAGCAAGAAGCTATTAGAATACAATTATTGCGCAATAGCTTATGCCTTGCAGGTAATCTTGCGGCGACTAAGAGAAAGATTACCACGACCTTTCTATAGGATCTTATGGGATTTGTTTAATTTCCTAATAGGTTAACTGCTTAAGAAATAGGCACTAATTACTAAAGAAGATTACTTAGGCAAGCTATACAATTACAAAATCTAGTTAAAGACACTAAATAATATTATACTAGTAATTAAAAGTTTTGCTAAAAGAATTAAGAGGAAATATTAGCTAAGGGTTGTAGAAATCTATTAAGATAACAATACTGCTACACTGCCTTAGAGAGGGCAATCAAGATATAAGGAATAGGCAATAGAGAAAGGGATTGTAATTAAGACGCTACCGCCATACACTTATAAGCCTAATGGCTGGGCGGAGAGAGCTAGCTATGAGCTAATTACTAAGGCTATCAAGATGCGCACGAGCGCTAATTTACTAGCTAAGCTTTAGCTAGTAATTATAGATGCGGCGGCTTACCTACATAGCATAAGCCCTACTAAAATCTATAGCTACTAATCCCCTAACTAGGTGCTCGAAGAATGGTTTAGGAAATATTTCTAATACTATTAACTACCTAAGATTAGATACTAGACTGCTGATCTACGCCTAGACTAGAGTAGAATATATGCCTATAGCTGCCGAGCCTATTCTTTGAATAAGGATAAGGCAGCTAGGCACAATTGTTAAGGATTTAAGGTTAATCCTCAAGGCTATATTAGTTATTTATTTAGTTATTAAGCCTCTAACATATACTATATATAAGTACTAATACTTAATTAGGTAATTACTACCTGTAATGTTACCTTTAATAAACAGTTGTTCTATAAAGGAAATTGTAAGGAAGAGCTACTAAGAGATTAAGCAATTAAGATTGTAGAGATCCTTTATAATAGCGAGCTAGTTAATTCTAAAGACGACTTAGAGGTCCTCTCCCTGTTTAAGGAAGGGCAGATTAGGATACACAGCTAACTACTAATAACCTTAAAAGTAATCTAACTACTATCTTAAGCAGTAAGGAAGGCCTACCTACTAAAGATAAAAGTAGATTAGAAGACACTAAGCTATTAGAGCACAAGGCTAGTGCGCTATTAGGAATTTACTTAAATTAGTAGTAAATTACTAGTCTTGCTACCCTAGAACCTACTCCTAAACTAGAGATCCTAGGGAGCGATAATTTAATTAATTGCAGGGGGATTAATAATTAAATAGCAGTGCAACTACTTAAAGAAGCTAATTTATTAAGACCTGTAAGTAGAATACTTTATTTACTAGTCTAATAGTCTGTGCCTGTAGACTCTAACGCGCTAGCTAATTATAATAGAACACCTACTTGTATAAGCAGGATAGCGGGGCGTGAACTATCTCGCAAGTCAAGACCTTAGGCAACAAACAGTAGACAGGGTAAGTAATTATAAGCTAAACCTCTGCTTACAAGGCGTAGCGCTTAGATTGCTAGTAAAAGCCTAGATTAGCCTATAAATTAATATCTTCTACTACGTAAGCTAGGTAGCGGGCGTAAGCGTAAAGACGCAACCTAAGATCTTAATAATTAACTAGGGGGTAGAAGCACAGGTAGTGTTACCGCATTAATTATCGATTATAAAGATCTATTATTAAACAACTTTTATAATACTTACCTGCTAGGTTTGCAAGCAACCTAGGAAGACTAAGCAAGCTATAAGACTTTTAATTACGTAGTTATAGCAGCTTTGCTTACTAAGCATAAGCTAAAAGGAAATACTTAACTGCATCGCGACAATCTACCTAAACCGCTAGGATTATAGAAGCAATTGCTCTAGCATCTTATAAGGGCCTTGTTTAAGGATGCCTGTAGAAGGAAAATTAATTAGTTAAGTAAGATAAATACTTAGACTAGGATATTAAGGGAAAAAGCAATTAATTGCCTAATACTTATAAAGTAGGTTTAGACCTACAAGTTTAATTAAGATAGCTTCTTTCTTAAATGTAAGGCGCAGATTGTTGTAAAAGGTAATCTCTAGAAAAAAGATTTAATTAATTTAACTTACGCTGCTACTTTAGCAGCTAAGTCCTTCTAAGCAGCAATAGCTATTGCCGCTAAGAATAATTTAGAGATTAAGTAATACAATATTGTAGGAGCATTCCTTAATGCATTAATTACGGCAGACAACCTAGTAATTTATAAGATACTAGATAGCTTTAAGAAGCTAGGTAAGTGTGTACAGCTTAACCGCGCATTATATAGATTATAAGACTCGCTACTATTATAGTATAAGGAGTTCTTAGGATTACTAAGGGAGATTAGACTAATTGCTTTACTAGAGGAGCCCTGCCTATTCTTTAATTAAGAAAGGAGAATTCTAGTGTTGTTTTATGTAGATAATATCCTACTGCTTTTCGCAAAAAGTTATAAGTAGAGGGCGATAGACCTTTAGTTAAAGATTATAGACAAATACAAGATATAGAAACAAGAATTAGTTCAATAGTTTTTTAGTATCTAGATTATTAGAGATTACAAGAAGCGAACAATTACGCTTATTCATAATACGTACATTAATAAAATTACAAAAAAGTATAAGCTAGAGGATAGAAGCTTTCCTAAGACTCTATTACTGTCGGAGGAGCTGATCAAGAACACTAGCAAAGCAACTAAGCAGGAGATAAAGGCTTACTAAGAAAGAGTTAGATTAGTGCTATACACAGCTATTATGCTACAACTAAATGTTGCCTACTTAATTTTAAAGCTCTTACACTTCTTTCTAAACCTTAGTAATTAGTATATAAAAGCTGTTAAACAGGTAATTATGTACCTCTATTAAATAAGATACGATGCGATCTAATATAGGAACTATAATAGCCTAGACTTAACAATTACAGGCGATGCTTCCTTTGCAGATAATTAGGAAACTCGTTAATTGTCCTATAAATATATAGCTATTCTATATAGTGGTCTCATATTTTGGAAAGCAGCTCGGCAGACTACAGTAACTATATTAACTACTAAGGCTAAGCTACTCGCCCTTAAGTACACTACTAAGGAGGCTATAGCTCTTAAGTGCTTCTTTCGCGAGCTGTCTCTTAATCTAAGAGATGTCTAGACAGTCTAGTACAATAATTAACAAACAATTAGGCTTATAGTTAGAAAGAATAAGCAGATTAGCACTTAATTAAGGCATGTAAATATACAAAATATGTAGCTGTAGTAGAAATTTACCAAAGGATTATTTTAGGTTAAATACCTAGAAACAGTAATTATGCTAGCTAACAGACTAACTAAGTCGCTTACCTAACAACAGTTTAAGAAGTTTAAGCAGTTACTTAACTTTTAGCAAGTTAAGCACTTAATTAAAGGAAATAATAATTAACAAGCAAAGAATTTGTATTAAGCAGCAACATCTATATACTAGGCTAAGTCTTCTCTTAATAGCTTATTTTATTAAGCGGGAGAACGTGAGCTAGACTATTAAACTAAACTAAAACTAAGGACCTTATTACTAATAAGCATTAGACTTATTATACTCGCTAGACTCTATTATTGCATCACGCTTAGCCTGCTTAGCCTTAGCTAGCTTAAGAGCAATTTAGGCCATCTAAGCACGAACAGCAAGAGTCCAGAGGTAAGCAGCATTGCAGCGCGATTCTAACCTATCACTTCTATACATAAAGTTGTTAGATAATTGCCTCCTTACCTTAGCGTAATAATCGCGCTTATATAAATAAGTAATATAGCGATCACGGCAACAAGGAAAAGGACGATTGTATGGAGCAGGCGGAGGCAATATTCCGCGGGCATGCTGCTCTTGAAGCGGCAACCTTCGAGCAGGTTGTTGCTAAGGCTGCTTATGTTGCTGCTGTTGCTGCTGTTGCTGCTAAGGATAATAAGCCGACTGTTGCGGCTGTTAAGCAGGTTGCCAAGCAGGAGCAGGAGCGAACGCGGGAGCAGGAGCGAATAAGGGAGCAGGAGCAGGAGCAAGAGGCTAAGCGGCAAAACCGCGATAAGCTATTTCTTAAGCTCTACAATCATTGGCGGGAGGCTTCTGCGCAGAAGGCTTAGTAGTTATAACGCTGCTATTAATCTTTTTGCGGCGAGCAATAATATCCTTAAGAAGTTAAGCTTTTAAAGCTTAGTATATCTTATTGTTGTTCTATCCCTAAAAACTAGTTAGCAAGCTAAGCAAGAAAGTTAATAGGTTAAAGACTTACCTCTTTATTTCTATACATAGCTATAAATTAATTAGTGAGATTAATGTTAACTGTGTGGCAGGTGTAAGATGAGTAACTGCTACAGCGTAAGCTGCTTTAACTGCTAGTCTAAACGTAATTAAAGCAACGTTTAGCGTATAAGCTATCTAGGATTTTTTTTTATAGCGCTTATAAGGCAGAATACAAGAATATAATAGATTGGTAGTATATATATTATTGTGATCAATTTGTGCTACTTATATTTACGTAGTAAGTTGACGCTACGCCCGCGGCGGGTGGTGCGCGCTGGGGCAGCTGGTGAAGCTACCTTAGCTTTAACATAAGACGAATTAACAACAACACATTTTTGACGCTTCTGCTTTTAAGTAGAGGCTTGTGAGGCCTTGCGCTTACCCTTTTAGGACAGTTGTATAGCTTTTTAAGCGTCGCGAGCTGATTTCTAACGCTCCTTTTTAGCTACCTTTTTAGCCTTCTTTTTCTCCCTCACCTCTTTAAGCCTCTTCTTCTTAACACGCCTCTCCTTAGCTTGTTAAGCCTTATATAATTAAGCTTGCTCTTTTAAGTAAGACCTCTCAGCTTTTTAGAGTTGTAGTAGTTGTTATTTGTATTGTTAAACTACCTTGTCGTCCTAAGCCCAATAGACCTTCTTAGGCAACTAGAAAACAACACTACTATAGTATTCCTAAGGGTTGTTAAGTTAGAGAGTATAGCTCTTCTTTTAGTGTCTCTTTTTAACTAAAAGAGCTTCTTTTAAGCCTTGTATCTCTCTACAAAGAATACTATTTTAAGCTAAGATATAGTAGAGACTTTAATAAAGCTTTTTTACCTCTTTGGTACTCTAATCTTGCACTAAACGGCGTATAAGAGTCTCTATTTTAAGCTAATTATTTTTACTAAGTATAAAAGCTAAGGATTTATCTAAACTAAAGGCCTCTTTACAGAATCTTTAAAGAATAACCTTAGGATTAGGTAGATAAACTCTAGTTACTTAGAAAGACTTTTTAATAGTCTCCTCCTTAAAAGCAGTACCCTAGGCCCTCTAAAGAAGGAGAAAGAAGTCTCCTTTTACTATTAGTAGGAGCCCCTAGCTTTTATAAAGGTGAGATAAAAGCTTAGTTAAGTAGGCAGTTAAGAGAGGCTTAAATAATCTAATGTTAAGCAGTTAAAGCGTATAAGTTAAATAAGAAGAAAATACAGCTAATAGGATCTTGTAGTTATTACAGTAATTAATAAAATCTATAGTTAGGTGAGATCTATGGCCGTTAAGAAGGAGTAATTAGTAGCCTAAATAAGCTTTCTGTCTAGTCTCTCGCTTAAAAACCTCCTTAAGCTAGGCTAGACTTATATTATTATTAGTCTAGCTAGAAGGAGATAAGCTAACAAATACTGAGTGCTTTTTATTATTAATATCTTTAACCTAGCTTAATTTTAGAGCTCTAACAGCTAACTAAAAGATAAGAGCTAGGGATAGAGCTTTACCGTCCGAACAAACGCAGGCTAGGACAGTTACCTACTCTCTAGAACCGTCCTAAGTTGCAGCTGTTACTCCTTTTTAATTATATATCCTCTTATTAAACACCCTTTTTAACCTTCTAGTTACTCTAATTATAAAGCCTTTCTTATCTATATTAAAGATTTAAAAAGGCTCTATATTGTATTCTCTTATCTTCTTATGTAGTAGCTTAAAGTAGAGGCTATATTTAGCCTCTAAATTAGCTTTGTGGCGATTGCGATCTATTCCTGCCTACTAGCGCGAGGTAAGATAGGTAGGATTCCTGTTAATAAAGCGAGTAACCTAGCTTTCTAAAACCTCTCTACTAGCTAAAGATAAGGCAAAGTTGCGTATTAGTACTTGTGTAGGTAGTGTACGTCGTTTAGTAAGCGTAGTAATATACTGTAGGAGCTTAGTTTCTTAGTGTAGGTAAAGAAGGTAGTAGGCGAGTTAGCGTAGTTAAGTTTAGCCCTAGTGTCTTTAAGCGAGCGTTTAACAATTAATACTATACTTTGCTGCAAATTTTGTATACAGAAAAGATACGCCTAGTACGCACGATTTAATTTCTTTAATTGCTTTCTAAATTAGGTCTATAGTAGTTAAGTTATAACGCGATTTGTGTTAGTAGTTATTGTATTAGGGTAGGCATTGCGCGAATACGGGTATTGCGCGCACAGACATAGTATGTACTGTGTCTGTGCGCGTTTTGGCTATGTTCGAGTTTTGGCCACTCTAACAACATTAAATATGTAGAAATATAAGGCTGTATAGCTACTACTAATTGCTAGTATTGCGAGATTTTATAGAGTTGTAGTATATTTAGTATTGTAATTAATTTGTACTACTTATATTTGCTTAGTAAGGTGACATTACGCCCGCGGCGGGTGGTGCGCGCTGGGGCAGCTAGTGCAGCTACCTTAGCTTTAACATAAGATAAATTAACAATAACACGTTTTTAACGCTTCTGCTTTTAAGTAGAGGCTTGTAAGGCCTAGCGCTTACTCTTTTAGGGCAGTTGTATAGCTTTTTAAGCGTCGTAAGCTGATTTCTAACGCTCCTTTTTAGCTGCCTTTTTAGCCTTCTCTTTTTACCTTACCTTCTTAAGCCTCTCCCTCTTAACGCGCCTCTTTTTAGCTTATTAAGCCTTATATATTTAAGCTTGCTCTTTTAAGTAAAACCTCTTAGCTTTTTAAAGTTGTAGTAGTTGTTGTTTATATTATTAAACTACCTTGTTGTCCTAAGCCTAACAGACCTTCCTAGGTAACTAGAAAACAGCACTACTGTAGTACTCCTAAGGATTGTTAAGTTAGAGAGTATAGCTCTTCTTTTAGTGTTTTTTTTTAACTAAAAGAGCCTCTTTTAAGCCTTAAATCTCTCTACAGCAAATACTATTGTAAGCTAAGATATAGTAGAGGCTTTAACAAATCTTTTTTACTTTCTTAGTGCTCTAATCTTGCACTAAACGGCGTATAAGAGTCTCTATTTTAAGCTAATTATTTTTACTAAGTATAGAAGCTAAAAATTTATTTAAACTAGAGGCCTTCTTGCAGAATTTTTAAAGAATAACCTTAGAATTAGGTAGGTAGACCTTAGTTACCTAAAAAGACTTTCTAATAGTCTCCTCCTTAAAAGCAGTACCCTAGGCCCTCTAAAGAAGGAGAAAGAAGTCTCCTTTTACTATTAGTAGGAGCCCCTAGCTTTTATAAAGGTAGAATAAAAGCTTAGTTAAGTAGGCAGTTAAGAGAGGCTTAAATAATTTAATATTAAGTACTTAAAGCGTATAGGTTAAATAAAGAGGAAATACAGCTAATAGGATCTTGTAGTTATTACAGTAATTAGTAAAATCTATAGTTAGGTAAGATCTATAGCCGTCAAGGAGGAGTAATTAGTATCCTAAATAAGCTTTCTGTCTAGTCTCTCTCTTAAAAACCTCCTTAAGCTAGGCTAGACCTATATTATTGTTAGTCTAGCTAGAAGAAGATGAGCTAACAAATACTAAGTGCTTTTTGTTATTAATATCTTTAACCTAGCTCGATTTTAGAGCTCTAACAGCTAACTAAAAGATAAGAGCTCATCGAACACCAACTTTTCGCGGCGAGAAAAAGGTCTGGCGTAGCCTTTTTCTCGTCTCAACTATCTTAAACGCCTTCCCAAAATTAGTTTCTAACACCTGTTTTCTTAGTGCAGGTGTTGTAGCGCGCGCGCTGCCGTTTGCAGAAAAACAAAGTAGTTAACTGTTGAAACCTCTGCAAGTGGTCTGTGCGTAAGCTAATTTTGGAGTTTAATTGAAGGCCATTCGACTCCTACTTAACAAAGCAACAGCTTTTTACTTAGGTAGAAAAATTTATTAGCGTAGTGAACTAATACATTTATCTACCTAGCTATCTATTACTTGAAATCCCTATACCGACTTGATATACCGACCTTATATATCGACCCTATACCAAACTGCTTAGCGCACCCATATAAGCAATACAAGAGGGCAGCTAGCATAGCCTACAACAACAACAACAAAAAAGAAGTAAAGGAGATAACTAGACTAGCATACTAGCTCTATATACTCTCTACAAAACAAAGGACTAAGAGAGATACTTGTTAAAACTACTCTAGGCTTTAAGCCTAACAAAGGACTGAGAAAGCTACTTATTAAAACTACCCTAGGCTACAAGCCTCACCTTTATTTAGATAAACCCCTCCTTGTAAATAAAACATATATTAGAAAACACTACGTAGATACCTGTAGGTCCTAAACCTACACGTCTTATATAGCCTTTTAGGCTGAGAAAAGACGTTAAACTACAATAAAAAAAAAGATAAGAGCTGGGGATAGAGCTGTACCGTCTAAACAAACACAGGCTAGGATAGTTACCTACTCTCTAGAACTGTCCTATGTTGCAGCTGTTACTTCTTTTTGATTGTATAACCTCTTGTTAAACACCTTTTTTAACCTTCTAGTTACTTTAATTATAAAGCCTTTCTTATCTATATTAAAGATTTAAGACGGCCTTATTGTGTATTCTCTTATCTTCTTATGTAGTAGCTTAAAGTAGAAGCTATATTTAGCCTTTAAATTAGCTTCGTAGCGATTGCGATCTATTCCTGCCTGCCAGCGTAAGATGAGATAGGTAGAATTCCTGTTAATAAAGCGAGTAACCCAGCTTTCTAAAACCTCTCTACCAGCTAAAGTCAAGGCAAAGTTGCGTATTATTACTTGTGTAAGTAGTGTACGTCGTTTATTAAGCGTAGTAATATACTGTAGGAGCTTAGTTTCTTAGTGTAGGTAAAGGAGTCGATAGGCGAGTTTGTGTAGCTAGTTTAGGCCCTAGTGTCTTTAAGCGAGCGTACAACAACCTACACTATACCTTTCTGCAAACTTTGTATATGAGAAAGATGCACCTAGTGCGCGCAATTCAATTGCTTCAATTGCTTCCTGAATTAGATCCATATTGGTGGAGTTATGACGCGATTTGTGTGGGTGGTTGTTGTGTTGGGGTGGCCAAAACTCGAACATGGCCAAAACGCGCACAGACACGGTACGCCGTCCACCTCGGTACGCCGCCCACCTCGGTAGGTAGTTAAGCTGTCATACATGCCAAACTGGCTTCAGCCTTTTAAGACAACCTTTTGATGTAACTAATTATTTTATAGACACCTTTTTAGTAAAAAAAGATTTATTACTAACAACAGGTATCTAGGCTTACGCCCTCTTGTTTAGCATTGCTAGTACGCAATTAGTGTGTTGCATGTTTAGACAGAAACAAAGAAAAGCAAAACAAAAAGGCAAATTACCTCCTAACTTAACGCGCTCTATCTCGCCTATACTACTTACTTATGTTAAGGCCTTACTTCTAGGTACTTTTAGACAAATTAAAGAAGCAGCACTATTATTGTCTTGCTTTCTAACCTATACATGCAACGATAGAATGCCTACTCTTTCTTTTTTGCCTCTTTCTTCTCTATTGCTATTTTAACGTTATGTAACAGCTAGCTTAACTAGTTAATAGTTTCTTTACTTAGCGTATACACAATTAACAAGAAAAGAAAGATACTAAAGCAGAGCATTTTAAATACTTTGCTAGTATTAGCAAAAACCTGATAAATCTTATATTCCTTTTACAACTAGCTAAGTTAAAGCTTAATATTCTTTTTATCTGTAGAGATATTGCAGATTCTAGAGTTGTTTATGAAGGATAAAATTATAAAGTTCTAGAGAGGCTAAGTTTATAGATACTAAATAAACTTAGGTGTCTGCATAATTAGCTTAAGCTAGACTAGTTTAGAGGCTAGGTGTACAACAAGAAAGCTTCCTATCTTTAGATAAAAGTTAAGGTTAAAGAGATGCTTATTGCAGAGGTTATATACTATATTGTAGTATAGTTTATTGTATGCGAATTGTTTGTATACAGTGCTGTTTAAAAAGTAAGAAGTAGTAAGTAAAAAGCTGCAGCTTTAGCTTTATAAAGTATTGCAGGCTCATGCTGCGGTACGTACGTGTTCTTTCCCTCCTCTATTGCATTATGTTGTAATTCTATTATAATTATACTGTAATCTTATTGTTAGCTATAGGCTGGCAATCGCTGTTAGACACGTTTTAACTAACCTGTCTGTGCGCGTTTTGCACATGTTCGAGTTTTGCACACCCCACCAACATCAACACCCCAACTTCGACGCGTCATAACTCCACCAATATGGACCCGATTCAGGAAGCAATTGCAGAAATCGAATCGCGCGAACCAGACGCATCTTTCTCGTATTCTCAAATTACAAAAAAGCATAGTGTTGTACGCTCAACCCTCGTTTGAAGACACCAAGGCAAACACCAACTGCATGTGATCGCCCATCTCTCTATCCACCTACAACGCGAAAAGGAGCTTGTACAATATATTAAATCCCTTACTAAGAGGCGTACACTACCTTTGCGTTTAATAATACGCAATCTTGCGTCATCCTTGCTTAGTAGAGAGGTCTTAGAAAGCTAGGTTTCTTGCTTCCTCTACAAGAACTCCTCTTATCTCATCTCTCGCTAGCAGAGACCTATGAACTAGAAGCGTCACAAAGCTAATTTAGTAACTAAGTATAGGTTATACTTTAAGCTGTTACACAATAAGATAAAGGAGTACAATATACAGTCCTCTTACATCTTTAATATAGATAAAAAGGGCTTCTTACTTAGAATCCTTAGAAGGTTAAAAAGGATCTTTAGTAAGAGGCAATATAAAAGAGAAGGAGTTATTTCTAGCCTACAAGATAGCTCTAGAGAGTGGGTTACAGCCCTAGCCTGCATCTTTCCAGATAGTACACCTCTTTCTCTATCTCTTATCTTTTAGTTGAACGCTAGAGCTCTAAAATTAGCCTAGGTAGAGGCAATTAATCTAAATAAGCACTTAGTCTTTGTTACCTTATCACCCTCTAGATAGACTAATAATGATATAGGCCTAGCTTGGCTTAAAGAGGTCTTTAAAAGAGAGACTATACGCTACGCTTAAACTAGATACTAGTTACTTATTATTAATAGCCACTTATCTTATGTAACTATAGATTTTCTAGATTATTGCAACAGCTATAGGATTCTAGTTGCTGTATATCCTCCTTATTCAACCTATAGGCTTCAGCCTCTTGACGTTAGGGTGTTTAGGCCTTTATCGTTAGCTTACTTAAAGGAGTTGTTAAACTTCTTCTATTAGAGCTATAGAATCCTTCCTCTAGCAAAAGGAGACTTCTTTAAGCTCTTTTAGAGGGCTTAGGGTACAGCTTTTAGAAAGGAGACTATTATAAGCTCTTTTAAGGCAACTAGCATTAACTTACTAAATGCTAAGGTTATTCTCTAAAAGTTCTAGCAAAAGGCTTCTAGTTTAGATAAAAGCTCTTCTTCTGTCCTTAGTAGAGATAATTAGCTTAAAATTAAGTCTATTATACGCTAGGAGGTAAAGGATTTCAATAATAAAGAGGTAAAAAAGCTTCGCTAAAGCCTCCACTTCTCAGCTTAAAATAGTATACTTAGAAGAGAAAACTAGGGCTTAAGGGGGGCTCTAAAGATTAAAAAGAGACACTAAAAGAAGAGCTACACGCTTTAAATTAATAGGCCTAAAGAGTACTATAGAGGAGCTATCTTTTGGTCTCCTAAGAAGGTTCGCCAAGCTAAGGAGGATAAGATAGAATAACAACAAGAACAACAGCAATTACAACTCTAGAAGGCTAAGAGATCTAAGTTAAAGAGGCAAGCTTAATTGTACAAGCTTTAAATAGCCTAGAAGAAGCGTGTTAAGAGAGAGAGCCTTAAGGAGGTAAGAGAGAAGGAGAGAGCTGCTAAGGTGGCTTAAAAGGAGGCTTAAAAGGCAGCCTAGGAGGCTGAAAAAGCTATACAATTATCTTAAAGGGGTAAGCGCAAAGCCTTACAAGGCTCCTCTTAAAAGCAGAAGCGTTAGAAACGTATTGTTGTTAATTTATCTTATGTACAAGCTAAGGTGGCTGCACTGGCCGTCCTAACTCAGACCACCCGCCACGGCCGCACCACCAAGCTACTAAGTAAATACAAGTAGCCTATTATAATAGCAATGCTATAATTACAACAACACCATGAAATCTTGTGATAATAGCGACTGTGGGTGGCTGTACAGCCTCATCTATAACAATGGAAATTTTAGTGGGGTGTGCAAAACTCGAACATGTGCAAAACGCGCACAGACAGGTTAGTGTTGTTTTTTAGTACCTTAGCAAATTTTTTTAACCCTAATTATCGCTTGGTGGTCTGAGCTTTCCTCCTAGAACTCATCCACCTACCGTTTGAATCTCGTTAACTACACACAATTTTTTTTTGGACTTTTGCGATTGATTAGTAGAGGGTAGCTGCTTTTCACTTTTTTAGAAACCCATTTTGACTACAACAACAACCACCACCTTTGACACCTTAAAAAATAAGTACATGCCCATCGAACACCAACTTTTCGAGGCGAGGAAAAGGTCTGGCTTTGCCTTTTTCTCGTCTCAACTATCTTAAACGCCTTCCTAAAATCAGCTTCTGATACTTGTTTTTTAGATGCAGGTGTTGTAGCGTGCGCGCTGGCTATTTGTAGAGAAACAGAGTGGTTAGCTGTTAAAAACTCTGCAAGTGGTCTGTGCGTAAGCTAATTTTCGAGTTCGATTAAAGGCTATTCAACTCCTACTTAACAAAGCAACGGCTTTCTACTTAGGTAGATAGATTTATTAGCGTAGTGAACCAATAGATTTATCTACCTAGCTATCTATTATTCGAAATCCCTATACCGACTCGATATACCGACCTCCTATATCGACCTACACATTAGAATTGATAGCTAGTGCTTCAGCTATCTACCTACACCGAAATCCCTATACCGACTCGATATACCAACCCAATATACCGACCTACACATTAGAATTGATAGCTAGTGCCCCTAGCTATCTACCTACACCAAAATCCCTATACCGACTTAATATACCGACCTCATATATCGACCCTATACCGAACTGCTTAGGTACCCATATAAGCAATACAAGAGAGTAGCTAGCATAGCCTACAACAACGTATAAGAAGTAAAAGAGATAACTAGACTAGCATACTAGCTCTATATACTTCCTACACAACAAAGGACTAAGAAAGCTACTCATTAAAACTACCCTAGGCTACGAGCCTCACCTTTATTTAGACAACACCCCCCTTGTAAATAAATTATATATTAGAAAACACCACGTAGATACCTGTAGGTCCTAAGCCTACACGTCTTATATAGCCTTTCAGGCTGAGAAAGGACGTTAAACTACAATAAAAAGTAAATAAATAAATAAATACATGCCAAACTACGGGCGCGATGGTGACCTGATGTGGGATTCGCGCAACCTCATCATCTGGACCGTTGCCGAAAGTAATGTAGGCATCATCGCCGCCAACTTGCCCTGCCTCAAGCCTCTCTTCCGGTCCATGCTTGTATCTACGGATGAAAAAGGTAGTCGCAAAGCATCGCATCACTCGGACGCATGCGCACAGGGCATAAAGAGTCGCTCAGCAGTCAAGAGCTACGGGCCGCTCGCCTCAGACAAAGCATTGGACAGCGAGTTCCTCGTCTATGGCCCTGCCGGCAAAGCATACATGCTTACCACGATCGATGCGACCAAGGATAAGGCTGGATATATAACCGAAATATCGTCTGGGAGAAGTTCACCAGCTGCCGGCAGGAGTAGTAATGAAAGCGAGACAATGTTGAATTGCAAAGCACCCGCATCATCGGGGGTCCACAACATCACCGTGACGACGAAGGTGGATGTTACGGAGTCGTTGCATTCACAGGAAGGTTGCGAGAGTGGCGAAATACACAGTCGACCTCAAGCCAAGGAAATGTTGTGAACTTTATGTCAAGCGTAATAATAAGAATGAAAAATAATATTAAAGTGGTTTTTTTTGGTCTTCAATTTTCTTGATCTGGATAGAAATGACACTCCGCAGGATTCTGTGGCTTCTCAATCTAGTGAACATCTTCTTGCTCTGTGCAGCTGGCGTTTTGCCAATGCCCGATGACACCTCGCAACTATTTCCTCTCCTTTCTAAACTTGCAGCTAAATTAGATTGCTTTCAGCAGCTCATCATCCCATGTATGATCTAATGCCTTACTACCGAATACACGAATAACTCAAGCGAATGTATGCCGTCGCAAAGTGGTGCTCAGTTTCCTTCGCGCTGTCTATGGGTATGATTTTGCTCTATCACGACAAACGTCGGAAGCATTGTGTGTGTGTGTGTGTGTAATGACAAATGAAATCTTCTCTCCTTGGTCAAGTTGTGATGGACAACGTTGCTGGAACTAGCTCGCTGAACTTTGCGCAGCTTAATCGAAATGGCTTCGCATGCTCACGCGGCACATGAAGAGCGATGCTCCTCAAAAGTTCGTCCGGTAGCAAAAGCAACATGGACTGAGTGTTCCTCGCCTCGTCTTCCTTTGATGAAGCCTGATTTGTTGCTTCTGGGGCGACCTCGCTGTGCTGATCTTCAACGAAACTCCCTTCTCGTGAGCCTTGCATGCACCAGGTCTCACGCCACATGGCGGATATGTGTTGGCGTTCTTCTCGTGCCGCGCTGTCGTCCTCGTCAGGATGCTCTTCGATCACGTGGATTTTCTTTTCATCCTCTTCCGAATCCGTCGACCCCTCCAGCGACGAAGCTGAAGCCTTGCGGTAGCGATGCACTTCCGCATCCATGGGCCGGTCGAGCCAGTCGTCCATTTGCTCGTCCGACATCTCGCTTGGTATGCTTCTGGAAGAGCTCAACGAGTACGAGCTCTGCGGTGTTTGTGGTGGGGAGATGGGATGACTAAGGGTCGACTCATAGGTAGCCTGTTTCCAGTGTACGTAGCCTTGCATGTCTTGAATGAAGTCCTTGCTGGGCTTCCGGTCCCTGGGCAAAAGGAACTGCTGGATGGGGAAGAAGCTGCCTTCGACTGGCGAGATTGTTGGGGACAAAAAGCCACTTGAGATCCTCTCCTCACTGTCGATCTCGATGCGTGGAGTTGTGTCCTGGGAGTTTTCGCGGTCTGACTCGGGCGTTGATGCGAGCGATGTTGTCGACGATGCCCTTGGGCGTTCTGCTGATGGCTTGGCTGGAAGTACCGGATCCTCCTTCAACGACCGCATGTGCGAGATGAGCTGGTCGTGGGTGTCGTTCAGTCTCTGGAAAAAAGACTTCTTCGGCCGCACAACATGCGGGCGAAGGTCATCGTAAGGCAAGCCGATGGTAGTCGTCATGCTGACCGAGTGCGGTTCGAGTGGTCCTGGAATGGTTCAACGTTTCTTGTGCGGTTTGCGTGTGTGTTTATGTTGAAAGGGGCATGATAAGTTGCTTTTTATTGTTGTTGTTATGTTGTGACGGAGGGACGGGAACAAATACAGCTGAAACTGGGAAAAGACAGGTGCGCGATCTGCCGGCCCCGCTAACAGTTGCGAAGCAAGGGGGGCGATCTTTGCAAGACGCCAGAAAAACGGTTGATCCATGCAGAAACGTTCGGTCAATAGTCCAGCGACGGCCGGTTGAAAGAAGAGCAGATTGGTCTCCTGGCTGGTTGGGCTCGATGAGGCGGGGCTCCGCTGTGGTTCGGGCGTTCTTCCGATAACCTCAGAAGAAGTTGAAGACCAGGGTGCCATTTTCGCCTACCTTAGCAATATGCACACTCCTGGGCGGAATTGTATCTACCATTCAGGAAGCCGCTGGGATGCATGCATATGTCGGCAGGCTCTGTTGATATACACACTTGTTTCCCTAGAGACAGCTGCGATACTTGTCACTTCACGGCAGAAGACGACACTGTCCCAAGGCGCCCCATGTGGTGCGAAACACGATCGCTGGGATGGCTCGGAGAATAGGGCGGAGTAGATGATTAGCGAAGAGGTCCAGACCACACACCCATCTCGATCCATCACACATGCTCAATTTCCTGAAGTGTTCGCATGAAGACCGTTGGCCTTGAGGGCTATTGAAGCTTACCAAGAGGAGCACCGTCAACCGGTCCGGAACTCTAAAATCCATCAAAAAAATTAAAATTTTGGACTTCTCGCCTTGCATCACATTCTTGGGTTTCCCAATCACAATTCGTCTGTGCATCCGCGTTTCGTCTGCGTTACGCAGCTCCCCACGAGGTGTTACGGCCACGCATGAACAGTGCGGGTCGCGAAGATAGAGCAGACATCCTGTGAATGAGCTCTGTATTTCTTGCCTAGCATCGTTTTTGTCTTTTCCATAGTTCCCTGGGCAACACAGGGTAGGTCGGTAGGTCGGTAGGTCTGGAGAAGCAATGTGATGATCGAGAGCTATCACCACCACCCTGGCTATTGGGTTTGAGCGCGAAAAGCTGATCAAGTTTGATGAACGCAATTCGAAATTTCCAAACCATGGTTCGGTGCTTGTCAATCCGTCAGAAGCACTAGTCGACCAGTGTGTCCCAGCACGATGCCCCAAAGCAGTTAGGTCTTACCTGCAGATGTTTATGCCCAAAAGGGTTGGATGCCTTTCTGGGCGAGCACATCGCGACGCTCTCTGACCATCGCCTTGAAATTGCAATGATGAGGTCATGATCCGAGCCTGTGCTGGTTCGTGAGCAGGGACATGCACGTCGGTCATCTTTCTTGGACGAAAAAGAAGGTCTTGAAGGCCGCAGGATGCTCGGTGACAGCCCAAAGCTGGTACCCGGTAGTCAGCGCATAACCGTTGCTGCAGTTCCCAGCACTAACGAGCGAGCGCGGCACCGGCAATTCACGCTACGAGGCCAGGAAAACTCCACTTCCCACCAGTCTGGAAACCGAGGCGGTTGGTTCGGCAATCAGCGACAAAAAGGGCGGCACTGGGGGTGATCCTTTATTCGATGAGCACCCGTACAAATGCACACTCTAAAAAACAACATCTGGTTATGAGGACTTCATGGCAATTGAACAGCACTTTTGCAAGCTTTGCTCTGATCCAGCTATGATCTGGGTGCGCAATACAGACAAGAAAATCGTGGTGGTAGCTAGCGGGAGGGAGGGGGGCCCACGTCTTCCGTCGCGCACGCGTACTCCCAGCAAATGACGGATACGCGGAGCAGTGGAGAACGGCAAATGACGATGTGCGGTTCTGGACTTGTCGACCTGGCAGGGGTTCTAATTAAAATTTCTCTCTGCAGAACGATTTTTCTTTCTCGCAAAGTGAACGCATCATCTTCGTGGCACCCCTAGCCCAGGACGTGCCTCTGCGACCAGAGCTAGGTGCCCACTTTCTCCTGGCAACACATACGCCGTGCCGAAACGCAGCAACATGCCATGGGAAGACGGGGAGCGGCAACCCCAAATCATCTTTCGTATCAACGCACCCCACCCCATTCAAGGGAAAAACTGGACAGGTCGGAGATAAAAAATCTTCTGCACACGCTGCACGCCGCAACAAGAAGGCCTGGAATTTTTAGAGAAATTCTCCTTCATATATTACATAGAGGAGAGTTCTCTCTGTAAGATTTAAATTCTCTAGAGGGTTGTTGTTGTGGCGTTCTAAGGTTGTGAAGCTGAACTCGCTAGAAAGGTGTCTAGTTTTTCCCTTGTATGGGGTGCATGCAATATCAGAGTGTATTCACTAAAATGCAACGTACCCATGCACAAGTACCACCTCATATCACCAAACCCATCTCCTGTCACATTACACCCGTCCCTCATCCCACACCACCACACTCATCACGCCCACCAACTCAAAAGTTCGAGCACGCCTGCCCAAACCGCCTATCCCACAGCGGCTGCGGAAACACGCCATTATCCAATAACTGGAAAAGATCCCACTCGCCAGCATCCCCCTCGGTCTTGAAGTTCCAGAAGATCCAACCGCGCGTCTTGGCTTCGTAGGCATCGAGCTGTACTTCGATGTACCGACGCACACTGTCCTTCCACTCCTGGGACCACGAGGAGACGGGTCCGGATTTACCCGCGCAGGAGCCGATCCAGTATGAGCCTGGGAAGCTGCCTTCCATTCGCGAGCCTTGGTTGAAGCCGTTTAGGTGGGGGGCACAATCAGTGAAGGCGCCAGACCATTCGCCTACGACTCGAGTGAAGGGTTAGTATACATTGCTTACATGAGTACCGTGCTATCACTTACTCGTCCATTTATCCGAGCTGTCGTAGTTGCTGACCTGGAGGGAAGAGTGAGCAATCACTTCCTAGTAGGACAGTAGCGCCAAGTTTCCAACGTACCGAGTTGCACGTAAGAGCTACGTGTTGGTCGATGGACATGGCATTCAGCCCAGAGTCGAACACCTGGTACTCGTGGTGATCGACAATGACATTGTGCGCATTGTTGTCCTGCCTGGTCAAGAAGCCGTTCAGCCAAGACGGGTTCTCGAACCCATCGTGCAGCATAGCGGGTGTGTCGCTGATATCCCGTAGATTGTAGTATGCGCCGCCGTAAAATTGCTTGACCATCTCTCGATCAAGCTTCAGTAGAAAGGGCTCATTTAGGAACTCAATCGCGACCACGACGTCTTGCATCTCTGGTGTTGCGTACTTTTGTTCAATCTGCCTGAGTGCAGCATGCGTGTGGCTCAAACTGTCAGAATCGCCCCATGCTGGCTGAGATGCTGTATGGCCGCTGTGATCGAAGCCGTTTTGAGACTTCGGTGCGCCATGGAGGTCGATGATGATCTTCAGGCCAGTTTGTCGCGCCCAATCAATTGCGGCGTCGAGATAGGGGGCTGCACCTCCAGTGTAGGGACCCCACGGCTCCACGTAACTAAGACACACCGTTAATGTAAGCCCGCATGCTAGATGTTCAAGGAATCTTACCTCCAATAACCGACAGGAATACGTACGATGTTGAATCCGGCACCTTTGATCTTCCAGAAGTCATTCAAGGAGACGAAGCTCTCCCAATGCGGCTTCAACACATCAGCACAGGCACCCTGGCCCAGCTTCTCGCAAAGCGTCCATTCGTCGTATACGGGCCAATCAGTCGAGCTGTGTTCCTGGAAGATCGATGGTGTGATGAACGGTTCAAGGACTAGCCAGCCACCAATGTTCACACCTCGAACTCTGTCCATACCCCAATCAAAGGCGACACTTCGATCATGAAGGGTACTGTACATGTGATTAGTCTATGAGAGTGAGGATAGATGATAGTGCACCTACCTCGGGACGGAAGTCACAAGGGAAGCTGCTGCAGCCAGCACTACTATGATAAAAACATGCGTACGCATGCTGGGGTAAATGTGACTGCAGAATTCTTCCGTATTCGTGTGCCAGATTATCGAGGTGCAAAAGGTCAAAAGAGTTGAAAGCGAAAAGGCCAAATAGTGCTGTACAGACAAACAACCGTTGAAGGGAAGTTGGGAAGAAAACTAACTCTTATTCTAGGTGTACCTACTTTGTAAGCTCGGGTACAAACGTCTTGGATACGTAAACAGTGAAATGTTGGGAAGTTGCAACGTCGCTCAGAAAGAGGATAGATGGGAAGCGATTACCCCAACCAGCACCCGGGGCCACTAACGTCGTGTCAATATCCCGATCAACAGCAAATACCATGTGGAGCTCTTCCCAGCTGCGTCCACCCAATTCTTACACCATGTTCTGTCGCGTTGTAACGTTGTAAGGCAACACAAAACCCCAATGCTATGTATTCTGTCTAATCATGCAAACCACGAGACAGGCCATGCTTTGTGAGTTTTCGAACATGAGTCGTGTCTTTCTTCGGAAGGGCCGGGGCGTAATACACGGTTTGGCCAAGAAGTGGTGCGCTCATATAGGTGCCAGACCGTCACACAGTCTCTTGGAGTCGAAATTTTCTCTGAAAATAGACCGATGGGACTCTGATATAAGTGGAATCAATCCATATATCCCGTCGTCTCATCCATAATGGCCGCGAAGCTCTTAGTTTCGCGATGCTTCCCACTAGTCACAGGCGGGAACTGCGACATCTTCGACCGGAAATCAACAGACTTGTTTATCGCAGGCGCGAGGTTTCTACGACTCATTAGTTGATAGAACCACTGATGGAAGACAAACAGGCGTACGTGACGTCGCCGCGGACAAGGTAGTTGTTACGTTCCATTGCCACTACGAGCTCCTCTTGGTGATTATCGAGCAGCCCAGTGTTGGGAACGACGATGAGGGGGATCTGATAGCGCAGTGCTTCGAGAATAGAGCCCGAGCCTGGATTGGGTTAGTTGGTGGCTAACTACGTGGTGTGTGGTTCAAAGTACCAGCGTGTGAGATGACCAAGCCGTTTGACCGCTGAACCAACTTGAACTGGGCTTGCAGCCCGTCTGGATTGAAATCGATACCGTCTATGATGAGATCTCGCTTTGTTTGGGTCTCCTGTATGTATGCTCGAGCTGAGATTGAGAATTGCTCATAGACATCCTTGGCAGATCCGTACTGAACTAAGAGATGTGTGAATCCGCCGCCTCTGAGTGCATCCAGACATGAAGGAGTTAATATTGATTCAATAAGTTTGGTGAATGGCGCGGTAGCTCCAGTAGTAACAAAGCAGAGTTTCGAATCCGACGTCCATTTCCAAGTATCAGCCATGATCAGTTTGATGGAGACGAGAACATGGGAAGATCGTGTTCATCAGTAAAAAGTATTTCAGTCTGTCGATAGGACTGCCCTCGAGGTACGATTTCCCAAAATTCGAGGTCAAGTTGGTCGGTAAGTTTGTAGGCGTGATGGTCGTGAAAGCGGAGGTCGGGGCGGTCTTAGTTCCAATTGGTCCGGCGCACGGTCGCACTTTCCTCCCCCATCGCCAAGCGTTGCTGCATCGCGAAAAGTCGACGACAAGACTGATAAGACATCCACACTCAATGGCATCAATACCACGAAGACTGCTGTTGCAGTCAAGGGCATGCCCCTCACGGATACGAACTCAAGCAGGACCAAAACATACATTTGCACAATGGCAACGGCCGATTTCCACAACGCCCGCACGCTACACAAATGAACCTACGAAAGAGGGCTCTGCAACCGCTGCGGATGCAAAACCACCCACCGAGACGCTGGATGATCTGAGCCCGGAACTACCACAGTCTTCTTTCTCCAACACCACGAAAGCGAAAGCATTCCGGGAGATGACCACGCAAGAGCGTGAATCCGCCATGCTGGACAACCTACGCGCTTCCCTCGCAGAAATCGACCCGGATGTTGTCGCCGATGCTCTTCGCAAGGGGAAACGCGGATCACCCCAGACGCGAGATTTTGGCCTAGAAACAGATGAGGATTTCGACATTGAGGAAGACGACAAAAGGAAAGCGTCAATGGGATTCTGGGCAGAAGGAGAAGAGAGTATGGGACCGGACGAGGATTACTATGGAGATGACTTGACGAGTCATGGACATGGGGAGTTGCAGCAGCATAGAGAGTTGAGGGAGTATGCCAGGTTGATTGCGTGGGAGTTACCGCTTTTGAGCCGTATGTTGTTTGATATCTTCTGTTTCTCCTGAACAGATGAGATGAAATGCGTATGTATTAACATATTTCCAGACCTCGCCCGCCCATTCGAACCACCAACAGCAGCCACACCCTTCCGTTTCCGCTACACATCGTACCTTGGCGAATCGCACCCGGCGACCAATAAAGTCGTTGTTGAATTCTCGCCAAACGACCTCTCCAAGACACACTCTCTAAGCAGCGCCCAAGTCTCCAAACTGATCAAGCTCGCCGGGCCACGGTACAACCCCTCGACCTCCATCATCAAGCTCTCATGCGAGCAATTCGACACGCAGTCGCAGAACAAGCGCTTCCTCGGCGACACCATCTCGAATCTGATCAAAGAAGCCAAGGACGGGAAAGATACGTTTGAAGACGTGCCGTTTGACTTCCGCCACCACACGCCCAAGAAGAAGTTTGAGTTCCCCAAGGAATGGGTGTTGACCAAGGAGCGGAAACAGTATCTCGAGGAGAAGAGACAGAAGACTGCTTATCTTGAGGATCAGCGTGCGGGTAACGAGCAGCTTGTAGATGGAAAGAAGGTTCTTGAGACGAGTTTGCCGTTTATGAGTGAGGCTCAGCAGGCGCCTGAGACGGTCATGGTGGGGGGAGCGAGGGGCAAGTCATTGCGATAGTGGATTGATTGAACAGGAAGGATTTCCCGAAACGTTCTGTATGATATGAAATGTTGTTGATTGTACAAAGTGAAACCAGCATATCCCCTGCGCCGGTGTGTAGACTGAAAATACCAATGTTCAGTTTACTACTTTCCAGGTACCCAAAACTCCTTTGATTCAATTTCCTGGAAAATTTGTCCGAAAGGGTATATCTAAACCCGCCTTTTGCGCCAATATGCCCACACAAACGCCAACGCCGACTCGAGTTTTATGGAATTTTTCTCGTCAAAAAAAAAATCTTCAATGCTCTCTGCAATGCACGGGGCGTGATTGTGTCGGGACCGGGACCGAGCAAAAGAGACTGTATATAGTCTGCCTGGAATGGTTTGAATGTCACAGTCCGATAGACTTTGCCAAGATGACAGGTATTAGGCAGGTCAACCAGCTTGTCCGGTGCTGACGCGGTTCTTCTTTCTGCTTCCTTTGCCCACAGGCGTGTCCCCCTCTTCTCGCTTGCGCTTTGCGGGTCGAGAGCTGCCGCCCTTAGGTCGGTAGGCTGTGTCATCGTCGCCGCCGCCGGTCTTCCGTCGGCCCTTGCCGGTTTCGGGGGCTGCGGAGTCTTCGTCGTCGTGGTCGCGGGGGCCTGGTGTGCCTCCTCCTACGGCGGATTCCCGTTTGACCTTGGTTGCGTTGGCCTTGCTTGTCTTTGGCGCGGCGGACTTTTCAGAGAGGTTCTCGTGGTGCGCAGCGTCCTTGTCTTGCAGGAAGACCTGTGGTTGGTGCTTGCGCAGCCAGTTGTAGACGCTGTCGGGGTTGCGCACGGTGAGGTCCTTTTCGCTGAGTGGGGGCTGGGCAGATGTGAGGCGAACGGGACGGCCTTGTTGGAGGGACTGGTCGAAGCCAGGCTGCTCGAGGAGCTGGTCAGTGGCGAGGAGGTATTCGTCTTCGTGCGCAGGAGACATGTAACCCGGCGCATGCTCGCTGAGGCCGATGCCCTCGATGGGGTGGTCTGGCAGGTCGGCGCGCGTCGTGTGGGGGACTTTGCTTTCGAGGCTGGCAAGCGACTTGAGCGTCTGCTGTATCGCCTGCGAAGTGTGCAGCTGGTCTGCCTTGGTCGCGTATTCCTCTGGGGTGATGCTGTTGGCGGCAACGTCCTCTCGCAGCGACTGCAGCTGCAGCTTGACGAATTCCGGGTCTGGGCCGGCTTCGAGCGACGGCACAGCTGTATCGGCCTGGGAGAGCTGGCGCAGGTCGTAGCGCAGGCGCGGGTTGACGCGTGTCTGGTCGTTGAGCTCGAGCAGGATGTCGAGGATCTGGTCGTTGTTCTCCTGCAGACGGCGCGCCGTGCCCATGGCCTTCCACTCCTGCTTGATCAGGCGGTCGCTGTCCGTCATGGCCTCGTCGAACTTGATGCGCATCTTGCGGTACTTTCGTCTTTGGTGCACATTAGCGGGCGTTTGCAGCGAGCATGTCGGCGCGTCATTACCTCCACGACCGCTTGACGGGCTTGTGTGGCGCATCGCCTGCATCGGCCTGGGGAGCCTCCTGTGCGTGGGCGTGAGGCTCCATCGGGAGCGGCGCTTCAGGAGCCATGGGGATGTTGATGGTGTCAGGATCAGGTGGCGGGTGTGTGTGTGTGTGGATGGCATGGCATGAGGTTCCAGAGTTGTAATGGTTGTTGCGCTGCGCTCTGGGCACGGCCTCGGTGATTGCCAGGAACACGGTCTTTGGAGCATCATGTGGACCTGCCACGCTTCCGTCTTCACGCCTGCCCAGCAAAGGAAACCATTCCCCTTCCTCCCCACCACCAGTCTCGCTGCCCACTGCACTTCGTCATTGACCAGCTCGGCCGCCTATATTCTTCTTCGCCAGTCGCTCAACGCCAGAACGCTCGGACGGTCCGGCAGTGCACAGTAAGACCCTGAAGGCCCACCTCGCCGCCTTGCTCCTTTTGGACCTCACTGACATGGCATTGCCCGTGGCAGCAGCACTCCCACGCGACCCTCTCCCATCTCTACCCTCGTCCCACCGCCCGGCCGCCCGACGATCCCCCCAAATACCGCCAAACTGTCACCCATACTCCTCAATCGCACCTCCCGCCTGAGCTTTGCTGGCGACCCGCGGTCCCGCCAATCAGACCCGCCGTCTGCCTACTCCAAGATGTCCCTGGAGGCCGCAAAGGACGCGAGGAGGCGACGTAGCAGTAGTCTTGTCTACAAGGAGCCCCCCGAGTCTCTCGAGCAGCTGAGCGACCAGTCAGCCCTGCCCAACCTCAACGCAGAATGGGTGAATGCAAAGGGTGAGCTCACACGACACCGAGGCCCATGTCCGCGTCGACCTGCGCTCGACATGCCGCTCTTGTACCCATGTCCCAGGCTAACTAACACATTCAGGCGCCTGGGCTATCCACTTTGTCCTCATCTTCTTCGGCAAGATCTTGTTCGACATCATCCCCGGCATGTCGCAGGAAGCATCTTGGACCCTAGTTAACCTCTCGTACGTGGCGGGGTCCTACCTCATGTTCCACTACGTGCGCGGTGTGCCCTTTGACTTCAACTCGGGCGCCTACGACAACCTGAACATGTGGGAACAGATCGACAACGGGGACCAATACACACCGGCCAAGAAGTTCCTTCTCAGCGTACCCATTGTGCTGTTTCTCGTCAGCACCCACTACACGCATTACGATTTGACGTATTTCCTCATCAATTGTTTTGCGACCATAGCAGTTGTCATCCCAAAGTTGCCCTCGGTATGCATCCCATCCCCCCTCCAGATGATGCCTTTCTGATTCTCCTCTAGCTCCACAGGATACGATTCGCCTTCTTCAACAACCCGCCGGACGACGCATAGCCAAGAATTCTCAGTAGTACATCCCTTGGTTTCACTGTAATTTGCATGTATTTTTAATACCAGCCGCGAAGGGTCGTCGTGGTCAGATTGAGTAGCATCACCGCGGGGTAGCGGCGTTTGGGCACTATCATTATTCGAGGGCGGCGCTTGATTGATACAAAAGTAGCGGAATTGATTATCTCGCGTGCTCACGTGGACATTGTGGCTGACCGAAGCTGCACACATCGCATTCGGGCCTGGTGCATATGACAATGCCATGATATTCCACAAACATGCACTCACAAATGCGGCTCTACTCGTCTTCTTCAGCGTCTGTCAGATGAACTGCCCAGTAGTGCGGTCCTAATATGCAAGGCGCCACTGCTTCTACAAGGGCGGTCCGTGCGTGACTGCCAAATTCGGCCAACCTTCGTCGTCGATATCGGATCTTCCATACAGTGGTGATCCTTCACGTCCGAGGGCTTGGTCCAGCGCGCCATTTAGTACATGCACGCCCACAGACCGTCGACATGATAACCTTCGCCTTGGTGTCTTCGTCCGCAAACTTCTGCTGTCTTATGCAGCGTCCTGGTCCCGTGCGGTTTTTGCCTTTTTCTTCGACGTCACGGCGATCATAGAGCGCCTACTCTCAAGCCCAAGCTTCGCAGAGACTTCACCTTACTCAACCACACACAAGATACACAGCTTGATAACGACCAAGTGCAGCATCATGGTTTGGTCTCAGCTTGAGCCTACGGGGCCGCACGTTACATACGTGACCCTAACCTTCTTCCTCATCTTGTACGCGCTGTTCTCGCTTATGATCCGGAACCGCCTTCATCTCTCAGAACCGCCTCTAGCCACGCTGTTTGGTTTTGTGAGTAGCAACACCTTCAAGTGTCAACTTTTTGCTTACAGATATGCCAGATCGTCGGACCACGCGCTCTAAACCTTCTCAGGCCATATGAATGGGGCATCTCCGTGCGTCTACAACCCCTGTACAAGCGAATAAGACTAACCGGCGCAGGATAACATGATCCTAGAAACGACGCGCCTCATCGTCGGAATCCAATGCTTTGCTGTCGGTCTAGAACTTCCAAATGGCTACCTGCAGAGGAAATGGCGCGCCCTGCTTGTTCTCCTGGGACCCGTCATGACGTTCGGCTGGCTGATCTGTGCCATGCTTGTCACACTCATCTTTCAAACAGACTTCCAGACTGGGTTGACGATAGCGGCGTGTCTCACACCGACGGACCCCGTTCTTGCAGCTTCCGTTTTGTCAAACAGTCAGTTCAGCACCCGAGTGCCCAAGCGAATCAGGGATTACCTAAGTGCAGAGAGTGGTTGTAACGATGGCCTGTCCTTTCCCTTCTTGTATTTGGGCCTCAGCCTTCTCTTGAAGAATACCGTTGGTGGCGTGTTGAAGAAGTGGTTTCTCGTCACAGTGTTGTACCAGTGTGTCGGAGGCGTCCTGTTAGGCATCGCCCTGGGACACCTCTTCAACGCGCTTTACAGATTCTCGCACAAGCGAGAGTGGATGGGTCAAGCCTCGTACCTTGCCTTCTACCTCCTCTTGGCCATCTTCTCTATCGGACTGGCGTCAATCCTTGGCGTCGACGACTTCCTGGTGGCCTTCTTTGCAGGACGTGGCTTCGCGCATAACCAGAAGGCTCCGACGGAGGAGACTTCGCTACCCGTTGTCATCGACTTGTTGATCAACTCGGCTTTCTTCATCTTCTTTGGCGCCATGATACCCTGGCAGAGTTTCAACGCAATGGATGAAATTACGCCTCTTCGACTGTTGCTTTTACTCGCACTCATCATACTCTTCCGCAGGATCCCAATAGTATTCACATTGTTCAAGATGAACATGTTGCCTTCTGTAAAGTCTACGACAGAAGCTCTCTTTGTCGGACATTTCGGACCAATGGGTGTCGGTGCCCTCTTCCTTGCCATCGAAGCTCGCGCACAGCTCGAAACTGGTACATCACTGCCTCTCCCACATCCACCGAAAGACCTGCCTATGGGGCAGCAACGAGCGGTTACCATGATATGGCCTATCGTTTGCTTTATCGTGTTTGGGAGTACAATGATTCACGGCTTCAGTACTCTGGCTGTCAGCATTGGAGGCCATTTTGCACGCAAAGAGGGCGAGAGGGCTCCTTTGATCGGGGCTGAAAGGGAAGGACTTCATGGCATGTTCCATGATGACAGTGAGGCTAGCGAAAATGAAGGCCAAGATCAAGAGTAGTGCGTGTCGCAGGGGTCGGAGGAAGATGGCTTTGACATGGTATGGACGTAATAATCTTTACAGTCAAAACTTGACTCGCAATCACTGGGCTAGCGCGTATCAGAAGTCTCGATGAACTATCTCATACCATCTCGTCCTACTATTCCTTAGGACCCCAACCAACATATACCTGGACATCCTCAACCTGACTCCCATACCCCTCGTCACTTCCATAATTATGCTCACCAGTATCAGTCTCCTCCGTCTCGCCCTCCTCACTCCCATCTCTATAGCTCGCAGCCATCCCTTCTTCAACCTTACGCTGAGCAACATCCTCAGCCTCTTCCAAGACGTTATACATCCATTCTACCACAACCCATGCAAACGAGCGTACAGCTTCGAAACGAAAGCAGCTCAAACACACCATACTACATGCCAAGCCTAAACAGCAGAAGAGGCGAGAAAGGATCGGCTTGGAGTACTCTTCTCCCTCACCCACTACCCTCTCATCACCCACCACCCAATCATCACTCACCACATACTCCTGTACCACATACGCCATGTTTTCCTCAGCCCCCGCATCCCTCTCAATCCAATCTTCTTTCCAAGGGTCCATCGGCAAAGGATTTACCCACCCCTTTTCCTCCGCAACCTGTTCCTCCAAACCCCTTATATACCCCACCACAAGCCCCAACAACCTCCCATACTGCTCCTCCTTCCCCTTGATCGCCTTCAAAAGCCTCGTCGCAGCACCACCACCACCCAGCCACGGCGTGGGGAAATCATGCGCAACGAAATTCCTATCTTCACGGATACATCCGAATAACGCCGTGTGCATGTACTCTGGTAGACCAAAGGAATCGCACGTCTAGTCCTTTCCTAGGGCACGCAAACACTCGTTTATGCCAAATGTGGTGGAACGCGAAGGCGTTTTGCGCGCTTTCCAGGCACGTGGGGGAGGGGTTGCGGCGAGTGGGTGGGGGATGCGTGGCTGCGAGAGTATCTTCTGGGTAGGCTTTTAGAGTGCCGAGATTGGCGGTGAGGTGCTTTGCGTAGGGTGTACATGTATTCTAGAGAGGAGAGGACGGATTTACGGGTGCAGGGGTAGGAGTAGGTTTGTGGGACGAGGGTGCCATCTGGTGATATGGAGTAGTAGTGCGTTATGGTTTTTTTTTGGTAGGTTGAGTAGGTTGGATCTAGGCTTTCGATTTCGTCGAGGGATGGCGTGGGGAGGGGTGGGAGGGTAGCTAGGTCGGTTGTTGGGGTTGTTTCTGCTTTTGGCACAGGACTTGTGATATCTGGATCAGAGGGCAGCGCAGGACTGTTGGCGAGATTCATTTCGATAGACGGCCCTCGATTTGCATCAGGGTTGGCCGACATGGCTGTTGCTGGAAGGTTCAGTGTGGTGTTGGTTGAATTGACGCCGCATGAATACATTCAGAGTATTAAATAAAACTTCAAGTGTGTACACTATGCGAATGCAACCAGATGTTATTGCTACATGCTGTAATTCATATAGTTGTGCAGACACTGTGAAGCAAGAAGATTTGAGCTAACGAGAATGTACAATCATCGCCGAAAAGATACACACGTCTATGCCTTGAGCAACTATCGTTTGTAGGTAGGAAGCACATCTAAGACGACCATACCGTTCAGTAAACCCAACCAGAAACGCCTTACCGCCTTACCACCGCAACACCTATCGCTGATGCATGCCGTGAAACGCAGAAACCATACCATCCTCCATATGCGCCCTTTACAGGTTGCCGATGACAACCATAAATCTCAATTTGCCGTCCGTCTTCTTGCTTGCAGCTGGGTTGGCACCAGCCAGGGTATCATCTCCTCCGCCACTGATCGTAATCTCGTCCAGCATCAAAGTGCTGCTCTTCCATCCCCAGCTCTGACTGAAGTTGAAGCGGTCAGGCGCACTTTCGTAAATGCTTAGCATCCTCCCACCCTTGGAAGGACTGTAGATCTTAAAGTAGGTTTTGATAGTAGGTCTGCCGTCGACATAAGGTGGTAGCGCAGGTACGACGGCTCTCGTTTTGCGCTGTACTCTAAAGGCGACTGAAGGGTTGACGTAAGCGGCGGCGTCTGACTCGTCATCATCATCCGAATAGTCGCATTCGTGTTCAGATGGCGAGTATGGAACATTAGCAAAGGAGGGCGAGTCTGTAGCATCGCCATCTTGGGGTGGCGATGAAGCCAAGTTGTGAAAGCCCCATTGTGGGATCCCACGGGTAGGTAGCCGACTGCGATGGCGACCAAGACTGTTGCTCGAGAACAGTGGATTGTGCAGTCCTAGAGAGCCGAGAGAGGGGTCAGGATCTCCACCACTACCAGAAGTGTCTTCTTCTGCAGCAGGGTCCATGAATGGAACACGTGTGCTACGCCGCCGGTCGCGCCGATCACCACGCATGAGCATTTCACGCTCTAGCTGACCAATGCGCTCGTCGACAGAGCCGTTGTTCTGCTGGCTAAGACCACTAACGTGTCCAGCCTCGTCAATCTCCCGCTCTTTGGCACGGTGGAGATATACACCCAATTGAATGTTCTTCGCAGAACGAACTTTCTGAATGTAGATGTTCCACAATGAGCCTGCGTAGGACACTGTTCTCGAATATACGCGCTTCTTCTCTTTAAGGAAGCGCGGATTGGGAAACTCGGCCGAAAAGCGAAATGGAGGAAACTCGGTATAGGCGATAGGCTTCGGCTGCCCGGCATTACCACCGCCAGCAGATATTGGACGTTGTGCAAAGTCTATGCGAGTGTTTGGGTTTGTCAGGGTTGACGGAGTAGATGCAAAGTCGGTAGCCCATTGCGCATCTTCTGGTTGGATTGTGGCTGAAAGACGTGAAGCATGGCGCTGGAAAGAGTTCGAGGTCGTAACAACAGGATCAGCCCCATTGCCTAGGACAATGTTGCAGTCTGAGCTTGGGATCCAGAATTTTTGTGGTTTGCCATTGCCGTCCCAGCTATCAGATTCAATGTCACCTTGATCAACAGGATTCGTAGACTCTTTCTGCTTTCCCTTGCTACTTAGCTCCCCTCCGGTCTTGGTTGCCACGTTTGGTGCTTCGGGGTCGGGCGTCGATTGGCATAGTCCCAGTTCCTGAGCAGATTCATCAGTGTTGAGTACCTTCTGGCGGAGAGCCAGCTGCTGCCATAGTGCGTTTGAGATGACCCTCTCAGGCATCACTGGTAGACCAAAGACGTCACGAGCGTTCCTGATGAACTCGAGTTGCTCGTACTCCATGTGGATGTAGTGTATGCCTTCGTCTAGCAACACAAGTATGCGCTCGATGTCGGGTAGGGTGTAGAGAGCGAGCCAATCTGCCTGCGCATCGGATGAGGAATGCGCCGTCGTCAGAGCATTCTGTCGATAAACACCATCGAAGCGGACAGCCATGAGACGAAGGGAATTGGGCGCCTGTGGAATAGGCTTTTGCCCTCGCTGCATGAGACCGGCCTCGACGGCAGCTTGGCGAAGGCGGCGGTCAAGAAGACGCTTGGAGAGCACCCATCGGTCCCACTCGCTGTCCACAAAGAAGCCGTCCGATCCTACGAGTTCGCGGATTATGTCGCCTGGCATGTCGTACCAGTATTTGAGTGGCATTTCCCAGCCGTTCCTGCTTAGCATTGCCTTGGCTGACTCGAGTATACGGTCCCCGGATCGACCGTAGTAGTTGGAGGTGACCAAGCGGATGAGATATGCAAGCGTCTCTGGTGCCATCTGCCGCAGTATGGATTCGATTGCAGAGTCAATGAGGTCCTGCATCTCCAGCCAACAGCCAGTTGCAAACAGACCAATGGCCTCAGCATCCGACTCTTTGGATATATCCACGCCGTAGAGCTTGCGCATGGCCAACTCGAACGATGCCTGCGTTATGCTGGGGTCGATCTGCTCTGGATGTAGCTTGACTTCCTTGGACTGGCTTTCGAGCCATGGCTCTGAGAGGGCGGTGGTGAAGAAGGGTGCGCGGTCGAGGATGAGACGATGCAGTGGATATCGCTGGCCAAAGGCAATGACTGTAATATCCGAGTGCCTCCCTTCGAGCAGACCACGGGTGTAGAGGTGATCAGGGAGTGGTAAGGCTTCGCCTGAGGCTGACAATGTTAGCGTCTGCACAATCAAACGTCATGGGAGTGCCCACCTCGCAGATACAAGGGTCCCGTCGCGTTGTTGTAGGAGGGGGCCCTAGTATTTGGCATGGCCGCGCTCTCGCTGAACAACCTGCTAATGTCGGTGCGGACAGAATGCTCCGAACGCATCAGGTCCAGAGTAGTGCGCCGTCTACCCTGCTCTTCGAGTGGTGTGTTTGGGTCGTCGGCACTCTTCTGGGCCTGGTCTATCCGCGTCTGCAGTTGGACTATGGGCGATCGGTTGTCCGAGACGTGATTTCTGGAGGCGCGCGAGGTCATGCTGGAGTAGTTGGCCAGTGACGGCATGGAGCGCGAGTAGCTGAGAGACCTGGAGTGGCTCACGTGGGTTCGGGGGCTACCAGTGAGGTCGGACGGTGCCGAGGGTGCTATGGCGGGCACATTGGGGGAGAAGAGGCTGACGTATGGGGTGCTACTCGAGCCTGCGCCGCCCTCTGTGCTCTCTCCCTCGCCCGGCGGCCATGTCTCGTTGCGATTCAACCCACCGAGTTGCGGTTGGGCTTCCTGGCCAGGGCTGCTGCCCCCGTGGCCTGTAGTTGGCTGATGGGCGGGGTCCATGCTACTGTGTATGCTATAAGCTGCTTCTGAAGTACATGGGCGTGATGGTCGAGCACGACTGAGTATGCGCGCAGAGCACGTGGGGCAACGCAGTGCACGCCGGGCCTAATAACACGGCATGGTCACGCACGCAATGCAGAGAAGGTCGAGGCCATGGGAGGATAGGGAGACAGCGGGAGCAAAATGCGGTCGAGGCTGGGCGCATCACGTTGCCAGCACGGCGCACGGCAAACGCCAAATGGCCATCTTCACTCGGAGGGGTCCGGTGATGCGGTTGCGAACCTGCGGAGTGGGTCGTCGCTTCCGCCTGTCAACGGCGATGGCCATGCAGGGTTCTTGCTTGGCGCGCCGCCGGGCCAAGCAACCACCGAAAAGTCAAAGTCGATGACATGATGACTGGCTAACCTCCTTCTTCCTCGACACATGTCGCTGCCATGGCTTCCATATCCCACGCATTTCCGCAGCTGCGGACTGCTGCCCCGCGCCTCTCGCGACGACTCTTCGTTTCCCCGCCATGCCTCAATTCGCCGCTTCGATTCGCCGTCTCCGCTTCACCATCTCCATCCCGACCCCCCGTCTTGCAATCGCTGAGGTGGAAATCGACAAAGCCCCTCCGCACTACCGCGACCATCGAGGGATCAAATGCGGGAAGAGCGATGCTGGCGGAAGCTGCGACCAAGACTGAGAGAGAGAGCCAGTCGAGCAGCTTTCCCAAGACAGCTTCCAAGAGCGTTGCATACTGGCTGCTGGGGAGTGCTGCGAGCGTTTTTGGCATAGTCGTCTTTGGTGGTCTGACTCGTCTCACAGAGTCCGGGTAGGCATCAACGTCACTCGATCCATCGCATCTGCTAAGTTGGACAGGCTGAGCATTACCGAATGGCGTCCAGTCACCGGCTCCCTCTGGCCCATGAGCCAGGCCGAATGGGACAGCGAGTTCACCAAATACAAGGCGTCGCCTGAGTTTAAGCAGCTCAACTCGAGCATGGACATGGCCGACTTCAAGCAAATCTACTTTATGGAATGGGCTCACCGTCTATGGGGTCGTGTTATAGGCATCACGTTTCTGCTACCAACCGCCTACTTCATCGCACGTCGCAGGGTAGCGCCCTCAATGGCTTGGAAACTCGTCGGAATCTGCGGCATCATCGGCTTCCAGGGTGTCATTGGCTGGTGGATGGTCAAGAGTGGGCTCAAGGACGACCTCCTCGAACCTGGTAGCCATCCCCGTGTCAGCCAGTATCGCCTGACTGCCCATCTGGGTGCCGCCTTTACCGTCTACTGCTCAATGGCATACACCGGTCTTTCGATCCTGAAGGAGCATCGCATGCTGGCAGATCCAGCCAAGGCTGCCGAGACTATCAAGGCTCTGCAACATCCTGCTCTCCGCATGTTCAGGCGCTCCGTCTTCGGTCTTACTCTTCTTGTCTTCACTACTGCCATGTCAGGTGCCCTGGTTGCTGGCCTTGATGCCGGTCTCATCTACAACGAGTTCCCATGGATGGGTCTCGGTCTCGCTCCACCCAAGAAAGAACTATTCGACCCCTTCTACAGCCATGTCCCAGACCAGTCGGATCTTTGGTGGCGCAACATGCTCGAGAATCCTTCTCTCGTCCAGCTTGACCACCGCATCCTCGCAACGACTACATTCACTGCCATCATGAGTCTCTTTGCATACACTCGCTTTGCAAAGGGTGTGCGAACTAAGCTCTCCAAGGATGCGCACAATGGCGTCCAAGGACTGGTTCATCTCGTCACTCTTCAGGTTACCCTCGGTATCAGCACGCTGATCTACATGGTCCCTACGTGGCTAGCTTCCGCACATCAAGCTGGCGCTCTCGCTTTGTTGACTGGTGCAGTAGTTCTATGCAGCAGAATATCCCTGCCACGTCGCGCCATCCTTCGCCAGATCATGAAGTCACAGCCTCCCAGAACACATACTACTCCTCTGATTAGTTCACGACTCGAAGCCGCGAAAGTCGCCGAGAGGTCATTGTAGCATCCGTATCCGCTCAATCGATCTCAGATTTTGTATTATAGCGGTGTGCAGAAGATGTCGCCACCCTGTATGATATGTAGGTGCGAAGAACACAGTTTTATTTTCTCTTCTTTGGTGTTTGTGTAAACCTTGACTTTGCCTCTCTCAACACTCTCGTTCGCAAGCCATGTTGATCTTGAGGACGGATAAATATCCAAAAGGCAGACGTCACGCATAGCCACCGGCGTGATAACAAGGCTGAATAGCCCATGTAAAAGCTACGCGCATATCTGATTGATCTAAATGGCAGTTGAATATAGGCTTGGAATAAGCACTAAAGTTGGGAGACGCTGAGAAGAGTTGGAATTCTGCATGCGTATCCAGTGGGTACGAAAGAATCTCTCTGAATTCCTACCAAGTGTTTCAGACCAGAAACTGATGTTGCCAATTCCCACGAACAGGCTGGTGTCGAATTCCGTCGAATCTAGAAGTTTTATTGTCTCATGAAATCGACGGTGTGCAGCTGCGCAGTCCAACTCGGTGTTCTCCTGATTGTTCGCCCAAATCATCTAGACGCACGGCCCGCTTCTAGCTAATGTCCCGCCTCCACTGTTTGCCCTTGCGACAACCGCTAAACAACCTGCATTAATCATCACTCACTGCTTCTGCTACGGGTATTTATTTTTAAGGTGTCAAAGGTGGTGGTTGTTGTAGTAGTCAAAATGGGGGTTCCAAAAAAGTGAAAAGCAGCTACCCTCTACTAATCAGTCGCAAAAGTCAAAAAAAGATGGTGTGTAGTCAACGAGATTTGAACGGTGGGTGGATGAGTTCTGGGAGGAAAGCTCAGACCACCGAGCGAGCGGTGTATTTACTTATTTTTTAAGGTGTCAAGGGTGGTGGTTGTTGTTGTAGTCAAAATGGGGTTCCAAAAAAGTGAAAAGCAGCTACCCTCTACTAATTAATCGCAAAAGTCAAAAAAAAAGATTGTGTGTAGTCAACAAGATTCGAAACGGTAGGTAGATAAGTTCTAGGAGGAAAGCTTAGACCACTAAGCGATAATCAGGGTTAAAAAATTTGCTAAGGTACTAAAAAACGACACTAGTTGAAACGTGTCTAACGGCGATTGCCAGCCTATGGCCGATAATAGGATTACAGTAGGATTGTAATAGGATTGCAACATAATGCGATAGAGGAGGGAAAGGACACGTACGTACTGCAGCGGGAGCCTGCAATACTTTATAAAGCTGAAGCTGCTGCTTCTCACCTACTGCTTCTCACCTTTCGAACAGCACCGCATACGAACGATTCGCATACGATACGCTGCACTGCAACATGGCGTGCAACCTCCGCGACGAGCATCTCCTCAACCTCGACTCTCATCCAAAGACAGGAAGCTTTCCGCGGTGTATTTACTGTGGGCGTTTCTCTTCGTTTGAGCGCCGCTAACGCCATTCTAGATTCAAATTAGCAACTGCTAAACGCAATGTAAATTATAGCTTACGAATCGGTGGCTAAGACATAGCCTTGAGCATGCTCGGTCTAAGCACCCTGTCCACCCATCCGGTCGACTCATTGGCTTGAAGCCAGAAACTGTCGCCGGTTCTGGTATTTGTCGCTCGAGTTGTGCGCGTCGCCGTCTGCAGGATGTCTTTCACGACTCCTTCGATGCGTAAGACGCCAGCTCTAGCAGCTCATCATCAGCAATTCCGTCCGTCCACCTTATGCTTCTCTCCTTGCTGCTCCGACGGGTCTTCGAGCTTAGCAAGTCATTGTACCACCACCACCTCTCAGACCATGGACTAGAGCCAACAGCTATCACTTGTCCGCAGACGCTCGTCCTCTCTGTACGCTAGTTTTGCGTACCATCGCAGGTTACGGCGCCTTGGTCGGAGCAAACCTCGGTTTGGAAATCCCTTTCTTCGTGCGACAAGTGACCGACCTGTTGGGGACGAGCCGCGAGGCTTTGACCGTCGCACCAGTTACCATGGTAGACTAAAGCAGATCTTTTCTGTCCAAGGCAGCACATCCGTGCTAAAGCAGCGATTTATCACTGTCAGCCGCCCTTGCTCTTCCAGGATCCGGGCTGTGTTGACGTGCTTCTGCAACAGCAAGTCCTGGAATTCGACAACGCGAGCACTGGCACCCAATAGAAGTAGTTTCTTGCAGAAGAAAGGCTGGTGGCTGGTCTGATAGTCTTTGCTCTGACAGTCAGTGTGTATAGCGACGCAGCCCTGTGCAAAGGCAATGATGACACTGCTTGAAAGTCCTCCACCACCCATATGCCGTTGTGCCCCGGACCATGTTCGGCCCTATACCAGGCCCAAGCATTCTTGTCATATCGGATAGGACAAGCTGTATTGCAATTCGCAGTTTCAATCGCGTTATACCCGTGTTTTCGAAGTACGCACACTGCAATACTAGGCGTAGCGCAGTGCCAAGCGCCCGGGCCGCGAGAACCGGTCGGTCTCGCCACCCAGCGCGGAACACCAACCTCCTCCCTTCCCTTCTCCATCTCCATCCCTATTTCTTCATCTCTATCCACATAACTTCGACCTCCATCTGTATCTCTATTTATCTTCCGAACTCCACCCCCACATACGCGCACGCGATTGCCGTCAACCGTCAGCCGCTGAACCGTCTTGTTTTGCCTGCTTGGCGTCTTGCCACAGTACACCATCCTTACTGCAAGGCCTTTGACACCGCGGGTCGGATTCGCGGTCTACGCGTTCTCGATTCGCACATCTTCGGGGTGATACTCAAGCAAGGCACAAGGAGTGCGACCAAGGCGGGCTTAGTGGTCCACGATTTGGCGGGTGCTGCTGCGACCGAGTTAGGGCTACTCTTTGCGACCGACGCGAAAGCCCGGGTGGGTGGGTTTCCTTTGCCGCTGCATCTCGCCTGCTTAGCTGCAAGGGGGCATATAGTGTTAAGTAAACATCTGCTGTAGAGAGGACTAACGAATAATGGCACATAGCCTCGTTCGCAAGAAAGGCGTCCCCGCCTTGGCGTATCCTGTAAATGATGTATCTGTACTACGACGGTGTTATCTAAAGATCCTGTGTTCGGACGCGCAGTTCGTGGTGTCTCTTGAACGCTCTGTTTCAATTCATGGCTCTAAGAATCTCTTTACTCTTCGCTATGAAGGTGACAATCTTATGCCCGGCAAGACCTCGCTTAGGGATGTTGATATATCTCTCCCCCCTGAATCGTTGGAGTTCATTAGACGGCAAGGCCAACCCCGGCCCCGAACGTTGTCGTTGACCCTCAGAGCACCCTGTTCTGTATGGCACCCTCGCAGTCTTGGCAATGGGGTGACCAGCCTCGACACTGATCTTTACGAGCTCTTAACATTGGCTAGGGCCACAGAAGTACGCATCTTGTTCGACATTAATTGGCTTGGAAAGCACAACCTCGCCAGCCTTAGGAGCGCTGTCGAAGGTTCCGGGCAACTCACTGGGGTTTCGATCATCCCGCAGTTCGCTCGTTTGTATCAGCAAGCAGAATGGCCAATTTTCGACTTTGCCAAGGATGCCAAGTTTGGAGTTTATCATCCCACTAGAGACCTAGCGTCTGAAGCTGTACCTTCCATTGAGGGTGAGGTAGCTGGAGCTCCTCTTATTGAAGACGAGGTACATGACGCCCCGCCTTCATATGCGTATGTGTCGAGCAAGCGCCGGAGAAACAGTAAGGATTCTAGTCTGACACGGCACCGACATATTGCTAACGCACATTCACCAGCTCGCAGTAGCTTGACACCTGACACTCGTCTACCAAAGCGCGTCTTCCAATATCCTACATGCGCGACCTCGCCAACAGAACGCGCCACTTCCGCATCGTCACTTGGTTCAAAGCACACACCGTCGTCCACTGCCACCGTGGAAGTGGACATTTTTCAAGAAACCGTCACATCCGCTGTCAAGAAAGTACTCCCAGATATGCTGAACGAACAGCTTCCCGGCATTCTGCATGACGCTCTTTCGAGAATGCTTACTGAGTCCTCACCGTTGCCATCTTTGTCGCCAACACCACGTTCAAGCCAGAGTGCGAACGCGCTCATGCAGCACCTTCAAACCCCGCGTCACAAACCTTCGCTCATCAGAACTGTTATACGCACCGCTACCAAGATCCAGCTTGAAAGATTATTCGATGATGCCGTCGATGAAGCCTATCAACAAGTCTCTGAACTTCACAAATCCGCTGACGTTGAGTTCGAGGAAGGCCTTGACAATATCAGGCTTGAATTCGCCACGATCAAAGAGGACCAAATCGCCGCCTGCAATGACGATCTCAATGAGAGGTTGGAGGGGTTCCAAGAGAGTCTAGACGAGGCAGAAGCGGAGGTAAAGGCACACGCTGACAAGATAGTGCTCAAAACTTGGGATAGGTTGGACATGATCGATAAGATGTGGCATAGTCGTAAATGCCTTTGTCGCGCGAAGGACACGCAGAGCAAGTTGGAACAAGGACGGAGGGCGATGTCTCTGCCCCTTTCAAAGCAGAGAGAGAGAGAGCTTTTGGATAGCAATGAATTAGAACGGCATCGAATTTTCGGTGAATGAATGACGATTTCTGATTCTTTATGAACTACAAGTAGCAATATCAAGCTCTATACCCTATCGTTGGATCCATCCCTCACTCTGACCACTGCTCGGCGGTTCGTGATGCGCACGTCCCGTGCTAAAATCAGGGACCAAATACATCACATCGTAATCTAAGCAACATACCTCACAGGTTCGCAGTTCACACATGCTCGCGGTGTACTTTTACCAAGACCGTATTAAACTACCTTTATAGCACAATGCCTTTAATAGTCCCTTAAGTAACTTTGCTGGTGTCGCGTCGAGACGGGTAATCATTTTAGCTCGACCTGCGGACGCTCACTGGTGGCCTAACCGGCATATAATGTCGCCAGCAATCATCCATTCGCTGCCCGTATAAAAGATAGAATCAATTGGCACTTTTTGGAATAACCTAGTCATCCCATGCCAATACCACCCCAAAAATATAAAACACGTTCATCACTGTTGAGTTTAAAAGACATCGATCTATCCAGAAACGACCTCGATTACTCCCAGGAAAATGTCCGGCAATAACAACCAAGCCAACACCGGCGGCCAAACCGGCAGCAACATCGGTGCCAGCCGTAACATTGGCGAGACCCAGGGTGGCAGTAATCCGTTACACACTCAGCAGCAACAAGATGACAGGACTGCCCTTACTGCGGCCATTTCCGACCCCAGCACTGCTGAGTAGCTGCAGAAGTCGGGTAATACCTCCCATGAGAAACGCCGCAAACAACAGCAACAACTGTGAGCACCACCTTAACTCCGACAAATTATGGAGCTTAGGTTAACACAATCTACTATAGGATGGTGTTTTGGCAACAAGCTCTGTTTGAGCCACACAACAGAACCTTGTAAGGACTCATGCCGCTAGATATCATTGTGGCTCTTAGGAGGGGAATCCATTAGCGCTACAACTAGTCGAGGTTGCTTAGTGTCTTTTGCTTTCCTCTTAAGTTACGCTCTTTCGAGCAGCCTTTCTCGCAACCACTATTACCTTGGCAGTCAGCCACGCTCTGTATCTAGCTACTGTCGCTCTTTAGAATTATAAGATGCTAGACTCTACCACACAATAAAACACCTTTACTCTGTTCTAGCTACACTAGGAAACCCCACAGGATGCAGGATCAAGACAGTCCTCAGCTTCAAACAAAACCACCAGTACTTATATAATAATACCCCTCTGACTAGCCAGTTTCAAAGCGGGGACATTGTCGGGTTCCTTTGCCAAGACCCTGCGGATGGCGTCATCCAACTCTCGCTCCTTCCGCTTGCTTTCCGCCTCCCTCTTAGCCCGCATTGCCCCCCACGACGTGGTGTATGTGGATAAATCTTCAAGCTTCTTAGCAACAAAAGTACGTCTGTCCGATTCAGGAAGACAGCTATACTTGTCTACGTTTGGGATCAACTTCCGAAGGGCTTTCCAGGGAGGGGAGCAGTCGCCGTCGTAACATGACTCGATGAGCGCATGGAACCAGAACTTGCCGTCTGACATCGATTGACGCATGAGGCTTGACAGGCTGTCCTCTGTGTTTGTGTTTATGCTTAACTCTAGCTTCTTCATCTCATCAAGGTAAAGATTGAGCAGGTGATTGTATCGGTCGAACTCGTCGGCATCGCAACTATACCAATTGGCTGGTTTCCGAATCATAAGCCATTGCGGCGGCGACTGGGACATCTGAGCAGGCACAATTTTTGTCCATTCCCAGTCAATCACAGCGACGATGTTCAAATCCTGCGGATTGTGGACTAGCATGTTTCCGAAACGCATATCATCACATGCCAGCTTAAACGGGCCGAGATCTTGATCCCGGCGAACGAATTGGGGAATGCTCGCAATGAGCTGATGGCGAAAGACAAGTTTGGCTTCCGCATCCGCAGCGTCGTCGACTCAGTTAGCTTGCCCATGCCAATACTGAAGATCCTGTTGGGCTACATAATTGAAGTACTCCGTAGCTGACGAGAACTGGTTTTCACAAGCTTGCAATGCACAAGTCAGTACTAGATAAGTAGGGCATGGGGTTCTTCTTACTCGTGATTTTCACTCCGCTGTGGGCCTCGATTTCCTGCATCTTAAGGGTCAACGGATTAGCGTTCACCACGGTTTCTCCGTCGTCCCCGATTGATAACGCGCCAATAGAAGAAAAATCCAGCTGGTATAATTGCAGATGAAAGTCGGCGATTTGCCGATAGAGAATGCGTAATTTTTCGTCGGGGAAGTCGGATTTCAGTAACTTCGAGTCGGGATCGGTTTCGTCTGTTAGTATATCACGGAGAGACATGCCTGCGATGTATTCCATGATGATAAAGGCGCCTAGGCCTAACGGATTGTCCTTGGAAAGGCCCCAGTGGTGGATGGCAGGAACGGGAATGGTTGTGTGCGACTTGACATAGTATGTACATGGTTGCCACTTCTCGAGCCACCTTGGCGTCTCCGTCCATTGCCTTTCCTGGTACAGCGAATCGCACTAGTCAAATGATGCCGTCATGGAAACGAACGCTGCAACTCCAGTTAAAGGAACCATGGTAGGTTGTTAGGACCTTACATGGCTGATGGTTGCGGTAGCTAGACAGCCATTGTGGCAGCATTGTTTTTCGTTCCCTGTCGAACGCGGTCCCCCACTCCAGAGCCTTATCCATGTTGCAAGTTTCGACGCGTTTGTCGAAATCCATGACGAGGGGTGCGCAAAAAAGGAGTGTGGGTATTTAGTGAAGAGAATTGAAAGTGTTAGGTAGTGGCAAGCGAAGATGAATAAGCAGGACTGTGGCTAATACTAGGTGCACAAATTTTCGTAAAGATACGTAGTAGAAGATAGCAGGAGGAGTTAAGGAAGATGTACAATTTTAGAACCGGGGAAAGGAGGGCGATTGGGGGATGTGACAATTATTGATACGGTCCTACCGTGTCTGTGCGCGTTTTGCGCATGGTCGAGTTTTGCGCACCCCACCAAAACAACACTACCTTTTTAAACACCTGATAACTCCACCAATATAGATGTAATCTAGAAAGCAATTAATAAAATTAATTTATGCGCACTAAGCGCATCTTTCTTATATACAAAGTTTGTAGAAAAGTATAGTGTAGTACGCTTAACCTTAACGCGAAGGCACTAAGGGCAAAACTAACTACACTAACTCGCCCACCAACTCCTTTACCTACACCAAGAAACTAAGCTTCTACAGTATATTACTACGCTTACTAAACAACGTACACTACCTACGCAAGTAATAATACGCAACTTTGCCTTATTTTTAGCTAGTAGAGAGGTTTTAGAAAGCTAGGTTACTTACTTTATTAATAGGAATCCTACCCATCTTATTTTACGCTAGCAGGCAGGAATAGATCACAATTGCTATAAAGCTAATTTAGAGGCTAAATATAGCCTTTACTTTAAGCTACTACATAAGAAGATAAGGGAATATAATATAAGGCTTTCTTAAATCTTTAATATAGATAAGAAAGGCTTTATAATTAGAGTAACTAGAAGGTTAAAAAGGGTGTTTAACAAGAGGATATACAATTAAAAAGGAGTAACAGCTGCAACTTAGGACAGTTCTAGAGAGTAAGTAACTGTCCTAGCCTGCGTTTGTTTAGACAGTATAGCTTTATCCTTAGCTCTTATTTTTTAGTTAGCTGTTAGAGCTCTAAAATTAAGCTAGGTTGAGGATATTAATAACACAAAGCACATAGTATTTGTTAGCTTATCTCTTTCTAGCTAGACTAACAATAATATAGGTCTAGCCTAGCTTAAAGAGGTTTTTAAGAGAGAGACTAGACAGAAAGCTTATTTAAGATACTAATTACTCCTCCTTAATAGCTATAAATCTTACCTAACTAAAGATTTTATTAATTACTATAACAACTATAAGATCTTATTAGCTGTATTTCCTCCTTATTTAACTTATACGCTTTAACTACTTAATGTTAGATTATTTAAGCCTCTCTTAACTGCCTACTTAACTAAGCTTTTATCTTACCTTTATAAAAGCTAGAGGCTCCTACTAATAGTAAAAGGAGACTTTTTTCTCCTCCTTTAGAGGGCCTAGGGTACTGCTTTTAAGGAGGAGACTATTAGAAAGTCTTTCTAGGTAACTAGGGTCTACCTACTTCATCCTAAAGTTATCCTTTAAAGATTCTGCAAGGAGGCCTCTAGTTTAAATAAATTTTTAGCTTCTGTACTTAGTAGAGATAATTAGCTTAAAATAGAGACTCTTATACGCCGTTTAGTGCGAGATTAGGGCACTAAGGAGGTAACAAAGATTTGTTAAAGCCTCTACTATATCTTAGCTTAAAATGGTATCCTCTGTAGAGAGATTTAAGGCTTAAAGGAGGCTTTTTTAGTTAAAAAGAGATACTAAAAGAAGAGCTATACTCTCTAACTTAATAATTCTTAGGAGTACTACAGTAGTGCTGTTTTCTAGTTACCTAGGAAGGTCTGTTAGGCTTAGGACGACAAGGTAGTTTAATAATATAAATAATAACTACTACAACTCTAAAAAGCTAAGAGGTCTTACTTAAAAGAGCAAGCTTAATTATATAAGGCTTAACAAGCTAAGGAGAGGCGTGTTAAGAGAGAGAGGCTTAAGGAGGTAAGGTAGAAAGAGAAGGCTAAAAAGGCAGCTAAAAAGGAGCGTTAGAAATTAGCTTGTGACGCTTAAAAAGCTATACAACTGTCCTAATTAGGTAAGCGTAAGGCCTTATAAGCCTCTACTTAAAAGTAAAAGCGTTAAAAATGTGTTGTTGTTGATTTATCTCATGTTAAAGCTAAGGTAGCTGCACCAGCTGCCCCAGCGCGCACCACCCGCCGCGGGCGTAACGTCAACTTACTAAGTAAATACAAGTAGCACAAATTAATCGCAATGATATATTTACTACAACTGTACAAAATCTCGCGATACTAGCTATTGGTAGTGGCTCTACAGCCTCATTTTTCTACAATCTTTTTTTGTTGGGGTGGGCATTGCGCGAACACGGGCATTGCGCGCACGGACACGGTAGCGGCGTCCCTCCTACCTAAAATCAGCGCGCGCGGACGCCAAATTAAGACACTAGCGAAATTCAAATAGTACAAAAGACGCGCAAGGCTCTATATAGCAATACACTAAGAAATCTCGGGATAGTAGCTTTTGGCTGTGGGCGTACAGCCTCATCTTTATAATCTCAATTTTCATGGTTGGGTGGCTCAACCCGCGACGTGGCCCATCCCGCGCACGGGCACGGTACCTAGAGCCTCGTGGCTAGATCGCGTGGCTAAGGCGCGTGGCTAGTATATGCGACACTAAGCTAATCAATCTGATTGATGGTTGTTTATTAATCATATAATTAAACTATACAACTCTATAACGTCGATCTAAGCCAAGCTAACAGTATCAAATTAATTAGCTTAATTGTTAACAACTCTGCTAGGATGAACCTGTTGCCTTACATTGTTTCCGTATGCGGAGGAGACTATCTACAAGGTGGTCACACCTCGGCCGCGACTTAAGAAGCATAGTGTAAGATTACTACAATTCCCCTTGAGTATATTTAGGCAATTTCGCTCGTCATCTATTTGAGGACCGAGACGCATTGATCGCGGCCTAAAATTGCCTTCCCCACGGATGATAAACTTGGCACTTGTAGTAAGCTACTAGATGAGGAGTACTAATATCTAGCTATTGTACCTCGATTTAATTCAATACCCACATCACGTCTCATATCTTTCAATTAAGCTTTAGCCCCTTCAAATCAATCCTACCTGCACAAAATATGTTGTTTTCTAAAGCTTTCATTATCTTAGGCCTCGCCCACATTACCTACGCTAGCCCCCAGCCGGCACACGTTCGTCGAGCAAGTACTCCACGCTCCGCACTAGCAGAGATCTCCCACCATAAAACTGATTAGGTCTCTAACTTGGCTTCTTTTAGAGAGAGTGCTCTCCGCACGGGGCCTACGGTGTATCACCACATGGACACTGCTTTGTATTCGACCGCAATGGCATGAGAGCTGCTGGCCAGGAATGCCGGAAGGTATGATCGAGCCGAACTATTATAGGATTTTTCACATTGCTAATAAAAGAACATTAGTCAGCCGCTTGCACGAAAGATTCTAACAAATGCAGTCTTTACGGCGAATTGTGGGAAAATGCGTGGTATGCAAGTTGTACCTAGGGGATCTGTGCTCTTGTGTAACCTGCTCGGACACAAATGTACGGTTTCGCCATGAACAGGGTTTTCCGCGCAGGGGTAGCGAGTCGCTACTCGAGCTTTGGGCACCAGTACGCCAGATAACCCCAACTATCTATAGCTTTCTCAAACTTGAAATCTTGGTAAATAGAATTCAACCCTTCTGTCAATACACGTTGTAGTATCTAGTATGTTCTGATTAATATATTGTTGCTAGTGTTAGTTAAGTTATTAAATAATAAAAGTCAAAACTTCGATTAGGCTGGTAAATGGGTTGGGGTTGGGTTGTGGTTGCGTCAGAGCCGCACGGACTAGAACACCAAAATCTCAACCTTTACTTTATAATCACTCGCTTAATACTAAGTAAATTCTGATGCAATCTCAATATAAGGTGTATTAGTACGAGAGAATACTTGTATTAATAATTTAAGAAATTTTTAATACTATAGCTTTAGCTATCTGTCTGTAAAAGCTTAAAAACTATATAACTAACGTGTTTCACCAGTAAACGGGCCACCCTAGTAAGCGGGCTACTTCCCCGCACCATCCTACCTTTATAACAATATTACGCAACACCACTATAATTTTTCTAATTAAGTAGAATAAGATATTATTCTTTAGACGCGTCGCTATCCTCTATATCCTCTAATTCTACTTAGCACGTGCGGGAGTTGTGTCTAATTTAGCTATAACGCCTGCAGTGCTGTTTACTGCGTACCCTCTTTGCAGGCGTTGCACTATTATTATAGCTACTACCCTCTGCCTTAGCAATCTAATTAGCTATCTAGCTAACTATCTATAACCTCTCTACCTGTACGTAGCGCTGCTTGCGAGTTTTTTGCTTTGTTAACGCTTAAATAGCGTCTTGTAGGCAACTTATTTCCTCCTATATTAACACTATATAATAAGTAATCTGCTAGGCTCTCTTACTTAACTGCTACATCTACTTCTTAAAAAAAGTTGTAGGAGACCTTTGCTAGATTTGCATGCAGTTTTAAATAAGTGTAACTTATGCTATAATCTCGCGCGCGTTGCGCGGCGTTTTTAGCTCCTAAGTGCTGCTATCTTGCGCTAGTGGAGTTAGCGTACACAGTACGACGTTAAGCTATAATAAAACAACATAATAATTGTGTAGCGTAAGCCTAGCATTTTAAAATCTTCTATAGATATTCTTAAGTGTAATAGCTTTATAATAGGCCTTTTTAAATGCTAGTAGAAAGTTTTCTTTGCTAATATAGTAGATGCGATTATGTGCTAAGACTAAAATAACATTACTATACGCGCGCTTTAACAGCGAGAAGTAGTCTATATTAAGAGGCTGTAAGAGGTGCGAGGAGTGTAGGGGCATACAGAGGAGAATTATCTTCTTTTCTTTATAAAGATTTTAGAAATCTACTAAGTAGTAGCTCTTATAGCTGTTAATAATAAGCAGCTTATGCGTCCCTACAGGTCGCGCATAGGAATTGAAGTAACAAAGCTAGTTAAGCGCTACATTGTTGTTTGTCTAGCTAGCAGGACTAACTTAAATTACTATTTTATCTAGTCTCTCCTCTAAAAGTTTTATTAAGGCCTAGAAGAACTTGTCTTAAGAGGTGGTTTAAGGCGTGTAGTAGAGTTAGTACTTGATTTTCTAGCTTTGCTTGAATTATTTCCTCCTGCAGAGTAGTATTAAATAAAGTCTAATTAGATTTTTTAGTGTTGTATTTCTTTAGCTAGCTAGGTAGCTGCCCTTAGTTAACAATGCTAAACAGGATAGCGTAGTAGTCTAATCTAACTTCTAGGAAAGCTTGCTAGTCTAGAATACTAGAAGCTATATTGTTTATTAAAAAAGTAAAGTTAAGTACGCTCTTTCTTTACATGTAAGCTCTAAAGAATATGCTAACTCCTATAGTATGTAATAAAGATAGGTTTTAGTTGTCAACCTACTCTACTAAATCCTCTACTTGTTAGTTTAGGTTGCATTCCTGTAGGCTCTATCTAAGGTGGTAGCAATTAAAATCCCCTAGGATAATTGAATGCGATTCTATAGACTCTCCTAGGAGGCGTCTTTAGATTGTTGTTGTATTTAGCCCTTGTCTTAGGCTCTTTTTGTTGTAAATGTTATAAGTGTAGATCTTATTTGTGTTAAGTAGTAACGTAATAACTTAAAAGTCGTTGTTGTTGCTAATATAAGAATTAACTTCTGCTTCTAAATCCTTTTAAATATAGAATAGGGTTCTAGGCTGTAGGCCTTAGTAGGTTAGTAGAAATTGCGTAAAGTCTAGACAAGTAATTAACCTAGTTTCTTTGTAGGGTCCTTTTACTAACTAAGGCTTTTGTATTGCAATAATCTTAGCATTTGCTGTAATAGCTAAGTTAATTACGCTTTCTGTAGCAGGGCTACTTCTAGTAACATTTATTTGTAGAACTTCAATTATACTAATTAGTTTAATTAGTTCTGGCTGTCCAAGCTTGTAAGATTTCGCATTCTTAGCTGTTTGCTGCATAAGGTTTGCTGCAGTTAGTACACTTAAATATAGTGTAGATATAGAGTTTTCCCTTACTAGCACAAGACTTGCACTTGTGTTAGCTAGTATAGTGTGCTTTGCTGCAAATTTGGCAGGCTACTTTTACGCATCTAGCCTCTAGGTAGCTATATTCTTAGCATTTAGTGCATTGTTTAGAAGTATTAATAACTTGTAGTTTCTTTGCTCTAAGGCTTTGCCTTAGGATGTAGAGTTTCCCTCTAATAGCCTTTTAGGCTTCTTCCTTAGTAGCAAAAGCTACATATGCTAAACTAAAGTTTTAGTTTTTTCTTTTTTTTAGGTGTAAGCTAAAAAGAGTTGCTTATAACTTCCAAGCCTTTATTAAAGGTTATAATTTCTTTTTTTACAACCATTAGGCTGTAGTTTGCAAGAAGTTTGTAAATAACAACCTTAACCTCGGGCTTAATAAGCTAGGCAGCCTTAAAATTGTAATGTCTTGCTATATAGCTTAATTCTATAGGAGAAATTTTGATTTAAAAGCTAGTATAGTTGTAACTATTTTATTTCCCTTAAGGATATTATAATTAAGGCAACTACAAGAGGTTGTACACCTCTTTTTGTTACAAAGACGTTGTTAAAAGCATTTCTAAGTTTAAAAGCATTAAAGGCAGCTAGGGTCTTGCTAACTAGGACTAGTTAGCAGTTCTTTAGGCTAGTAGCCTTAAGTTTTTGTGTTTTTTAGATATTTGTCTATAGTTAATCTTTGTTGTTGCTTGCTATAGTAGCAAAAGTGGCTGCAGTAGCTTAAGGCGTGTTCTAGATAGGCGTGTTCTAGATAGGCGTGTTCTAGATAGGCGTGTTCTAGATAAGAGTGTTCTAGATAGGCGTGTTTGTTGTTAGTTTCTTAATACGTCTAATTTCCTCTCTTAGCTCCCTTAAGACGTTTAAGAGGCTTAATATTTAGTCTACTAAAATAGCAGTATTCTTCTTGTTAACTCTGCTATTTTCTGTATAGTCTTTAAAGACTTCTACTAAATCTAGCAGGCTTGTTTGCTGTGTAAAGTTGTTTTCAGCTAAATTAGCTGCTTAGATTACTAAGTTTCTAGCAATTTTAAGTGCTTCTTCAACTAAGGTAGCTTTAGGTGTTTTATTCCCAATAAGGTATTAAAGAATAAGTCTAATAAAAAGAGAAAAGTGACTCCTAGTTTAAATGTGGGTAGGCCTTTAAGGTTCCTCCGGTGTTTGCCTTTCTAGGCAAGGTGTAGTAGCTTAGCTATTGTCTCTATTATCCTTGTCTATCTCTATTTGTTTTTTGTATATTCCTCCTAAGTCTCTAGAAGCAATTTGTTTTTTATTGTTTTTTTAAATAGTTTTAATTTCTTAGTTAAATTAGGCTTTAATAAGCTCCTTTATCTTGATTAGCTTAAGATGCCTAGGCATGTGGCCTGAGCTTTTAAGGAAAACGAAAACTTTTCTCTCTTTAAAGGAGGGGGCGGGCGATCTTTTACCCTCTCTCGCGCGCTAGCGCCCTCGCTGCAGGCTTCAAAAAGAGTCGCAATCGATTTATCAGGGTTGTATCCTTAAAATTCGGTCGTTTCTGATCAATTTCCAGAAAAGTCGATGTTACCAGTGATGTGTTGTTCTGTTGCCCTGTTTCTTTTAATTTAGAAGTATTTATTAACTTAGAAGAGCTAAGCTTTAAGCTTGCTACAGTTGCTATAATAGTTGTTAGGCTTCTTAGCGCGGCTCGTAGTTCCTCTAGTATAGGAATTAGCAGGGGTGTCTATAGCAGTATTTGTAAGGCTCAATACCAAGTATGGATACGGGATGCTAGAGATGGGAGGATAATAGTATATTGCCTGTAGCGGAGAGACGAATCGATACCGTCTTGACTACGATATCGTATCTCTACTTATACTAGGGTAACCTAGGGTTATATGACCTATTTAGACCTAACATAGTTAAGTCTGACCTCAGCTATTCTGCACTAATCTAACCTAGCCTAGAAGGTCGCCAGATCCTGACATTATCCCCCTTCTTAGGACTAATCCTCCTAGGTTAGTAAGACTAGAGTAGAATAGCCTAATCTAAGCTATAATACTGTAGTTAGTGCTTTGTTGTTAAGTAGGAGGGAAATTCTTTTTAGAGTGTAATTATACAGTATCTAAAGACCTTATATTATATTTTATCTTTACTTTAAGTATCTGTGCGCTAGAAGTTTCTAGGAGGCTTACTAGCGTCTTGGCAGGGTTGTATAGGCTTCTCCTAGGTTTTTTTACTCTTTCTCCTACACTCTACTTAATAATAACTAGTAAGTTACCCTAAATCTTAAAAACCTAGTTAGTCCTAGTAAAAGGCTATTATATACTATTATAGGCTATAATAGGCTAGGATAGAGTTAGTAAGGCTAACTATAGCTTAGCAGCTCTTTGTAAACTATTAAATTAGCTCTTCTTTAACAAATTCTGCTGTTTCCGCCTATTTTAGCCCTACTACAGCCTACTATAGGGTACTATAGGATAGAATAGCCTATACTTGCTTATATAATAGTTGCTGCTTCTAAGATAGACGCTACTATAGTTAGTAACCTCTATATTAGTAAGGGTTGTACCTCTATATATTATTATAGTTACTGTGTTAACTTTCTTACTAGCGGAGGCGTTTACATGTTTAATAAAGTTAGTTATGTATTTCCTATAGTTAATAATAATACTGTAGAGCTTTTTAAGACCTAGACGCATAAGAATAACTCTAGTAAGAAGATCTAGTATATAAAGTGTTTTATTACTAGTACTTAGGTTAAGAGTGTTATACGGTACATTAATAGGCTACTATTAGTTATTATAGGGTATTTTAGCCTGTGCTAATATAATGTAGCCTCCTACTGCTAAGATGCAGCTCTTCTATAAGATTAGTATCCTAGTTAAGTAGATTAATACTAGTAAGTACAAGAAGAACATTAAGAATCCTTGCTATAACTTAGACGCCTAACTATAGAAGGGAGAGGCACAAAAGCCTTACTACTTTTACTAGAAGGTCTCTCTTACTGTAACTAACTTTAAGCTAGTTAAGGCTAAGCTAATTACATAGGCTTAGGCCTTAAATAAGAAGATTATAAAGTAAGTAGGTTTTTGTAAGCTATAATAGCTTATTATACCCTATTATTGCTTTTGCTAACCTCTTTTAGCTAATACAAGCCTTAGGTAGAGAAGCTTTTCTTTTATAATAGTGCTATTTGCTTTAATTAGGATCCTAAAAGTAATCTACGTCTTAACCTCTATTCCTATAACAACTATACTATTAAGGCTAAGGCTAAGGCTAATAAGTTCTTAGAGCAGCAAGAGATAAAGGAACTAATCTCTAGTACCTCTAAGAAAGTATGTATACCTTATTATTAGCTATAATAGGCTGTTATAACCTAGTATAGCGTAAAATTACTAAGAGCAGCTATTCCCTACTTAAGCAAGAAGTATATTATATAAATATAGAGTTGTTAGCCCTAGAGTCCTAACATGCAAGCGCTAAGGGCAATACTAAGGGTAGCTTAACTAGGTCTATTAAGAGGGTTAAGACCTAGATCTAGGAGGCTAAGGACAAGATAGATAGACTTTAAATAGGTTAATATAGGCTATAATAGGTGCCTAAGACCTTTAATATATATATATAAGATGCATATAAGAGGTGCTTACTTCTAATAGGGCATTATAGGTTAGACTAGGCTATAATAGCCTAGTCTAAGGCGTTCTAGTAGATACCCTAATCTACATAGGTTAAATAATAATATAGTTTCTTTTAGACTTAGTAATTTCTTACTAGTATAACTTTTCTCTTATAAATTAGGCTATTTAGCCCTAGTTGTTTCTTAGTTCTGTTATCTTATTAGCCTTAGTGTACTACAGTGTGCTATACTAGGCTATTACAGGCTAATATAGGTAGAAGTTAGGTATATAAGAGTAGTTCTTGTAGTCTTAGGCTAAAGTACTGTTAAACACCTAACTAAAAAAACTTTTATAAAAGGAAAAAACAAGTAAAGGTATACTTTAGTTATCCTTTCTTAATCTACTTAGAGTTATCTCTCTTTTTCTTAAAAGATTGTTCTTAACCTTTCTTTAGTTTTACCTTCTTAGTTTAGCGACAAAGAAGTATGTAGTTATTATCCTAGAATTTCTTAAGCGCTTCTGCGCTTAGGTTAAGACTAGGTTCCTAAGAGTTCTTCTCCTTAAGATAACCTTTCTAAGAGACTAAGTATTCCTACTAATTAGCCTTGTTCTTCTTTCTTTCTAGTATACAATCTACTTTATACACATTATTACTTAGTTCTCTTAAGGTGTCTACGTTCTACCTCTTAAGATATAGTATTTTTCCTGTTTAGTTATATAGCTCTAATAGTAAGGCGTAGAAGACTGGGTAGATATTCTTTAGCTCTAGCATATCTACTTTAAACGCAGATAGGCTAATCTAAGCTATAATACATCTAAGTCTTATAAACTTCTAGTCTATCTTCTTCTTTAGCCTTGTTAATTGTATATAATAATTTAATACTAAGACCTAGTCTCTTACTTTAAGTATAATAGGTAACCTCTTCTTATCTGCATGTGCCTTCTAGTAAGTATTAGCTATAATAATCTTCTATTTATATTTACTTTATAGGCTTAGTACTCTAGAGGCAGTTTGTAGTCTTATAGGGCTTTCTTTATTACCTAAGGCTATACTAGGCTATTCTGCGCTAATTAGGTCTATCTTATAGTATGCTTAGAAAAAAGTAGTTCTAGTAGTTGTATATATGCTGTTGTTGTACGCAAATTCGCTAATAGAGATCTATAAGGCCTAATTATCTTATTTTAAGGTGCAGTAGCACTAAAAGTATTATTTAAGCGTTTAGTTCTACCTTTCTATCTATCTGTCTATTTATAGATAAAAAGCGGACGTAAAAACTTTTCTAGAGTTTATATAGTATTAGAAGGTGTTCTAATGCTTTGTATTTATTAGTAGGCCTCTATCTAAGATTACCTGTCTTAGTACGCTATGTAGTCTAATTACTTTACGTATTTAAGCCTAAGCTAAGTTAGGACTATCCTAATTAGCCCTTGCTAGGATATAATAGGCTATTTTAGTTAACTAGTACACTATAATAAGTATTAAGTTGTATACTTAACTCTATATCCTGCTAAGAGGCAATTCTGTAATAAAATCTATTATTACGTCCTCCTACAGCCTGTCTAGCAGAAGTAGAGGTTTGAGAGGGCTATAGAGCTTATAATAAGTAGGAGTTAACTTTCTATAAGTAAGGTAGTTATAACAATACTCTATTACGTCTTTCTTTATGCCCTTCTAGATATATTGCTGTTGCAGTTTTTCTAGTATCTTTCTAGTGCTAAAGTAACCTACAAGTAAGTTATTATAGTATTCTCTTAGTGCTTATACCTTGCTCTAAGTGTTAGTAAGCTCCCTTAGACGCAATAAACCTATTTTAGGCTAAGATAGGTTATTCTAGTCTATATCTACGTCTAATTTATTTAACGTAGCTTCTATATCCTTGTTAGTAATATTATAGTCTTCTAGAGGTTCTAGATTTTTAAGCGCAGTCCTTTTTGCTTACTTAAACTCTTTTAGTGCTTTTTTTAAGGTAAATTGCTACTTTATCTATTTACTTAACTAAGTAAAAGTTGCTGTAATAAGTAAGCTTTGTGTGCTCTTATTACTTAAGATATCTCTTATTAGCTATATAAAAGCCTTATTATACTTTTATGCTAGTTTTTGTAACTTAGCTATGTAGTTAGAATAGCAGAATAGGCCGTCTACTAAATTAGTACTTCTAGGGTAGTAGTTTAAGACAAAATTATAGCGCGTTAGTACTAGATATAACTATACTTAGTAGTAGTTAAGAATTTTAGTTTCTATAAACTATTTAAAGTTCTAATAGTTTATTAGAATCTTAAAATAAATACTCTTAAAGTAGTAGCACTAGTGTTCTAAACTCTTAACTATTGCAAAGAGTTCTTAGTTATAAACGTTATAGTTATATTTAGCTATAATTAGCTTGCGTAAATAGAAGTTAACTAGCCTCTATTGCCCTGTAGTAGGCGATTCTATGATATATTAGCTTAGGATACCTAATATCGCACTACTAAAGGCATTTACTTCTACTTTTGTCTTTCTATCCCTCTTAAAATGCGCTAGTATAGGTATATTTAGAAAAGAGTCTTTAAGTTATTAGAATACTCTTTTTACCTCTTCCCTAATATCTAGAGTTTAACTTTCTTCCCTTTTTATAGCGTAGCCTTTTTTAGCTAAGCCTAGGCTTTTCTAGGTTAATATAGTTAAGAGTAGGGCTAACTTAGAGAATCTAGCAATAAATCTCCTATAGTAGTTTATAAAGCTAATAAATATCTTAATATCCTGTACTGTGCGTAGGATAGGCTAATCCTAGATTGTTCTAATCTTATTCTTGTTAATTTCAACACTATTTAGTGTAACTATATATCTAAGGTATTCTGTGCGCTAAGTATACTATTTATACTTACTAAGCTTTATGTATAGCTTAGCTTTACGTAATTTTTAGAGTACCTCCTTAATATAAGTTTTATGTTCTTCTCTTATCTTAGAGAATATTAGGATATTGTCTAAGTAGACAATACAGGATACATTAACTAAACTAACTAGTGTTTAATTTATATAAGCTTAAAACTGCGTAGGAGCGTTTGTTAGACTAAAAAGCATAATAGTATACTTAAAGTAGCTATATCTTGTGTAGAAGGCTATTTTCTATTTATCTTCTTTTTAAATACGCACTTTATAGTACGCTTCTCTTATATTAAGCTTAGTATAGTACTTGGCTTGCGCTAGTCTATCTAACAACTCTATAATAAGCAGAAGAAAGTGCCTATTTTTTACTATAATCTTATTTAGACTATAATAATCTATATATAGCCTTATTGTACTGTCTTTCTTTTTTATAAAGAGTATTAGTGCACCTACTAGAGACTTAGATTTTCTTATTTATCTCCTTGCTATATACTCTGTAAGATACTTTTTTAATAGCTCTAACTCTATCTTTAACAAGTTGTATAATAGCATATACAGTAGATTTATACTAAGTAGTAAGTTAATTACTAAATCTTATAGTCTATGCTCTACTAGGACTGTAGAGTCCTTCTCTAAATACACATCTGCGTATTTAGCGTATTATAGAGGAAGTTAGCCTATTTTAGCTAATTCTTAGCTATTCTAGCCTATAGAACCTACAATATATATATACACGTCTACTATTAGGTTACACATATTCCTTTTAAAGGTTTTAGCGTCTTCTACGTCTACCTTCTAAAAGCTACCTAAAGTTTAGAACTTCTTACTTTAAAAAAGCATATATCTTATTACATAGCTTATTTTTAGGTTATAAGAGTTAATCTACAGTAACCTAAAGTAAATTAAGTACCTCTTTAAGTCTAATACTATAAATAGAATACACTATGTCCTAACGCGTTCTTGTAAATCTATAATAATTACATTTACCTTAGTTATGCTATAGATAGTAAGCTTGCCTCTATTTACTCCTTCTGCTAATAGGCTAAGTAAAGGATTAATAGGCAAGTCTTGCTCCTTTGCTAATATAGTAGACATAAAGTTTAGTTATAAGCCTCTATCTACTATAGCTTTTATAAGCTTTAATACCTTAACTATACATCTTACAGTTAAAAGGCGTACTAGCTTAAGTAAGATTACTTTACGTAGCGTGCTTAAGTCTTTGTTCTCCTAATAGAGAGTAATGTAGGCGGCAAGGTAGGACTTAAGTTCCTCTACCTCTAGTCTTTTCTTAACTTAGGTGTAGTAGCGCTGTCTACTGTCTTCTCTAGCTTACTTAGCTTATAGTAGTTAGACTTATAATATCTAAGTTCCCTGCACTTATAATACTGTAAAGTACGTCCTTTAGTGCTTTTCTTGCCTAGTTTACTTTATTTTAGGCTATTATAGCCTATTTTTACACACTTTGTGTTTTTTAGAGTCTTTTCTTTATTCTTTAACTTTTTCTAGTCTTGTAGTGCCTTTACTCCCTTCTTTTTAGAGTGTTACAGTTTAAGCTCTACTCTTTAAGTCTTTTACTAGTAAATAAGGTTTACGTATTCTTTTATTTATAGCAGTATTGCCTGTTAGTCTACTAAAAGTAAAAGAAGACTTTTCTTAATATTCTTACGCAATGCTATAGTATATTCTAGAACTTAGATATTAGGTGTATAAGCTAAGCCTAATTCTTCCTAGAACAGTCTTATGTAGTCTAATAAGTCTATTAGATTCTAATTTAAGAGTTAATAAGCTTATTTTAAGTAGTTATAAGCCTATTGCTTACGTTCTTAGGGTAATCCTAGAGAGTTTAACATTACTTTCTTTAGGTCTACCTAATTTAGTATTTAAGAGAGTAATTTCTATTTTTCTACAGTTTAATGCGCGTGCTATAGCGTTTTTAATAACTCTAAGATGTATATTATTTTAAAGTTAATTTTTTAAGTCTCTAAGGTAAAACTTTGTAGTATATAGAAGAAGTATAACTTATAATCTCTTTCCTATTAATTGTATTACGCACAGTTAGTCTTTAAAAACATATTTAGTAGCTCTAGACGTAGAAGCCTAAATAATAATATTAAGTTAGTTTATTTGCTTAAGGCTGTAGTTTTTAGATCCTTATTAAGTGCGCTTAGGTCTCTTAAAGCTACTTTATTATATATATTTTTAAGCTTAGCTAACTTGTATTATTTTAGTTGTTCCTCTTTCTATACGCGCAATTGTGCTAGCTCTTAGTCTAGAGTAGCCTCTTCTAGGTTATTCTAGCCTTTACTAGGAGTGTATAGGCGTTGTGGCGCAATTAGGGATTAAGATATATTACTTTTTTTATCTTTGTCTATCTCCTAGTTAATAGGTGCCTGTTCTTGTTCTTTTTTAAGAACAGGTACTAGTTCTAACAATCTTGTCCCTTAGGTTTTTAGGTTAGATAATCCTTCCTTGTTGTTAGCAAGGGTACAGGCGCGGCTGTTTACACAAGTAGATTAAGCACTTATTGTATAGCATAAGTATATCTAAAAAAGATTAATTTAAATGCAAGGCTTAATACTAAGTATAGATACGGGATGCTAGAGATAGGAGGATAATAGTATATTGCCTGTAGCGGAGAGACAAATTAATACCGTCTTGACTACAATATTGTATCTCTACTTATACTAGGGTAACCTAGGGTCATATGACCTATTCAGACCTAACATAGTCGAGTCTAACCTCAGCCATTCCGCACTAATCCAACCTGGCCTGGAAGGTCGCTAGATCCTGACAGTATTACTTATTTTTAAGAGTGTTTAAAGTGTGAAGACTGTCTAAAGATATGTCAGATTTAGGAGATTTGCGCGAGGTGATCAGGAGGTCGGCGAGACTGAACAAAGGATCCTAGAAGGGCGATCTAGGGGTGGCGCTAGGACACTAACGCGCTAGCGCCGCCAAGCGTCCTACGGATAAAAAGGGCACCCGGAATCCGCACAATCGATCATACAGAACATTATGCAATTAATTATTAATACAATTAGCTTATTATTAATTATATCATTATTACCTTACTAGATTTAATTAGCTATTATTTCTGACAATTAAGAGTCTTATTGCCTTAACTAAACGAGGATCGATAACTAACAAATTACTAAACTATACAAGTTATTAACAGGATGTCTACTCTACCTCTACAAGACTCCTTAGTAATCCTAACTAATTACACAAACTAGATTAAATAGATTCGCCAAATTAAGACACGCGCGGACTTGCTACGCGTGTAGGAGAAGATAGATCTAAACCTTACGATTAAACCTCTTACTAAGCTAACAGTGTCTTAGATACCTCAACTAAGCGACTACTAAGCGTTACAACAAGCGATTAATGCGCACGCTACGTTGCACCAAACTAATTACAGCGACAGCTCACCTATACTACCCTTTATACCCACTCGGCCTACAGATCTATCAACGAACGCGAGTGCCTTATACAAAGAAGATCTAGAGATCTATAAGTTAGAGCTAGATTAATACAAGATAAAAGATTAGAAATATATAAGGGAGTAAGCAGCGTTAGATAAGATTACGCAGGAAATACAGCAAATAGTTAACAACTACTTATACACAAACTGCTGTAGAGCAAGGGAATTATATTATTAGTAAATTACTAATCTAATAGCTACTGTAGGCATTAACACTAAAGACAAGATTAAGGAAGCCTGTAAGCAGTACAAAACTGCAACAAAACTGCTAAAGGTGATTGCCTTATAAGAAATATAGCTTACTAAAGTTAATTACGCTACAACTAAGGGCAAGGCGGTTAGAATACCTAAGTGTTAACTAGACATGTATATTAAGGAGGACTTTACCTAAGCTACAGCTAGGCACTTATAATAATAGATAATATTGTTTTTATCTTATAGATTAAAGAATCTATTAATTACAGTCAAAGATATAATCTGCGACTATTAAGATTACATGCAGCTGTTTCATCTATCAAAAGCAAAGTTAACTAAGGCATCTTTTAGAGCAGCAGCAGGAGTTAGATTACTAACGCTTAAAAAAGATAAAACAGATAACCCTAGGCAGAAGTGTAAAATCTGCTAAAATTAAAAGCCTACTAAAGATACTTGTGGAGAACAAGGAGCTGGAAACAGTAGTTTAGGAGAACTAGATGGTTAATTCTGTCTTTCTATCTGCGTCTAAGACGCTCTATAAATACAAAGGAAATACTGTAGTCTGTAACTATAGTTGTAGAGCTTAGAGAGATGCCTTTAAGCACGGCAAGTATCTTGTAGAGCTTAGATGCAAGTATCTAAGCTTAGCGTAAAATCTCTAAGCCTCGGCGCTTAGCGCTGCACAAGAAGGCTCTAAGCCTTAGCGCTCAGCGCTGCGCGTGCTGCGCAGGCCTTAACGCTTAGGCCTAGAGCCTTGTAGCTAAGGCGCGTGGCTAGTATATATAACACACCTTTTAGGTAACTAAGACTTTAGTTAGCTATACAGAGCTCTATGTAGTTATAGCGCGTTCTATAACGTGCTCTATACACGCGGCTTAGCGCAAGGCGCTAAAATAATAATAAATTTTTAAGCCTCTTAGGCTTAGTATCTAATACTACTATAGCTGCTGTAAGTATTACCTAGCAACTCGCTAAAATTCTTTAAAAGTAATACTAGTAGTTTTTTTAAGTTCTACTATACTTTTATAAAGCTTTTTAGGCTATTATAGGTTACTTTTTACTTTTACGCAGCTTTTAGCTCTATTTTAGTACTTTTTTTATTTAGTTACTAACTTTATACAGAAGTTAAAACTTTAAAAAGCTACTACTGCCCGCGCTGCTGCCCGCGCGTCTACGCGCGCCGCTGCTAGGCCGCCTTTGCCCTCGCCTACGCCCTTATCCTTACTATTGCTAGAGCTGTAGCTACTCTTACTAAACTACGCTTTTTACGTAAAGTTAACTCGTACTGCTTTAAGTATAGTATTAGCCTACACGTCTAGAGAGCGTATAAGTAAAGTTAAAACTTTAGTTAAGACTGCCTATAGGCGTAAGACCTAGTAGTAACCTCTAGTTGTTAAAGCATACTTAATACGTATTATAGCATGCCCTATCTTAAGTATATTAAAAGCGCTTTGTCTAGCAGCTCTAATAGAGCTTGTTAAGACAGGGCCTCTAGCTCTAGGGCACGCTGCTAGTAGTACTCTAATAAGAAGACTTATAAGGTTTTATATATAATTTCTTCTTAAATTTTGAGCTTTTACTAATAATTAAAGCTTTTAGATTACTATCTCTTTAGCTAAAAAGCGTCTTGCTAAGCTCTAGAAAAATATACTATTATAAGCTCTTCTCTTATTCTTTCTTAAGCTCTGTATACTAATAAATTGTAGAGTAAGTAGGCTAAAAAGCCTATAAGCTACTATCTGCGTCTTTCTAGAGAAAGCGGCTAAAGAAGAGTAGTCTAAAGAGGACCTTAGTAGTAAGAAGAAAGGTTAGGATAACTAAGATAAGTCTACTAGCTCTCCTAATAGTCTCCTTGCGCGTTATCTACGTGTTAAAGAGCTATTAGATAAGTTAGTAGACCTCCTAGTTACTTAAAAACTTATTTAGGAGGAGGTTATCTTCCCAGAATTTTATAAGTTTTCTAGAGGTAGAGAACTAATTTACTTTAATAATTTAATATCTATTTTTTCTCTTTTTATGCTCTTTTTTTTATAAATCTTTATAAGATACGTATCTTATATTAATAAGTTCTTTAAAGTGCTTAAGCTTTTATCTTAATAAGTATTTAGTAAGACTATTAGCTAGTATCTTAGCTATTAGTAAATACTTAATCTAAAACAAGCTTTTAGCGTACTCTTAGTAAAGCTATATGTTCTATATATCTACATAATAGAGCTTAGTAGTAATTCTCTTTTACTCTTTAACAACTAGGCGTATAGTTTACTAGTTGTTATAGAAGATTCTCTAAGCTCCTAAGACCACAAGTTTAAGCTTATTAAATAGTATTTTAAGCGCTAGAGACTTTTTTGCTATATACTCTAATGTAAGGAGCTTAGCTTTTATAGTTAAAGTTGTTACTATAGCTTAATAAGCTACTTTCTAAACAATTAGTCCTCTAAAGAGTATAATAATATAGCCTTAAGAAGACTAATAAGTCTCTAAATTATCTACAAAAGACGCGTCTTTATATATAGTAAGCTCTTTACTATTATTATTACTATATATAATTCTTTTATACCTTATATAGTAGAAGTATTATATAAGATAATTTACAGCTTTTATATAAGCTTTTAAATAGTTAGTAAGAAAGTAAGAGAGCTTAGAAACTACGTAGGTAGTATTAGGACGTAGTATAATAGCTATGTAAAGCGTACTACTAACGCGCTCTTAGTAGGCCTTAATTTAAGGCTTTAGGGCCTCCTCTAGATTTTTAACTAGCTCCTTTAAAGGTAGAGGAGTTTTAGAGAACCTGCTAAGGGCGTCTAAACTAAAGTGTTTAGTAACTTTGTTAATATAAGTATTATGTAGTAGCGCTATTATACGCTTCTTATAGTCTCTTATAATCTTTATTCTTAGAAACTAGCTAGCCTTTCCTTTATCTTTAACTTTATAGGTGTCTTTAATATATTAAAGGAGCTTATAAGCTGTAGTTTAGTAAGTTTAGTAATATATAAGGAGTGTATTATCTATATAAAATAGTAGGAGTATTAAGCGCTCTTTAGTAAAGAATAAATATAGCTCCTTAGCTAAGGCTTGTAGGCTAAGCTTTTTTAGTATACTTAAGAACTTATTATACTATAATAATAATAAGTCTTGTAGACTATATAAGGCTCTCTTAAGCTTAACGCATCTACCTTAGCACTTGTAACTATCTAGTAAGTTATATAAGACTATTATTCCTTTACTAATATATACGTTAAAGAACGTGCTTACTATGTTAAGTTACTATATCTTTATATTAAACTTAGCTGTAATTATAATTATAAGCTTAAGAAATTATATAGCTAGTGTTGCTGCGTATGTTAAGTATATTAAGTCTTTTACTTAAAAGTCTCTTCTTACTACAAAACATGCTTTGTATTTAAGAAAGTAGCTATTCTTATTAAGCTTATAAGTAAATACCTACTTAAGAGGAAGAGACTTAGTATCCTCTAGGATCTCTTCCTCTATCTAGGTGCCTTTTAAAGGTAAAGTATTAATCTCCTTTTAGCTAGCCTATCTAAAAAGAGTTTTATATTAGTGTATATAGAGGTCCTTTTATTTATTTAGAAGCTTTAGGATATTGTTAAAGTATGTTTAAGATTAATTAACCTTTCTAAAAGCTACTAAGATTATAGCGTAAACAATAATTAACTCTCTATTAAAGTCTTAAGGCCAAAAGAGTAGTGCTTTAAGCTTAGGAGCCTTTAAAAAGTTATATAATAGGCAATATACGCTTGTACCCTCTACATTAGAACTACATTAGTCCTTATTCTTTAGCCTTAAAGAGCTCTTTGTAGGAGGTCTTTATACTTTCTTTTTATAAAGTCTTTTTGCTAGAAAATTTTAAGGGGCCCTAGTTAGTATTGTAGGATTCTTAGTACCGCGCTAGGCGTCCTTAGAAGTAATCTCTGCTCCCCCTTAAGACTATAAGAGTCTTAGCGCATCTATTAAGCTTAATCTACTAGTTATTTATAATTTCTAGAAGCTAAGTAGCTTATTATTACTACTTATAGCCTTTTAAGTTAGAGTGCCTTGCCCTAGTATTTACGCTTTTAGTAAAGGAGGCGCTAGCGTTACCTTAGGCGTTAGTAGCTATCTTAAACGACCTTTCTACTCTATATAAATTCCTTAAGAAGTGTTAGCCTAACCCTCTTTATGTGCTGTTAGCATACTACCTGTTAGAAATTATAATAAGCTTTCTATAGTCTCTATTACTAGCTAATTATTTATTAGCTACAAGTCTTCCTGTATTATTACTACTACTTTACTAATACTAGTAAGCTGTTTAAGTACTTCTCTAGCCTTACTAATTTTATCCTTATTAAGGGTGTTTACTATAAGTACTGCGTCCTGCCTAAGTAGCTTATAAGCTAGTCCTTAATAGTACAGCGTCTTATTAAATGTAACGTTATACGTTATAATAACTTAGTTAAGCGCTAAGAACTATATATAGTATATATTAGAGGCTCTATAGCTTACTAAGTAACTAATATAGCTTCTAGGAAGAGTCTTAAAGCTTTTCTTATATTACTTAGCTACTCTATCTTTATCTAAGAGATAGGCGCAGTAGCTATAAACATATATACTACTCTAATTTAGTTTTATATTAGCTGTAAGACTCTTAAGAGGCTTAAGCTTATAGTACTTAAAGTACTCTCTTTTTTATAACTTAAAGAGCTTGTTTAGTAAGCGTAAGCTATGTATATAAAAAAGACTTATATTATAAAGCTAGGCTGTAGCCTTAATAATCTCTAGCTAGAGTTTCTTAAGTAAGTTTACGCTTGCCCTTATCTTAATTAACTTAGTAATTAGCTCCTAGCCTACTCTTTTAGTAGCTTTATTTAGTTTATGTGTATGTAGTAGAGAAGGCTCAATAGTAATACTACGTTCTTTATACTATATTTAGTACTGCAATATACCTTAATAAGAGAGTGTTAAAAGGTGGTTATTTTGTGTAATTTTAACTATTTAGAGCTTATAATAAGCTTTAAGGAGTACCTTAAGGTATTAAAAAGCTCTTATAATTTCTAAAATAGATTTTGTTTATAAGATATACACATAAAGCTTGCTACTAAAGGCGTCCTTTATTACTTATATCTACCGCTCTCTTAACTAGCCTTAAGGCATGTTAAATAGGTCCTACAAGATCCTCTAGTATAGTTAAGAAGAGGGCTTTTTTAGCTTTCTTAATATAACTTATTTTTTATAAGTTAGAGTACAGTGCTTGTACTTAACATGTACTATTTCTTTAATTTCTACACTCTAAGCTGCGTTAACAAGTGCTTTTAGCGCTTTAAGGCCTAGGTGCCCTATATAAGCATACTAAAGGTCCTCTAAGTTATTTCTTAGATAAGTTACTTATAAGCTTATAACTAAAGGCATTACATTTAGAATAAGCTTAAGATAAGAAGATAGTAGCTTATATTTAAAGAATAAGAAGTTAAAACAGCATTTAAGTCTTGCTAGTACAATATTTCTACCTAGTGTACCTTAGTAGAGAGTATTATCTAGGCCTAAGTACTAGACTCCTTTTCTATGTAGGTAAGCTTCTAAGACAATATTTAGATAAAAACTTTTAACAACTACTACGTCTATAAGTATAAAGTCCTTAGTTTTATCTCTACGCGTTCTACTTAGAACTTAGCGTAAGATACGCATGCCTTAGCTACTAATAGAGAAGGCCTAAGTGCCTGCCTCTACTATCTCCACCTTTCTAGCTAGTACAAAGGAGCCTAGTACAAGCAGTTCTCTATTATTTACTAAGTACAACGCGGCCTTACTATCTAATATAGTACTCTTTAATAGTATATAAGTGTTAAAGTCGCTAGTATAGTATATACTAAGATTCTTGTTTTCCTTAAGAAGCGCTAGGTTAATTAAGGATACAACTATACTACCTAGGAAGGCCTTTAACTTACTCTTTTTCTTCTAAGAGAGCTTATATCCTGCTTTAATAAGTTTATCTTATAGTTCTTTGTACTAGTTAGCGTACAGGCATTCTTGAATCTTATTAGATTTCTCCTTACTAATATTATAATTAACTTTTAAGTAGGCCTTAATTACTGCTAGAAGTATATAGCATTCTACAGGATCTTAGTAATGCCTACTATTATTGCTAACCTAATATAGGCACTTAAGGCCGCGTTTATAACTTATGCCTTTAGCGCCTTATCTTAGTAGACAAGGTTTTAAGCTTCTTAATATAGTATAAGCTTTTAAAGATTTAACTAAGCTTAGTAAGCTAATTAAGCGCTAGTAGAGCATCTCTAAGAATACTTAATCTATTTAGTCTAGATTAAGATAATCCTTCTCTAGCGTCTAGTGCTACTAGTAGAGCGTCTTTATAGTGCTAGCCTATTTAAGGGAGTATTTAGCTCTTACAGCATCTAGAAAGTTAAATACAGCAAGCGCACTATCTACTTTAAGTGTTTTTAGCTTTTTAGCTTTTAGTTGGTTTATTTACTACTTATTATTCTAAGCTTATAGTTCTATAGTACTAAGCTTTGCCTTTTTAAGGCTTACACAGTACTCCTAGTATGTTACTATTTAGTTAATAGCATCTGTTAGCGCAAGTTTAAGCTGTAATTACTTAATAAGCTTATTAAGAGTGTAGCTTAGTTTATCTATAAGTTTTATTATAATTAAAGCTAGTAACTACTTATTAATAGCTATATAGACTTAATTTAAAATATACTATAGTATGCGCGTGTTTACGGCATAGTCTATATGCCTTACGTAATATTTATTAAGCTTTCTATTATAGGCTTTAAGCTTTTCTTTAAAGAAGTCTTCTATAGGCACTAAGGGCCTTAGAGGCGGCCCTGTTAATATATTAACAGTTATAATAGCCTCTAAGTTAACATATTCCTAGACTTCTTTAAATTTAGCGTTAAACTTTAGCTAAGTGTACTAGTAAGTCTAGGTTGCGTAGCCTAAGAGGCGCGCTAAGTTAGTAATTTATAAAGAGTTACTTACTATTGTAATACATGCAATTAGTTAGTAGGTTAAAAAGTATGTTTAAACAAATTAGAGAGTTTAAACTATTGCTAGCGTACTCTAGGTTGCGTAGGGAGAATCTAAACTGCAATTTAAAGCGCTAGGCTTATAACTATAGAGAATAAGGAGCTAGAAACAGTAGTTCAAGAGAACTAGATAGTTAATTCTATCTTTCTATCTGCGTCTAAGACGCTCTATAAATACAAAGGAAATACTGTAGTCTATAACTATAGTTGTAGAGCTTAGAGGGATAGCTCTAAGCACAGTAAGTATCTTGTGGAGCTCAGATGCAAGTATCTAAGCTTAGCGTGAAATCTCTAAGCCTCGGCGTGAAGGCTCTGAGCCTCGGCGCTTGGCGCTGCGCATGCCGCGCAGGCCTTGACGCTTGGGCCTAGAGCCTCGTGGCTGAGGCGCGTGGCTGGTATATGCGACAATACTTAATTAACTAATATCTACTACACTACAAGCAAATGCAAAGTATGTAATATAAGATACGCGCTTAAGGATTGCTAGTACACGCACCTAAGCAGTACACTAGCTTAGTGGCAACCTTAAGACAATAAAATAGATTAAGTCTGTTTGCGTATTAATAATAGCCTAGCTATGTAAGAAACAATCTGCAACACTAAGCAGCGATTACAATCTTAGAGGCTAACGATTAAGAAGTCATTTATAGTAATACCTATAATTAAGCATAACAACTAATTATATAGTTAGAAGGTTAGAGAGATTAACTACACATTTATTAAAGCTTTGTTTAGAACAAGCTAGTTTATATATCCTCTACAATGATTCTAGATCCTTAATTCTAGATTAAGATGTTACGTCTCTAATAATACAAGCTAATTTACTAAAACATAATTAGTACTCTAAGGAGACTTCCTATAGGCAGGTAACTTACAAGTATAGATTAAGGTATACAGATTAGTTACTTTAATAGTAGTAACTAGACGAACTTGAAGCTAACTATACTTAATAGACGTAGCATACTGTCCTAATCTACTCTACAATCTTGTCTCGTTTAGAATACTCCGCCTATAAGGCCTATAGTAAGATACTAAACATAATTTAATAGTCTTTTAAAGATTGCTTACTAACAATCTAATTACTAACCTTCCTAAGCTATATAGACAGTGGGTGCTTAAAGTAAACCTAATTAACAGCCACGTAATAATAGCCTTAGGGGCAGTTATACTATAATACAATTAATAACAACGCGCATAAGCGCTTATATAGCACAAAAAAAATGAGATTATCTAAAACTAAGTGCGCTTAAGCACTTTATACAACAATCTAAAGAGGTGAGGATTACTAGAGTGCTTACAGTAGAATGCGACGCCTATAGAAGAGCGAAAGCTAAAAGGCTAATCTACTACACACTGCGCAGGATTAATAAGTCTCTAAGAGAATATATCTTACTTAACTTTTATAATTATAAGGTTAATAGCTTAACTAAGGAAAGAAGCTAAACACTAATTATAGATTAAGTTGCTAGATTTATGTAGAACTACTACTTCAAAGACAATTAAACAGTGTAGATAATTATTAAGTTCCTAGAGTCCTTTATAATTCTTATAAAGACCTGATTTAATATTATGGTAAAAGTTATTAAAACTAATAATAAGATTGTTATAGTTAAACTAGAGGTAGCTTAGTAGATAGAGTCCTAAGGCATGCGACTTAAGCCTTCCGCCCCTAATACCTAAGCATAGAACAGTAGGGCAGAACGCTTAAGAGGTGTAATTAAGGATAAAGTATAAGTAATATAACTTAACGCTAACTTGCTGTAGCTATTATAGCCTAAAATTACTTAATTAGTAGTATATCTCTATAATTAAACGCCTTAATATACAAATTAATAGAGATTACTATATTAAGAGTTCTTTACGCATAATGTATACAAAAACAGAATTATTACCTTACTACACAGGCTACACTAAGGTTACCTATAAGTATATAGGTACAAGGCGTTTACAATAACAGATAATATAAAGCGCAGCAAGCGTAAACTATAGCAGCTTAATTCTAAGGCATAGATTAGATACCTAGTTAGATATTAATCTACGAACATTTAAGCAGGATGCTTATTAATAGACTTACTAAACCCTTACTAGCAAATTAATAGCTGAGATTCTTACAATAAATAGGATTAATTGACCTAGAGAACTAACTAAGGCTAGAGGCTAATTTAAGATTAATAGCTAATTGTCTTAACGCCTTAGACTTGTAATTAAGTAGCGCGTAAAGAGGTTGTTAGCTTAATCTTTACGTTTAAGCTAGGGGGGTGTGTCAGATTTAGGAGATTTGCGCGAGGTGATTAGGAGGTCGGCGAGACTGAACAAAGGATCCTAGAAGGGCGATCTGGGGGTGGCGCTAGGACACTAACGCGCTAGCGCCGCCAAGCGTCCCACGGATAAAAAGGGCACCCGGAATCCGCATAATCGATCATACAGAACATCATACAATCAATTATCAATACAATCAATTATCAATACAATCAACTTATCATCAAATATATCATCATTACCTTACCAGATTTAACCAGCTATATTTCTGACAAGATAATTTAAGTTAGTTCTTAGGAAATAAGCAAGTGCGATAGATAGTGGTGTACTAGCACAATTAGAAGATTAATGTGTTGGAGTATTGACATGCGCAACATGCGGGTCACCCTGTTGAGCAGGTGATCCTGGTAAGCTAAACACGTGACGATCGCGCTAGCGCCTATATATACAGGCTAGATTGTCTTATTCCTCTCAAGTAGTGATTGACCACTTTGTTGTGGCACTTAGTTAATTAATACACTTATTCCACTCCTCCTAATTAAGCAATTGCTCCTTTTTAGCTCCTACAGTTATAAGCCTAGTTCAGTCAAACCTGCGTAAGCGCTTTTAATGTAGTTGCCTAGTAGGGTAGATAACCACAAGCAAGAAAGCGGCAAAAAGATAAGCCTAGAGGATACAACACACACAGACAGCCCGCAGTATAAGGTAGCTTCGCTAGCCTTATAGGGTTAGTGCGCCTTTAGAGCGCTAGCGCTAGCGAGCTAGTATCCTAGCCTCCTGCTCAAGAGAGCGCTAAGAGAAGGGCTATGTGCTTAAAGGGCTATAAGCTCTTAAGTAGATTAACTATGCTGCTAGTTAATCTAGGGGGGGTGTCGCAATGTGTATATGTATTCTCTAGCTAGAGTGCAATTTATTAATTAGTTAGTATTTTGTTTCTAATAGTTATAAGCCTAGCCGCTTAATTATAGTTTTAATTCCTACTACGCAATTAGCAAGCTGTAAGGTCAACTATTTAATTAGCATTTTACTCTCCTCTATTCTTCTACAGTATAGCTAGCAGATCGCTGCTACTGCTGTACCTCTCTTATTAATTATACAGTTAACCTCTTTTTAATACAAGCTACCTAGCTACCTACTAACTAACTAATTAATTTGTTGTTACCTTAACAATAACCTACGTTATAATTCTACACAAAGTATCTTATCTCAAGATAGAACTTACTAATACACTGCTTGTCGCCTTAGGGGTAATCCTTAAGGCTTAATTAGACTAGCTAACTTAGTTTACTCTATTAAGGCTACACTGCTTAGAGAAAGGCATCTAGGATTAAGTTAATCCTAATCTCCTAGACGTACCCTTAATAGATTACTAGGAGCTATAGTATCTAGAACTACCTAAGAATATTAAGCAGCTAGTTGCTCTATTACCTAGCGCTAGCGCTTAAATACAAGAGGACTATAAGATTACTTAACATAAATACAAGGCTTAATTACTTATTACTAAGTATAAGAAGGATAATTACAATAAGCTAGTTAATAAGTATAAGGTATAAGCTGCTTAATAGACAAGAAAAGTCGCTAAGATTACTAATGTTAAGGACTAGATTAGCAAGACTGTCTATCTAGACCTACTTTTAAACGCCTAAATAAGCGTAATTACTTAAAACCTTACTAGCCTTTAAGCCTTTGTAAAGATTCTAGAGGATCCTACACCTACAGATTAGAATACTTAGTATTTAATTAGGGCGTAGTATAGATTACACCTTAATAAGGCTTACTAGAGATAAATAGGCCCTAAGCAATAGTTTACTAAGTAGCAGCTACTATATTAATAAGTAACAATCTACTCGCTTCCTAAAGTTGTTAGGCTATTAGTAATTACTAATTTTTTAGACGCCTTAGACACTAAAATTATACTAGACTAGTCGCGCAAGAAGCGCAATAAGCTAGTATAAGTAATAGCGCTTAGAAAAGCTTAATTAACCTTTAATAATCTAGGAAAGATTTTTAGTGTTTTATTATAAGATTAGTTAATTACTTCCTTAAAAGGAAAAGTGTAAGGGGTGGTTTCAGGCAATAGTACTTGCTTTACACTACAGAAGATAGTGAGAGATAGCTCAGAACAATAACGTGTATATATTTTAAACAATAATACCTGTAGGACTTCTCTGCAGGCAAGGCAGCTTATATATAGAATTACAAGTGTGCACGCTAGCGCTAAGCGAGACTTAGCAGACCCTAAGTAACACACAGCCATCTGTAACAGAGCCTCCCCCTCTAGGCTAGCGTTCTAATAGCCTTTATTTAAACTCTAAACTGTAAATATAGGATAGCATAGTAGGAAGCGCGTCCTACGCGCAGCTTAGGTACGCTCTAGACACTTGTCACATGCAAGTTACACGCGTTATAAGCTGTAGTAGTCTAAGTTTTAGGCTCTTATAGTGTTGTTATAGTAACCTTTAAAATTTGTTGTTTATTTATTAAAAATTTTTAAAGTAAAAGTAAGAGTGCGTAATTATTGTAGATAGTTTATGCAAAGTAATATTTATTATAGTAATAAAGGATTTTCTAGTATATTCTTTCTCTAGTCCTTTCTTTACTTAATATAATTATTGCGCACCTAAACCGTATTAAACAAGTACCTAGACATTAAGCTCTAATCTTTATAATAGTTTACTATCTTAATTCTAAGTATATTAAGAAATTATACTTCTAAGGTGCTTAGCCGTACACGTTTAGTGCGCTAAAAAAGGCTACTAATCTTATTGCTCTACACGCGACTTGCCTGTGCTGTGTATAGAACATTACTAAGTAGAAGAATTTTTTTAGAAAGACTAAGTATTATTATTATAACTACTATGCTAAAGGTAACTGTAGTAGCTATAATAAATCAAGTTTTTTATTTTATTTACTGCGCCTTAGCTAATCTAAATAGGTACCTGCGGCGCTTAATAAGTAATTAAATTGCTTATACTAACTCTACAGTTACTTTAATATAGCAGTTACTAATACTACTATTCTCTAGACTAATACTGTAGTTATTACTATAGGCGTAAAGCTTATATATTATTAGTACTAATTTAACTTTAAGCTTATAAACTGCTACTGCGTTGCAGCCTATATAGGTACTCCTTTAGGAGTTCTTACTTAGCTGCTAATAACTTTACTCTACTTTCTAAGCTTAATCTTAGTAGAGTAGTATTATATAGTAACTGCTTTTAAGCAGCTTGTTAGCTATATAGCTAGAATAGCTAGTCCTACTGTTAATAATAATAAGGATAATAAGAGCTTAGTCCTACTGTTAATAATATTACTTAATAGTAGTAACACGCGCAAAGTCTGTATAGATACTACTCCTTATAACTATAAATCTAAGGAAATGCACTTTGCTAGAAGTAAATATATATTTCTTAAGATTTACGTAAAGCTCTACTTTCTATAATAAGTTAAGAATAGCGCGTACAGCACGCTAGTATAGCGCAATATTATTATTGTAGGTATATATAAGGATATTATCTAGGTAAACTATATATATATAATCTAAGTGCCCTTATAAAGCCCTATTAATATAGGCTTAAAAACTTGCTAGGGCATTTGTAAGCCTAAAAGGCATAACTAGATACTTAAAGTGTCTATATTATATTCTAAAAGCAGTCTTCTACTTGTCTCCTGCCTTTATCCTTAGATAATGGTAGGTGTTTTTTAGATCTAAGGTCGTGTAGTAACATATACCTAATAGGCAGTCTAGTAACTCTCTAATTAAAGAAAGTAGGTAATAATTTTTAATTGTAATAGCGTTAAGGCTCCTATAATCTATACATAGGCGTAAGGTTCTATCCTTCTTTAGTATAAATAATATAGAAGTGCTAGTAGGACTAGTGCTATAGCAAATCTATCCTTTTCTTAGGGCCTCCTTAATATATTTACAGAGCACCTAGAGCTTATAAAAAGAGAGGGTGTAAAGAAGCCTATAAGGAGGCTTCTTGCCTAGTTAAATAGGGATTACATAATTTAAACTTTTAAGTTATAGAAGGGTCTCTATAGTATTATTATTAAAGACATTAATATAGTTCTATAATACATTAGAAATGCACAGTACCTGTGCTATAGATACATTTAGTATGTATACCTTAGGCTTAATACACGTGCTATATAATTAAAGTACTCCTAAGAGGTAAGTTCTTAAGTCTGTAAGTTTTACATTTTTTAGAAATACTTTAGTAGTTACTAGGTTAATGTTTGCCCTTATATATTCCTAGCACTATATCTGTCATCTATAGTTAATATAGATACCCTTCTAGCTTAAGAAGAGGTTACTAAGTAGTAATAGAGCGCTCTCCTTATTTAATTTATATACAGTAACTTTCGTAATACGCTTTACACTATTATTATTTGTAAGGCGCAACTAGAGCTTATATGTAGTATAAGTATTTTACCTTAATAGTCTAATTTAACTAAGGTAGAGAAGCTCTATATCCTTAATAGGTTTTAAATCTATCTCTATAGCTATCTTTTAACTAATAAGGCTAACGTCTGCTTATAAATCTAAAATAACTTATAGTTCCTTTTTTACTCCTGTTATTAAACGTGTGTAGCACGTGCGCTTAATCTCTAGTAAAATATCTATTAGCACGCGCTTTACTAATCTTAGGTTTATAGTAAGGCTTAACCTTTTCCTATCTAGTTTATATTAATTAAGACTTTATTAGGATTGCTGCTTTAGCACTTAAAGTAAGTAATATAGTTATTATTATTTTTACACCTTTTAGGTGCGTTTAGTGTACTAGTAGTAGAGAAGTGCTTTTTCCTTTTCTTTGTAAAGGTTTGCTAGCTAGGCTACTTATGCGCTATAGGTGCTCTACGCAGACTCTGCTTAAGGGTAGAGCTAAGTGTAATAAAGTCTTTCCTAGTTACTAAGATCTAGTGGTAGTTTATAATTATATATTATAACTTAGGTCTTAGCTTTGCAAATAAGTGCTAGACTCTTTATGCCTTAGTATATATTATAAGTTAGTCTTTAAGAACGTCTAAGTAAGTTATAAATAATTAGATAGTTTAATCTTTTTACTATATAGCCTACAAATGCGCGGTAGCTGCTTTAAGGCTATAGTTAATAGGGTCTAAGAATAAGTTAAGCAAGTATTACTTAAAATAGTTCTATATTAGTACTTCCTTCTTTACCTTAAAAGAGCGCTTATAGTAAGTATACTAAAGCTCTTAAAGGTCTACCCTAAGATATTGCATTGCCTAAATTACTTTATTAGTGTTCCTCTTAAATTCTTATAGTAATAACTAAGATACTACTTCATAGGAGCAAATAAACTTATAATGTTTTTTAAAAGTTTTACCTTAGTATTTAGCTAGGTTTTTAAGTTTTAACGCATGTTGTATATACGTAGTTATTATTACTTTAAGTAAGTTCTACGCGTAAGGAGTTGTAGTAGGTACTATTTATATAGTTAAGGTCTTTTTTTCTCTAATCTCTTTAAGTTATATAACTTCTTCTTCTAGATTACGCAGTTGTTGCAAGAATTAAAGTTTATTATATTACTTTTTAGCTACTTTAATACGCTGCTTAAGTGTTAAGGGTACGTCTTAGGTGCACCTTCTAGGCTCTTTAGGTGTAGTGTGCCTTAATAGAATTAGGGGAGGGTTAGAGAGTTCTCATAGTATAGGGCTCTAGCTTCTTTAATTACTACAAGTGTTAGATTACGTTAAGGGAGCTATCTCTAGACTATTAGCTTATAGGTAGAGGTATTATTCTGTAAGAGGTAGTTTTAGGCAATAGTACTTGCTTTACACTACAGAAGATAGTAAGAGATAGCTTAGAACAATAACGTGTATATATTTTAAACAATAATACTTGTAGGACTCCTCTGTAGGCAAGGTAGCTTATATACAGAATTACAAGTGTGCACGCTAGCGCTAAGCGAGACTTGGCAGACCCTGGCCAACACACAGCTATCTGTGACAAAAAGGACACGTAGTGTTTTAAACTAAATTTAGATTCAAAGCAGCTTAATAATCTACAAGCACTAAGAAGTTAAATAAGAATAGTAAGTAATTATACCTCTACCTTTGTAAGGCTAGTAAAGGGCCTATATGTAAGCAGTTCTAGACACTGTGTAACTACTATTAACTTTAAACTGCAGTTACTATATTAAGCCCTCCTAGCAGTATACTAATTAAGCTATTAGACAATAACAAAAAGAAGATCCTTAAGCAATAAAACAGCAACAAATAGGTAACTTTACGTACCTAAATTAAGAAGGAAAGCTAGAAGGCTAGCACTAGTAGATTAGCTACTAATAAGTTAAGTAGATTCTACTTTAGCTTATTAGTTTTAGCATTAATTAACTTAAAGGGCCTAATTAAGGAAATTAGACTAAATGTGTTTAGTGTAGCTTTTACCCTTTATGCCTTATCTCTCTACACAATTATAGATTGTAGGTTAGCAGTCTACCTAGTTAATACTATAGATTATATAGTACTAGGCACCTTTAGCAAATGCGCTAAGGACGAGACTATTAAGGCAGGTACTTAAATTATACTAGTTACTAGTATAGGAAACAGGCTGCTTAAGAACGCCTTACATAGCGAGGCTAGCCCTAAAAAAGCTAATCTTCTACTTACTAATGTTAAGGTTGTACTAGGCTTCTATGTTAATATTGTATTAGAAGCACGGCTTAAGCAGGTAGGTATTTAGTATTTAAGATATAATTACACCTTATAATTTAGAATAATTAAGAAGAACGTTGTCTTAATTAACCTTAAGTGTTACTTTAATCTCTTATTTATTAAATATAAGCAACTTACTTATTACTCTACTTAACTACTACTTGTGAACGCTATAGCACGATTAAGGAAACCTTAGTTGCGTACTAGTAATAAGGACCTATAGCATTAATAATTAGAACACCTAGGATAATAAGCTATTAAAGCCTTAGTCTACTTAGCGTAGAATGTTAAGATTACTAGTAAGAAGCTATTAGAATATAAATACTACGCAATAGCTTATACCTTGTAAGTAATCTTACAGTAACTAAGGGAGAGATTACTACAACCTTTTTATAAGATCTTATAGGATCTATTTAATTTCTTAACTAGTTAGCTACTTAGAAAATAGGTATTAATTATTAAGGAGGATTACTTTAGTAAGCTGTATAAATATAATATCTAGTTAAAGATACTAAATAATATTATGCCTGTAATTAAAGGCTTTACTACAAGGATTAAGAGGAAATATTAGTAGAAAATTGTAGAGATCTATTAGGATAATAATACTGCTACACTGCCTTAGAGAGGGCAATTAAGATATAAGGAATAGGCTATAAAGAAAGGAATTATAATTAAGACGCTACTGCTATATACTTATAAGCCTAATAGCTTAGTAGAGTAAGCTAGTTAAGAGCTAATTATTTATTTTTTAAGGTGTCAAGGGTGGTGGTTGTTGTTGTAGTCAAAATGGGGTTCCAAAAAAGTGAAAAGCAGCTACCCTCTACTAATTAATCGCAAAAGTCAAAAAAAAGATTGTGTGTAGTTAACAAGATTCAAACGGTGGGTGGATGAGTTCTAGGAGGAAAGCTTAGACCACCGAGCGATAATTAGGGTCAAAAAATTTGCTAAGGTACTAAAAAACGACACTAGTTAAAACGTGTCTAACGGCGATTGCTAGCCTATGGCTAACAACAGGATTATAGTAGGATTGCAATAAGATTGCAACATGATGTGATGGAGGAGGGAAAGGACACGTACGTACCGCAGCGGGAGCCTGCAATACTTCATAAAGCTGAAGCTGCTGCTTCTCACCGACTGCTTCTCACCTAAGAGCTAATTATAAAGGCTATTAAAATGCGCACAAGCGCTAATCTACTAGCTAATCTTTAGCTAGTAATTATAGATACAGCAGCTTACTTATATAGAATAAGCCATACTAAGATCTATAGCTACTAACCCCCTAACTAGGTGCTTAAAGAATAGTTTAGGAAATACTTCTAATATTATTAACTACTTAAGATTAGACACTAGACTGCTAATCTACGCCTAGACTAGAGTAGAATCTATGCCTATAGCTGCTAAGCTTATCCTTTAAACAAGGAGAAAGCAGCTAGGCGTAATTATTAAAAATTTAAGGTTAATCCTTGCGGCTATATTAGTTATTTAGTTAGTTATTAAACCTCTAACATATACTACATATAAGTACTAACACTTAATTAGGTAATTACTACTTATAATATAACCTTTAATAAATGTTAATTCTACAAAGGAAATTACAAGGAAGAGCTACTAAAAAATAAGGTAATTAAAATTGTAGAGATTTTTTATAATAGCGAGCTGTTTAATTTAGGAGAAGATTTAGACCTCTCAACTGTTTAAGGAAGAGTAGATTAAGATATATAGCTAACTACTAAAGACTCTAGAAGTAACCTATCTACTATCTTAAGTAGTAAGGAAGGCTTACCTACTAAAGACAAGAGTAGATTAGAAGACGCTAAGTAAATAGAGTATAAGGCTAGTACACTATTAAGAACTTACTTAAATTAGTAGCAAAATACTAGTCTTGCTACTCTAGAACTAACTCCTAAACTAGAGACTTTAGGGAGCAACAACATAATTAATTGTAAAGTTATTAATAGTTAAACAGTAGTGCGTATACTAAAAAGAGCTAATCTATTAATACTTAGAGGTAGAGAGCCTCTTTTAAATAAGCCTAATAACTTATTACAAGTCTAATAGTCTATGCTTAAAGACTTTAACGCGCTAGCTTATTGTAATAAAACACCTACTTAGGTAAGTAGAATAGTAGAGCGTAAATTATCTTAAGATTTAAGATCTTAGGCCTTAAACAGTAGACAGAGTAAGTAATTATAAGCTTAATCTCTACTTATAAGACGTAGTGCTAAAATTATAAATAAAAATCTAGATTAGCTTATAAATTATTATCTTCTACTAGGTAAGCTAGGTAGCAGGCGTAAGCATAAGGACGTAACTTAAAATCCTAATAATTAACTAGAGAGTAGAAGTATAAGTAGTGTTAATACATTAATTGTAGATTATAAGGATCTATCATAGAATAATTTTTATAATACTTACCTATTAGGTTTACAAGTAACCTAGAAAGACTAAGTAAGCTATAAGACTCTTAATTACGTAGTTATAGCAGCTTCGCTTACTAAGCATAAGCTAAGTAAAAATGCTTAATAGTATTACAATAATTTACCTAAACTGCTAAGATTATAAAAGCAGCTACTTTAGTATTCTACAAAGGCCTTGTTTAAGGATGCCTACAAGAAGGAGATTAATTAGTTAAATAAGAATAAAACTTAGACTTAGATATTAAGAGAAGAAGCAAATAATTACCTAATACTTATAAAGTAAGTTTAGACCTATAAGTTTAATTAAGGTAGCTTTTCTTAAATATAAGGCGCAGATTATTGTAAGAGGTAATCTCTAAAAGAAGGACTTAGTTAACTTAACATACGCTACTATATTAGTAGCTAAGTTCTTTTAAGTAGCGATAGCTATTGCTGCTAAGAATAATCTAGAGATTAAGTAATATAATATTATAGGAGCATTCCTTAATACGTTAATTACAGCAGATAACTTAGTAATTTATAAGATGCTAGATAGTTTTAAGAAGCTTAGAAAATACGTATAGCTTAACTACGCACTTTATAAATTATAAGACTTACTACTATTGTAGTATAAGGAGTTCTTAAGATTACTAAAAGAGATTAGACTAATCGCCTTACTAAAGGAGCCCTGCCTATTCTTTAATTAAGATAAAAGGATCCTAGTTTTATTTTATATAGATAATATTCTACTACTCTTTACAAAAGATTATAAGTAGAGAGTAATAGATTTTTAGTTAAAAATTATAGATAGGTATAAAATATAAGAACAAGAATTAGTTAAATAGTTCCTTAGTATTAGAGTAATTAGAGATTGTAAGAAGCAAATAATTTCGCTTATATATAATATATATATTAACAAGATTACAAAGAAGTTTAAGCTAAAAAATAGTAGATTTCCTAAGACTTTATTACTGTTAGAGGAGCTAATTAAGAACACTAGCAAAGTAACTAAGCAAGAGATTAAGGCCTACTAAAAAAAGTTAGATTAGTGCTATACGTAGCTATTATACTGTAACTAGATATTACTTACTTAATCTTAAAGCTCTTACACTTTCTTTTAAACTCTAGTAATTAGTATATAAAAGCTGTTAAACAGGTAATTATGTACCTCTATTAGACAAGATAAGAAGCGATCTAATATAGGAACTACAATAGCCTAGACCTAATAATCACAGGCGATACTTCCTTTGCAGATAATTAAGAAACTTATTAATTAACTTATAGTTATATAGCTATCTTATATAGTAGTCTAATATTTTAGAAGGTAACTTAGTAGACTACAGTTACTACATTAACTACTAAGGCTAAGCTACTTGCCCTTAAGCATACTACTAAAGAGGCTATAGCTCTTAAGTGCTTCTTTTGTAAGCTATCTCTTAATCTAGGAGACGTCTAGATAGTTTAGTGTAATAATTAACAAATAATTAAGCTTATAGTTAGGAAGAATAAGTAGATTAGCACTTAATTAAGGCATGTAGATATATAAAACATGTAGCTACAGTAGGAATATGCTAAAGAATTATTTTAGATTAAGTACCTAGAAACAGTAATTATGCTAGCTAATAGACTAACTAAGTCGCTTACTTAACAACAGTTTAAGAAGTTTAAGCAGTTACTTAACTTTTAGCAAGTCAAGCACCTAATTAAAGGCAACAATAATTAATAAATAAAAAAAATTATATTAAGTAGCAACATTTATATACTAGGCTAAGTCTTCTCTTAATTACTTAGAATAAGCAGGAGAACGTAAGCTAGACAAGCAGGAAAACTAGAAGAACAAAACTAAGATTACTAATAAGCATTAGAATCTTTGTAATCACTTAACTCTATTATTAGATTTATTTTTTAGGGTATCAAAGGTGGTGGTTGTTGTTGTAGTCAAAATGGGTTTTCCAAAAAAGTGAAAAGCAGCTGCCCTCTACTAATCAGTCGCAAAAGTCAAAAAAAGATTGTGTGTAGTCGACGAAATTCGAACGGTGAGTGGATGAGGTCCACGCGCTAAGCGCTCGGAGCAGAAAAGCTCAGACCACCGAGCGAAATCAGGGTCAAAAAATTTGCTGAAGGTACCAAAAAACGACACCAATTGAAACGTGTTCAACGGCGATTGCCAGCCTATGGCTGGCAACAAGATTGCGATGGAGGTGGAGGAGGTGGAGGTGGAGGAGGGTAAGGACACGTACGTTACCGCAGCGGGAGCCTGCAATACTTCATAAAAGCTCCCTGCCTGCTGCTTCTCACCTTCAGGATTTCCCACACCACACGGTACCGCATACGAACGATACAATGCTCGGACTATTATTAGATTATACTTAGCTTTCTTAGCTTTAGCTAGCTTAAGAGCATCTTAAGCTATCCTAGCTTAAGCAGCAAGAGTCTAGAGGTAAGTAGTATAATAGTAAGAATCTAACCTATTACTTCTATACATAGAGTTATAAGATAATTATTAGCATACCTCTATGTAATAATCGCGCCTGTATATATAGGTTGTATAGTAATGAAGACAGCGAACTTAAGGGCGATTATACAAAACAGGTAGAGGAAATATTTTTTAAGTATACTATTGTTAAGGAGATAATTACTAGAGAGTTTATTATTATTAAGGCTGCTTATATTGTTATTACTGTTATTGCTACTACTGCTATAGATAATAAGCTAATTGTTGCGCCTGTTAAGCAGGTTACTAATTAGGTTAGCTAAGTTGTATATAACAAAATTAATCCCTAGTATTATACTTTAGATTAAAAATGCTTACAGGAGCAGGAGTAGGAGCAGGCTGTAGGAGTTAAGCGTAATAATTATAGATAAGAGGCTTCTGCGCAGAAGGCTTTCTAGTAGATGTAACACTGCTATTAATCTCTTTGCAGTAAGCAATAATGTCCTTAAGTAGTTAAGCTTTTTCAGCTTAGTATATCTTTTTATTATTCTATCCCTAAAATCAAGTTAGCAAGTAGAGTAGGAAGCTTAAAAGATTAAAGACTTGCTACTTTATTTTTATATATAGCTATAAATTAATTAGCAAAATTAATATTAACTATATAGCAGGTGTATAATAAGTAACTGCTATAGCGTAAGTTACTCTAACTGCTAGTCTAAACGTGATTAAAGCAGTGTATAGTATATAAACTATTTAGTATCTTTTTTATATAGCGCTTACAATGTAGAACATAAGAGGATAATAAATTAATAGCAATCTTTAAAGAGCTATTAGGCGCTTTTTTCTAGGTTAAGGGAGGCGCGTTACGCCTAGTAAATAGCTTAATAGGCGTTTGTAGGCTGTTGTAGTTATCTTGTTACTAATTACAAGACGCTACTTAAATAGTAAGCTGCTAAGACTTTTATATTAGCTCCTAAAGAGCCTTGCCTTTGCGCTAGCTTAATTACTTAGTTAGACTCTTATATAAATTAAAATTTAAGCAAGGACTTAACAGCAGACTGAATTTAGTAGGTAAAGTAATTAGCTTCTAAGTAGAGCTACTAGATATCTTACAATAAGCATACAGATTAAAAGGCTGTAGTAACTAATTCCTATTATTTTAAAGATTAGCTGCTTATTAAATCTTATTATTAAATAAGCTTTAACGCGCGTAATACTTATGCTTAGCACTATTCTTACGTTACTAATAACTACTACCTAAGCAATTCTCACGCTTATAACAGTAGCTTTCTAATTAACGCTCGCGCTTATTGTTACTAAAGGCAGACTATACAAGACTAGCAGCTAATTAGTAAGAGAATAATAGAGTAACGCTACTTACTATATTAGTAATAGTAGTTAAGACAGTCCTAAAAAGCTTAGTAATTAAAATTAGAGTAAGGTTAAGAACAAAAGTTTTAGAGAGGTAGTAGATGTAATTCATATTATTGTAGAGGCTAGGTACTAACTAATTACACGATATTTAGAGTCTATCTAATGTTTTAATATTAAGACTGCTAGGATTACTTAAAACATTAATAAGCAGTATCACTACAACAATAGAGGATTAGGCAGAAAAAAGCTATAATTATAGAGGGACCTCTTAATTAACAACCTTAATTTATTACAATTGCCTAGTTGCTTACAGCTTAGATTGATAGTATCTCACTAACCTAGGGGGTGTGTTAGAGTATTAACATACGCAACATGCAGGTCACCCTGTTAAGCAGGTGATCCTAGTAAGCTAAACACGTGACGATCGCGCTAGCGCCTATATATACGGGCTAGATCGTCTTATTCCTCTTAAGTAGTGATTGACTACTTTGTTGTGGCACTTAGTTGATTAATACACTCATTCCACTCCTCCTGATTAAGCAATTGCTCCTTTTTAGCTCCTACATAATGTAATAGTACAAGGTGTGTTAGCACGATTAGAAGATTAATGTAATAATACAAGGGTTACGAATTAACGTGGTTTACAAGCAAATCGGACACCTAAGTAAATTAGACACGCCCTACCAGCGCGTTAATGTTTATATGTTATAACGCACTTTTATTACAGTTAATAAACTATTACAATATACTAAGTTAACTATTAAAATTGCTGCTATAACTTGCACTATCTATCTTAACTGCGCAGGTACAAGCGTTGTGTCTAACCTACTTACAACGCCCGCACTGCCTCTCTCCTTGCACCTTCTTTAACGCACTCTTACTATTACTACAACTACTACCTGCCTGTTTAGCTAATACTTCTTGTACCTTGCCTACATTAAGAGTCTCCTCTGTCTGTACGTATTGCTGCTTATAGCTCTTACACTTATTTAATTTATTTAAAGCCTTTTAAAGGCTACTTATTTTTTTATTATTAGTGTTATTGTATGTGCTATTTACTAGGCCTTTTTACTTAACTGCGTAACCTGCGCATTAAGTAAATTTATAAAAAACATATAATAGTTTCTTACTCTCTATTAAATAAAAGTACTTTAAGCCTTAACTTCGCGCGCGTTGCGTATTGTCTACACCTCTTAAGTATCTACTTATTGTAGTAATTATTTTAGCGTTTGCACTATAATATTAAGCTTTAATAGCAAAGCCTGTAAGTTATGTAAGACTAGACTAGCGCCTTCAAAGCTAGCTTAAATATTCTTATTTATAATAGACTACTTAAAAGCAGCCTTAAAGGCTAGTAGAAAGGTCTTTTTACTAATATAGTTAGTGCAGTTACGTGCTAAGCCTAAAACAGTATTACTATACTTACGCTTTAACAGCAAGAAGCAGGCAATATTAAAAAGCTATAATAAGTAAAACAAGTGGGCAGGCATACAAAGAAGAAGAATTTTTTTTTCTTACAAAAATTTAAAAATTTAACTAAATAGTAGCATTTATAGCTGTTAATAATAAGCAGTTAATATCTACTTATAGTATGCCTTTTTATATAAGTATTAAAGTGCTCTAACTAGGCAAGAGCAAGCTAGTTATTTATTTAGCTATTAGAACTAACTTTAAGCACCTAGTTAGCAGGTAGATTTTTAAACTAGATATTAATAAGCACCTTGCCTACAAAGATAACAAAAAGTAGTAAATAGTAACTTAATATGCTTATACTTTAAATTACAGTAATTTACTTATAGTTACCTAGCTAGACGCGCTTTTTTTTGCTAGATCTCTCTAAGCTTGTAATAACTAACTGTAATAAAACCTTCCTTATTATAAAGCTAGTGTTATTAAAGTTATAAAGATTATTATTTATAATTCCTTACTTCTCCTTTGTTGCCTTAACTAGATTAAACTAGTGCTAGATAGCTGCTAGGTCCTCGTAGGCGGCTTGCTAGTAATTATAAAGACAACTCTAGCGCGTACAGAGCTTAGAAGTCCTCTTAATAGAGTTAGTAATTTAGTTCTTACTAATAAAATAGCTACTACGCTTATGCAATAGTTTATTAGCTATTACTTAAATACTAGCTTTTATAGGCGCAAATCCTTGCGTAGACTCTTTAAGAATATGCTTAACTATAGCTTCTTTTTCTAGCTTATTTAAGCGCTTTAAGTTTGCTTTATAGTTGTATTAGGAGGGCTTTTTAGCGTGTTAGTTAGACAGAGTACTTTAAGGCACGTTATAGATAAAGACAGCACGTCTTTAGCTTTAAACACATTGCAATTAGACATTAAAAAGAGCAAGCTAAAGATCTAATTAATAATAAGTTAATAGATAATTGCGTTGTTAAGACATAACGCGTTGTAGTGTCGACGTTGACGCGCTAGTGGGGCGTGTCTAATTCGCTTAGGTGTCTGATTTGCTTGTAAACCACGTTAAGTCTTAATCTTTAAATTAATTACTAAGTAAAACTCTAAGTTAAACACACTAAGCTATAAAAGTTTAGTGCCTACACTATATACTAATAAGTGTGGCGCTTGTGTATAAGCGTATGCTTGTAGAAGAGCGTGTGTATGCTTGTAGAAAATCGCGCTTGTTAATAAGCAGTTACGTGGTTGCGCTTGTGGATGAGCGTGTGGGTCCTGCTCGTAGATAAGCAGTTACGTGATAGCGGCGTGGTTGCTTTGCTGTAGTTCTCTGCCTGCGTCGCATGATCCTTGAGGCGTTGTTCTGAGTACTCCCTAGTCTAGGTCGTAACAGTTAATTACTTTACACAGCAACACCTAGACGAGCTTATTTTAAAGTAGACAACAGGTATTAATAACAGTCGCTATAAGGCTAAATTAGGGAGGAAGTATAGCCTCTACTTTAACTTCCTACGCAATAAGATTAAGCAGTATTACGTTAAGCCTTGTTATACGTACAATAGAGATAAGAAGAGCTTCCTTCTTAGTATCTTAGGTAGATTAAAGAGGATCTTTGATAGGCCCTCGTACGAGGAGGGAAAGAGGAGGAGTACTATCTAGGATAGCTCGCGAGAGTAGATAACGCTGCTAGCCTGCATCTGTGCTAATAGATCTTACCTTAAGCCTGCCCTTATCTATTGGTTAGCCTTAGAATTGATACAGGACTTATAGATACAGGCCTTGAATTATAAAACTTATTAAGTTCAAATTACCTTATTACTCTCTAGCTAGACAAATAATAAGATTAGCCTTGCCTAGCTTAAACAGGTGTTTAATTGCAAGACTAAGGCATAGGCTTCATCAAGTTATTAATTACTTATTCTTAATAGCTATAGATCTTACTTTATAATAGATTTTATTAACTATTGTAGTTAGAATAAAATCCTCCTTGCGGTATATTCTTCTTATTTAACCTATACGCTGCAGCCTCTAGATGTAAGCCTGTTTAAGCCTCTTTTATTAGCTTATTAGGCTGAGATATTAGCCTTTATGGAGAGGAGCTAGGGCCTCGTATCAATGAGTAAGAGGGATTTCTTCCCCCTCTTCTATTGCGCGTGGCAGGCCTCCTTTAAGGAAACAACAATCCTTAAGGCCTTTAAAGCAACAGGCCTTTTACTCTTTAATCTTAAGGTTATATTAAAATAATTTAATATTAACTTAGACTTCTTAAGCAATAGTAAGTCTTCTGCCTTAGGTGTATTAAACTAGAGGAAGACTGAAGGCCTACTACGTTGCGTAGTTAAGGATTAAGATAATAGGCAAGCTTAAAAGCTTAGCTAGGCCTTCTACTAAATCTTAACTTAAAAAACTCTCTTTAAGTATAAGGTTAAGGGCCTACGTAAGGCTCTAATTATTAAGAGAACACATAGGAAGCGCAGCAAGCCTTTCCTTCTACAAGAACCTAAGGAGTATTAAGGTAGAGCTGTATTCTAGTCTTTAAGGAAGGTAAAGGAGGCTTGTAATTATCAGCGCCTCTAGGAGCGTAAGGAGGAGCAAGTACAACACTAAAAAGCTAAGACAAACAAGCTTCGTAAGAAGGCAAGGCAGGCAAAGGTAAAAGAGAAAGAGATAAGGCGTTAGGCGAGGGCTGCAGCTTAATTGGTGAGGGAGAAGGAGAAGGCTAAGAGGGCTGCTTGTAAGGGTGCGTTGGATTGACTAAAGATGCAGAGAAAACAGTAATAAATTAAATAAAGAACTACAAAGGCTATCTAGCAAGCTTATCTACTCCTCTGTAAGGTCTGTGCTTAGTACTAAAAAAGAAGCAAAAGTAGCTACGTAGCAGCTGCTAACATAGCTTAGGAAAATAGCGCAGAGCTAAAAGAAAAGTTTAGTAGGCTAGAAAGGTAGAAGGGCTAATACACTAGGCTTACAGATGCTGGGTACACACAGACACCTAGGATCTGTAGGATAGCAAAATAAGGCTTTTTGTTAAGTACTAAAGACGTTAGAGCTTTAGCCCTTTACAGTACCCCTCTCTTTAAATAAGAGTTCTAGAGTTCTTCTAGTCCTGTAGGGCTTCTGTATCTTCTAGGTTTAAAACTAGTTCCTAAGTCAGTTCTAGGTATCCTACTTATTTAACTAGGTATTCTTTTCTTCTTTTTGTGCTTCTTTCCTGTAATAGGCGCTCTACTAAGTACTCCTTTTCGCCGTCTACTTTAATTAGTAAGAGTTTGCTGTTGTCTTATAGTTAGCTTAGTAAAGAATTTAAAGAAGCTAGCTAGAAGTTGTTAATATTAAATACTAAATGTATGCTTCTAGAAGTATTTAGCTTTATAGCATTTAGTTAAATAGTTTTAAGTACTGTGTACTTTAAATTCTTCTAATTAAGTTTTTAGCTTAGTCTCTTTATTTTATAGTAGTCTTCTAGCTTTAGCTAAATCTTATTACTTCTTTAAAGCTAAAGTAATTGTTTTTTTGTTTGCTGAACGTTCTTGTTCTTATTAAGATTCTACTATTATAGCTTAAGCTAACTTAATGCTTTGCTAGAGTTTATTAGCTATATTTTCTGCTTTCTAATAGTCTTCTTGTATTCTCTTTTCTTAAAGTTAATTCTAAGGTCTATGCTTTACAGCTATTTAAAGAGGATCTACTTTATATCTATATTGTAGAAAGAAAAGCGATATCTTAATGAATTGTGCTTGCCTTGCTATAATTGCGATCTTAGCTATTCTTAGGTTGCCTTTCTAGTTTGTTTAATCTTAATTGTAGAAAGCTTATAAGTAGGCATGTACTGTAGAGTTTATTTGTTCTGTAGAGCTGTTGGTTTTAGGGTAATATTTAGAAAATAAACGTTATTTAATCTCTAGTAGCTTGCAAAGCCTAGTCTAAAAGTAGCTTACAAATTATACACCTTAATTAAACGTAATATAGTTTAGTAACTAGTAGTAGACTACTATAGAGTTAATAAACGCTTTAGCAACGTTTTCTATAGTAATGTTCTTAAGACTTATTAAAACTACATCTTTGCTTAGCTTATTAGTAACTACTATTAAGTTTATGCAACTTTTGCTTTCTAGTAACTCTGTAATAAAGTTAACTAATATTTCCTTCAAAATACGCTTAGGAATTAGTAAAGGTTTTAATAATTTTTGTAAGCTATTTTTTTATAGTTTTATTCTTCTACACACTAAGCAGTTTTTAATATATTACCTTACTATTTAGCTAATAAGGGGCTAAAAGTATTCTCTTGCAACTGCTAGGTAGGTAAGGTTCCTTTCTAGGTGCTTTAGGGCCTTAGAGCAGTAAATCTTATAAAAAATTGTAGTGCGCAAAGGCTTGTTATTTAATACCTATTTTTAACCTTAGTATAGTAGATTCTTAAAATTATCTAATTTAGATTTAGAAATAGAAAGCTTAAGGTCTAGCTTTGCTAGAAATTAGCATTCTCCCTTGCTTACTGCTTTCTAGGCTAGCTAGTAAGTTTTATTTTCTTTTTTAGCATTGTTCTAAAGTTCTTCTAGGTCTAATTGTTCTAAAAGTACTATTACTAGATAACTATTACAGCAAAAAGTCTTAAGAGTCTTCTTTTCTTCTTGTTCTTCTGTTTTTAAAGTAGTTGTAGTAGATAGTTTAAAGACTTATTGTCGGAAACAAAATACCGACCGATCGATAAATCGCGCTCCGGCTAGAGAATACATATACACGTTGCGACACACCCCCTAGATTGCTAGCAGTGCCCACTGCTAGTCAATCTACCTAAGAGCTTATGGCCCTTCTTTAGGCGCTCTCTTGAGCAGGAGGCTAGGATACTAGCTCGCTGGCTCTGGCGTCTAGGCGCACCGACCCTATAAGGCTAGCAAAGCTACCTTGTTCTGCGGGCTGTCTGTTTTGTATTGTATCCCCTAGGCTTATCTTTTTGCCGCTTTCTCGCTTGTAGTCACCCACCTAGGTAAGCGACCACATCAAAATTGCTTATTGCAGTTTTACCGTCACCGGGCTTATAACTGTCGGAAACAAAATACCGACCGATCGATAAATCGCGCTCCGGCTAGAGAATACATATACACGTTGCGACACTTATAAAAACTTTTTAGAAATTTAAGAATTTAAACTATTTGTAGGCATATCTTGTTGTCTCTAGGATAAAGTATTGGCTCTAGAGTTATTAACTCTAAGCCTATAGGCGATTTCTATATTAGGAAATTTACTAAAGAATTAGGCTTATCTTATTTGTCTTTTACTAAGCTGCCTAGGCTTTTTAAAATACTTGAAGTTTATGTAGTCTGTTATAACTAGGAACTTTCTTAAAGAATGTAGCATAGCATCCTACTTAAATAAGTAGCAAATAACTGCAAGTAATTCTTTATTATATATCCTGTAGTTGCTTTAAGCGCTAGTTGTCTTTTTTAAGTAGTATACTACTAGTTGTAATCTTCCTTTATTATTGTATTACGAAAGAACTCCTGCTATAACGTAGCTAGAAAAATTAGTCTCTAAAATTGTTTCCTTGTTAGGATCCTATTAAGCTAGTATTAGTTTAGAAATAAATAGCTTTTTTAGCTTATTAAAAGCTTCTTGCTCTGCTTTTTCTTATTAAAAGGAGACGTTTTCAGTAAGCCTTAAGAGCAGGGCAACTATATAAGAGTAGTTCTTAATAAAGCGTTAATAAAAATTTACAAATTTAAGAAAACTGTGTACTCTTTTAATATTTGTAGGCACTTTCTATTCCTAAATAGCTTTTATTTTCTTAGATTCTATTTAAAGTCCTTTTCTAGCCTTAATAATAAATTTTAGATACTTAGTACTCTGCACGTTAAATTTGCATTTCTTAATATTAAGAAGTAACTTAGCCTTGCTTATTGCTTCTAAAACCTTGTTTATATTGCGTTAGTGTTCTTTAAGCGTGCTATTTGTATGAATTAATATATTATCTAATTAAGCTAAGCAGAAATTGTTAATGTACTAGCGTAGTGTCTAGTTAATATATTATTAAAAGGTGCTAAGAGCGTTTGCTATGCTAAAAGAAGTAACAAACTATTTATATAATTTAAATCTAGTGTAGAAAGCAGTCTTTTACTTATCTCCTGTGTTAATCTTAATCTTATAAAAAGCTGCAGAGACGTTAATTTTTATAAACTATTTTGCCTAAGCAATATTATTAAGCGTCTCTTAAATTAATAATAAAGGATAACAGTCCTTTCTTGTAATATTGTTAAAAGCTTACTAATTAATACAGAACTATAATCCTCCTCTAAGTTTTTTAGTAAATAGAACTAGGAAAGAAGTTGTAGAACTGTTAGCTCTAATTTATTCTTTATTTAATAGAGATATTAGCTCTTTGCGTAGAACTAAATGTTCTAGTCTACTTATATTGTATAAAAGACCATAAGGAGGTTCTTTTTTTTTATCTTTTTGTAACTTAAGTTAGTAATTAACCTTAAGTCTACGTAAGAAGGGTAGTGCAGAAGCAGTTTATAACTTAAAAATCTAGGCTTTATATTAGTTCGCCTTAGAAAGTAATAATAAAACATTTACTTTCTTTTTAGAGGCTAAGGCTTTCTTAATATCCTCAAGAGAAGCTGTAAAGGTCTAAATTAACTTATCTTTTTTTGCTTATTTAATATAGAAGTAATAGGCTATTGCGTTTATTTACTTTAACATTTTCCTTTTTAAAACAAGGCAGTCTTTAGTGCTTAGCAGTTTAATCTTTTGTCTAGAAGAGTAGATGTAGATTAACTTTTTAGAAGGAGTAATAGTAACCTCTTTTCTATTTATCTAGAGCTGTCTAAGTATTAAATCGTATCTAAAGTGTGTAGAAATAATATAGCCCTAGATAGTATTCTTGTATCCTTTAATATTAATCTCTAACTTAGCAACTTTATTAATATTATTAGGTTTTTTTGTAAATTCTTTTAATCTGCGCAAAGAAATAGAGATGCACTGTAAACTAGCATTTCTAATAAGTTAAGAGCTAATAAAAGAGTATGTAAGGTTTCCTGTGTTAATAAATGCTAAAGTAAAGGTGTAACAATTTACTACCGTTTTAATAGTAATTCTATTGCAGCTTATATTTTTTTAAAACTAGCTTATTCTTTTACTAAGTTGTTTTGGCTTATGTATAGCTTTTGCTAGTAACTTCAAGCAAGAGCTATTCTTTTTCTAAATTAAAATCTTAGTCCTTTAGAGTGTCTTTGCTACTTAAGCTTTTCTTACTAGGCTTTCTTGCCTTTGCTTTTAAGGACTTTAATACAGTAGTCTTCTTTTTCTTTTTTTAGCGTCTTTTCTTCTATATAATCTGCAGCTAAGTGTCTTTTCTGCTTGCAGGTAAAACAACGTCTTTCCCTTATTAGCCTGTTTAGTTCTAGATTGCTAAACCTGCGTGGCCTAGCTAATCTTCTAGTAAACTCTATTCCTTCTATATAATCTCCTGTAGGAAGAGGAGGAGAAGACGCGCGTCTTGGCCTGTATTCTTTAGGCTTTTCCTGGCCTTTAGAATATTATTTTATCTAGTACAAGTAGTCTGCAATTTTAATAAACTTGTTCTGTAAATTATTTAAGTTTAAAAAGGTAATACCTACAAGCTTATTCTAAAGCTTATAAGTAAAGCTTGTTTAAAAGAGCATTATCTTTGTGTCTTGATCTAAGTTGCTGTTTAACAAAAGCAATTGTTCTAAAAAATTTATAACATAATTATAGATAGATTTCCTGCCTTAGGACATACACTAGAGCTTGTTTTAAGCTTTTTTTTTAGCGCTGTGTAGATCTCCAAACATCTAGTTAAAGAAGTTTAATAAGTATTTAAAATTTTAGGCGTTTAACAATTTTATCTAGTTAAGGTAAGGCAGTGTTAAAGAAGCTACAGAACCTGTAAGCCTGCTAAAGGCGTAGTTACAGGTTCTTCTTTCTATATTAAAATTTTCTTAGTTATTTTCTACTTTAGCAGTAAGCTGCTTCTTAAAGATTTAATATATTTTTCTAGTTTTATTAAAAGCATCTAAGTTAAGTTGTTTAAAACGCTTAGGTTGTGCTAGCTGCTAAACTTGTTTTAATGCAGCAAGTAAGGTTAGTAGCTAAGCAAGTAGCTGTTTTTATTCTAGTTTAGTTTCTTTAGAGGCTAAGTTAATAGCCTCCAAAATAAGAAAAGCTTCTTGTATTATTATTAAAGTTGCTATTTTATCTAGTTTGTTTGCTCTGCAGAGGCCTTCTAAAGTGTTCTCTATTTTAGCCCTGCTAACACTATCTTAGTATAGTCTTGCTATCTAGACAGCAAAGCTTCTAGATGTAATCTTTGCCTCTGCTATTATTATGTAAAAGTACTAAATAAATAGTACCTATATTGTTTAACAGCGGGGATTAGTTCCTAAGGCTACTAGAAATATAGTAGGCTTATCTAACAGTTTATATTACAAAACGTTCTAGGTAGAGTCTTGTACAGCTAAGTATTCTTTAGCACTCCTTGTACTTCTTTTACTGTTAATCCTTAGTAGATTTAAAACAGCTTTAACTAAGATTAGCAATCTAATTAATTAGAGTCTTGTCTAGATGTAGCTCTAGGTGGCTTCTTGTCTAGATATAGCTCTAGGTAGCTTCTAATTCAACGTAGCAGCGCTATAGAAGGATTTAATTTAAATGTAAAGGTGCGTTAGATTAACTAAAGATACAGGGAAAATAGTAATAAATAAAATAAAATCTATAAAGGCTATCTAGCAAGCTTATCTACTCCTCTGTAAGGTCTGTGCTTAGTACTAAGAAAGAGGCAAAAGTAGCTACGTAGCAGCTGCTAACGTAGCTTAGGAAAATAGCGTAGAGCTAAGAGAAAAGTTTAGTAGGCTAGAAAAGCAGAAGGGCTGATACACTAGGCTTACAGATGCCGGGTGTGCACAAACACCCAGGATCTGTGGGATAGCAAAACGAGGCTTTTTGTCGAGTACTAAAGACGTCAGGGCTTCAGCCCTTTACACTGCTGAACAGGCCTCTAGGGCAGCTGCTCGCAGGACTGCAAAACAACTCTAACAATCTATAAAAACTTCTTAAAAGGGTAAGTGGAGCAGCTTTAAGGCTCTTAAAAAGGCTACTTAAAAAAGAGGCCTATCGCGAGCTCTACAAGTAGTAGAGAGCCTTAAGGTGTTGTTACAGCTTAACTAGCGTCTACCTCGCGCACAAGGCGCGCGATTAAAACTCCAACTTGATTTCTATAGCTATATATATTAATAATGCCCTCTGTATCTCACCACTAAAAAGTATCGCGATAATAGCTATTGTGTGAGGCTCTGCAGCCTCAAGTTGTAGGGCTGTTTTGATGTTTAAGTGGGTCGTACTGCGGTGGGGGGCGTAAGGCGGTGAACCTCGGTATGGCGTCCTCACAACGGGCCGATGCTCGGTCGACCATCAAGCGCGAAGAATCTTCTGTGTCAGTGCGCCGGCTCCGAAGCTAGGCCTAGGCTCTTCGTGTAGGGTATCAGATGGAATAAAAGCAGGCAATTGGTAACACTTGATCTATCTGATAATCGTCGCTTTATCTGATCCGCTCCCACTACCCGACGGAAGATGGGTGCCTTAGGATGTGAGGAATCCGTGTTGGAGAGATACTTACGATTGCTTGGTTACTAATGCGAACATGAAGGGCTCAAGGCCGGTAGTACTGGTGATGCAAAGAAAGCAATGGAGAGGAAACTTGTTCTGAAGCTTGGTATGGGCATGGTCATCCCCCGCCATAAACGCAACCATGCTGACCCACACGTGACTAGACATCTTCATTATGGTCAGTTCTTTTGAAAAGTTGTGTATTCATAAAATCTGAGTATATGTTAAAACAGATGTATTGCTGTGCATGCTACTTCTTCAACTACCTCGGTAATTCTTACTTTCAAGTCCCAATGAGAACGCCACATGCTGACGCGAAGCAGATCGTCAGGCTTTTGCCAATGCCTATGTTGCTGGCCTACGGGAGGATATCAACCTGCATGGCAACCAGTACAGCATTCTGCTCTCAGTATACACTGCCGGGTTCGTTTCAATACACTAGTCCATCATGTTGCTAATGGCTAACCGCTTCGCAGCAATGTCGTAGGCCAGATACCCCATGGTCTTATCATCCAGAAAATTCGCCCTAGCATCTGGCTTCCGCTCACCCTCATCCTCTGGTCCGGTCTGACCATGTGTTCGGCGGCGTGCAAAACGTACGAACAGCTTTGCGCAGTACGCTTCTTCCAGGGCTTGATGGAAGCTAGCTTGTACAGCGGTACAATATACGTGTTGGGTTCATGGTAGTAAGTCGAGCAAAGTTTACGTCCGTGGAAACGAGGCTCATGGTACTCCACAGCAAGCCTTCCGAGATCGCCAAGCGGACTGCCATCTTTACCGCAGTTGGGCAGGGTGGAAGTATGTTTGCAGGTATCATGATGACGGCGATGCATAAGACGATGGAAGGCAAAGGGGGATTGAAAGGCTGGCAATGGGTATTCATCGTCGGTATGTGTGTAAAACTTACTGTTATCGCGCGCATTACTGACATGTACGATTAAGATGGCCTGATGGGAATACCAGTTGGTCTCTTTGGCTTCGTGAGTTCTGTCACCAGGCTATATCCGACTTTCTGGTCTAACAGCGGTCTCAGTTCACGTTCCCGGATCTCCCAGAGTCGACGAGAGTCACCTATATCAGTCAGCAGGAAAGGCAGTTCGCAATTGATCGCCTGCCGCCTAAGACGGCAAACACCCACAGCATCGAGACCAAGAGCCTTGCTAAGCGTCTTCTCTTGTCGCCAACCATGTGAACAGCCTTGCAGTCATATCACGGTGTCAATACTGACTGTTCCGCAGATATGTGCTTACAGCCTTCTCGGTTATCTGTGCCATGACTGAAGCCTTCGCCTTCCAGGTAGGTCTCCTTGCTCTCATTACATCGTTAATTTGTCACTGACACCTTTCAGGGCATGTTTCTCCTCTGGCTGAAACATAACAAAGCTCGCTTCTCTCAGTCCGCTATCAACACATACCCTCTCGGCATTCAGGCTATTGTAATCGTCTCCCAGATCCTTGCTGGAACCTTCATCGATCACACCGGTCATCGTCTGCCCATGGTATTTTTCGCTGGGGCCATGCAACTCGTCACTGCCTCGCTTTTGCTCGTGCGAGACCTTCCAGATGCAGGAATCTTCACGGCGCATTACATCAGCGGCACGAGTTTTATCGTGAATCCGGTTCTGTATGGCTGGGCCACAACAATCTGCCAGAGAGCGGGTGACGATGCCGTGAGGAGTGTGACGCTGTATACGATGAATCTCGGCGGACAGATCTTGTATACATGGTGGGGTATCGTCATGTATCCGGCGACCGATGTGCCCTACTGGAAGAAGGGGAGTATCACCATGATCGTGGTGGTATTTGTGTTCATTGGAAGTGCGTTCGTGGTTAGATGGGTAAGTGTTCCAAGATTGTCCCGAGATAGAGAAACAGAGCTTGTGGTAATGATTTGCATAGCTTGATCGGAAGACAACGGTGGCCGTGGAACGTGAGACAGCTGTGCCTGGAGAGTGCGAGGCCACGACAGTGGTTGACGAGAAAACGAAAGCCGGATGACGATGGCTTGGCAGAGACGATACCTAAGTCAGGCCTGGCGCTTCTTAGAAAAAGTACAATGTATCGCCCTTATACCTCCTGATGTTGTCAAAAGTGCATGAAAATTCCAAAATTACCAGTTCAATGAGACCGTTGATGCGATTCATTCTTCAGTCGATATTGACAGAAAGAATCCCACCAGCTCTCGAGTTCGTGGTTACCAGAGATTTCTCAATCTCGTACCAGAAATACACCCACAGTTTGAAGATTAGCATCATCCATCTAGTGCGATACAATTGCATCTTGCAGAACGTGAGCTTCCGGCTCTGAGACCTCCAAACAACTTTTATAATTAACGTTCCCTTTTGATCGTTGGCATTGATCCCAGTCGTTTCGCAGGCATCGTACCGTCGTATTATCTCTTTCGCTACATACTAAATGCAGCCACGTTTCAGCGGGAAGTCGATGTTTCATGGGCACGACACAATAGCGAGATCAACGACATGAAGCAAAAGTACGCCATACGATACACAACGGCAGTGAGCAGTACCTAGTACTAATCCGACGTAGCCATGTCATATTAAAAGAGCCCCCAGGAATTCTACAAGTACGTTATGTAGGAAATCCCCAGGTTCATTAGTAGGTAGATTCTTATCGTTGGTTGAAATATGCAAGTATGGAATAAGCTTGACGTACCTCTTTGACCATGAAAGCCGTGCAAACCTTGACATCATCCCGTTTCTTGCCCGTCTTAATGCCCATCTTAATGCCCATCACCATACCCACATTCTTTAATCCTCGTAATTTCCGTTTTCAATCCCCTATGCCTAGCCTCGGCTCTAAATTTCATTTTTCCCGCCTACGCCTCCTGTAGCTGAAGATGAAAACGCCGTGAATACCTGCTCGTAGCATGCATGCGCTTTACTTCCTTGTATCCCATGAGTTGGCATGGTTAGCGGATGGAATCAAGAAGACGACTACGAGCTTCTTAATACTGGGATTGGGAAAGGACGGGACAAGTCTGGTATGATGGAGTGCTGGACGGATTGCTCGAGTGAGGGGTTGGGGACCGGCAAGGTAGAAGCGGGTGGGATGGATGTGTAAGGGGTCGGTAAAGAGTGATTGGGGTGAAGGTGAAAGCGAGAGCAGTAGCTGTAAAGAGATGAATTCGCTATCGTGAGTCGGTAAGTTTGTAATTGATGCGTATGCGTTACATAAAGCAGCGTGAAAGTTCGTAGTACCTCGCAATAATCATGACCCATCATTCGCCGTGCGCCAAACGACCTAAAGACTCCAAAGCGACCAACGACGGGATCTTGATGCCTATGTAATGTCGTCTAAATGGTATGAATGTGGGAAATTAAGCAACGCTAAATGCTGATGTGCGATGATGAAGGAAACGCCAAACGCTATGATGAGAAAGGAAACTTGGCGGCTGTGGAGAATTAGACGGCAACGGTGTGAGCACGGAACAACATTTTCAAGCCTGAAGGCTCTTTCTCCTTCTTCTTGGTCTTGCTGCTTTCTTTGCCTGATTTACTTGAGGCGACCTTGCTGGGAGCGACCTTGCTTGAGGCGACCTTGCTTGAGGCAACCTTGCTGGAAGGACGTTTGGAATCAGAAGTCTTGCTGGTCTTGACACTAGCTTCGGACTTTGCACGATGCGACTTGTGTTTTGAGTCACTGGTCCTCTTGGATCTAGTGCTGCGACGAGACTTGAGATCGTCCTCGTCAAGCACACCAGCGGCGCAAAGGGTGCGTGACGCTTCGGGTGTGATGAACTCGCCGTCGACGCTGGTGCCGGCGCTGTTAGCCTCGACGTCTGCGATGCCACGGCGCCACAGCTCCACGCGACTCAGTTCCTGGGGTTCAAGCTCGTCGAGCTGGTTGTTGGAGTCTTCGATCGGCAAGGCGGCGGCACTCATGGGTACAGCCATTTGTGGGGCGGGTGCTGGGGCCTCGACCTCCTTCTGGACCTGCATCTTCTTGATGATCTTGTATCCGCCGAGCGCGACGATGGTGACACCGACAGCGACACCTCCAGCAATCATGAACTGGGGGCTGAGGAGCAGAGCAGCTACGGCGGGGAAGCTGCCCTTGAGTGTCATGAGCACGCCCGGTCCCATCTTGCCCACAATGGCACTAATCTCGGCCAGTGTGAGCGACACGGCGGCAAGCGCTTCGGGGTTCTTTTGCAGGTTCTCGATCATGGCCGTGGCAGTGTGTTGCAGGCAGTTGGCCTCGTCGAGGAGTAACTCGATCTTGGACGCCTTTTCCTTCAGCTCGCCGTCGTCGTACCTCTTCTCGGGCAGCGGCGGGGGTACATCGCCGTAGGCAAGGTCCATGTCGACATACGGCACCGACTTGGATCGCGCCTTGCTCCCAGAGGAGCGCTGGACAAGCTGGTCGGAATTCCTCCTCGCAATCTCCTTGTTGTGTGCGTCGCGTGCGCCTCCAGCGAGGTCGTCCTGGAAGCGATGGCGGCTGCTTCGCGGGCTGTCGTTGGCATAGAAGCTGTCGCTGTAGCCGCGCTCCATGGTGGGTCGGTCATGGTGTGACTTGGAGCGGTGGGTGTGGGCTTTGGAAGCCTTGGAGCGGTGCGAGACGTGGGAGCGGGCGTCGTCGTCGTCGATGCGGACGGCCTTGAGGCCCTTGGCGAGCTCCCTCTCCTTGACGGCAGCATCACGCTCGGCTTTTATCTCAGCCTTGCGCTCGCGGTAGGCAGCCTTGGCCTCCTTGAAGACGTTGACAATGTGCTTGCTCTGAAGGGGGCGGGTTAGTCAGTAACGAGTACGAGGCTTATCGGGGGGGGGGCTAGCTGGCTTATCGGGCGACTTACACTGCTCACCACCTTTCCGCTCTTATTAATCACAGTGATAGTCTCTCCGAGTCCGACGGCCATGCTGGCGTATGAGACGTTGTGTTCCTGCAGCAGCAGCACAGCGCGCGGCACGAGGGGTTTTGTGTGACCTGTGTAGGCGTTGCGGTGAGAATGGTACTTGTGTGCTGGGCCTAAACGGCGGCGGTGAGCATGTATCAGTGCTCGCGGAAACGGCAGCTGGCGCAAACTCCACAAGGTCCCACCTGGGTCGTCAAGTCAAGTCGTCGCAGGTCCGGCTGAGACTATAAGGGATTTCAGAGTCAGTCCAGACGGCAGTATTGTCGGAACACTACGCGCGAAGTGAGGCGGTTTCTACCGACTTGAGACACGCAGCCATGATGGTGGTGGGAGGCGGGGAGCGAACAGAGTGGCCGAAGCGACGTGCAGCAAGGCCATTCACGAGACTGCCTGCATACTTCGCATCGCTTCTCTGTGACGTCTCGCCTGGTTCGTGGGCTGCGTCGTGAAGACTCGGCCAGTACAGTCCTGGCGTAGTTGAAGCGCGTGTCGCCATGTAACTGGAGGCGCTTCCATGGCGCCGGCTATGCGGACAGCGAGACGCTGCGTCGTCGAGCCCCCGGCTTCGCCTGCCATTGGTGCGGATCGCTTTCGTGCTTTACCACTGCAGCCATGGTGAACGTGTCGCTGCTACGAGTGGACAAGCACTCTCCTGCAGCCTCGATTCTCACGCGTGCTGATGCAACAATGCAGGCCCTCTGGCAGCGATAACCCGACTGTTGCTGCCCAAGTCCCATCCTGGGGAGCGTCTGGAATCGAGATTGTCAATCATTGTCCAGTTGGCAGGATCACCCCTAGGTTCAGCCATCAGCTGGCCCCTGGGGACGTTGTCCTTACCGCGCGAGCCGTGGCTGTGCGGGGTGTGGCGCACTCCCCCCTGTGGCGGTGCACACCAGCGTGGGGGGTTTGATCTCGGTCCAATGCTCCAAGCTCCAAAAGCTCGCCAACATCGAGCGGGAATTGGCTGGACGAGCATTGCGAAAAGCCGCGTCATGTTTCGGTTGTCCGACGGCTATCCGCCTCCCCCGGCTGCGTCGCCATCAGTGTGGCTGCAAGTCTGGTTTTCCACCGTCATCAGCGTTCCTTTTTCTTTACCCACTTTTCCCACGTTTTCCACGCGGGCAGTCAGGGTACGCCCTGGTGAGGCATTATCGACTCCATTAGTCGCAGCCGACCAAAGCTACTGTTGAGCTCTGCACTTCTTCCCTTCGCAATTTCCAGCTGGGCAGCGAGAGGGTTCCAGAATGCACACCGACGATCATCACTCAATATCTTCGGCCTGCATGCGACACGAGCCTCCCACTCCCGCCCCCTAGTATGCATGTTCTCGTGAGGCTGTTCCAGGTCTCCCTCGCCTAGAGGCCATGCAGACAGCGTCTTGTGCAATCAGTAGCTTCAACGTCGCAAATCGCTCTTTGTAGTGCGACCACGTATTCCGCTTCACCAACGGTCAACTTGGAACCTTCTTCATTCAATGCTCGCAGACTAGAGCAGCGACTGCATGATTGACAGCATGCCGCCAAGTGTAGGATAGGTGCATACATTGACTGCACGCTCGTGCAGATAGGCTGGCACCCTTGTGCGTGATATACAGCTGGCTATGGCAATCGAGCAAAAGGAAGCAACGGTGATATCCCACCATCTCAGCTTACTGTGAGGCCTACTGTGTATACTCATCCTGAGACATGGCGTCATTGCAGCGAGATCGCTCGCCATGTAGGAGCGGTGAGCTTGTTACCATGTGCGAGCAACAAGGCTCGAGCTCTCCTGAGAAGTCATGGAGCGACGACGAAACGTCCTCGAATTCTACACTCATCGATGTAGATGCAGCCGATGAACGGCTTCCTCCTTCCAACACGGTAGACCACGAACCGCCATCGCACAGCCCTTGTCCTCCCTCTTCTGTAATCTTTCCATTTCATCTCATCGCCGGCTGCAGCTCAGCAGGCCGAGCGACCATGTGCAACTTGTCAGGATCGCTTACATTACAGGAAGCCAGGAGTGTTTTGGGACTGAAAGGAGGTACGTCTACCGTCTCCTTGGGCTGATGCATCTGGCCCCGCAGCCGGCGCCATCTGGCTCGCTGGACCCTAATTCTGCCGCCATCGCTCCCACACCAAATCGCGAAACCTTTACACGCGACCATGCAGACACACCCAAGATACAACGTCGAGCCAGGCTGACCATGCCAACAGCAGCGCCTCCGCATGATGACAGCATCATGGAGACACGGGGCGCACAGAGGTCTGCCCCTGATGCGATTCGAACGCCTGCGCTCTCGCATCGTATGAAGCACGACAAATCGATCCTCGCGTTAGCAGTGTCATCGCAGTACATCTTCGCCGGTACACAGGGAGGGGAGATCCTAGTACGTGTTTAAGCGAGCTCCAAAGGCTCTAAGCTTATGACGTGCAGGTGTATAGCCTCGATACCTACGAGCGACGCAGCGTCATACATGCGCACAAGGGCAGCGTACTCGGCCTGTGTCTGTCGCATGACCGAAAGTGGCTGTTCTCGAGTGCAGCAGATCCAATCGTCAATGTAAGAGCGTCTGGAACGCTCAACATGGCATATGCTAAGTCAGCAGGTCTGGTGCACGTCGACCTTCAGACACCTGTACGCTCTCTGGTCACCTTACGATATCGGAGACATCTTTTGCGTCGCCTACTCCTCACATCACCGCACCGTCTATCTCGGGGCCCAGAACACGAGCATACAAGTAGGAGAGATTGTCGGATAGAACGTCGCATTGGCTGACAATGGCAGTGGTACGATCTGAAAGAGAAAGACACTCGACCGGCTCCAAGCCTCTCTTCGCATCCCGCCGAACGGAAGAACAAGTTCTTTGATTCGCTTGGGCCTGGCGGCGCGCAGACTCCGAAGCCCAGCGGTACAGATACAAGGCCGAGAGACGCAGTAGGCGGGCAAGAACTGCAAATTGACAGCCATGACATCTGCCAATTCGCCCACTACGGATACGTACATTGCATGCTCTTGGGAAGTGGAATACTGCCAGAAGCGCCATCCGAAGAAATCCTTGTCTCTGGTGGAGGAGATGGGCGCATTTTGTTATGGCGGATAGACTCTGCTCAGCGTGGCGCCATCACAAGCATCTACACACTGGAAGATGGGAGAGAGGAAGGTGAATCCATACTCTCTCTCGCCAGAGAGGGTTCCTTCCTTTACAGTGGACGGTTCGACGGTGAGGTCAACGTATGGGATCTAGAGACCCGACAACTAGTGAGAAGTTTGAAAGCGACTACCGGCGATGTGCATACTTTAACACTGGGCGCTGGTGTTCTCTACGCTGGTGGCAAAACTGGCGTCATGCAGGTGAGTCTTCTCAGCTGCTTTTGCATGGGCTGTGACTGATAAACGTAGAAATTCAACGAGCACTACGAAACAATCACGTCTTTCAACGCACATGACGGCCTGATTCTCGCTTCTGCCTTTACCAGATACAACGACAAGCCAACCCTCGTAACGGGCGGCAACGACAACACAGTGGTTATTTGGGAAGTCAGAGATTGTGCGGAGCCCAACGCCGTCTCACGGAGAAGCAACAATGGTGTGTACACGCTTGAGACTTTGATTTGCCCAACTAATGCGTCGTGCAGATCTCATGGTGGAGTCCCTGAGCCAGTTCGTTTCTTTTCGGACCGTATCATCGCTGCCCAAGTATCGCGCTGACTGCCGCAGAGGCGCATCTTACTTGCGCTCCGTTTTCCACAACTTTGGCGCTGTGACCGAGATGATCAACACGAGCGAGAATAACCCAATTGTATTTGCTAAATTTCGGGGCAATCCGGATACAGCGGCCTCGCGTAAAAAGATTCTGTTCTATGGGCACTACGATGTAATCCCTGCAGAAAACGAGCACCGCAAGTGGAAACACGACCCCTTTGCACTGACTGGAGAAGGAGGCTACTTGTACGGTCGCGGCGTTTCTGACAACAAAGGACCGATCATGGCTGCCATCTACGCAGCCCATGAGCTCGCCAATGAACAGAGCTTGGACGCTGATATCATCTTTCTCATCGAGGGTGAAGAGGAGAGTGGCTCCCGCGGTTTCGAGAAGGCTGTGCAAGCCAGAAAAGATCTCATTGGTGAGGTTGACTGGATCCTCTTGGCCAACAGTTACTGGCTCGACGATCACGTACCGTGCCTGACTTATGGGCTTCGGGGAGTCATACACGCTACTGTGCAGATTGAAAGTAAGCATCCTGACTTGCACAGTGGTGTAGATGGAAGTGCTTTGCTGGATGAGCCACTAAAAGATCTGGTCATGCTACTTTCACGATTGACTGCGCGCCACGGCAGCGTTCAGATACCAGGCTTCTATGATCCCATCCTACGATTAACGGACGATGAGAAGGAGCTCTATACCGAGATCACCAAGACACTGTTACGCAGTAACCCAGACCTTGGAGACGCAGAAGAGCTAGCACAGTCGCTCATGCGCAGGTGGCGAGAAGCCTCGCTCACCATACATCGCTTCCAGACTTCTGGTCCTGATAACTCAACTATTATTCCCCGCCTTGCTAAGGCTGCCCTTTCCATACGGCTGGTGCCGAATCAAGAAGCGGGCGACGTAGCAGAGAGTCTGAAGTCTTTTTTGCAATCTGAGTTCGAAGAGCTTGACTCTAAGAACAAGCTCGAGGTAACAATAGATCACCAGGCTGAGCCATGGCTTGGTGATTTCAACAACGAGATCTTTCAGACGCTTGAGCGCGCTATCATGTCAGTATGGGGGCCGACACTCGGACAGAGAAGAGAGAGTGTATCTACAATCAGAGCACCAGACTACTTCTCGCCATTGTCACGAGCGACGGCCGAACCCCTGACACCTACCACTAAAGACAAACCCGCGCCCGCGACATCGAATACCCTAGCCAACTCATCCGACCTGGCTCTTTCAGGACCCGTTCCATCATCCGGTACTTCGACGCCTGACCACGCTCAAAGTGAAGCAGTGTCTCGTAAACCTCTCTATATACGGGAGGGTGGCTCTATCCCCAGTATCAGATTTCTGGAGAAAGAATTCAACGCTCCAGCTGCGCATCTACCGTGTGGTCAGGCAAGTGATAGCGCGCATTTGGACAATGAGCGCCTAAGGTTAGTGAACCTGTATAATAGCAAGAAGATCTTCAAAGAGGTGTTTCGGGAGCTTCCGAGCAAATGATAGCCTTGATCAAACTGCAAAGTTGAGGAGTAGTGGCTGGTTCCGAGGCTTCATTGTTAGTGTTGAATTCGATGTAGTTTGTAGACATGTATACTTTCGAATAAACACGTTATCATCGTGTCTCAGGGACGCCATTGTACAAATGCCAATTGTGAACCACATGCGATACTTAATTATCAACCCGCACTTTCTATTCAGCCAATCACGGCACATCAGACTCTCAAGGCCCACATCCTCTCGGCTTACCCCAATCGTATACCCCACTACAGCCATCCACTAGCCGAGCCGTTCGCAACTTGCATCTTCATATATCACCATTGATGGGAGGAGACACGCGAAGGAGTTCCTATGACTAACAACCTCTTTTGTGCGAAAGAAGTTTAAATGTGGGAGAAGACAGGCGCACGCCTATACCGGCCGCGGACTGATCATCAGTGGTACGGTCTAACGGTTGAGGATTTGGCAAAGTGTGAATAACAGCTAGATCAGTGTCACACGACGTGTGACTAGAAGGTCGCAGGTGAACGATCCTTTCTGTTTTAAGAGTTGCATTTTCAGGGCGGCTGGCTACTTCCCTCAACACCATCATTAACGTTGTCATCAACAACAACAACAACACCTGCATCACCGATACCCATCAAACCCAAGTCCCGCCCTCCCAGATTCCAATCCTTTGAAAGAAGGCAAATATACCCTACCAAAATGGGCGTCTTCTACGAGACTATTCCGAACAGTCTCATCCCATGGATCAAAGAACAGCAAATGCTCTGGGTGGGCACAGCACCCTTGTCAGGCGACGGTCACATCAACATTTCACCAAAAGGAGGCCAAAACTTTGGCGTCCTCGATGAACGGACGTTCTGGTACATGGATCTAACGGGGAGTGGCGTGGAGACACACGCGCATCTTCACGAGCCAGGAAACGGGAGGATCTGCGTCATGGTAACGACCCCCTCCAACCAAGAAGCTCTGTGCAGAAAGCTTCGGAAACAAGAATAGCGTTTTAACCACTCCAAAAACAGTTCATGGCCTTTACGGGGCCGCCCAAGATTGTACGTATATGGGGCACAGGCCGTGCCCTCGAAAACGGATCACCAGAGTACGAAGCTTTTGTAGCAAACCACAAGGTCGAAACTATCCCAGGCTCACGAAGCATTGTGATGGTCGATGTTCACCAATGCGGCACTTCCTGCGGTTTCAGCGTGCCCTACTACGATTTCGTCGGCCACCGCGACATCCTAAACGAGCATTTCAGGAAGAAGGAGGCAAAATACAAGGAGGGTGAGGGAAAGGAGTCGATGGATTACTACTGGGCGTGGAAGAGTCAACTCAGTATTGATGGGCTGCCGGGTATGAAGCGGGGGTATGAGTTTGCGCAGAAACATGGGGTTCAGCCGTTGAAGAAGATGGTGGGGCCGTATGCGCCGGGAGCTACTAAGAGAGTGAGGAGGGCGGAGAGCGGGGTGGATCCAATGTATCTGTTTGTGGTGTTGTTGTTGGGGATTGTCATTGGTGGAGCAATGGCGCTGAGTGTTATTACGCCGGAGAGGTTGAGGGCGTTGCAGGAGAAGGGCATGGTTGTGTGAGGTGGGAATAATTGTTTTTCTATGGTTTTGAGGCTCGAAGCAGCGTAGCGTTTCCCTCGCCTTGAGCGATTGACATTACTCACATGTGGTTGGGTTGATGATCTTGCTCATCGCTTCACTTGGCGTTACGTGTGAATTGCCAACTTGTCATTAGGCGTACCATGTGCTGTAACACGACGCATGTTTATTTATTTTTAAGGTATCAAAGGTGGTGGTTGTTGTTGTAGTCAAAATGGGTTTTCCAAAAAAGTGAAAAGCAGCTGCCCTCTACTAATCAGTCGCAAAAGTCAAAAAAAGATTGTGTGTAGTCGACGAAATTCGAACGGTGAGTGGATGAGGTCCACGCGCTAAGCGCTCGGAGCAGAAAAGCTCAGACCACCGAGCGAAATCAGGGTCAAAAAATTTGCTGAAGGTACCAAAAAACGACACCAATTGAAACGTGTTCAACGGCGATTGCCAGCCTATGGCTGGCAACAAGGATACCTGTTGTTAGCAATAAATCTTTTTTACCAAAATGGTGTCTACAAAATGTGTGGTCACATCAAAAGGTTGTCTCAAAAGGCCGAAGCGACGCATGTTTATACGGAGGACCAGTGCTGATGGCGGAGATTGTCGGGTTTGAGAACAGATGGGGAGCAGTGGGGTCAGGCGAGGCGGGATTCAGCCGTAGTCAGTAAACGGGCTTTCCGCCACTATTCGATGTCCTCCTCCCTTGCAGTATTGTAGTCGGTATACGGTACTGGCTAGTTCTCGGTTTTAAGCCCGCCACTGCTCAAACCTGGAAAGCCTTGACGATAGTACGAGACGGTTCTGCGGGCTCGAAAAGGTCCATGAACATGGCGTCGCATGATGAAGACGATGGCAAACAAGCTTGGAACCAACACAGTAGGACGCATCTGTGGTTCGGTCGTGCATGTGAACGGACAGGGGTGTTTCCAATAAACGCCAACCGTAACCGTGTAGAGTACTTGCTCACGTGCAGAATCGGACCTGCCGAGGCGGTGGGTGGATATCTTCGTCAAGCTTAATTTAAGCGAAATGCCGATCCTGGATTCCTCCAATCCTCATCTGCCTTGTCAACCTCACCACCGTCATGACGTTCTTTGCATACAGCCTCGGCTACGCACCGTAGTCTTGCAGCTACGCTGGGCCTATTGGACCTCCAAGACTTTGACGATGAAACGGACGCCGAGGACTGGGCCTTTGGAGCTATCGATGCGCCTCAAAAAAGAAACAGTACCCTCGCACTCTGGTCTACCATCTGAGAAGTCAGGTCCTGGTCTTGTTGAAGGGACTTTTGGGCGTTGATTGTAGGACCTCTTTCTGTAGCAACTTGTTTGTGTCCAGTTGAAATGCACTCTGAATGGTTTGAGAAGATTGCATCATCGGACAAGCTTCCGATATGGTTGATGTATTGTAGATCGGATATGTACTGCAAGGATTATCAATGGAAAGTCACGAGCATCCTAAGGCCAGACATAGAGCAGATACCAAGTGCTCATCTTATCATAATTGAGGTGTAGTCAAAGTCATGCGAAGTCAAGAGTCTCAGCGTAAATCGACCTACGGGCGTTGTATGCTTTCAGAATCATCACAGTAAGCCTGGGTTAGCAATAGTATGCCTAAGCTGTCAGCTTCGTGTACGACGTTCACAAATCACCACTCGATGGAGCAGCAGCACCACAGCCCAAGTCTGACAGTAGCGCCCCAAGGTTTGTTCGGCAAGTATGTCATTCGTAGATAACTATCGAACGACCACCGCCCAGCCACCACGCTGAAAGTCCACTACACTGATAGTAGGGAAGTATGCCTAACGGTATCCGTCTTCAATCTGCTCGCGCTTGAGCTTCAGGTGTCATCCACGTTCAAGGCGCTAAGCAACAAGCTGAATAACACCACCAGCATCCTTGATTTTCTGCTCAGCTTCGGCGCTGACGTAACGCGCCTGGACAACAACAGGGATGTTGATGCGACCCTTGCCGAGCAATTTCGCGTAGCCGTGGTTGAGGAGGTTGATAACCGGAGCGGTCTTGGCAGCGGACGAGCCTAGGTACTTCTCGCGCTGTTCGGCAGGAATCAGAGAAATGAGCTGTGCGAAGTCAGAACAGGCGTGTAGTTTTATGTAGAAGTATTTGAGCTACCTTGTCGATGTTCACCACAGGCTTCCACTCATGGTTGCGCATCAGATGGAAGTGGCGCATTCCCACTTTTCCGCTATGATGTTGTAAGTGAGCGATTCGATACAACGAAAAGGAGCAGGCTTACAAATAACCAGGATGGTATTTATCCAAGTTGGTTCGGTGATGGTGTTGGCCTCCAGCAAGACCGCGCTGGGGATGTCAGTGTCATGAGTCGATAGTCGTCGCCGTTCTCAATTACGTACACCTCCGGGATGTTTGCGGTGCTTGCCAACGCGGCCGTGTCCAGCGCTGACATGGCCTCTGTGTTTCCTGGTCTTGCTCAAGTGAGTCGGCATGTTGAACAAGTTGGTGTCGAGTTGGTGTTGAGGTCAAACAGAGGCTGTCAATTTTAAAAGCCGGTGGTGGGCTGCAAGCGAGCTTACCTAAAATTGGGCCGCTAGCGCTAATAGGCTTAGCACACTTCAAACTGCTCTACATAGGACTTCGTAACTTGGTACATGCACAGAACACACAGGCTAAATTTTCGATTGCTAGATAATTACGCATTACAAAACCGCTTGCTATGCGGCGCAACACAGGTGTTAGTCCACAACAACGAAGCGTATAGCCGTTCACATTTGCGAAAAAGGACCGCGCATTTGACCATCTTTGTAGGGGACAAGAGCCGTATCTCGAGAATGTGTTGAGCAGGCCCCTGGCATGTCATCGAGTCTGGTCATGAAGCCTTAACCGCTGCCACGGCCTCTTCACGTCCGCTGGTTGAGGCTTGTCTTGTCGCTTGGATTACTTAATGCTGGAAGCCGGCGTCGCGATGTCGCAACATTCTCGTACTTCCCCTGAGCACGCAATTACTATCCACAAAAGTACCATTATAGTCCGTTGCTCAGGTCTTTCAACGACCCAGAAAACTTTCCGAGACCCGCATCGAAGATTTTCCTTGACGAAGTAGCCCTCGCAGGAACGAATCGTAGCGTCTGGAGAAGGCCTTGGTTGTATGGCGCGATTGGCCAAGGCCCCGTCCGTATCCTAAGCTTGCAACCATTGTCTTGTCTGTCTGCAGGCGGCCCCACAGCGTGGTTGCTGGTGGGAGCGTCTGGTCTGCCTCTTCCCTCGATGTCTCTCTCAAGTCAATCGCTACAATCATCTTCCAGAACGGCAATCTCGACGCTACTACCCGCAGATAACCGCGTCTGCGGTCGAAAAGAGCAAGGTGGCTGATACCGCGATTAGGGAGCAATGGCCTCGGTCGCTAGCAGGGCAAAATGTCGTTGGTGGCGCTACGATAGTGCGTCTCGGCATTACTTGGGGGTGGTCGCGGGGTAGTGCTAGCCATCCGCTTTAGGCAGGAGGTTAGCCGACGCACCGCGACCTGGGCGCCACAGCGAATCGTTATCTGGGAGCCGGCAAGCTCTTCTTGTGTCGCTGCTTACCAGCAGTGGTTAGCAACTTGGCGAGGCTTGAGAAGCCTTAGACGCCTCGGCGGTGCGGTGCTGAAAGAGCATCGTGCAGCACCCACCGCGCACGCCCCGAATGCCCTTCTGGGGACAACAGCCGCGGTGGCAATGCGTTTGCTGATGGGACGATTGTCGTGGAGGAAGCGATACGGTCTATCCCTGTGCCTGTGTGCGCGCCTTCCTTATCGGGCTTGAAGCTGTAGAGCACGACGGTGGACCCGTGATTCGCGTGCTCAATCAAATTAAATGCACCACCAACCCACTCTGTTTTGTACGCCAGGGTCTCTCTTTTCTCCTCACCGCACCCCATAAATCAATCCCCGGCTGCTCTGCCCGTCCGTCAATTACGGTCCACTTCCGTCGCCAATCTACACAGCTGAACGCCCACCATGCCCGTCGGTGACGCTGGTGAAGTCGTAAGCGATACTGTCTTCAAGCTGTAATGCGTGCTTGCTAACTCACCACGCAGCAAGCCGTCGGCTTGGACCCCTCTCTCATTGACGCCTCCGGCGACCCTACGCGCAAGCACCCCGAGCTTCACACGACTGCTGCGCCAGCCTACCTCCACTCCGAGGGCAAGGCCACGCTCCAGGACAGTTACATCGACGATGCGGAGGACTTCCCCACCGATGAGGAGCTTGCCACGCTTCGCCGTGTCCCCGCCAGGATCCCATGGAAGATCTTCACTGTACGCAATTGCCACACAGACAACACGCGAGACAGACATTGACTTCATCTTTAGATTGCTTTCGTTGAGCTCGTCGAGCGCATGAGTTACTACGGAACTATTGCTGTATACTCCAACTTTATCTCCAAGCCCCTCACTACTCCTACCGGAGCTGCCCTCCACCCCGATGATGCCGAAGCTGTACCCGGTGCCTTGAACATGGGCAAGCAGGTCGCCTTCAGTTTGACCACCTTCAACGCCTTCTGGGTCTACGTCTGCCCTCTTCTCGGAGCCTGGATTGCTGACACCTACCTCGGTCGCTTCAAGACTATCTTGTATTCCGTCTTGGTTGCTGAAATTGGTCACGTGATCCTCGTTGCTTCGGCTGCTCCATCCGTTCTCGCCAACTCAAACACCTCCCTCGGTGTTTTCATTCTCGGACTCATCATCATGGGTCTCGGAACTGGAACTTTCAAGCCCAACATTGCCCCTCTTATCGCCGAGCAGGTCCCCCAGGAGAAGATGCGCGTCGAGACTCGTGGCACTGAGCGTGTCATTGTTGACCCCGCCGTTACTGTCACCCGCATTTACAACTGGTTCTACTTCTTTATCAACATCGGTGCTCTGGTCGGTCAAATCAGCATGGTTTACGCAGAGCGATATGTCGGTTTCTGGCTCGCCTACCTGATCCCTACAGTCATGTTCATCGTCTCCATTCCTGTCCTCATCTTCTGCAAGAAGTTCTATATCCTACGTCCCCCGGGTGGTAACGTCATGGGCCCCGCTTTCAAGCTCCTCTTCAAGGCTCTTGGACGCGGTCTTAGCATCAACCCGGTCACGACATACAAGAACTGGAACGACGGTAACATGTGGATTGCTGTCAAGCCTTCCGTCCTGGGTGCGGCCGCGCCAAAGTGGTACAACTTCGATGACGCCTGGGTTGATGAGGTTGCCCGTGGTTTCGCTGCCTGCTCCGTCTTCTTCTGGGTCCCAATCTTTTGGCTTGCATACCGTCAGATGGACTCCAACCTGACCCAGATGTGCGCCACCATGAAGCTCGGTGGTGTTCCCAACGATATTCTCTCCAATCTCGACCCCATTGCCATTATCATCATTGTGAGTATTTCCGGATATTGACAACTCTAGGAAACCTTTACTAATCACGTTGTAGGTGCCCATTATGGACTCCATCGTCTATCCGTTACTTCGCAGGCGCGGTATTCGCTTCACACCCATCAAGAAGATCACCGCTGGTTTCATCCTCGGAGCCTTCGCCATGATCTGGGCTGCGGTTCTCCAGCACTACATCTACAAGACTTCCGGCTACTACGAGACCAAGGACCCAGAGTACAAGACTGACATCACCGTCTGGGCCGTCACTGGTGTCTACGTCCTCATCGCCATCTCCGAGATCTTCGCTTCCGTCACTACCCTCGAGTATGCTTTCACCAAGGCGCCCAAGAACATGAGGTCGCTCGTCCAGTCCGTCCAGCTCTTCACCACTGCCTTCTCTGCCGCTATTGCCCAGGCTTTCACTCCTCTTACCGCAGACCCCCACATCGTCTGGAACTACGGAAGTGTAGCCATTATCTCTTTCGTCACTGGTATTGCCTTCTTCTTCGCCTACCGCACCATGGACAAGCAGGAAGACCAGCTCAACCTGCTGCCTACTGGCCATCTTGGTACGGAGGTCCAGGCTGCCGATGTTGAGAGACGCCAGAGCGTCAATGAGGAAAGGCGCGCTAGCCTTGCTGCTCAAGAGAAAATCTAAGCGGCTGACGTCTAGACGATTAATGTATGATGTTGCGGCTTGCTTCACCATTCATTGCTGAACGATATACCCCTCCAACTTATTAGTTACCGCGCTTAGGAGGCTAGATACTTGGTTATGTGTGTCGCTTGCTGGATGCGTCGACTACTCAATCATGGCTAGCTTACTTGAATGCCAAACATTCACTTCATGTAAATCATCCTCATGCTTTCTCGTGATACAATAATAAAAATTGAAAAAGGCGGCATACTGACACTGGACTGATATTTGCCATGTCTGTCACTGTTTTTGGTCCCGTCGCGTTCATCGCGCGTCACGCTACTGTAAAGACGAAGCTCTAGACCACCGCGCCAAACATCTCTTCAAAAGAGTAATAATAACTAACATAGTTATTGCTTGTGTAGAATAGTATATATAGATTACTAAGCTACTTATCTCTTTACAAGACTAAGTCCTTACAGCTGCTATGTATAAGCTAGAGGTTACAAATCCGCGCTAGTATATATACTATTCTAGGATAAGATAACTATCTTAGTTATTAATCCTCTTTTGGAGGTATAGTAGCGTAGTGGCCTAGAGCTATGTCCTTATATAGATAAAGTACAATAACAAATCTAGAGAGAGATTATTAGATTAGAGCCTTCTAAAAAGGACGGCAATTAAAGCACTACTTAATAACTAGTGTACTATAGTACTGTGAAGGTCTACCTTGGTAGATCTAGGATTGGTTCTCGGGAATGAGTGAGTGCGATGGACGGTTGGTGTACTAGCACGATTAGTAGATTAATGTAATAGTACGAGGTTGTGTTAGCACGATTAGAAGATCGATGTAATAACACAAGGGTTTAAGAATCAAGTACTAATCCTTAAATTAAATACAAAGTTGAACACAATAAACTATAAAGGTTTATTGCCTAAAGCGATATACTTAAGTAGAGTAATACTGTTTTATAAGTCTTACGTTATTCGTACGTTGTAACACAATGTGGGACACACGTAACTTGTTCTATAAAGGCTTTCTGCTAAGACTGTAGGATCACGTGCTCCTGCGGGGTGGCGTTATCTATTAGTACACAAAGGCCTGCCCTTTGTCTAGGTTGTCTAGGGTCTCTTCCTGCTACTATCCTTTATATATAGTTAGTGTTCCCTCTTTTCTTAGGTTTGTAACACTATTCCTCTCTTCTACGTTCTTGTCTTTATAAACCAGCCTACTAGTTTCCTGTAGTACTGCTTATTATTACATTACTAGTAATTACATAAACTGTATTAGTTAACTTGCTATAGTTGCTTGCTAATATTGCGCAAAGAAGAATTTGGCGTATTAAATATCTTTATTAAAGAAGGCTTGTAAGAATTATTATAAGAATAGAATAAAAGAGTATGTTTTGGCAGAGGTGCCTTTGCTAGATTACTTGAAACTAAATTCGAAGTTAGCTTAGTTAGAGCAACAAGAGTTTAAGGCTAATGCTGTAAAGTTAGTAGCGCTTAAAGCGTTGTTAGTAGCACGTGCGAAAAAGAATTAGCTTTAAAAGCAACAAAAGGTGTTAGCGCGTTGCAAACAAAAGCAAATAATTAAATTTAAAAAATTTATTAAAGAGATTAAGGCCTTAGAGGCTGCTAAGGATATTAATTGCGAGGTAAGTATCCTAAATAGTGGTCTGATGCCGGGTACGCTGGCATTAGATTAGGGCGCCTTTTCTCCCACTTATCTAGAGGGTAATTCTACTTTTAACGATTTCCTTAGTGAGTTGCATAGTACTACGCAAGTAGTTAGCAACAATTTATAAAGTTTGTGTCTAGTTCTTATGTGTTTTTGCTGTTTAGGTAGCCTAACTATTTTATTAGGTATTTCTTGCTGTTGTTGTTATTGCGATGTCTAAGGATTCTTTCTACCTTAAAGTCATTATCTTCTTTTATTTCGAAATAAAAGGTCGTTTAAAGTGGCGTTCTTAGGTCTGCTAGTTCTAACATGTTAATGTAGAATTTTAGGTGGATTTTTGTATCAGTGTTACGACCCAGAGCCGGAACGCCAGCTACTGTGCCGCAACCGCACTACGCACAGCCGAAAGAAGGAAAAGCGACTCTGCAGCCTGAAGGCTGAGAGAAGTCACGTGACTAATCACTACGCTAAGGACTATCGCTAGGAGCGATCACGACTACTGCAACTATCGCTAGGAGCAATTACGACTACTAAGGCTACTGCCTAGTATATAGTAGCAGGCAATAAGCTCTTATAGCTTATTGTGTTTAACTTAAGTGTTAATTTAAAAATTACTACTTAATTCTTAAAACCCTTGTGTTATTACATCGTTTTACTAAACGTGCTAACACACCTTCGTACTATTACATTAATTTACTAATTATGCTAGTACACTAATCGTCCATCGCACTCACTTATTCCCGAGAACTAACCCTAGATCTTCTTCGGATGATCTTCACACTATCTTAGAGCCGGGTAGGTTATTTATTTTTTAAGGTGTCAAAGATGGTGGTTGTTGTTGTAGTCAAAATGGGGTTCCAAAAAAGTGAAAAGCAGCTACCCTCTACTAATTAATTGCAAAAGTTTAAAAAAAAATTGTGTGTAGTTAATAAGATTTAAACGGTGGGTCAATAAGTTCTAATAGAAAAGCTTAGACTACCGAGCAATAATTAGGGTTAAAAAATTTGCTAAGGTACTAAAAAACAACACTAGTTGAAACATGTCTAACAGCGGTTGCTAGCCTATAGCTAACAATAGGATTACAGTAGGATTGCAATAGAATTACAATATAATGCAATAGAGGAAAGAAAGGACACGTACGTACTGTAGCAGGAGCCTGCAATACTTTATAAAGCTGCTGCTTTTTACCTACTGCTTCTTACCTTTTAAATAGCACTGCATATAAACAATTTGTATATAATATACTGCACTGCAATATAGCGTACAGCCTCTGTAATAAGCATTTTTTTAACTTTAACCCTTATTAAAGACAAAAAGCTTTTTTGTTGTATGTTTAGCTTTTAAACTAGTCTAGCTTAAGCTAATTATATAGGCACTTAAGTTTATTAAGCATTTACAAACTTAGCCTTTTTAAAACTTTACAATTTTATTTTTTATAAATAACTTTAAAATCTGTAATATCTTTATATATATATAAAATGTTAAGCCTTAACTTAGCTAGTTGTAAAAAGAATACAAGATTTATAGGGTGTTTGCTAATACTAGCAAAGTACTTAAAATGCTTTACTTTAGTATTTTTTTTTCTTGTTAGTTGTGCATAAGCTAAGTAAAAAAATTATTAACTAGTTAAGCTAGCTGTTGCATAACGTTAAAATAGCAATAGAAAAGAAAGAGGCGAGAAAGAAGGAGTAGGCGTTCTATTGTCGCATGTATAGGTTAGAAAGCAAGGCAATAATAATGCTGCTTTTTTAATTTGTCTAAAAGTACCTAGAAGTAAAACCTTAATATAAGTAGGCAGTATAGGCGGCATAGGCAGCATAGGCAGAATAAGGCGCGTTAAGTTAGGAGGCGATTTGCGTCTTTGTCTTGCTTTTTTTGTTTCTGTCTAAACATGCAACACACTAATTGCGTGCCAGTAATGCCAAACAAAGGGGCGTGAGTCTAGATACTTATTATTAGTAATAAATCTTTTTTTTTACTAAAAAGGTGTCTACAAAATGTGTAGTCACATCAAAAGGTTGTCTTAAAAGGCTAAAGCCATCAGGTAGGTTATATAACCTTAGAATACTCTAGTATAAGTAGAGATACAATATTGTAGCCAAGACAGCATTAATTTGTCTTCTCTCTATTGGTAATATACTGTTACTCTTCTATTGTTAGCATCTTATGTTCTTTTTTAGTATTAAGCTCTATGTTTATATTAATTATCTTTTAATATACTTACACTAGTTATATTTACATAGCGATCAGACATTTTTAAACTTAACTTTATTAAACTAAAGAAGAAATTCAAATTTTTAGAGCCAGTTTCTAAATTCTAAATCTTTTAAAATTTTAAAAAAAATTATTTTCCAAAAAGTTATAAAGGTTTAAAGTTAGTAGTTTTATTAGTAATGGGTGGCTTGGAACTCGAATTAGCTCAGAACACGCATGGACACAATAAAGTGTTGCAACTCATTGCAATAGCCTAAGTAATTAAGTTAGTTAGCAAAAATTCAATATAGATGCCTAGATTTGTTGAATAATTGCTAAGAGGGAGTGTTTGAGATAGCTCCTAGCCACCTCTCAGCCTCCCAAAATATGGTATATATAGGCGGTCTACGCTCAGTAATTAGCAATCAATCAATAAATAACTCATGAATTCAACATATATTATTAAACTTATTCAACTACAGATTATAAGCTCCTTGGATCTATTAAGGATACTTATAAGGTTAAGGATAAAGGAGAGGCAAGCTAGTTCCTAGGGATAAGGATTATAAAAGACTGTAACGAGGAAGCTGATTGTGTCCAGTTTTCTCCAATGCGACCTTTCGTGAGAACTACGCGACCTGATTTATGATTGTTCACTCGAGCCAAGATCCCTTTCGCGACAAAAAAAATCCTGGAAGACCAATGGGAACAGAACCAGAGGTACAGCCCGCTGGACAGGGATCCTGTGAAGGCACACTACCCACCATATCAGAACTAACTTAATTACACACGAGTGGATTGATATCCTCGATATCATGTATACGCCGCAAGTAGTTGATGAGGAGAAACCTGTCTCAGACGACCTCTACGCCTTGTTTCGAATGGATCCCAACGGGCATTCAGTTAGTTGGATTGACCAACGACGAAGTTGCGTTGAGGTACAAGATCTCGGTTTCGACACCACTGCATCTGGCTTCCAAAGAGGGGAGAATGGAGGGGAAGAATATACTTAATACCAACCAGAAACAATGGGCTGAATGCTATAGCGAAGTCGCGCGATCTAGTATAATTTACCATCGGATCCAAAAATTTACCAAGACTTTCTAGGATACTTGGCCTCGCAGTCAGGTAGTGCTCGAAAACACCACCACGGACACCATGTTCTCCCTGCAAGTCATATCGAAGGTCCTGTGAAAATCGTCCACATCATCTTGTCATCACCAGCAGCCTCGTAGATGTTGAAAATGGTACTTTAGTGGCATTGTGGCGCGACAACGACGAGAAAAGCGGGAGCTTTTTGACAAACTTGATGGGAAAAATAACTTCATCCGAGCTTACGAACAGTGACTCGTGAAACAACTAGCATGTGGGAGGTCATAGAGAGCAATTTGAACATGAAGACTGCTCAGTTCTTCTTCAAAAAGACTTTTTTTTGTCGTCAGACGGCTGGTGTCTCCTGTGTGTGGCTCTAGAGGGGTACGAGTTCAGTTATGACTCTGATGAAGAGAAAGACTGGGAGCCGTACCAGCAAACACTGACCGAGGTCGAGGATTTTTTGTCCCCTAATTCAAATCGGGTCTGAAGTATGGCACGATCCAGGGGTTGATCGGGTTTTCAAGATCACAAGGTCGCAGATAGCTGTCTAGTACCGCGGCTGCTACGTGTTCTATTATGGTCCGATAAAATTGTCTCAAATCACAGCAGTCAGGCACATTAGCTCGGTGCTCAGCTCTTCTCGCTAGAAAGATTTATAAGGAGCTGTCTTACCGGTCGTTATGCCATCTGTCTCTCTGTAAAAACTTGTGTTCGGGAACGTTGAGGCGAGTCTCTACGAATCCGTGATATTGCTCACATGTATTTGTGCGTGATTGGTGGTATGCGTTGCGAACCATGGTTGAAGTGTGCAACCACGGTACCGAACGTCTGTCGTCTTCAGGCATCAATATAACGTTCTTTCGTCCGAACACATAAATTGCTCTCCCCCGACATTCCAAATTATAATCACATCCTTTCTATTCTACTTCTACTACAGCAAAGAACAGCATAGCAGCTAAAAACGCTGAGACTCCATGGCTCTCACGATGACACAATACCCGCCCCAACTCGAAGCGGACCAGCTTTGCAACGCCATCAACTCTTCACTACACATCTATGCATCCACAATGTCAGCTGCAGTCTATTTCAAAGATTTTCCTTCTCTTCCCTCCTTCCATCGCACCGAGCCCTGTGCATCACTATCAACCTTTATTCGATTGCCGAAACTCCGCAGTATCCATAAGACATTGGACTTGGAGCAGAAAATAGATGCGTCGGTCATGCCTGACCCAACGTTACCAAAGGAACTGAAGTCTCTCATCGAAGCCCAGTTGTACCAAGGTCTCACTCAGTCAGCTATCCTTCAACACTGGTTGAAGCGTACCGGAAGCGACATCCCGCTTGGCAGTGCTGCTGCAGTCGCAGCACTTCAAGACGCTATCATCGTGGCCTGTGATTTGGAATGGAACGAACACGACGACCGCTTCGTCACGGAACTTGGCGTCTCCATCCTCGATCCACGTTCCATCCCACAGCCAACCTCCTCCTCACCATGGAGTATTCTCTCAAGCATGGAGAATCACCATGTCCGCATTAAACCGCACGCCCACCTCACCAACAAAGACCTCTGCAATGGACATCCAGAGGCATTCCAATTCGGAAGCACGACTTTCGTCGGCGTGAGCGAAGCAAAAGACATGCTTCGCCGTGTTTTTACTCGCCAAGATGAATACGGCAATCTACGTCCAGTCATCTTCATGGGCCACGCCGTCGACAACGACTACGAGATCATCAAATCCCGCTTTGGCCTCGATCTTGAGGAACTCGGCTCTATTGTCGCTACAATCGACACGCAAGTCCTCGCCGTTGAGCATGGGCTTATCAACCCATCCCGAAAAATGCGCCTCTCAAACCTGCTTGCCAAATATAGCATCGAAGAGCACTATCTTCACAACGCAGGCAACGACATTGTGTGTACGATGATCTCTGCTTTCCTCATGCTTTATCCTGCCCCCAAGGACGACACGCATCCAAACAAACTCCGCTACGCAGACCTCAAAGCGCAACTCAGATCAGCTGGACAAATCGCCGTCAAAGAAGGACGATGCTACGGTATCACGCGCTTCTGCGAAAAATGCGATTCACACAATCACACGGCGCCATTTTGCAAAGTGAGCGCCTGGCGTTGTGAGCATTGCATGAAAGATCCGCTTACGAGGGGTGCAGCGTATACGCACAAGTCTGAGAAATGTGTAAACTTGGTGAAGCAGGCAGCACTTGTCAAGGCGCAGGGTAGTAGTGGCTATGGGGCTGGTGGTGCGAAACGCTCGAGCAGTCCGCCTAACGCGTATGCGGTGCCATGCGAGCACTGCATTGAAAGTACGGATCCGAGGCGGTATAGGAACGAGAATGCGTACTCGCATCGGACTGGGGATTGTACCTGGCCAAAGTAGAAAATGAATTGAAAACTTGAAATCAAAACTATCCTTCGAGTAGATGTGTCTGTTCATGTGTAGGAGCTGGTGGCGGGTTACTGAAAAGACTTGTCTGATGCCATATTTTGCGCGTGTGTGCGTGTGCGTTACTTCATCCGGGAGTCATCTACTCTATCTATTGACACTGCGATGACGTAGAGCGACAACGAACCACTTACAACGGCGAGGAATGCGTGCACCCAAAAGGTCGTGGGGATTCTTCCATTCGAAAGTGATGGTTGTTTTCCATATGCTCTCTGTAAGCGTCGGGTATCTTTTGGTAGAAGGGCAGCTATGGTGCTGGTTAGTCTGTGCGTTCGGGAAGCGTGGGCGGGCTTACGCATCGACTCGGGCTTTGAGGTCAAGGTAGTTGCAGTCAGGGGGTTCGGTCATCATGAGATAGAGCACAGGAAGTTTTTGTCTTTGTGCTTTTGGGTTTGGGAAGAGAATTGAGGGTAGTGTGGATCAGTAGTATGAACAAAGCTCCTTGCACATCTAGACCTCAAACGGCATGCACGGTTCGGCGTTTGCATTGGTATGAGAAGAGCGATTTTGTCTCGTCGAACGCCAACGGTAAACTTCCCTCCTTACTTACTCCTCATAACCTCCTCCATCCACGGATACACGGTACTGTTCGCCTCAGGATAGCCCATATGCAACCTCTGTTGCATGAAACGCATCTCCTTGGGACTCCCGTACTCAGCCAACAGCATACTATCCTCAATTGGCATACAGCCATCCAACATGCCATTCACAAGCAACAGCCTACAGCTTCTCATACCCTGTGCCACGACAGCCACACCCTCGCCTTTACCCGAGACGAGAGAGAACTCATCCTGGCACTTTTCCTTCATCTCTTCGAACGAAGAGTAGCCGTATTTTTGTGTGTAGGCTTGTTTGAGGCCGAAGGGATATTCGTGCTTGTCGATTTGCTCGAGCCATTCACGGCCGATGTAGTGGTGCGTTCCTGCGCCGTGGCCTACGCTGCCAATGAGTTGGGTGCGATGTGTGTGAGCGAGGCGGATGGCGTAGTAACCGCCGGCTGAGAGACCCCATGCGATGACTTTCTTCTCGTCAAGGTATGATGTCTCTCTGATCCAGTCTAAAATGCTGGTGAAGAGTCGGTCTGGTGATAGTGGGTCACGCTTGTTGGCTGGACAGTCGACAGTGGTGCCTGGAATGTCGCAGATTACTGTCGCCCAACCACGATTAAGATGCTCTTGCGTACGTTCCGTGTTGTCTGGGCGGTGACCATCAAGACCTGTGATTAGGAGGACATTTGGGAATGGGCCATCTCCTCTGGGTTTGCGAATGTACAATGGAATCCTGTCGTCATCACCGTCTGAGGCATGCTTATGCGGTACCACGACTTCCTCGAGTGGAACGTCCCACAGCTGCGCACCGCGGAAGTATACTTCTTTTTGCTCCTCAAAAACCTTCTTCTTCAGCCCAGTGCCGATGTACGGAAATCTCGCTAATCTGTACACAGCGTTTGCATTCAAATATAGCCTTTTCGCCGCCTCCTTATCTTTGCTTTCCGTATCCCTAGCCTCCTTCGCTAGCCGTCGCGCCATTGGCAGGAAAGCATTGGTGTACGCATCGTCGTAAGGATCATTAATATTGTTATTGATGAGATTCTTGAAAATAGGTTCAAAATCTTCAAACTTGCCGTCGTGGAAAGGGTAAACGCCTTTGGTGCAAGGGAACTTCCAACGGTGTTCCCAAAGTTTCTGGATGCTACCACGGTGCCCGTAGTCCTTTGTAAAGAGGTCGCCGAGGATCCAATTTCCGTTAGGCATGATGTGAATGTTTTGATCGAAAAGAACATGCAAAAATATTCTCGATGCAAACTGTCCACTATATGCACGCATTCGTGCGTCGTATGTGTCACCTATTTCGGGATCGGCGGGGCCGGCTCGCTAATCGTTTCAGGCGCATCCGGACGGGCCCCCGCAAAATGAATTACGGCTCCTTGAGGACCTGAAGAAAAAAAGTGCGATGAAGCTGAGGCTGATCCGGTTGAATGGTATTGTGGAGTAACGAGACCCTGTATTCATGTACAAGGATGCGAATTATTCTCAGGGAAACTCTTCAATCTCTTCCTCCTCTGCTTTGCGCTTGACGTATTCTCTCAGAACATGTACCAGTCTCGACCTACCCTCTTTCCTCTCAAACACTTGGGCATGGTCTACAGTGGGCCACCATATCGTCTCCAAACCATGGCCTCGCCACTCAGCGTCCTTCCAGGTTTGATCCTCACTCTTGAGGTCGGCGCCATTGAGGTATTTTCCAATCGTCTCGGTGTCGACTATCAGATCCCTGCCACCAAGGCTGACAGTCACGTCTCGATCTTTGAGATGCTCTCTCCACAGTATGTTTTGTGACCAGAAGAACTGGCGCGCTAGTGTTTGCGCAACCATCATGTCGGTCGAAGCGAAGTAGTAGAGTTGATGCTCGTTCGCGGCTTTTGGTCGACGCGCTGTGAAGTTGTATGCCACATCAGGAAGATGTAGCAGAAATGTAACAGGGTCAATAAAGACCACCGGACCGATTTGTGCAGCGGTGATAGAGTCCCGGAGAAGGTGAGTGGAGATGACTGAGCCGTAAGAGTGACTGGCCAGGACGACTTTGTCGAAGGCATGGCGTTCTAGGATCATGTTAATTTGCCGGCAGATGCTGTCACTGCCAGGAATTGGCCCAGTAATGCGGAAGCTGACAGGCATCATCTCCACCGCAATAATGCCAACCTGACCGTCTTCTGCCGCAAGTGGATCGTGCTTGTTGATCTCATTAAAGAACTCGACGTATGGGTGCAGGCCAATGCCAATGCCATGTACGAAGAGAATCGGTAGTCGCGTTCTTGAGGTATGTGGTCGGTACCAGTAGCTCATGTCTGGTGCAGAGGAGATGCTGCGCGTGGTGAGATTGGCAAGTCGTGGTGGGAAGATGGCCAGCGAGGAGCGAAGCTGGGTGCGGAATAGTATAAAGCCATAGTAGCGCAGTCGAGCGGCGGTGAGGGTGTCGACAAGCATTACGACCTATCGTCGTCAGTACAAATAGTCGGAGTAGATGATCAAACATACCATGTACCACAGTAAAGGTCGATGGGCCATGTTGACTTGGTCCATGGTTAGTCGCAAACTCTTTGCGCTGCCGAAGCCAGGCTCCAGCTTCCTCCCAAGCATCGTCTCTATGCCATCTGCATACTCGTTTAGCTCATCATCTTCAGCCCTGCTTTCTTCTGGGTGTGCTTGTCGCCTCTTCCTCCGCTCCTCGTCGCTCTCAGTGCCGCGATTCAGCAGCGCCCACGAATAGAACTCGCGCACATTCTCACGTCGTATCTCGCCCGGCCTTGCGCCCAAAAACCATCTGCTGATGAAATACTCTGGGTGTGGTATCTGATCCCAGCATTTCCAGAACAGTGCCTTCCTTTCCTCTTTCTCGAGCGGTGGTGGGTGTTGTGCCGAGGCTTGGAGCGAGCGCTTGCGGGGCAGGTAGACGAGCAGCCAGAAAGCAGCCTCTATAATGCTCCATGTGAGTAGAAAGCGTCGGAAGGCCGTCTGCGGGGGCTCTGCGATGCTGAAAGAGACCCAAAATATGCTGAAAGGCGTGATGGCGCGAAATCCGAGGATGCACGTCCTGATAAGCAGGTACTTTGGGACCGTGTTCTCGATCATGGCGGTGGTGTTTTGCGATCGGAGCTATTAGGTGGGCAACCACACTCCCTCACCAGGCATTGCAATCGTGTTGTCGTTATCATGGTGGGAGCTGTGGACAGCTGCACGGCAGGTTTGCGGCTTACGGCGGCTACCAATGACGCGATTGCCTGCTACCTATGTCCTATGTCGCCTTAGTCAGCAGCACATCATGTCTCTCGCAAGCAACGCCGTATTTGGCACGACGTACTTTCAGCTTATATTGCTTTCATCTATGCTAGACCGGGGGTATCTTCAAGGCGTTTTTAGCCATCTTCCAAACTCCAACAAGGACATGACGCCCTCCACGCCTATCCAGAACGCCTCCAAACTAGAAGCCCAAACACCTCCGAATCCCCCTCGCTATCCTCACCCTTCAATACTGGTAGTAACCTCCTTGCCCACCTAGTGGAGAGTATGGTCCGCCCCGACCACGACCAAATGAAACATTACCGTAGCCACCTTGACCACCATGTCCCCCAAAGCCCCTGGAAGGGTTTCCTCCAGGGCTAGGTGGGACGAAGCCACATCTACTAGGAGGGCCGTAGTACTGTTGATGACCGCCTTGGTTCGGAAGGGGACCAGACGGATGGGGAGGGCAACCGCGTGACATGAATCGAGCCCGGGAGTTGGACTGAAGGCTCCCACGAGAAGGGTTCTTGACCTTGGGCTTCTTGAGAGCCCGAGCCGCAGCGTCCTTCTCGCGTCGCACAAAGGCCTTCTTATTAGCGATGCATAGGCAATGAGCGGTGATATGCTCATTGCCGGGCTTGATTTCGCACCGATTCTCTTCACACTCGTCGCAATGAAGCTCCGTCGCTGTGCAATCTGTCTTCATATGTCCGACTGTTCCGCACTTCCAGCAGTACTTCTCAACACCACCGAGGCTCTTATCGAATGTCGCAACGCTATGGCGCTCGAGATCGTCAGCAACCTGCTTCATGCTCTTTTGGGTATTCTTCTTCCAAGGATCTCCGCCGAGCGCGATCTGGAAGGCGGATATCAACGTTCGACCTGCATCATTGGCCGCTGTGTGGGAATCACTGTGTTCGAAGCCGAGTTCTTCGACAAGGCGTCTGAGTCCGATTTGCTCATTCCTAGGCATCATCCAATAGCCCTTATCGCGGACTAGGACTTGTGTGTCGATGTAGCGTACAACAGTGCCGATCGGGTCCATATCGAAGGCAATTGCTTTGGACTTCAAATTATTCTTATCATGGCCAACATCGTGACCGAGAACTACGATAGGGTAGTTACCCTTCAGGCCAGCGGGGTTCTTGATAGGCTGGATGAAGAGGTTGGTCAGAACCTGACGGGCTTCGGCAAAGGTAACGAATCGGCCTTGACCAAAACGATTTCCGTTGACTCCACGCGACTGTGGATTTTGGTTTGGAAGGTGAGATGTCTCAATCGTGCGCAAGAGGTAAAACCGGACTTGCTGCATGAGGTGCTCTCCATGGTCACCAAAATCTCCCGTCCACGCAATGGGCAGTAGGTCTTGACGTGCGAACGTAGCGACACCGACTTCTGTGGTCTCATCGGTATTGGTTGACCAGTGCTCGCAGTCCAAACAGATCACAATGGTATGATCGGCGAGGTCATCGGCGATGTCTGGTATGTTTGAGACGCGCTGGCCTCCAATACAATGCATCCATACCTCTAGGTCAGTAGCTTCGTTGAAGCGACCCTCGAGAGCAATGATGGCGGGGTCTCTGGTGTCTGGTGCGGTACTTGCAGAAGAAGAAGGGATGACTGGCACAGGTGCACCTTGGACTATGTTTGGCATCCTAGGCAAGGTGTATGATGAGGTTCGAGGAATGTACTTGCAGGTGGTAGCCGGTTGTGTGAGGAGCTATTGGCTTCCGCGGACAGTATCTCGTGTAGATTAGCGATCTCAGTTCGAAGATTTCGCTTGGGTTGAGTTCCTAGTCGCGGTGTGTAATCGCGGTTGAGCAGGGGAAAAAGAGGCTGCAATGAGCACAAGAGGGGTAGGTCGCAAGGAAGGTAGTGTGTTTATAAGAGCGCGTGAGGGCATGGTGAGCAAGTGTTTTATTAACGATGAGCAGTGAACGTGCGTTCTCTCGCACCGTAACCCGCCCCGCCTTGCAAACAGAGTCGCAGTGGCGAGGCGGAGGTGAAAGTGAAAGAAGGGGAAAAAGTCCGACCATATAATCGCACTTTGCGGATGGCAGGAGTACTAAACGCGGAGATACTTATACAGCGTAAATAGAGGTTACATGGAGTCGTAGGTTACGGGTATAAAGTTAGTCTGTATGGCTATGTCCGCTGAGCCATGTCAGGGGACTTGGAGTAAAAGAGCTATACCAGGTACAGCTGACACAATCGGCCAAACACTCGTTATCTCACTTCGTACTACTACGCCTGCACACCGACATCTCATATGGCCTGCAGGTCTCCGCAGATTGGGCCGCTCTTGAATCAGTCATCAAGAGCGCATTACGGCTTCACGTCATGATGTCGAAAGCAACAGGCATTGGCGTGGGTTCTTTCATCATTTTCGTTTTTTAACACCCATTTATATGTTCTATCACTAGCTAGACTAAGTTTGCCCACCTTCAAAAGCACTCAGGCGAAAGCCATGAGTTCAAAGTTCCCACCATCATACCAACAGTGCGGAAACATGTATGAGACGCTCGCATGCGGCAGTTTAGACCCCATTCTTCCCGTTTATTTGCTTCCAAGATCCAGGCCAGCGATAGCGCTCGCAACATCCTCAACTGCAGTCACTACCTCCTGCCCACGCATCGCATAGGAGATGCAACATTCTGTTCGATGAGTGCTTGCAGCCTTCTTGCGCTTCTCAACTTGGGAAGCAGCACAATGGCTGCACTTGACCCTGGCGAAACACCGCTTACCGCGATAGTTGTCCTTGGTGTGACCGTACTTGCCACAACGAAGACAGTAGCGATCGCTACCCCAGACCCACTCTTGCAGCTGGCTGGCAACTTCGATTGCATCAACAACCTGCTGCAGATTGCCGTCATACGGCTTTAACTTCTGAGGGAGAACCACCTGAACAGCAGCAATCAGCGCCATAGCCGCATCGTTGCTGGCGGTATGAGCGTCCCGATATGCAAAACCACAGCTGGTAACGAGATTACCCAGACCGATCTGAGAGCCGTTGCTGTAAGGCGCGTATCCGCACTCCTTGGCCAGCTTCTGTGTGTCGATGATCTTGACTACCATACCCAAAGCCATGGCGTCGAAGCCCAGGGTGGACTTCAGCATCGTCATGTCGCCGCTGAGCGCATGGCCCATGACAACGACGGGGCAAAGACCTAACTCCGGCTTCTGCTCATCGATGGGCCAGGCAAACATCTCCTTGAGCATCGAGGCGGCCTCGAGCTTGGTCAAGAAGCGCGTCTGACCGAAACGGTTGCTGTTCCACGGTTAGCTGACATCGAATGGAAAAAGGGGGGAAATGGACTCACGAGTCAGGGCTCCCAACACAATATTTGATGTTAACCAAGTGCGCGTTCTCCAAGATACGCGCATGGTAGAAGTAGACCTGCTTGAGCAGTTTCTCTCCATGGTCGCCAGGGCCCTTGAGTGCGCGCATATCGCGAGAGTCGAAAGTCGACACGCCGATCTCAGTGAGGGCGTTGCGGTCAGCAACCCAGTTCTCGGTTTCGAAGTTGACGACGATCACGTTATCTGCCACGGAGGGGACGTCTTCGAGTTTGGAAAGGCCAAGACAATGCGAGAATACCTCTCTGCTGGTCTTGAGGGCCAGGGCTGACGCAAGCTGCTGGATCTCAGAAAGCGGAGGAGAGGGTGATGAGGAGCCGCCGCTGGATGGGCTGACCGAGCGGGAGAGGTCTGAGTTAGACATCTTGATGCGTTTGAAGAGCTGACGATGTCAATTTTTGTAGTGAGGCAGAAAGTTGAAAGGCCTACAAATGGGATCAGTGGAAGAAAGGATGGCTGGCAAAAAGATAATTGATCAATATGTAGAGTGGTTGGTGTGCGTCCTTCGACTATGGTTCAATCTACCAGACAAGTTATTTAAGGATTATGTGCAGTATTAGTTGCAGGTAACAGGCTCGTGCTATATCGCGAATGGTCGAGCGAACCGCCAAGGATGGATTTTATCCACGGAACTAGCTGGGTGTTTTGACATAGAAGTAGAAATATATAGGCGGCATTGTTAAAACACAATACTTTGGTTGCCGTCCACTGGTACTAATATGATTTAAAGTGAGCAGCAAGCCACTCACAACGTCCGCAGTTCAAATGATAAGAGTATGAAGAGATATTCTCAAAAAGTTGAAGAAATTCGTAATAATTTGAGTTATTGGTCCGTGGAGGCTCCTGCAGCGTGACTGAGATCATATACGTGTGGGACTACATACCAACTTGCCATAACGTCGGCTTGATACTTGCTTATGAAGTGATAGATCTTGCGGCAGCCATTTGTTACTGTGAAATCGAGCGCAAAATCCTTACCACGGGCAAACATCCGCCATATGTGTGCACATTGCTGCGTAATTCCTGGATTTATAGCACTTCCTACATCTGACCATAGACTTTGGCAAGTCACAGGCGCGGCGCCGGTGGTCAACTCCACCGCACTGTGTACAGAAATTCCGTTTACCCCACGCAGGCACGAGGCATTGGCTATGAAGCATTGTGAGGTTGACGACAGACCGAATGCTTTCCTTCGCTAGCGGAAATCTCGTGCGCATGACCATCTGGATAACGTCGATAAGCGTGTATGCAGCGTGATCTGCGGCGCTATGCGAAGTCGAGTAATTGATTCCAAGGTCGTTGGTTAGTTGCGGCAACGTGATAGGGTCGTCGCGCCAGTCGAAGCCTTGCTCACGAGCGATGCTTTGTGCACTTATTGTTGCCACTATATTGTTCCAGATAGATGGGTGGCAGTCAAACTTGTTTTGAAGAGTATGAAGCTGCGGCTTGTCGAAGTTTAAAACAACGATAGGACTGAATTCGCATTCGTCGGCCTCGAGGACAGCGTACTCATCTCGTACAGGGTCGTACATTAGCGGGACCGGCTCCATCTTGTTGCGTTTCGCGAAACAGTCTTCCAAAAGCTTCTTCGCTTCCTCTTCTTCTACAAAGCGCGTGGTGCCGAAATGGTTGTCCTCTACATCATTGGGGAATGGCAAGCAGTTCGTATAATGAGCGTTATGCTGCATGCGCAAATGATGGTACGCTACGCTGCTAAGAAGATTCGCGCTGTGAGGCCCTGGCGACAAAAGACGATGTTGCGTCTCTTTTCGCTGGAGAACGTGCAAGCCTATGTCCAGTAGACAAAATGGTTTTTGACTCAGAATACCGCACTGAAACGTGATGAGGCCAACACGTTCCGCTAACGCTGGAACGCCCGGTTTGTCGAAGCCCAAACAGTATTCGAGGATTTCTGTTTGCTTAAGTCCTTCGAAGAATCTAGTAACGCTCTCTATATGGCGGACGCGCTTATCCGTCGGGCCTTTTTGTCCGTCAGCAAGCGATGGAGCTGGAAAGGAGTCTGCGACTCGCGATTCTCCCCGTTCGTTTGGAGATGATGTGTAATTTGAGCTTGCTTTGATCAACGCATCGACAGATGCTGTTTGGCCCATCTTTTCCTGACGTGTGTTTCCAGGATGTGCTTTACGCCCGATATGTTGAGGGTTGAGTTGTAATCCGCTTAGCCGTTGAGGATTTTGACAGAGCATTCATTGGCAGGCATTTCAGGAGAAATGGATTTGCTTTGCGCAAGAATGTGAAAATCCGTAACCAAACTGGTGGTCGTAGTGTGCGGTGCTGTGAATCAAATGACTTTGGGTGAAACCATGTCTCTAGCATCTCGGGAAATATACTCAATGTTTATCCTGATGAGAAACAGTTACTTTTGTTGGCATCAAAATGTTTGACATGTATCGCAGTTTTCGCAAGGTCTGTCTTTCGGGCTGCATTGACGACTTGCTGTGCGCCACATACTGGCGTCGGCCAAGTCCTGGTGCAGAAGAGCTGCCTATTAATTTGATATGGGTTAAAGAAAACCATCCTTGAGTGTGGTCTTGCCCAGAATCTCCATGCCACCATGGTATTGAAAGTCGACAGTCTTTTAGAGATGTCATTTGTGGAAATGCAAGTGTCAGATGAGTAAGGAGATTTTTGGCGTGATGTCATGGGACCAGCCACACTGGCGGGCCGTGCGCGCTTGTCGGCTGTCGTATCACCCGCCATTCCTTCATTCTCAAACTCTTGCATGTTCCAACATCGTATCCTGGTGTTCACAGCAATCCCAAACCCATACCCTTAGGCAACGTTTCCTCTCTATTCTTCGACTATACCCTGATTGAGGATCGGCGGCTCCATAAGTTTCCCCGCAATCCAGCGAGTCAGGCCATCTCCACGTGTTCGCAGCGAAAGTTGCAAAGTACCTCGCGCATGGATACCTCGTCTGCTCTCTTCCGTATCGATACTTTGATATCAGATATGCCAATGGATGAGGACAGCAAGAGCTCCGTCCTATTCGACAGGTTGAGCACTTTGCCAGATGAACTGCTGCTTCACATCTTTGAGGCGGTCGGTTGTCTCTCCAGGCGCGACCTTTGCAACGTATCGCGCGTCAACAAAAGATTCCACCGCCTCAGTGACGCTGTTTTATACAAGAGCATTCTGTTCGAGACTCCAGAATTCCACCTCACATTCAGCGAATCGTTGAGCCGTCGACCACGTCGTGGCTCGGCCATCTATGAAGTCAAGCTGGCGTATCCTTCCTCAGAGCTGTCACAACTGGCGCTCGACGCGCCTGTCCATGGTTCATATCTCGATCCCAAGACCTCAGACAGCCTTTCGCGAACGTTGTCGATCATGTCAAATTTGGAGAAGCTCGATATATCGGTTCCAGATGTACTCTTACACGGTATCGGTACCTTGTTCAACGGACCTTTCGACCTCGCCTGCCTGAAGACCTGCTCACTATTCTACCAGTGCGCTAATGATGCTTACTGGGACTTACGCGAAAACATACACATCTTCGCTCATCCTACACTGGAAACTTTGACGATCCGCAGAGCTAAGCTAGACGAAAAGGGGTTCGATCACATTGAGCGGCCGCACCAAACAGCGCTCAAGCATTTACACTTGATCGAATGCGACATTAACGATGATTCCCTTGGAGATCTTCTCGAACTGCCTGAGGCGCTAGAAGAATTTGTCATGACGCAGGCGGAAGAGCCTGAGCCAGAACTGGAAGAAAGCTCTGATAACGTTGGGGACTATATTCTGGCTGCCCAATCACAGGCCGAGTTCTTGAAGAGCATCACTATCGATCATCCAACACTTACTGGGCGCAAGGTGCTACGTATGAGAGAGTTTGCGGCGCTCAAGACACTACGTCTGAACTGGGATTACCAGCTGTTTGGAAAGTCTTCTAAGAAGCCGCGTCTTCATTCAGTTGGTCTTCCGCCAATGATGGAGACACTTGAGTTCTTCAACGAGCTAGGAAGCGACACTGAAGTCACAGACCTTCTACTGGCTGCTATTGAGCAGAAAGATATTGTCGCAAGGAATTGGAAAACCATGGTGGTGGTCGATGGCGAAGATGGAGTGTCTCGAGAAATCAAAGATGCGTGCAAGACGGCAGGTTTGCAATTGGACATCATTGGGGCCATGGATGAAGATTCCGACAGGGACGAGGATGCTGACATAGAAGAGAACTCCGAATTGGACAGCGAATAGAGTACTGGTGGCTACTCAAAGAGAGAAAAAAAAATATCGGAACGCTATCATACTGGCGTATTTACTGCCATAACAGCGTATATTTTGCCCTTTGCAATAATCTTCACTCTTCTGCGCCTGCTTGCTTTCCTACCCCCCTTTCCCAGCGCTCCTCGCCTCTTTGCAAGTTTCTTTGCTTCTTTTTCTTTTTCCGCCTTATCTTCATCAGCCAGGTTCCTTCGCCTCCTGCTATCTCTCCACCCCTCCACGTATAGCCAGATTTGACGCACTACACAGATGAACACCGTTGCAATATTGTCCGCCTTTAGTTTGATATGCGCGGCAGGAATATAGGAGATTTGTGGCCTGGGAATAGATGCGAGAAGGTTCGCTGGTAAGCTCGCTATGCGCGCGAGGGCGGTAATTGTGCCGTTCATCATGCGCAAGTTGTTTTTGGTTTGCGGTATACGACGAGTATGGTAAGGTGGGATCTTGTAGTGGGGGCAGTGTATGTGCATGCCTCAATACGTGTCTTGGATTCAAAGGGCGATGTGTGATGGAAAGGTCTGGAGGTGTTCAATGTATTTGTAGGCATCTATGTATAGCCGATGAGGGTGTAAATACACCAGCTCTATATACATACCACTTCCAGTTGAACTCTGTATTGCGAGCTAAATGATTTTTGATCATTGAACAGAATTTCAGATGACGTAGGTCGCCTCAACCCCGGCGCCCACACGGTCCATTGCCACGTCCTCCACGAGTACCACGGCAGTTGCTGCGCCCATGACCTTGGCCCTGACCTCGATAATCAGGGCGATAATTTTAACTCTACTACGTATCTTATATATGCTGTACTCGATGTCTGTAGGCGTGTTATCAGTACCGTTTCATTTTGAGTTTGGAAGATATCTTACCTTCATCTGTAGTGTTGCCTTGGATTTCGTTCCTCTCCTTCATATGCTTGATAGTATAACAGATCGCATCGCGCTTGTGGCGGCTTCCTGTAACGTCCGCAAGATGGTTCAGCGCTGTAACGAGTGCTAGACCTCAATTATGAAATTTGGGTCGGGGAGGTATTGGCTGGGGAAGGGTGTAACAGGCGAAACATCCCCCCAGATGGAACCGATGGACGATAAGAGACGGACAATCTTGGCCTTGGTTTGTGAATGGAGCACGCTGAATTCGTGCGACGTGGGTGTGTTGTCGATGATGTAGTTCTCTACGTGGTTATTAGCCTCGTTGTCGGTAGCTTCTGCATCCATCATCTGGGTGTCTTCTGTCATATTGTTGACGCCGTTGGTGGATACTATGTTGCCGGTAATTGGATCAATGATAGCGGACGTCGGGAAGTTTGCTAGCGTCGATTAGGTCCATCGTGTCCGCTGTCATGTTGATTTGCTGTGGAGAGCAAACTTGATTGATACAGCGTTGATTGTCGCCGAGACAGATTGTAAAGATGACGAAGAGTAAAGAAACAAAGTGCGAAGAGCTAGTAGTGATGGACCGTGTATACAAAGACTGGTAGTGCGCTAATCGTGAAGTCTTGGTGAAGGGCTCTCTCACTGCGACAGCGAGACCGCTGTCGGTTCTTCATAGCCACCCCCTGCATTGCAAAAGAATATTTGTCCTGTATTTCCATAGGAACGGCTGCTCCATTATAGCGGCATGAAGTTTGTGATTTGGGCCGAAGTTTTTCAGGTGATCTCTTTCGCAATGCAGGATTTCCTGATATCTTCCTTCGGGAATCGCATTCTGCTCTCACTATCTTTGTATTCGAGCATTTCAGTTTGCAATATTCACCATAACACTCGCGGGTAGTTCGACAGGTTTGCTGTCATCGAACTTGGGCTGTAACACATTAGCTTTTCCTTATTCATCATGTGTATTCCAATAACAAAGGCACCTACCGCTGCCATGTATCCGTCCAGCTGTTGCGCCGGCAGAGGTGCAGGTCGCCCGGTTCCCTGCAGCTCTAGCGGCCCAGTGTATTGTTGTTCGTTTTGCAGCGCTGTCGGTAGAGGTTCCTGTGCTACATACGGTGGTACACTTTCATTGCTAGGCGCGCCTGCTGGCGCGAAGTACTGAGCCCCTACAAATGGCTTGCGCTCTTCTTGCATCCTGCGCATGGCCCTTTCGCGTCTCCGCTGTTTGCTACATATTTTGAAGAAAATGACTGTGCAGAAGATGCCGGAAAGGAATATGACAACAAGAATGACAATTGCTACGGTGCCTTGTAGCGAGAGGTCGGTGGTGCGACGCTGGAGAGGCGCCATGTTTGGTCGGAACCGTGAGGAATGCAGAAGGATCAAGGTCGCGAATGCGTTACTATGCAACGGGGGCCTGATGTGTACTTAAACTCACAGCTGGACTAGGACAAACCCGAAATCATGCATGCCAGGGCACAGATGCTTTGCACAGCCATGGGCGTGATGGAGATGCGGGCGTTTTTGGGGGGGGGGCCTAAATTGGCGGCACGAGGCTGATTCGTAGGTGCCTGAGCAGATCGGCCGCCCCAATCAGAACTGACGGAGTTTTACGGTGGACATTCACGAGAACGAGGACCGACTAAGAGGACCTCTCTGGGGCACTTGGGCGATGATGACCTCTGGAGGTTTTCTACAGCAAAGCCCGTCCAGAATTCTGGTGTAGCGTGCATCGAGTTGCTCGAGCCGGACGCCACCTCCTGACAATACTACATGTCGCTCTTGACCCTCTTCCCACCATCAGTAAAGACCAATGACGATATTCAGACGTTGCAGTCATTGCTCCAGAAAGTTGTGAGGTTGTCTACGGTTCGGCAGTAGACACGCTTGAGCCACAAGGCGCTTGCATTAGTAGCATGTACTAAATCGATGGATGACGCGCGATTCGATCCAAGACGAGATGACGTGTAACATATGGCCAGCGCGAAGAATTCAGTGAGCTTGCAAACTAAACGTCGCGAGTCTTTCATCTTTTCTATATTGACGGTCGCCATGCTGCAGCAACGGTGAACTGTAATTTATGTGCCAAGCTCGGCTACATTTTCCCTTTCCACGGTTTTCGCGACTACGCGCCGGCCCTTTGACACAACACCCCACGCACTTGTGCCTGTGCGACCGCCTATCACACAACTAATAAACCACAATCAGCCTTGTCACATCTACCGCGCAAGTCTCCGAGAAGGAATAACTGCGCGACAACCCTCATTAGTTTTGAAGTCTAGTTTGAGTATGCACTCGCCGTACAGACACACAAGAAGACGTCATTACTACAAGAACCAAAATGGATGAGGACCTGCGCCTTCTCGAGGTATGTAAGGGAGCGAGAGCAAATGGTCGTGCGATTTGGCTAACGGCAATGCGACTCACAGCAGGAGTACTGTCCAGCGATAGACCCCACACTACTTTACTCGATATACTCGGATTTTGCGGGGGAGCCCAATGCGGCTCACCTTACTAGGCAGTTGCTGGAACCCCTGAAATCGACGGCCGAGGCAGAAGCCCTCGATTTTGACCCCTCTGGCAGCAGCGGAGGCGCTTTTCAGGGTACAGACAAACACAGCACCGACGCCGACTCGAATGCCGAATCGTGGACAACGCAAACGGTAGCGACGGACCACTCGACTCTCTCCAACGACTTCTCCACACTCGGCGTCAACGGACGGTCTGGGAGCTCGGAAGGGTCATTGGAAGATGGATACTACAAGGATACCGAGCAGTTCGACGTCCCAACTAAGGAATTGTTGCTTGCCGAAACCTTCCCAGGCCTGCGGCTCGGCCAGGTTACGTATACGCTGAAGAAGTGCGGATACGATTATGACAAAGCGACGGACGAATTGCTGAACCAAGTCTTTTTCCATGATAGTAGGAAGAGCCCTACTGAAGAAGGTCCAATTGCGAAGGGTGTCGACGCGTTTTCAGAGCATCACCACATACCGCAGCAAGGCAAGAAGGGTAGGGGCAAGAAGAAGCAGAGGCTGTCTCTGGAAGCGGGTACCAGCCACCTCGTGGAATCAGATGCGCCGGCAAATCGCTGGCAGAACACAAGTCGCGACGTGGACTATATAACGTCGCGTACAGGGCTCTCAGCGAAAACAGTGTCGTCCCTCTACCATGCGAATGGAACATCTCTTTCAGCAACTGTGCTAGCTATCGTAAGGAAGGATATCGCGGCGCATCAGAAGGAAAGTCAGCCCGACGCTGCACTGGTGCAAGACGCGATCACACTCAATGAAGCCTTCCCGTCTATGGACTTGGAGCACGCCCTCGCCCTAGTACGCCTTACTGCCCCGTCAACAATAAAAGCCCGGGAATTAGCAAAGTCTCTCGCCCAACAACCTGCGAGCGAGACGGGCGGCAAAGGTGGCATCAAGCTTGACTTTAGATACGCTCCTGTCGATTTATCCAATCCCGCCGAAGCCACGAAACTTCCCAGTTTGACACCCTCTGTCCGACCGCGCGACGCAGTGTCCACCGCTGCGGCTCGAAATGAAGCATTTGGAAAGGCGTCTGGCGCCTATCGCAGGGGTAAATCTACGCCACTGATGAAGCAAGCGGCTGCATATTACGCACAAGAAGGCCGTGACCTCAACGCCAACCTGAAAGCGATGAATGCAGTTGAAGCAGACGCATTCGTTTCCTCACAATCTGGTCCGACATATCTTGATCTGCATGGCGTCACCGTGGCAGATGCAACCAGAATCGCCAAGCAACGAACACAAGCTTGGTGGAATAATTTGGGCGAGCGGAGAATACCGGAGTGGAGTGGTGCTGGTCGCAGAGGCGGTGGTGAGGCATACAGAATCATCACCGGTTTGGGCAGGCACAGCGAGGGCGGAAGAGGAAAGTTGGGACCTGCAGTGCTGAAGACGCTAGTCAACGAAGGCTGGAAGGTAGAAGCGGAACCCGGAGAGCTATATGTCACAGGTCTTGCAAGAAGGAGATAACTAAGGCTCATGTTTAGGCGCGATGTTGGGGCATATATGCAATGTTCGGCGTCTACACTGTTTGGAGTACATAACACACGATATAGTGAAGCGCTGCAATTGAATGCGATCAGCCAATAAAACAAGGCAACTCCTGCAAGTAAAAGCCTCTCTGCCTCTCTGCCTCTCTGCCTCTCTGCCTTACATCTCACTCCTTCTATTAGTGCCGTCTTCCAAAGTTTAGGCTAGTGGCGCGCTAAAATCTAAGCTTCTTTGAACCCCACTCCGCCCATCCCCTACCCCCATTTTCACCTCTATTCCCTCAGATCAAACCAATCCCGAAACGTTCAACAACATGTCAAAAACGCTCTCGCACATCGACTGTCACAGTAGCAAGGCCAAACCTGACATCTGCCTTGGTTTCGAAACCAAGACACGAGTTTCCAACCGGAGAAATAACGTGGCACGCTGTCGTTTCACAGGTTCTGCGACAGAAACAGCAACACCATTATTTGGAAGAAGCTTCGACGATTAATGATGAGCGTGTACTAGGAATCACGGGTTATCGTGCCTATTGCGATTCCATGGAGCGCCAGCAGATCATCGCGATATCATCTTATTGTGGAAGTCAACACAGCGTGTGGTCGTTCCGTAGAGATTCTATGCTGCGCCAAGATCAAGCGTTTGGTCGAGCTACAAGTCGCGCTTCGAACAAGTAATCACGTGCTATGTGTGATATGCGGAACCAGCTACACGACCAGTGTTTCGTCTATCCCACATTGAAGTCGCAGACTACGTAAAGTATGTCAGCGCAGCACCATAACGGCCTGAGGGCGTGCACGTCTTCCCGCACGCATTGCTACAGCCTCACACTTGCCATCATGATTGACAAAATGATCGACCAAAGGGCCAGAACACGTCAACCGTTTGATACCGGACATGCTCTGCCCGATCGGGCCTTTCCCTTGCGAGGACGATATATAGAGGGAAGGTCTTGCCTAGATTATAGTATTATCCATCAGTTCGATACTCGTTGAACATCTCAGTCCTCGTTCTCTACTTCTCTTCAACCTTTTTACTTGTACATATCGCTGCTAGTCGGCCTTTGTTGCTTCATACGCTCTCTACATACTTTACTGCCGGACAGTTCATTTTAGTTTTTCTACAAAACTCATTCATCAATCAACATGAAGTTCGATTCCTCCATCCTTTTCGCCGCTTTGGCAGCTTCCGCTGTTGCGGCTCCAGCCCCGTACCCCAATTCTGCTATTGCAAAGCGATGGGTTGACACTACTGGTGGTCAGAAGATGCCCGCACATTTCGTATCTACCGTCCGTAAGCTCTCTAGCGAGAAGCTCAAGACCAAGCGTCAGCTTGACCAAATTCTCGGTGGATTGACTGGAGGTGCTGGCGGAGCAGGAGGTGCCGCTGGCGGTGCTGCCGGTGCTGGAGGTATCGGTGACCTTCTTGGAGGTGGCGCGGCTGGTGGTGCGGCCGGTGGTGCTGGTGCTGCCAACACGCCTGCAGCTGGTGGCGCGGCCGGTGGTGCTACTGCTGCCAACACGCCTGCAGCTGCTGGTGCGGCCGGTGCTGCTGCTGCTGCTAACACGCCTGCGGCCGGCGCTGCGAATGCTAATAATGGAGGCAAAGGCAAAGGCAAAGGCAAAGGTAAAGGCAAGGGCAAAGGCAAGGGTAAGAAGGGTGCTGCTGGAGCAAATGGTGCTGCCGGTGTAAACGTAAGTACTTTGTCATCTTGAGCTCTTCTACACATACTGACTGTATTCAGGGTGCTGCAAACAACGGTACAGCTGCGGCAGGTGGTAACACCGCTGGTAACGGTCAGGCTGGAAACACTCAAACTGGAAACGGCCAAGCCGGTAAGTGGCTTAAAGAATAACAAGTCCAAGCATATAAAAGCTAACTTATCTCAGGCACTGGTCAGGGCCAACAGGGTACAGGAGCCGCTACTGCCGGTGGTGCTGGTGGTGCTGCGGGAACTGGCTCAGCTACCGGAACCCAGCAAGGTCAAGGACAGACTGGATCTACTACTGGAACCCAGCAGGGTCAAGGACAGACTGGGTCTACCACTGGAACCCAGCAAGGTCAAGGACAGACTGGATCTACTGGAACCCAGCAAGGTCAAGGACAGACTGGGTCTACCACTGGAACCCAGCAAGGTCAAGGACAGACTGGATCTACTGGAACCCAGCAAGGTCAAGGACAGACTGGGTCTACCACTGGAACCCAGCAAGGTCAAGGACAGACTGGGTCTACCACTGGAACTCAGCAGGGTCAAGGACAGACTGGGTCTACCACTGGAACTCGGCAGGGTCAAGGTCAGGCTGGCTCAGCCGGCGCTGGACAGTCTAACAATGGCGGTGGTAAGTTCTTCCTTACATTCACGATGAAGATAGTTTACTAATTCATTTTTTCTAGCTACTGGAACTGGAGCTACTGGTGCTGCTGGTGCCAACGGCCCTGCAGGTGCCTCTGGTGCAAACGGTGCCTCTGGTGTCAACGGTGCTTCTGGTGCCAACGGTGCCTCTGGTGCGAACAGTGCTTCCAACGGTGCTACCGGCAACGGAAAGGCCTCGAACAGCAAGCGCGAATCCGACGATTCTGCCGACTCCGATTCTGCCGACGCCGCTTCTGCCGACTCTGCTCTCGCCGACTCCCAAGAGGAGGACTAGATCACCATGGCGACTACTCCATAGATACCAAGTGTCTTTCGAAACGCAGGATATGAAGGAGATGAGTGAGTGAGTTGAACAGCGACAAGAAAACCCAAGCATGTGCTGTTTGGTTTTCACACCCATGTAGTGGTAAATGGTTGGACGGGACGGGAGGGGACGGGGGCTGGATTGGACTGGAATGGGGACACGCGGTCATTTCATAGATAATGCTATTTATACTTTTACGCGAATGGTTGTCTTGGGTAGTGCATGCTGAATGTGGTGTGATGGTTGAATCGCCGTTTAGGCATGTTTGGTGGTGTTGAAGTGAGTGGACTGTGTGATATCTACGACTTTCGTTCTTTCCTTACTTCCTTGGATTCCTCATCACATCTTAGATGGCCTTTTCGATATCTCGGACGTTGAGACATCAAAGCACACGGCACACGGCACACGGCACACGGCACACGGCAGTGTCCATGGCCAATTTACGTTCTTCAATTCCCAACAACGTCGGTCAAACAAAATAGAACACACTTACACATTCATCCTGGTGTTAAATACCAACGACCATGCACTTTTTAGGGAACACTAGAACCGACATCAATCAAATACACCAAGAAGACCTGTCACAAATCCTTTTGCGATTTCTAAAATTCCGAACTGCACAGACAAACTTCAACTACACGAAGAACGCCACTCTTATCCCAGAGTCGACCTTTACAATGCATATTAAAATCCACGAATGCTGTCGTAATAAGGCGTTGAATCTATGCATGTTCGGGGGAAAAACGTAAAACTACATGTCTAGCTCCCTAAAAGGAGAAGCCCCAGGGTATCCCACCTTCTTATTGTCCTCCTCACCATCTTCACACCACCGGGCCAGCAGGTCTAGGAAAGGTGGAAAGCGCCTTGACCCTCGCGGATGGCCACACTGAGCTTCTCGCGGAGGATCTGGACGGTGCTGTAGTCGGGCATCTTGAGGTAGTTGACGCAAGTCATGACCGAAGGAAGGTAGTCGTCGGATGTAAAAGGAGGCTCGCTGGGCTTGCAGACAACCGTGAACATTGGTGTGAGAGCCTTGAAGCCTAGAAAGAGATTTAGTAAACGAAAGTTTGTCATCCAAGTATGTGGTATGACTTACCTCCAATCGGGAGCTTAGGGCTGCCGGTGATGAACTGCAGGAAATTCCTACGTTCCTGTGCATCGAATTCGCTCATGGTAGCAAGTAGGTTGCGTACGCTCTTGCTATCGAGATTGTAGCCGTGATCTGCCTTGATGGAATCCATAAGAGCTGGGATATGGTTAGTAACAACGATATACTGAAGAATACTCAGAAACTTACTTTCAAGCGACCAATCCTCATCCGTCCGACCGAACAGCATTACTAATTCATCTGGGGTGAACGCCTTGAGAGCAGAGTACGGGAAGACCTCGGTGAAGCCTGCGCGGAAAGCATCCGCTTGCCGCTGTACACCCGAGCCAAGCGTGAAGTCAATGACCTTCTCCACATACGTATCGACGTTCTCAATCGTGACTGGTGTATCTGCACCGTTTGGAATAAGCTCAATCGAACCATAACCTGGAAGTGTGAAGTCCAGAGCCAAGTCGTCTACCCGACAATCTTGGATAACTATATCTTGCAGAGCTGCGGACTTTGCAGTTGCGCTCAGATTGTCATTGTCGACCTTCTTCTTCGCATCTGCAAACTGCCTGAGCAGTAGCAGGGACTTGGCCAAATCTTCATCGACTGCCTTGATGGCTCCAAGAGATGGTGCAACTGCTGCACTGGTACCGTCACTGATGCGGAAGAACGTGGGGTTGAAGGAGACGTCAATGATGCGAGAGTCCAGCATGGAGCGAGCAACGAATTTGCCAAGGATCTTGAACAGCTCAAGACGCTTCTCTCCATTCTCGGAGTTTGCTTGTTCAGCGCTCATAGGAGCGGGGTAAAGACCTCGCTTACCAAAGGCGTATTCATCGCTATCGTTGGACTCGTTCTCCCGCCAGAGCTTCAACTTCTTCTTTGAGAACTCGCGGGACACAGTAGAGTAGAATTCTAGCGTTGGTCCTAGGCCGGTTCCCACTTCCTCGAAGTACTCCACTTCCAAGACGCTAGCTGAATGCCCGTATAGCTGCATGACCTTCATTGCGGACTCCAAGATTCGGGACCTGGAAATGCGAACCTTTTGGCGCTGGAGTCTACCTAAGAAAGGCCGCTCATCGCGATGCCGGCTGTCGCGTGAGTCACTCGTGGGTTGCGAGTTCTGCCATCGCGTCATCGACCTTGAGTAGCCGAATGAGGTGGACTGTAGGAAGAGGTGGCGCGTCTCGAACGGGAAAAGGAACGGATAGAAACGAGCCAGATCCTCGCTCCAGCTGGGCAGACAGTTGCTGGCTACAATAAGAGGCTCTTCTAGCTGACGATTCAGTTTTGCTGTTAGCTTCGTGTTGACAAACTGCGAGAGCGGCTCAGCATTCAGCTTGACCTGTTCCTTGTTGGCCAGCAGGATATCGTCAAGGTGCGAGTTCAGTCCGTGAAGTATACTCAGCAGTCGCAAGATACCAGACGTCACGGGGTGCTGATCAAGCGAGGCTGGCATACCCGAAACGTCCGATCTTGACTCTGGGGGTGGTGTCAAAGAGCTAGGCTCGCTTGGCGGAGGGCCATGGACTCGCTTGAACTTAATAGTATGAATGCCATTCCAAACCGAGCGATGTGAACCGTCTGATGGTTGAGAGTGACTAAAGTGCACAGCGCGGTAGATTGTCGTCTCATTCGAAAGTGGCTGGTCGTTCACGCTGAATTCGATATGCCAGTCTTGGGGAGTTGACTGTACAGCGGCAGCATATGAAAGAGCGCTCGCCGCACCGCCCAAGTTTTGACGCATAGCAGCTGAGCCCTGTAGTAGTGCCGATAACCGAGACGCTGGTGTTGGGTTCTCGGACGGTGGTTTTGCCAGCGGTGTGCTTTGCACGGGTGTAGCAATCCTCGTGCCATCTTCTTCGCGAGCAGTGGCCTGCCCGGTTGATGCGACTTCAACACTGACAGCTGACGGATCTGGCATATCCTCGTCCAGCTCGTCATCGAGTTCGTCGACAATAGCGTTCAAGGCGCTGTCGTCATCTATAGAATCTGGGTCAGACAGCTGCGTCTCATCAGCGCATTCGACTGGATTCTGACTGCTGTTCGGGTGGGGCTTAGCTGGAGGTGGTGGTGGTGGTGGGGGTGGAGGAAGCTGCGCCTGTTGACGCCTACTCGATCGCCGGGACTTCTCTCGCATAGTCGAGCTCGGACCTGGTTGGGGTGAACCAGCCGGAGCTGCCTTGGATCGTGAAGGCTTCTTTGAGGGATGATTTGTCGAATCTGAGGGCGTGCGAGGCGGTGGAGGTGCACGCCCTTCGGAGAGAGCTTGAGCGTACATGGCCTCGAATTGATCCCTGGAGGGAAACTGGTCCCGAGTTTTGGCTGGTCGTGGCCGATCTGCTAGGCTGATACGGGGTCGGAGGTAGTCGTCCAAGGCTTTGAACGTAGCGATGGCATGAATGGAAACCATGATGTTGCGATAAGTCTTTGGAATGCCCGAATCATCATCGGCGACAAGCTTCAACCTAAGCTGCTTGGCGAGCATGGAAGTCGCGCTTCCTCGGCTGTCGTACATGTTTTGGTGAACGGTAATCACATCGAAGTGTTCGGACCTGCTCAATAAATCTTGAAGCTTATGGACCAACACGCTGAAGGGCGTAGCTGGAGATGCAATGCTGGCAGTCTTGATCTTGCTCTGGCTACTACCTCCCATAAAGGCTTCCAGAAAAATGGGCCTAGGGTCAACATTCTTATTGGATGTAGATGTCGAAAACAGCTCCAACAGCACTTCCACAATCTTTGAGGTCTTAAGCTCATAGCTTGTAATGCTCTCCAATGCATCACCTTCAAAATACGATGCCAGTCGAGTGAACAGGGTCATGCAGTCGCTTGTAGTACCGTCAGCAACGCACGTCTTGATCTCACCAGCCAGCGATTTCAGGTCCTCCAAAACCGCAGAGGCCTTGTCGCGTATAGGCTTGTCGGAGTCCTTTTCGTGAGCCTCGATAAACTTCTTAGCACGAAGCGTGATGATGTCTTCGACGTCAGGCATCGGTAGTGTTTCCTGCTGGTCAGAAGATGAGGAAGAGTCTGACTCGTCATCCTCGTCCCGGTTCTGACTGCTTTCGTTTCGATCACCGTCCGGATCCATGTCCTCTCCATCATCAGACTGCATTTCCACGTCCACGCCTTCGCTCGGTTGGGCGGCTTCTCCTCCAGCGTCCTGTTCTGCAGAGGAGACAGTGCTGGCACCTGAATCAGCTGCCACCTCAACCTCTGGTGTCGACTTTGAATCCTTAGGCTTAGTGTCCAAAGCCTTACAAGGCCGATTTGCCAGTTGTGAAATCTCGGAAATGACGCCTTCGCGATAGAATTGATATCGGTAGATGGGCTCTAATCGCTTGAGTAGTAGTTCAGCAGCCTGTAACGCATACGTGACTAAGGATGGGTGATCTTGCTGGGTAAAGATCGATGCCAGATGCGAGGCATATGGGACCGGCCGTAGGGCTTCCTCTAGGATGTCGGTGTCCAGATTTGACAACATCTTCAGATGGGCGGTCAGCACTTTCTGTCGAACACTGAGATTGACAGTACTCGAGTAAGCATCTGTCAGAGTCGGCAGAAGGATTACAGCGAAGCGCTTAACTTCTGCCTTGCAATCCTCCAACAGCTCAACACGCTTCTCGTTCGTGGACTTTTTATTTGTTGAGGAGAGCGGAAGAAGATCTTCGCCTGGGTAGCCGGCATCGAAGAGATCGTCAAGGTACAGTAGGCCATCGGTCGGGACATCGGGCAGCAGCTCGCAGATGACATTTAACGTCTCAAACACCTGATCCTTGGGCCGATGAATCAGAGCTTGCATAATGACTACAGAGTCGATTTTGGCTGCGACGTCCTCAGTACCGCTAGGAGGCGAAACACCTGTGAGAATCTGATACAGAGTATCCACCACGTTCATTTTCAGAAGCTCGGCTGATAGACGTGGGCTTGCCTTGGCTGTGTAAGCAAGAACCTGTAGGAACATGGTGTGAATGCTGGGTCCAATGAGATTTGTGCTGCCTGGGAGGAGAAGTCGCAGGATGGCCTTGAGAAGACCTGGGCTGACCAGCTCCTCCAGCTTGTTCTCCTGCTGTCTGAAGCTCTGAACGATCCTTGACACACAGATGCAGCCTTGCTCCACGACTTTTTGATCGTTGTTGTTCAGGATGTTTTCGAGGATAGGCATGACATCGCGCACGACTGGGAAGGAGTCTCCCGGGATGTTGCGACAGCAGTTGGCGGCAGTTGTGACGGCTACCCGCTGTGTGCTGGTGGCGAAGAAATCGAGGAATGTCAGACACGCTGTGAGACCGCCTTCCCGTACGATGACACCCGGAAATTCCACAGAGATCTTCTCCAAGGTACTCAAACATTGCTCAGCCAGATCGATAAAGTTAATCTCGAGCAGCTTGGAGCAGAGGACAGGCACGGCGCCACCGTAAACGACGTTGGCGGTCGCTTGAGGCAGGGCTTCCATCAGGTTGGCCAAGCATCGGCAGGCGAGCAGCATGAGCTCCGGGTTCTCTTCCATCGTGAACTCGTTGGGCTGCATGAGTTTGACCAGTTCCTTGACGTAGGCATCGGGGGAGAAGTGGCCTGCCAGGTTGTCTTCGGTAGAGATGAGGAGCACTTCGGACAGCTCTTGCAGGGCAATCAGCTGTATGGACATGTCTGGCGACCGTAGTTGGTCCAGGATGCCCCGCAGGCGCTGTGTAGTGCCGGCCATCATACCGGTGAGCTGCCTCAGCGCAGAGAGGCTGTGTGAGTTACGTCCAAGGAAGCCGCTGGTGAAGGGATCGTCGTCGTCATCATCATCGTCGTCGTCGTCGTTATCGTCGTTGTCGTCATCGTCATCGTAGCGCTCTCCGTGATCGTCGCCGTTCTCGTCATCGCTGGTGTGGTCCTCGCCAGGCTGGCGCGTCTCCTCATCGGCGTCGTTGATGGGTGCATCGTCCATGTTTGTATCGTCTTGGGCCTTGTTCGATTTTCGCGAGCTTCGGCGGGATGTGGAAGGAGTATCGGCGTCGGGTGCGGCGTTGTCGGATTTGGTGTTGCGGCCACCCTTGGTTCGTTTGGGGGGTTGCGGCGTCGACTTCTCATCGATGGGATCTGAGGGGGGGCTGTCTTTGGTCAGCGCGCGTGCTCTCGTGTTGGGGCGATTGGCACAGACCCAGATGAAGACATGGCTGCTTTGCCTATGGCTGCTTTGCCTTTGGCTTTCTTGGCCTTGGTTGCAGGTGGAGCGGGCGGGTCTTGAGCGTCGACTTTGCTCCGCTTGTTACGAGCACCACGTTTCGGTGTTGGGTGTGAGTTGTCTGGCTGCTCTGGACTGGGGTCCTGCGCCGAGATCTTCCTCTTGCGAGATGCTGCTGGGGCGGGCGGCGGGAGGGCTGGGGGAGCGGGAGCGGGAGGGGGGGCGGCGGGCGGCGAGTTGTCGTTGGTGCTGGCGGATTGGCGCCTTTGCGAGCGAGTGACTCTGGACGACATGAGATTCTGACTACAGGCTTGTGAAATCGAGATACGCGCAGACTGTGGCCCCGGTGGGTGCAGCACTTCTGTATCGGCAACGCAAAGTGAGACTTGGTTGAGAAGCGCAGCAGTTGATGGTGATGAACTGGGGGAGTGGAGCAAAACTGCAGCGGCCAAGCGGCGAGTGGGAAAGGTATTTACCTTTGACGAGGTCCTCTGGAGGCCATCAAGGACGCGCCATTAGGCGTGTGGTCAAGCGAGTGCGGGAGGTGCAAACACAAGGGAAGCGGTAGCGGCGGTGAGCGTGGCGGGTGCTTTCAGGCCGAGCAAACGAGTGTGTTGCTCTGGACGTGTGATGGGCAATAGAAAGAGATGGTAATACTGTAGTGACGCTGGCCAACGCTCGACGTCCATGTCCGCCTGCATGCCAGCTGGGGCTAATTACGTGACCTGACTAGCGGCTTTGTGGTTATCGATAGAGGATTCCCCTGGCCACCATGGCAGTACCAACGCGGAGGCATTGCTGGCGTCGTGCTTTCTCAGACACAAAATGCGCTGCCGCACCGCACTCGAGCCTACCTCCTCCTACCTGGCCACCATGGCCGTCTTCTGTCTTGGGATGGATGAAAGCATTGCGGCCGAAGCAGCTCACCTCCAAAGGAAGCAGTGCGCACGTCACTGCTGGGTGTGCTGTGGCCCTCCCTCATGTCAACGTGCAGCATGGTTTCAAAAGGACCAGCTTGAGTTACCCTGTGGTTACATGAGCCTACACTACCTCCCTACCTCCCTACCTCCCTACCTCCCTACCTCCCTACCTCCCTCCCTCCGATTTCGCCGCCACGGTCCCTTGGTGAGTAATCAGCCATCTCGAGCCACCTCTAGCGCACAGAATCACAGGGCAGGCTCAGGCCCAGCTCAGCGCTCCAAGACGAGCAAGCCTGTCCGCTCTGGGGCCAAACACGCTGATTGTTCAGCACATGCAGCCTGCGGCCCAAGAAGCCTCGTGCGAAAACACAGGCGGGTGGGTGCCTGTGGGGTCGGGGAAATGCCGACACGCCCACGTGAACCGCCCACTTCGCCCCGAGCAGTTTGCAGACTTGGCTCGCCATCTGATCTGGCGAATGTTGGGATGCAAAAGGCGTTTCGTATGCGGGCGCCACACAAAGTTTGCGCCTCAGAAGGGCTAGGGCGCCCGACTTGTGGCACGCAAAAAAGAGGTTCCAGTGTCTCGACGGCCGCCCACAAGTAAACGTAAAATGGTACAAGATGCCACGGGCCGCGTCTCCCTGTGCACCTGTTTCCCTCCATCCGCCCCAGACGCATCCCACTCTCACAGTCTCGCCTAGCCCGCTTTGCTGCACCCGCTGCCTGAAAATACTGCCTAGTCTCGTAGTATTCTCCCGCTGACCCTGTTTATCGCGGTATTCGTAAGCCTTTCACTCATAAATGCTGCCCTTCCCCCGGCAACTGACCTTGCCTTTTAGACTCTTTAGACTCTTTAGACTCTTTAGACTCTTTAGACTCGTCACCCGCGACCGACCTGTTGCCGCAACCCCACCCCGCCGTTACCTCTGCAGTCCATCACTACATAGCCGACCCCTCACCCCTCCAGAGCTACCCCTCGCTATCCGCCCGCGCCTCGCTCCTGGAAAACTCGCCGTCGCGACCATGTCATCGACAGATAACCGCGACATCCTGCTCGACGCCGGCCTGCCCAACGTCGAAGCCATGTCGCTCGACAATTACACATTCCCCAAGCAAAGATTGAAGAAGACGCTCTCAAACCCCAAGAAACAGCCCCTCGTGCTGGTATCGTGCGGTTCCTTCTCCCCGCCAACAAACCTACATCTGCGCATGTTTGAAGAGGCTGCCGACTACTGCGAGTTTGAGACCGAGTACGAGGTCGTGGGCGGCTTCTTTAGCCCTGTCGGCGATGCATACAAAAAAGCTGGACTGGCCTCGGCACAGCACAGGATCAACATGACGAGGATCGCTGTACAAGACAGCTCGACTTGGATTGGTGTTGATCCGTGGGAGCCGCTGCACAAGGAGTATCTCCCAACTGTCAAGGTGCTCGACCACTTTGACTACGAACTCAACGACGTCATGGGAGGTATTGAGACCGAAAACGGCGAGAAGCGACGCATCCACGTGGCCCTGCTCGCAGGCGCCGACCTGATCCAAACCATGAGCACACCTGGCCTCTGGGCTAGCGAGGATCTGAGCAGGATCTTGGGTCACTATGGCGCCTTCATTCTCGAGCGCAGCGGCACTGATATCGGTATCTTCTATCCACCCTGCTGCGTTGCAACCGCTAACATGATACAGACGACGCCCTCGTACAGCTTCAACAGTGGAGGGAGAACATCCGCGTCATCCCACAACTCATCCAAAACGACGTCTCCTCCACCAAGATCCGCCTCTTCCGCAAGCGGGGTAAGAGCATCCGCTACTACATCCCCGACAAAGTTGTCGATTACATCTATGAACACGGCCTCTACAGCGACGACGAGAAGAAGACAGCCGATAAGGGCAAGGAGACAGCATCTGACGAGCATGTTGGGTCCTCACCGAGCGTTTCCGCTTCCTGAACAGCCTCGACTACAAATCTGCAACAATCTCTTCGCATATCGAAAATTGCATGTACCACCACCCACTTCTGACAGGACTGTCACGCCGCGTGGTGCGACCGACGGCCAGTTTGTAATTACACTTGGGTGACAAACTGAACTGGCACTGTAGACGTGGTACTCTCATTATACCCTCACCATCACTCAAAGACCGGCTTATTAGAGAGGCATGGGTAGGCCTTCACAGGCTTGATTGGCTGAAATTAGAAAAGTGTAGGATGAACCCCTACAACCCACGGCGCATTGCTATTTTTGTTATTTTTTTCTTCTATTTTCATTACGATACCACACACATATTTAACAATGCATAATGATGATTTTCACGACTTGTAGCAATTACACGAAGCGTGGAGGTTTATTCGCCAGCTCGTCAATTATCAGATGGGTAGTCATGTCATTCGCAGAGAAGCGCAGATCTTCCCTACCGATGCCGTTGCAAATCTCGGATGCAGGGTCTTGCCGGCTTTCGCCCAGATGTAGCAATCTGGGTATGACGTTATGGCATTCTTCAGGAATTGCTATGCGACGTGCTACGTACCCTTGTTTTGAACAAAGTATTTTGCAGTTTGCTTGTGTCTGTGACATAGCCACAGAGGCATACGCAGCCTTTCTGTTACCAAGTTGAGAACATCATCTCCCCGTGATACCCGCCTTGTCAAATAGTATTCACTTTATAACAAGGCCGACTCTGCGTCTTGTGTCCAAGTTTGTTGCACTCCCAACATGGCCATCCCAGCGGCTTGTGGCGCGCCCAGCGCTCGGCCACGTCGGGCAGGGACATCAACACCTTATCACCACAGCAACGACACCAACATCCCAGCAAGCCCAACCTCGTGCATGTGCCCAGCCGCCGATTATACCTATTCGCTACCGATATTCACATGCGCCCAAGTGCCAGCGGAGGAGACAACTGATAGTGTTTTTATTACTTTTGCGCTTTTTTTTTCAGGCGTCTTTTGAGGTGCATTGCAGCCCCACGTTTCTACACCGCGCTTTCGTTACATTCCTTAGGACCTATATCCACCACGACCACCATTCTTTCCAATGAGCGACCGCGAGCGTGACCCGTCACGCAGACGACCACAGGGCGACGAAAGAAGACGACGCAGAGAATCCCATGGCGACGTGGATCCCGGACGACGACGACGACGGAGAGAATCCCGCGGTGAACACACGGTTTACGACCACGAGGGGAGACGGAGAAAGGGACACAGAGCGACAGACTCTTCAGGTGACCTGCTTCCGAAGCCACAACGGCGGTCAAGACAGCAAAGCGACACAGAGCAGGAATCCCCGGCCCCACGCAAAGCACGCGGATCGCGGCGCAATTCTACAACAGACGGGAGTGGACGAGGAAGTCGAGGCTCGGCCCCCCTCAGTCTTGATGCAATAGCGAAGCTCGACAAGACTAACGCGAAAAAGGCTGGAGGCTGGGGAGCTTACGATTACGACGATGAATACCTGAAGGAGGTCAGGAAGAAAGAGAAAAAATTGGAGAAGGAGAGGATAAAGGGTGAGCGAGCAAAGAAGAGGAAGGAGCAACAAGAGGAGGAGACTAGACGACGTGCTGCAGAGAGCGATGCCGCCTTGCTGGAGGAGAAGGCTAGAAAACGGCGGGAAGAAAGACGCAAGGTTGCTGCGTTGAAGCAAAGTCAGACTGACGATGAGCTCGAGAGGAAGAAGAGCACGTACACAGAAGATGAGCGGGAGGAACGAAGACGTAGACACGAGTCCAAGTACACACCGTCGGAAGCCAAGGAGCGAAGAGAACGGAGACGACAAGAGAAGCAACACCGCACAGAGCAGAAGAAGCGGCGCGTCATCAGTGGACCCTTGGCTGAAGAGGGTGGCATTGACGACGATTCCGAATATCGATACATGATGGAGAAGCGCGGGGGTGCGGGCAGTGGTTCACCAACAGTATATACGGAAGAGGAGCTGGCACGAAAGAAGAAGAAAAAGCGCATTATATTCGGCATAGTCTGCGTCGTCATACTCCTAGCTATCATCATACCCGTAGCTGTGGTGCACTCGAGCAGAAGCAGTGACGACGAGAGCTCAGGGAGCGGCGGATCCGCTGCCGCCTCGTCAGGGCCCAACAACGACAATCTAGCCGGTAAAGACCGAAACAGCGTACCAGAAGCAGATCGAGGTGGCATACTGGACCCCTGGGCATGGTACGATACTGATGACTTTAATGTCACCTACACCAACGAACTCGTCGGAGGCCTCCCCGTTATCGGTCTCAATTCCACTTGGGACGATGATGTCCAAGCAAATCCCTCCGTTCCAAAACTCTCAGACCCGTTTGAATACGGCAAGACACCTATTCGTGGTGTAAATGTCGGCGGCTGGCTCAACCTCGAACCATTCATTACGCCTTCTTACTTCTCTCAGTATGGGTCCAAAGACAATGTTGTGGACGAATGGACGTTTCTGGCCAAGCTTGGACCTGCAAAGGCCAAGGACACGTTGGAAAAGCACTACTCCACATTCATTAACAAGCAGACTTTTGCTGAGATTAGGGATGCTGGTATGGACCATGTTCGCTTCCCGTTCGGATACTGGATAGTACAAACCTATGACGATGATGTTTACGTACCTCAAGTAGCATGGCGTTACCTTCTGCGTGGAATCGAGTACTGTCGTCAAAACGGACTCCGCGTCAATCTCGATCTGCATGGCGCACCAGGCAGTCAAAATGGCTGGAATCATTCTGGTCGCCAAGGCCAAATCAACTGGTTGAACGGCACAGACGGTGACAAGAACGGCCAACGCACGCTCGACGTCCACCACAAGCTCTCTGTTTTCTTCGCTCAGGATCGGTACAAGAACCTAGTGACCATGTACAGCCTCGTCAACGAGCCCCGCAACGTCGAACTCGACACGGACAAGGTCGTCGCCTGGACACAGAAAGCCATTGATCAAATCCGCGCCGATGGCATCAAAGGTATCATCGTCTTTGGCGACGGCTTCATGGGTCTGGACAACTGGCAAGGCAAACTCCAAGGCAACGAGAATCTCCTCCTCGACGTGCATCAATACGTCATCTTCAACACAGACCAGATCAAGCTCAAACACCGCGAAAAGCTGAACTTTGCCTGCGAAGCCTGGACCCAACAAAGCAAGCGCTCCATGAACAAGAAGACGGGTTTCGGTCCAACCATGTGCGGAGAGTGGTCCCAAGCAGACACAGACTGCACTCAATATATCAACAACGTCAACACCGGATCCCGCTGGGAAGGCACTCTCCAATCAACCGACAAGACCGGCGCAGTCCTCGCCCCCCAATGTCCCCTAGAATCTTCCCAGTGCTCCTGCGACCAGGCCAACGCCGACCCCAGTACCTACTCTGACGAATACAAGAAATGGCTCTATCAATTTGCTATTGGTCAGATGGATGCGTTTGAAGCTGGTTGGGGCTGGTTTTACTGGACGTGGGAGACGGAGAAGAGCACGCAGTGGAGCTATAGAAGAGGGCGCGAGGCGGGCATTTTGCCGGACAAGGCCTACGAGAGGGATTGGAAATGTCCTGGGGGTGGGATTGAGAACCTGGACCAGTTTGAGGGGTTGGCGGAGAACTATAGGAGGATGTAGACGGAAAGAAAGAAAGGAGAGGGAATGTTGTATACGAAGATTATGTTGTGCTGCTGAGGCTTCGGCCCGCTTTTATTTTCGTTTTTTTCGTAAACGGTAATGAGGGTATGCGTTTCGTTCGGTCGGTTATGAAGCATGATTGTGGTTGGTGGTTGTTGTACGCAATGCATTTCCCGGCGTTGATCACAGTGTTCAATTCGGTACATATATCTTGGCGTATATCTTCATTATCGGATTGAATTCATTGCTATACACACCTATTCGATTGAGTGATCAAAAGCTAAAGCCATGTATCTTATACATCCAAGAAGCCCAAGACATGATGCTAATCAGCGGAATATATTCCTTCCTAAGGGGCGATCGCTTCGACATCCAAAACGTCGTCAGCTTTCTAGTGAACGTTTAAATGTTCCGAGGTAGCCGCTGAATCAACCAAGCTGACACTTCGATCCACAGTCTCTCGTGAATACGAACATAGGGCCCTCCCCCCCCCGGATCTCACCTTACCCACCATAATCCGAGCTTTTATTCTTTCTTGGAAGGCCACCATCCACACTTACGGCTTAATACCGCCGACTGAAAGGCCTGCTCCCATCCTAACACGTCTTCACAATTCCTTTGTTGCGAACCATTGAATTGTCCATTGCTCGGGTGTTGACTGGCAAGAGTCAAAGATTCAACATGCTAGACACGGTGCTCACTCCGCCACGTCATGCTCCCGCACGTATATTGCGATGGGCAGGAGGCATTGCGCAAATTGCCGTTTCAAAGCGGGCCGGACGGTGCCATTATGGACGTATTATCCCAGGGAAGACCATGAACAGTCAGCCGAGCGGTTTCGAAGAGGCGGGGCTGCGTGGGTAGGGATCGTAGTTCGGTGAGGGGTGTGTGTGTGTATGTGTATGTGTGTGTGTGTGTGTGTGTGTTTATATCGTGTCGTGTGCTGCGACTTGCTTTCGTTCTTTGAAACTCCATTATTTCCGCCCTTTTCTTTTCTAATCAATTCCAACCAGTATCGCGACGCATTAAACACAACCCCGCTTCTCATACCTACCTACCGCATATCTATCATGCCTCCCCTCATGCCTGGCCACCGAAACAGCCTTCGAAACTCCTTCTTCAAAAATGATGCCGAAAAACGTGGTTTCATTATCGTCATTGTCCTATGCGTTCTAGCCACCGCAGGCATGTTCTGCCTCATCATGAGTTTAGTCATGTGCAAGAATAAACGTGATCGACGGAAGAGAGCGGAGAAATTGAACGATGAGATATGTTTACCTGGGGCGGAGGGAGAGTATCGAAAAGTGGAGGATCAGGAAGAGGGGGGTAATGGCGAGGTTTGGAGTGTAGAGATGGATGATAGACGGCCGACGGCGTATAAGGACGTGCAGTATGCACAGGTATGTGGAGCTCGAAGAGGAGGGAATGGAAGGTTCAGGCTAATGCAAGTGATAGGTTGATGTTGATGTAACGCATCCGGAGAGTTCTCACAGATAACTTTTTTTTATTTTACGTTTTACTCGAAATGAGACGCCAATAGTCAATGCGGTATCTGCTTAGCTTGTTAGCAAGCAAGTGTAAAACAGTTCCCGACACCGGACCTACAGAGTCCTATTCGCCATGAATCACGACCACACGAACCGGGATAACTAGGTATCCCACTACCTCATCGGCGCTCAACACTGCCGCTGACCAGTGGACAAGCTGCCTAAATCTAGAAACGATCTCTACGCGCACATTCCCTAGCACCCTTCCCAATTATGCCTCCGCGCCAGAAAATCGAAGAAGCATTCGAAGAGATGATGCGCACACACCCCTTCACTGCGGAGCAACAGAAGAATCTCGACGACCTAAAAGCGCAGCTAGAAAAGGCGTCTAAACTGAAGAGAACAGACGAATGGAAAAATCAAGACATGTACAGCAAACCTAAACAAGCAAAGAGAGCGACCAGAACAACACCGACCCCCTTCTACACAACAACGTCGCGAACCACGAAAAAAGCTTACTTAACCAACCCCCCAACCCTTCCGTTAGAACCCCTCCCTCCTCGCTCTTTCCCCCGCAATCGCGACCATTGCCCCGCCCCGAACCTACAGAACTCGTGTCCTCAACCCCAACTACAGAAACGTCCATCGAGTGGTCTACCCCCCCTTCCACCCAATATCTACACCATCACCCAAACAACCTTTACATCCTACTCCACCCCCACGCACCCTCTGTCTCTGCACTTCGCTCACCGCTGCGAAGACTTTCTTATCCCATTTCGCCGACGAAATGGCTGCTAGGCCTGTGTTCTATGTTCCCGAGGGGGCGAAGCGCGCGTTGAGGACGTACTGCGTTATCCGCAAGTACGGGGGTGAGGAGAAGGGTGAACTTGGCTTCGAGGCGCGGGTTGAGGAGAGAGAGAGGAGGCGGTTGTTGGTGTTAAGGTCAAGGAGGAGGAAGGGGAGCTGTGGCAGGGGAAGATGGGTGATGGGAAGATTTTTGGAGAGGGGTTTAGCGAGGTTACGGTGAAGAGTGTCAAAGGGGGTTAGAGAGGTGAGAATAACGATGCTGTGTCGCTATGGTGGATGGGATGTGTTTTGGCAGGCGCTGATGGGAAGATATTGCTGAGAACACGGGAAGAAGTTGGGGGGATGCTTTGGAGATGACAGAACCAGGATTTCCAGAGCGGTATATGAAAGACGGGGACTGTGGAACATGGACGAAATTGAATGGAAGTCTCGTGCCAATCATCATAGCATGCATTTCCCTATCCTCTCGTGTAACACGAAAGCTCTTTAACACTATATCCTGATATCCACATTGCACTCAATGTCTTCTTGTCTTACTTCTACATTCTCATGTTACAACACACGTCAACGCCTCTACTGCCCATCCCTCTCAACAAGCATCTCTTCAACATGCTTATTCAACCAATATCTCCCCAGCACCTCCCTACTCATATCCTTCGCCCCTTTGATCTCCCCCACACACTCCCCCGTCTTACACAAACAATCAAAAGGCTGGGCCATACTCCACTCTGTACTCGGATAAAAGAACGTGAGCTCGTCGCCCTCCTTCAGCCCCTCTCCATCACCAGACACCCTCACTTCCCAACGCTGCATATCAAACACTAAGCTGGGCTTGCAGCTGTGGTTTACATAGACGAGGTCGCAGTTTAATTCGATGTGGAGGTCGCGCGAGGCTTGAACAGAGGAGTAGGCTACGGTGGCTGGTGTCGGGTTTGTGATGCGGGCAAAGACTGCGCCGGGTGGGAGGTTCACGAGAGAGATGGAGCGTGACGTGAAGGAGCCTGGGTTGTGCTCTATGCGGAGCAGACGAGAAAGGTCAGGTTGGACCCAAGCGGGGATTTGCGAGGTAGCCGTTGAAGAAGATGTTTTGACGGGTTTGATGCATGCTTTTCCGTTTGTGGGGGGTGTTGAGGTGGGAGGAGGGGTCGAGGTTACGGCTGCTGGAGACATGGCGGACGATGGGAATTCGAGGTCTAGGGCAATGGATCTACGTGTATGAGAGGAGAATCTTAGGTCGATTTACTTTGCCAGATAGTCCATCAAAGGAGTATAGCTGGTCTTTAGTACTGCTTTCCCTCGAAAGCAAACAACTCGGGCCATGGCGCTCAACTACACGCTTTCAGGCATACTAGGGCCCACATGAAGCTGCAGTCTCTGCCTTCGTATGGGAATACCACGGCTTGTTCCACTATCGTTCCACGTGGTTCCATGTTGCCGAAGGGGCCTGTTGTTTCTATCCAAGCCTGCTTTCGCGGACGAAGATCCGAGGTACCTAGGTACATGTGTCCAGATGCACGTGGGGTAGATTCTTCCGTGTTTTCATTGTATAATAGCTTACGCGCGGTCATTCCAATTCAAAGCGGTATAGTGAGGATCAAGCGGGCTGGGATCTGGTGTATCGGCCGTTGGTGGGGAGCTGCTAGTGGCGTGGGTTGTGTAAAAGTTCCCAGGTTCTCCGGTTCTGCAGATAGCCTCGGCAGTGAAAAAGAGCGCTAAGCCCGAGATATCCTAGGGTCTTTCTCCAGCACTAGATCTGAGATGGTGTTCCACACGGGTCGTCGGCATGGAACGTCGGCGGCCTTGAGGATTCGCATTTAGTAACGAACATTGGTTCGTGTAATGATGGTTTTTTAGTTCCCTACATAGGTCTTCATCATCCTCGAATACCTTTTTCACGCTAAACCCACCTATTTCCCATACGTCTGCTCAACCGGCACAGCGCCGTTCTTATCCATCTCGGCGCCCGTCGCGTCTACTCTCCTCCAAGCCTATCTTACTCGTGTCATATCCATTGGCCGTGAGATACCCTCTGAACTTGGCATCCTCCTGGTCGATTGTGTCCTGGCCGATCTGCGGAAGCAGCAACACCAAACCAGCAGCTACAAAGGCAAGAGTAGAGGCCACGAAGAAGGGGTTGCGGCCCGCAGCTACTTCATCGTCGCCTGCAGCTTTCTGTAGTGCATCGAGAGCATAGGAGCCGGCGAACGCACCGATTTTGCCTACGGCTGCTGCGATGCCGTAGTATTGGCCCCTGTCCAGGTCTTAGAGATCGAAAAGATGCAGAGGAAATAAGGGGACATACCGTATACCAGTCGCACAGGTCTTCGAAGCAACCAAACCGATATTATCACCGGGACCAAACTCGCCTAGTGCAAGGAAGATACCGTACACTACAACGAACCCAGCGACGTTCTCAGGTTTGTTCAACCAAGGATAGCACCCAGCCATGATGAATCCGATGATACCTTGCAACGTCACGCCGATGAACAGCGTCTTCTTAGGGCCCATGGAAGGTAGATCCGCAACGAAAGCGCCCGCGAGACAACCGGGCATGTAGAAGAAGTTGATGAGTATGTTCCACGCCAGGCTCTTCCACAGCGGCGCCAACTCACCTAGTAGATTGGCCAAAATAGACGTCGCGTAGATTCCGAAGGAGTACGCGCTGAAGTCATAGATGAACCATATGATACTGACAATACTGAGCCGGAACCAGTAGTACTTGATAATGAGCAGCCATGGTGTTTTCGCTTTGGCTAGAGACTCCCGCTTGAATGCCTCAGGCTCTTGTAGCTTCAATCGAAGATAGAGTAGCGAGAGAGGCGGGATGATGCCGATACCAAGGCAAATACGCCAGGCGGCGCGTAAATGGTTCTCCCCTGTAGCAAGAACGACGATAGTAGCGACGATGGCGCTAATGAAGAAGGCCAGATCAATCTGCACGTTGGTAAAGAGGATGAACCATTTGTTCCGTGTGCCTTGCTTAAGTTCGCCAGTAGATTCTGCACAGCCGACGCTGCCCGCTGGGTACTCTCCGCCAATACCTATCGCAAGTCAGCAAATTCATTCAACGCAAACAATCCTTATTTTCTACAGGAGCATGTACCTATACCGAGGAAGAACCGATATACAACGAGCGCCGTCAGTAATCCGCTCGGACTTCCGCCCGCCCCATAGGATATCGTACCCAAGATGGCGAAAATTATGATGATGATTGTTGAAGCAAAAAGCGACCATTTCCTCGAAAAATGATCGGATGTGTACCCGAAGAACAGCATTCCCACGACTGTGCCTGCGAAGGTTATACTCGCGACGTTTGCTTGGGCGGAAGATTTTGCATAAGAGTCTGGGTAGATGGTCTTGAGCATCGTGTTAACCGGTCCAATAATCTAGCACATTTTCTGCATCAGCAATTCTATCCTCACGGTTCCGATATCAACTCGTATGTAATGGTGGTGCTTTAGGATATGAATTTTTGTTGCGTTGGGAGATGTCTTGTTGCCGCTTCTTGGGTCGATTTCTGCGTACATTATTAAGGTAGCCATCACTGAATAGACCAGCTCCGCAGGCAATGACTGGCCACAGTCTTTCCCATCTTCCTTTTTCTATCTTTGCGATACTGGCACTACGTTCGATGTCGCCTTTCTCGCCAGTCGCACTGTAAAAGCGTGATTGGATCTCCGTAGTGGAGGCCATTGTAATATCGCGTGCGGCCTTATCAGGGTACGATTAAGCAGGGCTGCGCGTCACGATCTTCCAGCGCAGTGAAATGGTAAGAACTTCGTAGCGAGAGCAGATAAGCTTCGTAAACGGACCGCTCAAGCTTTAACAGTTCCAAGATTTACACCGAAGCAAGATCTTGCTCGCTGCCAAAGCACGGCGTTTGTGCCACCCACCACAAAAGACCTCGTGATCACCTTGCTTGGAGCCGTATCTGGTTTGGTGCAGGCCTGAAGAGTCACTGGACCATTCACAACATGCGAAAGCTTTCTCTAATATCCGCGGCCTATGATCCAGAGACGCACAAGCTGTCACCCGATATATTAGGTATATAATTTCCGCCAGAAATACCAAACCAAAGGAGCCGTTCGGACTACAAATTCATTGATAGTTGCGCGGCCTTCGCGCTCGATGGTCGTGGCTCTCGGGATTATGGTCTACAACCGCTCCTAGAAGTACGATTAGTGGTTGCTGCTGGAAATTTTCCTGAGCATGCCATGAGCGGCGAGAGTTGTGTCCAGTTTCAAGCTTTGCCATGCTTTGTCTACGACGACCGAAGCATCAGCGCGTCGCCTGAAGAGGTTAGCAGTACCAACGCCGCTGACGGCACACGGAGCTTACCCTGCAGTTGCTATGCTGATTTAGTTCTGGAGATAAGAGTACCAAAGGCGCAGACAAGACTGTACGTCAACGGAGCCATGGCCTCATGTACTCTTTTTAGTCTCATTCATGTAGGTTGGCTATCACGAAATGAACAGCGAGCACTTGGCACCTGGATGACGACTCTCAGATCGAGCTGATAGCGTCGGTGCTCATGCAAGTGGGGAGCGGGAAGACAGGAGAAAACACGAACAACAGCACCGCGCGCGATTGTGTTGAAATCAAGTTACGGCATCTCCGCGGGGGAACCACCGGTGATTGGATCAGTAAACTTTCTACTCCGCTCTGCAATCATTTCGGACCGATGACTGTGGTTGCGGGCCGAGAAGCCTTGGAATCGTGTACCAAGACCGAAGGATCCATTGGAGAAAGTGGAACCAATGCCCACACCATGATTGTGTTGATTGGATGACTACATTACTACATACTCATCTATGTATGTGCTGCACAAGAAAAGACATGTTGCATATTGCATTGCTGCAGGGTATCACGCGAAAGACATTGGCAAAGACATGTACTCAAACCCCTCCCCTCCAAGCAAGATGTCTTTACTTCTTATCAGACGTCTTGATGTGTGCCAAAGGAATCGATGTTTTTTGAACCGTGGTCGTCACCTGTCCTCGTAAATTGGCCCTGTCCATCTCCATGAACCAGTCGTTGCCCTCGCTCTGTGTCAGGCTTTTTGAACTCTGGCTTTCGTTGCCCGGGATGCGGTACAGATGTCGTGATGATTCTTGACTGGGACGGCCGGCGAGATCTGTGCCCATCGTTCGGCTTATAGATGAGGCAGTGCTTGGGTTTCGACCTCCATAGCCCATATTCGGACTACCTGAGGAAGCACTGCTTGGCTTGTGATGATGGTTTGTTGTGGATGGCTTTTCGCCCGACTTCCGAGATATGTGATCAGATATCGTTGTGACAACGCCCATCTTGCTGTCTCTACCTGATGACGCCATCTTTCGGTCGCTGAGGCTAGTGCCGGCGTTGGAGTTAAAGCTGTCATTTCTTGTGATGTGTTCAACATGTATCTGTACTTCACTGACAACGAAAATCTTGTTGGATGCCAGTGTTACTATGACAGGCCAGAAGATGGGTATGGAAGCGGTGATGATGGCAAAATTGACTTCGAGAACGGCGAAGATGTACACGATGGGATTCTGAAAAGACATGTCAAGGACCGGTTCGGTACCAGCCTTATTGATAGACATGGCGATCATGCGGCCGATAGCCACGATGATGACTCTGGTATATTATCAGTACGATGTCCTTCTGTAGGCACATCGGTCACTTACACACAGCCTAAGCTGAACAAACCGATCAAGCCTGCTCTGCTTTTACCCGCAATCCTTAATGTGGTTACAAAAGGAACAGGTACAAGAAGTACTAGGATGTCTAGTAAGCAGTTACTGACAGCATGTCCTAAAAACATGTGGAAGAATTCGTGAGGCCTTTTACTGCCCCACCCAATGCAAGTGCCCTGCATTAATGGCTTCCAGCTCTTGGCGATTGGATTGCAGGGGAAAAGTGCGAGAAAGAAGAAAGTCAGCCCCCACAGTGAGCATATGACAATCATGGTCCAGATAATGCGTCGTGCGAGGCGATGTTTGGCGGTAGTCGTTGAGGGTGCAGCTTCGGCAAAGAGACGAAGGTACTGTATGAGTATGGAAAGCTTGATCAGTGCTGTACTTGCGGTATAGGCAATATTTGTCGAATACACGTGCTGTAGCCAGTGTTAGCCTAAGTCCCGACCACCGCGTAGAGGTAAACACAGTACCTTGAAATATGCGGTTATATGTTCGGCATCGAGTGTCCACAGGTGTAAACCGAGGCCATCCTCTGGCACTGTAAATGATTAGTCGAAAGTTTCCGTTGGTAGAATGTCGATAGGCATACTCAGGCAGACCAGAATGTCTCCAATGAAACTTGCAACGGTTGCAAGGATAACAAAGAAGTCATCCCAACCCAACAGACGATCTTTGATACGAAACCATAATCGTACACTCAATGTCAAGATGGCGAGTGCCTGATATATTCAGTAAAAGGACGTCTGGTATGTATGATTGCTCGACCATCGCACGTACCAAAAAGGCAATTGTGACGCCGAGAATTGTTGCAGGTTGATTGATGTTTGGTAAGTTCGTATTGTCTGGGTGTTGTTTTGGATCTTGTAAAAGAGCAGTGTCGGTGCTCATGGTTGCGCGCTCAAAAGAGAACATGTTATGGTATAGGCAGAACGGATTTCGTGTCTGTTGGCGGATCCGGATCGATGTGAAGGCAGTGTAGCTAGTTGCAATAGAACTCCATTACATGGTCCTGCCAACGTTATCGAAAGATTGAAGTTGGAACAGCAAGAGACAGGGCTACAATAAACCCGAAATCGTAGTCGAAAACGAGGCTGCCTCAGATGAGGAGGTGCAGCGGTCTAATACGTTGAACGGTGGGTCTCTCTTGCGGAACGTCCAAGTCATGACATGCGTGCGTTGCCCTCCCTACGATACAAGGTGCAACCCCTGCTGTCCAGCATGGAGGATCAAAAACGGGGTCGTGCAACTAGCGGCAGGTAAGCCTGTACACGTCCGAGCCCCTGCTGTGATAGGTGTGATGGGTTGCTGCGTAAGGGCTACTCGTACTCGGTCCTTATGAGATATTGGTACTGGCGTCTCTGACAACGCCTCTTTCAAAGTTGACTGTATTGGACTAAGATGGTAACCTATCATTTACACAGTTAACTACAAACTACAACGCGGGGGCGCCACAGCCATCCACACTAAGGGGGGGAAGCAAGTCATGAGGGCTGTTCGATCGCTGGTCGTTCACCTGTGTTCCAGCTGAATAGAATGAGGAACAGGTCGACGAGAGAACGTGGTGTGGTGGCAAACGGACAGTCTGCCGACTGTTGAGTTTGATTGGTACCCCGCAAAACAGCTTTGCATCGTGTACGGCTGAAACAATATAGCCCAGAACTTTGTTCCTTAGGTTTGCTTTGGATGCTCGATATGCGCACATTTTCTTGATTATTCTTGCTTTTTCTCCATCTAGCCTTGCTCTGCTCCCGCAACAGGTACGCCGCAATGTCGCTTGGTCACAAAGGAAAGAAAGCCGGTTCGACGCTGGCGAGCCAATAACGCTGGTGATGTGCATAGGAGACTTGAGTGCGTCCCATCCAGGGGATCCCTTTGAAGGTCAGATCCTTTGATGGGAAGCTCCCGTTGGTGGCGTCGCTCATAGGAATGGGAGGGAGCATGATGTGGAATGAATGGTGTCTGGTCGTCCCAACACCGATGGTTCGCAAGGGTGGATCACTCTGTTTCACTCCTGTCCGGGGTCCACCCTTCCAGGCGAGCAACTATAGCCAGTACCCCTGTCTGCAACGTCCTACATAGTACGGCGATGATGACCACAGCGTCGATGCTGATCTCGGCCGCGCCGTATGGCTAACGAATAGTTCGCATGGTAATCGCAAGCCCTTCGCCAATGGCAAGCTCGATTCAGTTGGATGCGAACGATAGTTTCGCAGAGGCTGTTGGAGATGTTTCGTCAAACGCGTTCGGGTTCGACGGGCCTTTACCGGGCATGACGCGACGACGATAATCCAGGAAGCGAGCCGTTTCGTTCCTTTTCTTTTTGACCTCCTGCCCGGCCGGCAAGGCCATCTCAGCCTGGCGCCTTCGGAGTTGTAAACAAATAAGGACTACGCCTCGGGGAGTTATCGGCCAGGAAAGCCTGTAGCGCAACCCCGCTGGATCTGGTGGCGGCGCGCTGGGCCTCTTCAAGCGACTCATGCAGATGCATCTGAGTAGTTTGCGGCTTGTCAACACAGTAAATGTATTGCTACACAGCACTCGTACTAAGTTCGTCCTGCACGAGGGGTCGGGCATGAAAAAGAGCCTACGCCGCAGCGGTTACCTCCTGGGCAGGCACCGCACCCTCTTTCTACCTCAATGTCACTTGCTGCTGCTCCCGCAATTCGGCAGCCTCCCCGGTATCCATGATGAGGTCAGATGGAAAGCGATAGAACGAGAGGGAGTACCGTAGGGGCATTTGACAAACTTATAGGGGTAGGGTAGTGCACAGCGGTCAAGGGTCTGAGAAAAAGCATCCAAGATCAACAGGGCAGTGGTCCAACGTCGTCGCATTGCAACACCCGACTACCTCCCGAGGCGCAGCACGATACCTGGAGCTATATTGCTCTTTCTCAGCTATCCGGAATGATATAGCTTCCTCCTCGGCACATGTGCTTTCTTATCGCGGCAGAGATGAGGAAGATGACTAAGGCTTCGTTTGCAACAGGGTGTACGCAGTAAGCTTGGAATCACGCGTGCCATCCTTCGAGGCCATGCGATAAACGCGCACAAGCATGTATTGCCGAGACTGTTCGCGGAACGAGGGTCTGGCTGGAGAAAGCCTGACAACTTACTGCATTTACCACTCTTACGGAGTCCTACCACTCGTGAGATTCAACTTGAACTCGCACACCTCGGGCACTTCTAGAAGATATACCAATCGAGAGGCTTAGCACCATCACCACATGACATAGTTACCTTACGAGTAACAGGAGGTTCGAATCGAACGTTATCCGACCTGGTGTGCCGAAAGAAAGCTTTGTAAACTTGATGGCCAATGCAGTTAAGCGCCTCAGTCCGTACTTGACCGTCTCATCCGCACTGACCTGGACCCTGGTTCACAAAAAGATCCGGTCGCCATGCCCAACGGCTAGAGACCAAACATGGCTCCTCGGGTTTAACGGCGAACGGAAATCGCAAGTTCCCTTTACCCGAGCTTTTGAGTACATGTCTACAGCATGCCACGCCTTGCGCTCTTCTTCCCAAAGAATTGGGTATGGATCCCATCCATATCTTAAACTTTCACCAGGTGGTCTCCACTAGAACTCGGGCCTTCAAAGCGTTACCTTGAACAGGTGATTCTCCGACACTGACTGATCTTGAATCCATGAAGTCCCTCTTGGTTATCCACAGTGTGACCCAAAAGAAGGTCCATGTTGCGTGACAACGGATCTGGCAGAAACACCCGACTCATGGCCGCTGCCAATGCACCCATTCAGTCGGATGATAAACGTCCAAGTGGTAGTTCGGGCATGCGGCTGCTTATAAAGCGAATGAGTAAGTGAAGCCCAGGCCAACACTCGAATTCTGACCTTGGCCTTCCTATGTTCGGGCTTATTACCGCTCATAATAGCCTCATGTATTGCACATAGTACGCGATCATATCTTTACCCCAAGTTCTAAGAGCAAAGCCGGAGCGATTACGGCACCACGTCGGTCTTTGAACCAATAAATCGCGAACTGTATCTCATTCATTTATCTCATTCCCTTCTACTGGAGTACATTCGCCAAGCTCCGAGAGATATTAATAACACGACGTATCAATAATCCGTAACCTCGTAGTAGCGGTCCAACCTCTTTTATTCTTACAAACCCACCAACCTAGGCCAAGACGGTATCCCTGCTACTGCTTTCATACCGCCTCTCGTTCGCAAACAAGCCCGCATTCATATAGACGGCTCAATAAGACCGAGAGGTAAGTAAGTACACACACAATTCTGGGGACTGAAGAGAATACCACATGAATCGTCCCGACGACGCCGGCAAGCTAGCTACAACGAATAATCAATCAACCCAAACTTCAACTTTAAGCCAACGCAATCGCATCATCACGAGACGAGCGCGGACATAAGAAGAGCTGGATACCATTTCCCTCATATGCTTTGAAATCTACAGATACGCCCCGAGCTGCAGATTTTTTGACCACAGTACAAACAAAGAAATCAATTTAGGACATCAGCAAACGCCACAAACCGCCACCACTACTTTCCTGTGCAACTTTGACGGACAACCTTAAGTAAGGGTCTACCGCTTGAAGGATCTGCTTTGGATACGATTGCGTTGGTGGAAAAGGGCTTCGACTTAATTTTGGAAGAAGTTGGACGAGTGCAAACAAGACAAGTAAGGTCACGAACCGTTCCACAGTGAACAGCGACCGAAGTGAGGTGTTCATGCTACCAGCATCCTGAGATGGTCATCATGCAAACTCTCATCTACAGCACGTTTTCCCAACTTCCCAGTACACTCGATCCTTGTCTCGCATCAGACAGGCAGCCTTACCACATCGCAGATTTTTTTTTCTACTTGCACTTCTACCAGCGCCAGATCATGGGCCTCTAATATCGTGGAAGCTAACGTACTCTGCTTCTGGTCTCTAGCTAGCTGTTTTGACTACACGAGCGTCCAAGTGTTTCAGCTGTGAATATAATATGACGTCCGAGTGAGCATATGTCAGAACTGAGAAGATTAGGTAGGCCAAAAGATGAAGCGACATGGTTTGAGAGCAAGATAGAGAGAAAGAGATGTCGTCGTACAGTTTCAATGCATAATTAAGACAAATGTGATGCTGCTTTCACCGTGAGATGTGGAAGGATAGAAGGGCACAAAAAAAAACGAAAACTGTAGCCTTCGGTGGCTGGGAGCAAGAGGTTTAAGAACAAATACGTGCAAGCAAAGGAACGACAAGGGGAGAAAAAGGGACATGCTATTATTCAAGACCTGGGCGTTTCACTCACCAATGTACACATAGTCAAAGTATTGAGCAAAGACAATCAAATAACACAAAAACGACTAGAGGTATTCCATACATCCCATTCTTTCCAGTCCATAGTTCACTCTCCCTCTACAACCATGCACCGCAACCCACAAAGCCCCCCATCTAAGCAGTCTTCCTCCACTGACTCCAGACCCCCAGCAGCGAACTCGTCGTACCTGCCAAGCCAACAATACCATCGTCCAAATCGACCCAGCCCAGCGCCGAACTCGGGATGGTGATGTCGCAGATATCACTGATCAACTGCACCTTGACGGCATTAAGCTCTTTTTGCAGTTTCTTCGTCTCGACAACCTTCTCTGGGTCGGAGGAGGAGGTGATGGTCTTGGAGTGCTGAAGAAGGTTGTAGTACGAGTAGAGGCCCGAGACAATGGAGAAGGAGATTCCAGCGAACCAGGCGCGGTAGCTTTCGCGGAGGAGACGGGGGGCGTAGGAGGATTTGCGGATAGATGTTGCGTCGAGCTGAAAGAATTGTTAGTATTACTATCTTCTGATAACGCCGCGTCTCTCTCATGGACGCATGTATGAGAAAGATGAATATAACATACCACACAAGCATTGTCACACAGCATGTACAATGCATACCCCAACTGCCTTCCCACGGCGGTAAACCTCAACACGGGATCCATGGTCTTCGCATCACTAGCCACAGCCGCCGCGCGGAAGTGCTCGACAAACTTGCCCACGCGCATCAACTTGCGCGTCGCGCCGAATGTCTTCTTGGTCGCTTCATACGGCGCGATGGTAGAGGCGGGGCGGTTCGTGCGGTACAAGTACCATGCTAGGAAGCGGGAGAAGTATTGGAGGGTACGGAGGACTTTGTCGCGTCCGACTGGAGATTGTTGTTGTTAGTCAACATTGGGATATGACGTTTGAATCGGGACATGAGTGTTTAGCGGGTGAGTACTCGTGACAGCCACGATCAAATGCGACATGGGCGATATGAGAAAGAAGAGTAAGCGTACCAGTTGTCCCAACAAATTTGAGGTAGTGCGACACCGTTGGGTGGTATACCAGCGCATCCGCAACCATCTTGTCGGCTTCGCTGCTTCCAACGAACAGGCCTAGGATATATCGCGAAGGAGAGAAATCCAGCTTCAGATGAGTCGTTTTGTCTCTCGTCCGAGATGGCTGCGCTTGGTCTCGAGACGACGTTTAGGGGGTGGTTCGATAATGAAAAGAAGGAACGTCTGGGGTGTGAGAATGCGGAGATGGTGCCAGGTGCAGTGCGGAAGCGCAGGGAGTTCGGGCTTTGATGCTGGTCTCTCATTTGCCGGGAAAGCGTGACCAACCTCGGCAACTTCGATCCGCCTGCGTCACGAGCAACGTCACTGTCGCTATTTGGGTAACATGTAAATATAAGCTAGAGCTTGTACTTGGTGTGGAGCTATGGTCATTGGAATGCATAGTCCTCTGGGCTGTTGTAGTGAAAAGGGATTTTGCACATGTTCTACTCTGCCATGGCCGCTCGTCACAGCGGATGGCAACAAAGCGTTCCATGAATTCAAGAGCGACGTCAAGACTCACAAAAAAGATTTGTAGACTGTAAGAATACAATTTGCCTGTTTGGCCGTCACACGCTGTGGAAATTAATATTGGGGAATCTTCCCAGACTCGCTTCAGATAGCTGACCTGTACCAGTATGTGAAGATATTGTACATGATAAGAAGACTTCTCCTCCCTTGATCCTGGAGGCATACCTGCCAAATTCCAAACGCCGATGATGATGCCCATCTAAACCTTGTAGAAGCAAAATGCATGGTAAAAGTCTGCCGCCTCCAATTCCTCTTCCGAAGTCAGTAGTCGGCCAGTCGCGCGATCCCTAACCTTCATAACTTCGCTCAGCGGACCCAAGATAGGGTCGTCCTTTTGCTCCTCCCAGACTTCTCGGAAGGGCTTGCGGTACTGCAGCTCGAGGTTGAAGTCTTCTGCCAATGCTCGGAACGCTTCCCAAGGAACTACGTACTCAGGCGCCTCGACAGCTTCAGTGAGCCAGTAAGAGTATTTCCAGCCATGTGGAGGACGGAATACGCCATCAGGGGGTGTCTTGCCGGGGAACTTGACGCTGTAGATGCTGTTGCCAAAACTGAAGCCTTCGTCTTCAACCTCACCGTCTTCTTGTTCATCTTTCCCCTTCTCCTTCTCCTTGTTCTTCGACTCTTCGGGCTTGTCGTCGTTGGCATGCTCGGTATCAGCGGGCTTGGGGCTGTCGAGACTCTTCTCAGGATCCCAGTCGTCGTCGTCGTCGTTGGCACCATCCACATCAGGTGGAGCTGTGCCTTTGGCCTTGTGGTGCTCGATAACCTTTTGCGATAGCACGTCCGAGTTGGGTATGCAGCCAATGAACCGCCCTCCCTTCTTCAATGCACCCGCTACATTTCGTAGCATGCCTCTTGCCTTGGCTTCGCTCTCAAAAGCGTAGTGCATGCAGAACATCATTGTAACCATATCCCACCCACCACCGCCCCAACGTTGGCTCATGGCATTCCCCTGTCCGGCTCCGGGGTCAATACCGACCTCTTTGATGATGGGTATGTCGCCCAACCACTCTCCGAAGCAGTCTTTAGCATAAAACTCGCCATGGAACAGCCGCCTGTTCTTCTTTTGCATCTGGGCGAATCTGTCTTTGGCCTGCTTGATCGAAACGTCTGCGGGATCGCATCCAACATATAGCTCCACCTTCCTCGACTTCTCCCACTTGCCCAGATCACCGCCCTTTCCGCATCCAACATCGAGGATCTTGAGATTCCGCTCATCGCCAATGAACTTCTGAATCATGGACGACTTGACCCAGTTGTTGAAGCTGCGTAGTCCCTTGATCTTGCTGTCTGTATTGCGCCATTCACGGCCTCGCTCTGGGACCGAGTTGTAGTGCTGTTTGACCACGTCGTGAACACCTCTCTGCGCAGCTTCCTGCTGTGCTCTTCTAGCCGCCTCTTCTTCTCTCGCTTGCGCACGCTTTCGGGCGGCTTCGCGGTCGGCAGCTGAGACTCGAGCACCCGCTCCAGGGCGCTTTCGCTGACGGGGTGGCGACCGTGATGGGGATCTTGAGGGCGAGCGTGCGCGCTTTCTGCCTTGGTCGTTGCTCGCCATGATGTAAAGTATTGTAGTACGCGTCTGGAGGCCGGCTTCAAAGTCCGACGCGCTTGATGCGGGCGGATAATCTTGGCAGTGGTTCGACTTTGATGTAGGAATCGAACAGTGACTTCTTGCAGAATACGGTAAGAGAGAGCTGAGAAGGTAAAAAGAGTGACTTCACGTAGCTTCCGTGGTTCTAGTTTCCGCTGGTCGACCGCCCAAGGGCCGTGCGCGAGCTTTACCTACTGTACCGGTATGTCGGAAGTCGAGCGGCGGACAGAATCTCTATCATCACCACATCACATCAACACCGCACACGACACGCCCTGTCCACCTTCATCCACCACCGGACGCCCCCTCACATCCCAAAAACACCTCCAAGATGGGTGATCCGCAATTCGCCAAGTACCCCAATCTCCAGCTGTCGCAGCACATCTTCCAGCTCACCAATCCCGCCGCCTCCAAACAAGCCAAGCAATCCGCCCTCAAGTCGGTCCAAGATGCCATCACCGAGAACAAGATGGCGCCGCTCTACCGGTACCTGGCTCACCCAGTAGATGGTGTTTTGAATGCACAAGGTGAGGGCAGCGCAGACCAGCCAACAAAGAACCGGAGACCGTCCGCAAGCTTAGCGACGATGCTTGCCACACGGAATCCCTCGCTGGAAGTTCCGCTGTCTTGGGATGAGAAGCTTTACGAGAGCCTGAAGGCGGAGAGCGAGAAGGAGCTCGAGGCGATACAGAAAGAAGAGGAGGAGGCCGAAGAGAAGGCAGGGGAGACCGAAGTACAGGCTGCGAGGGGCAAGCGCGCAGAGCTCTACAACCGCATAGGCGACAAGGTAAGCAGAGCAGTGTACATGGCCACATGAAGGAGACTAAGCAAGATTCAGGACAAAGCCATCGCCAGCTACGAGGCCATCTTCGAGAAGACGGGCATCCTAGGCACCAAGATTGACCTTGTCCTTGCCATAATACGTGTTGCGCTCTTCTTTGGCGACAGGATACTGGCCAAGAAGTCAATTGACCGGGCAAGCGCATTGGTAGAGAGCGGTGGTGACTGGGATCGCCGCAACCGTCTGAAGGCATACACGGGTCTACACTACCTCACCGTACGATCACACTCACAGGCCGCCCCGCTGCTCCTCGACAGCTTGTCGACATTTACCAGCTACGAGCTGTGCAGCTACTCAAGTCTCGTCGTCTACGCCATTCTCGCCGGCTCGGTATCGCTCAAGCGTGTCGACTTCAAGTCCAAGGTTGTGGATGCGCCTGAGATCAAGGCCATTGTAGGAACCTCAGAGGAGAAGCTCTCGGCACTTACTGGTCAGGCGTCAGCAGGACCATCAGCTGGTGATGAAGAGATGGCCGATGCGTCAGGCTCAACGTCGACACCAGTACCCACCCTTGTCAACCTTACCACCCTCGGCGGACAACAGGAGAAGGAAGTGCCTGTTGACTTCACACCACTGTCGAAGCTTGTCAAGAGCTTGTACGAGGGTGACTACAAGACCTTTTTCGGCGCTCTCGGTGAGGTAGAAACCAACTTCCTCAGCCAAGACCGCTACATGTACGAGCATCGTGGCTGGTACGTGCGTGAGATGCGCCTACGGGGATACCAGCAGCTTCTGCAGTCATACCGGGTTGTCGGTCTTGAGAGCATGGCCAAAGACTTTGGTGTTACCGTCGACTTTCTCGACAAGTAAGTGATATTCTGTGCCTACCGTTTGAAAATGAATGCACTAATACCAAGCAGGGACCTCGCTCGTTTCATCGCTGCCGACCGCATACCCTGCACCATCGACCGCGTCAAGGGAATCATCGAGACAAACCGACCTGATGACAAGAACAAGCAGTACGCAGACGTGGTCAAGCAGGGCGACCAGCTCATCACCAAGCTACAGAAGTATGGCCAGGCCGTCAGACTGAGGGGCAGTGAGCGTGGTTAGGTTCGGCCATGATGAGGTGCTTGTGTAATGAATGATGTTGAGGCATTGTAGACTTAGACCAACCAGCGCAAAGACGGCTGGACGAAGCAAAAGCATACCATGATCTGTCTGCGTCTGTCTCGTTTCAGCTTCCCCGCGCCGCATTGCCATGTCTGGAACACGGCGCTAGCTCCGATATCTCCGTGCTGCGACTCATCGAGGTGGTCATGAACCTGCGGTGAGAGGACGCAAAAGCAACGTTCCTTTCAACCTCGCAACAAGCCCACGCAGCCCTTTGTGTTCTCAAACATGACGTCTACACCCACGCTTACATTACACTGCTCGTAACAAGCTCCAACCCAAACCCAAACAGTCGGTTGAGCGCCCGCCAGGGTGGGGTCCTCGCCTGAAGCAGGCGCCGATAAGCATCAACCAGGGTCCGTCAACAATGTCGCCGTCATCGGCTCAGGCGTGCGCCCATGTACTTCGCCCTTATGTCATGGCAAGTCGACGCATTGGTGGCAACGCGGGTTCTATTAGAGGTATTTTATTTTCGCTGCTCTTTTGCATGCCGGACGAGTAGAGTAAGAGATTGGCGCATCCGCAACGCGCCGAGCTGCGGACGGGGCTCTACAAGTAGTGGGGCACCACGCGACGCAGCACGAAAAATACAGACCAGCCATTGACGCATCTCTCCTACGTGTTTCGAGTACGTCGCGGGATTGAGTAGCGCTGAGAGATGTACTTTTCGCCTCATCCAAGTTATAGTCTGGACGTGTGCTCACCAGTTTAGTCCTGTACAGGCCATTCACCTCTTCCACCCCTCAAACCCTATCACCATCCTTCACTAGACGCGACAGCCCACCTTCGCACCTCCCACATAGTCGAGGCATCATGTCCAAGGCACCGCAGAAGGTGTTGCATATAGGCAACATCAACCCGCACATCAAGGCCGCCAAGTATGCCGTCCGTGGTGAACTAGCCGTCAAGTCGGAAGAGTACCGCGCCAAGCTGGCAAAGGGCGAGGGCAAAGACCTTCCCTTCGACACTGTCATTGCGGCCAACATTGGAAACCCCCAGCAACTAGACCAGAAGCCCATCACATTCTTCAGACAGGTCGCGAGTATACTCGAGAATCCTAGTCTGTTGGAGCATGAGGATGTTCTGCTCAAGAGTCTTGGATACAAGTCGGATGTGCTTGAGCGTGCGAGGAGGCTGCTGAAGGAGGTCAAGAGCGTGGGTGCATATAGCCAGAGTCATGGTGCACCAGGCATCAGGCAGAGCGTTGCAGAGTACATTGAGCGTGCGTAAATCCACATGTCAGTATTTGGAGTCAAAGCTGATACAAGACAGGACGCGATGGCTACCCAGCAAAGTTTGACGACATCTACCTTAGCGCCGGCGCCTCATCAGGCGTGAACACCCTCCTCCACACCATCTGTGCGAAGCCCGAGACCGGTATCATGGTCCCCATCCCACAGTACCCTCTCTACACCGCGACCCTTTCCGTTCTAGACGCTCGCTGCGTACCATACTACCTCAATGAAGAGCAGGCATGGGGCACCTCACTTGACTCGATTGCGACCGCGTACGACAAGGCTGTCAAGGAAGGCACAGACGTCAAGGCTATCTGCGTTATCAACCCAGGCAACCCTACTGGTGCGTCGCTGCCTGCCAAAGACATCAAGGCTGTGCTCAAGTTCGCCGCGGAGAAGGGTCTCGTCGTCATCGCAGACGAAGTTTACCAGACCAACGTCTTCATTGGCGAGTTCATCTCCTTCAAGAAGGCTCTGCGCGACCTGCAAAAGGAGTCACCGGGCCAGTACGACCACCTCGAGCTCGCTTCACTGCACTCGGTGTCCAAGGGTATGGTCGGCGAGTGCGGTCACAGAGGTGGATACTTTGAGCTCATTGGCTTTGACCCGGAGGTCGCGCAGGAAATCTACAAGTTCATCTCTATTCAGCTGTGTCCGCCAGTGCTGGGTCAGTGTATCGTGGAGATGATGGTCAACCCACCAAAGGAAGGCGAGCCAAGCTACGAGCTGTACAAGGAAGAATATGACGGCATCTTCAACGGACTCAAGAAGCGCGCGTATGCTTTGTATGAGGCATTCAAGCAAATGGAGCGTGTCGAGTGCAATGAGCCACAAGTACGTATCTCATTACACGCCACACATGACCCAGCTAATCCAAATACTAGGGCTCCATGTACCTCTTCCCCACTATTCACCTCCCAGAAAAAGCCGTACAACAAGCCAAGAAGGAAGGCCGCGCGGCCGACGAGTTTTACTGCTTCCGCATGCTGGACGCCACAGGTGTCTGTGTCGTTGCTGGCACAGGTTTCGGACAGAAGGAAGGCACGCTGCATTTCAGGACAACCTTCCTCGCTCCCGGAACGGACTGGACAGAGCGCATCGTCAAGTTTCACGAGGAGTTCATGAAGGAGTTCAAGTAGACGTGATAGCCAATAGAAGGGCCATACGCGGAGAGAAGACTGTCATGTAGATTACGGTTTGGACGAAATAGATTCCACGAACAAGACTACTTCCTTGACGAATTTGCTAGTCTCTCATCACGCATTGTATCTGTGAAGCTGACGTTGGATAGCATAACGATGGTGGGGGCGGGGTAAGGAAGGAAAGAAGAACATTTACATCCGAAGACGATCGCGACATCGCAACTGCCGATGCATTGTACCTGAATGGACCCTGTGTCTTGGCGTATTCCTCATGACATGGGGACATATCCATAGTTCCATACCAGTGCTCATCGCCATATACATCGCGTGCGTCCTTTCTTTGCATCACTTCCAGTTCCCTTTTCTTGCATCCTTGGTTAATCTTCCACATCTTCAGCGCAGCCTCCAAACCACCAACTTCTCTTCGCCTACTTAACATCCATCATCATCATCATCATCATCATCATCGTGAACTGCACTCACACTATACATGCCACTAACACCTGCCGAACCCTTATCATGACCGCCTCAAAACTCGAATCTCTCCCAGACGAACTCCTAGACTTGATTCTCCACCATATCCCCAGCAGAACCACCCTCCACACCCTCTGCCTCGTCTCTCGCAACATCAACCGCCTCGCAACAGCACGCCTCTACTCGCGCATCTCCCTCCTAAAAGATGACTTCAAATACCTCCGCCCATTAGCCCTTCTCCTCTGGACCTCGGAACCGCACCGTCAAGCTGTTCGTTCTTTCGCCGTTCACCACGCCTACGGGGGTAATCTGGATCCGTGGCCCAAACACGAAGACCTTGATGTTATCATCAGGCGTAATGTGCAGGCATTTGTTAACAAGCCGGACAGGGAAGTTTGGTATGCCGAGGTGAGGGATGGGAGTGATTCCACGAGGATTGCGAGTTTGTTGCTTAGGAGTTGTCCGAATTTAAAGAGGATGCAGTTACCGGGTTTTGAGTTGGTGGATCCGGTGGGGAGGTGAGGTAGGGGTTGGGATGAATGATGTTTGGGACTGTCGACGTACTCCTGGTTTGACTGGCGCTTTTTGTTGTTGTTTGCTTCCATGTTGTCGATGTCTGTTCTTCCTTCGTCTTGGGGAAAAGCGCATGCTTTACCATATGAAGGTTTCGTCGCTGTTGTCTCCGATGCAGGATGAAATATGGCTATAGTTGTGGAAACTCAGATCGAGTTTCCAATGACGGCAAAAGAATGAGCATCCCTAACACGGTCCACAACGAAGAAGGGAACCTTTCGTCAACAAGAAGGGGTTCTCCACATTTCGCGTTCCCACAGCCAAATCTGTCAGGGTCTGTGGCATTGTATGCGACCTCATTCGTTGTTTCTGTTTGGATGTAAGAACGTGGACTCGGTACCACAATCCAATCATGAAAGATTTTTCTTTGCTGTGCGATATTGGCCTTGGTAAGGTGCTGTCTTTTGCACTTTTTGCTCTCCAGTCTACCGCGAGAGTCTCACGGTAGCTTCTAGTCCTCCTTGAAGATGTCTTCGTCCGCTTCTATAATGACTACAACGACAACGGAGCGCAAAGTCGACTTCGTCATAACAGAACAAGAATTGGGGAGTAAATCGCTGCCCGAAGACTTCGCCACCAATACCCTCACACGCCGCCTCAGCCGCCCTACCTTGCCGCCCTCCCTCCCCTCCCTTACCCCGTCCGCCAAATGGACACGATCCGAAGGCTTCTGGCGCTCCTTCATCGCCATCTGCATCCCGCTTCTTCTCTCTGCTCTCGAAGGAAGCGTGACCAACACCGCTCTCCCCACCATTTCTGAGGCATTGGATCTCGGTACAAAATTCTCTTGGGTCGCAACGGCGTTTCTCCTCGCGAGCACAATCTTCCAACCCCTATACTCCCAGTTTGGTGATATGTGGGGAAGGAAGATGCCTATGATGACTGCGGTGGCCGTTTTCGCCGTGGGATCTGCCATTTGCGGTGGTGCGCAGAATGGCGCTGTGCTCATTGCTGGACGTATTGTTCAGGGGTTAGGGACGGGTGGCATCGATCTGTTCGCTGAGATGATTCTCTGTGATATCGTGCCGTTGAGGAAGAGAGGTCCGTACTTGGCGATCAAGCATGTTGCCTTTGCTATTGGCACCACGCTCGGTCCCTTGCTGGGAGGTGTCTTTGCAGAGCACGGCTGGAGATGGTGTTTTCTCATCAACATACCTGTTTGCGTCATCTCCTTGGTAGTTATCTGGCGATGGTTGAAGGTCGGTGGGGGGATCAACACGGCCGAAGTATCCCTCAAGGAGGAGTTGAAAAAGGTGGATTATGTGGGAAGCGGTATGCTCACTGGCTCTGTTCTCATGCTGCTCGTTGCACTCAGCACAGGTGACGCACCGAAACCCTGGTCTCACGCCTCTGTCGTCATACCCATGGTCTTTGGTATCCTCGGTCTCATTGGATTTGGTTTCTGGGAACGTTGTTCATACTGCAAACACCCCATCATGCCGCCTCACGTCTTCTCAAACCGCACCACAAATATCGCTTTTGCGCTCACCACCATGCACGGCTTCATAACCTACGGCTTCCAATTCTACCTACCGCCCTTCTTCCAAGCCGTCAAAGGTTCCTCGCCCACACAATCTGGCCTAGAAGTCATGCCCACCACCCTCCTCGTCGTGGTCTTAGCAGCAATCGGCGGCCCTTTACTCAGCTTCTGGGGCAAATACAAACCCATGCACATCGCCGGGTTCGCCTTGATGACCCTTGGCCTAACTCTCTGCACACTTCTCAACGCCAACTCCTCCATCGGTGTCTGGCTAACCCTCCAACTCGTCACGGCAGCAGGTCTAGGAATAGTAATCAGCACCATGCTTCCCGCTGTTCAAGTCAAGCTCCCAGAGTCCACGACCGGTGCTAGCGCAGGCTCGTGGGCTTTCCTGCGCGGCACAGGTTCACTATTTGGTGTCGCCATCCCCGGTGCCGTCTTCAACATACGTTTTGCCTCCCTCCTCCCCACCATTTCCTCTGAGACTGCCCGCGCTAAACTCGCCCACGGCCAAGCCTACCAACGCGCAACCGCGTCCTTCATCGCCGCCCACGCCACGTCGCCCACCATCAAGGCCGAGATCATAAACGCCTTCACCCAGAGCCTCAAGTGCGTGTGGATTGTCTTTGCTTTAATCGCTAGTGCAGGCTTTTGTCTGACGTGGTGGGAGAAGGAGTATAAAATGCGCAAAGAACTTCATACAGCGTATGGACTTAAACCGAGGAAGGTGGGCGGTAGTGCGAATGCGAGTCCAGGTGGGCTTGATACGGGGGTTGCCACGCCTATAGAGGAGGAAATAGAAAAGACGGCGGAAACAATGGGAGAGGAAGACGGATGTGCGATTGAAATGGATGATCATTTTGAGCTAGGGGAAATGGGGGGAAGGGCCGGGGAGATGTGATGATGAGATTGACATGCAGATTTTCTGCCGGTGGGTGGTTTTGTTGTACTTTCGGGCTTGGATAGAAGGGAACTTGTTGTTTTGTTGTCACATGATGTAGTCTATCCGTTCCAATCAGCGAATGTGAGCTCATCCATTTCAAGGTGCTTCTTCATCCAAGTGCATAGTAAAAACGATAGTAACCACCGCCTCCCTAAATGCCGATTGGCGTGCCCAAAGGGTCACAAGGCCAAACAGACCCTACTTTCATCATCACCGCCACCCACACCTCCCCCTCGCCCCATCCATCATCCTTTTCGCCTCACCAAACCGCCTCCTAGCCTCCTCAAACGCTCTTTTCGCCTCAATCACTTGTATCCTGCGCACATTGAATTCATGCGTCGCTCTTTGCGCTGCTTGTATACGAGGATCTAATATGGGAGCTTCACACCTATCGCCAATGTACCTTTCCCTGATATTGCTATTCCCAAGCTGCTGGGTTGTGTTTAGCCGAACCGGACATGGAGTCTCTGGATGGCCCAATTCGTGTTTTAAACTTTTGAACAGCGGAGTGAAGGAAGAGTATGGAGGAGTGGAGGAGATATTGGTGGGAGTGTTGATATGTGTAGTGCGTATTGGAGGAAGTCGGACGCGGCGTTGGGTCCGAGGAGTGTACGGGATGGATGGGAGGATTGTATTATTTTCTGAGTTCGGGGGCGTGATCATACCAGGGAGTTTGATGGAAAGTGGCGTAGTGGGCTTATCTTGGTCTTCTGGAACGACACAGAGCTCTTCCTTCAGACGTTTTGCCAACTTTTCCGTATCCTTGTCAACGTCATTCTTGTTGTTGGTATCCATTTCTTGTCTGATCGAGTACTTCCTCTTCCTTGTTTCATCTTCTTTGACTGGAACAGGGCCTTGCATCTCGCGGCCTCGGCTCATTCTTCTCAAGCTCTCGCATGCCTTTTCTACATCGCTTACCTCCAGTATCGCAAAGATGTTTTGGCTTTTGCCGCTACATGAGCCTTCGCGGATGCGCGCCTGGAAGTAGGTGTTTAACAGCTTATGCGCACGTTCTTGTTGGCCAACAGTTAGCGTAGAAAGCTCATGGACAGCTTCGATAATTCCTCCTGGTAGATAGTTGACCGGTACTCCAGCGAGGAGCGAAGGCGGGAGGATGTCCTCGGAGGCGGCTTGGATGGACCAGTTCTGCCGAATGGCCTCAATATGGCTGGTGAGATCCATGTTACATGCAGCGCCGATAAGGTTTGATGCTTTCGCAATATTTGCGAACCCCATCTTTACCTTTGGTGATTTTCCGATTCAAGTTGAGGAGAGCGCCAGGTTGCGGTTGCGGTTGCGGTATGCAACCCAACGTCAGGTCCAAAAAAAGTGACTTAACTGTGACTGATAGCGAACAACCCTAAAACAAAGACCCAGCGGCTACAAAGGTTGTGCGGTGATTCTCGGGCTTTGTCTCAGCCCAAATCTAAAGACTGGTGGCTGGTGGCTGGTGGCGCTTTGTCTTGCAGCTACAGAACAGTGTGTAAGATCGAGTTTGTTGTAGCAGACGCTGTGCAAGAGGCGAATGTTCTTCTATGCCAGTTTTGAAACCTGTTTCAGACTGATTGAGCCAGTGAAAGTACATTGGTGACTGGGGCGGTGCATTGAAGTGCTGGATAGGAAATGTGGAGGGTGCTTGTCGGGTTGTAAATGCATACCACACGACTGTAGAATCTGAACGAGGACGAGAGTTCCGTCTACAAAACAGTAGAAGAAACTAGACCCGCATGATGGCTGAAAATCTAGTTAATGACACTGATCGGTAAATCCGCATCAGAGAGTTCTGTAGCATGTTTCTTGAGCAACAAGGAAAGATATGCCCTAGAGGTATGTTCGATGTATGCTCCGCTGGGCGAACTGGACTGCTAAATACAGTCTTGTGCGCAAAACGAGAGAATTCAAGATGGTCTTTGTGAGACGCGTAATTGTGAGAATGAGCTTTCTGAGACCGGTACACGATTCTTCAAGAACCTGAAAGCTCCGTTATACATCTTGACGCAACCTTTGTATGACTTTTTCGGGGCATCTGTGAGTGCTTCGAGCACCCCGTATTATCGTTAAGTCTCACGAAACAGACATGTGGATGTGAGATGTTTGCAGAGAGGTAGGCTGTGAGCCGACAACGTCTCATTCCGGTGCCTGTGCAACGCCGAGATCGAAGCTTCGAGCCTCAGTAAATGACGCTATCCATGCGCAATGGATGAGGTGCTGTGTGGTGGAGGAAAGCTGGTGGCGAGAAGGCTGGGGTGATTACGAAGGGCAAGTGGGGCTCAAGACGCGACGCGGAAAGCACGATCAACACCGTGAGCATCACAACAAGGACAGCACAATCTGATAGAAACGTTCCATCGCTTCAGGTTTGCAGCTACAATGATATACCCAATGATGTGAGCGCTGTTGCGCAGCTCCAAACCCAAATGCGCAAAACGAAGACAATTGACCGAAACGCGACTTCTCCGTAATACCAGAGTTATGATGTAGGTCTCCGATTTTAGCAAGGTGATGCTATTACAAGACCCTACAATACACGTATGCCTCGTGTGATTCTCAGCCTTCCAACAAGCAGCTCCCTCAAACAGAGCTAGTCCACTCCAACGCAACCTCCGTACTATCGATTGCCACGAAGTATATTCCCAACCGAGCCCCAAAGGTTCGGTAAGTTCCAGGCGCCTCGCGAAGCTTTTGGAGGATCATGTTTGTATGGACAGCTGTTATTTGTACAACCGCCTGGGGAGGTAGTCTGCCACCTGCAGGGAATTTCTGATTGAGATGGCTTTCCAGGTTTCTCCTTCTTGTCTCTTCTCCCCGTCCTGATGATGTCATTGAGCGACTGCTCAACACGAGGCGGCTTTCCATGTGTGTCCTTCCTACCTCGTCCTGCTGTCTGAATCATTTCATCGAGAGACTGCTCAATACAATTTTGAGGAGGCTGATGCCGAGGGGGTGACTGCATAGAACGTTGTACACCGTTGTTGGACGGACCTCGATCAAGGAAGGCATGGTCATGGCTCTTTTTGCATTGACCATTGCCATGTCTGCAAGTGCCATCTAGGAAGCGTGGACATGGCTGGTGAGCATACTGGCAACTGTCGCCCTTGTTGCATTTCCCTTTGAGATTGTGCTTACAGGCTACTTTCTTCGAAGCAGCCTTTTCGTGAGGCCCTTGAACTACGTCGGCTAGTATACCTCGCTGACTGAAAGCGATGCTGTCCTTGGTGGAAGCGAAAACCGGTCCTTTTGATGAGATGGGTTGGTTGTTGTTCGTTACCTTGTTGAAGAACGCGTTACGTTCACGAGAGCTGGTCGACGGGGCTTGGCAACCAGGAACGTTGTCGCCGCGAGGTCCAGTTGGCAGGGCTTGTTGGTCGAAAGCATTGCCGTCGTAATTGGAAGCGGTTTTTGAGCCTTGCGATAAGATGGGTTGACCATCTTTTGTCATTCTGTTCATGATCGAAGCGCGTTCACGAGGACCGGTCGGCGGGGCTTGGTGACCGAACAGGTTCATGCTGTTGCTAAGTTGAGAGTTATGAGTCCGATTCTGCTCTTCGTGTTGGAAGATAGGTCGGCCAGCAAATGGATTTGCTTGAGGGAAAGGGCTGGATCGCAGAGTTGGGTCAGAGTCAATGACCATCTGGTCAGGTTGCAAAAACAGTCGTGGCTGGCCTCTTGATGCGGCCTCTTCCCGAAAGAAAGGATCATGGCTACCATAACATCTCCCGCCATATTTACAATTGCCGTTCAGCCGGAACTTGCAGGCAGCATGAGGTAGCCTGCAGTCTCTACCCAGTGTGCAGGAACCATCCTTGTATGCTGGGCAAGCCGCCTTGAAATTGCCGTCTGACGATCCAAGTGGCTGTGAAGGAACACCGTTGCTGATGTGAGTGGCGAAGGGATTTGACTGCCATGCACCGCGTCTCTCTGGATCAGAAAGGCCGGTCGGACCAAAGCTCGTCGGGTATTTTTGTGGTGTACCAACCCCTTGGGCGTCCGCCATTGGTGCATCATCGTCTTCCAGCGTAGGCTGACATGAAGTTTGCCCAAAGGGCCCCGGCTGGCCATAAGTATTACCGCCCATGGAGCTGCCGAAGGAAGTGCCCAACGAGCTCTGTGGCTGATAATCGCTACTACTGGTCGTCTGGTTGCGACTGAATGACGACCCCATTGACGTGCTGAGCTGCGCAGAACCAACTGGTAGTAATGGCGTCGAGGTAACTTCGGGTTTCGTCTTCTCTGATTGCCTAGCAGCTAATTTGGCTAGGTCGGTGCTGAGTCGGCCGATCTCAGTCGTGTTACGCGTGATCTGATTCTGGTACGATTTCTCGCGTTCAGCTATGGCTGCGGCCTCTGAACACCTTCTCACTCTCTCTTGAGCGCGTTCATTCGCAGCAGCCAACTCGAGCGATTTGATATTCTGCTTCATCTGCTCTTGTTCGGCTTCAATCCGTTGTACTCTTTCAAGATGGGCGTGTTCCTGCTGACGAGCTTGCTCCTCCTTCTTCAGGCACCGTCTTTCGGCCTTTTGCTCTCGGTATTCTGCCATTTGCTGTGTGTGAGGACCGATGCTGGTCTTTGCAATCTTGTCCTCGGTTACTGCTCGTAGAGTGTCAACCACCTCGTCTATCAGTCCAGTCGGCAAGTCAAGGCTCACAGGCGGCGAGGTAAGCCAACCTTCGATGTCGTCAATGTTGACGACGAGATCGCCAAGAATTTGGTAAGGTCGGGAGTACTTTATCAGATCGCGGAGAGTTTAGAGATGGTATAGCGGCAGTGGTGTGTATGGCATGATGTTGCGCCATTTTACTCCTTTAGCGAGAGCATTGTGTAGCCCATAGAGACACTCACGGACTTCACTGATGGAATGGTCATCAATCTGGCAGCCACTGTCCATGATCTTGCCGATGACCATCATGTCGCATCGCACATTCTCGTAGTGCTTCGCGAAGTCCTTGACGAACTCATCTTTCTTTTCATTGGTTCGCGGCACAAGAAGTACAAGACGAGGGACCACGTGACGGGCTGCTGCATCTTGCTTGATGGTTCCCTTGATTGCGGCGTGGGTGAACATTTCGACAAGGTCCTCTCGCCAGTCGTTCACGACGTCGGTGGTGTATTGCTCAAAGCCGGCTGTGTTCAAGCGCGCCTTGTATGCGCTAAAGCACATTTCGGCCATGTACTAGTGGGAGTTAAAAATGTATCAAGACTCCCGATTAACTGGCTTACCTTGGCGTTGTACTTGTCTTTGTTGGAGCGGATCTTCTTAGAGCGCGCTGCTGTGGGTGTATTGTTGCGTTCAATCTAGGACTCGGCATTAGATTACAAGGACAGTATACAAAGGTACTCAGTGGGAGGACCTGCCGATTCTGGCTGGTTGCTCTTGGACGCCCGCTTCCTCTTTTCGCCAGCTAGAGGTCTGGCGTAGGTCTGGTATGGGGCGCGATTGGCGGCGGCGAAGTGAGCCATTGTGATTGTCGAGAGTAGACACCTCGATGAAGTTGATGGTGATGTTCGCGGCGAATAGAGGTCTTGCGCAAAAACACGTGGATACCTTAAGCTGGCGGACGAATATGGTTGATGAAAGTGTCACCAAGTTCGCGCAGTGGGTGGATGGTTTGAGTGCACGCTATTTGACCAGCCACCAAGCCAGGTTCGTTCTTGCAAGGTGAATGTGGATGGATGTCGGAGACAATGACGTGGCTTGAAAGACAATAACAAGGGACCACGGAGAACAATAGACCAAGAAGAGGCGCACACGGTTCATTTTGAGGCTACAAGGTGGACAGAATAGGCGCTGTAGCTGAAGTCACCATACATGGAAGAAACGAAATTGGTGACGACCAGGCTGCTCCTACAGCCCGCAGTGATGGGGCCCCGTGTGTGAAGACTTGGGAATGTAAGTCAAGATAGCTATGGAGATGCGGACTTGAGAGAAGCGTATCAAGAGACTCTGAGTCGATCAAGATAATGGAAAAGAGACAAGGCGCAGCAAATCGTGATAGGGCAAAAAGCAAAGAAGAATACTGCCTGGCCGTCCCTGGAGACCCTGGCCTCTGTGCCTATTCCATGGTCGAGGTATAGCATGGTGACTGCTATCACGTTGCTGCAGCTGCTTGACGCAGGTTGCATCCGGGGTCCATTCACTTGCCGGGGCCTCGTCATGGCGATTCAAGAAGGACGGGGAACGAAAGGAGACTTGGTTGTGGTGCGTTCGCTGGCTTGGCGGTGTCGGCCCTAGCGCGGAGTGGCAGGCACGGGAAGCGGAGGGCTGCTGGCAACGGCGAGGGCGACCGAGGCAGGGTCGCCCATCCTCCAGTGCGTGTTTGGGCGATACGTGGCATTGCGACCATGCGCAATCCCGTCGCGTGTGTGTCTTGCCGGTCAGCGAAACAAAAGTGCATCCACGAAGATCGGCCGCCGTGCGACAGGTGCAAGCAGAGCGGACGCGCGGACCGCTGCGAGTTCCCAGGTGCGTTGAGCTTCTGCCATCCCCTAGAGCGGCGTGTTGACAGCTGTGATAGCACCAGGAACAAGTGCGATACACCGCAAGCCCAAGCGACCACGGCCCTCCGAAGACGTGGGAGAGACGCCGGCATCGAATACTTCGAGTACGACGGTTGGAGCGCCCCATCAGGGCCGCAATGACGCACATCTGCCGAACGGCACCCATGCCGCACAGCAGGCGTCGCCGAATGCGGCATCGTCGCTGCTCGACGGCCTGGATCCATTTGAGCTTCTGACCGACGAGGTCAAGAACAGCTACCTGCGATGCAGCTACAAGTGGAGTTTCCACCACACGCCGACACTGCTGCGGAGGATACGCGACCGCACCCTGGAGCCATGGATGGCCTGGGCGATACTGGCGCTGGCCATCAGGTATGCTGTGGCCTTGGTAGCGCACTCAATCGCCTGTCTGACATGGCCTTAGATTCGTCCAGAACCCGCCGCCGCCCTTCCAGTCGCAGACTGAGGCCAGCAACACGTATGCTGCCCACGCGCGCCAGATCTTGCAGCAGGACCTCGAGACACCCTCCATCAGCCGCGTGCAAGCCTTGTTGATGCTGACCGGCCACGACTGGGGAGCTGGAAACGGGAGGAGGGCGTGGATCTATCTGGGCATGGCGATACGCCTGGTCGAGGTCATGGACCTGACGCGCGAGACGGGCATACCGCGGAATCGCGTGCCGACCCGTGAGGAGTTCATCGAGGCTGAAGTGCGCCGGCGGACTGCTTGGACGTGTTTTCTGATGGACTCGCTGCTCAGTGGCGGCAAAGGCCGCAAGAGGTCGTTGACTGCGGCTGACATGTCGATCCAACTGCCCTGTGAGCGCGAGGACTTTGTCTTTGGAGAGCCAGTGTGCACACCACAGCTGGACAATACACAGCGCATGCCACCAGTAGCCTTGCCCGTTGGGGAGATTGGCATCATCGGCTACAGCATGCGTGCTGCCAACATCTGGGGCAAGGTTGCGCGCTGGGCCTGCTCCGAGGTCCTTAGGAGCGAACTGCCGTGGGCATCATCGTCGCAGTTCCAGCAGCTCATCTACGAGCTTGAGGGCTGGAAGGCCTCGCTTCCCCAGCGCCTGCAGTACAACCTCTTTACATTGCACAGCCATAATGCTGTCGAACAGGGCCAGGCGTACTGCTACATGCACTGCATACACTTTATGAGCTACATGTTCCTGCATCGCGCCTATCTGCCAGTCCTCGGCCCTCAGCAAAATGGGGCAAATCCCGACGAGACGCCAAACTCTTATGACGAGCATCGGGACATGTGGAGGAAGTGGGAGAAGACTTCGCGCAAGGAGCTCTTCAAGGACTCCTTCATGGTCCTAGACATGCTCGAGGAGATGCGTACGTTCGGCGTGTATTTTCTGAGAGGCTTGGTGCCTTGGATCGGCTTCACCATCTACACGGCAGTCGGCGCAATGCTGTACAGTTTCAACTTCCCGAGCGGCGACGACGATCCTCGTTGGCGGGAGAAGGCGCGCAAAAGCGTGATTCAGGGCTGCAATTTTTTGAAGGAGATGAAAACGCAATGGCCGATGGCGGAAACTTGGGTAAGTGACTACAAAAAAAAAGCCAAGACAATACACGCTAACAGCCCGCCAGTACGATACTATTAGGCGCATGCAGGCATACTACCGCTCGGTGCTTGGCCAGGACGGGCCGGCATCACCCGAAGAACGACAAGCCTTGCGACACGCCATGATAGACTATGGCGCGTTGCAACCTTCGCCAGTACAAAAGCCGGCAGACTCGTCTAGTGATGTGGCCATGGTGGTATCCAGCAGGTCCCCTTCACAACAACACAATGATGTATGTCCCGAACACCGTGCTGCCGAAAGTCTGCTAACAGGCTGCAAGCGCAAACCCATGATTGCCAACCTGACCAATCCACCCGTCACAAGTCCGTTGCCAGCCACAGTGCCTACGCCCAATAGCTACTCTTCCAATTTCTCGTGGAATACCCCCCCAGCGGTGCCCCCGTTGGAAGCTGACGAAACTTTCAACCTTGACTCGTTCGACTTGACAAACGAGGAGTTGGAGGCTATGATGATCAATGCGACACAGGACTTTTGGGCAAGCTTTCCGGGTGAAGTGGGTGTTGGGTATCAGTAACAAGCGGATGGAGTTGGTAGGGCGTTAGGGTGGCAACAAAATGGCGCAGACGGATCCATCTCGCCTGGTAGATGTGCTTAATTCTAATGGTTCCAAGCCAGAGTTCCTCATTGCTGGTTACGATTTACGTTGCAAATGCGACTTTGTGGCCCTATTGCTCCACGATCGAGCCTAACTTTCACCTTGACCACTTTGTAGATTGACCAACCCTGCTATTGACAAGAGAGAGCGGAATGAAGACGAGAAGAAACAGGACGAGACTGAGATGGAGAAACGGAGAAGGATGAAGGTGTCGACATGAATTGGGAACTTTTTAAAGATTTTGCCATAGTCCTGCGGAACCATACTTGGCTATGCCAATATCGAACCGTGGAAATAAAAAAAATCCCAAAAAAATCCAAAGGCTGGAAAGAAAAGTTCCAAAGCTTATTCTAGTCGATCCCAGATGTGTAACTGAAATACTACCTCTTCTGTCCATCTAATGCCGTATATGCAAAGCGAAGCCGAGAGTCGGCATACTGGCGGCTCGTCATGTGGGAGGGGAGGGGCAGAAGGGGACCCACGAGCTTAAGTTGACCACATGCCACAGCCGACCAACACGCTCTCTCGCAATGGACTCTGTGTATCGCTGATGGTTGCAGGTCGCGGCCTGAGTGTTGTTGCTGTTACTGTTGCAACTGTTGTCTTTCGGTCCTTGTCTGTTTTGGCGGCCATGTGCCTTTCTGGACTAGCGCGGTTGCCGGATTTGAAGAGAGGGGATTTCCCGGGGTTGAGAGATTGCATCCCCCACGCTGCAATTTCGACGCGCAGCGCTTCCAACGCAGTCTCTTGAGAGGAACATGGACATATCCTTGGCCTATGGGTGGTTCAACTGCATACGCCGCCGGGGATGTCTGGAGCAGCCCAAAGTTACAGTTCAAGGACGGTTGTCCTCTTCCAATGGCTCGACCCTATATACGAAACAAAGACTCGGATCTGCCCACGGGTGCTGTAATGGATGTGTGGGCGTGGCAGTTGTGTCGCACGTGTTTCGATTACATTGGTGAAGAACAAACTTTCCGATCTTGCTTACGAGTACACTGCAGATATTCTTGAATCTTGATACCATCGAAACTTCTACATTCCGCTGGATCATCGCGATGTACATACGCCAAGGGACCGAACCTGCTGGTAGTCTCGTGGCAAACATGAGAGCGTCTATGCCACTCACATACCGACCAAGGAGGTGTTTCCTTATCGCGGCTGACGGGGCCAAGAGGTCAGCAGTTCTGCTAGGACCCGGAAGCCAATATGGGGGGATCTTACCACCGAGGCATACCAGTTGATGCGATGAGGGGAAGCCGCAGTTTGGGAACGGCTTCAGGGTTGCTATTTGAGGTGTACAGCTGCAAGTCGCGATAGCCCCTGCTACTTGCAGACGGCCAATTGAGTACGGGTGGTGGCATTAAGGTCCTTGCAGATGGAGCCCCAACAACCTTTGGATTCTCGCCATGCTATGGAGCAGCATTTGCATCATCCTTCAAGGCCAGGTCCTCTGACGCAGGCTCACTGTTGGTCAGAATGGCAGACTCGGAGTTGGCGAAGCATGTGCTCGGGCCCACTAGACGACATCTTGTTGCAAATTTTAAGCCTGCCCGTCAGCTTTGGTGTACTGTTCTGGAAGGTGGCTCAATGCACGAGCAAATGGTAGGCGAAGATTTGGTGCAGCTGGTTGAGGGCTGTCGACTGCTGTCGACCGTTGATGTTGCCCACGTTTTCGCGTGCGACGGTGCCATTGGCCCGCTCCCTTAGACACAACCGCTCCACGCCCCGGCGCCGCGAACAACGCCAAGGGAGCGCCAAGACCACCGCAGCCGTCGGCGTCGGCTTGATGGCTTCTTAGAGAGCTAAGCTCCGCCATCCACGGCCAGCGTTGCTTGAGTACGCTAGGCAAGTCGGGAGATGCGGACGGCCTTGGCAAGCAATCCGCCTTGCGCCCTCGGCCTGCCCAATCGCAGCCCTGCGTCGAGTACACGTTCTCTTGGCAGCACCTCTCACGTTGCGGCTTCTGACTGGTGGCTGCATCTTGGCTGGAGATGCAGGGCGTCGGATGTCACCCACCGGTCTGGATCCTGTCGCAGATGCGAAAGGCTCTGACGCCAATACGGGCCTAATCCGCTGCCATGGGCTGCCCAAAACGGCCTGTGGGAATATATATACACGTCTCACAGACGCCCTCCCTTCCTCTCGGCATCCCAGCTCCAGCTTCGGACCTTCACGCTTCGCTACTGAGCCCACTGAGCCTCCTGTGCCCCTAGAGCTTCAGTCAAGATGGCGCGTCTTAGCCAGTACAACTATGTCTTCGCCATTGGCACCTTCTTTGCCATGCTCGATGCCTACAACAACGGTGCCAGTACGTGCACACTGCTCCCACTACCGCACCACTCACACTAACACACGCACGCAGACGATGTTGCCAACGCTTGGGCTACTTCCGTCTCCTCTCGCTCTGTTTCCTACCGCCAGGCCATGATTCTGGGTACCATTTTCGAGATGGTCGGAGCCATCACTGTTGGTGCCCGTACCGCGGAGACGATCAAGAACGGCATCATTCCCCCTACTGCCTTCAAGGACAACGCCGGTGTTCAGATGCTCGCCTTTACCTGTGCTCTGGCTGGTGCCTCCATGTGGGTCATGTGGTGCACCAAGCACTCCGCTCACGTCTCGTCTTCCTACTCGCTCATCTCTTCCGTCGCTGGTGTCGGTGTCGCCGTTGCTGGTGCTTCCAACGTACAGTGGGGTTGGAACAAGGGCAAGGGTCTCGGTGCCATCTTCGCTGGTCTTGGCATGGCTCCCGCCGCCTCTGCCTGCTTCGGTTCCATCATCTTCATGCTGATCAAGTTGACCGTCCACGTCCGCAAGAACCCCATTCCCTGGGCCATCTGGACCGCACCCTTCTTCTTCCTCGTTGCTGGAACTATTTGCACCCTCTCCATCGTCTACAAGGGATCGCCCAATCTCGGCCTCAACAAGAAGCCAGCGTGGTACGTCGCTACCGTGACCGTTTCCTGTGGTGTCGGTCTAGCTGCCCTGTCCTTCCTCTTCTTCGTTCCTTACCTACACGCCAAAGTCGTCAAGCGCGACCACACCGTTCGCTGGTACCACGTCTTCCAAGGCCCTCTTCTTTTCAAGCGCCCTGCCCTTAAAGGCGCTGAGGCTGCTGTTGTCCCCGACTATGCCGTCATCCAGGACGACGAGGAGATGAAGAAGCCTGATCATCACAGCGACTCGGAGGAGGGTGTCATTGGCCACGAGGGCGAGAAGGGTGCCGTTGTTGCCGAGCAACAGCAACTCAGCTACAAGGAGCTCGTTGAGCAAGGCCAAGAGCGCTTCCACTCCAAACTCAGGCAAAAGAAGGGACCTCTTGGCTGGGCTATGCGCTACCTCCACGAGAACAAGATTCAATCTGGTGAAATATACGAGAAGAAGAACATGATCATCACGCTCAAACGCATTCCCGCCATGCTCGTTGTCGGTGCTCTCTATGGTGTCAACTACGACATTCACGCCGCCCAGACTGGTATCCACGGTACTCCCGAAGGTCGCCGCATGGAGCGCGTTTACGGCCACGCGAAGAAGTACTCCAACGAAGTCGAGCACACCTACTCTTTTGTCCAAGTTCTTACTGCCTGCACTGCCTCCTTCGCTCACGGTGCCAACGATATCGGTAACGCTGTCGGTCCCTGGGCTGTCATCTACGGTGCCTGGAACACTGGCAAAGCTGCTTCATCCAAGGCCCCTGTCCCCGTCTGGCAACTCGCTGTTCTCTCCGCCACGCTGTCTCTCGGTCTCATCACCTACGGTTACAACATCATGAAGGTCATGGGTAAGCAAATGCCCCTGTACAAACAACACTTTGAATCAAATACTGACTTATCATTTAGGCAACAAGATCACCTACCACTCCCCCAGCAGAGGTTGCTCCATGGAGATGGGCGCCGCGCTCACCGTCCTCATCTTCTCGCAATACTCTCTTCCCGTCTCGACATCCATGTGCATTACCGGTGCTACCGTCGGTGTTGGTCTCTGCAACGGTACCCTCAAGGCTGTCAACTGGCAACGAGTGGGTCTCTTGGTCTTCTCCTGGATCATGACCATCCCTATTGCTGGTACTATTGGTGGTCTTTCCTGCGCAATTGTGCTTAACGCTCCCCACTTTATTTAAGCGCACACATTGGCGAAATGCCATGGTGATGGTTCGTCCATGATCTATGTCTCGATGGCGGATGATAGTTTGCTTTAATACCCCTCTTTCGTTGTTGTTTTTAGTATTGCAATTTCCACTGTGATTTAGCATGCGAATAGACTACTTTTTGCATTTGACTTTTACTTCTCCGTGTGCTTTCTTGGCTGATAATTGACATGTCAATGCGTGCGCGATCCTATTGACTTGATGCTTCGCTCGATTCATTTTTCGTTTCTTTGCGCAGTTGTTCATGCTTGGTCTAGTGTCTTCGGCACGGTACATTGGATTTATCAGTGAATGGGACAATGCTTCTTGGTTTTCTGTTTGATCGTAATCCGAAATACCTAAAGGCGCTATACGCCTTGCTACAGCCGTTTAAAAAAAACGACTTGAGATCCACCGCCAACGCTTTGCATTCGAGAAAGAAAAAAAAAGAAAACAAGGCGGAAACTTGTCTTGCCATACGCTCGGAGGGTTGGAAGAGCACTCAGGTAGTTTGGTAATACTACCACCTCACGGAGAAATAGACTGATTGCTGGACAAGCCATCGTGCCGGCGTGTTCCGTTCCCACGGCCACAACGACCACGACCACGACCAGCCTCGCGACCCACTCAATCAGCAGCTGTATTTCCCGCACCAGCACAATCACAATCGGTACGATTCTAGTTTGAATTCCGCGAATTCCCACCGAATCGAGGAGGAGCTGCAAGTACATTAGCATTGCCAAGAACAGAAGCTTCTAGAGTGCCAACCCGGCGAGAAGCACCACCAAGACTGGGGGAAACGGCCGCCGAAAGGATCGCCAGGGAAAGCGACCAATTGGTGACAATTTCATAGCTCGACTGAAGCGCCCGTTACGCGGCGCGAGCTGTGGGCCGGGCTGGGTGTCCGGATCCGCAGGACTCTCTAGCTTGGCTGTGACATTGCTTGGCGGGGCTGAACGGAGAGGTGGGAGCCAGGCGTGATGCTACGAGGAGGAATATGCTGGCTTGGTGCCTCGAGGTTGTCTAGATGGCCTTTTCCTCGTCTGTGGAAAAGAAGATTGCTCGTCTTGGGTCTGCTCACAGGGAAGTGTTTGAGGTGGCCTTTCGGTTCAGATTCACATGTCCGGGGATAGATGCGATGAGTGAGGGCTCTCTGGAGCTGGACATGCAACGGAAAGAGGGCTTGATGACCCGAGAGGGGTGTACGGGTTGGCTACTTTAGATGGCTCAACAGAGTCTGCGGCGACGTTGGTAACAGCGGTTCCTGGGTTCATGATACGGTCGAGGACCTCTCTATACCAGATTAGTAAATCTTGAGTCATTTCGGATATGACGGTAGATGACAAGCGTGAAAAGCGTAAACTTGTTATTAGCCAGATCACGGGCCTCAACAGTCTGCATCAGAACAAGAGCAGAAAACATGGATCTTTCACGTCACTGGGCAGAAGGATTCCTTCAAAAGTCGTAGTTGGAGCCCGGGCAAAGTGACACGTTGTTTCTCATGACCAGCGGGTAAACCACACCGAGAGAGTGACCACAAGAGGAAACAACCCATTACAAAAGCCTACCAGTACGACAGTTGAACGTTTTGATATCAAGTTCTTTGCCCGTATATCCACCGTCTACGGAGTACTTTGGTGTATGTCTATCCAACTAAGAAAATGTAATAGATAGTTGAGACAGCGAAGGCTGACGTATGACCCAGAAACATAACCCAGCCACTTCGCGATAGGAAACACGGCAGCTAAGCATCTTCACCGATGACAAAAGGCATCAGAAGACGTCAGGAGGTCAATATGATGAGGCGGTGAGGAGACACGTGGAAAATCAACAAGGGGCTACGTACGACCGGAATAGACACAAATCTTTCGTTGAGAGGTTGAAAGAAGATGTTCGTACAACACATAGTGTTGATGAGTAAAAGAGTGAAAGAGCGTCGGTCCTGAAAATTGGCAGTTCTTGCAGGGTGGAGAGTGGACTAGCGCCGGAAGGGGCGGATCATCTAACTTTTGTAGCTCTACTGCAGGTAGACATGTGAATATCGCCTCAAGCTTTGGAATAAACTCATCAATCACGCTGTACCAGTGGCAAAAGTTGATTGTGTCTTCTGAAATTCAGATATTGATTGCGATGCGATGTATTTCTATTGATGTGTTGTGTTCAATAACTCCCTCTACAACTCCGCTCCATGTACAAACAACCTCTTTCCTTGCACCTGCTGGAACTGCTTCTCGCCGGGCTCGCCTGCGCGTCCACCAAAGACCAATTGGCTTCTAAGCTTCCACTCGAGGGGAATGGACCAATGCTCTGCAGCCTTTTGGTCGACGATTGGGTTGTAGTGCTGAAGATTGGCGCCCAGACCCTCGGCCTCCAAGGCGACCCAAAGAGCATATTGATGCATGGCGTTGGTGTGTTCAGACCAGTCGCCGAAGTGGTGCGCATAGAGAGCTGCGATGAGGGTAAGTATAAGCTGGAGTAGTATGCGCTCGGGATTACTTACGGAAGCCTTTGCGGAGACCCTCGACGGGCTCAGGGTCCTCGTAGAAGAGAATCTGCGAGTGTATTGTCAGATAACGTCTGTTAAATCCAAGGTCTGCACTTACCGTTCCCTTAGCAGCTCTAAACCCCTTGATTCTTTGTTCGGTCTTGGGGAACTGATCTTCCGGGGTAAGAGGCTTCAGAGCCTCGAGGACGAAGTCCCAGAACTGTTCATGGTCTTTGTTCAGAAGAACAACCAGACGTGTGCTCTGTGAGTTGAAGGATGAAGGGACATGGAGGAGAGCCTTCTCAGCAATCTCCTCGATCTGCTTGTCCGAGATGGGCGACTCCTTGTTGAGCTGGTCTAAATAGGGGTGTACGAAGTTAGTATTTGTCTCACATGCAGTTTGTACAAGGACACTTACAGTAGGTGCGACGCTCTTTGACAGCGTCGAAGAAAGATTTTTGAGAAGACATGGTGCGTGATGTGGTTGAAAAGGGTGGGGAGTTGTGATAGGCAGGAGTTGGAGTTGGAGTTGGAATTGAAGTTGGATAACGCAGCGACGATGCGCTTTTGTATCCACCACCGACCCACGCACGATGCCTTCAGCACGGAGGCAATTCCTCACTACCTGCGCCATCGACTCAGATAGGTATAGTGGCGTAGGTGTCGAAGACGTGTCGCGACTATGGAAGACCGGCAATTGGAATGCAAGCACCATCTGCTGCGTCAACCAAGCACGTCGGGGAAGGGAAAAATCGAACACCCACCCAGCCAAGCACGGGCCACAACAACCAGGCACGGGTACGGTGGTTAATAGGTAGGGGTTGGGTAGGGGTTGGGTAGGTTTACGTAATACCACACCCCCTACCCAACCCCTACCCATTTTTTGGTACTCAAAATGGGTAGGGGTGTAGTAGGTCTAGGGTTAGGTTGCACAGACCACAGGTTAGGGTTAGGTTAGGGTTAGGTTGGGGTTAGGTTGCTATATTTTTGCGTTTTTTTCTAGACTTTATTAGTATATTTATAAAGTTTTCCTGTATTACTCTAGTAGTTTTATAAGTATATTTATTAGCATTTTCTTGTGTTGTTCTAGGTTTTATTATCTAAGTAGGAGTTTTGTTGCATGTAGACTCTTAAACAGCTTATATTTATATAGTTTATTATAGCATATTATTACAGTGTAAGAGGATATAAGTAAATAATTACGCAATTATTCTATTTAGATTATAAAGCAATTATAAGGGCATAATGCATAAATTTAACAAAGAACAAGCTATATATAATAAGAAAACAGCAGTCTACTAGGATTAAGCCTACTATAGTACCTGCAAGCTAGCTTAGAATTTTTTGTCTAAATAGTAACCCTTTTTGCATGTATAGCGTTGTAGTTACAGTCTATATATATTAGCATATAATTTTATAACTATAGCATAGTAAATAACATACCTTTAAAATATCTAACTAACTACGCCTTAGCTGCCTTTTAGATAGCACATAGAGCTTGTGCCTAGAAGCGCAACTCTTCCTTATACCCTAGTGCAATCTCTTAAACAAGCCTAGAGAAGGGCAGCTTGCGAATAAGAAAGTTAGTTAACTTCTAGTAGCGCTTAATCTCTTATAGTGTAATAGCTGCGTATTGTTAGTCTTAAACTGTAATTATATAATGTTTAAACATACTGCCTAGCTTAAATTAACAACGTTAACAAGGTGCAGTATTAAAGGCATAATTGCGCGCAGAAGTAGCAGTGTAGGCGGCTTTTAATGCTAAGTCTTTGTAGATAGATTTACTACTAGTTAACTTATAGGTAGTCTGCTTTGTGCGGGCTATTGTAGTAGTTAGCAGCAATAGTTAATGTAATAAATAAATGTAATAATTAAGAGCTTTGTATTGTATTGCGTGTAGGTGTTAGTAGTATAGGTTGTGTAAAAATCTATATACAGAGCTAATATTTTAGCAGGCGCTAGCGTAGTGCACAGCCTACTTGCGATTTTAGGCAGTACTACAGCGTATTAAGTTTTCTGCAACTTACTAATATTAAGACTAGTAGTATTGCAATTGTAGCCTCTACCTATACTATTGCAATGTTAACTATTAAGTAAGAAACCTTTAATAAGCCTAAAGGTCTTATCCTGTGTATTGTAATCTAAGTTCCGCTAGAGTTTAATTACAAGAAGTAGGAAAAGCTAACTAAGGTAATTAATACAGCTATTTATAATAGTATATACTAACTTATACAGGGTTACAACTACAAAGAAGACAAAGTTAATAATATTATTACGCAACGCAGTGCTGTTAGATCTTAGAAAGGCTACCTTATAAACCTTAGTATACCTTACATAGGTTAGCTAAGTAACTCTACTTATATTATTATATAGAGAGACTGCACTACACTACTTAGTGTAGAAGAGAAAGTAATTGAAGTAGTAAAAAGTATAGATAGAACTGTAAAGTACAACCTTAAGGCTAATATTAAAAAGAAGAATAAGTACTAAAATGCTAGTAAGGAGGATTAGGCGGAGATGCTACGCGAGGCGCAAGAAGAGCTTAATAAAAAGCACTTCTAAACTAAGAAGAGTAGTAAGTTAACATAGCTATTAATTACATACTAGTACTTACAAGTAGTAGCGGAGTAGTTAAAGAATAATTTTAACGCTATCTACAAAAAATAAGTTAATATACACTAAGAAATTAACTTAAGGTAGTACTGCAAATCTATATTAAGGGCTGCGCAAGTAATAGATAACCTAGACAAGCCTACTTAAAGTTAACTATATATACGCGTTTACAGCTAAGGTAGTATACTCTAGAAGATTATATAACGGATATATAACAAAGGACTATATAAGCTTAATACTAATAGCTTTAAGAGTATAAAAGCTAAAAAAGAGTAGCAGCAATTTCTAGATAAGATATTACTTAAGAAGTTAGTAATTATAACTAATAAGCATTAGGAGTAAGTTTATTATATTACTTTATAACAGTAACATACTAACATGCCTAGATAAGTAGAACTACTGTCTGCGCTTAAGGCCCTAGGACTTTTAGACGACGCCTACCTACAAGCTAATAAACTATATATATAAGGTGATAATAATAAGTGCAAGGAAGAGGTTAACAAGAATTTAGATATTAACGTATACTATAACTAAGGCGAGGATAAATATAAGACTAAGAAATAGTAGGCAGAGGCAAAGGCTAAGGCTAAAGCTAAGGAGGAGGAGTATATAGACTTTAAAGGGTTCCTAGATTTATTACTAGAGTTTAAACGCTTCTTAGACTTAGAAGACAGCTTAAAATAAGTTAGTATTATAAAATAGCTAGGATTGCACTAAGGCATAAGCTAAGATTAGCAGTTTTTACAGTAAATAATAGTAGACTAAAACCTACACTAGTAACTTAGCAATTCTAAATATAGAATAAATACAAACTTTAATTCCTAGATAATAATTATGTCTCCTACTAGTGTTAGCGTTACTATATTAGCTGCAGATTAATCTTCTATTAGTAGCCTAATAAGCTTTAAGTATGCGTTATAGATATTCTACTAGCTATAGGGAGTTAATACTAGTACTTCTTGTACAGCAGTAAAGACTTTATTAAAAATTTACACTTGTTATTACAATTTATTACAGCTTTTTATTATAGCTACATACGTACAGCCCCGCGCATGCTATTTATTACATAGCGTAACTATTTATTAACATTCTACCTATTCTCTCTTAATTTATATTAACAGCCCCCTAAATTATAAGGACAGGAGATTAAAAATTATTACATTTACTTGAATATCCTCCTACGCACCTGTTACTTAAGAAGACAGGAGACGTAGTGCTAAATGCATAGAGAAAGTAGTAGGATAGCACTCTGTAAAGAGAAAATCCTATAACCCCTAAGCTAAGATAGAACTTATTAAGCTAGTTAGGTACTATTTAGTAAAACGTTAGAGAGGTAGCTAAAGTTTCTAGTAGTTAACTATATGTGTTTTGTTTAAATTATAGTCTAGCACTATAACACTTAGCTAGCGCAAAGCTTATTAGAACTAAATATCTTTATATCTATCTCTAATTAAAAGTATACTAAAACAATGTTAATGTAGTTTATAATTAACTAAATTAGACTTGAGGCTTATTATTACAAAGTTAAAACAAAGCTATATCTTCTCTAGTTCTAATATACACTATACTAGCTTTTTAACATAAGCTTATAAGGGTAGTAATTAACAATAACTAGTTATTCTAGACGCTTAATTAACTATTATTTAATTATTTGCTCTAGTTTCTCTAACCTAATGCTGTGTCTATTAGCTGTTTTAAATTTATAGAAGGTTTTAGATCATAGTCCTAAGAAGCTAAAGCTGTTATTCTTAGTAACCTTAGCTTATTAACAAAAATCTTAATTGCTTTAGACACCTAGTTAGCTGCTAATTATATTAGCTTCTTTATAATAAAAGCGTACTACATTAGCCCTAAATAGTAACTACAAGAAAAGCTACTTAATTTCTTGCTACTACAAGGTTAGTATACGGGAGCTTCTATAGTGTTAGACGTCTTCTAAGTACTTGCTAAAACACAAACTAAGTATCGCCTCCTAGCTATTACTTGCAATAATGCTAGCAACAATACTATGTGAAGGTCGTCCTTGGATGACCTAGTGTTGGTTCTCGGGAATGAGTGAGTGCGATGGACGAGGGGGTTGTACTAGCACGATTAGTAGATCGATGTAATAGTATAGGGTGTGTTAGCACGATTAGTAGATTAATATAATAACACAAGGGTTAAGAAGGTAATAACTAATCCTTAGATTATTACTTAAAGTTAAACACACTAAACTATAGGGGTTTAATACCTAAGACTATATACTAGTAAGTAGACATTCTATAATCTCCGTGCTCTGCTTGCTCTGTAAGATTAATAAGATTAGTAAGAACGCTGCTACTTTCTTACTCTAAGTGCTCTGTGCAAATCGTGAGATTAGTAAGAGCGCCAAGACTTCTTCTACTCTATAGGTCTTCTCGCTTAGTAAGAGTAGCCCTAGTCTAGGTCGTGGCTATAGTAGGGCTAGGTAGCGATAGTTGTAATACTATCCTCCTCTTCCTAAGTTTTGTCCTTAAAGCTTTGTAGACAATGCCTAAAGCACTATCTTTAAATAGCATAACTTGTTGTCTTTACTTTACTTCTTTTATTAATTTATGCAGAGACATTATACCTATTATATATTGTAATTATTGTAACAATAGTCTTGCTTATTTGGTACATATTTGTTCTAGCTATTATAACAGATGTAACTGTTGCAACCTTTAGGATTATAATATTTGTATTTCTAAAAAATAAGTAGTTAGTTATTAAAGTAAAAAAGGGTCGTCTTTAGGCTTAGCTAGAGGTAATAAAACAAGAATAGCTTAAAATTTAGAAGGCTCTTTGTAAGAATATAGAGCAGGCGGTAGAAGCAATATTAGTTAAAGAAACTAACATTAAGCTTTTAGAGCGCTAAGAGTTATAGGCTTATATTACTAGTGACCTAGCTCTTTCTCCTTTTACTTAGAGCGCTATGTCTAGTTTTGCAGATAGTATTTAGGAGGCTAACGTTCCTACCTATCTTAGTAATCCCTTAAAGGATGCTTCTTATAGAGGTTATACTACGTAAGTAACTAGTAATAGTTTATAAAGTTTGTGTTAGGTTCCTATGTATTGTTACTGTCTAGATATCCTAACTATTTAACTAAGTATTTCTTGCTATTATTATTAGTTTAGTATATAAGGATTCTCTTAACTTTAAAGATGTTATCTTCTTCTATTTTATGTAAAAGGCTAAAGCCTTGATGTTCCCTAGTACTCGACCTGTGGCCTTCGTTGGCTTTTCTTACCTCAGTACTGTGAAGATCGTCCGAAGATGATCTAGGTTGGTTCTCGGGGAATGAACGAGTACTAGGGACACAGGGTGTACTAGCACGATTAGAAGATTAATGTAATAGTACGAGGTTAAGAAACAAGTCTTAATCTTTAGATTAATTACTAAGATAAAACTCTAAGTTGAACACAATAAGCTATAAGAGCATATTGCCTACTACTATATACTAATAAGGGTAGCGCTCATGTACAAGCATGCGCTTGTAGATAAGCGCTTATTAATAATTAGTCACGTGGTTGCGCTTGTAGATAAGTGCTTGTTAGTAAGCAGTTACGTGACAGCGTTGTAGTTGCCTAGCTGTAATTATCTATCTATATTATATAGTTCCTGCGGGATTGTCCCCTTATCCCTTAGTCTAGATTATAACACTATCCTTCTCTTTTAAAAATTTATTCTTAAATTACGTAGTTATGTTTGTAGTTTTGTTATTAAATAACTAAGGCTTGCCCTGCGTTATAAGTTAGGTAGTTATTATATCCTCCTCCTATTAACGTTACTTACGCCTTAGTTCTAAAATTATTTATGCTAACTATCCTACTAAAGCTCCTTATAATTATTGTTTTTTTAGAAGGCCTTATTTGTTTTGTTATGCCTAATTCTTGTCTAAAGTGTGCTAAGTATACGCGGCTAGGTTAAGCATATATAAATTTGTTTTAGGAGTCTTTAGATTATACTTGCAATAAGTATTAAAAGGAAGTAGATAATAATAAAAAGTTACTTATAATAGTAATTTTGCGTTTACTACAGAATAATTTTTTTTTAAAATAAGCTAAAGAGCGTGCTTGTAAGAAAGTGTTGTGCCTTACTTTAGATATAGAGATTGCTAGTAAGCTTAAAGTAGCGCAAGAAACTAATTGTCCTACAGTATTTATTAGCATAGCCCTTTTACCTATAATGTAGGCTACTATAAATTTAATTAATACTTCTATTACTAAGCTTAGTGTTGTTGTGTTAGAAGCTAGTAGTAGTTTATAAGGTACGTTGTTTGTTTTGTTTTTGCTGCTTAAGCGTTCTAATATAGTAATCTAGTTATAAAGCTTAAGTAGGTTATTTTTAGTTTCTTGTATATGTGTGCTAACGTCCTTAGTTTAATTCCTAGTGTAGTTGTTGTATTTTTGTAGTATTTATTAGTAGTTAGTTAAGTTTATGTTAGGTTCCTATGTATTATTGCTGTCTAGGTAGCCTAACCATTTAACTAGATATTCTTTGCTATTATTATTATTCTAGTGTGTAAGGATTCTCTTAACTTTAAAGATATTATCTTCCTCTATTTTATAGTAGAATGTTTTCTGTAATAGCGTCCTTAGGTCTGCTAGTTCTAACATATTAACATAGAATCTTAAGTAGATCTTTATATCTAGTAGAAAGTTAAGTATATATGTTACTAGTCCCTTCTAGTTAAGAATTAAAAATAGTCTAACTTTAATATTGTTAAGTCCTTTACTAGGTCGTTTAGTGCAAAGATTCTTTGTAAGCAAGTATACTTTATCTCCCTTCTTTAGCTAAGGTGCTGTTTTTTGTTTCTAGTTAATATATAAAAAGCTTTAGCGTTAGGCTTTATTAAGTGTTATTTTAAGTAACTTATGTACTTCTTTTAGCTTATTAGCTATTGTAATAGCTACTTCTATTTTTAAGCTTAAAAGTGTACGTGTAAAGAGATTTAGGTGTCTCTTGTAATTTGTGTAAAATAAAGTCTATTTTATAGACTCTAAAAGCTTATTGTTGTATACTATCTGTGCTATAGGTAGTAATAATACCTAATTATTCTGCTGTTAATTAATATATATCTTAAGGTATACTTTTATTATATAGTTTATTTACTTTGTTTGTCTGTCTGTCTGCAGATAATACGCTGTTAATAACTTTTTTTTTAGTTTTAATTATAGCGAGTAGTGTTATCTAAAAATTTAAGGTAAAGAGCTTATCTCTATTACTAATAATTAACTTTAGTATACTGTAGTGTCTAATAATTTAATTATTAATAATATACGTAAGCTGTACTACTGTAAAGTCTTTTTTAAAGGCAATATACTCTACTTGTTTTATAAATTAATTAACTACTACAAGAATTACGTTATAAGATACTTTAGTAATAAGGTTTCTTAAGACTAGTAGGCCTGTAATAAAGTCTATAGAGATGTCTAACTACAATACGTTAGGTAGTTCTATTACTTGTATTTCTCTATAAGGTGCGTGTGTACTGTGCTTATTCTTCTAACAAGCTATATATTTAGTAATAAAGGTAGTAACTTTATCCTTTATTCTTAGAAACTTATCATTTCTCTTAATAAGTTCTATAGTTCTTATAATACTAGAGTAACTATATACTAGGTTGTTATAGTGTTGTCTAATAATTACTTCTTATAATTCTTCTAGTACATTATACGTAATGCGTATTAGTAGATTAAGCGTCTATACTAGTTTAAATAATTTGTTGTTATTAACTTGTAGTATTATATAGTTAGTTAATTTTTTTGTTCCTGTAATGTTGTGTCTATAGCTAAAAGTATCTACTCTCTTATTTTCTTTTTCTAGTATATACACAGTCTTAAACTTATGTTGTTCTAGTTCTTCTAACTATTAAACTTAGTATTAGTTAAGTTTTTTAGTAGTTGTAAAGTTAACTAAGTCCTTGTAATTTATAAATATTATAAGTTCTAAGTAGCTTTTAGTGTATACTCTCTAATGTCTTAAATAATTAATAATAGCTAGCAGCTTCTTGTTATAAATATTATATTATTTTTCTAGTCCTAAAAACTTGTAAAAATAATAAGTAATTAGGTATTATTTACCTTTGTATAGTTAGCTAGCGTATTCTTTAAGTGTAAGGTCTAATACATCTATTTTAAATTGTAGTAGCTGTCCTGCTTAAAATATATAAAAGCATAGTAGTTCTATGCTTATATTCTTAAGCGTTTAGAAGGCGTTCTCTACTTCTCTATTCTACTTAAAGGGTATGGCCTTCCTTATAAGTCTTATTAATAGAATAGCAATCTTAGAGTAATCTTTAATAAACTATTAATTAAAGTTTAGAAATCCTAGGAAAGATTGTATTTCCTTAACTATTATTAGTTATAGCTATTCTTTAATTACTTATATTTTTTTTTACTTATCTATACTCCTTGTGCCCCTATAATATATCCTAGAAAGGCGACTTTATTCTTGTAAAACTTATATTTTTTAGGTTTTAGTTGTAAGTTAAACTAGTCTAAGCACCTTAGTACTATGTAGATATATTTAACATAATCTCTTAGGTTCTTAAAGTAGATAAGGATGTTATCTAAGTATATAATAATAAAGATGTCTAGGTATATTCTTAATATATTATTAATAAGTTCCTAAAATGTTACTAGGGCGTTTATTAACTTAAATAGTATAATAGTATATTTATAGTATCTATATCTTATTTAAAATACTGTCTTCTATTCTTTATTTTTCTTAATTTTAATAAGGTAGTATTTATTTTATAAGTTTAATACTATAAAGACCTTAGCGTAAGATAATTAATCCCTAAGTTCTATAATATTAAGTAGTAGATATTAATTCTTTACTGTAATATTGTTTAACTTTTAGTAGTTAACGCATATTCTAGGTAGCTTATTCTTTTTTAGTATAAAGAGTATAGGGAATCCTACTAGTAATATTAAAAATCTTATATAGCCTTTTACTAAATTCTTGTCTAGCTTTTCTCTTAATATCTTAAGTTCTATCTCTAATAGTTAATAAATTAGTTTAAAAGGTAGAGTCTTCCCTTCTTCTAGAACAATTTTATAATCTCAGGGTTAGTATTTTAGTAAAGCTTTACTATCTACTACTTCTATAAAGAGGTGCTAAAATTCTTTATACTTTTTTAGAATATTTAGAGTTATATATGTCTCTAAAACTCTAACTTTATAATCTAAGGAAGCCTTTCTAGTATCTATTAAGTTAAACCCTCTTATCTTAAGGCTATTCTTAGTTAAAGTTTACTATCTTTTAGTAATATTATTAATTTTCCTTTTATTTACTATCTTAGTTATTAAATATATATGCTAGCTTGTAGTTACGTTATGTCTACAGCACTTAAATAAGAATTTTTTTAACTTTTAGTTAATCTGCAGGTTATATTCTTATAACTAAGAAAGTCTTAATATTATATTATAGGTAGCTAGTCTAAAAATGTCTAGGTCTATCTCTTTCTAGTGTTCCTAGATGCAGAGCGTTACTTAGGTAACCTTATAAGTAGTTGTTGTCTTGCCTAGTATAGGCTAACTATTAGCTACGTGTAGTAGATAGAGTTCTTGTTTCCTTAGTAGTTGTAGGCCTGCTACTAGCACTGCTTAAGCAGAAATAAAGTTAGCCTATACGCTAGAATCTACTAGTGCCTATATTTAGTGTCTATTAAGCTTTACTATAAGCTTAAAGAGGCTCAGGGGATTTATTGCGTTAATTTCTTTAGCAGTTCTAGGTATTTAGGGCGTCTGTTTAAAAAAGACTATGTGCTAAATTTGTAAAACTTCTTTATAATAAGGTGTTTATTACATTTAATATCAAGGCACGTGTGCTATAAAAGTTAGTTACACTTTTATATACTAGTTCTGTTCTTATTCTTCTTCTACTATATTATATGCATTTGCAGGTTCTTTTCTAAATTATTATATTTATAAAAGTATAGGCTGTGTCTCTTATCTTATATATATACTGCGCATTTGTTATTAGAGTAATTATACTATTACAGAGGGGTGACCCAAAAAAAGATGTCAAAAAAGTTATAGTTTTTAAAGCTTTATATTTCGACAACTAGAAGTACTATACCCAAAAGAATTAGTGATTAGAAAAGCTAATATCTTCCTTTTTGAGTTGGGTGGCTGAGTAAGCTGCTTAGTCAGCACAGTTGTCCCTGTAATCTTGCTTGAAATGAGATGGAAAAAAAAGTGAAAATAGATTTCAGTATAACTTTTTTATAATTGTATAAAAACACGCTAAGAAAAAAATAAGTTTAATAAGCTTACATAAGTATAACGTAAGCGTATCTTGGAGGCTTACATCTTAATTTCTTAGAGTTTAATAAAAGGGTGAAAAAATAGGGGTTGCTTTCGTAAGCGCTAATTACGTAATAGCGTAGTAAGCTTTAAGTATATTAACTCCTCTTGTTTATCTTAACTTGCTTTTTTTATAATACCTCCTCTATGTTTCGTAATCTTTCTCAATTTAAGCAAGAAGTTTATACTTTATATTTACAAAACAAGCCTATTTCTTTAATTGGTAATTTACTAGAAAAGTCCTCTAGAAGTATTACCAATACTCTTTATTAAATAAAACCCAAAAAAGGCTCCTTTATCTACTGTTAGGCCTCAAAAAGGTCGTCCTACAAAGATCTTAAATAAAGCAAAAAGAGTGCTTAATAGAGACCTTACTAAAAGCCCTAAAAAGACAAATCAACGTCTTTTAAAAGAAAATAGTCTAGATCTTTCTATTAGAAGCTTACAACGCTTTTTAAAAAAAGAGAACTATTCTATTAACATTTCTTGAAAAAGACGCCTTTAGACGCTAAAAGGCTTATAATCGTCATATTTACGCAAAGCAATTACTTAAAAACCTTAAAAATATCAACTTTAATAAAGTTATATTTTCAGACAAGTCTGCTATTAAGCAAGGGCACGGTGCTAGGACAGAATACTATCAAACACGGCAAAATAATAGGGTTAGAAGGAAAATAGTTTCTACAACTAACACAAGTAAGTTTAAAAAAACTCTATTTAACTAAAAAAAAAACTTTAATATATCTATTATTTTTCTATTATTGTAATCTATTTTTTGCCCGCTTACTAATTAAGTTATAGGTTAAGATATTTCTATCTAAGTTTGGGGAGCGATTTAGATAGGTAGTAGATCTAAATTAGTAGTAATTTAAAGCCCTTTAATTACTACTTCTTTTAGGAGTTTAGACTATATTAAAAAGATCCTTATTCCTATAGTAAAACCTGCGATAAAAAAAGGTAAGTTACATATACTCCTTTTTCCTACTTAGAGAGTGTTTACTCTATATTTAAATTATAAAGTAGCAATCTTTTCTTATATAATTAAAGGACTTACTAACCTCTATATAGGCTAGAAGTTTTAACAGGATAACGCTAAGATTTATAAAACTCTAGAAGTTTTATCTTAGTTTTCTAGGAATAGGATATTGCTTTTTAAGCATCCTGCTTATAGTCTTGATCTAAATCCTATAGAAAACGTGTAGGCCTTGCTAAAAAACGCTTTAGCTAAAAGGCCTATTACTTCTTTAAGTATAGGAAAGAGTAAAATAAGTATAGCAGCCTCAAAGGCTGCTATAAGGGAGGAATAGGATTAATTACCTCAAAAGGCGATTGATAATTATATTCTATCTTTACTAAGGCGTTATTTGGACGTTAAGGAAGCTAAAGGCTAGTACACTAAGTATTAGTAAGCTTTCTTCGTTATTTATTTAGAAAAACCCTAAAAACAAGCTCTTAATTACTACTTAATAGTTTTTTTACAATTACCTTCAAACTTACATACAGATGAGTTTAACTAGTATTATTTACTATATATACTTTATAGCGATTTTTACACCTTTAAAAAAAAGTTATTTTGTTATTTATTCTTGAGTTTTTTTATCTTTATTTTCACTGCTAAAGTTGAGCGCAAAAGTGCTTACTAAGCAGCTTACTAAGTAGCCTAATTTAAAGAAGAAGATCTTGGCTTTCCAAATCACTAACCATTTTGGAAATAGCCCTTCTGGTTGTAGTAATATAAAGCTTTAAAAACTATAACTTTTTTGACATCTTTTTTTTGTCACCCCTCTGCATTACATCGATCTTCCAATCGTGCTAGTACATCCCGTGTCCTTAGTACTCGTTCATTCTCCCGAGAACCAACCTAGATCATCTTCGGACGATCTTCACATTATAGAAGAGCGTGTAGGCGCTTGTAGAAGAGCGTGTAGGTCCTGCTCGTCAACGAGCAGTCACGTGACAGCGGCGCGGTTGCCGTGCCGTAACCCTTTGCCTGCGTCGCATGATCCTTGACATGCTGTCCCGAGCGTCCCTTGGTTCGGGTCGTAACAGTTATTAAGCAGCAAGTCAGACAGCAGCTTTACAACATTAATTCTATTAACAAGCTTAAAAAACAGCTACAATACAAATAGCGTTAAGTATTAATTAAAATAATAAGGTATCATATTAACAAGATGCCCAATCAGGTCGTTTAGATCTGGCACTGGCTAGATTTACAAGTAAAAACACGCTTATAGTAACTACAACAACAAGATTCAAGTCTGTATAGCTCCTACAGTACAAATAGAAAGCTTCAAAAACTATTAACAGTAATATCGCAACGTTTGCATAACGTTTGCACACCTCTACGATGCAAAAACGGCTGGTTTCCATACAAAATCGGCGATCCGGGCATACCTCGGCTATGCAGGGGGGGTGTTCGATTTTTCCCTTCCCCCGCGTGCAAGCAAGAAATAGGCCCGTCACCAGGCCCATCAACACGGAGCGCGGGGCAAAGACGGCCATGACGTGATGACCACGCTGGAATTGCGAATAAGTAGCGAACGCCAAGACAGCTTAATTATAGCAAGCTTGTAACTTCTGGAATTATCTCCACGCGTCTCCGGCGTGGGGATTTGGCGGCTGCGGGAGTTGTAGTTGCCGGAGGATTTGCAATTTTTCAGTCAGCCGCGCGCATAGATTCCGCACGCGGGGCTCCGCTGAATTGCGAAAAGCTTCTAGAAACATCGCCTGGAACATACAAAAACACCTAATCTGTCATCAGAATAGCAGCTGAGGGGTTTCCACTGTATAGGAAAAGATGACCATAACAGCTCGGAAGAACAGAGACAATGAGAGACTTTTCCCACGTCTTGTAAAGAAGACCATCGTAAGCGTCCTAGTCGTGATGTTGGTGTGAATGCATAGAAGCATGCACAATGCTAAATTCACCTCCAAATAGCTGCTTGAAAAAGTCCATGCCTAAGACGCCATTGTTGTAGCCCGGGTCATGGCCAAAAAGAATGCCGCCAGATGCTGCGAAGACGCACAGGAGGTAACCTCGCACTATGACCGGCGCTTCGATACGATCGTGTGAAGGAGTGTCTTTGTTGGAATAAAGCCAGGGACTCACGTTGCGTGGTTTACTTGGTTGTTTTGTTACGAATGCTGGGAATTGGGACGTAAATAGAATGGTTCAACCCTAACCCTAACTCGTGTTGCTACAGCAGCTGATTGTAAGAAGGTTTATTTAGATTTAGCAGGATACAGCAATGGCCTTCTTCTCCTTCTTTTCCAGCCTCTTCTCAGAGATATTACGTCCCAGCTTCTCGGCACCAAGGCCGATGCTGACTGCGATGAGACCAGCATGTGCCACGTCAGGTGTTTCTAACTTTGTCTCACGCAGCTCGTGCTTTGGAGCCTTACCATAGTGGGCCGTTGGGATGAATAATTCGCGTCGAAGGTGCTTGATTAAAGATATGCGAGATGTGGTTAACAACAACCTCGCCCAAGTGGCGAATATAGTAGCTGGCGGTCAGAGGATCGCTGCCGGTTCTTTCTGCAACACATGATAAACGAAGTCTAAGCTCGACGTTTGCAAACGGCGAGTGTAGAATTGCAGAATCAAGGCTCGAGATGATGCACCTTTTTCATGGGATTCTGCTTACCTTTATAGACTTCTGCACAGTGCAGCCGGACAGGGAGCAGCAGTATCTGACGTAGTTCGCGATAATGATCTTTTTGAGGTGCTTGCAGCAGGGAGTAGCGCTTTTGGTTTAGTTCTGTTGATCGGTAGTGTTGTTCCCTAAGAATTCATCAGGTTGTGCCGGTGCAGTGGTTACTACGGCCGCAACACGGTGACGTACATAGTATGCAAGGGGTGGCATGGCCTACATTGTTCTGATTGGTCGTTCAGCGTGTATGAGGCACCCCCATTGCAAGGCGATTGTGAGATGCTGTGTTAGAGACGACCATCTGGGAAGCCGAATCTTTAGCGTATCTTCGAGCATTGGTTGGTTTGAGGCAGCAAGGTTCTAGTCTCCCTCAACGTTGCGCGATCTCAGTGAACCAGGCTAATAGCTGTACACAGTAACAGTCCTCGGCGAGAGTAGCGTACATGATAGATCCGACTGGTCAGGCGTTAATCAAGGCCTTGGAACGTGCCCACAACATGCCCTACTTCATAGCCATACCGGCGGCATTTCTTCTGCCTCGTATCGCACTGATGATCAGCGCGAAAGCGCCACTTGCTTGGGCATGTGCAAGAGAAAGAAAAAACAAGCGATGGTGATTTCTTGACACTTGTTACAAGGCCCAGTGATGAGGGGGTGTCATTGTGACGGGAGAGATAGCGCATGAAAAGGACGGGATGGCCGAGATCTGATTGGGCGAACACAGCAAAGAAGCATGGTACATGGCCGGAGTGATGGGCGAATCAGTGTCATGCCAACATCCCAGCTGCACGGGAGGTGGGTTTCTTTCAGACCCCTTGGGCAGCCCCGCCGTGTGGATAAAATGTAAAGACGAAAGACTGCTATTCGATGTGGCTTGCTTTTGGTGCGGGTGTGTAGCGGCATTGCGAGTCTGGATCTAGGCACAGTGATTGGCAGCCAACGTGCGCGAGAGCGTCTCTGCCTGGTGTTGGCAATGGACGAGTGTCGACAGTGGACAGTCGGAAAGTGTTGGGCTCAGCACATAAGACGTGCCATGTCAGCGCTCCAAGGTTGTTGGCCCGCAGATAGGGGGGCCCGTCCATGAACCGTAGTTCCGTGGATCAAGCGCTGCATCTCGGGGCCGATCTCACCTACAGGCCAAACCGCGGCGGCGATGGCGAGGAGAGGCTAACCTCCGCCCTGGCTATACTCGACGCCGCTAAGACGCGGCAGGCCAGCAGGACTGCCAGCAGCCAGCAGCCCGCAGCCAGCAGCCCGCAGCGCAGCGCGACGAGCGTTGCCGTGGGCGTCGAGCGCCGAGGGCAGCGCAGCGCGTCCGACGCGGCCAGGTGGTTGCAATGGGGGTGTACCTGTGTGACGGGCGGATCCAGGACTCGCACAGTCATCAAATTAGCTCCGACGCGCCTTCCCTGGCTTCATCACCAAGAGGCAGTCGCGCCCCGTCGACGCTACCATGCTCTGCTACAGGTTTCACCTGTCCCTCTGCCGCTCCTCCTCCCCTCCCACAGCCAGCCGCCCCCATCGTCATCGCCTGCGTCTGCCGGATGCCCCCTCGCTCTGCTCCCCATTGCTACATCATCCGCTGCTGTAGTCTCGCTTCTGCTGCCGTTGCCCTGCCGCCCATTGGCCAAGTGCCAGAGCCTCGCCAGCGCGCATCGCCCACGCCCGCCGCCCGCCGTCCGCCGCCCGCCCTCGCCGACGCTCACGCCCACGCCCACGCCCTCGACCGCTGTGGCCTGCCATCCCCACCGCCGCCGTCGACGCCCATCGTTTGCTCTGCTCCTGCTGCCGCCGCGTCCTTTGTCTGTGTCACGCCCGCCGCCACACGCTGAAGACAAAGGCCGACATGGCCGCCCGACCGAGCCCCAGCAGCACAAGCCCCTCGAACCTGTCCAACAGCCCTTTCCCCCACGGCTCCCACGGCTCTCACAGTAGCTCCACGTCGTCGTCGTCGCCGTCGAAGCCTTTGGCATCGCACAATACCATGACGGCCGACGTCTTCGCACCGCACATGTATCCCATGCCAGGCGCCGCCGGAGAGCGCAGGCCTCTCGAAAAGAGCTCCACGAACAACGCGCGCTACTCTATTCTGTTGCGCAGGCTGCCCAGCAGCAGCGATCGCGATGCCGTGCGCAACATCCTGCTCTTCGCCAAAGACCTGATCGACTACGAAATCCTTCCACCGTCCAGAACTGCCGACGACAAGGGTTTCGCCTGTGCCATTGCGCACTTCCAGACGCTCGAGGGCGCAAAGGAGGCGCGCCAACTCCTCGATGGGAAGCGCAATGCTACCAACGATGCGACGCTGGTCGTCGAGCTGACCCAGGACGCACCGCCTGGCGCAATCGGCTCGCGCCGCAACACAGTCGACAGCACACCCGCACGACAAGCAACAGGCACAGGCGCCATGACGGGCGCTTCGACCAACACCCGACAGTCATCGCGATACAACGGCACCTTCCAAAACATGGAGAACATGTCCCCACCTAACGGGACCCCAGGTCTTGGCAACGGAGAGTTCCCGGTCAACAATCTTTTCTCGCCGACTTCCCCCGTCAACACTTCCTTCACGAGCCGCAATCTGGGCAAGTCGGTCATCAACGAAGACGCCGACGATGACGATGGCCTGCTTAACGAGTCGATTGGATATGCCACGGGTGGTCCACCAATGCACTCCAGCATGCCGCGTCGCGCCACGAATCCCCACACCCCTTCCATTCCCATTCAGCGCTTTGCATCTCTCTCTCTAAACACAAACGGCGTGCCAAATGCCACATCCCCACCTCTGTCCAACTTTGCTTCTCCACGTTCTGGGTCCAACCTGCAGTCGCCTGGTCCGGCCTTGTCGGCCTTGTCGGCCTTGTCAGCCTTGTCACCACACAGCATCCCCTCCGCACTGAGCAACGGACCTAATGCTGGCTACCAGCAGTACACGCAGCATTTTGCGCGGCCCACATACCCCCCAGTGAACCCTGCTGATCAGAACCCACCATGCAACACTCTCTACGTGGGCAATCTCCCCATGGACACGTCTGAAGACGAACTCAAAGCTGTCTTCTCAAAGCAGCGTGGATACAAGCGCCTTTGTTTCCGAACCAAGCAAAATGGGCCCATGTGCTTTGTCGAATTTGAAGACACATCTTTTGCCACCAAGGCCCTGAATGAGCTTTATGGATACATGCTTCACAACAGCGTCAAGGGTGGCATCCGATTGAGCTTCTCCAAGAATCCCTTGGGTGTGCGTAGCGGCCAGAATTCAGCCATGGGCCCGCAGTCTGCCATCACCCCCTCTACCCCTCTTTCGGGTTTTGGTAGCGGTGCCGCAGGTCCCCCAGGCTTTTCTACGGCTACTGGTCCACCACCAGGATTATCGGTACCCCCAGGCCTGTCAACCCCAGTGCACTCCAACAGCAGCTCTGGCTTTGGCATGTATTCCAACGGTGGCTTCGGTATGGGTCACAACGACATGGCTGGTGCGATGCGCCAGCCACTCGCGTCCAGTGGTGCCGGGAACGGCTTCTCCGGCTATTCCACCTACATGATGGGGCGCTAGAGACACCTACCTACTATCTTTTATGCCATTATGAGTCATGATTGAGGAGTTGGGCTGCTCATCACCGAGCGTTTGCATATCCGGTCTTCATTTGTTGTTGCCACTATATCCTGTCCTTTCAATCATGGCGAGGTGTTGAGTCGTTTGGGTTGTATTTGGCTTCATAAACGCAAGGGCATGGATACCGGCGCGGGGTGTCCAGGGCTATCATGCCCAGTGGGCGTGGCTCTCTTTGCAGCATACAGCGATGATTCCCCCTTGTGCGATTTGCTTGTTTGATCATTAAACCGGAGTCTGGAGAATGGAGCTTCTCGTTGTTGCAATCGTACGCATTGCTTTGGCTCTTTGTTGGCCTTCACCACTTATTCTTTTGTATTCTTTGGGGAGCTGCTCGCATCGTGGTGTATGGCAAAGAGTTCCAACACGTTCCTTGTTTCATCATGAGCCATGGGAAATGCATGCAAGGCGCAGTTCCCAGTCATGGTCGGAACTTTACGCACAGTGGGGTTATGCATGGTTTGGTCTTCATGGCATATTGCTATGATGGTTAGCGGCTTCCTTTGTTGACCTTTTTGCGTCTGTCTCGGTTTTCATATAACGGCCTCGTAGTTTTCAATACCATACTTTGGCGCAGGATATGGCGTTGAGTGTATGGCATTTCGATAGCATTTCGCATAAACCATCTTCATTACCGGATAAAAAATCTGCAACTTACAACGATTATACCGTGTTTTTAAAAGGGTACCCTGCGTGCCTGTCTAGGTGATGTTTACGGCTTCCGTATGCGCCAAGGCGCTACTCGACATAGCGCGTCAATAAGAATTTCCTGCGAGCTCCCCCGTTCATCCTCACCCAAATCTACTACTCCCTCCATCTAGACTTCTTCACGTGTACACGCCCTCCCTTTCCTTTCTCTTCATCTTCGACGCATACCTGCGCCAATGCGGTAGCCCCTTGTAATTTCAACATGCCCCCTCGGTTACGGTGTTCAAACTTTTCAGCACCGGCCGCTCCATCACAGGTCACTCAGTGCTTAGCGGTGCAGCCACAGCCCGTCTGGACTCCAATACGGCACTCGAGACAATTCTCACAGACGCCATGTCCACAGATCACATTACGACGGCGGAAATTCTATGAGTGGCTCAATGGGCCTGGACGTCAGCTCAAGGAACCTATACCTGACTCCACAAACTACCTCGGGGCTTACGACAAGTACGGCAACTTGGTACGCGCTGGCCCTGGATGGCGAAAAGATGGGGGCGCAAAGGCTGCGGCCTCGACCAAGACAGAGCAAGCCAGCATAGAAGCCAAGGCAGAAGAGACCACAGAACTTGCGACACCTGCAGGACAGGAGAGCTTGGACGAACTAGAGGCGGCAATTCAGTCTGGCGCAGCTGAAGAAAAGGAAAGCAAGAAGCAAAGCGAAGAGAGCGATGACAGCCAACTTCCACCTGAGACGGCAGAAGACTTACGGCCATTTCCTCTCAACCAGTACTTCCGTAGCCAGCCAGTTTTGAGCGAAGACCTACGGGAGGCAATCTATCGCAGAGTCAAAAAGGACGGCGCGACAGTATCGCTTGCCAGTGTCGAGTTCGGCGTCAGCAATGAGCGTGTCGGCGCAGTAGTGCGCCTGAAGCAAATGGAGAAGGAGTGGATAGCCCAGGTAAGTTTTCACCCATGCAACAATTTCCTACAATACGACATGATGAGCTTCTTAAAAATCGATTAGTCTTTAAGACATCCACATGGTTACAAAACTTAAGTCATGCTCTTGCTGAACGTTGTCGACTTGACTACTCAAATAACAAAAACGCATGGCAACACAACGGCTAACACAAGTCGCTCAGGGAAAAATACTAGCACTTCCCTACTCTAAGGCGGTGCTCTCCATGCTTCCAACAACCCCACACATTGACCCCTCGGTCCCTAAGAACAAGGGCAAACGGCCGATTACCCACGAACCTATCAATGACCTGATGGTACACCCTGCGACACGGCAACAGCTTTTTGTGCCTGTTGCCGAATCTCGGCGCTTCACGCGTGAAGATGCTGGTAAGGCCTTTGACAACAAGCTGTTGCCGGCCGACGCACGCATTCCCCATCCAGAACTTGTGCAGGCAGAGCGCGAATTGGAGTCGGGTATTTCGTTTGATGAGCGCAGAAGACTTGCTGAGGAGCGGTTTGAACGAGAACAGGAAAATAAGAAGAAGGAGGAGAGGCGGAAGGAAGAGGAGCTCAAGGCCATGAAAGTGGTGCCGAAGCGGAGATGGGATTTCGTTTTCAAGGACGTCAGCGTAGAAGCAGCGGGCAGAGATGGAAGAGGAGCGGGCGCAGCTGGATGGCGGTATGGTGTGCCGCACCAAGACCGCAAGAGAGGCATTCCCAAGATTCCTACACGGGTCGAGGCATAGGGTAGTTTCATGTATAATGCTGTATAACACATGACTAACGAAGGCATGTCTTCACCGGTATTGCGTCTTCTGTCCACCTCGCTTCTCCAACTTGGCCTGCCTCTTGCTCGCTTGCGGCTGGGGCACGCCCGCTGCGTCCTGATATCCACCCCTCATGCCCGTGTACATAGCCCAGGCCGAGTAGGCACTGTAGACGGGGATGACAGCCCATAGCCACCAGGCGTAGTCGCCGAGAATAGCTGCCATGGTAATGCAGCCATAGGTCCAATAGACAACATCCCACATGTACTCAGTCAGGCCCTTGGCGTCGAGATCTTCGCCAGGTCGCTTCACGGCGCCATCGGCAGTGATGGTGGGGCGCGAGAGGCGCTCGAAGTACAGCTGGGTGAGGAGCTGCGGAGCCGAGAGGAGCAGGTAGACGAGCAGTGATTTGCGTGATAGAGAGGCGCGGAAGAGCAGGGCACGCAGGAGCCACCAGAGTCCATGGACGGCGAGGGTGATGTAGAGGGTTTGGTTGAGGCGCCTGGTGTTGGAGGCAGCGAGCGTCTTGGTGGCTTTCTACAGGGGGAATTTAGTGACGGGCCCGCGGTAGATGGCGGTGGACATGTCTGCATACCTGCGCCATGGTGTGAAGGTGCGATGGATGGCGGGACGTTGAGGCTGGTCTGGTGCAACAGACGTAGGTGGTGGAACTTTGTTTTGCTGCATTTCTTGGCGTCGATAGGTAGCGCGTAAACCTACAACTTTGACCGCGTTCCACTCGCCTGCCCGCAACACCACAACCACAACCGCCACCGCCACCGCCGCAGCCCAGCTGCCATAGCCAACACCGCCTGGACTATGAGCGCCCCATATTGAGGTTCCGCTCTGTCGTCGCCGCCGCCGCCGCCCAGCAAGCATGTCAGCACCCCCAGGCGTCAATGCCCAACTGCGCCAGCTTGTACACTACCACCTGGACAACGGCTTCGTTGAAAACGCCCAGTTCCTTGCCGGCCGCCTGCACGCTCTCGACCCCCGCAGCCCGGACGCAGCGCACCTGCTTGCTCTCTGCAGCCTCCGTCTAGGAAGATACAGACAAGCCTTGGACGAGGCGCGGTCAAAGAACGCCCATGCGCAGCATCTGGGGTGTGCCTACGTCTTCGCCCAGGCCTGTCTTGCCCTCGGGCGCTATGAGCAGGGAGCCCAAGCGCTGGAGAAGGTGCGCGGCCTCTGGGCAGGACGCAACCACTGGAGTAAGCAGCTGTAGTGGTAGTAGTTGCTCGTGCTTTGTACTAACAATGTGCCCCAGACAAGCATTCCGAGACGTCACGACGGCATGTGCCCGACGCTGCCGCCTGCTATTGCATGCTGGGAAAGCTGTACGCAGCACATGGCGACTCAAAAAAGGCCATTGATTACTTTGTCGACGCGCTCAAGATCAACTCGTTCATGTGGGACGCCTTCACCGGGCTCTGCGACATGGGCGCCGTCGTCCGCCCCCACAACATCTTCAAAATCACGCCCGATATGCTCCCCCTGGTCTCTGCTTCATCCAACTTCCACTCCAGGCTGAACGGCCGCAGCGCACAGCCCAACTCATACCACGATACCGAAAACCCCTTTGGCAACGGCCAGAGCATACATGATGAGCATGCCATGATGGGCGAGGCGGGCGGTCCAGTCCAGATGCGCCCCATCATTTCAAGAGCCCGCACCAAGACGAATCCCGAGGGCGACCAGACGGACATCCCGCGGCCCATATACCAGAACGGGCATAAGAGAACCGTGTCTGGCCATGCTCTGCAGCAACCACAATCACAGCCACAACCCCAGTCACAACCTCCTCCACAACCTCACCCGCAATCGCAACCACAATCACAACCGCTCGATCTTACGGCAGCGCCCCCACGACGTAGTGTACGGCTGTTGAACTCCATCACTCAGATTCGTCCTTCAAGTAGCAGGCCAGGAGGCACGTCAAGCAGAGACTTGGAGTCGAAAGAGCGGCGCGAATTGCGGAAAGCGAGGGCGGCCGCTCCCAAGCCACGCTCGGCAACTGGCTCGACTGTAGGCAGAGTTGTTAGTGGCAACAGGAAACCGCATGTCGACAACTCTGAACTCTCAAAGCCAGAGAGCAGGCCGGCGGGCGTGGCTGCAACGACTGTTGCACCACCCCCGAGGATGGCGCCGCCCGCAGATACTACGCGGGAGCGAGAGCGAGAGCGAGAGCGAGACGCCTTGAGCTGGCTACTTGATCTGCTCCTCAAGATAGCTTCTGGATACCGCCATCTGAGTCGCTACGATGCAGCAAAGGCATTGGAGGCATTTGGAGTCGTGCCCAAAACACAACGGGAAACGCCTTGGGTCCTGGCGCACATTGGCAAGGCTCAATATGAGCGCACCCATTATGCAGAGGCAGCCAGCACGTTTCGAAAGATACGAGAAATGGTCCCTTCTTCTTCAGAGCACATGGAAGTGTATTCCAACACCCTGTGGCAGCTCAGAGACGAGGTAGCCCTGGGTCACCTCGCGCACACACTGATGGACCAAGATCGCCTCTCCCCACAAGCTTGGTGTGCATTGGGCAATGCGAGCTCTATAAATGGGCAACATGACGATGCTGTCAAGTGTTTCTCTCGAGCTACGCAGCTGGATCCAAACTTCGCCTATGCTTTCACCCTTCAAGGCCATGAGCATGTAGCGAACGAAGAATTCGACAAGGCCACGGCGGCCTATCGCAATGCTATTAGCGCGGACAACAGACACTACAATGGTTGGTATGGTCTTGGAAATGTTTACGAGCGTCTGGGCAAGTACGAGGTGGCTGAAAAGCACTATCGGGCGGCGGCGGAGATCAACCAGAACAACGCCATGCTTCTTGTTCGGGTAGGCTTGGTAAGTTATGTACCGCGTTTGTTCGCATATGGGAAACTAACAGTAGTGTACAGGTTCTGGACCGCATGAAGAAGACTGAGCCCGCGCTGTTGCAATTCGAAAACGCAATCAAGATCGAACCGCGCTCCGTCATGGCACGCTTCCGCAAATCACAGGTTCTACTCAAGCTGAACGCGCCGCAAGAGGCCTTACACGAACTACTCTATCTCAAGGACGCTGCACCCGACGATGCGAACATCCACTTCCTGCTTGGTAGGTGTTATAAGAAGTTACGAGACCGCGCGAGCGCGATTAGGCACCTTACGATTGCTATGAACTTGGATCCAAAGAGTCACGGAGTCATCAAAGAGGTCATGGAGAGTATCGATCAGGAAGATGATGGCGCATGGAGCAGTGAGGACGAACATTAACGTACTCTTGCCCCTTGATCAAAACCCTTTACGAACCGTACCTGGAATGACGATTATCCCTACAACGAAGCACATCATCATCCTTGTCTTTTAGCGCATTCCCTTTGGTTTCTGTATCCCTTTTTATACCCTTCATCACGGACTTTGCATTGGGGACGGCGTAGCAAAAGCCAGTGAGCTTGACAGCTTTGGCAAATTATGCATTTCTGAACAGGCGTTTTGGGGCTTCACTGAAATGGACGCCGCCTAGTTGGGCAGCGCGTAGACGTTGCATTGGTGTAGTTTGGACGACCGACCGCGATGACATACCCTGGGTGACTGCTTCTAGAAATTACCATCTAGCTTCGAAACAAGACTTGCGACTGTATTATATATATCAAGAAATGCATTGGGATATTTTTACCTCCACCTTCGGTTTTGTCGATTGCGTGGTCTAGGCGATTTCTTTGGGGGGAGGCATTTACACAGAAAATCTTCTTTTTCTCACTCCAACACAGCGACCAGTCGCCCTCCACTAATCTCTCGTCGCCTCATCCGATCAAGACCCGCATTAACGCCTCCCAAGCCATCAACTGTACCCACAACATCCGGCGGAACCAACAACCCCTTGACTAGCAGCCGCTCACACCACGCACTGAGCGCTTCACCTACTTGCGGAATCTCGTGATATAGCTTGATAGGAACGCTATGCATCGCGACGCCCTTTGGCACATTACTTTTTGGCAGACCAGTCAGACCCACGAGATGAGATTTCTGCGACGAAGAAGAAGCATCAAGAGGCGTCGACGGAGGAGTAGGAAGCTTCGCATGCTGTGGTACGAAAGTGTTTGCGCCGCTTGACAAGACCTCTGTAGGACATGGCGATGGTGTCGGAACGGCCAGAGACTGAAGTAAATGTTCCGCTGTATCCTTGCCCTGGGTATCAAAACCAAAGCGCGCGCCACGACTACCCGTATTCGCTTTGATGATTTGAATCGCTCGTTGTGGGTCATGGGAGTCGACGACGAGATCTGGTCTGATGGCTTGCGTGCCCGAGAGCCTTGACCCGTGTTTCGCAGCATCAACAACTGAGATGATTTTGACTCCAGCCAGACGTGCTATTTGCGTGGTGACATTCGCACAGACTGAACTTGCGCCCCAGATGACTAGGTAGTCTCCGGTCCCGACACGTTCTTTCTCGTCGATGCCGTATAAGCACTCTTGCTGTATGTCCGTTGGGATGCTGTTTGGCTCGAGGCTGCGGACGATGCTGAGGAGATTGGGCCCAGATTCTATGTTGGAAAAGTCTAGTCCCATGCATATGCCCAGTGTCAGGGCGGCGGATACGAATGCTACGCCTAGTATACTACCCGAGTTGACGGTTATGCTAGGAGGGAGACGGATGGTGTTGAATACGGATGCGACGCTGTATTCTTGGAATGCTGCTTTGCGCAGATCCCGGTAGTCGGTTGATGGGACGACGACTACGTCTCCTTGTTTGATGCGTCGACATGTCGAGGGCACGTTGGATACTTTTACTACTGTCCCGGCGAATTCGCGGCCGGAGATGTAGGGTAATGTTGGGATGCCGAAGTTGTAGTCACTAGCTGTTTTGTCAGTGCGTGTGTGAGTACTATGTTGGGTTCGTACTACTTACGGCGCTTTCCAATCAATTGGGTTGAGTCCTACTGCTTGCACTTTTACCAACAGTTCAGAGTCATGTTGGAGCGTTGGTAGAGGTTGGTTCTTAGCAACAACGTAGGGCTGACGTATGGCGTGTAACTTTAACATTGATTGTAATGCGGGTAGGGTGTCTTCTATGTCCTGTTGCTGCACTTCCTCAATTGTTCTATGTCTTTTCGATACGATATCCGTTGGAAGCGCTGCTACGGCGCTGCGGGCTCGCTTGGTTCGCAACTTCATTTTGTTTGAGAAATCCAAGTTGTATAGGCTGTGCGCGCTTGGTATTGGGGGCGGATGAAGTCGAGACGTAGCAGAGCCGCCTTGGATGCAAATCCTCGACGTGTATTCCGACCTCCAATTTTCTGAACTCCAACTCTTCGACCTCCAAACTTCCCGGATCTCCGAGTTTGGGCCTTTCAGTAATCTGCAAGTCGGTATTCCAAATGGGTTAGAAGAGCTATGTGACCCCGCGACGGTTTTGTAAGGTGGAGCCAATGACTGTCGCCATTGCGGATTCAGATGGCACAATACAAGTAGTTGGCAGATTCCCCATTTACCGCCTCATCGTATCTTAGCGTAAAGATGCGAACTTAAAAAGAAGGGCCTATATCGGAGACAAACATGTCGTGAGTTCAGTACATCGGGGATGGTATGATAACATCTTGCAGATAAGCGATCACGTTTGAGAGCCTTGAAAGCACACCATCCGCCCTTCACAACCACGACACTTCTTCCGCACAATACCATTCGATACATTGCAAACAAACATTCTATCACGATAATGGTAAAAAGAAGCCGAGGAAATGGAGTTGCAGACACAAAAAATGCAAAGCCAAAGACCGGTGCTGGCAAGAAGCTTATAATCAATGCCTTCGTTGAGATGTGTAAGTTCACGTGACAACTCCTCAAAAAGCCAATCATCCTACATCGATAGCAGCTCTACTGTCCTGGACTTGTCATTGGCTAACAGTTGGTGTTAAACAGGCAGTGGTCATCAGTCACCAGGCTTGTGGAGACACCCTGACGATCATTCGCACGAGTTCAACAATGTCGAGCACTGGATAGAGCTCGCAAAACTGCTTGAAAAAGCCAAGATCCATGGCATATTCTTGGCTGATGTACTCGGTGGGTATGATGTTTACAACGGCAGCCTCGATGCTGCAAAAATTTCGGGCGCGCAATGGCCGGTCAACGAGCCTTTGGCTGTTGTAAGCGCCATGGCTGCAGTAACCAAGAGCATTGGGTTTGGTGTGACTGTTTCGACGACCTACGAACAGCCCTACCATCTTGCTCGGAGGTTATCGACTATCGACCATCTTTCGAAGGGAAGGTAAGGTCATCCTTATTTCCAATTTCACTCAGAAACTGACTTTGCCCAGACTTGGTTGGAATGTAAGGAAAACCTACTCGTCCAGTGATGCCATGATTGACAGCGTTTATAGATTGTGACAAGCTATCTTGACTCGGCTGCGCGTAATATGGGTATGACGGAGCAACTACCGGTTAGTATTGTGGCTTGAGTAAGAGACTACTGCTGATACGATCCAGCACGACGAGCGCTATGCCCAAGCTGAGGAGTACGTGAAGGTCATGTACAAGCTCCTGGAGTCCTCTTGGAGAGATGATGCAGTCGTGCTAGACCGGAAGAGAGGCGTATATACGGTACCTGATCGGGTGCGCGAGATCAACCACGAGGGGAAGTATTTCAGCGTGCCTGGTCCTCATATCTGCCAACCAAGCCCGCAGCGAACACCTCTGATTCTCCAGGCGGGGGCATCAAAAGCAGGAAAAAGCTTTGCAGCACAGAATGCAGAAGCAATATTTGTCTCCGCCCATGCGCCTGAGGTTTGTGCAAAGAATGTCGCGGAGGTCCGACAGATTGCCTCATCCCAATTCGGCCGGGACGGTAAGAACATCAAATTTCTGGCTCTTGTGACTCCCATCATTGGACACACTGAAGAAGAGGCTCAGGCTAAGCTTGCTGACTATCGGAAATATGCGTCCTTGGAAGGAGCGTTGACGCTGTTCTGCGGTTGGACTGGAATCGACCTGGGGAAGTACGGAGACGACGAGGAACTGAGACACGTAGAGAGCAATGCTGTGCGATCTACTGTCGAGGGCTATGCTCGCTTTTCCCCTGGAACCTCAAAATGGACGAAACATACAGTTGCGGAGCATGTGAGCATCGGCGGGAATGGTCCCATTCTCGTTGGAACTCCATCGCAAGTGGCTGATGGATTGCAAGTTTGGATTGACGAGGCTGACGTTGATGGTTTCAATGTGGTGAGCTAAGTCCTATTCTTGTGGCGGTACCAATTCTGACGCATGACATAGGCGTACGCTCTCTTCCCACAGTCGTTTGTGGATGTGATCGAGTCATTACTTCCTGAGCTTAAGAAACGGGGTTTGTTCTGGGATGACTATGCTGTGCCTGGTGGCACTTATCAGGAAAACTTCTACGCGAAGAAGGGGCAGAGGGGTCCGCTCGAGGAGCACGTAGCGTCGACGTATCGCTGGAAGGCGGGAGTTGATGCTAAGGACCATGTTATTCCAGAGTAAAACCAAATGTCATTTACTGACATGTCGTGTACATGGACAAATCTTGAGACACATAGAAATATATAACATTCTGAAATCGAGCGTGCATTCTGAGTAGATTAAAAAAGTCACACTAGGACACGACTACTTTGAAACTCGCGTTACAACCAACGCGACCGTTTCCGGGGTCGTGTCTTGCACTGCGAACCAAAGCCGCGGAAGCTGTGCAGTCTTGGACGCACCTGGTTTGTACTAGCTGCTGTCCCAAGAGCGCGATGTGGCGTCAACGCAGGGGAGCGAGCACGACATCAACGGCGATTGATACGGTGCGATTCCGACAGTGAGTGGAGAAAAGACGTGCTTACGTCGGCCGGCTCTGCAGGCCTGTAGCAGATAGCGGGGCTATTGGCGTCCTACGGCTTCGGTGCTCATCGGGAGACTTAGCGATAACGAGGCGGCTTACATCAGGGCTTTAAAGTCGCCATGGGGAGAGACATGAGTCTTGGGAGAGGTTGACACCGCAAGGAAAGCGAAGAATACATCCCGCCGATTACATAATGGCGCCAAGCTCAGTCTTACCGCCTTCGGCCAAGCCAACTACTGCTGCAGGACAAGTGTCGACCTCATCGCAACGCGTAGCACAGCTCACAGAACACTTCGCGCCGATAGAGAGCACTGAGCAGGCTGGTCCTCCCCCCGACCTACCAACTCCTTATCCCGCCTCGAAGTTGAAGTTGGATCCAGCCCATTACCTCGATCATGCACGAAAGGTCAGCGTCGCTGTCATAGGGGCCGGTCTATCTGGTATCAATGCTGGTATCCTTCTGCCTGCCAAGGTGCCGGGTATCGAATTGACCATCTTCGAGAAAAACACTGATGTCGTAAGTGCATGCGATAACTATGGGAGGAGTAAACTCACGATATGCAGAGTGGCACATGGCTTGAAAACGTATATCCCGGAGTACGATGCGACATTCCAGCACATGTTTACCAAGCGACATATTCACCTAACACACAATGGTCTGAGATCTTTGCACGAGGTGCTGAAATCCGCGACTATTGGCAAGCGCAGGCTAGGAAACACGACGTCTACAAATATGTCAAACTCCAGCATCGCGTTGACGAAGCAGAATGGGACGATGCGCTGTCCAAATGGCGGGTGACGGTGCACAACCTCAAAGATGGAACTACACTAACGGAAAATTTTGATTTCGTCATCACCGCCATTGGCCGATTCAACTCTTGGAAGTTACCTGATTATCCGGGCTTGAATGACTACAAAGGCCATTTGAGACATACGTCGAACTGGGACGTTTCTTTTGATCCAACGAACAAAAATGTCGCTGTGATTGGCAATGGCGCAAGTGGTATCCAGGTCGTACCAAACCTACAGCCTATTTCAAAACACATCACTCACTTCGTTCGCAATCCAACATGGATCGCGACGTCGTGGGCTGGCGATGAGCGGACTTTTGAGCCTCAGCCTTACACCGAGGAACAGCGCAAGGCTCTAGAAGACCCTGGAACATATCTGTCCTTCCGGAAAGATCTCGAAGATAGATACTGGAGACGGTTTCGAGCTATGATTCGTGGAACAACCGAGAACCAAGGCATGCGAGAGCAGTTCATTGAGGTTATGAAGAAGCGGGTAGAGAAAAAGCCCGAACTGCTTGATGGGTTGATACCAGATTTCGCGCCGCATTGCAGGCGACTCACACCAGGTCCTGGTTACTTGGAGTCTCTTACCGAAGACAATGTGGAGCTTGTCAAGACGCCCATCAAGCGTTTCACACCGGCGGGCATCGAAACGGTTGACGGCAGAACATTCGAGTTCGATGCGATATTCTGCGCGACCGGCGCCAATACCGACCTTGTTCCACCATTCTCGATCAAGGCGCGCGGAGAGGATCTACATGAAGCATGGAAGCCTGGTGGTAAATGGGGCTTCCCTTATACATATTTTGGATTGGCTACACCTGGTTTCCCCAACCTATTCTTCCTAGCTGGACCTCACGCTACTGGTCCTTCCGGTACAGTGCCGCATGGTGTGGAAACGTCGCTCGCATACTTCGCGAAAGTGTTCCGCAAAGTTTCTACACAAGGGCTCAAATCCATAGTGCCGTCAAAGGAGGCAACAGACGATTTCGTCGACTACAGTGATGCCTTCTTCCCAACTACAGTCTTGACTGACAAATGCTCTTCTTGGAATAACGGCGGAGTTCCTGGACAGCGCATCCATGGCCTTTGGCCGGGTTCGGCTGCCCACTTCACCATTGCCAGGCGGGAGCCACGTTGGGAAGACTGGGAGTACGAACGAATACACAAGGGCAATCGCTTCGCTTACTTCGGCAACGGCTATACTGAAGCAGAGCTTGAAGATTCTACTGATTTGACCTCATATCTTAAGGCGCCCGGTCAAGAAGTAGATTTGAGAGATCTTCATGAGCGCTGGTGGGATGTGCCAGGTACAGAGAAGAAGTCATAGATAGTCGTCCTAAGTCACTCACATGATTGAGTTCGTATTCGCCCGCTTCAGCACAACATGCTTGCGCAATAATTTAACGACAAAACTCTAAAATTCATCAACTCATTAAGCGATGATCATAGTTTAAACCAAGTTACAGCATCGTGCACCTATCAAGTCTCACCTCTTTTGTCGCTGCAAGCCGTGCTTTCTTCCATGGCTACGCAAATTGCCTCTCGGCTCGCAATCTTGAATGCCGATTGCGTGATTCCGCTACTGTTCTTATCGTGCTTCTGCACCTGTCTACTAAGCCTTATTTCTCGCTTACGCACCTGTCCCTGACTGTTGGGAATGGTTGTCCCACATTACATCGTCAGGTACCTCCAAGATGGCGTGCTATCCCACTATCATGCCCCTACACGCAGTGTCCGAAGTGAGGCCGGAATAGCATACGATGGCGCTTCTCTATGGGCCTGGAGCGTATCTGACTGGTCTGAGATAATGTTTTAGGAATCCGAAGACGCGGCTAACCAGGCTTTCTATGGAGTTGTGCTCGGATCTCTTCGTGTGCAGGGAGGTCCCATGGTTGGTTGCACTAACGCAGTGTAGACCGAAGCATTGTTGTGCCGCATATTCGCTATATCTAAAGATCGCCTGATAGACGTTTGAAGTGGAAAGGTTCACGATATTTTTGCATTCGGTGTTGCGATTTTGCAATAGCTTTGAGTATGGCCAACTCAGACAGTTCCATTGAACATGGCAGCGATGAAGGAGTTGAGAAGCGAGACTATCCAGGTAGGTTCCCAGAAAGCCAGATCCCAGATACCGCAGACTCACAAAGAACAGTCAAGTGGTATCGCTCCACTTTCTTCAATATGACCATTCTGGGGCTCTGCAACTTCAGTGCGCCAGGTATTTGGGGTGCGATGAACAGTCTCGGGGCAGGTGGAGCCCAATCGCCAACCCTAGTCAATGCAGGCAATGCGCTCACATTTTGCCTCATGGTTTTGAGCTGCTATTTTGGCAGTGTAATGGTGCATTACATCGGAATCAAAGGAGCACTGATCTTTGGAACGTATGTAATGACATTTCGCGAACGATTTAGCAGTTCTAACACGGACAACAGCATTGGCTACGCTCCTTATGCAGCAGCGCTTTACACGAACAATCGATTCGGAACTGAGTGGTTTATATACCTTGGTTCGTCACTCTGCGGCATCTCCGCAGGTGTCTTCTGGATGGCTGAAGCCGCGATCGCGATTGCATACCCCGAGCCTTGGAACAAAGGGAAAGCACTTGGCTACTGGCTCACATACCGTCTTGGTGGCCAGATCCTCGGAGGAGCTATCAATCTTGGCCTCAATGCAGACCGCGATAAAGCTGGCAAAGTTACGTACACAGTGTACTTGATCTTTATCGCTTTGCAATGCATTGGCCCTGCTGTGGGACTGTTTTTGAATCGTCCGAGCCAAGTCCAGAGGAAAGATGGGAAGAAAGTCGTCCTGGCTGTCTTGGAAAATCCTTGGTCCGAGATGAGAGAAATCATTAGGCTGTTCTTCACCAAACGCTACTTGCTCATTCTTCTTTGGATCGGCCAGGCTGTCTTCTCTGAAGCAGTATTCTTCACCTATCTCGCTTGTAAGTGATAGTGTCTACCTTCAGCAAGTATCAAGAGCGCTCGTCATTAACTCGCAGTTAGTATGGTTCTCTGTCCGTGCCCGAGCCCTCGGGTCGTTGCTTTCCGGCATTATCGCAGTAACCACTGGGAACTTACTCGGCCAATACCTCGATCGCACCACAATCCCTCTACGGACTCGCGCACGTTGGACCTTTTGGGTTATCGCCATTCTCCAGGGCGCCTGGTGGCTCTGGGCCACGATACTCGTCACTGAATTTCGAGATTCGAAACCAACATACGACTGGGTCTCGCCGGGTTTCGGGCGCGCTTTTGCCGTCTTCATATTCTTGACTGCCGGATTCCAAATGAACTATCTTTTCCTATACTTTATGATTGGCCAGCTAGCGGTAGACGAGCCCGAGGTCATTCGCTATGCTGCATTATTGAGAGGAACTGAGAGCGCTTGGCAGGCTGTCAGTTATGGAATCACGAGTGTGACGGTTTTTGCTGAAGTTGGAGCTGTGTATTGGAATTTTGCGCTATGGGGCGTAGCGATCTGGCCGGCATGGGTGGTTTTGAAGGAATTTGGTACTGAGAAGGCAAACAGCGCGCAGGCTGTCGAGAGTGGGTCGGAAAACTACGACCAGCATGAGGTGGGAGAGACTCCAAAGGCTGTATTGAATTAATAACTTTGTTGAGCAGCCGTGAGATGCAGGCCGCGCGCTCAAGAAGTGCCAGACTGGTTGAGGATGTGTATGGACGTTATAGCCAGCTCGCCACTCTGAAGAGAGGAAGTAGAAGAAAGAAAAAACAGTTCCCAAATCCAAGCTCTTTGCAAACAAGAAATTCTGGAGTTTCCGCCCAGCCAACGATGTTGAATCCTGACATCCTCAGCACACCACGCCTCCACTCGATATATCGTGTCCGGAACCGCAATAGCAAGAGGGTGGGGCTGTGTAAGCGGCCCAAATATGTTTGCGAGTACACGCATTTGTGTAGGATTTAGAAGAGGACATGCATCCTGCGTGCAATTCCCTAATACGCGCATGCGATGCGATGCGATGCAATGCGATGCGGTTGAACCCTGCCAAGTCTCGTCTCAGCAGCCAATCAAGAGGGGCGGCGGTTGCGGAACTAATTGTCACATCGGCTGTCACTTCGCCAGCTCCCCACTTCTTCACTTTCCCCGCCTTTCACTTTTCCTATATCCTTCTCTCTTTCTTTCTCTTGTGTAGGTTGACAATGCCATCACTCATGGAGCTACTGCCCCTGGCCGTGGCATTTGCCGCTGTCCTGGGTGGTTTCCTTTGGTACAGCAGCAGCAGCAGTGGTGGGAGCCGCAAGGTGCTGAAGCCGACGGAATTCCAGGAATTCAAGCTCTCGAAGAAGACAGTCCTCTCGCATAATACCGCCATCTACCGCCTTGAGCTTCCGCGCCCAACCGACACCCTTGGCCTTCCCATCGGCCAGCACATTTCCCTCGCCGCTACCATTGCCGGCCAGCCGAAAGAAGTGGTGCGCTCGTACACACCCATTACTTCCGACGAAGACAAGGGTCATGTCGACCTAATCATCAAATCCTACCCCACCGGCAACATCTCCAAGCACGTCGCGAGCTTGAAGATTGGGGACACAATCAAAGTCAAGGGCCCCAAGGGCGCCATGGTCTACACACCCAACATGGTCAGGCACTTTGGCATGATTGCTGGTGGCACTGGCATTACGCCCATGCTACAGATCGCCAAGGCTATCATACGTGGGCGTTCTACGGGCGATAGGACCGCCGTTGACCTCATTTTCGCCAACGTTAACTCCGAGGATATCCTACTCAAAGACGAGCTGGATGCGCTAGCGGCCAAGGACCCCAAGATCAACGTCCACTACGTTCTGAACAACCCACCCGAGAACTGGACCGGTGGCACTGGCTTCGTCACTGCCGATATGATCAAGGAGAAGCTGCCGGCGCCTGCGGACGATATTAAAATTCTCATCTGCGGACCACCGCCTATGGTGGCAGCCATGAAGAAGGCGACAGAGAGCCTGGGCTATGCCAAGGCGAGGCCAGTCAGCAAGCTCGAAGACCAGGTCTTCTGCTTCTAAGCGCCGGGAACACTGTTTCGCTAAACAAGTTATTTAGAAATCTGCATCTTCCATGAATTGATGCTATTTTGCGGATTTATTTGGTATTGTCTCGCCTCCATTACGTCCCTTGGCTCTCTTTAGCATCCGAATTGCACGTTGACATGATGATCCTTTACACAAAATCCACCTGACACCTACTGAACCCCTCATTCAACCAAAGTAACATTGCTTTCCCCACTGCAGCCCCTGGCTCCCGTGTCATCTCACAAGTTGGCCCTGTCGGACCGCACTAAGCGTACTTTTGTTTCTCGCTGAAGTGAAGTCTGTATGTAAACTTGACCTACCAGATCCGCCAAGCCAACGCACTAGCTCACTATAACATACACAAAGAAGGCTGTTGCGATTGTCTCACTGCATTGCGCTGTAAAGATGTACATGTGCGTTGATGCTTTGCGAACTGTTCATCCCATTGTACACAAGTTCCTGCACCACTGCCATACTTTGGCCAATCCTCTATTAAAGATTGCTGTAACAAAGTAGAAAAGGCAATTCACCAATAATTACATGTATGTTAACTCTCCAAGCCCAAAGCCACGACCAAAAGGGGTGTATGGTCCCAACACGAAACGCCTTGCAGAAAAGGAAGAGAAAAAAAAAGGACAAAGACGGATACCAAGCCAGAACCCGGGGTAACAAGGAGGGCGCAATAGCAAGTCCAGCAGCTGCCTACAAGAACGCCCTGGACCTAATTACAACACGAACAGTCCGCTTCCGTTTGATACCGCCCACGGCGCTATCCCCATCATCACCGACCATACTCTCGTCATCAGTAATCTCAACATCCATCTCTTCAACATTATGCGGGCTGCCTGGGGATTTGTTGTCCCCAAGAACCTGCGCTAGGGTATAGTATTCCTCCTCACCCAATTCCACCGTCTTGGTAAGAGCAGCACACTGCTCACGACCATTATCAACAACAACTCTCGTTGCAAAGTCCTCTTCTTCTTCTTCCAATGGCGGACTCAGCTTCAATATAGGATACCGGGACCTCCATGCTCCCCTCCCCTCGGAGATCCCATCTACTACAAAAAACCCTTTTGACCGCTGACACGACGGAGACCGGATCGGAGACTGCCAAATTTTCCCTTGTCGTTGGCGGCTACTTCTCCCATTTCGCCCATTAGTAGGCCGATTGAACTGCCTCTTCTTGAACGCGTGTCACCTGCTTCGCTGCCCGGCGCACCAGGGACGCCAAGGACGCTGCGGCGCTCGACTCGTAGGTTCTTCCAACCTTCCAGCTCGCGTTCCAGACGCAGGTTCTTCTCTCGTTCTTCGCGAAGTTCGCGCTCGGCACGCTTAGCAGCGAGTTGGTTCGTGGAGTCGGAGGATTGTAGATCGTCGATTGTGGCGAGGAGGTTGGAAATCTTATCGCGGGACTTGTTGAGGTCGTCCACGACTTGAGCGTTCTGCTTATCACGGCGCTCGATTTGTGTTTGCAGATCTTTTACCGTACGGTCCACATTACGGACACTACGGGATTCAGAGAGACGAGTGGATTCGCTGCTTTCGAGAGCTTTTTCAAGCTGGGAAGGCAAGTTAGCATTGGTTTGAAGAAACAAAAAGGGATTAAGTTTGCCTCAAAAAGGGAGTTGAAATACCTCTTGAATGCGTCCATGGAGGAACCGGACATCCTTGCCAGCTGATCCGCTGTAGCCCTTTGTCTCGAGATCTACTAGCCGAAGCTGCAGGTCCTTCAGCCCCTTCTCGACAGCTGCTTTATCCTTGTGAAGCTTAACGTTCGCTTCCCGTTCAGCCACAATATCCTTTTGCAGTTCTTGAGCAAGGGCCTCTGCCCGGCGCATCTTGCCTACTGCAGCGGCAGTAATGTCTTCCTGTTGTGCCAAGCCGGACTTGAGCTCTAACAGGTCGCGATCATAAGCAGCCGCGTTGCGCATAGCCGGAGATTCTGAGCGAGAGAGTTCATCAAGTGCATCTGCGGCTTCTTGGAGACGTGATTCGAGACGCTTCTTCTCTTCGATGGCGGAATCGCGTTCAGCTGCAAGGTCATCGACGTTGGTCCGCAGATTCCGGACTTGCGACAGCAGACTGACAATCTTAGATTGCGCTTCATTGTGCGCATTGGCGGCCTCGTCGCGCGAGTTGGAGATGGTTTGCAACGTCATCTCAAGACGGCTCTTCTCCTTCGCCCAAGTCGATGAGTTGAGCAGTTCATCGTCCCACTTGTTTCTCAACTCTTCAATCTCTTCCCGAAGTCTACCGTTTTCTTCGCGCACATGAATGACATTCTCGCGCTCTTGGTCAATTTCCTGGGTAAGAGATGCTAACTCGGATTGGTACTTCTTTCGTGTCTGTTCAAGCGAAGTTTCGCTATCCTCGACATCATGAGCGTGTTGACTTCTGTAATCTTCGAGCTCGTTTTGTAGTCGTTTCTTGGCTTGCAGAGCCGTTTCTAGGTCCGTCGAGAGGTCTTCAACACGTTCGTCGTACCGCTGAACCTGTCGCTGCAAATCCTCTACCATGCCGTCCATCTCTTTTCGCTCAGCCATTATCGTCGCGCATGTATCTTCAGCTTCTCGGGCTTGCGACTTCGCAAATTGCTCTGCACGGGATGCTCTCAACACGGCAATTTCTGCTTGTTCCAACTTGCTAAAGTATTCATCGGCCCTGCTCTTGTACAAGCTCAAGCTCGACTGTACATCTACCAAGGCCGATGTCTCGTTATCCAGTCGGATTTGGAGATCGGCAAATTCTTGGAGGAGTTGATTGTGGTTTGCGTGCTCTAGCTCTCGCTCATTAGTGGTGTCTTCGAGCTCAGCTTGCATCTCGCGAAGCTCAGACTCCAAAGAGAGCTTGGCCTGCTTGATGTCGTCAAAAGCCGTCTTGGCGTCGGCGAGTTCATTGATGGCGGTGTTGTGGGCCTGAACAATCGACTTGCGCGACTGCTCTTGTGATGTCAAGAGATCAAACAGTTGCTCGTGGGACTTTGTCTGAACTTCCTGGTAAGAGAGTTGGCCGGAGCGAAGGCTATGCTCAAGTGCAGAAACCTTGGTGGCAGAGTCATCAAGCATATCATGCAGACGGTAGTTCTCACGCTCCAATTTCTGTACCCTTCTGACGGAGGGGCTATCGTCCTGCCAGTCGTTACGCATAGGCGAGCGTCCAAGCTGGTCTTGGAGGTGTTTGTTCTGCATCTCTGACATTTGCAACTGGTTCTGTACCAATTCAAGTTCGGCAGCCATGTCCATACGGTTGTTGAAAGCGACCGTATCAACGGTCCGATCAGAACGTGCGGAGTCGTTTGTCGCGTCACTGATGTGGCGCTGTTTCGTAGGAGTATTTGTAATCGAGAATGGCCGCTTGTTCTCGCTGTCTTTCCGATTGTGTGCGGGCGATCGACGAGAATTGGCTTGATGGACTTGGCCGTTGTTCATCTCCTCTAACAATGCACGCTTTGAATTGGTATGGCGTGCATCCATGTCATGAAGCTCGCCCTCATGTCTTTCTCGGAGCTCGTCGAGCTGAGCCTCGGCACGCGAATATCGTTCTGCTGCTACGCGCAAAGCTTGGTTGGCAGCCTCGAGGCGCTCAGCAATGTCCACCGTCTTCACGATATCAGGCCTGGCGGCTTCGTAGGTGATTGCAACATCGGCCGAGTCTGGGTCAAAGACTTTGCGAAGAAGCATAAGTTGTCGATGGCATTCCTCCAACTCGCGGTTTGTGCTGTCAAGCGATGTTTGAACGGCACGTGTGTTGGCTTGAGCTTGTGTACGCAACTGGCGCTCGGTCTCAAGCTGGCGATTGACATCTGCAAGTTGCAAATTGATAGTAGAAGAGGCTTTCTCCGCGTTGCGGCTAGACTTGTGTTCCCTTGCCACCTCGTGGTTGAGGTCTTCAAGACTGAGCGACAACTTCTCTTTCTGCTTCTCCAAAGACGCGATCGTGAGCTGTGCGTCTTCGAGCTGACGGAAGAGGCGCTTGTTTTCTTCCTCAGCTTTAGACTTTTCGTGAGTCAACTGGGTGAGTTTCACACGCTGCGTGTCACTAGCTCGCGAATTCGATCGTGCAATATCCAAGTTTTTTTGTTGTAGCTTGTTGAGAAGTGCACGGTTGTCGTTCTCCGATGCCGTAAGTCTTCCCTTGATTGTGACTATCTCGCGTTCGAGGCGTTCTTTTTGCTGGTCGTTGCGCTCCTTGAACGAGTCTGAGTCGGCAAGCATCTGCGTCAAGCTATGGACTTGCTCAGCTAGGTCATTGCGCTCCGCCTCGAGCTGGTCAAGTTGTTGATCCTTTGCTTCCATCTCGAGTTGTTGTACGGCCTGCCGCTCCGTGGCTAACCTTGACTGCGCGCGTTCAGCTTGAGCATCGGCGTCCAGCTTCTCTTCCTCCAGCTTTAAGTACTTCTCACGGAGGGTGCGAAGTTCAGTCTGGTACTCCTTACGTTCCTTCTCATGGGCCGTGCGAGTCTCTGTAGCTCGTCGAAGAACGTCCTGTTGGGCGTACATCTCCTTCTCAATAGTGATCTTCGATTCGTTCAACGCGTCGTAGTCACGCTTGAGTGTGTCGTATTTGTGTTCACCGAGCATCTCGACATCATCACGCGATTGTCTTTCCCGACTGAGCTCTTTTTGTACAGCAAAAAGCTCGGCCTTGAGAACATCAATCTGCTCTTCCAGCAGTTTCCGGCTTTCGCTGTATTGGGTGTCTTCAGAAATCTTCTCCTCGAGTAGGCGTTTTGCGTCTGCGGCTTCACGTTCCAGTTGCTGCTTTTGCGAGCGCACGGCGTCAAGTTCCGCCCTTGCGTCTCGGAGGCGGTTTTGAATATCGTCGTGCTTGGAAGCCAAGGTTCGCTTTTCATCGTCGAATAGCCGGCGGTCGTTTTCGTAGTTCTTGAGGTCCGTCTTTAGGATGACCAGCTCACTCTCCTTGCGTCTAATGAGATCTTCATAGCTGGTAGACGTCGAGGATAGATCTGCCATCTGTTGGCGGATCTGCCGGTTTTCATCGAGAAGTTCTTTAATCTGGTTCTTGCCGGCCTGTACCTCTTTCTGAGAAGCCGCCAACTTGATATCAAGGTCCTGGTCTGTTTTGAGAAGTTTTGCCTCGAGGTCCTGGAGCTTTCGTTCCTTCAAGCTCAAGTGGCTCGTGAGCATCTTGATTTCCTGGCTCAATGATTCCTCGGCCAGACTGCGCTGAGACTGCATGACTTCAAGCTCCTTGAGTTGCTGATCCAGCCGCGCGTTCTGCTCCTCTAGCTCCTGTGTTTCGTTCTCGAGTTTGCTGATGATCTGTCCAGCTTGTTCGAGCTCTTTGCGCAAGTGGTCGGCCTCCTCCTCGGTCCTTTTCTTTGCTTCCACGAGCGCGTCCAACTGATCTTCGAGTTGATCTTGATCTTCGATAGCACCAGCAAGCTTCTCGGAGAGTTCAGTTTCACGAAGTTGAAGACGCTTGAAAATCTCTTCCTTGTCCAACGCAAGCGCACGTTCGCTCTCGAGCGTCTTCTGAATACGTTGAATGTCCATTTCTGCGCGTCTTCGCTCGTCCTCGACCCGTTGCTTTTCTTCAGCTTCTTGTTGCATCTTCTCCTCGAGTTGGTGTATCATCTCATCGCGCTTCTTGACCTCTGCTGCTTGGCGTGTCGCTCCAAGCATGGGCCTCATCCGAGCAAAAAGCCTCCACCAAGGGTTCGACTGCAAATCAAGGTAAACCTGGAAGTTACGCTGGATGATCCTAGTGGCTTCGGCTCGATAGAGACGCTTGTGGGCTAGGCGACGTTGAACAAATCCGCGAGCTACAGACTGGAAACGGATCATAATGTCCCGAATCAGCGCATCGCGTTGGTCTTCCAGTTCAGCAAGAACACCTGCCCTGAAGAAGACCTTTGTGATACCGACACGGTATAGCGACCTGTCAAGGTCGATCTTTTCGAGAATCATGCTAGCCGCTACTTGCCCTTCAAGATAGCCTTTGGGGAGATCTCTGCAAAGCACCTCGTATCTCTGGCGGAATTCCACGAAAGGAAGTCTGTTGGGAAAGCCAGTGCGTGCGATACGTATGCCTTCCAGAACACCATTACATCGCAGTTGGTCGAGAACGAGAGGAGCGCTGAACTGCTTTGGTCGTTTCTTGTGATTTGGAAGAATACATCGAACGAAATGAGGGTGTGTCGAGTGGAGCTGGGTCATGAGCGTTGACAGCTGCTCTTTGTGGCGTTGAGCGACGGTACGAAATAGGCCCTTCTTGACACGACTGCGAGCTCCGCCTATGCTATCGTCCGCATCAGCACAGTCGACAAAGAGATTAGCAATTTGCTTGTCAGTAGAAGCAGCTAAGAGACGTGTGACGTTGTCATTTAATGGGTCCTTGTTCTTTTCTAGCCAATTCTCCGTCGAATACTCTACTTCGGCAGCGTAATGTGTAAGGACGAAGCCTTGGGTCAGAAGTGATGGCTTGTATTTGGTGCTCTTGCGGTCCCACAGTGAATGCAGCTTCTCTGTAAAGCTCTTGTCGGTGGCTTTGGGCATAACACTATCCTCATCCAGGCAAGAGAAGATACCAATGGGGTTTGGTAGCTCAATCAAGTCGATTGTGGGTTGGAGATCGCGGCCAAAGTCGATGAATTTCCATTCTATCTGCTCGCGTGCGTATTCCTCTTGTTCGAGGACGAACATGTGGTGGTTGAAGAATTGTTGCAGCTTCTCATTAGTGTAATTGATGCAAAGCTGTTCGAAACTGTTCTCGTCAAAGATTTCGAAACCGGCAATATCAAGGACACCAATAAAATGGGAGTCGTCTCCACCAGTACCAGTCTGGTCCAGCTGACAATTGATGCGATCGACGAGGTCACCGAAGCCACGCTCGTAAATGCCCTTGGCAAGGGCATCAATGGAAAGGTTGACTTGCTCGGGCGTCTGGACCTTTTCAACCCACTCTCTACCGGCCTTGACACGAGGATGTAGAAGGGCCTTGATGAAGTCATCGGCGGAGATGCCGAGTAGTTGGGCGACTATCTGAGCTTGCTGCTCAGCAGCTAGATTCAGTGTGGCCTGGTCTGCCCGTCGACTCTCCTTGACGGCCCGGATGTTGCCCAGATGCAAAACTGCAGCGACAGTCTTCAGGATAGCCGATTGCTCCTTTTCGGTAAAGCCCATGACGTGGAAGGCCTCAACCAAGCCATTCCACTCATCGCGGTCGTCTACGCCGGAGATTACATGGTTGCCATGTCTGGTGTAATCAAAATCGTCGGTGTCCTTGTTGTCCAAGAAGAAGTCCTGCTTCATCTGGCCATGGGCACCGCGCAGCAGTTGATAGAAAACGTGGTAGTTGCGCTCGTTTGAGTTGAGACGCACGACTCTTGACTTCTCCAACAGATACCAGTCTATGTACGCGCCAGCAATGTGGCCGGTGCGAGAGAATTCGATCCTGATGAACTTGCCAAAACGGGACGAGTTGTTATTCCGCACCGTTTGCGCATTGCCAAAGGCTTCGAGGATAGGATTCGCGCGTAGGATTTGCTCGGAGAGGTTGGCGTGGTTGCGGCCTCCCGACTTTGCGCGGGGGGTTTCCGAGTTGGCGACGGCAGCTAGATATTGGATGACCTTCTTGGTGTTCTCGGTCTTACCCGCGCCGGATTCGCCGCTGTAGAGTGTCAGTCGCGGTTGCTCCTAGTGTTGGGCAGACTCACGTCACGAGGATGCTCTGGTTGGTGCGCTCCTCTATCAGGTTCCGAAAAGCATGGTCCGCCATGGCGAAGATGTGCGGCTTGGTCTCCTCCCGGCTCCGGCCACGGTACATGTTGATGTACTCTCTCGAGTAGATGGGCAGTGGGCAGTAGGGGTTCACGGTGACGAGAAAGAGGCCGGAGTAGGTGTATATCAGATCGGCCTGGTATCGCATGTGGAGATTGTGGATGACTGAGGGCTCGTTGAGATGGGTGAGTTCGGCCATGTCGTCGGCCTTGTCGAATTTGGCGGGATTGACCTTGTCAATGGCATCGGCGTCGACGTCTTGCTGGGTTCCATTGTCGCATTGGACCAAGATGCGTCCTCCGGGCAGGTCCTCGACCACCCATGCACGCACAAAGGCCGTGGCGGGGTCTCTGAGCCAGACATAGCGCTTGCCGGAGAAGTCGTTCTCGCCCTCGACGATGCCGCCCAGGCGCGGGGCTTCGTTGTCGTCGCCGGAGATGAACTGCGGGGCAAAGGTGCCGACGGGGGTGCTGTTGCGGTGCGAGTTGGAGCGCAGGCGTGCCGAGTCACTGCGGCCCAGCGGCGGGCTGGTGAGGGTGGTGAGGGAGCGGTTGCGCAGGTGGCCCATGGCCGAGTCTGCGGCCTCGTGAAGCGGCGAGGAGACCAGGGCCGGCGTGTTCCTGGCAAAGGGCGTGTTGCGCGAGTTGCGGGCGAAGGGGCGGCCATTTGGCGCGGGCCCGGGCGCGCTCATGGTGGTGGGTGGTGGTGGTGGTGGTGGTGGTGGTGTCGTCCTGTGCGGGGCGGTGAGGCTGTCGTGTGCGAATTGGTCATCTGGGCCTAGCTAGCAGCCATGGCATGGACAGTGGCAGGCGGGGACGCGGGTGCAGGCAGGTGCAGAGGCGCAGAGGTGCAGAGGTGCAGAGGTGCAGCAGAAGGCCGCTGGCGGCGTGCCTGGCGCAGAGGCGCTGCACGTAAACAATGACAGCCGCCCGCGGCCCCTAGCAACAGCGCCGGCGGGCGTGATTGGCCCAGGTGCGGTGTCACGTGCGCCCTAGGGCGCCCTGCTAGCCTGGCGCCGCTCGCCATCTTCTCTCACGAACCTCCCTCACCTCCCTCTCGCTCCCTCGCCCCTCGCCGCGCCATGGCGAACAACTACGCGCACCCCCCGCCCATGCAGCAGCTCCCGGGCATCAACCTCGCCCCATATGCGCAGACGGGCCAGCAGCCCCCGTTTCCAGCCTACCCTTCCCCCGACCCCAGCCTCTGGGCCTTCTTCCAGAATGCCTCTTTCCCTCCCGCCCCGCCACCCTTTCCCAACATGGCTTTCCCTCCACCCGCATCTTCGCTGCCTCCCCCGCCAGAGCGCATACAGGACGCCATGGACAGCGACCGTGAGGACGGCGAGCTGAGCGAGGGCGGCAGTCCGCCGACGCTCGCGGACAAGCTGCAGCAACATCGCGACGCCGCCAAGCAGTTCATCAAGCTCCTGCACAGCAACAACATCACTTATCGCGCCCTGTCCCACGAGCAGCTTGATCCCGAGCTGCTGAGAGGCCTGTACCAGAGCGCGAACCTGCCTTCGGAGCCTGCGCCCATTCTGCCACCCAAGAGCAACGGCGCTGTCTCCAAGGCGCCTGCCGTCCAGCCACTGACTCCTGTGGCCCAAGACACGCCCAAGTCTGCCGCGTCGCCAACGGGCCCAGGCCACCGTCAGGATTACATTGCACGTCTCCAGGCCGCAAAGGCTGCGAAACAGGCCGCCGCCAAACCCACGACGCCTGCGCCAGCTACCAAGACGCCCCAGCCTGCCAAGACGCCCCAGCCTGCGACTCCGCCCGCTGCGAAGCCGCCCGTAACAGACGAACAGAGAGCTCGTAACACCGAGTTGATCAAGCAGCGGCTGGAAGCCATCAAGGCGAGACAGAAGCCGCCGATTGCGCCAGTTACGCCAGGGTCGCATACACCCACGACTACCACCCACATGCCACCATTCTCTGCCATCCCGGGTCTCTTCATGAACGCTTCTTCGGCATCCAATACACCAGCTCCAGCCGAACCCCAACCACCATCCTCCTTACCAAGCTCTGTTACTCCTCACACCCGGCCTCTGGGCCAGTCTCCGCATACTGACCAAGAGCATGATTCGATGATAATAGACGTCAGCGAAGACGAGTCCAACGGCAGCGACATGGACATCGATGACGACCAGCCCCCTCCTCAAGCAAGCCAGAATTCGCACCAGGAACCAAGCATTCGTCCCAACTTTCATTCTGGCGCGCCACCTGCAACCCCGTCAGCCGCTACTACTGTCGGCACGCCTGGCGCGCAGACTCCCAATACCGTCGCCCGCGAGAAGGAGCTGGTGGATAAAGAGAAGCAGCTTGTGGCCATGCGCGAGACACTCAAAAAGAAGCTCGCCGAAAAGCGAGAGCGGGACAGATTGGCGGCAGCTACTACTGCTGCGGTGTCGTCGCCTTCGAGCCAAAGGCCTTCAGCCCCAGTATCGCATCTTCAGACCTCTCCATCAGCTACACTTTCCGCATCAACAACCGAGCTTGCTACATCATTGCCGACCCGTACAAACGACACGAACCGTATCCGCCGAGCGGAGATCCAATCTAAGCTGCCTACCTTGGATGCCGAGATTGCAAGTAACGCGAGTAGAATGGCTCAACTGACCAAGGAGCTGGAGCAGCTGACGGCGAAGAACGAGAGGATTGCAAGAGACAAGGAGCAGCTGACCAAGGAGCTAGAAGATCTTGGTGTTGATACCGAGGGTATGTCTCATGCACAACTACGTGCCAAGAAAGATGAAATCGAGGGCGAACAGTCCCCAGACTCCAACACCTCGTCAAAAGAACCCCAGCCCGTAATGCAGACTACAGTCAACAATGCTTCTCCGGTTCCGCTTCCAGCTTCGAATCAACATCCTTCAGTGCACGTCACGCTTCCTGGACTCGGGCAGGGCACAACCCAGCCGGATGGCCCAATAGGGTCAGACAGTCTCAATCCCGTTCAACTGCCAGAACAGGTCATGCATGCAGAAGCTACCCTCAACCCAGCCGGTGCATCGCAGGTGTTGTCTCAACAAGACGACATCTACCCAGAAACACCAAAAACGCACTCCGACCCACAGACCCTGCATGCCAACGGTATTAGGACCCATATCATTCCAGCGCCAGCCTTTGTCTCTACGACTCAACAACATTTGGACGAACATGTCCACACTCATCCATCGACAGCGGATACGGACGTGCAAACTGTGAGTGAGGTAAACGAGGCCAGTGCCAACGTTGCTGTGGACCAAGGGATCCATCAGCCTGCCACTGTAGCTTCGCCGTCAGAAGAAGGAGAAGAGGTCGACATGTCCGTTTCCGAAGGCGATGATGACGAGGAAGAGTACGAACCGGAATACGAGCCGGAAGAGCCTGTCGTTGTCGCTGAAGGACCTTTGGCAGAGGAAGTTGAGGCCCAAACCAAACCCGAGTTTCCGCTCGCTACCTCGCAAGCCTCTTCGCAAGAGGAAGAGGCCTATGAACCGCCCGACGTTGATGAAAACATCCCCGACGTCCAGGGCAGTAAGGATGCCACCGCGAACCGTGACGTGCCCACGGGTCAGGCTGAAGCGGAAGACGGCGCTATGGATATCGCCTCATCGTCTGAAGACAGCTCAGATGACAGCGAATCAGATGATGAATCTACTCCAGAGCCGGGCGTGGACATGATATCAGCAAAGAACCCGTCACATCAGGACGCTGAAATGGCTGATGATCTAGCGCCCGAGTTGCAACCAGCGCGAGAGGTAACATCTACAGCGACCGCTGACGGACCCGTACGTCAATCACCATACAGGAGGCCTAGCTAATCCGGATTAGGTACCCGTGTTCGATGAGGTCGAAGAACCGCCTAGGTTCACTCCGTACGAAAGCCCGCTTCGAATGTTCAAGTCTTATCGCTATCATCCCTCCTATGCTCAAGATATACAAGGTGGCTTCTTGTCCCTGACTTTTAGTCATCAGATAGATCCACAAAAGCCTCTCTGCCAGTATGAATCAGCTGGTGGCGCATGCAACGACCCTGAATGCCCTGATCAGCATTTCAGGGAAGTTGCCATTACCGGTGCGTTGGGAGAGGAGTCTTTTTTTTTCATGTCCTTCTGATCATCCTTTTTTTTTCTTTCTCCACTCATCTAGACAAATTCTACGTATGCGCAGATACTAAAACTCATAACAGGTGATAGACTGCTTGTCCAGCTCGGAACAGCGAACCCTGGCAAGACATCCGAGGAGAAGCAGCGCTGGAATGATGGTCTCCGCGGCGTGCTCAAGGAACTCCGCCAGAAGAATATCAAGGATCCCAACGGTATTGCCGCGGAGATTGCGAGATATCGGCGTGAATTTCTCCAGGACGATACTCGCGTCGTCAACCTGTAAAGCTTTCTTGCTCCCTTCACCTCCTGTTTAGGTACGGCTTGCGGCACACCTAGGGACCGAGGACTGGGTTTTATTGTTCTTTCTACTCTTTGCTAAGTGGTACTCGCGTACCCCTACTTTTGCACTGACCTTGATCACTCAACAGTCCGCTTCTTCTGCGTGTCGAACTCCGCCAACACGAAAGAAAAAAACTTTGTTATCCCGAATAACTGGGAAACGAAAAAAAAAAAGCAAATTCGTGAAAAAGCTGGTACTCGTTCGAGAAGATGGTACTTCCTTCGTACCAGGCGACTTTGGGCGCTTGGAGCGCTTAATCTCTCTCTCTTTATCTGTCTATCTCTCTCTCTCTCTCTCTCGACTGTAAACATCGATACCCATCTGCATTGGCGCGGAGTTTGACTGGTCCTATTCTCGATCATCTCTTGGATGAATATGGTAAAGAGAGGGGGGTTGACACTAGGACAAAACAGTCTTACCGTCACTACAAACAGGCTCGTATTGCTGCCAACTGCGCTCAGCCAAAAGAGATTCGGTCATCTCCAAACAGCGAGTTGATGGCAGCTGCGGGGACATGGTTGTGGTCATGGTGATGATTAGTCTTATATAGGCGACACAAATGATATTTCTTATGTCAACTATATGATCACACGTGTAATTTGTGAGAGGCATGGACTAGTTGATTCAGCTTTTTTAAGACTAGTCGCTGGAGTTTGCAACGTAACATCTAGTTGGAGATGCCAATGACACCGCATGCAGGACGAGCGCCAGCGTTACCAGTCTTCTTTGACTCCTCGTGGCCGCCCCTGCCTAGGTCGTCGGTTCCAGCATGGACGACAATGGTGCGCTAGTCACGTATTAGCATTCCACGTTGTCAAAAAATAACACACAAGAGAAGACGGGGGGCGTACGCCAATGACGCTCTCAGAGCCAATCAACTTGATCAGCTTGTCTGTGACGCTTCCCTGAGCGTTGCCCTGGCCATCAGTCTTGAAGTTACCCAAGTCACCAACGTGGCGCTCCTCGTCCTCGGGAGCACCGTGCGTCTTGTTGTGGGGGTTGAAATGAGGACCGGCAGACGTGCAGCCGTTTGTGTTGTCGCCGAAAGCGTGGATGTGCATGCCACGCTCAGCGTTGGCGTCGTGACCGGTAATGTTCCATGAGATGGTAGTGTTGGAGGACTCGTCGGCCTGCTCAAAGGTGACGGTTCCCTTGACGTTGGAGTCTCCACGGAGGACGGCGACTATCGCTTTTACATTAGCACAAAATGCTCTTTCCAGGCCTCTCGATAACGGCAAGTCATGCGCGAGCAATCTAGTTGGAAGCCATCAGGGTGTCTCGAGGGAGGAGAGCTGATTGGAGAAGGGCCAAAGACAGGTCCACGCTGCGGGAACGACAGCAGGGTCCTCAGATTCGGCTCCAAAGCTGTCCAATTGACCTCTTTGCAGCGTTTTGATACCGCTGAGTACCGTGGCGTCGAGATAATCTGCTCAATCTTACGCACTCGGACGACCCCACCATGCCGCAACAGGGAAAGCTTGTGAAGCTACTAAAAGATGGACGTACCGGCTTTGACCATTGTGGCGGTTATGTGATGGGTATTGATGTTATTAATGTGTGTTTTGGAATTGTGACAGTGGGAGCGTTGATGGGGAAGAGGAGAGAAGATACACAGCTGTCTCGAGGTGAGCTTTGAAGGCCGAATGCGGGGCTGTAGTGACGCAACTCCACTAATGCCGGGCCAGGACCGAGGGCCAGAGCCGACGAATGATTAATACTCATCACGCCCACGACTTGACGGGTTTTTGTGCACATTCATGACGTTTCGCAGGGACCAAGGTATCATTTTACATCTGACGTCAATTTTACAATCTATTTGCGAAAGTTGTAAGACTATTCATCTGAGATGCTCATCGCATGACCAGTATCAAACTGTACAATCTATGCCTGGATCTTCTTGCGGAGAATGTCCTTGAGAGTCACGGCGTCAGCGGCGAATTTCGAAATACCCTCACGGAGCTTCTCAACGGCCATTTGGTCCTCGTTGAAGAAGAAGCGGAACTCGGCCTCGTTGTTGATGTAGCTCTTCTTCTCAATGTCGAGCTTGACGGCATCCTCGGAGATGAGCTTCTTGGGGACGTCGTCTTGTGAGTTGTACAGCTCCTCGAGCAGGTTGGGCTGTATTCGTTAGTCAAACGTGCGAGGGGACGGCCTATGGGCGGTGTACTCACAGCAATAGTCAAGTAGTCACAACCAGCAAGCTCGGTGACCTCGCCGACGCTGCGGAAAGATGCGCCCATGACAATGGTCTTGTAGCCGTGCTTCTTGTAGTAGTTGAAGATTTCCTTGACGCTCTTGACACCGGGGTCCTCCTCCTTGGAGTACTCCTTCTTAGTCGAGGCCTTGTACCAATCCAAGATGCGGCCAACGAAGGGGGAAATGAGATAGGCACCGGCCTCTGCAGCGGCGATGGCCTGGACCTGTGAGAACATGAGGGTCAAGTTGCAGTTGATGCCGTGCTTGGACTGCAGGATCTCAGCAGCCTTGATACCTTCCCATGTGGAAGCGAGCTTGATGAGGACGCGCTCCTTGTCAATGCCGACCTCCTTGTAGAGGTCGATGATGTGCAGCGCCTTGTTCACAGACTCCTCGGTGGAGAAGGAGAAGCGCGCATCAACCTCTGTCGATACCTTGCCGGGCACAATCTGGAGGATTTCCTTGCCAAACTGGACCAGCAGGTTGTCAAGTGTGGTGTCGACCTGGTTCTCGAGGTCTGTGCCGTTCTTCTTGCCGTATGCGACGGCCGCGTCGATGAGCTTCTCATATTCGGGCTTCTTAGACGCAGCGAGGATGAGCGAGGGGTTGGTGGTCGCATCCTGGGGCTGGTACTTCTTGATGGTTGCAAAGTCACCAGAGTCGGCGACAACGGTCTGCAGGGTGAATTGGTCAGCTACGGTTCTTCCGTTGTTGCGCTTGGTGTTGCGACTGCAGGAATACGCACTGTGCCAGAGGCCTTGAGTTGGTCGAGAGAGCTAGGCATGGTGGCTGGGTATGTTTATGTGTATGTGTGTCGGGATTGCCGAGTGGAATGCAAGTGTCTATGTGTGCACTCGATGTTTAGGGGCGAGGTGAGTGTTGTAAGAGTTGGTATGAGGTTGGAGAGCAAAAGTGTGTGTTGGGACAGCTGCACGGGTGGGGCTCGTTCATACCTACGTAGCGCCCCCCTCGCGCCCCTCACCTTCCGGGCCCCTCCATGGAAAAAACAGCGTCACACTGGGTCACAGGTGGCAATTACGGCAGAAGTCGTCGCTCAGTCAGCCCTCTCGTCGGATCGGAAATTTTGGCGCATCGGAGCACAGCCGTCCGAGCCATGCACGTGCAAGCTGGCCCAGCATTACGAAGAAGCTTGTTTATCGCTGCTTCCAGCCAACGCTCTCGTCCGCCTGAAGGCATTCACTGTCTCTCGTACGTGACTAGCCGCGGGTTGCAATTTCCGAGTACCTTCTGGGCAAGTTCGGCCAAAAGTCCGATTCGGAGAAAGACGAGCCACTTCATACCACTTTCTTCCGGTTTCCGCGCTTGAGCCCCCGCGAATCTACCACGAGAACTTTGGAAGGTTTTGGAATAACACGTGGTGACGGCAGTTTCTCTATACTACCTAGGTGACGGATGAACATTACAACTTGGCCTTTCCAATCCCCCCACCCCATCCATGTTGCTGCAGCCACTCATACACCTCCCTATACTGCTCTTGAAGATTGCTAACCGTATGTCCTGCTCCACTCGGCCCCGGATCGTTCTATATCACCAGCCATCAGCACACATACACAAGCGAAGAAAAGTTGCCAAGCATGTCAGAGAATACATACCAACGCCTCAACTAGCCTCGTCTGCTTCGCGCCCACCTCGAGGATCTTGCCTCCGCCCAACTCGGCTTCTTCCAAGCATCTCAACATGGCGACTGCCACTTCTTCTGGCGTTGCCCACGCGTCCTTGGTCTCGTCGAGGAACGTCATCTTCTCCGGGTGCTCGGTCCATAGCGGTGTTTTGATGACGCCTGGGGCCACGCCATTGACGCGAATGTTCATTTCTGCCTCGAGCGGGCCCAGGGAGCGTATGAAGCCGTTCATGGCGTGTTTGGCTGCCACGTATATGGGTGTGTTGAGGTTGGCATTTTGGCCTGCAATGCTGGAGATGATGATGACTCTCTTTGGATTCTGCGCACTTACTCTATCCACGCCAGGGGGTGGGTTGAGGAAGTGTGCAATGGCAAGCTGTGTCGTGCGGATGGGGTGTGTTGTATTGATGTCGAGGCTTGCATATCGTCCTCCGTCGACCTTGTCTCTACTCTTGCCGCCAGCAACGCCTGGAGGATGCCAGAAGTTACTCCAGTGAGCATCGTAGATGCCTGCCCCAGGGCATACAATATCCACCTTGCCGAACTCTTGTATGCCCACTACGAACATGCGCTCTAACTGCGGCCAATCCGTCACATCGGTCTTGAGAAAAACGGCTCGTGGCCTCCCTTGCTCCTTTGAACTGTATTGTTTAACTAGTTCCTGCGCTTCAGGGCGAAGCGAAAGGTCGGCAATAAGGACGGAGCAGCCATGGCTAAGGAGCAGGGATGCAAAAGAGAAGTTGATACCTGATCCAGCGCCTGTGACGATGGCACTTTGTCCTCTGACACTAAATGCCTTTCCGATTCTTGTCTCGTTGTTCAAACCCGGCTGTCTTGCTGCCATGATATTCTTTGATCCCTATCTTTCCTCTACTCAAACAGACAAACATAGCAAAATACCCTTCAGATGGCCGCCAAAGCTTGGCTATATATGCTACACGACGTCCAACATTGACGCGTCTAGCCAGCACGGAATCCCTTATTCGGTAACAGGAGGGGTAGCGTGGGGTAGCTCGCCCCGAGCACTCTTGCACGCGGGGAAGGTTTGCCGAACCCCAACCCTCCTGCACTACGAATGAGCTAGCTTTTGCTCTCTATTGTATCCAACACACTCGAGGTACTCGTTGTGTTACGTAAGTGCTAGTATCACGGGAAAGCTAGCGAATACATTCCGGGTGCACAACTGCTACAACTCAGAGAACATAAGCTCTTTCATACTTGTGCAAGAACTCGCTGCATTCCAAGTGAACATGCTCGTGAAATAAAAGACGATACATGTCCCAAGGGCACACTGCCAGGTTTGATGCGACAATCACGACCATCTTTATTCTAAAAATATGGTTATGTTCGTGCCAGCCAGTCGGACAGTGTCGCACCTGTCGTCCTCGGGATATCAATATATATATATATATATCACAGGCACCGCCCAAAGTCATATGCGCCAGAATGCTAATTTCGTTTCCTCAGCTCACCGCGCTCCTGTCCGTCGATTGCACTGGTTCGTGGGAGAGGCTCGCCGTTGCCCGTGCCGGAGATGTGACTCAAACGAATCAGTTCATCCATCATGGCATCTCTCGTCTTCTTGACCAGGCCATCAACATGCTCCGGTCCCAGTCCTTTCGTTTGTATGGGCGGCAAAACGGTTACGTCTATCACGCCCGGTTGGAACCTCTTGCCCTTGACGTCCAGAACGTGGTAGTAGTTGCCACAGACAACGGGCACAATGGGAACTTGTGCTTGTACTGCGAGATGGAATGCGCCTTTCTTGAAGGGCAGGAGATCTGGTTTCGAGGCGTAGGAGCGCGTGCCCTCGGGGAAGATGAAAACATTCTGGCGCGTCGTTTTCATCGTGTGGGCGGCCGTGTCGAAGGCGGCGCGAGACGAGGTGCGGTTTGCGCGGTCTATGAAGACGGTTTTGGAGAGTGCCATAAACCAGCCTAGCAGAGGCACAAACTTGAGCGACTTCTTAGCCGTGACGGACGTGTATTTGGGGAACATGCAGCCGAGCATGAGGACGTCGAGTTCGCTACAAAAAAAAACGTCAGCGCTCTTGTCGAGACGTGGCCTAGCAAGACGGTCTGGATAACCCACGTTTGGTGATTGCCCACAAACACGGCAGGACGGTCCCTGAGGGCGTCTTCTCCGCTAAGACCCCCCTCCTTCTTCATGCTCCCGGTCACTCGAAACGTCACGCCAGTGCCCAACCACATGCACCACTTGAACGCCCGCGCGACCGTCCATTGGATGAGGCTACCATAGCCCACCATGCGCAGAGGAATAGCCACGAGTGTGCCGTAGAGGGCGCAGCAGCTCATGAGTATGATGGAGCTTATTGCAAAGGCATAGTAAGACACCAGTTGTGCGGGCTTCGCGGGCAGCACGAGCGAGAGCAGGCGCATGGCTATGATGAGCACGGGCGGCATGGCGAGGTAGATGAGCCAGCCCATAGCGAAGCCTCTCGTCGGAGAGAGAGGGCGGAAGTGCGTGTATGTGCGTGTATGTGCGTGTATGTGGTCGGTGTGTTTGAGGGGAGTTGGAGCTTGGTGGGGGACTTTTTTGTCACGCGCCGAGGTTCGCACATGCTCTCGCTACCGGTAGGTAACTCGCCAAGTTGTGGAGTGTGACAACGCCAGGTGTACGGTTAACCCATTCATCGAGCCCCCATCTTCTCCACCGAATCACCAGAGCTTGCCCGTGCCGCCATGTCTCTCCGCTGTCTTAACCAAGTCACTGCTGTAACGTAAAATGTAGTCATATATCCAACTAAGAGTGGAAGCAGCATCCACCGCCAGGCGACCATGCACCTAACCCTACTTTTGATTTGGGCGTGTTGCGCTCCGTCCGCTAGAGGAAGATCGGTGACGGCCTGGAACCACGTTTCGGGTGTCCAGCTCTGATGCGGGTAGTTGATGCCGACCGTGTTTAGGGCGATGGGTTCGCGGATGTGCTGACCAGTCGTCTGGTATGTTACTACGAAGACGAAGATGAAGGCGGACAGACTGAACATGGTACCAAGCAACAGCAGGACGGCGAGGGCGGTAAGACTTCTCCGGGCCTGCTTACAACCATCAGTGCGCTGTTCGGATAGGTGGGAACTATTCATTTGCCATACTCCTTCCGCCTTCATCATCCTCCATGCTGTCAGCATGCCAAAGACGCCCAAGAAGAACCCATACACAGCTACGCCGTTGCTTTCATGCCCCTGGTCTGTCCACAGCTTCTTGGGTTCAACATTGATATCGGTAGGATTTCCAGGCCAGTTCACTCGATAACTGTGCACCTGATGCTTCTGCTCAAGTAGCCATGCAACCATGGAACTGATCAACCCAAACGTGGTGATTGAAAGAGCGCAGAGCACAGCACTGCAAGTAAACAGCGGCCAATGGGTGTCCTGTCGTCTGCCCACCGATGCCTGAGAGGCGGGCGCTGCATGCGAAGATTGTGAGAAAATGCCCATGTTTATCGAACAATATATTGGAAGTTGGTGTTTTAACAAAGAGAGAATAATAAAAACATCTCTCCACGGTTCATGATCAAGTGTTATACGCTTCAGATCTGGGGCTGAGCCTTTTCTCCCGTTATGGTGGCACACATTCGGGGCTGGTTGATGAGATCAGCACTTTTCAGGCTTAGTTGCCGCAGCCTTGGACACTTCAGGCAAGCTACTTCTCTCAAACATCCTAATATTAGCTGAAAGCATGGTATTGTCAGCAAGCATGTAGGCATCTTGATGCCTAGACTCCTAGCTGTTCCGCTTGGCGTGTTTAGAAACTCAGCCATTGACGCCAGGGTTACCATGTACGTCAGCTGTATCGAAACAATCGACATGCGCAATTCAGTGTAAGGTCCCGAAAATTGCCTGTCTTCGAAACAATGGTGAGATGACGCTGTTCCATTGTTTCTTGTTTCGAAACCTGGCAATATTATACGAAACCTGCTGGCCTCCACGTCCACTATGGGGATCAAGACGAAAAGCTGGACTGATGTTATTGCGCCCCAGTGAGAGGGATATAGGTGCACAATTTGAAGGCGTATCGTCGTCTTTTCACCAAAGACAAAAGGAGAATGTCACTGGAGGGTCACGGAGGCATTGGTCGGATTCCGTCGGGTCGATCCCATCCACCTCGGGAGAGCTAGCCCCAACCACCCACTTTACTAAGAAGCGTCTCCGTACCTTGAGTTCCATAACTTGAGCCGACAAACCATAAGCTCGCATACGTGCTGCAATTCTACATGCTCGGCGCCCTCGATGCGACCTACGTCACGTCTGGGCAGCGGCTGGTCGTCACAAACCTACACACCCGTGGACGCACACACGCTACCTGTTCGAACAATCAAGTCTCCACGCAAAACGGAGGTCTACACGCGCAACTTCTGCACTTGGGCCTCTCAGCATCGCGAAAAGCATGCTAGCAATGCTTAACGCTGGAGAGTGTCAAGAAGCTCTAGGCCTGTGTACAGCGCGGAAGTTATTCAACTTCTTCTGATCCCACTATACTAAGAGCCTTTTGCAGTCAGACCGGGCTTTGGCCACCCAGACTGAGTGACCGCTTCGGTGACCGACATAAGTATGGGCGCATTCAAAGTACCCAACCAAATTTTCAGCAATAAGATCCATCAGGCTCGAGCGCAAAGAGCAGAAAAAGATGAGTATAGGCGGCTATTGCACGGCCCAACTACAGCCCATACGGGAGCGCAGAGCCAATACCCAAAGCCAATATCAATTACACTTCCAGCCTCTTCGCTCAATCTATCCTTATTTTCATGGAAAGGATGAGTCGGTAGCCAATCAGACCTGTCTTGATAGGCGTTCTATTGGATGTCAAGCTTTAGCATGAGTACGGCGTAGCTAAAGCGACATGCAAGCTCGGCACATAGATCTTTGTCAGCTTAACGGTCCATGGACAACGTTTGTTATGTTCTATGTCGAACCAAAATATGGGTATGTACCATTTGTTATTTTCGTCCGCTCTTTGTTCTTTCACTCGCTTCCTACAACCTCGTGTGTCTGGCTGGTTCAGTTTCAAAAAGGTTGATACTCTTTTTAATAATATCTTTTCGAGAATTTTGGTTTGCATTCATGCGGCTGCCTCACCGGTCGATCAACAGCATCCAACCACTTCCCAGCATTTGTCCAGCTTTCCTATTCAATTACGATAACTCTCAATCGACAGACACATCTGGAATCGACTCTGGAACATGCTTCCTCAAGAAGATTGATGATGGGATCGAGGCGGTCCCTTTCGAGAGGAGTAATAACCTCTCCGCTCCCATACTTAGCCAAGATCAAGAAGAGAAGGAGGTTTTTGTGTCGTCCTCGGAAGAGATTGATGCTTTTAAGAAGCTTCTGCCTAATCTTCCAAGGTGTATGTGGCATCGAATGTCTTTGCGGCAACGCATTCAGGCCTTGCTAGGGTTACAGTTCCTGATACTCGTTACGATCGCGCTGAGTCTTCTGGCTGTCAAAAATCGATCATCAACTAGGTAACCGCTCCAAGAATCCGCTGTTAGAATGCCGTTGACACCCTCTTTACAGCGATCAAAGCTCTTCAGTACGCGTTGCTAGTGACGGCTCTCCAAGCAACAATATCATCAGCGGCATCCGACGCGGTATCTTTGCGCCACCCATTCAACTTCCACAACAGCAGAGTTCTGCATGCCTGGCAAGCGACAACCAAATGATTACGTGGCATTGCACTTCTAACTTAACCTTTCAATTAAGTATTCTTCCCACCCCGGCGGGCAACGAAAACAAGACCATGATAGCGGTTGGATCGCCACCTGATAGCAACAGTGTCCGCATACCGAGTATCCCGCCTTTGGAGTTGCTAGCGTTTGGCGACGCTAAGAACGAAGATAAATATTCTGTCGCAGTGTATATAGATCCTCTAGCCGCAGAAGTTAGAGACCGATCGGTCTTTTGCTTCTGCGACATATTCCTATCGCTTTCGTACTACCTACCACAAAGTTGTGTTGCTCGGTGAGCATGAACCCTCTATCTCTGGGGAGGTACAAGCGCACCCTTCGACCTTAGGTACTTCATTTCAGCTCGGGGATGGTCTGTGGCAGTGCATCTTCAACGAGACCCTACTTGAGGGCTATGTCTATGTACCCAGAACTCTAGAGACTGCATTGGATATGGACAACTTAAAGAGGTTTGCTAAGCTTTCCAAATTTCCCCTACTCCGTCAGGTTGGTCGAAGAAAGATGCCAAATAACAAGAACCCTTATTGTACGAAAATGGCCATGGAGCCTGACGGCTCCCTGGCTCCACTTTCGGAGGAGATAATATTACGCATGGAAAACCCTAAGGGTAATGTTGCAGTCACAGCGTCACAACCCATGGAACGGACCAGGGGCCGAGAACAACAACAATAGGCGCGCTCAAGTCAATGTCAATGTCAATGTCAATGGGCGGTTGATGGGTAACCTGTTCTGCATGATGTGTATGGAAAACAAGTTCACAAATCGTCAGAATCGCGGCCTTTGCGCTGATGCAACGTATCTCTTGCAATCTCCACTTTTTTATGCTTTCAGCAAAGATCTGTCATATCAGGGTGTGTATGACCACCATTTAAGATGCTGTTGTAAACTACAGATGATTGATTGGACCTTGGACATATTGCTCCACCCTGAACCGCTTTCCACCAGTGCACACACACGCCACACCGAACAGATGACCAGCGAGATTCATAAGCGCTCTGCAAACCTCAGGAAATTGATTGCAACTGAACCCTTCCTTGACCGTTACCACCACACGGTCGCCATCTGGATGCGCCTCCAGCTGACTATAGCATTACTAACTCACCAAGCCTCCCAATGGTCTTGAGGTTGCCACTTGCGCCCGACTCTGTTTTGCACTTCTACAACGTCGTCAAACACATCCGATCTCTATAAGCGTGGCTCTTTCGAAAGTCACCTCCTCCACAGTCTCTATCAAGCGAGACGTTGTTTCCACCTATCAAGGAGCAACAAAAGGATATTGTAGTACACATTCGTCAGCCACGGCATCACAACCAAATCAAGCAAATTCAATTTGGCACAACACGCACTCTACGCTCACTGACTACAAGCGACGTTCTCCAACAGAAGAGAATCAGGCGCCAACCAAGAGTAATATGCCTTCAACAATCCACATCAAGGTCGAAGACGCACCTCCATCAGCCAGTCCCGAAATACCACAATGCTACCCTTCCTTTACAGAGAAATGGTCTCAATCTCCACTCCGTGTGTCAAGTGCCCTTGCCGAAGACTTCTACCGGTCTACGATAGTCAAAGTAAAGAGCGAGGAGGCCTTGGTAAGTAAGAATGAGCCGTCGCTTCTGTGCCACGATTGTAAGTGGTCAGTTAGCTTGAATGGCACGAAACCGACCACCGAGGCCCTTCGTGATCTAGGTTCGCCACAGACGGTCGATATCAAGACAGAAGCAAGACCTTCGCCTAAATACTACATTCCTCCAGGCGCGAGTAGTGCCGAACTCACAACGCCATCCGCCTCGAAGATCTACCACCGGATTCCCCCCACCATAAATCATTCCAGATCACACCACGAAGCGCGTGCGAAAGCCCACCTGCAATCCATCTCTCCACCGACTATTAGCAATATCCCAGGTCGCTGCACTGTCTCGCCATTACCAATGCATCGCCCCGATACCGAACTCTCCTACCTCCTACCTGTCACGCCAACACCCTTTAGCACACCAAATGCCCCTGTCAATCCATATTCTCATCCGTCACATCTACACTGCATTCCCGGCTCCATACTTGAGGAAATGAAACGGCGAACGAGGTGGGGCAACAGGGACAGCAAGGACGGCAAAGAGAGACGGAGCAAACAGGAAAAGCATTACAAACATGCAAAGCAGTACAAGCAGTACAAACTAGCAGCGCCAGTACCGCAGTCTCGATACGCGCATTCAGCCAAGAACACCAATGAAAACAAACCCGAGATCTCGAGCGAGGAAGCAGCGAACCCAGAACACGGCAAAATCTGTGCATGGTACAAGATTCCATTTTGCAGATGCTGCGTGTGTATCATGGTTGTCGGGACAAAGCTCCTACGGAACGTGTTTGTTCCGTCGCTGGTCGCTGTTCCCCGTCCTTGTCGAACGACATCTATGATACCAACACCCAAAGGATGGGTCAGGAAGAAGGAGGAGAAGAAGAAGTGGTGGCATTTGCAGAAAGGAAACAGCTCCAACACGACGTGCAGAGGATGATAGACGATGAGCCGCATGCTGCAAGGCGAGAGACGTTTTATGGGACCGGGGGGTAGAATTAATTAGGGGAGTCTGAGTAGCGTGTAAGCAGTGATCGAGCGTTATAGAGGAGTAGCGTCTATTAGAGTGAACGTATGTTAGGGTACAGCTATCATGCTTTCTCATTAGAGTTCTAGATGGGGGTTAATAGTTAAGAAAAGGAAGAGTGATAAGTAGCACTACAGCTATACGACAGCAACATGAAGATGATATTTCATTCATTAGCGTCAGCGTACCATTACGTACCATTTTAGACTTCCCATACAGGTGTGCATTCTACGTAGAAAAGAAGGAAGAAGTTAAGACGAAGATGGTTCTTCATCGTCAAGAACGTAGCATGCGCATCTAACGCGTAGGCCACTAGAAAGTATTTACAACAACACAATTCCCACTGCAAGTCGATTATCTCATTTTACCAAACTTCAGTCAAGCGACGTTAGAACGCAAGCAAGACAGCTCCTACAACAGCACCAATAAGACCACTGGCTTTGATGTGGCTCGCTCCGCCGGTAAACTCTGCTGCTGGAGCAGAGACGGTAGCGTTACCTGATGGCTGGGGCAAGACACCGGTTGGCGCTGAGGGTACAACGACACCAGGTGCAGATCTAGTATCAATCTCCAAGCCAGAGGTAGGGTAAGGAGGAGATGAAGGCGCTACAGAAGTGACGATGGGTGTCTGAACAGAGCTGGCTAATGGCGTCTCTGCAGCCGACGAGAGAACTGGTAGCGCATTGGAGGGGAGTACGGCAAAGTACTGACTTGTAAAGGTGGCAGGCGGTGCGTTGGTTATGGCTGGGGGAGCGCCGGTGACCGTGACCGTGGCAGTGCCACAATCGCAAGGCTCATCTTCGTTGCTGCTGTCAGAGGGAGATTCAGGGCTAGCTGACTTTGAGGGGACAGCGGCGCCACCAGTAGGGTAGTCGAAGTCGGATTTGCCACCGGCCGAGACAGGTGTGGGCTCTGCTTGCTCACCCTCAGTGCAGGTGGTGGATGCACTTGAAGGCTTCGAGTCGGAACCGCTGCCAGCCTCACCAGTGGCGGTCGGTGCGTCGACGCCAGACTCGAGCGGAGCCACAGACGCAGTAGCGGAAGCCTCGATAGGTACAGTGTTTTCAGGAGCGCCTTCCGTGTTGCCGGCATCGATGACTTTGATAGATTTGAAATCGCCAGTCTTGTCTGTCCACTCGTACTCCTTACCAGGTGAGTAGTTGATAACCTTGATGCTCTTGACTGTCATCGTAAAGGGTGCGTCGTCGTAAGTGACGTTGCCACCTGCCCACTGGCGAGTACCCTCATTTTCGGAGTCACCGCCAGGCCAGTTTCCAAGACGGACATTGCAAGGCGTCTGTGGGTAGTTCTTGCCGCCGTTTGCGTCAGCAAAGTTCAGAGTGCGCGTAGGCTTGTCGTCCACAATCCAGGTGAGGGATTCAGAGGTCCAGTTCAAAGCGTACTTGTGGAACTCGTTTTGATTGTTGGCTACATCGGCCTCGATCATGCGATCGTAGGTAGTAGTGTTGCCCTGTCACCCATGTTAGTTTTCCGGAAAATACAACCCCAGTTTGGCTTGTCTAAATACCTTTCCAAAGTAGTTTTGCTGTACCCGGCTGTCCACACCTCCAATCCATTCCCAGTCTACTTCATCCAGGTTATCGGATTGCAGGACAACTGAGGAAACGATACCCACGCCGGGGGCTGCCTTCATCACGACCTCGACGTATCCAAAATGAAGAAAGGCCTCGGATCCAATGGTAGGGGCATCGCCCTTTTTAGCAACGGTGAATTCGGCGCCCTCGGGTGAATAGGTAAGGCTACCGGCGGTTTGCTTCCAGCCTTTGACAGCATCCTTGCCAGCAGTGAAGTCTGTTTCCCAAGTTTGAGGCACGGCAGGGTTGTTGGCACACTTCTTTTCCATGGGATTGCAATCGGTGAAGGTTTGAGCAGTGGCTAGAGCAGCCAGTACGCTCGCCGTAGTGTATGTAGAAAAATGCATTCTCGTGATTTCGAGAGCGTTTAAGATGTTCAGAGATCAAGTTGACAAGATAGGGAGGGAAGGCGTCTGAGCTGGGGAGATTGTAGTCTTCACAGAAGAGCCTGTTGTTGTACGAAGTCGTTTCACGCGCAAAGACACACTGTCAACAATGCGTACGCTGCGGCAGTGGTGAAAGAATGGAAGGCTTTGCAAAGAGAGTGCTGGAAAAGGAATGTAATGAATGAGGTCGTCCTGCGTCCAGACGGCTGGCTAAAGAGAGAGTGCGGTATAAAAGGTTGAATAAAGAATGCACACCAACGCTTCGTGTTAGAGGAGCTCCGACTATTAAACGTCGCGAGATAGTTCACGAGGCAATCTCGGTACCAACCGGGGTACGCACTGCGGACAGCGGTTGAGTCCACGCGGCTTGAGCCAGCCCATCCATCGTGCCTCCAATTCAGGAGCTGCGTGGACCTGAGTGGTTGTGATGGCTCTCCTGAAGTGTTTCACAAGCCGGCGGTGGAGACTAGGGTGTATCAGAATTGTCCAGCCGCCTTGCCCGTTTTCACGGCGACTCCGGCTGAGCCTATCAGAGCGCATACGTGCCTGGCCTGTGTTTCTTCTGACAAGCCACTAACACTTTTGCTTTGGGCTGAGTCGACCTGCTTGGACGACGATGTGGCTGTGTTGCAGCTCACATGGCGTGGGACGGAATGACGTTCCCCCAGATTGCGATGTGCAGCGCGGCGCGTTCATATCTTATCATGGGGGCGATCATCCCAGGCATGACATCACATCAGGTAGGAGGACAATGTGACAGTCTTGGCTGGGTGTTGAGGCGTGATCCTTCTTCTCCTACCCCCTGGGTGACATGACACCTGTTAGACGGCCGGTTGCAACAAGTTCCGCTGCGGGTAAATGCCAAGGCGTACTACCCAAGACAGGCTAGTGCTCTGTCTATCTGACCGCCTTTGCCCCGCGGCCAGCCCCGCGATTCTGCCAACGGAATTATTCATGTGACGAAACCTGGACCGACTTTTTTTTGCCTCTACTGTACACACTATACAATCGACCATGGCCACCACCAACGGAGTAGAGCTACCAGCACACAAGCCTGAGCAATTTGACCAAGTCGAAGAGCATGTAACAACGGACACGATCACCCACGATGAAGACAACGACATTGACGACCTGTTCGATGAGGAGGACGAGATAGTGCCTGAATTGATATCGGGCGACCACCACGACTTCACGAAAGCGTACAACCGTCAGCGAAAGCTCAACGATACAAACATAGCAGACCATCACAAGCCCAAGTCGAATCCACAAAAGCCGTCAGCCAACACAAACGCCTCCATCGACGACCAAGTCGCCTCACTTGCGAAGCATGCTGGCAAGATCCGCCTCACCGGCCGCATGACGGGTGCGTCTGGAGGCAACGCAAGGGACAAGGACAAGGCGGACCGCGCGACAACTGAACAGGTCTTGGACCGGAGGACGCAGATGATCCTGCTCCAGCTCATAAACCGTGGTGCAATTTCAGAGATTCACGGTGTCATCTCCACGGGCAAAGAAGCCAACGTCTACCATGCTATCGCAGAAGCTGCACAAGAAGACGCCGAACCCGTCCACCGTGCCATCAAGGTATACAAAACGTCTATCCTCGTATTCAAGGACCGCGCAAAGTATGTCGAGGGCGAGTTCCGTTTCAGACAAGGATACAATAAGAGCAACAACCGCGCCATGGTAAGGATGTGGGCGGACAAGGAGCGCAGAAATTTAGCCAGAATACATGACGCGGGTATTCCTTCGCCAGAGGCTCATGCACTGAGGAACCATGTTCTTGTCATGAGTTTTGTGGGCGACCGCAAAGGCAAGGCAGCGCCGCGTCTAAAGGACGTGCGCTTCGAGGGCCTTACGGCAGAAGAAGAGGATGCGAAATGGACCAACCTATACCTTGAGATGTTGGCGTACATGCGCATAATGTACCAGACGTGTCGCCTTGTACATGCCGACTTGAGCGAGTACAACGTCCTGTATCACGAAGGCAAGCAGTGGATAATTGACGTTTCGCAAGCTGTCGAACACGACCATCCTCGCTCTCTCGAGTTCCTGCGTATGGACGTCAAGAATGTTTCCGATTTCTTCCGTTCACGCAACGTTGAGACGCTAAGCGAGCGGAAGGCTTATGCCTATATTACAAGCGGCGCGGGTGCCAAAACTGTGAAAGAGCAGTCGCAGATGGAAGATAGCATCCGCAGCCTGTTGAGCAAAGAGCCGTTGACCGAGGAGGAAAAGAAAAAGGAGGAGGAAGATGACGACGTCTTCCGCAACCAATACATCCCGCAGACACTCGACCAAGTCTACGACATTGAACGCGACGCTGAGCTTGTCAATGCCGGTGGTGGCTCCGACCTTCCATACCAAGCCCTCCTTGCCGATAAAGTAGTCAACAACGCATCAGATGTCTCTGATCCAGATGCTGATTCGGACGGCGGTAGCTCGGATACCTCCGAGGTCGATCAGAGTATTTTCGAAAAGGGCCCAAGCCGCGGGAAGAAACATTTAGATCACGAAGAGAAGACGGCGCACAAAAAGGCCATCAAGGAAGAGAAGCGCGAGAAGCGAAAGGAGAAGATGCCCAAGCACTTGAAGAAGAAGTTGGTCAGTTCGGGTGGCCGGAAGAAGTGAGTCTGAATATCATCTAGCCTTGAAGCCCTCTCGCGATTGCGGGGAATGCCCATGGTGCATGCGAGTGTGACCAATGTGCATAGGTATATGCGCTTGCTCGCATGCGGCATATGAAAGAAGAGACTTGGAGAGAACAAGCCTAGTCAAATCCAGGCCACCGCAGTATCGTGGTGGTCATTCTGAAGGCTAGTGCTCAGGACCTGGACAAAGTACCTGAATGGTTAATTTTAGCTTTGTCGTCGACTCCACGTCGCGGATGGCGTACCTTGGATTAAATGTATCCTGGAGGTATACTCTACTATGTGTTTATGAGCTCCTGGCATAACCCGAGGAGGGAAGCCTATCCGTAGCCTACCTGTGTCGGCTGTGAATATCAGGACCTTGCTCCAGTACACTAGAGAGGTGCGAGTGCGGTTGTTGAAGGTTGGAACAAAAAGTCTTTTTCTCCTTATCTGACAAGATCTTTTGTCCAATATCATAGCATGTTCTTCCTCCACGCTCTCGTGCCCAGCTTCTCAATTTCTGGTACCTCGACAGGCCCTCTGACCTCGTCATCCTCCAGTGCTTCCACAACCGCCTCACCTACTAGATCAGCTTTCAAAGGCTTGATTCCTCCAGCTCCCATTAGCCATGTTAGTCGTCCCCCGACTGCGCTGTTTATCATGCTTGCTACGCCGCCTGCTGCCGCAATGGGGAGAGTGAATGTGCGGCTGCTGTCGTACATAAAAGGCGCGCGAATGAAGATGGACCGCATGGTAGGAAAGGTGGAGGAAATGAGGGATTCGGCTTCGCGTTTCGTGGTAATGTAGCGTGCTGGGAGAATGGGTGTGCCTGCTGCAGCGGAGATGTAGACGTAGGTCGGGACTTTACGTGTAGAGGCTTCGTTGGCTAGAGATACGGCTATTTGCGCGGGATGGTCAGTCGTATGTATCAATTGAGAAGTTGACGATGTCAAGGTGTCGACGTACCAGTGTCGCGGTTCATTACTTCATATGTGAGTTGTCCGTCGCTCTCCTGCGGCCGCAGCGTCTCGCCCTCTTTTCGAGTAAGCGGGTTCTGAGTTCCGGCTTTGGTACTGCTAAATGCCCGCTGCAGACCCTTGATAGGGCTCTCCCGCCCGCTGACAACGCCTTTGTAGTCTGCTTCCAACAGTATGCCCATGCTGTGTATTACTGCGTCTGCGCCCTCGAGATGTTTCGTATACGATTCCGGGTCTAGTATGTCGCCTTTTTGCCATGACACCTTGTCTGACCACTCCGGCGATGTTTGCGAGGACGAGACGGAAGACCAGTGGGGTGTGCCTGAACGCCTAGAGTCTTGTCAACAGAGGCTCGGGACGGTGTGAATGAGGGATATCACAGGCGTACGAGATCGAAGTTACGCTCCAGCCCCTATGTGCCGCAGCTTTGCATATCCGGCTGCCTGTGTACCATGTTAGCCAGCCGTTGCGCAGGCGCGGAGTTGCTACCCCAACTAGCTTGGGGTTTTTAAGGATTGCATACCCAAGAAGCCATTGCCGCCGCATACCACGAGCTTCTTCTTTGCAGCAGAGGCTGTTGTCGAGGCCATTGTTGTGCTGTGTGGTGATTGATTGTGGAAAGATTAAGATATTGTCTGATAGGAACATAGTGATGGGAAGCTCCGAGTGTTGATGTCACTCCACTCGCATGCGTCGTGTAAGATTTAGCAGGGATGTGCGGAGAAGCTGCAGACCTCCGCATCTTGCATGTAGGCCGCTTCAAATCAAGACATGTTTCATCAGGATGTACCTGTGGGCTGAATACAATATATCTATTTCCAGCACCATGGCGTTGCAATGGACATCGCGCTCGCAATTCTGCCCTGCAGAAAGAAAGTCAATGTCGTCATGATGCTTCTTCATGTTAGTGTCGAGTAACCCTCTTCCAGACCAGATGCAATAAGACATTGTGACTGCTGTAATGCACCTCGCATACATCCAGACAAAATCAAGATCTATCCACTAAGCTGTTATGGCTTTCAGAAACCTTTTCAAGAACGACCTGGTCCTCGTCGGCACAAACCTCACCGTAGTAGCCGGCTTCGCGACGTATTTAGGTATCACGCCATCTCTTCATGTCCACTTTCATCATAGAGTCATCAAGGTTTTGATCTAACACTTGCATGGTACAGGCTCTCGGGTGGAGAAGAAGCTGGACCACATGGAAGAGGAGCAGGAAGCGCGTATGGACGAGATAGAAGGAACACTACGCGGCCACATCGGCTTGATAGAGGATTCTTTGGATAGAATCGAGGGCAAGCCGAACGCCGGGAAGCAAGACAAACTGTACAATGAGAGGACGAAAGACGTGAAGGGAGATGGAAAGAGATAGGGCAAGTGAAGTAAGGCGGGGCCCGGGGCTGACAAGGATTACCTAGCTGTTAGTCTGCCGTCGCTGCATGTCGGTGCTAGTTGTAGCTCGCTCGACCTCTGACAAAATACACGATACCATCACTTGCATAAACTCTTTCCGCAAAGAATACAAGACAACGCCTGTTAATACTCATTTGCACAGCTGCGCCGAGATGCCTGCGCCCGCCTCTAATAAGCGCGTCAAGGCAAGTCGGCCGCTTTGAAACAGCTGTACGCGCGCATACTGATGATGGGCAGAACAAGCGCATCAGCCGAAACCTCAGTAAGACGGAAAGCCGCCTACGCGCCCAGTCATTTGCTCATGTGCACAGTAATCGGCTCCGAAGCCTGGCAGTTGCCCCCAGTAGGCCACCCCGACCGCCCCAAGAACGTGCCCGACGACCACACCAAGCGCTGGACCGTATACGTGCGAGTGCCCGACGGCGATCCCGACATTAGAACGTGGCTCAACAAAGTTTCATTTAAGATATTCAACACATACGAGAACCCGCTCCGCATGGTGGAGAAGCCGCCCTTTGAGGTTACCGAGACAGGATGGGGAGGCTTCAACATTGACATAAGGCTGCACTTCCAGCCCATCTCAGGCGAGAAGGCGCAATACCGACAGCACTTCCTGCAGCTGGAAAAGTATGGTGACGAGAATATGCAAGCAGAGCAGGAGCGGACAGGCTGCGTGCGCTCCGAGTTCCTCGAAGTCGTGCAGTTCAACGAGCCCACCGAAGCCCTCTTCGACGCCCTCACATCGGAAGATCAGTGGAATTACCTCATACCCGCCGGCAAGGGCGGCTCTAAGAAGGCATCGCTGGGTGCAAACGGAAGGCTCAGGCGCGGCCTGCCCAACGGCGAACGGAGCGCTCAGCTGCCAGAGAAGGGAGGCGACGAAGTTCCCTTTAGCCAGGAACAAGAGCAGGCGCTACAAGATTTCTTCAAACAAAAGACGGAAGACGTAGAGAAGCAGTTGGAGAAAGAAGCCAAAAAGAAGGAAGAGGTAGAGGCTAAGCTCAAGGCATTACGCAGTGAGCTAGGACACGAGGCCGCTCAGCAGGCAGCGCAGCAGGCTAGTGGAGATAGGAGCCGGCGCAGGTGAGGGCGCAGGTGAGGATGCGTGACATAAAGTCATTGCGTTGCTATCCTGAGCCACTATATCATGAATGCTGCAAATGAATTGACATGAAAAAGCGGACGAGATGCAAAAGACGCATCCGATAACTGCGCTCGTGTGCAACGACATGCACCTGTGGACCGCAGACCGAGATCACGGGTGCCGTCCTTCAGTCACTACAATCGAACGAGAACGTTGCGCGGCCCAGAACAAAACCCGAACCGCCGAATAGTGATCAATAAGGGCCATGGCTTGGAAACGTACCAAGTCAAGAGTCAAGTGCCGAGCTTTAGACTTGTGTAGAATTGTCGCCTACACTGTACGCGGATGCGGCCACGGCACGCCGGATATCTTGTAATGTGATTGTAAACAAGTCCTTTGCCACGAAGAGGTGCAAATGCTGTGAATGGAACAAAAAACTTGGATTCTTTCTGATTGGTGCCCTGCAGCATGATGGCTGATTGTGACTTGTGATAAACGTGCGTATGTTGGGTATCGTATCTCTGCTCGTATTCTCCGCGACCCGACCACGTATGCCCCCCATTTCCAAAAGTCGTAAACGCCCGTATATGCCAAATATGCCCAGCCATAGCCAAAACACCTTCAATGCAAACCCTGTCGCTCTTGGAGTTCCTCACTCGGCTTCCATGTCTTTCGGCTCCTTGGGCTCCTGCGATTCGTGGAACTGGATGGCGTCGTCGATGTAGCTTAGCACTGCACCCAGACTGTCCTCGTCCTGAACATCTAGCTTGAGGAAAGAGACCATGCTGAAACCATCAATGAGCTCCGCCACAGCCTTGTTGAGCTTATGGAAGGATGATCCGCTCATGAGGCTCTCGGTCGACGCTGGGTCTCTGTGTTTCCTCTCTTCCTCGGGCGTGGTCTTTTTGCGTGCCGGATCGTCCTCGATCAGGTCTGCATCGACATGGACGAAGCGTTTGAGGTCGCGCTTGGCTATCTGCCCTTTTACGAGGTCCATCTTGCTCAGTATGTTGATGTGCGGCATTTCCAGCATCATCATGGCGCTCATGGCGGAGAGTGTGCCGGAGAAGAATTTGGGTCGGTCGATTACAAAGGTCGCCTCGAGGAGATAGGCGGCGCACATGCGGATGTTGAGTGAGCCCGTCATGAGGTGCTTTACCAATCCCGGTAATATCGGTACGTGTGTGTATAGCTCAATCTGTCCGGGCATGTCGAATACGATGAGGTAGTCTTCGGTGACTTCCTCAAGCGGGTCCGTCAGCCAGTCGAGGTTCTCCATGAGAAACTCGAAGCAGTATATCAGGCCGCCGTTGGGCCCCAGACTCATCTCTTCCATGACATCTTCCAAGCTGATCAGGTCCTTGATGTCTAGATCGGGCTCGAATGCGAATTCTTCGGCGGCAGGATCCAGGTTTACGTAGAAGCAGGGACGCTTGTTGTTCTGGAGGTGCTGGATAAGGGCGGTGCAGAAGGTGGATTTGCCCGCGCCAGCTGGTCCCTACCGTTGTCAGTCTATGATACTACCCGTCAAAGGGCGATTGTCAAACCATAACCAGGGTGCCGTATTTACTCATGGTCGCGGTCGAGCTCTTAGTTGACAGGGCGCGTCCTCCGGCTACACAAAATCAACGAGGGCGCCCGCAGCGGGATGCTTTTCTGCCGCCGGGCGGTCAGAGCGGGCGGTCAGCGGAATGTGGGGTCGAGGTACAATGGCGTGCTGCGAAGTACTTCGTAGTGTCAGGCCGCCGTTCGGCCTTAGCCCGCGCTCGTGCACGTTTTTTCAATCCACTACTGCCCCTCAACCCCTCAACCCCTCAACCCCTCCCTTTCCTCACCATCTCATTCTCCCGTCTATAAGAACGCGGTCGCAAGTCCTACACTAGCACATCACTCCTCCCTCCCATTTAATCGCCATCATGACTGTGCCCAACGGAAACGGAAAGGTACTTTCCTAGACTGTCCAACACGCCCCTCCATGACCTTGTCTGACCATTGCCCAGAGCACCTTCCTCTTCACCTCGGAGTCTGTAGGTGAGGGCCACCCCGACAAGATCTGGTATGTAACTCCTTTCTCTGCTTCTTCAATCGCTCTCAGAGTCGTCGTTTCGCGAGCGACAAGCCACGTATATCGCTTGGTGTGATGGGCGGCATTCCCCGCTTACTGAAACCGCAACTTTGTCCGAACACGAGCACGGCTGACTGTATGCCAGCGATCAAGTCTCGGACGCCATCCTCGATGCATGCCTCAAGGAGGACCCCCTCTCCAAGGTCGCTTGCGAGACCGCAGCCAAGACCGGTATGATCATGGTCTTTGGTGAGATCACCACCAAGGCCCACCTCGACTACCAGAAGATCATCCGTGGTGCCATTAAGGACATTGGCTACGACTCTTCTGAGAAGGGCTTCGACTACAAGACATGCAACGTCCTTGTTGCTATTGAGCAGCAGTCGCCCGACATTGCTCAGGGTCTTCACTACGAGGAGGCTCTCGAGAAGCTCGGTGCTGGAGATCAGGGTATCATGTTCGGATATGCCACCGACGAGACCCCCGAGCTCCTTCCTCTGACCGTCCTTCTCTCCCACAAGCTGAACTCGGCCATGACCAAGGCTCGCAAGGACGGCACTCTGCCATGGCTGCGACCCGACACCAAGACTCAGGTCACTGTTGAGTACGCCCACGACGGTGGTGCAGTCGTCCCTCTCCGCGTTGACACTGTCGTCGTCTCTGCCCAGCACAGCGAGGACATCTCCACCGAGAAGCTCCGTGAGGAGATCAAGGAGAAGATCATCAAGCAGGTCATCCCCGAGAAGATGCTTGATGACAGGACCGTCTACCACGTAGGTCCCACAACAAACATAAAATCATACGACTGTAAACTAACCACTTCCAGATCCAACCCTCCGGTCTCTTCATCATCGGCGGTCCTCAGGGTGACGCTGGTCTTACCGGACGTAAGATCATCGTCGACACCTACGGTGGTTGGGGTGCCCACGGTGGTGGTGCTTTCTCCGGGAAGGACTACTCCAAGGTTGACCGTTCCGCTGCCTACCTTGCGCGCTGGATCGCCAAGTCGCTCGTGAACGCCAAGCTGGCCCGCCGCGCACTCGTCCAGCTATCATATGCCATCGGTGTCGCCGAGCCCCTCTCCCTCTTCGTTGAGACTTACGGTACCTCTGACAGGTCCTCGGACGAGCTCGTCGAGATTGTTAAGAACAACTTCGACCTTCGCCCAGGTGTCATTGTCAAGGAGCTTAACCTCATCAACCCCATCTACTTCCAGACCGCTAAGAACGGTCACTTCACTAACCAGGACTTTACCTGGGAGAAGCCCAAGGAGCTCAAGTTCTAATTTTCATGCCTTTTGCATAAGGTGGGCACGAATCAACTTCATCCCACGTCAAGATTTAACGATAACATGGATCGCGATTGAAGAAAGATTTGCATATCTTTGGAGGCGGGTAAAGAGCCTTTTCAACAAGTGTTTCAACGGCGTCCGAGGGCTTTTTATACCCCATGATACCAGCCCGTTTGTACTTTCCAAAAGTTAGATGTGCGGATTTTCCATTTATTTATTTTTCCATAGAGAAACGGCCTAGGGCAGGCTGTAGATACAAAGAACTTCAACATTGGGGCCGCAGTACGTTGTCAACACGTACATGAGGTCTTTCGCGCGCCAGCCGCGATTTGATGGTGGTCGGAGAAAGGCAGAATAAAGGGAGAAATCAAATAAATCAAGAGCCAGCTCGTCTGCGCTGGGGTCATTTACCTCGGCGGGGTCAGTATGGTTCTATACCGATGTAACAATGTTTTTGTTTGTTTGTTGCCGTGATGCGAGAACTAAAAACTACATGATCTGTTGGGGGGCAAAGATACGGATGATGGAGCATGGTACCTGGTAAGCACGTAATACTAAACTTGTCTGTTGTCATGCTAATTGTCTAAACTCAAAGCAGCCTAAGACCAGTTGCTTCAGACTGCTTTCAACAGCAAAGAGTGCCACGTCATCTTGCCGAGTAGACACGCACGCGACCTTGAGACTCATGACCCACTCCAGCGGACCATGGAAAGCGAAAGCATCGAGCATGGGGACAAGAAGAATGTTGTAAGAAGAGTAGTATGTGTGTTGTACAAACAAAATAATAATAAAAATCCAACGAAAACATTATAAATAATGGTATTCTGATTTGAGGCCAAGGTGAGAGAGTTGATGAGAAGAATTGCGTTCCTCGCTCCCTTCTCTAACAGCGATTCCGACCAAGTGGAAGAAAAAACCCACCCTAATACAGCCTGACGCCAATAACCTATGCTCTTGCTATGCTCATATATTGCGTGATTCGCCTGTTCAAATGCGCCCCCCCCCAAAAAAGAGAACGGTAACAATACTCGACTAACCGTGCGTCATCTCATATCCATAATCAACAAGCTCTGGAATAGAGTCATGCGGACCCGCAACCTCACTTTAGCCACCAACAACACTCCCACTGCCCACACTACTGCCAAGATCCCAATAATTTCTTCCTGAACCTCCACTCCTCTTACTCTTCTTGGTACTCTGACTAGCGCAACTCGAGCCACTCCTTAACTTCGTCTTGTCCTTCAAGCCACTGGCTGGGGGCGTGTAGTAGGTAGCGAAGCGACGTGACTCCCTTGGATGAGGGGCGGACGACGTAGGAAGTCTGTTATCGGTCGTCGTCCGCTTTACCAAAGGGTGGTGTTGGCGGATTATGGCTGCTCGGCGTGCGGAGACAAACTTGTCGTTTGTGGTCGTGGAAGAGGCGCTGGCGGTGCGAATAGGTTGTGGTGGTGGGAGAGTTTGGGAAGAGGGAGAGGAGATACTGGGGCGGCGCGAGGAGAAGCGTTTCATCAGAAAGTTGAAGATCATATTGACGTCGATTTCGCGTTCCCAGTACTCGCGCTCTCGGGCTAGGTCGTCGGCGATGTTTGTGGTAGGTACGGGAGGGGTGTGGGACGAGGTTACGGCTTCGGTGTCGGTGTCGGTGGGCTCTTCCTCGATACCCCACAATGACGCTTCGCTGTAAGTGTTTGAAGTTTGAGCGGGAAAGGTAGGTGCGAATTGAGCAGAGGAAGGAGTTGTGGTAGGTTGCGAGCTTGCGGGTATCGAAGATAGTGGTTCGGATACGACTGTCGTGTTTGATAGTACTGGTGTAAGACCGGCATAGTCTGGTGTTGATTGTGTTCGCTGGTATGTTGAGAAAGCTCCAGGATGCTCAGAAAGCTGATTGACCAACGTTCCCAATTCCTGAGCTACTCTCTCGAGCAGCTTCGTCTGCCAGGTATCATCGGAAAAGCGGGATGTGTCTACACCTGCGTCTTGCAGAGCTTTGTCTGCTGAGGACTCGGTAGTGGGTGACCCTGGCGTGGGTGTTGCGGCCTCGTCAGGCAAAGCCTCTCCAAAAATGACTGAGAGGGTATCTTCATCCAGGCCGATTAGATCCCTAATCACCCGTCGCGTTATCCGTTGCCAGAAGGAGAGATTTTCTGTGCCTTCCTCGGAGGATTCACTCACGTCCGACACGGATTGGGCGATGGGTGGTTTCGTGCTTGTCGTCTCCTTTTGTGCATCGACTCGACTTGCTCCATTACTAACCATGCTCATTCGTCGCCTCCTCCTTGTCTCCTTCTCAATCTCTTCCAGCAAGGCTTTGCTTTGCTCAAGTCGCCACCTCTCGATGCGCTGTCGCTTCTCGCATTCTGTGTTGGTCTCCTCATGGTCATCGAGGACTGAAAGGTGCCGCTGCACACTAGAACGCCGCCTGGGTGCTCGCCGCCGTGGCCGTTCGAACTGCCACATGTGTTCCTGCATAGTCGCATCCGGCTTGAACTCGCCCAATCCGTCATGGGTCGGTAGCACAGTATCGCCGCTCTCCTGCAGCCTGCTTACTGGCGCACCGTATTCGGATGGCTCGTGGAAGGCGTGTAGGCCGTCGTCTAAGCTGTCCAGCTCCTCTTCTGTCCCGAGCAATGAGCCAGCATCATCGTCTTGTCCTGACTGAGCAGCAGTTTCGAGTGAGCCAAACTCGCTGAACCGTGACAGACCAGCTGTCCGTGGAGTTCGGTCGGTCGAGGTAGTATGTGTGCGAGTGGTAGCAGAGGGCGCGGTCGGCGAGAAGAGCACCCATTCCTCCGATTGATCCAAGGGTCTATTCACTTGTAACGAGGTAGTCGCGAGTTCGGTGGTGGGTTCTGGTGCGTGAAAGGATATCTGTCGTCCGCTCTGCGGTCTATGCTGCTGTATGAAGGCCATGGTGCCGTAGTCTCAGTTGGGCAGCGACGTAGGCTGTAGTAGTGGCGATGGAGGAGTCAGGTCCGCTGGAGCAAGGCACGAGGACGTGGCACAGATGGGATGTGTTGATAGGGTTTGTTGCGAGGTAATAGGATAGTGTGAACGCGTCGCAGTAGGGGCGGCGTGTTCCTTATCGTCTTGTTGGCTTCATGCCTCGTTGCGACGTTAACCACTGCCCTAGCGGTGTGGGGGGGGATGGCAGGTGTATGATGTACAGATGTCACTAGGGAGACGCTAACCAACACAAGCCGTCTACTGCAGGTGGCGGATGATCAGTCGCAAGGCCCGGGAAAACAAGACGTGATATACTTTGTCAAAAGAGAGGTAAACACGCAGCGGACAGCCGATATAAGAGAGGCAGTAAAAAAATGCAACTCGGCGAAGATGTGTCAGAGGCAGAGGCTGGGCTGGGCGTGCGACGAGGTTCACGTAGGTGCTTCCCTGATAAGATAGCAAGTGAGATCCACTCTAGAGCACCCCCGCGGCGTGCAGCCCACCAATGCCCACTGCACACACGCTCTGGGTGATGCTGAGATGAGCCAACGATGACTTATCCCGCCCAATTTTCCCTGTGCTTTGATACTGCGAAACCGAAGAAGGGCCTGAAGAATTTTCTAGCGATGGCACGACTCAAGCTAGAAATTGTTGCGCGCCCGGGTACTTCGTCAGCCAGTCACGCAATTGTGCATGCTATGCGCTCATGGCTCGCTCGCCACCTTCACCCCCCTGACTCTAGGACCCTCTCAGGCTGCATGTGGAAAGGCGCAATCACGAGCTATTCTCATCACCAAACAGCCTCATGCGGAGCCGTATGCAGACGGCTGAGCTGACAAACGGCTGAGCTGACTGTAGACACGATCCCGAAAAACCTTCGTCGGAGTCCGAGCCAAGACTTGCTCATTTGTGAAGCCATCGCCACGTCCAAAACATTGTCCGAAAATCCTGCGAACATGTTGCGTCACAGCAGCTATATCCCCGAGTCTTGTCCCGAGTTGTCGCCCGCTTGACTTACCCAATGCAGGAGTACAAGTGAATGTACACCCAGCATGGCAGAGAACAAGCCTTTGCAGATTTTGTTACCGAGTCGAGTTGCCTATTGAGTCACGACTGCTACGTCAAAGTCGGCTTTTTTTGTGTGTGTACAGTCCCACTTGCGTATGCGAAAAGTCTGTAGAGCGAATAAGCATGCATGCGTGCTGTGCTACTTATGTATCTCCAAACAACGCTATTCAGGTACAGTACAGATGCAACAAAACGCCGCGCAGCTATACAACGACTTGTTGAAACCCCCCCCCCAAAACAAAACCGTCGCTATCAGTAGTATCATGTTCCCGTCATTGCCGTCCTCATGACGCCGAATCATACTCTGTGCCGAAGACGCGTCTCGCATCTTCCTCACTCATCTCCTCGCCTTCGCCAATGTCCACCCACCTCTTCATGATGTGTGATTTCTTTCCGGCACGTCCCTTGAGCAAACACTCGCCGTTGCTTTGACAAATTTCTTGTCGCCCTAGGTTCTTGAAGCGAGGGCCTAGCGGTCCGTTGACGTAATGGTACTGGCCCAAAAAGCGGTATTGTCGAGGGTCGCTAAGTGGGTAAAACTTGTCACCCCAGTGACCAGCAAAATAGAACCATGAGGTAGGCGCGCGGGGGTTGAGGTTGGATGCGACAAGTCGGTCAGACTGATAGTCGTACTTGTATGAATACATGTTCATGACAGGATCCCAGAGAGGACCACGGTCAGTCACGTCGTGCAGAATACCACCGGGCAACACGTACGGATGTACACCCGCCGTCGCGTACATGGCGTGGGTACCAGTGGCAGAGAAGCCGATGGGCTGGACATGTTAGCTTTCGCGTCATGCTGCCATAACAATAAACTCACCCTCTGCCCACTCTTCTCTACAGCGTCCCATGTGTACGCTTCTCCAAAGCTATGTTCACTAAAGAACACCGCTTTGGGCTTGCCGTGCTGGAATCTGATCACGGTGTGTTCCCAGTCGCCAACATGGTTGCCGAAACGAATGTTGAAGACAGCATTTCCAAGGTTGTAGCTGTAGAAGAAGAACCAGAAAGCGTCCACCACACCTTCACCCTTGTCCACCACTACCAACGGCACGGGCGCATCACTTCGACCACCGACGACCTTCTTGCCTGTGAAGCTGCGTCGGCTGTAACGCAGCTCTGGTCGCCAGTACTTGTCCTCATCATCGTCAACGAGCTCATCACCTTCAAGCGTGTTTGAAGGCACTGGGAGCCCTGGAGCTGTAGGATCTGGCCGGATGCCACCTCGATTCTTAGTATCGCCGACACCCACATGCCACCAGCTCGACTTTTCGCCATTCTTGTCTTCTGTGAGGTGCCCATCAGGTCCCCTGTGATACTCCCCCTTGTCATCTTCACCGTCGTTTCCGTCGTTTGGCGCATTGGGTATGTTGTAGTCCGCGCCCAGCCAAGGCGGACGATCTTCGACATTGTCATCGCTCTGAAGATATACAAATCGTCCCCACTTGTTCAGCTCTCCGAGATTGCTTATGTTCGGGTGGTCACTAGATGCTTGCAGAGGCGTGTAATTCAGATGTGGTGTCGTGTGTATCAAGTGTTCTGCCATGTCGCCTGGCCAGTACTCTTCTCCCGAGAAGAGGTGGATGAGCGGCGCATGGTCTAACACATATTGCGGTATCTCGAGTTGTTCGTCGGGTTTGTAATCAGCTGGAATGTTTCGCGCATCGTTCCAAAAGTCAGTCAAGTTGAGCTTGGCTTCATCACCATTGTCTATTGTCCTGCCGCTCTTAGCCTTTGGCGTCTGTGTAGTCCACTGTGCCTTATTCAGGTGCGACAGGCCGCATATGCCAAACCAGCCACAAGCCTTCCGGTCTACCCATGACCGTGATGATGCGACCCACGCCGTTTCGTCTGCACGTTCAGCCGCAGGGGTCAAGCTTTGGAAAAGAACGTTTTGGTATAATTGCGAGAACGAGAATAGGCCAAAGAAGGTACCCGCAGCGGCGATGGCGTGTTTTCTGCCCTTCATTTGACTGTCGTCCTCGATCAACGAGTCGTCAGTGCCACCCAGAGACGTGGGAGCTTTCGCAGATGGCTTTGCTTGGGAAAAATGCTCTATAGGGATATCGATGGTAGGTAGGATGTGGGCATCAGGAGCGTCAAGCGCAGCGTCTGGTGTTTCGGCCGGAGAGTGGGGAGAGTATGTAGTTATTGGAGTGTACTCAGGTACATCTATTGAAGGTATGGGTGACGACGGGAGTGATGACGGAAGGAGCGCCTGGAGTGGAACCTGCCCTCCGCCATGTTGGAGGTACGGGACAATAGGCACTAACTGGTCAGCATTTCTCCCAAGACTCGAACAGGCAAAGCAGGGGACGATTGACGCGAAGTAGAAAAGATCTAAAGCCGATACTGCCGGATGGCTGACAAAAGGCCATCAGCTGTGGCAGGTGTGACTTCAAGATCCGGCAATCCACAGAGCTACGTGATGCCGGTGATGGCAACTGTAGGGAACGACCGGCATGATCAACAGCATGGAGACCATGGCAAGGTCCACAGAGAGGGCGCGGAGGTGACGGAAAGGTCATGATGACTGAGAAAGGTACAGTCTGGCCGGACATGCACGGAAGCATACCTACTGATGCAGATAGATGGCCGTGGCCAGCCGATTTGGCACCAAAACCAGACTTGGAGGGTGTCGGGTTGTCAGTGTAAGCAATCGATCTGTGCGACAGCAGAGCAAGATGTGCGATAGAGGTTGGAATTGGGGTGGCGCGTATCTTTGGTGTTTGATGCAATGGCTGACAGCTCCCGGCTGGGCACACGTCGTCACCACTGGTTAGAGATGCAGCGGGGACCGCGGCAGCCATGCGGCTCGCAACTTGGCTTCCAGGCACCATCACTTTGGGCAACGGGGAGAGGTTGGTCGCAGCTGTGGCTTGTTGCCTGTCTCTGCCACTTCACGATGCATCTAAGTGGTGTGATCCCTCAGACCAAGGCTGCGCGCGGGGAGCTGTGTCTGGCTAGCAATGCATTCATCGGCCTATCACAATGCGCAAAAACATGTCTGCCAAGTAAGCCCAGCGCAATGATGGGCCGTCGTGATGAATGACTGTGATGTGAGCAAAAAGAAATGACCGATCTCCCCACCATGAGTCGAACAAGGGACCTTCTGATAACAGCAGATATTACAGTCAGACGCTCTAAACCAACTGAGCTACGGGGAGAATGCTTCTGATGAAGCCGTGCTTGGAAGATGAGAAATTCGATCAAAACACTATTTATATGCCAAGTACATGCAGCAATTCGAGGCGAGTGACAAGACTGAACCCTTCCAGTCGGCAGCGGCTAACCTGTTTTCTTCCATCACTTGGCCCCACCACTGCCAACCTTGCCGTCCTTCAAACTTGCACCAACGTACAACAACGCCGCTAATCATGGCCAAGCCCGAAGAGGATGAGTGGGAGTACGAGTACGACGAGAACGAAACAGAAGATTTCTACATCCCCCTCGACTTATCCAATGTTCCATCTGCGCAAATCCCCATGGTCTCGCAGGGTAGACCAGGCCACCCAACTCTGCTCAAGAGCAGATTGCGCGCATTGAACGCAGCGCGAGGCCAGCCAGCCGAATTCGCTGTCGACAGCAACGATGGACAAGAGACGGCTACCATGGGCGAAGTACAAGTCGTCGGTCTCCATACACCGAACCCATTGGTCATGTACAACAGCCAGTTGCTGAGTTGCCATTGGACCTCGACTGTCGGAACTGATATGTTCTTCGTAAAGCCAGATGCGAACGCCTCGGCTCAAGCACAAATCCTGCGATCTTTGCCGTCGGTCGACTTATTGGCTCTGGGGTCCGCCAAGTTGGTCGCAAAGGTTGGACGTTTGCGACCGCGCGAGGATCTCTTCGACGACGCTAGTGATGCGCAGCAGGCGACTGAGGTCACGCACACCCCAGACGACAACCAGGCCGCTGCGACAAAGGTCCCCGACACGTCAGATGCCCAGTTTTCTCCTAGCAAAGAGCATTCATCCGCTCCGTCGAACTTCCTAGCCAGGCTGAATGAGGTCAAAGCAAAGAGAGGGGAGAAGTCGCGCTTGACAATCTCGAAAACATCAGAGGGCTCGCGTCTTGTGGCAGAGCAGGCCGCGACTGGCTCTGCTGGTACAGATACTGCCGCGTCGCAAACACAGGGTGACTCAGCCATGGGCGGTACGTGAATTACATATGAAAGCAATGGCCAGGGCTGAACCGTCATGGCTACGACAACTAGACTAGCACTGATGGCAACGATGGGCACTTGCATGTTCGCCATGTCCTATCACAGCGACCTCCGTCATCAGACCAAGGAGTGGTGCACCCCCTAAACACGGATAGGAGCATCCAAAAAATGTTCTGATTGCTGAAGATAGTTCAATGCGTTCAAGCCATGGGGTAAGCGTTGTGGAGTATCCGCAGGAGCGAGGTCGCGCTACCATTTATTAGCCATACCTTCCACGTCTTCTATCATTGTGCCTGCCGCATAGCAAGAAGACTCAAGGCATCTTTGTTCAAGATTGCACAAGGCGGGCTCCTTAGCGTGCGTCCAATGCACTCGCTCCTCCACTTTCCTATTATCAATTACTTTATCTGCCCTCCTGCTCCCTACACACACTCCGCTTCTCCATATCCTCGATGCAGCAGACATCAAGCAGACTGAGTGTCGGCATCATTCCCGAACAACTTCTGGATATTCCCAACACGCACTCCCGCTCCTTGCACTGGCTGTTTAGCAAAGACGGCGGATATGTGACTCGCCTCAAGGAGGATTACACGCAAGACACACCAAACGACACTTTTACATCTGCAAAAGCCGAGGCAAAAATCACAAGGGAAATTACAGATTGGCTACAGTCGCAAGAATGTGATGAGTTCTGGACGCCCAGGGCACGACAGCCTCGTCAAGTGAGGCACGCGAGCAAACGGTCTGCTTTTTGTTCTGACATGTGCAGACTCTTCCCACTGCAACTCAACTACTCAGACAATTGGAGAACCACGAATCCCTGCCGCCTACCTCTCCAAGCAAGATAGCTGCCTTCGAAACCCTTCTCCACATCATCGCCTTGCAATTGCTCGCCGCCTCCTATACTCTCTTACCCCCTTCGAGCGCAAATCATATTCCTTTGCTTAAACAGCGCAAGGAGATAAGATTCGTCACAGCTCTACGCTCGCACTCCCATCATCGCTTTTCTCCAGCCGCGGGCCACCAAGCCCGCCCACCTTCCGAGACTGAATCATGGCCCGGGCCTCACATGGGGCCATCAACTGAAGAGAAGCTGGCAGAACACGTCAGTCAGCGACGCAGATTGCATAAGCAAAGCAGCGAGTATATTCCACATTTTACAGCCAGTAGATGGACAGACGGGCCACCAGCAATAACCACAAGTGAAGACTCACAAAGCTCTTTATCAAGAGAGAGCTCTGGCTCGTCGTCTGAACCTGGGTTCTTCTCAAGATTGATATGCCAGGCAGCAGTACCAAAGGATTATCGGCGGAAGCATAACACCATGTTCCTGCATCGCATCTCTTCGAAGCAAAAGAAGCAAAAACATATACAATTTGAACACAAGCACGATGGTCGTTCCAAGCGTCAAGAAATCATTTCGCAACCCGTTCAACGCATACCCTCGGTACATCGTCTCCGTCATACACAATCCGCCCCGCGAATTGAAGTAGAGGCAGAAGAAGAGGCACGTGTCCAAAGCCCACTTGACGGAAAACGTCACGGGTCAGATCCGTCGATTGGCAGTCCACTCAACTACTCTTTCCGAATACCTGAGATACGCCGCACGTCTGTTACACCAAGCGCAAATTGGTGCCCAGGGTCTTCTAAAGAGGGCATGATGCATGCCTGCGGACGGGGTGATCTTATCGCCCCGCAGGACTATTTCGACGATATGCCAGAGACGCCAGAATCTGCACGTCACCAGCAGTCGAGGTGGAGGATACCCCATTGGCGACACAGATATACTGGCTCTGTATCATCACCCGCCACTATCTCATCCTCCCAGTCAGCTGCGTCGAGGCTGACCACATCCGCTGTTGACTACTTCGCCGAAGTCTACACGGATAAGCACATCACTCACCAGACCGACGATCCAGATATCGCTGTAGAAGAACACAGCGATGCTGGTCCCGAGATTGAGGATGACCCAAGACTGCAAAAGATGCTGGGCAATATCGTGACTACGCCCAGCGATGATGAATCAAGTGAAAGCGATATGGAGAGAACAAAGAAGAGAAAGGGTATCGTAGAATCAGAGGCTACAGCTTATGAGGTTGCAGAACGTTTCCGAAATAAATCAGGAGATGGGATCGATCATTCAACGGCCAAAGTGGTTTGGTGATGCTACAGATGAACATATGTTGTGCGCGTAGCTAGCTTATCTAGATACCCAGCTCAATGGTTGAGTCTACCTAGGAGGCTTTGCTTCTGCAGCAGTTCTATACATTCTGTAAATATAAGTCGACCTCAAGCCCAAGACAGGGTTGTCAAAGTCGTTCTCCCTCTTCTCATGTAGCTTGAACCCAACTTTTTTCAAAACATTCTGACTAGATGCCAGCTCGGTATCGGTATGTGCCTCTGCGTAATCGTATCTCGGTGCTAGTCTGCTTCTATTGTTCCTGTCATCACCCTCTACGTGCCCATTCTTTGCATTCCCGTTGTGTATGACTCGTCCAAAGTCTTCCGGCACATAGTCCGCTATTGCACGTCCCGAATAATGCTCAAAGAACAAGGGCATGAATGCGCGCAACGCTTCGGTAGCGTACCCATGTCCCCAGTATGAAGCGTTGAACATGTAGCCAATTTCTGGGGCGCGGACTGCTCCGATCAGGCCGATGACATGGGGGCGTTCGTGTGGTGCTAGGAGGACGATTGCAAAGTTCCAGTTGTGTTCAACCTGGTGGCACTACGGGCGGTTAGCATGTGTAAAGATGTAACTCTTAGAAGGGATATGCCTACGCCTTGTATCCACGCTCTAGCGCCCTCGAGATCGTCTGAAGGTAGAATAGAAGAATGTTTCATGACCTCCGGATGCTTCCGCATCAATAGGACATCCTCTGCATCTTCGAGGCGCAACGGCCGCAGCAGCAGTCGTTCGGTCCTCGCGAATATTTTCGGGTCAACCACCACCATCGTCTCCAGCGTGCGGGATGAGAGTTGAAATTCGAGCCATTGTTAGCTGTACTGTGCGCTGATTAAGAGTCACATTGTGTCGTGTGTCATCAAGCTTGGAGCAAGGCCTGAGCTGTACGAATGTGCCTTGCAGGAGAGCAATCAGGCTTAACCTTTCTCGGACGCCGACAGCTCCAACTCCAAACCACAGCTGTTCGGACACACCGCATCCACAACAACACAACCAATCAAGATGCCGTCTTGAACTGCGCTTTACATCATTTCGAAAACTTCCTCGTCGTTTCCGGTCAGATCCAGGCTTTACCATGTCCAATTCAATACTTTCCGCTTCCGCGAAGGGAGCCACCTTTCTCATCCTCCTGCAGGTGGCTTCTCGGGCGCTGACGTTTGCTGTCAATCAGGTTCTGTTGAGGTTCCTATCGCCAGAGCTGTTGGGTGTTTCAGCTCAGCTTGAGCTCTTTTCCATCTCTGTGTTGTATTTTGCGCGCGAGAGTCTGCGTGTGGCTCTACAGCGTCAGGCACAGGGAACGCAGGCAGTCGTCAATCTTTCGTATCTAGCTGTCTTGTTCGGCACGCCGTTGGCTTATCTTCTGGCGCTACTATGGCTTCGATCTGACACGCCGCATGTCGCGTACTTTGTGGAAGCGTTGGTTGTGTATTGTCTGGCCACATTCTTGGAATTGCTGAGCGAGCCGGCGTTTTCGGCTGTACAGCAGAAGCTGCTCTATAAGGTTCGAGCATCGGCTGAGAGTTCTGCTACTTTGCTGCGCTGCGTTGGTACTTGCGGCTCAGCGATCTTGGCTAGTCGAGCTGGTCTGGACATCGGGGTCTTGCCATTCGCCATCGGACAGTTGGCGTACGCCTTGGCTTTGGTCGTTGTATATTCGTACAATATGTGGCCTGTTGCGAAGGCCGATGGCTTTTCGCTGTTCCCGGAAAGAGTGCCATCGACTCACGAGAGCCCAACTTTGATGAATTACTTCTCGGCGCCTCTTTTACGATTGACTGCGTCTCTTAGTCTGCAGTCGGCTTTGAAGTATGTTCTCACTCAGGGGGACTCTCTTCTGATTACAACCCTGGCGTCTCTCGCCGACCAAGGCGCTTATGCGCTTGCCTCAAACTATGGTGGTCTCATTGCACGTATGCTTTTTCAACCTATCGAAGAAAGTAGTCGCAACATGTTTGCGAAACTATGCGCCGAAGTAGAAGCGTCGCCCGCAACGGAGAAGAAAGATCTGAAGAAGTCAGACCAACAAAAACAAAACCTTGCTCAAGCTTCTAGAGTCTTGGGTACAATACTTCGTCTCTACGGTATCATCTCCTTATTCGCGGTCACACTAGGACCTGAATTAGCTCCTGTACTCCTCTCCATTGTTGCTGGGCAGAAGTGGTCGAGAACCTCGGCCTCGAAGGTGCTGTCCACGTACTGCTACTATATACCTTTCCTTGCTATCAACGGAGTGACAGAAGCTTTCGTGGCCGCAGTAGCCACCAATAAAGAGCTATATGCACAATCCATTTCCATGGGCATCTTCTTCGCACTCTTCGCGGGCAGTGCATGGTTTTTTATCGGGCAGCTTGAAATGGGAGGCAACGGTGTGGTACTCGCAAACACGGTTAACATGGGCCTACGTATCTTCTGGAATACCTGGTTTATTAGGAGGTTCTTTGCGAGGAACAACTCCGAGTTCAATGTGCTCGAGACGTTGCCATCGCTTACTGCCATGGCACCGGCGGTCATTATACCTACGTTGATGCGCACAAAACCTGCAATCAGGCTCCTTGGAAGACTTGGTGTTTTTGGAGAGCTGATCAGTATGGGTGCAGTGGGTGGTGTCTACGTTCTACATGTTCTCTTCTTCGAGCGGCAATTTCTTGTCGACTGCTATCATATGCTTCGGCCGTCGCGTTCTGCTCAGTAACCCGAGAAATCGACTTGAACGAAACGTAAATCTCGAACGACCTTGGACTGGGCCTATACATGGGCACAACTCCCTTTTAATTTCAACGATACCTACTGCAGGCTTTCAGCCCTTCACAGCCCTCTGTACGCCCTTTTGCGATGTGCGACAGGTAGTCAATACCATTTGTTCTGCTAAATTTGAACTTTCCATCGGGATTATTTCGAGTAAGTTCATCGTTTACCAGAGTGTTTTTAGTTTTCACACGACGCATGTCCCCAGGACTGACAGAGTCTTCCGAACAGCACAACAGGGATACCTTTCACCACACTGCTCAGCGCCAACAATACAAGATCGATACTGCATTCTGGGTCTTTACGTTGCCTTCCACTATCGTCACGGCCGCGGGCGATGGAAGTTCCTTCCAAGGTCACTGTCTTAACCCCTCTATGATTGGTCGCAGTTGCTAGCGGCAGAGTTTTCCTTCGTGCAAGCAGTAGGACCCCCACTATGTCATCACGATCACAAGAAGTTCGCCCTAGAAAACACGGCACATCACAAGACATTGTCGTTACAATCTCTCAAGTAATCTAGGGGTAATAGAAACTACGTTCCGAAACCTGGGGGTAATCGATATCGTTCTTGCATGAGGCGGGGACACAAAAACGCCGCTACCGAGTTTCCTGGGGGTAAGAGAAACTAAGCCTTGAAACTGCATTAATCACGCCATCGAATTTCTACGCCTTGCACCGTTTCTTCCGCTTACTTCTTGGCTGACATCTGGAGCACCAATCGCAGATCCGAGGAACTTGCGCTACCGAAATGGTCACGACGGACGAGTCAGAACACCTTCATGGGTTGGTTGACATGGGCAGTAACGGAATCCGCTTCTCGATCACCGACCTGACGCCAGCGACACAAAGGATATTGCCAACTGTGTATCTGGACCGAGCAGCTATCTCACTGTACGACGCTCAGTACGAAAATGGCCAGGTCGTGCCGATACCAGAAGCTACGATAAAGCAAGTGGTCAAATCATTGTTGCGTTTCAAGGCGACGTGTGAAGACTTTGGCGTACCCGAGAAGCAGATTCGGATTGTAGCTACGGAAGCTACTAGAAAAGCTAGCAATTCCGAGGACTTTCAAAGCAAAATCAAGGATGCTACAGGCTGGACTGTCCAACTCTTGTCGAAAGAAATGGAGGGCCGAGTTGGGGCGTTCGGTGTAGCAAGCTCATATCATAGGCCGACGGGGCTCATGATGGACCTTGGTGGAGGCTCCACGCAGATCAACTGGATGGCAAGTAGGGTCGGTTACGATGAGATTGACATGTGCGATAAAGGAAGTGCAAGCCTACCGTACGGTGCAGCTGCCCTCACGAAAAGGCTGGAACAAGCGGGCACTCCTGATAGCGATGCATTCAAGACATTCGAGGGTCAAGTCCTCGCAGACCTCAAGGCTGCTGTCCAAGACATAAAGATACCACAACATCTGCTTGACCGCTCACAGTCATCTGATGGTCTCTCGCTCTATCTATCAGGGGGCGGCTTTCGCGGCTGGGGTTTCGTACTCATGTCGGAGCATGCGATTCAACCGTATCCCATACCCATCATCAACGGTTTCCGTGCGACCAAGGACGCTTTCCATGATACGCAGGCTGTGCAGGCGGCAGTGCAAAAGGAAGATACGCCCGAAATCTTCCGCGTGTCGGCTCGTAGAGCAAGCCAAGTTCCAGCAGTAGCTTTCCTGGTGAATTGTCTGTCTAAAGCACTGCCGAGCATCAAGGACGTCTACTTCTGCCAAGGCGGTGTGAGGGAAGGCATGTATTTCGCGGAGATGGACCGAGCATGTTGGTCGGACTGGCCCCTAGTGGCTGCTACGAGATCATACGCTAAGCCGTCGAGCCATGACTTTGTAGATCTCTTGCGCAGAGCTAGTATGTCTGCACCAACAGCGTCCCACCAAGAACTTTTCAGCAGTTGCATGACGAGAGCATTCGGGTATACTATGTTTGCACATATGGCCCAAGTCAAGGATCTTCGAGCAGGAAGTGCGCTCCGAAGTACAACCACGGGGTGGTTTTCCGCCGCACATGGTTTGAGTCACGAAGACCGCGCAATACTCGCCATCTTCCTCTGCGAGCGCTATGGTGGCTACAATTCGATCAGTCCTACGGAGCAGGACTTCTACTGCCGGATGCTGCAGCTCGTGCCAGAACACTTGCGATGGTGGTGCATGTATACTGGTCGCGTTGCTGCAACTCTGGCCAGCATATATCCTGCGGGTACGGTCCGGGAGAAGAGAGTGGAGATGACTTCTCAGTGGACAATGACGAAGAAAGGAAATGAAAAGTTGTGTGTTGACTTCAAGTTTCGCAAGGAGCCGGACGAACTCGACGAAGGGCTCAATGCAGCGCTGAGGAAGATTGAGAAGGCGGGAAAGAAGAAGAACTGGATAGGAGGACACGGGTACAAAGTGGTTTTGACGATCAATGGCAAGGAATACAGTGAGGAGGATTGATGGAGCGCTATGGTGCCTGCGGCTCTCAAACAGATGTCTTGATGGCACAGTCTAGAGTCTAGCTCGCACGAGAATAGCATTGTTCATCAGCTGGATGGCGAAGATGGTGAAATCCAGACCTTTGTAATCGTCCGTCGTACCGCAGCTGACACGAGGGGGGGGGGAGCATCGTGACATGTGGGGCGGTGTATAATGATGGCTTCACTGCCCGTGCAACGGCCATGGCTCGGAACGTGACCTTGTGCGGGCTGGATGACTCGGCCGCCTCATCACCGACCAGCAGCGAATATGGTGCAGTATGGATCCTGTAGCGGCGGGACGGGCGCCACGTGCAGCACGCAATCCAGTACCAAGGGGCCACGTACAGTCATGGAAACCGTTTGGAGACGGGGCCAAGGATCGTGATGGTGAGGCCTGCCAGGTTCTCTCGGCGGGACTGCGGAAAACTCTGATGCGGCTTTTTTGCACGTCATGTTTCTTGGAGGACTGAGGCACCGGCTTGGGGGCCGCGTTCTAATTACGTGAAGGTTGGGCGATGCGGTGCAGCGCTAGCGGGCTGGCCCATGCACGTCCGCGAATTCTGGGGAAGCTCGAGACGCTCGGCTGGCGGCTTGCGGCGGGCCAGTTCAGGTACGCCGCCGCCCAGCATGCCACTACGACCACGAGACACGACGAGAGTGGTTATAAAGACGACGGAAGGGCCGCCTTGGGTGCTGGGGAGTGTTGGTTGACGGCACTCTCTTCGGCTGCAAGCCTCATTCTTCTCTACTGCTACTGCTACTGCTACTGCTACTACTATTACTACTACTCTGCTCTACTACTACTCTGTCATCCTATCTTGCCATCGGTATCTAGGGTAGTACTGTTCCACCGCTAGGTACCGCGAAGAGTGTGCTGTCGTACTGGCGACTTCGCTGTCACTCACATCTTGACTGGTATCGGATGTATTGGACGGGCACACGGGCTACTGCAAGATCCATCTGTACACAATTTGCTGTCCCGATTCCCCAGGCCCAGCTACGAAGAGCGGTGGATCATCGGTCCAATTGCTTCTGCCATCCTTATCCGAGGCAGTGATCGACGGCTGCGGCTCGTTGGTTGTACTAGAAGGTAAGCTAGCACTCCTGCATCACAGCACACTATTTGCATCGAATCGTCGACTAAGAATAAGTCTGTAAGCCTTGGTGTCGACTGCCCCTCCATCAGACGCCCCACTATCGCGCGATCGACCAAACTCGCTGCGCTTTCTTACCACGCCTGACGCGTCTCAACCAAGCACGCATTCCTACCAGGCATTGCATCAATCGCTATAACAACACTTTTCTGGACAAGTCACCAGCCAGTTGCCCACGCCCAGCATGGCTTCCACACCCACTGACGCCGCAAACGGCCAAGCGCCTCAGCACAAGCAGCTCGAGCAGATCCTCCATGCTCCAGACCGCCGGCCTTCACCTCTTCCCACACATCTGAGCGCACCAGGCTCGGGATACTCGACACCCCGAACAATCCCGCAAGAGGGCTCAGGCGGTTCCGGATATGTTGCGCCCGTCTTCGACGGCAAGGAGCAGCAGATGGAGGCCGTCATGGACGGCGTCGAGGAGAAGGGCTTCATGCCGCCAGAGCTCGTAGAGTCGGAGACCAAGTGGTTCTACAACGAGCTGGGCATTGACGACATGTACTTTGCTACCGAGACGGTAGAAGCGTAGGCATAGCTGCAAATCCGTCCATGGCTGCGCTAACAACCGACGCTGCAGAATCATCAGCCACATCCACTCGCTCTACGCCGCAAAGGTCGCCGCATATGCCAGAGACGACAAGCGCCTCGAAATCCGGCTCGACAAGGAAGCCGCTGACCATGCCGTATACATCGATACCAGCAGACCTGGTGTCTCCGTCATCGACGGCCCCCAGTACGAGCAGCGTTTGGGCAAGAAGTACCTGGCTGTCTCCAAGCCCGGCCTGGCATACCGTGTGGAGAGCTTCCGCTCGGAAAGCCCGCTACCCGGAAGCGACGACCAGCAACTGCGATGCTACTTCGTCTACCAATGCGACTTTGTCGACCCCAACCCCAGCGAGACAGAGACCAACCTCGAGAAGATTGGTGACAAGCGCTTCCTGCAGAAGGCGACCACCAACACAAAGGTCATTTACCAACAAATCCTCCAAGTCGCTGTAGAGCGTACTGGCCCCGTCATTGACCACTTCGACATTGAAGGCTCAAGAGATAAGCGTCTGGTCGTCGGCTTCAAGCGCGGAAGTGCATTGGGTCTTTTCAGTGCCTTGAGTGATCTGTACCACTACTACGGTCTGACCACGTCGCGAAAGTACGTCGAGCAGTTCTCAAACGGCTACACCGTCATGTCTCTCTATTTGCGCCCGCTCCCAGGAGCTGCCGGAGCCAAGCACCCTCCAATTGAAGCCTCGATCCACCAGATCACCAAGGAGGTTTCCCTGCTCTACTGTCTTCCGCAAAACAAGTTCCAGACGCTCTTCGCTACAAGCAGATTGAGTCTGCAAGAGACCATCTACGCACACTGCGTCTGGGTCTTCATCACCCACTTCCTCAACCGACTTGGAAGCGAATACACTGCCCTGTCTGCTATTCTGGACACTGAAAATAGCGTACATGCTGAGTTGCTCTCTAAACTGAAGCGCCGATTACGTGCTGAGACCTTTACCGCCGACTATATTTATGAGATCATCATGACCTACCCAGAACTGGTCCACACGTTGTATCTGCCCTTCGCCAAAACTCACTATGTCCAAACTAGAGGTCAGGAGGACGACTTCCTGCCGACTCTGAGTTATCTCCGTCTCCAGGTCGACAGGGTCCAAACAGACGCAGAGTTGACCGACACCATCAACAAAGCTGTTGTCAACGACCACCACGAGATGGTCATGACCTCCTTCCGTGTCTTCAATCAATCGGTACTGAAGACGAACTTCTACACTCCCACCAAGGTCGCCATCAGCTTCCGCCTGAACCCCAACTTCCTCCCATCCTCAGAATATCCCCAGCCGCTGTATGGAATGTTCCTTGTCATAGGCTCTGAGTTCCGCGGTTTTCATCTCCGCTTCCGTGACATTGCTCGTGGTGGTATCCGCATCGTCAAATCTAGGAGTCAGGAAGCATACTCCATCAATGCGCGCTCCATGTTTGACGAGAACTACAATCTTGCAAACACGCAGCAGCGTAAGAACAAGGATATTCCCGAGGGTGGCTCTAAAGGTGTCGTACTCCTTGACTTTAAGCACCAGGATAAGGCCCGGGGCGCTTTCGAGAAGTACATTGACAGCATTCTCGATCTGCTCTTGCCTCCTACCAGTCCTGGTATCAAGGATCCTATCGTGGATCTGCACGGCAAGGAAGAGATTCTCTTCATGGGCCCTGACGAGAACACTGCTGATCTCGTCGACTGGGCCACTGAGCATGCACGCGTTCGTGGTGCGCCATGGTGGAAGTCCTTCTTCACTGGAAAGAGCCCCAAGTTGGGTGGTATTCCTCACGATCGATATGGCATGACGACTTTGTCTGTCCGTGAGTACGTCTTGGGTATCTATCGCAAGCTTAATCTCGACCCCAGCAAGGTCCGGAAGCTGCAGACAGGTGGTCCTGATGGTGATCTTGGTTCAAATGAGATCTTGCTCAGCAACGAGAAGTACGTTGCCATAGTTGATGGTTCCGGTGTCCTGGTCGACAACAATGGAATCAACCATAAGGAGCTGGTGCGCCTAGCCAAGGAGCGCAAGATGATTAATCACTTTGATGTTTCGAAGCTTTCGCCAGAAGGCTACCGCATTCTGGTTGATGACACCAACAAGCGACTGCCAAATGGAGACCTTGTTTACAACGGCACAACCTTCCGGAACACCTTCCATCTTCGCAGTGACATGCACTACGATTGCTTCGTTCCTTGTGGTGGCCGGCCCGAGTCTATCGATCTGTCAACTGCCAACAAGCTCATTGTCGACGGCAAGTCGGTAATTCCGTACATTGTGGAAGGTGCGAACTTATTCATCACCCAAGACGCTAAGCTCCGTCTCGAGAAGGCCGGTTGCATTTTGTACAAGGATGCTTCAGCCAACAAGGGTGGTGTTACTTCCTCCTCGCTTGAGGTTCTTGCATCGCTGGCATTCGACGATGAGAGCTTCCTTAAGCATATGTGTGTTGGTGAAGACGGTCAGGCCCCAGAGTTCTACAACAACTATGTTCGGGAAGTGCAGAGGACGATCCAGAACAACGCACGTCTTGAGTTCGAGGCTATTTGGAGGGAGCACCAGAACACTGGTCAACCTCGCAGTGTTCTCAGTGACACGCTCAGTAACGCGATCACGAAGCTGGACGAGGAATTGCAAAACACTGAGCTGTGGAAGAACGTTGAGTTCAGGGAGTCAATCCTTAAGGAGGCACTTCCAAACATTTTGCTTGAGAAGATTGGTCTGGATAAGATTATCAAGAGGGTAAGTCATACCCAATACTGTGCACTTGAAGCAGAGACTAACAAACATACAGGTACCAGACAACTATCTACGTGCCATCTTTGGAAGCTACCTCGCCAGTCGCTTCGTCTACGAGTATGGTGTATCAGCTAGTCAATTCGCTTTCTTCGACTTCATGAACAAGCGCATGGCGAAGGGCAGCAAAACAGCTGCTCACTAAGAGGCCTTCATGAGTAATGAGTATGAGCGTCAGGACTCGAAAGGCGTTTTGGGAAAGAAATCAAAAGTTACCCGATAAGGGTGAGAGGTATTCTCCGCCCATGGACATGGACGGCGCTTAGGGATCCCATCATATGGGTGCTGGGACGGGCGGCTATTTGGCTGTACCAACGATAGATGAATACAAGTGATTCAATTCATGTCCTTGCTACAAAGATGCTCAGACATACGTACGTGCCTATGGTTCTTCTTTCATAGTAGTCACAGAATATCACGATCATATGGTAGGGCCGCAGAGAGCGGTGTGTCGCAAAGTAAGCACACAACTCGAGCAGCAAAAGACTACGAAGCTGACTAGACTATTTCATAACGAAACTGCCAGATCGAGAAGCCTCTAATATACATGACTTGGTTAAGCGGATCTCTCATTGGCCCAGCTGACCTTGCCATGCGTTGTTGTGATGAGACACGTCCTCTGTCTCGCTTGAGAGTTAAAGTGCGAGCTTCCCCCCGCCCATTCTGACCTCGACCTCCCACTCTCAACAACAACAACAATCTCCGTCGCATCCACAAACCATACCTGAGCTATAGTCGCCAATAACTATAAGTAAGTCGCCTGCAATTTCTCTCCTATCTGTCCACGTTTTGTAGTGCAAATCTCTATCCATTTGCCTACTTTTGTGCGCTTTTGCAAGGCACGTCGGCGTCATGCCAGCAGCACTTCGCGCGCGTTCTGCATAACGCGCTTTTCTTGCCTTTTTTTAACGTGCATAATGATCGTCTGTATCTTCTCCATTGATGATTCGTTTTTGGGAAGAAAAGCTTGTTGACAAGCTTCGCAATCTACGCACTGCTTCTACACTACGCGGCACGCGTGCTAACTTTCGTCATCCAGCTTCGACTCACCACTTCACCGCCACAGAACCACTTCAGAGACATCTAACCACTACTCAAGAATACTCGGAACAAGCAAGATGGCTGCAACTACGCGCGCGAGAACTGGTAAGCTTGCCCCCTTCGTCCACAGGCTCGACATGCATATACCGCCTTGCACTGCCCCAACCACGCCTTTATCTTGATTCCTCTCTTCAAACACATCCTGCAATGTACTGACTCCTCTACAAAGGCAACTCCAAGCCCCGCCTCTTCCAGCAAATCCAAAATGCAGTCGCGCCAAAGCGAAGCACGACCACCAAAGCTAATACGTCGAAGCCCCGCACCAGCAAAGTAGCTTCCGGTCGCGTTACCAAGCCCAAGGCTGCCACCACTACTACCACGACTACCACCAAGAAGACCACTACGGCCAAGAAGCCTGCTGCAGCACCAAAGAAGACTACCGGTGCGAACGTGAAGACGGTGAAGAAACCGAGAACCAAGACGGAGAAGGTTGTAGATAAGATTGTTGGAAAGGCCGAGAACATCATCGGTGATGTTCAAGGCAAGCCAGGAAAAAAGGTAAAAGCATCCCTACATCTTGCAATTCAGAGAAAACCCATTCACTAACACACCCTTTCTTATCTAGGCCGCAGGCACCGCCAAAGCACGAGGCACAGACTCGACCACCAGGCGCGCCGCACCACGAACTCGCGGTGTCAAAGCCTAAGCAAAGTCTCTTGTTCGTTCGCTCGATAGAACGTCATCGGAGCGCGAAAAGCATCCACTTATCACTTGCCTCGCTTGCTTTGCTACCTATTTTCAGCGTAAATCGAGATGAGATGAGACGAGATGCAGGGTATTCACAGTGGTCCCAAATCTTTATCCGATCACGATGAGCTTTTCGTTCTCGTCCCTTCTTTGTTCCGTTTCCCTTTTGCTTGTTTTCTCTTTCTTGGCTTCTGTTCGGAAAGTGTATGATAAGATACCCAGGCGTTTTTGATACGTTTTATCGTTAGAGAATAGGACAGTTGCCCACCAATCTTTTTTGGATAGGCTTCGTTACGTTTTACCTATTCGTGACGCTGAGAGATGACATGTTCTTGGGAGATGTAGTAATGTATTGGCAGAAACTGGTCGCATGTGGAAACTGATAGATGTATGGTTTGAAAGAACAAAATGGTAAGTAGACGGGAAGGGTAGTTCTCATCGTATTTTCCCACCTTTTAAACATCATCTCATTGAGAGTACTACAGAACCACGACAGCACCGTGAGAAGGAACAAGGAAAACACATGTGGGAAAGGAGGAAAACCCAACGCTCATAAATGATCGATAAAATCAACATTCAGAGTACTCCCGGAAACCAATCTTCCACCCATCCATCCATCCACACCCCACCCTACCGAAAAGCAACCCTAACCTCCTTAGAAGGCTGCAGCACAATATCAGCATGCATCCCCGGTTCCACGCCCCCCATCCTATTTTCGACAGTCTCAAACCGCTGAAATAGTCGCACAAGCGTATACCCCATTTCGGTGAGCGCAAACTGCTGGCCGATGCAGATCCTAGGCCCCCCGTTAAACGGGATATAGGTCCAGCTCTTCGGGGTCCAGGAACCCCATCGATCGGGTGCGAAAGCCGAGGGAGGAGGGAAGGAAGGGGATGGGCTTGGGTACAAGTCTGCGCGGCGTTGCATGACGAGGGTTGAGTAGCCGATGGATGTGCCGGCGGGGACACCAATGGGCTGTGTGCCGTCTGGGCCGCCGCCGGTGGGGAGAGTCGTGTTTTTGAGGGAGATGCGTACGTTGTATGGGACTACAGGGTAGAGACGGAGGGTTTCGTTGAGCACGTTTTGGAGGTATTTCATGTTTTTAAGGTCGTCGTAGGTTGGCTGGAGATCTCGACCGACTGTTTGCATGATTTCTTGACGCAGTTTGGCGGTTATGGTCGGGTCCATGGATAGGTGATAGATTACCCATGTTAGGGTGCAGGCTGTTGTGTCGCGGCCTGCTAGGAGGACGGAGACGATTTGGTCGCGTAGCATGGCTCGATCGCGCGTGTAGCCTGCGATGGCATGGAGGAATGTGTAGCCTTCATCGTGGGTTGTCTTTTTTTCGAGCTCTTCTGGGGAGAGTGCGAGGGCTTTGTCGATGAAGGTGGAGACGAAGTCGTTGATGGTGTTGATGGAGTTGTAGAAGCCCATTCGCTTTCGAGGGATAAGCCTGTTTAGAGGTCTGCTTGGTGTTAACGACAGGCTTCAGGTATATGAGGCAGATCCACATACCCGAGTCTAGCTACATAGCTCTGTACACGCTGAGCGTTGTAGAATGCATCTGCGAAGACTGTTTGTGGCTCGTCCAAACTGCCTACACTCTGGCCAAGTAGGAAATGTGTAGCCGCATCCAATGTATACCTGAACATCATGTCAAGTGTATCGATCTCCTCGCTCTGGGCGATCTTGGTAATAAGGATTTGGGTATGCTGTTCGAAGATGTCAATGTCGCTAAGGCGATCCTTGACGAATTGCGGTCGGATAAGTTGGCGTGAGTTGTGCCATAGTTGTCCATCGGTAGTGAAGATGCCTATGCGAAGGTTGTTAGCCGTCCGTATGCTTAGTATAAGTCTTTCTAATTATCTTGACTTCCGCCCTCTGCTCAACGTACCGTTGCCTAAAAAGGCATGCCACTCTTTCCTGAACTGCTCTCCCTTGCCATAGTCTTTGAACTGCGTCGCAAGAATAGCCTTGATGTTCTCGGGCTCTGCGGTCAGAAGCACGCGCTCGCCTACGCCAGCCTCGATTGTGTATCGCCCTGGCCCACACCATTTCTCGAACATGCTAACCCACAGCTCGTATGTCTTATCTTTCAAAGCAAAGGTAACCACTTCGTACGCTATGTCAAGGCCATATGGTACATATGTCTTTCGGACTGGCGCTCGAGCGCCGAGTTTGCGGATTCGCGCATCGCTGTAGAAGTTCTGCAGGATCCTGTAGCTAATGTACAGGACGACGACGGCGCCGAGTAGGTAGGGAGTCGAAACAGTCATGCTCTTGATCTCGGTCAAGGTGGGCGTTAACACGTTTGAGAGCCTATGGCGTTTCGAAGGTTGTCAGCGACGCATATAAGGTGGCATGTATATGAAGAAGAAGCGTCACGCCAAGTCGAATATCCGCGGGCAATCGACCGACCTACTTTAGCCTCTCGGGACTTCAAGGAAGCCGAGTTTGGATAGCTGCCTTGAGCATGTTAGGAACCAGGAGGCAACTACCGTAATTGCGCAGCATCTGAGCCGTTCTGGCATCCGAGCCACCCCAACGATTTGTTGACGATAGGAAAATAAGGTTGTAGAGCCACCCTAAATAGTTATTATTGCAAGAAAAGCTACTGTATTGCTATATAGAGCCTTGCGCGTCAATTATGCTATTTATATTTAGCTAGTTTCTTAACGTTGCGGCTGCTGCTAGTGGTTTTAGGTAGAAGAGACACAGCTAAAGAAACAGTGTTAGCACAACTTTGCGCAGCTATAATATAATAATACTTTATTGAATTTTTTATAGCTTTATATAAAGCTTTTTACTAACTTTTATTTAGTATATTACAAGATTTTTTTGCAGATGCAGCGTTATATTGCAGCTTTTTAGCAGCTTTCTACGTAGCTAGCTCTGCAGCCTTTACTTTTTTAGCCTTACCGTGTCCGTGCGCCCGATGGGCCAGTTCACCCGATGGGCCACCCCACCAATATTGGGCAACAAAAAAGATGAGGCTGTAGAGCCACCTACAAAAGTGATTATCGCGAGAAAAGTTAGTGTATTAATATATAGAGGTTTGCCTATTAATTGTACTATTTAAATTTCGCTAGTGTCTTGATTTAGCGCCCGCGCGCGCTGATTTTAGGTGGGGGAGACGCAGCCGGCGGACTAGCGTTAACACTAGTTTAACTACTACTAACATAATAACACTTTGTTAGATTTTTTACTACTTTATATAAAGCTTTTTACTTAGGTCTTATAAGTATATTATAAGATTTTTATGCAGTTACAGCTTCGCGTTACTACTTTTTAAGTGCCTAGGCGGCGGCAAGCTCTTTAGTGTGCGCTTTCTTTGCCCTACAATGCTTATTAGTAGCATGCTATTAAGCTACCTTTACTACCTCTACTAGCTACTTTTTATATGCTGTTACTGCCGCTTTAAGCTCTCTATTGTAAGTTTTCTAGAGTTATAGTTAGTTAGCTTTGTCTTGTTGTGTAGCTTTACGCGCGCGCGTTGTATAGAGCTTCCTAAGACTTATACATATAGCGCGGCTATAATAATTATTGTTATCTTAAGTAGTTAGTATTACGTGCTAAGGTTTCTATTTTCTTTTAGTGCTAAGCTTGCCCTATAAACTATTATTTTTGTAATTAACAAGCTTATTTTGCACTTATAGAGAATAAAATAAAGCTTTAACTTAATCTTAGTTAACTTTTAAGGTATACTATAGCGTAGAGTCTAGAAATTTTTGCAGCTCTCTCTAGCTATTACTATTACTAGGCTGCCTAAGTTCTAAAGCCTTAGCTTATTATTATTAGTAGTTAATAAAGCGTTTTAGTACAGCGTCTGTATTTATTAGCTAGACGCCTATAGCTTAAAAACTCTTTAAAATAAGCTTAGGCGTTATTATAGACTTTTACGTAGGCTAAAAGAGGCTAAAGAAATTATGTTTTGTAGTCCTTGTAAGGTCCTGCGTATAGTAGATATAGTAATTAAGTTCCTAAGTATAGTATTGTAATAGAGGCCTAAATATTACTACATTAAGTGGCTAGAAACTGTAGGTAGCATATAGTAGAAATATAGCTAAGAGAATCTAATTGCTGTTATAAAAATTAATAAAATTAGTAGTAATATAGCTGCTGTAGCTGTTAAAGATAAGAAGTTAGTAATTATAACGCGCTTTCTGCTTTGTATAGTAATTAAATACCTATTTAAGCTAAGCTAATTCTATTTTATTATTGCTCTATCCTGTAGGTAAGTTTAAGAAGAAAATATTATGTTTCTTATCCTCTACAGTGTTAAACTAGCTTAATTAAAGTCTAGATAAGCCTTAGTACATAAGCGCTAGCAGCAATACCTCTCTAGAAGCGTATACGCAAGCTAGTAGTATTATCTATTCCTAGTTACTATCTTATACAGTAGTTGCTAACTGTTTTAAGCTTAATAAGGCCTTAGTAAAGATTCTTTTGCCGCGTTTTAAGACACTAATAAAAAAGCTCTTCTTATCTATATTATACGTATTACGCGCGTTAATAGCGTGTTTACGTATCTTTAAATATATTAGTTTAAAATAGAGCTTGTACTTGTATAGTAAATTAACTTTATACCTATTACAATAAATTTTAGGGCTCTATTTAATAGTAAGCTTGTTAGCGTAGCAATAAAGAAACTCAGTAACCTAGCTTTAGGAAACCTCCTACTCTGTTATAGCTAACGCAAAATTTTGTACTACTTTGTGTGTTAGCGGCAAGCCTCTTCTTATGCATCTTTCTATATATTGTATAAGCTCTAACTCCTATTGTAGGTTAAGTAGTTGTTGTTGGCGCGCTGCTTCTGCTACATTGTTGGATTTCTGCTAGTGTTGGCGCGCTAAGGTTAACTAAGGAACACTATACTTTTTTGCAACTTTTTAATAGCTAAAAGATACGCCTTCTTTACGCGATTCAATTGCTTCAATTGCTTTCTCAATCGGGCTTATGGTGGTGGAGTTATCGCGTGTTAAAAGTTGGGATGGAACTATTGTTTTGATGTTGGGGTGGCCCATCGGGTGAACTGGCCCATCGGGCGCACGGACACGGTACAACACTCTTTAGCAGCGCGTTATTGCTCTACCTAAGCAGCTTCTTGCTACTGCTTTTTATATAGGCTTGCTGCAGCTTTAAAGTCTCTATTATTAGCTTTTTAAAGTTATTTTTACTTAGCTTTAGCTCTTTTTACTACTTTACGCGCTTAACCTTCGTAAATCTTTTTTAAAAATTACACAACAGCGCCGCTATAATACTCTTTATACTGCTAAACGTTCAATATGTATTTTAAAAGCTTGAGCTTATTCTTAATATTAAGTTCATGTTATAAGCCTGTATTTTAGTTGCAGAGGAGCTTATTATTAACTTATAGTAAATAAAAGCTTTACAATAGCTAGTTAGCTTTAACTTTTATCTTATTTATAACTACAGCGTTAAAAATTTTGCGTAGCTGCTGCTAGCTATTACTACAGTGGTTGATGGGTAGGGGTTAGATAGGGGTACGGTGGTTGATGGGTAGGGGTTGGGTAGGGGTTGGGTAGGTTTACGTAATACCACATCTTCTACCTAACCCCTACCCATTTTTTGGTACTCAAAATAGGTAGGGGTATAGTAGGTCTAGAGTTAGGTTGCACGGACCACAGGTTAGGGTTAGGTTAGGGTTAGGTTGCTATCTTTTTGCGATTTTTTTCTAGACTTTATTATTATATTTATAAGGTGTTCCTGTGTTATTCTAGTATTTTTATAAGTATATTTATTAGCATTTTCTTATTTTCTAGGTTTTATTGTTTAAGTAGAAGTTTTATTACATGTAGACTCTTAAACAGCTTATATTTATATTGTTTATTACAGCATATTATTACAGTGTAAGAAGATATATGTAAACAATTACGTATTTATTCTATATAAAGTACAAAGCAATTGTAAGGGTATAATACAGAAATTTAATAAAGAACAAGCTATATATAATTAGAAAACAGTAGTCTACTAGAATTAAGGCTACTATAGTACCTGCAAGCTAGGTTAGAATTTTTTGTCTAAATAGTAACTCTTTTTGCATATATAGCGTTGTAGTTGCAGTCTATATATATTAGCATATAATTCAATAACTATAGCATAGTAAATAATATACCTTTAAAATATCTAACTAACTACGTCTTATCTACCTTTTAGATAGCGCATAGAGCTTATGCCTAAAAGCGCATTTTTCTTCTATACTTTAGTGCAATCTCTTAAACAAGTCTAAAAAAGAGCAGCTTACAAATAAAGAAGTTAGTTAACTTTTAGTATTGCTTAATTTCTTGTAGTGCAACAGCTGCGCGTTGTTAGTCTTAAACTGTAATTATATACTGTTTAAATATACTGCCTAGCTTAAATTAACAACGTTAACATAGAGCAGTATTAAAGGCATAAGTACGTGTAGAAGCAGTAGTATAGACAGCTTTTGCTACTAAATCTTTGCAGATAGATTTGCTACTAGTTAACTTATATGCAGTCTGCTTTGTGTAGGCTATTATAGTAGTTAACAGCAATAGTAAATATAATAAATATAATAATTAAGAGCATTGTATTGTATTGCGTGTAGGTGTAAGTAGTGTAGGTTGTGTAGCTTCGGCCTTTTAAGACAACCTTTTGATGTGACCACACATTTTGTAGATACCTTTTTAGTAAAAAACAAGATTTATTGCTAACAACAGGTATCTAGGCTCACACCCCCTTATTTAGCATTACTAGCACACAATTAGTGTGTCGCATATTTAGACAGAAACAAAGAAAAGCAAGATAAAGACGCAAATTACCTCTTAACTTAACGCGTCCTATCCTACCTATTCTTGTTACTTTACTACTAGGCGCTCTTAGATAAAGTAAAGTAGTAATACTATTATTGCCTTGCTTACTAACCTATAAACGCGACAATAAAAAGCCTACTCCTTCTTTCTTACCTCTTTCTTCTTTATTACTAATTTAACGTCTTACAATAGCTGTTTAAGCTAGGTTCTAGTCTTTCTACTTTTCCCTTACACAACAAACAGGAAAAGAAGAATACTAAAGTAATAGATCTTAAGTACCGCGCTAGTATTAGTAAATACTCTAGAGATTATGTATTTCTTGCACAACTAGCTAAATTAGGGCTTAACAATTTTTTGGTATATAGAAATATTATAAATAAGGAACTTATTTAAAAAATTTATAAACTTAGAAGTCTAGCTAGGTAGTTAAGTTTTAAGATACTTAATAAATTTAGGTCTCTATATAAGTAGTTTAAGTTAGACTAAATTAGGTGCTAAGTGGATAGTAGCAAAGGATGCTTTTTTTTTAGAAGAGAGCCAAGAATAAGAAGATGCTTGCTGCAGAGGTTACACGCTATTATAGTGTATTGTATGCGAATTGTTCGTATACAGTGCTGTTCAAAAGGTAAGAAGTAGTAGGTAAGAAGTAGCGGCTTTAGCTTTATAAAGTATTATAGGCTCCTACTGCAGTACGTACGTGTCCTTTCCCTCCTCTATTGCATTATGTTGTAATCTTATTGCAATCCTACTGTAATCCTATTGCTAGCTATAGGCTGGCAATCGCTGTTAGACACGTTTTAACTAGTGTGGTTTTTTAGTACCTTAGCAATTTTTTTTAACCCTAATTACTGCTTAATAGTCTAAGCTTTCCTCTTAGAACTCATCCACCTACCGTTCAAATCCCATCAACTACACACAATCTTTTTTTTGGACTTTTACAACTAATTAGTAGAGGGTAGCTGCTTTTTACTTTTTTAGAAACCCTATATTAACTACAACAACAACCACCACCTTTAACACCTTAAAAATAAAAAAAAGTAGTGTAGGTTGTGTAAAAATCTATATGCAGAGCTAATATTTTAGCAGGCGCTAGCGAAGTGTTGTAAAGGGCTGAAGCCCTAACGTCTTTAGTACTTGACAAAAAGCCTCGTTTTGCTATCCTACAGATCCTGGGTGTCTGTGCGTACCTGGCATCTATAAGCCTAGCGTATTAGCTCTTCTGCTTTTCTAGCCTACTAAACTTTTCTCTTAGCTCTGCGCTATTTGCTTGAGCTATGTTAGTAGCTGCTACGTAGCTACTTTTGCCTCTTTCTTAGTACTAAGCATAGAACTTATAGAGGAGTTAATAAGCTTACTAGATAGCCTTTATAGTTCTTTATTTAATTTATTATTATTTTTCTTATATCTTTAGTTAATCTAAGATACTCTTACATTTAAATTAAATCCTTTTATAGCGCTAACGCTGCTAAGTTGAGTTAGAAGCCCCCTAGAGCTATATCTAGACGAGGAGCTAGCTAGAGCTATATCTATGCATAGAAGCCCCCTAGAGCTACATCTAGACAAGACTCTAATTAATTAGATTACTAATTTTAGTTAAAGCTGTTTTAAATCTACTAAGGATTAATAGTAGAAGAAGTATAAAGAATGCTAAGAGATACCTAGCTATACAAGACTCTACTTAGAACGTTTTGTAATACAAACTGTTAGATAAGCCTACTATATTACTAGTAGCTTTAGAATTAATCCCTGCTGTTAAATAATATAAGTGCTATTTATTTAGTACTTTTATATAACTATAATAGGGGTAGAGATTACATCTAGAAGCTTTGCTATCTAGATAGCAAGACTATACTAAGATAGTATTAGTAAAGCTAAAATAAAGAATACTCTAGAAGGCCTCTACAGAGTAAACAAACTAGATAAGATAGTAACTTTAATAATAATATGAGAAGCCTTTCTTATCTAAGAAACTATTAATTTAGCCTCTAAAGAAGAACTAGAACACAACTAGCTACCTACTTAGCTACTAACTTTACTTACTGCATTAAAACTAGTTTAGTAGCTAGCACAACTAAAGCGTTTTAAACAACTTAATCTAGACACTTTTAATAAAATAAGAAAGATATACTAAATTTTTGAGAGGTAGCTTACTGCTAAAATAGAAAACAACTAAAAAAACTGTAACATAAAAAGAAGAACGTATAATTACGCCTTTAGTAGGCTTAAAGGCTTAGCAGTAACCTTAATACTACTTTACTTTAACTAGATAAAATTATTAGACGCCTAGAACTTTAAAAACTTATTAAACTTCTTTAGTAAGATGTTTAGAGATCTATACTGTTCTAAGAAAGCTAGAAATAAATTCTAGTTAATATTTTAAGGTAAAAAGAGTATTTATAATTATATTATAAAATTTTAGGAACAGTTGCTACTGTTAAACAGCAACTTGGATATAAATATAAAGATAATACTCTTTTAAAAAAGCTTTACTTATAAGCTTTAAAATAAGCTTGTAAGTATTACTCTTTTAGACTTAAATAATTTACAGAACAAGTCTATTAAAATTATAGACTACTTATACTAGATAGAGCAATATTTTAAAGGCTAAGATAAGCCTAAGGAATAATACTCTAAAAATAGAGACTAGAAAAGGCCTAAGAAATATAGGCCAAGACGCGCTTCTCCTCCTCCTCCTCCTACAGGAGACTAGATAGAAGGAATAGAGTTTAATAGAAGATTAGCTAAGCCACGCAGGTTTAGTAATCTAGAACTAAACAGGCTAATAAGAGAAGGATGTTGTTTTACTTATAAACATAAAAGACACTTAGCTGCAGATTATATAGAAGAAAAGATACTAAGATAAAAGAAAAAAAAAGAGGACTAATACATTAAAGTTATTAAAGGCAAAAGTAAGAAAGCTTAGTAAAGAAAGCTTAAGTAGCAAAGATACTCTGGAAGATTAAGATTTTAATTTAGAAAAAGAATAGCTCTTGCTTAAAGTTACTAGCAAGAACTATACATAAGCTAAGAAGACTTAATAAAGAAATAGGCTAGTTTTAAAAAAGATATAAGCAGTAATAGAATTACTATTAAAATATTAGTAAATGATTCTAATTTTGCTTTAACTTTTATTAATATAAAAAACTTTGTATACTCTCTTGTTAGCTCTAAACTTGTTAAGAATACTAGTTTATAGTGTATCTCTATTTCTCTGCGCAGATTAGAAAGAGTTACAGAAAAACTTAGAACTATTAACAAGGTTACTAAGTTAGAGATTAACATTAAAGGATATAAAGATACTATCTAGGGCTATATTGCTTTTATACACCCTAAATACAATTTAATACTTAAATAGCCTTAGATAAATAGAAAAGAGGTTACTATTGCTCCTTTTTAAAAGTCAATCTATATTTACTCTTCTAGACAAAGGATTACACTGCTAAGCACTAAACACTACCTTGTTTTAGAGAACAAAAGATTAAAGTAAATAAACGTAGTAGCGTATTACTCTTATATTAGATAAACAAAAAAGGACAAGTTAATTTAGACTTTTACAGCTTTTCTTATGGATATTAAGAAGGCCTTAGCTCCTAAAAAGAAGGTAAATGTTTTGTTATTACTTCCTAAGGCGTACTAACACATAGCTTAGATTTTTAAGTCACAAACTACTTCTACATTATCTCCGTTACATAGACTTAAGGATAATTACTAAATTAAGTTACAAAAAGATAAAAATAGAAAAGAAAAAGAACCCCCTTGTAAGGGTGCGTTAGATTAACTCAAGATACAGAGAAAATAGTAAATGAATTAAAACAAAGAACTACAAAGGCTATCTAGCAAGCTTATCTACTCCTCTATAAGGTCTGTGCTTAGTACTAAGAAAGAGGCAAAAGTAGCTACATAGCAGCTGCTAACGTAGCTTAAGAAAATAGCGTAGAGCTAAGAGAAAAGCTTAGTAGGATAGAAAAGCAGAAGGGCTAATACGCTAAGCTTACAGATGCTAGGTGTACACAGATACCTAGAATCTATAAAATAGCAAAATAAGGCTTTTTGTTAAGTACTAAAGACGTTAGGGCTTCAGCCCTTTACAGTACCCCTTTTCTTAATAGAGGTCCTATAGTACTTCTATATCTTCTAAGTTTAAAGCTAGTTTCTACGTTAGTTTTAGGTATTTTACCTATTTAACTAGGTATTCTTTTCTTCTTCTTATACTTCTTTCTTATAATAGGCGCTCTACTAGGTACTCTTCTTCGCTGTCCACTTTAATTAGTAAAGGTTTATTGTTATCTTATAGTTAGCTTAGTAAAAGATCTAAGCAAGCTAGTTAGAGGTTATTAATATTAAATACTAGATGTATTCTTCTAAGAGTATTTAGCTTTATAGCGTTTAGTCTAATAATTTTAAGTACCGTGTACTTTAGATTCTTTTAATCAAGTTTTTAGCTTAGTCTCTTTGTCTTATAGTAATCTTTAAGCTTTAACTAAACCTTATTATCTATTTAAAGCTAAAGTAATTATTTTCTTCTCTTATTTGCTTAGCATTCTTGTTCTTGTTAAGATTCTACTTTTATAGCTTAAGCTAAATTAATACTTTGCTAGAGTTTATTAGCTATCTTTTCTGCTTTCTAGTAGTCCTCCTGTATTCTTATTCTTTAAGCTTAATTTTAAGGTCTATGCTTTACTACTATTAAAAAAGGATCTACCTTATATCTATATTGTAGAAAGAAAGGTAATATTTTAGTTAATTATGCTTGTCTTGCTATAATCGCGATTTTAGCTATCCCTAGGTTGCCTTTCTAATTTATTTAATCCTAATTATAGAAAACTTGTAAGTAGGCCTGTACTATAGAGTTTATTCATTCTATAGAGCTATTAGTCTTAGAGTAATATTTAAAAGATAAATATTATTTAATTTTTAGTAGCTTGTAAAGTCTACTTTAAAAGTAGCTTACAAACTGTACACCTTAATTAGATGTAATATAGTCTAGTAACTAGTAGTAGGCTACTATAAAGTTAATAAACGCTTTAGCTACGCTTTTTAAAGTAATGTTTTTAAAACTTATTAAAACTACGTCTTTACTTAACTTATTAGTAATTACTATTAAGTTTATACAACCTTTGCTCTCTAGTAATCTTATAATAAAGTTAATAATTTTCTTCTTCTAAATACGCTCTAGAATTAGCAAAGGCTTTAATAATTCTTATAAGCTATCTCTCTATAGTTTTGTTCTTCTATACACTAAGCAGTTTCTAATATATTACTTTACTATCTAGCTAATAAAGGGCTAAAAGTACTCTCTTGTAACTACTTAGTAAGTAAGATTCTTTTCTAAATGCTTTAGAGCTCTAGAATAGTAGATTTTACAAATAATTCTAGTGCGTAAAGGTTTATTATTTAGTACCTATTTTTAACTATAGTATAGTAGGTTTCTAGAATTGTTTAATTAGTATTTAGAAATAAAAAGCTTAAAGTCTAGCTTTATTAGAAATTAGTATTTTTCCTTGCTAACTGCTTTCTAGGCTAGCTAGTACGTGTTATCCTCTTTTTTAGCTTTGTTCTAAAGCTCTTCTAGATCTATCTATTCTTAAAGTACTATTATAGGATAGCTATTGCAGCTAAAAGTTCTAAAAGTCTTCTTTTCTTCTTATTCTTCTATTTCTAAAGTTATTGTAGTAGATAGTTTAAGGACTTATAAGAACCTTTTAAAAAATTAAGAATCTAAACTATTTACAAGCATATCTTGTTGTCTTTAGAATAAAGTATTAGCTTTAGAGTTATTAACTCTAGGCCTATAAGCAATTTCTATATTAGGAAATTTACTAAGGAAGTAAGCCTATCTTATCTATCTTTTACTAAGCTACCTAGGCTTTCTAAAATACTCTAAGTTTTTATAGTTCATTATAACTAAGAACTTCTTTAAAGAACGTAGTATAGTATCTTACCTAGATAAGTAGTAAATTACTATAAGTAATTCCTTATTATATATCTTATAGTTGCTTTAAGCGCTAGTTATCTTTTTTAAGTAGTATACTACTAGTTGTAATCTTCCTTAATTATTGTATTGCAAAAGGACTCCTGCTATAACGTAGCTAGAAGAATTAGTCTCTAAGATTATTTCCTTATTAGGATCCTATTAAGCTAGTATTAGTTTAGTAATAAATAGCTTCTTCAGTTTATTAAAAGCTTCTTGTTCTATTTTTCCTTATTGAAAGGAGATGTTTTTAGTAAGCCTTGTAAGCGGGATAACTATATTAGAGTAGTTCTTAATAAAGTGTTAATAAAAGTTCGCAAATTTAAGAAAACTGCGTACTCTTTTAATATTTGTTAGTACGTCCTATTCTTAAATAACTTTTACTTTCTTAGGGTCTATCTAAAGTCCTTTTCTAGCTTTAATAATAAATCTTAGGTACTTAGTACTCTGCACGTGAAATTCGCATTTCTTAATATCTAGAAGTAACTTAGCCTTGCCTATTGCTTTTAGAACCTTGTTTGTATTACGTTAGTGTTCTTTAAGCGTGCTATTTGTGTAAATTAATACATTGTCTAAGTAGGCTAAGCAGAAATTGTCAATATACTTACGTAGTGTGTAGTTAATATATTATTTAAAAGTGCTAAAAGTATTTGCTATGCTAAAAGGAGTAACTAGCTATTCGTATAATCTAAATCTTGTTCTAAAAGTAGTCTTCTATTTATCTTTTGCGTTAATCCTAATTTTGTAGAAGGCTGTAGAGACGTTAATCTTAGTAAATGTAAGGGTGCGTTGGGTTGACCAAAGATGCAAGGTAAACAGTGAATGAATTAGATAAAGAACTATAGAGAGACTACGTAAAGGTTTTTATATCCAACCCAGATAGTTAGGACTAACTAAGGTTAGGACTAACCGAGGTTATCAGAGATTTGCCGGGTCAGCTGACAGTTAGCGTAACTAGTACAGCTGGTAGTGTAGTTACTATCAGAAGCTACCAGATTAGCTAGAAGCTAGCGCAAATAGTGCGGCCGATAATCAGCTGCTAGTGCTGAGGTAAGAAAAGCTAACAAAGGCTACAGGCTGAGTACTAGGGAACATCAAGGCTTTAGCCCTTTACAATACCCCCCTCCTAAAAATATAGTAGGAGTAGTAATCTTGTTACCTAGAGTTCTACTCTTCTAGGGCTTCCGTATCCTCTAGATTAATAGCTAGTTCCTAGGTTAGATCTAGATATCCTAACTATTTAACCAAGTACTGCTTTTTTCTTCCTTCCCCTCTTTCTTCTAATAGGGTCTCTACTAGGTATTCTTCTCTATCCTCTGTCTTAATTAGTAGAGGTTTATTGTTATCTATTAGCTGGCTTAGTAGAAGGTCTGAGGACTCTAGTCTAAGGTTATTAATATTAAATACTAGGTAAATCTGGCTAGGAGTATTTAATTTAACTGCGTTTAGTCTAATAACCTTAATGTTACGATCCAGACTAAGGGACGAGGGGACAACTCCGCAGGAACTATGCAACATAGACAGATGATCACAGCTAGGCAACCACGACGCCGTCACGTAACTGCTCACTAACGAGCGCTTATCCACAAGCGCAACTACGTAACTAATTATTAATAAGCATAATTGTCTACAAGCGTACGCTTGTACATAAGCGCCACACTTATTAGTATATAGTAGTAGGTAATATGCTCTTATAGCTTATTTTGTTTAACTTAGAGTTTTACCTCAGTAATTAATCTAAAGATTAAGACTTGTTTCCTTCCCTTATACTATTATATTAATCTTCTAATTATGCTAGTACACCCTATGTCTTTAGTACTTGTTTATTCCCTAAGAACTAACTTAAATTATCTTTAGATAATCTTTACACTTTAAACACTCTTGAGATAAGCAATACTGCTATAAACACACCTACTAATTCCCTTGCTAGGAGGACTACAAGCCGCGCTAATAAGCCTAAGACTTATTATAGTAATTATAGCAAGCTTAATACTTAGCTTCTCTAGGTTAACAGATACTTCTACATTAAAAGAGATAAGATTAATAATAATAATAAAGTAGTTTTAGCCTCTACGTATCTTTAAGGAGATAAAGAGAAGTAGGCTAACTTAATTCTGTAACACTATATAAATAGTGCTATTATAGATACTAATAACACAGCCTTAGTTAAAGACTAAGATGCCTTTAAAACTAAGGTAAAAGAAGTTTTTTTACCTCTTAAAGAATCTATAGTTGTAGAGTAGAAGATTTAGAAACTACAACAAACTAAGTCTACTACTAACTATATAACTAAATTCTAATAGTACAAAATAGTTATTAAATAAGATAACAACACTTTAATATAGATGTACTAATAAGGTCTTAAACCTACTATATAATAGGAACTTATGCAAAGCAGAGCTAACCTTAACATACTTAATAAACTTATAGCTAAAGCTATTAGAGTTAATAATAAACTTTATAAGCTTATATTAAAGAAATAGTTATTTGTACTAGAAAATTGTGCACCTAAGAACACAGACGCTTAACTACGTTAAACATTTTAACGCCTGTACCCTAACTAAAGACGTTAGTAAAACTATATACCTAGAACTCTAGGGCATTACACTACTAATAGCTATAAGCTAATACACCTTAACAATATTAATAAAGGACTAAAAAGAAAGAAGTTTATATATAATAAAAGTAATAAGAAGGTTACTTATTATAAATGTAGCAAGAAAGGTTATATAAAACAGGACTACTAAAGCTAAGGCAAAGTAACTTAACAACTTAATATTATTTACTATATAGAACCTAATAATAATCTAGATAACAAATATAATGTTATTACACGACTTACTATTACAGTTTAAGGACAGGACTAGGTAAGTATTAACAGTCTAGATAACATAGTTATAATTACGCTAGAGGAAGCTTTAAATAACAACATTTCTAAGATAGTACTAAATAAAGATATAAAAGCAACCCTAGTAGAAGAAACTAAACACAGCAAAATAGCTAAGTTTTAGGAAAGCTATTAACTAGCTACACTAATTACATAGGAAGAGCTAGTAGTATATAATAAGGAGATAGTTCCTATATATATATAGAAACTCCTTACCTACACTATAAAAGATAGACATAATATTAGCATATAGGTACTACTACTTATAGAGACTAGATGCTTTACAGATCTAGTAGAGAAGACTAACACTCTACTTAGGCAACTTAGATAACCTAAAGAAACCTTTATAGAACCCTACAAAGGAATATTCCTAGACTATAGCTCGTATGCTAATTTACTAGAGGAACTGTAGAAGAAAGGACTTACTCTAGTAGCAACTATTAACAAGGCTATATAAAATAATTTTGTATAGAAATAGACTAAAGAAGCTAAAGCTTCCTAGAACAAGCTAACACGCTAGCTCTTAGATAAAGAGATAAAAGAGATTTACAATAAACTTAAGGCAATACAATAATAGTATAAGGCTTAAAATAATAGCTATACTAAAAATATATACTACTAGATAGACCTGCGTAACCTAGAACATATAAAGTATTTATAGACTACATGTACATATAACAACTGCACAATTTATTATTTTAATAAAAGTAAATTAGGATAGTTTCTTAAGAAGTTTAAGGGAATGCCTAAATATAAATACTAATAGTATAATTACCTTAACAATAAATGCGTAGTATATATATAGAATAAGAGACACAGCCTATACTTTTATAAATATAATAATCTAGAAAAGACTCTTTAGATGCATATAACATAGTAGAAGGATAATAAAGATAAAACTAGTACATAAAAGTATAACTTACTCTTATAATACACGTACTTTAATATTAAATGTAATAAACACCTTATTATAAAGAAGTTCTATAGATTTAGTATATAGTCTTTTTTAGACAGACGCCCTAAACACCTAGAACTACTAAAGAGATTAACGTAATAAATCTCCTAAGCCTCCTTAAGCTTACAGTAAAGCTTAATAGACACTAGATATAGGCACTAGTAGATTTTAGCGTATAGGCTAACTTTATTTCCGCTTAAGTAGTGCTAGTAATAGGCCTATAACTACTAAAGAAATAAGAACTCTATCTACTACACGTAGCTAACAGTTAGCCTATGCTAGGCAAAACAATAATTACTTATAAGGTTACTTAAGTGACGCTCTGCATCTAAGAATACTAGAAAGAGATAGACCTAGACGTCTTTAGACTAGCTACTTATAATATTATATTAGAACTTTCTTAGTTACAAGAATATAATCTACAGATTAACTAGAAGTTAAAAAAGTTCTTATTTAAGTGCTACAGACTTAACGCAACTACAAGCTAGCCTATATATTTAATAACTAAAATAGTAGTGTGATGGGCTGAGGCCCAGGGTGGATCCTCGGTTGTACCTTGGTGGTACACCTCACATTACAGCCGCGGCCGCGTGGCGGCAGACTATAAGTATCAACTACGCAAGACAATCAGACGCTCTATTGTCTTGTGCCAGCCTTTTGGCTGAGTGGTCGGCGTGTGTAGTTGCATGCAAGGCCTGGTAGGCCCGCCCATTACAAGTAGATAAGAGGAAGATTAACAATATTACTAAGAGATAGTAAACCTTAACTAAGAACAGCCTTAAAATAAAAGAGTTTAACTTAATAAATACTAGAAAGGCTTCTTTAAATTGCAAAGTTAGAGTTTTAGAAAAACATATAACTCTAGATATCTTAAAAGAGTATAAAGAATTTTAGTACTTCTTTATAAAAGTAGTAGATAGTAAAGCCTTACTAAAACACTAATTTTAGAATTATAAGATTATCTTAGAAGAAGGGAAGACTCTACTCTTTAAACTAATTTATTAACTATTAGAAATAGAACTTAAGATACTAAGAGAAAAGCTAGATAAGGATTTAGTAAAAGGCTATATAAGACTTTTAACATTACTAGTAAGATTCCTTATACTCTTTATACTAAAGAAGAATAGGCTACTAAGAATATGCGTTAACTATTAGAAGTTAAATATTATTACAGTAAAGAATTAATATCTGCTACTTAATATTATAAAACTTAAAGATTAATTGTCTTATACTAAGGTCTTTACAGTATTAGACTTATAAAATAAATACTACCTTGTTAAAATTAAGAAAAGTAAAGAATAGAAGACACCATTTTAAATAAGATATAAATATTATAAATATACTATTATACTATTTAAGTTAACAAACGCCCTAGTAATATTTTAGAAACTTATTAATAATATATTAAGAGTATACCTAGACATCTTTATTATTATATACTTAGATAATATCCTTATGTACTCTAAGAACTTAAAAGATTATATTAAACATATCTATATAGTACTAAAGTGCCTAGACTAGTTTAACTTACAACTAAAACTTAAGAAATACAACTTTTACAAGAATAAAGTTACTTTTCTAAGATATATTATAAAGGCACAAGGAGTATAGATATGTTAAAAAAATATAAGTAATTAAAGAATAGCTACAACTAATAACAGTTAAGAAAATATAATCTTTCTTAAGATTTCTAAACTTTAATCAATAGTTTATTAAGAATTACTCTAAGATTACTATTCTATTAATAAGACTTACAAGGAAAGAGATACTTTTTAAGTAAAGTAAAGAAGTAGAGAACGCTTTCTAAACGCTTAAGAATATAAGCATAGAATTACTATACTTTTGTATATTCTAAGCAGGACAGCTACTATAATTTAAAATAAACATATTAGACTTTATACTTAGAGGATACGCTAGCTAACTACATAAAGGCAAATAGTACCTAATTGCCTATTATTCTTATAAGTTTTTAAGACTAGAAGAATAATATAATATCTATAATAAGAAGCTGTTAGCTATTATTAATTATCTAAGATATTAGAGAGTATACGCTAAAAGTAGCTTAGAACTTATAATATTTACAGATTATAAGAACTTAGTTAACTTTATAACTACTAAAAAACTTAACTAAAGCTAGGTTTAATAGTTAGAGAAATTAAGACAATACAAGTTTAAGATTATATATACACTAGAAAAAGATACTAAAAGAGCAAATGCTCTTAGCCGCAGACATAATATTATAGGAATAAAAGAGATAACTAATTCTATAATACTATAGGTTAATAATAACAAATTATTAAGACTAGTATAGATACTTAATCTACTTATATATATTATATACAACGTACTAGAAGAATTGCAAGAAGTAATTATTAGATAACACTATAACAACCTAGTATATAGTTATTTAGGTATTACAAGAACTATAGAACTTATTAAGAGAAATTACAAGTTTCTAGGAATAAATGATAAAGTTACTACCTTTATTACTAAATATACAGACTATTAGAAGAATAAGTATAGTATAAATACACTTTATAGAGAAATGTAAGTAATAGAACTACTTAACGCACTATAGTTAGACATCTTTATAAACTTTATTATAGACCTACTAGTCTTAAAAGACCTTGTTATAAAAGTATCTTACAACGCAATTTTTATAGTAGTTAATTAATTTATAAATTAAGTAGATTACATTACCTTTAGAAAAGATTTTACAGTAGTATAGCTTACGCACATTATTAACAACGAAATTATTAGACACTATAGTATACTAAAGTTAATTATTAGTAATAAAGACAAGCTTTTTACTTCAAATTTTTAGACAATATTACTTGCTACAATTAGAACTAAAAGAAAGCTATTAATAGCGTACTATCTGTAGACAAATAGACAAATAAAGTAAACAAACTGTCTAATAAAAGTATACTTTAAAATATATATTAATTAACAGCAGAATAATTAGGTATTATTACTACTTATAGTACAGATAGCATACAACAACAAGCTTTTAGAGTCTATAAAATAGACTTTATTCTACGTAAATTACAGGAGACACCTTAATCTCTTTATATATATACTTTTAAGCTTAAAGACAGAAGCAGCTATTATAACAGCTAATAAGCTAAAATTAGTATATAAGTTACTTAAAAAGATACTTAAATAGGCCTTATGATAAAGCTTTTTATATATTAACTAGAAATAAAAAACAGCACCTTAGCTAAAAAAGGGGAATAGAGTATACTTACTTACAAAGAATTTTTGCACTAAACAACTTAGTAAAGGGCTTAAAAACATTAAAGTTAGACTATTTTTAATTATTAACTAGAAGGGACTAGTAACATATACACTTAACCTCCTAGCAGACACAAAGATCTACCTAAGATTCTATATTAATATGTTAGAACTAGTAGACTTAAGGACGCTACTCTAGAAAACCTTTTATTATAAAATAGAAGAAGATAATAAATTTAAAGTTGAGAGAATCCTTATATACTAGAACAACGACAACAGCAAGGAATATCTAGTTAAATAGTTAGGCTACCTAGACAGCGATAATGTACGGGTGTAAGAGTGTATAAAGACATACTACTACGAGGGCAAGAGATTACTAGTGGTCAGATCATGCGAGAACGAGGGTGGTAAGATAAAGATCTTATTATAGGTTATATCTAGAAGAGAAGTACAGGAGTTTAGTTGTGAAGTAGAGGATTTATTAATAAGTCCCGCTCGTTTTGATCCTCAAAACGAGCTATATACCTTTAGATTAGGTAGTTGAGCACTAACCTAGTAAGCAGCCGGGTATCACCTAGTGCACCGACACATACCTCCCCTTCCTGCGAGCTTAGCCCTATCAAGCGACCTACTTAGCAGAAAGAAAAATAGCAAAACAAAGGAAATAAAATAAAAGAAATATAACTTAATTACCCTATATCTAGCCTAGACACCTTTTCTTACTTCTTTAAATGTTTACTTTGGCGAGGTTCTTAAGTAGTAGTTAAAGCACGTAGCCTAGGTGCAGGTGCAGTAGTAGGAGCAGGGACAGAAGTAGCAGGCGCTTAAAATTCTAATATTAATTAAAGGCGACTATAACGAGGCTGCCTAGTTAGAGTACTTAGCACTAAGACGTTATCTAAAATAACAGTACTTAATTAAGAATAAACGCTAGGCAGGCGTTGCGTAGAGGAGAGCATTACAGAATTTTTGCTCTCCTAGAAAACTTAGCGCTTATTAGCTTCTAGGCTAAGTTCCTCCTAGAGACGTTGTAGAGAATTAGCTTAAGAGAAATTAGTATCCTACCTATTCTAGTCTTTTGTTGTATAGGAAGAGTTCTATCTAAGGTTAGTAAAGTACAAATAGTCTAGGAATTCTTAAACTAAATTAGTACAAAAAGCGTCCTTCTTTAATTCTTATACTATAAGCTATAAGTTAATAATTTGTTATAGCACATAGTTGTAGTGTTCTTTAATGTAGTTATTAATTTATTCCTTATTAGCATTCTATAATATGTTGTTCAGCTTCTTACAGACAAGAGAATTGTCCTACTTAGCCTATCTAATAAGGGCCTTCTAGATCTATAACCTATACTTAATATAAACATTAGTAGGGAATAGCTAATTAATTCCTCTAAACTTGTTAGGATAGCCTAAAGGAGTATAAGGAGTAGCAGTAAGGTTATAATAAGCCTTGCAAATTTCCTTATAAGTTCCTATAGTAGGCACCTCTATTACTCTATTACAGACTATAACAAACTAAAAGAGGATAGTGCGGTAGTTGCAAGTAGTTAGGCTAGTAGATCTATAAGGTAGTAAAGGCAATAAAATTTAAACTTATTCTTTCTTACAGATTTGTTTTGTCTAGTAAGTGTTAGGAGCTAGTTTCTATACGTCCTCTAGCTAGTCTGTCTTGTCTTCCTATCCTTTAATAAGACTATTTAATGATTTAACACCTACGTCTTTGCGCCACCTTAAGTACTCTAGCATATAGTTATAAAAGCCTAAAAGCATCTCTATACAGTTGTTCTTATCTTTGTTATTAAATAATACGCTACCTTAGATTATATCTATACTAAGGCCTTTAGTTATTGCTTATTTAAGGTTAAAGTTAATATACTTAAAGTAAGTTTAATTACCCTTCTTAGCGTATTTAGCGTAGTAGGAGTAGGAAATTAAAGTGTGTTCCTTGCAAAGTATAGCATATTATAACTAGTATTCTAGATTAGTGTGTATAGCTTGTTAGATAAGTAAGTAGTACATATTGCGTAGCTATTTAAGGTTTAGCTTCCTGTCTATGCGTTGCAGATAGAAGCGGTACATCTTAAAAGTTTTAATAATAATATCCTTAACCTAACTGTCCTTAAACAGCTAAGTACAGGCGTTAGTAACAATACTTCTAGTGCGTTAGAACTCCTTAGCTTGTAGTTAAAACTTTATAGTATTAATAACCTCGTCCTAAGTAGAGAGGGGATAGAGATTAAGTTTAGAAGGCTAATAGCAGTAGCTTAGTAGGTCCTTATCCTGCTTAGCTAGACAATATTTGCTGGTAAAAAGTTTTAAAACAATGGGGTCGAATTAGAATTCTTGCTAGTAGCTCTATCCTACGTATAGTAAGAACAGACATTTATTAAGTATATTAGACAGCATAGCTCTCTTAAACAAACTTACAACGCTTATAGCAGTACACTTATAAATAAAGCATACTTGCTTATATAACAGGTTATTAGAGCTAGGCTATTATCTAATGTTAACCTTATAGTACTATTCCTTAATAACCTTAACGTAGTTTAAATTAGTAATTAGCTTCTTTGCATAAGCTTGCTTAAGCAACTTAAGAAAAGCTAAAGTAGAATTCTTGTAATAATACTCTGCCTAAAGGATCTCCTGTTCCTAATTAAGGGTATCTAGCTCCTCGTCTACATAGGAAGCGTTGTTAAGGTTAGTATCTAATTAGGTAGCCGCCTGTTAGTAGGCTAGTGTTGCTTTTAGAGCACGAGAGCTTAGTAAAGGCAGTAGTGCAGGGACTTGTTAGCTACTAGCCTTAGTTCTAACTTGTTCTACCTAGATGTTAGCAGCGTTACGCCTTTATTATACTACAGTTATTCTGTTCTAAAACTTATATAACTTAATTGCTAAGTATTAGTTAAGTCCTTAACTAGCTAACATTCCTGTAGATTGCCTTAAATTCTTAGTTATAACTAACAGACTATAAGTCCCTAGAGAGCAAGTCTTAGATGTTATAAGATCTCTATAGTAATTAATAGCTTAAGCCTTATTTAGGGTCCTTCCTAGCTCTACAGTTATAAAGATAACTACACTATATGTTAGATGCGTCTTTACACTAAGCGGCCTGTACTTATTATTTAAAACGTTTTGTGCAGAGTAGACTAGGCTAGTTTTAGGGTCCTTAGCTTTAGCTTTAAGTTAAAAAACTTTTTACTAGAATATATAGAGAGGATTAGGCTTGCCTTGCTTATCCTTTGCCCTAGTATTAGGCCGTAGCTTCTATAAGTTAAACTTAATATCTTCTTTCTAGACTTATAGCTTAACGCAGATATTACAAAACTCTTTTGCCTCTTACTTATTAATATCTAGGTAAGGTGCTTAGTTGTAAGGGTTATTCTAATTAATAAAAGTATAAATGTCCTTATATAGCAGTTTTACTATTACTTAGTTAGCTATTAACACATATTGTTTCTTACTTTAGTTCTTAGAGTTAATGCGGTAAGCTGCGGCAGCGTTAAGGAACTAAGCAGCATCTTTAAGATTTATACGCCTTAATATAAAAGCTATGTTAGTTAATCCTTAGTAACTAAGTAGCGTATAAGGCATGTAGATGCTAACGCATTCTTAGATAAATTCTAGAGCTAGCTTCTTTATAGTTACAATAGCTCTACCTAGTTCTTTAGCCCTCTTGTCTCGCGTTAAGAATGCTGCACTAATAATAGGATAGTGTTCCTAAAAACCTTTAATACTACTATATTTGTCTATAAGTCTAGGGAGCTAAGCACAAAGGTTACCTACTCCTAGGATAACCTTAAGAATTAAGTTAAATTAATAAGAGGCGTTATTAAACTAACAATCTATAATAATACGTTATTGTCCTAGAGCGTTTAAAAGGATCTTATCTACTAAGGTCTAGATATTAATAACTCTAATATTGTTACTAAGCTTTGTAAACTCTAGTACCCTGTCTTAATACTATATAATCTTAGGGATTTAGTCCGTGATGTAGTCTTCTTTTTTAGTAATAACTCTAAGGTTATTAAAAACCTTTAATAGCTCTAGTGTTTACAGTAGTTATAGCTGTAGCTACTTACCTTAGGCCTTATCTAACAGCGCTAGAAGTATTATTTAAGCAGGTTAGCTAATGTAAGTTAAATATTGTCTTTAGCTACTGCTAGTTTGTAAGAAGGGGTATTATTATTATTATTATTATCTTAGAAGGTAACTACCCTAATAAAAGGTAGTAAAGTTTGTGTAGTAAGAGAGTTAGATAGTTAGCAGGGTTATAGTTCTAGTTTATGCATAGTGGCGGTATCCTGCTAGCTAGTAGGTAGAGGTAAACAGGGTCTAAATTACACTAAAATAAGTAGGTTTTGTAATTAAAATAGTTGTTATAATTAGCTGTTGCCTTAAGAGTGCGTGAAATTAAGTATAGTATTAGTGTAGCAGTAAGCACCTAGAATTAGTAAAATAGGTAGCTTGTAACTAAATTTTACATAAGAAATTAGTAAATAAGTAGCTAAAGGTAAAAGTAGGTACTACTAGCATAGTATCTCCTCCTCTTCCTAAAACTATAAGCCGTCCTATAGCCTATTAGTTATCTAATATAGAAGTATTTAAGTTAGAGTCTAAGCTTTTAAAGTCTTATTTATATACTTAACACTTGTCTTCTATAAGACGTTTAGTAATAACAACTTAAGGACAAAGCTTATTACCTATTATAGGAGGTAAAGGTAGTTGTAGTCCCTTACGTGGCTTAGGTAAGTCTAGCGAGATAGGAATGTCTACTGTAGGGCTAGTTTGTTCCTAATAATTAGGATCCTATAGCTTTATATTTTCTTAATCTTCTTTAATAATATCCTGTATAAGTCTTTGTCTAAATAGCTTTAATCGCTATCTAGGTGTTGTGTAAGGGAAGCGTGTACTATTAAGGTCTTTAAGATAATAGGTTCCTCTATTAGGTCTAGCTTTATAAATACAGTATAGGCCTAACTATCTTATATCTAGCTTGTAGTCTTAAGTCATATTAATTTTCTAAACAGAGTTCTAGAGAAGAACTAAGTCTTCTAGCTTTATATTCTTATGTCGTATTTCCTTAGTGTTATCCTAGTATTCCTTTTTAGCAGCTCTTATCTAGTTAGTATAAGCAACAGCATCCTTTGTAAACTAATCTCTAAGATCTAGCTATATTGCTTAAGTTACAAGCAGCTGTGTATAGTCCTTTACTTCCCTAAATAGAAGCGTTTGCTATATAGGCAGCGCAAGTTTAATAGAAAGCACTAGGTTCTACCCTATAACTAACTAGTACAGCAAGTAACCTATCTATTCCTATATTAAGATCCTGTCTACAAGGAGAACTATTAGTAAGTTCTTAACTTAAGGTCCTAGCAGCTTTGCAAGGGCATTTATAATAAGCTTATACCCTCCTTTAATTTTTTTTATAGCTTAAGAGTTGTGTCTTAAAGACTAGACTTAGTTAATCCTGTACATATTTAATAGATATAATACTACCTTAGCAAAATTAGGCCCTCTATTAACTATAAGTTTGCGCGCTGTGCTCTATTAATATATAATATCCTTATATACAAACTCCGCAATTATCTTTAACTAGTTATTTAACAGGGCTTTTGCTTTAGGCTAGCTACTAAAGTAGTCTCTTGTAATAACTAAAAACTTTTTCCTAAAATAATAAAGCATGTATACTACATTGATTGCAACTGTCTTCTAAATAGCAAAACTATAAGTGTTAGTAAGTATATTAACTTTCTTCTTAGAGGATCGCAGTTAATAGTCTAGATAAGTTACTAGCTTTTACTGCACGTGCTTATACATTCCTTTCTACTAGTATTGCTAAGCAAGTATAAAGTACACCGCGTTAACTCCTCTATATCTAATCTAAGTGTGTACGTTCTATACTGCAGCTGTTCTTAGGTTAGTATTATCTACAACCTTCTAGATTACAATATTCTTAGATATTTTTCTAAAGAGTATCCTGTCTTATATAAAGAAGTTTAGAGCTTACTTCTTCTATACTTATAGTTCTTGTAGCTCTATATCCTTAGGAGCCTTAAAGTTAACTAAAAATTAGGCGTATTATTCTAACTCTGTTAAGAATTCCTAATAGAGTATCCTTGCCTGTCCTATTAGTATTAGTGCATTTACATTTCTAATTATATAATTAATAAACTCCTCTAAATCCTCCTTAAGTTCTAGAGGTAGTTCCTAATTATTAGGTTTTAGATACCTTAATAGTGCATCCGTAACCACATTCTTCTATCTTAGTATATACTTAATGTTTAAGTCCTACAAAAGAATTAATAATATTTACTTATTTATAATAGATTCTAGATTATTAGTAGATAAGTAGTTTAGTTAAGCAATAAGAGTTGCTGCGTTAGTTTCTATAGTAAAGTAAACACTATAGAGATAGGTACAAAACTTCTTAAGAGCCTATAGTACAGCCTTGTATTCTAGCTTAGTAGAGTGCTATTGCCTCTCTTGCGCTAACTATAGTGTACTTTTAAACTGCACTAGGTGTTGCTTGTTATCCTTTTTAAGTTGTTCAATACATGCTCCTGCCCTGTCTTAACTATATTAGTTATTAGGAATATCTTGTAATCCTTAGTGTTAGTGTAGTTAAGGTTCGCGAGTGTAGGTGCGTTATATATAGCTTGTTTTAACTTATATATTATTATGTCTTGTGTATTTCTCTATTTAAAAGAGATATTATCTCGTAAGAGTATAAACAGAGGTTTAGTAATCTTAGTAAAGTCCTTTACCTATATACAGTAGTAGACGCATATGCCTACAAAAATTATACCTCCCTTTTATTCTTGCATAGTAGCTAGTTTATAATCTTCTTAACTTTCTTCTAGTTAGGATAACGTCCTTATAGGCTAACCTTATAACCTACAACCTTAAGCCTTTCTATAAGAAAATAACACTTCTTTCCTAATATAGTGCCTTTAGCTTATTTAATATTAGTTAGCACCCTATCTAGTTATAAGATATGCTAAAGAACATAATGTTAAACACCTAGCATTAATTCTTCTCTACTATAATTAGTTTTTAGCTGTCTACATGTAATGTTATTAATAAAGGGCATAGTATTAGGCTAGTAGTCTCTTAGAATCTTTATTATTACACGCTAAAATGCTGCTACTAAGTTAGTAGCACCTATAACTATTGTGCATAATTATATAAGCCTAACTAGTGTTTAAAACGCTGTTATATCTCTGCTTTCTAGATGTAGTATAATTTAGTTATATCCTAAGAATAAGTTTATAAGTAAGATAATCTTACATCTTGTAAACCTCTTAGAAAACTTGTTTACTATTAGTAGTAGGTTTACATCTTATATAGTAACTGCATTTATTTGCTGCGTATTACTAATCTATTCAATGCCTTTGTCCTTCTTAAGTACTAGGTGCTATAGGTGATAATATTAACTATTACACCTTTTCTATGTTCCTTAATTTAGATAGACGTTAACTATATCTACTACTTGCGGCTCTAAAGCTTTTAGGATAGTAAACTCTTATACTTACTAAGCTTTATATAGTATTGTTTGTATCTTGTATAGTAGACATACATTAGAGTAAATCCTTTTTAATTCTTTAAATTGCTAGGAGAGCACTCCTTCTCTATTAAGAAGCATATGTATAAATATCTCCTTTTCTAATAGCTATAGGTAGTCTTTAGTATATAGCTTATTAAGTTGTTCTTTAGTAAGCCTTATCCCTTGTAGGAAAGCAGTATATCTTAGTTTAAATAAATAATTACATGGCCCCTTATTAGGATCGCAAATGCTTATTCTAAGAAGTTATTATTCTTTTGCCCTTTCCTTCTAGTCTTCTCGTCTAAATTCTATAGGCATCTCCTGCTGCAGGATATTAATAGGTTAAACCTTCTTATCTACTATCTCGTATAATGTATAAAGATTATTGCGTTATTAAGTATATTTAAGTAGCCTTTCTTGCATTTGCTAACAATTAAGCTTATATATAATTAAAAATTTACTAAGTTTGCAGTATCTTGTAAGGTCCTTAAACTGTCTAACTACGTGCGTAAATACTTAGTTTATCTAGACTATTTAACCCTTCCTACTGCCTTCTATATACAGCATGTTGAAGTTGCTAAATCTAGCTACTAGATTAGACTATACAGCTTTCTGTATGTATTTTACCGCCGCTACTTATAGTTTGTTACCTAATCTATTAGAATTACATGCAACTGTATATTACCTACTATTTCTCTATCTAAGTTATTATTAGAGGCTTTATTTCTAATTGTCTACGCTAGGTAATTTAGAAATAGGTTAGACGTAACAAAGACTGCGTTTCTTGTACTATTTTTAGATAGGACTTAGCACGTAATTCGCCTAAACGTATTATACTAAATTAATATCCTAGCGCTTACACACTAAGGCCCTCCTAGAATTATAAATCTAGTAACATTAGCAACAATCCTAAACGTAGTCTTAATAGTAACTATCTCTATTTGTATAGGTATATTAAATGTAGTTCTAATAAACAGGTTATGTGTGCTATTAGCTAGAGTAACACTAGAAGGAGGCTGCCCTAGCTAGTGCTCTATTATTTTATACGGTATCTTTAATGCTTACGTAGCACTTAGTCTTAGAATATTTATTTATGCCCTAGTGTTAATTAAGCACTTTAAAAAGCTACTATTTACAGTAACTTAGCATTCTAGTAAGTTAGTTTAAGTAAAAGCCTACCTATTCTTTTACTAAACTTCTTAGACATCCTTTGTAGAGATATTATCTAACTTATCTACCTAAAAATCTCTTCTTCTGCTTACCTTATAGCAAGTTTGTGCATTAGATTAATACAAATTTATTGCATTGCAACGCGCGCTCTTAGTAGGTAGTATATTTAGTAAGATTTTATAGGTAGGGCCTATACACTTGCTTGGCTAATTAGAGACTAGAACAGATCCTAAGTGTAATTTAGCGCACCTAGCATCTGTTAGCTTAGCATTTTTTACACACGTTATAACATTAAGCGCACTTAAACTATTTGTAGTATTAACACTATTATTAAGAAGATCGCGTAGCTGTTTTTAAATGCTAGCTTGCTCTATAAGGTCTAATACTGTAACTCCTTGTACTTCCTGTCTAAGTAGGGCAGTTATAATACAGTTTAGCTATCCTTGCACTATCTTCTTAAGTTCTAGATTAGGAAGAGCGTTAATCAACTTTATAGCCTTTTTCTTTTTTCCTTACTGTAAGTACTTTAGATCTGCTAACATGTTGTTGTCTTAATAAGCTAATTAAGGTAGTTTAATAATTAAAAATAGCGTATTATAAGGCTAGCTTACAAAAAGTATATTGCTCTATATTTCTTCCTATAGATACTATATATCTATAGGCTGTAAGTTAGGGATAGGAGAGTTACCTTATATTATTTAATTGCTCTCTTGTGTGCTTAAATTCTTACTTAGCCTTCCTTGCTTCTTTACTCCTCCCTCTTAGACACAATTAATATCCTAGTAAAAGGCAAGGCTTTTACCTCTTAAGCGCGTAGTAGCATTTAACTTAGAGATACTATGTAAAGCGTTTTCTTTGCCTCCTAGTATAATGTTAGCTGTATCTATATTATTAAGCTTCTTAATAGATTCCTTAGCAGAAGAAGTATATAGCTGTTCCTAGAATTGCTAGAACTGCTAAAGGACGTTATTGTAGTAGCCTTAGCTTATTAAACTAGTTACTACATTTATAGAATTAAAGTTTTTCCTTTTATACTTTAAACCTAGTTAAGAGTCTCTTCTAGTAAACTTCTCTAGTAGCACACTAAAGGCTAGCTAATTAAGCATGTTATTAGTAACGTTGTAGAACTCTTAGATCTTCGCCTTTAACTACAGCAAGACTTAGTTTAATAGTAGTTACTCTAGGATTTTCCCTAAACGCTTATATAGTAGACTAAAGTAGTACGTTCCCCTCTTGCTACAAATATCCTAGTTAAAACTAACCTATCTTATCTGCTTTAGGGCGTAGTATTATTTATACTTCTTAAGCATGTGTCCTACTATATTATATATACAGCAGAGAGGGTGTGTCTCTATATTACTTACATATGCTGTACTTGTCTTGTTAGATACTCCCTTTAGGGCCTTAGTAATAAAGAAACTGTTATTTCTCTTACTAGGAAATTCTATATTTATTACTTGTGCAATAAAGTACGTATAGTTAAAAGGTTTCTCTAGAAGTTTCTTAGTTATAGGATAAGCTATAAGTATATTAATAGTTAATAGTCTAAGTTTTAGGTTGCCTAGAGACTTAATAAGGTCCTTTACCTCTAGGTTAACATCTACTAGCGTGCTTATCTTCTTATGTGCTTTGCTAATCTTAATCCCTACTTCTCTTACTTCCTCTAGGGTGAAGGTTACTTGCTAGTTAGACAGCATAATCTAGCGTATCTTAGCATTAGCACCTCTTTACTCTAGCTAATAAATCTTATCTAGGCTAGTTATCTTCTTGTAGTAGGATTTTAAAAAAGAATAAATCCCTTTTAGTTTATACGTATCCTAATTATCTCTATTTAGGGCAGAAAGTATATAGTACATAACTACTTCTTTATTAGTTTGTAGTAGGCCTTAAAAGAAGAGAATACCCTCCTCTTCTTAAAGGATTTGCCTGTTCTTAATATATATATTAGCAATAGAAGTAAAGTGCGTATAGTACTCTACTAGACTAGGCTAGTTTTGTACGCATTTATAGATGTAGGTTTAAAGGTATAAGCGTTTGCCTATCTTAATAGCTATATCCTTATCCTTCTACTATTCCTTTATATATGTTTGTAATTTAGACTAATCCTTCTTAGTATATCTAGGTAAGCATTTTAGTATATAAGAGAGAGATTAATCCTTAATAGAAAAGTAGTCTAGTAGAATAGAGACCTTTATAGCATTATAGATGCCTCTATTATTAGCTTGTTAGTTAAAGTTCTCTAGGAATTCTATAACATCCTTTCTAGTAAAAACTAATATACTATGTCTTAGTTAAATTATAGTTAACACTAAGTTATGCGTAGGTATAGCTATAGTGTTAACAACAGAGCTTAATAGAGTTAATAGTAGATTAGGGCTAGAAGTAGTAAGTCTAGAGGAAGGAAGCGTTGCGCCTTCCTACCCTTCCCTTTTTAACATCTAGAGTACAGTATAACTTATATAAGTTCTTTGTATAGATAGTTAACAAGTATTAGTAAAGAAATAGACAAGGTATAGTCTCTAGAAGAAAGAATATCTTTCTTTAAGTCTTTGTAATGTGTATTTTCTTAGGTATAGGTGTATTAATCCTCGCCTCTTAGGTACCCTTTATTTTGCTAGGTAGGCTTAGATTTATACTTAAAGCTAGTACTTATGTGTAAGCTTTTAGTGCTATCTCTATTTTGCTAGACAGCACCTTAGCTCAGCATTTCTTTACGCATGTATTACTGTCTCTATTTTGCTAGACAAGTTACTACCTCTATTTTGCTAGGTAGACTTTAAATTAGCGTTTAGAACACATGTAAAACTACCTCTATTTTGCTAGATAGTTTGCTGCCTCTATTTTGCTAGACGGACTTTAAATTAGCATTTTATAACGCATTCTGTTTTTATTAGTAGGTTTTGTTCTTCCTTATTGTTGCTGTTAGTGCTAACTTAGGTAACTTCATCCTTAACGTAGTCTATATTAGGGGATAGTACTAACCCCCTAAAAATAAGTCTAGCAATAATTTTAAGGATTTTGTGCTTACGTAAGATTGTTATATTATTCTAGCAATAATTATGCACTAGTTCCTTTATACACTAAGTAGTAGAGTATGTCCCTATAGGCTTCGCCATTTGTACAGGTGTAAAAGTGTATAAAGATATACTACTATAAGGGCAAGAGATCACTAGTAGTTAGATTATGCGAGAATAAGGGTAGTAAGATAATTATCCTACTATAGGTTGTCTATAAAAGAGAGATACAAGAGTTGAGATGTAGAGTAGAGGAGGATGCCCTCGCTCGTTTCGATCCCCGAAACGAGCTATATACCTTTAGATCAGGTGGTTGAGCACTGACCTAGTGAGCAGCAGGGTATCACCCTGAGCACCGGCACAATAATATATAGGAACCTAACACAAACCTAACTAACTGCTAATAAATACTATAAAAATATAACAACTATACTAGGAGTTAAACTAAGGACGTTAGCATACATATATAGAAACAAAAATAACTTACTTAAGCTTTATAACTAGACTACTGTGTTAAAACGGTTAAGTAGCAGAAACAAAGTAAATAACGTATCTTATAAACTACTACTAGATTCTAACATAACGACACTAAGCTTAGCAATAGAAGTATTAATTAAATTTATAATAGCCTATATTATAGGAGAAAGGGCTATACTAATAGATGCTGTAAGATAATTAGTTTTTTGTGTTATCTTAAGCTTACTAGCAATCTCTATATCTAAAGCAAGGCATAATACTTTCTTACAAGCACGCTCTTTAGCCTATTTTAGCATTTTTTTACTCTATAGCAAATGCAAAATTACTATTATAAGCAACTTTTTATTATTATCTACTTTCTTTAAATACTTATTGCAAGTATAATCTAGAGACTTTTAAAATATATTTACACATGCTTAACCTAACTACGTATACTTAGCACACTTTAAACAAGAATTAGGTATAACAAAATAAAAAAGGCCTTCTAGGGAATAATAATTATAAGGAGCTTTAGCAGGATAGTTATCACAAACAATTTTAGAACTAAGACGTAAGCAATGTTAATAAGAGGAGAATATAACAACTACCTAACTTATAACGTAGGGCAAGCCTTAGTTATTTAAACAAAAACTTACAAACACAACTACGTAATTTAAGAACAAATCTTTAAAAGAGAAAAATAGTGTTATAATCTAGACTAAGAGATAAGGGGACAACCCTGCAGGAACTATGCAACATAAATAGATAATTACAGCTAGGCAACTATAACGCCGTTATATAACTACTTACTAACAAGCGCTTATCTACAAGCGCAACTACGTAACTGCTTACTAATAAGTGCTTATCTACGAGCGTAACCACGTAACTAAGTATTAATAAGCGTAATTGTCTATAAGCGCACGCTCGTATACGAGCGCCACATTTATTAGTATATAGTAGTAGGCAATATACTCTTATAGCTTATTGTGTTGAACTTAGAGTTTTACCTTAGTAATTAATCTAAGGATTAAGACTTGTTTCTTAACCTCGTACTATTACATTGATCTTCTAATTGTGCTAGTACACCCCGTGTCCTTAGTACTCGTTCATTCCCCGAGAACCAACCTAGATTATCTTCGGACGATCTTCACACTTAAGTACTATGTACTTAAGGTTTTGGCTTTGGCCTTTTAAGACAACCTTTTAATGTGACCACACATTTTGTAGACACCTTTTTAGTAAAAAAAAAGATTTATTGCTAACAACAGGTATTCGGGCTTATGCCCCCTTATTTAGTATTGCTAGCACGCAATTAGTGTGTTGTATGTTTAGACAGAAACAAAGAAAAGCAAGATAAAGACGTAAATTGCCTCCTAACTTAACGCGCCCTATCCTGCCTATACTGCCTACTTATGTTAAGGCTTTACTTCTAGGTACTCTTAGACAAATTAAAGAAGCAGCACTATTATTACCTTGCTTTCTAACTTATACATACAACGATAGAACGCCTACCCCTTTTTTCCCGCCTCTTTCTTCTTTATCGCTATTTTAATGTTATGCAACAGCTAGCTTAACTAGTTAATAGTTTCTTTACTTAGCTTATGCATAATTAACAAGAAGAGAGGAATACTAAAGTAGAGCATTTTAAGTACTTTGCTAGTATTAGTAAATACCCCATAGATCTTGTATTTCTTTTACAACTAGCTAAGTTAAGGCTTAATATTCTTTTTGTATATAGAGATATTGCGGATTCTAGAGTTGTTTATAAGAAATATAATTATAAAGTCCTAAAAAGGCTAAGTTTATAGATACTTAATAAACTTAGGTGTCTGCATAATTAGCTTAAACTAGACTAGTTTAGGGGCTAGGTATATAATAAGAAAGCTTTTTGTCTTTAGATAAAAGTTTAGGTTAAGAAGATACTTATTATAGAGGTTGTACGCTATTACAGCGTATTATATACAAATTATTTGTATGTAGTGCTGTTTAAAAAGTAAGAAGCAGTAGGTAAGAAGCAGCAGCTTTATAAAGTATTATAGGCTCCCGCTGTAGTACGTACGTGTCCTTTCCCTCCTCTATTGTATTATGTTATAATCCTATTGCAATCCTACTGTAATCCTGTTGTTAGCTATAGGCTGGCAATTGCTGTTAGACACGTTTTAACTAGTATTGTTTTTTAGTACCTTAGTAAATTTTTTAACCCTAATTATTACTTAGTGGTCTAAGCTTTCCTCCTAGAACTTATCTACCCACCGTTCGAATCTTGTTAACTATACACAATCTTTTTTTTTGACTTTTGCGATTGATTAGTAGATGGTAGCTGCTTTTCACTTTTTTAGAACCCTATTTTGACTACAACAGCAACCACCACCCTTGACACCTTAAAAAATAAGTACTTGAGGTTTTTCTAGTTAAGTTTTCTGCTAGGCCTTTTTGTTTTGTAGTAGTCGCCTAGTTTTAACTATACCTTATCGCCTATTATAAGCTAAGGTAATTAGTGCCTTCTCTTATTTGCCTGCCTTTCTTGTTCTTATTAGCTTTCTCCTATTGTAGCTTATGCAAGCTTAATACTTTGTCGTAGCTTATTAATAATATTTTCTGCCTTTTAATAATCCTCCTATATTCTCCTTAGAAGTTGTTGTTAAGGACTATATTTAGGTGCAATTTGTAGGGGATCTACCTTATAGCCGTGTTGTAGGAAGAAAGGAGACATTTTAGTAGACTAAGCTTGCCTTGCTATAACTACAATTTTAGCTATCCCTAGGTTGTTTTTCTAGTTTGTTTAATCCTAATTACAGAAGGCTCGTAAATAAGCCTGTACTATAGAGTTTATTCTCTCTGTAGAACTGTCAGTTTTAGGATAGTATCTAGAAGATAAGCGTCGCTTAATTTCTAATAACTTATAAAGCTTAATCTAAAAATAGTTAACAAACTCTATATCTCTATCTAAAGTAATATAGTTTAGTAACTAATAGTAAGCTACAACAGAGTTAATAAAAGTTTTAGCAATACTTTCTGTAGTAATGTCCTTAAGGCCTATTAAGATAACATCCTTGCTAAGCCTATTAGTAACTACTATAAGGTTTGTACAGCCTTTGCTTTCTAGTAACCTTATAATAAAATCTATAAAAATTTCTTTCTATATTTACTTAGGAATAAGCAAGGGTTTTAGTAAGCCTTATAGGCTGTCTCTTTAGGGTTTTGTTCTTCTACACACTAAGCAGTTCCTTATGTATTTTCTAATACTTTTGCTAATAGAGGGCTAAAAGTATTCTCTTGCAATAGCTTAGTAGGTAATATTCCTTCCTAGATAGCCTAAAGCCCTAGAACTGTGGATTTCGTGGATAATTCTAGTTCTTAGAAGTTTATTATTTAGTACCTATTTTCAATCTTAGTATAGGAGGTTTCTAGAATTATCTAGTTAGCATTTAGAAATAGAAAGTTTGAGATCTAAAGCTGTAGGAAATTATTGTTTACTATTTCTTATAGCTTTCTAGGCTATTTAGTAGGGTTTGTTCTCTTTTTTAGCTTTATCCTATAGATTTTCTAGATCTAACTACTCTTAAGGTAATCCTAGTACAGCTGCTAGATAGCTGTTGCAGCTAAAGGTTTTAAGTACTTCTTCTTCCTCTAGTTCTTTGTTAGTAGCCGTAGTTATAAGTTTAAATACTTGTAAAAACCTCCTAGAAATCTTAGTATTTAAGTTGTTTGCTAGCATATCTTGTTGTCTCCTAGATAAGGCATTAGCCCTAGAGTTATTAACCCTAGGCTTATAGGAAATTTCTATATTAGGAAACTTTCCTAGAAATTAAGCCTATCTTATTTGTCTCTTGCTAAGCTGTCTAGACTTACTAAAATGTTTAAGGTTTTTATAGTCTGTAATAACTATAAACTTGTTTAAAGAACGTAGCATAGCATCCTACTTAAATAAGCAAGAAATAACTACTAGTAATTCCTTGTTGTATATCTTGTAATTACTTTACGTGCTATTTATCTTTTTTAAATAATAAGCTACTAGGCGTAAGCTTCCTTTATTATTGTATTGTAAGAGGACTCCTGCTACTACATATCTAGAAGAGTCTGTTTCTAGGATTGTTTCTCTGTTAGGATCCTATTAAGCTAGTACTAGTTTAGTAATAAATAACTCCTTTAGCTTATTAAAAGCCTTTTGCTTATTTTTTCCCTATTAAAAGGAGATGTTACTAGTAAGCCTTAAGAGAGGAGCTACTATTTCTAAGTAATTCTTAATAAATTCTTAATAGAAGTTTACAAAACTAAGAAAACTGCGTACTCCTTTAACGTTTGTAAGTGCCTGCTAATCTCTAATTGCTTTTACTTTCTTAGGGTCTATTTAAAGTCCTTTTTTAGCCTTAATAATAAATCTAAGGTATTTTGTACTCTATACGTTAAATTTGTATTTCTAGATGTCTAAAAGTAATCTAGCCTTGCTTATAGCTTCTAAAACCTTATTTGTATTGTGTTAGTGTTCTTTAAGCGTGCTATTAGTGTAAATTAATATGTCGTCTAGGTAGGCTAAGCAATTTTTTTTAATATACTTGCAGAGGGTCTAATTAATATAGCGTTAAAAGGTACTAGGAGCGTTTGCTATACTAAATAGAGTAACTAGCTATTTATATAACCTAAATCTAGTGTAAAAAGCTGTTTTCTACTTATCTCTTACATTAATCCTAATCTTGTAGAAAGCTGTAGAAACGTTAATCTTTTTAAACTATTTAGCTTTTGCAATATTATTAAAAGTTTCCTAAATTAAAAGTAAAAAATAACAATCTTTCTTTGTAATAGCGTTTAGGGCTTAGTAATTAACGCAAAACCGTAATCCTCCTCTAGGTTTCTTAGCAAAAAGGACAAGAGAGGAGGTAAGAGAGCTACTAGCTCTTATCTATCCTTTGTTAAGTAGAGAAATAAGCTCCTTTTGTAATACTAGGAGTTCTAGGCGGCTTATACTGTATAGAGGTCCCTAGGGAGCCTCTTTTTCCTTGCCTTTATCGTCTTTCTCTAGTTTAATGCAGTAATCTACTTTAGATCCGCGTAAAGGAGGTAGTATAGAAGTAGTTTTTAGATTAAAAATCTAAGCTAGGTATTAATAAGCCTTAGGGAGTAAAGGTAGGACCTCTACTTTCTTCTTAGGAGCTAGGGCTTTTTTAATATCTTTAAGAGAAGCAGCGAAAGTCTAAATAGACTTATTCTTTTTCGCCCGCCTAATATAGGAGTAATAAGCTGTTACGCTGATTTGTTTTAATCTCTAGTCTCCTTTAATAGAGCAATCCTTAGTGCTAAGTAACTTAATCCTTTAGCTAGAAGAATAGATGTAAATTGTTTTTTTAGAAGGAGCAATAGTAACCTCTCTTCTATTTATCTAGGACTGTCTAAGTATTAAATTGTAACTAGGGTATGTAGGGGTTATATAACCCTAAATAGTATCCTTATAACCCTTAATATTAATTTCTAACCTAGCAACTTTATTAATAGTTCTAGGTTTATCTATAACTCCTTCTAATCTCCTAAGAAAAATAGAAATGCACTGTAAGTTAGCGTTTTTAATAAGTTAAGGGCTAATAAGCAAGTATACAAGGTTTCCTGTATTAGTTAAAGTAGAGGCAAAAGTGTAACTATTAACTAGCGCTTCTAAAGTAATTCTATTGCTGCTCATGTTCTTTTTAAATTTAGCCTACTCTTTAACTAAGTTATCCTAACTTATTAGAGGCTCCTACTAGTGACTTTGAATAGGAGCTACTCTTTTTCTAAATCTAAGTCCTTATTTAAGCTTCCCTTGCTAAGCTTATTATCTTTTTTCTTAGAGTTAGAGGACTTAACTAAAGTCTTTTTCTCCTTTTCAGAGAATTTCTTATTCTCTATACAATATGCAGATAGATAGCCCTTCTATTTACAGTTAAAACAGCGTCTTTCTTTATATAACTGTTCTAACTCCTAGTTACTAAACTGTTAAGGTTTAGCAGTTCTTCCTGTGTATTTTATCCCTTCTATCTAGTCTCCTTTTAAAGGAGAAGGGGGAGGAGAAGTTCTCCTAGATTTATACTCTTTAGGCTTGTCTCTGCCTTTAGAGTACTCCTCTATTCTATAGAGGTAATCAGCAATCTCTATTGCTTTGTTTTGCAGGCTATCTAAATCTACGCTGGTTGATGGGTAGGGAGGCCCCAGGGTTGGGTAGGGAGGCCCCAGGGTTGGGTAGGGGTTGGGTAGCTGATGCACGGTCCTTGGGTAGGGGTTGGGTAGGGGTTACTCTAGCGTGGGTTGTGGTTGGGGTTGGGTTGCACGGACTAGTGGTTGGGGTTAGGTAGGACTAGCTATATAGTAGGTCTAGGGTAGAGTTGCAATTTTTTTTCGTATAGCTTTGTTTTTTTAGGCATTAAGTTGCTCTATTATCACGGGATTTAGATATATAGTTAATAATTTACAATTTTACAGAAACAAGTATAGTAAATGTTGTATTATTACAGTCTTTTAATATATTACATACTAATTTAGATTAAGATAAACTACATAATAATGCTTATGTCTAGGGTGTTTGCAAAGCTTAGGAGCTACAGTTGTCTAAAGCTTTTGTGTCTATAATAGAGATGCCTTGTTAACTAGTTCTTCTAACACCTCTACTTCCTTATTATCCTTATTATCCTCGTCGTCCTTGTTGTTGTCTATTATAGATATATCCCTAACAGGAACTAGAAGTTTAAATAGATCTTTAATCTAATTACAGGAGATACTATCTACTCTAACTCTAACATCTAGAGTCTTCTCTTGCTCTCTTTAAGAAATTAAGTCCTTATAAACTATAACTTATCTTATAGTTTAAGCAGCAAGTTAATATCTTCTATTACTAATTACATTTTTCGTAACGTTAAAAACTTACTTAACACTAACGCCTATAATAAGGATTGCTAGTATGTCCTTTGCAACTTAAGATAAGCAAGAGTAGGTTTGTTTATTTAACTACTACTACTCTGGGATGTTATAAGAGGCTGTTTGCTTAACATAAAGAATACTAAGATATTCCTCTCTCTTTATGCGAGTAGAGCTGCTGTTCTTATTAGCTTCTTAACTATTACCATTATCTAGTAATGTAAAACTAGCTGCTTATAATAGAGTTGCAGAAGCAGGCTTTTAAAACTACTTATTAGTTAATAATTATTTTGCAAGAGATGCTAATCTTAAGGTAGCTCTTACTCTATCCTTATTATTGTATTAATCTAGGTAGTTAAGGAACTTTTAGCAATATAAATGCTTATTCTGTACCTACTAGCTATCTTCCTATATGCTTAATTAGTTTGTACTGTAATAATTGTATGTAATAAACAGTACCTTATATATAGTAAGCTTTATAGTTAAATTAAGAACTATTATATAGTTAAATAAAAACCTACGTATATTATCTGTCCTTATATAGTACTTGCTAAGTTTTGCTTTACTACAAAGAGCTACGTTCTATACTACTTCTAGCTACTTTGTTAACTCTTAGTTCTTAAGTTCTTTGTCTAGCTTAACAGTTATCTAATTTAGGAAGTTAAATAGTTTGTTGTATATAAGCTAGATAAACTAGATTTAAGGCTTATTATTCTAGCTTAAGAAGTTAGTAGCGTCCTTAGACTTTGCAAGTAGCTTAGTAATAAGGTTAAGGTAGTGCTACTCTATATAAGATAGTTAGAGCTTCATAATATTGCAGAAGTCTATCTCTGTAGTACTAGGATTACTAAAGATAGTAGCTTAAATAGTTTATAGCTTTAATACAACCTCTTGTTATAACTATTTATTAATATATTGCCTAATTATAGTTACGTGCTTATACATATTGTATATTAAGTTCTACTAAGTTTTAACATTGTAAATAACTGTAAGATAGTCCTTTGCTAGTAAGTAGCGTTGTATAGTAATAAAGCGTTTGAATCGTTAAGGGGATACGTTAATAGCAATATAGATAGCTTAGAGCTAGATTCTACTTAGCATGTAATAACTTTATGTAATAAATACTAGCTAACTTTATAAAGCAAGTTTAGGACAGAGATCTGTGTACTAATATCTTAAATATAACATCTCTTTAGAGGCTGTTTAATATCTGCGTTAAAAGAGGGTGTAAGCTAAAGATTCTAGATAATATCTTAAATAATAAGGTTAATAATATGTGCAAGGCATAGAATTATATTTTCTTATAAATACTATCTAATATACTCCTCTTGTAAGCTTATATAGAGAGCTCTTGTTAGAGTAGTGTTATTGCTAGTATTGTTGTAGGTAACAGCTAAGAGGCAATACTTAGTTTGTATTTTAGCAAGTACTTAGAAGACGTCTAATACTATAGAAGCTTCTATATACTAACCTTGTAGTAGTAAGAAATTAAGTAGCTTCTCTTGTAGTTACTATTTAGGGCTAATGTAGTACGCTTCTATTACAAGGAAGCTAATATAATTAGCAGCTAACTAGGCGTCTAAAGCAATTAAGATTTTTGTTAATAGGCTAAGGTTGCTAAGGATAACAGCTTTAGCTTCTTAGGACTATATTCTAAAAACCTCTATAAATTTAAAACAGCTAATAGACACAGCATTAAGTTAGAGAAACTAGAAGAAACACTTAAATAACAGTTAATTAAGGGTCTAGAATTACTAGTTATTATTAATTACTACTCTTATAAGCTTGTGTTAAAAAGCCAGCGTAGTATATATTAGAACTAGAGAAAATATAGCTTTGTTTTAACTTTGTAATAATAAGCCTAAAGTCAAATCTAGTTAATTGTAAACTACGTTAATAGTGTTTTAGTATGCTTTTAATTAGAGATAAATATAAAGATATTTAGTTTTAATAAGCTTTGCGCTGGCTAGGTATTATAATGCTAGACTACAATTTAAACAAAACATATATAGTTAACTACTAGGAACTTTAGCTACCTTTTTAACGTTTTGCTAAATAGTATCTAACTAGCTTAATAAGTTCTATCTTAGCTTAGGGGTTGTAGGATTTTCTCTCTACAGAGTGCTATCTTACTACTTTCTCTATGTATTTAGCACTGCGTCTCCTATCTTCTTAAGTAATAGGTGCGTAGGAGGATATTTAAGTAAATATAATAAGTTTTAATCTCCTATTTTTATAATTTAGAGGGCTGTTAATATAAATTAAGAGAGAATAGGTAGAATATTAATAAATAGTTGCGCTATATAACAAATAGCATGCGCGGGGCTGTACGTATATAGCTATAATAAAAAGCTATAATAAATTGTAATAATAAGTGTAAATTTTTAACAAAGTCTTTACTGCTGTACAAGGAGCACTAGTATTAACTCTCTATAGCTAGTAGAATATTAATAACATGTACTTAAAGCTTATTAGGCTACTAGTAGAGGATTAATCTACAGCTAATACAGTAACGCTAACGTTAGTAGGGGATATAATTATTGTCTATAGATTAAAGTTTGTATTTAGTCTATATCTAGAATTACTAAGGTGCTAATGTAGGTTTTAATTTACTATTATTTGCTGTAATAACTGCTAATCTTAGCTTATGCCTTAATACAACCCTAGCTGTTTTATAATACTAACTTATTCTAAGCTGTCTTCTAAGTCTAAGAAGTATTTAAACTCTAGCAATAAATTTAGGAACCCTTTAAAGTCTATATGCTCCTCCTCCTTAGTCTTAGCCTTAGCCTTTGCTCCTGCCTACTATGCCTTAGTCTTATATTTATTTTTGCCTTAGTTATAGTATGCGTTAATATCTAAATCCTTATTAACCTCTTTTTTATACTTGTTATTATTGCCTTGTATGTATAGTTTATTAGCTTGCAGGCAGGCGTTGTCTCAAAGTCCTAGGGCCTTAAGCGCAGACAGTAGTTCTACTTGTCTAGGCATGTTAGTATGTTACTGTTATAAAGTACTGTAATAAACTTACTCTTAATGCTTGTTAGTTACTATTGCTAACTCCTTAGGCGACATCTTATCTAGAAATTGCTGTTACTTCTTTTTAGCTTCTATGCTCTTAAAGCTATTAGTATTAAGCTTATATAGTTCTTTGTTGTATGTGCGTTGTATAATCTTCTAGAGTACACTACTTTAGCTATAAACGCGTATATGTAGTTAATTTTAGGTAGGCTTGTTTAAGTTGTCTATTACTTACGTAGCTCTTAACATAGATTTGCAGTACTACCTTAGGTTAATTTCTTAGTATATATTAGCCTATTTCTTGTAGATAGTATTAAGATTATTCTCTAACTACTCTACCACTACTTATAAGTACTAGTATGTAATTAATAGCTGTGTTAACTTACTACTCTTCTTAGTTTAGAAGCGCCTTTTATTAAGCTCTTCTTGCGCTTTGTGTAGTATCTCTGCCTAATCCTCCTTACTAGCATTTTAGTACTTATTCTTCTTTTTAATATTAGCCTTAAGGTTATACTTTGCAGTTCTATCTACACTTCTTACTACCTTAATTGCTTTCTCTTTTACACTAAGTAGTGCAGTGTAGTCTCTTTATATAATAGCATAAGTAGAGTTGCTTAGCTAACTTATGTAAGGCATACTAAGGTTTATAAAGTAGCTTTTCTAAGATCTAACAGCACTGCGTTACCTAATAACATTATTAACTTTATTTTTTTTGTAGTTGTAACTCTATATAAGTTAATATATGCTGTTATAAATAGCTATATTAATTACCTTAGTTAGCTTTTCCTACTTCTTGTAATTAAACTCTAGCAGAACTTAAATTGTAATGCGCAAGACAAGACCTTTAGGCTTATTAAAGGTTTCTTACTTAATAGTTAATATTATAATAGTATAGGTAGAAGCTACAATTAGGATACTGCTAGTCTTAATATTAGTAGGTTGTAGAAAACTTAATACGCTGTAGTGCTGCCTAAAATTATAAGTAGGCTGTGCACTACGCTAGTGCCTGCCAAAATATTAGTTCTGCATATAGATTTTTACACAACTTATACTACTAACACCTATACGCAATACAATACAAAGCTCTTAATTATTATATCTATTTATTATATTAACTGCTGCTGCTAACTACTATAATAGCCCGCATAAAGCAGACTACCCGCAAGTTAACTAGCAGCAAATCTATCTACAAAGACCTAGTATTAAAAGCTACTTACACTGCTGCTTCTGCGCGTAATTACGCCTCTAATACTACACCTTGTTAACGTTGTTAATTTATGCTAGGTAGTATGTTTAAACAATATATAATTATAGTTTAAGACTAATAATGCGCAGCTGTTGCACTATAAGAGATTAAGCGCTACTAGAAGTTAACTAACCTCCTTATCTGCAAGTTGCCCTTCTCTAGGCTTGTTTAAGAGATTGTACTAGGGTATAGGAGAGAGTTGCGCTTCTAGGCACAAGCTCTATACGCTATCTAAGAGGCAGCTAAGGCGTAGTTAGTTGGATATTTTAAAAGTATATTATTTACTATGCTATAGTTATAAAATTATATACTAATATATATAGACTGCAACTATAACGCTATACATGCAAAGAGAGTTACTATTTAGGCAAAGAATTCTAGGCTAGCTTGCAGGTACTATAGTAGGCTTAATCCTAGTAGACTGCTGTTTTCCTATTATATATAGCTTGTTCTTTGTTAAATTTCTACATTATACTCTTATAATTGCTTTATACTCTAAATAGAATAATTGCGCAATTGTTTACTTATATCTTCTTACACTGTAATAATATGCTGTGATAAACTATATAAACATAAGCCGTTTAAGAGTCTACATGTAACAAAACTCCTACTTAGATAATAAAACTTAAAACAATACAAGAAAATGCTAATAAATATACTTATAAAACTACTAAAGTGACACCGAAAAACTTTATAAATATAGTAATAAAGTCTAGAAAAAAACACGAAAAAATAGCAACCTAACCCTAACCTAACCCTAACCCGTGGTCCGTGCAACCTAACCCTAGACCTACTACACCCCTACCCATTTTGAGTACTAAAAAAATGGGTAGAGGTTGGGTAGGGAGTGTGGTATTACGTAAACCTACTCAACCTCTACCCCACCCCTACCCATCAACCACCGTATCTAAATCCTTATAAGTAATACTTATTTATTTTTTAAGGTGTCAAGGGTGGTGGTTGTTGTTGTAGTCAAAATGGGGTTCCAAAAAAGTGAAAAGCAGCTACCCTTTACTAATCAATCGCAAAAGTCAAAAAAAAAGATTGTGTGTAGTCAACGAGATTCGAACGGTGGGTGGATGAGTTCTGGGAGGAAAGCTCAGACCACCGAGCGATAATCAGGGTCAAAAAAATTTACTAAGGTACCAAAAAACGACACCAGTTGAAACGTGTCCAACGGCGATTGCCAGCCATAGGCTGGCAATATTAAAGTTCTATAAATTAGAAATCCCTATTTAGTTAAGGAAAGGCAGGGTAAGAGTTGTAGCTAAGCCTTTTAATTAGCTAAAGGCGTAATCGCAAGTCCTTTTATCCGTGTTAAAATCTTCTTTATTGCTTTCTACCTTGGCGGTAAGTTGTTGCTGAAAGATCTAGTACATCTTTCTATTTCTGTTAAAGGTATTAGGATCTAGTTATTTAAAACGCCTAGGCGTTTGAGCTTGTTAATTCCCTAGGGCAGCTAATAGAGTAGGTAACTAAAGTAGTAGTTAAGGTTGTTGTTCTACCCTAGGCTCCCTTTCTTGTTGCAATGTGCCCATAGCCTCCTAAGCTTAAAAGGCTTCCTGTATCCTTGTAGAAGTAGCTATCTCGTCTAGGCTACCTGCTCTACAAAGACCTTCTAAAGTAGTCTCTACTTTAGGTCTACTAACACTATCTTAGTGTAGTTCTGCTATCCTCATAACTAAAAAAGCTGCTAAGGGTTCTGCTATTGTATTTATAGGTACTTGCTAGTACTCTATTATTGTCGGCAGGGATCGTTGTGAGTGCTACTACGCTTAGTAGGCTTATCCTTTCGTGTAGGAGCTACTATACTTAGTAGGCTTATCCTTTGTCTGTTTTCTAGGGCTACTACGCTTAGTAGGCTTATCTAACAAATTTAAACGCCTTAGAGACTTATACAACTAAGTATCTCTTAGCACTTTCTAGTGCTTCTCTTACTATTACTCCTTTAGTAGATTTAAACAGTCAACTAATTAACTAGCGGTCTAATTAATTAGGATCTCAGGCGTAGATATAGCTCTAGCAGGCTCCTAAGTACGACGTAGCTACGCAAGTAGCTAAAGAAGGATCTAATTTAATTGTAAGGGTGCATTAGGTTGACCAAAGATGCAAGGTAAACAGTAAATAAATTAGATAAAGAACTATAGAGAGACTACGTAAAGGTTATTATATCCAACCCAGATAGTTAGGACTAACTAAGGTTAAGACTAACCGAGGTTATTAGAGGTTTGCCGGGTCAGCTGACAGTTAGCGTAACTAGTACAGCTGGTAGTGTAGTTACTAGCAGAAGCTACCAGATTAGCTAGAAGCTAGCGCAAATAGTGCGGCCGATAGTCAGCTGCTAGTGCTGAGGTAAGAAAAGCCAACGAAGGCCACAGGCCGAGTACTAGGGAACATCAAGGCTTCAGCCCTTTACAGTAAACTATTTTGCTTTAGCAATATTGTTGAGCGTCTCTTAGATTAACAGCAAAGGATAACAGTCCTTTTTTGTAATAGCGTTAAGAGCTTAGTAATTAACGCAGAACTGTAATTCTCCTCTAGGTTTCTTAGCAAATAGAACTAGAGAAGAAGCTACAGAGCTTATAGCTCTAATTTATTTTTTATCTAATAGAGATATTTTTTAATTTTTAAGGTGTCAAGGGTGGTGGTTGTTGTTGTAGTCAAAATGGGGTTCCAAAAAAGTGAAAAGCAGCTACCCTCTACTAATCAATCGCAAAAGTCAAAAAAAAGATTGTGTGTAGTCTAATAGAGATATAAGCTCCTTGCGTAGAACTAAAAGCTCTAGTTTACTTATATTGTATAGAGGGCCCTAAGGAGGTTCTTTTTCCTTTTTATTTTCGTCCTTTTATAACTTAATTCAGTAATTAACCTTAGGTCTACGTAAGGAAGGTAGTGTAGAAGCAGTTTATAACTTAAAAATCTAAGCTATGTGCTAGTACGCCTTAGGAAGTAATAACAAAACATTTACTTTCTTTTTAAGAGCTAAGGCCTTCTTAATATTCTTAAAAGAAGCTGTAAAGGTTTAAATTAACTTATCTTTTTTAGCTTGTCTAATATAAGAGTAATAGGCTGCTACGTTTATTTGCTTTAACCTTTTGTTCTCTAAAACAAAGCAGTCTTTAGTGCTTAGCAGTTTAATCCTTTATCTTGAAGAGTAAATATAGATTAACTTTTAAAAAGGAGCAACAGTAACCTCTCTTCTATTTATCTAGAGCTGTCTAAGTATCAAATTGTATCTAGGGTGTGTAGAAGTAACATAGCCCTAGATAGTATCCTTGTATTCTTTAATATTAATCTTTAACCTAGCAATCTTGTTAATAGTTCTAAGTTTTTCTATAACTTCTTCTAATCTGCGCAGAGAAATAAAAATGCACTATAAATTAGTGTTCTTAATAAGTTAAAGGCTAATAAGAGAGTATACAAAGTTTTCTATATTTATAAGAGTTAAAGTAAAAGTATAACAATTTACTAATATTTTAATAGTAATTCTATTGCTACTTATATCTTTTTTAGAACTAGCCTATTTCTTTATTAAGTCTTCTTAGCTTATGTGTAGCTCTTGCTAGTAACTTTAAGTAAGAGCTAGTTTTTTCTTAATTAGAATTTAGATCTTCTAGAGTATTTTTGCTATTTAAGCTTTCTTTACTAGGCTTTCTTACTTTTGTCTTTAAGGACTTTAATGTATTAATCCTCTTTTTCTTCTTTTTCTTTTTTAGCTTTTTTCTTTTATAGTATAATCTGTAGCTAAGTGTTCTTTCTACTTATAAGTAAAATAACGTCTTTCCTTTATTAGCTTATTTAGCTCTAGATTGCTAAACCTGCGTAGCTTAACTAGTCTTCTAGTAAACTCTATTTCTTCTATCTAGTCTCCTATAGAAGGAGGAGGAAGAAGAAAAACGCGTCTTAGCCTGTATTTCTTAAGCCTTTTCTAGTCTCTGTTTTAAGAGTATTGTTCCTTAGGCTTATCCTAGCCTTTAAAATACTGCTTTATCTAGTAAAAGTAGTCTATAGTTTTAATAGACTTATTCTATACATTATCTAAGTCTAAGAAAGTAATACTTATAAGCTTATTTTAAAGCTTATATATAAAGCTTTTTAAAAAAGTATTATTTTTGTGTCCTTATCTAAGTTACAATTTAATAGTAGTTTCTATTCCTAAAATTTTATAATATAATTATAGATACTCTTTTTACCTTAAGACATTAACTAGAGTTTATTTTTAGCTTTCTTAGAGTTGTATAGATCTCTAAACATCTAATTAAAGAAGTTTAATAGGTATTTAAAGTTCTAGGCGTCTAATAATTCTATCTAGTTAAAGTAGTGTAGCGTTAAAGTTACTACTAAACCTTTTAGCCTACTAAAGGCATAATTACACGTCCTTCTTTCTGTATTAAAGTCTTCTTAGTTATTTTCTACCTTAGTAGTAAGCGACTTCCTAAAGATTTAATATGTTTTTCTTGTTCTATTAAAAGCGTCTAGATGAAGTTACTTAAAATGCTTTTATGTTGTTGCTAGCTGCTAAGTTAGTTTTAATGTAGTAAGTAGTGTTAGTAGCTAAGTAAGTAGCTATTCTTGTTTTAGTTTTATTTCTTTGAAAGCTAAGTTAATAGCCTTCTAAATAAGAAAGGCTTCTTAAATTAGTATTAAAGTTGCCATCTTATCTAGTTTGCTTACTCTGTAGAGACCCTCTAGTGTGTTTACTATTTTAGTTCTACTAACACTATCTTAGTATAGTCTTGCTATTGTACGGGTGTTGGAGTGTATAAAGACATACTACTACGAGGGCATAAGATCACTAGTGGTCAGGTCATGCGAGAACGAGGGTAGTAAAATAAAGATCTTATTATAGGTTGTATCTAGAAGAGAAGTACAGGAGTTAAGTTGTAAAGTAGAGGATTAATAATCTCGCTTGTTTCAATCCCTAAAACGAGCTATATACCTTTAGATTAGGTAGTTAAGCACTAACCTAGTAAGCAGCAGGGTATCACCCTGTGCACTAGCACATACCTCCCCTTCCTGCGAGCTTAGCCCCATCAAGCGACCTACTTAGCAGAAAGAAAAACAGCAAAGCAGAGAAATTAAAACAAAGGAAATAAAAGAAATGTAAGTTAATTACCTTATATCTACTCTAGACACCTTCCTTTACTTCTTTAAATATTTACTTTAGCGAGGTTCTTAAGTAGTAGTTGCAGCACGTAGTCTTAGCGCAGGTATAGTAGTAGGAGTAGAGACAAGAGTAGTAGGCGCTTAAGATTCTAATATTAATTAAAGGCAACTATAATAAGGCTGCCTTGTTAGAGTTGTTAGCACTAAGACGTTATCTAAGATAATAGTGTACGGGTGTTGGAGTGTATGAAGACATACTGCTACGAGGGCAAGAGATCACTAGTGGTCAGATCATGCGAGAACGAGAGTGGTAAGATAAAGGTCTTATTATAGGTTAGCTATTAAAGAGATGTACAAGTGTTGAGTTGTAAGGTAGAGGATTAATTAATAAATCCCGCTCGTTTTGATCCCCGAAACGAGCTATATACCCTCAGATTAGGTGGTTAAGCACTAAACTAGTAAGCAGCAGGGTATCACCCCGTGCACCAGCATATACCTCCCCTTCTTGCAAGCTTAGCCCCATCAAGCGACCTACTTAGCAGAAGGAAAAATAGCAAAACAAAGGAAATAAAAAAAATATAACTTAATTACTCTATATCTAGCCTAGATACCTTTTCTTACTTCTTTAAACGTTTACTTTAGCGAAGTTCTTAAGTAGTAGTTAACACACGTAGCCTAGGCGCGGGTGCAGTAGTAGGAGTAGGGATAGGAGTAGCAGGCGCTTAAAATTCTAATATTAATTAAAGGCGACTATAACAAGGCTGCCTAGTTAGAGTAGTTAGCACTAAGACGTTATCTAAGATAACAGTACTTAATTAAGAACAAACGCTAGGTAGGTGTTGCATAAAGAAGAGCATTGCAGGATCTTTACTCTGCTAAAAAACTTAGCGCTTATTAGCCTCTAGGCTAAGTTCCTCCTAGAGACGTTGTAGAGAATTAGCTTAAAAAAATTAGTATTCTACTTATTCTAGTCTTTTGTTGTATATAAAGGGTTCTATTTAAGGTTAGTAAAGTATAAATAGTCTAGAAAGCCTTAAACTAGATTAGCATAAAAAGCGTCCTTCTTTAACTCTTATACTACAGGCTATAGATTAATAATTTATTACAGCACATAGTTGCAGTATTCTTTAATATAGTTGTTAATTTACTTCTTATTAGCGTTCTATAGCATGTTGTTTAGCTCCTTATAGATAAGAGGATTATCCTACTTAGCATGTCTAACAAGGGCCTTCTAGATCTAAGACCTATACTTAATATAAATATTAGTAGGGAATAGCTAATTAATTCCTCTAAACTTGTTAGGATAGCCTAAAGAAGTACAAGAAGTAGTAGTAAGGTTATAATAAGCCTTGTAAATTCCCTTATAGGTTCCTATAGTAGGTACCTCTATTACTTTATTACAAACTATAATAAACTAAAAGAGAATAGTGCAGTAGTTGTAAGTAGTTATGCTAGTAGATCTATAAGGTAGTAAAGGTAATAAAATTTAAACTTGTCCTTTCTTGTAGGTTTACTTTATTTAGTAAGCGTTAAGAGCTAGTTTTTGTGTGTCCTCTAGCTAGTCTGTCTTGTCTTCCTATCTTTTAATAAGACTATTTAACAATTTAACACCTACGTCTTTACGCTACCTTAAGTACTCTAGCACATAGTTATAAAAGCCTAGAAGTATTTCTATGCAGTTGTTCTTATCCTTATTATTAAATAATACGCTGCCTTAGATTATATCTGTACTAAGGCCTTTGGTTATTACTTACTTAAAGTTAAAGTGAATATGCTTAAAGTAAGTTTAATTACCTTTCTTAGCGTATTTAGCGTAGTAGAGGTAGGAAATTTAAGTATATTTCTTATAGAGTATAGTATATTGTAACTAGTATTCTAGATTAGTGCGTACAGCTTATTAGATAAGTAAGTAGTACATATTACGCAGCTATCTAAGGTTTAGCTTCCTATCTATGCATTGTAGATAAAAGCAGTATATTTTAAAAGTTTTAATAATAATATCCTTAACTTAACTATCCTTAAATAGCTAAGTATAAGTGTTAGTAACAATACTTCTAGTACGTTAGAACTCCTTAGCTTATAGTTAAAACTCTATAGTATTAATAACTTTGTCCTAAGTAGGGAGGGGATAGAGATTAAGTTAAGAAGGCTAATAGTAGTAGCTTAGCAGGTCCTTATCCTGCTTAGCTAGACAATATTTACTAGTAAAAAGCTTAAAATAATAAAGTCTAATTAGAATTCTTGCTAGCAGCCCTGTCCTATATATAGTAAAAGCAGACATTTATTAAGTATATTAGACAGCATAGCCCTCTTAAACAAACCTATAACGCTTACAGTAGTACGCTTATAAAAAAAGTATACTTACTTATACAATAGGTTATTAGAGCTAGGCTATTATTTAATGTTAACTTTACAGTACTATTCCTTAATAACTTTAACATAGTTTAAATTAGTAATTAGCTTCTTTGCGTAAGCTTACTTAAGCAACTTAAAGAAAGCTAAAGTAGAATTCTTGTAATAATACCCTGCCTAAAAGATCTCCTGTTCCTAATTAAAGGTATCTAGCTTCTTGTCTACATAGGAAGTGTTGTTAAGGTTAGTATCTAATTAGGTAGCTACTTATTAGTAGGCTAGTGTTACTTTTAGAGCACAAGAGCTTAGTAGAGGTAGTAGTATAGAAACTTATTAGCTACTAGCCTTAGTCCTAACTTATCCTGCCTAGATATTAGTAGCGTTACGCCTCTATTGTACTATAGTTATTCTGTTCTAAAACTTATATAACTTAATTACTAAGTATTAGTTAGGTCCTTAACTAGCTAACATTTCTGTAAATTACCTTAGATTCTTAGTTATAACTAACAGACTACAAGTCCCTAAAGAGCAAGTCTTAGATGTTATAAAATCTCTATAGTAATTAGTAGCTTAAGCTTTATTTAGGGTCCTTCCTAGCTCTACAGTTATAAAGATAACTACACTATATATTAGATGCGTCTTTACACTAAGTAGCTTATACTTATTATTTAAAACATTTTGTGCGGAGTAGAATAGGCTAGTTTTAAAGTCTTTAGCTTTAGCTATAAGTTAAACAACCTTTTGCTAGAATACATAGAGAGGATTAGGCTTGCCTTACTTATCCTTTACCTTAGTATTAGGCTGTAGCTTTTGTAGGTTAAACTTAATATCTTCTTTCTAGACTTACAGCTTAGCGTAAATATTATAAAGTTCTTTTACCTCTTACTTATTAATATCTAGGTAAGGTGCTTAGTTATAAGAGTTATTTTAATTAATAAAAGCATAAATGTTCTTGTATAGTAGTTTTACTATTACTTAGTTAACTGTTAATATATATTATTTCTAACCTTAGTTCTTAAAGTTAAGCTGCTGCAGTGTTAAGATACTAAGCAGCATCCTTACGATTTATACGCCTTAATATAAAGGCTATATTAGTTAATCCTTAGTAACTAAGTAGTGTATAAGGCATGTAGATGCTAACGCATTCTTAGACAAATCCTAGAGCTAGCTTCTTTATAGTTGCAATAGCTCTACTTAGTTCTTTAGCTTTCTTATCCCGCGTTAAGGATGCTATACTAATAACAGGATAGTGTTCCTAGAAACTTTTAATACTACTATATTCGTCTATAAGTCTAGGGAGCTAAGTATAAAGGTTACTTACTCCTAGAAAAACTTTTAAGATTAAGTTAAATTAGTAGAAGGCGTTGTTAAATTAATAATTTATAATAATACGTTGTTGTCTTAGAGCGTTTAAAAGGATCTTGTCTACTAGGGTCTAGATATTAATAACTCTAATATTGTTGCTAAGCTTTACAAGCTCTAGTACCCTATTTTAATACTATATAACTTTAGGGATTTAGTCTGCAATATAGTCTTCTTTCTTAGCAATAACTCTAAGGTTATTAAGAACTCTTAATAGTCCTAGTGTTTACAGCAGTTGCGGCTATAGCTGCTTACCCTAGGCCTTTTCTAACAACGCTAGAAGCATTATTTAAGTAGGTTAGCTAATATAAGTTAAATATTGTCTTTAGCTGCTACTAGTTTGTAAGGGGAGGTATTATTATTATTATTATCTTAAAAGGTAACTACTTTAATAAAAGGTAGTAAAGTTTGTGTAGCAGGAGAGTTAGATAGTTAACAGGGTTATAGTTCTAGTTTATACGTAGTAGCAGTATCCTGCTAGCTAGCAGGTAGAGGTAAACAGGGTCTAAATTACGCTAAAATAAGTAGGTTTTGTAATTAAAATAGTTATTATAATTAGCTATTGCCTTAAGAGTGCGTAAAATTGAGTATAGTATTAGTGTAGCAGTAAGCACCTAGAATTAATAGAATAGGTAGCTTATACCTAAAGTTTACATAAGAAATTAGTAAATAAGTAGCTAAAGGTAAAAGTAGGTACTACTAGCATAGTATCCCCTCTCTTTCCTAAAATTATAGGCTATTCTATAGCCTATTAGTTATTTAATGTAGTAGTATTTAAGTTAGAGTCTAAGCTTTTAAAGTCTTATTTATATACTTAACACTTGTCTTCTATAAGACGTTTAGTAATAACAACTTAAGGACAAAGCTTATTACCTATTATAGGAGGTAAAGGTAGTTGTAGTCCCTTACGTGGCTTAGGTAAGTCTAGCGAGATAGGAATGTCTACTGTAGGGCTAGTTTGTTCCTAATAATTAGGATCCTATAGCTTTATATTTTCTTAATCTTCTTTAATAATATCCTGTATAAGTCTTTGTCTAAATAGCTTTAATCGCTATCTAGGTGTTGTGTAAGGGAAGCGTGTACTATTAAGGTCTTTAAGATAATAGGTTCCTCTATTAGGTCTAGCTTTATAAATACAGTATAGGCCTAACTATCTTATATCTAGCTTGTAGTCTTAAGTCATATTAATTTTCTAAACAGAGTTCTAGAGAAGAACTAAGTCTTCTAGCTTTATATTCTTATGTCGTATTTCCTTAGTGTTATCCTAGTATTCCTTTTAGCAGCTCTTATCTAGTTAGTATAAGCAACAGCATCCTTTGTAAACTAATCTCTAAGATCTAGCTATATTGCTTAAGTTACAAGCAGCTGTGTATAGTCCTTTACTTCCTAAATAGAAGCGTTTGCTATATAGGCAGCGCAAGTTTAATAGAAAGCACTAGGTTCTACCCTATAACTAACTAGTACAGCAAGTAACCTATCTATTCCTATATTAAGATCCTGTCTACAAGGAGAACTATTAGTAAGTTCTTAACTTAAGGTCCTAGCAGCTTTGCAAGGGCATTTATAATAAGCTTATACCCTCCTTTAATTTTTTTTATAGCTTAAGAGTTGTGTCTTAAAGACTAGACTTAGTTAATCCTGTACATATTTAATAGATATAATACTACCTTAGCAAAATTAGGCCCTCTATTAACTATAAGTTTGCGCGCTGTGCTCTATTAATATATAATATCCTTATATACAAACTCCGCAATTATCTTTAACTAGTTATTTAACAGGGCTTTTGCTTTAGGCTAGCTACTAAAGTAGTCTCTTGTAATAACTAAAAACTTTTTCCTAAAATAATAAAGCATGTATACTACATTGATTGCAACTGTCTTCTAAATAGCAAAACTATAAGTGTTAGTAAGTATATTAACTTTCTTCTTAGAGGATCGCAGTTAATAGTCTAGATAAGTTACTAGCTTTTACTGCACGTGCTTATACATTCCTTTCTACTAGTATTGCTAAGCAAGTATAAAGTACACCGCGTTAACTCCTCTATATCTAATCTAAGTGTGTACGTTCTATACTGCAGCTGTTCTTAGGTTAGTATTATCTACAACCTTCTAGATTACAATATTCTTAGATATTTTTCTAAAGAGTATCCTGTCTTATATAAAGAAGTTTAGAGCTTACTTCTTCTATACTTATAGTTCTTGTAGCTCTATATCCTTAGGAGCCTTAAAGTTAACTAAAAATTAGGCGTATTATTCTAACTCTGTTAAGAATTCCTAATAGAGTATCCTTGCCTGTCCTATTAGTATTAGTGCATTTACATTTCTAATTATATAATTAATAAACTCCTCTAAATCCTCCTTAAGTTCTAGAGGTAGTTCCTAATTATTAGGTTTTAGATACCTTAATAGTGCATCCGTAACCACATTCTTCTATCTTAGTATATACTTAATGTTTAAGTCCTACAAAAGAATTAATAATATTTACTTATTTATAATAGATTCTAGATTATTAGTAGATAAGTAGTTTAGTTAAGCAATAAGAGTTGCTGCGTTAGTTTCTATAGTAAAGTAAACACTATAGAGATAGGTACAAAACTTCTTAAGAGCCTATAGTACAGCCTTGTATTCTAGCTTAGTAGAGTGCTATTGCCTCTCTTGCGCTAACTATAGTGTACTTTTAAACTGCACTAGGTGTTGCTTGTTATCCTTTTAAGTTGTTCAATACATGCTCCTGCCCTGTCTTAACTATATTAGTTATTAGGAATATCTTGTAATCCTTAGTGTTAGTGTAGTTAAGGTTCGCGAGTGTAGGTGCGTTATATATAGCTTGTTTTAACTTATATATTATTATGTCTTGTGTATTTCTCTATTTAAAAGAGATATTATCTCGTAAGAGTATAAACAGAGGTTTAGTAATCTTAGTAAAGTCCTTTACCTATATACAGTAGTAGACGCATATGCCTACAAAAATTATACCTCCCTTTTATTCTTGCATAGTAGCTAGTTTATAATCTTCTTAACTTTCTTCTAGTTAGGATAACGTCCTTATAGGCTAACCTTATAACCTACAACCTTAAGCCTTTCTATAAGAAAATAACACTTCTTTCCTAATATAGTGCCTTTAGCTTATTTAATATTAGTTAGCACCCTATCTAGTTATAAGATATGCTAAAGAACATAATGTTAAACACCTAGCATTAATTCTTCTCTACTATAATTAGTTTTTAGCTGTCTACATGTAATGTTATTAATAAAGGGCATAGTATTAGGCTAGTAGTCTCTTAGAATCTTTATTATTACACGCTAAAATGCTGCTACTAAGTTAGTAGCACCTATAACTATTGTGCATAATTATATAAGCCTAACTAGTGTTTAAAACGCTGTTATATCTCTGCTTTCTAGATGTAGTATAATTTAGTTATATCCTAAGAATAAGTTTATAAGTAAGATAATCTTACATCTTGTAAACCTCTTAGAAAACTTGTTTACTATTAGTAGTAGGTTTACATCTTATATAGTAACTGCATTTATTTGCTGCGTATTACTAATCTATTAAATGCCTTTGTCCTTCTTAAGTACTAGGTGCTATAGGTTATAATATTAACTATTACACCTTTCCTATGTTCCTTAATTTAGATAGACGTTAACTATATCTACTACTTACAGCTCTAAAGCTTTTAGGACAGTAAAGCTTTATACTTACTAAGCTTTATATAGTATTGTTTGTATCTTATATAGTAAATATACATTAGAGTAAATCCTTCCTAATTTCTTAAATTGCTAGGAGAGCGCTCCTTCTCTGTTAAGAAGTATATATATAAATATCTCCTTTTCTAATAGCTGTAGGTAGTCTCTAGTATATAGCTTATTAAGTTATTCTTTAGTAAGCCTTGTCTCTTACAAGAAAGCAGCATATCTTAGTTTAAATAAATAATTACATGGCCCCTTATTAAAATCGCGAATGCTTATTCTAAGAAGTGGCTATTCTTTTACTCTTTCCTTCTAGTCTTCTTGTCTAAATTCTATAAGCATCTCCTACTATAGTATATTAATAGGTTAAACCTTCTTGTCTAAATTCTATAAGCATCTCCTATTATAGTATATTAATAGGTTAAACCTTCTTGTCTACTATTTTATATAGTGTGTAAAGATTATTATGTTATTAAGCATATTTAAGTAGCCTTTCTTACATCTACTAACAGTTAAGCTTACACAGAATTAAAAATTTACTAGGTTTATAGTTTTTTATAGGGTTCTTAGACTATCTAACTACGTACGTAAATACTTAGTTTATTTAGACTATCTAATTCTTCCTACTGCCCTCTATATACAGCATGTTAAAGTTACTAAATTTAGCTACTAGATTAGACTATGCAGCTTTTTGTATGTATTTTACTATAGTAGTTTGCAGTTTATTACCTAATCTATTAGTAATTATATGCAACTATACATTACTTACTATTTCTCTTTCTAAGTTATTATTAAAGGCTTTGTTTCTAATTGTCTGTGTAGAGTAATTTAGAGATAAGTTAAACGTAATAAAGACTACGTTTCTTTTACTATCTTTAGATAGGACTTAGCACAAAATTTGCCTAAACACATTATACTAAATTAATATCCTAGCGCTTATACACTAAGGTCCTCCTAGAATTATAAATCCAGTAACATTAGCAACAATCCTAAACATAGTCCTTATAGTAACTGTCCCTATTTATATAGGTATATTAAATGCAGTCCTAACAAACAGGTTATATATACTATTAGCTAAAGTAATACTAGGAGAAAGCTGCCCTAGCTAGTACTCTATTATTTTATACAGTATCTTTAATGCTTATACAGCACTTAGTGTAAGGGTACGTTGGATTGACCAAAGATGCAAGGTAAACGGTGAATGAATTAGATACAGAACTATAGAGAGACTACGTAGGTTTTTATATCCAATCCGGATAGTTAGGACTAACCAAGGTTAGGACTAACTAAGGTTATTAGAGGTCGCCGGGTCAGCTAACAGTTAGCGTAACTAGTGCGGCCGATAGTCAGCAGCTAGTGCTGAGGTGCTAATGCTAAGGTAAGAAAAGCCAACGAAGGCCACAGGCCGAGTACTAGAGAACATCAAGGCTTTAGCCCTTTACAATACCCCCCTCCTAAAAAAATAGTAAGGGTAGTAATCTTGTTACCTAGAGTTCTACTCTTCTAGGGCTTCTGTATCTTTCAGATTAACAGCTAGTTCCTAGGTTAGATCTAGATATCCTAACTATTTAACTAAGTACTGCCTTTTTCTTCCTTTTCCTCTTTTCTCTAATAGGGTCTCTACTAGGTATTCTTCTCTATCCTCTGTCTTAATTAGTAGAGGTTTATTGTCGTCTATTAGCTGGCTTGGTAGAGGGTCTAAGGACGCTAGTCTAAGGTTATTAACATTAAATACTAGGTAAATCCAGCTAGGAGTATTTAATTTAACTGCGTTTAGTCTAATAACCTTAAGTACTGTGTACTTAAGATTCTTCTAGTTAAGTTTTCTGCTAGGCCTTTTTGTTTTGTAGTAGTCGCCTAGTTTTAACTATACCTTATCGCCTATTATAAGCTAAGGTAATTAGTGCCTTCTCTTATTTGCCTGCCTTTCTTGTTCTTATTAGCTTTCTCCTATTGTAGCTTATGCAAGCTTAATACTTTGTCGTAGCTTATTAATAATATTTTCTGCCTTTTAATAATCCTCCTATATTCTCCTTAGAAGTTGTTGTTAAGGACTATATTTAGGTGCAATTTGTAGGGGATCTACCTTATAGCCGTGTTGTAGGAAGAAAGGAGACATTTTAGTAGACTAAGCTTGCCTTGCTATAACTACAATTTTAGCTATCCCTAGGTTGTTTTTCTAGTTTGTTTAATCCTAATTACAGAAGGCTCGTAAATAAGCCTGTACTATAGAGTTTATTCTCTCTGTAGAACTGTCAGTTTTAGGATAGTATCTAGAAGATAAGCGTCGCTTAATTTCTAATAACTTATAAAGCTTAATCTAAAAATAGTTAACAAACTCTATATCTCTATCTAAAGTAATATAGTTTAGTAACTAATAGTAAGCTACAACAGAGTTAATAAAAGTTTTAGCAATACTTTCTGTAGTAATGTCCTTAAGGCCTATTAAGATAACATCCTTGCTAAGCCTATTAGTAACTACTATAAGGTTTGTACAGCCTTTGCTTTCTAGTAACCTTATAATAAAATCTATAAAAATTTCTTTCTATATTTACTTAGGAATAAGCAAGGGTTTTAGTAAGCCTTATAGGCTGTCTCTTTAGGGTTTTGTTCTTCTACACACTAAGCAGTTCCTTATGTATTTTCTAATACTTTTGCTAATAGAGGGCTAAAAGTATTCTCTTGCAATAGCTTAGTAGGTAATATTCCTTCCTAGATAGCCTAAAGCCCTAGAACTGTGGATTTCGTGGATAATTCTAGTTCTTAGAAGTTTATTATTTAGTACCTATTTTCAATCTTAGTATAGGAGGTTTCTAGAATTATCTAGTTAGCATTTAGAAATAGAAAGTTTGAGATCTAAAGCTGTAGGAAATTATTGTTTACTATTTCTTATAGCTTTCTAGGCTATTTAGTAGGGTTTGTTCTCTTTTTTAGCTTTATCCTATAGATTTTCTAGATCTAACTACTCTTAAGGTAATCCTAGTACAGCTGCTAGATAGCTGTTGCAGCTAAAGGTTTTAAGTACTTCTTCTTCCTCTAGTTCTTTGTTAGTAGCCGTAGTTATAAGTTTAAATACTTGTAAAAACCTCCTAGAAATCTTAGTATTTAAGTTGTTTGCTAGCATATCTTGTTGTCTCCTAGATAAGGCATTAGCCCTAGAGTTATTAACCCTAGGCTTATAGGAAATTTCTATATTAGGAAACTTTCCTAGAAATTAAGCCTATCTTATTTGTCTCTTGCTAAGCTGTCTAGACTTACTAAAATGTTTAAGGTTTTTATAGTCTGTAATAACTATAAACTTGTTTAAAGAACGTAGCATAGCATCCTACTTAAATAAGCAAGAAATAACTACTAGTAATTCCTTGTTGTATATCTTGTAATTACTTTACGTGCTATTTATCTTTTTAAATAATAAGCTACTAGGCGTAAGCTTCCTTTATTATTGTATTGTAAGAGGACTCCTGCTACTACATATCTAGAAGAGTCTGTTTCTAGGATTGTTTCTCTGTTAGGATCCTATTAAGCTAGTACTAGTTTAGTAATAAATAACTCCTTTAGCTTATTAAAAGCCTTTTGCTTATTTTTTCCCTATTAAAAGGAGATGTTACTAGTAAGCCTTAAGAGAGGAGCTACTATTTCTAAGTAATTCTTAATAAATTCTTAATAGAAGTTTACAAAACTAAGAAAACTGCGTACTCCTTTAACGTTTGTAAGTGCCTGCTAATCTCTAATTGCTTTTACTTTCTTAGGGTCTATTTAAAGTCCTTTTTTAGCCTTAATAATAAATCTAAGGTATTTTGTACTCTATACGTTAAATTTGTATTTCTAGATGTCTAAAAGTAATCTAGCCTTGCTTATAGCTTCTAAAACCTTATTTGTATTGTGTTAGTGTTCTTTAAGCGTGCTATTAGTGTAAATTAATATGTCGTCTAGGTAGGCTAAGCAATTTTTTTTAATATACTTGCAGAGGGTCTAATTAATATAGCGTTAAAAGGTACTAGGAGCGTTTGCTATACTAAATAGAGTAACTAGCTATTTATATAACCTAAATCTAGTGTAAAAAGCTGTTTTCTACTTATCTCTTACATTAATCCTAATCTTGTAGAAAGCTGTAGAAACGTTAATCTTTTTAAACTATTTAGCTTTTGCAATATTATTAAAAGTTTCCTAAATTAAAAGTAAAAAATAACAATCTTTCTTTGTAATAGCGTTTAGGGCTTAGTAATTAACGCAAAACCGTAATCCTCCTCTAGGTTTCTTAGCAAAAAGGACAAGAGAGGAGGTAAGAGAGCTACTAGCTCTTATCTATCCTTTGTTAAGTAGAGAAATAAGCTCCTTTTGTAATACTAGGAGTTCTAGGCGGCTTATACTGTATAGAGGTCCCTAGGGAGCCTCTTTTTCCTTGCCTTTATCGTCTTTCTCTAGTTTAATGCAGTAATCTACTTTAGATCCGCGTAAAGGAGGTAGTATAGAAGTAGTTTTTAGATTAAAAATCTAAGCTAGGTATTAATAAGCCTTAGGGAGTAAAGGTAGGACCTCTACTTTCTTCTTAGGAGCTAGGGCTTTTTTAATATCTTTAAGAGAAGCAGCGAAAGTCTAAATAGACTTATTCTTTTTCGCCCGCCTAATATAGGAGTAATAAGCTGTTACGCTGATTTGTTTTAATCTCTAGTCTCCTTTAATAGAGCAATTCTTAGTGCTAAGTAACTTAATTCTTTAGCTAGAAGAATGGATGTAAATTGTTTTTCTAGAAGGAGCAATAGTGACCTCTCTTCTATTTATTTAGGGCTATCTAAGTATTAAATTATAACTAGGGTATGTAGGGGCCACATAACCCTAAATAGTATCCTTATAGCCTTTAATATTAATGTCTAACCTAGCAACTTTGTTAATAGTTCTAGGTTTATCTGTAACTCCTTCTAATCTCCTAGGAGAAATAGAAATGCACTGTAAGTTGGCGTTCTTAATAAGTTAAGGGCTAATAAGCGAGTATACAAGGTTTCCTGTATTAATTAAAGTAGAGGCGAAAGTGTAACGATTTACTAGCGCCTCTAAAGTAATTCTATTGCTGCTTTTATTCTTTTTAAAGTTTGCCCACTCCTTAACTAAGTTATCCTAACTTATTAGAGGCTCCTGCTAGTAACTTTGAACAGGAGCTACTCTTTTTCTAAATCTAAGTTCTTATTTAAGCTTCCCTTGCTAAGCTTATTATCTTTCTTAGAGTTAGAAGACTTAACTAAAGTCTTTTTCTTCTTTTTAGAAGATCTCTTATTCTCTATATAATATGCAGATAGATGGCCCTTCTATTTATAGTTAAAACAGCGTCTTTCTCTATACAACTGTTCTAACTTCTAGTTACTAAACTATTAAGGTTTAGCAGTTCTTCCTGTGTATTCTATCTCTTCTATCTAGTCTCCTTTTAAAGGAGAAGGAGGAGGAGAAGTTCTCTTAGGTTTATACTCCTTAGGCTTGTTGTCTCTACCTTTAGAGTACTTCTCTATTCTGTAGAGGTAATTAGCAATCTCTATTGCTTTGTTTTGTAGGCTATCCAAATCCTTACAAGTAATACCTACAAGTTTGTCTTAAAGTTTCTAGATAAGGCTTTTTTAGAAAAGCATCATCCTTGTATCCTCGTCTAAACTACTATTAGATAATAGTAGTTGTTCCTAGAATTCTATAATGTATTTGCGTATGCTTTTCTTGCCTTAGCTTATAGACTAGAGCTTGTTCTTAGCTCTCTCTGTACTATAGGGATCTCTAAACATCTAATTAAAGAAGTTTAATAGTTTATTAAAGTTCTATAAATTAGAAATCCCTATTTAGTTAAGGAAAGACAGAGTAAGGGTTGCAGCTAAGCCTTTTAATTAACTAAAGGCGTAGTCACAAGTTCTTTTATCTGTATTAAAATCTTCCTTATTATTCTTTACCTTAGCGGTAAGCTGTTGTTGAAAGATTTAGTACATCTTTCTGTTTCTGTTAAAGGTATTAGGATCTAGTTGTTTAAAACGCCTAGGCGTTTGTTAATTTCCTAAGGCAGCTAATAAGGTAGGTAACTAAGGTAGAGGTTGTTGTTCTACCTTAGGTTCCCTTTGTTGTTGCAATGTTGTGCCTATAGCTTCCTAAGCTTAGAAAGCTTCCTGTACTTTTGTAGAGGTAGCTATCTCGTCTAGGCCCCCTGCTCTACAAAGTCCCTCTAAAGTAGTCTCTACTTCAGGCTTGCTTACACTATCTTAGTGTAATTCTGCTATCTTTACAACTAAAAAAGCTGTTAAGGGTTCTGCTATTGTATTTGTAGGTACTCGCTAGTACTCTATATTGTTGACAGGAATTGTTATAGGTGCTACTACGCTTAGTAGGCTTATCTAACGAATTTAAACGCTTAAGGGACTTATACAACTAAGTATCCCTTAGCACTTTTAATCTAGTGCTTCTTCTGTTAATCCTTCGGTGGATTTAAACAGTTAACTAATTAACTAGCGCTCTAATTAATTAGATTCTCGCGCGTAGATATAGCTCTAGCTAGCTTCTCGTCTAGATATAGCTCTAGAGGGCTCCCAAGTACGACGTAGCTACGCGAGTAGCTAAAGAAGGATCTAATTCAATTATAAGGGTGCGTTAGATTGACTAAAGATGCAAGGTAAACGGTGAATAAATTAGATACAGAACTATAGAGAGACTACGTGGGTTTTTATATCTAATCCGGATAGTTAGGACTAACCAAGGTTAGGACTAACTAAGGTTATCAGAGGTCGCCGGGTCAGCTGACAGTTAGCGTAACTAGTGCGGCCGATAGTCAGCAGCTAGTGCTGAGGTGCTAATGCTGAGGTAAGAAAAACCAACGAAGGCCACAGGCCGAGTACTACAGAACATCAAGGCTTTAGCCCTTTACACCTAGTCTTAGAATATTTATCTATACTCTAGTATTAATTAAGCACTTTAGAAAGCTACTATTTGTAGTAACCTAGCATTCTAGTAAGTTAGTTTAAGTAAAAGTCTACTTATTCCTATACTAAACCCCTTAGACATCTTTTGTAAGTATATTATTTAATTTATCTATTTAGAAATCTCTCTTTCTACTTACCTTGTAGCAAGTTTATATATTCGATTAATACAAATTTATTGCATTGCATTACGCGCTCTTAGTAGGTAGTAAATTTAGTAAAATTCTATAGGTAAGGCCTGTGCGCTTGTTTAGCTAATTAGAGGCTAGAATAGATCCTAGGTATAATTTAGCGCACCTAGTATCTATTAGCTTAGCGTTTTTTACATAAGTTATAATATTAAGCGTACTTATACTATCTACAACACTAATAATATTATTAAGAAAATTGCATAGCTATTTTTAAATGCTAACTTGCCTTATAAGGTTTAATACTGTAACTTCTTATACTTCCTATCTAAGTAAGGTAGTTATAATATAGTTTAGCTGTCCTTGTACTATCTCTTTAAGTTCTAGATTAGGAAAAGCGTTAATAAACTTTACAGCCTTCTTCTTTCTTCTTTACTATAAGTGCTTTAGATCTACTAACATATTTTTGTCTTAATAAGCTAATTAAGGTAGTTTATAACTAAAAATAGTATATTATAAAGCTAGCTTACAAAAAGTATATTACTTTATATTTCTTATTGCAAATACTGTATATTTATAGGCTGTAAATTAGGGATAAGAGAGTTACTTTATATTATTTAATTGCTTTCTTATATACTTAAATCCTTGCTTAGCCTTCTTTACTTCTTTACTCCTTCCTCCTAGACACGATTAATATCCTAGTAAAAGGCAAGGCCTCTGCTTTTTAAGCGCGTAGTAGTATTTAACTTAGAAATACTATATAAAGCGTTTTCTTTACCTCTTAGTATAATATTAGCTACATTTATATTATTAAGCTTCTTAACGTATTCCTTAGTAGAAAGAGTGTATAGTTATTTCTAGAATTACTAGAACTGCTAAAGGATATTACTATAGTAACCTTAGCTTGTTAAACTAGTTACTACATTTGTAGAATTAGAGTTTTTCCCTTTATACCTTAAACCTAGTTAAGAGTCTCCTCTAGTAAACTTCTCTAGTAGCATTCTAGAGGCTAGTTAATTAAGCACGTTATTAATAACGTTATAAAACTCTTAGATTTTCGCCTTTAACTACAGCAAGACTTAGTTTAATAATAATTACTTTAGGATTTTCTCTAAACGCTTATATAATAGACGAAAGTAGTACGTTCCTTTCTTGCTAGAAATATTCTAGTTAAAACTAACCTATTTTATCTGCTTTAGGGCGTAGTATTATTTCCACTCCTTAAGTATGTGTCCTACTATATTATATATATAGTAGAGAGGGTATGTCTCTATATTACTTATATATACTGTACCTATCTTATTAGATAACCTCTTTAAGGCCTTAGTAATAAAAAAACTATTATTTTTTTTTACTAGGGAATTCTGTATTAGTTGCCCTTGTAATAAAGTACGTATAGTTAGAGAGTTTCTTTAAGAGTTTCTTAGTTGTAAAATAAGCTATAAGCATATTAATAGTTAATAGTCTAAGCTTTAGGTTGCCTAAAAACTTAATAAGGTCCTTAACCTCTAAGTTAATATCTACTAGTGTACTTATCTTCTTATTTGCTTTGCTAATCTTAATCCTTGCTTCCTTTACTTCCTCTAGGGTAAAGGTTACTTGCTAGTTAGACAGTATAATCTAGCGCATTTTAGTATTAGCGCCTCCTTACTCTAGCTAATAAATCTTATCTAGGCAAGTTATCTTCTTATAGTAAGATTTTAGAAAAGAATAAATCCTTTCTAGTTTATACATATCCTAATTATCTCCATTTAAAGTAGAAAGTATATAGTACATAACTACCTCTTTGTTAGTTTATAGTAAGCCTTAATGGCTTCAGCCTTTTGAGACAACCTTTTGATGTGACCACACATTTTGTAGACACCTTTTTAGTAAAAAAAAAAGATTTATTGCTAATAACAGGTATTAGGGCTCATGCCCCCTTATTTAGCATTGCTGGCACGCAATTAGTGTGTCGCATGTTTAGACAGAAACAAAGAAAAGCAAGACAAAGACACAAATCGCCTCCTAACTTAACACGCCCTATTTTACCTATTCTTGTTACTTTACTGCTAGGCGCTCCTAAATAAAGTAAAGTAGTAATACTATTATCGCCTTGCTTGCTAACCTATAGACGCGATAATAGAAAGCCTACTCCTCCTTTCCCGCCTCTTTCTTCTTTATTGCTAATTTAACGTCTTATAATAGCTGTTCAAGCTAAGTTCTAGTCTCTATACTTAGCCCTTGTACAACAAATAGGAAGAGAAGGATGCTAAAGTAATAAATCTTAAGTACTGCGCTAGTATTAGCAAATACTCTAGAGATTGTATATTCCTTGCACAACTAGCTAAATTAAGGCTCAACAATCTTTTTAGATATAGAGATATTGCAGATAAGAGACTTATTTAAGATTTTTATAAACTTAGAAGTCTAGCTAAGTAGTTAAGTTTTAAGATACTTAATAAATTTAGGTGTCTGTATAAGCAGTTTAAGTTAGACTAAATTAGATACTAAGTAGACAGTAGCAAAGGATGCTTTTTTAGAAGAGAGCCTAGAATAAGGAGATGCTCGCTGCAGAGGTTGCACGCTATTGTAGTGTATTATATGCAAATTGTTTGTATACAGTGCTGTTTAAAAGGTAAGAAGCAGTAGGTAAGAAGTAGCAGCTTTATAAAGTATTATAGGCTCCTGCTACAGTACGTACGTGTCCTTTCCCTCCTCTATTGCATTATGTTACAATCCTATTATAATCCTACTGTAATCCTGTTGTTAGCTATAGGCTAGCAATCGCCGTTGGACACGTTTCAACTAGTGTCGTTTTTTAGTACCTTAGCAAATTTTTTAACCCTAATTATTGCTTAGTAGTCTAAGCTTTCCTCCTAGAACTCATCCACCCACCGTTCGAATCTCGTTAACTACACACAATCTTTTTTTTGACTTTTGCAATTAATTAGCAGAGGGTAGCTGCTTTTCACTTTTTTAGAACCCTATTTTGACTACAACAACAACCACCACCTTTGACACCTTAAAAAAAAATAGTAAGCCTTAAAAGAAAAAAAAACTTTCCTCTTCTTAATGGATTTGCCTGTTCTTAATATATATATTAGTAACAGAAGTAAAGTACGTATAGTACTTTACTAGACTAAGCTAGTTTTGTACGTATTTATAGATATAAGCTTAAAAGTATAATTATTTGCCTATCTTAATAGCTATATCTTTATCCTTCTACTGTTCCTTTATATATGTCTACAACCTAGACTGATTCTTCTTAATATATTTAGGTAAGCGCTTTAGAATATAAGAGAGAGATTAATTCTTATTAAAAAAGTAGTCTAGTAGAATAGAGACCTTTATAGCATTACAGATACCTCTATTATTAGCTTATTAGTTAAAGTCCTCTAGGAATTCTATAATATCTTTCTTAGTAAAAACTAATGTACTATGTTTTAGTTAAATTATAGTTAACACTAAGTTATACGTAAGTGTAGCTATAGTGTTAATAACAGAGCTTAATAGAGTTAATAGTAGATTAGGGCTAGTAGTAGTAGGTCTAGATAGAGGGAGCGTTGCGCCTTCCTGCCCTTAACCTGTCTTTTAATCCCTTTTTAACATCTAGAGTATAGTAAGACTTATATAAGTTTTTTATATAAATAGTTAATGAGTGTTAGTAAAGAAATAAATAGAGTATAGTCTCTAGAAGAAAGAATATCTTTCTTTAAGTCTTTGTAGTGTGTGTTTTCTTAGATGTAAGTATATTAATCTTTGCCTTTTAGGTACCTCTTATTTTACTAAGTAGGCTTAGATTTATACTTAAAGCTAGTACTTATATGTAAGCTTTTAGTGCTATCTCTATTTTACTAAATAACACCTCTACTTAGCATTTCTTTATATATATATTACTATCTCTATTTTACTAGATAGGTTGCTACCTTCAATTCGCTAGGTAGACTTTAAATTAGCGTTTAGAATATATATAAGACTGCCTCTATTTTACTAGATAGTTTGCTGCCTCTATTTTGCTAAATAGACTTTAAATTAGCATTTAATAACGTATTCTGTTTTTTTATTAGTAGATTTTGCTTTTCCTTATTGTTGTTATTAGTACTAACTTAGGTAACATTGTCCTTAACATAGTTTATAATAGGGGATAGTGCTAACCTCCTAAAAGTAAGTCTAGTAATAATTCTAAGAATTTTATGCTTGTGTAAGATTGTTATATTATTCTTGCAATAATTATGCACTAGTTCCTTTATATACTAAGTAGTAGAGTATGTCCCTATAGGCTTTGCTATTTGTACGGGTGTTAGAGTGTATAAAGACATACTACTACAAGGGTATAAGATTACTAGTAGTTAGGTTATGCAAGAACAAGAGTAGTAAGATAAAGATCTTATTATAGGTTGTATCTAGAAGAGAAGTACAGGAGTTGAGTTGTGAGGTAGAGGATCAATGATCTCGCTCGTTTCGATCCCCGAAACGAGCTATATACCTTTAGATCAGGTGGTTAAGCACTAACCTAGTGAGCAGCAGGGTATCACCCTGTGCACCGGCACACTATTATCTTAAGCAACTTTAGCTTATTAATAAAAAATTAAATAACTTTAAATGCTTAGTTAGCTGTTGATTATATTAGCTTCTTTGTACTAAAAGCATACTACATTAGCTCTAAATAGCAACTATAAGAAAAGCTACTGAATTTCTTGCTACTATAAAGTTAGCATACAGAAGCTTCTATAGCGTTAGACGTCTTCTAAGTACTTGCTAAAACACAAACTAAGCATTGCCTCCTAGCTATTACTTGCAATAATGCTAGCAACAATACTACTTTAACAAAAGTTTTCTATATAAGCTTATAAAAAAATTACATTTAATAGTTTTTATTAAAAAAACTTAATTCTATACTTTATACATATTCTTAACTTTATTGTCTAAAATATAATTTAGAATCTTTAGCTTGCAATTTTTTTTTTAGCATAGATGTTAATCAGCTTTTAAAAAGACATTATATTTAAGATATTAGTACCTAGATCTCTGTCCTAAACTCGCTTTGCAAGTTTAGCTAGTATTTATTATATAACGTTATTACATACTAAGCAGAATTTAGCTCTAAGCTACCTATATTGCTATTAACGTATCTTTTTAACGATTTAAACGCTTTACTACTATACAATACTACTTACTAGAAAAAAACTATTTTACAGTTATTTGTAATATTAAAACTTAGTAAAACTTAATATAAAACATATATAAGCGCGTAACTATAATTGAGTAATATATTAATAAATAGTAACAACAGAAGGTTGTACTAAAGCTATAAACTAGTTAAGCTACTGTCTTTAGTAATTCTTGTACTACATAGATAGACTTCTGCAATGTTAAGAAGCTTTAACTGTTTTATGCAAAGTAGCACTACTTTAATTTTATTACTAAGCTGCTTGCAAAGTTTGAAGACGCTACTAACTTTTTAAGATAGAATAATAAGCTTTAAATATAGTTTATTTAGCTTATATACAACAAACTGTTAAACTTTGGTAATTAAATAACTGTTAAGCTAGACAAAGAACTTAAAAACTAAAAGTTAGTAAAGTAGCTAGAAATAGTACAGAATACAGCTCTCTGCAGTAAAGCAAAACTTAGCAAGGACTATACTAGAATAAATAATAAATATAAGTTTTTACTTAACTGAATAACAGGTTTTAATTTAACTGTAAAGCTTACGATTTATCAAGTACTGTTTATCACATATAATTATTATAGTATAAACTAATTAAGCGTATAAAAAGATAGCTAGAACGTATAAGACAAGCATTTGTATTGCTAAAAGTTCCTTAACTACTTATATTAGTATAACAACAAGAATAAAGCAAAAGCTACTTTGGGATTAGCAGTTTTTGCAAAACAATTAGTGTCGCAACGTGTATATGTATCCTCTAGCCGGAGTGCGATTTATCGATCGGTTGATATTTTGCCTCTGACAATTATTAACTAATAGATTGTTTTAAAAGCCTGCTTCTGCAACTTTATTACAAGCAGCTAGTTTTACATTGCTAGACAATAGCAACATTTAAGAAGCTAACAAGAACAGCAGCCCTACTTATATAAAAAGAGAGGAATATCTTAGTGTTTTTTATATTAAGCAAACAGCCTCTTACAATATTTGAGAGTAGTAGCAGTAAAATAAACATACTTACTCTTACTTGTCTTAAGTTGCAAATGATATACTAGCAATTTTTATTGCAGATTTTAGCGTTAAGTAGGTTTTTAATGTTGCAAAAGATATAATTAGTAATAAAAGATATTAACTTACTGCTTAAACTATACAACAAGTTATAGTTTATAAAAACTTAAATTCTTAAAAAGAGCAAGAGAAGACTTTAAATGTTATAGTTAGAGCAGATAGTATCTCTTGTAACTAGATTAAAGATTTGGTTAAGCTTCTAGTTCCTTTTAAAGATATGTTTATAACAGACAACAACAAGGACAACAAGGATAATAAAAAAATAAAGGTGTTAAAAGAACCAGTTAACAAAGCATCTTTATTATAGACATAAAAGCGTTAAATAACTATAGCTTCTAAGCTTTACAAACACCTTAGACGAAAGTATCATTATCTAGTTTGTCTTAATTTAAATAAGTATGTAATGTAATAAAAAACTTTAATAATATAATATTTATTATACTTGTTCCTGTAAAACTGTAAAAACACTAACTCTATATCTAAAACCCGCAATAATAGAAATTGTAAAAATATTAATTATATATCTAATCTCTGCAATAATAGAGCAACTTAACGCTTAAAATAAAACAAAGCTATGCGAAAAAAAAAATTGCAACACTACCCTAGACTTACTATATATATAAGGGGTGGCTTTAGGTAATAGTACTTGCTTTACACTACAGAAGATAGTAAGAGATAGCTTAGAACAATAACGTGTATATATTTTAAGCAATAATACCTGCAGGAATCTTCTGCAGGTAGAAGCAGCTTATAAGCAGAATTACAAGTATGCACGCTAGCAATAAGCAAGACTTAGCAGATCTAGTTAATACACAACTATCTGTAACAGAGCCTCCCCCTTTAGGCTAGTGTTCTAACAGCCTTTAGTTAAAACTCTATACTATATATATATAGTGGAATAGTAAGGAGCGCGTCCTACACGCAGCTTAGGTGCGCCTAAAACGCATATTACCTATACATTCAACGCGTTGCAAGCAATAGTGTATCTAAAGTTTAAATTTCTATAGTATTGTTATAGTAACTTTTAATATTTGTTGTTTGTTTGTTAAAAGCTATTAAAGTAAAAGTAAAAGTATGCAATTATTGTAAATAGTTTATACAAGGTAATATTTGCTGTAGTAATAATAGATTTTTTAGTATATCTTTCTTCTTGTTACGACCCAAAGTCTAGAGTGGGGCACCGCCACCTTAAGTACCAACAACCGATATCACGGACTTAGGGATCAGGTAATAAGAGATTACGTGACTAGTCCTACAGTCCTAGAAGTCCTAAAGCAACTTTAAGATATTTAGGACTCTAACACAACATAAGATCTCTAGGACTTCTTATGTATATAGTACTAGGCACTAAACCCTTATAGCTTAGTGTGTTTAACTTTTAAGAGTTTTACTTAGTAATTAATCTAAGGATTAAGACTTAATTCTTAACCCTTGTACTATTACATTAATCTTCTAATTATGCTAGTACACCCTGTGTCTCTAGTACTCGTTTATTCTCCTAAGAACTAACCTAGATTATCTTTAGATAATCTTTACACTTTAAACACCCTTAAAGATAAGCAATACTGCTATAGACACACCCGCCGATTCCCACACTAGAGGAACTACAAGCCGCGCCAACAAGCCTAAGACTTATTATAGTAATTATAGCAAGCTTAATGCTTAGTTCCTCTAAGTTGACAGATACTTCTACATTAAAGGAGACAGAATTAACAATAATAATAAGGTAGTCTTAGCCTCTACGTATCTTTAAAGAGATGCGGAGAAGTAGGCTAACTTAATCTTTTATTGCTATATAGATAGTTCTATTATAGACTCTAACAACACTGCCTTAGTTAAAGACTAGGATGCCTTTAAGGCTAATATAAAAGAAGTTTTCTTACTTTTTAAATAATCTGTAGTTGTAGAACAGAAAATTTAGAGACTACAACAAACTAAGTTTACTACTAACTACATAACTAAATTCTATTAGTACAAGATAGTTATTAAATAGAACAACAACGCTTTAATGTAGATGTACTAATAAGGTTTTAAACCTACTATACAACAGAAACTTATAAGAAGTAGATCTAGCCTTTATATGCTTAATAAACTTATAGCTAAAGCTATTAGAGTAGATAATAAACTTTATAAGCTTATGTTAGAAAAACAATTATTTGCGCAAGGGAATCGCGTACTTAGGAACATAGACGCTTAACTACGTTAAACATCTTAACGCCTATACCCTAACTAAGGACGTTAGTAAAACTATGTACCTAAGATCTTAGGACATTACACTATTAATAGCTACAAGCTAATACACCTAAATAACATTAACAAGGGACTAGGAAGAAAGAAGTTTACGTATAACAAGGGTAACAGGAAAGTTACTTATTATAAATATAGCAAGAAAAGTTATATAAAACAACACTACTAAAGCAAAGGCAAGGTAACTTAACAACTAAATTTTATTTACTATACAGAACTTAACAATAATATAGACAACAAATAGAACGTTATTACATAACCTACTATTACAGTTTAAGAACAGGACTAGGTAAGTATTAATAGTTTGGATAACATTATTATAATTACGCTAGAGGAAACCTTAGACAACAACATTTCTAAGATAGTGCTAGATAAAGATATAGAAGCAACCCTAGTAGACTAAACTAAATACAGCAAGATAGCTAAGTTTTATGAAAGCTATTAACTAGCTATACTAATTACATAGGAAGAACTAGTGGCGTACAACAAGAAAACAGTTCTACTAGCTATATAGAAACTCTTTACCTACACTATAAAAGACAGACATAATGTTAGTATATAAGTACTATTACTTACAGAAACTAGATGCTTAATAAATTTAGTAAAGAAGATTAACGCTCTGCTAAAGCAGCTTAAATAACTTAAAGAGATTTTTAAAGAACTTTATAAAGAAATATTCCTAAACTATAGCTAGTATGCTGATTTACTAGAGGAACTGCAGAAGAAAGGGCTCACTCTAGTAGTAACTATTAACAAGACTATACATAACAATTTAGTATAAAAATAGACTAAAAAAGCTAAGGCTTCTTAGAATAAACTAGCGCACTAGCTCTTAGACAAAGAGAAGAAGAAAATTTACAACAAACTCTAAGCAATACGCTAGCAGCGTAAGGCTTAAGATAACAGCTATACTAAAAATATGTACTATTAAACAGACTTGCGTAATCTAGAACATGCAAAGTATTTATAGACTGCATGTGTACATAACAACTGTACAATCTACTATTTTAACAAATAAGAATTAAAATAGTTTTCTAAGAAAGTAAAGAGAATGCCTAAATGCAAATACTAATAGTATAATTGTTTAAATAACAAATGCGCAGTACATATATAAAACAAGAGACATAGCCTATACTTTTACAGACATAATAATCTAGAAAAGACCCTGCAAATGCACATAACGTAGTAAAAGGATTACAAGAACAGAACTAGTGCATAAGAGTATAACTAGCCCTTATAGTACACGTGCCTTAACATTAAATACAACTAACACATTATTGCAAAGAGGTTCTATAGATTTAGTATACAGTTTTTTTTTACAAACACTTTAGATACTTAGAACTACTAGAGAGATTAACATAATAAATCCCCTAAGCCTCCTTAAGCTTACAGTAAAGCTTAGCGAATACTAAATACAGGCACTAGTAGATTCTAGCGCACATGCCAACTTTGTTTTTGCTTAAACAATGTTAGTAGCAAGCCTACAAGCATTAAAGAAACAAAAACCCTACCTACTACACGTAGCTAATAGTTAGCCTATGCTAGGCAAGACAATAATTACTTATAAGGTTACTAGTTTTTTTTTACTTTTGCGACTGATTAGTAGAGGGTAGCTGCTTTTCACTTTTTTGGAAACCCCATATTGACTACAACAACAACCACCACCTTTGACACCTTAAAAAACAAATAAGGTTACTAGAGTAACGCTCTACATCTAGGAACACTAGGAAGAGATAGACCTAGACGTTTTTAAACTAGCTACCTACAATATTATATTAGGACTTTCTTAGTTACAAGAACACAACCTGCAGATTAACTAGAAGTTAAAGAAGGTCTTATTTAAGTGCTGTAGATTAGACGCAGCTATAAGCTAGCCTATATATTTAATAACTAAAATAGTAAACAAGAGGAAGATTAACAATATTACTAAGAAACAGTAAACCTTAACTAAGAATAGCCTTAAGACAAAAGAGTTTAACTTAATAGATACTAGAAGGGCTCTTCTAAATTACAAAGTTAAAGTTTTAAAGAAATGTGTAACTTTAGATATCTTAAAAAAGTATAAAGAATTTTAGTACCTTTTTATAGAAGTAGTAGATAGTAAAGCCTTACTAAGACACTAACTCTAGAATTATAAAATTATCCTAGAAGAAGGGAAGACTCTACTCTTTAGACTAATTTATTATCTATTAAAAATAAAACCTAAGATACTAAGAGAAAAGCGAGACAAGGATTTAGCAAAAAGCTATATAAGACTTTTAACATTACTAGTAGGATTCTCTATACTCTTTATACTAAAGAAGAATAAGCTACTAAGGATGTACGTTAATTATTAAAAGTTAAACAACATTATAGTAAAGAATTATTACCTGCTACTAAACATTATAAAACTTAGAAATTATTCATCTTTTGCTAAGGTCTTTATAGCACTAGACCTTTAAGATAAATACTACTTTATTAGAATTAAAAAAAGTAAAGAATAAAAGACAGCGTTCTAAACAAGATACAGACACTTTAAATACATTTTTATACTATTTAAGTTAATAAATGCTCTAGCAATATTTTAAGAACTTATTAATAATATGTTAAAAGTATACTTAAACATCCTTATTATTATATACTTAGATAACATTTTTATTTACTTTAAAAATTTAAAGAATTATGTTAAACATCTCTATACAGTACTAAGGTGCCTAGACTAGTTTAACCTACAACTAAAACTTAAGAAATGTAAGTTTTATAAGAACAAAGTGGTCTTTCTAAAATATATTATAAAGGTATAAGGAGTATAAATAAGTAAAGAAAAGATATAAGTAATTGAAAAATAGCTACAACTAAAAATAGTTAAGAAAATATAATTTTTCCTAAAATTTCAAAACTTTAACTAATAGTTTATTAAGAATTACTCTAAAATTGCTATTTTATTAACAAGACTTACAAGGAAAAAAGTACTCTTTAAGTAAAGTAAAAAAGCAGAGAACGCCTTTAAAACACTTAAGAATATAAGCATAGAACTACTATACTTTTGTATATTCTAAGCAGGACAGCTACTACAATTTAAGATAGATACATTAGACCTTGCACTTAGAGAATGCGCTAGCTAACTACACAAAGGTAAATAGCACCTAATTACCTACTATTCTTACAAGTTTTTAAGACTAAAAACAAATACAATGTACATAATAAAGAGCTGTTAGCTATTATTAATTATTTAACACATTAAAAAGTATACGCTAAAAGCTACTTAAAACTTATAATATGTACAAATTACAAGAACTTGGTTAATTTTACAACTACTACGAAACTTAACTAATACTAAGTTTAATAGTTAAAGGAACTAGGACAGCACAAGTTTAAGATTGTGTATATACTAGAAAAGGATAATAGAAGAGCAGACGCTCTTGGCTGTAGACATAATATTATAGGAACTAAAGAGATAACTAACTCTACAATACTACAGGTTAATAACAACAGATTATTAAGACTAGCATAGACACTTAATTTACTTATACGCATTATACACAATGTACTAGAGAAATTGCAGGAAGCAATTATTAGATAACACTACAATAACCTAGTATATAGTTACTTAAGTATTATAAGAACAATAGAGCTTATTAAAAGAAATTATAAGTTTCTAGGAATAAAAGATAAGGTTACTACCTTTATTACCTAATATGTAGACTGTTAGAGAACAAGCACAGCACTAATGCACCTTATAAAGAAATGTAAGCAATAGAACTACTTAACGTACTGTAGTTAAACATCTTTATAAACTTTGTTACAGAATTACTAGTCTTAAAAGACCTTGTTACAAAGGTATCTTATATTGCAATTCTTATAGTAGTTAATTAATTTATAAAATAAGCTAAGTATATAGCCTTTTAAAAAATATTTACAGTAGTACTGCTTACACACATTATTAATAACTAAGTTATAAGACATTACAGTATACTAAAGTTAATTATTAGTAATAAAGACAAGCTCTTTACTTTAAATTTTTAGACAATACTACTTGCTGTAATTAGAACTAAGAGAAAACTATTAACAGCTTATTACCCGCAGACAGACGAACAAACTAAATAAATAAATTACACAATAAAAGTATACTTTAGAATATATGTTAACTAACAATAGAATAATTAGATATTATTACTACTTATAGCACAAATAGCATATAACAACAAGCTTTTAAAGTTTACAAGACAGACTTTATTTTATGCAAATTACAGAAGACACTTAAATTCTTTTATACAAACACTTTTAAGTTTAAATATAGAAGTAGCTATTGCAACAGCTAATACGCTAAAGTTAGTACATAAGTTACCTAAGAAAACACTTAAAAATGCCTAATGCTAAAGCGTTTTATATGTTAAATAGAAACAAAAAACAGGACCTTAGCTAAAGAAAGGGGATAAAGTATACTTACTTACAAAGAATCTCTACACTAAACAACCTAGCAAAGAGCTTGACAACGTTAAAGTTAGACTGTTTTTAATTCTAGACTAGAAGGGACTAGTTATGTATACACTCGACCTTCTACTTAATGCAAAGATCTACCTAAGATTCTATATTAATCTATTAGAACTAGCAAATTTAAAGACACTACTCTAAAAAACCTTCTATTATAAAATAGAAATAAAAAACAAATTTAAGATTAAAAAGATTCTAATACATTAAACGCAAGACAATAGCAAAAAATACTTAGTTAAATAGTTAAGCTACTTAAACAGCAACAATACATAGGAACTAGACACAAATCTAACTAACTACTAACAATATTACAAAAATACAACAAACATACTAAGAATTAAACTAAAAACGTTAGCACACACACTAGCTAAAAAACATAGCCTACTCTAGCCTTACAACTACACTATTGTGTTGCAATACTAGAACAGTAAAAACAAAATAGACAACGTACCTTATAAACTGCTGCTAGCTTCTAGCACAGTATTATTAACACCCTAGAACAGAGACTAATCTACAACAGCAGCACCTAATGCAGCCTTAAGATTTGCTAAAAAACTACAAATTTAGTTCTTTATAAGCCTTAAAAGCTTCTAATTCTTTAACAGAACTGATTCCTTTATTAAACAACTTCTACTCCTTTAATGTAGAAGTTTCTTTTATTTTTAAAGCCTTGCTAGCTTCTTACGCGCTAGACGCGCACGCAATAAAGCTGCCTTAGCAATATCTTTTTCTACACGTAAACGCGCTTCTTCTTTATCTTTTATTTTTTCTAGACAACTTATCTCCCTATTAATACAGGAATAGTTAGGCAACAGAACTGCCTTTAGCTTACAAGACTAAACACTAAAATAGATACAATTTCTACACTTTTTATAGAGAAAGGATAGCTTGTAAGGCAACTGTTGCTTTGCGTAGTAAGTACAAGCAACTATTGCAAAAATACTTACAGCTTTTATGTAATTAGCTTAACAATAACAGAACTTAGCAGAACGAGATAATAATAAACAGCTTATCAAGACATTAAGCTCAGAGAGGGGAAATAGTGTTACAACTTAAAGTCTAGAGTAAGGCACCGCCACCTTAAGTACTAACAACTAATAGCACGGACTTAGGGATTAAGTAATAAGAGATTACGTAACTAGTCTTATAGTCCTAGAAGTCCTAAAGCAACTTTAGGATGTTTAGGACTCTAACACAACATAAGATCTCTAGGACTTCTTATGTATATAGTACTAGGCACTAAACCCTTATAGCTTAGTGTGTTCAACTTCTAAGAGTTTTACTTAGTAATTAATCTAAGAATTAAGACTTAATTCTTAACCCTTATACTATTACATTGATCTTCTAATTGTGCTAGTACACCCCGTGTCCCTAGTACTCGTTCATTCTCCCGAGAACCAACCTAGATTATCCTCGGACGATCTTCACACTTCTAATCTCTATCTTGCTCTGTACTACTATCGCGCGTCTAACACGCATTTAGCAAGCACTTAGACATTAAGCTCTAATTTTTACTATAGTTTACTACTCTAATTCTAAGTATATTAAGAAGTTGCACTTCTAGAGCGCCTAACTATACACGTTTAGCGCGCTAGAAAAAGCTACTAATCTTGTTGCCTTGCATGCAACTTGCTTACGCTGCGCATAAAATATTACTAAATAAAAAAAGATTTGTAAAAAGACGAAGCATTGTTGTTATAACTACTGTACTAAAAGTAACTATAGTAGCTTTAACAAAGTAAGTCTTCTGCTTTATTAACTACGCTTTAACTAATTTAAATTAGTGCCTGCAGTACTTAATAAGCAATTAAATTGCTTTTACTAACTTTGTAGTTACTATAATAAAGTAGTTACTAATACTGCTGTTTTTTAAACTAATGCTGTAGTTATTACTACAAGCGTTAAGCTTATGTGTTGCTAGCGCTAATTTAACTTTAAGCTTGCTAACTGCTGTTGTGTTGCAGCTTATACAAGTACTTCTTTAAAAGTCTTTACTTGGCTACTAATAACTTTGCCCTACTTCTTAAGCTTAATTTTGGTAGAGTAGTGTTATATAGCAACTGCTTTTAAGCAGCTTATTAGCTATACAGCTAGAATAGCTAGTCCTTTTGTTAACAATAACAAGAATAATAAGAGCTTAGGCAACAAGAGTGTATCTTCTATTAGGTTTACCTAAGGCACAGGTAGCGCTTATAGCAACACTGTAAGAAATTTAAGTAACAGCAAGATAAAAGGTAATAAAAAGGTTAGTAATAATAAGTAGTAATTAGTAATTTTATACTTGTAATTTATTTTTTGTAAATACTAGGTCTTGCGCCTTACATGCACTATGATAATATTTAATATTTTTTTTGTATACTTATAATGTTATAAGCTTTGCTTATGTTTAAACTTCTTAATTAGTTTTTCTATATTCTTAAACTGTAATGCTAAGGTCTAGGTATTTTATAACTTATTGGAGCCCTTCTATCACAACTAATATTTTAGCCAGCTATTCTTAATCTGTTTTCTTAATATTCTTTTAACTTTCTAAATTTCTTCGCCCTTAGGGCTAATCTCTAGTACTTAAGTATTGTCTTCTTAGCTATTGCGCGACTTTTACTGTTCTAGTAAGGATACATAGAAGATATTGTAAATACAATAATATAGTAGTAATTGTAGTTAGTAAGCCTGCGCTCTAAATGCTCTTTGTACTAAGAATAGCTTTATAACTTGCCAGAAAGCTTCTTACTAGTTTAGTAAGCTAGGTTAATGTTCTTTATACTAAGGCACACTAAGTCTTTTTTGTAGAAAATCTTTAGTTAATATTTTTTAATTGTAATAGCAGTGTTAATATTGTTGTACTACTAATAAGTGCTTTTTTGCTGTTGTATACGCGCTGTACATGCGCTGTACTCTGTTTACAGCGTCTAGTACTTCCCTTTCTAGCCTACTGTTCTTAGAAGGCAAGGTAAGCAGTAAGTGCTCACTATATACTATATAAAAGGGTATTGTTTTTATTAACTTATAAATAGAGTTGTTGTATGTAAATTAAGCTAATAGTAGAAGTAAAACTTAACTGTTTTGTTGTTTTTATACAAAGATTCTAAGATATTGTTTTATTATTTAATTTTAGCGTTTAGTTTACCGATCTGATTACAGATAGAAAGCTATGCTTAACCTGCGCTTTACTTATAGTTAGTAGTATATTTTTGTCTAAAATGCTCAAGTAAAGATTAAGCTGCAATTTAACACAATGCCCTTTTAAATTTTATATTTCAAGATAATGTGCTTAAAGTAGAATTCTGCGAACTGCTTTGCGTCCTACGTCTTTAATGCTAGTATATAAAATGCTATCTTTAAAAGCAGTTAACAATTACAAAAATTGTATTAAACATGCAACCTAAACAGTTTTTACTAGTAGTAGCTTAGTTACAAAATAAAAGCTTACTTTTAAAAAAAATTAAAAACTAGTAGTAATAACAGCTTACTGTATTTACTGTGCTTAGGCGCTTTGCTTCTTTAGTATACTACATAGGTTTTTATATAATTTTAAACATTATAGCTTAGCTTTAGCTAGTAATATAGCCCGCTAATAAGCTTATACATTCTACGTGCGCTACAATAACCTGCTATACACGTATTGTAGTTTTGTAACAGAATTTCCTGCTTAATAGCTTATTTTAATAAAACATAAATTCTGCTTTTATATTTTAAAACTTTTTTATTATTAACGTGCTATACTTGTGCGCTGCTGCTGTTTTAAGTGCATGTTACTTGCTTAGAGTCTGTAACCTGCTACTAAGCAAAAGTATTTTTTTGCTATAGCTAGTGCAGTTTATTTATTAAAGCTTCTAACTCTACTGTTACAGGTTTGCTACTAACTAATACTCTAGCTAGTAAGTATAGTATGCATAGTGTGCACTTCATAGCACTAGTAGTATAAATACTTTTTATTCTGTAAATGCTAGCTATATGCGTATTAAATGCGCTTTTCTAGCTATGCTAAGTTGTAAATTTTTTTATTTTACTATGCTCTACTCTTGCTAGAAGTTTATTCGACAAAGTAGGTAATAGTTAAGTTAGTAACAGGTTTTTTTATTTATAATTTGCTTCTTTTAATAGTCTGTCTGTAGGGTTTATATGCTTTAAGTAGTACTTAACTTTAATGTTAAAAGCTCTTGAATACAGAGCCTAGCGTACTTAGCGCTAGTTTAGCTTCTGTGCTACATGTATAGAGCGCAGGTTGTTATAATTAGTTAACACTTAAATAGTATGCTAAGTACTTTTTAAGTAGTGTCGCTATTTCTTAAAGCTTTATATAATAGCTAAGAGTTTTAATTTGTATACTTTATAGTTTAATTTAGCGTTTTGCAACTTCTATAAAGGGAATACAACAAGATACTATTTTTTGTCTTTGAATAGTTAAGACAATATACTTAAAATAGCAAAAGTAAAGGCGTTTATTTTAATACAAATTACACGTGTATTATTAAAGTAGTATAGAATAAGTATATATATAAAGCGTTGCTTTGGCCTTGTAAAGGCAGCATGTGTGTTCTTGTTCTAATAAAATACCTGCTTTCTTTTTAAGAAATCTGTAAGAGAGGCTGTTTCTACAGCATAGTTTTTAATAAAACGCTAGTAGCAATTTGCAAATCCTAGAAAATACTGTAGCTGCTTAATATTAGTTAGTGTAGGCTATTACTTAATAGTAGCAACGCGCGCAAAGTCTACGCAGATGCTGCTCCTAGTAACTATAAATTTAAGGAAATACACTTTGCTAAAAGTAAATATACATTTCTTAAAATTTATATATAGCTCTGCTTTTTGCAATAAGTTAAAAACAACGTGTACAGCACGCTAGTGCAGCGTAATATTATTATTATAGGTATTAATAAGAGTATTATCTAAGTAAACTATATATATAAAATCTAAGTGCCATTTCAAAGCCTTATTAATATAGGCTTTAAAACTTGCTAGGGCGTTTATAAGCCTAGAAAGCATAACAAAATACTTAAATATTTATATTATGTTTTAAAAGCAGTCTTCTACTTATCCTCTGCCTTTATCCTTAGATAATAGTAAGTGTCTTTTAAATCTAATGTAGTGTAGTAACATGCGCTTAAGAGGCAGTCTAGTATCTTTCTAATTAAAGAAAGCAGGCAACAATTTTTGATTGTATCAGCATTAAGGCCCCTGTAATCTATTTATAGGCGTAAGGTTTTATTCTTCTTTAGTATAAATAATATAAAAGCGCTAGCAGGGCTAGTGCTGTAGTAAATCTGTTTTTTCCTTAGGCTCTCCTTAATGTATTTATAGAGTACCCAAAGCTTACAAGAAGAAAGAGTATAAAAAAGCTTATAAAGAAGCTTTTTACTTTGATAAATAAAAATTATATAATTCAAACTTTTAAGTTGTAGGAAAGTCTCTGCAGCATTGTTATTAAAAATATTAGCGTAGTCCTATAATACGTTAGGAATGCGCAGTATATGCGCTGGAGATATATTTAATACATGTGCCTTAGGCTTAATACTTGCGCTATGAAATTAAAGCACTTTTAGAAAGTAAGTTTTCAAGTCTGTAAGTTTTGCGCTATTTAGAAATACTTTAGTAGCTACTAAGTTCATGTTTGCTTTTATATATCTCTAGCGCTACATCTGTTGTTTACAGTTAATGCAGATGCTTTTCTAGCTTAAAAAGAAGTTATTAAGTAGCAGTAGTGCGCTCTTTTTATTTAACTCTATACGCAGTAACTCTTGCAGTGCGCTTTATGCTGTTATTATTTATAAGACGCAGCTAAAGCTTATATACTATATAAGTATTCTGCCTTCAAAGTTTAATACAACTAAGGCAGAAAATTTCTGCATTTTGTATAAGTTTTAGGTTTATTTTTATAGCTGTTTTTTAACTAATAAGACTACCATTTGTTTACAAATTTAAAATAACCTAATGTTTCTATTCTATGTTAGTTGCTAAACGTGCATAACAAAATGTGCTTTATTTTTAGTAATATATTTACTAGCACGTGCTTTACTAATCTGAAGTTTACAGTAAGGCTTAACTTTTTTGTTTAATCTATATTAACTAGGACCTTGTTAAGATTGCCGCTTTAACACTTATTTACGTAGTGCTCTTTGTTTTATTATTTAAAGCAAGTAACATAGTTATTGTTTTTATACTTCTTTAGTGCATCTAATATAGTAGCAGTAAAAGAGTACTTTTTTTGGTAAAGAAGTTCTAGTTAAGCTAATTATACGCTATAGGTACCCTTTGCAGGTTTCTTTTAAGAGTTGATCTAAGTATAATAAAGTTTTTCTTAGTTGCTAAAATTTAGTAGTAATTAGTAATTGCGTGTTATAATTTAGGTCTTAGCTTTGCAAATAAGTGCTAGACTTTTTAAACATTAGTATATGTTATAAGTTAGTTTTTAAGGACATCTCAGTAGGTTATAAATAATTAAATAGTCTAATTCTTCTGCTGTATAGCTTGCGTGTGTGCAGTAGCTGCTTTAAGGCTGCAGTTAATAAAGTCTAAGAGCAGGTTAAGCAAGTATTGCTTAAAATAGTTTTACGTTAGTACTTTTTTTGGCTTTAAAAGAGCGCTTATAATAAGTATACTGAAGCTTTTAAAAGTCTGCTTTAAAATACTGCATTGTCAAAATTACTCTATTATTATCTTTTTTGAATTTTTGTAGTAATAGCTAAAATACTACTTTGTAAAAGCAAATAAACTTATAATATTCTTTAAGAGTTTTGCTTTAGTATTTAGCTAGATTTTTAAGTATTAATGTATGTTGCATATGCAGGTTTAGTGTTGCTTTAAGTACGTTCTACGCGCAGAGAGTTATAGTAAATGCTGTTTATATATTTAGAATTTTTTTTATTTAATCTTTTTTTGTTGTGTTACTTTTTTTAAAATTATGCAGTTATTATAAAAATTAAAGTTTAATGCGTTGCTTCTTAGCTGCTTTAATGCGCTTTTTAAGCGTTAAGGGTGCGTCTTAAGTATACTTTTTAGGCTTTTTAGGTATAGTATGCCTTAATAAAATTAGAAGAAGATTTAAGAGCTTTAATAAAGTAAAGCTTCAACTTTTTTATTGCTTTAAGTGTTAGATTGCGTTAAGAGAGCTATTTTAGACTATTAGCCTATAGAGAGAGGTATTATTCTATAAAGGATGGCTTTAGGCAATAGTACTTGCTTTATACTATAAAAGATAGTAAAAGATAGCTTAAAACAATAACGTGTATATATTTTAAGCAATAATACCTGCAAGAATTCTCTGCAGGTAAAAGCAGCTTATAAGCAGAATTACAAGTGTGCACGCTAGCAATAAGCGAGACTTGGCGGATCCAGTCAATACACAACCATCCGTGACATATAGCTAGTTCTACTTAACCACCCACGCTAGAGTAACCCTTACCTAACCCCTACCCAAGGACCGTGCATCAGCTACCCAACCCCTACCCAACCCTGGGGCCTCCCTACCCATCAACTAGCGTAAGTGTGGTTGCGGCACAGTAGCTGATGTTCCGGCTCTAGGTCGTAACAGTAACTTAGCTATTAAATACCTTTTACTTTGCAACTGCACTAGCAAAATTTTACAACATTTCTTATCTTAGTAGTAAGCCTTATATTACACAAGTTCCAACTTCTGTTATAAGTTAAAGTAGCGCTGCTTCTTTCTAGCAACTACATTTAGCAGCTGTTTCCCTTAGTGCTGCTGCAACAACGTTATTTAGTCAACATTAAATTTTTTTATAACTTTGTAGAATAAGAAATTATCTATTAGTTTCTGCAATTTAATATCTTTAATTGCCTCTTAAATTGAATTTATAGTAGTAGAGTTATGACGCGTTAAAGTTGGGACGTTCGCGAAGTGGGGATGCGCAGGTGGCTCGGATGCCGGAATGGCTCGGATGCTGCGCAATTATGGTAGTGCTGCGGCTCATCCTTCTTCTAGGGCAGACGAGCTTGCCATGGCCTCATGCCTCCATGGTGCAACCAGAACGTCGCGTACTCTTTGGACACTTCGGTATGACATCTGAGAGCACTCATTTCGCAAGACTCGCTGTTTTCGACGTAGACGAGAGTGTGCTAGAGGCCCGCGTAGCCGTGGTGCGCTCATGCACATGCCTGATGCCCTGTAAAAGCGGGGAAGGACGATCAAGATAGTTGGACAAAGTGGGGATCATGGCTGACGTCGTGCCGCTCGGACGAACTCTGGAAGCTCTGGAAGACTTGGAAACCCGATCTCCGTGCTGGTGAAGCAATGTCTTTATGGGAGGCGTACAACTCAGAGGCTTATGTCTCTGAGATCTGGAAATGGTCTAGTTGTTTGCTTGCCCAGAGTACATTCGAGGTGGACACCATTCAATGATCATCCCAAGGCGGACCCCCTGCATCTTGCCATCACAATTAACCCGCAGAAATCCAGAAGATTACTAGTAGAGTTGTGGAGGACGGTGCACATGACAACAGCTCGGCGCTTTACATCATCGTAGTTTAAGTTGAAGATGCCCCGCTAACCCGCATGCATAGGTACCTACATCTAACCTCTCGATCAAGGATGCAATACAACCTACAACATTACAGCTCGGCGGCCCTGAAGAAACATTATATTGTTTATAATTTCTCTCTATAGAGAAAAGAGATCACGTACGTTACTACAGTAGGAGCCATGAGGTGCCCACTTCTTCTTACCTTTTAACCAGACTCTCAGCGTTTGCACCCCCATGGCACCATAATATACATCTTATACTAAGCATTAGTATCTTCCCTGCTTGAATACCGGGTATAATGTACGAGCTGGGGCCGTGTGAAGCATTGTGGCCATTCGGAGCAGTTGAATCGGGCCTACATCCAGGTATATTTTCTTGCGCTAGGATCGTTCTTGTACATAAATAGCACTACGCATCTCCTCTCAACTGCTCTTAATCTCTCCCGATATCTTCCTGAAGCCTTTGCAATATGAGGTTCCTTGCACATATCATTGTATCTCTTCCCATATCTTCAGTTGCAGCCTTATGGCCGATACCTGTCTCACATAAACACGGCGATACTGTTCTTTTCATCCCGAAAGACGTACCATTCAATTGGTACGAATCTGGCGCAAGAAATGTAGGCCCAATCATAGATCTGATTCCCCTTCTATTCGCATCGATTTCTAACTGCAGCTCCGGTATTCAGGACAGCAGCGAGCTGAAACTACGCAAGAGCTTCACAGAACCAGTACGCAGCGAGATATCTGAGAATTCCACTGGAGAAGGTGTCACCAGCGGTGATATAGTCGAGTTCGCTATCGGTTCTACCTGGCAAACAATCTTTAAGAACAACTTCTATCCATGGAAGTTCCACCCTCGAAACTGGACTGAGCCGTCAAAAACAAATACAACATACATCACTCGCATCGATGTCAAGGTGCTTAAAGCCGACCAACCGAGCGTCGCTAAGCCACTTGCGGGAGAGGTCGACGAATCCTATAGTTTGACCTTGACAGAGCAGGGTGTTGCAAGCATCAGCGCGAATACCAGCATAGGGATAGCACGAGGCTTGACAACATTTACGCAACTTTTCTATGCCCACTCCAACCAGCAGGATGTATACACACTCTCGGCACCTGTAGAGATATTCGACAGTCCGAAGTTCCAACACCGCGGTATCAATCTCGACACTTCACGCAACTACTTCTCGCCAGCCGACGTCAAACGGCAAATTGACGCATGTGCCTACAATAAGATGAACCGGTTCCATCTCCACGTGACAGATAGTCAGTCATGGCCTTTGGAAATACCCGCTCTTCCCGAGTTATCTGCCAAAGGGGCATACCGTCCAGATCTAGTCTACACAACGAACGACTTCAAGGACATGCAACGCTATGCAGCGATTCAAGGCGTACAGATGATCACCGAAATCGACATGCCAGGTCACACTGCAAGCATACACCACAGTTTCCCAGAACTAATTGCTGCATTCGACAAACAACCCAAATGGGATACTTACGCCGCCCAGCCGCCGTCCGGCACACTGAAATTGAATTCCACTGCTGTCTACGATTTCCTAGATAAACTCTTCGATGACGTGCTACCAAGAGTGCTCCCGTACTCGGCTTACTTTCACACCGGTGGCGACGAAGTAAATCGGAACGCGTACTTATTCGACGACACGGTCGGCACCAACGATTCGGCTATCCTGCAACCGCTTATGCAGAAATTTGTTGATCGAAACCACGATCAGGTACGCGCCATGGGACTCACACCCGTCGTATGGGAAGAAATGCTGTTGGAATGGAACCTAACACTCGGCTCCGATGTAATCGTGCAGTCGTGGCAGAGCGACGAGGCAGTCGCACAGATAGCCGCAAAGGGGCACAAAGCTTTAGTTGGAAACTACAACTTCTGGGTAAGTGAAATTGCCTTTACATGTGAATTCCAGTCGGTTGCTTTCCCCTCCTTCTTCCTTCTCTCGTCGGTACCGATGATACGCGTGTACTGATAAACTGCGGACAGTATCTCGATTGCGGCAAAGGCCAATGGCTCAACTTTGACCCCTCAGTCAGTGCCCAATACTGGCCTTACCAAGACTACTGCTCCCCCTACCACAATTGGCGTCTAATCTACTCATACGACCCCTTGTCCGGCGTCCCCGCTGAAAACCAGCATCTCGTACTAGGCGGCGAAGCGCATATGTGGGCTGAGCAAACCGACCCTGTTAATGTTGATAGGATGATTTGGCCCCGTGCGGCTGCGGCTGCGGAGGTACTTTGGTCGGGCGCCAAGGATGCGTCAGGGCAGAATAGGAGTCAGATTGTTGCGGCGCCTAGGTTGAGTGAGATGAGGGAGAGGCTAGTGAGTAAGGGAATTGGGGCCGAGCCGATTCAGTTGCCGTACTGTACTATGGAAGGGACTGTTTGTCAATTGGGATATTCTGGGTAGAGTAAGAATGTAGAACATTGAAGCGGGAATAGCAGTGGGTATCGCATTGACACGCGGAGATGCATCGTGCATATATGCTTCTTCCTTTCCCAAACGCCAAGCGCCCTCCATATTTCTGTATATTTAATACACGGTACATCTTCAGAACTCCATGGCATCAGCACCCTCCTCCCTCTCTCTCTTAAGCGCTGGTTTCTCCTCATCCACCAAGGCCGCGACAAACCGTCGGAAGTAATCTACATATGGTTTCAAGCTCGTCTTCTCCCAATCTTGCATCTTCTTATCCGTTTCTTCGCCCGACCAATCGTCGATTTCCTGGAGTAATTGCGTGACTGTTGGCACATTCAACGGGTCAAATTCCTCCACTTTCCTCGTGTCAATCGGGACACAGACACGGCCTGTTCCGGGGTGAATTACGAATGGGGATTTGAGCAAATGGTTCAGTTTCTTGGAGACTTCGGCGTCGAGACGGGGGTATGTGTATTCTAGGATGATATCTTGTTTGGCTTCGAGGAGGTCTTTGGGTGTCTTTGACAAGGCACCGGATTTTGCCAAGGCGTCGATATCGGCCCATTTTGATGCGCTAGGGCGGGAGGGCGCAGAATCCCACTTCTTCTGTAGTGCGGCTTTGAGAGTAGGGTCTGGGATGAGGTTGAGGAGGTGCGTAGCCTTTTCTTCTGAAGCCCAAGGGTCTTGTTCAGCGAGGATGGACGTCTGGAAGTGCTCTTTCAGAATCGCTAGACTGCGCTCGAGATGCGGATGTAGGGGTCGTCGTGCATTTACTTTCTTGCCGCCCTGATCACCTCCCTTGAGTAGTTCGAGATAACCGGCTACGGAGCGACGCTTTTGGTCGTCCATTTCTCGTGCTCGTTTGTCGCAGACCCAGGCGTGGGCTCCTCGGCGACCGGAGTATACCCAGAGGATGTGTCTAAACCCGAAATCTTCTTGTAGAGCAACATCGATGGTCTTGATGGCCATTGTGATGAAGCCCCAGCACTTCAGACAGATGCTCGCGCCCGCGCAACATGTCCTGATATCGTCGTAATCCGTCATATCAATATCAAACACCAGCTCTTTCATGAGCGGGCGGAACGAGCTTGCTTTCCGTAGTGTCTTGCGATCTCTCGGGTTCGTGCTGTACATGGGACCGATTTCGAAACGTGAGGGCAGCATGTTTATGCATTGTTTCCGTAGTAGATCGGCTGTTGGAAAAGACTGGTATCGTAGGTATGCGTCGTTGGGTAGAGTGAAGGCAAATTCACGGTGTGCAAAGTCATTGCTAGGTGTGGCGGAATGGTTCAGCCATTGGAAGAGGGGACGGAAAGGGAATAGGCGTTGGTAGAAGGCACGCATAACATCTGTATCGGAGAAGGAGGATTTGGGTGTAATCTTGCTGTATTGGTATCAGCGAGTGTCATGGATGTGATGCGTCGGTAGGTGGGGGCGTACAATGGTGCAGGTTGCGAGAGATCCTCTTGCGACGTGGGTACTGGTGCACTCGAAGGAAACTCTTCATCTGAATCTTCATCGTCGAAGAGCTCTTCCAGGCTTACTTTGGGCTTCTCTACCGCGGCAGGTGTGGGTGTGTCTTCCATTGCAACGTCTTGCGTCTCTGGTTCGGGTTTGATAGCGTCGTCTTGGGAAGATGTCGCTGAGGACTGCTCTGCAGGCGTAGATTCCGGCGTAACTGAATGTGGCATCTCGGAAGTCATGCGAGTAGATTCTGAGGTAGATGTTGTAAGAACGCGAACGCTGTGGGTGAATGGGTTGGCCGACGCGTTCGCGTATAGTGGTCGCGGGCGCGTTTGGTCCGCAGGGGTACCCTTGTCCTTTGTCCCTGGTTGCTTCCTCATCTGGATAACTATCACTCGTCATATCGCGTCAACTTTCAAGCAGACATTCTCTACATTGCTCCAACCTCCGGGCATGCACCTCGACAGTCATCACAGCGCCAAAGATGGCGGAGGAGGATACCGTGTCCGGAGAAGGGTGGAAGACTTCAAATCACGTGGTATGGGGTTACTTGAGCAGTCGCTTCAGACCCGCCGCGACATCCAGAAAGAAGGCGCTCGAAGACCTAGAGGTATGGTGACTAGGCAGCTCCACCAAGAGAGTAAGGCTTTACAGGAATGAATCGTAGGCCTCGCAAAAGACACGCATGTCCTCTCCGGGAAAGTATGTTCAATTACTCAACTCGAGCATCCACTTGTTCTTACAACTGACTCAGACTAGTGGATGTTGTTCCCCAAATCTGTAGATGTTGCCCGGGTTTGGAGGCAAGTCGTTGCAAACGTGATCGACAATCGACTCGGTTGTACCTGCAAGGTGGCTACTGACGATAGCAGGGAGGAGCGATTGAGTAAGTTTGACTTATAACACGCAGCGCACAGATACTGATTTAGGACTCATCACAGTCTGTGTCTACACGAAGGACTTCCAGGATGCTGACGACGTATTACGGGTACTCCACGAGCTCGAAAACATGGGACTCCTTCGCGCCGGCAAAACCATATATTACAAGCCAGACGCCTACACTTATTTGGACCTCAGACGTGAGACAGCCGCAGAATATGGTCTGCAAGCTAGTCTTTACAACTCTCAGTCTCTGTTAGCGGCTCATAAGGTGCCAAAGTCAGCATCGCCACCACAGAAGAAGCAGTCGATGTTGAACAAGTTTTTTTGAGTGTGTATCAGTGGCTGTTATGCTACTTGGGGATGCAGGCAGCAGTAGTACCCAACTAACAGGTTCCTTAAAAAGGCATAGATGCTCCTTGTTCAATTGCAGCTCAATATCCTGTAATAAATCTTCTCAAACGGATTTTTCCCCTTGCTACATCGTCGCGATTGGTGGCAGCTACGTTCTTTAACCAATACCGCAGACATGGTTCGCAAACGAAGAAGTAAGCGTCATATATGCTGTTATGCGTGTCGACGCTGATCTCCGAGCCGCTCTCGGAGGCAACAGCCTCTTTGATATGCCAATGAGACTGCAACTAGGACCGTTCCGTACCATGCTAAACACTATGCCCATCAATCACCCGAGGCAAACGTAAGCAAAACTCGTCTTCGGCGTTGCAGTACAGCCGCAAGGCCTTTACCGCTACACTGAACAGCCCATAGGCGCATGCAGCCAATGTGGAGGCAGTTCGGCACATCGTGTCTGCAGAGCCTGCTAGCCACCAGAGCGAGTTGAGAGTAATTGTCGTCTTGCGACATCCGTGGTGTTGGCACGCTACTGAAAATTCCAGAACCCGAGAGGCGTCGAGTTTTCGTTACTCGATAGCTCGAGCGCCGTAGTTCGCCGCTTACGCTGGACGACTTCCACCGATGATCACAGCATGTCGGAACATGGGAGCACCCCAACAACACATTTTGGCCGTTTCTTCAAGTCTATAAGAAATCTTCGTCTTTCGGGTTTCAAGAAGACGTATGAGTGAAGTCGTGTTTGTTTGAACAAGGTAGGCAGGAGAATGGAAACAGTAAGAGCCGGGCTCGTTCTGGTTCTCAGTTGATAATGTGGCTGTCGGCCAGGCCCGATAATTGTCAGAACGTTCACATTGAACTAGCCTTTGGTCGGAGTTAGTCTTCGGCACATTGTATTTCCTTTACTCGATTTCCATCGAGTAATGAGAAGGTCGTGTTGGGAGGAACGCTGGCTGACAAACGCTTAGCTTCTCCGACAGAGTCGGGCCTTATTCCGATGACTTCTGGACTCGCACCGCTTGTCCACCAACGAGCATCCCGAGACCAACAGCATCTTCTTTTTCTCCCTCTGTGCAAATTACCAGGGAAGCAGTGAATAGCATACTATAGATGTTCGAGATTCTCCAGGTATGACGCTCAGCCGTTGGCCCTGCGCTAGTTCGGGGCTCTAATCGCGCGATCTCCTGTGCGCGCTTATCGCATGCAGCTATATCCTTGCAGGTGCTTATCAGTAACACCCCCAACACCACCTAAGACGTGCATGAACACGGTGAGGAAGTTTGCCGCTTCCAACACTTGGCCAAACTCCCAAGGAATTCTTCCACAAGCATCTATGACTGAGAGACAGTGTTTAGCATGTGCAAGGTACGCAACCGACATGTTGCACGATCAATCTTGAGAATAGAATGCAGCACCAGGGGCCGACAGACTCGTGTCTACACTAAATCAGCCCACGGGAGACAGGGTCGAGATGCATGGCTAAGGCGGCCGCGATAGCCTGCCTCCACCCTAGTTACTCGATAGAATCGAGCAATGTGTATTTCAGGGTTCGCCGATGCTCCACAATCCCCTGACGCCATGTTAGCCAGTCCCAGATTTTGGCTACAACGTCCCGAGAGCATCTTTGGGCTGGCTCATACCAAGGGGTAGATAAGGGGCTGTACCCCAGGTTTTGGCGTTTGTGAGAATCAGTTACCTGAGCGTATTTCTTCCGTTACACATCTTCAGTGTTTGAAACTTCTGCTTCGCTTACTCTCTGGAAGACTCGAGCCACGTTCCTCTTTGGCATCTGTTAGGCACAACACCAAAAGTGCCTTATCAACGCTTATCTGCAGCTCATCCGGGGACTCCCACACTTTCTTCCCCGCGTTTGCCGCATTCGGGACTTGTTGCTGTATATATCTCTCGTTGTTAGCACGGAGCAGAGTACTCTAGCACTGCTTTATTATCATCCTTCCTCCTTGTCTTCTCGCAGTTGAAAACATTGACAACTTGTCATTATGGCTCCACACGCAACCACACCTCCACCTGTTTCCCATGAGCAACCCCTTCATCCCATCACAGTTCTTGCTTCTTCAAGAGCAGTCATTGCTGGTCGGTTGACCGAGGCTACCATCGTTGTATCAAACCACACGGGAAAGATCACGTCAATCTTCCATTCAGTACTCCCTCCTACAGACTTCCCCGAAGGCACATCATACACCAATTACTCGCCACACATCTTACTTCCCGGTCTTGTTGACGCTCATGTCCACCTCAACGAGCCTGGTCGCACGGAATGGGAAGGCTTCTGGACCGGTACTCGAGCTGCGGCATTCGGTGGTGTCACAACTGTCATTGATATGCCATTGAACGCTATTCCTCCTACGACTACTGTCGAAAATCTTAAGATCAAATGCGAAGCATCGCAGGGGAAATGCTGGGTTGATGTAGGCTTCTACGGAGGCATCATCCCTGGTAACTCAAATGACCTGAAGGCTCTAGTTAAAGAGGGTGTTCGTGGTTTCAAAGGCTTCCTGTGTGACAGTGGAGTAAGTACATGCTTTTCAACATCACAAAGACACGTAACGCTGACCTGTTCCAAGGTTGAAGAATTTCCCGCCGTCTTATCAATAGACATTGAAAAAGTCCTCCTCGAACTCAAAGACTCAGTAACAACACTAATGTTCCACGCCGAAATGATTCCACCCATTGCCGACTCCGTAGGTGACGACATCCAGCGTTCAAACCCCCCTCTCGCGCCCAAAGGCCCACTAACATCTTACGACACATTTCTGCAATCCCGACCCCCATCCTTCGAAACCTGTGCCGTAGCCGAAATCCTATCACTGGCACATCTCGCCCCAGACCTACAACTCCACATTGTCCACCTCTCCGCCGTAGAAGCCATCCCCATGCTACGCAAAGCACGTGCAGACGGCATAAAAATCACAGCAGAAACCTGTTTCCACTACCTCGCCCTCGCAGCAGAAGGCATCCAAGAAGGCGACACTAGACATAAATGCTGCCCGCCCATCCGCTCCCAATCAAACCAAGACGGCCTATGGGAAGAACTCCTCCAAGACACAGCCGAGGGCGTGATCCAAACAGTCGTCTCAGACCACTCTCCCTGCACCCCAGAGATCAAACTCCTACCCCGACATCTCGCGCCCAAAAAGACGGGTCCAGCTGCCCGCAAAGATGGCCCCGCAAAAGACTGCGATTCTGGTGAAAGCAGCGAGGGCGAAATGCAGGGACCGGAAGAAAAAGGCGATTTCTTCAGCGCTTGGGGCGGCATCTCGAGTGTGGGGCTCGGTCTACCCATTCTATGGACCGAGGGCACAAAGCGCAATGCCGACTTTAGCGTCGAGGAGATTGTACGCTGGTGCTGTAGAAACACGGCTAAGCAGGTTGGACTCGAGAAGAGCAAGGGTGATATCAGTGTGGGCTTTGATGCTGATATTGTTGTTTTTGACGACGAGGCCGAATTCTTGGTATGTGTCGACGTTTTCTTCTTCTTCTTCTTCTTTCACTAGTAAGCTGGAAGCTAACATCGATTGATATAGGTTGAAACAAACACTATGCTCTTCCGTAATAAAGTCTCGCCCTACGAGAATAAGACGCTCAAGGGTGTTGTGAGGGAGACTTGGTTACGTGGTCAACGCATCTTCTCGAGGACAGAAGGGTTTCAAGAGAAGTCTGGTCCGCAGGGAAAGTTGCTGCTTGAGCCAAGGAAGATGGGCGTTTAGGTCGAGAAGGATGGGGGAAGGGGGTATCTTTCCTCTTCCTTTCATTATGGAGGGTATGGCGTTTACACATATTTGGGATGCTGCATAGATCAAATGGTGTTTGAAGATAATTTTTTTAGGGGGGTAACCGCATAGACGATGTTTTTCAAATGGATATGAAATGACAAATTCTTACTTTTGCATATGTTCAATTTAGACGAGTCGAAATAACAATGCCATTTATTCTCTCTTGAGAGCAATGGTCCAATTCTTGGGTACGGAATATAATACACATCCCCCATTCTCTTTCATATTTACGCCTCTTGACGTCACGCTGAGCCTCCTAGGAATAAGATTTACAAGTACTTCTTGGGTGCACCGCCTCGCCTCTTCTTGTACACAATATAGGCACCCGTAATCATGATCTGGACAGCAACGGCGATGAAGAGAAAGGTCGTCATACTGGGTCCGCTGCTGCTGACAACTGTTATACCGGGTCAGCTTTGTTCTTCTCTCAAAACATATAGCACTAGAATTCTTTCTTCACTTACCATCACCCATCATACCGGGCAAAATCTGCATAACGTAACCGTGATTCCTGTCCAGTGCGCTATGGATCTGGTTTATCATGTCCTTGAAGTCCTTGTTCTCCAAGTCTCGCAGTATCTGCATAGTGGTGCGTTCGACCTTTTCCACGTTGCGGATTGTGGCGGCGCCGCGATCGTCAATGGGTACGATACGGTGCATGAGCTCGTTCCAGCGCTCGTCGTTCTGCTTTTGGATATTTTGGACAGTCGTAGCAATTTCCAAGACGCGATGGCTGACGATTTGGATGCGGTTATGAAGGTCGGCGAATTGGTCTTGTTGCGAGCGGATGTTGCTTGCGAGGACGTCTTCGAGCATCTTTGGTATGTCGTTCTGAGAAGTGGAGGAACCGTGGTTTTGCTGTTGGGCTTGGTTCTGCTTGTGTGTTTGCTGCTCGTGACCTTGTTGGGCAGCGAGGTTCTGCTGCTGCTGGTGTTGCTGGGAGTTTGCATAGTCCTTCTTCTTCAAGTCGGGTTCTTCGCGCGCGTACGAGTTGGTGGTAGATACGATGAACTTGTGGACTTCGAAAGAGTCGGGGTTTTCGGCGGAGGAGGCACTTATGCCGAAGTAGTAGCCCTCAGGGAGTGCGATCTGATAAGTATAGTCAGTGATGTGTCTCGAGGGGACGTGGACAACAGGAGCATACCTTGTCAGTCTTGAAGCAGGTCTCTCCGTCTACGATGACCTCCAGGAACCCCTCTGCGTGGTGGAGTTTGATAGGTGTGAGATCTCCACGGTTCCTGTATGCGTAATCGCATTTGCCAAAGGCCAACGTGTCTGGATTGGGGTGAGACCTGATGTCCTTGGTTCCATCGTTTAGGAAGCCGCGAATAGAGCCTCCGTGTCCTTCATACTGGTCTATAACCAGTACTAAGCCGTCAAATTTGGGCGCTGTGTACAAACTGGCTGGTGTCTCATGCGCCTGTGAGTCCCTCACGTACCACAGCTGCAGGTTACCACCTCCGCGCTCCATACCAGTCGCTCTAAAGTCCAACTCGGCGGTCCAGTCGCCCTTGTGGTGTAGCGGGTCCTGCGCCCATATCGAACCGCGTATGCCTCCTGGGTATGGAGGTGTGAGAATCACTCTGTCGGAGAGAATCTGTGGCACATAGTCGTCTGAGCCCTGAACGACGAAATGAGGGACTGCGCGAAGATCGGGCGAGATGTAGACACCTGCTTTCTGGCCGAAGCTTAGATTGTCTATGACATACTGGGCGTATGCTTGGGAGAAGGCGAGGGTCGACCAGGCAATGGTTCGCAGCGATTGCGATGTGATGTGCATGTTAGTGGGGCGCAATGCGCTGCTCGCGTCGACAAGGAGGGTCGATTTTGGGTGCAATTGATGACTCCGCTGTGCTCGGAAGTAGTCTATCTATCTGAAAGTCCTGTCAGGGGATTTGTCGGATTGAGGTCTATCGCAGTGAGCAAACGCACCTCCTGCTTGACTGGTAGTACCGCCTGCGTCGCAATGCTCCACGCGACAGTCGTAAAATAAGTAGTCGAACGAGAAAGAAACAACCGGGTATCACGAAACGATGGCAATGCACAAGAAAAGAAGAACAGCCACCAGATGGGCAGGTAGGCAACTTGATATTGTAGTTGGAGGAGCTTATGGACAGCTGTGCTTAAGACGGGACTCCCTATGATACTGATTGGGTGGTCTATGCGCAGGCATACTGTGACGATTGTGGTAAGCCACCGCCTAAGATGAGACGTCAAGCCCGCGACGACGTTCGACCTGTCGATACATTGTCCAAGGAATGTTTCGAGGGATGCACGAATCACTGGGGCAAAAGAACTGTTATTGTCGTAAAAGGGTCTAACCACCGAGAAACTGCAGTGCGGAGGTTTGGCTTGGCAGTTCTTTTGCGTCGGGGGTTGTGATTCGCCGGCTACCATTTTCTCCATCGTCGTCTACCTCATCACCGAGCTGCATCCGCCATCGTCGCCGCCTACACGTTTCACGCACCCCACGCAAACCCCCTCACCTGCTCGGCCAACAACATGTCTGCACCAGATCCAAAGGAAGCCTGGGCGCGCATCCAGAATGAACTCACACGACGAAGCGCTCGATTCGGAGGCGCGGGCGGCGGCGGGCCACCGAAGGGTCTCTTTGGAGGAATCGGAGGACTGATACTCATTGGTGGTGGCATATGGGTGGCCAACAATGCACTGTTTAATGGTAAGCCTTGCCTTGCAGAGTCTTCTTCTATGCACTTCCGACTGGACACAAGACGAAGAGTACTAACTCGCAACAGTCGACGGTGGCCACCGAGCAATCAAGTACACCCGAGTAGGCGGCGTGCAGAAGGAAATCTACAGCGAAGGAACCCACTTCCGAATCCCCTGGTTCGAGACGCCCATTACCTACGATGTGCGCGCCAAACCACGAAACGTCGCCTCCCTTACTGGTACCAAGGACTTGCAGATGGTCAACATAACTTGCCGTGTACTGTCAAGACCGCGGGTAGAGTCTCTGCCGCAGATCTACAGGACGCTGGGTACCGATTACGATGAGCGCGTACTACCATCCATCGTCAACGAGGTTCTCAAGAGTGTGGTGGCGCAGTTCAATGCTAGTCAACTCATCACACAGCGCGAGAACGTCAGTAGGTTGGTACGAGACAACTTGGTCCGGAGAGCAGCGAGGTTCAACATCATGCTGGACGATGTCTCTCTAACAGTAAGCCCTCATCCAAACCCTTGTTACCCCGCCATCCTCTAACCATCCTCAGCACCTCGCCTTCTCTCCCGAGTTCACCGCCGCAGTAGAAGCCAAGCAAGTCGCACAGCAAGAGGCCCAGCGTGCCGCTTTCGTTGTCGACAAAGCCCGTCAAGAGAAACAAGCCACCGTCGTTCGCGCCCAGGGTGAGGCACGCTCGGCTGAGTTGATTGGTGATGCCATCAAGAAGAGCAGGAGTTACGTTGATCTTAGGGAGTTCGAGAACGCAAGGAACATCGCACAGATCCTGCAACAGAGCAGCAATAAGGTCTATCTTGACAGTAGGGGTCTGGGTCTGGACATCAGCCAAACCACGGCGGATAAGGAGCAGAGGGCGAACAGGAAGTAAGAAGATGAGGTGGGAATGTCTCCGAAAGAATACTATTTCAGACCAATATCATGTATAAATATCCTTTGGGAAAAGCGAGGTGCAAGCGCGCAAGTGTGTAGCTTTCCACTCATGACGAATAACAGGAAAGTACTCCAAACTCGACCGCAGGTACAATTTGATATTGACTCCAAAACGCTTTCATAGCACAAAGTACCAACAATTTATGCGCTTGATCACTTTTACGATCAGAGCATAGTCGGGAGAGGAAGAACAAGACTGTGTTAAAGGTAATGGTATTATTGCGCAAGTACTAGGTAGAGGTATCACGCTTCCTCTTCTTTCCTGCATGCTCTTCCTCTTCGTTGTCGGTAGTACCAACTCCATCTACTCCCAATTCACCCTCAACTTCATCCACAGCCCTCTTCCTCTTTTCACTCCTCGTCACCTCCTCCCCAGCCGACTTCTCGGTAACGAACAATGTACTAGCTGTCTCCTTCACACTGCTATTCTGTTCGCCCACTGACTCCTCCGCTACTGCCTCGACATCTTCCTCATCAACCAGCCCCAGATCAACCGTATTCTTATCCGGATCCTCCAGCGCAGCCTGAATCTTCTCGAGTCCCATCTCATCCCCCTCAACCGTCTCACTAATCTCAGAATCTACCCAACCCTCCGTATAACTACCTCCGAAATCAATAATCCAAAGCTCATCGTTCACGTCCACCATGAAGTTGTCCGCTTTCGCATCTCCCCATATGATGTCGTTGTCGTGAAGCAGCTGCACATACGCCGCGCTCGTCTCGCTCCAAACGCGCCGCTTCTCCTCATCCACCGACGCTTTGAGCAACTTTGTCAACGGCGTCGGCGACTCGATGTTCTCTAGTAACATGCCCATGACCTCTGTCTTACTGTTGCCCAAAGCGACGAACCCGCGTAGGCGGGGGAACTTGATATCGAGATTGAGTTTTTCCATCTTCCGCAGGATTTGTATTTCGCGTTTAACGGAGTCTGGTTGGTCGGATACTACAGGTTTGAAGAAGTATGTTTCGTTCGTCTCTTTGTGTAGGACTTGGCCTGGGTGGGCGGGCGGCGGCATGCTGACTTCTGATTGCACTGTCAGGTCGTTTGCGTTGTGCCAGGAGAGTTTGTAGCCTTGCATGTATTTGGGCAGTTTCATGCATGGGACGAGGGCTTCGATTTTGCTTTCTAGGTCGGGTGTTGTTTCCAAGAGTGCTGGGGAGAGCTCCCCGTTGGCGATTTGCAGAGTGTAGAAGTAGGTAGGGCCGTGGTACCATTCGTAGAGGGTTGATTCTTCTGGTTCGCGGTTTGGCGGCGCATACGTGTTTGTGATTTCGGAAAAGGAGGCGAGGATCCAGTTTCGAAGTTCGACGCCTGCGCTGGCGGAATCTTGGTCTGCGTCTTCTCCTGCTTCATCCGAGTCATCTTCTACATACTCATCGTCATCGGCGTCGTCGGCTGTGACGTCAATCCCGCTGTCCTTTCCCTCTGAGCCTTCTCGATTTTTGCTCTTGTTCTTCTTGGAATGTACTTTCGCTTCTCGCTCCTCAGCTAGCTCTTCCTCGCGCTCCTCAGCTTCCCGAAGCGCAGATATCTTATCGAGATACTCATAATAGAGAGGCTTCTCACGTGATTTCTGGAGATCTTTGGGGTTGACGGTGATGTGGAAGCGGACATCGTTGATAAGGGCAGTTAAAGCACAGCTATCGTCGTTGTCGTAGGAAAAGTGTAGTGTATGAGCTTTGTTAGCGGTAGCAGTCTGTGCCATTGCTTCAGAGAGAACGATATTGATAGTAGACGTATCTCCAAAGTTATGAGTGTGGATGGCCCACAATATGAACGTCAGCACACGACTTCTATACCTCTATTACAATGGCCCACAGACACACTTCTACCCCTGCACCGACATCATCGCTATTGCGGATCGCCGACCTGATTGCATAGTAAATGCTATGCCACACCATAGGGGGCTTTGTCTGATCCATGCATCTACATCATAGATGTCGTCCTGATCTGCAGGTACGATCGAGACAGTGGGGATGGCGGCACCGCCAGTACGCATGTTGAGCGGCTGGCAGGTACTAGCGTATCAGTAGATCCGATTTGAATCGAGTTACGGGTATCGATCTGAAACTATGTGAAATCGGAAAGGTTGGGGTGAAAGGGATCGGAGCTGGCGCGTCGCGAACACGTCCACGCGTGATGTCGTGACGTCAACTAGGTATGGGGATGAGTTAGCGCTTCTGTGTTTCTGTGACGACCATTCCCAGTACGATAAACCAGATATACATATTGCTTTTGGCCTGCCTGTTCGCTGACCCGCAAAAGATACGCAAATACCATGCTTAGAAGGTGACATGTCATGCTAAAGTTACTGTTGTGAATCAAGAAGACGTCCAACATTGTCGCATTGCTACTTAGGCGCTCATGTATCATCTCAGCGCATCGCTAGCAGACATGCTGCACTCATTCAGACGCTCAAACGTCGAGATAACCCAACCGTAAACGCCTTTTCCAAAATAACAATTGTGCCTGCGAAAGGAGCGTGATCCCCACGTCTTGCGGCCCCTAAAATGAACAGAACAAGAAGCGAAACATTGTGCTTTAGTAGCAATAATGCTAAATCCTGTCAGGATCTTGAGAGCCCGCCCAAAAGTGAACATCGAAAGCAATGCGTTGAAACATCTTCCAGAGATTTTGCGAACGCCAAATCATTATACGTTCATAATCCATAGCAGTTATCATACAGTCTCGCAGTAGCGTCGTAGAGTCGAGTAAGAAGATTTACACGGTGAAATCCAAGAGGTCGTACGAGGAAGAGTCCAGTGAAGTGAAATCGCCCATTGCCTTCATCTCGAGGTCGAATTGTGAGTATGAGTTGTCAGGCATCGTGTCAAACAACTCATCGAGGGCGTCTTTGGGCTCGATTGGCGATGTTGGTGGTGTCGTGAATTGATTCGACTGGATTGATGACCGTGATGGTGAGGACGACTCTTTCAACGGGCTGGACTGAACTCGCTCACTTGAATCATTGGCGGACCCGGCGGAAGCAGGTCGCATGTCGGCGGGCGACATGGGAGGCGTATGCGAGTGCTGAGAGAGCTGTTGGAGGATGTTCATGGACGCGGTATCACTTGGGTAGGTAGCAGACGCAAAGCTCGATTGTGCGAGGTCGGCATCTTCCACGAAAGGGCTTGACGACGTCTCGAAGCTATGATATCTATTAGGGTGAAGTGGGGCAAGATGGGATCGAGGAACTGACCCGAAGGAATCCGCTGAAGGGTTTATGGAGTCGTTGTAGTTTTGCGATTCAGACAGAAGCTGAGCTGGTTCGTATCCCTCGATTGGTGATGAAGACCGAGCTTCTGAGTACGGCGAGCCAGCCGAAGAGGGCGGTGCAGATGCTATCGCACGTCGCGCTCTGCTGGCCTTCTCGACCCGCTGCTCCATGTTTGGCCGATTCTTCTTCGGTCGGCCACGCTTGGCTTGTCGTCGGACTGCGTCAGGGAATCCACCAACACACATACCGCGTTGGCGGTGGCGTGTGAGAGCATCTTGTCGTGCAAAGCCTGCGCCACATGGGCACTTGTAAGGCTTGTTGCCCGAGTGGATCTTTGCGTGGCGCTTCAGGTCATGCTGTCGGACAAAGCACTTGCCGCATCCGTTGCACTTGTATTGACGATCGCCAAGATGTGTTTGAACGTGCGATCGAATGTTCTCCCGTCGTCCGAAGACTTTGCCGCAGCCTTGGAAGAGGCAGGTCCATTTGCCGGTTGTTGCATCTTGCTCGCTGATGTAACGCGCGACTTCTTCTGGTGCAATTCCAGTGTACTCGTAACTCGCGTCAACTTCAAGGTCGTTGAACATTTGGGGTTGTGAGAATGAGTCCATAGAAAGTGGCAGACCACTAATCGACATTGAGGTTTGCGGCGTAGGCAGTAGAGACTGTGTTTGCGAGAACATCATCTCTTGGTGCTCTTCAATGTTCTCCAAGAACGATTGTACGTCCTTCTGTTGCGGCGAGGATACTGGTGATGGCGATAAAGCATCAGATGTGTAGTAAGATGACGACTCGTAACCCATGTCGGCATCTGGGTTGTCAAAATCAAAAGTCATGGCTCTTGAGGTTGGCCCAAGGTTGATATCACCCATAGCAGTGAGGCTTGGATGCTGAGAGGTGGTACTAAAAGCCTCATGACTTGGTAACTGCGCTGGCTTTTGCGGTGTCGCAGTGGGCGTTGGCAAGATGTTAATGAAGACTTGTCCACATGAGCCATACACTGACTGTATGTGCTCGTGAAGTTCTTTCAGTTGCTGTTCAGTAGGGGGTTTAGAGGGGGATGAAGGAGGCTGCTGGGGAGACTGCGCACGGAGTGTTCGTCGTGGAGTCCGCGGTGTGATGGGAGAGATCTGTACTGGGGATGCCAAAAAGGTATCCTGGGGGCCCGGCTGGGGCTGTCTGTGCGGCTGCGCTACTTGCATAGATTGCTGTGGTATTTGTCCTAGATTGTTAGTATTACTTACCGTACTGTCCTCCTGCTGGAAGGTTGGTGTGTCGAAGGGTCCTGGTCGTTGGGTGTAGTCCTGGTGTTGGGCTTGTCGGGCGGCATGAATGGGTTCTAGGTTGAGGCCGCGTAGATCCAAGCTCATGCCGCTTCGGTTTGGTCGTCGTCGGTGTAGATTAGCAGGTGGTGCTCGTACTGTGGGCGCGTCGAAAACAGCTGGTGTCGAAAGTTGTCGTCGGTGCTGAATTCTTGGGCGCTGGATGCCGGCTGGCATATTTGTGGACAGCATTTCGTATGCAGGTCGAGTCCGGAGTCGGTTCTCGGGAGGATGGGGAAAAGTCCTATGGGGTCCGAAACTGATGTAGTGTTAGCAATCGATGTCATGTGATGGTTCGACTACGCTGAGATGGAAATCTCGAGAGCAACTCGCCTCACGCAGTGCAAGCGGCGCTCCGCCGGGCGGTTGGTATCCTTATGAAATCCTCAGTACAGATGCAGTCTCCCAGTAGCCTGTTTCAAGTAAGTATGTGGCCGAAGCCTGTGCGAGTATGTATGTGTGTTGGTAAAGATGTGTTTAGTATCAGTCGCTAAAGCAGCAATCGATAGTTTGAGATGAGGAAAGATATGTGGATGCGAGGGATGAGATGTGAAGTGGAGGATAAATGCGGAGGAGGAGATGACGATGTATAATGCCTTACCAGGTCGGGTAAACATAGAGCTCTATCTGGCGTTGCCGCCGCAACGACATGGTTACCCGGAGCCGCCCAGTGCACGAGAGCGAGGCTAGGCCAAGACGGCATTAGCGCGCTGTCGCATCGCACGGGGCGCTTAGTAACGGAAGGCCCCGCCGCCCACACACATTTTTTGCTACTTCACGATTCCGCTTCCGTTCCCTCCCCAACCTTTGCATCTACGTGAGGAAAGCATCTCAGCAGAGAGGCTCAGCGTTCAAGATGCAGATCTTCGTCAAGACCCGTAAGTAACTGTTACCACTATCACGGGCCATGTACCGCCATCGTCTCCTCGATCGCCTTCCCATTCGCCTCTGCAATCGCCGCACGGAACATCGTAGCTAACAAATTCACAGTCACGGGCAAGACCATCACTCTCGAGGTCGAGAGCTCTGATACCATCGACAATGTCAAGTCCAAGATTCAGGGTACGTAGCCAGGTTTTTACTCCAGCAGGTTCGCCTCTAATACCCAATAGACAAGGAGGGCATTCCCCCGGACCAGCAGCGTCTGATCTTCGCCGGAAAGCAGCTCGAGGATGGCCGTACTCTTTCGGATTACAACATCCAGAAGGAGTCCACCCTCCACTTGGTCCTCCGCCTTCGTGGTGGAGCCAAGAAGCGCAAGAAGAAGGTGTACACCACCCCTAAGAAGATCAAGCACAAGCGCAAGAAGACCAAGCTAGCTATCCTCAAGTACTACAAGGTCGACGGTGACGGCAAAATCGAGCGCCTCCGCCGCGAGTGCCCCCAGCCCGAGTGCGGTGCCGGTGTCTTCATGGCCGCCATGCACAACCGCCAGTACTGCGGAAAGTGCCACCTGACCTACGTCTTCGATGAGGCCAAATAAGCGCGTCGCCACCGGGAACGCCATACGATCGATAACGAGTTACGGCATCATGGCATATATGGGAGGAGCTGGATAGGGTTCACCACAATGTCGGACATCTAGAATCAATCAAACTTGTCATGGACTTAACAACACGTTGGTTATCAGCTTGAACTCGTGAAGTGGCTGCTCGATACCAGTGGTGCGATCGTGGCACCAGCCATATCATGTGATTAGGCATATCTTCATCTTGCGTTACTGATTTGTGTACAGAGCGTACATGTCTTCAATCTCAGAATCATGATCTCGTTACAACTGCGGAAGACTTGCTGCTACCAGCTAACAGATGTGCACATAACTACGACCGCTCCCAACATGCCAATCATGAGTATGGAAAACGACTTGCCCGACATTTTTACAGCTGCTCCCAGTGCAGCGTTACCACCTTGTCCTGGTGCGATATCTCCCTGTCCATTCGTACCGCCCTGATTGTTTCCGTTCCCACTCCAGCCCCCACTCCCACTCGACCCCTCGTCCGCTCCATTGCCTCCAACTTGACCACCGTCACTCCTTGCGCTTGTCTTGAGCGGAATGTCCTGTATAGGTTGTCCCGGTGGATTGTTAACACTGTTGACCTGCGTCTGGAAGTCTTCCAACGGGTTTTCGATCAGTGCGCAGGGCATGCGTCCTCCGTTTGCGCTAAGCGGACTCGGAGCGGGTTTCGTGGTGAGCTGCGAGGCACCAGGAAAACGCTGAATGCTGTTCGTAACACTGATGGGAAGGTTGAAGATGGTGTACCGGTCCACACCATTGAGTCGGTAGTTCTGGTGTATACTGATATTATAGTCTCCTCTTGCAGTTGAACCCTCATCCTCGTTGTTATCCCCTACTAGACACTCTGGCCATTCGAAGTTGATATGCTTGACTGTTTGCCCGCTTTCTTGATCTAGTATGTCTGCGAACGGCGGTGTGGAGGTCGTTAGGTTCGATATCGTGAAGTTCTTCTGCGTAACCGTAGATGTGAGGAAGAGCGTGAAGTTGAAGACTTGTGTGAGCGGGTCGGCGATGTTGCGTGGCGGTACGGGGAGTTTGCCGTCGCCCGAGACGTCGAGCGCGATGTGGAGGAAGTCGCCACCCATGGGCGTAAAGGGCTGAGGCTTGTCTTCCTGTCAGTGGGAGTATCGCGCATCCTTCAATACCTCAACGTACTGCTAGTATTATCCCCAAGCCAGGCGTAAAAATTCGTCCATTCACGATGGTGAACGCGCTGGTGTCGGGCCCATTATTTTGTCCATTACGATTATTGTTGCCATTCTGTCGTCTCTCGAATCGCCCATGATTCGGCGACCACGTTCCCAGCATCTGCGCATCGATGCCGTTGTGCATTAGACATGACGAAAAGAGACATAGTGACAGGAGAAAGGACGAGGAAATCATTGCTCAGCAACGATGCATGCTGGCCAGCAGTAACGACAGAAGGAAAGAAGCGAAAGGGACAGCCTAAAATGGGATATGTCGGTGGCAGGAAATCAACAAGGAAGCGTAACTATAGCGAGGATTCGCAGCCCGCGATAGCCTGTAGAGGTACCTCGTACTCAGAGGTCTTTGCATGATGCTTGGGTGGAGGGCGAGAGCAGACTTTCATGCAATGTTTGACGAAATGAGTCTTGTGAGGCTTGCGTATCATGTCTGAGACGCGTGGTGTCTGGGGTGTGATCGTTCTCAGCCGGCGGGGGAATTGTTCGCTTAGTCATCTTTTCCGTGCATATACGCCTTTGATCGCTCGCCACGCGTCGACGCAGCTGGATTCATCACTTCTGCAAGCTCGTATGCTCAGCAATTTTCAGAAGATGAAGACGAATGATTTTTTGTAAGCTCAAGCCCTAGTGTAACTCCTCGTCGGCTACTTGCTGCCTATACAGAATGCCATCACGACGTATGACCATGGTATAACATCATGTTGGCACAATTTTCGTCTTGAAATAGCACTGTAGGTAATATCAACGCGCCGCCGAGTGCTATATTGGTACAAGCACGCAATGTAGAGACCCAAGTTCGACTACAAAAGGTCTCACATACACTCTCAATGGGTAACAACAACTACGACAACATTTAAAGGAACCGCTTTACTTTCACAGGAATAGCAGCTTTCACTCAGTGTCCCAGAAAACTTTGAACACCAGAAGCCACTGAATCTGTTGGTTATCTAATTTCAGAGGAGAATATACTTACGACCAGTCAACACACTTCGACTTCTTCAAGCCCTCCTAGTGGGTATTTTTAAGCTATCGTTTCCGAACCTTTCGCGAGCTCCTGTCTCTTCTTCACCATGAGACAGCAGTGTAAAGATGAGTCAAATTCCGATCCGGAATCGGGCTTGGTTTCGATAGAGCGTATTCTGGAGAAATATCGATCCTCCAAGTCCAAGTCAGTTTCGGCATCGAACAATGAGCCAAATAAAGAACAAGTCGTCAACACGCCTCCTGCGACCTTTCAGTCTTGGCTTTTTGGCGTGCTTAGTGGAGGACAGGATTCTTGGATCCTAAATTACATGAACTCTGAATTCTACGAGATTGCTCGCAACTCGATCAAAGAACGTACCGGAGGTCGAGATATCCATGTGGTAATTATGGCCTGTGCTGCTCTCAATGCTGCTTGCGTACAAGTTCCCGTTATGTTAGACGCACTTTTGAACCAGGTCAAATCTCAGGTCACTAGTTCCATCGCCATCAGCGGTTTGGATAGCTGGCGTTGTGCCGAGCTACTGAAGTTAGCTCGCGAGAAGTCTGAAGAAAGCCGGAAGCTTCGACGGTTCCGTGGAGAACATCAGATTCGTGCGATTTCAGGCGAACTCTCACCTCTTGTCGGAAACAGACGAGGCGCATTCTGGCATAATGGCACGCATTTCACGCTCGAAATTCAGCGCTCTTTGACTGCAGACAATGCAAGCAATGAACGCGTGGACACTAGGGACTTCCTCACACGCGCCCCCGATCCTTCAGGACAAATTACCGTTCGTTGCTGGGGACATAGCCGAGAGCCTATCACGGCCTTGTTTGAAGACCTTCAAAAGCGGATTTCCGAAAGCACGAAACTGACCGTAGTCGAATTGCAGGCTCAGACAGGACAAGATAAACAAACGCTGCGTAACAAACGCCCCCTTTCCACCATTGACCTTGATCCAAAGATGATGCAAGATATCATCGAGGACGTTGAGCTTTTCTTTCACAAAGACTCACAAACTTGGTACGAAAACAGTGGTCGACCCTACCGTCATGGTTATCTATTCACGGGTCCCCCTGGCTCTGGAAAGTCGTCCCTCTTAGCTGGCATTGCCTCGCATATCAACAGGCCCTTGTATTTAATAAATCTACAAGGCATGGATGACAACGACCTAAGGGAAGCTTTTCTTAGAATTCCTTTCCGGAGCTGCATTGGTCTTGAGGACATTGACTGCATCGGTGTTGATGTTAGCAATCGTGGTGCCCAGAACCCAAACTCGCAGCCTGGACTGAATGCCCAATTGTCAGGGTCTGATGTAACCCCAGACGAATTGCAAATGCTTGGTTTAGAGACTATGATGACAAAGTTCCTGGACAAGCAAGCTGCTGCAAACTACAAGGTTCTGGATCAAGTCAAAGCTATCAAGTCGGCTGCTCTTGAGTATCTAGGTGAGGACCACGACATCAAACACGCAAAGACGGACAAAGGAAAGCGATCATCTGACAGTACCGATTCTGCGCAAAAGTCAGTGACGCTTTCAGGCTTACTCAATTGCATTGATGGTGTCAATGCTACAGAAGGGAGATTGATCATCATGACGACAAACCACCCTGAGAAGCTTGATCCAGCACTCTATCGCGCTGGTCGTGTTGACCGCAAATTCGAGATTTCGTACGCAAGCAAGGCCAGCTCGATCATGACCTTCAAGCGCCTCTTCGACAGCGACGTCTACAAACGCTACACCTCAGAAGCCATCCATCGTTTCGCTCAAGCGTTCCAAGCTCAGTTTCCCAGCAAGTCACGTATCACTACTGCTGAACTTGCCCAGTACTGCGGCCAGTATCGCGGAAGGCCAGATATTGCTGTCAAGGAGTTTGCTGACTGGTTACAGCGTGGCGCAGACAAGTTCTCTTGCCCCATTGACTACACCAATTTGGTCGACGAAGAGGGTATCTACAACGTTCCCGAGCCCTTTGACGAGGACCTCCTAAAAATCAGCGCACGTGATGTTCTTGATCCTGTCGCGGCGGTAGCGTCGGGCATCGAGGTAGCTGCTTCCGAAGTAGTGCAAACGAAGAAGCGAAGACCAGGACTCTGGAATCCTATCAAAGCCGTCAACAACCTGCTTTTGGGGTCTGGTGAGTACGTTGATCTTGCCTCTCTTCAGGATTCACTCTCCAACATAGATTTGTATGCCAAGCATGCTATCGAGCTTTCGGACGACCCGCTGGATCACCCGTTAATCCCGGAGCGACAGGACGTGGATACAGAATCTTGCCACATGAGTAGGCTCTCTCTAAGCCTTCCCGAGTTTGGAGTCGGTCTTCCGACTCCACCGCTAGGCGGGCCGTCGATAGGTGAATCCTCACCAGGTTTCGAGCTGAATTCTGAATTCGATAACCATGACTTTAGTCATGACACTGAGCCTTTACTCAAGCACCACGTCTCGGCTGTCATGGCTTCGCTGACCCCATCAGATGAGTCTCCCTGGGATGAAGAGCATCACAACCAGGCTAGTCCTGTTCGCTCGGTCGTCTCAGTCAAGTTTTCAGAGCCAGGCAAGCTGGCACTAGCGTCGCCTCGCCCTATCGCTGCAGATTTCACTGTGCTTGAACATGAGTGCAACGATTCTGCCGTCGCTGACTCTGATTTCGATGTGTTTGAGACTGTTAGAGAACAGACTGGTTTTATCTAGTCAAGTGATTCAACGTCGTTGCCGGAGCAGATCCCATAAATGCAAGGAGATTAACGCAGTGTAGTAGATAGTAAAGAGGGTGCACCACATCTCAAGTTCCTCAAATGCATCTTTATTCATAATCATACGTCATGGAAGAAGATAAAGTGAAATCTATTGGTATCAAAAAAAATATTCGTATCAACCGCGTGCAAAAAAAAAGTGTACACACAATCCGTGATTATTGCCAGTGCTGGTTGTCAAACCGCTCGTATTGTTGGTGGTCTGACGATAATGAAGACGCACTAGTCCTCTGAGTATCAGGAGGTGCGGAACGAGCCAGAATCTCTTCCTTGCTCCCAGCCAAGCTAATCCTATCCTCATTGTCTTCGCGAGCATGACTCTGGACCGTGAATTCTGTGGTCTTGATGACGGTCGACGGGAGTGCCTCGTGGTTTGTTTTTCCGCTGCTCACGTGTACCTCCCATTGCTCCGGGTGATCCGTAGCGGTGGCCAAGGCTGATTGTTGAAGCCCCGTTCCCCTCATTGTTCCTAATGGCACCCCTCGGGATTGCTGGTTGCTGTAAGAGCTGGCACACCCACTCCCGGCGTTCTTGGTCAATGCGACGAGTCGGTTGAGGATGCTGAATTCGATCTTGAGCTTGACGCTGTATACGAGCGGTTTCCATGACGTCTGGATCTCAAACATGTTGGCGAATTCGAGGCCCAGAATACTGAAGTCAAGGAACATGACGAGCAAGTTGACGAAGACGAGGTGGTGGAGTAGGCTTTTTGTGCCAAAGTTCCCAATGGTACGTTCGAGTCGGAGGAGCTTGGTCGTTTCGTAGACGTATAGGCCGGAGATGACGAGTTCCTGGGCGATGAAGACGCTGAGTTGGATTTTCTCGTAGATCTCGTAGGGTTTTACAAAAGGCTCGGGGTTGCCTGAGTTGTTTCCGTAGACCAGAACGATGATGGGTATGTGGAGCCATATGGCGTTGGTAATGATCATGATCAGGACAGCCCTCAGTCGTTTCCTGTTGTGCATCACGATATGTAATCGCGAGTAAAGCACGACTGACTGTCCGGTGATCATCGCGCACCACCCTATCAGTATGAGCGTGGCATAGATGTTCTTTTCCGAAATTTCCGCCAGGTGCATGAGCGTGTATCCAGTGGCGTTGAAGACGATGCCCCATGTTGAAATGGTGAAGCTCCAGAAGTAGAGTCCGCTCCGTCTCTTGAACAAGGTGAATATGTAAACATTAAGTTCGAGGAAGTTATAAAGTGCTATGCTAAGAAAAACTGCCGCAACGGTCTTCGACACAGCGATGTTGACTGCCATTGCACTGCAGAGGGGGGTTTGAAAGAAGAAAAAGCAGTGTCAACAAGGCGAAGAGTGGAGTTCAAAGCGGATCTGGGGATCACCTCCACAACACTAGTTCAGCAAGCTCGGTGTAACCGGGATCCGCCCTGGATGGGTCCCGCTCATGTCCCTACTTAGGTATCAGCCGTATCTGGGCCAAATCTGCAGGGGCCCCAAAGACATACCGATCCCGGTACGTGCGGAAAGTGAGCCAGGAACCCCTCACACTGTCAGTCAGTTTCGTGCGGAAAACACCTCATGAGACCCTCCTTATCTTGGCGACACACCATGTTTCGCCTATTCGAATGCCCTCATTGGTGGGAGTGCAATGCCATGGAAGCCACACTAGCTTGGATCGTAATCGAATATCGGTCCGTTGCTGCTAATCCCCATTGGGAATTGAGGTTGCGATTCGCTCCTGTAACCATGTCTGCTTACCATCACCAGCATGCCCCGGTTCCATTCATGGACTAATCCTTGGCTTTTGCAATCAAGCATCGATGGATCTGGGCCGTACTTCCCGGATGATTTCGCCATGGGTAACAAGGAGACCAGCGGCACGCAAGTACAACAGGCCCTCCTCGCATCTTGACATTGCACACTATATGTGAAGCTGGCGTGATTTCGATAACATGGCCAGTGCCGTTCTAGACCACACCAATACGAGGGAAGGGTTCCCCGGGTCGACCGAGAAGGAGGCAGAGGGCTATAAGCTTCATGCGTTTCTTCGACTCAAACCACAATACGATACTTGGTTCCCGATGTCATGTTGAGCGCGTCGGTTTGACATCTCCTGCATTGACCGCATAACAGTAGTACGATTCAGAGCTTCTAGTTTCTACGGCGATGTGCCAAGCAGATAGCGTCTTGATGATCCGTCCCGCTGGTCTACGCGTCATGAGAATAAGATTCGTTTTTTTCCCCGCATAATCTGACAAGATATGAGAGCTGGATATTACGATCAGCAGTGTTAGCAAGGCTGCATCATAAGAAAACTCAAATTGCTCAAGAGGAGGCAGTGCTGTATCGCTTCGTGTTTTGCGTTGCGTCGAAGTGGCGTCTGGCAATGAAGGAGCCGAGGCCATGCTCCCCACGGCGTCCGGGGTTACGCCGACTGGTAGTCCAACGGCCCTTCTCTCGGACCTCGTGGGTCTCGCTTCCCCTTATACGCAGGCACGACGTCACGTGCAGATTTTGCGAACAACCTTGCGCATTTCGTGCTCAGCTACTGGTGGCCTTGGCTTCATCTTTCGTAGACGCCACCATGAAATCGCGGCCTGCATGTTTACTGTGTATGGTCTAGCTTCGGCACTGCGATGTTGGATGAAGAGTCTCCAGCGTGATCTCGGAACCAGCTTGGGTCTCAACGTCAGTATTATACCTCGGCCGATATTGTAGAGATCTGACGTTTGAAATGTTTATTACATTATTTATTTATTTTTCCGGTGCGACACTCTATGGTTCATGGCCAGCAATTTAACTACGAAGTGATGTTAGTGGAAGCATCAATCACTGAATTGGTGCGCCAGACGCGGCCAAAGTGGCGTAGAATAGCTTAGTCTGTCCGGTGATGACCATGCGGCCCTCTCCCGCGAACTGGAAATTCGCCGCTGTCACGCCAGTGTAAATCTTGCCGATGAGTTTGCCAGATGGGTTATAGACCCACACGCCGTCGCCGGCACCGGTGTAAACGCGACCCTTGGAATCAGTGTGGACACCTATCAGATCATGTTAGCGAGTGCATTGAAGAATGCATTTCCACGTGCGAAACGTACCATCGGGGATTAAAGCGGGAACGTAAGCGAAGGTCTTGCGGTTGCTGAAGGTGCCGCTTTTGCAGACATCATATGAGTAGATCGACGCAGGAGCAGTCAGGTTGAGACCAAAGAATCCATTTCCAACACCAGTGTCAGTGACGTAAGCCTTTTTGCCATTGGGCGACATGGTGATGCCGTTGGGGTGACCAAAGTCATCGGCGACAACGGTCAGCGCACCCGTGTCGAAGTTGTAGCGGTACACCTGCTCTCGAATACCGGGGTAAGGACGGAAATTCTGGAGGTAGCCGTAGAGAGTGTCGGTGAAGTAAAGATCACCGTTTGTCGGGCTGACGACCAAGTCGTTGAGGGAGTTGAATTGGCGACCAAAGTAGTTATTTATTAGAGCTGTCTTTATTAGCGTCAAGTGTCACTTTTCATTAACGCTGAAACTTACTGGTAGTGTTGTACGGTGGCAAAGGGTTCATAATGTACAATGCCGATGGCACGTTGTCACCCTGGCCTTCACCAGCGAAAATGATGTTGCCCTTCCAGTTCGTGGCGCCGTTAGGATTAATAATCTGCGGGTTCGAGGTGTTGACCACAGTCACAGGTGCTGCCTGAAGGGTTCCGTTCCTCACTTTCTCGGCGTCCGACAGACTTATCTTTTGGATGATAGAAGACTTGTTGAGTCCGGTACCCGCGGCAGGCGCACCAGCATTCTGGACGAAGAAGACTTCTTCTGTGGGAGGGTACCAAGTGACAGCTTCGTGGAAAATGGGATCCGACTCTGAGGTTGCAATGGTAGTCAACGAAGGGTTTTTGCCAATAACCTCATAAAACTCCTCGTCGTAGACGTGGAAGGGCTTGGCTGAAAGAGACTCTGCAGTCACACTGGACCAAACGAATAGCTATCCCTTTGTTAGATGAATTCGAGGTTGATGAAGCTGCGCAAGGTTGAAAACGTACCGTTGACGCGTTCACTACCGAAGGCGGCGGGACAACATCCAAAACATTGAAACTCTTCTGGTCGATGACCTGCGCAGACTCAGGTATAGTTTGTGCAAAAGCACAGCTAACTGCTGCGCCAGCAGCCAGGAAGACGGATGTGGACGGCATCCTGAGTTGATATTGACCGACTGTAGCTATTCAAATCGTGGAGATAAAGCAAGTAGGAATACAAAGCAGTTAAACGTGTAATCTCTTCACCGTTTGCCTTTGGGCCCGATGAAATTTAGATCATCTCGGCGTGTACCCATATGGCGGTATTTTCGTCATCATGCAGCTCGCGGCCGAACTACATTTGGAATGACATGATAGAAGAGGGCCGATAGCATTCGATTAGTCGAGGGCCAGAAAGGACGGCGATGAAGCTAGGCGCAATGACCCCATGGGGCTGGGATACCTATCGCAATCCCCGCCCTCGAGTCGCACAACGAACTCCAGTTCCATCTGACGGGGCAAGGTTTTGACTACCAATGAAACTGCATTTATTCTTCAACCCGTCGATTCGGTGACAAGAAGAGTTTCTGCGCAAAATAATTAGGCTAAATTGGCGCATGGCACTATAAATGCAGCTTGCCATATGTTCCTTGCTTCCCGATCGATGCGCACCAACCAAGCCGCATCGCCTTCTTGGCCCGACAGTTTGACTGGACCAGCTGGGATCTCTCGAGCCGTCCCCGTTCCCGAATCTTTTTGGACAGTGAATCAGAAGGCTAGATTCAACTCTTCGTATTAGAACCCATGGGCGGAGATACATTGCCAGATGTGGCTGCTGCAGAAGTGGAACTGCTGGGTTTCTTGCCCATCCGGGCATGTCCTATATATCGCAAAAAGCTTAGCCAATCCTTATTGATACCTTAGGATTGACCGGCTATTTGCACCCGAGTCTGACAGGAAGACTCAGCACGGTCGAGATACAAGCTTACATTTAACTCAAAGCGCATTGATGCCTCAGTTTCAAATGCCTCATCACAGCCTTCCTTTATCCAAAACTGCCTAGGGACAACTTCAAAGCACTTTCCTTGGCATTCGCGCTCGAGCCCAGATGGCGCCCATCGCGGTGACTTTAGTTGGGTACTTTAGATACCTCGACACCCTCTCATTTACCAAGAAAAGCCCGAATTCTAAAGAAGAAGATAACTACAAAGTCGAATTCCAATGCAAAAGTGACCCCTGACCGACTGGTAGAGAAAAGGAAGGCACAGATGTTCGCAGTTGTGGCATCCGCTGTCCAGAGTCTGTGATTGTTTGGACTGAGAAGTCTACTCTTTTTTCCTTTATTGGTATAGATGTACGCAGAGCCAAGTTCTAAGATATCTTGTTGTCGACAATGTAGGCCAATTGATCTGATCAATCTGCTTCTATTCACCTCCCTCAGCCTCCTCGCAAAATGACTTCCTATTTCTCACACTGACCAGATCAGCCTACAAGCCCTCATTTATACGTCGTCATGCACAAGGTGTAATACATCCACTTCACGGCAAGGAAAGCTAATCATGTCGACCCATCATAAGGATGGTCTTCCTCACAATATCAACGACAGCATTGCTGGTCCACCTGGTTCCATGTTCGGCAACCAAGCTACCATCAACATACAGAATCATCACATCTCACGTCGCAAGCAGGGGGCTATGAATATGGGTCGAGAAAATCGTGAATGATGCTCTTTCAACATTATCCCGATGTCCACCGTCCACCGCCGTAACCCACCAGGCCTCCCAGATACCCAGCCTGCCCCAACTCCATCCACACCCCCTACGTTGGAACAGTAAAAGCCGTACCAGTCATTCAATACGAAAAGAGAAAACAAGAGGAAGAAAAAAAACGCCAATCCCCATTCGCGCTGTTTTCCAGCTGCGAAGGTATCCTCGTGGGGGGATGCATATGCAACGCAGAAAACTCCAAGATAATGGCCAAACCCAGAACCCGCCAAGAAAGGACAAAACCTTGTGCCCCAAGTTGTCGTTGGCCGTAACAGTCAGAAGCTCGTAATAACAGTGAGAAACAAAGGAAATGTTTAAAACAAACGACTTGCAACAGAGTGAGTCGCGAAGCATCACAAGTGCTTTTCCCTTTTTTCGATCTCAAAACGCCAAATCGTCGAAATAGTGTACAAGGGTGATGATGGTGATGATGATGATGTCGAGGTACAACAGTATCGCAAGACATTCAGAAGATGGCTGCAGATGCACGTCGTAACCAAGACAGTGTTTGGGTGGAGTAAACGGAGCGGAGTTGTGTGACAAGAAAACAATGTTGGATGAAGAGCAGCATAGCGCAGGCGCTTAGCTCATATCCATCATGTCCTCAAAGACGCCGTCCTGGTGTTCACTGGCGTAGGTAGCGAGAACTTCATCGCTGGGCCCGAAGTTGCCCTCGTAGATGGTGGCACCGGCGCGGCGTCTTGACTCGACCCATCGACAACCATAACATTGAAGAACTTGCTCGGCAGTGGGTCGCATGTCGGGATCCCGGTTCAGCATGGCGTAGACGACGTGGTCCATCGAGTTGGGGTCGTTGCGCTGCACCATGAATGAAGGTGCGCGGGCCAGCTCCTCCTCAGGGTTAGAGGCCGGCTTAACCGTGATGGAAGACATGGAATCTTCCGCGGCGTCCGACATGAGGAAGCCGTCCATGGAAGGCCTCGCCGTCTCAGAGACCGGGTCGCCATGAAAGTCCCGACTAAGTGTACTACTCTCGGCGCTCCAAGTCAGACTGGGAAGTACGTTTTCGAACTCGCCCAATCGCAGCTTTTGCCAGTAGTCGCCATTCTCGGGAATGACGCAGTTGCCGGCAATCTCAGCCAGCATCATGCCGAGGGCGAAGACATCGGCAGGCTTGTCGAAGCGGCCGGAAAGTTGCTCGGGTGCGAGATAATGGCGGTCGCCTTCGCCATCGATACCAGCGGGAGCTGGCCATTGGCTCGCTAAACCAAAATCTGCGATCTTCAGTCCGCCCTCGAAGTCGATAAGGATGTTGGCAGGCTTAAGGTCGAGATGGATGTAGCCAGCGTCGTGAATGGACTTGAGACCCTGCAATAGGATTAGCGGTGCTCGCGAACAATGACTTATTTTTAGACGTACCATGAGAAGTTCGAGCAGGATCTTCCAGATGCGGAAGTCATCGAGACGGCTATTAAAGCCAACGGTGTCGAGATATTTTCTCAAGTTACCGCCCTCACAATACTCGGTCTGGATGTATAGGTATTGATCAAATTCCCAGTGGGTCTTGATGTCCAACACATGCTCGTGGCCCTGAAGAGCGTAGAGGATATCGACCTCGCGCATCTTCTTTTGACGGTCGCCTGCGCCAATGTACGGCTTCTTCGACTTCTTCACCACCCAGACCTGGCTGCCGGCGGGTGATCTCTGCGGCGAGGTCTTGACCGGCTGGCTCACCCGATAGACCGTAGAAAACTCACCCTCGCCACCATCGAAAGGCTTGATCTCGTGGAACCTTTCACTCAAGGACTCATCCACATCATTCTTTGTTAGACCGATAGGGATGGCGCCTTGGACGCTTCCGAAGAAGCCGGAGTCACGAGGAGTAGTCGGCGTGGCGGGCGCAAAAGAACCAAAGCTACTGTTGAAAGGGATAGACCCTCGTCGGTTGCCGGAAATTGAAAGCTTGCTCGCATCGAGAGGAGCAAAGGATTCGTGCGCGGGCGTCTGTGGTGATGGCGCGCCAAAGAGACTTCCAGCTGCTGTAGAATGTTTAGTATTGCTCTTGCAATTCGATGACTGAAGAGATGTACGGGCAACCCGCCGCGAAAGAGACAGAGGGCGGGCCACAGCATTGGTTTGCCGCAACAGCCGACTCCGATTCGCGTTGAGAGCGTGTGCAGAGGGGGACTTGTTAACCGTTGACTCGGACTCTTCGTTCTCTGACGAGCTGTCTTCATCCGGGAAAGTCTCTAGATCTAGATGAGATGTGTACTTACTCGTTGGCCGACCATCATTGTCCGGCACTGCAAACGTATCTGTGCCAATAGAAGGGCGCGAGCGGAACGTCTTACGGCGCAAGCTGCTCTCCTTGGAGCGACGACTGGACCCACCACTGGGCTTAGTCGGTGTGGGTGGCATGTCATCCGCACTCGATTGACTGTCACCTATGCGGTTCGCTGTCGGTGATTGTGTGTCTGGTTGGACATCTTCATCGTTGTCTCCATCGATACTTACGAAGCTGCCTCGGCGTTGCATGGTACTGCCCATGCCACCAAAGATGCTTGGTCGCGAACCGAACGGCTCTGTTGTGAACTTTGATACATTTGCACTGAACGGCGTGCTAGGTGTACCAAACTGGTGCTGGGGTCGAGCTTCATTGCCAAAGAGGCTGCCACTCCTCTTGACGAGGGGTGTGTCAAGGTTGACTGTGCGGTCTGCTGCAGCTGGAGGAAACGACTGACGCTTTGAGGGCGTGTCGGGCATAACATAGATGCCACCTGCTGCTGACTCGTCCGCATTACGGTTCTTTTTGGACAGAAGGCCAGTCGAGAAGGCGACAGGTGCCGGCGGCGCAATCTTGAACGGCGTGTCGAATGAGTCTTGCGACGATTGCTCACCGTCTGGCGCATGCGGGCGCCCGATACCGATGGGGAGTGAGCGAGAGAAATGTGGGTTGGCGGGAATCGGAGGCGGGGGGTATGCAGGGCCGCCCCATTGAACGGCTGGGGCTCGGGGAGGGGCCATTGGTGTGCCGCTTAGGGTGGATGAAGCAGAGGATGGTGTGTGCGCATATGATAGTGGGTGCGGTTGTGGTGCTCCGGCTCCACCACGAGGGAATGGCGTTGGCAAGCCCATGCGTCCGGCGTCGAAGGTGGACTTGCGAAATGGCGTCTGGACAGGCGGTGTCTGTATCGATTGGTTCACAGTGCTATCCAGCGACATGCGATTGCGCGTCTTGGAGGCAGCGGGTCCGGGCATGGCGAACTCGCTGTCGTGGGTAGGCTTGCGCGGAGTGTTGGATCGTTGCGAAAGGGTCGACCTCCGCAGTGACGTTGTCCGGCGGACCGGTGATGTCGCGCCCGATATGGGTGAGCTGTTGAAAGAGAAACCGTTGGTCAGGTCGTTGTACGGGCGCGGGCTCTCATCAGCCGAGACGCGTGGTGCGGGGGTTGGATCGAAGATGCTTTCAAAGTCGTTTCCAAGGCTCGACACGCCGTGCAGACTCCGGCGCTTGGCCGTGGGGCTGCTGCCGGGCGACCCGCTAAGATTCATGAGTCCGTCGTTGCGTTTGAGTGGGCTTGACTTTGCGGGAGGTGCGGGCGACAGTTCGGGGCGGCGCGCAAACTCAAACTTGATGGGTTTGTCGTCTACCTGGAGTCTCTTTTCCATGTCCATGGTGTCGGGGGACTCTGCGCTCGGTCGGCGCGCGGAGGTGTTTTCTTGGCCAGGTGAATGTCGCGTAATGAAGGGTGTCGCGTTGCCAACGTCGGTGGACTCGGCCAAGGCGCGTCGCCGTGGGCTCTTGGAGTTGCTATTGCGCGTGCGCGGCGACGAGCGGAAAGGGCCTGAGCGTCGCAGAGAGAACTTCTTCTTGGCTGGGGCAGCCTGCGCCAGCGGTGACTCGGGGAAGTTGGCGATGGGGCTGGTAACCTTTTGCGCCTTGGGGGAGAATGCGCAGGCGATGGCGAGCGGCGAAATGGGAGAGCGGGGCGTGTCGGAGTTGCGGAGCTGGAAACGCGACTGCTTTGATGGTGAGCGCGAGAGAGAGCGTCGGAGCTCCTGGAGGTGGGAAAAGTGGGTGCTGTCGAGTCGATAGCTGTGGGGTCCAGTTGGTGAGGGAAAGTGCATGGTGCCACATTCGCGACTGGGGGAATATCCGTAATCCATTGTTGTTGTTGTTCACGTAGTGAGATGAGAGCGGCTCAATGCAGAGTTTTGGCTCGTGATAGTGGCGGCGTCTTGGGTGAGTCGGGATGTTTCGTGATCAGACTATGCAGGTGGCGGGCAGTAAAAGTCTCCCGTGACGTGTGTGTTGTCGTGTTTTAGGCAGGCGCAGAGGGCATGGAGATGAAGCAAGTCTTCACCCGATAGCGATAGCGCTGTGACTGTGACTGTGCTGGTGCGTGTTGTTGCGTGTTGGCGCGGGCGGTGGTATGAATGCGTAGAGTGTTGTTGTTGTCGACAGGCGCGCAATGTCGTGGTGCAGCTCGATGTTGGCCAAGTTCCGTGATTCCACCTTCAACAAGCAACGGCCGAGGTCTGGCGGTGCTCCATACAAGGTCTGGTGACGGCGGGGTCGTGGGTGGGGAAAGGATGGCTGGAGGTGGAGAGAGCGTGGTTGGTGTTGTCGGCGTGTCCTAGGGTGATTTGCTGTATCGTGTGCTGTGCTGGGGAAGCGAAGGCGCAATGCGCGCGTGTTTACCTCCGCACGTCAGGCGTCAGGCGAGTGCAGTCGAAACACGGCAGGCGCGACGACGACGTGATGATGCAATGGCGAGGGGAGAGCAAGAGCAATCGGGCGATGAAGAGACCCTTCGTGCGCTCGATAGCGATCGGCTGGGAATGGGGTGGTATATGGGAGAAGACGCGTTCTCGCAGGGTGTCTTTTCGCCCGTGTGTGGCAGGCTGGCAGCAAAGGCACGCGGCCCGTGCACCCCACCCACCCGCTGCCTGCCCACTCCCTGCAGCGCGACGCCCGTTAGCTCTGCCTGCCAGTAGAAGGCAGGCCACCAGCACACAGTGAAGCAGCAGCCGCAGAGTCGGGGCGGACGAGGCTCTGCCAGTGCAGACACGGGCACGCAGAGCCCCGCCTCGGCCGTTGGCTGCACGGCTGCACGGCTGCACGGCGAGGCGCTGGCGATGCGGAGCCCTTGCCACGTTGAGTTTTGCGTGTTTACATGGCATGCCGTGTTTGTTGATCAACAAGGCGGAATCAAAACAAGACGGAATGCTCGCCACCATGACAGAACCAGAACCACTGGCCCACCTGTCCAACCAGACACGCCCCATGCCCAAATTAGCAAATCTTATCGTCTTCATGCCCTCGGGTGGCCGAGCCGCGCGAAAAAGGGGCTCCAGCTTTGCGTCGCCCGCCTGCCACCAGTTCGGCGGCCCGCGTCACAGTCTTAGCTCTCTCAGCCTCTCAGCCTCTCCGCCTCTCAGCCTCTCCGCCTCCCTCTCTCTATCGATTGTATGCACCTCCGCCCATGTAGCTATCGATAGGCTTTGCGAGTCGTGGAAAACGTCTTCTCCACATTCCTTTCCCTGCAGTGGCCTGATACGCCCATGCAATAAACATGTCAAGGCGTCGTCATCAGAATCCTTTCTCAGCGGAACACAATTATTGCCCCAAGACGCGCTTTCGCCTTGTTGTGCGTCAACAGAGCGGCACCACCGGATCCCCCTCTGCATCTTTCGACTGGGTTTCGCTGATCGGGTTGGGTCTGTAGTTTCCCATGGCATCGCCATCGAAGATTATTGTGTCTACACATGACGTAGCCCACAGATCGTACCTGCTTTCATCCATCAAAAGCAAGAGCAAGCCCGCGGGCAGTCCAGCGTGCTTGGGCTGTCATGTGACGCGTCGAGATGATCGCGTCATGGTGAAAAAACAACATAGCGATGCCTCATGTGGCCGCATCTGCGACCTCATTGTTATTGGCACACGAGTCATTCCCGTTAGCCTACCGCTCCACCATGCGGTACTGCAGGAACGCACTTCCCATTGCCGTGTTTTCTGTTTTCTGTTTTCCTGTTTCATCCACCATGTCTACCGTCTACCGCGACAAATCGTGCCGCCGCGTGCAGCACATCAGCCCTAGCCGCACTTGCACCGGGCATCAGCCTCATGATTCCCCAAGTTTGGTGTTTCAACGCGTGTTTCAGAGTGCAGCTTTGGAGCTTTGAGTCTTGTCAAGGCCATGAGGCTTGTCGCCCAATCTAATCCAATCCAATCCAATCGCTCTGGTAACATTCTGCTGGATTGTCGCCCAGTGCTATTCCCATGGTAACTGTTCGTACACGTCTCACTAAGCTTGAGGCTATTGTGGGGAGATGAGACGGCTTTTCAACAGGAGCGCCTCGGGGCCAGCATCACGACCGTGGCCAACGACGTAGAAACCAAAATGATAGAACAAATGCATGCAAAGCCCCCACAGTCAAGGTAGCACCTAGGACTTTCGCGGTCAAAATCCACATGGCTTACGCGCCAAGGAGCGAAAGTAGACGCCCAACAAGGACAGCTGGCAAAGGCAACCAACACCCAGGGTCCTGCCGTGACAGCGCCTTGAGATTTACAGGGTCCGGACATGATCGGTGCCCACTCTTCATCCCGTCGCTAAGGTGATGCAACATGTGCTGCCGTACATGCCCAATGCTGCGCGTCATTCGTATTGCGCATATTGAGGCTACTGGGTGATCCCTCGGCTGCTACATTGGTTACTTTTGGCAGAGTCAGGAGTATGTCCAAAGCTCTACTTCCAAGCCAGACACGGATGCGACTTTTGTTAGAGACTCCCTTACAGCCGTAGTGGCTAGACAGGACAGGTACCACTGCCTTTCCACCTCTGCAATCAAAAATGGCTCTGCTGCATCTATCCTAGGTCGCACGCGGGGGTCATAGGGTGCTCTATTGGTAGACTTAACGTTGCTGTATTTTCAATCATCAAACAAGGATACAGCTGCGGTATGAGGGAGGAATGAGCCCCCCGAAGCCGGAGGGAAAAACTTTGGCCCGTGGCTTGTTAGCTGGCCCATGGCGGGGTGAGTCAAATGGAAAAGTTTGGCGGGGCATTGTAGTATCTCGTCGCGCAGCCCACACGAGCAACACCGAACATTGCAACAATGGCCGACGAACAACCCGCAACACAGCCACCGGCTGCCGAGGCCAAGGACTTGCACACCGACCCAGCCACTGGCGAGAAAATCTCCAAGAGTGAACTCAAGCGCCGCCAGAAGCAGCGGGAGAAGGACGAGAAGAAGAAGGAGAAGGCGGCGACGCTCCCAGTGCAACCCAAGAAGGAGAAGAAGGACGATGCCGAAGAACTGAACCCAAACGTACGCCTTCACTTGTGCGCTGTCAATCGGTTTAGTTGCTCACAAACTGCAGCAATACTTCGAGATCCGATCCAACAAGATCAACGCGCTCCGTGCCTCCAAGCAACCGAACCCGTACCCGCACAAGTTCCATACCAACTACAAGCTCGCCGACTATGTTCGCGACTACTCGCACCTCAAGAAGGGAGAGACTGAGCCGGACAAGGAGATCCGCATCGGCCTCCGCGTCATGACACAGCGCTCTGCCTCCAACGCACTGCATTTCTATGTTTGTACGTATACGGAATACGAGGATGCCTCCATAGCTAACAGTCCACAGGCCAGGCTGAGGGGGTCAAAATTCAGGTTATGTGTCAATTGCAGGAAGCCAAGGCCGACGTACCCTTTGAGAAGCAGCATGAGAACATCCAGCGTGGAGACATTATCGGTGTCATCGGCTTCCCAGGTCGCACAAGTCCCAAGAAGGGTGGTGAGGGTGAGCTGAGTATCTTCGCGCGCGAAGTGATCCTTCTCACCCCCTGTCTGAGGATGTTGCCAACGGAGCACTTGTAAGTTTGCTTGTAGATTCAGATGAGCGTAGTACTGATGCTGTGATAGTGGCTACAAGGACCAGGAGCAACGTCACCGCAACCGGTTCCTCGATCTCATCATGAACGACTCAACACGCCAGACCTTCATCACTCGATCCAAGATCGTCAAGGCCGTTCGCAAGTACCTCGATGAGCGGGACTTCTTGGAAGTGCAAACGCCTATGATGAACAAGATTGCTGGTGGTGCGACTGCACGACCCTTCAAGACATACCACAACGAACTCGACATGGAGCTTTACATGCGTATCGCGCCTGAGCTATACCTCAAGGAACTCGTAGTCGGAGGCCTTGAGAGGGTATACGAGATCGGTCGTCAATTCCGTAACGAGGGTATCGATCTTACCCACAACCCGGAGTTCACAACCTGCGAGTTCTACATGGCCTACGCCGATTACAACGATGTCCTGAACATGACCGAGGAGCTTGTCAGTGAGTTGGTCAAGGATGTCACCGGCAGCTACGAGACGGTGTACCACACTCAGATCGGCGAGGTATACAATGTTAACTGGGCAAGGCCATGGAGGCGGGTCGAGATGATACCCGCGTTGGAGGAGGCCACTGGCGAGAAGTTCCCACCAGCAGACCAGCTACACACTGCAGAGACCAACGAGTTCCTCAAGAAGGTGCTCAAGAAGGTCAACGTCGACTGCTCAGAGCCTCGCACAAACTCAAGAATGATCGACAAGTTGGTTGGTGAGTTCATCGAGGAAACTGCCATCAATCCTACATTCATCATCGGCCACCCCGAGGTCATGTCGCCACTTGCCAAATACCACCGCGATATTCCTGGTCTCTGCGAGCGCTTTGAGGCATTTGTATGCAAGAAGGAGATCTGTAACGCTTACACTGAGCTTAACGATCCCTTTGACCAACGTCTGCGATTCGTAAGTTCAAGGCAAGTACGTCGATAACATGCATGCTAATAGTTGTACAGGAAGAGCAAGCGAACCAGAAGGCGGCTGGTGACGATGAAGCACAGCTTATTGACGAGACATTCTGTCAGTCGCTTGAGTACGGTCTGCCACCCACTGGCGGTTGGGGTATGGGTATCGACCGTCTAGTCATGTTCTTGACAGACCACTACTCCATCAAGGAGGTGCTCACCTTCCCTTTCATGAAGGACGTTGTTGAGGACAAGAAGTCCGCAGCAGAAGTCGTTGACGTAACGCCCAAGCCCACTGAGGGCATTCGTAAGTACATAGCGCTTTGAGATCGTTCAAGATTTGCTAACGCGATTTCAGCACACAAGTAGTTTCAAAGTAGCATTACCGGCGTATGGTTTGGTTAGGATACGGCATGGGTACAGTTATGGATCATGTCGCATGTTTCACGAATTATGTAGGTCGAGATGACTGAATAAGAGAACATCTATAATCACCAAAGTTGCTCATAGCCCAAACATCCTACATTTCATCGTGGAGTAGCACTCAAAGCCAACCACTGTAAGAACAATGGGACTTGCGAGTGCACCTTCAACAATTGCGAGCATGATCGCGTGCTGTATATAGACAATGGCTTTGAGGTTTCGGCTCCCCGCCCACGGACCTTTGACATTTTGTGCCCGAACGGTGGCGGACCGCACCATTGCCGCAACATTATCGGTACGCGTGAACTTGTGCCGAGCGGGAGGCCTGTGAGTAGGTTATAAGATTATATATGAGACTTGACACTTGGATTCTGATGCCTGTCTGTAAATTCTTAATTTAACTGTTTACCTCTCACCAACACTTTGCTACATTTCCGGATACACTTTGCGCCAAAGAAAGAGGGTAGTTACACACAATAACGGGGGAAAGTAAATCAAAAATGGCGGCACCAGGGGGAAGGTTTTTTATTCAAGAGAAGCTGAAGACTCCGGCGAAGCATCATGAGTCTTATGAACAGCTCTGGGAGACGAAGTGGAAGAAGCCTGTATGTTCATCACTAGCCACTTAAACTACATGCATGAAAACGGCAACCATATCAGATTATGCCAACTAAAAGACCAATAGGCAGAGATGGGCGTCTACCCCTTCATGTTCGGTACAGCCTCCGATTTCGAGCCGATAGTAAAAGAGATGATTTCCAAAGACATGAAAGAGCCGTACAACTGGGACGAATACGCCAAAATCTACTTCTCCCAAGCCGAAAAACTCAAATCCATAGCCGAAAAGGCCGAAAAGGATGGGGAGACGGAAAAGGCATCAGAATACTACCTACGTTCGAGCGCCGTCTACCGCATCAGCCGATTCCCCGCGCCACGCAGCGCCGTCCAACGCAAAGCCTGGAAATTAGGCAAAGAAGTCTGCATCAAAGGCCTAGGGATGCGACCGCACCCGGTCCACGAAGTCATGATCCCACACATCCACCGCAACCAGGACGAAGGCGAACACATACCCGTCTACCACCTCGTCCCGGAGGCCGCCTCCAAAGAAACCCGCGTCCCCACCGTCATCATCTTCACCGGCCTCGACGGCTACCGCACCGAACTATGCGTCTGGATGGAAGGCTGGCGGCGCGTCGGCGTCGCCACCCTCGTCCTCGAAATCCCGGGAACAGGAGACTGTCCGGCCACACCATCAGACCCCACGTCCCCAGACCGCCTCTACACGTCGCTCCTCGACTGGCTCGCCACGCAAGACCGTCTCGACGCCACCAAAGTCGCCATCTGGGCCTTCAGCACAGGCGGCTACTACGCCCTGCGCGTAGCCCACACCCACGCCTCGCGCCTCGCCGGCGTCGTGGCGCTCGGCGGCGGCTGCCACCACATGTTCTCCCGCGCCTGGCTCGACCAAGTAAACCACCTCGAGTACCCCTTTGATCTCGCCAACACCCTAGCCCACAAATGGGGCTACGGCGACGACATCGAGTCCTTCAAGCGGGACGCCCCGACCAAGTTTTCTCTCCTCAACGACGGCACGCTCGACAACCCCGTCTGTACGAGGCTGCTGCTGGTCAACGGGACAGAGGACGAGATCTTCCCCATTGACGATTACTATCTTGCGCTGCAGCATGGTGCGCCCAAGGAGGCGCGGTTCATTGCTGGGATCAAGCATATGGGCGAGCCGGAGAGCTTCGTGGTTATTATCAAGTGGTTGTATGCCTTGTTTGGGATTGAGGCTGAGGTCGGCGCGCTCATGTCGACGTTGCCTTTTAAGCCAAAGTATTAAATGGAAAAAAAAGGGGGGGGGGAGTGGGACATGCGAAAATGAGAATAGGAGTGGAATGGGAAATCTATGGGAAACACGATGCTGGGAGATGAGTGGGGTGATGTGTTTTCCTCAAATCCATAGTTTTATACTCTTGCTGTGTCTGGGAAAGCCTGCCCAGTGTTTGTCCGTTTGTGTTTCTTTCCTTCGTCGGAGATACTTCGCTTTTACAGGGCACAATCGCCGTTTCAGTATGGCAGAACTCCACATCGTCCTCTAAATTTTTTTAGTATTGTTATTTGTAGAAAAACTTGCTCAATAGTAGTAGCATCGATGCTGGCCCTTTCATCGCTTTACAAGATCGAGAGGTGAGTAGTCAGGTTTCGCAGGTTGCTTAGACAAGAACGAACTTGCAAGGTTGTATTATAATCCTCAAAAGCAGGAGCTTGTAGTCTCTACATTGTTAGCCAAACAGCCGGATTAGGAGATTTCACGTCCTTGGTGTGCAAATAGTGAATACAGCATGTAACACAAGTGCCATTAGAAATTATCTTTATCAAGATTTTGGTCTTTCCGCTCGATTTAATCAAACATAAGCGTACATTAAACATAGTTAGTTCATGTACAAGGAAAAAACTCAACCTCAAAGCGAAGGGTATTACGGCATGTGCGTATATATGTCGCAAGCACCGCCAGAGATGCCGGTTGGGAAGGGAAAAAAAGGCGAAAGACATGGAGAAAAGGGAAACTGGTATCATTGTTCTTTCCGAAAGACACTGCCTGCATCACGCAAGCCGCCAACCGAAGCGAGAAAATTAAATGGAAAAGAGACAAGTACAGCACGATGTGCAGATTGTAAAAGGAAATTGATCTTTATCGTGGGCCCGTACTCAAAGACAATGAGTTTGAGACCGAGAGAGTGGAGGTGAAGTGGATCGATGACAAGCCACTAATTTGTTTGAAACACGAACGAAAAATGCAACGGAAATGCGCGATCGGCTCGATGCTGTAGATGACGAGTGTTCCAACATGTGGCTTTCCGCATGCGAGGTGGTAGGCCCAGGGCGGTCTTGACGTCTTCTCTCAACTCTGTAAACGCGAATTAGCCATTAGCTAAACGCGCTCAGTCATTCAGTCCAAAGACCCGCCTTAGGCCTTGGAACTTCTTCTTCTTTCCGCTCCTGCCGTAGGAAACGGAACGGCCCTGCGCGTCAACTATCGGCGCTGAAGCGTTGGAGATGGCGCTAGACTGTCGGTTGGCGAAGCGTGGCCTACGAGGCGCGACGCCATCTGAACTCACTGGACGGTCGTCTGTGCCAATGGTTGGCGGAGGTTGAAGTGGCCATTCAGGAGTCTTTCGACGTTGCAGCTTAGGAGAAACGGGTGTCGGGTTACCGAATTCCTTGTCCTCATCGATAGGTGTCATAGGGTGCGTCGTGTCTCGATTGCGTTGCGCAGGTGGCATGGGAATTTCATCAGGCGCGGGAACGTGTTGCGCAGGCTCGGGTTGCACCTGAAGGACGTCTGTCTGGGTAGTAGTCTTCTTCTTTCCTAGACCGAAGAAGCCACGCTTCGACTTGGCCTTGCCAGCAGCTCCGAACGAGGGCAAAGCTGCAGGCTTGCTGTCACGTAAAGAGCCAACGGATAGGGCTGCACCCTGTGTGTTCGCGTTTCCATTATTTCCGTTCATTCCATTCGCTCCATTCGTCACCGGAGCGGGTTTATAGACCACATTCGACGTCTCATCGTCCGCTTCTTCCTCTAGATCAGTAGAGTCGCCATCCTCTTCACCGGCTCTTCTAGGAATCCCTCGTACTGGGGCTAGACCTGGAGGCAGGGTGAAGTCGGCAGGATCATCATCGTCCGAGTCGCCAAACCGACTTTGAAAACGAGACGGCCGAGCATCGTCATCTTCGTCGCTTGAATCGGCAAAACGACTCTTGAACGCAGCTTTCGAAGCCTTGGCAGGTGGTAACTTTTGCTTTGACGGTCTAGTCGATTGTAGTTGCTTGTTGAAGACGGGAATTGGCGGTATAGGCGACGAAGGACGAACATCAGATCCTTTCCGGAATCTGCCCATTGGTGACAGTGATCGAATGCTAAACTTTGATGACTTTACTGATTCCGGGGTTGGCGAAGAAGGCCGCATGGACCTTCGCATGGCGGATGGTGTTGCTGGAGGAGAGATTGCGCGAACTTGCTTTGGTGCAGGAGCAGTTGCTCGCATAGTGGGTACAGGCTCTTGTCTCATGGAGCCACGCATTGTGTATCGCCCACCTTGCTCCCGTGATGCGCGCTTCCTGACGCGCTGGAAACTACTCGCAGAGGCATCGGAGTCACTGTCGTAAGTGGGCGCTGGTGCGGCCATTGGCTTTGCAGCAGGCATGCTCTGCGGTCTTCCCCTGGAGGCAGTAGCAGCAGGCGGGATGTTTCTCTTTTGGAGAGCACCTCGAGGAGGTTTGGTGTCCATAGGTACCATGCTGTGCCGCGACGCTGCCAGACCCATGCTTGGTGTCGGTGAGGCATCCGTTGAACGCATGCTCTGTCGCATCTGGGGATGTGCTCTAGAAGCTGTATTTGAGGGACCCCGCATACTCGATCGCATGGTTGAGCCCATCTGCGGTTCTGCTCGTGAAGCCGTGTTTGGACCTCCTCGCATGGTCCGCTTCATGTGAGTCTCAGACGAACCTTCCTTCGGCGCCGCTGTACGCAGCGTTGTCCTGGTCTGAGGTTCAGCTGGGCGCGTCGACTGTGGCGCAGAACTCTTTTTCAAAGCAGATTTGAGAGGTTTTGTCGATGATTGATCAGCCGATGCAGTAGTAGTCCTTTGGGGTAGAGTAGCGATAACCCTGCGCTCTGGTGTTGTGTCCGGTGTATACTTGCGTGAGGTTGATGGTGCTGACCTTTCCTCTAAGACCGGAGCTTGCGTGACTTGAGAGGTCATTTCTTGGGCATATGACGCTCGTTCGGGAGGCGCTTGAGTCTGTTCTGGTTCCAAATCCGGCTTCTTTATAGACGCGTTGACACCGCTCCAATGCTGTTGAGTAGCGTTCCAGTCTTGCGTTGGTGTAGTGTCTGAATCGCGGTTGTCATCTGCAGTTGTGTCTAACTGGAGATTCGATGTACGCTTATCTGTGGCATTTGTATTGGCGTACTTTGAAGAAATTGAGCCAGAAGACGACGCGACTACCGGCCTCTTTATTAGGGCGTTGATGCTGCCGAACCCTTCGCCATCGGAGAGATCTTCGTACGCATCGCTGTAGACGCTACTATTGTCGTCTGTGGTCTCATCATCTTCCTCTGCCTGTGTAATCGGCTGCGGCTGTTGACTCGTTGAATCTGGAACATCTTCGTCCCAACCCCCAGGTATCGTCATGCTTTGATACAAAGGCTCGGACTTCTCGTATGGGCTAGGGGTGGCAGGCTGGAGTGCGATATTGGGCACGTCAACGGTCTGTTCCGTAATTGGAGCTACCGCTGCTGGTGCCTCAGCTTGTGACGTGGGCAGAGATTTGGGCTGCGAAGCCTCCGTAGACTTATGGGTGTCTGAGTTGTCGCTTGAGTCTGACACGTAGCCGCTCCCTTGGACGGTGGTGACCTCAGGTGGTAGAGGGTTGCTGTGTGTTGCGTGCTTCGAGGCGAAATCCTCGGCGACGACGTTTCCAAGCGCGGTATCACTAGAAGCATTTGGGGTAGAAAACGTCTCGGTAACCTTCTCAGCCATCTCTTCCTGTTGTCGTCGCTCCTTCTCGCGTATACTACCGAACACCGGCAGAGCAGCGCGTGGTTTCATCAAGTCTTCGAACTCGTCCTCTTTCTCAGCTATGGGACTCCACTTTGACGCACCAAGAGCTCCATGAGAAGGTGCCTCTGTATCAGCATGCGCAGTTTTGCCTGGCAGTACTGGGTCTTCCTCGAAACTAACACGCACATTTTTCTTTTTCTTCTTCTTGTTCCTGCCTCCGTCATCGGAAGCAGTGTCAGATGCTTCGCTCGGAGCAAATGGAGCAGAGAGACGTCCGTTTGAAGCCACTGGCGATTCTCCACGGCGCGAAACCGAAGGTGAGTTCTTCAAGACGGACTTTGCGGGGGAAACTGAGCGCGGCAGCGGGTCATGTTTGGCCCCAGCAAGTTCAACAGGTACAGGCGCAAAATGGGCATTACGTGGTGGGCTCAGTGAAGTATTCCGATCATGCGCATCGTAGAGACTGCCACTACCCTGGCCACTAACAGAGCCTGCAGGTGTCGAAGTGGCTGGAGTGGCTGGAGTGGCTGGAGTGGCCAGGTGAGGGTATGCGCTGTCCTGGTTGGGAGCGAATTTGGGTGAAACCACCTCGTCCTCGTGGCCAAGTATGGTGCCATAGCCAGAGTCTTCCAGTTTGCGACTGCTATTTGCCTGCTGGTGGGGTGGGAAGTCGGCATCGGCGAAATCGTCAGAATGTCTCGTTGGGGTAGCTGTGCTGAGTTGCGGCTCCGGTGTGCGTGATACAGTTGTCGACTCTTCTCGTCTCTGCGGTGCTTGTTGCTCCTGTCGGACATGGTGACGTATTGGACTCGGTGAACCTCGACCTAACTGGTTTTCTGGTATGTGGACTGAATGGAGGGTGTCTGCGTGCTGTGATATATATTTTCGCGCTGACTCGGGTTCTGGCTCCTCGTGTAGCTCTCGATGACGGGCCATGGCATCCTGCTTATGGATGAACTTGCGCGTCGAAGGATCGTAAATGGCATCTGGCGAGTTTGGATCGACAGGTCGAGGAGCCTGTCGCGGCAGGTAGGATTGCGATTGTACAGCAGATGCAGGAGGCTTGGCGCACATGCTGCCACTGGATAGTTTTGCCCCTTGAGCGCCATGTGAGATCTGATGTGTCTTGACCGGACGCTCAGCGGCACTCTGGATCGAGCGTTGGGCACTTTGGAGGTCATAGCTAGAGACACCACTGGAGGTCTTGGGTCGTGATGTCGAGGCCATGCGCTGGATCGCATCCTGGTTCACGACAGGACCACCGAACCATGCCTTACTGGAGGGAGGCGAGGGGTTCTGGCGGGTACCTATTGCGCCTGGAGAAATTGGGCGGGAGAAGTTTACGGATCGCGACGCGTCGTCTTCCTCGGACACCTGGGCGAGATGGCTAGCAGGCCGTTGCCCTCTTCCGCCGGGGTTGGCGCCCCTATCCAGGCTGAGGCCTCTACCTCTGCCTCCTGGTGCTGGTGATGCTCCTCGATATATTGGCTCCAGGCTCGACGCCCGCCGATGGACGACACTGCCCTGCTGCTGCTGCATGTTCTTGGGCACGGGCGGAACGGGCGGCGCATCCGAACCGGCTGGGCTCCCTCTGCCGGGCGATGGGGCGCGGAATGAGCGCTCTGTCATGGATCCCGTGCTCGACTGCCGGCGCAGGGGACCGGGCTGTTGTCTCGAGAGGCTGCCGGTTGAGGATAGTGAGCCGCGGCGCACCATGCGCTTCGTGACTGTGTCGCCCACGGGAGTCGGCGTGGTTACGTGGGTGCGCAGGGCGGCGGCGGCGGCGGCAGACGAGAGGTCGCCATTGGATTCGGCATTCTTTGTAAAGGCCTTGGAGGCGGCGAGCGAGGCGGACGGGCTGGGCAGAGGGGCTCGTTGGGGCTGCATGGGGGAGAAGTTGTCAGCATCGCGTCGCCCTTCGCGGCTACGCCCGCTGGGCGCGACAGGAGGTTTGCGCGCGCACGCCGAGCAGGGAAGCACGTACCGGATTGGACGCTGCCCGGCGCCGCTTGCCAAACATGGTGGGCGTGGTGAATGAAAGACTACGGCAGCTGCGGCCGTCTCTGCATTTCCGTGTGCGTGCTTCGGAGACGCAGCAAGGGTCGGCTGGATCATGTCACGCCTGCAGGGCGGAACCGAGCGGACTGGAGGATGAGGGAGAGTGCAAGGCTGCTCGCGTCGACCCACGGCAGGGAAAAACAAGTCACCGCGCGCCGGTGGGCTGGCGTGTCACGGGTGGAAGGGCTGGGAAGTGCAAAAGGGCGAGGAGATGCTTCTGGGCGGAGCGGCCATGTTGTAGCTACGAAGTAGCAGCGCAAGAACAAGGAACAAGGAAGAGGATCGTCGTCTTCCCGCACACGCCAAAGCTTAGGTGGACGTGTTGGCGCCAAACACGCTCCACCGTCTCACCCACTTGGTCAGGGTGAGGCTGCGCTGCCAACTGCAGTCTGGACGTGCCCCAGACGCGGGCGTGTTTCGTTTCTTTCCGCCTTCGCTCCTTGTTGTCGACTCTCTCATCCATCCACTCTCCTGGCGCCCGGCAGCACACGGTCCCTGATTTGGGCCTCTCCAGCCAGTGACCCCGTCGAGCTCCAGCTCCAGGCTGGCCGCTTCATATTCAGCGCCACCGACGTATGCAATGTCTCCACGAAGCCGTCGTGGCGCCGGCCCATAGTACGCCGTGTGATTCGTCAATCTCTTTGCAAGTTTGCCAGTAAAACGTCGCAAGGCCAGCAATGTCCAACGCTAGAACCAGTGCGACTCCAGCTCCAACATGGCTTGGATGCAGCTCGAGTGCAAGATTTGCAACACGTAACGCCCATGTTTGCGCCAGACCATGTGGATTCCATCATCGACGAACTGGCCCACCCACGGCCTGCGAGATCGCCCAGGCCGCACATCTTCCCCGCGCTAACATCGTGACGGTTGATTTCCATCAAGTGGGAACCAATTGAAGGCGTACTACACCTGTACGATTACCATCTTATTTCCGCCCTCTCAGTTTGCAATCGTCTGGGATCCCCTCAGCATGGCATCGTCAGCCTCGCGCCTTTCGCCTCTACCACTACCAGACGGTATCGTCGAGAATCATGTCCACTGCCCCTCGAATGGTCTGACCTTCCATACGCTCGAGGCCGGATATACTCCGCAACACGATAAGCCTCTGATTATTCCCTGCTCTAACTAATTTCGTTAGCGATGTCGTTAGTCTAGTCAATGCTCTGGCTTATCGACAGGTCAAGTGCATTGTTGGCCACGACTTCGGCGCCGTCACTGTGCTCTGATGCGTCCAGATCTCTTGAAGAGTCTTATCATGATGGGACTGGAAAGAGAACTCACCACACCCTCTCAAGACCTGGACGGCTGAAGACATGGCCAAAGTGCCCAACCACTACGTTATGCCCTTGCACAAGTCAATGCCTGATACCATTGCTGACATGAAACCAAGATAGCTCGGCAACCGAACGATGGATACCTGCCCGGGATCTCAATGTCTATGTCCAGGAATGGTCACGAACAGGCTCCAAGGTGGCCTCAACTACTACCGAATCACTATTGATCCGGCTCATATGAGACATCTCCAGCTCCTTGCGGGCAAGAAGATCGAATGCCCGAGTACCTTCATCTCAGGCGCCAAGGACTGGGGCAACTACCAGCAGCCCGGGGCCATCGAGGCCTATCCCGAGTCATGTTCTGATTTTAGAGGGGTCCAATTCATCCAAGATGCAGGACATTGGTCCCCAACAAAAGCAGCCAAAGAGGGTTGTCGAAGGAATACTAGGCTTCCTTTGCCATCTTTATGTGTGTTGCAGTTGCGACGTGTACAAATGTCTGTCGATAAATGCGATCCTCTCAATACATCAACTGTAGCGTCTCCAGATTACCTGTATATTTTGGGTCTGGATCAAACCACAGACCAAGGGCATCCCTTTGACCTCAAATCAACATCTTATTGAGGTTGCTACGCCGCAACTCCTTCTCACCTTCTCTCGGCAAGACCTATCATCCGCTCGCACACCGCTACCCGGGACCGGGGCCCGCACCCAGTTCCGTAGTTAAGCGCCCCTGGTATTCTAGTATTGTAGAACTTCGTCATGGTCGGGGTCCACTATTAGCACAAGCCAAGCCAAGTTAAGTAATGCAGGCTCTCTTCAGTTGGAATATGACCCGAGGCTCTATTTCAAGTCGACCGGAGACAAATGTGCACTGTGATCATGACGAATCCTTGGGTCCGATCGAGCAAGAGACTTCGAAGCGAGCTGCACAATGTCTTTGTATTTAGATGCTCAAGCTAAAAGTAAGTCCGTCTATTATAGGTATCAGGCAAAAGTATTGTATGTAGGGACGCTAGCCTCGTAGGACCCCAGATTGCTACCCCTAATAAGAGGTGCTTATATAACTGATTTTAAGTGAGCGCACGTAAAGTCTACCCTTGGTAGCTAAAATAGCCCCTTGATAGCCGCCCCAATGCAAGAATTCCGCCTCCCATCGCAGTAAGCTCGCTTGGCTGCGGTAATGCGGCGTGGGCGTCTGTTTTCCCCTGATTTCGCATGCAGCTCGCGGCAGTAGGTAGAGCCTATTCTTGATCATATCTGCTTGGCACATCTTCCTCATCAACGTGCAGTAACGTACCCTACGGTTTCTCGGTATTCTTAATTCTACTAAGGAAAGTTGATAATTTAAAGCTAAATAACTTCATATATGCTAAGTAGAATACATGAAAAGTTGAATTTAAAGCTTTGATATATATATATATATATAAAGATTAAGATGTTACATTTTACAAGAGCTAAGCTAAATATAGAAAGTAAATGAAGTTTCTAAAAAAGTACGCTAAAAGTCTATTATAAATATAGTCAACTCTGCTTTTATTTAGACAAGCATTATAAGATCTAAGCTTCTAGAACTTTATATATATTAAAACTGTAGATTTTATATATAGAGTGTATGTAACGGGCGGGCCTATTAGGCCTAGCATGCAACTACACACGCCGTCCACCTTTGCCAAGAGGCAGGGCACAAGATAACAAGACTGCTTGTTATCTCGCGTAGTTGGTACTTGAGTTACTGCCGCAACTTGTAATGTGAGGAGTACCTGTTGCGAGGTGTCTCACACCGCCAACCGAGGTACTACCGGCGATCTACTCTAGGCCTAGCCTATCACAGTGTAAGTTATTTAGCTTTAAACTATTACTTTTCTTTAGTAATATCAAGTAAACTATAGACCTGTGTAAACTGTAAGCTAAGAAAAGTACGTCATTGTATGTTAAAAATATTCCATGTAGTAGATCTATTATTATATAGCTCTAGATTATCCATTATCTTTAGTAAGATCAGGTAGACCCCCGAACCCCTGGAGAACGTTGTACTTGTCTCGTTATGGATGACGTAGATTCTGAGATGAAGCGGATAGAATTGTATAAGTTGAAGCCGTGAGACGTGGTGGTTTAATCATGGTTATGCACAGTGTATTTTCACTAATGCGCAGAAATGGATACCGCTACTACTACTACTCCTTCAGCCGCTTCTTCCCGCAATTCACTTCTCCCTTTTACGAATACACTTGCAACATTACGTCACTTTGGCAAATGCTGCAAAGAAATGACACCTTCCCGCCGTCGTAGCGTTTCGCCCGACCGCAACCCGCCACTTACCCATGTCACGAGCAATCACTCAATCTTAAGCTCGGTCCAACCAATCGATAACTCAAGTCCATCTTTAGAACCACCCGAGAAATCTACCACCAGAAACTCGGCGTCAGACGCGCCTGAAGATGGGCACGTCGACACTGATAACCGCGACGACACCAAGACCTACCGACGCAGTCGCAAAGACACGCTCGATCCGTTGGACGAGTCATGTCATCAACGACCGCACTCTCTGACACAAGAAAGAGTTAATACTATGTGGAAGATATCTCCACAGGGGGAAGTTGTAAAACCCTACAAGGCGCTGATGCTGAAGCCGATTGACGAGAAAAACATTGGTCTCAAGTCGACAGTGACCGTGTCGTCACACGCTCTATCGAATGGGTCTCTGCCATCGATGGAGATTAGACCTCGACAACGATTGAAAAACTTTTGCCTCCATTGGTTCACAGCGTACCGGATACTCATTGGGTTCACCTTCGTTGTCAACGTCGCCGTATTCATCGTCGTCGTTGAAAAGACCCGGCACGAGCGTTCTGCACTGGCTGGATCTCTAGTCGCTACAGCATCCAATATATTTGTCGCCGTCTTGGTCCGTCAGGAAGACCTCATCAACGCGAGCTTCTCTTTCGTCGCTAAGACACCAGCAAGCCTACCGTTATGGCTCCGGAAGATGATCGCAGACTTCCACCATTATGGTGGACTACACATTGGATGCTCCATGGCAGCTCTGCTATGGTACTGTTACTTTGTGTATCTGAACACAAACTCGTTTCTCGATCTCGTAAAACAAGGCAAGGGTACAGGTTGGGTGTGGGCCGACATCTCCACCTGCTACGCCTTCCTCTTATCCATTCTAGTCGTCTGTATTCTAGCACACCCACGTATCCGGGTGAAATTCCACAACACATTCGAGCATACCCATCGCTTTGGGGGGTGGGCAGCATTGACAGTACTATGGGTGAACGCAGGCGTAGCAAGCCATAACCCAGGTAGTTCTCCTCTCTACGCCAACGCCGCACTCTGGCTCCTAGCCTTAACAACCTTCTTTATCGTCCTCCCATGGACCCGCATCCGCCGCGTACCCATCACCGCCGAAGCCATCTCGAGCCGCGAAGTCAAGCTCACTTTTCCTTACAAAAACATGCCCTACACATCCACGACCCGTTTCTCGCTAAGCCCCCTCCTCGAATGGCACGCCTTCGCCACCATCCCAATCCCCTCTTCTTCTTCTTCTTCTTCTTCTTCTTCTTCTTCTTCTTCTTCTTCTTCTTCTTCTTCTTCTTCTTCTTCTTCTTCCTCCTCCTCTACAACAACCACCACTTCCTCATACGTTCTCATCTCGCAAGCAGGCGACTGGACCAAATCCATCATCGAGTCGCCACCCACCCACCTCTGGCTCCGCCAACCCGCCGCCAAAAATTTCCTCTCCTTCGCCCCGCTCTTCAACTCCCTCCTCCTTGTCGGCACGGGCGCGGGAATCGGCCCCTTGCTCTCCCTCCTTCGCTCCCCGGTTATCGCGCACATGCGGGAACAGGGCAAGCAGGTTAGGGTCATGTGGTGTGTGTACGATCCCAACGCAGCGCATTGGCGCTTCGTCCAGGAAATCATCCGGCGTGTGGATCCTGAGCCGAGGATCTTTGACTCGAGGGACGGACGCCCGGATATGGCGTGCGAAACTGGGGCTATGAAGAGTGAGTGTGGGTTGGAGGCTGTTATGGTTGTTAGTAATGCGAGGGTTACGAGGGAGGTTGTTGAGGGGGTTAAGAGAGAGGGTGGTGCGGCGTATGGGGCTGTGTTTGATTCTTAGAGTTGTCGTTGTTTGGATTCTTGTGTGAGTTTGGGTGGGTGTTGTTGGCCAGATTACCGGGTGTTCGTTCGTTGTGTTTATTTTCATCTCTCGTTTGTCTCGGGGTAGATAAACTCTTTTTTTCCGCAGGGTTACGGATACAAGAGTGTAGATGGTTGGCAAACCAAACCTCGACGATTATGTCGTATCTTGTCTTCATCGACGGAAGACTACCTTCACGTCTTGCATCTCGAGCTCGTAGATACATAGAACACTTGCAAAGCTTCCTGTCTTACTCTGATATTATACGGCTCACATGTTCCACTGGGGACTATACCATGACATATAGATGCAGACGAACTGTCATAGGTCCGTGATTCAAGCGTACACGACGCGATTTGTCTCAACTACAAAGCCATTGTAATCTCTTTCAGCCGCCATTGCCATTACCATTACCATTACCATATCAATCATCCTTATCTCTTCATGCCCATGGATGCAAACTAGAAAGCACAAACCCTTCTTCCTTGCCCATCACCCACAACTCCAAGTATCACACATCCCACTACCACTACAAAAACTACCACCACCATCACTGTTACCACGATATACCCCTCAAACCATAAGCGCAACAACCAACCCCCCAAACAGACCAACAACCACAGCACCCATCGCCGTGTTCCCCGCCGCCGCACCCGTAAATTCCGCTGCGTTACCGGAACTCGTTGGGCTACCCACCATTCCTCCACTTCCAGACATGCTGACGATGCTCGCTTTGGTCTCGTTACCGCCTGCTGCACAGGATGGTACGGCGACGGCGGAGCGTGTTACTATTACATCGGCGGTGGCGGTGGCGGAGGGGCAGCCCGGGTGGACTGTTAGGTTGGTTGTCACGGAGGGGGATTGTCTGTTGTGGATGGAGCGTGTTAGTTAGAGCTGGTTAAGTTGGGGTGTGGATATGAGAAGTGAGAGGTAGGAGGCAGGAAGTAAGAGTATTAAAGGGGAACGATGGATTGCTTACGCCGAGACGGTGCTAGATAGCAGGATAGCCGTGCTGATGATGGGGGCTGAGAACTTCATGTCTGGGAAGCGTGTAGTTTGAGTGTCGATTGTGAGATAGTAAAGTGTGTAGTTTTATGTTACGACTGCCAAAGAAGGTGCTTGAAACGGTCAGTATCAGCAGGAACCGAGAAGACGACAGAGAATGAAAGGAAAACAAGCACCCAAGACCCTTCTTTGTATCTACAGCTACTCACCTACCTACCTACCTACATCCAGCCCGCGCACAGTTCGCCTTCTTGGCTCTTCCTCAAATCCAATATCTAGTTTACCTAGGTAGGACATATCGAACGCGGCAGGCTTTCCTCAAGTCGACCAATCAGCCGCTAGCATGCCCAACTTCAAAACCAGCCAGAACTCACTTCCACAACTTACTAGACCCCCTTCATTTCACTCCTCCCGTGAACAAGTGGCAAACCACGCAATAGCGAGACCCGTTCAGTAGTCCAAAGACCATCGGGTGAAACGTCTTCCGAGAGAGTATTCATCCCGAGGTCACGTTCCCGCGCCATCGGGCCCAGATGCAGCGGAATCGAGTGTCGATCAGCGGGTAATGGAGTAGGAAAAGTGGGAGAGAGAAACACATTTACGGCTGCTAGAACGAAACTAACAGTCTAGAGCAACGGAGAGAGACTGTGCCGCCGGTAGTTAAGCTAGTTCGTTGGGGGACGGCTAGATGTAAGACCAGTGCGTGGTATGTACCTGGTTAGTCAAGAGTAGGTAAGTGGAAAGTGGAAAGTGGAAAGTGGAAAGTTCCGTTTTCCGTTTCGGGGCTTTTTGTTATTGATTAGCATCTAGAAAGTTGCTCCGAAATGTTTATTTGGATGACGGTTCTGGTTCCATCAGCGATTCCCGCGCGTGATCGGTTCCCTAGGGAAGAGAGAGAGAGAGATAGAGAGAAGAAAACAGAAGACGCGACGACAGATCTGGTGTTTCCCTCTCTACAAGCAATGGGGTATTCTCTTCACTGCACACACACACACACACACAACTCTCTTTCCCCGATTCCAAGGAAATCGCATCCACCGACATTGCCCCTCGGAAGCTCACCTTTCCATGATGAAAAACCAACGCCTTCCCTGTACTTCGGTCGTAGATCCCGCCGCAGTCAAGCCACGATAGGAGCAAACCCCAAAAAAAAGAGTTTCAGCTGCATGTGAAGTCTAAACGGGAAGAATGAGATGACAATTGTATGTTCTGTTCCCCTGACTAAGATGGTGATGATCATCAGGTTACTAGAGCGTTTTGGGTATAAGTAGGTAGTAGCGCGACGTCATTTTGAGCTTAATCGTCTTAGCGTCTTGTTCGGATGGTGATGGTTCCGTGGTACACAAACACGATTGACTTGCCCGCGATTTCGTGGGGAATGGTTTGCTGTTACTCGCTCATTTGACCCTGACGCCTTTTTCTTCCTTCTCAATACGGTTATTCTGATCGTTGGTCGCTGCCTGATTGGGATGATCAAGGATTAGTTGGTGAGGTTAGGCTGATCGCGTTGTTAGCTGCCCTGGTCCTTTGGGCTGTGAGATCGCGAATGGCGCCGCAGGGAATCACGTCCGTCTACGGGAGTTTGTGACTAGCTTATAATATGGAAGATGATGAGATTGTCATGGGCGGGCTGGAAGAGGGGTAGTAAGCTTTCAGTCTTGCCTTTGCGGGAGATGAGGGAGAGTATTGGGTAAGGTATAAGATGCGAACGTTTTCGCAGTCTGGAAAGAGATATCTCATAGCTACCCCAAGATTCCACTGTGAGCATCTCCATTGTACATCTTATTGTGTTCTTTACTCGATTTTAATAGCCCGATCATCGCAATGAAATCTACAATCTTCTCTATTGTTGCTCTTGCGGCTGTCTCTTCTGCATCGCCCGTCAAGCGTGCTGATGGCCCATCCGATGCCTATATCCTCAACTACGCCCTCACCCTTGAGCACCTTGAAGACACCTTCTACAGGGAGGCCCTCGCCAAGTACAGCATGGAGGACTTCAAGGCCGCGCACTTCTCCGAGGAGACCTACAACCGCATCAAGACCATCTCAGGCGATGAGGCGACCCACGTCGAGTTCCTGACTGGTGCTCTCAGCGCAGCGGGAGCCAAGCCCGTCGAAGCCTGCACCTACGACTTCGGATACAAGGACGTTGCTTCCTTCCTTGCCACCGCCAGTGTCCTCGAGGGTGTTGGTGTCAGCGCGTACCTCGGTGCCGCCGCAGACATCATGTCCAAGACGTACCTGACAGCAGCGGGATCCATCCTGACGGTCGAGGCCCGACACTCGGCTTACGTGCGCAAGACCACCGGCTCCTCGCCCTTCCCAGCACCTTTCGACAACCCGCTGAGCTACAACGAGGTATACACCCTCGCCGCGCAGTTCATCAAGTCCTGCCCGAAGACCAACGCTCCCCTGCCTGTCAAGGCGTTCCCTACGCTCTCTGCCTCAGCATCTGATGGTAGCATGATGATCAAGGCTGGCAGCAAGGTCACGCTATCCGTCAATGGATCCAAGGTTCACGGCAAAGTCTACGTCGCTTTCATCACTGTCACCGGCCCTGTTTTCGTTGATGTTAAGGAGGCTAAGGATGGTTTCGAGGTTACGGTTCCTGACAAGGGTATTTCCGGACAGAGCTACATTGTGCTTACTAACTGCAACACTGCTGCTACTGACGACACCATCATTGCTGGACCAGCCGTTGTCGAGGTTGCCAACTAAGATGATTGCATTGCGAAGAGAATTAGTGCTTGTGAGTAATGGTAGCCGTAACACAAACTAGTATCCATCATAGTATTAGTCCTAAATTGTAATTTTTAGTCTCGATTTGCACCTCATCATCCTGCACACTTGCCAAAACATGGTGATCCAAGCGTAACAGAAACAACCACAGATCTTTCAGGTCTGACAAGATTACCTTCTCTTTTCTGTTTCTCTCCACTATGTTCAAAAGCCAGGCGTGTATGTGTAATCGTCGTGGTGGGTCTAGGTGACGTCATCTTCTCAAACCCAGTAAAAATATCTTGCCACAACCCAATGACGCGGCCCTAGGAAATCAAAGAAAGGAGAAGACTTAAAGGACATCTTTCACACACATGTCCCATCTACAAAATGCTTTTCAAACATTTTCCTCTCCTTATTACACAAAGCGCAGAGGGAAAAACTGTCCAATGCATCTACACACATGATAGCCAGCCGGTCTCGATACATACCGGTAATCGCATATATACAAAAGCAGAGGGCCTCCCCCCTCCCCCTCCCGAGATTATCCAATGTAAAGTCCCTAACATGTCTCAATATAAGGCCGGTTCGGACAAATAGACACCCAGGATATTGGATGGTGGGATTTAAGCCGCCAAAAAAAAAGAGCAAACAAAAGGCGCTACTGCGCCCTGAATATACAAAGCTCGTGCAAAGAGATCGGTGAAGCGGTTGAAAAAGGGTCGCCGCGATGATGCCGAAGATGAAATAACGCCCGCCAACGCCATGCCGTCATGCAAGAAGTCGTGATGAGAAGGAATGCTAGATGCGCTCGTCTCGTCACGTCTAGTTGTCGTATGTCGAGGGTAAAGATTTTCCGCCGCAGTCGGGGATCTTGAGTCCGGGCTTAAGATTGCGGTTGACGTCCATGAGGCCCCATTTGTCTTCCCACTCTTTGCCCTTTTCGTTATACTCGATCTTCCATGGCTCGTCAAATGCTGAGAACCTTCAAATGAGTTAGCGACAGTCTGTTGACAGACAGTAATGCGAATGCTTACCAGAAATACTCTGTTCCGTTTGTCAGACTTGGGCAGACCCAGTCTTCCAGAAATTGGTTCATCTCATCAATTCCAGCAACGGATCCTCCGGAGCAAGTCTCGGCCCCACCACAGCTAGTACCACCTCCGGATGGCCAACCAACTTCTGCGATGACCTGGTGAATGTTATTTTCGGCTGCGGTAAGAGCCACGTCGTGGGTTTGCCAGAAGTTCCAGGTCCAAGCAGCCGCCTCCTTGGCGTCGACACCAGCGAAGAATGGATGAATGTTGGACATGACAATGTCGACCTTGGTAGCCATGTCTGCAGTCCAATTGTCACCCAAATCGGCCATTGCGACAGGCAGTTTGCAGCTGTGGTCCGTGATGTTCTTGCGGAAATCGGTAATGTGTCCGAGCAGCTCGGTTTCTGTCAGATCCTTGCGGTAAAGTACCTCGTTACCAATGATGATACCCTTGAAGTAGTCGCAGCCATAATCGTCGAGGATGTCCCATGTTTGCGCGATCTGTCGCTCAGTGGTAGTATCATTTTTGTCGAGCCATACACCAAGCCATATTTTCATTGTATCCTTGATTTCCAAGCGTTCGATGGCATGAATGAGCATCTGGGTCTGGTTGCAGTCGGTACCGTATAAGCGGACTGAGTTGGTCAGTTGCGACATGACAGCCAGGTCTCGGGTGATGTTGTTTTGCGATGGACCAACGTGTATACAGTCTGGGTACTGTGTGTTCAGCGGAGTGTAGTCCATGCCTGGGAATACCTGGTGCAGATTGGCATTGTTCATCAAAGCCTGGATCTCGGAGGAATCCTTGCCAAGATCGTCCTCGTTGTCTTTGGCGATATCATCAGCAGATTGAGCAGCTGTAGCTTTGCTGGAGTCATGAGCTCCGCTCTTGCCGATGGTAGCACCGAGGACACCGCCTAGAATTGCACCTGCGAGGATGATGGTGATGATGGCAATGGCGATCCACATTCGCTTCTTCCTCACCTTCAAGTCGTCTTCTGCTTTCCAACTGGCAATCTTTTCTGGCACGAGCTCTCCACTGGCATTGATCATGGGCACTGCGTCGTACTTGGAACCATCTCGCGACGCAGCAAAGGCACCAGCGCCTGCAGCGGCACCAACAGCTCCGTTGTTTATCGATGATTCCGGCGAGCCATTGCGACTGCTACCGTCTCGCGAGCCACCGAATGGCACAAAGGTGCGTCGCTTGTTCTGTGGGGAGTTGTGGTCTGGGCCCATTCCCCAGTCGTCATCGTTGTCGACTTCATTTGGGTTGATCTGGCCCATCTGGGGCGCGAGGTTCTGGGCGGACGAGGAGTAGCGGCTGTAGGGCGTGTCGGCGTAGGGAGCGCCGCTGTGTGGAGAGTGGGGCACGTTGTACAAGGAGCTGTCATTCGAGTATATGCTAGCGGCCAGTGGTGCGCCTGAGCCGTGGGAGCGTTGCGAGTACATTGGGTGGGGTATCATGGGCTGGTCGGGGCCATTGGGGTCGTTGAAGGGTGATGACTGCGAGTTCCGGTTGGGGCCCCCCATGGGTCGTCCTGGGCCTGCCATGCCTCGTGTCGCCTGCAGGCCGCTCTCACGTGGGTGGTTGAAAGCGACGCCGTTGGCGATGCCGTTGATACCGCCGCCAGCAGCTGTCTCGCCCATGTTGTCTGAGCCGGGTGTAACGCCTGGTGTTGAGTAGTCGGAGTAGTTGTTGGGGTCGATATACTCTCGCTGCTGGTGCATGCCAACGGGGGTGCGGTGGGCAGGCGGGGGCGGCGGATTGTCGTCGCTTGGTAGCGAGTCGTTCAGTTGCTCTAATGGCCAGGTCTGAGGTTGCTGGAAAGCCATTGGAAGTGCTTATTTGAGCTTTTCCTACACACCTCGCGTCAAGAGGCGAAAGCGACAGGCGCGAGCAACGCGTGGAGAAGGTAGCGGATGGCAGCACGCCGCTCTGCGGATCGACTGGGCGAACTATGGCTGGGCCGGGCTAGTTGTTTGCGGACACACGGAGCACGGTTGGTCCGAGGGTTGGATATTTCGCAGGCGCTGGCAACGCAAGGACCAGGCAAGAAGGAGAGAAAAGGATAATGCAGCGTTTGGCAGAGGCGCAAGTGTGGAGAGAAAGAGCCGTCGTCGTGTGGCCGAGTTGATGCAGGTGTGTTAGTCGGGTAGCACGGCTTTGGCACGCCAGAGCAGAGGCTGACGGGATGCGCCTGCTGGTTGCGCTAGCCCGCTGCATTCACCCTGGAAACCACCGCCACGGCGCCCACTGTGACGTCTCCGCCAATGCACCAGCCTCCGGCCAGCCTCAACAGGTTTTCCACCAGACAACCCTGTGCCTGTGCCTGTGCCGTTGCACATTTCCCCGACATTGGCCCTTTTTTGCTTTCTCGGCGGCACTGTGCCTGTCCATCGTCCCTCAGCAATTCGCTCAAGCCTCATACTATGTATGTTGTGCCCAGCATGGCGCCTGCCTCTTCCGGCGCTGTGTTCCATCGCGCCTGCCTGTGCGCCCAAAGCAGGCAGGAGCGATGTAGCCTCACCCAAAACAAGCAGTGCCGCAAGGGCTTGGCGCTCCCCGCGGCACGCGCAAGGACTGAGCACGAGGCAATCTCCCATGGCAGTTGGGACGTTTATTGCCGAGCATCCTCTCTGCCATCTGCCATGTCCCTTGGATCCCCTGCGTGCACAGTCTGCAACTGCCATGAACGTCTTACTACACACCATGTTCTATCATTAGCTCCTCGTGTCAGCCGCTACCGCAAACGGCTCCACTGAGCCCACTCAATCTGGAGCGACCTGCTTTAATCCCATCTACTATGTTGTAGTCTGCATAGCCTCCCCTCGCCTCTGCCATTTGCCTTTGGCCGTCGTGTTTCCTCTTTTCCGCGCACTTGCATCTTTTTATTCGAGCCTCTTGTCCTAGCCAGGGGGGGGGCATGCGAGACATGCAACGCCATCTGATCGCCGTGGTGAAACACCCACACTTTATTGCCGGCTGCTAAGACATGCTGTGCTCACCACTCATCCCTACCCCGCGCCTCTGAGCCGAATCTCGTTCCGCCTTACATACGAGTGCCGCGTCAACGTCAGGTCATTCTACCGGACTTTTCCTAATCCAAACAATCATGTTAGCAGAATGAGGACGTCCGCCATCACGAAAAACAGGAAAAAATAGCGTACGTTTTCACACATAAATGCACATGTTTTCTTTCGTTGCAATTCAGCCATGGTCTCCATCTCAACACTTTGAATATCCCATACCCCGTTTCTAGATATGTTGTACATGGGTCAAGCTATGTCACCGCTTGCACCTTCATATCGTGAGTTTCCTTCTTTTTCTCTTTCCTTTCAGAAGAGGAAAGCGGAGAACGTGATAGTCAACTGAGCTCACACCAAACTCACATCAACAACATCCCAGCAACCAAAGAGGGCCTCAACACCCAAATATCTCTCCTATACTACTTCCATATCCGCTTCATCCTCACTATGGCCTCGCTCCTCCTCCGCCCTCAGAACCCATCGGGCGCCCACGTTATATCTGTTTTCGCAGGCACAGTCGAAGACTCAATCTCCCCGTCAGATCTCCCTATCGGCCCTCCACCGCGAGAGACCTACGGCGTCACATCGGCCCGCACGCACGTCTCTTTTATGAAGACTTTTTCTTTTCGAGGCCCTGGCTGAAGAACACGCTGGCCACATCCCTTTTGGCCATATTTACCCTGGATTGATTGACGGACTGACTATTTTACAGCAGTGTAAATCCAATTGTGGTTCCGTTGCTGTGGGTTGGATGATAGCAAGGGTTATGAGGAAAAGGGGGTAGCTGATGTGGCATTCAGTAGTGCGAAGGAAAGAGGAGGCGGTGCGTATGCTGGCGGTCAGAGAGGTGACAAGAAAAAACAAGTTGGTTATGCGAAGCTGAGGCAAAGTGGCACAAGAGAGAGCGTTTGAAATCATACCATAGGTGTGTTGGAAGGGATTCAAGGAATGACGGAATATTTGGGACGGTAGGGGCTGCGTTTGCGATAAAATGCCATAGTGCTCCAATGCTGGCAAAACTCCGCCCACCGGAAATCGTGCATCAATTATCTTCCAATGGTCTACGTCAAGCGTTCGATGCCAGGCAACCTTACGGGCATACACGGCAACCTTGTTCTGTCCGACCCTTCACACGTATATGCATGCTGATGTCCGTCGCCAGTGCTTCGGCTCGACGATAGCGAGCGGTGTACTGCTTGAATTTCCAACCGCACTCGTTGGCAACATTGGAAGGCAATGAGGAAGGCAACTGGGGCTACTGCAAGACAATCTTGAAGCATAAATATTGGCTGGCCTTTACTGCTATTTATTATTTCAAGACAACATCACATCCTTCCAAACCTCCTACCACATACTTTCGACATGCCGCTTATCATATTCCAAAAAGACATCCAGTGTATGCACTGCGAAACCGTCGTCTCCAAGACCTAGGCCGAATGCCCTGGCTGTGGTTTCAGGCCATCAACAACTTGCAGACACTGTGACTGCAACAAGTACCCAGCTGTCTGCTTAAGGTATACGTTCCATACTTTTGTGTACGAGTGGCCTCGCTGAAATCAAAAAGCTAAACTCAGTAACAACCGGCACAACTATGAAGCGAGAAACCTTCGATTCTCCTGTCTTCTCCAGGATAGGGGGTTCGCGGTGGATGAGTGCATTGTGGGCATTAGGTTATCGTTACTGATGTGAGAAGAGAAGCTTCTATCCGATCATTTAGATAGTTCTAGTCAACAAATCCATAACTGTATCCTCCAGGTTCTGTGACCTTCTAATCTGTCTAAGGAGGTATAATACAAACTGAGAGTGACGTTACAAGGGCTTCGCTGCTTTTTGCTTACCTAAGCACAAATCTTGTATCACTGCGAACATATAGATAACACGAAACCCCTGGTCTCCGCATCCTCACTTCCGCAATCTCTCTGTATACAGCAAACCTATCCCTACGATGACCACCGAATGGAAAAGTTCTGAACGGCATTATACCCTCACGGAGACCACCTTCACAAAGCGAGAGCTCCAGCAAACTGAACTTCCCCGAAACAACGTCAGCGGGTTTGTGGTAACACCTCGATTGTCTCGAGAACGATTGAAAAACGAGGCGGATGCGCTTCAATATATCGTCTCGGAAACGTCTATACCAGTGCCTCAATTCCTCCGCCTCTACGATGAGCACGGCCTCCTACACCTTGAAACTAGGCGAGTCCATGGTAAACCCCTCGAGTCGATCGATGAAGCATCTGCCCCTACAGCAGTACAGCGAGTCAACGATTGCTTGGAGTCTTCTATATTCCTCCAGCTTCGCAAGCTACGGCACGACACCCTCGGCAGTGTAGAGAGCGATCTACCTCTTATCCTACCAAGTCGAATAACTTACCGAGATAAACGGTCTTCTTGGACACGACACAAATCAAGCACGAAAGATTTCGTGTTTTGCCACAACGATCTCGGTCAACACAATATCTTTGTCGACCCAGAAACCTTTGAAATCACAGCTATAATAGACTGGGAATTTGCCGGGTTCTTTCCACCCGAGTTCGAAATCCCATTATGGCAGTACCCATGGAACAAAACAATCCAGGATAACGAGCAGACTGATCGATTGATACGATCACTTGATAGCTACGGTGAGATTCCCAATACTAGTAATTACCTAGGCTGAATCTATTACGTAGGGGAACAAGCCGGATAACCAGGCGCACACGAAAGCGATGGCGGAAAGCTACATCCTCGAGTCAAAGCCATCAAAGCGTGGAAAGAACAATCAATCCGACTAGACGTGACGAAAGGTTTCATCGTGGTTCAAGTTGTCACGCTCATCACGCAGAAGCACTACCTTCAAACATCTGTCCCTTCTGCCGTGCTTTTGAAAGTTTTTATTTGTGCGTAGAGCGCATGTGATGGTGGAAGGTCCGATCCAAGCAATGTCCCTTGACGAGCACAGCCCCTAGAAGAGGAGATAAGCGGCACGTCTCAGAGTCTGGATAGTGATGATACACGCTTGCAGCACGCTTTGCTCGTGCCTCCTCAAGTTCCTCGTAGCTCATCACCTTCGCCTTTCCTAGCACCACTGATCTAGTCGATCGGCGAACTTTGGCTTCGTTGTCGAGTCTGAACAAAAATTCGTTTTGATTCAGAAGGAGTGCTTGTTCGGCGAAGGTGTACGCAACAAGATACACTGGATGTGAGTACGATTGGGTACAGCTGCCGGCACGGTATCTCCAAAGTCTTTGCGCGCTGTGGTGCGTCAAGGTCTTCTTTCGCAATTTCGTCATCCAAAGTCAGCGGACTCATCTTGATACCATCAGCTCCCTTCCTTCGTTTCTGCCGCAAGTCTATGGAGCTACAGGCACAGTAGGTTTGTTGCTTTGATTATGAAAAGCGGATGGCAACGCACCATCAGAGAGGAGTATTGTCAACCTCCAAGTAGTAGCCCTCGCTTTTCACAAAACTCTTCTCGGCAGTTTCTAAACGAAAGCTATGCAGTAAAAGCCGTCTTAAATCAGCATAGCTGAGGAAAAGCCGGTCCCACCCATCCACAGTTCCTTGAACCAGATTCGGCCTCCCATAATTCGTTACCGCAAAATCCACGTATAGCGGCCGCAGCTTTGAGTTTGTAGCGCTGTTGTCACATGCGTATTGCACATCGTGTGTCGAAATGGGCCTGCTGAAGATCTCAGCCGTGTGTTGCGCGTGAAGACGCCTTATAGCGTCATCCTTGAACTCGGTACACAACAGCTTATCGCCCAGGACCCAGCATTAAGCATTCACATTAATGTTATCTTTTCAGTGCGTGAAGGCAACGATAGTGGTGTAATGGCATAGTCTCTGTAGTACATCCATTCTACGAAGAGAGCGAACACAATGGGATCGTCCTCCGGGAGCTCGATCCGGTTTTCGCGAGGTTCCTTGAAGTCCCGAAGACGAGCAGCTGCGAGGAAAGGGGAATGATGGTGTGATATTAAACGCTTGGGAGGGGACCAAACGTTGCAGGTGTAATCGCCGGCAGAGTCATGCACAGGAGTTGCCGTACCGACGTGTAACTCAATTCCGGGGCCGCGAAGACTGCTCATGTTAAGTCTTTACGCTGTAGGTAGACAGATCATAATACATACAGTTCGAGATGGATGCTGTACATACACTGATTTATCAATGGAGCTATAGTATCGGTTCGCACAAGAGACTACTAAATCCTACTGCGCTTTTGTATTGGTGACATCGAAATGGCTGCATGACCTTCGAAGGGTAAGGCGAAGGGCTATGCTTGACATAGTGGGATAGCTGAATTCAGTTGCAAAAGTCCGTCGATTTGGCATCTGATTTCTAAATAAGTTTCTTCCTGAATAAGTCTGGTCATCTCTGTGAAATATATTGCACCGCGTTCTCGGCTGCGCTGGATCCCGGGCAAGGCCTGTTCCTACTCGTTGCATTGTGAGCAACGAACCTGCAGTCGCCCGCCCCACCTCCGCAGGTCGTCGTGTTCATTTTATATGGACTTACCCGTTGGGCATCAACGCCTGCCGCTCATATCAACACATCAACGCACCAGCACCGTTCGTAAAACCTCACACCTCGGCAATCACCAGCGTATTAGGCCTGTACTGTTACTGTACGCTTGGACTACGGTTCTGTCGTGCGTTCTATCGGCTCCTTTGCGACCTGCAGTCATCAGGTGTATATTAACTATGTTGTTTCTTTCTTGATAACCAGTGGCTAACCGTTCTGCCCTTCACATAGTTCTTGTTCATCCTCGAGTCACCGCGCACTCAACCTGTCGCATCATTGGTCCACCGCGCCCGCCATCTTCCACGCACGCGGTCCTCCGCGCTCTCGGCCGCATATTACCCCCACGACCTCTGTGTCGAACATCCCGCCTCACAGTAGCATCGGCATTCACACACTTCGCAGAAATTGCAACCACGCATTAGCGGCTGTAGGTTGGCGATTCTGTCTACAATGGTACGCACACATCCAAATTGTTTAACATCCAGGCTAATTGAATATTTCACGTAAAGCTGGGCCAAGACTCTCAAAGGAGAACCAGAATTTATTCAAGGGAAGATATTTGAAGGAGTAAGCTATGATAGAAACATAACGAGGAAAGGAACATTGATTCAGATCTATGATCCAGCAAAAGACATGAGCACTCCACCCTATTGGGAATATGAAGACGAGAACAGGGAAGAAACACATGATGTACCCGCGGGCTATAAGATTCGTGTTGTAACCGCTACTATTAAGTTTATCTAGCTTTCTTCAAGTCGACATGCTCAACCAATTGCATTCCTTCCTCAAAGCCTACCACTATTGTTATCGAGATATCTTGGTCCCGGTTCTTAGGGCTGAGTACATTCAAACAGACTGTAGTGGATAATCTGAGCTCGCGTTCCCATTTCCATTGCTTGCTCTTTTGGATGGCGGAGGGGAGGGATTCGCACAAGACATGAACCCGACTAAGTTGCGCTTCTGAAAGCTGTATTGAATCTCTGCAAATCCCGTTGTTAAATGAACTCTGGTATACTTGAATGGTTTGTTTCACATACGCCTCTCAAGTGGTATTGCGTCTGTATACCGGGAAAGTTCCATGGTTCCTAGCGGCTCTTTGACTAAGCCATCATTGTCTGGTTTTCTCAAGGGAGCTCCAACATCATCAGCATCTATCGTTGCTTCCACCGCGTTCGCCGGTATCGTTGTTGGTTCATCTCCAAAATGTGCATGTCGAATTTTATGTACATGGTCTCCTATCATATATTAGAATCAAGTGTCTAAGAGAATCAATTTGAACAAATGTAACATACCTGTAGCGTCTAACACTACCCCCATGGGAATATATAGGCATGTATCTTTGCGTCTATTGGGCGTGAAGTTCTCTAAAGGACATGATCCACTTGACGGTTGCAAACCAGATGGTCCAGGACTCAGAGCGTTTCCCGTCTGAGGACTGACAAGTAGCGAGGGTATGCTAGTCCTGATGCTTGTTGTCTGTTTCACACGCTTACTGCAGTTCGATTCGCCGGAATAATCTTGCTGGCTAGTCACATGTGGGCGTTTTGAACCTGTGCCCTCATTGATGCAGCTAAAGCTCTCTTATAGCCGCAAACTGACTGAGTGTTGCTCCCCCAAAACGAAACTCATCTCTGTACCACTATTTCTACCAGTGTCTGCACGCCTTTCAGAAAACAGATGCTTGGGAGCCGACAATAGTAACGTTTCGATTGCGTTCTCATCACACCTTTCCTTGGCAATTGTGACGAGACCTTGTGGCGGTTGGATGGCATTCCACCAATATTGCAATGTAGCGACGCGTGTTCGAGGTGCTATTTCGCCCAATTTTGTGATGGACACTGCTAATGTGCAAAGGAGGAATACTTCAGGACCGTATACCTGGCCCTCAATGTGACACTACAAGTTGATCATGATCGTTTCCCCAAGCTTGCCTCATCCTCTCGCAGTAAATCACAATGCAGAGAAAAAGCCCTATTCTGGCTCTCAAGCAATGAGCTTGTAGTGTCATCGAATGTCGTTGTTTCTTGTCCCAGTGCGCTTGTTAGCCATTCACTCCAATCTTTGGATTGCGACATGGAGATATGCGAGCTTGAAACAGAGAGAAGGAAGAGACATACGGGATCCATGAGAGTGTGGATCTCTTTAAAGCTCCTTGATTTCCTAGAAGTCTTGCCGTCAGTATAAGAGGTGGTGGCTCGTGGCGATTTCTTACTGGCGGGCCGCAATTAGTGGCTTCAAGCGGCCGGTGTGTTTATTGGACGACCTTGCTGTCGATGTACGTGCGGCGCTAGATAAAGAGGCGCTAGCGTCGCTGAAAGTATATTCGTTGACCCAGCGGAAGGAAGAGGCTCCCAAACTTCAAAGTTGACCGACGACACTCTTGATACTTATCAACGCCCAGTGTTCTTTACCTTCTGTCTGTCGGCAGTTGAACCCATATTCTCATTTGATTCTACGAAAGCGAGATCTGAGCTATGGCCACGTTCGCTGATGGCACACCGGTGCCACACGATGGCAAATTCCATGTTGATCCAACCAACCCGATGGTCCGGGTCAAATACCTTGAGCCGTGGTATCCTCCTGAAGTGATAGAATCCTTCTCCGGCGGAAGTACAGCATGTCTAGGACTCCTCCCCGATGGAACTGTGCTGAAATATGTACGCGACAGAGATGACAGCCATGCGTTTCACAGTCTCAATGTCGAAAATTCTATTCTTTCAGCACTAGGGCAGCACAAAAGAATCGTCAAGTATCTAGGCAAACAGGAACACGGAATAGTTTTTCGGAGGGCTGCCAATGGCGACATCTACAGCTACATGTCAAAAATGGAGCACGCTGCCATTTCTCCACGACTTCGGCAAAAGTGGACAACGCAAGCAGCGGAGGCGCTTGAGTATATTCACTCAAAAGGTGTTATCCACTGCTACATTCATCCAAAGAATTTTCTCCTCGACGAAGAGCTTAACGTCCAAATGTGCGATTTTGCTGGATCGTTGTTCGGAAGCCTGGACGGTAAAGCGATGGAAAGCACAAGGTTCTTCCTCCCAAGAGACTGGCGGGACCCTCCTAACGCAATGTCTGATCTTTTCGCTTTCGGCTCATTCATGTATTATATTTTGACTGGTCACGAGCCATATGCAGATCTTTCCGATGAAGAGGTGACGGCAAGATTTGAACGAGGACTATTTCCGGATGTCGAGGAACTGACATTCGGGAGCACGATCAAGGGCTGCTGGGCAGGAGAATTCAAGAGCTCCGCAGATATGCGGAAAACTATACTTGCTGATGGTCCGAAAGAGACTTAGACTTTTCCGCACTGTTTTGTACTCTTCTGCAGCTGCAGTTTTCGGTCCGAATTGCCCTTTCTCCTACCAAATGAAAGGATCTAGCTAAATTTCAACAGAATTTTTCTGTTGTGAAAATGTGTCCGTCTAACTCAGCGTATGACCGAGGTGTTCTGTTTTAATCGTCTACGAATATGTGGTGCTCGTAGTCCGTACTCCATTTCCCATGAACGCTCACGTGACAGTATCTTTACGCTCGTCCTGCCCGTCCTGCCCCTGCCCATTTCGCTCATATTTTCTACCGTGAACATGCATGCATGATCATTATTGGAGTGAAGAATAAGACAGTATGCACTGCACCTGCTCTATTACCAGCCCATTGTATCTCCTCCAATCCTTTCTCGCCTCAGCGCAAGGAAGAAGGTAAGTGCAAACATCTCAAGCTATTCCTGTTACTCTCGGCGCATTATAACGGCTTATCAATGCAAGATGGGGCTCCTGACCTCACTATACCACTATGTACGAGTACCCAGAAAGAGCCATTGTCTCCCAAAGCATCTTAATTTTACCACCCTCACTGCTCTACTGACGAAACCAGCTCTTATTCTTGCCTTGGTATATTCCTTCGTCAAAAGAAGACTTGGATTCAATCGGTCAAGGCTCATGCAAGCACCATTTCGATCTCAACGATATAACAATAGTTATCATGACCCCAACCCCCAACCCCCTTTCCCCGGAATCCTTCCGATGCCTCCAACAATTATGCATCTACATTTTCAAAGTCCTGATGACGCCGACGGCCGCTACAATTAACGGTGGCAATGGAAATAGTGGCAATACGGCGACGCGCCAATTGGCTGCAGACTCAGTAGGGGCTTTGGAATTGACAGGCCCTTCTGAGGAATAGAACATCGATCTCGACTGACTGTCCCGGTATGCTGCACCTGAGAGGAACGATAGACCAACAAATGATTGAGCATGATAGAATTAATGTTAATACTTTAGTTGACTACAATGCCAAGCTCTTGGACTAAGTACGTGTGCATGTGTCTTGTAAAAATGCCAATGGGTCTAGCTTTATCCATATCGCACTTATTACTGCCAAAAATGTTCCCAATCTTGCGCCGTGACGCAATTGTAAGCATCGTTGGTATTGTACAAATCAGCCTGGAAGTTTGTAAACTCCGCAGCTAGCCCAGGAAAGTCACTGAGCCATTGCTCGGCATCCTCGGCAATGCGTACTGGGACGAGATGCTCAGGTAGTAGGGCACTGGGCATGTGCCTCGATGTCATGGGATTGGGATGCAGAGTAGTCTGAGACATGGATGTCGTGGACGTTCTTATACGCTTAGCGAATGGTTCAGTGTATTCGTCCTGTTGATGCCGATAGTGATTATTAGTGAGCTCATGCTGCAGCAATTGCTCTATACAAGCCGCCATTGTTTTTGTGGCAGTCAGATGCAATTCGTAAGTCTTTTCCGGACATGGATCGGGTAGCTGTACCCACTTCAGCACCAAGGAAAGAAAGATGATATCTTTTAAATCACTTCCTTTGCGCCCCATTCTCGCGATAAGATATCTAACAGTCCGCTCCACCGTTACGACGAGCGCTTGCTCGTGATGTGCGTGCATCTGCTGCTCTGGGTGTTGGCAAATTTGTTTGATGCGTTGACATATCATAAGAGCAGCCCACAAAGTATCCGTTTTGCACAACCAATAGTAAAAGTCTTGCTGTGATGATGGGCTGCTAGCCGCCCCTTTCAAAAATGGAGGGTTGTAGAAGTCTTGATAGGCGAGTATGGCTAGTGATGAATCGATGCAGTGTTGCCAGACCTCCTTGGTCGCTTCGGGGATTCCCTGGTCGCTAAAAAGGAGTGGTTTGTACAAGTAGAATAGCGGTCGTCGAAGGTACAAATCAAGGATAACGCGGTGTAGTAAGTCACCCCGATCGCCGGGCATTAATTGACTGCGGTGCAAGCTGAGGATCAATGGCTTTGAAGACAAGCACTTTTCGACTTTCCGTCCTATTTCGATTGCCTCGTTCGCATCAGGTATCGAGCGCTGCACAAGCGAAAGAGCTTTGAACCGCTGAGGAAGAGACGTAGCAAGGTAAACCTGATATAGACTGTCTGTGAGATCGCAAAGTGGGCGCGAAGGGGGTAGCTTTGTTGAGGATTCATCGAAATCCTCGTCGTTGAGATTTGTCGGTATTGGATTGTAACAGTTGAGCTCAGGAGCTACCAAGGGCATACCTGCCATCATTGATGCTTGTAGTTCTGTTTCCAGAACGGTTGCCCATAGTCGCTTTCGCATCTCTACCTGGTACGGTGAAATAGACTTTATGTTGGCAGGATCCAAATGTAAACCCATGATCATAGCTGAGCGCACAAGAGCGCCGCTAGAGCCCCAAATTCTCTCTGAATTGGATCGGTGAACGGCACTAGAAAGTAGCACGAGGATTTCGACTTGAAGAGTTGATAGCTCGGTCCTCTGTTTTCGCCCAAGCTCGTCGAGCCATGCTTGGACATGGGTGGTTGCTGTCTCTTTCAAATAGGATCTATGGGCTTCGTATTCACTGGCGTTTGTTGTCTCTTCCAGCAGGTGAGCTCTGGTCATAAGGCTCGTGAGCTGCGCGATAACGCTGGATGAGGAGCCAACTCCAGGCTCATTGTCAAGCCATAGTCTTTCATACTGACGCATGAATGTCGGACGGTGAAGAACGCGCATCGTACGCTCGAAATACTGGAAGTATATCAAAACTAGCCTGTCACAGTAAGGCTTTGGAGGTAGGAACTCCCAGAGCTTCAGCAACGCAGGCGAGCATTCAAGATCTTTCTTGCGCTCTAGCGGTGAAACAAGGCTCCCTCTGGATTTGTTCTCAAGGAACTTGACTTTCTTGGCAGATGCCATTAACTGTTCATCATAAGCCATCCTGTTCAGGAAGTCTTTGACGTCGAGGAACTGGATTCAGTTAACTTGGGGCACAGAATCACGGTGCTGTTCTTTACTTGCCTGATTGAGGAGTGTAACTCTGTCATTCTGTCCATGATACTGTGACCGATCCCCTTCAGCCACGACCATGCCGAGCAGAGGAAGACTTGTTGATGTTGGCCGCTCGACGCGTGTTGTTGCTGAACTTTGATGCGCACGTGCAACGCCTAACAGCTCCTCAACCTTGGCCATCCGGTGCTGTAGATCTTCGAGCGAGTTGGAAGGCGCATTTTCAGGAGTAGTCGATAGTCGGGGTCGTTTTACTTTGGATGTAGCTGGCGTGACGCCGTTTCGATTGTACGTACATGTCTCAGCGACGGATGCTTTTATGCAATTGTCGCACGGCGTTGTGCGATCGCACTTCAGTTTCTTCTCGCGACATCTCAGGCATGATACAACCGGTCTAGGGCGTTTTGGCGGCGATGTGTCGTCCATCTTCACGCCTGAAGAGGCTCAACACCTGGTCGCGTTAACAATTCTGACCGGCACAGACCACAGAACGGCTGATGTGATTTTCGGCAATGGACGCGAATAATGCCTTGTGTCCAGCCACTTCCAGATAGATGGCCACATTGGATCTTGTGACTGCAGAGATGTATGTCAGGGTTGCAAGTTGTGGATGCGTCTCCTGCCAAGTGGGGCGGCAAGCTAGTGCTGGTTTGCAGCACAGTTCAGGCGTCCCACGTCTGACAAAGACCGTCCACGAGCATTGTTGAGTCGTAAAGTGGACTTGCCTTTATCTGAGGTAGCTTTTGGAGAACGAGAGAAGTAGGGTAGCAAGGGCAAAGGCGTCCTCGAAAACTTATGAGACTCCGGAGCAGAGATACTGCACAGGTATCCGGGAGTGTTCCTGGGGAGAGCACATGGCACGAGGCACTGTGTCAGCGGCGGCACGTGAGGCTCGATGGTTCTACGTGGGGACGGCTTGTAGGTACGGCTTGTCGCATGGTGTTGAGTCTGGAGAACAGGTTGAGAAAGGCTGCAAGACAAGGCGGCGGTGACGTCTGGCTTCGCCTAGGCCTCTGACCCCACAACGAAGGGTCCCTGAGTAGCAACGGCGAGATTTGCCCGCCATAACAACACGTAGCTTCACTATACTCATATAGAAATTGGCATACATTCCACACCTCACAATTGCATCTCCAAAAAAACAACCCCTCCCCCCCCCCTTGGTACATAGACCCCATTTTGGCATCTCCTTCAGGTAAGCAGCTGCGTGGCCCCACCCGCCCTCTGAAGCTCTTTGGACACAGTAGCTGACAGCTCCCCTCCCGTGCTGCAGCTATCCGACGCCCATCATGAGCAACCTCTTCGAAGCCAAAGTCAAGAGCGTCCTTTCTGGCGATACTGTCGTCCTCCACAACATCAACAACCCCAAAGCAGAGCGTACACTGAGCTTAGCCTTTGTAGCTGCGCCGAGACTGCGACGAGAGGGAGACGAGCCCTTTGCCTTCGAGTCACGCGACTACCTCCGTCGTCTGCTTGTAGGCAAAGTCGTCCGCTTCCAAGTCCTCTACAAGATCCCGACGGGCGCGAACCGCGAATATGGCCTCATCGTCACACCGAACAAGGAGATTCTCCCCCAACAAGCCGTCGCTGCAGGCTGGGTGAAGCTGCGGGACGACGCCGGCCGCAAGGAAGACTTAGATGAAGCTGCCAACCTGCTCGAGCGACTTGCAGCAGACGAGGCACGCGCTAGGGCAGACTCCAAGGGCCTCTGGGCCGAGACTGGCGGCAGGATCAACTCGTCTTCAGAGCTGAGCGATGCGCACAAGTTTGTTGAAGAGAACAAGGGCAAGGACATTGACTCGATAGTGGAAAAGGTCCTCTCCGGCGACCGCCTCATCGTGCGATTCCTCCTCTCGCCCACCGAGCACGTGCAAACAATGGTCCTCCTCGCCGGTGTCCGCGCACCAGCAACACAGCGAACAAACCCTTCCGACGGGAAGGTCCAACCAGCCGAGCCATTCGGTGACGATGCGCAACAGTTCGTCGAGACACGGCTATTGCAGCGAGGAGTCCTCGTCGAGGTTCTGGGAACCACGCCCAACGGCCAAATCGTCGCAGACGTCAAGCATCCCACCCAGGGCAGCATCACACCTTTCCTGCTCAAGAACGGTCTGGCTAAATGCACCGACCACCACTCCACCCTCCTTGGCCAGAAGATGGGCGTGCTTAGAGGCGCCGAGAAGCAGGCAAAGGATGGCCGCCTGGGCGTCTACAAGGAACATGTTGCGCCCAAGGTTAGCAAGGCGGGCGAACAAGAAGCCACCGTTACCCGTGTTCAGAGCGCCGACACCATCTTTATCCGGAATAAGGCGGGCGCAGAGAAGCGCATCAACCTCAGCAGCGTCCGTCAACCGAAGCCTACCGATCCCAAGCAATCGCCATGGGTGGCTGAAGCAAAGGAGTTCTTGCGCAAGAAGCTCATCGGCAAGCACGTCAAGTTCCACGTAGACGGAAAGCGACCAGCCGCCGAGGGCTATGACGAGCGCGAGATGTGCACCGTCACCTTACAGGGCAAGAATGTTGGCCTGATGCTTGTGGAGAGCGGCATGGCTTCAGTCATCCGCCACCGGCAGGACGATGCCGACAGGAGCCCCATCTACGACGACCTTCTCCTGGCCGAGTCCACTGCACAAGCTGAGAAGAAGGGCCTTTGGTCAGATAAGTCACCCTCTGTGAAACAATACGTCGACTACTCGGAGTCGCTCGAGAAGGCCAAGCGGCAACTCACTCTACTTTCGCGGCAACGCAAAGTACCAGCTATCGTCGACTTTGTCAAGTCAGGATCACGCTTTACTGTACTAGTACCTCGCGAGAATGCCAAGCTCACCTTCGTTCTCTCCGGTATCCGCGCACCACGATCAGCAAGAAATGAAAGCGAAAAGGGTGAGCCTTTCGGCAAGGAGGCTCATGAATTTGCCAACCGCCGCTGCCAGCAGCGAGACGTCGAGATTGATGTCGAGGACTGCGACAAGGTCGGTGGCTTCATCGGTACTCTGTATATTAACCGTGAGAACTTTGCAAAGACGTTGGTTGAGGAAGGTTTGGCTACGGTACATGCCTACTCAGCGGAAAAGTCTGGCAACGCGAATGAACTGTTTGCAGCTGAGCAGAAGGCTAAGGATGCGCGAAAGAATCTGTGGCAAGACTACGATCCGTCTCAAGAAGAAGACGACGAAGCGGCGGCGGCGGCGGCAGTTAGTCAACCCACCAACGACGACGCTGAGCCATCAAGGAAGGCAGACTACCGCGACGTCATGATCACCCACGTTGAAGATGACGGAAGACTTCGTCTGCAACAAATCGGCAGCGGCACATCAGCTTTGACATCACTCATGAGCGCCTTCAGCAAGTTCCATCTCAACCCAGCAAACAGCGCTGGTCTGCCAGACGCACCAAAGGCGGGCGAGTTTGTAGCAGCCAAGTTCACTGCCGACGACCAGTGGTACCGTGCGCGCATTCGACGCAACGACCGAGAGAACAAAAAGGCCGAGGTTGTTTACATCGACTACGGTAACTCGGAGACGATTCCGTGGACCCGCCTTCGTCCTCTCTCACAAGCCGAGTTCCTGCCATCGAAACTGAAGCCGCAGGCTGTAGAGGCCCAGTTGGCGTTTGTTCAACTCCCCGGCAACTCTGAGTACCTGGCCGACGCTGTCAGCTTCATCTCACAAGAAACGGCCGACCGTGAGCTCGTGGCAAGAATCGAGGCTACTGAGAAGGATGGCATGCTTTGGGTGACATTGTACAACCCCGATCAGAGCAAAGACGGGACCGAGAGCATCAACGCCGACATTCTCAGTGAAGGTCTTGCCATGGTACCAAAGAAGCTGCGGCCGTGGGAGCGCTCTGCCAGCGTGCTAGCTGCCCTGAAGAAGAAGCAGGACGTGGCCAAGGAGGAGCGCCGCGGCCAGTGGGAGTATGGTGATCTCACCGAAGACTAGACGTCTCACGGTTCATCGTTGCATACCATCCGAGATGGCGGCACGAGTGCGGACAATGTAGCAATAGCAATGAAAAGCATGTATCACAATCTCTGAACAAGCAACACTTCCACGTACCGATCTGCTACCAACGATGCCTGGTGATGGAGCCCTGCTACTGTGGCTGCGAAGACGGAGGCGCAGGCGGAGTTGAACGCCATGTGATTGGCGGCTTCGCGTCTTCCCCTCCAGGTCCACGGCAGCGCGCTGTGGCGGTGCCAGGGCTGGCTGTAGGCAACCACCAAAGTACACCCAGTCACACGCAACACGGGTCTTGTGCCATGACGACCACCTTCCAGGCAGGCGTATTGCAGACTTCCTCCATGTCTTTGCCCACGCACACTTAACATTCCCTCGTCCTCGCCCGTCGCGCGCCACAATACCCGTTGCGACAAGCCCCAAGCCAGTCGCGACCATGGAGACCATCAGTCGACTGCCCCGACGCCTGACACAGCTCTACTCGGACACCAAAACCACATGCGATGCCGTCGTCGAACAGGATGCCAAAGCCACGCCCGAGGCGCATGCGTTGCATCGCAAGTTCAGGATACAGAAGGACCGGCTCATCACATGGGGCGTCGACTGGAGCGACAACTCCAAGGGGAAGCAGGGCGACATCGACGACAGCGTGGAAGAGGCAGGCATGACGGAGACGGTCACAAGCGTGCTCGGCACCATCAAGGAAATCCTCGACGAGGCGGAAAAGATGCACCCGGGCACATCTGCTGCGGGTGGGGGGAAGACACTGTCTGGAGACAAGAGCCGGCCTGACCTTCCCTCGTGGGCGGCCGCCGACAGGTCACGTTACGAGGACCTCATCAAGGACCTTACCACCTCCATCGACATCCTCTACGACCTCTCACGCAATCGAAGGGCCCAAAGAAGCAATGAACGTGGTGTTAGTCCAGGAAAAGCTGCGCCGCGTCCCAGCACATCCACTCCCGTATTCTTGTCGCCCGACTACAACGCCTCTGACCTGACGCTTGTCAATCCAGTCACCTTCCCTCTGAACGCACATACCCCCAAATCTCATCTTCCACCAAGACTAGATCCTGCAGACCTCATCCTACCTGACGAAGAACCTCCGCCATACGAGAGCGTCGGGACTACCTCTGTTCGTGTCATCGGTCGCTTGCGATCTCGCCACAGCTCCACGAACCCCTGGAAGACGGACGGTAGTAGAAACATAGAGACTTGCGTTCTGGTTGACTATGCATGCTACGATCCCGCCTATCGTCTCACTGAAGTCTCTCCACCCACGCAGCGCCTTGAGACCCTTCTGTCGATATTGACCAAGTTGTCCAACAACCAATCCTTTCACGGTACCCTCAAGTGTCTTGGTTATTTCGAAGACCCAAAGCAGCCACGCTTCGGCCTTGTCTTCGAACTACCCACCTCAGTCTACTCGGGACCAGCTGACTCTCACAAACTAGTCGACGAGCTCAAGCCAGTCACGCTGCTCAGTGTATTACAGACGGGCTCCAAATCTCTCCACAACTCCAACAGTGCCACTCCGCCACTTGAAGACCGCTTTCGTCTGGCCTTTACGCTCGCCTTGACCTTCAGCAAGATTCATGGCGACAACTTTCTTCACAAAGACGTCAACAGCACCAATATCATGGTCTTCAAGAAGAGCAAGAGGCAGTCTGCCAACAGCAGAGCTCTGCAATACTCGCTGCGATCACCCGTCATATGTTCCTTCGATCTATTCTCCGACTTCGACATCGAGACGACTAAGATGACGCCAACACTGAACATCTACCGGCATCCGGAGGACCCCAAATTTACTGGAAGCAAGGACCAAGAGTACAACGCCAACTTCGATCTCTATGGCCTGGGACTGGTACTGCTCGAGATCGGATTGTGGGTGCCTTTGCTTGACCTTTGGAAGCAAAAGTACACCCTGAGTGACTTCAAGCAACGGATAGAAGATGTATACATCCGTAGGCTCGCCTCCAAATGCGGAACAGCCTACATGCAGGTGGTGCGCGACTGCTTCTGGGCAGCCGATGTCAAGGGCGATAATGCGATCGACGTCCCGCAGGTCTACACCCGCATCCTCACCAGATTGCAACGCTGCTGCATGCTGGACGAATCTGAACCTGGTTTCGACTTGAGCGAACTAAGACCGGGTGCTACACCCATACAGCAAGCATCTCCATTGAAGCGCAAGAGCGTGAGCCAGCCACAAATCGCAATTGATGCACAGTCGAGTCCGTCGTACAGGAATGCAAAGCGATGGGCACTGGAAAAGGGATCACAAGCTCTGGAGAGGACCATGTCTCTCTCTAAAAAGTCGCCCGATCTCTCATTAACTCGCAATCCATCCCGAAGCTCGCAACACTCCATCCGAAAGAGCATTTCAGAAAGTCTGCGCATGATGGGTCCAAAACAAGACGCATCAGAGATGGAGTGGGAGCATAGAGATCCTCTAGAAGAATCAGGTACCCTTGTTGCAACCCCGCCCAGCTCGCAAGACCCCAGCGACAGTTCTTCTTTGTGCAGAGAGCGGGTGATAACCGCCGCATCAACGATTCAGCGTGCATGGCGACAGTCGCGCAACCCTTCCACTCGATGCGCAACACTACAGGACTACAAAAACAAAATCACCATCATACAAAAGGCTTGGCGCCAGACAAGACAGAAACAGAGTAGCAACACTGTCTCAGCCCTAGTCAGTGACGGACTCAGACACTGGCCGCAAGCTACTCTCGGCTACCCTTCACTCGAACCCCAGCTTCAAAGTCGGACTGTGGATTCGAGTGAGAGTTACGTTACATCCTCAATACAAATCGAGACCGACATGGAACCCATTTCTCGGCCCAAGCTTCGTCTCTTCCCCGTCAAATTTCCGCCCGAGATTGTGGACCAGTGGCACTCGTCTATGTTACCCCGCCTTGAGCGCTTGATCCAACGCGCGCTCAAAGACTCTGAAGAGACTGTCAGCATTGATCTTGTAGCGATCGGAGAAATACTAGAGAAAGCCAAGCCTACTGTATTCGTCACCTGTACCAGTTTGGCAAAGGTCAAAGCCATTCTTAATCGTCGCTTCCGCTACGATGACAACGTGTATGATCTCAAAGTTCGGAGAGGAAAGATCAGGCGGTCAAAGATGAGCCGTTCATCGCGCCGTACTAGGTATGACATCCCCTAACAATGTAGCAGCTGTAGTGGATTGCAAGTACATGATGGTTTCTGCCAAGTGTTTGCGTATTACTGCCTGTTTCAAAGACAATATGGGAAATGTGTGCTGATCCATATAGGCCGCCCCATCGATCAATGATGAACACCGACTCCTATGGTGGTGACATGAGTGTGATGAACCCCTACCACCAGGAGCGTCCGCTATGTGGAGCTTCTATTGGAGCTTTCAACGGTGAACATCTGCCTCCAGTCTCCTACGGTGGAGTCATCTTGGTAGACGATGAGCCACTGGGCATGAGCGTCCATCACTTACTCGACGCACCATCTGATGATGAAGACGACGTCGGTGAAGAGCCCGATGGCCCTTATCCAAGTGATGTGATGCTATCTAGTGCAGCGAACAATCCGTGGTTGATGGGAATGGGTGCGCAACCAGATCTTCATTTGGAGTCGGATGAGCCTTCTGCAATGTGGGATCTTGAACTTTCAGACGATGAGGATATGAAGAGTGAGGATGATGACGCTGACATTGATTTATTCGACTTTTCCGACAGCGAGCTTGAATCCGACGACGAATCAGCGGAAGGTATGTTAATCATATACTTTATAAGAATTCAAACGCTAATTCCGCGTCAGACATGACCGATTCCATTGTCTCACGCGCAACCATGGGCGACATTGACGGTATTGTTCCAGGCGAAGGCGAGGAGATTAAGATCACGCAACCAGCCATCGACGACGTAGACGCAGACTTTTTCCCCAGTGAAGAAGATCGCGACGACGACCATCTCTCCTCGCACGAACTAGGCCATGTCCATGCTTCCTCCGGCATTCGCCGCTGGAAACGCGATGGCATTCTCCACGAAATCGATTGGGCACTTCTCAAACTCAAGGAGAATCGCCTCCAACCATACAACATCTGCCAGGGAGGTCGTCGCTTTTGCTTGGGCAACATGACACCGGAACAACGCGCCATAGCCTCCAAGCTCGAAAAGCCAGTCAACCGCCGCAACTTCGCCCCAGAAGAAGACGAGTATCCCAACGGTGTGGCCCCCACATCCTCCCTCGGTGGTATGTCTGTGCATTGTTTCGGCCGCACAACTGGTCTCCAAGGCGGCATGATTAGCAGCGTCATGTCCGCCGTTCGTATCTACCACCGCAAGTCCTTCTCCCGCTCCTGGCACGTCGCCGGCGGCTTCGGCAAAGGCGGCGACAGCGGAGCCTGGGTTGTGCAAAACGGGCACCACAAAGTTGTCGGCCACGTCCTTGCATTTTGCCACAAGAATCAAATCGCCTACATCTGCCCCATGGAAGTCCTCCTCGAAGACATCAAGCGCACACTCGGTGCCAAGTGCATCTACCTCCCTGGCTCTGTGGAGCAGACGCTGTACAAGGCCAAGAAGGCTAGACATCATGACGTTATTCAGGACCTGGGTTCGAGGGTTCAGGGTTTGGGTATCGTGGATTCTGCAGTCGATGTTAGGGAGAGTTTTGGGTCGGGACCACCGGTTGATGGCGGGTTGTGGGAGAGGTTGGAGAGGGGAGGAGTTAGCGATAAGGAGAATACGAGACCGTCTATGAGGAGTAGTATCATGCGTGTCAATGAGGGGAGAGATGGGGGGTTGGAAATGAGTGTTAAATAGAGATGGGGGGTGGTTGGCTTTGTTTAGGTGTTTAGTAGGACGGCCTGGGGGATGGCGGAGGGTATACCCTGTTGCTTTGTTGATCTGTGTTCGAATTGCAAAATCTATTGTTCTGTTCATCCTGAAGCTCACAAAACTTCGAATGAATCCAAATAAAGTGGCTTCTTCATTCGTACTGTATCTCAACGATACAAGTACGCTAAGTCCAAACTCTTCCCCCAATCTCGTTACACAGTCTCTCAACATCCTCGCCTTTCCCTACTCTCTCCCAATACTCCCCAATCTCAACCGGATATCCCGTTTCGTTGAGTGGTCTCATCCATTCCTTCGCCTTGCTCCGCGCTACTCCGCCCCAATAGGCCATCTTCTCTGGACGCTTACCATCTCGATTCGAAGCGAAGTGGATGAGCAAAGACGCAGGACGTGCCAATGACGGGTTGTCAGGATGTGTTGGATCGGGTGGGAAGCCATTGAACCATCGTTGTGGCACGTAAGCCACGGCAGAGGAAAAGTACGGATGGAATCCCGAGTGGATTAGCTGGTGCTGGTGGAAAAGAGGAATCTCGATCTAGAGAAAGTAGAATGGAGGGAAAGAAGAAGGAAAAAAAAGGTCACCTACGCGTCGGATAATTTCTTCCATGGCACTCTGCTCACTGTATTTTAGCTTTACATCTGGATTGTACTCTTTCAGGCTTAGCGCAGCGGCGAAGAGACGTAGTGCCCATTCATTTACTTTGACAAGGAAAACGCCGTTGTTGAGGCCATGCCGATCGTTTGTTACTACCAGGTGAATGTGCTGTACCGGTGGCAAGAAGACACGCAACGGTACGTTGGGATTCATGAGGATGGTATCGCGGTCATGCCAGAAGAGCCAGTCCAACCGTTCCGCAGCCGGTTTAGCGAGTTCAGCACCGAGCATCGTGAGCAGAAAAGCGTGCTTGGACCACAGACCAGGGAGCATGCGTTCGCGCAGTATGAACTGCGGGTAGCCGTGGAGGTCGTTGTGGACCTGGTGCGAGGCGATGGCGGCTTCATAGACGGGGTCCGCGGGGCCGAATGACGCTGTTACTTTGCCAATGCGTGGAGAAGACTGTGATGGTGCATGTGAAGCCGGAATGGAGGTAAGCGCAGGAACATGTGTTGGTAGGGTCTTGTTTGAGACGGATGGTCTGGTTGAGAGGAGGAAAACGATGCTGACGCCTAGGGTGGACAATCCCGCGTATTTCAAGATCCGATATGGTGATGCCCTTCGAAGAGAGTACCGTGAACAGGGGGGTTCGTTGTCGATGGACCATTCGCTGGATACGGAACTGCGCCTGCTTTCGCTCATAATGAGTGTTGTTGCTGAGTGGCGCAAGGGTTTCGACGACTAACAACTAGACGAGATGGGCGTCATGTGGGATTGATTGAATGCATCGATGAGGAGCTGAGTGACACACCTGAACGATATGGTACGAGGAACGAAGCAAGGGTTATCAGAGCTGTTGCGCCTCCAGACTGGAACGCGACCTTCGACGTCGTTCAGCGGTTTCGAGAGGTGCCATGGTCTCGGGTGCTTGCTACTGCCAGGGCAGCCGCCAATCGTGCCCAGCGGAGGATAAGCCACCCCGCGTTTAGCTAGTGCCGCTAATTGCTTATGTGGTGGCGCGTGAAACGCGTACGTGTCTTGAGGACTCGAGGCGTGCAGCTATTAGGAGTATGCGCCTTTTCTGAGGCTCAGAGGTGTAGACACCACGGCAACAACACAAGCTTGGGCGTTGGTTATTCCCGAGGTCGTCTGTATCAGCTGTCTAGGCGGAGATTTGGCACAACGCCTTCACAGGTAATGGCGAGCTAAGTGGTTTTCTGAAGCATCGTTTGAGAATTATATCTGCAGATGCTGGTTGTGTTGCAAGCCAGGGATGATGGACATCACTTCGTAACGTCCGGCCGTCCTGCTGCCCTGCCAAGCCGCTAACGGGACCTGTTCTCCAACACAGCAAGTCACTCTCTGAGCATAAGCGTGGTCATCTTCGACCCCGCCAAAGCGAACGTCTTTAAGCAAGGCGCTGCCTCTTTTTGCGTGCGGAGAGTGGTTCCAGGGTCGACGATGATGAAACGCGAGCAGGACAGCACGACAGCCTGGCCTCGATATATTGCTGGTAGCGTCTTTGACAGATGATTCATTTCCCTTCCATTCTGAACCATGGCATCGATATGCCTATTTCAGCTTCTAGAGTAGGGCTTGAGCAGATTAAAAATGAGATAACAAATGCATCGATCCTTGTCCTGCGGCTGCAATTAAAAATCGAAGACATCACACCGCACACTACAACGGGCTTACTGGGCAGATCCCCAAATGGAAGGGATACGGAAATGCTATAGCGAGGTGGTCATACTTTCCGAAATGCTGGTTGTATCGTCAGAATACTTTACGCAAGACGTGGCTTTGGATACTTGGGAAGATGAATGAAGATCCGATGCTCGATGCAATTGGCCATAGCAGATGGCGTCTGAGATCGACATTGTCTACAACTGTATCATGGTATTGCGACGTTTGAATCTTCAAAAGTCAACACGAATATCCTTGAGACGAACTTGGATGGTTCAAGCATGATCAAGGACCTTGACCAGTAAGGAAGCCGCAGCAACGATGAGTTATCATCAAGGCGCTCGGAAAGTATCCGTATACGACTGTACAGGTTAAGCAGCTCGGTATTGTGCTTGACTGCCAGTGTTGTCGTACGTTGAGGCCGAGTTGGAAGCTGTAAGAAAAACGATAAATCAACTGGTTGCTGGACAAGAATAATTCCGAGAGGTAGATGCGACCGCCATACGACACCCAGTCTTGACTGTCTTTACACAAGCTCCGTCCGTCATACGGGTCTCGATCATCACCTCAATCTTATTGTCAAAACCTCACGGAGCTGTAAAGCTTGCATTTGCGTACCTGGGAAGCTTTCATAGTATAATGAACCAAGCACGTGCTTCAAAGGCCCACTTCGCTAGATCTCCAAAGCTTCGTATCGCTGGTCTGATATCTCCTTGTACGGATGGTTGTGCGCTAGTGCGATCTAAAGAGGAAGCGCTAGTTAGTGCGAGATTTAGATGTGGCGCAGCCCCTGAAGTGGTCTATTCTTTGGCGAACACAACACGAGCATCATGAACGATCTGGCAGATCGCAAGACCGAAGCACCGCGTAGCCTGCATTCGAATAAGTGTCTTCGGCATGTTGTCGTTGCAAGGAAAAGATTCATAGAGTATACTTGTAATAGGTGAGTTCGAGGTTATTAAGTCGCCTGCTTCGCTATTCAAATTACTCTACATATCACGCTTGCAGGCTGTTTATTGCTTCCCGACGACAGAAATGGTTTCGGCAATCGCAGGCGATATTCAGCTGAGCCGACTGCTCCTGTCACAAGCCACGTTATTGGGCATGCAATGGCCACCAGGTCTAGAATTGAGACTCAAAATAAACACCTGATCCTATTGGATGGTGGAAGCATAACTACCGTCTTTGTGATGGGCGTGCTACTAGCAAGGTCATATTTGACAGCATATGTGGGGGTATCAAGCTTTAGGCGAAGTGGAGAAACATCCGCCCAAACCGGACCCCTACTCTTTCTCCCGACCCGCCGCTTAGGCTTGGAGCATGCATAAAATGGCTTCTGAAACTCAGCGAGTGAAAGTCTAGTATAGCAGGATATGAGAAGTGATGAATAGGTGACTGCTACTCAAGAGACCGCCTGCTAAATTTCGACAAAGCTCTTCCTCTCGTTCATACTGTTCACGATACGTCGATCCGAATGGTAACGTTTATCCCCAAAAGCTTATGTCTAAGATTCGTTTGTATATTTGAGTTGAGAGCCTCTCCCGAACGGTATGCTCTTGCATGGCGCACGTGTCGCGTTCTAGAGCTGAAGGATTCATGATCGCAAGCGAGAGGCAGGCTCTACCGTTTCAGGGGCATGTTTTCCCAGGAGGTGCTCGCATGGTAAGTATATATGGACAATCACGTCTCGTGGTCCTTCTCTCCATCCACATCTTTTATTTAATCAACGGTATCTCTTTCCTACACTCTTTTTTTCTCTTGCACTATCTCACCCCAGTCATTCGTTATACACGATCGTATTTAATTAATCTCAATTCAACAACAACCACCGTCTCAATGAAGTATGCACTCATCTTCGTTGCCACTGCAGCTGCCCATGAGGCTTATGGCGTATACGGTGCGGGTGTGGAGTCCAGCTCCGCCGTCAAGCCGAGCACCTCCACGAAGCCCGTCGGATACACCACTATCGTCCCAGGCTATGGCAAGCAGCCGGTCACTGTGACCACTCAGCACCAGACATACCCTACCTGCGTGTCTGCCGCTTATGGCGGTAAGGATTGTGCCAAATGGGGTGAGGATGCCTTTGTGTCGACTGTGATCAAGGACTACGACAACAACTACGCTACGATCACCAAAACGGCGCAGCCGGTTGTTGTCTATCATACCAAGAAGACTATTACCCACTCTGTTACTGCAACAAGCGGCTATGCTGCGCCCACTGGCGTTGCCTACAAGAACGGCACTGAGGGCTGCTGGTACGAGCTGTACGAGAAAATCGAGGAGGTGGCATACAACCAACTCGGTCCCCATGCGCTTCCCGGATACCCTGACTCCGGTCTCTAAAATGAGGGCGAGAAGAAGCAGCCTGTTCACGTCAAGGAGTACGAAGGTGGAAAATGGTCAGAATATGAGCACGAGCACTCCTATGGCAGTCCCAAGCCAGAAGTCACTACTTACGAGAAGCCCGGTGTCTACACAGTCCCCAGCAAGGACGTCACCATCGACTACCCTGTCACCTACCCAGCTGAGGCCACGAAGACTGCAAAGGCTGGCGAGACGTGCACCTACGGAGGCCAAACCATTGAAGCCAAGCAAACCGGTTACATCACTGGCGCGTACGCTGCCTGTGAGACAAAGGTCCACGGCGGCAAAACTGTGACCGAGAATGTGATCAAGCACACCACGATCTATGCCTCCACCACCGGCAAATATGAAGTCGCCAAGCCTACCACTACCGTGTACGATCACGACACCGTTTTCGCATACCCCACGGCCAAGCACTACGAGGCGGGTGTCTACCACCATGAAGCGAAGACTGTCACCATCACCAAGCCTGGACAGGCTTACACTTGCGAGTACGAGCAGACCAAGAAGTACGAAGCTACCTCAACCCCCAAGAAGAGCAACGACCATGCGGCCTACCCCACCTCCGCCCCTGCTCACGACAACTTTTACAGCCACAACAAGCCATCGGCCACCCCCAATAAGCCTGCTGAGGGTGGTAACTACCATCCCTCTTCCCCTGCTATCCCCAGCAAGCCTGTCGAGGGTGAGAGCAACCACCCCTCGTACCCTGCCGCCCCTAACAAGCCTACTGAGGGCGATAACAACTACCCCTCCTACCCTGCTACTTCTAACAAGCCGGTCGAGGGTGAAAGCAACTACCCCTCCTACCCTGCCAGTCCGGTGAAGGGTCACTCGTCTTCAGTGCAGGAGTCTTACCCAGCTTCCACTCCAAACCATCCTACAGCGGCGGAAACGCCTATGGCGACAACGGAAAGTCGACCATTGTTACTGTCTCGTCGAAGGAGTACACGCACCCTGAGTCTACTCCTGCATATGGCACTAATTCTTCTGCAATGGCCAGCTCTACTCCTTGCGAGACCAGCACTGCTTCCGTTACCTCAGCGAAGTCTTCCAGCTACAGTGCTTCTACTCCCATTGCTGTTTACACCAAGCCGTCGTACAATGGCAACAACGGCTACGGCGAGAATGTCAAATCGACTCTCTCTACCATCTTTAACAAGCCTTACCCTGAGACCACTCCCGTCGAGCACTACCTTGCAAGCGCCAGCTCCACTCCTTGCGAAAGCAGCACCGCATCCGTCACACCTGCCAAGTCGTCCGTCTACAACACCGATGTATACAGCCAAGCCACACCTATCCCAGCCAGGTCTTCGGCCTCCAGCACCGACATCTACGGTCAGGCTTCGTCGACTCCTTGCTCTTCCTCCGTAGAGTCAACCGCGACTCCCATCCAGCCCACCTCCACACCTGTCTACGATAACACCCACTACCCCGCCGGTGCCACCTCTACCCCTTGCGAGAGCGACAAGCCTTCTGCTACTCCTGCCGTTCCTGCCACCTACCAGTCTGCGCCTGCTGAGGGCTACAGCAAGGCCCAGAGTGGCTACACGAAGCGTGGTGGATTGAACGAGCGTCGTAAGATCGCTGTTGCGAATTAGAAACGCATTAGACTTTCTTCTGTAAATCTTTCGTTGTGTTGAGCATGTATTGAGATGTAGTCAGAGGAGGCGGATGTAGTTATACGATTCGTATGTAGAGATTAATGGAAAACTTCCGTCATTTCAACTGGAATATGGTGCTTGCGCTTGTGTTGATAAAAACGTGTTTGCGCAGAGAAGGTGGGGGTGAAGCTTTGGCGTCTAATCAATCGTCTGCTGTGAACCTCAAGAACGAGGAACACTCCACAGCGGGGTGTTGGATCTGAAAACTTCGGGAGCCTGACTGTTTGCTTGATGAGAAATGGCGACCGAACTTTGTGTTCCCATGAAGTGTAGGCATTGTACCGCAGAGGATGTGGCAAGTCAGAGTGGGGCAAAAGAGGGGTTCAAGTTTGGCTAGATAGCAATGATGTGAAAATCGGTTCTTCACACGAGGATGCCCCTAACTATGGAACAAGCTAGTGAGAAGCTTTCGAAGATGTCATTGAGTATATAAATTCGAATTCTCTCCTTTTCTTCATCAAGCATTCTTGGTCCAACGGTAGGATAATTGCCTTCCAAGCAATTGGCCCGGGTTCGAGTACGTTCTAGTTCATTTCCACCCTCAACAACAAAGCACTAACAGCGATTAGCTCCCGGAGGATGCATACGTCCTTCTCTCGATTGCGCAGTTGACTGATTTTTTATGTCTTAGCTGTAAAGGCTCTTTCTTTTTGTTCGCTTCTCGTCTATCCGCTTGTGCCTGCAGGCCTGGAACAGGCCAAAGTCTTGGACGCGACACCAAGGTGCGGGGTTTCGCTTTGTTATCAAGCATCATGTCGCTTCTGGTTGATTTCTTATCAGCAACACAAGCCATCAAAGCGGGTTTGCATGATCACCCTATGTTCCGTCATCCGATTTAGATCACGTTCGCGCATTGTGCCCAACCCCTCTACACCTGCCACAGCGGGGTTGAGTTACTGATGCCTCTCCAGAGACATCACTACTACGCGCTTTAGATGCTCTGTATAGCTGCACTGCCCGCGAGGTCGATGCAGACGAGTTCCAACCAATTATAGTGCAAGCACTCATTAGGGTACGTTAGGCAGCTACTCTAGACAATCCCAACATACAAAAATTGAATTCTAGTGGAGAGCTAACTTATTTATTATTTTCGCCATACTCAAACTAAACATTACCTTGAATACGAATAATGGCCACGCAGAGGAGTCGATTCCGAGATGCTATGGCACGGCTGCAGGCAAAAGAAGTTCTTATGAATACTTTCGTGGCTTCGGCCTTTTGAGACAACCTTTTGATGTGACCACACATTTTGTAGACACCTTTTTAGTAAAAAAAGATTTATTGCTAACAACAGGTACAGTGCCCGTGCGCCATGTGAGCCAGGTCAGCATGTGAGCCACCCTAACAAAAAGTCGCGATTGAGAAGATGAGGCTGTAGAGCCCCTTACTTATTTTTAAGGTATCAAAGGTGGTGGTTGTTGTTGTAGTCAAAATGGGGTTTCCAAAAAAAGTAAAAAGCAGCTGCCCTCTACTAATTAGTCGCAAAAGTCAAAAAAAGATTATATGTAGTTAACAAAATTTGAACGGTGAGTAGATAAGTTCTAGGAGGAAAGCTCAGACTACTAAGCAATAATTAGGGTTAAAAAATTTGCTAAAGTACTAAAAAACAACACTAGTTAAAACGTGTCTAACAGCAATTGCTAGCCTATAGCTAACAATAGGATTATAGTAGGATTGCAATAGGATTGCAACATAATACAATAGAGGAGATAAAGGACACGTACGTACTGCAGCAGGAGACTGCAATACTTTATAAAGCTACTACTTCTTACCTACTGCTTCTTACTTTTTAAACAGCACTGTATATAAATAATTTATATATAATATGCTATAATAGCATATAACCTCTGTAATAAGTATCTCCTTAACCTTAACTCTTATTTAAAGACAGGAAGCTTTCCTGTTATACACCTAGCCCCTAAACTAGTCTAGCTTAAGCTAATTATGCAGACACCTAAGTTTATTAAGCATTTATAAACTTAGCCTCTTTAGGACTTTACAATTATATCCCTTATAAACAACTCTAGAATCTGCAATATCTCTATATATAAAAAGAATATTAAGCCTTAACTTATCTAGTTGTAAAAGGAATATAAGATCTATAGGGTGTTTACTAATACTAGCAAAGTACTTAAAATGCTCTACTTTAATATCCTTCTCTTCTTGTTAATTATGCATAGGCTAAGTAAAGAAACTATTAACTAGTTAGGCTAGCTGTTGCATAACGTCAAAATAGCAATAAAGAAAAAAAAGGCAGGAAAAGAGGAGTAGGCGTTCTATCGTCGTATGTATAGGTTAGAAAGCAAGGCAATAATAGTGCTACTTCTTTAATTTGTCTAAGAGTACCTAGAAGTAAAGCCTTAACATAAGTAGGCAGTATAGGCAGGATAGGGCGCGTTAAGTTAGGAGGCAATTCGCGTCTTTGTCTTGCTTTTCTTTGTTTCTGTCTAAACATACAACACACTAATTGCGTGCTAGCAATGCTAAATAAGAGGGTATAAGCCCTAATACCTGTTGTTAGCAATAAATCTTTTTTTTTTACCAAAAAGGTGTCTACAAAATGTGTGGTCACATCAAAAGGTTGTCTCAAAAGGCCGAAGCCAGTAGAGCCCCTTACAAAAGCTATTATCGCATGATTTCTTAGTGTATTACTATATTAAGGCTTACGCGTCTTTTGTGCTATTTAAATTTTACTAGTGTCTTAATTTAGCGTCCGCGCGCGCTAGTTTTAGGTGGGGGAGACGTAGCTAGAGGACTAGCGTTAGCACGACTTACTACAACTACAACACGACAATGCTTTGTTAGATTTTAACTAGCTTTGTGTAAGGCTTTTTATTTAGCCTTTTTACTTATATTATAAGATTTTTATAAGGTTGCAGTGTCGCGTTCCTGCTTTTTAAGCGCCTAGTGTATAGCTAGTTTCTTAGCTCTTACTTTTTGCTTATAATTACGCTCCTCTTTAGCACGTTGTTAAGCTACTATAGCCTCCTCTACTTACTACTTTTTGTATAAAGTTGCGGCTGCTTTTAAGTCTTTATCGCGAGTTTTTTAGAGTTATAGCTACTTAGCTTTATCTTATTTTGTTACCTTACGCGCATAGGCTGCGCGGAGCTTCCTAAGACTCTAAAAAACTGCGCTACTATAGTACTTATTACTATTTTCTGTAGCTAGTGTTGTACGCTTTGTCTAGTACTTCTATTTAGCGTTAAGCTTGTGCTAGGGGCCTTTATTTTAGTTATAAAGTAGCTTATTATTTACTTATAGCAAGTGTATACTCCATAATAGCTATTTAGCTTTAACTTTTACTTTATTAGTAACTGCAGTGTTAAAAAAAATTTGTAGCTAAATCTAGCTATTACTATTACTATACTACCTAAGTTCTAAAGCCTTATCTTGCTCTAAAGTAGTAGTGTTAAAGCGTTTTAGTACAACCTCTACATCTATTAGCTATACGCCTGTAGCTTAAAAACTCTTTAAAATAGTATCCTGCCTTATTGTAGAGCTCTAGGCTGCCTAAAATTTTGTAAAGAAGTTGTGTTTTATCGCTTTTATAATGCTTTATAATTGCTGTATATAGTAGTTAAGCTATATTGTATAGTTTTGTAAAAGTAGTAAGAACAGTATTATATTAAGTAGCTAAAGACTATAACCTAAGTAAAGTAGAAAGAGGGCTAATAGAATTTAATTAGCGTCGCAAAAATTAATAAAATTAGTAGTAAAGTAGCTACTATAGCTGTTAAAGATTAGAAGTTACTATCTACGTTACGCTTTCGCCTTTATATAGCAAGTAAACACCTATTTAAGCTAGGCAAGGCTAAGATTATTATTTGTCTATCCTAAGGGCGAGTAGGAGATAAAAACTTAGTATTATTTAGCTACAATATTGTTAACTTAGCTTAATTAAATCCTAGCAGTGCTCTAGTAGATAAGAGTAGACAGTAATGCCTTGCTAAAAGCGCATATACAGGCTAGTAGTGTTACTTATTCTTTATTACTATTTTATACTGCCGCAGTGCGCTCTTTTTAAGTTAAAGAAGCCTTACTAAAGACTCTTTTTAAGCAAGTTATGTAGCTAACAAAGAAGCCCTTCTTATTTATATTATATATATTTTGCTTATTAATGCTGTACTTTTGTATCTTTGCGTAAAGGAGGTTAAAGTAGAGCTTGTATTTAACGCTGTTGTTAGCTTTATGCTAGTTGCAATTAATATTTACGCTCTATTTAGTAGTAAGTTTATTAGAATAGCAATACAGAAACTAAGTTACCTAGCTTTTAGACGCATTCTATTTTGTAACTACGCTACTAAAATTTTGTACTATTTCTTGTATAAGTAGTAAGTCTTACTTTATACATCTTTCTATGTAATTTACTAGTTTTATTTCTTATTGTAGGCTAAGTAACTGCTGCGCTTGTTCCTAGGATGCATTTAAGCGTATTGCACCTTAGTAGCAGCGCGACAACGTTGTTCTATTAACTTTAATTTTTTTACAACTTTGTAGTATAAAAAAGATACGCTGTCTTTACGTAATTTAATATCTTTAATTGCTTCCTAAATTAGGTTTATAGTAGTAGAGTTATAACGCGTTGAAGTTAGGATAATTTTAATGTTGTGATGTTTAGGTGGCTCACATGCTGACCTGGCTCACATAGCGCACGGGCACTGTATCCGGGCTCGCGCCCCCTTGTTCAGCATTGCTAGCACGCAATTAGTGTGTCGTTCTAGCATGTTTAGACAAAAACAAAGAAAAGCAAAACAAAAATGCAAATTGCCTTCTAACTTAACGCGCTTTATTCTGCCTATTTTTGTTACTTTACTGCTAAGTGCTTTTAAATAAAGTAAAGCAGTAATACTATTATTGCCTTACTTGCTAACTTGTAAACGCAATAAAATAAGATTACTTTTTTTTTCTGCTTCTTTTTTTTAATTGCTAATTTAACGTCTTACAATAGCTATTTAAGCTAAGTTCTAGTCTTTGTACTTAGCCTTTATATAACAAACTAAAAAAAAATGCTAAAGTAATAAATTTTAAATACTATGCTAGTATTAGTAAAAACATTAAAGATTGTGTATTCCTTCTACAACTAGCTAAATTAGAGCTTAACAATTTTTTTATATTTAAAAATATTACAGATAAAAAACCTGTTTAAAAATTTTATAAACTTAGAAGTCTAGCTAAGTAGTTCAGTTTTAAAATACTTAATAAATTTAAGTGTTTGTATAAGCAGTTTAAGTTAGACTGAATTAAGTGCTAAGTAGACAGTAGCAAAAAATACTTTTTTTAGATAAAAGCTTAGAATAAAAAAATGCTTACTGCAGAGGTTGCACATTATGCTACAGTACAGTATATTATATACAAATTATTTATATACAGTGCTGTTTAAAAGGTAAAAAGTAGTAAGTAAGAAGCAGTAGCTTTATAAAGTATTACAGGCTCCTGCTGCAGTATGTTGTTACGACTATCGCTGCCTAGCCCCACTATAGCCATGACCTAGACTAGGGCTGCTCTCACTAAGCGAGAGGACCTGTAGAGCAGAAGAAGTCTTAGCGCTCTTACTAATCTTACAATCTTCACAGAGCATCTAAAGCAAGAAAGTAGCAGCGCTCTTACTAATCTTATTAATTTTATAGAGCAGGCAGAGCACAGAGATTATAGATGTCTACTTACTAGTATATAGTCTTAGGTATTAAACCTCTATAGTTTAGTATGTTTAACTTTAAGTAATAATCTAAGGATTAGTTATTACCATCTTAACTCTTGTGTTATTATATTAATCTACTAATTATACTAGTACAATCCCCTTGTCTATCGCACTCGCTTATCCTTAAGAACTAATACTAGGTTATCTAAGGACAACTTTTACACTTTAAACACCTTTAAAATAAGCAATACTACTATAAACACACCTGCTAATTCCCTTACTAGGAGGACTACAAGCCACGCTAATAAGCCTAAAACTTATTATAGTAATTATAGTAAGCTTAACGCTTAGCTCCTCTAAGTTAATAGATACTTCTATATTAAAAGAGACAGGATTAACAATAATAATAAGGTAGTCTTAGCTTCTACGTATCTTTAAGGAGATGCAGAGAAGTAGGCTAACAACACAGCCCTAGTTAAAGACTAAAATACTTTTAAAACTAAGATAAAAGAAGTTTTCTTACCCTTTAAAGAATCTATAGTTATAGAGCAGAAGATTCAAAGACTACAATAAACTAAGTCTACTACTAACTATATAACTAAATTCTAATAGTACAAGACAGTTATTAAATAAGACAACAACACTTTAATATAAATATACTAATAAGATCTTAAACCTACTATACAACAGAAACTTATAAAAAGTAGAGCTAACTTTAACACGCTTAACAAACTTATAGCTAAAGCTATTAGAGTTAATAACAAACTTTATAAGCTTATGTTAAAAGAATAGTTATTTACGCTAAAGAATTGGGTATTTAAGAATACAGACGCTTAAACACGTTAAACATTTTAACGCCTATACCTTAACTAAAAACGTTAGCAAAACTATGTACCTAAGACCCTAGAGTACTACGTTACTAATAGCTATAAGCTAATACACCTTAACAATTTAAATAAAGAACTAAGAAGAAAGAAGTTTACGCATAATAAAAGTATCAAAAAGGTTACCTATTACAAATATAATAAGGAAAGTTATATAAAATAGAACTAATAAAGCTAAGGCAAAGTAACTTAATAACTTAATATTATTTACTGTATAGAACCTAATAACAATCTAGATAATAGATAGAACGTTATTACACGACCTACTATTACAATTTAAAGACAGGACTAGGTAAGTATTAATAAACTAAATAACCTAATTATAATTACTCTAGAGGAAGCCTTAGATAATAATATTTCTAAGATAGTGCTAGATAAAGATATAGAAGCAACCCTAGTAGAAAAAATTAAACACAGCAAGATAGCTAAGTTTTAGAAAAGCTATTAACTAGCTACACTAATTACTTAAGAAAAGCTAGTAGCATATAATAAGGAAATAATTTATACGTGTATATAGAAACGCCTTACTTATACTATAGAAGACAGACATAATGTTAGTATATAAGTATTACTACCTACAAAGACTAGATGCTTTATAGATCTAGTAGAGAAGACTAACGCTCTACTTAGGCAACTTAAATAACTTAAGGAAATCTTTATAAAACTCTGTAAAGGAATATTCCTAGACTATAGCTAGTATACTAATTTACTAGAGAAACTGCAGAAGAAAGGACTTACTCTAGTAGCAACTATTAACAAGGCTATATATAATAATTTTATATAGAAATAGACTAAAGAAGCTAAGGCTTTCTAGAATAAACTAACACGCTAGCTCTTAAATAAAGAGAAAAAGGAGATTTACAATAAACTTAAAGCAATATAATAATAGCATAAAGCTTAAGATAATAGTAACGCTAAGGATATATACTATTAGATAGATCTATACAACCTAGAACATGCAAAGTATTTATAGACTATATATATATATAATAACTATACAACCTATTATTCTAATAAAAGTAGATTAAGACAGTTTCTTAAGAGACTAAAGAGAATGCCTAGATACAAATACTAATAGTATAATTACTCTAACAATAAATGCGCAGTATATATATAAAATAAGAGACACAGCTTATACTTTTATATATATAATAATTTAGAAAAAACTCTATAGATATATATAATATAGTAGAAGGATTACAAGGATAGAACTAGTATATAAGAGTGTAACTAACTCTTATAGCATACATGCCTTAATATTAAATGCAACTAATACCTTATTATAAAGAAGTTCTACAGATTTAGTATATAGTCTTTTTTAGATAGACGCCCTAGACACCTAGAACTACTAGAGAGATTAATATAATAAATCTCTTAAGCCTCCTTAAGCTTATAGTAAAGCTTAACAGACACTAGATATAGATACTAGTAGACTCTAGCGCATAGGCTAACTATGTTTCTACCTAAGTAGTGCTAGTAGCAGGTCTATAACTACTAAAGAAATAAGAACCCTATCTACTACACGTAGCTAATAGTTAGCCTATACTAGGCAAGACAATAATTACTTATAAGGTTACTTAAGTAACGCTTAACATCTAGGAATACTAGAAAAAGATAGACCTAGACGTCTTTAGACTAGCTACTTATAATATTATATTAGGACTTCTTTAGTTACGAGAATATAACTTGTAGATTAGCTAGAAGTTAAAGAAGTTCTTATTTAAGTGCTATAGACTTAACGTAACTATAAGCTAGCCTATACATTTAATAACTAAAATAGTAGATAAGAAGAAGATTAATAATATTACTAAAGGATAGTAAACCTTAACTAAGAATAACCTTAAGATAAGAGAGTTTAACTTAATAAATACTAGAAGGGCTTCTTTAGATTATAAAGTTAGAGTTTTAAAGATATATATAACTCTAAATATCTTAAAAAAGTATAAAGAATTTTAGCACTTTTTTACAAAAGTAGTAGATAGTAAAGCCTTACTAAGATACTAACTTTAAGATTATAAGATTATCTTAGAAGAAGGGAAGACTCTATCCTTTAGACTAATTTATTAACTATTAGAGATAAAACTTAAGATATTAAGAGAAAAGCTAGATAAAGATTTAGTAAAAGGCTATATAAGACTTTCTATATTACTAGCAGAATACCTTATACTCTTTATACTAAAGAAGAATAAGCTACTAAGAATATACGTTAACTATTAAAAGTTAAATAATATTATAGTAAAGAATTAATATTTACTACTAAATATTATAGAACTAAGAGATTAATTATCTTATACTAAGGTCTTTACAGCACTAGACTTACAAGACAGATACTACCTTATTAGGATTAAGAAAGGTAAAGAATAGAAGATAGTATTCTAAACAAGATATAGATACTATAAATATACTATTATACTATTTAGGTTAACAAATACTCTAGCAACATTTTAAGAAAGTTATTAATAATATATTAAAAGTACACCTAGATATCTTTATTATTATATACTTAGATAACATCTTTATCTACTTTAAGAACTTAAGAGATTATGTTAAACATGTCTGTATAGTACTAAGGTGCCTAAACTAGTTTAACCTACAACTAAAACCTAAGAAATGCAAGTTTTATAAGAATAAAGTTGCCTTTCTAGGATATATTATAGGGGTATAGAGAGTATAGATAAGTAAAGAAAAGATACAGGTAATTAAAGAATAGCTATAACTAATAATAGTTAAAGAAATACAATCTTTCCTAGGATTTCTAAACTTTAACTAATAGTTTATTAAGAATTACTCTAAGACTGCTATTCTATTAATAAGACTTATAAGGAAGGAAATACCCTTTAAGTAGAGTAAAGAAGCAGAGAACGCCTTCTAAACGCTTAAAAATATAAGCATAGAACTACTATACTTTTGCATCTTCTAAGCAGGACAGCTACTATAATTTAAAACAAACGTATTAGACCTCACACTTAGAGAATGCGCTAGCTAACTATATAAAGGTAGATAGTACTTAATTACTTATTATTCTTGCAAATTTTTAGGACTAGAGGAATAGTATAATATTTATAACAAAGAGCTGTTAGCTATTGTTAACTATCTAAGATATTAAAGAGTATACGCTAAAAGCTGCTTAGAACTTACAATATTTACAGATTATAAAAACCTAGTTAATTTTACAACTACTAAAAAACTTAACTAACGCTAGGTTTAATACAGAGGGGTGACAAAAAAAAAGATGTCAAAAATGTTATAGTTTTCAAAGCTTTATATTTCTACAACCAGAAGGGCTATACCCAAAATAGTTAGTGATTTGGAAAGCCAAGATCTTTTTCTTTGAATTGGGCTACTTAGTAAGCTGCTTGGTAAGCACTTTTGCGCTCAACTTCAGCAGTGAAAATAAAGATAAAAAAACTTAAGAATAAATAACAAAATAACCTTTTTTTGAAGGTGTAAAAATCGATATAAAGTATATATATTAAATAATACCAGTTAAACTCATCTGTGTGTAAGTTTAAAGGTCATTGTAAAAAAAACTATTAAGTAATAATTAAGAGCTTGTTTTTAGGGTTTTTTCTCAATAAATGACGAAGAAAGCTTACTAATACTTAGTGTACTAGCCTTTAGCTTCCTTAACGTCCAAATATCGCCTTAGTAAAGATAGAATACAATTATTAATCGCCTTTTGAGGTAATTAATTCTATTCCTCCCTTATAGCAGCCTCAAAGGCTGCTATACTTTTTTTACTCTTTCCTACACCTAAAGATGTAATAGGCCTTTTAGCTAAAGTGTTTTTTAGCAAGGCCTACACGTTTTCTATAGGATTTAGATTAGGACTATAAGCAGGATACTTAAAAAGCAATATCCTATTCCTAGAAAACTAAGATAAAACTTCTAGAGTTTTATAAATCTTAGCATTATCTTGTTAAAACTTCTAGCCTATATAGAGGTTAGTAAGTCCTTTAATTATATAAAAAAAGATTACTACTTTATAATTTAAATATTGGCGTCTGCCTTTTGAGACAACCTTTTGATGTGACCACACATTTTGTAGACACCTTTTTAGTAAAAAAAAAGATTTATTACTAACAACAGGTATTAGGGCTCATGCCCCTTTGTTTAGTATTGCCGGCACATAATAAGTGTGTCGCTCTAGCATGTTTAGACAGAAACGAAGAAAAGCAAGACAAAGACGCGAATCGCCTTCTAACTTAACGCGCCCTATCCTGCCTATTCTTGTTACTTTACTGCTAGGCGCTCCTGAATAAAGTAAAGCAGCAATATTATTATTGCCTTGCTTACTAACCTATAGACGCGATAATAGAAAGCCTACTCCTCTTTTCCTACCTCTTTCTTCTCTATTACTAATTTAACGTCTTGCAATAGCTATTTAAGCTAAGTTCTAGTCTTTGTACTTAGTTCTTGCATAATAAATAAGAAGAGGAGGATGCTAAAGTAATAGATCTTAAGTACTGCGCTAGTATTAGCAAATACCCTAGAGATTATATATTCCTTCTACAACTAGCTAAATTAGAGCTTAACAATCTTTTTATATATAGAGATATTGCGAATAAAGGACTTATTTAAAAAAAATTTAAACTTAGAAGTTTAGCTAAGTAGTTAAGTTTTAAGATACTTAATAAATTTAAGTATCTGCATAAGTAGTTTAAGTTAGACTAAATTAGGTGCTAGGTAGATAGTAGCAAAGAATGCTTTTTTTTAGAAGAGAGCCTAGAATAAGGAGATGCTTGCTGTAGAGGTTACACGCTATTGCAGTGTATTATATGCAAATTGTTCGTATACAGTGCTGTTTAAAAGGTAAGAAGCAGTAGGTAAGAAGTAGCAGCTTTAGCTTTATAAAGTATTGTAGGCTCCTGCTGCGGTACGTACGTGTCCTTTTCCTCTATTGCATTATGTTGCAATTCTATTACAATCCTACTGTAATCTTATTACTAGCTATAGGCTGGCAATCGCTGTTGGACACGTTTTAACTAGTGTTGTTTTTTTAGTACCTTAGCAAATTTTTTTAACCCTAATTATCGCTCGGAGGTCTAAGCTTTCCTCCTAGAACTCATCTACCCACCGTTTAAATCTCGTTAACTACACATAATCTTTTTTTTGACTTTTGCGATTAATTAGTAGAGGGTAGCTGCTTTTCACTTTTTTGGAACCCCATTTTGACTACAACAACAACCACCACCTTTGATACCTTAAAAAATAAATACGTAAACTTCTAAGTTTAAAGACAGAAGTAGCTATTATAACAGCTAATCAGCTAAAGACAGTATATAAGTTACTTAAAAAGACACTTAAAAAGGCTTAATGCTAAAGCTTTTTATATGTTAACTAGAAACAAAAAACAGCACCTTAGCTAAAGAAAAGAGATAAAGTATACTTACTTACAAAAAATCTCTGCACTAAATAACCTAGCAAAGGGCTTAACAACGTTAAAGTTAGACTATTTTTAATTCTTAACTAGAAGGGACTAGTGACGTATATACTTAACCTTCTACCTAATACAAAAATCTACTTAAGATTCTAGGTTAATATATTAGAACTAGCAGATCTAGGAACGCTATTATAGAAAACCTTTTACTATAAAATAGAAGAAGATAACATCTTTAGAGTTAAGAAAATCCCTGTACACTAAACTAATAATAATAGTAAAAAATACCTAGTTAAATAGTTAGGATATCTAGATAGTAATAATATATAGGAACTTTATACAAACTTTACAAACTGCTGCTAGTTACTTACGTAGTACTACCTCTATAAGAAGCACCTTTTAAAGGATTACTAAGATAGGCAGGAACGTTAGCCTCCTAAATACTATCTATAAAACTAGACATAGCGCTTTTAGTAAAAGGAGAAAGAGCTAGGTTACTAGCAACATAAGCCTGTGCTTCTTAGTACTCTAAGAGCTTAATATTAGTTTCTTTAATTAATATTACTTTTGCCGCCTGCTCTGCATTTTTATAAAGAGCCTTCTAAATTTTAAGCTCTTTTTATTTTATTGCCTCTAGCTAAGCCTAAAGATAATCCTTTTCTGCTTTAATAACTAACTACTTATTTTTAGAAATATAAATATTATAATTTTAAAGGTTGCGACAGTTATATTTGTTATAATAGCTAGAACAAATATACACTTAATAAGCAAGACTATTATTGCGACAACTACAATATGCGATAGGCATAATATTTCTATATAAATTAATAAAGGAAGCAAAGTAAAGACAATAGATAGTGCTATTTAAGGATAATACTTTAGGTATTGTTTATAGAGCTTTAAGGACAAAACTTAGGAAGAGGAGGATAGTGTTACAACTATTGCTGCCTAGCCCTACTATAGCCACGACCTAGACTAGGGCTGCTCTTACTAAGCAAGAGGACCTGCAGAGTAGAAGAAGTCTTAGCGCTCTTACTAATCTTACAATCTTTATAGAGCACCTAGAGCAAGAGAGTAACAGCGTTCTTACTAATCTTATTAATCTTATAAAGTAGGCAGAGCACAGAGATTATAGATGTCTACTTACTAGTATATAGTCTTAGGCATTAAACCCTTATAGTTTAGTATGTTCAACTTTAAGTAATAATCTAAGGATTAGTTATTACCTTCTTAACCCTTGTGTTATTATATTAATCTATTGATTGTGCTAACACACCCTGTACTATTATATCAATCTACCAATCATGCTAGTACAATCCCCTCGTCCATCGCACTCGCTTATCCCCAAGAACCAACACTAGGTTATCTAAGGACGACCTTCACATATGTATGTGTCTTTTCCCTCCTTTATTATATTATATTGCAATTCTATTGCAATCTTACTGTAATTCTATTGCTAGCTCTAAGCTGGCAATTGCTGTTAGACACGTTTCAACTAGTGTTGTTTTTTAGCACCTTAGTAAATTTTTTTAACTCTAATTATTACTTAGTAGTCTAAGCTTTCCTTTTAAAACTTATCTACCTACTGTTTAAATCTTGTTAACTACACACAATCTTTTTTTTTGACTTTTGCGACTAATTAGTAGACGGTAGCTGCTTTTCACTTTTTTGGAAACCCCATTTTGACTACAACAACCACCACCACCTTTGACACCTTAAAAATAAAATATATGAATACTTTCGAAATGACCTTTTTTCAACAAATGGTTGAATCGGGACAGACGAGTTTAGCTCATGCTCTGTTGTTCTTATTGTTTCTCCGCACGCAGCAATCCTCGGACACATACCACCTCGACCACCTAATGCCAATATCAATAGCCCTAACGCTGGCGATGATCATTCGCGATTACTTATGGACCGTCTTACCAATTTCTACCTCGAATATCAGAGCTACTTCCCAAAAAGCCCACATTCTTGGGCTGTCTGCGCGGTATACGGCAATAGCGTTGCACTCCCTAACCAGCAAATCATCATTGAGACAAAGATACGCGCTGTGAGCTTAGATGTGGATACATAGAACATATCCTGTCCCGACTATGAGTGACAACGTCAACCGAGGTTCGGTTTTTGTAGATGCTAGAGGCAGTACTATCGAAATGTATGTGGAGGACACGGTGGTAAAAGTGATACCGAAGGCTTCTTCACCTGCCGCATTCAATCTTACACGACAACCTCATCTGCGACTACTTATGGTATCGATACGGTACCCCAGCAGCAAATACAGCAAAGTGCATCTGGTTGGATCTGGAGTACTCAACACGAACGCTACTACAGACGGATTGGGACCGCAGGAGCGGTCGAGTGGGCTCCTGTGTCCCAGTAATCATATTGTTCAAAGTCTTGTCTTTCTAGAACCACATCGACCCTGCCTCTTTGCGCAATGGCTTATGTAGTACTCAAAAGACGTTTCAACTATAAATCCATCTAGAGTTAGCTTATATGTCAATCCAACATATGATGCCGTGACTAGTCAACAAGCCGGAAGTCATCGGTTTCTGCGGGTTTGTCTAACAGCTGCTTTTCTAATCTACCACTATTTCCAATACCATACCAAACATATAACCGCGCAAAGAAAGTGGACCGAAATACACCTGTTTCTGACCCAACTGCCATTGATCTTTTAGCTGCTCCACCTCAGACCACTAGCGTCATGATAGCTCATAACGCGTTCAACGCGATTTCAGCATGGACGCGTTTCATCGTAAAAGCACGAGCTGTTGCTCATCAAGCACGCTAGAAACCTACCTTCCAAGATCTGATGAGCGATAAAGGCAAAAAGAAACCTGGCTACGGCAAGGTTCGCTTCTGTATGGAGCAAGCTGCAAGACAGCCTCCAGTATTCCTGGATAGACACCCGCTGCATCGACAAATTAAGCAGCGCTGAGCTTACAGAAGCTATGAACTCCATGTTTCGCTGGTACCAGGATGCATCTAAGTGCTACGTGTACTTGTCTGACGTCTCAACCAGCGGCTCTGATGGAGATGACCAGTTCTCTTGTAGATGGAAACAGGCATTCAAGAAAAGCAGAGGGCTCGTGGATGGACACGCAGAACCGACGTGCTCCATAGCGGCACTTTTTAACTGATTAGGGTAAGGACAGGCTATCGACATTCAGACATGATGCTAATCATGGATTCAGATTGAGGACAGGCGACCTCGAGGACAATTGAGTAACGGAGGCCCGCTTTGTTTTCCCACTATTGCACATATAAGCGCATACTAGATATCGATGTGGTCGAAAGAGTGATCTCTTTATCTCTGGGTGTGCAAGTAGAGGTTGGTTTAGGCTTAAGTGTTACCCACCCCATGTGGGACCGTGGCGCGTGGCGCGTGGCGCGTGGAGCGGCAGCGGGTTTCTGGGTCTGGGGCTGTGGAAACTAAGCAGGGCGACATACACTCCCTCATTATGTCACTCTGGTGTAAGTCAAACCACATGCTGCTCTGCGGCTTGATCAGCTTGCGCTGCTGTGCATTGTCGGATTCTGGAATTCGATGTTGAGCATATCATCACGTGACAGTTGCATTCATCACCTGGGCAGCTCCTAGGTCCCTGCAAATCGCCCTGCTCGGGTCTCAATCCTGCACATCTGTTTCTGCGTCATTAAATTCAGGTCTGAAATATACGTGCATCTTGAAATCAGCATCAAACTTCTTAAATTACAGGACCTAATGTAATCCCAGTTGAACATAAGCAGCAAAACCAACATTACAACAATGCTCAAAACTCTCCATTCAAGACCCGGGGTCTTTTTTATGGAAGCTTGGTAACTTGTCAAAACTTTAAGTGCGTTTATCGTCCGGTGGCAAGTGCGACCTTACAGTCCTGGGGTGCTCCGAGTCGGACCATCCCATCCACAGAAAGAATCCGACTACCGTAAGAAACGAAGCTCCGAGAATCGCAAATGCCATACCCTCATACCATCTAGGTTTACGCCTTTTGCGCTCCACGAAAATGGGCTCAATCTTGTCACCGGACTGGGGCTCCGCACCTTCGCTAAAATCACTACCGGTCACTCCAGCTTCAGCCCGAGCTTCGGATATCTTGCAAGTGTCCATCAACCAGCTTTTCAAAAGCTCTTTGTCTTTGCCGTGACAATTGTAGTTGCATTCGAACAGGTCGGCATGTATGCAAAAGCAGTTGGTGTTGTGTGTCAGACAGCCATAATCGATTGCCTTCTCAGCGAGGCACTGTGCTGCACATTTTGGTGCCTTGTTGAAATGAACAGCTGGAGCTCCTGGACATTTCTTGAAAAACCAATCCTCGACAAGCATCCAATTCCACCAACTGCAAAAGCTCCAGGCACACTCAAGCTGCGTAGTTTGTTGACAATAGCATTCGCTATCGTAGAAGCCGCAGTTATTTGAGTCAGGCGGACATCCGGTAGTATCGATCCCACATGGTCCGATTTGATCTGGTGGACTCGCATCAAGCCAACAGCTGTGCGTGTAGCATGCCCCAAGCGGCATTTCTTGAGGGTCTATTAATTCGGCGTTTGCTATGAGTGCGAACAACGATATGATGATTATGTTGTATACTGGTGCCATTGTGAGGACTGATTGTTTAGTGCAGGGGAAAGGTGATGAGGTCTCGAACAGGTGCCTCTGAAGACACAGCATACCTTATCAGGGTGTCTAGTCGCCGATTATTTCTCAGCCTGATGTAACCTTTCGTATAACTTTTGGTATGCATCTTATGTATGGCTGCACGGAACGCGCGGATGGGGAAGTTACCCTGCAAGCCAAGATGGAACCGAACGACTGGAGCAACATGCTATAGGGTGCTATCCGTTGTGTCGAGAACCGGCATAGAAGCTGAGATGCCAAGTGTTGTGACAAACATCATCTCACTGCATGGACGAGGCTAGCTGGAGCGAGTGGCGCTTGTTCTGCCCTTGCCAGCTGAAGTAAATCCGAGCTCGCCGAATAGCCAAGATACCCTTCCTAATTTGCGAATACTACAAGGCCTGTGTAACATATACATATGCAGTTACGGCCCAGAGCCATTCGGGTAAATAGCTAGTCTCCAACTCGGCAATGTGGCTGCCTGAGATACAAAGTGTCGTGTCAAACATCATTTTACTGCATAGACGAGGCCAGCTGAAGCGAGTGGCGCTTATTGCATTTACGGCCCAGAGACAACCGGGTAAATGGTCAGTCTCCAATTCGGGAATATGGCTGTTGAAAATGTAGTGTAAAACATACTCGAGTATTCGTCCACGACCGGAATTAGCAAAGACAGCCGAGCGGGACCCGGCTTGCTCACACTGGTGGTTGAGGATCCGCATGGTGGAAGGGCGCATTTTTACTCCGATTGAGGGCGAATCTGGGGCCGCCAAATTCTTATTGTCTTCGACTGTGGACCACGCTCATCCGCGCATTCTACGGTTTGCTTCTCAGAGCGAACCTCTTTTCTATACCTTGCTTGCAAAACATTAAACCCACCAAGGCCTACTCTAGTTTGTTACTTCTTTCAACATCACCTATCTAGAGCACACAAGACTTCGACAGATCTTGAAGCTACAACCGACGATGCTCGCAACTACGTTGACTCGAATGAGACGGCATCTCATAACTCTCATCATTACCTACTTCCTTCAGCCGGCCATAGGAAGCTTCAACCTCGTCCGCTGCTGTGTTAAAGCGGCTAGAAATGACACAATCATGCTGAGAGAGAACAACGAACCGTGGGATATATGCCATTTTACAGAGGAGAATGTCCATTATCCGTCCGAGGAACAATGGCCATCTGTCGCCATAACTCGAACATGGTGTAAGGCAGAGTGTTCCGGATACCAAAGCAGCGAAACCGAGCAGTGGCTGCAACCTCTTGCCACATGGATTGTACCATACATCGCTGTGATTCTCCTTTGTCCGATCGGCGAAGGTTCAGAAGAGGAAGATCAGGAGGAAGACGAGCCCAAAGATACTGTACAAGCCGTGCCGGACCTACCTGCTCCGTCCCTCAGAGAAAAAGCAACTGCATTTTTGAAAGCAATGTTCAAGTTCGCCAAAACTGTAGTCGGCGAGTACGTCCTGCTGCTCGGCGATCCTGCTAGCGCACTATGGGGTGCCTTCTCCGAGATTATATCCGACCTCAAATTATCTAGAAGGCTGAGCAATAGGAGCTCACCTTGGTTCAGTGCAAAGGCATTATGGATAACTATGCTTGCCGGCGACACCAAGTTCAACAACGCTCGGCTTCTGCGGGGTTTCTGGAACAAGCTAAAAAATGAGGAACCTTTTCCATCGTATCCAGATTCTTCCTCGTGGTCGTCACTTGCAAGAGAAATAGCAACGCCTCATCGTAAACCACCTTCGATAGCCGATAATGACAACGCTATCCGGATATCGAAGATCGGCGTCCCAAGCTCCACAGCTGCCATGCCTTTAGCCCATGCTTCAGTCGTTGAGAGTCTGGACAGAGGTGTCCGGATTTTAGTACGAGGCCGCATCGACTTCTCCAAAGGTATCTTTCTACCGGTTGTCCTAACTCTTGCTGTTGCGGCCTCAGTCTTCTTCGACGGATATCAGAAGGCCGGCGACAATGACACTGCTCATGCTCTGGCGTATGGCGTCTGGTATTCCTGGTTCATCACTCTTTGCGTTGCTGCAAACTGCTTTGCTACTAGCACTAATGTCGGACTGGCTCGAAAAGCGTTTGGCAATTCTTTGAAACTGTCGCACAGAAGAGTTTCACTTGCGCAACGATATACAAACGGCTTCCAATGGAACCGGTGGCTGTGGAGTATTGAGCATACTATCAATCCGGAGTCCCGCACTGCGTCACCACCAGTGCAAAATACCTCTTTTTGGCTCAAATTTCTTGTCGGCCAGCTCGCGGGTTGGGCCTGTGTCGCCTTTGCTTGCTCATGTGCGGCTGTTATATCCTGGACCACGCCCACGGTCGGTCTAGGTTGTCGCTCCTTCACCTTCGTCCTCTACGGCATAGGCACATTCTGTGTTGCTTTATTACATATTGTCTGTGAGCGAATGGAATGTCGGCGTGGAGGGACCAGCCCCCGAGGAATTCGAGAACTGATATTACTTTCTGTTTACTGGATCGTGGTCATCTTCAACGCAGCGGTCATGGTAATTGGAACTATCCTTCATCTAGCAGGCGTATACCGAAGTTGCTGGTGCTCTAGGCTCTTTGCTGGGGAGAACACACTGATAGAAATGAATCGGAATACGGAGCTTGCGTATAAGAATGCGAAGTCGTACTGGTTAGTCACTGGGTATGTTGCGTTCTCTTTTGTTTGGATTATAGGCTCGGTCTGTGTCGCGGCGAGGAAGTATATTATTTGGAAGATTGAGCGAGCGTTGGATGATGAGTAGACAGGTGTTAGTGCGGAGCGTGTCCCTACGTCCCTGTATGCCTTTGGACTCAAGTTGTTCTTCTGAATAAGTTCCAGTGTAATGAAAAAGTTGTGCCTAGTTCCTTACAATTGATATGTAGGAGAGAAGCGGTATTGCAACCTCAATTTTCTTCTCCCACATCCCGTGTCTCTATATACCAATATGCAAAGCAAAAAAGGGTCGTCGTCAGTAGCGGCTAGGCAACTCATAGTGCCTGTTTGGTGATGGTCCTAGTAGGAGGTTGGGCGAATCAGAGGTAGGTGAGCGAAGCTCGGAGTCTCTCTCTGATTGGCCTGTACTAGCTGGCCGACCGCTTGTAGGTATGGTGGAGTAGTACCGAGGTGGACGGGCCAACGCGCAGGACGGGCCAACGCTCACCCCCACCAAAACAACACCACCTTTCAACACCTGATAACTCCACCAATATGGATCTAATCCAGGAAGCAATTGATGAAATTAATTCGCGCGCACTAGGCGCATCTTTTGTATATATAAAGTTTGCAGAAAAGTATAGTGTAGTACGATCTACGCTCTCTTAAAGACACTAAGGTGTTTTAACCTCACGCAACCTTGAGTCTTAAAATTAACAGGCCCTCTACCTACAACAGGAGCTAGAGCTCCTACAGTACATTAAATAGCTTACTAGGCGAGGCCTTACACCTACACGAGCTATAATACAAAATTTCGCCTTACAAATTGCGAGGAGAAAGGTTAGATTATACTAAATTAATTGCTTTATCTACTAGTACCCTAATAAGCTTATTTTAAAATAGACAACAGGCATAGATAACAATCGCTACAAGGCTAATTTAAGGAGAAAGTATAGCCTCTACTTTAATCTCCTACGCGAGAAAATAGAGCAGTATTACGTTAAGGCGTCTTACATATACAATATAGATAAGAAGGGCTTCCTCCTTAGTATCCTAAGAAGATTAAAGAAGATCTTTAGTAAGCTCTTATACGAGCAAGGAAAAAAGAGGAGTACTATTTAAAATAGCTTGTAAGAGTAAATAACACTCCTAGCCTACATCTGCGCTAATAGATCTTACCTAGCGCCTACTTTTATATATTAATTAACCTTAGGATTAATACAGGACACCTGTTTACAAGCCTTTAATCTTAAGACTTATTAAGTTTAAATTTGCTTATTACTTTCTAGCTAGATAAATAATAATATTAGTCTTGTGTAGCTTAAACAGGTGTTTAATTGCAATACTAAAGTAAAGGCTTAAGCCTCCTACTAATTACTTATCCTAGATAGCTATAAATCTTACCTTACTATAAATTTTATTAAGTACTGTAATTAGAACAGGATTCTCCTTACAGTCTATTCTCCTTATTTAACTTACATGCTACAGCCTCTTAATATTGCCCTATTTAGGCCTCTCTTATTAGCTTACTAGGCTAAGATATCTAGATTTCTAGAGAGGAACTAGGGCCTTACCTTAATAAGTAAGAGGGATTTCTTTCCCCTCTTCTACTAAGCCTGGCAGGCCTCCTTTAAGGAAATAACAATTCTAAAGGCTTTTAAGGCTATAGGCCTTTTACTCTTTAATTCTAAAGTTATATTAAAAAGGTTTAGTATTAAGAGCCTTTTAAGCAATAGTAAGTCCTTAAGCTTAAGTACCTTAAATTAGAAGTAAGTTAAACACCTCCTACGTAAGGTAGCCAAAGATTAAAGTAATAAACAAGCTTAAAAGCTAAGCTAAGTTTATTACTAAATCTTAACTTAAAAGATCTTTTTTAAGCATAAAGTTAAGGGCCTACGCAAGGCTCTAATTAATAAAAAGACGCGCAGGAAACAAGGTAGGCCTCTCCTACTCTAGGAGCCTAAGGAGTACTAAGGTAGAGCTATAGTCTAGTTTTTAAGGAAGGTGAAGGAGGCACGTAATCACTAGCAGCTCTAGGAGCGCGAGGAGGAGCAGGTACAACACTAAAAAGCTAAGATAAATAAGCATTGTAAGAAGATAAGGCAGGCAAAGGTAAAGGAGAAAGAAATAAGGTAACAGGTGAGGGCTGTAGCTTAATTAGTAAGGAAAAAGAAGAAGGCTAAGAGGGCTGCTAAACAGGCCTCTAGGGCAGCTACTCGCAGGACTGTAAAACAACTCCGCCGTTGAACACGTTTCAATTGGTGTCGTTTTTTGGTACCTTCAGCAAATTTTTTGACCCTGATTTCGCTCGGTGGTCTGAGCTTTTCTGCTCCGAGCGCTTAGCGCGTGGACCTCATCCACTCACCGTTCGAATTTCGTCGACTACACACAATCTTTTTTTGACTTTTGCGACTAATTAGTAGAGGGCAGCTGCTTTTCACTTTTTTGGAAAACCTATTTTGACTACAACAACAACCACCACCTTTGATACCTTAAAAATAAAAATAAAAAAGTAAAACAACTCTAATAATCTATAAAAACTTCTTAAAAGAGTAAGAGGAGCAGCCTTAAGGCTCTTAAAAGAGGCTACTTAAAAAAAGAGGCCTATCGCGAGGCCTACAAGTAGTAGAGAGCCTTAAGGTGGTGTTACAGCTCAACTAGCGTCTACCTCGCGCATAGGGCGCGCGATTAAAACTCTAACTTAATTTCTATTTATTTTTTAAGGTATCAAAGGTGGTGGTTGTTGTTGTAGTTAAAATGGGTTTTCTAAAAAAGTGAAAAGTAGCTGCCCTCTACTAATTAGTCGCAAAAGTCAAAAAAAGATTGTGTGTAGTTAACGAAATTTAAATAGTAAGTAGATAAGTTCTAGGAGGAAAGCTTAGACCACTAAGCAATAATTAGGGTTAAAAAATTTACTAAGGTACTAAAAAACGACACTAGTTAAAACGTGTCTAACGGCAATTGCCAGCCTATAGCTAACAACAGGATTACAGTAGGATTGCAATAGGATTGCAACATAATGCGATAGAGGAGGGAAAGAACACGTACGTACTACAGCGGGAGACTGCAATACTTTATAAAGCTAAAGCTGCTACTTCTTACTTACTGCTTCTTACCTTTTAAACAGCACCGTATATAAACAATTCGCATATAATACGCTATACTATAATATAGCGTGCAACCTCTGCAACAAGCATCTCCTTAACCTTAACTCTTATCTAAAGATAGGAAGCTTTCCTGTTGTACACCTAGCCCCTAAACTAGTCTAGCTTAAGCTAATTATGCGGACACCTAAGTTTATTAAGCATCTACAAACTTAGCCTCTTTAGGACTTTATAATTATATCCCTTATAAACAACTCTAGAATTCGCGATATCTCTATATACAAAAAATATATTAAGCCTTAACTTAGCTAGTTATAGAAGGAATACAAGATCTACAGAGTGTTCGCTAATACTAGCAAAGTACTTAAAATACTCTGCTTTAGCATCCCTCTCTTCTTGTTAATTATGTATAGGCTAAGTAAAGAAACTATTAACTAGTTAGGCTAGCTGTTGCATGACGTTGAAATGGCGATAGAGAAGAAAAAGGCAGAAAAGGAGAAGTAGGCGTTCTATTATTGTATGTATAGGTTAGAAAGCAAGGTAATAATAGTGCTACTTCTTTAATTTGTCTAAGAGTACCTAGAAGTAAAGCCTTAACATAAGTAGGCAGTATATGCGGGATAAAGCGCGTTAAGTTAGGAGGCGATTCGCGTCTTTGTCTTGCTTTTCTTTGTTTCCGTCTAAACATGCGACACACTAATTGCGTGCTAGCAATGCTAAACAAGGGGGCATAAGCCCGGATACCTGTTATTAGCAATAAATCTTTTTTACTAAAATAGTGTCTACAAAATGTGTAGTCACATCAAAAGGTTGTCTCAAAAGGCCGAAGCCAACTTAATTTCTATAGCTATATATATTATTTAAGCCCTCTAGATCCTACTACTAAAAAATCTCGCGATAGTAGCTATTGTGTAAGGCTCTACAGCCTTAAGTTTAGTGGTGGTTTTAGTGTTCAAACCGCGCGTTGGCCCGTCCACCTCGGTACCGAGGTGGACGGCGTAACGCGCACCTTTTGCTATAGTAATCTCTAATATTTTCTAATATTAAAATAGCAATAACTTCTTTTAAAACTAACCTTTTTTGAAGATTTTTGAAGATTTAGAATCTAGAAACCTAGATCAGTAACTCTAGAATTTTACTCTAGTTTAATATAGTTTAGTTTTAGAGACATTAGCTCTCTATACAAATATAGACTTTTTATTTATAAAGATTTTAAAACTTCTAAATAGGCTAAAAGTTTCTGTTTCTTACTTATAGTCTTAAATATAAGTAATAGTACTTAAAAGTATTATACTTAAGAAGATATAATAGAAATTCTAAAATCACACTATAAAATTTTTTTTTAATATAAGTTTCTTAAATATTGACTTTCTTTGAAAATTCTTTCAATTTTAGTATTTGAAAGCTTAGCTTTATAAACTTAAAATATTACTGTAGTTTAATATAGCTTAATTAAAAAGTTTATATTTGTATAGAGAGCTAATATCTCTAAAACCAAGCTATATGAAATTAAAGTAAAATTCTAGAGTCATAGATCTAAGTTCCTAGATTCTCAATCTTCAAGAATTTTCAAAAAAGGATAGTATTTAAAGAAGTTATTGCTATTTTAATATTAGAAAATATTAGAGATTACTATGGCAAAAGGTGCGCGTTACGCCGTCATGCGCGTTACGCCGTCCACCTCGGTACTATAGTTGGGCATTAACCAGTCGACTCAGGTCGCTACTCGCCTCACCCCACTAAGATCGGACGACCAAAAAGATAAGGCAGTAGAGGCAGCCGTAAAAGTGATTATTGCGAGAATTTCTAGTGTATTAATATATAGCTGTATACAAAACTTTCTATCTATTTAGATTTTACTGGCGTCTTAATTTAGCGTCCGCGCGCGCTAGTTTTTAGTAGGAGAGACGCAGCTAGCAGACTAGCGTTAGCACTAGTTTAATTAACACTAATACAACAACGCTTTGTTAGATTTTTTGCTACTTTGTATAAGGCTTTTTACTTAAGTCTTATAAGTATATTATAAGATTTTTGTGTAGTTACAGCGTCGCGTTGTTACTTTTTAAGTGCCTAGCTTATAGTAAGTTTCTTAGCCCTTACCTTGCACTTGTAATCACGCTCTTTTTTAGTATACTATTAGGCTACCTTTGCTACCTCTACTAGCTGCTTTTTGTATACTATTACTGCCGCTTTAAGCTCTCTATTATAAGTTTTCTAGAGTTATAGTTAGTTAGCTTTATCTTATTATGTAGCTATGCGCACGCGCGCTGTATAGAGCTTCTTAGGACTTATAAATATAGCGCTGTTATAATAATTATTACTGTCTTAAGTAGTTAGTGTTACGCGCTAAGGTTTCTACTTTCTTTTAGTGCTAAGCTTACTGCGTAGACTATTATTTTTATAGTTAATAAGCTTATTTTGTACCTGTAAAGAATAAAATAAAGACTTAATCTAATTTTAGTTAACTTTTAGGGTATACTACAGCGTAGAGTCTAGAAATTTTTATAGCTCTCTCTAGCTATTGCTATTACTAGGCTACCTAAGTTCTACAGCCTTATCTTGTTGTTAGTAGTAGTTGTTAAAGCGTTTTAGTACAGCGTCTATATCTATTAGCTAGACACCTATAGCTTAAAAACTCTTTAAAATAAGATTAGGTGTTATTATAGACCTTTACGCAGGCTAAAAGAGACTAAAGAAATTACATTTTATAGTTCTTGTAAGGTTCTGCGTATAGTAGATGTTGGAAACAAAATACCGACCGATCGATAGATCGCGCTCCGGCTAGAGGATACATATACACGTTGCGACAGTAGATGTAGTAATTAAGTTCTTAGGTATAGTATTACAATAGAGGCCTAAAGATTACTACATTAAGCAGCTAGAGACTGTAGGTAGTATGTAGTAGAAATATAGCTAAGAAGATCTAATTACTATTGCAAACATTAATAAAATTAGTAGTAACATAGCTGCTATAGCTATTAGAGATAAGAAGTTAGTAATTGCGACGCGCTTTCTACTTTGTATAGCAATTAAATACCTGTTTAAGCTAAGCTAATCCTATCTTATTATTGCTCTATCTTATAAGTAAATTTAAGAAGAAAATCTTATATTTCTTAGCCTCTACAGCGTTGAGCTAGCTTAATTAAAGTCTAGCTAAGCCCTAGTACACGAGCGCTAGCGGCAATACCTCTCTAGAAGCGTATACGTAAGCTAGCAGTGTTATTTATTTATAATTGCTATCTTGTATAGTAGTTACTAACTAATTTAAGTGTAATAAAGTCTTAGTAAAGATTCTTTTACTACGTTTTAAGACACTAACAAAGAAGCCTTTCTTATTTATATTATATGTATTGCGTGTGTTAATAGCGTGTTTATATATCTTTAAATGTAATAGTTTAAAGTAGAGCTTATACTTATATAGTAAATTAGCTTTGTGCCTATTATAATTAATTTTAAGGCTCTATTTAATAGTAAGCTTGTTAGCGTAGTAATAAAGAAACTAAGTAACTTAGCTTTAAGAAACCTCCTACTTTATTACTATTAACGCGAAATTTTGTACTATCTTGCGCGTTAGCGGCAAGCCTCTCCTTATACATCTTTCTATATATAACATAAGTTTAAGCTCTTGTTATAGGTTGAGTAAGCGCTTGTTAGTGCAGTAGGTCGCATCTAGTCACTGTTTACCCTAGTGCCTCCGCGCTAACGTTGTTAGACTAATATTAAATATTTTTGCAACTTTGCAGTATAAGAATTGTTCTCTAGCTTTACATAATTCTAAATATTTAATTGCTTCTTGAATTAGGTCTATGGTAGTAGAGTTATGACGCGCTGAAGTTGGGACGATTTCAATGTTATGATGTTCGGGTGAGGCGAGTAGCGACCTGAGTCGACTAGCGCACGGACACGGTAAAGGGTTTCGTGCAACAATCGATTCCCTTGAACGGACACGGTATGTACCGTGAGCAACTAATCTTTCTTACATCCACTCATCTGGGTGTCTATACACACTAAGCGTTCGCGCGACATGCGCGTGCGCTTGCGAAAACCTCTCACCAAGAATAAAACAGCTTAATGCCGAAGTACTCTATTCTTACCGTGTCTGTGCGCGTTTTGGCCATGTTCGAGTTTTGGCCACCCCAACAAACAGAGATTTTAGAAAAATGAGGCTGTACAGCCACCACTAATAGCTAGTATCGCGAGATTTTATAGAGTTGTAGTATATATATCATTGCAATCAATTTGTGCTACTTATATTTACTTAGTAAGTTGACGCTACGCCTGCGGCAGGTGGTGCGCGCTGGGGCAGCTAGTGCAGCTACCTCAGCTTTAACATAAGATAAATTAACAACAACACGTTTTTAACGCTTCTGCTTTTAAGTAGAGGCTTGTAAGGCCTTACGCTTACCCTTTTAGGACAGTTGTATAGCTTTTTAAGCGTCGCGAGCTAATTTCTAACGCTCCTTTTTAGCTGCCTTTTTAGCCTTCTCTTTCTCCCTCACCTCCTTAAGCCTCTCTCTCTTAACACACCTCTCTTTAGCTTATTAAGCCTTATATAATTAAGCTTGCTCTTTTAAGTAAGACCTCTTAGCTTTTTAGAGTTGTAGTAGTTGTTGTTTATGTTGTTAAACTACCTCGTCGTCCTAAGCTTAACAGACCTTCTTAGGCGACTAGAAAACAGCACTACTATAGTACTCCTAAGGGTTGTTAAGTTAGAGAGTATAGCTCTTCTTTTAGTATCTCTTTTTAACTTAAAGAGCTTCTTTTAAGCCTTGTATCTCTCTACAGAGAATACTATTTTAAGCTAAGATATAGTAGAGACTTTAACAAAGCTTTTTTACCTTCTTAGTGCTCTAATCTTGTACTAAACAGCGTATAAGAGTCTCTATTTTAAGCTAATTATCTCTACTAAGTATAGAAGCTAAAGATTTATTTAAACTAGAGGCCTCTTTGCAGAATTTTTAAAGAATAACCTTAGGATTAAGTAGATAGACTCTAGTTACCTAGAAAGACTTTCTAATAGTCTCCTCCTTAAAAGCAGTACTTTAGGCCCTCTAAAGGAGGAGAAAGAAGTCTCCTTTTACTATTAGTAAGAGCCCCTAGCTTTTATAAAGGTAGAATAAAAGCTTAGTTAAGTTGGCAGTTAAGAGAGGCTTAAATAATCTAATGTTAAGCAGTTAAAGCGTATAAGTTAAATAAGAAGGAAATACAGCTAATAGGATCTTATAGTTGTTACAGTAATTAATAAAATCTATAGTTAGGTAAGATCTATAGCTGTTAAGGAGGAGTAATTAGTATCCTAAATAAGCTTTCTGTCTAGTCTCTCTCTTAAAAACCTCCTTAAGCTAGGCTAGACCTATATTATTATTAGTCTAGCTAGAAGGAGATAAGCTAACAAATACTAAGTGCTTTTTATTATTAATATCCTTAACCTAGCTTAGTTTTAGAGCTCTAACAGCTAACTAAAAAATAAGAGCTAGAGATAGAGCTGTACTGTCTAAACAAACGTAGACTAAGACAGTTACCTACTCTCTAGAACTATCCTAAGTTGCAGCTGTTACTTCTTTTTAATTATATATCCTCTTGTTAAAGACCCTTTTTAACCTTCTAGTTACTCTAATTATAAAGCTTTTCTTATCTATATTATAAATTTAAGAAAGCCCTATATTATATTCCTTTATCTTCTTATATAGTAGCTTAAAGTAGAGGCTATATTTAGCCTCTAAATTAGCTTTGTGGCGATTACGATCTATTCCTGCCTACTAGCGTAAGATAAGATAGGTAGGATTCCTGTTAATAAAGCGAGTAACCTAGCTTTCTAAAACCTCTCTACTAGCTAAAAATAAGGCAAAGTTGCGTATTATTACTCGTGTAGGCGGTGTACGTTGTTTAGTAAGCGTAGTAATATACTGTAGGAGCTTAGTTTCTTAGTGTAGGTAAAAGAGTTAATAGGCGAGTTTGTGTGGCTAGTTTAGGCCCTGGTGTCTTTAAGCGAGCGTACAACGACCTACACTATACTTTTCTGCAAACTTTGTATACGAGAAAAATGCGCCTAGTGCGCGCAATTTAATTTCTTTAATTGCTTCCTAAATTAGATCCATATTAGTGGAGTTATGACGCGATTCGTGTAGGTGGTTGTTGTGTTGGGGTGGCCAAAACTCGAACATGGCCAAAACGCGCACAGACACGGTAGTGGGGCGGATGAGTGGCCAGCCGGCACGACTAGTTGATCAATGACCGGGAACACGACCACCCGTCAACTACCGCCGAACGACACCACACCACAAAAGTCGCTAGTCTCCCTGTCATTCAAAAAGCTCTTTTGTCCAAACACCAATCAAGACAGCACAAAGGCCTCGCACCGTGCCACCCCGAACGGAAGCGGAATCCTCATGGTTATCTGAACACGTGCGTCGGTTATGAAAGGAAGTCTAACGTAGGAGCGACCCATACGCTTGGTCAAATATGATCTCAAAGCCGCGGTCTACGGCGGTTCACCAAAAGAGATCGGTAACGCTACGCCTTGGCCGTGTCAGTTGGATTTAAGCGAGGCCAATGACGCGTAGTCTTTGACGGCGAAGGATGCTTCGCTTAGAGCTTTTTGAAGAGGCAAAAGAGATTAGAGGTGCAGTTTAGGCATCATGGAACACGGTGTATACGGTAGGTGTGTATACACTGCATGATAAAGGGCTAGGCGTCAGTGAAGCAAGCCACCTCCCCCCCATCGGAATAATTAGTCCACCTCCCCCGTCGCCCGCGTTTACTTGGATCTCTTCTTACACGTCCTCTTATCACATATCGTTGTCGTCGTTGTTACCGTCGTCGTCGTCTTCTAATTCTCTGGTTTCACGTTCATTTCGCCGACCCCCAATGCGTTCCTCCGCACGTACAGGTCTGTTGGCCTCATTGGCTTTCGCAATGCAATTCCTCGTTGTCGTGTCCGCCCAGGAAGATCGACCGAAAGGAGACTTCCGGCAATGTTTAGAAGTCAGCCCGGAATGTCCAGTATTCGCAACGCTATACGGGTACCGTCCCAACCTAGGAGCCAACGCCTTTCTCTGCGCCCTCTTCGGCATCTTGTGCATCGCCACGCTAGTCATCGGCTTTATGAGCAAGACATGGACCTACACGGCTGCGTTGGCAGTCGGCACCTTTCTCGAAGCCGCAGGATACGCTGGGCGCGTCATCATGAACGGCAACCCGTGGAGCGAATCTGGTTTCAAACTGCAAATCTGCTGTCTTGTTCTCGGTCCTAGTTTTGTCGCTGCTGCTATCTATCTTACTCTAAAGCACTTTGTCTTGTACTGCGGACCCCAGCATTCGCTCCTCAAGGCACGTCTCTATCCCTGGATTTTCATCGGCTGCGATTTCGGCTCCATTGTGCTCCAGGCATGCGGTGGAGGTATGGCGGCCGCGGGTGGTACAACAAACAAGAAGCTTATCGACGGTGGCAACAACCTTATCGTAGCTGGTATTGCGTTCCAAGTCGTCACCATGGCTGTATGTGGTGGACTGGTCCTCGTATACGTTTTCCGATACCGCAAGGCCCGCAAGCAACACAATGCAATTGGGGAGAAGAGCACGTACGAAATGGACAAAGAAACGGGTGCTGTACAGCTTGCCAAGATTAAGCTGTTTGGATGGATGATCGTGTTGGCATATACTACTGTGCTTATCCGTTGCATCTACCGTTTACCGGAGATGGCTGGTGGCTGGGGAAACGCGCTCATGAGAAACGAAAAGGAGTTCCTTTTGCTCGACGGAATGTAAGTTTCACCGATTCATGTCTCTTTCCGCAAAGACGAATCACTGACAATGAGAATTAGGATGTTAGCTATTGCTTGCACTGTACTTACCTGCTTCCACCCAGCGTACTTCTTTCCTCCTTTTGCTGCCTTCCGTCGTAACAAGTAGCTTTTCTCTTTTTCCACTCGTCAGTTCTAGACGTGTAGACGTTTCCATCTATTGCAGCGGTCATCCCGTTATCTTTTAACATTACGATCTTGATAGCCTTTTTAGCATAGCGATAGTCATTATAGGCAAGATTTTCTTACTGGCACACTACACCCACTACCTGACCACTCAGGACGACAATGTGTGACGAAATGCGGTGGTTTGGATGAGTGAACCCTAGCAGATTCTCAAGTAGATGATTCCGCTACAAGATACAAAGCACGAGTCTTTCGAGACTCATCATCTCAGCAGACCAATGTCCTCGCCACTTGTGCATCTCCCTTTCTGTCAACTTACACAGCCCCCCATCGCTCAGCATACCGATCATTCCCCGGATCAACATTCCTCTCATACTCACTCCGATCCGCCACACACTGCGCCGTCTCCTCACCAAACACGTGCGCCATCCACGCAAACGTCAAATCTATACCAGCCGAGATACCAGAACTAGTCCAGATATTGCCGTCAACCACCCAACGAGCCTTTGCAACCCACTCGACGTCCGGGTGCAGAGCTTTGACCTTGGCGAAACAGTAAGTGACGAGTGAAAGACAACATGCAAGCAGATTCCACTTACATCATTAAAAGCACGCTTGTTAGTCGTAGCCTTCCTGCCATCCAACAACCCTGTCCTAGCCAGAATCTCACTGCCCGTACAAACGGTCAAAACCCACTTGATACTCCCCTTCCCACTCAGATCCAGTTTCTTCAGGAACTCAACTTGGGGCTTCATCCACTCGTCGCTGCCCGGTCCCCTCGCGCCTAGACCACCTGGAAGGAGTAATACCTCTAGATCATTCGGTGCATTATCGAAAGTGTGCGTTGGGAGCATGGACTGCGAGAAGTGGGAGCCTTGTTTGTCTTGCACAAAATTTTGGGTGGGAACTGGGTCTAGAGTTGCTGCGATGGTGCAGAGTGTTAGGGTGTGGCTGTTGGAGAGGATGTCGAAGGCATCCAAAGGGCCAGCCCAGTCTAGGAGTTGGAACCCGGGGAATATTACTACGCCGATCTTTGAGGGTAGAGGTTTCGCTGACATGTTGGACTTTGGGGGGAGGTGATGGCGTTGTTGCTGTTGCGATGGCTACCCCAAGTAAAGTTGTCAGCAAGGTAAGTTGAAGTATTGCAGATACATGCATACTTACATAGTGTAATAAAATACACTTCGATGTGTTAAGCCTTGTGGGAGCGTGATCTTGTGAAGCAGAGTATTGGTAATCGCATGGGCTTGGTACTCCAGCGGGGACCCCTGGCAAGAAAGCGGAGTAACGCCTTAGACGCTAATATCCGCGCGCCGATTGTTTTGAAGGAGCTAGTCTTGAGCTACAAAACTAGGGCGATGATTCCACGGCCGGAAGCATACTTCTATACATACGACACAAGGTCATGAGATGAGCACGTTCAACACTTGCAATGCGACTAAAGTCAATGCGAAGACGAGCTAACGGCGTAATCGATGAAATCTACACGAGGCCGTTCATGGGTACGCCCTGTGCGTCCTGTTGCTGAACCGTGAGCATTTGCCTTGCTCGGTCGATTCTTTCCTTTGTCAAAATGTAGCTCTTGGGAATGTCACCCCTTTGAACCATCTCCTCGTGCACAACGGTCAGGTCTTTTCCGTCGCGTTCACCGAGTACCATGTCGACAATTGCCTTCCCGCACAATGTACCGTTCGGCATGCCGTGTCCTGTGTATCCACCGGCTAGCCACAAGCCTTCTCTATCTGGCACCATACCAACCCAGGGGTCTAGATTTGCGTGTACAAAATCAGTATATGCTCATATGCAGTTCGTACAGGGACACTTACGGTCATCACGAGAATAGCCCATAATGCCAGTCCATTGTGCCGCGGCTTTGAGTTCGTTTAGACCTTCGGTCTGCCCTCCTAACTCCAAAACCTTCAATAGCGCACCGCGGAGATACGCAGCGGAGCCTTCATCGATCACACTGTCATCCGAGATGCCTATGCTTGGGCCGTATCCGGCTCCGCGGCCGCCACCAAACATCAAATGACCAGCGGGGTTTGGAACGCCTTCGAATGGGCGCTGAATAAGGTAGTCATCATTGCTAGCTGGTTGACCCAGAGCCGCAACCATGCCGTATGAGTCTGGTAAAAGGGTGGACCCTTCAGGTGGAAAAAGGGCGGACATCTCACCACGACAAGGCACAATGAGATCGGCGAAGTGAGGCAGGAGAGCTGATGTGTAGCCGTTTGTTGCCAGAATGACGGTCTTGCTGCTAATGGTGCCGCGGGGGGTGTGGAGGGTGTGCGTACCACTTGACGAAGTGATATCGGTGACGGGAGTGTTGGTCTGTAGGTTGAGCTGGCCACTTTTAACGAGCTTCTTAAGAATGAACGTGACTAGTTTGTATGGCCATAAGCTTGCAGCCCCTTCTGATAGCGTCATTCCAACGCAGTCAGGTGCGACACGGTGCTTCTTAAAATCCTCCTTGTCCTTAATGATGGTGACGTGACGTGCAATCTCAGGTGACGTCTCCCTGAGATGTTCGATTTCTTTCTCCGCCTCTGCCATCGCTTCTTCAGTCCAAAATGTGCGGCAGCCGGTCACATCGCGCCACTCGCATGGCACGCCGTTGTCCTGAATGTACGATCGCACTACAGCGACGTTCTTGAGCTCGAACTCAGCAACGTCGCTGCTTCGGTCGAAGAGGAGGGGTTGGCAGTGTCCACCATTCTGTTTGCGCAGTCGTTAGCAGATGTGCGCCAAGGGTTTTCGTTGGACAATCTTGAGACTAGGGAGTGGACGCAGTTGACTTACCCTTCCTGTGGCGCCCCAACATGCTTCTCTAGCCTCAAGCAGAACAATGCTCTTGCCAGTAGCCCTCTCGTCCTCGGAAAGATACCTGGCTGCACTTGCGCCCGTTATCCCAGACCCCACGATAACAATGTCAGCCTCAATGGGCAGTTTCTCTGTCGTGCGATGACCGAGTAGAAACTCGTTCGGTTCGCTGTGCCAGAAGGAGTCGGACGAAGTAGGTGTCGGAAGCGTTGCGCGTTCGTGCTTCATGATGGGTACGAGGATAGAAGTAGTACAGCGGAGGGGAAGGTGGAATGGATCACGATTGGGTTAAATATGTGTTCCTTCTGTGCACGCCCTCGATGATAAGCTGATGCGGTGTGACGAACGATGCTTTTCCGGGTTCGGAATGCGTCTTCTTGTACCAATGGATAGACTACCTCACGGCGGCATGAAGGAGGGGTGGTGGGTCACAGTTCGGGGTTCGACATGGTAGCTCAGGCCACCTGGGGTATCAAGTCGTTACTCCAATAATAGGGCGTGGCATCCACGGCGTTCGATAAGGGCGTGCCAAATGTCGGAATCTTCATCGCGTGTTGTCGGGAGCTTCGCAAACGCTCAGAGCACAAGAAGACATGAAGGTGCTCTCTGGGGCGGTGAGATCGCTGGTTCCTGGACCGGAGCAGTCGTCGCGAGTCAGTAGGGCTGATTATGTAAAGAGGCAGTGCAAAATCAATTCCGAGAACACTCTCACTTCGTACTAAGGCAAAGCACATAGTCTTTGCCAAAACAGATCAAGCGACATTGCTCTCTAGGCTTCAATGTAGAGCAGCCCCACTCGGGCGAGTACACGCACCCTGTCAAACGTGGTACTACGACATGCGACATGTTCTTTTCGACACCGCAACGTCATTTTGTATTTTTGAAGCTAAAACAAACCAGGCAATGGCAGAAAGAACGCGAGAGACGACAGCGATGGCAACGCCGAGCCCAGCTCAAATGCCGTCCCCTCCTCTGGATTACACAAGGCAATCTTGGGACAAGCTCGTTCAATCATCTCATTAGCGTTCTTCGTAACATTCGTCAAAAGGCGACTGGGTACTCGTCAACCAGTGTCACACAGCGAGCAGCACTACCAGTCGTCCGTCTTGGTTACTTCCGCCGTTGTACCAGTTCTTTTGCCGAAGCCGTCAGCGAGTACCCGTTGAACAGCCAGTCGTTCGAATGTCGTCCCTTCCACGGATCGCTTCCGCTTGTACTTCGCCGGCCCGAAACCTGTATGCTAGGTCTTCCACCTTGTACTGGTACTGCGGTTGGTCGTGCGGGACTGATAGGGCTTGTAGCGGAAGCGTGCCGTTGTGAGTAAGGTGCTTGGTCGGGCGGCATGGCCATGGGCGACTTGGAGCATTTGCGAGACGTGGCCCCGCGAGAACGACTTCGCGAGCGACCGCGGATTCGTGCTGTAATGGCGCCGAAGAATGATTCCTCGGTCGGCGAAGCTGTTGCGCGGGCCGTTGGTGACGCTGGGGAATAGGGTGGGGACGTCTGACCAGACGACGCCTGTGACTTTTGTGAATCGACAGTGTTTGTTCGGATAGGCGGCGGCATGGGTTGGTTGTGGGGTGCCATAGTGTTGGCCTTGAGAGAATATCCAGTATGTTTAGATGTGTGCAAAGTGCTGTTCGTCTCTGCGTATTATAGCAGTAACTTATTGCAGACAAAAGTGACGAAAGATGACTGCAGAAGAAAGATATGAGGCTCAAAGGATCAAGCTGTCAGCACAATATATAACACCTACGCCTCAAGACATCCTCGTCATTCCCATTGATCTTTGTCCTCACCACATACTTGGCGCATATCGCAACTCAATCCATCCAATCAGACGCTTTGAACTTCAGGCGGAGCCTCAGTTCGCCATGTTTCTGAAGCAAGCTCACCGACCCCCACTTCGGAGCGAGCGCCTAGAGACCTACCATCCACTGTAGAGCCAACGCATCTAACCGGGCAGCCCAACCATGAGAGGCTCCCGTTGCAGTACAGGGCTAGCGGGAAGCCAATCAATGCAGATGATATGCCTCTGAACCGCGATTTTGGCGTCACCGGTTTTGAGGGGTGCGAATACTTGTCTCCGCCAGGGTGGTTACCTCGCGCTCTTTGAAGTGGGGTGATATTTTGTGATGTAGCACTAGTATTTTCACTGTTTTTGGAGGTGCAGGTGCACGAGCCCTTGCACAAGTCTTGCCACTTGCATAAGTCTTCCACGCGCATTTATGCTCCCTATCTAAAAGCGTTTATAGCCCTCTGATAAGGACCTTTTACTATAGTATCAGGCGAAAGTAATGTATGTAAGCTACTAGCAAGGGGCTGTTGCACTTGAACCAAGTTGGGATGGCTCAGCTCACGTGATGTTGAAAGGCGTAAGATATTGGGTAGATTCTGTTCGAAGTCACTCCAGATCCCAGGATATTAGCGTCTCCGCGTACAAAACTTCCGCCTACTACCATAGTAGTCCTCATTTTATCTCTTCTAATAGCCACAATTCTTACTAGTCGGGCTGATAATTAAAAATAGAGTAGTCCTAGTCTAGCCATCTTCTCTCCTATCTCGCATTAATGAAGATCTTTACTAGACCTTCCTCATGATTGGAAGACGATAATATGATTTTAGACAGACATGGAGTACAACCGATGCTACTCAGATAGCGGAAATGTGTAAAGTAATGCTCATATTGATAATGTCATAACGCAATGCCCACGACTTCCAACGCCATCTAATGCAGAAAGCACCCAAAAAAAACGCCCAGCAATGCCATGAACATCAAACGTCCTCGTCAACCCTCAACATCCTCAACTCTAATCCACCGCTCCTCTAATGCAAGGACCACCAGCTCCTTCACGCTACCTAATCCCTCCTCTCTGCCCAGCGCAACAGGACACAATAGCTCGCTGACTCTCTGCAATACTTTGTACAACCTCATAGCCTTCTTCTCAACCTTCTTCACATCCACGTCACCGTGTTTAGAAATGATGGGCCGAGAAGAAACGTGATGTGGCGGGGAAGATAGAGCAGTGAGATGATTGAGCAGTTTATGGAGAAGGAAATGCATCCAAACGAGATTTGTTTTGGGGTGGAACTCGCGCCAAACGTCTTCTTCTGGCTCCTCCTCGAGAGGGTTTTGTACAATGTGAGGTACGGCATCGTCGTTGTGTTTCCTGGGCGACCGTCGGGGCATGGGTGGTTCGTCGTTCGAGTCGAAGCGGATATGCGTATTCTTCCTAGGTGACCGTCGTGGTGTGACTGGTACTTGCTCTGGCTCCTCCTCCTCCTCTTCTTCTTCTTCTTCTTCTTCCTGCGGTACATCTAACAGCTCGTTCTGTAGTGGGTTATCGAAAAGCGCCACGCCACGCATGTAGCGGTATATTTCATATTGGTACTCCTCGCTTGCGTCGCCTTGGAAGAGTGCGAGGTCTTTTTCGAGATCCAGATAGGCGACATCGATCATTTCTTCATTCGTAGATGAGGACGTGGAGTTCGAAACGTGCGAGATAGTAGACATCCTCGGGGACCGGGATAGAGACGCGAGGATGTCCGCACGTGACAAAGTGTAATCGATGACTGTTGTATCAAGTCCAGTGAAGCGGAGTTTGCGCCGCAAAGGGTCTTTGATAGAGGGCTGCAGCACATCCCCACCTGTGCGTGAAGACCGAACGCAAATGTTGCCGAGATGTAAGTCGCGATGCTCGAACCGACATGCCTCTTCTGCTTTTCCTACGCTGATTGCCACGCCCCAGAAGACATCCCAGGCTTCCCATATCGATGACATGCCACCCGTCTCCATGATCTTCTCGCAATCCGTACCAGCGTCTTGCATCTCCACCACCGCCCAGAGCTGGTACTCATCATAGCTAGACTTCTTGCTCGGATCAGGGAATTCGCTCTTTTTGCCACGTGGCCGTGCCTTGTTCCATTCCTTCCACGCATCGTTGAAGGAAATTGAAGGTCTGCCTTGCACAATAGTAAGGTCGCGGAAGACGGTGAAACCAGGTATGTGGGTAAGATTCTGAAGGAGCTTAACCTCAGAAGCAACATCCTCAATCTGTGATTTGTACGCGTCGTCCTGTTCGCGTTGTTCCATCTCTTTTTCCAACTGAGCCTCGCGATCTCGAACTGCACGAGTGTGCAGTTGGCTTGGTAGGGGAACAGTTGGTGGTGTCTTCAGTGCTACGACTTTGAGCACCGACTCCTCTTTGATTCCATTCGCGGGCGATGTCGCAGACAATCGGTATACTTCCGAGAAAGAAGCCTCTGCAATTTTGGTGATTTCAAAGTGCGGTACTAGTTCGTCCGACCACTCCTGAAACCCTATAACCTTCTTCCTATCGCTCAGCGCCAGTAGTGGGGAAGCATAAGAAGTGTATATATTTTGAGGCTCAGGCGTAGGCTCAGGCGTAGGTAAGCATGCTATTGGTTGCATCGACGCTAGTTTTGAATGAGCTACATCCATCGGTAGTGGAGTTTTTGTAGGTGTAGCAATATTGTCCTTAGCAACTATGGCAGGTACACGTTTCTTCTCTTTTCTCGGTTTCGGGACCGATGGGGCTAGTTCGTCGACGTTGTTCAAGGCGTTGATGTTGCGATCGCTCAGTACCTTCCGGGGTTTACGTGGCTCCTTGAGCATCTTGAGCTTATCCTCATTTGGGGCTTTGATCGATAGAGCCTGCATACCATGTTCCAAAACATCTTCATATGGGACAATGTTCTCTTTTGTGGTATCTTCAATGTGCCCAGGCTGCGTTTTGCGTGATCGCGACTGCTTCCTTGATGTACACTCATCTTCTGTGGGCTGTGTTTGCTCTATTCGCAGTGTTTCCAATCCTTGCTCCAACACCGAGACATCCTCTCTTTCTGGTTCTGTCGGTCGTCGCCGATCACGTGTCGCGTCTCTAGTCGCATTTTCGTCCACGATTTCTCTGTGCGCAGCTTCTTTCTCGGGTGACAAGAACTTCGTAAATGCTGTTCGCTCTCCGTTCCTCTTCTTTCCATACACGATTTTTGCGGGCATCTTCGAAAGCCTGAGCGAGTGGTGTAGTTGATTGTCGATTAGTTGGACTCCAGATGGGTGTTGCCAGGGTTTGGAGAGGTCCACGTCGGAAAGTCTAAGCGAGCTGTTTCCACGGCAACGAACAACGGCCTGGGCGAGACTTCTCTTTAGCATCACTTGTCAGGAGCCATCATGCACTCAACAAGGCGACGTAATTCATGAAAACCTAAATTTATGCACGTTGACAGGATAAGCGACGAGAGCACTGGAAAAGACAATTCCTGCAAGCCACAGACGGTTCCGCAGAATTAACATTAAAACCAACAGGTTCTCTGTACTGTAACAGAGGCCTCCAAGCACCCTCTCAATGCACTCTCAAACAAACGCTCCTCAAAACTAAGCGTTCAAATCGTGTACGTGTAAGATGAGAGACCAATCTTTCCTCTCGAGACCTAGAAGCAAACCACATAGAGAAGATGCCCAGATGACCGGCAGACGGGCAGAAACAAGAGTAACAAGACCAAACGCTGAAGAAAACAAGACAAGAGTACTAGGCAACCAGACATGAAGGAAAAGCGACCCTTGAAAAGCGTAGAAAGGGCCTGGAAAGTTGTGTTTGTGACAATTTACAACCAAGTGAGTTTTGGTAATTGGTAGGTGAGGGAATTTGTAGATCGAGAGTCGCACGCAAACATGTCTGCGTGGAAAGACAACGGAGCTCAGTAGTCCCCACTGTCAAGCTCAGCTGGCGGTGTCTCGGTCTCCTCTTGTAGTACGGGTGGTGGTATGACACTTATACTCTTGCGTTTACTCTTTCTCTCTGCATCTCCGTCTTTCTTCACGCCGTTTGCCTCTGGATCAGCCGCGGTGGTCGGGCTCAGGCTACTACTCGACTTCTTATTCGGAGCGATACTCGAGTACCCTCCAGAGAGCTTAGATGTGGTATCAGTGTTCTCAGACTTGTCGGCAAAATCTTTCCACTTGCGCCACCCGTCGAAGTCGATCAGCGCTTGCATGCAGCCCCATTCCTTGACCTTGCGCTCGAGCCAAACGAAGTTGACAGGCTATGATGTGTGTCAGAACAATCGCACCCAACACAGAAAACAACGTCTTACCTTGGTCAAAAAGTCGTTACAGCCAGCCGCCAGAGCCTCGTGTCTGTCGCTCTGCAGCGAACTGGCTGTAAGTGCAACAATAATGACGGGGCTTTTGAACATGCCCTTGTCGCCAAGGCGATCGTCTTCAACCAGCTCGTCTTGGCCCTTGCCCTCTGAACCAAGCCTATTGTTAGGGGCCTCGCTGCTACCACTACTGAAGATACCGATGCTGTTGACACGCTCTAGCCGTCTAATCTCCTTTGTTGCCTCCAGACCGTTCATGACAGGCAGCTGAATGTCCATGAGTACCAAATGGAATCCACCTGCCTTCCACTTGGTCACTGCCTCTTTTCCGTTCATGGCGCGCTGCCACCGAACCTTTAGACGCTGCATGAAAGCTCCCAAAACTCGTAAGTTGATGATGTTGTCTTCCACAATCAGCACATTGATGGGCGGCACTGAGCCATCCAGAAGACCCGCTGGTAGACTTGGTGGCTCCAACTGTGCCTTTCTCCGCTTCTTCTTGTTGTTCGGTTGGGGCGAGGATATACGTGGAGTGGGCGGAGTCGACTCATGGAGGGTCTGTTGGTGTGAGGTAGGATCAGCCGAAGCGGGTGGGGTAGGTATCGGATTGTTCGAGGCAGCCGAGTTCTTGGCTTCGGAGGCGGAGGAGTCGTGGCGCGGACGGTTTGGGGGGCGGGCGGACGTGACTGAAGAGGGGATGCCGCCACCGAGGGTGGTCGGGGAGGCCGTGAGTGTTCTAGGGTACTTTGGCGGATAAGCGTGTAGCGGCCCTCGTCTGGTACCGCCAGGCGAGGGCAGTGCAGGCAGCTGTCCGGTGTTGAGCACGGCTATCGAGTGGGGCGCATGAGGCAAAGGCATGCGGGCCTCGTGTTGCTGGCCCGAGGCGGCTGGGGAAGGAGCGATGACGGGCATGGGCGGGAAGTACTCGGTCTGCGCATGAGTTCCGTCCTCATGGTGGGCGTAGTAGAGGGGCACGCGTGGTGAGGGCTTGGGGGTCTTGCGCTGCGGCACGTCGATGATGAGGGCCTCGTTGACGTTCTGGCCGCCAGGGAAGTAGGCATCCAGCGTACGGCACATGTCCTCCTCGGGGCCCAGCGTGCGCTCTCCTGCCCGCTGAGCATCGCGCGGTATGATGCGCAGTGTTACGTCAGGCGAGTCGAAGCTCCTGCCGAGCGAGTTGGCGTACTTTTTGAGAATCATGTCGCGGACATCGTCGACCAGGTCGTCTTCGCGAATCTGTACCAGTGTGGCCGAGGCACTGGGCCGCTTGACCCAGATCTTGCGATGCAGCATGCCAGCGCTGAAGTTGGCGGGAGCTCCGCCAAAATAATCAGCGACCGTGGGCGGACCAGTGGCTATGGCAGCCTGGGGGATGTCGGGGACGAGCAGCTTCTTGATTATCTGCGCATCGGTCTTGGTGACGACGGACTGGCGGCGGACGAGGGTGGGTGATGGCGTATAGGACGTATTGTTGCTGCTGGCGGTGGGGTGTTCGCTGTGGTCGCTCGGGGCGGAAGAAAGCGATGGCTCCGCGCGGTTGAGCTCGGCAGACTGCCGCACTACGGGGTGGATGGGCGTGGGTTCCTCGAGCGTCACCTCTGGACAGACGACGGGCACGTCGGCTGAGGGCTCGCGGGCGTGGGTGCTTGCGGTGCTCGTGCCCGTGTATGTCGAGTGTCGATCCCTCGAGGTGTTCAAGCTCCCAGTGCTTCCTTGGACGTCGGCGTGACTTTCGGAGGCCGTTCCCAGCACCTCGGACCTTACCATTCGCGGATCAGCTGTCCTGTCGTCGGCAGCGTCCGGGCCAGACGCCTCGGCCAGCTTCTGCAGAGAGACACTTTGGCGCAAGGAGCTGGGTGGTGGTGGCTGCGGTGGCTGCCTCTCACTGCCCGCTGACGAGGTTATTGAGCGGGCACGGGCACGGGTCGACGTCGCGCTGCTGCGTCGCAGGAGTTTGGACCGCGCATTATGCAGGCGCGTCTTGATACTGCTCATACCAGCAACGAGCCCAAGGCGGCCAGCATGCAGTTTGGAGAAGCGCAGCGTGGCCGTTGCGTTGCGAGAATGGGCAGGGGAAATGGGAAATGTCGGCCTGGCTGGTTTGGGTCCGCGGCGCTGTGAAGCTATCGGATGAGCTTGGCCTGGCTTTCCATCACTTGCCGGTAATCCAAGAGAGTCGTGATGCGGGGGCGCACACGAGAAGAATAGACAACTACGATTAAAACAAGAAGGAAAGGGGTATCGACTGATTACTACAAGACACGAAAAGGAAATGCGTCGTGTTGTGCTTCTTTGCAAGCAAGTATTACCATGTTGATCTCAAGCGCGCTTGGGCCTTGTAAAGAGGAACGTTCACCCCTAACTTGCCACCTGCCAGTTGTGCCCAGTGACCCAGTCTGCCTACGTACGTACGCGTTAAGCTACCACGACGTGTCTCGCCCCAATGTCCGTTTCACTAATCGCAGCTGAACGCCTGGAGTTGACTTCGCAGGCTATCCTAGCACGTTCCATCGCCAGCTCATCTTGAGCCAAATCCCACCAGGGCCCTCCCAACTCCTATTCAATCCACGCCTACGTAGCCCTTTCCCACCCGCACCCCCATCGTCGATTCGTACCGGGATTCCCGCCTGTACCCTTCGCCACATATATGCAGCCTGTCGCGATCAAACTTGTATTTCATTTACAGCCTACACTAGATCTGGTTTCTTTGCCCCACTGTGGCTGAACACTGCAAGGTGTGAGCTCATTGGTTGACATGTGTAAATTGCAACCTAAACTATCGCTGCCACGGTCGTGGAATGCAGCGCCTATCAGACCCTCAAACTTTGAAAAAAAACTTACTTGAACTTACTCCGACAACCGAAACGTCATGCTAGTCTCCATCAAACGCCTCTGTCGCAGTCCTGTTCCAAGTGCTTAAGTTGCTGTGCAACAACTCAATTGCGCAAGGCTATATCTTCCACCAACAACAGACTTTCCTCCACATACGACCATAGATTCAAGAATATAGTTTTACCCTCGCAATCTGCCAAAACTCACGTTCTCGTGTTGAGGTTGATTAATAGTAAACGGGAATTAGGACCCTGTCGTCACAGGCCTTTTACCCTAGTCCTAAACAACTATTAGCAGTTATTTAATAATTTGTACTTTATTTAATAGTGCTTACTGCATTAAAAGCGCGTAGTATAAAAAATAAGTTACTTTTAAAATAAGCTTACAATTATTAAGTTTTAATTACCTAACTTTTACTTATTTTTTCTCTTAATACTATATTTTTGCATAGTCTTTTTATACTACTTTAATAACTGTAGCACTTAAGAAAAAGTTCATATTTCGCACTTGCGCTTTTTTATTTAGCTTAAAAAACCAGTTTTATATATAAAATATTGCTATAAAGCTATAATATTTTTTTAAGTTATGGAAACTGTAAGTATACTATTTTATTTTAAATAAAGTAAGCTATATATTACTATATATAAAGTGTTTTTACATATGGCGGATTCTAGAGTTGTTCATAAGGGATATAATTGTAAAGTCCCGGAGAGGCTAAGTTGAGAGATGCTTGATAAACTCAGGTGTCCGCATAATTAGCTTAAGCTAGACTAGTTTAGGGGCTAAGTGTACAACAGGAAAGCTTCCTGTCTTTAAATAAGAGTTAAGGTTAAGGAGATACTTATTACAGAAGTTGCACGCTATTGCATTGTCTTATATGCAAATTGTTTATATATAGTGCAGTTTAAAAGATAAGAAGCAGTAAGTAAAAAGCTGCAGCTTTCGCTTTATAAAGTACTGCAGGCTCCTGCTGCAGTACGTACGTGTTCTTTTTCTTCTTTATTGCATTATGTTGCAATTCTATTGTAATCCTACTATAATTTTGTTATTAGCTATAAGCTAGCAATTGCTGTTAGACATGTTTTAACTAGTGTAATTTTTTAGTACTTTAGCAAATTTTTCAACCATAATTATTACTTAGTAGTCTAAGCTTTTTTTTAAACTTATTTTACTTACTATTTTAATCTTGTTAACTATACACAATCTTTTTTTTTATACTTTTGCGATTAATTAGTAGGGGTTAGCTGCTTTTTACCTTCTTAGAACTCTATTTTAACTACAACAACAACTACTACCTTTAATACCTTTAAAAAAAATGTTTTTACTAATATATTAAGTTTACTAAAACTATTTTCAAAGAGCTTATAGACCTTACGTTTAGTTTAGTACTAAGTATATATGATATTTAGCTATTTCTTTACTAGCTTACTAAGACTAAAACTAGTTATTTTAGTAATAATATTATAAATACTACTTTTTTGAATTGCTTATTATTACTTAAACGTATAATTAAGTTACATGCTAGATACTAGTAGAACTCAACGAAAAATTAAAAATTAAAAAATATTATAAAAGACTTTACTTATAGCAAAAATACAAAGGGGTGACAGAAAAAAGATGTTAAAAAATTATTATTTTAAAGCTTTGTATTTCTTTAACTAGAAGGGCTATTTTAAAAAAAGTAAGTGATTTGAAAAGGCAAGAACTTCTACTATAAGATAAGCTGCTTAGTAAGCAGCTTAGTGATCACTATTGCGCCTACAATCTTGCTTGAAATAAGATAATAAAAAAAGTCAAAATTAATTTTAGTATATGTTTTTTTTAAACGTATAAAAATTGCTAATAGAAAACTATGTTTAATTAGCTTATGTAAGCATTATGTAAACAATATTTAAAGTGTAGTATCTTACTTAACTTTTATTTTTTTAAGGTGTCAAAGGTGGTGGTTGTTGTTGTAGTCAAAATAGGGTTCTAAAAAAGTGAAAAGCAGCTGCCCTCTACTAATCAGTCGCAAAAGTCAAAAAAAGATTATATGTAGTAAACAAAATTTAAACAGTAAGTAGATAAAGTCTACGCGCTAAGCGCTTAGAGCAGAAAAGCTTAGACTACTAAGCAAAATTAGGGTTAAAAAATTTGCTAAAGGTACTAAAAAACAATACTAATTAAAACGTGTTTAACGGTGATTGCTAGCCTATAGCTGGCAACAAGATTGCGATAGAGGTAGAGGAGGTGGAGGTGGAGGAGGGTAAGGACACGTACGTTACTATAGCAGGAGCCTGTAATACTTTATAAAAGCTCCCTGCCTACTACTTCTTACTTTTAGGATTTCCTACACCACACAGTACCGCATACAAATAATATAATGCTTAGACTATTTTTTTCTCTGTTTAACACGAAGACTAATAGCTTATATTAAGTAAAGTTAGACCTTACTAAGTTACTATATAAGAAGCTATAGTAGTAAATTACAAAGCCTGCGTTTACCTTTATTAAGTAGCCTCCCTAGTTAGTTAAAGAGGAGCTATTAGTAGTAGCTCTTATAGTAATTAGGTAGACGTAGCAGTTAAATTCTATTATTTATAAACACCTTATTAATACGTCTAGTATTATAGATGTTAAGGTTATAATAGAAGTTATAAAAGGCTTATTTAGCAGTAAGTCTATTAAATACGTTGCGCATATTAATAGTCTAGGTATAGTAATAGTATATTATTTTACTAATCTACTCTTGCGTGAATATAACCTTAGTAAAGAGACCTTGCAGTAGCTCTATAAGAAGCAAGAGCGTGTTAAAACAGCTATTAAGTAGCTAGGATAAACTAATAAGCAGGAGGATTTTGTAAGTCGCCTTTAGAGATAAGAGAGCTATACTTAAATAGTAATGCTGTTGTTGTATATTTATATCTAAGTATAGGCGCCAGAAACGCCGCAACTGCAACACCGCCAGGATAGCAATAGAGACAACAGAAGTTACAGTTAGTAGTAAATAGTTATTAGTAAATAGTTATTAGTTAAGAGGGTTAGTTAGAGAAATATTACGCATTTTTGTTTCTGTCTAAACATGCGACACACTAATTGCGTGCTGGTAATGCTAAATAAGGGGGCATAAGCCTAGATACCTGTTGTTAGCAATAAATCTTTTTTACCAAAATGGTGTCTACAAAATGTGTGGTTACATTAAAAGGTTGTCTCAAAAGGCCGAAGCTAACTTTATATTTATAATACAAGATTATTTTCTTTAATAGTAATATACTAGAAAAGCTTTCTAAAAGTGATAGTAAATACTCCTCATTAAATGGAATTAAAAAAAAATTTATTTACTTTTGGGCTTAAACTAGGCTTTTCTACTAAGATCCTTATAAAGATTGAAATAATACTTAATAAGAACCTTACTAAAATGTATAGAGAATTCAATTAAGGACTAGTTGAATAAAACAGTTTATATTTCTTTATTAAAAGCTTGCAAAACTTTATAAAAAATGTTATTTATTTTACAAGTTTTTTAAATAAGTTGCCTCTAAACTCTAAAAAAAGCTTACCATTATTGTATTTATTTTAAGCAAAAACTTGTAAAACTTTAAAATATAAACTTAAATTATGTTTAATAGGAAAATAAGTTACTATAAAGCAGTGTTATAGTATTTCAATAGTATACTGTTTAATATAATAAAAGAATAGTATTACAAAAAAGTTAGTCTTTACAAAAAGCAGTTAAGAATTATACTTTTTTATAGCTAAAGCGTTATTTAGCTACTAAAGAAGCTAAGAGCTAGTTTACTAAGTATTAGTAAGCAATTTTAATTTATTATTTGAAATAAAAATATAAAAACATTCTTTTTGCTATTACTTAGTAGTTTATAATACTATTACTTTAAAACCCTTACACAAAAAAGGGTTAATAGTGTTATTTAATATATGTAATGTATAGCGATTTTCACACTTTCAAAAAATTTATTCTAAAATCAATTTTCATTTCTCTTTTATCTTATTTCAAGCAGGATTGCAGGCGCGACCGTGCTGACTAAGCAGCTTACTAAGCAGCCTATCTTATAGGAGAAGTTTTTGGCTTTTCAAATCACTAACTTTTCTATAGCATAGCCCTTCTAGTTATTGAAATATAAAACTTTAAAAATAATAACTTTTTCAATATCTTTTTTTTGTCACCCCTCTGTATAAAGTTATCAAATTAGTCCTTTAGTTCACTTTAAAGATATATATAGTTATATACTATACTATAATGCTTATATAAACTTTGAGTTTAAGAAATAGATTCTTTACTTATACTATACTGCAATTACTACTACTAAACAGTTGATTTACTTAATTTTTATTTTCTCTTTTAACATGTTATTAAGACGTGCTTGGCTATATTTAAATATGCTATTAATTTAATACGAAAGGTGAGAAGCAGTAGGTGAGAAGCAGCGGCTTCAGCTTTATGAAGTATTGCAGGCTCCCGCTGCGGTACGTACGTGTCCTTTCCCTCCTCTATCGAATCATGTTGCAATCCTATTGCAATCCTACTGTAATCCTATTGCTAGCTATAGGCTGGCAATCGCCGTTGGACACGTTTCAACTAGTGTTGTTTTTTGGTACCTTAGCAAATTTTTTCGACCCTAATTATCGCTCGGTGGTCTGAGCTTTCCTCCCAGAACTCATCTACCTACCGTTCGAATCTCATTAACTACATACAATCTTTTTTTTGACTTTTGCGACTGATTAGTAGAGGGTAGCTGCTTTTCACTTTATTAGAAACCCCATATTGATTCAACAACAACCACCACCTTTGACACCTTAAAAAATAAATTAATTTAATACTTAACAGTACATTTTTTTAGCAGTGGTTTTCGCGCTTAAAAAACTAATAAACAGCTTATAACTTATAAATAACTTATTTAAGTATAAAGGCTAAAAGTAAATAGTTTAAGTTAGTTGTAGCGTCTATTTAAAAAAGCTTATATAAGCGCTAAATTACTGCTTGATTAGTAGCACTTACGTGCTTTATTATTTAGCAAGCCTTTAATATAAAGTAGAGTAGCCTTTAATACTAGAATTGATACTAATAACTTGTATATAGACAAGGGGCTTACTATATATATAAAAAAGCTTACTATATATAGATAAATTAAAGGACTTTGTAATAGTTGCGCAAGAGACTATAGTGCTTCTTGTTTACTTAGCGATACTTAAGCTTGTAATTGGCGGATTAGTAGTCAGGTGGGTGACCACTGGCGAATTCCCGCTGTTGTATGTTTTTGCCCTTATTTTTGCTTGCCGATCCTGACTCTACTTCCACGCTCATGTCGGCGGCAACAGCAGAAGGATTGTTGTTTCGACGTGTTTGATAGAATGTCTGGCTGGTGGAAATACAGCTTTAGCACACACCAACATCAATGTTAACTAAAATCAGGTAGATGACTGTGCACAATGATAACAATATAATGATGATTGGACCTTTATACCTAAAGATGCATTTACGTTTCATGTGATTTGTATGCGCTTCGTACCGAAACGTGGCACCAATATCTTCAGCACGTATAACGTGCGTAGCAAAAAGGGAGGGTCGTCATAGCAGAGACAATATCCCCTATCAAGCACAAAGCCCCTTTCGTCTTCCATCTACAAAGCTTCGTCATGGAATCTGGGCGCATATCCAATTCTTTCCTTCCATCCTGGTCACGCTCTTTCAGCTCCTGTACGTCATGTTCAAGACTATCATTCGTGCCCTGACCCCCTCTTTTGAAATCCGCAGGCCAAGGCCTAAAAGTCCTTAAAGCTCTCCTCCCACTTGTCGCTTAATTCCTTGGTATATGGTTCTCTCTTCTCCGACTCGGGTTCGTATTCATCAAAGTTGCGTGTGTCAGCGGGTCCTCTCAGATGTGGTACAATGGGTCCTTGGACTTCGCGGTTGTACAATTTCTGCCAATCAATGTTCTTAAACCACTCGTGTTGTTTTACGCGTTGAGCGCCACCTGCAACATTGCCCAGTCGCTTGGATGTGTCGACTGTGCAGAGGCCAGAGATGAGGTCGCGTGCAGTGGGGGACATGGCGGAAGGGAAGCGCACACGCCCTTCTACGATCCTAAAAGACATTAGCGCTCATCTCTCGAGTATGCAATGGATACCTGCGTACTGCTCGTAAATCTTCATTGGGTTTTGGTCCCAGAATGGCGGTTGTCCCACGAGGAACTCGTAAACAAGTATACCAAATGCCCACCAATCGACTGCTGTACCGTGGCCTGTGTTCCGGATGACCTCGGGTGCCAAATACTCGGGCGTGCCGCAGAGCGTGTAGGTTTCTCTATTCTCTACCTTCTTAGCAAACCCAAAATCCACCAGCTTGAGGTGACCTTCAGCGTCTATGAGGATGTTTTCGGGCTTTAGGTCACGGTATGCAACACCTTCTCTCTCATGGAGGAACTCTAATATAAGAACGATTTCGGCAGCATAGAACTGTGAGGTGGGCTCGTTGAAGCGCCGTGCTCTCCGCAGGTAGCTGAAGACTTCGCCGCCGGGGCAGTAGTCGAGCTGTCCATCACGTCAGCCAATGACCAACGCCCGTGGATACGCGTCACTACGTACCACCATGTAGAGGGAATCCAGCGATTGGAAGCTGGCAACCATGGTGGTTATGAAAGGGTGGCCGGCAACTTTGGCAAGGACATTGCGCTCGTTCCGGACGTGCTCGACTTGCTTGAGACGGATGACTGGGAGAGGGGGGTTAATAGCTGCAAAAGGCGCATGTTGAGTGCAACGTACCATCGACTTTGCGTAGGATCTTCAGTGCAAAAACTTTGTTTTCGTCGCCCGCCTTTGCGTCCTTCAGTCGCACCAGCCACACGCGCGCAAATGTACCTGACGTCTTGTCAGCGTCCAGTCTTGTGTATGGCGGCGTGGACAAGCATGCGCACCTGTGCCCAGCGTCTTGATCAGCTCAAAGTCTTCCTGGCGCAGGACCTTGGAGGAGTGACCGACAGGCTTCTTCTCCGGATCAATGTCAATCTCGTCATGGCTGAGCGTATGCTTTTGCGCCTCCCATTGCGCCAGATGCTGCTTCTCTTCCTCGCGTGGCCTGTCCATGGCCGAATCGGTGCGGTCGTGTAGCGGGCCCGAATGCGACGGTGAAGAGGCCTCCTTCTTGTCCCGGTGGTGTTGCATAGGATGCAGCATGTTCTTGAGGGTAGTCGCCATGATGGCGGGTTATGCGACAGCGACCACGCGAGAGTGGTGCGGGTGGTAAGGCGCGAGCGAGGGGTCGGTTGCTCAGGTGCTATCAGGGCTTCTCCAGAAATCAGTAATTCAAGCAAAACATGGCAGCAGGCACTGGCAGCGGCGGGGGTCAATCGTCGAGGTTGTTTGTGTAGTAAGCAAACGTATCGTGAAAGTCAGCCTGCTGTTGGGCGGAAGGGCCGGGCTTGCAGCATTCGACAACCATGGCCAAGGGGCAAGTTGGACTATAAAGTGGGTGCGACAAGGTGCATGCATGGCGGGGGCATTTGACCACTCTCTCAATGACGCAGGGCGTGGGGACAGGGCTTGCAACAAAGCCGACTTAAGCCTGATGAGACGGCACGCCACTTTTTGAGTACGAAGAGCTCGGGAGACTCGTTTAGGCTTACCTAGGATGCACTCTAGAGGCAAACAGCCAGATTCACCATGTGTACGCATTGACGGATAATAAAGCGATTCCCTTGGTTAGTTATAGCTTATACAAGCTCCTTCGTACTCGGCAGTAGAAGACGTGATCTCACCATTCGCCGATATTTTGCCATTTTGTCTGACCAACCCGATTCGATGCGAGAATATAGTATGCTATTCGACTGTACTAGATATGCTCCAAACTCCAATGAATTGCAACTCCATGTATTGCATGCTCGTCAACTGTTTCTACACCATGTAGTCGTACAAAATCCATCACCATGTTCGCCTTGTTCGCTTGTAACGTACGAGTTAAGTGAGTTTTACACGACGTATGCTCAGCCACTTGCTCGAGTGTTGAGGATGAGGGCGACGATAAGCCTGGACATGTTAGTCGTTGGCTGGTCGCTCTCAGCCGCTTCGACGTACCCATAGAGACCCAGGACTTCGGCGAAAATGAGAATGAGGACCATGCCGACAAAGATCCTCGATTGGCGCATAAAAGAGCGCACACCCTGCATACGTCAGTACATGCCCCTGTAGTAGGTCCAGCGCTACGTACAGCGTCTCCCACGATTCCAATCGCGTAACCCGCAGCCAACCCAGACAAGCCGACCGACAAGCCAGCAGCCATGTGCATGAATCCAGCATACAACGAGTATGTGTTGTTCGGTGGTGGCTTAATGTCGCTGGCGATGAGGACGGATATGACGAGGGCGTAGACGGCCAAGATACCGGACATGACAATAGGGATGAGCGACTGCCCTGGTTAGAAGGAGCTCCACAGACACGGTATAGACAGCTTCCCACCTTCATAATCAGATCTGGCCTGTATGTTCCGATACCCGCGATGCCGATGCCTGCTTTTGCTGTGCCATAGGCAGCTCCCGCGCCTGCTGCCGTTAGCTCATGCACGTCCAGGCACTTATGTCGGGCGTGGTACATCCAAAGATCATCTGGCCAGGGTTCGTATGTTAGTTCAACAGCTGCGTGGAAGAAGTGGCACTCACAGCAAACGCGATTCCGCTCTGCGTCGTAGGTCAGCCATGAAGTCATCAACAGGGCGCGGCACTCGACTCACCATGCCAAAGAAAGGCGCGAAGCTGGGCGCGAGCTCGTTTGACGACATGATGCCTGCTCGGGTGCTGCGCAGGTACGTCGGGGTGGTGCAGTAGGTCGGTAGGTCGGTCGTCGACGCGTGATGGGTGATGGATTGGATGGCTGATAGTCGTTGCGCTGGGCGGTCGTAGGAGAAAGTGCGCTAAACTGCTTTGGGGCCGCGCCTGCCTCTCAAACACACGATGCATGGATACGACTACCCCATACTCGCCCTCATTCCGTTCCGCACCCTACACCACCACCTAGACCACCATCTCCATCCAGGACGGCCCTGGGTCCCTGCTGGGCGGCTTTCACCCCACCTGCCCGAATCGCCCTATTGCACTTGTTGACACCCCGCGGCACACAACCCCGACCGGGCCAGACTGCGAAGAGACATGGCCGACTACGGGAATCAGCAACGTCCAGAATATGCGCGCGGTCCGGGCCATGGGCAGCCCACTGGCGCAAGGGAAACCGCCTTCACCAACATCTTCGGCGCCAGTCCCCAAATGGCCGGTCGCTCGCAGACCATGACCTCGCAGTCTCACATGCGCATACCCGACCGAGCTGCCACAATGTCCAGCCAGACGGCCGATATGATGCAGCGCGCCCCGCCCATGCGCCAACCAGTCAATGGCTACGATCGTCGCCCTCATCCTCCGTACGAGGCGCGTCAAGGCTCCAATCCCGGAGAGCAGCGGCCCGTGGACGCCCAGAATGCCTACAATCGCCCCATGCCGAACGGCTACGGCCAAAACCCACGATACCACGAGGGACCACAGCAGCCCCAACGCCAGCCCCAACCGCAGTACCTTCCCCAGCCGCTTCGCCCGGAGCGCCAGCCATACGGACAGCCTCAGCGATTCGACCCAAGAACCTCCCCTCCTGGTCAGCCCCCCTTCTCCAAGCCTATACCCAACCGCTTTCCCGGTCCCGCTGGCCCTGCTGTGAACTCTGACCCGTATCGCTCGCAGTCTCTGGCCCTGAATCCGCGCCCGCAATTCACTCCTGGAGGCCCTTCCCACCCCTCGCAAGCCAACACCTTCCGCCAACAGCCATACATGAACCACATGGCACGAACGACGGCCCAAGGACGTGTAGTGCCAGAACGCCCTGACGAGCGGACAATGTCCATGACTTCGTATAACCAAGTCCCAGAGCACACGCAGACGATGAGCGGCAGGATTATACCGAATCGGAGACGAGAATCCGGCAACTCTGAATTGGCACCGGGAGCGCCCGGACACCCACAATCTTCCATGAACGCTGGACTCCCGCCGAACCCCAGAAGCATCAGCCAAGGTAGCATACCGAACCAGTCCCGCACCATGTCCATGGCGTCGACCATTGTGCCTCCGTCAGAGCGGACAAGCACCATGTCTTCCATGACGTCGCGTCCTGATTCCACCCAGACCTTGGGTAGCAACGCCAGCAACAACCGAACCTCCAACCAGTCCATGACATCGCTTTCACCAGCACAACAAGTCCCTGCTGCTCAACGACGCGCCCCTCTTGTGTACCCTGCCTTGCTATCACGAGTTGCCGAGACCTTCCAGGACCGAGTTGGCCTGACAGAAAAAGAAAAGGATGGTCTTGTGTACAAGAGTGCCTTTACCGGTGCAGATGCGGTTGATCTTATCTCGTTCATTATCAAGACGACGGATCGTAACCTAGCACTACTCCTCGGCCGCTCCCTAGACGCCCAAAAATTCTTTCACGATGTAACCTATGCCCATCGGTTGCGAGACTCGACCAACGAAATATACCAATTCCGTGAGACCATGGTGGAGGACAAGTCTGAGATCAACGGCGTCTTCACGCTTCTGACCGAATGTTACTCTCCTACGTGTACACGCGACCGCTTGTGTTACTCAATCGCTTGCCCGCGCCGCCTTGAGCAACAGGCTCGCCTCAACATGCGCATTCAGCCTGGTCTTAAGCGCGAGGAATCCAGAGCGAGTTTGCATGAGGAAAAAGACAATGAAGAGCAGAAACTCTGGATCAACACAGTACCCAAGGAAATCTCCGACAGCGTATCGGATAAGGAGCAGAAACGGCAAGAGGTCATTTCTGAGCTCATGTACACTGAGCGCGATTTTGTGAAAGACCTAGAGTATCTTCGAGACTTCTGGATGAAGCCCCTTCGCAATCCCGCCACGTCACCTATCCCTGAGCACCGCCGGGAAAAGTTTGTCCGTACAGTTTTCTCAAACTGCCAGGAAGTCTACATGGTCAACTCTCGCATGGCCGAACAGCTCACAAGGCGCCAGCAAAAGGAAGCTGTGGTTCGAAATGTCGGAGACATCTTTCTCGAGTTTGTGCCACATTTTGCGCCTTTCATTAAGTACGGTGCAAACCAGCTCTTCGGTAAGTACGAGTTTGAGCACGAAAAACGCACAAATACTGGATTCGCCAAGTTTGTCGATGAGGTAGAGAGAATGAAGGAGTCGCGAAAGCTTGAGCTGAACGGTTATCTCACCAAACCAACAACTAGATTGGCCAGATACCCACTGCTTTTGGAAAACATCGTAAAGTACACGGCCGATGATAATCCCGACAAGGAAGACATCCCCAAGGTTATCAAGATTATCAAAGAGACTCTGTCAAAAGTCAACGTGGAATCTGGAAAGGCAGAGAACCATTTCAACCTGATGCAGCTCAATAAAGACCTCAAGTTCAGGCCTGGAGAGTTTGTGGATCTGAAACTAACCGACGAGAACCGGCAATTGGTGTTCAAGGGGACTTTGAAGAAGACTCCAACAGAGACAACTGGTGACATTACTTGTTACCTCTTTGATCATGCAGTCTTGTTGGTTCGGGCAAAGACTGTGAACAAGCGCGAAGAACAGAAAGTCTACAAGAAGCCTATACCACTGGAACTGTTGGTAATCACGCAGATGGAGGAGGTCAACCCTAAATTGGGTATCTCGAAGAGGCCGTCTGCGAACTTGATCGCTGGGAAGGCCATTGCCGCTGCTACTCCAAAGAACAACGATCCAAAGCAGCAAGGATATCCCATCACCTTCAAACACCTCGGAAAAGGTGGTTATGAGTTGACACTATTTGCCAGCACGCCTATCTCTCAGCAGAAGTGGATGGAGCACATCGACACACAGCAGCGAAGTCTGAGGGAGCGCAGTAACATCTTTACCAAGACGATCGTTAACGAAGGCTTCTTCTCTCCGACCATTAGAGTCACTTGTGCTGTTCCGCTGGGTAGGTATCCAACCATTCTACTGAAAAGCTGCATACTAATTTTTGACAGACGGAGGCCGCAAATTGGCTCTTGGTACGGATGTTGGTGTTTATGTCGTAGAACGGAAGCCAAAGGACGCTTCAATGCGGCCTCGTCGCGTGTTGGACTGCAAGGGAGTCACTCAAATCGAGGTCCTCGAACAACACGCAATCGTTCTTGTCTTGGCCGACAAGACATTATATTCTTACTCGACCGAGGCTCTGGAGTCGGATGAATCACAGGCCATGGTCAAAAGGCCACGCAAGATTTGCCACGCCAACTTCTTCAAGGCTGGCATCTGCTTGGGGCAGCAACTGGTCGCTGCAGTCAAGACATCCGCGCTCTCGACCACTATCAAGGTGTACGAGCCGAAGGAGCAGATGGGCAACAAGAACAAGAAATCTGGGTTCGCGAAGATGATGCTTTCTACGAGTGGAGCAGACCAGCTCAAGCCCTACAAAGAGTTCTACATCCCCACCGAATCAACGTCGATACATTTCCTGCGGTCCAAGCTCTGTGTTGGCTGTGCGCGCGGCTTTGAAGTCGTTAGTCTGGAGACGCTCGAAACGCAATCGCTCCTTGACCAGGCAGATACGTCTCTTGACTTTGTCGTACGGAAAGAGAATATCAAGCCCATTCATATCGAGCGTATGGCAAGCGAGTTCCTCTTATGCTACACGGACTACTCATTCTTCGTCAACCGCAACGGCTGGCGAGCGAGACCTGACTGGAAGATTACATGGGAGGGCACGCCACAAGCTTTCGCTATCTTCAACCCCTATATTCTTGCTTTTGAGCCTAGCTTCATTGAAATACGGCACATGGAGAGCGGAGGTCTGGTGCATATCATCACAGCCAAGAACATTAGATGGTTACACACATCGACACGAGAAGTAAGCCTTTTGCATCAAAATATATTCACACGGGATGCTAACTTTTTCCAGATCCTATACACCTATGAAGACGAATTCGGCACCGATGTCATTGCCAGTCTTGATTTCTGGCAAACTGCAAACGGTGGGAAGCAGTCGCTCGATGTACAGCGCGCATATGAGAAGAGCTAGGCTGGAAGGTAGCCCGCAGCGAAACCTTTACGTCGAGCCTCTACTCTCGAACACATGAGGCACCAAAGCTGTAGCGACTGAATAGCCGCAGAGCTAAAAACGCACCACCCAATCCGCTGACGACTGTGTTGCAGTTCATTTTGCCATGGAATTTTTCAACGGCGGCATACGACATGACGGTTAGGGAAGCTCAGGAAGTGCTTCGACCGAGCCGCGGGCGGTGGCGATGGATTGATCACGTTGATCACTACTCCCCTTCTCTGAGGTCAAGAGGAGTACATTTGTATCATAATAGAATCGCGCGGTGATTGATCCCATGGTTTTTTTTAAAGGCAACAAGTTTCAAAATGTGTTGGAGGCAAACCAGGTGGTGCGACTATTGAAGACAAAATCTGAGGGAGCGATTTAGCGAGTTTGATAACCGTTTTCCTTTATCTTTGTCTTTCTCTATCATCATGTAGAGTCTTGATTTAGCACGACGACTGAGCCTGTCAGTTGATCCAGTTCTCTGCACACAATCCAATGTCGTGCCCGAGACTTGGATTAACCGCTGTTGCCGACAGTGGAAGTGGGTAACCACCGCTCCACCCGTCCCTACTATCACTACGGAGGTCTAGTCGAATAACGTGTTCCTTGTTTTATGACTAGTGTTCGGTCCTATTCTCGCAACATCACCTGACGGTGTTAATCTGAGTGTTGTACCCCCGACGTCTTTGCCAGACACTGTCACTTCAAAAAAAATCCTAATTACAACAGTATCGTCCCATCGATTACTTCTTTCGCCAATCACACAGTTGAAAGAATTACAGGGCTTGAGGAGTCTGGTCACTAAGCCATGACACGCGGTGTACTCTGGGTTTCCTCGCGCATTGTGCATCCTGATAAACTGTCTGCTGAGAAGTTTTGCGATTGGTACGAGAATGTGTGTACTCTGCTCCTTCTTGAGAAAAAAAATTTTTTTTTTTACCCCACAAGGAAGCACCAAAACTGATGAGGAAGTAAACAGACGCACGTTCAAGAGGTCCTCGTCCTCCCCGGTGTACCATCCGCAACACGCTATGTGGCTGCAAAACAGCTGCAACCCTCACCTCCTTCATATAGCAACGAAGCTCCATGGTTGGTACGTTGTCGTTTACCCAGCTACCTAGTACCACCTAAATACAAAAACTACAGACGCTCTACGAATTCCCAGACCTATCTTACAAAGAAAGCAAAGACTTCAAAGACGTAGCATCGAACAACCCCCCAAGCAAAGACCTCATCGAGAAGGTATACAAAAACGCCCGTTTCGACATACGCTTCTACGAAGAAGTGCAGCTAGTCAATGCGGAAGACCAAGGTGTCGTCCCTACTGAAAGTTCCAAGCCAGCCAAATTCCTCATCTCTGCCGCTCTTAAACCCCCAAAAGATGCAGCTTCCATCGCAGACCTGGACGCGTGGTACCGCGAAGAACATATTCCTCTTGTCGCACGCGCACCGGGCTTTGTGCGCTCGCGACGTTTTAAACTTACCAATGCGAATGTTATTGACCAGCTTCAGTATGCTGATGTTACGCAAGATGCGCCGAGCTATCTAGCGCTGCATGAGTTTAGTGGTGAGGCGTTGCCGTGGAAAGAGCTGGGTGAGGTTGCGCAGACGGAGTGGTCGAAGAGGGTTACGGGTGGATTGGTGGCAGGGGAGGTTGGGTGGTATGAGATTAGTAGGGTGTATAGTGAGAATGAATGGGGGCATGTGGGGAAATAGAAAAGGATGTAATCCCTACCTTCAGCGACAAAGATATTTTGATGAGAAACTCGAATTAAAGTCGCCTTTTTAGTGTGCACAGCAAGTGCTGTCAAAGTCTTGAGATACGAAACAGAAGTCATCCCTTGATCAGCATACTCGCCCTAGAATAGCCATCCCAAAACAGAGACAGAAGGGGAGAGAGCGATTGTGTGTGTGTGAGAATGAGATGAGAGTGTCTATGCTTTATTATGAGCGGCAGGGAATTATGATATGAGAGGCAGGGGAAAGTCTTCATGGCAGTATGTCCGCTCAGATTTCTTACTACACCATTTCAGGGTAGCTGATAAAAGACCAACCACCAAGTACGGTTTGGGCCGATGGTCTGGTGATGGGTTCGCTCTGGTGAGAGAGGAAAAGACGTGGTGGTACTGTAGAAAATCGGCACCGTGGGCGCTGCGCTACTGTGTCTGACTAGGACGACGGTATTTGTTCCCGGGTTGTTCCAGAGGTCGTTAGCATTTCTCACGGTGGCGGCCACGAACGTGTTTTCTGCCGCGAAGCAACCTCTAACCTCGCTCACCACTCCAAGCTCAAGCTATCAACCCAGCTGCCCTTCTTCTCAACCTTTTGCACACTCTCGACATTTCCATTGCCCAGATCTGCCCCGTAAAGATGTGCAAAGCAACCCCGTCCGACCTCTTCCCATTTGACCTCGGCCTTTTTGTCCGCATGAACCTGCCCGTCGCCGTCGGTGCCCGCGACCAGCACCTCGTACTTGGCCTTCAGCAGCCACAACTCCGAGACGTCGCTGAAGAACTTGTCGGCGGTGCCAGGTACTTGCTCTGACGTCGAGAGGTGGATATAGCCGTCATTGCGGTCGAGATCTGAGAGCGGAAGACGCGCGGGGAGGGGGGATGGCGGGGCAGAAGGGAGGATCTTGTAGAGGTAGGTTGGGAGGGGTGAGGGTGCTGCCATTGTGGCGTCTGAATTCGGAGTGCGAAAACTGGAAAACGCGGTACGCAATATGCGGTGAGTGAGGACAGCTCGTGACTTCTTTTTGGGAGAATGGGCAGTAGTCTGGGCAGAAACTAGAGAGCGTCACAGGTCGTGAGAAATGCACGTTATGCTCGTGATTGGCCGAGGCAAGATTACGTGAGGTAGGCGAGTTATGCACCGCAACCACTGATCCAAGATGCCTTTTGAGCGCCACAAAAGCCAACCTTATAGAGACACCTAGGCAACATGTCTTGTCCGTCTCTTCACCGTACCTCTACCCACTCGCGACATTTCTTCAGGTTTTCCTCCATCTCCCCGCTGTCCGGTACGTTTACGTCATCCTGTTCGGATCTGCCTCGTGCTCGCACAATCGCACGAGCTTTGGGTGCCAAAGGGTCACCGCAAAATACTTTGGCGATAAAAAAACACCTGTTTGTGAGATCAGATACACTACTGGGTGCCTCCGGAGAGTAAACACTATTTCTGTGTATTTGAACGACGAGGTCCGACAGTTGCTGCCATTCACATGCACCCACGGTAGTCGCCAGGTTGGGTGTCGCGCGGCTGGTAGGATGCTCCGACCAGCAACAAACAGTCGTCCTATATACCAATCAGCTTGACCAAAATGGTGTCGATACGGCTCACCCAGGATGAGATGCACCAACTTTTGGAAGAGCAAGGAAATTCCCGGACTCGCTGCTGTTTACCGGTGACCACTGCGACAACGACGGGATCACAAGTGGCTTTCGATTATCTAAACAAAGGAGCCGCGAACGTGATTTTCAAGATCCTACCAGAAGTCGGCGCTGGTGCAACACGTTTCCAGTTCGTCCATGTATCCCGCAAGGACGGGCTGTCTACCGTGTGCACATCAGTAGCCCATCAACAGTTGATCAATAAAGTCCTCCGAGTACCAAGGGGCGGCCAAAAGCACCTTTCGTCCCTAGAAATCCTCCACGGTTTCGAGCATGCAATCCGCCCACTCTTTTCACCAGGCACCCATACCAAGACCCAACTGAACCGGCATCTCACCAAGCACCTGATGGATCACGAGGGCGTGCTACTATTTCCAGACGTCATGGACCACCTCTACACTCGAGTGGAGAAGCTCACCTTTGCAAACACACAGTCGCGACGAAAGTGTTGGGGGATTCTCCTGCCCGACATGTCGCCCACGCCCGGACAATCGATAACGCTCGAAGTGAAGCCAAAGTGGCTTGCGCAATCCCCCAACGCACCGCGTGACGCAATCCGCTGCCGCACCTGCGCAATGCACGTGTCGGTGCCCAAAAAGCGCAACCACTACGTCTGCCCGCTGCAGTTACTCCACGGAAATTCTACATCGCTTCAACCATGGTCTCAAGCAACAGTGAAGCGACAATTCGACGGGGAAGCGCTACCATCCCCAGTGGTAATCTCAGCCATTGTCAAGGCCCTGTTGGACTACCTCACCATAGGCGACGGCCTCACTCTACTGCAGCACCTCCTTAATCTACAGAGTTCCCTTGATCCTCGCGGTGTGCTTTGCCGTCCCCAGGTAGATCCTGGGACGTTCGATCATGACCTCCGCCTCGCAATGACGCTGAGAGACTGTTCGCTCTTCATCCAGATCTCCTACAACTCGACTGGTGTCACTGGGATTGAGTCGAAACTAGGCGATCTGGACTTCAAGTCGGCGGAGAAGATTGCCGATTGGATGGACAAGGAGAAACTGCTGCTGCAGGATGGCTCTTACACTATGAACATGAGCCAAGGTCCGACATGTTGGCTCCAGGCGAGGGGTTTAGGGAGTGGGTGAGGTTTTTCCAGGTTATGGGATGTAAGAGTTTACAAAGGTTTGTATCATTATACGTGTTTGGAGAAGTTGATGTATCTGGACAGAAAGAAGAAACGAGCGAATGGGGGGATTATGTTAGTTTCACAACGACTGCATGTCACCTGAATGACTAAAGACTTTGATTCTCTCGCTAAAGAGGGAAGGAGGGTATCTATCAAAACGCCGATTCAAAGCCAAGACCATGATAACCCATCCTACATGGAGACCTGAAATTTGGCCATGACCAGGAGAAGAAGAAATCGCTACCATTGCGCCAAAAAAAAACTTTAAAAAATTGCGCAACAAAGATGAACCAAGATTTTTATGTTCATTCAGTCATTCCATCATCAACAATCCCGCCCCTCGTCGACAAAACAATGCACACGAACCGTTCCATCCTCACTACTACTAACAACCCTCTCATCACTCAAGCCCACACAAGTAATAGGACCCGTGTGACCCGTGAGCGTCCTCTCATGTTTACCCGTCCTAGGATCCCAAATCTTGATCGTCTTGTCCTCGGCCCCACTGACCAATCTCAGGGAATCAGCAGCAAGCGACCAGATGCCTTCTACGTGTCCAAAGAAGCGGTGGACACAGCGACCAGAAGGTACATGCCAGAGACGAATGGTGCCATCGAGGGAGCCGGTGAGCATGTAAGAGGGAGGAGATGGACGGGATGGGTCGTCGGGGAAGAAGCAGGGTTCTTCGGGGTGGTTGTAGTTGTCAGAGGAAGAAGATGAGGGTTGGGCGAGAGGCTGGGTGGAATCGGAGGCGAGAGAAGCAGTGTCTGAAGTATCGTTGTTTGCGTTTGCGACAAAATCGTCTTCGTCAATCTCAAAGGCTTGGGGAAGGGGAAGCACTTGTTGGACTTGGCCTACGTGACCTTCGTATGTTTTGATACAGCGATGGGTATCGAGATCCCACAGCTTGACTGTCATGTCGTCGGATGCGGAGAAGAGGGTGCGTGAAGGCAGGTCAATCTTGACGGCATTGACCCAATCCGTGTGTCCCATTAATGTGGTGCGCTTCATGCTGTTGAAGTCGTGTACCATGATGGTATGGTCTGAAGACCCAGATGCCAGGAGTTTGTCCGCCATATGAAGGCCAATTACACCGTTGGTGTGACTGTTCAAGGTTTTGATCAGTTTACCCGTCCGCCAATTCCATATTTTGATGGTATTGTCCAGGCTTCCGGTGATCAATTTGCTGTCCTCAAACTGCAGGCACCGAATACCTTGTTCGTGGCCCGTGAGTGTGCGTATCTCTTGGCCCGTCTTGATGTCCCAGACTTTGACCGTGGCATCGTAGGAACCAGTGATGAGAACCTCGTCATCGAATTGCAGGCACATGACGCCGTTGGTGTGGCCTTTGAAGGTGCGCGTTGAGTAGCGTCCGTACTTCCAGTTGCTACCAACCTTGTAACGATCCTTGTAGACATCCTTCCATGGTCGCTTCTTGGGACGGTCAAAGTAGGATGTGACTTGGTCTTGGTCTGCTTGAGTGGTGCACGGTCGCTTACTTGAAGCTTCTGGGGGAGAGTCGTCGTCTGGTACAGGGCGTTTGGAGCCAACGGCGGAGTCGGAGCCTTGTGATAGTCGGTGAGCGAGTGTGGTAGGTGGCATATAGGTTTCGGGCTGTGGTGTAATGTTGGGCGACCACTCGTTGAGGCCCCGTCCACACGCGCGCAGTTGTATCCGTCTCTTCTCGTGGCGCAAGCGACGTTGGTCAAGCAGGGGGAGTCCCCAGCCGCACTTTGTGCATTTCCTGTCGATGTGCTGCTCACACATCTTGTGCCACACGACGTCGTCATCGGCCAGTTGTCTCCACTTCCGATTGACTTGCGAGGCCTTGCAGAGCGAGGTTGTGTCGAGATAGCAGAGGATCTTGAAGCCCAGCTCGGTGGGGAGTGCGCCGAGGAAGTCGATCTTGATGAGATTGCGGACAGATGAGGATATGAAGGAGAGTTGGGGGAAACAGCACTGGGCGAGGATGCCCTGCAGCATGAGGTTCCGATGGCGAGACGGGGCAGCGGAGAAGAGCGACCAAACGTTGGCGATGCTCTGCTGGTCGGCCTGGGATTCCCTGCCGAGTTGCTCCTGCAGTTGCTCCATGGACGGCTCGTCTGCTTGTCGCCGACACAGCAGGTCTGGGCGATGTCGGTAGCAGAACTTGGTGTTGGCAGTGGGCGGGCGCTCGTCTTGACCTGGGCTGTTGGCCCCGAGCGGATGGTACTGCTGGGGGATATGTTGGGCGAGATATGGCGTGATCATTTTCTCCATCTTCTTCGACTTGTTGGCCTGGGCTTCTTCAACGTCATCTGCGCCGCCGTGCAAGTGCCTCGTCCGCTCCGAGAGCCCCTCGTGGTCGTGGCCATGCATCAGGGCCGTGTGCGGGTCGGTCCAAGTGGCTGCGGTGAAGTCGTCAGGGGAGGAGCGTCGGGTGCGCCATGAGAGGCGCCTTGGCTTTGGCGTGGTAGCGGTGGTGGTGGCATGCGAGGCCATGTTGGATTCATGTAGGCGAGTGTGACGGCGACTCGGTCAAAGGTTGCGCGGAAATGCGTTGGGCGGAGGAGTTGGGCGCAAGAATCGCAAGAATAGGCTTGAATGGCGCAATGCCAGCCCTCGATAGCATCTTCAGCACGCAATGCCCATGGTCTCCGCACTCCGCGCCCCACAGCAGCCGTAGTCCCTCGTAGCCTCAGCATCATCATCCTACACTACTACTACTACTACTCCTACTACTACTACTACTACTACTACTACTACCATACTGCGTAGTACTGTACACCGGTGTAGTTGGAGGTGCCATCATTCACTGTACCGGCACCACGGCCGCTATGCTCGATAGATAGCAGCCGTTGTGGTCGCCGACACCATGGCTTCGCCACCCTCTCCCGCCTCCCCAGCCAGCAGTGCTGCTGCGTCTAGGACGTCTCTCGACTCCCTCTCTCTCGACCATCTCATCACGCACTTTGTCGCTGCCAAACGTGCACTCAACACCCAGACGGTGCTATGGCGCGCCACCCAAATCGTCAACACGGCTCGTGCCCTCTTGGAAGAGAACGCAGTCGTCGCCGCCAAGAACACGTCCATCCGCCACATAGTAGAGCAGCAGGTGGACGCTCTGGAAGCCGTCCGCTGCGGCATTGACGTAGTCGAGTCTGACGTGCAGGCCGAGTTCAAGCAGCTCCTCCACGACGTCGACGCCTCCTTTGCCCGTCTCAACTCTACGCTCGCTGTACTGCGCGAAACGCCCATCGAAGCCGTCCTGCAGCCTCGCGGCACTCCGCAGAAGCACCTCTACGACTTCATCGACAGCGCCACCGTCTCCAACCTCCAAGCTGCACTGCGCGCCTGCATAGACCGATACAACGACGCCCACGCCACGCTCGACGAGAGCTCCCACGTCTTCGATACATGTCTCGACAACCTCTACTCTTCCATCGAGAACGTGCCCACGACTCCCGTGACCACGTCGACCCAGAGCCCAATACCGAGCCTATACCACAACCTCGAGGGCCATGCAAAGGAGGCTGCACAGGCGTTCCAGTCGCTTGTCCAGCATTACGATTTGTGCATCACAGCCTTGCGTCACACAGAAGGAGGCTCTGCTGCAGCCACACAAGCAACGGGAGATGCGCCCGTCCACTCGGGCGACCATGGCGCCGCACCTCCCGAGCCCATGAGTGAAGAAGAGCGCCGCGACATGCTCAACGTCCTGCAAAAGGACGCGCGCGAGGTGGAACATGTCGTGACCGAAATACAGGAACGAGGCTCTGAAATGACCTTCCTCCTTGCCCAAATCGAGAACCACATCCGCCACGTCCGCAGCGAATCTTCAGCCCTGTCCAGGATACTCGAGATGATATCGCAAATCACGGGCCAAGTCAAGCGTCACATTGTCACCTCACGCTCTTTCTATGCCTCGTGGCTGGAAGATACGCGACCTAGCCTGCTCAACGGCATCGACGAGTGGGAGAACCAGCGCGACTTTTACGAGCGCTTCGATCTTGCCTATGCTGAACTTCTCGTCGAGATTTCGTCGCGACGACGGCGGCATGAAAAGGCAAAACGGAAAGCCGAAGAAGCGCAAAAGGAGCTAGATAGACTGCGAGTCGAAGATGAGCGCGCAAGGGAGCAGTTCACCCTGGCTCAGGGCGACTTTCTGCCCCTGGACATCTGGCCTGGCCTGAGGGATCCGCCGCGACAGTACCAAGTTACAATTGTACCCGTTACCGTCGAGGGGGAATATGAAGGCGACGCCCAAGGCATGGATGGCGGACAGAGTATACCACAGCTAGGCAGAACTGTCGTCGAGAGGGCTCTCACGCGAGTCAAACGACGAATGTAATTGATTGGTATCATAAACATGTTTGCAATATAGACTTCACGTCGGCTTCCGTCCGTGTATAAAGTAGAAGCGTATGTACATGTGCACGTCCTTTCTCCTGGTATCCGCAACTACTTTAGCAATCATAACACGGCATTCGGTTTCGCTCCAGCCCATGACCTTTCCCAGCAGGCCGAGTGTGTAGGGCTCTATGCCCATAGACATGTGTTCACGTTGGTAACGGCCGATTTCTTTCATCTTCGCGTCTTTGGGCCAGGGCCCGATAGGGACCTACGGATTCCGTGTTAGCAGACTGGGTGGTACAACATAGCCCATGAATGAAGGGAAGAAAAAACTTGCCTTGACGACCTTTTCATGTACATCGACGAACCCCGCATCCGTCATCCTCTGCTTCAGGGTATACCCTACGCGGAAGTCCCTTCCCCACGTGTTACCGGCATCATGGCACAAGTCCTGCCACTTTATCATGTCAGTTGCCAGTTCCATGCTGCCGTCGTCACACTCGCATAGCGCAAGCGGCTCCTGGAATTCGACCCAGCCGCCGGGCTTAGTGTGCGCGTACGTCTGCCGGACCAGTTTGTCCCAATCGGAAATGCTGCCAGACATGGTCCGGCAGTGGATAAAGTCAAAGGCCTCGTCGGGACTGTACACCCATTCGGACTCGGCATCGTCAATGTAGAACTTGACGTTGGGCGGAACCCATGTCGGCTGGATGGGACTGAGGTCGGTGCCTATGACCTGAGCGCCTGGGTGCTCGTCGGCAAAGTCCATGGCCCAGATGCCGGTGCCAGTGCCCACGTCGAGGACGCGTTGAGGAGCGGGCGGAATGGGCGCATCGTAGAGTTTGCCGCCTAGGAGCAGCAGGAAGATGTGGTGGAGAAGGTCGAGGCGGTCTTGCTCTTCTTCGTCGTTGGGTAGGATGTAAGCACCGGAGCGGTAGCCGTGGTAGCGTCGCCCATTCGAATATTCGTAGTTGAGAATCGTCGACGCGATAGATGTCGATGCCGTCGATTCGCTGCCGAATGCCGAGTCGCTATCACTACTTACCGCCGTATCAACATCGAGGTGCAGGATGGATTGCAGGTTGCCCTGTGCTGCTTCATTGGGCGAGGCTGCCGACATGCTGTGTTCCTTTCCAAGAGCTCTTTATGCGCTCGCGGGGTCAGGCTTGGCCTTATATCTTCCATGGACGAGTTCATTCTAGTCAAAAGACCGCTTTGCCACCTGCTCATTTCTTTTTCGCTCTAACAGCCAGCCATTATTATGTCTCTACCCGTTCTGTGCGCACTAGCGTACTTTGTGTTTCTTATCGCACGTAGCTTTTACCGCCTGTATTTCCATCCGCTATCCCGCTTTCCTGGACCCAGGATCGCGGCAGTCACGAGTTGGTACGAGGCCTACTACGAGATCCTTCTCAAAGGGCAGTACTCGAGGCAGATTTCTAAGCTACACGACGAGTTTGGCCCTATCGTAAGAGTGACTCCCAACGAGCTCCACATACGAGACCCCTACTTTTTCGACCAAGTCTACGCCAAAAACCTGCATCTTGACAAGGAAGGATGGGACAAGAGGTTTGGATGCGCAGGCGGGCTGCTTCCGACCGTCAACGCCGAGCAGCACAAACGACGCCGGGCAGCGGTGGCTCCCATGTATGCCCTTTGTGTTCCAACGCAAGTACAAGACATGACTAACGCCTGTCGCCAGGTTTTCACGTCGCTCAATTCTTGACTTTGTACACATCATCTACCGCCATGTCGACACTCTCTCCGTGCGCATGCAAGAGTTTGAGGCTCTTGCAGAGCCGCTCAATCTATCCCATGCCTTCCCCGCCCTGACTGGCGACATCATCATGGACTACTTCTTTGGCTTCAACTACAATCAACTCAAGCATCCCGACTTTGAGTCTTTCCATGACGCTTTTATCAAGATTGCTGGCGTAGGGCATGTCGCTACACAGTTTCCCATGATACTTCCGGTAGGGATATATTTAAATGGATAGGCATTTAAACAAGTAACACAAGATGCTGATGTGGGTGCTCTAGATCTTCGACTGTGTCCCTAGTCGAATCAGTGGTTGGCTCCAGCCAGCAGCAAAGACAATGCTCAAGTTCAAGCGGGTATGTGACACGACAGTTACTTTTCTCTCTATCCCCATCGCCAACTAGACTATAATCGCAGCCGGTATACCGTGTTATCTCAGCCTAACCTGCAAGGTAGGATAATTGGCATCTTATCGCACGCACCCTCCAAGGCGAAGAGTTGAAATCCAACGACGCAAAGAAGACCATATTCCAAGAGATTCTCAACTCAAAACTCCCAGCTTCAGACAAGACGCAAAAACGTCTCGCGGATGAAGCGCAAATCATCATTGGTGGTGGCGTCGAGACAACCGCTTTTTCCCTCTCAACGGCAGCGTTCCACATCATCAACACCCCTCGCATCTATGAGCGCTTGCACAAGGAGCTTGTAGAAGCCCTCCCAAATCGAGAAATATTAGAGCTGGGATCGTTAGAAAAGATGCCATATCTCAAAGCCATTATTATGGAAACAGCGCGTATGTCTTACGGACTAAGTGCAAGGAACCCCAGGACACACAAGACACCCTTACAGTATAAACAGTGGATCATCCCAGCGAATACCTGCATCGTAAGTCATTAATGTACCCCCACCCGATCGCCGACCTCCGCATCTGAACTAACCCGCAAATCACGTAAAAGTCCATGACTATCCCCGAAGTCTCCCACGACGAGACCATCTTCCCTTCTTCCCGTACCTTTATCCCTGAGCGCTGGCTCGGCGATCCCAAGACCCCTGATGGTGTTCCTTTGGAGCGCTTCATGGTTTCGTTTGGTCGTGGTACGCGTTCTTGTTTGGGAATCAACTTGGCATATATCGAGCTTTACTTGACGCTTGGCATGATGTTCCGGAGATACAAGTTTGAGCTGCATGAGAGCGATGTCGGGGATGTGGAGTTGGGACATGATTTCTTCATTCCTGTCGCAAAGCTGGATAGCAAGGGGTTGAGGGTTTTGGTCAAGAGGACGGACGATTAATAAAGAGTATTAGGCTGTCCCTAGTCTATCACGGAATTCTGCTCTAAAGATACACACCATCCAGTACATCTTTACGCTCCATTTATATCAGCACGTAAAAAGCTTGAAAGAAAGAAAATCTTTTCCAAGAACTTCCCTCTGATTACACCTTCAATAACAACAGACTACATCAACACCGCCCCACCATCCGTCCGAACCATACTCCCATCGACATTCCAATCCCTCAACAGCCCCCCAAAAAACTCTCCGCCATATCCTCCAGCCTCTCCAGCCTCCCCGTCGCCATCTTTCTCGCCATACCCCGCATAACCACCTCCTTCTTCTCCAGCCCATGACGATCCCAAAACCCCGTATCTCCCGCTCCGGGACTCACACCATCAACGCGAATCGGCTTCATATCGAGAGCTAGACCGCGTACCATGGACTGCAGACCCCCCGCATACAAACCAATACCGCTCCAGTTAGGGATCGGCTTCTCGGATACCGCACCCGTGGTGATGACGTATGAATTTTGCGAGGAGCAAGGGGGGGGGGGGCGAAGAAACGGATTTGGCGGGCGGCGAGGATATTTTGCTTCGTCTGGAACGTGAGTCATCTGAATTGTGGGGAAGTAAAAAAAGCTCGAAAATGAGGAAAGAAAAGGCAGATGGGGAGAGGAGTTGTAGAGAATGGTATATAGAGAAAAGGGGAGGGGAGAAAGGAAAGAAGAAAAATATACTATATCCTCCAATTCAATCTCCGCCAACTTAAAAAAAAATTAACATGATCCAATTTCCCCTTTGGCATACTCCCGACCGTCTTCTCCAATAGCGTCTTCAACTCCTCTTCCAGCGTCTCTGCTTTCGATAAATCAACAGTGTGGCTCCAAACGCGGGGGTTTACTGAGGTTGGCTGACGACGGGTAGGCGGCGTGTAGTTTGGATATAGATGTGGAATCGTTAGGTAACTATGTGACTTGGATATTATTATTTTTTATCTTGCCGATTTGACAATTATTCTCCGGGGGGGGGGGGGTTTCTATACTAGTCGTGTTAAAGACTAATGTCAACGGCGAGCATTGTATTCCAATATCATCTACGTTAGCAGCACAAAGTACGGTATAAATACCGTGATATATAAAGTTAACCGCACCGCCACTTATCATTGCCCCCAAATATTGAGTTGACCTTCTCATCTCCGTAACGAATAAATCGTGTCGCTAGCCTATAAAGCATAACGTTGTTTCTCCACTCGCTATACTTGGACCCTGCATGATTGGAGAAAACAGCTTTTTGTCACAATGTTTCCTCGCATGGAGGTGAACGGATATAGGTTCTTACGTTTATTCGGGTACAGCCGTCATGCATTACATCATCACAGTCGAAGGAAAAAAACAGAGCGTAGGCTGACAGGGGTATATATTTCAACATACGCTCTCTGGGGTAGAAGTGGTCTCGATCAGAAGAGTGCAGTGAGGCCGCACTAATTGCAGCAGCTACCGGGTTAGAGTTGCCTTGCAGCGTGTGGCCCAGGTGTGCGTGCACGTGTTTCTAGGTCTTTTCAAGACCTGAAATGCTTTCGATTCTCCTTCTCTTGGAAAAGCATTCTTTCCATGATTAATCATACTGTCCACATGGCGTTGATCTGCTTTCGCTTAACCTGAAGAGCTTGTCAGTACGCCGTGCCACTCAAAGATACATCAGAGGCAGAAACGGGGTAAACTTACCAAAGGTGCAACGAATAAGACTCCAACAAATAGACCAACAACAGTAAGAAGCATTGAAATCTTGTTAAAACCCTTGCCTAAGATATCGAAGGCAAAACTGGGTGCAACTCGTGTCCCGAATATATCCAAGCCATAGGCGAAGACTAGACTTGTACTCTCAATTCCGCTCTCGCTTGTTATGATGTTGTTGATACCCACGACTTCGTACTTGTGGGTAAGGTCCCATTTGGGGTCGAAGTTGATGAGGGGTGTATATTTAACTAGACCTTCAGACCCTTCTTGCGCAGTTGGATCACGACCGACTGGTCGGCGAGGATCAATAACCGTTCGTGGAATACCAATTATAGCGTTGATTGCGGGTACAGCGACAAGAAGCTCGCGACTGGTGATGCCCTGCCTGGTCTGCGTAACACTCATGTGCGTAATCTCCGCTGGTACCTGGTAACTTTGCGATAGTACGTAAGGCTTCGCAGCGTCGCCATTCGAGCCAGAGGGTTGTATGGTAGAAGAGTTGTGTGTAGCGCCTAATGGTCCCCTGTCGTCGGGGAGTGGGGATTCGTAAAGATCAGATACAACGAGCTGGTAGCCGCGAGAAGAAGCACCAGATGTAGCATCGATAGTTAGCGCATATGCGAACCAGTTCTCCGAGACAGTGGCCGGAATAGGTCGTGTGATGTCGACGTCGTTGTGTGACATGGTGTGCAGTACTTGTCCAGATGCAGAGTCAAGCAGATAGATGGACGCAGACCGCGCGGAGTCGGCAATTGCTGTGACTAGGACGAGATTAGGGTTCAGGTACTTGTAAAGTACCCTCCTATCTCCTAGCACTTTGCCGATGGAGGCAACGGGATCCTTGACCGGACGGGCGACGTAGCTAGCAATTTTCTCCTCGGCGGGTGGCGTGAAGCTCCACACTGGTTCGGAACTAGGCTTACTTTCCAGGTACCCTTTCAGAGTACCGTCAACCAAGGTAAAGGAAACAAGCTCTTGGCCCTCAGCAATAAGCGGAACCTCGACCTTGATTTTGTCGGAAGAGATAAGACCACCAGTTGTTGAGTTGATGAACATTGATCCTTGAAAGCTGATGTCTCTCACTTCAACATAGCCACTGTGGGCCTTGAGAGTCGGGTGTTGAAAGTTTGTATCAGGCGCGAACTGGCCAAGGTCGACGTTCCACATGACTTTGCCTCGCGAACCGACATCGAGGGCAGCAAGACGGCCCGTCTTAGTGGCGACGACAACAAGTTTGTGGAAGCCAAAAGTATCTTGTTGTATGTCGCCGAGGGTTGTTTCCCTTGTCTTGCCAACCACGCTACTCAGAAGGCGCTGGGGAATGCTCTGCACCCATGCTGGGAAGTACTTCAGATCCTGAACATGCCTTTGCACACGGTGGACGTAAGCGGAGACGAGATTACGATGACTTTCGTCGGCAAGGGCTTGTGCCAAGGCCTCCTCTTCAGGTAGGTCGGCCCAGACTGCGGAGACAGTGCCAGACAGGAATTCGGGTCGGGTCCAGGCTACTTCATCATTTCGCAACAGTGCCCACTGTCCGTTGGAGTACAGGACGGCCGACCGCACAGCGCTCGCGACCCCTGATTTTAGAACAACTTCAGATTGGCCATGCACAGGGAAGGCGCCCGCAAGTGCCGGAGAGCCTCCAACGGTCCAACGACCTAAGACACCGTGCGAAGCGGAAGAGAAGACAGTCACGTCATCTTCCGTAAGCCTGGTGAAGTAAACGTTAGCATCGGATGTGCTCGTAGTAAAAGTCCCCTTTGTCTTTAGCTCTGGGAGACTGTAGGCTTTGGATATAGTTTGCTTGTTGAGGTCAACGTGGTAGACTTCAGCGGAATGACCGACGGTTGTCTGGTACTCGACAAGGAAGTGGGCGAGCGAGTTGATGTGGTTGGGAGCATGCAGGACGATGTTTTCTACGACTTGGTCCCCGGGCGTGTTAAAGGTCGAAACAGCCTTGGTGCCGATGATGTTCACTTTCAGGACCTTGTTCGCCTTGTCGGTCCAAGCCAGTAGTGGGGCAGCTGTGTTGGCACCGGCGAACAGGATATGGTCGCGCGAGGAGATCTCGGTGTCTGAGTTGAGGGTGTACTGGTCGACCTTCTTGCCCGTAATGGGATTGAGAGAAGTGACTCGAAGCTTGGAGCCTCCGAGCATGGGCGTGTGGAGGGCGATGTAGTAGATGGCAGTGGGCGAGGTCGAGACCTGGTAGGGCGTGTCTCCGCTGTGAAGAGGTCAGTGTTTGCTATGTCGCGACTTTTTGGTGTAACCACCTTGTATCCTCAAACGTCCACTTGACGCGACCGGTCTTGCCGTCAAGCCTCTTAACGCTATGGCTGCCGTCGGTAACCAGAACGATGGCATCTTTGGCTGCGTTGATAGTCATGCCGTCTTCCTGCTCCAATATCTCCAGATCCTCAACGGCAGCGCCCTCGATGCTAGTCTCCCATACAAGCCGGCCATCGGAAGCGCTCCATGCGGCTATGCGGTGTCCGACAGCGCTGATAACCGTATCCTGCTCGTTTCCTGAGCGCAGGTGCCCTTTGTGGCCAGGCTGCGAGGCCAGGTGCTGCCGCCATACCAGTGCGCCGTCTTTAGGATTGATTGCACCAATGGTCTGGTCCTGGGAGATGGCGTACACTAGAGACGCCTTGGAGCCCGCATAGGGCTTCTGGAAGAAGGTGGCCTCTGGTGCGGGAAGACCTAGCAGCGCATAGTGGAAATCAATGTGATACGCGTCGTCCTCGAAGATGGCAGCTGCCGGGGCGAGATATGCTGCAAAGGCGATGACAGCATGTGAACGCATGGTAGGGTGGAATTGCAGCTTGTCGTCGTCGTCGTTCGGCTGCCGCCCACCATGTGTCGGCTTCTCATCACACCTCTCGCTGCCCGGGCGCACGTGCCAGCCCTGCTCCGGATCACGGGACCCTTATTGGACGCCCTGCTCCCTAACCACCAGCCCAAGGCTTTTCACGACTCAGTTGGAGACGGCGTCGGGGAACCGGGAATGCTCTCCATGGGCCATTGTTACGTCGACAGCATGCTTGCCCGACAGCCTTGCGAACCCTTCTTGTGCACGACTCGACCAAAGGACCACGCTATCATAGATTGGAGCTTGTCCCGACGCCCTGGCTTCGTTTCGCGACTGGCCACGACGTCTTCGTCTCCCTTCCTCTCGCAGCATCTCGGCGCTTTTTTTCTTGGGCATAATTACGGGCTGTACGGGGCTGCACCCCAGAGCCGAACACCTGGCATATCTCCTGCTAAGCCCTACCAAGTCTACTGCATGCATGTGCCTTCGCTGCCTTCGCTGCCTTCTTTTCGACTGCTCCCTGATTATCGCGACGCCATTTCCCTCTCCCACCTCGACCTTCACGTGACGGGAAAAATCTTCCCCAGCCCCCAACCTCGCGCGTCAAACAGGTGAGCTACACATACTTTTCCGCGCATGCATGCAGTCGACGTGCCCCAGTGGCTCGTTGACTGATGCACGGGAGACTGCTTCTCTCTGATTGGGCGCGGCTTGATTTAGAAATCTATGCGCTGACGAGTGTGGTTGGCCCAGAGCGCAGTACGACGCGCACCGCCCGACTCAGCTCGCTGGTACAGACCGACGCAGTGTCCAAGCAGCACGGCGACTGTGACCTCTTAGCCTCTGCTAGACGAAGGCGATTTTGAGCCGCTCATCCCTCTGTGGCACCCGCCGCCACAGAAGGCGAGGAGCACCTCTCTTCAATTTCTCCCTGGCCTCGCAGCAAGCTGCCTGCTCACGCAATCCCAAAACATGTCGCAACGAGAGTACCACATAGTCGTCCTTGGTTCTGGTAAGCTAGTTGGACACCATTACCAACTAGAAGACAACTGACGACAGTGGCGCCTTAGGTGGAGTCGGGAAGAGCTGCCTAACAGGTAAGGTTACCGCCTCGAGTGCTCACCATCATTACAGAAGCGCTGACGCCTTCACAGCGCAATTTGTGCAGAACGTATGGATAGAGAGTTATGATCCTACCATCGAAGACTCGTACCGGAAGGTACTTGACGTTGATGTGAGCGTGCTTCAAGTCTCTCTCGCCACCTTGTTTCTGACCCACTCCAGGGCCGCCATGTCATCTTGGAGATTCTAGACACTGCAGGCACCGAACAGTTCAGTAAGTGTCTACAGCTATTGCATTCACGTACAAGGCACGACTAACCGTAAATAGCTGCCATGAGGTAACATAGCGTGCGAAGCTTGTTAGCAGCTGAAGACTTATCATCCACAGGGAACTATACATGAAAACCGGTCAAGGGTTCCTTCTCGTCTTCAGCATAACGTCGGCGTCTTCGTTCTGGGAACTGGCAGAGCTTCGGGAGCAGATACGACGTATAAAGGAAGATAGCAACGTTCCCATGGTCCTCATCGGCAACAAGTCAGATCTAGAAGAAGACCGAGCAGTGCCACGCCCACGAGCCTTTGCAATATCCCGTGAGTGGAACATACCGTACTTTGAAACCAGTGCTCGAAGAAGAGCAAACGTGGATGAAGCCTTTGTCGACCTCTGCCGGCAAATCATCCGCAAAGATCAACAGGAACGGTCGCGCATGGCCCCACCTGATTCACCGAGACCTGGCCCAAGGTCCCGGACTCACACTGGAAGGCCGAAGCGCAAGGGACACCGTCCGCATTGTACCATCCTTTAAGTTACGATACCCTACGACGGACGACTGCACGAGTCGCAGTGGGCTTGCTGGTACAGGCGCTGTCATGACTCCATTCGCACCGCTCATTCCAAGTTTCTCCGTTTAGACTTATGGTACCGTGGAGGTATTAGATCATCCGCTCGCAGCGGCAAATTCATCCCCTTTCACCATGGCTGTTTTACCACGTGTTGTGTTCCTTGTACTCGCTAGTGGGCCCGTGAGTTTGTTGGTGGGTTGTTCATGGCTCGTACGTAGATGGAACCAGTGTGTACATGTAGTCGAGACGGACGCAACAAGCACACCCGTGCACCTGTCCTCACCCCACTTGGCCTCACTGCGAGGTCACTGTGGATACGGGTGAGGTCATGTTCCATCTCGATGAGGTCTACGGATGACGTGTTTGGCTGTCCGCGTACGGCAATGTGTCTGCTTCCAGGCCATGGTATGCTGCACAGGCAGCGGAGTATACTCCTCCGGGAACAAAACACCTTCCGAAACAGACTCCCGTGGATCTCAGTTGGCCCTGCATTCCTACGGCAATCGCCTACGCTTGGGCTGGAGCCAGAGCGCGTGACACGCAAAGACTGTCCTTTGCGGCAAGCGTTTGCGTGTTTTGTTGGGCAGCTGTACTTGGTGCAAGTCGCGGTCCATGGTCTGACGTCACCGGCGGGGCACTGGAGGGGCATCTTTCAGGCACGCAGCGAATGCAAGATGAGGAATCCCATCGCCCATGACGCGATACGCATGATTGTCACGATCGACAGCGGGATTTGCGAAAAGTGCCACCGTCTTGTTTGGGGTTGTGCGTTGCATGTGATGGTTCGTGGCTGCGGGCACTCGCCACGCCTGCGTGGTCTAGCCCCTCGACCAGAGCTCCTTCCCTGTGACGTCACCCAGACAGCATCGAAAACAGTGACGTATGTTTGTTTGGTGCTGTGTTGGAGCCTAGCGTTCAGCCCCCTCACTAGCCTCTCTCTCCTACCCCTCTTACTCTACATAAATACCCTCATACCCGACTGCCCTTTTCTTCCTCCATCACACAACAAGCCTCTATTACCTCAACCCTCATTACATCTTCCTCAAACCCACCCAACCAACCCAACAAACCAAACTCCTCAAAATGTCTGCCCCCAACGCCAACACTCCCAACGAGGGCGTTGTCGGCCAAGCCGTCAATTCCGTCAAGAACGCTGCCAACTACGTCTCCGAGTCCATCCAGGGCAACACCGCCGAGGCCAAGAAGGAGGCAAACAAGGAGCAGGCCAAGGGCAACGTCCCCGGCCAGGACTCCATCACCGACCGTGCCTCTGGTGCTCTCAACGCTGCTGGTGAAAAGATCAACCAGGAGAAGCACGACGGCTCCGCTGAGGCCAACAAGCGCTCAGTTTAAGTCTTGTACTTGAGCATTGGTTCGACACTTCACTTCGGTATGTTCTATACGTTCGTCCTTTGGCGTTGGCATCAAGTGCTAATCTACATCAGGTTCAGAACGATACCACTATGGGTTGAGCGATGAGCACTGCGCTCTCGTCGGGTTCACGATAGTACCATGAATTAATGGATATAAGATACCAATAAACCTCTTCAACAACATCTTGACTCTTTCTTGCTGTGATTGGTGTAATACCGTGACTTTGATATCCACATCTGTGATACTTCTACTTACCGCAAGGGACATCTTGGAACTTGGAACGTTGTAAATGCACTTGTACTGCGGTTCCTTATACATACTTCAAATACTGGTGAACTGTAGTGATGCATCATGTACATTCGACTTGAGTTACAACTTTGATGCTCAAGAAGAAAAACACGTTTGATTGAATTATTCGGTGATTGTTACTAGCAATGCTGCTAATTCCAGCTAAAATGTAACCCTCAAAAACATAAACAAAGTCTTTACTCAAGACAGCGCTTCGCGAAAGACAAAGGGTATTGAATGATCAGGAAAATGAGATAGCCACGTCTGGAAAGAATCTGCGCAGCCGTGGTCCACTCCGTTTTGAACAACTCTTTCATCATCTGTTGTAGATACGATTGTACATGCCGCTGTGGGGGGATTGGTGTGATATGTGGGTGGCGGCGTGGCTACATTTGGCAAGGGTGAAGAAATGCAGCGCTGGTTTCGAACAACTTTAAGGTGTTGCTGAGGTTTACAGCAAGTAACGCAAGGCATGGCAGTAAGAGGGAGGAAACTTGTCGAGTAGTCCGTTGGAGGGCGCGTTGACTGCAAGATTGGCGGAGGACGGGGCCCATCTGAGACGGCTATACTTTGAGTTTCAGTCGGTGTATCCGCGCTAGAACAAGCTCTTGATGTTGACGACGGTGGCCCCTAAGCAACCGTCTTAAGCCCATGCAGCCACGACGCATCGTCCCCATGTCCGACGTCGACCTGAATGCTAATTCGGATCCTCTACAAATGACACAAATACAGTCAGCACACCTCTCTAATTCCTAGTCTCCAAACGTGAGGGTGGGATTAGAGGGAGGAGGGGTGGGACTTTAAACGTGCATGCCAGCACGCCCAGTATGTGTGGTTCTTGCCTTGCGCGTCCTCCAAAACATGAAGCCTCCAACCACAGCCGAGACCAGCCAAAGCAACACATTGGTCAAAAGCACCCAAACCGCGTTCTTCATCCTGACAATCCCCTTGTTCCCCTCTGGATCCTCGCCAATGAACATTTTCCCAAAAATGCCAAAGGCAACAAGGTAGCACAGAAAGACGAGGGCGTCGACACCGAAGAAGAACCACGACTTGGCCAGCGGCAACATGAAGACCAGGGAGGTGACGGCGCCAAGAGTACCGCATACAACGGCCCATACCCATTTCGAGTCGACGTACTTGCCTTGCTTGCGCGCGTTGTCTAGGTCGACGGCGTAGAGACCGATGACGGTGAGGCCCATGACGAACTGGAAGAGCCGCACGACAAGGCGCGCAATGGTCGTTGGTGTGAGTGAGGCGCCGAGTGAGGTTCCTAACGTGGCTTTTTCGCCCCGGAGAGTGCTATTAGACAGGAATTTGAAGCCCATTGCTACTAGGATGCTAAGCATGTGTGGGTCAGCCAGGCACGATGTTTGTTTTTTTTGCTTTGGTAAAGACTGATAGGCAAAGTTTTACCTCTTGTATATGCAAATGGCGGTTTTGTAGACTTGTTTTTTTTTAATGTTTCGTTACGGGTACTTGGTTGTATTGGTGGTCGATGCCGAAGTGTCGAGATCGTTATAGGAGGAGCGGGGAAAAGAAATAGTGCAAGCCGTAGTAATTGACAAATCTCCTCCTCGTGCTGTGACTGAAAAACAACGGCGTTGTAACTTTGCGTCGTGCAAAACTTCGTTGGCACACAAGGTCCTTGTTTCCTGGGATCTTGACAATGTTGCTGTACCTTCTCCCCCGTCCAAGCACTATGACGTCGATGTTGATCCTGGATGGTGGCTTCCGGGGTTTAGATCAAATTTATGCACGCGGTTATGCTGTTTTGGTGCAAACTTTGGAAGGATCGGCAGTGGGAAGGGGCGTGGTGCGCAAGGCTGAGTAGAAACACACGGCTAAAGGGGTATTGCGCTATCAGGAAGAGGAACGAGTAAAACACTGCGGACTGAAATTGATAAGGGATTATCGCGACTGTCAAAGCCAACGATGATGGAGAAATATGACGCGATAGAAAAGGCAGAATGCGTGGCAGATGCGCCATTCACCTCCGTATCGCACCTCTTTTAAATCCCACTGCGAGATACATCGTCGCACTAGACACCTCTCCACAGCCATGTGTTGGCGCATGATCATGCTCTCAGCACGCGTTGTGAACGTGTGGTTGAAGATCTGGTGACCCTGTTTTGAAGCGCTGACGTCGTTGGCGCCCGTGTAGCATTGCACCGGCTGCAGGGGCACATCACAACGTGATTGGCCAACAATGCTTCAGCACCTGGAGACTTGAAACGCAACCGTGAAGTCTGAGGTATCTTCGCCGTCGCAGAAAAGGTCGTGTCTGAAGTAGCATTTGGACTGAAGTGGTGCATTGATGGGTCCGATGCGTGGGAGCGCAGTACCTATTGGGCTTTCTGTAATGTCATAGACGTCTGTAAGTAGAATCACATTGTTCCATATTGAAGGGCATTGAAAGTGGTGAAACATTGCTGTTCTGCTCGCAGACAGCCATTCATTGTACCCAAAGATGTGTCTTGTCTCAAGGACTGGAGTACTTGTAGCCATATTGCTCCTTGGCAGCCTTGATCTGCTCCTTCAGCTCCTTCTCCTTCTCCGCAAACTCGGGGTCTTCCTTCAACTTCTGCAGATACGTATCGTTTCCGAAACCACTCTTGCTCGGCACCTCCAAGCCACGCTGAACTGCAGGTCGTGCAAGCACCCGCTCCCACCACTTCTTCAGGTTGGGGAATGAGTCCAGGTCGATACCAGACATGCGCAATATGTGGCACCACCCAAAGTTCGCAACGTCCGCAATGCTGAACTTGTTGCCCACAAGATAGTCGTTGTTGGCGAGGTGCGAGTCAAGCACGCCGGCGAGACGTTCGGTTTCGCCCGTGTAACGTTGCATTCCGTAAGGGATGCGCTCTTTGGCGAAGCGGTTGAAGTGGTTGGCCTGACCTTGCATCGGGCCCAGGCCACCGTGTTGCCAAGCCATCCATTGCTCTGCACGTGACACGTCGAGAGGGTCGCTGAAGCTGAACTTGTGTTCGGGGTCGTAGTGGCGTGTCAGGTATGTGAGAATTGCGAGACCCTCTTGGACGGCAAAGCCACCCTGGTCGTGGTCGACGATTACACTAGGTAGTGGTATTCAACGTCAGTACACGTCTCGCTCATGGTTCGCACCATGGCATTTGCTTACGGAATTCGTCCATTGGGACCGAGTTTGGTGAACCAAGGCTCTTTCTGCGTGTTCTTGCCGATGTTGATACCTTGATATGTGTAGTCCTTTCCATAGGCGTCTTTGAGCTCCTCCAGCAGAATGCTAGCCTTCCATCCATTGGGCGTGCTCCAAGTGAGCAGCTCAATTCCCTGGTTCGCTTTCAATCCGGTGGGTTGTTCGTCGGCCATTTCTGAAAGTTTGCGCAGCAGCGGTTGTGAGCTGTGGAAGTGCGATCGGGGAGGTATGCGCGTTTGGGTATAGAGGCGGGTGAAGTTTCTAAGCTGTGAGGAAGTCGAGGAGCGTAATAGTAACATGGAGAAGGCTAGCTTGAGTGCATCAAGGAGGGGTTATATGCAGCCAGACCCATGTGGAGAGCAACATCTTCCCAAGTGGAATTGCCTAGGAATCCATGACGTCGCCGCACTAATCCATCCGGACATTGCTCGCGCATCGGCATAGTTGCTACATGCAAGGTGTGTCAGACCGGTGGTAAAGAGCGTCAATTCTGGACATGATACGTGCTGGACCCCGGGACACGCTGCAGTGTCAGCATTCTGATTATTTGCGTGACTAAGCCACTCTGCGAGACAAGGATGCCCAAGCGCCCGTCGTATCTCAAATTCACCGTTATACTCAAGACACCTTACCACTATATCTCTACCTCCTAGTAGTGAACCCAGCACATAGTAATTGCAGAGTTCAAGTGGTTTCATAAGTGTAGGCGGGATTCTCAACAGATTTGGCGACACACTTATTGATGCCCAAGGCAGCTTACTTTTTAGAGTCAAGAAATACCCAATAACTGTAGAGACAGCACCGATTCATGACCTACCGCAGAGACTTTCGCCAACCCATCGTTCTTAGCTTATCAACCCGAAAGTGCTACGAAGACGATCAGGCTGAATACAACCAGTACTTAACATATAAGACCATACGAATGCATGCGCACACTTAAAAGTACTTCCCAGTTGTCATACCCAGCATCCCCCAAAGCGCAACCACGCCCGTCGACGTAGCCCGGAACATTGCCGAACCAGGTTTCCCATTCTCAGCACATACAACGCCATCGATCAAAGCCATCCAGCCCATCGACGCGAGCAAAAGATCCATGGCCTCCAAATGCCCTCCCAGGTACATCAGCTAAAGAGCAGTTCCTAGAGAGCTGTAAGACTATCATTCGTGGATTATTTGACATCAAACGCAAAAAATTGCCTATTGTTGAGACGCGCAGATCCTACTTTGATCAGCGGCTAGGCGGCTCTACTAGCAGCGATGTCGTTTGGGAAGCCGAATAGTTGCAGAGCGTACTCGGGGTCGCGAGTCACACAAGAGCTGTACCGAGGTAAGAAGTGCATTTACTTTCGAGTATGGGGAACATATGCTGCGTGAAGGCACGGCTAAAACGTCCTGCGGTAAGCTTCGGAGAGGGTATATCGTTAGAATGACCTCGCCATCTTGGTATCTAGGCTACAATTTATGGAAAAAACTAGCCTCCCCGTATCCCCAGCTAACCACCATATTTAGACTTATACATTCCAAAACGTGTATACGATTATGTATGTCCTTGTTCTGTGATATACAATCTATCCAATTCACTTACTATACAAGCCCTATCTGCTGCCGTACAATATATGCGCGAAGCTACGAATAATATACAACCACACCTCAACGAACGCTCAGTTGATCTTGTACTCACTCCCACCTCCACACCAACACCTCCCCTCGCCCTCTCTCTCCACGTGTATGACCACATGCATACCCCGGTCTTTCAAGAACTGGTGCGAGCGCTCACGCACGTCTTCCAAATCTGCCGCGCGAGAGGCAATGATGTGGATTACGCCGAGAATGCGACGTTGCTTCGGCGCGTGATCGTGGCCGTGGCCGTGGTGATTATGAGAGTGTGAATGCGAATGTCCGTGATCGTGAAAGTGGCTATGCGAATGATTGTGGCTGTCGTCGTGCGAATGCGAATGCGAATGTGAGTGATTATGCTCGTGGTGATCGTGCGGATGATCATCATGCTTATGAGCACCTCCACAATCATGGTCCTTTTTCGCGTGTGTTTCTGCATGCGCAGCACCTTCGTCTTCAAGCCAGAACTTTGGCACCGCATACCCGACAACCCCTCTCAGTGTACCCAGCTCTCCCAGAGTGTTCCTGATGCCATACTCGAAATCGCTTGGCAGACTCAGCATAAGTCTTGCGCCACTCGACTTGACGAGCGGAATGGCTGACAAGAAGATTAAGATTGCAATGATGCAAGATGCGATGGGATCCCATCCAGACCAACCATAGTACTTTGTAAGAAGGGTAGAGATGATGACTGCAACAGAGCCAAGCGCGTCGGCGAGGATATGTAGAAATATCCCCTGCATGTTTTCGTTGTCGTGAGAGTGTCCATGTCCATGGTCGTGTCCTTCGTGCCCATGGTCGTGCCCATGGCCGTGATGCGCGTGACCGAAGGCTACAAGGCCCACGATATTAACGATGAAACCAAGGATACTGACAACCAAAAGCTCATTGAGACGCTGGAGCTCGTGACCTTCCCAGAGGCGTTCGAAGGCATCGAAGATGATCTCCACACTGACGAGCCTGGTTCTGATTAGCAAAGACGCGGAGAAATACCTGTGACGGTGACTTACAAAAGAAAAACGCCGTTTGCGAAACCAGACAGCGTATCCACTTTACCATAGCCGTATGGAAAGCGAGCGTTGGGGCGCCACTTGCTCATCACTGCCGCTGCAAGTCCCACAGCGAGACCAGCGCAGTCGAAGAGCATGTGGATACTATCCGTAAGCAACCCCAACGACCCGCTGACGAACCCGTAGAAGAACTGGACCATCATGAAAGAAAGATTAAGTCTATCAGAGTCAGCAAGATATCTTCACGGTGTAGGATCAGTCGAGGAGACGAGAGTAGACCTACACGCCAAAGTATGCAATGCGTCGCGAGTCCCGCTCAATCAGCACACTATGTATAATGGAGCCCGGAGTCGCGCGCGCGATGAGGAATGCCGAGAGACTAGAGTGGTTTCCGTGAAGATGATGGTCATGACCATGTCCGTGATCGTGACCGTGCGAATGATCGTGGCCCGCATGCCCATGATCATGCGAATGTGGTACAGGCGAACGGGTGTCGAAGCCGACTGCCCCGATCGTCATAGCGCAAACCCAAAGGAACACAATCTTGAAATGACCAACTGAGTTGTGTTCCAGGAAACTCAAGGCAAAGATGAAGATGCCACTCAACCTCAATCCCACTTGCTTTTGACTCCGTAACGATGCTGGAAGAGATAGAAATATAAGCGCCGTCGTACATGCAACCGATAGAGTTGAGAGTCCCAGGGTGTGGTACGATAAAGAGGCAGTTGCAGAAGAGACAAGTGAATACAAGATAGTTGTAACAGTGAGGGCGAGGCCTGACACAATGGTAAGTAGCTGGTTCTCGGTGTTATTGACCAATGGCGACGAAGGTTTTGGCAACGATGCGCGAGATGGCTTTTGACTCATGTAGGAGTCCTGACTCTTTGGTCCGGTCATTAATGACCAGCCTGCTGTGGGTAGAGGCGGAGGGACCAGGAGCAGCGATACCAGAAGCGCCACATAGCCGATAAGGCTGCGTGTAACGTTGCCAGAGGTGACTATATCAACGGTCATGCCTAAGAGAAGGGTCCCGCAGGTCGCTTTCCTCGTCCTCAATGTTCGCCGAATATCGTCCCAAGGTGTGTGTTTCCCTGGTTTCTGCTCTAGGGCGCCGATTCCAGCAGCCACTGCTACCAATATGGCCAGTGCTGTCTTCGCTCCCCCCAGTTGCAGGGATGCATAGAACGGCAGTAGTATGCTGATGATATTGCTTGCCACGCGTCTTGGCGCATTGCTGATATTGAATGTACCCTTGTCTTCCTTCCGCCTGTCCAATGGCTGTAAACTGGAGTTGACTTTAGCTATCACACCAGTCAGCAACAGTGTCGCAGATGAGAGAGCGAGCGCATGTAGTAATAGGAAGCTGCTTGTTGCCGTAACGGACTCGAGTTCAGGTGTGCCCTCTGCTACAGCTTCTGATGGGGTCGAGGGCAGCTTCGATGTCAGTCCGACGTCGCTGGGGTACGCTAATGAGGCAAAGATATACGGCAGAGGTATGAGGAGCGCGGTAAGGGCTTCGGGAAGTTCCAGCCACGACCTAGACAGTGTGTTAGTTGTGCTCCATTCGATCACATGCGGAAGTCCTTACGAAGAAACAGGTGGTAGAGGCGCGTGTGCTGGAGTCTCTTGTATGGGTGATACCAGCGAGAAGCCATACCTGTCAGCTGCAGGTGTCTTCCTTGCTGGTGAGCGACCCAGATCCGAATCCCCTCTCGGCCGTCCTTTCGACCTTCCATTCAAGAAAGGCTTCAGCGTGTATGCGGAATCGTTGGAACCTGACCGCTCATGCCCGTGCCCATGCTCATGCGCAGGGCTGTTGTACTCGGCATAAGGTGAGCGCACAGCGCCATGCAATTGCCCGGTGCCGTCCATGTCCGACTGGGCGTGGCGATGGCCGTGGTCTTTCGCCGGTGACGCACCATTCATGGAGTGATTCGAGTAGGCAGGAGACTCGGGCGTGTATTGTGAGGATGAGCGGCCATGGCTAGGTGTGTGTGCGGTGGGAGCGATAGGCAGCGCATACGTCGACGCCATCTGGCAGCGTCGCGTTCGTCCGCTCGCTGTAAGATGGTCTTGACTCGTTAAGGGTTATCGGCGAAGTGGGGCCCTCCGATTCGCAATGAAACGGTGCTCAATGGAACCAAAGTGGTGGCGTTGTGGAGAAAAAAACAATGTGGAAGAGCAACTCGCGAGGTGTGAGCGTGCTTCAATGAGGCTACGCAGCGTTTTGGCGTCTTGGTGTTTCGATAGCGGCGCGCGTTGCAGCACTATCAATAAGCTTCAGGGGTCTTCCAGATTGACTTGACGGCCATTGAGCGCTTTCCCTTTTCGGTCCTACCCCGGTTCCGATCTCCGCATCTCGTGGCTAACCCTTGGCGTTGACGCACGCGGCGGCGGCCACGGTTATCGGAGGAGCTACGCAATTGGACAGCACTAACTCAACACCAAAATGTTCGACAACGACACTTTGTCCGACAAGGACGGCAACCTCTTTTCCTTAATACTGGGTGTCGTTGTTGCGTTGTCGACAGTTTTCACGGCCCTGCTGTTGACGCTGCCCAGTCAGTATGATCCGTACAAGGATAAGCCGCTTAGGTTTGTGGGTGAGGGTGGGAAGGAGGTAAAAATGAAAACAAGAGATGGGAAAGACCCAGTGCAATGGAAGCAGGGCCGTTCAGTGCAGGTGGTGGTATTGGGAGACATTGGGCGATCGCCGCGCATGCAATATCACGCTCTCAGCATCGCCAAGCACGGTGGACAGGTATCTCTCATCGGCTACCAAGGTGAGTTAAGTCGATTGTGAGTTGTTGCAAGTGGCTAAGCCCATGGAGAGTCGGAAATCCATCCGGATATCGTCTCGAGCCCGTTGATCGACATCATCCCACTCTCACCAGCACCAGGCTTCCTACGTTCGAGCAGCAAGCTTCTGTTTCCGGTTCTAGCACCTCTCAAGGTTCTTTGGCAAATATGGTCGTTATACCGCGCGCTGGGCTACCGCTCCAAGCCCGCAAGATGGACACTTGTGCAAAATCCACCTTCGATACCAACGCTCGCCATAGCAAGCCTGGTATGCTTCTTGCGACGTACTGTCCTAGTCATCGACTGGCACAACTTCGGATACACCATTCTGGCTATGAAACTCGGCGACAAACACACTCTCGTCAAGGTTTCGGAGAGGTACGAGAAGATCTTTGCAAAGGCTGCATCACACCATATCACGGTGACTGACGCGATGGTCCGCGTGCTCAAATCCGACTACGGCGTCACGGCAGAAGCACTGCACGATCGCCCAGCCTCGATTTTCCAACCAATCGAACCTCAAAAGCGTGAGAAGTTCCTCGCAAGACTACCAGAGACGGCAGAGTACGCCTCTGATCTTTCTCCCAACTCGAAGACACCCTGGAAACTCATCGTCAGTGCCACGTCCTGGACCGCCGATGAAGACTTCTCGCTTCTCCTTTCCGCCCTGGTTACTTATTCCGCCGAGTGTACATCCAAGACATATCTTCCGAAAATTATTGCCATCATCACAGGAAAAGGGCCACAGAAGGAGCATTATCTTTCCAAGATCAGGGAACTCAATCAGCAGAAGAAGTTGTTGAACGTCGTCATCAAAACAGCATGGCTCACGCACTCTGACTATGCTCTACTCCTCGCATCCGCCGACCTAGGCGTTTCCCTACACACATCGTCCTCCGGCGTGGACCTACCTATGAAAGTGGTCGACATGTTTGGCGCAGGCTTACCCGTTGTAGGCTGGGGAAAGTTCGAAGCCTGGCCTGAGCTCGTCAAGCAAGGTGTAAATGGACTGGGCTTTCAAAGCTCTGAAGAACTCGCTTTGCATCTGGCTACTTTCTTCGGCAGTGATACAAGATTAAGGGAGACGTTGAAGAAGGGTGCGCTCAAGGAAAGCGAACATCGGTGGGATGAAGAGTGGGATGGAGTAGGTGGGAAGCTGTTCAAGCTCACATAGCGGATGCGGGGTCGAGCGCGTGTAAAGAAAAACGGACATGCTAATAATGAATTGCATTGAGTGCTGACAGAAAAATAAGTTCCCAATGATTAGGCTACAGTACTCCGCGCTCACAAGTATACAACAGACGGAGGTCGACAATAACAACGCTGAGGTGAACGGATACAATCATAATCCCCGCCAGAATAACCACCGCGATCGACGCTCGTGCCGCCCGTCACCCTGTTGTACTTTCTTTCGGCAGTTGGATCGTTGGGTAGCAGCACTCCACTTCCATCTTCAACACCATCATCGTATTGATCGACAGGCTCTGGGCTCGGCGTAGGGTCGTTATTCCTCTCAAACGGCTCAGTGCTGCTTCCAAATGTCTCATCTGAAGCGATTATGTGATCAACTTCAGCCTCTTGTCCATTTGTCCATTTGTCCCCTCCATGCCAGCTCTCAGCCAGCTCTCTATCACGTTCATCAAGATGCGTCACATCAAGATCTTCTGCCAAAGAACGAGGCGGCGACATCGGGCTGAATCGAACGCCTGGAGATGTCACCCCTTGGACAGAGTTCTCCTCGTACCAAATAATCCTCTCGTGGAGTTGAGCTACGACACGCTTGTATTGCGCGTGAGGAATACTGGGTTGGCTCCCCACTTTCTCGATTTCGTTCCACAGTGCAGCTTGCATGACCCTGTCGCCAGTACCAGCCCATAGCTTAATTTCTATTTTTCCACACGCATGGTATGGTACTTTGTTCTCGTACTCTCCGACGAGGTCGTTCATCTCTTCAATGCATAACCTCATTGCTTGATCTACGCACACTGTGTCGCCATACATGACCCAGCAGTACTGATATTGTCGTTGGATTTCTTGGTGCAGGATCGTGGTTAAATCTTCAACGGCCTTGAAGGATTGTAACGGGCGGGTATACAGTGCCCGAGGAGGGTTTAGATGCATCTCTACCATCTTGCTTTGCGGTTTGGAATCCGAATGTGAAGGCGATGGATGGTCGAGAGATTAGAGGGCATTTGCGTGTTAACGAGCGTAGCGATAGCTAAGCTATCTTCGTGGGGAAATGTATATGTATAATATCTTTACCAGAGACGTTCATGAAGAAAGAGAAAGACCTGGAGGTCGGTTGTGTTAAGAAACCGAAGAAGAATTAAACTGGTTGAAATGAGGACAAACGCAGCCGTAGTCCGCGTGCTGATAAAATAGGCAAAGACCGAGCATGGTCGGGGATGAGAGCCAACAATCACAACGCAGAAACTAAGGTAGCCAGTAGCTGGTGAAAATGTGGCCAATGAAGTTGACGTTGTTGGTAAGGACGCTCACCTTCTTCCTGGCTCATAAGCCATTGATGACTTATCTGTGCCTTTTCACACGTGCACTCCACTCTATCAATCACGATAAAAGGGTACCGAACAATGATTCCAAGGTTCGAGTTGTGTTCTTCCTCTTCCTCGTATCCACTCCTCGAACCAAAGACGCCTATGTCAAGCACAAGGTCGGACTGGACTTCGTATCACTCATTAAGCATACATAGGCCATTACTATCGAAGTCTGTGCCTGTTTCTGTGGAGACCCATCGACCCGCTTTGGAACCCGGCGCAAAGCTCACCAGCCTGGCTATGCAAACATTACAAACGCAAAATCCGTTCTTGTGACCAAAATAAATCAAATGCATGCAAAAAGCACATTGGGCGAGCACGAAAGAGGCGAACATAGTAAAGACCAGCAGAGGTGGTAAGATGACCGAGAATGATGCGGGTCGACGTTATCGTGGAGTTTCATGTGTGCTGGCTCGGCCCTTCCCTTCCTATTGCGTTGCGGCACGCCGTCCGCGCCATCCTAGACCCTGTTTATCCCTTTATTGAGCCCAGAGCCCACTCGTCAGCACATGCGCACAAACTTTAATCCACGTTCTTTCACCCAACTATAAGCACCGATTAACAAACTTCAAACCCCTCTTTAAGTCTTTATTGCGCGTTGCTCATACAAACCCTCGTTTTCCAAGTGTCAATTCATATTTCGCGAACACCTAATTATCCTACGACTCGCGAGCAATCAGCCTGAGTGCCTCAACAACTCACGTGACATGCTATTTCGATAACCCAATTTTGATTTGGAGCCGACATATCCGGAGCTGACTGCTACAATCGCAGAACCATGGATCGACTCAAAGGCCGATGGGAAGCTTTCGAGGCGGGTCATCCTAGGATACGCACGATTGTTGATACAGTGAAGCCCTACGTTCCGCCAGTAAACTTCATCACGCTACACTATACGTACTTCATTAGTGTTACACTCGTGGGTACGCTGATCTTTTGGGGCGCGTCAAACCCTTCAAAAAGCATTGGATGGTGGGATAGCTTGTTCATGTGCACGAGCGCCATGACCGCTTCGGGACTCAATTCCGTAAATGTTAGCCAGCTCACTACATTCCAACAAGTGGAATTGGCGGTGTTGATGATGATGGGAAGTCAGGTGCTGGTCAGCTACTTCACGGTCGCGTTTAGGAAGCACATCTTCGAGAAGAGGTTTAAGGACATCGTAGAGGGCGAGAAAGAGAGGAGAATGGCGCAGAAGGGGAATGTTGGGGCTGTGGTTGGTATGACGGGAGCAATGTTTGGATTGCCAGTTATGGGGTCGTTTGGGAAGGGCAAGAGGGGAAGCAAGAACAAAGGAGAGATGAGGGTAGTGACGCCGGCGGAAAGACGCGCAGAGGATATACCACCGAGCACGCCGATTATGGAAGACCAGACGCAGACAGGGTTATCGCCAACTTCCCCCCTTGCCAGAGAAAGGAGCCCGCCACAGCACATTGGTTTTCTGGACCCCATACACGAGCGCATGTCCCACGATAGGCCCACGTCAGCAACGACAGGACACTCGATCTACAACGTGCACAGCCAGCAAAGCATATCGAACCGTCGCCGCTCACTGGCGGAAGAGTCTAGACTAGACGACAGCTTCAATGTGCAGACTTTCGTCAAGGAGCAAAAGCGCAGCATTGGACGGAACGGGCAGTTCTTCAACCTGTCGTCAGACCAGCGAGAGTATCTAGGTGGTGTCGAGTACCGCGCGCTCAAGTTCCTCTCCATGTTTGTTCCTGCCTACTTCATACTCTGGCAGTTCTTCGGCGGGATCGCACTAGGGGCGTACATGTCTGTCTACGAAAGGAAAGCTTGCGCTGTCAATGCGCAAAATCCTTGGTGGACTGGCATCTTCCTCGCCATCTCTGCGTACAATAATGCTGGCTTTACGCTATTGGACGCAGGCTTCATACCCTTCCAGTCCTCTTACTACGTTCTTGTCGTCGTAACGATACTGTCGCTAGCTGGACCTGCCTTCTTCCCTGTCATCGTGCGTTTCCTCATCTGGAGTATGTCCACACTTCTCAATCTCTTTTCTAAAGACAAGGAGTATGGTGTATGGAAAGAGGGCTTTGATTTCATCCTCAAATTCCCGCGGCGCGTATACACCAGCATGTTTCCTTCGCGTGACACGTGGCTGTTCGTCGCAACCTTTACCTCGTTTGTAGTGGTAGACTGGATCCTGATTCTCGTTCTCAGCATTGGGAACCCGACGATGGAAGTCATACCCCTTGGTCGCCGCATCTTCATCTCCCTCTTTGAAGGATTCTCGATCCCAACTGGAGGTTACGCTATCGTCTCGCCCTCGGGGATGTACTTCGACGTCCAGGTTCTATGGCTAGTTGTCTTCTACACCGCAGCGTACCCACACATCATTACCATGCGCAAGACTAATGTGTATGAGGAGAGATCCCTGGGTATCTATGAGGGCGATGAAGCCGAGCCAGAACAACTCCACTCGGCTTCTAGCTCACTCTTCGACGTCGACGCCGCGATGTCGTCTCTACCCACAGCTGCTTCAGAGCCAGAGAAAACGCGTCTCGCGCCCATAAAATCCCTCGGTCAGGTCGGCCGCCGCGGCACTGCCTTCGTAGGCCGCCAACTCCAGCATCGTATGACGGCCTTCCAGGGAGTCGGTGTGGCGCCCGTACCGTCCGCAACGCCTGCCCCATTGAAACGATCAAAAATCATCGACTTTGACCGCGCAACGTCCTTCCACTCTCTCTCCTCACACCCACCGACGCGTCCCCCATCTCTCATGAGCCAGCAAGTTCGGGGTCAACTTTCGCACGACGTATGGTGGATAGCCCTCGCGCTTTTCCTCATCACACTTATCGAAACACACCACTCCATTCAAGACCCGCGTACGTACAGCGTGTTCACCATTCTATTTGAAATTGTGAGCGGATACACAACTATTGGCATCAGTATTGGGTTGCCGAACCAATCGTATAGTTTCAGTGGCGGCATGTATACAGGGAGTAAGATTATCATGGTTTTGGTCATGTTGAGAGGGAGGCACAGGGGATTGCCTGTAGCGCTTGATCGCGCGGTCAGGCTACCAGGGAAGAAGTTGGCAGAGATGGAGGAGCAAGACGCGGAGATTAGGAGTATGTTTTCTCAGTGAGGGAAGTGCAGGGAATTGAGCGATTGATTCTTCTTGGGCCTGACCTATGAATAACAAGTTCATTAGCTGCATTCGGTAAATCATCAAGACATGCTGGACACCAACATTGAGACATTAGATATCGTAAAATTTCATCAAACCGACCAACTACCTCGAGCAGCAGCAGCAGCAGCAACATCCACCTCATGAACTTACCTCCACTACACCCTCTACACACCCTCACCCACCAACTCTTCTCGTCACCTTCCTCTACAAGAAAATTCCAGCAACACCAAGCAGACCACCCAACCCCACAACGGCAGCAGCCATGGTCGGCGCAGGCGCAGCGTTGGTCGTCTGCTGTGCATTGCCACCACCAGAACCCGAAGTCGAAGTCGCTGAAGCGGCGTTAGACGGCGTAACAGAAGAACGAGTAGTCCCGGACACGGGAGATATCGGAGCAATGGAGGAAGCGTTCGAAGCGCTCGGAGTGATCGGAGCAATGGAGACTACAGACGTACCGGAAGCAGTAGCCGGGGGCACTGTAGACGCGGCTGAGGGGTTGTAGGAAGTGGTGTTGAAGGAGCAGTCGCGGACAAGGTCGGAAACATCGTTGTCCGATTCTCCGTTCTGCGTGATGCAGGCGGCGCAGAGGGGCACAACGGTGCTTGCGTTTTCGGCCGTGCAGACGCACTGTCGCTCTGCGGTATCACCGTCTAGAAATTTGTGGGTTAGTGGCTCGATCTTTCATTGATGAAAGGGGGGGGGGGGTTGAGTAGATCATGTCTCGGTAGACTTACTGGTGGTGTTATCGCAGGAGCGGGTCAGAGCAATGACAGAAGCGCAGATGGCGCGGCACGCATTGGGAACATGGTCGTCGTCGACATCCTGAGCGAGGCCGATAGCCGAGAGGGTGAAGAAGAGAGCGAGCTTCTGGAAATGCATTGTGGTGGTAGGTGGGTAACAGTTCTCAAGTAAGAGTCGTAAAGTTTGTTTTGGCGTTGTATTGTAGTTGAGCAGGCGAAGACTGTGGTTTGCTTTGCCAGCGATGTTCCTTTATCGTTGGAAACATCAGAGATCTATATACTTCGAAACTGCTCGCATGTCTACTTTCCCTTCTGAGACGTCTAGCTCTCCGCATCCAATCAAACATTCCTGGTCCTCGCACAGGGCTGACTTCACGGCGCGGTGATTACGTCTAACAGCAGGCTCCGCCCTGCGCCGCGTCAACTGTCGGTCCGTCTGGGCTATCGCGGGTGGGCGTTGTCCATGGGGTAGGTGGTTGGCGCCGGCGATCAACGTCTTGTACCACATGTCCAAGCACGAAGTCAGAACGATGACCAAGGCTCAGAGCGAGGGTCGCATGCAGCACTGCCAGCCACGACGCGACAGCCACGGCAGATGTGTCGAACATTACTCCGGTCACTAAAAAAAGAAAGTCTACGCCTGTTTTCTAGAGAATACCGTAATTGCGCAGCATCCGAGCCATTCCGGCATCCGAGCCACCTGCGCATCCCCACTTCGCAAACGTCCCAACTTCAACGCGTTATAACTCCGCTACTATAAATCTTAATTAAAAAACAATCAAAGATATCAAATCGTATTAACTAAAAGATGATTTCTTATACTGCAAAGTTGCAAAAAAACTTAATATTAACTAAACAATATTATTACGGCAGCACTAAAAGAAACAGCTGTGTAAAGGGCTGAAGTCCTAATATCCTTAGTACTCGGCCTAAAACCTCGTTTCTTACAGATTCCGGGTGTGCGGTGAGCACCGGGATTCGATGAGCCTGTGCCTGCACAGCCCTTCTGCTCAGCCCTTCTACTTTTCTAGCCTGCTTAGCCTTTCTTTTATCTTTGCGCTAATTTCTTGCCACGTTAGTAGTTGCTACGTAGCTACTCTTGCTTCTTAACTAGCGCTAAGCACAGGCCTAATAGAGGAGTAAATAAACTTGCTATATAGCTTTTGTAGTTCTTTATTAAATTTATTACTGTTTTCTTTGTATCTTTAGTCAACTTAATGCATTTTTATAATTAAATTCAATCCTTCTGCAGCGCTGCTACGTTAAATTAGAAGCTGCCTAGAGCTATATCTACGCACAGAAGCCGTCTAGAGCTACATCTAAACAAAATTCTAATTAATTAAGTTGCTAATTTTAGTTAAAGCTGTTTAAATCTACTAAAAGATTAACATTGGAAGAAGTACAAGAAATGCTAAGAAATACTTGGTTGTATAAGTCTCTACCTGAAACGTTTCGCAATACAAACTGTTAGATAAACCTACTATATTTTTTTATAGTAGCACTAGAAACTAATTCTTACTATTAGACAATATAAGCACTATTTATTTAGTACTTTATACAACAATAGCAGAAGCATAGATTATAATTAGAAAATTTGCTATCTAAATAGCAAGACTGCACTAAGATAGTGTTAGCAGAGCTAAGATAAAGAACACTCTAGAAAGTCTCTGCAGAGCAAACAAACTAAATAAAATAGCAACTTTAACTACAATTTAAGAAGCCTTTCTTATGTAAGAGGCAATTAACTTGGCCTTAATTGTACTAGAATAAGAATAGCTACTTACCTAGCTACTAACACTACTCGCTGCATTAGAACTAGCTTAGCAGCTAGCACAACTTAAACGTTTTGAACAACCTAATCTAGACGCTTTGAATAAAATAAGAAAGATGTACTAAATCTTTAAAAAGCAGCTTACTACTAAAGTAGAAAACAACTAAAAAGACTTTAACACAGAAAGAAGAACGTACAATTTCACCTTTGGCAGGCTTAAAAGCTCAGCAGCAACTTTAACAATGCCCTACCTTAACTAAATAGAACTGTGAAACGCCTAGGATTTTGAATATTTATTAAACTTCTTTGATTAGATGTTTAGAGACTTGTACAGTTCTAAAAGAGCTTTAAATAAGCTATAGTCAATTTCTAAAGGCAAGAAGAGTATCTGTAATTATATTATAAGATTAAGAGCAGTTGCTGCTGTCAAACAACAACTTAGAAAAAGACATAAAGATAATGCTCTTTTAAAAAAGCTTTGCTTATAAGCTTTAAGACAAGCTTGTAGGCATTACCTTTTTAGACTTTATCAATCTACAGACAAGTCTATTAAAATTGCAGACTACTTGTACAGGATAAAGTAATATTCTAAAGGCTAAAATAAGCCTAAGGAAGGGGGGATAGCGCAATGGTAAAGCGCCTAGTTACCTCTGTAGGCTCTGCTTGCAATAAAATCCTTCTCCTCTTACAGCCATTATAGCTTTACTAAAAGTTCTTGTTCTTCTGGAAGAATTTTACGAAAACCCCGCAATTTTAACGCTAGCTGCTGCAGTGATACTAAGCTACATCTGCTAAGACAAAAAACGCTGTGAAAACGCCCCTATTACATGCTACGTTTAAGATCTTATAGCTTTTTTCCTCTATCTAGAGTTTTTTTTTTAGCTTTAGGAACACGAAGATTCTAAAGAGAAGGGATTAGTAAGAGGAGGATAGGTAGAGTAAGTATCTCTATACAAATACCTTGGGATAAGAAAGCTCGCTGTTTTACCTCTCTCTACTACCACGTCTGCTCTTCAGCACAGGCGCCTACTAGAGCAGTAGCAAGATACTAAGCCACTAGCTATCTAGTAGGAGCATGCCACAAACGCCACCAACAATGTACAGCACTATAGAAACAACTCTAGCTTCGGCCTTTTAAGACAACCTTTTAATGTAACTATACATTTTGTAGACATCCTTCTAGTAAAAAAAGATTTATTGCTAACAACAAGTATCCAGGCTCACGCCTTTTTATTTAGCATTGCCGGCACGCTATTAGTGTATTGTATGTTTAGACAGAAACAAAGAAAAGCAAAACAAAGACGCAAATTGTCTTTTAACTTAACACGCTTTATTCTGCTAATTTTTATTACTTTACTGCTAGGCGCTCCTAAATATAGTAAAGTAGCAACACTATTATTGCCTTGCTTACTAACCTATAGACGTAACGATAGAAAGCTTATTCTTTCTTTCTTGCCTTTTTCTTCTTTATTGCTAATTTAACGTCTTGCAATAGCTGTTTAAGGTAGGTTCTAGTCTCTATACTTAGCCTTTATATAATAAACAGGAAGAGGAAGATGCTAAAGCAATAAATTATCAGTACTGCGCTAGTATTAGCAAATACTTTAGAGATTATGTATTTCTTGCACAACTATATAGATTAAGACTTAACAATTTTTTTATATATAAAGATATCGCAGATTAAGAACTTGTTTAAATATTTTATAAACTTAGAAGTTTAGCTATGTAGTTAAGTTTTAAAATACTAAATAAACTTAGTTGTCTGTATAAGCAGTTTAAGTTAGACTAAATTAAATGCTAAGTAGACAGTAGCAAAGTATGCTTTTTTTTAAGAAAAGAGCTTAGAATAAGGAAATATTGCTGTAGAGGTTATATGCTATTGCAGTGTATTGTATACAAATTGTTTGTATGCAGTGCTGTTTAAAAGATAAAAAGCAGTAAGTAAGAAGTAGCAGCTTTATAAAGTATTGCAGGCTCTTACTGCGGTATATACGTGTTCTTTCCTTCCTTAATTGCATTATGTTGCAATCTTATTGCAATCCTACTGTAATCCTATTGCTAGCTATAGGCTGGCAATCGCCGTTAGACATGTTTAACTAGTTTCGTTTTTTAGTACCTTAGCAAATTTTTTAACCTTAATTATCGCTTAGTGGTCTGAGCTTTTCTACTAGAACTTATCTACCTACCGTTTGAATCTCGTTAACTACACACAATCTTTTTTTTTGACTTTTGCAATTAATAAGTAGAGGGTAGCTGCTTTTCACTTTTTTAGAACCCCATTTTGACTACAACAACAACCACCACCTTTGACATCTTAAAAAATAAAAACAACTCATGTATATAACAAAAAACATAAACACTGAACGGCCTAACAGCCACCGTCCTACATAGCCTTAGGCTGATACAGGACGTAAATAGATTACCTACCTACCTACCTAAGCCTAAGGAACAATACTATAAGAACAGAGACTAGGAGAAGCCTAAGAATTACAGACTAAGACACGCTTCTCCTTCTCTTACAGGAGATTAAATGGAGGGAAATAAGTTTACTAATAAATTAGCTAGGCCACGCAGATTAAGTAATCTAGAACAAAACAAGCTAATAAAGAAAGGACGTTGTTTCACCTGTAAGCAAAAGAGACACTTAGCTGCAGATTATAGAGAAGAAAAGAGGACTCTAAAAAAACACTACTGTATTAAAATCTTTAAAGGCAAAAGCAAAAGAATCAAGCAAAGAAAGCTTAAGCAAAGATAATACTTTAGAAGACTAGAATTCTTAATTAGAAAAAGAGTAGCTCTTGCTTAAAGTTACTAGCAAAAGCTACATATAAGTTAGAAAAACTTAGCAAAGAAAAAGGCTAGTTTAAAAAAATATAAATAGCAATAGAATTACTGTAAAAACGTTAATTAGTTGCTACACCTTTGCTTTAACTCTTATTAATACAGGAGATCTTATATAATCTCTTATTAGCCCTTAACTTATTAGGAACGCTAGCTTACAGTACATCTCTATTTCTCTGCACAAATTAGAAAGAGTTACAGCAAAACTTAAAACAATTAACAAAGTTGCTAGGTTAGAGATTAACATTAAAGAATACAAGGATACTATCTAGGGCTATGTTGCCCTTATACACTCTAGATACAATTTAATACTTAGACGGCCTTAAATAAATAGAAAAAAGATTACTATCGCTCCTTTTCAAAAGTCAATCTGAATCTACTCTTCTAGACAAAAGATTAGACTGCTAAGCACTAAAAGTTGCCCTGTTTTAAAGAACAAAAAGTTAAAGCAAATAAACGCAACAGCCTATTACTCCTATATTAGACCAGCGAAAAAGGATAAGTTAATTTAGACCTTTGCAGCTTCTCTTAAGGATATTAAGAAGTCCTTAGCTCCTAAAAAGAAAGTAAATGTCTTGTCATTACTTCTTAAGGCGTACTAATACATGGCTTAGATTTTTTAGGTTAAGAACTTGTCGGAGTGTAAGAGGTGGCTTCAGGCAATAGTACTTGCTTTATACTACAGAAGATAGTGAGAGATAGCTTAGAACAATAACGTGTAGATATTTTAAGCAATAATACCTGCAAGAATCTTCTGCAGGTAAAGACAGCTTATAAACAGAATTATAAGTATACACGCTAGCAATAAGCAAGACTTGGCAGATCTAGTTAATATACAACTATCTATAACAAAGCCTCTCTCTCTAGGCTAGCGTCCTAACAGCCTCTAGTTAAAACTCTATGCTGTTATTGTAGGGTAGAATAGTAGGGAGCGCGTTCTACACGCCGCTTAAGTACGCCTTAAACGCGCGTTACTTGTGCATTTAACGTATTGCAAGCAGTAGTATATTTAAAGTTTAAATTCTTATAGTATTGTTGTAGTAACTTTTGAAATTATTGTCTGTTTGTTGAATACTTTCACAGTAAGATTTTAAGTACCCTATTACTATAAATAGTTTATGCAAAGTAATGTTTGCTGTAGTAATAAGAGATTTTTAGTATATCTTTCTTTTAGTCTCTATCTTGCTTAATACTACTAAAGCGCACCTAACACGCACCTAACAAGCATCTTAACATTAAGCTCTAATGTTTACAACAATTTACTAACCTAATTTTAAGTATATTAAGAAGTTGCACTTCTAAGGTGCTTAGCTGTACACGTTTAGCGCGCTAGAAAAGGCTGCTAATTTTATTGCTTTATACACAACTTGCCTGCGCTACGCATAAAATATTACTAAGTTAAAAATTTTTTATAAAAAGACTGAGTATTATTGCTGCAACTACTGTGCTAAGAGCAACTATAGTAGCTGCAACAAGGTAAGTTTTCTGGCTTATTAACTGTGCCTTAGCTAATCTGAACAGGTGCCTGCGGCGCTGAATAAGCAATTAAATTACTTATACTAACTCTGCAGCTAATATAATGTAGCAGTTACTAATACTGCTGTTTTTTAGACTAATGCTGCAGTTATTACTGTAAGCATTAAGCTTACGCGTTGCTAGCGCTAATTAAACCTTAAGCTTGCTAACTGCCGTCGTGTTGGAGCCTATATAAATACTTCTTCAAAAGTTCTTACTTAGCTGCTTATAACTTTGCCTTACTTTTTAAGCTTAATTTTAGTAGAGCAGTATTGCATAGCAACTGCTTTTAAGCAGCTTATTAGCTATGTAGCTAGAATAGCTAGTCCTGCTGTTAATAATAACAAGGATAATAAGAGTTTAGAGAACAAGAGTGTAGCACTTATTAGGCCTACCTAGAGCGCAGGTGGCGCTTTTAGTAACAGTGCAGGAAATTTAAGTAATAGCAAGATAAAAAGTGGTAAAGTAATCAGTAATAATAAGTAGTAGTTAGTAACTTTATACTTATAATTTATTCTTTTCAAATACTAGGTCTTGCGCCCCTTTTGCGCTATAATAATATTTAATATCTTTTTTTATGTACTTATAATGTAATAAGCTTTGCTTGTGTTTAAACTCTTTAATTAGTTTTTTTATATTCTTAAACTATAATACTAAGGTCTAGGTATCTTATAACTTATTGTAGCCCCTCTATTGTAGCTAATATTCTAGCTAGCTATTCTTAATCTACTTTCTTAATATTTTTTTAGCTTCCTAAATTTCTTTGCCTTTAAGGCTAATCTCTAGCGCTTAAGTATTTTTTTTAGCTATTACGCGACTTCTATTGCTTTAGTAAAGACATACAAAAGACATTGTAAATACAATAATATAGTAGTAATTACAGTTGGTAAGCCTGCGCTATAACTGCTTTTTGCACTTAAAATAGTTCTATAAACTTGCTAGAAAGCTTCTTACTAAGTTAGTAAGCTAGGTGAGTGTTCTTTGTACTAAGGCGCACTAAGTGTTTTTAGCAGAAAATCTTTAGTTTGTATTTTTTATTATACTAGCAGCGTTAATATTCTTGTGCTGCTAGTAAGTGCTTTTTTGCTGTTGCACGCGCGCTGTGCATGCGCTGCACTCTATTTACAGCGTCTAGCACCTCCTTTTCTAGCCTACTGTTCTTAGAAAGCAAGGTAAGCAGTAGATGCTTGCTGTATACTGTGTAACAAGGTGTTGTTTTTATTAACTTATAAATAAAGTTATTGTATGCAAATTCAGCTGTTAGTAAAAGTAAGACTTAATTATCTTGTTGTTCCAATGTACAATTTTTGAGATGTTGTTTTATTATTTAATTTTAGCATTTAGTTAGCCTGTTTATTTTTTAATAGAAAGATGTGCTTAACCTGCGCTTTACTTATAGTAAGTAGCATATTTCTGTTTAAAATGCTGTTGGAGTATTGACATGCGCAACATGCGGGTCACCCTGTTGAGCAGGTGATCCTGGTAAGCTAAACACGTGACGATCGCGCTAGCGCCTATATATACAGGCTAGATCGTCTTATTCCTCTTAAGTAGTTATTGACCACTTTGTTGTGGCACTTAGTTGTTCAATACACTCATTCCACTCCTCCTAATTAAGCAATTGCTCCTTTTCAGCTCCCACAGTTATAAGCCCGGCCGCTTAATTATAGTTTTAATTCCCACTGCGCAATCAGCAAGCTGTAAGGTTAACTATTTAATTAGCATCTTACTCTCCTCTATTCTCCTACAGCACTAGCCAGCAGATCACTGCTACTGCTGTACCTCTCTCACTCATTAATCATACAATTAACCTCTTCCAACCTATCCTACAACCTACAGACTACTGTTATTGTTAACACAGCTATCTACCTACCGACTAACTAATTAATTCGTCGTCACCTCAACGATAACCCACGTCGTGATCCTACACGAAGCATCTCATCTCAATATAAACCTCACTAATACACCGCTTGTCGCCTTAGGAGTGATCCTTAAGGCTCGATTAGACTAGCTAACCTAATTTGCTCTATTAAGGCTACACTGCTTAGAGAAAGGCATCTATGATTAGGTTAATCCTAATCTCCCGGACGTACTCTTAATAGATTACTAGGAGCCACAGTATCTAGAACTGCCTAAGGATATTAAGCAGCTAGTTGCTCTATCACCTAGCGCTAGCGCTTAAATACAAGAGGACTATAAGATTACTTAACGCAAATACGAGGCTTAATTACTTAATACTAAGTATTAGAAGGATAATTACAACAAGCTAGTTAATAGGTATAAAGTATAAGCTACTTAATAGACAAGAAAAGTCGCTAAGATTACTAATGTTAAGGACTAGATTAGCAAGACTATTTATCTAGACCTGCTTTTAAACGCCTTAATAAGCATAATTACTTAAAACTTTACTAGCCTTTAAGCCTTAGTAAAGATCCTAAAACAGGATCTTGCACCTACAGATTAGAATACTTAGTATTTAATTAGGGCGTAGTATAGATTATACTTTAATAAAGCTTGCTAGGGACAAATAGGCCCTAAGTAATAGTTTACTAAGTAGCAGTGTAAAGGGCTGAAGCCTTGATGTTCTCTAGTACTCGGCCTGTGGCCTTCGTTGGCTTTTCTTACCTCAGCATTAGCACCTCAGCACTAGCTGCTGACTATCAGCCGCACTAGTTACGCTAACTGTCAGCTAACCCGGCGACCTCTAATAACCTTAGTTAGTCCTAACTATCTAGATTAGATATAAAAACCTACGTAGTCTCTCTATAGTTCTGTATCTAATTTATTCACCTTCTACTGTTACCTTGCATCTTTAGTCAACCTAACGCACCCTTACAATTAAATTAGATCCTTCTTTAGCTACTCGCGTAGCTACGTCGTACTTAGGAGCCCTCTAGAGCTATATCTAGATAAGAAGCTAGCTAGAGCTATATCTACGCGCGAGAATCTAATTAATTAGAGCGCTAGTTAATTAGTTGACTGTTTAAATCTACTAAAGGATTAACAGAAGAAGCACTAGATTAAAAGTGCTAAGGGATACTTAGTTGTATAAGTCTCTTAGGCGTTTAAATTCGTTAGATAAGCCTACTAAGCGTAGTAGCCCTAGAAAATAGACAAAGGATAAGCCTACTAAGCGTAGTAGCCCCTACACAAAAGGATAAGCCTACTAAGAGTAGTAGCCCCTACACGAAGGATAAGCCTACTAAGCATAGTAGCACCTGTAACAATTCCTGTCAATAATATAGAGTACTAGCGAGTACCTACAAATACAATAGCAGAACCCTTAATAGCTTTTTTAGTTGTAAGGATAGCAGAATTACACTAAAATAGTGTAAGCAAACCTAAAGTAGAGACTACTTTAGAGGGACTTTGTAGAGCAGGGGGCCTAGATAAGATAGCTACCTCTACAAAAGTACAGGAAGCTTTCTAAGCTTAGGAAGCTATAGGCACAACATTGCAACAACAAAGGGAGCCTAAAGTAGAATAATAACCTCTACCTTAGTTACCTACCTTATTAGCTGCCTTAGGAAATTAACAAACGCCTAGGCGTTTTAAACAACTAGATCTTAATACTTTTAATAGAAATAGAAAGATGTACTAAATCTTTCAACAACAGCTTACCGCTAAGGTAGAGAACAATAAGGAAGATTTTAACACGGATAAAAGGACTTGTAACTACGCCTTTAGTTAATTAAAAGGCTTAGCTGCAACCCTTACTCTGCCTTTTCTTAACTAAATAAGGATTTCTAATTTATAGAACTTTAATAAGCTATTAAACTTCTTTAATTAAATGTTTAGAGATCCCTATAGTGTAGAGAGAGCTAAGAACAAGCTCTAGTTTATAAGCTAAGGCAAGAAAAGCATACGTAAATACATTATAAAATTCTAGAAACAACTACTATTATCTAATAGCAGTTTAGACGAGGATACAAGGATAATGCTTTTTTAAAAAAGCCTTATTTAGAAACTTTAAGACAAACTTGTAGGTATTACTTACAAGGATTTAGATAGCCTGCAAAACAAAGCGATAGAGATTGCTAATTACTTCTATAGAATAGAGGAGTACTCTAAAGATAGAGACAACAAGCCTAAGGAGTATAAATCTAGGAGAACTTCTCCTCCTCCTTCTCCTTTAAAAGGAGACTAGATAGAAGGGATAGAATACATAGGAAGAACTGCTAAACCTTAATAGTTTAGTAACTAGGAGTTAGAATAGTTATACAGAGAAAGACGCTGTTTTAACTGCAAATAAAAAGGCTATCTGTCTACATATTATATAGAGAATAAGAGATCTTCTAAAAAAGAGAAAAAGACTTTAGTTAAGTCTTCTAACTCTAAGAAAGATAATAAGCTTAGCAAGGGAAGCTTAAATAAGGACTTAGATTTAGAAAAAGAGTAGCTCCTGTTTAAAGTTACTAGCAGGAGCCTCTAATAAGTTAAAATAACTTAGTTAAGAAGTAGACAAACTTTAAAAAGAATATAAGTAGCAATAAAATTACTTTAGAGGCGCTAGTAAATTGTTACACTTTCGCCTCTACTTTAATTAATACAGAAAACCTTGTATACTCGCTTATTAGCCCTTAACCTATTAAGAACGCTAACTTATAGTGCATTTCTATTTCTCCTAGGAGATTAGAAGGAGTTATAGATAAACCTAGAACTATTAACAAAGTTACTAGGTTAGACATTAATATTAAAGGCTATAAGGATACTATTTAGGGTTATATAGCCCCTACACACCCTAGTTATAATTTAATACTTAGACGGCCCTAGATAAATAGAAGAGAGGTTACTATTACTCCTTCTAGAAAAACAATTTACATCTATTCTTCTAGCTAAAGGATTAGTTACTTAGCACTAAGGATCGCCCTAATAAAGGAGACTAGAGATTAAAATAAATAAGCGCAACAGCCTATCACTCCTATATTAGGCAGGCGAAAAAGGATAAGTTTATTTAAACTTTTGCTGCTTCTTTTAAGGATATTAAAAAAGCCCTAGCTCCTAAGAAGAAAGTAGAGGTCCTACCTTTACTCCTTAAAGCTTATTAACACCTAGCTTAGATTTTTAATCTAAAAACTGCTTCTGTACTACCTCCTTTACGCAGATCTAAAGTAGATTACCGTATTAAACTAGAGAAAGACGATAAAGGCAAAGAAAAAGAGGCTCCCTAGGGACCTCTATACAGTATAAGCCGCCTAGAACTCCTAGTATTACGAAAGGAGCTTATTTCTCTACTTAATAAAGGATAGATTAGAGCTAGTAGCTCTCCTACCTCCTCCTTTGTCCTTTTTGCTAAGAAACCTAGAGGAGAATTACGTTTCTGCATTAATTACTAAGCCCTAAACACTATTACAAAGAAAGATTATTATCTTTCACCTTTAATTTAAGAAACCCTTAACAATATTACAAAAGCTAAATAGTTTATAAAGATTAATGTTTCTGCAGCTTTCTACAAGATTAGGATTAATATAGAAGATAAGTAGAAAATAGCTTTTTGTACTAGATTTAGGTTATATAAGTGGCTAGTTACTCTATTTAGTATAGCAAACGCTCCTAGTACCTTTTAACGCTATATTAATTAGACCCTCTGCAAGTATATTAACGATTTTTGCTTAGCCTACCTAGACAATGTATTAACTTACACTAATAGCACGCTTAAAGAACACTAACATAATACAAATAAGGGTTTAGAAGCTATAGGCAAGGCTAGATTACCTTTAAATATCTAGAAATGCGAATTCAACGTATAGAGTACAAAATACCTTAGATTTATTATTAAGGCTAGAAAAGGACTTTAAATAGACCCTAAGAAAGTAAAAGCAATTAGAGATTAGCAGGCGCCTATAAACGTTAAAGAAGTACGCAGTTTTCTTAGTTTTGTAAACTTCTATTAATAATTTATCAAGAACTACTTAGAGATAGTAGCTCCTCTTTTAAGGCTTACTAGTAACATCTCCTTTTAATAGGGAAAAACTAAGCAAAAAGCTTTTAATAAGCTTAAGGAGTTATTTATTACTAAGCTAGTACTAGCTTAATAGGATCCTAACAGAGAAATAATCCTAGAAATAGACTCTTCTAGATATGTAGTAGCAGGAGTCCTCTTATAATACAACAATAAAGGAAGCTTACGCCTAGTAGCTTATTATTTAAAAAAGATAACTAGCACGCAAAGCAATTACGAGATATATAATAAAGAATTACTAGCAGTTATCTTCTGCTTATCTAAGTAGGATACTATGCTACAATCTTTAAAGAAGTTTATAGTTATTATAGACTATAAAAACCTTAAATATTTTAGCAGGCCTAGACAGCTTAGCAAGAGACAAATAAGATAGGCTTAATTTCTAGGAAAGTTTCCTAACATAGAAATATCTTACAGGCCTAGAGTTAATAACTCTAGAGCTAATGCCTTATCTAGGAGACAACAAGATATGCTAGTAAACAACTAGAATACTAGGATTTTTAGGAGGTTTCTACAAGTATTTAAACCTACAACTGCAGCTACTAACAAAGAACTAGAAAAAGAAGAGGTGCTTAGAACCTTTAGCTGCAACAGCTATCTAGCAGCAGTACTAGAATTACCTTAGAAGCAATTAGATCTAGAAGATCTATAGGATAAAGCTAAAAAAGAGGACAAAACCTACTAAATAGCCTAGAAAGCTGTAATGGATAGTAAACAACGATTTCCTACAGCTTTAGATCTTAAACTTTCTATTTCTAAATGCTAACTAGATAATTCTAGAAACCTCTTATACTAAAATTGAAAATAGGTACCTAATAATAAACCTCTAAGAACTAGAATTATCTACAAAATCCATAGTTCTAGAGCTTTAAGCTATCTAAGAAGGAATATTACCTATTAAGCTATTATAAGAGAATACTTTTAGCCCTCTATTAGCAAAAGTATTAAAAGGTATATAAGGAACTACTTAGTGTGTAGAAGAATAAAACCCTAAAGAGACGGCCTATAAGGCTTACTAAAACCCTTACCTATACTAAAGCAAATATAGAAAGAAATTTCTATAGATTTTATTACAGAGTTACTAGAAAGCAAAAGCTGTACAAACCTTATAGTAATTATAGATAGGCTTAGCAAGGACGTTGTCCTAATAGGCCTTAAGAATATTACTACAGAAAGTGTTACTAAAACTTTTATTAACTCTGTTGTAGCTTACTATTAGTTACTAAACTATATTACTTTAGACAGAGGTATACAGTTTGTTAACTATTTTTAGATTAAGCTTTGCAAGTTATTAGAAATTAAGCAACGCTTATCTTCTAGATACTATCCTAAAACTAACAGTTCTACAAAGAGAATAAACTTTACAGTACAAGCTTATTTATAAGCCTTCTATAATTAGGATTAAACAAATTAGAAAAGCAACCTAGGGATAGCTAAAATTACAGTTATAGCAAGGCAAGCTTAGTCTACTAAAATATCTCCTTTCTTCTTACAACACGGCTATAAGGTAGATCCCCTATAAATTGCACCTAAGCACGGTCCTTAACAACAACTTCTAAGGAGAATATAAGAGGATTATTAAAAGGCAGAAAATATTATTAATAAGCTACAACAAAGTATTAAGCTTACATAAGCTACAATAGGAGAAAGCTAACAAGAACAAGAAAGGTAGGCAAATAAGAGAAGACACTAATTACTTTAGCTTAAAATAGGCAATAAGGTATAGTTAAAACTAGGCGACTACTACAAAACAAAAAGGCCTAGCAGAAAACTTAACTAGAAGAATCTTAAGTATACAGTACTTAAGGTTATTAGACTAAACGCAATTAAATTAAATACTCCTAGCTAGATTTACCTAGTATTTAATGTTGATAACCTTAGACTAGCGTCCTCAGACCCTCTACCGAGCCAGCCAATAGACGACAATAAACCTCTACTAATTAAGACAGAGGATAGAGAAGAATACCTAGTAGAGACCCTATTAGAGGAAAGAGGAAAAGGAAGAAAAAAGCAGTACTTAGTTAAATAGTTAGGATATCTAGATTTAACTTAGGAACTAGCTGTTAATCTAAAAGATACAGAAGCCCTAGAAGAGTAGAACTCTAGGTAACAAGATTACTACCCCTACTATTTTTTTTTTTAGGAGGAGGGTATTGTAAAGGGCTAAAGCCTTAATGTTCTCTAGTACTCGGCCTGTAGCCTTCGTTGGCTTTTCTTACCTCAGCATTAGCACCTCAGCACTAGCTGCTAACCATCGGCCGCACTAGTTACGCTAACTGTTAGCTGACCCGGCGACCTCCAATAACCTTAGTTAGTCCTAACCTTAGTTAGTCCTAACTATCCGGATTAGATATAAAAACCCACGTAGTCTCTCTATAGTTCTGTATCTAATTTATTCACCTTCTACTGTTACCTTGCATCTTTGGTCAACCCAACGCACCCTTACAAGCAGCTACTGTATTAATAAGCAACAATCTACTTGCTTCCTAAGGTTGTTAAGCTATTAGCAATTACTAATTTTTTAGACGCCTTAGGCACTAAGATTGCACTAGACTAGTTACGCAAGAAGCAAAATAAGCTAGCACAAGCAATAGCGTTTAGAAAAGCTTATTTAACTCTTAATAATCTAAGAAAGATCTTTAGTGTTTTATTATAGGATTAGTTAATTATTTCTTTAAAAGGAAAAGGACACGTAGTATTCTAAACAAGATTTAAATTAGGAGTAGCTTAACAATCTACAAGCACTAACAAGTTAAATAAAGGTAGTAAGTAATTATACCTTTACCCCTGCAAGGCTAGTAAAGAGCCTATAAGTAAGCACTTCTAGACACTACGCAACTGCTATTAACTTTAAACTACAGTTACTAGATTAAGCCCTCCTAGCAGTATACTAATTAAACTGTTAGACAATAACAAAAAGAAAATCTTTAAGCAATAGAAAAGTAACAAATAAGTAACCTTACGCACCTAGATTAAGAAGGAAGGCTAGAAGGCTAGCTCTAGCAGATTAGCTACTAATAAGTTAAGTAGATCCTACCCTAGCTTATTAGTTTTAGCATTAATTAACCTAAAGGACCTTATTAAGGAAATTAGACTAAATAGATTTAGCGTAGCCTTTACCCCTTACACCCTATCCCTCTACATAATTATAGATAGTAGGTTAGCAGTCTACCTAGTTAATACTATAGATAGTAGGTTAGCAGTCTACCTAGTTAATACTATAGATAGTAGGTTAGCAGTCTACCTAGTTAATACTATAGATAGTAGGTTAGCAGTCTACCTAGTTAATACTATAGATTATATAGTACTAGGCACCTTTAGCGAATACGCTAAGGACAAGACTATTAAGGCAGGTACTTAAATTATACTAGTCGCTAGTATAGGAAATAGGCTGCTTAAGAACGTCCTACACAGTAAGGCAGGCCCTAAGACAGCTAATTTTCTGCTTACTAATATTAAGGTTGTACTAGGTTTCCATATTAATATTATATTAGAAGCACGGCTTAAGTAGGTAAGTATTTAGTATTTAGGATATAATTATACCTTGCAAATTAGAACAATTAAAAAGAATATTATTTTAATTAACCTTAAGTGTTACTTTAATCTCTCATTTATTAAATACAAGCAACTTACTTATTAACCTACTTAACTACTACTTGTAGATACTGTAGCGCGATTAAGGAAACCTTAGGTGCGTACTAGCAATAAGGACCTATAGCATTAATACTTAAGACACCTAGGACAATAAGCTATTAAAGCCTTAGTCTGCTTAGCGCAGAATATTAAGATTACTAGCAAGAAGCTATTAGAATATTAATACTACGTAATAGCTTATGCCTTATAAGTAATTTTATAGTAACTAAGGAAGAGATTACTACAACCTTTTTATAAGATCTTATAAGATCTGTTTAATTTTCTAACTAGTTAGCTACTTAAGGAATAGGCACTAATTATTAAAGAAGACTACTTAGGCAAGCTGTACAATTATAATATCTAGTTAAAGATACTAAACAATATTATGCCTGTAATTAAAGGCTTTACTACAAGGATTAAGAGAAAATATTAGTAGAAGATTATAGAGATTTATTAGGATAATAATACTGCTACACTGCCTTAGAGAGGGCAATTAAGATATAGAAAATAGGCTATAGAGAAAGAGATTATAATTAAGACGCCACTGCTATATACTTATAAGCCTAATAGCTTAGCAGAAAGAGCTAGTTAAGAGCTAATTATAAAGGCTATTAAGATGCGTATAAGCGCTAATCTACTAGCTAAGCTTTAGCTAGTAATTATAGATGTAGCAGCTTACCTACATAGAATAAGCTCTACTAAGATCTATAGCTACTAATCCCCTAACTAGGTGCTTAAAGAATAGTTTAGGAAATATTTCTGATATTATTAACTACTTAAAATTAGACACTAGACTGCTAATCTACGCCTAGACTAGAGTAGAATCTATGCTTATAGCTGCTCAGCTTATCCTTCAAACAAGGAGAAGGCAGCTAGGCGTAATTATTAAAGATTTAAAGTTAATCCTTGCGGCTATATTAGTTATTTAGTTAGTTATTAAGCCTCTAATATATACTATATATAAGTACTAACACTTAATTAAGTAATTACTACTTATAATATAACCTTTAATAAATATTAATTCTACAAAGAAGATTGCAAGAAAGAGCTACTAAAGAATTAAGTAATTAAGATTGTAGACATTCTTTATAAAAGCGAGCTAGTTAATCTAGGAGAGAATTTAGACCTTTTACCTATTTAAGGAAGAGTAAATTAGGATACGCAGCTAACTACTAAAGACCTTAGGAGTAATCTATCTACTATTTTAAGTAGTAAGGAAGGCCTACCTACTAAAGACAAGAGTAGATTAAAAGACGCTAAGTAGATAGAGTATAAGGCTAGTGCACTATTAGGAACTTGCTTAAATTAGTAGCAAAATACTAGTCTTGCTACCCTAGAACTAACTCTTAAACTAGAGACCCTAGGGAGCAACAACGCAATTAATTGCAAGGTTATTAATAGTTAAACAGCAGTACACATACTAAAAAAAGCTAATCTATTAATACTTAGAGGTAGAATGCTTCTTTTAAATAAGCCTAATAACTTATTACTAGTCTAACAGTCTGTGCTTAAAGACTCTAACGCGCTAGCTTATTGTAATAGAATACCTGCTTAGGTAAGCAGGATAGCAGGGCGTAAATTATCTTAAGATTTAAGATTTTAGGCCTTAAATAGTAGACAGGGTAAGTAATTACAAGCTTAACCTCTACTTATAAGACGTAGTGCTAAGATTATAACAACTTAAGATCCTAATAATTAACTAAGAGGTAGAAACATAGGTAGTGTTAATACATTAATTATAGATTATAAGAATTTATTATAAAATAATTTTTGTAATACTTACTTGCTAAGTTTGCAAGTAACCTAGGAAGACTAAGTAAGCTATAAGACTCTTAATTACGTAGTTATAGCAGCTTTGCTTACTAAGTATAAGCTAAGTAGAAATGCTTAATAGTATTGCGACGATCTACTTAAACTACTAAGATTATAAAAGTAGCTGCTTTAGTATCTTATAAGGGCCTTGTTTAAGGATACCTGCAGAAAGGAGATTAATTAGTTAAGTAAGAATAGAACTTAGACTAAAATATTAGGAGAAGAAGCAATTAATCACCTAATACCTAAAAAGTAGGTTTAGACCTACAAGTTTAATTAAGATAGCTTCTTTCTTAAATATAAGGCGCAGATTATTATAAGAGGTAGTCTCTAAAAAAAGGATTTAATTAATTTAACTTACGCTGCTACTTTAGTAGCTAAGTCCTTCTAAGCAGTAATAGCTATTGCTGCTAAGAATAATTTAGAGATTAAGTAATATAATGTTATAGGAGCATTTCTTAATGCGTTAATTATAGTAGATAACCTAGTAATCTATAAAATACTAGATAGCTTTAAGAAGCTAGGGAAGTGCGTACAGCTTAACCGCGTACTATATAAATTATAAGACTCGCCACTGTTATAGTATAAATAGTTCTTAGGATTACTAAGAGAGATTAGACTAATTACTTTACTAGAGGAACCCTGCTTATTCTTTAATTAAGAAAGGAGGATCCTAGTGTTGTTTTAAATAGATAATATCCTATTGCTTTTTACAAAAGATTATAAGCAGAGGGTAATAGATCTTTAGTTAAAGATTATAGACAAGTACAAGATAAAGAAACAAGAATTAGTTAAATAGTTTCTTAGTATCTAGATAATTAGAGATTACAAGAAGCAAATAATTACGCTTATATATAATACGTACATTAATAAGATTACAAAAAAGTTTAAGCTAGAGGATAGAAGCTTTCTAAAGACCCTATTACCGTCTAAAGAGCTACTTAAGAACACTAACAAAGCAACTAAGCAAGAGATTAAGGCCTACTAAGAAAGAGTTAGATTAGTGCTATATATAGCTATTATGCTGTAACTAGATATTACTTACTTAATCTTAAAGCTCTTACACTTCCTTATAAACTCTAGTAATTAGTATATAAAAGCTATTAAACAGGTAATTATATACCTCTATTAGACAAGATAGGACGCGATCTAGTACAAGAACTACAATAGCCTAGACTTAATAATTGCAAGCAACGCTTCCTTTGTAGATAATTAAGAAACTTATTAATTGTCTTATAGTTATATAGCTATCCTATATAGTGGTCTAATATTTTAGAAGGCAGCTTAGCAGACTATAGTTACTACATTAATAACTAAGGCTAAGCTACTCGCCCTTAAGCACACTACTAAGGAGACTATAGCCCTTAAGTGCTTCTTTCATGAGCTGTCTCTTAATCTAGGAGACGTCTAGACAGTTTAGTATAATAATTAACAAACAATTAGGCTTGTAGTTAGGAAAAAGAAGTAAATTAGCACTTAATTAAGGTATATAGATATACAAAACATGTAGCTGCAGTAGGAATTTACTAAAGGATTATTTTAAGTTAAATACCTAGAAACAGCAATTATGCTAGCTAATAGATTAACTAAGTTGCTTACCTAACAACAGTTTAAAAAGTTTACGCAGTTACTTAACCTTTAGCAAGTTAAGCACTTAATTAAAGGAAATAATAATTAACAAGCAAAGGATTTGTATTAAGTAGCAACATCTATATACTAGGCTAAGTCTCCTCTTAATTGTTTACAGTAAGCGGGAGAACGTAAGCTAGATAATTAAACTAGGACTAGGAACCTTATTACTAATTAGCATTAGACTTATTATACTTGCTAGACTTTATTATTACATTACGCTTAGCCTACTTAGCCTTAGCTAGCTTAAGAGCAATTTAAGCTATCTAAGCTTAAACAGCAAGAGTCTTAAGGTAAGCAGCGTTGCGTCTTAATTCTAAACTATTACTTCTATACATAGAGTTGTTAGATAATCGCCTTCTTACTCTAGCGTAATAATTGCTGTTATATAAACGATTTGTATAGCAATTAGGGCGACAAGGAAAAGGATAATTGTATAGAGTAGAGGGGGGCAATATTCTGCGGGCAGCCTGCTCTTAAAGCGGCAACCTTTAAGCAGGTTGCTGCTAAGGCTACTTATATTATTATTAATGTTGTTATTGCCGCTGTTGCTACTAAGGATAATAAGCTAACTGTTGCGGCTGTTAAGCGAACGCAGGAGCAGGAGCAAATATAGGAGCAGGAGCAGGAGTAGGAGGTTGTGCGGCAAAACCGCAATACAACATTTCTTAAGCGTAATAACTATAGACAGGAGGCTTCTGCAAAGAAGGCTTTCTAGTAGACGTAATGCTACTCTTAATCTCTTTGCAGCGAGCAATAATGTTTTTAAGTAGTTAAGCTTTTAAAGCTTAGTACATCTTATTATTATTCTATCCTTAAAAACTAGTTAGTAAGCTAAGCAAGAAGCTTAAAAGATTAGAGACTTACTACTTTATTCTTATACATAGCTATAAATTAATTAGTAAGATTAATATTAACTGTGTAGCAGGTGTAAGACGAGCAGCTGCTATAGCGTAAGCTGCTCTAACTGCTAGTCTAAACGCAATTAAAGCAGTGTTTAGTGTATAAACTATCTAGTATTTTTTTTTCAGTGCTTACAAGGCAGAACGTAAAGGTATAATAGATTAGCAGCAATCTTTAAAAAGCTATTAGGCGCCTTTTTCTAGGTTAAGAGGGGCGTGTTACGCCTAGTAGATAGCTTAATAGGCGTTTGTAGGCTATTATTATTGTCTTGTTGCTAATCGCGGGACGCTGCTTAAATAGTAAGCTACTAAGACTTTAGTATTAGCTTCTAAGGAGCCTTGCCCTTATGCTAGCTTAATTACTTAGTTAGGCTCTTATGTAGATTAAAATTTAAATAAGAACTTAACAGCAGGCTTAATTTAGTAGGTAAGGTAATTAGCTTTTAAGTAGAGCTACTAGATGTCTTGCAGTAAGCAAAAAGATTAATAGGTAGAGGTAACTAACTCTTATTATCTTAGAGATTAGCTGCTTGCTAAATCTTATTGTTAAATAGGCTTTAGCGCGCGTAACGCTTATGCTTAGCACTGTTTTTGTGTTGTTAGCGAAGGCTTTCTAAGCGTTAATCACGTTGTTAATAATAGCTCTTTAAGCTGCGCTTGTTGTTACTTAGGGCAGACTACACTAGAAAGATTAGCAGCTAATTAGTAAGAGAATAGTAAGGCAATCCTGCTTACTATGTTAGTAATAGTAGTCAAGACAGTCCTAAAAAGCTTAGTAATTAATATTAGAGTAAGGTTAAGGACAAAAGTTTTAGAGGGGTAGTAGACGCAATTAATATTATTGTAAAGGCTGCGCACTAACTAATTACGCGATATTTAGGGTCTATCTAATGTTTTAATATTAGGACTGCTAAGATTAATTAAAACATTAACAAGCAGCATTACTACAACAACAGAAGATTAGGTAGGAAAAGCTATAATTATAGAGGGACCTCTTAATTAACGATCTTAATTTAGTACAATTGCCTAGGTGCTTACAGCTTAAATTAATAGTATCTTACTAACCTGGGGGGGGGTGTTAGAGTATTAACATGCGCAACATGCGGGTTACCCTATTGAGCAGGTAATCCTAGTAAGCTGAACACGTGACGATCGCGCTAGCGCCTATATATACAGGCTAGATCGTCTTATTCCTCTTAAGTAGTTATTGACCACTTTGTTGTGGCACTTAGTTGTTCAATACACTCATTCCACTCCTCCTGATCAAGCAATTGCCCCTTTTCAGCTCCCACAAATGCTAATGTAAAGATTGTGCTGTAATTAAATATAATGCCTTTCTAAATTTTATATTTTAAAATAATGTGCTTAAAGTAAGATTCTGCAATCTGCTTTACATTTTACATCTTTAATACTAGTATATAGATCGCTATTTTTAAAAAGCAGTTAATAATTACAAAAACTACATTGAACACGCAACTTAAACTGTTTTTTTGCTAGTAGTAGCTTAGTAATAAAATTAAGGCTTACTTTTTTTAAAATCTTATTAAGAACTAGTAGTAGTAATAACTTACTGTATTTGCTGTGCCTAAGAGCTTTACTTCTTGAGCATACTGCATAGGTTCTTATATAATTCTAAACATTATAGCTTAGCTCTAGCTAGTAATATAGCCTGCTAATAAGCTTATGCGTTCTACATGCGCTAAAATAACCTGCTATACGCATGTTATAATTCTGTAACAAAATCTCCTACTTAAGAGCTTGTTTTAGTAAAACATAAATTCTGCTTTTGTATTTTAAGACTTTTTTATTGTTAACATGCTACACATGCGCGCTGCTGCTGTTTTAAGTGCATATTACTTACTTAAAGTTTATAACCTGCTACTAGGCAAAAGCATCTTTTTGCTGCAGCTAGCACAATTTATTTATTAAAGCTTCTAACTTTACTGTTGCAGGTTTGCTACTAACTAATACTTTAGCTAGTAAGCGTAGTACGCATAGTGTACACTCTATAGCACTAGCAGTTCAAATACTCTCTGTTTTGTAAATGCTAGCTATATGCGTTTTACATGCGCTTTTTTAGCTATACTAAGTTATAAATTCTTTTGTTTTACTATGCTCTACTCTTGCTAAAAGTTTGTTCTGCAAGGTAGACAATAGTTAAGTTAGCAATAAGTTCTCTTGTTTATAATCTGCTTTTTTTAATAGTCTATCTGCAGGGTTTATATTCTTTAAGCAGTACTTAACTTTAAAGTTAAAAGCTTTTAAATACAAAACCTAGCATGCTTAGCGCTAGTTTAGCTTTTATACTGCGCGTATAGAGCGCAGGTTATTGTAATTGGTTAGCACTTAAATAGTGTGCTAAGCGCTTTTTAAGTAGTGTCGCTATTTCTTAAAACTCTGTACAATAGCTAAGAGTTCTAAGTTGTATACTTTATAGTTTAATTTAGCATTTTGCAACTTCTGTAAATTAAATATAATAAGATGCTATTTTCAGTCTTTCAATAGTTAAGACAATATGCCTAAAATAGCAAAAGTGACAGTATTTATCTTAACGCGAATTACACGTGTATTGTTAAAGTAGCGTAAAATAGGCGTATATGTAAAGCGTTGCTTTAGCCTTGTAATAGTAGCAGTTGTGTTTTTGTTTTAACAAAACGCCTGTTTTCTTTTTAAGATACCTGTAAGAGGGGCTGTTTCTGTAGTATAGTTCTTAATAAAACACTAGTAGAAATTTGCAAATCCTAAAAAGGACTGTAGTTTCTTAATATTAGTTAGTGTAGGCTATTGCTTAATAGTAGCAACGCGCGTAAGGTCTGTGTAACTGTTGCTTCTTATAACTATAAATCTTAAAAAATGCACTTTGCTAAAAGCAAATATACATTTCTTAGAACTTACGTATAGCTCTGCTTTCTGCAATAAGTTAAGAATAGCACATACAGCACGCTGGTGCAGCACAATATTGTTATTGTAGGTATAAATAAAGATATGATTTAAGTAAACTATATATGTATAATCTAAGTGCTCTTGTAAAGCCTTGTTGATATAGGCTTAAAAGCTTACTAGGGCATTCGTAAGCCTAAAAAGTATAACAAGATACTTAAAATGTCTCTATTATGCTCTAAAAGCAGTCTTCTACTCGTCCCCTGCCTTTATTTTTAGACAATAGTAGGCGTCTTTTAGATTTCAAGTCGTGTAGTAACATGCGCCTAACAGGCGGTCTAGTGTCTCTCTAATAAAAGAGAGCAGGCAACAATTTTTAATTGTAACAGCATTAAGGCCCCTGTAATCTACAAATAGGCGTAAAGTTCTATCTTTCTTTAGTATAAATAATATAAGAGCGCTAGCAGGGCTAGTGCTGTAGCAAATTTATCTTTTTCTTAGGCCCTCCTTAATGTATTTGCAGAGCACCTAAAGTTTATAAGACAAGAAACTGTAAAAAGGCCTATAAAAAAGCTCCTTGCTTAATTGAATAAAAATTATATAATCTAAACTTCTAAGTTGTAGAAGAGTTTTTGCAGCGTTATTGTTAAAGACATAAGCGTAGTCTGTTACGACCCAAAGTCTAGAGTGGGGCACCGCCACCTTAAGTACTGACAACTGATAGCAAGGACCTAGGGATTAGGTGATAAGAGATCACGTGGCTAGTCCTAGAGTCCTAGAATCCTAGAAGGTCCTAGCCAGACTTTGGGATCCTTAGGACTATAGACATCCTAAAATCCTAAGAAGTCTTAGATAGACTTTAGGATTATTAAGACTATAGCACACTATAGGATCTCTAGAACTCCTTATGTATATAGTAATAGGTAATATGCCCTTATAGCTTATTGTGTTCAACTTAGAGTCTTACTTAGTAATTAATTTAAGAATTAAGACTTAATTCTTAACTTTTGTATTATTACATTAAATTTCTAATTGTGCTAACACACCCTTGTACTATTACATTAATTATCTAATTATGCTAGTATACCCTGTGTCCTTAGTACTTGTTTATTCTCCTAAGAACTAACCTAGATTATCTTTAGATAATTTTTACACTTTAAACACTCTTAAAGATAAGCAATACTGCTATAGACACACCTGTTAATTCCTACACTAAAGGAACTACGAGCTGCGCTAACAAGCCTAAGACATATTATAGCAATTGTAGCAAGCTTAACGCTTAGCTCTTCTAGGTTAATAGATACTTCTATATTAAAGGAGACAGAATTAACAATAATAATAAGGTAGTCTTAGCCTCTACGTATCTTTAAGGAGATGCGGAGAAGTAGGCTAACTTAATTCTTTAACGCTATATAGATAGCTCTATTATAAACGCTAACAACACTGCTCTAGTCAAAGACTAGAATACCTTTAAGGCAAAGATAAAAGAAGTCTTCTTACTTTTTAAGAAATTTGTAGTTGTAAAGTAAAAGATTTAAAGACTACAACAAACTAAGTCTACTACTAACTATATAACTAAATTCTAATAGTATAAGATAGTTATTAAATAGGACAACGACGTTTTAATATAGATATCCTAATAAGGTCTTAAACCTAATATATAATAAGAACTTATAAGAAACAGATCTAACTTTAACACGCTTTATAAACTTATAGCTAAAGCCATTAAAGTAGACAACAAACTTTATAAGCTTATATTAAAGGAATAATTATTTGCGCAAAGGAATTGCACACCTAGAAATACAGACGCTTAACTATGTTAAATATTTTAACGCCTGTACTTTAACTAAGAACGTTAGCAAAACTATATACCTAAGATCTTAAGGCATTACGCTACTAATAGCTACAAACTAATACACCTTAATAATATTAATAAGGAACTAAGAAGAAAGAAGTTTACGTATAACAAAAGTAACAAGAAAGTTACTTATAATAAATATAGTAAAGAAAGTTACATAAAGTAAGATTACTAAAGCTAAGGCAAGGTAACTTAATAACTTAATAACATTTACTATATAGAACATAACAACAATCTAGACAATAAATAGAATGTTATTACACAACTTACTATTACAGTTTAAAGACAGGACTAAGTAAGTATTAACAGTCTAAATAATATTTCTAAATAGTGCTAGACAAAGATATAAAAGTAACTTTAGTAAATTAAACTAAATATAGCAAGATAGCTAAGTTTTAGGAGAACTATTAACTAGCTATACTAATTATATAGGAAGAGCTAGTAGCGTACAACAAGAAGATAGTTCTACTAGCTATACAGAAACTCTTTACCTACACTATAGAAAATAGATACAATATTAGTATATAAGTACTATCACTTACAGAGACTAGATGCTTAATAGATCTAGCAAAGAAGATTAACACTCTACTAAAGTAGCTTAGACAACTTAAAAAGATCTTTAAGGAACTCTACAGAGGAATATTCTTAGACTATAGCTAGTATATTAATTTACTAGAAGAACTGTAGAAGAAAGGGTTTACTTTAGTAGTAACTATTAATAAGGCTATACACAACAACTTAGTATAAAAATAAACTAAAGAAGCTAAAGCTTCTTAGAATAAACTAGCGTACTAACTCTTAGACAAAGAGAAGAAAGAAATTTACAACAAACTCTAGGCAATACGCTAGTAATATAAGGCTTAAGACAACAGCTGCACTAGCAATATATACTATTAAATAGACCTGCGTAACTTAGAATATGTAAAGTACTTATAGACTGCATATCATGTTGAGGCTTCACTTCCAGGTACTCTCGGACGAATTGAAGAAGCAGCACCATCATCGCCTTGCTTTCTGACCCATACATACGACGATAGAACGCCTACTCCTTCTTTCCCGCCTCTTTCTTCTCTATCGCCATTTCAACGTTATGCAACAGCTAGCCTAACTAGTTAATAGTTTCTTTACTTAGCCTATGCACGATTAATAAGAAGAAAAGGATACTAAAGTAGAGCATTTTAAGTACTTTGCTAGAATTAGCAAACACCCTATAGATCTTATATTCCTTCTATAACTAGCTAAGTTAAGGCTTAAAATTTTTCTTGTATATAGAGATATCGCAGATTCTAGAGTTGTTTATAAGAAATATAATTATAAAGTCTTAAAGAGGCTAAGTTTGTAGATGCTTAATAAACTTAGGTGTCTACATAATTAGCTTAAGCTAGACTAGTTTAGGGGCTAGGTGTACAACAGGAAAGCTTCTTGTCTTTAGATAAGAGTTAAGGTTAAGGAGATACTTGTTACAGAGGTTGTACGCTATATTACAGTACAGCGTATTGTATACAAATTGTTTATATACAGTGCTGTTTAAAAGGTAAGAAGTAGTAAGTAAGAAGTAGTAGCTTTATAAAGTATTGTAACCTCCTGCTGCAGTACGTACGTGTTCTTTCCCTCCTCTATTGCATTATATTATAATTCTATTACAATCTTACTGTAATCCTATTGTTAGCTATAGGCTAGCAATCGCCGTTAGACACGTTTTAACTAGTGTTGTTTTTTAGTACCTTGATAAATTTTTTAACCCTAATTATCGCTTAGTAATCGCCGTAAGACACGTTTTAACTAGTGCATATATACATAACAGCTGTATAATCTACTATTTTAATAAATATAAATTAAGATAGTTTCTTAAGAGACTAAAAGGAATGCCTAAATATAAATACTAATAGTATAATTGTCTAAACAACAAATGCGCAGTATATATATAAGATAAGAGACACAGCTTATACTTTTATAAATATAATAATCTAGAAAAGAACTTAAAAATGCACATAACATAGTAGAAGAATAATAAAAATAGAACTTAGAAATAGAATTGCAAATAGCCTTTATAGCATGTATATCTTAATATTAAATGTAACTAACACATTATTGCAAAGAAGTTCTATAGATTTAGCACATAGTCTTTTTTAGATAGATACCTTAAAAACTTAAAACTACTAAAGAAATTAACGCAATAAATCTTCTAAGCCTTTTTAAGCTTATAGTAAAGCTTAATAGACACTAAATATAGGCACTAGTAAATTCTAGCGCGTAAGCTAACTTTGTTTTTACTTAAGCAATGTTAGTAGCAGGCCTATAAGTATTAAAGAAATAAAAACTCTACTTACTACACGTAGCTAACAGTTAGCCTATGCTAGGCGAAACAATAATTACTTACGAGGTCACTAGAGTGACGCTCTGCATCTAGGAACACTAGGAAGAGATAGACCTAGACGTTTTTAGACTAGCTATCTATAACATTATATTAGGACTTTCTTAGTTACAAGAACACAACCTACAGATTAACTAAAAGTTAAAAAAGTTCTTATTTAAGTGCTATAGATTAGATGTAACTATAAGCTAGCCTATACATCTAACGACTAAGATAGTAAATAAAAAGAAGATTAATAATATTACTAAAAGACAGCAAACCTTAACTAAGAATAGCGTTAAGACAAGAAGGTTTAACTTAATAAATACTAGAAGAGCTCCTCTAGATTACAAAGTTAGAGTTTTAGAAAAATACATAACTCTAAAAATTTTAAAAAAGTATAAAGAATTTTAGTACCTCTTTGTAGAAGTAGTAAATAGTAAAGCTTTACTAAAACACTAACTTTAAGATTATAAGATTATTTTAGAGAAAACAAAGACTCTACTCTTTAAACTAATTTATTAACTATTAGAGATAAAACTTAAAATATTAAGAGAAAAGCTAGACAAGGATTTAGTAAAAGGCTATATAAAAATTATTTTTTTACTAGCAAGATTCTCTATGCTCTTTGTACTAAAGAAAAATAAGCTACTAAGGATGTACGTTAACTATTAGAAGTTAAATAATATTGTAGTAAAGAATTAATATCTACTACTAAATATTATAGAACTTAAAAATTAATTATCTTATACTAAAGTCTTTACAGCACTAAACCTCTTAGATAAATACTACTTTATTAAGATTAAAAAAAGTAAAGAATAAAAGATAATATTCTAAATAAAATATAGATACTACTGTAGTGGGCGGGCCTACCAGGCCTTGCATGCAACTACACACGCCGACCACTCAGCCAAAAGGCTGGCACAAGACAATAGAGCGTCTGATTGTCTTGCGTAGTTGATACTTATAGGCCGCCGCCGCGACCTGTAATGTGAGGTGTACCACCGAGGTACAACCGAGGATCCACCCTGGGCCTCAGCCCATCACAACTACAAATACACTGTTATGCTATTTAAGTTAATAAACGCTTTAGGCAATATTTTAAGAACTTATTAACTATATGTTAAGAGTACACTTAGACATCTTTGTTATTATATACTTAAATAATATTTTTATCTACTTTAAGAACTTAAAAGATTATCTTAAACATGTCTACACAGTACTAAGGTACCTAGACTAATTTAACTTATTACTAAAACTTAAGAAATATAAGTTTTATAAAAATAAAGTTACCTTTTTAAGATATAATATAGGGGCACAAGGAGTATAGATAAGTAAAGAAAGGATATAAGTAATTAAGAAATAGCTATAACTAAAGACAGTTAAAAAGATATAATCCTTTTTAGAATTTCTTAAACTTTAACTAATAGTTTATTAAGAATTACTTTAAAATTGCTATTCTATTAACAAAACTTACAAGGAAAAAAGTACTTTTTAAGTAAAATAAAGAAGCAAAAAATGCCTTCTGAATGCTTAGGAATATAAGTATAGAACTATTATGTTTTTGTATATTCTAAGTAGGACAGCTACTACAATTTAAGACAGACGCATTAGACTTTATACTTAGAGAATGCGCTATTTAACTAAACAAAGGCAAATAGCACTAAGTTACTTACTATTCTTGCATGTTTTTAGGACTAGAAAAATAATACAATGTTTATAACAAGGAGCTACTAGCTATTATTAACTATTTAAGACATTAGAAAGTATACGCTAAAAGCTGCTTAGAACTTACAATATTTACAGATTACAAGAACTTAGTTAATTTTACAATTACTAAAAGACTTAACTAACACTAAGTTTAATAGTTAGAGAAACTAGGACAGCATAAGTTTAAAATTGTATACACACTAAAAAAAGACAATAAAAGAGTAAACACTTTTACCTAAAGACACGACATTGTAGGAACTAAAGAAATAACTAACTCTGCAATACTACAGGTTAATAACGACAAATTATTAAAACTAGTATAGACGCTTAATTTACTTATACGCATTACGCACAACGTACTAGAAGATTTGCAGAAAGTAATTATTAGGTAATACTACAATAACTTAGTACATAGTTACATAGGCATTATAAGAATAATAGAACTTATTAAGAGAAATTATAAGTTTCTAAGAATAAAAGACAAGGTTACTACCTTTATTACCTAATATACAGACTGTTAGAGGAATAAGCACAGCATATATGCATCCTACAAAGAAATATAAGCAATAAAACTACTTAACGCACTATAGTTAGATATCTTTATAGACTTTGTTATATGATTACTAGTTTTAAGAGACTCTGTTATACAAGTATCTTATGCCATAGGCTGGCAATCGCCTTTGAACACGTTTCAATTGGTGTCTTTTTTTGGTACCTTCAGCAAATTTTTTGACCCTGATTTCGCTCGGTGGTCTGAGCTTTTCTGCTCCGAGCGCTTAGCGCGTGGACCTCATCCACTCACCGTTCGAATTTCGTCGACTACACACAATCTTTTTTTGACTTTTGCGACTGATTAGTAGAGGGTAGCTGCTTTTCACTTTTTTGGAAAAATCATTTTGACTACAACAACAACCACTACCTTTGATACCTTAAAAAATAAATACAAGTATCTTATAACATAATTCTTGTAGTAGTTAATTAGTTTATAAAATAAGCTAAGTACATTACCTTTAAGAAAGATTTCACAGCAGTACAGCTTGTATATATTATTAATAATTAAGTTATCAAATATCACGGCATACTAAAGTTAATTATTAGTAATAGAGATAAGCTCTTTACTTTAAATTTTTAAATAACACTACTCGCCGCAATTAGAACTAAGAGAAAACTATTAACAGCATACTATCTGTAGATAGATAGATAGATAGAACAAATAAATTGCATAACAAATGCGTATTTTTGGATATATATTAACTAACAATAAAACAATTAGGTATTACTACTACCTATAGCACAGATAGCATACAATAACAAACTCTTAAAGTCTATAGATTAAACCCTATTTTATGTAAACTATAGAAGATACTTAAATCTCTTTACGCATACACTTTTAAGTTTAAAAACAGAAGCAGCTATTGCAATAGCTAATAAGCTAAAGATAGTATATAAGTTACTTAAGAAGACACTTAAGAAAGCCTAACGCTAAAGCCTTTTATATGTTAACTAGAAACAAAAAACAGCACTTTAGCTAAAGAAAGAGGATAAAGTATACTTGTTTACAAAGAATTTTTGCAATAAATAACTTAGCAAAGGACTTAATAATGTTAAAGTTAGACTATTTTTAATTTTAGACTAGAAAAGACTAGTAACGTATATACTTAACCTTTCACCTAATGCAAAGATCTACTTAAGATTCTATATTAATATGTTAGAACTAGTAGACCTAGAGACGCTACTCTAGAAAACCTTCTATTATAAGACAGAAGAAGAAGAAAAAATTGGGATTAAAAAGATCCTCGCACACTAAACGCAAGACAACAGCAAGGAATACCGAGTAAAATAGTTAAGCTACCTAGACAGTAATAATATATAGAAACTAAACATAAACCTAACTAACTACCAATAAATATTGCAAAAATACAACAACTGTACTAGGAATTAAATTAAGGACGTTAGTACACACAATAGCTAAAAAACATAGCTTACTCTAGCGTTACAACTACACTACTATGTCACAACGCTAGAGTAGTAAAAACAAAATAGATAACGTACTGTCGCAACGTGTATATGTATCCTCTAGCCGGAGCGCGATCTATCGATCGGTTGATATTTTGCCTCCGACACGTACCTTATAAACTGCTACTAGCTTCTAGCACAGTATTATTAACACTCTAGAATAGAGACTAATTTACAATAGTAGCACTTAATGCAGCCTTAAGATTTGCTAAAAGAACTACAGAATTTAGTTTTTTACGAGCCTTAAGAGCTTCTAACTCTTTAATAGAACTTATTCCTTTATTAAACAACTCCTGTTCTCTCTAATATAGAAGTTTCTTTTGTTTTTAAAGCTTTGCTAGCTTCTTACGCGCTAGACGCGCACGCAATAAAGCTGCCTTAGTAATATCTTCTTTTACATACAAACGCGATTCTTCTTTATTCTTTATTTTTTCTAGACAACTTATCTCTTTATTAATACAGGAATAGTTAGGTAACAGAACTGCCTCTAGCTTACAAGACTAAACGCTAAAATAAATACAATTTCTACACTTTTTGTGTAGAGAGGACAACTTGCAAGGCAACTATCGCTTTGCGTAGTAAGCACAAGCAACTATTACAAAAACACCTACAGCTTTTATATAATTAGCTTAACAATAATAGAGCTTAGTAGAACATAATAATAGTAGATAGCTTATAAAGATATTAAGCTTAGAGAAGGGAAATAGTGTTACAACCTAAAGTCTAGAGTAGGGCACCACTACCTTAAGTACTAACAACTAATAGCACAGACTTAGAAATTAAGTAATAAGAGATTACGTAGCTAGTCCTAGAGTCCTAGAATCCTAGAAGGTCCTAGCTAGACTTTAGGATCTTTAGGACTATAGACATCCTAGAATCTTAAGAAGTCCTAGACAGACTTTAGGATTATTAAGACTATAGTATACTGTAAGATCTCTAGAACTCCTTATGTATATATTAATAGGCAATATGCCCTTATAGCTTATTGTGTTTAACTTATAGTTTTACTTAGTAATTAATCTAAGGATTAAGACTTAATTCTTAACCCTTGTGTTATTACATTAAATTTCTAATTGTGCTAACACACCTTTATACTATTACATTAATCTTCTAATCGTGCTAGTACACCCTGTGTCCTTAGTACTCGTTCATTCTCCTGAGAACTAACCTCGATCATCTTCGGACGATCTTCACATAGTCTTACAGAGGGGTAACAAAAAAAAGATGTCAAAAAGATTCTAGTTTTTAAAGCTTTATATTTATACTACTAGGAGGACTATACCCAAAAAGGTTAGTGATTTGGAGAGCCAAGATCTTCCTCTTTAGGTTGGGCCACTTAATAAGCTGTTTAGTAAGCATCTTTGCGCCCAACTTCCGCTGTGAAAATAAAGATCAAAAAACTCAAGAATGAATAACAAAATAACTTTTTTTAAAAATGTAAAAATCGCTATGAAGTATACATATTAAATAATACTAGTTAAACTCGTTTGCGTGTAAGTTTGAAGGTAATTGTAAAGAAAACTATTAAGTAGTAATAAAGAGCTTGTTTTTAGGGGTTTTTCTAAATATATAACGAGAAAAGCTTACTAATACTTAGTGCACCAGCCTTCAGCTTCATTAACGTCCAAATAACGCCTTGGTAAAGATAGAATACAATTTTCGATCGCCTTTTGAGGTACTTGATCCCATTTCTCTCTTATAGCAGCCTTAAAGGCTGCTATACTTTTTTTACTCTTCCTATACCTAAAGAAGTAATACGCTTTGTAGCTATAGCGTTTTTTGCAAGGCCTATACGTTTTCTATAGGATTTAGATTATGACTATAGGCAGGATGCTTAAAAAGCGATATCCTATTCCTAGAAAACCAAGATAAAACTTCTAGAGATTTAAGAATCTTAGCGTTATCCTGCTAAAACTTCTAGGCTATATAGAAGTTAGTAAGTCCTTTGATTATATAAAAAAAGATTGCTACTTAATAATTTAGATTTAGAGTAAACAGTCTCTAAGTAGAAAAAAGGTATATATGTAACTTACCTTTTTTTATCGCAGGCTTTACTATAGGAATAAGGATTTTTTAAGATAGTCTAAATTCTTAAAAAGAGTAGTAATTAAAGGGCCTTTATTTACTACTAGTTTAGATTTACTACCTATCCAAATCGCTACCTAAACTTGGATAGAAATATCTTGACTTATAACTAAATTAGTAAGCGTGCTAAAAATCGATTAAAATAATAGAAAATTAATAGACTTATTGAAGTATTTTTCTATTTAAATAGAGTTTTTTAAACTTACTTGTGTTGGTTGTAGAAACTGTTTTCCTTATAACCTTATTATTTTGCCGTGTTTAATAGTATTCTGTTCTAGCACCGGGCCCTCGCTTAATAGCAGACTTGACTGAAAATATAACTTTATTAAAGTTGATATTTTTCAGGTTTTTACGTAATTGCTTGGCGTAAATATGACAATTATAAGCCTTTTTAGCGTCTAAAGGCGTCCCTTTTCGAGAAATGTCAACAGAATAGTTCTCCTTTTTAAAAAAGCGTTTTAAGCTTCTAATAGAAAGATCTAGACTATTTTCTTTTAAAAGACGTCGATTTGTCTTTTTAGGGCTTTTAGTAAAGTCTCTATTAAGTACTCTTTTTGCTTTATCTAAGATCTTTGTAGGACGACCTTTTTGAGGCCTAAAAGTAGATAAAAGAGCCTTTCTTTGTTTCATTCGATAAAGAGTATTAGTAATACTTCTAGAAGACTTTTCTAGTATATTACTAATCAAAAAATAGGCTTGTTTTGTAAATATAAAGTATTTATTTTTAAGGTATTAAAGGTGGTGGTTGTTATTGTAGTCAAAATGGGTTTTCTAAAAAATTAAAAAGCAGCTGCCCTCTACTAATTAGTCGCAAAAGTCAAAAAAAGATTGTGTGTAGTTAACAAAATTTAAATAGTAAGTGGATAAAGTCTACTCGCTAAGCGCTTAGAGCAGAAAAGCTTAGACTACTAAGCAAAATTAGGGTTAAAAAATTTGCTGAAGGTACTAAAAAACGACACTAATTAAAACGTGTTTAACGGCGATTACTAGCCTATAGCTGGCAACAAGATTGCAATAGAGGTAGAGGAGGTAGAGGTAGAGGAGGGTAAGAACACGTATGTTACTGCAGCAGGAGCCTGTAATACTTTATAAAAGCTCCCTACCTACTACTTCTTACCTTTAGGATTTCCTACACTATATAGTACTATATATAAATAATATAATACTTAGACTATTCTTCTTCCTATTTAATATAAAGACTAATAGCTTACATTAAGTAAAGTTAGACCTTACTAGTTTACTATACAAGAAGCTATAGTAGTAGATTACAAAGCCTGCGTTTACCTTTGTTAAGTAGCCTCCCTAGTTAGTTAAAGAGGAGCTATTAGTAGTAGCTCTTATAGTAATTAGGTAGACGCAGCAGTTAAATTCTGTTATTTATTAATACTTTATTAATGCGTCTAGTATTATAGATGTTAAGGTTATAATAGAGGTTGTAAAAGGCTTATTTAGCGGCAAGTCTATTAAATACGTTGCGCATGTTAATAGTCTAAGTATAGTAATAGTGTATTATCTTACTAATCTGCTCCTACGTAAATATAACCTTAGTAGAGAGACCTTGCAGTAGCTCTATAAGGAGCAAGAGCGTGTTAAAACAGCTATCAAGTAGCTAGGATAAACTAATAAGTAGGAGGATTTTGTAAGTTGCTTTTAGAGATAAAAGAGATATATTTAGATAGTAACGCTATTGTCGTATGTTTACATCTAAGTATAGGCGCATGCTAGAAACGCTGTAACTGCAACACCGCCAGGATAGCAACAGAGACAATAGAAGTTGCGGTTAGCAGTAAACAGTTATTAGTAAATAGTTATTAGTTAAGAGAGTTAGTTAGAGGGATATTGCGTATCTTTATTTCTGTCTAAACATGCGACACACTAATTGCGTGCTAGCAATACTAAACAAGGGGGCATAAGCCCGGATACCTGTTGTTAGCAATAAATCTTTTTTACTAAAATAGTGTCTACAAAATGTGTAGTCACATCAAAAGGTTGTCTTAAAAGGCCGAAGCCAAAATATAAAGTATAAACTTCTTGCTCAAATTAAGAAAGATTGCGAGACATAGAGGAGGTATTACAAAAAAAGCAAGTTAGGATAAACAAGAGTTAATATACTAAAAGCTTACTAAGCTATTACGTGAATAGCGCTTACGTAAGCAAACCCTATTTTTTCTCCCGTTAATTAAACTCTAAGGAAATAAGATATAAGCCTCCAAAACTTGCTTATGTTATACTTTTGTAAGCTTATTAAACTTAGCTTTTTCTTAGCGATTTTTCGTACATTTATAAAAAAGTTATACTAAATTCTATTTTTATTTTTTTATCTCATTTCAAGCAGGATTACAGGGACAATCGTGCTGACTAAGCAGCTTACTAAGCCACCCAACTTAAATAGGAAGATATTGGCTTTCTAAATCACTAACTCCTTTGGGTATAGTTCTTCTAGTTGTAGAAATATAAAGCTTTACAAACTATAACTTTTTTGACATCTTTTTTTCTGTCACCCCTCTGTATAATATATAAGGAATGCGCGGTACCTGCGCTGCAGTTATGTTTAATACGTGTGCTTTGGGCTTAATGCTTGCGCTATAAAATTAAAGCACTCTTAAAAGGTAAGTCCTTAAGTCTATAAGTCTTGCATCTTTTAGAAATGCCTTAGTAGCTAATAGGTTGATAATTATCTTTATATATCCCTAGCGCCGCATCTGTCGTCTACAGTTAATGCAGATGCCTTTTTAGTTTATAAAGGGGTTACTAATAAGTAGTAGTGCACTCTCTTTATCTACTTTATACACAGTAACTCTTGCAATACGCTTTATGCTATTATTATCTATAAGGCGCAACTAAAGCTTGTTTGCTGCGTATATGTTCTGCCTTAAAAGTCTAATTTAACTAAAGCCGGGATGTTCTGCATCTTTAATAAGTTTTAGATCTATTTCTATAGCTGTTTTTTAACTAATAAAGCTAACATCTGCTTGTAAGTCTAAAATAACCTAAATGTTACGATCCAGACCAAGGGACATTCGGGACAACCCTTCAGGGACCATGCAACACGGGCAGATGATTACAGCCAGGCAACCACGCCGCTGTCACGTGACTGCTCGTTGACGAGCACGCTCGTACACGAGCACCCCACTCATTAGTATATAGTACTAGGCACTGAACCCTTATGGCTCAGTGTGTTCAACTTCTTCTAAGAGTTTTACTCAGTGATTAATCTAAGGATTAAGACTTGATTCTTAACCCTCGTGTTATTTACATTGATCTTCCAATCGTGCTAACACACCCTCGTACTATTACATCGATCTTCCAATCGTGCTAGTACACCCCGTGTCCTTAGTACTCGTTCATCCCCCCGAGAACCAACCTAGATCATCTTCGGACGATCTTCACACTAAAGTTCTTTTTCTACCCTAGTTGCTAAACGTGCATAACACATGCGCTTTATTCTTAGTAAAATATTTATTAGCACGCGCCTTACTAATCTTGGGTTTGCAGCAAAGCTTAACTTTTTTTGTTTAATTTATATTGACTAGAACCTTGTTGAAATTGCTGCTTTAACACTAGTTTGCGTAGTGCCCCTTCTTCTAGCACTTAAAGCAAGCAACATAGTTGTTGTTTTAATACTATTTTAGTGCATCTAATGTAGTAGTAGCAAAGAAGTGCTCTTTCTGTTTTATTATAAAAAAGTTCTAGTTAGGCTAATTGTGCGCTATAGGTGCTCTTTGCAGGTTTCTTTTAAGAGTAGATCTAAGTATAATAAGGTCTTCTCTAGTTGCTAGGATCTAGAAGTAATTAGTAATTGCGCGTTGTAACTTAGGTTTTAGTTTTATAAACAAGTACTAAACCTTTTGTACTTTAGTATATGTTGTAAGTTAGTTCTTAAAAACATCTATATAAGTTATAAATAATTAATAGTTTAATCTTTCTACTGTATAGCTTGCGCGTGCGTGGTAGCTGCTTTAAGGCTGCATTTAATAAAGTCTTAGAACAGATTAAGCAAGTATTACTTAAAGTTGTTCTACGTTAGTACTTCTTTCTTTGCTTTACAAAAGCGCGTATAATAAGTATACTAAAGCTCTTAAAAGTATGCTTTAAAATACTGCATTACCTAAATCACTTTGTTATTATTTCTTTTAAATTTTTGTAGTAATAGCTAAAATACTACTTTGCAAGAGCAGATAATTTTGCAATATTCTTTAAGAGTCTTGCCTTAGTATTTAGCTAAATCTTTAAGTTTTATCACGCGTTGCACGTGCAGGTTTAGTGTTACTTTAAGTATGTTCTGCGCGCAAAGAGTTATAGTTAGTGCTGTTTATATATTTAAGATTTCTCTTTGTCTATTTTTCTCTAGTTTTGCTACTTTTTTTTTAAATTATGCAGTTGTTGCAAAGATTAAAGTTTATTATATTACTTTTTAACTACTTTAATGCGCTCTTTAAGCGTTAATAGGGCGTCTTAAGTACGCTCTTTACGCTCTTTAGGTGTAGTGTGCCTTAATAAAATTAGAAGAAGATCTAAAAGCTCTAATAGAGTAGGGCTCTAACTTTCTTAGTTGCCTTAAGTGTTAAATTATGTTAAAGGAGCTATTTCTAAACTATTAGCTTGTAGAAGGAGGTATTATTCTGTAAGGGGTAGCTTTAGGCAATAGTACTTACTTTACACTACAGAAGATAGTAAGAGATAGCTTATAACAATAACATGTAGATTTTTCAAGCAATAATACCTGCAAGAATCTTCTGCAGGTAAACGCAGCTTATAAACAGAGTTACAAGTGTACACGCTAGCAATAAGCGAGACTTGGCGGATCCAGTCAATACACAACCATCCGTGACACGGAGGCAAGATACCGACCGATTAATAAATCGCACTCCGGCTAGAGGATACATATACAGGTTGCGACAAACCCCCTAGATTACTAGCATGCAATGCTAGTTAATCTACCTAAGAGCAACCAGCTCTTCTCTTGGCGCTTAACAGCGGGAGGAAGAAGAGGGCACTATAGCCTACACGTATAGGGTGAACAGTTCTATATAACACGTGTCTGTGTGTTATATTCCCTAGGCTTATCTTTTTGCCGCTTTCTTGCTTGTGGTTACCCACCTAACTAGGCAACCACATTAAAAGCGCTAGCGCAACTTCACCGTCCGGGCTTATAACTGTTAGAGGCAAAATACCGACCGATTAATAAATTGCACTCCGGCTAGAGGATACATATACACATTGCAACAAAACTGCTTCTGTACTACTACCTTTACGCGGACCTAAAGTTGACTACTGGATTAAATTGCAAAAAAGATAAAAATAGAAAAGAAAGAACCTTCTAAGGGCCCCTTATACAATATAAGTAGACTATAGCTTTTAGTTCTACGCAAAGAGCTTATATCTCTATTAAATAAGGGTTAGATTAGAGCTAGCAGTTCTGCAGCCTCTTTTCTAGTTCTCTTTGCCAAGAAGCCTAGAGAAGGATTACAGTTCTGCGTTAACTATTAAGCTCTTAGCGCTATTACTAAGAAAGACTGCTATCCTTTATTGCTAATTCAAGAGACGCTTAACAATATTGCTAAAGCAAAATAGTTAACAAGGATTAATATCTCTGCACCTTTTTACAAGATTAGAATTAATGCAGAAGATAAGTAGAAGACTGCCTTCTGCACTAGATTTAGGTTATACAAATAACTAGTTACTCCTTTGAGAATAGAAAACGCTCCTAGTACTTTTTAACAATATATTAACTAGACACTACGCATGTACATTAACAATTTCTGCTTAGCCTACTTAGACAATGTATTAATTTACACTAATAGCACGCTTAAAGAACACTAACATAACACTAGTAAAGATTTAGAAGCTATAGGCAAGGCTAGATTAACTCTTAATATTAAGAAATGCGAGTTTAATGTGCAGAGTATTAAATACCTTAGATTTATTATAAAAGTGTAAGGGTGCGTTGGATTAACCAAAAATGCAGGGAAAACAGTAGTGAATTAAATAAAGAACTACAAAGGCTATCTAGCAAGCTTATCTACTCCTCTATAAGGTCTGTGCTTAGTACTAAGAAAGAGGCAAGGGTAGCTACGTAGTAGCTGCTAACGTAGCTTAGGAAAATAGCGCAGAGCTAAGAGAAAAGTTTAGTAGGCTAGAAAAGCAGAAGAGCTAATACGCCTAGCTTACAGATGCTAGGTGCGTACAGACACCTAGAATTTATAAGATAGCAAAATAAGGCTTTTTGTTAAGTACTAAAGACGTTAAGGCTTTAGCTCTTTACAGTACCCTCCTCCTTAATAAGAGTCCTAAAGTTTTTCTAGTCCTATAGTACTTCTATATTTTCTAGGTTTAAAGCTAGTTTTTATATTAGGTCTAGGTATCTTACTTATTTAACTAAGTATTCTTTTCTTCTTCTTATACTTCTTTCTTATAAAAGGCGCTCTACTAGGTACTCTTCTTTGCTATCTACTTTAATTAGTAAAAGTTTATTGTTGTTTTGTAGTTAGCTTAGTAAAAGATCTAAGCAAGCTAGTTAGAAGTTTTTTTAATATTAAATACTAAATATATCCTTCTAAGAGTATTTAGCTTTATAGCGTTTCGTCTAATAATTTTAAGTACTATGTACTTTAAATTCTTCTAATTAAGTTTTTAGCTTAGTCTCTTTGTCTTATAATAGTCTCTAAGCTTTAACTAAACCTTATTATTTATTTAAAGCTAAAGTACTTACTTTCTTCTCTTATTTACTTAGTATTCTTGTTCTTGTTAAGATTCTGCTATTATAGCTTAAGCTAACTTAATACTTTGCTAGAGTTTATTAGCTATTTTTTTTACCTTCTAGTAGTCTTTTTGTATTTTCTTTTCTTAAGCTTAATTTTAAGGTCTATACTTTATTACTATTTAAAGAGGATCTACCTTGTATCTATATTATAGAAAGAAAGGCAATATTCTAGTTAATTATGCTTATCTTGCTATAATTACAATCTTAGCTATCTCTAAGTTACTTTTCTAATTTGTTTAATCCTTATTATAGAAAGCTTATAAGTAAGTTTGTACTATAGAGTTTATTTATTCTATAGAGCTGTTAGTTTTAAGGTAATATCTAGAAGATAAATATTATTTAATCTCTAGTAGCTTACAAAGTTTAGTCTAAAAGTAGCTTATAAACTATATACCTTAATTAGATGTAATATAGTCTAGTAACTAGTAGTAGGCTACTATAGAGTTAATAAACGCTTTAGCTATACTTTCTATAGTAATGTCTTTAAGACTTTGTAAAACTACGTCTTTACTTAATCTATTAGTAACTACTATTAAGTTTATGCAACTTTCGCTCTCTAGTAATCTTATAATAAAGTTAATTAATATTTCTTTCTAGATACGCTCTAGATTTAGTAATAGCTTTAATAATTCTTATAGGCTATTTCTTTATAGTTTTATTCTTCTACACACTAAGTAGTTTCTAATATATTACTTTACTATTTAGCTAATAGAGGGCTAAAAGTACTCTCTTGCAACTACTTAGTAGTTAAAGTTCTCTCTTAGGTACTCTAGAGCTCTAGAATAGTAGATTTTATAGATAATTCTAGTGCGTAAAGGTTTATTGTTTAGTACCTATTTTTAACTATAGTATAGCAGGTTTCTAGAATTATCTAATTAGTATTTAAAAATAGAAAGCTTAAATCCTAGCTTTGTTAAAAATTAGCGTTCTTCCTTGTTAACTACTTTCTAGGCTAGCTAGTATATGTTATTCTCTTCTTTAGCTTTGTTCTAAAGCTCTTCTAAATCTATCTATTCCTAAAGTACTATTGTAGGATAGCTATTGCAGCTAAAAGTTCTAAGAGTCTCTTTTTCTTTCTATTCCTCTATTTCTAGGGTTATTATAGTAGATAGTTTAAAGACTTATAAGAACCTTCTAAAAAAATTAGAATCTAAACTATTTACAGGTATATCTTATTATCTCTAAGATAAAATATTAGCTCTAGAGTTATTAACTCTAGACCTGTAGGTAATTTCTATGTTAAGAAATTTACTAAGAAATTAGGCCTATCTTATCTATCTTTTACTAAGCTACTTAAGCTTTCTAAAATACTCTAGGTTTTTATAGTTTATTATAACTAAGAACATCTTTAAAGAACGTAGCATAGCATGCTACTTAAATAAGTAATAAATAACTATAAGTAATTCTTTGTTATATATCTTATATTTGCTTTAAGCGCTAGTTATCTTTTTTAAGTAGTATACTACTAGTTATAATCTTCTTTAATTGTTGTATTGCAAAAGGACTCCTACTATAATATAACTAGAAGAATTAGTCTCTAAGATTATTTTCTTATTAGGATCTTATTAAGCTAGTATTAGTTTAGTAACAAATAGCTTCTTTAGCTTATTAAAAGTTTCTTATTCTGCTTTTCTTTATTAAAAGGAGACGTTTCTAGTAAGCCTTATAAGTAGAGTAACTATATTAGAGTAGTTCTTAATAAAGTGTTAATAAAAGTTTACAAATCTAAGAAAACTATATACTTTTTTAATATTTGTTAGTACGTCCTATTCTTAAATAGCGTTTACTTTTTTAGGGTCTATCTAAAGTCCTTTTCTAGCTTTAATAATAAATCTTAGGTACTTAGTACTCTGTACGTTAAATTCGCATTTCTTAATATCTAGAGGTAATATAGCCTTGCCTATTACTTCTAGAACCTTGTTTATATTGTGTTAGTGTTCTTTAAGCGTGCTATTTGTGTAAATTAATACATTACCTAAGTAAGCTAAGTAGAAATTGTTAATATACTTGCGTAGTGTCTAGTTAATATATTATTAAAAGGTGCTAGGAGCGTTTACTATACTAAAAAGAGTAACTAGCTCTTTGTATAATCTAAATCTTATTCTAAAAGTAGTCTTCTATTTATCTTTTATATTAATTTTAATTTTGTAGAAAGCTGTAAAGACATTAATCATAGTAAACTATTTCGCTTTAGTAATATTATTAAGCGTCTCTTAGATTAACAGTAAAGGATATTAGTTCTTTTTTATAATAATATTAAGAGCTTAGTAATTAACATAGAACTATAATCTTTCTCTAGGTTTCTTAGTAAGTAGAACTAGAGAAGAAGCTACAGAGCTGCTAGCTCTAATCTATTTTTTATTTAATAGAGATATAAGCTCTTTGCGTAGAACTAAAAGCTCTAGTTTACTTATATTGTATAGAGAGCCTTAAGGAGGTTCTTTTTCCTTTTTATTTTTGTCTTTTTATAACTTAATTTAGTAATTAACCTTAAGTCTATGTAAGAGAAGTAGTATAGAAGAAGTTTATAACTTAAAGATTTAAGCTATATGTTAGTACACTTTAGGAAGTAATAATAAAACATTTACTTTCTTTTTAAGAGCTAAGGCCTTCTTAATATTTTTAAAGAAGCTGTAAAAGTCTAAGTTAACTTATCTTTTTTTGCTTGTCTAATATAAGTATAATAGGCTACTACGTTTATTTACTTTAACCTTTTTTAAAAAAATAGAGTAGTCTTTAGTGCTTAGCAGTTTAATCTTTTGTCTAGAAGAGTAGATGTAGATTAACTTTTAAGAAAGAGTAATAGTAACCTCTCTTCTATTTATTTAGGGCTATCTAAGTATTAAATTATATCTAGAGTATGTAAGAGTAATATAGCCTTAGATAGTATCTTTATATCTTTTAGTATTAATCTCTAACCTAGTAACTTTGTTAATAGTTCTAGGTTTTTCTATAACTTCTTCTAATCTACATAGAGAAATAGAAATGCACTATAAACTAGTGTTCCTAATAAGTTAAAAGCTAATAAAAGAGTATGTAAAGTTTCCTGTATCAATAAGAGTTAAAGTAAAGGTATAATAATTTACTAACATTTTAATAGTAATTCTATTACTACTTATATCTTTTTTAAAACTAGCTTATTTTTTATTAAGTCTTCTTAGCTTATGTGTAGCTCTTGCTAGTAACTTTAAGTAAGAGCTATTCTTTTTCTAAATTAGAATTTAGATCTTCTAAGGTATCCTTACTACTTAAGCTTTCTTTACTAAGCTTTCTTACTTTTGCTTTTAAAGACTTTAATATATTAGTCTTTTTTTTCTTCTTTTTCTTTCTTAGTGGCTTTTCTCCCGTAGTATAATCTATAGCTAACTATCTTTTCTACTTATAAGTAAAATAATATCTTTCTCTTATTAGCTTATTTAGCTCTAGATCGCTAAACTTGTATAGCTTAGCTAATCTTCTAGTAAACTCTATTCCTTCTATCTAGTCTCCTATAGGAGGAGGAGGAAGAGGAGAAGCGCGTCTTAGCCTGTATTCTTTAGGCCTTTCCTAGTCTCTATTCTTAAAGTATTGTTCCTTAGGCTTATCCTAGCCTTTAGAATACTGCTTTATCTAGTATAAGTAGTTTATAATTTTAATAGACTTATTCTACAAATTATCTAAGTTTAAGAAAGTAATACTTATAAGCTTATCTTAAAGCTTATAAGTAAAGCTTTTTAAAAAAAATGTATTATCTTTATATTCTTATTTAAGTTGCTATTTAATAGTAGCAATAATTCTTAAAATGCTATAATATAATTTTAGATACTTTTTTTACTTTAAGATATTAACTAAAGTTTATTCTTAGCTCTTTTAGAGCTATATAGATATCTAAACATCTATTTTAAGAAGTTTAATAAGTATTTAAAGTTCTAGGCGTCTAACAATTCTATCTAGTTAAGGTAGAATACTATTAAAGTTACTACTAAACTTTTTAGCCTACTAAAGGCATAATTACATGTCTTTCTTTTTATGTTAAAGTCTTCTTATTTATTTTCTACCTTAGCAGTAAGCTGTTTTTTTAAAGATTTAGTACATTTTTCTTATTTTATTAAAAGTGTCTAGATTAAGTTACTTAAAACGCTTTAGTTATGCTAGCTACTAAACTAGTTTTAATATAGCAAGTAAAGTTAGTAGCTAAGTAAGTAGCTATTTTTATTCTAGTTTTTTTTCTTTTAAAGCTAAGTTAATAGCCTCTTAAATAAGAAAAGCTTCCTAGATTATAATTAAAGTTACTATCTTATCTAGTTTACTTACTCTATAGAGACTCTCTAGTGTGTTTACTATTTTAGTTCTACTAATACTATCTTAGTACAGTCTTGCTATCTAGACAGCAAAGCTTCTAGATATAATTTCTACCTCTGCTATTATTATATTTAAATACTAACTAAGTAGTACTTATATTGTCTAGTAGTGAGGATTAGTTTCTAGGGCTACTAGTAATATAGTAGGCTTACCTAATAATTTGTATTACAAAATGTTCTTAGTAGAGTCTTGTATAGCTAAGTATCTCTTAGCACTCTTTATACTTCTTCTACTATTAATTCTTAGTAGATTTAAAACAGCTTTAACTAAAATTAATAATCTAATTAATTAAAGTCTTGTCTAGATATAGCTCTAGGGGGCTTCTGCGCGTAGATATAGCTCTAGCTAGCTTCTTATCTAGATATAGCTCTAGGAGGCTTCTAATTTAACATAGTAGCGTTAACGCTATAGAAAGATTTAATTTAAATGTAAAAGTATGTTAGATTAACGAAAGATATAAGGAAAATAGTAGTAAATTAAGTTAAGAACTATAAAGGCTATTTAGTAAGCTTATTTACTCTTCTGTAAGGTCTATGCTTAGTACTAAGAAAGAGGTAAAGGTAGCTACGTAGCAGCTACTAACGTAGCTTAGGAAAATAGCACAGAGCTAAGAGAAAAGTTTAGTAGGCTAGAAAAGCAGAAGGGCCAATACGCCCGGCTTACAGATGCTAGGTGCGCACGGACACCCGGGATCTGTAGGATAGCAAAACGAGGCTTTTTGTCGAGTACTAAAGACGTCAGGGCTTCAGCCCTTTACATAACGCCTGTAACACTTATAATATAATCAAACATAGTTCCTATATTAGCTGTAAGAGACGTCTTTAAAAAGTATTATTAAAGCAAACTTAGGCTTGAAAATAGCGTATTACAGCGCTTTGAAATGGCAACAATGAACAAATAACACTACTAGCTTATATGAACGCTTCTAGGGATGCACTACTGCCTGCTCTTATCTACGCGAGGAGCTCTAAGATTTAATTAAGCTAGGTAGACAACATAGAGGTTAGCAAGCATAAAGTTTTCCTTTTCAACTCATTTATAAGATAAAAAGCCACAACAACTTAGGTTTTGCTTAGCTTAAGCAGGTTTTTTGGCGCTATACTAAAGCTAAAGCTTGCTGTTATTAGCAACTTTCAATTTTTAATATCTATAGCAGCTATATTACGCGCAATTTTATAAAGTTTTATAACAACAGTTAAATCCTGCTAGCTATTTTTTTTCTTTATTTAACTTATAGCCTTTAGCTACTTAATGTTGTGCTTTTCTTGCAGCTCTTAAAAGCGTATACCGTACAACTTAGTCGCTGTACGTAGCAATTACAAGCTATTAGGCGTATAACAAAAGCTAACTTTTTCATAAACTTTTAAGCAGCGTAAAGCTATTAGAACGTAGCCCTACACCACTACGCCATAACAACCACAAAAGGGTAGATATAATCAGTAAATTACTAATTATTGTGCAGGATAGTATATATTAGTAAAGTCGCCTAAGCCTTCTGACAATATCCTCTTTCTTTATAGCGCTTATCCTTAAGCGCAGCTCTTCTACCATACGCTAAAGTCCTCTAGACGTAGGCCTTTATCTAGTCAAGCCGTTTTAGGCTATAGCACAGGCCTTCTTAGCACAAGCCTATAACAGATGGGCAGGTACTAGACCTTCTAGCAGCTTACAATACCTTATACGAGCGTATCTTAGCCTAGGCCGGCTTATGCTAAACTAACCTTGTTGGTAATCAAACTACCAGCCTCGGAGCTAATTCGGCTGTATTCTTAACTTGCCACGTTAGCAGTTCACTGATCATAATATCAGAACGCAGCCCTGCACCACTACGCCATAACAACCACAAAAGGGTAGATATAATCAGTGAACTACTGATCATCGTGCAGGATAGTATATATCGTCAAGGTTGCCCAAGCCTTCTGACACTTGCCACAGGTTAATAATAAGCTCCTTTACAACTAAAAAGTAGGCTTATAACAAGAACTTAATATTAAAAGTAAGCTTAAGCCTTCTGTGGGAGCTGAAAAGGAGCAATTGCTTGATCAGGAGGAGTGGAATGAGTGTATTGAACAACTAAGTGCCACAACAAAGTGGTCAATAACTACTTGAGAGGAATAAGACGATCTAGCCCGTATATATAGGCACTAGCGCGATTGTCACGTGTTCAGCTTACCAGGATCACATGCTCAACAGGGTGACCCGCATGTTGCGCATGTCAATACTCCAACACCTTCTAAACACACAATAAACCTTTAGCAGCACAAAAAGTATTATAGCAGCGCTGTTGTGTAGTCTTTAAGAAAAATTTACAAAGGTTAAGTGCGCAAAGTAGTAAAAAGAGCTAAAGCTAAGTATAAACAACTTTAAAAAGCTTATAATAAAGACTTCAAAGCTGCAGCAAGCCTATATAAAAAGCAGCAGCAAGAAGCTGCTTAACAACGCGCTGCTAAAAAGTGTTATAAGGCTAAAAAAGCAAGTGCTGCAGAGCTAGCTACATAGAAAGCTGCTAAAAAGCAGCAATGCAACACTGCAACTGCACAAAAATCTTATATTACACTAAATAAAGACCAGCAAAAAGCCTTATATGAAGCTATAAACAATTTAATAAAGCATTAATGTGTTGTAGCTGCGCAAATTTGTGCTAACGCTGTTTCTTTAGCAGCGTCTCTCCTACCTAAAACTACTAGCAGCAGCCGCAACGTTAGGAAACTAGCTAAATATAAATAGTATAATTAACGCGCAAGGCTCTATATAGCAATACACTAGCTTTTCTTACAATAATAACTATTTAGGGTGGCTCTACAGCCTCATTTTCCTATCGTCAACGAACGGCTCGGATGCTGCGCAATTACGGTAGCGGTCCCTTGGCCATCGCAAACATGAAAATCCGGATAAATTTGTGGGCTGCAGATCGGTGATCTATGCGCGAACATGAGGTCACGTTGAGATATATTGAGTCAGGAAATGTCGACCAAGACAACTCTCCCCGCTTCACCTGCGTTGATCCATTGAAGCTTTTGTATTTGATTTGAGCATGCTTTCTACCAAGCTCTGCGGATGTGCCTGCCAAGCGTCGTCCAAGTTAGTAATGCACACAATTGCTTGCCCCGCCACGTAACCCGCCATCCATTACGTGGCGGGTTGTCGCAATTCCCAGGAGGCTGTACGTTGTAAGCTGGTATGGGTGAGTTGGTTTCTATGTTTGTAATGAACAAGCAAAGATGGGCGGGGTGTGTGTCGTAGATCGGGTGAAAGTGGGGTGAACATGTATGTTGAACTACTGAGATGTATTAATGGGAAATGGTATCTGTATGCACCGCTATGCCTTACGCCATGCTCATGTGAAATAAAGAGAAGTGTCAGGTTTCAATCCATGCCGACGACTCAACGCCAAAATTTGATGATAGGCGCTTCGAAGCGGTAACTCAGTAAAGGACCAGGATGCTGTACGCCATATGCTATGCTATGCTCTGCAGAAACCTCAAGATGGCTGACCAGTACCCACAATGGATACAAGTCGTAGCGATACGAGTCACAATCACACGGACGTGGGATACGTCTTTGGTGATCATCCGGACAAAAGGTAGAACGTCGAATGGCGGGATTACTGCGAAGTTTCAGGTTTCACGAAGCAATGTCGGGTCCTTTGCCGCTGGGCGTGATAGGCCGTGATCCCGAGGTGAATCCTCGCGACCCTTTCCTAGGCTGTGGCTGAGCAGGTACACGCATAGCATCTTCTGGCTTCAACTCTCCGGTAAGCCACTGACCCATATACGTCTGCCATCTTTTCGGATCATCGGCTTTGGTAGCTTCTCTCAGCCTTCGGTGCCGCACCAGCCTCTCAGCCACCTGTTGCAAAACTATCTTAGGAGGTTGGTATTCGGTCAGGCCTCCTGGACTCGCAATCGTGCTCCTCTCAAGATACGTCTTTGTCGCTTGCTCCATGGTCGAAAGTGTTTTGCCCCCAGGAACTTCTGTCCTTTCGTTCGTTTGTGGGTTTGTCCACGCTCCCTTCTCCCAGTTGTCAAGTGGTAGACCCTCTAGCCCTTTGTCGACATTGAGACGCTTGTACCATCGATGTTCTCCCTTGGCTATTGTTCGCATCATCTTGTGGCGATCTTCACCCTCGGTGTATTTGATCAAGACATTCTTAAAGACAGCCAGCTTCTCGCTCCACTTCTGCAGTGCCTTGACTTTCCCCAATGGACCAGGCCAGACTGCCGCGAATCCGTCATTTCTAGTATCTGGGCGTCCTGTTCCGATGGAAAGCAGCAGTCCTGGCTCTTTATCATCATCATTGAGTGAAGCGTGTTCACTATAAGCAGCGTACGAGGGGTTGTTCTCGCGAATTCCTCCATCTTTGAAGCTCATCCGCTTTTTATTCTTTCCGCTTCCAAATTCGGCGGTGAGCATTTCGAAGTAGAATGGAGCTGCTGAAGTGGCCCGTGTTACCTGCCATATCTTCAGCTTGTCAGCACCGACATTGTAAGATGTGACCCAAGGTGGAGCGATGTTGGGATCGTATTGATGGTTGTATGAGCGGAGAAGGTATGCTTCGTCGATTAGGCCGGAGTGGGTGGCAGTCAGGCAGATACTGAAGTATGGTCAGCAGATGGAATACCTGAAAATACAATAGCCATAATTTCACTCTAGGCCGAGACACAGCCAAGTATTAGGCAAGCCTCGAGGAAGATGCATAGATGGAACGACTTACGATTGACATATCCGCTCTGTTGGCTTGCCTCTGACTGATGGTGCACCACCACTTGACCATGTAGTCGAGCTTTGTAACGAGCATATCCCTGGTTCGTTCACCGTCGCTTCGGCTAGAATACTTTCTTCCTCCAGGACCCATGGGTGCCAGTCATCTCCTGTACAATTCTCGTGCTCCTTGCAGTACTGCTTCACGATATCTTGCACGGCCTTCTCCAACGGCCTGTGGTGGTATTTGGTAGCAAGCGGCAGCACACTCCTTCTATGTCCGAATAGCTCGTGTCCTACTTTGCGGTATAGCTCGAGACATTGTGGCACGCTCATCCGTAACCGAGCCAGCATGACGGATATGAGGCCGCCCGTACTCGTTCCGTACATGTAATCAAAGTAATGACATGGTAGCAGCTCGTCTTCGTTGAACTCGCGTCGTTGGCTGCCTTCTACAGGGCCTTCGTCTGTTTGTAGCTGGCGTTCACATACAGCGATTTCGTGCATGAGGCGTTGAATGATCAAGAGGCTCGAATAGCCGCGAATGCCTCCTCCATCTGTTGAATATGTTAGTGCTTGCTGTAGACGCCATGAAAACGTCCCTCCAGGGCCGACTATGCATGTTCATGCAGTCGTGCGCATCTATCGTGCTACGTGTATCTCCATCTGGACCCTTCCCCACATGGCGAACCAACTTCAAGCAAGACATACCTAGCGTGAGCATCAAATCCTCCCAGCAATTCTCTTTGGTGACATTCATCTTCCAGGTTTCTCCAGTCTTGTCCTGCACTGTCGCACTGGTACCCGTCGTCCTTATACTCAGCGGCCTCGAGGCCGGCTCTGGTGGTTGCAACATGACGGCGCGCTTGCTGTGTGCTTGGTGGAGGTTTGGGACCTAAAGTATGTAGCCTTGCACAAATCGCGCACTGATGATCAGGCCTGGGACGTGTGGAGGTAAGGGATCGATGCAGGACAGAGTGGATATAAGGCTGCGAAGAACCTCATGACAGCTCTGGCGCGTTCCTGCAAAGGGCGCGACGGTGTGCAGGCTGGTGGACGGGGTGGGCCGCGGGAGTGGCTGAATCTGCCGCTAGCGAAGGGAGTCTGGGGATCCGACAAATCATGACGACCAAATTCCGACAGAGCCACTGCTAAGCCTTTGGGGTCCAATAAAAACCGAGGCTTGTCTCTGATTTGGCTGTGACCCCTGGGGTTTGTTATGTTGGAGTGATCAGGGGGCATCGGGGGGGTTTGTGTGACGCGGAGAATAGGGTGATGAGATCAGCCCGCTCTTCCACAATCCTACCCAGAGTTTGGGATCGCGACGACAACCTGGGTAAGACTTTGTCAGTACCCGGGCAGTTTGCCATGGAGGCATACTGTTTCGCGTTGCTGCCTATACCGAGCTGAAATGTAGGGCGGTCCACGAGCAGGCAGCAAGGCCAGCATTGCTCCAAGCTGCAGTCCTCCTCGAGCAAACTAGAGTCTCCAGGGGGTCGAAACTGGATCCAGAATGACGCCTCCTTGTGATACTGGCGATGGGCAAGCGGGTCTGCCGGACAGAATAGTGAGAGCGAAGAATGTCCGAAAGAGTCACCTGAATGGCGTTCATGGGTCGCAAATTTGCAGGTGATACACACATGGCATGTTTGATTAATTCACGTAACATCGCTTGTTGGAAGTCGGAAGGTGATAGGCGATATGTCATAGAGCTGCAGGATGAGTCGAATGTTCGCTTTTTGATAGGTAGTTAGTAATGGAATTCTTGGGCTTACTATAAGGCCTCGGTTTTGGTTCGTAGCGGGCTTTGCCGCTGGCTGACCATATTTCTCTAGAGACAGGGCCTTTCGTCTCATGTCGGGCGAGAAGAGACAACTTGAAGCGAGTTATACCTGACCGAATGGCCAAGATGTGTTGAAGTCATGTTGAAGTCGTGTAGTATGCGTCCAGACCAATCATGGCGGTCCACGACACAGCCGCATCGTGGACCAATCATCAAGCGAATAGGCCGAAAGCGATATGGCTGGCGACATCATTGCACCACCAGCCACGGGGCGCAGCGGTCTGGGTGACGCTGCTGGAAGGCTCGACGCTCTCTCAGCTCTCACGACCCAGACCATCACTCCACCTGCACTCACCCTCCGTTTCCACTCACGCGACTGATCATCGCCTACACCTATACAAAGCACATTCCACCAGTTTGTAGGACCACAAACAACAGCCGAGACAAGCACCAACTCTGGGTATCCAACCTTCACCGTCCACCGTCCACCGCCCACCGCCCGCCGCAGCCCTATTTTCGCCCATAGCGACGCCTCAGCCTCACTTTCACAAGACAGAACCAAGCAAGAAGAATGCAGGAAAGCATGACCTTCAAGTCGGAGTCGACGTCTGGCACAGCGTCGAGCAAAGCGAGTAACCTGTTCGACTTGGACGAGCATGGCAACAAGTCCATCCTCGTGTACAAGTATCGTTCAGGCGCAAAGGGCCTAGAGATTAAGACAGAGGCCGACCTTTGCACTGAACTTGACCAAGGTACGTTTCCCACTGCCTGCTGGGTTGGCCCCAACTAAGGCAGCGCCTAGACCCGTCATTACCCTTCATACGCGTCACAAGGAAGCCTATACCGCGCGGCAACAGTCGGCTTGACATTCTCAACGAAGACCTACTCGCCCCGTCAGAACGCGAAAAGTACGCCGAGAAGCCGACACTCAAGGCATCTGTCGCGAATGTGGGACTGCCCATGCTTGCAAAGTGGAAACACATGATATTGGGAAGCTACGACGACCTCTACATCGTTTCGCGGTCGCATACGCCTTCGCCCGAGTCGAGCAAGCATAGCAGTCCGGAGTCGAGCCAGCACGTCAGCCCGGCAACCACCTTTCCTAGCGAAGCGCTGCATAATCCGGATGCGTAGGTGTGTGGCCGACTGCCCGCTCTCCCACAGCCATACGTTTCTTAGACATGATTATGCGATACCCAATGAGCTCGGCGCTGGATGGAGTTTACGTTGTCTTTCTTTCCTTCAGTCATGTCATGTTCGTCTGTCGCTCTAGAGTAGGAACAAGACTATGCCACACGGCTTGGGTCGGTAGTATGTAACTGTTAGCAACCCCTACAAGCGTCAGCTGCACTTGCCATGGTGACTTGTGCACCAAATCTTGCATGAGCCCTCGGACTTGGGGATGCCGGATGAAGAAAGGCAGTGTTTGAAGGATCTTCCCACACAGCTCTGTTTTACTACCAGGTCTCTTGGGCGCATTGGCCGTTATTTTTCCGACAGTAGCGCGAGAAGCAATATCCGGGTTGTGAAGAGAGAGACATGAGACGCCCTGTCTGCTAACCACAGTTCATGCCGACGAAGGAGCCGCTACACAAGGATCGGTAGTTGCCATATTAACGCCATGAGACGCGTGATTAGCCAATGGCGAAGATGCATTGCAGCCGCAAGGAAGACGCTGCAAAGCTTTTTTCTCCGTGGTGCAGCGAAGGAGCAAGCTGCCTGCATTGTTTGTATACACGTGGGTGGCATCGGACCTTCTAAATGGCTGGGCGCCACGGCAGACCCATCGATGGCTCGTCCAGACGCCACTGAGGCACGGCGCTCCACCCAACTCTGAGAGTGTGCATATGCAAGCGGGGAGCTTCACTCTTCGGCCCAGTCTTGTTGCGCTGGGGCCCTGCATCCAACCTTGCAGCTTCTGAAGCTTCTGTCGTGAACTCATATTGCTTCCATTCATTCCATCCCGCCCATTCACCCGACTTGAACGGCTACGAGGTCTGCAATTGCCCTCGTCTCGCCCGGCATGAGGTTTGTAACCCTCGAATCGTCGCACAGCGCGCATCATGTCAACGGAAACTAATGCGCGTCGGCAGGTTTGGCCAGCAGCTCAAGCAGTCGCTCAACAAGGAGTGGGTCTTCTACTACATCGACTATGAAAAGCTCAAGAACTCCCTGCGCGTCCACCACATCTGGGATGAGAAGTCCGAGCAGGGTTTCGTCGAGCAGCTGGAGAAGGAGCTCGACAAGGTCTACACGTTCCAGCGCGTCAAGGCCGAGGAAATTATTCGTCGCATAGCAGCATCCGAAAAGGAAGTCAGCGATGCCGTCGCACGCGCCCAGCAGGAACCCGAGAACAGCGGCAACTTCGAGGAAGACTTCGATCTGCTCGAGGAGGACCTGAGCGACATCATCGCCGACGTCCACGACCTCGCCAAGTTCACGCAGCTCAACTACACGGGCTTCCAGAAGATCATCAAGAAGCACGACGTAGGTACTGCCATAGCTGGGAATCTACCAAAGCTAACCCAGTGCAGAAAAACACCAACTGGTTCCTCAAGCCCGTCTTCGCCGCCCGCCTGAAGCGCAAGCCCTTCTTCCAGGACAACTACGACTCGTACGTGGTCAAGCTCTCGAGACTCTACGACATCGTCCGCACCCGAGGCAACCCGGTCAAGGGCGATGCATCCGCCGGAGGAAAGCAGCAGAACTTTGTACGCCAGACTACCAAGTACTGGGTGCATCCGGACAACATCCTGGAGTTGAAGCTCATTGTCCTCAAGCACCTGCCCGTGCTCGTTTTCAACCCCAACAAAGAGTTCAACGAGGAAGACTCTGCCATCACATCCATCTACTTCGACAATACCGACACGTGGGAGCTATACCAGGGCCGTCTGAAGAAGACAGAAAGTGCCGAGGCCATACGTCTGCGATGGTATGGAGGCATGTCTAGCGACACCATCTTCATTGAGCGCAAGACGCATCGCGAGGACTGGACTGGCGAGGAGTCTGTCAAGGCGCGTTTCAAGCTCAAGGAGAAGAACGTCAACGCATACCTTCGTGGTGAGCTCAGGCCTGAGCAGATCTTCGAGAAGGAGCGCAGGGAGCAGAAGAGACCTGAGAAGGACATCGCTTCCGACGAGCAGCTGGCCCGAGAGATCCAGTACCGCGTACTAACTCGCAAGCTCGAACCCGTTACGCGCTCCTTCTACCATCGTACCGCTTTCCAGCTTCCCGGCGATGCCCGCGTCCGTATTTCCCTTGACACGGAGCTTACCATGACCCGCGAGGATAACCTAGACGGCAAGAGGCGTGCTGGTGACAACTGGCGTCGCATGGACATTGGTGTCGACTGGCCGTTTAAGCAGCTGCCAAAGGAAGACAAGGAGCTCTTTCCTTATGCCGTCCTGGAGGTCAAGCTTCAAACCCAAGCTGGAGGGGAGCCGCCCCAGTGGATCCGCGATCTCACGTCCTCCCATTTAGTCGAGGCCGTGCCCAAGTTTTCCAAGTACATTCATGGCACAGCCACACTCAACCCCAAGCGTATCGACTTGATCCCGTACTGGTTACCCCAGATGGATGTGGACATCCGCAAGCCTGTTAGTCACAAGTTCGGCATTGAGCGCCCCGGAGCGAGCAACGACATCAGCACCAGCGGCAACCTCGATGACGATGAGAGCGAAGATGAGGATGCCGTCATGGGTCTACCCACAACTAGCGGCACCGAGGATGACGACCGATTGACGCGACTGCGTGAGGCTAGGGATGTCATGGAGCAGAATGAAATTCAACGAACCCGCGACTACGGCACTCTCACGAATGGCAACGATCCCAATGCGCTTGACATTGAAGAGCGTGTGGCCGCTGGCCGCACCAGTGACGAGGACTACCCCATCTACGACTCTGACAGCGACGATGATGACGAGGAGTTTGAGGCTGCTAAACGACAAGGAGGTCTCCGCTATGCGCGTACATGGGTAGAGCGCACTGCCACCAACGTGGGCTCCACAGTGCTCTCGAGCGTTGCCGCGATCATCCCTAAGCCAACACCTACCGATGTCGGTGATGGAGGCTTCTCCCTTGGCGTGCCCTCGTGGAAGCAAAAGGGCGAAGTCAAGAGATTCAAGGCACCCAAGGGCAAGCGTAAGTTTCTCCACTTGCCTCAAACACTGCTAATCCGTACTAACATGATATCAGGTATCCATGTTCCCGTCCGTGTCGAACCAAAAGTCCAGTTGGCAACCGAGCGCACCTTTCTCTCCTGGCTCGAATTCTCCATCTTGATCGGTTCCATTGCCGCCACGTTGCTCAACTTTGGTGACAGTTTGGCGTATGCGGCCGCTTGGGCCTTTACCATCATCGCTTGTCTTGCGCTGTGTTACAGTGCAGGGTTGTATTTGTGGAGAGTGAACAAGATCAAGGAGAGGAGGGCTGTCACGTACCACGATCGTTGGGGACCGACATTGCTCTGTTTGGGCTTGTTCTGTGCCGTTGCCATCAGTTTTGGGTACAGGTTTGGAAAGGGTGGTGTCGATGCAGGACTCAAGGGGGATATCAAGGGGTAATTTTGTTGTTATTGTGGTGGTGGTGGTAGTGTGTGGCATGGGAAGTGGATTTGGAAGCAGGAGGAGAGGGATTTAGTGGGTTCTGAAGTTGTCATGACTGATGTTTCGGAGGGGATGTTTCGAATTGAAAGGATGCATTGTTGGCGCTACGTGTACATAAAACTTGTACATAATAATGGGTGTTGTTGTACTTTTTGAAACTTATGTAAAGCTATTGAAAGGAGCGGATGTGGTGATTTTTTTCTAAATTTTCTTCATAGTGATGCGGAAGTCGTGCTGAGGACAGGTGCTCTTTAGCCATGAGAAGAAAAAAGTGTATGAAATTCCTGTTCTCCGAAGGTCTGCTTTGTGTATGTTCTATTCCATCCCATCGCATTTGTTGGTTTTTAAGGAATTCGAGGGAGTACCACGTTTGGTTCAAGTACTGGGTTGAGTTGACCTGGACCTCCAAAACCTGGGGTCGACATACCTACTTAATGAACGACGAAGGCCCGTCGTCATCTTGTGTGCGCTCCCCTTTGTACCCTCCCCAACACGAAAGACATACACCTGAAGGGCAGTTGCTGGAAAAGACATGGTCGCAAGCCCAAGAGGCCGACCAAATCAATGCACAGGAAGAAGGAACGTGAAACATGGATGAAAAGATGACCGTAAACAATATCATTAAACCCTTACTACCCTTCCGTCCGCACCACTCCCGCACAAGTCCTGATATCGAATTCCACCCATCTCGCTCTCCCTTCTCTCCCTCCTCGCCCCCCACTCTCATCTATGCTTCCCGGGTTCATGACCGTGCAGCCAAAGTACTTGACCACAAACGCGGGGGCCTCACTATCCGCTAGCACCAAACTCGTTGGCAACGGGTACAGGTTCAATGCATGTGCAAAGTCCCAATGTAGTGGCCGTGCCGAGAGGGGGAAGGGACTGAGATGTGATTGTGAGAGTATAGTTCGGGTGAGCGCACGTGCTGTTTGCGTGTCGAGGTCAACATCTGGTTGCTGCTGCTGCTGCTGTTGTTGTCGTGGTAGCGGCGGTCTGAGATCAAGATCCATGGCGTACTGCTGTTCTGCCTCTTGTTGTTGATGACTCGGCGGGTATGGCATCTCATCATCTACATCCGGAGGTGGTTTGTTGAATCTTATTGATTGTCTGTGCAGCCTACCAGCCACGTCGTCCCTCAGTATCACCATCTCGCCTTTTACGCCGAACCAGCTCAGGCGCGATGGGTTAGATGTCCATATCACTTCTCCTTCTTTTCCATTTGCTTTGCCTGCACCCCAGATTTCCCTGTTCGCTTCAGCAACCACCTTCCGGATTCTGCTTGTAAACATTGTTGGAATGGGTTTCCTTGGTAATGGTGTAGCGGCGCCGGCGGAAAACGCACTCGGCCAGGCGTCGTTATCGCCGGGGACGAGAACAAGTGTGGTATGCGCGATGAGAGGTTGGAACTCTGCGAGAACAGAGGCGAGTGCGTCGAAGTGTTCTTTGTATTCTATGCTGCCTGTTCCTGGTACGCCTGCAAGACTGGCCTTCGAACTAAAGTTTCCCATCAGAATGATGGCGAGGGGATAGACTGGATGGGCATCGGTAGGATTGGGTGTGTATGTACGTAAAAGGGTGCGGAGGGCGGATAATGTGGATGGGATGTCCAAATGAAGGTCCGAGGCTACGACAATGTTGTGTGCTGTTCCCAGGTCGAGGAGTTTCGATGCAATCTTGTTCATGCGAGTACCCGTTGCACGCTGAGATCCAACGCCTAGGAAGTCTGTCCATCCGAATGCTGGCCCGGCTAAGCTGTTTTTATCGACCTCTTCGGTACCGCCCAGGGTTGCTGTTCTCCGTTCGCTGGGAGGGTGGCCAACTGAGAAACCAAGAAATTTGCCGCCTATCGTGCCACCAATTCCACCGCTACCTCCTAGAGTTGATGTCGCTCCCGCGTCTTCTTCGTAGCTGCCCTCGACTAAAACAATCATGCCTGGTGCAAAGTATGCGCCATTCTCGGGGATAGGTCGCGCGTGTTGGATGTCTAACGTAATTGTACCTGTAAGATCGGATAGTGAGAGCGCACCTGTGGCTGAGACCGTGAGCATGCCCAGCAACAGATGTGTACTTCCAGTTCGACCAAGCAAGTTCGCAATTGGAGTAATGCTGTTCATTTGTGATGTTGCAATCGATCCGGTACGGCTGAGGGTAGCGGAACGGGCTGTAGAGAAGGTAGGCGTTTGGAATGTCTCGTTGCGCAGTATGCGCTGGTGTACAATGTGGTAGCGTTGACGGAAAAGCTCGGTCTTGTGCGATGGATCAGGGAACAGCGATGGTTTCGTGGCAGACCTGACGTGGTCAGTAGGCAATTGGCTCTTCCTTGACATGTACATACTTCTCGAAGTGCTTCTGAGTGGCGTTATATATCAGCTTTGGCTGCTCGAACGCGCCAATAACTTTCATCCACTCTCGAGGATCTTTCAGCAGGTCTTCTTCTTCGTCCTTGTCCTCTACTTCCAGGCTGGACATGCCGAAACTGCTGTTGCTATCCAGACCCGGACGATTTATCTGCCCGGCTATCTCAGGTCCAAAGTTGAAACTGCTTTGCCTGCCCAGAGTCGAGCCTTGTACCACCCTCCCTCCGCTCATTGAGCCTTCGAGTGTCTTCAATATGCCTTTGAGCGTCTCACTGTCACCTTCTACAATGACTTGACCACCACATTTTTTCCAGCTCTTTGCGATTTCCTCCAAGACCTTTTCCGCTAAACCTTCCTCTCTCCATCCTGATCCGCAGTGTTTGCCTACAAACGTTGCTAATGCTTGGAGGGCGGAAGATGTGAGGGTAAGGTTGTGTTTCTTTGTGAATGTTCGAAATGCGAGCGGGCGAAGCGTCGCTGGAGGAAGTAGTATAGGAAGAACAGTGGACTTTCCGACTGGCTTCAGTGCAGGCGGGGCGCGTATGGGCGCTGTTCTGCGGGGATTGATTGGATGAACCGGTGTTCCGAATGCAGGCGATGAAGATGGAATGAGATCTGAGGGTACCGTCGAGGGCTTTTCTGATCTTCTTGTGGTTGCCATATTGGTCGTAGTGAAGGTGAAGTTATCCTGTGTCGCAATGTTGGTAGGCGGTCTGGGATTCCACTTTACGCGTGCGACGCGTTCGAGCGCGATTTCGCGCCAGAGGCTAAGCCACTTTTCCAAGCAACCACCAATACTCCTACCCATACACTACACTAAACACCCTTCACGCCTACTTTCACCGCCTGGAATTCTAAGATCGCTGTCGCATATCCCATCCATAAACCAAGAACTTGATCAAACTCACGCAATGGCCGATCCTGCAACTGAACCGCTCGCGGCCGTCACCGAAACTGAACAGCTGCCCAGAACGAAAGAAAAGATGGGAGAGCTGTCGCAGGCTGCTTCTATCCACTATTCCACCAAAAACTATGACGCTGCTGCTGAACACTACGCCGACGCGGTCGAAATTCAAGCAGAGCTCAACGGCGAGATGGCGCCTGAGAACGCCGAGCTACTCTTCTACTACGGGCGCGCGCTCTACAAGTCCGCAGTCGCCAAGAGCGACGTGTTAGGCAACAAAGTGGCAAAAGAGGAGAAAAAGAACAAGCAGCCAAAACCAAAGAAGGCAGGGAAAGCAGAGGCGGGTGAAGGTTCAAGCGCCGCGAAGACCGAGCAGAAGGAGGAGTCAGTAGAGACGAAGCCATACTTCCAGCTCCAGGGCGATGAGAATTGGACCGATTCTGAGGACGAAGATGACGACATGCAGGAGGGTGAGCAAGGGGACGACGATGACGATCTCGGCAACGCGTACGAGATCTTCGAGCTAGCCCGTGTTCTGTACGAGAGGCAATTAGATTCGCCAGAAGGAGACACTTCAGACAAGGGAAAAGGCAAGGCGGAGCTGAGCCCACGGGCGCGCGTCATCAAGGAGCGCATCGCAGACTGTCACGGTTTCCTCGTCGAGATCTCGCTAGAGAACGAACGATTCCACGACGCCATATCAGACGCCCGCAAAGCTCTAGCCTTACAAGAGGAAATCTACCCCTTTGAGCACGAGAACGTCACAGAGGCTCACTACTCGCTTTCGCTCGCGCTTGAGTTCGCATCCGTCTCCAAAGTACGGGAGGACCAGACTGGCCAAACGACCGATGCGTCCGCTGAGCAAGAACAAGGAAAGGAAGACGAGGATGGTATAAACTGGGAGCTGCGGAAGGAGGCTGCCGAGCAGACTGATCTCGCTATACAAAGCCTGGAAGCACGGTTGAAGAAGGAGGAAGCAGCACTCAGTTCTGACGCGCTGAAACCAGAGCAGAAGGAAGAGAAGCAAATCATCATTGAAGATAAGAAGGGCATGCTTGAAGATCTCAAGACGCGTCTTACAGACCTCAAGTCAGATCCCACGAAGCAGGAGTTTGATAGCATAGATTCGTCGGTGTTCAAAGGCTTACTAGGAGGGTTGTTGGGAGCAGATGCAGCAACACAAAAGGCTAAGCTGGCAGAGGCTACCAAAAGCGCAAATGATGTCTCCGGTATGGTGAAGAAGAAGGTTAAGGCGCCTGCACCGGCAGCGTTAGGGTCAAATGACGCTGGTAGCAGCAAAAGGAAATTGGAAGTTGATGATGGCGGCGCAGAGGGCAAGCGAGCGAAGACTGAGGAGCCTGCGTAATATTCTTGCATAATGTGTCGGAAGATTACAAGTCGTTGATGAAGCGTGCCTGGTAGCTTTGCGAGGTTCATGGTGTTCAGACTATAAAACGATGACCCCTGAGACACGAGCCGGCAAGAGGTCATGGATTGATGAATTGATACCGGGTTGAAAAATGCCAGGATGTTCTGCTTTGTGTTTTCGTCGCTTTGCCTTGTTCTCTCCTGCGTATCGACGTGTAGTTGCAGTGTACCCAACCGCTTCAGCCAAACCGAATACCCTGAGCCAATATCGCAATGCCACCTGTACACAAACGTCTGAGTATATTGAGGAAAAATGATAAGGTGCGAAGAATGCGCACTCCACCTGCTGAACATCCCCTCGATCAAGAACATAGCCCTGCAAGGTCCGGCCGCGGGCTACTACGCTCCACTTCTGACATGTATCGTGATGCCAGGCGTACACGAACTCCAAGCGATCAATCTGTTGTATCTAGGCTACCTCGCCTTAGTAGTACCCACCTCGTAGATGGATCAGCCCCTGCTGTTCATCCAGAGTCTTCGTGGACCTCACCGGCTGCTCGAAACGACACCAACCACGACGAACAACATCGAAGAAAACCGAAAGTACCACCAAAATTAAGAAACGCTTAACAACACGAGCTTAATGGAAGACACACTGTTCCAACTATGCCTGCAGACCAAGGGAGGGCGTTTGTAGTCAATCTACGTGACTCACCGTAGTTTCAATGGCAGAGAGAGTATCATGTTCGGGAGGTATAAACCGGTGATGAGATTGCCCAAATATGACTACTTATTAGTGTTGCTGTAGTCTGAAGTATCTATTAAAAAATCTCCCTGTTCCACTGAACGTGTCTTAATGCTTGTTGTACTACTCGTAGCAACCGAAAGACCTGTTCTAATCCTTGGGCGTATATTGAAGAGTAAAGGCGGCAGTAGACGCCGTCACTCAGGTAGCGGCGTTGTCGGAGTCCTTCATGATTTGTAGGAAAATGTCGAATGCTTCAGAGAAATTGACTTAGTAAGACGTACTACAATGCACCACCAGAATTGTACGACTAACACTGGGGTTGATCAATTTGTTTAAAGAGATAATGACAATGAATGACCTAGGGTGTGTTGAGTGGCCCGAAACAGTCCGTTTATGGCTCGTGTGAAGCACGTTGGGAACGATGCGCGAAGCGAATCTACTGATCGATCCCGCTGGATATCTCTATCCAGTGTAACTTCAATTTGTTGGCTTTCCCAGCTTATCAAAAGTCAATGGTATGCATTCGATGATATATGAAATGTCACGGGCGTTGGACCTCCGCTGGACATGAACTTACCATTCTTTCTCTCCATGGCTTTGGCTTTAAGTCTCATCTGTAGTTCGCGATTTCTCTAATCAGCCGACGGTGTAGCTTTCACCTGCCTTTTTCCCTCGGCACTTTGTTGCTGCTTCTCTATATATTGTTGGCCTGTTAAGAATACGGTGGAGTACGATGCAGCTTCCAGTCCGCAGTGGGTCGAAGCGGGGCAAAGGGCACGTGCGGGGAGCGTACGTCATCGCCTTCACACACACACTCGTCAGCCAACCCCGAGCCTCTAAGATTCCTTGCTAGCAAACCCAACGCCCAGGAACACAACCCAAAAACCCAAGACTTTTTTCACACGATCATCCAGAAGTACAAGCATCGCAGTCATGGCTTCCAACCACAACGACAATCCGTGGGCGGATCAAGGGAACCAACAGGGCCAGAGCCACCAGAGCCATAACCCCTACCAAGCGTACCAAGACCCGCCCCAAAATCCTTATGCCCAACAGCCACCTCCGAACCCATTAGGTCAACATCCTCCTCAAGAGCCGTATGCACAGTACCCGCCTCAACATCAGGACACCTCTCCATGGAGCCAAGAGCCAAACCAAGCTCAACCCCATGAATCTTCCCAACAGCCCTACCATCAGCAACAGCCCTCCCAGCCTTCTCACTTCGGCCAGTCTTCCTATCCTGGCCAAGAGGAAGTTCCACCAAGCCTACCGCCCCGCCGCACAGCTACGGAGATGGCCCTTCCCACCGGACAAGACCGCTCACATCAGATTGAGGTCATGCAGAGTTACGAGGCGGCAGGACGAAAAGATGACGATGATGAAAATGTTGACGCATTACAGCGAGAATTTCCAAAGATCGATGGAAGTCTGATTGCGGCGATCTACGGAGACACCAAGAGTTTGAGCGCGACGAGAGAGATGTTGCGCGAATTGCAGTGATACTGCTACGAAGGGTTATGAAAATCAAGAAACGCTACTGTTCGACGGAGGGCAAAACGAAACCAAAGTATAAGGATCACCACTCGTTGAGATACTATGAGCATCAGTGGGGAGAGTTTTGCCGCCACATGAAGGTGCTGTATTTGTATAGTTTATATACCAGAAATCGGTTTTACTAACCAGATACCTTGCCAAAAACCTTTCTGCCGTCTAGGGTTGCATGTGCTGGTTCTGCTTCATATATAAATCTTTATCTGGAATGGCATTTCCCAACCGCGTCTTGCCAGACAGCCCAGAGACTCCTTATATTCGGAGACGCACAGGCATTGTGCGTCGGAACTTCTCTTTAAACCTCGCAGCACCTCGATGCGAGACTCTCATCAGAAGCACCAGCGTCTTTCACGCGGAACGAAAGCGCCCACAAGGTTCCTGGATCGACAATTTGCGCGAAATTCGTAAGCTGAGTATTTCTTGATCAGTCTAGTCAATGTAACTTGTTGAGCTGAGAGGAGCTACGAGCCAGCACAAGTTATGCTTTAAGTTCGCAAAGTTGATCGTGATGGGAAACATCTTCCGTACTTGAATTGCGGCATGCCCAAAGCGGGAACCCCGCATTTTTGCCCAGCCGGCCCAGCTAGCATGACATAAGCCCAGCTAGAACGCCTGAAATACGTCTCTACGAAGCCTTGCCTTGGCGCAGGCTTCGACGTCCCACCTCCGCATTTGCTTCTCCATAGACCCATAATTTCCCCGGTCATGGGTCTGTGGAGAGTTTCCAAATGGACTTTTGTACATACTTTAGATGCGTCGACATTAAGCTAGATGGGGATATGCCGGTGCACATCTGTACGGGGCTGGGTGTATAAAGGTTAGGCGATCGTGGTCCACATTCTGGGCCAGCCATTGTCTTGTTTTGCAGCCTCTTCTTGTCAATAGACTATTTGGTCCAGGGTCTCCATCATGCACTTTCTTGAGCTGAGAGGCAAGAGCCTCATTTCAGTTATACTTTTGACCTCTGGTCTTGACTTCCTTCTGTTTGGATGTAAGCTCGAAGTCATTCCATTTACGCTGAGGTTTTGAGGTCTAACGCGATTTAAAGATGACCAAGGTCTCTTTGGCGGCATTCTGGGCGGCCAGCGCTTTAAAGACACCCTTGGCAACCCAAATCCTACGATGACCGGACTAGTCACAGCTATTTACGACATTGGATGCGCTCTAGGTGCCGTTGTGGCCTTTGTCTTTGGCGAACGGATCGGACGCAAGCGTTCTATCATGCTCGCTAACCTCATTGTTGTAATCGGTGCTGCTATACAGACTGCTAGTTTCGAATACTGGCAGATGTTCGTCTCACGCATCATTGGTGGCATCGGTGTTGGGCTGTCAACGGTTGCGGTACCAATTTTGCAATCAGAGACGTTGCCTGCGCACAACCGTGGCTCGCTTCTCGTCGTTCAGTCTGCTTTGATCATCATCGGAGTCGCGGTCGCTTCTTGGCTGTGCTTTGCGACACTGTATGCCAACAGCTCGATGCAGTGGCGCTTCCCTGTCGCTTGTCAGATCTTGTTCTCGCTCATGGTATTAGCGCTTTGTCCATTTTTGTGCGAAACACCAAGATGGCTAGCATCACGTGGAAAGATCGATGAGGTACGTGATCTGGTACATGATCAACATATTGATGCTAACGCAGCTCTCAGGCGAAGTACACCATCAGCCGACTTTTGGACAAGCCCCTGGACGATGAAGAAGTGCAAGGTCAACTCCAGGAGATTCTCGATGCTATTGCGGCAGAGAGCAGCGAAGAAGAACCTACCTGGGGTGAAGTCTTCAGTAATGCTACCAAGACCCGCAATCTACACCGTGTTATTCTCGGAATGGGTCCCTACATGATGAATCAATGGAGCGGCGTCAATGTAGGTCTTCATTCATGTTCTTAAAGTGAAACCCCTAACATGATCGTAGGCTTTATGCTATTACCTTGCCTACATCTTACAGCAGTACCTCGACTACTCCCCAAGCATGTCTCTCATTCTCGCTTCTGTGGCCTTCACTCAGTATGCCGTGTTTTCTTGGCCACCATACTTCTACATCGACAAGATTGGGCGTCGATGGTCAGTCATGGGCTCGTCAGCCGGTTGTACAGCATGTATGGCTATCATCGCCAGATGTCTGGCTAGTAACAGCTATGCTAGCGCCGCAACAGCTGTAGCCTTTATCTTCCTGTTTCTCGACTGCTTCACACTCGGTATATTGCCTGTGTCGTGGTCCTACTCAGCCGAAATTCAACCTCTCCGTGTCCGAAACAAAGCCACAGCTGTCGGTGTCTTCTCGCACTGGATGTCGAACTTTGTCGTCGTCATGGTTACCCCGATCGGTCTTGACAATATTGGTGGCCACTACTTCTGGATTTGGGCTGCTGTTTGTGCATCCTTTGTACCACTCACGTATTTCTTTGGTGTCGAAACGTCAGGACGTACGCTCGAGCAAGTTGACATCATGTTCTATGAAAAGCCAAGATTATGCATGGGGCTCAACAAAGAGAACATAACAGTGGTAAGGGCGAACAAGTCAGATGAGGAGAAAAGATATAGGGAATTTGCGCATGCGAACGAGAAGAATCAGGTTGCTATGGCGGAGAGGATGAGCCAGGGCGATTAGCTGCTACCCAAAAAGTGCTTATGATGATGGTAGGAAGATCTGACGAACTAAAAAGGCCGAAGATAAAGCGACGATAAACTTCGATACACTGCAAACAAACAACCGTCTATTATCTGCAACTAATCGAACTCCCCATCCACTTTCCCCCCTCCTTGATATGAAACACAATCTCAAGTACCACCCACATAACCTATTCACTTGTTGAAAAACTTCAAATTTGCCCAATACCCGGTGCCTCAGACCCTCCCTGTGCTGTACCAGTAGATAAGCAACCCCAACTCCGTTAGGCGTCTCTAGTATCGCTACACCTTCAAGCGAGTCAGCAGTGAACGTGTACCTAAGATCGTTGCAGCATCGATACTCACCTGGAGGCTGTTTCGACAATATATGCTTGATCTCCGTCTCCGTCGCGTAGTTGACTACGTAATCGCGAACTATGGTGCACAACACAGGCTTAAGGGTCTGATCACGAGTAGCATACAGTCATTGAAGATATACTATGTCACTCTAGCGGCATAGTCTAGGCATCATGCATCTCGATAAACGTATATACTTCATATTCTCATGTGGCGTTATGTTATTTTCAGTTTGTATCGTGCCAGTTGTAGCACATATCGTGTTGAAGAAGAGCGCGTGAGTGGCACGGTAAGGGACATATCCTCTATTAACCAAGAATTCGTGGCTTGCCGTGAATTCGATGCTGTGATTCTGGAAAGTTGATTTCAGTATTTAGCGCGTAGCCCCACTTTTCGAGCTCGGTGGAGGAGCGGAATTTGCAGGGAGGAACGGAGGCCTCTTCAGCATGAATTTGTGTATGGAGCATGTTGCCTTTTGCTAAAGCCTTGGCAAACGCTCTTTGGACATCTGTCATCAGAATACTCGAATAGCATTGACTGCTCAACAGTTGGTGACACTTGTTGGTTCTCTTGAGCGCTGGTCTGCTGAACTTCTAGGCCATTGAATTCCGTCGACATTCTTATCTTGTACGGCTCCAAAGATGCGAGCGAGACGGTGAAAATTTGGGGAAGTGTTGCTGTGTTCGACTGCTTCGTCTATTAACAGTGACATGGAGCTGGGAAGATAGATAGAATCTTGTGCGTCCATATTTTCTCACCATGCAGGATAGCGGTGTGAGTTTTCAGTAGCCGATCGACATGGTGGTAAATGTACAGTGGTAGACCAAAGTTGCCGATTAAGAGATATTTCTAAACAATCTATGCTGAGCCGATACATTCCATAGGTACAGTAGTTTACGAAGAAACTCGTTTCTACTGAGTTGCGGAGTCCGTGCAGATCATGGCAGCACCCTACAACCCCATAAAAACCATTTCCTTCGTAAAATAACCGTAGTAGAAGGCTTCCATTCCAGGCTGTGGGTTCCCAAAGTCGTCATGTCACCATTGATATATTCTTGCAAAACTAGGGCTGAGCTTCATACTCAAGCGCCTTGATGGCCCACGCCGTAGGAACGCCCCAACATTCAATTCTCTTACGATTTCTGCCAAACCGACATACCCTACCAATTTCCCAACCGCCTTCACATTCCTGCAATTCTTTAAGGTACTCAATATCTGGCTGCGCCCACACACCAAGCTTTTGGCACGCGAGAGCACGCGCGGCGGTAACAAAAGAATCTCCACGGCGGCCAACGTACTCCCGCAGTGCAGCAGCAGTCGGCTCGCCAAGGGACTGGATTTCGGACGCGTCCGTGTTTGCTTCTATAAGGCAAGACAAGAAGTATAATAATTTCTCAGCAGTAAGATAATGATCCGTACCGTCGAGGTAGGCGCGATTGAGAAGGATACGACGATCATAAACAAGCTCAGATTTGACATCTGCGCCACGGTTGTACTTGTAGAAAACGCGAATGACGTTGGTAACGATGATCGGATCCAAACGAGGCCGCGTGTCGCAGAGATACGTCAAGACGAGGCCATCTTGTACATGTCTGTTCTTGAGCAGGCAATCCAGTACTGGGCTGGCTGAAGAAGCAGGCGGTGAAAATGCAAGCAAAGCTACTGCAGCATCGTCGACATCGTCAGGGGCTATATGTGATGACGAGATCAGTATAGGTTGAATACAGTCAGTAAATGAAGCATCTTACATGTCTTGGTCGTACCAGTGGGAGGACCGTTGAAGTAGTTCCACACTTTGGCTTCTTTATGAGCTTACTCGATTGTGGCCTTGATCTCCGCAGGCCCAGCATTGGGGGGCGAAAGAGTGAGGACACTTGCATCTTGAAGCTCCCAATGAATAATGAACTGAGAGTAGAGATCAATGAGATCAGGGCCGTTCTTGACACGCGAAATATGCTTTCCGGCATTATCAGCCATGTATTGATGCGCTCGTATTACAGGGTCGAACAGTTGGTTGCGCAACTGACGCATGAGACTGCCTGCAGACTCGAAGACGATGCCCTGAATGCCGAAACAGCGCGCTGAATTGACTTGCATGTACTTGACTCTTTAGCGACTATCACAATTTCAAGTACGAAAAGCCGTTGTGTCAGTCTGCATAGTGCTGACGCCATTGACGAGCTGATCAAGCAAAGGTAGGTCGTTAACCTACCATTATAGCGCGTCAACATCTTATTGTGATAGATGGGAAGAATTTCGACACGAGCGGCTTGGGCTAGATTGGCGGGAGGAGCACTGATGGCAAGCTGACAGGTGATGCAGGGTTGATGTTGGATACTGACATTCGTAGTGCAGGCTACGGTGATGAAACGTTGATCATGGTCTTGGTGTTCTGGGCATGGATGAAGCATACATAGCCTGCGTAGATGCTAGCACTGCGTTCAAGAGTCTGATAAAGATGAAGTTCGAGTTTGTTTCGTCTCCCTTGTTCTAGGTCAGTGTTTTAATAACAATTATCAGCCTGCTCGGGATGAACGCTGTCAGACTCGTACCACTCCCTCAGAATGCACGCAACCTTCAAGCAAATTCTCATGAAGGTGACAGAGGCATGAAACAAGATCATGCTCAGGGTGATGCGCATTACCAGGCTACCGCTGGAAGCACACTCGATTCAGGAGAAACGCTCAACGAGAAAAGCCTTCGCGTAGCACACAACGGCAAGCTTCTGGAACGCGGTTCTGACAAACAATAAGAAGCGGAAGCTAACGGCTGCATATTCGACTTTGTGAGGTGTTCGAATGGATACCTCCAACCTGTCATGATCAGGAAATTCTTGAAGATGCGATCGATCCTCGAAGCATACTCGCACCTAAACCTGCTGGCATTTTCCAGTAGGTTTAGACATCCGATGTTTTCTTCGATGACCCAGTGAAACAGAACACTGCGGTGCTGGGTACCTTAGCGTATACGTGTGTGGGCTACTGAGCAGTAAAACAAGGCCCATTGCATGTACAAGTAGCGTATCCCAGACAAGGCTACCACGCGACGTCTAGCGGGTGAACAATGTGTGTATTTTGCGCAACCATTGCTTGTAGATGCATGCGCATGAAAGCGCACCAGCGTTACCGGTAAATTGCTGAACCTCAAAGACGCGCCTTTTTTTTCAATCTGCCTAATCAACAGCTGAACGCTCAAAATCCAAATCAGTGCGCCCGTTGGGGATGGCACGCTGCAGTTAAGCATGAAACGCACAACTCACACATAGGTACCGAGGTGGACGGCGTAACCTGGTTGGTCGCGTTACGAGCCAGTTCGCGTTACGAGCCACCCGAACATCATAACATTGAAATCATCCCAACTTCAACGCGTCATAACTCCACCACTATAAACCTAATTTAAGAAGCGATTAAATATTTAGAATTATATAAAGCTAGAGATAATTTCTTATACTACAAAGTCGTACAAAAGTTTAGTATTAATAAAATAATATTATCGCGGCAGCACTAAGAGAAATAAAGTACTTATACAACTAAAGGAAAGCGTTAGCAAGTACTTAACCTACAATAAAAAGCTAAACTTGTGTTATATATAGAAAGATGCGCAGAAAGAGGCTTACTACTTACACAAGAAATAATACAAAATTTCACGTTAATAGTAATAAAGTAGGAGGTTTCTTAAAGCTAGGTTACTTAGTTTCTTTAGCGCTATAAGGACAATCTTACTATTAAATAGAGCACTAGAATTAATTACAACTATTACAAAACTAATAATATATTTAAGTACAAGCTTTACTTTAATATGCTATATTTAAAAATATAAGAGCATAGTGTTAACGCGCATAATATATATAATATAGATAAGAAGGGCTTCTTTATTAGTGTTATAAAATATAGTAAAAAAGTCTTCTTTAAGGCCTTTATAAGCTTAAAAAGTGCTGCTGCAGCTATATAAGATAGCAGCTATAAATAAATAACACTGCTAGTTTACGTATGCGCTTCTAGTAAGTTATTACCACCCGCTCTTATATACTAGGGCTCCTCTAGGATTTAATTAGGCTAGGTTGACGCTGTAGAAGTTAAGAAACATAAGATTTTCTTCTTAAACTTACCTACTAGATAGAGTAATAATAATATAGGATTAGCCTAGCTTAAACAAGTATTTAAGCGCTATATAAAGTAGAAAGCGTATTATAATTATTAACTCTTTATCCTCAATAGCTATAGCAGCTATATAACGCCTAATTTTATTAATTTTTGTAACAGCAATTGTATACTCCTAGCTATCTTTCTACCTTACACTACTTATAGCTTACAGCCTTTTAATGTTGTTGTCTTCTCGCCTCTTTCGCAGTACTATACTTAAGAACTTAACTACTACCTCTACTAATTATAAGGCCTTATAAAGATTACAAAATATAACTTTTTTACTATTTTTTAGCTTGCGTAGAGCTTTATAATAACACCTAAGCTTATTTTAAAGAGTTTTTAAGCTATAAGCATCTAGCTAATAGATGTAGACACTGTACTAAAATGCTTTAACAGCTACTAACAACAACAAGATAAGGCTTTAGAACTTAGGTAGCCTAGTAATAGTAATAGCTAGAGAGAGCTGTAAAAATTTCTAGACTCTATGTTGTAGTATACCTTAAAAGTTAACTAAAATTAAATTAAGTCTTTATTTTATTTTCTATAGATACAAAATAAGCTTGTTAACTACAAAAATAATAGTTTATAAAGTAAACTTATAACTAATAAGAAGCGTCTAAAGAACAGTAATACTCTAGACCTTTAACAGCACAAAGAGTACTATAGCAGTGCTATTTTCTAGTCTCTAAAGAAGCTTTGTAAGGCGTGCTACTATAACGCTATAAAACAAAATAAAGCTAAGTAACTATAACTCTAAAAAGCTTACAATAGAGATATTAAAGCAGCAGCAATAATATATAAGAAGTAGCAAGCTAAAGCTATAAAGGTAACTTAACAATAAGCTACTAAGGAGCGTTGTAAGGCGAAAAAAGCACGCGCTAAAGAACTTGCTACTTCTTAGGCACTGAAAAAGCAGTAACACGATGCTGCAACCGCTTAAAAATCTTACAATACACTTATAAGACCTAAGTAAAGAGCCTTACATAAAGTAGCAAAAAATTTAACAAAGCGTTGTCGTGTTAGTAGTAGTTAAACTAGTATTAACGCTAGTCTGCTAGCTGCGTCTCCCCCACCCAAAATCAGCGCGCGCGGGCGCTAAATCAAGATACTAGCGAAATTTAAGTAGATAGAAAGTTTCGCATACACCTAAATATTAATACACTAGAATTTTTTGCAATAATCGCTTGTGTAGGTAGCTCTACAGCCTCATCTTTTTAGTTGCCTAATATTAGTAGGGTAGCTCGTAACGCGAACTAGCTCGTAACGCGACTAACTAGGTTACTATATCTGTGCGCGTTTTAGCTATATTCGAGTTTTGGCCACCCCAATAAACAGAGATTTTAGAAAAATAAGGCTGTACAGCCACTACTAATAGCTAGTATCGCAAGATTTTGTAGAGTTATAGTATATATATTATTGCAATTAATTTGTGCTACTTATATTTACTTAGTAAGTTAACGCTACGCCTGCAGTAGGTAGTGCGCGCTAGGGCAGCTAGTGTAGCTACCTCAGCTTTAATATAAGATAAATTAACAACAATACGTTTTTAATACTTCTGCTTTTAAGTAGAGGCTTATAAGGCTTTATACTTACCCTTTTAGGGCAGTTATATAGCTTTTTAAACGTCACAAGCTGATTTCTAACGCTCCTTTTTAGCTGCCTTTTTAGCTTTCTTTTTCTCTCTTACCTTCTTAAGCCTCTTCCTCTTAACACGCCTCTTCTTAGCTTGTTAAGCCTTATATAATTAAGCTTGCTCTTTTAAGTAAGACCTCTTAGCTGTTTAAAGTTATAGTAGTTATTATTTATATTATTAAACTACTTTATTGTCCTAAGCCTAACAGACCTTCTTAAGTAACTAGAAAATAGTACTACTATAGTACTCCTAAAGATTGTTAAGTTAGAGAGTATAGCTTTTCTTTTAGTATCTCTTTTTAACTAAAAGAGCTTCTTTTAAGCCTTAAATCTCTTTATAGAGAATACTATTTTAAGCTAAAATATAGTAGAGGCTTTAATAAAACCTTTTTAATTTTTTAGTGCCCTAATCTTGCACTAAATAGCGTATAAAAGTCTTTATTTTAAGCTAATTATCTTTACTAAGTACAAAAGCTAAAGACTTATCTAAACTAGAGGCCTTTTAATAAAAATTTTAAAAAATAACTTTAGAATTAGGTAAGTAGACTTTAGTTAGAAAGACTTTCTAATAGTCTTTTCTTTAAAAGTAGTACTTTAGGCCCTCTAAAGGAGGAGAAAGAAGTCTCCTTTTACTATTAGTAAGAGCCCCTAGCTTTTATAAAAGTAGAATAAAAGCTTAGTTAAATAGGTATTTAAGAGAAGCTTAAATAATCTAATATTAAGTAGTTAAAGCGTATAAGTTATATAAGAAGAAAATATAGCTAATAGCATTTTATAGTTGTTACAGTAATTAATAAAATCTATAGTTAGGTAAGATTTATAGCTATTAAATAGAAGTAATTAGTATCTTAAATAAGCTTTCTATCTAGTCTCTCTCTTAAAAACCTCTTTAAGCTAGGCTAGACTTATATTATTATTAGTCTAGCTAAAAAGAGATAAGCTAACAAATACTAAGTGCTTTTTGTTATTAATATCCTTAACTTAGCTTAATTTTAGAGCTCTAATAGCTAACTAAAAAATAAGAGCTAGAGATAGAGCTGTACTATCTAAACAAACGCAGGCTAGGATAGTTACTTACTCTCTAGAACTATCTTAAGTTACAGCTATTACTTCTTTTTAATTGTATATCTTTTTGTTAAATACTGTTTTTAACCTTCTAGTTACTCTAATTATAAAGCCTTTCTTATTTATAATAAAGATTTAAGAAAGCTTTATATTATATTTACTTATCTTCTTATGAAGTAGCTTAAAGTAGAGGCTATATTTAGCTTTTAAATTAGCTTTATAGCAATTGTGATCTATTCCTACCTACTAGCGTAAGATAAGATAAGTAGGATTCCTATTAATAAAGTAAGTAACCTAGCTTTCTAAAACCTCTCCACTAGCTAAAGATAAAGCAAAGTTATATATTATTACTTGTATAAGTAGTGTATGTTGTTTAGTAAGTATAGTAATATACTATAAGAGCTTAGTTTCTTAGTATAAGTAAAGGAGTTAATAGGCGAGTTTGTGTGGCTAGTTTAGGCTCTAGTGTCTTCGAGCGAGCGTATAATAATCTATACTATACTTTTCTGTAAACTTTGTATACGAAAAAGATGCTCCTAGTGCGCGCAATTTAATTTCTTTAATTGCTTCCTAAATTAGATCTATATAAGTTGAGTTATGACGTGATTTATGTAGGTGGTTGTTGTGTTAGGGTGGCCAAAACTCAAACATAGCCAAAACGCGCATAGACATAGTACAGTGTCTGTGCGCGTTTTGCGCATAGTTAAGTTTTGTGCACCCTACTAAAATAACACTACCTTTTTAACACCTAATAACTCTACTAAAATAGATCTAATCTAGGAAGCAATTAATGAAATTAATTCGCGTGTACTAGGCGTATCTTTCTTATATACAAAGTTTGCAGAAAAGTATAGTGTAGTACACTTAACCTTAACGCGAAGGCACTAAGAGCAAAACTAACTACACTAACTCGCCTACTAACTCCTTTACCTATACTAAGAAACTAAGCTCCTATAGTATATAGTATATTACTATACTTACTAAACAACGTACACTACCTACATAAGTAATAATACGCAACTTTGCCTTATTTTTAGCTAGTAGAGAGGTTTTAGAAAGCTAGGTTACTTGCTTTATTAACAGGAATCCTATCTATCTTATCTTACGCTAGTAGGCAGGAATAGATTATAATTGCTATAAAGCTAATTTAGAGGCTAAATATTTATTTTTAAGGTATCAAAGGTGGTGGTTGTTGTTGTAGTCAAAATAGGTTTTCCAAAAAAGTGAAAAGCAGCTGCCTTCTACTAATCAGTCGCAAAAGTCAAAAAAAGATTGTGTGTAGTCAACGAAATTCGAACGGTGAGTGGATAAGGTCCACGCGCTAAGCGCTCGGAGCAGAAAAGCTCAGACCACTAAGCAAAATTAGGGTTAAAAAATTTGCTGAAGGTACTAAAAAACGACACTAATTGAAACGTGTTCAACGGCGATTGCCAGCCTATAGCTGGCAACAAGATTGCGATGGAGGTGGAGGAGGTGGAGGTGGAGGAGGGTAAGGACACGTACGTTACCGCAGCGGGAGCCTGCAATACTTCATAAAAGCTCCCTGCCTGCTGCTTCTCACCTTCAGGAAGAGGCTAAATATAGCCTCTACTTTAAGCTACTACATAAGAAGATAAAGGAATACAATATAAGGCTTTCTTAAATCTTTAATATAGATAAGAAAGGCTTTATAATTAAAATAACTAGAAGGTTAAAAAGGGTGTTTAATAAGAAGATATATAATTAAAAAAAGTAATAGCTACTACCTAAGATAGCTCTAGAGAGTAAGTAACTATCCTAGCCTACGTTTATTTAGATAGTACAGCTCTATCTTTAGCTCTTATCTTTTAGTTAGCTGTTAGAGCTCTAAAATTAAGCTAGATTAAGAAAATTAATAATAAAAAGCACTTAGTATTTGTTAGCTTATCTCCTTCTAGCTAGACTAACAATAATATAGGTCTAGCCTAGCTTAAGGAGGTTTTTAAGAGAGAGACTAGATAGAAAGCTTATTTAAGATACTAATTACTCCTCCTTAATAGCTATAGATCTTACCTAACTATAGATTTTATTAATTACTGTAATAACTATAAGATCTTACTAGCTGTATTTTTTTCTTATTTAACTTATACGCTTTAATTACTTAATATTAAATTATTTAAGCCTTTTTTAACTACTTACTTAACTAAGCTTTTATTTTACTTTTATAAAAGCTAGGGGCTCTTACTAATAGTAAAAGGAGACTTCTTTCTCCTCCTTTAGAGGACCTAAGGTACTACTTTTAAAGAAGAGACTATTAGAAAGTCTTTCTAAGTAACTAAAGTCTACTTACCGAATTCTAAAGTTATTCTTTAAATCTTTTATTAAAAGGCCTCTAGTTTAAATAAATCTTTAGCTTTTATACTTAGTAGAGATAATTAGCTTAAAATAAAGACTTTTATACGCTATTTAGTGCAAGATTAGGGCACTAAAAAATTAAAAAGGTTTTATTAAAGCCTCTACTATATTTTAGCTTAAAATCGTATTCTTTATAGAGAAATTTAAAGCTTAAAGGAGGCTCTTTTAGTTAAAAAGAGATACTAAAAGAAGAGCTATACTCTCTAACTTAATAATTCTTAGGAGTACTATAGTAGTACTATTTTCTAGTCGCCTAGGAAGGTCTATTAGGCTTAGGACAACAAAGTAGTTTTATAATATAAATAATAACTACTATAACTTTAAAAAGCTAAGAGGTCTTACTTAAAAGAGCAAGCTTAATTATATAAGGCTTAACAAGCTAAGGAGAGGCGTGTTAAGAGAGAGAGGCTTAAAGAGGTAAGGTAGAAAGAGAAGGCTAAAAAGGTAGCTAAAAAGAAGTGTTAGAAATTAGCTTGTGACGCTTAAAAAGCTATACAACTGTCCTAATTAGGTAAGCGTATGGCCTTATAAGCCTCTACTTAAAAGTAGAAGTGTTAAAAACGTGTTGTTGTTAATTTATCTTATGTTGAAGCTGAGGTAGCTGCACTAGCTGCCCTAGCGCGCATCACCCGCCGCGGGCGCAACGTCACCTTACTAAGTAAATATAAGTAGTACAAATTGATCGCAATACTATATATACTACAACTCTACAAAATCTCGCAATACTAGCTATTAGTAGTAGCTCTACAGCCTTATTTTTCTAAAATCTTTATGTTGTTGGGGTGCGCAAAACTCAACCATGCGCAAAACGCGCACAGATACAGTACCGTGTCCGTGCGCGCAATACGCTAGTTCGCGTAATGCGCGGCCCTAACACAACAACTACCTACACAAATCGCGTTATAACTCTACTAATATAGATCTAATTTAGGAAGCAATTAAAGAAATTAAATTATGTGTACTAGGTATATCTTTCTTATATACAAAGTTTACAGAAAAGTATAGTATTATTTGTAGTACGCTTATCTAAAGGCACTAAGGAGAAACACAGTCACGCTAACTCGCCTACCTTTCCCTCCACCTACACTAAGAAACTAAGCTACTACAATATATTACTACATTTACTAAGTGACGTACACTACCTACACAAGTAATAATACATAACTTTGCCTTATCTTTAGCTAGTAGAGAGGTTTTAGAAAGCTAGGTTACTTACTTTATTAATAGGAATCCTACTTATCTTATCTTGCGCTAGCAGGCAGGAATAGACCGCAATTGCCACAAGGCTAATTTAGAGACTAAGTATAACCTCTACTTTAAGCTACTACATAAGAAGATAAAGGAATACAATATAGGGCCTTCTTAAATCTTTAATATAGATAAGAAAGGCTTTATAATTAAAGTAACTAGAAGGTTAAAAAAGGTGTTTAATAAGAGGATATATAACTAGAAAGGAGTTAGAGCTGCAACTTAGGACAGTAATAGAGAGTAGGTAACTATCCTAGCCTGCGTTTGTTTAGACAGTACAGCTCTATCCCTAGCTCTTATTTTTTAGTTAGCTGTTAGAGCTCTAAAATTAAGCTAAGTTAAAAATATTAATAACAAAAAGCACTTAGTATTTATTAGCTTATCTTCTTCTAGCTAGACTAACAATAATATAGGTCTAGCCTAGCTTAAGGAGGTTTTTAAGAGAGAGACTAGACAGAAAGCTTATTTAAGATACTAATTACTCCTCCTTAATAGCTATAGATCTTACCTAACTATAGATTTTATTAATTACCATAACAACTACAAGATCCTATTAGCTGTATTTCCTTCTTATTTAACTTATACGCTTTAACTGCTTAATATTAGATTATTTAAGCCTCTCTTAACCGCCTACTTAACTAAGCTTTTATTCTACCTTTATTTATTTTTTAAGGTGTCAAGGGTGGTGGTTGTTGTTGTAGTCAAAATGGGGTTCTAAAAAAGTGAAAAGCAGCTACCCTCTACTAATTAATTGCAAAAGTCAAAAAAAAGATTATGTGTAGTTAACAAGATTTGAACGGTGGGTGGATAAGTTCTAGGAGGAAAGCTTAGACCACCAAGCGATAATTAGGGTCAAAAAATTTGCTAAGGTACTAAAAAAAAACACTAGTTAAAACGTGTCCAACAGCGATTGCTAGCCTATAGCTAACAACAGGATTACAGTAGGATTGCAATAGGATTGCAACATAATACAATAGAGGAGGGAAAGGACACGTACGTACCGCAGCAGAAGCCTATAATACTTTATAAAGCTGCTGCTTCTTACCTACTACTTCTTACCTTTTAAACAGCACTGTATACAAACAATTTACATATAATACGCTGTAATAGTGTACAACCTTTATAATAAGTATCTCCTTAACCTTAACTCTTATCTAAAGACAGGAAGCTTTCTTGTTATACACCTAGCCCCTAAACTAGTCTAGCTTAAGCTAATTATGCAGACACCTAAGTTTATTAAGTATCTATAAACTTAGCCTCTTTAAGACTTTATAATTATATCTCTTATAAATAACTTTAGAATCTGCAATATCTCTATATATAAAAAGAGTATTAAGCCTTAACTTAGCTAGTTGTAGAAGGAATATAAGATCTATAGAGTGTTTGCTAATACTAGCAAAGTACTTAAAATACTCTACTTTAGTATTCATTTTTTTTTTGTTAATTGTGTATAGGCTAAGTAAAGAAATTATTAACTAGTTAGGCTAGCTGTTGTATAATGTTAAAATAGCGATAGAGAAGAAAGAGGTAGAAAAGGAGGAGTAGGCGTTCTATTGTCGTATGTATAGGTTAGAAAGCAAGGCAATAATAGTGCTACTTCTTTAATTCGTCTAAGAGTACCTAGAAGTAAAGCCTTAATATAAGTAGGCAGCATAGGCAGGATAGAGCGCGTTAAGTTAGGAGGCAATTTGCGTCTTTATCTTGCTTTTCTTTGTTTCTGTCTAAACATGCGACACATTAATTGCGTGCTAGCAATACTAAACAAGGGGGCATAAGCCCTAATACCTATTGTTAGCAATAAATCTTTTTTTTTACTAAAAAGGTGTCTACAAAATGTGTAGTCGCATTAAAAGGTTGTCTTAAAAGGCTAAAGCCAATTCTATCTTTATAAAAGCTAGGGGCTCCTACAAATAGTAAAAGGAGACTTCTTTCTCCTTCTTTAGAGGGCTTAGGGTACTACTTTTAAGAAGGAGACTATTAGAAAGTCTTTCTAGGTAACTAAGGTCTACCTACCTAATCCTAAGGTTATCTTTTAAAGATTCTATAAGGAGGCCTCTAGTTTAGATAAATTTATAGCTTTTATACTTAGTAGAGATAATTAGCTTAAAATAAAGACTTTTATACGCTATTTAGTGCAAGATTAGGGCACTAAAAAATTAAAAAGGTTTTATTAAAGCCTCTACTATATTTTAGCTTAAAATCGTATTCTTTATAGAGAAATTTAAAGCTTAAAGGAGGCTCTTTTAGTTAAAAAGAGATACTAAAAGAAGAGCTATACTCTCTAACTTAATAATTCTTAGGAGTACTATAGTAGTACTATTTTCTAGTCGCCTAGGAAGGTCTATTAGGCTTAGGACAACAAAGTAGTTTTATAATATAAATAATAACTACTATAACTTTAAAAAGCTAAGAGGTCTTACTTAAAAGAGCAAGCTTAATTATATAAGGCTTAACAAGCTAAGGAGAGGCGTGTTAAGAGAGAGAGGCTTAAAGAGGTAAGGTAGAAAGAGAAGGCTAAAAAGGTAGCTAAAAAGAAGTGTTAGAAATTAGCTTGTGACGCTTAAAAAGCTATACAACTGTCCTAATTAGGTAAGCGTATGGCCTTATAAGCCTCTACTTAAAAGTAGAAGTGTTAAAAACGTGTTGTTGTTAATTTATCTTATGTTGAAGCTGAGGTAGCTGCACTAGCTGCCCTAGCGCGCACCACCCGCCGCAGGCGCAACGTCACCTTACTAAGCAAATATAAGTAGTACAAATTGATTACAATACTATATATACTACAACTCTACAAAATCTCGCGATACTAGCTATTAGTGGTGGCTCTACAGCCTTATTTTTCTAAAATCTATATTTGTTGGGGCTGCGCATTGCGCGCACGGACACGGTACCGTGCCCGTGCGCGGGATGAGCCACGTCGCGGGTTAAGCCACCTAACTATAAAAATTAAGATTATAAAGATAAGGCTGTACGCCTACAGCTAAAAGCTACTATTGCAAGATTTCTTAGTGTATTGCTATATAGAGCCTTACGCGTCTTTTGTACTATTTAAATTTTGCTAGTGTCTTAATTTAGCGTCCGCGCGCGCTAATTTTAGGTAGGGGGGACGCTGCTAGAGGACTAGCGTTAAACTACCTTACTGTACCTACAATATAATAACGCTTTACTATATTATTATTAGCTTTGTGTAAGGCTTTTTGCTTAGCTGTATTACTTATATTATAAGATTTTTATACAGTTACAGCGTCGCGTTGCTGCTTTTTAAGTGCTTAAGCTGTAGCTAGTTCTTTAGCCTGCGCTTTTTTAGCCTTTATCTACTCCTTAGTAGCTTGTTGTTAAGCTACTTTTACAGTCTCTGCTTACTTCTTTTTATATAATATTGCTGCTGCTTTTAGCTCTCTATTATAAGTTTTTTAGAGTTGTTAGCGCTTATCTTTGTCTTATTTTATTACCTAGCAGGTACAGGCTTTGCAGAGCTTTCTTAAAAACTAGAAAATAGTACTACTATAAAACTCTTTGCGCTATTAAAAGTTTATAGTATTACTCTTTTTCTTGTATTTCTTTTTAGCTTTAAGCGCGCGCGTAAGGCTGTTATTTTTATAGTAGAAGAGCTTATTTTATACTTATAAAGAGTGTAATAAAGCCTTAAGCTGCTAAGCTTTCATTCTAGCCTTATTAGTAACTATAGAGTTAAAAAATTTGCGTAGCTCTTTCTAGCTATTACTATTACTATGCTACCTAAGTCTTAAAGCCTTATCTTGCTCTAAAGTAGTATTGTAGAAGCGTTTAAGTATAACCTCCGCATTTATTAGCTACATGCCTATAGCTTAAAAACTCTCTAATATAAGATCTAGCTTTATTATAGCGCCTTAGGCAGGCTAAAAGACTTTAAAGAAGTTATGTTTTGTAACTTTTATAAGGCCTTGTAAGTATTAAAGGTAGTAGTTAAGTTCTTAAGAGTAGTACTTTAAAAGAGGCGCAAAGAGCACTATATTAAGCGGCTAGAGGCTGTAGGTTTCGTAGAGAGAAAAGATAAAGAGGAGGATTTAATTGCTATTACAAAAATTTATAAAATTAGTTATTAAATAACTACTATAGCTATTAAGGATAAGAAGCTTATAGTTGCAGCGCGCTTTTTGCTTTGTATAGCAATTAAATACTTAATTAAGCTAGGCTAATCCTATATTATTATTGCTCTATCCTAAGGGTAAATTTAAGAAGAAAACCTTACGTTTACTAACCTCTACAGCGTTGACCTAGCCTAATTAAAGCCTAGAGGTGCCCTAGTATATAAGAGCGGGCGGTAGTGTATCCCTAGAAGCGCATACGCAAGCTAGCAGCGTTATCTATTCTTTATTACTATCTTAAACTGCTGCTGTGCGCTCTTTTAAAGCCTAAACTACTTTAGTAAAGACACGCTTTAAGTAGTTTGTAATACTAATAAAGAAGCCTTTTTTATTTATATTATAAGTATTATGCGTGTTAACGTTGTACTCTTATATCTTTAGGTACAATATTTTAAAGTATAGCTTGTATCTTTTTTTAGAGTTAGCCTAGTGTTAGTTATAATTAATTTTAGCACTCTATTCAATAGTAAGCTTATTAGCGTAGCAATGCAGAAATCAAGAAACCTAGCTTTTAGAAACTACATATTTTGTTACTATCTCTGCAAAATTTTGTATTATCTCTTATGTAGGTGGCAAGCCTTGCCTTATGCATCTTTTTATGTATTTTACAAGCTTATTCTCTTATTGTAGGTTAAGTAAGAGCTAGCGTTTAGCCTAGGCTATATAGGAGCGCGTTTTGCCCTTGTGCCTTTGTAACAATGTTGTTTAATCAACTCTAAATTTTTTTGCAACGTAGCAGTATAAGGAATTATTTCTAGCTTTACGCAATTTAATATATCTAATTATTTCTTAAATTAGGTCTATAGTTGTGGAGTTATGGCGCGGTAAAGATAGGATAATTAAAATGTTATGATGTTGGGGTGGCTCAACCCGCGACGTGGCTTATCCCGCGCACGGGCACGGTACACTAACGCGCATGACGGCGTATCGCGCACCCCCACTAAAACAACACTACCTTTCAACACCTAATAACTCCACTAATATAGATCTAATTCAGGAAGCAATTAATAAAATTAATTCGCGTGTACTAGGCGCATCTTTCTTATATACAAAGTTTGCAGAAAAGTATAGTGTAGTACAATCTACGCTCTCTTAAAGATACTAAGGTGTTTTAACCTCGCGCAACTTTAAGGCTTAAAATTAATAAGCTCTCTATCTACAACAGGAGCTAGAGCTTTTATAGTATATTAAACAGCTTACTAGGCAAGGCCTTGCACCTACACAAGCTATAATACAAAATTTCGCCTTATAGATTGTAAGAAGAGAAGTTAGAGTACACTAAGTTAATTGCTTTATCTACTAGTACCTTAATAAGCTTATTTTAAGATAGATAACAGGCATAGATAATAATTACTATAAAGCTATTTCTAGAAGAAAGTATAGCCTATACTTTAATCTCTTATGCAAGAAAATTAAGTAGTACTATATTAAAGCGCATTATATATATAATATAAATAAAAAAGGCTTCTTCTTTAGTATTCTAAGAAGATTAAAAAGGATTTTTAGTAAGCCTTTATATAAGTAGGAAAAAAGGAAAAGTACTATTTAGGATAGCTTACAAGAGTAAATAACACTTCTAGCCTACATCTATGCTAATAGATCTTACTTAGCGCCTACTTTTATATATTAATTACTTTTATAATTAATACAAAACACCTAGTAATAAGCTCTTAATTTTAAAACTTATTAAGTTTAAATCTTCTTTTTGCTTTCTAGCTAGACAAACAATAATATTAGTTTTATATAGCTTAAATAAGTGTTTAATTGTAATACTAAAGTAAAGGCTTGATTATCTTATTAATTACTTATTTTAAATAGCTATAAATCTTACTTTACTATAAATCTTACTTTACTATAAATTTTATTAAGTACTATAATTAGAACAGGATTCTCCTTACAGTTTATTTTCTTTATTTAACTTATATGCTGTAGTCTCTTAATATTGCCCTATTTAAGCTTCTCTTATTAGCTTACTAGGCTAAGATTTCTAGATTTCTAGAGAAGAACCAGGGCCTTACCTTAATAAGTAAGAGAGATTTCTTTCACCTCTTCTACTAAGCCTAGCAGGCCTTGTTTAAGGAAATAATAATCCTAAAAGCCTTTAAGGCTATAGGCCTCTTACTCTTTAATCTTAAAGTTATATTAAAAAGGTTTAGTATTAAGAGCTCTTTAAGTAATAGTAAGTCTTTAGGCTTAAGTACCTAGAAAGACATGCAGAAAAAAAGGCAGGCCTCTCCTACTCTAGGAGCCTAAGGAGTACTAATGTAGAGCTATAGTCTAGTCTCTAAGTAAGGTGAAGAAGGTACGTAATTGCTAGCAGCTCTTAGAGCGTAAGAAGGAGTAGGTACAACACTAAAAAGCTAAAATAAATAGGCATTATAAGGAGACAAGGCAGGCAAAGGCAAGAAAGAAGAAAATAAGGCAATAAGTAAGAGCTACAGCTTAATTAGTAAAGGAGAAGAAGAAGGCTAAGAGAGCTACTAAACAGGCCTCTAGGGTAGCTGCTTGTAGAACTACAAAACAATTTAAATAATCTATAAAAACTTCTTAAAAGGGTGAGAAGAGTAGCCTTAAGGCTCTTAAAAAGGCTACTTAAAAAAAGAGGCTTATCGTAAGCCCTACAAGTAGTAGAGAGCCTTAAAGTGGTGTTACAGCTTAACTAGCGTCTACCTCGCGCACAAGGCGCGCGATTAGAACTCTAACTTAATTTCTATAGCTATATATACTATTTAAGCCCTATAGATCTTACTACTAAAAATCTCAGGATAGTAGCTATTGTGTGAGGCTCTACAGCCTCAAGTTTAGTGGTGGTTTTGGTGTTCAAACCGCGCGTTACGCCGTCATGCGCGTTACGCCGTCCACCTCGGTATTGGGACGCGTCCTACGAACGGATGGCAGCAGCGGCTCGGACACCAAATCAATCGGTACTTCAGAAGTATGGCAATCCGATTTCTATAATCATCTCCGTGTATTAATGGCTTCCAGATACTCATTGCGATGATGTTGATAATCACCATTCTTTCGTGGACGTACATGCTGGTCTCTCCAACAGCCATCCCTGGTGGCGCCTTCGGTCCTACCGAGTTACGCCCACTACTCATCATACGAGGAATCGCAGGTTTCTTCGGTATTTGGGGCTTTTACGTCTCGCTGCACTATCTTGCATTAGCTGAAGCAACTCTGATCAACTTCGTTGCGCCGGTGTTCGCCGCTCTTCTCCTCGGCTTGTTACCAGGCCAGCAGCGATGCTCCGTCGCTCAGATGCTCGCGGCTCTAGTCGCAGTTCTGGGTTTACTCTGCATATTGCAGCCTTGGAGCGCTCAGGTGACGAATACGCCTAAAGAACATGCGCTGGCGATTGGTGCCGCCTTTGTTGGTGTTGTCGGCGCCGCGGTCTCCTTCTTGACGATGTCTTGCCTAGGGGATTACGTACACCCGATCACAACGGTTGCCTACTTCGCAACTATATGCACGCTGCTCAGTGGCGCATCGCTCATCATACAGCAACAGGGCTTGAGCTTTCCACCGACCGCCGTACAATGGCTGCTCGTCTGCGTCTTGGGTGTATTGGGGTTCGCCAAGCATTGGCTTCTGGCAGCCAGCTTGATGACTGGCGATTCGAAGAGAGCGCTTCACATCGTTTATGTACAGGTGGTGTTCGCCATGTTGGCTGACAAGATTGTGTGGGGATTGGAGCCGGGGTGGTGGAAGTACGTTGGAGCGGTCTTGATTGTGGGTAGCGCAATATTCGTTGCGGCGACGAAGGAACCCAAAGGATATACACTTGTTGGAGGAGTGGATGGAGAGGAAAAGATGGAAACTGAAGATGCCAGTCTCTAATGCGGAGATAGCTAGAGCCACGGAGACAATCTTAGACCTGCTAACGCTTTGGAGATTAGTAGCCACCGTCATCAAATGATTGTTCAAACTTCACGCCCAGCCTCCCTACTTCGTCTCCGAACAAGCCGCTAGCGTGAATTCTTTAGATTTGAGTTCTGAGGAGATACTAATCTTCCTTTCTCTATCTAACAAGCCGGCAGACAAGTATTTAGCTAGGAAGAGGAAGTGCTAATGCTTCGCTCTGTCGCGAACAAGAAACTGCCGACTCGACTGTCTTCGTCACGCTACCTACTCGAGTGAGAAACCGAACTGTTTGTCGAGTTTCATTCCACGACCAGACAATCCTAGCCTACCAGTTGCAAGCCCAGCCCCGATGGTACGAGAAGCCATGGCAATTGATAGCGCCGTCATTCCAGCGCGCATCCCGCTCGCAGTTCGCAGTCAAGTAGTTGCCACAGATGAGCTTACCGGCGTCACCGCCGCCGTTGGTCTTCCACTTGCACTCGTCCTTCTTGCCATTCCACTCGAAGGAAAGTTCCATCTATACCATCATCAGCTACTCACGCCTTTTATCTTTCCAGGAACAATCCCAGTATATATTGAAAGAATTCAACTTACCGCGGGTGGGTTCGGAGGATGATCGATGTCGTTGCGGCCATAACTATATATACCGGACATGACGGCGAGCTGGAAGGGCTTGTTGTTCACGCGTCCGCAGGGATTCACGGATATACCGTAGGGGCCCGTGTATAGATTCCAGTAGTAATCCCTGTATGATTCTCGATCAAGGCCGATCTGAATGGAGTGGGTGTAGCCCATAGCTTTCTATTGTAATTTCAGCAAGAATGAGCATCAAGGGAATAGTGGAGACATACCAGGCCATGTGCGGTACTGTTATCCTGCGGCTCCATGCTCAAGCCCTGGGCAGGTGCAGCAGAAGTTGCGCCAAACAGAAGGCTCAGGGAGAGGCCGATGAGGAGAGTGAGCCAAGCGAGCATGATCAGTGATGTGCTAGTATGCTTTTCGTGATGGGAGTGGGAATTGGCGTCGAGGGTGGGGTAGAAGGTAAAAGTAAACAAGACTCTTACTCTGGGGAGTTTTCTTCGTGAGATCAAGCGAGCAGCTGACTTATCTATCCGGCGGTACGAAATCGGGAGGTACAGGACGTGCGCGTGACTACATTTGATCACGGACCTGCGCGCTTTGACGTATATGAAGATGAGAGTGAGACTGAGACTGAGTGCAATTGTAGTTCTGTTCATCCATGCTACGTAAACCAGTGCAATGTCTCTGTGGCTAAGGAGGACCGAGATTTCCGACCATATCTTGAGATACGCCTCATTCTCTCTCACCGTCGCACTGCGACCTAGTGCTTCCCCGTTGCCCAAAACTCGCAGTACCAAGCGACAGCGTAGCGCGGACGTGGGTTACCGCACGAGACTTGGTGTCCATATCGAGAGTCATTTGCGCAGTCGATCACGTAGTCGGCGCCGCAACGGAACCGGCCAGAGTGTTTACCAGTAGCGTGGTAGACGCAGTTGATGCGATTGCCATACTTGATCTTGACGTCGAACTAGCAATGGTTTAGCATCTGTGGAGCAGGTAGTGAGATTAGCTGTCCACGCACTTCAGGGACAAAAGGCAGATAGTTCTGAGGGTAGGGAGGCTGGACCATGTCTGGCTTGTCGGTGTGCCATCCGGGCTCGCCATGACAGACCTTCTCGAAGCGGGTATCACCGCAAGGATTCACGGAAACACCGCTAGGTCCCTGGAAAATGTCCCAAACATAGTAATAGGGCTTGACCTCTTCAACCTAGATTTGCAGAGAGTAGGGGTAAGGACCATCGCCCTGCAATGCACCCTTGGATATGGTCAGTAAGGGGCCTGGTTGTTATGGAAATACCACTCACGGCAGTGATTTCCATTTGGTCAATGGGTACGGCAAGAGCGAAACCAAGACAGGCGACAAGGTCTACGAGAAAGTTGACCCAGGAAGTCATCACTTTCGAGGGGTTGTAGGCGATTTGGTTCGTGTTGTAGACGCAGAGAGAAAATATATTGGATTAACGTGGGATCTAGAGATCTTACGGATTCGTGGTGAAGATGATGAGCAGACAGGCGGCTTGGAGGAGCAGGTGCCGTGAGCCAACGAAGGTTAGCACTAGATGTAGCAATCGGCAGTCACTACGGTGAGCGACCCAGATCATGCGAGATAGTTAGTGTGCAAGCGCAGTGAGGTTGAAAAATCCATTTTCTTTGAAGTGAGTCCATCTTGCACCACGCATAGATACGGCGGAAGAGAGGACTAGATGAACATTTCAGTTTTATACCGTACAATCCTTCCTTTCATTGCCAACACCTTGGACTGACCACCCCTGACTGCCTAGAACTCACAATAATAGCCTCGGTGGTACGTCCGAGCATCAGACGGGTGACATTTGAAAGTCGCTTCATTGTACCGAGGATCCTTCGCGCAGTCAATGATGTAGTGGTCTCCGCATCGGAACTGGCCAGCATCAGTGCCTGTGCCTACGTATTCGCAGTCCTTGGAGTTGGAGTAATCGATGTCGGGGTTGACCTGTTCAAGCATGTAGGTTAACAGGTGACACAAAGCAAACAGGCCACAAGTATAGTCAGCTTACGTAGATGTTGGGAAACGGAGGATGGTTAATGGCGTCGTCAGTGTCCGGAAATGGCAATCCAACGTAGACACGCTTGAAGGGGTTGTTCTTCTCCTGACAAGGATCGACGGCGACACCTTGAGGGCCTTGGTAGACATGATAAGAGTATGCGCGGATGGGCAGGACAGTCAGAAGGATTTGGAGGGAGTTTGGGTACTAATGTGCCTGGTTAACTTCTTTGTTAGGCGGTACGATTGCATAGCGCTCTTACTATGCTGATGAACTCACATTTGCGGTGCTGCGCCTTGCTATCGAAGTGTCGTTGCCAGCAAACGACTTGATAGGAATTGCAGAGACATAGCTCAGGCAAGCAAGCAGCCAAACAAGCGAGGCCATCGAAGTGGTCATGAGGGAGGAGACTGTGACGGAAACAGGTGTTTTTTTTTGGAGGACTGAGAAATGAAGGAGGAGGTATGATGTGATTTCTGTGTAGTAAAAGGCCAGGTGTAGCGGGGTAAGGTTGGTGAGTTGTGGGCAGTGGCAAGCGTGCGACTTTTGTTTGAGGACTTGCAGAGGTTAACGGCGCTGCCGTAAACGACGTCGCACTTGCCTTTATTCTTGAAAGCTGCACACAAAGGGAATAATCAATTTAGAGACGGGCTTCTTTGTGAACTCATGCACAAAAGTGGAAGCTCCGCTCTTCTTTTGCCAAGGTAGTTGGCTCTCCATGCCAGACATCCACACCACTCCACACCACTCCACGAAACGAACAGTGAACAATCTGACTAGTACTCGCAAACGAATCCTCGATGATATTCCTCGCCGTCGCCACAATGGAAGACTGAATCGTGTGAAACTTCGTATTGTGAGTCTTTTTGACAGTCAATGATCATGTACGAGCCACAGCGGAACAGGCCGGCGTCGACGCCCTTGGATGAATAGTAGCACTCCCTGGGCATGCCTCGGTATGGAATGTTGACAGAGCCCTATGCCATTGTGTTGAGTCAGCGTGCGCCCAGTTTAATAACGAGCATTCGCGGAGACCTACATGCGGTGGAAAGGGAGGCTTGAGGATCGGATCGGAGGTCCTGTAGTAGTACGGCCCCATCTCGCCAACGATCTTGAAGCGCTCATCATTGCAAGGTAGTACCGCGATACCGGAAGGACCTTGCCAGAAGATGTACCAGTATTGTTTTCCACGCTTGCGCATCCAGATTTGAATCGACTCTGGGTACTTTGGCTAGGTACAGTTAAGCGACAGTTGGCACATCGTGGTTGTGAAGTTGGTGGGTGACTCTTACAGCAATGTCAACAGCGCCTGCTTTCCATGTACCATCATAGCGCGCTTCAGTGCTAGGAAGCTCTCCAGATGCAGCGAAGGTCGAATCGAACAGGCTCGCGAACAGGTAAAGGAACAAAGTGACCCAGGGCTTCATAATAGATACCACGGACAAGGGATGATTGAGGATCGACTCGAAAAATTGGGCGATGTTGATGAATGAGCAAAATATAGTTGGCAGGCGAGCGTGCGTAGATAGAGAAAGAATGTACAATAAAAGGGACAGGAGCCACGGGCCATAAGCCTTGGTGGTATGAGCTTTAAAGTATGCGCCAATATCAGGAGGCAGGAGCGAAGAGAGTGGGATTGGAAGGTAATTTCGCGCCGAGATGTATTAGAGAAAATGCATGACATTTTGCATGTTTGATGATGGGGTATATTGACCAGATAGAGTCGCAGATCAAAGAAATAGCACACATGCCCGTCTACTTGCTCGTTCATTCATAATAAATCGTAAAGCATACATTAACAAAAAGATACTGCTCCCAGCCCTCTCTCTCTTCCTACCTTGATAACGCCGTCTTTGGTCTTCACAAGAGCGTCTTCCCATGGCTCCTTGGAGAAGTTCTCGTCCTCTGCTTCGTCACTTATGACATAGTCAATCCATTTGACCATACTGACAGCCTTGTTGATATCCTTCTCTTCTAGTATCACTTTCCGGAGGTATTTGATCAACGCGACGACATCCTCGTTACAAGGACCTTCATCTGTAAATGCGCTGATCCATTGTCTCATGGCACCTCTCAAATCGGCCGGCGCCGAGAGCTTCTGGGTGGTGAAGGTCGGCTTAGTAGGGCGAGGCACTTTCATTGTGGGGATTTCTTTTGTTGGTTGCAATACTGGTGGAGGTTTGGCTTTCCGTGTCACGGGGACGCGAAAGGCGTTCATTTTCTCAGCTTTGTGCTGAGCAAGGAGCTCCTTGCGAACGTCTTCGGGTAGCTCAGCAAGAAAAGCTTGGTCAAGGTCGTCTTCTTTGAAAGGTCGAGTGATTGTGGGTGCTTCGAAAGCATCGTTGCTTGGGCCAGCAGAATTTTCTCGACTCGTACTCTCTCGTGCGGGGTTTTTGGTGGAAATGAAATTGGCTTGAGTGAGTGTTTTGCCAGTCATACTGATAGACTTTGCTTGAGCAGCGGCAGCGAGCATCGCGGATCTCGGCGGACGGCCTCTACCACGTTTGACTGGTACAACGGGTTTCTTAGCTGGGATGCCTATAATCCTGTTCTTGCGTGGCGATTGGGGCAGTATCGTTTGGTCCACACCTCTTGGACGGCGAGATGGAGAGAAGGGCGCAGCACTGGCTGCATACTGTGCAAGCACTTCGGCACGAACTTCCTCTGGCAGAGCGGCGAGGATATCAGGATCGAGTTGAGACTGGGAGGGAAGTGCTGTCATAGAGAAAGACAAGGCTTTCGTAGGTGTGCTAGGATTACTTCCACTTTCTACATCATGCGCAGGCGTGGGTGATGATTGGCGCGTTTGGCGGAGTAACTTTGATCGTATGTCCTCTGGTAGCTCGGCGAGAACTTTAGGGTCAACTTGAGTAGGCATGATGAACTGCGTGCCTAACATGTTGAGCGGACGGCGAGAAGGCGTCGATGCGTTGAGTGTCTGAGCGCCAAATGGAACATGCTCATCTCCTGACGATGTTTTGGGCTTTCGTGGGGTCTCCGGGTCATCCTGAATGGGGTCCTCTTCGACGGCTTTTGAGGCTCGCGCCACACGGGCTGGTTCAGCGTTGCCAACTTTGAACTGTAGTCTTCGCTGTGAGCCTTCGACACTGCCATCCGTAGCATTCTTCATGGGCTCAAGTTTTGTCATCTGGATACCGATGCCTCGCAGCTCACCTGGAGTGAAACCGAAACCACGCAGTATAGCCAGTGCTTCCTTTGTGAGAACCTCCTTAGCATTAGTGGCGATGCCGAGTAACAGGCTCTTGTTGTATGTATCGCATTTGCCGTGGCCGAGATGTTTGGGAGGGTCCATAGGAGCATCCGGCGAACGCCGCATGACCTTCATTGTGAACTGCTTGCCCTTGACCTTCTCCTTCAACAACCTTTTCTGTAGCTCTCCACATAAGCTTGCCATGAACTCATCAGCTTGCTCTTGATTCTCAAAACGAACACCCCAGTTCACTTCTGCAGAGACAGACTTGCGGACGACTTGCTCTCCAACTTCTTGACGGTCAATACCTCTTGAATACTCGTATAGCTTTTCCCCAGTCTTGGGCCCTAATATCTGAACGAGTCTTTCTTTCGTAAGCTCACGAATATCCTTGACGAACTTGACTCCTTGGTCTTCAAGCTTGCCGCCAATGGACCGAGCCACGCCTGGAAGATCTTGTACCTGAAGCTGACCGATGAAATCTAACACTTCTTCAGGTTTGATCTGGTATTGGCCGGCGGGTTTTGCTTTGCGTAACGCTAGTTTGGCGAGCAGGATATTGCTACCGATGCCGACTGAGACGTTGCAACCAGTCCTTGATCTGACCTCATCCCGTAGATTGAGTGCGATTTCCTCCACTTTCGCTTGCTCGCGATACTTGCTGCCTTCGGAGTACTGCTTGCCGTCACTACCACCAACAACAGTGCAAAGGTTCGAGACATCAATGAGCGCTTCATCGATACTAACACTCTGCACTAATCCACCGATGGTCAGAATGGCATCGTAAAAAGCGCGGCTGGTGGCTTCGTACGCAGGAAAGTCGTATGGCAAGATTTTTAGGTCTGGACATAGCTCTTGCGCTCGCTTCATCCACATGCCATTCTTGACACCGTATGTACGCGCCGGATAATTACAGCTTGCAATTTCAGACCCATTTCCTTGGCCATGTGCAACCACTGCCGGTTTGTCTTTGTATTCTGGGTATTTCTTCAAGCTGACAGCGGCGAAGAAACTGTCAAAGTCTACATGCAGAATATAACGCCGGGCGCCCAGTGCGCGCTTCTGCTTCTCTCTCTGCAGAGAACTCTTCTCGCTTGCCATCGCCTGCAGCTGTGATTTCAGGTCGGCTTTCCAGGTTGATAGATGGTGCAGACGTGATTCGCGATAGTACTGCTCTAGGAAGTTAGGATCCACGACGGTAGATTTGCGAACGTTCGGGTCTCGTAAAAGTATGGCGTTGTGCTCCTCGGCAGTCATCTCCCGAGTTTTAGGCTTGGAAACGTCTGGTCCGTGAGGCGTTCTCTTTGCTTGGTCTTCGGTAGCATCTCTCGACTCACCCTGTTGAGGTAGAGGAGGACTCGGGTCCACGTAGAGGCTGCCGTGAACATCATCTGGAATGTCGTCTATTTCGGCCGGAGCCACCGCAGGGCTGGTCTTGGGCGGTGTGACGAGCTTCGCAACCTTACTCGACTTCCCAGATCTGGGTTGGTCAGACAAGTTCTCTGGCTGGCGAAAGGGTGGCAAATCCTCAATGCTATCTTCTGGTACGGGAAGATGCTGCCGCTTGTTCAAGAAGCGCGAGCGCATGCTGCTGGTTGGTGTTGGCGTACTGGAAGGACCAGCCTGGCTACCCCTCAGTTGACTCGTGTACCAACTAGCATCTGTCTGGTCCCTATAACCCCTCGTCTTGACGTTTGCCGTGCTGGTCATGCCGCCCTTACTGAAAGCCAGGACATTCTGCTTCTCGCCTTCGTCTACCACTCGGTAGTCGCTCCATGGCAGCAACTTGCCTGCTTGTATGCTGTCTACGACCCACGCAGGCTTTACGATTCGGTATCTCCGGAACTCGACAGCCTTCTTCGGCGTTAGACTGCTGGCGATTATGTGCGTCACCGTAGTCTTGCCGTCGAGATACTGCATGAAGCCGCCGCCGTGCTGGACTATGAGGGTGTGCAGGTCGCTGAGCGATGGTTGGGTGTAGCCATTAACATGTGCCACGACCCCTTTGAAAATTTGAGGTTTGTCGCCGGCCTGGTTTCGTATGTCGGCATCTAGGTTCTGCAGTTTGATCTTCTTTCGCCTGAAGTAGTCGGCAAAACCTCCAAAGGCTGAACCGCTATACTCCTCGCCATCCTCGCCATCAAACTGGTGGCTGGCGATGCGCTTCCGAACTGACTCGGAATTCTTCTCTAGGCGGGAGCCCATGGTGACATTCGTATGGTGGATCGAGAGCATTCATCGGGGCCGGGGTCATGATTGAGCGTCGCGGGTGTGTGTCGGTGGTGGAGGCGCGTGCCGTGGCGCGTTGGAAGGCCGCGATAACGTCACGCTAGCAGCGCTAAGTGGATCGTTCTGCCGGCGGTGAAAGCACGCTAAGAGAAAGCTGCAGGACTTGGCGAACTTTTTCTACCTCTCCAAGTCGCTGCTCCAGTTTCTCGCTTTTCACTATTATCCTGCTCTACCAGCTGTCCTCCAGCTGTGCAATCTTCTGAGCAAGGAAGACATCCGCCGACTTTCTTCTCCCAGCAATCTCGTCAGCTTGCCCATCTACAGACCTACGGCCATTTTCAAGATGTCATCCATTCCTGTAGGCGTCTACGGACGTCGCATTCCAGCTGGAGGCATTCCCATCCTGGCTGCTATCGATCAGTCTGTTACTGTGAGTATTTTCGATGCCCTGCGTGGCTCGTTTTCCATGCGAAATTCTTGCGCCGCTTTTCACCAGAAAACTCTGTCGCACTCGCAAGTTCACCGAACCGTGCTGACCATGATAAGTTCCGCATAACCATGGCCGCTATCGACCCAGATGCTGAGCCTCAAATCGATGACGAGCACAAGCACCCTCGTGCGACTCTCAATCTCATCCGCGTGCCCACGGACTTTGACAGCGACGATGATGACGATGAAGATTATGAGGAGGGCGACATCGAGGCTATTGCTGCTCGTCTGCGCGCTGCTGGTGCGCTTCCTGAAGCCGATTCGGACATGTCCGAATCCGACGACAGCGAGAACGAGAAGAACGGTGGCCCTAGCGATCCTGCCCGGTCGAAGAAGGCCAAACAGGCAGCCCTTAGCAAGAAGCTGCAAGAAGAGCTTGAGGCCGATGACATGGACATTGATGGCATGACCAACGGCAAGGGAAAGGCCAAGATTACTGATGACGACTTGAGCGACGAGGAAGATGAAGACGATGAAGACGACGAAGATGAGCCTGAGGAGCTCGTCCTGTGCACTCTCGACCCCGAGAAGGTATGCTAGAACAACCTTACCTCATATAGCCTCTAACTAACACCTGCGTAGCATTACCAGCAACCTCTCGACATCACCGTCCGCCAAGGCGAGGAGATCTACCTTTCCGTCAGCGGCACTCACGACGTCTACGTTACTGGTAACTACCTCGCATTCCCAGAGGAGGACGAGGACGAAGATGACGAGGACGATGGTCTCGATGAGCTTGGCTACGACCTGGGTTCCGACGAGGATGAGCTCGACGAGATGGACGAGTCAGAGGAAGACGAGCTCGATGGCATGAACGACCCTAGGATCACTGAGGTTGACACTGACGAGGAGGAGGCGCCCAAGCTCGTTGACGCCGGTAAGAAGAACAAGAAGCGCGCTGCGGAATCCGAGGACGATGCCACTCTTGATGACCTGATCAGCAAGACCAACGGCGATGCCAAGCTTAGCAAGAAGCAAGCCAAGAAGTTGAAAAAGAACGACGGTCAGGCTGTTGCCAGTGCCGCAGAGCCACAAAAGAAGGCTGAGAAGGTTGAGAAACCCGATACCCCCAGCAGCGACAAGAAGAAGGTTCAGTTCGCTAAGAACCTTGAGCAGGGCCCAACTGGCTCCCCCAAGGTCGATGCCAAGCTAGAGGCAAAGAAGGAGGCCGCCAAGGGACCCCGCAATGTCAGCGGTGTCATCGTTGACGACAAGAAGGAGGGTAAGGGCAAGGCCGCTAAGAAGGGCGATCGCGTCGAGATGCGCTACATCGGCAAGCTGAAGAATGGCAAGGTCTTCGACTGTGAGTTTTCATTGATTGATACTGTACTACATCAAACTGACAGTTCTACAGCCAACAAGAACGGCAAGCCATTCTCTTTCAAGCTCGGTATCGGCCAAGTCATCAAGGGTTGGGACGTCGGTGTCGCTGGCATGACCGCTGGCGGTGAGCGCCGTCTCACTATCCCCGCCGCGATGGCTTACGGCAAGAAGGGTGCTCCCCCGGACATTCCCCCAAACTCTGACTTGATCTTCGACATCAAGTGCATTTCGGTCGGATAGATGTCAGTAATTGTCTACGCGCCATAGGGTCCACTTAGTCCCCACCAGGATCCGACTCCACTGGCCTGCGTGCGTTCGCGCCTCTTCCCGTCTCCTTTTCTGTCTTTGTATCAACTGCATAGCGTATCGTCTGAGATATCCGACTTGCATAATCTGGGGTTGTCTCATTAGATGTGTGCAAGGAGGAAGGATCTCTCAGTCCTCTTCGCCAATGTCTTTTCCCTGTGGAGTCATCTGTAGATGATATGGCGAGGCGATGTTGCCAAAGAGCAAGATTTTGCTGAGGAAGCTACTTTGAAAAGTTATATGGTGTTCCGGTTGAGAGTTTCAAGTATGTAGTAACACATAATCTTAAAGGAACATGCCCAGCCTCTGTACATATGCCATAACCTACTATCTGAAATGATTATTCAAGGTGTCAGGATTGGCCCCAAATGACACAACGATCCATGGTTTTGCTCCTGCTCTGCCGAGGCTTCCAAGATTCTAGCGCAAACGGCCCACCACTCACATCGCCGTCTGCGTGCACGAGCCCCGAAGACCCCACAACGCTCTAACCCAACTCCTCTTCCTTCTTCGCCCAACTTCGACGTCTAACCTGCTCTCAAGCCGACTCTCAAGCCGACTCTCAAACCCTCTGTCACATCAACGACAACCGACACCGTAACCACCTCAACTAAAACCTCGCTTACGCACCATCGTCCCCGGACCATCTCCAAACCTACACAGACTACCGAATCAACCGTGGCAATACTGTAGCGATGGCGCCGTCAAAACGAAGCAGTAGTAGTATGAGTAGTAATAGTAGCATTCATTCGTACTCGTCCGCGAGCAATGTCCGCGCTAGCTGCTACTCAGTAAACGCCTCTACCGCCAGCCTTCAGGGCTTTCATTACTCCACTACCCCGTCTTCCGGGGCTGGGTGGTGTTCCTGAGGTCAGCTCGGTATGTCCTCGCCTTTCCTCGAAATTCTACATCCTCTTCCTGTAGTGGAGATTGGTCATATGTGCCGTAAGCTCTTTGTAGAATGCACACTAATTTTCGCAGGGAATACCATCACCCCCTTCAAGTCCCCCCCTCGCCGCCAAACACACGTCCGCCGTCCAAGGTGGAAAGGCGCGCAGAGGGGGGGCAGCATATACCATCACGGGAGAGTGTGAGAGACTCTTCTGCGAGACACTGCGATCTGTATTCCTGGGTGAGGGGAACCAGCATCGCCAGAACTCGCTAGTGATGGGTATGCCATGTGACAATGACACGACTGCAACCACCGCTATGACCAACGACTATGGTATCGACGCTCGTCGCTACTCGGACTCTTCGACTGAATCCGCCGCGCCTGAAATGGTGCGGTTCGAGGAAGAGAAGGGTGCGATATCCGACTATATTGAGATGTGGGATTACGTTGGTGGGATTAGGTTCCGGGGTTTCGTTGCTGAGAAAGAGGACGAGAGGGCCATGTTCATCTTCTTCGATGAGTCCGTCATCAACGGAGACCTCAAAGCTGGGTAAGTCACCGATGCACGCTCTTTTCCCCCGTTGATGTCTTCCTAACATTCTTGTAGTCTCATGGCCCTCCTTGAACTCTGCGACGTTGATCACTTCTCTTGCGGCCGTCTCGTCCTTTGCATCGACCGCCACGCCGATCAAGCCGCCCTCAACAATCTAACCAAAGATCTGGGCTGGATCGGCTTCGGTCTTACAACGCTCGATGAGTTCAGCCAGGGCGAGGAATTGACAAGCAAGAAGTGGTTGTTCATGGATATGGAGATTTAGACGGATTGAGAAAATTGGGGCACGGCTAGGGTTCTTGATGTCTGTCACTGTAACACAGCCTACGGATCGAGTATCGCTTTTCCCAAGGAGTTCTGCGTTGCGAACGGGGGCGTTGATCCTTCTTGCATGGCAGCACGCAAGGAGTTCGGTCGCTTAGCTAATGTGCACGGTTTCCTAGCAGAATTTTCTCCATTTGTGAAAGTTTAATACAATATTCGTACTCTTACATCTGTCGTGCCAATAAAAAGTCGGCGTCCAATACACCACACAAGCAGCAGTTAGCAAACGCATTATCTGGTAATTGAATGATACTCAGGATCGCGGTATGCGCTTTCGTCCCTAGTTGAATGTGTACTTGGAATCAAGCCGATGGTCGTTCGGGGCGCAATCGACGACATGATCGAATTCAATTGCAACTCTGACTACTTGCCAATGTTGCCAATACCGTCATGAAGGAATGGGTATTGATTATTGAGTGGCTTGACAGCTATGGAGTCCTAGCCATCAACTGTCGCCAGATCCGCCATCTCGGCATCAACATCCGCCGTGCCCCCAAACTCATCCACATCATCCACCTCCATACGCTCAATTTCGGCTCTACCTTCCAGTGCGCGCATAGACGGGTTGTCCGTCCCACTAATACCTTGGGCTTCCTTCTTGCGCTGATGAGCTTCGAGATCCTCCAACGACCACGACGAATGACCTTCTTGTTCCGCTCGACTCCAGGGTACACTCATCTCCTTTAAGAAGGCCTTGGCTGCGCCTACGGCTTGGTCGATGGACAGTTTCGTGCTCTTGGCATCGAGGCCTTGTTGGATCCATTTGGGCAGTTGGGTTTGCTTCTTATTGAAGCGTTTATCAGCCAAGACCATGATTCCGTAGTCGTCTTTACCACGGATGACGCGACCAAGGCACTGGGCTGCGTGGCGCATGGCGTCAAAGGAGAGGAAGTCTGCTTCTTTGATTCGGTAAGTTTCACGGAGGAACTCTAGTCGGGCTTTGAGGATTCTGGACTCGGTGTATTGGTAAGGTACGCCCATACACAACACAGCACGGCCGTACTGGTGGTCGAAATCAATTCCTTCGCTGACTTTTCCTCGCGCGACGCAGAAGAGGACGGCGCCGCGGCCGTTGTTGCACGCTGTGCGATAGGTTTCTAGTGCGAGGGCGGTTTCTTGAGCGTCGGGCGTTTCGACGAGGATGAGTTTGTATTTCCAGACTGTGTCTAGAATCTCCATGCCCTGCCAAGCTGAAATGATGCTCTCCATGTAGAGATATGACGGGAAGAATACGACGACGCCATCTGGAGTCAGTTTGCAGAACTCGATGAGCAGATTGCCAAAGTTTCGCTGCACTTGCAAGTCGTTGCGATGTTCGAATTGCGACGTGACTTGGTTCTGGTCGTTGCCGCGATCGACAATCATAGGCAAGAAGGACTTCCGTGTCAGCGTCATGGTGAAGGATTCTTGGACGATAGTGTTGAAGTTAAGCATGCGTGGGTACATGTCAAGGGGAGACAATGTTCCGGAAGTGACGATGACGGAGTAGAAGCGTTCGAAGACGGGTTTGATGGCTATGGCTGCATCTAGACAGGTCAAGTGCAGAACTGGGTTTGGAACAGTTGCTGTCGCCGACTCAAAGGGCTCGATGATCAAGAGAAAGCCAGTCTCGTAGGTAGCTACTAGTGTAGCGAACGTCGCGACTTCCTGAAGAGGCTGATAGTCTTCAATGTTTGTGAGTTCGAGAGTCCGGACAAGTGAAGTTAAGCGCTCGGCGCAAAATCGGAGCGGTTTTCGTTCGATAAAGGTCAACTCTTTGAGATGTCTGAGGAAATCTGGCGGCGTGTCTGAAACAACGTTGAGAACCTTCATACGTGTCTTGAGATACTCGATGAAGCGCTTGAGAAAGGCAACAAAGTGCTCAGCTCGCCGTATATTACCGGGTACGGCTTCTGTGAGGAGATCGTCTGGTAAAGCTGGATTGGCCATGAAGGCTTCTTCGTTTCGTGCTTCGTCGGCAGCTCGGAGGCCTTCGACTAGCTTTGCGTATTCGTTTTGCAGCTTCTCTGCATCACTGCTCTTCATCTCTGTGATCTTGCGATCGAGATTGTTGACGCCCTTGGTAGCTTTTCGCAATACGTCCTCGGTAAGGTCGATACTAAGAGATTCGATGCAGACATTGTCGATGTTGTGAGCTTCGTCGAAAACGACGATGCAATCTTTCGATAGTTCTTTTGATACTCTGTCCGCGATCTTTGGATCTAGTAGATAATGGTACGAGTAGATGATGACGTTGCAGAAAGGCATCATTCGCCGGGCTGTAAAGTAAGGACACTGCTTCTGCTGCTCGCCGTACTTTAGGATGCCGTCGAAGGTCCATACCCCGGATGGTATTAGATTATGGGGCTCTAGAAGATCCAGGTTTTCGTGGTATACGCAGAGCTCAACGTCCTCGCCTCTCTCTTTCTTCTCTTTGACGAAGCCGGCTGTCAAACTGCGGCATCTCGCATCTACTACTGTGCCGCTCTTCTCCCGCTTGACTGATGGATGCAGGCAGAGATTTTTGCGACTCGTCAACCCAAGACCCCGAAAATCTTCTTCATATCCCAGTTCAGTAGTACGGTACTTCATCAGCGCCTTCAACTCAGCCAAGGCCTTTTCGATTTCCGACATGGTACGCGAACAGTAAATCAGCTTCCGTTTCGTAGGATAGTACTGCTGGTGAGCGACGATGAGTGAAAGCAGAGACACGGTTTTACCCGTGCCTGAGGGCATCTCTAGGACACAGTGGCCGCCGTTGTCCAGGGTGCGCTTGAGATCGCACATGTAGGCATATTGCTCTGGATATACCCTAGGATATGGAAACAGCACTGGGAGGTCATCGATGTAGAACTTCATGTTGGTAGTCCACCGCCCGCGCGGATTTTGCTGTAGCGGAGGGGAGTTGATGCAAGCAAAAGCAGGCGAGGTCTGGGCGTTGCCTGTTGCGTCCCAGACGACGTGCAGTGTCGACGCGACAAGCTAATCGCCGATTGGCTCTAGCGTCAATACAGGGATGTGCCCCACCGTCCTCGGCCTACCCACAATCGGTGCCGTCATCAAGCAGAGCCGCATATTTCACGTAATCCGCAAACCTCTACGGGGGCTTTCTTTTGCGTACTTGGACACATAGCTGCAGTTGACCCTGATTCGTCCCATCGTCACAAGCATCTCCCGCCCACACCCCAGGGCCGACCCGACCTTCAACCCTAGTGACACTGTGCAGTCGCCCACCCCGCCATGTCAAAGCGCACAGCAAAGGCGCAGGCCAGCAGTGCGCGGGCGGCCGCGACAACATCCTTCGGCGCTTTCGGCAGTGCATCAGCGGCATTCAGTGCGAGCACATCGCCCTTGTCCTACGTGTCCGAGCCCCCAGATCTCTCGGCCATTTCAGACCCGAATGTCGTCGTCTACTTCCGAAACCTGTCCAAGAAGGACAGCACCACCAAGGCCAAGGCGCTGGAAGACATACAATCGTATATATCGTCGTTGCAAGAGCCAGTAGAGGAGGGTCTACTGGAGGCATGGATCAAGATATACCCGCGAACTTCGATCGACAATGCGAAAGCCGTTCGCCAGAATGCCCACCTCGTACACGGCCAGTTCGCCGTATCTGCTGGCAAGCGCATAGCAAGGCACATGCCTAAGAGCGTAGCAGCATGGTTATGTGGTCTCTATGACAGCGACCGATCCGTAGTAGATGCGACGCAGAGCTCCCTGCGACAAGTCTTCAACACACCCGAAAAGTTACAAAGCATTCGCAAGGTTTACCAGCAACCCATCCTAGAGTACTGTCGCGATGCAATAGACAAGGAGAGCACAGCAACTTTGAGCGATGAGCGCATAGTCAGCAAAGACGACGCCGAAGCAAAATACAGCCGCGTCATATCTGCATGCCTAGCTTTACTGGGTAGCTTGTTGAATAACCTACAGTCCGATGAGCTATCCAAGTACCACAGCGACTACGAAACTCTCGTTGGAGACAAGAAGCTTTGGCAATTTGCCTCACACAACGACGCTGGCATACGGCGCTCATTGCACCGTCTCCTAAGAACATGTCTCGCCAAGGAGGACGTTGCTGTTCAAGAGAATCTTGACACTCTCAGCAAAGCCTACCTAGCCGAGGCTTTGAACTCGGATCAGACCGGCTCTGTCGACGATTACGTCGAGTCTCTAACACTTCTTACTTCCAAACATCCGTCTGTATGGACTACTAACTACAAGAGTAAGACTGGGGTAGATAGGCGCCTACGTCAGTTTCTGAAAAAAGGCTCTCAATTGGGGCCTCCTAATACCTGGGCACGGATGCCTGAGCTGCTGAAGATTATCCCGAAAGAGATCCTGCCGCAATCCAGTGCCGACACCGCAGAGCTACTAAACGCCCTACATGGCGGCATAATTCGCAAGGACGAGCCAAAGTACAACCACGAAGCAGGCTTCAGAGCCTACCTGGAAATAGCTGGCCATCTGACACAGTGGCTGGGTGATGAGGAAAAGACCAAGCTTCTCGAGGAAATGGTGTTGCCGATCATAACGGAGTACCTTCGCCCGTCGTTAGAGACCTCAGATTGGGCAGTGCCTTCTAACGCGTCAAGTCTGCTATCTAAAGCAATTGCGATTGAAGGAATGAAGATCGTGCTCGAACAGCAATGGCCCACTTTCTCACAGCAATTGATTGATAGTATCAAGACCTCGGCCCCTGAGCAGTCAAAGGATTACGAGAAATCTCAAGCGAGCGTCATCCAGCACGCCACGCGCTTTGCGACTATACAAGACCAAACACTTGCGATCGAGACTTTGGCGACATTGCACCCTGTATTATCCCAGGCGTGCTCGTCAATAGTAGCGGAAGCTCTCGATGTACTTAAGACCAGAAACGGCAAGCCATACGGCGCAGCAGGCACTATTGCGGTTGTGGCAAAGCGTAATCCCAGTCTGATATCATCTACCAAATCCGAGCAAGATTTGGAGCTGTTCATACAGCAGGACCTTCCAGCGCTGGTGTTGTCTCCTTCGTCTTCCTACCTGATCGACATACTATACACCAAGTCGGACCGCGAGTATTTCAAGGATGCATGGAGCGCGTCTCTCAAGACCGTTCTCAAAGAGCCAGCCTCTCCGGCAAAGACCAAGGCGCTTGAAGCAATTCTCACTTCATCCAAAATACCAATTCCGTTTGACCTTGCAACATCGGACCCTGAGTTACAGAAGTACATAATCACGAACGTTCGCCAGGCTGTCGAAGGCTCTGCTGAATGGGAATCATTCAGTCGCTTGCTCCAATCACCAGCAAAGATTCTTGCTCCTGAAACAACAGACGAGGTTCTCGCTTACATGACAGAAACTCTCGCGACATCACATCAGGCTCCCTACTCATTGCAAGGACTACGTCAAATCGTAAAATCAAATCCAACGATGCTACGAGAGTTTGTCGCTAGTCCACATGGCCCCATTCTCCTACAAGGTCTACTTCTCGCCTCAGAGTCTGCAGATGATGAGGTGGCGCAGGGCGCTAAAACCGTCAACGCTTCGATTCAGACCATGCTGTCATCTGGCTCTGACTCCAAAAAGTCCATATACAATCTTGTCCAACAAGGGTTACGAGACGCTACCCCAACATCTGTCTCAGTTGAAACCCTGGTCGACTTGGCAAAGCAGTCTATCCAGGCCGGTAGTGATTGGGAGGAAATCTCTCGAGTGTTTCCCAGCATTGAAGACTGGAATGCAGCTCTTGAACCCTTTCTCAGCGCCGCACCAAAGTCATCCTTGGCAATTACAAGCCCTCTTGGTGGCGCTGTATATCTTGTCAAAGATGGCCACCTGCCTTCTAAAATCAGGACCATGTCTCGAGATGCCGATGGCTACTCTGCCGCATACAGGATCACACAATATGTGACGAGGGTTTCCAAGAACCCAGATCTTTTCTCTATCGAGAAGGTCCCTTTTGAACTTCGAGCTGCCTATCTTCGCAACATCGCGGTCGCCTTACAACTTGCAAATGATAACCTTGGTCTTGCTGGCGCCAACGGCTTCTGGACACAGTATAACTCAGATGTTGAAGCCGAGGCGATGTCCTTCATGTCTGATGCTCAACTATTTGTGACGCATGAACTCAAGAGCCTTGTTGCGATGTGGTCAAATGGTGATGCTGACGCTTCGCTGTTGTCCTGGGCGACCACACTTCTGTCGAGCATAGAGACTGGCACCACTTCTTCAGCGTATTACCACGCGCGAGCAGGTGCTGTTCTCATTGCCTACGCCGTGGAGATTGCTGGTTGGAAAAATTCTCAAACTGCTCAACTTCAGGAATCGCTCAAGATGACACGAAGTACGACAAACCTCTTACAGCTTCTTGCATTTTTGGATGCTTTCAAAGAGCCATTATCGTATGCAAAAGCTTGCGAAAGGATGTGTAATGAGATCATCGCTGATCTGACAGGCCTTGATATCCAGCAAAATTCGCAGGAGGCACTACAGCAGCTTGTGATTTTGAACAATGTTGTATGCCAGGAAGGTATCTTGCAAAGTATCGCCAATCCCCGCCTGATGCGGTTTGTTCAGCATGTCACTCCATGGCTGCAAGAAGATACACTTGCTTACCCTGTTAAGGCAGAGTTATGCCGCGCATTGACAGTGTTGCTTCCACTGGTTGGAGATATGTACGGTGAGCAATGGGCTGGTATATTAAGCGCGCTTGCGACGATTTGGTCGGCTACGAAAGAGCTAGAGGCGAATGAGTCGGGCACAGATAGCCCGATTCCGCTCGTGCACGCATCACTGAAGCTATACGCACAACTTCGCACGTTAACTCAAGCTGAAGAACCCAACGACGACCTTCTTGATGCGTGGATAGAGAACGAGCAACCCGTTGCTGATGGGCTCATCACCATATTGAAGCATTCACAGCACTTTCCAGACGAGTTCAATCAACCGCTAAAGATGGTCAACGATGTGCTAGCGCGTCAGATTTCCAATGTGCCACTTAAGCATTTGGAGTCCACCGAGGAACTTTTCCCTCTTCTTTATGTGGAGTCACAACCTGTTCAGCAAACCGCCTTCGATATTCTGCATAAGCAGATCCCTGCATCCCAAGAGCAGATATCCATTGAAGCAGCATTGGAAAAGACTACTGCTCGTCTACCCGAGGAGTTGCTATCCTTGATTGTTGATGCGCCCACATTTGCAGCAATCGCCGATGCCAACTTTGAACGCAGCGTACCCCTTCCATTGCGAGGCTACCTACTGAGCTGGTTACTGGTTTTCGATCACTTAGAGTACGCTTCATTCAAGGTCAAAAACGATTATGTCGAGCATATCCGAGAAGGTGAATATCTTCCCGGTCTGCTTGACTTCATGTTCGACTTCCTAGGCCACGCCCACAACAAACCAGTCGATGTCTCCAAGCTTGACATTACGACATATGAAGCGGATGTTGAGCCTCCCAAGCGTGATCTGCAGTGGCTGCTAACACACCTATACTTCTTATGTCTGCGTGACATCCCTTCTCTGACGAAGACCTGGTTCAAGAGCTGCAAATCACGCGCTATAGTTGTCGCACTCGAGCCCTGGACGGAGAAATATGTTTCACCGCCTGTAATTGTCGCCGCCCTCGACGCAGTCAACACGTGGTCAGAGGAGCAGGCCGCAGCTGAGCCTGATTCGGCCTTCGCGGTCAAAGTCGTGAACCGCGCGCGCGAGATAACCGCGTCATACGTTGTCGACGAACAAACCATGGCGATGCGAATCTCTCTCCCACCCGCCTTTCCTCTCGCAAATGCCCATATAGAAGGCCTGAACCGCGTCGCCGTTAACGAAACGAAGTGGCAATCTTGGCTGAGAACTTCGCTTGGAGCTATTACGATTTTCAATGGCAGCCTGATCGATGCGCTGACGACGTTCAAGAGGAACGTGGATGGAGCACTTAAGGGCCAGAGCGAATGTGCGATCTGCTACAGTATAGTCGGATCGGATCGCAAATTGCCTGACAAGAAATGCCACACATGCAAGAACCTGTTCCATGGGGTTTGTCTGTTCAAGTGGTTCAAGAGTAGTGATAGCTCGAGTTGTCCACTCTGCAGGACTAGCTTCAACTATGCGTAGATTAGCGGGATAGACTACTTTATGTGGACTGCGATGGCTCTTATAAAAGTTAGACGCTAGAAGAATAGCAAATGCATGTTGTTAATCCTGGTTGTGAATTGTAGAGGCTTGTGTTCTGGACCTCGGCTGTACCTGCATTTACCCCACACCTACAGCATGCCGAGATGAAAGTCATCCAAGCTTAGATACGGTGTTCTTCTGTATACTTAGTCACCCTCTTGATAACTACCTCAATGCTCAATCGTTAAAACCTGCCGTCATCTGCACCCAAATTCTTGACAACCATGTCGCCCACGAACTCCCAGCCGATCCTAGAATTCAACTACGACATATCCTGCCCATTCGCTTACATAGCCTCAACTCGTGTACAAGCACTCGCCAGCCGCACTCACGCTACCCTAACATACAAACCCGTTCTCCTAGGCGCAATATACCGGGCAACAGCCGCACCCCAAGGCGCCGGCGGCTCAGCATCCGATGTCTTCAATTCCGCCAAGAAAGCCGTTACAGCGCAGGGCATGCAACGCACATTACGCAGATACAAGATTCGATACAACCCGCCACCGCAACATCCTCGAAAAACAGTCAATGCACTACGTCTACTGTATTGTGTCGCCGACCAGGAGAAGAGGAAGAAGCTAACAGACCGGCTCTTCCAGGCTTATTGGGTACAAGGCAAGGACGTGAATTCCAACGCCACTCTTCTGCAGATTGCAGGGGAATGCGGCATCCAAGACGTAGGAGAAGAAAGTTTCGCCAATGTCGATGCGAGGAAAGCGTTGGAAATGGCTACCGCTGATGCGATTCAAAGAGGGGCATTTGGCGTCCCTGGATTCTGGATCCCGTCTGCTGTGTGGACGGATGTGGATGGCGAGGAGAAAGAAGGGAGGTTCTTTTGGGGTCAGGATCGCATGCATTTCGTTGAAGCGACGTTGCTCTCCCTGTCTTTTTCTTCTTCTTCGTCATCACTGCTGTCAAATAGGAGGACGTGGAGAGATGTTCCAGCACTCAAGAGTTTAATGCCTCGCTGCGTGCCTAGTAATATCCCTCATGGACGTGTGAAACTGGAGTTCTGGTTTGATTTTAGCAGTCCGTGGGCGTTTCTAGGGTACACGCAATTAGATCGTCTTAGGGAGACGTTTGGACAGGACCTGGAAGTTGTGATGAAGCCGTTTCTACTGGGTATCTTGTTCCGAGAGATCGGTGCGCCGAATCTACCGGGCATGGCGATCAGCCCGGCGAAAGCGTTGTGGATGAGACAAGATCACGCGGATTGGACGGAGTACTGGAACGCTGTTAGTGCGCAGGATGGTTGGAAGAAAGACGGTGGTGGACAGGTGAAGTTCTGTTGGGCAGATGTTTTCCCAATTCGTACGCCGACTGTGTTGAGGGTTGCTATTGTGGAGCCGGAGACTACGAAGTTGTTGTGTAAGTTGCACCGTCCTTTTATTTCCTGAACATTTGATACATGTCATGCGAGGGTTGGTTTGCAGCTTTCTCCTGGGAACACTACGCTAACCAAGGGAAGTCGAGGCATGTTGGTCACATAACCAAAACGTCTCTGACGACTCCGTCCTCCGCGCTGCTCTCGATAAAGGCGGTTTCAACGGCACTGATCTCATTGCATGTGCGAACGAGTCCGCAGTCAAAGCCAAATTACGCACTTTCACTGCGGAGGCAAAGAAACTGGGTCTTTGTGGTGTGCCTACATATCGTGTGCTGAGGCAGACGGATGATGGGGAGTGGAAGGCGGCTGGTGGCCTGGTATGGGGACAGGACGAGATCAATGTTGTGGAAGATTTGATTGCTGGGTGGAACTCTGAGAGTTCAGAGCAGATGGCTGAAGTGGGGAGCAGAGAGAAGAGTGCGATTGCGAAGTTGTGAACACGGCATGTTGGTCATTTTAGTGAAGAAGAGGATAGAGAGATCTAAATCAGTTTAATGTTCCAACTCTTCCTCACAAGACATGAGAAAGCACTAAGGTTTATAGCTGTATACGAGTTGGGTGACAATCAAATTATTCTAGAGTAGTATCGTGGTTGATAAGCAAGATACATTAAGCGTCGTGGGACAAAAGTAAGCCATGACGCCAAAACCATGCGCCTTTCCTGGGCATCCAATGTGCAGGAAGTGTTACTTAAGTTTCCGGGGTATTCGTTCGTAACTCATGTCGATGTGTAGGGTATATGTCGTAAAATGTGCTCGGAAGTATGCGTGCCGTGGAACTTTCGTAGCAAGTGTTGATAACCTCAAATTGACAGATCAACATCACCGTAAACACGGCGCTTCCTTCTCTTACTCGCAAGCCGGGGAGTCCAGATACCGCTGAAGAGGTCCTCACACTCGTCTTCGTCCTGCGAATCAAATTCAATGTCTTCCTCCTTCTTCTCCAGCACCATCTCATTATCCTCCTCCACACTCTCATCCCATTCAGCACACTTGACAATTCGTTTCGTCTCCAGTATGAACTTGCCGACCTTGTATTTCTGACTGTCTTCAGCCGCATCAGCATACTTCCATCCCAGCACGCTACCACAACTGCGACAACTGATATCGGATACAGTGTGAGCGCCTGTAACTAGCTGACGAGCGTGGGCTTTGTGTGTCAACGTGTTTGGCAGGTCGCCTTCCTTCCATCCCGTCGTTGACATATCACTGCCAGCAAGGAAGCTCGATGTTGCTGGTGGTCCCACGAGGTATGCGCGACCGTGACGCCCAGTGAACCCTTTGCTTATAATGGACGACGCGGGGATGAGGTCGGCAAGGCACTTTTGACACCGCAGATATGAGGTCGGTCTCGTCGTGAGAAAGGAGGTCGGCTGTGGTGGGGACGAAGACGGAGATGTAGAAGCGGTCGAGGTGCTGATGGCCGAGCTTCGGCGCCGGCGGAAGGGCAGGCTAGGGAAGAGGTAGAGAGGAAAAGGAGCTGTTGGTGAGTTCGGCATAGTGTATTACTGGGTCTTGTTTCCGAAGACAGCAATTCAGTAGAGGTTGTTCTGGGTTAGAAAATGGGGGTTCGATATGGCTATCGCCTGTGGCGCTATAAGATTAAAGGCCTCGTCGAACAGGAATGGACTGGGAGTGGTCTAAGTGGTGATGCTCCAAGGGCCCGCCTTTTGTTGGCTCGATCGGGGCATACAAGGTAAAAACGCGTCTTGCAAACGATTACTGTTGAGCCTCCTGGTCCATGGGCCCCGAATAGCTGATACGCCCTCCCTTTGAGGTGTGTGGACGCGAAGGAGCGGATGACGCACTGAAGAGGTGGGAATGTCGCGATAAGCAGCGATAAGGCGCCACAGCAGAGGAAGCGGGGTGGCGGGGTAAAACTGATGCACTTCAAGCTGTCGACATCGACAAAGGCTTCAAGCATAAATGCATCGAGGTTCGCCAAAGAAGTGTTGGGTGAGCAGTAGAGGTTGAAATTAGGGAAAAACAGAATGAAAATGGCGGTCAGTACCTCAGTACCTCGCTTTTGCGATCAGCTGAGTATCGACCAATCTTTGTGAGTCCCCAGATCATGCGACCTCTCAAACCCGGGCATGTCGTCACAAGATGCGTTGGCGCTCTCTGATGGTGTCCGGGTAGTACAACCGCTGCAACTGGACCGCACCAGCAGCTCTCAACCGAACTTACATGCGTTTCCTTGACATAACAACTGCAATCACCAAGCACTACTCCGTACAATGCCGCGTCATCCCAAACAGGCTTAGCTTATCCGCAAGTCCGTCGGCTCGGCCCATTGTCCATTGTCCGTGTGTATGGAGACGCTACACTACCTGGGTAGTAGCCCTAGAGATAGCTCGCAAGTATCTCTTAGCTGACGAGCTTCATTCAACACGTTGAAATCGACTTCTATCGGCACACCTTTACGGCATAGTTTGCTTGTGAGATTTTCAGGCAGGTTCCCAGCTAACATTAATAGGTCGATATAACCCATACAGATTGCGTAGGTACCGCTTGCTAGTTAGAGAGTGTAAATTAAGGTGCGATCAAGCCCTTTTAAAACAAAGGTTTGTCTTCCAACAAAGCACCACACCCCTACAAAGCAGCTCGTTTTCTTATAAGTCGTACAGAAGTGATACGTAGCCTGAAGATATTCACTATATTTTCCGTTAGTCTACGTTAATATAGAATCAACATTATGCCTTCAGGCTATAAATGGGGATTTGAAGCTAATTCTGTTGCGTACCTCGCCATCAAGACGGTGCGATTGTCTTAATCGACCATGTAGCTACAATCGAGCACATCCACATCGCACACGCGACGACCAACTGAAGCAGCTTCAGGAGCGGCTGGCCAAGACTGAAGCCCAGCTGGCTTCAGCCTCAAGACATATGGCCACGAACACACCGATGAATCTGGATAACACTACTGGCACCAGCGCAACAATGTGCATGCTAACGAGTGCCTCATCTCTCTTAGAAAATAGCCTATTCGCTTCTTCTACTTAGGGTGTGAGATTCCAGCACACTTGTACTCTTTGCATCTTTCCAAGCAGCCAACATTGATCGAAATGCAGCTTCAAGTTCTTCTATCATGGGGAACCGTCCTGGCTACGACCTACTATATATCACTATGTTTTCATTCCATCAAGGGTGACGGCGCACTTGAGTTCGTCGCCTCAATGGCCAACGGCTTTATGATGCTAGATATTGTTTGACCCGCATCTGGTACATCGGTGGCACCGCTCTGACCTCTGCTTGTGTTGCTTTGCGCCAGTTTGCGCTTCAGCTTCCGGAGCAACAAGGGATGCGATCACTTCATATAAGAAAGCAACTAGACTAGTGCGGAGACTAGGTAGTGAATTCCCTACCACGCTGTAGCCTACCTCTAGCGTCGCAATGAAAGTCGGAAATAACGTGCCCGTGCGCGTACCGTGCCCGTGCGCGGGATGAGCCACGTCGCGGGTTGAGCCACCCAACTATAAAAATTGAGATTATAAAGATGAGGCTGTACGCCTACAGCAAAAAGCTATTATTGCGAGATTTCTTAGTGTACTGCTATATAGAGCCTTGCGCGTCTTTTGTACTATTTGAATTTCGCTAGTGTCTTAATTTAGCGTCCGTGCGCGCTGATTTTAGGTGGGGGGGACGCTGCTAAAGGACTAGCGTTAAACTAACTTACTATACTTATAACACAACAACACTTTGCTGTATTATTATTAGCTTTATATAAGGCTTTTTGCTTAGCTGTATTACTTATATTATAAGATTTTTGTGCAGTTACAGTATTACATTACTGCTTTTTAAGCGCCTAAGCTGTAGCTAGTTCTTTAGCCTGTGCTTTTTTAGCTTTTACTTACTTTTTTGCAGCTTATTGTTAAGTTACCTTTACAGCGTCTGCTTACTTTTTTTTTATAATATTGCTGCTGCTTTTAGCTCTTTATTATAAGTTTTTTAAAGTTGTTAGCGCTTGTCTTTATCTTGTTTTATTGCCTAACAGGCGCGGGCTTTGCAAAGCTTCTTTAAAAACTAAAAAATAGTACTACTATAAAACTCTTTACACTATTAAAAGTTTATAGTATTACTCTTTTCTTTGTATTTTTTTTTAGCTTTAAGCGCGCGCGTAAAGCTGTTGTTTTTATAGTAAAGAAGCTTATTTTGCACCTGTAGAGAGTGTAATAAAGCCTTAAGCTACTAAGCTTTAATTTTAGCCTTATTAGTAACTGTAGAGTTAAAAATTTTGCGTAGCTCTTTCTAGCTATTACTATTACTGTGCTGCTTAAGTCTTAAAGCCTTATCTTGCTTTAAAGTAGTATTATAGAAGTGTTTAAGTATAACCTCTGCATTTACTAGCTACACGCCTGTAGCTTAAAAACTTTTTTAATATAAAATCTAGCTTTATTATAGCGCCTTAGGCAGGCTAAAAAACTTTAAAGAAGTTGTATTTTGTAACTCTTGTAAGGCCTTGTGAGCATTAAAGGTAGCAGTTAAGTTCTTAGAAGTAGTACTTTAAAATAGACGCAAAGACTACTACATTAAGTAGCTAGAGGCTGTAAGTTGCGTTAAAAAAATTAAAAAAAGGATTTAATTTTTGTGGTAAAAATTTATAAAATTATTGATTAAATAACTGCTGTAGCTATTAAAAATAAAGAGCCTGTAGTTACAGCACGCTTTTTACTTTATATAGCGCTTAAAAACCTGTTTAAGCTAGGATAATCTTATGTTATTATTGTTTTATCTTAAAGGTGAATTTAAGAAGAAAACTTTGTGTTTACTAACCTCTACAGCGTTAACCTAGCCTAATTAAAGCCTAGAGGTGCCCTAGTATACAAGAGCGGGCGGCAGTGCATCTTTAAAAGCACATACGCAAGCTAGCAGCGTTATTTATTCTTTATTACTATCTTAAACTACTACTATATACTCTTTTAAAGCCTAAACTGCCTTAGTAAAAACGCGCTTTAAGCAGTTTATAATACTAATAGAGAAGCTTTTTTAATTTATATTGTAAGTATTGTGCTGGCTTCAGCCTTTTAAGACAACCTTTTGATGTAACCACACATTTTGTAGACACTATTTTAGTAAAAAAGATTTATTGCTAATAACAGGTATCCGGTCTTATACCCCCTTATTTGGCATTGCTGGCACGCAATTAGTGTGTTGCATGTTTAGACAGAAACAAAAATACGCAATATCTCTCTAACTAACCCTCTTAACTAATAACTATTTACTAATAACTATTTACTGCTAACTGCAACTTCTATTGTCTCTATTGCTATCCTAGCAGTGTTGCAGTTGCAGCGTTTCTAGCGCCTATACTTAGATATAAATATACAACAACAGCATTACTATCTAAGCATAGCTCTCTTATCCCTAGAGACAACTTATAAAATCCTCCTGCTTGTTAGTTTATCCTAGCTACTTAATAGCTGTTTTAACACGCTCTTACTTCTTATAAAGCTACTATAAGGTCTCTCTACTAAAGTTGCATTTACGCAGGAGAAGATTAGTAAAATAATACACTATTACTACACCTAGACTATTAATATGCGCAACGTATTTAATAGACTTACTGCTAAATAAGCCTTTTACAACCTCTATTATAACCTTAACATTTATAATACTAGACGCATTAATAAGGTATTAATAAATAATAAAATTTAACCTCTACGTCTACTTAATTACTATAAAAGCTACCGCTAACAGCTCCTCTTTAACTAACTAGGGAGGCCGCTTAATAAAGGTAAACGCAGGCTTTATAATCTACTACTATAGCTTCTTATATAGTAACCTAGTAAGGTCTAACTTTACTTAATATAAGCTATTAGTCTTTGTGTTAAATAAGAAGAAGAATAGTCTAAGTATTATATTGTTTGTATATAGTACTGTGTAGTATAGGAAATCGTAAAGGTAAAAAGCAGCAGGTAGAGAGCTTTTATAAAGTATTATAGGCTTCTACTGCAGTAACGTACGTGTCCTTACCCTCCTCTACCTCTACCTCCTCCACCTCCATCGCAATCTTGTTGCTAGCTATAGGCTAGCAATTGCTGTTAAACACGTTTTAATTAATATTGTTTTTTAGTACCTTTAGCAAATTTTTTAACTCTAACTTTGCTTAGTAGTCTAAGCTTTTCTGCTCTAAGCGCTTAGCATGTAGACCTTATCTACTCACTGTTTAAATTTTGTTAACTACACATAATCTTTTTTTGACTTTTGCGACTAATTAGTAGAGGGCAGCTGCTTTTCACTTTTTTAGAAAAACCATTTTAACTACAACAACAACCACCATCTTTAATACCTTAAAAATAAGTAAGTATTGTGCGTATTAATGTTGTACTCTTGCATCTTTAAGTGTAATATGTTAAAATACAGCTTGTATCTCTCTTTAAAGTTAGCTTAGTATCAATTATAATTAATTCTAGCGCTTTATTTAATAGTAAGCTTATTAGCATAGTAATACTAAAATTAAGAAACCTAACTTTTAGAAACTACATATTTTGTTACTGTCTCTGCAAAATTTTGTATTATTTCTTATGTAAGTAGCAACCCTTGCCTTATACATTTTTTTTATATATTTTATAAGCTTATTCTCTTGTTGTAGGTTGAGTAAGAGCTAGCGTTCAGCCTAGGCTACATAAGAGCGCGTTTTGCCCTTATACCTTCGCAACAATGTTTTTTAATTAACTCTAAATTTTCTTGCAACATAGCAGTACGAGGAATTATCTCTAGCTTTATACAATTTAATATATTTAATTGCTTCTTAAATTAGGTCTATATTGTAGAGTTATGGCGCAGTAAAGATAGGATAATTAAAATGTTATTATGTTAGGGTGGCTCAACCCGCGACGTGGCTCATCCCGCGCACGGGCACGGTAACGTGTCCGTGCGCGTTTTGCCCGTCGTCGAGTTTTGCCCGCCCTATCAACACCAACACCAAATCAAAATAAGGCTATAGAGCCACCAATAATAGCTACTATTACGAATTTTTTTGTGTATTGATTTATATCTATATGCAAAACTTTCTGCCTATTTAGAATATTAATTTGGTAGCCGTATTAACCGTGTTTAGGTGGTACGCGCTAGGGCAGCTAGTGCAGCTACCTTAGCTTCTACATAAGATTGATTAACAACAACACGCTTGTGACGCTTTCTAGATAGTTAAGAGGGCAGTAAGGCTTTGCGCTTACTTTTTTAAGACAGTTGTATAGCTTTCTTAGCGTCGCGAGCTGCTTTTTAGCGCTTCTTTTTAGCTAGCTTTGCAGCTTGCTTTATCTCTCGCACCTTCTTAAGCTTTTTTCTCTTAAAATGCTTCTTTTTAGCCTGTTAAAGCTTGTATAGTTAAGCTTACTCTTTTTCTTGTTGTTGTACTGCTTTATTGTCTTAAGCTTAACAAATTTTCTTAGGAGACTAGAAAATAGCTCTACTATAGTATTCATCCTTGTTGTTAAGTTGTAGAGTATAGCTTTTTTTCTGTTATCTTTTTTTTACCTTAAGAGCTTCTTTAAGGCCTACAATCTCTGTATAAAGGATGCTGTTTTAAGCCAACAAGTAGTGCAAGCTTGAGCTTAGCTTTTTAACGTTTTTATTGCTTTAACTCTTAACTGTACAACAGATAATTGTCTTAATCTTAATTTAGTTGTTTTTACTAAGTACAGAAGTTAAGCTTTTATTTAAACTAGATGCCTCCTTGCGGAATCTCTTAAGAATAACTTTAGGATTAGGTGGATATATCTGTTACGACCGTAGACCAGAGCGGGGCACCTCCACCTCAAGGCCGACCGCAGCAATGACTAAGGACTAGAGATTAGGTGACAAGGTCATGTGACTAGTCCTACAGTCCTAGAAGTCCTAAAATAACTTTAAGATGTTTAGGACTTTAACACAACGTATAATTTCTAGGACTTCTTATATATATAATACTAGGCACTAAACTCTTATAGCTTAGTGTGTTTAACTTAGAGTTTTACTTAGTAAATAATCTAAGAATTAAGACTTAATTCTTAACTTTCATGTTATTACGTTAATCTTTTAATTGTGCTAACCCACCCTTGTACTATTACATTAATCTTCTAATTGTGCTAGTACACTCTGTGTCCTTAGTACTTGTTTATTTTTCTAAGAACTAACCTAGATTATCTTTAAACAATTTTCACACTATAAATACTTATAAAGATAAGCAATACTGCTATAAACACACCTGCTAATTCCTACACTAGAGGAACTACAAGCTGCGCTAACAAACCTAAAACGTATTATAGCAATTATAGGAAGCTTAATACTTAGCTCCTCTAAGTTAACAGATACTTCTACATTAAAAAAGACAGGATTAACAACAATAATAAAGTAGTCTTAGCCTCTACGTATCTTAAAGAAGATGTAGAGAAGTAAGCTAACTTAATTTTTAAACGTTATATAAATAATTCTATTATAAATACTAGCAACACTGTCTTAGTTAAAGACTAAGATACCTTTAAGACAAAAATGCAAGAAATTTTCTTACTTTTTAAAGAATCTGTAGTTGCAGAGCAAAATATTTAGAGACTATAACAAACTAAGTCTGTTGCTAACTACACAATTAAATTCTAATAGTACAAGACAGTTATAAAATAGGATAACAACACTTTAATATAGATATACTAATAAAGTCTTAAACTTATTATACAACAAGAACTTATAAAAAGTAAATCTAGCCTTAACACGCTTAACAAACTTATAGCTAAAGCTATTAAAGTAAATAGCAAACTTTATAAGCTTACATTAGAAGAATAATTATTTGCATAAGGGAATCGCGCACCTAAGAACACAGACGCTTAACTATATTAGATATTCTAACACCTGTACTCTAATTAAGAACGTTAGTGAAACTATGTACTTAAGATCTTAGGGCATTACGCTACTAATAGCTACAAGCTAATGCACCTTAATAATATTAATAAAGGACTAAGAAGAAAGAAGTTTACGTATAACAAGAGTAACAAAAAAGTTACTTATTACAACTGTAGCAAAGAAATTTACATAAAATAGAACTGCTAGAGCTAAAATAAAGTAACTTAACAACTAAATGTTATTTAAACTTAATAATGATCTAGACAATAAATAAAATATTATTACATAACCTACTATTACAGTTTAAGGACAGAGCTAGGTAAGTATTAACAGTCTAGATAACTTAGTCATAATTACGCTAGAGGAAACCTTAAATAACAACATTTCTAAAATAGTGCTAGACAAAGAAATAGAAGTAACTTTAGTAGACTAAAGTAAATACAGCAAGATAGTTAAGTTCTAGAAAAACCATTAACTAGCTATACTAATTACATAGGAAGAGCTAGTAGCATACAACAAAAAGACAGTTCTATTAGCTATATAAAAACTCTTTACTTATACTGTAAAAGACAGACACAATATTAGCACATAGGTACTACTACCTATAAAGACTAGATGCTTAATAAATTTAGTAGAGAAAATTAACGCTCTGCTAAAGCAGCTTAAATAACCTAAGGAGATCTTTACAGAACTTTATAGAGGAACATTCCTAGACTATAGCTAGTATGCTAATTTACTAGAAGAACTGCAGAAGAAAAGGCTTACTTTAGTAGCAACTATTAAAAAAGCTATACACAACAATTTTATCTAAGAAGAGACTAAAAATGCTAAGGCATTTTAGAATAAACTAGCGCACTAGCTCTTAGACAAAGAGAGGAAAGAGATTTACAACAAACTTTAGGCAATACGCTAGCAGCGTAAAGCTTAAGACAACAGCTGCGCTAAAAATATATATTATTAAAGAAACCTGCGTAACCTAGAACAAACAAAGTATTTATAAACTGCATGTATACATAACAGCTGTACAATTTACTATTCTAACAAGTATAAATTAGTATAGTATTTTAAGAGACTAAAAGAAATACCTAGATATAAATATATATAGTATAATTGTTTAAATAACAAATGCGCAGTACATATGTAAGACAAGAGATATTGTCTATACTTTTATAAACACAATAATCTAGAATAGAACTTATAGATATACATAACGCAGTAAAAGGATTACAAGGATAGAATCTATATATAAAAATGTAACCAGCTCTTATAACACACGTACCTTAATATTAAATACAACTAACACATTATTATAAAGAAGTTCTACAGATTTAGTATACAGTTTTTTTTAAACAGACGCCCTAGATACCTAGAACTGCTAGAGAGATTAATGCAATAAATTCTCTAAGCCTCTTTAAGCTTAAAGTAAAGCTTAATAGACATTAAATATAAGCACTAGTAGATTTTAGCGCGCAAGCTAACTTTGTTTCTACTTAAGTAATATTAGTAGTAGGCCTATAAGTATTAGAGAAATAAGAACTTTACTTACTACATGTAGCTAATAGTTAGCTTATGCTAGGCAAGACAATAATTACTACAAGGTCACTAGAGTAACGCTCTGCATCTAGAAACACTAGAAAGAGATAAACTTAGACATTTTTAAACTAGCTACTTACAATATTATATTAGGACTTCCTTAGTTATAAGAACATAACTTATAGATTAATTAATAGCTTCGGCCTTTTAAGACAACCTTTTAATGTGACCACACATTTTGTAGACACCTTTTTAGTAAAAAAAAAAGATTTATTGCTAATAACAGGTATCGGGGCTTATGCCCTCTTATTTAGCATTGCTAGCACGTAATTAGTGTGTCGCTCTAGCATATTTAGATAGAAACAAAGAAAAGCAAGACAAAGACGTAAATTACCTCTTAACTTAACGCGCTTTATCTTGCCTATACTACCTACTTATGTTAAAGCTTTACTTCTAGGTACTCTTAGATAAATTAAAGAAGTAGCACTATTATTGCTTTGCTTTTTAACCTATACATAAGACAATAGAACGCCTACTCCTCTTTTCCTACCTCTTTCTTCTCTATCGCTATTTTAACGTTATGCAATAGCTAGCCTAACTAGTTAATAGTTTCTTTACTTAGCTTATACACAATTAACAAGAAGAAAGGAATACTAAAGTAGAGTATTTTAAGTACTTTGCTAGTATTAGCAAACACCCTATAAATCTTATATTCCTTCTACAACTAGCTAAGTTAAGGCTTAACATTCTTTTTATATATAAAGATATTATAGATTCTAGAGTTGTTTATAAGAGATATAATTATAAAGTCCTAAAGAGGCTAAGTTTATAAATACTAAATAAACTTAAGTGTCTATATAATTAGCTTAAGCTAGACAAGTTTAGGGGCTAAGTATATAATAAGAAAGCTTCTTTTCTTTAGATAAGAGTTAAGGTTAAAGAAATACTTATCATAGAGGTTGTATGCTATTATAGTGTATTATATGTAAATTGTTTGAATACAGTGCTGTTTAAAAGGTAAGAAGTAGTAAGTAAGAAGTAGTAGCTTTAGCTTTATAAAGTATTACAGGCTCCTGCTATAGTATGTATGTAACCTTTCTCTCCTCTATTATATTATGTTTTAATCCTATTGCAATCCTACTGTAATCCTGTTGTTAGCTATAGGCTGGCAATCGCTGTTAGACACGTTTTAACTAGTATCGTTTTTTAGTACCTTAGCAAATTTTTTAACCCTAATTATTACTTAGTAGTCTAAGCTTTCTTCTTAGAACTTATCTACCTACTGTTTAAATCTTATTAACTATACATAATCTTTTTTTTGACTTTTGCGATTAATTAGTAGAGGGTAGCTGCTTTTCACTTTTTTAGAACCCCATTTTAACTACAACAACAACCAACACCCTTGACACCTTAAGAAATAGATAGATTAACTAAAAGTTAAAGAAGTTTTTATTTAAGTGCTGTAAATTAGACGTAACTATAAGCTAGCCTACGCATCTAACAACTAAAATAGTAAATAAAAGAAAAATTAATAATATTGCTAAAGGATAGCAACCTTAACTAAGAATAACTTTAAGATAAGAGGGTTTAACTTAATAAATACTAAAAGGGCTCTTTTAAATTACAAAGTTGAAGTTTTAGAGGAATACGTAACTTTAAATATTTTAAAAAAGAATAAAGAATTTTAGCACCTCTTTGTAAAAGTAGTAGATAGCAAAGCCTTACTGAGACACTAACTTTAGAATCATAAGATTATTCTAGAAGAAAGGAAGACTTTACTCTTTAGACTAATTTACTAACTATTAAAGATAAAACTTAAGATATTAAGAGAAAAGCTAGACAAGGATTTAGCAAAAGGCTATATAAAACTTTTAATATTACTAGCAGGATTCTTTATACTTTTTGTACTAAAGAAGAATAAGCTACTAAGAATGTGTGTTAACTATTAGAAGTTAAATAATATTATAGTAGAAAATTAATATCTGCTACTAAATATTATAAAACTAAGAGATTAATTATCTTGCGCTAAGGTCTTTACAGCACGAGACCTTTAAGATAAATACTACTTTATTAAAATTTAAAAAGGTAAAGAATAAAAGACAGTGCTCTAAACAAAATACAGATATGTTAGAGTATTGAAATGCGCAACATGCGGGTCACCATGTTGAGCAGGTGATCCTGGTAAGCTGAACACGTGACGATCGCGCTAGCGCCTATATATACGGGCTAGATCGTCTTATTCCTCTTAAGTAGTTATTGACCACTTTGTTGTAGCACTTAGTTGTTTAATACACTTATTCCACTCCTCCTAATTAAGCAATTGCTCCTTTTCAGCTTCTATTTATTTTTAAGGTATTAAAGGCGGTGGTTGTCATTGTAGTCAAAATGGGTTTTCCAAAAAAGTAAAAAGCAGCTGCCCTCTACTAATTAGTCGCAAAAGTTAAAAAAAGATTATATATAGTTAACAAAATTTAAACGGTAAGTGGATAAAGTCTACGCGCTAAGCGCTTAGAGCAGAAAAGCTTAGACTACTAAGCAAAATTAGAGTTAAAAAATTTGCTAAAGGTACTAAAAAACAACACTAATTAAAACATGTTTAACAGTAATTGCTAGCCTATAGCTGGCAACAAGATTGTAATAGAGGTAGAGGAGGTAGAGGTAGAGGAAGGTAAGGACACGTACGTTACCGTAGCAGGAGCCTGCAATACTTTATAAAAGCTCCCTACCTACTGCTTCTTATCTTTAGGATTTCCTACACTACACAGTACTGTATATAAACAATATAATGCTTAGACTATTCTTCTCCCTGTTTAACACGAAGACTAATAGCTTATATTAAGTAAAGTTAAACCTTACTAGGTTACTATACAAAAAGCTATAGTAGTAAATTACAAAGCCTGCGTTTACCTTTATTAAGCAGCCTTCTTAGTTAGTTAAAGAGGAGCTGTTAGTAGTAGCTTCTATAGTAATTAGGTAGATGCAGAGGTTAAATTCTATTATTTATTAACACCTTATTAATGCGTCTAGTATTATAGATGTTAAAGTTACAATAGAGGTTGTAAAAGGCTTATTTAGTAGTAAGTCTATTAAATACGTTGCGCATATTAATAGTCTAGGTGCAGTAATAGTGTATTATCTTACTAATCTCCTCCTGCGCAAATGCAACTTTAGTAGAGAGACCTTATAGTAGCTTTATAAGGAGCAAGAGCGTGTTAAAATAGCTATTAAGTAGCTAGAATAAACTAACAAGCAGGAGGATTTTGTAAGTTGCTTCTAGGGATAGGAGAGCTGTACTTAGATAGTAACACTGTTATTGTATGTTTACATCTAAGTATAGGCGCTAGAAACGCCGCAACTGCAACACCACTAGAATAGAAATAGAGACGACAGAAGTTATAGTTAGCAGTAAATAGTTATTAGTAAATAGTTATTAGTTAAGAGGGTTAGTTAGAGGGATATCGCGCATCTTCGTTTCCGTCTAAACATGCTAGAGCGACACACTAATTGCGTGCCGGCAATGCCAAACAAGGGGGCATGAGCCCAGATACCTGTTGTTAGTAATAAATCTTTTTTACCAAAATAGTGTCTACAAAATGTGTGGTTACATCAAAAGGTTGTCTTAAAAGGCCGAAGCCATTTCAGCTTCTATAGTTATGAGCCCAGCCGCTTAATTATAGTTTTAATTCCTACTGCGCAATTAGCAAGCTGTAAGGTTAATAGTTTAATTAGCATTTTACTCTCCTTTATTCTCCTATAGCATAGCTAGCAGATCGCTGCTGCTGTTGTACCTTTCTTATTAATTATACAATTAACCTCTTTCTAATATAAGCTACCTAGCTACCTACTAACTAACTAATTAATTTGTTGTTACTTTAATAATAACCTATGTTGTAATCTCACACAAAGTATTTTATCTTAAGATAGACCTTACTAATACACTACTTGTCGCCTTAAGGGTGATACTTAAGGCTTAATTAGACTAGCTAACTTAGTTTACTCTATTAAGGCTACACTGCTTAGAGAAAGGCATCTAGGATTAAGTTAATCCTAATCTCCTAGACGTACCCTTAATAGATTACTAGGAGCTATAGTATCTAGAACTACCTAAGAATATTAAGCAGCTAGTTACTCTATTACCTAGCGCTATTACTTAAATACAAGAGGACTATAAGATTGCTTAACGCAAATATAAAGCTTAATTACTTAATACTAAGTATAAGAAGGATAATTATAATAAGCCAGTTAACAGGTACATGGTATAAGCTGCTTAATAAATAAGTAAAGTCGCTAAGATTACTAATGTTAAGGACTAGATTAGTAAGACTGTCTATCTAGACCTGCTTTTAAACGCCTTAATAAGCATAATTACTTAAAACCTTACTAGCCTTTAAGCCTTAGTAGAGATTCTAAAGGAGGATCTTACATCTACAGATTAGAATACTTAATATTTAATTAGGGCGCAGTACAGATTACACCTTAATAAGGCTTACTAGGAATAAATAGGCCCTAAGTAATAGTTTACTAAGTAGTAACTACTGTATTAACAGGCAACAACTTACTTACTTCCTAAGGTTGTTAAGCTGTTAGCAATTACTAATTTTTTTAATACCTTAGGCACTAAGATTGCACTAGACTAGTTGCGCAAGAAGTAAAATAAGCTAGCATAAGTAATAGTGCATAGAAAAGCTTATTTAATTCTTAATAATCTAGAAAAGATCTTTAGTGTTTTGTTACAGGATTAGTTGATTACTTCCTTAAAAGGAAAAGGACACGTAAAGTTCTAAACTAGATCTAGATTAGGAGCAGCTTAATAATCTATAAGCGCTAACAAGTTAAATAAGAATAGTAAGTAATTGCACCTTTGCCCCTGCAAGACTAGTAAAGGGTCTATAAATAAGCACTCCTAGACACTGCGTAACTACTATTAACTTTAAACTACAGTTACTAGATTAAGCCCTCCTAGCAGTATACTAATTAAGCTGTTAGATAACAACAAAAAGAAGATCCTTAAGCAATAGAATAGTAACAAATAGGCAACCTTACGTACCTAGATTAAGAAGAAAGGCTAGAAGGCTAGCACTAGCAGATTAGCTACTAATAAGTTAAGTAGATTCTACTCTAGCTTATTAGTTTTAGCAGTAATTAACCTAAAGAACTTTATTAAGGAAATTAGACTAAATATGTTTACCGTAGCCTTTACCCCTTATGCCCTGTCTCTCTACACGATTATAGATAGTAGATTAGCAGTCTACCTAGTTAATACTATAGATTACATAGTACTAGGCACCTTTAGTAAATATACTAAGGGCAAGACTATTAAGGCAGGCACTTAGATTATACTAGTTACTAGTATAGAAAATAGGCTACTTAAGAACGTCTTACACAGCAAGGCTAGCCCTAAGACAGCTAATCTTTTACTTACTAATATTAAGGTTGTACTAGGTTTTTATGTTAATATTATATTAGAAGCACAGCTTAAGCCGGTAAGTATTTAGTATTTAAGGATATAATTACACCTTGCAATTTAAAATAATTAAGAAGAATGTTATCTTAATTAACCTTAAGCGTTACTTTGATTTCTTGTTTATTAAATACAAGTAACTTACTTATTACCCTGCTTAACTACTACTCGTGAACGCTGTAGCGCGATTAAGGAAACCTTAGTTGCGTACTAGTAATAAGGACTTATAGCATTAATAGTTAGGATACTTAGAACAACAGGCTATTAAAGCCTTAGTCTGCTTAGCGCAGAATGTTAAAAGTACTAGTAAGAAGCTATTAGAATATAAATACTATATAATAGCTTATACTTTGCAAGTAATCTTACAGCAACTAAGAGAGAGATTACTATAACCTTTTTATAAGAACTTATAAAATCTATTTAATTTCCTAACTAGTTAGCTGTTTAAGAAATAGGTACTAATTATTAAAGAAGACTACTTAGGCAAGCTATATAATTATAATATCTAGTTAAAGACACTAAATAATATTATACTTGTAATTAAAGGCTTTGCTGCGAGGATTAAGAGGAAATATTAGTAGAAAATTGTAGAAATCTATTAAAATAACAATACTGCTACACTGCCTTAGAGAAAGTAATTAAAATATAAGGAATAGGCTATAGAGCAAAGGATAATAATTAAAACACTACTGCTATATACTTATAAGCCTAATAGTTTGACGGAGAGAGCTAGTTAAAAGCTAATTATAAAGGCTATTAAGATGCGTATAAGCACTAATCTACTAGCTAAGCTTTAGCTAGTAATTATAGATATAGCATCTTACTTACATAGAATAAGCCCTACTAAGATCTATAGCTACTAATCCCCTAACTAGGTGCTTAAAGAATAGTTTAGGAAATATTTCTAATATTATTAACTACCTAAGATTAGACACTAGACTGCTAATCTACGCCTAGACTAGAGTAGAATCTATGCCTATAGCTGCTAAGCTTATCCTTTAAATAAGAAGAAGGCAGCTAGGCGTAATTATTAAGGATTTAAGGTTCATCTTTGCGGCTATATTAGTTACTTAGTTAGTTATTAAGCCTCTAATATATACTACATATAGGTACTAACACTTAATTAAGTAATTACTACTTATAATATAACCTTTAATAAATATTAATTCTACAAAGAAGATTGCAAGAAAGAGCTACTAAAGAATTAAGTAATTAAGATTGTAGAGATTCTTTATAAAAGCGAGCTAGTTAATCTAGGAGAGAATTTAGACCTCTTGCCTATTTAAAGAAGAGTAGATTAAGATACGTAGCTAACTACTAAAAACCTTAAAAGTAATCTATCTACTATCTTAAGTAGTAAGGAAGGCCTACCTACTAAAGACAAGAGTAGATTAAAAGATGCTAAGTAAATAGAGCAGAAGGCTAGTATGCTATTAAGAACTTACTTAAATTAGTAGTAAAATACTAGTCTTACTACTCTAAAACTAACTCTTAAACTAGAGACTCTAGGGAGCAACAACGCAATTAATTGTAAAGTTATTAATAGTTAAACAGCAGTATGTATGCTAAAAAGAGCTAATCTATTAATACCTAGAGGTAGAGAGCATTTTTTAAATAAGCCTAACAACTTATTACTAGTCTAACAGTCTATTTATTTTTTTAAGATGTTAAGGGTGGTGGTTGTTGTTGTAGTTAAAATGGGGTTCTAAAAAAGTGAAAAGCAGCTACCCTCTACTAATCAATCACAAAAGTTAAAAAAAAAAGATTATGTGTAGGTAACGAGATTTAAACGGTGAGTAGATAAGTTCTAGGAGGAAAGCTTAGACCACTAAGTAATAATTAGGGTCAAAAAATTTGCTAAGGTACTAAAAAACAATACTAGTTAAAACGTGTCTAACGGCGATTGCTAGCCTATAGCTAACAACAGGATTACAGTAGGATTGCAATAGGATTATAATATAATGCAATAGAGGAGGGAAAGGACACGTACGTACTGTAGCAGGAGCCTGCAATACTTTATAAAGCTAAAACTCCTGCTTCTTACCTACTACTTCTTACTTTTTAAATAGCACTACATATAAACAATTTGCATATAATATACTACAATAGTATACAACCTCTATAATAAGCATCTTCTTAACCTTAACTCTTATTTAAAGACAAGAAGCTTTCCTATTATACACCTAGCCCCTAAACTAGTCTAGCTTAAGCTAATTATATAGATACCTAAGTTTATTAAGCATTTACAAACTTAGCCTCTTTAGGACTTTATAATTATATCTCTTATAAACAACTCTAGAATCTATAATATCTTTATATATAAAAAGAATGTTAAGCCTTAACTTAGCTAGTTGTAGAAGGAATATAAGATTTATAGGGTGTTTGCTAATACTAGCAAAGTACTTAAAATACTCTACTTTAGTATTCCTTTCTTCTTGTTAATTGTGTATAAGCTAAGTAAAGAAACTATTAACTAGTTAGACTAGCTATTGTATAACGTTAAAATAGCAATAGAGAAAAAAGAGGTAGAAAAAGAGGAGTAGGCGTTCTATTGTTGTATGTATAGGTTAGAAGGTAAGGTAATAATAGTGCTACTTCTTTAATTTGTCTAAGAGTACCTAGAAGTAAAGCCTTAATATAAGTAGGTAGCATAGGCGGGATAAAGCGCGTTAAGTTAGAAGGCGATTTATGTCTTTGTCTTGCTTTTCTTTGTTTCTGTCTAAATATGCAACACACTAATTGCGTACTAGCAATGCTAAACAAGGGGGTATAAGCCCTAATACCTGTTGTTAGCAATAAATCTTTTTTTTTACTAAAAAGGTGTCTACAAAATGTGTGGTTACATTAAAAGGTTGTCTCAAAAGGCCGAAGCGTCTAACAGTCTATAACTAAAGACTCTAACGCGCTAGCTCGTCGTAATAGAACACCTACTTAAGTAAGCAGGATAGCAGAGCGTAAATTATCTTAAAATTCAAGATCTTAGGCCTTAAACAGTAGATAGGGTAAGCAATTATAAGCTTAAACTCTACTTATAAAACATAGTGCTAGAATTATAGGCAAAAGTCTAGATTAGCTTACAAATTATTATCTTCTACTGCGTAAGCTAGGTAGCAGGCGTAAGCATAAGGACGTAACCTAAGATCTTAATAATTAACTAGAGAGTAAAAGCATAGGTAGTATTAATACATTAATTATAGATTATAAGAATCTATTATAGAATAATTTTTATAATACCTACCTGCTAGGTTTGTAAGTAACTTAGGAAGACTAAGTAAGCTATAAGACTCTTAATTACATAGTTATAGCAGCTTTGCTTACTAAGTATAAGCTAAGTAGAAATACTTAATAGTATTATAATAATCTACCTAAACTGCTAGGATTATAAAAGTAGCTACTTTAGCATCTTAAAAGGGCCTTGTTTAAGGATACCTATAGGAAGGAGATTAATTAGTTAAGTAAGAATAGAACTTAGACTACGATATTAAGAGAAAAAGCAAATAATCGCCTAATACTTATAAAATAGGTTTAGACCTATAAGTTTAATTAAAATAGCTACTTTCTTAAATATAAGGCGCAGATTGTTGTAAGAGGTAATTTCTTAAAAAAAGACTTAATTACCTTAATATACGCTACTATATTAGCAGCTAAGTCCTTTTAAACAGCAATAGCTATTGCTGTTAAGAATAATTTAGAGATTAAGCAATATAATGTTATAAGAGCATTCCTTAATATATTAATTATAGTAGACAACCTAGTAATCTATAAAATACTAGATAGCTTTAAGAAGCCTAGAAAGTGCGTATAGCTTAACTGCGCACTTCATAGATTATAAGACTTGCCACTGTTGTAGTATAAGGAGTTCTTAGGATTACTATAAATATTAGACTAATTGCCTTACTAAAGGAGCCCTACCTATTCTTTAATTAAAATAGGAGGATCCTAGTTTTGTTTTATATAAATAATATCCTACTACTCTTCACGAAAGATTAAGAGCAAAAGGCAATAGATTTATAGTTAAAAATTATAGACAAGTACAAGATATAAGAACAAGAATTAGTTAAATAATTTCTTAGTATTAGAGTAATTAGAGATTACAAGAAGTAAATAATTACGCTTATATATAATACGTATATTAATAAGATTATAAAGAAGTTTAAGCTAGAGGATAGCAGCTTTCTAAAGACTCTATTACTATCTAAGAAGCTACTTAAGAACACTAACAAAGTAACTAAGTAAGAGATTAAGGCTTACTAAAAAAGAGTTAGATTAGTGCTGTATCTAGCTATTATACTATAACTAGATGTTGCCTACTTAATCTTAAAGCTCTTACACTTCCTTACAAACTCTAGTAATTAGTATATAAAAGCTATTAAACAGGTGATTATGTACCTCTATTAAACAAGATAAGATGTAATCTAATATAGAAACTATAATAGCCTAGCCCTAATAATTACAGGTAATGCTTTTTTTATAAATAATTAGAAAACTTGTTAATTATCTTATAGATATATTGCTATCCTATATAGTAGTCTAATATTTTAGAAGGTAGCTTAGCAGACTACAGTAACTACGTTAAATACTAAGGCTAAGCTACTTACCCTTAAGTACACTACTAAGAAGGCTATAGCCTTTAAGCGCTTCTTTTGCAAGCTGTCTCTTAATCTAGAAGACGTCTAGATAGTCTAGTGTAATAATTAATAAACAATTAGGCTTGTAGTTAGAAAAAATAAGCAGATTAGCACTTAATTAAGATATATAGATATACAAAATATATAGCTACAGTAGGAATTTGCTAAAGAATTATTTTAGGTTAAGTACCTAGAAACAGCAATTATGCTAGCTAATAGACTAACTAAGTTGCTTACCTAACAACAGTTTAAGAAGTTTAAGTAGATACTTAACCTTTAGCAAGTTAAGCACTTAATTAAAGAAAATAAAAATTAATAAGTAAAGGATTTATATCAAGCAGTAACATTTATATACTAGGCTTAGTCTCCTCTTAATAGCTTATTTTATTAAGTAAGAGAACGTAAGCTAGACTATTAAACTAAAACTAGGAACCTTATTACTAATAAGCATTAGACTTATTATACTTGCTAGACTCTATTATTACATTACGCTTAGCCTGCTTAGCTTTAGCTAGCTTAAGAGTAATTTAAGCTATCTAAGCTTAAATAGCAAGAGTCTAGAAGTAAGCAGCATTACAGCGTAATTCTAACTTATTACTTCTATACATAGAGTTGTTAGATAATTGCCTTCTTACTTTAGCGTAATAATCGCGCTTATGTAAATAAGTTGTATAGCGATTAGGACGACGAACAAAAGGACAATTATATAGAGTAGAGGGAGGCAACATTCCGCAGGCAGCCTGCTCTTAAAGCGGCAACCTTTAAGTAGGTTACCGCTAAGGCTACTTATATTGTTATTAATGTTGTTGTTGCTGCTGTTGCTGCTAAGGATAATAAGCTGACTGTTGCGGCTGTTAAGTGAACGCAGGAGCAGGAGCGAACGCGGGAGCAGGAGCAAACGCGGGAGTAGGAGTAGGAGCAGGAGGTTAAGCGGCAAAACTGTAATACGACATTTCTTGAGCGCGACAATTATAGATAGGAGGCTTCTACAAAGAAAGCTTTCTAGTAGACGTAACGATGCTATTAATCTCTTTATAGTAAGCAATAATGTTCTTAAGTAGTTAAGCTTTTGCAGCTTAGTACATCTTATTGTTATTCTATTCCTAAAAGCAAGTTAGTAAGCAGAGCAGAAAGCTTAAAAAATTAGAAACTTACTACTTTATTCTTATACATAGCTATTGGCTTCAGCCTTTTAAGACAACCTTTTGATGTAACCACACATTTTGTAGACACCTTTTTAGTAAAAAAAAAAGATTTATTGCTAACAACAGGTATTAGGGCTTATGCCCCCTTGTTTAGTATTGCTAGCACGCAATTAGTGTGTCGCATGTTTAGATAGAAACAAAGAAAAGCAAGACAAAGATACAAATCACCTCCTAACTTAACGCGCTCTACCCTGCCTATGCCGCCTACTTATGTTAAGGCTTTACTTCTAGGAACTCTTAGACGAATTAAAGAAGCAGCATTATTATCGCCTTGCTTTCTAACCTATACATACGACAATAGAACGCCTACTTCTTCTTTTCTACCTCTTTCTTTTCTATTGCTATTTCAACGTTATGCAACAGCTAGCCTAACTAGTTAATAGTTTCTTTACTTAGCCTATACATAATTAACAAGAAGAGAGGGATACTAAAGTAGAGCATTTTAAGTACTTTGCTAGTATTAGTAAATACTCTATAGATCTTATATTCCTTCTACAACTAGCTAAGTTAAGGCTTAATATTTTTTATATATATAGAGATATCGCGGATGCTAGAGTTATTTATAAGAGATATAATTATAAAGTCTTAAAGAGGCTAAGTTTGTAAATGCTTAATAAACTTAGGTGTCTGTATAATTAGCTTAAGCTAGACTAGTTTAGGGGCTAGGTGTATAACAGGAAAGCTTCTTGTCTTTAGATAAGAGTTAAGGTTAAGGAGATACTTATTACAGAGGTTGTATACTATGTTGCAGTACAGTGTATTATATGCGAATTATTTATATACAGTGCTGTTTAAAAAGTAAAAAGTAGTAGGTAAGAAGCAGCAGCTTTATAAAGTATTGCAGTCTCCCGCTGCAGTACGTACGTATCCTTTCCCTCCTCTATTACATTATATTGCAATACTATTGCAATCCTACTGTAATCCTGTTGTTAGCTATAGGCTGGCAATCGCTATTAGACACGTTTCAACTAGTGTTGTTTTTTAGTACCTTAGCAAATTTTTTAACCCTAATTATTGCTTAGTAGTCCAAGCTTTCCTCCTAGAACTTATCTACTTACTGTTCAAATTTTGTTAACTACACACAATCTTTTTTTGACTTTTGCGACTAATTAGTAGAGGGCAGCTGCTTTTCACTTTTTTAGAAAACCCATTTTGACTACAACAACAACCACCACCTTTGATACCTTAAAAATAAATACATAGCTATAAATTAATCAGCGAGATTAATATTAACTATATAGTAGGTATACGACAAGCAACTACTATAGCGTAAGCTGCTCTAACTGCTAGTCTAAACGTAATTAAAGTAGTATTTAGCGTACAAACTATTTAGCATCTTTTTTACACAGCACTTACAAGGCAAAACACAAAAGTATAATGAATTAGCAGCAATCTTTAAAGAGCTATTAGGCGCCTTTTACTAGGTTAAAAAGAGCGCGTTGCGCTTAGTAGACAGCTTAATAGGCGTTTATAGGTTATTATTGTTGTCTTGTTACTAATTACGGGACGTTACTTAAATAGTAAGCTACTAAGACTTTTATATGAGCTCTTAAGAAGCCTTGCCTTTGCGCTAGCTTAATTACTTAGTTAGACTCTTATGTAGATTAAAATTTAAGCAAAGACTTAACAGCAGACGTAATTTAGCAGGTAAAGTAATTAGCCTCTAAGTAGAGCTACTAGATGTCTTGCAATAAGCGTACAGATTAAATAGTAGTAGTAACTAACTCTTATTATTTTAAAGATTAGCTGTTTATTAAATCTTATTGTTAAACAGGCTTTAACGCGCGCGCCGCTTATGCTTAGCACTATTATTATGCTTATAACAGCGGCTTTCTAAACAACGCTTGCGTTTATTATTACTAGAGGCAGACTACACAAGATTAGCAGCTAATTAGTAAGAAAATAATAGAGTAACGCTGCTTACTATGTTAGTTATAGTAATTAAGACAGTCCTAAAAAGCTTAGTAATTAATATTAGAGTAAGGTTAAGGACAAAAGTTTTAGAGGAGTAGTAGACGTAATTAATATTGTTTTAGAGGCTATGCATTAACTAATTACGCAATATTTAGGGTCTATCTAACATTTTAATATTAGGACTGCTAAGATTAATTAAAACATTAATAAGCAGCATCACTACAACAACAGAGGATTAAGCAGGAAAAGCTATAATTACAGAGGGACCTCTTAATTAACAACCTTAATTTATTACAATTGCCTAGTTGCTTACAGCTTAGATTAATAGTATCTTACTAACCTAGGGGGTGTGTTAGAGTATTAACATGCGCAACATGCGGGTTACCCTGTTAAGCAGGTGATCCTAGTAAGCTAAACACGTGACGATCGCGCTAGCGCCTATATATACGGGCTAGATCGTCTTAATCCTCTTAAGTAGTTATTGACCACTTTGTTGTGGCACTTATTTGTTCAATACACTCATTCCACTCCTCCTGATCAAGCAATTGCTCCTTTTCAGCTCCCACAAGATACTATAAATATACTATTATACTGTTTAAGTTAACAAACGCTCCAGCAACATTTTAAGAACTTATTAATAATATGTTAAAAGCATACTTAAATACCTTTGTTATTATATACTTAAATAATATCTTTATTTACTTTAAATATCTAAGGGATTATATTAAACATATATACACAGTACTAAGGTGCCAAGACTAGTTTAACTTACATCTAAAACTTAAGAAATGAAAGTTTTACAAAGACAAAGTTGCCGTTTTAAAATACATTATAAAAGTATAAGGAGTACAAATAAGTAAAGAAAAAATATAAGTAATGAAAAAATAGCTTTAACTAAAGACAGTTAAGAAAATATAATTCTTCAGAATTTCTAAACTTTTACAAACGGTTTATTAAAGATTACTCTAGAATTACTATTCTATTAACAAGACTTACAAGAAAGGAATTACCTTTTAAGTAAAGTAAGAAAATTAAAAATACCTTCTAAATACCTAAAATTGTAAGCATAGAACTACTATGCTTTTATATATTCTTAGCAGGACAGCTACTATAATTTAAGACAGACGCATTAGACCTTGTACTTAAAAAATGCGCTAGCTAACTACACAAAGGCAAATAGCACCTAATTACCTACTATTTTTGTAAGTTTTAAAACTAGAAGAATAATACAATGTTTACAACAGGGAGCTACTAGCTAATATTAATTATCTAAGACATTAGAGAGTATATGCTAAAAGCTACTTAGAACTTATAATATTTATATATTACAAGAACTTAGTTAATTTTACAACTACTAAGAAACTTAACTAACGCTAGGTTTAATAGTTAGAAGAACTAGGACAACACAAGTTCAAGATCGTGTACATACTAAAAAAAGATAATAGAAGAGTAGACGCTTTTAGCCAAAGATACAACATTGCAGGAACTAAAGAAATAACTAACTCTGTAATACTTAAGGTTAATAACAACAAATTATTAAGACTAATACAGACACTTAATTCACTTATACGCATTACGCACAACGTACTAGAAGAATTTTAGAAAGCAATTATTAGACACTATTATAATAACCTAGTACACAGTTACCCTAGTATTATAAAAACTATAGAACTTATTAAAGGGAATTACAAATTTCTATAAATAAAGAATAAAGTTACTACCTTTATTGCCTAATATGCAAACTGTTAGAAGAACAAGCACAGCACACACGCACCTTACAGAGAAATGTAAGCAATAGAACTACTTAATGCACTGTAGTTAGATATCTCTATAGACTTTGTTATAGGTTTACTAGTTTTAAAAGAACTTATTACTAAAGTATTGTACAACACAATTCTTATAGTAGTTAATTAATTTGTAAAACAAGCTAAGTACATAGCCTTTAAGAAAGATTTTACAGCAGTACAGCTTACACATATTAATAATAATTAAGTTATTAGACATTACAGCATACTAAAGTTAATTATTAGTAACAAAGACAAGCTCTTTACTTTCAACTTTTAGATAACATTACTTGCTGCAATTAGAACTAAGAGAAAGCTATTAACAGCGTATTACCTGCAGATAGACAGACAAACTAAGCAAACAAATTACACAACAAAAGCATACCTTAGAATATATACTAATTAACAGCAGAATAATTAGGTATTATTACTACCTATAGCACAGATAGCATACAACAACAAGCTTTTAAAGTCTACAAAATAGACTTTATTTTAGGCAAACTATAAGAGATACTTAAATCTCTTCACACGTATACTTTTAAGTTCAAAAACAGAAGCAGCTATTGCAACAGCTAAAGAGCTAAAGTTAGTATATAAGTTACTTAAGAAGACACTTAAGAAGGCTTAACGCTAAAGCCTTTTATATGTTAACTAGAAAAGAAAAACAGCACCTTAGCTAAAGAAAAAGGATAAAGTCTATTTGCTTATAAAGAATCTCCGCACTAAGCGACCTAGCAAAGGACTTAATAACGTTAAAGTTAGATTGTTTTTAATTTAAGACTAGAAGGGACTAGTTGCGTATACACTTAACCTTCTACTTAATGCAAAAATCTACTTAAATTCTATATCAACATATTAAAACTAGCAAACTTAAGAATGCCACTCTAGAAAACCTTTTATTACAAGATAGAAAAAGAAAATAAATTTAAAGTCAAGAGAATTCTTGCATACTAAAATAACCATAACAGCACAGAATACCTAGTTAAATAGTTAGACTACCTAAACAGCAACAACACATAGGAACTAGACACAAACCTAGGCAACTGCTAGTAAAAAATTAAGGAATACTAAAAATAACGACACCGCAGTTGAGACTAAAGAACGCATAAATGCTAAAAAACTAAAAAAGAGAATTACGCACCTTATAAGCAACAAAGTTTCCTACAAATTTTACAAAGCATTACTAGCTTCTAGACAGCACTATTAATATTCTAAAACACTAACTAATCTACAATGTAAGGGTGCGTTAGATTAACTAAAGATGCAGGGAAAACAGTAGTAAGTTAAAAAAAGAACTACAAAGGCTATCTAGCAAGCTTATCTACTCCTCTATAAGGTTTGTGCTTAGTACTAAGAAAGAGACAAGGGTAGCTACGTAGCAGCTGCTAACGTAGCTTAAGAAAATAGCGTAGAGCTAAGAGAAAAGTTTAGTAGGCTAGAAAGGTAGAAGGGCTAATACATCTAGCTTATAGATACCAGGTGCGCACAGACACCTAGGATCTATAAAATAGCAAAACAAGGCTTTTTATTAAGTACTAAAGACGTTAAGGCTTTAGCCCTTTACAGTACCCCCCTCCTTAATAAGGGTCCTAGAGTTCTTCTAGTCCTACAGTGCTTCTATATTATCTAAGTTTAAAGCTATTTCTTACGTTAGTTCTAAGTATTCTACTTATTTAACTAGGTATTCTTTTCTTCTTCTTATACTTCTTTCCTGTAATAGGCGCTTTACTAGGTACTCTTCTTTGCTATCTACCTTAATTAGTAAAGGTTTATTATTATCTTATAGTCAGCTTAGTAAAGGATCTAAGTAAGCTAGTTAAAGGTTGTTAATATTAAATACTAGATGTATTTTTCTAGGAGTATTTAGCTTTACAGCATTTAGTCTAATAATCTTAAGTACTATATACTTTAAATTTTTCTAATTAAGTTTTTAGCTTAGTCTTTTTATCTTATAGTAGTCTTTAAGCTTTAACTAAACGTTATTACCTATTTAAAGCTAAGGTATTTACTTTTTTTTTATTTGCTTAGCGTTCTTATTCTTGTTAAGAATCTACTATTATAGCTTAAGCTTACTTAATACTTTGCTAAAGTTTGTTAGCTTTTTTTCTGCTTTTTAGTAGTCCTCCTGTATTCTCTTTCTTTGAGCTTAATTTTAAGGTCTATGCTTTACTACTATCTAAAGAGGATCTACCTTATATCTATATTATAGAAAAAAAGGTAATATTTTAGTTAATTGTACTTGTCTTGCTATAATTGCAATTTTAGCTATTTCTAAGTTACCTTTCTAATTTATTTAATCTTAATTATAGAAAGCTTATAAGTAGGTTTGTACTATAGAGTTTATTTATTCTATAGAGCTGTTAGTTTTAGGGTAGTATCTAGAAAATAAATATTATTTAATCTCTAGTAGCTTGTAAAGTCTAGTCTAAAAGTAGCTTATAAACTATATACCTTAATTAGATGTAATATAGTCTAGTAACTAGTAGTAGGCTACTATAGAGTTAATAAACACTTCAGCTACACTTTCTATAGTAATGTTTTTAAGACTTATTTAAACTATGTCTTTACTTAATTTATTAGTAACTATTATTAGGTTCGTATAACCTTCGCTCTCTAGTAATCTTATAATAAAGTTAATTAATATTTCTTTTAAATACGCTCTAGAATTAGAAAAGGCTTTAATAATCTTAATAGGCTATCTTTTTATAGTTTTATTCTTTTACATACTAAGTATTTTCTAATATATTACTTTACTAATTAGCTAATAGAGGGCTAAAAGTACTCTCTTGCAACTACTTAGTAGGTAAAGTTCCTTCCTAAGTGCTTTAGAGCTCTAGAGTAGTAGATTTTATAAATAATTCTAGTGCGTAAATGTTTATTGTTTAGTACTTACTTTTAACTATAGTATAGTAGGTTTCTAAAATTATCAAATTAGTATTTAGAAATAGAAAGCTTAAAGTCTAGCTTTGTTAGAAATTAGTATTCTTCCTTACTAACTGCTTTCTAGGCTAGCTAGTACGTGTTATCCTCTTCTTTAGCTTTATTCTAAAGCTCTTTTAGATTTATTTATTCCTAAAGTACTGTTGCAGGATAGCTATTACAGCTAAAAGTTCTAAGAGTCTCCTCTAGTTCTTGTTCCTCTATTTCTAAGGTTGTTATAGTAGATAGTTTAAAGACTTATAAGAACTTTCTAGAAATCTAAGAATCTAAATTGTTTATAAATATATCTTATTGTCTTTAGGATAAGTCATTAGCTCTAGAGTTATCAACTCTAGGCTTATAGGCAATTTCTATATTAGGAAATCTACTAAAGAATTAAGCCTATCTTATCTATCTTTTACTAAGCTGCCTAAGCTTTTTAAAATACTCTAGGTTTTTGTACTTTATTATAACTAGGAACTTCCTTAAAGAATGTAGCATAGTATCCTACTTAGATAAGTAGCAAATAACTATAAGTAATTTCTTATTATATATCTTATAGTTGCTTCAAGTGCTAGTTATTTTTTTTAAGTAGTACACTACTAGTTATAATCTTCCTTAATTATTATATTGTGAAAGGACTTCTACTATAACGTAGCTAAAAGAATAAGTTTCTAAGATTATTTCCTTATTAGGATCTTATTAAGCTAGTATTAGTTTAGTAATAATTAGCTTCTTTAGCTTATTAAACGCTTCTTATTTTACTTTTTTATATTAAAAGGAGACGTTTCTAGTAAGCCTTATAAGCAGGGCAATCATATTAAACTAGTTCTTAATAAAGCATTAATAAAAGTTTGTAAATTTAAGAAAACTGTGTACTCTTTTAACATTTATTAGTACGTCCTATTCTAAAATAGCTTTTACCTTCTTAAGGTATATCTAAAGTCCTTTTCAAGCTTTAATAATAAATCTTAGGTACCTAGTACTCTGTACGTTAAATTTGTATTTCTTAATATGTAGAGGTAACCTAGCCTTACTTATTACTTCTAGAACCTTATTTATAATACATTAGTGTTCTTTAAGCGTGCTATTTATGTAAATTAATACATTATCTAAGTAAGTTAAGTAGAAATTGTTAATATACTTGCGTAGTGTCTAGTTAATATATTATTAAAAAGTGCTAGGAGCGTTTATTATACTAAAAGAAGTAACTAGCTATTTATATAATATAAATCTTGTTCTTAAAGTAGTCTTTTTATATCTTCTACGTTAATCTTAATTTTATAGAAGGCTATAAAGATGTTAATCTTAGTAAACTATTTTGCTTTAGTAATATTGTTAAGCGTCTCTTAGATTAATAGTAAAGGATAACAGTTCTTTTTTAGAATAGCGTTAAGAGCTTAGTAATTAACGCAGAACTGTAATCCTCCTCTAGGTTTCTTAGCAAATAGAACTAGGGAAGAAGCTATAGAGCTGCTAGCTCTAATCTATCTTTTATTTAATAGAGATATAAGCTCTTTGCGTAGAACTAAAAGCTCTAGTTTACTTATATTATATAGAGGGCCCTAAGGAGGTTCTTTTTCCTTTCTATTTTTATCCTTTTATAACTTAATTTAGTAATTTACCTTAAGTCTATGTAAAGGAGGTAGTGTAGAAGCAGTTTATAACTTAAAAATCTAAGCTATATATTAGTACGCCTTAAGAAGTAATAATAAGACATTTACTTTCTTTCTAAAAGCTAAAGCCTTCTTAATATCTTTAATAGAAGCTGTAAAAGTCTAAATTAACTTTTCTTTTTTTGCTTATCTAATATAGGAGTAATAGGCTACTGCATTTATTTACTTTAACTTTTTATTTTCTTAAACAAAGTAGTCTTTAGTGCTTAGTAGTTTAACTTTTTGTCTAGAAAAGTAGATGTAGATTAACTTTTAAGAAGGAGTAATAGTAACCTTTCTTCTATATATCTAGGGCTGTCTAAGTATTAAATTGTATCTAGGGTGTGTAGAAGTAACATAGCCTTAGATAGTATCTTTATATCCTTTAATATTAATTTCTAACCTAGTAACCTTATTAATAGTTCTAAGTTTCTCTATAACTCCTTCTTATCTACGCAGAGAAATAGAGATGTACTATAAACTAGCATTCCTAATAAGTTAAGAGCTAATAAGAGAGTATACAAGGTTTCCTATATTAATAAGAGTTAAAGTAAAAGTGTAATAATTTACTAATAGTTTAATAGTAATTCTATTACTACTTATATCTTTTTTAAAACAAGCTTATTCTTTTATTAAGTCTTCTTAGCTTATATATAGCTCTTGCTAGTAACTTTAAACAAGAGCTATTCTTTTTCTAAATTAGAATTTAAATCTTCTAAAGTATCTTTGCTATTCTAGCTTTCTTTACTAAGCTTTCTTGCTTTTACCTTTAAGAACTTTAATATAATAGTTCTCTTTTTCTTCTTCTTCTTTTTGAGTATCTTTTTTACTTATAAGTAGAATAATATCCTTTTCTTATTAGCTTATTTGGCTCTAGATTACTAAACCTGTGTAGCTTAGCTAATCTTCTAGTAAACTCTATTCCTTCTATCTAGTCTCCTAGAGGAGGAGGAGGAGGAGGAAAAGTACGTCTTAGCCTATATTCCTTAGGCCTTTCCTAGTCTCTATTCTTAGAGTATTATTCTTTAAGCTTATCCTAGCCTTTAGAATACTACTTTATCTAGTATAAGTAGTCTACAATTTTAATAGACTTATTCTACAAATTAACTATGTTTAAGAAAGTAATACTTATAAGCTTATTCTAAAGCTTATAAGTAAGGCTTTTTTAAGAAAGTATTATCTTTATATCTTTATCTAAGTTGCTATTTAATAGTAGTTACTATTCCTAAAATTCTATTATATAATTACAGATACTCTGTTTGCTTTAAAATATTAACAAGAGTTTAATCTTAGCTTTTTTAGAGCTGTATAGATCTCTAAACATCTAAATAAAGAAGTTTAATAAGTATTTAAAGTTCTAGGTGTCTAATAATTCTATCTAGTTAAGGTAAGACAGTGTTAAAGTTACTACTAAACCTTTTAGCCTACTAAAGGCGTAATTACACGTCCTTCTTTCCATATTAAAGTCTTCTTAGTTGTTTTCTACTTTAGTAGTAAGCTACTTCTTAAAGATTTAGTACATCTTTCTTGTTCTATTAAAAGCATCTAAATTAGATTGTTTAAAACGCTTAAGTTATGCTAGCTACTAAACTAGTTTTAATGTAGCAAGTAAGGTTAGTAGCTAAGTAAGTAGCTATTCTTGTTCTAGTTCTTCTTTAGAGGCTAAATTAATAGCCTCTAAGATAAAAAAGGCTTCTTATATTATTATTAAAGTTGCTATTTTATCTAGTTTGTTTACTGTGTAAAGGCCTTCTAGAGTGTTCTCTATTTTAGCTCTACTAACACTATCTTAGTGTAGTCTTACTATCTAGACAGCAAAGCTTCTAGATATAATCTCTACTTTTGCTATTCTTATATAAAAGTACTAAATAAATAGCACCTGTATTATTTAATAGCAGGGATTAGTTTCTAAGGCTACTAGTAATATACTAGGCTTACCTAACAGTTTATATTGCAAAACGTTCTAGGTAGAGTCTTATATAGCTAAGTATCTCTTAGTACTCCTTATACTTCTTCTACTGTTAATTCTTAGTAGATTTAAAATTGCTTTAACTAAGATTAGTAATCTAATTAATTAGAGTCTTGTCTAGATATAGCTCTAGGGGGCTTAAGCGCGTAGATATAGTTCTAGCTAGCTTCTTATCTAGATATAGCTCTAGGAGGCTTCTAATTCAACGTAGTAGCGTTAGTGCTATAAAAGGATTTAATTTAAATATAAGAATATGTTAGATTAACTAAAGATATAGAGAAAACAGTAGTAAATTAATTAAAGAACTATAAAAGCTAACTAGTAAGCTTATCTACTCCTCTGTAAGGTCTGTGCTTAGTACTAAGAAAGAGGCAAGAGTAGCTACGTAGCAGCTGCTAACGTAGCTTAAGAAAATAGCGCAGAGCTAAGAGAAAAGTTTAGTAGGCTAGAAAAGTAGAAGGGCTAATACGCCCAGCTTACAAATGCTGGGTGCGCACGGACACCCAGGATCTGTAGGATAGCAAAACGAGGCTTTTTGTTAAGTACTAAAGACGTCAGGGCTTCAGCCCTTTACATACAACAGCAGCGCTAAGAGCAGCATCTAAATTAGCTAACAATACTGCAGAAAGCAACTCTTCTTGCGCTTCTAAAGCCTAAAACTTTTCTATAAAACTTATTTCTTTATTAAATAACTCTTGCTCCTTACAACGCAACAGTTTCTTTTGTTTTTAAAGCTGTGACAACTTCTTACGCGCTAGACAGGTATGCAGCAAGGCTGCTTTAGCGACGTCTTTCTCTACACGCAGACGCGCTTCTTCTTTATTCTTTATTTTTTCTAGACAGCTTTTCTCCTTATTAATATAGAAGTCGTTAGGCAAAAGAACTAATTCTAGCTTACATAACTGTACGCTAAAATAAATACAATTTCTATACTTCTTATACAGCAAGAATAGCTTGTAAGGCAACTATTGCTCTGCATAATAAAAATTAGCAACTATTACAAAATTCTTAACACTTTTAATTTAATTAGCTTAGTAATAGCAGAACTTAACAGAATAGGACAACAGTAAATAGCTTATAAAGACATTAAGCTTAAAGAAGGGAAATAGTGTTACAACTATAGACTAGAGCAAGGCACTTCTACCTTAAGGCTAACTGCAGCAATAACTAAGGACTAGAGATCAGGTAACAAGGTTACGTAACTAGTCCTACAGTTCTAAAAGTCTTAAAATAACTTTGAAATGTTGAGGACCCTAACACAACGTAAAATCTCTAGAACTCTTTATATATATAATACTAGACACTAAACCCTTATAGCTCAGTGTGTTCAACTTAGAGTTTTACTTAGTAATTAATCTAAGGATTAAGACTCAATTCTTAATCTTTATGTTATTACATTAATCTTTTAATCGTGCTAATACACCCTCGTACTATTACATTAATCTTCTAATTGTGCTAGTACACCCTGTGTCCTTAGTACTCGTTCATTCTCCCGAGAACCAACCTAGATTATCTTCGGACGATCTTCACAATATCTTAGTAGCTTTAAAGGACTTCTGGATAGTTTAAGGCTTAAAAGCAACGTGTTAGGCGTCTTAAAAGAGCAGAAAGAAGTCTCCTTTTACTACTAAAAAGAGTCCCTAGCTGTTTTGAAGGTAGGATAACAGCTTAGTTAAGTAGGCGGTTGAGAGAGGCTTAAACATCCTAACATTAAGCAGCTAAAGCGTATAGGTTGCATAAAGAGAAAAGATAGCTAATAGGATCTTGTAGTTATTGCAATAATTAATAAAATCTATTTATTTTTAAGGTGTCAAAGGTGGTGGTTGTTGTTGTAGTCAATATGGGGTTTCCAAAAAAGTGAAAAGCAGCTACCCTCTACTAATCAGTCGCAAAAGTCAAAAAAAAAGATTGTGTGTAGTCAACGAGATTCGAACGGTGGGTGGATAAGTTCTAGGAGGAAAGCTTAGACCACCGAGCGATAATTAGGGTCGAAAAAATTTGCTAAGGTACTAAAAAACGACACCAGTTGAAACGTGTCCAACGGCGATTGCCAGCCTATGGCTGGCAATAGGATAACAGTAGGATTGCAATAGGATTACAACATGATGCGATAGAGGGAATGGACACGTACGTACCGCAGCGGGAGCCTGCAATGCTTCATAATAATAAAATCTATAGTTAGGTAGGATCTATAGGCGTTAAAGATAAGTAATTAGTATTTTAATTAAGCTTTCTATTTAGTTTCTCTTTTAAACACCTCTACAAGCTAGGCTAAGCCTATATTGTTGTTTGTCTAGCTAGAAGGAGACGAGCTAACAAATACTAAGTGCTTTTCTAAATTAATTGCCTCCGTCTATAAGAATTGTAGGGCTCCAGCAGCTAACTAGAAGATAATTGCTAGGCTTAGAGCTGTACTATTAGCACAAATACAGGCTAAGACTGTTATTTACTCTCTTAAACTATCTTAAACAGCTAATTTTACTCTTTTTTAATTTTATATTACCTTGTTAAACACCTTCTTTAATTTACTAAGGACACCAATTTAGAAGCCCTTTTTATCTATATTATAGATTTAAGACAGCAATATATTGTATTCCTCTATTTTATTGTGCAACAGCTTAAAGTACAAGCTGTACTTAGCTTCTAAATTAGCCTTGTGGCAGTTGCGATCTATCTTAGTCTGCTAGCGTAAGATAAGATAAGCTAGGTTTCTGTTAATAAAGCGCGTAACTTAGCTCTCTAAAACGTCTTTACTAAGCAGAGATGTTGCAAAGTTGCGTATTATTGCTTGTAGAGGTAGTAAACGTCTCTTAGTAAGCGTTTTAATATATTGTAGAAGCTCTATCTTGTGTTGTAGATAGAGGGAAAGGTGGGCGATTTTGTGCGGTTAAGAAAGGCCTTAGTGTCTTTGAGCTAGCGTAGGTTAATTGATATTAAATTTCTTAGCAACTTCTGTATACGTATAAAATGCGCCTAGTAGGCGCAATTTAATTTCTTTAATTGCTTCTTGAATTAGATCTATATTAGTGGAGTTACAACGCGTTGAAGATTAGTGTTGGTGTTGATGGGGCGGGCAGAACTCGACGACGGGCAAAACGCGCACGGACACGTTACCGTGTCTGTGCGCGTTTTGAGCCAGTTCAAGTTTTGAGCCACCCCACCAAACTGAGATTTCAGAAAAATAAGGCTGTAGAGCCACTACTAATAGCTAGTATCGCGAGATTTTGTAGAGTTGTAGTAAATATATTATTGTAATCAATTTGTGCTACTTGTATTTACTTAGTAAGTTGACGTCACGCCCGCGGCGGGTGATGCACGCTAGGGCAGCTGGTGCAGCTACCTGTTACGACCCAGGACCAGGACTCGTGGAGAAGTCTTCACGAAGACGTTAGCACACTTAGACGATGGCCTGACAACTAACAGCAGTCACGTAATTGCTTAGTGCTTAGTGCTCTTAGCATAACTGAGCAACACTAATTACACTGCAAAACTGCTTAATGCTTAGTACTTTTAACACAACTAAGTATACTAAGTAAAACATATACTTATTAGTATATAGTCTTAGACACTAGACTTTTATACCTTAGTATGTCTAACTTAAAGGTTTTCTTAGTAATCAATTTAAAAATTAAAACTTACTTCTCTAACTCTTATATTATTATATTAATCTTTTGATCATGCTAATATACCTTATACTAATACATTAATCTTTCAATTATGCTAGTACACTAACTGTTTATTGTACTTACTTATTGCTTAAGAACTAACTTACATTATTTTTAAACAATTTTTACACTTTAAACACTTATAAAAATAAGTAATACTGCTATAAATACTTTTACTGATTTTTATACTAGAGGAACTACAAGCTGCGCTAAAAAGCTTAACAACTATTATATGAATTATAGCAAGCTTAAGGCTTAGCTTTTTTAAGTTAAAAGGTAATTTTATATTAAAAAAGACAGAATTAAAGACAATATAATGTAGTTTTAGCTTTTATATATTTTTAATGAAATGCAGAGAAGTAAACTAACTTAATCTTCTAACACTATATAAATAATTCTATTATAGATACTAACAACACTACTTTAGTTCAAGACTAGGACACCCGTAAGACAAAAATGCAAGATATTTTTTTACTTTTTAAAAAGTCTATAGTTGTAGAACAAAAAAATCAAAAACTATGATTAACTAAATTTACTGCAAACTACACGACAATATTCTAATAGTACAAAACAGTTATTAGATAGAATAATAATACTTTAATATAAATGTGCTAACAAGGTCTTAAACAAACTATATGCTAGCAACATATAAAAAGTAAATTTAGCCTTAACACGCTTAACAAACTTATAGCTAAAGCTATTTAGATGAACAACAAACTTTATAAGCTTATATCAAAAGAACATTTATTTATATAGAGAAATTGCGCACTTAAAAATATAGATACTTAACTACATTAGACAATTTAATGCTTGTACTTTAACTAAAGATGTTAGCAAAACTATGTACTTAGAATTCTAGAGCACTATACAACTAATAGCTACAAGCTAATGCACCTTAACAATATTAATAAAAGACTAGAAAGAAAAAGGTTTACGCATAACAAAAGTAGCAAGAAAATTACTTGTTATAAATATAGCATAGAAAGTTATATGAAATAGGACTGCTAAAGCTAAAGCAAAGTAATTTAATATCTAAATGTAATTTACTATATAGAACATAATAACAATTTAGATAAAGAATAGAATGTTATTATATAACCTACTATTACAGTTTAGGGACAAAACTAAGTAAGTATTAATAGTCTAGATAATTTTATTATAATTACCTTAAAGGAAGCCTTAGACAACAACAATTCTGAAATAGTACTAGATAAAAGTATTTATTTTTAGGGTGTCAAAGGTGGTGGTTGTTGTTGTAGTCAATATGGGGTTTCCAAAAAATAAAAAGCAGCTACCCTCTACTAATCAGTCGCAAAAGTCAAAAAAAAAGATTGTGTGTAGTTAACGAGATTCAAACGGTGGGTGGATAAGTTCTAGGAGGAAAGCTTAGACCACTGAGCGATAATTAGGGCCGAAAAATTTTGCTAAGATACTAAAAAACAACACTAGTTAAAACGTGTCCAACAGCAATTGCTAGCTTATAGCTAGCAATAGAATTACAGTAGGATTGCAATAGGATTGCAACATAATGCAATAAAGGAGGGAAAGGACACGTACGTACTGCAGTAGGAGCCTACAATACTTTATAAAGCTAAAGCTGCTGCTTCTTACCTACTGCTTCTCACCTTTTAAACAGTACTGCATACAAATGATTCGCATATAATACACTGCACTGCAACATAGCCTGCAACCTCTGCAGCAAGCAACTCCTTATTCTAGGCTCTCTTCTAAAAAAAGCATCCTTTACTACCGTCTACCTAGCACCTAATTTAGTCTAACTTGAACTGCTTATGCGGACACCTAAATTCTTTGAGTATCTTAAAACTCAGCTACCTAGCCAGACTTCTAAGTTTATAAAAATCTCAAACGAGTCTCTCATCCGCAATATCCCTATATACGAAAAGATTGTCAAGCCCCGATTCAGCTGGTTGTGCAAGGAATACACGATCTCTAGGGTATTCGCCGATACTGGCGCGGTACTCTAGATAAAAGTATAAAAGCAACTCTAGTAGACTAAACTAAGCACAGCAAGATAGCTAAGTTTTAGAAAAGCTATTAACCCGCTACACTAATTACATAAGAAGAACTAGTAGCTTATAATAAAAAAAACAGTTCTATTAGCTATTCAAAAGCTTTTGACTTATACTATATTAACTAAACATAATGTTAGTATATAAGTATTACAACTTTTAGAGATTAGATGCTTAAAAGATCTAGCAAAGAAGATTAACACTCTGCTAAAGCAGCTAAAACAACTTAAAGAAATCTTTACAGGACATTATAAAGAAATATTTTTAAAATATAGCTAGTAGGCTAATTTACTAGAGGAACTGCAAAAGAAAGAGATTACTTCAGTAGCAACTATTAACAAAGCTATGCACAATAATTTTGTATAAAAATAGACTAAAAATGCTAAAGCATCCAAGAATAAACTAGTACACTAGCTCTGAGACAAAAAAAGAAAAAAGAATTTACAATAAACTCTAGGCAACACGCTAAAAGTATAAAGCTTAAGACAGCTGCCGCGCTATAAATATGTACTATTAAACAGACCTGCGCAACATAGAATATGCAAAGTATTTATTGACTGTATATATACACAATAGCTGTACAATCTATTATATTAACAAGTATAAATTAAGATAGTTCCTTAAGAAAGTAAAGGGAATGCCTAGATGTAAGTACTTATAGTATAATTGTTTAAACCCGAAATACGCAGTACATATATAAAATAAATAATATAGCTTATACTTTTATAAATACAACAATTTAGAAGAGACCATGCAGATGCATATAACGCATCAGAAGGATTATAAGGACAGGACTAGTGCATAAGAGTATAACTAGCCCTTATAGCACACGTGCTTTAATATTAAATACGACTTACACATTGTTACAAAGAAGTTCTATAGATTTAGTATATAGTTTTTTTTAAACAAACGCTCTAGACACCTAAAACTGCTAGAGAAATTTATAAAATAAATCTCCCAAGCCTTCTTAAGCTTATAGTAAAGCTTAACAGACATTAAATGCAGGTATTAGTAAACTCTAGTAGCTTCGGCCTTTTAAGACAACCTTTTAATGTGACCACACATTTTGTAGACACCTTTTTAGTAAAATAAAATATTTATTGCTAACAACAGGTATCCAGGCTTACGCTTCCTTGTTCAGCATTGCCGGCACGCAATTAGTGTATCGCTCTAGCATGTTTAGACAGAAACAAAGAAAAGCAAGGCAAAGACGTAAATTGCCTCTTAACTTAACGCGCTTTATTGCGCCTTTTTTAATTGCTTTACTGCTAGGCGCTTTTAAATGAAGTAAAGCAGCAACACTATTATTATCTTACTTGCTAACTTATAAACGCAATAATAGAAAGTTTACTCTTTTTTTCTTGCTTTTTTCTTTTTTAATACTAATTTAACATTTTATAGTTAATAGCTATTTAAGCTAAGTTTTAGTCTTTGTACCAGCTATTGCATAATAAATAAAAAGAAAAAATACCAAAGCAATAAATCCTAAGTACTACGCTAGTATTAGTAAATACCTTAGAAGTTGTGTATTCTTTGCACAACTAGCTAAAATGAGGCTTAATAATCTTTTTTTTATATAAAAATATTGTAGATAAAACACTTATTTGATAATTTTATAAACTTAGAAGTCTAGCTAAGTAGTTAAGTTTTAAGATACTTAATAAATTTAGGTGTCTACATAAGCAGTTTAAGTTAGACTAAATCAGGTGCTAGGTAGACAGTAGTAAAGAATGGTTTTTTTAGAAGAGAGCTTAGAATAAAGAGATGCTTGCTGCAGAGTTTACACGCTATTATAGTATATTATATGCAAATTGTTTGTATGTAGTATTGTTTAAAAAGTAAAAAGCAGTAAGTAAGAAGCAGCGGCTTTATCAAGTATTGCAGATTTCTGCTGCAGTATGTACGTGTTCTTTCTCTTCTTTATTATATTATATTGCAATCTTATTGCAATCCTACTGTAATTCTATTGCCAGCTATAAGCTAGCAATTGCCGTTAGATACGTTTTAACTAGTGTTGTTTTTTAGTACCTTAGCTTATTTTTTCGACTCTAATTATTGCTTAGTAGTCTAAGCTTTTCTCCTAGAACTTATCTAACTATTGTTTAAATCTTGTTAACTACACACAATCTTTTTTTTGGACTTTTGCAACTAATTAGTAGAGAGTAGCTGCTTTTTACTTCTTTAGAAACCCTATATTGACTATAACAACCACCACCACCTTTGGCACCCTAAAAATTAGTAAATTCTAGTGCATAAGCTAATTTTGTTTCTGCTTAAGCAGTGTTAGTAGCAGGCCTACAACTACTAAAGAAACAAGAATTTTATTTACTATATGTAGCTAACAGTCAGCCTATGCTAGGCAAGACGATGATTACTTACAAGGTTACTAGAGTGACGCTCTGTATCTAAGAATACTAGGAAGAGATAGACCTAGACGTTTTTAGACTAGCTATCTACAATATTATATTAGGACTTTCTTAGTTACAAGAACACAAGCTGCGCATTAACTAAAAGTTAAAAAAGTTCTTATTCAAGTGCTGTAGATTAAATGCAACTATAAGCTAGCGTAAACATCTAATAACTAAGATAGTAAATAAGAAGAAAATTAATAATATTGCCAAGGAACAGCAAACCTTAATTAAAAACAACCTTAAGACAAGAGGGTTTAACTTAATAGATACTAGAAGAGCTCCTTTAAATTACAAAGTTAGAGTTTTAAAAAAATATATAACTTTAAATATTATAAAAGAGTATAAAGAATTTTAGCACCTCTTGATAGAAGTAGTAGATAGGAAAGCCTTACTAAAACACTAACCCTAGGACTAAGAAATTGTTTTAAAAGAAAAGAAGACTCTACCCTTTAGACTAATTCATTAACTATTAGAAATAGAACTTAACATATTAAAAGAGAAGCTAGACGAAAATTTAGCAAAAGGCCATATACAACTTTTAACATTACTAGTAGGATTTTTGATAATCTTGATACTAAAGAAGAATAAGCTATTTAAAATATGCGTTAACTATTGTAAACTAAACAATATTATAGTAAAGAATTAATATTTGCTACTTAATATTACAGAACTTAAAAATGAATTATCTTACGATAAAGTCTTTACGGCACTAGACTTCTAAAATAAATACTACTTTATTAAAATTAGAGAGGTAAAGAATAAAAGACAGCGTTCTAAATAAAATATAGACACCATAAATACACTATTATACTGTTTAAGTTAATAAACGCCCTAGTAACATTTTAAGAACTTATTAAAAATGTATTAAAAGTATACTTAATTGTCTTTGTTATTGTCTATTCAGATAACCTTTTATCTACTTTAAGAATTTAAAAGATTATGTTAAATATGTCCGCATAGTACTAAAGTGCCAAGACTAGTTTAACTTATAACTTAAACTTCAAAAATGTAAGTTTTACAAGAATAAAGTTGCCTTTTTAACATATATTATAAAGGCATAAGGAGTATAGATGAGTAAAAAGAAATCAGTAATTAAAAAATAGCTACAAAGATAATTTAAAAGATATAATTTCTCTTCAAATTCCAAAACTTTAATAGACAGTTTATTAAAAATTACTTTAAAATTACTATCCTGTTAACAAGACTTATAAGGAAGAAAGTACTTTTTAAGTAAAGTAAAAAATTAAAGAACGCCTTTAAGATGCTTTAAAAAGTAAGCATAAAACTATTCTTCTTCTGCATATTTTAAGCAAGATAGCTGCTATACTTTAAGACAAACGCATTAGACCTTGCACTTAAAAAATGCGCTAGCTAACTATACAAAAGCAAATAGCACTTAATTGCCTACTGTTTTTATTAGTTTTAGAACTTAAAGAATAATATAATGTTTACTTATTTTTTAAGGTGTCAAGGGTGGTGGTTGTTATTGTAGTCAAAATAGGGTTCCAAAAAAGTGAAAAGTAGCTACCCTCTACTAATCAATCGCAAAAGTCAAAAAAAAAGATTGTGTGTAGTTAACAAGATTCAAATGGTGGGTAGATAAGTTCTAGGAGGAAAGCTCAGACTACTAAGCAATAATCAGGGTTAAAAAATTTGCTAAGGTACTAAAAAACGACACTAGTTAAAACGTGTCTAACGGCGATTGCCAGCCTATAGCTAACAATAGGATTATAGTAGGATTACAATAGGATTGCAACATGATGCGATAGAGGAGGGAAAGGACACGTACGTACCGCAGCGGGAGCCTGCAATACTTTATAAAGCTGCTGCTTCTCACCTACTGCTTCTTACCTTTTAAACAGCACCGCATACGAACGATTCGCATACGATACACTGTACTGCAACATGGCGTGCAACCTCCGCGGCGAGCATCTCCTCATTCTAGGCTCTCTTCCAAAAAAAGCATCCTTTGCTACCGTCTACCCAGCACCCGATTCAGTCCAACTCGAACTGCTCATGCGGACACCTGTGGCGGCAGACTATAAGTATCAACTACGCAAGACAATCTGACGCTCTATTGTCTTGTGCCAGCCTTTTGGCTGAGTGGTCGGCGTGTGTAGTTACATGCAAGGCCTAGTAGGCCCGCCCACTACACATAGTTACTCTAGTATTACAAAAACAATAGAACTTATTAAGAGAAATTATAAGTTTCTATAAATAAAAAACAAGGTTACTACCTTTTTTGCTAAATATACAGACTGTTAAAGGAATAAGCACAGTACACACGTATAGTATAAAGAAATTCAAGCAATAGAACTACTTAATATACTATAGTTAGACATCTTTGTGAACTTTATTATAGGTTTACTAGTCTTAAGAGACCTTGTTACTAGAGTATTTTACAATGCAATTCTTGTAGTAGTTAATTAATTTACAAAACAAGCAGAGTATATTACTTTTTAAACAGACTTTACAGTATTACAGCTTGCACACATTATTAATAATGAAACTATTAAATATTATAGTATACTAAAGTTAATTATTAGTAATAAAGATAAGCTCTTTACTTTAAATTTTTAGACGACATTACTTGCTGCAATTAGAATTAAGAGAAAGCTATTAACAGTATACTTTCTGCAGACAGACAGACGCACTAAACAAACAAATTGCATAATAAAAGTATACCTAAGAATATATATTAATCAGCAAGAAATAATTGAAGTTTTATTACTACTTATAGTACAAATAGCATACAATAATAAGCTTTTAGAGTTTAAAGAACAAACTTTATTATACATAAATTATAAAAAACACTTAAACTTCTTTATACGTACACTTTTAAGCTTAAAAACAAAAGCAGCTATTGCAACAGCTAATAAGCTAAAAACAGTACATAAGTTACTTAAGAAGACTCTTAAGAAAGCTTAATGCTAAAGCATTTTATATGTTAATTAGAAACAAAAAACAGCACCTTAGCTAAAAAAAAAGGAATAAAATTTATTTGCTTACAAAGAATCTTTACTCTAGACAACTTAGTAAAAGACTTTACAACGTTAAAGTTAGACTGTTTTTAATTCTAGACTAGAAAGAACTAGTTACATATATACTTAACTTTTTACTTAATACAAAAATCTACTTAAGATTTTATGTTAACATGTTAGAATGAGCAGACTTAGAAACGCTATTACAAAATAGCTATTATTTTAAAATAAATAAAAGATAATAAATTTAAAGTTAAGAAAATCCTTGTACACTAAACTAGCAACAACAGCAAAGAATACTTATTTAAATAGTCAGGATACCTAAACAGCAATAATACATAAGAACTAGACATACACTCTACAAAATGCTGCCTACATTTTACAAAATACTACTAAAATTAATTTTTTTAATAGTTCAGTAGCAAACTCTTAAAAGCACTCTAAGTGCTAAGTAAAAGGTTTAAAGCTAAACTCTTAAAGATATTAAAGAACTTTATAGTTTCTTTGGCATTCTTACGCTTTAATTCTTTAATCTTGTAAGACTTAACTACTATAGCATTTTTTGCGCAATAATTTAATAAATTTATCTGTAAATAAAGCTACTCTTTATAAGCATGTTGTACGCGCAATTTCTTTAACGCCTTTTTAAATATTTTTATTACAGCATCTTGCGTATTACAACTTTCTTTAATTTGCGCTTACAATTTTTTTTCTGCAGCTAAGCGCTTAAACTTTAACTTTGTTACTTGGACATTATACTGCTAGCTACAACGTAAACACTTGCTATACTTTTCTAAATAAATATATATTTTTTATAAACGTTTATTTTTCGTATAAGTAGAGCATTTTTAAACTATAGCTTTTCTAAAGGAATTAATAAAGTTGCAGAGACAGTAATAATAATTAGTGCTAGTAAGAAGTTTTTGCTTAAGTATAGTAAAATAAAAACTAGGCAACTAACACTATATATAACACAGAGCAGCCTAGTTATAAGCTAGACTTTGCTACTATTATGTAACTTTAAGATAACTTACAAAAACGTTAGAACACTTAAATAATAGCCTAATAACTAATAGCAGTTACGTAATTGCTTAGTACTTAGTGCTCTTAGCATAATTAAGCAACACTAATTACACTGTAAAACTGCTTAGTGCTTAGTGCTCTTAGCACAACTAAGCATACTAAGCAGAATATACACTTATTAGTATATAGTCTTAAACATTAAACTCTTATAGCTTAGTGTGTTTAACTTAGAGTTTTACTTAGTAATTAATTTAAAAATTAAGACTTAATTCTCTAACTCTTGTGTTATTACATTAATCTTCTAATTGTGCTAACACACCCCGTACTATTACATTGATCCTCTAATCGTGCTAGTACACTAACCGTCCATCGCACTCACTTATCTCTCGAGAACCAACCTAGATTATCTTCGGACGATCTTCACAATAAGGTCCACGCGCTAAGCGCTTAGAGCAGAACAGCTTAGACCACCGAGCAAATATTAAAGTAAAAAAAAATTTGCTGAAGGTACTTAAAACAACACTAATTAAAACGCGTTTAATAGCAATTGCCAGCTTATAGCTAGCAACAAGATTGCGATAGAGATAAAGGAGGAAGGTAAGGACACGTACGTTACTGCAGCAGGAGCCTGCAATACTTTTTTATAAAAGCTCCTTGCCTGCTGCTTTTTACTTTTAAGATTTCTTACACTACATAGTATTGTATACAAACAACTTGCATATAAACAAAATAATGCTTAAACCGTTTTTTTTTCTTGTTTAACACAAAAACTAATAGCTTACATTAAGTAAAGTTAAACTTTACTAAGTTACTATACTAGAAGCTATAGTAGTAAATTATCAAGCTAGCGTTTACTGTTGTTAAGCGGCTATCTTTGTTAACTAAAAAAGAGTTAGTAGCAATAGTTCTTGTAGTAGTTAAGTTAGTGCAAAAGTTAAAATGTAACTATATTTAAAAAAATTTAATGCGTCTAGTATTATAAATGTTAAGATTACAACAAAGTCTGTAGAAGCTAGTTTAGCTAGTATACTATACACACTGCGCATGTTAATATTTTAAGTGCAATAAAAATTTATTACTTTAGTAATCTTTTTTTGCGCAAATGTAACCTTACTAAAGAAACTTACAAGTAGCTTAGCAAGGAGCAAAGGCGTGTTAAGACAGCTATTAAGTAGCTAAGACAAACTAACAAGCTAAAAATTCTTGCAAGTTGCTTTCAAAAATAAGAGAGCTGTGCATAAATAGTAATGCTGTTGTTGTTTATGTACATTTAAAAATATGCACTAAACGCCGCAACTGCAACACTGCTAAGATAGCAACAGAACAACAAAAGTTGTAGTTAGTAGTAAATAGTTATTAGTTAAGAAGGTTAGTTAGAAAGATATCGCGCATTTTTATTTCTGTTTAAACATACAACACACTAATTGCGTGCTAGCTAAATAAGGAGGCGTAAGCCCGGATACTTGTTGTTAGCAATAAATCTTTTTTTACTAAAAAGGTGTCTATAAAATGTGTGGTCACATCAAAAGGTTGTCTCAAAAGGCCGAAGCCATATAATTAAATACAAGTGTAAAACTGTAATAAAGATTATAATTATATAGTTTTTTTCCCTTAAGGCGTCCAAGATGGTGGTAGTTGTAGTCAAAAGTTATTTCTAAAAATGGTAAATAGCAGCTACCCTCTACTAAGTAGTCCCAAAAGTCAAAAAAAAAGATTGTGTAGTTAAGGTAATTTAAACAGTAGGTAGATAAGTTTTAGGAGGAAAGCTTACACTACTAAGCGAAAATTGGGTCAAAAAACTTGCTAAAGGTACTAAAAACGACACGAATTAAAACGTGTTCAACGGCGATTGCCAGCCTATGGCTGGCAACAAGACTGCGATGGAGGGGGTGGAAGAGGAGGGTAAGGACCCGTACGTTACCGCAGCGGGAGCCTGCAATACTTCTTCATAAAAGCTCATAATTAGATAGTTAATTCGCTTGTAGTTATAGTCTCTATAGACTTCTAAAGTTGTAGGTAAAATTGAAAAGAGCACTACTAGTGGCTAAAGATCCTTGTAGGTTAAGAACCGTATCCTTGTCTAGACTTTTTGCCGGTACTTTTGAAAGGAAAGCGTAAACGAGCTTAGGGGCTTAAATCTAGGCCACACGTCAAGAACTGGGCCACTGAACAGGGGATTGGCCCGAGTCTGGGACAACTGGCGTCCTAGATTCGGGCTAATACTTGGCTTGCTCAGGCTTGCTTAAGCTTGCACAGCCACATGCTTAGGTTACTTAGGCACTGCTTAGTTTTAAATCCTTGTATGCTTAGGTTCAAAAGCGGAAATGGAATTTGGTGAGGTCAGTCTCACCCGTAGAGAACATCGCTTATAGCTCTCGAACCTAACGGTAGTGACTCTGGCTCAGAATCCTCTCTTGCGACATCCGTTCTTGACTCTCCCCAATCTATCCATCTCTATGGACCTTTACCACGCCGTATACTCAGGAGGCAACGTCAGCGGCAGATGCAAAGGATCACCGCTGTTATGCTTGTTACTACAACTACGGGGCCGCCTTCTCGCATACCGCGCAGAACGAGCCTGCTGTCCGTACCCCATGCGGTCATATCCACGGCATCATCTGCCTCGAGAACCATCGCAAAACTGGCAAGGCCAAATGTCCGTTGCGTCGTAAAAATCTCTTCGAATTTGAGCAGCGTCTATCCCCAGAAGCTCTCAACGCATTCGATCGGCTGATACGAGCTCTAGAAGCGTGCGCAAACTTGGACGCAGCTGCCGACCGGTACTTGTTGGAGGGGCACAAAGAGGTGCACGAATTGGACTTTGGGAATCTTCTAGAGGAGCTTATGAAGCTCTATATAGTTATATCCAAGGCGAAGTCTGATTTGCTGGATTACGTTCAGACTTGATCAGCGAACACAGAGACATTGGTTCTTAATGAGCTGTAGGCAGAATTGAAGCACACCCTGAAGGATACATTTTCAACAGGCTGAGTTATCTATGAGCAAAGGGACTCGCACATAACTTAGTGTCAAGTAAAGTCTGTAGACAAAACTTACGAATACGAGTTTTTTTCCTATATCGAGAATGTTCAGTTAAAAGTCATAGCTCACTTAGAGACCGAAGTCGCGTCCGAAATGGTTCGATTTCTTACTAAATTTCAATAGCCAACACTAATCTGAATCTTCATCATCATCAACACCGAGAGTCTCGCCAGATCGAATGACTGACTCGGAAACTTCATGTCCCAACCCTTCCTTCTCCGCTTCAAGCCATAGCTTCGTCTCATCCCACAAAGCAGTTCCTTTCAACATCGCATTAATTTCCCATAGATGATTATCCCAGAGCTCAACAAGGGCTGGGAAGGTTCTGTCGTACTCTGCCCAGTCCTCCGTTGTGGGGAATGCAGCCCGGCGATCGCGAATAATCCGCCAACACCTGGACATGTGCTCATCAGGATCATGACGTGCGAGCAGCCAGTGCAACCTTGCCTGAGTACCTGAAATGTCGTTCTTGAATGCCTGGATCAAAAAGGGAATCGCTTCGCCAAGTGTAACACCATTTACATTATCGGCCATATAAAACGGACGAGATCCTCGAAGTCGGGTGATCAGGCGCGTGCAAAGCGGTCGCATGAACATGTCGTTCTGGAGTCCGCAAGACTGCATCAGGTTGTGAGCACGCTTCAAACGTGACGCGATTTCGTGAGACTCGGCGCAGTAGTGCGTCCAGCAGCTTCTCGGTGCTTCGTGTTCATTAACGATGCCGAAATCGAAGTTCAAGTGTGTACCGTGCCCACGAACGCAGAGGGATGTGTCTTCCAAGAAGCTGAGTAGGGGGTGAATGTTTTCGAAGCGAAACTTGCGGTGGAAGCCATCACATAGCTCACAATGTATTTCGCGCAGGCCCGCTGGCCAGCCGTTGGGGTATCTGACTCCCATGAATGCGGCCCTGAATTCATAGCGTAGATTCAAGTAACGTCGCTTTTCTTTCTGAAGCTTCTCATCGCTGGCGCCTGGGCGAACATGTTTGAGTAGGTATCTTTCCACCCTGTCGTACAGATCTAGCACCACACCTTCGTGAGGTCCACGGTTAGGCATGAGCGCATTACGGGCGGCTTGATTGGGCTCGATGAAGTGGGGATTGGTGCCTGGTACGCAAAGCACGGGTAGCTTGTAGATCTTGCGTAAGAGTGCCGGACTCTTGGAAATGCAGTCACGCCAGTAGCTGCAGACGCCTGATGCGAGGATGAGGTCGCGCGGCTCGAGATGAAGCAGAGTGGCTTCTAGAAGTTCGAAGATTTCAAGAGGAGAGTCGTCGCACTGCTTGGGCTCGGATATAGTCTGCGTCATCATGGAAGTGAGCTGATGGAGAGATGTATATGTTGCTTGGTCAGAAGAAAAAATTGCTGTAAGAGATAGTGAGTATTACGGGACTTCTATAGTGTTATACTGTACAGCCTTTTGTGATACTTGAAGTAGACCACTTGTCATGATTCAAAGACCGACGAACACGATGACTGCTATCAATTCTAACATTCTGACTCCCTTGAAGGCATCATGGACGTGTGAATAGTTGAACTCGATTTCAGTCCCCCAGCTACCCAGCTGTCATGTCGAAACGCCCTGGTTGGGAATGCGTGTACATTACATCAGTGAAGATGAATTTTTCCAAGAATCATTCGTTGCTTGTCACAATGCTTCAAGCGTTTAAAATCTGCGTTGTTAACATGTAAACCCTTTGCGCGTTGGTGATGTGCGCATGTAACGAGCAGCAAGCGCCCTTAGCTGGAAAAAAGGCCAAGGATGCGGAGTACCAACCACATAAGAAAATCGTCTTGAAAAGTGCTTTTGTAGACAAAAGTCACGCAATGAAGGCCAAAGCAAGTCTGTATGCGTATTGGCTGCTACATATGTTACCACCAGCGAGAATACAGAGCGACAGGCTCTTCTCTTCGGAGATGTTGCTGAAGTGCCACCTAGGAAGAACAAATGAGAGTATCAGTGAGCTAAAGATCAAGATGTGATGCTTGTAATGGTTATGCGGTCGTTGCGGAGATGGATAGTGATAATTCATGAGTTGATTGAAACTCGATCCAACTGCGCGAACCTGAGTCGTGCGCTACCTACCGGTAACCCCAGGATCTAAATGGAAGGGATCCCTGAATGCAGATTTATCCACGTTATCACCGCCTCTATCTACAATTCTCCAAGCGTCAGAGAATATCAATCCCTATCTTATCTCGTACGACACCACCAACGACCGAATCCTCCACAAGATTGTGATGAGCAGCAGTCGCATTGATCTTCTTCCAGGTCGTCGCATGGACAAGGATACCAACAACGTGGAACATCCTCCGCACGGTTATCAAGCATCTCCGAGAGTTTATACGAAGAATTAATGGCTAGTGGAGAAAGAAGTGTGTTGGGGGAGACAGGTAGGCGAGCTTGCTGGTGATGATAGATGTGAGTTGGAGAAGATTGGAAGGGAGAAATTTCACGCTGAACACGAGCAAATATCAGAGAGAGAGAATTGGAGATTATTTGTATTCGGACGTGGAAGATGAAATCACATCGACTACGTATGCGGCAGACGCTTGTGTTTGCTCCTGTGAAGTTGATCTTCAAACCGTACTGGGCAAGTACCTGGTTGGGTCTTACGACAACACACCCAGTTATACCAGAACGAACGCCCAAGAAGGACGGAAGACATGGCTTCACAATGGCACGAAATTGGACGAACGTAGATGCAGTGCTACCAAATATCCACTCTGGACGCTTTCATTTCTCGAATTAGTTATCGTGCAGCTGATCTTTGGATCAGCCCATCGCAAGCATAGAAAACTCGTCCTGTATTTTATCATTCAGATCGAAGATTCCGGCATGCTTATGTGCAAATATCTCTGTGCGATAATGGGGAAATGTGCGTTGGCACATTTGGAGGATGGCAGGTAGAACCTGACCTGAATTGATGCCATCTTCATGGCGAACTGTAGTCCTCTCCATATCCATGAACATATCCGTTTCGGGGTTCAGGTAGTCACTCTGAGTCACTCTGAGCCTCTTACTTCAGGTGCCGCAACGTAATCATGGAGAAGATTATGCTGCTTTGCGATTTGGTAGGTGTGGCTCACAGCACGAGTGGACGACGCGATAGGTACAGAGTCGATCGATGAAACTTCAGCTCTGAGGGCTCGTCCATTTGGGGTTTGGGGTTTGGATTTCAGGAACTTGTCCATTTTGAATGGTGATTAGATTCGAATCACTTTTCTACGCTTGTGCAACACACTTTGAAATTGTAAGTACGTTGAAAGATGCGCATCTAGATTTAATGTTCTCTACGATCATAACTAAGCGAATGACTTGACCGTGAAAGATGTATATACAAGTGGTAACCAGCAGTATTGTAAGGCGATAATGAAGGAGGAGCGATAGCAACCATAATGATCTACCATCGAATGCATCAGCAAGCTCATGCAGGCTGCGCGAAGGTGCTTCCGATGGGTCCGAACTTAATGTTCGAGAATGCCACTTGCGCGTTGGGGCTGGCGCTCTCTACATCGGCTGGCACACCACTGGTGATGTCGCACTCGCCGCGAGCGATGCCAGGCTTTGCCGGGTCCTGGTCCGTAGGGTAGTTGCTGTCCAGCCAGAGCATGCTGGCATAGTGGTCGTCCCAGAGGCTCATGACGAGTACCATGCCCAGGTTCATACCCCTGCCCATGGATTCCATGCCGCCGTACTCGTTGAAGGGGTAGATCTCCTCCTGGAAGACTTCTTTTTGCGTGTTGCACCATTCTTGGGTGATAGAGTTGCCTTTCTAGTGGACTGTTAGAGTGCATGTAGCGAGGGGTTGGAATGTAAACACATACCATGCCCGGAATTGTGGGCTCGGGATTGCTAATAACCTTGCCGTTCTGCACGTAGAAGCGCTTGATCTCGGTGAGTTGTCCTGACCCCAAGAACTGCGTGACTACAGTCATCTTCTTTGAGGTATCTACTCCGGATTTGCCCTTCCCATAGAAGTCCTTTACGCCGACGCGATATGGGTTGAAGTCACAACCATTAGCATCGCAGCTGCCAGCGTAGCGATCGAGTGAGTACGTCCCGCCGCAATTAGTGTCTTCACAGACTGAATAGCCTTCAGGCTTGCAAGAATGTGGGGTCAAAGCTGTGGAGATGGAGTTTGCTTCCCATATGTCCATCTCGGTGCTGAGTTGCGTCAGATGGGGGACAGGCCGATTGAACTAGTCGGCTTACCAGCATGCACCCTTCTTGCCAATACCGGCGTTGGGATCAGATTTAGATGCTTGCCAACCTTCTGCGTTGGCTTGGCCATCGATGTACTTCAGGTCCCGAGCACATTGAGCGTCGCAATAGCCTGACATATATTAGCCCATGTTCTGTGAATAGTGGAAGTTTAGCGACTTACCAGTTCCGTACTTTGCACCGGGTTCTCCATGCCCCAGAAGGGTCATGGAGACAAAGTATAAGGCTCCGTTGAGGCCGCATGGCAGCTGCGAGAGGTCTACATCGAAGGTAAACTCATTTCCGATGAGATCAAACATCTTAAGTGCGATGAGACGTGATCAGTGTTTTTGCCAAACTAAGGTATGAATTGTCTGCTTACCTCGTAGTTGTTTGCATCCTTCATCAGATAGGTACGTGATCCAATGTTAGTGGAATACTGGCCCTTGGTGATGAACTTGAGCGTGAGAGAATTGCCAGAAGTCGTGATACCATAAGTACCACTGTAATCCGAACCTTCGATGGCACAATTCTTGGTACATGCCGCGTTGTCTGGACACGCTGTGGCGTTCCACTCGTTTCCCTCGAAGCAGTTCGTGTAGCCTCCAACGAAATGGAGCCAGCGCCAGTTAGCATCGATGACGATTTCTCCGTTGACGTTGGTGCAGCTGCTACCACCTTTGCCTGTGCAGCGCTGCCAGGTCATCTTCGGGTGGGACTCCGTTTGCTCTTTCCCAATGACCCAGCCAGAAGCGCGAGAGGCGCAAATGGCCAAGAGTATGGAGAATGTAGAAGCTGACAGCATGATGAAAGAGAGGACCTTGAAGCTCAGCAGATGATGTGGAGGTTTACACTGTCTTGCCTACGTGATTTTGTCAACTTATACAATCAGTTCACAGTATCAAGTCTCTCCACCCCTGAGTGCGCATATTGAACGTCGTATATTGCGGATTCTCTAGATGGTCGACAATGAGCTCACTCAATATGAAGAACTGATCATGCGATGTACTTTCGACGGAAGGGCAGACTTTTGATCCGCCTTAGGAGCTGGAAGCTGATTGATGACCGCGGTCAGGCTGTTTCATCTTCGCATCACCAAGTTCTCAGAAAGCTACTCCAATCACATCAATCTTGGCATGGTTCCATTGGTGTGGTGACTGAAATGTCGCCAAGACACCACAAACTGTATATAGGGTCAAGAGCCATAGCGCTGGATGCTCAGTGCGGGGTTGGTGTGCGAGAGGCGAATTAAAGGTATTGTTTTTCAACGTAACAAGACTGGACCGAGAACTAAGCATTCTTGGTGTCTTTTCCAGGCCATTTGTAGTCTTGGATCTTACTCGTGGTAATTTAAGGGTGCACGGGTAGTCGGGGCAAATCGTGCACACTGCGATGCGTAGAAGGCGGGGTCGCAGATGAACTGTGATTGTGGTAATTCCTTGCACTGGTCCCATTGGCGGGCCAAATCCTGCTCGTTGGCTTTCAGACCACGCAATTCTTTCATATCCGGAAAACTCCACTGTGACAGCAAACCTAGGAGAATGTTTCTCCGTCGCACGGGGATGCCATCTGGAGCTAACTAAGTGTCGCGTTGGCACAGGAGGGATGTCCTAGAGTGCCGAGAGTTTGGGCTTGAGTGCCTAACATGAGAGGAAGGTTGATCATGCATCATACACCATGCGATCATAGCCGTTGCTACGTGTCTGTGACCAAGGACGAGAAGCCAAGCATCCGTTTACAAGCAGTAGCTTATGCTATCGTGGACTCTAGTGGGCCATGCTGTCCCTCTTGTCGAGCGCAGAAACTGGAGAACCCAGAGCAGAACACCTAGGTTGATCGGGTTCGTCACCCAGGGCGTTCAATGCTCAACGCGACCTTTTATATTTTGAGCAAGAGTGCTAGTTGTGTGCACCGCGTCGAATTGTGAAGAGAGTATGGGAGGTAGTGCTGAGATCGTGTATCGCGTGCCGGGCTACGGCGCGTTCGAGGAAAGAAGACCTGCGAGGGATATGAGTGAGAAACCATAGAATTGTTGCAGGGCTTGCAAGTGTGCTCCATTTCAGACATTGGTAGTTTGTCGAACAGGTAGTAAGAGCTGTCGCGTCACGAACGCGCGGAGCTTGCCCGCCTTGGCGCCGTTTGGCGTCATCGTTCATAGATCCCAACAGCCCAAATCTTCAACAACTGGTATGCATGATTGTGCAAAGATACACGCATGATGCGCCTGCTATAGCCGATGAGACGCAAGCAACAACAGTCCATGGAACTCAAAGAATTACCCATTCACCTCCATTCCCTGTCCGCATCATGCCGAAGCGAAGCAACAACTCGAGCTGCTAGACCAGACTGGATATGAACAACCACAAGATAACACGCTTCCGACGCGTTACTCGGACCTGATAGTCTAAGGTATGCTGGTAGTGGAGGCTACTAAGCTCAGCTGCTTCCAAATCCGCGCTGGTCGTTGGATACCTTCAGCGGCCAGCATGCACTTGTCGTCGAGCTTCTTCGGTATCATTTGATCAGCTGCAGTGCAAATAACCATGATCGATGTTGAGTGTTACGTGTATTTGACAGCTTCTACGACAAAATATACCACGGCGTTGATTTGCTATATCGCATTATAGCCTCTTGCAGTATGTATAAATTCAAATAACCATGATCGATGTTGAGTGTTACGTGTATTTATGCGCCTGGCATGCCACCACAATTGTCTGCCTGTATTACTGCACCTTGAAGTCCACACAAGGTCGTCATACTCCAGCGTTTCCCTCACATCGATCGTGGCAACGAACCCTGCCCGGCCGTCTCACGTTTCAGCAGTGGCCATCTTCATTGGCGACTCAGCCAACTTGGTCTAACCCAAGGCGGCAGACATCCCATGAATCGTGCCCTGGAGACATTTCTGTGGAGTTTTCTTAGAATATCGGAAACTCAGAAGAGCTATGGCGACCGCGGACTGCTGACTTGTAAGGACTAGCCGAAAGTCTAGGTCCGGTCCGTTAATTGGACAGGTGTTGGGGTATAAGATGGCCTTCGTGACCGCGCTTATGAAGACAGGCCGCTTCTATCGATCTCACCAACATCTATCGTAAGATGAAGACCCTCACGACATATCTCACATGGGCAAGTGTGATCATTTCGTTGGTCGCAGCCCAGGACGCGAACGTTACGCTTGTTGCAGCAGCCACCGGGTTCGAGGGCGATAACACCGACTTCGTCTACGGAAAATCGCCTCTACTGGTTGTCAATGATGGAAGTGCTGCCGACGGGGGCTTCCGGACGTTCTCAGTCTCCAATGCCTCAAGTTTCGCCGAGAAGTCGCATCTAAAAGTCGGTCGCTCGAAGATTGCCGTCGCTGTCAACGACATCGACGGTCGAGATCTAATCGTCAATATCGCAGCACCCGATTCCTTGATTAGAATATTCGATGCTCAGAGTGAAAAGCAGATGGAAAGCAACGACAAGAAGCAGCCGGGTGACTGGAGCACGGCGTGCGTGTGGTGCAGTCAGAAGAGCGGAGAGAGCTACATCTTCCTGTTCGGGAAGAAGATGGTTGTACAGTTCTTGATTCGAAATACCAAAACGCGAGTCGAGATTCTGGAGGTACTGGTATTTTCAAGCCTAATTTATGATGTTGGTACTGACAAAGCCGTAGGTGCAAACGTTTCCTGTTGCCATTGAAGGCGAAACATGCGCCGTGTTTACCGATGGCCAGGTCTACTTTTCCGCCGAGGATAGACCTCTGTACTCTTTCCAGGCTTCCGAGTCTGTTCAGGCACCCGAGATCAAGACTTTGGTTGAAGACATCGAGGTGGCAGGGCTTGCTGCCTACCACGGCCTGTCAGACGATTACCTGTTCGTAGCTCACGACGATGTTATTGATGTGTATGACTCTGGAATTAAGCAGAAGGGAAGCGTCTCCTTGGGTGGTATCTCTGATCTCTCTATTGAGGGTTCGCTTGCTATTCTTCAATCTCCCGTGGCTAGATATCCATCCGGCCTGTTCGCTTTTGCCTTCGAGGGAGAGGATGACACCGGTGTGGCCGTTGGTTCTCTCGAGGGTGCGCTTACCCCCTTGAGCATCAAGCCAAACACCCAATACAGTCCTGCGAAGAAGGTTTGCGAGGCTTGCGAAAGCCCTGTCACAGAAAAGTGCTCCTACAGCGGCTTCATTTCCAGCAAGAGCTGTTCTTGCTTTGCCGGCTTTACCGGCCGCGACTGCTCCAAAAATACCTGCGAGAACGATTGCTCGGGTCACGGCAGTTGCACTGGCTCAAACGTCTGCGAATGCAAAGACGGTTGGATCGGCCCAGACTGCTCGTTTGTTGCAGTCAAGGCAAAGTACGAAACAGATGCCAATGGGGGCGACGGCGACGATCCTGTGATCTGGATTCACCCCACCAGGCCAGATCAAAGCAAGATCATCACAACGACCAAGTCGGAGGAGGGCGAGGGTTTCGGTGTTTTCAATCTACAGGGTAAGTTTTTACAACACCTGACTGCTCAGGAACCAAACAACGTCGATGTCATCTACAACTTCACTCTTGGTACCCGGAAGGTCGATCTCGCGTTCGCTGCGTGTCGCGGTGATAACACCATGTGGTGAGTGCCGTTGCAAGAGTTATATAAATATCTTCTAATGCACCATCAAGTCTCATCGAAGTAAACAGTACGGGCTACCTCAGCGAAATCAACGGTGGTATCCAAACACTGCCCGAAGGCTACGAACCCTACGGCTCGTGTAATTACCGTTCCCAGACCACCGGTAAAGAGTACCTCTTCGTCAACAACAAAGAAGCCCAGTATCTCCAGTACGAACTCACCGCCACCGCCAATGGTACCTTACAAACCACCCTCGTCCGCGAATTCCAAGGTGGCTCAGGCGGCCAAGTCGAAGGATGTGTCGCTGATGAAGGCGCCGGCTACCTTTTCATCGGCGAAGAACCACTTGGTGTTTGGCGCTACGATGCTGAACCCACTGGTTCCAACACTGGTGTTCAAATCGCCCAAGTAGGCGACGCAAGCGGCCTCCACGCCGATGTCGAAGGCATCACACTCGTACCAGCCAAGTCAGGCCCGGATGGCTACATCATCGTCTCATCGCAAGGCATCTCAGCGTATCTGGTTTTCGAGCGCGCACCGCCTCACAAGTATGTTGAGACGTTCACCATCGTTGATAACAAAGCACAAGGTATCGATCCCGTTAGTAACACGGATGGTTGTGCTGCTGTGGGTAATGCTCTGAACAAGGATTTCCCAAATGGACTGTTCGTCACGCATGACGATGCGAATGAGCTGGCTGAAGGAGGTACGGCGAAAGAAGCGAGTTTCAAGTTGGTTAGCCTGGCAGATGTCTTAGGGAAGGAGAGGGTGGCCAAGTTGGGGTATTAGACAAATAAGTGCAACGACGAAGCTCACTATTCCAGTATGCATCCAGAAAGGCCTCTTTGAATTGGCCTAAGAGCACCTTTCTACTCTTCCAACGACTAATCCAAGTATTCCTATCCACTGGGTTTGCAAGGACTAAGGAGACCTCAAGACAACTGTCAACTCCAATCATCTGCCCTTGCTAGTACTCCACCTTTCCAACACAATCACGTCCCCTGATCCTCTATCCTCAATACCTCGAAGACTCCCAAAAATTGCCCGAGTAAGCCTTACGTCGCTTCGATTTAGCCTGACGCTGCTGATCTTCATGCTCGCGTTTCCCCCGCTCCATTTCAGCAATCTGATCTTTCCACTCCATCTCCTCCATCCACAGCTCGCGGCGCTTGCGATTTTCCCGTGTGGCCGCGAGGGCTCCGTCCTCAAAGTTTACAAGGGGCATCTGCTCTACATGACTCATCAGCAGGGTCATTAAAAAACAAGAACAAAGGGGGGGGGGGGGGGAAATGCGCGGTTAACTCACCAGGATAGTTCTTCAGCAAGTGCTGGCCCTCTTCAATCCTAAACACCCCAGGATCGAAAAGTAGGTTGGGCCAAAACTCTGTCGCAGGACTACGATACCTCCTCACACTGCCCGACGTATCGCCGTACTCCCACTCTGTGTTTTCGCCATATACCTCCGCCACAATGGATATGTTGCCGTGTGCGTTTGTACTTGCATAGCGACGTAGCAGCGCGAGTTCGGTATCGCGGATTGCGTCGGACATTTGGTGGTTGTCAGTGTGTCCGTATCCAATCGACCTATCTACTTGGCCAGTTGGGATGGAATACCGGATCTGCCAGTCTGTCATGGGGTCTTTTGTGAGTAGGTCGACGAGGTCTTGCATTGCATCGATTGGTATGCATGGCTGGTCACTTGAGAGCTTTGGCCATAGCGAGAGGAGGTGGTCGAGGTGTACCGTCGCATGTCGCTTTCTCAGTCTGTGGTTTAAATAGTGGTTACATGAGTGCGGTGTGTATTTGTTGATGGCTTGGTGGAGGGACTCGAGCAAGGTAGCGGCGTTGTACTCTTCTCCGTTGGCGTCGGGCAGACCGACCGCTGTCTTCGCCACGATGTCGATGTGCAGGTGGAAATGAACGTTCATGAAGTCCATCAGTGATGCTGCGATGGTGTTTGTCGTTTCTTTACTCAAGCCGTAGTCTTCCTTAGCTCGCCTCCGTAGTCATACTGCATACCGGTCATGACGGGGACATATGCGACTTGCTTCTCGGCGAGGTAGCTTCGCGCTTCCCGGTAAACTTGCGAACTCGTTTGTAGTAGCGCGATGAAAGGGTCGGGCTTGTTGAAGTAGTATCTGTTCAAAGGCACGCGCTGGTACTGTTTGTCGAGAGCGAGATCGCAGATTCGATTCCGCAGCTCGCCGGAGAGGGAGAAGAATGTCTTGCGACCTGGTACGAGCGGTTGTGCGCATTTTTCTACGATGTTTAAGCGGCCAGACATGGCGGATGGGATGATTGACATGTCGGTCTTTAGGTCTGTCGGATGCCCAGCCGCAGTGAAGGCCAATTCGTGACCCAAGATGTCTGTAAATTAGTCGTGGCAGTAAGGCTCAGTTGATAAAAAACGTGTAGAGGTGATTCACCGTCTGCAGTCGCGCGTTATACCTAGTCCCCCAAATGCGAGGCGCCCAGCAGTAAAACGGAGTAATTGCCCTGTAAAGGGTGTCACTAAGCACTAATATGTCCAACACATGTCTTCAGAAGCCTTGTGGTTGGCACACTCCAATTTCGCGGTCGTGATCGTGAGTTGGCATGGTGATGAATTTGCCTCTGGTGCAACACAAACCAGAAGTCTCAGTATAGAGACTATGGGTCGGAAATGAGACCTCTTGGGCTGGTATCTTGAAGACGCGACTCTAAAATAGGGCACCCATGTGTGTTGTGCAGGTCCCCTACCGAGATAGTTTGCGCGTGCCAGATTTTCACACGTGACTTTAACATTCATTCATGGGTCTTCAATCTCCAGCGCAACGTCCACTAAACAGGAGGCGCCCCCAAGTTTCATCACAAGACTAGCAAGTGCGCCTGTCGAGTTTCAATTGCTACAACCTCCTGATGTCATCTACACTGCTCTCACCCCTCGCGTGTCCCATTCACCTCTCACATTTCCCCTTCACCTCGTCCCGCACGGCCTCCAACACCGGCAGTACCACGGGTCCCAGCGTGAGCACAGGGCTCCGGTCTCTCATTCTTCCGGCGCCAGCGGCCGCTCGCCAGCGTCTATATAAACAGCGATTCCTGCCTCCCTTCTACTCCCCTCACACCACTTCTCTTAGGCTTCTTTTACATTCCCGCTTGGAAGAGAGACTCACCAGCAGTGGACGCACTGCTGGAAGAACGCTTAGATGCGAGTCATCGGACGCCGCGAGGAGGGGCGGCTCCCACAACAGTTGCTTGTTGTGTTCCTTTACTTTTTCATTGATGTGACTAGCTTGCTAGGGCATTGAGGAAGAAGATGCAATGAAGTGAAGTGACATAAAGTGAAGGTTCGCGCAGGATGCATGAAGGAAGAGAGGCGAATGAAAACTAAAGAACTAAGCACCTCACATACCCGTCTTATGTGGTGGACATGCAAGAAGGATACGTCTCTTAGTAGAACAGTCTCTCGAAATCTTTAGAACGTGGCGGATCGGGAAACTCCAATTCGTTCCAAAGGTTCAAACGGGCTTTATCGCCATCGCTACCAGCCAAGTTCCTTGTTATTTCCTCAATTCTCCCCTCGTGAAGTCTGGTATCCCAAGCCTTGTCAGCATGTTACCTCTCGTAAAGAATCTCCATGATAGAGTCCGGTGCACTAGTCCTCTTTTGCCAGGCATCTAACTGCGCTGGAACACCTTCATATTCGGCGATGTTACGTTCATACTCTGCGATCCAGAGGCTCGCGAAAGTCTCGAATGACGCAGAAGGTAGGAGTTGTCTGCCGTTTCGAGCGCAGTGGGCGAGGGCGTCTGCACGCGATTGTTGGTATGCCAACTGCAGCCAGTGTCGTTCGAGATTGAGCTGGGAGATGCACTTTGAGAGCTGGTCCGGCGGCAATTGCGCCATATGCAGTCGCTCCCACTCGTTGATACGGCGTTCACACACCGTCGTCGCGTCAGGTTCGAGTTGTGCTTTTGTGTATGTCTTCTCCAGTTCTCTGAATTCCCATAGAATCAGGTCCTCCTCTTCGACACATGTATCGTTTGGACACAATCGCTGGATTTGCCGTTTCGCGTCTTCGAAATCCGTTTCGTGTCGGTCGATTTTACTTCTCAAATTCTCCGCCATATGCATTGTGTACCATAGTGATTTTCCGTCCGTTATTTCTCCATTATAACTTCCTGTCTCTTCGAAAATTTCGAGAGAGCTTTGACGCCACTGTAGGCGCCTCCTTTGACGTTGGATATTGAATAGATCGTCAGGGTCATCTTTGTGAGTTTTGATGTGTTGGAAGGCGGCTTCTGCCCAGCCTCGTCCTGATGGCTTGTGTTGCGCCCGAATTAAGTCGGCCCTGAACTGATTGATGTCCAGGTTATCAGGCCAGCCATTTCTGAGTAATAGAACTGATGTGATATTGCTAGGCTGAACACCCCACTGATGATTGAGATTAGACGTCTCCCATGGTGACCATGCTGCGCTCAAGTATGCGTCTCTGATCCGCTTCAAAAACGTCGGTGCATCAGTCCATTCCGTCCAGTGATGGCTGTGCCTGTTCACTGACAGACTTCCCGTGCTGTTGCTTTCCCCAAATATAGCGATGCTGTTCCAACCATAGTCTGCCCCCTTCTGATCGTCGGCGTATGAATCTTTGAATGGATCCACGTATTCAAACCTTTCTTCTCCTTCGTATACTCTCATCAAATTTTTCCTAGTATCATACTGCAACTTCCAAGTCCTGTAGCCATCCCAGTCATCCCAGCCACCTTGAGTCAAGTGAACTATTCCTGGTTTCATGGCATACGACGAGTCGTCTACCCAGAATGAATCGCGCAAGTCATTGTCCCTCCGATAATCAACAAACAAGCCACCCCATAGCCAACTGGAGCCCTCAATTAGGGTTCGATCGACGTACGGGAGAACCTCCATCAAGCGGAGGTCGCCTGGATCGCGCTTGCATAAACTGGCTGTGGAGTTGATCTGATGAGGACCACGTTTGATGGAGTCATACTGGATGAATGATGTGTTTGCTAGGATGGCGTAGATTTCGTCCATCAATGCTTCAGTCAACATGATATAGGAAACAGGAGCGTTGAGGACAGCTGTAGAGAACAGAGGTGGTAGGACGCCTGACGCGGTTTGACACGCTTGCACGTGTGCGCACCCACATTTTCGACGTCGAGTCGGCGGGCACATTGGAGCCCCGCGATGGGCAACAATATTCTACGACAGCCATCACCCGATGTGTACATGGCCTGAACAGCTGGCAATTTGATAGCAACATGTCTGACGGGGCCCCGGTGAGGAAACTCGATCAGTTACCGGCTGAAATGCTCGAGTTTACGCTCCTCAAGACGTCAGGCTCGCTTGCACCGCGCCTTGGCCGCCTGTCGTTCCCCGGACGGAAGAGCATTCCTACACCCGCCTTGATTGGCAACACCTCGAGAGGCGTCATACCCCATGTGTCGCAGGACAACTTCCGAACGAGTGCCCATGTTGGTGGGGTCTACGTCGCGCTCGAGGACTGTACGTACCCTGACCAAGGCTGCAGACCCTCCCTAAGCAGAAGACCCCCCCTCTAACAGCTACCAGTCGTCGAGAAGCATCCACATAAGACTCCCCCAGTCTTAAAGTATGACGTGCCCGAACCATTGCGTAAATTCATCGCCCTCCCCGAAGACACCCTCTTGATCCTGGGAGCACGTCGCAATCCGCCCATCCCGAGCCCTCACACGAATTCCAACACGGAGATAGGCCTCTTGACGTCGGTCGGCTTCACGGCGCTCAGCTCCGAGTACTATGCCGCTGCTGCACGGAAGCTGCAGCCGGACATTGTGGTGGGGCTGGGCGATATACCAGTTGGGCAGGAGGCCATCAGCCTCAAGCGCAAAGACAAGATGAGCGACAGGACCGAGGTTTGGTTGCGCGATATAGTAGCCAAGCAGAGCGCCTTGGAGAAGGGGGAGAAAGCATGGAGCATCTTTGCGCCCATACTGCCCATTGAGCGTGACCTGCAATCATGGTACCTGGAACACCTGCTGGATGACATGGTGGACAAGATCAGCGGCCTTGCAATATACGACGCCTATCTACTCGATGACCTACCTGACCAGCTTCACCACCTCCCACGATTGTCTTTCCATGTGCCTGCCAGCCCACAAGAGCTTCTCCGCCATGTCAGTTTGGGTGTGGACGTCTCCACCGTGCCCTTCCTCGCCGAAGCGACCGACGCAGGCATCGCCCTCGACTTCACCTTCCCAGCGCCCGCCCGAGACATGGAGGTGAGCGCCCGCCGCTCTCTGGGCGTCGACGTGTGGAGTGGCGACCACGCCTTGTCTGTGGCCCCGCTCTCCGAAGGCTGTAAATGCTACGCCTGCACCAAGCACCATCGTGCTTTCCTTCAGCACTTGCTTGCTGCCAAGGAAATGCTTGGATGGGTGCTCATCCAGCTGCACAATCACGCCATCCTCTCTGCCTTCTTCGCCGGCATTCGTACCTCCATCGAAGCGGACACCTTTGACGCCGACGTCGCTGCTTTTGAAGCTTACTACGACCCTACCCTCCCCCAGAAGACGGGTCAAGGACCGCGAGTCAGAGGTTATCAATTCAAGAGCGAATCGCATGCGAACAGGCAGAAGAAAAATCCCAGAGCTTTCAAGAAATTTAGTGAAGAGGAAATTCTGAGGCTCAAGGCAGCACATGGTCAACAACCAAACAGGAAATCTGTAGTGAGAGATCTGATCGACGACGAGGCCCTATTAGGCTTGGTAGGGATGGAAGAGTCTGTAGTTGATGCGGATCCGGCTGTACACATGAATGGGTTGAAACTGGAAGATGACAAGAGAACCTAGTTCCTCAAGGTACTGGGGAATCGTCCAAATAATTCGCCTTCCCATCGCACCCGACTCTCCATCCAACGCTAAAAATCTCTCGATCCACCGCACATACGTTCACGATGGCAAGCTCCCTGCTTCTCTGCCCGCATGCGTCGCCAAGACAGTGCCATCCTTGGTCTTATCTGGGCCGTAGCAAGATCTATTTTATATTACCATCTGAAACATGTCGCGTATCAGCACAGCGCTCACGAAAGGTCCCCCTTTGAAGATGTCCACACCCAGCCAGACAACGATGTTTTCGTTGCCAGGAATATCCTGGGCCCACCGTATCGACACTGGATATAGGTCCTTTAGCAGATCGGCTATGACAGTGCCAACATGTATGAACATGTCATCCATCGCGAAAAATGTCCAACTTCCCTTGTTGCACGTCATTTCGAATTCTATGTATCTGCGAGGGCTGTGATCGGGTCGTCGGCCGCCGTTTGCTTGCCTTGCCTTGCGTTGTTCGGGATTCTTATGCTGAGGCCCGAAATCCATGACGATGGCGAAGGATCGTTGAGCATCTCCACGGGACCGTGCCTGTTGGAACCTTCGACTAATTATGATACATCGCTGCGGCTGGCCGACATCGAGACTAAGTTACTAGCCTAAAGAAGAAGAACAAAGATAGACAATCATCTTGGGTTTTGCGAACTTGTAGTGTTCGGTGATGATCAATTGTGCCCATGTCACTGCCCGATTTTATGTATCAGCACGCCGTACAACGATATGACAGCTAAGCTGCCTTTATGACGCACCTAATATCGACTGTATTGGCACTTTACTCGTGTCAGAAAAGATGTCCATCTCAATGGTGTTGGTGGGTTTGCACGACACATCAGATGTGATGGTAAAACGGCTGCACGGACTTCAACACCACTTCCAGTAAAGTCGACTATTGTGGAAGTTACTTGCTGCAAACAGTTGCATGCTTACGAATTTTTTAACATATGCCTGTTGCAGCGTATCACCTCTGTACTAGCTAAGAATATCCTTCCATACCTGCTAGCCTTAAGAAACTGATCTAGTATTATGTCTCCATTGCTAACTCGCCTATTGCACATGCAGCACCAGGCATACATACGATGATTTACAAAGAGAATCCTGGGTTACGATTAGTGAACGTGAAAACGGTGCGCACGTGGTGCACATTGCCTTTCAAGAGCATGGCAACAATGCACCGCGCGAGGATCGAGCCAATGATGGTAGTTCCAGCAGGCGTGAGCTATACATCTCTCTATAGTATCAAGACGTTTGGGTTTCGAAGGAAGCGGGCTATCAAGATGCGAGATGGGCAGAATTTTGTAGCTCACAAAAGGAAAGAGAGTGCATACAGTAGGGTGACAAAAAGAAAGAGTAATTTTAAAAGTTATCTTTTTTAAAGATATATAACTAAATAACTAGAAGAGCTAGGACTATAATTTTTAGCGTTTTGAACAACGCAAAACTTCCGCTTTAAGTTACGCTACTAGTAAGCCCGCTTAGTAAGCATGTAGAAGGTGATAAAAGGCACTGAAAACAGGGGAAAAAATAAAAACTTAGTTGAACCTAAGAACAACTTTTTATTTACAGTATCTTTTTCGCTAAAAGTAATAAGTGTTATATATTAACAAAATATCTAGAATATATCTTAGTAAAAAGTTATTCTAATTATTATTTCAAAATTTAGATTAAAAAGTATTTTTAAAGTTTTTTTTATATTAAAGTAGCTAGAACTAGTAACTGGTACTTAGTATACGAACCTTTAGCTGCTTTAACAGCTAAATAACGCCTAGGTAAAGACTTAATATAATTGTTTATCGCCTGTTGTGGTATAAGGTCCCACTCTTCTAAGATTGCCCTTTTAAACAATTCCATTGTTTTAACGCTTTAACTTATACTTAAAGAGGCAATTGGCCTTTTTCCTAGCGCCTTTTTAAGCAAACTCTAAACGTTTTCTATAGGATTTAAATCTAGGCTATAAACAGGATGTTTAAAAAAGGGAATCCTATTTCTAGAAAACTAAGCAATAATTAGTGGCGTCTGATAGATCTTGGCGCTATCCTGCTGAAATTTCCAGCCTAAATAGAATTTGTTATTAGCTATTTAAATATAATTTTTTTCATGAAATATAAAGAAATAACAAAGTTATAGCCTTTTAAAGTAAGAAATAAGAGAGGTTTAACTTATCTCTTTCAAAAAAGGCTTAACAATTGAATATAAAACTTTTTTTAAATATTGAGTATTAGTAAAAGTTTTAAGATCTTTTAGTAGTTTAGCAATGTATAACTTAGATCTACTACCTATTGAAATAGCTCCCTGTAAAGGGCTGAAGCCCTAGTGTCCTTAGTACTCGGCCTAAAAACCTCGTTTCCTGCAGATCCCGGGTGTGCGGTAAGCACCTAGATTCTGTAAGCTTTGCCCGTTCGGCCATTCTTAGCCTGCTTAGTCCTTCTACTTTTTTAGCCTGCTTAGCCTTTCTTTTAGCGCTGCGTTATTTTCCTAAACTACGTTAGCAGCTGCTACGTAGTCACTTTTACTTCTTTTTTAAACACTAGGCACAGACTTAATAAAGAAGTAGATAAACTTGCTATATAGCTTTTGTAGTTCTTTATTTAATTTATTACTATTTTCTCTGCATTTTTAGTTAATCTAACATACTTTTATAATTAAATTAAATCCTTCTGTAGGGCTGCTACGTTAAACCAGAAGCTGCCTAGAGCTATATTTAGATAAAAAGCTTCCTAGAGCTACATCTAGACAGGATTCTAATCAATTAGATTACTAATTTTAGTTAAAGCTGTTTTAAATCTACTAAAGGATTAATAGTAGAAGAAGCACAAGAAGTGCTAAAAAATACTTAGCTATATAAGACTTTACTTAAAACGTTTTATAATATAAACTGTTAAATAAGCCTACTATATTTTTAATAGCCCTAGAAACCGATCCTAGCTAACTATAAGATAAAGGCACTATTTATTCAGCACGCTTTTACTTATACAATAATAGCAGAGGTAAAGAATACATCTAGAAGCTTTGCTATCTAGAGAGCAAGACTGCACTAAGATAGTGTTAGCAAAACTAAAATAGTAAACACACTAGAGAGTCTCTGTAGAGCAAATAAACTAAATAAAATAGCAACTTTAACCACAATTTATAAAGCCTTTTTTATCTAAAAGGCTATTAACTTAGCCTTTAAGAAAATAAATCTAAAACAAGAACAGCTACCTACTTAGCTACTAACACTACTTGCTGTATTAAAACTAGCTTAGCAGCTAGCAACAACACTAAAGTATTTTAAGTAACTTAATCTAGACGCTTTTAACAGAACAAGAAAAATATACTAAATTTTTAAAAAGCAGCTTACTGCTAAGGGAAAAAACAACTAAAAAGACTTGAACACAGAAAGAAGAATGTATAATTACACCTTTAGTAGGCTTAAAGGCTTAGCAGCAACCTTAACGCTGCTCTATCTTAACTAGATAGAATTATTAGACGCCTAGAACTTTAAACACTTATTAAACTTCTTTAATTAGATATTTAGAGATCTATACAGCTCTAAGAGAGCCAGGAATAGACTCTAGTTAATATTTTAAGACAAAAAGAGTATCTATAATTATATTATAGAATTTTAAGAATAGTTGCTACTGTTAAACAGCAACTTAAATAAGAATACAAAGATCATACTTTTTTAGAAAAGTCTTATTTATAAGCTTTAAAATAAGCTTGTAAGTTTTATATTCTTAAAATTAAAATAATTTACAAAATAAGTTTATTAAAATAGTAGACTACTTATACTAGATAAAGCAGTATTCTAAAGGCTAGGATAAGCCTAAGGAATAATACTCTAAGAACAGAGACTAGGAAAGGCCTAAGAAATATAGGCTAAGACGCACTTCTTCTTCTCTTCCTCCTCCTACAAGAGACTAGATAGAAGGAATAGAGTTTACTAGAAGATTAGCTAAGCTACGCAGGTTTAGCAATCTAGAGCTAAATAGGCTAATAAGAGAAGGACGTTGTTTTACTTATAAGTAAAAAGGACACTTAGCTATAGATTATACTATAAAAGAAAAGATACTAAAAAAAAGAGAAGAAGAAGAGGACTATTGTATTAAAGTCCTTAAAAGTAAAAGTAAGAAAGCCTAGTAAAGAAAGCTTAAGTAGCAAAGATACTTTAGAAAATCTAGATTCTAATTTAGAAAAAGAATAGCTCTTACTTAAAGTTACTAGTAAGAGCTACACAAAAGCTAAGAAGACTTAATATAGAAATAAGCTAGTTTTAAAAAGGATATAAGTAGTAATAAAATTACTATTAAAATATTAGTAAATTGTTACACATTTGCTTTAACTCTGATTAATATAGAAAATTTTATATACTCTCTTATTAGCCTTTAACTTATTAGGAATGCTAGTTTATAGTGTATCCTTATTTCTCTACATAAATTAGTAGAAGTTATAGAAAAACTTAGAACTATTAATAAAGTTGCTAGGTTAGAGATTAACATTAAAGAGTATAAAGATACTATCTAGGGCTATGTTACTTCTACACACGCTAGATATAATTTAATACTTAGATAGCCCTAGATAAATAGAAGAGAGGTTATAATTGCCTTTTCTAAAAAGTTAATCTACATCTATACTTCTAGACAAAGGATTAAACTACTAAGTACTAAAGATTGCCCTGTTTTAGAAAGTAAAAGGTTAAAGTAAATAAACGTAACAGTCTATTACTCCTATTTTAGACAAGTAAGGAAGGAAAAGTTAATTTAGACCTTTACAGCTTTCCTTGAGAATATACAGAAGGCCTTAGCACCTAAAAAGAAAGTAAATGTTTTGTTATTACTTCCTAAGGCGTACTAATATATAGCTTAAATTCTTAAGTTATAAACTACTTCTGTACTACCTCCCTTATGTAGACCTAAAGTTAATTACTAAAATAAGTTATAAAAGGACAAAAATAGAAAGAAAAAAAACCTCCTTAAGGCCTTCTATACAATATAAGTAAACTAGAGCTTTTAGTTCTACGTAAAGAGCTTATATCTCTATTAGATAAAGGATAGATTAGAGCTAGCAGCTTGGTAGCTTCTTCTCTAGTTCTATTTACTAAGAAATCTAGAAGAAGATTATAGTTCTGTATCAATTACTAAGCTCTTAACGCTATTATAAAAAAGGACTATTACTCTTTGCTATTAATTTAAGAAACGCTTAATAGTATTGCTAAAGCAAAATAGTTTACTAAGATTAACATCTCTATAGCCTTCTATAAAATTAGGATTAACGTAGGAGATAAATAGAAGACTACTTTTAGAATAAGATTTAGATTATACAAATAGCTAGTTACTTCTTTTAGCATAGTAAACGCTCTTAGCACTGTTTAATAATATATTAACTAGACACTACGCAAGTATATTAACAATTTCTACTTAGCCTACTTAGATAATATATTAATTTACACAAATAGCACGCTTAACGAACATTAACATAATATAAATAAGGTTCTAGAAGTAATAAGTAAGGCTAGGTTACCTCTAGATATTAAGAAATGTAAATTTAACATATAAAGTACTAAGTACCTAGAATTTATTATTAAAGCTAGAAAAGGACTTTAGATAGACTTTAAGAAAGAAAAAGCTATTTAAGAGTAAGACGTACAAATAAATATTAAAAGAGTACATATTTTTCTTAAATTTACAAACTTTTATTAACACTTTATTAAGAACTACTTTAATATAATTGCCCTGCTTATAAGGCTTACTAGAAACTTCTCTTTTTAAAAGAGAAAAGCAGAACAAGAAGCTTTTAATAAGCTAAAAGGGCTATTTGTTACTAAACTAATACTAGCTTAATAAGATCCTAACAGAGAAATAATCTTAGAAACTAATTCCTCTAGCTATATTATAGCAGGAGTCCTTTTACAATATAATAATTAAGGAAGATTACAACTAGTAGTATACTACTTAAAAAAGATAACTAGCGCTTAACGCAACTATAAGATATATAATAAAGAATTACTTATAGTTATTTACTGCTTATCTAAGTAAGATACTATGCTACGTTCTTTAAGGAAGTTCCTAGTTATAACAGACTACAAAAACCTAGAGTATTTTAGAAAGCTTAGGCAGCTTAGTAAAAAAAAATAGGCCTAATTTTTTAGTAAATTTCCTACTATAGAAATTGCTTATAAGCTTAGAGTTAATAACTCTAGGGCTAATACTTTATCCTAAAGATAACAAGATATGCCTATAAATAGTTTAGATTCTTAAATTTCTAGAAAGTTCTTACAAGTCTTTAAACTATCTACTACAATAACCCTAGAAATAGAGAAACAGGAAGAAGAGAAGACTCTTAGAATTTTTAGCTATGATAGCTATCTTGTAACAGTACTTTAGGAACAGATTTATCTAAAAGAGCTTTAGAATAAAGCTAAAGAAGAAGATAACACGTACTAGCTAGCCTAAAAAGTAGTTAACAAGGAAGAACGTTATTTTCTAATAAAGCTAGACTTTAAGCTTTCTATTTCTAAATACTAATTAGATATTTCTAAAAACCTGCTATACTATAGTTAAAAATAGGTACTAAACAATAAACCTTTACGCACTAGAATTATCTATAAAATCTATTATTCTAGAGCTTAAGGGTATCTAGGAAGGAACTTTACCTACTAAGTAGTTGTAAAAAAGTACTTTTAGCCTTTTATTAGCTAAATAGTAAAGTAATATATTAGAAACTACTTAGTATGTAGAGGAATAAAATTATAAAAAGATAGCCTATACAAATTATTAAAGCCTTTGCTAATTCTGAAGCATATTTGAAAAGAAATATTAATTAACTTTGTTATAGAATTACTAGAGAGCGGAAGTTGCATAAACTTAATAGTAGTTACTAATAAGTTAAGTAATAACGTAGTTTTAATAAGTCTTAAGAATCTTATTATAGAAAGCGTAGCTAAAGCGTTTATTAACTCTATAGTAGCCTACTACTAGTTACTAGACTATATTACATCTAATTAAGGTGTATAGTTTATAAGCTACTTTTTAACTAAACTTTGTAAGCTACTAGAGATTACATAATATTTATTTTCTAGATAATACTCTAAAACTAATAGCTCTATAGAATAAATAAACTCTATAGTATAAACCTACTTATAAGCTTTCTATAATTAATATTAAATAAATTAGAAAGGTAACTTAGGGATAGCTAAGATTGCAATTATAGCAAGACAAGTACAATTAACTAAAAAATTACCTTTCTTTCTATAATATAGATATAAGGTAGATCCTCTTTAAATAGTAGTAAAATATAGACCTTAAAATTAAGCTTAAGGAAGGAGAATACAAGAGGACTACTAAAAAGTAGAAAAGATAGCTAACAAACTCTAGTAAAGTATTAAGACAGCTTAAGCTATAATAGTTGAATCTTAACAAGAACAAGAACGCTAAGCAAATAAAAGAAGAAAGCAATTACTTTAGCTTTTAATAAGTAATAAGGTTTAGTTAAAGCTTTAAGACTACTATAAGATAAAGAGATTAAGCTAAAAACTTAATTAAAAGAATCTAAAGTACACAGTACTTAAGATTATTAGACTAAACGCTATAAAGCTAAATACTCTTAAAAGAATATATCTAGTATTTAATATTAATAACCTCTAACTAGCTTGCTTAGATCTTTTACTAAGCTAACTACAAGACAATAATAAACCTTTACTAATTAAAGTAGACAGTAAAGAAGAGTACCTAGTAGAGGACCTATTATAAGAAAGAAGCATAGGAAGAAGAAAAGAATACCTAGTTAAATAGGTAGGATACCTAGAACTAACGTAGGAACTAGCTTTAAACCTAGAAGATATAGAAGAACTATAAGACTAGAAGAACTCTAGGACCCCTATTAAGGAGGGGGGTACTATAAAGGGCTAAAGCCCTAACGTCTTTAGTACTTAATAAAAAGCCTTATTTTGCTATCCTACAGATCTTAGGTGTCTATGCTCACCTAGTATCTATAAGCTAGGCTTATTAGCCCTTTTAGTTTTCTAGTCTACTAAACTTTTTTCTTAGCTTTGCGCTATTTTTTTAAGCTACGTTAGCAGCTGCTACGTAGCTACCCTTGCCTCTTTCTTAGCACTAAGCACAGACCTTATAGAGGAGTAGATAAGCTTGCTAGATAGCCTTTGTAGTTCTTTATTTAATTCATTACTGTTTTTCCTGCATCTTTAGTTAATCTAACGCACCCTTACACAGATCCTAGGTGTGCAGTAAGCACCTAGATTCTGTAAGCTTTGCCCGTTTAGCTCTTCTTAGCTTACTTAGCTTTTCTACTTTTCTAGCCTGCTTAGCATTTTTTTTAGCGCTGCGTTGTTTTCCTAAACTACGTTAGCAGCTGCTACGTAGTCACTTTTAATTCTTTTCTAAACACTAAGCACAGACTTAATAAAAGAGTAGATAAACTTGCTATGTAGCCTTTGTAGTTCTTTATTTGATTTATTACTGTTTTCCCTGCATCTTTAGTTAATCCAACGCACCCTTACACTCCCTAAATAGAGATAGAAATGTTGCGGGCTATATCTTTGTTAGTAAGCTAGTTATAAATAATTTAAGATTCTAGAAATATACTAGATTTTTTGAAAAATCTTTTTAATTTAATAGATTTCTATTAAACTTACTTGTGTTTGTAGTAGAGACCTATTCCTTGCCAACTCGCTTATTTCTTCTTTTTTAGACGTATTCTTGCCTAGCGCTATGTCTAAGCTGAATAGAAGACTTGTTAAAAAAATATAACTTTATTAAAGTTAATATTTCTAAATATTTCAAGATTTCTTCTAGCGTATTTCTTATAATTAAAAGCTTTTTTTTTTGTTCAAAAGCTGCTTTTTTTTTAGCAGTAGAAATAAAGTATTTCTCTGCTTTTACAAGGCGTTGTAGGCTTCTAGTAGAAAAAGATAAACTTTTTTCTTCTACAATATGCTTATTAATTTTTCTAGGGCTTCTTTCTAGGTCTTTATTAACTACTTAAATAGCTTTTTTAGAGACCTTAGCAGGACAGCCTAGTTTAGGGTAAGAAAGAGGTAAAAAAGTTTTATTCTTTTCTTTTTAACACGTCGTATAGTATTATAAATAGATTTAGAAAGCTTTTCTAGTATAGTACTGATAGCACTGATAGACCGGTAAGCACACTGTGATGCTATATGAAAGATGGCAAACAACACCTTTGAATCTTCAAGCCTGTGTTGATGAAGCGTTATGTGTCATGTACAATGCAGACTGCGCTCACTTGCAGGTGCGCGATCCAAAGTGACGGATTCACCACTAGACAAAGTCTCATTCATCTACCACAACAAAGATGCTATCCGTGCATCGTGAACCCACAGCGCGGTCGAACGGCTACCACTTCTTCCGTTGGAGACATCACAAACGCGATTCACTTTAGTCAACGAACCCGTAAAAATCCCTGGATAGGTCCCAACAAGTACTCTTCTTCAGTTTCTTTAGAAACGAAAAAGCATATATTATTAATCCTCAACGACTCCATAATACAATGGCAGTCCGCCATCCATCTCCCACCCCCCTTTCCACCTCCCTTTTACGACCTCTACTCCCAACATCTTCAAACTCAGGCTCTATTGCTGTAGACGAGTAATCCGCGCTCGAATCCGCATTCAACGGACGTCATTCACACTCCCAGCAGTGGAAATGCGAACACGATGCGCAATGAGCGGGATGCTCGTTTGCGACGTTGTTTCTACTGCATTTGTGGCAGCTCCAGGTGTAGTATACGGAGTTTACTAGGTCTTTGATTAGAGAGGTTAGTGACATACTGGATGATGTTTTCAGGCTGTTCGAGTGCGTAAGATTATTTTTGTTTGTGGTTGGTTGGGTTGGGTGAAATGTTTGTTTGTTGGGAAAACGGGGGAAGGAACGAGATTAGTCTCGGATGAATGGTGTGTTAATGGACAGTGTTGGTGGGTAGTACATTGTGAAACGATTGAGGTGTGTGGTCTTTAGGTAATGTTAAGCATGAGTTTGTCTACTTCTACCCCCCATAAAAGAGAATTTCATCTACTATAGAGTCGCCTTCATCCACACTCATCTCATCACGATCGAAAATGAGAGCAGAGACAGAGCAAGTGGCTAAGAGGTAACAATTTAAAGTAAAGTGCTACGAAAGGAAGGTCATGAAGCCTCTTGATCGAGGTTCCTGCTGCATTGTTATGAATGGGTAGTTTTGAAGCGGGCAGGATCTATTTGATGAGAGTTAATGCTAAACAGATCACAGGAAGAATGTAAGAGCAATAAGCCTGAGATTATAAGTCTTGAGTGAGCTCTCAGTAATTGGTAGTACAAAGCCCTTCAGGCGGATCCATCAATCGCCCTTCCTTCATCTACACACCACTCGCATTTCTCAACGGCCAGTTGATCCCCTTATCCGCCGCCCCTGTATTCCCCAGTCCCGCACAATTGTACAATCCGACCGGGTTGTTCTGCACAGCTCTCAGATACTGTAGATCAACACACTGCTGCGTACCGCTGCTAGCAGCAAGAGCGATGCGCCCGTCGGCCATGGCATTCCAGGTCTGCTGTTCACTTCCGGCTACGCATTCGCGGAGGAAGATGTTGGCCATGTCTTTCCAACCAGACTTGGGCCCGGCATCCATGCAGAGACTGGTGGATGCGAGTTGAATGGAGGTAGCGTTGTTGGGCGACTTGATGTACCATGATTGTGCTGGGGTTGATGTGAGGGTTTGCCTGAGGCTGGTGTAAGAAGGGATGAACAGGTAGTAGAAGGTGGTGATAGGTATGGGCCTTACACCACGAGGGTTGAGCCTGCGGCTCGTGTCTTGGGTACAACGACGAAATTAGTGTCTTGCGCTGATGTTATGTAAACCGTGCGGTAGCCTTCTGGTGCTTGCGAGAGGCCGTTTGCAACTAACGCGAGAGTGATGAGGGTAGTGGTGATCATCGTTGGAACGGCTGCCAGCTCTACCAAGTTAGTTTGGTGTTGTTAGTGACTAGAGGGGAGAAAGACTGATATAAGGGCATTGTCTTGAACAACATTCGGGAAAACTGTTTAACAAACATTCGTTACCCGAGACCAATCTAAGCTTAAGTTCGAACTAAGTACGCATAGTGGGTGGGCGGGGTATTAGTGGCACTTCTTTTATGTGTGGTCAGTCTAATAAGGTATGCAGTCAAAAATCTAAGGGAAGTAATCTAGTATTTATCCGACGCACACCCTGCGTTGTCGGTAGTTGCAGCGATCATCGGATCCCCATGACCTGAAATATAAATCGTTTCTATCTTGATTAATTCATGGCCATCTTTCGAATATTCTTGATCGATTGTTTCAGGCAGGGGCCGTTGTGACACGCTTTTCCTCGTGCCTCCTCCTGCCTTCTTCTTTCAGCTGAGCATCGTCTTTCCTATTTAGCTCTACTTGGGGTATCAGAAAGCAAGTAGCAATGAAAGCAAGTGCATTCAGCACTGCTCCGACGATAAAAACCACTCGGAAGCCTTGCCGATACGCCGATGCAAGTGCAACCCGGACTAGATTGGTGCGCTCTTGGCCAACCGATTCGCGAAAAATATCGGGCGAGTCAAGCAACAGTTGAATTTCTGGCCTCGAAAGTTCGTATGGAGCTAGCAATGATCGAATCGCATTGTTGATTATCGTGCCGGATATCGCGAGACCAAGGGTGCCGCCAAGGTTGCGTACGAAATTGCGCGCCGAAGTGACAACCGCCATGTGTTTGCGCTCCACTCCGGCTTGAACAGCGATTAGCGAAGGCTGTAGCGTGTTCCCCAGACCAAGACCCGCGAGCAGGCCGTAGCCTATTTGCTTTCCAAGAGACTGGCTGTCGAGTGTCGACATCAGGCCTAGTCCGATCGCCCATATTACCCAACCCACAAGCAGACACTCCCTGTACCGACCGGTCCAGTGCACCACAAGGCCTGATAGGGTGCTAAAGAGGGCTAGATCATGTCAGAAACGAAACGGTATGACTGACGGGTATTGTCTTACTTTGTGTGAGCGTGATGGGAAGTAGGAGTGCTCCAGACTTTACAGCTGAGTAACCATAGACCAGCTGATAGAATGAAGGGATATAGTAAACTTGAACAAGGAAGTTCCAGCCGTTCACAAAGATTGTTAGGAAAGCACCATTAACGACTCTGGATGTAAATATCGTCACTGAATCAGGTCAGTACGAAGTCCTGCGTGTTGCATAATGCAGACCTACTTGGTATCAAGGGCACTTTGGTGCCTTTCCACTGCCATATGACAAAAAATGCTGAGATTACAATGCCGACTACTAAAGACGCGATGACGTAAGCAGATTCCCAGGCGTACTCTCCGCCTGCCCATGTTAGGGCGAGCTATAATGGTGAGCGTTGGCTGTGAAAGATGATGATGGTGTCGAGCAACATACCACGAGCAACGCGGATCCTGCGAGGGCTAGGAACGCTCCGAAGAAGTCGATTGCTGCTAATTTTCTGGGCCGATTAGTGATTGTCATGAGCGAATTTGGGAACTACTCACTGTTTCCATTTACCGTCGACTTTTCTGAGCGGCATGAAAAACACGACAGACCCAGTGGTCAGAACGCAAAGGAATAAGTTCAGTCGAAAAATCCATCTCCTTCAATTTGCTTAGCTTGATGTTGGATGGATGTCAATACGGAGTTTATACCAAGAATCGTGGCTTTTGGATGCGAGTGCGCCACCTATGACTGGCCCAATGCCATTCGCTAGAGCTACAACGGAACCCTAATAGAACGTGATTAAAACATGGACGAGCGCATTGTGAGTCACTTACGAGTATACCCTGATACTTTCCCCTTTCGCGAAGAGGCACGATGTCCGATACAATCATTTGGGCCACCGTCATCAGGCCTCCACCACCCACGCCCATAAATGCGCGGAAGACAATCAGCTGAAGAGCGGACTGTGCCAAGGAAGCAGCTAGCGAGCCGAAAAAGAAGATGCCAATGCCGATGATCAATAGCACCTTGCGGGACCATATGTCGGAAAGGCGCCCATACAGGAGTTGAAATGACGTGGACGTCAAGAAGTATGCGCCCGCAATCCAGGCGCTTACGTTACTGGCGTCGAGATCCTTGCTGACGATGGTCAAACTGGCTGCAAGTGTCGTTTGGTCCATCAGAGCTAACAAATCAACGCTCGCGCAAGCGAGGAATATCTATTGACGCGTAAGTACCGAAAAAAATTGTAGCCGTCGATTTACCCACTGTAATGATGGTCTTGACCGGCACGTAGTCTTTTCGCACAGGGTCAGTGAAAGTCAGACATCCGGTTTGCGCATGCCGTACTGGTTTGTTCGTTGAACTCTGGAGGCTGTTTGGGTGCTTGAGCGGAAGGTGCTTCCGCATAAGATTCCTTCGGCATGCTCACAGCAGTTTCAAGCTGATTTTTGGTCGTCATCGTACGGATATGGCTAGGTGGTTCGATCGATCTTGTGCGCGGATCTGAAACTGCGAGCAACTTGAGGTGTTGTAGAATATCCAGCTGGAAGAATTGCAAGATTCAGTATGGGCCGATTCCGAGAAATATGACCACATTGACGCACATGTCGACAGGGTCTGAGGTCACAATCTGACATGTAGGACTCAACCTGACTTTCGATGCCGATCGATTGTCTCTCACGTTTTATGTACTGCTTTGAACGTAAGATCCAACTAATCCAACTAACTCTGCAAAGTACGCGCTACGAACTAGGCGCGTCATAATGCAAAAGCTCATTGGATAATGCTTGCTAGTGACAAATGAACAGCGCGGGTACCGTAACTGACAGTCACAAGTAACTTGTGATGAGCAATGCAGATGCGTATACCAGCGCTGCTTACTTCAGCTTCGCACTATATCGGGTGTGTAGCGCGTTCGTGGTATTCGATCTGACCGGAACCTTGATGAGTACGTTGGGGGCGCACTACGCGCTCAGGCTCCACGCAGAAGCAGGCATTGGTTAAAATTTCCGGCCTGCAAACGGCATATGGGTTTTCGAGCTTCGTCGTCGTATCAAGCATACATATGATGAGTGTCGTCCCGAGCGCTACTCTTCCAAGGTTGGTTCACCAACGCTAAAACGTAAGCACGCTAATGCTGTTGTGTCGCTCATCCTGGCTAGTGCCATCAATGTGCTCAATATCCCTCGAAGTCAGTTACAACCACCACGATATTATCAGATAGTTCGCTCACATGGTTTACATGTGACGCAATTATCCACAAATCATATCTACATGTCTTGGCTAGCGCGGGTCCTCCCTTGGCCGTAGCAGGAATCCTGCTGTACAGGTCGCCCTCTGACACTGATCTTCGGCCTAGCTCTAGAGCAAATAACGCTCACGAAGTGACACCGATAAGCACCTTCATTATTACATCCTGCATGATACCCTCGCAACAGAATCCCACGCTTTTAAATCGGTCGGTTTCACAGTAGTATCGGCTTTGAGGAGCAAGCTCCGATATGTTACCGTGGGAGCCCCCGTCAATTAAAGAACTAACCGTGCCAGTGCTACAATACCACTCGTCTTGACCCATACTGTTTGTGTACACTTCAATATGGACTCACGAAATTATTTGAACGCCTATTCTGGGCCAGATGCTCTGCGGGACTATTTTGATCCCGACCGCCAACCGATGCTTCCTCTCGTTGAAATCCCACCAAGCTTGAACCCGTACTACAACGATGGCATTCGAATACACGCGAAAATGATGTCTATGCATCCATCAAACAATGTCAAAATCATGCCTGGTACGCGTGTGCAGTCTGTTTGGGATTGAACATAACTCACTCGACGCCAGCATTGAACATGTTGACAAACAAAGTTGACCCGCAGAAATCGAAGACAGTTGTGGAATATAGCTCAGGATCTACTGTCATCTCTCTAGCACTGGTATCTCGTATCAACCATGGAATAGAAGACGTGCGCGCCTTCTTGAGCAACAAGACTTCGGCGCCCAAGCTCAGGCTCATGCAGTTCTTCGGGTTAGATATGTAAGTTAAATATACTTCATTTAGTGAAGTCTTCTAAGTTGTTTTCAGTACGCTATTCGGGGGCCCTTCTCAGCCAGAACCACATGACGAACGCGGTGGCATATATCGGGCCACGGCCACGGCCGAACAAGATGAAACAATCCTGAACGTCAATCAGTACGAAAATGATGCAGTAAGCTACCTAATTCGCTTTACTCAGTCTAACTCTTACTAATTTTCGAAGAATTGGCAATCGCACGTTAAATGGACTGGACCGCAGATTCATCAACAATTACCGAACATCCGTCTAATGTGCGCGGGCATGGGTACCTCTGGAACTATGACGGGGCTTGGCCAATACTTCAAATCAGCCAAGCCGTCTGTAATCCGGCTAGGGTTAGTTATTGTATATCCGCCGCTTGTGATGTCGTAACCTGACAATACGCTTAGTGTATGCACTGCCGCCGGCGACCGAGTACCAGGGCCTAGGTCTCTTGCCCTCTTGAGCCCTGTGAAATTCCCATGGCGCGACTCTGTTGACGCTATAGAAGAAGTTGGCTCGAAGGATGCTTTCAGTCTATCCCTACAACTCTGCCGGGCAGGATTAATCTGCGGTCCATCATCGGGCTTCAATTTGCAGGGTACGCAAGAGAAGTGTTCAACATACAGCAACTAACACTACTAGGGCTATTCAACTACCTCGAAAAGCGCAAGAGCGCCGGCAGTTTGTCCGAGCTCGCTGGTGCCAACGGGCTGATTGACTGCGCCTTCGTGGCTTGCGATGGTCCGTACCAGTACATAGACGAGTACTTCGACAAGCTTGGTAGTGCCGCGTTTCGACCCATACACAACGAGGTAAGACTCGCTTTCGTCTTTTGATTCTCTATACAGCGGACTCACTGGCTATCACGTTTGGTTGGACCATATCTAAAATTGCTTCAGAACCTTACCTCAGTCGACCTGCACCGCTACGACGAAGCATGGGAACTTACACCTACACGAGCGCTGTTACAGTTTGCCGATACTGCTGGGGGGAATACTGGTGCTGTATTGCTTGACCTGCGGAAGCCGGAGGACTTTGTCACTAGCCACATCCCAGGATCATATAATCTGCCGCTACAAAGCCTCAATGCCTCTACGCCGAGCCCGTTTTCAGACGCCACGGTCCTCGAGAAGCAATGGAGGGAATTGGAGGCCACATTCACCAAAGAGCGCATCAACACGCACGAACTTGCAGGTAAAGATGTATACATCATTTGTTATGATGGCGATGTCGCCCGCGTTGCCACGAGTGTGCTTCGCGCAAGAGCCATCTCAGCAAGCAGCGTGAAGGGCGGAATCACCGCATTACGCGACGAGCTTCCTCACCTGCAAATGACCGAGCGTGGAAGAGGTTTGATACAGCAAGACTGGCTGACAACACCGGAGGTTGCTACGAAAGAGTTAAGAGCTTTTCCATCTTCTCCGCAAGTTCGTGGTCAATATACAGAGGGGTGACAAAAAGAAAAAAACTCGAAAAAGTTATAGTTTTTAATTGCTAATGACTAATTCAGAAAATAAGCTAGTCTAAAAAAGATTAGTAATTTGAAAAGCCAAGAACTTCTGTTGGAGTATTGACATGCGCAACATGCGGATCACCCTGTTGATTAGGTGATCCTGGTAAGCTGAACACGTGACGATCGCGCTAGCGCCTATATATACGGGCTAGATCGTCTTATTCCTCTTAAGTAGTTATTAGTCACTTTGTTGTGACACTTAGTTAATTAATACACTTATTCTACTCCTCCTAATTAAGCAATTGCTTCTTTTTAGCTTCTACAGTTATGAGCCTAGACAGTGAAGCTACGCTAGCGCTTTTAATGTAGTTGCCTAGTTAGGTGGGTGACTACAAGCGAGAAAGCGGCAAAAAGATAAGCCTAGAGGATATAACACACAGACACGTGTTGTACAGGACTGTTCACCCTGTACGTGTAGGCTATAGTGCCTTATTCTAGGCTGTTGTGCCTTCTTCTTCCCCCGCTATTGTAGCGCCAAGAGAAGAGCTAGTTACTCCTAGGTAGATTTCCTAACTTGTTGCTAGTAATTAAGGGGGTGTGTCGCAACGTGTATATGTATCCTCTAGCCGGAGTGCGATTTATTGATCAGTTAGTATTTTGCCTCTAATAGTTATGAGCCCAGCCGCTTAATTGTAGTTTCAATTCCTACTACGCAATTAGCAAGCTGTAAGGTTAACTGTTTAATTAGTATCTTACTCTCTTCTATTCTCCTACAGTATAGCTAGCAGATTACTGCTGCTGCTGTACCTCTCTTATTAATTATACGATCAACCTCTTTCTAATACAAGCTACCTAGCTACCTACTAACTAACTAATTAATTTGTTGTTACCTTAACAATAACCTACGTCGTGATCCTACACAAAGCATCTTATCTTAAGATAGATCTTACTAATACACTGCTTGTTGCCTTAGGGGTGATCCTTAAGGCTTAATTAGACTAGCTAACCTAGTTTGCTCTATTAAGGCTACACTACTTAGAGAAAGGCATCTAGAATTAGGTTAATTTAATCTCCTAGACGTACCCTTAATAAATCACTAGGAGCTACAGTATCTAGAACTGCCTAAGAATATTAAGCAGCTAGTTACTCTATCACCTAGCGCTAGCGCTTAAATACAAGAGGACTATAAAATTGCTTAACATAAATATAATGTGCCGGTGCATAGGGTGATACCCTGCTGCTCACTAGGTTAGTGCTCAACCACCTAATCTAAAGGTATATAGCTCGTTTTGGGGATCGAAACGAGCGGGAGGGGGGGATCTTCTACCTCACAACTGAACTCTTGTACTTCTCTTCTAGATATAACCTATAATAAGATCTTTATCTTACTACCCTTGTTCTTGCATAACCTAACTACTAGTAATCTTATGCCCTTGTAGTAGTATGTCTTTATACACTCTAGCACCCTTACAAATAGCAAAGCCTATAAGGACATACTCTACTACTTAGTACATAAAGGAACTAGTGCACGATTATTGCAAGAACAATATAATAAACTTACGTAAGCACAGAATCCTTAGGATTATTACTAGACATACTTTTAGGGAGTTAGTACTATCCCCTATTACAGACTACGTTAAGGATAATGTTACCTAAGTTAGTACTAACAACAATAATAAGGAAGAACAAAATCTATTAATAAAAAACAGAATACGTTATCAAATGCTAATTTAAAGTCTATCTAGCGAAATAAAAGTAGTAAACTGTCTAGCAAAATAGAGGCAGTCTTATATGTGTTTAAAATGCATATTTAAAGTCTACCTAGCAAAATAGAGGTAGTAACCTGTCTAGTAAAATAGAGACAGTAATATATGCGTAAAGAAATGCTAAGCTAAAGTGCTATTTAGCAAAATAGAGATAGTACTAAAAGCTTATATATAAGAACTAGCTTTAAGTATAAATCTAAGCTTACTTAGCGAAATAAGGGGTACTTAAAAGGCGAGGATTAATATACTTATACTTAAGAAAACACACACTATAAAGACTTAAAGAAAGATATTCTTTCTCTTAGAGACTATACCCTATCTATTTCTTTACTAATACTTATTAACTATTTATATAAAAAACTTATATAAGTCCTACTATACCTTAGATGTTAAAAAGGGATTAGAAAACAGGTTAAGAGCAGGAAGGCGTAACGCTTCCTCTCTCTAGACTTACTACTACTAGCCCTAATCTACTATTAACCCTATTAAGCTTTGTTATTAACACTATAGCTACACCTACGCACAACTTAGTGTTAACTATAATTTAACTAAGACATAGTACATTAGTTTTTACTAGAAAGGATGTTACAGAATTCTTAGAGAACTTTAACTAATAAGCTAATAATAGAGGTATTTGTAATGCTATAAGGGTTTTTATTCTACTAGACTACTTTTTTAATGAAGATTAATCTCTCTTTTGTATCCTAAAGCGCTTACCTAGATATACTAAGAAGGATTAGTCTAAGTTATAGACACACATAAAAGAATAGTAGAAAAATAAGAATATAGCTATTAAGATAAGTAAACGCTTATACTTTTAAGCCTACATTTATAAATATGTATAAAACTAGCTTAGTCTAGTAAAGTACTATACGCACTTTACTTCTGTTGCTAATGTATATATTAAGAACAGGCAAATCTCTTAAGAAGAAGAAGGTATTTTTTTCTTCTAAGGCCTACTACAAACTAACAAAGAGGTAGTTATATACTATATACCTTCTACCTTAAATAGAGAAAATTAGGATACGTATAAACTAAAAGAGATTTATTCTTTTCTAAAATCCTACTACAAGAAGATAACTAGCCTAAATAAGATTTATTAGCTAGAGCGAGGAGGCGCTAATGCTAAGATACGCTAGATTATACTGTTTAACTAGTAAACAACCTTTACCCTAGAGAAAGTAAGAGAAGCAGGGATTAAGATTAGCAAAGTATATAAAAAGACAAGCATGCTAGTAAATATCAACTTAGAAGTTAAGGACCTTATTAAGTCTCTAGGCAACCTAAAGCTTAGACTATTAACTATTAACATGCTTATAGCTTATTCTACAACTAAGAGACTTCTAAAGTAACTCTTTAACTATATATACTTTGTTATATAAGTAACTAATGCAGAATTCTCTAGTAAGAGGAATAATAGTTTCTTTATTACTAAGGCCCTAAAGAGGTTATCTAATAAGATAAGTATAGCATATATAAGTAATATAGAGACACACCCTCTCTGCTGTATATATAATATAGTAAGATATATGCTTTAAGAGTGTAAACTATACTACGCCCTAAAGTAAATAGGATAAGTTAGTTTTAACTAGGATATTTCTAGCAAGAAAGGAACGTACTACTTTAGTTTACTATATAAGTATTTAGGGGAAATCCTAAAGTAACTACTATTAAACCAAGTCTTACTGTAGTTAAAGGCGAAGATCTAAAAGTTCTATAATGTTACTAATAACGTGCTTAGTTAACTAGCTTCTAGTGTGCTACTAGAGAAGTTTACTAGAAAAGACTTTTAACTAGGTTTAAGGTTTAAGGTAAAAAACTCTAATTCTATAAATATAGTAACTAGTTTAACAAGCTAAGGCTACTATAGTAATATCCTTTAGTAGTTCTAGTAATTCTAGGAACAATTATACACTCCTTCTGCTAAGAAATATGTTAAGAAGCTTAATAATATAAATGTAGCTAATATTATACTAGGAGGCAAAGAAAACGCTTTATATAGTATCTCTAAGTTAAATGCTACTACACGCTTCAAAGGCAAAGGCCCTACTCTTTACAAGGATATTAATTGTGTCTAGGAGGAAGGAGTAAAGAAGTAAGGAAGGCTAAGTAAGGATTTAAGTATATAAGGAAGTAATTAAATAATACAAAGTAACTTTTTTATCCCTAACTTGTAGCCTATAGATATATAGTATTTATAAGAAGAAACATAAAGTAATATACTTTTTATAAGTTAGCTTTATCATACGCTATTTTTAATTATTAAACTGCCTTAATTAGCTTATTAAGATAACAATATGTTAGCAGATCTAGAGCACTTATAGTAAGAAAGAAAGAAGAAGGCTGTAAAGTTTATTAATGCTTTTCCTAATCTAGAACTTAAAGAAATAGTATAAGGACAGCTAAACTATATTGTGACTACCTTACTTAGACAGGAAGTATAAGGAGTTATAGTATTAGACTTTATATGGTAAGCTAGCATTTAAAAACAGCTACGTAATCTTCTTAATAATAATAATAGTATTGTAGATAGTTTAGGTACGCTTAATATTATAACGTGTGTAAAAAACGCTAAGCTAATAAATACTAGATGCGCTAAATTACACCTAGGATCTGTTCTAGCCTTTAATTAGCTAAACAAGCGCACAGGCCCTACTAATAGAATTTTACTAAATATACTACCTACTTAGAGCGCGCATTGCAATGTGATAAACTTATATTAATCGAATACGCAAACTTGCTACAAAGTAAGTAGAAGGAGGGACTCCTAAATAGATAAATTAGATAATATACCTACAAAGAATGTCTAAGGGGTTTAGCAAAAAAATAAGTAGGCTTTTACTTAAACTAACTTACTAGAATACTAGGTTACTGTAAACAGTAGCTTTCTAAAGTGCTTAATTAATACTAAGGCATAAATAAATATTTTAAGACTAAGTGTTGCGTAAGTATTAAAGATACTATATAAAATAATAGTGTACTAGCTAGGGCAGCCTTCTCCTAGTGTTACTTTAGCTAATAGTATACATAACCTATTTATTAGGACTACATTTAATATACTTATACAAATAGGGATAGTTACTATTAAGACTATATTTAGGATTGTTGTTAATATTACTAGATCTATAATTCTAGGAGGACCTTAGTATGCAAGCGCTAGGATATTAATTTAGTATAATATATTTAGGCAAATTTTGTGCTAATTCCTATTTAAAGACAGTATAAGAAACATAGTCTTTATTACATCTAACCTATTTCTAAATTACTCTACGCAGATAATTAGAATCAAAGTCTCTAATAACAACTTAGATAGAGAAATAGTAAGTAATATATAGTTATATGTAATTACTAATAAATTAGGTAATAAACTATAAGTAGCTGCGGTAAATTACATATAGGAAGCTACATAGTCTAATTTAGTAGCTAGATTTAGCAACTTTAACATGCTGTATATAGAAGGTAGTAGGAAGGATTAGATAGTTTAGATAAACTAAGTGTTCACGCACGTAGTTAGATAGTCTAAGGACTCTACCAGAAACTACAAACTTAGTAAATTTTTAATTATATATAAGCTTAATTATTAGTAGATGTAAGAAAGGCTACTTAAATATGCCTAACAACACAATAATCTCTATATACTATACAAGATAGTAGATAAAAAAGTTTAACTTGTTAATATCCTATAGTAGGAGATACCTATAGAATTTAGATAAAAAGACTAGAAGGAAAGGGCAAAAGAATAGCAACTCTTTAGAATAAGCATTTTCAATCCTAATAAGGGGCTATGTAATTATCTATTTAAACTAAAATATGCTGCTTTCCTGCAAGGGACAAGGCTTACTAAAGAATAACTTAATAAGCTATATACTAGAGACTACCTGCAGCTATTAGAAAAGGAGATATTTATATATATACTTCTTAACAGAAAAGGAGCGCTCTTCTAGCAATTTAAGGAATTAAGAAGAATTTACCTTAATATATGTCTGCTATATAAGATACAAATAATACTATATAAAGCTTAGTAAGTATAAAGTTTTACTATTCTAAAAGCTTTAAAGCTGCAAGTAGTAGATATAGTTAACGTCTACCTAAATTAAGGAACATAAGAAAGGTGTAATAGTTAATATTACAACCTATAGCACCTAGTACTTAAGAAGGACAAAGGCGTTTAATAGATTAGCAATGCGTAGCAAATAAATATAGTTACTATATAAGATGTAAACCTACTACTAACAGTAGATAAGTTTTCTAAGAGGTTTGTAGGATACAAGATTATCTTACTTATAGACTTATTCTTAGGATATAACTAAATTACACTACATCTAGAAAGTAGAGACATAACAGCATTTTAAACACTAGTTAGGCTTATATAATTATATATAATAGTTATAGGTACTACTAACTTTATAGTAGCATTTTAACATGTAATAATAAAGATTCTAAAAGACTACTAGCCTAATACTTTGCCCTTTATTAACAACATTACATGTGGAGGGCTAAAAACTAATTATAGTAGAGAAGAATTAATGCTAGGAGTTTAATATTATATTCTTAAGCATATCTTACAACCAGACAGAGTGCTAACTAATATTAAATAAGCTAGAGGCACTGTGTTAGGAAAGAAGTGTTATTTTCTTATAGAAAGGCTTAAGGTTATAGGCTATAAGGTTAGCCTACAAGGATGTTATCCTAACTAGAAGAAAGTTAAGATGATTATAAACTAGCTACTATATAAAAATAAAAGAGAGGTATAATCCTTTGTAGGCATATACGTCTACTACTATATATAAGTAAAGGACTTTACTAAGATTACTAAACCTCTGTTTACACTTTTATAAGACAATATTTCTTTTAAATAGAGAGATGCATAAGACGTAGCAATATATAAGCTAAAATAGGCTATATATAACGCACCTGCACTTGCGAACCTTAACTACACTAACACTAAGAATTATAAGATATTCCTAATAACTAATATAAGTTAAGATAGTACAGGAGTATATATTAAACAACTTAAAAAGGACAATAAGCAATACCTAGTACAGTTTAAAAGCACACTATAGTTAGCGTAAGAGAGGCAATAGCACTTTACTAAGTTAGAATGTAAGGCTGTGCTGTAGGCTCTTAAAAAGTTTTATACCTACTTTTATAGTGTTTACTTTACTGTAGAAACTAACGCGGCAACTCTTATTACTTAACTAAATTGCTTATCTACTAACAATCTAGAATCTGTTATAAACAAGTAGATATTAACAATTCTTTTATAAAACTTTAACATTAAGTATATACTAGGAAAGAAGAATGTAGTTGTAGATGCACTATTAAGGTATCTAAAACCTAATAATTAGGAACTACCTCTAGAACCTAAGGAGGATTTAGAGGAGTTTATTAATTATATAATTAGAAATGTAAATACACTAATACTAGCAGGACATGTAAAGATACTCTGTTGGGAATTCTTAACAGAGTTAGAATAATACGCTTAATTTTTAGTTAATTTTAAGACTCTTAAGTATATAGAACTATAAGAACTATAAGTATAAAAGAAGTAAGCTTTAAACTTCTTTATTTAAGACAGGATACGCTTTAGGAAAATATCTAGGAATATTGTAATTTAAAAGGTTGTAAATAATACTAACCTAAGAATAGCTGCAGTATAGAACGTATATACTTAGATTAGACATAGAGGAGTTAACGCGATGTACTCTATACTTGCTTAGTAATACTAGTAAAAAGAAATGTATAAGCACATGTAGTAAAAGCTAGTAACTTGTCTAGACTATTAACTGTAATCCTCTAAAAGGAAAGTTAATATATTTACTAACACTTATAGTTTTGCTATTTAGGAGACTGTTGCGATTAATGTAGTATACATACCTTAGTATCTTAAGAAGAAGTTTTAAGTTATTATAAAAGACTACCTTAGTAGCTAGCCTAAAGCAAAAGCCCTATTAAACAACTAGTTAAAGACAATTGCAGAGCTTGTATATAAGGACATTATATATTAATAGAACACAGCGCGCAAACTTATAGTTAATAGAAGGCCTAATTTTGCTAAGGTAGTATTATATCTATTAAATATGTACAGGATTAACTAAGTCTAGTCTTTAGGACACAACCTTTAAGCTATAAAAAAAATTAAAAAAGAGTATAAGCTTATTATAAACGCCCTTGCAAAGCTACTAAGACCTTAAGTTAAGAACTTGCTAATATTTCTTCTTGTAGATGTAAGGGTGCGTTGGTTTAACCAAAGGTGCAAGGTAAACAGTGAATGAATTAGATATTGAACTACAGAGAGAGACTACGTAGGTTTATATATTCAACCCAGATGATTAGGACTTAACCTAGGTTAGGACTAACCAAGGTTATTAGAGGTTGTCAGATTAGCTAACAGTTAGCGTGATTAGTGCGGCTTATAGTTAGCTACTAGTGCTGAGGTAAGAAAAGCCAACGAAGGCCACAGGCTAAGTACTAGAGAACATTAAGGCTTTAGCCCTTTATAATACCCTCCTCCTAAAAAATAGTAGAGGTAGTAATCTTGTTACCTAGAGTTCCACTCTTCTAGGGCTTCCGTATCTTTTAGATTAATAGCTAGTTCCTAGGTTAGATCTAGATATCCTAACCATTTAACTAAGTACTGCTTTTTTCTTCCTCTCCCTCTTTCCTCTAATAGGGTCTCTACTAGGTATTCTTCTCTATTCTCTGTCTTAATTAGTAGGGGTTTATTGTCGTCTATTAGCTGGCTTAGTAGAGGGTCAGGGGACGCTAGTCTAAGGTTATTAACATTAAATACTAGGTAAATCTAGCTAGGAGTATTTAATATAACTGCGTTTAGTCTAATAACCTTAAGTACTATGTACTTAAGATTTTTCTAGTTAAGTTTTCTACTAGGCCTTTTTGTTTTGTAGTAGTCGCCTAGTTTTAACTATACCTTATCGCCTATTTTAAGCTAAGGTAATTAGTGCCTTCTCTTATTTGCCTACTTTTCTTGTTCTTATTAGCTTTCCCCTATTAAAGCTTGTGTAAGCTTAATACTTTGTTGTAGCTTACTAACAATATTTTCTACCTTTTAATAATCTTCCTATATTCTCCTTAGAAGTTGTTATTAAGGACTGTGCTTAGGTACAATTTATAGAGGATCTACCTTATAGCTGTGTTGTAGGAAGAAAGAAGACATTTTAGTAGACTAAGCTTGCCTTGCTATAACTGCAATCTTAGCCATCCCTAGGTTGCTTTTCTAATTTGTTTAATCCTAATTACAGAAGGCTTATAAATAAGCCTGTACTGTAGAGTTTATTCTCTCTATAGAACTGTTAGTTTTAGGATAGTATCTAGAAAATAAAAGTCGCTTAATTTCTAATAACTCGCAAAGCTTAATCTAAAAATAGTTAACAAACTGTATACCTCTATCTAAAGTAATATAGTTTAGTAACTAATAGTAAGCTACAACAGAGTTAATAAAAGCTTTAGTAACACTTTCTATAGTAATATCTTTAAGGCCTATTAGAACAATATCCTTGCTTAGCCTATCTGTAACTACTATAAAGTTTATATAGCCTTTGCTTTCTAGTAACCCTGTAATAAAATCTATAAAAATTTCTTTCTATATTTGCTTAGGTATAGGCAAGGGTTTTAATAATCCTTATAAGCTGTTTCTCTATAGTTTTATTCTTCTACATACTAAGCAGTTTCTAATATATTGCCTTACTGTTTGGCTTATAGAGGGCTAAAAGTATTCTCTAGCAACTACTTAGTAGGTAATATTTCTTCCTAGATGACCTAAAGCTCTAGGACTATAGATTTTATAAATAAATCTAGTTCTTAGAGGTTTATTATTTAGTACCCATTTTTGATCTTAGTATAGAAGGTTTCTAGAATCGTCTAGTCAGCATTTAGAAATAGAAAGTTTAAGGTCTAGAGCTGTAGGAAATTATTGTTTACTATTCCTTACAGCCTCCAAGGCTATTGAGTAGGTTTTGTTCTCTTTTTTAGCTTTATCCTATAGATTCTCTAGATCTAATTGCTCCTAGAGTAATTCTAGTACAGCTGTTAGATAGCTGTTGCAGCTAAAGGTTTTTAGTACTTCTTCTTCCTCTAGTTCTTTGTTAGTAGCTGCAGTTGTAGGTTTAAATACTTGTAGAAACTTCCTAGATATCCTAGTATTCTAGTTGTTTGCTAGCATATCTTGTTGTCTCCTAGATAAGGCATTAGCCCTAGAGTTATTAACTCTAGGCCTGTGGGATATTTCTATGTTAGGAAACTTTCCTAGAAATTAAGCCTATCTTATTTGTCTCTTGCTAAGCTGTCTAGGCTTGCTAAAATATTTAAGGTTTTTATAGTCTATAATAACTATAAACTTCTTTAAAGAGTGTAGCATAGTATCCTACTTAGATAAGTAGGAGATAACTACTAGAAATTCCTTATTATGTATCTTGTAATTGCTTTACGTGCTAGTTATCCTTTTTAAATAATAAGCTACTAGGCGTAAGTTTTCTTTATTGTTATATTGTAAGAGGACTCCTGCTACTACATATCTAGAAGAGTCTGTTTCTAGGATTTTTTCTCTGTTAGGATCCTATTAAGCTAGTACTAGCTTAGTAATAAATAACTCCTTTAGCTTATTAAAAGCCTTTTGCTTATTTTTTCCCTATTAAAAGGAGATGTTACTAGTAAGCCTTAAAAGAGGAGCTACTATCTCTAAGTAATTCTTAATAAATTGTTAATAGAAGTTTGTAAAACTAAAAAAACTACGTACTCCTTTAATTTTATAAGCGCCTACTAATCTCTAATTGCTTTTACTTTCTTAGGGTCTATTTAAAGTCCTTTTCTAGCCTTAATAATAAATTTAAGGTATTTTGTACTCTATACGTTAAATTTGCATTTCTAGATGTCTAAAGGTAATTTAGCCTTGCCTATAGCTTCTAAAACCTTATTTGTATTGCGTTAGTGTTCTTTAAGCGTGCTATTAGTGTAAATTAATACATTATCTAAGTAGGCTAAGCAAAAATTGTCAATATACTCGCAGAGGGTCTAATTAATATAGCGTTAAAAGGTGCTAGGAGCGTTTGCTATACTAAATAGAGTAACTAGCTACTTATATAACTTAAATCTAGTGCAAAAAGCTTTTTTCTACTTATCTTCTACATTAATCTTAATCTTATAGAAAGCTACAGAAATGTGAATCTTTATAAACTATTTAGCTTTTGCAATATTATTAAGGGTTTCCTAAATTAAAGGTAAGAGATAACAATCTTTCTTTGTAATAGCGTTTAGGGCTTAGTAATTAATGCAGAAACGTAATCCTCCTCTAGGTTTCTTAGTAAAAAGGACAAGAGAGGAGGCAGGAGAGCTACTAGCTCTAATCTATCCTTTATTAAGTAGAGAAATAAGCTCTTTTTGTAATACTAGGAGTTCTAGGCGGCTTATACTGTATAGAGGTCCCTATGGAGCCTCTTTTTCTTTGCCTTTATCGTCCTTCTCTAGTTTAATTCAGTAATCTACTTTAGATCCGCGTAAAGGAGGTAGTACAGAAGCAGTTTTTAGATTAAAAATCTAAGCTAGGTGTTAATAAGCCTTAGGGAGTAAAGGTAAGACCTCTACTTTCTTCTTAGGAGCTAGGGCTTTTTTAATATCCTTAAGAGAAGTAGCAAAAGTCTAAATAGACTTATTCTTTTTCGCCTGCCTAATATAGAAGTAATAAGCTGTTACGCTTATTTGTTTTAATCTCTAGTCTCTTTTAATAAGGCAATCCTTAGTGCTAAGTAACTTAATCCTTTAGCTAGAAGAATAGATGTAAATTGTTTTTCTAGAAGGAGTAATAGTAACCTCTCTTCTATTTATCTAGGGCCGTCTAAGTATTAAATTATAACTAGGGTATGTAGGGGCTACACAACCCTAAATAGTATCCTTATAGCCTTTGATATTAATGTCTAACCTAGCAACTTTGTTAACAGTTCTAGTTTTATCTATAACTCCTTCTAATCTCCTAAGAGAAATAGAATCGCACTATAAGTTAGCGTTCTTAATAAATTAAGGGCTAATAAGCGAATATGCAAGGTTTCCTGTATTAATTAAAGTAGAAGCAATAGTATAACAATTTACTAGCGCCTTTAAAGTAATTCTATTACTACTTATATTCTTTTTAAAGTTTGCCTACTCCTTAACTAAGTTATTCTAACTTATTAGAGGCTCCTACTAGTAACTTTAAACAGAAGCTACTCTTTTTCTAAATCTAAGTCCTTATTTAAGCTTCCCTTGCTAAGCTTATTATCTTTCTTAGAGTTAGAAGACTTAACTAAAGTCTTTTTCTTCTTTTTAGAAGATATCGTATTCTCTATATAATATACAGACAGATAGCCTTTTTATTTATAGTTAAAACAGCGTCTTTCTCTATACAACTATTCTAACTCCTAGTACTAAACTGTTAAGGCTTAGCAGTTCTTCCTATGTATTCTATCTCTTCTATCTAGTCTCCTTTTAAAGGAGAAGGAGGAGGAGAAGTTCTCCTAGATTTATGCTCTTTAGGCTTGTTGTCTCTGCCTTTAGAGTACTTCTCTATTCTATAAAGGTAATTAGCAATCTCTATTACTTTGTTTTGCAGTCTATCTAAATTCTTATAAGTAATACCTACAAGTTTATCTTAAAGTTTCTAAATAAGACTTTTTTAGAAAAGCATTATTCTTGTATCCTCGTCTAAACTACTATTAGATAATAGTAGTTGTTCCTAGAATTCTATAATATATTTGCGTAGGCTTTTCTTGCCTTAGCTTATAGACTAGAGCTTATTCTTAGCTCTCTCTGCACTATAGGGATCTCTAAACATTTAGTTAAAGAAGTTTAATAGCTTATTAAAGTTCTATAAATTAGAAATCTCTATTTAGTTAAGGAAAGGTAGGGTAAAAGTTGTAGCTAAGCCTTTTAATTAACTAAAGGCGTAGTTACAAGTCCTTTTATTTATGTTAAAATCTTCCTTATTGTTCTCTACTTTAGCAGTAAGCTGTTGTTAAAAGATTTAGTACATTTTTCTGTTTCTATTAAAAGTATTAGGATCTAGTTGTTTAAAACGCCTAGGCGTTTGTTAATTTCCTAGGGCAGCTAATAAGGTAGGTAACTAAGGTAGAGGTTATTCTACCTTAGGTTCCCTTTGTTGTAGCGTGCTTATAGCCTCCTAAGCTTAGAAGGCTTCCTGTATCCTTGTAGAAGCAGCTATCTTATCTAGGCTACCTGCTCTACAAAGACCTTCTAAAGTAGTTTCTACTTTAAGTCTACTAATACTATCTTAGTGTAGTTCTACTATCTTTACAGCTAAGAGAGCTGCTAAGGGTTCTGCTATTATATTTGTAGGTACTTGCTAGTACTCTATATTGTTAACAGAAATCGTTATTAGTGCTACTACGCTTAGTAGGCTTATCTTTCGTGTGTTTTCTAGGGCTACTACGCTTAGTAGGCTTATCTAACGAATTTAAACGCCTTAGGGACTTATATAACTAAGTATCGCTTAGCACTTTTAATCTAGTACTTCTTTTGTTAATCCTTTAGTATATTTAAACAGTGAACTAATTCACTAGTAGTCTAATTAATTAGATTCTCGCGCGTAGATATAGCTCTAGCAGGCTACTAAGTACAACGTAGCTACGCAAGTAGCTAAAGAAGGATCTAATTTAATTGTAAGGGTGCGTTGGATTGACTAAAGATGTAAGGTAATAGTAGAAGGTAAATAAATTAGATACAGAACTATAGAGAGACTACGTAGGTTTTTATATCTAATCCAGATAGTTAGGACTAACTAAGGTTATTAGAGGTCGCCGGGTCAGCTGACAGTTAGCGTAACTAGTGCGGCCGATAGTTAGCAGCTAGTGCTGAGGTGCTAATGCTGAGGTAAGAAAAGCCAACGAAGGCCACAGGCCGAGTACTAGAGAACATTAAGGCTTCAGCCCTTTATACTGCCCAACAGCTTATGCCTTATAAGTAATCTTATAGTAACTAAAAAAAGGTTACTGAAACTTTTTTATAAAAACTTATTAAATTTATTTAATATCCTAACTAGTTAGCTGCTTAAGAAATAGGCACTAACTATTAAAGAGGATTACTTAGGCAAGCTGCACAATTATAATATCTAGTTAAAAACACTATATAAAAATATGCTAGTAATTAAAGGCTTTGCTATAAGGATTAAAAGGAGATATTAGCAGAAGATTGTAGAGATTGATTAAGATAACAATACTACTATACTACCTTAAAGAGGGCAATTAAGATATAAGGAATAGGCTATAGAAAAAAAAAATTATAATTAAAACGTTGCTGCTATATACTTATAAGCTAAATAGCTTAGCATAAAGCGCTAGTGAAGAGCTAATTAAAAAGGTTATTAAGATGCGCATAAGCGCTAATCTACCAGCTAAGCTTTAGCTAGTAATTGAAGATGCAGTAGCTTACCTACATAAAATAAGCTTTACTAAGATCTATAACTACTAATCCTCTAACTAGGTACTAAAAGAATAGTTAAGGAACTATTTCTAATACTATTAACTACTTAAGAATAGACACTAAACTGCTAATCTACGCCTAGACTAGAGTAGAATCTATGCCTATAGCTACCAAGCTTATCCTTTAAACAAGGAGAAGGTAGCTAGGCATAATTATTAAAGATTTCAAGTTAATCCTTGCAGCTATATTAGTTATTTAGTTAGGTATTAAGCCTCTAATATATACTATATATAAGTACTAACACTGAATTAGGTAATTACTACTTGTAATATAACTTTTAATAAATATTTATTCTATAAAAGAGATTGCAAGAAAGAGCTACTAAGAGATTAAGTAATTAAGATTATAGAGAACTTTTATAATAGCAAGCTAGTTAATCTGGGAGAGGATTTAGACCTCTTACCTGTTTAAGGAAGGGCAGATTAGAATATATAGCTAACTACTAAAGACCTTAAAAGTAATCTATCTACTATTTTAAGTAGTAAGGAAGGCCTACCTACTAAAAACAAGAGTAGATTAGAAGACACTAAGTAAAGAGAGCATAAGGCTAGTACACTATTAAGAACTTGCTTAGATTAGTAGCAAAATACTAGTCTTACTACTTTAGAACTAAATTCTGAACTCAAGACTTTAGAGAGTAATAACGCAATTAATTGTAAGGTTATTAATAATTAAATAGTAGTGTACTTACTAAAAAGAGCTGATTTATTAATAATTAGAAGTAGAGAGCCTCTTTTAAATAAGCCTAACAACTTATTACTAGTCTAACAGTCTGTGCCTAAGGACTCTAACACGCTAGCTTGTTGTAATAGAACACCTGCTTAGTTAAGCAAAATAGTAGGGCGTAAATTATCTTAAGATTTAAGATCTTAGGCCTTAAACAGCAGACAAGGTAAGCAATTACAAGCTTAACTTCTGCTTACAAGACGTAGTACTAGAAATGTAGACAAAAGTCTAAATTAGCTTATAAATTGTTATCTTCTACTGCGCAAGCTAGGTAGCGGGCGTAAGCGTAAGAACGCAACTTAAGGTCCTAACAATTAACTAAAAAGTAGAAGCATAAGTAACGTGTTTCACTTGTAAGCGGGCCACCCTAGTAAGCGGGCTACTTCCCCGCGCCATCCCACCTTCGCAATAATAACGCGTAATGTCTTAACTACGCAACGCGTTAAAAGCCCATACTAAAGCAGATATATTTATTGCTATCTCTAATATTAATTCTAAGAGAATCTAGAGTAAACGACGCGCTGCTGTAGCCTATAGCGTCCTACAAACAACAATCTAGCAACAACGCGCTAGACAACGCCCTTAAAGCAATTAAGAGCTACTAGCAAAGCGTCTAACAAAACTAGAAGAAAAGGCTATTACTTAACGTGTAATAGTAAAGGCTAAGCAAGGACAACCTTGTAGGAGAGACAACGTACAAGATATAGCTAATAGACTACTCTAAGAGCGTAGTAGGGAGGAGGTTAGCAAGAACTAGGTTAAAAGGTTTATCTAGCGCAATCTTAAGTTACGTACGCGCTAGAGCTATCTATATAATTACTAGTAAGCTCTCTGCGAAGACCTAGCGCTTATTAAGAGCTAGTATAAGCTAGTCTAGAATACAAAAGCAAAGTTTAGTATTATAAATTAAAATATCTATAACTTTAATAAGACTAGCTTTATTATAAGCAAGATTTTATTACAGTTAGTTATTATAGGCACAGACAAGCTAGGAATAATAAAGAAGATCTAGCTAGGCAATTATAAGTAGGTTATGCTAATATAGAGCGTTAGCGCAATAAAGAAACGTATTCTAGCGTTTCTTATTTTTGTAGGCAAGGTTCTAATCTCTACTTAGTTTATAGAGGATCTGCTACGCGACTAGGTAATCTAAGTTAGTCCTACTAGCTAGACAAATAATAATCTAGCGCTTAACTGTGAGGGTGCGTTAGATTAACTAAAGATGCAGGGAAAACAGTAGTAAATTAAATAAAGAACTATAAAGGCTATCTAGCAAGCTTATCTACTCCTCTGTAAGGTCTGTGCTTAGTACTAAGCAAGAGGCAAAAGTAGCTACGTAGCAGCTACTAACGTAGCTTAAGATAATAGCGCAGAGCTAAGAGAAAAGTTTAGTAGGCTAGAAAAGTAGAAGGGCTAATACGCTAGGCTTACAGATGCTAAGTGCGCACGGATACCTAGGATATATAGGATAGTAAAACAAGGCTTTTTGTTAAGTACTAAAGATGTTAGGGCTTTAGCCCTTTATAGTACCTCCCTCCTTAATAGAGGTCTTAGAGTTCTTCTAGTCTTATAGTGCATCTGTATCTTCTAAGTTTAAACCTAGTTCCTACATTAGTTCTAGGTATCCTACCTATTTAACTAGGCATTTTTTCTTCTTCTTATACTTCTTTCTTATAATAGGCGCTCTATTAGGTACTCTTTATTGCTGTCTACTTTAATTAGTAAAAGTTTATTATCGTCTTGTAGTTAGCTTAGTAAAAAATCTAAGCAAGCTAGTTAGAGGTTATTAATATTAAATACTAAATGTATCCTTCTAAGAGTATTTAGCTTTATAGCGTTTAGTCTAACAATCTTAAGTACTGTATACTTAAGATTCTTCTAATCAAGTTTTTAGCTTAGTCTCTTTATCTTATAGTAGTCTCTAAGCTTTAACTAAACCTTATTACTTATTTAAAGCTAAGGTAATTACTTTCTTCTCTTATTTGCTTAGCGTTCTTGTTCTTGTTAAGATTCTGCTATTATAGCTTAAGCTAACTTAATACTTTGCTAGAGTTTGTTAGTTATCTTTTCTACTTTCTAGTAGTCCTCCTATATTCTCCTTCTTTAAGCTTTATTTTAAAGTCTATGCTTTACTATTATTTAAAGAAGATCTACCTTGTATCTATATTATAGAAAGAAAGGCAACATTCTAGTTAATTATACTTATTTTGCTATACTCGCGATTTTGGCTATCTCTAGGTTATCTTTCTAATTTGTTTAATCCTAATTGTAGAAAGCTTATAAGTAGGCCTGTACTATAGAGTTTATTTATTCTGTAGAGCTATTAGTTTTAGAGTAATATCTAGAAAATAAATATTATTTAATCTCTAGTAGCTAAAAAAGTTTAGTTACAAAGGAGCTTATAAACTATACACCTTATTTAGATGTAATATAGTCTAGTAACTAGTAGTAGGCTACTATAAAATTAATAAACGCTTTAGCTACGCGTTTTTATAGTAATATTCTTGAAACTTATTAAAACTATGTCTTTACTTAACTTATTAGTAACTACTATAAGGTTGTTGTAACTTTCGCTCTCTAGTAATCTTATAAAAAAGTTAATTAATATTTCTTTCTAAATATACTCAAGAATGAGTAAAGGCTTTAATAATTTTTATAAGCTATTTCTTTAGAGTTTTAATCTTCTACATACTAAGTAGTTTCTAATATATTACTTTACTATTTAGCTAATAGAGAGCTAAAAGTACTCTCTTACAACTACTTAGTAGGTAAAGTTCCTTCCTAGATACCCTTAAGCTCTAGAATAATAGCTTTTATAGATAATTCTAGTGCGCAAAGATTTATTATTTAGTATCTATTTTTAACTATAGTATAGCAAGTTTCTAGAATTATCTAATTAGTATTAAGAAATTAAAAGCTTAAGGTCTAGCTTTGTTAGAAATTAGTATTCTTTCTTACTAACTACTTTCTAGGCTAGCTAGTACGTGTTATCCTCTTCTTTAGGTTTTTTCTAAAGCTCTTCTAGATCAATTTATTCCTAAAGTACTATTGCAGGATAGCTACTACAGCTAAAAGTTCTAAGAGTCTTTTCTTCTTTTTATTCTTCTATTTCTAGAGTTGTTATAGTAGATAGTTTAAAGACTTATAAGAACTTTCTAGGAATTTAAAAATTTAAACTGTTTACAGGCATACCTTATTATCTCTAGAATAAGTTATTAGCTTTAGAGTTATTAACTCTAGGCCTATAGGCAATTTCTATATTAAGAAATTTACTTAGAAATTAAGCTTATCTTATCTATCTTTTACTAAGCTGCCTAGGCTTTCTAAAATACTCTAAGTTTTTATAGTTTATTATAACTAAGAACTTTCTTAAAGAACGTAGTATAGTATCCTACTTAGATAAGTAATAAATAACTATAAGTAATGCCTTATTATGTTTCTTATAGTTGCTTGAAGCGCTAGTTATCTTTTTTAAGTAATACACTACTAGTTATAATCTTCTTTATTCTTATATTGCGAAAGAACTCCTACTATAATATAGCTAGAAGAATTAGTCTCTAAGATTGTTTCCTTATTAGGATCCTATTAAGCCAGTATTAGTTTAGTAATAAATAGCTCCTTTAGCTAATTAAAAGCTTCTTATTCTATTTTTCTATATTAAAAGGGGACGTTTCTAGTAAGCTTTGTAAGCAGGGTAACTATATTAGAGTAGTTCTTAATAAAACGTTAATAAAAGTTTATAAATCTAAGAAAATTATGTACTCCTTTAATATTTGTTAGTGCATCCTATTCTTAAATAGCTTTTACTTTCTTAAGGTCTATCTAAAGTCCTTTTCTAGCTTTAATAATATATCTTAAGTACTTAGTACTCTGCACGTTAAATTTGCATTTCTTAATATCTAGAGGTAACATAGCCTTACTTATTACTTTTAGAACCTTGTTTATATTGCGTTAGTGTTCTTTAAGTATACTATTTGTGTAAATTAATACATAATCTAAGTAAGCTAAGCAGAAATTATTAATATACTTACGTAATGTCTAGTTAATATATTATTAAAAGGTGCTAAGAGCGTTTGCTATACTAAAAGGAGTAACTAGCTATTTATATAATCTAAATCTTATTCTAAAAGTAGTCTTTTATTTATCTCTTATGTTTATCCTAATTTTGTAGAAGGTAGTAGAGACGTTAATCTTAGTAAACTATTTTACTTTAGCAATATTATTAAGAGTCTCTTAGATTAATAGCAAAGTATAATAGTCTTTTTTTATAATAGTGTTAAGAGCTTAGAAATTAACGTAGAACTATAATTCTCTTCTAGGTTTCTTAGTAAATAGAACTAGAGAAAAAGCTACAGAGCTGCTAGCTCTAATCTATCCTTTATTTAATAGAGATATAAGCTTTTTGCGTAGAACTAAAAGTTCTAGTTTACTTATATTATATAGAGGGCCCTAAGGAGGTTCTTTTTCCTTTCTATTTTTGTCTTTTTGTAACTTAATTTAGTAATTAACCTTAGGTCTACATAAAGGAGGTAGTGCAGAAGTAGTTTATAACTTAAAAATCTAAGCTTTATATTAGTACGCCTTGGAAAGTAATAATAAAACATTTACCTTCTTTTTAAAAGCTATGGCCTTCTTAATATTTTTAAGAGAAGCTACAAAGGTCTAAATTAACTTATCCTTTTTTACTTGTCTAATATAGAAGTAAAAGGCTACTACGTTTATTTACTTTAACTTTTTATTCTCTAAAACAATGTAGTCTTTAGTACTTAGCAATTTAATCTTTTGTCTAGAAGAGTAGATGTAGATTAAATTTTTAGAAAGAGTAATAGTAACTTCTCTTCTATTTATCTATGGCCGTCTAAGTATTAAATTGTATTTAAAGTATGTAAGAGTAATATAGCCCTAGATAGTATCTTTGTATTTTTTAATATTAATTTCTAACTTAGCAACCTTATTAATAGTTCTAGGTTTTCCTATAACTCCTTCTAGTCTGCGCGGAGAAATAAAGATATACTGTAAACTAGCGTTCTTAATAAGTTAAGAGCTAATAAGAGAGTATATAAGGTTTCTTGTATTAATAGGAGTTAAAGCAAAGGAATAATAATTTACTGACATTTTAATAGTAATTTTATTACTACTTATATCTTCTTTAAAACTAGCTTATTCCTTTATTAAGTCTTCTTAGCTTATGTATAGCTCTTACTAGTAACTTTAAGCAAGAGCTATTCTTTTTCTAAATTAGAATCTAGATCTTCTAGAGTATCTATGCTACTTAAGCTTTTCTTACTAGGTTTTCTTACTTTTGCCTTTAAAGACTTTAATATATTTATCTTCCTTTTTTGTATTCTTAGCATCTTATCTTCTATAGTATAGTCTATAGGTAAGTGTCTTTTCTACTTATAAGTAAAATAACGTCCTTCTCTTATTAGCTTATTTAGCTCTAGATTGCTAAACTTACGTAGCTTAGCTAATTTTCTAGTAAACTCTATTCCTTCTATCTAGTCTCCTGTAGGAGGAGGAGGAGGAGGAGAAGCACGTCTTAGCCTATATTCCTTCGGCCTTTCCTAGTCTCTGTTCTTAGAATATTATTCCTTAGGCCTATCTTAGCCTTTAGAATACTGCCCTATTTAGTACAAGTAGTCTACAATTTTAATAAACTTATTCTATAAATTATCTAAGTCTAAGAAAGTAATACTTACAAGCTTATTCTAAAGCTTAAAAGTAAAGCTTTTCTAGAAAGATATTATCTTCGTGCTCTTATCTAAGTTACTTTTTAATAGTAGCAACTATTCTTAAAATTCTATAATATAATTATAGATAATCTGTTTACTTTAAGACATTAACTAGAGTCTATTCCTAGCTCTCTTAGAGCTATATAGATCTCTAAACATCTAATTAAAGAAGTTTAATAAGTATTTAAAGTTCTAAGCGTCTAATAATCTTATCTAGTAAAGGTAGAGCAGCGTTAAAGTTATTATTCAACCTTTTAGTCTACTAAAAGCGTAATTACACGTTCTTCTTTCTGTATTAAAGTCTTCTTAGTTGTTTTCTACTTTAGTAGTAAGCTGCTTCTTAAAAATTTAGTACAGTTTTTTATTTTATTAAAAGCGTCTAGATTAGATTACTTAAAACGCTTTAGTATTATGACTAGCCACTAAGTTAGTTTTAATTTAGTAAGTAGTGTTAGTAGCTAAGCAGGTAAATATTCTTATTCTAGTTTTATTTTTTTAAGGCTAAGTTAATAGTCTCCTAGATAAGAAAGGCTTTTTAAATTATTATTGAAGTTGCTATCTGTAAAGGGCTGAAGCCTTGATGTTCTCTAGTACTCGGCCTGTGGCCTTCGTTGGCTTTTCTTACCTCAGCATTAGCACCTCAGCACTAGCTGCTAACTATCGGCCGCACTAGTTACGCTAACTGTCAGCTGACCCGGCGACCTCTAATAACCTTAGTTAGTCCTAACTATCTGGATTAGATATAAAAACCTACGTAGTCTCTCTATAGTTCTGTATCTAATTTATTTACCTTCTACTATTACCTTACATCTTTAGTCAATCCAACGCACCCTTACAATTAAATTAGATCCTTCTTTAGCTACTTGCGTAGCTACGTTGTACTTAGTAGCCTGCTAGAGCTATATCTACGCGCGAGAATCTAATTAATTAGACTACTAGTGAATTAGTTCACTGTTTAAATATACTAAAGGATTAACAAAAGAAGTACTAGATTAAAAGTGCTAAGCGATACTTAGTTATATAAGTCCCTAAGGCGTTTAAATTCGTTAGATAAGCCTACTAAGCGTAGTAGCCCTAGAAAACACACGAAAGATAAGCCTACTAAGCGTAGTAGCACTAATAACGATTTATGTTAACAATATAGAGTACTAGCAAGTACCTACAAATATAATAGCAGAACCCTTAGCAGCTCTCTTAGCTGTAAAGATAGTAGAACTACACTAAGATAGTATTAGTAGACTTAAAGTAGAAACTACTTTAGAAGGTCTTTGTAGAGCAGGTAGCCTAGATAAGATAGCTGCTTCTACAAGGATACAGGAAGCCTTCTAAGCTTAGGAGGCTATAAGCACGCTACAACAAAGGGAACCTAAGGTAGAATAACCTCTACCTTAGTTACCTACCTTATTAGCTGCCCTAGGAAATTAACAAACGCCTAGGCGTTTTAAACAACTAGATCCTAATACTTTTAATAGAAACAGAAAAATGTACTAAATCTTTTAACAACAGCTTACTGCTAAAGTAGAGAACAATAAGGAAGATTTTAACATAAATAAAAGGACTTGTAACTACGCCTTTAGTTAATTAAAAGGCTTAGCTACAACTTTTACCCTACCTTTCCTTAACTAAATAGAGATTTCTAATTTATAGAACTTTAATAAGCTATTAAACTTCTTTAACTAAATGTTTAGAGATCCCTATAGTGCAGAGAGAGCTAAGAATAAGCTCTAGTCTATAAGCTAAGGCAAGAAAAGCCTACGCAAATATATTATAGAATTCTAGGAACAACTACTATTATCTAATAGTAGTTTAGACGAGGATACAAGAATAATGCTTTTCTAAAAAAGTCTTATTTAGAAACTTTAAGATAAACTTGTAGGTATTACTTATAAGAATTTAGATAGACTGCAAAACAAAGTAATAGAGATTGCTAATTACCTTTATAGAATAGAGAAGTACTCTAAAGGCAGAGACAACAAGCCTAAAGAGCATAAATCTAGGAGAACTTCTCCTCCTCCTTCTCCTTTAAAAGGAGACTAGATAGAAGAGATAGAATACATAGGAAGAACTGCTAAGCCTTAACAGTTTAGTACTAGGAGTTAGAATAGTTGTATAGAGAAAGACGCTGTTTTAACTATAAATAAAAAGGCTATCTGTCTGTATATTATATAGAGAATACGATATCTTCTAAAAAGAAGAAAAAGACTTTAGTTAAGTCTTCTAACTCTAAGAAAGATAATAAGCTTAGCAAGGGAAGCTTAAATAAGGACTTAGATTTAGAAAAAGAGTAGCTTCTGTTTAAAGTTACTAGTAGGAGCCTCTAATAAGTTAGAATAACTTAGTTAAGGAGTAGGCAAACTTTAAAAAGAATATAAGTAGTAATAGAATTACTTTAAAGGCGCTAGTAAATTGTTATACTATTGCTTCTACTTTAATTAATACAGGAAACCTTGCATATTCGCTTATTAGCCCTTAATTTATTAAGAACGCTAACTTATAGTGCGATTCTATTTCTCTTAGGAGATTAGAAGGAGTTATAGATAAAACTAGAACTGTTAACAAAGTTGCTAGGTTAGACATTAATATCAAAGGCTATAAGGATACTATTTAGGTTGTGTAGCCCCTACATACCCTAGTTATAATTTAATACTTAGACGGCCCTAGATAAATAGAAGAGAGGTTACTATTACTCCTTCTAGAAAAACAATTTACATCTATTCTTCTAGCTAAAGGATTAAGTTACTTAGCACTAAGGATTGCCTTATTAAAAGAGACTAGAGATTAAAACAAATAAGCGTAACAGCTTATTACTTCTATATTAGGCAGGCGAAAAAGAATAAGTCTATTTAGACTTTTGCTACTTCTCTTAAGGATATTAAAAAAGCCCTAGCTCCTAAGAAGAAAGTAGAGGTCTTACCTTTACTCCCTAAGGCTTATTAACACCTAGCTTAGATTTTTAATCTAAAAACTGCTTCTGTACTACCTCCTTTACGCGGATCTAAAGTAGATTACTGAATTAAACTAGAGAAGGACGATAAAGGTAAGGAAAAAGAGGCTCCCTAGGGACCTCTATACAGTATAAGCCGCCTAGAACTCCTAGTATTACAAAAAGAGCTTATTTCTCTACTTAATAAAGGATATATTAGAGCTAGTAGCTCTCCTGCCTCCTCCCCTGTCCTTTTTGCTAAGAAACCTAGAGGAGAATTACGTTTCTACATTAATTACTGAGCCCTAAACGCTATTACAAAGAAAGATTGTTATCCTTTACTTTTAATCTAGGAAACTCTTAACAATATTGCAAAAGCTAAATAGTTTACAAAGATTAACGTTTTTACAGCTTTCTACAAGATTAGGATTAATACAGGAGATAAGTAGAAAACAGCTTTTTATACTAGATTTGGGTTATATAAGTAGCTAGTTACTCTATTTAGTATAGCAAACGCTCCTAGTACCTTTTAACCCTATATTAATTAGACCCTCCGCAAGTATATTAATGATTTTTGCTCAGCCTACCTAGACGACGTATTAATTTACACTAATAGCACGCATAAAGAACACTAACACAATACAAATAAGGTTTTAGAAGCTATAGGCAAGGCTAAATTACTTTTAAACATCTAGAAATGCAAATTTAACGTACAGAGTACAAAATACCTCCAATTTATTATTAAGGCTAGAAAAGGACTTTAAATAGACCCTAAGAAAGTAAAAGCAATTAGAGATTAGCAGGTGCCTACAAATATTAAAGGAGTACGCAGTTTTCTTAGTTTTACAAACTTCTATTGACAATTTATTAAGAACTACTTAGAGATAGTAGCTCCTCTTTTAAGGCTTACTAGTAACATCTCCTTTTAATAGAGAAAAACTAAGCAAAAAGCTTTTAATAAGCTAAAGGAGTTATTTATTACTAAGCTAGTACTAGCTTAATAGGATCCTAACAGAGAAACAATCCTAGAAACAGACTCTTCTAGATATGTAGTAGCAGGAGTCCTCTTACAATATAACAATAAAGAAAACTTACGCCTAGTAGCTTATTATTTAAAAAGGATAACTAGCACGTAAAGCAATTACAAGATACATAATAAGGAATTTCTAGTAGTTATCTCCTACTTATCTAAGTAGGATACTATGCTACACTCTTTAAAGAAGTTTATAGTTATTATAGACTATAAAAACCTTAAATATTTTAGCAGGCCTAGACAGCTTAGTAAGAGACAAATAAGATAAGCTTTATTTCTAGGAAAGTTTCCTAACATAGAAATATCCTACAGGCCTGGAGTTAATAACTCTAGGGCTAATACCTTATTTAGGAGACAATAAGATATACTAGCAAACAACTAGGATACTAGGATTTCTAGGAAGTTTCTATAAGTATTTAAACTTACAACTACAGCTACTAACAAAGAACTAGAAGAAGAAGAGGTGCTTAGAACCTTTAGCTGCAACAGCTATCTAGTAGCAATACTAGAATTACCCTAGGAGCAATTAGATCTAGAAGATCTATAGGATAAAGCTAAAAAAGAGGACAAAACTTACTAAATAGCCTAGAAAGCTGTAAGGGATAGTAAATAATAATTTCCTACAGCTTTAGATCTTAAACCTTCTATTTCTAAATGCTAACTAGACGATTTTAGAAACCTCCTATACTGAGATTAAAAATAGGTACCTAATAATGAACTTCTAAGAACTAGAATTATCCACGAAATCCACAGTTCTAGAGCTTTAGGCTATCTAAGAAGGAATATTACCTATTAAGCTATTGTAAGAGAATACTTTTAGCCCTCTATTAGCAAAAGTATTAGAAGGTATATAAGGAACTGCTTAGTGTGTAGAAGAACAAAACCCTAGAGAGATAGCCTATAAGGCTTACTAAAACCCTTGCCTATACTATAGCAAATATAGACAGAAATTTCTATAGATATTATTATAGGGTTACTAGAAAGCAAAGGCTGTACAAACCTTATAGTAGTTATAGATAGGCTTAGCAAGGACGTTGTCCTAATAAGCCTTAAGAATATAACTATAGAAAGTGTTACTGAAACTTTTATTAACTCTATTGTAGCTTACTATTAGTTACTAAACTATATTACTTTAGACAGAGGTATACAGTTTGTTAACTATTTTTAGATTAAGCTTTACAAGTTATTAGAAATTAAGCAACGCTTATCTTCTAAATACTATCTTAAAACTAACAGGTCTATAGAAAGAATAAACTCTATAGTACAGGCTTATTTACAAGCCTTCTGCAATTAGAATTAAACATATTAGAAGAGCAACTTAGGGATAGCTAAGATTGTAGTTATAGCAAGGCAAGCTTAGTCTACTAAAATGTCTTTTTTCTTCCTATAACACCGCTATAAGGTAGATCCCCTACAAATTGCACCTAAGCACAGTCCTTAACAACAACTTCTAAGGAGAATACAAGAGGATTATTAAAAAGCAGAAAAAAATATTAATAAGCTATAACAAAGTATTAAGCTTGCATAAGCTACAATAAGAGAAAGCTAACAAGAATAAGAAAGGCAGGCAAATAAGAGAAGGCACTAATTACCTTAGCTTAAAATAGGCGATAAGGTATAGTTAAAACTAGGCGACTACTACAAAACAAAAAGGCCTGGTAGAAAACTTAACTAGAAAAATCTTAAGTACATAGTACTTAAGGTTATTAGACTAAACGCAGTTAAATTAAATACTCCTAGCTAGATTTACCTAGTATTTAATGTTAATAGCCTCAGACTAGCGTCCTCAGACCCTCTACTAAGCCAGCCTATAGACAACAATGAACCTCTACCAATTAAGACAGAGGATAGAGAAGAATACCTAGTAGAAACCCTATTAGAGGAAAGAGGAAAAGGAAAAAAAAAGTAGTACTTAGTTAAATAGTTAGGATATCTAAATCTAACTTAGGAACTAGCTGTTAATCTAAAAGATACGGAAGCCCTAGAAGAGTAGAACACTAGGTAAAAAGATTACTACCCCTACTATTTTTTAGGAGGGGGGTATTGTAAAGGGCTAAAGCCTTAATGTTCTCTAGTACTTAGCCTGTGGCCTTCGTTAGCTTTTCTTACCTTAGCATTAGCACCTTAGCACTAGCTGCTGACTATCGGCCGCACTAGTTACGCTAACTGTTAGCTGACCTGGCGACCTCTAATAAGCTTAGTTAGTCCTAACCTTGGTTAGTCCTAACTATCCGGATTGGATATAAAAACCCACGTAGTCTCTCTATAGTTCTGTATCTAATTCATTCACCTTCTACTGTTACCTTGCATCTTTGGTCAATCCAACGCACCCTTACAGGGTGTTTGTTTTATCTAAGGGACTCTTGGCGGTGCTAGCGCGTTTAGCGTCCTGTAGCGCCACCCCCTAAACACCTTTCCTAGATCCTTTGTTCAGTCTTGCTGACCTATTAATCACCTTGCTAACCTCTTAATTAATTACGCAAATTTCCTAAATCTAATACACCCCTTTAGCTTAAACGTAAAGATTAAGCTAACAACCTCTTACGTTTGTTAATTATAAGTCTAAGGCGTTAAGACAATTAGTTATTAATCCTAGATCAGCCTCTAGTTGTAGTTAGTTGCCTAGGTTGATTAATCCTATTTGTTATAGGAATCTTAGCTATTAATTAGCTAGTAAGAGTTTAGTGAGTCTGTTAGCGAGTATCTTGCTTAACTCTACGTAGATTACCTTAATTAACTTGTTCTGTTCTTCTTGCCTAAGCTAGTAATTATAGATATTAACGTGTCGTAGCTTTATAGTTAACTAGGAGATCTCTTCTAAGATTAATTAGATTGTCTACAGGTTATCGCACTATATAGTAATAACTTAGTTAACTATCTAAACTTATAGCTTAGTAAGCAGTATCTTAATAAACATAGCTTCTTTAGTAACTTGTAAGAGTATAAGTGATTTAGCTTTAGTTATTAAAGTTTTAACTATATCTTGTTTATTTGCTCTCTAAGCTATTAGTCTGCTAAATAGTTTAATTACGTATTCTTAAGAGGTTTTCTAATTAACTGTATTATTAGCAAATAAGGTGTTACTTATAACAACTAGGTAATTATGTCTACTAAATTGCAGTGCGAGCGTCTAGGTACAGTTAAGGTAAAAGAGTACGCAATTAGCTGCTACTTAATAATTATGTCTAGGGTTTGTAAAGAATCGCGCTAAGTGTAATACTATAAAGGCTGTGTTATGCCTTGTGTTAACTGCTGTGAAAAGGAGTAATCTAATCTTTTATTAGTATAGGTTGATTTCCCTAAGAGTCGCGTAGCTATCTTAGGGCAGTAACTTAGTTTTAATTATTAGGGTATCGCTCTCAATTAAGTAGTTGCTTACTAATCAAGTAATCTTCTTAATATAAGCTAATTAAGAGATCTAGACTTTACGTTGTAATTAATCCCTAATTAACTCTATGCCTAGAAACTAATGTAGATTATCTCCTCTAGTTATATAGTACTTCTTTCTTATATCCTTAACTGCTGCTTGTGTATCTAATCTTTGCTCCTTCTTATACATTACAATAATATTGTTAATATAAAAAAACATAAAGATCTCTTAATAAAATATACAGCATAGCTTATATAGGATAGCAGTAAATCTACAGCTTTAAAGATAAGTAGTAAAGTCTTATTACTAGAGTAATAGCAATATTTAGAGGCCGTATAAGGCTTTGTTAAGCTTTAAGATTATTTCTCTTTTTACGTATCTCCACACCATTCTTATATATATAACTTAATTAATTAGTGCGTGTACAAAGGCGTTAGTAATATTATACTACTTAAGTTTAAAGTTAAACTAAGCAGCAATTACAAGAGCTATCTAGAAAGATTAACTTATTAATGTAGTAGCATAAGTCTCTTAAACAGTAACGTTGTGCTTTGTGTTTCTTGTGTTAAGACTTCTAACTATAAGTCTAATTGGTTGTAACTTACGAGGTGATCCTCTTTAGCCTTTTTAAACAACTAGTAGAATATATAATTCTCCTTTAGTTAAGTTAGACTTAGCGCTAGCAGGAGCTTACTTAATAAAGGCATCTAGTTATAACTTTAACTCTTAAGTAATTAAATAACTACTGCACTATAAAGTTTCTTGTTGTTTAATTATTAAACTTCTCCTACTCTTGCACCTGCTATAAACGCTAAAGCCTATAAGTCTATCTACTTTTTCTAGAAAGTCTTACTAATGGAACTTAATCCTATATTAGCACTACGTAGATTAGGACACTTGCTGTAGCTAGTACTTAAGAGGTAATTAGGCCTAGAGTTTAATAGCTGCGTGAGGGCGACGTTCTAACTCTTAATATTGAGAAAATTATTTATACGCCTAATGCTCTCCGCTGTTATAAATTAGTTAAGAGGGCTACTAGTAGAGGCGTTAGTAGAAGTAAGAGATAAGCTTCTTAAACCTTTCTTCTGCGCTAATTATATTAATTAGGTGTTTTTTTATATATAAGTCCTTTATTAAAGGACTTATCCTTAAGAAAAGATTATGTCTCCTCTTAGTTATTTATAATCTCTAGAGGAAGTTCTACAGTCCTGATCTATGCTTTAATCTCTTTAAGGGTGCTATGCATTAAGTTATCTATAATATCCTTCTTATCTCTAGTAAAGATTAATTCTTTATTAAATACTACATCGCGTGTAGTAATTACCTTAGCTATAGTTAGTACTTATACACAGTAAATATTTGTAGATTAATATCCAACTAGGTATCTAATCTATACCTTAAAATTAAGCTACTATAGTTTACACTTACTGTGCTTTGTATTATCTATTATTGTAAACGCCTTCTACCTATATACTTATAGGTAGCCTTAGTATAGCTTATACAGTAAGGTAACAATTCTGTTTTTTTATACGCTATACGTAAAAAACTCCTGATATCGTAATCTCTATTAATTTGCGTATTGTAGTGTTCAATTATAGAGATATACTGCTAATTAAGTAATCTTAGGCTATAGTAGCTATAGCAGGTTAGCGTCTAGTCGCATTGCTTATGTTTTATCTTTAATTACACCCTCTAAGCGTTCTGCTCTACTATTTTGTGCTTAAGTATTAGAGGTAGAAAGCTTAAGTTGTATACTGTAAGTCTCTACCTAACAAGCTACTTCTAGTTTAACTATAATAATCTTGTTATTAGTTTTAATTACCTTTATAGTAAGATTAAGTTAGGTCTTTATAAGAATTACAAAGAATTTTAAGAACTTAATAATTATCTACGCTGTTTAATTGTCCTTAAAGTAGTAGTCCTATATAAATCTAGTAGCTTAATCTATAATTAGTATTAAGCTTCTTTCTTTAGTTAAGCTATTAACCTTATAATTATAAAAGTTAAGTAAGATATATTCTCTTAGAGCCTGATTAATTATGCGCAGTATGTAGCAGATTAACCTTTAGCTTTTACTCTTCTATAGGCATTACATTCTACTGTAAACACTTTAGTAATCCTTACCTCTTTAGATTATTATACAAGGTGCTTAAGCGCACTTAGTCCTAGGTAACTTATATTCTTATACTATGCAAGCGCTTATGCGCGTTGTCTTTAATTATATTATAGTTTAACTAACCTAGAGGCTATTATTATATAGTTATTAATTAATTTTGCTTTAAGCACCTACTATTTATATAGCTTAGTAAGTTTAGTAATCAGATTGTCTGTAAGTAATCTTGAAAGGATTATTAGATTATGTTTAGTGTCCTACTATAAGCCCTATAAGTAGAGTATCTTAAACAAGACAAGATTGTAGAGTTAATTAAGGTAGTATGCCACGTCTTTTAAGTATAGTTAGCTTTAAGTTCGTCTACTTACTACTATTAAAGTAACTAATTTATATACCTTAATTTATACTTATAAGTTACTGTAAGGGTGCGTTGGGTTAACCAAAGATGCAAGGTAACGGTGAAGGTGAATGAATTAGATACAGAACTATAGAGCGACTACGTGAGTTTTTTATATCCAATCCGGATAGTAAGGACTAACTAAGGTTAGGACTAACTAAGGTTATTAGAGGTCGCCGGGTCAGCTGACAGTTAGCGTAACTAGTGCAGCTGATAGTCAGCTGCTAGTGCTGAGGTCAATAGTGCGGCTAATAGTCAGCTGCTAGTGCTGAGACAAGAAAAGCCAACAAAGGCCACAGGTTAAGTACTAGGGAACATTAAGGCTTCAGCCCTTTACAATACCCCCCTCCTAAATATTAGGAGTAGTAATCTTGTTACCTAGAGTTCTAATCTTGTAAGGCTTCCGTATCCTCTAGATTAATAGCTAGTTCCTAAGTTAGATCTAGATATCCTAACCATTTAACTAAGTACTGCTTTTTTCTTCCTCTCCCTCTTTCCTCTAATAGGGTCTCTACTAGGTATTCTTCTCTATTCTCTGTCTTAATTAGTAGGGGTTTATTGTTGTCTATAGGCTGGCTTAGTAGAGGGTCTGAGGACGCTAGTCTGAGGCTATTAACATTAAATACTAGGTAAATCTAGCTAGGAGTATTTAATTTAACTGCGTTTAGTCTAATAACCTTAAGTACTATGTACTTAAGATTTTTCTAGTTAAGTTTTCTACCAGGCCTTTTTGTTTTGTAGTAGTCGCCTAGTTTTAACTATACCTTATCGCCTATTTTAAGCTAAGGTAATTAGTGCCTTCTCTTATTTGCCTGCCTTTCTTATTCTTGTTAGCTTTCTCTTATTGTAGCTTATGCAAGCTTAATACTTTGTTATAGCTTATTAATATTTTTTTCTGCTTTTTAATAATCCTCTTGTATTCTCCTTAGAAGTTGTTGTTAAGGACTGTGCTTAGGTGCAATTTGTAGGGGATCTACCTTATAGCGGTGTTATAGGAAGAAAAAAGACATTTTAGTAGACTAAGCTTGCCTTGCTATAACTACAATCTTAGCTATCCCTAAGTTGCTCTTCTAATATGTTTAATTCTAATTGCAGAAGGCTTGTAAATAAGCCTGTACTATAGAGTTTATTCTTTCTATAGACCTGTTAGTTTTAAGATAGTATTTAGAAGATAAGCGTTGCTTAATTTCTAATAACTTGTAAAGCTTAATCTAAAAATAGTTAACAAACTGTATACCTCTGTCTAAAGTAATATAGTTTAGTAACTAATAGTAAGCTACAATAGAGTTAATAAAAGTTTCAGTAACACTTTCTATAGTTATATTCTTAAGGCTTATTAGGACAACGTCCTTGCTAAGCCTATCTATAACTACTATAAGGTTTGTACAGCCTTTGCTTTCTAGTAACCCTATAATAATATCTATAGAAATTTCTGTCTATATTTGCTATAGTATAGGCAAGGGTTTTAGTAAGCCTTATAGGCTATCTCTCTAGGGTTTTGTTCTTCTACACACTAAGCAGTTCCTTATATACCTTCTAATACTTTTGCTAATAGAGGGCTAAAAGTATTCTCTTACAATAGCTTAATAGGTAATATTCCTTCTTAGATAGCCTAAAGCTCTAGAACTGTGGATTTCGTGGATAATTCTAGTTCTTAGAAGTTCATTATTAGGTACCTATTTTTAATCTCAGTATAGGAGGTTTCTAAAATCGTCTAGTTAGCATTTAGAAATAGAAGGTTTAAGATCTAAAGCTGTAGGAAATTATTATTTACTATCCCTTACAGCTTTCTAGGCTATTTAGTAAGTTTTGTCCTCTTTTTAGCTTTATCCTATAGATCTTCTAGATCTAATTGCTCCTAGGTAATTCTAGTATTGCTACTAGATAGCTGTTGCAGCTAAAGGTTCTAAGCACCTCTTCTTCTTCTAGTTCTTTGTTAGTAGCTGTAGTTGTAAGTTTAAATACTTATAGAAACTTCCTAGAAATCCTAGTATCCTAGTTGTTTGCTAGTATATCTTATTGTCTCCTAAATAAGGTATTAGCCCTAGAGTTATTAACTCCAGGCCTGTAGGATATTTCTATGTTAGGAAACTTTCCTAGAAATAAAGCTTATCTTATTTGTCTCTTACTAAGCTGTCTAGGCCTGCTAAAATATTTAAGGTTTTTATAGTCTATAATAACTATAAACTTCTTTAAAGAGTGTAGCATAGTATCCTACTTAGATAAGTAGGAGATAACTACTAGAAATTCCTTATTATGTATCTTGTAATTGCTTTACGTGCTAGTTATCCTTTTTAAATAATAAGCTACTAGGCGTAAGTTTTCTTTATTGTTATATTGTAAGAGGACTCCTGCTACTACATATCTAGAAGAGTCTGTTTCTAGGATTGTTTCTCTGTTAGGATCCTATTAAGCTAGTACTAGCTTAGTAATAAATAACTCCTTTAGCTTATTAAAAGCTTTTTGCTTAGTTTTTCTCTATTAAAAGGAGATGTTACTAGTAAGCCTTAAAAGAGGAGCTACTATCTCTAAGTAGTTCTTAATAAATTGTCAATAGAAGTTTGTAAAACTAAGAAAACTGCGTACTCCTTTAATATTTGTAGGCACCTGCTAATCTCTAATTGCTTTTACTTTCTTAGGGTCTATTTAAAGTCCTTTTCTAGCCTTAATAATAAATTGGAGGTATTTTGTACTCTGTACGTTAAATTTGCATTTCTAGATGTTTAAAAGTAATTTAGCCTTGCCTATAGCTTCTAAAACCTTATTTGTATTGTGTTAGTGTTCTTTATGCGTGCTATTAGTGTAAATTAATACGTCGTCTAGGTAGGCTGAGCAAAAATCATTAATATACTTGCGGAGGGTCTAATTAATATAGGGTTAAAAGGTACTAGGAGCGTTTGCTATACTAAATAGAGTAACTAGCTACTTATATAACCCAAATCTAGTATAAAAAGCTGTTTTCTACTTATCTCCTGTATTAATCCTAATCTTGTAGAAAGCTGTAAAAACGTTAATCTTTGTAAACTATTTAGCTTTTGCAATATTGTTAAGAGTTTCCTAGATTAAAAGTAAAGGATAACAATCTTTCTTTGTAATAGCGTTTAGGGCTCAGTAATTAATGTAGAAACGTAATTCTCCTCTAGGTTTCTTAGCAAAAAGGACAGGGGAGGAGGCAGGAGAGCTACTAGCTCTAATATATCCTTTATTAAGTAGAGAAATAAGCTCTTTTTGTAATACTAGGAGTTCTAGGCGGCTTATACTGTATAGAGGTCCCTAGGGAGCCTCTTTTTCCTTACCTTTATCGTCCTTCTCTAGTTTAATTCAGTAATCTACTTTAGATCCGCGTAAAGGAGGTAGTACAGAAGCAGTTTTTAGATTAAAAATCTAAGCTAGGTGTTAATAAGCCTTAGGGAGTAAAGGTAAGACCTCTACTTTCTTCTTAGGAGCTAGGGCTTTTTTAATATCCTTAAGAGAAGTAGCAAAAGTCTAAATAGACTTATTCTTTTCGCCTGCCTAATATAGAAGTAATAAGCTGTTACGCTTATTTGTTTTAATCTCTAGTCTCTTTTAATAAGGCAATCCTTAGTGCTAAGTAACTTAATCCTTTAGCTAGAAGAATAGATGTAAATTGTTTTTCTAGAAGGAGTAATAGTAACCTCTCTTCTATTTATCTAGGGCCGTCTAAGTATTAAATTATAACTAGGGTATGTAGGGGCTACAAAACCCTAAATAGTATCCTTATAGCCTTTGATATTAATGTCTAACCTAGCAACTTTGTTAACAGTTCTAGTTTTATCTATAACTCCTTCTAATCTCCTAAGAGAAATAGAATCGCACTATAAGTTAGCGTTCTTAATAAATTAAGGGCTAATAAGCGAATATGCAAGGTTTCCTGTATTAATTAAAGTAGAAGCAATAGTATAACAATTTACTAGCGCCTTTAAAGTAATTCTATTACTACTTATATTCTTTTTAAAGTTTGCCTACTCCTTAACTAAGTTATTCTAACTTATTAGAGGCTCCTACTAGTAACTTTAAACAGAAGCTACTCTTTTTCTAAATCTAAGTCCTTATTTAAGCTTCCCTTGCTAAGCTTATTATCTTTCTTAGAGTTAGAAGACTTAACTAAAGTCTTTTTCTTCTTTTTAGAAGATATCGTATTCTCTATATAATATACAGACAGATAGCCTTTTTATTTATAGTTAAAACAGCGTCTTTCTCTATACAACTATTCTAACTCCTAGTACTAAACTGTTAAGGCTTAGCAGTTCTTCCTATGTATTCTATCTCTTCTATCTAGTCTCCTTTTAAAGGAGAAGGAGGAGGAGAAGTTCTCCTAGATTTATGCTCTTTAGGCTTGTTGTCTCTGCCTTTAGAGTACTTCTCTATTCTATAAAGGTAATTAGCAATCTCTATTACTTTGTTTTGCAGTCTATCTAAATTCTTATAAGTAATACCTACAAGTTTATCTTAAAGTTTCTAAATAAGACTTTTTAGAAAAGCATTATTCTTGTATCTCGTCTAAACTACTATTAGATAATAGTAGTTGTTCCTAGAATTCTATAATATATTTGCGTAGGCTTTTCTTGCCTTAGCTTATAGACTAGAGCTTATTCTTAGCTCTCTCTGCACTATAGGGATCTCTAAACATTTAGTTAAAGAAGTTTAATAGCTTATTAAAGTTCTATAAATTAGAAATCTCTATTTAGTTAAGGAAAGGTAGGGTAAAAGTTGTAGCTAAGCCTTTTAATTAACTAAAGGCGTAGTTACAAGTCCTTTTATTTATGTTAAAATCTTCCTTATTGTTCTCTACTTTAGCAGTAAGCTGTTGTTAAAAGATTTAGTACATTTTTCTGTTTCTATTAAAAGTATTAGGATCTAGTTGTTTAAAACGCCTAGGCGTTTGTTAATTTCCTAGGGCAGCTAATAAGGTAGGTAACTAAGGTAGAGGTTATTCTACCTTAGGTTCCCTTTGTTGTAGCGTGCTTATAGCCTCCTAAGCTTAGAAGGCTTCCTGTATCCTTGTAGAAGCAGCTATCTTATCTAGGCTACCTGCTCTACAAAGACCTTCTAAAGTAGTTTCTACTTTAAGTCTACTAATACTATCTTAGTGTAGTTCTACTATCTTTACAGCTAAGAGAGCTGCTAAGGGTTCTGCTATTATATTTGTAGGTACTTGCTAGTACTCTATATTGTTAACAGAAATCGTTATTAGTGCTACTACGCTTAGTAAGCTTATCCTTTTTGTGTAGGGGCTACTACGCTTAGTAGGCTTAACCTTTTTGTGTAGAGGCTACTATGTTTAGTAAGCTTATTCTTTGTGTGTTTTCTAGGGCTACTACGCTTAGTAGGCTTATCTAACAAATTTAAACGCCTTAAGGACTTATACAACTAAGTATTCTTTAGCACTTTTAATTTAGTGCTTCTTCTGTTAATCCTTTAGTAGATTTAAATAGTTAACTAATTAACTAGCAGTCTAATTAATTAGATTCTCGCGCGTAGATATAGCTCTAGCAGGCTACTAAGTATAACGTAGCTACGCAAGTAGCTAAAAAAGGATCTAATTTAATTGTAAGGGTGCGTTGGATTGACTAAAGATGTAAGGTAATAGTAGAAGGTAAATAAATTAGATACAGAACTATAGAGAGACTACGTAGGTTTTTATATCTAATCCAGATAGTTAGGACTAACTAAGGTTATTAGAGGTCGCCGGGTCAGCTGACAGTTAGCGTAACTAGTGCGGCTGATAGTCAGCAGCTAGTGCTGAGGTGCTAATGCTGAGGTAAGAAAAGCCAACGAAGGCCACAGGCCGAGTACTAGAGAACATCAAGGCTTCAGCCCTTTACACACCCGTAATCCACTCAATTGAAAAACAGAACACACACTCACTCATCAATACAATATAATTATCATCAATTATATCATTATTATCCTACCATATTTAACTAGCTATTATTTCTGACGAGATCTAAAGGCGTATCTTCTTATAGTGTTGTCTAGCCTAACTCTAAGTAGAAATAGAGTAGCTTCTACCTTACTAGGCATTGCAGGGTAAGATCTAAAAGTTCCTAAGATCTTTCTACAGGCCTAGTTTTAAAGTTTTTGCCTACTGTTAAGGACGTGTTGTTAGCCTTTCTAAAATAGCTGGCATCTGTAATTAGCTACGCTAGTAATGCACGCTAGGTATAACTGCCTTATTGCCTTTAGTGAGAGACCTTTATTAATATTGGCTAGCCTGCTTAGGCGGAAAAAGGCCTAGTTTGCTTGTTGTACTCTTATATAGCAGTGGTCTCTAAACTTCAGGGTATTGTTAAAGAAGATACCTAGCTACCTAACTAGTTCTTTTAGCTAGAAGGTCTCTTAGGTAGGTAGCGTAAGAAATCTATTTGTATCTTTCTTAGATCTTGTCTAATTTGCTAATTCTGTTTTTAAGCTATTAAACTTAATAGCTAACTCTTTTACTTATATAAAGAGGTTTGCTAACTCTTTTTTAAATAGTTTAATATTTTTCCTAATAAATATTATTAATATTAAGATCTAAAGGTTGTCTATGTAGGATAAGGAGTAAATATTGCTGTTTAATGTAATTAACTAGAATAGCAGTTTCGTGTGAATTAGAAATAGGATAGGCGAGGCTAAGCTTCTTTAAGGTGTACTAGTATTAACCTTCTATAGTTCTTCTGTTTGCCTATTAAAAGATAAGCACTAAGAGTCTCTCTGTAAGGAAGGAGTTTGTCCACAATAAGAGGCAGGTAGGTAGCTATTAGTTGCTTATATTTTCTAGAAGCTTGTTCTTAGATAAATAGTTAAACGCGCCTCTAATATCTAAAAAGGCTGTTAAGGTAACTTTATTCTTCTTTCTCTGTTGTTAAATATTGTTGTAGAAGAGTAGTACAGCATTAATAGCTAATTTCTTAAGCCTGCCTCCTGTTTGTGTAGGGTGTAGCAGGCTAGTTGTTTCTGCTAAGGTACCTAATCTTTTTAAGTAGAGTCTTTCTACTGCCTTCTCTAGACAGTATAAGAGGGAGATAACTCTATATACTTTTAGAACTAAGTAGTCTAGCTTATTTAGCTTTCTAAGGATAACACCTTTTGCTTTTTACTAGTATCTTAGTTAGTATCCTAAGTTGAATAAAGCTAAATAGACTTTAAAGAAGATACTAAGTTAATATCTATATGCCTTTAAAATAACTTCTTAGCTAATTCTATCTAGTCCTAGTAAAGTAGCTTTTATTTTCTAGCAGGCTGTGTTAAGCTCCTCTCTAGATAAAATTAGCTACTCCTATTTGTAGTCTCTTTAGTAATTATTAAGTAATAGGGCAGGTGTAGAAAGAGGTAGTAAGAATAACTCCTCTCTAAAAGTATAGCACTTCTCTCTAAAAGATTCTTTCTCTCTAATAGTAAGGATTCTTGTTAAGAGGTTGTTTTTTGTATAGGCTATTGCTTTAAATATCTCTTTAGGTGATTTGTTTTAGAGGAACTGTTCCTAATAGTTAAGCTTAGCTTCCTTAATAGCTCTAAGGTATTTGTTCTTGGCAAGCAAGTAATCTCTTTTCTATAAGTATAGCGTGTTGTCTCCTCTTCTTGCTACTCGCTTGTATTCTCGAAAGGCTCTGTTTAGGGTAGCCTTAAGGAGATTTAGCTCGTTAGTCCACCAGGGTTTTAGTTTTAGTTTCTAGTTTACAAGAGGGGTAGATTTTTTAAGTGCCTGTTAGATTGCTGATGTAAAGTCCTCTGCTACTTTATCTAGGCTCTCCTCTAAGGGTTTGTTAACCATGGTAGCCTTGCGCAAACAACAGTTCGATGCTTTTCGGCGAGCACGTGATGAAGTGCATGAGGCTATACTTTCCAACTTCCTGCGCAACTGATACGACCATATGCCCCAAAATGCTCGTGGTATAGCAACCCCGCCACTGGAAACGTACTTGGTAAGTGCATCGATGAGATCATGACTGACAGTCATGCCGGCCTGGATGAACTAAATGACCCACTCATGATCCCCCAATGCGGTCTCCCATATGTCGACCATGATAACCATTCTCCGTCGGTTGATGAGGCGTTGGAGGCAATCCCCTTGGCCTATAGAGCGATATGTGATGCGCATGAAGACGGTGCACAAGAGCGGAAGCTCATCGGAATTGCTGTAAAAGCTACTGAGAGGGCGCACAAAACACACAAGTCTGCGCTGCGGCGTGTGAATGATCCATCTGACAAGCAGCGGCACGAGCGTGAAAACGTGCTTGGTGGGCAGGTGCTTGCCATGTGGAATTAGAGATATATTACCCCATTGAAGGGAATGGGATGGACGATGGTAAAAAACAGAGATTGCGACGGTGCCTGCAGCGGTCGATACGGTTCGTGTAAAGGCATCAAATGGGGTTCTATGACGGGTTTTCTTGAGATTTTGTCGATCCCGCGTGAAATGTAACAATATCCTCCAAGCGAAATACCTATATAACGCATCCCGGTGGGGATTAGACATCCGATACCGATTGTGTTAGTTCCACTCCTCTAGCTCGCGCTATGCGCTTGTTTTTTCTTTGCTGTACAGTGTTTTCCGTCCTTTTGATTGTCTCCATTGCGCAATTGCGTGTAATCCTGCGACTGTTGTTCTCGGCGCTGCAAGGCCACATTCCGGTTCCCCGTTTTGATCTGTTTCAGGCTCGAGTGATTGCAGGTTCATGTCTGCAGCGCTGGCTACTTGTCCCTCATTTGGTAAGGTCAAAGTTGCCACGACCTCCCTCTCTTTCTTACGCCATAACAGCCACGTACCCACTACCACAACTAGTGTTAGCGCGATGGTGACCAAGAAGTACAACCAGATCCACTGAGAGTACACTTGACCGTTTAGGTTAGCGTTGAAGCTAAAGAACGTGGTGCTGAAGAATGTCTGGCTTTGTCAGGCTTCCATGCGTCAGCTTCGTGTGTCATAACTGGACTTACAGCAGTAAAGGTTGCCGGGAGAAAGAAGATAGTAATCGCTGCTATGATCCTCATGACGGCGCTGTCGCGTGACGTCGATATTGCCACGCTTTGAGACGACTGTGCCAGGCTGGTACTCGTGCTCGCCAAGCGAAGACTGGTCGCTGAGTCACGCTGTGCAATGCCACTATAGGCCTTGATACAAGATGTCAATACACTGATCACAAAGCCCATGCGATACTCACAGTTTGCACTAGGGCTTGTCCTCGTTTAGACAGGTATTCTGCCCGATCCTCGAGACCTGCATTCCAGGACCGAAGTTGCGAATGAGTATCAAGGAGCAATTGCTCGATCTCAGTTGAACCGTCTTCGGGGATCTTGTTAGCATCAGCTTGCATTTTATACCTCTTTGCAACCTGATCAAGAAATTCTAGCATGCGCGTCGTGCTTTTGCAGAGCCATACTATATATGCAAGATTCGTGTTTGCGGCATTGAGGTCCTTTGAAAGCGTGCTGAAATCGATACTAGACAGTTCCGGGTTATCATGATGGTCGAAGCGGATGCCTATTCTGCGTTCATGCCAATAAATCTTATCTTGCCAGAGATTCAGTGCCTTCACTCGCTGCTCGAGGTTGAAGCGCACGATGATACTTGGCACAAGGAATGGTGACGTGCTCGAGGCGCCTCCTTGAATCGCGGAGGAGAACCGGTTGTAGTTGTTGCTTGCAAGGCCATGCATGAAGATATACATGTGTCTGATGGAAAAGTCGTATGTGAAAGAAGTGCTAACACAGACATGGGACATCGCCCCCGGTACAGACTGCAAGATGAAACCTAGAATAATAAACTTAGTAGCATATTTTGCATTATTAAACTTCTGCCGCCTACTTAGGTATCTTTTTCGCACTTCTTTTGGCGAAGTACCCCGCAGATGTAAAGGTAGTTGGGGATTAGCGAAGACGTAGGTTGCCGCTTTGTAGTCCAAAACGCGTGCGTAAACCTCCGGTACGCGCGCAAAGAGAGCGATGCGCCTAAACGTATGCGATGACAAAGGCACGGGCGTCATGTTGCCATTGTAATCTCCTATTCGTCTGGACCAGCTATGATGAAACCTATTAGCAATGCAGCCTTCGTACGATGAAATGAATATGTTCACAAGAGCTTGATGGTCTCTACGTTCGCTGGCTGCTCAATTCTGCTTCCATATGTCTTTGATCATGTTAACGTACGTCTACACTAGACATCACATGGACTTACCGAGAATTCTTTTTCAATGTATCCCTCAATTAGGTCTTCCGTTACTTCCAGTCTTCTTGCATGACCATCGCTAGTCACTTCGATCAGGGCCACGGGTGCTTCTTTGTTCTCCATGAAGGCCAGCGGTGAGTGCCCTGTAGCCATGGATTTCAGCGGTGGTGAGGCCGTCCAAGGTCGGCCTTCTATGTGTGTAGCGAAGTCGAACTAAAGCGAGGGCGGTTGCATGTAAAGCCTCGGCTTAGTGGTTGAAATAAAGAACATTGTGGTGCGTTGCGACACGTTTGAGCTGAACGACACCGGGAGCTCAGCCGCCATGAGGGGGCCAAAATGGCTGCTCAATCGCGACTAGTGGACAACAGGTGGCTGCACCATCTCTAGTTCAAAACTACAACCCTTATCGTCGTTGGATATGCGAAGTTTAAGACACGCTGTTGTGCATACGAAAGATGCAAAAGACTGAAACAGTGGGGTGTTCCTGTCCTGCCAGCAGCACTTGAGGGACAAAGCCACTTGCGCAAATCGGTGGCTAGGGCGGAAGCTTCGCTATGTCGCACACGTGATAATCTCAGGCATACACATGATATCACTTTCGATCCATTCACCTAATTCTACAGTTACATGCAGAACTCTTGCCGACATTTCGTGTTGCACGGTGGAAGAAAAACCGACAAAAGCCGAGTGGGAGGAGCCGGCCCGTACTCAGTATGATCAAGCGATCTTGCTGCGAGCCAAAGCATTTCAAGTGCAAAAAGATCTGAGCCACACCCGCAAATCCAGCGCACGACTAATCGTCTGTTGGCGAAACTCCGTTTTCAGCATCACGGAGAGCGTCAAGCGCACGGTCCAACTCCTTCTCAGCTACCATGACCGTTCCGGCACGCGCGGTACTCAGATAGCTCATCTCAACCGGATCCTCCAGCTGTCCTGTCGTCTCGCCGACTAATCTGCCAGCCACACCACACACTATACCCGTGCTTTCCATTGGCAAGTCCCGCAGGTTCAATGTGATGGGCGTCAAAAACTCATCTCTTGAACCGAGGAGAGTATCTTGCGCGAAATGCGGCAGCAAAGTATGGTCAAATAGCAAAGCTGCGGATTCGGTGTCAGTTAGCGTGAGGGATAAGAATTTCGGGTATGGTTGGGTGATGAGGCATTTGACGAGACCAAGATGGAGTGCGTCGTCGGCGGCTGTCGTCATGCTGTTGCGGTTCCGAGCTTCGTTGATGCCATTTGCGCTATCCCGGCGACCGGCACACTGGATGAGCCGAATACTGAAGTCTACCGTAGGGACGATACTGCGGCACTTGAGTGTTGCGAAGGTCCTGGTTTGAAGCTCTGAAATGGTGGTTGGCGGAGGGGTTCTGGGCGGCTGAACTTCCAGTGACGCGGCTGAGTGTTTGCGGCCTTGTTGGAAGAAGTTCACATATGAGGAAGTGTCTTTTTCGAACTGGAAACCACGTTCCTCCAATGCATGCACGACTTGTGAACGGTGTCGCAGTGGAACCAGAATGTAGTCGGAGAAGTAAGTAGTGATGAAGAAGATGGGACTGGAATCAAGTCAGCCTCGTGCGTAAACCCCGCGTCGAATTTTACTCACATTCCAGCCAGAGCAAGAGGGCTAGTAAGCTCCAGGACGCGTTGACCTGCATCAAGTCCTTCGCCATCGACTTGCATTACGACGAAGTCATCTGTGGTGATACTAACAGACTCTTTTGACTCGGGATCCAAGAAATTGAGAACAGGCACGAACAGTTCACTCGCAAGTGTTCTTGAGCATACTATGGAGCACTCCACTGGCGTGATAGAGATGTTCACAAAGGGATGTTCGCAAGGCCAGCTTTTAGGCGGTTGAACGGCACCAGAACCGTTCCCGAAGGCCTTGCGCGTCGCATTGGGCAGTACTAGTTGAAGAATTGACTGGAGGAAGTTGCGATATAGGTGTAGTGGGATGTGTATCAGAGCGAGCTGGGTATCCTTAAAGGTGATCATGTTAGCTGATGTCCATGGAAGAAAAAATTTGCGTGGGAGGCAAACTATAAGAGTTGCCCTCTCGTATGTCGTGCATGGAGGACCTGCCACCAAGGCTTCCTCCGGCGTAAGACACGGGCATTTTTGCTACCATGTAAGGCAGCAAGGCGCATGACGAAGAGAAGACCTACGTACCAGAATTCGGATATTCGCACTGAGAAGTGTCAAAGATGAGTCCATTGCGTGCTACAGAATTGAGATAACAATAGGCGTTCTAGATGACGATCGCTCCCGTGTTCGTGGGTAGCTGGCTGCGGGACTATGTTCCGAATCGGCAAGTCAAGTTTGGTAAGGCTTGCTAAGAAAGGTCTGTGGAGCCTCCCAGAACAGTCAGAAAAGCAAGCCTTTCGTTGTTCCGAGACTCTTGGGAAAGCAATGATGGTATCCAGCCACAAATGGAAATGCGGGGGATCCGACCAGGCTATCGGTTGATGTGTTCTTGTCCAACAGGCCAGTGCGAAGTATTGTTTTTGAAGCCGAAATTCATCCCACAAGCAGGGTACGTATGACTTGAGGAATAGGATGTGTAGCGCCTGGATACCGGAAGAGTATATGGTACAAAGGTGCTGTGAGCAATCGTACCGATTCAGTCACGGACCGATAGCATGCGTGAAAGTAACACAATCGCAGAGCAGGGTCTGAGCGCCGCTGTAGGTGACTTTGAGGCGTGGATCAAGACCAGATGCCGTGAGTATGGGGTAAAAGATGCAGCGTGGGGATCGATACAGTTAACCCTGAGGTCTAATTGGCTTGAAGGCTCACGGATGGTACAGATGGATGAGCCCAAAGTTGGTTATCAGGGCAGCGTGCGCAATGCGCGGGGCGAACTGGGCGCGTGGGGTGGCACACTGGACGAGAATGTACGCCTAGAAGACGGTTGGACGCAAGAATCGGTCCTGCGCGTCGAGCGGATGCTGTTGCTGACGTCGACTTTGAGGGCGTGGGACAGAACCTGGTCGAAAGGTAGTGTACTGAATGACAGCTGTCGATGCTGGTGAAGTGGATCAGTGAGTGCTAGGAAGTATCAACGCTTTATGTGAGTCGAGATGCAAGAGTGGAGATGTCCGGGTGTGACTCGATGAGGCACCCCGAGAATTTTCCACAACGGACCGCCCATGATGCTGGGAAATTGGCTCTGTGGCCGGCTGCAGAACAATGGTCAGCGAGTAGGGCAGGTCAGCTTCAGCATAGCGGATGGGCCGTCAGAGGCAGCCACAACAGTGCATCCCTTTGTTGGTGGTGTTGTGCAGCACTGCACTGCAGGCCAACCTTGGGGTCGTCCGTGCTCTATGCGAACAACAAGCAGTTATGCTGCGACTGCTATCGAGCCTGCACCCCATGTGTCTTGTGCTTGGGGGTACTTGATCGATGCCAGCAACTATGATAGAGTTGCACAGCATTGAAGACGGACGACATCTTCACGACGCCGGCGGGCAGACTTTCGGAGAGGCGTTGACAATCGTGACAACCGTGACAAGCTGTTTGCATCAAGATACACGAGATGACGAACGCCATGCCTCTCGTCACGAGCTACGCATGTGCAGTCTCCAACCCCGGCAACAAACACGGGACAGAACCTCGACAAAGTCCATGGGTGTTGCAGGACATGATTGCGTGCATGCAGCGTTGCCCTCTGTCCCTGAGCGGGAAGCCGAGCTTAGCCAGACCCTGATTGACCATCAGGACCCCTTCGCAATGACGTGCACTTGGGTCTAGAGGACAAAAGGCTACCCGCAGCTCGGGAGAGCAGCGTCAACCAGGTGGGTCGTAGCATCGTTCAGCTCGGAACTGGCCGACATCACCACCACCATGCGATGTTGTCGTCTACAGGACCCCTCTCGGTCCATCATCCCGGACCCACAAGCACACGCCACATACGCAGCACGCACAATCAACAAGCTCGCGCGAGAGACGCTTCGAGTAGCATGCGTGGGGGGGAAGGGGGGCAGCTCACCATCTTACTGCGCCTTGTCCACTTATCCTTCGCCAACTCATCCCTCTTCTCCGCACTTTATAATGCTCGCTGTTATTCTTCCTACGCTGCACGGAAGCCGGGAGACTTCCCGCTATGCATGACATGGATTTTATCGGTAGGTCATCGAGTACGACGTGGACAGCCTCTAAGACATCAGGGCCGCCTATCAAGGCTTGGCTCTGATAGGGGGCTCGCACAAGGCATCGCACGATATGACTATCGAGTGCCGTTTGACAGCAACATGGTCGCACTGCGTCTGGAGATAATGTGCTCTCTGTGCCATGTTTGCTTTCCAACGCGGTTGCTCAGAGCTCGAGCTCGACTCTATTGGCCATGACTGGAAGTGCGGCGCCCATGGCTGGCTCGCTTCATATACGAGCCGTCACCGATCATGGACTGCTACTCCAGCAGATGACCACTGAACGAAGCGCGACTGATGAGCTACCCGATAAGAGCCAGAATCATCCAACAAGAGAACGGGAAGGAAGCCTCTGCCGATTGACGGGCAGTGAAGGTCCGTCTAATGAGAATTGTATACCGATAGCACAATATCGTGTAAACAAAAGACGCAAGATCACAACATCAAAGACGCATAGTTAGGATCGTATACAGCCGGGATTGTCGCACGATCAGCTAAGGTTATCCATCGGGGCTCTTCTAATGCTGAACATACAACGTGCGAAACTCATACACGATCTCGACCACGTTGTTTCAATTTTCCAGCGCGCCATCTGTTTTTTTTGCATGGCTCTTGAACCTCCGGTATTCCAGCGTGACCATCAGAACCCCATATCTTGCCTACGCGACCTTTGGCTCCAAGGGCTGATCTCGCCTTGGAGCCTCGTAGTAACCAAGTAAAACAGCGTTACGCTAACTTAGCCATTGAGAGAGTACCTAGACTGGAGGTATATGACGATGTGGATCTATAAGCAGAAGATATGTACAGATGACAATAATTCGGTCATGTAATCTAATCCAGCTTACGACTCACTCGTGTACTCAATCTGATGCCATGACAATCATCATTCAACCGTTACTCTGCGGCTCGCATTGAGACTTTAACTGGACCCTGATCATGAGTCGGTATGATGGTTCGTGCGCGACCACTTGACTCGCGAGACACGCTGTAATCGCGTTACCACAACAAACAGACACCGGAAGCACAATTCTTATCATATCCCAGCATCACGCCACCGCGACGCTCATAGCTCCTAATCGCGTGTAAGAAACATGGTCCGAACACATTCATCGTATACGGCCAGCCCTACGCGCTTCCAATCGCCCCAACGCAGCCCAGCGCGTCGACCATCTCAAGATGGGTCACAGTATGAGATGGACCTGGATGCTCTGGGCCTCAACTCGACATTTGAGTCTACAGAACTAGAAAACATTCACCAACCTCCCATCGACCGCGTAGACACTAGCGAGATCGAAGGGCCGGAAGACTTCACCATGAACATGACCTACTGGATGACAGCAGATCTACCGCTGGCGCAGATTAAATCGCGAAAGGAGGCTAACACGAAGCGACCGGTGATACGAATGGACGCCATACAAGATGGGAGCGATAGTAGACAAGCAACAGAAGCGGGTGATCCCGCCGTCGTGGTGGAGGACACAGAGCAGCGGAGAAAGAGTCGATCTCGCACGGCCTCTCCTACAAGGCGCGCAAACGGCACCAAGAACGAGCGCCAGCACAGTAGACCAGTATCCGAGCGGTCCATGGAGAACGAAGAGAAAGTTCGGAGCTTTCTCAGCAATCTACCAGACACGGAGATGGAGGGCGCAATTGCCGGAACACCGCTACATGCACCGAGACACAGCTATCTGCAAGTTCCGCGATCCTCACCCCCAAAAGCGCGATCGTTACAACCTACAGTGGAGGACTATGATACACCGCGGAAACCCACCCAAGAGACTGTAATACGGCACACTTCGGGCATTATTGATACAATCGAGCAGGACGTGGCACGGAATAAGATCGCAGAGCTGCAGCATCGTCTTGAACAACAAGAAGCTACATCAAGATCGCGCATCACCGAACTTGAGACAATCCTTTCGTATACCCGCTCAGAGCTCGAAAGCACACGAAACGAAAATTACAAGCACAAGGAGAAGGTGTCAAGTCTAGAGAAGAGCATGGAACAACAGCGTGCAAATCATGAAACAGCTCGCGCAGCCGCGAATGCCGAAGTAAAAGCGCGAGAAGATGCATTGGAGACAAGGATGCATGAATTTGGAGAGGAAATGCGCATAAGGAACCTGACGAAGTTGGAGACTATGCTTGAGGAGTTTGAACAGCAGCGAAGATCTCTCGAAGAATCGAAACGCAAACTCGCCGAAGAGGTTGAAGACAAAGACCAGAGGCTAGAAGAAGTCCAAGCAGAGCTGGCGCAAGTGCGCCAAATACACGAACGTGAACTCCATGACCTGAAGGAGACGCAACTACATGAACCTGGACACGGAAGTGAGGATGCTGAGAAGAAGTGTTTGGTGTTGACCGACCAACTCTCCTCACTCCAAGCGCGAGCGGATGCTTTGCAGTCAAGCCTCGAAACGGCTACGACTGACGCGAAGGTAGCTCGTGAGGAGGCTCAAAGAAGAGACGAGATGCGTTCCGCTGTTGAAACCAAAGCTCAAAACCACACAGCCCGGATTGCCGAACTGGAAGGTCAACTCCAGGCTGCCAAATTCGAAGTGGAATGCTCGCAGGCTGATGTAGCGGCTAAACAACAGCTTTTCCATACGAATCTCGACCTTAACTCTCGGCTTCGCACTCTACGGTCAGAGCTAGAGACAGCACGAAGGGACCAGGAAACTCATCGCTCCAGTGATCTAGAGACTCGCGCCAGAGATCTCCAATCGCAACTCGAATCTGCGCTTGAAAACCTAGCTGTTAAAGACCAGCAACTTCAGCGCACAGTCGCTCTAGAAGTCGAGGTCAAGTCTCTTCAATCGCGAATTCAATATCCTGGTACCGACAAGACCGCGAAAGACGGGCAATCCCTGCAGGCAGCTGAGCTCGAAACACGTATAAGGTCCTTGCAGTTCCAACTGCAATCTATTCAATCTGATTTAAGCGCGAAAGAACAAGAGATCTCCTCTTACGTTGAGTCGCAAGAGCAGGCTGAGCAGCGCATCAACACAGCCCAGGGTCGACTACAAAGTCTCGAGGCGGGTATTGCGAATCTTCGCCAGCAACTTGCAGAAGCTCACCGCGATGGTGCCAAGGCTAGAGCCGATGCAGAACGATTTGAACAAGACCTTGAAGATGCCAACGATCGTTTGCAGATTGCTCGCGCCGAGGCAGATCGCCGGGTAAATGACCTTGAGAAAAAGCTCAACAAGATGAAGGAGCTGAAGCTTGAAGCCGAAAACAAGCACAAAGAACTACACGAACAACACGAAGACTTGATAGAAGGACACAGGGCCATGATGGAGGATGTCCGCAATAAGGCAGAGGATGCTGTACGCAAAGCCGGTGCACTACTCGAGCAAGAGCGTAGCGAGAAGAGGAGTCTTGCAAAAGAATTGAAGCGGGCCAAAGAAGATGCAGAGAATCTCCGCGCCGCCGCGGCTACAAAGCTTGTGGGAGAAGAAGACACAGATGATGATACTACCAGCTCATCATCTGCAACCAAGACAAATGCAAAAGATACCGAAATCGCCAACCTTGGAGACATGATTCGCAAACAAGTGTCGGAAACCAAGAAGCTCAAATTCGAACTCTCCGCACTGCGCAAAGAAAACAAGTCCCTCAGAGCAACATCCACGTCTGTATCCCAAGACACGATAACCACCTTGGAAACCCAAGTCTCCGCCCTCCGCTCAGAAAACGAAGCCCTCGAAAGCCGTCTGGCAAATCAGGCCGCCGAAAACGATGTTATTAATCGGCAGATGGACGAGAAGCTGGCTACGCTACTTAGTAAACTTATGAAAGAGAAGGCTAAGACGGTAGTAGGCAAGCGTGACGGGCAGTGGACGGAGAGTGTGAAGGAATTGGAGGATGAGAAGAAGTTGCTCGGGAAGGTGCTGATGAGGCAGTGGGGAAGGGAGGAGGTTGGTGTTGATGAGGAGAGAGAAGCGAAGGATGGGAAACAGGGGTATCGGTACAAGTATGTTAAGAGGTGAGGGGTGTGGGGAACAGGACCGTCCAGCTCTCGTTGCATGGCATGGCGTTATTGGTATATTTGTGATTTGACGAATTCACGACTTGAGCTACATGGTCCCATTCCCCACGCTTCTTCATAGACCCTCCGACTTGTCGTGTGATAATCGTGCAAGCTACGTTTCACATCCTCCGTGTCCTCTCAACATAAGCTCTCCGTAAGCCTGCCACATCATTGCTAACCCCGGTTGCGCGCCCCCCCTCTTAATCCAACGCCAACTTGACACCTGACTAGAGCAAGCCCTTCCTAGCCAAATCAACCTTCTTCCCAAATTCTCCATTGCTCCATCCTCCCTTGCTCCCGCAGATGGCGATTCCATCGCCGAGTTCGACTTTATCTTCTACGCCCTCCCAGGCGCAAGGGCAGTGGTGCGGGAAATGGACGCAGGAAAGGGTGCCGGGGCAGAGGTAGTGAGAGCATTGTGCTAAGACATCGTGTTAGCGTTGAACGTAGGTGTATTGCCGTTAGATGTAAATGTAGAAGGTGTATGTGTGGTGGAAGTAGTGTGGATAGGTAGAGAACTTGGAGTGAGGATGCAACATAAAGAAGAAGAAGGAGAATCACATACCAGCCTCATACTGTGCCTGATACCAACTACTATCGCTCCCAACATTCTGCGGCTCTTGACGTTGCTGTCCTCCACCACTACCACCACCACCACCGAACATCTGATCGAAGAAGCCGAATTGTGCGCTTGAGCACCATACAAACGATGCGAGGACCGTGAGGATAATTTGGAATCGCGCCATGGTCGCTGTGGCAGATTGATGCGTATGCGACGATTTGAAGGCAACTTGTGAGGTTTAGTAGGCAGTAAGCGGTATGCGGAAAGTGGATGATGTGGAGGTTTGGTCCCCAGCCAATGCAAACAAGACAAACAGGGTCAAGCTGGGTTGCAGGGATGCGGGCTTGGCAAGAAACCTCTCTCTCGGTGGTCCGCAGAAAACTCGGCTGGAATATTCAAGCTTGGATCATCGCGAACTTGTTCCTACGCGACAACCCACACCTCTCCACCGCATCACATTCGCTCCGCACGTATTGTACAGCTCTCACGAAATCCAATTCCGAAACGTCAGTCCATCTTACCCATTCGGCGCTGGGACTGCGCACGCCGCGCGATCCTGGTAGCTGAGTTATCAGACTGCGAGGGGCGCAAAACTAACTTCTTCCACAGCATGCATCTCATGTACATCCCCGACCCGGCGAACCCGGCCAAGCGCATCTACACGCTGAAGAAGGTCGTCGATGGCGAAGTCAGCAAGAGCGCGCATCCCGCTCGTTTCTCGCCAGACGACAAGTACTCGAGGCACAGGGTCACGATCAAGAAGCGCTACGGACTGCTTCTGACGCAGCAGAGTATGTTGCGACAGTTTTAAACCTTGATACAGGGTGTCGGAGCTAACTGTGGGTTATAGAGAACAAGGTCGCTGAGAAGATGTAAGCGCACAAGGATTGTACGATTAAGGTTATCACATGAGCGAAAGATGGCGATGGGGACTGCGGATAGGGCATGCGACATAGCTGGGGACGCGGGAGTTTTCAGTGGTGGAAGATGGGTAAGAGGTGGAGGCATGACAAGGGCGTTCAACGGCGTATTGGCGAAAGAAAGGTCTTTCAGACATGCGCCGATTTACTTCATGGCGGTACGGAGCGCCTAGATTTTCTCCTTCCATGGGCAAAACGGCAGATTTTTGAATGCGACGATTGTTATTGTTGGAACTATAACCTTGCGCGTGTGCTGCTACAGAGAGGTCTGTCTAATAGACTGCTGCGTCGCGACGTCGTCTGCTCACTTGTAGAAATGATTCTCAAGAAGTGATTTACATTCCGTGATTGAAAGGTATAAGAGATAATTTGCATTACAGCTAAAGTATATGCGCATCGCGAGATGACGGAATTGCCGGGGAAAAAAAAGTGGCCGATAGGTATAAAGTGAGAAGGATAAAAGAAAGGGGATAACAAGAAGAACATCATAAACTATCCCCAAACACCAAGCCTTTAATCTGCACCCCCCCCCCCCCGTCTTCCCCACCTACAACGTACACCTCCACGTCTTCGTCTCATTCGTCATCCTCGTAATCACCTCCTCCACACGCGCAAACTGCTCGTAGAACTTCAAACTCTCTGGATTCGCCAGCGTCCCACTCGGCTTGATCTTCTTTCCAGACACAATCTGCTTGATCGGTAACTCGACCTTTTTCAGATTCACTGTCGTCTGCCGAAAGAACCATGCGTTAGTATTTTTGTTTATACCAAAAAAAAGTAGAATCCAGCACACGGCGTTTAAACAAAAAGGGGTTTAAAGAAGAAAAAAAGAAAAGAAAAAGAAGAAACCTTACCGGAAATATCCCAAGTCTGAAACACACATGTCGGAACATGCCGACGACTCCTCTCCTCGGCAATCTTACTCTTGATCTTCTCCACCAGCGACTCGGTATACGCATGCCCCTTGTTCATCTTCAGAAAGAGCATAACACTCTCATCTACATCGGCCGGCCGGCGTTGCCCCACACAGATGCTATCCGCCACCTGGGGGAAATGCGTCTCAACCACGCTGTAGATATCCGCGGATCCAAAGCGCACCCCGCTGGGACTCAGCACGCCGTCAGCGCGGCCCAGAAACAAGACCTGGCCGGTAATAGGATGGATTTGGATGAAGTCGCCGTGTGTCCACACACCGGGGAAACGGGTAAAGTAGGCAGACTGGTAGCGCGAGTGTTGTGCGTCGTCGCCCCAGAAGTAGACGGGTTGGTTGGGGAAAGAAGCAGTGGCGACGAGTTCGCCTGGCTCGCCGTCGGGGACAGCGCCGCCGGGACCGGACTCGATGAGGGAGTCGTAGACACTGATTTTGGTGCCGAGAGCGGGGCCCTGGCAGCCGCCTGCGTAGACGGGCTCGAGGGGGTTTTCAAGCCCAAAGCGTCCGGCTATGTCGGTGCCGCCGGAGTGGTTGCGCAGGTGGACGGAGGGGGGGAAGCCCGTGTCGTAGAACCATTCGAATTGCGCTTCTGGGAGGACCATGCCGGTTGTTCCTACGCTTTTTAGGTGCGGTAAGGGGAAGAGGTTGCGGGGGGCGATGGTGCGCTTTTGGAGCTCGTGCAGGAAGCGCGGGGAGGTGCCCAGGTCGGTTACGTGCTGGTCTTGGAGGATGGAGAGGAAGGTTTCTGGTGTGGGTTGGAGGGGGGAGCCGTCGTAGAGGATGGAGCGCGTGCCGAAGAGACAGACTTGTATGGAGACGAGGTACATTATCCATCCAGTCTGGTTGTTTTTTGTCAGTCAATCAGTTAGTGGAAAATTATGGGATGGGTAAGAACTTACGGTTGTGTACTGCAGAACCACACTCTCGGGCGTCATCTCCTTGTGCAGTATACTCTCCTTGCAAACATTGATGAGCACCCCACCAGTCGAATGAACAATACACTTTGGCACGCCCGTGGTCCCACTCGAATAAACAATCAGAAACGGGTCCCTGAAAGCCACCCACTCAAACACCAACGTCTCGTCCCCTCGCGCCACCCCCAGAAACTCATCCAACTGCACCGTCCTCGCCATCCCCCCCAATATCCGCCGGCCTCCCAGGAAACCTAGGCTGCACGACCACGCCCTCAAACTCGTCCACACCACGACTTTGCATCCCCTCGACCATCTGCCGAATCTTGAGCCTCAAATCAAAAGTCTTGCCATTATTATACACGGCCCAATCATCTACAAACACGTACTTGGGCCGGATCTGCAGCAACCGTTCGAGAATGCCTTTGGTACCCATATCAGTACTACTAGAACTGAAGAGCGCGCCCACGGCCACCGTCGCCATAAACGCAACAAAAGTATCGAAACTCGACGACGCAATAACAGCAACGCGATCCCCCTTGCCCACCCCTCTAGCACGCAGAGCATTCGCGAGGACACCCACGCGCCGGCGCAGGTCACCCCACGTCAGGTGCCGGATCTCGGTGTTGCCTTCGCGGATTTCCGTCAGCGCGATTTTCGATTCTTCTTTGTGGACGGTGGTGCGGAGGGAGGGTCGGTCGGGCAGGCAGTGAAGAGGATGTTTTCGGCAAAGTTGAGGTGCGTGCCGTGGAACCAGTGCGGGTTTGTTTCTATGGGTTGCGAGGTGTCGACGACGGTTGTGTAGCTGCCCGAGTAGATGAGGTTGCTGGCTTTCCACATGTCGGTCCAGAAGCCGGTGCGGGAGGGGTCGACGCTCCAGTTGTATAGGTCGCGGAAGGTCTGTGGGGACAAGATTGTTAGTCTTGATGGACGTTTGTATGCTTGGTAGTGGATTTTGTTGTCGAGGAGGGTTGGGCTTGATGGCACGCGGCAGCCTTCCTTGTCACTGGATTTGTACGCTTCGTACAAGAAGCATGTATTCTGCCTTCTCGTCCCATCGTCCGTGACTTGACGACTGAGTGGAAGGTCGTGATCAACAACCTCAATGCTTCACCCAGTTCTTGTTCCTCTTCCCATCTAGTCGAGTACGAGGAGAAAGACATACCTGCATCTGCAATCCCCGTTTCGCATTTGCATCCTGCATAAATCTCCACATAGCCGTAGACTTTGGGTCCGGATGTTCCCACAGTTTCCGCGACGTAGACACGGTTGTTGCCATCATCGTAATCGGTGCTTGGTACTCGACCTCAGTCTCCACGAGCATAGTCGCCATGCTGTAGTGGTTCAATTGCAAACGAGTGTTAGGAAAAACATGTGAAGAAGGAACGGAATTGATTAAAGCCAGTGTATGTTGAATCGAAGCGTGGACTTGGCTATCCAAATGGCACAGTTATCATGATATGAACATTTCCTCCCAATGACAGAAATTTGCATGCAATGCACTTGTTGTTGTTGTTGTTGCATGTTTCCTTGTTCCGCCCCAACAATCGGCAATGGCCATGCGGGGATGCGAGAGCTTTGGGTCAACAACAAAGTACGAAAGTCTCGAACAAGACATGCCAAGCGGTTGACAAGAAAACTTAAATCCGTTGATTTTCGCGTTTTGATCTATGGGATCGGCGAAAACTCACCTTGGCCTTTAGGTACAAAGGGGGACGTTGTATACGTTTATGTTTTTCGACGTACAGAAACGTCGTCGCACAATTGACCTGTAGCCGCGCCATGGCTTGTCGCTTTCCACTGCTGCAGTCTCGGTGATGTTGCCGATGGGTTGAGAGCATGCGGGAAAGCTTGGGTACGGAAGGCGTGTACCCGAAGCGAACGTTTTTCGTTATACAGTGTTGCTTTGTCGCTTGTCGTGTCGTATCTCGGTGTTTATTGGGATGTTTGCTTGCATCTCGATCCATACGGCTACTTCTTTGCTGTTTCTAGAGTTGTTACTGTGATGTTATGATAAGTTTCCTCTCCATTGAGACCGATCAAGCAGACTTTCGGTGTTGCCGAAATCTGCATGCTATCTGTTTCTGCTAATGCGCAGTTCGAAGAGCTGGAGCGAACCACGCATCATAAAGGCGAGCACCTTGCATTCGTGGTCATGATCGGTTGAAGATGCAATCTGGACCTAGGGGGGTTGTGCGATAGCACGTGGCAGTTGCCAGTGCGCGCGTGCGCATCATGAGTCCTAGAGATGGGCTATCCATTTGGGTGACGACGCAATATGAAGGCGAACATTTCACTATGTCCAGAAGTGTGGTCGTATTATTGGCTGATAAAAGTTGAAGAGTACCGAAATTAGGCCGTTGGAGTTTCTCTTCTCCATCTGTCCTCGGGTCAGTGTTCTACAACCTCTGCCCCACGCGGCATATGGACCGGCTAATTATCCACTCTATCGATAGCTGTAATCTGGACATTGCTATGGGTTAGGGATCGCTTCTTACGCCATATATCAGGCTGATTCTCATTTGGTGCGACTTACCCCACGGTTGTGGTCAGGACACAGTTATCGGTACATGTACGCCGCGATAGTGGTCGAGGATCATCTACGTGAAACTCGCTTCGAGGGAAAAAAGCTGGAGATGGTGTGCCAACAATATCATCACTGATGATCAAATGTTCGAGAAGTTTCTGCTCAACCGTGGGTATTGTTGGCCAAGATAGATTCGAAGTAAGTCAGTGCAGACGACGGTTCTGCTGTCAGCACAACATGTAGATATTTGTGCCACAAAAAGCCCTGGATTGTCAGCACCGTTGGTGGTACAGTTGAAACACGAACCAGTGGCTCCATTGCATATCATGGCGGCAAAGTGAGACCATGCCGCAGACAAGGCAACAAGTCGGGTGAAAAGAGCATCTCTGGTCTTTGTGTGATTCTCGCAAGCAGCCGGCATCGTTAGCACGTTGAGACGATGGTCACGAAGACACTGCATGTGAGACGTGCAGGACTCGATGCAGGGCGCAGACGGCCTGTTTGAACGTGAACCGGACGATTGTCCAGAATGATGCGAACATGATGAAAAGCAAAGCAGACGATGAAACGGCCGTTGGTGTTGGAGTACCAGACCCTTTGAGTGTGCGTTGCCAGCCCAGTGACGTAAGATGATAGGGCCAGACTACCGAGGTGCAACAAAGCTACCACAAGGCTACCACAGAAAATGCTGAAGTCAGCGGTAGTGACTAACAGTGGGCTTGTTTGTCGTCTGGATGATGATGGTGATGCTGCAGCGTGAGGCCGGAGCCGAGTTTCCGATGGCGCCGACTATGCTCAGTATGCTGACGCGGTTGTGCGAGGTTCTCTTCTTCATGACTGGCATAGACGGCAACCCTCACAGCCCAGCGACCGCTCATCTGCAAAGCACTCCGGTATGTGAGCTGCTAGCACGGTCCTAAACTCGGACGATAAGCTGCTAGAGGCGTGGTGTAATATACGCAGATTGCCGAGTCGGTGCTAGTGGTTTCGGTCGGCGACGTGGCTGACTCTTGGGGTTAATGACAAGACCGTCGGAGAGGGATGGCGGGACACGTCTTGAGTCGATGCCATCTTCTGCCGCCGTTTGCGATGGACAATTGAGCGCGGCACACGATGAACAGTAGGTGTAGGCTGCGAGGGGGCCAGGGTAGGCCTGGACACGGGCTTGGCGGTGTTGGCGGTGTGGACAGTAGCAACGAATGGCAAGGCCGTGACGGTGACCGTGCACACGGTCTACATACTACATAGTAGTAGTATAGTGCACGGAAAATGGAGCCCAGGGGTGTGTTGGACCGAGACTAGAGCCAGGCGATCAGCGCGTTCCTGAGCTGCCAAAGTGGACGTCGCTTCCGGATGCGAGCAACGGCTAGAGCGGGCAAAGAAAAAGAAAAGACGAAAGAAAAGAAGACATGGGGACAGTTATCGCTCGTGTTTTCGGCTGAGCCAAGCCCACACGGTGGGCGCCCCTGAAGCGGCACAGGAACACACCTGTCAGGTCACCGTCAAGACGGGAAATGGCAAGTGAGGCCCTGTTCGCGCTGATGAGAGGATGGCGACATGGCCATGGCAGCGCCTCTCACGGTCCTTTTGCAACGGCACGGCATCGGTCTGGTGTGCACGCCATGAGTTCGTCAGTAGACGCTCGCGGGCGACGACGTGAAACTCTTCGCTGACTCTCTGGTTCCCTCCAGGGCTTCCTGCTTCCTGCTTCCTGCACCCTCGCCCCGTCTGCACCGTGCTCGGTTGCATTTGAAACCTCGACGGCTGCCAGGGGTGCGCAGCCTGCAAAGTGCTACTGCTGCAATATATACCGTCGCCGCCAATTTGGCCCTGTCATATACTTTCGGCCTTGCTTCACCCCTCCCGCTGCTCGACGCTACCCTGCACCCACAGTGGTGCCCCTCCACGACACCTCACACTCGAGCTGCTGCTGCTGCTGCTGCTGACCAGCAAGCCAGACCCGTGCGACACGACCAGTCTCATAAGCCGCCCACCTTTCTCCGACCATTGGCGCGTAGGACTGGTAGGACTGGTAGGACTGCACGCCCTTGGTTTCAACCCTCACCGGCTGCCGCTCCGTCGGATATATCACTGATCACTGCCACCGGACAAGCCCATTGCAATTGCAATTGCAACTTCAACTTGCACTCCTCGCTAGCAAACATGGCCGACGTAACCGCCACTTCGCAATTGGAGCAGTGGACATTCGACAAGCCCCCAGCCGTCGCACGCCCGCAACGAGCCAGCACTGACAGCGTCGCCTCGAGCCCGAACCTGTGCGACGATGCCCCCGACACCCTACGCATACACTCGGCTGCCACGACGCAAGAACCGCGTCCCTCGACCAACCAGGAAAGCACCGTCTTCCAAGAGCGCTACCTGTCGAGCGAAGAAGACTTGACGGCCGACGACGCCTCTGCCTCTGCCTCTGAATCAGAATACGACTACGACGACGTGCTTGTCCACGACCTCTCGCAAGAGTGCAAGGCGAGGACCATGTCGCTGTCGAGATGGGACAAGGGAAGGAGTTGCGACATGGCCGTGCTTGTTTCATACGCACATGCAGGTCGTCCCAGAGTCGTTGAGAACCAGCGCTCACCTCTCCATCGCCCAGCCGTGCAGCAACGCTCGGCTTCTGTCGCGAACCTGCTCCCAATCACATCAGCCAGTAAACTGCCAAAGGCAGACGAGGCACAGCGACTGTCCATGAGGGTACTGCCTACAAGTCGTCTGGCCTCACCTCCCCTCTCTCGCTCGACATCGCCTGTCGCGGACCCGGAGCCTCGACGACCCTCTACCAGCCACAGCCCCGTCACCCACAAGACGACCACATACCCAGACGCTGCTTCCTTCACATGCTCGTTCCAGACTGCATCCATTCGCAGTTACTCGCCCGCACCAAGCGACGCACCTCGTCGACCCTCCACCTCCACCACAGCAGACGCACCTTCTACTCGTTCCTCCGTATACGTGCCCGCAAAATCCCGTCTTGACCTGACACGGATACAAACATCGCATTCTTCGTACCAGTCATCGTCACACAGGCAATCGCATCTATCGCCACTGACTCCTCAGTCGCCCGCTCTCTCCTTCCTCAGTTCTGATCCGTTCGAGAACTCTAACAAAAGCGCCGCATCGCCCATCATCAAGAAGCCTGGTGGTACGCACCGTCGGTTACGATCGATATCTATGAAGCTTTCTCTAGCAAAGATCGCCATCTCACCTGCGAAAAAGCCATACGACTCTCGCATCAACGGCAAGGCTCCCCCTACACCAATAACACCAGGCCCCATGACGCCGCACACTGCACCCATAGAAGGTGCAGCCAACTTCTCCAGCCCAAACAGGCTCCGTCGCGCGTCAACCATCCTCAGGCCAAAATCCCGGGGAAGCGAGTCCAAGAGGGCGCCAACACCTGACATGGCTCCTCCGGTCCCGCAGCTCAACATCAGCACCATGCAGCAAAAGCGCTCCACCACCATGGGCAGGATGGTAGCCCGTGGCGCCAACGAACGTGAGCCTACTCTCGTCATACCACAGTGCCCAGGAAACGGAAACGACAACGACGACCCCATGTCTAGCATTAAGAGCCGCGCAATCCGACGACGAAAGTCACTAATGGATTTCATGGATTCGCTATAAAACGCATAAAGAGCTCACTATGTTTCGAAACACGTCACCGCCGAACGCATCAACGCATAGACGACACTCCATCGCACGCAACTACCTTGTACAACTACTCTACCTCACACTACCCTATTCCCTGTTCGTCATCTTGGCACTTTATATCTTGCAGCGCATAATACCTGGTGTACCCTTGACACTCGACATGGCATTCTCCTTGTCATCACTTCTTCCGTTCTTATTTTTGTGTTTTGAGGTTACGATACCCTCCCAAGCTACTTTGTCGTTGGCAAATTGCGAAGTGTTCGCCGCCATATACACACCATCGCATCCAGCATGCACATATTTTCCTGGGTAGCTCTACAATTTCATTCACGCATTCGCCGCTTCTGACTTTTTTTTTTGGAAACGATCGATCATGATATCCCAATTAGCATTACCTATAGTCTAGTAGTCGTCGTAGTCGCCTAGCGACAACATGAGAGAGAATCAGAATCTACTTGTTCCGCTTTCATTTAATAGAACCTTGGCCTATCACAAAGCTCCACATCGCAGTCATGATTGTCGCTAACACAGTTGTTTTGTGACGTCGTACGAGTCGAGTCGAGCCCAAAGCGTCGTTTGCCCATTAAACTTGCGACAAACGATGAATCCATCGCCCAGACCCTTCTCTCCTCTCTCTACAGTGGGCCTCGGGCCTTCAAGATTCCAGTTTCCGTTTTCGCACACTTTGCATCTCCCTCCCCCGAAAAAAGGTAGTGGGACCGATTAGGATTTCGGGCACCAACCCCCCCCCCACTTCTTTACCCTTGCAGCGGACCGAACAAGTCATGATCCCCAGTTTAACTGCTGCGCTTGGGCTACGTTAGGAGTAGTCCATGTGCGGAACGGGAACCCTTGTTTTTTGGCAATGTTTGGGAAGGGGGACAAAAGGCTCGCGAGGGAGAAAAGAAAACAGAAGGATAAGACCACGCACGGGAAGAAGAAATATACGAGCTTTGTCGGCTAACACCGATGATTTTGGAATACGCGGGAGTACGGTCGTGTTGGTGTTGGTGATGGTTCGCTTGGGGGGGAGGAACGTGGCATCTGTGGCACCTGTGGCACTCTGTATGCCTTTTTTTCTATCATTTCAAAGTTGGGTCATGCAAACAACGGTAAAGACAGAAAGATGTGATACTTGGAAGAAGCGCCTCTTCCGGCTATACCTGCTGTGCTTTCGATATCAAAGAGCTTACCTTTTTTTATTTTATTTTTTATTTTTCCCCTACCAATCTCTCGTTCACTCTTCGCTCGTCTCACCACATCACTATAGATATTACCCCCGACTCCTCGACCCTCAGCACCCATGCTCGGCTATCCTGGGCCAATTGTTTGAACTCGACCTTTAGCTGCCCCCCCCCCCATCACACCACCATCATGACCCACCATCACACCCACGCACACATCCTCCCACCCGCACTGCCAGAAAGAGAAAGAAAGAAACCAGCCTCACTCAGACAATCATAATATTCGGCCTTCCCAAATCCCTGTCCCTAGCAACACCGAAATTGACACAAGTGAAATATTAAAAAAAAAAAAAGTAAACTCCCATCTACTCGGAAAGCCCGCTACTCCCACGATATCTCACCGTCAAATCCCCGATCTGATCAGCGATACCCGTCCATCAGCATCTTAAGCTTACCCAAAATAATCTTCTTCAACAACAACAACCCCCAACCCCCACATCCTTTTAAGATTTCTCCGTGTGGCCCAAGCTCCAAAAAAAATGGCCGATTCAAGTAAGCCAAGCAATCAATATCGCAATTTTGCTGATTTGTGTAATTTGCGGTCTCTCGTCAAGGTGAAACGCGTTAGTTGCGGGAGACATGGTCTTGGGGGGGGATATATATAAAAAAGGAAGGGAATAGATTGGGGGGGGGGGCTTGGCGGATTAAAACCGCGGAACAAATACACATGGATTGTGATTTGTGGGTGTTTCCCGGAGGATAATAGCAAGGGGGGAAGCGAAGGAACGGGAGGGTGAGGTTGCGTGCTGGGGGGGATTGCAGATGAAGGATGAAGGCTGTTTGATCGACGGCGAGGGATGGATGCTAGGGTGGAGATGGTGGTGGTGGTGGTGGTGCGTGTGGCGGGCATGGGGCTTGTAGTTTTCGGGAGGTAAAGGTGACGAGGGGATGGTGGAAGGGGCGGTTGGCGTGGTGAAGGGGGTCATGTGATTCTGTGGCTTTGCTTCAGAGGACGCGTTTCGGGTGTTGTTGTTGTTGTTGTCGTGAGGCTGCAATGTCCAGTGCAGTCGTGCGAGGAAGGCGTAGATTCGCGTTCGTGTCATGTTTTCGGGTTTTCTTTGCCTCGTATTTGGTTAGTTGCTCGTAGCACTTGGATGAACAATGTCGTCGTGCTGGTCGATTGTTGGCGTACAAGTAGGCTTTGTATGAGTAGATTCATGTCACTCTTCTTGCTCAGGAGGGTAGGGCTGATAGACTGACTGACTTATAAGAAGAAAAGACAAGCACTTTAAGCTCATCAATCCTACCGTTTCCATTTGCCTGGCTGCCCGTGGAACGCAAGCTCTGTCCTCAACATCTTACAGCTGATGCGTGCCCCTCTTGACGCGTATCTAGGTTCCAAACTGACAAGAGCGCTGTGTTCGGACCCGGTAACGGGGAAAACTCCACTTAACACTCTTGAGATGTTCCAATAAGATAGTTTCTTAAGTAGTTGCGTCTGGGTGGTTTCTCCTTGTGTCAAGCAGTGTTCCACGTCCGTAATCTCTTTTTGCTATCTTTCAGGGTCTAGCCCAGTATATTGGGTCGTGTTGATGTCTGTAGACCACCCCAAGGCAAATACCATGCACTCGACTGTTAGTTCAGGGCGTACTGGAATTCATAGGGTAGACACAGGAACAACCTCAGTCCAGCGCAATCAGTTTGGTCACCTTCGGGGGCAAAATACACCCGATCCTCGAGATCGAAGCAACCCCAGTAATTATGGATCCACGTACCATGCGGAACCTCAAATCGCGTCCCCTGCTAGCGATTGGAGAAGTTGGCAAATTTTTACCGGCATGTCTGGACGCCGGTGGTGGGTTCTTGGCGCGGGCGGGTGTACTTTTCCCAGATCTAACTGTCGCGCCTCAACTCATAGATGAGCTCTTATTGCGAAACTTTGTGGTTTATTTTGAGTGCGGAATTTCTTTTGCTAATCACTTTGGTTTTGCTTTGACTCGACGACTTGTAATAACCAACCAGAGAAATGGATCTCAACCATGGAAATGGACCTCAATTATGGAAACCTATGGAGAGGTTCAACCAATATGGTTTTTGACTCACACTCCAGCACTAGATCGAGAATATAAGCTACTGCGCACAATATATCTCATACAACTCCTTCGCAGCCAGCGCGACCTCATACACCATATACACCTCTCTCGTCAACACCCCAGCTCAGATAGCGTCTCTCAGCAGCCCGTGTTACGCTTCCCTCCCCACCGACGAGATAGCTACAGAAACGGTTACTTTTCCCAGAATACTTTCCTTTCCTACTGCCACATTTACTGCTAAAGAAGCTTCTATCTCAAAAATGACTAAGAGACACGATCACATCGCCTTTCCCTGGCTCTTGTTGCCTGCAGATATCCGCCTTTTGATCCTCGATGAGATCTCGGGCCAGAAACATCATGGCTGGGCTCAGTGCGCAGCCGTCTGCAAAGAATGGCAGGCCATTCTTGAACCCAAGAATTTCTCCCAACTAGCATTGCAGCCATCCTGTCTAGACGAACTGGAAACCATCGTTATCCGACAAAGGCCTCTTGTCCAGCACATCTGTCTCAATATCGACCTTCCTCGATACGCCTGTCGCACTTGTACACAAAACGCCACCATGTCCAATCGTAGGTCTACCATTTTTAGGAGGGCTATCCTAAGGCTCTTTTCTATCCTGAGTACCTGGCAGCCTATAGGTCGGCTGACACTCGAGCTGAGCGCATCTTCGCCGAGTGACTCACAACATTGGTTCAAGAACTACTGTTTTGGACCCGGACATGAAGACACAAGAGACTGGACCCAGCAGGAGAAAGCTATCAGATGGCACGACCCAAAGCACGGCTGGGTTGATGGCCAGCAGGTTAAAACTCCCGATCCGTCCGCTATTTTGCGCCTCTTCTCTCCGCTCTGCTTGAACGTGCCCCAAGCTATCCCTGTCGTTCATGCCGTTACAAGCTTCTGCATACGTCGACAACTTCGACATGAAATTTTTCCCGAAGTACTAAAGGCCTTGTGGGAGAAACTCCCTCGGCTAGAAAGTATAGTCTACGAGCTGTGGCGTGCCCGGCGACACCACTGCCAGATTGCATGTGCATATGGTACGTTTAGCCCTATAGCATATTCTCTTATACGCTTTTGTGTTTATACAAGTAGAGGGGATTTACCTGTTCTGTTGAGATTATTTTGTATTGGATATTTGGTGTAAATCAACGAAACTTCCCCCCCCCCATATCAAACACGTATTTAATTTCCTGATGACATCTTGATAGAACTAGCCTCTTTAGTCCAGCACAGTGTTCCAAAACACGTCAAAAGAGTATCTATATTCAAGGACTTCAACAACCAACTTGCACTGGCACTAAATAACGCTACGCCACATTTAGGCCGGGATATCGAAACTACCTCAGCTGTAGATCTCGGGCTAGCCAAAGCGTTTGCCGCCAAAAGTCAACATCTGGAGCACCTTTCTATTTCGTACATGATCGACGCCCAGCAGTTTTTCACGTCATGCCAGCAGCTGCCATGTACCTGGAATCTCCTGCAGTCGCTGACACTCACATCATCCACACTGGCCCGGACAGCTCCTCATCAAAATATTTATACACTGTTGCGAAACGCCAGTTCGATTGCGCTGCAGATGCCGCAGCTCAAAACCATGGTGCTCTGGAACAGTGAACCGGGACAAGCCTGCGCGGTAATTTATCAGCGACATATTGCAAGTGCAATGGCTATACTTACATGGCGTGGTACATGGGATCTTGAGCTCAGTGATAATGTTGTTGAGTCCTGGAAGAAGGTTGCCCCTAGTCCCTGCTACCTACGGTTGGAGAAGGAAGCATTACGCGACGTGGATATCAGGTCCCATGGCGATACAATTCATCATCTGCGCTTGCCGGATGGAGTTGTTGATTCAGCATCACTATGTCAAATACGTCACGAAGGAAGGATGCAAAGAATGGCCTGATCAGTGCATTTGCGCAGATTTCCTATCTACTTGCTGGCTGGTCTTGGCTTCGCTGACCAGCCCGCAAACAGGCTGCGCTACTGACTTAAGACACCACGTGAAGGTGCCAGCCAATCGTCCTGGTAAAGAAGAGAAGAAGAAAGGCAGTGGAGCAAAGACTAGAAGTAGAAGTCGAGCCGAATGATCAAACACAAGAAATGAAATCATTACTTACAGTTATGGTCGGCGAGCGGCCTCGTCCACGACTCTGTGAGCCCGTTCCGCCCGATTTTCAGGGTCAGATCTGTAGCAGCAAGATCATAGACAGTACGGGGGCCTACGGACCGGCAGCAGCTCCATCCGTCTTACTTAGCTAGTATAGAAATATTAATACGTTTGTATTAAGAAGCTATATATATTCTGCCGTCATTTTCGGCGGCATATGTCACCCTTTTCGTAGTGCATTGTCGTCGGTGGTGAGTCTGTATAGTGCAACACGTATCTACCCATGCATAAGACAGATCGCTCTGCTTGGCTATCTCAAGCGCTTTCCTGATCTTCTCATATCCTTTCTTGTGAGAATAAGCGCCGCTGAGGTAGTCCTGGTAAGTTACTTCCTCCTCCTCCCAAGTATGGGATGGTATGGCATATTGCAGGATGATTCGACCGATGAACTCTCCAAAGGCTCCTGTACTACTGGTATTGATAAGCCGAATTACTCAAAGCAGAGAGAACGATGTGAGGACTAAAGGACGTGGTTTGAGCGATGAGAGTTGGGGATCAGGCTGAACGATGTGAGGGGCTCAGCCTGATCGCTCACGGTGATGGATGGAACGACGCCACCACCATCTCTTGGAGAGCTGACAAGACATGATCAAATGACTGCGACATTGCTCTGAGTAAGATGGAGTCTTGTAGCCTCAGCCGATAATGATAGTGGGCAGCTCGACTACTAGGCAAATGTACTGTGTCACTTCCAGTGTTATTTTCCCAAATGAAGGAGATTTTTTTGGATATGCCCAGGCAATGCGCAACAGGTGTTTGTTTTGTGGTGATGCGTTCCATATTGGGCGTTGCTCGTCGCGTCGCGAATGCGCTAGTTCAGTAGCGCATCGCGACGTCATGGTGATTCACGTGCTTTGGCGTGAGGGCTCCACTTTCACAAGCTTCGCGGACGCGCCTCTCTCTCCGTCAAACCTCTGGTACGTTCACTGCCGAGTGAGGCTTGTCACTGAGCAAACATGGCATCTGCGAGCGACCTTCTCACGCTCGTCAGCTCTTTGGCCCTTCGTCTTAGCATATGGATCTTTCTGCGATGGGTACGCATGTCGAGAGTAATCGGCAGCTTGATGCATATAGCTGACCACTGTGCAGATACCCACAACCATTGTTCCTGCACTTGCGACTGCCCTCACGCTCGTCTACATTCCCTCCTTCTTTACTAGTTTCCAGGACACGGCGCAATACAAGATCTTGTCCGATGAACTTGACATCATCGTGAAGGAGACTGTTGGAGGACGAGGCGACGACTCCAGCGACGAAGTACAGCTCATAGACGGCGCTGATGGGGGATCGCTACAGGAGCTCGACGTCCAAGAGACTCTCCAGTACGAGGAAAGGGAGCCCAAGGTGCTACGTACACTGCTCACTGGGCTTCCGAGTCCTTCATCGGCACTATGGAGCTGGATCACCTTTGGCATCAACATGGCCCTTATCGCCATGGTCTTGGATGTCGTATATCGCGCTCCACTGCTCCACCAATGCCACGACGCGAGTTTTGCGCGTGTCGGGTATGTGTCAGAGAACAGCGCAAAGATCCTGGTGCGAGAGCCGTATGCCTTCGACGTGAAAGTCCTCTATCGCTCGATCGATGGCACCAAACGATCGTGGATGCACAAGACACATCGCGCCAGTCAACCCGAATACTGGCTTACGAACGAGACCGATTTCACAACTGTCATGAATATCGAGCACCTTCGACCCGACTTGCCTTATGAGTACATCGTTGAGACTTCGCGCGGGAACATCTCGGGTACCTTCACAACCGCTCCGCGACCTGGCCGCATATCGATGCTGAAGGATAATAAATACACGTTCGTTCACTCGAGCTGTATAAAGCCTCGCGTGCCGTACACACCGTTCCAACACCCCCTCGAGTTTCCCGGTATGAAACATCTTGCGCGTTGGCTACCAGAACTCAAGCCTTACTTCATGCTCTTCCTCGGAGATTTCATCTATGTGGACGTACCACACCGTCAAGGCAGCGATGTTGAAACATACAGACGCGAGTACCGTCAGGTCTACTCATCACCATCATGGCCAGCAGTGAGCGAAAACCTGCCTTGGATCCATGTCATAGACGACCACGAGATTCACAACGACTGGAACAGCAACATGACGGGCGTAGCAGTCCCAGCATACGACGCCTTTACGCATTACAACGCCGCTCCCAACCCACCTCCTCACCGCGAAGGCGTCACATACTTCTCCTTCACCCAAGGTCCCGCAGAATTCTTCCTCCTCGATACACGCCGATATCGTACCCCCGCAAGCAAAGACGCTTCTGATCCCGCGAAAACCATGCTCGGCGCCCAGCAACTTTCTGACTTGCTCGACTGGATCCACAAAGTACCACCTCCGGGTGTTCACTGGAAGTTTATCGTGACTGGCACACCCTTTACAAAGAACTGGCAGTTTGGGTCGGAAGACACGTGGGGAGGGCATCTGTATGAACGTAGACGCATTCTGGAGGCTGCATGGGACCTCTCTTCTACGCACGACATTGGTGTTGTAGTTCTCAGTGGTGATCGCCACGAGTTCGCTGCTACATCTTTCCCACCACCCAAGGATGGCAAGTGGCCCACGAGCGCTACGGTGCATGAGTTCAGTACGAGCCCACTGTCCATGTTCTACCTGCCTTTCCGAACATACAAGGAGACTGACGACGAGGATGTATGCATCAAGTACCTTCCGGACGGTAACAGTAAATTTGGTGCTGTGGAGATTACGACACCTGAACATGGAGAGCAGAGCTTTGTCAACTACCGGCTCTTCATCGATGGGAACGAGGCTTGGACACATAGTATTAGTACACCGCCTGGCAGAAGTGGAAGTCATAGGGCGAAGGACGCGGTTTGGGGATAACAGATGATATGGTATGTAGAATAAGAAGTTTAGTAGTTTTATTGATTTATTCTTTGTTTCCGGGGGGAGGAAGTGCGAATTTTTCTCTTTTTTTTCCTTCCGAGAATAGTAATTCTGAATCTGGGGTATCTTCCATAGCTATAGTACGCTTTAGTCGGTAATATATTTCAACCCCACTTCCTCTTTGCCTTTTCTTCATCTTCCTTGGACCATTCTCGCGGCAACACCGCAAAGACCAGGTACGAAGTATGCGTCTTGAGTTCCGGCTCCGTCCTATGCACCAGCCTACCCTCCTTGAACAAGGTCCGGCTCTCCAACTCCTTCTTCGTCTGCGCAAGCCTATCATGCTTACTCGGCGGTGCGCCCTCCATCTTCTTCTTCTTACCCTTGCCCACCTCACCGCCCTCGCCCACACCATCTGCATCCACGTTCTCCCCTCGTTTCCGCGCCTCAGCCTTCCTCATAACCTCCTCTTGCTTCTCGCGCTGCATGCTGTGAAACACTGCTGCGCGACCTTCTACGTCCCTCAGTCTCTGTACTGCTTCCTGGACGTTGGCGGGATGTGCGTTGCCGCCGCGGACCCCTTCTTCTTGGAGACCTACGCGTTCCCGACGTACGTCGAGGCGTTTGGCGGCAATCTCTACCATGTCGATTTCTACCCAGCCGAGGGGGCGGAGGGCGGAGACGGTCTTAGTAACTTGCTCTATGCAGGGAGAGAAGGTACAGATGCGGACGGCGTTGCGCGGGTTGAGGGGGCTGCGGAAGGGTTTGGAGGAGGATGCGGTTGGTGGTAGTGCTTCGTTCGTGGGGTCGTCTGAGGGAGCCGGAGTTGAGGGGTTTGAAGCGACGGATTTCAGTGCTGCTGGTGAAGGAGGCGAGCGCGTGAGATGTTTGAGGGCGTGCCATGGCGCTGGCAAATCGAAGAATATGCAATCGGCGTCTGGGCCTATGGCGTCGTCTAGTCCAAACCCGTCGTTGTATACGTCGCGGTGTGTTACTGTGACTAGCGGGTCCAGGCCGTGATCCTTGATCTCGATCTGCAGTTGCTCTGCGCGCGGTTCATGGTACTCGAAGCTGTATACGCTGCCGATCCTCGTCTTGCGCTTTTTCTTGTTGGACATGCCTACAGCGTTCTCCTCGTCGTCATTTGTCTCAGTCTCATTCGAAATGTTTTGTGTCCCGGGGTAGCCATTGTAGACTGCTCGTATCGCTGCATGCGTAAAGCTTCCACTTCCTGCGCCAGCCTCGATGATATGGTCGCCTGGCCTTGCACGCAGTCTCTGCAGAATGTAACTGTAGTCGGGCGTGTATACGACCTGAGTGCGGTGCGGCAGTGAAAGTGTCCACGTCTCTGGCGTAGGTGGTAGAAGATGCGCAAACCCGCTACTCGCCGCAGCCGCCTTCACAATGTCTCTCTTCACCACATCCGGCTCAGCGACCGGCGTGCCCTCTCCTTCGTCCCTGGTGTCTCTCTTGCGCTTCTTGTTTTTTCCGCGCGATCCAGTATCAACCCGTGACGCCAGAATTTGCGTGCCCCATGGCTGGCCGACAAGTGTGCTGTGGGGGAAAGAGCCAAATCGCGTGTTCTCGACCTTGCCTTCGGGGTAGTCTGAAGCGGCTTCGGGTGTCAAGACGGCTGGAATAAGGTGGTCGCGACGCAATTGCAAGATACCGAGGTTGTTTGCTGTCGCACAAGTTCCCGGGTCGAGGAACGGTGAGGGTGTAGTCGCCATGGGCGCAGTTGGAGACGTCGCGACAGACCTGAGATGTGGAGATGATGCGACTGCGACTCAGAGCTCTAACGATCAAAAAGATATTCAGCGGGGAGCTTTCGAAACTGCTATTGGAGGGGAACGCCAAGACCAGACTGACAGGGGTTCGTCTTGCTCACCCAGACACCACCAACAGAACGTGACCAGAACTTCACCTACTGACTCACCGTAAGCCGCATCCGAACAACACCTGGCCTTACTACTAGCACTACTTTCTGTCACTCTTTTCAGCCCCGTTTCCCGCCACATTGATGGTACTTGCTTTCCGGTCTTTGTCCCGCACCATCAAATCCCCTTCCCCACTTTCGAAACCCAACTGCAGTCGAATACATCGCAGTCAGACATCGCCAAGGCTAACGGCCAGCATGGCTACACCAGCGCGCACCCAGCCTCCATGGAAGGAACCCAAAAGTTCAAGCCCAGCGAAATTGAAGGTCTGGAACTCTTTGACTAGATCGAAGAATGACTTCATACCTATCGATCCCGAAGGCAAAGAAGTGAAGTGGTATAGCTGCGGCCCTACAGTTTACGACGATGCACACTTGGGCCATGCTCGAAACTACGTCACAAACGACATCCTGCGGAGAATCTTGGCTCACTACTACGGCTATAAGCTGAAGTTCGTCCAGAACATCACAGATGTCGACGACAAGATCATTCTACGCGGGCGCCAGCAACATCTACTTGCCAAGTTCAAGGCCGATAACCCAACAATAACGGAAGAAGTTATCAACACCACCATCAAAGCCTTCGACGCATACGTCAAGAAGAACCTCCCCTTACTCAGTGAGCATGTCACCATTGGTAGCTTCAACACTGAGTCGGCGGAGAAATACGCCAATGTTATCCAAGGCAAGTCCATTGACGGTGTTGGTCCACCAAGTGACAAGGAAGCGAAGACCAAGATGCATCTCCGGACAGCCAGCACAGCGGTAACATCGTTGCTAGCTCCATCGAAATCAACACCCGAAGACGTAGAGATTTTCTATGCTGGCGCTGAGGACGTCCTATTACCATACCTTGACTCACTGTATGGCTCAACTATTGATGCCAGCGACCACTCGGTATTTACAACACTCACCAAGAAGTACGAGGCGCGCTTCAATGAGGATATGCGAGCCCTCAACGTCTTGGATCCAGATGTTGTTACTCGCGTGACTGAGTACGGCGACGACATTGTCGCTTTTGTAGATAAGATCATCAAGAATGGCATGGCCTACAGTACGTCGGACGGATCTGTCTACTTTGATATTGAGAGCTTCGAGAAGAGAAAGGGCAATCACTATGCACGCCTTGAGCCATGGAACAGGGGTGACACAAACCTGCAAGCAGATGGCGAAGGTGCCTTGTCAACGGTTAAGACTTCTGAAAAGCGCAATGACTCCGACTTTGCTCTCTGGAAATCTTCCAAACCGGGAGAACCGGCATGGAAGAGCCCGTGGGGCCCTGGCCGACCGGGTTGGCACATTGAGTGCTCCGTCATGGCTTCGGCTGTTTTGGGTGAGCAGATGGACATACATAGTGGAGGTATTGACCTCTGCTTTCCCCATCACGACAACGAGCTAGCGCAGTCAGAAGCCTATTGGCAAAAGGAAGGCGGTGCGCAGTGGGTGAACTACTTCCTCCACATGGGACATTTGTCTATATCAGGATCCAAAATGTCCAAAAGCTTGAAGAATTTTACAACTATTCGAGAGGCTTTGAGCCGCGGTGATTGGAATGCCCGGAGTCTGCGTATCATCTTCCTTCTCGGAGGTTGGCATGACGGTATCGAAATTACCCCAGATATGCGAAAATCGGGTTCATCATGGGAGAGCTATGTGACTAACTTCTTCTACAAGATTCGGGATCTTGAGGTGCATCCAAATATCAGCTCAACAGGTGCAGAAGACAAAAAAGTGAAGAAGTCGTTCGAATCTACAAAGGAGAAGGTTCACAGGTTAGATTCCATCCCGATTGGTCTCCATGGCCCATACTGACACTCGATTTAGTGCACTAGCCGACTCGTTCGACACGCCCACAGCTATGCGTGCCATATCTAGCCTGATCACGGACTACAACTCAGCCGATAAGGCCGGACTGTCCGATGACGTCTCATTCGATATCGCTCGCTACATCACTCGCATGGTCCGTATATTCGGCCTGGACGGTTCAGCAGATCCATGGGATGGGGGCATCGGTTGGGCTGGTATTGACATTCCTTCTGCCGCCAAGGAGCATGTATACGCTGTCTCTCGAGAGCGCGATCAAGTACGGCAGCATGCCATCGCCGGCGATCTCAACGAGAACCTAGATTCCATTATCGCGCAGCACACCCCCGCGAAGCAACAAGACATAGAAGCACTCCCATATGCAGAAGTACTTTCCACGTTCCAAGAATCCTTACAGAACCTCGCAAAGAAGCAAGCTCCAGCAAAGGATTACCTCGACTTGTGTGACCAACTCCGCGACACGCACCTCTGGGATCTTGGCATCTACCTTGAAGACCGCGAGAATGCTTCCGCCATGGTCCGTCCCGTCGATGCCGAACTGCAAGCTGCTCGCTCCCAAAAAGAGGAAATCGCTCGTCAGAAAGCCGAAGCTAAGCTCAAGCGCGAACGTGAGGAGGCGGAGAGGAAGGCCAAGCTTGCGGAACAAGCCAAGATCAACCCGAAGGACATGTTTAGAACTGAAGAGTACAGTGCGTGGGATGAGGATGGCTTGCCGATCAAGGACAAGGATGGCGCTGATGTGGCCAAGGGCAAGGCAAAGAAGCTCAAGAAAGAGTGGGAGAAGCAGAAGAAGTTATTCGAAGAGCACATGAAGGCTTGAGCTGGTAAAAGTCAGCTGTTGAGCCCTGAGCGGTGTTCAAAGAAATTTATATCGTTGTATTCTAGAGCCGCCATCGATTAGGGTCTAGCGCTTCGGCGTGTTGAGTGTAGTCGGGATGCCAGACAGCGAGCCACTCTCCGCCTCGATTTCGACACACACTTGCTTTCCCCACTTCGAAGTTTGAAAACCTAAATACGTGTTATGACAGATGAAGTTGCTCGTTTAGTGTCGACGTTGTGAAGGAGATGATCAAGCGGTTAGACTGGTGGCGAAAGCAGGTTCCATTGAGATGACAAATGTGACAGTTGCTTGAGTAAATGCTGTTATTGATTTGGAGAAAAAGATTTTACGAATTGATTATGCAACACGAGGCTTTTCTGTATCATGTATGACAGCTGATTGTGGTGTCGTACGAGCAACATTAGGTGAGACCCGACAGGCGCAGCTTCAGGGGTCGACGGCACGACGACAAACGCGGCCTAGCGTCAAGATTACAAATTCGGTGAGAACGCCGCACTTTAGGGAAGCGACTGCAAGCTTTCCGTACTATGGTACCGAGGTGGACGGGCCAACGCGCAGGACGGGCCAACGCGCGGTTTTTGCCATAGTAATCTAAGCAAATCTCTAATATTCAAATAGCTGTAACTTCATTAAATATTAACCTTTTTTTAAGATTTTTGAAGTTTTAGAGTCTAGAAGCCTAGATCTATAAGTCTAGGATTTTATTTTAGCTTAACATAGCTTACTCTTAGAAATATTTACTTTAAATACTTTGTATACAAATATAAACTTTTCAACTAAGCTATAATAACCTAAAGTAAAATTCTAAGTCCATAGACCTAGACTTTTAGATACTAAAACTTCAAGAATACTTTAAAAAAGTTAATATATAAAAAAGTTAATATATAAAAAAGTTAATATATAAAAAAGTTATATAAGAAATGTTGGAGTATTGACATGCGGATCACCCTAGTGATCAGGTGATCCTGGTAAGCTGTACACGTGACGGCCCCGCTAGCGTCTATATAAACAGGCTAGATTATCTTAAGTCTCTTTAGTAGTTATTGTACACTTTGTTGTAGCACTTAGTGATTAGTACACTTATTTTACTCTACCTAATTAAGCAATTGCTCTTTCTTAGCTCCTACAGTTACAAGCCTAGCTGCTTAATTATAGTTTTAATTCCTACTGCGCAATTAGCAAGCTCAAAAGTTGACTATTTAATTATTAACTTACTCTTTTTTATTTTCTTCTACAGTACAGCTAGCAGATTGCTACAGCTGCTGTACTTTTTTTTATTAATTATGTAATTAACCTCCTACTAATTTATCCTGCAACCTACAGGCTACTGTTATTGTTAACACAGCTACTTACTAACTAATTCATTAATTTATTATTACTTTAATAATAACTTACTTATAATCTACACAAAGTATTTTACAAAGATAGACTTTACTAATATACTGCTTATTACCGTAGAAGTAATTTTTAAGGCCTAATTAAACTAGTTAACTTAGTTTACTCTATTAAGACTACACTGCTTAGAAAAGTGTATATAAGATTAAGTTAACCCTAATCTCTTAAACGTGCGCTTAATAGACTACTAGGAACCTTAGTATTTAAAACTGCTTAAGAATATTAAAGAGCCTATTGCTCTACTACCTAGCCCAAGCACCTAAGAATAAAAGAATTATAAAATTACTTAATACAAATACAAGGCTTAAGTTCTTAATACTAAGTATAAAAATAATAATTACAATAAGCTAGTCAACAAGTACAAAGTACAGACTACTTAGTGAATAAAAAATGTTACTAAGATTACTAGTGTTAAAAACTCGATGAGCAAGACTGTTTATTTAGACCAGCTGTTAAACGCCTTAATAAGTATAATTACTTAAAACCTTACTAGCCTTTAAGCTTTAATAAAAATTCTAAAGAAAAATCTTGCACCTACAAATTAGAATACTTAGTATTTAATTAGGGCGCAATACAAATCTTACCTAGACAAGGCTTGCTAGAGACAAATAGGCCTTAAACAATAGTTTACTAAGTAGCAGCTCCTGTATTAATAAGCAACAATCTGTTTACTTTTTAAAGTTGTTAGACGGTTAGCAGTTACTAACTTCTTAAACGCCTTAAGCACTAAAATTACACTAAACTAGTTACGCAAGATACGCAATAAGCTAGCACTAGCAATAGTAATTAGTAAAGCTTAACTAACTTTTAATAATTTAAAAAAGATCTTTAGTGTTTTGTTGCAGGATTAGTAAATGACTTCTTTAAAAAGAAAAGGACACGCAGTGTTTTAAACTAAATTTAAATTAGAGACAGCTTAACAATCTATAAACGCTAATAACTTAAAGTTAAATAAAAGCAGTAAGCAATTACATCTTTGCCCCTATGAGCTAAGTAAAAGATTAGAAAACAAGCACTTTTAGACACTACGCAACTACTTCTAACTCTAAACTGCAGTTACTAAAATAATCTTTACTAAAAAGATACTAATTAAGATGTTAAACAATAAAAAAAATACTTAGTCAATAAAACAGCAATAGGTAGGCAACACTACGCACTTAAATTAAAAAGGAAGATTAAAAGGCTAGCACTAGCAGATTAGCTACTAATAAGCTAAGTAAATTCTACTCTAGCTTAATAGTTTTAGCACTAATTAACCTAAGAAACTTTATTAAAAAAGTTAAACTAAACGTGTTTAGCGCAGCCTTTACTTTACATGCCTTGTCCTTTTGTACAATTATAGATAGTAAAGCAGCAGTCTACTTAGTTAATACTATAGATTACCTAGTACTAGGCACCTTTCGCGAATATATTAAGGACAAGACAGTTAAGGCAGGCACTTAATTTATTCTAGTTTCTAGAACAGGAAACAGGCTGCTTAAGAACATTCTACATAGCAAGGCTAGCTTTAAAATAGCTAATCTCCTACTTACTAATGTTAAGTTTGTACTAGTATTCTATATAAATATTGTCTTAGAGGCACGGCCTTAAGCAATTCAGCATGTAGTACTTAGAATATGATTACACTATACGTTTTAAAACAATTAAGAAGAACATTGTTTTAATTGACTTTAAGTGTTACTTTGATTTCTTATTTATTAAATACAAGTAAGCCTCTTATTACACTGCTTAACTACTACTTGTAAATGCTGTAGCATAATTAAGGAAACTACAGATATGCACTATTAATAAAGACTAATAGCATTAATAGATAGGACACTTAGGACAACATGCTATTAAAGCTATAGTTTGCTTAGCGCAGAACATTAAAAGTACTTGCAAAAAGCTTTTAAAATATAATTATTGTGTAACAGCTTATTCCTTGTAAGTAATCTTATAAAAACTAAAAGAAAAATTACTTTAACTTTTCTACAAAACTCTATAGGATCTGTTTAAATTCCTAACTAGTTAGCTTTTTAAAAAGTAAGCACTGATTATTAAAAGAACTAATTAGGTAAGCTATAAAATTAAAATATCTACTTAAAGACATTAAACAATATTATGCTAGTAATTAAAGGCTTTGCTACAAGGATTAAGAAAAAATATTAGCAGAAGATTCTAAAATTCTATTAAAATAACAAAACTGCTATGCTGCCCTAGAGAAAACAATTCAAATAAAAAGAATAAGTAATAAAAAAAGAGATTGTAATTAAAGCGCTACTGCTATATACTTACAAGCCTAACAGCTTAGCAGAGAGGGCTAGCTAAGAGCTAATTACAAAGGCTATTAAAATACACATAAGCGCTAATCTACTAGCTAAGCTTTAGCTAGTAATTTTAGATGCAGCAGCTCACCTGCATAGTATAAGCCTAACTAAAATCTATAGCTACTAATCCTTTAACTTAGTGCTTAAAGAATAGTTTAGAAAATATTTTAAATACTATTAACTACCTGTAATTAGACACTAGGCTGCTAATCTACGCCTAGACTAGAGTAGAATTTACCTTTACAGCTGCCAAGCCTATTTATTAAACAAGGAGAAGGCAGCGAAGTGTCATTATTAAGAATTTATAGTTTATTCTTGCAGCTATATTAGTTGTTCAGTTAGTTATCAAGCCTCTAACATATACTACATATAAGTACTAGCACTTAATTAAGTAATTACTACCTGTAACATAACCTTTAACAAATAGTTATTTTATAAAAGTAATTGCAAGAAAAAGCTGCTGAAAAAATAAGTAATTAAAATTATGAAAATTCTTTATAAACGCGAGCTAGTTAATTTTAAAGACAACTTAAAAGTTCTCTTACTGATTTAAAAAAGAGCAGATTAAGATACACAGCTAACTACTGGAAACTTTGAAAGTAATCTATTTACTATCTTAAGCAGTAAGGAAGGCCTGCCTACTAAAAATAAAAGTACATTAAAAGAAGCTAAGTGAATAAAGTATAAAGCTAGTACACTATTAAAAGTTTGCTTAAATTAGCAGCAAAATACTAGTCTTACTACCTTAAAACTTACTCTAAAACTAAAAACTTTAAGAAGCAACAACGTAATTAATTACAGGGCATTTAACAGTTAATTAGTAGTAAGCTTACTAAGAGAAGATAACCTGTTATTGCTTAGAAGGAGAGAGCCTTTTTTAAATAAGCCTAATAACCTATTACTAGTCTAACAGTCTGTGCCTAAAGACTCTAACGCGCTAGCTAATTAAAATAGAACATTTGCTTTTAAAAAACAAGTTACAGAGCGTAGATTATCTTACAAGTTAAGATCTTAAGCCTTAAACAGCAGACAAAGTTAATAATTATAAGCTAAACTTTTGCTTACAAGATATAGTGCTATAATTACTAGCAAAAGCTTAAATTAGCTTATAAATTATTATTTTCTACTGCGCAAGCTAAGTAGCTGGCGTAAGCATAAAAATAAAACCTAAAATCTTAACAATTAACTAAAATGTAGTAGCATAAGTAGTGTTAACGCATTATCTGCAGATTATAAAAATCTATTATAGAGCAACTTTTTTAATACCTACCTACTAAGTATGCAAGTAACTTAAGAAGACTAAGCAAGCTACAAAACTCTTAATTACGTAGTTATAGTAGCTACGCTTACTAAGTATAAGCTAAGTGTAAAAAATATTTAACTGCATTACAACAATCTACCTAACTGCTGAAATTATAAAAGTAATTACTCTAGCATTCTATAAGGGCCTTGTTTAAGAATGCCTGCAGAAAAAAGATTAATTAGTTAAGTAAGAATAAGACTTAAACTAGAATATTTAAAAAAAGTAAACAATTACCTAATACTTATAAAGTAGGTTTATACTTATAAGTTTAATTAAAATAGCCTTTTTCTTAAATACAAGGCGCAGATTGTTGTAAAAAGTAATATCTTAAAAAAAATTTAATAAGTTTAATATATACTGCTACTTTAGCAGCTAAGTTCTTTTAAGCAGCAATAGCAATCACTACTAAAAATAATCAAGAGATTAAGCAATATGATATTGTAGCAGCATTCCTTAATACGTTAATTACAGCAGACAACCTAGTAAATTATAAAATGCTAGATAGTGTACGGGTGTTAGAGTATATGAAGACATACTGCTACGAGGGCAGAAATTTACCAGTGGTCTGATCATACAAGAACAGGGTTAGTAAGATAATAATCTTATTATAGGTTAAGTATAAAAGACTATTGGTAGAAGGAGACGCTTAGTTAATGATACAGTGCAGGAGTTGAGTTGTAGAGTAAGTAGATAATAAATAGTGACCCCTTTCCGCGATACATAGAAGAGGTTATATACCTTGAGATTAGGTAGTTAGGCACTAACCTAGCGTGCAGTAGAGTATCACCCTATACACTAGCACAAACCTCCCCTTCCTGCAAGCTTAGCCCTATTAAGCTCTCTTTTTCGCAGAAAGAAAAGAAAAGAAAAATAGCAAAAAAAATAAAATAAAATAAAGGAAATATAACTTAATAACTTAGGTTGCTGCCTGGTATTAACAGAACGTATTTCTATGCGGTAGCTACAGAATCTAGGTATGTAGTAAGCACCTAGATTCTGTAAGCTTAGCAATTTTCTTACTATATACTTATCCTAAGCACATCCTTGCTATAGGCTTATCTTTTACTTCTTTAAACGCTTACTTTAACAAGGTTCTAGAGCGCTAGTAGTTATTATACTTAGTCTAGGCGCAGATACTGTATTAGTAGGAGCAGCAGGAGCTTAAGTTTCTAAAATTAATTAAAGGCAACTATAACAAGGCTGCTTAGTTAGAGTTATAGATACTAAGACGTTATCTAAAATAACTGTACTAGATTAAAAGCGTGCACAAGAAAGATACTGTATAAAAGAAAGTATAATAGGATTTTTGTTTTTTTAAAAAACTTAGCGCTTATCTACCTCTAAGCTAAGCTCTTCTTAAAAGCGCTAGAGAGAATTAGCTTAAGAGAAATTAGCGTTCTACTTATTCTAGTCCTTTATTGTGTGTAGAGGATTCTTTCTATTAGTAGAGAAGAATAATTAGTTAGGGACACCTTAAACAGAATTAGCACAAAAAGCGTTCTTTTCTAATTCCTACACTATAAGCTATAAGTTAATAATTTATTGCAGAACGTAATTACAATATTCTTTAATATAATTAGTAATTTATTTCTTGTTAGCATTTTATAGCATATCGTGCAGTTCCTTGCAGATAAGAGGATTATTCTACTTAGCTTATCTAACAAGGGCCTTCTAGATCTAGAACGTGTACTTAATATAAACATTAGCAGGGAATAGCCAGTTAATCCCTCTAAACTTATTAGAATAACTAGAAGAAGTATAAAAAGTAGTAGTAAAGTCACAGTAAGCCTTGCAAATCTCTTTATAAGTTCTTATAATAGGCACTTTTATTATACTATCTTAAACTATAACAAACTAGGGGAGAATAGTACAACAATTGCAAGTAGTCAGCCTAGTTGATATATAAAGTAGAAGAGGCAATAAAACTTAAACTTGTTCTTCTTTGCAGATTTACTTTATTTATTAAGAGTTAAGAACTACCTTCTATGCGTTTCTTATCTAGTTAGTTTTATCTTCTTATTTTTTAAGAAGACCATTTTACAATTTAATGCCTGTGTCTTTGCGATAGTGTAAGTACTTTAGCACATGCTTATAGAATTTTAGTAGTAATTCTGTACAGTTGTTTTTATTCTTATTATTAAATAAAACACTGCCTTAAATTATTTTAGTACTAAGGCCTTCCTCTATTATACGCTTAAGATTAAAGTTAATGTGCTTAAAGTAAGTTTAATTGCCTTTCTTAGCATACTTAGCGTAGTAGAGGTAAGAAATCAAAGTATGCTTTTTGCAGAGCATTACGTATTATAACTAGTACTTTAGGTTAATGCGTATAGCTTATTAAATAAGCAAGTAGTATATATTACGCAACTACTTAAAGTTTAGCTTCCTATCTATGTATTGTAAATAGAAGTAATACATCTTAAAGGTGTCTATAATAATATCTTCTATCTAGCTGTTCTTAAATAGCTATATATAGGTGTTAATAACAATGCTTTTTATATGTTAGAATTCCTCTGCCTATAGTTAAAACTCTATAGTGTTAATAATCTTATCCCAAGCAGGGATAAAGAAAAGATTAAGTTAAAAAAGTTAATATTAGTAGCTCAACAGATTTTTATCTTGCTTAGTTAGGTAATACTTACTAGTAAAAAGCTTAGAGATAATAAAGTTAGATTAAAATTCTCGCTATTAGCTCTGTCTCTTATATAGTAAGAGCAAGCACTTATTAAGTATATTAGATAGTATAGCCTTCTTAAACAGACCTATAACACTCACGGCAGTGCACTTATAAATAAAGTATACTTAATTATACAACAGGTTGTTAGAGTTAGGTAGTTACCTAATATTAACCTTGCAATACTACTCTTTAATAACCTTAACATAATTAAGGTTAGTGATTAGCTTCTTTGCGTAGGTACGCTTAAGTAGCTTAAGGAACGCTAAAGTAGAATTCTTGCAATAACAATCTACTTTAAGGACCTTAGTCTTTTAGTTTATAGTATCTAGTTCCTTATCTATATAAAAAGTATTATTAAGCTTAGTATCTAGTTGCGTAGCTGCTTGTTAGTATGCTAGTGTTGCCTTTAGAGCACCAGAGCTTAGTAGAGGCGGCAGAGTAGAAACTTGTTAGCTACTAGCTTTAGCCCTAACTTGTCCTGCCTAGATGTTAGCAGCATTACGCCTTTATTATATAATAGTTATTTTATTTATAAACTTATGCTCCTTAAATATTGCGTATTTATCTAGTCCTTAGCTAGTAGACATTTCTATCGATTGCCTTAGATTCTTAGTTATAACTAATAGGCTGCGACTTTCTAGAGTGCAAGTTTTAGATACTATAAAGTTACTATAGTAATTAATAGATTAAGCTTTATATAGGGTCCTTTTTAGTTTAGTAGTAATTAGAATAAGTATACTATATTTTAGATGCGTCTATATGCTAAGAGGCCTAAACTTATTACTTAAGGTGTTTTATGTAGAATAATGCTAACTAGTTTTAAAGTTCTTAAATTTAGCTATAAGTTAGAAAACCTTTTGCTAGAATACAAAAATAGAATTAAGCTTGTCTTAGTTATTTTTAGCCCTAGTATTAAGACGTAGCTTCTGCAGGCTGTAGACAATATTATCTTTTTAAACTAAGAGTTTAGCATAAATAGTACAAAGCTCCTTTACCTCTTAGTAATTAATATTTAAGTAGAGTTTTTAGTTGTAGAAGTTATTTTAATTAATCAAAGTATAAATATTCTTATATAGCAGCTTTACTATTGCCTAGTTAGCTAGCGACACATATTGTTTCTTGCCTTAGTTTTTTAAGTTAATCTAATGTACTACTACAGCGTTAAGAAAGTAAGCAGCGTTCTTAAGATCTATACGCCTTAGCACAAAAGCTATATTTAATAATTTTTAGTAGTTAAGTAGCGTGCAAGGTATATAGATACTAACACATTCTTAGACAAATTTTAAAGCTAGCTTTTTTACTATTAAAATAGCACTACTTAGTTTTTTAGCTTTTCTGTCCCGCGACGAGGATGTTGCACTAATAATAGGACAGTGTTTTTAAAAACCTTTAACACCACTATATTTGTCTATAAGTTCTAGAAGCTAAGCACAAAGATTATCTACTTCTAAAATAATTTTAAGAACTAAATTAAATTAGTAGAAAGCGCTGTTAAACTAACAGTTTATAATAATGCGCTATTGTCTTAAAGCGTTTAAATGAATCTTATCTACTAAGGTCTAGATACTAGTAACTTTAATACTTTTGCTAAGTTTTGTAAGCTTTAGTACTTTATCTTAATACTAGACAACTTTAGAGGTGTAGTCTGCAATATAGTTTTTTTTTCTAGTACTGATCTCTAGGTCTCTAAAGACTCTTAATAGTTCTAGTGTTTAAAGTAGTTACTACTATAGCTACTTACCTTAAGCCTTGTCTAACAGAGGCTAAGACATTACTTAAATAAGTTAGTTAGTAGTATATATAGTGCTGTAACAGCTAATATCAGTTGTGTATTATTCTAGGCCTTTATTAAATTAGAAGAGAGAAAATATTGCTTTAATTGTTATCTTTAAAGGTAAATACTTTAATAAAAAGAAGTAAAGTTAGTGTAGAAAAAGAGTTAGATAGTTAGCAAGGTTGTAGTTAAACTTTATGTGTAGTAGTAGTATTATACTAGCAGGCAGGTAAAGGTAAAAGTAAATAGAGTCTATAGCGCGCTAAAATAAGTAAGTTTTATAATAAAAGTAGCTATTATAATTAGCTATTGCATTGCGACTACAAGAAATTAGGTGTAGGATTAGTATAGTAGTAAGGTATTACAGGTCTACAGAATTAAAGTGCTTACCGCATACTTAGAATTTATAAAACAGGCAGCTTACACCTAAATTTTATATAGGAAATTAGTAAATAAGCGGCTAAAGATAAGGGCAGACACTAATAGTATAGTATCCTCTCCTTTTTCTAAGAACATAGGCTGTTCTATAGCCTATTAGCTGCTAGCTGTAATAGTATTAAAGTTAGAGTTTAAGCTTCTAAAGTCTTATCTATATACATAACACTCTTTCTCTGTAAGACCCTTAGTAATAATAACTTAAAAACAAAAATTATTACTTATAATAGGAGGTAAAAGTAATTGTAGTTAAGTAGGCAGTTTAAGTAAGTCTAGCAAGGCAGGAAGGTTTACTATAGGGCTTGCTTGCCCTTAATAATTAGAATCCTATAACTTTATATTTTTTAATCCTTCTTAATAATATCCTGCATAATTTTTTGCTAAAAAAGCTTTAATTGCTATCTAGGCGTTGTGTGTAGGAAGCGTGTACTATTAAGATCCTTAAGGTAGTAGGTTTCTCTATTAGGCTTAGCGTTATAAATATAGTATAGAACTAACTATCTTATATCTAGTTTGTAATCTTGCGACATATTAATTTGCTAAGCAAAGTTTTAGAAAAGCACTAGGTCTTCGAGCTTTATATCCTTATGTTATATCTTCCTAGTATCGTCCTAGTATTCTTTTTTAGCAGCTCTTATACAATTGGTACAAGCAACAGCATTTTTTATAAACTAATCTCTAAGATCTGACTACATTACTTAAATAGTAGGTAATTATGCATAATTTTTTACTTTTCTAAATAAAAGCGTTTGCTATATTAGTAGTGCAAGTCTAATAAGAAGTACCAAATTTTATTTTATAACTAGTTAGTATAGCAAGTATCCTGTTTGCTCTTGTATTAAAATCCTGTCTGCAAAGAGAATTGTAAGCAAGTTCTTAACTTAAGTTCCTAGTAGCTTCGCAAAGGCGTTTACAATTAGTTTGTGCTCTTGTTTAATTTTTTTTATAGCTTAAAGATTATGCTCTAATGATTAGACTTAGTTGATTTTGTATATTTTTGATAAATATAAGACTACCTTAGCAAAATTAGGTCCTCTATTAATTATAAGTTTACGTGCTGTGCTCTATTAATATATAATATCCTTATATATAAACTTAGTAATTATCTTAGACTAGTTGTTTAAGAGTGCTTTAGCTTTTAGCTAACTACTAAGGTAGTCTCTTGTAATTACTAAAAACTTCTTCCTAAAACATTAAGGCATGTATACTACATTGATTATAACAGTCTCCTGAATAGTAAAACTATAGGTGTTAGTAAGTATATTAACTTTCCTCTTAGAAGATTACAGTTAACAGTCTAGACAGGTTGCTAGTCTTTTCTACACGTGCTCATACATTTCTTTCTACTAGTTTTGCTACGTAGGTATAAAGTACACTGCATTAACTCCTTAGTGTTTAATCTAGGGATATATATTCTATACTGCAGCTGCTCTTAAGTTAGTATTATCTATAACTTATTAGATTGCAATGTTTCTAAATATTTTTCTCAAAAGTATACTATCTTGTATAAAGAAGTTTAATGCTTATTTTTTCTATGCTTATAGTTCTTGTAGTTCTATGCCTTTAAGAGTTCTAAAATTAACTAGAAACTAAGCATATTACTCTAATTCCTTAGAGAACTCCTAACAGAGTATTCTCGCTTGCCTTGCTAATACAGGTGCATTTACATTTCTAATTATATAATTATTAAACTCCTCTAAGTCTTCCTTAGTTTCTAAAGGTAGCTTCTAGTTGTTAGTTTTTAGATACTTTAAAAGTGCATCTGCAACTATATTTTTCTTTTTTAGTATATACTTAATATTAAAGTCCTATAGGAGGATTATTAATATCTACTTAGTTATAACTAATCCTAGATTGTTAGTTAACAAACGATTTATTTAAGCAATAAGAGTCGCAGCGTTAGTTTCTATAGTAAAGTAAACACTATAGAGGTAAGTACAAAACTTCTTAAAGGCCTATAGTGCAGCTTTATATTCTAACTTAGTAAACTGCTATTGCCTCTCTTATACTAACTATAGTGTGCTTTTAAACTGTATTAAGTATTATTTATTATCTTCTTTAAGTTGTTCTATGCAAGCTCCTACACTATTTTAACTAGCATTAGTTATTAGAAATATTTTGTAGTTTTTAGTGTTGGTGTAGTCTAAGTTTACAAGTGCAGGCGTATTGTATATAACTTGTTTTAGCGTATATATTGCTGTGTCTTATATATCTCTTTACTTAAAAGAGATATCATCTTGTAGGAGTGTAAAGAAAAGTTTAGCAATTTTAGTAAAGTCCTTTACTTATATACAGAAGTAGACGCATATGCCTACAAAAGATTGCACTTTTTTTAATTCTTGCATAGTAGCTAGTTTATAATCTTCTTAACTTTCTTCTAGTTAGGATAACAACCTTAAGGGCTAACTTTATAGCCTACAACCTTAAGTTGTTCTATAAGAAAATAACACTTCTTTCCTAATATAGTGCCTTTAGCTTGTTTAATATTAGCTAGTACTCTGTCTAATTACATAATATGCTTAAAAACATAACGCTGCACCTCTAGCATTAATTCTTCTTTACTATAGTTAGTCTTTGTAAGGGTGCGTTGGGTTGACCAAAGATGCAAGGTAACAGTAGAAGGTGAATGAATTAGATATGGAACTATAGAGAGAGACTACGTAGGTTTATATATCCAACCCGGGTGATTAGGACTTAACCTAGGTTAGGACTAACTGAGGTTGTCGGAGGTTGTCGGATCAGCTAACAGTTAGCGTGAATAGTGCGGCCGATAGTCAGCTACTAGTGCTGAGGTGCTAGTGCTGAGGTAAGGAAAGCCAACGAAGGCCACAGGCCGAGTACTAGAGAACATCAAGGCTTCAGCCCTTTACAGTCTTAGGTCCTCTACATGTAATATTGTTAATAAAGGGCATAGTATTAGGCTAGTAGTCTCTTAGAATCTTTATTATTACTTGTTAGAATGCTGCTACAACGTTAGTAGCACCTATAACTATTGTACATAACTATATAAGTCCTACTAGCGTTTAGAAAGCTATTATGTCTCTACTTTCTAGATGTAGTATAATTTAGTTATATTTTAAAAATAAGTTTATAAGTAAAATAATCTTGCATCCTGTAAACTTCTCTAAGAACTTATTAGATATTAGTAGCAGGTTTATATCTTGTATAGTAACTGCATTTATTCTTTGTGTATTACGAATCTATTAAACGACTTTGTCTTTCTTTAGTACAAGGTGCTATAAATTACAATATTAACTATTACATCTTTTCTATGTTCCTCAATTTAGGCGGATATTAACTATATCTACTACTTGCAATTCTAAAGCTTTTAGGACAGTAAAGCCTTATACTTACTAGGCTTTGTATAGTATTGTTTGTATTTTGTATAGTAGGCATATATTAGGATAAATCCTCTCTAATTCTTTAAATTGCTATAAGAGCGCTTCTTCTCTGTTGAGGAGCATATGTATACATATCTCTTTTTCTAATAGCTAGAAGTAGTCTCTAACATGTAGCTTTTTAATTTGTTTCTTAATAAGCCTCGTTCCTTGAAGAAAAGTAGCATATCTTGGATTAAATAAATAATTGTATAGTCTAGTATTAGGATTACAAATGCTTCTTCGGAGGAGCTGTCGTTCCTTCGCTCTTTCTTTCTAGTCTTCTTATCCAAACTCTACTAGTATCTCCTACTAAAAGATATTAACAAGTTAAACTTTCTTGTCTACTATCTTATACATTGTGTAAAAATTATTGCGTTGTTAAGTAGATTTAAACAATCTCTCTTGCAACAGTTAAGAGTTAAGCTTATATATAATTAAAAAGTTACTAAGTCTATAGATTCTTGTAGAGTCCTTAGACTATTTAACTGCGTAAGTAAACACTTAGTTTATTTAAGCTATTTAGTTTTCTTTATTATTGTTTATATATAGCATGTTAAAGTCGCTAAATCTAACTATTAGATCTAACTATACAGCTTCTTGTATATATTTTACTATAGCTATTTAAGATCTGCTGTCTGCTATATTAGTAATTATATACAACTGTACATTACTTGCTGTTCCTCTATCTAAGTCTTTATTAGAGGCTTTATTCCTAATAGCCTGCGCAGAGTAATTTAGAGATAAATTAAACATAATAAAGACTACGTTTCTAATACTATCTTTAGAAAGGACTTAGCATGTAATTTGTTTAAACGTATTATACTGTATTACTATTCTTGCGTATACACACTAAAGTCCCTCTAGAATTATAGATCTAGTAACATTAGCAACAATCCTAAATGTAGTTCTAATAGTAACCGCCCCTATTTGTATAGGTATATTAAACGCAGTCCTAACAAACAGATTATGCGTGCTATTAGCTAAAGTTATACTAGGAGATAGCTGTCCTAGTCTGTGTTCTATTATTTTATATAGTATTTTCAATGCTTATATAGCACTAAGTCTTAGGATATCTATTTGTGCTCTAGTGTTAATTAGGCACTTTAAGGAGCTGCCGTTTACAATAACTTAGCATTCTAGTAGGTCTATTTAATCAAAGACTTGCTTATCCTTTTACTAAACTTCTTAAACCTCCTTAGTAAGTATATTGTCTAACCTATCCATTTAGGAGTTACCCTTTTTATACACCTTATAATAAGTTTACACATATGATTAATACGTATTTATTACATTACAATGCGCATCCTTAATAAGCAATGTAATTAGTAAAGTGTTATTAGCAGTGTGTTCTAGGTCTGTGCGTTAGTTTAGCTAATTAGCGGCTAGAACAGATTCTAGGTGCGCTAAATTACACCTAGATTCTGTAATTTCTTTACTAATTATAACGTTAAGCGTACTTAAGCTATCTATAATACTAATATTATTATTAAGAAAGTTGCGCAGCTATTTTCAAATGTTGTCTTATCTTATAAAGTCTAATATCGTAACCCCTTATACTTCTTATCTAAGCAGGGTAGTTATAATACAGTTTAACTAACCTTATATTATTTCTCTTAACTTAGGATCAGAAAGCGCATCTATAAACTTTATAGCTTTTTTCTTTCATTCTTACTGTAAGTGCTTTAAATTAGCTAATATGTTGTTGTCTTGCTAAGATAACTGTAGCGGCCTAATAATTAAAAATAGTATATTGTAAGGCTAACTTGTAAAAGGTATATTACTCTATGTTTCTTCTTGTAGAAACTGCATATTTATAGGCTGCAAGTTAGGGATTAGAGCATTACTTTAAATTATTTAATTGCTTCTTTAGGTGCTTATATCCTTGCTTAGCCTTTCTTATTTCTTTATTCCTTTATTCTAGACACGATTAATATCCTAGTAGAGAGAAAGGCTCTTTCCCTTTAAGCGCGTAATAGTGTTTAACTTAGAGATGTTGTGTAAAGCGTTTTCTCCGCCTCCTAGTATAATATTAGCAGCATTAATATTATTAAGCTTATTAACGTATTTGTCTATAGTAGGACTGTATAATTGTTTCTAGAACTGTTAGAACTGCTAGAGAATATTATTGTAGTAACGTTAGTTTATTAAACTAGTTGCTACGTTTACAGAACTAAAGGCTTTCTCCCTAAACTTTAAGCCTAGTTAAGAGTCTCTAGTAGTAAACTTCTTAGGTATTACACTAAAGGCTAGTTAATTAAGTACGTTGTTAGTAATGTTATAAAACTCTTAGATCTTTGATTTAACTATAGCAAGACTTAGTTTAATAGTAGCTGTCTTAGGATTTCCTCTAGACGTTTATGTAGTGGCCTAAAGTAGTAAGTTTCTTTCTTAGCCGTAATATTCTAGTTAAAACTAACTTATCCTATCTACTTTATAGTATAGTATAGCTTACATTTCTTAAGTATATGTTCTATAACACTACACATATAGTAGAGGGTGTTTGTCTTTGTGTTGTTTAAATATACCATACTTATTTTAGCAAATAATTCCTTTTTTATATTAGTAATAAAGAAACTGTTATTTCTTTTACTAGGGAGTTTAGCATTAGTTGCTTGTGCGAGAAAGTACGCGTAGTTAGTAGGTTTCTTTAAGAGTTTTTTAGTTATAGAGTAAGCTATAAGCATGTTAATAGTTAATAGTCTAAGCTTTAGATTGCCTAGAGACTTAATAAAGTCCTCTACCTTTAAGTTAACGTCTACTAGCATGCTTATCTTTTTATGTGCTTTGCTAATCTTAACTACTGCCTTCTTTACTTTCTTAGGAGTGAAAGTTGCGCGCTAGTTAGATAGTATAATCTAGCGCATTTTAGTATTTACGCCTTCTTGTTCTAGCTAATAAATCTTATTTGGGCTAGCTATCTTCTTATAGTAGGATTTAAGAAAAGAATAGATCAGATCTAATTTATATATATTCTAATTATTACTATTTAGGGTAGTAGGCGTGTAGTATATAACTACCTCTTTGTCTGTTTGTAGTAGACTTTAGAAGAAAAGAATACCTTTTTCTTCTTAAAGGATTTGCTTGTTCTTAATATATACATGAGCAACTAAAGTAAAATAAGTGTAGTACTCTACTAGCCTAGGCTAGTTTTTATGCATTTATAGATATAAGCTTAAAGGTAGGAACGTTTGCCTATTTTAATAGTAGTATCTTTGTTTTTCTACTATTTCTTTTTGTGTGCTTGTAACTTAGACTAATCTTTCTCTATATATTTAGGTAAACATTTTAAAATATAAAAGAGCAATTAATATTTGTTAAAGAAATAGTCTAGTAGGATAAAGACTCTTATAGTATCCGAGATACTTCTATTATTAGCTTGTCTGTTAAAGTCTTCTAGGAATTTAGTAATATCTTTCCTAGTAAAGACTAATATACTATATCTTAGTTAAACTATAGACAACACTAAGTTGTGCATAGGTGTAGTTATAGTATTAATAACTAAGCTTAATAGTGTTGATAGTAACTTAGGACTAGTAGCTGTAGGTCTAGTAGAAGAAAGCGTTTCGCCTTCTTGTCCTTAACCTAACTTCTAATTCTTCTTTAATATTTATAGTATAGTAGTACTTTTAGGAGTTCTTTGTACAAATAGTTAACAGTAGTTAGTTAGTAAAGTAATAGACAAGGTTTAGTCTCTAAAAGAAACAAAATATTCGTTTTTAGAGTTTTTGTAGTGTATGTTTATTTAGAAATAGTTTTTTTTTTAAGGTGTCAAAGGTGGTGGTTGTTGTTGTAGTCAAAATGGGGTTCTAAAAAAGTGAAAAGCAGCTACCCTCTACTAATCAATCGCAAAAGTCAAAAAAAAGATTATGTGTAGTCAACGAGATTCAAACGGTGGGTGGATGAGTTCTAGGAGGAAAGCTCAGACTACTGAGCGATAATCAGGGTCAAAATATTTGCTAAGGTACTAAAAAACGACACTAGTTAAAACGTGTCTAACGGCGATTGCCAGCCTATAGCTGACAACAAGATTACAGTAGGATTGCAATAGGATTGCAACATAATGCAATAGAGGAGGGAAAGGACACGTACGTACCGCAGCAAGAGCCTGCAATACTTCATAAAGCTGCTGCTTCTTACCTACTGCTTCTTACCTTTCGAACAGCACCGTATACAAACGATTCGCATACAATACACTGCACTGCAACATAGCGTGCAACCTCTGCGGCGAGCATCTCCTTATTCTAGGCTCTCTTCTAAAAAAAGCATCCTTTGCTACTATCTACCTAGCACCTAATTTAGTCTAACTTAAACTGCTTATGCGGACACCTAAATTCATTAAGTATCTCAAAACTTAACTACCTAGCTAGACTTCTAAGTTTATAAAAATCTTAAATAAGTCTTTTATCCGCAATATCCCTATATATAAAAAGATTATTAAGCCCTAATTCAGCTAGTTGTGCAAGGAATACACAATCTCTAGGGTATTTGCTAATACTAGCGCGGTACTTAAGATCTATTGCTTTAATATCCCCCTCTTCCTGTTCATCGTGCAAGGGCTAAGTATAGAGACTAGAACTTAGCTTAAACAGCTATTGTAAGACGTCAAATTGGCGATAGAGAAGAAAGAGGCAGGAAAGGAGGAGTAGGCTTTCTATCGTCGTGTTTATAGGTTAGCAAGCAAGGCAATAATAGTGTTACTGCTTTACTTTATTTAGGAGCGCCTAGCAGTAAAGCAACAAGAATAGGCAGGATAGGGCGCATTGAGTTAAGAGGCGATTTGCGTCTTTGTCTTGCTTTTCTTCGTTTCCGTCTAAACATGCTAGAGCGACACACCAATTGCGTGCCGGTAATGCCAAACAAGGGGGCATAAGCCCTGATACCTGTTGTTAGCAATAAATCTTTTTTTTTACCAAAAAGGTGTCTACAAAATGTGTGGTCACATCAAAAGGTTGTCTCAAAAGGCCGAAGCCTTAGAAATAGTTATATAAATTTTTACCTCTTTAGTACCCTTTATATTGCTAATTAGGCTCTGGTTTATACTTGTGCTATCTTAATTATTAGTAACGTCTTTTTTTTGCTAGACAAATACCTTAAATTAGCGTTTAAAATAAATTTAGTTGTAAGCTTTTAGTTCTATCCTAATTCTTACTAAATAGAACTTTAGCTCCTTATTTTTAAGCATATATAACTTATCCTAATTTTTGCTAAATAGGTTTACTACCTCTATTTTGCTAGGTAGACTTTAAATTAGTATTTAAACACATATAAAACTAGCTCTATTTTACTAGACAGTTTGCCGTCTTTATTTTGCTATATAGACTTTAACTTAGCATTTATTAACGCATGTTTATTTTATTAGTAGGTTTTTTATTTTTTTTCTTTGTTGTTAGTGCTAACTTAGGTAGTATAGTCCTTAACATAGTCTGTAGCAGGGGATAGTGCTGTTACGATTTGGTTACGAACCCAAGTCTCACAAGGAACTACCACGACCAACCAACCAGGAACCATACGACTAACCTGCAAGGCCACCGCAGCGGGTAGTCATGTGACCGATCACTACGCCAAGAACTATTAATAGGAGGTCACGCATACTATCGCTAGAAGCGATTACAACTATTAGGACTATCGCTAGGAGCAATCACGACTATTAGGACTATTGCTTAGTATATAGTAATAGGCAATATGCTCTTATAGCTTATTGTGTTCAACCTTATACAAAATTCTAGTATTTAATCTAAAGATTATACTGTATTCTTAACCTCTTGTAATATTACATTAATCTACTAATTATGCTATTACACTAACCCCTGTCTATCGCACTTACTTATTCCCTAAGAACTAACTCTTAGATTCTCTTAGGATAATCTTTATACTTTAAACACTCTTAAGATAAGTAATACTACAATAGACACCTTTGCTAATTCCTAAACTACAGGAACAACTACGCGTGCTAATAAGCCTAACACTTACTATAGTAACTGTAACAAGCTTAAGGCATAGCTACTTTAAGTTAATAAATACTTCTATATTAAAGGGACTAAGATTAATAATAACAATATAGTTGTATAGGCCTCTACATTCTTATAGAAAGCTACTAAGAAATAGGCTAACTTTATTCTGCGCTAATACATAGATATTACTGTTAAAAATAATGCTAACAAGGCACTTATTAAAAATTAGGATAATTTTAAGATAGAAATAAGAAAGGTATTCTTACCCGTTAAGGAATTTATAGTAGTAGAATAACAGATCTAAAGATTGTAACAAACACGCTCTACAGCCGACTATATAATAGAGTTTTAGTAGTACTAAATAGTTATTAAATAGAATAACAACGCTTTAATGCAGATGTACTAATAAAGTCTTAAACTAACTATACGTATAGAACTTATGCGAAGCAGAGCTACTCTTAACATGCTTAATAAACTTATAGCTAAAGCTATCTAAGTAGACAACAACCTCTACAAGCTTAAGTTGGAAAAACAACTGTTTATACAAGGAACTTGCATACCTAGAAATATAAATACTTAACTCTATTAAACATTCTAACGTCTATACCTTAACTAAAGTTAACAGCAAAGCTACACTTTTAAGACTCTAGAATATTATACAACTAACAGCTATAAGCTTATATATCTTAACAACCTTAACAAGGGACTAGGAAAGAATAAGCTTTAGCATAACAAAAATAGTAAGAAAAAGATTAGTTTGCTATATATATAGTAGAAAAAGTTATATAAAATAGGACTACTAAAGCTAAAGCAAAGTAATATAATAGTTAAACGTTATTAAATATGCAGCACCTAATAATAATCTAGAAGAGAAATAGAATGTTATTACCCTACCTACTGTTACGGTCTAAGGACAAGACAAGGCAATTATTAAAGAACTAGATAACTTAACTATAATTATACTAGAGAAAGCTTTAGACAAAGACGTCTCTAAGATAATACTTAAAGAGGAAGCAACTCTAGAAGACTCAACTAAGTATAGCAAGATAGCTAAGTTTTAAGAAAGCTATTAGCCCCCTACACTAATTAACAAGAAGTAAACATCTCTAGCAAATTATAGTTTACAAGAAAAATTAATATTTTACTAAAATAGCTTGGATAACTCAAAGAAAACTTTAGTAAACTCTATTGGCTTCGGCCTTTTAAGACAACCTTTTAATGTGACCACACATTTTGTAGACACCTTTTTAGTAAAGAAAAAGATTTATTGCTAACAACAGGTATCAGGGCTTATGCCCCCTTATTTAGCATTACTAGCACGTAATTAGTGTGTCGCTCTAGCATGTTTAGACGGAAACGAAGAAAAGCAAGATAAAGACGCAAATTGCCTCCTAACTTAACGCGCCCTATCCTGCCTATTCTTGTTACTTTACTACTAGGCGCTCCTAAATAAAGTAAAGCAGTAACACTATTATCGCCTTGCTTGCTAACCTATAAACGCGATAATAGAAAGCCTACTCCTCTTTTCCTACCTCTTTCTTCTCTATTGCTAATTTAACGTCTTGTAATAGCTATTTAAGCTAAGTTCTAGTCTCTATACTTAGCCCTTGCACAATAAACAGGAAGAGGGGGATACTAAAGTAATAGATCTTAAGTACCGCGCTAGTATTAGCAAATACCCTAGAGATTGTGTATTCCTTGTACAACTAGCTAAATTAGGGCTTAATAATCTCTTTGTATATAGGGATATTGCAGATAAAAGACTTGTTTAAGATTTTTATAAACTTAGAACTCTAGCTAAGTAGTTAAGTTTTAAGATACTTAATAAATTTAGGTGTCTGCATAAGCAGTTTAAGTTAGACTAAATTAGGTGCTAGGTAGATAGTAGCAAAGGATGCTTTTTTTTAGAAGAGAGCCTAGAATAAAGAGATGCTTGCCGCAGAGGTTGTACGCTATATTGCAGTGCAGTGTATTGTATACAAATCGTTCGTATACAGTGCTGTTTAAAAAGTAAGAAGCAGGCAGTAGGTAAGAAGCAGTAGCTTTATAAAGTATTGCAGGCTCCTGCTGCAGTACGTACGTGTCCTTTCCCTCCTCTATCGCATTATATTGCAATCTTATTGCAATCCTACTGTAATTCTGTTGTTAGCTATAGACTGGCAATCGCCGTTGGACACGTTTTAACTAGTGTCGTTTTTTAGTACCTTAGCAAATTTTTTAACCCTGATTATTGCTCGGTGGTCTAAGCTTTCCTCCTAGAACTCATCCACCTACTGTTCGAATCTCGTTAACTACACACAATCTTTTTTTTGACTTTTGCGATTAATTAGTAGAGGGTAGCTACTTTTCACTTTTTTAGAAACCTATTTTGACTACAACAACAACCACCACCTTTGACACCTTAAAAAATAAGTAAACTCTATAGTAGAATATTTAAAAAGTATACTTATTTCGTAGACCTATGTAAGGAACTACAAAAGGAAGGAATTACCCTAGCAGCTAACTTAGACAAAATAGACAATTTTGTATAAAAATAGATAAGAGATACTAAAGCATTATAGGATAAACTAACGCATTAGCTTTTAAATAAAGAAGAGAACAAGACTTACAAAGAGCTTCTAGCAACACGCTTAAAGCGTAAGGCACAAGAAGTTAGCTGTAATAGCATATACTATTAAATAGATCTGCGTAACCTAGAACACGCAAAGAACTTATAGACTATATATATATATATATAATAGCTGCACTATACACTATTTAGATAAGTATAGATTAGGATAGTTTTCTAAAAAACTAAAAGAAATGCTGTAATGCAAGTACTCATAGTACGACTGCTTTAATAATAAATGCGCAGTATACATATAAGATAAACAACACAGCCTATACTTCTATAGATATAATAATTTAGAAAAAACTCTGCAAATGCACATAACGTAGTAGAATAATTATAAGAATAGAACCTGTGTATAAGAGTACAACTAGCCTTTATAGCACATGTGCCTTAACATTAAATATAAACTATATATAGTTACTAAGAAGTTCTATAGATTTAGCACACAGTTTTTTTTAGACAGACGCCTATGACACCTAGAACTGTTAAGAAAATTAATATAATAAACTCTTTAAGCCTTTTTAAGCTCCTAGTAAAGCTTAATAGATATTAAATATAAGTACTAGTAGATTTTAGCTCCTAAGCTAACTTTATTTCCCCTTAAGCAGTGCTAGTAGCAGGCCTACAAGCACTAAGGAAATAAAAACTCTACTTACTACACGTAGCTAATAGTTAGCCTATGCTAGGCAAGACAACTGTTACATATAAGGTTACTAGTATAATACTTAGCATCTAAAAATATAAAGAAAAATTAAACCTAGACGTCTTTAAACTAGCTACCTACAACATTATATTAGAAATTCTTTAGTTATAAGAACACAACCTGTAGATTAACTAAAAGTTGAAAAAGTTCTTATTTAAGTGCTATAGATTAGACGCAACTATAAGCCAGCTTACGCATCTAACAACTATAATAGTAAATAAGAGAAAGATTAATAATATTACTAAGGGACAGCGAACCTTAACTAAGAACATCCTCTAGACAAGAGGGTTTAACTTAATAAATATTAGAATAGCACCCTTAGAATATAAAGTTAGAGTTTTGGAGAAACGTGCAACTTTAAATATCCTAAAAAAGTATAAAGAACTTTACCACCTCTTTATAGAACTAGTAGATAGCAAAGCCTTACTAAGATACTTACCCTAAGACTAAAAGATTATCCTAAAAAAAATGAAGAGTTTACTCTTTAGGCTAATATATTTACTATTAGAGATAGAACTTGAAATATTAAAAGAAAAGCTGGACAAGGATCTAAAAAAAGAATATATCAAACTCTTTTTATTGCTAGCAGGATTTCCTATACTCTTTATACTAAAGAAGAATAGACTACTAAGGATATGCGTTAACTACTAGAAACTAAACAACATTACAGTAAAGCATTAGTCCCTATTACTAAATATTATAAAGCTTAGAGATTAATTATCTTACGCTAAGGTTTTTATAGCATTAGACCTCTAAAATAGATGCTACCTTATTAGGATTAAGAAAGGTAAAGAACAAAAGACAGTGTTTTAAACACAATACAGACATTACAAATATATTATTATACTATTTAGGCTTATAAATGCTCTAGTAATATTCAAAGAACTTATTAATAACATCTCAAGAGTAAATTTAGATATCTTTATTATAGCATATCTAGATAACATCCTTGCCTACTCTAAGAACTTAAAAAATTACGTTTAATAGGTCTACACAGTACTAAAGTGCCTAGACTAGTTTAACCTCTAACTTAAACTAAAGGAATATAAGTTTTATAAAGATAAAGTTGCTTTTCTTAGATACATAGTAGGAGCACAAGGAGTACAAATAAGTAAAGAAAAAATATAAGTAGTTGAGAAATAGCTATAGCTAAAAATATTCAAAGAAATACAATTCTTTTTAGAATTCCTAAACTTTAACTAACAGTTTATTAAGAATTACTTTTAAATTACTATCCCCTTAATAAAACATGTAAGGAAAGAAGTACCTTTTAAGTAAAGTAAAAAAGTAGAAAACGCCTTCTAGACGCTTAAAAAAGCAAGCATAGAGCCACTATACTTTAAGATATTCTAAGTAGAACAACTACTACGCTTTAAGACTAATACCTTAAATCTAGCGCGAGAAAGATGTGCTAGTTAAATGTACAAAAATAAATAGCACCTAATTACTTACTACTCTTGCAAATTCTTAGGACTAGAAGAAAGATATAATGTCTATAACAAAGAACTATTAGCTATTATTATATGCTTATAGCATTAGAGAGTATATATAAAAAGCTACTTAGAACTTACATTATTTATAAATTACAAGAACTTAGTTAACTTTATAACTACTAAAGTACTTAACTAACAACAAGTAAGATATTTAGAAATGCTAGGATAGTATAAGTTTAAAATTGTGTATACACTAAAAAAAGACAACAGTAGAGCAGACGCTCTTAGCTGCTAACATCATATTACTAGAACTAAATTAATTACTAACACTGTAATACTTAAAGTAAACAATGACAAATTGCTAGAACTAGTAAAAATGCTTAACTAAATTATGCAAATTATATACAACGTACTAAAAGAATTATAAAAAGCAATTATTTAACAACATTACGACGACCTTGGACACAGTCACTCTAGTATTACTAGAATAATAGAACTTATTAAACGTAATTACAAGTTTCCTAACATAAAGAATAAGGTTACTGCCTTTATAGCTAAGTGCGCAGACTGTTAGAAGAACAAGCACTATATCTACGCACCCTACAAAGAAATACAAGTAATAGAGCTACTTAACAAACTATAGTTAGACATCTTTATAAACTTTGTTATAGGCCTACTAGTCTTAAGAGACTTTATTACTAATGTATCTTACAACGCAATTCTTGTAGTAGTTAATTAATTTATAAAGCAAGCTAAGTATATTACTTTTAGAAAAGATTTAACAGCAGGACAGCTTACACACATTATTAACAATTGTATTATTAAATACTATAGCATACAAAAGTTAATTATTAGTAATAGAGATAAGCTCTTCACTTTAAACTTTTAGACAGCATTGCTTGCCGCAATTAGAATAAAACAAAAGCTATCTATAGCCTATTACCCGCAAATAGACAAACAAACTAAGTAAAAAAACTGTATAATAAAAGCGTACCTACAGATTGATGTTAATTAGCAACAAGACAATTAGGTATTCTTATTACTTATAGCATAGATAGCATACAACAAAAAGCTTTTAGAGTCTATAAAATAAACTCTATTCTACGCGAACTATAAGAGACACCTAAATCTCTTTATATGTACATTTCTAAGTTAGAAAACAGAAGTAGCTATTACTACAGCTAATAAGCTAAAGAAGGTACATAAGTTACTTAAGACAACACTTAAGAAGGCACAATGCTCAAGCATTTTATATATTAACTAAAAATAAAAAATAGCACCTTAGCTAAAAAAGAGAGATAAAGTATATTTGCTTACAAAGAATCTTTGCACTAAACAACTTAGTAAAGGACTTAATAATGTTAAGGTTAGACTATTTTTAATTCTAGCTTAGAAAGGACTAGTTACTTATACACTTAACCTTCTACTAAATACAAAAATCTAACTAAGATTCTATGTTAACATGTTAGAACTAGCAGACTTAGAGACGCTACTTTAGAAAACCTTCTATCATAAAACAAAAGAAGAACACAAATTAAAAATTAAAAAAATCTTTATATACTAAACGCAAAACAATAGCAAAGAATATCTAGGTAAATAGTTAAGCTACGTTTATAGCGACAATACATAGAAACTAGATATAAACTTAATAAACTGCTAATAAATATTACAAAAATACAGCAACTACATCAAAAATTAAACTAAGAACATTAGATATACATATGAACAAAAAATATAACTTATTTTAACGTTACTACTACGCTACTATGTTGCAAGGTTAGAATAGTAGAAATAAAACAAAACAACGTACTTTATAAATTACTACTAGCCTTAGGCACAGTACTACTAACACTTAGTAAAGCGACTGCATTGTCTATGCTACTTAAGGTAGACTATATTATTAGCAAGTACGTAATACTAATAAATGCTGCAGGACAACCTAGAGACTCTATATTAACGTTTTTACCCTCCGCTTCTAACTCTAACGCAAGGCAAAGCGCTTTTTTTATATATATACATATTAGCCTGCGTTAGTATTTTCTTATTACGCAATAAACGAGTAATTACTTTAAATACTAACTTCTCATTTATATTTACTTTTGCTTAATACTCTTCGCAAGTTTTATTTAAAAAGGCCTAGAATATATTTACATATGCTTAGCCTAGACGCGTGCACTCTGCAAACTTGAGAAAGAAATTTAGCATAATATAATAAGGCTAGTTATTAACAAAACACTTATTATAATTAAAGTTAGAAATAAAATTAGCATTAAGAATTTTTTAGGTAAGATAAATTTAGCGTTTACAAAAATTAGATAATATAGCAAATCCTAAAGCTTATAACAACGCGCAGGGCAACCTTACTTATAAGCTAAGCAACTTATAAAATTAAGTAATCTAAAGATAGATCTTAAGAGAGAGAGGATAGTATTACAGTTTAGTTATAAACCTAAGTCTTACAAGGAACTACTACAACTAACTAACTAGGAACTATACAACTAACCTGTAAGGCTACTGCAGCGGGTAGTTATGTAACTGATTACTACGCTAAGAACTATTAATAGGAGGTTACGTACACTATCGCTAGGAGCAATCACGACTATTAGGACTATTGCTAGGAGCAATCACGACTATTAGGACTATCGCTCAGTATATAGTAATAGGCAATATGCTCTTATAGCTTATTGTGTTCAACTTCGTACAAGATTCTAGTATTTAATCTAAAAATTATACTGTATTCTTAACCCCGCGTAATATTACATTAATCTACTAATCGTGCTATTACACTAACCCCTGTCTATCGCACTCACTTATTCCCTAAGAACCAACTCCTAGATCCTCTTAAGACGATCTTCACAAGTGCTAACTCCTTAAAAGTATATCTAGTAACATTTCTTAGAATTCTAGCTTTTTTAGTATTCTTCTAAATTCTAGACTTAAATAAGATTGTTGTACTGTTCTTGCAATAATTATGCACTAGTTTCTTTGTGCACTAAGTAGTAGAGTATGTCTTTATAGGCTTTGCTATTTCTACAGGTAGTAGAGTGTATAAAGACATACTGCTACGAGGGCAGAAATTCACTAGTAGTCTCATTATGCAAGAACAGGGTTAGTAAGATAATTATCCTATTGTAGGTTAAGTATAAAAGACTATTAGTAGAAGGAGACGCCTATTTATTAATACAGTGCAGGAGTTGAGTTATAGAGTAATTAGGTGATAAATAGTGACCCCTTTCCGCGATACACGGAAGAGGTTATATACCTCAAGATTAGGTGATTGGGCACTAACCCAGCGTGCAGTAGAGTATCACCCTGTGCACCGACACATTACCTTTTACAATAATCTGCGCCTTACATTTAAGGAAGAAGCTATTCTAATTGAACTTATAAGTCTAGACCTACTTTATAAATATTAGGTAATTATTTACTTCTTCTTTTAATATCTTAGTCTAAGTCTTATTTTTACTTAACTAATTAATCTTTTTCCTGTAGGCATCTTTAAATAAGGCCCTTATACAATGCTAAAGTAATTAATTCTATAATTCTAGCAGTTTAGGTGAATTAGTGCAATACAGTTAAGCATTTTCTATATTTATCTTATGCTAAGTAGGCAAAGCTGTTATAACTACGTAATTAAGAGTTTTATAGATTACTTAGTCTTTCTAAAATACTTGTAAACCTAGTCAGTAGGTATTATAAGAATTGCTTTATAATAAATCTTAATAATTTGCAATTAATGCGTTACTACTACTTGTGTTTCTACTTTCTAGTTAATTGTCAGAATTTTAAGTTGCATTCTGACGTTTATGCCTACTACCTAGCTTACGTAGTAAAAGATAATAATTTATAAGCTAATTTAGCTTTTCAGTAGCAATCTAAGCACTATGTCTTATAAGTAGAAGTTTAGCTTATAATTACTAACCTTATGTACTGTTTAAGGCCTAGGATCTTGCTACGCGAGATAATTTACGCTCTGCAACTTACTTATCTAAAATCAGAGTTTTGTCTTAATTAGCTAGTGCTTTAAAGTCTTTAGGCATAGACTATTAAACTAGTAATAAGTTGTTAGGCTTATTTAAAAGAGGCTCCCTACTTTTAAGTATTAACAGGTTAGCTTCTTTAGGGAAGCGCACTGCTATTTAACTATTAAATACTTTGTAATTAATCGCGTTGTCGCTCCCTAAAGTCTCTATTTAGGAGTTAGTTCTAGAGTAGTAAGACTAGTATTTTACTGCTAATCTAAGCAAATTCTTAATAGTGCACTAGCCTTGTGCTCTATTTACTTAGTGTCTTCTAATCTACTTTTATCTTTAGTAGATACGCCTTCCTTACTGCTTAAGATAGTAGATAGATTACTTCTAAAACTTTTAGTAGTTAGCTATATGTTTTAATTTGCTTTACTTTAAACAAGCAGGACTTCTAAGTCCTTTTTCAGATTAATAAGCTTACTTTTATTAAAAATTTCTATAATTTTCATTAGTTAATTTTTAAGCAGCTTTTTTTTGCAATTTCTTTTGTAGAACTAACGTTTATTAAAGGTTACATTACAGGTAGTAATTACCTAATTAAGGGTTAGTACTTATATATAGTATATATTAGAGGCTTGATAACTAACTAAATAACTAATATTGCAGCAAGAATTAACCTCAAATCCTTAACAATTACGCCTAGCTGCCTTTTTTTTGTTTTAAAGGTAGGCTTAGCAGCCGTAAGCATAGATTTTACTCTAGTCTAGGCGTAAATTAGCAGTCTAGACTCTAATTTTAGGTAGTTAATAGTATCTAAATTTTTTTCTAAACTATTCTTTAAGCACCTAGTTAGGGGATTAGTAGCTATGGATTTTAGTTAGGCTTATACTATGCAAGTAAGCTGCTGCACTTATAATTACTAACTAAAGCTTAGCTAGTAGGTTAGCGCTTATGCGCATCTTAATAGCTTTTATAATTAGCTCTTAGCTAGCTCTCTTTGCTAAGCTATTAGGCTTATAAGTGTATAGCAGTAGCGTTTTAATTACAATTTCTTTCTTTATTACCTATTTCTTATATCTTAATTGCCCTCTCTAAGGCAGTGTAGCAGTATTATTATCCTAATAGATTTCTATAATTTTTTGCTAATATTTCCTCTTAATCCTTGTAGTAAAGCCTTTAATTACTAGCATAATATTATTTAAAAATTTTATTAGATATTATAATTGTACAGCTTACCTAAGTAGTCTTCTTTAATAATTAGTGCCTATATCTTAAGTAGCTAACTAGTTAGGAAATTAAATAAATCTTATAAGATCTTATAAAATGATTGTAGTAATCTCTCTCTTAGTTGTTGTAAAATTACTTATAAGGTATAAGCTATTGCGTAGTAATTATATTCTAACAGCTTTTTACTAGTAATCTCTACGTTTTACGCTAAGTAGACTAGAGCTATAATAGCTTATTGTCCTAAATAACCTAATTATTAATGCTATAGATCCTTATTACTAGTGCGTAACTAAGGTTTCTTTCATTGTGCTACAGCATTTACGAGTGGTAGTTAAGTAGTGTAATAGGTAAGTTGCTTAAATTTAATAAATAAGAGATTAAAGTATCACCTTAAGTTAATTAAGACAACGTTTTTCTTAATTATTCTAAATTGTATAGTGTAATTATATTCTAAATACTAAATACCTGCCTGTTTAAGCTGTGCTTCTAAGACGATATTAACATAGAAACCTAGTATAACCTTAATATTAGTAAGCAAAAAATTAGCTGTATTAAGGCTAGCCTTGCTATGCAGGACGTTCTTAAGCAGCCTATTTCCTATTCTAGCAACTAGAATAAATTAAGTGCCTGCCTTAACAGTCTTGTCCTTAATACATTCGCTAAAAGTGCCTAGTACTAGGTAATCTATACTATTAACTAAGTAGACTGCTGCTCTACTATCTATAATTGTACAAAGGGATAAAGCATAAGGAGTAAAGGCTATACTAAACACGTTTAGACTAAAATCCTTAATAAAGTCTATTAGGTAAATTAGTGCTAAAACTAATAAGCTAGGGTATAATCTACTAGACTTATTAGTAGCTAATCCGCTAGTGCTAGCCTTCTAGCCTTCCTTCTTAATCTAGGTGCGTAGCGTTGCCTATTTGTTGCTATTCTATTAATTAAGAATCTTCTTTTAATTGTTATCTAACATTTTAATTTGTATCTTGCTAGTAAGGCATAATCTAGTAACTGTAGTTTAAAGTTAGAAGTAGTTACGCAGTGTCTAGAAATGCTTGCTTAGCTTATAAAGGCAAGAGTGTAATTGCTTACTACTCTTGTTTAACTTTAAGTTATTAGCGCTTGTAGATTATTAAGCTGTTTTTAATTTAGATCCAGTTTCAAACACTACGTGTTCTTTTCCTTTTAAGAAAGTAATTAACTAATTTTATAATAAAACACTAAAAATATTTCTTAGATTATTAAGCTGTTTTTAATTTAGATCCAGTTTCAAACACTACGTGTTCTTTTCCTTTTAAGAAAGTAATTAACTAATTTTATAATAAAACACTAAAAATCTTTCTTAGATTATTAAGAGTTAATTAAGCTCTACTAAGCGCTATTACTTATGCTAGCTTATTACGCTTCTTGCGCAACTAGTCTAGTGCAATCTTTGTGCTTAAGGTGTGTAAGAAATTAGTAACTGCTAACAGCCTAACAACTTTAGGTAGCAAGTAGATTGTTACTTGTCAATAAAGGAGCTGCTACTTAGTAAACTAACACTTAGGGCCTATTTATCTCTAGTGAGCTTTATCTAAGTAGGATTTATACTGCGCCCTAATTAAATATTGTGTATTCTAATCTGTAGGTGCGATATCCTCTTTTAGGATCTTTACTAAAGCTTAAAGGCTAGTAAAGTTCTAAGTAATTATGCTTATTAAGGCGTTTAACAGCAGGTCTAGATGTTCAGTCTTGCTAATCTAGTTCTTAACATTAGTAGTCTTAGCAAATTTCTAGATCTATTAAGCAATATGTACCTTATACCTATTAAATAGCTTATTATAATCATTCTCCTATACTTAGCATTAATTATATAAGCTTTATATTTGTATTAAGCAATCTTGTAGTCTTCTTGTATTTATGTGCTAGCGCTAAGTAATAGAGCAACTAGTTGCTTAATATCCTTAAGCAGCTCTAGAGACTATAGCTCCTAGTAATCTATTAAGGGCACGTTTAGGAAATTAGGATTAACCTAATTCTAGATACCTTTCTCTAAGCAGTGTAGTCTTAATAAAGCAAACTAGGTTAGCTAGTCTAATTAAGCCTTAAAGATTACCCCTAAGGCGGCAAAAATGTATTAGTAAGGTCTATCTTAGTAAGATGCTTTATAGGATCACGACGTAGGTTATTGTTAAGGTGAGCGCGGGTCAATCAGTTAGTTAATAGCTGTGTTAACAATGACAGTAGCCTGTAGGTTATAAGATAGTTTAGTAGGAGGTTAATTATATGATTAAGTAAGTAAAAGATACAGCAGCCGCAGCAATCTGCTGACTGTACTATAGGAGAATAAAGGAGAGTAAGATAATAATTAAACAGTTGACCTTCTAGCTTGCTAATTAGGCAGTAAGAATCGTAGCTATAATTAAGCAGCTGGGCTTATAACTGTAGGAGCTGAGAAGGAGCAATTACTTAATTAGGTGGAGTACAATGAGTATATTAATCAACTAAGTGCCACAACAAAGTGTCTAATAACTACTAAAGAGACTTGAGATGATCTGGCCTGTATATATAGGCGCTAGCGTGGTCTTCACGTGTTCAGCTTACCAGGATTACCTGATCACCAGGGTGATCTGTATGTCAATACTCCAACAAAAATACAGCAGCTTAATATAGTAGGCGCGTTTCTATACACTAATATTAGTAATAAAATAATAGTTCTATGCAACTTACTAAACAGTTACAAGTGCTTAAGTAAGTGTATTAAGCTTAAAAGAGCTTTATACAGCCTATAAGACTTGCTATTATCATAGTATAATAAGTTTTTAAGCACGCTAAAGAAGCTTAGCCTACAGGCCTTGGCTAAAGAGCTGTGCTTTTTCTTTTCTAAAGACTGCGCAATCCTTCTAATATTCTTTATCAACAATATACTTTTTATATATTATTAAACTTACTAAACTAGAGCCTACAAGCTCTTTAAATTTATTTAAGACACTTACAAGGTTAAGAATAAAAAAAAGCAAGCTAGTTTCTAGAAATAAAAATTATAAGAACTTGTAAGAAGCGCACAGTATTGCTACTACATGATACTTATAGTAACAAAGTTGCTAAAAGGTTTAAATTAAATGCTTTTAGCAGGTTCTTTTAAACTCTTTTGCCTTGAGAGGAGCTAGTTAAGAATTTAGAAAAGGCTTTAAAGCTTTAAATTAAAGCCTACTAAAAGCGTGTTAGTAGTGTGCTGTACACAGCTATTATGCTGCGTCCTAACGCTGCCTACGTAGTTTTTAAGCTCTTTTACTTTCTTACTAACTCTTTCGAAGCTTACCCAAAGGCTGTAGATTAAATTATATAATACTTCTACTTTATCAAGCATAAAAAGATTATATACAGCAATAGCAATAGTAAAAGGCTTACTATATATAATAACGCGTCTTTTACAGGTAATTTGAAGACTTACTAATTTTTTTTAAAGCTATATTATTATGCTTTTTAAAAATTTAATTGTTTAAAAAGTAGCTTATTAAGCTATAGTAACAACTTTAACTACAGAAGCTAAGCTCTTTGTACTAAAACATATAGTAAAAGAGTTTATAGCGCTTAAAGAGCTATTTAATAAGCTTAAGATTATAGTGTTAAGAGTCTAGAAAACCTTCTGCAACTACTAATAAGCTATACGCCTAGTTATTAAAGAGCAAAAAAGAATTACTATTAAGCTCTGTTATGTTAATATACAGAACATGTAGCTCTGCTGAGAACACGCTAAAGGCTTGTTTTAAATGAAGTATCTACTAACAGATAACATGCTAGCTAACAGGCTTAGTGAGTACTTATTAAAGTAAAAACTCAAGCACTTTGAGGAGCTTATTAATATATAACGCGTATTTTATAGAGAATTACAAGAAAGAAAGAGCAAAAAAAAGACAGATGTTTAATGATTGAAGGAAATTAGCTCTCTACTTCTAGAGAACTTATAAACTTCTAGAAAAACAACCCCCTCTTAATAAGTATTTAGGTAACTAGAAAGTCTACTGACTTGTTTAACAGCTTTTTAACGCGTTAATAACTCGCAGGGAGACTGTTAGACTTACTAAAGGATCTTTTTTAGTTATCCTTACTAGCCTCCTCCTCTTTACTAAGGCCCTTTCTAGACTTCTTTTTCTTAGCCGCTTTCTCCAGAAAGACGCAGACAGCAGCTTACAGGCTTTTTAGCCTACGTTTCCTGCAATTTGTTAGTATAAGAAACTTAAAAAGAAAATAAAATAAAAGCTTACAATAGCGCATTTTTCTAAAGCTTAGCAAGAAGCTTTTTGGCTAAAAAAACAGCAATTTAAAAGCTTTATTTTTTAGTAAAAACCTAAAATTTAAAAAAAATTATATACAAGAACTTATAGGTATTCTTATCAAAGCACTACTAGTAGTGCGTTTTATAGCTAAAGGCCTTGTCTTAACAAGCTTCATCAAAGCTGCTAAATAAAGCGCTTTTAAAAGCACTTAAAATAGAGCACGCTGTAATATGCACTAAGTATGCCTTAACAACTAAAAGTTGCTGCTAAGGTCCTACGCCTGTAGGTAGTCTTAACTAAGGTTTTAACCTTGCCTACACGCTTTTTAAACGTGCAGGCTAGTACTGCACTTAAAGCAGCACTAGTTAAATTTGCGTAAGAAGCACGTTCTAAGGGCAGCTGCGCTACTAGCAACAGCAGCGGCGGCAAGGGCAAGGGCAGCAGGGCGGCGGCAGCACGCGCAGAGGCGCAGGCAGTAGCACAGGCAGTAGCAGCTTTTTAAAGTTTTAACTTTTATATAAAGTTAGTAACTAAACAGAAAGAGTGCTAAAACAGAGCTAGAGACTGCGCAGAGGTATAGAGCAGCGCATAGTAGCTTAAAAAGCTATATAAAGGTATATTAGCACTTAAAAAAGCAATTAGTACCGCTTTTAAAGGATTTAGGCGAGTTGCTAGGTAATACTTACCGTGTCCGTGCGCGTTTTGCTCATGGTCGAGTTTTGCGCACCCTAACAACATAAAGATTTTAGAAAAATAAGGCTGTAGAGCCACCACCAATAGCTAGTATCGCGAGATTTTGCAGAGTTGTAGTATATATAGTATTGCGATTGATTTGTACTACTTATATTTGCTTGGCAAGGTGACGTTGCGCCTGCGGCAGGTGGTGCGTGCTGGGGCAGCTAGTGCAGCTACCTTAGTTGTAACATAAGATAAATTAACAACAACATGTTTTTAATGCTTCTACTTTTCAGTAGAGGCTTGTAAGGCCTTGCGCTTACTTAATCAAAACAGTTGTATAGCTTTTTAAGCGTCGCGAGCTAATTTCTTACAGTCTTTTTTAGCTACCTTTTTAGCCTTCTTTTTTTGCCTTACCTTCTTAAGCCTCTTTTTCTTAACACGCCTCTCCTTAGCTTGTTAAGCCTTATATAATTAAGCTTGCTTTTTTAAGTAAAACCTCTTAGCTTTTTAAAGTTGTAGTAGTTGTTGTTTGTGTTATTAAGCTACCTTGTTGTTCTAAGCCTAACAAACTTTCCTAAGTAACTCAAAAACAGCACTACTGTAGTACTTCTTAGGATTGTTAAGTTAGAGAGTATAGCTCTTTTTTTAGTGTTATTTTTTAAACTAAAAAAGCCTTCTTTAAGCTTTAAATCGATCTACAGAATATAAAATTTTAATCTAAGATATAGTAGAGGCTTTAATACATCATTTTTACTCTCTTAGTGCCTTAATCTTGCACTAAACAGCTTATAAAAGTCTCTATTTTAAGCTAATTTTCTCTACTAAGTACTGAAGCTAAGAATTTATTCAAACTAAAAGCCTTTTTGTAGAATTTTTAAAGGATAGCTTTAGGATTAAGTAAGTAGACTTTAGTTACTTAGAAAGACTTTCTAATAGTCTCCTCCTTAAAAGCAGTACCTTAGGCCTTTTAAAAGAGGAGAAAGAAGTCTCCTTTTACTATTAGTAAGAGCCCTTAGCTTTTATCAAAGTAGGATAAAAGCTTAGTTAAGTAGGCAGTTAAGAGAGGCTTAAATAATCTAATATTAAGCAGTTAAAGCATATAAGTTAAATAAACAAGAAATATGGCTAATAAGATTTTATAGTTGTTACAGTAATCAATAAAATATATAGTTAAGTAGAGCTTATAGCTGTTAAAGCAAAGTAATTAGTATTTTTAATAAGCTTTTTGTCTAGTCTTTTTCTCAAAAACTTTCTTCAGCTAGACTAAACCTATATTATTATTAGTCTAGCTAAAAAAAGATAAGCTATTAAAGACTAAGTGCTTTTTGTTGTTAATATTCTTAACCTAGCTTAATTTTAAAGCTCTAACAGCTAACTAAAAAATAAGAGCTAGAAATAAAGCTGTATTGTCTAAATAAACGCAGGCTAAGACAGTTACTTACTCTCTAAAACTGTTCTTAGTTGTAGCTGTTATCTCTTTTGAACTGTATATTCTTTTGTTAAACACTTTTTTTAACCTTTTAGTTACTTCAATCATAAAGCCTTTCTTATTTATATTAAAAAGTTAAAAAGGCTCTATATTATATTCTCTCATCTTTTTATATAGTAGCTTAAAGTAAATGCTATATTTAGCCTTTATATTAGCTTTATAGCAATTGCAATTTATTCCTGCCTACTAGCGTAAGATAAAATAAGTAGGATTTTTGTTAATAAAGCAAGTAACCTAGCTTTCTAAAATCTCTCTACTAGCTAAAGATAAGGCAAAGTTGCGTATTATTACTTATGTAGGTAGTGTACGTTGTTTGGTAAGTGTAGTAATATACTGTAAGAGCTTAGTTTCTTAATGTAGGTAAAGGAGTTAGTAGGCGAGTTAGGGTGGCTGGTTTTGCCCTTAGTGCCTTCGCGTTAAGATTAAGCATACTACACTATACTTTTCTGCAAATTAAGAATATAAGAAAGATGCACCTAGTACACGCAAATTGATTATATTAATTGCCTCTTAAATTAGATCTATATTAGTAGAGTTATGGCTAGTTAAGTATAGGTGGTTGTTTTGGTGGGGTGCGCAAAACTCGACCATACGCAAAACGCGCACGGACACGGTACGGCAGCTATAGTAGTGTTGGATACTAAGCCTACAAGGCTTAAAGATTTGTTATTGTTTTAGCGCCTTGCGCTAAGCCGCACGTGCGCAACGCGTTACAGGACACGCTATAACTCTATAGAGCTCTGTATAGGTAACTAAGGCCTTAGTTACTTAAAGAGTGTGTCGCATATATAACTTACTATCCTTTAGTCTTAAAGCTTGCTAAGGTGCCATTAAGCACTAGGCCTAGGCGCCTGTTAGCTTACGTGTTAGTCTTGCGCTAGTTAACTGCATATTAAAGTATTTACGCTAAGCTTATAAGCTTACTGCTAAGCTTAACAAAATACGTGTTAAACTTAGAGAGATATCCCTCTAAGTCTTACACCTAGCTTTTTTAGCTAGACTATTTCTTTTGTATATATAGCACGTCTTAGACACAGTTAGAAAGGCAGAATTAACTATCCAGTTCTCCTTAACCACTGTTACCAGCTCCTTGTTCTCCACAATAATCAATAAGCAAAGAATTTGTATTAAGTAGCAACATCTATATACTAAGCAAAGTCTCCTCTTAATTGCTTAGAATAAGCTGGAGATTAAAAGCTAGATAAGCAGAAAAACTAGAAGTAAGAACAAGCTTACTAGTAAGCATTAAGATTATTATACTTGCTAGACTTTATTGGCAGATCTTGCTTAGCTTTTTAAGTTTAGTAAGCTTAAGCGCATTATTAGCTATCTTAGCTTAAATAGCAAAAGTCTAAAGGCAAGCAGCATAAAGGCACAAGTTAAATTTATTACTTTTATATATCAAGTTGCAAGATAATTGTCTACTTACTCTAGCAGACGCCTTGCGACTATATAAGCAAGTTGTATAGTAATTAGGACAATAAATGCAAGAGCAACAGTAAAAACTAAAAAAAAGCAGCATTTTATAAGCTTGCTGCTTAGCTAATTATAGTAAAGGCTACTGCTGCTACTTTAGTTGCTGTTAACGCTGCTGCTGCTATTGTTACTAAAGCTGCTGTTGCTGCAGCTATTATTAATTATAAGCTGGCTGTTAAGCAGGCCACCATGCAGGTTAATTAACAGTCTAAGCAGCATAAGGCTACAGATAGTAAGGCTCTTGTTTAAAAAAAAAACCTTAATTTAAACTTATAGCCTGCTAAGAAGGCTATATCTAGCGCAAATAATTCTTAGCATTATATTTTGTGGGAGCTGAGAAAGAGCAATTGCTTGATCAAGTGGAGTGAAATAAATGTATTGATCACTAAGTGCTACAACAAAGTGTACAATAACTACTAAAGAGACATAAGACAATCTGGCCTGTTTATATAGACGCTAGCGGGGCCGTCACGTGTTTAGCTTACTAGGATCACCTAACTAACAGGGTAATCTGCGTGTTAATACTCTAACACACCCTCTAGGTTAGTGAGAAACTATTAATCTGTGCTGTGAGCAAGGAGTTAAGCTTTACTAAATTAACGTTGGTAATTAAGAGGTCTTTTTATATTTTTAGTTCTACTACTTAATTTTTTATCTCTATTGTAATACTGTAATGTTGTTCCAATTTAGCAAGCAGCTTAGTTCTATTATAATATTAAAATATAAAATAGACTTTTAAAATTGCGTAATTAGTGTGTGCGCAATTACAACAAATACTAATTGCGTCTGTTGCTTTTCTAAAACTTTTAACTTTACTATAATATTAATTACTAAGTCTTCCTAATTTTTACTATACTACTATTACTAACATAGTAGGCAGTATTGCCTTACTATTCTCTTACTAATTAGCCGCTAATCTTTCTAATGTAGTCTGCTCTTAACAGCAATCAGCGTAAGTATTGCTTAGAAAGCTGTTATTAAGATTATAAGAACAGCGCTAAGCATAAGCACTATACGTAATAAAGCCTGTTTAATAATAAAATTTAGCAAGCAGCTGATTTTTAAAATAATAATAACTAAAAACTACTGCTTTTCAATTTGTATAAGCATTGCAAGACTTCTTATAGCTCTGCTTAAAAACTAATTAACTTGCCTATTAAATTCAGCCTGTTATTAAGCTTTTATTTAAATTTTAATTTAGAGAAGAGCTCAACTAAGCCAATAACCTAGTGCAAAGGCAAGGCTTCTTAAGAGCTAAAGCAGAAGTTATAGCAGCTTACTGCTTAAGCAACATTACAAGAACAGTAACATAATAATAGCAATAAGCTATATACGCCTATTAAGCTGTTTACTAGGCGTAATGCACTTTTATTTACTTAATAGAAGGTGCTTATAAGCTCTTGAAAGATTGCTGCTAATTTATAACGTTTTTATGTTTTGCCTTGTAAGCGCTATATAAAAAAATTACTAGATAGTTTATATACTAAGCATTGTTTTAATTGCATTTCAACTAGTAGTTAGGGTAGCACTTGCTGCAGCAGTTACTTGTCTTACACATGCTATACTGTTAATAGTAATCTTGCTAATTATTTTATAGCTATATATAGAAATAAGGAGGTAAGTTTTTATTTCTTTAAGCTTCTTACTTAGCCTACTAACTAATCTTTAAAGATAGAACAATAATAAGTATTATGTTAATAAGTACTAGTTGCTTACTAATATTATTACTTGCTGCAGAAAGATTAGGAGTAGCATTAAATTTACTAGAAAGCTTTTTGTTAAAAATTGCTGTGCTTAAGAGATATTGTCTTGCAGTTTTGCTGCTTAGCTTCTACTGCCTAATCCTGCTCTAGTAAGCGCTTTTAATTTAGAATATAAGCTTTATCATACTGCATATAATTATAGTTAACCTGTATAGCAGCCTGCTTAACAGCTAGCTTATAATTAATAACAGCTGCAGTAACAGTAGCTTTAGTAACAACAGTAGCAGCAGCTTCTGTGTTAATTAACACTTTATGAATATCATGCTTGCAAAATGCTGCTTTTTTTTAGCTTATATTGCTGCACTCTTCTTGCTTGTTACCTTAATTGTTATAAAACTTAAACACATAAGTTTGCTAAAGTAAAATATTAATTATCTTGTAATTTAATGTATAGAAGTAATAAATTAGATTTGCGCTTTTATGCTGCTTGCCTACAAACTTTTACTATTTAAGCTAAGATAGCAAATAACGCGCTTAAGCTTGCTGAAGCTTAAAAGCCTAAGCAAGACCTGCTAATAAAGTCTAGCAAGTATAATAATTTTAATGCTTATTAGTAAGCTTGTTTCTAGTTTTAGTTTTTAGTTTGTTTAGCTTTTAATCTCCCGCTTATTCTAAGCAATTAAAAGAAGACTTAGCCTAGTATATAAATGTTGCTGCTTAATACAAATTCTTTGCTTATTAATTATTATTGCTTTTAATTAAGTGCTCAACTTACTAAAAGTTAAGCAGCTGCTTAAACTTCTTAAACTATTATTAGGTAAGCAACTTAGTTAGCTTAGTAGCTAGTATAATTGCTATTTTAAAGTACTTAACTTAAAACAAATTTTTAGCAAATTCATACTGCAGCTATATATTTTATATATTTACATGCTTTAAATAAGTGCTAATTTGCTTGTTCTTCTCAACTACAAGTCTAATTATTTAGTAATTATTGCACTAAACTATTTAAATATTTTTTAAATTCAGAGACAGCTTGCAAAAAAAGCACTTAAAGGCTATAGCCTCTTTAGTAGTATGCTTAAGAGTAGGTAGCTTAGCCTTAGTAGTTAACGTAGTCACTGTAGTCTGCTAAGCTGCCTTCTAAAAATTAGACTACGATACAGGATAGCTATGTATCTATAAGACAATTGATAAGTTTCTTAATTATCTGCAAAAGAAGTGTTGCCTATAATTATTTAGTTTAGGCTATTGTAGTTCTTATTTAATTTTTAAGGTGTCAAGGGTGGTGGTTGTTGTTGTAGTCAAAATGGAATTCCAAAAAAGTGAAAAGCAGCTACCCTCTACTAATCAATCGCAAAAGTCAAAAAAAAGATTGTGTGTAGTCAACGAGATTCGAACGGTGGGTGGATGAGTTCTAGGAGGAAAGCTCAGACCACCGAGCGATAATCAGGGTCAAAAAATTTGCTAAGGTACCAAAAAAACGACACCAGTTGAAACGTGTCCAACGGCATTTTGTAGTTCTTATATTAGATTGCATCTTATCTTGTTTAATAGAGGTACATAATTACCTGTTTAACAGCTTTGATATGCTAATTACTAAAGTTTATAAGAAAGTGTAAGAGCTTTAAGATCAAGTAAGTAATATTTAGTTGCAGTATAATAGCTGTGTACAGTACTGATTTAACTTTTTCTTAGTAAGCTTTAGATCTTTTACTTAGTTGCTTTGCTAGTGTTCTTAATTAGCTCCTCTAACAGTAGTAGAGTTTTAGGAAAGCTGCTATTCTCTAGCTTAAACTTTTTTGTAATCTTGTTAATATATATATTATATACAAGCATAATTGTTTGCTTCTTGCAATCTCTAATTACCTAAATACCTAAGAACTATTTAACTAATACTTGTTCCTGTATCTTATACTTGTTTATAATCTTTTACTAAAGATTTATTACTCTCTGCTTATAATCTTTTACAAAGAGCAGTAGGATATTATTAATATAAAACAAAACTAAGATTCTCCTTTTTTAAATAAAGAACAGGCAGGGCTCCTTTAGTAGAGCAATTAGTTTAATCTCTCTTAGTAATCCTAAGAACTCCTTATACTACAACAGTAAAGAGTCTTGTAGTTTATATAGTGTGCAGTTAAGCTGTATGCACTTTTTAAGCTTCTTAAAGCTATCTAGCATTTTATAAATTACTAAATTGTTTGCTGTAAGTAATGCATTAAAAAATGCTCTTATAATATTATATTGCTTGATTTTTAGATTGTTCTTAGCAATAATAGCTATTGCTGCTTAGAAGGACTTAGCTGCTAATGTAGCAGCATATATTAAGTTAATTAAATCCTTTTTTTAAGAATCACCTTTTACAACAAGCTGCGCCTTGCATTTAAAAAAAAGCTGTCTTGATTAAACTTATAAGTCTAAACTTACTTTATAAGTATTAGTTGATTATTTGCTTTTTCTCTTAAGATTTTAGTCTAAGTCTTATTTTTACTCAACTAATTAATCTTTTTTCTGTAGGCATCTTTAAACAAAGCCCTTATAAAATGCTAGAGCAATTACTTTTTTGCTCTTAGCAGTTTAAGTAAATTGTTGTAATACAGTTAAGCATTTCTTATATATAGTTTATACTTAGTAAGCAAAGCTGCTATAACTACATAATTAAGATTCTTATAGCTTGCTTAGTGGCTTCGGCCTTTTGAGACAACCTTTTGATGTGACTACACATTTTGTAGACACCTTTTTGGTAAAAAAAGATTTATTGCTAACAACAGGTATCCGGGCTTATGCCCCTTGTTCAGCATTGCCGGCACGCAATTGGTGTGTCGTATGTTCGGACAGAAACGAAGAAAAGCAAAATAAAGACGCGAATCACCTCCTAACTTAACGCGCCCTATCCTGCTCCTATCCCGCCTATCCTGCCTACTTATGTTGAGGCTTTACTTCTAGGTACTTTTGGATAAATTAAAGAAGCAGCACTATTATCGCCTTGCTTTCTAACCTATACATGCAACAATAGAACGCCTACTCCTCCTTTCTTACCTCTTTCTTCTCTATCGCTTTTTTAACGTTATGCAACAGCTAGCCTAACTAGTTAATAGTTTCTTTACTTAGCTTATGCACAATTAATAAGAAAAAAAGGACACTAAAGCGGAGGATTTTAAGTACTTTGCTAGTATTAGCAAACATCTTGTAGATCTTGTATTCCTTCTACAATTAGCTAAGTTAAGGCTTAATATTTTTTATATATAGACAGATATTACAGATTCTAAAGTTATTTATAAGGAATATAATTATAAAGTCCTAGAGAGGCTAAGTTTATAGATGCTTAATGAACTTAGGTGTCTGTATAATTAGCTTAAGCTAGACTAGTTTAGGGGCTAGGTGTACAATAGGAAAGCTTCTGTAAAAAATAACAATTTGTAAGCTAATATAAGCTTTTGCTAGTAATTCTAGCACTATATCTTATAAGTAAAGGTTTAGCTTATAATTGCTAACCTTGTCTGCTGTTTAAGGCTTAGAATCTTAACCTGCAAAATAATCTACGCTCTGCAACTTGCTCCCTAAGAGCAAGAGTCTTATCTTAATTAGCTAGTGCGTTAATGTCCTTAAGCATAAACTGTTAAACTAGTAATAAGTTGTTAAGCTTATTTAAAAGAGGCTTTTTCCCTCTAGGTAATAACAAGTTAGCTCTTTTTAGCAAGCTTACTGCTAATTAACTGTTAAATGCCCTGTAATTAACTATCTTGTTACTCTTTAAAGTCTTTAGTTTAAGAGTTAGTTTTAAAGTAGCAAGACTAGTATTTTGCTGCTAATTTAAGCAAATTACTAATAATGTACTAGCTTTATGCTTTATTTGCTTAGCTTCTTCTAAACTACTTTTATATTTAGTAGGCAGGCCTTCTTTACTGCTTAAAATTATAAAAAATTACCCTTAAGGTTATTAGTAGTTAGCTACATATTCTAATCTGCTCTCTCTTAAATAAGCAAGAGGACTTCTAAGTTATTTTTAAAATTAACTAGCTTACTTTTATAGAAAATTTCTACAATCTTAATTGCCCAATTCTTTAGTAGCTCTTTCTTGCAATTTATTTTAAGAAACAACTGTTTGTTAAAAGTTACATCACAATTAGTAATTACCTAATTAAGTATTAATACTTATATATAGTATATGTTAAAAAATTAATAACGAACTAAATAACTAATATGCCTGCAAAAATTAACTTTCAATTCTTGTTAATTACGCCCTGCTGCATTCTTCCTGTTTAACAAGTAGGCTTGGCAGCTATAAGCATAAATTCTACTCTAGTTTAAGCGTAGATTAGCAGTCTAGTGTCTAATTTTAAGTAGTTAATAGTATTAGAAATATTTCTTAAACTATTCTTCCAGCACTTAGTTAAGGGATTAGTAGCTATAAATCTTAGTAAGGCTTATTTTATATAAGTAAGCCGCCGCATTAATAATTACTAGCTAAAGTTTAGCTAGCAGATTAGCGCTTATGCGCATCTTAATAGCTTTTATAATTAGCTCTTAGCTAGCTCTCTCTGCGAAGCTGTTAGGCTTATAAGTATATAGCAGTGGCGCTTAATTATATTTTCTTTCTTTTTTGCTTATTCTTTACATCTTAATTGCTTTCTTTAAGGCAGTGTAGCAATATTATTATTTAAATAATTTTCTACAATTTTCTAATAATATTTCTTCTTAATTCTTACAGTAAAGCCCTTAATTACAGGCATAATATCATTTAGTATCTTTTACTAAATATTGTAATTATACAGCTTGCCTAAGTAGTCTTTTTTAATAATTAGTGCTTATTTCTTAAGCAGTTAACTAGTTAGGAAATTATACAGATCTTATAAGATCTTGTAAAAAAGTTAAGGTAATCTTTTTTCTAGTAATTATAAAATTACTTAAAAGGCATAAGCTGTTGCGCAGTAATTACATTCTAAAAGCTTCTTATTAGTAATTTTAACATTATATGCTAAGTAGACTAAGGCTTTAATAGCTTATTGTCCTAGGTGTCTTAATTGTTAATGCTATAAGTCTTTATTACTAGTGTACAACGATAGTTTCCTTAATTATGCTATAGTGTTCACAAGCAGTAGTTAAGCAGTATAACAAAAGACCTGCTCATATATAACAAATAAAAAATTAAAGTAACACTTAAAGTAAATGAAATAATGTTCTTTGAAATTATTCTAAAATGCATAGTATAATTATATATTAAATACTAATTGCCTGCCTGCTTAAGCTGTGCTTTAGAGACAACGTTAACGTAAATGCTTAGTACAACCTTAATATTAGTAAGCAGTAAATTAGCTGTGTTAAAGCTAGCCTTGCTATACAGAACGTTCTTAAGTAGCCTGTTTCTTATTTTAGCAACTAGAATTAATCAAGTGCCTGCTTTAACTATTATGTCCTTAGCATATTTGCAAAAGGTGCCTAGTACTAAGTAATCTATAGTATTAACTAAGTAGACTGCTGCTTTACTATTTATAATTATACAAAGAGACAAGGCATAAAGTATAAAAGCTACACTAAATATTTTTAGTCTAACTTCCTTAATCAAGTCCCTTAAGTTTATTAGTGCTAAAATAATTAAGCTAGAGTAAAATTGACTTAGCTTATTAGTAGCTAATCTGCTAGTACTAGCCTTCTAACTATCCTTCTTAATCTAGGTGCGTAGTAATGCCCACCTATCACTGCTCTATTAACTAAGTATTTTCTTTTTTTTATTGTCTAACATTTTGATTAGTATTTTATTAGTAGAAATTAATTTTATAACTGTAGTTTAGAGTTAAAAGCAGTTGCGCAGTGTCTAAGAGTACTTATTTTTTGGTCTTTTACTTAGCTTTTAAAGGCAAGGGTGTAATTACTTACTACTCTTATTTAACTTTAAGTTATTAAATAATTGTCAAGCTGTCCTAAATCTAATTTTAGTTTAGAACACTGCGTATATTTTTTTTCTTTAAAAAAGTAATTAACTAATTCTGTAACAAAACACTAAAAATCTTTTTAGAATTATTAAAAGTTAATTAAGCTCTACTAAGTGCTATTGCTAGTGCTAGCTTATTACGCATCTTACGCAACTAGTCTAGTGCAATCTTAGTACTTAAAGCGTTTAAAAAGTTAGTAACTGCTAACAGCCTAACAACTTTTGAAAGTAAGTAGATTATTGCTTATTAATATAGAAGCTGCTACTTAGTAAATCACTACTTAAAGCCTATTTGTTTTTAGCAAGCTTTGTCTACGTAGGATCTGTATTGCGCTCTAATTAAATACTAAGTATTCTAATCAGTAAGTGCAGGATCCTCCTTTAGGACCTTTACTAAGGCTTCAAGGCTAGTAAGGTTTTAAGTAATTATGCTTATTAAAGCGTTTAATAGTAGGTCTAAATAAACAATCTTACTAATCTAGTCGTCAACATTTGTAATCTTAGCAAGATTTTTTATTTACTAAGCAGTCTGTACTTTGTACCTATTAACTAGCTTATTGTAATTATCTTTTTATACTTAGTATTAAAGACTTAAGCCTTATATTTGTATTAAATAATTTTATAATCTTCTTATTCTTAGGTGCTTGTGCTAAGTAGTAAAGCAATACGCTCTTTAATATCTTTAAGTAGTTCTAAATACTAAGGCTCTTAGTAGTTTATCAAGCGCACGTCTAGGAGATTAAGGTTAACTTAATCTTAAATGCTTTTCTCTAAGCAGTGCAGTCTTAACAGAGCAAAATAGATTAGCTAGTCTAATTAAGCCTTAAGGATTACTTCTAAAGTAATAAGTAGTATATTAGATAGGTCTATCTTGTAAGATGCTTTATGTAGATCACAACGTGGGTTACTGTTAAGGTAATAATAGATTAATTAGTTAGTTAGTTAGTAGCTGTGTTAATAATAACAGTAGCCTGTAGGTTGTAGGATAGATTAATTAGAGGTTAATTGTATAATTAATAGGAGAGAGATATAGTAGCCGCATCAATCTGCTGGCTGTGCTGTAGAAAAGAAAGAGTAGAGTAAGATAATAATTAAATAGTTAATCTTCTAGCTTGCTGATTGCGCAGTGGAAATCAAAACAATAATTAAGCAGCTAGACTTATAACTGTAAGAGCTAAGAAGGAGCAATTGCTTAATTAGGTGGAGTAAAATAAGTGTATTAATCACTAAGTGCCACAATAAAGTGTACAATAACTACTGAAGAGACATAAGACAATCTGGCCCGTTAATATAGACGCTAGCGGGGCCGTCACGTGTTCAGCGTACTAGGATCACCTGATCAACAGGGTGATCCGCGTGTCAATACTCCGACATATTTTAAATTAAAGACGCTTACTAAAGCAAGAGTAGGCAGCAAAAGCTAAGCAGCAAGACTACAAGACAATATTTCTTAAGTACAGCAATTATTAACAAAAGGCTTCTACACAGAAGGCTTTCTAGTAAATATAATACTACTATTAATCTCTTTACAGTAAGCAATAATGTTAGTAAGCAACTAGTACTTGTTAATATTATACTTATCATTGTTCTATCTCTAAGAATTAGTTAGCAGGTTAAGCAAAAAGCTTAATAAACTCAAACTTACCTCTAAATTATTATATATAGTGTAAGGGTGCGTTGGGTTGACCAAAGATGCAAGGTAAACGGTGAATGAATTAGATGAAGAACTATAGAGACTACGTAAAGGTTTTTATATCCAACCCAGATGGTTAGGACTAACCGAGGTTATTGGAGGTTGCCGGATCAGCTAACAGTTAGCGTGAATAGTGCGGCCGATAGTCAGCTACTAGTGCTGAGGTGCTAGTGCTAAGGTAAGAAAAGCTAACGAAGGCCACAGGCCGAGTACTAGGGAACATTAAGGCTTTAGCCCTTTACAATACCCCCCTCCTAAATATAGTAGAAGTAATAATCTTGTCACCTAAAGTTTTACTCTTTTAGGGCCTCCGTATCTTCTAGATTAATAGCTGATTCCTAGGTTAGATCTGGATATCCTAACCATTTAACTAAGTACTGCTTTTTTCTTCCTTTTCCTTTTTCTTCTAATAGTGTCTCTACTAGGTATTCTTCTCTATCCTTTGTCTTAATTAGTAGAGGTTCATTGTTGTCTATTAGCTAGCTTAGTAGAGGATCTAAGGACGCTAGTCTAAGGTTATTAACATTAAATACTAGGTGAATTTAGCTAGGAGTATTTAATTTAACTGCGTTTAGTCTAATAACCCTAAGTACTATGTACTTAAAGTTTTTCTAGTTAAGTTTTCTGCTAGGCCTTTTTGTTTTGTAGTAGTTACTTAGTTTTAACTATACCTTATTGCCTACTTTAAGCTAAAGTAATTAGTGTCTTTTCTTATTTGCCTACTTTTCTTGTTCTTGTTAACTTTCTCTTATTGTAGCTTGTGTAAGCTTAATACTTTGCTGTAGTTTATTAATAATATTTTCTGCCATTTAATTGTCCTCTTGTATTTTCCTTAGAAGTTGTTGTTAAGGGCCGTGCTTAGTTGTAATTTGTAGAGGATTTACCTTATAGCCGTGTTGTAGAAAAAAAAGAGACATTTTAGTAGACTAAGCTTGCCTTGCTGCAACTACAATTTTAGCTATCTCTAGGTTGCTTTTCTAATTTGTTTAATCCTAATTGTAGAAAGCTTGTAAATAAGCCTGTACTGTAGAGTTTATTCTTTCTATAGACTTGTTAGTTTTAGGATAGTACTTAGAAGACAAGCGTTGCTTAATGTCTAATAATTTGCAAAGCTTAATCTAAAAAGAATTAACAAACTGTATACCTTTTTCTAAAGTAATATAGTTTAGTAACTAATAGTAAGCTACTATAGAGTTAATAAAAGCTTTAGTAACACTTTCTGTAGTAATATTCTTAAGGCCTATTAGGACAATGTCCTTGCTAAGCCTATTTATAATTACTATAAGGTTTGTACAGCCTTCGCTTTCTAGTAACCTTATAATAAAATTTATAGAAATTTCTTTCTATATTTACTTAGGTATAGGCAAGGGTTTGAGTAAGCCTTATAGGCTGTCTCTCTAGAGTTTTGTTCTTCTACACACTAAGTAGTTTCTTATGTATCTTCTAATACTTTCGCTAATAAAGGGCTAAAAGTATTCTCTTGCAACAGCTTAGTAGGTAACATTTCTTTCTAGATAGCCTAAAGCTCTAGATCTGTGGATTTTGTAGATAATTCTAGTTCTTAGAGGTTTATTATTTAGTACCTATTTTTGATCTTAGTATAGGAGGTTTCTAGAATTGTCTAGTTAGCATTCTAAAATCAAAAGTTTAAGGTCTAAAGCTGTAGGAAATTGTTGTTTACTATCTTTTACAGCTTTCTAAGCTATTTAGTAGGTTTTGTCCTCTTTTTTAGCTTTATCCTATAGATTCTTTAAATCTAACTGCTCTTAAGGTAATTCCAGTACAGCTGCTAGATAGCTGTTGTAGCTAAAAGTTTTAAGTACTTCTTCTTCCTCTAGTTCTTTGTTAGTAGCTGTAGTTATAGGTTTAAATACTTGTAGAAACCTCTTAGAAATTCTAGTATTCTAGTTGTTTGCTAGTATATCTTGTTGTCTCCTAGATAAGGCATTAGCCCTAGAGCTATTAACCCTAGGCTTGTAGGAAATTTCTATGTTGAGAAACTTTCCTAAAAATTAAGCCTATCTTATTTATCTCTTGCTAAGCTGTCTAGGCTTACTAAAATATTTAAGGTTTTTATAGTCTGTAATAACTATAAACTTCTTTAAAGATTGTAGCTTAGCATCCTACTTAGATAAGTAGGAGATAACTGCTAGTAATTCCTTATTATGTATCTTGTAATTGCTTTGCGTGCTAGTCATCATTTTTAAATAATAAGCTACTAGGCGTAAGCTTCCTTTATTATTGTATTGTAAGAGGACTCCTGCTACTACATATCTAGAAGAGTCTGTTTCTAGGATTGTTTCTCTGTTAGGATCCCATTAAGCTAGTACTAGTTCTGTAATAAATAACTCTTTTAGCTTATTTAAAGCCTTTTGCTTAGTTTTTCCCTATTAAAAGGAGATGTTACTAGTAAGCCTTAAAAGAGGAGCTACTATTTCCGAGTAATTCTTAAAAGACTGTTAATAGAAGTTTGCAGAACTAAGAAAGCTGCGTACTTTTTTAACATTTATGGGTGCCTGCTAATTTTTAAATGCTTTTACTTTATTAAGATCTATTTAAAGTCCTTTTCCTACCTTAATAATAAAACCTAGGTATTTTGTACTCTGTACGTCGAATTCGCATTTCTAGAAATCTAAAGGTAATCTAGCCTTGCCTATAGCTTCTAGGACCTTATTTTTATTGCGTTAGTGTTCTTTAAGCGTGCTATTTGTGTAAATTAATACGTTGTCTAGGTAGGCTAAGTATAAATTATTAATATACTCGCGGAGGGTCTAATTAATATAGCGTTAAAAGGTACTAGGAGCGTTTTCTGTACTAAATAGAGTAACTAGCTATTTATATAACCTAAATCTAGTGTAAAAAGCTGTTTTCTACTCATCTCCTACATTAATCTTAATCTTGTAGAAAGCTGCAGAAATGTTAATTTTTGTAAACTATTTAGCTTTTGCAATATTATTAAGGGTTTCTTAAATTAAAAGTAAAGGATAACAATTTTTCTTTGTAATAGCGTTTAGGGCTTAGTAACTAATACAAAAACGTAATCCTTCTCTAGGTTTCTTAGCAAAAAGAACAGGAGAGGAGGCAGGAAAGCTACTAGCTCTAATCTTTCCTTTGTCAAGTAGAGAAATAAGCTCCTTTTATAATACTAGAAGTTCTAGGCGGCTTATACTGTATAGAGGTTCCTAGGGAGCCTCTTTTTCTTTGCCTTTATTATCTTTCTCTAGTTCAATTCAGTGATCTACTTTAGATCCGCGTAAAGGAGGTAGTATAGAGGCGGTTTTTAGATTAAAAATCTAAGCTAGATGTTAATAAGCCTTAGGGAGTAAAGGTAGGACCTCTACTTTCTTCTTAGGAGCTAGGGCTTTTTTAATATCTTTAAGAGAAGCAGCAAAAGTCTAAATAGACTTATTTTTTTTGCCTACTTAATATAGGAGTAATAAGCTGTTGCGCTTATTTGTTTTAATCTCTAGTCTCCTTTGATAGGGTGATCCTTAGTGCTAAGTAACTTAATCCTTTAGCTAGAAGAATAGATGTAAATTGTTTTTTTAGAAGGAGCAATAGTAACCTCTCTTCTATTTATTTAGGGCTGTCTAAGTATTAAATTGTAGCTAGGGTGTGTAGGGGCCACATAACCCTAAATTGTATTCTTATAACTTATAATATTAATCTCTAACCTAGCAATTTTGTTAATAGTTCTAGGTTTATCTGTAACTCCTTCTAATCTCCTAGGAGAAATAGAAATACACTGTAAGTTAGCGTTCTTAGCAAGTTAAGGACTAATTAGCGAGTATATAAGGTTTCCTGTATTAATTAAAGTAGAAGCAAAAGTGTAACAATTAACTAGCGCCTCTAAAGTAATTCTATTACTGCTTATGTTCTTTTTAAATTTAGCCTACTTCTTAACTAAGTTATTCTAACTTATTAGAGGCTCCTACTAGTGACTTTAAACAGGAGCTACTCTTTTTCTGAATCTAAGTCCTTATTTAAGCTTTCCTCGCTAAGCTCATCATTTTTTTCTTTCTTAGAGTTAGGGGACTTAACTAAAGTCTTTTTCTCCTTTTTAGAGGATTTCTTTTTCTCTATATAATATGCAGATAGATAGCCCTTTTGTTTATAGTTAAAACAGCGTCTTTCTTTATACAACTGTTCTAACTCCTAGTTACTAAACTGTTAAGGTTTAGCAGTTCTTCCTGTGTATTCTATCCCTTCTATCTAGTCTCCTTTTAAAGGAGAAGGAGGAGGAGAAGTTCTCTTAGATTTATATTCTTTAAGCTTGTTGTCTCTACCTTAGGAGTACTTCTCTATTCTATAGAGGTAATTAGCAATCTCTATTGCTTTGTTTTGCAGGCTATCTAAATCCTTATAAGTAATACTTACAAGGTTATCTTAAAGTTTCTAAATAAGACTTTTTTAGAAAAGCATTATCCTTGTATCCTTGTCTAAGCTACTATTATATAATAGCAGTTGCTCCTAGAATTCCATAATATATTTGCAGATGCTTTTCTTGCCTTAACTTATAGACTAAAGCTTGTTCTTAGCTCTCTCTGCCCTATAGGGATCGCCAAACATTTAGTTAAAGAAGTTTAATAACTTATTAAAGTTCTATAGATTAGAAATCTCTATTTATTTAAGAAAAGGCAGGGTAAGAGTTACAGCTAAGCTTTTTAGTTAACTAAAAGCGTAATTGCAAGTCCTTTTATCTGTGTTAAAGTCTTTCTTGTTATTTTCTACCTTAGCGGTAAGTTGTTGTTGAAAGATTTAGTACATCTTTCTATTTCTGTTAAAGGTATTAGGATCTAGTTGTTTAAAACGCCTAGGTGTTTAAGATTATTAATTTCCTAGGGCAGCTAATAGGGTAGGTAACTAAGGTAGTAGTTAAGATTGTTGTTCTACTTTAGGCTCTCTTTCTTGTTGCAATGTGCTTATAGCCTCCTAAGCTTAAAAGGCTTCCTGTATCCTTATAGAAGTAGATATCTTGTCTAGGCCACCTGCTCTACAAAGACCTTCTAAAGTAGTCTTTACTTTAGGTCTACTAACACTATTTTAGTGTAGTTCTGCTATCCTTACAACTAAAAAAGCTGCTAAGGGTTCTGCTATTGTATTTATACAGAGGGGTGACAGAAAAAAAAAGTTGTCAAAAAGGTTGTTATTTTTAAGGCTTGATATTTCTATAACTAAAAGGGCTAGACCAAAACGGGTTGGTGATTTGAAAAGCCAAGAACTTCCTCTTTAAAATAGGCTGCTTAATAAGCTGCTTAGTTAGCACTATTGCGCCTGTAATCCTGTTTGAAATAAGAGGGAAAAAAATAAAAAACTTGATTCTAGTATAACTTTTTTTTGAACGTGTAAAAATTGCTAATAAATATCTTGGTTTGATAAGCTTACGTAAGCATAATGTGAGCAGAATTGAGAGGCCTATATCTTATTGACTCAGAGTTTAATTGAAGGGTTAACAAAATTGAGGTTGCTTACGTGATTGTTAATTACGTAATAGCTTAATAATCTTATTGTATATCAACTTTTTTTATTTTATAAAACTTACTTTTTTAATAGTATTATTCTTATAGCTTAAAATTCTTGTTATTTTAAATACTTAATTATTTCTTTCTAATTATAAAATAAGCCTATTTCCTGATATGGTAATATACTAAAAAAGTTTCCTAAACGTATTACTAATACTCCTTATTACATAAAATTCAGAAAATAGCGTTTTTAACTACTTTTAGGCCTAAACTAGGCCGTCTTACTAAGATCTTGTTTAAGGTTTTAAAAATACTTAATAAAAACCTTACCAAAAGAACTAAGAAATGAAATTTCCAACTTATAAAATAAAAAAGTTTTTATTTCTTAATTAAAAGCTTACAAAACTTCTTAAAAATAGATATCTATTTTATTATAATTTTCAAGAGGATATTGCCTTAAAACTCTAAAAAAACTTACTATTATTATATTTATATTAAGCAAAAACTTGTTAAATTTTTAAATATGAACTCAAATTTAGTTTGATAGTAGATTGGGTTTACTATAAAGTAGTGTAATAGTATAAAAATAGTACATTGTTTAACATAATAAAATAATAGTATTACAAACAGGTTAGTTTTTCCAAAAAGCAGTTAACATTTATACTTTTTTGTAGTTAAAGTGTTATTTAGCTAATAAAGAAGCTAAGGTCTAGTGTACTAAGTATTAGCAAGCTATTTTATATAATTATCTTGAAAAAACTCCAAAACAAGCTTTTTACTATTAACTAATAATAAATAATGCTATTACTTTGAAACTCTCACAGAGAATAGTGCTAATAGTGTTTTTTTAATATATTTTATTTTAGCGATTTTTACACCTTCAAAAAAAAGGAATTACAAAATCATTTTTTTAATTTTTTTTTCGTCTTGTTTCAAGCAAATTTGCAAGCACGATCGTGTTGACTAAGCAGCTTACTAAGCAGCCTATCCTTAGGAGGAGGTTCTTGGCTTTTCAAATCACTCACTTTTTTTAGTCTAGCCTTTCTAGCAATAGAAATATAAAGCTTTAAATATAACAACTTTTTTGACATCTTTTTATTTTTGTCACCCCTCTGTAGGTACTTGCTAGTACTCTATTATTGTTGGCAGGGATTGTTGTAGGTGCTACTACGCTTAGTAGGCTTATCTAACGAATTTAAACGCCTTAGGGACTTATACAACTAAGTATCTCTTAGCACTTACTAGTGCTTTTCTTACTGTTAATCTAGGTAACCAAGGTGGATTCAACAGTTAACTAATTAACTAGTGGTCTAATTAATTAGGATCCTGTGCGTAGATATAGCTCTAGCTGGCTTCTTATCTAGATATAGCTCTAGAGGGCTTCTAAGTACAACGTAGCTACGCGAGTAGCTAAAGAAGGATCTAATTCAATTGTAAGGGTGCGTTGGGTTGACCAAAGATGCAAGGTAAACGGTAAATAAATTAGATAAAGAACTATAGAGACTACGTAAAGGTTTTTATATCCAACCCAGATGGTTAGAACTAACTGAGGTTATTGGAGGTTGCCGGATCAGCTAACAGCTAGCGCAAATAGTGCGGCTGATAGTCAGCTGCTAGTGCTGAGGTAAGAAAAGCCAACAAAGGCCACAGGCCGAGTACTAGGGAACATCAAGGCTTCAGCCCTTTACATATAGCTACAAATTAAGTAAAAAAAATTGTTTATAACAATATAGCATGTGTAAGATAAACAACTGCTGCAGCTAGTACTACCTTAACTGCTTATTTAAACATAATTAAAACACTGCTTAGTATATAAACTATCTAGCAATTTTTTTATACAGCGCTTACAAGGAAAAATGCCAAAATATAATAAATTAGTAGTCAATTTAAAAAGCTATAAGGCGTCTTTTTTTAAGTAGATAAAGGCGCGTTGTGCTTGGTAGACAGCTTCATAAGCATATTTAGCTTATTACTGTTATTATATTGCTGTTTACGCGTTGTTGCTTAAGCAGTAAGCTACTATAACTTTTACTTTAGCTTTTAAGGAGCCTTGCCCTCAAGCTAGGTTAATTGCTTAATTAAGCTCTTATTTAGATTAAAATTTATATTAAAAGCTAACGGCAGGCTTAATTTAGTAGGCAAGTTGATTAGTTTTTAAATAGAGCTACAAGAAGTCTTGTAATACTTATATAAATTAAATAAATGAAGAAACTAACTTTTATTATTTTAAGAATTAGCTACTTGCTAAACTTTATTGTTAAACAGACTTTAACGCACGTAATGCTCATGCTTAGCACTATTCTTATATTAATAGCGTAGGCTTTTTAAGCAATAATTATGCTTTTAATAATAGCTCTTTAAGCAACGCTTATACTTATTACTGTTAGGGGCAGACTACACTAAGAAAATTAGCAGTTAATTGGCAAGAGAATAATAGACATTACTGTTTACTATAATAATAGGAGTAGTAGTGCGATAGGGATTAAAGAAGCTTAGTAATTAATATCAAAGTAAGGCTAAAGACAAAGGTTTTAGAGGGACAGCAGATATAATTAATATTATTGTAGTAATTGCGCACTAACTAATTACGCAATACTTAGGGTTGATTTAATGTTGTAATATTACTAAAAGCTGCTAGCTTAATTAAAACATTAATAATTACTATTACTACAACTGTAGAGAATTAGGCAGAGGGGCTATAATTACAGAGAGGCCTCTTAATTAACAACCCTGATTTGTTAAGACTGTCTAGTTGCTCACAGCTTAGATCAATAATATCTCACTAACCTAGGGGGTGTGTTAGAGTATTGACATACGGATTACCCTAGTGATTAGGTGATTCTAGTAGGATACCACGTGACGGCTCTAGTAGCGCACATATAAATGAGCCAGATCGTCCGAAGTCTCTTCAGTAGTTATTGGACACTTAGTTGTGGCACTTAGTTGATTAATACACTCATTTCACTCCACCTGATCAAGCAATTGCTCCTTCTCAGCTCCCACAACTCTTAAATAGCTAGAGCACTTTAATAAATATATAAAGTAGCAGACTGTTAGAGAGTATGAACTGCTAATAATCAATAGCTATTAGAGCTACAGCTTAGCTAAATTCTAAAAGCGCTATGAGTAAAACTTAAAAAAAATATTATTTACTTTTGAATGCCTTTTTATTTGTTCTACGTACTTCAACTCTTAGATATTGCATATTTCTTGCTGTTAAAGCGTAAGTATAGTAAAATTATTTTAAGCTTAGCACGTAACTATACTAACTATATTAGTAAAAAAGTCTTTCTACTTACGTTTAAAAAAGTATTTAGGTAGGCATGTACTTGGAAAACTATTTTAGCAAGCTTTAAAGATGCTAAATTAGTTTTGTATAATCTACAAGCTGTAATATCAAAGCTTAATATATAATTATAGACACTAATACTACTAAAGCGCATGTGTATTGTATAGGAGGTAAAAACACTTAGCAAGGCCTACAAATTTAAAGCGCAGAGTATACTTATTTAATAAAAATAAAAAAACTGCTCTAAGTCTTCTGCAAGCTTATTAAATAAGTAGGTTTAATAGCTCAGTAGAAAAGTGCAGCAGATAGTACATTCTATAGTATTATTATTGAAAGAACAAGTGCGTATATAAAACCTAATTAAGCAGCTTATAGAGAGCAAAGTTTAGAAATAATAATATACATAAATAAAAAAGTCCCTAATAGTTAATAAAGTAAAGAATATAATTACTAAGCTAGCGCGTATCAAGCCTAAGAGTAGCAAAATACTTATAAAAAAAGTGTATAGTGCAAGGCGCTACAGGCGTTGTAAAAGGACTAGGCACAACACACGTACTTGTATAGTTAAAATTAAGTTAAACAGTAATAGCAAGGCTTTTAAAGAGTAAATTAGCTTATTATAATTTTAATTTTATTGTGTTTGTAGCTTACCATAATATTGCGATAGTAGAGCGCTTAAGAAAAGTGGCTCGCTCGCTTAGGTAGCTCGCTCGCTTATGAAACATGTTATAGCTTAATTAGTAAGGGAAAAGAGGAAGGCTAAGAGGGCTGCTAAATAGGCCTCTAGGGCAGCTGCTCGCAGGACTATAAAATAATCTTAATGATATATAAAAACTTCTTAAGTAAAGAAGGGGAGAAGCCTCAAGGCTCTTAAAAAAGTTAGTTAAAAACAGGCCTATTATAAGCTCTATAAGTAGTAGAGAGCCTTAAGGTAGTGTTACAGCTTAACTAGCGTCTACCTCGCGCATAGGGCGCGCAATTAAAACACTAACTTAATTTCTATAGCTATATATATTGTTAAGCTCCATCGATCTTACTACTAAAAAATCTCGTGATAGTAGCTATTGTGTAAGGCTGTACAGCCTCAAGTTTGGTGGTGGTTTTGGTGTTCAAACCGCGCGTTACGCCGACATACGCGTTACGCCGTCCACCTCGGTAGAGCTGTTTTCTAGTCACCTAAGAAAGTCTGTTAAGCTTAAGACAATAAGGTAGTATAATAATACAAATAACAACTACTACAAATTAAAAGAAATCAAAAGTCTTACTTAAAGAAGGAAGCTTATTTATATAAATTTTAATAAGCTAAGAAGAGGTAAGGCAAGTGAAGAAAGCTAAAAAGGCAGCAAAAAAAAAGCGTTAGAAATTAGCTTACAACACTTCAAAAGCTATATAACTGTCCTAAATAAGTAATCGTAAGGTCTAATAAGCCTCTACTTAAAAGTAGAAGTATTAAAAACGTATTGTTGTTAAGTTATCTTATGTTAAAGCTAAGGTAGCTGAGTAAATACAAGTAGCACAAATTGATCGCAATAATATATTTACTACAACTCTACAAAATTTCGCGATACTAGCTATTGGTGGTGGCTCCACAGCCTCATTTTTCTACAATGTTCATGTGGGTGGGGTGCGCATTGCGCGCACGGACACGGTATCCCGTGCTACACTTTAGGTATATATCACAAATCCTACCACATGCAATGTTATTCATGTCCCGCTTGATGAACAACAGCAATTGACGACGACAGACATAATTGATGCTAGCTAACATGCCTAAACTATTATCTCTAGTTGCAAGCATCTTATTAGAGATAATAAGCTTGTAATTTTGCCTAATAATCACCTTAAACTACCTTCAAGTGCATGAAAGCCCCTTTACGGAGGTGCCTTTCAAAAGTTATTGCTGACAGGGGTGTCTTCTATTTGACCGAGAAACTACCGAAATACAGACAGATCAGTCTCAACGAACTCTTAGCAGACCTCTGCCTTCCTTGTACTTATTCCCACCATTAAGTTTAATAATCTGTTAAACATAGATAGGAATTCTCTCTATCCATGTCTGAATCTGTAACTGTAGAAGATTACTCTAGGCCTGCTCCTATGCTTTTGTAGCCTCTCCTCTATTCTTTAGAGCTCCTTTCTTAGTAGTTCTTCTCTTCAACTATGGCCAAGCTAGCTTAATAGCGTTAAGATTAGGTGAGTTACTACACTAGAAGAGCTTCTCTACACTCTCTTATTAATAGATAAGATTCTAGGCTTAGTAAGCATAAGAGGGAGCCTTATCTTCTTAAACAAGAGTGCCTAGTCTCTCTCTCTTACACTCCTTAGCAAAGGGGATAAGCTTTAGGAGAAGAACCTCAGTCTAATACTGCCACCAATTAATACTACCTTTATTATTACCACAAGTGAGCTTCCTATTATTCTTAGTCTATCTCTATTAAGGAGCTCTACTAAGCTTGTTCCTTAAGCCTATCCTCTTCATGCCTATAGTAAGCTCCTACTCCTCTTTTATAATAGGCTCTAGGATCTCGTTCATCTCTTTAATCTTAAGAGCTGCTTCATTCTTCTCTTAGGCTGTCTTTAGCCTCTATACATAGAAAAGACCTTTGTAATTATACATAAAGCAGCCCTAAAACATAAACTTAGAGTATCCCTTCTACCTCTCTTGTATTACAGATCTTGTAAGAGCCTTATCTACCTTTCTCTACACTAGATACCCACCACAGCAGTAGTTTAGCACAACAGAGGTCTTATCTAACTAAATAACGTTCTTCTAGTCTTTAAGAGTCTAGTGCTAACGAGCAAGACACTAAGTAAGTTTATCTTATCTTATCTTCTTTATTAACCTAGGCTTCCTTGTTAGCTTTGTCTTCTTGTATCCTGCTGCCTTAAGGACTCTCCACACCGTAGTAGAAGAGACGTCGTAACTATAGAGACTAAGATCACTAGCTATGTCAGCACAGCTCTTCTCTCGTCCATAACAGTTACGGCGTACCTTATTAATAGTAGGTTTAAGGATAGCCTCTTGTTTACGTAAGTGGCCTAAGCGAGGAGCATCTTCAAGGTGTTTAGGAAGAACCTTTAAAGTTAGTCCATTTAGCTCAAAGCCTCGCAGGCAGGCTCAGCTAAAAATAGCGTCAATAGTGCGTAGGGAGATACCTAGGATCTCGCTAATCTAGTTCGTTAATTTGCCCACAAAGCAGGACTTTAGAGTAATAATTATAGCACGTGTAAAGGGATCTGTGTGAGAACGAGGAGCCATTACTAGTATAACCCTTAAGAAACACTAAAGAAAGCGAAGATACTGCTATCTTCAGCTTCAAAAAAACTCTAGCTGTGCCAAGAAATATCGGGCCGATAGATCTACCACGCTAGCAATAACTTTTGAAAGGCACCTCTGTATATAAAATAACAACGTAAGCAGAGCACAGATAAAAGAGATGTGGGTTTCTACTTCAAGGGAAGGTCCGTAAGGCCTAACAAGTGAACGATTGCAGGAGCAGCTGTGACGGCCTGATTAGGATAGGCTCACGTAAGAACAGACTCACGTAAGAACAGACTCACGTAAGAACAGACTCACGTGAGAACAACATTTCTACCATCGGCTTCACGAATCCCCCTTACGACCGCAATAGGACTAGAAGCTTGGAATAAGTTCAAAGTATTAGCACTTGATCACGTAATCTCAACGTTCCGCGCTGATTATTACTTTCTATTATGCAACGGTTGGCCTTAAAGCTGCAACTATGTTATAAAGGATCTCTTTAGTGTTTGTTTGTAGAGTTTGTCAACTCCAAGGGTTGGAGACGCTAAAATGCGCTCTTAATAGTTGTTTAGCCTAATGGACACTCCTTCTTCCCATCATTCAACATCTACGTTCCATGTTCTTTATGAAAATAAAGCTTGTAAGGTAAATGCTGAATTAATATTTTATGCCAAAATTACTACGTCTTAAAGTAGTACCGCACGATTTATAGTACGATTAAACAATTCTAATAATACTAGTGCTTAGTACCATATCCCTGATGACGAAAACCTGAATTCTGAATGCATTTGCGAATAGCGTTTTTAACCTCTTCTAGCACAAAAACACGCTAGTTTATAAAGAAATGAAGGCATTAATCATTAATTCGGAAGTCTAGTTCTAATTAGGAATTTGATCTATCGGTAACAAGGCCGCTATACCCTTTCAACAGACAGTGCTTATACGTCTTACAGCTTCATTTTGTCTTTTTCTTTCTTGATAGTCAAGAACCCTGAGCTTACCCCTATTATGAATGTCGTTGGACTACAGGGCGACAGGGTAGTATGTTAGGGCACATCACTAAATCAAATTTCGAGGCTTGTAAAACAGCAATGTTGGTGAATATAAAAGGCAGTCCTCTAAATTAACTAGAAAACTTTCTATTATCACTCATACCCTCCACCCATCTGATTCTATCCACACTCCCCTTTCGCTCCCAGCACAGTAACAGTCTTACCTTCTATTCAAATTCCTTAAAGATGCAGATTAAAGACCTCATCACCGTTCTTTTAATCCCCGCGATAGTACTATCCGCATCTGTCCCTCATGAACATCACGTCAGCACCCCTAATTCAAATACGGATATTAAGAAGAGAATTGTTGGCGGAGAACAAGCTCGTATTGAAGAGTTCCCTAACATCGTCTCTATTTGGGTAAACGGTGAACTGAAGGGTAGTGGGACACTTCTTAACAGCACCACTATTCTCACAGGCGCTGGGAACACATTTAATTGGAAACTCTCAGAAGTTATAGTTTACGCTAATTCTGCTGTAAGAAATTACCAGTTTCCTTTTAGTATACCGCAGACTCTTAATCTGATGTTAGAACTTAGTTTAAACAATTTTACTCCTAGAAAGATTCAAGAATAAGTGGCACGCTAACAAGTTAAATTTAGGATTCTAAATCATCTATTTCTCGCAAACTTGCATCTAGGATATTTCATCCCAATTACAACTTCGATGAACAGGATTACGACGTTGCTATCTTGACGCTTGCCAAACCTATCCCGGATAAACTTCAGATCCCGTATGCCGTGCTCCCTCAAAATAAAAATGATCCCACAGCTGGGACTGAAATAACTATAGCCGGCTGGTAAGTTTGTTGAATTTACTTGTAACGTACAATACAACGAGCTTTAACCTTCGTAAATATAATATAACTTTTCGCTAACGATGACTGACCTCTACATAGGGGCTCGACTTCAGCAGCCAGTAAAGATACCACCAACAAACTTATGAAGGTCGACGTCCCCGTCATTTCTCGCGATACTTGTCAGAAACTGTACAAAGAAAGAACCGTGTCTTCCCGAATGTTTTGCGCTACTACAGAGATGGGTGGGAAGGATGCTTGCATGCAGGACAATGGCGGCCCTGCCATGAAGAAGTCCAGCAATATTCAAATCGGTATCATATCCTGGGGTAGAAGCTGCGCTGATCCCCAGTACCCTGGTGTTTACACCAACCTTGGTGACAAAGACATTCAAAAGTTCTTGACCGAGCATCTGTCGAAACCAACTTGATTAATATCACCGTGGTAGTAATATAGGGAATGGCGGTATTAAACGGAATGTACTTGGTAGAAATAATTGAAACAAATTTGCAGCAATTGCTCATGTCGTCGTTGAACCGAGGTAAACGGCGCACCTTCTCGACGCTAATGCAACTGTTCGTGCCATACAACACATTGACTAGTAAAACTACGAAAACTAGACGTGCCACATGTGAGCTAGGTCAGCATGTGAGCCACCTCAACATCACAACATTAAAATTGTCCTAACTTTAACGCGTAACAAATCTATAATAAGGCGTAATTATCAAACATTTCAAGTTAATCTTTGCAGTTATTATAGTTATTTAGTGAGTTTATAAGCCTCTAATATATACTATGTATAATTACTAACTCTTAATTCGGCATTTACTACCTGTAATATAACTTTAAACAAACACTTATTATACAAAGGTTATTGCAAAGAAGAGCTACTACAGAATTAAGTAACTAGAATTATACAGGTGGTGACAAAGAAAAAAAACATTAGAGTGATAATTTTGAGAGCTTTATATATCTTTACAGAGCGGGGACAAAAAAGAGAAAATAAAAAAGTTATTGTTTTTAAAACTTTATATTTCTATAAATCGAAGGGCTATACCAAAAGGAGTTGATAATTTAAGAAGCCAAGAGCTTGCTCTTTGATATGGTTTGCTTAGTAAGCTGCTTAGTCAGCACGTTTGCGCCTTTAATCTTGCTTAAATAAGGTAAAACAAAAGTAAAAATGAATTTTGGTAAAACCTGTTTGGAAGTAGGTAATAATCGCTAAGAATTCAATATTATTAAATAATACTAGTAGACCTCTTTTGTGCATACGTTTTCAACTAGTTGTTGAATAAACTATATAGTAATAATAAAAGGCTTGTTTTTAAATTCTAATCAAATAATTCATTAAAACAGCTTCTTACTACTTATTGTTTACGCCTATAGCTTTATCAGTAGCTTAATAACATTTTAGCTATAAAAAAGTATAATGATTTATTACTTTTCGTATAAATTCACTCTCTTCTAAGATAATTGCTTTATTATCTTAGATAGAAGATTATTTTAGCACTATAACTTTGCTTCATTAATAACCTATCTGAATATTAAACTTAATTTAAGTCTATATCATGAAGTTTTCTAAGTTTGCATTTAGTATATTCATAATAGTTATAAGCTGTTTTTGGAGTTTAAAGACAGCTTTTTCTTATAAATACTAACAAAATAGCAATCTTTTCTTAGGGAGTATATTAAGCTGTTCTTAATTCAATATTTACCTTTTTTTAAAGTTAGTACTTCGATTTTTTAGCTATTTTAGTAAGGTTTTTGTTCAGTATTTTTAACGTTTTTTAAGATCTCAGTAAGACAGCCTAATTTAAGCCTAACAGGAAATCAAAAAGCGCTTTTCTTATTTAATATAGAAAAGAGTATTAGGAATACTTAGGCTGGTAAATAGGTTAGGGAAACCTATCCTTAGGTATAGGTTAGGTTAGAGTCGCACAGACTAGTAGCTGTGCTTAGGTTAGGGTTACACAGACTAGTAGTTATAGTTGTAGTTAGGTTGCACAGACGTGTAGTTATAGTTAAATTAAGGTTATATTAGCGTAAGTTGTAGTTAGATAACCTACATAGTTATAGTAAAGAGTAAATTAACTAAATTAGTGCTTACTTAGCTCATCTTTCTTAATCTTACCTATTTCTTAGCTAATTATTATAGCTAATTATTACTTAACTACAACCTAACTACAACTTAACTACTACCTAACTACAACTTAACTACTACCTAACTACAACTTAACTACTACCTAACTACAACTTAACTACTACCTAACTACAACTTAACTACTACCTAACTACTACCTACAGTCTGTACATTATAACTTAACTGCAACTACACGTCTGTGCAACTTAACTATAACTACAAATACTAGTCTGTGTAATCTTAACTGAAACTATACTGAATTTTAGCGTAGAAAAGTTGGGTTGTGGTTAGGTTGTAGTTTGGTCAGCTTACGTTAGACCCCAACCACAACCCAACCTATACCTATTTACCAGCCTAGGAATACTTTTAGAAAACATTTTTAGCATATTGCTATAAAAGAAAAAAAGTTTATTCTATAATTATGCATAAAGAAATGACTTGCTTGTTAAAATAAAGATACCTATAAGCTAAAAGAAGGATTATATCACTAGAGCAAGTCTTGAATAAGTGAAAAGAGTGTATATACTATGAGCTTACTAAGCTATTACGTAATGAGCGCTTATGTAAGTAATTTCTCTTTCTTTTGCACTTTAATTAAACTTTAAGTAAATAAGATATAGGCGTTAAAATTGGCTTAAGTTATTCTTACGTAAGCTTATACAACTTAGTTTTTTCTTAGCTATTTTTACATGTTTGAAAAAAAGTTCTACTAAAATCTATTTTAACTTTTTTTCTATCGTTTTTTAAGCAAGATTGCAGGCGCAACTGTGCTAACTGAGCAGCTTACTAAGTAACCTATCTTGAAGAAGAAGCTCTTGGTTTTCATATCACGAAATCTTTTTAGTATAACCCTTCTAGTTATAGAAATATACAGCTTTAAAATAATAACCTTTTTAATTTCTTTTTTTTTGTTATCTCCCTATAATAAGAAGGGCTGTATCTATAATAGATAGAAATATATGTAAAGAGCCATGAACTTCCTCTTTAGGATAGACTGCTTAGTAAGCTGCTTAGTTAGCACAATTATAAAGCTTATAAGGTAAATGCTGAATTAATATTTTATGCCAAAATTACTAGGTCTTAAAGTAATGCCGCACAATTGATAGTACGATTGAACAATTTTAATATATGTAGAGAGCCTTGAACTTCCTCTTCAGGATAGACTGCTTAGTAAGCTGCTTAGTTGGCACAATTGCGTCTGCAATCTCGCCTAGAATAAGAAAAAAAAGATCTAAGTATAACAGTTTTCTAAAGTTATAAAGTACGCTATATATTTAAAAATGACACATGTTAAACACAATAAGTAAATCTTAATTACGTGTAACTTGAAAAGTAATTGTATAGTAACCTACAAAGTAATAACAAAAAACTTAATTTTAGGTTTTTTCTAGATAATTAACTAAAATGGCTTACTAGTACTTAGAGTTTAAGCCTATAGCTTCATTAGTAGCTAAAAATACTTAAGCTACATATATTAATGTATAATCAGAAATTCTTCTTGTAAGAGATTACTTTCTTATAACATTCTAATTTTCTTATATTAAATAGCATATGATCTTAGCACTATAACTTTCCTTGATAGTAAACTTGTCTTGATATTAAACTTAATTTTGGCCTACATTTTAGAGTTTTAACGTGGTTCACAAGCGAGTCGGCCACCCAAGCGAGTCGGCCACGCAAAACCTCACCAAAATTTCAAACTAGCAGGGGGCTATATCTTCAGAATTACCAACTAGAATTATTTCAAATTTGAATATAAGAGCTGCATCTTGATAAAAAATCAGCTAGTAGAGTATGAAGATATTTTATCAGCTAGTTATAGAAATAGACTACTGATACCCCTGTAAAACAATAAAACTAAGTATATCTTATTAAAAATTAGAGCTAGAGATCTTATATTCTGATGGCTTATTATTTATATAGATGCAGCTCTGGTATTTAAATTTTAAATAATTCTAGTTAGTAGTTCTGAAGATATAGCCCCCTGCTAGTTTGAAATTTTGGTGAGGTTTTGCGTGGCCGACTCGCTTGGGTGGCCGACTCGCTTGTGAACCACGTTATAAGTTTTTTCTTAATATTTGTTGGAGATTAAGCTACTCAACTGTTTCTCCACAGAATCCAGGTGCTCAAATTACACCCGGAATCTACATTTGATTGATCACTAGAAGCTATTACGCTACTAGAATTACTTATTATTGTTATCAATTAATTGTAGTAATTAGTGAAGTTCAGGAATACGCAATCTACTATAGATTACGCAATCTACTACGCAAGATATTGCGTAGTACAGATCTTTCTAGAATGTAAGCTACAGGTTTATATAGACTGTAGTTTAACAGATAGTTAAAAACTAAGAGAGTTTAATTAATAGAGAAAAATTCGAATTGCAATGAGTAATTGCATAATATAAGTCAATTCAGCACTCTCTTCCCCTAGTCTGTATTCTTTCTTTTATCCTTTCTATCCAACTTCTGCTATCTCCTCGATTTCCAATAATATATATGTAATGTAGGAGCTGAGAAGGAGCAATTGCTTGATCAGGTGGAGTGAAATAAGTGTATTGATCACTAAGTGCCACAACAAAGTGTACAATAACTACTAAAGAGACATAAGACAATCTGGCCTGTTTATATAGACGCTAGCGGGGCCGTCACGTGTTTAGCTTACTAGGATCACCTAACTAACAGGGTAATCTGCGTGTTAATACTCTAACACACCCTCTAGGTTAGTGAGAAACTATTAATCTGTGCTGTGAGCAAGGAGTTAAGCTTTACTAAATTAATGTTGTTAAATAAGAGGTCTTTTTATATTTTTAGTTCTACTGCTTAATCTTTTATCTCTGTTGTAATATTGTAATGTTGTTTTAATCAAGCAAGCAGCTCAGTCCTATTATAATATTAAAATATAAAATAGACTTTAAAAATTGCGTAATTAGTGTGTGCGCAATTTCAACAAATACTAATTGCGTCTGCTACCTCTCTAAAACCTTTAACTTTACTATAATATTAATTACTAAGTCTTCCTAATCTTTACTACATTACTACTAATATAGTAAGCAGCGTTGCCTTACTATTTCCTTACTAATTAGCTGCTAATCATTCTAGTGTAGTCTGCCTCTAACAGCAACAAGCGTAAGTGTTGCTTAGAAAGCTGTTATTAAGATTGTAAAAACAACACTAAGCATAAGCACTACGCGCGCTAAAGCCTGTTTAACAATAAAATTTAGCAAGCAGCTAATTTTTAAAATAATAATAACTAAATATAACTGCTTTTTAACTTATATGCCTATTGTAAGACTTTTTATAGCTCTGCTTAGAAACTAATCAACTTACTTGTTAAATTAAGCCTGCTTTTAAGCATTTATTTAAATTTAAATCTAAATAAGAGCCTAACTAAGCAATTAACTTAGCGCAAGGGCAAAGCTTCTTAAAAGCTAAAGTAAAAGTTATAGCAGCTTACTACTTAAGCAGTAACGCGTAAACAGCAATACAACAATAGTAAGAGGCTATACACACTTATTAAGCTGTCTACTAAGTACAATGCGCTTTTATCTACTTAAAAGAAGTGAATCCTCTCTATCTTATGAAGAACTCTCCAAGATATCGAAAGGGCTGAGCCACAAAGCACAACGCAGTAGAAAATACGCTAGTAAGAACGCTCAGATGGCCACCCAAGGGAGTGGACTGAACCGTTCGAAGAGGCCACAGAGCGATCACACGGACTAGAAGCACCCCAAAGCTCATCTAAGCTGTGTCTGAAAGCATGCGGGATTTCTTATGCAACTTCGGGCTCCTCAACGACTGAATTGTCATTTTCGTCGTCGCCAAGCATGTCCTTGGTGAGATCGAACGCGTCTCGAAGGCTGACCTTGTCGCTGAGACTCTTCTCTTGAACCCACTTCCAAACCTTCTTCATGCCGGTGCTGCCCTCGATGATGTGCTTCTCAAAACCAGTAACGTTGCTGCTGTCGATAGGGACGTGGAGGGTCTTGTTGCCAGACTCTATGGTCGCCCAGTAGGTAACAGTATAGGCAGTCGAAATAGGAGCCTTGGATTTAGGAGGGATGTACTCACTGGAAGCCGATGCAGCGTACTCGGTGGAAGCGCCATCTCCCGAAACATGCGGGATAGTTTCGGGAGGCCCCCAACGGTTGTCATTAACGCTCGGGAAGCCGGAGTCTTCCCGCTCAGCGTGTTCGCCAGCAGATCCAACAAAGTTACAATCGCAAACCCCGTCGTAGAGCTTGTAACACCTACTGCAGAAGTATGCATCGATGTCAGGGCTGGCTGTGCGGACGGAAGCCTTGCTCAGTGTCTTCTTGGACTTGCTGTTCTGCGGTGGGTTGGGCTTCCGGTTTGATGTTTCGAGTACCTTGAAACGGTCCTTACACTCATCAGCTGTCGTCTCAGGTGAATCACCAATGGTACCCCATATCCTCTGCATATCTTCAGTCTTCCAATGCATAATCCTCTCGTTCGTTGCCTTAGTCCACGGACTAGGAGATAGCTCCCAGCAATCGTTATCGGCCTGGTACTGGCTAATGATGTCATAAGCTAGCTGAAGCTGCTCTTGTGCTTGGGGAAGACTCTCCTGCCAAGCGAGTTGAGACTGGAAACTGTTATTCAGGGTAGCAGAGTCCACGGAGCGGTAGGCCTCCAGACCGAGGATCGCGAAGGCATCCCTCACACTCATGACTGCTGCGATAGGCTGACATTCATCTTCTTCGATGCCAAACTCTTTCTCGGATGAGATTCGCCCTTCTTTCGCAGCTTGAGTAGCTGCTTCAAATTCTTCGTTCTCAAGCGGGGCAAGCCAAGCCCTCAGCATTTGTCGAAGATGATCAGGATCACGAGCGTTGTGGTACATCGAGATGGCAGCGATCAAATTCGCGCCGCACATGCGGAGGATCTCGAATGCTTCATCGCGGGTGAACTTGTAGTCAGCGATCTCAAGAAACACGCCAACCATGAAGTCGTCCGGTGCGGCAGGGTTGAGAGAAGATGCAAACCCAGTGGCGGTCTTGACATCAGAAGACTTTGTAGGATGGCCTAACTTGCGGACGGCGGGAACGGTTTCAGAGCCAGAGTCGCTGTCGTCTTCCTTCTTGCCGACAGGAGAGTCGGTGTTTACTTCGTTGTTGGATACATCAGAGGGGGTCAGACGGTTGACAATCCTAATACTATCCTTGCGGAGAGGAGAACCAACTTCATACACCTTGACTTTAGGGACACCACGGTGAGCCTCTTGCGACTTCGGGTCGGGTGCGTTGTTAGCTGGCCATGTTGCGGCGGCATCTCCGCCGGTGCAGGCCGCGCAAGTACCACAACTCTTCCAGCCATTTAAGCACTTCGGATACTCAGGTTGGGGAGACGAAGAGGCGACTTCTGACTGTCGAACTGCAGATTTACTCTCGAAAGTCTCAGGAAGGGGTTGGCGGTAGTCCTGATGTTGCGAAGAGTACTTGTAGGGAGGTAGCTCACCCTGCTCACGCAGCTGGTGGTTGACCTCCTCGAAAGTCTTGAGCTTAGGAGAAACTTGCTCTTCTGTCTCTCGCTTTTCTGCCACTCGCTTTTCTGCCTCCTTCACAGCAGAAGCACGTAGCCATGGTACATATGACCGGAAGCGAGGGCTCTGGACTTCCACCTGGAAATCAGAGCGATCTGCAGATGCAATATCGGACTTCTTATCTACAGCCTTGACCTTTACCGTGCTCCACTTCTTCCTCTTCTGCTGCTCCGTGTCCTGGTTACCATCCATATCAGCGAGGGAAGCAATTTTGTCTTTAACCAAACCGGGAGCAACGATGTCAGCGGGTGAGGGAGACTGCATCGCAATTTTGCGTTCGCGAGACATGCTTGACTCTAGGTAAAGACCTAAATTACCTCCTGCGACATTGCCAGGTTTCTTGACTGCGGCGTTGGTTTTATTTATTGCCGAGAAACCACCGATGGCAAGAGGAGGGTTCATCTTGATGGTGTTGCCGGCTTCCGAAACTTCGTCATAGTGTTCATCGTAGTGTGCACCGTTGTCTGTATCGCACTTGTTGCCGAACTCTTCAACACAGCTGCAATCCCAGTCATTGTCGCGGTCGCTCTCCTGAACCTTCTGATACTCGACCTTGAGGGAACGGAGGCGCTCGGTGACTTGGTCGAAGGCCGGATCGTCGCAATCGAATGCGCGTAGGGACGCGATACACAAATTGGCCTCTTCAACGATCTGGTCCAGAGTTCGGCAACCGGCATCGCTGGTCTTGAGAGGCTTCTTGTGTGAGGGCGACAAGTGCTCGTCAGAGCTCGGTGGAGTAGGTACGGCTTCGCTAGAGTGATCGTCACTGTCGATCTCACTGTACGAAGTAGGGACCCTCATTGGAGTGACCGAGTCTGGATGTCCGCATTGGCGGAATCGAGGCATCGTTGGTAGTGGAACGGTTGTAGGGGTGTTATGATTGCATGTAGGGTAATTCTCGAATTGGATGTAACTAAAGAGTTTTCGAAAGGTGCGGTGGAAGAAATAGGGTGGTCCTGGGGGTGGAATGGTTTATATGCCCTTAGTGCGCCAAAGCTCGGACGTGAATGAAGGTGAGAGCAGTTAATATCGGGTTGGCTAAAAGATAAGAGGTGAGAGAACGGACACTCAAGGTCCCGTGTAGTATTTTTATGATGATGCAATTGGTAAAGCAAACGCGCAGGTGAGGCGAAAGTGAATTGCCGATTCTTCATGCGCAACGTCGGAAAATGTGAAAGAGCTCACTACAACGTCTGTGTCGTCCAGGACAACTTCAGCCGGACGAGGTAATGTAGCATATCATCACTTAAGCAGCGGCCTCCTCTCTGTATCCCCCGTATTCCACCAGAAGTACCCCCTCTTTTCCGTCCCTTCATCCACCTCCTCAATCTCGAACTCCCTTTGCTCGCCCCTCACTCGCCGCCACCAGCTCGGCCATCCCTCACTCTTTCTCACCCAGATCTCTCCACTTCCATCTTCAGATATTACATAACCGCCTCTACTTGCCCTTACACCCAAACCTGCCCACTTCGTACATCCCACCAGGCCATACAGCACTAACACACCAAGGAGCGTACAGAAGATAGTTACGATAGACGTCAGGAAAGTAATTGTGGATACTTGGCAGCCTAGTCCTGAGGTACGGAGTTCAAAGCGCTCGGAACGTAGAGCGCAGATTGAGTCGTAGCGGATAGGCGAGAGGAGAGGGAACGCTTTTGACAGGGGGTCTGTAGGCAGAGGAAGACATGTTGAGGACTATTGCCAGAGCTCAGTGATGGTTGTTCGCAACATTCCGGATGTGAACAGAATTCTTGAAGGAGAACGATATGATATGAAAGTACTATGTGATGTCATGAAAACGATCGGAGCTACTCACAACCCCGCCGCGACTTGATAACCAAGAGGAAGATGAACGAGATGCGTACGTACGATCGCACACCACCCACAATGACCTTCGCTCCTATGACAATCACCACAATCGTTGTAGCCCCAACACTTCACTAGCCGCTCCCAATCCTCTTTGGGGCTGCCTTGAAGTCGTTGATAGACCAGTTCCGTCATATTCGTCAACGCGTCATCCTGGCGCTTGGCGGGAACTTTAGGACAGCTAGACGGCATCGTAAATGTACAAGTTCACCAGACAATATACGCAAACTGACGTGAACAAAGGTGGCAAATGCGATGGCACAAAGGGAAAAGCGCAAAAGGATGATGAATGGTCGATGGCTAAAGGTCAACCGATGTGGGGCGTGAGAAGACAAGCACTATACCATATCGGTCATCACAGTTGCCGCACATGCCGTTGATTGGTCAGCACCTGAAGATGCGAAGAAGAGGAATGATATGCGCTGAAGCTAAGATATATACAAAGAAGATGCCTGAGATGTAGTATGTCCAAGGGCGAAAGCTAAGAGATTATTTCGAGTCCCTCAGCTAGGGATGCATTGAGAGTAAAACGGGTTGCTCGCTACGCACTTGTACCCATTGCCGCAAGCCGTCGGACCGGTATGGTTTTGACCACCACATCTGATGAGGTGTTAACCACGCGTTTAATGTGTGAGAGCTTTTCAGGCATTTACCGTCCCCAGGCCTTCGCCGCATTAGTAGGGGTCGACGTAGAATTGCCACCTCCACTGCTAGCACCAAGTTCGAGAATCTTAGCAGCGGCATGTTCTGCGAGCACGACGATGTAGGATGTAGGGTTGGTAAAGATGTGACTATACGATGTTAGTTCAAAAACAATTTGAGAGGCTAGAATGAAACCTACCCAGGGAAGAGAGAAGCGTCAACTACGTGAATGTTCTGTGTTCCGTACACCTGAGTGTTCAGATCTACAACAGATGTTCCACCAGTAAGACCGCTATCGGTTCCAATCTTCGCAGTACCAATCCAGTGGTTGGCGCGACGGACAGCTGGGGTCTTGGGAAGGCTGGCAACGTATTCCTCAACTGTCATGTTGGCAGGCGGTACTTGGAATTCAATCGCCGGGTTCTTCTTGATGGCCTTCATCATGCTCTTAATACTTGCGACAACCACGCCAGTGTCGGCCTCGTTCTGCAAGAAGGGCGATTTGCTGACATAGACGTTGAGAGCACCGTTGATGGAGAGCGCACCGCGGGAGGTAGAGCCGTGACCGAGGTACTGGCTGATGGTGAGATGGTTAGTGTCGTTGGCTCCAGGGCCTTCAACGCGAGCAGTCCACTGGATGGATCGATCAATGCCATCACTACCAGTGATCACTTCCCAAGCAAGGGGACCGATGTTGGGTGCAGACTGGGCAAGGATACCAGAGCGATTGCCGAGGTACAAGTTTTTGTCAGCTTCAATGGGCGCATCCCACGCTTCGTAAAAGTTGTAGAAAGAGATGTTGGGGTGCCGGACAACAAGGTCGGTGTTGACATGGTCGTTCAGGTTCTGGCCGACGGGGAGGTTGATCCAGTCAGACTCTCCAATCATAGTTGAGCCATCCAGGCCGCTGTTCTTCACAATGTTGAGCTGATCCTTTGGTCCAATACCACTGCGGAAGAGAACCTTGGAAGATCCGAAAGCTCCAGCAGAAACAATGACACGACCTCCAGGGTTTAGGTTGACGGTACCGCAGTAACCAGTACCACCAACACCGCTTTCAAGCTCAACGCCGGTAGCCGTTCCGCTGGTGCGAATGATACGTCGGGCCATGGTGTTTGTCCAGAGCTTGAAGTTCTTTCTTTCCAGCGCAGAGACCAAGTAAGTGCCGAGAGGACCTTGTCTCTGACCGTTTTCATACATGAAAGGAGAGTGAGAGTATGTGCGGTTCTTCTGGTTCTGTTGGTCGTTCGCGACGACGCTCTTCCAGCCATCGGCACCGAGCGCACCGGATAGAACGTCAAAGCCTTCCTGCTTGTAACGCTTGCCGTCCATGGAAGGAGTGTCAGTACCAGGAATACGCTTGAATACACGGTCGATTGCGCCCTTCACGTCAGCTGACTTCCAACCAGCGGGGAATTGGTAGTCGAAATCAATATCAACCGGCTTCCACCAAAGCGCGGCATTGACGGCAGTACCTCCACCAAGGACACAACCAGCCATTTGATCGATGTCGGTACAAGCGACACCTGCAGAGTCAACCCAGATCTGGTTGCAAAGACCGGGGATGTCGAAACGGGTCAGGTTGTTCCTAGTAACCCAGTCAGGGCCCATCTTTCCGCCAAAACGTGCGAGAGATGGCGGGCCTTTCTCGAGCATGAGAACACTCTTGCCAGACTCGGAAAGCTTGTCCGCCATGGGAATACCTCCAGCACCACTACCAATGACGATGTAGTCGAACGAGCCTGAAGGGGCAGGCGATCCGGCGCACTTGACGGGTGCAGTTGGAGTGGGTGTGGCCGACGGCTGGCCGGACGGGGTTGGTGTAGGTACACCAGAGGGCTGGCCGCCTACCAGCTTGACATAGTCGGCGTACTTTGCGTTCCTTGCATCCGCAGTAGGAGCCCCGAATTGAGACTGCCCTTTGTTATGGAAGACCCAAGTGCCAGAGAAAATCTTGTCGTGTTGGGCCCAGCCAATGACATTGACTTCGGTAGTCGGCAGTTGAGAGCCTTCAGCACCGCCCTGGTTCCAGACCCAGCAGCGCTCGCATCGGTAGACGATCTCGAAGTGTGTGTCGGTGACTGAATGGAAGATCTGACTCAAAGTCGCGTTGCCAGTGTAGTCTTCTGGAGCAACATAGCCACCTGCCCAGACAAACTTGGTCTTGACGGCGTCATTTTCTGGCCATGCAATGAGCAGAAGGGAGTTGGGCATGCTACCAGCGTGGCTGACACCGGACCATCCCTGCCTGTTCGCTTCGAGCGAACCTTTCTAGGAGTTGTCAGCAGCTGCTGTGCCTGTTTACAATTTCGCTCTAGCTTACAATGTAACCGATGTATTCGTCGTTGGCTCCAGTAGGCTCTCCGGGCAATACCCAACCCCACTCGAAACCACCTCGGGTCTGAGTGTCACTGATTACCCGACGCGAAAACTCAATGCCAGTGCCTTCGTGGGTAAACTTCTCCTGCGCAAGAGTGATAGGAGCAAAAAGAGTGGATAGCAGCGCAGCCGCTTGAATGAAAGAGGAAGTCTTCATCTTGAAAACTAGTTACCGGCACGACAAAGATGAGAAGAATCGAAAAGCCTAAGTAGTAGCTATGCCCTCCATCCCTGCGCCGGGGTGTGGACGTGTTATATACATATCAACTTTATCTAGACTACGCCGCGAAAGCCTTCGTTTGTACGAAGTGGAGATCAAGATCCAAGGCACCACCGTGAGAACTTCCTTCTGAAGGCGGCAGAACTACGCCCTCAACCAGGTACGGAAGACGCGTTGGCCAGGATGAGCCCAGCCGAAGGGCATGATTACCGTGGGTAGCGTTGTCATTGGTTGTTTCGAAACCAATGTGATCTAGCCGAGATTCAGGGTTGCTCGTCAATATGTCGAAACTAAAGGTGGCATGGTTGGATTGATTGATGTAGATTGGAAAAAGCCGGGATTGCGACTGGTCTGTCGTCAGCAATGCGCCTCTTTCCTGTTTCGGGTCCAGGCTTCCCCGCAAACATCTAGTAGCAGATGGGGTGGAGCCGGATGGACCATCATTTTCGCACCTCCGCCTCGCATCAGCCTCTTTGAATATGCCATCCGCACTACCAAAGTCTTCAGTAATATTAACAAGTCAGCGCCTCTGATCTCGTGCAACCGCCATAGCCTTCTCGATACCGGCTTCTTCCCGCTTCTTCCGCAAGGCTATCTCAAAATGAAGGATGGCTCTCAAGCCTTCTTCGCAGACGGACAGGATGCGCACGTTTCATTAATTGAAACACTCGACCAGTCCAGTAACACACCATCTATTATAGTACTCTTTACTTCTCTTGCTTTACAGAGTCCAAGACTTTTTGCCATGCCTCGGTCGTACCCATCCTCCTGTAATCAATACTGCGATCCTTCCACCCGACCGCCGTCTCAAGTTAAACATCTATTTGGTATCTTCCGAGGACTGTATGCATTGGAAATTTCGCGAAGCACGTGTGCGATGGACATGTTTCCAGAATTGCATCGCAGCGGGCGAAGCATATTAGGAGTAAATGGCTGCTGGTCACACGCGTGCATCGTCAGTCGCATGCGTGCCGAACCTCAGGCCGTCGTCCAACTTTGGACAACCACTCCGTGCTCCATTTGGACAGCTTGAAAAGCAATGCGCCATGATACCATATAGGAAGATTCGCCGTCGTGTCTGCGAGCAGTACTGAGAGCTTGTGCAAAAGTTTACACTATGAAGGTTTCTGTGGCCACTTGTTCCTTGTTAGCTACCGCATCGGCGCACACAATCTTCACCCAGCTACATGTCAACGGCGTGGGGCAAGGGCACACAAAAGGAATCCGAGTGCCGGTGAGCACATTCATCACGATTCTCCTCTTGATCCCCTGCTAACAGCGCGACGCAGACATACGACGGGTAATGCACTCCACAATTGCCTTCTGAATGGCAACTCATTTAGTTTTCAGACCAATCCAAGACGTAACGTCTAACGATGTCATCTGTAATGGCGGGTAAATCATGACAAAACACGAGGTCCGGCGCTATATTGACCCACATACAGCATAAACCCCTACAGAACGCCTCTTCCCAAAGATATCATCAATGTATGTCAGTTCTGAAATGAGCAAAACACGCCACATAGCTTCGGCTCACGACTTCTAGGTCAAAGCTGGGGATAAGCTCACTGCCGAATGGCACCACACGCTTGATTCAAAACCCGAGACGGATACGTCAGACCCCATCGACCCAGGTCATCTGGGCCCCATTATGGTCTATCTTGCCAAAGTCGATGATGCCCTGTCTACCAAGGTGACGGGACTCACATGGTTCAAGATTTACGAGGATGGCATGGATGCAAATGGCGAGTGGGCAGTCACGAGACTCTATAACAACAAGGGTCTGGTAGACTTTGTTCTGCCTTCTTGCATCCCCAGTGGACAGTAAGTCACTTTATCCATTCCTCATCTATCTTATTTAGGACCGTTTTGATTTTTTTGATACTTTTTTGGCTGACATGATTCTACCCAGATACCTCCTCCGCGCTGAGCTCATTGCTCTTCACGCCGCCTCAAACTACCCTGGTGCACAACTCTACATGGAATGTGCTCAGATAAACGTGACGGGAGGTGGTACTGCCAGTCCGGCAACAGTCAGCTTTCCGGGTGCATACAAAGCGACTGATCCAGGGATCAAGTTTCAGCTTTACTGGCCGAAACCGACAAGCTATGCGATCCCAGGACCGAGACCGTTCACCTGCTCTGCGAAGATCCGGTAGGCAGATGAGACTAGTAGTTTTTCACGGTATATCCCTTCAAGCGTGGACACACAAGCCACGACATGGCTGTAACTTAGGATATGTAGTTGAGATGTAGATAGATCCGGGTGATATTGGAAACTCTTCCCAAATCCCATCAAACAGGGCGAGATATGTCGGGATATGCACCTCACAATGCCCGAAATACATCTCACGTGCATCATGCATAAACGCTGCTTTCCAAGTTCTCACCTGCATCAGCAGCAGCAGCGCCGCCCCACTAACATCGCAACCTCCACATACCCCAACCCCTGCGACAGCACAACACACGTAAAGTTACGCCCCATCAACCCTCGCAAAAAGTAGCGATTTTCGCCCTCGTACAGCTATTTTGGCAAAAGGCGAATCTCGCCCGGTAATCTCGTACAATCCCATATCCGATATGCACGACGAGCGTGAGTGTTCTCCAGACCCATTTCCCCCCCCCATGCGATGCGCGCGCGTACAGCCAGAGAGGCCGTTGCAGTGCAGTCTGGCTTACATCGCGTTCACGCCAACCCTTCCAAAGACCCTAAAAACTAACACCAATACACCATAGACCCCCACCCGCTCCTCGCCCAAGTCCCCCTAACCGTCTCGCCCTTCCTCTCCCTCCCCACTTCTGTCCCTTTGCCATATTCGTACGTTACCCTGCCGTCGACCCTCCCCCCGTCGATCCTCTCCCAACAGCAAGACAACTCCTCCTCCTCCAAACCTGCTTACGTCACCTCTTCATCCGGTACCTCGGCGCATCCAGATCAGATCCTCAGCTCATGTGTCGCGCTACAAGAGCATTTGTCTAAGCTGGAGGAGGATGCGAGGAGGACGTTGGCAGAGTGGGAGGAGCGGAGGCGTAGGGAGGATCTTGCGGAGAAGAGGAGGGTTGCGCCGGGTTGGTTGGATAGCGGTGTGCATATACTGAAGCCGGAGGGGCCTGGGGATAACAAGGAAGGTGATAGAGCGGCGAGGAGGGAGGACAAGGTGCCGGAGCAGGATCTCATGGATTTAGATCCCCAGGCGGAGAGCAAGGCCAAGGCAGGGGAGGAGCTGGATAGGGTGTTTGGCGGGCTTCCAATTTGAACATTCAATCATCACGTATACCCATGGGCAAGATATAGCGACCTGCGGTCTTCATAATAGATTAATACCAAGTTATAGAACTATAAGCTGTGACATGCTGTTTTTAGCCCGAGCCCAGATACGCGTCGCCTACAGTGGCCCCATGGCGGCGCGACATTACAGACATATGATAACAGAAGATACGGAAACAGAAGGGGAATCTTGAAGGAAGAATGTGGAGAGTTAGTGCGACCATGCCGAATCGCTGCACCATGTCCGTTCGTGCAACACCACCAACGCCTGATGGTGCGCCTAGCGACGGCCGTGAGAGCGGTTGATGCTGCCTTGAAGGTTGTCCACCTCGCCCTCGAGACGCTTGATTTCCGCATGACTCGCCTCGAGGTCCTTGTTGAGGCGGTCGCGCTCAGCAATGAGCTTCTGCTCCCACTGCCTGAAGCGCTGCTCCTCAACCTTGACCTGCTCAGTGAAACGCTTGCGGAGCGCCTCCTCCTCCTCCTTGAACTTGGGGTTGTCCAGCTTCCTTGGGCGCGCCTCGCCAAACTTCCTTGTCTCCATCTGGCCGGCACGATAGGCCTCGTAGTGGTTCTCTTCGGTGGTGTGGATGAGGTCGAGCATGTGGGTTCGGATGAGAATGGCGCGGAGCTTCTTGAAGTCGCAATGCTCCTCATTCTCGACTTCGGCAACACCCCAGGCGTATTGGCGACCCTTGACTGTGCGGCCGTCGTTGGTTTGAACATCCTTCTCGGAACCGATGACAGAAAAGGGCATGGCGTCGATGAGGCTGCGTGCGTGCTGCATGGCAGCAGCGTCATCGTCCTCGAGCGGGGGAGTGTAGATCTTGATGCCCTGAGCATCAATCACTTGGCGCACCTAAAGGCAGTCAGTATCTGCTCACGCTGTCCAGATAAACAAACTTACCCTCGCTTTGAACCTAGCCAGATCTGTGGGGCTCAGTGTGTCGGCCTTGGCTACAACGGGAATCAGGTTGACGCGTGTGCACAGCTTCTTCATAACCTCAATATCCAGGGGCTTCAGGGTGTGGCCAGTGGGGCGGATGAAGTACAGGCAGGCGTGAACACGGAGATCAATCTTATCAGAGCGGCGCGGTTGTTGCTCCTGCAGCATGTACGACTCGTGCTGATCGTCAAGGAACTCGATGATGGGTTGCCACGAGTCGCGGTTGTTGACGTAGTCACCGAAACCGGGGGTGTCGATAACGGTCAGACGTACTGGCGGTATTAGTAACAGGAGACGGTCAGTAGGATGGTACTTTGCATACCCTTGAAGAACTTCTCCTCGAGCTCGGCCTTGGTAATCTCAATCTCAACCGTCTTGTCCATCTGCTTGTGGTGTCGTCGCTTGTGGTCGGCATAGTTCTTGATGGTGGTGGAGAAGAGGGTGTTGATGAAAGTCGTCTTTCCGAGACCAGACTCGCCAGCAACCTGAGCGCGTTAGATTAATTGTGGTGTTCTATCAGGATGTGTTCCCACCATAATGGTGAAGGCAGCACCGCGCTTCGCAACAATCTTGTGTCTGTGCTACGTTAGGGCTGACGCTGCGTGTCCGCTTTGTTGATAGTACCTCTGATTTGGCAGCTGCAATGCACGTCAGTATACGAATTGGAGGCGCAACTGTCGTGAGTGGTATACGCACGTTGGCAATGCCAATGGGGGACGCGGACTCGGCCATGGTGCAGATGTGTGGTTGACCGCTGGTATGTATGGGATCTGGGTAGTGTTAGCTAGCCCAACCTTGATAGTAAGTGGAACGTAATGTGCAAGCATACGTGAATGTGACCGATGGAGAGCAACCTAGTGGTGAGGCTACTGACAGGCGTGTGTTATGGGGTCTGGTGAGGAGGCGTGGTGGTGGTAGACAATTTGGGTCCCCTTTCTGAGAGTCGCCCATTCGGCAAGCACGCACGCACTGACCCTGGATGGGGAAACCGCGACTAACGCACCCTACCGGTACTCCACTAGCGCGTCCTCGGATGATCCGAGCTTCGAAAAAGTTCACGATGCGACCACACCCGCCACGACATGACGAGACGCCAGCCAACATCTATTGAAGATGAAGACTGACTTCCAGGTGAGTTCAATGCCGCCATGGAGATATCCGCGACTAACACTAGCAGTTCTCCAACCTGCTGGGCACCGTCTACAGCAGAGGCAACCTTCTCTTCACACCAGATGGCACCTGTCTGCTATCGCCGGTTGGTAACCGGGTCACTGTGTTCGATCTTGTGAAGTAAGCGTCAATTCGCGACTTCCAAGTTGGACTTGTGCTAACCCTGTTCAGCTCCAAATCACACACACTTCCGTTTGCGCACCGAAAGAACATCGCACGCCTTGCGCTCAACCCTCGCGGCAACCTCGTCCTTTCCGTCGACGAAGACGGTCGCGCAGTTCTCACCAATGTTCCTCGTCGTATTGTACTCTACCACTTCTCTCTCCGTGGCGAAGTCACCTCGATTGCTTTCTCGCCCTCAGGTCGGCATTTCGCAGTAGGCATAGGAAGGCAGATCGAAGTATGGCACACACCATCTACCCCAGATGTTACAGAGGGGGATCTAGAGTTTGCGCCTTTCGTGCGACACCGGATATATACAGGACACTACAACAACGTCCAGAGCCTAGAATGGTCTAGTGACTCGAGGTTCTTCCTAAGCGCCTCCAAAGACATGACAGCGCGGATATGGAGCGTAGATCAAGAAGAAGGCAACGTGCAGACCACACTGGGTGGGCACAGGCACGAAGTGGTTGGCGCATGGTTTTCCAAGGATCAAGAGACCATCTACACAGTCAGCAAGGACGGTGCGCTGTTCGTATGGAAGTACATGCTGCGGTACGATGCGCCAGCCGATGCCGATGAGGACGACGACGAGAACCTGCAATGGGGCATCGCGGAACGACACTTCTTCCACCAGAACAATGCGCACGTTACATGCGCCAGCTTCCATCCCGAGTCGAAACTCCTTGTGACAGGCTTCTCCCATGGCGCCTTTTTCATCCACGAGCTGCCAAACTTTGCTCAAATCTCCAGCCTCAGCATTTCCCAAAACGACATTGACTACGTCGCCATCAACAAGACCGGAGAATGGCTAGCCTTTGGCGCGTCGAAGCTCGGTCAGCTGCTTGTCTGGGAATGGCAATCGGAATCATACATTTTGAAGCAACAGGGACACTTCGACTCGATGAACACGATCGCATACTCGCCAGACGGCCAACGCATAATAACAGCCGCAGACGATGGAAAAATCAAAGTGTGGGAAGTCAGTTCCGGTTTCTGTGTCGTCACATTCACCGAGCATATGGGTAGTGTGACAGCCTGCGAATTCGCCAAAAAGGGAAACGTCTTGTTCACGGCCAGTCTTGATGGTTCTGTTAGGGCGTGGGATCTCCATCGGTATCGCAACTTCCGCACATTCACAGCGCCTTCGAGACTTTCTTTCTCGTCCCTAGCCGTTGACCCGAGCGGTGAGGTCGTATGTGCAGGCTCCATCGACTCTTTCGACATCCACATTTGGTCTGTCCAGACTGGGCAGCTGCTTGATAGGCTGTCTGGTCACGAGGGCCCCGTCTCGTCTCTATCATTCTCCCCGGATGCAGGCACGCTGGTGAGTGGAAGCTGGGACAGAACCGTCCGCGTCTGGAATATCTTTGCTCGCACGCAAACAAGCGAGCCACTACAGCTCATGGCGGACATTTTATCCGTAGCTTTCCGGCCAGACTCCAAGCAAGTAGCTGTCACGACCCTTGATGGGCAACTGACATTCTGGAACGTGTCCGATGCCGCGCAAGAAAATGGCGTCGATGCGAGACGAGATGTTTCTGGTGGCCGCAAGATGTCGGATCGGCGGACAGCAGCCAACGTAGCAGGCACCAAAGCCTTTACGTCGATCAAGTATAGCGCAGACGGCACATGTGTGTTAGCTGGTGGCAACAGCAAGTATATCTGTTTGTACGATGTTCAGTCGGGTGTACTACTCAAGAAGTTTACTGTATCCGTGAACCTGTCCCTTGATGGTACGCAAGAGTTTCTCAATAGCAAGCTGCTCACAGATGCTGGGCCGCAAGGTCTTATCGACGACCAAGGCGAAGCGTCGGACCTGGAAGATCGTCGGGATACAACACTACCTGGTGCCCAAAAAGGTATTGGCGCACGGAGAACACGACCTGAAGTACGGGTACCCGCAGTCGCATTCTCACCAACCGGTCGAGCCTTCTGCGCTGCTTCAACAGAAGGTTTACTGATCTACTCGCTCGACAACACATTCCAGTTTGATCCGTTCGACCTAGACATTACCGTCACTCCGTCCACAACTCTCGAGACTCTTGCGCAGAAAGACTATCTCAAAGCGTTAGTAATGGCCTTCCGCCTGAATGAGCGCAATCTTGTCCGTCGCGTATACGAAGCCACACCCGTGAACAACATTGCTTTAGTAGTCAAAGACCTGCCATCAGTTTACCTAGGCCGCTTACTGCGATTCGTCGCTCTTCAGGCCGACGAGTCCCCGCATCTTGAGTTCAACCTGGTGTGGATCGAGTCGCTCCTCAGCAAACATGGTCGATGGATGAAGGACAACAAGGGTGGCCTCGAGGCTGAGTTAAGAAGCGTTGAGAAGACTGTCCGCAGGATACAAGCTGAGCTCGCCAGACTGGCTGACGATAATATCTATCGCATTGAGTATCTCCTGACACAGCCACCAGAGAAGAAAGAGAAGTCGGCACAGCTCGACTTTGGGGTTAGAGCGATAGAAAATGGGATGGTGGATGAAGAGATGGTGGATAGCGGCCAAGACGAAGATGCTGGCGAGTGGCTAGGCTTTGAAGAGTGATACCATTGTACGAATACGATTTCTGACGGGCTCATCGGAGTTTGGTTACGATGATACGCAAGAGCTCGCACATTCCACATTGCATTCCGCCTTGACACAGACACTAAAGGTATCCGCCTGGGCATACCTCAAGAGTACGTTATGGCAAGATCGTTCTTGCAACACAAGCGTCCGCGCTTGTATAAGCAATTGACGGCGCTTGCCTCAAGTCGCTACTCAACCTCTAGACATCCACGTTGGAAGCGCCATAAACCAAAGCAGTCGCGAAGCTTGCCAACCCAAAACCCTACTAGGCTAACCACGTCGTACCATATCACACCCACTATATCGCTATTGCGCTACCGTTCTACAACCACTCTCATCACCGCCAACTGTGCATCAACTACCATCTATCGCTATGACATCTAGCTTACGTCCAAACTCCCCTATGTCGCCTGCATGGTCCCCTTCGTATAAACTCCCGCCAATGGCATCTGTTAGGTTGCGATCTTCATCTTGCCCAGCTAGTTATTCGGTAGCCAACGCGAAAAGATCTCCTCTGCCATCAGCGTGGCGACCAGCTAGAATGAAGATCCGGGTTGCGGACACATCGAGGCTTTTATCACGTAGCCCTTCGTTGCAGAGCACCTCGCCACAGAGCCCTTCGTCACCAAACACAGTCGACGCACCCGAAGTTGATTCGAAAGTGAATGGTCTAAAGACGCTCAAGGGAGTCATTGCAAGAATGGCAATGCAGAAACGAATGCAAGCCATCACACCCCAAGATCTGGCACCTGCGCATCTTGGACGACACCCCATCCTGTGGATTATGCCCAACAAAGACGACCTTTGTATGATCTTCGCCCCGAAACTAGTCAGATAGATACAGGAATCCGACTACCAAACTATTGCTCCCGACCGCTGCTTCTGCTCACTCGTTTTATACGAGCTAGACAAACGTCTTAAAAACAGTCACCTCGATCAGAATAGCCCTACCAGCCACGATCACTTGCGGAGCCAGCTTCGCAACATCATCTCCGAAGACGCAGTTTCCATCGAGCACCTTCTTGAAACCTGTGGAAACGGATACGCGATGCGCAAAGCCGGAAGAATACAGATGCGACCATTCACACATAACAATTAGGCGGAGTATATTGGTATGCTGTGCGAGGGTATCATTATGATGAACGAGAAAACTTCCACGTCTGCGCTCGAATGGCTGGCCGAAGAAGAGAAGGGGGAATCACCAAAAGGCAAACTTGACTTGCCAAAAGTCGACAGACTGTCTGTACGAGTAAGGAGGTATGTTGAAATGAAGAAGTCTGTTGAGCAAAGGGATGATGAGGTTGTGCGATCGCAGGGAGAAACTTGGCATTTGTCTGATTAGCGCTATCATGAGTTGGGGTGAAGACTGTGAATTAGTCTTGCTTGGACTCTTGGTTCTTTGAACACGAAAATTAGCTTATCCGTCGCTTATCTTAGTCAATTGTCGTTACCATTGGCCGATAATTACCCAGCTCAGCCTCAAACACAGGGAAACTCGACTTTTCTAGGCGGTGCCCGGGTTTTGCTTTTACATGCCCTGGGTATATTCACTAGTTTCCACATTTCTATGCTGAAGAAGGAGAAACCCGGGTCCAACTGAAAGAAAACGATTCCTTCCATACGCGAACCACGCATTCAGTGGTATCAGTTGACGCTCATCTAGTAGCCTCCACGCCGATGCCCCTGATTCCCATATCTCGGATCGTATTCGTAGCCATACTCCCCGTTACCTGGAGCGTATGCCAATGAATACGGTCCGCCATTTCCGTCATCGTAGTAAGGCGGAAAGCGAGGATATCGTTGAGGGTAGGTATGTCCACCACTCCCACCAAACTCAGGCCCACGAGGAACTGGATACGCACCCCTGCCACGAAACGACATTTCTCCAAACCGGTCCGCCACACTATCCATACCACCGTTGTACCCCACGCTACCCCCTCCACCATACCGCTGGCGTTTCTCTTCCCAACCAAGCTGCCTCTGCCTCTGCCTCTGCATCCGCCTCGCCATCTCCCCATCACTCCTCCTCCCTCTACCAAACCCACCCATCCCCCGCTGGAACCGCCTCGCAACCTCCTCATCCCCCTCTGTCCCCATCCACACCCCAAACACTTCCTGTAACCCCCTCACCACCGCCTCATCGTGCCGCGTATCCAGTATCACCGGCAAACTCCCCTGCACCTCCCTCGCCAACGCCTCATCACGACTCGTGTCCATGATGATGCGCCGTGGTATCTGGACTTGCTCGTCGTAGTTGTCGAAGAAACGCGTTAGAAAGGCGGCTTTGTCGTTTTCGCAGCGCACCTGAGCGAAGGCGCGGTGGAAGGTTGCTTGGGATTGGGCGTTGGGGAAGTCAAAGCGGAGGATGGGGCGGGCGGTGTTCCAGGTAGGGAGGGTGGTTGGGGTGGTGGATATACGGCTGGGGGTAAGAGGGGGTGGAGATGGGGTGGGTGGATAGTTTGTGTTGCAGGGAGGCATGTTGTGAGTTTGTCGGAAATGCGGTTGAGCGGGGGGTTGGTGGTGTGCGGTGGAGAGTGAGAGTTGGCAAGAATATAATGGATTATCAGGCTCAAAAAGGCTAGCCAACAATACTCTGTAATAACACCATTTTATAGGCATCAAGGTGAATGGCTATGTCAGCTGGCCTGTGTGACACCGGTGCCAGAAGTCTGGCTTTCACTCTTGCATTACCCGCGCATGTTTTTGCATGTTGACGGGATTGCAAGCTAATGCCTTTTGTTGCGTCCCATGATTTAACAAAAGAATCGAGTTGTTCAACGTGGATGCGAATCTGTTATGTCTGCAAGAAGCCGTGTTGTGCGAAATTGTATGCTCTGATGCACATGATAGCCTGCTGCTAATCAACATGAACCTCAAAACTGCTTTGCCTTCAACTGGGTGTCATAACCCGTTATTGAGAGACCACCTCAGTCATTTGCGGCGGCTCTAGCGATCGGATACTCAATGACCATCTCTGCAGACCTGGACATCGTATTAATCCATCCATGTTGAAAAAATCTAACTCTGAAACGATCGAGTTTCGATACCCATCACATAGTGGAAAGCGACGTCCAACACATGTGCACAACGACATATTTGATGCGTCCTTCGAAATCCGATTGGACACCGAACCAGGGTATTGTTCTTTCTAGATATGGTTTACTCTCAACATTGAATTCAAACGCACATGTTTTGCGTTTTGTTTGGACTGGTTGCCGAAAGGTTCTTTGCTATTCGAGCGAGCAAAGTGTATGTAAATGCCTCTTAGAGACTTAAAAATTGTAGGCACTCTATGAAATGTGTTTGCGGAGAAGCACGCCCTATACATAATTCAAGACTGCTAAAAACAGAAATCTGGGGGTTCCATGTGTCTCCCGCTGCGTACCAGCAATGCTTACTAAGACTGTCCATCCATGCGATCGTGACAGAAAATTTTCTCCGCGTTCGACGAGGTTTCGTAGTCCCGGCGCGCGTTGAAAAGCCCAGGTGCGGTGAAGTACGTATTCGAAACTCCATTAAGAAGGACTGTGTTGCACTCTCTCCTCACAAAAGGCGCCTGATGTCAAAAGCGTTGATGGTGCGAATGATGGACCGAGAAAAGAGTAGGGGGTTTATCACATGCGCCCTGTCTCTTAGGTAGTCCGAGGTCGGCTGTCAGAATTACCGCGTAATCTTCTGGTGCTGCTACAAAACACACCGGTCCTCTGGCTCTGTATCTGATGGGAGATGACATGGCTAACAATGATCATGATCATGGTATGTTGCTTGATTGGCGAAGGGATAATTTCCATCTTCACTTCAGCATTGAAGTATAGTACATAGACTTACATGAAAGACGTTCCCAATGTCGTCCTGGCTCTTACACATGACTTCCTTGTACACGAGTTCTTATCTGCATCTCTCAAGCGCATCTTTTATGTAACTCACAAACGCCGGCTTCAGCGACCTACCCTCCTTGTCCTTGGACATGTTGTCCAGCGACCCTATACCCTCCATGAGGACTTCCTCTGCTCTAGCTTCGAACTTCTGTGCCTCTTCTGCCAAGGGCATCTCAGCACCTAGTACCTTGCGAGATGTCTTCAGTGCATTCCACACGATGAGTACCTCGAGAAGGTCATAAGAATAGCCTTGGATGAAGCTCAATTGCCTGGTGATGTTTTTGAAAGCAGCGGGGGTGGTGCTCGTGCATTGAGAGGTCATATCAAGGGAGGTCTGGACCCGCTTGTCAGTGTCTAACCGTGCTTGTAGGAAGAACCCTGGAAAACATACCATATACCCGCTCTGCTTCAGCGCATTTACCAGGCGGTTAGACAATTTCTTGACCTCTTCCTTATCTCCACCATATCTCTCGGCGAGCACAGCAGCCATTTCTGTCGGCACCGCAACAACAGAGGGCCTGCCCCTCCAGTCACCTTCAGAGATCTCGCTCTCCTTAACAGGCTGCTTCTGGCCTTTGTGATGCTCCTCGTTTTCCATGAGCTCCACAATTTGCTTCGCTTGCTTGCACATCTTGGCTGTTTCTTCCTCTGCCCAGTCGGCCAGCGCAGCTTTGTCGTGCACACTCCTCATTACCTGGAGCAACACGCCCAGATTGCTCAGCCTCACACCCGTCGCCTTTGGTCTTTGCAATATCTTGATAATGAGATGATGCATGTCCGCCAGATTTAACTTTCTCAGGACCAGCTCCTGCCACCGGCTTCCGGCCTTGATACCGGCCTCCTCAAACCCCTCCAAGCATCGAATAACATTCTCCCAGTCTTCCTTGGTTTCGCTCTCCGCTATTATCTGTCTGAGCGTTTTGAAGCGGTTGGGCAGCCTGTTCCGGTCGATGTGCTCGAGAGGGAGGGTGACATCTCCTAGGGTGATCTCTACAGGTTCGGCTTCGAGTTTTGCGCGGGATTCCTCCGAGTATACGAGCTTTTGTTGCTCCTTTGTCAAATGCGAGGGGAGAAGGATCTTGGCGTTGAATTTCGAGAGGAGCTCTGATAGTTCGGGTTTAGAGGGCGGGAGGAAGGTTGGAAGTGCGCCTTATGTCCTGTTAGCATGGCATTACGAGAGGAAGGTGGTTCGGGAGTGATGCGGACCTCTTGAGCTCACCGAAGTGCGGGAAAATGCGCGTCTTGTGCCATTGGCGTACAAGCAGAAATTGTCTGATTTTAGCAAGGCCGACTGGCAGCTCCGCCGTATTGAGAACATCATGTGTTGGCTAGCGACTCTCTATGTCGCATAGAATCCGCGAAGTCCAGAAATTTGGCGCAAACGCGGCAAACACGCCAAGCCACATCGGTCATTCTTTTCCCCCTCTTCCGACAGGACCCTCAAGCCACGACTCCAGCCTTAGGTTACACAGCCACATCGCGGTCCCCTGTTTTCTAGCAAGCGAAATGTTAGCCCCAAGGAGGACCAACCGCTACAGCTGGCTCTTCCCAAGAGCGAAGAAGAACAACAAGATGGAACACGAGCAGGCGACCTTCTGGTTAAGCCAGTTCGTCGGGAAGAACTTGCGCATACATGCCAGTGACGGACGCGTGTTTGGGGGCCAGATGAAATGCACGGATAAGGTAGGCAATGACGAGTGGAGATTGTGCTGTGTTGACGTGGTGTAGGATCGTAACATCATTCTTGCACTGGCACATGAGTACCGTGCACCATCAGCGGAGACGATTCGCAAGGCCGTGGAAGAGTCGGGAAACCCATCTGCATCTGTAGCTTGGAATAGCCGTTATGTCGGACTGATCGTTGTGCCTGGTCAACACATCACCAAGATTGAGTTTGAAGAGACCACATTCCCAGGCCAGAAGAGTACGGTGACTCTATGAGGAAACCATCTGCGCCGATGATAGAGGAGTATCTCGAGACACGTGCAATCACTGAGAGGTGCGAGCTGAGGGCGTAATTGGGAGCGACGCCACACCTGGAGTGCTCATTCGTATGGGCACAAGGCATGTGCAAAGCATGCTTGGACCAGCCATGCTGTTAGTATTGCATTTGAGCGCTGTAACAGGGTCCACGCTGAATATCATAGGACGTCACAATAGCTGAGGTGAAGGTGGACCGATCGTCATTGTCTGGTAGCGAACAATCACCCATAGAGCTATTGTGCAATTCTTAACAATAGCAAATAAGAGCCGTATTGTTGGCAACTACCAGTATGCCAGTAACTCATTTGCATATGTGTACAAAACCCTGAAGCCTACGATAATATTTTTCTCTGAATTTAAACCACGAACACGTACCATCACATACCTCCAACCATCATCAGAAGCACGATCACATTATACATCAGTACCTCCTGTACCATGCATACTTTGTGCTACAGTCCGACGAGGCAAGGCTCGTATGCTTCAGCCTTGTCCCAGCAGTCGCCAGTCACCGCAGGCTCTTGCCAGGTAGAAAGCTTCAAATCCTCCAAAACCACAAATCTTCCCTTTAAAAACTCGTCAAAGATATCCAAGCCCAAGAGGCAGCCACGAAAAACCCACCTCAAGATCCTCGGCCTCCTATCCTCGCACACCACGCTAGCGGCGCATGAGGCGGCCGTATTAGCATCACCTTTTCTTTCTCTCCCAGGCGAAATCCGTAATATGATCTATACATACGCTCTCGCGTCCGATACCAAGGAAATAGTCTACGACAAACGGAACGGCCGGTTCGACGTTTCTGGGATTGCTGCCGGATTGCTGCAAACCTGCCATATGGTTGCGCGCGAGACCATGTACATGCCGTTGTTATTGAACACACTTGTATTTGGCTCGACAAAAACAGGCGGAGAACCGGAACAGAGAATGCTGAAGTGTATAGGAAGAATCATAATGCTAGGGAGGGAATTCGGATGGCGCGATAAATTGAAGGTCAAAGTTTCACGGTTAGAGATGGAGTATCTCGATTCGAAGCAACACTCATGAATTCGAAGATGCCTTCACGGCCTCAACACCCAGGATTTCCAGCACGCTCAATATACCACCTACAGCATATCAGCCACAATAACACTTTCCACCGCTCTCGGATGCCGACTTATATCCACAATCTTGAAGCCAGCTTCCTTCAGAAACCTCGCCCAATACTCCTGAGTCCTCTCCATTTCACTTGTGCAGTTCATCAGCTGCAAACATCAAGTTCGTGGCTCCCTTCTTCGGCAAAACGACCTCGTAGATCAAGAGCTTGGAGTATCCGCGCTTGAACACGGCGGATACTGGCGAGAACATGCGTACGCAGTCCGCGTCAGGCCAGTCGTGGGGTACAGCGTGGAGGAAGTAAGCGCGCGTACTTACTTTTGGAGTTGAAGCGTGAAGAAGTCGTAAGCTTGTTTTACGATCCTTTTATCCAAGTTCTCAATCGGCATTGCGACGACTTCCGGGGGTATCTTGCAAAATCAGGACGTCAGTAGGCAGGCCAGGGTGTTTGTCCAGAAGACGCGAAGTATCGAGACCGTGGGCAGCGCCGATGTCGACAAACAACGGCCAACCGGTATCTAGTTCCGAGCCGTCGACGATTCGGTCCGTGTTGTACACGTCTGTCCAGCTCATCTTGTGGTTCCACAACGCGGTCATCAAACCCATGAAACTGCTTCCCTTGCCCACTGGATCTGCAGCGCAGATAGCGAAAAAAATCCTTTCCACCAGTCATGTCGCAGTAGTTGTCTAGATTGGCAAGGTCGATGGGTTCGCGGTAGTTGTACTTCTGGAGGAAGTATGGGAGGTTGACGCCAGTGGGGACGGTACTGGGAGTTGCGTTAGCGAGTTGCTGGGGATTGGGACTAGGGGTCTGGGTTGAACATGTCCGCATTCTGTGATTTGGTCAGTGTGCGATGCTGTGTCGCCTAGAGAAACCGAGTAGGGTGTAGGCTTCCAGGTATTAACATCCGCCTCTTCCAGTACATATAACGCAGCGATGTGTCTCAGAAATCTTCCTACAATCATATTATCAGCACTATTATTCTTTCATTCAATTAAAACGTACTTACACAACAAATTTAGCTCAGTCTTTGTATTTGCCCACTTCAGCTGTTGGTCCAAATGCACCGGCGCACCAGGATTCTTATCGGCTTCCGTCCACTTTTTTTCCAAATCCCGAGATCGAGAATAGTTTGGATATCAGCGATGAGCACGGGTATCTCGAACGACAGTCTCCGACTTTGCTCGAATGGCGTTTCGAGGCGGTTGAGTAAGCGGCGCGCTGCTTCTTTGGTCTCGTAATCGCTCGGCGTCTGTAGAGAACTTTGAGAGTTGGAGGGAGTCTAGGGTTTTGACCGTGTCATAGGAAGACGACATTTTGAGATGGTAAAAAAAAATTGAGTTGATTGATGTGGTGGTTTATCTTGCAGAGCGTAACGAGAGTGATTGTGAAGACTCTGGAGAGTACTTATGAGTTTCCAAAATGAATCGTGCTTCCTTACTGTTGAGTACACATTTGCTAGTTCACGACTCTTTAGTGCCAGTCTCATAAGCCCCTAGTCGTCGAACGATTTATTGCCTACCGCGGACCGCAATGGGGTCTTGGCAGATGTGGGGTTGCTCAGGGAGTTGATCCTTAGTGGACGTTAACACTTATGCATGACTCGGCTGTGGAGACTATCATTACTGGGGTAGCCTGATCGTGCAAGTCGTAATATGAGCGGCTCAAGTGTGATATTTTGAATTCTTGTTCGTGTCTAGTTACTTGTGGTTGGGGTAGACCAGCTTCCTTGGTAAAAAAAATAAGGAGCCATGTACAGCGTTCCCATGGGAGGAGACGTAGAAGGTTATTTGTAGAACATTAAGTGCCGTGTGACTAAGATTATACTGTAAGAATAAATTAGCTTTGGCTTCCTTTTGACTCACAAGTGAGCTTACCGCCAGAGGCTGGTCTTTCCGTCCTTCAGTATCCATAAAGGAACGACGAGCAGCAAAGCATCCGCTCTATATAGCGTGTTAGTTCTAGAGAAAAAGTCCTTTGGGTACACCTAAAAAATGTTTCCGACAGCAATGACAATGTTTATCACGATGCTGACCGAGCACTCCTTGCATGGGTCAGGTCGAATCTGCCAGTTCCGTTTGAAGGGCAAACAGTGTGTTGTCTGAGTGATGATAGCGGCTATGCAGCAAGCAACTGAGATAGTGCTCACAGCCTGCACATAATGGTAGAGACTAGTGCTCTCCTGTGCACAAAAGTTGGTGTTGATCGTGTGGAGCACGATTGTAATGGAAAAAAGGAGAAAGAGAACGATAAGTGAGTCTTTTAGACCCCAAACAAAGAAAATCTAGAAGTAGTAAGGTTTACAGTTTACTTCATTTTATTTCAGGCCTGGCTGACGATATATACAATCCTGCACCATGATCAGTAATTCACTGATCAAACGTACCTTTTAGTTGCATGGCGTAGTGGTGCAGAGCTGCGTCCTGACACATAAGTCATATTCATGATACCGTTCACCGCTGCTCATGTCGGAGCATTTTAACCATTACTATGGGCGCACTATCTAGGCCGTCTGGTACACAGCCTCAACGCACCAAGCTGTTAATATAAGCGACACCCTCAGCTCGATCGTTGTCGTCCTCAATATAACTTTGATCTTTCCGGAATACGAAGTTGGTCGCGTTGCTTGCATAGCTCGGCCATTCAGGAACTTGAGGTACTTCGCGACAAGTTAGTATCCTTTCCAACAGATGACAGGTAGACAAACTCACCACCATGACCGTTGGGATCGAGATCATACGCAAAGGATGTCCACATGCGCATGACCAGCTTTGACAGCGCTATGTTCTCCGAGCTATTACCCAACGGAGTAATCTGCTGCTCCGTGTTTCCGAAGACAAAGGGTATCTACCAATACCATTAGTTCTACATCTCTTCCCACAGCTCGTGAACGCGTTGCTACCGACCTCAGAGAAGTGGTTCACGCCAATAGTGTTTGGGGTAGTATTAAACTTAGGCGCATCCCATCGATATGAATACACGCCATCAACAAACTCGCTCATGCTTTGAGCAAACGCTCTCCGCGGAGCATACATTGTGAGATCAGTTGCTATACTCTGGTAGCGCTTGTACTGTAGACCAAACTGTGGCCATGTGCGATTTCCCCAGCCGTACGGCTGGCCGAGTGCAGGGTCGTTGGGGTATAACTCGAGCAATTTCTTCGCGACAGTCTCATTGACGTTCCAACGCTTGGAGTGCACGAGCTGGTTAATGGCGTCAGAGTCGCTGTTCACCCCGTTTACACCAAAGCCTTCGTCGGTGTTGGTGCCAAGGATGAGGGGGATCTTTGCAAACTTGCTTTCCTGTAACGATTGTTGGCCGTATCGGGGTATCAGATTGCCATCTATTACGTGGAACCATTCGAAGCCTTGGTATCCGTATGGTGCAATCGCCTCGTAGGGTACGTCGCGAAGACACTGGAGTGTATCTTCAGCGCTTGCGCAGCCGACCGACTCGGTCAGGTTATCGTACATGTGCTGGTACCATTCCGTGCCGTTGAGTGGCGGACCGACAGCACCACCGCTTTCCAGAATCGCTGCGCGGAAAAGGCCCTCATTTTCGCCGTTGTATGCGGCTATATGATCACCGACAGAGTAAGCGCCTGCAGACTCGCCCTGACATTTTAATATACAAAGTCAGCGTATGTCTCCCATGTAGTTCGTGCATGGGTGTCTTTACCCAGATCGTGACCTTCGAGGGATCACCACCGAAAGATGATATGTGCTTGTTGACCCATTGCATGGCGAGTCGTTGATCGCGAAGTCCAAGGTTTTGTGTACCAGCATCCTCGACCTCCTTGCTGTAGAGGAAACCAAATGCTGCCATGCGGTAGTTGATTGTGATGCCGATGACGGGCTTTTTGTTCAGTACCGATTGCTGAACGATATAGCTCATGTTGTATCTGTTGACAATAAACATTCCATATTGACTGCAAGGGTATCTCTTGAGACGACTTACCGCGGATCGCTGGTAGAACCCTGCAGCCACCCACCTCCGTATATCCACAGCAACACCGGTAGGTCTGTCTCATTCGTCCTTGGTTTGACAATGTTCAGGTGCAGACAGTCCTCACCCATCTTTGTCCAATTCGCAGCAACCAAGGTATTCGTGTCCGAGCCATAGCCCTTGCAATCAATGCCATACTGTGTGGCATCGTGGTGTGTCGCAGGCGAATCCTTCACCATCTCGGCGGCAGCGAATCGTACTGGCTTTGGAGCATACTTGATACCTAGAAATAGATCCTGATCAAACTCTGAGCGTCCTTGGTATATACCAGCTTGCGAATAGACGACAGGAGATGTGGCGAGGATGCCGGTGGCGAAACACACAGTAGCCAAGCAGGATCTTCGAAGCATCATAGCGCAAAGGTCTTGGGTGTTGCTCCATGCTTGCGAAGCATGTGCATTCACTCATATACACACACTCGGTCATGAGGAAAAATCGAACGCCCCCCCTGCATACCCTGCTGCCCGACGCAACGCCCCGCCCGGCGCAACGCCCGGTCTCATCATGCAACACCAAAACCTCAACACGCGATATCTCTATCAATATGAGTTCAATCGAGGCTGCGCTTGCAGCTATCGCATCGCTGCAACCAGGAGAAAAGCTTGTATATACTTAAATATCGACAAAGTATAAGGTTGACCGCAGTACACTCGCGCGGAGACATCAGGGCGCATCAATCTCACGGAACGCCCAGGCTCAAAACCAGCAAGCGCTCCACCCCCAGCAGGAGCTAGAGCTCCTACGCTATATCAAGCGCCTTACAAAGCAAGGCCTACCTCCTACACAGCCTATAATACGACGCTTTGCCTTAGATATCGCGAAAAAGGAGCTTGGAAAAGGCTAGGTTAATTAATATATCAAGCAACATAAGGTTGATCTCATCTCACGCTAAGTATAGCCTCTACTTCAAGCTTCTGCGCAGTAAGCTTAATTAATATAATATAGAGCCTCGCAATATGTACAATGTAAATAAGAAGGGCTTTATGCTAAGGATCCTCACTCGCTCAAAAAAGGGTGTTCAGCAGGAGGCTATCAAGGCTCATATCCAGGATAGTAATTAAGAGTAGATAACGCTACTAGGCTGCATATGCGCTGATGGATCTGCCCTTGAGCCAAGCCTCATATATCGATCAGCCGCAGGCTCGATACAGGACACCTAGCTGCAGACTATGAGGCCTGAGGATTGAGTATATATATCCTCCTCACCCTCTAGATAGACGAATAATAATATAGGCCTATCTTGGCTGAAACAAGTATTTGACTAATTTACTAAAAAAAGGCAGGGCGTTCTTATTAAGTACTTATTCTTAGTAGCTATAGATCTTACTTTATAATACATTTTATCAAGTACTGCAATTGCAATGAAATCCTTCTTATAATTTATTCTCCTTATCCAACCTATACGCTGCAGCCGCTTAACATTGTTATATTTAAGCCTCTCTTATCGGCGTACTTAAATCAGCTATTAGCCTTTATATAAAGAAGCCAAAGCTTTACCTTAATAAGCAAAAGAACCCTGTTGTTAGCTATAGGCTGGCAATCGCCGTTGGACACGTTTCAACTGGTGTCGTTTTTTGGTACCTTAGCAAATTTTTTGACCCTAATTATTGCTTGGTGGTCTGAGCTTTCCTCCTAGAACTCATCTACCTACCGTTCGAATCTTGTTGACTACACACAATCTTTTTTTTGACTTTTGCGATTAATTAGTAGAGGGTAGCTGCTTTTCACTTTTTTGGAACCTTATTTTGACTACAACAACAACCACCACCTTTGACACCTTAAAAATAAATAAGTTTTTTACATAGTAGGTACATAATAATTACAGAGGGGTGACAAAAAAAAAGATGTTAAAAAAGTTTTAGTTTTAAAAGCTTTTTATGTCTACAACTAGAAGGACTATACCCAAAAAAGTTAGTGATTTAGAAAGCTAATATCTTCCTCTTTAAGTTGGGTGGCTTAGTGAGCTGCTTGGTCAGCATGATTGTCCCTGTAATCTTGCTTGAAATAAGATGAAAAAAAAATAAAAAGAGATTTTAGTTTAACTTTTTAATAAATGTATAAAAAATCGCTAAGAAAAAACTCAGTTCAATAAGCTTACATAAGTATGACGTGAGCAAATTTTGGAGGCTTATATCATATTTCCATAGAGTTTAATTAAAGGGTGAAAAAAGGGATTGCTTACGTAAGCGCTAATTACCTAATAGCTTAGTAAGCTTTTAGTATATTAACTCCTCTTGTTTGTCCGAACTTGCTTTTTTTGTAATACCTCCTCTATGTCTCGCAATCTTTCTTAATTTGAGCAAAAAGTTTATACTTTATATTTACAAAACAAGCCCATTTTTTTCATTTGTTATATACCAGAAAAGTCTTTTAGAAGTATTACTAATACTCTTTATTAAATAAATAAAAAAAAGGCTCCTTTATCTTCTTTTAGGCCTTGAAAAGGTCGGTCTACAAAGATCTTAAATAAAGCAAGAAGAGTGCTTAATAGAAACCTTACTAAAAGCCCTAAAAAGACAAATCAACGTCTTTTAAAAGAAAATAGTCTAGATTTTTCTATTAGAAGCTTTCAACGCTTTTTAAAAAAGAAGAACTATTTTGTTAACATTTCTTAAAAAAAAGACGCCTTTAGACGCTAAAAAGGCTTATAATTGTTATATTTATGCTAAGCAATTACTTAATAACCTTAATGTGGAGAACAAGGAGCTAGAAACAGTGGTTTAGAAGAACTAGAAAGTTAATTCTATCTTTCTATCTGCGTCTAAGACGCTCTATAAATACAAAGGAAATACTTTAGTCTATAACTACAGTTGTAGAGCTTAGAGGAATACTTCTAAGCACGGCAAGTGTCTTGTAGAGCTTAGATATAAGTATCTAAGCTTAGCGTAAAATCTCTAAGCCTTAGCGTAAAGGCTCTAAGCCTTAGCGCTTAGCACTGCGCGTACTACGTAAGTCTTAATACTTAGGCCTAGAGCCTTGTAGCTAAAGCGCGTAGCTAGTATATACAATACACCCCTTAAGTAACTAAGACTTTAGTTAGCTGTATAAAGCTTTATGTAGTTATAGCGCGTCCTATAACGCGCTCTATACGCGCGGCTTAGCGCAAGGCGTTAAAATAATAATAATTTTTTAAGCCTTCTAGGCTAAGTATATAACACTACTATAGCTGCTGTAAGTATTACTTAGTAACTTGCTAAAATCTTTTAAAAGCAATACTAGTAGCTTTTTTAAGTTCTACTATACTCTTATAAAGCTTTTTAGGCTATTACAGGTTACTCTATACTCCTACACAGCTTCTAGCTCTATTTTAGTACTCTTTTTATTTAGTTACTAACTTTATATAGAAGTTAAAACTTTAAAAAGCTACTGCTGCCTGCGCCGCCGCCTGCGCCTCTACGCGCGCTGCCGCCGCTAGGCCGCCTTCGACCTTGCCTGCGCTCTCGCCCTTGCTAGAGCTATAGCTACCTCTACTAAACTACGCGTTTTGTACAAAGTTAACTAGTACTACTTTAAGTATAGTATTAGCCTATATGTCTAGAGAGCGTGTAGGCAAGATTAAAACCCTAGTTAAGACTACCTGCAGGCGTAAGACCTTAGTAGCAACTCTTAGTTATTAGAGCATATTTAGTACGTATTATAGTATGCTCTGTCTTAAGTATATTAAGAGCGCTTTATCTAGCAGCTTTAATAAAGCTTGTTAGGACAAGGCCTCTAGCTTTAGGGCGCGCTACTAGTAGTGCTCTAATAAGAAGACTTGTAAGGTTCTATATATAATTTCTTCTTAAATTTTAAGCTTCTACTAATAATTAAAGCTCTTAAATTATTATCTTTTTAGCTAAGAAGCTTCTTACTAAGCTTTAGAAAGATATGCTATTATAAGCTCTTCTTCTATTCTTTTTTAAGCTCCTTATACTAATAAATTGTAAGGTAAGTAGGCTAAAAAGCTTATAAGCTACTGTCTACGTTCTTCTAAAAGAAGTAGCTAAGGAGGAGTAGTCTAAGGAGGACCTTAGTAGTAAGAAAGAAAGTTAAAATAACTAAGATAAGCTTACTAGCTCTTCTCATAGTCTCTTTGCGCGTTATCTGCACGTTAAGGAGCTATTAGGTAAGTTAGTAGACCTCCTAGTTACTTAAAAACCTATTTAAGAGGGGGTTGTCCTCCTAGAATTTTATAAGTTCTCTAGGGGTAGAGAGCTAATCTACTCTAACAATTAAACATTTATCTTTTCTCTTTTTATGCTCTCTTTCTTTTGTAAACTCTTATAAGAAACGTGTTCTATATTAATAAGTTTCTTAAAGTGCTTAAGCTTCTATTTAAATAAGTATTCAGTAAGTCTGTTAGCTAGTATCTTAGCTATTAACAAATACTTAATTTAAAATAAGCCTTTAGCGTGCTCTTAGCAGAGCTACATATTCTATATATCTATATAATAGAGCTTAGTAGTAATTCTCTCTTACTCTTTAACAACTAGGCGTTTAGTTTACTAGTTGTTGTAGAAGATTCTCTAGGCTCCTAAGACTATAAGTTTAAGCTTATTAAATAGCTTCTTAAGCGCTATCAACTTCTTGTGAAGATCGTCCGAAGATGATCTAGGTTGGTTCTCGGGGAATGAACGAGTACTAAGGGCACGGGGTGTACTAGCACGATTGGAAGATTGATGTAATAATACGAGGTTAAGAAACAAGTCTTAATTCTTAGATTAATTACTAAGATAAAACTCTAAGTTAAACATAATAAGCTATAAGGGCATATTGCCTACTACAATATACTAATAAGGGTGGCGCTTGTGTACGAGCATGCGCTCGTGGATAAGCGCTCGTTAATAATTAGTCACGTAGTTGCGCTCGTAGATAAGCGCTTATTAGTAAGTAGTTACGTAGTTGCGCTTGTAGATAAGCGCTTGTTAGTAAGCAGTTACGTAATAGTGTTGTAGTTACCTAGCTGTAATTATCTGTCTATGTTGCATAGCTCCTGCGGGGTTGTCCTTTTGTCCCTTAGTCTAGATTGTAACACTATCCTCCTTCTCTAAACATTTATCTCTAAATTATATAGTTATAGTTTTATAAGTTTTTTATGAAACAACTAAGGCTTACTCTGCATTATAAGTTAGGTAGTTATTATATCCTCTTTCTATTAACATTGCTTACGTTTTAGTTTTAAAATTATTTATGCTAACTATCCTGCTAAGGCTCCTTCTAATTATTATTTCTTAGAAGGCCTTATTTATTTTGTTATACCTAATTCTTGTCTAAAGTATACTAAGTATACGCAGCTAGGTTAAGCATGTGTAAATATATCTTAAGAGTCTTTAAACTATACTTGCAATAAGTATTAAAAAAAAGTAGATAATAATAAAAATTTACTTATAATAGTAATTTCGCGTTTACTATAAAATAAGAAAATTCTAAAATAGGCTAAAGAGTGTATTTATAAGAAAGTGTTGTACCTTACTTTAAATATAGAGATTACTAGTAAGCTTAAAATAGCGCACAAAACTAATTGTCCTATAGCATCTATTAGTATAGCCTTTTCGCCTATAATGTAGGCTACTATAGATTTAATTAATACTTTTATCACTAAGCTTAGTGTTGCTGTGTTAGAAGCTAATAGTAGTTTATAAAGTACGTTATTTATTTTGTTCTTACTACTTAATTATTACAACACAGTAGTATGTTTATAAAGATTAAATAGATTATTTTTATTTCTTAATATATATGCTAACGTCCTTAGTTTAATTCCTAGTATAGTTGTTATATTTTTGTAGTATTTGTTAGTAGTTAGTTAGGTTTGTGTTAGGTTCCTATATATTATTACTATTTAGGTAGCCTAACTATGTAACTAGATATTCCTTGCTGTTGTTATTGTTTTAGTATGTAAGGATTCTCTTAACTTTAAATTTGTTCTTTTATTTTGTAATAAAAGGTTTTCTAAAGTAGTGTTCTTAGGTCTGCTAGTTCTAACATGTTAATATAGAATCTTAGGTAGATTTTTATGTCTACTAGGAGGTTAAGTGTGTATGTTACTAGTCCCTTCTAGTTAAGAACTAAGAACAGTCTAACTTTAATGTTGTTAAGTCCTTTACTAGGTTGTTTAGTGCGAAGATTCTTTGTAAGCAAGTATACTTTATCCCTCTTCTTTAGCTAAGGTGCTATTTTTTGTTTCTAGTTAATATATAAAAGGCTTTAGCATTAAGCCTTTTTAAGTATCTTTTTAAGTAACGTATATACTAATTTTAGCTTATTAGCTATTATAATAGCTACTTCTATCTTTAAACTTAGAAGTATGCGTGTAAAGAGATTTAGGTGTCTTCTATAATTTACGTAAAATAAAGTTTATCTTATAAACTCTAAAAGCTTATTGTTGTATGCTATCTATGCTATAGGTAGTAATAATACCTAATTATTCTACTATTAATTAATATATATTCTAAGGTATGCTTTTATTGTGTAGTTCGTTTACTCTATTTGTCTATCTGTCTGCAGATAATACGCTGTTAATAGCTTTTTTTTAGTTTAAATCGCGGCAAGTAATGTTATCTAAAAATTTAAAGTAAAAAGCTTATCTCTAGTACTAATAATTAACTTTAGTATGCTGTAATGTCTTTTTTAAAAGTAATATACTCTACTTATTTTGTAAATTAATTAACTATTTTAAGAATCATATTGTAAAATACTTTAGTAATAGGGTTATATCAGACTAGTAGGCCTGTAACAAAGTTTATAGAGATGTCTAACTATAGTACGTTAAGTAGTTCTATTGCTTGTATTTCTCTATAGGGTACGTATGTACTATATTTATTCTTCTAATAGTCTTTACACTTAGTAATAAAAGTAATAACCTTATCCTTTATTCTTAGAAACTTATAATTTCGTTTAATAAGTTCTATAGTTCTTATAATACTTAAGTAACTATATACTAGGTTGTTGTAGTGTTGTCTAATAATTATTTCTTATAATTCTTTTAGTACGTCGTGCGTAATATATATTAGTAGATTAAGCGTCCATGCTAGTTCTAATAACCTATTATTATTATCTTATAGTATTATAGAGTTAGTTATCTTATTTGTTCTTATAATGTTGTGTCTGTAGCTAAGAGCATCTATTCTCCTATTGTTCTTTCTTAGTATATATACAATCTTAAATTTTTATTATCTTAGTTCTTCTAACTATTAAACCTAGAGTTAGTTAAGTTTTTTAGTAGTTTTTAATTAACTAAGTTCTTATAATCTGTAAATATTATAAGTTCTAAGTAGCTTTTAGCGTATACTCTTCAATGTTTTAAATAATTAATAATAGCTAACAGCTCTTTATTATAAATATTATATTATTTTTCTAGTCCTAAAAACTTGCAAGAATAATAGGCAATTAGGTACTATTTACCTTTATATAGTTAGCTAGCGTATCTTCTAAGTGTAAGGTCTAATACGTCTGTTTTAAATTGTAGTAGTTGTCTTGCTTAGAATATACAAAAGTATAGTAGTTCTATGCTTACATTTTTAGGTGTTTAGAAGGCGTTCTCTACTTCTTTACTCTACTTAAAGGGTATCTCCTTCCTTGTAAGTCTTATTAGTAGAATAGCAATCTTAGAGTAATCCTTAATAAACTATTAATTAAAGTTTAGAAATTCTAAGAAAGATTGAATTTTTTCAACTATTATTAGTTATAGCTATTCTTTAATTACTTGTATCTTTTTTTTACTTATCTATAATCCTTATACTCTTATAATATATTCTAGGAAGGCAACTTTATTCTAGTAAAACTTGCATTTCTTAGGTTTTAGTTGTAGGTTAAACTAGTCTTGGCACCTTAGTACTGTGCAGATATATTTAACATAATCTTTTAGGTTCTTAGAGTAAATAAAGATATTATCTGAGTATATAATAATAAAGATGTCTAGGTATACTCTTAATACATTGTTAATAAGTTCTTAGAATATTACTAGGGCGTTTATTAACCTAAATAGTATAATAATGTCTTTATATTGTCTATATCTTATTTAAAATATTGTCTTCTATTCTTTACCTTTCTTAATTCTAATAAGGTAGTATCTGTCTTGTAGGTCTAATGCTATAAAGACCTTAGTATAAGATAATTAATCCCTAAGTTCTATAATATTAGGTAGTAGATATTAATTCTTTACTATAATATTATTTAACTTTTAGTAGTTAACGCATATCCTTAGTAGCTTATTCTTCTTTAGTATAATGAGTATAAAAAATCTTACTAATAATATTAAAAGTTTTATATAGCCTTTTACTAAATCCTTGTCTAGCTTTTCTCTTAATATTTTAAGTTCTATCTCTAATAGTTAATAAATTGGTCTAAAAAGTAGAGTCTTTTTTTCTTCTAGAATAATCTTATAATCTTAAGGTTAGTGTCTTAGTAAGGCTTTACTATTTACTACTTCTATAAAGAAGTACTAGAATTCTTTATACTCTTTTAAGATATCTAGAGTTACATATATTTCTAAAACTCTAACTTTATAATCTAGGAGAGCCCTTCTGGTATCTATTAAGTTAAACCTTTTTATTTTAAGGCTATTCTTAGTTAAGGTTTACTGTCCCTTAGTAATATTATTAATCTTCTTCTTATTTACTATCTTAGTTATTAAATGCGTAGGCTAGCTTATAGTTACGTTAAGTTTATAGCACTTAAATAAGAACTGTTTTAACTTCTAGTTAATTTGCAGGTTGTGTTCTTATAACTAAAGAAGTCCTAATATAATATTATAGGTAGCTAGTCTAAAGACGTCTAGGTCTATCTCTTCCTAGTGTTCCTAGATACGGAGCGTTACTTAGGTAACCTTATAAGTAATTATTCTCCTACCTAGCATAGGCTAACTATTAGTTACGTGTAGTAAATAAGGTTCTTATTTCCTTAGTAGTTATAGGCCTACTACTAGCACTACTTAAGCGGAAATAAAGTTAGCCTATGCGCTAAAATCTACTAGTGCCTATATTTAGTGTCTGTTAAGCTATACTATAAGCTTAAAGAGGCTTAGAGGATTTATTGCGTTAATTTCTTTAGCAGTTCTAGGTATTTAAGGCGTTTATCTAAAAAAGACTGTAAACTAAATCTGTAGAAATTCTTTATAATAAGGTGTTTATTATATTTAATATTAAGACACGTGTGTGATAAGAGTTATTTACACTCCTATACACTAGTTCTATCCTTATTATCTTTCTACTGCGTTATATATATCTATAGGTTCTTTTCTAGATTATTATATCTACAAAAGTATAGGCTATGTCTCTTATTTTATATATATACTACGTATTTATTGTTAAAGCAATTATACTATTAGTATTTATATCTAAGTATTCTCTTAAACTTCTTAAGAAACTATCCTAATCTACTTGTATTAGAATAATAGATTGTGCAGTTATTGTGTATGTATATAGTCTATAAATACTTTGTATATTCTAGATTACGTAAGTTTATCTAGTAGTATATATCCTTAGTATAGCTATTATCTTGAGCCTTACACTATTATTATATTACCTTAAGTTTATTATAAATTTCTTTTACTTTTTTATTTAAGAGCTAGCGTGTTAGCTTATTTTAAGAAGCCTTAGCTTCTTTAGTCTATTTCTATACAAAATTATTATGTATAGCCTTGTTAATAGTTGCTACTAGAGTAAGTTCTTTCTTCTACAGTTCCTCTAGTAAATTAGTATACTAGCTATAGTCTAGGAATACTCTTCTATAAAGTTCTATAAAGATCTCCTTAGGTTATCTAAGTTGCCTAAGTAGGGCGTTAATCTTCTTTACTAGATCTATAAAGTATTTAGTCTCTATAAGTAGTAGTACTTATATACTAACATTGTGTCTATTATCTATAGTGTAGGTAAGGAGTTTCTATATGCATGTAGGAACTGTCTTCTTATTATATGCTACTAGCTTTTCCTATGTAATTAGTATAGCTAGTTAATAGCTTTCTTAAAACTTAGCTATCTCAATGTATTTAGTTTCTTCTACTAGGGTTGCTTCTATATTATTATCTAGCACTATCTTAAAAATGTTGTTGTCTAAGGCTTTCTCTAGCGTAATTATAACTATATTATCTAGACTATTAATACTTACCTAGTTCTATCCTTAAACTGTAATAGTAGGTTATATAATAATATTTTATTTGTTGTCTAGATTATTATTAGGTTCTACATAGTAAATAATATTAAGTTGTTAAGTTACTTCGCCTTAGCTTTAGTAGTTCTGTTTTATGTAACTTTTCTTGCTACATCTATAATAAGTAACCTTCTTATTACTCTTATTATGCGTGAAATTCTTTCTTCTTAGTCCCTTGTTAATGTTATTAAGGTGTATTAGCTTATAGCTATTAGTAGTGTAATGCTCTAGGATCTTAAGTATATAGTTTTATTAACGTCCTTAGTTAAAGTACAGGCGTTAACGTGCTTAAGCGTCTGTGTTCCTAGGTGCGCAATTCCCTAGTGCGAATAACTATTCCTCGATCATAAGCTTATATAGTTTATTACTAACTCTAATAGCTTTAGCTATAAGTTTATTAAGTATATTAAAGTTAGCTCTACTTTGCATAAGTTCCTGTTATATAGTAGGTTTAAAACCTTGTTAATACATTTATATTAAAGCGTTATTGTCTTATTTAATAACTGTTTTGTACTATTAAAATTTAGTTATATAGTTAGTAGTAGACTTAGTTTGTTGTAGTTTTTAAATCTTTTACTCTACAACTACAGATTCTTTAAGAGGCAAGAAAACTTCTTTTATTTTAGCTTTAAAGGCGTTTTAGTCTTTAACTAAGGCTATATTATTAACATCTATAATAGCACTATCTATATAGTATTAAAGGATTAAGTTAGCCTACTTCTCTGCATCTCCTTAAAGATACGTAGAGGCTAAGACTACCTTATTATTATTGTTAATCTTATCTCCTATAATGTAGAAGTATCTATTAACTTAGAGGAGCTAAGCGTTAAGCTTACTATAATTACTATAATAAGTCTTAGGCTTATTAGTACAGCTTATAGTCCTCCTAGTAAAGAAATTAGCAGGTGTGTCTATAGCAGTAGTACTTATCTTAAGGGTGTTTAAAGTATAAAGATTATCTAAAGATAATCTAAGTTAGTTCTTAGGGAATAAACAAGTACTAAGGGCACAGGGTGTACTAGCATAATTAGAAGATTAATGTAATAGTATAAGGTTAAGAAACAAGTCTTAATCCTTAGATTAATTACTAAGATAAAACTCTAAGTTAAATATAATAAGCTATAAGGGCATATTGCCTACTGCTATATACTAATAAGGGTAGCGCTTGTTAATAGTTAGTTACGTAGTTGCGCTCGTAGATAAGCGCTTGTTAGTAAGCAGTTACGTAGTTGCGCTTGTAGATAAGCGCTCGTTAGTGAGCAGTCACGTGACGGCGTCGTGGTTGCCTAGCTGTAATTATCTGTCTATGTTGCATGGCTCCTGCGGGGTTGTCCCCTTGTCCCTTAGTCTGGATCGTAACACTTCTTTGCTATATACTCTAACACAAAGAGCTTAGCTTCTGTAGTTAAAGTTGTTACTATAGCTTAATAAGCTGTTTTCTAAATAATTAGTCCTCTAAAGAGTATAATCACGTAGCATTAAGAAGACTAATAAGTCTCTATATTATCTATAAAAGACGCGTCTTTATATATAGTAAGCTCTTTACTATTATTATTGCTGTATGTAATCTCCTTATACCTTATATAGTAAAGATATTATATAAAATAATCTATAGCCTTTATGTGAGCTTCTAAAGAGTTAGTAAGAAAGTAAGAGAGATTAGAAACTATGTAGGCAGTGTTAAGACGCAGTATAATAGCTATGTAAAGTACACTACTAACGCGCTCTTAGTAGGCCTTAATTTAAGGCTTTAAGGCCTTCCCTAGATTTTTAACTAGCTCCTTTAAGAGTAGAGGTGTTTTAGAGAACCTACTAAGAGCGTCTAAACTAAAGCATTTAGCAACTTTGTTAATATAAGTGTTGTATAGTAGCGCTATTATACGCTTCTTACAGTCTTTTACAATCTTTATCTCTAGAAACTAGCTAGCCTCTCCTTTATCTTTAACCTTATAGGTGTCTTTAATAGATTAAAGGAGCTTGTAGGCCTTAGTTTAGTAAGTTTAATAATATATAAGGAGTATATTATTTACATAAAATAGTAAGAGTATTAAGCGCTTTTTAGTAAAGAATAAGCATAGCTCCTTAGCTAAGGCCTATAGGCTAAGCTTTTTTAGTGTGCTTAAGAACTTGTTATACTATAATAATAGCAAGTCTTGTAGACTGTACAAGGCTCTCTTAAGCTTAATATATTTACCTAGGCGCTTGTAACTATTTAGTAAGTTGTATAAGACTATTATTCTCTTATTAATATATATATTAAGGAACATGCTTACTACATTAAGTTGCTATATCTCTATATTAAACTTAGCTATAATTATAATTACAAGCTTAAAGGATTGCGTAGCTAGTGTTGCTACGTATATTAAGTGTATTAAGTTTTTTACTTAAAAGTCTCCTTTTACTATAAGACATGCTTTATATTTAAGAAAGTAGCTATTCTTATTAAGCTTATAGGTAAATACCCACTTAAAAGGGAGAAGCTTAGTATCTTTTAGGATCTCTTCCTCTATCTAAGTGCCTTTTAAAAGTAGAGTATTAATCTCCTTTTAGCTAGCCTATCTAAATAGAGTCCTATACTAGTGTATGTAGAGGACCTTCTATTTATTTAGAAGCTTTAGGAGATTATTAAAGTGCATTTAAGATTAATTAACTTTTTTAAGAGCTACTAAGATTACAGCGTAAACTGTAATTAAATCTCTTTAAAGCTCTTAAAGCTAAAAGAGTAGTGCCTTAAGCTTAGGAGCCTTTAAGAGGTTATAGAATAAGTAATATACGCCTATACCTTCTATATTAAGACTGTGTTAGTCCTTATCCTTTAGCCTTAAAGAGCTCCTTACAGGAGGTTCTTATACCTTCTTTTTATAAAGTCTTTTTACTAGAGAATTTTAAGGAGCTTTAGTTAGTGTTATAGGATTCTTAGCACTACGCTAGGCGTCTTTAGAAGTAATTTCTGCTCCCTCTTAAGACTGTAAGAGTCTTAGCGTGTCTATTAAGCTTAATCTACTAGCTGTTTATAATTTCTAGGAGCTAAGTAGCTTATTGCTACTATTTATAGCCTTTTAAGCTAGGGTGCCTTGCTCTAACATTTATGCTTCTAGTAAAAGAGGCACTAGTATTACTTTAGGCATTAGTAGCTGTCCTAAAGAACCTTTCTACTCTGTATAAATTCTCTAAGAAGTGTTAGCTTAACGCTCTTTATATGCTATTAGCGTACTGCCTGTTAGAGATTATAACAGGCCTTCTATAGTCTCTATTACTAGCTAATTACTTGTTAGCTACAAGTCCTCCTATATTATTACTACTACTTTACTAATACTAATAAGCTGTTTAAGCACTTCTCTAGCCTTACTAATTTTATTCTTATTAAGGGTGTTTACTATAAGAACTGCGTCCTGCTTAAGTAGCTTATAAGCTAGTCCTTAGTAGGACAGCGTTTTGTTAAATATAACATTACGTGTTATAATAACTTAGTTAAGCGCTAAAACCTATATATAGTATATATTAAAGGCTCTATAGCTTACTAAGTAACTAATATAGCTCTTAAGACGAGTCTTAAAGCTCTTCTTATATTGCTTAGCTGCTCTATCCTTATTTAAGAGGTAAGCGCAGTAGCTGTAGGTGTATATACTACTCTAATTTAGTTTTATGTTAGCTATAAGACTCTTAAGAGGCTTAGGCTTATAGTACTTAAAGTACCTTCTACTCTATTATTCAAAGAGCTTGTTTAGTAAGCGCAAGCCGTGTATATAAGAAGGACTTATATTATAAAGCTAGGCTGTAGCCTAAATAATCTTTAGCTAGAGTTTCTTAGGCAGGTTTACGCTTGCCCTTATCTTAATTAACTTAGTAATTAGCTCCTAGCTTACCTTTTTAGCAGCTCTATTTAGTTTATGTGTATGTAGTAGAGAAGGCTTAATAGTAATACTATGTTTCTTATATTATATTTAGTACTACAATATTCTTTACTAAAAGAGTATTGAAAGGTTGTTATCTTGTGTAATTTTAACTATCTAGAGCTTATAACAAGCTTTAAAGAGTGCTTTAAAGTATTAAAAAGCTCTTATAATCTCTAAGATAGATTATGCTTATAGAATATATATATAGAGCTTGCTACTAAAGGCGTTCTTTATTACTTATATTTACTACTCTCTTAAATGGCCTTAAGACATGTTGAATAGGTCCTACAAGATCCTCTAGTATAGTTAAAAAGAGGGCTCCTTTAGCTTTCTTAATATAACTTATTTTGTATAAGTTAGAGTATAGTACTTATACTTAACACGTGCTATCTCTTTAATCTTTATGCCTTAAGCTGCGTTAATAAGTGCTTTTAGTGCTTTAGGGCCTAAGTGCTCTATATAAGTATACTAAAGGTTCTCTAAGTTATTCCTTAGATAAGTTACTTATAAGCTTTTAACTAAAGGCATTACGTTTAGAATAAGCTTAAGATAAGAGAACAGTAGTATATATTTAAAGAATTAGAGGTTAAAACAGCGTTTAAGCCTTGCTAGTACAATATTTCTGCCTAGTGTACCTTAATAGAGAGTATTATCTAGGCCTAAGTACTAGACTCTTTCTCTATATAGGCGAGCTTCTAAGATAATATTTAGATAAAAACCTTTAACAACTACTACGTCTATAAGCATAAGGTCCTTAGTTTTATCCTTACGTATTCTACTTAGAACTTAGCTTAGAATACGCGTACCTTAGCCGCTAATAGAGAAAGCCTAAGTGCCTGCCTCTACTGTCTCTACCTCCCTAGCTAGTACGAAGGAGCCTAGTACAAGCAGTTCCTTGTTGTTTACTAAGTACAACGCGGCCCTACTATCTAATATAGTGCTCCTTAATAGTATATAAGCGTTAAAGTTGCTAGTGTAGTATACACTAGAATTCTTGTTTTCCTTAAAAAGCGCTAGGTTAATTAAAAATACAACTATACTACCTAGGAAGGCCTTTAACTTACTCTTTTCTTTCTAAGGGAGCTTATGTCCTACTTTAATAAGTTCGTCCTATAGTTCTTTATTCTAGTTAGTATATAAGCGTTCTTAAATCTTTTTAAATTTCTCCTTACTAACATTATAATTAACTTTTAAGTAAGCCTTAATTACTGCTAGGAGTGTATAGTATTTTACAAGATCTTAGTAATACATATTGTTATTACTATCTTAATATAGGCACCTAAGGCTGTGTTTATAGCTTATGCCTTTAGCACCTTATCTTAGTAGACAAAGTTTTAAGTTTTCTAATATAGCGTAAGCTCTTAAGAATTTAGCTAAGCTTAGTAAGCTAATTAAGCGCTAGTAGAGTAACCTTAAGAATACTTAACCTATTTAGTCTAAATTAGGATAATCTTTCTCTAGCGTCTAGTGTTACTAGTAGAGCGTCTTTATAGTGCTAGCCTATTTAGAGGAGTATTTAGCTCTTACAGCGTCTAGAAAGTTAAATATAGTAAGTGCGCTATCTACTTTAGGTATCTTTAGCCCTTTAGCTTTTAGTTAGTCTATTTACTAATTATTATACTAAGCTTATAGTTCTATAGTACTAAGCTTTGCCTTTTTAAGGCTTTTATAGTACTCCTAGGGTGTTACTATTTAGTTAATAGTATCTATTAGCGCTAGTTTAAGCTATGATTACTTAATAAGCTTATTAAGAGTCTAGCTTAGTCTATCTACAAGTCTTATTATAATTAGAGCTAGTAACTATTTGTTAACAGTTACGTAGACTTAATCTTAAATATACTATAGTACACGCGCGTTTATAGCCTAGTCTACGTGCTTTATATAATATTTATTAAGCTTTCTATTGTAGGCTTTAAGTTTTTTTTTTTTAGAAAAATCCTCTATAGGCACTAAAGGCCTTAAAGGCGGCTCTATTAATATATTAACAGTTATAATAGCTTCTAGGTTAATATATTCCTAGACTTCTTTAGATTTAGCATTAAACTTTAGCTAAGTGTACTAGTAAGTCTAGCTTGCGTAGCCTAAGAAGCGTGCTAAGTTAGTAATTTACAGGGAGTTGCTTGTTATTATAGTACGTGTAATTAGTTAGTAGGTTAAGGAGTGTAATTAAACAAATTAGAGAGTCTAAACTACTACTAGCGTACTCTAGGTTGTGTAGAGAGAATCTAAACTACAATCTAAAGCGCTAGGCTTATAACTATAAAGAACAAGGAGCTAGAAATAGTAGTTTAAGAGAACTAGATAGTTAATTTTGTCTTTCTATCTACGTCTAAGACGCTTTATAAATATAAAGGAAATACTATAGTTTGTAACTACAGTTGTAGAGCTTAGAGAGATACTTCTAAGCACAGCAAGTGTCTTGTAGAGCTTAGATGCAAGTATCTAAGCTTAGCGTAAAATCTCTAAGCCTCAGCGTAAAGGCTCTAAGCCTCGGCGCTTGGCGCTGCGCGTGCCGCGCAGGCCTTGACGCTTGGGCCTAGAGCCTCGTGGCTGAGGCGCGTGGCTGGTATATGCGACAATTGAAGATATTAACTTTAATCAAGTTATCTATTTAGACGAGTCTGCTATTAAGCGAGAGCACAGTGCTAGGACAGAATACTATTAAACACAGCAAAATAATAGGATTAAAAAGAAAATAGATTCTGTAACCAACACAAGTAAGTTTAAAAAAACTCTATTTAACTCAAAAAATACTTTATTACATTAATTATTTTTCTATTATTATAATCTATTTTTAGCACGCTTACTAATCTAGTTATAGGTCAAGATATTTTTATCTCGGTTAAGAGAGCAATTTAGATAGGTAGTAGATCTCAACTAGTAGTAATTAAAAGCCCTTTAATTACTACTCCTTTTAGGAATTTAGACTATATTAAAAAGATCTTTATTCTTATAGTAAAACCTGTAATAAAAAAGGTAAGTTATATATGCTCTTTTTTCTACTTAGAGACTGTTTACTCTATATTTAAGTTATAAAGTAGCAATATTTTGTTATATAATTAAAGGACTTACTAACCTCTATATAGGCTGGAGGATTCAGCAGGATAACGCTAAGATTTATAAAACTCTAGAAGTTTTATCTTAGTTTTCTAGGAATAGAATATTTGTAAGGGTGCGTTGGGTTGACCAAAGATGCAAGGTAAACGGTGAATGAATTAGATACAGAACTATAGAGAGACTACGTGGGTTTTTATATCCAATCCGGATAGTTAGGACTAACTAAGGTTAGGACTAACCGAGGTTATTGGAGGTTGCCGGGTCAGCTGACAGTTAGCGTAACTAGTGCGGCCGATAGTCAGCAGCTAGTGCTAAGGTGCTAATGCTGAGGTAAGAAAAGCCAACGAAGGCCACAGGCCGAGTACTAGAGAATATTAAGGCTTTAGCCCTTTACAATACCCCCCTCCTAAAAAATAGTAGGAGTAGTAATCTTGTTACCTAGTGTTCCACTCTTCTAGGGCTTCCGTATCTTTTAGATTAACAGCTAGTTCCTAGGTTAAATCTAGATATCCTAACTATTTAACTAAGTACTGCTTTTTTTTTCCCTTTTTCTCTTTCCTCTAATAGGGTCTCTACTAGGTATTCTTCTCTATCCTCTATCTTAATTAGTAGAGGTTTATTGTCGTCTATTAGCTAGCTCAGTAGAAGGTCTAAGGACGCTAGTCTAAGGTTATTAACATTAAATACTAGGTAAATCCAGCTAGGAGTATTTAATTTAACTGCGTTTAGTCTAATAACCTTAAGTACCGTGTACTTAAGATTCTTCTAGTTAAGTTTTCTGCTAGGCCTTTTTGTTTTGTAGTAGTTGCCTAGTTTTAACTATACCTTATCGCCTATTTTAAGCTAAGGTAATTAGTGCCTTCTCTTATTTGCCTGCCTTTCTTGTTCTTGTTAGCTTTCTCTTATTATAGCTTGTACAAGCTTAATACTTTGTTGTAGCTTATTAACAATATTTTCTGCCTTTTAATAATCCTCCTGTATTCTCCTTAAAAGTTGTTATTAAGGACTGTGCTTAGGTGCAATTTGTAGGGGATTTACCTTATAGCCTTGTTGTAGGAAGAAAGGAGACATTTTAGTAGACTAAGCTTGCCTTGCTATAACTGCAATCTTAGCTATCCCTAAGTTGCTTTTCTAATTTGTTTAATCCTAATTATAGAAGGCTTATAAATAAGCCTATACTATAGAGTTTATTCTCTCTGTAGAACTGTTAGTTTTAGGATAGTATCTAGAAAATAAGCGTCGCTTAATTTCTAATTACTCGCAAAGCTTAATCTAAAAATAGTTAATAAACTGTATACCTTTGTCTAAAGTAATATAGTTTAGTAACTAATAGTAAGCCACAACAGAGTTAATAAAAGTTTTAGTAACACTTTTTATAGTAATGTCCTTAAGGCTTATTAGGACAACGTCCTTGCTAAGCTTATCTATAACTACTATAAAGTTTGTACAGCCTTTGCTTTCTAGTAACCCTGTAATAAAATCTATAGAAATTTCTTTCTATATTTGCTCTAGTATAGGTAAGGGTTTTAGTAAGCCTTATAGGCCGTCTCTCTAGGGTTTTGTTCTTCTATACACTAAGCAGTTCCTTATGTACCTTCTAATACTTTTACTAATAGAGGGCTAAAAGTATTCTCTTGTAATAGCTTAATAAGTAATATTCCTTCCTAGATAGCCTAAAGCTCTAGAACTGTAGATTTTGTAGATAATTCTAGTTCTTAGAGATTTATTATTAGGTACCTATTTTTAATCTTAGTATAGGAGGTTTCTAGAATTATCTAGTCGGCATTTAGAAATAGAAAGTTTAAGATCTAAAGCTGTAGGAAATTATTGTTTACTATCTCTTACAGCTTTCTAGGCTATTTAGTAGGTTTTGTCTTTTTTTTTAGCTTTATCCTATAAATCTTCTAGATCTAATTGCTCCTAGGGTAATTCTAGTACTGCTGCTAGATAGCTGTTACAGCTAAAGGTTCTAAGCACCTTTTTTTCTTCTAGTTCTTTGTTAGTAGCTACAGTTGTAGGTTTAAATACTTGTAGAAACCTCCTAGAAATCCTAGTATCTTAGTTGTTTGCTAGCATATCTTGTTGTCTCCTAGATAAGGCATTAGCCCTAGAGTTATTAACTCTAGGCCTGTAGGATATTTCTATGTTAGGAAACTTTTCTAGAAATTAAGCCTATCTTATTTGTCTCTTACTAAGCTGTCTAGGCCTACTAAAATATTTAAGGTTTTTATAGTCTGTAATAACTATAAACTTCTTTAAAGATTGTAGCATAGCATCCTACTTAGATAAGCAGAAGATAACTGCTAGTAATTCCTTATTATATATCTCGTAATTGCTTTGCGTGCTAGTTATCTTTTTTAAATAATAAGCTACTAGGCGTAAGCTTCCTTTATTATTGTATTGTGAGAGGACTCCTGCTACTACATATCTAGAAGAGTCTGTTTCTAGGATTGTTTCTCTGTCAGGATCCTATTAAGCTAGTACTAGCTTAGTAATAAATAACTCTTTAAGCTTATTAAAAGCCTTTTACTTAGTTTTTCCCTATTAAAAGGAGATATTACTAGTAAGCCTTAAAAGAAGAGCTACTACCTCTAAGTAGTTCTTAATAAATTGTTAATAGAAGTTTGCAAAACTAAGAAAACTGCGTACTCCTTTAACGTTTGTAGGTGCCTGCTAATCTCTAATTGCTTTTACTTTCTTAAGGTCTATCTAAAGTCCTTTTCTAGCCTTAATAATAAATCTAAGGTATTTTGTACTCTGTACGTTAAATTTACATTTCTAGATGTCTAAAGGTAATCTAGCCTTGCCTATAGCTTCTAAAACCTTATTTGTATTATGTTAGTGTTCTTTAAGCGTGCTATTAGTGTAAATTAATACGTTGTCTTGGTAGGCTAAGCAAAAATCGTTAATATACTTACAGAGGGTCTAATTAATATAGCGTTAAAAAGTACTAAGAGCGTTTGCCATACTAAATAAAGTAACTAGCTACTTATATAACTTAAATCTAGTATAAAAAGCTGTTTTCTACTTATCTCTTATATTAATCCTAATCTTGTAGAAAGCTGTAGAAATGTTAATCTTTGTAAACTATTTAGCTTTTGTAATATTGTTAAGGGTTTCCTAAATTAAAGGTAAAGGATAACAATCTTTCTTTGTAATAGCGTTTAGGGCTTAGTAATTAATGCAGAAACGTAATCCTCCTCTAAGTTTATTAGCAAAAAGGACAGGGGAGGAGGCAGGAGAGCTACTAGCTCTAACCTATCCTTTATTAAGTAGAGAAATAAGCTCCTTTTGTAATACTAGGAGTTCTAGGCGGCTTATACTATATAGAGGTCCCTAGGGAGCCTTTTTTTCTTTGCCTTTATTATCCTTCTCTAGTTTAATTTGGTAATCTACTTTAGATCCGCGTAAAGGAGGTAGTACAGAAGCAGTTTTTTAGATTAAAAATCTAAGCTAGGTGTTAATAAGCTTTAGGGAGTAAGGGTAGGACCTCTACTTTCTTCTTAGGAGCTAGGGCTTTTTTAATATCCTTAAGAGAAGCAGTAAAAGTCTAAATAGACTTATCTTTTTTCGCCCGCCAAATATAGGAGTAATAAGCTGTTGCGCTTATTTGTTTTAATCTCTAGTCTCCTTTAATAGGGCGATCCTTAGTGCTAAGTAACTTAATCCTTTAACCGGAAGAATAGATGTAAATTATTTTTCTAGAAGAAGCAATAGTAACCTCTCTTCTATTTATCTAGGGCCGTCTAAGTATTAAATTATAACTAGGGTGTGTAGGGGCTACATAACCCTAAATAGTATCCTTATAGCCTTTAATATTAATGTCTAACCTAGCAACTTTGTTAATAGTTCTAGGTTTATCTATAACTCCTTCTAATCTCCTAGGAGAAATAGAAATGCACTATAAGTTAGCGTTCTTAATAAGTTAAGAGCTAATAAGTAAGTATACAAGGTTTCCTGTATTAATTAAAGTAGAGGCGAAAGTGTAACAATTTACTAATGCCTCTAAAGTAATTCTATTGCTACTTATATTCTTTTTAAAGTTTGCCTACTTCTTAACTAAGTTATCCTAACTTATTAGAGGCTCCTGCTAGTAACTTTAAACAGAAGCTACTCTTTTTCTAAATCTAAGTCCTTATTTAAGCTTCCCTTGCTAAGCTTATTATTTTCCTTTTTCTTAGAGTTAGAAGACTTAACTAGAGTCTTCTTCTCCTTTTTAGAGGATCTCTTATTCTCTATATAATATGCAGATAGATGGCCTTTTTGTTTACAGTTAAAACAGCGTCTTTCTCTGTACAACTGTTCTAACTCCTAGTTACTAAACTATTAAGGTTCAGCAGTTCTTCCTGTGTATTCTATCCCTTCTATCTAGTCTCCTTTTAAAGGAGAAGGAGGAGGAGAAGTTCTCCTAGATTTATGCTCTTTAGGCTTGTTGTCTCTGCCTTTAGAGTACTCCTCTATTCTGTAGAAGTAATTAGCAATCTCTATTGCTTTGTTTTGCAGGCTATCTAAATTCTTATAGGTAATACCTATAAGTTTGTCTTAAAGTTTCTAAATAAGACTTTTTTAGAAAAGCATTATCCTTGTATTCTCGTCTAAACTACTATTAGATAATAGTAGTTGTTCCTAGAATTCTATAATGTATTTGCGTATGCTTTTCTTGCCTTAGCTTATAGACCAGAGCTTGTTCTTGGCTCTCTCTGTACTATAGGGATCTCCAAACATTTAATTAAAGAAGTTTAATAGCTTATTAAAGTTCTATAAATTAGAAATCCCTATTTGGTTAAGGAAAGGCAGGGTAAGAGTCGCAGCTAAGCCTTTTAATTAACTAAAGGCGTAGTCACAAGTCCTTTTATCTGTGTTAAAATCTTCTTTATTTTTCTCTACCTTAGCGGTAAGCTGTTGTAAAAAGATTTAGTACATCTTTCTGTTTCTGTTAAAGGTATTAGGATCTAGTTGTTTAAAACGCCTAGGCGTTTGTTGATTTCCTAGGGCAGCTAATAGGGTAGGTAACTAAGGTGGAGGTTGTTCTACCTTAGGTTCCCTTTGTTGTAGCGTGTCTATAGCCTCCTAAGCTTGGAAGGCTTCCTGTATCCTTGTAGAAGCAGCTATCTTATCTAGGCCACCTGCTCTACAAAGACCTTCTAAAGTAGTTTCTACTTCAGGTCTACTAACACTATCTTAGTGTAGTTCTGCTATCCTTACAGCTAAGAGAGCTGCTTAGGGTTCTGCCATTATATTTGTAGGTACTCGCTAGTACTCTATATTGTTGACAGAAATCGTTATAGGTGCTACTACGCTTAGTAGGCTTATCCAACGAATTTAAACGCCTTAGGGACTTATACAACTAAGTATCCCTTAGCACTTTCAATCTAGTGCTTCTTCTGTTAATCCTTTGGTGGATTTAAACAGTTAACTAATTAACTAGCAGTCTAATTAATTAGATTCTCGCGCGTAGATATAGCTCTAGCAGGCTACTAAGTACGACGTAGCTACGCAAGTAGCTAAAGAAGGATCTAATTCAATTGTAAGGGTGCGTTGGGTTGACCAAAGATGCAAGGTAAACGGTGAATGAATTAGATACAGAACTATAGAAAGACTATGTGGGTTTTTATATCTAATCCGGATAGTTAGGACTAACCAAGGTTAGGACTAACTAAGGTTATCGGAGGTCGCCGGGTCAGCTGACAGTTAGCGTAACTAGTGCGGCCGATAGTCAGCAGCTAGTGCTGAGGTGCTAATGCTGAGGTAAGAAAAGCCAACGAAGGCCACAGGCCGAGTACTAGAGAACATCAAGGCTTCAGCCCTTTACAATATTGCTTTTTAAGCATCCTGCCTATAGTCCTAACATAAATCTTATAGAAAACGTGTAGGCCTTGCTAAAAAAAGCTTTGGCTAAAAGGCCTATTACTTCTTTAAGTATAGGAAAAAGTTAAAAAAGTATAGCAGCCTTTAAGGCTGCTATAAGGGAGGAATAAGATTAATTACCTTAAAAGGCGATTAATAATTGTATTTTATCTTTACTAAGGCGTTATTTGGACGTGAAGGAAGCTGAAGGCGGGTACACTAAGTATTAGTAAGCTTTCTTCGTTATTTTTTTAGAAAAAACCCTAAAAACAAGCTCTTTATTTCTATTTAATAACTTTTTTCACAGCTACCTTTAAACTTACAAACCAAAGAATTCAACTAGTATTATTAAATATACATACTTTATAGCAATTTTTACACCTTCCAAAAAAAAGTTATTTTGTTATTTATTCTTGAGTTTTTTTATTATTATTTTCACTGCGGAAGTTGAGCGCGAAGGTGCTTACTAAGCAACTTACTAAGTGGCTTTACTTAAAGAAGAAGATCTTGGCTTTCCAATTCACTAATCTTTTTGGGTATAGCCCTTCTAGTTGTAGAAATATAAAGCTTTAAAAACTTTAACCTTTTTGATATCTTTTTTTGTCACCCCTATTTATAAGCATTTTTTAGCGTTTAAAGACAACTTTATCTTATTAATACTAACAAAATAGTTGTCTTTTTTTAAGAAGTATAGTAAGCTTTTATTCAATAAATATAACCTTTTTTATTTTATAAGTAATTCATTTAATTTTTAAGTCATGTTAGTAAGGTTATTATTAAGTATTCTTTTAACCTTTGTAAAGATCTTAGTAAGATAGTCTAATTTAGGCCTAACAGTATGTACTAAAGCCTTGTTTCTTATTTGATTTATAAAAGAGTATAAATAATACTTTTAGAAAACATTTACAGTATATTACTATAAAAGGAAATAGAGTTATTTTATTGATACAAAGAATCAACTTGCTAGTTGAGATAACAATAATTATAAGCTAAAAGAAAAAACAATTTTTAAAAGTAAGTTTGAAAAAAGGAAAAAAAGTTTATATTTATTTTTAAGGTGTCAAAGGTGGTAGTTGTTGTTGTAGTCAAAATAGGGTTCTAAAAAAGTGAAAAGCAGCTACTCACTACTAATCAATCGCAAAAGTCAAAAAAAAAGATTGTGTGTATTTAACGAGATTCAAACGGTAGGTGGATAAGTTCTTAGAGGAAAGCTTAGACCACTAAGCGATAATTAAGGTTAAAAAAATTTGCTAAGGTGCTAAAAAATAACACTAGTTGAAACGTGTCTAACAGCGATTGCCAGCCTATAGCTAATAACAGGATTTTAGTAGGATTGCAATAGAATTGCAACATAATACAATAGAGGAGGGAAAGGACACGTACGTACTGCAGCAGGAGCCTACAATACTTTATAAAGCTGCTGCTACTTACCTACTGCTTCTTACTTTTTAAACAGCACTGCATATAAATAATTTGTATATAATACACTATAATAGCGTGTAACTTCTATAGCAAGCATCTCCTTATTCTAGGCTCTTTTTTAAAAAAAGCATTCTTTGCTACTATCTACTTAGCACCTAATTTAGTCTAACTTAAACTGCTTATGCAGACACCTAAATTCATTAAGTATTTTAAAACTTAACTACTTAGCTAGACTTTTAAGTTTATAAAAATTTTAAACAAGTTTTTTATCTGCGATATTTCTATATATAAAAAGATTGTTAAGCCCTAATTTAGCTAGCTGTGTAAGGGATACATAATCTCTAAGGTATTTGCTAATACTAGCGCAGTACTTAAGATCTATTACTTTAATATCCTCCTCTCCCTATTTGTTGTACAAGGGCTAAGTACAGAAACTAGAACCTAGCTTAAATAGCTATTATAAGACGTTAAATTAGCAATAAAGAAGAAAGAGGCAGGAAAAGAGCAGTAGGCTTTCTATTGTCGCGTTTATAGGTTAGTAAGCAAGGCAATAATAATATTGCTGCTTTACTTTATCTAGGAGCGCCTAGCAGTAAAGCAACAAGAATAGGTAGAATAAGGCGCGTTAAGCTAGGAGGCGATTCACGTCTTTATCTTACTTTTCTTTGTTTCTGTCTAAATATGCGACACACTAATTGCGTGCCAGCAATGCTAAACAAGGGGGTATAAGCCCTAATACTTATTGTTAGCAATAAATCTTTTTTTTACTAAAAAGGTGTCTACAAAATGTGTGGTTACATCAAAAGGTTGTCTTAAAAGGTCGAAGCACGAGTTTGTCTATAATAAGAGGCATGCAGGCAGCTGTTAGTTGCTTATATTTTCTAGAAGCTTGTTCTTAGATAAATAGTTAAAAGCGCCTCTAATGTCTAAAAAGGCTATTAAAGTAACTCTGTTTTTCTTTCTCTGTTGTTGTATATTGTTATAGAAGAGGAGTCCTACGTTAATAGCTAATTTCTTTAACCTATCTCCTATCTAGGAAGGGTGGAGTAAGTTAGTTGTTTTAGCTAGGATACCTAATCTTTTTAAGTAGAGCCTTTCTAGTGCCTTCCTTAGGCAGCATAAGAGAGAGATAACTCTATATACTTTTGGGATTGAGTAGTCTAGTTTGTTAGGCTTTCTAAGGATAACCACTTTTGCTTTTCACTAGCACCTTAGTTAGTATCCCAGGTTAAACAAGGCTAAGTACACCTTAAAGAAGATGCCTAGTTAGTAATTATATGCTTTTGAGATAACTTCTTAACTAATTCTGTCTAGTCCTAGTAAGGTAGCTTCTATTTTCTAACAGGCAGTGTAGAGCTCCTCTATAGATAGATTTAGCTACTTCTATTTTTGGTTTCCTTAGTAGTTGTTAAGTAATAGAGAAGGAGTAGAAGGAGAGGGCAGAAATAGCTTCTCTTTAAAAGTTTAGCACTTCTCTCTAAAGGATTCTTTGCCTCTAATAGTAGAGATTCTTATTAAGAGGTTGTTTTTTGTATAGGCTATTGCTTTAAATATCTCCTTAGGCGATTTGTTTTAGAGGAACTGTTTCTAATAGTTAAGTTTAGCTTTCTTAATAACTCTAAGGTACTTATTTTTAGCTAGCAGGTAATCTCTTTTCTATAAGTATAGCGTGTTGTCTTCTCTCCTTGCTACTCGCTTATAATCTTAAAAGGACCTGCTTAGGATAGCCTTAAGGAGATCTAGATCGCTAGTCTACTAAGGCTTTAGTTTTAGTTTTTAGTTTGTAAGGGGGGTAGATCTCCTAAGCGCTTATTAAATTGTTATTATAAGGTCCTCTGCTATTTTATCTAGCCTCTCCTCTAAAGGATTGTTAAGGCCTAGAAGTAATTGTCTTAAGAGGTGGTCTAAGGCGTGTAGTAGAGCTAGTAATTAATCCTCTAGCTTTACTCAAACTATCTCCTCTTATAAGGTAGTGTTAAAAAGATTCTAATTTGTTTTTTTGTGTTGTACTTCTTTAGCTAGCTAGGTAGCTGCCCTTAGTTAACGATACTAAACAGGATAGCGTGGTAGTCTAATCTGACTTTAGAGATAACTTGCTAGTTTATAATTATAGAGGCTATATAGCTTATTAAAAAAGTAAGGTTAAGTACGCTCTCTTTTTACATATAAGCTCTAAAGAATATGCTAACCCTTATAGTGTTTAATAGAGATAGGTTTGAGTTATCTATCTACTCTACTAAATCCTCTACTTGTTAGTTTAGGTTGCACTCCTGTAGGCTTTATCTAGGGTAGTAGCAATTAAAATCCCCTAGGATAATTAAATGTAATTTTATAGGCTCTCCTAGGAGGCGTTGCTAGATTGTTGTTGTATTTAGTCCTTATCTTAGGCTCTTTTTATTGTAAATATTATATACATAGATCTTTCTTATATTAAGTTGTATTAAAATAGCTTAAAAGTCGTTGTCATCACTAATATAAGGATTAACTTCTACTTCTAAGTCCTTTTAAATATAGAATAGAGTTCTAAGTTGTAGGCCTTAATAAGTTAGTAGTATTTGCGTAAAGTCTAGATAAGCAATTAACCTAGTATCTTTGTAAGGTCCTCTGACTAACTAAGGCTCTTATATTACAATAATTATAGCGTTTGCTGTAATAGCTAAGTTAATTACGCTTTCTGTAGCAGGGCTACTTCTATTAACATTTATTTATAGGACTTTAATTATACTAATTAGTTTAATTGTTCTTAGCTGTCCTAGCCTGTAGGATTTTGCAATCTTGGCTGTTTACTGTAAAGGGTCTACTACAATTAGTACACTTAAATATAGTGTAGATACAAGGTTTTCCTTTACTAGCACAAGACTTGCACTTATATTAACTAGTGTAGTGTGCTTTGCTGCAAATTTAGCAGGCTAATTTTTAGCATCTAACCTCTAAGTAGCTAAATCCTTAGCATTTAGTGCATTACTTTATAATATTAACAACTTGCAGTTTCTCTGCTCTAAGGCTTTGCCCTAAGATATAGAGTTTTCCTCTAATAGCTTTTTAGGCTTCCTCCTCTGTAGCAAATACTACGTATGCTAAGCTAAAGTTCTAGTATTCTCTTTTATCCTTAGGCGTAAGCTAAAAAGGATTACTTATAACCTTTAGGCCTTTGTTAAAGGTTTTAATTTCTTCTTTAATAACCTCTAGACTATAGTTTGTAGGAAGCTTATAGATAACAACCTTAAACTACGGCGTGATAAGCTAGGCAGCTTTAAAAGTTATAATATCTTGCTATATAGCCTAATTCTCTAAGAGGTATTTTGCCTTAAAGGCAGGTATAGTTGTAACTATTTTGTTTCCCTTGAATAATAATGTAATTAAGGCAACTATAGGTAATTGTACGCCTCCTTTTGTTGCAAAGGCGTTGTTAAAGGCATTTCTAAGTTTAAAGGCATTAAATGTAGCTAAGGTCTTACTAACTAGAACTAGCTGGCAATCTTTTAGGCTAGTAACCTTTAGTTTTTGTATCTTTTAGATATTTATCTATAGTCAATCTTTGTTGTTACCTACAATAGTAGCGAAGGTAGCTGTAGTAGTAATAGGCGTGTTCTAGATAGGCGTGTTCTAGATAGGCGTGTTTGTTGTTAGTTTCTTAATACGTCTAATTTTCTCTCTTAACTCCCTTAAGACGTTTAAGAGGCTTAATATCTAGTCTACTAAGATAGCAGTATTCTTCTTGTTTACTCTGCTATTTTCTGTATAGTCTCTAAAGACTTCTACTAAGTCTAGGAGACTTGTTTGCTAGGTAGGATTGTTTTTAGCTAAGTTAGCTGCTTAGTTTACTAGGTTCCTAGCTATCTTAAGTGCCTCTTCTACTAAGGTGGCTTTTAGTGTTTTGTTCCTAATAAGGTATTAAGGAATAAGTCTAATAAAAGGAGAAAAATTGCTCCTTGTTTGAACATGTGTAGGCCTTTAAGGTTCTTCTGTATTTTGCCTTTCTTAGCGCGGCGTTGTTAAACTGTCTTCTTCTATCTCTATTTGCCTTTTGTTTACTCCTCTTAGATCTCTAGAAGCAAATTGCTTTTTTTTTAAGTTGTTGCGATTTCTTAAATAAGTTAAGCTTTAATAAGCTCCTTAATCTTAATTAGCTTAAGATGCCTTAGCATGTGGCCCAAGCTTTTAAGGAAAATGAAAACTTTTTCTCTCCTCTAAGGAGGGGGCGGGCGACTCTTTCACCCTCTCTCACGCGCTGGCGCCCTCGCTGCAGGCTTTGAAAAGTATCGCAATCGATTCCTCGGGGTTATTTCCTCTAGATCCGGTTGTTTCTAATCAATTTCTAGAAAAGTCGACGTTGGTGGCTAGAAGCTATATTGTTCGTTGCAAAAGTCAAGTTAAGTACGCTCTCTCTTTACATATAAGCTCTAAAGAATATGCTAACCCTTATAGTGTTTAATAGAGATAGGTTTGAGTTATCTATCTACTCTACTAAATCCTCTACTTGTTAGTTTAGGTTGCACTCCTATAGGCTCTATCTAAAGTAGTAGCAATTAAAATCCCCTAAGAATACAATTCTATAAACTCTCCCAAAAAGCCTCTTTAGATTGTTATTAAATTTAGCTTTTGTTTTAGGCTTTTTTTATTATAAATGTTATAGACGTAAATCTTTCTTATGTTAAGTGGTATTAAAATAGCTTAAAAGTCGTTGTTGTTGCTAAGTTAAGGATTAACTTCTACTTCTAAATCCTTTTAAATATAAAATAGAGTTCTAGGTTGTAGGCCTTAATAAGCTAGTAGTATTTACGTAAAGTCTAGATAGGCAATTAACTTAGTATCTTTGTATAGTCCTCTTACTAACTAAAGCTCTTGTATTGCAATAATCTTAGCATTTATTACAATAGCTAGGTTAATTGCGCTTTCTGTAGTAGGGCTACTCCTATTAACATTTATTTATAGGACTTTAATTATACTAATTAGTTTAATAAGTCCTAGCTGTCCTAGCTTATAGGATTTTGCATTCTTAGCTGTTTACTGTATAAAGTTTATTGCAGTTAATACACTTAAATATAGTATAGATACAGAGTTTTCTTTTACTAGCACAAGACTTGTACCTGTGTTAGCTAGTGTAGTGTGTTTTGCTGCAAATTTAATTTTAAGCACCTAGCCTCAGGTAGCTAAATTCTTAGCATTTAGTGCATGGCTTTAAAGTGTTAATAACTTGTAGTTTCTCTACTCTAAGGCTTTGTCCTAAGTTATAGAATTTCCTTCTAATAGCCTTTTAGGCTTCTTCCTCTGTAGCAAAGGCTACATATGCTAACCTAAAGTTTTAGTTTTCTCTTTTATCTTTAGGTGTAAGCTAAAAAGTATTACTTATAACTTTTAAGCCTTTATTAAAGGTTTTAATTTCTTCTTTTACAACCTCTAGGCTGTAGTTTGTAAGAAGCTTATAGATAACAACCTTAAAATAGGGAGTAATAAGCTAAGTGGCCTTAAGGGTTATAATATCTTGCTATATAGCCTGATTCTCTCAGAGATATTTTGCTTTAAATGCTAGTATAGTTGTAACTATTTTGTTTTTCTTAGAAGATATTAAGATTAAGGCAACTATAAGAGATTGTATGCTTCTTCTTGTTGCAAAGGCGTTGTTAAAGGCATTTCTAAGTTTAAGGTTTTAAAAGCAGCTAAGGTCTCGTTAACTAGAACTAGCTAGTAGTCTTTTAGGCTAGTAGCCCTTAGTTTTTGCGTTTTTTAAATATTTATCTATAGTTAATCTTTGTTGTTGTTTGCTATAGTAGCAAAAGTAGCTATAGTAGGTTAAGGCGTGTTTTATATAGGCGTATTCTCAATAGGCGTATGTGTTGTTAGTTTCTTAATACGTCTAATTTTTTCTCTTAACTCTTTTAAGACGTTTAAGAGGCTTAATATCTAGTCTGCTCAAATAGCAGTATTCTTCTTATTTACTCTGCTATTTTCTATCTAGTCTCTAAAGACTTTTACTAGGTCTAGAAGAATTGTTTGCTAAGTAAGGTTGTTTTCAGCTAAATTAGCTACTTAAATTACTAAGTTCCTAGCAATCTTAAGTGCCTCTTGAACTAGAGTAGCTTTTAGTGTTTTATTTCTAATAAGGTATCGAGGACTAGGTCTAATAAAAGGAGAAAAGTTACTCTTAGTTTAAGAGTAGGTAGGCCTTTGTAGATTCCTCTAGGGTTTGCCTTTCTTGGCGCGGCGTTGTTATATTGTCCTCTTCTATTTCTATTTATCTTTTATATAAATCTCCTAGGTCCCTAGAGGCAGTTCATTTTTTATTGTTGTTATTTAATGTTGTTTGGATTTCTTAGTTTAGTTAGGCTTTAATAAGCTCCTTAATCTTAATTAGCTCTAAATGCCTTAGCATGTGGTCTGAGCTTTTGAGAGAAAACGCAAATATTTCCTCTAAAAAGGAGGGGTAAGGTGACCCTTTCACCCTCTCTAGCGCGCTAGCGCCCTCGCTGCAAGCTCTGAAAAGTATCGCAATCGATTCCTCGGGGTTGTTTCCTTTAGATCCGGTTGTTTCTAATCAATTTCTAGAAAAGTCGACGTTGGTGTGTGTGTGCCTACTTATATTAAGGCTTTACTTCTAGGTACTCTTAGACAAATTAAAGAAGCAGCACTATTATTACTTTGCTTTCTAACTTATACATGCGACGATAGAACGCCTACTCCTCTTTTCTTGCTTCTTTTTTCTTTATTGCCCTTTTAACGTTATGCAACAGCTAGCCTAACTAGTTAATATTTTCTTTACTTAGCTTATGCATAATTAACAAGAAAAGAAAGATGCTAAAGCAAAGCATTTTAAGTACTTTGCTAGTATTAGTAAAAACTTTGTAGATCTTGTATTTCTTTTACAACTAGCTAAGTTAAAGCTTAACATTCTTTTTATAAAAAAAGAAATTGCAGATGCTAGAGTTGTTTATTTATTTATTTATTATTTAAGGTGTCAAAGGTGGTGGTTGTTGTTGTAGTTAATATGGAGTTTCCAAAAAAGTAAAAAGCAGCTACCCTCTACTAATTAGTTGTAAAAGTCAAAAAAAAAGATTGTGTGTAGTTAAGGAGATTTAAACAGTAGGTGGATAAGTTCTAGGAGGAAAGCTTAGACCACTAAGCGATAATTATGGTTAAAAAAATTTGCTAAGGTACTAAAAAACAACACTAATTAAAACGTGTCTAACGGCGATTGCCAGCCTATGGCTAGCAATAGGATTACAGTAAGATTGCAATAGGATTGCAACATAATGCAATAGAGGAGGGAAAGGACACGTACGTACTGTAGCAGGAGCCTGCAATACTTTATAAAGCTGCTGCTTCTTACCTACTGCTTCTTACTTTTTAAACAGCACCGTATACAAACAATTTGCATACAATACACTGCAATAGCGTGCAACCTCTGCGGCGAGCATCTCCTTATTCTAGGCTCTCTTCCAAAAAAAGCATCCTTTGCTACCGTCTGCCTAGCACCCGATTCAGTCCAACACGAACTGCTCATGCGGACACCTGAATTCATCAAGTATCTCAAAACTCAACCACCTGGCTAGACTTCTCTAGAGTTGTTAATAAGAAATATAATTGTAAAGTCTTAAAAAGGCTAAGTTTGTAAATCATTAATAAACCTAGGTGTCTGCATAATTAGCTTAAGCTAGACTAGTTTAAAGGCTAGGTATACAACAAGAAAGCTTTCTATTTTTAGATAAGAGTTAAAGTTTAAGGAATACTTATCGCAGAGGTTGCATGCTATTATAGTGTATTATATGCAAATTGTTTATATGCAGTACAGTTTAAAAGGTAAGAAGCAGTAGGTAAAAAGCAGCAGCTTTATAAAGTATTGCAGACTCCTGCTGTAGTATGTACGTGTCCTTTCCCTTCTCTATTGCATTATGTTGTAATTCTATTGCAATCCTACTGTAATCCTGTTGTTAGCTATAGGCTAGCAATTACTGTTAGACACGTTTTAACTAGTGTTGTTTTTGGGTACTTTAGCATATTTTTTAACCCTAATTATCGATTAGTGGTCTAAGCTTTCCTCCTAGAACTTATCCACCTACTGTTTAAATGTCGTTAACTACACACAATCTTTTTTTTGACTTTTACAACTAATCAGTAGAGGGTAGCTGCTTTTCACTTTTTTGGAACCCCATTTTGACTACAACAACAACCACCACCCTTGACACCTTAAAAAATAAATTAAGACAAAGATAAAAGAAGTTTTCTTACCTTTGAAGGAGTCTGTAGTTATAGAGCAGAAAATTTAGAGACTATAACAAACTAAGTCTATTACTAACTATACAACTAAATTCTAATAGTATAAAACAGTTATTAAATAGGATAATAATACTTTGATATAGATGTACTAATAAGGCCTTGAACCTACTATACAACAGGAACTTATAAGAAGCAGATCTAGCCTTAACACGCTTAATAAACTTATAGCTAAAGCTATTAGAGTAGACAATAAACTTTATAAGCTTATATTAGAAGAACAATTATTTGCGCAAGGGAATTGCGCACCTAAAAATATAGACGTTTAACTATATTAAACATTTTAACGCCTATACCCTAACTAATGGCTTCGGCCTTTTGAGATAACCTTTTGATGTAACCACACATTTTGTAGACACCTTTTTAGTAAAAAAAAAGATTTATTGCTAACAATAGATATCGGGGCTTATGCCCCCTTGTTTAGCATTGCCAGCACGCAATTAGTGTGTTGTATGTTTAGATAGAAATAAAGATGCGCAATATCCCTCTAACTAACCCTCTTAACTAATAACTATTTACTAATAACTATTTACTGCTAACAGCAACTTCTGTCGTCTCTATTGCTATCCTAGCAGTGTTGCAGTCGCGGCGTTTCTAGCATGCGCCTTTACTTAGATATAAACATACAACAACAGCGTTACTATCTAAGCACAGCTCTCCTATTCCTAGAGGCAACTTACAAAATCCTCCTGCTCGTTAGTTTGTCCTAGCTACTTAATAGCTGTTTTAATACGCTTTTGCTCCTTATAGAGCTACTATAAGGTCTCTTTACTAAGGTTACACTTGCGCAGGAGGAGATTAGTAAGATAACACATTATTACTATACCTAAACTATTAACATGCGCAACGTATTTAATAGACTTACTACTAAACAAGCCTTTTACAACCTCTATTATAACTTTAACATCTATAATACTAGACGTATTAATAAGGTGTTAATAAATAACAGAATTTAACCTCTACGTCTACCTAATTACTATAAGAGCTACCGCTAACAGCTCCTCTTTAACTAACTAAGGAGGCTACTTAACAAAAGTAAACGCAGGCTTTGTAATCTACTATTATAGCTTCTTGTATAGTAACTTAGTAAGGTCTAACTTTACTTAATATAAGCTATTAGTCTTTATATTAAATAAGGAGAAGAATAGTTTAAGCATTGTATTGTTTATATATAGTACTGTGTAGTGTAGGAAATCCTAAAGGTAAGAAGTAGCAGGCAGGGAGCTTTTATAAAGTATTGCAGGCTCCTGCTGCGGTAACGTACGTGTCCTTACCCTCCTCTACCTCTACCTCCTCCACCTCCATCGCAATCTTGTTGCTAGCTATAGGCTAGCAATTGCTGTTAAACACGTTTTAATTAGTGTCGTTTTTTGGTACCTTTAGCAAATTTTTTAACTCTAATTTTGCTTAGTAGTCTAAGCTTTTCTGCTCTAAGCGCTTAGCGCGTAGACCCTATCTACTTACTGTTTAAATTTTGTTAACTACATACAATCTTTTTTTGACTTTTGCGACTAATTAGTAGAGGGCAGCTGCTTTTCACTTTTTTGGAAAACCTATTTTAACTACAACAACAACCACCACCTTTGATACCTTAAAAATAAATACCCTAACTAAAGACATTAGCAAAACTATGTACTTAAGATCCTAAAGCATTACGCTACTAATAGCTACGAGCTAATACACCTTAACAAAATTAATAAGGGATTAAGAAGAAAAAAGTTTATATATAATAAAGGTAATAAGAAGGTTACTTGTTATAAATATAGCAAAGAAAGTTACATAAAACAGGACTACTAAAGCTAAGGCAAAGTAACTTAATAACTTAATATTATATACTATGTAAGACCTAAAAATAATCTAGACAATAAATAGAATGTTATTATACAACTTACTATTACAGTTTAAGAACAGGACTAAGTAAGTATTAACAGTGTAGATAACCTAGTTATAATTACGCTAAAGGAAACTTTAGACGACAACATTTCTAAGATAGTGCTAGACAAAGATATAGAAGCAACTTTAGTAGATTAAACTAAATATAGCAAGATAGCTAAGTTCTAGGAGAACTATTAACTAGCTACATTAATTACATAGGAAGAACTAGTAGCGTATAGCAAGAAGACAGTTCTATTAGCTATATAAAAACTCTTTACCTACGCTATAGAAGACTAATATAACATTAGTATATAGGTACTATTACTTACAGAGACTAGATGTTTAATAGATCTAGTAGAGAAGATTAATGCTCTACTAAAGTAGCTTAGATAACCTAAGAAGATCTTTAAGGAACCTTGTAGAGGAATATTCCTAGAATATATCTAGTATACTAATTTACTATAGAAATTGCAGAAGAAAGGGCTTACTTTAGTAGCAATTATTAACAAGGCTATACATAACAACTTAGTATAGAAATAGACTAAAAAAGCTAAGGCTTCCTTGAATAAACTAGCACAATAGCTCTTAGACAAAGAGAGAAAAGAGATTTATGACAAATACTAGGCAATACGCTAGTAGCGTAAAGCTTAAGATAACAGCTGCGCTAGAGATATGTACTATTAGATAGACCTGCATAACTTAGAATATATAAAGTATTTATAAACTCTGTGTGTACACAACAGCTGTACAATTTACTATTCTAATAAGTATAGGTTAGGATAGTTTCTTAAAAGACTAAAGAAAATGCCTAGATATAAATACTAATAGTATTATTGTTTAAATAACAAATGCGTAGTATATATATAAGATAAGAGACACAGCTTATACTTTTATAGATACAACAATTAAAAAGAGAACCTATAGATGTATATAATAGAGTAGAATGATTATAAGAATAAAACTAGTGTATAAGTGTATAACTAACTCTTATAGCATATGTGCCTTAAAATTTAATGCAACTAATATATTATTGTAAAGAAGTTTTGTAGATTTAGTACATAGTCTTTTTTAGACAGACGCTCTAAACACCTAGAACTACTAGAGAGATTAACGTAATAAATTTCCTAAGCCTCCTTAAGCTTACAGTAAAGCTTAACAGACACTAGATATAGGCACTAGTAAATTTTAGCGCGTAAGCTAACTTTGTTTCTACTTAAGTAGTGTTAGTAGCAGGCTTATAAGCATTAGAGAAACAAGAACTCTACTTACTATACATAGCTAATAGTTAGCCTATGCTAGGCAAGACAATAATTACTTATAAGGTTACTAGAGTTACGCTCTGCATTTAAGAATATGAGAAAAAGATAGACCTAGACGTTTTTAAACTAACTACCTACAATATTATATTAAAACTTCTTTAGATATAAGAACACAACTTGCGTATTAACTAGAAGTTAAAGAAGTTCTTATTTAAGTGCTATAGAATAGACGTAACTACAAGCTAGCCTATACATCTAATAACTAAAATAGTAGATAAAAAGAAAATTAACAATATTGCTAAGAAACAGTAAACCTTAACTAAGAACAGCCTTAAGACAAGAGAGTTTAACTTAATAGATACTAGAAGAGCTCTCTTAAGTTACAAAGTTAGAGTTTTAGAGAAATATATAACTTTAAATATCTTAAAAGAGTATAAAGAATTTTAGTACCTCTTTATAGAAGTAGTAGATAGTAAAGCCTTACTAAGACACTAACTCTAAGATTATAAGATTATTCTAGAAGAAGGGAAGACTCTACCCTTTAGACTAATTTATTAACTATCAGAGATAGAACTTAAGAAACTAAGAGAAAAGCTATATAAGACTTTTAATATTACTAGTAGGATTTCTTATACTCTTTATACTAAAAAAAATAAGCTACTAAGGATATGTGTTAACTATTAGAAGTTAAACAATATTATAATAAAGAATTAATAACTACATACTACTAAATATTATAGAACTAAGAGATTAATTATTTTACGCTAAGGTCTTTATAGCACTAGACCTCTAAGATAGATACTAGTTTATTAGAATTAAGAAAGATAAAGAATAAAAGACAGTGTTCTTAACAAGATATAGATACTACAAATACATTATTATACTATTTAAGTTAACAAACGCCTTAGCAACATTTTAGGAACTTATTAATAATATATTAAGAAAATACCTAGACATTTTTGTTATTATATACTTAGATAACATCCTTATTTACTTTAAGAACCTAAGAGATTATGTTAAATATGTCTGTACAGTACTAAGGTACTTAGACTAGTTTAAATTATAACTAAAACTTAAGAAATGCAAGTTTTACAAAAACAAAGTTACTTTTCTAGAATACATTATAAGGGCACAAGAAGTATAGATAAGTAAAGAGAAGATATAGGTAATTAAAGAATAGCTATAACTAAAGATAGTTAAGGAGATATAATCTTTATTAAGATTTCTAAACTTTAACTAATAGTTTATTAAGGATTACTTTAAGATTACTATTCTATTAACAAAACTAACAAAGAATGAAGTACTTTTTAAGTAGAGTAGAGAAGTAGAGAACGCCTTCTAAATGCTTAAGAATATAAGTATAGAACTACTATGCTTTTATATATTTTAAGCAGAATAGCTACTATAATTTAAGATAGATGTATAAGACCTTATATTTAGAGAATATACTAGCTAACTACACAAAGGAAAATAGTACCTAATTCCTTACTCTTCTTGTAAGTTTTTAAGACTAGAGGAATAATATAATATTTATAACAAAGAGCTACTAGCTATTATTAATGACTTAAGATATTAGAGAGTATACGCTAAAAGCTGCTTAGAACTTATAATATTTACAAATTATAAGAACTTAGTTAATTTTATAACTACTAAAAGACTTAACTAATACTAAGTTTAATAGTTAGAAGAACTAAGACAATATAAGTTTAAGATTATATATATACTAAGAAAAAATGATAGAAGAGCAGACGCTCTTAGCTGTAGACACAACATTATATGAACTAAAGAGATAACTAACTCTGTAATACTATAAGTTAATAACAATAGATTATTAGGACTAGTATAGACGCTTAATCTATTTATACGCATTACGTATAATGTACTAGAAGAGTTATAAGAAGCAATTATTAGACAACACTACAATAACCTAGTATATAGTTACTTTAGTATTATAAGAACTATAACGTGGTTCACAAGCGAGTCAGTCACCTAAGCGAGTTAGTCACGCCCCACTAGTGCAGCGACTTCGCAACATTATCACAGCTCTTAATTATAATAAATTAAAAATTGTAATAAGCTCATTTACTCCTTAGATCTATCACTATTACTAGCACTATTAATTTTAACCGTACAGGTACAGGTGTTGTGTCTAGTCTGCTTGCAACGCCCGCACCGCCTCTCTCCTCACACCTTCTTTAACGCACTCTTACTATTACTACAACTACTACCTGCCTGTTTAGCTAATACTTCTTGTACCTTACCTACAGTAAGAGTCTCTTCTATCTATACATATTACTACTTATAACTCTTATACTTATTTAATTTGTCTAGAGCCTCTTAAAGAGTAGTAATTTTCTCTATTAAAAGCACTATTTTATATGCTATTGACTAAGCGCCCTTACTTAACTGCGTAATCTAATTAGTAAGTAAATTAGTAGAAGACCTACAGCGTTTTTTTACGCTCTAATAGATAAGAGAAATTTAAGCTTTAACTTTACGCGCGTTGCGTAGTGTTTGTAACTCCTAAGTAGCTACCTATTATAGTAATTATACTGGCGTCTGCAATACTATATTAAGCTTTAATAGCACAGCCTATAAGTTAATAGGACTAGACTAGCACTTCTAAAGCTAGCTAGGATATTCTCCTTTGTAATAGACTACTTAAAAGCAGTCTCGAATGCTAGTAGAAAGGCTTTTTTATTAATATAGTAGGTGCAGTTGTGTGCTAAGCCTAAAACAACATTACTATACCTGCGCTTTAACAGCGCGAAGCAGCCTATATTAAGAAGCTACAGTAGGTAAGATAAGTGCGTAGGCATATAGAGAAGAATAATATTCTTCTCCTTATAAAGATCTTAAGAATTAACTAAGCAGTAGCTCTTATAGCTATTAATAATAAGTAGTTAATACCTACCTATAGTGCAGCTCTTTGTATAGGTATTAAAGTGACCTAACTATGTAAGAGTAAGCTAATTATTTATCTAGCTATTAGGACTAACTTTAAGAACCTAGTTAGCAGGTAGATCCTTAAACTAGATATTAATTAGCACCTTCCCTATAAAGATAATAAAGGGGGGTAGCTAGCGTCCTAACGCGCCTACGCCTTAGATTACAGTAACCTACTTATAATTACCTAGCTAAACCTGCTTAATTTTGCTAAAGCCCTTTAATAATGTAACAACTAACTGTAATAAAATCTTGCCTATTATAAAGCCTGTCTTATTAAAGTTATTTATTTTTTAAGGTGTCAAAGGTGGTGGTTGTTGTTGTAGTCAAAATGGGGTTCCAAAAAAGTGAAAAGCAGCTACCCTCTACTAATCAATCGCAAAAGTCAAAAAAAAAGATTGTGTGTAGTCAACGAGATTCGAACGGTAGGTGGATAAGTTCTGGGAGGAAAGCTCAGACCACTAAGCGATAATTAGGGTCAAAAAATTTGCTAAGGTACTAAAAAACGACACCAGTTGAAACGTGTCCAACGGCGATTGCCAGCCTATAGCTAATAACAGGATTACAGTAGGATTACAATAGGATTGCAACATAATGCGATGGAGGAGGGAAAGGACACGTACGTACCGCAGCGGGAGCCTGCAATACTTCATAAAGCTGAAGCTGCTGCTTCTCACCTACTGCTTCTTACCTACTGCTTCTCACCTTTTAAACAGCACCGCATACGAACGATTCGCATACAATACACTGCACTGCAACATAGCGTGCAACCTCCGCGGCGAGTATCTCCTCATTCTAGGCTCTCTTCTAAAAAAAGCATCCTTTGCTACTGTCTACCCAGCACCTAATTCAGTCCAACTTAAACTACTTTTACAGACACCTAAATTTATTAAGTATCTTAAAACTCAACTACCTAGCTAGACTTCTAAGTTTATAAAAATTTTAAACAAGTCCCTTATCTGCGATATCCATATATACGAAAAGATTGTTAAGCCCTAATTTAGCTAGTTGTGCAAGGAATACACGATCTCTAGGGTATTTGCTAATACTAGCGCGGTACTTAAGATCTATTGCTTTAGTATCCCCCTCTTCCTGTTCGTCGTGTAAGGGCTAAGTACAGAGACTAGAACCTAGCTTAAACAGCTATTGCAAGACGTTGAATTAGTAATAGAGAAGAAAGAGGCGGGAAAGGAGGAGTGGGCTTTCTATCGTCGCGTTTATAGGTTAGCAAGCAAGGCAATGATAGTGTTACTGCTTTACTTTATCTAGGAGCGCCTAGCAGTAAAGTAACGAGAATAGGCGGGATAAGGCGCGTTAAGTCAAGAGGCGATTTGCGTCTTTGTCTTGCTTTTCTTCGTTTCTGTCTAAACATGCAACACACCAATTGCGTGCTGGCAATGCTAAACAAGGGGGCATGAGCCCCGATACCTGTTGTTAGCAATAAATCTTTTTTTTTACCAAAAAGGTGTCTACAAAATGTGTGGTCACATCAAAAGGTTGTCTCAAAAGGCCGAAGCTTATTAAAGTTATAGATATTATTATTTATAATACTCTACTTCTCCTTTGTCCTCTTAACTAGATTAAACTAGCGCTAGATAATTGCTAGGTCCTTGCAGGTAGCTTGCTAGTAATTATAAGGATAGCTCTAGCGCGTGCAAAGCTCTAGAGTTCGCTTAATAAAGTTGTTAACCTAGTTCTTTCTAATAGAGTTGCTCTCCTGCTCCTGCAATAGTTTATTAGCTATTACTTAAATATTAGCCTTTGTGGGCGCAAATCCTCTTAAAAACTTATTTAGAACACGCTTAACTATAGCCTCCTCTTCTAGTTTTTAAAGGCGCTTTAAGTTCGCTTTAATATCGCGTTAGGAGCGCTTTCTAGCGTGTTGGTTAGATATAGTACTTTAAGGCACGTTATAGATAGAGGCAGCACGTCTTTAGCTTTAAACATGTTGCGATTAGATATTAAAAAGGGCAAGCTAAAGATCTGATTGAGAATAGAAAGTTTAAGTAGTGCGTTGTTGAGACATAACGCGTTGTAGTGTCGACGTCGGCGCGCTGGTGGGGCGTAACCGACTCGCTTGGGTGACCGACTCGCTTGTGAACCACGTTAGAACTTATTAAGAGGAATTATTAATTTCTAAGAATAAAGGATAAAGTTACTACTTTTATGACTTAATATGCAGACTGTTAGAAGAATAAGCATAGTATACATATACTCTACAGAGAAATGCAAGTAATAGAACTACTTAACGCACTATAGTTAGACATCTTTATAGACTTTATTACTAGTTTACTAGTCTTAAGAGACTTTATTATAAAAGTATCTTATAACGCAATTCTTGTAGTAGTTAACTAATTTATAAAACAAGCTAAGTATATAGCCTTTAAGAAAGAATTTACAGCAGTACAGCTTACGTATATTATTAATAATTAAGTTCTTAGATATTACAGCATACTAAAGTTAATTATTAGTAATAGAAACAAGCTCTTTACTTTAAATTTTGAGACAACACTACTTGCTGTAATTAGAACTAAAAGAAAGCTATTAACAGCGTATTATCTGTAAATAGGTAGACAAATAGAGTGAACAAACTACATAATAAAAGTGTACTTTAGGATTTATACTAATTAACAGCAGAACAATTAGGTATTGTTACTACCTATAGCACAAATAGTATACAACAACAAGCTTTTAGAGTCTATAAGATAGACTCTATTCTATGCAAACTATAGGAGACACCTAATTTTCTTTACATGTACACTTCTAAGTTTAAAAATAGAAGTAGCTATTGTAATAGCTAATAAGCTAAAGTTAGTACATAAGTTACTTAAGAAGACACTTAAGAAAGCTTAATACTAAAGTATTTTATATGTTAACTAGAAATAAAAAACAGCACCTTAGCTAAAAAAAGAGGATAAAGTCTATTTGCTTACAAAGAATCTCTATACTAAGCAACTTAGCAAGGGGCTTAACAATGTTAAAGTTAGACTGTTTTTAATTTTAAACTAGAAGAGACTAGTTATATATATACTTAACCTCTTAGTAGACACAAAGATTTACCTAAGATTCTACGTTAACATATTAGAACTAGCAGACCTAAGAACGCTACTTTAAAAGACCTTTTATTATAAGATAGAAGAAGAAAACAAAATTAAAGTTAAGAAGATCTTTATATACTAAATTAGTAATAACAGCAAAGAACACTTAATTAAATACTTGGCTACTTATACAGCAACAATATATAAAAACTAGATATAAACTTTATAAATTGCTGTCTGCATCTTGCAAGATACTACTAAGGTTAGAGGACTCTCAATAATTAAGTAGTAAACTCTTAAAAGCATTCTAAGTGCTAGGCAAGAGGTTTAAGGCTAAACCCTTAAAGACGCTAGAGAACTTTATAGTCTTCTTAGACTTCTTACACTTTAATTCTTTGGTTTTCTAAAACTTAACTGCTATTACATCTTCTACGCAACAATCTAACAAATTTATCTGTAAACAAAGCTACCCCTTATAAGCGCGCTATAGGCGTAACTTTTCTAATACTTTTTTTATATATTTTTATTACAGTATCCTGTGCATTATAACTTTCTTTTATCTATGCACGCAACTTTTCTTTTTCTATAGTTAGGCGCTTAAACTCTAAATCTGTTACCTAGATGTTGCACTGCCAGCTACAACGTAGACATTTACTATACTTTTTTAAATAAATATATACTTTGTATTTGCGCTAGTTATGTGCGTAAGTAGAATATTTTTTAACTATAGCTTCTTTAAAAGAATTGATAGAGTTGTAGAGGCAATAACAATAATTAGTGCTAGTAAGAGGTTTCTGCTTAGGCATAGTAAGATAGGAACTAGGCAGCTAACGCTACTTATAACGCAGAGTAACTTAGTTATAAGCTAGACTTTGCTACTGTTATGTAACTTAAGGACAACTTACTAGAAGAGAGGGGATAGTGTTACGACCTAGGACTAGGACTTGTAGAGAAGTCTTTATAAAGGCGTCAGCATATTTAAGTAATAACCTAATAGCTACTAGTAGTTACGTAATTGCTTAGTGCTTAGTGCTCTCAGTACAACTAAGTAACACTAATTATACTACAGGACTGCTTAGTGCTTAGTACTCTTAGCACAACTAAGCATACTAAGTAAGGCAATACTTATTAAGTATATAGTGTAGGCACTGAACCCTTATAGCTTAGTGTGTTCAACTTCTAAGAGTTCTACTTAGTGATTAATCTAAGAATTAAGACTTAATTCTCAACCCTGTACTATTACATCGATCTTCTAATCGTGCTAACACACTCTCGTACTATTACATCGATCTTCCAATCGTGCTAGTACACCCCGTGTCCTTAGTACTCGTTCATCCTCCCGAGAACCAACCTATATTATCTTCTGACGATCTTCACACTATAGTAAATATTAAGTTATTAGCGAGGCTTGTAGTTCCTTTAGTATAGGAATTAGCAAAGGTGTCTATAGCAGTATTACTTATTTTAAAAGCGTTTAAAGTGTAGAAAATCGTCTAAAAATAATCTATAGTTAGTTTTTAAGAATAAGTAAGTGCAATAGATAGTTAGTATACTTGCCTAATTAAAAAATTAATGTAATAGTACGCTGGTTGATGGGTAGGGAGGCCCCAGGGTTGGGTAGGGGTTGGGTAGCTGATGCACGGTCCTTGGGTAGGGGTTGAGTAGGGGTTACTCTAGCGTAGGTTGTGGTTGGGGTTAGGTTGCACGGACCGGTGGTTGGGGTTGGGTTGGACTAGCCATATGGTAGGTCTAGGGTAGGATTGCGATTTTTATCTATAACGCGTACATAAAACTAGTAGAGGATTAGTCTGCAGCTAAAATAGTAGTGCTAACACTAGTAGAAGACGTAATTTGTGTTTAGGGGTTAAAGTTTGTAATACTAAGGTGTTAAGGTGCGTATTAGTCTGTTATTATTAGCTGTAATAACAGCTAATCTTTGAATATAGAAAGATAGCGACCTAACCCTAACCTAACCCCAACCCGTGGTCCGTGCAACCTAACCCTAGACCTACCACACCCCTACCCATTTTAAGTACCAAAAAAAATGGGTAGGGGCTGGGTAGAGGGTGTGGTATTACGTAAACCTACCCAACCCCTACCCAACCCCTACCTATCAACCACCGTATGTAATAGTACAAGGGTGTATTAGCACGTTTAGTAGAAAAACATAAAAACATAAGGAGTTAAGAATGAAGTAATCATTAAATTGATACATAAGTTGAAAACACTAAGCTATAAGATTTTAGTGCCTAAACTATATACTAGGCAATAATTACAGAGGAGAGACCAAAAAAAAGATGTCAAAAAGGTTATAGTTTTAAAGCTTTATATTTCTACAACCAGAAGGGCTTTACCCAAAAAAGTTAGTGATTTGGAAAATCAAGATCTTTCTCTTTAAGTAAAGCCACTTAGTAAGCTGCTTAGTAAGCACCTTTGCGCTCAACTTCCGCAGTGAAAATAATGATAAAAAAACTCAAGAATAAATAACAAGAAAACTTTTTTTGAAGGTGTAAAAATTGCTTTCAAGTATATATATTAAATAATACTAATGAAACTCTTTTGTGTGTAAGTTTGAAGGTAATGGTAAGAAAAACTATTAAGTAGTAATTGAGAGCTTGTTTTTAGGGTTTTTTCTAAATAAATAACGAAGAAAGCTTACTAATACTTAGTGTACCAGCCTTCAGCTTCCTTAACGTCCAAATAACGCCTTAGTAAAGATAAAATACAATTATTAATCGCCTTTTAAGGTAATTGATCTTTTTCCTCCCTTATAGCAGCCTTAAAGGCTGCTATAAGTTTTTTAACTTTTTCCTATACTTAAAGAAGTAATAGGCCTTTTAGCTAAAGCGTTTTTTAGCAAGGCCTACACGTTTTCTATAAGATTTATATTAGGACTATAGGCAGGATGCTTAAAAAGCAATATCATTTTCCTAGAAAACTAAGATAAAACTTCTAGAGTTTTATAAATCTTAGCGTTATCCTGCTGAATCCTCCAGCCTATATAGAGGTTAGTAAGTCCTTTAATTATATAACAAAATATTGCTACTTTATAACTTAAATATAGAGTAAACAGTCTCTAAGTAGAAAAAAGAGCATATATAACTTACCTTTTTTATTACAGGTTTTACTATAAGAATAAAGATCTTTTTAATATAGTCTAAATTCCTAAAAGGAGTAGTAATTAAAGGGCTTTTAATTACTACTAGTTGAGATCTACTACCTATCTAAATTGCTCTCTTAACCGAGATAAAAATATCTTGACCTATAACTAGATTAGTAAGCGTGCTAAAAATAGATTATAATAATAGAAAAATAATTAATGTAATAAAGTATTTTTTGAGTTAAATAGAGTTTTTTTAAACTTACTTGTGTTGGTTACAGAATCTATTTTCTTTTTAATCCTATTATTTTGCTGTGTTTAATAGTATTCTGTCCTAGCACTGTGCTCTCGCTTAATAGCAGACTCGTCTAAATAGATAACTTTATTAAAGTTGATATCTTTAAGGTTATTATGTAATTGCTTAGCGTAAATATAACAATTATAAGCCTTTTTAGCGTCTAAAGGCGTCTTTTTTTGAGAAATGTTAACAAAATAGTTCTTCTTTTTTAAAAAGCGTTGTAAGCTTCTAATAGAAAAACCTAGACTATTTTCTTTTAAAATACGTTGATTTGTCTTTTTAGGGCTTTTAGTAAGGTTTCTATTAAGCACTCTTTTTGCTTTGTTTAAGATCTTTGTAGGCCGACCCTTTTAAGGCCTAAAAGAAGATAAAGGAGCCTTTTTTTAGATTATTTAATAAAGAGTATTAGTAATACTTCTGTCTCATATACCAGCCAAGCGCCGAGGCTTAGAGCCTTCACGCTGAGGCTTAGAGATTTCATGCTAAGCTTAGATACTTGCATCTAAGCTCTACAAGACACTTGCTGTGCTTAAAAGCATATCTCTAAGCTCTACAACTATAGTTATAGACTACAGTATTTCTTTTATATTTATACAGCGTCTTAGACGCAGATAGAAAGACAGAATTAACTATCTAGTTCTCCTAAACTACTATTTCTAGCTTCTTGTTCTCTATAGTTATAAGCCTAGCGCTTTAAATTATAGTTTAGATTCTCTCTGCGCAACTTAGAGTACGCTAGTAGTAGTTTAGACTCTCTAATTTATTTAAACATACCTCTTAACTTACTAAATAATTACACGTACTATAATAGCGAGCAACTCTCTATAAATTACTAACTTAGTGCGCCTCTTAGGCTACGTAAGCTAGACTTACTAGTGTACTTAGCTAAAGTTTAACGCTAAATCTAAAAGAGTCTTAGAATATGTTAACCTAGAGGCTATTATAACTATTAATATTGGCTTCGGCCTTTTGAGACAACCTTTTAATGTAACTACACATTTTATAGACACCTTTTTAGTAAAAAAAAAAATTTATTGCTGACAACAAGTATCAGGGCTTATACCCCCTTTTTTAGTATTACTAGCACGCAATTAGTGTGTCGCATGTTTAGACAGAAATTAAAAAAAGCAAGACAAAGACGTAAATCACCTCTTAACTTAACGTGCTCTATCCTGCCTATACTACTTACTTATATTAAGGCTTTACTTCTAGGTACTCTTAGACAAATTAAAGAAGTAGCACTATTATTACCTTGCTTTTTAACCTATACATACGACGATAGAACGCCTACTCCTCCTTTCTTGCCTCTTTCTTCTCTATCGCTATTTCAACGTTATGCAATAGCTAGCCTAACTAGTTAATATTTTCTTTACTTAGCTTATGCACAATTAATAAGAAAAAAAAGATACCAAAGTAGAGCATTTTAAGTACTTTACTAGTATTAGTAAATACTATATAGATCTTGTATTCTTTTTACAACTAGCTAAGTTAAGGCTTAATATTCTTTTTATAAATAGAGATATTGCAGATTCTAGAGTTATCTATAAGAGATATAATTATAAAATCTTAAAGAGGCGAAGTTTGTAGATACTTAATAAACTTAGGTGTCTATATAATTAACTTGAGCTAGACTAGTTTAGGGGCTAGGTGTATAATAAGAAAGCTTCTTATCTTTAGATAAGAGTCAAAGTTAAGGAAATACTTATTATAAAGATTATACGCTATATTGCAGTATAGCGTATTATATGCGAATTGTTTGTATATAGTGCTGTTTAAAAAGTGAGAAGTAGTAGGTAAGAAGCAGCAGCTTTATAAAGTATTATAGGCTCCTACTGTAGTACGTACGTGTCCTTTCCCTCTTCTATTAAATTATGTTACAATCCTATTGCAATCCTACTATAATCCTATTATTAGCTATAGGCTAGCAATTGCTGTTAGACACGTTTTAACTAGTGTTATTTTTTTGTACCTTAGCAAATTTTTTAACCCTAATTATTGCTTAGTGGTCTGAGCTTTCCTCCAAGAACTTATCCACCTACTGTTCGAATCTCATTAACTACACATAATCTTTTTTTTGACTTTTGCATTTAATTAGTAGAGGGTAGCTGCTTTTTACTTTTTTAGAACCCCATTTTGACTACAACAACAACCACTACCCTTGACACCTTAAAAAAATAAATAACTATTAATATATTAACAGGCCGCCTCTAAGGCCTTTAGTACTTATAGAGGACACCTCTAAAGAAAAGCTTAAAGCCTATAATAGAAAGCTTAATAAATATTATGTAAGGTACACAGACTAGGCTGTAAACGCGCGTATACTATAGCATATTTAGGATTAAGTCTACGCAACTATTAATAAGCAGTTACTAGCTCTAATTATAATAAGACTTATAAATAGACTAAGCTAGACTCTTAATAAGCTTGTTAAGCAATTATAGCTTAAATTAGCACTAACAGACGCTATTAACTAAATAGTAACACGCTAGGAGTACTGTATAAGCTTTAAAAAGGCAAAGCTTAGTACTATAGAACTACAAGCTTAGTATAATAAGTAGTAAATAAACTAACTAAAAGCTAAGGGGCTAAAGATACTTAAGGTAGACAGCGCGCTTGCTGTATTCAACTTTCTAGACGCTGTAGGAGCTAAATACTCCCCTAAATAGGCTAGCACTACAAAGACGCTCTACTAGCAGTACTAAATACTAGAGAAAGATTATCCTAATCTAGACTAAATAGGTTAAGTATTCTTAGGGATACTCTACTAGCGCTTAATTAGCTTACTAAGCTTAGCTAAATCCTTAGGAGCCTACACTATATTAAGAAACTTAAAACCTTATCTACTAAGACAAGGCGCTAGAGACACAAGCTATAAACGCGGCCTTAGGTGCCTATATTAAGATAGTAATAACAATAGGTATTACTAAGATCTTGTACAATACTATACACTCCTAGCAGTAATTAAGGCTTACGTAAAAGTTAATTATAATGTTAGTAAGGAGAAATTTAAAAAGATTTAAGAACGCTTATATACTAACTAGTATAAAGAACTATAGGACGAACTTATTAAAGTAGGACATAAGCTCCCTTAGAAAGAAAAAAGTAAGTTAAAGGCCTTCCTAGGTAGTATAGTTGTATTCTTAATTAACCTAGCGCTTCTTAAGGAAAACAAGAATTCTAGTGTATACTACACTAGCAACTTTAACGCTTATTTATTTTTAAGGTATCAAAGGTGGTGGTTGTTGTTGTAGTCAAAATGGGTTTTCTAAAAAAGTAAAAAGCAGCTGCCCTCTACTAATTAGTCGCAAAAGTCAAAAAAAAATTATGTGTAGTTAACAAAATTTAAACAGTAAGTAGATAAGGTCTACGCGCTAAGCGCTTAGAGCAGAAATGCTTAGACTACTAAGCAAAATTAGGGTTAAAAAATTTGCTGAAGGTACTAAAAAACGACACTAATTAAAACGTGTTTAACGGCGATTGCTAGCCTATAGCTGGCAACAAGATTGTGATGGAGGTGGAGGAGGTAGAGGTGGAGGAGGTGGAGGAGGGTAAGGACACGTACGTTACCGCAGCAGGAGCCTGCAATACTTTATAAAAGCTCCCTGCCTGCTACTTCTTACCTTTAGGATTTCCTATACTACACAGTACCGTATACAAATAATATAATACTTAGACTATTCTTCTCCCTGTTTAACACAAAGACTAATAGCTTATATTAAGTAAAGTTAGACCTTACTAGGTTACTATATAAGAAGCTATAGTAGTAGATTACAAAGCCCGCGTTTACCTTTGTTAAGCAGCCTCTTTAGTTAGTTAAAGAGGAGCTGTCAGTGGTAGCTCCTATAGTAATTAGGTAGACGCAGAAGTTAAATTCTATTATTTATTAACACCTTATTAATGCGTCTAGTATTATAGATGTTAAGGTTATAATAGAGGTTGTAAAAGGCTTATTTAGCAGCAAGTCTATTAAATACGTTACGCATATTAATAGTCTAGGTGCAGTAATAGTGTGTTATCTTACAAATCTCCTCCTGCGCGAATGTAACCTTAGTAGAGAGACCTTGCAGTAGCTCTATAAGGAGCAAGAGCATGTTAAAACAGCTATTAAGTAGCTAGGACAAACTAACAAGCAGGAGGATTTTGTAAGTTGCCTCTAGAGATAGGAGAGCTGTGCTTAGATAGTGACGCTGTTGTCGTATGTTCACATCCGAGTATAGGCGCCAGAAACGCCGCGACTGCAACACCGCCGGGATGGCGACAGAGACGATAGAAGTTGCGGTCAGCGGTAAATGGTCATCGGTAAATGGTCATCGGTCAAGAGGGTTAGTTGGAGGGATATCGCTTTAACGCTTATATACTATTAAGGAGCACTATATTAGATAGTAGGGCCGCGTTGTACTAGGCTCCTTCGTACTAGCTAGGGAGGTAGAGACAGTAGAGGTAGGCACTTAGGCTTTCTCTATTAGCGGCTGAGGTACGCGTATCCTACGCTAAGTTCTAAGTAGAATGCGTAGGGATAAAACTAAGAACCTTACGCTTATAGAGGTAGTAGTTGTTAAAGGTTTTTATCTAAATATTATCTTAGAAGCTCGCCTATATAGAAAAGGAGTCTAGTACCTAGGCATAGACAATACTCTCTGTTAAGGTACACTAGGTAGAAATGTTGTACTAGCAAGGCTTAAATGCTGTTTTAACCTCTTATTTCTTAAATATAAGTTACTATCCTCTTATCCTAAACTTATTCTAAACGTAATGCCTTTAGTTAAAAGCTTATAGATAACCTATCTAAAAAACAACTTAGAGGACTTTTAGTATATCTATATAAGGCACTTAGGCCCTAAAGCGCTAAAAGCACTTATTAACGCAGCTTAGGGCGTAAAGATTAAAGAGATAGCACATATTAAGTATAAGCACTATGCTCTAACTTATATAAAATAAGTTATATTAAGAAAGCTAAAGGAGCCCTCTTCTTAACTATACTAGAGGATCTTGTAAGACTTATTTAATATGCCTTAAGACTAGTTAAGAGAGTAGTAGATACAAGTAATAAAGGACACCTTTAGTAGCAAGCTCTATGTGTATATTCTGTAAGCAAAATTTATTTTAGAGATTATAAGAGCCTTTTAACACCTTAAAGCACTCCTTAAAGCTTATTATAAGCTCTAGATAGTTAAAATTACACAAGATAATAACCTTTTAACACTCCTTTAGTAAGAGATATTGTAGTACTAAACATAGTATAAAGAACATAGTATTACTATTAAGCTTTCTCTACTACATACACATAAACTAAATAGAGCTGCTAAACGAGTAGGCTAGGAGCTAATTACTAAGTTAATTAAGATAAAGGCAAGCGTAAACCTGCCTAAGAAACTCTAGCTAGAAATTGTTAAGGCTATAGCCTAGCTTTATAATATAAGTCCTTCTTATGTATACCGCTTACGCTTACTAAATAAGCTCCTTAAGCAATAAAGTAGGAGGTACTTTAAGTACTATAAGCCTAAGCCTCTTAAAAGTCTTACAGCTAACATAAAACTAGATTAGAGTAGTATATACGCCTACAGCTGCCGCGCCTATCTCTTAAATAAAGATAAAGTAGCTAGGCAATATAAGAAGAGCTTTAAGACTCTTCTTAGAAGCTATATTAGTTACTTAGTAGGCTACAGAGCCTCTAAAATATACTATATATAAGTCTTAGCGCTTAACTAAGTTATTACAACGCTTAATATTATATTTAATAAGATGCTATACTACTAAGGACTAGCTTATAAGCTGCCTAGGCGGGACGTGGTCTTTATAGTAAACACCCTTTATAAGAATAAAATTAGTAAGGCTAAAGAAGTGTTTAAATAGCTTACTAGTATTAATAAAGTAGTAGTAACAACACAGGAGGACTTACTGCTAATAAGTAATCAGCTAGTAATAAAGACTATAGAAGGCCTATTATAATCTCTAATAGGCAGTACACTAACAGCACGTAAAGAGCGTTAAGCTAACACTTTTTAGGGAATTTGTACAGAGTAGAAAGGTCCTTTAGGACAGCTACTAATGCCTAAAGTAATACTAGTGCCTCTTTTACTAGAAGCGCCAATACTAAAGCAAGGCACCCTAGCTTAAAGAGCTATAAGTAATAGTAATAAGCTGCTTAGCTTCTAGAAATTATAAATAGCTAGTAGATTAAGCTTAACAAACGCGCTAAAACTCTTATAGTCTTAAAAGAGAGCAGGGATTACTTTTAAAGACGCCTAGCGCAGTACTAAGAATCCTATAATATTAACTAGAGCCCCTTAGAATCCTCTAGTAAAAAAACTTTATAAAAAGAAGGTATAGGGACCTCCTGTAAGAAGCTCTTTAAGGCTAAAGGATAAGGACTAACGCGGTCCTAATGTAGAGGGTGCAGGCATATATTGCCTATTATATAACCCTTTAAAGGCTTCTAAGCTTAAGGCATTACTTCTTTAGCCTTAGGACTTTAATAGAGAGTTAATTATAGTTTACGCTGTAATTTTAGTAGCTCTTAGAAAAGTTAATTAATCTTAAACGTACTTTAACAATCTCCTAAAGCTTCTAAATAAATAGAAGAACTTCTATACACACTAATATAGAACTCTATTTGGATAGGCTAGCTAAAAGGAGATTAATACTTTATTTTTAAAAGGCACCTAGATAGAGAAAAAGATCTTAGAAGATACTAAGCCTCTTCCTCTTAAGTAAGTATCTACTTACAAGTTTAATAAAAACAGCTACTTTTTTAAATGCAAAGCATGTCTTATAGTAAGAAAAGACCTTTAGGTAAAAGACTTAATACACTTAACATACGCAGCAACACTAGCTATAAGATCCTTTAGGCTCGCAATCGCAATTACAGCTAAGTTTAATATAAAGATATAGTAACTAGACGTAGTAGGCGTGTTTCTTAACGCATATATTAGTAAGAGAATAACAGTTCTATATAACTTACTAGACAATTACAAGCGCCTAGGTAAATGTATTAAGCTTAAGAGAGCTTTATACAGTCTATAAAACTTGCTATTATTATAGTATAATAAGCTCTTAAGTACACTAAAAAAGCTTAGCCTGTAGGCCTTAGCTAAAAAGCTATACTTATTCTTTACTAAAGAGCGCTTAATACTCTTACTATTCTATGTAGATAATATACTCCTTATGTATTACTAAACTTACTAAACTAAGGCTTATAAGCTCCTTTAATCTATTAAAGACACCTATAAGGTTAAGGATAAAGAAGAGACTAGCTAGTTTCTAGAGATAAGGATTGTGAGAGACTGTAAGAAGCGTATAATAGCGCTACTACATAACACCTAAATTAACAAAGTTGCTAAACGCTTTAGTTTAAACGCCCTTAGTAAGTTCTCTAAAACTCCTCTACTCTTAAAGAAGCTAGCTAAAAATCTAAGGGAGGCCTTAAAGCCTTAAATTAAGACCTACTAGGAGCGCGTTAGTAGTACGCTTTACACAGCTATTATGCTGCGTCCTAACGCTACCTACGCAGTTTCTAAGCTCTCTTACTTTCTTACTTACCTTTTAGAGGCTTATATAAAGGCTGTAGATTATCTTATATAATACTTTTACTATATAAGGTATAAGGGGATTACATACAGCAATAATAATAGTAAAGAGCTTACTATATATAGAAACGCGTCTTTTGCAGATAATTTAGAGACTTATTAGTCTTCTTAAGGCTATATTATTATGCTCTTTAGAGGACTAATTGTTTAAAAAGTAACTTATTAAGCTACAGTAACAACCTTAACTATAAAAGCTAAGCTCCTTGTGTTAGAGTATATAGTAAAAGAGTCTATAGCGCTTAAAAGACTATTTAATAAGCTTAAACTTGTAGTCTTAGGAGCTAAGAGAATCTTCTACAACAACTAGTAAACTAAACGCCTAGTTGTTAGAGAGTAAGAGAGAATTACTACTAAGCTCTATTATATAGATATATAGAACATGTAACTTTACTAAGAGCACGCTAAAGGCTTGTTTTAGATTAAGTATTTGCTAATAGCTAAGATGCTAGCTAACAAACTTACTAAATACTTATTAAGATAGAAGCTAAAGCACTTTAAGATACTTATTAATATAGAATACGTATCTTATAAGAGTTTATAAGAAAAAGAGAGCATAAAAAAAGAAGAAATAATATTTAATTATTAAAGTAGATTAGCTTCTTACCTCTAGAGAACTTATAAAATTCTATAAGGACAACTCTCTCTTAAATAGGTTTTTAGGTAACTAAGAGGTCTACTAACTTACTCAAAAGCTCTTTAACGCGTAAACGACGCGCAAAGAGACTACTAGAAGAGCTAGTAAGCTTATTTTAGTTATTTTAACTCTCTTCTTTACTACTAAGGTCCTCTTTAGACTACTCCTCCTTAGCTACTTCTTTTAGAAGGACGTAGATAGTAGCTTATAAGCTTTTTAGCTTACTTGCCTTATAATTTGTTAGTATAAAAGGCTTAAGAAAGAATAAGAGAAGAGCCTACAATAGTATATTCTTCTAGAGCTTAGTAAAAAGCTTTTTAGCTAAGAAGATAGTAATCTAAGAGCTTTAATTATTAGTAGAAGCTTAAAATTTAAAAAGAAATTATATATAGGACCTTGCAGGTCTTCTTATTAGAGCACTATTAGTAGTACGCCCTAGAGCTAGAGGCCCTGTCCTAACAAGCTTTATTAGAGCTGCTAGATAAAGCGCTTTCAACGCACTTAAGATAAGGCATGCTGTAATATGCACTAAGTGCGCCTTAATAACTAGGAGTTACTACTAAAGTCTTACGCCTGTAGGTAGTCTTAACTAGAGTTTTAACTTTGCTTATATACTTCTTAGACGTGCAGGCTAATACTATACTTAAAGTAGCACTAGTTAACTTTGCGTAAGAAGGGTAGTTTAGTAGAAGCAGCTGCAGCTTAAGTAAGGGCGAGGGCGCAGGCGAGGGCGAAGGCGGCCTAGCAGCGGCAGCGCGCGTAGAGGCGCGGGCGGCGGTGTAGGTAGCAGTAGCTTTTTGTAGTTTTAACTTCTATATAGAGTTAGTAACTAAATAGAAGAAGTGCTAAAATAGAGCTAGAAGCTATGTAGGAGTATAAGGTAACCTGTAATAGCTTAAAAAGCTTTTTAAGAGTATAGTAGAACCTAAAAAAAGCAACTAGTATTACTTTTAAAGGATTTTAGTAAGTTGCTAAGTAATACTTACAGCAGCTATAGTAGTGTTAGATACTAAGCCTAAGAGGCTTAAAAATTTATTATTATTTTAGCGCCTTACGCTAAGCTGCGTGTACACAGCGCGTTATAGGACGCGCTATAACTATATAGAGCTCTATATAGCTAACTAAAGTCTTAGTTACCTAAGAGGTGTGTTGCATATACTAGCTACGCGCCTCAGCCACGAGGCTTAGAGCCTTCACGCCAAGCTTAGATACTTGCATCTAAGCTCTACAAGACACTTGCCGTGCTTAGAGGTATCTCTCTAAGCTCTACAACAGTCTTTATAGACTATAGTATTTCCTTTGTATTTATAGAGCGTCTTAGACGCAGGTAGAAAGACAGAATCAACTATCTAGTTCTCCTAAACTACTATTTCCAGCTCCTTGTTCTCCACACAATTTAAACGCTTTATTGCTATACAACGCTACTTACTAGCAAAAGACTGTCTTACAGTTATTTATAATAATAAAACTTAGTAGAACTTAATATACAACTTGTGTAAGCGCGCAACTACAATTGGGCAATACATTAATAAATAGTTACAACAAGAGGTAGCATTAAAGCTATAAACTAGTTAAGCTACTGTTCCTAGTAATCCTAGTACTATAGAGATAAACTTCCGCAATATTAAGAAGCTCTAACTATCTTATATAGAGTAGCACTACCTTAACTTTATTACTAAGCTGCTTGTAAAATTTAAGGACGCTACTAACTTCTTAAGCTAGAATAACAAGCTCTAAATCTAGTTTATCTAGCTTATGTACAACAAATTATTTAACTTCCTAAATTAGATAACTGTTGAGCTAAACAAAGAACTTAAGAACTAAGAGTTAACAGAGTAGCTAGAAGTAGTATAGAACGCAGCCCTCTGTAGTAAAGCAAAACTCAGTAAGTACTACGCAAGGACAGATAATAAACGCAGGTTTCTAATTAACTGTGTAACAGTTCTTAATCTAACTGTAAAGCTTACTATTTATAAGGTACTATTTATTACATACAATTATTACGGTACGAACTAATTAATCGTATAAGAAGATAGCTAAGAGGTATAAAACAAGTATTTGTATTGCTAAAAGTTCCTTAACTACCTAGATTAATACAACAACAAGGATAAGGCAGGAGCTACTTTAGAATTAGCATCTTTTACAAGACAATTATAACTAATAAGTAGTTTTAAAAGCCTGCTTCCGCAACTCTATTACAAGCAGCTAGTTTTACATTACTAGATAATAGCAACAGTTAAGAAGTTAATAAGAACAGTAGCCCTACTTGCATAAAAGGGGAGGAATATCTTAGTATTCTTTATATTAAGCAAATAGCCTCTTACAACATTTTAGAGTAGTAGCAGTTAAACAAATATACTTACTTTTGCTTGTCTTAAGTTGCAAAGGATATACTAGCAATCTCTATTGCAGGCGTTAGCGTTAAGCGAGTTTTTAATATTGCAAAGGATGTAATTAGCAATAAAAGACATCAACTTGCTGCTTAAACTATACAACAAGTTATAGTTTATAAGAACTTGATTTTTTTGACCCTGATTATCGCTCGGTGGTCTGAGCTTTCCTCCCAGAACTCATCCTCCCACCGTTCGAATCTCGTTGACTACAAACGATCTTTTTTTTTACTTTTGCGATTGATTAGTAGAGGGTAGCTGCTTTTCACTTTTTTGGAACCCTATTTTGACTACAACAACAACCACCACCCTTGACACCTTAAAAAATAAATAAGAACTTAATTTCTTAAAGAGAGCAAGAGAAGACTTAAGATATTAGAGTTAGAGCAAACAGTATTTCCTATAACTAGATTAAAAATTTGTTTAAACTTCTAGTTCCTGTTAGGGATATGTCTATAACAGACGACAACAAGGACAACAAGGACAACAAGGAAGTAAAGGTGTTAGAAGAACTAGTTAATAAGGCATCTTTATTATAGACACAAAAGCGTTAGACAACTGTAGCTCCTAAGCTTCGCGAACACCCTAGACGTAAGCGTTATTATCTAGTTTGTCTTAATCTAAATAAGTATGTAAAGTAATAAAAAACTATAATAATACAACATTTATTATACTTGTTTCTGTAAAATTATAAAACATTAACTATATATCTAAACCCTGCAATAATAGAGCAACTTAATGCCTAAAAAAAACTAAGCTATGCGAAAAAAAATCGCAACTCTACCCTAGACCTACTATATAGCTGGTCCTACCTAACCCCAACCACTGGTCTGTGCAACTTAACCCCAACCACAACCCACGCTAGAGTAACCCCTACCCAACCTCTACCCAAGGACCGTGCATCAGCTACCCAACCCCTACCCAACCCTGGGGCCTCCCTACCCATCAACCAGCGTACTCTTGTGTTATTACATTAATCTTTTAATTGTGCTAACACACCCTCGTACTATTACATCAATCTTTTAATCGTGCTAGTACACCCCGTGTCCTTAGTACTCGTTCATTTCCCGAGGACCAACCTAGATCATCTTCGGACGATCTTCACAATGTTCTACTTAGTATGCTTAGTTGTGCTAAGAGCACTAAGCACTAAGTAGTCTTACAGTGTAATTAGTGTTGCTTAGTTATACTAAGAGTACTAAGCACTAAGCAATTACGTAACTGCTGTTAGTCGTTAGGCTATTGTCTAAGTGTACCGACGTTTTCGTGAAGACTTCTCCACAAGTTCTGGTCCTAGGTCGTAACACAGGATATAAGATTAGACAACATTTCTTTTACTTTATAACAATCGTATTACCATTCGAATCTTGTTAACTACACACAATCATTTTTTTTGAATTTTGCGATTGATTAGTAGAGGGTAGCTGCTTTTCACTTTTTTAGAAACCTATTTTAACTACAACAACAACTACCACCTTTGATACCTTGAAAAATAAATAACAATTGTATTGCGATATTGTAGTTAGATAAGATCTTTTACTGTAGTAAGACGCCTTTTTTTATTTTTTGAGGTGTCAAAGGTGGTGGTTGTTGTTGTAGTTAAAATAGGGTTCTAAAAAAGTGAAAAGCAGCTACCCTCTACTAATTAATCGCAAAAGTCAAAAAAAGATTGTGTGTAGTTAATAAGATTCGAACAGTAGGTGGATGAGTTCTAGGAGGAAAGCTTAGACTACTAAGCAATAATTATGGTTAAAAGAATTTGCTAAAGTACTAAAAAACAATACTAGTTAAAACGTGTCAAACAGCAATTGCTAGCCTATGGCTAACAATAAAATTACAATAAGATTGCAATAGAATTGCAACATGATGCAATAAAGGAGGGAAAGGACACGTACGTACTGCAGCAGGAGCCTGTAATACTTTATAAAGCTGCTGCTTCTTATTTACTGCTTGTTACCTTTTAAACAGCACTACATACAAACAATTTGCATATAATACACTGCAATAGCGTGCAACCTCTGCAACAAGCATCTCTTTAACTTCAACTCTTATCTAAAAACAAGAAGCTTTCCTGTTTTACACCTAGCCCCTAAATTAGTCTAGCTTGAGCTAATTATGCGGACACCTAAGTTCATTAAGCATCTACAAACTTAGCCTCTCTAGGACTTTACAATTATATCCCTTATGAACAACTTTAGAATCCGCGATATCTCTATTTATTTTTTAAGGTGTCAAGGGTGGTGGTTGTTGTTATAGTCAAAATGGGGTTCCAAAAAAGTGAAAAGCAGCTACCCTCTACTAATCAATCGCAACAGTCAAAAAAAAATTGTGTATAGTTAATGAGATTCGAACAGTAGGTAGATAAGTTCTAGGAGCAAAGCTCAGACTACTAAGCGATAATCAGGGTCAAAAAATTTGCTAAGGTACTAAAAAATAACACTAGTTAAAACGTGGCTAACAGCGATTGCTAGCCTATAGCTAAAAACAGGATTACAGTAGGATTGTAATAGGATTGTAACATAATGCGATAGTGGAGGGAAAGGACACGCAGCAGGAGCCTGCAATACTTTATAAAGCTAAAGCTGCTACTTCTTACCTACTGCTTCTTACCTTTTAAATAGCACTGTATATAAACAATTCGCATATAATACGCTGCAATAGCGTGTAACTTCTGCGACGAGTATCTCCTTAACCTTAACTCTTATCTAAAGACAGGAAGCTTTCCTGTCGTACACCTAGTCCCTAAACTAGTCTAGCTTAAGCTAATTATGCAGACACCTAAGTTCATTAAGCATCTACAAACTTAGCCTCTTTAGGACTTTACAATTATATCCCTTATGAACAACTCTAGAATCCGCGATATCTCTATATACGAAAAGAATGTCAAGCCTCGACTCAGCTGGTTGTGGAAGGAAAACAAGATCTACAGGGAAGACGCCCTTATAAAGTTACCTAGCTTCTCTATAATAGGATAACGCGCTTTTTTAGCTTCTAAATAACGTAATTAATTGTTGTATTTGTCTTTAGTTTTACACGTTAGTTAATAGGCAAGTTTTGGCAGAGGTTTAACAAGCTTGACATTATTATATTTATTATTATAAAAAGTAAGTTGTCTTGCCTTCTGATAGTAATTTACTTTAGCAGTAAAGTAGACTATTTTGTGCTTTTAACATAGGTTTAAGACAATATTTTTGTATAAATATTGCTCGCTGTATATCTTAAAAAAAATTATTTAGCAAGTTATTTAGCGCTATGTAAGCCTTGTTAGTAAATAAAACTTTATGTAAGTTTACTAATTAACTTGTTAGTATAATTGCGTTGTTGTTTAGCTTGTTAAAAGGTAATTGCTAATTGTTTTACTGCTTTAAACTTTTAAGCGCTTACACGCTTGCGTAAAGCCTTCTAGATTGTATTTTAAAAAGCAACTACACTAATTTCAGCTACTTAAACTTCTAGGCAACGGCGGCAGACGGCTATAGAAGCATTAACAATTTTTAAAGCTATTTATTACATATTATAAGCTAAGGACCTTGCTAAGTCTTACGCATTTGCTGTTTGTACTTTCTAAACTTCTTACAACAGTCTATAAGCTCTTTATATTATTTCTAGTTGTAAAAAAGTTTGTAGCTAGTGCTTAGAACAATGTTAAAGTTTCTCAAAATGTTGCAAGCTGTTTACTCGCCTTTGTAGTTAAAAGCTTTAAAAAAGCATACGCGACAAGGTGTAAACATGTAGTTTTTTACTATATAATTAGGACAACACTAACAAGGCATTTGCCGGCAAAAAAATGGCAATAATACGTTGTAGTAGTGTGGTTGTGGAGATGGAAAGATTGAGGTTGAGGCAAGTATCGGGCGTGGATATGACGATTGTGGCCCGTGCCCTTGTGCTGTGGCCCGAGCGTTGGGTGGTGGCCTAGAGGGGGTGTTCGATTTTTCCTCATGACCGAGTGCACACTATCTGCCCTCTCTAGTCATTCTATGAGGCTTAACGGAAGCGTCGTTCCTAAACATCCACCAATGAGAAATTTGACTACAACGCCTTCGACGTAGCCGCCAACCAGTGCGACTCTAAGCTTGCTTGTGTTCTTGGCGTCGCTGGATGAATGCTTAGACTGCTTAGATACCTAGGCATATCTGGGTAGAGGATAAGTAAAGACATGGATCATGTGTCAACACCTGGAAGCCGAATGTGGTAATTTTGCGGCCAAGAGTGGAGAAGCTTTTTAGTAGATTCAAGCTAGCAACGTTGTGGTAGATTAGCCGGCGAGGTGATGCAAACTAGTGAAGTGCGTTCATGCCATCTAACGAAAGGTATGCCAAGAGCTGGCACGCAAAGACGTCTCACAGAACTATTCTAGATTTAACCCATCATTTATTCTAAATCAACTTTAAAAAAACTTCAATTGGGCCACCTTTAACTATTAATGCAAACGTAAAATCAGAGTTGATTCTGGACTTCATCGAGATGCCCTGGTTTGACGCTTGCGCATTGGGGACGTCTCTTGAATTTGCTGGTAATTCTTAGAGCGTACGTTAGGGCTCGTGATAAACCCTTGCTTTCGCGAACCTTCGTAATAACCTAAAGAGGTAATTAGGAGCTTGCTTCGCTTTCAGCTTACGTGAGTCGAGTACATATAGCTCTTCAAGCAGGGCATAAGAAGTTGATATGTGAGATAAATCTACCCAACTAAGTTAGTCTATGACAAATTTTCGCACATCCTTGGTTGAGTGGCTTGCCGCTTGCATCCTGATTAATCTGGAATAGACATTTGCTCCACAGTACGGTTATTACCCCGCAAGGCTGTTGCATCATGTACCGTACACACGTCATTTATCCGTACCACGTGCGCATCTTCTTTTCAGAAAAGCCATCGCAATGCTCAAGAGATTACCAAGACGACTGTATCGCATGATTGACGTCTACCATAAAGTTGCCTAAATCCCCGACTTTGGTTCTCTCTCAGTGATGAGGACCCATAATTTGATATCGCAGGAAGACGAAATTCCGTGGGAACTAAACTCAAGTCGTCATGATGATATAGCACGGAAAGGTCATATGACGGACCTCGAAGATAACCTTCATCATCTATAGCCGTGATTTAGGTTTCTCTTAGAAACTAAAGCTTTTCATAATCTAAAAATAATTCCTGTTGTGCGACTCATAGCATTCAAGCTTTCATGACCATGTTCATCGAGTAGCCAGCATTTTGGTCTGAAGCAGTTGGAATCTTCAGCAAACATCTCCTTGTTTCGATTTAAGCCCAATACTTTGTACCCGACCTTCGTGCCGCCAGGAAGGAAATGCTGTTTGCTATTGATGATGAATGCGTCGCCTTCCTTGGGCACTTTTTTTGGGAACCAGATCAGTCATGGGCGGATCAATCCGAAGCACTTCGCGTACTACGGCCTGTAGGTATGGCAGGGTCTTCTTCGTCTCACAGAAACGATGTCAGAGGACGTAGTAGTGTGGCTTAACGCAACAGCAATGTCAATCTCCGCCTGGAGCTTCCTCTATACTCTATGATGTGTCATCAGGTAGAGCATCGTCGCGCGCATAGCAATTGCAGTCGTGTCAGACCCAGCTGGAATCCGAGGCAGCGATTTACTAACAAGATCGGCCCGTGTCAAACCGTGGCGTACGAACGAAGCAAGGATTTCAGAGCGACCATTCGTCGGCTTTTCAAGACGCGAATCAATGAGATCCCGAGCTACAGCCATCATCCTCCAAAAACCACTCTTATCTTTATCCGAGTGTTCGAGAATACGCGCAATTTGTGGCCATTGGAAGCAAGGTGTCAGTCCAAGGCCGGCGATGAATGTCCTAATCGTTAACTCATCTCTGGCAGAGCTGATATAGTTGTCGAGATCAGCATCGGCATTGAGGTCTCCAACCGCTTGACCGAAGCCGATCTTTCGAGAGTGAAGTGCTGGATTTTGCCTTTCGAGATTCTTGGGCTTATACTGCATGGCGGCGGAAAGATACTCCGACCTGATCAAGCTCAGAAGCTGGTGTATATGCTCGTCGATATCTGGTTCTAGGGATGAGTTCTCTTTGCCTGAGGCCATCTGCTGGCGCCGCTTCATGTGCTTCGCTTCATCGAGCTGGCTAAGGCACGGTCTTTTCCAGCCTCCATGTGCGTCGCAGCATTGAACAATGTTGATCAAGTGTATGGCGAGCGTACCGCATTCATGTGCGCCAGCAAATCTGGCGACGACGTGCTCAGCTTGTTGGGGCCGACGCGGGCGATCGCACCTATTTGGCGCTGTTAGCAGGGGGGAGGTTGGCGGGCCGAGTAATTTTTTTTATTGTAGTTTAACGTCCTTTCTTAGCCTGAAGGGCTATATAAGACGTGTAGGTTTAGGACCTACAAGTATCTACGTAGTGTTTTCTAATTTTTATTATTTACTTATTTTTTAAGGTATCAAAGGTGGTGGTTGTTGTTGTAGTTAAAATAGGTTTTCCAAAAAAGTGAAAAGCAGCTGCCCTCTACTAATTAGTCGCAAAAGTAAAAAAAGATTGTGTGTAGTTAACAAAATTTAAATAGTAAGTAGATAAGTTCTAGGAGGAAAGCTTAGACTACTAAGCAATAATTAGGGTTAAAAAATTTGCTAAAGTACTAAAAAACAACACTAGTTAAAACGTGTCTAACGGCGATTACTAGCCTATAGCTAATAACAGGATTACAGTAGGATTGTAATAGGATTACAACATAATGCAATAGAGAAGGGAAAGGACACGTACATACTGTAGCAGGAGCCTGCAATACTTTATAAAGCTAAAGCTACTACTTCTTACTTACTGCTTCTTACCTTTTAAACAGCACTGCATATAAACAATTTGCATATAATACGCTGCACTATAATATAGCGTGTAACCTCTGCAACAAGTATCTTCTTAACTTTAACTCTTATTTAAAAACAGGAAGCTTTTCTATTATACACCTAGCCCCTAAACTAGTCTAGCTTAAGCTAATTATATAGATACCTAAGTTTATTAAGTATCTACAAACTTAGCCTCTTTAGAACTTTATAATTATATCTTTTATAAACAACTCTAGAATCTGCAATATCTCTATATACAAAAAGAATATTAAGCCTTAACTTAGCTAGTTGTAGAAGGAATATAAAATCTACAAGGTATTTGCTAATACTAGTAAAGTACTTAAAATACTCTACTTTAGTATCTTTTTCTTCTTGTTAATCGTGTATAGGCTAAGTAAAGAAACTATTAACTAGTTAGGCTAGCTGTTGCATAACGTTAAAATAGCGATAGAGAAGAAAGAGGCAGGAAAAGAGGAGTAGGCGTTCTATCGTCATATGTATAGGTTAGAAAGCAAGGCAATAATAGTACTGCTTCTTTAATTTGTCTAAGAGTACCTAGAAGTAAAGCCTTAATATAAGTAGGCAGCATAGGCGGGATAAAGCGCGTTAAGTTAGGAGGCGATTCGCGTCTTTGTCTTACTTTTCTTCGTTTCTGTCTAAACATGCGACACACTAATTACGTGCTAGCAATGCTAAACAAGGGGGCATAAGCCTAGATACCTATTGTTAGCAATAAATCTTTTTTACTAAAATAGTGTCTACAAAATGTGTGGTTACATCAAAAGGTTGTCTTAAAAGGCCGAAGCCTTATTATTTACAAGGAGGGTTTTGTCTAAATAAAGGTGAGGCTCGTCGTAGCTTAGGGTAGTTTTAACAAGTATCTCTTTTAGTCCTTTGTAAGGAAGTATGTAGACCTAGTATGCTAGTCTAGTTATCTCCTTTACTTCTTGTATGTTGTTGTAGGCTATTCTAGCTGCTCTCTTGTATTGCTTATATAGGTACGCTAAGCAGTTTGGTATAGGGTCGATATATTAAGTCAGTATATTAAGTTAGTATAGGGATTGCGGTATAGGTAGATAGCTAAGGGTCTAGCTATTAATTCTAATGTGTAGGTCAGTATAGGAGGTCAGTATATTAAGTCGGAATGGATTTCAGATGTGTAGGTCGGTATATTAGGTCAGTATATCGAGTTAGTATAGAGGGATTTCGGTGTAGGTAGATAGCTAGGAGCACTAGCTATCCATTCTAATGTGTAGGTTGATATAGGAGGTCAGTATATCAAGTCGGTATAGGGATTATTGCCTTTAATTAAACTTTAAAATCAGCTGCACAGACCACTTGCAATAGTCACTACGCTAATAAATCTATCTACCTAAGTAGAAAGCTGTGGCTTTGTTAAGTAGGAGTTGTATTGCCTTTAATTAAACTTTAAAATCAGCTTACGCACAGACCACTTGCAGAGTTTTTAACAAGTAACTACTCTGTTCACTACAAACAGCTAGCGCGCACGCCACAACACCTGCACCAAGAAAACAGGTGTTGGAAACTGATTTTAGGAAGGCGTTTAAGATAGTTGAGGCGAGAAAAAGGCAAAGCCAGACCTTTTTCTCGCCTCGAAAAGTTGGTGTTTGATGGGGCCGAGTAATTGCGCCTCTTCCGCACAGCAACTCCCAGATGTTCACCATATCGATCGCCGACTTCTTTGTATCCAAAGGTGCGAATATCGACTCAGTATCGCATGCGCATGCAATGCCTCGGATCATTCTGTGCTGAGCGGTCCGGGAATGGCTCGAAGCCGCCTTTATCTTGCGTAGGCCGCTAGACAGACCGATGCCACCTGCAGTAGCCGTTTCGCCGCCTAAAGCTGCGCAAACAAAAACATGATGAATACACGATATCAGGTCAGACGAGCACGAGATGAGCAAATGACGGAGACAGATAATGGCACATCTACGAGCGGGGTCGCTCGCTTCCTCATGCATCAATACGGGCTGCATGTTGCGATGCTGCACAAGCGAATCCGTGTGGAGTCTTAATACCAAGGCAGCTGTCAGAACCATTGAGCATCTCAAGACCGATCACAAGCGGTCTATACGATCTGCAGATGCACATGCGTACTTTAGAACGCCAAGAGGACATTTGCCGGCATTGAGTCGTATTGTTACACGATGACACAGCGACATCATAAGAGGAGACACTCGCTGATCCACCGGGACTGCATCGAACTGGATATGCGAACATGGTGCTAAGTATATTATCCGTTGTTTTGGCAACCACTTGCGCTTACGCACTCCCACATGCTGCCGTCAAGCAACACGTCTCCGAGCTTCGTCCAAGCTACGACTTCATCATCGCTGGTGGTGGCACAGCAGGTCTTACGGTAGCTGATCGACTTACCAAGGCCTTCCCAGAAAGCAAGGGCTCATAGATGCGCAAAGTATATTCCTAGCTGATATTCTTCGCAGGGACAGTCCTCGTCATTGAGTATGGCGAGATCGAATACGCGCCCGGCGTCTTTGACCCCCCAACAACTGTATGGGGCGGACCCAGTGCGAAAGCGGGATCCTTCACCTTCAACTCACTGCCAAATCCAGAAATGAACGAGAAAATGGCCTTGGTGCTCGTTGGGAAGACTGTCGGCGGAAGCAGTGCTATCAATGGCATGTACTTTGATCGCGGATCTAGACATGACTACGATGCTTGGGCCCAGGTTGGAGATCCTGAATTTAATTCTAGTGCGATAAAGTGGGACTGGGATGGCTTATTTCCCTACTTCAAGAAAGTAAGTGCAAATACCGCTCATATCTGGTATCGAACTAACTGCAGTGGAGAGCGTGACCTTCACTGAGCCGATGCCAGACTTGGCGGAACGGTATGGGTATACCTGGGATGTGTCCGCGTACGGAGGTACGACACCGATCTATTCGAGCTTCCCCCCCTTCTTGTGGGGCGATCTTCATGTTGCAAGGGAGGCTTGGACAGATATGGGCATTCGAGCCTTGAACGAATGCGCTGGCGGAGACAAGGAGGGGTTGTGTTGGACACCGACATCTCAACATCCAGTCACTGCAAGGCGCTCTCATGCTGGCTTAGGTCACTACGAGGCTGTGGAGAGCACCAGACCGAACTATGACTTGCTAGTGAAACACCAAGTTATCAAGGTCGTTTATACTGACGGCGCCTCATATGGACCGCCACAGGTGGAGGTACGGTCTCTGTCGGAAGGTGGTACGTTCAATGTATCTGCCAAAGCCGATGTTATCATTTCTGCCGGCGCACTACACACGCCTACAATTCTACAAAGGAGCGGTATTGGATCTAAATCCGTTCTCGACGCTAGGAAAATTACTACAGTTGTGGATCTTCCTGGTGTGGGCTCAAACTTGCAAGACCACTCTTCGCCTGGTATATCATGGAATTGTGGGTATATCCGTTTCTCTGTGAGGAAGACAAATCGATCACTGACCTCGTTACAGACTCAAAGCCTGCTAACTTCTCAAACATGCCTTCGCATATGCTCAATTCCACTTTTGCCACTCAAGCAGCAGCAGAGTTCAACATGACGCCAGCACGGGGTCCATACACGTTGGCTATGAGTAGTACTGCTCTCTACATATCACTTCCTAATGTGACCGATGACTATATGGAGATCATCAAGGAAATGCGCAGAGTGGCTGATGACGGCTCAGCGGCTTCTTATCTGCCAGAAAATTCCGATCCAACCCTTATCGCTGGCTACAAACGCCAACTCCAGGTCCTTGCAGATCTACTCGCAAACTCCGAGTCTCCCAGTGTAGAAGTACCCTTTGCAACGGGGACAACTATGCGCCCTATCATTCTCCATCCGTTGAGTCGCGGCACTGTTCATCTCAATTCGACCGATCACTTGGCTCAGCCTATACTCGACTACCGCACAGGCTCTAGCCCGATTGACTTCTCCATTCATATTGCGCACATCAAATGGCTTCGCACGATACTTGATACACCTACCATGCGTAAATACGGCGCCATAGCAGTTAGTCCAAATCCAGGTATTCAGTCGGACGAAGATCTCAAAGCATACGTTAAGGAATCCATTGTGTTGTCGCACATGCATCCATGCTGCACGGCTGCGATGTTACCAAGAAGTCTGGGTGGCGTTGTGGGACCGGATTTAAAGGTTCACGGTACTACTGGTCTACGCATTGTTGACATCAGCATCTTGCCGTTCTTACCAAGTGCGCATACCAGTTCCACCGCGTATGCTCTCGCAGAAAAGGTGAGTAAAGAGGAAAGTTTTAATAACCGACCGTTAACGTTGAGCAGGCTGCGAATATTATTATACGTGGTCTATAGAGGTATTATCGCTAGTAATTCACGGAGGCTACAACATATCTTGGAGAGTATTTCAAAACATGATGCCATTATTGTATGCTCCATGGTATCTACGATGATGCTAAGACACGGCGCTCGATCTTTACGTCTGTAGACAGCTTTTGTAGTTCTTCACCCAGCTCGTCCGCTGCGGCATTTAGCCTCGCATCATCAAGAGCTTCTAGTGCATCCAAAATGAAAAGCACATTCGATGTTCCGTCGCTCAACGCAGTTCTCGAGCATTGCCTCCAATTCCAGCGTCTACAAGTCACACCGCCATCGTCGCACCATACCGCTTCTCCCGGACTTGGATGTTCAATCACGATATCGCCGCCAGACTTGGTGTCAAACTCCTCATCGCCCTTCGCACGGATTAAGAAAGGGCTTCCCTGGTACTTGTCAAGATCCTCACCTCCCAGAGGAATCTGATGCTTGATGGAGATGGCGTTGTAAATATCTGTCAAGCGATTGACTCGCGGTAGGCCTGCATCAACGCGACGCAGTAGAGCTTCGAGGCTGTTCATGGTCTTCTTTGGCTTTGCGCCGAAAGCCTTGTAGGCTTCTTTCCATTGTGCGACATGAGCAACGTCGTTGACTGGGGTTGTTGCGAGAGCCGCTTTGGCCGAGGCTTCGGCGGAAGAAAGGAAGGCTTCACTGGTCGCGTCGGAAGGGCCTGGTGGGATATTGGTGACCACCATGAGCAGGGCGCGGTAGTCGGGCCGGAGTTGGAAGATCTCTGGAGCGACGCGTGCGTTGGCAAGATAGCTTGAGGGTTCCTGGATGTTCGCCATGTTGGATGTGGTTGTAGATGAGAGGCGAATATCAGCGATGCGGCACGCAAAAGATAACGATGGAGATGTGAAGACTGGTACGATGACGTGCAATGTGCGTAAAGATGTGCCTCAGAACATATTCTCAAACTGTTTCGATATTTAACGAAGCAGACTTCTACATTCGACCACAGGGCGTAGATGTGGAAGTCTCTGCTGACAAGTTGACATGGCCGAGTCTAGCCCCTTTCTACGTGCGTCTAGCGCGTTCTCGGGCAAGTCCTAACGGATGGAGCCCACCATCGTCGCGTGCATATCAAAGCCTCTTAAAAATCGGCTTCCCCGCCACCCAGAATGTCGTTCCTGGTCAACCCTTTTTCTCGATCGTCGCAAGTCGGTAGTGCGTGGTTCTGCGCCGGCCCATTGACGTCGTACCCAGATGTTGACGACTCCAGGCGCGTCGGCGAACAGCGCCTATGCGGTGAAAAATATGTTTCGGGGTGCCGAGTGTTCCATGTGCCTCGTGAAGACAGCTCCAAAGCAACCGAGGTAACGATTGATGATTGGAAAGATCCCGAACTTGGTGGAGACGCGAAAGATCAAGTAATGGTGTTCCAGTACAAGGGCAAATTTGTGGCAGTGAATCACGTACGACGGCATCCGGCACTATACATCTCACGCCTGTGTTGACCACAACATGTACAGGAATGCCCACACTCGTCATATCCACTCTCCAACGGCACGCCCTTCGACATCGAAGACTTTGGCGTCGTGCTCAGTTCAGGGATTCAGTGTCCTAAGCACGACTGGTCGTTCGACCTGCATACCGGTCGGTCAGATCGTGGGAGCTACAAGCTCCAAGTTTGGGAAGTTCAGCAAAGAGCAGGTAGTAAAGGTCAAGAGATATGGGTTAGGAGAAAGCAACGGATCGGATGATACAACACCATGCGGCTCAACACCCAATTTCTCGAACGATCGATTGACTTATCAGTGGAACGGTTTAATATTGGCATGGTACCGCATACGTTATGCACTACAACTTGATCCCTGTTACCTCGAAAGTCTGCACCATGTTCTTCTCAAACTTCGACCAGAACTTTGTTCCGCTGATCGTAGTGTCGAGACGCTGCACATACCGATCGCCGCTGCCGATTTGAGTGCTCCACCTCGACACAGTTGCGCCGGATGAAGGACGCCCCGAGAAGCCCGACAACTCGAAGTTTATATACTGCGCTCCGTCCCAATTAACGGCGACGATGACCAACAAAGACTTGCCCTCGTCATAGGCAGCAACGACATTGTCCCGCCCACCATCAAGGATCCTCATTCCCGGACGAATGTGCCGCGCAAACTGCGCAAGCACGTAGTACTTCTGTGTCGATGAACCCAGCGTTTTGGCATCATTGTCCGCATCGATGAGACCCCAGCCTCCCTGGTCGAGAACTTGCCAGTACTCCCATGCAGTAGGCTTCAGTTTGCGTAGATCCTGGAAAAGGTATCTAGCCATATTCTCGCCGGAGGCCACGCCATCACCGTATTCGCTGTTCCACAGAGACTTGCCAGCCTGTGTGGCCAGTGTGTTGACACCAGCGCGATCACCGCTTCCATATTGGTAGCCATGCACGTTGATGCGGGCAATCTTATTGAGCGCGCTGCTTCCAATCGTCTTGAGTGTGGTGGCAGCTTGGTCGTAGTACGACTCATCTGAGGCTGCAATCTTCGTTGATAGCCCACGGCTCGCGAGATGTGTATCGAGGTACCCGACAATCTTGGCTTGGGTGAACACATCGATGTGGCATCCTTCTTGCGTACCATCTGCCTTCCACCAATTTGCGCTTGGCTCGTTGAATGGATCCACAGTCTCGAACTCGACTCCCCAGTTGTCCTTGAAATGCTTCGCGACCGTCGCCATGTAGATTGCATGCTGTTCCAAGTTCCACGATTGGATGTTTTCGCTCCCGTCCGCTGAACCTGAGGGGTTGTGGTTCTTCGTCATCCTAAAAGAAGTCAGTGCATGTCTCACGTACAGTTCTTGAATGGAAGGTACGTACCACCACATCGGTGAATTCGAAAACAGCTCTGTTCTATCTGCTCCGCGTGCGATTGCTTTCTGGAGCGCTGCTCGCTGGTTGACGTCAACGGACCTAATGTGCAGATAGTGGTCAGCAGGAAGACTTGAGGCACACAAAGAAGACGGGTTTTATACCAGTCCCAGCTTGAGGAGCTTGGCTCACTGCTCTTCCAGTCTATCCAATAGCCTTCCATCTGCCTCGATCTTTTCACCTTTGACGATACCACCATCTTCTCTCCATCGACGGTATTCCAGCTGCACGCACCGGCATTATAGCGTACAATGTTGAAGCCGAGCCCCGGCAAAGTCTCGCTGTTGAACTTAGTTTGCTTCAATGTAAAAAAGATATCCGCGAGGTCGTCTCTGTTGCCGAACTGCTGCGCCCACCATGCCAGCGACGTTCCCCAACCTTCCCATGTTCCTAGTATAGTCAGCATCACGCAACATCATGTATGCTGTAATGGCTGTAGTCGTACCCCAGTTTGATTTTGGATCGACTGTAGTCGTGACATCGGCGTTGACAGCATAGCTGCTGGCCAGCACTAAGGCAGTTCTGATGAGACTCGGTGTGTGCATATTGTATGGTGAATGGAGTGGCTATCAATTACTGCATTCTCTCACTGTCACTTTCTTCTTAAATATAGCAGACGACCTCAATCTCAGCATCTTGTTCAGGTAACGCGTCCGCACACGCCATCTTGTTACTAAGAAATACACTTGGCTCTTAGAGTACCGTAATTGCGCAGCATCCGAGCCATTCCGGCATCCGAGCCACCCTAACGATTTGTTGACAATAGGAAAATGAGGCTGTAGAGCCACCCTAAATAGTTATTATTATAAGAAAAGCTATTGTATTGCTATATAGAGCCTTGCGCGTTGATTGTGCTGTTTATATTTAACTAGTTTCCTAACGTTGCGACTGCTGCTAGTAGTTTGACGTAAGGAAGACGTAGCTAGAAGAACAGCGTTAGCATAACTTTGCGCAGCTATAATATAACAATACTTTGCTAAATTCTTTATAGCTTTGTATAAAGCTTTTTACTTACTTTTATTTAGTATATTATAAGATTTTTGTGTAGTTGTAGCATTGCATTACTACTTTTTAGCAGCTCTCTGCATAGCTAGCTCTGCAGCTCTTGCTTTTTTAGCTTTATAACGCTCTTTAGCAGTGTGTTGTCGCTTTGCCTAAGTAGCTTTTTGCTACTGCTTTTTATATAAGCTTGCTGCAGCTTTAAAGTCTTTATTGCAAGCTTTTTAAATTTATTTCTGCTTAGCTTTAGCTCTTTTTACTACTTTATATGCTTAACCTTTGCAAATCTTTCTTAAAGACTTTACAACAGCACTGCTATAATACTTTTTATTGGCTTTGGCCTTTTGAGACAACCTTTTGATGTGACCACACATTTTGTAGACACCTTTTTAGTAAAAAAAAAGATTTATTGCTAACAATAGGTATTAGGGCTTATGCCCCCTTGTTTAGCATTGCTGGCACGCAATTAGTGTGTCGCATGTTTAGACAGAAATAAAGATACGCAATATCCCTCTAACTAACCCTCTTAACTAATAACTATTTACTAATAACTATTTACTGCTAACCGCAACTTCTGTTATCTCTATTGCTATCCTAGCAGTGTTGCAGTTACAGCGTTTCTAGCATACGCCTATACTTAGATGTAAACATACAACAACAGCGTTACTATCTAAGCACAGCTCTCTTATCTCTAAAGGCAACTTACAAAATCCTCCTACTTATTAGTTTATCCTAGCTACTTAATAGCTATTTTAACACGCTCTTGCTTCTTATAAAGCTACTACAAGGTCTCTCTACTAAGGTTACATTTATATAAAAGGAGATTTGTAAAATAACACACTGTTACTGCACCTAGACTATTAACATGCGCAATGTATTTAATAGACTTACTGCTAAATAAGCCTTTTATAACCTTTATTGTAACCTTAACATCTATAATACTAGACGCATTAATAAGGTGTTAATAAATAATAGAATTTGACCTCTACGTCTACCTAATTACTATAAGAGCTACTGCCAACAGCTTCTCTTTAACTAACTAGGGAGGCCGCTTAATAAAGGTAAACGCAGGCTTTATAATCTACTACTATAGCTTCTTATATAGTAACTTAGTAAGGTCTAACTTTACTTAATGTAAGCTATTAGTCTTTATGTTAAACAAGGAGAAGAATAGTCTAAGCATTATATTATTTGTATACAGTACTGTGTAGTGTAGGAAATCTTAAAGGTAAGAAGCAGTAGGTAAGGAGCTTTTATAAAGTATTGCAAGCTCCTGCTGCGGTAACGTACGTGTTCTTACCCTCCTCTACCTCTACCTCCTCCACCTCTATCGCAATCTTATTGCTAGTTATAGGCTAGCAATTACTGTTAAACACGTTTTAATTAGTGTCGTTTTTTTAGTACCTTTAGCAAATTTTTTAACCCTAATTTTACTTAGTAGTCTAAGCTTTTCTGCTCTAAGCGCTTAGCGCGTAGACCTTATCTACTTACTATTTAAATTTTGTTAACTACACATAATCTTTTTTTGACTTTTGCGACTAATTAGTAGAGGGCAGCTGCTTTTTACTTTTTTGGAAAACCTATTTTAACTACAACAACAACCACTACCTTTGATACCTTAAAAATAAATAATACTTTTTATACTACTAAAAGTTTATTTTGTGTTTAGAAAACTTAACCTTGCTTTTAATATTAAGTTTTTATTATAAGCCTACGTTTTAGTTGCAAAAAAGCTTGTTATTAACTAATAATAAGTAAAGACTTTGTTTGCAACAGCTGTTTAGCTTTAACTTTTACTTTATTTATAACTATAGTATTAAAATTTTTATATAGCTGCTGCTAGCTATTACCATTGCTGTGCTTTTTCATTTCTAGGATTTAACCTTTACATAGTAGGTAGTTGTTAAAGCGTTTTAGGACAGTGCCTGCGTTTATTAGCTATATGCCTATAGCTTACAAACTCTTTTTAATAAACTTAGACTTTATTATAAAGCTTTATGCTGCTTAAAAGTTGATAAAGAAGTTAGCCTTTATTATATGCTTAATAGCTTGTAATTTCCTGCGTACAGTAACTAAGTTATAAAGTATATACTTTTGAGAATAGTAAGAAAAGTATAATATTAAGTAGCTAAAAGCTGTAAGTTAAATAAAAAGAAAAAATAGCGAGCAAAATTTTATTATTGTTGTAAAAGTTTAAAAAATTACGCGTGATATAGCTGCTAAAGTTGTTAAGAATTAAAAGTTGCTATTTAGAGTATTTCTTGCAGCTAACATAAAAGCCTTTTTTATTTACATTATAAGTATTGCAGGCGTTAATTTTGTACTACTGCATCTTTTTATAAAGGAGAGGAAAGTACTGCTTATACTTTTTTTGCTATTAGTGTTATAACGCTTATAATTAATTCTAGCACTCTATTTAGTAATAAATTTACTAGAATAGCACTTAAGAAAGTAAGTAACTTAGCTATTAAAAACTTTCTACTTTGCAACTATGCTAGCAAAGTTTTACAACATTTTTTATATTAGTAGTAAGCTTTACTTTATACATTTTTTTTATATATTATACAAGTTCTAACTCTTATTATAGGTCAAAGTAGTGTTGCTTTGCTCTAGCAACTGCATTTAGCAGCTGTTTCTCTTAGTGCTGCTGTAACAATATTATTTAGTTTATATTAAATTTTTTTGTAACTTTGCAGTATAAGAAATTATTTCATAGTTTATGTAATTTAATATTTTTAATTGTTTCTTAAATTAGATATATAGTAGTAGAGTTATAATGCGTTAAAGTTGGGACGTTCGCGAAGTGGGGATGCGCAGGTGGCTCGGATGCCGGAATGGCTCGGATGCTGCGCAATTACGGTATGCGGGAAGCGGGGTAGTGTTCACCCGGTATACTATGGTATCAGGCAAAAGTATTCTACAGTGGGGCGATTAGGGGTCTTTAGTTACAGCTAGTACGACTTCGGATAGTATAATTTACTAAATACTTAGTGTAACCACCCTTTGCTGCTTGCATTAATAATAGCTTAACACTTTACTACTATACTGTTTACTAGGGAGAGGAGATATTTAGGTGGTATCTTATTTTATGTCTTTCTTACAATAATACAGTATAGTAGAGAGAGATAGCGTGTACTAAGTAAGACTAGCGTCTTCTATAGCTATATAGCTTAAAGTAGGTAGTAGCTAGTAGAAGAGGCTAAGTCCTTATAGTTACTTTCTATAAGGTAGGGAGGTACTAGACTTGTCTATAGTTGCACTAGTGTGAAGATTGTGGCCCTGTGAGAGAAGTATGGAGGAGGAAGCTGAGGCTTTTTAAATTAGATAATAATCTATTTCATGTTGGACTAAATACGAGCCTTGGCGTCTCCACTGTACAGAACTTTTGGTAGATGGTTTAAACGAAACCGCTATACTAAAAATGCCCCACGAGTACACCCTACCTCCTTGCTCGATAGTGTAGCCTTGGCCTGCCTTTATTGACAGTCTTTTATTAGCTAGAAGCCTTGTTGTTAGCTATTGCGCACACTGATATACTTAGACTTGGGGAAAAAGCTAGCAATTAAGGCCCAGTCTGGAATATTTTATTGCTCTATAAGGAGAGCTCGCAGTGCTTATCGATTTGTTGTGTTGGTCAATTACACTCCGAGCAAGAGGCGGGAAGGGTGTAAGGAATGCCAGAAAACCTGCTGCGCAGTAGGTTGAAGTCGTCGCGTGATGGGCATTCCAAAGAACCGGATCGCTTCTGGAATTACTCCGCGAACCAACTTTCGGGTCGCAGTGGGGCGGAAGATTTCGGCATACAAGTTCTTCCGCATCGAGACGCCTTCAAACTTTGCGAATGATGGCACTGCACACACAAGCGTCGAAGCCAAGCGACAATCATAACATGCAATTAACGATATTGAGTGACCCATCCGCATTAGAGTTTGGGTGCGGAGGCGGACGCTGAGGGGCTCGTCTCCACTATGCCACCCTTGCCACTAATTACTAGATTTGGAGTGGAGAAGGTATCGGCTGGCGGAGTAAGTGGTACCCGTGGCAAAGCTTAAATGAGATGACGTCACGGTAGCGAAGGCAAATCTGGCATAACTCGGATGTAGTGAACACATCGTGTTGAAGAAGCTAATAGTTCATTAGGCATACAAGTCTAATATGCGTGTCCGTGATCGCACACATACCACAGTCTGCTTAGAAGAGTTGCGTGGCTCCTAACATTGCGTTACCACCTTCGGTCGTGTTACCCACAACAGTGCCATTCGCATCTGCCTGGTTCAGCCAAGCAGCCTGCAGCCCCCAAACACCGAGACTAGCTGTTGCCGTCTCATTCAAGCCCGAAACTCTCAGCATCATCATATCAAGCGGCTGCGTAGGGAAGAAGACTGAAGTTGCACTGAGTTCGCCGCCGTTCAAGAAGACCTCGATGATGCTCCTGTCAACGATACCCGAGATTCTCCATGACCCATCATCCTCATTGTACAAACCCGTAGCAGTGAACTTGTCGGTAAAGTAAGGGCTTTGGAAAGCATCCGTCTTTCCACGATCTAGCCATACGTCGCCAGATGAAATGAAGGTACCACCTGAGATTGACTCGCCGGAAACTGAAGACTGGAAGGTAAAGCTGATAGATCCGGCAAGGGAAGCGCCGCCAGTAAGTCCTGTGATGTTGGCTTCGAAGTACAGCGCGCCTGATTCGACGGTGGAGTAGTCTACAAAGACAGTACCGTTCCCAAGAGAGTTATTTGATGCCAACTCCGAGTCAACGATGGACATGATGTTAGACGGGTACGATATCAGAGACAGACCCTGACGAGGCAGGTCTTTTAAGTAGTGACCTCTCGGTACTGTCATGACACTCCGGAAACCATCGCCAATTTCCTCACCAGCAGTCGGAACAACATTAGTGTACTGCCAGTTACTCGCCCAGTTCAGTGTGATCTGGTCCTCCTCTGCAGGAATACCATAAAAGAATTGACCAGCATAGTTATCCTTGGCAAAATCAGTAAGCCGTGTCCGCGAATCATCAGCTTCGAAATGTGTGCCGTTGAAAGTACCGATAAAGTATTCGGTAATCGATCCGCCAAGTGGTGCTCCAGGGTTGACGGAAACCAACATGACGTATTTGGACTCGTCGCTGTCGGCGGAGTTCTCCACGCGCATCTCGACCATGTTTGGGCACTCGTACTGCAAAACAGTAATACCGTAGTGGGAAAAGTTGCTTGTGGGTGTCCAATCGATGAGGTTGGGGCTCGTGAAGATGCCGATCTCGAAGTCTACGGGATATGCTACGACCATGGTCCAGCTTTCCGTTGGCTCGTACCAGATGACCTTGGGATCACGAAACTGGGTGGGGTTGGTACCGCCGGGTACAATGACAGGGTTGTTCTCATACTTTGTGAAGGTGTAGCCGTTATCGTAGGAGTAGGCAATGTGCTGAGTCTGGTTCTCGGGGACGTTGATGGTGTAGAGGGCGACTACGCCGTTAGTCTGGTTCGGGAAGAAACCGCTGGTGTTGTTGGAATCGATGACGGCTGATCCCGAGAAAACGCCCTCGGTAGGACCACCAGGGAAGATGGCGATGGGCTGATTAGTCCATGTGTAGAGGTCCTCGCTGGTAACGTGGCCCCAATGCTGGTTGCCAGCGACGTTTTCCGTAGGATTATATTGATAATACCGATGGTATATACCATCTTCATCGACGAACATGCCATTTGGGTCATCTGCGAAGGAATTAGGTGGTTAATGAATACATTGCTCTATATGTCGCGTTTTGAGACTTACTCATGAACCCCACAGGTGGGCTGAAGTGTACTTGAGGTCGAAGTGGCTCATCGTAGTCGCCTAGTAATGGCGTTCCAGTCGGCACGTCAGATTGCGAGTATGTCGATGTGCTCGTAGCCGATACTGTCTCTGTTACAACACTCGTCACACCGAAGGAAGCCGTCGACGTGTTGGCTGAGTCTTGTGCATGTCCAAGCGTAAGCAGGCCGCCGATGGCTGCCAAAACGGAAAGATGGGGACGCATAGTGAGATGGTCCCAGGTCTGATGCTGAACATCTAGGGATATGCTGCCGCCTACCAGCTTTATGCTCCTTCAGGAAATGAATGCGTCTGGGACCACACTGTGAAAATTTGAATTTTCCGTGACGACATGTGTAGACGAGAGCGCACCCCGCAAGGTTCCCCCACTGCCACTCCGCTTTTTCTGCAATGCTGGAAACATTTGATGTGCGTAGCCAGGATTGAGGGAACGAGGCATACCAGAGCTTCCGAGTACATATCTTCCCCGCAGAAAGTTGTAGGACTGTGCCACCTTTAGCTACACTACCAATTGGAGTGGACGTGCGTTCTCGCTTGCCCAGGCTGACCTTTAAATGTTGGATTAGGCTGGACGGGACCGATGTGCAATGATGTCGTTAGACATAGGTACTAGCGCCAATCATAATCTTCCCGAGAAACCATGCTCCGATCTTGTTGTGCACATGAGCAGCAAGCAAGGAGCAGCGAAGCGCCAAGACAAAACTGCACAAAAAGGGTATTGAGGCGTCAAATTCTTATTACTATCCTTGTGTTATTGAATTAATCGTGCATACCTTGGATTTAGGGTGCAAGCGCAAAGTCCCAAACCTGGACCTTCCTCGTCCCGAAAGGACCACCTTGCCTAACAAACAAGCTCAAGACATTGAACTTATCCAGCCTCTCTTCGTCGACCAACGGCTCACCCGCAGAGTTTGGAATGTCAGCCAACTTCATCCAGTCATTGTAGGCTCCTCCCGCCGTTGCGCCCCAGATCTGAACGGTCATCTTCGGCTGGTCTGGGAGAACGGCAATCACATTGTCGCCAGAGGCAGCGATCTTGCCGCGATAGGCCAGGTATGGCGGCGTGGAGAGACCAGGCGTCTTGATGGCGGTCTTGGAAAACTTGCCCTCTGGGGTTCGGAGGTAGTGGTAGAACTGCGCTGTACCCGTCGAGTTGTCACGCATCAGGGCGTGGAAGCGACCTTTTTGATCGGCGCATTGGGCTTCTTGGTTGATGATTTCGCTGTTTTTTGGGATCGAAAACACTTTGATGCCAGGTGTTGACGGTGTAATGGGCTTTGCGACGGTTTGGCCATTGGTCTGCTTCCAAGTCTTGCCATCGTCTTCCGACATGGCGAAGTAGAAGTCGTGGTTAGTGCTCGGCGTAGGTGTTTCGCGAACGGTCCATGAGACGAAAAGCTTTCCACCTTGGTGACTGATGCCGTTGATGTATGCATTGTTGTCTTGACCTTGCAGGTATTTACCAACGGCGGCCCACTGACCGCTAGTAGCAGAGTATCGATGTATGTATGAGTCACCGGCGCCAGACTGTCCAATACGAAACTCCATGACGAGGTCACCATTATCGAGACGTTCGAAACGAGGGTATGTGAGCGGCGTCCAAGGTCCGGTCGAGCCAGGCAGACTGTGTTGCACAGCTCCGAATGCACTGGCAGTCCACTCAGAGGGAATTGTCTTGGCGATGCCTGTGTTACTCGCACGATAATTGAGTGGTACATCGTGATGGTCGAAACTCAGATGAATCTTGCCGTCGCCACTGATTCCCATGCTGATAGTGTTGTGTTCATCCAGAGTGGTTTGAACGTAATCGGTGAACGCAAAGTACTGCCACTCGCCCAGTGCAGGGGAAATCTTGCGACGACCGAGATTGATACTGTGCTTGCCGTACCCAGAAGCAGTCTTGTAGAACGCTACATATTGGTAGTCGCCGAAGGTGGTCAAGGCGTGTTGTTGGAAAGCAAGGCCATTGAGACGGACTGAGCCCTCTACATCGTTCGTGATGTTCCAGTTTTTGGTTGAAGTGATGGAAAGCGCTGAAGCAACCGAAGATAACGCGGCGAAGCACGCAAACAATGATGAGTGAACTTTCATGGTTCTGATTTGGAGGCAGTCCGCATTTTCGGAAGGACAACGCGTGCTCCAATATATATGCGCGCACAGACACGGTACCGTGCCCGTGCGCGGGATGAGCCACGTCGCGGGTTGAGCCACCCAACCATGAAAATTAAGATTATAAAGATGAGGCTGTACGCCTACAGCCAAAAGCTATTATCGCGAGATTTCTTGATGTATTGCTATATAGAGCCTTGCACGTCTTTTGTACTATTTAAATTTTGCTAGTGTTTTAATTTGGCGTCGGCGCGCGTTAATTTTAGGTAGGGGGGACACTGCTAAAGGACTAGCGTTAAACTAACCTACTGCACTTACAACACAACAACACTTTGCTGTATTATTATTAGCTTTATGTAAAGCTTTTTACTTAGCTATATTGCTTATATTATAAGATTTTTATGCAGTTGCAGTATTATGTTGCTGCTTTTTAGGCGCTTAAGCTGCAGCTAGTTCTTTAGCCTGCGCTTTTTTAGCCTTTGCCTACTTTTTAGTAGCTTATTATTAAGCTACCTTTACAGCCTCTGCTTGCTTCTTTTTATATAATGTTGCTACTGCTTTTAGCTTTTTATTGTAAGTTTTTTAAAGTTGTTAGCACTTGTTTTTATTTTATTTTGTTGCCTAGCAAGCGCAGGCTTTGTAGAGCTTTCTTAAAAATAAAAATAAAGTGTTACTATAAAACTCTGTGCGCTATTAAAAGTTTATAGTATTGCTTTTTTTCTTGTGTTTCTTTTTAGCTTTAAGCGCGCGTGTAAGGCTGTTGTTTTTATAGTAAAAGAGCTTATTTTGCACCTGTAAAGAGTGTAATAAAGCTTTAAGCTGCTAGGCTTTAATTCTAGCTTTGTTAATAGCTGTAGAGTTAAAAATTTTGCATGGCTTTTTTTTAGCTATTGCTATTGCTGTACTGCCTAAGTCTTAAAGTCTTATCTTGCTTTAAAGTAGTGTTATAGAAGCATTTAAGTATAACCTCTGTGTTACGAACCTAAGGGAGAAGGACACTGACTATGTATAGAGGATAGTGGCAGAAGAAGATCCTAGGTAATCTAGACAAAGGGCAAGCCTTTGCGTGCTAGTAGATAGTGCTACCTTACGGCAAGAACGTGATCCTACAGTCTTAGCAGAAAGCCTTTATAGGACAAGTTACATGCGTCCTACAGTATACTATAGAGTTCTATAATATGCCACGTATAGGACAGCGTAGGACTTGTAAGACACTATAATACTTATTAAGTATATAGCACTAAGCACTAAACCCTTATAACTTAGTGTGTTTAACTTAGAGTTTTACTTAGTAATTAATCTAAGGATTAAGACTTAATTCTTAACCTTTGTGTTATTACATTAATCTTTTAATTATGCTAACACACCCTTGTACTATTACATTAATCTTCTAATTGTGCTAGAACACCTTGTGTTCTTAGTACTTGTTTATTCTCCTAAGAACTAACTTAGATTATTTTTAGACAATTTTTATACTTTAAACACTTTTAAAGATAAGTAATACTGCTATAAACACACCCGCTAATTCCTACACTAGAGGAACTACAAGCCGCGCTAAGAAGCCTAATAACTATTATGGCAACTGTAGCAAGATTAAGTCTTAGCTTCTCTAAGTTAATAGATACTTCTACATTAAAAAAGACAGAATTAAAAATAATAACAAGATTGTCCTAGCCTTTACGTATTTCTAAGGAGATGTAAAAAAGTAGGCTAACTTAATCCTTAAACGTTATATAGATAATTTAATTATAAATGCTAATAACACTGCCCTAGTTAAAGACTAGGACACCTGTAGGATAAAAATACAAGAGATTTTCTTACCTTTTAAGAAATCTGTAGTTGTAGAGTAAATAATTTAAAAACTACAATAAACTAAGTCTACTGCTCACTACATAACTAAATTCTAACAGTATAAAACAGTTATTAAATAGGACAACAACGCTTTAATGTAGATGTACTAACAAGGTCTTAAACCTACTGTACAACAAGAACATATAAAAAGCAGATTGTTACGACCTAAAGTCTAGAATAGGGCACTACCTTAAGTACTGACAACCGATAGCACGGACTTAAAGATTAGGTAATAAGAGATTACGTAACTAGTCCTACAGTCCTAAAAGTCCTGAAGTGACTTTAGGATGTTTAGGACTTTAACACAACGTAGGATCTCTAGGACTCCTTATGTATATAGCACTAGGCACTAAACCCTTATAGCTTAGTGTGTTCAACTTATTCTACAAGTTTCTACTCAGTAATTCATCTAAGGATTTAGACTTAATTCTTAACCCTATATTATTACATTCATTATCTAATCGTGCTAATACACCTTCGTACTATTATATTAATCTTCTAATTATGCTAGTACACCCCGTGTCCTTAGTACTCGTTTATCCCCCTAAGAACTAATCTAGATTATCTTTAGACAATCTTTACACTTTAAATACCCTTAAAAATAAGCAATACCGCTATGGACACACCCGCTAATTCCCTCACTAGGAGGACTACAAGCTGCGCCAACAAGCCTAAGACTTATTATAGTAATTATAGCAAGCTTAACGCTTAGCTCCTCTAAGTTAATAGATACTTCTATATTAAAGGAGACAGGATTAACAACAATAATAAAGTAGTCTTAGCTTCTACGTATCTTTAAGAAGATGCGGAGAAGTAGGCTAACCTAATTCTTTAACGCTATATAGATAGTTCTGTTATAGACGCTAACAACACTGCCCTAGTTAAAGACTAGGATACCTTTAAAACAAAGATTAAAGAAGTATTCTTACTTTTTAAGAAGTCTGTAGTTGTAGAGTAAAAGATTTAGAGACTACAATAAACTAAGTCTACTACTAACTACATAACTAAATTTTAACAGTACAAGATAGTTATTAAATAGGATAACAACGCTTTAATGCAGATGTACTAACAAGGTCTTAAACCTACTATACAACAAGAACTTATAAAAAGCAGATCTAGCCTTAACACGCTTAACAAACTTATAGCTAAAGTTATTAGAGTAGATAATAAACTTTATAAGCTTATATTAGAGAAACAATTATTTACGCAAGGGAATCGCGCACTTAGAAATATAGACGCTTAACTACATTAAACATTCTAACGCCTGTACTCTAACTAAGGACGTTAGCGAAACTATGTACTTAAGACTTTAGAGTATTACGCTATTAATAGCTATAAGCTAATACACCTTAACAATTTTAATAAGAGACTAAGAAGAAAGAAGTTTACGCATAATAAGAGTAATAAGAAAGTTACTTATTATAGATATAGCAAGGAAAGTTATATAAAATAGAACTACTAAAGCTAAGGTAAAGTAACTTAATAACTTAATATTATTTACTGTATAGAACCTAACAATAATCTAGACGACGAATAGAACGTTATTACATAACTGACTATTACAGTTTAAGGACAGGACTAGGTAAGTATTAATAGTCTAGATAACCTAGTTATAATTACGCTAGAGGAAACCTTAAATAACAACATTTCTAAGATAGTACTAGACAAAGATATAGAAGTAACCCTAGTAGATTAAACTAAATACAGTAAGATAGCTAAGTTTTAGGAGAGCTATTAACTAGCTACACTAATTACATAGGAAAAGCTAGTAGTACACAATAAGAAAACAGTTTTACTAGCTATATAGAAACTCTTTACCTACACTATAAAAGGCAGACACAATGTTAGCATATAGGTACTATTACCTACAGAGACTAGATGCTTAATAGATCTAGTAGAGAAGATTAACGCTCTACTAAGGCAGCTTAGATAACTTAAGGAAATCTTTAAGGAACTCTATAGAAGAATATTCTTAGACTATAGCTAGTATACTAATTTACTAAAGGAACAGCAGAAGAAAGAGCTTACTTTAGTAGCAACTATTAATAAAACTATATATAATAACTTTGTATAGAAATAGACTAAAGAAGCTAAGGCTTCTTAGAATAAACTAGCGCATTAACTCTTAGACAAAGAGACAAAGGAGATTTACAACAAACTCTAGGTAATACGCTAGCAGCGTAAGGCTTAAGACAACAGCTACGCTAGAGATATATACTATTAGATAGACTTATGTAACTTAGAACATGCGAAGTACTTATAGACTGCATGTATACACAACAGCTATACAATCTACTATTCTAATAAATATAGATTAAGATAGTTTTCCAAGAGACTAAAGAGAAAACCTAAATGCAAATACTAATAGTATAATTATTTAAATAACAAATGCATAGTACATATATAAAATAAGAGATATAGCCTATACTTTTATAGATACAACAATTTAGAAGAAAACCTGCAAATATATATAATATAGTAAAAGAATTATAAAGATAGAACTAGTGCATAAAAGTATAACTAACCTTTATAACACACATGTTTTAATATTAAATGCAACTAATATATTATTACAAAGAAGTTCTATAGATTTAGTACATAGTTTTTTTTTAGACAAACACTCTAGACACCTAGAACTACTAGAGAAATTAATATAATAAATTCTCTAAGCCTCCTTAAGCTTATAGTAAAGCTTAACAGACACTAGATATAGATAATAGTAGATTTTAGCGTATAGGCTAACAGTGTTTCTGCTTAAGCAATATTAGTAGCAGGCCTATAAGTATTAAAGAAATAAGAACTCTACCTACTACACGTAGCTAATAGTTAGCCTATACTAGGCGAGACAATAATTACTTATAAGGTTACTAGAGTGACGCTCTGCATCTAGAAACACTAGGAAGAGATAGACCTAGACGTTTTTAGACTAGCTACCTACAATATTATATTAGGACTTCTTTAGTTATAAGAACACAACCTGCAGATTAACTAGAAGTTAAAGAAGTTCTTATTTAAGTGCTGTAGATTAGACGCAACTATAAGCTAACTTACACATTTAATAACTAAGATAGTAGATAAGAGGAAGATTAATAATATTGCTAAAGGACAGTAAACTTTAACTAAAAACAGCCTTAAGACTAGAAGGTTTAACTTAATAAATACTAGAAGAGCTTTCTTAAATTATAAAGTTAGAGTTTTAAAGATATATGTAACTCTAGATATCCTAAAAGAGTATAAAGAATTTGAATACCTCTTTACAAAGTAGTAAATAGCAAAGCCTTACTAAGACACTAACTTTAAAATTATAAGATTATTCTAGAAGAAGGGAAAACTCTACTCTTTAGACTAATTGATTAACTATTAGAGATAGAACTTAAGATATTAAGAGAAAAGCTAGACAAGAATTAAAAGAACAGCTATATAAAACTTTTAATATTACTAGTAGGATTTCTTATACTCTTTATACTAAAGAAAAATAAGCTACTAAGGATATGCGTTAACTATTAGAAGTTAAACAATATTATAGTAAAGAATTAATATCTACTACTAAATATTATAGAACTTAGAGACTAATTATCTCGCGCCAAGGTCTTTACAACACTAGACCTCTAAAATAGATACTACCTTATTAGAATTAAGAAAAGTAAAAAATAGAAGACAGCGTTCTAAATAAGATATAGAGACTATAAATATACTATTATACTATTTAGGTTAACAAACGTTCTAGTAATATTTTAAGAACTTATTAATAATATGTTAAAAATACACCTAGACATTTTTATTATTATATACTTAGAAAATATTTTTATCTATTCTAAGAACCTAAAAAATTATGTTAAATATATTTACATAGTACTAAAGTGCCTAGACTAGTTTAACTTATAACTAAAACTTAAGAAATATAAGTTTTACAAGAATAAAGTTACCTTTTTAAAATATATTATAGAGGCATAAAGAGTACAGATAAGTAAAGAAAAAATAAAAGTAATTAAAGAATAGCTACAACTAAAGATAGTTAAGAAAATATAATCTTTATTAAAATTTCTGTACTTTAATTAATAGTTTATTAAGAGTTACTCTAAGATTACTATTCTATTAACAAGACTTACAAGGAAGGAAGTACTCTTTAAATAGAGTAGAAAAGTAAAGAACGTCTTCTAAACGCTTAAAAATATAAGTATAAAACTACTATGCTTTTGTATATTCTAAGCAGGACAACTACTATAATTTAAAATAGATACATTAGACCTTGCATTTAGAAGATACGCTAGTTAACTATATAAAGGCAAATAGTACCCAATTATCTACTATTCTCGCAAGTTTTTAGGACTAGAGAAATAATATAATTTTTACAACAAAGAGCTGTTAGCTATTATTAATTACTTAAGACATTAGAGAGTATACGCTAAAAGCTGCTTAGAACTTATAATATTTACAGATTATAAGAACTTAGTTAATTTTACAACTACTAAAAAACTTAACTAACACTAAGTTTAATAGTTAAAGGAACTAAGACAATATAAGTTTAAGATCGTGTATATACAAAAAAAGGACAATAGAAGAGTAGATGCTTTTAGCTAGAAACATAATATTACAGGAACTAAAGAGATAACTAACTTTGTAATACTATAGGTCAATAATAATAAACTATTAGGATTAGTATAGATACTTAATCTACTTATGCGTATCACGTATAACGTACTAGAAGAATTATAGAAAGTAATTATTAGGCAATACTATAATAACTTAGTATATAGTTACCTAGAAATTACAAGAACTATAGAACTTATTTTAAAAAAACAATAAGTTTCTAGAAATAAAGGATAAAGTTACTACTTTTATTGCCTAATATGTAGACTGTTAGAAGAATAAGCATAGCACACACGCACTTTACAAAGAAATATAAGCAATAAAACTACTTAATACACTATAGTTAGACATCTTTATAGACTTTGTTATAGGATTACTAGTCTTAAGAGACTCTATTACAAAGATATCTTACAACGTAATTCTTATAGTAGTTAATTAATTTACAAAACAAGCTAAGTATATAGCCTTTAGAAAAGATTTTATAGCAGTACAGCTTGCATATATTATGAATAATTAAATTATTAGATATTACAGTATACTAAAGTTAATTATTAGTAATAGAGACAAGCTCTATACTTTAAATTTCTAGACAATACTACTCGCCGCAATTAGAACTAAAAGAAAACTATTAACAGCATACTACACGCAGATAGACAGACAAATAGAATAAATAAATTACATAATAAAAGCATACCTTAGAATATATATTAACTAATAACAGAATAATTAGGTATTGTTACTACCTATAACACAAATAGCATATAATAATAAGCTTTTAGAGTTTATAAGATAGACTTTATTCTACGCAAATTATAGAAGATACCTAAATCTTTTTATATGTACACTTCTAAGTTTAAAAACAGAAGTAGCTATTGCGACAGCTAATAAGCTAAAGTTAGTAAATAAGTTACTTAAGAAAATACTTAAGAAGGCCTAACGCTAAAGCATTTTATATGTTAACAAGAAACGAAAAACAGCACCTTAGCTAAAGAAGGTAGATAAAGTATACTTACTTACAAAGAATTTTCGCACTAAACAACCTAGTAAAAGGCTTAACAACGTTAAAGTTAGACTGTTTTTAATTCTTAACTAGAAGAGACTTATTATATATACACTTAATCTTCTACCTAATACAAAAATCTACCTAAGATTCTATGTTAACATGTTAGAACTAGCAGACCTAGAGACGCTACTCTAGAAACCCTTCTATTACGAGACAGAAGAAGAAAACAAATTTAAGATTAAAAAAAATCCTTACACACTAAACGCAAGACAACAGCAAGTAGTACCTAGTTAAATAGTTAGGCTACCTAGACAGCGACAATACATAGGAACTAGACACGAACCTAACTAACTACTAACAAATATTATAAAAATACAACAACTATACTAGGAATTAAACTAAGGACGTTAGCACACACACTAGTAAAAAATAAGCCTACTTAAGCCTTACGACCGCACTAACGTGTTAAAACACTTAAATAGTAGAAACAAAACAAACAACGTACCTTATAAACTGCTACTAGCTTCTAGCATATTATTATTAATACCCTAGAACAGAGACTAATCTATAACAGCAGCACCTAATACAGCCTTAGGATTTGCCAAAAAAAACTATAAAATTTAGTTTTTTACAAGCCTTAAGAGCTTCTAACTCTTTAATAGAACTTATTCCTTTATTAAATAACTCCTACTCCTTCTAACGCAGAAGTTTCTTTTGTTTTTAAAGCCTTACTAGCTTCTTACGCACTAGACCCGCACGCAATAAAGCTGCCTTAGTAATATCTTTTTCTACACGCAAACGCGCTTCTTCTTTATTCTCTATTTTTTCTAGATAACTTATCTCCTTATTAATACAGGAGTAGTTAGGCAATAGAACTAAGTCTAGTTTATATAACTGCACGCTAAAATAAACATAATTTTTATACTTCCTATGTAGAAAGGACAGCTTGCAAGGCAACTGTTACTTTACGTAGTAAGCACAAGCAACTATCGCAAAAACACCTACAGCTTCTATGCAATTAGCCTAACAATAACAGAACTTAATAGAACAAGATAAGGAAAGATAGCTTATAAGGATATTAAGCTTAGAAAGGGGAGATAGTGTTACGACCCAAAGTCTAGAATAGGACACCACCTTAAGTACCAACAACTGATGGCACAGACTTAAAGATTAGGTAATAAGAGATTACGTAACTAGTCCTACAGTCCTAGAAGTCCTAAAGTAACTTTAGGATGTTTAGGACTTTAGCATAACATAGGATCTCTAGAACTCTTTATGTATATAGTACTAGGCACTAAACCCTTATAGCTTAGTGTGTTTAACTTATTCTACAAGTTTCTACTTAGTAATTAATTTAAGGATTAAGACTTAATTCTTAACCCTGTGTTATTACATTAATCTTCTAATCGTGCTAACACACCTTCGTACTATTACATCGATCTTCTAATCGTGCTAGTACACCCCGTGTCCTTAGTACTCGTTTATCCCCCCGAGAACTAACCTAGATCATCTTCGGGCGATCTTCACAACAATCTGCAGATTAATTAGAAGTTAAAGAAGTTCTTATTTAAGTGCTGTAAATTAAATGCAATTACAAGCTAGCCTATATATTTGATAACTAAAATAGTAAATAAAAAAATTAACAATATTACTAAAAGACAGTAAACTTTAACTAAGAACAACCTTAAGACAAAAGAGTTTAACTTAACAAATACTAAAAAGGCTCTTCTAAATTATAAAGTTATGTTGCAGATTAAGCTACTCAGCTGTTTCTCTATAGAATCCAGGTGCTCAAATCATACCTGGAATATACAATCAACCTACAATTAATTGATTACTAGGAGCTATTACGCTACTAGTATTTCTTATCATTGTTATCAATTGATTGTTGTGATCAATGACGTTCAGGATTACGCAATCTACTATAGATTACGCAATCTACTACGCAAGCTATTGCGTAATACAGATCTTTCTAGAATGCAAGTTACAGGTATATATAAACTGTAGTTTAGCAGATAGTTAGGGAACAAGACAGCAAGACAATAAGACAGAACATTAAGACAATACAATTGCTATCTTCTACAATACTGTCTTCTCCTAGTCTCTATTATTTTATTCTCTTATCCTTCACCCTGCGCACCTCCTTCTTAATCTCCAACAGGTTATAAGCCTGGATTAGGCTGCCTCTGAGTCTACTACAAACAAGTAGAAGGCAGAGACCTCTACCTCTGAGTTGATAGTAGAACAAGCAACTATACCTAGAGATTAAATCGCTACAGGTTATGAGCCTAGAATAGCGAATCCGCAACATAAATAATAGAACTACGTAACACACTATAGTTAGACATCTTTATAAATTTTGTTACAGGACTACTAGTCTTAAAAAACCTTGTTACAAAGGTATCTTAAAACGCAATTCTTGTAGTAGTTGATTAATTTATAAAGCAAGCTAAGTATATAGCCTTTAAAAAAGATTTTACAGTAGTATAGCTTATACAAATTATTAATAATTAAGTTATTAGACATTATAGTATACTATAGTTAATTATTAGTAATAAAGACAAGCTCTTTAGTTTAAATTTTTAAACAACATTACTTGCTACAATTAAAACTAAAAGAAAGCTATTAATAGCATATTATTTGCAGACAGATAGATAAACTAAGTAAACAAATTACACAATAAAATCGTACCTTAAGATATATACTAATTAACACAGAATAACTAAGTATTATTACTACTTATAGCACAAATAGCATATAACAACAAGCTTTTAAAGTTTATAGAATAAACTTTATTTTATGTAAATTACAAAAGACACCTAAATTTCTTTATACATACACTTCTAAGTTTAAAAATAAAAGCAGCTATTGTAATAGGTAATAAGCTAAAGTTAGTATATAAGTTACTTAAGAAGACACTTAAGAAAGCCTAATGCTAAAGCCTTTTATATGTTAACTAGAAACGAAAAACAGCACCTTAGCTAAAGAAGAGGGATAAAGTCTATTTGCTTACAAAGAATCTCTGCACTAAGCAACCTAGTAAAAGGCTTAACAATGTTAAAGTTAAACTGTTTTTAATTCTAGACTAGAAGAGACTATTTACGTACACACTTAACCTTCTACTTAATATAAAAATCTACCTAAGTCCCTATGTTAACATGTTAGAACTAGCAGACCTAAGAACGCTACTCTAGACAATTTTTTATTATAAAATAAAAGAAGAAAATAAATTTAAAGTTAAGAGAATTCTTGCATATTAGGATAACAACAATAGCATAGAATATCTAGTTAAATAGTTAAACTACTTAGACAGCAAAAATATATAGAAGCTAGACACAAACCTTATAAACTACTAACTACACCTTTAGAATTACTACTTAACTTAGCAAGGAAGTTGTTAAAAGTAAAATAACCTCCAAAATAGAACAAAAAGAAAGTACCTTAATTTAATACTAGAGTACCTAGTATTAGACTACTTTCTAGAATCTTAACCTTATAGTCAATGCTTTCTGCAGCCTTTAAACCCTTAATTTTATTTATAAACTTTCCTAACTCTGTTATTTACTTTTGCTTACAATATGCTAACAACTTTTATTATTTTTGTAGTTAATCTTTTTTTACACACGCTGCTAATAACGCCTTAAGCACAGCTAACTCTGCTGCATCTACTTTAGACTCCTGTTGTTCTAACTAAGCTAGCTCCTAATCTAGCCTTAAGTAATCTAGAGAAAGGACCTCTACTAAAGCATAGTTTTTTATTCTATTTTTATAACAATTCTTACAACTTTTTATTGATAATAATATTTAACACTCTAAGTTACACCTTGCACAGTATTTGTAAGCAACTATAGCTAAATAACTAACTCTGTTTATGTAATTACCTGTAGTGTAACAATAAACAGTGCTACAACAGACTATTAGTCTAGATTTGTAAAAATATAAATAAGAGAAGAGGAGGATAGTGTTACAAACTTAAATAAGAAGGACACTAACTATATATAGAGAATAGTAGCAGAAGAAGATTCTAAGTAATCTAGACAAAGGGCAAGCCTTTGCGTGCTAGTAGATAGTGCTACCCTGCAGCAAGAACGTCATCTTACAATCTTAGTAGAAAGCCTTTATAAGACTAGTTACGTGCGTCCTACAGTGTACTACAAAGTCCTATAATATACTATGCATAAGACAGCGTAGGACTTGTAAGACACTATAACACTTATTAAGTATATAGTACTAAGCACTAAACTTTTATAGTTTAATGTGTTTAACTTAGAGTTTTACTTAGTAATTAATCTAAAGATTAAAACTTAATTCTTAACCCTTATATTATTACATTAATCTTCTTATTATGCTAACACACCCTTGTACTATTACATCAATCTTCTAATCGTGCTAGTACACCCCGTGTCCTTAGTACTTGTTCATTCTCCCGAGAACTAACCTAGATCATCTTTAGATGATCTTCACACTCTGCATCTATTAGCTACACGCCTGTAGCTTAAAAACTTTTTAATATAAAATCTAGCTTTATTGTAGCGCCCTAGGCAGGCTAAAAGACTTTAAAAAAGTTATGTTTTGTAACTTTTATAAGGCCTTGCAAGCGTTAGAGATAGCAGTTAAGTTCTTAGGAGTAGTACTTTAAAAAAGGCGCAAAGAGCACTACATTAAGCAGCTAGAGGCTGTAAGTTGCGTAGAGAAGAAAGAGAAAAAGAAAGATTTAATTTCTGTTACAAAAATTTAAAAAATTAGTTATTAAATAACTACTGTAGCTATTAAAAATAAGGAGCTTGTAGTTGCAGCGCGCTTTTTGCTTTGTATAGCGCTTAAACACTTGTTTAAGCTAAGCTTATCTTATGTTTTTATTACTTTATTCTAAAAGTAAATTTGAGAAGAAAACCTTGTGTTTACTAACCTCTATAGCGTTAACCTAGCCTAATTAAAGCCCAAAGGTGCCCTAGTACACAAGAGCAGGCGGCAGTGCATCTTTAAAAGCGTATACGTAAGCTAGCAGTGTTATTTATTTTTTATTGCTATTTTAAACTACTGCTGTACGCTCTTTTAAAGCTCACACTAACTTAGTAAAGACGTGCTTTAAGCAGTTTGTAATGCTAATAAAAAAGCTCTTCTTATTTTTATTGTAAGTATTAGGCGCGTTAATATTGTACTCTTGTATTTTTAAATGTAATATATTAAAGTATAGCTTGTATTTTTTTAAAGTTAGCCTAGTGTTAGTTGTAATTAATTCTAGTACTTTATTTAATAATAAGCTTATTAGCGTGGCAATGTAAAAATTAAGAAACTTAATTTTTAGAACTTATACATTTTGTTACTGTTTCTACAAAATTTTGCTTTATTTTTTATATAGGTAGTAAGCCTTAATTTATATATCTTTTTATATATTTTATAAGCTTATTTTCATGTTGTAAGTTAAGTAAGAGCTAGCGTTTAGCTTAGGCTGCATAAGAGCGCGTTTTGCCCTTATACCTTTGTAACAACATTGTTTAATTAACTCTAAATTTTTTTGCAACATAGTAGTATAAGAAATTATCTCTAGCTTTACGCAATTTTATATATTTAATTGCTTTTTAAATTAGGTCTATAGTTGTGGGGTTATAGCGCGGTAAAGATAGGATAATTAAAATGTTATGATGTTGGGGTGGCTCAACCCGCGACGTGGCTCATCCCGCGCACGGGCACGGTAGGACGCGAATGTACGACAAGATTTCGGATGGAATTATATCCTAGTGTACGTCTACAAGCCGTGTGACTAGTTCGACTCTTCCCAAAGCCAATTGTTAACTTCTATATTGCAGGCTTGATCATCTGGGGAAGGCAATCTATCCGGCATGCGTCGACAATGACCTGCATCGGTAAATCGGCGTATTGTTGTGACGGGGGCGGGGAAGCTGGGGTAGTGCCATGACAGTTCTATATGCCAGACCGTGATTGAAGCGATGGGCTCGTGATTGACCCGGGAAGATAAAATCTGTCCAAATCCCGTGGAATCCTCGGTGGTCATTGTTGCGCACTGACGGGTTGCCACGAGGGATTACCGCCATTGGTGTACCAATTCGAAAGACAAAATGTATTGTCGTTTGAGAAGCTAAAAGGCTGCATAGCTACAATGACAAGCCTCACCCTCGATGACGAATATCCAAGTAAGGGGAATTGGAAGTCTTGTGTAAAAGAGTGTAGGCGCTGCTGCTATTCCGAGTAAAGCATACAAGAACTACGGTACGGCACTTCAAGAGCCGCAAAAATGCCGCTCTTCTGCGATACCAACTCAATACACGCGTATATCCATGGGTAACGAGACCGAAAACGGCAGGGAGCAACTGCAGCCAAGGGCCATTCTACTTGGCAAAATACTCCAACAGGCAAAAGCGCGTCTCGACTGACGTAAGCGTTGTCGGCCAAAGATGGGGAGAAGAACAATAAGACATGACAGATGCCAAATAGGTGACTTACACCTGATTGTTGGTTACGGGTGAGTCGGGACAAAGATGCGTACATCTTCAATTGCGCTCTTCACAGCATCCGCGCTTGCGCAGACTCAATATGGCGAGAACCATGTCAGGGTGAACTTTGACTCGCAGCTGGTGGAGCAGAAGGCCTTTCCAGCGCCGAACGTGACCCTCGTGAGTCCTGCGTTTTTGCCGAACGCTTCGTTTGATCTCGGCTGGGCAGAAGGGAACAGAAGGCGCGACTTCGCAATACAAGCTAGGTATGTCGACGACAAAGGTGGAAATCAACCACATACCTGGCAACCTAACAATAGGCAGAGGAATTTATAAGCGCTCTTGCGGCAAAGAACCCTTCATGGATGACCTACGACGTAGCCGACTTCCTAAGCGAAGAAGGCAAGACATTCCCATACGCCTACCTTTCAACGTCAGCATCCAATGCGTCTACCGAATATGCTACCTCTGGAAAACTGAGGGTATGGATTCAAGGTTCAGTCCATGGTAATGAACCCCGTGTTCAGGAAGGTGTAAAGTCGGACTGTACAGTAGGTGGACTTTGAAATGGTCCAACGAGCGAGGCCCGAAGTTAAGCTTGTCATTTTGCCAACGATTCATCCAAATCAAATCATTGACTGGATAACCAGTTACTTTTAACATCAAGAAATGTAAACACCTAAATCATTTGCATATCGTGATGCAACGTCGTGCTTCGTGAAAGCGAAAAGATAAGGAAACGCCTGTTGAAAGGCCTATGCGTCTAATAATGCAACGCAATATGCCCGCCCCCCAGTGAGAGTGATGAACTCCTCACCCTAACGCCAGTCCCAAGAAACGCCAATGTACCCACTCGTGCAACGGTAGCACATGAAGCGGGGAGTAAAGTCAACCGTCACTCCGATCCCCCTTTCCGAACTTTTGTCGTCCAATATCATTTCTATCGCCTGTTGATGAGGTTTAAGAATTCCTGGCGAGTTTTGTCTCGTGACCGCATGCATCCGAGCATGCAGCTGGTTGTTGTTGTTGCGCCTGTCTTCTGAACGCCGCGCATAACCATGCAGAGATGACTCGATTCGACTACAACGGCGACACCCTGTGGTTGAAGCATTTCGGAAAGGGCAAGCGCAACCTGCTTGGTGAGGCGCTCTTGTACTTGGAGACGGCGAGCGAACATTTCGGCGATGCGAGCGAGCTTGGAGAGACCGATGACACGACGGTTCGGGATGTAGCCGATATGCATCTGCACGGGAGAGGTCAGCCATTATTCTCTATCACTGAACGAGACGCCTACCTTGCCCATGAAGGGGACTAGATGGTGCTCGCAAAGGGAGAAGATCTCAATGTCCTTTACGATAACAAGCTCATCGTGGTCCTCGTGGAAGACAGCGCCGTTGACAATATCGCGCAGGTTCTCCTCGTAACCCTTGGTGAAGAAGAGCAGCGCCTTTGCATAGCGCTCTGGTGTGTCCAGCAGGCCCTCCCGGTCGGGATCTTCGCCCAGACACTCGAGCATAGTGCGGACAGCGCCAGACAGCTTCTTCAGATTTGCTGCCTTCTCCTCCTCGGTCGCTTCCTTCCTCCCCCGCGTACCCTTGCTGGGCCAGCTAAGCCCGTCGAAGTCGATGGTGGGGTGTTGCGTGTATGGGCTGTGGGCGCGACTGGTCGCGAGTGGCGTTTGGGCAACAGCGCCCTCGAACGGGTCTTCGGCGTCTACTTGGCCGTTCGCCATAACATGTCGGTGATCAGTGTGCATGTTCGCGACTGAAGACTTCGCGGGGAAGTAGCTAGTCGGCCCGTCAAAGTTTACTGGCTGGCGTCCCCGGTTGGAAGTCTCTATGGCATTGAAGAGATGTTCTCGTTCCCTCTTGTCGCGCGCCTCGGTGGTAAGTCTGAGGGGTGATCCGCCGTTCATCATATGCGAAGGAACCGCCGATTTGGGCTTGTGGGTGTCGGAGTCCATGATGGCGGGGGGAATTTGTCTGGACTTTTAAGTGGAGAAGATGTTTGTCCTAGATAGAGAAAAGAGAAAAAGAACAAACTACTGATTTAGGCAAACATGTTTGGTCTGGCGCAAGCTTTGCGCAAAAGGATAGTACAGCGGCCCGGTCTGGACGCTGTATGACAGTAGTGGGATGACTTTGTCCTCAGCCGTCAGAATAGGGACTAGCGTTCCGACCCTGCAATGACGCCACACCTTCCTCACTCTGGCCAAGTTTGCACGTGATTGGCGGGCAGGCGAGTAGCAGGAACGCCAGCACATCCACTACCCCTTCCACCCCCGACGCTTCATCATCAACACACGCTCTACTAGGTACGCACAACATCAACAATACCACCCACGGCCCGTTTGATATTTACGACATCTAGCGACGATGCGAGGGAGGGGCAGAATGCCATGGAGAGGCCTATTTGAGGGCTCTCGCCTGGTTCCCACAGCTTCACCTTACGGTACCAGCAAACGGCGCATTCTCTACAGCACCGCCCGTCTATCTTCACGACCCACGGCGCATTCTATAGCGCGTCACTACACGATGATGCGACATGCATCGAGCGAGGAAGGGGCGTCCGCTAGTGACGGTGGAGAAGGGTAGAAGGTCACACAGTTACCACGGCCTCTTGCTTGGACGTCTTGATACCGCGCCCGCGCAGCTGTGCACTAAATATGCACTGTGCATCACTCTTGACATATGTCGCGTCTAACCCGCGTTGTGGATGGGCAATGCCTCATCTGCTTGCCGTTCTCAACGCTCAGTTCCAAGTCCGGGCCAGGGCTACATCACCATACGTATGCCTCTCACTTGCATATGCTCCTGGCCTGCTAGGAACTTACGCACATTTATCAGGTCATTCGTCTTTGTAAACTGTCTGGACGACAAGGTGAGCCTGGTCCGTGTATTGAAGGTCCTTGCGTATGGCTGCCTTTGTGGACTACTCCGAGACTCAATGGCTGTAGGCCACAAGGTTACGTCTACGGCACTTCCAGCACTCGATCTACACCATCTTTCCTCCTTTGCACAATACGAGGTTTTGCGTCCCGCGTCATGTGCAGGTTTGCCCCGCTTGTGGCAGCGTGCAAATACCCCACGACAAGCCATGAACACGGCGATTTCAGTTAAACTACAACAGGATCACACTTTCCGGACCAGCCAAGATTCGGTTCTGGTATATGCCGCCTTATTGCTGTCTAAAAACGTCACCCTGTCAGAGCTGCCATGGTCGGCTGCTTCCACCGTTTGGGGTTATTCTTTGGCAGGGTGGCGGTGGTATTGATTCGCATGCGTTACGTAGATGTCGTGAAGCCGTATGGCACATCTGATGGACAGAAACATTCTATACAATATAGAAGACGTGGGACGGATACGCCGAAGCCGATGAAGCCTTGGAGCAGGCTGGAGAGTCTTGGGCGGCACGGAGGGGTTTCCATGCACATTCAATGAGGACGACCGACAACCTTGTCGCGGGGCTTGGCGCTGTCGATAGCGGCAGGCGAAAGACCGACGAGCGAGAAGGCGCTGCAGCGTCTGCGGCCACGACAGCAACATCGCGGAACGCGCATCAACGGCAGCGCATCTGGGAGTGTGTTTCAGCCGCAGCCGCATCTTTTTTGTTGTTTCCTAGTTCTATCACTACTTCGTCGTAAGGCTGAGCAGGGTGCTTGAGTTTCTTGTTGCTCGGTTAGATCGTGGCACTTTGACCCGCGGACCTATTGATGCTGCAACCTTGCGACTTCTGATGACCTTCCTGCCTCTATGGCTGCCCTGCGACGGGCTCAGGATATAGACCAGTGGAGACCAGAGGACTCATCTAATAGGGACAGGGAGCGATCCAGGGAACGGTCACTGGAGAGGAACATCGAAGCCAGAACATCGTCACCCGTGCCACGAGCTGCCAGAGATTCCTCCAGACATCGCGCACCAGGCACCCACATCCGATCATCGGCCAAACACGTACGAGGACGTTCTCGCGAGAGAAGTTTGAGTAGAGAGCGCGCGCGTCGGCAGAGTCGCAGCATCTCTGGGGAGGACCACTATCGAGCTTCGAAAAGGGAAGCCAGCGCAGACAGGGTTGCCCACTCGCATCGGCACCACCACCACCACCACCACCGCCATCGCGACACGAGTCCATTGTCAAAACGCCGCCACCCACGTTCTCCATCTCCAAGAGGCTCATTGAAACGTGCAAAACGACAGGGGAGCCGCAGCCCAGTACGCTCTGCATCAAGAACACGACGTGCACATTCGCCGCGTCGGCCCCCCACGAGAGCATACTCTCCACGGCCTCCACGCTCCGACCGTGATCGACCACTTCGAAGAACCACACCCGATACATACTTCCCACCTGCCTCGAGCCGACGCCGCTCGCCTTCCGTCGATACTCATTATAGACCAGTGGCGCATCGTGCACGGAAGAGATCAGTTTCACTCGACAGGAGGTCTAGACGTGAAATATCGCCTCGGAGATCCTCGCCTAGAAGAACTGATCGAAGGCCTCTTTCGCCGTTCGACGACCGCAGGGAACCTTCATACAAGCCCCACAACACCCGCGACAGGGCAAGGAGTCGCAGTCGAGCTTCCAGACGTGCTCGATCTCCCTCTCGACCTCCGCCTCGTAGGCGATCTCTCGGTCCTGTTCGCAGAGGTTCGCCGCGCAGGAGTCGCTCACCTCGCCCACCCATTCGACGTCGCCCATCCCGGTCGCCCTCTCTTACATCAAGACCGCGACACCGTCTGGTTAAAGGAGCAGAGTCTAGCAAACCTGCTCTTGCCGATAGGATCACCTCACGTCGGGGCTCGCCAGCACCCGGATCAGGCTACAACTCTGACGCATCAAAGAGCCGGGACGACCAAGGCGAAATGAGAGGAGCATACCACTACCAGGGGCGTGGTGGGTTTCAGCAATCTCCACCGTACCCTGCCCAGCACCAATATTCTCCCCCAAACCAGTCGCCTTATCATGGCGGTCGAGGGGGTTGGAATGGTCAACCGTATCCCAATCAAGGGTTAGTTCCCATCCCATCATACTTCGGGCTTTCACGTGCTGACATCATCAGGTCTCCGATTCAAGGCTATACCCCAAATCAATCTCCTTACCATCAAAACCAATCGCCAAGTTACTACCCAAATCAACCCTACCCACAACCCGGCTTCCAAAACAGCCCTCATCGCGGCGGTCATGGCGGCTACCGTGGCAACAGTTTCAACGGTGCCGACCGACGCACGTCAGGTCCTAGCGCAAATGCTCCGTTTGACGGGCCTGGTGGACGAGGGCGTGGAGCTGCGCCTACCCAATTCTCAAACCTGTCATGGACGCCCGCATCCGGTACTCGAGGCGGCCGCCCCGCCACTGAAACGCCACGTCCGCAGCCGGCTGTCGCATCCCAAGCACCCACTGACTCTGCATCCGTCGATGCTGACGATAATCCATTTCGCCCATCCAAGGATTTGCGCGTAGAAGACGAAGGTTCCAAAGAGGAAAAGAGAACGGCAAAACCTCCGACGGCACCAAAGTCAGGCTTTGGTTTTTCGTTGAAGACAAAGAACCCAGTACCACCAGCGAGCAAAGCAAAGCCTGAGTTGGATGAGCCTGAGAAGCCCGAGCCGGCTTCCAAAGAATCTCCTCTTGCCCCTAAGGCAAAGGTGGTAGCCGCAGCCGCAATAGCGCGCGAAGCTTCACCCCGCTACCCAGAACCAAGAAGCGACCGAGATCGGGACGTGAGGGATAGAGATTACGGCAGCGGACGCGAGCGGGATAACAGGGAACGAGACCGTAGGTATGATAACTATCACGATCGAAGAGCTGCCTATCGAGATCCTCGCGAGAGAGACGCTCGAGATGCATGGGACCCTCGTGAGCCCTACTATCGCGGCAAAGAGCGAGATTTCCGAGATCCACGAGACAGAGACTTGCGCGATCCGAGGGATGTAAGAGACCCACGCGATGTTCGCGAACGCGACCCCCGAGACCTGCGCGATCCTCGAGATCCACGAGATATCAGAGACCGTAGGGAGCCTTACCCACCACGACGGCCTGACGATAGGCGATTTGACTCGCGGTCTGATCCACGACCGGCTCGAAGAACACCACCTCCTCAAACACCCAAGACGAAGATTGTTATGAGGAAGCGCACGAAACCCCGACCTACTCTAGTTCCTGAGCACGCTGCTTCAGAGTCAGTGTATTACAGGAAGCCGGGCAACGAATCGGTGGTTGGATCTGGCACCTACGGAAAGGTCTTCAAGGGAGTCCATGTTTACACAAAGGACATGGTAGCCCTCAAGAAGATCCGTATGGAGGGCGAACGCGATGGCGTAAGTATATTCAGCGAATGGAAAGGATATCATGCTAACAATCATAAGTTTCCGGTTACCGCCATCCGCGAGGTCAAACTGTTGCAATCTCTCAATCACGCTAATATCGTTAATCTCCGAGAGGTGATGGTTGAGAAGAACGACTGCTACATGGTTTTCGAATACCTATCCCACGATCTTACAGGTCTTCTGAACCACCCGACCTTTAAGCTCGAACAGCCACACAAGAAAGATCTGGCCAAACAGCTCTTCGAGGGTCTGGATTACCTCCACCGTCGTGGTGTTTTGCATCGAGACATCAAGGCTGCAAATATCTTGGTGTCCAATACTGGGCAATTGAAGCTGGCAGACTTTGGTCTTGCACGGTTCTATGCAAAGAGCAGCAAACTCGACTACACCAACCGGGTTATCACCATCTGGTATCGATCACCGGAGCTGCTGCTAGGAGAAACTCAGTATGGGCCGGCAGTCGACATCTGGTCAGCCGCTTGCGTACTGGTGGAGATTTTCACACGACATGCTATCTTCCCGGGCGACGGTGGCGAGATCAATCAACTAGACAAGATTTACAACGTATTGGGCACGCCCACTGTGCAGGACTGGCCTGGCATTGTCGATATGCAGTGGTTTGAACTGTTGCGACCAACCGAACGGAAGCAGTCAACTTTCGAAGAGAAGTACAAGGACCGCGTTAGCCCTATGGCCTTTGAGCTCCTCCAGGCAATGTTCCTCTACGACCCCAATGCTCGACCCACCGCCGCCGACGTGCTCGAGCATCCTTTCTTCACAAGCGAAGCCCCGCCGCCGCAACGTGCCGATGCGCTGAAGGAGTTAGAGGGGGACTGGCACGAGTTTGAGAGCAAGGCCCTCCGGAAAGAGAAGGAGAAGCAAGACAAGGAGGCGCGACGTGTTGCGCGAGAAGAGAAAGACACGGCGAGGAAAGATGAGGGTAAAAGACGCGCTGAGGCAAGTGCTGAGGAAGAGAGGGAGGCCAAGCGAGCGAAGAGCGGTGATATTACGGCGTAGAGTGCCAGAATGCCTCAACCGAAGCCGCGACGGCGAAGCTGATTAGATGGCGTAAGGTTTGCATCGGTAGGGGTATGTTCAATCTTCGCGCGGCTTTAATTTGGAATACACTCTATGTATATTCGAAACACTTTATTGGTATATCAAGATACCTGTTCTTTATCTTGAGAGTACATCGCTATTCACATCCTTCAAAAACCTTCTGAAACCGATCAAACGTGGGTATCAGCATGCCTAATCATAAACATGGGTCGTGGGCATGTGGTACCTTGACCCCCATTCCTATGAGCATACCAGGAAGATCTCGCTATTTATCAACTCAGTCACCATTTGCGCGGCGTTACTTTCCCCCAAGGTCTCTCCCCCCTTACTATGCCCATCTTCAGCCTTGTCTTAGATGTCACTTTCGCCTGCTTGCGTCTCAGGCACTGATCCAAAAGTACAAAAGGTTTTGACTTCCTTCCATAGTTGTATCCCAGCTAGGACGGTTCAAGTTTTATGCCATTGTCCTCTATCCCATTCCGCTGAGGCACTAATCGTGGGAAGCGCACTGAGTGTCCGGAGGATAAGACAAGCGTTCGGACGGCCCCTTACAGCACCAAAAAGAAAAAAAAGAAAGTGCAGTTTCCAGGATACCACCGACGGGATGGATGCTGAGCTGAATCAGAGGGACGGTCCTGGGGGAAAAACTGATGAGGATTGGTGGAATGTGGCAAAGTTTCTTCTCCATGATTTTGGACGATTGAAAAATCGCTTCGTATGGAGATCACTACATACTTCTATCGCTATCCCGATTTCGATAAGTGTTTCATTAGCAAGAGAAGGCATTCTGTGCTTGATTTAGAGTATTCTGAACCGGAAGCTCGTCTCGAATGTTGATCTCGCGAGCGAGTTTGTTCCTTCTTTGCCGATAAGACTCAGCGTTGTGGGGTCGCGCACTGGGCGTACCTGGGGTTGCAGATTGTAAATGGATCTAGGAGTGTAGTAATTTGTCGATAGTATTGCGAAAGATGACGGCCCTGGATACGAAACATCGCGGTCATCATAGCCCGAATCGTATGTGTCGCGAGCCCGGGATTGATGTGTAGGAAGGGAGGGGGGGGGGGGGGGGGGGGAACAGCTGCATGAAAGCTGTCACGCTAAAGAAAAAGAAAGAAAGAAAGAAAGGACACTGGTTCAACATCGCCCCAGGCAGCAGAGATTTCACGACACCACAAACAACATCGTAGGACGCAAAAATCAATCTATCATGAAATCAGTCAAGGTGCCGGCTAACGCTCGCCGCAGGAAGTTGAGGATTGCGTAGCGCGAATATCAGCACACCATGGATCAGTCTTCGGCCGAATGCGGGCATAGTACGGAGGCCCTTTCTCGTATTTGGACCTACTCCGTGGACCTCCGTGCCCAGAAAACGCAAGATTACCCATAGGGGTAGAGGAGATTTGTTGCTTCTTTTTCCGCGAGTTGTTTTGATCCTTTGGGATTGCTAATGAGATTTTTTCCCGTCGCACATAATCCCGTTGCCATTTTTCTACGTGGCTGATTCACGCCCCCATTTCTTTTTACAATTGCGTCTTTTGGCGTGTGGAGAGCTCCTTTTGGAGGGATACCCATAACGATGGTTTTGTGGCGGCCGGAGACGAGACGGGAATGGGCTTTCTTTGGCACCATGGCAGTGCAAGTTCTTAGGAACATCGCTATAACATTTCATCTCGCAGCATCTTACTGTAGGTTCCTTGGCGCAACTGCAGCTACACTAAGGCGACTCTCTTGTTTTACCGTTGCACGTGTACCCTGCTCCATATCGACACAATCCTATTATCTGAACTCTATACCTTGAATACTTCTGTAACCCGCTTCCGATTGTTGGTTGAAGAACTCCCCCTACTACTCTATAAGTTCCTGCACATGAGTTCACCCGGGTATGCCTGTGCCAAAAGATGCACTTGACGATTACCAAAAGACCCCGTGAAGGACCCAACATCAGGCATGGGAGGAGGTTATGAAGCATATGACGCGCAGCATGTGAAAGTTTAGTAGCCGTGTCGCTCTGAATAAGGCGCAAGCTCGTCGATCGTGAAGGAGCGTCCCAAACGGCTGTAGCTTGAATTTCACTTCCTTTAGTATTCTTCTTGCACAGCCAAATGCTCTCAAGCAAACAAACCACATGCCCTTGATAACTGCTCGTTCCCGACGCCCGACTTGCTCCTCGAGGAACGATGGAGGTTTAGCAATGCGAACTCCTGCACCTCGTTGCTTCTTCACTGCAAAGGCGGGGTCACGCGTCAACCGCCGGTACCGATCATCGCCGCACGATGTCGAGTGAAGCTCCCACAGCCGCCGGCTCTTCAACATTTGCTCACCGAAGCCACTCCGTAGACAATGGCTAGATGTGGGTTGCTCTCCAATAGCTATCGTCATCCCATCGTTCGGCCATTCCCGATGTGATCGATTGCCTGATCACGGTCCGATCCAGCATCCCGAGAAGCATGATTGGTTTACGGCTGTTCCGCCGCGTAGAAGGACAAATCCCGTTTAGGACTATCGAAAGCCCAGGCGTCGTATAGCAGCCAAAAGCAGCAAGCGACGTCTAGTGATGGAGCTGTCGAGTCGGCGAGGATGCTATAGCACGGCCCGTCCCCCCACATTTGATCTGCCCCCGCCCGGCAACATCCAGTCAACAAATGACCCACCAAGCGAGCAGCGCTAAGCCATGGGCGCTAGTCGTCTCGCACTAGCGAGGATCGCCGTTGCATATGGCGGTGCTCGATCGAGCTGAACCTCCCAAGTCGCAGACACCTTACGGATCAGGTCCACTTATCCCACGCGCGGTTTCAAACTGCTGCGTGTGCCTTTCCAGTAACAGTGAAGCGTAGCGAACGGCAGCTGGGATGGCTTCTCTAGTCCGCCAGACGCTCTAGGAATGCCACGTCACATGCCCGAATCTCTCTTCAATCAGCAAGCCACAAGCACCTCGTCTATGCGGGCAACTAACTATGCCCATCCAAGTATAGATATGCTGCTGGGTTGCATTACCGTAGCATGTGGGCGGGGCACTCGTTGATGGCATTGACAGCATAAGTACAACTTTCCACTCACGCCCACAACATCTGCATCTCAATTCTCATTCCACTCCAAATAACACTCCACATCAATCATCACAATGGCGGACACATTTGCGGTCAACTCCGAAATCACACCTGAGAAACTCACCATCATGAAGCTCAAAGCTAGCGGACTCCGGGACGTCTTCTCTGAGCCCTCCTCACCCACAGGCAACCGATCTTTTTCGTTCGGGAGCCATGTCAACGGTGTTGGCCACAACTCATCAATAACACGTCGTTCAACTCGCCAGACAAGCTCATCTTCCCGCCGAGCAAGCAGTTTCCTCCAGTCACATCGGAGCAAGATGTCTACAGAGCTCACATCACAAGCCGAGGGCAAATTCTTCTCCTTGATGGATCTCATGTCGACTGCCTCCCGAGAGGCTTCTTCGCTAAAGGAGTCATGGTCTCGTATCATGGCTGAGCGAGATAGTCTTGTTCGCGAGAGGGATGAGCTTCTTATTACTGTTGAGGAGGTAACTGAGGAGATTCAGCGCAAGGAAGCTGAGCACTCGCACCATGGCCACGAGCACGGCGAGAGAAAGAAGCAGGTGGAGAAGCTCATTCTTGAGCTTACCGCTGCGCTTACTCAAGTGACGGACCACAAAAAGAAGCTCGCTGATCGCGATCGCGACCTGGAGAGCACCCGTCACGAGCTACATGAGCTCCAAAGCTCGATGACGCTCACCCATGGTGATCACGAAAGAACCAGGTCTGAGTTGGAAGCTGCGTATTCCAGGCTGAAGATCTGTGAAGGCGAGCGCGACTCCGCTCGGTTCGACTCGGATAAGCATCACAATGAGCTAAGGACGCTTCTCCGTGAGCACACAGAACTCAAGAGCAAGTACAATGAGACTACTTCAAAGTTCGAATCTACTCGCAAGGAGGTCCTTACCCTTACCGACCGCATCAAGATGTTCGAGCTCGAGAGGGATGAGCATCTCCACGAGAAGGATCGCCTTCATGAGGAGCTCAAGCGCGCAAAGTCTAGGGTCGATGAGACTACTCGCGAGTACACTGATCTGACTGAGCGACACGACCGTGTGCAGCGCGAGCTCCACAAGCTCAAGGAGACCGTTCGTGTAATCGAGACGGAGCGTGATGATTATGCACTGACCATTGACGGTCTCCGTCGCGAAGTGAAGGCAAAGAGTGTTGGGTGGGAGGAGTCTGATGCCCGCGCCAATGAGTTCTCGCTGAAGTACGAGCACATCAAGCGCGAGGTGGTTTCAGTCAAGGACAAGTTGAGGGACATTGAGCTCGAGCGTACAGAGCTCCGAGACGCCATTGACCGCTCTCGTGAGGACCACCGTCTTGTCGTCATCGAGCGCGACCAGCTCAAACAAGACCTACACGACGAGCACCGCAAGGTTGAAGACAGCCACCGCCGCATCAACATCTTGGAGGAGTCCCTCCGCCGCGCAGAACTCACCGTCATCGAGATCAAATCCGAGATCCACACCTTGACCGAACGCAACAAAGTGCTTTACCGCGAGGGTGAAGACGCACGCGGCAAACACGGCCACCTCACTGGCGAAATCAACAACCTCCAAGAGAAGCTTGTTGTTTTCCAAACAGAGATTACCAACCTAAAGTACGCACGTGATCGCGCACACTCTGACCTAAACGCCTGGAAGCACAAGTACGAAGAGATCACCGAAACAATCTCTACCTACGACGACTCGTCCGCCGAGTTTGAGTTTGAAATAACATCGCTCCGCACCCTGCTCAACGAAGCCCGCGAGCAAAAAGAACGCGCCATCAGCGCGCGCCACGCAGCCGACCGTGAGCGCGACGAGTACATGGCCAAGTACGAAGAGAAGTGCCGTGAAATGGAGCGGTTCGAAGAGTCGGCCAGCAGCGTCTACCACGCGAGCAGTGGGGCAGCAGGCCGTGGTGGCGCAAAGTCTAGCATCTCCAGGGTAGTCTCGAGTGGTACTACAATTCACAACCATGGTGCATCGGGCGGACATGGCCATGGTCACGGACATGGCCATGAGCATGCTGAGGGGAATTCTATCTTCGCCCATTAGCTGCTGTGAAGTGGAGCGCTTGGGGTTCTGTTGTTGGATAGCATGGCGGATGATGCGTAACGAGGTAAGAGAACGGAGGTGTGTTTTTGAGACGAGTAGGCCGGGAACGGCGGATACGGCGGCGGCGGCGGCGGCGGGGAAGTGAAAAGTTGGTGTGGAACGGTACTATAGTGCTAGATCCTTAATGTTAGAGTCGTGTATTCAACATGTGTTTCAAAAGATATCCGCTGTGTCTTTTATCGGCGTGCTGGGACGTGCTGGAGTAAATGTCTCTAGAGCACATTCAAGATGAGCTCATTCACGAGAAGTTGCAAGTAAGGAATCGTGATGCCAACGCCATTTTCATGATTATACTAGACTCCCCTATATTACCTCATGCCTTTCCATTGACCATATGTCCTTGGAAGAAACAAAAAACGCCCGCCATGCGCAAGCTATCTGATGCTGGACTGATGATGCCGCTTTCCTATGCAAAGCATCAAGGAAAGCAAACATATACCTTCAAGTCAGGCAGAATTTTGCCTAGTTGAAGATTGCAGCTCCAAGGGGCCCGGGAGTGCCACTGACAAGAGCATGCTCCTCTTCACCGTCGAAAAGGGCCTGACCATAGTCTTCGCTATCCTCACGAACCACAACCTCGGTTTCGACATCGATGTGTACGTTGTCATCGTCATTCTGCTCCATCTCCACATCCTCCTGTACGCTTACCTCGAGATGTACCGGCTCGGCATTCTCGTCGTTCTCGCTGGTCTCGCCATCCTCCTCAGGAGACTCGTCGTTTCCACTGTTCTCTGCGGGGACTTGGTCGTCGTCGTTGGCATTCTCGGGCAATTCCTCGTTGTATTCTTTGTCTTGCTGAGCGACAACCGCCTGCATGTCCTGCTCATCTTGAGCACTGTCTTGTTGACCATCCATGTCGGTACGACCATCATCACTGTACTCCTGGCGCTGACCCTGGTCTTGCTCTGATGACACTGGAGCGTTCTGGCCATCCTCATCGCCTGGGCCGTCATCCTCTTGTGCCTCCTCTACCTGCTCCTCTCCGTCGGGAGACGCGTCAGCTTCCATTAGCTTGAGGAGGTATTGATCAACCTGTGTGACGTATCGGTCGGGGATTTGGCGCACTGTGTGGCCGCGCACCTTACGAGGAGCGAGAGGCTTAGTGAGTTTCGCGACTGCAGCTTGCTTTACAGCAGGGACGGCATTCTTGGGCGGTCGTCCTCGCTTCGCAGTTGGCTTCGGGACGTACTTTGCTATGGTGGTTTTTTTGGCTGGGGGCACGCGGGTGCGCAGCCGTAGGCCAGTGGCTACCGTGCGCGCTGGACGACCACGTTTAGGTGTGGCCTGCGGAGCCTCTGCGATGACCTCTGCTTTGGGAGGACGACCTGCACGGTTCTTCACAGGCGTATCTTCTTGCACAGATGCAACCTCTTTCTTGGGCCTTCCTCTACCCTTGTTGACCACAGGTGCTTCAACAATGGGCTTAGGCGCAGTGCCAGACGGGCGACCGCGTTTCTTGGGCTTCGGCGCGTCCTCAACAACAGGCTCTTCGGCTTTCGCTTTAGCGGGACGTCCACGCTTCTTCGGCGGCTCAATAACGATATCGACTGCATCGGCGTTGGATGCGCGGCCTCGCTTCAAAGGCAACGCGATGGGCACTTCTTCAGCTGCAGCGGCCTTGCGACCAGGCGTATTGCGTGCTTTCGGAGGCATTGTATGCTTGCGACTGCTGGCAAAAAGATACGTGAAAGTCAAATGTGTGTCGTGATGCGCGATTGAAGCGCGTAAAGTGAAGTTGCAGAAAGACGTAGTGTGTTGATGGTTGGTGATGCTGAGGTGGGACGCGTCTGGTACAGACTCACTCACTCACTAGCGTAGTCGCAGTGCACGTGGCTGGGGCTGCCAAGCAATCTAAACAGACTCTCTCATTCATGGTGATTCTTCTCCCGTCACAGTCTTAGAGGCGTGCCTTTACCTGCGCATCTTTCATCATGCTGTTCTCCATGGCAGATCGAAGGTCAAGGACAAGCTAAGATTTGGCAAGACATTACAGTAGAATTATATATCAAGCTTGACCCTTTACTCCAGGACAAACGCAAAGTCTAGATAAGGTCTAAAGTAATGCAGATATACATGGTCGAAATGTCTAGAGATGCCCAAAATTTTCAAGCTGCGATGATGCGGAAATAACGATGCCAGAGAAACGGCATGAAGTAGCTATGCTACCGACAACAAAAACATTCTGCTATACAACTTACTCCGCCTTCTTACTCGCCTTGGTCCTCAGCTTCATTAGAATGTAGACCAGCCCGTAACTCGAGAGAGCGAAGATGACACATATAGCCGCATCTCTCCATCCGTAGTAGTATTCGTTCAAGTTCACGGTGCGCAAGTAATCGCTTCCCCTGTTGTATTGACAGACTCTACAGCCCGACGTAGCATCAGGATTCACCAAGTTTGTGCCACTGCCGGGTCCAGCTTTCCAAGCTTGTAGATAGTCGGCGCATGTCTGGCCAGCGGGCGGGTCAAAAATGGCGAACTCCGACTCGGCGCACTTGACTTCCCAATCAAAATCAACGAAGACGAGCAGTGCTCCCATCAGATAGCTAAATGGGTTGAGATAGTAGCTGTTTTTGGTGTTAGTAGGTTTGTTTACTTGGGTTTCATAGAGAAATGGTGAGTGTTGGGGTACTTACAGCCAGTAGCGCCAAAATTCTTGGATTTGCCCATATGGCACCAAGACACCACTGAAGGAGACAAGAATTCCGAGGAGGAGCGGATTGACGAGCGATGCAAATACAGCATTGGGTGCGTAGGCCGCAATAAATTGTCCGATACCGGTGTAAATGAATTGGTAGACGAGCATGACGAAGAACGTGGCACCTGCCTTGTTCGAATCACCGGGAAATCCGGCGGTGTAGTAGAAGCAGACAAAGTAGCAGACGGCGCAGACGATGAGGTATGGGATCTCAGAGACGATGAGACCGGTGACGAAAGCGACCCAAGAGTACATCTTCGACTTTTTCTCACGTGTTTCGTAAATATCGCGACGGTCGATGAAGAGAGGCTGCAGTTGCGCAATGACACCTGGCGCGACGAAGATGTAGTTGAACACAGCGAAGAGCACGAGCTGTTGCTCGGCTACCGTGTCGCCAATCTGCCAAAAGGAGAAACCGATGAACAGCGCGACACCAATATGGAGGATTACCTTGTTGTTAACGTAGTCGACGTTGCGGTACAAGCTGACATTTGCCCTGTGGAGGACAATCTTGGTCTGTGTCCAGAGGCTCGTCGCGAACTCATGGCCATCGTTTGTAGTCCCAGGCTCTTTGCCAGCAGCGTCGGTAATCATGTCCTCGAGTTCCTGGTGCATACGTGCAGCTTCAGGTGACTCAAGCCAGACTTGATGCCAGTCTTTGCCGTGCGTACCAGTGACGACGTCGATCATGTGTTCTGCAGGGTTGGCACCAGCAGGGCACGGGGCGTTGTATCGACCAAAGTATTCCTTGATCGTTGACGCGTTCTCGCCAATATCACCGAAGTAAACAGTCTTGCCGCCTTTGGCGAGGAGTAGAAGGGTGTCAAACTGCGCGAAGAGAAGAGCGGAAGGTTGATGGATGGTGACCAAGACGGCTTGGCCAACGTCGGCGAGCTTGCGGAGGAATCGGACAGTGTTGAAGGCGGCTTGGCCGTCCAGCCCAGCTAGATAGAGTTAGCGGCTTACTCATTAAAAGATTGCGTGTACTTACAAGTTGGCTCGTCAAGGAAGATCAGGATCGAAGGCTTCGAAACGAGCTCAACACCAATAGTGACGCGCTTGCGCTGCTCAACCGACAGACCTGCTCCGATACGACCAATCAATGTGTGCTCCAGATCGTGTAGCTCAAGCAAATCGATGATAGTGTCGACATACGCGAGCTTCTCCTCATCTGGTGTTTCGCGGCTTTGACGAAGTAGAGCAGAAAACTCGAGAGCCTCTCGAACGGTCGCATAGGGTTCGTGAACATCGAGTTGCTCACAGTAACCTGCAGAACGTTGGAATGAAACAGGAAGCGGTCTTCCATCTACAAGAATCTCGCCGCGAATGGTACCGTCAGTCTTGCGCTGGGCAAGGACATCGAGGAGAGTGGTTTTTCCAGCACCAGATGAGCCCATCAAGGCACCCAGCATTCCCGGTTTAACGTAACCATGAACATTGTCCAAAAGTGTGCGGTCACCAGATGGGGTCTTGACAATGTACGACAGATTGCGCCAGGTAAAGATCGAGGTGTTGCGCATAAGATTGGTATTCAAGCCTTGGGTCTCAGTGGCCTTCTCGTCAGTGGCGCCAGCCCTGGGGGCTTTCTCATTTGCTTGGGCTTCCTCATCGCCGGGTGTGATAGAGTGAGGAACCTTCTTCTTGTTCTCACGAGGGATCAGGAGAGCTTGACCAGTACCAGCCGCGTCATCCCATCGAAGTGTGAAGAAGATTGTTAAGCTCACGAAGAAAACCCACCAGGCGAAGAGGATGCCGACATTGCGCCAGATATTCTCCTTAGAGTAGGAGAGACTCTCCAGGTAATCATCACCCAGGACCGAAGTGGCACCTGGCTTAGCTCCGCCAACGCCTGCGCAGGCTTGGTGGTCACGGTTCTGGTACTGAGGGAGGAAGTTCGGAATGAGGTTGGCGTTGGCACAGGGTATGTTTTGTCCGGAGAATTCGTTCGCCATTAGGGATTCAAAACCATACGAGAGGGGATTAATCCAGTAAACCCAGACGAACCACGGATGCATGCTGGGCTTTGGAATCTGATAGCCGATGTAGAGGAGGAGAGCGGTAGTTGCAAAACCCGAAACCTTGGAGGCACTGTTGAAATTGGGGAATGCGGCACCGATCATGCGGAAGAACGCAGTCATTACAAAGGTAACAAGATATACTATGAACCTAGAGTGGTGTGTTAGTACATATCATGTACTGGACATGCTTGCATATGACCTACCAAGCAGTGAAGAAAGCAGAAGCTGTAGCTTGCAAAGCCGTCATCCAATACAGCACAACCATGAACACGGTTACCTGGAAGAGTAGGATCGGTACGTCAGCGGCTATCTGCGCGATACAGAAAGCGGCAGGGTTGTAAAAGGCGAAGTTTTTGTGTTTGGCGAGGATTGGGCGACCAAAGAAACTATCCGTGACTTCCGACATAGCCAACAATGCGTTGAACAGCAAAGCCAAGAAGAGAGATCCTCCCTTGGTGAACAGTCCAGATGAGTTTGCGGGAGCATCGTAGAAAAGTGAACCGGCGATCTAAGTATTGAAAAGTCAGCAAAGGCCTGTATAACTCTCGAAAGATTCAAAAAGGGCGAGGCAGAAACTTACAATTGCTTGGAAGAGCGTCGAGCCTTGCTTGATGACGAACGTCGCTTTATCGCCCCGGAGAATCTGATACTGCCGTTTCACACAGGCCCTGACCTGGTTGTAAAACGAAACTGTCATGGGAGATGAAGCTGGAAGCTGCTTGGACTTGTCTATCGCCATGGCTTCGATAAAGGTCTGTGTGTTGAACTTCGCCGTGTCACTTGTCGGATACGACAGTTCTTGGGTCATCATAGCCTTGATGGGTGACCGTTCATAGGCCTGCTGTAGCTCAATGTTGTTACGTGGAAAGCCTTCGAAACCGGGACGGATCTTTCGCTCCGACGGTACCGTGATACCAGTCAAGAAGTCAGCCACGTTGGCACCCTCGCTACATACGAATCCCTGCTCCTCCATGAAGGTTTGAGCTTGTTCGCGAGTGCCATAGAAGACTTGCTTGCCTTCGTCAAGCACAAGGACTTTGTCGAAAAGGTCATAGATGCCGTTACCTGCCTGATACAAGGTGACGATTGTAGCGATGCCCAAAGAATCTGTCAAGCATCTGAGAGCACGAGTGTACTCCAGAGCAGTACTGGCATCTAGACCACGTGTGGAGTTGTCCTGTAACCTGTTAGCATCAATAGAGAAAAGCATATTCCTGACATCCACCCTAGAGCCAAAAGGAACCTTGAAGGCATTCTTTGTGTTTTACAGTGATGTGATGGAGAGTACAACACGGCGAATACATTCAGGCTCCGTTTTAGTGTTTAGTGGTACAAATGTTGATTGACTTACCCAGCAGGCTACGCTAGCGCGGTTGGCCAAAGTCTCGATGATGGAGACTCGTTTTCTCTCTCCACCAGAAACACCACGGACGAAGGCATCGCCGACCTTAGTATCCTCAGTGTGAGCTATTCCCATGGACTCCATCAGGAATGACTTGAATTTCTGGCGAAACTCTTCCGGGGTCTTGGAATCCTTCGGTAGAGTACGTGGGATGTTGAGTCTTGTAGCAAAGTCCATTGTCTTGCCTACAGTGAGAGTAGGGAAGAAGAGCTCCTCCTCGGTGTTGATGACAATGCTGCCGCGGTACTTCAGGGCTTCTTTGGCGTCCATCGAACCATAGTGCACGTCGCCCTCGACGTGTGTGTACCCCTTTCGCTTGTTCGCGAGCATCTTCAGCAGGGTAGTGCATCCGGAACCGGGTCGTCCCAGAACCAGCAGCATTTCGCCCGGTTGTACGCTACCAAAGCTGTTGTCGAGGGTCGTCTTCAACTCGGCCTTCTGTCGCGATTCTCTGATCTGCTGCGGGATGTTGAACTGGCTGAGCACGTTTTCCTGAAGACGTGCATCTGAAGGTATAACCTTGACGGTGAGCCCACTCCATGTAACTCCCAACCTCCGCCCCTCGGTTGGGTCGTTCTGTTGGATTTTGTTAACATCGTTTGCCAGTCTCCATTCTTCCACCCTAGTCTTGGCGGAGTCGCTGTCGATGACATCTTCCTCCCGCACGTTGTTGATATCATCCTCGTGTCGTGATTTGCCGGAAAATGTGCGTGACAATGTTCGCATGATGTCCTCGCCAGCGCCGGCGGGTATGCTCATACCGCTGCTCCTCCTACGGCTCTCCATGTGGTGTCGATTTCACGCTTTGGCCAAAATGATCTTCCTTGTGCGAAACGACGATTAGGTATTAAAGATAGTTAAAGGTGGAGTTTGAAGGTAGCAGGTCGGACGATCACAAATGGAATCAATATTGGGGGTTGTAGTCATATAAAGGAGCCTTTGGAGATTTGGTGTGGATACCGATCGTCCACAATAGTCAAGGGGCACTCGGAAGTCAACATCAGCGGCTCCGACCTACATGGCAAGGGAATCGTGTGCAGTCACTCCTGTCACCGTTGATACGGACGAAGTAGGGACTTAGTCAAGACATGGAAGCCACGGGTACCGACCACGGTTGTACACCTGCGTGCGGCCAGACTTCGGCTGTCTGATTGGTCCGTACTCCTGCTAGCAGCAAGTGCAAATTCGGAATTGTCTAGACTGCTCTGATGCTAGATCCAAGACCGGCCAAGATAACGTCCCTGTCTTCCGTTCTGGGTGCTGGATGTAGCAGAGGAAATTGCTGCTGATAGCGTTCCTTAGCAGAGAGATTGAAGATTGATTCGGGCTCGGCCGAGCGCTTGAAGCACCGAACAGCGAGCCAGAACCTTGACAACGGCTCAAACCGGGTCCCAACGTGTCGGAGAGACTCTCCACGTGGTTCCATGTAGTAGTGAAGATAGACTTGTGACTATCGGGATGTAGAGAGCCTCGATTAATCACTGAGATGTCCTTTAAGGCTCGCTGTTCCCAGCTTCCAGAGACCGACCTGTTGTGCGAGATCAGTAGTCACACCCCCCAAGATTGCCGCTATGCGTCATAGATGCGACGGTTTCAGCGCGACATTCCTTACCTTCGTACATCGTATTGTACCCGGTTTGCACAAACAAACGGAGGAAATGTTGTACCGATTGACAAGGGCCGATTACAGCGAACAATGAAGTGCCGGACAAAGCGTCGTCAAAACGTCGAAGCACGAAAAGATTGGCGGACAAAGATGGCGATGCAGAGATGGCATCCGCGGCATCCGTGGCGCCCTGAGATGGGTTACGCCAAGACTTCCTCGCGCCGATTGCACGCCTCGAATTGCGGCGCCCGTTTCACTTTGCTGGCTCGAAATTCGAAGGCGAGAACGCTGGGACTCGCAAAGCACTGCAACATTCCAGGTTCCCATCACAACAGAAGTCCCCGAGATTGGCCAGCGGCTCTTTGTCGCCAAAATTTGCATGAGGGCGGCATCACTTGATCGTCGGATCGGATGCCGGAGGCCGGATGCCTGGGAAGCTGCCGTCCCGTCCCGCGAGGTGCTTCATCGTAGGAGTGCATTAATAGTCGAACGCAAGCAAACGGCAGCAGACGTTAACTACTCTTCATTGGTAACTCATCGCAATCTGATCGAGTGATGAACTCACAGCACTGCACGCATCCTGGCTCACGCACATGGTAGTTGCCATACGCCCTAAACTGCGTTTAGAGATGGGAGGTCTGCTTTGTCATGTGAATGGTGACTACCGCGTCTAGGAGGGCCAGGCGACCGTCCCATCTGAGCAGCATTTGCTGCACGTCTTTGTACACATGCAGGACAATACTTATTTATTTTTTAAGGTGTCAAAGGTGGTGGTAGTTGTTGTAGTCAAAATGGTTTTCCAAAAAAGTGAAAGCAGCTACCATCTACTAATCAATCGCAAAAGTCAAAAAAAAAGATTGTGTGTAGTCAACGAGATTCGAACGGTTGGAGGATGAGTTCTGGGAGGAAAGCTCAGACCACCAAGCGATAATCAGGGTCAAAAAAAATTTGCTAGGGTACCAAAAAACGACACCAGTTGAAACAAATATCAGTTTCATATTCATTTCATAAACTCAATACTCATCAAATAGCATTAAATAGCCATTTGCATAAGCATCGGTGGTTTAGTGGTAAAATTAGCCGTTGCCATCCATCTTGGACAATTTCGGCTAGCCCCGGGTTCGGTAGGTCTTGCTCCTGTGCATTCGAGATGCAGCTCTAACATAATGATAGATTCCCGGCCGATGCAACGCCCAACTTTGTTTTTGTTACCACTACTGGTCTCGCACTTAGTTTTTGCTCATGTAGTGTGTTGGACTGTGTGGGCTATAGCTGGTGCGTTGCGACCGCGTGCTACGAGTGAGTACTCACGAGTGTGGCTAATGCGATTCGTAGCTAGACAGCGCATTGTTGTGAAGCAAAAAGCTGTTTACCCATAATTCGTCCGCAGTTTATTCTACGCCCCTCGGTCTACTCCATCTCCACCAGTCGGAGGATTTTAATGTCCACCGCGAAGACGACTACTAAGCATACTTCAGTACCGCTTAGCGTCAACTGCAAGAATTCAGTTAGCTTATGTACACCTGCTGGCGGCTTCGCTCGGAGACTCTCGGACTCGAGTTGCAACTGAAGGATTTTATTTTTATATTTCACAAAGACCGATGCTTCCGAATGCTGTCAGTCTTATGGCAGCCACGTCATATAGGCTCCTGGAAAAACTTGAGTTGAATCCGCGAGTATCTGCACCACGCATGCTGTATTGGCGTCAATTGTCGACAAATGACGATGACGGCCAATTTGTTTGGCAATTGCCATAATTGACGACAGTGACAGACTAACCGCAAGTAGACAGGCTTATAAAGGGGTAATAAAGATGGGTTATAATTATATGTCTTGTCACGTACATTTTGATCACGTGCTGTGCCATATTCGATACAAACCCTACGTTATATCATTACGTGTAGCATCACATGCAGGGTCATTCATGTCACCCTCAATAGTTGACGACAATTGACGACGACAGACATTTATGACGCAGCACCTCTGATCCGAACTGACGTTGTATCACAAGTTCGGGTGTCCGGAAAGAAATGGTGTCAGGCGGGGAACTAGGATGTGCGAGGACACCGAACGTGCGAGAAACTTCAGAATCATGATAACGATAAACGACAGTAAAGATGGGCCCAGCCACAATGACACGTAAGTGCTTTTTGGTTTGGAGAAAATGTCTCGCCTTGCAATGAAACGGGTAAGGAACAGTGTATAGTGGGATGGCCGACCGCTTTTACTGTCTTCTAGTGTACTATTCAATGCCACAATCCTCAACATGATCGCTATTCTTGAATTCTTGAATTCGTGCTGTAAGCTTAAGTCGATATGGTATGGAGTTCCGCAGAGATCCCTTGCTTGCTAGGAGTAAGATGGGTGGAATCACACAGCGAATTCCTGACGGTCGGGGCCTCTCAATCATGTTGCATGTGGAATTATCTACTCGTTTCCATGATTAGAACATCGATTTTAGGTAGTAGTCTTCTCATGGGCTTGAATACCAGTGGGAGTTGGAAGATCCTGGAGCTTGCCGTCTGTTGGCACCCTGACTAGTCACCATGAATCTGCTAGTACTCCAACACATCCCTTCACTGTTGAACAGTTTCCCGGCCTTCTTCTAGAGTCACCATCCATTTCAAGATTTCCGTAACTGCAGCACCTTCCATTTATCCTTCTGTAAAATGTAGAGAATCCAAGTAGCTGTGTCCGCCAATATACTCCCCATCACGACGCTCTTATGATGCAGTACCACAGAAGCGTCGCCATGGTGGACTCGGCCATCCCCCATCAAGGCCTTCCGAAGCGTGAGGCCCGGTACACACCCTGCTTCGTGTAATGCATTTAACCGGGCACCCAGCTCAGAGAAGTGAAGGGAGAGAGCGTGTGCAGTTGGTCGGCAGTGGTCAAGGTCTCTAATTTCGGTGAAACATAACACGTATTGCTTGATGGTAGACAGCTTGGGAACACTAAGCGGAGTAACGATGCCGAGAGGTAGCTCGGACAACCACATAGCGGCAAGAGTACTGAAATCTACAATGAATGGTGCCACATCAACAAGTATACGTGGATGCTTCTGGTTACTGTCTTCGACTGTTAGAGGTGCCGTTCGCGGAAACCATGCTGCTGTGAATAGCTGGTCATTTAATATGGCCGACAGAAGCTCTGAAAGCCAGTGTGCTGGGCAAACAAGTTTATGCAGTCAGATGATGAGTCTGAAGAATATGGGGCTTGGAGGTAGGAAGTGCGATCTTAAGAAACAAGACTGACAGCCAATGTTCCACCTCCGCATGTGTACTGGCTTCCAGAGACGCGTGCTGGGCTGGACGGACTGGTACGCGTGGTAGTGAGTCATTGGGTTCTGAACTGGTTCGTTGGTGCTGATTAGGACGCATCCTATCTTGGTGGGAGAGTTATTTTTCGCACTCAACGAGTTTACAAGATCGCGCTCCATGTAAATAGTGGTGTATCTACTGTTGAATGTCGCTACCGAAGAGATTAGCGACTTATCACGGCAAGTGTTTGCAAAAGTAAATGATGACGTCTTATCCTTCTACACCAAAAATACGTAGTTGTAAGTATGTGCGGTTTCTGGAAAATGTGCGAGCCTTCCATCTTTAGAAGTGGTTGCTTGATTAGCCTGATTGCCTGGACGATACTGCATCGATTGCTCCTCATTCACTGCGTTTTCATTGTACGGATAGCAAATGTCTGTGCGCTCACAATTTGGGCTCTGAACTCACCTTCAACTTCATCATCAGCTCTTCTTTCTTCTGCAATATCCTCGCCCTTTTGTCCCCCTGATTGTAGCCATACGAAACCACACACTCGAAACAAACACACAACTGCACACTTATCGCACAAAATTCACCCCTTCTTCAATATACAAAAGTACAACCGCTCTCAGAATGCATGACTCCACTGCCATAACCTCCAAGACCAACTTCCATATCTATCAGTATCCGCTCGTCAAGATTTATGTCTGGCGATATCCTGACGAGATCTGCAATTTTGTCAATGAGACAGTCGCCAGCGAAGAGGGCTTCATTAGAATTCTCTCAAGCGGCGGCGAGCTTCGAGAACCCATATGGTACGGAGAGAAGTGCGAGATGTGCGGCCAGGAAGCCGGTAAGGGATGCTGTCTTCTCCAGGTCAAACTCCTTCAGTCTATGGGCGAGGCGAAGAGCAGGCTAAGGCACAGGTGGACGAAGACGTAGAGATGAATGGTTGAAGCAATACGAGATATACGCGCAAGCTCAAGTTCGGAATTCATTGCGCCAACAATGGCATGTGGCTGGGTACCTACAGAAAGGCCTGAGCCATCCAATCGATAGGGAGATGCACGTCGTCTTCAAGTCGGCAGTTCGCATCAGGACATGACAGTTAACAGTGCAAGGTAGCCACTTTTTGACTTGTAATCTACCATGGTAGCTGATGGGATGTGTGAGATGAACAGGGTGCAGGCCAACTGACCATGGGTGTGCCGAGAGTTGGCATGCCAAGACGCTGCACGAATTGATTCTACACAAAATAGTTATATCTTTAATACATTTAAGAAAAACGTGCAAATATTACCTTAAAGGCTAGTTGAAGCTAATTATACTTTCTAATAATTTATTATCAGAAGGGTGCGCAAAACTTGAACAAAGGCATTACGCTCACGGACACGGACCAATGGTACCGAGGTGGACGGGCCAACGCGCAGGACGGGCCAACGCACGGTTTTTGCCATAGTAATCTAAGCAAATCTCTAATATTTAAATAGCTATACCTTCATTTTTGAAATTTTTAAAGTTTCAGAGCCTAGAAGCCTAGATCTATAAGTCTAGATTTTAACTTTAGTTTAATAAAGCTTAGTTTTAGAAATATTTACTTTAAATACTTTCTATACAAATATAAACTTTTCAACTAAGCTATAATAAACTAAAGCAAAATTCTAAGTCTAGAGACCTAGACTTTTAGATACTAAACTTAAAGAATTTTTAAAAAAAGTTAACATATAAGAAAGTTATATAAGAAATTATTTTTTATAAAAGTATAATTTCAGAATTTCTATTCTATCTTCTTAAGTATAATACTTTTAAGTATTATTACTTATGTTTTAGATTATAAGTAAGAAATAGAAACTTTTAGCCTATTTAGAATTTTTAAAATCTTTATGAATAAAAAGTTTATATTTGTATAGAGAGTAGATATCTTGATAACTAAGCTATATTAAACTAAAGTAACATTCTAGACTTATGGCTCTTGGCTTCTAGGCTCTAAAACTTTAAAATTTATAAAAAAAGTTTAACTTTTAAAGAAGTTATAGCTATTTAAATATTAGAGATTTGCTTAGATTACTATGGCAAAAACCGCGCGTTGGTCCGTCCTGCGCGTTGGCCCGTCCACCTCGGTATGTCTACCTATGGTTAGTCTAGCGCTAAAGAAAAGTCACTAAATAAACCACCGCGAGCCTCGGTAACACAATCATTGCAACATCATACCCCTGCATGTCGCGACCCCAATCGTTCCGTTATACCTTAGCCCATTTCTGTTCTAGAGATATAAAAGTCTCGAAACGGCATGGATGCTGCCTAGTTAAGATACTTCCGCTAGTTTTCTGGATTTACGTGTTTCTACAAGCCAAATTCAGATACAACTCCGGGTAAATGTTGATGCTAGATGGACAAGGCCGAATACTCGGTAGTTTAGGAAATGTCTTGTGGTGAGGCTAAGGACAGACGAGAAAAGTTGCGACGGCGTAGTCTATGGGGCTTGCACTTTATGGGGTAAGAACGTCCGTCTTGAGATTGCTACAGGGTAGCTACCAGCTTTGCGGTGAGAGTCTACTAGCCGAGTGTACATCTGCGTTGTATCTCCGTTGAAGATAGTAGTCTTTGTACCGTTTCGTTCCCGCTATATAGCTCCAATCCCTAGCATCTAAACAATCTCTCAGATACAATCAGCTCTACAATCCATCGCCAACACTAATAATCCACTTCCTACAAACCCACCACCCAATATGCATCTCCTCAGTCTCTCCGTCACTACTCTCTTAGCAATCGGAGTCTCTACATCTTCCGTTCTGGACAAACGCGCAATATCTTGTCTCAAGGTCGGCGCCACGGCAACAGCATCATGGACCAACGCAGCCGGCCAGTCCTGTCGCTGGAGCGGCGTTGTAGGCAGCAACTTTGGCACAAACAGCGTAAACGATGGAGAGTACGCAGTCCACCCTTCCATATATCCCCCCATGCAGTACCTTACATACTCCATAGGTACAGCTGTAACGGCCGCTGCGGAGCAGGCTGCTCAGGCACCGCAATCGGCAATGTATATACACAGGATTGTTTCTCGCATGATGTGTGTTCGTGGTTTAATAATGCTAGTGGTGGTGCGAGGCAAGTTGTCCCGAGAGAATAGGTGTTGGCGGGAATTTCTTGCTGATACGGTGTCCAGTGATACGAACTGTGGTGCTGCATATAATGCGGCGGTTGATGATACGATTGGTGGTGCGGCGGTGGGCTGTGGACAGACGAATCCGTCGAATGCTGTTGTGAAACCAAGTACGAGCCCAACGTGCTCGTAGGGGGTAATGGGTGTCAAGGTTATTGATTGCAGGTTACGTATCACTGTCTGTGTATTGTTTGCTCGCAGAACTGACGGGTATTTCAGACGGCGGAAAGGATAGCGTCTCTGTCTCTGGCGTCGATGGGTCATTCCCAACAGCCAGACTTGGACATATAAGGCCAGGTCGTTGTGTCTTTCAAGTGGCAAAAATGCGTTCGAAACACTAAACAATAGGCTCAGAGGATCTGACAGCTATCCCGTGCAGCCACTTACGGCGCAGTTCCCCAAGGTGTGGTCAGGAAAGGGGTGGTTAATTGTATTATAATCAATCAATATCGCGCATTAGCTCCACAGCACCTACTTCAAGGTTCAGGCATTCATCATACCGCGTAGGATAGCTTTTCAGAACAATTGCAATGCATGCAAACTAAAACTTATAACGAACTTCATCCTAATCTTTACTTTAAGAGGCTTCCTGCTTCCCAGCACCCTTACGAGGGCCATATAGTGCGATCCTATGTACTGAAATAGCATGCTCCCAAAAAAATTCTTCTGTCAGGCAAATATTTCCGCAAACGGGATGAAGGCAGGCGTTCAGATGCTTATTCATACCCACAATATGACTTCTCATGTGCTTGTGTAGGTCGAAAACATTGTGGAATTGTGTGAACCGGACGCGCGGGGCGGCAGACTCGTCACCGATGCAAACAGGCAGTGCGCGCCCACTACACACTACAACTACTCCAAGCTAACGGATAAGACCACATAATTCATTTATCTTCTCGAGATGTCGGCGGTAGAGGTGTGCTGACCACATGTCGTCTGACTGACACCAAACGTCGTGCTCAAAGCAATAATGCATCCGAGTGAGGAGTGTCCATTCGTTTGGAACGCCATGAGCTTCCAAAACATAGTGCGATATACTCTCGTGGCAGAGAAAACTCTCGCTACAGCTAGCCCATAGACACTGGTGTGTCTCATTTTTCACCAAGTGTTCGCTGACGTGGGACAGAGTACGAGCCACAAGTCTTTCCTCTAAATCGGTAATTGCAGTCGTTCCAAAGGCAAGTACCAACAAGTGCAAATTGTCGCTCCATGTGCTGTCGCGCGACTTTGTTCTTCTCTTGTCGCGCGCAATACAGCAGCCGGATCATCGAGAGGCGTGCCGGCTTAGATTTGAGTAACGTTGAAAGGTAGTGAGACGGCTGGCGAGAGAGCCTTGACGGCTCCTCAATCGTATCAGTGATTTCTTCACTACCATCAAACTGAATGCATCGCAAGATTGGCTGTTGCGCCGCGCTCGCTTTATACTTAAACCTCGCTGCTTCTCCATCTTTTCGGGGCTTTCCCACCCTTTCGGCGCTTCCCCGCCTGTACCTCCTCAACAGAAGGACCCCCTTCCAAAACACCATCTGCGAGTGCAAGCAAAAGAAAGTACAACACTAGGCAGAGCGAGCGGTCCTGCTGCCCTTCAGTGAGTAACATGACTGGGCTATTCCAATCAGCCCGATATCCTGCGAACTCACAATGACGAAACAACTTACGCAAGCTTGCTGACCCTCCTATACCCCTTACGGTAGCGCATCTGAACGCGGAGAACAAACCCCGTGTTCAATTCGCTCTCGACTCGAAGAATATCGACATCTTTGTAAAGTAGACGTGCGTTGCTATTCAGCTACCCTAATAACTCTATAAGTTCTTTAGGGCGACTTCTTGTAAACGTTGGGAGTATAAGCGCTAGAGTAAGGTGGAATCTTACTTGTAGACGCGTAAACCGATATTTATTGCATGCCTAGATAAATTGCATAATGTCTGCAGTTACCTCTACTGGTGCGACTAGTTTAGCAAAGGCCTTAGTTAATAGCTGCTTAGTCTAGAATAGTAGGTAAGTAGGTCTGCAAACTTAAGCTTGTGATATCTTTTTTAGTGTGTCAAAAAATCGTTCCAAAATGGTTGTAAAGCAGCTGCCCTCTACTAATCGGTCGCAAAAGTTTAAAAAAAAATGTTGTAAACGACAAGATTCGATAGAGCTGTTTGTTTACAAAAAAAAAGGTTTCCAGACGCAGGAAATACCAAACATCTAACACCTACCCACAGAAACCCTTTTGTAAAAGACAACCACACTCTCCACCAAACCACCCCATCCCAAAAAAAATAACCCATCACATCTCTCTCCACAATCTCTTCCCCCAAAAGTCCACCACCACACTACCTCCTCCTCATCCCAAACCAAGACGTCCCCTCCCTCCCTTCCTCCCCATCCGCCTCTTCCCTCCCCACAACCACCAAATTATCATCCCTCCTCTTAACTATCCAATCGACCCTCATATCGCGCTGCTGCGGCCCCTCCTGCGGTAATCCTCTAAACAGGCCGTCTGTAGGCGGAGAATGATAGCCTAGGATGAAGAGAACGAGAGGTTCGCAGAGTTCGGTGACGAGTCTGATACGTAGGAGGACGGCGAAGTAGACGAGGATGAAGATGTTGATTAGGAGGGTTAGGGCGAGGACTATGAGGAGGGCCTATAAGGGTGTTAGTGTGGGGGTTGGGATGGGTATAGGGATAGGAGGTGTACTTTTTGGTAGTTCTTTTCGCTGCCGGACATGTATTGTGCTACTCGTATAGAAGCGTTGAAGTGCTGCATTTGTGGGGGTTTGAAGTCATCGGCCGTGATGTTGGCCAATGGCTGGAAAGGGAAGTTTTGTGTTAGATCCAAGACTGTGCATGTTGTCATGCTTAGTAACGCTTCCGCGGGACTTGGGAGTGTCTTGTTGAGCTTGGGTTCGGTGAGTTGGAGTTGCGTGAATATACGTGCTGTTGAGGCATCGCCGTCGAAGACGCCGTTGTTGAGACTGAGAGAGTTGATGAGGTTGAAACCTAGGTCGCGCCAGCCGACTAGGGCTGCTCTGTTGCCGTTGAGCGGAGGGGTTGGATTGCGGCGTCGTCGCTGTGCTTTCCGTTTTCGTCGTCGCAGACTGCTTCGAGGCTTTGGCCGGCCGAGGACGCGTTGTAGCGTGTGGTGCAGGAAGTGGCGATGTTGGCTTTCATGGAGCAGAGGAAGTAGTCCGAGGTGGTGTTGTCGGGGGCTTTGCCGAGGAGGTAGACTTCTGCTCTGTCGCCGCGTTCGTAAGGGACTTGAGTGTGGTTCGCGATCGTGTTCCCAGCTTTTGGATACTTGAGGAAAATCGGCCTAGCACGCGAGTGGTCTTCCGTCTCATCCTTCCAATCAAATATCTCGTCAAGTACCGTTTTGTTGTTCGTATTAGTACCCTCTGGAAATCCCAGTATAGGCCACCAATTCACCGACTTCGAGCCTTCTTCCATAGGGATCGCGTTAGGCCAATTTTTGTATATGATCGGAGCTAGCTCTTCCTCTTTAGCATTAACACACAAGGCATTGATTGCGAAGCTCGCGACTGATGCGTGAATAGAGTATGAGCCGCCATCGTGGAGATCCTAGGGTTGTTAGCAAGGTAAGGAAACAGCATGCATGATCGACCTACTTCTGGCTGTAGCAGGTCGTTTTGGGTATTGCGAGCTGCAGCCGGAACCCCTCGGTGGGGAACGGCTATTGTGATATTATTAACTATCCCTGATTAGCGGTGTCGGAGTAGAAAAAAACACAGCCACGTACTTATTCTTCCCGCCTTCTCAGACTCAGTTGCAACATCATGGTGATCCAGCCACGCGGTAGTAACAGTGACGTTGTTATTTAATGACGCACTAATCCGCATACGTTCCAGCAGGTCCTCAGACATCCAAGGAGGACTTCCAATAGCCGGCTTGTCATCCCATGCTGACATGTATTTGACAAAATTGCGGCCACATAGCGACGACCACTTCGTGGTGAGACACGTGCTACCTCCCCATTGATTGTCGCCCACATCAGGCCAGGCGGTTAGGCAAGTCTTATCAGCCTCCAGTGTGCTGGAGAAGTCACCGTCTACTTGACCGACAAGCATCTGCTTTTCCCATGGCGGCAGACGCAGCTGCGGTTGCACTGTGGGTATATTAGTAACGCATACCAGTAGTTCACAGGTGGCTAGCATACCAAGTGCACCTGCAGCAGTGGTATATAGTAGCGAAATCACGGCAGTAACCAGAGAGAGCACCCCCAAAAAGCTGAAGCCAGCAACCCTGACGCTTTGCCATTGACTGAATAGTCTCCCTGGCTGACTTGACGTATGGTCAGCCAACATCAGCGCTGGCATGCAAAACACACATTCGACTTACAGAATCCAGGAGCGCATCTCCACGCTGGCCAAATTAAGGCCTTTCTGCTGGATAGCTCTTCGTGATAGCACCTGCCCTATGAATGCTAAGAACACCATCACGAACGACAACTCAACAGTCTTGGCGATAAAAGCCGTCAAGAGCGCTGCCGAGGAAGGCGAAAAGCGCCCGTTCGCCGATACGACATGACCGTATTTGGGCTGTACCAAGGCAACGATGAAAAATAGGGCTGAGCATAGAGTCGAATACAACGATGTCATCAGAAGGCTGATTGAATAACCATTTCGTTGTGGTTCAAGTAGGCCTTGAGTGTATAAAAGAGGTAGCATGCTCCTTGAACCATCTAACCAAGTTAGGCATTTTTTTTACTAATCACGACTAGTTTATAAGCTTACTTTTAGAGTCAGCGGTAAAGCTTTTTATGCTTCGTCTGTCTTGGGATGGCCTAAGAAAGGGGTTCTCGGCGAGTTCTTCTTGCGGGCTCGGTCGTGAGCTCGCCATGGTGTTGGATTGATGGTCGCATTCAAGACCATCAAACAGACCCGTTATGACACAGATGAAAGTAAAGGAAGACAAGCGAAGGATGCTATGCCTAAGAAGATGCGGCGCAGGTCGCAAAAGGCTGTGCGGTGAGATGAGGCAAGTTGTAATTATTCTAGTGGTTTCAAAGCGGCCGAGCGGTGGCTATGCGCCCCACGTCAACGCCGTTGATCTTTCGTACTCTGTAGATTACACAATCGGAAGCTCGGGAAAATGAAGAATACGATGCCAATCGTATAAATGCCATTACTTTTGATCTAACATATGCTTGAACTTTTCGATCTGTGTAAAAGTCAGCAGCTGTCGCAATTGCAGCTGTCGCAGAATGCCATGAACTCACCTTGGTGCTAAGATACTTCTCTACTTCTTCGCTCTTAATCCCCTTGATTCCGCCTGTTTTCCAAGCAAGCGGGACCATAGCCACGCGCTCTCGTACTACGACTTCTCTATTCGGCCCCTCGACAGCATGGACTTTATCGGGGTTGTTAGTCAAAAGTCTTATGCCTCTGTCTCCATCCAACCCCAAGTCCATGAGCATAGCCGTAGCTAGGCCGTAGCTTCGCGCGTCTGCAGGATGCCTTAACATGATATTTGCTTCGTATGTGTCGTTGCCTAGATCTTGCAGGTTGTATGCCTTGAGCTTTTCGCCTAGGCCAATTCCGCGGCCCTCTTGGCGGAGGTAGATAATAGCACCGCCGGAGGGTGACAGGGTGGGATCGGCCATGAGCCGCGCGGCTTCGTCGAGCTGTTCACCGCAGTCGCAGCGCGCAGACCATACAGTCTCGCCGGTGTAGCATTCAGAGTGTATGCGGACGAGGGGTAATTCTGGTGAAGAAGCTGACTGCACGTCCCCATTTTCTGAAGATGATGCGGAGGCTGGCGATACAAGTCCGTTGCTCTTATCCACATGCGCCGAGCCAGAGTCCGGCTTGCACTTGGTGGGGACGCCTTCTGCCCTCTTGAGCTGCTCGACCCGCGAGCTGGTTCTTCCAGGGTACAAGCGTCCTACATATGCGCCTCTTGTCATGCGGTCCAATTCCGTCTCCCCCGGCCGCTCAGCGTCTAGTGATCTAGAGCGTATTTGGTTCCCAAAGACAATTGCCAGGTGTTCCTTGGTGTCGACGCTGTTTCTATACACATGCAGCCACATCTCATGGCCGGTAGTTGTGGGTATCCGCGCGCGCACCTCGCACTCGACCTCTGGTAGCTTCGGCAGCAGGTCCGGTCGCGGCGTATCGGTGCGCACTGAGGTATCGACTGGTATGGAGCGGGGTGGCCGGGGTTGCGAGGGTGTCGCGCCTCCCGGTGTCGCTGGGGGCGTGAAGGCAGGCGATATTATCGAGGGCGGTGGGCTGTGGTGTGCATGGTCGTTTGCGACACGGTCCGGCGTCTCTGTCTCGAGTGCTGACGCCTGAAAGTCGAAGCCGTCCCGCCCGGCGCTCGAGAGGTGTGGTGAGAGGTGTGGTGAGAAGTGTGGTGGGAAAGCTGCCATGTTGGAGGGACGGGTTCCAAGAGACGGCGAGTGAAAGAGGAAGGTAGGGCCGCTAGCAAGGCAGTCGTCGCATACCAAGTGAGATTGAAGGCGTGAGGGTGCTCTAGAGACTCGAGAGCAGTACAGTGGGGTCGAAGTCGTGCCAGTCGTGCCAGTCGTGCCATATCCGAAGCCGCTGCTCGGATGTCGTTAATTCGGACCCGCCGACGTGTAGCCGCGGCTGCGCAAATCACTAAGCACCTGGCCAGCGCCTCTGTCAGCATTTAGGAATCCGACGGCTACTAGGAAATTGCATCCATTGCGGCTCGACTGTTCAGCCGTCATGCAGGGCTCCCGCGCCACACGTCGCACAAAGTTACGGTCCAACTTCGGACAAGTATAGCTGCATCATCTTGAACTGCATCGTCGTGAATGTGCACCGTAAACATAGCTTCAGAATATCTAGTCCCCCCAACCATAACATCGACCACGTAATGCGAGCGCACACTACACGAACTACACGAATGCCATTCTCCAACCTGTCGTGTGAATCAATCCACTCTACGCTCTCTGCCCCAGACCTCATCTGCGTTTTTCTTGCCCTTGGTCTCGGGCACATACCAGGAAATGAAAGCGAAGAAAAAGGCCGATAGTGCAGCAAAGATGAAGTAGACCTGTCCGTGCAGCTTTGCGCTTGCCAGCGGGAAGAATTGCGCTACAACAAATGTAGCAATCCAGTTAGCTCCAAGCGCGATGCTCTGCGTTGCGTCGACGGCATCTGGGCCTACCAGCTCGCTCGCTAGGATGAATGGCACGGGACCAAGACCAACGGCAAAGCCTGAAACGAAGAGCAGGACTGCGACGGCGGAAAGAACAGAGATGGACTTGATGATGCCAATGGCGAGCAGAAGCGAGCTCGTGCCCATGATGGCGAGAGAGCTGAGCAGGCAGACCTTGCGACCCAGTTTGTCTGCAAGAGGCGCACAGCCAGCCGTAACGATGATGTTGAGCGCTGAGACGGCAAGGTTGAGCAGTGCAGAGTTGGACTCGAGTAGGCCTGCCAGGAGCGAAACGCCGTACATGACGATGCTGTTGATACCGCTGAACTGTTGGGCCAGCATCACCATGACGACGGCGATGGCAGCCTTTTGGTAATCACTATGGCGGAAGACTTGCATGATGCTCAGCGTTTGTTCTTTGCCTGGCTCTTTCGGGCTTGCACCAGCCGAGCCATCTTGATTGCTCAATAGTGTCTGCTCCTCCTCTACAAGATTGTTAGCATGTCATCTGGATCTACGGACATGCCCCAACAACTTACCACTGACACTGGCTGAGCCCGAGACTCCCCAGTCGTTAATCTCGTCTTCAATGTCTGCATGCTCTCCTCTGATCTTGCGCAGCGTCTTCTTCGCAAGCGAAACGTTACCCTGCTCTGCGATGTACTGTGGGCTTTCGACCGACAACAGCAGCCCAACACCTTGTACAGCTCCAATGATACCTCCAATGGCCAAGATGAGCCTCCAGTAGGAGTCGTGGCTCAAGAAGTATCCCAGCAACTGCGTGATCAGAATGCCCACGTTGCACCCAATCTGCGTAAAGGCACCAAAGAAGCCCTTTTCACCCGGCGGTGCAATCTCAGAGATGTAGAGGGGCACGATGACGACGGACGCTCCTGCACCCACTCCTGACAGCAGCCTTCCAAATGCCATGACGCCAATGTTTGGGCTCAGCGCCTCGAAGATTGGGCCCACGACGAAGAAGATGGTGGATATCTGTATAGCCCGGAGGCGCCCGTATTTGCCTGCCAACGGCCCTGCCGAAAGCGCTCCTATCAGACCTCCCAGCGTGTATAGCGATCCCACGACGCCCCATTCGGTTGGCGTCATCTCGATGCATTGCGGAAGGCTCGGGCTAGCGACGGCCGACTTGATCGACTTCCTTTTACAGCGGATGACATCTTCGGGCGCGTTCAGCTCAGACTGGGCGTGTTAGCTATGCGCTTGGAACAGATGACGTTGGGTCCTACCAGGTGGAAGCCGAAGAGGAGCGGTCCGAGAGTCGCAATGGACAGGATGTAGACGAAGTAGCCGGTCAAGCTGCTGAACCACGAACGCGGGTCCATGGTCAGGTTTTACCGCGGTCGAGGTGTCGAGGTGTCGAGGTGTCGAGGTGTCGAGGTGTCGAGGTGTCGAGGTGTCGAGGTGTCGAGGTGTCGAGGTGTCGAGGTGTCGAGGTGTCGAGGTGTCGAGGTGTCGAGGTGTCGAGGTGTCGAGGTGTCGAGGTGTCGAGGTGTCGAGGTGTCGAGGTGTCGAGGTGTCGAGGTGTCGAGGTGTCGAGGTGTCGAGGTGTCGAGGTGTCGAGGTGTCGAGGTGTCGAGGTGTCGAGGTGTCGAGGTGTCGAGGTGTCGAGGTGTCGAGGTGTTTCACCGTCGTGACATTACTAGTAGTGGAGCGCCGAGGCAACTTACTCATGCTGCGTTCCACACCTGCACGACATCCGATGGCACCCCCCTGCTTTCTTTGCGTGTCCATCAATTACCTTGTCCTGTATGCGGGCGTATCCTTTTCCATTCAACCTCCACTCAAGTAAACGTTGCTTCACTCTGCCTGGCCAAACGTCATTGCCTGCGTGATTGTTGTTTCTGCCGTCAGCAATTGCCGTTCGTGTCCTCATCACCCGCCCCCTTATGTTGACGTTGCAGGACCCCTTGCATCTTACGACTGTTTTGTCATCCTAACGTCCTGAAGCAAATTCTAAATCTGTTCCTGAAGACCCGGTAGATTCTGTTAATGCCATGTTTACTGGATACAACAACAAGAAGCGAGTCACAGAGCGCTACAAGATTGTCGGCTTCATCAGCAGCGGTACCTATGGCCGAGTCTACAAGGCCGAAGGCAAGAATGGCCGCACTGGCGAGTTTGCCATTAAGAAGTAGGTCGAGTGAAGCCTCGCCACCATACATGCTAACACCTTTAGATTCAAGCCGGACAAGGAAGGCGAACTTCAATACTCCGGCATTTCGCAATCAGCCATCCGAGAAATGGCACTTTGCACTGAGCTCGCACATCCCAATGTCGTGCACACGGTAGAGATCATTCTAGAGGATAAGTCTATCTACATAGTCTTCGAGTATGCCGAGCACGACTTGCTTCAGATCATCCACCACCACAACCAGCCTCAGCGACAAGCCATACCTGCGCCAACCATCAAGTCTATTCTCCATCAGCTCTTGCAGGGACTAGTCTACCTGCACCGGAACTGGGTCATGCACCGAGATCTCAAGCCAGCCAACATCATGGTCACGAGCGCTGGTAAAGTCAAAATAGGCGACTTGGGCCTTGCTCGCCTGTTCTACAAGCCGCTGCAATCCCTCTTCTCAGGCGATAAGGTCGTCGTGACAATATGGTATCGCGCACCTGAACTCCTTCTTGGTAGTCGCCACTACACCCCTGCAGTGGATCTTTGGGCTGTAGGATGCATCTTCGCCGAGTTACTGTCATTACGCCCCATCTTCAAGGGGGAGGAGGCCAAGATGGATAGCAAGAAAACAGTGCCCTTCCAGCGCAACCAGATGCAGAAGATAGTCGAGATCATGGGCATGCCAAGCAAAGACCGATGGCCGCTACTGACGGCTATGCCTGAATACCCTCAGCTGTCGTCTCTTGGCTCAGGCAACGCTGCACGATTTCCGCGTCCCCAGAGTGGCGATGGTTTAGAACGGTGGTATCACCAGACGCTCAACAACAACCAGTATCCCATAGGCTCCGGACCAGATACACCAGGACCCGAAGGACTCTCCCTGCTCAAACAGCTCCTCGAGTACGACCCCCAGAAACGACTCACGGCAGAGAAGGCGCTGTTACATCCATACTTCACCGTTCACGGCAAGCCAGCGGACAGCTGTTTCGACGACTCCAAGATCAAGTATCCCATTAGGAGGGTCAGCCAGGAGGACAACGATATCCGCACGGGTAGCTTACCAGGCACCAAGAGGAGTGGACGTCCGGATGACTCCATCATTGGACGTCCCTCGAAACGTCTCAAGGAAGGATGAAAAGACTCGACGCAGTGATTTCGTGCTGCTCTGTAACATGTATGGGCGATGCGATGCAGCTTCCCGTCTGTACATACTGCCACAGTCGTTGCGGCAAATTTATCCCTGGTTGTTGGCATGGTGTGATTTGGCCGGACCGATGAGCATCGGCCTTGGCGGTGCAGATGGCTTTGTGCGAGTCGTCATCTTACACAGGCGTCCTTGTGAGGATCTTGGGACCCTCTGGGCCCCAATCCTAACGTGACACGAGCACGACGGGAATCTGACGCTGTACTGGCTTTTTAGTCGATCTAACGAGGGGGGTGGGGCTTTGTCCGAGGACGACGCAGGAGCATCGCGTTTGACGGGCAGGTGCAAGCCGTCCTGTAGCATCAGTCTAGCTGGAGTCATGCTGCGCGAACCCCTGGCCATGAAGTGTAAACGCAGTGGTGCGTCTTGTTTGCGCTGGCAATGGAATGTTAAGGAAGGAAAAGTCATGGCGTATTCGCATTCGAAAAGCGCTACGACGGCGGCGATGTAATCCAGATATCCGAGTCAGCCTCATCCCGCTGTAATGTATATACATATACAACGCGGGAAAGACGACCTGTCAACGACAGCCACCAAATACAAGTGCGACGTTTCTCGGCCTTCTCGACCCCAAATTGCCCTTGACGCTACCTGGATCGAGCTGGATGGCCGAGGCGATGCCATGGCCACGTCCGAGTCCTGGTGGTAGAGCTAGGACATCTCCTCAGGCATCGATACTACAGCTTGGTCTCCTTGATTCTTCCTCTACCAATTGAATTGCGCAATAGAGGGACCATGCGGACTCGCGCCGTGCGTACGCACTTGGCCCCGCCGTAGTCACTCAACGCGAACGCCACTTTGCGTGCTTGTGTCGCCTACATTCTTCACATGTCTATTCTGTGCATTACTCTAACGATCCAGGGCATTACAGCTAGCGCAGTGGGCTCCACGAGGTCACCATGGAGGGGCAGTGGTGTGTAGACATTGCGCACGCATCAGGTTCGTGGCCAGTGTTTGGTGATACCTTCAAGTAAGATTGCAATAGGGTAGTAGCAAGAGCAGTGAAGAAATTGATGGGGTAGCAGGCCTGTGGCGCCACCAGGCGTCTATGAAGCGCACCAGACATGTCCTACCTCTCGCCTACCCCGGCTGACACCACAGGAACGGTCGCTGCGGTAGGTCTGCTGCCTCTGCCCATCATTCACTCTCATGGAATTCCGTGCCGGGCCGCTCCTTCTTGATTCAGTCACCTGGGTGATTGGCTCGCCTTCCGTAACTGTTTGTTTGCGGGGCTAGTGGTACGTGAAGGCAGGCGTGGACCATCAACACCACGCCATGATTGACCTCAGGTCACGTACTCGACCATATAAACCCCACCGGCCTCGTTCCTCTCCTCCTTCGTCCCTCGTTCAATCAATTCCGTTCCTTGGGTTGCCTTTCATTCATTTACCCCAAACCTGTGCACTTCGTTACGAGTCCACTGCACCTGCTATTTGAGCACCTCATACCTACAGCACCTCACCCTAGGCCCTCCACACTACACACCAACGACGACCATCTTTCCAGAACCTAGTCATGAAGATCTTCGCCTCACTCCTTGCTCTTACGGCAGCCACTGCCGTCGCCGCTCCTGCCAGCGAGATCAAGCGCCGCGACCTCATTGCCGATGACGCTCCTCACCAGGACGACCCCAATTTCGTTAGTGCAGTCATGCGGGCTCATTGGTACTGGCGCAAATTGCACTGTGCACAGGATCTTATTTGGGATACTGAGCTTGCCGACGCCGCGCGTGCCGATATTTCGGAGTGCACAAAGGACCCCGAACATGTAGGGCAATTGGCGTGACAATACACAGAACATGGCTAATCTGCCCAGAAACGGTCCGGCAGCAACCTCTCTTCCGTCAACCCACCTCTTGATGGCTACGACGCTTGGATCGAGTTCGCTCGCACTGCCACGCACGGCTGGCACGAAGAGGAGACCAAGTATCCCTACGACAACCCACACTTCGATGCTGCATGGGGGCACTTCACTCAGATGGTGTGGCGCAACAGCACACGTCTTGGTTGTGCTCTTGGACATTGCGACAGCGACGTCAACTGGCCGGGTCGCTTCTACTGCTGTGAGTCCAACGCATGCGAGTGCCTGAGTCTAGTTCTGACAAGCACAGATTACTCCTTCTTTGGCAATAACATTGCGGCTGGGCAGTTCGAGGCTCAAGTTTGGGCGCCTGTGTGCAGCGACCCTGATGTTGCCGAGGTCACGAAGCGCGAAGACGTCAACTTCGACTGGACTCGCTTTTGAGACGCCCACACTTGGGTGTCATACTAGGCTTCGCGTACTGCCTGCGTAACGAAGCTTACGAGAGTGTACCCTTTCTCTCATTACGATGTTTGGCGCTATACCCTGTTCACGAATCTCTGTTCGCACATACTTTGTCTACTTGGAGATTTGCTGCCGCTCGTCTGGCATGACTAACCATATCATGGGTCTTGAGACCACTTCCGGTGGTGGCACGTTGACGACCATTATGAGTAGTCGAATATGCTAGTACTTGTTGCGGTGCGGGGGGCGATGGACCCGGCGTAGCTTTATGGCCATGATTAGACGAGAGGTGATGCCCCGGATTTTGTTAATTCTTCATGATTCTTTGTTCTTACTACTCAAGCACTCTTCTGTGAGACACTGCGAGTATCGTCTTGGAATGAGGGAGAAGCACCTTCACATGATGTATTGAATTGAACAATGACAGGTAGTAATCAGGTCTGTTCCAATGCGGCACAATAGAAAGCAGTTCCAGATAGGGAAAGTCACTATACTCCTCACTTTCACCCATCGCAATGCCTTTCAACGTTCAACAACTTCCATGGAGCACGATCATCAGCACAAGCATCTTCCTAGGCGGTTCCCACCGGTATCCTCTACCACCGTTTCGTCAACCCAGACTACAAACAGCTCATTGACTCGATCAAAGCCAACTGTCTACTCCTCTATCCTAACATAACCAACACCATAATCTATAGCTTTTGCACTAAGTTGTATATACAGCCTGGATACAGTGAAGATGACCTCTGGACTGGGACTCTGAGCACGAAAGCAGCTAAACTAGTTCTCATGGAGGTCCATGGGCGAAGGTGTAGGAGTGGGAGGGTGGGAGGAGAGAATAGAGCACGTGAGGCTTAGGGAGCACGGCGAGGAGTTTGAGGAGAAGAATGGAAGGAAACGAGGAGGGTGTGGGGGATGGAGAGGGCCTGTGCTATGGCGACAGGGAGTAAATGTTTGCAAAAATCAATCCACAAGCGTCTTCTGAACCCCTGATCAGTAAATTGGGCACCCTGGCGAAGAATAGGGCCGAGAGAGTCTTGGAGCGTTTTTTAGACTTGGAATCAAGAAAGATGGAAGAAGAAGAAGTGAATCCTAGGACTTTCTTCAATACGCGGCAAAGCTCAGCTATACCAGCTAAATATTTGGTGTTGAGAACCATTGTTCAGCCTCATACACTGCACGGGTCCCCGCGATCGGGGTCATCTGGGCGGGAATTTCCGTGCATCGCGAAGCACAATCGGTCCTACAAGACATGGCGAACCCCCCACCTCGCACATAACCATCAGTATTTATCCACTCTTCTCTTCTCACTTTCTCTCGTTCCATGTCTCTCAAGTCCCGTGTGCAGAACATGGGCTTTCCTCACAGCCGAAAGTCGGTCATGAGCGGGCGATCCCTGCATAACGGCCATGCGCCAGTGGACTTGTTGCGTCATTGAACGCCACCATGGCCTCGACCTCGCCTCACACCAGCAAAGAGCCGTGACGCGCGACGGGCATGCTCTCCTAGGGCGCCCACTAAAGAGGCGTGCTTTTGGATATTCTGTTTCTCTATGGCGTTGGAGCGGCGCGGATCCACCTCCGCGTGGGTTTGACACGAGCGGCAGGCACGAGAGAGTCTAGCCCTCTCCTTCCCTGGCACTGGCAGCACCTTCCTCGTGGGTCTCGCGCGTGCAAGTGCAAGTGCAGGTACCGTGTTTATCGGGGTTCAAGGTTGCGCCTTCCTCCTGTTTGCGCCGCTTTCGACGAATTGGCTACAAACGATCGACAAACACTACCACAGACGATTCCATCTCCACGCAACACTACACTCAAGTCGAGTCGATCGCCCAAGATGCTGGAGAAGCAGCAACATGCGCTGCGGGACGAGGGCAGAGATGTCGCCCCGAGGTTGGATGTCTCGCTATCGGGAGAGATCAACACTGCTACACGGTACGTCTTCCTTACTTCCAATGATCAATTTTGAGGGTGAGAGCAGGATGCTAATTATACATCTACAGATCTCTCCACACAAACCTCAATCGCCTCATAACCTCGCGCCTCCCGCTTGCTCTCCCACCTTACACTACCGACCCCACCTTCTACGCAACTGGCCTGCTCCACTTTGCACACATCTTCCTGACCTTTGAGTCACTATGGACTGATCTGTTGCGCGACCATGCTCCAGCCTCTCAGACCGCCTCCCCACACCCCACAGTCGACTCCGAGACCGCCTCCCCACCATTTTCACCACTGCTCTCCTACCTCCTCGTAAACCCCTATGACTCGCCCTCACTCTTCACTTCCACACTGGGTGCGCCCACTCCGCCTTCACCACAACTTGCTGCCTTTCTGCAAGCGCTACGACCGAGAGGCTTAGTACGGTCAGGACGGCTGAAGAAGGATCTGGAGTACCTCCTAGGAGTTCATCCCACAGATCTCGAAGTCCTACTAGCAAAGTACCCGGGAGACAAGGTCGCCGACTTCTGCACCCATATCCGCAAGAGCGTAAACGAGAAGCCCTGGACACTAGTCAGCTACGCCTGGTGTTTCTACATGGCCGTCTTCTCCGGAGGCCGCTGGATACGAAGCGTGCTCTTGAAGGCCCCCCCAGGCTTCTGGCCAGAACAAGACGGCGAAGAGACGACGTTGGAAGAGCGTGGCTTGTCCTTTTGGCACTTCTTCGGTCCCCACGATGGAGAGGACATCAAGTCGGATTTCAAGACTCAGTTACTCGCTGCAGAGACCCTCCTCAACCCGGATGAGCGCGTTGATATTATCGAGGAAGCCAAGAACATTTTCCGCCTTTGCGCCACGCTTGTGGATGAGCTGGACGACTCGATCGGCACCGACATGGCACAGTTTAATGCGACACCCGCAGTTCACCCCGAAACCAAGGTCGCGACCGAGAAAGAAACCCTCATCGGAACGAACGTCACTGGTATCGGACATGTGACCAAGACTGGTGACCCGTTCAAGACTTTTCTCAGGAGGCCAGAGGTCACGGGTGCTCTTGTCGCTATCGGTTGTCTAGGTGTGGTCACGCTGTTCAAGTTTCAGTGAGACAGGAACATCACATGGCTGACATCACGATCGATTCTCCCCCCTTTTTTTCCATCACATACTCGGCGGTTTTTTCTTACACATGATTAGCGTCAGCATCTGCATCTCACATAGTGTTCTTATTTTTTCCCCTTCCTTGCGGGACAGGAAGGGGGCATCACGACTGCTTCCACTTTTCTTCTCATGGCATGAAGCATACTTGGGAGTTTTTATCATGTTCAGCGGGCTAGGATTAGTCTGCCAGACGGTGGAGGTTTAACCCATTCAGAGGTTTACCTGAGGTGTTGTTACGCAAGGACTACTCTGTGCATGGTGATGGAGCGTGCGATACCCATTGTAGTAGTTTTCATAGACATATATCAATATACATTAAAAAATTTACTTCTCAATCTTGCTGCGTGGTATCGAGATTTGGAGTTTTTATTATTGCATGTGACTATTTTATCCCCGTGAAACCAGCTCGGGTCAAGCCAATGTCGATTGCGGAAACTCAGGGAATGCACCGGGTGTGCTCCACCCAGAAAGAGTATACGAATTCTGTACATGTTTGTGAGCTAGCCGACATATGTACCGAGATAAATGAATGCTGGCAGGGAAAAACATGCAGCGAGCCACATACCGCATTTTATCTAGGAGCGACATGGTTACACGCTCGATGCATACGTTCGCAGCATATCATCATGGCTCATCTCCTGCCAGCCAGAAACGTCAAAGCACATCGACGCAGTCCAACAAAAACGCAAGAGAAGAGTAACCGCAAACACCCAAAAAAACATCCTTGTACCTCTCAGCCCTTATCCGCTCCCAACCCATGCTCAGGCGCAAAAGGATCAAAAGGAACAACCCCCTCCCTCGTCGTCCCAAACGCCTTCCTAAACGCCTCCCTCACCCTCCCCCACCTCGTCATGCCCTTCCTCCTCGCCTCCTCAAACGTCACATAGCTCCTCCCAATCTCCTTCAGCCTCGCCGCCTCCTCCATCTCAAACAGCTGCGCGCGCTCCCTCAGACCACCAAGCACATGCCGACCCAGCCGGCAGTTGGCAAACGCGGAGTCGTTCTCCGGGTGCAGGGCGAGGATGTCAGGGACGGTGGCGACAGCGAGACCAGAGTCGGTGATGCGGTGGTAGAGGAAGGACTCGAGGTCGTCGGCGCACCACGAGGGCTGCGCGGGGATCCCGACGTAGGTGGCGCGGATGGCGCGGATGATGCCGTAGTCTGTGAGGGAACTGGCTTCGTAGCGGGCGAGCAGGGCGCTGATGAGCTGCCCGCGTGCGAGGAGTCGCGCTTCGCCGTGGGTCCAGTCGCGCTTGTAGGGTGTTAGCGTTGGGGGCAGGACCCGGCCTTCTTGTGTGATTCTGCGGGCTTGGGCGAAGGAGTCGAGTTTGCTGCGGGCGTTGGGGAAGAAGTAGCCTTTCCAGTACTTTTGCTCGTAGACTGCGGCTTCGACTAGGATGCGGAGGTAGTAGTATAGGTCGTGCTGGCTGGGGGTGTTGGTCGCACGGGGTGGAAAGGATGCGATGTCTCGGCTGGCCTGCTGCGGAATGTCGAATATGGCGAGTTGGGTAGGGTTACGACGATGAGCGAGTTTGTTGGCTGGAGCTTCGACATAATGTGCGCCTTTGTCGAACTCTTCTGGGGTGACGGCGACGGTGGCGATGGACTTGGCCTGTGCCTTTGTGAGGATGCCCTCCTCTCCAAGACCAGCCATGAAGATGTCGAAATGCTCGGGCTTCAGTATGTGGCCGCGCTCTTCAGGAAAGAGCTGAGCGACAATCATCTCGTGGTCTTCGCTACTCATGAGTCGTCGTTCGACGAGCTCCGCGTTGTTGACCACAGCATTGTAGCGGGTGATCCAGTTACGCTCCACGGAACCTCGAGGCATTTGGCTCGCGCGAACGCTTACACCGTTGACTTTGAAAGTGACATCAGGCATCTCTTCGTCGGTGTGGCGGGCTTGGAGATGGAAGTGGGCTGTGATCTGGTCCATGATGTGGATGTTGGTGGGACATCCATCTGCTGCGTGGAAAGCGAGATCCATGATTGCCTGACGTCTCCGCAGGGCTTCGATTGCCTGGTTTGCGGTCCTCGAGTAGGTCTGACGGTGAGCAAGTGGTGAGAGATTGCTCGGGAGACGAGCTATATCGTGACCGTCCCTAGGGCTTCTCTTCTTGATGGTAAACTCCAAGGGCCGTACGAGCTTGCTAGTATTCGCCTGTGGCTTCATGGCAGCATGGCGCTGATTAAGCAGCTTTTCTGCCGCGCGCATTCCTTCCATAGCAGCTTCCAGTCCGGCGGTGTGAGCATTGGAAATGTCGTGGGTCGAATCGACGACGACGGGCTGGGGGGATGTTCGAAGTGTATGTTGACTTTCGGCACGCGTGTCGATGTCGGTCACAAGGCTGCTGTCTGCTTGGGTCTTAACGATAGGTCTAGTAGCCCTTTTTGCGGACTTGGTGAATTGTGTGACAGATGTAGCGCCGACATGCCTATTACTAAGGGTTAATGTTTCGGAGTGCGCGCTTGTAGGTGGCGTCAATGGGCTTGTGGGTGGAGTGCTCGAAGAGACGATGCTTGGAAGCAAATTAGCCTCGAAATTGAACCTTTTCTTGTCTACCGTCGAAGGTAGGGATGGAGTTGGGGTAGCATGCTTTGGGGGCATTAGTGTTTGTTGACATATAGAAGCGCTGACAGCACTGACCTTGTTCTGCTTGGGCGACTGGAAACGGTAGAGCCTCTTGGGAGTAGGAGTTGATGTGGCTGGCGCCGGCCGAGAATGCAAGTCGGAGACGATAGGTACAGAACTCGGTGGGACACTGTCATTGCGACGATGGTAACCGAAGACCTTTTGGAAACCAGCAATAAGACGCGTGGAATCGTTGCGTTTGAGGCCCATTTTAGGAGCACTACTACTGCTCATACCGGTGCTTCTGTTCATGATGTCGTTGTGGTCCTGGTCGGCGGATTTGATATCGTGGCTATGGCGGGATAACTTGGTTGAGAGGAAAGTCTTGAACCCGGCCATGGTGGATGCTGGGGATGATCCGGATAATTGCTTTCAAAAGGTCGCTGGAACCACAGGTTAGGCCCAGAGGATGCGTTGCCGCTGTTAGTAAAACGGTAGCCGTGTGTGGGCAATATTTTCGAGCGCAGTGTGGATTGTACATTGTAAACAATGCCAAGCGTTTGTGTAAACGGCGCTGAGAAATCGCGGTGTGTTATGGCGAAAAGTGAAAGTGAAAGTAGGCGTGTAACAGCTCGAGAATCCTCGTGGAGCGCGTGGCCGAGTGCCCAAGTGCAGCACAGTGAGGGTGCATCACTGCGATGATGAGATCGCCCCGTCTATTCGCGGATACTACGAGATAGGTGTTCGATGTGTAAGCCTCCACCAGCGAGTGCCCTTCGTGGAGCATACACAATTCTCACGGATTGTATACATGTATACACGTTCGCCGTCAGCCCGGAACTTCATTGAGAAGAAACACTTTGTTCTGACAGATATTTGTACATGAGGCCTAAAACGACGCGGGTATAATGTAGTCATAGAGACCGAGTCCGCGGCGGTGACGGTGACCCGTCACTACGGGTCAAGCTCTTATATGGAAGATGGAGAAAGGTGGTAAAAACAAAACAAAAAATCGGGATTCAGATGACTAGCACTACTCGAAATGACGTGCGTGAAGTGAACAATTGAACTCATGAGTCGTTGGTATAAGAATAGTCAAGACTTAGAATGTGATAACATGAAACTTCCCAGAACTCCCCGCTTGCCGAAGACTGATGGACGTAGAATAGGAAGACAACACAACTCAAGACAGCCGTGCAAGTCTTACTGCGTCCGTCCTGTGATTGAAATCCTGACAGGACCGTATATCTGGGATGAGTGTCTCACACAAACCTTTTGAACACCATGAACAATAGCGCAGCCACTACCCCGTAGATACAAGTGTCGATCCAAGTCAGATCTGGACTGCGTTGGACAACCTGTCGGCGCGGGGACGCGGGTGTTGTCCGTGCAGGACTCACAGTGGGCACAGCAGGAGCGGGTCGCTTTGGGATCGTGGCTGGAGCCGCTGACGGAGGTTGTGATGGCGAGACGGACGAGGCGGCTTCAGCAGGAACCTCTACAGCCCTTTGCTTGCCCTTGTCCACCTTCTTGTCCTCTTGTCCTTCTTTAGTTAGCTCGTCGCGATAAGCTAGTCTCAGCTCTTCGGGGACTTGTTCGTCTTTCCTCTTGCCTTCCTTCTCCTCAATCTCCTTGACCAACTCCTCCCTCTCTTGCATGATGTCAGCGTTGCTCTTGGCACAGCCAGCGCATTTCCAAGCCCCGCTGTCTTTGGCCATGCGCTCACGTGCATCCCTATTGCACTCGATACCGCCGAGTTGCCCCTTCGCATCAGTGTCCATGAAGCTTCTTATCGCGACAAGGGCTGTGCGCACGCCCCACGCTGGTTGCCATGTCTCTTCATGGTGTCCCGATATGCTTAAGCAGATTTCGCGATTGACTTCGAAGCGGCCAGTAGGTGTCAGGAAGCGGAAAGACGGCGGGCGGAGAGGATACGTGGATGGGAGGATTATGCGACCATGGTAGATGCCGCCGGCATAGGGTGATGGCTCGGGCGGGCCGCGGATTGTAAAGTGCCACTCGAAGAGGTTCGTCTCTAGAGGTTCGGCATGGTAGTCCGAGGAGGGTGATGTAGAGAGTTCTGAAGCTTCCTTTACTGTGGCAACATCAGCTACCTATTACCCATCAGAGTTGATGCTCGCGTACATATCCGTTTAATGGTTGGGTTCTTGGTGTTGAACTGCCCGCGGGTGGACATTGTCGCGACAATTGTAGGCTAGGATCAGAGAGTGGAAAGAAGACTTCTATGTAGAGTGTTAAATAGACGGGTTCTTGAACATGTATATATTAGCTACTTTGCGACGCGCGCGACCACCCAACATGCAACGTAGACAACCATGGATCGACGCGGCTGCGTCTTGGGTAAGCACCGCCAACTGCCCGTAATCGATAAGCTTGGCCCCACTTATGATGAGCTCATCCACGCCAATTGGCTGTGACCGGACTTCCACCTCGAGTAGACGGTCCGATCTGGACCTATTCCACGTCAACCGAATTCCATCTACCTGCTTGCGGAATATCTGCATTTGTCCGGAGGCTGTTGCACAATTACTATCAATCATCTTGTCACAGCATAGCAAGAGGCCTCTTTTCCACTCTGACCTTAGGCAGTTCCACTGCGTCTTGAGAGCAAAGATGGAATCCTCACCTGTAATCCCAGCAGCCAACGACTCATTCAACTAGAGATCCTCGAACATCAGCTTACTCATGCATCGGGACAATTCCCATCTTCCGTTGCTCTGAAACTGTCTCCGTAGCACCGTCGCTCTCGTTTGGGTTGTGTTCCATGCATGACTCCGCAAAGCCAGCGAACTCCATTTGCTAAGCGAATGAGATTTTGGTATGCAGAGGTATAAAGATTTACAAGACTAGAAGCTAAACCAGTCATTTTCTCTATAGGTAGATAAGAAGATTAAGAGACTGCCATGGCCGAAGGGGTTGAAAATACAACGCGGCTTTCCTAGAACAAAAAGTTTCACACACACACATGTGGATGCGTAATGACTGATTCTGAAAAAGGGCAACCAAAACGACATGTTTCATTGCTGCCGGCTAGCGAATAGTGCTTGTTCTACCAGCTGACTATTCCCACGCTTGATGCTAGCCTGTTGCCTAGATATTGGCGAAGCTTTTATAATTTCCACGTAGTGTTTGACCTACATCCTGCTAAACAGGTCCTACATACACTCCTTAGCGACCTGCCCCAAATACCTTCTCAAATTCTCAGTCAAGATTAGCCATACACGGAGAAGAGTAGGCGTACCAAGAACAGATCGTGTCCTATGTGAAAGTTATTGTTGATTCGTAGGACATGGCGAATATAGTATATACAAGAGAACCGAAGTTTTCTATTAGTGCATCTGAGAACTTCTTATCGTGTTGGTGATACCTCCAATACCCCTGGAGGTGTTAGTGTATTTACTAGGGTTCTGGGGCTCCATGTCTCCGATCAACGTCATGCAGGGTGTGTCGGAACAACCCCCGCACCATGGACTCCCCGCACCATTCATTTTGAGCATTCATGCCGCAGTCGTACAACGACAAAGAGCAAACGTACGGTCAGAAAAGATACGAGACTTCGAGATTGATGGTACCGGGAATAGGATTGAAGATTAATCTGAACAATGCAAGCCAACGTGCTGGACAGCCGATCACTCAAATCAGCACGGCGCAAGTCTAACGTTAAAAAAAACCAAGAAGATGCTGTAAACACAACAGTGGTATCACCATGCTTCAACAGGTATGACCTCGCAACCGCCAGGTGGGAGACGGAGGACCGAACCTCAACTATTGGTTTAGTTTGACGTAATTCCCTAGAGTGGTTAGAGTGAACTCCCTTTCATGGGATGCAAAGTACGTACCTGGGAATTGTCCCTGCTTCCCCCGTACCTTTCCAATCCACCATTCATTGTCGTTTTGTGTCCTTGAAATGATTTCTATTACATCGCCAGTCAAGAAGCTGAGGTCGCCTTCCGCTTGTGCTTCATAATCGTACAGAGCTGTGACGGTTTCGGTCGCCGGTACGCCGCTGAGACGCGAAGGCTTGGGCTTCGTTGGTGGAGGAGCAGTCTTGGCTTTGGCAGCAGAGCCCCACGATCCTGCTGATAGCGCCGGCGACTTTACGTCCCCAGTTGCCACAGAAGTACCGGCAGTGTAAGGCGGCGGGGGTGTTTCCGTCTCTTCCGATATTGAACTTCGGCCTGCCTTGGCTTCGAGTGCTTTTGCTGCGTACTTTGACTGCCCCGGACGTGCGCCAGCGACACGAGCCCCACCAGTCGTCTTGAACTTGACGATAGAGATCTTCTCTGCTTCTTCCTGTATGTTACCGCGCTTCTTCTGGTAGGCGGCCTCAATGTCAAGTGTAAGGTCGAAGTAGCCGATGTCAAGCCGTTGCATGCGCTCGTGTAATGTGTAGAAGACGTTCAGCTGCATGTAGTAGAAGGATTGGAATAGAGGCTTGATGAACTCTCTCTCCAGCGCGAACAGCTTCGGTAGCTCGTCCTTTAGCAAGTCGTTGAAGTAGTTGTAGTCCTGCGTAGCCTGTTCTACGTCGTTTTCAGCCTTGTACATGGCCTTCTCGTCTTTTAGTGTCTTGTCCTTCTTGTCTTCGAGCTTCTTATACGTCGCGCGATGCCTGTCGTAATCGAGTTGCTTGTGATCGCGCTTGGCGGCGATCTTCCGTACAGCCTTGATGATGACTAGCAGCTCGTCTGCGGGGCGAATAACCCGGGACTCAATCATCTCAAGCTCGGGCTTGAGTGTCTCTTGTAACTCCTTGACGACTAGCTCGTACTGTTCGCATGCTTCTATACCTGCCGTGTTGCCTTCGTCGAGGAACGAGTCGGGATCCGACATTCGGCCGGAGATGGGCTTGTAGATTTCGGCGATCGCTTTGGAGAACTCCATCTGATGTGTGAGCATGCCTGAGAGGTGGGTCAGGCGAAACGTTGTGGGTTACATCTAGTCTACACACCATTTATGGCTTCGAAGTACCTGTCGCATGTTAGCCAAGACCCTGACTACAGTACTATCGCTCGGGCGCATACTTCTTGGACTCCTCATGAAGCTTCTTCGTCTCCTTCTCTAGCTCTTGGAAGCGGCGCTCGGCATCGATGTAGATGGGGTCTTTGGTGATCTCACCCTATTCATGCCCTTTAGCAACGCCAATCATACTCGGATGCAGGCGCGTAGACGGGAAAGTCTCTGGAAGCGCTTGTGAGACACGTACGAGGTTGAACTTTTGCTTGAAGGTTTGTGGCGCCTAAGCCGTGATGTTAGCAGGAGTCGGTGCCCAAATGGCGTGTGAGGTTGCCTGCCATACCCGAGTGACGGTCTTTGTTAGGCCTTTCCAACTCATGATGGGGGTATTATCCGTAAGTCTGCTGGAGATTGATACACAGTAGGGATTGAGAGACGCCGTGGGGATTGCAGCTGTGAGCCAGCAGGAAGCGGCCGAACGACCGCGGGCGCCGGCGTGGCTGCTAAACCTCGACGATGACGTCGCCTGTGGCTATGCAGCACTGCCTGGAATCTGCCGGATGTCGCGGAGTGCCGAGCAAGCACGAGTTGTGAGCACGAGTGCGATTGCTTCACGCCAAGAGTGAGTGAATACTCCGCTGCGGGGGAAGAAAGAAGAACGCAGAGCTAAACGCTTCGAACAACGCGCCGTCGAGTGGACGACTATCTCTTTCTGCATACAGACAAGGAACGATGACGAGTAGTGGTGGCCGTGTAGGCTGGTGGGCTTAGGTCAGCAGAAGATCGGGGCGCTAAAACTTGATAGCTTCAGCTACCTCGGGAGGCAATGTGCTCTCTGGTTTCTTCCACTACAATCTTATCATGTCTAATATTGCACCCACCGTCGCGAGGCAGGCCCTGCGCATTGCCTCTCGTCGATACCCTTCATCTGCATTTTCTCGTGTCTCTAGCTTTCGTCGGCACTATGTGTCAGAGTCCAGGCCGGTGCAGGCGACCGTCTCCAACGCCTCTCCTCTGGACGCAGCCATCAAGAAAGAACAGCGAAGTTTCCTCAAGGAGACTGGAGAAAGAGCAGAGGATGCGACCATGCCAACAACAGGCATGGGTGCTGATGCCATGATGAGTCCCACTGCTGGTGAGCTCCCATATTCACGCCACCCCGCCTCCCGCGAAGCTGACAGGTTTAGGTATACTCAAGCAAGCCACCGTCATGGACCAAGGGTCACGGCCCATCTACCTAGACATGCAAGCCACAACCCCCATGGATCCACGAGTAGTAGACAAGATGATGCCCTACATGACCGGCATGTATGGTAACCCCCATTCGCGAACCCACGCGTATGGGTGGGAGACCGACAAGGCCGTAGAGGACGCCCGCGCAAACATTGCCAGCCTTATCGGTGCAGACCCAAAGGAGATCATCTTCACCAGCGGGGCTACCGAGAGTAACAATATGAGCATCAAGGGCGTAGCTCGCTTCTTTGGGCGAAGCGGCAAGAAGAAGCACATCATCACAGCACAGACGGAGCACAAGTGTGTGCTTGACAGCTGTAGACATCTGCAAGATGAGGGCTTCTCCGTCACTTACCTGCCAGTAGGAAACAACGGTCTTATCGACATGGCTCAGCTTGAAGCTGCGATGCGCCCCGATACCGCTATCGTCAGCATCATGACCGTCAACAACGAGATTGGTGTCGTCCAACCTGTCGAGGAGATTGGAAAGCTCTGCCGATCGAAAAAGATCTTCTTCCACACCGATGCAGCGCAAGCCGTCGGCAAGATTCCGATTGACGTCAACAAGATGAATGTAGACTTGATGTCGATATCAGGCCACAAGATATACGGACCCAAGGGCATCGGCGCGTGCTACGTACGAAGACGGCCAAGGGTCAGGCTCGACCCCATCATCAGTGGCGGTGGTCAAGAGCGAGGACTGCGAAGTGGTACACTAGCACCTCCTCTTGCCATCGGTATGGGCGAAGCCGCACGGATCTGCAAAGAAGAGATGGAGGTATGTACATTCTCCCTTCATCTTCACAAACACTATGATTATTTGCTTTACACATGCATGGCTTTCAGAGCGTTAGGCGGCTTCGGTCGTCGACGCGCCATGTTGACACAAGTGCAGGGGTTATGAGTTCCACATCACACGTTGTCTTGGTCACATCATTCATTAGTTCGGACATAACTGACCATGACCAGTATGATACCAAGCGCGTCTCTGCGCTGTCGAACCGTCTTCTTGAAGGTTTGTTATCGCTCGAGCACACGACCCTCAACGGTGATAGGGAGCGACATTACCCTGGGTGTGTGAATGTCTCGTTCGCCTATGTCGAGGGTGAATCACTTCTCATGGCGCTGAAAGACATTGCCCTTTCTTCGGGCAGCGCTTGTACTTCGGCGTCGCTTGAACCTAGCTACGTCCTCCGAGCGCTTGGAAGCAGTGATGAGAGTGCGCATAGCAGTATCCGCTTCGGTATCGGACGATTCACTACAGACTCGGAGATCGACTACGTGTTGAGAGCAGTCAAGGAGCGAGTCACATTCCTACGCGAGTTGAGCCCACTGTGGGAACTTGTGCAGGAGGGTGTTGACCTAAACACAATTGAGTGGAGTCAACATTGAGCGGAGTAGTTGTTTTAATACCTCTGGTGCAATTTGTACAGTATAATGACCTACGTTCTTCGGCAGTTATCATGCCCACGCTCGCTGAAGCGGTTACGAGAAACACGATTACATAGCATTGTAACATGCACAATAGCTCTACAAATGAACAGTATCGAGCAAATACATACTTTCCAGATTACTATTGATATGCTTCCATAATGTTTATTCCGCTATCCAGGCTTCGAGTGACTAACTGGGTGCCATTGCTAACGAAGGACAAGCCTTGTAACTTTGTTGTACCGGAGGGAAGGATAGTTCATCGAGCAATTGCCAAGGTGTTGAGGGGTTCATGTCGCGAGAAGTGTGGACCGTGCTCCATGGCTATCATCTAACCAGGTACTACCATCGATCAGTTACAACATGGCCAGCGAGAAAGTACTCAACTGGCTATACAGCGTTCTCGTTAATGTACGTTGGTCCCGTGAAGGTACATGGCAAGTGCGCTAATACGACCCAGGAATACTCGGATGTAAATCGCACATATCACGACGCGGCCGAGGCACTATCCAACTGTACGTCCCATGTGTTAGAGCTTCGCGACAGCTATACCAACTTAACACCAACTTCCAGACCCGTCGCTTTCCCCAAAGACGGAACCATATACATATGAGAATGGATCATCAGCGCTCTTGTTACTCCTCAGTGGCACGCTGCCCGTTACGTTTCGCGGCGCAACATACGGCTTTCCGGTAGCAATATGGGTGCCACAATCATACCCTCGAGAACCACCCATCGTATACGTCACGCCTTCGCAGGACATGGTCTTGAGACCTGGACAACACGTGAGCACCGAAGGCAGAATATACCACCCATATCTGGCACAATGGGCGAAATACTGGGATGTGAGTACCGCGTGAGCCGTGAGAGCTGATGGGCGCATCACTTGGTCTCTGGGCACGACAGCTAATACGTGCATAGAAATCGACACTTTTTGACTTTCTAGCCGTACTCAGAGGCGTCTTCGCAAAGGAACCGCCCGTGCGATCGAGGCAACAGCAGCCGCAGTATAATGCGCCCGCACAGCAAGCACCCCCTCCAGTTCCCCCTCCAGTTCCCCCTCCACCAGCCGAATGGCGAGCCTCAGTACATGGCATGCCAGGCGCATCCTCTTCTCCAGCTAGACCGAATCAAGCTCCAGCGCCTCCTCCAAAGCCACCCAAGCCCCATGAACAGGGCTCGTTCACGCCTCAGACGCCACAAGTTCGATACTCGCAACCCCCTCCTCTACCACCCCACCCTCCACAACCTCGCCAGTCGCAACAACCCTATCAACAAAGTCAGAACAACAAATACGACGCGCCGCAACACTGGCAACCGCAGCCTTCAGGCCAGCAGTATGCGCCGCATCGGCAGGGTGGTTACGATCAAGGCTCAGGGCCTCAGCATCCTCAAATACATGCACACGGCTACCCTCCACAGTCGATACACAATGGTAGTCCTGTTAGTCCCGTAACGCCCAATGGCCAGCGGACGGCTGCTCCATTCTCGAGATCAGGACCTCCGCAGCCTCCAAACTTCCAGCAAGCGCAACAATACCAAGCATCGCCAACACATCAACAGCAGTATGGGCAGCCTCCGCCACAACAGCAGTATCAACAACCATCACAGGGATATCCACCACAGCAGCATCCTCAATCTCAGCAACACCCACAGCAGCCGCCTCAGCAAGCGCCAACAGCCCCGAAGCCCCCAATCTACCTTCTCGACGACTCGCTCGAAGTTACCTTACCATCACAGTTCGGCAATCAAGTTCCACTACCGGTACCGCCTGTCCCCCCAAACCCCGAGAAAGACGCACTTCTCCGGGCCTTAAGCCAAACACTGGTGTCACAGATTCGGCAAACAGTCTCATCCAACATGGCTGCGATAGCACCACTTCGTGCCCAACAAGCTGCCTTACAGACCGCATACTCCCGGTTGCAGTCGGAACTAGGCGAACTTCAGCAGCTTGACGCGGCGCTCGCGTCCAACGAACAAGTGTTGAAAGGTTCCATGGTCGAAGCGGACCGTGTCATGGAGGATGCGCGAAGGAGAAAGGCACCAGATGTCGATGACGTGTTGGTAGCCCCTACAATAGTCGGAGGGCAGCTTTACTCGCTTGCTGCGGAAGAAAAGGGCATTGCAGATGCACTGTTTGTTCTGGGACGCGCGTTGGACAAGGCGCGGGTCAGTACTGATGTCTTTGTCAGGGTGAGTGCATTTGTCCCGATTATGAATCTTGGGGGAAATAAAGATATAACTGACATGATGATTGCAGCAAACTAGAAGCCTCGCTCGAGAACAGTTCTTGAAGAAAGCGCTGATGAAGAAGATTGCCAAGGGTATGGCATTAGATGAGTACCAGATGCATTGAACTCGCGTTTTCAGGAGCTAGCAAATGCTTGCAATGAACTCTTCTATCTGCGTCTTGTGATCTTTTGGGGATATGTTCCAAGTGTTAGTGGAGTTGAGTGCTATTGCTCGAAGCTGGTCACCAAAAAGGAGTGAGCATGCGAGTTTAGGAGCATAAGTGTGGTGGACACTAAATCAATGGCAACGTTGGGCGTCAACAATATATTCACTATCAGGTGAGCCTGCTAGGAGAGTTCCTCCCAAGGTACTTCCTATCCTCCAGATCCAACTCGTAAGCCTCGTAATGGTCAGGCGATATCTGCTTCCCTATCACAGCCACTTCCGATTGGTTGCCAATCTCGACGAGGCTGATATCGCTACCAGTGCGATCCTTCTCCTGAGAGCGATAAGGACCCATTTGGCTGCGGGGTGTGCTACCAACTGTGATGACTGTAGCCGCAGAGATCTTGCTGAACTGGCTGCTGCCGTTGCTGACACTGTTGGAGAGCTGAGAACCCATACTGGAGCCCATCCTCTGGAGAAGAGAGCCCACAGACACCATGAGATTTCCCAGACCGGCCACGCTGAGCACAGGTCGTAATTTGGGAAGACAGCATGCAATAAGAGCGATGTCGGTCTCTACGACCGTCCAGAAGAGACCGTGCGATGTTATGCCCATGATGTCGTAGGTGGGCATACCCATGATGGTCTGCTCGGCGAGGGCAGCGGACGGTGTGTTCTGCTTGATACAGATAACCATGCGAACGATGGCGGAGGCAACAGCAAATCCTCCGAGTAAGAAGACACCGCACAACTGAATCTTGCGCATAGTGGGTATTTGTAGACGCCAGATCTGTTGATGTAAAAGTCAATCACTGGTCTTGGGTGGAGTGGAGCTTATGTGAACTTACCCAAGGAAGCGGCAGAAGCAGAATGCACATATCAAAGACAGCATCAAGGACCGTGAACGCAATGGTCGCTTCGAATCCGAATGGGCAGTTCTCCGCGATGCTCGCAAGATTGCCCCAATTGGCGGCAAAGTTCAGGCCACAGTCGAAGGTGAAGCCAAAGAAGAAGGCAATGGTGAAAGCGACGGTGAGAACGATGAACACGAGTGATGTCCACTGGAATCCAGGCCATGTGAAGATGCGACGGTAGAGGAACAAGAAAGCAAGTTTTGTGAAACCAACAGCGAGCGGCTGCATGATGAAGATGGCGTACACGCACTGTCACAGTGTCAGTCTTGTGAGCTGGAGTAGAAGATCCCAGAAAAGAACAAACGGACTAACCTTCTCTAGTATTTCCAGATCTGGTGTCGTGGCATAGATCCAGCCTTCGATGTTGGCAGGATCATTGTGACCGCCAATTATTCCCTTAGCCGCACCTATTACATTAGTTAGCTAAGAGAAGAGCTTGGATCAACTTGGGCCATATCTTACCATAGATCAGAACGGTGGAAACACCAATGGTCGGGATAAGAGCAAGGACACAGAAGAAGTCGTCGAGGTGCTTGCTGAAACGCGCATTTCCAGCTTTGATGGCCTTTTGTCCTGCGACGACCAATCTCAGGAAAACGGCAAGAACAGTAAAGATCAGAAGGACGACACCAGTGACCAGGCAAGAAGTAACATTGATGTACGTGTAACCCATCTTACTGGTGATGCAGCGAACTGGAAAAGGCAGTAGTTTGAAGTGACCGGAGTGACGATAACCGGTGGTATTCGCCTGGGATTATGTACGACATGGCGTTCTCAGCTCTGCTCAGGAGACCTAGTTGCTTCAAGCTCCATGGGCGTCCACAAGGTTGCCCCCGGATACAAAAGTGACGTAAAAGAGCCCAAAAACGACATGCGGAAGATCTCCCGCACCTCGATCTAGAATCGACCCCTGGTGCGAGCCTGGGGAAAGGCGTTGGTTCATAGACGTACCTAGATCGTGAGACAGATGATTTTCGGTCGCAACCTTGGAACGGACATCTCCACGCTCGGTACCTAGTGGCATGCCAAACTACTGTCTAGGGGGCACGGTCGCAAACCTTAACTATACGCCACTTCGCTAGGACCTGCCTCGTGCGTTGCTAACCATGGTGGATATTTGACATGCAGGTTCTGCAAAGTTTCACGATCATTACCTCCCGCATTCGTCAACACCATGTTCGCTCGGTACAAGCTCGTAGCGTCCAGCGACCGCGCTTCGGAACGTAGCCCGGATCCTCACTCGGCGCACAGACGACTCTACCCGGCGATAGCACTTGTAGTGCTCACAATCGCAAACGTCTGTGTGCTGGGATTGTCTGTCGCCATATGGCGCACTGCGGGCGTGGCCGCTGCGTCTATCCCGGAGGTTTCTTGTATCCCATCCAGCCTCGCTGCGCCCAACATTCTCGACCCACAGCCCAGCGAACTGCCTAGGGTAGAGCCCCTACCCATTGCGTTCGTCCCGTTCTATTGGAATACGCCATGGGGTGCGCCCAATGCATCGGATGCCGACCCGCTGTGGGACAACATCAACACTGCGCACGGTCACATCGCAGTGGACCATGAGTTCGCAGCAGAGAATCACGTAAGTTAGCTCGAGCCAAGTCCTTGGAAAGGATGACAGCATCGATCAATGAGTGGTGACTAACAGCGTGCGCAGTGGCCTTTGTCCATGGACACACCTGGAAAGCCTGGTAAAGGATTGTACCTTCTCCAAGCTTACCATCAACTCCACTGCCTCGTACGTCATTTTCTATGATTCAATTCTGTTACCTCAATCTATACGTCTTGCTGACCACCACACTGCAGCGCATTGTCCGCGCCTCATACTTGGCCCTACAACGCCAAGAGTTCCCTCCCTTTCCTATGCATCATGCCCTGCATTGCTTTGACGCCCTCCGTCAACACATCATGTGCCATGCGGATAATACTCCGCTCTATGGCCATGGCGACGGCATGTCTGGTGACGGGGAGATGCATCAATGTCGGGACTGGAATGCGCTGAGAGATTATGCAACCAAGAATACGGCATGTTTCCGTGATGGTACGCCGGGTATGAGTTTCGAGGATCGGTTTGCTGTTTGTGATGACGGCACGGATGGCTTAGAGGAGCCTGTGTCTGTGACGACGAGATCGTGAAATTTTTCTCCCAAGTATTGTATCTTTTCGTACAGGCACTTTTTTTTTTGCGATGCGTAAAACTACCATGTTTTCGATCTTCTTATGATCATCATTCTATTACGACGTGTTACCACGTTATGTGAGTTTGATGTCCATACACGTTGTCCAGATTTCAGTGGCTGTATGACCCTCACTTATTCCGTTGAATGAGGCCAATGCCGCTAACAAATCGCACAGCGGGATAGAACGACGTCTTGGGAAGTCATTACACTGGGTCAGTGGACCGATTCAGGGTCTCCGTGGCTTTTTCACGATTTGGAAATGTTCATTGCAGCGTTCTTCCGCCATGGCCAAATTCGGACTGGACCTGTTGTTAGCCACAATGTATACTATAGAGGTAGCTGTGATATAGTGGACGGCTAGCTAGATGTTGGTGCATATCGCGGAGGTGCTCGCAGTTCTACCAGGTAGTAGTAACGAAAAAGGGTCTACGGTTCTGGAAAAAAATCCCGTGCTAGAAACGTGGTTCTGGCCCAAAGCGGAACCAAAGGGTACGTGCTACTAATGGATTCTGGACCGGCCCAATAGTTTCCTGTGGCTGACAGGTACCTACCAACTGTGATAAATTCCCATTGGTTGAGGAATCCTCCCACAACGTGCGGAAATCTCTCCGATCTGCTAGTGCAAAACCTTAACCATGCGATGGCTTCTGGATCTCGGTACGATCTGTGCCTGGTTAGCTCCCAACCGACGTAGTTACTCGCTTATCAGCTGTGCAGCACCAATCTTAGTGTACCTGCGTAAGCTTGGTGAATTTGGAACAGGGCCTGGAAGCCTTACAGATTTGAAACTCATAGTGTGGAGAGTGCAAGGCGCTGAGTTCCGGCAACCAAGGCGCTTAGGAGCGCGACCCGAATGCGATGGATTAGCACCAAGTCAACTACACACAAGGGGTTCAACGACAAAAAGATTTGGAAACCTACCGCACTGCAAGCCACATTGAACGAGTACAAAGGGCTAGCAGATTCCTATCGTTTTTGAATCGTCAGCTTCAATCGTCTCCAGCTCTTCCACCACCGTCTCTTCTCCGGTCATTTTAGACATCGCCTTCTTCTGTGTCTTCGTGCTATCATTCGCTTCATAGCCTCAGATTTCACAATGCAGTTCACTACTACACTCGCTCTTCTTGTTGCTGGCGTAACTGCTTCCCCTCTCCTTGGAGTCAACGTTGGCGGACTCGGCATCAATGTTGCCTCTTCTAGTACTCTTTTGGCTGTGAACTTGGGGGGAGCCTCGTCCTCTGCTGTCAAGGCAACCCCCGCTCCCACCATCACCTCAGTGGCCGCCACTACTGTGGCTGCCCAGCCGGTTATGCCTTCGAGCTTCTCTGCCCCAGTCCAAGGCTCTGGCATCCTCTCTCTTAAGAACCTGCCTGCTTTGCCACCTGTCGTCGACAAGTCTTTCGCGGGTGCTCTTGGCGCTGTTTACACTCTCTGTAAGTATACACCATGGCCTACTCGCACGTCACTTTCCTAAAAGTTGCTAACGTATTCTTTCAGTGTCTGGAACTTGCAGTAGTGACCACAAGTGCACCATCTCCGTCGCAGGATCTATTCAGTCCCTACTCGTTGATGGCGACAAGTACACGATGAACAGCACGATCTCCGCATGGTGCGCCGAGGGTCGCTGCTACGGCTCTATCGATGCCCCTCTTACAGCTACCGCTCCCTTCGACATCACTTGCGACCACCTTACCGGCACCACGGCGTGCTCGGGCACCATTTCAGGTGCTGCCAGCGCTATATTCACCAACGGCCGGCAAGTTGGTAAGTTCAGCCGACTCTAACATTCTCCGACACCCGTACTGACAGATTGTAGAACTCTGGGGATGGCTCACACCTGCTGGTTACTGCAAGAATGGTGTTTGCGTCGCTTCCATCACCGGTGTCGGTGACCCAATGTATTGAGCGCACACTCGTAGTGTGATGGCTTAGCTGACTGAGATGGGGGCACCAGCACCTTTCATTCTTTTTTCGTGTCATGGGGCTTGATGGCTTAAGCTTTGGAGCGGTACGGGTTGGCTTTCGAAGGTTTCTTATGATGTAATGTTTTTTCTAGCGATTTTCCGCGAAGCAAAGGCGTCTGTCTACAAACTATTTGCGAAGTATTTGATATCAAATCCATACCTTTCCACAATCCAATAAAGGGTGTTGGGAAATGACAAAGGACCCAAGCCTAGATTAAGCTTGCGGTAGTGCAGCGCTAAAGTGTCGTGCATTTGATGACTGAGATTTTACCCGGCCGGCCCAGGGTTCTTCCGCTCCGGGTCATCTATATCGAGTGCTTCCCAACACCAATACGACTAGACTCAGGCACCCAGTGGCGCCACGATGTTTGCAATTGGGCGAAGTTCTCTCCTGTTGCCTGATCTTCTTGTGGTTCTTTATGCTCTTGAAGGTTTCGTCTGACCATATACTACGCGCACGTCTCAGCGCATCCACTCGCTTTCTTACCTAGTTAATACTTAATAATGTCTTCTACTCCGCAGCCTCCAGCTGTGTCGCAAGCGCATGAAGCGACTTCAGCCGCGCCCCCTTCTCCTGTGCCGACGCCTCCTCAAAAGTCTGTTGCTAGACTGCCCGACGCGACGAATGCGAATTCCCCCAGAACCCAAGCTTCGAGCAGCCCTGCGCCGGGCATTCCCACTACGGGTCCTACGGCGTCGATCCCGAATACGACAGCTCCACAGGCGGCCGCGACCGAGACCGAAGAACATTTCTCGTTCAACAACAAGCTCAATGCGGCCGATCGGTACTGGAAGTTCAAGTTTGGCCTCAAAGCCATACTCATCGTGACAGGCTTGGTTGGCATAGGTTGTTTCGGTTGGTTGATGTCCACGAGGGACCGTGAGATCGACACGGACTCCTACAGCTATAGCTACGACGGGTACTGGTCACTGTGGCCCAGTCTCATCACTTGGTCCATCTCGATAGCCTGGGTCGCGCTATGCATCATCATCTTCCTTGTGCGCAAACGGCCTGTGCATCCTGGTGTCCGTGTATCAATGGATCTTCTGCTGTGGCTTGCCTTCACTGTAACAGCAATGTTCGCTCTCCTGGCGCTCCAGGATTTATTGGATTGGGGTTTATATGGCGGACCTGACGGATGGAACTATGATTATTCGGGCAGCGATGGAGACTACGTCCTGGCTTCGAACGGCACATGGGTCTGGGAACAGGATACGAGCTACATCAACTCTCCGCGCGACTGCACCACGTACTCTGAGTTCCAGGACTGTGCAGAGCAGGATGCCTATGTCAACAAGCTTTGGGCTGAGAAGGGCCATCGCTCAAACGTTACGTTGACCGGTGTTGTATGCCAATTCTTTGGCTTGGTCATTCACTTCGCGCTGTTCGTGTGGGCTTGCGTCGACACCCATCGCTACAACCGCAGCAGCGTTAGCAAGGACGCGGAGAAGATTGCCGCCAACATTGTACAAACCATGATCAGCAACGGCGCTATTGTGCCGCCACCAGGGCAGGCACATGTGAGGCCGCAACCAGGGCAGGCCATGTACTATCAGATGCCACCAAATCAGCAGGGCTATCCGATGCAGCCCACTTACATGCAACAAGGACCGGGCCAGATGCAGCAATTCGGGCAACACCCACCGATGATGCAGCAGCAGCAGCGCATGGCGCCTGGACAGTACCCAGTGGGCCAGTCTGGAATAGCTGCCGCAGTCCCGAGTAACGAGAAGAGTGCGGGGTCGTGTTATGCTTAAGCAATGAAATGGAGATCAAGTACTGTCTGCGTGGAAATTGGAGGAAGCGATCTTTTTTTAATTAATTGCAAGATACCCCAACGAAACATGCGTAATAGTATAAAGTTTTCTCGATTTCAACCGTTGACATGCAACGAGCTCCTTGGAAATTTCTGCTGGTGCTACAAGGCCTCTTCCGAAATGTTGAAGACGCGTAACGAGCTATCATCACTCGCTACCGCAATTTGCTGCTGCTCCCCATCAGCTCTTCCAGGTCGCCAGACGATCTGGTTGAGAGTCTTCGCAGGCACCAGCTCCGCTTTGACCATGGATACATTTACCTGATCCAACGCATCTGGTGACGTGTGCGCAATAGCCATCTCGCCGTTCTCCGTGCCAAAGGCAAACATGACTTTCCCACCAGGTAGCACGCTGTTACATGCCACGGCGGTGACGGCGGCGTTGGCCGGCACAGTAGCCTTGAGCTGCACAGCATTCTCGACGATCTGCCATATCTTGATATTCTTATCTCTCCCAGCGCTCATATATGTAGGTGGTTTGAGGGGTGTCCAGGCAGCACCTAGTATCATACGCGAGTGGCCCTTTGGATTCGAGTACTTGAGCTTATACATGGATGGCTCGTCGTTGCGCTCCCAGATAACCCACTGTCGGTCTCTTCCAACGCTGAGAAGGTACTTGTCGTCTGGCGAGAATTGTAAAGCGGTCACAGTGAGCGAGTGTGCTTTAAGTGCAGGTTTGACTTCTAGCCATTCTTTCGTATCGTATAGACGTATGACGGCGTGGTCGATGGAACTAGCTCGGCAAGCCGTTGCGACGAGTCTTCCGTCTCGGCTCACGGCGACTGCGGAGATTTCGTAGCCGTGTCCGTATAGCTTCTCTGTCTCCGGCCACAATAGATGGCGGGCAAGGTAGTCTTCGAATGGCGGGCAAGTAAAGTCTAGTGTTGATTTGCGAATTACAGAAGCAGGGTCGACGGCTTCGCGCTCGTCCTCGTCGCCGTTTTCGACTGGCTCATCGTCTCCGACGGCTTGAATAGCTTTGTTCGAGAGGCCAAGAACAGGGATGTTGGCGGCGTCTGGGAGATCAGCGGTGGTTGATGCCCTGATACCAGAGAGCTTCTCGAGCATCTCTGCGACACCTCTAGGTTCGTCGAAAATGCGCAGTAGCTTTTCCTCTGCACCGGAAATGAATTGAGAGTTGGAAACCGCTTCGATGCAGTTAAGGTCGTAACCGTGGATTTGGGGTCGGGAGAACTCGTGCCAGGAAGTTGGTGAGCCTTCTCTTCTCCACTGCGCGTACAGTCGAGTTGTTTGATCAGAACCAGTGGAGAGCATATAAGAACCATCTCTTGACCAACTTACGCCCTTGACCTCGCGCACATGCCCTGTAATAGCGACCTGCTGTGTCCACATATCTTCTGTGGCCGAGTAAGTCCACTTCCTCCAGCTCCCTGTTCGTCCCAGAGACACGACAGTGTTGCCGTCTGGCGACCATAGGCCGATCCAAAACCCACCGGCACTTCCCGTAGCGCTCGTCGAACCCTTCTGAGAGCTGATCTCGCCTAGTCTGGTGATGCATACCCATACACCTGAGTTTGGATCGGACTCCCAGATGGCAAGTGAGTTGTCTTCGGAAGTGGTGAGAAGCTGCAGTTTTCCCTCTCGATGTCGCCAGGAGGCCTGATATATCCAATCTTCATGCCCCAGTAGCAATGCCTCAAATGTGATGGAGTACTTTGAAGCAACTGAACTGATCCAATGTGCCTTGTTTGATAATGACTTGCCCAATCCACCCAATGCTGGGTCGTTGAGCGCACTGCTGGCAGCGGGAAGCGAGTCGCCACGATGGAGTCGCCAAAGACGGACGTACTTGTCCTGGCTTGCTGATGCAAGCAGTAGATCGCTGTTAGAATCGGATGCTTCTCTAGTGAATGCAAGCGCGCGGATCCATCCCTCATGTCCGGTGAGAGTTACTGAAAGCTGGAACTGGCCTTCTTGAGATACGAAGATCTGGATATTGCTGCGAGTGCCCGCAACTGCTAGAACTACGGATGTGTCGTCCAATTTCGCAAGTGCTAGGTTCAGGGGGAAATATTTTGGTGCGAGGGTGATAGTCTGCACGAGCTCGACGTCGACGGAACTGAAGTCAGCATCATGAACGAGCTTCCAGATCTTGACGGTGCCATCCGAAGACCCGGTTGCGACGGTATCCGAGCCAGGCAACACCGCTATCCTGGTAACAGGCTGAATGTGATGGGAAACCGTCCTGACACAATCAAAGGGCTCACCCCTTTGGCCTTGCCAGATGCGAATCCTATTGTCCGCCGATCCACTGAGCAGGACCGAAACATTGGACAGTTGTGTTGGAAAGAACTTGACAGCGTTGACGGCCTTGGTGTGCCCACTCAGAATTGCGTGAACGCCGCGAAGACTTTGATCCTATCTAGATGAGTGAAGGGTACGTCATTGGCCAGTTTGGACTCACCTGAGGATCCCAGAGTGCGATGCAGTTGTCTGCGCCGAACGCTAGCAGTTGTGAGCCGGCCTCATCCCAGTCAGCGGCGGCGGGGTTTCGATTGCCGCCGACAGAAATGAATTCCGAAGACACATTCATTGTTTGGCTTAGGCGTTGTGTATGCGCGAGCACCGCGTCTAGTCATCGCCGTAAGGATTTCTTTAGCGCTAGTCTCGCTTAGGTACCTAGCTGCGTTAGACTTTGGGGGGCTGCGCGACCGGTCTCGATAGCACTCCAGCATCTTGCACACCCAGCCACCTTATAGGTGATCGGAATCGGATATGTCGACCGATGACACGATTCCAATAACGATCGAGTTTAGGTAAGCAAGCAATACCGATATGTGGCAATACCTTTCTCTGATTCTTCGCAGCGGGGGGCTCGAGATGCTGTTTGCCAACCAGAAAAAGTATGACCTCGCCTTACCCGCCAAAGACGAGTCTGGAGAGCCTGCAAACGTGGCTTTCCTCGTAAGATATCTTTGCAACAAGGTCATGAAGGACCCGCGGAAAGAACTGTTTGTTCTGGACGGTACGGTGTACGTGCATACTCTGAGACAATGACAGCATGTTAACAATAGCTTCAGGCGGCCTGGAATACTGGTTCTCATCAACGAAGCGGATTGGGAGTTGGAGGGCGAAGAAAAATATGAGGTGCAAAAAGGCGATCACATTATGTTCGTGTCGACGCTTCACGGAGGATAGGTAGCACCGACAGAGGCAAAGGACAGATCAATGCCGTTTTTGAGAAAATACAATTGTGAGCTGATGCATCAAAAATGGCCTACGCACTTTGCATGTTCCATTCTTGCGCATTAGACTTGGTGGAGATGGGATGTTGAAGAGATGGCTTACATGAGTTGTCGCAGACTCGGAAATCGGAAAGAGCTTCCGAAAGGCATCTCAACCTGACAAACCAACCATGCGCGCTACATGAGCTTATGCTGACCTCACATTGATGTCGGACAGACCTTTAGATAGCAACTACTTCCTCCTTCTCTGGTATTGAGTCGCAACAATGGCACACGACGGCGCCCTACCTGCTCATGGCGACGGACGCCTTCGCTTCGAAGTCAACCATGTACATCTAGGCATTGGTGGTGTCACAAACACCACCTGCTATGTCCTCATGACACGTCAATCCGTCCGCGACCGCACATAACTCCATGCCCCCCTTCGCGCCCGCTCTCCATTTAGCGTGGGAGCTTGTCGTTGCAGCCGCGTAGATGAGACCGATAGAGTACACGTGGCCTTCTCCCATGGCTCTTCGGGAATGAACAGCGCAACGTACGGTACGAATGAATGGAAGCATGCGTCGGCTGGGGCAAGGAGCATTACGAGTCTGTCGGGATTGACGCTGAACTACGGGTATTATCGGTGGGTATGGCCGGAGGCGCACAGGTACCATGTAGATTCTATCAAGGTAGTTAGGATGGCTACCTATTTGGATAGTCGCTGATCTAGGATTTTTGTGGTGCTTCGTAGGGTGCAGCGTAAACAGGACCGTGGAGCACATGAAGAAGTAATACACGCTACAGGAGTGATCTACACAGTTAAAGTCCGGTGTAGCCGAGAATGCCAAGCTCTGGTCACATGATGTCGCTTCCGCTCTCAACTGGTCGCTTTGTTTACTCAGTCATTAATATCCCACGACGACCGCTCTTTAGCTACTAAACACATGGAGTCCGATGATGAAGATCTCAAGCTGGCCATGGCAATGTCGCTGCAAGACGATGCCTCTGGGGCCGCTCGCGGCACCACAGCAAGCGTTGAGAACGAGCCTATCGACCTCACATCTGACAACGACGACGATGAAGCTGAACATCTCCGGCGTGCGATTGCCCTGTCGATTCAGGAAAGCGGGAATAATGACACGCAACAGTCACCAGCGACAACCGCTCCAAAAGCAACGACCGTCGACAAGATATCGGGATTCATGGGCATAGATCGAAAAGCCATGGAACAGGAGCGCCTCGCAAGGCTTAGTAAACGAAAGCGCGATGCATCGCCTGACAGACCTTCCAAACAGATTGCGAGGCCGCCGACAGCCAAAGAGGCGTCAGAGGCAACACAATTGCAATACCCTAGAGGGGCGATCAAGCGCACGTTTGCCTCCAAGTATCCCCGGACTGACGACATCACCATCGACGAGTTACTAGAAGCTTCAAAAATCAACATCGCGGTCATCAGTTCATTTCAGTATGACTCAGCATGGCTATACGAGAAGCTTGATCCGACCAAGGTCAAACAAATCTGGTTGATGAATGGTAGATTCAAAGGCGAGGACGTTCAGGCAAAGCGCATCCAAGAATGGAGAGAATCTGGTGTACCAAACCTAAAGCTGCATTTCCCGCCTATGGGTGGCATGATTGCTAGCATGCATAGCAAGTTGATGTTATTATTTGGAAAAGATAAATTACGCATTGCGGTACCGACCGCGAACATGACCCAGACTGACTGGGGCGAAACTCCGAACGACTGGCAGCCCGGCCTCATGGAGAACTCCGTGTTCTTGATCGACCTTCCCCGAAGGCGCGACGATACTGTTATGAAGATGGGAGATTTGGCGCCTTTTGGACGCGAGTTGGTATACTTCTTGGAGAAACAGGAAGTTGGATCACAAGTGGTTGAGGGCCTGCTGAAATTCGACTTTACAGAAACTAGACACTTGGCCTTTGTTCACTCAATGTATGTCCATCAGGATGTGTTAATTGTAGTACACGCTGATTCAGCATAGTGGCGGTTCACACAAGATCGAATCAAGTCATCCCACAGGTATCCCTGGCCTCGCACACGCTATACGAGAGCTGCGGTTAGACGACGTTGAGCACATCGAACTGGACTATGCAGCTTCCTCCCTCGGTGCCATCAACGATACCTTCCTGTCACGCATCCATCTCGCAGCACGTGGCGAATCGTTTACAACCAATGGTGAACCTATTCCCAACGTGCGCGATGAGATTAGGATATACTTTCCTACCAATGACACCGTGGAGAAAAGCCTGGGAGGTCCCGGATGCGCGGGTATCATCTCGCTGAGTCCTCAATATTACAATGCACCAACATTCCCAAAAGAATGTATGCGTGACTACGATGCTTTGCGACGAGGCATGCTATCGCACAACAAACTGCTGTTGGCGCGCGGTCGCAAGAAGAACGGGAAGCCGTTCGCCTGGGTGTACGTTGGCTCTGCCAACATTTCGGAATCAGCGTGGGGAGGACAGAAGGTATTGAAGAGCGGACGAATGGGGAGTCTGAACATCAGGAATTGGGAGTGCGGAGTCGTCATGCCTGTACCAGATGCCAAGCTCCAGGACCTCAAGCAGGACGAAGTACCATGCATGAAAGTATTTGAAGGCACCATCGAGATCCCCTTTCGGTTTCCTGCGGACAAGTACGAGGGTAGACAGCCCTGGTTCTTCAGGCCGGGATAGGCAGCACGTAGATCGCAATGATGCTGGTCGCAGCAGGCGGTGACTCCGCAGACGACGTCCACTTTCCGGCGGAACCGCTGGACCACGCAGAAGGGCGTTGTATTTGCGCTGTTGGTTAGGTGCTGCGAATGTTTCGGAGACATCTCGGCCCACCGAGAAGCTTCTGTAGCCTCTGCGTGCAAGCAATAGGCTTGTGTGCGCTCCAGTAGAGTTTATACGAGTAGCACACGCGTTGAAGTCGACACTGGGTTTTGCTCGGTCTTGGAGAAGAACCGCATGCGTCGTATGGAGACACATGTGACCCGACAAGATGCCTGCTGTCAATCATCTTGTCATTTTGCCTCCCGATGCCCGGAGGCGGCCGGACCAATGCGGCCGTTCGGTGGACGAAACGGAGATTCGGGGTCTATGCAAGCAAAAGTTCCGATGCGCTTTCGCCAACACGACTGATGTGTGATGACGACTGGTGAATGCGCTGCCCATGATGTTGCGAGTTCCACCATGATTTCGCAAACCCGTCTTCATTCGTATCACGCATGTATTCCCTTCCTTTAGCCCCATGTCGGACTCAAAGCGCGCGCACCTTTCCGCCGACGCGCTGCTACCCCCAGATAGACCCATAACCGCGCCTCTCCACACATGGTTTACTTCGCCTGCGAGATCGCATAGCAACATTGCGCAAGCGAAAGAGCTCCCGTTGCACTTGATTCAGCTGATCCTCACACATGTAAGTTGCTCTAAAACCCACCATGAGACCAGTTGGCCCTGTGGAGCTATGCTGACAGCCATGGAAGCTTGACCATGTCGGTGATCTTGCGCGTATTACGCGCACATCGCGTCTATTCTACTACATGACCCTCCCGGGTCTCTATGAGAAAGTTACGCTACACTCGTATGCCGACATACGATACGTGGACGGCAGACCGGAGGGATATGGCAATGGGAGCCCTTTTGCCATGGGCCTCAATACACTGGTGTCGCGGAACTTCTGCGAATATATACAGACATTCCGTGTTGTAGGCGACTGGCGAGAGCATGATATCGAAGACTACAAGCAGGGTCGGGTGCCAGACAACAGCATGATACTGCAAGTCGTCATGCGCGCCGCGCTCGATAAGATGAAGAACCTCAAGGCTTTTGCGTAGGTCTCGTGCCACAACCATACAGGACGACTGCTGATGCGTGTAGCTGGGAGCTGAGCACTCCTCCATTGAGCACAGTATACCAAGGTATTACAGCCAGAACATCGCTAGTCTCGCTCACCATTCGATGTCCAACACGGCGAACACCACGACCGACCACCATTATACCTCCGCTTCCGAGTCTGACCACACTGGTCGTGTACGACATTGACCCACTCTGCTATCCCGACGATATTTCGCTTCTTCTAGCGGGTTCCAAGAAGCTCGAGAACCTCAAGTTACACTGGAGTCCGCGTATGCGGGCTGTAGGGGAAGAGTCAGTCAATCTGCTCTCAATATTCGGTCGGTGCATTGCTGCGAAATGTACCATGTCTATCAAACGCATCGCCATATACAACGTATACACTCGCTTCTCTGACGATAACTTCCACAACGTCTTGAACCACGATGCCCAATCCGAGGTCACTGTGATCAACTCCATGGGCAACTCCGACCCTTTGACAGCCTTTGCCGACAATTCTTGGAGGCTAAACATCAACCATCCCACACCTCGCAATTTAAAGATGATCCGCACAGATAATACGGACAAAGAGAGTATTGTTATGCTAGGGAAGTTCAAGGGTTTGGAGCGAGTGTACATCGTGAGCAATAGGCGAGACAAGGGCACACCGAAGTCAAATAGCACTACCGCAACGCCTACGACGCCGTCCACTATGGCGTCCGGCATCAATGGTGGTACTAGCGCAAGCGGCACTTCCACCACCACGACGGACCAACGCTATCGCAGCGTCGGAGGCGAGTTCCTTGCGGCTATCCAAACCAATCATCATCACAGCGTTCGCCATCTTCTTCTTTCAGATCGTTGGGTACTGTCTGACGATGCTCTATTCAAACTTTGCCAGTCATGCCCCAACCTGGAGCAACTCGGTTTCGCTTGCACAATCCCACCCCTCGAGTCATTGCGCCAAATCTTTGCCATGGTGCCCAAGCTGTGGGCTGTCCGTTTCCTAGCCCGCCCAAATTACGACACAACCGACTCGATGGATGATACAGATCCCGAGATGCATGCGTTTGCGATTGGGACAGAGTTTTGGCGACCTGAGTACAAGAACATCAAGTATCTTGGCTACGGCGACAACATCATATTCAAGCTAGGCGGCGTCTACTTTCCCCCTAACTGCAAGGATCCAATGCCGAATAGCAAGGAAAAGAGCTTTAATGCGAAAAGAGCGGGGCCGAAAAGGAAAATTGACATCTTGAAGAGGGAAGATGTGAACCATATCGAGATCTGGGGACTGGATACCACAGATTTCGACCCCAACTTCCCTTGAAGAGCACCAGTTGCAAGAAACAAAAACTGAGCATCTTCCATGATGAAGCAAGCTCATCAATTGCTTCATTCAACATCTGTATTCCACTGGCTTCTGCAATCCATCACGCTGGACTGCGCTGTTGAAGACTCCCCCGGCTCCTGATCGGGATCACAGCGGCTTCTCTCGAGTAGTAACGCGATGTAACATCTATAGCGGTAGTTTGATATCATTCGTTTTCTTATTATGATTGTTAGAAACCGCGAGTACATCAACAACGGGTATTAGTAAAGGATGGACGTTAACTATGCGATGTGTACAGTACATCAAAGAGGGGCATGCTAAGTACTTGTTCGACGTTATGAAGCGAAAGCGGGCATTTTCTTGCTCAGCACTAATTTTTTGTATTTTCCATCACACTTTCTAATTAGCATTCTTGCATACACTTCAGTCTTTTAAACCTCTATAGACCTTCACTGGGACTTGGCGGTAACATTTCGATAGATCAAGATGCTTTCTAGACCTCTAGCAGTGTCGTTTCTCCCAAGTTAGGCGTAATCAGAAACCTCTAGCTGTTTGCTCCGTTCTCCGCTGTCGAATTCGTTTCTTCCACTACCACAAGTCCAGCGATTGCCCTAGCGCCCGCATTTTGTATGTTTAACAGCCTTTCCGATGTACTTGCATCGAGTCTACCTTCGACTGGCTTCTTCCACCAACGCAGCCAACGAACGACCAGAAAATCTCTACAGCAACAAACCGCGACAAAACGAATCTAGACCCGGTCTACGAAGAGACAAACAAACAAAAAGTACATTTCGCTCGACGAAGCACGCAAAGGCATGTGCGGAAAAAGTTTCATTCGGCATACAAAGGCCGTCGTCGACCACAAGCTCCTCCACACGACTCCTCCCCCAACAACGCAAAGCTCGACCCTTGTAGCCGACGAAGATTTCCACTCTCCAACGCATACACCGCTTCCTCGCTGCCGAACACGACAGGACGGTTGCGAAGCACCTCCCCACCTTCAATGATTCCGACCCCATCGTGGACAGTGGAATCGGGATGGCTAGCGCATCAACCCCGTCCGTGGTTTCGACCTTGAGCGTCTTCGGCCCGTGGTCACAAATGCAGAACGCTCGATATGGTTGTGGAGAAGGGGTTTCGGTTTTCAAGTGAGGAGAGGATTAGGGAGGTGCTGAGGCACTGGGGGGGGGGGAGGGCTAGTCGCTGGTTGTTATACGAGAGTTCAGAAGAGGCTTCTTGTGAAGGAGTGATGGAGGATGTTTAAATTTGCAGAATTTATTTTGCCTGAGAGATAGCGCGAGTCGCATATATACATTGCATTTTTGGATTGGATTATATATACTGTTGAGTCCCCGTCTTCGCTAACCGATTTAGTCGTGTATAAGGTCCTCCTACCTCAAAGATGCACTGAAATCAACAAGGCGTGGATGTGCACCTTGGCTGCACTTTTCGGACCCAGAACCGCCAGCCCGGCTGCACTTGCCGTGGTTGTACCACTGGGAACAAACAATTACTCGATCTTCGAGTTCGTCAGCGTCGTCCATGTCGGTATCATCTGTCAGCTTTGGAGTGAACAGGGGTGATGTATCTTGTGTATATTCTGGCGGAGTGAATAGTGCCGGCATTTGGATACCGTAGGATAGAAGCAAGACTTTCATGTGCTCCTCGTTCCTTTTGTACATATTTTTCTCTAGTTTGAGATCTTCGTTCTGCGCGTAGCTAACGCCCATCTCCGCTTTGCGGTGTGCCTCGCTGTCTTCGAGTTCGTTCTCTCGCCGCACAAGTCGCAGTTCCGCGCTTAGTTTCGCGTTTTCAATGTCTGCAAGCTTACCATCAAGCTCCTTGTTGTCGTTCCGAAGAGAAGCATTCTCAAACCGAAGGTTGTTGCAGGCCTCGTCTTCGTCGACCTGCTTGCGAAGCCGCCAGTACTTTTGCATGTACATCTCCTCAGTATCCGCATGTGTAGGATCGAGACTCATGCTATCACCAAGGTTGATGAAATCGGTGCAAAAAGCATCTAATGGCTGTTCAGGGCGACCCTTGAGCCAGAAGGAGATCTTGCTGGCCATGATAGTTTACGGCTGTGACGAAAAGTTTCTGTGGTGTGTTTGACCAGTAAAGTATCTTTGTTCTAGCAAGTTTGTTGTGGATGGAAGTGATGTATTGGTTCAATAGGTGTGATGGCGTGGGAACCAATGAAAGTTTGTAGTATATAGTCTGGTTTCAGGTAGCTGTGGGTTTGCGACATACCATCGTGAAGGAACAGTGTCGCTCCGTCTGGGCGATCATGTGAACACGCGATGCAAAGTGAGCAGCACACTTTGCTATTGGTGTGTATTCGCTCTCTTCCTCGAGCAATTGCTAAATACGTTGTACAGCTGAGTTTGGACGCAAGAACAATGAGGATGCATGTACTGTTAATACCAGCACCTACCCATCAGCCTATGCAAAAGTGGCCCAAGTAATGACTCCGTAGCCAAATGTAATAGATTACTCACATACAAATGATTTAACTAAGATCTTCAAAATGCCCATGTTGCATCTTATCGTTCTTCTCCTTCTCCAGGAAAGCCTCTTGTTCAATCCTACTCTTTCCAACATCTACAAAGGAGAAAAGCCATGCGCAGCTAACCAAGCTCAACGCGAACAAGAAATAGAAGGGACTACTAATGTTGCCAGTATCATCGATAATAGCAGAGCTCACCAGTGGCCCAATGAAAGCACTCGTCTTTCCAACGATTGAAAATAAGCTGAAGAAGAGAAACTCTTTGTCTCTCGGTGTAACCTCGGATATCATAGTTTGCGAATAGCTTTTCCAAGGACAGACAAGCAATCCATAAAATACTTGGTGTGGAGAACAAGGAGCTGGTAACAGTGGTTTAGGAGAACCGGATGGTTGATTCTGCCTTTCTACCTGCGTCTGAGACGCGCTATATATACAAAGGAAATAGTCCTAACCTAGAAAGGCTGCTGTAGAACTCAGAGGGATTACCTCTGAGTTTGCCACGTATCCTGTAGAGCTCGGGAGTAAGCTCCTGAGCTCGGTGTGAAAACTCTGATATGCGGTCAACTAGCGCGAGCCTGGCGCGTAAGCTGACAGGCGCCTGGGCCTGATGCTCAAGTGCGCCTTTGGCCTTGAGGATGGTACGTCATATATGCGACACTTGGTACAACCAGACTTCCCACTTGTTGTGGAAACCAAAGCGTTGGGTCCAAATACCAATCATGCCCCAGCCGTCGAGTAAAACAATACAGATGGCGACGACCATGAACATAGTCTCAGTGGATAGACCATAGTGTTTCTGAATGCGCCAAAAGGCGCCAATGCCAACTGCCTGGGCAGCGATACCAACGATAAGTAGGTAAGTAAGCTGCAGACTGTTGTACGCGACAATCTCATTTTGTAGGGTTCCGATAACCGTAACGGTGGTGTTGAGACTGTCGCCGAGAAGGAAATAGCCTGCGAGATATGCCAGACTTTGCCGTAGCTGCCAGATCTGACGGATGGCATAGCCCAGCTGCTTGAGACCTGCTAGAACTATATTCGCGCGTCCTGGATCTTGACCAGGCCGTCTCTTCTCTAGGATAAACCACGGAACAGCGCACATGATCCAGACTCCTGTTGCGAAGGCGATGAGTACCGAAAGACCCCAACTGTTGTTCTCTGCGCTATCATTGACGTGCAGACCGAACATGATGCCCACAATGACGGCCAGAATGAGGATCTCAAAGACTGACTGAACATAGAATGCCGTATTTGAGAGCTCGTTTCGCTTCATCATGTCCGCAAAATCGTACTCTGCGCGGGTGATTGTTCCATCGGCAAACTCTTCGGCTTTGACTCGCAACTCCTTGGTGTTTCTTGCTAAGCCAGGAAACGCAGCGGTCCAGAATGTGATTGTCGTTTGGTATGCGATGAGGTCTACGATGTAGAGACCAACACCAGCATGCCACTTGTCCTCAGTATGGACGCCGAGCCACCCGAAGCCGATTCCGAAGGCAATGATAGAAAGTCCTATTAGGACGTTGGGGCGCCATGTACCGAAATCGGCGAAAGAACCCAAAATGAGGAAGATGACAACCTGGATGGCAAAACTGATACCGTTGCAGAGAAGCACGATCGAGTTGATGGTGCGGTCTCGACCCATGAAACGTAGCACCTCAGAGTCGCCTGCTGCCTCATACATGAGATTCTGAAAGGCTGTGGGGCCGAAGTTGAAAAGCGTGAGACCATTATCTCCGACGTAGTAGCTAATGGGCGAAATCCGATGTTAGCTTTGACGCAACTGACGGACTGCGCTCCGAACAACTCGGTGTGTTGAAAGGTCTACTTACTAGTAATACGACCATATCTCCCACTTCGATGTCTCGTATCGTTCGTCAAACTGGTCGGGCGCGACAGGGGTGTCTGTATCGACAGGTACACCGATAGCACCTTTGATGGGTCTTCAGCCGGCGCACTGAAAGGCGCAAGGCCAGGCTCATTTGAAGCCATGGTTGAGTGGTTGAATAGAGGGAACGACTGAAGAAGCACAAGGGACTCAAATCCAACATTGCGCGACTGAAAGCTTTTTCAGCTGGTTAAGTAGTCGCTTAGCGTACCCTAGCGATTCGTCATGTTCGGAGATAATCTCCTAGCAATGAATGGGGAGAAGATGTGCCTCGAGCCTAGGCCTTCAATGGTACGGCAGGTCGGAGGGATCATGGTCGCGATGGACGTACCCGGTAACCTGAAGTGCCAATGAACGGGAAGATGCCCAAATAAGATATGCAAGCTATAGCCAAGCGGAGCTTGGTTGATGGATCATGTGGGGTGAAGCTAGTCGGATGCCGGACGGAAGCTCCCCGCCTACCGAGATAGACGGGCCAACGAGCCCACACCACCCAACGAGCTACTTTTACATAGTGATCTAAGCTAATTTTTAATAACGTACTCCATGGGCGAGTGGCTCACACGGGCGAGTGGCTCACTCTGCCAAGACCCCATCAAAAATCGCAACTACCTTCATCTATCTCACGATGCCGCAACGTAACAACGTGACAAAGCCTTTAAACAAACGTTAAATACAGCTTGCTCTTTAGGCTTTGAAACAAGACGCGAATCTTACTTAGCAACGCGCTATAGCTACCTTTAACGTTCCTTAAAGAACACTTAGCTATTAACTTGCTAGAAAGTGACCCTAACGCGATTGCATAGCTAACTTAATAAAGCTTATTCCTATAAAAGAAGAAATAATTGTTTAGCATATTTTTAACTTTAATACGCAAGGATTTCTGCCTTAACTTGCTGCTATTAGAGATATAGCTGATTTTCTACTGGCTGCGCGGCACTGCAACTTAGTTAGCTAAAATTAAGCTGCAACTTTTATCAAGCGTTGCCTAGAGCTTAAAGTTACGTTTAATTAAAAGTGTAACTATAAGTAAGCTCTCTGCAAAGATTTTAAGGTTATTAAAAACTAGTTCTAGCTAGTACACAATATAAAAGCAAAGTACAGTATCTTAGAAAATAATATTTATAACTTTAATAAGACTAGCTTTATAATGAGCATAATATTGAATATAGTAGTAGTTATAGGCTTAGACTATTAAGAACAGCTAAAGACTATTTAGCAGAGCAACTAGGAGTAAGTAACAGTTATTTAAGGTATGAACGCAATAAAGTAAGCAATTTTACTTTTTATTATTTTTACTAGCAAGTACTACCTCTCTAGCTAGTATAAGAAGAAGAATATGTCTTATAATTAGGTTATTAGGGTCTTCAAGAACAGCTAGACAATAAATAAGCTTAGTTTTAAGTAGCTAAAGCATTTTAATAAGTATATAAAGAAAAGAGTTGTTAGCAGCTACTACTTACTAGTAATTAACAGTTTTAAGAGCTACAACTTATTCAAGTTTAAGCAATAGTACGTAGAAAATAAAATAATTACTTTTTACATGCTTCTATATTTATTGCATTTACTGCAGCTACTTAATATTACGTGTTTTAATCTGTTAAAGAAGGCATATAAGTGCTAAGCTAAAAAGCTAATACGCAATAAAATTACATATATTACTAAAATAATGTTCTTGCCGTGCTTTATTACTGCTTAAAACGCTTTGATTATAAAAAGTAATATTCTAAGAAGCTTTTAAAGCGCTAGCGTGGTTCTATTCAATTTAGAGGCTATAGTATTAACGCTTAATATCCGCCTACGTACTCTACTATTACATACTATTAAAGATAGTCCTTAGTAGCCGTAGAACCTAAGTAATACCTTTAAATTAAGGTTACAATTAACACTAGTAAAGCATAAGATTTAAAAGCATATAAATAGCTTACTAATATTAATATTAAGGCTGTTAAAAAGCTTACAAAAGAGGCAGAGATAATAGTACACTTGTAAGTGTTAATAACTAAGCGCAACTCTAAACCTAAAGTAGCAAATAAAGCAGCTAAGTAATGAAAATTATATAATAAAAAGTAAATATAGTAGAAAGACACTTTCATAGTTAATAATAGTTAGTAACTGTTAACTTTAAAAGAGTTTAGGGCGCGTAGTAATAGGAAGAAGACAAAGAAGAGGGTACGCGTTAAAGTAGGCGAACTATTATAAAGACGCTGTAGACGCTGCGGCGAGGCAGGACATAACTTGCGCACGTGCAAGTAAAATGCAGCAGTAAATTCTAAGTAGAATAGTCTATTATAATTTTTAATTACAGTTCTATGCAGTGCTCTACTGTCGTGTACGGTTGCGATTTTTAATGGGGTCTTGGCAGAGTGAGCCACTCGCCCGTGTGAGCCACTCGCCTATGGAGTACGTTATCAAAATAGCTATAACTTCTTAAAAATAAATCTTTTTTTAGAATTTTAAAAATTAAAATCTAGAAGCTTAGATCTATAAATCTAGAATTTTACTTAAGTTTAATGTAGCGTAATTCTAGACATATCCTAACTCTTTAAACGTTTAAAATTCTTAACTATAGATATTTTAAAAAATCTAAGTAGACTGAAAGTTGCTGTATTTAACTTGTAATATAAGATATAAGTGATAGTACCTAAAAGTATTATACTTGAAAAGATATAATGGAAATTTTAGGTTTATACTATTTAAAAATCTAAGTTTCTGTTTAACTATTTTATACATTTATATTTTTTTGAGAAATTTTAAAATTTGGAATTTAAAAGCTAAGCTATATAAATCTAGAATTCTAATTTAGCTTAGTACAGCTTAGTTAATTAGTTTATACTTGTATAGAAAGTAAATATCTTCAGCATTACATTATATTAAACTAAAGCAAGATACTTGATTTATAGATTTAGGTTTCTAGATATTAAATTCTCAAGATTTTCAAAAAAAGTTATTTTTTAAAAAAAGGTTATAGCTATTCCAGTATAAGTTACTAGCTTGGATTACTATGTAAAAGTGGCTCATTAGGTGGTGTGGGCTTGTTGGCCCGTTGTGAAGATCGTCCGAAGATAATGTAGGGTTGGTTCTTGGGAATAAGCGAGTACAATAGACGAGGGGGTTGTACTAGCATAATTAGTAGATGTAGGAGCTGAGAAGGAGTATTTGAGTGATCAGTGGAGGGGAATAAGTATATTGATTAACTAAGTGCCACAACGAAGTGTCCAGTAACTACTAAAAAGACTTTAGACGATCTGGCTCGTTTATATGCGCGCTACTAGCGCCGTCACGTGATATCCCACTAGGATCACCTAATAACCCGGGTGATCTGTATGCCAAAACGTGATCCAGAGTGATCCGCATGTCAGTACTCTAACACACCCCCTAGGTTAGTAAGATACTATCAATCTAAGCTGTAAACAACTAGGTAATTATAATAAATCTAAGTCGTTAATTAAGAGGGCCTCTGTAATTATAGCTCCTCTGCGTAGTCTTGTGTCGTTAAAGTAATGCTGCGTGTTGTTGCTTTAATTGATCTAGCAGCTATAAGTAATATTAAAACATTGGATAGACCCTAAATATTGCGTAAATAGTTAGTGCGCAATCGCCACAATAAAATTAATCGCGTCTATTACTTCTCTAAAACCTTTTTTTCTTAACCTTAATTAATCTAATTACTAAGTCTTTCTGTTTCTGTCTTGACTACTATTACTAACATAGTAAGTGTTGCCCTATCATTCTCTTACTAATTAGTTGCTAATCTTTCTAGTGTAGTCTACTCTAAGCAATAATAAGCGAAGCTTAGAAAGGTGTTATTAACAAAATTGACGCTTAGAAAGCCTGCAACAACAACGTGAGAATAGTGCTAAGCATAAGTATTATACGCGCTAAAGCCTGTTTAATAATAAGATTTAGCAAGCAGCTAATCTCTAAAATAATAAGAGTTAGTTGCCTCTGCCTGTTAATCCTTTTACTTACTACAAGATATCTAGTTGCTCTGCTTAAAGGATAATTGCTTTACTTGCTAAATTAAGTCTGCTGTTAAGTTCTTATTTAAATTTTAATCTACATAAGAGTTTAACTAAGCAATTATCCTAGCGTAAGGGCAAGGCTCCTTAGAAGCTAAAGCAAAAGTTACAGCAGATAACTACTTAAGCAGCAACGCGTAAACAGCAACATAGTAACAGCAATAAGCTAAAAACGCCTATTAAGCTGTCTACTAAGCGCTTAGCGCTCCCCTATACTTAGAAAAAGGCATCTAGCAGCTTTTTAAAAATTGTTGCTAATTTATTACGTCCTTACATTTCTCTGTGTAAGCGCTATATAAAGAAAATGCTAAATAGTTTATACGCAAAATACTACTTTAATTACGTTTAGACTAGTAGTTAGAGCAGCTTACGCTGTAGCAGTTGCTTGTCTTACACCTGCTATACAGTTAACATCAATCTTACTAATTAATTTATAGCTATGTATAAAGACAAAGAAGTAAGTTTTTAATCTATTAAGCTTCTTGCTTAGTTTACTAACTAGTTTTTTAGGAATAGAACAACAATAGATTGTACTAAGCTTTAAAAGCTTAACTGCTTAAAGACATTATTGCTCGCCGCAAAGAGATTAATAGCAGCGTTATAACTACTAGCAAGCCTTCTGCGCAGAAGCCTCCTACTAATAATTATTATGCTTAAGAAATATTATATTGCGGTTTTGCTGCTTATTCTTTTGCTTCTACGTTTGCTCCTGCTCCTGCGTTTACTCCTGCTCCTGCTTAGCAACCTGCTCAACAAACGCAAATAACGGCTTATTATATATAGTAACATTAGCAATATAAGTAGCTTTAGCAGTAATCTGCTTAAAAGTTGCTGCTTTAAGAGCAAGCTGCTTGCGGAACGTTGCCCCCGCCTGCCTTATACAATTACCCTTCAGTTCGTTGTTCTAATTAATATATAAATTAATTATATAACAGCAATTATTATGCTAGTATAAAAAAACAATTATCTAATAACACTGTATATAAAAGCAACAAGTTAGAATTGCGCCGCAATGCTGCTTACTTTTAGACTCTTGCTATTTAGGCTTAGATAGCCTAAATTGCTCCTAAGCTAGCTAAAGCTAAGCAGGCTAAGCGTAATACTATAATAAAGTCTAGCAAGTATAATTAGTCTAATGCTTATTAGTAATAAGGTTTCTAGTCTTAGTATAGTTTAATAGTCAGGCTTACGTTCTCCTGCTTAATAAAATAAGCTATTAAAAGGAGACTTAGCTTAGTATATAGATGTTGCTGTTTAATACAAATCTTTTGCTTATTAATTATTATTTCTTTTAAATAAGTGCTTAACTTACTAAAGGTTAAGCAACTACTTAAACTTCTTAAACTGTTATTAAGTAAGTAATTTAGTTAGTTTACTATCTAGTATAATTGCTATTTCTAGGAACTTAACCTAAAATAATCTTTTAGTAAATTCCTACTGTAGCTACATATTTTGTATATCTATATATCTTAATCAAGTGCTAATCTACTTATTCTTTCTAACTAAAAGCCTAATTGTTTGTTAATTATTACACTAGACTGTCTAGATGTCTCCTAGATTAAGAAACAGCTTGCAAAAGAAGCGTTTAAGGGCTATAGCCTCCTTAGTAGTGTGCTTAAGGGCAAGCAGCTTAGCCTTAGTAGTTAATGTAGTTACTGTAGTCTGCCAAGCTGCCTTCTAAAATATCAGACTACTATATAGGATAGCTATATATTTATAGGACAATTAACAAGTTTTCTAATTATCTACAAAGGAAGCATTGCCTGTAATTATTAAGTCTAGACTAATGTAGTTCCTATATTAGATTGCATTCTATCTTGTTTAATAGAGGTACATAATTACCTGTTGAACAGCTTTTATATACTAATTGCTAAGGTTTGTAAAGAAGTATAAGAGCTTTAAGATTAAGTAAGCAACATCTAGTCGTAGCATAATAGCTGTATATAGCACTAATCTAACTCTTTCTTAGTAGGCCTTAATCTCTTGCTTAGTTGCTTCGCTAGTGTTCTTAATTAGCTCCTCTAACGGCAATAAAGTTTTAGGAAAGCTACTTTTCTTTAGCTTAAACTTCTTTACGATTTTATTAATGTACGTATTATGCACAAGCGTGATTATTTGCTTTTTATAATCTCTAATTATCTAAATACTAAGAAACTATTTAACTAATCTTTATTTCTGTCTCTTATATTTGTCTATAATCTTTAACTAAAGATTTATTGCTCTTTGCTTATAATTTTTTGCAAAGAGTAGTAGGATATTATCTACATAAAACAATACTAAGATCCTCCTTTCTTAATTAAAGAATAGGCAGGGCTCCTCTAGTAAGGCGATTAGTCTAATCTCTCTTAGTAATTCTAAGAACTCCTTATACTACAATAGTAGCAAGTCTTATAATTTATACAGTGCGCGGTTAAGCTATATGTAAGGGGTGGCTTCAGGCAATAGTACTTGCTTTACACAACAGAGGATAGTGAGAGATAGCTCAGAATAATAACGTGTATATTTTAAACAAATAATACCTGCAGGACTTCTCTGCAGGCTAAGGCAGCTTATATATAGAATTACAGGTGTGCACGCTAACAATAAGCGAGACTTAGCTAATTAGAGTCAACACACAACTATCAGTGACAGAGCCTCCCCCTCTAGGCTGGCGTCCCGACAGCCTTCAGTCAAATTCTAACCTATATATATAGGGTAGCCTATTAGGCAGCGCGTCCTACGCGCAGCTTAGGTGCGCTCTTAACGCTTGTTATATACAAAACAAACGCGTTACATGCTAGGGTAGTCTAGGTTTTAGGCTCTTATAGTATTATTGTAGTAACTCTTAAAATCTATTGTTTGTTTGTTAAAAATATTTAAAGAAAGAGTAAAAGTACGTAATTATTATAAATAGTTTATGCAAAGTAATGTTTATTGTAGTAATAAAGAATTTTTTAGTATATTCTTTCTCTAGTCTGCTTCTTGCTTAACACAATTACTGCGCACCTAACTCGCATCTAACAAGCACCTAAACATTAAGCTCTAATTTTTACAATAGTTTACTACCCTAATCTTAAGTATATTAAGAAATTGTACTTTTAAGGTGCTTAGCTGTACACATTTAGTGCGCTAGAAAAGGCTACTAATTGTGTTGCTCTATACGCGACTTGCCTGCGCTACACATAAAACATTACTAAGTAGAAAAAGATTTATAAAAAAACTAAGCATTATTGTTGTAACTACTGTGCTAAAAGCAACTATAGTAGCTATAATAAAGTAAGTTTTTTATCTTATTCCCTACGCCTTAGCTAATCTAAACAGGTGCCTGCGGCGCTTAATGGGCAATTAAATTGCCTATACTAACTCTACAGTTACTTTAACATAGTAGTTACTAATGCTGCTATTTTTTAAACTAATACTGTAGTTATTACTACAGGCGTAAAGCTTACGTGTTGCTAGCGCTAATTTAACTTTAAGCTCGCGAACTATCGCTACGTTGCAGCCTATATAAGTACTCCCTTAGAAGTTCCTACTTAGCTACTAACAACCTTACCCTACTTTCTAAGCTTAATTTTAGTAAAGCAGCGTTGCATAGCAACTACTCTTAAGCAGCTTATTAGCTATGCAGCTAGGATAGCTAGTCCCGCTGTTAATAATAACAAGGATAATAAGAGCTCGGGTAACAAGGGTGTAGCACCTATTAAGCCTACCTAGGGCGCAGGTGGCGCTTATAAAGACAGTGTAGAAGATTTAAGTAATAGTAAGATAGAGGGTAGTAAAGAGATTAGTAATAATAAGTAGTAGTTAGTAATTTTGTACTTATAATATGTTTCTTTTAGATACTAAGGTTTGCGCTTCTTATACGCCTTAATAATATTTATTATCTTCTTTTTATACGCTTATAACGTAATGCGCTTTGCTCCTGTTTAAATTCCTTAACTAGTTCTTCTATATTCTTAAACTGTAATGCTAGGGACTAGGTATCCTATAACTTATTGTAGCCCTTTTATTACAACTAATACTCTAGCTAGCTATTCTTAATCTGCCTCTCTAATATCCTTTTAACTTCCTAAATCTCTTTGCTCTTAGGGCTAATTTCTAGTGCTTAAGTATTATCTTCTTAACTATTGCGCAACTCTTACTGCTCTAGTAAGAATACATAAAAGACGTTGTAAATGCAATAATATAGTAGTAATTATAGATAGTAAGCTTGCGCTCTAACTGCTCCTTATACTTAGAATAGCCCTATAAACTTGCTAGAAAGCTTTTTACTAAGTTAGTAAGCTATATTAATATTCTTTATGCTAAGGCGCACTAAGTCTTCTTAGTAAAAAGTTTTTAGTTTGTATTTTTTATCATAGTAGCAGCATTAATATTCTTGTACTACTTGTAGGTGCTCATTTGCCGTTACGCGTGCGCTGTACATGCGCTGTACTCTGTTTACAGTGTCTAGCACCTCCCCTTCTAGCCTACTGTCCTTAGGAGGCAGGGTAAGTAGCAGGTGCTTGCTATATACTGCGTAAAATAGTGTTATTTTTATTAACTTATAGATAGAGTTGTTGTATGCAAATTAAGCTATTAGTAGAAGCAAGACCTAATTATTTTGTTATTTAAAAGCAAAGGTTCTTAGATATTGTTCTATTATCTAATTTTAACGCTTAGTTTGCCTATTTGTCTAGGGATAGAAAGCTATGCTTAACCTGCGCTTTACCTGTAGTTAGTAGCATATTTCTATTTAAAATTCTAAAGTAAAGATTGAACTGCGATTAGACACAATGCCTTTCTAAATCCTATATTCTAGAATAATATATTTAAAGTAGGATTCTGTAAACTGCTTTGCATCCTACGACTTTAAAGCTAGTATAAAGATTGCTATTTTTAAAAAGCAGTCTACAATTACAAGAATTGCATTAAATACGCAACCTAAACTATTTTTTGCTAGTAGTAGTCTAGTAACAAAATTAAGGCTTACTTCCTTAAAAATCTTATTAGAGGTTAGTAGTAGTAACAACTTACTATATTTGCTGTGCCTAGGAGCTTTGCTCCTTTAGCATACCACATAGGTCTTTACATAATCCTAAACATTATAGCTTAACTCTAGCTAGTAATATAGCCTGCTAATAAGCTTATGCCATCGAACACCAACTTTTCGAGGCGAGAAAAAGGTCTGGCTTTGCCTTTTTCTCGCCTCAACTATCTTAAACGCCTTCCTAAAATCAGCTTCTGATACTTGTTTTCTAGGTGCAGGTGTTGTAGCGTGCGCGCTGGCTAGTTGTAGAGAAACAGAGTGGTTAACTGTTGAAAACTCTACAAGTAGTCTGTGCGCAAGCTAATTTTAGAGTTTAATCGAAGGCAATTCAACTCCTACTCGACAAAGCAACGGCTTTCTACTTAGGTAGATAGATTTATTGGCGTAGTGAACAAATAGATTTATCTACCTAGCTATCTATTACTCGAAATCCCTATACTGACTTAATATACTAACCTCCTATATCGACCTACACATTAGAATGGATAGCTAGTGCTCCTAGCTATCTACCTACACCGAAATCCCTATACCAACTCAATATACCGACCTAATATACCGACCTACACATTAGAATGGATAGCTAGTCTCCTAGCTATCTACCTACACCGAAATCCCCTATACCAACTCGATATACCGACACAATATACCGACCTACACATTAGAATAGATAGCTAGTGCTTCTAGCTATCTACCTATACCGCAACCCTATACTAAACTGCTTAGCGTACCTATATAAGCAATACAAGAGGGCAGCTAGCATAGCCTACAATAACAACAAAGAAGAAGTAAAGGAGATAACTAGACTAGCATACTAGCTCTATATACCTTCTATAAAATAAAGGACTGAGAGAGATACTCGTTAAAACTACTCTAGGCTTTGAGCCTAACAAAGGACTGAGAAAGCTACTCGTTAAAACTACCCTAGGCTACGAGCCTTACCTTTATTTAGACGAACCCCTCCTTGTAAATAAATTATATATTAGAAAACACCACGTAGATACCTGTAGGTCCTAAACCTACATGTCTTATATAGCCTTTCAGGCTGAGAAAGGACGTTAAACTACAATAAAAAAAATAAGCTTATGCGTCTACGTGCGCCAAAATAACCCGCTATGCGCGTGTTATAATTTTAAGATAAAATCTTTTGCCAAATAGCTTGTTCTAGTAGAACATAAATTCTACCTTTATATTTTAAGACTTCTTTATTATTAACGCGCTACACTTACGCGCTGCTACTATTTTAAGTGCACGTAACTTGCTTAGAGTCTACAACCTACTGCTAAGCAAAAGCATCTTTTTGCTGCAGCTAGCACAGTTTATCTATTAAAGCTTCTAACTCTACTATTGCAAGTTTGCTACTAACTAATACTCTAGCTAGTAAGCGTAGTACGCATAGGGTACACCTTATAGCACTAGTAGTATAAATACCATCTGTTCTGCAAACACTAGCTACATGCGTCTTACATGCGCCTTTCTAGCTATACTAAGTTGTAGATTTGTTTGTTCTACTACGCTCTACTCTTGCTAGAAATTTGTTCTGCAAAGTAAGCAATAGTTAAGTTAGCGACAGGTTCTCCTGTTTATAATCTGCTCTTTTTAATAGTCTGTCTGCAGAGTTTATATGCCCTAGGCAGTACTTAACTTTAAAGTTAAAAGCTCTTAAATATAGAGCCTAGCGTGCTTACTGCTAGTTTAGCTTCTGTACTGCGCGTATAAAGCGCAGGTTGTTATAATTAGTTAACACCTAAATAGTGTGCTAAGCACCTTCTAAGTAGTGTCGCTATTTCTTAAAGCTCTATACAATAGCTAAGAGTTCTAAGTTGTACACCTTATAGTTTAATTTAGCGTTTTGTAACTTCTATAAGTAAAATACAATAAGATGCTATTTCTTGTCTTTAAATAGCTAAGACAATATACCTAAAATAGCAAAAGTAGAGGCATTTATCTTAATATAAATCTTACGTATATTGTTAAAGTAGCGCAGGATAAGCGTACATATAAAGTGTTACTTTAGCCTTGTAAAGGCAGCATGTATGTCCTTATTCTAATAGAACGCCTGTTTCCCCTTTAGGATATCTGTAAGAGAGGCTGTTTCTACAGCATAATTCTGCATAAAACGCTAGTAGAAATTTGCAAATCCTAGGAAGAATTATAGCTCCTTAATATTAGTTAGTGTAGGCTATTACTTAATAGTAGCAACGCGCGCTAAGTCTATGTAAATACTGCTCCTTATAATAATTAATCTAAGGAAATACACTTTACTAGAAGCAAATGTACATTTCTTAAGATTTACATAAAGCTCTGCTTTTTGTAATAAGTTAAAAACAGCGCGTACAGCACGCTAGTATAGCGCAATAGTATTATTATAAGTATAAATGAAGATATTATTTAGGTAAACTATATATATGTAATCTAAGTGCCCTTGTAAAGCCCTATTAATATAGGCTTAAAAACTAGCTAGGGCTTTCGTAAGCCTAAAAGGCATAACTAGATATTTAAAATGTCTATATTATGTCCTAAAAGCAGTTTTCTACTCGTCCCCTACCTTTATCTTTAGGCGATACTAGGCGTCTTTTAGATCTAAGGTTGTGTAGTAACGTGCGCTTAACAAGCAGTCTAGTGTCTCTCTAATTAAAAGGAGCAGGTAATAATCCTTAATTATAACAGCGTTAAGGCCCCTGTAATTTACATATAGGCGTAAAGTTCTATCTTTCTTTAGTATAAATAATATAGGAGCACTAGCAGGACTAGTGCTGTAGCGAATCTATTTTTTTCTTAGGGCCTCCTTAATGTATTTACAGAGCACATAGAGCTCACAAGAAGAGAGGGTATAAAAAGGCCTATAAGAAAGCTCCTTACCTAGTTAAATAGGAATTGCATAATTTAAACTTTTAAGTTGTAAGAGGGTCTCTGCAGCATTATTATTAAAGACATTAGCGTAGTCCTATAATGTATTAGGAATATGTAATACCTGCGCTGCAGAGACATTTAACACGTGTGCTTTAGGCTTAATACACGCGCTATATAATTAAAGCACTCTTAAGAAGTAAGTTTTTAAGTCTATAAGCTTTGCGTTCTTTAAAAAATACTTTAGTAGCTACTAGATTAATATTTACCTTTATATATCCTTAACGCTACATCTGTTGTCTACAGTTAATACAGATGCCTTCCTAGCGTAAGAAGGGGTTGCTAAGTAGTAATAGTGTGCTTTCTTTGTCTACTTTATACGCAGTAACCTTTGTAATACGCTCTACGCTATTATTATTTATAAGGCGCATTTAAAGCTTATATGCTGCGTATATGTTCTGCCTTTAAAATCTAATTTAACTAAGGCGGGGAAGTTCTGCATTTTTAATAGGTTTAAGATCTATTTCTATAGCTGTTTTCTAACTAATAAGGCTAACATCTGCTTATAAGTCTAGAATGACTTAGAGTTTCTTTTCTATACTAGTCGCTAAACGTGCATAACACATGCGCTTTATTCCTAGCAAAATATTTATTAGCACGTGTTTTACTAATTCTAAGTTCGTAGCAAGGCTTGTCCTTTTCTTATTTAATTTATATTAACTAAGACTTTATTAGGATTTCTGCTTTAGCACTTGTTTGCGTAGTGCCTCTTCTTCTAGCACTTAAAGTAAGTAATATAGCTGTTATTTTTACGCTTTTCTGTTGCGTTTAGAGTAATAGTAGCAAAGAAACGCCCTTTCTTTTTCTTTGTAATAGTATTCTAGCTAGGTTGCTTATGCGCTGTAGGTGCTCTTTACATGTTCCTTTTAAGAGTAGAACTAAGAGTAATAAAGTCTTCCCTAGTTGCTAGAATCTAATAGTAATTAGTAATTACATGTTATAGTTTAGGTCTTAGCTTTGCAAATAGGTGCTAAACCCTTTATACTTTAATATATGTTGTAAGTTAGTCTTTAAGGACATCTAGATAGGTTGTAAATAATCTAATAGTCTAATCTTTCTGCTACATAGCCTGCGCGTGCGCGGTAGCTGCTTTTAGGCTGCAGTTTATAAGGTCTAAGAGTAAGTTAAGTAAGTATTACTTAAAATAGTCCTATGTTAGTACTTCTTTCTTTGTTTAAAAGAGCGCTTATAATAAGCATACTAAAGCTTTTAAGGGTCTGCCCTAAGATACTGCATTAACTAAATTACTTTATTATTATCTCTTTTAAACTCTTGTAGTAATAGCTAAAAAGCTACTTTATAAGAGTAAATAAACTTGTAATGTTCTTTCAGGGTTTTGCCTTAGTATTTAGCTAGGTCTTTAGGCTTTAACGCGCGTTGCACATGTAAGGTAAGTGTCGCTTTAGGTGCGTTCTGCGCGCAGGGAGCTGTAGTTAATACTGTTTGTATATTTAGGGTTTTCTCTTGTCTAATCTCTTCTAACTATGCAACTTCTTTTTTTAGATTACGTAGTTGTTGCAAAGATTAAAGTTTGTTGCGTTACTTCTCTGCCGCTTAAATGCGTTCTTTGAGCGTTAGGGGTGCGTCTTAGGTGCGCCCCCTAGGCTCTACAGGTGTGGTGTGCCTTGATAGAAGTAGTGGAGGATTAGAAAGTTCTAATAAAGTAGGGCTCTAGCTTCTTTAGTTACCTTAAGTGTTAGATCGCGTTAAGAGAGCTATCTCTAGACTATTAGCCTGTAGGAGAGAGGTATTATTCTGTAAGGGGTAGCTTTAGGCAATAGTACTTGCTTTACACTACAGAGGATAGTAAGAGATAGCTTAGAATAATAACGTGTATATTTTAAATAAATAATACCTGCAGGAATTCTCTGCAGGCTAAGGCAGCTTATATATAGAATTACAGGTGTGCACGCTAACAATAAGCGAGAATTAGCTGATCAGAGTCAACACACAACCATCCGTGACACTATACGTACTTCCTTAGCTTCTTAAAGCTATCTAGCATCTTATAAATTACTAGGTTGTCTGCTGTAATTAACACATTAAGGAATGCTCTTACAACATTATATTGCTTAATCTCTAGATAATTTTTAGCTGTAATAGCTATTGCTACTTAGAAGGACTTAGCTGCTAAGGTAGCAGCGTAAGTTAAATTAATTAAATCCTTTTTCTAGAGATTATCTCTTACAATAATCTGCGCCTTGCATTTAAAAAAAAAGCTATCTTAAGTAAACTTATAGGTCTAAACCTACTTTATAAGTATTATGTAATTAATTGCTTCTTTCCTTAATATCTTAGTCTAAGTCTTAGTTTTACTTAACTAATTAATCTCTCTCTTACAGGCATTCTTAAACAAGGCCCTTATAAGATGTTAGAGTAATTGCTTTTATAATTTTAGCAGTAGCAAATTTTTTGACCCTGATTATCGCTCGGTGGTCTGAGCTTTCCTCCCAGAACTCATCCACTCACCGTTCGAATTTCGTCGACTACACACAATCTTTTTTTGACTTTTGCGACTGATTAGTAGAGGGCAGCTGCTTTTCACTTTTTTGGAAAACCCATTTTGACTACAACAACAACCACCACCTTTGATACCTTAAAAATAAATAATTTTAGCAGTTTTGGTAAATTATCGCGATGCAGTTAAGCATTTCTACTTAGCTTATGCTTAGTAAGCGAAGCTGCTATAACTACGTAATTAAAAGTCTTGTAGCTTGCTTAGTCTTCCTAGGTTGCGTAAAAACCTAGCAGGTAAGTATTATAGAAATTATTCTATAATAGATCCTTATAATTTATAATTAATACGTTAACACTACCTGTGCTTTTGACACCTAGTTAATTATTAAGATCTTAGGTTGCGTCCTTACGCTTACGCCCGCTACCTAGCTTACGCAGTAGAAGATATTAGTTAGTAAGCTAATTTAGGCTTTTGCTAGCGATCTAAGCACTACGTTTTGTAAGCAAAGGTTTAGCTTGTAATTGCTTACTTTGTCTACTATTTATTACCTAAGATCTTAACTTGCAAGATAATTTACGCCCTGCTATCCTGCTTAAATAAGCAGGTGTTCTATTATAATTAGCTAGCGCGTTAGAGTCTACGGGCACAGACTTTTAGACTAGTAAATAAGGTATATTACTTATAGGTTTTAATAGATTAGCCCCTTTAAGTAGTCACACTACTGTTTAACTATTAATAACTATATAATTAATTAAATTGTCGTTCCCTAGAGTCTCTAGTTTAGAAGTGAGTTCTAGGGTAGCAAGACTAGTAATCTGCTGCTAATTTAAGTAAGTTTGTAATAGTGCACTAGCCTTGTGCTCTATTCGCTTAGTGTTTTCTAATCTACTCTTGTTTTAGTAGGTAGGCCGTCCTTACTATTTAAGATAGTAGATAGATTACTTCTAAGGTTTTTAGTAGTTAGCTACGTATTATAATCCGCCCTTCCTTAAAGATGAAAGAGGACCTCTAAGTCGTCTTTAGAATTAACTAGCTCCGCTATTATAAAGAATCTCTACAATCTTAATTACTTAATTTCTTAGTAGCTTTTTCTTGCAATCTCCTTTGTAGAACAACTGTTTATTAAAGGTTATATTACAGGTAGTAATTACCTTATTAAGTGTTAGTATCTATGTATAGTATAGGTTGGAGGCTTAATAACTAACTAAATAACTAATATAGCCGCGAGGATTAACCTTAAATCCTTAACAATTGCGCCTAGCTACCTTATTCTTATCTAAAGGATAGGCTCGGCAGCTATAGGCATATATTCTACTCTAGTCTAGGCGTAGATCAGCAGTCTAGTATCTAATCTTAGGTAGTTAATAGTATTAGAAATATTTCCTTAACTATTCTTCGAGCACCTAGTTAAGGGATTAGTAGCAATAGATTTTAGTAGGGCTAATTTTATGTAGGTAAGCTGCTGTATTTATAATTACTAGCTAAAGCTTAGCTAGTAGATTAGCGCTCGTGCGCATCTTAATAGCCTTTATAATTAGCTCTTAGCTAGCTCTCTCTGCCGAGCTATTAGGCTTATAAGTGTATAGCGGTGGCGTCTTAATTACGATCCCTTTCTCTATTGCCTATTCTTTATATCTTAACTGCCCTCTCTAAGGCCGTGTAGCAGTATTGTTATTTTAATAGATTTCTACAATCTTCTGCTAATATTTCCTCTTAATCCTCTTAGTAAAACCTTTAATTACTAGCATAATATTGTTTGGTGTCTTTAACTAGATATTGTAATTGTACAGCTTGCCTAAGTAGTCTTCCTTAATAATTAGTGCCTATTTCTTAAGCAGTTAACTTGTTAGGAAATTAAACAGATCCTATAAGATCCTATAGAAAAGTTGTAGTAATCTCTCCTTTAGTCGCTGCAAGATTACTTGCGAGGCATAAGCTGTTGCGTAGTAATTGCATTCTAATAGCTTCTTACTAGTAATCTTAACGTTCTGCGCTAAGCGGACTAAGGCTTTAATAGCCTGTTGTCCTAGGTGACCTAATTGTTAGTGCTATAGGTCCTTATTACTAGTGCGCAACTAAGGTTTCCTTAATTGCGCTATAGCGTTCACAAGCGGTAGTTAAGCAGGGTAACGAGAGACTTGCTTGTATTTAACAAATAAGAGATTAAAATAGCACTTAAGGTTAATTAAGACAACGTTTTTCTTAGACGTACTAAATCGCATAGTATAATTATATTCTAAATACTAGATGCCTAACTAGTTAAGCCGCTCTTCTGACACAATATTAGTATAGAAACCTAGTACAAGCTTAACGTTAGTAAGCAGTAGATTAGCTATATTAGGGCTAGCCTTGCTATGCAGGACGTTCTTGAGCAGCCTATTTCCTATCCTAGTAACTAGAATAGATTGAGTGCCTACTAATATAGTCTCGTCTTCGGCGCATTCGCTAAAGGTGCCTAGTACTAGGTAATCTATAGTATTAACCAAGTAAACTGCTGCTCTACTATCTAGGATCGTACAAAGGGACAAGGCATAAGAGGTAAAGGCTGTACTAAAGATATTAAGCCTAATTTCCTTGATAAAGTTACTTAGGTTAATTAGTGCTAAAACTATTAATCTAGAGTAGGATCCACTTAGCTTATTAGTAGCTAATCCGCTAGTGCTAGTCTTCTAGCCTTCTTTCTTAATCTAAGTGCGCAGGGATGCCTAAGTGTTACTGTTCTATCACTTAATAATCTTTTTTTTCTTATTATCTAACAGTTTAATTAGTATATTACTAGCAGAGCATAATCTAATAACTGCAGTTTAGAGTTGGTAGCAGTTACGCAGTATCTAGAAGTACTTGCTTATAAGCCCTTTACTAGCCTTGCAGGGGCAAGAGTAAGGTTGCTTACTACCTTTAGTTAACTTTAAGTTCTTAGCACTAGCAAATTGTTAAGCTAACGCTAATTTAGATCTAGTTTAGAACACAACAAATCCTTTTCTTTTTAAAGAAACAATTAATTAATCTTATAACAAAACACTAAAGATCTTTCCTGAATTATTAAGAGTTAGTTAAGCGTTACTAAGCACTATTACTTATGCTAGCTTATTGCGCTTGTTGCGCAACTAGTCTAGTGCAATTTTAGTGCCTAAGGCGTCTAAAAAATTAGTAATTGCTAACAGCCTAACAACCTTAAGGAGCGAGTAGATCGTCGCTTGTTAATACAGGAGCTGCTACTTAGTAAACTAACGCTTAGAGCCTATTTGTCCCTAGCAAGCTTTACCTAGGTAAAATCAGTACTGCGCTCTAATTAAATACTAAGTATTCTAATTAGTAGGTGCGAGATCCTCCTTTAAGATCTTTACTAAGGCTTAAAAGCTAGTAGAATTTTATGTAATTATGCTTATTAAAGCGTTTGAGAGCAGGTCTAGATAAATAGTCTTGCTAATCTAGTCCTTAATATTAGTAATCTCAGCAACCTTCTATGTCTATTAAGCTGCCTTTACCTTGTACCTATTAACTAGCTTGCTATAATTATTTTTCTTATACTTAGTATTAAGGACTTAAGCCTTGTATTTGCGCTAAGTAATTTTACAATTATCTTGTTCTTATGTGCTTGCGTTAGGTGGTAGAGGAATTAGCTTCTTAATATTCTTAGGCAGTTTAGGGTACTGTAGCTCCTAGTAGTTAATTAAGAGCACGTCTAGGAGATTAGGATCAACCTAATCCTAAATGCCCTTCTTTAAGCAGTGCAGTCTTAAAAGAGCAAACTAAGTTAGCTAATCTAATTAGGCCTTTAAGATTGCCCCTAAGGCAACAAGCAGTATATTAGTAAAGTCTATATTAGTAAGATGCTTTTGTAGAATTACAACGTGGGTTATCATTAAAGTAACAATAGATTAATTAGTCAGTTAGTAGGTAGGTTGTAGGATAAGTCAGAAAGAGGTTGATTGTATAATTAATAAGTAAGAGATATAGCAGCAGCAGCGATCTGCTGGCTAGTGCTGTAGGAGAAAAGAGGAGAGTAAAATCTAATTAAATAAATAATCTTCTAGCTTGCTAATTACGCAGTAGGAATCGATACTACAATCAAGCGGCCGGGCTTATAACTGTAGGAGCTAAGAAGGAGTATTTGAGTGATCAGTGGAGGGGAATGAGTATATTGATCAACTAAGTGCCACAACAAAGTGTCCAGTAACTACTAAAAAGACTTTAGACGATCTGGCTCGTTTATATGCGCGCTACTAGCGCCGTCACGTGATATCCCACTAGGATCACCTAATAACCCGGGTGATCTGTATGCCAAAACGTGATCCGGAGTGATCCGCATGTCAGTACTCCAACAATAACTTATATTAGCTGCCGCAGCACTATATACACTACTAACTAGCCTATCTAAGTAATATCTTAGCTTCTGTTAGATAAGGCTTAAGGCAAGTAGCTATAGTAATAACTACTTTAGATACTAAGACTATTAAGAGTCTTTAAAGACTTATAGGTTAGCACTAAAAAAGAAGACTATGTTATAGACTATACGTCTGAAGTTGTCTAGCATCAAGATAAGGTACTAGAGCTCGTAAAACTTAGTAATAGTATCAAAGTTACTAGCATCTAGACTTTAGTAGACAAGATTTTCATAAACACTTTAAAGTAATAGCGTATTATTATAAACTATTAGTTTAATAACGCCTCTTACTAATTTAACTTGATCTTTAAAGTTGTCTTAGAAGCAAGTAATTTTTGTGCTTAGCTCCTAGAACTTATAAATAAAAATAGTAGTGTTCAAGTCTTTTAAGAACACTATCCTATTATTAGTGAAGCATCTTTATGGCAGGATAAGAGAGCTAAAGAACTAAGTAGTGCTATTCTAGTAGTAAAGAAGCTAGCTCTAGAGCTTATTTAGAAATATGTTAGCATTTACATGCGTTGCATGCTACTTAACTACTAAAGATTATTTAATATAGCCTTTGTGCTAAAGCGTATAAATCTTAAAAACGCTGCTTACTTCTCTAATGCTATAGTAGGAGATTAGATTAACGTAAAGAACTAAAGTAAGGAATAATATATGTTGCTAGCTACCTAAGTAATAGTAAAGCTGCTACATAAGGATATTTATGCTTTTATTAATTAAAATAACTTCTATAACTAAGAACTCTACCTAGATATTAGTAACTAAGAGGTAATAGTACTTTGTGCTATTTATGCTAAACTTTTAGTTTAAAAAGATAATATTGTCTATAGCCTGTAGAAGCTACGTCCTAATGCTAGAGACTAAGATAACTAAGATAAGCCTAATTCTCTCTATATATTTTAATAAAAGGGTTTCTAACTTATAGCTAAATTTAAGAACTCTAAAACTAGTTAGCATTATTCTATACAAAACACTTTAAGTATTAAGTTTAGGCCTCTTAGCGTAAAAACGCTTTTAATATATAGTATACTTATTTTAATTACTGCTAAACTAAGAAGAACTTTATATAAAGCTTAATCTATTAATTGCTATAGTAACTTTATAGCATCTTAGGCTCGCACTTTAGGGAGTCGTAGCCTATTAGTTATAACTAAGAACTTAAGGCAATCTATAGGAATGTCTGCAGGCTAAAGACTAGATAAATACGTAATAGTTAAAGAGTATAAGTTTATAAATAGAATAACTATTATACAATAAAGGCGCGATGCTGCTAACGTCTAGGCAGAACAAGTTAGGGCTAAGGCTAGTAGCTAGTAAGTTTCTACTCTACTACCTCTACTAAGCCCTTGTGCTCTAAAGGTAACACTAGCCTACTAATAAGCAGCTATATAACTAGATACTAAGCTTAATAATACTTTCTATGTAGACAAGAAGCTAGATACCTGCAATTAAGAATAGGACATTTTTTAGACAAGGTGTTATTGTATAAATCCTATTTTTATATTTTTAAGCTACTTGAGTAAGCCTACTTAAAGAAGCTTATTACTAATTCTCATTGCGTTAAAGCTATTAAGGAGTAGTATTATAAGGTTAATATTAAAGAACTATTTAGTTCTAATGACTTATTATTTAAGCAAGTATGCTTTATCTATAAACACACTGCTGTAAGTGTTATAGGTCTATTAAAGAAAGCTATACTTTTTAATATACTTAATAAGTGTCTGCTTTTACTATATATAGGACAGAGCTATTAGCACAAATTCTAACTAGACCTAGTTATTTCTAAGCTTTTTACTAGCAAGTATTGCTTAACAAAGTAGGATAAGGATCTGCTAAGCTACTAAATTAATTCTCTAAACTTAATCTCTACTCTATTTCTGCTTCAGATAAGATTATTAATACTATAAAGTTTTAACTACAGCCAGAGAAATTCTGACATATAAGAAGCATTGTTACTAACGCTAATATATAGCTGTTTAGGGACAGCTAAATAGAAGATATTATTATAGACACTTTTAAAATGTATTGCTTCTATATGCAACATATAGCTAAGAAGCTAAACCTTGAGTAGTTACGTAACATGTACTACTTGCTTATTTAAAAGCTATAGGCACTAACCTAAAATACTAGTTATGATACGCAATAGTCTGTAAAGAGTACACTTTAGTTTCTTATTTCTACTACGCTAAGTATGCTAAGAAAGGCGATTCAACTTACTTTAAGCACATGAACTTTAATCTTAAGTATGCAATAGAGAGAGGCCTTAGTACTAGGATAATTTAAGGTAGTATCTTATCTAATAATAAAAATAAGAACAACTATAGAAAGATGCTACTAGGATTCTATAAGCATATGCTAGAGTACCTACGCTAGCGCAAAGACGCAGGCATTAAATTATTCAATAGTCTTATTAAAAAATAGAAAGAGAAGACTAACTAGACAAGACACGTATAAAAGGTAGTTTTTAACTTATAGTAAATATAGTAAATTTATAAAGAGAGATAAGTTTAAAGTTTATTGCTTTTTCTACTTTATAGATTTACTAGGCTAACTACTGACAATTTTTGTACTATTCTTCTTTAGTTTATTATAGTTTAAGATAGTGTAATAGAGGTGCCTATTATAAAAACTTATAAGGAGATTTGGAAAGCTTACTGCAACCTTACTGCTATATTTTATATTTCTTTTAGTTATTTTAATAAATTTAAAGAGATTAACTAGCTATTTATTACTAACATTTATATTAAATAGAATTTTTAGATCTAGAAGGCTTTTGTTAGATAAGCTAAGTAATATAATTCTCTTGTTTGTAAGGAACTGCACAATATACTATTAAACGCTAATAAAAAATAAATTAATAATTATATTCAAGAATGTTGCAATTACGTTATATGATAAATTGTTAACTTATAGCCTATAGTGTAGGAATTAAAAAAAAACTCCTTTTGTGCTAATCTTATTTAAGGTGTCCTTAACTAATTATTCGTCTCTACTAATAGAAAGGACTCTCCGCACACAACAAAGGAGTAAAATAAATGAAACGCTAATTTTTTTAAGCTAATTCTCTTCACCACTTTTAAGAAAAGATTAGCTTCAAAGTAGATAAACGATAAGTTTTATAAGAAAGCAAGGATCTTGTTATACTCTTTTTTATATAGCGTTTTGTTTGCGTACGCTCTTAATTTAGTATAGTTATTTTAGATAACGTTTTAGTACCTACAACTCTAACTAAGTAGCCTTATTATAGTTGCCTTTAATTAATTTTAGAAACTTAAGCTCCTGCTGCTTCTACTAATACAGTACTTGCGCCTAGACTAAGTATAATAACTACTAGCGCTTTAGAACTTTATTAAAGTAAGCGTTTAAAGAAGCAAAAGATAAGCCTACAGCAGGAATCTGCTTAGAATAAGTAGGTTGTAAGAAAATTGCTAAGCTTATAAAATCTAGGTGCTTACTGTATACTGAGATTCTATAGCTACTACATAGAAATGCGTCTTGTTAATACTAGGCGGCAATTCTAGTAAGGAAGTTATATTTCTTTTGTTTTATTTTCTTTGTTTTGCTGTTTTTTTGTTCTTTTCTTCTTGCAGAGCAAAGAGCTTAATAGGGCTAAGCTTGCAGGAAGGGGAGGTTTGTGCTAGTACACAAGGTAATACTCTACCATACACTAGGTTAGTGCTTAACTACCTAATCTTAAGGTATATAACCTCTTCCGTGTATATAGAAAGGGGCTAGAAAGAACTATTTATAAACTATTCTTCTTTATCACCTTATACTGTACTATCGAATAGGCGTCTTCTTTTACTAATAGTTTCTATACTAACCTACAATAAGATTGTTATCTTACTAACTTTGTTCTTGCATAATCTAGCCACTAGTAATATCCTGCTCTTGTAGCAGTATGTCTTTATACACTCCAACACCCGTACAATACTTCTATAAGATAATACTTCTTTTAAATAAGAAAATGTGCAAAATACTGTAATGTACACACTAAAATAAGTTATATATAAAGTGCTTGCACTCGCAGACCTAGACTACACTAACACTAAAGACTATAAAATATTCCTAATAACTAATACCAGCTAAGACAGTGCAGGAGCTTGCATAAAGCAACTAGAAAATAATAGTAAACAACATCTAGTATAGTTTAAAAGCATACTATAGTTAGCGGGGGAAAGGTAATAGCACTTTACTAAGATAGAATGAAAAGCCATAGTGTAAGCTCTTAAGAAGTTTTATGTTTACTTTTATAGAATTTACTTTATTATAAAAACTAACGCAGCAACTCCTATTCCTTAAGTTGATTGTTTTTTAACCAACAATCTAGGATTAGTTATAAACAAGTAGATATCAATAATCCTCTTATAAGTCTTTAACATTAAACAAATACTGAGAAAGAAGAATATTGTTAAAAATGTACTCTTAAGGTATCTAAAAGCTAACAATTAGGAATTACTTCTAGAACTTAAGGAGGACCTGGAAGAGTTTATTAACTATATAATCAAGAATATTAATGCACTAGTATTAGTAGGACAAGCTAATATACTTTGTTAGGAGTTCTTTAAGGAATTAGATTAATATGCTTAATTTTTACTTAACCTAAGACTTCTAAGGGAATAGAACTATAAAAACTAGAAGCATAAAAGAAGCAAGCTCTAAACTTCCTAATATAAGATAGTATAGTCTTTAGAAAGATACTTGAAAATATTATAATTTAATAAGTTGTAAATAATATAGATTTAGGAACAGCTGCAGTGTAGAACGTACACATCAAAACTAAATATAGAAGAGTTAACATAGTGTACTCTATACTTATACGACAATACTAATAAAAAGAAATGTATAAGCACGTGAGAGAAAGACTGGCAACTTATTTAGACTATTAACTTTAATCCTCTAAGAAGAAGGTTAATATGCTTACTAATACTTATAGTTTTACTATTTAGAAGACTGTTACAATTAATATAGTATATATGCCTTAATATTTTAAGTAGAAGTTTTGAGTAATTGCAAGAGACTACCTTAGCAGTTAGCTAGAAGCTAAAGTACTTTCAAATAACTAGTGTAAGACAATTACTAAGTTTATATATAGAAATATTATATGCTAATGAAGCACAGCGCGCAAACTTATAGTTATTATAGAACTTAATTTTGCTAAAGTAGTCTTATATCTATTAAAGATGTACAAAATTAACTAGGTTTATTTATGAAAATATAATTCTTAAGCTTTAAAAAAAATTAAAGAAAAGTATAAGCCTGTTATAAATGCTTTTGCAAAGCTACTAAAACTATAAGTTAAAGAACTTGCTAATAGTTTTTTTGCGGACATGATCTCTTTATAGGAATAAGTAAGTTACTTACTATACTAACTAGTTATAGGGTAGAACCTAGTGCTTTCTATTAAACTTACACTACTTATATAACAAGTACTTTTATTTAAAGAAGTAAAAAAAATTATACATAATTACTTGCTATCTAAGTAATAAAGTTAAATTTTTAAAACTAGTTTTTAAAAAATACTGTTTCTTATACTAATTGTGTAAAAGCTGCTGAATAGAAATACTAGAACAACACTAAGAAAGTATAATATAAGGATATAAAGCTAAGAGACCTAGTGCTTCTTTAGAACTCTATTTAGGAAATTAATATATTGCAACATTACAAACTAGATATAAGATAGTTAGGTCTATACTGAATCTACAACGCTAAGCCTAATAGAGGGACTTACTACCTTAAGGATCGTAATAGTACACGCTTTCTATACACAACGCCTTGATAGCAATTAAAGCCTTTCTAACAAAAACTTGTGCAAGATATTATTAAAAGAATTTAGAAAAATATAGAGTTATAAAACTATAATTATTAGAGGCAAACTAGCCTTATAGTAAATGTTCTTATCTTACTAAGCTTACTTGAACTACATAGTAAACTACAATTACTTTTACCTCTTATAATAAGTAATAATTTTTATCTTTAAGTTGTTATTACTAAGCATTTTATAGAAAAGAAGTATTATATATATAAATAAGACTTTAAAAGCATGGACTTCAACTTTAACACTACTATAGCTAGTAGCTAATAGACTATAAGACAGCTTATATTCTTAAAAAAAGAAGAAAATACCATACTATTAGTGTCTATTTTTACTTTTAGCTACTTATTTACTAATTTTCTATATAAAATTTAAGTACAAGCCACCAATTTTATAAGTTCTAAGTATATAGTAAGCACTTATATTTTATAAACTTATGATACCTAACTTCTATACTAATACTATACCTAATTTCTTGCATCTGCAATATAATAGCTAATTATAATAGCTGTTTTTATTACAAAACTTACTTAGTTTAGTATAATAAAGACTTGATTTACTTTTACTTTTACCTACCTGCTAGTAGGATACTACTACTACATATAAAATGAAACTACAACCTTACTAACTATATAACTCTTTTTTTACACCAACTCTACTACTTTTTCTTAAGTTGTTTACCTTTAAAAACAGCAATTAAAGTAATATTTCCTCTCTCCTAATTTAATAGAGGCTAAGAATCATACATAACTTATATTAGCTATTACAGCACTATATATATTACTAACTAACTTATTAAAGCAATATTCTAGCGTTTATTAGACAAGGCTTAAAGCAAGTAGCTATAGTAGTAACTACCTTAAATACTCAGACTATTAAGAGTCTTTAAAGACCTAGAAGTTAGTAATAGAAGGAGAAACTATATTATAGACTATACACTTGAAGTTATTTAGTATTAAGATAAAGTACTAGAGCTTGCAAAACTTAGCAACAGCATTAAAGTTACTAGAATCTAGGCTTTAGTAAACAAGATCTTTTTAGACGCTTTAAGATAATAGCGTATCATTATAAACTATTAGTTTAATAACACTTTCTACTAATATAATTGAATTTTTGAAGTTATTCTAAAAGTAAACGATTCTTATGCATAGCTCCTAAGACTTATAGATAAATTCAATAGTATTAAAAGTTTCTAGAAACACTATCCTATTATTAGTGTAGCATTCTTATCGCGGGACAAGAGAGCTAAAGAACTAAGTATTACTATTTTAGTAGTAAAGAAGCTAGCTCCAAGATTTATTTAAGAATATATTAGTATTTACATACCTTGCACGCGACTTAACTGCTAAAGATTACTAAATATAGCTTTTCTACTAAGGCGTATAGATTTTAAAGACGCTGCTTACTTCTTTAATACTAACGTGGTTCACAAGCGAGCGAGCGTATCCTTACCAACGCGTCGACGTTGACACAAAAACGCGAGATGCCTTAACAACACAACGCCTAATCTACTTATACTTAAGCAGATCTACAGCTTGCTCTCTTTAATATTAATTCTTAACGCGTTTAAAGTAGTCAGTGTACTACTAGAATCTATAATCTTCCCAAATCTACTCTTAAGCATTAACGCGCTGGGAGATGCCTTTAACGCGACTGCGAACTAAACTTAAAGCGCCTAAATAAGCTAGAAGAGGAGGCTATAGTTAAGTGTATTCTTAAAGAGTCTGCGCAAGGATTTGCGCCTATAGAGCTTAATATTTAAGTAATAGCTAATAAACTATTAGACAAGGGCGCTAGCAACCTTGTTAGCAAGAACTAAGTTAACAACTTTGTTAAGCGGACTTCTAAGCTCTGTACGCGCTAGAGCCGTCCTTATAATTACTAGCAAGCCGCCTGCAAGGACCTAGTGGCTATCTAGCGCTAGTTTGACTTAGTCTAGGCGACAAAGTAGAAGTAGGGTATTATAGACAATAATATTTACAACTTTAACAAAACTAGCTTTATAATAGGCAAGATTGTATTACAGTTAGTTATTACAGGCTTAAAGAAATAAAGCAAAAAAAAGAAGATATAACTAGGCAACTATAAGTAGGTTACTGTGATCTAAGGCGTAGAGATAGTGCTTTTTATAGAGAAAATTATTACTCTTTAAGAGGCTTTTAATAAATGAAATAAGCGTAAAAGCCGCAAGCAGCAATACGTATAGATAGAAGAGACTTTTACTGTAAGTAAGGTACATAAAGTATTAGCTAAACAGGCAGGTAGTAGTTGTGGCGATAGTAAGAGCGCGTTAAAGAGTGTGCAAGAAGAGAGGCGGTACAGGCGTTGCAAGCAGACTAGACACAACGCTCGTACCTGCGCAGTTAAGATAGATAGTGCAAGTAATAGTAGCAATTCTAATAATTAATTTATTATAATGCAATAGTTTATTAACTGTAATAAAAGTGCGTGATATCGTGTTGACGTCGACGCGTTAGTGAGGGTACGCTCGCTCGCTTGGTGCGCTCGCTCGCTTGTGAACCACGTTATAGCAGCATATTTGGCTTCGGCCTTTTGAGACAACCTTTTGATGTGACCACACATTTTGTAGACACCATTTTAGTAAAAAAGATTTATTGCTAACAACAGGTATCTGGGCTTATGCCCCTTTGTTTAGCATTGCCAGCACGCAATTAGTGTGTTGCATGTTTAGACAGAAACGAAGAAAAGCAAGATAAAGACGCGAATCGCCTCCTAACTTAACGCGCCCTATCCTGCCTATGCCGCCTACTTATGTTAAGGCTTTACTTCTAGGTACTCTTAGACGAATTAAAGAAGCAGCACTATTATTACCTTGCTTTCTAACCCATACATACGACGATAGAACGCCTACTCCTCCTTTCCCGCCTCTTTCTTCTCTATCGCTATTTCGACGTTATGCAATAGCTAGCCTAACTAGTTAATAGTTTCTTTACTCAGCCTATGCACAATTAACAAGAAAAGAAGGATACTAAAGCAGAGTATTTTAAGTACTTTGCTAGCATTAGCGAACACCCTATAAATCTTATATTCCTTGTACAACTAGCTAAGTTAAGGCTTAACATTCTTTTTATATATAGAGATATCGCGGATTCTAGAGTTGTTTATAAGAGATATAATTGTAAAGTCCTAAAGAGGCTAAGTCTGTAGATGCTTAATAAACTTAGGTGTCTGCATAATTAGCTTAAGCTAGACTAGTTTAGGGGCTAGGTGTACAACAGGAAAGCTTCCTGTCTTTAGATAAGAGTTAAGGTTAAGGAGATGCTTGTCGCGGAGGTTACACGCTATTGCAGCGTATTATATACGAATTGTTCGTATACGGTGCTGTTCAAAAGGTGAGAAGCAGTAGGTAAGAAGCAGCAGCTTTAGCTTTATAAAGTATTACAGGCTCCTGCTGCGTGTCCTTTCCCTCCTCTATCACATTATGTTACAATCCTATTGTAATCCTACTGTAATCCTGTTGTCAGCTATAGGCTGGCAATCGCCGTTGGACACGTTTCAACTAGTATCGTTTTTTAGTACCTTAGCAAATTTTTTGACCCTAATTATCGCTCGGTGGTCTGAGCTTTCCTCCCAGAACTCATCCACTCACCGTTTGAATTTCGTCAACTACACATAATCTTTTTTTGACTTTTGCGACTGATTAGTAGAGGGCAGCTGCTTTTCACTTTTTTAGAAAACCTATTTTAACTACAACAACAACCACCACCTTTGATACCTTAAAAATAAATAGCAGCATATTAAATTCACTCAAAGAACTAAAGTAAGAGATAATATATATTACTAGTAGATTAAGAAAAACTAAAACCGCTATATAAGAGTATTTGCGCTTTTATTAATTGTTGGAGTATTGACATGCGCAACATGCGGGTCACCCTGTTGAGCAGGTGATCCTGGTAAGCTGAACACGTGACGATCGCGCTAGCGCCTATATATACAGGCTAGATCGTCTTATTCCTCTTAAGTAGTTATTGACCACTTTGTTGTGGCACTTAGTTGTTTAATACACTCATTCCACTCCTCCTAATTAAGCAATTGCTCCTTTTTAGCTCCTACAGTTATGAGCCCGGCCGCTTAATTATAGTTTTAATTCCTACTGCGCAATCAGCAAGCTGTAAAGTTAACTGTTTAATTAGCATTTTACTCTCCTTTATCTCCTACAGCACTGGCTAGCAGATTACTGCTATTGCTATACCTCTCTCACTTATTGATTATACAATCAACCTCTTTCTAATACGAGCTACCTAGCTACCTACTAACTAACTAATTAATTCGTTGTTACCTTAACAATAACTTACGTCGCGATTCTACACGTAGCATTTTATCTTAAGATAGACCTTACTAATACACCGCTTGTCGCCTTAGGAGTAATCCTTAAGGCTTAATTAGACTAGCTAACCTAGTTTGCTCTATTAAGGCTACACTGCTTAGAGAAAGGCATCTAGGATTAGGTTAATCCTAATCTCCTAGACGTACCCTTAATAGATCACTAGGAGCCACAGTATCTAGAACTGCCTAAAGATGTTAAGCAGCTAGTTACTCTATTACCTAGCGCTAGCGCTTAAATATAAGAGGACTATAAGATTGCTTAACACAAATACAAGGCTTAATTACTTAATACTAAGTACAAGAAGGATAATTACAACAAGCTAGTTAACAAGTATAAAGTACAAGCTACTTAATAGATAAGAAAAGTTGCTAAGATTACTAATGTTAAGGACTAGATTAGCAAGACTGTCTATCTAGACCTGCTTTTAAACGCCTTAATAAGCATAATTACTTAAAACCTTACTAGCCTTTAAGCCTTAGTAAAGATCCTAAAGAAGGATCTCGTACCTACAGATTAGAATACTTAATATTTAATTAGAACGCAGTACAGATTACACTTTAATAAGGCTTACTAGGAACAAATAGGTCCTAAGCTATAGTTTACTAAATAGCAGCTACTATATTAATAAGCAATAATCTACTTACTTCTTAAAGTTGTTAGGCTGTTAGTAATTACTAATTTTTTAGACGCCTTAGGCACTAAGATTATACTAGACTAGTTACGTAAGAAGCAAAATAAGCTAGCATAAGCAATAGCGCTTAGGAAAGCTTAGTTAACCCTTAATAATCTAGAAAAGATCTTTAGTGTTTTGTTACAGGATTAGTTAATTACTTCTACATAAAGAAAAGGACACGCAGTGTTCTAAACTAGATCTAGATTAGGGGCAGCTTAACAGTCTACTAGCGCTAATAACTTAAAGTTAAACAAAAGTAGTAAGTAATTGCACCTTTGCCCCTGTAAGGCTAGTAAAGGGCCTATAAGTAAGCATTTCTAGACACTGCGCAACTGCTATTAACTTTAAACTGCAGTTACTAGATTAAGCTCTCCTAGCAGTATACTAATTAAACTGTTAGACAATAACAAAAAGAAGATCCTTAAGCAATAGAACAGCAACAAATAGGTAACCTTATATACCTAGATTAAGAAGGAAGGCTAGAAGGCTAGCACTAGCAGATTAGCTACTAATAAGTTAAGTAAATCCTACCCTAGCTTATTAGTTTTAGCATTAATTAACCTAAAGGACCTTATTAAGGAAATTAGACTAAATATATTTAGCGCAGCCTTTACCTCTTATGCCCTGTCCCTCTGCACGATTATAGATAGTAGGTTAACAGTCTATCTAGTTAATACTATAGATTACATAGTACTAGGCACCTTTAGCGAATGCGCTAAGGACAAAACTGTTAAGGTAGGCACTTAAATTATACTAGTTGCTAGTATAGGAAACAGGCTGCTCAAGAACGTCCTGCACAGTAAGGCTAGCCCTAAAACAGCTAATCTTCTACTTACTAACATTAAAGTTGTACTAGGTTTCTATATTAATATTATATTAGAAGCACAGCTTAAGCAGGCAGGTATTTAGTATTTAGGATATAATTATACTTTGCAATTTAGAATAATTAAGAAGAACGTTGTTTTAATTAACCTTAAGTGTCACTTTAATCTCTTGTTTATTAAATACAAGTAACTTGCTTATTACTTTGCTTAACTACTACTTGTAAACGCTGTATTACAATTAAGGAAACCTTAGTTATATACTAGCAATAAGGACCTATAGCATTAATAATTAAGACACCTAGGACAACAAGCTATTAAAGCCTTAGTTCGCTTAGCGTAGAACGTTAAAATTACTAGCAAAAAGCTATTAGAATATAAATACTACGCAACAGCTTATGCCTTATAAGTAATCTTACGGCAACTAAGGGAGAGATTACTACAACCCTTTTATAGGATCTTATAAGATCTATTTAATTTCCTAACTAGTTAGCTGCTTAAGAAATAGGCACTAATTATTAAGGAAGACTACTTAGGCAAGCTATACAATTACAATATCTAGTTAAAAACACTAAACAATATTATGCCTGTAATTAAAAGCTTTGCTGTGAGGATTAAAAGGAAATATTAGTAGAAGATTGTAAAGATCTATTAGGATAATAATACTACTATACTGCCTTAGAGAGAGCAATTAAGATATAAGGAATAGGCAATAGAGAAAGAGATTATAATTAAGACGCTACTGCTATATACTTATAAGCCTAATAGCTTAGCAGAGAGAGCTAGTTAAGAGCTAATTACAAAGGCTATTAAGATGCGCACAAGCGCTCATTTACTAGCTAAGCTTTAGCTAGTAATTATAGATGCAGTAGCTTACCTACATAAAATAAGCCCTACTAAGATCTATAGCTACTAATCCCCTAACTAGGTGCTTAAAGAATAGTTTAAGAAATATTTCTAATATTATTAACCACCTAAGATTAGACACTAGACTGCTAATCTACGCCCAGACTAGAGTAGAATCTATACCTATAGCTGCCGAGCTTATCCTTTAAATAAGGAGAAGGCAGCTAGGCGTAATTATTAAGGATTTAAGGTTAATCCTCACGGCTATATTAGTTATTTAGTTATTAAGCCTCTAACATATACTACATATAGGTACTAATACTTAATTAGGTAATTACTACCTGTAATATAACCTTTAATAAACGTTAATTCTACAAAGGAGATTGCGAGAAAGAGCTACTAAAGAATTAAGCAATTAAGATTGTAGAAATCTTTTACAATAGCAAGCTAGTTAATCTAGAAGAAGATTTAGACCTCTCGCCTGTTTAAAGAAGGGCAGATTAGGATACACAGCTAACTACTAAAGACTTTAGAAGTAATCTATCTACTATCTTAAGCAGTAAGGAAGGCCTACCTACTAAAGATAAGAGTAGATTAAAAGACGCTAAGCAAATAAAGCATAAGGCTAGTGCACTATTAGGAACTTACTTAGATTAATAGCAAAATACTAGTCTTGCTACCCTAAAACTAACTCCTAAACTAGAGACCCTAGAGAGCAACAACGCAATTAATCACAGAGTTATTAATAGTTAAATAGTATTACGCATGCTAAAAAGAGCTAATCTATTAATACCTAGAAGTAGGGAGCCTCTTTTAAATAAGCTTAACAACTTATTACTAGTCTAACAGTCTGTGCCTAAAGACTCTAACGCGCTAGCTCGTCGTAATAGAACACCTGCTTAGGTAAGCAGGATAACAGGGCGTAAATTATCTTAAGATTTAAGATCTTAGGCCTTAAACAGCAGACAGAGTAAGCAATTACAAGCTTAACTTCTACTTACAAAACGTAGTGCTAGAATTATAGGTAAAAGTCTAAATTAGCCTACAAATTATTATCTTCTACTACGTAAGCTAGGTAGCAGGCGTAAGCGTAAGAACGCAACCTAAGATCCTAACAATTAACTAAGAGGTAAAAGCACAAGTAGTGTTAACGCATAAATCGCGGATTATAAGAATCTATTATAAAATAACTTTTATAATACCTACCTGCTAGGTTTGCAAGTAACCTAAGAAGACTAAGCAAGCTACAAGACTCTTAATTACATAGTTATAGTAGCTTTGCTTACTAAGCATAAACTAAGTATAGGAAATGCTTAACTGCATTGTAACAATCTACTTAAACCGCTAGGATTATAGAAGTAGTTACTCTAGCATCCTATAAGGGCCTTGTTTAAGGATGCCTGCAGGAGAGAGATTAATTAGTTAAGTAAGACAAAGACTTAGACTAAGATATTAAGAGAAGAAACAATTAATCGCCTAATACCTACAAAGTAAGTTTAGACCTACAAGTTTAATTAAAATAGCTTTTTTTTTAAATGTAAGGCGCAGATTGTTATAAGAGGTAATCTCTAGAAAAAAAATTTAATTAATTTAACTTACGCTGCTACCTTAGTAGCTAAGTCCTTCTAAGTAGCAATAGCTATCGCCGCTAAGAATAATTTAGAGATTAAGTAATATAATATTGTAAGAGTATTCCTTAATGCGTTAATTATAGCAGACAACCTAGTAATCTGTAAGATGCTAGATAGCTTTAAGAAGCTAGGGAAGTGCGTACAGCTTAACCGCGTACTATATAGATTACAAGACTCGCTACTGTTGTAGTATAAGAAGTTCTTAGAATTACTAAGAGAGATTAGACTAATCGCCTTACTAGAGGAACCCTACCTATTCTTTAATTAAGAAAGAAGGATTCTAGTATTGTTTTATATAGATAATATCCTACTACTCTTCGCAAAAGGTTTTAAGCAGAGGGCAATAGATCTTTAGTTAAAAATTATAGATAAATACAAGATATAGGAATAAGAATTAGTTAAATAGTTCCTTAGTATCTAGATAATTAGAGATTGCAAGAAGCAAACAATTACGCTTATGTATAATACGTACATTAATAAGATCGCGAAGAAGTTTAAGCTAGAGAATAGCAGCTTTCTAAAGACTCCATTGCTGTTAAAGGAGCTAATTAAGAACACTAGCAAAGCAACTAAGCAAGAGATTAAGGCCTATTAAAAAAGGGTTAGATTAGTGCTTTACACAGCTATTATGCTATAACTAAATATTACTTACTTAATCTTAAAGCTCTTACACTTCCTTACAAACCTAGTAATTAGCATATAAAAGCTGTTAAACAGGTAATTATGTACCTTTATTAAACAAAATAAGATGCAATCTAATATAAGAACTACAATAGCCTAGACCTAACAATTACAGGCGATGCTTCCTTTATAGATAATTAGAAAACTTGTTAATTGTCCTATAAATATATAGCTATCCTATATAGTAGTCTAATATTTTAGAAGGCAGCTTAGCAGACTACAGTGACCACGTTAACTACTAAGGCTAATCTGCTTACCCTTAAGCACACTACTAAGGAGGCTATAGCCCTTAAGCACTTCTTTTGCGAGCTGTCTCTTAATCTAGAAAATGTCTAGACAGTCTAGTGTAATAATTAACAAACAATTAGGCTTGTAGTTAGAAAGAATAAGCAGATTAGCACTTAATTAAGACATGTAAATATACAAAACATATAGCTACAGTAGGAATTTGCTAAAGAATTATTTTAGGTTAAATACCTAGAAACAGCAATTATGCTAGCTAATAGACTTACTAAGTCGCTTACCTAACAATAGTTTAAAAAGTTTAAGCAGTTACTTAACCTTTAGCAAGTTAAGCATTTAATTAAAAGAAATAATAATTAACAGGCAAAGGATTTGTATTAAGCAGTAACATCTAGGCTAAGTCTCCTCTTAATTACTTACAATGAGTAGAAGAACGTAAGCTAGACTATTAAACTAAAACTAGAAACCCTATTACTAATAAGCATTAGACTTATTATACTCACTAGACTCTATTATTGCATTACGCTTAGCCTGCTTAGCTTCAGCTAGCTTAAGAGCAATTTAAGCTATCTAAGCCTAAACAGCAAGAGTCTAGAGGTAAGCAGCATTACAGCGCGATTCTAACCTATTACTTCTATACATAGAGTTATTAGACAATTGCCTTCTTAGCCTAGCGTAATAATCGCGCTCATATAAATAAGTTATATAATAATTAGGACAATAAATAGAAGGACAATTATATAGAGTAGTAGAGGGCAACATTCTGCAGGTAGCCTGCTCTTAAAGTAGCAACTTTTAAGTAAGTTACTACTAAGGCTGCTTATGTTGCTGCTATTGCTGCTAAGGATAATAAGCTAACTGTTGCAGCTAGTGTGCGGGTTGCCACGCAGGAGCAGGAGTGAACACAGGAGCAGGGGCAGGAGTAGGAGGCTAAGCAGCAAGACTGCAATATAACATTTCTTAAGCGCGACGATTATAGACAGGAGGCTTCTGCAAAGAAGGCTTTCTAGTAAACATAACGCCGCTCTTAATCTCTTTGCAGCAAGCAATAATGTCCTTAAGTAGTTAAGCTTTTAAAGCTTAGTACATTTTATTATTATTCTATCCCTAAAAACTAGTTAGCAAGCTAAGTAAGAAGATTAATAGGTTAGAGACTTACCTCTTTATCTCTATGTATAGCTATAAATTAATTAGTAAGATTAATATTAACTGTGTAGCAGGTGTAAGACAAGTAACTGCTACAGCGTAAGCTGCTCTAACTGCTAGTCTAAACGTAATTAAAGCAGCGTTTAGCGTACAAACTATCTAGCATCTTCTTTATATAGCGCTTGTAAGGCAGAACGCAGGGGCGTAATAAATTAGTAGCAATTTTTAAAGAGCTATTAAGCGCCTTTTTCTAGGTTCAAGGGGGCGCCATGCGCTTAGTAGACAGATTAGTAGGCGTTTTTAGCCTATTACTGTTGCTATATTGCTGTTTACGCGTTACTGCTTAAGCAGTTATCTACTATAACTTTTGCTTTAGCTCTTAAAGAGCCTTGCCTTTGCGCTAGCTTAATTGCTTAGTTAGGCTTTTATGTAGATTAAAATTTAAATAAGAACTTAATAGCGGGCTTAATTTAGCAGGTAAGGCGATCAGCCTTTAAGTAGAGCTACTAGATGTCTTGTAGTAAGCGAAAGGATTAATAGGCAGAGGCAACTAACTCTTATTATCTTAGAGATTAGCTGCTTACTAAATCTTATTATTAAATAGGCTTTAGCGCACGTAATGCTTATGCTTAGCACTATTCTTGCGTTGTTAGCAAAGGCTTTCTAAGCGTTAATTACGTTATTAACAACAGCTCTCTAAGCTGCGCTTATTATTACTAAGGGCAGACTACACTAGAAAGATTAGCGGCTAATTAGTAAGAGTACAATAGGGCAACACTTACTATATTAGTAATAGTAGTTAAGACAGTCCTAAAAAGCTTAGTAATTAATATTAGAGTAAGGTTAAAGACAAAAGTTTTAGAGGAGTAGTAGACGCAATTAATATTGTTGTGGAGGCTGCGCACTAACTAATTACGCAATATTTAGGGTCTATCTAATGTTTTAATATTAGGACTGCTGAGATTAATTAAAACATTAACAAGCAGTATTACTACAACAACAGAGGATTAGGCAGGAAAAGCTATAATTACAGAGAGACCTCTTAATTAACAACCTCAATTTATTACGATTGCCTGGTTACTTACAGCTCAGATCAATAGTAACTTACTGACCTAGGGGGTGTATTGGAGTATTGACATGCGCAACATGCGGGTCACCCTATTAAGCAGGTGATCCTGGTAAGCTAAACACGTGACGATCGCGCTAGCGCCTATATATACAGGCTAGATCGTCTTATTCCTCTTAAGTAGTTATTGACCACTTTGTTGTGGCACTTAGTTGTTTAATACACTCATTCCACTCCTCCTGATCAAGCAATTGCTCCTTTTCAGCTCCCACATTAATTAAAATAACCTCTACAACTAAGGACTTTACCTAGACATCAAGAGCTAAGAGATAATAGAACTTTGTGCTATTTATTCTAAACATTTAGTTTAGAAAAATTATATTTTCATAGCCTACAAAAGCTATATTTTAATACTAGAGCTAAGAAGAACTAAAATAAGCCTAACTATCTTTATGCATTTTAGCGAAAAGTTTTTTTACTTATAGCTAAATTTTAAAACTTTAAAACTAGTTAATACTACTTTACACAAAACATCTTAAGTAAAATGTAGAGGCTACTTAGCATATAGACATATCTAATATATAGTATACTTATTCTCATTACTACTAAACTAGAAAGGATTTTATATAAAGCTTAAGCTATTAATTATTATAGTAATCTTTGTAAGGGTGCGTTGGGTTAACCAGAGATGCAAGGTAACGGTGAAGGTGAATAAATTAGATAAAGAACTATAGAGAGACTACGTAAAGGTTTTTATATCTAACCTAGATAGTTAGAACTAAACAAGGTTAGGTCTTAACTAAATTTATTAGAGGTTTGCTAGGTCAGCTGACAGTTAGCACAAATAGTGCAGCTAATAGTTAGCTACTAGTGCTAAGGTAAGAAAAGCTAACGAAGGCTATAGGCTGAGTACTGGGGAATATTAAGGCTTTAGCCCTTTACAATACCCCCCTTTTAGAAAAAATATAGTAGGAGTAGTAATTTTGTTGCCTAGAGTTCTACTCTTCTAGGGCTTCTGTATCTTCTAGATTAATAGCTAGTTCCTAGGTTAGATCTAGATATCCTAACTATTTAACTAAGTACTGCTTTTTTCTTTCTTTTCCTTTTTCTTCTAATAGGGTCTCTACTAGGTATTCTTCTCTATCCTCTGTCTTAATTAGTAGAAGTTCATTGTCGTCTATTAGCTGGCTTAGTAGAGAGTCTTAGAACGCTAGTCTAAGGTTATTAACATTAAATACTAGGTAAATCTAGCTAGAAGTATTTAATTTGACTACGTTCAGTCTAATAACCTTAAGTACTGTGTACTTCAGGTTTTTCTAGTTAAGTTTTCTGCTAGGCCTTTCTGTTTTGTAGTAGTTGCCTAGTTTTAACTATACCCTATTGCCTATTTTAAGCTAAAGTAATTAGTGCTTTTTCTTATTTGCCTGCTTTTTTTATTCTTGTTGATTTTCTCTTATTATAGCTTATGCAAGCTTAATACTTTGCTGTAGTTTATTAACAATATTTTCTACTTTTTAATCGTCCTCTTGTATTTTCCTTGTAATTTGTTATTAAGGGCCGTGCTTAATTGCAATCTGTAGGGGATCTACCTTATAGCCGTGTTGTAGGAAAAAAGAAGATATTTTAGTAGACTAAGCTTGCCTTGCTATAACTGCAATTTTAGCTATTCCTAGGTTGCTTTTCTAATTTGTTTAATCTTAATTGCAGAAGGCTTGTAAATAAGCCTGTACTATAAAGTTTATTCTTGCTGTAAACCCGTTAGTCTTAGGATAGTATCTAGAAGATAGGCGTTGCTTAATTTCTAATGACTTGCAAAGCTTACTCTAAAAATAGTTAATAAACTATATACCTCTATCTAAAGTAATATAGTTTAGTAACTAATAGTAAGCTACTACAGAGTTAATAAAAGCTTTAGCAACACTTTTTATAGTAATGTCTTTAAGGCTTATTAGGACAACGTCCTTACTAAGCCTATCTGTAACTACTATAAGGTTTGTACAGCCTTCGCTTTCTAGGAACCCTATAATAAAATCTATTGAAATTTCTTTCTATATTTGCTTAGGTATAGGCAAGGGTTTTAGTAAGCCTTATAAGCTGTCTTTTTAAGGTTTTGTTCTTCTACACACTAAGCAGATCTTTATATATCTTCTAATACTTTTGCTAATAGAGGGCTAAAATTATTCTCTTGCAATAGCTTACTAAGTAATATTCCTTCCTAGATAGCCTAAAGCCCTAGAACTGTAGATTTCGTGGATAATTCTAGTTCTTAGAGGTTTGTTATTTAGTACCTATTTTTGATCTCAGTATAGGAGGTTTCCAGAATCATCTAGTCAGCATTTAGAAATAGAAAGTTTAAGATCTAAAACTGTAGGAAATTGTCGTTTACTATCCTTTACAGCTTTCTAGGCTATTTAGTAAGTTTTGTCCTCTTTTTTAGCTTTATTCTATAGATTCTCTAAATATAACTGCTCTTGTACAGCTGCTAGATAGCTGTTACAGTTAAAGGTTCTAAGCACTTCTTCTTCCTCTAGTTCCTTGTTAGTAGCTGCAGTTGTAGGTTTAAATATTTGTAGAAACCTTCTAGAAATACTAGTATCCTAGTCGTTTGCTGGCAGATCTTGTTGTCTTCTAGATAAGGCATTAGCTCTAGAGTTATTAACTCTAGGCCTGTAGGAAATTTCTATGTTAGGAAACTTTCTTAGAAATTAAGCCCTTCTTATTTGTCTCTTACTAAGCTGTCTAGGCTTGCTAAAATATTTAAAGTTTTTATAGTCTATAATAGTTATAAACTTCTTTAAAGATTATAGCATAGTATCTTACTTAAATAAGCAAGAGATAACTACTAGTAATTCTTTGTTGTGTATTTTGTAATTGCTTTGCGTGCTAGTTATCTTTTTTAAATAATAAGCTACTAGGCGTAAGCTTCCTTTATTATTGTATTGTAAGAGGACTCCTGCTACTACATATCTAGAAGAGTCTGTTTCTAGAATTGTTTCTCTGTTAGGATCCCATTAAGCTAGTACTAGTTTAGTAATAAATAACTTCTTTAGCTTATTAAAAGCATCTTACTCTGGTTTTCCTTATAGGAAGGAGGCGTTTCTAGTAGGCCTTAAAAGAGGAGCTACTATCTCTAAGTAGTTTTTAATAAATTATTAATAGAAGTTTGCAAAACTAAGAAAACTGCGTACTTCTTTAACATTTATAGGTGCCTACTAATCTCTAATTGCTTTTACTTTGTTAGGATCTATTCAAAGTCCTTTTCCTGCTTTAATAATAAAACCTAGGTATTTTGTACTCTGTACGTCAAATTCGCATTTCTAGATATCTAAAGGTAATCTAGCCTTGCCTATAGCTTCTAGGACCTTATTTGTATTACGATAGTGTTCTTTAAGCATACTATTTGTGTAAATTAATACATCGTCTAGGTAGGCTAAGCAAAAATTGTTAATGTACTCGCGGAGAGTCCAATTAATATAGCGTTAAAAGGTACTAGGAGCGTTTGCTATACTAAATAAAGTAACTAGCTATTTATATAACTTAAATCTAGTGCGAAAAGCTGTTTTCTACTTATCTCCTACATTAATCCTAATTTTATAGAAAGCTACAGAAATATTAATCTTTATAAACTATTTAGCTTTTGCAATATTGTTAAGAGTTTCCTAAATTAAAAGTAAAAGATAACAATCTTTCATTGTAATAGCGTTTAGGGCTTAGTATTTAACGCAGAAACGTAATCCTCCTCTAGGTTTTTTAGCAAAAAGGACAAGGGAGAAGGCAGGAGAGCTACTAGCTCTAATTTATTCTTTATTAAGTAGAGAAATAAGCTCTTTTTGTAGTACTAGAAGTTCTAGGCGGCTAATACTATATAGAGGTCCCTAGGGAGCCTCCTTTTCTTTGCCTTTATTGTCTTTCTTTAGTTTAATTTAGTGATCTACTTTGGATCCGCGTAAAGGAGGTAGTATAGAAGCAGTTTTTAGATTAAAAATCCAAGCTAGGTATTAATAAGCCTTATAGAGTAAAGGTAAGACCTCTACTTTCTTCTTAAGAGCTAGGGCTTTTTTAATATCTTTAAGAGAAGCAGCAAAAGTCTAAATAGACTTATTCTTTTTTGCCTACTTAATATAGAAGTAATAAGCTATTGCGCTTATTTGTTTTAATCTCTAGTCTTCTTTAATAAGGCAATCCTTAGTGCTAAGTAACTTAATCCTTTAGCTAGAAGAATAGATAGAGATGGATTTTTTTGAAAGAGTAATAGTAACCTCTCTTCTATTTATCTAGGGCCGTCTAAGTAATAAATCGTAACTAGGGTGTATAGGGGCCATATAACCCCAAATTGTATCCTTATAACCTTAAATATTAATATTTAACCTAGCAACTTTGTTACTAGTTCTCGGTTTATCTGTAACTCCTTCTAATCTCCTAGGAGAAATAGAAATGCACTATAAGTTAGCGTTTTTAACAAGTTAAGAGCTAATAAGCGAGTATGCAAGGTTTCTTGTATTAATTAAAGTAAAGGCGAAAGTATAACAATTAACTAGCGCCTCTAAAGTAGTTCTATTGCTGCTTATGTTTTTTTTTTTGAATTTTGCCTACTTCTTAACTAAGTTATTCTAAATTCAAGGCTCCTGTTAGTGACTTTAAATAGGAGCTACTCTTTTTCTAAATTTAAGTTCTTATTTAAGCTTCCTTCGCTAAGCTTATTATCTTTCTCTTTTTTAGAGTTAGAGGATTTCTTTTTCTCTATACAATATATCGACAGATAGCTCTTTTGTTTGTAGTTAAAACAGCGTCTTTCTCTATACAACTATCCTAACTCCTAGTTACTAAACTATTAAGGTTTAGCAGTTCTTCCTGTGTATTCTATCCCTTCCATCCAGTCTCCTTTCGAAGGAGAAGGAGGAGGAGAAGTTCTCCTAGATTTATACTCTTTAGGCTTGTCTCTGCCTTTAGAGTACTCCTCTATTTAATAAAAGTAATTAGCAATTTCTATTACTTTGTTTTACAGGCTATCTAAATTCTTATAGGTAATACCTACAAGTTTGTCTTAAAGTTTCTGAATAAGACTTTTTTAGAAAAGTATTATCCTTGTATCCTTGTCTAAGCTACTATTAGATAATAGCAGTTGCTCCTAGAATTCTATAATATATTTGTAGATGCTTTTATTACCTTAGCTTATAGACTAAAGCTTGTTCTTAGCTCTCTCTACCTTATAGGGATCTCTAAACATTTAGTTAAAGAAGTTTTATAGCTTATTAAAGTTCTATAAATTAAAAATCTCTATTTAGTTAAGGAAAGGTAGAGTAAGAGTTGCGGCTAAGCCCTTTAGTTAACTAAAGGCGTAATTGCAAGTCCTTTTATCTATGTTAAAGTCTTTCTTGTTATTTTCTACGTTAGCGGTAAGTTGTTGTTAAAGGATTTAGTATATCTTTCTATTTTTATGAAAGGTATTAAAATCTAGTTGTTTAAAACGCCTAGGCGTTTGTTAATTTCCTAGAGCAGCTAATAGGGTAGGTAACTAAGGTAGTAGTTAAGGTTGTTGTTCTAATGTTGTGCCTATAGCTTTCTATGCTTAGAAAGCTTCCTGTACTTTTGTAAAAGTAGCTATCTTGTTTAAGCCCCCTACTTTACAAAGTCCCTTTAAAGTAGTCTCTACTTTAGGTTTGCTTACACTATCTTAGTATAATTCTACTATCCTTACAACTAGAAAGGCTGTTAAGAGTTCTGCTATTGTATTTGTAGGTACTCGCTAGTACTCTATATTATTAACAGGAATTGTTATAGGTGCTACTACACTTAGTAGGCTTATCCTTTTCATGTAGGGGCTACTATACTTAGTAAGCTTATCCTTTGTCTATTTTCTAGGGCTACTACGCTTAGTAGGCTTATCTAACAAATTTAAACGCCTTAAAGACTTATACAACTAAGTATCCTTTCGCACTTTTAGTCTAGTGCTTCTTCTATTAATTTTTTAGTAGATTTAAACAGTAAACTAATTAACTAGTAGTTTAATTAATTAGGTTCTTACGCGTAGATATAGCTTTAGTAGGCTCCTAAGTACAACGTAGCTACGCGAGTAGCTAAAGAAGGATCTAATTTAATTGTAAGGGTGCGTTAGGTTAACTCAAAATACAGGGTAGCAGTAAAGATAAATGTATTAGATAAAGAACTATAAAGAGACTATGTAAATGTTTTTATATCCAACCTGGATAGTTAGAACTAAACAAGGTTAGGTCTTAACTAAGTTTATCGGAGGTTTGCCGGGTCAGCTAACAGTTAGCATAAATAGTGCAGCTGATAGTCAGCTACTAGTGCTAAGGTAAGAAAAGCCAACGAAGGCCACAGGCCGAGTACTAGGGAACATCAAGGCTTCAGCCCTTTACATAAAGATATATAACGTTCCTTAAACAACAATTTAACAGCAATGCGCTAAAGATCGCTCCTAACGCGACTGCAAAGCAAATTTAAAGCGCCTAAATAAGCTAAAAGAAGAAGCTGTAGTTAAGCGTGTTTTTAAAAAGTCTACGCGAGGATTTGCGCCTACAAAAGCTAACATTTAAGCAATAGCTAATAAACTATTATATAAGTAGGAGAGTAACCCTACTAGTAAGAACTAGGTTAACAACTTTGTTAAGCAAACTTCTAAGCTTTGTACGCGCTAGAGCTTTTCCTATAATCAGCAGTAAGCCGCCTACAAGGACCTAGTAGCTATCTAGCGCTAGTTTAATTTAGTTAAGGCAATAAAGTAAAAGTAGGGTATTGTAAATAACAGCTTTTATAACTTTAACAAGACTAGCTTTATAATAAGCAAGATTTTATTATAGTTAGTTATTATAGACTTAGAAAAATATAGCAAAAAGATGTAGGTACAGCTAGGCAACTATAAGTAGGTTACTGTGATTTAAGGCGTAGACGTGTTAGGTTACTAAATACTACTCTTTGCTATCTTTATAAGTAAGGTGCTTATTAACATCTAGTTTAAAGACTTGCCTACTAACTAGGTCCTTAAAGTTAGTTTCAATAGCTAGACAAATAATTAGCTTACTTTTATATAGTTAGAATACTTTAATATCTATTCAAAGAGGCATACTGTAGGTAGGTATTAACTACTTATTATTTATAGCTATAAGAGCTACTGCTTTGTTAATTTCTAGAATTTTAATAAGAAAAGAATTTTATTCTTCTCTATATACCTACGCACTCTTTTTACTTATTATAGTTTCTTAACATTGCCTGCTTCTTGCTATTGAAGCGTAAGTATAGCAACGCTATTTTAGGCTTAGCACGCAACTGCACTAACTATATTAGCAAGAAGACTTTTCTGCTAGCCTTTAAAGCTACTTTTAAGCAGTTTATTATTTATTTTTAGGGTATTAAAGGTGGTGGTTGTTGTTGTAGTCAAAATGGGTTTTCTAAAAAAGTGAAAAGCAGCTGCCCTCTACTAATTAGTCGCAAAAGTCAAAAAAAGATTGTATGTAGTTAACGAAATTCGAACGGTGAGTGGATGAGGTCCACGCGCTAAGCGCTTAGAGCAGAAAAGCTTAGACCACTAAGCGAAATTAGGGTTAAAAAATTTGCTAAAGGTACTAAAAAATGACACTAATTAAAACGTGTTTAACGGCGATTGCTAGCCTATAGCTGGCAACAAGATTGCAATAGAGGTGGAGGAGGTGGAGGTAGAGGAGGGTAAGGACACGTACGTTACCGCAGCAGGAGCCTGCAATACTTTATAAAAGCTCTCTGCCTGCTGCTTCTCACCTTTAGGATTTCCTACACCACACAGTACTACATACGAACAATATAATGCTTAGACTATTCTTCTCTTTGTTTAACACGAAGACTGATGGCTTACATTAAGTAAAGTTAGACCTTACTAAGTTACTATATAAGAAGCTATAGTAGTAGATTACAAAGCCCGCGTTCACCTTTGTTGAGCGGCCTCCCTAGTTAGTTAAAGAGGAGCTGTCGGCGGTAGCTCCTATAGTAATTAGGTGGACGCAGAGGTTGAATTCTGTTATTTATTAACACCTTATTAATGCGTTTAGTATTATAGATGTTAAGGTTACAATAGAAGTTGTAAAAGGCTTGTTTAGCAGCAAGTCTATTAAATACGTTGCGCATGTTAATAGTCTAGGTGCAGTAATAGTGTGTTATCTTACAAATCTCCTCCTGCGCAAATGTAACCTTAGTAGAGAGACCTTGCAGTAGCTCTACAAGGAGCAAGAGCGTGTTAAAACAGCTATTAAGTAGCTAGGATAAACTAACAAGCAGGAGGATTTTGTAAGTCGCCTCTAGAGATAGGAGAGCCGTGCTTAGATAGTGACGCTGTTGTCGTATGTTTACATCTAAGTATAGGCGCCAGAAACGCCGCGACTGCAACACCGCTAGGATAGCAACAGAGACGACAGAAGTTGCAGTCAGCGGTAAATAGTCATTAGTAAATGGTTATTAGTTAAGAGGGTTAGTTAGAGGGATATCGCGTATCTTTGTTTCTGTCTGAACATGCGACACACCAATTGCGTGCCGGTAATGCTGAACAAGGGGGCATAAGCCCGGATACCTGTTGTTAGCAATAAATCTTTTTTACCAAAATGGTGTCTACAAAATGTGTGGTCACATCAAAAGGTTGTCTCAAAAGGCCGAAGCCAAAGCAGTTTATTATAAAGAAGAATATTAAAGCTTAGATTAAATTAATTTAAGAGAGCGTAAGAAAGTGCTATAAGTCTTTTACTAATTCTCTTACTAAGTTGTTGGAGTATTGACATGCGCAACATGCGGGTCACCCTGTTAAGCAGGTGATCCTGGTAAGCTGAACACGTGACGATCGCGCTAGCGCCTATATATACAGGCTAGATCGTCTTATTCCTCTTAAGCAGTTATTGACCACTTTGTTGTGGCACTTAGTTGTTCAATACACTTATTCCACTCCTCCTGATCAAGCAATTGCTCCTTTTTAGCTCCCACATAAGTAGATTATGCAGCTAAGTAAAGGGGCTTAGCAAATAGCACATATAATAGTGCTTTTAATAAAAAAAAATAACACGCACCAACGTCGACTTTTCTGGAGATCGATCAGAAACAACCGGATCTAAAGGAAACAACCCTAAGGAATCAATTGCGACAATTTTCAAAGCCTGCAGCGAGGGCGCCAGCGCAGGAGAGAGGGTGAAAGAGTCGCCTACCCCCTCTTTAGAGGAGAGAAAAAATTCTCATTTTCCTTAAAAGCTTAGGCCATATGCTGAGGCATCTTGAGCTAATTAAGATTGAGGAGCTTATTAACGCTTAACTTAACTAAGAAATTACATTAACTTAAAATTACAAAAAACGATCTGCTTCTAAAGATCTAGGAGGAGTAAACAAAAGGCAAATAGAGATAGAGGAAGACAACATAACAACGCCGCGCTAGAAAAGGCAAAATATAGAAGAACCTTAAAGGCCGACTTATATTTAAACAAGGAGTAGTTTTTCCCCTTTTATTAGACTTATTCCTTAATATCTTATTAGAAATAAAACACTAAAAGCTACTTTAGTAGAAGAGGCTCTTAAGATAGCTAGGAACCTAGTAATTTAAGCAGCTAATCTAGCTAAAAACAATTCTACTTAGCAATCAAGTCTCTTAGACTTAGTAGAAGTCTTTAGAGACTATACAGAAAATAGCAGAGTAAACAAGAAAAATACTACGATTTTAGCAGACTAAATATTAAGTCTCTTTATCGTCTTAAGAGAGTAAAGAGAGAAAATTAGACGTATTAAGAAACTAACAACAAACACGCCTATCTAGAACACCTCTATCTAGAATACACCTATCTAGAACACGCCTATAGCTACTACAGCAACCTTCGCTACTATAGCAGGTAATAATAAAGATTAACTATAAACAAATATCTAAAAAACACAAAAACTAAAGGTTACTAGCTTAAAAGATTGCTAGCTAGTTCTAGTTAGCAAGACTCTAGCTACATTTAATACCTGTAAACTTAGAAATAATTTTAACAACGCTTTTAAAATAAAAGAAGGCGTATAATTACCTGTAGTTGCCTTAATTGCACTATTCTCTAAAGGTAACAAAATTATTACAACTATACTAGCCTTTAAGGTAAAATACCTCTTAGAGAATTAGGCTATATAGCAGAATATTACAACCTTTAAAGCCGCTTAACTTAATACGCTAGAGTTTAAGGTTGTTATCTACAAGCTACCTATAAACTATATTCTAGAGGTTGTAAAGAAAAAAATTAAAACCTTTAACAAAGGCTTAAAAGCTATAGGCAATCTCTTTTAGCTTACGCCTAAGGATAAAAGAGAACACTAAAACTTTAGCTTAGCATGCGTAGCATTTGCTACAGAGGAGGAAGCCTAAAAAGCTATTAGAGGCAAACTCTATATCTTAGGGCAAAGCCTTAGAGCAGAGAAACTACAAGTTGTTTATATTTTAAAGCAATGCACTAAATCCTAAAAATTTAGCCACCTTAAGATTAAATGCTTAAAATTAGCCTGCTAAATTTGCAGCAAAGCATACTACACTAGCGAACACAAGTACAAGTCTTATGCTAGTAAAGGAAAACTTGTTTTTACACTATATTTAAGTGTACTAATTACAGCAGACTTTATATAGTAAACAGCTAAGAGTGTAAATCCTACAGGCTAGGACAGCTAGGAACAATTAAACTAATTAGTATAATTAAAGTCCTATAAATAAATGTTAATAGAAGCAGCCCTGCTACAGAAAGCGTAATTAACCTAGCTATTACAGCAAACGCTACAATTATTACAATATAAAAGCCTTAGTTAATAAGAGGACCTTACAAAGATACTAGGTTAATTTCTTATCTAGACTTACGCAAATACTACTAAATTATTAAGGCCTACAACCTAGAACTCTATTCTATATTTAAAAAAATTTAGAAGTAGAAGTTAATCTTTATATTAGCAACGACAACATCTTTTAAGCTATTTTAATACAACTTTACATAAGAAAAATCTACGTCTATAATATTTACAATAAAAAGAGCCTAAGACAAGGGCTAAATATAACAATAATCTAAAGATGCCTACTAGGAGAGCTAATTAAATTACATTTAATCATTTTAGGGGATTTTAACTGCCACTACCCTAGATAGAGCCTACAAGAATGCAACACAAATTAATAAGTAGAGGATTTAGTAAAGTAGGTTAATAACTAAAACCTATCTCTATTAAATACTATAGAAGTTAGCACTTTCTTTAGAGCTTATATGTAAAAAGAGAGCGTACTTAACCTTACTTTTTTAACAAGCAATATAGCTTCTATAATTATAGACTAGCAGGTTATCCCTAAAGTTAGATTAGACTATCACGCTATCCTGTTTAGTATTGTTAACTAAGGGCAGCTACCTAGCTAGCTAAAGAAGTACAACACAAAAAAAAATTAGAATCTTTTTAACACTGCCTTACAGGAGGAATTAGCCTAAGTAAAGCTAGAGAATTAATTACTAGCCTTACTACACGCCTTAAACTACCTCTTAAGATAATTACTTCTAGGCCTTAATAATTCTTTAGAGGAGAGGCTAGACAAAATAGCAGAGGATCTTACAACAACAATTTAACAAGCGCTTAAGAGATCTACCCCCCTTACAAACTAAAAACTAAAACTAAAGCCTTAGTAGACTAGCAATCTAGATTTTTATAAGACGATCCTAAGCAGAACCTCTTAAGATTACAGGCGAGCAGTAAGGAGAGAAGACAACACGCTATACTTATAGAAAAGAGATTACCTGCTAGCTAAAAACAAGTACCACAAAGCTATTAAGAAAGCTAAACTTAACTATTAAGAGTAATTTCTCTAAAATAAATCGCCTAAGAAGATATTTAAAGCAATAGCCTATACAAAAAACAACCTCTCTACTAGAATCCCTACTATTAGGGGCAAAGAATCCTTTAGAGAGAAGTGCTAAACCTTTAGAGAGAAGCTATTTCTACCCCCTCCTTCTACTCCTCCTTAATCGCTTATCAATTACCAAGGAAACCTCAAATAGGAGTGGCTAATTCTATTTATAGAGAAGCTCTACACCGCCTGTTAGAAAATAAAAGCTACTTTACTAGGACTAGATAGGCTAAGAAGTTATCTTAAAAGCATACAATTACTAACTAGGTATTTTCTTTAAGGTGTACTTAGCCTTGTTTAACCTAGGATACTAACTAAGATGCTAGTAAAAAGCAAGAGAGGTTATCCTTCAAAAGCCTAACAAACTAGACTACTTAATCCTAAAAGTATATAAAGTTATCTCTCTTTTATGTTGCCTTAAGAAGGCACTAGAAAGGCTCTATTTAAAAAGATTAGGTGTCCTAGCGGAAACAACTAACCTACTCTACCCCTCCTAAATAAGAGGCAGGTTAAAGAAATTAGCTATTAACGCAGGACTCCTTTTCTATAACAATATACAACAACAGAGAAAGAAAAATAGAGTTACTTTAATAGCCTTTTTAGACATTAGAGGCGCTTTTAACTATTTATTAAAGAATAAGCCTCTAGAAGATATAAGCAACTAGCAGCTACCTGTATGCCTCCTATTATAGACAAACTCGTTCCTTACAGAAAGGCTTTTAGAGTTATCTTTTAATAGGCAAACAGAGAACCTATAGAAAGTTAATACTAGTACACCTTAAGGGAGCCTAGCCTCTCCTATCCTATTTCTAATCTACACGAAACTGCTATTCTTATTAATTATAGCAAACAACAATATATACTCCTTATCTTATATAGACAACCTTTAAATCTTAATATTAACAACATCTATTTAGAAAAATATTAAATTGCTTAAAAAGGAGTTAGCAAACCTATTTAACTAGGCAAAGGAGTTAGCTATTAAGTTTAATAGCTTAAAAATAGAATTAGCAAACTAGACAAGATTAAGAAAAAATATAAATAGAGTTCTTACGCTACCTACTTAAGAAACCTTTTAGCTAAAAGGACTAGTTAGGTAGCTAGGTATCTTCTTTAATAATACTCTAAAGTTTAGAGACTATTGCTATATAAGGGTATAACAAGCAAACTAGGCCTTTTTACGCCTAAGCAGGCTAGCTAATATTAATAAAGGCCTCTTACTAAAGGCAATAAGGTAGTTATACCTAGCGTGCATTACTAGCGTAGCTAATTACAGATGCTAGCTATTTTAGAAAAGCTAACAACACGTTCTTAACAGCAGGCAAAAACTTTAAAACTAGGCCTGTAGAAAGATCTTAGGGACCTTTAGATTATCCCCTGCAATGCCTAGTAAGGTAGAAACTGCTCTATTTCTACCTAGAGTTAGGTTAGACAATAGTATAAAGAGATATGCCTTTAGATCTACTTCATTAGATCTGAATTACCCTCTAAAGGCGACTATTAATAACAACAGAGGAGAGCAACTTATTTGAATACAAGTATCTATTACCTTAGCCCTCTTAAACAATATAAGGTAAATACAACACTACGCCTTTACGCTATAGAACGCTAGGACTCCTTACAAGGTCTTTATATTAAACAAGCTAAAAAAAATTAAAGCAGAAAGCTATAGAAAACTATTAGTAGACAACAACCTTCTATTAATATACTTAGATGCCTTAGCTACAAGGGATAGCAAAGAAATAAGCATAAGCGTTGCCTTCTATAATAAAGCTACTCTTATTAAGGAACTATAAGCAAATATAGGAAATAAGTCGCTAGTTTACAATAGTAAACTTAAAAGTATTACCTTAAGGCTAGAGAAAGCAGCTAGTCTATTAAATAACTACTAAAACGTTAATATCTACGCAGATAATTAGGTAGCTTTATTTTAATTAAAAAACACCTCAAACAACCCTAGCTAAGAGTAGCAAATTAGGTGTATTAAAGCAGCAACTTAACTAAAAAAAAAAGCATTACTCCTTTACTACATTAGGTCCTAGGACACCAAGATATACTAAAAAATAATTAAGCAGACCTCCTTGCAAAAGAGGCTACAAAATTAAACCTTTTTATAAATAAAATAAGCCTAGCAGTTGTTAGCTTGCAAAATAAACAACTAGCTAATATTAATTAGTTAAACCTCTTTAAGAACTACAGGAAAAAAGCTACTACTAAGAACCTAAGCACTTACTTAGCAACCTTTAATTAGAAAATAAGGAAACAGATGCCTAACCCTTCTACTAAGAGAGATATATCTAGCTCTTTCTTTTAATTAAAACTAGGTCATAGCTACCTAAAGAGCTATCTATTTAAGAGAGGCAAAGTAGAATCTAAAACTTGCCTATGCAATTTTAGAGCTACCTAGGACATAGCTTATATAATCCTTAGGTGCTAACTATATAAGGATAGTAGAGCTATACTTTAAAACTCCTGTACAGAGCTAATTTCTCTACAATATCTTTTCTAAACAGAAGCAGGTATTAAGGCTACGATAGCCTTTATTTAAGAAACTAGGGTTAGTACACAGGCCTAGTATAAAGGAAACTCTAACAACTAGATGTAATCGCCTACATAGGCGATTAAGCTCTAAGCACCCCCCCCTCTCCTCCCCCTCTCCTCCTTCTCCTCCCCTTTCTCTACCTCTACCTAATAGGCTAAGAGCCTCACCTTTATTTAGATAAACCACCTCTTGTAAATTACTTAAAAGATAGAAAAAACTACATAGATACCTGCAGACCTCGGCCTGCACGTCCTATATAGCCCTTTAGGCTGAGAAAGGACGTTAAACTACAATAAAAAAACAAAAAACAAAAAATAACTACTTTTTAAGAGGCTCTAGATAAATTAAATAAGTATAAAAGCCGCAAGCGGCAATATATATAGACAGAAAAGACTCTTACTATAGGCAAGGTACAAGAAGTATTAGCTAAACAGGCAGGTAGCAGTTATAGCGATAGTAAGAGTGCATTAAAAAGGGTGTAAAAAGAGAGGCTGTGCAGGCGTTGTAAGCAGACTAGACACAACGCTCGTACTTGCGCAGTTAAGATAGATAGTGTAAGTAATAGCGGCAATTCTAATAGTTTGTTTAGTATATCGCAATACTTTATTAACTGTAATAAAAAACTACAATAACGTGTTGACGTTGACGCGCTAGTGGAGAGCTGCCTACTCGCTTAGGGTGCCTACTCGCTTGTGAACCACGTTAAGTAAAATAAAATTATTACTACTCTGAGATTTTCACTACAGGTAGAGAAATTCTAATATATAAAAAGTGTTATTCCTAACACCTACATATAGTGTACCGGTGTTAGAGTGTATAAAGACATACTGCTACGAGGGCAGAAATTTACTAGTAGTTAAGTTAAGCAAGAACAGGGTTGGTAAGATAATAATCTTATTGTAAGTTAAGTATAAGAGACTATTAGTAGAAGGAGACGCCTGTTTCATAATAAAGTGCAGGAGTTAAGTTGTGAAGTAAGTAGATAATAAATGGTTAACCTCTTTCTGTGGTACATAGAAGAGGTTATATACTACAGGATTAGGTAGTTAAGCACTAAGCTAGTGTGTAGTAGAGTATTACTCTGTGCACTAGCATAAACCTCCTCCTCCTGCAAGCTAAGCCTTATTAAGCTCTTTATTCTGCATGAAGAAAAGGAAAGAAATATAGCAAAACAAATAAAATAAAATAAAATAAATATAACTTAATCACTTAGGTTATTGCCTAGTATTAACAGAACGCATTTTTATGCAATGGCTACAGAATCTAGGTGTAAAGTAAGCACCTAGATCCTATAAACTTAGCAATTTTCTTACTACAGGCCTATTCTAGGTACATCTCTGCTGTAGGCTTATCTTTTACTTCTTTAAACGCTTACTTTAATAAGGTTCTAGAGCGCTAGTAGTTGTTGTACTTAGTCTAGGCGCAGTTAGTATATCAGTAGGAGCAGCAGGAGCTCAAGTTTCTAAAATTGATTAAAAGCGACTATAATAAAGCTGCTTAGTTAAAGTTGTAGGTACTAAGATGTTATCTAAAATAACTATACTAGATTAAGAGCGTATATAAGAAAGGCGCTGTATAAAAAAAAGTATAATGGAATTCTTGCTCTGTTAAAAAACTTAGTGCTTATCTACCTCTAAGCTAAACTTTTTTTAAGGCGCAAGAGAGAATTAGCTTTAAAGAAATTAGTGTTCTACTTCTTTTAGTTTCTTGCTGTGTGCGGAGAGTTCTTTCTATTAGTAAAAGAAAATAATTATTTAAGAACACCTTAGACAGGATTAGTACAAAAAGTGTTTTTTTCTAATTCTAATATTATAAGCTATAAGTTAATAATTTGTTATAAGACGTAAATACAATATGTTTTAAATAATTATTAATCTATTCTTCATTAGCGTTTTATAGCATGTTGTGCAGTTCCTTGTAGACAAGATGATTGTTCTACTTAGCTTATTTAATAAGGGCTTTCTAGATCTAGAACTTGTACTTAATATAAATACTAGTAGAGAATAGCTAGTGAATCTCTCAAAACATGTTAGAATAACTAGAGAGCATGCAAGAAGTAGTAGTAAGGTTGTAGTAAGCCTTGTAAATTTCCTTATAAGTTTCTATATTAGATACCTTTATCACACTATCTTAAACTGTAATAAACTAAGAGAGAATAGTATAATAATTGTAAGTAGTAAGCCTAGTAAACTTATAACGTAGAAGAGACAATAAAATATATACTTATCTCTTTTTGTAGATTTGGTTTATCTATTAAAAGTTAAAAACTGCTTTTTGTGCGTCTGTTATCTAGTTAGTTTTATTTTTTTACTTTTTGATAAAACTATTGAATAATTTAATGCCCACGTCTTTGCGCTAGTGTAGGTACTCTAGCACATGCTTGTAAACCTCTAGTAGCATCTCTATACAGTTGTTCTTGTCTTTATTGTTAAACAAGATACTGCCTTAAATTATCTTAGCACTAAGGCTTTCTTCTATTCCACGCTTAAGATTAAAGTTAATGTACTTAAAGTAAGTTTAATTGCCCTTCTTAGTATACTTTGTATAGTAAGAGTAAGAAATTAAAGTGAACTTCTTGCAGAGTCTTACGTGTTATAACTAGTACTTTAAGTTTGTGCGTACAGCTTATTAAATAAGCAAATAGTATATGTTGCGTAACTACTTAAGGTTTAGCTTTCTATCTATGGGCTATAAATAGAAGCGATACATCTTAAAAGTATCTATAATAATATTTTTTATCTAGCTGTCCCTAAACAGCTAAATGTAAGCGTTAGTAACAATGCTTTCTATATATTAGAATATTTCTACCTGTAGTTAAAACTCTATAGTGTTAATAATCTTATCCTAAATAGAGATAGAGTAGAGAGAAAGATAAGAAAGTTAATATTAGTAGCTTAATAGATCTTTATTTTGCTTAGTAAGGCAAAACTTGCTAGTAAAAAGCTTAGAGATAACAGAGTTAGATTAGAATTGTTGCTATTAGCTTTGTCTTTTGTATAATAAGATTAAACACCTGTTAAGTATATTAGACAGCATAGCTCTTTTAAATAGACCTATAACACTTAAAATAGTACGCTTATAAATACAGAGGGGGGACAAACAAAGGAGAAATCAAAATATTTATTGTTATTAAAGCTATATAATTCTAAAAGTAGAAGAGCTAGACCAAAAAGGGTTAGTGATTTGAAAAGCCAAGAACTTCCGCTTTCAGATCCGCTGCTTGGTAAGCTGATTAGTCAGCACGGCTGCCCCTGCAATTCCGCTCAAATTAAGAGAGAAATAACAATCAAAATAAATTCTAATATAACTTTTTTTTGAAAATATAAAAATCGCTAAAAATTAGAAATTATGAGATAAAACTAGGTGATCTTTTTTGTGTAAGAGTATGAAAGTAGTAATATGATAAACTATCTAGTTATAATAAAAGGCTTATCTCGAGATTTCTTTTAGAGGTTAAGATAAAATAGCTTACTAATACTTAGTAAGCTAGCCCACAGCTTCCTTAGTAGCTTACTATTACTATAGCCATTATAAAGTATAACTATTAAATACTTTTAGCAGAAACTAACTCTCTTATAGTATTGCTATTATGTTATGTTAAATGGACTATTATTTTAGCACTATAACAGTACTTAATCGTAAACTTATATTAATATAAAACTTGATTTAAGTCCATATTTTAAAATTTTTAAAGTTTTCACGTAGTATAAATATAATAACTATAAGTTCTCTCTTAGGTTTAAAGGCAGCTTTTTCCTAGAATTCTTTATAAAATAGATATCTTTTTTTAGCAAGTTCTATAAGCTTTTCATAAGAAATCAATATCTACTTTGATAATTTCGTTTTTGGTATAATTTCCTAAATATTTTAATAAAGTTTTTATCAAGTAATTCTTAAACCTTGTTCGAGATGTTAGTACAACGGCCTAGTTTAAGCGTGAAAGTATGTTAGAAAGCTAATTTTTTTCCATAATTCAACTTAAAGTATTTACTAATACTATTAGATAGATTCTCTAGTAAATTACTATTGAAGGTAATAAGCTTATATAATATATATAAAGTATTAACTTACAATCGAACACCAACTTTTCGAGGCGAGAAAAAGGTCTAGCTTTGCCTTTTTCTCGCCTTAACTATCTTAAACGCCTTCCCAAAATCAGCTTCTGATACTTGTTTTCGAGGTGCAGGTGTTGTACTGTACGCGCTGGCTATTTGTAGAGAAACAGAGTGGTTAACTGTTGAAAACTCTGCAAGTGGTCTGTGCATAAGCTGATTTTAGAGTTTAATTGAAGGCAATTCGACCCCTACTTGACAAAGCAACAGCTTTCTACTTAAGTAGATATATTTATTAGCGTAGTGAACTAATAGATTTATCTACCTAGCTATCTTTTACTTAAAATCTCCATACCGACTTGATATACCGACCTCCTATATCGACCTACACATCCGAAATCCATCCCAACTCAATATACTGACCTCCTATACCGACCTACACATTAGAACTGATAGCTAGTGCTCCTAGCTATCTACCTACACCGCAATCCCTATACTAACTCGATATACCAACCCAATATACCGACCTACACATTAGAATTGATAGCTAGACCCCTAGCTATCTACCTACACCGAATTCCCCTATACTAACTCGATATACCGACCTAATATATCGACCTTATACCGAACTGCTTAGCGTACCTATATAAGCAATACAAGAGAGCAGCTAGCATAGCCTACAACAACATACAGGAAGTAAAGGAGATAACTAGACTAGCATACTAGCTCTACATACTTGATTACAAAGGACTGAGAGAGATACTCGTTAAAACTACCCTAGGCTACGAGCCTCACCTTTATTTAGACAAACCCCTCCTTGTAAATAATAAAAATTAGAAAACACCACGTAGATACTTGTAGTTCCTAAACCTACACGTCTTATATAGCCCTTCAGGCTGAGAAAGGACGTTAAACTACAATAAAAAAAAAGTATTAACTTACTATCTAAATTAAGATAAACTATTAGCTATGAAGAAGATGCTATAGGGAAAGGAAGTTGAAATGAGTAAATAGACTTAATATACTATAAGCCTACTAATATATTAGGTAATTAGCGCTTATATAAGCAACTCCTATTTTTTACACCCTTTAATTATACTTTAAGTAACTAAGCTATTACCCTCTATAACCGGCTTATATAATGCTTACGTAACCCTATAAAACATAGTTTTTTATTAGCGATTTTTATACATTCAAAAAAAAGTAATACTAATATTTATTTTGACTTTTTTTTCCCTGATCATTTGAGCGAGATTGCAGGGGCAGCCGTGCTGACTAAGCAGCTTACTAAGCAGCGTATCTTCAAGAGGAAGTTCTTCGCTTTTCAAATCACTAATTTTTTTGGTATAGCTCTTCTACTTTTAGAATTCTAGAGCTTTAAAAACAATAACCTTTTTAATTTTCCTTTTTTTTGTCACCTCTCTGTAAAGTATACTTTTTTTTTTTTAATTGTAGTTTAACGTCCTTTCTCAGCCTGAAGGGCTATATAAGACGTGCAGGCCGAGGCCTGCAGGTATCTATGTAGTTTTTTCTATCTTTGAGTAATTTACAAGAGGTGGTTTATCTGAATGAAGGTGAGGCTCTTAGCCTATGGGTAGAGGTAGAGAAAGGGGAGGAGAAGGAGGAGAGGGGGAGGAGAGGGGGGGGTGCTTAGAGCTTGATCGCCTAGGTAGGCGATTACATCTAGTTGTCGGAGTTTCCTTTGTACCAGGCCTGTGTACCAACCCTAGTTTCTTGAATAAAGGCTATCGTAGCCTTAATACCTGCTTCTGTTTAGAAAAGATATTATAGAGAGATTGGCTCTGTACATAAGTTTTAAAGTATAGCTCTACTATCCTTATATAGTTAGCACCTAAGGATTATATGAGCCGTGTCTTAAGTAGCTCTAAAATTGCATAGGCAAGTTTTAGATTCTACTTTGCCTCTCTTAAATAGATAGCTCTTTAGGTAGCTATGACCTAGTTTTAATTAAAAGAAAGAGCTAGATATATCTCTCTTAGTAGAAGGGATAGGTATCTGTTTCCTTATTTTCTATTTAAAGGTTGCTAAGTAGGTGCTTAGGTTCTTAGTAGTAGCCTTTTTCCTGTAGTTCTTAAGGAGGCTTAACTAATCAACATTAGCTAGTTGTTTAATTTAAGAGCTAACAACCGCTAGGCTTATTTTATTTATTAAAGGGTTTATTTTTGTAGCCTCTTTTGCGAGTAGGTCTGCTTAATCGTTTCCTAGTATATCTTGGTGTCCTAGGACCTAATGTAGTGTAGGGGTAATGCCTTTTTCTTCTAGTTAAGTTGCTGCTCTAATACACCTAATTTGCCACTCTTGGCTAGGGTTGTTTGAGGTGTTTTTTAATTAAAATAAAGCCGCCTAATTATCTACGTAGATATTGACGTTTTGGCATATACTTAATAGGCTAACTGCTGTCTCTAGCCCTAAGGTAATACCTTTAAGTTCACCGTTGTAAACTAGTTAGTTATTTCCTATATTTACTCGTAGTTCCTTAATAAGAGTAGCTCCCTTGTAGAAGGCAACACCTACGCCTATTCTTTTGCTATCCCTTGTAGCTGAGGCATCTAAGTAAATTAATAGAAGGTTGTTGTCCGCTAATAGTTTTCTACAGCTTTCTGCTTTAATCTCTTTTAGCTTGTTTAATATAAGGACCTTGTAAGGAGTCCTAGCGTTCTATAGCGTAAAGGCGTAGTGTTGTATTTCCTCTGTATTATCTAAGAGGGCTAAGGTAATAGATAGTTGTATTTAATTGAGTTACTCTCCTCTGTTATTATAGATAGCAGCATTTAGAGGGTAGTTTAGATCTAATAAAGTAGATCTAAAGGTGTATCTCCTTATACTGTTGTCTAGCCTAACTCTAGGTAGAAATAGAGCAGCTTCTACCTTACTAGGCATTGCAGGGGAAGATCTAAAAGTCCCTAAGATCTTTCTACAGGCCTAGTTTTAAAGTTTTTGCCTGCTGTTAAGGACGTGTTGTTAGATTTTCTAAAATAGCTAGTATCTGTAATTAGCTACGCTAGTAATGCACGCTAGGTATAACTGCCTTATTGCCTTTAGTAAGAGGCCTTTATTAATATTAGCTAGCCTGCTTAGGTGGAAAAAGGCCTAGTTTGCTTGTTGTACCCTTATATAGCAGTAGTCTCTAAACTTCAGGGTATTGTTAAAGAAGATACCTAGCCACCTAACTAGTCCTTTTAGCTAGAAGGTCTCTTAAGTAGGTAGCGTAAGGACTCTGTTTATATCTTTTCTTAATCTTGTCTAGTTTGCTAATTCTGTTTTTAAGCTATTAAACTTAATAGCTAACTCCTTTGCTTAGTTAAAGAGGTTTGCTAACTCCTTTTTAAGCAGTTTAATGTTTTTCTAAATAGATGTTGTTAATATTAAGATTTAAAGGTTGTCTATATAAGATAAGGAGTATATATTGTCGTTTGCTATAATTAATTGGAATAGCGGTTTCGTGTAGATTAGAAATAGGATAGGAGAGGCTAGGCTCCCTTAAGGTGTACTAGTATTAACCTTCTGTAGGTTCTCTGTTTGCCTATCAAAAGATAACTCTAAAAGCCTTTCTGTAAGGAACGAGTTTGTCTATAATAGGAGGCATACAGGTAGCTGCTAGTTGCTTATATTTTCTAGAAGCTTGTTCTTAGATAAATAGTTAAAAGCACCTTTAATATCTAAAAAGGCTGTTAAAGTAACTCTGTTTTTCTTTCTCTGTTGTTGTATATTGTTATAGAAAAGGAGTCCTGCGTTAATAGCTAATTTCTTTAACCTGCCTCCTATTCAGGAGGGGTAGAGTAGGTTAGTTATTTCCGCTAGGATACCTAATCTTTTTAAGTAGAGCCTTTCTAGTGCCTTTTTAAGGCAGCACAAGAGGGAGATAACTCTATATGCTTTTAGGATTAAGTAGTCTAGTTTGTTAGGCTTTCTAAGGATAACCCCTCTTGCTTTTCGCTAGTACCTTAGTTAGTATCCTAGGTTAAACAAGGCTAAGTACACCTTAAAGAAGATGCCTAGTTAGTAATTGTATACTTTTGAGATAACTTCTTAACTAATTCTATCTAGTCCTAGTAAGGTAGCTTTTATTTTCTAACAGGCGGTGTAGAGCTCCTCTATAGATAGAATTAGCTACTCCTATTTAAGGTTTCCTTAGTAATTGTTGAGCAATTAAGGAGGAGTAGAAGGAGAGGGCGGAAATAGCTCCTCTCTAAAGGTTTAGCACTTCTCTCTAAAGGATTCTTTGCCCCTAATAGCAGGGATTCTTATAGAGAGGTTGTTTTTTATATAGGCCATTGCTTTAAAAATCTTCTTAGGCGATTTGTTTTAAAGGAATTGTTCCTAATAGTTAAGTTTAGCTTTCTTAATAACTCTAAGGTACTTGTTTTTAGCTATTAGGTAATCTCTTTTCTATAGGTATATTATGTTGTCTCCTCTCCTTGCTGCTCGCTTGTAATTTCAAGAGGTCCTGCTTAGGATAGCCTTAAAGAGATCTAGATCGCTAGTCTACTAAGGCTTTAGTTTTAGTTTTTAGTTTGTAAGGGGGGTAGATCTCTTAAGCGCTTGTTAAATTGTTGTTGTAAGATCCTCTACTATTTTATCTAGCCTCTCCTCTAAAGGATTATTAAGGCCTAGAAGTAATTGTCTTAAGAGGTAGTTTAAGGCGTGTGGTAAGGCTAGTAATTAATCCTCTAGCTTTACTTAGGCTATCTCCTCCTGTAAGGTAGTGTTAAAAAGATTCTAATTTTTTTTTGTGTTGTACTTCTTTAGCTAGCTAGGTAGCTGCCCTTAGTTAACAATACTAAACAGGATAGCGTGATAGTCTAATCTAACTTTAGGGATAACCTGCTAGTCTATAATTATAGAAGCTATATTGCTTGTTAAAAAAGTAAGGTTAAGTACGCTCTCTTTTTACATATAAGCTCTAAAGAAAGTGCTAACTTCTATAGTATTTAATAGAGATAGGTTTTAGTTATTAACCTACTCTACTAAGTCCTCTGCTTGTTAATTTAGGTTGCATTCTTGTAGGCTCTATCTATGGTAGTAGCAATTAAACTCCCCTAAGATAATTAAATATAATTTAATTAGCTCTCCTAAGAGGCGTCTTTAGATTATTATCATATTTAGCCCTTATCTTAAGCTTTTCTTATTGTAAATATTATAGACGTAGATCTTTCTTGTATTAAGTTGTATTAAAATAGCTTAAAAGTTGTTGTTGTCGCTAATATAAGGATTAACTTCTACTTCTAAATCCTTTTAAATATAAAATAGAGTTCTAGGTTGTAGGCCTTAATAATTTAGTAGTATTTGCGTAAAGTCTAGATAAGCAATTAACTTAGTGTCTTTATAAGGTCCTCTTATTAACTAAGGCTCTTGTATTACAATAATTGTAGCATTTACTGTAATAGCTAGGTTAATCGCGCTTTCTGTAGCAGGGCTACTTCTATTAACATTTATTTGTAGGACTTTAATTATACTAATTAGTTTAATTGTTCCTAGCTGTCCTAGCCTATAGGATTTCACACTCTTAGCTGTTTGCTGTATAAAGTCTGCTGTAATTAGTACACTTAAATATAGTGTAAATACAAGGTTTTCCTTTACTAGTACAAGACTTGCACTTGTGTTAGCTAGTGTAGTGTGCTTTGCTGCAAATTTGGTAGGCTAATTTTAAGCATTTAACCTTAAGGTGGCTAAATCCTTAGCATTTAGTGCATTGCTTTAAGATATTAACAACTCGCAGTTTCTCTGCTTTAAGGCTTTGCCCTAAGATATAGAGTTTACCTCTAATAGCTTTTTAGGCTTCCTCCTCTGTAGCGAATGCTACGTATGCTAAGCTAAAGTTCTAGTATTCTCTTTTATCCTCAGGCGTAAGCTAAAAAGGATTGCCTATAACTTTTAGGCCTTTGTTAAAGGTTTTAATTTCTTCCTTTATAACCTCTAGACTATAGTTTGTAGGTAGCTTGTAGATAACAACCTTAAACTACAGCGTAATAAGTTAGGCGGCTTTAAAAGTTGTGATATCCTGCTATATTGCCTAATTCTCTAAGAGGTATTTAGCCTTAAAGGCTAGTATAGTTGTAATTATTTTGTTGCCTTTAGAGGATAATGCGATTAAGGCAACTATAGGTAATTGCGCGCCTCCTTTTATTGCAAAAGCGTTGTTAAAATCATTTCTAAGTTTAAAGGCATTAAATGCAGCTAGAGTCTCGCTAACTAGCACTAGCTAGCAATCTTTTAGGCTAGTAACCTTTAGTTTTTGCGTCTTTTAGATATTTATCCACAGTTAATCTTTGTTGTTACCTGCTATAGTAGCGAAGGTCGCTGTAGTAGCAATAGGCGTGTTCTAGATAGGCGTATTCTAGATAGAGGTGTTCTAGATAGGCGTGTTTGTTGTTAGTTTCTTAATACGTCTAATTTTCTCTCTTAACTCTCTTAAGACGTTTAAGAGACTTAATATCTAGTCTACTAAGATAGCAGTATTCTTCTTATTTACTCTGCTATTTTTAGTATAGTCTCTAAAGTCTTCTACTAAGTCTAGGAGACTTAATTGCTAGGTAGGATTGTTTTTAGCTAGATTAGCTGCTTAGACTACTAAGTTCCTAGCTATCTTAAGAGCCTCTTCCACTGAGGTGGCTTTTAGTGTTTTATTTCTAATAGGATATCAAGGAATAGGTCTAATAAAAGGAGAAAAATTACTCCTTGTTTGAATATGAGTCGGCCTTTAAGGTTCTTCTGTATCTTGCCTTTCTTGGCGCGGCGTTGTTATGTTGTCTTCCTCTATCTCTATTTGCCTTTTATTTACTCCTCCTAGATCTTTAGAGGCAAATTGTTTTTTGTTATTTTTTTAAGTTAATGCAATTTCTTAATTCAGTTAAGCTTTAATAAGCTCCTCAATCTTAATTAGCTCAAGACGCCTTAGCATGTGGCCTAAGCTTTAAGGAAAATGAAAATTTTTCTCTCCTCCAAAGAGGGGGGTAGGCGACTCTTTCACTCTCTCTCGCGCGCTGGCGCCCTCGCTGCAGGCTTTAAAAAGTGTCGCAGTCGATTCCTTAGGGTTGTTTCTTTTAGATCCGGTTGATTCTGATCAATCTTCAGAAAAGTCGACGTTGAGTGAGTTTGTAAAGTATACTTAATTATATAATAAGTTGTTAGAGTTAGGTAGTTGTTTTATGTTAACCTTAAAATACTACTCCCTAATAACCTCAATATAATTAAAGATAGTAATTAGCTTCTTTGCGTAGGCACGCTAAAGTAGCTTAAAGAATGCTAAGATAAAATTCTTGCAATAATATCCTGCCTTAAAGACCTCAGTCTTCTAGAGCATAGTATCTAGCTCCTTATTTACATATAAAGCATTATTAAGCTTAGTATCTAGTTGCGCAGCTGCTTATTAGTAGGCTAGTATTGCCTTTAGAGCACAAGAGCTTAGTAGAGGCAGTAGAGCAGAAACTTGTTAGTTACTAGCCTTACAGTAGCGGGTCAATCAACGCCCCGGGTCAGTCAACGCCCGACCCACAACACAACAGCTTCATGAGTATTGCAGCTGTAACGCCTTAACAAAACGTGATAAAATTGCGCAAAAGTGGATTTATACTATATAATAGCCTGCGAAGACTTTGCGCTAGTCCAAATCTTTTTTTAGGCGGCGGATTGTTTGCGTTCTGGTAGTTTTAGGTAGAACTAGCTGTGCAACTACCTAGGCTCCTACAGAAGCTATACTACCCCTAACACGTTTCTAACGCTTTGCAGCTAGCTTATAAGCTGTTAAAGCTTTACGCTTACCCTTTTAGGACAATTGTATAAGCTTTTTAGTATTGTTAATAAGCTCCTAGTGTTATTTCTTAGCTAGTTTTGCAGCGTCCTTCTTTCTTTTCTCCTCCGCCTGACTCTCTTGCTTAACACGCTTTACAGCTTTTAGTTAAAGCTTACAATTATAAGCTGCCTTCTTAATTTTAGCTTGCTTAGCTTTTTAAAGCTTCTTAAGCTCCTATTATTGTTATTATAATGCCTAACAATCGCGAGCTCGTTGTACACTTCTAGGCGACTATAGTTTAGCTCCCCTGTGGTAAACCTCGTCCTTATTAAGCTGGAGGGTGAAGGACTGCTTTAGTTGCCTCTTCTTAATAGCTAGACACTGCCTAAGGCCCCTAATCTCCTTATAGAGTATATTATTTTAAGCTGTAATATAGCACAAACTTTGTTAAAGCTTCTTAACGTCCTTACTACCCTAATTCTTTACCTTACAGCGTATAATTAACTTAAGCTTAAGCTAATTCTTACTAGAGAGGACTAACTAGCTACTCTTAGAATCTAAAGCTTCCTTAGCAAACTTCTTAAGTACAGCGTCTAGGTTAAGTAGGTATATACTAGTGGCTCTAAACAACCTCTAGATAAGTAGAGGTTTAAATACAGAGGTCTAGGACCTCTAGAAGAGCAGGAAGAAGTCTCCTTTAGTTAAATTAAGCAACCCCTAGCTGTTCTAGAAGTATCTAGCTAACTAAGTTAAGTAAGCGTTTAAGAGGAGTTTAAACATTACTACATTAAGTAGTTAAAGCGTATAGGTAGCGTAAGGGGGAAATACAAATAAGAGGATCTTGTAGTTGTAGCAATACTTAATAAACTCTATAGTTACGTGTAATCTGTAGCTATTAAAGAGTAGTAATTAATACTTAGTTAAAGCATGCTGTCTAGTTTCTTTCTTAAACACTCCCTTAAGCTAAGCTAACCTAATATTATTGTTGCTCTAGCTAGAGGGTAATAACGTAGTAAACGCTAAGTGTTCTCCTACTTATACAGTATTAACCTAGCTTAATTAAAAAGCTCTGTTAGCTCCCTAGAAAATAAGAGTTAGACTTAAAGCTTTGCTATCTAAACAAATACAAGCTATTACTGTTATGTACTTACTAAAGCTATTTTTAAGTGCTTGCCTTACCTCTTTTGCCTTGTAGAGCTTCTTGTTAAATACATAATTTGTTCTGCTAACCTAGCTAAGTTAAAACCCTTTTTTGTCTATATTAAATATATGTATTAGTTGTATGTTGTACTCCTCTATCTTTTTATGTAACAGCTTAAAATACAAGCTGTACTTAGCTCCTAAATTAGCTTTAGTCTGCTCCTTAGCTATACAGTGTCTGTGCGCGCAATGAACATGGTTGAGTAATGAACACCCCACCACGAAAACCACCTATACAGATCGTGTCATAACTACACCAATATGGATCCGATTCAAGAAGCGATTGAAGAAATCGAATCGCGCGCACTAGGCGCATCTTTCTTATACTCACAAATTGCTAAGAAGTATAGCGTAAGTCGTGTTACGCTCGCTCAAAGACACCGAGGCGAAACTCAACCGCGCGAACTCGCCTATCTTTTCCTCCACCCACAACACGAGGCGGAGCTTGTACAATACGTTGAATCGCTTACTTAAAGGCGTACTCTACCGTCCCGTACGCTCGTACGCCGCTTTACGTTATTAGTGGCTAGAAGAGAGGTTTTAGAAAGCTAGGTTTCTTAGTTCCTCTGCAGAAACTCTACTTATCTTATCTTACGCTGGCAAACTAGGATAGACTAGGATCGCCACAAAGCTAATTTAGAGACTAAGTATAAGTTGTACTTTAAGCTGTTACACAATAAGATGAAGGAGTACAATATACAGCTGTCCTACATCTTTAATATAGATAAGAAGGGCTTTATAATTAGAGTACTTAGACAATTAAAAAGAATCTTCAGCAAGAAGGCTTATAGCCGTAAGAGAGTTACTATAGCTCTATAGGATAGTTCTAGAGCGTGGATCACGGTCCTAGCCTGTATCTGTTTAGATAGTACAGCTCTTTCTCTATCTCTTATCTTTTAGTTAGCTGCTAGAGCTCTAAAATCAGCTTAGGTAGAGGCAATTGATCTAAGAAAGCACTCAGTCTTCGTCACCTCATCTCTCTCTAGCTAGACTAACAACAATATAGAGTTAGCTTAGCTTAAGGAGGTGTTTAAGAGAGAGACCAGACAGTACGCTTAAACTAGGTACCAATTACTACTCTTTAATAGCCACTTATCCTATATAACTATAGATTTTATTAACTATTGCAATTAACACAAGATCCTATTAGCAGTATTTCTACCTTACTCTACTCACACGCTTTAACTACTTAACGTTAGATTATTTAGTCCTCTCTTAACTGCGTACACGAGGGAGCTCTTAAACTACCTTCACCGCAGCCACGGGATCCTCCTAGTAAAGAAAGGAGACTTCTTTAAACTCTTCTAGAAAGCCTAGGGTACTACTTTTAAGAAAGAGACTATTAGAAAGTCCTTTAAGGCAACTAGGATCCACCTAGCTAACCTAGAGGTAATCCTCTAACAATTTCACAAAGAGGCTTTAAGTTTAGATAAGAGCTTATCTTCTATATAAAGTAGAGATTACTAGCTTAAAATAGTTACTACTATACGTCACAAAGCGAAAGATTACAACAGTACAGCAGTAAAAAAGCTTCGTCAAAGTCTCTATTACATGTTAGTCTAAAACAGTATACTTAGAGATAAAAATTAAGACCTAAAAGACGCTCTCTTAGTTAAAAAGAGACACAAGAAGAAGAGCTACAAGCTTTAACTTAATAGTACTAAGGAGTACTATAGTAGAGGTGTTTTCTAGTCGCCTAAGAAAGTAAAACGAGCTAGGGATAATAAGATAGAACAACAATAACAATAACAGGAGTTACAACTCTAAAAAGCTAAGAAATCTAAGCTACAAAAGCAAGCTTAACTGTACAAGCTTTAACAAGCTAAAGAGAAGCGTGTTAAGAGAGAGAGACTTAAGAAGGTAAGGGAGAAGGAGCGAGCTAAAAAGCTAGCTAAAAAGGAGCGCTAGAAAGCGGCTCGCGACGCTGAAAAAGCTATACAATTGTCCTAAAAGGGTAAGCAAAAGGCCTTACAAGCCTCTACTTAGCCGTGTAAGCGTTAGAAACATGTTGTTGTTGATTTATCTTATGTACAAGCTGAGGTGGCTGCACCAGCCGTCCTAACTTAGACGACCCGCCATGGCCGCACCACCAAGGTACTAAGTAAATACAAGTAGCACAAGTTGATCACAATGGTATAATTAGTACAACTCTAAGAAATCTCGTGATAATAGCTATTGTGGGTGGCTGTACAGCCTCATTTTTCATCAAGTTATCGTGTTGGTGGGGTGTTCATTACTCAACCATGTTCATTGCGCGCACAGACACTGTACTGTATCCTTTTCAAACAAAAGCAGGCATTAAGGCTACCATAGCCTTTATCTAAGAAACTAGGGTTATTACACAGGCCTAGTACAAAGAAAACTCTGAAAACTAGATGCAAACGCCTATTTAGGCGACCAAGCTCTATTCACCCCCCCCCCTCCTCCTCCTCCTCCTCCTCCTCTTCCTCCTCCCCTCTCTACCTCTACACAATAGGCTAAGAGCCTCACCTTCATTCAGACGCACCCCTCCTTGTAAATAAAGTATATATTAGAAAACACTACATAGATACCTGCAGGTCCTAAACCTACACGTCTTATATAGCCCTTTAGGCTGAGAAAGGACGTTAAACTACAATATAGAAAAAAAAAAGGAGCAGATAGTATGGCTAAGCAACGGAGACGGTAATCTGCATGGTTTCGCTGCCTGGATACATTCGTCTATGCTATCGTAAACTAGGAAAACGACCCCGAGGTATTCTTAGACAAGCCTGAGCTTAGCCTTTACCTAGCTCATGATATCTTACATTATATACTGTTTCTCTCTCCTCTCGGAAGCAGTCAGACATCTTCTTTCCCCCATACTGTGTAAATGGCTCCTAGCTTTGGGCATATCGCTATAAAATGCAAACCTCAATATCCTACCTAGCTCAAGACCCTATCTTTGAGAGGGAGAAGCCCTTCGATACCGACGTACTTGTCGACCACATTGCTCACGCGCGCGCCTCGAACCATAGTAATGATGAGCGAGAAGTAACAGTCTTTCCTATCATCAATCCAGCGGAATGGGATCTTGACAAGCACGGTTTCTGCTTTATGAAAGCGAAGACGATTTGAACGCAGATGATGCATTGACAAGGAAGAGAGAAGTGCAGAAGGACTATTGGTACAAGATTGAAGCATTGTTGCATGAACGCTTCCCGCAATACTCGAGGATTGAGTGTTATGATTGTACGGATCGTTGCTCTCTAATTTTACTTCTTGATATTACGCTGAACGAAATCTAGGTCCGGAAGCAAGACCCGGATTTCCCTGCGAATATCAGAATCTACAACAAGGTCGAGCAGCCAGCACGAAGACCACACAGTGATTGTTCACCACGAGGCGCGCACATGAATCTTGCCCGTGCGTTTCCAGGCCAGCAAGAGTTTTGGGAAAACAAGGACTTCGATGTTTTGAAGTATGATCTTGCATTAACCTCCGTTGATGTTGTCGAAGCATGCTAATGGCTTCGCACTAGCGTCTGGCGACCCCTCAGAGGCCCAAATAACGACTGGCCACTGGCGATGTGCGACTGGACGACTATTGATGTTTTCTCAGACATCCGCGTAAATGACGCCATCAGGCGTGATCGGATAGACGAGAACGCCATCCTGCACTATAATGAGAACCACAAGTGGTATGCAATGAACAATCAGTCTGTTGATGATCTGATTGTCTTCCGTAATGCTGACTCATTGGGAGAACGCGCCCGTAAGTTACCTATACATGGTAGAGACGGATTTTATGCTGACTTGATTCTGTAGAAGGTTTTCATTGTTCGGTTTTCAATCCAAAGGCTGATGGTCAGCTAAGGGAGAGCGTTGAAGTTAGATGTGTGGCATTCCGCTGAGGGTGGGCTGTTCTTCGAGATATGAGAACATGGAGGGAAAGGCTTCATGTAGGCTATGCAAACGATGCTGATTCAAATGAAATCATTGCCCTGGTATCGTTCGCAGCTCTGAATTGAATCTTCGGGAAATAGGGGTAAGTGGCAGATAGCAAAATCCGACTTGCATTCCCTTCACTCAGGGGAACGTCGAGCTTAAGAACATTCTTCTGGAAGAGCTTCATGCACCGGATAAATCTTTGGAAGCCTGATCCTTGTTAGCGCATAGTTGCATTTTCCTAGGATTTCGGCAACGGCTTGGAAAAAGCGTAAATTCGCGGGTGAAATATGGTATTTTCCGACGAACCCTGTTGGACTGATGGCGACCTATGATGCATGCATGAGAGAGCCTTGGTTCGATCGGTGAAAAGAAGCTAACTTGAATGATTCAATCAGTTGCACAACGCCTACCATGTTGATATTGTCAACGTCGTGCTAGATCACGATTCGTTGCAACGTAGATCTACCGGGCTCTTGCCAGCATTAAAAATCTCTTCGTAACTATTGCTCTTTGCCCTTCTCTCGCCTCCGTTATTCGAGATCGATACTATGCAAGAGAAATATGCCACGATAGTTCCAAAAGAGTGACTCTATCAAAGTTCCTCTACAACAAATCATAGAAGAAGAATTTTGTCTGTACAGCAAGAGCTGCAGTACATGCTACTGGATGCGCCTCATACTGTGAGTAGTCACAATGAACCAGCGCTCTGGGGTCTTACCTGAAAGGTATGGCTGTGCATCATACGTCCAGAGCCAGAAGATATCGCTTCGACAACTTTCGAGGACAAAAGTACTACCACAAGAGGTACAAAACCCCCGCCAAGGCTCTTTCCTATGGGCTGAATATCTGGGCCGTCAAAGGCTTCGAGCTGCCATGCATGGAAGGCTCCTATCCTTCCCATCCCGCACATGATCTAGTAGTGGCATCAGAGATTGTTGTGAATGAGGATTTAGGAACTACACCATATCAATGGCGATTGTCGTGTATCCATTTCCAACTATTCTTTTACACACGTTCCAAATGGGCAGCACGTTGATCAGACAGCCAAAGAAAACTGTAAAGTAGATTGCACTTACTTCATCTAGAATGAACAGTATATCGTGTTTTCGACAAACACCCGCAACGAGATACTCATTCTCTATATCCATCTCTTCCACCATCTCATCAAGCGCCTCCCGTTCTCTGCCACAAAGACCTAGTTCTCTTTTTTGACAGTCTTGGAGTCTTTTTTTGGTAGTGAAGATAGCTTTCTTTGAGGGAATCGTAACTTCTTTCTATGTTCTTCTTCTCCGCTCGTGGATTTCTGTTTTCCGTGATTAGGTATTGGACGTAGGAATCCGTCGCTTCAGAAACCATCATGACCAGGCCGATTTGATAGAATGTAACAGACTGAAAACGGTTCACAAGTGTCGTCAGGGACATCTCATGAGAGAAACCAGATGTGAGAAGGTTGGTATCAGCACTTTACATTCGCGCAAGCAAGCGCGCAACTACCAGAATACTAGAAAATTGCATGACTACCAGATGATACTGGTTACAATCATAAATCTCATATACTCAATTCTCAATCGCCGTGAGAGTAAGTGGAAAGATTTGTGTGAAAAACAATAAGAAAACCCAAACTCTGTGGGCTTTCAAAACCCACCGTGCGCAGTTGTAAGCAAACGTGTCGGGATCCTACATTAGATCAAATTCAAGTAGCTCCAGAGCATCCTAAGCCTGCTGCCTTGTGATTGGCGCCTGCGCCGCTTCCGCCTTCTTTCCAAGCCGTTGAGGCCGCTTGCCCGCCTTGGCCTGGTCTTCGAGAAAGCTCTCGTCTTGGTATCGCACGTCGCCTTCGTGTACGTTAGGACACTTGTTACCCTTCTCACAAGTGCCGGCAGCGAAGTTGAAGCATTTCAGCCGCTTACATTGAATGCCTTCTGCAGAACAGTTTGAGCATGGCTCACCCTCATCGCACTCGTGTTCCCACCAGTGACGGTAGCAGTTCACACACGGTACTTTGGCTGGCTCAGCGGGTCCTGGAGTCTTACGTCGCGAGTTTCTAGCGGGTGCGGGTGTAGAGCGAGAGGAAGCCCGAGTCTCTCGTCCTGAAACCAAGGGTTGGCGTGAATCGTTCATGTCCATGTTCATGTTAAGCTCATTTTGGGCGCCGTTGGGGCTGTAAAGCATGTCCGTCGGGTCATCCAATTGCAACTGCGAGGGGTCGAAAGTGTGGTACTGGAAGCCGCGCTGCTGGGGCTGTTGATTATCGACTTCCTGCATTTGCAGCGTCCCATTTGGAGGGAGTGTCGGAGTAAAGTTCGTCATAGTAGGGCCTCGTCTACTCTGTTCGTCTTCGGTAGAAAACCAGTCGTCTTCAGCGTATGTTTCTCTCATCATCGGCTGGTCGTCATCAAAGGCGATGTTCATATCCTTGCATTCCATGCTGGGACCGTACCGCCTGCTCTCCTCCTGGTTCACGCCGACATCTTGTATGTTCTGCTCTTCGAAGTTTCGGTTTAAGCTCGGAGGCTGCGCATCGAATGACGTAGAGCGCTTCGAAGTGGCTTGCGCGGTGCGAGGCTGGGGTGGCGGCATCGCAGAAGCTGAGCCATACGAATTCGTACGCTGCATATGTTGCTGTGTAGATACCGGGCTTTGTGAATGGGTTTGTGACTGAACTTGTCGGCGCATCTGTTGCAACCGGTGCTCTTTGATGGCTTGTACCTCAGACGAACTCGGGTTTCTAGGCTGGTTGGTCATTTGTGGACCGTATCCCATCTGTTGCTGGGGTTGTGGGGATAGATGCGTCGTGTCCGAGTTATAAGAAACAAGCCTAGATGGCTGGCGGCTTGTGTTGTTCGAAGCCATCTGCATGAATTCTCGCTGCTGATGAGGTGACATGCCGTTCTGCTGGTGCGGAGGCGCGACGATGCCCGCACCTTGCTGTTGCGGGAGACGTTGCGTGGGTGTCATCTGACCTGCCGAACCATTCGACTGTTGTGACGACTGCCGCCTGTGGAGATTGTTCGGTGTCATTCCAAAAGCTTGTCCCTGCATTTGCGCACCTCCCATCATGATGTTTCCGTTTGAATTCGCAGCCAATCTTGGGCTCATGGCGTTGTTATCAGAGAGAGAAGCTGAGCGTGTATGTTGATAGTCCGGCGTGGTGATACCGGCAGCACTGTCTATGTCAGTTACGGCTCCATCCATATATGCAATGTGTATCTCACCCATAAGAGTCGAGCCTCCTCCGCTTGCTAGGATTGAATGTCTCTTGTGGTGAAATCTCCTGACTGTGTTTTCCAGGCCTTTGAATACTGTTCTGCGCAGCGCCTGATGCGATCTCCAGGCGTTGCCGGTCTAGTTTAATCTGCTCATTGGCAGCATTAAGCTTCATTTTTAGTGCGGCTACCTCCCCCCTAAGATCTTGCTGTATCGAGTGCTGTTCCTTCAGCTTCGCCTGCATAAATTGCTGCATCTGCGCCTGATTGGCCTTAGTGGTCGCCTCGATGTATTCTTTCATCTTTAGCTTCATTGCCTCGATACTACCTTGCGAGACTGCAGTGGCGTCCTTGTATGCTTCAGCCTTGATGGTAGCGATTTGAGCCTCGATCTGATCTTTTGTGCGCGCATCAGGCACGGCTTTCGTTTTCGATTTCTCTGTGTCGAGTTCTTGTCGCAACTTCGTAATGACGCCTTTGAGGTCGTTGATGATCTTATTCAACGCCTTAGTGTCGCCTTTGAGGTCCTCAATGATCTTATCTAACATCTTCTTGTCTTCTTCGCCTGCGACAAAGCCGGCTTGCAGAATATCAATCTGCTCTGTAAGCCCCTTCGCCCAAGCTCCACTCGCCTTCTCTGACTTGAGCTGAGAGTTTTCATCTTTGAGGTCTCTAAAGATGCTCGTGGTGGCGGCGAGGAAGGCTGCACGCTCAGATTTCTCCTTCTTTAGCTCTTTCATGAGGTTTCTGGTCTCGTTGTTGGCGTGCAGCTTCTCCGTATAGCGGTCTTGGGCGCGTGCCTTCGCTGCGTTCATCTCGGATTCGGCGAGGGTAGCACGCTTTTCGGCCTCGATGGCACATTGCTTCTGGTTCGCAGCTTGTGACTCTGCGTTGGTGACTCGTTCCGCAAGGCGCTTCTCCGCTAACTCCAATGTAAGAATGCGCTGCTTAAGGGCGATGTTCTCATCGGCCGGCGTAATTCTAGGCGACGCAGTCTCTTGAGACGTTTCTGGTGTTGAATGTGGTGACTTTGCGGGTACGGCGCTCGACGGGCTCTCCTGCGAGGAGCGAGCTAAAGGCGACATGGCGTTTAAAGCGATTTAGGTGCGTATGATTGATGTCAAGAGAGACTCGCGATCAATGCGCAGTGGAATGATGTGTGGTTGATGTGATAATACGGTGGTTGATGTTTTGATGAATAGACAAAGTCCGAGGTGAGATGTAGGATAACGATGCAGGAAAGTGCGAGGAGAGGCCAGAGCAAGTCTGCAGTTTCGGCGCTAGTCCCAGTTGTAGCAAAAGTCGCAGTGAATATTTTTTCGTGTGTGTCGGGTAAAAGTGTAACAATTGCACTTCTCAAAGTTGGATGTCGTAGGATTTGGATAACGTTCGCTGTAGATGTCGCCAAGTCGCAAGAATATTCGAGGTCTCGTTCGGGTCACGAGCAAAAGCGAAAAGGCTCGATATTGTGTGCGGAAGCGACAAATCAGAACTTTGGTTGAGAGCTTTGCAGGTGACGGTACATGGAAGCGACGCGCAATTTTCAAGGTTGCAATACGCGAACGGTAGTAAACCCTGCACCTGTGGCTTCTGGTAGAAATGCTAAACTTAATATGTGAGTCAGAGAGGCCTTCGATAGCAGTTTGTAAAGAAACGCTGTCTCAGTAAAGGCATGGCGAGGGTTTGGTAGTCGGGGGCAACTTGTAAAGCTTGCCACGTGACTTCATATGTACAACACCGCCGTCTGCTTAGCATGAACTTGAACGTACAACAATACAAGAGTTGTGGAGTGATTCTTCTAGAAGAAGATCTGGTTATCACGGGCTTTCATACGCCGCTCGTACTTTTTCCTGGAATGAGTGAAAATACTCCAATTTGTTCAGGCAATTCAAAAACAGAGAGAGTGCCAAAGATATGCAGACGTGCTCAAGAGTAAAGACAGATAGTGAATAGACGGACAGATTGAAGGCTTGATGAGATGGTCTTTACCATATGCTCACGGTGTTGTGCGATAAGGAGAGGCCTGGTGTCCCGTAGCGTACTTACAACTCCTAGCATCTGAATAGATGCTTGAAACAAAAACAAGAGCGTGCAGTACGGCGCATTTGTAAAGTTCCTACTCGACATCATGGATACATGTGCCTATGTCCTCCTCGTCAACGCAATTTCACGATCTAGCAACAATGTTCAGCCTGCATGCGAACACCGAGCCCCTACCCTCGCTTCGATCTGGCCCACTGCGCGAGACCTTGGAAGCGCAAAATAATCCAATTTAACGTACACACAAAAACAACCCTGAGCCATTCTGTATCTTCTCTTCATCTATTTCCAATGCGTAAGAGGCCGTCGGTGATTTGCGCAATCCCTCAAGAAGACTTTCGCGGCTATCGGCGAAACAAAATCCACAGACATCACATGCATTGACCTACCATCATGCGAGAAGACAAGAGCCAAATGGCAGAGCAAAACCCAAGAACGAAGACATATTGTCTGATGAAAGAGAGGAATTTAGGACAAGAAGGCGTGAGGAGAAGTGTGTAGCGAGCGCGAAGATGCGCCGAAACAAGGTTTGCCGATCCACACTCGTGCGTCATCTCTGCGAAGCATCCCGAGATTAGCGACTCTAACACCTTTATCCCTATTCGCAAGCATATCGTTCTTCTTTTATACCATCCATAGCCGACTAGGTTGCTCCACGTTTTTGAAAAGAAGAATTTGCCGCCAACTCCTTCAGGACTTCATTAATACTACCGTGCACAGTCGTAAAACGAGCCAGGTCGCGAAACGAGCCACCCAACAACATTAGACGATCGCAAAAATGAGGCTGTAGAGCCACCCACAATAGCTATTATCACGAGATTTTATGGTGTAGTAGTAATTATATCATTGCAATGAACTTGCGCTACTTATATTTACTCAGTACCTTAGTAGTGCGGCCCTAACAGGTAGTTTAAGTTAGGATGATAGATGTAGCCTCCTAGGCTTGTACACGAGGTGCACTATTACTAACACCTTTTTAACGCTTCTGCTTTTAAGTAGAGCTTTGTAAGGCTTTACGCTTACTGCTTTAAAGTTGTTGTATAGCTTTTTAAGAGTCGCGAGCTGCTTTTTAACGCTCTTTTTTAGCTGTCTTAGCAGCCTGCTCCTTCTCCTGCACCTCCTTAAGTCTCTCTTTCTTAACATGCTTTGCCTTAGCCTCCTAAAGCTTGTAGAGTTAAGATTGCTCTTTTAGGTATCTTGCCTCTGCTTTTTATACTTTTTTAAGTTGTTGTTGTTGTTGTTAAGCTGCCTTATCGTCCTAAGCCTGACAGACCTTCTTAAGAGACTAGAAGATAGCTCTACTATTATACTTATAAGGCTTGTTAAGTTGTAAAGTATAAGACTTCTTTTCTTGTCTCTTTTTAATGCCTATAGCAGCCCTAAGCCCCTTTACTTCGCCCTTAAAGAGGCTTGCCTAGGTAGAGATGTAATAGAGACTTTAGTAAAGCTTTTTAACTTCTTTGTTGCTTTAATCTTTTACCTAACGTTGTATTATAGACTCTATTTTAAGCTAGTCCTCTCTAGAAAAGCATAAAGATAAGCTGTTATCTAAATTATAGCTCTCTTTAGCAAATCTTTTAAGTATAACCTTAGCATTAGGGGAGTAAATGCTGGTAACTTTAAAAGACTTTATAATTATTTAAAGCTTAAAAGCAGTACACTAGGCACTCTAGAAGAGGTGAAAGAAGTCTCCTTTTACTATTAAGAGCAGCCTTTAGCTGTCTTAAAGGTACTTTGCGAGCTTATTTAAGTAGGCGTCTAAGAGAGGTTTAAACAACAATACATCTAGAGGTTAAAGCGTATAGGTAGCGTAAAGAGGAAAGATAGCAAAGAGGATCTTGTTATTGTTACAGAAATTAATAAAGTCTATAGTAACATAAGATCTATAGCTATTAAAGATAAGTAATTAGTACTTATTAACTCCTAAACGCCTCGTCTCCCTTATAAATACCTCTTTAAGCTAGGTAAGCCTTATATTATTATTTGTCTAGCCTATTAGAGAAGATGCCACGAAGACAGAGTGCTTTTCAACGTTAATAACATTAGTCTATAAAGATTATAGGGCTCCGGCGTCTAATTAAAAGATAAGAGATAGACTTAAAGCTGTACTATTAGCGTAAACATATACTAATATAGTAATCTATTAAGTATTACTATCTTAAAGGCACGCCTTAACCCCCTTTTAATTATATAAAACCTTATTAAACACGCGTTTTAATCGCCTAAGAGATCTAATTTAAAACCCCTTTTCATCTATATTATAGATCTAAGTAGGTTGTACCTTATACTCTATTATTTTAGCGTGTAGAAGCTTAAAGTACAACTTGTATTTAGCTTCTAAGTTAGCTTTATGACGTTTGCAGTCTATTCTAGAGGTATAGCGTAATGTAAGTTTAGATAGGTGTCTTCTTATAAACTAGGAAACCTAGGTTTCTAAGACCTCTTTTCTAGCTAAAGATAACGCGAAATTGCGTATTATCATCCTCATAGGTAGTAAACGTCTCTTAGAGAGTCCTTGTATATACTATACAAGCTCCTTTTCTTGTTGTAGATGTAGAGCGACGTGTGCGAGGCTCTATAGGCGCTAAACGCCTTAGTGTCTTTGAGCTAACGTCGTCTAATTACAACTCTATCTTTTTACAACTTCGCGATAGCTAAAAGATGCGCCTTCTTTACGCAATTTAATATCTTTAATTGCTTTCTCGATCGGGTCTATAGTCGTGGAGTTATGACGCGTTTTGTATAGGTGGGTGTTTTGATGAGGTGGCTCGTTTCGCGACCCGGCTCGTTTTACGACCGTGCACGGTATGACGAATCGAAGCCTCGTGCAGCGCAACCTATCGACAGTGCTAAATCAAATTGCACGCCAGGAGAGGTAGGCACACATTCCGACAGCAACCGTTCATCGACTGGGCCGCCAGGTAGCGAATGTATGCTGTATAGTACAGCCCTACTGAATCAGCTGTAGGCCATCGGGCGCTACATGCGAGAACAGCTCCTATGTCTCAAATCATCCCAGACCAGGGTAGAAACCATGACCAATTTCAGCAATCACGGGAGCAAGTGCGGATACCCGAAGCTGGGGCGCGGATGGTGGATCCCATGGGAACATCTAAGCTGGCTCTTGTTTCCGTGTGATCGGGTTGCTGACCACATGTGTGGGCGAAGATCCGCACGACATCTCACAGAGAATGACAATCCGATAAGGTTAGTCACGAGGCTCCACGCTAACTGAGGCCTTTATTTCGGCTATTCGCTACGTCTCTACCTTTGCTGACGGCTGCCTTATTGGTAAGCTTACGCCCTGAAGTAGCAACCGCATCAACACGCTCTGGACTACTCAAGATCTAACTAGTCGCACTCTGCCTGCAGATGAATTGAGATTAGACGATATAAGTATGCTTGCATGCATCTTCCTCGAGTTTCCATCCCATCTAGTTGCGACCATATTCCACCTCGCACCACTCCAAGATGGGCAACTAAACGCTCCGTCAATGAAGCAGACATTACAGAACTTCGAAAGTTGATAAAAGATACGGACGCTCAGTTGGTGACATCAAAGGAGAATGAGGCACACACAAAATCTATTCACCGCTGGTCAAGAGCTGCTGAGAAACCCGCGGGAGCATGTCTAATCCCAAGATCTGCACAAGCAATCTCAATCACCCTCAAGTATGCATCAGATCATGGTCTTGACATTGCTGTTAAATGTGGTGGGCACTCTACTGCTGGCGCCTCATCAACAGACGACGGGCTCCTCATCGACTTGAATACACATATGCGAGCCACCAATGTCGATGTCGAGGGCAGAACCGTCAAAGTTGGCGGAGGTGCAGTGTGGGGGGATGTTGACGAGGCTCTTGCAAACCATGGCCTTGCGACAGTCGGTGGCACCGTCTCAGATACCGGCGTTGGTGGTCTCACGTTCGGCGGTGGCTATGGTTGTCTCACAGTCAAACACGGCCTAGTTGTCGACAACCTCATTTCCTGCACGGTAGTCTTGGCAGACGGCAGCATAGTCAAAGCCTTCGATATCGAGTACCAAGATCTCTTCTGGGCTCTACGTGGTGCAGGACAGAAATTTGGCGTCGGAGTTGAATTCGAATTCCGCGCCCATGAGACAGGCGACATGTGGGCCGGCTTTATGATGTTTGCACCAACACCAGACAATATCAAAAACGCCGTCGAGGCCTGCAACGACGTCTTCACACCTAATGCAAAAGGTAACTCGAGAGCGACGAACAAAGCTGCAGGTGCTTTCGGCTTCGTTAGACCCCCGCCTGCTGGCGGCCAAGTTTTGTTTTTCGTCGCGGTACTCTATCATGGACCTGAAGAAGACGGTAAAGAACTTTTCAAGGACATCGTCGCACTTGAACCCTTGATGAGTACCATGGCAATTATGCCGTACGCCAAAGCAAACAATCTCATGGATCTTCCCATTGGCGCGCGCGTCTCCCACAAGGGCGCTGGTTTTGAGCTTCCCGTTCGAGGCGACTTCGTCGTGGCCGTCCTGGAAGCATACATCAAGTTTACTGACGAGATACCCGACGCGATGGGTTCCCAGATCATGTGGGAGCTGGTTGATCCGGCCAAGATTGTAGAGGTAACCAACTCTGAAACCGCCTTTGCAAACCGCGGACGGCACTTCAACGTCGCTGTTGCGCCGTTGTGGTGGGATGAGAAGAACGATCCAAAGTGTAGACAGTGGTCAAGGGACGTGGCGCTGCTGTTTAAAAAGGAACTTCAGCGTGACGGCGCGGAGACGAGCGAGAACAAGGACAGATGGATTAGTAAGAGAGGTAGCCATGGAGCGACGATGGTGTACGGGAACTATGACCGTAAGTTTCCTTAGATACATGTATTTCTTGATCTGTTTGTGAGAAGTCAATCGCTCCTCTACAAGTATGCTGACATCGAATAGAGTATGAAGAGAGGTCCAGGGACGTCTTTGGCAACAACTACGAGCGCCTGCAAGAGCTAAAGGCCAAGTATGACCCGCTGAATATGTTCAACAAGCTCTTTGCTGTGGCGCCGAGCGCTTCGACACCACATTCGCGATCCGTGTCGCGGGCCTTATTATACAGAGGGGTGACAAAAAAGAAAAGATGTCAAAAAAGTTATGGTTTTTGAAGCTTTATTTTTCTACAACTAGAAGGACTATACCCAAAAATATTGGTGATTTGGAAAGCCAATATCTTCTTCCTCGTTGAGTTGGGTGGCTTAGTAAGCTGCTTAGTCAGCACGATTGTCCCTGTAATCTTGCTTGAAATGAGATGAAAATAAAGATAACAATAGATTTTAGTATAACTTTTTTATAATTGTATAAAAAATCGCTAAGAAAAAACTCAGTTTGATAAGCTTATATAAGTATGACATGAGCAAATTTTGGAGGCTTATATCTTATTCCCTTAGAGTTTAATTAAAGGGTGAGAAAATAGGGGTTGCTTACGTAAGCGCTAATTACGTAATAGCTTGGTAAGCTTTTAGTATATTAACTCTTCTTGTGTATCCTAACTTGCTTTTTTTGTAATACCTCCTCTATGTCTCGTAATCTTTCTCAATTTGAGCAGGAAGTTTATACTTCATATTTACAAAACAAGCATATTTTTTTGATCAGTAATATACTAGAAAAGTCTTCTAGAAGTATTACTAATACTCTTTATCGGATAAAACAAAAAAAGGCTCCTTTATCTACTTTTAGGTCTCAAAAAGGTCGTCCTACAAAGATCTCAAATAAAGCAAAAAGAGTGCTCAATAGAGACCTTACTAAAAGCTTTAAAAAGACAAATCGACGTCTTTTAAGAGAAAATAATCTAGATCTTTCCATTAGAAGCTTACAACGCTTCTTGAAAAGGGAGAACTATTCTATTAACATTTCTCAAAAAAAGACGCCTTTAGACGCTAAAAGGGCTTATAATCGTCCTATTTACGCTAAGCAATTGCTTAAAAACCTCAAAAATATCAACATTGACATATTTGTATTTTCAGACAAGTCTGCTATTAAGCGAGGGCACGGTGCTAGGACAGAATACTATCGAGCACGGCAAATTAATAGGGTTGGAAGGAAAATAGTTTCGACAACTAACACAAGTGAGTTTTAAAAAACTCTATTTTACTTAAAAAAATACTTTAATATATCTATTATTTTTCTATTATTTTAATCTATTTTTAGCACGCTTACTAATCTAGTTATAGGGCAAGATATTTCTATCCAAGTTAAGGGAGCGATTTAGATAGGTAGTAGATCTAAACTAGTAGTAATTAAAAGCCCTTTAATTACTACTCCTTTTAGGAATTTAAACTATATTAAAAAGATCCTTATTTCTAAAGTAAAACCTTCAATAAACAAAAGTAAGTTACATATACCCCTTTTTCCTACTTAGAGACTGTTTACTCTATATTCAAATTACAAAGTAGCAATTATTTTTAGTATATTTTAAGGACTTACTAACCTCTATAGGCTAGAAGCTTCAGCAGGATAACGCTAAGATTTATAAAACTCTAGAAGTTTTATCTTAGTTTTCTAGGAATAGGGTATCGCTTTTTAAGCATCTTGCCTATAGTCCTGATCTAAATCCTATAGAAAACGTGTAGGCCTTGCTAAAAAACGCTTTAGCTAAAAGGCCTATTACTTCTTTAGGTATAAGAAAGAGTAAAAAAAGTATAGCAGCCTCAAAGGCTGCTATAAGGGAGGAATAGGATCAATCACCTTAAAAGGCAATTAATAATTGTTTTCTATCTTTACTAAGGCGTTATTTAGACTTTAAGGAAGCTGAAGGCTAGTACACTAAGTATTAGTAAGCTTTTTTCGTTATTTATGTAGAAAAAACCCTAAAAACAAGCTCTTTATTACTACTTAATAGTTTTCTTCACAATTCCCTGCAAACTTACACAAAACAGAGTTGAACTAGTATCATTCAATATATATACTTTATAGCGATTTTTACACCTTCCAAAAAAAGTTATTTTGTTATTTATTCTTGAGTTGTTTTAAATTTATTTTCACTGCGAAAGTTGAGCTCAAAGTTACTTACTAAGCAGCTCACTAAGTGGTCTAACCTGAAGAAGAAGATCTTGGCTTTCCAAATCAATAACCTTTTTGGGTATAGCCCATTCTGGTTGTAGAAATATAAAGCTTTAAAAACTATAACTTTTTTGACATTTTTTTCTTTTTGTCACCCCTCTGTAGTTTCAAGAGGTCATAATCCGATTACACTTTTGAAAGCTTGATACATCTGTGCTCGTGCAGTACCACATGTAACAAACAATGGACATGCTTAATCGTGATTACTGATCTAATGTCATCTTTGTAGATTGACTGGTCCACTTCCTGCTAAATCTCTTCCATGCGCGAATCACGTCCTGCAGCCATGAGGCTAATTTCCTAGTTTGAGACTTTTGACGCTTCTCACTTATTTATCGTGTTTCGCCTTTGCTTCTTCCTTGAGGGCTATTCGATGAGATAACTTTTGCCGCCCAATCCGCTGCAACATCTTTACAATTTGTTCGTCTCTATCTTGTTCCTCCAACCTCTTGGCAGCCAAAAGGAGCAAAGCCTTCAGAGTGAAGTTTGCATCGTTACCAGCGCAGTGGAGTCTGTTGTATGGACAATCCAACTTCCTCAACAACTTCCGCAAGGGCCCAGCCTGGCATCCGAACACGGCGTTAGCAACTTCGAGAGTATCTAGAACCGCTACAACGCTGCTTGGAAACCGGAAGCCCATGGCTTGCAAGGCTAGTAGATCATTCATCACTCCGTGGCCGACAAAGACTAAATTTCGGTTTCGAGGAACGAAAGAATGAATGCTTTCTGCTAGCTTCGAAGGCGCAACGGCAATCGAGTTCCCAAAAAGAAATCTGTCCGAGGCTTTTGCGACGTACAATGGCGTACCGACAATGAGGTTGCGGGTCTTTATAAGCTTCTCGGCGGGCGCCTTCTTCAATTCCCTTGTATCGAGGATAGCGATACCTGCCTCGCAGTTTGTTCCGGCAGTCAAGCCGCTCCTGATAGCGTCGATGTTTTCAAAGTCAATCACGATAAAAACTACATCGGACGGCCTCGGTGTCGCAGCAGACCTGTGACTAGGATCGAGGAGCTCGTGTAGCTGATGAAGACCGTTCTTTGCGACCTTTGGTAGGCTAGCGCGGATGCGTTTCGCTTCGATATCATTACGCGGTGAAGTACTAGCGATCAAGTCATGTCACTTCTCAACAAGTCTGAAATCAAGTATACGTCGGCTGTCAGCTGGCTATGGTAACTTACGGATTTGAAGATATAGTTGGCGAGGTTCTCATCGAAGCATCGCAGCGTTTTATCATGGCGCTTCCCATATCTCGGATTTTGCTCCAGATTAGAGAAGCAGAGCGCATTTTGAGATGTGTTGAGAGGAGTTAGCAGTGTGTCTACGAAGCCTTGAATCTAGTCACGTCTTGCTAACGAACAAACGTTTTTGTCCACCGGCAAACACATGATGAAATCAGTCATGACAAGCGTCTCACGCAGGTAACTGCCTGCTTTGTTGGTCTCGTGAACACGTCCAACAGTAGGTTATAGATAGCAACATGCGTGTTTGCAATGGTAGCCGCCGACGAATATGAGCAACGTGTACATTTGGCGAACTGTAGGTGTTAGAGGATACTTGCCGTTTAAGATTCTTTTAGAATGTAGTGTTGAACTATGAGTATGCCGTATCATACTTTCTCCATATACATTCCGTAGGCGATGGGTACATAAAAGCGAATGTGCTAGGTTGAGCCTGGCTGTAGTCTGTAAAGTACCTTAATTGTCTTTCATGCCGTCCGTCATCCTCTCGCATCTTTCTCAACAGTTTCCATCCAATGCAGTGCTACTAACCGCTGTCCGTCAATCAGTCTTCTAATCTGCACACCATACAGGTCATTTTCGATTGCGACCTCTTTCAACTTTGTATTTACTTCCTTTTCAAGACGCTCTCTCATCCTGACAAGTGCTTTGATTTCTGTCGAATGTTTGCGACGAAAGCCAACTACTATCTCGTCTTGACTGTTGGTCGTGCTCTGCAAATCTTGTCTCTCGCCTGTAGGATCTTTGATATGGGTATCGAGCCTGGCGCGGGTGCTCGTGGTAGCCTTGTCACGAGCCTTTTGCAGTATTTCTTTTTCCGCTTCATCGTCCGTCCTTTCGAGATCCCTCTTATCCATCTCATCAAAAAAAACACCTACTCAAAGTCTGAAAAATTGCCGTCGAGCTGCAATATCCCATTCTGCTCGTGCACATGCCACCAGCTGCCTTCGGAGCCAATGTTTTTGAACTTCTTGAGGCTGATTTGTTCATGGAGTAGTATTGGGGATGCGTCGTGCTTTGGCATGTTTAATATCGAATGTGTGAAGATTTCAATAATGACGAGGCTTGCAGGGTATTTTGAATGGTATGGTGGTTGGAGCCTAGTGGTGTGGCTCAAAACGATCCAAAGGTGCCCCGTCCGGACGCTCCTTCACTTGTACACACCGGTCGCGCCTGCAAGCAAACAAACCAACAACCCCGCACCCGACGAGAAAGTACAGTTTTTATGTCTTGTCACGATTAAATTCCGTGCCTCTTACTTTTCTCTCTCCTCTGCAATCACCTTTGCAACCCAACATCTCTCCGCAAGCGCTCTTGCCAGCAACCAGGGAGCCGCACCTTCTCAACAACAACCAGATCTCCACGCGAACCAGGCCATCACCATCAGCTCTCAGATGGGCATCATCAAATCCCAGATCCAACGGCATCCCGAGGACATCTCGATCGTGCAGCAAGAGGCCAAGAAAGCAGAGGACGAACGTCAGCGGAAGAAAGCGGAGGCGACGCCCATGGGAGTTGGGCCGTAGAGTGCGGGGACTGTGCACGATGGGGGATTATCTGGGGCAGCTGTGCCGATCATCTCATGAGGGAACTGGGGTTACCCCAACTATCACGGAAGTAGCCTGACTATGAGCAAGTTATCAAATTCATACGAGTGCAACAAATAACGGTCATCAACGCAAGGAAAGCGAATGTTGAATCGTCGCCGTCAAGCTTCTGAGCCGCCGCTCCGCAAAGCAGGGCTCTCTGACGCTAGGCGGGATTGGGCGCCATATGACGTCACGGCCTCATCGACTTCTTTGACATCTATAGTTCGTCCTGGGGTATAGAATATAGGCTGTATGTATCTAATTCCTTCATCAAAACGGTCCTCGTATCTTTCGCATAACAGTGTCTTCGCTCAAGTTTCTGCGGCCGTACCGACATGGGCCGTGTATCGGACTATTGATTTCCGTGATGTCAACAGCGCTCAAATCCGACACATTTATTTTGTTTCGGCGTTTTGAACAGCTCGGTTGATCACGTTCAGCCAACCCAGAACGGATGTTTCTTTTTTGTTTTGTTTTTTGAAACGCTCAAAAGTTGGTTGGTACATGAGCGTGGTCGCCCACGGTCATTCTTAGTCCCGTAAAGTCCCGGATATTGGCAAAAGATGTCCGCAGGCGCAGTAGGTGTAGTTAAACTGTTGTGGGGCTAATCGGCCCCCAGCCGAGGTGCTTGGCATCTTAGGGGTAGTACGGTCAGGTTGCGCACAGCAGACCACCCTGATTTCAAACCTACAACATTTAGGCCAAAACCTAGGGTAATGTAATGAGGGCATAGCAGGGTCACAGAGTACCAGAAGATTGAAGATCAAGTCATTCTCGACAACGTAATTACGATTAACAACACACCATGCTAAACGCGCCTCTACTATCACATGAAACAATGTCCTCGTCTTCGGGTATCATCCCCTTCTCAACACCTCAACCTCCAACTAAGACTACAAACTCTCCCATCTATAGGGGAGGAGCATTAGGGTCCATCATGCACTGGTCGACACGCATAAGCTGCTTGCCAGTAGCCTTGGCGATCTGGATGAACTCCCTGAGGTAGCTGACCGTGCTAGGGTAAAGGTAGTGAAGAACGACCAGGTTACCACCCTTGTCGACATCACGCTGGAAAGCGACCTTCTGCTGCTCGGGGGTATCAGTCTCCGCCCACAACCAGTCCTCGACGTCGACGCTCCAGTTGACAATGCTAGCAGTGTTGCCCACGGCCTTTGTGAGACGAGAACGCATGCGGGCACCCTCGTTACCAAAGGGGGGACGGAAGTAGGTCGAGGTGTAGCCGTTGAATTGGGACTTCATGGCCTTGACGTCCTCGTTGTACTCCCAGTCAATGGATATGTAGTCAGGGAGACCTTCCATCTTGGGGTGAGTAAAGGAGTGGAGAGCGAGCTGATGGCCCGCGGCCATCATCTCCTTGTAGACGTTGGTTAGGTTGGTGGTGGCGTCGAGGAGGGGGGCACCGACGGTGAAGAAGGTCACCTTGACGTTTTCTTCGCGGATGATCTTGAGCACCTCCTGGGCAAGGTCGGGTTGACCGTCGTCAATGGCGAAGGCAAAGGAGTTGGGGCGCTTGCAAGCGAAGACCAGGTTACCTGTCTCGTCCTTCTTGGGGATCGTGGTGCCGGCGGGGACAGACGAGACGATCTCGATGACGGAGAGAGTGACAGACTCGGTGGTGTGGAAACCCTTGAGCGCGAAACCGACGACGCGGGAGAGGTTGATGTTGAAGTGGTTGATCGGAATGTAGATGTGTCCGTTCTTGGCGTAGCGGCCTGCCTCGGCGGAATCCCAAGTCTCGGGGTAAGGAGCAATCTCAGTCTTGCACTGGCTGTTGTGCTGTTGGAAAGCAACGGTAAAGGCAGTGGTACCAGTGTAGGCAATGTGGAGGTAGGATCCCTTGTACTTGTTGAAGTCGGCGCAGCCACCAGATACCTGAGTGTAGAAGGAGTAGTCGGCATCGGGAGACGTGATGGTGAGCTTGCCGCTGGCGTAGTTCAGAGTCATGCCCTCGTCACCACCGTGCCAGTTACCCAAGGCGTTGGTGTTGGCGTTGGCGAACCTGTCAATCACAAGAGCAGTGGCCGATGGGTTGCTAGGCGCAGGAACGGTGGCAGAGGCGCCGGGGTCGGCAGAGGTGGGAGGCACGACGTACTCTCCGGAGTTGCCACAGTAGAAAGCCATGGGGCCGAAGGAAGTGGTACCAGAGAAACCAGAGAAGAGAATAGTGGTAAGTTTCTCGGTATTGAGACCGGCGAACTTGCTGAAGGGGATGGTGTACAGCTTCTCAGTGCCATCGAAAGTCCAGCCAAGGTCAGTGGAAGACGCATAGGTAGCCTTAGCGTTGGTAGGGTCGCAGTTGTCCGAGGAGTCGAGTTGGACAGACAGAGTCGCGCCCCTAGGAGCCTTGATGCGCAGAGAGATACCGTTGTATTTGTTCTTCGCATTGACGCAGGGGAACTGGCTGTAGAAGTACGAGTTGGCCTTGGGAACGAACTCGACCCGGTTGGTAGCAGGCTTTCCAACGGTGATGGAAGTCATGGAAGCATCGTCCGAGGTAGGCTTGCCCATGGCATTGTAGAACAAGAAAGTCAAACGAGACTGGGAAATCCAGTCATCGATCAACAAAGGAGAGCAGGTTCCAGCAGAGGCAGTGGGAGACGAGGTAGTTGTGATGGTGCTGCGGACCGAGGTGGTAGCGGAAGCAGAGGTAGCAGCGGAACTGGCACCTCCACTGCTACCGCAACCGAAAACAATGTTGCTCATCTGCCATGTGGCGGTGGTGGAAGAGAAGCCAGCCCAAACGAATCCAGTGACGGCGTTGGCATTGGCACCAGAGAACTGAGAAAGAGGGATGTTGATGGTCTGGGTGTTACCGGTCAATCCAGTGATGGAAACGTACTTGGAGGTGTACGCAGTAGCCGAGCAGCTGGTCTTGGTCTGGATCTCAAGCGTGGCAGAGCCACCAGCGGGTCCCTTCAACTGGAAGCTGACGGAGTTGTATCCATTGGAGTTGGCCGTCTGACAAGGGAAGGTCTCGTAAAAGTAGGATCCCGCCTTGGGCTGGAAGGAAAGGACGCCGTTGCTGGCGGAGATGGAGGTCATGGATCCATCATCTGGGTCAATTAGCCGTGTTCTCGCAGGGTGTATACAGTCAGACCTACCGCTAGTCCACTCGCCCAAGCTGTTCTGTTTAGAAGCCTGCTTGGAGAAGTCATCGATCTTGAGGGGTGCGCTGCAGGCTGCGTTGACAGTCTGGCTGGCGAGTCCGGCCATTAGGCCTATTAGAGTAGAGATTCGCATATTAACGTAGTAAAGCGAGTGTTGTGCAAAAGCGAATGTACAGAAGTCTATGACTTCCAAATCTGATGAGTCTCGACACCCTGCGAGTTGACAATAAGGGCGATGAGTGACAGGCGATAACTCGTGGGGATCCCCCTACGAGCAGAGGTCCTCCCTTGATATAACTTCCGCTCCGACGCAGCGGCGCCAGACATGACACGGGCGAGATTAGTTTAGCGGCCTGGGCATGCACGACTTTGCGCAACAGCCCTGTTGCTTCGACAGCCACACGGTCTATTTCGGCTTGCCAGACTCTGGGCATTGGTAGATCACCGAAGCGCTTGAGCTGGATTAAGCATAGGTCTGCTTACCGTTCGGCTCGGAGAGCGGCTGGGACATGGCGACCCCTGAGTGCGATGCATCGTTTTCTGGGCGTTTGTGGAGCACGGCATCCGCATGGTAGGTTGCCCATACGCCACTCGAACTTGGTGGCATCAGTGGATATACGTGTTGCCTCCCATCAACGGTGCGATTTTCGTTTTCGCGATGAGTGATCTGTGACCCGAATGTCTCCGTTATGATGTCGATGGGCGGTGAGGCATGGCTTCACGAATTTATCCACGCCTTGGATGTGCATGGGGCTCGGCTGAAACGACTAAGTATACTGCAATTCTAGTCAACGCCTCTGGCTCAGCTCAATGAAAGGCACCCTACAAGATACGAGCGTCAATACTTGGCCTCGCGAAGAGTGCGAAGGCGAACTTGGCCATTGGCTATGCCGAGCGTGCCGTGCAAACTGCAACAGCGGGGTTGCGTGAGGAGAGTTCGCTGGTGGCTGCAGCAACCGAGAGACGGCGTGCGCCGCCGCCTCCAGGAGAAAAAGTAACAGCGCCCAACGCAGACCAGCCTTGCCACTGCCGTAGTAGAACTGCAGCTTGGGTTACCCGGCGCAGTCCATGGAACAGAAGAAGAAACATGGGAGAAGAAACATCCTACGCAGTTCTAGACCATGACGCAGTCAATCTTGCCAGCCGTTGAAATAACTCTTGGTGGTGGTGCACGCAGCAGTCAAAGTCGCAGGAAGAGCCCATGGCCTGAGGCTGCATATACGGCGCGAGGTGGGCCAGCGCACACTAGTTTTTTCCCCTGTTGTGGTGACATTGACCGGTGATGCTGGTATGATTGAATTCATCTTCACCCGGCAACGTCACATTGTCGCAACCCAGCATCCGCAATACATGTCAACACGAAGATCTATCTACTTGCAACTGATGCTGATGACCCTGTGGCGTTGAAGCTGCAATCTCCCCCTCGGTTCCCCTGCCAAGGCGTTGTCCATTCAGGCCGCCACGGGTTGTTTCGTGTTTACCAGACACGCCTCGAAGCAGTTAGCATCCAGTCAAGGCTAGCGAGATATCGAATCACGCCAGGGTGCGTCTTGGCTCAACGTGACTAGTGCTTGCTTTTCTGAGGGAGGCCTGGCGGGGAGACTATTGCGCGCTTATGAGGCTGGCGCATCCTGCAAACACAGACCATGTCGAGTCTTCCTCGTGATTTCCGGCCCATGGTACATCAGGTCACTGCTTTCCTGGCCTTGTGATAATTCAATCTCAGCTTACTCAATGGAAGACGCAATGGGTTTTTTCAGCATCCCCTGCGCAGCATATCCGAAAACCACCGCCATACGGGCAGCTATACTCTCTTTCATGTAACGCGTGTAGTTGTATATTAGGTATTGAAGCCTGCAACTCAACTCGGGAAGTCATCGGGTCACCCCGACTTTAGATGTTCGACGATCTAGCGCTTTTGAGTGTGGGGGCTCCACGCTCCGGCTATCGTTGTTAGATCGACCGCACGACTCTGACAGGTACACCATGATGAGTGCAAGGAAGATACGGGTAAGTTGTTTCAAACGAGTATTCGCCAGGCGTCTACCTCATAGATTTGAAAAAGTCCATGTACAGCCGTTATCACGACGTCTCCTTCACGCCATCGACATAAACCTCTACTTTCTCGTTGTAAAAGCACAAGTGTCCTGCAATAGGCGCGCTCTCAGAAGTCGGATATCGATAGTACCATACCAGATCCCTGTACAGCTTTCCACCAACATTGACGTGGTAGTACTCCGCGCGTCCCTTGTACGGACACAGCGTCACCGTGTCGCTCGGCGTGAGATACTCACAGTTGACACTTGTGGATGGCAAATAATACCTTGTCCTCAACTTGGTCTCCAGAAGGAACAAGGAGTTTGAACTTTCCGCAAGTGTAACGCCATCGATGGCTACTTTGACACTGCGAGAAGAAGGCAGAATGTCGATGCGTTTGTATGGGTCCTTGGGGTGGCAGTATATCTCCATATCTTCTTCGAACCACTGATCAACAGCTCCGAAGTCAACTTTTGCAAGATCTTTCAGTTTGCCGGTGTTGAAGATGAGGATGCGGTCGCTAGTGCGATTGCCGACTGTCAGATTTCCTAGGTCTGCGCCTCCATTTGTTCCGTCAACGGCAGAGCCGCGCGATAGCTTGGCGATGGAGGTGAAACTCGAGATCGGTACGTAGTACCTTTTGCATTTTTAGTACAGTGAGGTTGTCTTTGGGTCGGCAGTAAATACTGTGGGTAGCGCAGGTCCAATTCCCAAACATGATGCGCGTTGAGAGTATCAAACGCAAATTTTCCATTGAAAAGGCCTCGAACACGGCGTGCTGTATGCTCTATCCTGCAAGGTCCGTCTTGAATAAGTCTCTGTGCTAGTCTTACGAGACTGCGTTTGTCAGCTGATCGTTACGAGACACATTGGATAGTAAATGAGGACGCAACTCGCTAGTGTTGGCCATCTTAAATGATGCCTGCGCGGTCTATATCGGCGATTAATGTCTGGAGGGGTTTATATTGAAGAGTGGTAGGAAGAGCATTGTGCGCACATGCGGAGATCTGGTATGATGATGTAGTATACTGGAAGCGGGGCCGTGCGGATACCGGTAGGCAGGAACAGCCGGATGCTTACCTGAAGACATCGTTTACTTCACGCACCAATGACAGCACTCGGGCTAACAATTCTGGCGCAGCGGTCTTTAAGACCTTCGGAATTGTGATTCCTAGTTGCCTAAACAGAGCTAAGCCCGGATACTCTGAGTGCTGTAGTTAAGAGTGGTTGGAGGCCTTATACAGGTTTGCGATACGGGACAGAGACGGTGACGAGAGAGTATGTACATCTGGCTGTAATTTGAGAGACCAAACCTAATAGAAGGAGTTCATGGCAATACTTTAGACACCTTGATGATAGCGTGATATTAGATCTCATATCTAGGCATCAACCTCGAACGGAAATGATTACTTCTGATAATCACCCACTTGATCAACTTACACAGCGCACGTGTACCTGCTAAAGGTTTGAACGCCCTACCGAAGGCTTCCACATCACCTTCACTTGAAATGTCAAGCCAAACTCATTCCACCAAATCGGTTGATTCCAACCTTGAACCAAAACACTATTCCCTTGTTCAACACATAAATTATGTTTCTTAACTTGCTCTAATTGAATCTCAAACTTCTAATGACCCAGACCCCAGCCATCAAGACACATGTTCCGCGTAATCGGCGCAAATTTACGGATCTCAAGGTCGTCGGGTCACTAATCTCGGGCTTCTTCTTGTCGAAATTTATTAGCTTGAACGTGTATTGTGCGCGAAGAGACGGTATGATAGGAGGATTCTTGGGATCGATGACGGGTTTTGGCAGGAGAGGTGGGTTTGCAGCGTTGACGCGGACGTGTTGGGTACACAATGTGATTCCGGCTTTGTTGAATTCTTCTAGAGATAGGTGAGGCGTTGTTGAACATGACTGCATGTAGCTGTGTCCAAATCATTCGGTGGTTAGGCTGAAGATGTGGTGAGCATTTGGAAAATCATGTTTAGATATCGCTGTCGCGTTGTTGATTGTTTTTGTGTGATTTTTCAGTAATCGAGTGACATGGATTCGCTGCCTTTCTCAGCCAAGTCAATAGCGGTAGTATGAGAGCTTGACTTCGAGGTGCGCGGATTAGTGCAGCAACGACGGAGTCGTTATATACCCTATATATGCCACATTGTGACTGTGAATGTCACAGATTTGTGTGCCATAGTCTTGTTTGAACATACGCTCCTTCTGACGCTTCTTTGAAGCTCACAATATTATTCTGATATCCTGGGCGTCACCTTTGGTGGTTGAATCTCGAAGAGGTATTCACTGCATCTGTCGCCGACAACGCGCACCGTACTTTTAAGGCTGGAAAAGAGTCGATAGTCCCTGGTGAAAGTACTCCTGGCGAGGATGTTCCCCCGAGGCTGTGAAAGAAGCCCGACGGTCCACTGCAGCACTCGCCCTTTTATACTGCGCTGTGATCCTTCGAATTCATAACGACACATTACTCCTCGACCCGCACCTCAACTGCACCGCAAATACCAAAATGGATAAAACCAAGGACTCCATGCGCTCGCTACACGCTAGGTTATTGTCATTAAAACCCAGAACGAGCGGCGAATCCACGAAATCCCGCGAAACCAGTTTTCTATCCTCTGTCGCGCAGACCAACATCGACAGCGGATCTGGGTCAACTACTGAGACTCAAGAAACATCATATAGCGAGTTGCAAACAAATCCGCCTGCCCCGTTGGTGTCTACTGAGGCCGTATGCTCCGAGACCATGGCCCTGGACAGATCGCTGACCGACCACACCCCTGTCGAAGACCTGGTCGTTGGACAGACGGTTCATTTGGACGTGCACACAGCACTGGAAGTCCATGTTGCCATGTTGAGTTTCGCCAAGAGGCTTCCGCTTGACGAGTTGCACATGATCGGCCAAGGATTGATGCTCTCCTCGTCCTCCACGGACAACGATCTGACCGAGGGAGTTGAAGAGCCCTTTCCACAGAGTACCACGATAGACTCGCCTGCGCGATCAATACATGTGAGCTTTTTTAAAGCGAATAGCGACTCAAGCTGGTCTTTCGCATGCTGCTCAGCGAGACGGGTCGGACGAGACCATGCAAAGCGTCGATGCGAACACGACGGATGCGTCGCGCATGAGCAGCTTAGTCGCGTGTCTTTGGAAATCGCGGAAGGCTTACCTACAGATGCAAAGACGCTGAGTCTGACCAGTCAGGAAAGCAACCTGAAAAGCTCGCTGGCATTGCGCTCGACTCGACAAATACAGCGAAGTCATACCCAGCGGAAACATGACCGTGAGGCGAATCCGTTTGGTGGCTTTGCTGGTCTAGTTGATCCCGACAAAGTCACAAATTGGCTCAGTCAACAAGGAAGCGCCGACACAAAGGCAGAGGACCATATCTCAGATGCACTGTCCCGCAGCATTACCGATCGTCCGTTTGGGCCACACACAATGGACGAGACATCGGATATCCAGCAACCTTTTGCCTATATTAGAGACGGTGCATTTCTCACTGGTCACAACTTCGTCCGGCCGACGGCGTATATGGAACGCGCCCCTTCCTTCACAAGACGGTCGATCGACTCCTGTGATTTCTCTCTAGAGTCCATTGGTCCTCCAGCCCCCAAGGGAAATTAATGAACAATCAACGACGAAGAATTCGATAACCTGCCAAACTGGTCTGAAATCGAAGATGATCTCGAGTATAATGAGATTGGGAAGCGGGCGTGTACAAATACTTGTTAATCTTCAGGAGCGCAAAAGGCGTGCCGGCTATGATGTTCCCAGCAGTATACATACCCTCTGGGTTTCCTGCTGTTGCAGTCAGCAACGAAGGAGCATCAGCAGAAGGGTCGTGGGAGATGGAGCAACCTACGTACGCATGGTGCAACATGAGTTCCCTCGTAGGGGGGTCGTAACGGATGATGAATGGCGCTGATGTTTGCAGGTGGCTATGGAGTGCCGCCAAGACACACTAAGCGCCGGCCACCTTTCCGCTTTAGCGACTAGCGGATTCGTGTGTCAGGAGCCTGGCTGGCCTCGCGCAGGCGGCAGGACGACGGTTCAGGGCCTGAGGGCCAATGCGCGCCATCGTCGTCGTCGTCGTCGACACCTCCAGGCTCCACCCACCACGAACGGGCTCCTTAATGCCACGGTGACGTCGCCCACCTGTCCATCGCAACTCGCACACGATAGTATCGTTCTGCATTGACAGCGATTCTGCGGACCCCCCCAGCGACCGACAATCCTCAACGGCCGCAGCGACAGCAACATGCTGAAACCGCTGGCTGGCCGTTTGGCACGACGGCCATGGCGATTTCTCCTCCCTGGCCTTCTTCTTTTCTTTTTTGCATACGCACTCTCGCACCGAAGAGCGTCACATCCTCAAGCGCCGGTACATAAGGCGAAGACAAAGTCATTTTTCCCGCCCCTCGAGACCAAGGCCGCGAATTCAATTGAGATAGACTATTGCCAGAATTTCCCTACAAAGCTACTAGATGAGGTGCAGGTCGTCCTCAAGGTAGCATCGGATGGAGCACACGAGACGAAAGCACACCTGAGCACTGTATCGAGCTGCATTACGAACCTGATCATTGTTGGTGATCGAGAAGAGCGATTTGGGGATCGTCATGTCATCGATATCCTCGCAGAGCTCCCCAAGAGCTACGAGAAGGACAACGTTGACTTCCAAATCTACGTCGAGCACAAGAAGGCACACGAGGGCGGTGAGACTGTGAAGGAGCAGCAGCGATCGTTTAAGCTCGATCGTTTCAAGTACCTGCCCATGGTGGACAAGGCGTACATGGCGAACCCCACGGCAAAGTGGTTCGTCTTCATTGAGTCGGATGTTTACTTCTTCTGGGATACCCTGTTCCGTTTGCTCAGCCAGCTCGATGCATCGGAACCACACTATCTAGGTGAGCCGCACAAGGGATCTGAAGGCCGCCACTTTGCCTACGGCGGCGCAGGCATTGTTCTCTCCCAGGGTCTCCTCAAGCAACTGATTCCAGCCAAGAGTCCAGGGTCGACCGATATCCCGCGCGAAAACCGACTGGGCATCAGGTACGAGAACTGGGTTAAGGAGGAGCAGCGCGGCGACGCTGTCCTTGCCTACGCCATTCAGAATGCCACCGGACATAAACTCGAGGCTATGTACCCGACCTTTGCGAGCGACAAGCTCAAAGACGTTACAACTACACGCGACAAGTGGTGTGTTCCAATGCTCTCGCTGCATCAGCTCAAGCCCCAACAAATGGAGGATTTGTGGAGGTGGGAAAGGACACGGCCGTATAACACTGCAAGTTTCCTGCTAGCTCAAACGTTCGGCACACAAGTTGACTAACACTGCTACGTAGAAACCGTTCACTTACTCCTCGTTCCTCTCCTACACCCACAACTTCCTGTCACAGGGTCCCTCACGCGAGTGGTGGGACAACCTCTCCCAAGCGCCTGTACCAAACGATCGCCCCGCACATCACAACGCTGGCTCGTGCGGTTCAGAGTGCGCTAATGATGGCAACTGCCTGCAATGGTCTTACTCGCAAACCGTGTGCCGTCATGCAGATTACATAAAGCTTGGGGACGCGGTAGACAGGGAGAACGGCGGTCAAGGCGAATTTGTCAGTGGTTGGGATACCGGAAAACTACGCAACTTGGGCTTCGGTGTTGAGAGCGAAACCGGCCAGAGACAGTTTTACGAGGGTTGCATCGAAGCCACCTGGCTGACCCCGCAGTCGGTGTAAACAGAGAACTGGACGACGGTGTTTAGAGGCGGACTGGTATTCAAGACCAGTGACACATAGGGAGGCGTTGCGGTTGCTTCTCACCACGTTCATGCATGGCGTTCTGGGTTGACACATCATTTTGGTTATGTGCAGTGTCGAAAGCGCCATGTTTACAGGAAGATGGAAATCAGGCTGATGGGCATCTCGGGCGAGCATAATATGAACAGAGTTTGAAAATGGACTCGGGGCATAAATTCACTGGGTGCAACAACACGGCAGGTGTTAGAACAGTACCATGTATGAAGACAACATACCTTTTCTCACCACACGCAACGTCCCCTTGCATGTATGATAAACATCATGTCATGCGAGTCGATGACGATTTCGACCAAGCCGGCACTGAAGTTCAGGCGGTGGCCGGACAGTTTAGCTTCCGCAACAGTGGGTGAAAATATACTTTTTCCGCTTGGTCCAGCTGATGGCCGCTGAACGGCCGTTTGCACTTCTCATACACCACGACAAGACACAATACTCCCCATGTTGAAACTGCAGATTATGCCCAGCATCGCGAACGACTCTAGAAGCACGTCAAAAACATCGTTATACATCAATGCTTGTTCAGATCACTACGACTCGGTCACATTCCCGGTGTTGATGAAACTTGGCTGCAATGGTGTGTTTGACGGCGTCATTCGGTCGCTTTCTGAAAATGTTGGTTTTCGCTTTTGGTCCGCGCTCGAAATTGCGCTACGCGTACACGGTGTGGTGAAGACAGCACTCGATGGTAGGGAACGATGGCGATGCAAAGAAGAGTTGGATTGGAGTGCACTGTCAGATATAAGACAGGGCTCTTAATAGTCATATCTATCGGTGAATTGCTTTGCCTATTTCTTCGGGGTTTAGTATCGGGATGCCGGACCGTAACTAGTCCCCGTGCACTCTACCCAGATCCCGGTTGAGGCGCCTTAGGAGAAAAGTCTCCTTCAGCTATATTAACGTGGCCTTATCTTGACGTCGTCGGGCCTAATGCAAACAGTTCTATCGTTCTTGCCTTCCCCTGCCATTGGTTAACTGGTCTATCTTCTGCAGTATTCCAAATGAAGGCGCGAACATCCCCAAATCTCGGGACGGGGAAAATGCCGGGCGCGATAGCACCGAAGCGTTCATCTAATGCGCGAACGGGTTAGGATGGTATGGGGATAGAGACATGTTCAGTCATCCGTTTGAGAGTTGTATAAAGAGTGTCTCCGCCCACCCAACTGTAGTGTCACATCCAATTCAAGCGCATCCACAGTCTCGACGACTCTCTTTAACCAACACCATGTTTACATACTCGCTCCTTACTTTGGCCTCGGCCACCTCTTGCGCACTGGCTGCGCCTTACCTTCAACCACACATCTCCCGCGCTGTTCAGCCCAAGTGCCCCGTCGTCTTCGATGGCCGTGTCCCTGCCAACACCACACCCACCTTCTTCGACTCGGCTACCACCAACACCATCTTCAACGCTGGTTTCGTCAAGGGTAACAACCTGACCTGGTCTCAAATTCTCAAGTTCCCTAAGGAATCCTCGCGCTTCGATGGTACCGAGTTCAAGGCCCTAGAGGTGACCATCTCCGACAAATCCATCTTCCAGAAGCAGCAGGGCTTCCGCCGCGCAGGCCTCCAGTTCCTCAAGGATGCCGCTGACGGCGAGGGAGGCAAGGGCGTCAAGACGCTTCACTGGAGCGTCAAGCAGGACCCTGCCAGGCCATTGAACCTGACCCACGAGTACCTCAATGTCTGGCACGAAGCCGCCGACTTCAGCAACAACCAGTTCCAGTTCCAGACCGGATCCCTCATCGGAAAGAGCGATGCCAACAAGGACCAATTCAAGATTCTTGACCGCGACAGCAAGATCCTCTATACCGTTCCGATGGACAAGGCACAATGGCAAAACTTTGCTTTGAAGCTCGACTACAACAGCAAGTACGTTTCAGTCCCTTACTAACTATTGAAAATTACATATTAACAAGATATCCAGCCAAGTCACCATCTTCTACTCTGACGCCCAGGCCCCACTCAAGCAGGTCGCAGGTCCCATGGCGGTTAACCTGGCTGGTGGCGGCCAGTACCAGATCGGCATACTCAAGAAGCCCACTGGTACTTCCGATGTCGCCAACGCTGGATTCCAGGAGAAGAACCTTGACGAGGGTCAGATCTATGATGGTCTGTTCCTTGAGGACTCGATTAACGGATGCATTTCGCTCTAAGCGTATCGCAGATTGTGTCGATGTCCTTGGGATAGCATTAGCGGGATGATTGTACAGATTCAGAAGATGGTGGCTGTATATATGTTGAACGTGTGGTTGTACTTTGCTTGGTCCATGGCCCGATCTAATCGCGCGTAAGTTACTTCTTTATACGAAAGCGCATTTCAAATCGTGACTTCTCTTTCGCTGAGGCTAACATTTTACTTGATTTCGCTTGATTGACGGGGTGTGAATGCACAGGGATATTTCCGCTAGGAACGGGGGGTAAATTTAGATGTTGTTCTTGGTCCGGGATTACGACTGCCTATCTCGGCCTAGCATAGGTATACCCTGGCGGAATGATGGCATCACTCATGTCGACTTAGGAGTCTAGCCTACCGAGATGACTCCACCGCAACCAACCTACAAAATGGTGTCTTCTCCCACCAACAGCGTGATAGCCATTCCACGCGCAATCAAACGCTACAATGTCGAACACAGCCAACATCAAAGAAGTCGCGCCGTCAATTGACGTGAAGAAGCTTTGCTACGCCTTTCCAGATGGCTCAAGTGGGCTGAAGGATGTTTTCCTAGACCTGCCACCCGGCAGCAGAACACTTCTAATCGGAGGTATGCAGCAGTGAATATCAATCTGGAATGCTTTCAACTGACAACCCAGCCAATGGCGCGGGTAAAACCACGCTGCTCCGCCTCCTCTCTGGCAGGCGAATGGCTCCCTCCGGTACCGTCCACATCGCAGGTGTTGATCCCTTCAAGATGGGTCTTGAAGGCGTGACTTACCTCGGTCTCGAATGGGTGCTCAACCCGATTGTCCGTACCGATATCGACGTCCCGACGCTTTTGTCCTCCATCGGCGGCGATCACTACACTGAGCGCCGCGACGAACTCGTGCGCATACTTGACATCGACCTCAGCTGGCGCATGCATGCCGTATCAGATGGCGAGAGGAGACGTGTACAACTCGCCATGGGTCTGCTGAGACCGTGGACCATCCTGCTGTTGGATGAGATCACCGTTGACTTGGACCTATTGTCCCGCAGCAACTTCCTTAATTTCCTGAAGAAGGAGACGCAGGAACGGCCATGCACCATCGTGTACGCGACGCACATCTTGGATAACCTCGCGACATGGCCTACACATCTCGTGCATATGAGTCTGGGTAAGGTCAAGAAGTGGGGTAGCACCGAAGAGATGGACGTCAAGGTCGAGCAGGGCGAACGCATGTACACTGGAAACAGTCAATTGGGTGAGCTGGTATTGAAGTGGCTGCAGGAAGATTTGACTGAGAGGGGGCCGAGGAACGGGAAGGGCGAGGGAGCCTCGTACCAGAATTTAGAGGGCAAAGGAGGATATGGAGCGGAGAAGAGGGTGGAGAAGTAAAGACGAATTGTAGTTGGGCGAAAACACGTCTCGACGCGCTTCAACAATGCGTATCGACGGAGTTTCAACAGGCGTTTGGGCGGCACTCAACGATGATACCCCATCACATTCAACAATTACATTCCATGTGAATGTGCATTTTTTAAATCCATAACCAGTCTTTCAAACTTGCACCGCTGGTACACCTACACGTTTTCGTGATTCTCAGGTTCTGGCTTCTTGAACAATTGTGTCATGCTTCGTTCCTTTGGCATTGGAGACCAATTCGTACGATTGGTTTCCTCAAGATTCCGCTACCTAGGGCCGATGAGGAAAGGCGCATCCCCGCTTGACACTAACCAGCATTTTCGGCCACTCAGCCATTGGTAACTTCATTCACTTACTTCGGCGAATGCATGCTACGATTCGCAAGAGCACTTAGTAGATGCAAGATGGTGCAAGCGCTCCGTAAACCCCTAATCACCATCGTGGGTGCGACGGGGACGGGCAAATCAGATGTAAAGCCCGCGTTGTTTAGCCAAACCATGTCGTGCTGATCACAACAGATAGCTGGCTGTAGAGATTGCGCGAAAGTATAATGGCGAGATCATTAACGGGGACGCTATGCAGCTGTATCGTGGATTGCCTATCATCACCAACAAGATCACACAAGACGAGACGAAAGGGGTTCCTCACCACCTACTAGGGTGCATCAGCCTTGAAGAGGAGACTTGGACTGTGGGAAAATTCGTAGGCGAGGCTTTGGGAATAGTATGGCCAAGGATTCATGGATTTTTAATGGACACTGACGTACTCAGATCGACGAAATTCGAAGTCGAGGCAAGCTACCGATCTTGGTTGGTGGAACTCACTACTATACCCAGTCACTCCTATTCCAGGATGCGCTAGCAGATGAGCCTGAGCTGAATCTGAACGAGAGCAGCAAGCGTCTTCCGATACTGGAAGAGCCGACCGATGTTCTCCATGCGAAGCTGAGGGAGGTCGATCCCATCATGGCCGATCGGTGGCATCCAAACGAGCGGCGCAAGATCCAGCGCTCACTTGAGATCTACTTAAGAACAGGCAAACCAGCCTCACAGCTCTACAAAGAGCAAACACTTCAACGCGATGCTCTTGCTGCTCATGCGGATGGCGCGGCATCTGACAGTCTTCGCTTCGAGACTCTAGTATTCTGGGTGCACGCAAACAAGGACATGCTGCACCGTCGTCTTGATGGCCGTGTTGAAAAGATGATCGCTCGAGGGCTGCTGTCTGAAGTTCAGGAGCTCAGCAGCTTCCGTGAACGCTATGAATCCTCCACCGGTACAAGCATTGACCAGACTCGCGGCGTCTGGGTATCAATAGGATACAAAGAGTTCCTAGAATATCAAAGTTCTCTTGTGGAAAACTCCCAGACAAAGTCTGAGTTGGAGAAATTGAAGGTTCTCGCTATCGAGAAGACGAAAGCTGCCACCCGCCAATACGCCAATCGCCAGATCAAGTGGATCCGCATAAAGCTGCTCAATGCACTACATGGTGCAGGTCGGAAGGACAATACCTTCCTGCTTGACGGTTTTGATATATCGAGATGGGAAGATGATGTTGTAAATCCTGCGATAACCATTACGGAGCAATTTCTCTCCGGCCGAACACTACCGTCGCCTTCAACATTATCACCTACAGCAGCAGAGATGCTGACACCAAAACGCGAGTACGATCTGGGACAGCGACCAGATCTTTGGCAGAGGAAGGTCTGTGAAACATGCGGTATGACAGCTGTCACCGAGAATGACTGGAACCTGCACCGCCAAAGCCGCGCCCATCGACGAGCAGTGGGCGCGAGAAAAAAGCAGGAGAATGCGCACAAGATGCGAAATGGAGGCGCCAAATGTCCCAAAGAAGAGGTAGTTGATGTTCTCGAACACTATCTGAATAACTTCCCAAAAGAACAAGAGCTCGAATGATAAATGAGCCGATGTATGGGCTTCATGGAGCCATCTTCACCCGTACCCACTTCTCACTTTCAGCAGCTACATCCACAAACATCCTTGTCACAAATGCCACAACTGACATCGCGGAAAGGATCGGGCTTACAGTCTTCGTCGTGCCCATTTCTACACGTTACCCAGTCGCCAGTACCTCTCAATAGGGCCAGCCAACACCATTCTCCTTTTTCGTTGCACTTGTCCCAGCAGTAGCCGTCCTGGCATCCATAGGGCCGCACGGCGCATCCGCGCGTGTGGATACCTCCGAGGTGCAGAGGCTGCTCGAGAGGGTGGATGCGTTCAGGAAGGTGGTTTTCGTGCATGGCGTTGCGGTCAACATCGCCTGGGGTCATGTAAGGCGAAGACGGAACAGCGACGGCAGTGCCGAGAAGAATCGCTAGGGTGGTGATGAACTTCATAGTTGGAATTTGTCTGATTGCAATGTTAGTGAGACTGCAGACTTACAATTCCGAGCGTTGGCGATGTTCTGGAATTGTACTTACTACTTTGAAAGTGTTGTTGGTCTTGGACCAGGGTGTATGAGATGTGCTGTCGGTCTGGACGTTGCGTTCGAGGGCGGAAGCGGAAGCATCTGCTGCACTGTTCTGCTCTTTCCACATTCTCCTTCGACTTTTATATACATGCCTCCACGATCTCGCGGGATGCGGTGTCTACAAGACATGCAGTATGCACCCGGCACCATGGTCAATCCGGGCTGGGCTGCCGCACTCTACTGTGATGCAACGTCGGTTGAGTCCAAAGAAGATGAGCTGAAGCGGTGTCTACGATGTTTTCGTGGTCTGGTATCTTACTCGGATGTTCAGCTTTTGTGGCTGTTGCATGCTGGCTGCATGCTGACTTACATGTGCGGAGACCCACCAATCACTGCTTTTTGGGTACGAAACATGCCATATCATACGATGTCATGCCCATCACTTCTGAAGGTGCTATGAGGGGATTTCGATACCATGTATTAGGTCACCGCTTGCTCGGAGTCGATTGCAGTGTTGTGTTATGTTGAAAGTTATCTTGGTCCTACTGTGGTATCCCGTAGAAGTTTTTTATCGCCCCACCGTGTAGAGAACAACTGTAATTGGCTGAGCGATTGAAAACTTCTAGGGGGCACCACAGTACCGAGGTGGACGGGCCAACGCGCAGGACGGGCCAACGCGCAGGACGGGCCAACGCGCAGGACGGGCCAACGCTCACCCCACCAAAACAACACCACCTTTCCTACCAACACCAACATCGACTTTTCTGAAATTGATCAGAAACAACCGGATCTTAAGGAAACAACCCTGAGGAATCGATTACGATACTTTTTAAAGCCTGCAGCGAGGGCGCTAGCGCGCGAGAGAGGTAAAAGAGTCGCCCGCCCCCTCCTTTAAGGAGAGAAAATTTTTCATTTTCTTCAAAAGCTTAGACTACATGCTAAGGTATCTAGAGCTATATAAGACTAAGGAGCTTATTTATTTTTAAAGGTGTTAAAGATAGTAGTTATTGTTGTAGTTAAAATAGGGTTCTAAAAAAGTGAAAAGCAGCTACCCTCTACTAATTAATCGCAAAAGTCAAAAAAAAGATTATGTGTAGTTAACAAGATTTAAATAGTAGGTAGATAAGTTCTAAGAGGAAAGCTTAGACAACTAAGCAATAATTAGGGTTAAAAAATTTGCTAAGGTGTAAGGGTGCGTTGGATTAACCAAAAGTGTAAAGGAAACAGTGAATGAATTAGATATCAAACTATAGAGGGAGACTACGTAGGTTTATATATCCAACCCGGGTGATTAGGACTTAACCTAGGTTAGGACTAACTAAGGTTATCAGAGGTTGTCAGATCAGCTAACAGTTAGCGTAAATAGTGCAGCTGATAGTTAGCTACTAGTGCTAAGGTGCTAGTACTAAGGTGCTAGTGCTGAGGTAAGAAAAGCTAACGAAGGCTACAAGCCGAGTACTAGAGAATATTAAGGCTTTAGCCCTTTACAATACTCTCCTCCTAAATAGTAGAGGTAGTAATCTTGTTATCTAGAGTTCTACTCTTCTAGGGCTTCCGTATCTTTTAGATTAATAGCTAGTTCCTAGGTTAGATCTAGATATCTTAACTATGTAACTAAGTACTGCTTTTTTCTTCCTTTTCCTCTTTTCTCTAATAGAGTCTCTACTAGGTATTCTTCTCTATCTTCTGTCTTAATTAGTAGAGGTTTATTGTCGTCTATTAGCTAGCTTAGTAGAGGGTCTGAGGACGCTAGTCTAAGGTTATTAACATTAAATACTAAGTAAATCTAGCTAAGAGTATTTAATTTAACTGCGTTTAGTCTAATAACTTTAAGTACTGTGTACTTAAGATTCTTCTAGTTAAGTTTTTTGCTAGGCCTTTTTGTTTTGTAGTAGTCACTTAGTTTTAACTATACCTTATCGCCTATTTTAAGCTAAGGTAATTAGTGCCTTCTCTTATTTACCTACTTTTCTTGTTCTTATTAGCTTTCTCTTATTGTAGCTTATGCAAGCTTAATACTATATTATAGCTTATTAACAATATTCTCTACCTTTTAATAATCCTCTTGTATTCTCTTTAGAAGTTGTTGTTAAGGACTGTACTTAAGTACAATCTGTAGGGGATCTACCTTATAGCCGTGTTGTAGGAAGAAAAGAGATATTTTAGTTAACTAAGCTTGCCTTGCTATAACTACAATCTTAGCTATCTCTAAGTTACTTTTCTAATTTGTTTAATCCTAATTACAGAAAGCTCTTAAATAAGCCTATACTATAGAGTTTATTCTCTCTATAGAACTGTTAGTTTTAAGATAGTATCTAGAAGATAAGCGTTACTTAATTTCTAATAACTTATAAAGCTTAATCTAAAAATAGTTAACAAACTGTATACTTCTATCTAAAGTAATATTGTTTAGTAACTAATAGTAAGCTATAACAGAGTTAATAAAAGCTTTAGTAACACTTTCTATAGTAATATCCTTAAGGCCTATTAGGACAACGTCCTTGCTAAGCCTATCTATAACTACTATAAAGTTTGTACAGCCCTCGCTTTCTAGTAACTCTATAATAAAATCTATAGAAATTTCTTTCTATATTTGCTTAGGTATAGGCAAAGATTTTAGTAAGCCTTATAGGCTGTCTCTCTAAGGTTTTGTTCTTCTACACACTAAGTAGTTCTTTATATACCTTCTAATACTTTTGCTAATAGAGGGCTAAAAGTATTCTCTTATAATAGCTTAATAAGTAATATTCCTTCTTAGATAGCTTAAAGCTCTAGAACTGTAGATTTTGTAGATAAATCTAGTTCTTAGAGGTTTATTATTAAGTACCTATTTTTGATCTTAGTATAAGAGGTTTCTAGAATTATCTAGTTAGCATTTAGAAATAGACAGTTTAAGATCTAAAGCTGTAGGAAATTATCGTTTACTATCTCTTACAGCTTTCTAAGCTATTTAGTAAGTTTTGTCCTCTTTTTTAGCTTTATCCTATAGATCTTCTAGATCTAATTACTCCTAGGGTATCTCTAGTACTTCTGCTAGATAGCTGTTACAGCTAAAGGTTCTAAGCACTTCTTTCTCTTCTAGTTCTTTGTTAGTAGCTGCAGTTGTAGGTTTAGATACCTGTAGAAACCTTCTAGAAATCCTAATATCCTAGTCGTTTGCTAGCATATCTTGTTGTCTCCTAGATAAGGCATTAGCCTTAGAATTATTAACCCTAGGCCTATAAGAGATTTCTATGTTAAGAAACTTTCCTAGAAATTAAGCTTATCTTATTTGTCTCTTACTTAGCTGTCTAGGCTTACTAAAATATTTAAGGTTTTTATAGTCTGTAATAACTATAAACTTCTTTAGAGATTGTAGCATAGCATCCTACTTAAATAAGTAGGAGATAACTACTAGTAATTCTTTATTGTGTATCTCGTAGTTGCTTTACGTGCTAGTCATCTTTTTTAAATAATAAGCTACTAGGCGTAAGCTTCCTTTATTATCGTATTATAAGAAGACTCTTCTTACTACATATCTAGAAGAGTCTGTTTTTAAGATTATTTCTCTATTAAGATCCTATTAAGCTAATACTAGCTTAGTAATAAATAACTCCTTTAGCTTATTAAAAGCCTTTTGCTTAGTTTCTTCTTATTAAAAGGAGATGTTACTAGTAAGCCTTAAAAGAGGAGCTACTATTTCTAAGTAGTTCTTAATAAATTATTAATAGAAGTTTACAAAACTTAAGAAGCTACATACTCCTTTAACGTTTGTAGGTACCTACTAATCTCTAATTATTTTTACTTTCTTAAGGTCTATCTAAAGTCCTTTTCTAGCCTTAATAATAAATCTAAGGTATTTTGTACTTTGTACGTTAAATTTGCATTTCTAGATATCTAAAGGTAATCTAGTCTTGCCTATAACTTCTAGAACCTTATTTGTATTGCGTTAGTGTTCTTTAAGCATGCTATTAGTGTAAATTAATACGTCATCTAGGTAGGCTAAGCAAAAATCGTTGATATACTCGCAGAGGGTCTAATTAATATAGCGTTAAAAGGTACTAAGAGCGTTTGCTATACTAAATAGAGTAACTAGCTACTAATATAACCTAAATCTAGTATAAAAAGCTGTTTTCTACTTATCTCCTGCATTAATTCTAATCTTGTAGAAAGCTGTAGAAACGTTAATCTTTGTAAACTATTTAGCTTTTGTAATATTATTAAGAGTTTCTTAAATTAAAAGTAAAAGATAACAATCTTTCTTTGTAATAGCGTTTAAGGCTTAGTAATTAATGTAGAAACGTAATCCCCCTCTAGGTTTCTTAGCAAAAAGGACAGAGGAGGAGGCAGAAGAGCTACTAGCTCTAATTTATCCTTTATTAAGTAGAGAAATAAGCTCCTTTTATAATACTAGGAGTTCTAGGCGGCTTATACTGTATAGAGGTCCCTAGGGAGCCTCTTTTTCCTTACCTTTATCGTCTTTCTCTAGTTCAATTTAGTAATCTACTTTAGATCCTCGTAAAGGAGGTAGTACAGAAGCAGTTTTTAGATTATTAATCTAAGCTAGGTGTTAATAAGCCTTAGGGAGTAAAGGTAGAATCTCTACTTTCTTTTTAAGAGCTAGAGCTTTTTTAATATCTTCAAGAGAAGCAGCGAAAGTCTAAATAGACTTATCTTTTTTCGCTTGCTTAATATAGGAGTGATAAGCTGTTGCGCTTATTTATTTTAATCTCTAGTCTTCTTTAATAAGGTAATCTTTAGTGCTAAGTAACTTAATCCTTTAGCTAGAAGAATAGATGTAAATTGTTTTTCTAGAAAGAGCAATAGTAACCTCTCTTCTATTTATCTAGGGCTATCTAAGTATTAAATCGTAACTAGAGTGTGTAGGGGCTACATAACCCTAAATAGTATCCTTATAGCCTCTAATATTAATATCTAACTTAGCAACTTTATTAATAGTTCTAGGTTTATCTATAACTCTTTCTAATCTCCTAGGAGAAATAGAAATGCACTGTAAGTTAGCGTTCTTAATAAGTTAAAGGCTAATAAGTAAGTATACAAGGTTTCCTGTATAAATTAAAGTAGAGGCGAAAGTGTAACAATTTACTAGCGCCTCTAAAGTAATTCTATTGCTGCTTATATTCTTTTTAAAGTTTGCCTACTCTTTAACTAAGTTATCCTAACTTATTAGAGGCTCCTACTAGTAACTTTAAATAGGAGCTACTCTTTTTCTAAATTTAAGTCCTTATTTAAGCTTCTCTTACTAAGCTTATTATCCTTCTTTTTCTTAGAGTTAGAGGACTTAACTAAAGTCTTTTTTTCTTTTTTAGAAGATCTCTTATTCTCTGTATAATATGTAGATAGATAGCCCTTCTATTTACAGTTAAAACAGCGTTTTTCTTTATATAATTGTTCTAACTCTTAGTTACTAAATTATTAAGGTTTAGCAGTTCTTCCTGTGTATTCTATCCTTTCTATCTAGTCTCTTTTTAAAAGAGAAGGAGGAGGAGAAGTTCTCTTAGATTTATACTCCTTAGGCTTGTTATCTCTGCCTTTAGAGTACTCCTCTATTCTATAGAAGTAATTAGTAATCTCTATTACTTTGTTTTGCAGGCTATCTAAATCCTTATAAGTAATACTTATAAGTTTATCTTAAAGTTTCTAAATAAGACTTTTTTAGAAAAGCATTATCTTTGTATCCTCGTCTAAACTACTATTAGATAATAGTAGTTGTTCCTAGAATTCTATAATATATTTGCGTATGCTTTTCTTGCCTTAGCTTATAGACTAGAGCTTGTTCTTAGCTCTCTCTGCACTATAGAGATCTCTAAACATTTAATTAAAGAAGTTTAATAGCTTATTAAAGTTCTATAAATTAGAAATCTCTATTTAGTTAAGGAAAGGCAGAGTAAGAGTTGCAGCTAAGCCTTTTAATTAACTAAAGGCGTAGTTACAAGTCCTTTTATCTATGTTAAAATCTTCTTTATTATTTTCTACTTTAGCAGTAAGCTGTTGTTAAAAGATTTAGTACATCTTTTTGTTTCTATTAAAGGTATTAGGATCTAGTTGTTTAAAATGCTTAGGCGTTTAAGCTTATTAATTTCCTAAAGCAGCTAATAAGGTAGGTAACTAAGGTAGAGGTTGTTGTTCTACCTTAGGTTCCCTTTATTGCAGCGTGCCTATAACCTCCTAAGCTTAGAAGGCTTCCTGTATCCTCGTAGAAGCAGCTATCTTATCTAGGCTACTTACTCTACAAAGACCTTCTAAAGTAGTTTCTACTTTAGGCCTGCTACCACTATCTTAGTATAGTTCTGCTATCTTTATAGCTAAAAGAGCTACTAAGGGTTCTACTATAGTATTTGTAAGTACTTGCTAGTACTCTATATTGTTGACAGAAATCGTGATAGGTGCTACTACGCTTAGTAGGCTTATCCTTCGTGTAGGGGCTACTACGCTTAGTAGGCTTATCCTTTTCGTGTAGAGGCTACTACGCTTAGTAGGCTTATCCTTTTCGTCTGTTTTCTAGGGCTACTACGCTTAGTAGGCTTATCTAACGAATTTAAACGCCCTAGAGACTTATATAACTAAGTATCCCTAAGCACTTTTAATCTAGTGCTTCTTCTGTTCATCTTTCAGTAGATTTAAACAGTTAACTAATTAACTAGTAGTCTAATTAATTAGATTCTCGCGCGTAGATATAGCTCTAGCTAGCTTCTCGTCTAGATATAGCTCTAGAGGGCTTCTAAGTACGACGTAGCTACGCGAGTAGCTAAAGAAGGATCTAATTCAATTGTAAGAGTACGTTAGATTAACTAAAGATGCAAGGTAACAGTAGAAAGTGAATAAATTAGATACAGAACTATAGAGAGACTACGTAGGTTTTTATATCTAATCTAGATAGTTAGGACTAACTAAGGTTAGGACTAACTAAGGTTATTGGAGGTCGCCGGGTCAGCTGACAGTTAGCGTAACTAGTGCGGCCGATAGTCAGCAGCTAGTGCTGAGGTAAGAAAAGCCAACGAAGGCTACAGGCCGAGTATTAGAGAACGTCAAGGCTTCAGCCCTTTACAGCATTCTGCTACTAGCTACTATCAAAGTAACTAATCTATATGCCTTAATCTATACTTGTAAGTTACCTGCCTATAGGAAGTCTCCTTGCCTTGCTAATCATGTCTTAGTAAATTAACTAGTATCGTTAGAGATGTAACAGGTTAATCTAGAGTTAAAGATTTATAAAAGTCGCAGAAGATACGTACCCTAGATTGCTTTAAATAAGGCCTTAATAAACGTGTAGTTAATCTCTCTAATCTTCTAACTATAGAGTTAGTTATTATGCTTAACTATAGGCGTTGCTGTATGTAACTTCTTAATTGCAGGTCTTTAAGATTATAATTGCTGCTTAGAGTTATACATTATTTCTTTCATAGCTAGGCTGTTATTAAAACGCGATTAGACTTGATCTATCTTATCTTATTAGAGTTGCTACTAGTCTAGCGCGTTGCTAGGGTGCGCGTACTAGCAATCCTTAAGCGCATATCTTATATTACAAGCTTCGCATTTGCTTACAGTATATTAGATATTGTTTAATTAAGTATCTTTAATAGGCTTCTAATTTTAGCGCTGTTTGCGCTTCTACTTAAGCTTGTCTAATTCATCCTTATTAAGCGTTAGTAATCTAGCTCCTATAGCTGTTCTAAAGGACGCTTTAGTTAAGTTTATTTTAGATAGATTGAAGAGCTGCATGTAATCTTAATAGTCGCGGATTATATCCTTAACTGTAATTAACGGACTCTTTAATCTATAAGATGTAAATAATATAGTCTATTGTTCTAAGTGCTTTGCTATAGCTTAGGTAAAGTCCTCCTTTACGTATACGTCTAGTTAGCACTTAAGTATTCTAACAGCTTTACCCTTAGTTGTAGCGTAATTAACTTTAGTAAGCTATGTCTCTTATAAGTTAATTACCTTAAGTAGCTTTATTGCAGTTTTATACTGCTCTTAAGCTTCCTTAATCTTATCTTTAGCGTTAATGCCTATAGTAGCTATTAGATTAGTAATCTACTAACGATGTAATTGTCTTACTTAATAGCAGTTAGTATATAAGTAGTTATTAACTATACGTTGTATCTCCTGCGTAATCTTATCTAACGCTACTTGCTCCTTTGTGTACTTCTAATCTTCTGTCTTGTATTAATCTAGCTCTAACTTATAGATCTCTAGATCCTCTTTGTATAAGGCTCTCGCGTTTGTCGATAGATCTACAGGCCGTGTAGGTATAAAAGGCAGTATAGTTGCGCTATCGCTGTAATTACTTTAGTGCAATACAGCGTGTGCATTAATTACTTGTTACGACGCTTAGTAGTCGCTTAGTTAAGGCATTTAGAGTACCTCTAGTTTATTAATAGGTTTAATCGTAAGGTTTAGATCGATCTTTTTCTACACGCGTAGAGAGTTAGCGCGCGTTTTAATCTATTAGATCTATTTAATCTAGTTTGTGTAATTAGTGAGGATCACGGAGGAGTCTCGTAGAGGTAGAGTAGTTATCTTGTTAATAGCTTATATAATTTAGTAGTTTGTTGAACCTCGTTTAGTTAAGGCAGTAAGACTCTTAATTGTTAGATATTATAAGTTAAGTAATACTAGTAATATAATAATAATATAAGTAATAATAAGTTAATAGTATTAATGATTACTTGTTAGTGTTCTGTGTATAGATTGTATATGCTCTAAGTGTTCTTTTTTATAATCAGGATTCTGTGTAGCCCTTGGCGGCGCTAGCGCGTTTAGCGTCCTTTAGCGCCACCCCCTAATTACCCTTGCAGACCCCTTCTCCAATCTCCCCGACTTTCTGATCAACCGCGCTGATGTCCCAAATTTGACGCTAATTTACAAAATAAGCTAAGTATATTACTTTTAAGAAAGATTTTACAGCCGTATAGCTTACGCATATTATAAATAAATAAGTTATTAGATATTAAAGTATACTAAAGTTAATTGTTAGTAACAGAGACAAGCTCTTAACTTTAAATTTTTAAACAACATTACTCGCTAGAATGAGAACTAAGAGAAAGCGATTAACAGCGTATTATCTATAGACAGACAGATAGACAAACGAACACAATATACAATAAAAGCATACCTTAGAATATATATTAACTAACAACAGAACAATTAGGTATTATTACTACTTATAGTATAAAAAGCATACAACAACAAGCTTTTAGAGTTAATAAGATAGACTCTATTCTACGTAAATTACAAGAGACACCTAAATCTCTTTATATATACACTTCTAAGTTTAAAGATAGAAGTAGCTATTACGACAGCTAATAAGCTAAAATAAGTATACGAGTTACTTAAGAAGACACTTAAGAAGGCTTAACGCTTAAACCTTTTATATGTAAACTAGAAACAAAAAACAGCACCTTAGCTAAAAAAGAGTTAAAAAAGTATCGTTGCTTCAAAAGAATATTTGTACTAAACAACCTAGTAAAAGGCTTAACAATGTTAAAGTTAGACTGCTTTTAATTTAAGACTAGAAGAGACTAGTTGCATATACACTTAACCTTTTACTTAATTTAAAAATCTACTTAAGATTCTATATAAACATGTTAGAACTAGCAGACCTAGAAACACTACTTTAGAAGACCTTCTATTACAAAATAGAAGAAGAAAATAAATTCAAAGACAAGAGAATCCTTATACACTAGAATAACAATAACAGCATAGAATACCTAGTTAAATAGTTAAGCTACCTAGACAGTAACAATACATAAGAACTAGACACGAACTTTACTAACTGCTAACAAATATTACAAAGATACTACAACTATACTAGGAATTAAACTAAGGATGTTAGCATTTAAACTAGTAAAAAAAAACTTACTTAAGCCTTACAACCGCACTAATATATTGCAACGCTAGAGTAGTAGAAATAAAACAAATATCGTAGCTTATAAACTACTAGTCTCTAGCACAGTATTATTTATTTTTTAAGGTGTCAAAGGTGGTAGTTGTTGTTATAGTCAAAATAGGGTTCTAAAAAATTGAAAAGCAGCTACCCTCTACTAATTAATCGCAAAAGTCAAAAAAGAAGATTGTATGTAGTTGACAAGATTTAAACAGTAGGTAGATAAGTTCTAAGAGAAAAGCTTAGACTAATAAGCAATAATTAGGGTTAAAAAATTTGCTAAGGTACTAAAAAACGACACTAGTTAAAACATGGCTAACAGCAATTACTAGCCTATAGCTAATAATAAGATTACAGTAGGATTGCAATAGGATTATAATATAATGTAATAGAGAAGAGAAAGGACACGTACGTACTATAGTAGGAGCCTATAATACTTTATAAAGCTACTGCTTCTTACTTACTACTTCTTACTTTTTAAACAGCACCGCATACAAACAATTTATATACAATACACTTTAATAGCGTACAACCTCTATAATAAGTATCTCTTTAACCTTAACTCTTATCTAAAGACAGGAAGCTTTCTTATTATACACTTAGCCTCTAAACTAGTCTAGCTTAAGCGAACTATGTAGATACTTAAGTTTATTAAGTATCTACAAACTTAGCCTCTTTAAGACTTTAAAATTATATCTCTTATAAACAACTCTAGAATCTACGATATCTATATATACAAAAAGAATGTTAAGCCTTAACTTAGCTAGTTGTAGAAAGAATACAAGATCTAAAAGGTGTTTACTAATACTAGTAAAGTACTTAAAATGCTCTACTTTAGTATCTCTCTCTTCTTGTTAATTATGTATAGGCTAAGTAAAGAAATTATTAACTAGTTAGGCTAGCTGTTACATAACGTTAAAATAGCGATAGAGAAAAAAGAGGCAGGAAAAGAGGAGTAGGCGTTCTATCGTCGCATGTATAAGTTAGAAAGTAAAGTAATAATAGTGCTGCTTCTTTAATTTGTCTAAGAGTACCTAGAAGTAAAGCCTTAACATAAGTAGACAGTATAAGTAAGATAAAGCGCGTTAAGTTAAGAGGCAATTCACGTCTTTGTCTTACTTTTCTTCGTTTCTGTCTAAACATGCTAGAGCGACACACTAATTACGTACTAGCAATACTAAACAAGAGAGCGTAAGCCTAGATACCTATTGTTAGTAATAAATCTTTTTTTTTACTAAAAAGGTGTCTACAAAATATGTAGTTACATCAAAAGGTTGTCTTAAAAGGCCGAAGCCAAAAGCAATTACTTTTATAATCTTAGTAGTTTAAGTAGATTATTATAATACTGTTAAAAATTTCTACTTAGCTTATGCTTTGTAAGCGAAGCTACTATAACTATATAATTAAGAGTCTTATAGCTTGCTTAATCTTTCTAGGTTACTTACAAACTTAGCAGGTAGGTATTAGAAAAGTTACTTTATAATAGATCTTTAAAATCTATAATTAATGTATTTATACTACCTGTGCTTTTACCCTCTAGTTAATTATTAGGATCTTAGATTGCGTCTTTATACTTACGCCCGCTACCTAGCTTACGCAGTAGAAGATAACAATTTGTAAGCTAATCTAGACTTTCGCCTATAATCTGCGCACTACGCCTTATAAGTAGAAGTTTAGCTTATAATTACCTACTCTTTCTACTATTTAAGGCCTAAGATCTTAGCTTGTAAAATAATTTACGCCCTACTATCTTACTTAGCTAAGTAGGTATTCTATTACAATGAGCTAGCGCGTTAGTGTCTTGAAGCAAAGACTATTAGACTAGTAATAACTTGTTAGGCTTACAAAAAAGAGGCTTCCTACTTCTAGGTATTAATAGATTAGCTTCTTTTAGTAAGTGCACTACTATTTAACTGTTAATAACCCTGTAATTAATCGCGTTGTTGCTCTCTAAGGTCTCTAGTTTAGGCGTTAGTTCTAAGGTAGTAAAACTAGTATTTTACTGCTAATCTAAGCAAGTTCCTAATAGTGCACTAGCCTTGTACTCTATTTACTTAGCATCTTCTAATCTATTCTTATTTTTAGTAGGCAGGCCTTCCTTACTACTAAAGTTAGTAAATAGATTACTCTTAAGGTCTTTAGTAGTTAGCTGTGTATCCTAATCTACTCTTTTATAAACAGATAAGAGGTCTAAGCCCTCTTCTAGATTAACTAGCTTACTATTATAAAGGATCTCTACAATCTTAACTACTTAATCTATTAGTAGCTCTTCCTTGCTATCTCTTTTGTAGGATTAATATTTATTAAAGGTTACATTACAGGTAGTAATTACCTAATTAAGTATTAGTACTTATATGTAGTATATATTAGAGGCTTAATAACTAACTTAATAACTAGTATAGCTGCAAGAATTAACCTTAAATCTTTAATTATTATGCCTAGCTGCCTTCTCCTTGTTTATAGGATAAGCTCAGCAGCTATAGGCATAGATTCTAATCTAGTCTAGGTGTAGATTAGCAGTCTAGTGTCTAATCTTAGGAAGTTAATAGTATTAGAAATATTTCTTAAACTATTCTTCGAGCACCTAGTTAGAGGATTAGTAGCTATAGATCTTAGTAGAGCTTATTTTATATAGGTGAGCTGCCGTATCTATCATACTAGCTGAAGCTTAGCTAGTAGATTAGTGCTTGTGCGCATCTTAATAGCTATTATAATTAGCTCTTGTCTAGCTCTCTCTGCTAAGCTATTAGGCTTATAAGTATATAGCAGTAGCGTTTTAATTATAATCCTTTTCTCTATAGCCTATTCTTTATATATTAATTGCCCTCTCTAAGGCAGTATAGCAGTACTATTATTCTTATAGATCTCTACAATCTTCTGCTAATATTTCCTCTTAATCCTTACAGCAAAGCCTGTAATTACAGGCATAATATTACTTAGTGTCTTTAACTAGATATTGTAATTATATAGCTTGCCTTAGTAATCCCCTTTAATTATTAACCTCTATTTTTAAGCAGCTAACTAGTTAGGAAATTAAATAGATCTTATAAGATCCTGTAAAAAACATATAGTAATCTCTCTCTTAGTTGTCGTAAGATTACTTGTAAGGCATAAGCTATTACGTAGTAATTACATTTAGATAGCTTCTTACTAGTAATCTTAATATTCTCTGTTAAGCAGACTAAAGCTTTAATAGCCTGTTGTCCTAGGTGTCCTGATTATTAATGCTATAAGTCCTGATTACTAGTACGCGATTAAGGTTTCCTTAATTACACTATAGCGTTCACGAGTAGTAGTTAAGCAAAGTAACAAGAAATTTGCTTGATTTTAATAAATAATACATTAAAGTGTAGCTTAAAGTTTATTAAGACAATATTTTTCTTAATTATTCTAAATCTTGAGGTATAATTATATCCTAAATACTAAATGCCTACCTGCTTAAGCCGTGCTTCTAATACAATATTGATATAGAAACCTAGTACAATCTTAACATTAGTAAGTAGAAGATTAGCTGTCCTAGGGCTAGCCTCGCTATACAGGACGTGTTTAAGTATCCTGTTTCTTATACCTGCAACTAGTATAATTTAAGTGCCTGCCTTAACTGTCTTGTCTTTAGCGTATTTACTAAAGGTGCCTAGTACTATGTAATCTATAGTATCAACTAAGTATACTACTAATCTACTATCTATAATTATGCAAAGAGACAAGACATAAAGAGTAAAAGCTACGCTAAACATATTTAGTTTAATTTTCTTAATAAGGTCTTTTAGGTTAATTAATACTAAAACTAATAAACTAGGGTACAATGAACTAGTTTTATTAGTAGCTAATCAGCTAGTGCTAGCCTTCTAACTTTTCTTCTTAATCTAGGTACCTAAGGTTGCCTACTTGTCGCTGTTCTATTACTTAAGAATCTTCTTTTTGTCATCATCTAACAGCTTAATTAGTATACTGCTAAGAGAGCTTAATCTAGCAACTACAGTTTAAAGTTAATAGCAGTTACGCAGCGTCTAAAAGTGCTTACTTATAAGCTCTTTACTAGTCTTGTAGAGACAAAGGTGCAATTACTTACTACTCTTATTTAACTTATTAGCGCTTGTAGATTTTTAAGCTATCTCTAATCTAAATCTAGTTTAGAATACTACGTGTCCTTTTCATTTTAAAGAAGTAATTGACTAATTCTGCAACAAGACACTAAAAATCTTTCTTAGATTATTAAAAGTTAATTAAGCTCTACTAAGCGCTATTACTTGTACTAGCTTATTGCGCTTCTTTGTAAAGGGCTGAAGCCTTGATGTTCTCTAGTACTCGGCCTGTGGCCTTCTTTGGCTTTTCTTACCTCAGCACTAGCAGCTGTACTATCGGCTGCACTATTTGCGCTAGCTTCTAGCTGATCTATTAGCTTCTGCTAGTAACTACACTACCAGCTGCACTAGTTACGCTAACTGTCAGCTGACCCGGCGACCTCCGATAACCTCGGTTAGTCCTAACCTCGGTTGGTCCTAACCTAGGTTAAGTCCCAATCATCCGGGTTGGATATAAAAACCTTTACGTAGTCTCTCTATAGTTCTTTACCTAATTCATTCACTGTTTACCTTGCATCTTTGGTCAACCCATTGCACCCTTACAATTGAATTAGATCCTTCTTTAGCTACTCGCGTAGCTACGTCGTACTTGGCAGCCTGCTAGAGCTATATCTACGCACGAGATCCTAATTAATCAGACTGTTAGTTAATTAGTTGACTGTTTAAATCCACTGAGGGATCAACAGTAAGAGAAGCACTAGAAAGTGCTAAGGGATACTTAGTTGTATAAGTCCCTAAGGCGTTTAAATTCGTTGGATAAGCCTACCAAGCGTAGTAGCCCCAGAAAACAGACGAAGGATAAGCCTACTAAGCGTAGTAGCTCCTCAAACAGACGAAGAATAAGCCTACTAAGCGTAGTAGCTCCTACACGAAGGATAAGCCTACCAAGTGTAGTAACATCTACAACGATCCCTGCCGACAAAATAGAGTACTAGCGAGTACCTACAAATACAATGGCAGAACCCTCAGCAGCTTTTTTAGTTGTGAGGATAGCAGAACTACACTAAGATAGTGTTAGCAGACCTAAAGTAGAGACTACTTTAGAAGGACTTTGTAGAGCGGGTTGCCTAGATAAGATGGCTACTTCTACAAGGATACAGGAAGCCTTTCAAGCTTAGGAGGCTATAGGCACATTGCAACAAGAAAGGGAGCCTAGGGTAGAACAACAATCTCAACCACCAACTTGGTTACCTACCCTATCAGCTGCCCTAGGGAATCAACAAGCTCAAACGCCTAGGCGTTTTAAACAACTAGATCCTAATACCTTTGACAGAAATAGAAAGATGTACCAAATCTTTCGACAACAACTTACCGCTAAGATAGAAAACAACAAGGAAGACTTTAACACGGATAAAAGAACTTGCGACTACGCTTTTAGCCGACTAAAAGGGCTAGCTACAACCCTTACCCTGCCTTTCCGCAACTAAATAGGGATTTCTAATTTATAGAACTTTAATAAGCAATTGTACTTCTTTGCCTAAATGTTTGGAGATCCCTATAGTGCAGAGAGAGCTAAGAACAAGCTCTGGTCTATGAGCTAAGGCAAGAAAAGCATACGCAAATACATTATGGAATTCTAAGAGCAACTGCTATTATCTAATAGTAGTTTAGACGAGGATACAAGGATGATGCTTTTCTGAAAAAGTCTTATTTTGAAACTTCAAGACAAACTTATAGGTATTACCTATAAGGATTTAGACAGTCTACATAACAAGGCAATAGAGATTGCTGATTACCTCTACAGAATAGAGGAGTACCCTAAAGGCAGAGACAACAAGCCTAAGGAGTATAAATCTAAGAGAACTTCTCCTCCTCCTTCTCCTTCTCCTTCTCCTTCGAAAGGAGACCAGATGGAAGGGGTAGAATACACAGGAAGAACTGCTAAACCTCAACAGTTTAGTAACCAGGAGTTAGAGCAGTTGTACAAGGAAAGACGCTGTTTTAACTACAAACAGAAGGGCTATCTGTCTACATATTGTACAAAGAAATCCTCTAAAAAGGAGAAAAAGACTTTAGTTAAGTCCTCTAACTCTAAGAAAAAGAGAGATGATAAACTTAGCGAGGGAAGTTTAAATAAGGACTCAGATTCGGAAGAAGAGTAGCTCCTGTTCAAAGTCACTAGCAGGAGCCTCTAAGTCAGGATAACTTAGTTAAGGAGTGGGCTAAATTCAAAAAGAACATGAGCAGCAATAGAATTACTTTAAAAGGCGCTTGTTAATTGTTACACTTTCGCCTCTACTTAGTATTACGAAAGGAGCTCATTTCTCTACTTAACAAAGGATAGATTAGAGCTAGTAGCTCTGCTGCCTCCTCCCGTGTCCTTTTTGCCAAGAAACTTAGAGGAGGATTACGTTTTCTGCGTTGATTACTAAGCCCTAAACGCTTTTATAAAGAAAGATTGTTATCTTTTACCTTTAATTTAGAAAACCTTTAACAATATTGCAAAAGCTGAATAGTTTACAAAGTTTAATGTTTCTATAGCTTTCTATAAGATTAGGAATAATTTAGGAGATAAGTAGAAAACAGCTTTTCGCACTAGATTTAGGTTGTATAAAAAGCTAGTTACTCTATTTAGTATAGCAAACGCTCCTAGTACCTTTTAACGCCATATTAATCGACTCTCTGTGAGTATATCAACTATTTTTGCTCAGCCTACCTAGACGACGTATTAATTTACACAAATAGTACGCTTAAAGAACACGAACGTAATACAAATAAGGTCCTAGAAGCTATAGGCAAGGCTAGATTACCTTTAGATATCTAGAAATGCGAATTCAACGTACAGAGTACAAAATACCTAGGTTTTATTATTAAAGCAGGAGAAGGACTTTGAATAGATCCTAACAAAGTAAAAGCAATTAGAGATTAGCAGGCACCTACAAACTTTAACAGAGTACGCAGTGTTCTTAGTTTTTCAAACTTCTATTAACGATTTATTAAAATCTACTTAGAGATAGTAGCTCCTCTTTCAAGGCTTACTAGAAACGTCTCCTTCCTATAGAGAAAAGCAGAGCAAGATACTTTTAATAAGCTAAAGGAGTTATTTATTACTAAGCTAGTCCTAGCTTAATAGGATCCTGACAGAGAAACAATCCTAGAAACAGACTCCTCTAGATATGTAGTAGCAGGAGTCCTTTCTTAATATAACAATAAAGGAAGCTTACGCCATATAGCTTATGATTTAAAAAAGATAACTAGCTTGCAAAGCAATTACGAAATACAAGATAAGGAATTACTAGTAGTTATTTCCTGCTTATCTAAGTAGGATGCTATGCTACAGTCTTTAACTAAGTTTATAGTTATTATAGACTATAAAAACCTAAAGTATTTTAGCAAGCCTAGACAGCTTGGTAAAAGGCAATTAAGATAGGCTTAATCTTTAGGAAAGTTTCTTAACATAGAAATTTCCTACAGGCCTAGGGTAAATAATTCTAGAGCTAATGCCCTATCTGGGAGACAACAAGATATGCTAGTAAACGACTAAGATACTAGGATTTCTGAGAGGTTTCTACAAGAATTTAAACCTATAACTGCAGCTACTAACAAAGAACTAGAGGAAGAAGAAGTGCTTGTAGTGGGCGGGCCTACCAGGCCTTGCATGCAACTACACACGCCGACCACTTAGCCAAAAGGCTGGCACAAGACAATAGAGCGTCTGATTGTCTTGCGTAGTTGATACTTATAGTCTGCCGCCACGCGGCCGCGGCTCGTAAAGTGAGGTGTATAACCGAGGTACAACCGAGGATCCACTCTAGGCTTCAGCCCATCACAGTGTTTAGAACTTTTAGCTGCAACAGCTATCTAGCAGAAGTACTAGAGATACCCTAGGAGTAATTAGATCTAGAAGATCTATAAGATAAAGCTAAAAAAGAGGATAAAACCTACTAAATAGCTTAGAAAGCTATAAGGGATAGTGAATAACGATTTCCTACAGCTTTAGATCTTAAACTGTCTATTTCTAAATGCTGACTAGATAATTCTAGAAACCTCCTATACTGAGATCAAAAATAGGTATTGAATAATAAACCTCTAAGAACTAGAATTATCTACAAAATCCATAGTTCTAGAGCTTTAGGTTATCTAGAAAGAAATATTACCTACTAAGCTATTGCAAGAGAATACTTTTAGCCCTCTATTAGCAAAAGTATTAGAAAGTACATAAAGAACTGCTGTCAGATATTTGAGGTTAAGGAATACTGATAAGATAATAATAATATAAGGGATGATAAGTGGATTGTATTGATGTTTGATCTTTGGTGTTCTGTTGTTAATTGTATCTGCTCTAAGTACCCTTTTTATAATCAGGATTCTGTGTGGGCCTTGGCGACGCTAACGACAGTTAGGACCACCCCCTGATAACCCTTGCAGACTCCTTCTCTAATCTTACCAACCTCTTGATTAACCGCGCTGATGTCCTTAACTTGACACGCCCCCTCAGCTTAAACGTATAAATTAAGCTAAACACCTCTTTCTTTGTTTTCTCTATTTAATTTTTGAGGTGTCAAAGGTGGTAGTTGTTGTTGTAGTCAAAATAGGATTCTAAAAAAGTGAAAAGTAGCTACCCTCTACTAATTAATCGCAAAAGTCAAAAAAAAGATTGTGTATAGTTAACGAGATTTAAATAGTAGGTAGATGAGTTCTAGGAGGAAAGCTTAGACTACTAAGCAATAATTAGGGTTAAAAAAATTTGCTAAGGTACTAAAAAACAATACTAGTTGAAACGTCTCTAACGGCGATCGCTAGCCTATAGCTGACAACAGGATTATAGTAAGATTGCAATAGGATTACAACATAATGCAATAGAGGAGAGAAAGGATACGTACGTACTGCAGCAGGAGCCTGTAATACTTTATAAAGCTGCTGCTGCTTACTTACTACTTCTTACCTTTTAAACAGCACTGCATACAAATAATTCGCATATAATACACTACACTATAATATAGCGTACAACCTCTATAGTAAGCATCTCCTTATTCTAGGCTCTCTTCTAAAAAAAGTATCCTTTGCTACTGTCTACTTAGCACCTAATTTAGTCTAACTTAAACTGCTTATGTAGACACTTAAATTTATTAAGTATCTTAAAACTTAACTACTTAGCTAGAATTCTAAGTTTATAAAAATCTTAAATAAGTCTTTTATCTAGAATATCTTTATATACAAAAAGATTGTTAAGCCTTAATTTAGCTAGTTGTGTAAGGAATACACGATCTCTAGGGTATTTACTAATACTAGCGCAGTACTTAAGATCTATTACTTTAGTATCTTTCTCTTCTTGTTTTTCGTGTAAGGGCTAAGTATAGAGACTAGAACTTAGCTTAAATAGCTATTACAAGACGTTAAATTAGCTATTGAGAAAAAAGAGGCAGGAAAAGAGGAGTAGGCTTTCTATTATCGCGTCTATAAGTTAGTTAGTAAGGCGATAATAGTGTTACTACTTTACTTTATTTAGGAGCGCTTAGTAGTAAAATAATAAGAATAGGCAAGATAAGGCGTATTAAGTTAAGAGGCGATTCGCGTCTTTGTCTTACTTTTCTTCGTTTCTGTCTAAGCATGCGATACACTAATTGCGTGCTAGTAATGCTAAATAAGGGGGCGTGAGCCTAGATACTTGTTGTTAGTAATAAATCTTTTTTTTTACTAAAAAGGTGTCTACAAAATGTGTGGTTACATTAAAAGGTTGTATTAAAAGGCTGAAGCTATTGTTTTCTCTATAAGGTGGTTGATTATAGGTCTCAGGCGTTGAGCTAATTAGTTATTAATACTAGATCAGCTTCTAGTCTTAGTCGTATGCCTAGATTAATTAGTCCTATCTGTTGTCAGAACCTTAGCTATTAATTAGCTAGTAATAGCTTAGTAAGTCTGTCTGCGAGCATCTTGCTTAATTCTACGTAGATTACTTTAATTAACTTATTCTAAACTTCTTGCCTAAGCTAGTAGTTGTAGATATTAACATGCCTTAGCTTCGTAGTTAACTAGGAAGTCTCTTCTAAGATTAGTTAGATCGTTTGTAGGTTATTACACTGTATAGTAATTGTTTAGTTAACTATCTAAACTTAGAGCTTAGTAAGCAGTATTTAAGTATATATAGCTTCTTTTATAACCTGTAAAAGCGTAAGTAGTTTAGCTTTATTTGTTAAAGTTATAATAGTATCTTACTTATTTGCCCTCTAAGCAATTAGTCTACTAAACAGCTTAATTATATATCTTTATAAGCTTTTACAATTAAGTGTATTATTAGCAAAAGAAGTATTACTAGTAATAACTAAGTAATTGTATTTACTAAATTGTAGTGTAAGCGTTCGTGTTTAGTTAAGGTATAAGAGTACGCAATTAGCTACTAGCTAATAATTAGGACTAGAGTTTGTAAAGAAACAAGCTAGGCGTAATACTATAAAGGCTATATTAGGTCTTATTTTAACTGCTGTAAGTAGGAGTAATCTAATTTTTTGTTAGTAGAGGTTAATTTCCTTAGGAGTTACGTTACCCTCTTGTAGTAGTAGTTTAGCTTTAATTGTTAGGGTATTACTCTTAATTAAGTAGTTACTTACTAGTTACTTAATCTTCTTAATATATGCTAATTAGGAGATCTAGATCTTACGCTGTAATTAATTCTTAATTAACTCTATACCTAAAAACTAATGCAGATTATCTCTTCTAGTTATATAGTACTTCTTCCTAATATCCTTAATAGCTACTTATATATCTAATCTATAGTTCTTACTATACATTGCAATAATATCGTCAACGAAGAAGAACATAAAGATCTCTTAGTAGATTATGTAGCATAGCTTATATAAGACGACAGTAAATCTATATCTTTAAAAAAAAGTAGTAAAGTCTCTTTGCTAGAGTAGTAGTAATATCTAGAGGCTATAAAGAGCTTTATTAAGCTTAAAGATTATCTCCTTCTTTATGTATCTACGCAGTATTCTTATATATATAACTTAATTAATTAGTACGTGTATAAAGGCTTTAGTAACATTTTACTACTTAAGCTTAAGGTTGAATTATGTAGTAATTATAAGGGTTATTTAAAAAGATTAACCTGTTAACGTAGTAGCGTAAGTCTCTTAAGTAGTAACGTAGCGCTGTTAGTTACTTTATATAACTAAGCGCGCTTTACACTTAATAAATTAATAACTCTTATTAATTTTGTAAGTATATACCTGCATAGACTCTAGTATCTAGGTGTTTATTAGTCGTGCTTCTTGCGTTAGGACTTCTAACTATATATTTAATTGCTTATTGCTCACGAGTTAATCCTCTTTAGCTTTTTTATACAACTAGTAGAATATATAATTCTCTTTTAGTTAGTTTAGACTTAGCGCTAGCAAGAGCTTACTTAAAAAAAGTATTTAATTATAATATTAACTTTAAAGTAATTAATCTACTACTACGCTATTAAGTTTCTTATTATTTAATTATTAAACTTTTCTTGTTCTTGTATTTACTATAAACGCTAAAGCCTATAAGTCTATCTAGTTTTTCTAGAGAGACTTACTAACAGAACTTAATCCTATATTAGTACTACGTAGATTAGGACACTCGCTGCAGCTAGTACTTAAGAAATAATTAGGCCTAGGGTTTAATAGCTGCGTAAGGGCGACGTTCTAACTCTTAATATTAAGAAGATTATCTATACGCTTAATGCTCTCTGCTATTATAAGATTAGTTAAGAGAGCTACTAGTAGAGGCGTTAGTAGAAGTAAGAGATAATTTACTTAAAGCTTTCTTTTGCGCTAATTATTATAATTATATATTTTTTTATGTATAAGTCCTTTATTAAAGGACTTATTTCTAAGAAAAGATTATTTCTTTTCTAAGTTATTTATAATCTCTAAGGGAAGTTCTATAGTCTTAATCTATACCTTAATCTCTTTAAAGGTGCTATGCATTAGGTTATCTATTACATTTTTCTTATCTCTAGTAAAGATTAATTCTTTATTAAATACTATATTGCGTGTAGTAATTACCTTAGCTATAATTAACACTTATACACAGTAAATGTTTATAGATTAATATCTAACTAGGTATCTAATCTATGCCTTAGGATTAAGCTTCTATAGTTTATGCTTACTGTGCTTTATATTATCTATTATTATAAACGCCTTGTACTTATATACTTATAAGTAGCCTTAGTATAGCTTACGTAGTAAAGTAATAATTCTGTTTTTATATACGTTATGCATAAAGAACTCTTAATATATTAATCTCTATTAATTTACATTTTAAGGCGTTTGATTATAAAGATATACTACTAATTAAGTGATTTAGGCTATAGTAGCTATAGCAAGTTAGCATTAAGTTGCATTGCTTATACTTTATCTTTAATTATACCTCTTAAGCGTTCTACTCTACTGTTCTATGCTTAGGTATTAGGAGTAGAAGGCTTAAACTATATGCATTAGGACTCTGCCTACTAACCTACTTCTAATTTAACTGTAATAATCTCATTATTAGTTTTAATAACTTTTACAGTAATATTAAATTAAGTCTTTATTAAGATTATAAAGGACTTTAGTAGCTTAATAATTATCTAGGCTATTTATTTGTCTTTAAAGTAGTAGTCTTACATAAATCTAGTAACTTAATCTATAATTAGCATTTAGATTCTTTCTTTAGTTAAGCTATTAACCTTATAATTATAAAAGTTAAGTAAGATACATTCTCTTAGAGACTTATTAATCCTGCGTAGTATATAGCTAATTAGCCTTTTAGCTTTCGCTCTTCTATAGGCGTCGCATTCTACTGTAAGTACTCTAGTGATCCTTACCTCTTTAGATTGTTATACAAGGTGCTTAAGCGCGCTTAGTCCTAGATAACTTATCCTCTTATACTATATAAGCGCTCGTACGCGCTGTCTTTAATTATATTACAGCTTAATAACTATAGAGGCTATTATTACGTAATTAGTAATTAGGTTTGCTTTAAGCACTTACTATCTATATAGCTTAGTAAGGTTAGCATTTAGATTGTTGTTAAGTAATTGTTAAAGGACTATTAGATTATATTTAGTGTCCTACTATAAACTTTATAAGTAGAGTATCCTAAATAAGACAAGATTGTAGAGTAGATTAAGATAGTATACTATGTCTTTTAGGTGTAGTTAGCTTTAAGTCCTGCTACTAGCTACTGTTAAGGTAACTAATCTATACGCCTTAATCTATACTTGTAAGTTACCTACCTATAAGAAGTCTTCTTACCTTGCTAATTATGTTTTAGTAAATTAACTAGTGTTTTTAAAGACGTAGTAAGTTAATCTAGAGTTAAGGATCTATAATTTTTGTAGAGGATACGTAACTTAAATTACTTTAAATAAGGCTTTAATAAGCGTATAGTTAATCTCTCTAATCTTCTAGCTATATAGTTATTTATTATGCTTAACTTTAGGCGTTACTATATGTAACTTCTTAATTATAGGTCTTTAAGATTATAATTATTACTTAGAGTTGTAGATTATTTCTTGTATAGCTAGGCTGTTGTTAATACGTAATTATACTAAATCTATCTTATCTTGTTAGGGTTGCTATTAAGCTAGCGCGTTGCATAGGTGTACGTACTAATAACCCTTAAGCGTATGTCTTATATTACATACTTCGCATTTACTTATAGTGTATTAAATATTATTTAATTATGTATTTTTAATAGGCTTTTAATTTTAGCGTTGTTTACGTTTCTGTCCTAGATTATCTAATTCGTTTTTATTAAGCGTTAGTAATCCTGCTCTGGCGGCTGTTCTAAAGGACGCCTTAGTTAACTTTACTTTAGATAAGTAGAAGAGCTATGTATAATCTTAATAGTTGTAGATTATATCCTTAACTGTGATTAAAGGATTCTTTAATCTATAAGATATAAATAAGATTATCTATTATTCTAAGTGCTTAGCTGTTGTTTAAGTAAAGTCCTCTTTAACGTACGTGTCTAGTTAGCACTTAAGTATTCTAACAGCTTTACCCTTAGTTATAGCATAATTAACTTTAGTAAGCTATGTCTCTTATAAGCTAATTACTCTAGGCAGCTTTATCGCAGTCTTGTACTACTCTTAGGCTTCCTTAATCTTATCTTTAGCATTAATACCTATATTAGCTATTAGATTAGTAATCTACTAATAATGTAATTGCCTTGCTTAACAGTAGTTTGTGTATAAGTAGTTGTTAACTGTATACTATATCTCCTACGTAATCTTATTTAACGCTGCTTGCTCCTCTATGTATTTCTAATCTTTTATCTTATATTAATCTAGCTCTAACTTATAGATCTCTAGATCCTCTTTGTATAAGGCTTTAGCGTTCGTTGATAGGTCTGCAGGCCGTGTAGGTATAAAGGGTAGTATAGGGGCGCTATTACTGTAATCACTTTAGTATAATACAGCGTGCGCATTAATCGCTTGTTACAACGCTTGATAGTCGCTTAGATAAGGCATTTAGGGTACTTCTAGTTTAGTGATAAGTTTAATCGTAAGGTTTTAATTAATCTTCTTCTACACGCGTAGGGAGTCAGCGCGCGTCTTAATCTAGTAGATCTATTTAATCTAGTTTATGTAATTAGTAAGGATTACAGAGGAGTCTTGTAGAAGTAGGGTAGACATCCTTTTAATAACTTGTATAGTTTGTTGACTTATTAGTTATTAATCCTCGTTTAGTTAAGGCAGTAAGACTTTTAATTGTTAAATATTCGAGGTTAAAGAATACTGATAAGATAATAATAATATAAGGGATGATAAGTAGATTGTATTAATAATTAATTGTTAATGTTCTGTTGTTGATTGTATCTGCTCCGAGTACCCTTTTTATAATCAGGATTCTATGTGGGCCTTGGCGACGCTAACGACGGTTAGGGCCACCCCCTGATAACCCTTGCAGACCCCTTCTCTAATCTGACCGACCTCCTGATCAACCGCGCTGATGTCCCAAACTTGACAACTGCTTAGTGTGTAGAAGAACAAAACTATAGAGAGACAGCCTACAAGGCTTACTAGAACCCTTGCCTATACCTAAGCAAATATAGAAAGAAATTTCTATAGATTTTATTACAGGGTTACTAGAAAGCGAAGGCTGTACAAACCTTATAGTAGTTACAGATAGGCTTAGTAAGGACGTTGTCCTAATAGGCCTTAAGGATATTACTATAGAAAGTGTTCCTAAAGCTTTTATTAACTCTGTAGTTGCTTACTATTAGTTACTTAACTATACTACTTGAGACAGAGGTATATAGTTTGTTAACTATTTTTAGATTAAGCTTTGTAAGTTATTAGAAATTAAGCGACGCTAATTTTCTAGATACTATCCTAAAACTGACGGGTCTACAGAAAGAATGAACTCTACAGTATAGGCTTATTTATAAGCCTTCTACAATTAGGATTAAACAAATTAGAAAAGTAACCTAGGGATAGCTAAGATTGCAGTTATGGCAAGGCAAGCTTAGTCTACTAAAATGTCTCCTTTCTTCCTACAACACGGCTATAAGGTAGATCCTCTATAAATTGCAACTAAGCACGGCCTTCAACAACAACTTCTAAGGAAAATACAAGAGAACTATCAATTAAACCTTCTCAGCTCCTACAATTACAGATTATAAAGATCTATTATAGAATATTTTTATAATACTTACCTACTAGGTTTACAAGTAACTTAGAAAGATTAAGCAAGCTATAAGACTCTTGATTACGTAGTTATAGCAGCTTTGCTTACTAAGCATAAGCTAAGTAGAAATGCTTAACAGCATCGCGATAATCTACCTAAACTGCTAAGATTATAAAAGCAATTACTTTAGCATCTTATAAGGGCTTTATGTAAAGATACCTGTAGGAAAAAGATTAAGTAGTTAAGTAAGAATAAGACTTGGACTAAGATATTAAGAGAAGAAGCAGATAATTACCTAATACCTATAAATAAGGTTTAGACCTACAAGTTAAATTAGGACAGCTTCTTTCTTAAATGCAAGGCGTAGATAGTTGTAAGAGGTAATCTTCAAGAGAGGGACTTAATTAATTTAATATACGCTGCTACATTAGTAACTAAATCTTTCTAAGCAGCAATAGCTATCGCTGCTAAGAATAATCTAGAGATTAAGCAATATAATGTTGTAAGAGCATTCTTTAATACGTTAATTATAGTAGATAATTTAGTAATCTATAAGATGCTAAATAGCTTTAAGAAGCTTAGAAAGTGCGTATAGCTTAACTACGCACTTTATAAAATACAAGACTCGCTACTATTGTTGTACAACGAGTTCTTAGGATTTCTAAAAGAAATTAGACTAATCGCCTTACTAGAGGAGCTCTGCCTATTCTTTAATTAAGATAGGAGGATCCTAGTTTTATTTTTTATTCATAATATCCTACTGCTCTTTGCAAAAGATTATAAGTAGAGAGTAATAGATCTTTAGTTAAAGATTATAAAAAAGTCTAAGAAACAAGAGCAAGGATTAGTTAAGTAGTTCTTTAGTATTAAAGTAATTAGAGATTATAAGAAGCCAACAATAACGCTTGTATATAATACATATAATAATAAGATTATAAAGAAGTTAAAGCTAGAGGAAAGTAGCTTTCCTAAGACTCTATTACTGTTAGAAGAGCTAATTAAGAACACTAGCGAAGCAACTAAGCAGGAGATTAAGGCCTACTAAGAAAGGATTAGATTAATACAATATATAGCTCTTATGCTATAACTAGATGTTGCTTACTTAATTTTAAAGCTCTTACACTTCCTTACAAACCCTAGCGATTAGCATAAAAAAGCTATTAAATAAGTAATTATGTACCTCATTTAGACAAAATAGGACGCGATCTAGTACAAGAACTATAATAGCTAAGATCTAATAATTATAAGTAACGCTTCCTTTGTAGATAATTAGGAAACTCACTAATTGTCTTATAGTTACATAGCTATCTTATATAGTAGTCTTATATTTTAGAAGGCAGCTTAGCAGACTATAGTGACTACGTCAACTACTAAGGCTAAGCTGCTCGCCCTTAAGCACACTATAAAAGAGGCTATAGCCCTTAAGCGCTTCTTCTGCGAGCTTTCTCTTTATCGAAGAGACGTCGAGATAGTTTAGTAAAATAATTAATAAACAATTTAGTTTGTAGTTAAGAAGAATAAATAGATTAGCACTCAATTAAGACATATAGATATACAAGAGATGTAGCTACTGTAAGTATTTGCTAAAAGATCATTTTAAGTTAAGTACCTAGAAACAGCAATTTTTTTAGCTAATAGACAAACTAAGTCACTTACCTAACAATAGTTTAAGAAGATTAAGCAGTCACTTAACCTTTAGCATATTAAGCATTTAATTAAAGGTAATAATAATTGATAAGCAAAAGATTTGTATAAAGCTGTAACATTTATATACTAGGCTAAGTCTCTACTTAGTAGCTTATAAAAATAAGCAGGAGAACATAAGCTAGACAAGGAGAAAAACTATAAAATAAAAACTAAGATTACAAGTAAATATTAGAGTTATTATACTTACTTGACTCTGTTATTAGATTATACTTAGCTTTCTTAGCATTAGCTAGCTTAAGATACTCTTAAGCTATCCTAGCTTAAGTAGCAAGAGTCTAGAAGTAAGCAGCATAACAGTAAGAATCTAACCTATTACTTCTATACATAGAGTCGTAAGATAATTGCCTGTGTACTTTAGTATAATAATCGCGTCTATATAAATAGGTTGTATAGTAATTAAGACAGTGTTATATGCAAGGATAATTGTATAAAGCAGGTAGAGGCAGTATTACTTAAGCATACTATTCTTAAAGAGAAAATTACTAAGGCTACTTATACTATTGTCACTACTGCTATAGATAATAAGCTAACTAATACAGCTGTTAAGCAGGTTACTAAACAGGTTAGCTAAGTTGTGTCGAGCAAACTTCATCCTTAGTATAATATCTAGAATTCAAAGCGCTTATAAGAGCAGGGGCAGGAGCAAGTACTAGAGGCTAAGCAGCCAAACTACAAGAAGACATCTCTTAAGCGCAGTAATTATTAATTAATAGCTTTCTAGTAGTAATAACGCTTCTATTAATCTCTTTATAGCATATAATAATGTCTTTAAGCAGTTAAGCTTTTATAGCTTAGTACACCTTATTATTATTCTATCTCTAAAACTAGTTAGTAAGCTAAGCAAGAAGCGTAAAAGATTAGAGACTTACTTCTTTATCCTTATACATAGCTAGAAATTAATTAGTAAGATTAATATTAACTGTGTAGTAAGTATATGATAAGCAACTGCTACAGCGTAAGCTGCTCTAACTGCTAGTCTAAATGTAATTAAAGCAGTGTTTAGCGTATAAACTATCTAGTATCTTTTTTATATAGCGCTTACAAGGCAGAACGCAAAGGCGTAATAGATTAGCAGCAATCTTTAAAGAGCTAGTAGGCACTTTTTTCTGAGTAGATAGAGGCGCGTTGCGCCTAGTAGACAGCTTAATAGGCGTTTACAGCTTATTATTGTTATTATGTTACTATTTACGCAACGCTGTTTAAGTAGTAAGCTACTATTTATCTTTTTAAGGTGTCAAAGGTGGTGGTTGTTGTTGTAGTCAAAATGGGGTTCCAAAAAAGTGAAAAGCAGCTACCCTCTACTCATTAATCGCAAAAGTCAAGAAAAAAGATTGTGTGTAGTCAACGAGATTCGAACAGTGGGTGGATGAGTTCTAGGAGGAAAGCTCAGACCACCGAGCGATAATTAGGGTCAAAAAAATATTTGCTAAAGTACTAAAAAACGCCACTAGTTGAAACGTCTCCAACGGCGATTGCTAGCCTATAGCTGACAACAGGATTACAGTAGGATTGCAATAGGATTGCAACATAATGCGATGGAGGAGGGAAAGGACACGTACGTACCGTAGTAAGCTACTATAACTTTTGCTTTAGCTCTTAAAAGGCCTTGAATTTACGCTAAATTATTTATTTAGTTAGACTCTTATATAGATTAAAATTAAATTAAGAACTTAATAGCAGACTTAATTTGGTAGGTAAGGTAATTAGCCTCTAAGCAGAGCTACTAGATGTCTTATAGTAAGCATATAGATTAGAAGGCAGTAGCAACTAACTCTTATTAATTTGAAAATTAGCTGCTTGCTAAATCTTATTGTTAAATAAGCTTTAACGCGCGCGACGTTTATGCTTAGTGCTATTCTTATAATCTTAATAACAGCTTTCTAAGCGACGCTCGCGCTTACTGCTACTAAAAGCAGACTATATAAGATTAGCAGCTAATTAGTAAGAGAATAAAAGACTAACGCTGCTTACTATGTTAGTGATAGTGGTTAAGACAGTCCTGAAAAAGCTTAGTAATGAATATTAATTGAGGCTAAAAGAACAGGTTTTAGAAGGGCAGTAAATGTAATTAATATTTTTGTAAAGCTGTGCACTGACTGTTAATGCAATATTAAGGGTCTGTCTAATGTTTTAATATTAAGGCTTCTAGATTAAACAAAACATTAATAGGCGTATTACTACAACAATAGAGGATTAGGCAAAAGAGCTATCATTATAGAGTGACCTCTTAATCAACGACCTTAATTTATTACGATTGCCTAGTAGCTTACAGATTAGATCGATAGTATCTCACTAATCTAGGGGGTGTGTTGGAGTATTGACATGCGGAACATACGGATCACCCTGTTAACCAGGTGATCCTGGTAAGCTGAGCACGTGACGACCACGCTAGCGCCTATATATACGGGCCAGATTGTCATATTCCTCCTTAGTAGTTATTGACCACTTTGTTGTGGCACTTAGTTGATTAATACACTCATTTCACTTCTCCTGACCAAGCAATTGCTCCTTTTCAGCTCCCACCTCTTTTTATCTAAAAAATATAAATAATGTTTTCTATTGTTCTAAGTGCTTAGCTGTAGCTTAGGTAAAGTCCTTCTTAATATACGTGTCTAGTTAGTATTTAGGTATTCTAACAGCTTTACATTTAGCTGTAACATAATGGACTTTAGTAAGCTATATATCTTATAAGTTAATTACTTTAGGCGTCTTTATTGCAGTTTTGTACTGCTCTTAGGCTTCTTTAGTCTTATTTTTATCGGTAATGCCTACAGTAGCTATTAAATTAGTCATTTACCAGCAATATGTTTGTCTTACTTTACAGCAATTTATATATAAATAATAAGTAGTTGTAAACTGTTTGTTGAATTTTTTATATAATCTTATTTAACGCTGCTTACTTCTTTTTGTACTTCTAAATGTCTGTTTTGTAATCATCTAGCTCTAGTTTATAGATCTTAAGATCTTCTTTATATAAGGCTCTCGCGTTCGTAGCTAGATCCGCAGGTCAAGTAAGTATAAAAGGTGGTATAGGTGCGCTGCTGCCGTAATCGCCTTAGTGCGTTGCAGCGTGCGCGTTAATCGCTTGTTGCGACGCTCGATAATTGCTTAGTTAAGGCATTTGAGGTACTTCTAGTTTTGTTAGAGTATTGACATGCGGATCACCCTTTGACATGTAGATCACCCGGGTGATCAGGTGATCCTAGTGGGATATCACGTGACGGCGCTAGTAGCGCGCATATAAACGAGCTACATCGTCTAAAGTCTTTTTAGTAGTTTACAATATTCTAAACTACCTAAAGATATTTAGTAGCTAGTTGCTCTACCACCTAACGCAAGCGCACAGGAATAAGAGAATTAGGAAATTGCTTAATATAAATACAAGGCTCAAGTTCTTGATATTAAGTATAAAAAGAATAATTATACTTAGCTAGTTAATAGGTACAAAGTACAGAATTTATAGTAGACAAAGAAGGTTGCTAAGGTTACTAATATTAAGGACTAGATTAGCAAGACTATACATCTAGACCTACTTTGAAACGCCTTAATAAGCATAATCACTTAAAACCTTTCTAGCCTTAAAGCTTTAGTAAAAACTCTAAAGGAAGATTTTGCACCTACTGATAAGAAAACTTAGTATTTAATTAGGGCCTAGTACTAATCCTACCTAGATAAGGCTTGCTAAAGACAAATAGGCTCTAAGCAATAGTTTACTAAGTAGCAGCTCCTGTATTAACAACCGACAATCTACTCGCTCCTTAAGGTTATTAGGCTGCTAGTAGTTACTAATATTTTAGACTCCTTAGACACTAAAATTACACTAGAATAGTCGCGCGAGAAGCGCAATAAGCTAGCTTAAGCAATAGCGTTTAGTAGAGCTTAATTAACTCTAAACAATCTAAAAAAGATTTTTAGTGTTTTGTTACAGAATTAGTTAATTACTTTCTTAAAAGAAAAAGGACACATAGTGTTCTAAACTAGATCTAGATTAGCGTTAGCTTAACAGTCTACTAGCGCTAACAACTTGAAGTTAAACAAAGGTAGTAAGTAACTATACTCTTGCCTCTGCAAAGCTAGTAAAGAGCTTATAAATAAGCACTTCTAGACACCTTAGAACTACAACTAACTTTAAACTGCAGTTACTTGATTATGCTTCACTAGCAATATATTAATTAAGCTGTTAAACATTAAAAAAAGAGGTTTGTAAGCAATATATTAGCAGCAATTAGGCATTGCTGCGTACCTAGATTAAGAAGGAAGGTTAAAAGACTGGCACTAGCGAATTAGCTACTGATAAAACTAGTAGATCCTACTTTAGCTTATTAGTTCTAGCATTAATTAACCTAAGAGACTTTGTTAAAGAAATTAGGCTAAACGTCTTTAGTATAGCTTCTACTCCTTATGCCTTGTCTCTTTGTAAGATCTTAGATAGTAGAGCAGTAGTCTACTTAGTTAATGCTATAGATTACTTAGGCCTCTTTTCCCGCCTCTTTCTTCTCTATCGCCATTTCGACGTCATGCAACAGCTGGCCTAACTAGTCAATAGTTTCTTTACTCAGCCTATGCATGATTAACAAGAAGAGAGAGATGCTAAAGCAGAGCATTTTAAGTACTTTACTAGTATTAGTAAACACCTTATAGATCTTGTATTCCTTCTACAACTAGCTGAGTCGAGGCTTAATATTCTTTTTGTATATAGAGACATCGCGGATTCTAGAGTTGTTTATAAGAGATATAATTATTAAGTCCTCAAGAGGCTAAGTTTGTAAATGCTTAATAAACTTAGGTGTCCGCATAGTTAGCTTGAGTTAGACTAGTTTAGGAGCTAGGTGTACAATAAGAAAGCTTCCTGTCTTTAGATAAGAGTTAAGGTTAAAGAGATGCTTATTGTAGAGGTTATACGCTATTGCAGTATATAGTATGCGAATTGTTCGTATGCAGTGCTATTTAAAAGATAAGAAGCAGTAGGTAAGAAGCAGTAGCTTTAGCTTTATAAAGTATTACAGGCTCCTGCTGCAGTACGTACGTGTCCTTTCCCTCCTCTATCGCATTATGTTGTAATCCTATTGCAATCCTACTATAATCCTAGTAATAGCTATAGGCTAGCAATCGCTGTTAGACACGTTTCAACTAATGTTGTTTTTTTAGTACCTTAGCGAATTTTTTAACCCTAATTATCGCTTGGTAGTCTAAGCTTTCCTCCTAGAACTTATCTACCTACTGTTCAAATCTCGTTGACTACACACAATCTTTTTTTTGTTTAACTTTTGCGATTGATTAGTAGAGGGTAGCTGCTTTTCACTTTTTTAGAACCCCATTTTGACTACAACAACAACCACTATCTTTGACACCTTAAAAAATAAATAGATTACTTAGTACTAGGCACTTTTAGCAGATACTCTAAGGACAAGACTGTTAAAGTAGGCACTTAATTTATTCTAGTTACTAGAATAAGCAACAGGCTGCTTAAGAAGGTCCTGCATAGCGAGGCTAGCCCTAAGACAGCTAATCTACTACATACTAATGTTCAGCTTGTACTAGGTTTCTACGTTATCATCGTGTCAGAAGCGCGTCTTAAGCAGTTATGCATTTAGTATTTAAGATATAATCACACTATGCAATTTAGTACAATTGAAAAAAAAAATTCTTAATTAACCTTAGGTGTTACTTTTATTTTTTATTTGTTAAATAAAAGCAAGTCTCTTGTTATTCTAATTAAATACTGCCGCTCGTAAACGCCTTAGCGGGATCAAGGATACCTTAGTTGCGCACTAGTAATAAGGACCTGTAGTATTAACAATTAGGTTACCTAGGACAACGTGCTATTAAAGCCTTAGTCCGCTTAGCGTAGAACGTTAAAATTACTAGTGAGAAGCTATTAGAATATGATTACTATGCAACAGCTTATGCCTTACAAGTAATTTTACAACAAATAAGTAAGAGATTACTACAACTTTTTTATAAGATCTTATAAGATCTATTTAATTTTTTAACTAGTCAGCTGCTTAAGAAATAGGCACTAATTATTAAGAAGGACTTCTTAGGCAAGCTGTACAGTTAATATATCTAAATAAAGACACTAAAATATATTATGATAGTAATGAAAGGCTTTGCTATAAGAATGAAGAGAAAAAATAAGCAGAAAATTGTAGAAATCTATTAAGATAACAATACTGCTACACTACCTCAAACACAGCAATTAAGATATAAGAAATAGGCAATAAAGAAAAGGATTATAATAAAAACGCCACTAATATACACTTATACGTCAAAAAGCTCAGCGTAGAGAGCTAGCTAAGAGCTAATTACAAAGGTTATTAAGATGCGCACAAGCGCTAATCTACCAGGTAAGCTTTAGCTAGTAATTATAAATGCAGTAGCTTACCTATATAGCATAAGCCCTACTCAGATTTATAGCTACTAATCTCCTAACTCGGTGCTTAAAAAAAATTTAGGAAATATTTCCAATACTATTAACTACCTAAGATTAGACACTAGACTGCTAATCTACGCCTTGACTAGAGTAGAATATTTTCTTATAGCTGCCGAGCCTATCCTTTAATCAAGGATAAGGCAGCTAGGCGTGATTATTAAGAATTTCAGGTTAATGTTTGCGGCTACATTAGTTATTTAGTTAGTTATTAAGCCTCTAACATATACTATATATAAGTACTAAAACTTAATTAGGTAATTACTAACTGTAATGTAACTGTTAATAAATAATTGTTTTACAAAGGAGCTTGCAAAATAGAGATTCTAAGAGATTAAGTAATTACAGAGGGGTGACAAAAAAAAAGATGTCAAAAAAGTTATTATATTTAAAGCTTGATATTTCGATAACTAGAAGGGCAAGACCAAAAAGGTTTAGTGATTCAAAAAGTCAAGAACTTCCTCTTTCAGACAGGCTGCTTAGTAAGCTTCTTAGTCAGCACGATCGCGCCTGCTATTTTGATTGAAATAAGGTGAAAAAAAATGATTTTTTTTTTAAAAAACTTTCTTGTGAACCTGCAAAAATCGCTACAAATTACATATATTGAAAGTCCACTATTGAAACTATTAGGTGTGAAAGTTTCAAAGTAATAGCATTCTAATTGTTAGTCAATGATCAAAAGCTTGTTTTTGAGTTTTTATATAATAATTATTCAAAATAGCTTACTGATACTTAGTACTCCAGCCCTTAGCTTTTTTATTAGCTAAATAACACTTTAATCACAAAAAAGTATAACTTCTAAAAGCTTTTTGTAAAATGAACCTTTTTGTAATACTATTATTTTATTTTGTCAAATGGTGTATTCTTTTTATACTATAACACCACTTTATAGTCAACTTAATTTACTATAAAACTTAATTCAAGTTTATATTTTCAAGTTTTACATGTTTTTGCTTGATATAAATATAATAATAATAAGCTTTTTTTAGATTTCAATGGCAACATTTTCTTGAAAATTATTATAAAATAGATATTGTTTTTCAGAAGTTGTCAGATATTAGAGATTAAGTAATACTAATAGTATAGTAATAATATACTTGATAATAAGTTGATGGTACTAATAATTAATTGTTGGTCCTGTCTTCGATTGTATATGCTCCGAGTGCCCTTTTTATAATCAGGATTCTGTGTGGCCCTTAGCGGCGCTAGCGCGTTTAGCTTCCTTAAGCGCCACCCCTTGATTACCTTTGCAGACCCCTTCTCTAGTCTTACTAACCTTCTAATCAATCGCGCTGATGTCCTAAATTTAACACACCCCTTTAGCTTAAGCGTATAGATTAAGCTAAATACCTCCTTCGTTGTGTCTTCTGTAAGGTAGTTGATTATAGGTCTAAGGCGTCAATTTGATTAGTTATTAATACTAAATTAGCCTCTAGTTTTAGTTGTATGCCTAGATCAATCAGTCCTATCTGTTATAAGAACCTTAGCTATTAATTAGCTAGTAATAGCTTAGTAAGTCTGTTAGTAAGCATCTTGCTTAATTCTACGGAGGATTACTTTAATTAATTTGTTCTTAACTTCTTGCCTAAGCTAATAGTTGTAGATATTAACGTGCTGTAGCTTTGTCGTTAACTAAGAGATCTCTTCTAAGATTAATTAGATCGTCTGCAGGTTATCGCACTAAATAGTAATTATTAAGTTAACTATCTAAATTAAGAGCTTAGTAAGTAGTATCTAAATAAACATAGCTTCCTTTGCTACTTGTAAGAGCGGAAGCAGTTCTGCTTTAGTTATTAAAGTTATAACTGTATCTTGCTTATTTACCTTCTAAGCTGTTAGTCTTCTAAACAGCTTAATTACGTATTCTTGTAAGCTCTTGCAATTAAGTATATTATTAGTAAACAAGGTGTTACTTGTAATAACTAAGTAATTGTTTCTACTAAATTATAGTATGAGCGTTCGTGTATAGTTAAGGTATAGGAGTACATAGTTAGCTACTAACTAATAATTAGGGCTAGAGTTTGTAAGAAATCGTGCTAGGCGTAATACTGTAAAAGCTGTATTAGGTCTCGTGTTAACTGCTACAAATAGGAGTAATCTAATCTTTTATTAGTAGAATTTAATTTCCCTAGGAGTCGCGTTGCCTTCTTAAGACAGTAGTTTAGCTTTAATTATTAGAGTATTACTCTTAATTAAGAAATTACTTACTAGTTAGTTAATCTTTTTAATATATGCTAATTAAGAGATCTAGATCTTGTGCTGTAATTAATCCCTAATTAACTCTATGCCTAAAAACTAGTGCAGATTATCTCCTCTAGTTATACAGTACTTCTTCCTAATATCCTTAATAGCTGCTTACGTATCTAATCTATAGTTCTTGCTGTATATTGCGATAATATCGTTAATATAGAAGAACACGAAGATCTTTTAGTAGATTATGTAGTATAGCTTATATAGGACAGCAGTAAATCTATATTATTAGAGATAGGTAGTAAAGTCCTTTTGCTAGAGTAGTAGTAATCTCTATAGGCTCTATAAAGCTTTATTAAGCTTTCAAACTATTCTCTTCCTTGCGTATCTATGTAGTATTCTTATGTATATAACTTAATTAATTAGTACGTATATAAAGGCGTTAGTAACGTTGTACTACTTAAGCTTAAGGTTAAATTAGGCAGTAATCGCAAGGGCTATTTAGAAGAATTAACTTATTAATATAGCAGTGTAAGTCTCTTAAGTAGTAACATTGCGCTATTAATTACTTTGTACGACTAAGCGCGCTTTGCACTTAATAAACTAATAATTTTTATTAATCTTGTAAGTATATATTTATATAGACTCTAGTATCTAGGTGTTTGTTAGTCGTGCTTCTTTTGTTAAGACTTCTAACTATATATTTAATTGCTTGTAGCTCGCGAGGTAATCCTCTTTAGCCTTTTTAAATAACTAGTAGAATATATAATTCTCTTTTAGTTAGTTTAGACTTAGTGCTAGCAGGAGCTTACTTAGAAAAGGTATTGACTTAAAACTTTAACTTTTAAGTAATCAATTTACTATTGCGCTATTAAGTTTCTTATTATTTAATTATTAAACTTTTCTTACTCTCGTACTTACTATAAACGCTAAAGCTTGTAAGTCTGTTTAGTTTTTCTAGAGAGACTTACTAATAGAACTTAATCCTATATTAGCACTGCGTAGATTAGGACACTCGCTGCTACTAGTACTTAAGAGGTAATTAGGCCTAGGGTTTAATAGCTGCGCAAGGGCGACGTTCTAACTCTTAATATTAAGAGGATTATTTATACGCTTAATACTCTCTGCTATTATAAGATTAGTTAAGAGGGCTATTAGTAGAGGCGTTAGTAAAGGTAAGAGATAATCTACTTAAACTTTTCTTCTACGCTAATTATATTAATCATGTATTTCTTTATATATAAGTCTTTTATTATAAGACTTATTTTTAAAAAAAGATTATGTCTCTGCTTAGTTATTTATAATTCTTAGAAGAAGTTCTATAGTCTTAATCTGTGCCTTAATCTCTTTAAAGATGCTATGTATTAAGTTATCTATAATATCTTTTTTATCTCTAGTAAAGATTAATTCTTTATTAAATACTACATCGCGTGTAGTAATCACCTTAGCTATACTTAGCACTTATATACAGTAAATATTTGTAGATTAATATCTAACTAAGTATCTAATCTATGCCTTAAGATTAAGCTCCTATAGTTTATGCTTACTGCGCTTTATATTATCTATTATTGTAAACGCTTTGTACTTATATACTTATAAGTAGCCTTAGTGTAGCTTGTATAGTAAAATAATAATTCTGTTCTTATATATGTTTTGCGTAAAGAACTCTTAATATAGTAATCTTTATTAATTTGCGTATTAAGGCGTTTAATTATAGAGATATACTGCTAATTAAGTGATCTTAGGCTACAGTTGCTACAGCAGGTTAGTGTTAAGTTATATTACTTATACTTTATCTTTAATTACACCTTCTAAGCGTTCTACTCTACTATTTTGTGCTTAGGTATTAGGAGTAGAAAGCTTAAACCGCATGCCTTAAGACTCTGCCTACTAACCTACTTCTAGTTTAACATTAACAATCTCGTTATTAGTTTTAATAACCTTTATAGTAATATTAAATTAGGTCTTTATTAAGATTAGAAAATACTTTAGTAGCTTAATAATTATCTACGCTATTTAGTTGTCTTTAAAATAGTAGTCCTACATAAATCTAGTAACTTAATCTATAATTAGCATTTAGCTTCTTTCTTTAGTTAAGCTATTAACTTTATAATTATAAAACTTAAGTAAGATGCGTTCTCCTAGAGACTTATTAATCCTACGCAGTATGCAGCTAATTAGCCTTTTAGCTTTTGCTCTTCTATAGGCGTCGCATTCTACTATAAGTACCCTAGTAATGCTTACTCTCTTAGATTGTTGTATAAGGTGCTTAAGCGCGCTTAGTCTTAGATAACTTATTTTCTTGTGTTATATAAGTGCTCGTGCGCGCTGTCTTTAATTATATTATAGTTTAATAACCTTAGAAGCTATTATTGCGTAATTAGTAATTAAGTTTATCTTAAGTACTTATTGTCTGTATAGCTTAGTAAGGTTAGTAATTAGATTGTTGTTAAGTAATTATTAAAAGACTGTTAGATTGTGTTTAGTGTCTTACTATAAGCCTTGTACGCAGAGTATCCTAAATAAGATAAGATTATAGAGTAGATTAGGACAGTATACTACGTCTTTTAGCTGTAGTTAGCTTTAAGTCTTGCTACTAGCTACTGTTAAGGTAACTAATCTATACGCCTTAATCTATACTTGTAAGTTACCTGCTTATAGGAAGTCTTTTTGCCTTGCTAATTATGCTTTAGTAAATTAACTAATGTCGTTAGAGACGTAGTAGGTTAATCTAGAGTTAAAGATCTATAATTATTATAAGAGATACGTAACCTAAATTGCTTTAAATAAAGCTTTAATAAGCGTATAGTTAATCTCTCTAATCTTCTAGCTATATAGTTAGTCCTTGTGCTTAAATATAAGCGTTGCTATATATAACTTCTTAATTATAAGTCTTTAAGATTATAATTGCTACTTAAAGTTGCAAATTATTTCTTGTATAGCAAGGCTGTTATTAATATATAATTAGACTAAATCTATCCTATCTTGTTAGAGTTACTACTAGTCTAGCGCGTTGCTAGGGTGCGTGTACTAGCAATCTTTAAGCGTATGTCTTATATTATAAGCTTCGCATTTGCTTACAGTGTATTAAATATTATTTAATTAAGTATCTTTAATAAGCTTTTAATTTTAGTGTTGTTTACGCTTTTATTCTAGATTGTCTAATTCGTCCTTATTAAGCGTTAGTAATCTAGCTCCTATAGCTGTACTAAATGACGCCTTATTTAACTTTGCTATAGATAGGTAGAAGAGCTGCATATAATCCTAATAGTCGCAGATTATATCTTTAACTGTAATTAAAGGATTCTTTAATCTATAAGATACAAATAATATTGTCTATTATTCTAAGTGCTTAGCCATTGCTTAGGTAAAGTCCTCCTTAATATACGTGTCTAGTTAGTACTTAGGTATTCTAACAGCTTTACCTTTAGTTGTAGCGTAATTAACTTTAGCAAGCTATGTCTCCTACAAGCTAATTACTCTAAGTAGCTTTATTATAGTCTTGTACTGCTCTTAAACTTCCTTAATCTTATCTTTAGTATTAATGCCTATAGTAGCTATTAGATTAGCGATCTACTAACAATATAATTGCCTTACTTAATAGTAGTTTGTGTATAAGTAGTTGTTAACTGTACGCTGTATCTCCTACGAAATTTTATCTAACACTGCTTACTCTTATATGTACTTCTAATCTTCTGTCTTGTATTAATCTAGCTCTAACTTATAGAACTCTAGATCCTCTTTATATAAGACTTTAGCGTTCGTTAATAGGTCCGCGGGCCGTATAGATATAAAGGGTAGTATAGGTGCGCTATCGCCGTAATCACTTTAGTGTAATGCAGCGTGCGTATTAATTACTTGTTGCGACGCTTAATAGTCGCTTAGATGAGGCATTTAGGGTACCTCTAGTTCAGTAATAGGTTTCATTATAAGGTTTAGATTAATCTTTTCCTACATGCATAGGGAGTCAGCGCGCGTTTTCATCTAGCAGATCTATTTAATCTAGTTTGTGTGATTAGTAAGGATCACGGAGAAGTCTCGTAGAGGTAGAGTAGACATCTTTTTAATAGCTTGTATAATTTAGTAGTTTGTTAAACCTTGTTTAGTTAAGGCAGTGAGACTCTTAATTGTTAGATATTAGAGATTAAGTAATACTAATAGTATAGTAATAATATACGTGATAATAAGTTGATATATTAATAATTAATTGTTAGTCCTGTCTCCGATTGTATATGCTCTAAGTGCCCTTTTTATAATTAGGATTCTGTGTAGCCCTTAGCGGCGCTAGCGCGTTTAGCTTCCTTGAGCGCTACCCCTTGATCACCCTTGCAGACCCCTTCCCCAGTCTCACCGACCTTCTAATCAATCGCGCTGATGTCCCAAATTTAACAGAAGTATTGTCAGCTTCAAATAAAGAAATAAAAATTTTTGGTTTTAAAAATTAGAGATTATATTTTCTAGTTTTTTTTATAAGGTTTTTATTAAGTACTTTTAAAACTTTCCAAAAAATCTTAGTTAGACTGCCTATTTTAGGCCTAAAAGTAGTTTAAAACATTTTTTTCTTACTTTTCTTTAATAAGGAGTATTGGTTTTACTTTTGGAATTTTTTTTACTGTATTACTATATAAGGAAAAGGCTTATTTTATGAATAAAAAGAATTAATTTAGTTTTTAGAATAATAAAAATTTTAAGCTATAAGAATAATATTATTCAAAAAAGCAAGTTTTAAAGAATTAAAAGGGTTGATATACTATAAGTTTACTAAGCTAATACGTAATTAACGATCATGTTAATAACCTAAATTTTACTCACCCTTCGATTAAACTCTGAGTAACTAAGATAAAGGACTCTAAATCTTGCTCACATTATGCATACGTAAGCTAATAAAACTAAGGTTTTTATTAGCAATTTTTATACGTTCAAAAAAAAGTTAAACTAGTATTAATTTTTTATTATTTTTTCCTCTTATTTCAAACAAACTCACAAGCGCAATTGTGCTGACTAGGCAGCTTACTGAGCAGCCTGTCTTCAAGAGGATGTTCTTGGCTTTTCACATCACTAACGCTTTTTAGTCTAGCCCTTCTAGTCATAGAAATATATAGCCTTCAAAATAACAACTTATTTAACATCTTTTTTTTGTCACCCCTCTCTAATATTGTAGAGATCCTTTTAGCTTCGGCCTTTTAAGATAACCTTTTGAAGTAACTACACATTTTATAGACACCTTTTTAGTAAAAAAAACGATTTATTATTGACAACAGTTATCTAGCCTTACGCCCTCTTATTTAGCATTGCTAGCACGCAATTAGTGTATCTTATATTTAGATAGAAACAAAGAAAACAAGATAAAGACGTAAATCGCCTCTTAACTTAATGCGCTCTATCCTGCTTATGCTGCCTACTTATATTAAGGCTTTACTTCTAGGTACTCTTAGACAAATGAAAGAAGTAGCATTATTATTACCTTGCTTTGTAACCTATATATGCGATGATAGAACGCCTACTCCTCTTTTCCTGCCTCTTTCTTCTCTATCGCCATTTCAACGTTATGCAACAGCTAGTTTAACTAGTTAATTGTTTCTTTACTTAGCTTATGCATAATTAACAAGAAGATAGATTACTAAAGTAGAGTATTTTCAAGTACTTCGCTAGTATATGCGAACACCTTGTAGATCTTATATTCCTTCTACAACTAGCTAAGTTAAAGCTTAATCTTCTTTTTTTTCTTTTTTTATATTATTATAGTTTAACGTCCTTTCTCAGCCTGAAGGGCTATATAAGACGTGCAGGCCGAGGCCTGCAGGTATCTATGTAGTTTTTTCTATCTTTGAGTAATTTTCAAGGGGTGGTTTATCTAAATAAAGGTGAGGCTCTTAGCCTATGGGTAGAGGTAGAGAAAGGGGAAGAGAAGAAGGAGAGAGGGAGGAGAGGGGGGGGTACTTAGAGCTTGATCGCCTAGGTAGACGATTACATCTAGTTAACAGAGTTTCCTTTGTACTAGGCCTGTATACTAACCCTAGTTTCTTAAATAAAGGCTATTATAGCCTTAATACCTGCTTCTGTTAAGAAAAGATATTATAGAGAGATTGGCTCTGTACATGAGTTCTGAAGTATTGCTCTATTATCCTTATATAGTTAGCACTTAAGGATTATATAAGCTGTATCTTGAGTAGCTCTAAAATTGCATAGGCAAGTTTTAGATTCTACTTTGCCTCTCTTAAATAGATAGCTCTTTAAGTAGCTATGACCTAGTTTTAATTAAAAGAAAGAGCTAGATATATCTCTTCTAGTAGAAGGTATAAGTATCTGTTTTCTGATTTTCTATTTAAAGGTTGCTAAGCAGGTACTTAAGTTCTTAGTATTAGCCTTTTTCCTGTAGTTCTTAAGGAGGCTTAACTAATTAACATTAGTTAGTTGTTTAATTTAAGAGCTGACAACTGCTAGACTTATTTTATTTATTAAAGAGTTTATTTTTGTAGCCTCTTTTGCAAGTAAGTCTGCTTAATCGTTTCCTAGTATATCTTAGTATCCTAGGACCTAATGTAGTGTAAGGGTAATGCCTTTTTCTTCTAGTTAAGTTGCTGCTCTAAAACACCTAATTTGCTACACTTAGCTAAAGTTGTTTAAGGTGTTTTTTAATTAAAATAAAGCTGCTTAATTGTCTATGTAGATATTAACGTTTTAGCCTATGCTTAATAGGCTAACTGCTGTCTCTAGTCCTAAGGTAATACCTTTAAGTTTACTATTGTAAACTAGCTAGTTATGTCCTATATTTGCTCGTAGTTTCTTAATAAGAGTAGCTCCTTTATATATAGCAACGCCTATGCCTATTCCTTTGTTATCTCTTATAGCTAAGGCATATAAGTATATTAATAGAAGGTTGTTGTCTACTAATAGTTTCTTATAGCTTTTTGCTTAAATCTCTTTTAGCTTATTTTATATAAGGACATTGTAAAGAGTCCTAGCGTTCTATAGTGTAAAGGCGTAGTATTATATTTCCTCTGTATTGTCTAAGAGGGCTAAGGTAATAGATAGTTGTATTTAATTAAGTTACTCTCCTCTGTTGTTATTAAAAGCAGCATTTAGAGGGTAGTTTAGATCTAATAAAGTAGACCTAAAGGCGTATCTTCTTATAGTGTTGTCTAGCCTAACTCTAGGTAGAAATAGAGCAGCTTCTACCTTACTAGACATTGCAGGAGAAGATCTAAAAGTCCCTAAGATCTTTTTACAGGCTTAGTTTTAAAGTTTTTCCCTACTGTTAAAGACGTGTTGTTAGCTTTTCTAAAATAGCTAGCAACTGTAATTAGCTATGCTAGTAATACACGCTAGGTATAACTGCCTTATTGCTTTTAGTAAGAGGCCTTTATTAATATTAGCTAGCCTGCTTAGGTAGAAAAAGGCCTAGTTTGCTTGTTATATCTTTATATAGCAGTAGTCTCTAAACTTCAGAGTATTGTCAAAGAAGATACCTAGCTACCTAACTAGTCTTTTTAGCTAGAAAGTCTCTTAAGTAGGTAGCGTAAGGACTCTGTTTATATCTTTTCTTAATCTTGTCTAGTTTACTAATTCTATTTTGAAGCTATTAAACTTAATAGCTAACTCCTTTACTTAGTTAAAGAGGTTTGCTAACTCCTTTTTAAGCAGTTTAATGTTTTTCCTAATAGATATTATTAATATTAAGATTTAAAGGTCCTCTATATAAGATAAAGAGTATATGTTGTCGTTTGTTGTAATTAATTGAAATAGCGGTTTCGTGTAGATTAGAAATAGAATAAGAGAGGCTAGGCTCCCTTAAAGTGTACTAGTATTAACTTTCTATAGGTTCTCTGTTTGCCTATTAAAGGATAACTCTAAAAGCCTTTCTACAAGGAACAAGTTTGTCTATAATAAGAGGCATATAAGTAGCTACTAGTTGCTTATATTTTCTGGAAGCTTATTCTTAGATAAATAGTTAAAAGCGCCTCTAATATCTCAAAAGGCTATTAAAGTAACTCTATTTTTCTTTCTCTATTGTTGTATATTGTTGTATAAAAGAAGTCCTGCGTTAATAGCTAATTTCTTTAACCTGCCTTCTATTTAAGAGAGGTAGAGTAGGTTAGTTGTTTCTACTAGGATACCTAATCTTTTTAAGTAGAGCCTTTCTAGTGCCTTCCTAAGGCAGCACAAGAGGGAGATAACTCTATATACTTTTAGGATTAAGTAGTCTAGTTTGTTAAGCTTTCTAAGGATAACTCTTCTTACTTTTCGCTAGCACCTTAGTTAGTATCCTAGGTTAAATAAGGCTGAGTACACTTTTATAAAGATGCCTAGTTAGTAATTGTATACTTTTAAGATAACTTCTTAGCTAATTCTATCTAGTCCTAGTAAAGTAGCTTTTATTTTCTTATAGGCAGTGTAGAGCTCCTCTATAGATAGAATTAGCTACTCCTATTTAAGGTTTCCCTAGTAATTATTAAGCAATTAAGGAGGAGTAGAAGAAGAGGGCGGAAATAGCTCCTCTTTAAAGGTTCAGCACTTCTCTCTAAAGGATTCTTTACCCCTAATAGCAGAGATTCTTGTAGAGAAGTTGTTTTTTGTATAGGCTATTGCTTTAAAAAAAATTTTAGGCGATTTATTTTAGAAGAATTATTCCTAATAGTTAAGTTTAGCTTTCTTAATAGCTTTAAGGTACTTATTTTTAGCTATTAAGTAATCTCTTTTCTATAAGTATATTGTGTTATCTCCTCTCTTTGCCACTCGCTTGTAATCTCAAGAGGTTCTGCTTAAGATAGCTTTAAAGAGATCTAGATCGCTAGTCTACTAAAGCTTTAGTTTTAGTTTTTAGTTTGTAAAGAGAGTAGATCTCTTAAGCGCTTATTAAATTATTATTGTAGGATCCTCTGCTATTTTATCTAGCCTCTCCTCTAAAGGATTATGAAGGCCTAGAAGTAATTGTCTTAAGAGGTAGTTTAAGGCGTGTAGTAAGGCTAGTAATTATTCCTCTAGCTTTACTTAGGCTATCTCCTCCTGTAAGGCAGTATTAAAAAGACTTTAATTTTTTTTTGTATTGTACTTCTTTAGCTAGCTAGGTAGCTGCCCTTAGTTGCTAATACTAAACAGGATAGCGTAATAGTCTAATCTAGCTTTAAGGATAACTTGCTAGTCTATAATTATAGAAGCTATATTGCTTATTTAAAAAGTAAGGTTAAGCATACTCTCTTTTTGCATATAAGCTCTAAAGGAAGTGCTAACTCCTATAGCATTTAATAGAGATAAGTTTTAGTTATTAACTTACTCTACTTAATCTTCTGCTTGTTAATTTAGGTTGCATTCTTATAGGCTCTATCTAGGGTAGTAGCAATTAAAATCCCCTAAGATAATTAAATATAATTTAATTAGCTCTCTTTAGAGGCGTCTTTAGATTATTGTTGTTTTTAGCCCTTATTTTAGGCTTTTCTTATTATAAATATTATAGACGTAGATCTTTCTTGTGTTAAGTTGTATTAAAATAGCTTACAAGTCGTTGTCGTCGCTAATATAAGGATTAACTTCTATTTCTAAATCTTTTTAAATATAGAATAGAGTTCTAGGTTGTAGGCCTTAATAATTTAGTAGTATTTGCGTAAAGTCTAGATAAGTAATTAACTTAGTGTTTTTATAAGGTCCTCTTATTAACTAAAGCTCTTGTATTGCAATAATTATAGCGTTTACTGTAATAGCTAGGTTAATCGCGCTTTCTGTAGCAGGGTTACTTCTATTAATATTTATTTGTAGGACTTTAATTATACTAATTAGTTTAATTGTTCCTAGCTGTCCTAGCCTATAGGATTTCACACTCTTAGCTGTTTGCTATATAAGGTCTGCTGTAATTAGTACACTTAAAAATAGTGTAGATATAAGGTTTTCCTTTACTAGCAAAAGACTTATACTTATATTAGCTAGTGTAGTATGCTTTGCTGCAAATTTAGCAGGCTAATTTTAAGCATCTAACTTTAAAGTAGCTAAATCTTTAGTATTTAGTGTATTACTTTAAGATATTAACAACTTATAGTGTCTCTACTTTAAAGCTTTGCCCTAAGATATAGAGTTTACCTCTAATAACTTTTTAGGCTTCCTCCTCTGTAGCAAATGCTACGTATACTAAGCTAAAGTTCTAGTATTCTCTTTTATCCTTAGGCATAAGCTAAAAAAGATTACTTATAACTTTTAAGCCTTTGTTAAAAGTTTTAATTTCTTCTTTTATAACTTCTAGACTATAGTTTGTAGGTAGCTTATAGATAACAACCTTAAACTATAGCGTAATAAGTTAGGCAGCTTTAACAGTTATAATATCCTGCTATATTACCTAATTCTCTAAGAAGTATTTAGCCTTAAAAGCTAGTATAGTTGTAATTATTTTGTTGCCTTTAGAAGATAATGTAATTAAGGTAACTATAGGCAATTGTATGCCTTTTTTTATTGTAAAAGCGTTGTTAAAATTATTTTTAAGTTTAAAGGCATTAAGTGCAGCTAGAGTCTTACTAACTAGCACTAGCTAGTAATCTTTTAAACTAGTAACCTTTAGTTTTTGCGTCTTTTAGATATTTGTCTACAGTTAATCTTTGTTATTACCTGCTATAGTAGCGAAGGTCGCTATAGTAGCAATAGGCGTGTTCTAGATAGGCGTATTCTAGATAGAGGTGTTCTAGATAAGCGTATTTAATATTAGTTTCTTAATACATCTAATTTTCTCTCTTAACTCTCTTAAGACGTTTAAGAGACTTAATATCTAGTCTACTAAGATAGCAGTATTCTTCTTATTTACTCTACTATTTTTAGTATAGTCTCTAAAGACTTCTACTAAGTCTAAGAGACTTAATTGCTAGGTAAGATTGTTTTCAGCTAGATTAGCTGCTTAGACTACTAGGCTCCTAGCTATCTTAATAGCCTCTTCTACTAAAGTAGCTTTTAGTGTTTTATTTCTAATAAGATATTAAGGAATAAGTTAAATAAAAAGAGAAAAATTACTCTTTGTTAGAATATAAGTTAGCCTTTAAGGTTCTTCTGTATCTTGCCTTTCTTAGCGCGGCGTTATTATGTTGTCTTCCTCTATCTTTATTTGCTTTTTGTTTACTCCTCCTAGATCTTTAGAGGCAATTTTTTTTTAATTTTTTTTTTAAGTTAATGTGATTTCTTAATTTAGTTAAGCTTTGATAAGCTCCTCAATCTTAATTAGCTCAAGACGCCTTAGCATGTGGCCTAAGCTTTGCGGAAAATGAAAAAAAAAAATTCTCTCCTCCAAAGAGGGGGGTAGGCGACTCCTTCACCCTCTCCCGCGCGCTGTCGCCCTCGCTGCAGGCTTTAAAAAGTGTCGCAATCGATTCCTTGGGGTTGTTTCCTTTAGATCCGGTTGATTCTGATCAATCTCCAGAAAAGTCGACGTTTTTGTTGTGCTTAATATTCTTTTTAATATAGAGATATTGCGGACTCTAGAGTTATATACAAGAGATATAATTATAAAGTCCTAAAGAGGCTAAGTTTATAGATGCTTAATAAACTTAAGTGTCTACATAGTTAGCTTAAGCTAGACTAGTTTAGAGGCTAGGTGTACAATAAAGAAGCTTCTTGTCTTTAGATAAAAGTTAAGGTTAAAGAGTTACTTGTTGCAGAAGTTGCACGCTATTATAGTTTATTATATATAAATTATTTGTATGTAGTGCTGTTTAAAAGGTAAGAAGCAGTAGGTAAGAAGAAGTAGCTTTAGCTTTATAAAGTTGTCAGATATTATAGGTTAAGTAATACTAATAAGATAATAATAATATAAGGGATAATAAGTTGATTGTATTAATAATTGATCGTTTTTGTTCTGTGTCTTGATTTTGCAAATCCTAAGTGCCCTTTTTATAACCTAGATTCTGTGTAGGCCTTGGCGGCGCTAACGACTATTAGGGCCACCCCCTAATAACCCTTGCAGGACCATTCGCTAGTCTCCCTAGCCTTATAATTAACTTGCGCTGCTGCTCTAAATTTAACACACCTCCTCAGCTTAAACGTATAGATTAAGCTAAAGACCTCCCTTGCTAGTTTATTTTGTAATATAGTTAATTATAGGTCTTAAGCGTCGAGCTGAGTCGTTATTAATACTAGTTCAGCTTCTAGTCTTAGTAGTATGCCTAGATCAATTAGTCCTATCTGCTGCAAGAACCTTAGCTATAAATTAGCTAGTAATAATTTAGTAAGTCTGTTAGTAAGTATCTTGCTTAATTCTACGTAGATTACCTTAATTAACTTGTTCTAAACTTCTTGTCTAAGCTTGTAACTGTAGATATTAACATGCTGTAGCTTCGTAGTTAACTAAGAAATCTCTTCTAAGATTAAATAAATCGTTTACAAGTTATCACATTATATAGTAATTATCAAGATAACTATCTTAACTTAGAGCTTAGTAAGTAGTATTTAAATAAATCTAGCTTCTTTTGCAACTTGTTAAAGCGTAAGTAGTTTAGCTTTAGTTATTAAAGTTATAACTATATCTTGCTTATTTGCTCTCTAAGCAATTAGTCTCCTAAATAGCTTAATTACGTATCCTTGTAAACTTTTATAATTAAGTATATCATAAGTATAAAAAGTGTTGCTAGTAATAACTAAGTAATTGTGTCTACTAAATTATAGTGTGAGTGTTTGTGTATAGTTAAAGTATAAGAATACATAATTAGCTGCTAGCTAATAATTAGAACTAGGGTTTGTAAGGAATTAAGCTAGGCGTAATACTATAAAGGCTGTATTAGGTCTTATATTAACTACTGTAAATAGGAGTAATCTAATCTTTTATTAGTAAAGCTTAATTTCCTTAGGAGTTACGCTGCCTTCTTAAGGTAGTAGTTTAGCCTTAATTATAGAAGTATTACTCTTAATTAAGTAGTCGCTTACTAGTTAGTTAATCTTCTTAATATATGCTAATTAGGAGATCTAGATCTTGTGCTGTAATTAATCTCTAATTAACTCTATGCCTAAAAACTAATGCAGATTGTCTTCTCTAGTTATATAGTACTTCTTCTTATTATCCTTAATAGCTGCTTGTATATCTAATCTATAGTTCTTACTATTCATTGCGAATATATTGACAACGTAGAAGAACACAGAGATCTCTTAGCAAATTTTATAGCATAGCTTATATAAGACGGCAGTAAATCTATATCTTTAGAGATAGATAGTGAAGTTCTTTTGCTAGAAGAGTAGCAATATTTAGAGGCTGTAAAAAGCTTTATTAAGCTTAAAGATTGTCTTCTTCTTTATGTATTTACGCGGCATTCTTATGTATATAACTTAATTAATTAGTACGTGTATTAAAGTATTAGTAACATTATACTGCTTAAGCTTAAAGTTAAATTAGGCAGCAATTACAAGGGCTATTTAGAAAGATTAACCTACTAATGTAGCAGCGTAGGTCTCTTAAGCAGTAACATTACGCTATTAATTACTTTATACAACTAAGTGCGCTTTACACTTAATAAACTAATAATTTTTATTAATCTTATAGGTATACACTTATATAGACTCTAGTATCTAAGTGTCTATTAGTTGTGCTTCTTACTTTAGGACTTCTAACTATAAGTTTCATTGCTTGTAGCTTAAAAGGTAATCCTCTTTAGTCTTTTTAATTAACTAGTAGAATATGTAAATCTCTTTTAGTTAATTTAGACTTAGCGCTAGCAAGAGCTTACTTAGAAAAAGTATCTAATTATAACTTTAACTTTTAAGTACTTAAGTAACTACTATGCTATTAAGTTTTTTATTATTTAATTGTTAAACTTTTCCTGCTCTTGCACCTACTATAAACACTAAAGCCTATGAGTCTATCTAGTTTTTCTAAAGAGACTTACTAATAGAAGTTAATCTTATATTAGTACTACGTAAATTAGGACACTCGCTGTAGCTAATACTAAAGAAGTAATTAGGCCTAGGGTTTAATAGCTGTGTAAGGGCGACGTTCTAACTCTTAATATTAAGAAGATTATCTACACGCTTAATGCTCTCTACTATTATAAGATTAGTTAAGAGAGCTACTAGTAGAGGCGTTAGTAGGGATAAGAGATAATCTGCTTAAACTTTTTTTCTACGCTTATTATATTAATTAGGTGTTTTTAATGTATAAGTTCTTAATCAAAAGACTTATACTAAAGAAAAGATTATGTCTCTTCTTAGTTATTTGTAATCTCTAGGAGAAGTTCTATAGTCTTAATTTATGCCTTAATCTCTTTAAGGGTGCTATGCATTAGGTTATCTATTTATTTTTTAAGGTGTTAAAGATGGTAGTTGTTGTTGTAGTCAAAATAGGGTTCTAAAAAAGTGAAAAGCAGCTACCCTCTACTAATTAATTGCAAAAATTAAAAAAAAAGATTATGTATAGTTAACGAGATTTGAACAGTAGGTAGATAAGTTCTAGGAGGAAAGCTTAGACTACTAAGCGATAATAAAGGTCAAAAAATTTACTAAGGTACTAAAAAATAATACTAGTTAAAACGTGTCTAACGGCGATTGCTAGCCTATGGCTAACAACAGGATTACAGTAGGATTGCAATAAAATTGCAACATAATGCAATAGAGGAAGGAAAAGACACGCAGTAAGAGCCTGCAATACTTTATAAAGCTACTACTTCTTACTTACTACTTTTTACCTTTTGAATAGCACTGTATACGAATAATTCGCATAAAATACACTGTACTGCAATATAGTGTGCAACCTCTGCAATAAGTATCTCCTTAACCTTAACTCTTATCTAAAGACAAGAAGCTTTCTTGTCGTACACCTAGCCCCTAAACTAGTCTAGCTTAAGCTAACTATATAGACAACTAAGTTTATTAAGTATCTATAAACTTAGCTTTTTTAAGCCTTTATATTTATATCTCTTATAAACAACTTTAGAATCCCCAATATCTCTATATACAAAAAGAATATTAAGCCTTAACTTAGCTAGTTGTAGAAAGAATATAAGATCTACAAGGTGTTTACTAATACTAGCAAAGTACTTAAAATACTTTGCTTTAGTATCTCTCATTTCTTGTTAATTATGTATAAGCTAAGTAAAGAAACTATTAACTAGCTAGGCTAGCTGTTGCATGACGTCAAAATAGTAATAGAGAAGAAAGAGGTAGGAAAAGAGGAGTAGGCGTTCTATTATCGCATGTATAGGTTAGAAAGCAAGGCAATAATAGTGCTACTTCTTTAATTTATCTAAGAGTACTTAGAAGTAAAGCCTTAACATAAGTAGGCAGCATAGACAGGATAAGGCGCGTTAAGTTAAGAGGCAATTTACGTCTTTATCTTGCTTTTCTTCGTTTCTGTCTAAACATGCTAGAGCAACACACTAATTACGTGCTAGTAATGCTAAATAAGAGAGCGTGAGCCTAGATACCTATTGTTAGCAATAAATCTTTTTTTTTACTAGAAAGGTGTCTATAAAATGTGTGGTTACATTAAAATGTTGTCTTAAAAGGCCGAAGCCATTAGGTTATCTATAATATCCTTTTTATCTCTAGTAAAGATTAATTCTTTATTAAATACTACATTACGTGTAGTAATTACTTTAGCTATTATTAGTACTTATACACAGTAAATGTTCGTAGATTAATATCTAACTAAGTATTTAATCTCTACCTTAAGATAAAGCGGCTGTAGTTTACGCTTACTACGTTTTATATTATCTATTATTACAAACGCTTTATACTTGTATACTTAAAAGTAACTTAAGTATAGCTTACGTAGTAAAGTAATAATTCTGTTTTTATTCACGTTATGCGTTAAGAACTCTTAATATAGTAATCTCTATTAATTTGCGTATTAAGGTGTTTAATTATAGAGATATACTACTGATTAAGTAATCTTAGGCTATAGTAGCTACGGCAGATTAGCGTTAATTTGCATTGCTCGTGCTTTATCCTTAATTACACCTCTTAAGCGTTCTCCTCTACTATTCTGTGCTTAAGTATTAGGAGCTGAAGGCTTAAACTGCATACCTTAGGATTCTGCTTACTAACCTACTTCTAGTTTAACTGTAATAATCTCGTTATTACTTTTAATAACCTTTATAGTAATATTAAACTAGGTCTTTATAAAGATTACAAAGAACTCTAGTAACTTAATAATTATATATACTGTTTAGTTGTCCTTAAAGTAGTAGTATTATATAAATCTAGTAACTTAATCTATAATTAGTAATATGCTTTTTTCTTTTGTTAAGCTGTTAACCTTATAATTATAAAAGTTAAGAGAGATGTGTTCTTCTAGAGACTTCTTAATCTTGTAAAGTGTATAGTAGATTAGCTATTTAGCTTTCGCTTATCTATAGGCATCGCATTCTACTATAAGTACTCTAGTAATCTTTACTCTCTTAGATTGTTGTATAAGGTGCTTAATCGCGCTTAGTCTTAGATAACTTATCTTCTTATGCTATATAAGCGCTCGCGCGCGCTGTCTTTAATTGTATTACAGCTTAACAGCCCTAGAGGCTATTATTATATAATTAGTAATTAAGTTTACTTTAAGCACCTACTGTCTGTGTAACTTAGTAAGCTTAGTAATTAAATTATTAGTAAAGAATTGTTAAAGGACTGTTAGATTGTGTTTAGTGTCCTACTATAAGCTTTATAAGTAGAATATCTTAAACAAGATAAAATTATAGAGTAAATTAAGATAGTATACTACGTCTTTTAGGATTAGTTAGCTTTAAGTCCTACTACTAGCTACTACTAAAGTAACTAAATTTTATACCTTAATCTATACTTGTAAGTTATCTATTTATAGAAAGTCTCTTTATCTTGCTAATTAGGTTTTAGTGAGTTAACTAGTATTATTAGAGACGTAACAGGTTAATCTAGAGTTAAAGATCTATAATTATTATATAAGATACGTAACCTAAATTATTTTAAATAAGGTCTTAATAAATATATAGTTAATGTCTATATTTTTCTAGTTATATAGTTAGTTATTATACTTAACTATTAGTATTGCTGTATTTAACTTCTTAATTACAGGTCTTTAAGATTATAATTACTGCTTAGAGTTACAAATTGTTTCTATATAGCTAAGCTATTGTTAATACGTAATTAGACTTAATCTATCCTGTCTTGTTAGGGTTACTACTAAGCTTGCGCGTTGCTTAAGTATACGTACTAATAATCTTTAAGTGTAAATCTTATATTACATACTTTCCATTTGCTTGTAGTGTATTAAAAATTGTTCAATTAGGTATCTTTAATAACTTTTAATATAAGCGTTTTTTACGCTTTTGCCTTAGATTATTAAATTTGTCTTTATTAAGTGTTAGTTATCTAGCTCCTAAAGCTATTCTAAAGGACGCCTTAATTAACTTTGCTTTAGATAGGTAGAAGAGCTATATGTAATCTTAATAGTCGCAGATTATATCCTTAACTGTAATTAAAGAATTCTTTAATTGATAAGATATAAATAAGATTATCTATTATTCTAAGTACTTAGTTATTGCTTAAGTAAAGTCCTCTTTAACGTATATGTCTAGTTAGCACTTAAGTATTCTAACATCTTTACCCTTAGTTGTAGCGTAATTAACTTTAGTAAGCTATGTCTCTTATAAGCTAATTACTCTAGGCAGCTTTATTATAGTTTTGTACTGCTCTCAAGCTTCTTGAATCTTATCTTTAGCATTAATACCTACAGTAGCTATTATATTAGTAATCTGCTAATAATGTAATTGCTTTGCTTAATAGTAGTTAGTGTATAAGTAGTTATTAACTATACGTTGTATCTCCTACGTAATCATATCTAACGCTACTTGCTCTTATGTGTACTTCTAATCTTCTATTTTGTATTAATCTAGCTCTAACTTATAGATCTCTAGATCCTCTTTGTATAAGGCTTTCGCGTTCGTTAATAAGTTTACAGGCCGTGTAGGTATAAAGAGTAGTATAGGTACGCTATCGCTGTAATTACCTTAGTGTAATATAGCGTGCGCATTAATCGCTTGTTGTAATGCTTAATAGTTGCTTAGATAAGGCATTTAAGGTATCTCTAGTTTAGTAATAGATTTAATTGTAAGGTTTAGATCAGTCTTCTCCTACACGCGTAGAGAGTCAGCGCGCGTCTTAATCTAGTAGAACTATTTAATCTAGTTTGTGTGATTAGTAAGGATTACAGAGAAGTCTCGTAGAAGTAGAGTAGACATCCTTTTAATAACTTGTATAATTTAGTAACTTGTTAGTAATCAATCCTCGTTTAGTTAAGGTGGTAAGACTCTTAATTATTAGATATTATAAGTTAAGTAATACTAATAAGATAATAATAATATAAGAGATGATAAGTAAATTTTATTAATAATTAATTGTTTTTCTTTTATGTCTTGATTGTGCAGATCCTAAGTGCCTTTTTTATAACCTAGATTCTGTGTAGGCCTTGGCGGCGCTAACGACTGTTAGGGCCATCCCCTGATAACCCTTGCAGGACCCTTCGCTAGTCTCCCCAGCCTTATGATCAACCTGCGCTGCTGCCCTAAATTTGACAAAAGTATTGCAGGCTCCCGCTGTATTACGTACGTGTCCTTTCCCTCCTCTATTGCATTATGTTGCAATCTTATTGTAATCCTACTGTAATCCTGTTATTAGCTATATGCTAGCAATCGCTGTTGGACACGTTTCAATTAGTATCGTTTTTTAGTACCTTAGCAAATTTTTTGACCCTAATTATCGCTCGGCGGTCTGAGCTTTCTTCCTAGAACTTATCCACCTACCGCTCAAATCTCGTTAACTACACACAATCTTTTTTTTTTAATTTTGCAATTGATCAGTAGAGGGTAGTTGCTTTTCACTTTTTTAGAACCCCATTTTGACTACAACAACAACTACCATCTTTGACACCTTAAAAAATAAAAGAAGAGATCCTTTATAAGGGCGAGCTAGTTAATCCTAGAGACAACTTAGAGGTCCTCTTACTTGTTTGAAGAAGAGCGGATTAGAATACGTAGCTAACTACTAAGAACCTTAAGTGTAATCTATCTACTATATTAAGTAGTAAGAAAGGCCTACTTAATAAAGATAAGAGTTGATTAGAAGACGCTAAGCAAATAGAGCATAATGCTAGTACACTATTAGAAATTTGCTTAGATTAGCAGTAGATTACTAGTCTTGCTACTCTAGAACTTACTCCTAAACTAGAGACTTTAGAGAGCGACAATTTGATTAATTATAAGGTAATTAATAGTTAAATAGTAGTACAACTGCTTAAAGAAGCTAATCTATTAAGACTTAGAAGTAAACAACTTCTTTTACTAGTCTAACAGTCTGTGCCTGCAGACTCTAACGCGCTAGCTAATTGTAATAGAACACCTGCTTAAGTAAGCAGGATAGCAGAGCGTAAATTATCTTGCAAGTTAAGATCTTAGGTGTAAAGGGCTGAAGCCTTGACGTTCTCTAATACTCGGCCTGTGGCCTTCGTTGGCTTTTCTTACCTCAGCACTAGCTGCTAACTATCAGCCGCACTAGTTACGCTAACTGTCAGCTAACCCGGCGACCTCCCATAACCTTAGTTAGTCCTAACCTTAGTTAGTCCTAACTATCTAGATTAGATATAAAAACCTACGTAGTCTCTCTATAGTTCTGTATCTAATTTATTTACCTTCTACTGTTACCTTGCATCTTTAGTCAATCTAACGCACCCTTACAATTAAATTAGATCCTTCTTTAGCTACTTGCGTAGCTACGTCGTACTTAGAAGCCCTCTAAAGCTATATCTAGACGAGAAGCTAGCTAGAGCTATATCTACGCGCGAGAATCTAATTAATTAGACTACTAGTTAATTAGTTGACTGTTTAAATCTACTAGAAGATTAACAGAAGAAGCACTAGATTAAAAGTGCTAAGAGATACTTAGTTGTATAAGTCCTTAAGGCGTTTAAATTTGTTAGATAAGCCTACTAAGCGTAGTAGCGTAAGAAAAAAGGCGTTTAAATTCGTTAGATAAGCCTACTAAGCGTAGTAGCCCTAGAAAACAGACGTAAAAGATAAGCCTACTAAGCGTAGTAGCCCCTACACGAAAAGGATAAGCCTACTAAGCGTAGTAGCCCTTACACGAAGGATAAGCCTACTAAGTATAGTAGCACTTATTACGATTTCTGTCAACAATATATAGTACTAGCAAGTACCTACAAATACTATAGCAGAACTCTTAGCAGCTCTTTTAGCTGTAAGGATAGCAGAACTATACTAAGATAGTGTTAGCAGGCCTAAAGTAGAAACTACTTTAGAAGGTCTTTGTAGAGCAGGTAGCCTAGATAAGATAGCTGCTTCTACAAGGATACAGGAAGCCTTCTAAGCTTAGGAGGGTATAGGCACGCTACAATAAAGGGAACTTAAGGTAGAACAACAGCCTCTACCTTAGTTACCCACCTTATTAGCCGCTTTAGGAAATTAATAAGCTTAAACGCCTAGGCGTTTCAAACAACTAGATCCTAATACCTTTAATAGAAATAGAAAGATATACTAAATCTTTTAGCAACAGCTTACTGCTAAGGTAGAAAATAATAAAGAAGATTTTAATACAGATAAAAGGACTTATAACTACGCCTTTAGTTGATGAAAAGGCTTAGCTGCGACTCTTACCTTACTTTTCCTTAACTAAATAGAGATTTCTAATCTATAGAACTTTAATAAGCTATTAAACTTCTTTGATTAAATGTTTAGAGATCTCTATAGTGTAGAGAGAGCTAAGAACAAGCTCTAGTCTATAAGCTAAGGTAAGAAAAGCATACGCAAATACATTATAGAATTCTAGGAACAACTACTATTATTTAATAGTAGTTTAGACAAGGATACAAGGATAATACTTTTCTAAAGAAGTCTTATTTAGAAACTTTAAGATAAACTTATAAGTATTACTTATAAGAATTTAGATAGCCTGCAAAACAAAGCAATAGAGATTGCTAATTACTTCTATAGAATAGAGAAGTACTCTAAAGGCAGAGATGATAAGCCTAAAGAGTATAAATCTAGGAGAACTTCTCCTCCTCCTTCTCCTTTGAAAGGAGACTAGATAGAAGAGATAGAATACACAAGAAGAACTACTAAACCTTAATAGTTTAGTAACTAAGAGTTAGAACAGTTGTATAGAGAAAGACACTGTTTTAACTATAAACAAAAAGGCTATCTATCTATATATTGTACGGAGAATAAGAGATCTTCTAAGAAGGAGAAAAAGACTTTAGTTAAGTCTTCTAACTCTAAGAAAGATAATAAGCTTAGCGAGAGAAGCTTAAATAAGGACTTAGATTTAGAAAAAAAGTAGCTCCTGTTTAAAGTTACTAGTAGGAGCCTCTAATAAGTTAAGATAACTTAGTTAAGGAGTAGGCAAACTTTAAAAAAAATATAAGCAGTAATAGAATTATTTTAGAGGCGCTAGTGAATCGTTACACTTTTGCCTCTACTTTAATTAGTATAGGAAACCTTGCATACTTACTTATTAGCCCTTAACTTATTATGAACGCTAACTTACAGTGTATTTCTATTTCTCCTAGGAGATTAGAAAGAGTTATAGATAAACTTAGAACTATTAACAAAGTTGCTAAGTTAGATACTAATATTAAAGGCTATAAGGATACTATTTAGGGTTATATAGCCACTTTACACCTTAGTTATAATTTAATACTTAGACAGCCCTAGATAAATAGAAGAGAGGTTACTATTGCTCCTTCAAGAAAAACAATTTACATCTATTCTTCTCGCTAAAGGATTAAGTTACTTAGTACTAAGGATTGCCTTATTAAAGGAGACTAGAGATTGAAATAAATAAGCGTAACAGCTTATTACTCCTATATTAGGCGGGTGAAAAAGGATAAGTCTATTTAGACTTTTGCTGCTTCCCTTAAGGATATTAAAAAAGCCCTAGCTCCTAAGAAGAAAGTAGAGGTCCTACCTTTACTCCCTAAGGCTTATTAACACCTAGCTTAGATTCAAAATCTAAAAACTGCTTCTGTACTACCTCCTTTACGCGGATCTAAAGTAGATTACTAAATTAAACTAGAGAAGGACGATAAAGGCAAAGAAAAAGAGGCTCCCTAGGGACCTCTATACAGTATAAGCCGCCTAGAACTTCTAGTATTACAAAAGGAGCTTATGTCTCTACTTAATAAAGGATAGATTAGAGCTAGTAGCTCTTCTACCTCCTCCTCTGTCCTTTTTGCTAAGAAACCTAGATGAGGATTACGTTTCTGCATTAATTATTGAGCCCTAAACGCTATTACAAAGAAAGATCGTTATCTTTTACCTTTAATTTAGGAAACTTTTAACAATATTGCAAAAGCTAAATAGTTTACAAAGATTAACGTTTCTGCAGCTTTCTACAAGATTAGGATTAATATAGGAGATAAGTAGAAAACAGCTTTTTATACTAGATTTAGGTTATATAAGTATCTAGTTACTCTATTTAGTATAGCAAACGCTCTTAGTACCTTTTAACGCTATATTAATTAGACCTTATACGAGTATATCGACGATTTTTGCTCAGCCTACCTAGACGACGTATTAATTTACACAAATAGTACGCTTAAAGAACACGAACGTAATACAAATAAAGTCCTAGAAGATATAGGCAAGGCTAGATTATCTTTAGATATCTAGAAATATAAATTTAACATATAGAGTACAAAATACCTTAGATTTATTATTAAGGCTAGAAGAGGACATTAAATAGACCCTAAGAAAGTAAAAGCAATTAGAGATTAGTAGGCGCCTACAAATATTAAAGGAGTACACAATTTTCTTAGTTTTGCAAACTTCTATTAATAATTTATTAAGAACTACTTAGAGATAGTAGCTCCTCTTTTAAGGCTTACTAGTAACATCTTCTTTTAATAGAGAAAAACTAAGCAAAAGGCTTTTAATAAGCTTAAGGTGTTATTTATTACTAAGCTAGTACTAGCTTAATGAGATCCTAACAGAGAAATAATCCTAGAAACAGACTCTTCTAGATATGTAGTAGCAGGAGTCCTCTTACAATACAATAATAAAGGAAGCTTACGCCTATTAGCTTATTATTTAAAAAAGATGACTAGCACGTAAAGCAATTATGAGATACACGATAAGGAATTACTTGCAGTTATCTCCTACTTATCTAAGTAAGATGCTATGCTACGATCTTTAAAGAAGTTTATAGTTATTACAGACTATAAAAACCTTAAATATTTTAGTAGGCCTAGACAGCTTAGCAAGAGACAAATAAGATAGGCTTAATTTCTAAGAAAGTTTCTTAGTATAGAAATATCCTATAAGCCTAGAGTTGATAACTCTTAGGCTAATGCCTTATCTAGGAGACAACAAGATATGCTAGCAAATAACTAGGATACTAGGATTTCTAGGAGGTTTCTACAAGTATTTAAACCTACAACTGCAGCTACTAACAAAGAACTAGAAGAAAAAAAGGTGCTTAGAACCTTTAGCTGTAACAGCTATCTAGCAGCAGTACTAGAATTACCCTAGGAGCAATTAGATCTAGAAGATCTATAAGATAAAGCTAAAAAAGAGGACAAAACCTACTAAATAGCCTAGAAAGCTGTAAGGGATAGTAAACAATGATTTTCTACAGCTTTAGATCTTAAACTTTCTATTTCTAAATGCTAACTAGATGATTCTAGAAACCTCCTATACTAAGATTAAAAATAGGTACCTAATAATAAACCTCTAAGAACTAGAATTATTTATAAAATCTACAGTTCTAGAGCTTTAGGCTATTTAGCAAGGAAATTACTTATTAGGCTATTGCAAGAGAATACTTTTAGCTTTCTATTAGTAAAAGTATTAGAAGGTACATAAGGAACTGCTTAGTGTGTAGAAGAACAAAACTCTAGAGAGACAGCCTATAAGGCTTACTAAAACCCTTACCTATACTAGAGCAAATATAGAAAGAAATTTCTATAGATTTTATTACAGGGTTACTAGAAAGTAAAAGCTGTACAAACTTTATAGTAGTTATAGATAGGCTTAGTAAGGACGTTGTCCTAATAGACCTTAAGAACATTACTACAAAAAGTATTGCTAATACTTTTATTAACTCTGTTATAGCTTACTATTAGTTACTAAACTATATTACTTTAGATAGAGGTATATAGTTTGTTAACTATTTTTAGATTAGGCTTTGTGAGTTATTAGAAATTAAGTAACACTTATCTTCTAGATACTATCCTAAAACTAACAGTTCTACAGAGAGAATAAACTCTATAGTATAGGCTTATTTATAAGCTTTCTGTAATTAGGATTAAACAAATTAGAAAAGCAACTTAGAGATAGCTAAGATTGTAGTTATAGCAAGGCAAGCTTAGTCTACTAAAATGTCTCTTTTCTTCCTACAACACGGCTATGAGGTAGATCTCCTATAAATTGCACCTAAGCACAGTCTTTAACAATAACTTCTAAGGAGAATACAAGATGATAATTAAAAGGTAGAAAATATTATTAATAAGCTACGACAAAGTATTAAGCTTGCATAAGCTACAATAGGAGAAAGCTAACAAGAATAAAAAAGGTAGGCAGATAGGAGAAGGCACTAATCACCTTAGCTTAAAATAGGCGATAAGGTATAGTTAAAACTAGGCGACTACTATAAAACAAAAAGGCCTAGTAGAAAACTTAACTAGTAGAATCTTAAGTACACAGTACTTAAGGTTATTAGACTAAACGCAGTTAAATTAAATACTCTTAGCTAGATTTACTTAGTATTTAATGTTAATAACCTTAGACTAGCGTCCTCAGATCCTCTACTAAGCTAGCTAATAGACGACAATAAACCTCTACTAATTAAGACAGAGGATAGAGAAGAATACCTAGTAGAGACTCTATTAGAGGAAAGAGAAAAAAGAAGAAAAAAGCAGTACTTAGTTAAATAGTTAGGATATCTAGATCTAACTTAGGAACTAGCTGTTAATCTAAAAGATACAGAAGCCCTAGAAGAGTAGAACACTAGGTAACAAGATTACTACCCCTATTTTTTAGGAGGGGAGTATTGTAAAGGGCTAAAGCCTTAACGTTCTCTAATACTCGGCCTGTGGCCTTTATTAGCTTTTCTTACCTCAGCACTAGCTGCTAACTATCAGCCGCACTAGTTACGCTAACTGTCAGCTAACCCGGCGACCTCTAATAACCTTAGTTAGTCCTAACCTTGGTTAGTCCTAACTATCCGGATTAGATATAAAAACCTACGTAGTCTCTCTATAGTTCTGTATCTAATTCATTCACCTTCTACTGTTACCTTGCATCTTTGGTCAATCCAACGCACCCTTACATTAGGCAACAAACAGCAGATAGAGTAAGCAATTACAAGCTAAACCTCTGCCTCAAAACGTAGTGCTTAGATTGCTAATGAAAGCCTAAATTAGCTTATAAATTGTTACTTTCTACTACGCAAGCTAGGTGGCGGGCGTAAGCGTAAAGACGCAACTTAAAATTCTAATAATTAACTAGAAAGTAAAAGTATAAGTAGTGTTAGCGAATTCATTGTAGATCATAAAGATCTATTATAGACTAATTTTTATAATACGTTCCTGCTAGGTTTGCAAGCAACCTAAGAAAACTAAGTAAGCTATAAAACTTTTAATCACGTAGTTATAGCAGCTTTGCTTACTTAGTATAAGCTAAGTACAGAAAATGCTTAACTGCATCACGACAATCTACCTAAACTGCTAGGATTATAGAAGCAATTGTTTTATTATCCTATAAGAGCCTTGTTTAAGGATACTTGTAAGAGAAAGATGAATTAGTTAAGTAAGACAAAGACTTAGACTAAGATATTTAAAAAAGAAGCAAATAATTGCCAAATAATTATCAAGTAGGTTTGAACCTATAAGTTTGATTAAGACAGCTTTGTTTCAAATGCAAGTCGCAAATTAATGTAAGAAGTAATTTCTAGAAAAAGGTCTTAATTAATTTAACTTACACTGCTACCTTAGTAGCTAAGTTCTTACAAGCAGCAATAGCTATCGCCGCTAAGAATAATCTAGAGATTAAGCTATATAATGTCGTAAGAGCATTCCGTAATAAGTTAATTACAGTAGACAATCTAGTAATTTATAAAATACTAAATAGCTTTAAGAAGCTAAGAGAGTGCGTATAGCTTAATCGCGCACTGTATAGATTGTAAGACCCGCTACTATTGTAGTATAAAGAGTTCTTAGGATTACTAAGAGAGATTAGACTTATTGCCTTACTAGAGGAGCTCTGTCTATTCTTTAATTAAGAAAGGAGGATTCGAGTGTTGTTCTATATAAATAATATCCTGCTGCTCTTCGCAAAAGATTATAAGCAGAGGGCAATAGATCTTTAGTTAAAGAATATAAACAATTACAAGATACAAGAACAGAGATCATTTAAATAGTTCTTTAGTATGTAGGTAATTAGAAATTACAAGAAGCAAATAATCACGCTTGTACACAATACGTACATTTACTAAATTGCAAAGAAGTTTAAGCTAGAGAATAGTAGCTTTCCTAAAACTCTATTACTGTTAGAGGAGCCAATTAAGATCACTAGCAAAGCAACTAAGTAAGAGATCAAGGCCTACTAAAAAAGGGTTAAATTAGTGCTGTACACAGCTATTATTGTACGGGTGTTGGAGTGTATGAAGAAATACTACTACGAGGGCAAGATCTCACTAGTGGTTAGATCATGCGAGAACGAGGTTGGCAAGATAACGATCTTATTATAGGTTGTATGTCAAAGTTTAGTACAGGAGTTGAGATGTGAAGTGGATGGATGATCCTCTCGCTCGTTTCGATCCCCGAAACGAGCTATATACCTTCAGATCAGGTGGTTGAGCACTAACCTAGTGAGCAGCAGGGTATCACCCTGTGCACCGGCACATACCTCCTCTTCCTGCGAGCTTAGCTCTATCAAGCGACCTACTCTGCAGAAAGAAAAGAAGGAAAAACAGCAAAACAAAGGAAATAAAACCAGCGGCCCTCACCAACGTCGACTTTTCTAGAGATCAATCAAAATCAACTGGATCCTAAGGAAACAACCCCAAGGAATCGATTGCGACACCTTTCAAAGCCTGCAGCGAGGGCGCCAGCGCGCGAGAGAGGGTGAAAGAGTCGTCTACCCCCCTCTTTAGAGGAGAGAAAAATTTTCATTTTCTTTAAAAGCTTAGGCTACATGCTGAGGCGTCTTAAGCTAATTAAGATTAAGGAGCTTATTAAAGCTTAACTAGGTTAAGAAATTGTATTAACTTAAAACAATAACAAAAAATAATTTGCTTCTAAAGATCTAGGAGGAGTAAATAAAAAGTGAATAGAGATAAAGGAAGACAACTAAACAACGCTGCGCTAAGAAAGGCAAAATACAGAAGAACTTTAAAGACTAACTTATATTTAAATAAAAAGTAATTTTTCTACTTTTATTAGACTTATTCCTTAATATCTTATTAGAAATAAAACACTAAAAGCTACTTTAGTAGAAGAGACTCTTGAGATAGGTAAGAACCTAGTAATCTAAGCAGCTAATCTAGCTAAAAACAATCCTACCCAGCATTTAAGTCTCCTAGACTTAGTAGAAGTCTTTAGAGACTATACTAAAAATAGTAAAGTAAAAAATAGTAAAGTAAAAAAGAAGAATACTGTAATCTTAGTAGACTAGATATTAAGTCTCTTAAACGTCTTAAGAGAGTTAAGAAAGAAAATCAGACGTATTAAGAAACTAACAACAAACACGCCTATCTAGAACATCTCTATCTAGAATACGCCTATCTAGAACACGCCTATTACTACTACAGCGACCTTCGCTACTATAGCAGGTAATAACAAAGATTAACTATAGATAAATATTTAAAAGATAAAAAAACTAAAAGTTACTAGCCTTAAAGATTGCTAGCTAGTTCTAGTTAGAGAGACTTTAGCTACATTTAATACTTTTAAACTTAGAAATAATTTTAACAATGCTTTTGTAATAAAAAGAGGCGTATAATTACTTATAGTTGCCTTTATTACCTTATCTAAAAAAGGTAATAAAATAATTATAACTATACTAGCCTTTAAAGCTAAATATCTCTTAGAGAATTAAGCTATATAGCAGGATATTATAATCTTTATAGCTATCTAACTTATTATACTGTAGTTTAAAGTTGTTATCTTTAAGCTACTTATAAATTTTAGTCTAAAAGTTATAAAAGAAGAAATTCAAACGTTTAACAAAGGCTTAAAAGTTATAAGTAATCTTTTTTAGCTTATGCCTAAAGATAAAAGAGAATACTAGAACTTTAGCTTAGCATACGTAGTATTTGCTATAATAGAAGAAGCCTAAAAAGCTATTAAAGGTAAACTCTATATCTTAGGGCAAAGCCTTAGAGTAAAGAAACTGTAAGTTGTTAATATCTTAAAGCAATACACTAAATACTAAGTATTTAGCTACTTTAAAGTTAGATGCTTAAAATTAGCCTACTAAATTAACAGCAAAGCATACTATACTAGCTAATATAAGTATAAGTCTCGTGCTAGTAAAGGAAAACTTTGTATCTATACTATATTTAAGTATATTAATTGTAGTAGACCTTATACAGTAAACAGCTAAGAGTGTAAAATCCTACAGGCTAGGACAGCTAGGAACAATTAAACTAATTAGTATAAATAACGTCCTATAGATAAATGTTAATAGAAATACCCCTGCTATAAAAAGCGCGATTAACCTAGCTATTATAGCAAATGCTATAATCATTGCAATACAAGAGCCTAAGTTAATAAGAGAACTTTATAAAGATACTAGGTTAATTACTTATCTAGACTTTACGCAAATACTACTAAAATATTAAGGCATACAACCTAGAACTCTATTCTATATTTAAAAGGATTTAGAAGTAGAAGTTAATCCTAATATTAGGGACGACAACGACTTGTAAGCTAGTTTAATACCACTTAACATAAGAAAGATCTACATCTATAATATTTACAACAAAAAGAGCTTAAGACAAGAGCTAAATATAACAATAATTTAAAGACGCCTCCTAGGAGAGCTAATCAAACTACATTTAATTATCTTAGGGGATTTTAATTGCTACTACCCTAGATAGAGCCTACAAGAATGCAACCCAAATTAACAAGCAGAGGATTAAGTAGAGAAGGTTGATAACTAAAACTTATCTCTATTAAATACTATAGGAGTTAGCACTTTCTTTATAGCTTATTTACAAAAAGAGAGCGTACTTAACTTTACTTTTTTAATAAGCAATATAGCTTCTATAATTATAGACTAGCAGGTTATCCCTAAAGTCGGATTACACTATTACGCTATCCTGTTTAGTATTGTCAACTAAAGGCAGCTACCTAGCTAGCTAAAGAAGTACAACACAAAAAAAAAATTAAAATCTTTTTAATACTACCTTACAGGAGGAGATAGCCTAAGTAAAGCTAGAGGATTAATGACTAGCCTTACTACTTATTTTTTTAAGGTGTTAAAGGTGGTGGTTGTTGTTATAGTCAAAATAAGGTTCTAAAAAAGTGAAAAGCAGCTACTCTCTACTAATCAATCGCAAAAGTTAAAAAAAAGATTGTGTGTAGTTAACGAGATTTGAACAGTAGGTAAATAAGTTCTAGGAGGAAAGCTTAGACTGCTAAGCAATAATTAGGGTTAAAAAAAATTGCTAAGGTACTAAAAAATGACACTAGTTAAAACGTGTCTAATGGCGATTGCTAGCCTATAGCTAAAAATAAGATTATAGTAAGATTGCAATAAGATTGCAACGTAATACAATAGAAGAAGGAAAGGACACGTCTGTACTATAGCAGGAGCCTGCAATACTTTATAAAGCTGTTACTACTTACTTACTACTTCTTACCTTTTAAACAGCACTATATACAAATAATTTGCCCATAATACATTATAATAGCATATAACCGCTATAGCAAGCATCTCTTTGTTCTAGGCTCTCTTCTAAAAAAGTATCTTTTACTACTATCTACTTAGCACCTAATTTAGTCTAACTTAAATTACTTATTTAAACACCTAAATTTATTAAGTATTTTAAAACTTAACTACTTAGCTAGACTTCTGAGTTTATAAAAATCTTAAATAAGTTCTTTATCTCATAATATCTCTATAAACGAAAAGATTGTTAAGCCCTAATTTAGCTAGTTATGCAAGGAATACATAATCTCTAGAGTATTTACTAATACTAGCGCGGTACTCAAGATCTATTACTTTAGTATCCTCCTCTTCTTGTTTATTATGTAAGGGCTAAGTATAAAGACTAGAACTTAGCTTAAACAGCTATTGCAAGACGTTAAATTAGTAATAGAGAAGAAAGAGGTAGGAAAGGAGGAGTAGGCTTTCTATCGTCGCGTCTATAGGTTAGCAAGCAAGGTGATAAGAGTGTTACTACTTCACTTTATCTAGGAGCGCCTAGCAGTAAAGCAATAAGAATAGGCAGAATAAGGCGCGTTAAGTTAGGAGGTGATTCGCGTCTTTGTCTTGCTTTTCTTCGTTTCCGTCCGAACATGCGACACACTAATTGCGTGCTGGCAATGCCGAACAAGGGGGCCTAAAGTGACTGTCAGTTACACTAACCCTGTAAGATGTATTACCTTAAAGTGTATTCACGAGAGCCCGGATACCTGTTGTTAGCAATAAATCTTTTTTTTTACTAAAAAGGTGTCTACAAAATGTGTGGTTACTTGAAAAGGTTGTCTCAAAAGGCCGAAGCCACTAGCCTTACTACACGCCTTAAACTACCTCTCAAGACAATTACTTCTAGGCCTTAAGAATCTTTTAGAGAAGAGGCTAGATAAAATAGCAGAGGATCTTACAACGACAATTTAACAAGCGCTTAAGAGATCTACCCCCCTTACAAACTAAAAACTAAAACTAAAGCCCTAGTAGACTAGCGATCTAGATCTCCTTAAGGCTATCCTAAGCAGGACCTCTTAAGATTACAAGCGAGCAGCAAGGAGAGAAGACAACACGGTATACCTATAGAAAAGAGATTATTTGCTAGCTAAAAACAAGTACCTTAGAGCTATTAAGAAAGCTAAACTTTGTTGTGAATTTAATCTCCGGGTGTATAACCTGTTGCGGATATGTAGTTGCTTGTTCTACTATTAACTCAGAGGTAGAGGTCTTTGCCTTCTACTTGTTTGTAGTAGACTCAGAGGCAGCCTAATCCAGGCTTATAACCTTCTGGAGATTGAGGAGATACGCAGGGTGAAGGATAAGGATAAGAGAATAGAGACTAGAGGAAGACAGTTTTGTAGAAGATAGCAATTGTAGGCTTATCTTAATATCTTGATTGTCTTGATTTTCTGTCTTGCTAAACTACAGTCTATATATACTTGTAACTTGCATTCTAGAAAGTTCTGTATTACGCAATAGTTTACGTAGTAGATTGCGTAATCTATATTAGATTGCGTAATCCTAAACGTCATTGATGATAACAATCAATTGATAACAATGATAAGTAATACTAGTAGCGTAATAGCTCTTAGTAATCAATTGATTGTAGGTTGATTGTAGATTCCAGGTGTAATTTTGAGCACCTGGATTCTGTAGAGAAACAGTTGAGTAGCTTAATCTGCAACAAACTTAACTATTAGGAGTAATTTTTCTAAAACGAATCGCCTAAGGAGATATTTAGAGCAATAGCCTATATAAAAAAACAACCTCTTAACAAGAATCCCTGCTATTAGGGGCAAAGAATCCTTTAGAGAGAAGTGCTAAACCTTTAGAGAAGAGCTATTTCTGCCCCCTCCTTCTACTCCTCCTTAATCGCTCAACAAGTACTAAGGAAACCTGAAAAAAGAGTAGCTAATTCTATCTATAGAGGAGCTCTACACTGCCTATAAGAAAATAAAAGCTACCTTACTAGGACTAGATAGAATTAGCTAAGAAGTTATCTTAAAAGCATATAATTACTAACTAAGCATCTTCTTTAAGGTGTATTTAGCCTTGATTAACCTAGAATACTAACTAAGGTGCTAGCAAAAAGCAAGAAGGGTTATCCTTAGAAAGCCTAACAAACTAAACTACTTAATCCTAAAAGTATATAAAGCTATGTCCCTCTTGTGCTGCATTAGGAAGGCACTAGAAAGGCTCTACTTAAAAAGATTAGGTATTCTAGCGGAAATAACTAACCTACTCTACCCCTCCTAAATAGGAGGCAGGTTAAAGAAATCAGCTATTAATACAGGACTCCTTTTCTATAATAATATACAACAACAGAGAAAGAAAAACAGAGTTACTTTAACAGCCGTTTTAGACATTAGAGGCGCTTTTAACTATTTATCTAAGAATAAGCTTCTAGAAAATATAAGTAATTAGCAGCTACCTATATACTTCTTATTATAAACAAACTTATTCCTTACAGAAAGGCTTTTAGAGTTATCCTTTAATAAGCAAATAGAGAACTTATAGAAGGTTAATTCTAGTACACCTTAAGGGAGCCTAGCCTCTCTTATCCTATTTCTAATCTACACAAAACTGCTATTCTAATTAATTACAGCAAACAACAATATATACTCCTTATCTTATATAGACAACCTTTAAATCTTAATATTAACAACATCTATTTAGAAAAATATTAAACTGCTTAAAAAGGAGTTAGCAAACCTATTTAACTAGGCAAAGGAGTTAGCTATTAAGTTTAATAGCTTAAAAATAGAATTAGCAAACTAGACAAGATTAAGAAAAAATATAAATAGAGTTCTTACGCTACCTACTTAAGAAACCTTTTAGCTAAAAGGACTAGTTAGGTAGCTAGGTATCTTCTTTAATAATACTCTAAAGTTTAGAGACTATTGCTATATAAGGGTATAACAAGCAAACTAGGCCTTTTTACGCCTAAGCAGACTAGCTAATATTAATAAAGGCCTCTTACTAAAGGCAATAAGGTAGTTATACCTAGCGTACATTACTAGCGTAGCTAATTACAGATGCTAGCTATTTTGTAAAGGCTAACAACACGTTCTTAATAGTAGGCAAAAACTTTAAAACTAGGCCTATAGAAAGATCTTAAGGACTTTTAGATCTTCTCCTGCAATGCCTAGTAAGGTAGAAGCTGCTCTATTTCTACCTAGAGTTAGGCTAGACAATAGTATAAGGAGATACGCCTTTAGAGCTACTTTATTAGATCTACACTACCCTCTAAATGCTGCTATTAATAACAATTGAGAAGAGCAACTTAATTAAATACAACTATCTATTACTTTAGCCTTCTTAGACAATATAGAGGAAATATAATACTACGCCTTTACGCTAAAGAACGCTAGGACTCTTTATAAGGTCCTTATATTAAATATGCTAAAAGAGATTAAAGCAGAAAGCTATAAGAAACTATTAGTAGACAACAACCTTCTATTAATTTACTTAGATGCCTCGGCTACAAGAGATAGTAAAGGAATAGGCGTAGGTGTTGCTTTTTACAAAGGATCTACTCTTATTAAAGAACTACAAGCAAATATAGGAAATAACTAGCTAGTTTACAACAGTGAACTTAAAGGTATTACCTTAGAGCTAGAGTCAGTAGTTAGTCTATTTAATATATGCTAAAACGTTAATATCTACGTAGACAATTAGGCGGCTTTATATTAATTAAGAAACACCTTAAATAACCCTAGCTAAGAGTAGCAAATTAGGTGTATTAGAGCAGCAACCTACTTAGAAGAAAAAGGCATCTCCCCTGCGCTATATTAGGTCCTAGGACACTAAGATATAGCTAGAAACGATCAAGCAGACCTCCTAGTAAAAGAGGCTACAAAAATAAACCCTTTAACAAATAAGATAAGCCTAGCAGTTGTTAGCTTACAAATTAAACAACTAGCTAATGTTAATTAGTTAAGCCTCCTAGAGAACTACAAGAAAAAAGCTATTACTAAGAACCTAAGCACTTACTTAGCAACTTTTAAATAGAAAATAAGGAAACAGATACTTATACTTTTTACTAGAAGAGATATATCTAGCTCTTTCTTTTAATTAAAACTAGGTCATAGCTACTTAAAGAGCTATCTTTTTAAGAGAGACAAAGTAGAATCTAAAACTTGCCTATGCAATTTTAGAGCTAATCAAGATACAGCTTATATAATCCTTAAGTGCTAACTATATAAGGATAGTAGAGCAATACTTCAGAACTCATGTACAGAGCTAATCTCTCTATAATATCTTTTCTAAACAGAAGCAGGTATCAAGGCTACGATAGCCTTTATTTAAGAAACTAGGGTTGGTACACAGGCCTAGTATAAAGGAAACTCTGACAACTAGATGCAATCGTCTACCTAGGCGATCAAGCTCTAAGCACCCCTCCCCCCCCTCCTCCTCTCCTCCTTCTCCTCCCCTTTCCCTACCCCTACCTAATAGGCTAAGAGCCTCACTTTCATTCAGATAATCCACCCCTTGTAAATTACTTAGAAGATAAAAACTACATAGATACCTGCAGGCCTCGGCCTACACGTCTTATATAGCCCTTTAGGCTGAGAAAGGACGTTAAACTACAATAAAAAAAAGGAAATAAAACAAAGGAAATAAAACAAAAGAAATAAAACAAAGGAATGAAAACAAAGGAAATAAAACAAAGGAAATAAAATAAAGGAAATAAAATAAAGAAAATAAAAAACATAAAATAAAATAAAGGAAATGTAACTTAATTACCTTACACTTAACCTAGACACCTTTCTTTCTTAGACTCTCCTTTACTTGTTAAAGCGCTCACTTCGACAAGGTTCTTGAGCAGTAGTTGAAGCACGTGGCCTAGACGCAGGTGCAGTGGTAGGAGCAGGGACAGGAGCGACAGGCGCCATAAGATTCTAATACTAATTAATGGCGACCGTAACAAGGCTGCCTAGTTAGAGTTGTAATTACTAAGACGTCATTAGAGATAACTATATCTAATTAAGAACAAACGCTAGAAAGGCGTTGCGTAGAGGAGAGTATAGCAGGATCTTCGCTTTTCTAGAAAACTTAGCGCTTATTAGCCTTTAGGCTAAGCTCCTCTTAAAGACGTTGTAAAGAACTAGCTTAAGAGAAATTAGCATCTTACTTATGTTAGTTCTTTGTTGTATAAGGTAGGTTCTGTCTATAGTTAGTAAAATACAAATAGTAAGGAAATTCTTGAACTAAATAAGCGTAAAAAGCGTTCTTTTTAACTCTTGCACTACAGGCTATAAGTTAATAATTTGTTATAAAACATAGTTGTAGTATTTCTTAATGTAGTTGTTAATCTACTTCTTGTTAGTATCCTATAGCATATCGTTCAGCTCCTTACAGATAAGAGGATTGTCCTACTTAGCCCGTCCAATAAGGGCCTTCTAGATCTAAAACTTATATTTAATATTAATATTAGCAGAGAATAGCTAATTAATTCCTCTAAACTTGTTAGGATAGCTAGAGGGAGTACAAGAAGTAGTAGTAAGGTTGTAATAAGCTTTGCAAATCTCTTTATAAGTTCCTATAGCATGCACTTTGATTACACTATCACAGACTATAACAAACTAAGGAAGAATAGTGTAGCAATTGCAAGTAGTTAGTCTCATAAATTTATCAAGTAGTAAAGGCAATAAAATTTAAACTTGTCTTTCTTTGCAGATTTGCTTTATATAGTAAATATTAGGAGCTAGTTTCTGTGCATTTTCTAGCTAGTTAGTCTTATCTTCCTATTCTTCAATAAGGATATTTTATAATTTAACGCCTGCGTTTTTGCGCGACCTTAAATACTCTAGCACATAGTTATAAAATCCTAATAGTATCTTTGTGTAGTTGTTCTTATTCTTATTGTTTAACAAGACTCTGCCCTAAATTATATTAGTACTAAAGCCTTTTATTATTACTTACTTAAAGTTAAGGTTAATGTGCTTAAAGTAAGTCTAATTGCCCTTCTTAGCGTACTTAGCGTAGTAGAGGTAAAAAATTAGAGTGTACTCCTTATAGAGCATAGCGTATTATAACTAGTATCCTAAGTTAGTACGTACAGCTTGTTAGATAAGCAAGTAGTATATATTGCGCAGCTATCTAAAGTTTAGCTTCCTATCTATACGTTGCAAGTAGAAGCAATACATCTTAAAAGTTTTAATAATAATATTCTTAACCTAGCTGTTCTTGAACAGCTAGATGTAGGCGTTAATAACAATACTTTTAGTGCGTTAGAACTTGTCTGCTTGTAGTTAAAACTCTATAATATTAATAAACTTGTCCTAAGTAGGGAGGGGGTAGAGATAAAATTTAGAAGGTTAATATTAGTAGCTTAGCAGATCCTTATTCTGCTTTGCTAGGCAATTCTTACTAGTAAAAAGCTTAGAAATAACGAGATCTAATCAAAAATCTTGCTGGCAGCTCTGTTTTACGTATAGTAAGAGTAGACACTTATTAAGCATATTAAATAGTATAGCTCTCTTAAAAAAACCTATAACGCTTGCGAGAGTATGCTTATAGATAAAGTATACTTGCTTGTATTATAAGTTATTAAAGCTAGGCTGTTGTCTAATATTTACTTTATAGTACTATTTCTTAATAACCTTAACGTAGTTAGGATTAGTACTTAGCTTCTTTACGTAGGCTTGCTTAAGTAGCTTAAGGAAAGCTAATGTAAAATTCTTATAATACTACTCTGCCTAGAGGATCTCTTGTTTCTAATTAAGGGTGTCTAGCTCCTTGTCTATATAAAAAGCGTTGTTAAGCTTAGTGTCTAATTAGGTAGCTGCCTGTTAGTAGACTAGTGTGCTTTTCGAGCACGAGAGCTTAGTAGAGACAGTGGTACAGGAACTTATTAGCTACTAGCCTTAGTCCTAACTTAACCTGCCTAGATATTAGCAGCATCAAGCCTTTGTTGTACAACAGTTATTCTATTTATAAACTTATACGTCTTAATTGCTATGTATTAGTTTAGTTCTTAACTAGCTAATATTTTTGTAAATTGTCTTAGGTTCTTATTTATAACTAACAGACTACAACACCTTAGGGTGCAAGTCTTAAATGTTATAAAGTTACTATAGCAATTAATAGCTTAAGCCTTATTTAGGGTTCTTTCTAGCTTAGTAGATAATAGAATAAGTATACTATATGTTAGATGTGCCTTTATACTAAGCAGCCTGTATTTATTGCCTAAAATGTTTCCATAGAGTAGTGAAGGCCAGTTTCAGAGTTCTTAGATTTAGCTATAAGTTAAAAAACTTTCTACTAGAATATATAAAGAGGATTAAGCTTGTCTTGCTTATCTTTAGCCTTAGCATTAGGACGTAGCTTCTATAAGTTAAATATAATGTTTCCCTTCAAGACTTGTAGCTTATCGCAGATATTACAAAGCTCGTTTGCCTCTTGCTTATTAATGCCTAGGTAGGGTCTTTAGTTGTAAGGGTTATTTTCATTAATAAAAGCGCAAATGTTCTTGCAAAGCAGCTTTACTATTGCCTAGTTAGCTAGTAATAAATATTGTTTCTTACTTTAGTTTTTAAAGTTACTGCAGTGCACTGCTGCAGCGTTAAAAAAATAACTAGCATCTTTAAGATTTATACGCCTTAACACAAAGGCTATATCTATTACTCTTTAGTAACTTAGTAGCGTATAAAGTATATAGATACTAACACATTCTTAATTAAATCTTAAAGCTAGCTTCTTTACTATTAAGATAGCACTGCCTAATTCTTTAGCCTTCTTGTCCTGTGTTAAGGATGCTGCACTAATAATAGAATAGTGTTCTTAGAAACTTTTAACACTACTATATTTGTTTATAAGTCCTAGAAGCTAAGCACAAAGGTTACCTACTCCTCAAATAACCTAAAGAATTAGATTAAATTAGTAAATAGCGTTGTTAAACTAACAATCTATAATAATATGTTGCTGTCTTAGAGCGTTGAAAAAAGGTTTTATGTACTAAGGTTGATAAATTAATAACTTTAATGTTGTTGCTAAGCTTTGCAAGCTCTAGTACCTTGTCTTATTACTATATAACTTTAGGAGTTTAATCCGCAACGTAGTCTTTCTTTTAGTGCTAACTTTAAAGTTGCTAAAAACTCTTAATGATTCTGGTGTTTAAGGTAGTTGCTGCTGTAGCTACTTGCTTTTAGCCTGGTCTAATAATGCTAAAAGCATTGCTTTGATAGGTTAGCTGTATCTGTAGTGCTTTTTTAGTAGCTAATGTAAGTTAAATGTTGTCTTTAGCCGCTGCTAAGTTAAGAGGGAGAAGATATTATTGTAATTATTGTCTTAGAAAGTGACTACCTGAATAAAACATAGTGTAGTTTGTGTAAAAAGAGAGTAAGATAGTTAGCAGAGTTGTAGTTCTATTTTATATGTAGTGGCGGTATCCTGCCGGCTAGCAGGTAAAAATAGAGGTAAATAGGGTCTAAATCGCGCTAAAATAAGCAGGTTTCGCAACTCAAATAGTTGTTGTAATGAGCTATTGCCTTAAGAATGCGAGAAATAAAGTATAGTATTAGTGCAGTAATAAGGCTTGAAGCGTACACAGATTCTTGGTGCTTACTAAATACCTTGAATCTGTAGAATAGGCAGCTTGTACCTATATTTTACATAAGAAATTAGTAAACAAGCAGCTAAAGGTAAAAGCAGGTACTACTAGCATAGTACCCTCTCCCCTTTCTAATAATATATTCTGTCTTATAGCTTATTAGTTGTCTAGTGTAGTAGTATTTAAGTTAGAGTCTAAGCTTTTAAAGTCTTATCTATATGCACAACGCTCTTCTTCTGTAAAACGTTTAGTAATAACAACTTAAGGTCAAAGATTATTACTTATAATAAGAGGTAAAGGCAGTTGTAGTTCTGTATATAGCTTAGGTAAGTCTAGCAAGATAGGAATATCTACTATAGAGCTAGTTTGTCCTTAATAATTAGGATTCTATAACTTTATATTTTCTTTATTTTCCTTAATAATATGCTTAACAAGTCTTTGTCTAAACAGCTTCAATTGCTATCTAGGTGTTGTGTAGAGGAAGCGTGTACTATTAAGGTCCTTAAGACAATAAGTTCTTTTATTAGGTTTAGCTTCTTCAATATAGTATAGACTTAAATATCTTGTATCCAGTTTACAGTCCCGCGAAATATTAATTTCATAAACAGAGTTCTAGAGAAGAACTAACTTTTCTAGTTTTATACCTTTATGTTGTATTTTCTTTGTGTTATTTTAGTATCCTTTCTTAGTAGCTCTCATATAGTTAGTACAAGCAATAGCATGCTTTGTAAACTAATCTCTAAAATCTAGCTTTATTGCTTAAATTGCAAGTAGTAATATATAGTGAATTACTTTCTTAAATAGAAGCATTTGCTATATAGGTAGCGCAAATTTAATAGGAAGCACTAGGTTCTGCCTTATAACTAACTAGTACGGTGAGTAAGCTGTCTATTCTTGTATAAAGATCTTGTCTATAAGAAGAACTGTTAGTAAGTTCTTAACTTAAGGTCTTAGTGGCTTTATAAGGGCGTTTATAATAGGTTTTTGTTCTTTTTTAATCTTTCTTATAGCTTGTTGGTTGTGTTCTAACAACTAGACTAAGTTCATTTTGTACATCTTTAATAGATATAAGACTACTTTAGCGAAATTAGACCTCCTATTAACTATAAGTTTGCGTGCTGTGTTCTATTAACATATAATATCTTTATATATAAACTCTGTAATTGTCTTAGACTAGTTGTTTAATAGGGCTTTTGCTTTAAGCTAGCTGCTAAAGTAGTCTCTTGCAATTATTAAAAACTCCTTTCTAAAATACTTAGGCATGTATACTATATTAATTGCAACAGTTTTCATAATAGCAAAACTAAAGGTATTAGTAAGTATATTAACCTTTCTCTTAGAGGATTGTAGTTAATAGTCTAGACAAGTTCCTAGTCTTTTCTGTACGTGCTTTTATATATCTATCTACTAGTATTGCTGCGCAAGTATAGAGTACACCGCGTTAACTTCTCTGTGTCTAATCTAGGTGTATACGTTTTATACTACAGCTATTCTTAGGTTAGTATTATCTACGACACGCTAGATTACAATGTTTCTAGATATCTTCCTAAAGAGTATCCTATCTTATACAAGATGTTTAGAGCCTGCTTTTTTGATGCTTGTAGCTCTTTTGGTTTCATACTCTTAGAAGTCTTAAGGTTAACTAAAAATTAAGCGTATTATTTTAATTCTGTTAAAAATTCCTAACAGAGTATCCTTGCTTGTCCTGCTAGTACAGGCGTATCTATATTTCTAGTTATATAATCAATAAATTCCTCTAAGTCCTCCTCTAATTCTAGAGGTAGTTTCTAATTGTTAGCTTTTAAATACCTTAATCGTGCATCTACAACTACATTCTTCTGTCCTAGTATATGCTTAATGTTAAAGTCTTATAAAAGAATTATTAATATCTACTTATTAATTATAGATTCTATATTGTTAGTAGATAAGCAATTTAGTTAAGCGATAAGAGTTGCAGCATTAGTTTCTATAGTAAAGTAAACACTATAAAGGTAGATACAAAACTGTTGTAGATTCAATCTCCGGGTATATAACCTGTTGCGGATATGTGGTCGCTTGTTCTACTATCGACTCAGAGGTAGAGGTCTCTGCCTTCTACTTGTTCGTAATAGACTTAGAGGCAACCTAATCCAGGCTTATAACCTATTAGAGATTAAGGAGGTGCGTAGGGTAAAGGATAAGGATAAGAGAATAGAGACTAGGGGAAGACAGTATTATAGAGGATAATTGTATTGTCTTGTTGTCTTGTCTCGTCTTTCTATCTTGCTAAACTACAGTCTATATATACTTGTAACTTGCATTCTAGAAAGTTCTGTATTACGCAATAACTTGCGTAGTAGATTGCGTAATCTATATTAGATTGCGTAATCCTAAACGTCATTAATAACAATCAATTGATAACAATGATATGAAATACTAGTAGCGTAATAGCTCCTAGTAAGCAATTGATTGTAGGTTAATTGTAGATTCTAGGTGTGATTTGAGCACCTGGATTCTGTGGAGAAACAGCTGAGTAGCTTAATCTGCAACAAAAACTTCTTGAGAGCCTATAGTACGGCCTTGTATTCTAACTTAGTAGAGTGCTATTGCCTCTCTTGTGCTAACTATAGTGTACTTTTGCACTGTACTAGGTGCTGTTTGCTGTCTTTCTTAAGTTGTTTAATATATGCTCCTGCACTATCTTAACTTGTATTAGTTATTAGGAATATCTTGTAATCCTTAGTGTTAGTGTAATCTAGGTTTACGAGTGCTAGTGCGTTATATATAATCTGTTTAGCTTATTTATTACTGCGTCTTGCGTATCTCATTATTTAAAAGGGATATCGTCTTGTAAAAGTAAAAACAAAGGCTTAGCGATCTTAGTAAAGTCCTTTATCCATATATAGTAGTAGACTTATATGCCTACAAAAGATTATACCTCTCTTTCATTTTTGCATAGTAGCGGGTTTATAATCTTGTTAACTTTCTTCTAGTTAGGATTACAGCATTAAGTGCTATCCTTATAACCTACAACCTTAAGCTTTTCTATAAGAAAATAACACTTCTTTTTTAACACAGTGCTTTTAGCTTGTTTTATATTAGCTAGTACTCTGTCTAGTTGCAAGATATGCTTAAGAACATAATGTTAAACTCCTAGTATTACATCTTCTCTGCTATAATCAGTTTTTAGCCCTCTACATGTGATGCTGTTAATAAAGGACATAGTATTAGGCTAGTAATCTCTTAGAATCTTTATTATTACTTGTGAAAGTGCTGCTACAAAGTTAGTAGCTGTCACGGATGGCTCTGTGTGACCGGATCCGCTAAGTCTCGCTTATTGTTAGCGTGCACACTTGTTTTTTTTTAAGGTATCAAAGGTGGTGGTTGTTGTTATAGTCAAAATAGGGCTCCAAAAAAGCGAAAAGCAGCTACCCTCTACTAATTAATCACAAAAGTCAAACAAAAAAATTGTGTGTAGTTAACGAGATTCGAACGGTGAGTGGATGAGTTCTAGGAGAAAAGCTCAGACCACTAAGCGATAATTAAAGTTAAAAAATTTGCTAAGGTACTAAAAAACGACACTAGTTAAAACGTGGCTAACGGCGATTGCTAGCCTATGGCTGACAATAGGATTATAGTAGGATTGCAATAGGATTACAACATGATGCGTGTAAAGGGCTAAAGCCTTGATGTTCTCTAGTACTCGGCCTGTGGCCTTCGTTGGCCTTTCTTACCTCAGCACTAGCACCTCAGCACTAGTAGCTGACTACTAGCCGTACTAATCACGCTAACTGTTAGCTGATCTTACAACCTCTAATAACCTCGGTTAGTCCTAACCTAGGTTAAGTCCTAATCACCTGGGTTGGATATATAAACCTACGTAGTCTCTCTCTATAGTTTAATATCTAATTTATTCACTGTTTACTTTGCATCTTTGGTCAACCCAACGCACCCTTACAATTGAATTAGATCCTTCTTTAGCTACTCGCGTAGCTACGTCGTATTTGGAAGCCCTCTAGAGCTATATCTAGACGAGAAGCTAGCTAGAGCTATATCTACGCGCGAGAATCTAATTAATTAGACTACTAGTTAATTAGTTAACTGTTTAAATCCACTGAAGGATTAACAGAAGAAGCACTAGATTAAAAATGCTGAGGGATACTTAGTTATATAAGTCCCTAAGGCGTTTAAATTCGTTAGATCAGCCTACTAAGCGTAGTAGCCCTAGAAAAAAGGCGTTTAAATTCGTTAGATAAGCCTACTAAGCGTAGTAGCACCTATAACGATTTCTGTCAACAATATAGAGTACTAGCGAGTACCTACAAATACAATAGCAGAACCCTCAGCAGCTCTTTTAGCTGTAAGGATAGCAGGACTACACTAAGATAGTGTTAGCAGACCTAAAGTAGAAACTACTTTAGAAGGTCTTTGTAGAGCTGGTAGCCTAGATGAGATAGCTGCTTCTACGAGGATACAGGAAGCCTTCTAAGCTTAGGAGACTATAGGCACGCTACAACAAAGAGAACCTAAGGTAGAACAACCTCTACCTTAGTTACTTACCTTATTAGCTGCTTTAGGAAATTAATAAGCTTAAACTCCTAGGCGTTTTAAACAACTAGATCTTTATACCTTTAATAGAAATAGAAAGATGTACTAAATCTTGTAACAACAGCTTACCGCTAAGGTAGAAAATAATAAGGAAGATTTTAACACAGATAAAAGGACTTCAAACTACGCCTTTAGTTAATTAAAAGGCTTAGCTGTAACTTTTACTCTGCCTCTCCTTAACTTAATAGAGATTTCTAATATATAGAACTTAAATAAGCTATTGAACTTCTTTAATTAAATGTTTAAAGATTCTTATAGTGCAGAAAGAGCTAAGAACAAGCTCTAGTCTATTAGCTAAGGCAAGAAAAGTATACGCAAATACATTATAGAATTCTAGGAATAACTACTATTATCTAATAGTAGTTTAGACGAGAAAACAAGGATAATGCTTTTCTAAAAAAGTCTTATTTAGAAACTTTAAGACAAACTTATAGGTATTACTTATAAGGATTTAGATAGCCTGCAAAACAAAGTACTAGAGATTGCTAATTACTTCTATAGAATAGAGGAGTACTCTAAAAGTAGAGACAATAAGCCTAAGGAGTATAAATCTAAGAGAACTTCTCCTCCTCCTTCTCCTTTAAAAGGAGACTAGATAGAAGAGATAGAATACACAGGAAGAACTGCTAAGCCTTAATAGTTTAGTAACTAAGAGTTAGAATAGTTGTATAAAGAAAGACGCTGTTTTAACTACAAATAGAAGAGCTATCTGTTTATATATTGTATCGAGAATAAGAGATCCTCTAAAAAGGAGAAAAAGACTTTAGTTAAATCCTCTAACTCTAAGAAAAAGAAAAAGAATAAGCTTAGTAAGGGAAGCCTAAATAAAGACTTAGATTTAGAAAAAGAGTAGCTCCTGTTTAAAGTCACTAGCAAGAGCCTCTAATAAGTTAAGATAACTTAGTTAAAGAGTAGGCAAACTTTAAAAAGAATATAAGCAGCAATAGAATTACTTTAGAGGCGCTAGTAAATTGTTATACTTTTACTTCTACTTTAATTAATACAGGAAACCTTGCATACTTACTTATTAGCCCTTAACTTATTAAGAACGCTAACTTACAGTGTATTTCTATTTCTCCTAGGAGATTAGAAAGAGTTATAGATAAACTTAGAACTATTAATAAAGTTGCTAGGTTAGACATTAATATTAAAGGCTATAAAGATACTATTTAGGGTAATGTAGCCCCTACATACCCTAGTTATAATTTAATACTTAGACGGCCCTAGATAAATAGAAGAGAGATTACTATTGCTCCTTCTAGAAAAACAATTTACATCTATTATTCTAGCTAAAAGATTAAGTTACTTAGCACTAAAGACCGCCCTATTAAAGGAAACTAGAGATTAAAACAAATAAGCGCAATAGCTTATCACTCCTATATTAGGCGGGCGAAAAAAGATAAGTCTATTTAGACTTTCGCTGCTTCTCTTAAGGATATTAAAAAAGCCCTAGCTCCTAAGAAAAAAGTAGAGGTCTTACCTTTACTCCCTAAAGCTTATTAACACCTAGCTTAGATTCAAAATCTAAAAACTGCTTCTATATTACCTCCTTTACGCAGATCTAAAGTAGATTACTAAATTAAACTAGAGAAAGACGATAAAGGCAAAGAAAAAGAGACTCCCTAGAGACCTATATACAGTATAAGCCGCCTAGAACTCCTAGTATTACGAAAGAAGCTTATTCCTCTACTTACTAAAGGATAGATTAGAGCTAGTAGCTCTCCTACCTCCTCCCCTGTCCTTTTTACTAAGAAACCTAGAGGAGGATTACGTTTCTGCATTAATTACTAAGCCCTAAACGCTATTACAAAGAAAGATTGTTATCTTTTATCTTTAATTTAAGGAACTTTTAATAATATTACAAAAGCTAAATAGTTTATAAAGTTTAACGTTTCTATAGCTTTCTACAAGATTAAGATTAATATAGGAGATAAGTAGAAAATAGCTTTTTGTACTAGATTTAGGTTATATAAGTAGCTAGTTACTCTATTTAGTTTAGCAAACGCTCTTAGTACTTTTTAATACTATATTAATTAGACCTTCTGCTAGTATATTAACAATTTTTGCTTAGCCTACCTAGACGACGTATTAATTTACACTAATAGTACGCTTAAAGAATACTAACACAATATAAATAAAGTTTTAGAAGCTATAAGTAAGGCTAGATTCTCTTTAAATATCTAGAAATGCGAATTTAACGTATAGAGTATAAAACACCTTAGATTTATTATTAAGGCGAGAAAAGGACTTTAGATAGACTTTAAGAAAGTAAAAGTAATTAAAGATTAGCAGGCACCTACAAATGTTAAAAAAGTACGTAGTTTTCTTAGTTTTGTAAACTTCTATTAACAATTTATTAAGAACTACTTAGAAATAGTAGCTCCTCTTTTAAAGCTTACCAGTAACATCTCCTTTTAATAGAGAAAAACTAAGCAAAAGGCTTTTAATAAGCTTAAGGAGTTATTTATTACTAAGCTAGTACTAGCTTAATAAGATCCTAACAGAGAAACAATACTAGAAATAAACTTTTCTAGATATGTAGTAGCAGGAGTCCTCTTACAATACAACAATAAAAGAAGCTTACGCCTAGTAGCTTATTATTTAAAAAAAATAACTAGCACGCAAAGCAATTACAAGATTTTTAATAAAGAATTACTAGTAGTTATCTCTTACTTATCTAACTAGGATGCTATGTTATAAGCTTTAAAGAAGTTTATAGTTATTATAAACTATAAAAACCTTAAATATTTTAGCAAGTCTAGACAGCTTAGTAAGAGATAAATAAAGTAGGCTTAATTTCTAAGAAAGTTTCCTAACATAGAAATTTCCTACAGGCCTAGAGTTAATAACTCTAGGGCTAATGCCTTATCTAGAAGACAACAAGATATGCCAGCAAACAACTAAGTTACTAGGATTTCTAAAAGGTTTCTATAAGTATTTAAACTTACAACTGTAGCTACTAACAAAAAACTAGAGAAAAAAGAAGTACTTAGAACTTTTTAACTATAATAGCTATCTAGCAGCAGTACAAGAGCAGTTAGATCTAGAAGATCTTTAGGATAAAGCTAAAAAAGAGGACAAAACTTACTAAATAGCCTAGAAAGCTATAAAGGATAGTAAACAACAATTTCCTACAGCTTTAGATCTTAAACTTTCTATTTCTAAATGCTGACTAGATAATTCTAGAAACCTCCTATACTAAGACTCAAAATAGGTACTAAATAATAAACCTCTAAGAACTAGAATTATCTACGAAATCTATAGTTCTAGAGCTTTAGGCTATCTAGGAAGAAATATTACTTATTAAGCTATTGCAAGAGAATACTTTTAGCCCTCTATTAGTAAAAGTATTAGAAGGTATATAAAGAACTACTTAGTGTATAGAAGTATAAAACTCTAGAGAGACAGCTTATAAGGCTTACTAAATCCCTTGCCTATACCTAAGCAAATATAAAAAGAAATTTTTATAGATTTTATTACAGGGTTACTAGAAAGCAAAAGCTGTACAAACCTTATAGTAGTTATAGATAAGCTTAGTAAGGACGTTGTCCTAATAAGCTTTAAGAACATTACTATAGAAAGTGTTACTAAAGCTTTTATGAACTCTGTTGTAGCTTACTATTACTTACTAAACTATATTACTTTAGATAGAGGTATATAGTTTATTAACTATTTTTAGATTAAGTTTTGCGAGTTATTAGAAATCAAGCGATGTTTATCTTCTAGATACTATCTTAGAATTAATAGTTCTACAGAGAGAATAAACTCTATAGTATAGGCTTATTTATAAGCCTTCTATAATTAAGATTAAACAAATTAAAAAAGTAACCTAGAGATAGCTAAGATTGCAGTTATAGCAAAGCAAGCTTAGTCTACTAAAATATCTTCTTTCTTCCTACAATAGAGCTATAAAGTAGATCTTCTATAAATTGCACCTAAGCACAGTTCTAAATAATAACTTCTAAAGAGAATACAAGAGGATTATTAAAAGATAGAAAATATTATTAATGAGCCATAACAAAGTATTAAGCTTATACAAGCTATAATAAGAGAAAGCTAATAAGAACAAGAAAAGTAGGCAAATAAGAGAAAGTACTAATTATTTTAGCTTAAAATAGGCGATAAGGTATAGTTAAAACTAGGCGACTACTATAAAATAAAAAGGCCTAGTAGAAAACTTAACTAGAAGAATCTTGAGTACACAGTACTTAAGGTTATTAGACTAAACGAGTAAAATTAAACACTCCTAGCTAGATTTACTTAGTATTTAATGTTAATAACCTTAGACTAGCGTCCTCAGACCCTCTACTAAGCTAGCTAATAGACGACAATAAACCTCTACTAATTAAGACAGAGGATAGAGAAGAATACCTAGTAGAGACCCTATTAGAAGAAAGAGGAAAAGGAAAAAAAAAGCAGTACTTATTTAAATAGCTAGGATATCTAGATCTGTCAAATTTGGGACATCAGCGCGGTTGATCAGAAGGTGGCGCTAAAGGACGCCAAACGTGCTAGCGCCGCCAAGGGCCACACAGAATCCTGATTATAAAAAGGGGCACTCAGATCATGGACAAGCAACACAGAGAACACTAACAATTAATTATTAATACTATCAACTTATCATTACTTATATTATCATTATCTTACTAGTATTACTTAACCTCTAATATCTAACAATTAAGAGTCTTACTGCCTCAACTAAACGAGGTTCAACAAACTACTAAATTATACAAGCTATTAAAGATAACCACTCTACCTCTACGAGACTCCTCTGTGATCCTCACTAATCACACAAACTAGATTAAATAGATCTAATAGATTAAGACGCGCGCTAACTCTCTACGCGTGTAGGAGAAGATTGATCTGAACCTTACAATTAAACCTATTAACGAACTAGAGGTACCCTAAATGCCTTAACTAAGCGACTACTAATTATTATAACAAGCGATTAACGCGCACGCCGTATTACACTAAGGTAATCACGGCAATAGCGCAACTATACCGCCTTTTATACCTTCACGACCCGCAGATCTATTGACAAACGCAAGAGCCTTATATAAAGAGGATCTAGAGATCTATAAGTTAGAGCTAGATTAATACAAGACAGAAGATTAGAAGTACATAAGAGAGCAAGTAGCGTTAGATAAAATTACGCAGGAGATATAGCGTACAGTTAACAACTACTTATATACTAACTGCTATTAAGCAAGACAATTATATTATTAGTAGATTGCTAATCTAATAGCTACTGTAGGCATCAACGCTAAAGATAAGATTAAGGAAGCTTAAGAGCGGTACAAAACTGCGATGAAGCTGCCTAAGGTAATTAACTTATAGGAGACATAGCTTACTAAAGTTTATTACGCTATAACTAAAGGTAAAGCTGTTAGAATACTTAAGTGCTAACTAGACGCGTACGTAAAGGAGGACTTTACTTAAGCTACAGCAAAGCACTTAGAATAATAGACTATATTATTTGCATTTTATAAATTAAAAAGTCTAGTAATCACAGTTGAGGATATAATCCGCAACTATTAAGATTACATGTAGCTCTTCTACTTATCTAAGGCGAAGTTAACTAAGGCGTCCTTTAGAACAGCTACAGGAGCTAGATCACTAATGCTTAACAAGGACAAATTAGACAAGCTTAGGTAGAAGCGTAAATAGCACTAAAATTAGAAGCCTATTAAAGATACTTAATTAAACAATATCTAATACACTGCAAGCAAATGCGAAGCTTGTAATATAAGATATAAGCTTAAGGATTACTAGTACGTGCACCCTAGCAACGCGCTAGACTAGTAGCAACTCTAACAAGACAAGATAGATCAAGTCTAATTACATATTAACAACAGCCTAGCTATGCAAGAAACAATTTACAACTCTAAGCAGCAATTACAATCTTAAAGACTTATAATTAAGAAGTTACACACAGTAACGCCTACAGTTAAGTATAATAACTAAATCTATAGTTAGAAGATTAGAGAGATTAACTACACGTTTATTAAGGCCTTATTTAAAGCGATCTAGGATATATATCCTCTGCGACTTTTATGGATCCTTAACTCTAGATTAACCTGTTACGTCTCTAATGATACTAGTTAATTTACTAAGACACGATTAGCAAGGCAAGGAGACTTCCTATAGGCAGGTAACTTAGGAGTATAGAATAAGGCATATAGATTAGTTACTTTAACAGTAGCTAGTAGTAGGACGCGAAGCTAACTATACTTAAAAGACGTAGTATACTGCTCTAATTTACTCTACAATCTTGTCTCGTTCAAGATACTCTACTTACAGAGCTTATAATAGGATACTAAATATAATCTAATAGTCCTTTAACAATTGCTTACTAATAATCTAATTACTAACCTTACTAAGTTACATAGGCAATAGGTGCTTAAAGCAAACTTAATTACTAATTACGTAATAATAGCCTCTAGGGCAGTTAAACTGCGATATAATTAAAGACAGCGCGTACGAGCGCTTATATAGCACAAAAAGATAGGTTATCTAAGACTAAGTGCGCTAGAGCACCTCGTACAATAATCTAAGAGGGTAAAGATTACTAGAGTGCTTACAGTAGCATGCGACGCCTGTAGAAGAGCGAAAGCTAAAAGGCTAATCTGCTGTATACCGCGCAGGATTAATAAGTCTCTAGGAGAACGTATCTCCCTTAACTTTTATAACTATAAGGTTAACAGCTTAACAAAAGAAAGAAGCTAAATACTAATTATAGATTAAGTAACTAGATTTATATAGGACTACTACTTTAAGGACAATTAAACAGCGTAAGTAATTATTAAGTCTCTAGAATTCTTTGTTATTCTTATAAAGACCGAATTTAACATTACAATAAAGGTTATTAAAACTAATAACAAGATTGTTACAGTTAAACTAGAAGTTGCTTAGTAAGCAGAGTCTTAAGGCATACAGTTTAAGCCTTCTACTCCTAATACCTAAGCATAGAATAGTAGAGTAGAACGCTTAAGAGGTGTAATTAAGGATAAAGCATAAGTAATGTAACTTGACGCTAACCTGCTGTAGCTACTGTAGCCTAAAATCACTTAATTAGCAGTATATCTCTATAATTAAACGCCCTAATACGCAAATTAATAGAGATTACTATATTAAGAGTTCCTCACGCATAACGCATATAAAAATAGAATTGTTACCTTACTACGTAAGCTATACTAAGGACACCTATAAGTATACAGGTGTAAGGCGTTTGCAATAATAGATAATACAAAGCACAGTAAGCACAAACTACAGCAGCTTAATCCTAAGGCATAGATTAGATACCTAGTTAGATATTAATCTACAAACATTTACTGTGTATAAGTGCTAATAATAGCTAAGGTAATTACTACACGCGATGTAGTATTTAACAAAGAATTAATCTTTACTAGAGATAAGAAGGATGTTATAGATAACCTAATGCATAGCACCTTTAAAGAAATTAAGGCATAGATTAAGACTATAGAACTTCTCCTAAGGATTACAAATAACTAAGAAGAGACATAATCTTTTCTTAAAGATAAGTCCTTTAATAAAGGACCTATATATAAAGAAACATATAATTAATATAATTAACGCAGAAGAAAGGTTTAAGTAGATTATCTCTCACCCCTACTAACGCCTCTACTAGTAGCTCTCTTAACTAATCTTATAACAGCGGAGAGCATTAGGCGTATAGATAATCTTCTTAATATTAAGAGTTAGAACGTTGCCCTTACGCAGCTATTAAACCCTAGGCCTAATTACCTCTTAAGTACTAGTAGCAGCAAGTGTCCTAATCTACGCAGTGCTAATATAGGATTAAGTTCTATTAGTGTGTCCCTCTAGAAAAACTAGACAGACCTATAAAGTTTAGCGTTTATAGCAGGTGCAAGAGTAGGAAAAGTTCAATAATTAAACAACAAGAAACTTAATAGCGCAGCAGTTAATTAATTGCTTAAAAGTTAAAGTTATAACTAGATACTTTATCTAAGCGAGCTCCTGCTAGCGCTAAGTCTAAACTAACTAAAAGAGAATTATATATTCTACTAGTTGTTTAAAAAGGCTAAAGAGGATTACTTTATAAGCTACAAGCAATTAAACTTATAGTTAGAAGTCCTAACGCAAGAAGCACAACTAATAGACACCTAGATACTAGAGTCTATGTAGGTATATACCTATAAGATTAATAAGGATTATTAGTTTATTAAGTGCAAAGCACGCTTAGTTGTATAAGGTAATTAATAGCGCAACGTTACTGCTTAAGAAACTTACGCTGCTACGTTAGCAGGTTAATATTTCTAAATAGCACTTATAATTGCTGCTTAATTTAACCTTAAGCTTAAGCAGTACGACGTTACTAACGCCTTTACACACGTACTAATTAATTAAGTTATATACATAAGGATGCTGTGTAGATACGTAAAGAAAAGAATAATCTTAAAGCTTAACAAAGCTCTATATAGCCTATAGATATTGCTACTGCTCTAGCAAAGAGACTTTACTACTTATCTCTAAAGATGTAGATCTACTGCTGTCTTATATAAGCTATGCTACATAATCTGCTAAGAGATCTTTGTATTCTTCTACGTTGACGATATTATTGCAATGTACATTAAGAACTATAGATTAAATACGCAAGCAGCTATTAAGGATATTAGTAAAAAGTACTGTATAACTAGAAGAGATAATCTGCATTAGTTTTTAGAGATAGAGATAATTAGGGATTAATTACAGCGCAAGATCTAGATCTCCTAATTAGTATATATTAAGAAGATTAACTAACTAGTGAGCGATTACTTAATTAAGAGTAATACTCTAATAATTAAGGCTAAACTGCTGCTCTAAGAAGGCAACGCAACCTTTAGGGAAACTAACCTCTACTAACAAAAGATTAGATTACTTCTATTCGCAGCAGTTAACACGAGACCTAATACAGCCTTTGCAGTATTACGCCTAGCACGATTTTTTACAAACCCTAGCCCTAATTATTAGCTAGCAGCTAATTGTGTACTCTTCTACCTTAACTATACACGAACGCTCGCACTACAATTTAGTAGAGACGATTACCTAGTTGTTACAAGTAACGCCTTTTTAACTAACAACACACTTAATCGCAAAAGCTTACAAGGATACGTAATTAAGCTATTTAGTAGACTAATAGCGTAGAGGGTAAATAAGCAAGATACAGTTACAACTTTAATAACTAAAGCAGAACTGCTTACGCTCTTACAAGTAGCAAAAGAAGCTATATTTATTTAGATACTGCTTATTAAGCTCTAAGTGCAGATAGTCAACCTAATAATTACTATACAATGCAATAACCTACAGACAATCTAATTAATCTTAGAAGAGATTTCTTAGTTGACTACGAAGCTACGGCACGTTAATATCTAAAACTATTAGCTTAGGCAAGAGGTTTAGAACAAGTTTATTAAGGTAATCTACGTAGAATTGAGTAAGATGCTCGCTAACGGACTCACTAAACTATTACTAGCTAATTAATGGCCGAGGTTCCTACAACAAATAGGACTGATCGATCTAGGCATACGACTAAGACTAGAGGCTGATCTAGTATCAATAACTAATCAGCTCGACGCCCTAGACCTAGAATCAACTACCTCACAGAAGAAGAACAAAGGAGGTGTTCAGCTCAACTTGTACGCTTGAGCTGAGGGGGTGTGTCAAATTTGGGACATCAGCGCGGTTGATTAGAAGGTGGCGCTAAAGGACACCAAACGTGCTAGCGCCGCCAAGGGCCACACAGAATCCTGATTATAAAAAGGGGCACTCAGATCATGGATAAGCAACACAGAGAACACCAACAATCAATCATCAATACCATCAACTTATCATTACTTATATTATCATTATCTTACCAGTATTACTTAACCTCTAATATCTGACAAGATCTAAATTAGGAACTAGCTATTAATCTAAAAGATACAGAAGCCCTAGAAGAGTAGAACTTTAGGTAACAAGAGTTCTACCTTTACTATTTTTTTTAGGAGGGGGTATTGTAAAGAGCTAAAGCCTTAATATTCTATAGTACTTAGCCTGTAGCCTTTGATAGCTTTTCTTACCTGAGCACTAGCACCTTAGTACTAGCACCTCAGCACTAGCACCTTAGCACTAGTAGCTAACTACTAGCTGCACTAATCACGCTAACTGTTAGCTGATCTGACAACCTCTAATAACCTCAGTTAGTCCTAACCTAGGTTAAGTCCTAATTACCTAGATTGGATATGTAAACCTACGTAGTCTCTCTTTATAGTTCGATATCTAATTCATTCACTGTTTACTTTGCATCTTTAGTCAACCCAACGCACCTTTAAAATGCGATAGAGGAGGGAACGGACACGTACGTACCGCAGCGGGAGCCTGCAATACTTTATTTAATTTTTAAGGTGTCAAAGGTAGTGGTTGTTGTTATAGTCAAAATAGGGTTTTAAAAAAGTGAAAAGCAGCTACCCTCTACTAATTAATCGTAAAAGTCAAAAAAAAAGATTATGTGTAGTTAACAAGATTCGAACAGTAGGTAGATAAGTTCTAGGAGGAAAGCTTAGACTACTAAGCGATAATTAAGGTCAAGAAAATTTGCTAAGGTACTAAAAAACAACACTAGTTAAAACGTGTCTAACGGCGATTGCTAGCCTATAGCTAACAATAGGATTATAGTAGGATTGCAATAGGATTGCAACATAATACGAAAGAGGAGGGAAAGGATACGTACGTACCGCAGCAGGAGCTTGTAATACTTTATAAAGCTACTGCTACTTACTTACTATTTTTTACCTTTTAAATAGCACTGCATACGAACAATTCGTATATAATATACTATACTACAATATAGCGTGTAACTTCTACAGCAAGTATCTCTTTATTCTAGGCTCTCTTCTAAAAAAAGTATCCTTTGCTACTGTCTACTTAGCACCTAATTTAGTCTAACTTAAACTGCTTATGCAGATACCTAAATTTATTAAGTATCTTAAAACTTAACTACTTAGCTAGACTTCTAAGTTTATAAAAATCTTAAATAAGTCCTTTATCTACAATATCTCTATATACAAAAAAATTATTAATCCCTAATTTAGCTAGTTATATAAGGAATACACGATTTCTAAAGTATTTGCTAATACTAGCGTAGTACTCAAGATCTATTGCTTTAGTATCCTCCTCTTCCTATTTATTATGTAAAGGCTAAGTATAGAGACTAGAATATAGCTTAAACAGCTATTACAAGACGTTAAATTAGCTATAGAGAAGAAAGAGGCAGGAAAAGAAGAGTAGGCTTTCTATCGTCGCGTCTATAGGTTAGCAAGCAAGGTAATAATAGTATCACTACTTTACTTTATCTAAGAGCGCCTAGCAGTAAAATAATAAGAATAGGCAGGATAGAGTATGTTAAGTTAGGAGGCGATTCGCGTCTTTGTCTTACTTTTCTTCATTTCTGTCTAAACATGCTAGAGCGACACACTAATTGCGTGCTGGCAATGCTAAACAAGAGGGCGTAAGCCCGGATACCTATTGTTAGCAATAAATCTTTTTTTTTACTAAAAGGGTGTCTACAAAATGTATAGTTACATCAAAAGGTTGTCTTAAAAGGCTAAAGCTACTACAATACTTTATAAAGCTGCTGCTTCTTACATCTGCTTCTTACCTTTGTCCCTATTTGTATTAGTATATTAAACGCAGTTTTAACAAACGGATTATGTGTGCTATCAGCTAATATAACGCTAGAAGATAGCTACCCTAGTCTGTATTCTATTATTTTGTACAATATCTTTAATGCTTGCGCAGCACTAAGTCTTAAGATATTTATTTATGCCCTAGTGTTAATTATGCACCCTAAAAAGCTGCTGTTTATAGTAACCTAGCATTTTAGTAGGTTAGTTTAAGTAAAAGCCTGCCTATTCCTTCGCTAAACCCGTTAAACATCCTTAGTAGGTATATTGTCTAATTTATCTATTTAGGAGTCTTCTTTTCTACGCAACTTGTGACGAGTTTGCGTATTTGATTAATACACCTTTATTATATTGTAATGAAAGATCTAAGTAAGTTGTGTATTTAGTAGGGTTCTATGAGTAGGGTCCGTGCGCTAGTTCAGCTAATTAGCAGCTAGAATAGATTCTAAGTGCGCTAAATTACACCCAGAATCTGTAGGCTTAGCGTTTTTCCTACACGTTATACAGTAGGGTGACACCAAAAAAGAGACTTTTGAAAGGTTATACTTTTTAAAGCTCTATATATAATCAACCGGAGGTGCTAGGACTATAATTTTTAGAGTTTTGAAAAGCCAGAAACTTGCTTTTTAAGTTAGACTATTAGTAAGCCTGCTTAGTAAGCCTGATAGGAGAGATAAAAAGCAGTAAAAACAGCTCATAAAAAAAGCCTTGATAAATGTAGCTACAACCTTTTATTCACAGTATCTTTTTAGCTAAAAGTTATAAGTGTTATATTGGCTTCGGCCTTTTAAGACAATCTTTTGATGTGACTACACATTTTGTAGACACCTTTTTAGTAAAAAAAAAGATTTATTGCTAACAATAGGTATCTAGGCTTACGCCCCCTTATTTAGCATTACTAGCACGTAATTAGTATGTCGCATGTTTAAACAGAAACAAAGAAAAGCAAGACAAAGATAAAAATCACATTCTAACTTAACGCGCCTTATCCTGCCTATTCTTGTTACTTTACTGCTAGACGCTCCTAGATAAAGTAAAGTAGTGATACTATTATTACCTTGCTTGCTAACCTATAGACGCGACGATAGAAAGCCTACTCTTCTTTTCCTGCCTCTTTCTTCTTTATTACTAATTTAACGTCTTACAATAGCTATTTAAGCTAAGTTCTAGTCTCTATACTTAGCTCTTGTATAATAAATAAGAAGAAGGAGATACTAAAGTAATAGATCTTAAGTACTATGCTAGTATTAGTAAATACTTTAGAGATTATGTATTTCTTACACAACTAGCTAAATTAGGGCTTAATAATCTTTTTATATATAAGGATATTGTAGATAAAAGACTTTTTAAAAATTTTATAAACTTAGAAGTCTAGCTAAGTAGTTAAGTTTTAAGATACTTAATAAATTTAGGTGTCTACATATGTAGTTTAGGTTAGACTAAAATAAGTACTAAGTAGATAGTAGTAAGATATGCTTTTTTTTAGAAAAGAGCTTAGAATAAGGAGATACTTACTTTAGAAGTTAAATGCTATTTTGTATATTATATATAAATTGTTTATATACAGTGCTTTTTAAAAAGTAAGAAGTAGTAAGTAAGTAGTAGTAGCTTTATAAAGTATTGCAGGCTCTTGCTACAGTATATACGTGTCTTTTCTCTCCTCTATTGTATTATATTTTAATCTTATTGCAATCCTACTGCAATCTTATTGTTAGCTATAGGCTTGCAATTGCTGTTAGACACGTTTTAACTAGTGTCGTTTTTTAGTACCTTAGCAAATTTTTTTAACTCTAATTATCGCTCAGTAGTCTGAGCTTTCCTCCTAGAACTTATCTACCTACCTTTCGAATCTCGTTAACTACATATAATCTTTTTATTGATTTTTGCGATTAATTAGTAGAGGGTAGCTGCTTTTCACTTTTTAGAACCCTATTTTGACTACAACAACAACCACCTCCTTTGACACCTTAAAAAATAAATAAGTGTTATATAATAGTGTAAGATCTATAATGTATCTATATTAAAAATTATTCTAATTATTACTAGAAAAGTTAGATAAAAGAATAATTTTTCAATGCTATTTTATATTGAAGTAGATAAAGCTAGTAACTAGTACTTAGTATACTAACCTTTAGCAGCTTTAACAGCTAAAAAACGCCTAGGTAAAGAATTAATACAATTATCAATCGCCTGTTGTGGTATAAGGTCTCACTCTTCTAAAATTGCCTTTTTAAACAATTCTACTGCTTTAACGCTTTTACCTGTGCCTAAAGAGGTAATAGGCCTTTTTCCTAGCGCGTTTTTAAGTACACTCCAAACGTTTTCTATAGGATTAAAATCTAGGCTATAGGCAGGATGCTCGAAAAAGAGAATCCTATTTCTAGAAAACTAGGCGATAACTTGTGGCGTTTTATAGATCTTGGCGTTATCCTGCTAAGATTTCTAGCCTATATAGAATTATCTATAAGCTTTTCAAATATAAAATGGTATTAACAAAATATAAAGTAATAACAAAGTTGTAGCCTTTAAAAGTAAAAAATAAGAGAGTTTGTACTTACCTCTTTTAAAAATGAGTTTAACAATAGGATTTAATACTTCTTTTAAATATTAAGTATTTGAAAAGGTTGTAGTATCTTGTAGTAATCTAGTTATATATAACCTAGATCTACCACCTAGCCAAATAGCTCCCTAAACAGAGATAGAAATATCGCGAGCTATATCTTGGTCAGCAGGCTAGCTATAAATAATTTAAATTACTAGAGAAATACTAGATTTTCTAGTGAAATTCTAAGATTAATTAAAATATTTTTAAACTCACTTGTATTTGTAGTAGACACCTGTTCCTTTCTAAGTCGCTTATTTCTCCTTTTTCAGACGTATTCTTGCCTAGCGCCGTGTCCACGCTGAATAGAAGACTTATTAGAAAACATAACTTTTTCAAAGTTATTATCTTTCAGTATTTTTATAGTCTTCTTAGCGTATTTCTTGCAATTTAAAGCTCTTTTCCTGTTTGAAAGCTATTTTTTCTTAGCAGTAGAAATAGGGTATTTCTCTACTTTTAATAAGCGATGTAAGCTTCTAGTAGAAAAAGATAAACTATTCTCTTCTAGAATACGCTTATTTGTTTTCTTAGGACTTCTTTCTAGGTCTCTATTAACTACTCGCATAGCTCTTTTAGAGACCTTTATAGGCAGGCGCTGTTTAGGCGTAGAAAGTGGTAAAGAAGTTTTCTTTTTCTTTTTAATACGATATAAAGTATTATAAATAGACTTGTAAGATTTTTCTAGTATAGTACTAATAGTACTAGTAGATTTTTGTTGTAAAGATAAAGTATAAGCTTGTTTTTCAAACTTAGAATGTTTGACCGACATAGAGAGATAATAAAGAAGAGAAAATCTCAGGTTAGAAAGAGATAATTATATAGACTAACGATACAAAAAGCTTACGTAATTTTAGCGTACTTTTTTAGCGGACTTTTTTTATTTTTATTTCTAAACTTATTGTATTATAAACTTGTGCCAAGACTTTGCTTACGTAATGCATATATAATCTAGTATTACATGTCTTAATTTTAGCGATTTTGATACGCTGATTAAAAAGTTGTAGCTAGATTTATCTAGCCATTTTTTTCACCTGTTTTTACTGGTTTTTATCTCCTCTATTATGCTTACTAAGCAGGCGTACTAATAGCCCAACTTGGAATGGAAGTTCTTGGCTTTTCAAAACTTTAACAATCATAGTCCTAGCATCTCTAGTCAACTATATAAAAAGCTTTAAAAAGTATAACTTTTTAAAAGTCTCTTTTTCGATGTCACCCCTCTGTAATATTAAGCGCACCTAAACTATCTTCAACATTAATATTGTTATTAAGAAAATTGCGCAGCTATTTTTAAATGTTAGTTTGCTCTATAAGATCTAATACTGTAACTTCTTATACTTCTTGTCTAAGCAGGGCAGTCGCAATACAGTTTAGCTATTTTCGCACTATTACTCTAAGCTCTAAATTAGGAAGAGCGTTTATAAACTTCATAGCTTTCTTCTTTCTTCCTTGCTGTAAATACTTTAGATATACTAACATGTTGTTATCTTACTAAGCTAATTACAGTAGTCTAATAATTAAAAATAGTATATTATATGGCTAATTTACAAAAACTATATTATTCTATGTTTCTTCCGGCAGATACTATATATCTATAGGCTACGAGTTAGAGATAGGAGTGTTACTCTATATTATTTGATTTTTTAAATCCTTGCTCGGCCTTCCTTGTTTCTTTATTTCTCCCTCCTAGACACGATTAATATCTTAGTAGAGGGTAGGGCCTTTACCTTTTAAGCGCGTAGCAGCATTCAACTTAGAGTCACTATGTAAAGCGTTTTCTTTGCCTCTTAGTATAATATTAGCGGCATTGATATTATTAAGCTTCTTAACCTATTCGTCTACAGTAGAATTGTATGTTTGCCTCTAGAATTGCTAGAACTGCTAAAAAAATATTATTGTAGTAGCCTTAGCTTGTTAAACTAGTTGCTACATTTGCAGAATTAGAGTTTTTCCCCTTAAACCTTAAACCTAGCTGAAAGTCTCATCTAGTAAACTTCTTAGGTACTACACTAGAGGCTAGTTGATTAAGCACGTTATTAGTAACGTTATAGAACTCTTAGATCTTGACCTTTAACTATAACAAGATTCAGTTTAATAGTAGTTGCCTTAAGATTTTCCCTAAACGCTTATGTAGTAGCCTAAAGTAGTATGTTCCTTTCTTGCTAGAAATATTCTAGTTAAAACTAACTTATTCTATCCGCTTCAGGGCGTAGTATAGTTTATATTTTTTAAGCATGTGCTCTACTGTACTACACATACAATAGAAAGGATGTATCTCTACGTTACTTATGTATATATGCAGCACTTGTCTTATGAAATAGTCCTTTTAGAGCATTAGTAATAAAAACACTATTATTCCTTTTGCTAGAGAATTCTACATTAGTTACTTGTGCAATTAAGTACGTATAGTTAGTAGGTTTTTTTAAAAGTCTCTTAGTTATATAATAAGCTATTTTTTTTAAAGGTGTCAAAGGTGGTGGTTTATTTTTTAATTATAGTTTAACGTCCTTTCTCAGCCTAAAAGGCTATATAAGACGTGTAGTTTTAGGACCTACAGGTATTTACGTAGTGTTTTCTAATATATGTTTTATTAACAAGGAGGGGTTTATCTAAATGAAGGTGAGGCTCGTAGCCTAGGGTAGTTTTAATGAGTAGCTTTCTCAGTCCTTTGTTAGGCTTTAAGCCTAGAGTGGTTTTAACAAGTATCTCTCTCAGTCCTTTGTTTTGTAGAAAGTATATAGAGCTAGTATGCTAGTCTAATTATCTTCTTTACTTCTTATTTGTTGTTGTTGTAGGCTATGCTAGCTGCCCTCTTGTATTGCTTATATAGGTACGCTAAGCAGTTCGGTATAGGGTCGATATATTAGGTCGGTATATTGAGTTGGTATAGGGGTTTCGGTGTAGATAGATAGCTAGGAGCAAGGTGCTAGGAGCAAGGTGCTAGTCTAGCTATCAATTCTAATGTGTAGGTCGGTATATTGTGTCGGTATATTGAGTTAGTATGGAGGGATTTCTGTGTAGGTAGATAGCTAGGAGCACTAGCTATCCATTCTATGCCCTAGAGCTCTAGAACAGTAGATTTCGTAGATAATTCTAGTGCGTAAAGGTTCGTTGTTTAGTACTTATTTTTGACTACAGTATAGCAGGTTTCTTAAGTCGTCTAGTTAGTATTTAGAAATAGAGAGCTTAAGGTCTAGCTTTGTTAGAAATTAGCGTTCTTCCTTGCTAACTGCTTTCTAGGCTAGCTAGTACGTATTATCCTCTTCTTTAGCCTTATTCTAAAGCTCCTCTAGGTCCATATGTTCCTAAAGTACTGTTGCAGGATAGCTATTGCAGCTAAAGGTTCTAAGAGTCTCTTCTTTATCTTATTCCTCTGTTTCTAAGGTTGTTGCAGTAGATAGTTTAAAGACTTGTAGGAACTTTCCAGAAATTGAATTATCTAAACTATCTACAGGCATATCTTGTTGTCTCTAAGATAAGGCATTAGCCTTAGAGTTATTAACTCTAAGCCTATAGGCAATTTCTATGTTAAGAAATTTACTAAGAAATTAGGCCTATCTTATCTATCTTTTCTTAAGCTGCCTAGGCTTTATAAAATACTCTAGGTTTTTATAGTCTGTTATAACTAGGAACTTCATTAAAGAATGTAGCATAGTATCCTACTTAAATAAGCAGCAAATAACTGTAAGTAATTCTATGTTATGTATCTTATAGCTGCTTTGAGCGCTAGTTATCTTTTTTAAGTAGTACACTACTAGTTATAATCTTCCTTAATTATTGTATTGCGAAAGGACTCCTGCTACAATATAGCTAGAGGAATTAGTCTCTAAGATTGTTTCCTTGTTAGGATCTTATTAAGCTAGTACTAGTTTAGTAACAAATAGCTCTTTTAGTTCATTAAAAGCTTCTTGTTCTGTTTTTTCCTATTAAAAGGAGACGTTTCTAGTAAGCCTTGTGAGCGGGGCAACTATATTAGAGTAGTTCTTAATAAAGCGTTAGTAAAAGCTTGCAAATCTAAGAAAACTACGTACTTCTTTAACGTTCATTAGCACATCCTATTCTTTAATAGCTTTTACCTTCTTAAGGTATATTTAAAGTCCTTTTCTAGACTTATTATAAATTTTAGGTACTTAGTACTTTACAAATTAAACTCGCATTTCTTAATATTAAGAGGTAACCTAGCCTTGCCTATAGCTTCTAGAACTTTATTTATATTACGTTAGTGTTCTTTAAGCGTGCTATTTGTGTTAATTAACACATCGTCTAAGTAGGCTAAGCAGAAATTATTCATGTATTCGCGGAGTGTCTAGTTAATATATTGTTAAAAGGTGCTAGGAGCGTTTGCTATGCTAAAAAGAGTAACTAGCTATATGTATAATCTAAATCTCGTTCTAAAAGTAGTCTTCTATTTATCTCCTACGTTAATTCTTATTTGTAGAAGGCTGCGGAGACGTTAATCTTAGAAAACTATTTTGCCTTAGCGATATTATTAAGCGTCTCCTAGATTAACAGCAAGGGATAACAATCCTTTTATATAATATTATGAAGAGCATAGTAATCAACGCAGAACTGTAATTCACTTCTAAGTTTCTTAGCAAATAGAACTAGAGAAGAAGCTATAGAACTGCTAGCTCTAATCTATCCTTTATCTAATAGAGATATAAGTTCCTTACGTAGAACTAAAAGCTCTAGACTACTTATACTATATTGAGGGCCATAAGGAGGTTCTTTTTCCTTTCTACTTTCATCATCTTATAACTTAATTTAGTAATTAACTTTAGGTCCGCGTAGAGGTAAAAGTGCAGAAGCAGTTTTCTACTTAAAAATCTAAGCTATGTGTTAGTACGCTTTAGAGAGTAGTAATAAAACATCTACTTTCTTTTTAACAGCTAAGGCCTTCTTAATATCTTTAAGAGAAGTAGCAGAAGTATAGATTAACTTGTCTTTCTTCACTTGTTTAATATAGAAGTAATAGGCTGCTGCGCTTATTTGCTTTAACTTTATCTTTTCTAAAACAGGGCAATCTTTAGTGCTTTGTAGCTTAATCCTTTGTCTAAAAGAGTAAATGTATATTATCTTTCTAGAGGGGGCAATAGTAACCTCTCATTTATTTATCTAGAGCCGTCTAAGTATTAAGTCGTATCTAGGGTATGTAGAAGTAACATAACCCTAGATAGTATCTTTGTATCCTTTAATATCAATTTCTAACCTAGCAACTCTGTTAATAGTTCTAGGTTTCTCTATAACTCCTTCTAATCTGCGCGGGCAAATAGATATACACTACAAGTTAGCGTTCTTAATAAGTTAAAGGCTAATAAGAGATTAGGCAAGGTTTCCTGTGTTAATAAGGGTTAAAGTGAAGATATAACAATTAACTAACGTTTCTACAGTAACTCTATTGCTGCTTATATCCTTTTTAAAACTAGCTTATTTTCTGATTAAGTTTTCTTAGCTTACGTGTAGCTTTTGTGTCTTTTTTGCTTATAGGTAAAACAACGTCCTTCCCTTATTAGTCTGTTTAATTCTAGATCGCTAAACCTGCGCGGCCTAGCTAATCTTCTAGTAAACTCTATTCCCTCTATCTAGTCTCCTGGAGGAGGAGAAGGAGGAGAAGCATGTCTTAGCTTGTATTCATTAGGCCTTTCCTAGTTTCTTTTTTTAAAGTTTTGTTCCTTAGGCTTATTCTAGCCTTGAGAATATTGCTCTATCTAGTATAAGTAGTCTGCAATTTTAATAGACTTGTTCTGTAAATTATCTAAGTCTAAAAAGGTAATACCTACAAGCTTATCTTAAAGCTTATAAGTAAGGCTTTTCTAAAAGAGCATGATCTTTGTATCCTTATCTAAGTTGCTATTTAACAATAGTAACTATTCCTAAAATTCTATAATATAATTACAGATGCTTCTTTTGCCTTAGGACATAGTGTAGTGGGCGGGCCTAAGAAAAGACCTTGCATGCAACTACACACGCCGACCACTTAGCCAAAAGGCTGGCACAAGACAATAGAGCGTCTGATTGTCTTGCGTAGTTGATACTTATAGTCTGCCGCCACGCGGCCCGCGGCTCGTAAAGTGAGGTGTACAACCGAGGTACAACCGAGGATCTACTCTGGGCTTCAGCCGATCACACATAGACTAGAGCTTGTTTTAAGCTCTTTTAGCGCTGTGTAGATCTCTAAACATCTAATTAAAGAAGTTTAAGAAGTGTTTAAAATCCTAGGCGTTTAACAATTCTATCTAATTAAGGTAGGGCAGCGTTAAAGTAGCTGCAGAACCAATAAGCCTACTCAAGGCGTAACTGTAGGTTCTTCTTTCTGTGTTGAAATCTTCTTAGTTGTTCTCTACTTTAGCAGTAAGCTGTTTCTTAAAGATTTAGTACGTCTTTCTAGAATCATTAAAAGCGTCTAGATTAGGTTGTTTAAAACGCTTAGGTTGTGCTAGCTACTAAACCAGTTTCAATGCAGCGAGTGAGATTAGTAGCTAAGTAGGTAGCTGTTCTTATTCTAGTTCTTCTTTAGAGGCTGGATTAATAGCCTCCTGGATAAGAAAGGCTTTATTTATTATTGTTGAAGTCGTTATCTTATCTAGTTCGTTCGCTCTGCAGAGTGTAAGGGTGCGTTGGGTTAACTAAAGATGCAAGGTAAACAGTGAATGAATTAGATATCAAACTATAGAGAGAGACTACGTAGGTTTATATATCCAACCTAGGTAATTAGGACTTAACCTAGGTTAGGACTGACCGAGGTTATCGGAGGTTGTTAGATCAGCTAACAGTTAGCGTGATTAGTGTAGCTAGTAGTTAGCTACTAGTGCTGAGGTGCTAGTGCTGAGGTGCTAGTACTGAGGTGCTAGTGCTAAGGTAAGAAAAGCCAACGAAGGCTACAGGCCGAGTACTATAGAACATTAAGGCTTTAGCCCTTTACAATACTCCCTATAGCTAGTTCCTAAGTTAGATCTAGATATCCTAACTATTTAACTAAGTACTGCTTTTTTCTTCCTTTTCTTCTTTCCTCTAATAAAGTCTCTACTAGGTATTCTTCTCTATCCTCTGTCTTAATTAGTAGAGGTTTATTGTCGTCTATTAGCTAGCTTAGTAGAGGGTCTAAGGACGCTAGTCTAAGGTTATTAATATTAAATACTAGGTAAATCTAGCTAGGAGTATTTAATTTAACTGCGTTTAGTCTAATAACCTTAAGTACTATGTACTTAAAATTCTTCTAGTTAAGTTTTCTACTAGGCTTTTTTGTTTAGTAGTAGTTACCTAGTTTTAACTATACCTTATCGCCTATTTTAAGCTAAGGTAATTAGTGCCTTCTCTTATTTGCCTGCTTTTCTTATTCTTATTAGCTTTCTCTTATTATAGCTTATATAAGCTTAATACTTTGTTGTAGCTTAGTAATAATATTTTCTACTGTCAGATATTAGAGGTTAAGTAATACTGGTAAGATAATGATAATATAAGTGATGATAAGTTGATGGTATTGATTGATTGATTGTTGGTCGTTCTGTGTGTGTATTGTATATGCTCCGAGTGCCCTTTTTATAATCAGGATTCTGTGTGGCCCTTGGCGGCGCTAGCGCGTTTATTGTTCTTGAGCGCTACCCCTTGATCACCCTTGCAGACCCCTTCTCTAGTCTTACTAACCTTCTAATTAACCGCGCTGATGCCCTAAATTTAACACACCTCCTTAGCTTTAGCGTACAGGTTGAGCTGAATACCTCCTTTATTGTTTCTTCTGTGAGGTGTTAATTATAGGTCTAAGGCGTTGAGTTGATTAGTTATTAATACTAGATTAGCCTCTAGTCTTAGTTGTATGCCTAGATCGATCAGTCTTATCTGTTGTAAGAACCTCGGCTATTAATTAGCTAGTAATAGCTTAGTAAGTCTGTTAGTGAGCATCTTGCTTAATTCTACGTAGACTACCTTAATTAACTAATTCTAAACCTCTTGCCTAAGCTAATAGTTATAGATATCGACGTGCTGTAGTTTTATAGTCAACTAGGAAATCTCTTCTAAGATTAATTAGATCGTCTACAGGTTATCGCACTGTATAGTAATTATTAGGTTGACTATCTAAACTTAGGGCTTAGTAAGTAGCATCTAAATAAATATAGCTTCTTTTACTACTTGTAAAAGCACGAGCAGTTCTACTTTAGTTGTTAAAGTTGTAATTTTATCTTGCTTATTTGCCCTCTACGCTATTAGTTTACTAAATAGCTTAATTACGTATTCTTGTAAGCTTTTACAATTAAGTGTGTTGTTAGTAAAAGAGGCGTTACTTATAACAACTAAGTAATTATCTCTACTAAATTATAGTGCAAGCGTTCATGTATAGTTAAAGTAGAAGAGTACGAAATTAGCTGCTTGCTAATAATTAGGGCTAAGGTTTGCAAGAAATCGTGCTAGGCGTAATACTACGAAGGCTGTATTAGGTCTCGTGTTAACTGCTGCGAATAGGAGTAATCTAATCTTTCGTTAGTAGAGGTTAATTTCCCTAGAGGTTGCGTTCTCTTCTTAGGGCAGCAGTTTAGCCTTAATTATTAGGGTATTACTCTTAAATAAGTAATCGCTCACTAGTTAGTTAATCTTCTTAATATATACTAATTAGGAGATCTAGATCTTGCGCTGTAATTAATCTCTAATTACCTCTATGCCTAAAAATTAATGCAGATCGTCTCTTCTAGTTATATAGTACTACTTTCTAATATCCTTAATAGCTACTTGCGTACCTAATCTATAGTTCTTACTATACATTACGATAATATTGTTAACGTAGAAGAATACAAAGATCTCTTAGTAGATTATGCAGCATAGCTTATATAGGATAAAAGTAAATCTATATCTTTAGAGATAGGTAGTAAAATCCCTTTACTAGAGTGGTAGCAATATCCGCAGACTATATAGAGCTTTATTAAGCTTTAAGATTATTCTCTTCCTTGCATATCTACGCAGCATTCTTATATATATAACTTAATTAATTAGTACGTGTATAAAGGCGTTAGTAACGTTATACTGCTTAAGCTTAAGGTTAAATCAGGCAGCAATTATAAGTGCTATTTAGAAGGATTAACCTGTTAACGTAGTAGCGTAAGTTTCTTAAGCAGTAACATTACGCTGTTAATTACTTTATACGACTAAGCGCGCTTTACACTTAATAAACTAATAATTCTTATTAATCTTGTAGGTATATACTTACATAGACTCTAGTATCTAAGTGTCTATTAGTTGTGCTTCTTGCGTTAGGACTTCTAACTATAAGTTTAATTGCTTGTAGCTTGCGAGGTAATCCTCTTTAGCCTTCTTAAATAACTAGTAGAATATGTAGTTCTCTTTTAGTTAGTGTAGACTTAGCGCTAGCAAGAGCTTACTTAGATAAGGCATCTAGTTATAACTTTACCTTTTAAGTAACTAATAAATTGCTGTGCTATTAAGTTTCTTATTGTTTAATTATCAAACTTTTCCTACTCTTACACTTACTATAAACGCTAAACCTTATAAGTCTATCTAGTTTTTCTAGAAGGACATACTAATAGAAGTTAATCTTATATTAGCACTGCGTAGATTAGGACACTCGCTACTGCTAGTACTTAAGAAGTAATTAGGCCTAGAGTTTAATAGCTGCGTAAGGGCGACGTTCTAACTGTAAATATTAAGAGGATTATCTACATGCCTGTTGCTCTCTGCTATTATAAGATTAGTTAAGAGAGCTACTAGTAGAGGCGTTAGTAGAGGTAAGAGATAATCTACTTAAACCTTTCTTCTACATTAATTATATTAATTATGTATTTCTTTATGTATAAGTCCTTTATTAAAGGACTTATCTTTAAGAAAAGATTATGTCTCTTCTTAGTTATTTGTAATCTCTAGAGGAAGTTCTATAGTCTTAATCTATGCCTTAATCTCTTCGAGGGTGCTATGCATTAGGTTATCTATAACATCCTTCTTATCTCTAGTAAAGATTAATTCTTTATTAAATACTATATCGCGTGTAGTAATTACCTTAGCTATTGTTAGCACCTATACACAGTAAATGTTCGTAGATTAATAACTAACTAAGTATCTAATCTATGCCTTAAGATTAAGCTGCTGTAGTTTATACTTGCCGCGCTTTATATTATCTATTATTATAAACGCCTTGCACCTGTATGCTTATAAGTGTCCTTAGTGTAGCTTACGTAGTAAGGTAATAATTCTATTTTTATATGCGTTATGCGTAAAGAACTCTTAATATAGTAATCTCTATTAATTTGCGTATTAGGGCGTTTAATTATATAGATATACTGCTAATTAAGTAATCTTAGGCTACAGTAGCTACAGTAGGTTAGCGTTAAGTTATATTGCTTATGCTTTATCCTTAATTACACCCCTTAAGCGTTCTGCTCTACTATTCTATACTTAGGTATTAGGAGCAGAAGGCTTAAACCGCATGCCTTAGGACTCTACCTACTAAGCAACTTCTAGTTTAACTGTAACAATCTTATTATTAGTTTCAATAACTTTTGTTGTAATATTAAATTAAGTCTTTATAAAGATAATAAAAGATTCTAAAGCTTTAATAATTACTTACGCTATTTAATTATCTTTAAAGTAGTAGTCCTACATAAATCTAGTAACTTAATCTGTAATTAGTATTTAGCTTTTTTCTTTTATTAAGCTGTTAACCTTATAATTATAAAAGTTAAGAGAGATACGTTCTCTTAGAGACTTATTAATTCTGCGCAGTGTGCGGTAGATTAGCCTTTTAGCTTTTGCTCTTCTATAGGCGTCGTATGCTACTATAAGCACTCTAGTAATCCTTACCCCCTTAGATTGTTGTACGAGGTGCTCTAGCGCACTTAGTCCTAGATAACTTATCCTTTTGTGCTATATAAGCGCTCGTGCACGCTGTCTTTAATTATATTACAGTTTAACTGCCTTAGAGGCTATTGTTATGTAATTAGTAATTAGGTTTGCTTCAAAGACCTATTGTCTATATAACTTAGTAAGGTTAGTAATTAGATTATTATTAAGTAATTGTTAGAGAACTGTTAAATTGTATTTAGTATCTTACTATAAGCCCTGTAAGCAGAGTATCTTAAACAAGATAAAATTGTAGAGTAGATTAGGGTAGTATGCTACGTCTTTTAGGTGTAGTTAGCTTCGCATCCTGCCACTAGCTACTGTTAAAGTAACTAATTTATATACCTTAATCTATACTTGTAAGTTACCTGCCTATAGGAAGTCTCCTTGTCTTACTAATTATATTTTAGTAAATTAGCTAGTATTGTTAAAGACGTAGCAGGTTAAACTAGAGTTAAGGATCTATAAGAGTTATAAAAGATATATATCCTAGATCGCTTTAAATAAGGCCTTAATAAACGTATAGTTAATCTCTCTAATCTTCTAACTATATAGTTAGTTATTATGCTTAACTATAGGCGTTGCTGTGTATAACTTCGTAATTATAGGTCTTTAAGATTATAATTACTGCTTAGAGTTGCAAATTGTTTCTTACATAGCTAGGCTGTTGTTAATACATAATTAGACTTAATCTATCCTATCTTATTAGAGTTACTACTAGTCTAGCGCATTGCTAGAGTGCGCGTACTAGCAATCCTTAAGTATATGTCTTATATTACACGCTTTGCATTTGCTCGCAGTGTATTAGATACTATTTAATTAAGTATCCTTAATAAGCTTCTAATTTTAGCGCTGTTTATGCTTCTACTTAGGCTTTTCTAATTTGTCCTTATTGAGCGTTAGTAATCTAGCTCCTATAGCTATTCTAAAAGACGCCTTAGTTAACTTTGCTTTAGATAATTAGAAAAGCTATATATAATCTTAATAGTTGTAGATTATATCTTTAACTGTAATTAAAGGACTTTTTAATCTATAAGATGTAAATAATATAGTCTATTATTCTAAGTGTTTTACTATAGCTTAAATAAAGTCCTCTTTTACGTACGCGTCTAGTTAGTACTTAGATATTCTAACAGCTTTACTCTTAGTTGTAGCGTAATTAACTTTAGTAAGCTATGTCTCTTATAAGTTAATTATTCTAGGTAGCTTCATTGCAGTTTTGTACTGCTCTTAAGCTTCCTTAATCTTATCTTTAGCGTTAATGCCTACAGTAGCTATTAGATTAGTAATCTACTAGCGATGTAACTGTCTTGCTTGACAGCAGTTAGTATATAAGTAGTTGTTAACTATACGCTATATCTCCTGCGTAATCTTATCTAACACTACTTGCTCCCTTGTATACTTCTAATCTTCCGTCTTATATTAATCTAGCTCTAACTTATAGATCTCTAGATCCTCTTTATATAAGGCTCTCGCGTTCGTTAATAGATCTGCGGGCCGTGTAGGTATAAAAAGCAGTATAGTTGCGCTATTGCTGTAATCACCTTAGTGCAATGCGGCGTGCGCATTAATCGCTTATTGCGACGCTTAATAGTCGCTTAGTTAAGGCATTTAGGGCACCTCTAGTTTATTAATAGGTTTAATTGTAAGGTTTAGATCAATCTTCTCCTACACGCGTAGAGAGTCAGCGCGCGTCTTAATCTATTAGATCTATTTAATCTAGTTTATGTGATTAGTGAGGATCACGGAGGGGTCTCATAGAGGAAGAGTAGTTATCTTTTTAATAACTTGTATAATTTGGTAGTTTGTTAAACCTGGTTTAGTTGAGGCAGTGAGACTCTTAATTGTCAGATATTAGAGGTTAAGTAATACTAGTAAGATAATAATAATATAAGTAATAATAAGTTAATAGTATTAATTAATTGATTGTTGGTCGTTCTGTTTGTGTATTGTATATGCTCTAAGTGCCCTTTTTATAATCAGGATTCTGTGTGGCCCTTAGCGGCGCTAGCGCGTTTATCGTTCTTGAGCGCTACCCCTTGATCACCCTTGCAGACCCCTTCTCTAGTCTCACCGACCTTCTGATCAACCGCGCTGATGCCCCAAATTTGACATCTACCTTTTAATAATCCTCCTCTATTCTCCTTACAAGTTGTTAGCAAGGACTGTGCTTAGGTGCAATTTATAGGAGATCTACCTTATAGCTATATTGTGGGAAGAAAAGAGATATTTTAGTAGACTAAGCTTACCTTGCTTTAACTGCAATCTTAGCTATCTCTAGGTTACTTTTCTAAATTGTTTAATCCTAATTACAGAAGGCTCAGAAATAAGCCTATACTATAGAGTTTATTCTCTCTGTAGAACTATTAGTTCTAAGATAGTATCTAGAAGATAAACATCGCTTGATTTCTCATAACTCGCAAAGCTTAATCTAAAAATAGTTAAAAAACTATATACCTCTATCTAAAGTAATATAGTTTAGTAAGTAATAGTAAGCTACAACAGAGTTCATAAAAGCTTTAGTAACACTTTCTATAGTAATGTTCTTAAAGCTTATTAGGACAACGTCCTTACTAAGCTTATCTATAACTACTATAAGGTTTGTACAGCTTTTGCTTTCTAGTAACCCTGTAATAAAATCTATAAAAATTTCTTTTTATATTTGCTTAGGTATAGGCAAGGGATTTAGTAAGCCTTATAAGCTGTCTCTCTAGAATTTTATTCTTCTACACACTAAGTAGTTCTTTATATACCTTCTAATACTTTTACTAATAGAGGGCTAAAAGTATTCTCTTGCAATAGCTTAATAAGTAATATTTCTTCTTAGATAGCCTTAAGCTCTAGAACTGTAGATTTTGTATATAATTCTAGTTCTCAAAGGTTTACTATTCGGTACCTATTTTTAATCTTAGTATAAGAGGTTTCTAGAATCATCTAGTTAGCATTTAGAAATAGAAAGTTTAAGATCTAAAGCTGTGGGAAATTGTTGTTTACTATCTTTTATAGCTTTATAGGCTATTTAGTAAGTTTTGTCCTCTTTTTTAGCTTTATCCTAAAGATCTTCTAGATCTAACTACTCTTGTACTACTGCTAGATAGCTATTATAGTTAAAGGTTCTAAGCACTTCTTCTTCTTCTAGTTCTTTGTTAGTAGCTGTAGTTGTAGGTTTAAATACTTATAAAAACTTCTTAGAAATCTTAGTATCCTAGTTGTTTACTAGCATATCTTGTTGTCTCTTAGATAAGGCATTAGCCTTAGAGTTATTAACTCTAAGCCTATAGGAAATTTCTATATTAAGAAACTTTCCTAGAAATTAAGCCTATCTTATTTATCTCTTACTAAGCTGTCTAGGCTTACTAAAATATTTAACGTTTTTATAGTTTATAATAACTATAAACTTCTTTAAAGATTGTAGTATAGCATTTTACTTAGATAAGCAAGAGATAACTGCTAGTAATTCTTTGTTGTATATCTTGTAATTGCTTTGCGTGCTAGTTATCTTTTTAAATAATAAGCTACTAGGCGTAAGCTTCCTTTATTGTTGTATTATAAGAGGACTCTTGCTACTACATATCTAGAAGAGTCTGTTTCTAGGATTGTTTCTCTGTTAAGATCCTATTAAGCTAGTACTAGCTTAGTAATAAAAAACTCTTTTAGCTTATTAACAGCCTTTTGCTTGGTTTTTTTTTATTAAAAGGAGATGTTACTAGTAAGCCTTAAAAGAGGAGCTACTATTTCTAAGTAGTTCTTAATAAATTATGAATAGAAGTTTACAAAACTAAAAAAACTACGTACTCCTTTAATGTTTGTAAGCACCTGCTAATCTCTAATTGCTTTTACTTTCTTAGAGTCTATTTAAAGTCCTTTTCTAGCCTTAATAATAAATCTAAGGTATTTTATACTCTATACGTTAAATTTGTATTTCTAGATGTCTAAAAGTAATCTAGCTTCACTTATAGCTTCTAAAACCTTATTTGTATTGCGTTAGTGTTTTTTAAGCGTGCTATTAGTGTAAATTAATACGTTGTCTAGGTAGGCTAAGCAAAAATCGTCGATATACTCGCAGAGAGTCTAATTAATATAGCGTTAAAAGGTACTAGGAGCGTTTGCTATACTAAATAGAGTAACTAGCTACTTATATAACTTTAATCTAGTATAAAAAGCTATTTTCTACTTATCTCCTACATTAATCCTAATCTTATAGAAAGCTATAGAAACGTTAATCTTTGTAAACTATTTAGCTTTTATAATATTATTTAATTTTTAAGGTGTCAAAGGTGGTGGTTGTTGTTGTAGTCAAAATGGGGTTCCAAAAAAGTGAAAAGCAGCTACCCTCTACTAATCAATCGCAAAAGTTAAAAAAAAAGATTGTGTGTAGTCAACGAGATTTGAATAGTAAGTAGATAAGTTCTAGGAGGAAAGCTTAGACTACTACTGTGTCTGTCCGCGAGATGATTATGTTCTAGTGATGATCACCCCACCAACTCTACCACCCTACACAAAACGCGTCATAACTCTACCACTATGGACTTAATTCAGGAAGCGATTGAAGATATCGAATCGCGCGAGCTAGGCGCATCTTTTTCGTACGCACAAGTTGCAAAAAAGTATAGTGTTAATTGTTGTACGCTCGCTCGCAGACACTAAGGCAGAACCTAACTAAATAAACTCGCCTATTCGTCCCTCCACGTACACTAGAAAACTGAGCTCCTACAGTATACTACTACGCTTACTAAGCGACGTACACCTCCTATACGAGCAATATTACGCAACTTTGCCTTATCTTTAGCTAGTAGTTAGGTTTTAGAAAGCTAGGTTACTCGCTTCATTAACAGGAATCCTACCTATCTCATCTCGCGCTAGCAGGCAGGAATGGATCGCAATTACTACAAAGCTAAATTAGAGGCTAAATATAGCCTCTACTTTAAGCTACTACATAAGAAGATGAGGGAATACAATATAAGGCCTTCTTAAATCTTTAATATAGATGAGAAAGGCTTTATAATTAGAGTAACTAGAAAGTTAAAAGGAGTGTTTAATAAGAGGATATGCAACTAAAAAGAAGTCAGGGCTGCAACTTAAAATAGTAATAGAGAGTAGGTAACTGTCCTTGCCTGCGTATATAGACGGTACAGCTTTATCCCTAGCTCTTATCTTTTAGTTAGTTATTAGAGCTTTAAAATTAAGCTAAGTTAAGGATATTAATAACAAAAAGCACTTAGTATTTGTTAGCTCATCTCCTTCTAGCTAGACTAATAATAATATAGGTCTAGCCTAGCTTAAGGAGGTTTTTAAGAGAGAGACTAGACAGAAAGCTTATTTAAGATACTAATTACTCCTCCTTAATAGCTATAGATCTTACCTAACTATAGATCTTATTAATTACTGTACTAACTACAAGATCTTATTAGCTGTATTTCCTCCTTATTCAACCTATACGCTTTAACCGCTTAATATTAGATTATTTAAGCCTCTCTTAACCGCCTACTTAACTAAGCTTTTATTCTACCTTTATAAAAGCTAGGGGCTCTTACTAATAATAAAAAGAGACTTCTTTCTCCTCTTTTAGAGGGCCTAGGGTACTGCTTTTAAGGAGGAGACTATTAGAAAGTCTTTCTAAGTAACTAGAGTCTATCTACCTAATCTTAAGGTTATCCTTTAAAGATTTTATAAGGAGGCCTCTAGTTTAAATAAATTCTTAGCTACTGTACTTAGTAGAGATAATTAGCTTAAAATATAGACTCTTATACGCCGTTTAGTGTAAGATTAGAGTACTAAGGAGGTAAAAAAGCTTTGTCAAAGTCTCTACTACATCTAAGCTTAAAATAGTATTCTCTGTAGAGAGATTTAAGGCTTAAAAGAGGCTCTTTTAGTTAAAAAGAGACACTAAAAGAAGAGCTCTACTCTCTAACTTAACAATCCTTAGGAGTACTATAGTAGTGCTGTTTTCTAGTCGCCTAGGAAGGTCTGTTAGGCTCAGGACGACGAGGTAGTTTAACAATACGAACAACAACTACTACAACTCTACAAAGCTAAGAGGTGTCACTTAAAAGAGCAAGCTTAATTATATAAGGCTTAATAAGCTAAAGAGAGGCGTGTTGAGAAAGAGAGGCTCAAGGAGGTAAGGCAGAAAGAGAAGGCTAAAAAGGCAGCTAAAAAGGAGTGTTAGAAATTAGCTCGCGACGCTCAAAAAGCTATACAACTGTCCTAAAAGAGTAAGCGCAAGGCCTTATAAGCCTCTATTTAAAAGCAGAAGCGTTAAAAACGTATTGTTGTTAATTCATCTCATGTTAAAGCTGAGGTAGCTGCACCAGCTGCCCTATCGCGCATCACCCGCCGCGGGCGCAACGTTATCTTACTAAGCAAATATGAGTAGCACAAATTGATTGCAGGGCTCTATTTAGTATTACTTTATAAAATCTCGCGATACTAGCTATTGGTGGTGGCTCTACAGCCTCATTTTTCTAAAATCTTCATGTTGGTGGGGTGATCATCACTCGAACATGATCATCTCGCGCACAGACACGGTAAGCAATAATTAGGGTTAAAAAATTTGCTAAGGTACTAAAAAACAACACTAGTTGAAACGTGTCTAACGGCAATTGCTAGCCTATAGCTGACAACAGGATTACAGTAGGATTGCAATAGGATTACAACATAATGCGATAGAGGAAGGAAAGAACACGTACGTACTGTAGCGTGAGCCTACAATACTTTATAAAGCTAAAGCTACTACTTCTTACCTTCTGCTTTTTACCTTTTAAATAGCACTGTATCATCGCCTTGCTTGCTGACCCATAGACGCGACGATAGAAAGCCTACTCCTCCTTTCCCGCCTCTTTCTTCTCTATCGCCAATTTGACGTCTTGCAATAGCTGTTTAAGCTAGGTTCTAGTCTCTGTACTCAGCCCTTGCACGACAAATAGGAAGAGAGGGATACTAGTGTAATATATCTTAAGTACTGCGCTAGTATTAGCAAATACTTTAAAGATCGTGTATTCCTTGCACAACTAGCTAAATTAAGGCTTAATAAGCTTTTTGTATGTAGAGATATTGCAGATAAGAGACTTATTTAAGATTTTTATAAACCTAGAAGTCTTGCTAGGTAGTTAAGTTTTAAGATACTTAATGAATTTAAGTGTCTATATAAGTAGTTTAAGTTGGACTAAATTAAGTGCTAAGTAGATAGTAGCAAAGGATGCTTTTTTCTAGAAAAGAGCCTAGAATAAGGAGATACTTGCCGCAGAGGTTGTACGCTATTATAATGTATTATATGCAAATTATTTGTATACAGTGCTATTTAAAAAGTAAGAAGTAGTAGGTAAGAAGCAGCAGCTTTATAAAGTATTATAGGCTCTTGCTGTAGTACGTACGTGTCCTTTCTCTCCTCTATCGTATTATATTGTAAACCTATTGCAATCCTACTATAATCCTATTGCTAGCTATAGGCTGGCAATCGCTGTTAGACACGTTTTAACTAGTGTTGTTTTTAGTACCTTAGCAAATTTTTTAACCCTAATTATTGCTTAGTAGTCTAAGCTTTCCTCCTAGAACTTATCTACTAACTGTTTAAATCTCGTTGACTACACAAAATCTTTTTTTTGGACTTTTGCGATTAATTAGTTGAGGGTAGCTGCTTTTCACTTTTTTAGAACCCTACTTTGACTATAACAACAACCACCACCTTTGACACCTTAAAAAATAAATAAATAAATAGCACTGTATATAAACAATTTGTATATAATACACTACAATAGCGTACAACTTTTGCAATAAGTATCTCTTTAACCTTAACTTTTATCTAAAGACAAGAAGCTTTCTTATTATATACCTCGCCCCTAAACTAGTCTAGCTTAAGCTAATTATACAGACACCTAAGTTTATTAAGCATCTAAAAACTTTGCCTCTTTATAACTCTACAATGATAACTCTTATAAATAACTTTAGAATCTATAATATCTTTATATAAAGAAAGAATATTAAGCTTTAACTTAGCTAGTTGTAGAAGGAATATAAGATCTATAAAGTGTTTGCTAAAACTAGCAAAGTACTTAAAATACTGTATTTTAGTATCTCTCTCTTTTTATTAATTGTATATAAGCTAAGTAAAGAAACTATTAACTAGTTAGGCTAGCTGTTGCATAAAGTTGAAATAGCGATAGAAAAGAAAAAGGCAGGAAAGGAGGAGTAGGCGTTCTATCGACGCATGTATAAGTTAGAAAGTAAGGTAATAATAGTACTACTTCTTGAATTTGTCTAAGAGTACCTAGAAGTAAAGCCTTAACATAAGTAAGTAGCATAAGCAAGATAGGGCGCGTTAAGTTAGGAGGCGATTTGCGTCTTTGTTTTGCTTTTCTTCGTTTCTGTCTAAACATACGACACATAAATTGCGTGCTAGTAATACTAAACAAGGGGGCGTGAGCCTAGATACCTGTTATTAGCAATAAATCTTTTTTCTATCAAAAAGGTGTCTACAAAATATAAAGTTACATTAAAAGGTTGACTTAAAAGGCCGAAGCATAGAATAAGCTATAAGCATGTTAATAGTTAATAGTCTAAGCTTTAGGTTGCCTAAAGGCTAAATAAGGTTCTTTATCTCTAGGTTAATATCTACTAGCGTACATATCTTTTTATGTGGTTTGCTAATCTTAATCTCTACTTTTTTTACTTTCTCTAGGGTAAAAGTTGTGCGCTAGTTAGACAGCAAAATCCAGCGCATCTTAGCATTAGCACCTCCTTGTTTTAGCTAATAAAACTTTTCTAGGCTAGATATCTTCTTGTAGTAGAATTTAAAAAAAGAATAGATTTCTTCTAATTTATATGTATCCTAATTATCTCTATTTAGGGCAGAAAGTATAGAGTATATAACTACCTCTTTGTTAGTTCGCGGTAGGCCTTAAAAGAAGAAGATACCTTCCTTTTCATAAGGGATTTGCTTGTTCTTAATACATGTACTAGCAACAGAAGTAAAGTATATATAGTACTTTACTAGACTAGGCTAGTTTTGTATGCATTTATAGATATAAGCTTAAAAGTAAGAGCGTTTGCCTATCTTAATAGCTATATTCTTATTCTTCTACTATTCCCTTATGTGTGTCTATATCATAGACTAATTCTTCTCTGCATATCTAGGTAAGCGCTTTAGGATACAAAAAAGAGATTAACCCTTATTAAAGAAATAGTCTAGTAGAATAGAGACTCTTATAGCATTACAAATACCTCTATTATTAGCTTATTAGTTAAAGTCCTCTAGGAATTTTGTAACATACTTTCTAGTAAAAACCAATGTACTATATCTTAGTTAAATTATAGTTAACACTAAGTTATGCGTAGGTATAGCTAAAGTGTTAATAACTAAGCTTAATAAAGTTAATAGTAAATTAGGACTAGCAGTAGCAGGTTTAGAAGAAAAAAACGTTGCGCCTTCCTGCCCTTAACCTATCTTCTAATCCTTTTTAACATCTGAAGTATAGTAGGACATAAATAAGTTCTTTGTACTAATAATTAACAAACGTTAGTAAAGTAACAATCAAGGTAAAGTCTCTAAAAGAAATAATATCTCTTTTTAAGTCTTTGTAGTGTATGTTTGTTTAGGTGTAACTGTATATATTCTTGCCTTTTAGGTACCCCTTATTTTGCTAAGTAGGCTTAGATTTATACTTAAAGCTAGTACTTATGTATAAGCTTTTAGTGCTATCTCTATTTTGCCAAATAGTACCTTAGCTTAGCATTTTATTACATATATATTACTATCTCTATTTTGCTAGACAGGTTGCTGTAAAGGGCTGAAGCCTTGATGTTCTCTAGTACTCGGCTGGTGGCCTTCGTTGGCCTTTCTTACCTCAGCACTAGCACCTCAGTACTAGCACCTCAGCACTAGCACCTCAGCACTAGTAGCTAACTACTAGCCGTACTAATCACGCTAACTGTTAGCTGATCTGACAACCTCTGATAACCTCGGTTAGTCCTAACCTGGGTTAAGTCCTAATCACCTGGGTTGGATATATAAACCTACGTAGTCTCTCTATAGTTCGATATCTAATTTATCTACTGTTTACTTTGCATCTTTGGTCAATCTAACGTACCCTTACAATTGAATTAGATCCTTCTTTAGCTACTCGCGTAGCTATGTCGTACTTAGAAGCTAGCTAGAGCTTTATCTACGCGCGAGAATCTAATTAATTAAACTGCTAGTTAATTAGTTAACTGTTTAAATCTACTAAAGGATTAACAGAAGAAGCACTAGATGAAAAGTGCTAAGGGATACTTAGTTGTATAAGTCTCTAGGGCGTTTAAATTCGTTAGATAAGCCTACTAAGCGTAGTAGCCCTAGAAAACAGACGAAGAATAAGCCTACGAAGCGTAGTAGCACCTATAACGATTTCTTTTAACAATATAGAGTACTAGCAAGTACCTACAAATATAATATCAGAACCCTTAGCAGCCCTTTTAGCTGTAAGGATAGTAGAACTACACTAAGATAGTGTTAGCAGGCCTAAAGTAGAAACTACTTTAGAAGGTCTTTGTAGAGCGGGTGGCCTAGATGAGATAGCTGCTTCTACAAGGATACAGGAAGCCTTCTAAGCTTAAGAGGCTATAGGCACGCTATAACAAAAGGAACCTAAAGTAGAACAACAACTTCTACCTTTGTTACTTACCCTATTAGCTGCCTTAGGAAATTAATAAGCTTAAACGCCTAGGCGTTTTAAATAACTAGATCCTGATACCTTTAACAGAAACAGAAAGATGTACTAAATCTTTTAACAATAGCTTACTACTAAAGTAGAAAATAATAAGGAAGATTTTAATACAATTAAAAAGGACTTATAACTACGCCTTAAGTTAATTAAAAGGCTTAGCTGCAACTTTTACCCTGCATTTCCTTAACTAAATAAGAATATCTAATTTATAGAACTTTAATAAGCTATTAAACTTCTTTAATTAAATGTTTAGAGATCTCTATAGTGCAGAGAGAGCTAAGAACAAGCTCTAGTCTATAAGCTAAGGCAAGAAAAGCATACGCAAATATATTATAGAATTCTAAGAACAACTACTATTATCTAATAGTAGTTTAGACGAGGATTTAAGGATAATGCTTTTCTAAAAAAGTCTTATTTGGAAACTTTAAGATAAACTTGTAAGTATTACTTATAAAGATTTAGATAGCTTGCAAAACAAAGTAATAGAGATCACTAATTACCTTTATAGAATAGAAGAGTACTCTAAAGGCAGAGACAATAAGCCTAAAAAGTATAATTTTAAGAGAACTTCTCCTCCTCCTTCTCCTTTAAAAGGAGACTAGATAGAAAGAATAGAATATACAGGAAGAACTGCTAAGCCTTAACAGTTTAGTAACTAGGAGTTAGAACAGTTATATAAAGAAAGACGCTGTTTTAACTCTAAATAGAAGAGCTATCTATCTGCATATTGTACAGAGAATAAGAGATTTTCTAAAAAAGAGAAAAAGACTTTAGTTAAGTCCTCTAACTCTAAGAAAAAGGATAATAAGCTTAGCAAGGAAAGCTTAAATAAAGACTTAGATTTAGAAAAAGAGTAGCTCTTGTTTAAAGTCACTAGCAGGAGCCTCTAATAAGTTAAGATAACTTAGTTAAGGAGTAGGCAAACTTTAAAAAAAATATAAGCAGTAATAGAATTATTTTAGAGGCGCTAGTGAATCGTTACACTTTTGCCTCTACTCTAATTAGTATAGGAAACCTTGCATACTTACTTATTAGCCCTTAACTTATTAAGAACGCTAACTTACAGTGTATTTCTATTTCTCCTAGGAGATTAGAAAGAGTTATAGATAAACTTAGAACTATTAACAAAGTTACTAAGTTAGATATTAATATTAAAGGCTATAAGGATACTATTTAGGGTTATATAGCCACTTTACACCTTAGTTATAATTTAATACTTAGACAGCTCTAGATAAATAGAAGAGAGGTTACTATTGCTCTTTCTAGAAAAACAATTTACATATATTCTTCTAGCTAAAGGATTAAGTTACTTAGCACTAAAGATCGCCTTATTAAAGAAGACTAGAGATTAAAACTAATAAGCGTAACAGCTTATTACTCCTATATTAGGCAGGCAAAAAAAGATAAGTCTATTTAGACTTTCGCTGCTTCTCTTAAAGATATTAAAAAAGCTCTAGCTCTTAAAAAGAAAGTAGAGATTCTACCTTTACTCCCTAAGGCTTATTAACACCTAGCTTAGATTCAAAATCTAAAAACTGCTTCTGTACTACCTCCTTTACGCAGACCTAAGGTAGATCACTAAATTAAACTAGAAAAAGATAATAAAGGCAAGAAGAAAGAGGCTCCTTAGAGACCTCTATACAGTATAAGCTGCCTAGAACTCTTAGTATTATAAAAGGAGCTTATTTTTCTACTTAATAAAGGATAGATTAGAGCTAGTAGCTCTCTTGCCTCCTCCTCTGTCCTTTTTGCTAAGAAACTTAGAAGAGGATTACGTTTCTGCATTAATTACTAAGCCCTAAACGCTATTACTAAGAAAGATTATTATCTTTTACTTTTAATTTAAGAAACCCTTAATAATATTATAAAAGCTAAATAGTTTACAAAGATTAACGTTTCTATAACTTTCTACAAGATTAAGATTAATGTAGGAGATAAGTAGAGAATAGCTTTTTATACTAGATTTAGGTTATATAAGTAGCTAGTTACTCTATTTAGTATAGTAAACGCTCTTAGTACTTTTTAACGCTATATTAATTAGACCCTCTGCGAGTATATTAACGATTTTTGCTTACCCTACTTAGACGACGTATTAATTTACACTAATAGCACGCTTAAAGAACACTAACGCAATATAAATAAGGTTTTAAAAGCTATAAGCAAGGCTAGATTCCCTTAAGATATCTAGAAATGCAAATTTAACGTATAAAGTACAAAATACCTTAGATTTATTATCAAGGCTAGAAAAGACTTTAAATAGACTCTAAGAAAGTAAAAGCAATAAGAGATTAGCAGGTGCTTATAAACATTAAAAAAGTACGCAGCTTTCTAAGTTTTATAAACTTCTATTAATAATTTATTAAGAACTACTTAGAAATAGTAGCTCCTCTTTGAAAGCTTACTAGTAACATCTCCTTTTAATAAGGAAAAACTAAGTAAAAGGCTTTTAATAAGCTAGAAGAGTTATTTATTACTAAGCTAGTACTAGCTTAATAGGTTCCTGACAGAGAAATAATCTTAGAAACAGACTCTTCTAGATTAATAGTAGTAGGAGTCCTCTTATAATATAATAATAAAAGAAGCTTACGCCTAGTAGCTTATTATTTAAAAAAGATAACTAGTATATAAAGTAACTACAAGATATCCGACAAAGAATGACTAGTAGTTATCTCCTACTTATCTAAGTAAAATGCTATGCTACGATCTCTAAAGAAGTTTATAGTTATTACTAACTATAAAAATCTTAAATATTTTAGTAAGTCTAGACAGCTAAGTAAGAGACAAAGAAGATAGGCTTAATTTCTAGGAAAGTTTCCTAACATAGAAATCTCCTACAGGCCTAGAGTTAATAATTCTAGAGCTAATACCTTATTTAGGAGACAACAAGATATGCTAGCAAACGACTAAGATATTAAGATTTCTAGAAGATTTCTATAAGTATTTAAACTTACAACTACAGCTACTAACAAAGAACTAAAAAAAGAAGAAGTACTTAGAACTTTTAGCTGCAACAGCTATCTAGTAGAAGTACTAGAGATACCCTAAGAGCAACTAGATCTAGAAGATCTATAAAATAAAGCTAAAAAAGTGGACAAAACTTACTAAATAGCTTAGAAAGCTGTAAAGAATAGTAAATAATAATTTCTTACAGCTTTAGATCTTAAACTGTCTATTTCTAAATACTAACTAGATAATTCTAGAAACCTCCTATACTATGATTGAAAATAGGTACCTAATAATAAACTTCTAAGAACTAGAATTATCTACGAAATCTACAGTTCTAGAGCTTTAGGCTATCTAAGAAGGAATATTACTTATTAAGCTATTGCGAGAGAATACTTTTATCTCTCTATTAGTAAAAGTATTAGGAGGTATATAAGGAACTGCTTAGTGTGTAGAAGAACAAAACTCTAGAGAGACAGCCTATAAAGCTTACTAGAACCCTTACCTATACCTAAGCAAATATAGAAAGAAATTTCTATAAATTTTATTATAGAGTTACTAGAAAGCGAGGGCTGTATAAACTTTATAGTAGTTATAGATAGGCTTAGCAAGGACGTTATCCTAATAGGCCTTAAAGATATTACTATAGAAAGTGTTGCTAAAGCTTTTATTAACTCTATTGTAGCTTACTATTAGTTACTAAACTATATAACTTTAGATAGAGGTATATAGTTTGTTAACTATTTTTAGATTAAGCTTTGTAAGTTATTAGAAATTAAGTAACGCTTATTTTCTAGGTACTATTCTAAAACTAACAGTTCTATTGAGAGAATAAACTCTATAGTATAGGCTTATTTACGAGCCTTCTGTAATTAGGATTAAATAAATTAGAAAAGTAACCTAGGGATAGCTAAGATTGTAGTTATAGCAATGCAAGCTTAGTCTACTAAAATATCTCCTTTCTTCTTATAACACGGCTATAAGGTAGATCCTCTACAAATTGCACCTAAGCATAGTCCTTAACAACAACTTTTAAGTAGAATACAGGAGGATTATTAAAAGGTAGAGAATATTGTTAATGAGCTATAATATAGTATTTAGCTTGCATAAGCTACAATAGAAGAAAGCTAACAAGAACAAGAAAAGTAGGCAAATAAGAGAAGGCACTAATTACTTTAGCTTAAAATAGGCGATAAGGTATAGTTAAAACTAGGCGACTACTACAAAATAAAAAGGCCTAGTAGAAAACTTAACTAGAAAAATCTTAAGTACACAGTACTTAAGGTTATTAGACTAAACGCAGTTAAATTAAATACTCCTAGCTAGATTTACTTAGTATTTAATGTTAATAACCTTAGACTAGCGTCCTTAGACCCTCTACTAAGCTAGCTAATAGACGACAATAAACCTCTACTAATTAAGACAGAGGATAGAGAAGAATACCTAGTAGAGACTTTATTAGAGGAAAGAAGAAAAGGAAGAAAAAAGCAGTACTTAGTTAAATAGTTAGGATATCTAGATCTAACTTAGGAACTAGCTATAGGGAGTATTGTAAAGGGCTAAAGCCTTAATGTTCTATAGTACTTGGCTAGTGGCCTTCGTTGGCCTTTCTTACCTCAGCACTAGCACCTTAGCACTAGTAGCTGACTACTAGCCGTACTAATTACGCTAACTGTTAGCTGATCTGACAACCTCTGATAACCTCAGTTAATCCTAACCTGGGTTAAGTCCTAATCACCCGGGTTAGATATATAAACCTACGTAGTCTCTCTATAGTTCGATATCTAATTCATCCACTGTTTACCTTGCATATTTGGTCAATCCAACGCACCCTTACAGTTGCTACCTCTATTTTGCTAAGTAGACTTTAAATCGGCGTTTAGAACATATGTAAGACTACCTCTATTCTACTTGATAGTTTGCCGCCTCTTTTTTGCTATATAGACTATAATTTAGTATTTAATAACGTATTCTATTGTTTTATTAGTAGGTTTTGTTTTTCTTCTTTGCTGTTAGTACTAACTTAGGTAACATCGTCCTTAATGTAGTCTATAATAAAAGATAGTGCTAACCCCCTAAAAGTATATCTAGTAGTAATCCTAAGGATATATCTAGTAGTAATTCTAAGGATTTTGTGCTTTTATAAAATTGTTATATTATTCTTGTAATAATTGTGCACTAGTTTCTTTATGCAATAAGTAGTAAAGTATGTTCCTATAGGCTTCGCTATTTGTACGGGTGTTGGAGTATATGAAGACATACTACTACAAGGGCAAGAGATCACTAGTGGTTAGATTATGTGAGAACAAGGTTAGCAATATAACGATCTTATTATAGGTTGTATGCCAAAGAGTAGTACAGGAGTTGAGATGTGAAGTAGATGGATGATCCTCTCGCTCGTTTCGATCCCCGAAACGAGCTATATACCTTCAGATCAGGTGGTTGAGCACTGACCTAGTGAGCAGCAGGGTATCACCCTATGCACCGGCACATTATGCTGTAACTGAATATTGCTTACTTAATCTTTAAGCTCTCACACTTCCTTATTAAATCTAGTAATTAGTATATAAAAGCTGTTGAACGGGTAATTATGTACCTCTATTAGACAAAATAGGATGCGATCTAATATAGGAACTATAATAGCCTATATCTAATAATTACAGGCAATGCTTTTTTTGCAGATAATTAAGAAATTCGTTAATTGTCCTATAGATATATAGCTATCCTATATAGTGGTCTAATATTTTAGAAGGCAGCTTAGCAGACTACAGTGACCACGTCAACTACTAAAGCTAAGCTGCTCGCCCTTAAGCACACTACTAAGGAGGCTATAGCCCTTAAGCGCTTCTTTTGCGAGCTGTCTTTTGATCTAGGAAACATCTAGACAGTTTAGTGCAATAACTAACAAAAAATTAGGCTTGCAGTTCGAAAGAACAAGCAGATTAGAACTTAATTAAGACATATAGATATACAAAACATGTAGCTGCAGTAGGAATTTGCTGAAGAATTATTTTAGGTTAAGCACCTATAAATAGCAATTATGCTAGCTAATAGACTAACTAATTTGCTTACCTAAGAACAGTTTAAGAAGTATAAGCAGTTGCTTGACCTTTAGTATGTTAAGCACCTAATTAAAAGAAATAATAACTAGTAAGTAAAGACTTTATATTCAATAGTAATAACTATATACTAAGCTAAGTCTTCTCTTAATTGCTTACAAGAAGCGAGAGAACGTAAGCCAGACAATTAAACTAGAACTAGGAACATCCTTACTAATAAGTATTAGAGTTATTATACTTGCTAGACTTTATTATTAGATTATGCTTAGCTTTCTTAGCTTTAGCTAGCTTAAATAGCAAGAATCTAGAGGTAAGCAGCATAGCGGCGCGAATTTAACCTATTACTTCTATACATAGAGTTATAAGATAATTGTCTCTTTACTCTAGCATAATAATTGCGCCTATATACCTTATTTAGTACCGACACACATCAACGTCAACTTTTCTGGAGATTGATCGGAAACAACCGAAGCTAAAGGAAACAACCCTAAGGAATCGATTGCGACACTTTTCAAAGCCTGCAGCGAGGGCGCCAGCGCGCGAGAGAGGGTGAAAGAGTCGCCTACCCCCTCTTTAGAGGAGGGAATTTTTTTTTCATTTTCCTCAAAAGCTTAGACCACATGCTGAGGCGTCTTAAGCTAATTAAGATTAAGGAGCTTATTAAAGCTTAACTAAACCGAGAAATCGCATTTACTAAAAAAATTAATAAAAAACGATCTTCTTCTAAAGATCTAGGAGGAGTAAATAAAAAGCAAATAGAGATAGAGGAGGACAACATAACAACGCCGCGCCAAGAAAGGCAAGATATAGAAGAACCCTAAAAGCTGACTTATATTTAAACAAGGAGTAATCTCTCTCCTTTTATTAGACTTATTCTCTAATATCTTATTAGAAATAAAACACTAAAAGCCACCTTGGTAGAAGAGGCTCTTAAGATAGCTAGGAACCTAGTAGTCTAAGCAGCTAATCTAGCTGAAAACAATCCTACCTAGCAATTAAGTCTCCTAGACTTAGTAGAAGTCTTTAGAGACTATACTGAAAATAGCAGAGTAAATAAGAAGAATACTGCTATCTTAGCAGACTAGATATTAAGTCTCTTAAACGTCTTAAGAGAGTTAAGAGAGAAAATTAGACGTATTAAAAAACTAACATTAAACACGCCTATCTAGAACACCTCTATCTAGAACACGCCTATCTAGAACACGCCTATCTAGAACACGCCTATCTAGAACACGCCTATCTAGAACACGCCTATTGCTACTATAGCGACCTTCGCTACTATAGCAAGTAACAACAAAGATCAACTGTGGATAAATATCTAAAAGACGCAAAAACTAAAGGTTACTAGCCTAAAAGATCGCTAGCTAGTGCTAGTTAGCGAGACTCTAGCTGTATTTGATGCCTTTAAACTTAGAAATAATTTTAACAACGCTTTTGCAACAAAAAGAGGCGTGTAATTACTTATAGTTGCCTTAATCATATTATCCTCTAAAGGCAACAAAATAATCATAACTACACTAGCCTTTAAGGCTAAATACTTCTTAGAGAATTAGGTAATATGGCAGGATATTACAACCTTTAAATCCGCCTAACTTATTATGCTATAGTTTAAGGTTGTTATCTACAAGCTACCTACAAACTATAGTCTAGAGGTTGTAAAGGAAGAAATTGAAACCTTTAACAAAGGCCTAAAAGTTATAGGCAATCCTTTTTAGCTTACGCCTGAGGATAAAAGAGAATACTAGAACTTTAGCTTAGCATGCGTAGCATTCGCTATAGAGGAGGAAGCCTAAAAATCTATTAGAGGTAAACTCTATATCTTAGGGCACAGCCTTAGAGCAGAGAAACTGCGAGTTATTAATATCTTAAAGCAATGCACTAAATACTAAGGATTTAGCTACCCTAAGGTTAGATGCTTAAAATTAGCCTGCTAAATTTGCAGCGAAGTATACTACACTAGCTAACACAAGTGTAAGTCTTATACTAGTAAAGGAAAACCCTATATCTACACTATATTTAAGTGTACTAATTGCAGTAGACCTTATACAGCAAACAGCCAAGAGTGTAAAATCCTATAGGCTAGGACAGCTAAGAACAATTAAACTAATTAGTATAATTAAAGTCCTACAAATAAATATTAATAGAAGTAGCCCTGCTACAGAAAGCGCGATAAACCTAGCTATTACAGCAAACGCTACAATTATTGCAATACAAGAGCCTTAATTAATAAGAGGTCCTTATAAAGACACTAGGTTAATTGCTTAGCTAGACTTTACGCAAATACTACCAAATTATCAAGGCTTACGACCTAGAACTCTATTCTATATTTAAAAGGATTTAGAAGTAGAAGTTAATCCTTATATTAGCGACGACAACGACTTTCAAGCTATTTTAATACAACTTAACATAAGAAAGATTTACGTCTATAACATTTACAATAAGAAAAGCCTAAGACAAGGGCTAAATACAACAATAATCTAAAGACGCCTCTTAAGAGAGCTAATTAAATCACATTCAATTATCTTAAGAGATTTTAATTGCCACTACCCTAGATAGAGCCTACAAGAATGCAATCTAAATTAATAAGCAGAGGATTTAGTAGAGTAGGTTAATAACTAAAACCTATCTCTATTAAATACTTTAGGAGGTAGTATTTTCTTTAGAGCTTATATGCAAAAAGAGAGTGTACTTAACCTTACTTTTTTAACAAGCAATATAGCTTCTATAATTATAGACTAGCAAGTTATCCTTAAAGCCGGATTAGACTATCACGCTATCCTGTTTAGTATTGTTAACTAAGGGCAGCTACCTAGCTAGCTAAAGAAGTACAACACAAAAAAAAAATTAAAATCTTTTTAACACTGCCTTACAGGAGGAGATAGCCTAAGTAAAGCTAGATAATTAATTACTAGCCTTACTACACGCCTTAAACTACCTCTTAAGATAATTACTTCTAGGCCTTAATAATCTTTTAGAAGAAAGGCTAGATAAAATAGCAGAGGATCTTACAATAACAATTCAACAAGTGCTTAAAAGATCTACCTCTTTTACAAACTTAAAACTAAAACTAAAGCCTTAGTAGACTAGCGATCTTAATCTCCTTAAGGCTATCCTAAGCAGGACCTCTCAAGATTACAAGCGAGCAGCAAGGAGAGGAGACAACACGATATACTTATAGAAAAGAGATTACCTAATAGCTAAAAACAAGTACCTTAGAGCTATTAAGAAAGCTAAACTCAACTATTAGGAATAATTCCTTTAAAACGAATCGCCTAAGGAGATTTTTAAAGCAATAGCCTATACAAAGAACAACTTCTCTATAAGAATCCCTGCTATTAGGGGCAAAGAATCCTTTAGAGAGAAGTGCTAAACCTTTAGAGAGAAGCTATTTCTGCTCTCTCCTTCTACTCCTCCTTAATTGCTCAACAATTACTAAGGAAACTTTAAATAGGAGTAGCTAATTTTATCTATAGAGGAGCTCTACACTGCCTGTTAGAAAATAAAAGCTACCTTACTAGGACTAGATGGAATTAGCTAAGAAGTTATCTCAAAAGCATACAATTACTAACTAGGTATCTTCTTTAAGGTGTACTTAGCCTTGTTTAACCTAGGATACTAACTAAGGTGCTAGCGAAAAGCAAGAGAGGTTATCCTTAGAAAGCTTAACAAACTAAACTACTTAATCCTAAAAGCATATAGAGTTATCTCTCTGTTGTGCTGCCTTAAAAAGGCACTAGAAAGGCTCTACTTAAAAAGATTAGATATCCTAGCAGAAATAACTAACCTACTCTACCTCTCTTGAATAAGAGGCAGGTTAAAGAAATTAGCTATTAACGCAGGACTCCTCTTCTATAACAATATACAACAACAGAGAAAGAAAAACAGAGTTACTTTAATAGCCTTTTTAGACATTAGAGGCGCTTTTAACTATTTATCTAAGAACAAGCTTCTAGAAAATATAAGCAACTAGCAGCTACCTATATGCCTCCTATTATAGACAAACTCGTTCCTTATAGAAAAGCTTTTAAAGTTATCTTTTGATAGACAAACAGAGAACTTATAGAAAGTTAATACTAGTACACCTAAAGGGAGCCTAGCCTCTCCTATCCTATTTCTAATCTACACGAAACTGCTATTCTAATTAATTACAGTAAACGACAATATATACTCTTTATCTTATATAGAGGACCTTTAAATCTTAATATTAATAATATCTATTAGGAAAAACATTAAACTGCTTAAAAAGGAGTTAGCAAACCTCTTTAACTAAGTAAAGGAGTTAGCTATTAAGTTTAATAGCTTCAAAATAGAATTAGCAAACTAGACAAGATTAAGAAAAGATATAAACAGAGTCCTCACGCTACCTACTTAAGAGACCTTTTAGCTAAAAAGACTAGTTAGGTAGCTAGGTATCTTCTTTAACAATACTCTAAAGTTTAGAGATCACTGCTATATAAAGATACAACAAGCAAACTAGGCCTTTTTCCGCCTAAGCAGGCTAGCTAATATTAATAAAGGCCTCTCACTAAAAGCAATAAGACAGCTATACCTAGCGTGTATTACTAGCGTAGCTGATTACGGATGTCAGCTATTTTAGAAAGGCTAACAACACGTTATTAGCAGCAGGCAAAAACTTTAAAACTAGGCCTGTAGAAAGATCTTAGGGACTTTTAGATCTTCCCCTGCAATGCCTAGTAAGGTAGAAGCCGCTCTATTTCTACCTAGAGTTAGGCTAGACAACAGTATAAGGAGATACGCCTTTAGATCTACTTTATTAGATCTAAACTACCCTCTAAATGCTGCTATTAATAATAACAGAGGGGAGCAACTTAATTAAATATAATTATCTATTACCTTAGCCCTCTCAGATAATATAGAGGAAATACAACACTACGCCTTTACGCTATAGAACGCTAGGACTCCTTACAAGGTCCTTATATTAAACAAGCTAAAAGAGATTAAAGTAGAAAGCTATAGGAAACTATTAGCAGACAACAACCTTCTAATAATATACTTAGACGCCTTAGCTACAAGGGATAGCAAAGGAATAGGCGTAAGCGTTACCTTCTACCAGAGAGCTACTCTTATTAAGGAACTACGGCCAAATATAGGAAATAACTAATTAGTTTACAAAAGTGAACTTAAAGGTATTACTTTAAGGCTAGAGAAAGCAGTCAGCCTATTAAGCATATGCCAAAACGTCAATATCTACGCAGACAATTAGGCAGCTTTATTTTAATTAAAAAACACCTCAAACAACTCTAGCTAGGAGTAGCAAATTAGGTGCATTAAAGCAGCAACCTAACTAGAAGAAAAAGGCATTACCTCTACACTACATTAGGTCCTAGGACACTAAGATATACTAGGAAACGACTAAGCAGACCTACTCGCAAAAGAGGCTACAAAAATAAACCCTTTAATAAATAAAATAAGCCTAGCGGTTGATAGCTCTTAAATTAAACAACTAGCTAATGTTGATTAGTTAAGCCTCCTTGAGAACTATAGGAAAAAGGCTACTACTAAGAACTTAAGCACCTCCTTAGCAACCTTTAAATAGAAAATAAGGAAATAGATACCTACCCCTTCTACTAGGAGAGATATATCTAGCTCTTTCTTTCAATTAAAACTAGGCTATAGCTACCTAAAGAGCTATCTATTTAAGAGAGGTAAAGTAGAATTAAAAACTTACCTATGCAACTTTAGAGCTACTCAAGACACGGCTCATATAATCCTTAGGTGCTAACTATATAAGGATAGTAGAGCTATACTTTAAAACTCATGCACAGAGCCAATCTCTCTACAATATCTTTTCTAAACAGAAGCAGGTATTAAGGCTATGATAGCCTTTATTCAAGAAACTAGGGTTAGTACACAAGCCTGGTACAAAGGAAACTCTGACAATTAGATGTAATCGCCTACATAGGCGACTAAGCTCTAAGCACCCCTCCTCTCTCCTCCTTCTCCTCCCCTTTCTTTACCTCTACCTATAGACTAAGAGCCTCACCTTTATTCAGATAAACCACCCCTTGTAAATTACTCAAAGATAGAAAAAACTACATAGATACCTGCAGGCCTCGGCCTGCACGTCTTATATAGCCCTTCAGGCTGAGAAAGGACGTTAAACTACAATAATAAAAAATTGCGCCTATATAAAAAGGTTGTATAGCAATTAGGACAGTACATGCAAGAACAATTGTATAAACTAGGTAGAAGTAGTATTCCTTAAGCATACTATTCTTAAACAGTTAATTAACAGAGAAGTTATTATTGTTAAAGCTACTGCTATTGCTACTACTGCTGCAAATAATAAGCTAACTATTACGGCTATTACGTAAGCTACTTAGTAGGTTAACTAGATTGTGTCTAGCGTAAATAATCCTTAGCATTATATCTTAAATTAATAGCTTCGGCCTTTTAAGACAACCTTTTAATGTAACTACACATTTTGTATACACCTTTTTAGTAAAAAAAAAGATTTATTACTAACAACAGGTATCTAGGCTTACGCCTACTTATTTAGCATTGCTAGTACGCAATTAGTGTGTCGCTCTAGCATATTTAGACAGAAACAAAGAAAAGCAAGATAAAGACGTAAATTGCCTCCTAACTTAACGCGCTCTATCTCGCCTATTCTTATTACTTTACTGCTAGGCGCTCCTAGATAAAGTAAAGCAGCAACACTATTATTGCCTTGCTTACTAACCTATAAACGCGATAATAGAAAGCCTACTCTTCTTTTCTTACATCTTTCTTCTTTATTGCTAATTTAACGTCTTGCAATAGCTGTTTAAGCTATATTCTAGTCTCTATACTTAGCTCTTACACGACGAATAAGAAGAGAGAGATACTAAAGTAATAAATCTTAAGTACTGCGCTAGTATTAGTAGATACCTTAGAGATCGTGTATTCCTTGTACAACTAGCTAAATTAGGGCTTAATAATCTTTTTGTGTATAGAGATATTATAGATAAAAGACTTATTTAAGATTTTTATAAACTTAGAAGTCTAGCTAGGTAGTTAAGTTTTGAGATACTTAATAAATTTAGGTATCTACATAAACAGTTCAAGTTAGACTAAATTAGGTGCTAGGTAGACAGTAGCAAAAGATGTTTTTTTTTAGAAGAGAGCCTAGAATAAAGAGATACTTGCTGCGGAGGTTATACGCTATTGTAGTATATTATATACGAATTATTCGTATACAGTGCTGTTTAAAAGGTAAGAAGCAGTAAGTAAGCAGTAGTAGCTTTAGCTTTATAAAGTATTGTAGGCTCCTACTACAGTACGTACGTGTCTTTTCCCTCCTCTATTGCATTATATTGTAATCCTATTGCAATCCTACTGTAATCCTGTTGTTAGCTATAGGCTAGCAATCGCTGTCAGACACGTTTCAACTAGTGTTATTTTTTAGTACCTTAGCAAATTTTTTTGACCTAAATTATTGCTTAGTAGTCTAAGCTTTCCTCTTAGAACTTATCTACCTACCGTTTAAATCTTGTTAACTACACATAATCTTTTTTCTTGACTTTTGCAATTAATTAGTAGAGGGTAGCTGCTTTTTACTTTTTTAGAACCCTATTTTAACTACAACAACAACAACCACCACCTTTGACACCTTAAAAAATAAATATCTTAAATTGAAGGCGCTTGCGGGAGCAGGAGCAGGCAGCAAGGGCTAAGCAGTAAAACCGCAAGACAACGTCTCTTAAGCATAGCAATTATTAATAGGAGACTTCTACGTAGAAAGCTTTCTAGTTGTTATAACACTGCTATTAATCTCTTTGCGGCAAGTAATAATATTCTTAAGTAGTTAAGCTTTCAAAGCTTAGTATATTTTATAATTGTTTTATTCCTAAAAAACTAGTTAGTAAGCTAAGCAAGGAGCTAAATAGATTGGAAACTTACTTTTTTAATTATATATAGCTATAAATTAATTAGCAAGATTAATATTAACTATATAGCAAGTGTAAGATAAGCAACTGCTATAGCGTAAGCTACTCTAACTGCTAATCTAAATGCAATTAAAGTAATTTTTAGCGTATAAACTATTTAGTATCTTTTTTATATAGCGCTTACATAGCAAAAAGCAAGGGCGTAAAAGATTAGTAGCAATCTTTAAAAAGCTACTAGGCGTCTTCTTCTAAGTAGATAAAGGCGCGTTGCGCTGAGTAGACAGCTGAATAGGCGTTTATAGCTTATTACTATTACTATATTACTGTTTACGCGTTACTGCTTGAGTAGTAAGCTACTATAACTTTTACTTTAGCTCTTAAAAAGCCTTGCTCTTACGCTAGCTTAATTGCTTAGTTAGACTTTTATGTAGATTGAAATTTGAATAAAGACTTAATAGTAGGCTTAATTTAGTAGGTAAGGCAATTAGCCTCTAAGTAGAGCTACTAGAAGTTTTACAATAAGCAAATAGACTAATAGGTAAAGGCAACTAACTTTTATTAGTTTAGAGATTAGCTGCTTGCCAAATTGTATTATTAAACAGGCTTTAGCGCGCGCAACGCTTGTACATAGCACTGTTTTTGCGCTATTAATACAGGCTTTTTAAGTAGTAATTACGCCTTTAACAACAGCTCTCTAAGCTGCGCTTATTGTTACTAAGGGCAGACTACACTAAGAAGGTTAGCAGCTAATTAGTAAAAAAACAATAAGGCAACGTTGCTTACTATGTTAGTGGTAGTAGTTAAGAAAGATTAGAAAGACTTAGTAATTAGTTTAACTAGAGTTAAGGATAAAAAGGTTTTAAAGGGGCAATAGAGGTAATTAATTTTTGTTGTAGCGATTGCGCACTAACTAATTACGCGATATTTAGGGTCTATTTAATATTTTAATATTACTTAGGGCTGCTAGCTTGATTAAAACAACAACATGCAGCATGACTACAACAACAGAGGATTACGCAGAGGAGCTATAATATAGAAAGCCCTCTTAATCAACAACTTTAATTTATTACGATTGCCTAGTCGCTTACAGCTTAGATTAATAGTATCTTACTAACATAGGGGGTGTGTTAGAGTATTAACATGCGGATCACCCGGGTAATTAGGTATTCCTAGTGGGATATCACGTGATGGCGCTAGTAGCGCGCATATAAACGAGCTAGATCGTCTAAAGTCTTTCTAGTAGTTATTGGACACTTTGTTGTAGCACTTAGTTGATTAATATACTTATTCCCCTCCACTAATCATTCAATTACCCCTTCTCAGCTACCACAAGTTTAGTAATAAGTTTAATTGTAAAGTTTAGATTAATTCTCTCCCACACGTGTAAAGAGTTAGCGCGCGCCTTAATCTAGCAGATTTACTTAATTTATGTTGGAGTACTAACCTGCGGATCACTCCTTTGACATCCGGATCACCCGGGTTATCAGGTGATCCTAGTGGGATATCACGTGACGGCGCTAGTAGCGCGCATATAAACGAGCCGGATCGTCCGAAGTCTTTTCAGTAGTTATTGGACACTTTGTTGTGGCACTTAGTTGATCAATATACTTATTCTCCTCTACTAATTATTCAATTACTTCTTCTCAGCTCCTACAGTTATAAGCCTAGCCGCTTAATCGTAGTATTGATTCCTACTGCGCAATTAGCAAGCTAGAAGATTATTTGTTTAATTAGATTTTTACTCTCCTCTTTTATCTCTTACAGCACTAGCTAGCAGATTGCTGCTGCTGCTGTACCTCTCTCTTACTTATTGATTATACGATTAACCTCCTACCTATCCTACAACCTATAGACTACTGTTATCGTTAACACAGCTATCTACCTACTAACTAACTGATTAATCTATCGTACTCTAACGATAACCCACGTTGTGATCCTACAATAGCGTCTTACTAATATAGACCTTACTAACACACTGCTTGTTGCCTTAGGGGTGATCCTAGAGGCCTAATTAGACTAGCTAACCTAGTTTGCTCTGTTAAGGCTACACTGCTTAGAGAAAGGCATCTAGGATTAGGTTAATCCTAATCTCCTAGACGTGTACTTAATAGATTAATAGGAGCCGCAGTATCCTAAATTGCCTAAAGATATTAAGAAGCTAATCTCTCTACTACCTAACGTAAGCGCGCAAGAATAAGAGAATTATAAAATTACTTAACGCAAATACGAGGCTTAAGTCCTTAATACTAAGTATAAGAAGGATAATTACAGCAAGCTAGTTAATAAGTACAAAGTATAGGCCTCTTAATAGATAAGGAAGGTTGCTAAGATTACTAATGTTAAGGACTAGATTAGCAAGACTGCCTATCTAGACCTGCTCTTAAAAGCCTTAATAAGCATAATTACTTAGAACCTTACTAGCCTTTAAGCCTTAGTGAAGATCCTTAAGGAGGATCTCGCACCTACTAATTAGAATACTTAGTATTTAATTAGAGCGCAGTACTAATCTTACCTAGATAAGGCTCGCTAGAGATAAATAGGTCCTAAGCGATAGTTTACTAAGTAGTAGCTCCTGTATCAACGAGCGACGATCTACTCGCTCCCTAAGGTTATTAGGCTGTTAGCAATTACTAATTTTTTAGACGCCTTAGATACTAAGATCGCACTAGACTAGTCGCGCGAGAAGCGCAATAAGCTAGCATAAGCAATAGCGCTTAGAAAAGCTTAATTAACTCTTAATAATCTAGGAAAGATCTTTAGTATTCTATTATAGGATTAGTTAATTACTTTCTTAAAAAGAAAAGGACACGCAGTATTCTAAACTAGATCTAGATTAGCGTTAGCTTAATAATCTACTAGTGCTAACAACTTAAAGTTAAATAAAGGTAGTAAGCAACCTTACTCTTGTCTCTGCAAGGCTAGTAAAGAGCCTATTAGTAAGCACTTCTAGATACTGTATAACTGCTATTGACTTTAGACTGCAGTTACTAGATTAAGCCCTACTAGCAATATACTAATCAAACTGTTAGATAATAAGAAGAAGAAGATCGTTAAGTAATAGAACAGCAATACTTAGGCATCTCTACGCACTTAGATTAAAAAAGAAGGCTAGAAAGCTATTACTAGCAGATTAGCTACTAATAAGCTAAGTAGATCCTACCCTAGATTATTAGTTTCAGCACTAATTAACCTAAATAACTTTATTAATAAAATTAGACTAAACGTCTTTAGTGTAGCCTTTACTTTTTATGCTTTATCTTTTTATACGATCCTAGATAGTAGAGTAGCAGTCTACTTAGTTAATACTATAGATTACCTAGTACTAGGCACCTTGACTAAATGCGCTAATAATAAGACAGTCTTAGCAGGCACTTAATCTATTCTAGTTACTAGGATAAGAAACAGGCTGTTTAAGAACGTCTTGCATAGTAAGGCAGGTCTTAAGACAGCTAATCTACTACTTACTAACGTTAAGCTTGTACTAGGTTTCTATACTAATATCGTGTTAGAAGAGCGGCTTAACTAGTTAGGCATTTAGTATTTAGGATATAATTACACTATGCGATTTAGTACACTAGAGAAGAATGTTGTCTTAATTAACTTTAAGTGTTATTTTAATCTTTTATTTGTTAAATATAAGCAAGTCTCTTATTACCTTACTTAACTAATACTGCTCGTGAACGCTGTAGCGTAATTAAAGATACTAAAGTTGCGCACTAGTGATAAGGACTTATAGCACTAACAATTAGGTCACCTAGGACAACAGGCTATTAAAGCCTTAGTCTACTTAGCGCAGAACGTTGAGATTACTAGCAAGAAGCTATTAGAATGTAATTACTACGCAACAGCTTATGCCTTATAAGTAATCTTACAGCAACTAAGAGAAAGATTACTATAACCTTTTTATAAGATCTTATAAGATCTGTTTAACTTTCTAACAAGTAGACTACTTAAGAAATAGGCACTAATTATTAAAGAAGACTACTTAGGCAAGCTTTACAATTATAATATCTAGTTAAAGATACTAAACAATATTATACTAGTAATTAAAGGTTTTACTAAAAGGATTAAGAAGAAATATTAGCAAAAGATTGTAGAAATCTATTAAAATAACGATACTGCTACACTGCCTTAGAGAGGGCAATCAAGATATAAGGAATAGGCAATAGAGAAAGAGATTATAATTAAGACGCTACTGCTATACACACATAAGCCTAATAGCTTAGTAGAGAGAGCTAGCTAAAAGCTAATTACAAAGGCTATTAAGATGCGCATAAGCGCTAATCTACTAGCTAAGCTTTAGCTAGTAATTATAGATACAGCTGCTTACTTACATAGTATAAGCTCTACTAAGATCTATAGCTACTAATCCCCTAACTAGGTACTCGAAGAATAGTTTAAGAAATATTTCTAATACTATTAACTACTTAAGATTAGACATTAGACTGCTGATCTACGCCTAGACTAGAGTAGAATATACGCTTATAGCTGTCGAGCATATCCTTTAAATAAGGATAAAGCAGCTAGGCGTAATTGTTAAGGATTTAAGGTTAATCCTCGCAGCTATATTAGTTATTTAGTTAGTTATTAAGCCTCTAACATATACTATATATAAGTACTAACACTTAACTAGGTAATTACTACCTACAATGTAACCTTTAATAAATAGTTATTCTACAAAGGAGATTGTAAGAAAGAGCTACTAAAGAATTAAGTAATTAAGATTGTAGAGATACTTTATAATAGTAAGCTGGTTAATCTTAAAGATAACTTAGAGGTCCTCTCACCTATTTAAGGAAAGGCAGATTAGGATACACAGCTAACTACTAATAACCTTAAAAATAATCTATCTACTATCTTAAGCGGTGAGGAAGGCCTACCTACTAAAGATAAGAGTAGATTAGAAGACGCTAGGCGAATAGAGCACAAGGCTAGTGCACTATTAGGAATTTGCTTAGATTAGTAGCAGATTACTAGTCTTGCTATTCTAAAACTTACTCCTAAACTAGAGACCTTAGGGAACAACAATTTAATTAATTGTATAGTTATTAATAGTTAAACAGCAGTGCAACTACTTAAAAGAGCTAATCTATTAAAACTTGTAGGTAGAATACCTTATTTACTAGTCTAATAGTCTATGCCTGTAGACTCTAATGCGCTAGCTAATTATAATAGAACACTTGCTCGTGTAAGCAGGATAGCAGGGCGTAAATTATCTCGCAAGTTAAGATCTTAGGCAACGAACAGTAGATAGAGTAAGCAATTATTGTTGTAGATTCGATCTCCAGGTGTATAACCTGTTGCGGATATGTGGTCGCTTGTTCTACTATCGACTCAGAGGTAGAGGTCTCTGCCTTCTACTTGTTCGTAGTAGACTCAGAGGCAGCCTAATCCAGGCTTATAACCTATTAGAGATTAAGGAGGTGCGCAGGGTGGAGGATAAGTATAAGAGAATAGAGACTAGGGGAAGACAGTATTATAGAGGATAATTGTATTGTCTTAATTGTCTTGTTGTCTTGTCTTAGTGTCTTGTTGTCTTATCTTGCTAAACTACAGTCTATATATACTTGTAACTTGCATTCTAGAAAGTTCTGTATTACGCAATAGCTTGCGTAGTAGATTGCGTAATCTATATTAGATTGCGTAATCCTAAACGTCATTGATAACAATCAATTGATAACAATGATAAGAAATACTAGTAGCGTAATAGCTCCTAGTAATTAATTGATTGTAGGTTGATTGTAGATTCCAGGTGTGATTTGAGCACCTAGTAAAAAATCTCTAATTTTATTAGAACTTATAGCCTTTGTAAGACTATCTGCTAGTAAGCAGCTTGTATTCTAATATGCTAGCTTAATTTGTCCTGCCTCTACCTTCTCGCGTATAAAGTAGTATTTTATATTAATGTGCTTTGTTCTAGCGTGGTAGGCAGGATTTTTTAATAGTTGTATTACGCTTTAGCTGTTAGAGTAAATTGTAGCAGCTTCTGTTACTTCAATTTAGAATAGCTGCTTTATCTTATTAATAACTTAAGATAAATAAATACTCTGTTTAGTTGCTTCTTTGTAGGCGATAAACTCAGCCTCTGCGCTTAATAAAGCTACTATTAGTTGCAACTTTGATAGCTAGGAAATAGCGCTAAAAGATTTGTCAATTTGTAGCAGAAATATATATCCTAAAGTAGATCTCCTGCTATCATTATCACCCCCCCAATCTGCATCACTAGAGCCTATTAAATTGATTTTAGGCTCTGTTGCAGATTGTACAGAATTATATAGTAAGCCTATTTATTTAGTTTAAGCTATATAGCCTTATAGATAATCTAATTACCTGTACTCCTAGAAACTCAGAAACATTACTTAGGTCTTTAATTTCAAGGTTTAATATATTTGAAAGATCCTTAAATAATTAAGCTATTTTATGCTTATTTGCTCTAAATATAAGTAGATCGTCTACGTAAGTTGCAATTATAATCTTCTATTTAGTATTAATATATGTAGCTGTATTAATAGACAGAGATTTAAATTGTAGTTAGCCTAGTAGGCTAGCTAATAGCTTTTGCTATTGTCTGCTAGCTTGTCTTAAACTATACAAAGCCTTATTAAGTAAGTAGACGTACTAAAGATACTTTTAATCTTAAAAACCTTCTAGTTGTTTAATATAAATAGTTATATTAATTAAAGCGTTTAGAAACGCTTGTTTAATATCCTAGCTTTTAATTAGCTAGCTAAGCGTAGTAGCTAGTAAAAAAAGTAGCTTTATTAAATTAGGCCTTGTAGTATTAGCGAAAGTTTCTTTGTAATTAACGCTAAACTCTTGTTAAAAGCCTTTTGCTACCTAACGTGCTTTAAATATATAGTCGTTATTTTGTTAGTACTTTTTATTTAGAACCTAACGACCTTTTAGAACTAATTAATCTGCAGGCCTTAGTACTAGCAACTAAGTGTTATTTTTCTGCAATCAATCTAGTTCTTTTTTTATTGCTACTAAATAGTGCTCCTTATCTTTGTGTTTGAGCACTTGATAGTAATTTTTAAGATTACCAATATCCTTAGAAGTAAAGTAAATATCTTCTAGGATTAGATCCTCAAAACTAGCAGCTTCTGTAGTTAGAGCTAATCTTAATAATCTAGCTTTGTTTTTTATTAGAACAATTAGATTTTTCCTTATTACTCTTATTAAGTTAGAGGGCTTTTAGTCTGTGTTCTAATTATTATTTAATTGGTTATCCTAATGAATTTAATCAGGATTCTAATTGTCTTCTAACTGCAGTTTAGAATTAGAGGAGACTTAATTATTAAATACTCTTTCTAATATCTAAACGTCTCTTGCAGTTGTAATCTTGTTTAATTCAAGATTAATAAGGCGATATAAATTATCGCTAACGTAGCTAATAATATAATACAGCTAAACTCTAAAATCGAGTTTGCTAAGAGATTTTTTTGGCTCCTTTTTGTATGCTAGAGATCTCTAGATTCTAACATTGCTAATATTTAGTTTATAGCAATACTTAGCTTTAAAAGGCGTCTAGTAGTTTATAGAACTATAAGGAGTCCTATTATATAAGTACACTGCTATAAGTAGAGCTTCTGCCTATAACTTTATAAGCATATTTAACTTAAAAAGTAGAGCTCTTATTTTGTCAAACAGTGTCCTATTAATTCTTTTAGCACTACCTTTGCCTTCTAGATTAAAAGGAGGAGTAAATTATAATTGAAATCTCTTTCTATTTAAGAACTTTTGCAGATCTAGAGTATTAAGCTTATTGTCTAATTAGATAAGCTTAATCTGCTTTTTATCCTGTACTTTAGCTCTTTTAATAAAGGCTTTAACTAGATTTACAAGCTCTGATCTAGAAGTAAGAAGATTAACTTCTAGATATTTAGTTTTGTAGTCTAGAAAGGTGATGTAATACCTAAAGCCTCTATTAGTTTTCGGCTTAATAGGTCCTTCTAGGTCGCAGTAAATAAGATCGCCAAATTTATTTATAGGCGTTATAATTAGATCTCTGCTAATTTTGCTAGCAAATTTGCTTTTTAAGCAAACCTCACAGTTGCTAAAAGCTTTATTAGTTTTCATTTCTAATCTAATGCTATAGGTATTATTACTAAGCTTATTTAAGCTTATTTTACTAATATAGCTAAAGCGTCTGTGCAGGAGAGATATTTGATCTTTTTAATTAATTTCTTTTAAGTTGTTAATTTCTACACAGGTTTTATCGCTTTTAATACTACTAGTTGCAGTAAATATTGCGATTTTTCTAGTATACTGCCCTCTAGCTAGTATTTTACCAGATCAAATAATTAGGCTATTAGCCTTAGTAAATTAAAATTTAGCTCCTTTTTAAACAGATTAGTACAGACTAAGTAAATTTACTTTAAAGTCTAGTACTAAGAGTACGTCCTTTAGCACTACTATTGTATTTGTGCTAGTAAAAGTAATAGGTACGTCTCTTTTTGCTATTGCTAGTAGTGTAGCTTTATTCCCCTATTTGATATAGGTATTGCTTACACTATAAAGGGGTTAAAATAGATCCTTATTATAGCAAATGTAAGCGCTTGCTCTACTATCTAGTATCTACTCAATTACTTCTGTAGATCTAGTAGTATTAATACTAGCAATCTTCTAATCTACTAATACTATAGTTGAGAGAGCTTGTTCAGATGTATCTGTTGTAATAGATATCTAATTAACTTAATTTTTTAGAGCTTTGCTAGGATCCTTTTTCTAGTATTTATCTTCTAGGTGTCCTAGTTTTCTACAGTAATTGCAGGTTTTTAGACCCTTTTTATTTGTTATTAAAGACATTTTAATATCCTTTGATTGAGGAGCTTAAGGAGCTAGTAAGCTATAATTGCTCTTTTGTGTATATAGCCTCTCTAATTTATATTAATTAGACTTATAGTAGCTCTTATAATTCAGGCTATTCTTTAAGGCTTTTAGACGTCTAGACTCGTCTAATATTTAGCTATACATTGCTTCTAGATTAATTGTTTTATTTAATCTAAATCTTTAAGTAATCGCAGTAACTAAGTAGTTAAATTCTAAACTTAAATTATTAAGTATTAGAGCTGCGACAAATTTAGTAGGCAATTTAATATTTCTAGTCTCTAGGCTTAGAACAAGCCTATTGACCTTCTGTAGATAAGTCTCTACATTGTTCTGACATTAAGATAGTGTAGTATTAATAAGATCTCTACACATTAAGAAATCAGAACTAAATTCCTTTTGTAAATACAATTTCTCTAGGTAATTCTAGAGATAAAAGGGATTAACAATATCTTTTAACTGTAATAAAAGTCTATCCTTCAGACTAATCGCCACAACACCAACGTCGACTTTTCTGGAGATTGTTCAGAAACTACCGGATTACAAGGAAACAACCCCAAGGAATCGATTGCGACACTTTTTAAAGCCCGCAGCGAGGGCGCCAGCGCGCGAGAGAGGGTGAAAGAGTCGCCTATCCCCCTCTTTAGAGGAGCGAAAAAATTTTTCATTTTCCTCAAAGCTTAGGCCACATGCTGAGGCGTCTTGAGCTAATTGAGGTTGAGGAGCTTATCAAAGCTTAACTAAATCAAGAAATTGCATTAACTTAAAAAAATAATAAAAAACGATTTGCTTCTAAAGATCTAGGAGGAGCAAACCAAAAGCAAATAGAGATAGAGGAAGATAACATGACAACGCTGCGCTAAGAAAGGCAAGATACAGAGGAACCCTAAAGGCCGACTTATATTCAAACAAGGAGTAATTTTTCTCCTTTTATTAGACCTATTCCGCGATATCCTATTAGGAATAAAACACTAAAAGCTACCTTAGTAGATAAGGCTCTTAAGATTGCTAGGAACCTAGTAATCTAAGCAGCTAATTTAGCTAAAAACAACCCCACCTAGCGAACAAGTCTTTTAGACCTAGTAGAGGTCTTTAGAGACTATACAGAAAGTAGAAGAGTAAATAAGAAGAATACAGCTATACTAGCTAATCAGATATTAAGCCTCTTAAACGTCTTAAGAGAGTTAAGAGAGAAAATTAGACGTATTAAGAAACTAACAACAAACACGCCTATCTAGAACACCTCTATCTAGAACACGCCTATCTAGAACACGCCTATTGCTACTACAGCGACCTACGCTACTAAAGCAGGTAACAATAAAGATTAACTGTAGACAAATACCTAAAAGACGCAAAAACTAAAGGTTACTAGCCTAAAAGATCGCTAGCTAGTACTAGTTAGTGAGACTCTAGCTGCATTTAATGCCTTTAAACTTAGAAATAATTTTAACAATACTTTTGCTACAAAAGGAGGCGTGTAATTACCTATAGTTGCCTTAATCGCATTATCCTCTAAAGGCAACAAAATAATTACAACTACACTAGCCTTTAAGGCTAAATACTTCTTAGAGAGTTAGGCTATATAGTAGGATATTATAACCTTTAAAGTTACCTAACTTATTACGCTGTAGTTTAAGGTTATTATCTACAAACTACCTACAAACTATAGTCTAAAATTTATAAAGAAAGAAATTAAAACTTTTAACAAAGGCCTAAAGGTTATAAGCAATCCTTTTTAGCTTACGCTAGAGGATAAAAGAGAACACTAGAACTTTAGCTTAGCATGCGTAGCATTCGCTATAGAGAAGGAAGCCTAAACAGCTATTAGAGGCAAACTCTATATCTTAGGGCAAAGCCTTAGAGTAGAGAAACTGCGAGTTGTTAATATCTTAAAGCAATGCACTAAATGCTAAGGATTTAGCTACCTTAAAGCTAAGTGCTTAAAATTAGCCTGCTAAATTTGCAGCGAAGCATACTACACTAGCTAATATAAGTGCAAGTCTTATACTAGTAAAGGAAAACCTTATATCTACACTATCTTTAAGTGTACTAATTGCAGTAGACTCTATGCAGCAAACAGCTATAAGTGTAATATCTTATAGGCAAGGATAGCTAGGAACAATTAAACTAATTAGTATAATTAAAGTCCTACAAATAAATGTTAATAGAAGTAGCCCTGCTATAGAAAGCGCGATTAACTTTGCTATTATAGCAAACGCTACAATTATTGCAATACAAGAACCTTAGTTAATAAGAGGACCTTACGAGGATACTAAGTCTATTGCTTATCTAGACTTTACACAAATACTACTAAATTACTAAGGCCTACAACCTAGAACTCTATTCTATATTTAAAAGGACGTAGAAGTAGAAGTTAATCCTCATATTAGCGACGACAACAACTTTTAAGCTATTTCAATATAACTTAACACAAGAAAGATCTACGTCTATAACATTTATAATAAGAAAAGCCTAAGACAAGGGCTAAATACAACAACAATCTAAAGACGCCTCCTAGGAGAGCTAATTAAATTACATTTAATTATCCTAGGGGATTTTGATTGCTACTACCTTAGATAAAGCCTACAAGATTGCAACCTAAATTAACAAGCAGAGAATTTAGTAGAGTAGGTTAATAACTAAAACTTATCTTTGTTAAATACTATAAGAGTTAGTACTTTCTTTAGAGCTTATATGCAAAAAGAGAGTGTATAGACCTTACTTTTTCAACAAGCAATATAGCTTCTATAATTATAGACTAGCAGGTTATCCCTAAAGTTAGATTAGACTATCACGCTATCCTGTTTAGTATTGTTAACTAAAGGCAGCTACCTAGCTAGCCAAAGCAATACAACACAAAAAAAACAAATTAGAATCTTTTTAACACTGCATTATAAGAGGAGATAGCCTAAGTAAAGCTAGAGGATTAATTACTAGCCTTACCACACGCCTTAAACTACCTCTCAAGACAATTACTTCTAGGCCTTAATAATCTTTTAGAGGAGAGGCTAGATAAAATAGTAGAGGATCTTACAATAACAATTCAACAAGCGCTTAAGAGATCTACCCCCCTTACAATTTAAAAACTAAAACTGAAGCCTTAGTAGACTAGCGATCTAGACCTCCTTAAGGCTATCCTAAGCAGGACCTCTTAAGATTACAAATAAGCAGCAAGGAGAAGAGACAATACTCTATACCTATAGAAAAGAGATTACTTACTAGCTAAAAATAAGTACCTTAGAGCTATTAAGAAAGCTAAACTTAACTATTAGGAACAGTTCCTTTAAAATAAATTGCTAAAAGAGATATTTAAAGCAATAGCTTATACAAAAAACAACCTCTTAACAAGAATCTTTACTATTAAAGGCAAAGAATCTTTTAGAGAGAAGTGCTAAACCTTTAGAGAAGAGCTTTTTCTACTTCTTCCTTCTACACTAGCCTTATTACTTAATAACTACTAAGGAAACTTTAAATAGGAGTAGCTAATTCTATCTAAAGAAGAGCTCTACACTACATATTAGAAAATAAAGGCTACCTTACTAGGACTAGATAGAATTAGCTAAGAAGTTATCTTAAAAGCATACAAATACTAACTAAGCATCTTTTTTAAGGTGTACTTAGCTTTATTCAACTTAAGATACTAACTAAGTTACTAGCAAAAAGCAAAAGAGGTTATCCTTAGAAAGCTAAACAAACTAGATTACTTAATCCTAAAAGCATATAGAGTAATCTCTCTCTTATGCTGCCTAGAGAAAGCGTTAGAAAGGCTATACTTAAAAAGATTAGGGATCTTAGCAGAAACAACAGACCTACTCTACCCTACGCAAATAGGAGGCAGGCTAAAGAAATCAGCTATTAACGCAGGACTCCTCTTCTATAATAATATCTAACAACAAAGAAAGAAGAAAAGAGTTACTTTAATAGCCTTTTTAGACATTAGAGGCGCTTTCAACTATTTATCTAAGAACAAGCTTCTAGAAAATATAAGCAACTAATAGCTTCTTATATGCTTCCTAGCATAGACAAACTTATTCCTTACAGAAAGGCTTTTAGAGTTATCTTTTAATAGGCAAACAGAGAACCTATAGAAAGTTAATACTAGTACACTTTAAGGGAGCCTAGCCTCTCTTATTCTATTTCTAATCTACACGAAACCGCTATTTCAATTAATTACAACAAACGACAACATATACTCTTTATCTTATATAGAGGACCTTTAAATCTTAATATTAATAATATCTATTAGGAAAAACATTAAACTGCTTAAAAAGGAGTTAGCAAACCTCTTTAACTAAGTAAAGGAGTTAGCTATTAAGTTTAATAGCTTCAAAATAGAATTAGCAAACTAGACAAGATTAAGAAAAGATATAAACAGAGTCCTCACGCTACCTACTTAAGAGACCTTTTAGCTAAAAAGACTAGTTAGGTAGCTAGGTATCTTCTTTAACAATACTCTAAAGTTTAGAGATCACTGCTATATAAAGATACAACAAGCAAACTAGGCCTTTTTCCGCCTAAGCAGGCTAGCTAATATTAATAAAGGCCTCTCACTAAAAGCAATAAGACAGCTATACCTAGCGTGTATTACTAGCGTAGCTGATTACGGATGTCAGCTATTTTAGAAAGGCTAACAACACGTTATTAGCAGCAGGCAAAAACTTCAAAACTAGGCCTATAGAAAGATCCTAGGGACTTTTAGATCTTCCCCTGCAATGCCTAGTAAAGTAGAAGCCGCTCTATTTCTACCAAGAGTTAGGCTAGACAATAGTATAAGGAGATACGTCTTTAGATCTACTTTATTAGATCTAAACCACCCTCTAAATGCTGCTATCAATAACAACAGAGGAGAGCAACTCAATCAAATACAACTATCTATTACCTTAGCCCTCTTAGACAATACAGAGGAAATACAACACTACGCCTTTACTCTATAGAACGCTAGGACTCCTTACAAGGTCTACATTTCTAACAAGCTAAAAGAGATTAAAGCAGAAAGCTATAGGAAACTATTAGTAGACAACAACCTTCTATTAATATACTTAGATGCCTCAGCTATAAGGGATAGCAAAGGAGTAGGCTTAGGCGTTGCCTTCTACAAAAGAACTACTCTTATTAAGGAACTACAAGCAAATATAGGAAATAACTAGATAGTTTACAACAGTGAACTTAAAGGTATTACCTTAGGGCTAGAGACAGTAGTCAGCCTATTAAACATATGCTAAAACGTTAACATCTACACAGATAATTAGGCAGCTTTATATTAATTAAAAAACACCTTAAACAACTCTAGCTAAGAGTAGCAAATTAAGTGCATTAGAGCAGCAACCTAACTAGAAGAAAAAGGCATCTCCCCTGCGCTATATTAGGTCCTAGGACACTAAGATATACCTAGAAACGATCAAGCAGACCTCCTAGCAAAAGAGGCTACAAAAATAAACCCTTTAACAAATAAGACAAGCCTAGTAGTTATAAGCTTACAAATTAAACAACTAGCTAATGTTAATTAGTTAAGCCTCCTAGAGAGCTACAAGAAAAAAGCAATTACTAAGAACCTAAGCACCTACTTAGCAACTTTTAAATGGAAAATAAGGAAACAGATACTTATCCCTCCTACTAGGAGAGATATATCTAGCTCTTTCTTTTAATTAAAACTAGGTCATAGCTACCTAAAGAGCTATCTATTAAAGAGAGGCAAAGTAGAATCTAAAACTTGCCTATACAATTTTAGAGCTACTCAAGATACAGCTTATATAATCTTTAGGTGCTAACTATATAAGGATAGTAGAGCAATACTTCAGAACTCATGTACAGAGCTAATCTCTCTACAATATCTTTTCTAAACAGAAGCAGGTATCAAGGCTACGACAGCCTTTATTCAAGAAACTAGGGTTAGTACACAGGCCTAGTACAAAAGAAACTCCAACAACTAGATGCAATCGTCTACCTAGGCGATCAAGCTCTAAGCACCCCTCCCCTCTCCTCCTCCTCTCCTCCTTCTCCTCCCCTTTCTCTACCTCTACCCAATAGGCTGAGAGCCTCACCTTCATTTAGATAAACCACCCCTTGTAAATTACTCAGAAGATAAAAACTACATAGATACCTGCAGGCCTCGGCCTGCACGTCTTATATAGCCCTTCAGGCTGAGAAAGGACGTTAAACTAGAATAAATAAATAAAAAAAAAGTCTATCCTTAAGGCTAAGACGTAATATTAATAAGGCTTTTGCCTCTTAATTTTTAAGCGTCTAAAGAGCCTCTTCTAAGTAATCCTTTTTAGTTAATTTAGTAGGATTAATTATTATTATTTCCTTGTAGTCTTGTTAAACAAGGATTAATTAAATCCTAAGTGCCTATATATCGTAGTTAGAGCTGCCTTTAAGCTTAGGCACTCTAAAAATACTGCTATTAGCTATTTTAATCTACTAGCCTAAGCCTAGAATAATTAGCTAAGTAGATAATAAATGGTCTAGTACAGTTGCCGTTATTATCCTTACTATAAAGAACTCTAGCTGCTAATTAATAATAATTAATTTCTATAACTAGCGTATTAGAGTTTTTTAGCTTGTAGCCTTAGCTTACTCTTAACCTTTCAATAAAAATAAGCTTATATAGCTAGATTATCTTTACTATAAAGCTTTTATACGCCTAGTTAGATACCCTTACTAGCGTATTAGAGTTTTCTAGCCTATTTGCCTTAGTTTACTCTTAACCTTAAAAGACTTTAATAGCAGGATCCTCCTTACTACAAATTAATTGTTTGTCTAGTTAAATCCTCTAACTAACGTTAAGTTAATGTGTTATTATTATTACCTTAGCTTTTGCTAAGAAACTAGCTTAAAATAGTACTAGTTCTTACGTGTACTCGCGATCTAGGCTTATAGAAATTTCTTAAATCTTTTCGTCCTATCGCGTGATCTTTATAGATTCGCTGTGCTTAATCGCGTAATCTTTATTTATACGCTAGGCTTATAACCTGTTGTAATAACCTAGGCTTATAACCTGTTATAGATTTAATCTCTAGGTGTATAACCTATTACGGATATGTAGTCGCTTGTTCTACTATTAACTTAGAGGTAGAGGTCTCTGCCTTCTACTTGTTCGTAGTAGACTTAGAGGCAGCCTAATCTAGGCTTATAACCTATTAGAGATTAAGGAGGTGCGCAGGGTAGAGGATAAAGATAAGAGAATAGAGACTAGAGGAAGACAGTATTGTAGAAGATAGCAATTAAATTGTCTTAATTGTCTTGTTGTCTTGTCTTAGTGTCTTGTTGTCTTATCTTGCTAAACTATAGTCTATATATACATGTAACTTGCATTCTAGAAAGTTCTGTATTACGCAATAGCTTGCGTAGTAGATTACGTAATCTATATTAGATTGCGTAATCCTAAACGTCATTAATAACAATCAATTAATAACAATAATAAGAAATACTAGTAGCGTAATAGCTCCTAGTAATCAATTGATTGTAGGTTGATTGTAGATTCCAGGTGTGATTTGAGCACCTAGATTCTGTGGAGAAACAGCTGAGTAGCTTAATCTCCAACAATTATAAGCTAAACCTCTGCTTATAAAGCGTAGTGCTTGTATTACTAGCAAAAGCCTAGATTAGCTTATAAATTAATATCTTCTACTGCGTAAGCTAGGTAGCGGGCGTAAGCGTAAGAACGTAACCTAAGATCTTAATAATTAACTAGGGGGTAGAAGTATAAGTAGTGTTAACGCATTAATCGCAGATTATAAAGATCTATTATAGAATAATTTTTATAATACCTACCTGCTAAGTTTGTAAGCAACTTAAGAAGACTAAGTAAGCTACAAAACTCTTAATTACGTAGTTATAGTAGCTTTGCTTACTAAGTATAAACTAAGTACAGGAAATGCTTCACTGTATTGCAATAATCTACCTAAACCGCTAGGATTATAGAAGCAGTTGCTCTAGTATCTTATAAGGGCCTTATTTAAAGATGCCTATAAGGGAGAGATTAATTAGTTAAGTAAGATAAAGACTTAGACTAAGATATTAAGAGAAGAAGCAATTAATCGCCTAATACTTATAAAGTAGGTTTAGACCTACAAGTTTAATTAGGATAGCTTTTTTTTTAAATACAAGGCGCGGATTATTATAAGAGGTAATCTCTAAGAAAAGGTTTTTATTAATTTAACTTACGCTGCTACTTTAGCAGCTAAGTCCTTCTAAGTAGCAATAGCTATTGCCGCTAAGAATAATTTAGAGATTAAGCAATATAATATTGTAGGAGTATTCCTTAATACGTTAATTACAGCAGACAACTTAGTAATCTGCAAGATGCTAGATAGCTTTAAGAAGCTAGGAAAGTGTGTACAGCTTAACTATGCACTATATAGATTATAAGACTTGCTACTATTGTAGTATAAGGAGTTCTTAGGGTTACTAAGAGAGATTAGACTAATCGCCTTATTAGAGGAGCCCTGCCTTTTCTTTAATTAAGAAAAGAAGATCTTAGTATTATTTTATGTAGATAATATCTTACTGCTCTTCGCAAAAGGTTATAAGCAGAGAGCGATAGATCTTTAGTTAAAGATTATAGACAAATATAAGATAAAAGAATAAGAATTAGTTAAATAGTTCCTTAGTATCTAGATAATTAGAGATTATAAGAAGCAGATAATTACGCTTGTTTATAATACGTATATTAATAAGATTACAAAGAAGTTTAAGCTAGAAGATAGTAGCTTTCTAAAGACTCTATTACTGTTAGAGGAGCTAATTAAGAACACTAGTAAAGCAACTAAGTAGGAGATTAAGGCCTACTAAGAAAGAGTTAAATTAGTGCTGTACATAGTTATTATGTTGTGACTAGATGTTGCTTACTTAATCTTAAAACTCTTACACTTTCTTACAAACTCTAGTAATTAGTATATAAAAGCTATTAAACAGGTAATTATATACCTCTATTAAACAAGATAGGATGCGATCTAATATAGGAACTACAATAGCCTAGACTTAATAATTACAGGCAATGCTTTTTTTGTAGATAATTAAGAAACTTGTTAATTATCTTATAGATATATAGCTATCCTATATAGTAGTCTAATATTTTAGAAGGTAGCTTAGTAGACTATAGTAACTACGTTAACTACTAAGGCTAAGCTGGTCGCTCTTAAGTATACTACTAAGGAAGCTATAGCCTTTAAGCGCTTTTTTTGTAAGCTGTCTCTTAATCTAGGAGACGTCTAGACAGTTTAATGTAATAATTAACAAACAATTAAGCTTATAGTAAAGAAGATAGCTTCGGCCTTTTGAGACAACCTTTTGATGTGACCACACATTTTGTAGACACCATTTTGGTAAAAAAGATTTATTGCTAACAACAGGTATCCGGGCTCATGCTCCCTTGTTCGGCATTGCCGGCACGCAATTGGTGTGTCGCATGTTCGGACGGAAACGAAGATGCGCGATATCCCTCCAACTAACCCTCTTGACCGATGACCATTTACCGATGACCATTTACCGCTGACCGCAACTTCTGTCGTCTCTGTCGCCATCCCGGCGGTGTTGCAGTCGCGGCGTTTCTGGCATGCGCCTATACTCGGATGTGAACATACGACAACAGCGTCACCATCCAAGCACGGCTCTCCCATCCCCAGAGGCGACTCACAAAATCCTCCTGCTCGTCGGTTTGTCCCAGCTGCTCAATAGCTGTTTTGACACGCTCTTGCTCCTCGTAGAGCCACTGCAAGGTCTCTCTACTAAGGTTGCATTCGCGCAGGAGGAGATTTGTAAGATAACACACCGTCACCGCACCTGGACCATTGACATGCGCAACGTATTTGATGGACTTGCCGCCAAACAAGCCTTTCACAACCTCCATTGTGACCTTGACATCCATGATACCAGACGCATTGATGAGGTGTTGATGAATGACAGAATTCGACCTCTGCGTCCACCTGATTACCATAGGAGCTACCGCCGACAGCTCCTCTTCGACCGACCGGGGAGGCCGCTCAACGAAGGTGAACGCGGGCTTCGTGATCCACCACCATAGCTTCTCGTATAGTGACCTGGTGAGGTCTAACTTCACTCGATGTGAGCCATCGGTCTTCGTGTCGAACGGGGAGAAGAACAGTCCGAGCATTGTATCGTTCGTATGCGGTACCGTGTGGTGTGGGAAATCCTGAAGGTGAGAAGCAGCAGGCAGGGAGCTTTTATGAAGTATTGCAGGCTCCCGCTGCGGTAACGTACGTGTCCTTACCCTCCTCCACCTCCACCTCCTCCACCTCCATCGCAATCTTGTTGCCAGCCATAGGCTGGCAATCGCCGTTGAACACGTTTCAATTGGTGTCGTTTTTTGGTACCTTAGCAAATTTTTTGACCCTGATTATCGCTCAGTGGTCTGAGCTTTCCTCCCAGAACTTATCCACTCACCGTTCGAATTTCGTCGACTACACACAATCTTTTTTTGACTTTTGCGACTGATTAGTAGAGGGCAGCTGCTTTTCACTTTTTTGGAAAACCCATTTTGACTACAACAACAACCACCACCTTTGATACCCTAAAAATAAATAGTAAAGAAGAATAAGTAGACTAGCACTTAATTAAGATATATAGCTACAGCAGGAACTTGCTAAAGGATTATTTTAAGTTAAATACTTAGAAACAGCAATTATGCTAGCTAATAGACTAACTAAGTCGCTTACTTAATAACAGTTTAAGAAGTTTAAGCAGTTACTTAACCTTTAGTAAGTTAAGTATTTAATTAAAAGAAATAATAATTAATAAGCAAAAGATTTATATTAAGTAGCAACATCTATTTATTTATTTTTTAAGGTGTTAAAGGTGGTGGTTGTTGTTGTAGTCAAAATGGGGTTCCAAAAAAGTGAAAAGCAGCTACCCTCTACTAATCAATCGCAAAAGTCAAAAAAAAAGATTATGTGTAGTTAACGAGATTCGAACGGTAGGTGGATAAGTTCTGGGAGGAAAGCTCAGACCACTGAGCGATAATCAGGGTCAAAAAATTTGCTAAGGTACTAAAAAACGACACTAGTTAAAACGTGTCCAACGGCGATTGCCAGCCTATGGCTGACAACAGGATTACAGTAGGATTGCAATAGGATTGCAACATAATGCGATAGAGGAGGGAAAGGACATGTACGTACCGCAGCGGGAGCCTGCAATACTTTATAAAGCTGCTGCTTCTTACTTACTGCTTCTCACCTACTGCTTCTTACCTTTTGAACAGCACCGCATACAAACAATTCGCATACAATACACTGCACTGCAACATAGCGTACAACCTTCGCGGCGAGCATCTCCTTATTCTAGGCTCTCTTCTAAAAAAAGCATCCTTTGCTACTGTCTACCTAGCACCTAATTCAGTCTAACTCAAACTGCTTATGCGGACACCTAAATTTATTAAGTATCTTAAAACTTAACTACCTAGCTAGACTTCTAAGTTTATAAAAATCTTAAACGAGTCCCTTATCCGCGATATCCCTATATACGAAAAGATTATTAAGCTCTAATTTAGCTAGTTGTGCAAGGAATACACGATCTCTAGGGTATTTGCTAATACTAGCGCGGTACTCAAGATCTATTGCTTTAGCATCCCCCTCTTCCTGTTCGTCGTGTAAGGGCTAAGTACAGAGACTAGAACCTAGCTTAAACAGCTATTGCAAGACGTCAAATTAGTAATAGAGAAGAAAGAGGCGGGAAAGGAGGAGTGGGCTTTCTATCGTCGCGTCTATGGGTTAGCAAGCAAGGCGATAATAGTGTTACTGCTTCACTTCATCTAGGAGCGCCTAGCAGTAAAGTAACAAGAATAGGCGGGATAGGGCGCGTTAAGTTAGGAGGCGATTCGCGTCTTTGTCTTGCTTTTCTTCGTTTCTGTCCAAACATGCGACACACTAATTGCGTGCCGGCAATGCTAAACAAGGGGGCATAAGCCCCAATACCTGTTGTTAGCAATAAATCTTTTTTTTTTACCAAAAAGGTGTCTACAAAATGTGTGGTCACATCAAAAGGTTGTCTTAAAAGGCCGAAGCCAGTAGCAACATCTATATACTAGGCTAAGTCTCCTCTTAATAGCTTATTTAAATAAGCGGGAGAACGTAAGCTAGACTATTAAACTAAAACTAAGAACCTTATTACTAATAAGCATTAGACTTATTATACTTGCTAGACTCTATTATTACATTACGCTTAGCTTGCTTAGCTTTAGCTAGCTTAAGAGTAATTTAAGCTATCTAAGCCTAAACAGCAAGAGTCTAGAGGTAAGCAGCATTACAGCGCGATTCTAACTTATTACTTCTATATATAGAGTTGTTAGATAATTACCTTCTTACTCTAGTATAATAATCGCGCTTATATAAATAAGTTATATAGTAATTAGGACAATAAACAGAAAGACAATTGTATAGAGTAGTAGAGAGCAATATTCTGTAGGCAGCTTACTCTTAAAGTAGCAACCTTTAAGCAGGTTACTACTAAGGCTGCTTATATTGCTGCTGTTGCTACTAAAGATAATAAGCTAACTGTTGCGGCTAGTGTATAGGTTGCTACGCAGGAGCAGGAGCAAACGTAAGAGTAAGAAGTTAAGTAGTAAAACTGCAATACAACATTTCTTAAGCGCGATAATTATAGATAAGAGGCTTCTGCAAAGAAGGCTTTCTAGTAGACATAACGCTACTATTAATCTCTTTATAGTAAGCAATAATGTCTTTAAGTAGTTAAGCTTTTAAAGCTTAGTACATTTTATCATTATTCTATTTCTAAACACTAGTTAGCAAGCTAAGCAAGAAAGTTAATAAGTTAGAGACTTACCTCTTTATCTCTATACATAGCTATAAATTAATTAGCAAGATTAATATTAACTGTGTAGCAGATGTAAGATACGTAGCTGCTATAGCGTAAGCTGCCCTAACTGCTAGTCTAAACGTAATTAAAGCAGTGCTTAGTATACAAACTATCTAGTATCTTCTTTATACAGCGCTTACACAGTAGAACGCAAGGGCGTAATAGATTAGCAGCAATCTTTAAAGAGCTAGTAGGCGCCTTCTTCTAAGTAGAGGGAGGCGCGGTGTGCCTAGTAGACAGATTAGTAGACGTTTTAAGCCTATTGCTATATTGCTGTTCACGCGTTGTTGCTTAAGTAGTTATTTACTGTAACTTTTGCTTTAGCTCTTAAGGAGCCTTGCCCTTGCGCTAGCTTAATTGCTTAGTTAGACTCTTATGTAGATTAAAATTTAAATAAGAACTTAATAACAGACTTAATTTAGCAGGTAAAGTAATTAGCCTCTAAGTAGAGTTACTAGATATCTTACAGTAAGCGAAAGGATTAATAAGTAGAAGTAACTAACTTTTATTATCTTAGAGATTAGCTGCTTGCTGAATTTTATTATTAAACAGGCTTTGGCGCGCGTGATGCTTATGCTTAGTACTGTTCTCGTGTTGTTGGCGAAGGCTTTCTAATCGTTAATTACGTTGTTGACGACAGCTCTCTAAGCTTCGCTTGTTGTTGCTTAGAGCAGACTACACTAGAAAGATTAGCAGCTGATTAGTGAGGGAGCAATAAGGCAATCTTGCTTACTATGTTAGTAATAGTGGTTAAGACAGGATTAGAAAAACTTAGTAATTAGATTAATTAAGGTTAAAGACAAAAAAGTTTTAGAGGAGTAATAGACGCAATTAATTTTGTTGTAGCAATTACGTACTAACTATTTACGCGATATTTAGAGTCTATCTAATGTTTTAATATTACTTAGAGCTACTAGATTAATCAAAGCAACAACACGCAGCATCACTACAACAACAGAGGATTACGTAGAGGAGCTATAATTACGGAGGCCCTCTTAATCAACGACTTAGATATATTATAATTATCTAGATGCTTACAGCTCAGATCAATAGTATCTTACTAACCTAGGGGGTGTGTTGGAGTACTAACCTGCGGATCACTCCTTTGACATCCGGATCACCTAGGTTATTAGGTGATCCTAGTGGGATATTACGTGATGGCGCTAGTAGCGCGCATATAAACGAGCCGGATCGTCCGAAGTCTTTTTAGTAGTTATTAGACACTTTGTTGTGGCACTTAGTTGATCAATATACTCATTCCCCTCCACTGATCATTCAATTACTCCTTCTCAGCTCCTACAATTTAGTATTTGTAATTAGTAAAGATTACAAAAAAGTCTTGTAGAGGTAGTGTAGACATCCTGTTAATAGCTTTTAGAGTTTTATTAGTTATTAATCCTTGGTTAGTGAAGGCAGTGAGACTCTTAATTATTAGACATAATAGGCTGTTAAAACCAATAAAATAATAATAATATAAGTGATAATAATTAGATCATAGTAATAATGAATTATATTAGTGTTCTGTTGATCAATTGTGCAGATTCAAGGTGCTTCTTTTATTACCCAAATTCTGTGTGAGCCTTGGCGGCGCTAGCGCGTTTAGCGTCCTTTAGCGCCACCCCCTGATCACCTTTGCAGGACCCCTGACCACTCTCGCCGGCCTCCTGATTAACCTCGCCGACCTCCTGATCAACCGCGCTGATCTCCCAAATCTGACAACTGCATATAGATAATTTGCATATAATATACTGCAATAGCGTACAACCTCTGTAATAAGCATCTCTTTAACCTTAACTTGTATTTAAAGACAAGAAGCTTTCTTATTATATACTTAGCTTTTAAACTAGTCTAGCTTAAGCTAATTATACGAACACTTAAGTTTATTAAGCATTTACAAACTTAGCCTTTCCGGGACTTAATAATTATACTTTTTATAAACAACTCTAGAATCCGCGATTTCTCTATATATAATAAAATATTAAGCTTTAATTAGCTAGTTGTAAAAGAAATATAAGATTTACAAAGTATTTGCCTAAACTAGCAGAGTACTTAGAATATTTTATTATAGCATTTTTTTCTTTTTGTTAATTGTGCATAAGCTAAGTAGAAAAACTATTAACTAATTAGGCTAGCTGTTGCATGACGTCAAAATGGCAATAAAGAAGAAAAAGGCAAGAAAGAAGAAAAAGGCAAGAAAGAAGAAATAGGCGTTCTACTATTATAGGTATAAGTTAGAAAGCAAGGTAATAATAGTGCTGCTTTTTTACTTTGTCTAAGAGTACCTAGAGGTAAAGCCTTGACATATGTAGGCGGCATAGGCGGCATAAGCAGGATAAGAGCAGAATAAGGCGCATTAAGTTAGGAAGCGATTTGTGTCTTTGTTTTGCTTTTCCTCGTTTCTGTCTAAACATGCTAGAGCGACACACCAATTGCGTGCCGGCAATGCTAAATAAGGGGGCGTGAGCCCGGATACCTGTTATTAGCAATAAATCTTTTTTTTTACCCAAAAGATGTCTACAAAATGTGTGGTAACATCAAAAGGTTGTCTCAAAAGGCCGAAGCTAGTGGGGTGGATTGTATTGTTGAGAAAGTTAGTGGGAGGTGGTGTAGATTGGGTGGACGTGAGGATTTTGTTGTGCAAAATGTGGATTGATTCGTCATCGATATACCTGGTGGTGGCGGATGGGGGTGGAGAGCATGAACAAGTCGGCGGTGGAATGGAGGGTTGTTGGTCAATTACAGTAAGCGCAGGAAGCCGGCGATTAGATATGACAACAACATTCTTCATCTTTCACTACAGATGATTACCCATCTTAACCCGTTCTTTCATGGTCCATGCCGCTGTCTCACCACGCGCTCTCCCTCGCCAAAATATCCCACCCAACAAGCCGCCAAACCTCTTCCTTATACCATGTCTCTACATCTTTGTCATCGATCTTAGTCACATTCTGCATGGAACCCAGTCGAATGGCTGGAATTGGCTTTGTAAGAACGTCTAGGAACTCGTCATTATTGTTATTCCCATACATACATGCAACGAGTGTTCGCTGCAAGCGATCCTTGGCCAGAGTACTCAGGCGCGCCCGACTACTCGTAACAGGAGTCTTGATGCTTAGCGTACGGGTAGGGCGATTCGAGGCCGAACTTGGGCGAGTGTTCTGGGGATTCATGTGGTTCGGAGCTAGACCCATGGCGCGTTCAAGAACTAAAACAAGTGCTTTGACCTCAAGACGGGTCGCAAGGGCGTCAGTATCTTGTCTCATCGCCTTGGCCGCATCTCTCGGCTCGGGTGGCGGCAAGATGTTGCCTTCGATGGATGTGCTGCGATGCTGTCCAAACGTAAAGTAATACAATCTCTTTCCGACACGTTCGAACAGAACGAAGACGAAGCCGTCGAATATCTTTTGATGCACGGGATCGGTCTTCTCGAGGATTCCAAGGAAGCTGATCAATAAGTGAGCGACAGCTCTGGCTGGGGCAGACTCTTTCACGACTGAAGGCGGCGTTTTGGACTTGGTTTTCTTTGGTAGAGGTGGCTGCGACAAGAAAGTTTGCGCTGTTCGTCGAGCCGAGATTTCAATTGATTGCAATGCGGTCTTGAACATGTCTGCTACCTCGCAGACGACCAAACTCGCGAGTCGCGCATCCGCATTGCACTCTATGAGTTTGCTCGTACCGACAAGTAACGATATGAAAGCTCTTGCGCAGATAGACAGGGCGATAGCGAAATCGGATTGATCTTGCTCGAATGACATGGCTGCCGCGCTTCTCCGCCCTTGCCGCGAGAGCTGCTCATGGTTCTGAGCAACGATAAGTATGACCTTGCCGATACCTGAGGCGATTTGCACAAGATTGAAGCAGAGAGTCTCGCCGTCCGGCTCAGACCTACATGATAAATGTGTAGCATATAGGGCTTCTGTGAGTCTAGAACCGTCTTTGCCGAGAAGTTCCAGGAAATCTAAATCATTCTCGATGGTTTCCTGGGCCGCGGCCGCCAGCTGTCGTGATTGTTTCTGTGCCAGTCTTGATGGCCTAGATGATTTCGTAGGCGATGATGTCGATGCTTTGCGCTTGGCTGTATAGGCACTTGCATCAGCATCTGGGACAGAGCCAGAGAGGTTCGATAGTAGGTGGTTCGATCTTTCGAGTTTGATGTTGATGCCTCGGAGTTTGCAGCATTCGCCCTCGGCCTGTTGACATCGTTCCTTCCAGTATGCAACCTGGTCAATGTAGTATCCGGGATCGTCTCGGTCTCTGAGGTCTAAGCCGAGTTTGATCTGAGCACGTAGCTGCAGAACGTAGTCTAGTTATGTCAGAAGGTGTGAATCTCTTTGGATGGTTGAAAATACCTCGCACCTGTGCCCCAGCTGGCTTACTGCGAACGACAGCAAGGGCAAGTGCTATTTGTTGTTGAGACGGAAGGACGGGCGGGCGGGAAGGTGGATTCTGCGTCATGATAACCGTGAAGCCGGACAAATACTGAGACCAGTGCCTGACAGCTTGAAGCAGTAATGACAATACCGGCAATAGTGATACTGTATGAAAAAAAAGAAAGGGTTGACAGATCAGAAGATTTTTTAGAAGGGACGAGCTTAATAAGTAAGGTTATGAGAGAGGGAAAGAAGCACCCTACATGCCTAAGGTTGGAAAGAGCGACCACCAATGGGGGCAGCCTCTCCAGATCACTATTTTAATGTCGGAAGTAATGTTAAAGGAGATGGAGCAAGAGCAGGCAACCTTTCATCCTCGAGCTTCCTGCAGTCGCTTTCGTTGCTGCTTTCATTACATCTGCTACGCGCGACGCTGTAGAGTCCAAGCACGTGATGCCGTTACAGATGGATGTTGCGTTCCTCATATATTGTACACATGGCTTACATGACTAATGCACTCACTCCTTACTTCTTCTTCTACCTCACCGCATGCGCTCAGTGCGCCTCTTGTACGGCAGCGGCTCGACTCTCTTCCTCTTGAACTCAACAGCAATCTGGTCCTTGAGACCAGCGTGCTCCATGACACTAGCCATGCTCTCGTCCCATTTCGTCCTGAATAGCGTAGCTGTGATTGCGCTCAGCTTGTTGGAATCGGCAAAGCTGCGGAGGTTGAATCCCATGCGCTGAGTCTTGCTGAACTTGGCAACATCGAGCGCCTTGCCGTCCTGCTGCTCAAAAACAAAGATAGCTAGGCGGTGGTAGGGCGCTCCCTTGTGAGCCCAGGGAGCGATCCAGGGGAGTGCAATCTTCTTGGCGCTGAGATTCTCTGTCTTCTGGTCCTCTTGAGCGATGCGCTGGAGTGGTATGGATGTGTTGCTGGGCGAAATGGATATGTTGGAAGCGATAAAGTGGCATCGGTAGGCAAAGCTGTCCTTCTCTGGGATGGGTACGTCTGCGTCTACTACTACCACTGTGATCAGCTTCTCACCGGGTGTGAAGGTCTGAACGTTGAGCCGAGGCATCTTCTCACTGGTGGCGGAATCTACGAAGTCTCCGGGTGCTACTGATTTTCGTCCGAAACCAAGATCGATGTCTGCCACCAAGTCGAGGGATGGGAGTAAATCAGGAATGATGGCAAGTTGTGTGATGCGTTGTTCAAGCACACGACGCTTGTACTGGCGCCACTTCCGATCAGCAAGATGACGGTAGATGGGCTTGTTCATGTCACCTTCACAAGTCAGTCATGCCAGTAGAATCAAGATGGAAACGACCTACCCTGTCCGTCCTCGAACTTCCGCTTCACAACCGGGTCATTGATATCCGCCAGGATGATCAGGTCGTCCAGATGTTTCCTCATACTCCGCAACCTGTTCTCCTTGGCTATCGCGCCCCCACTGATGCTCGGGTCTTGGTCCATCAGGTTCTTTATCCGCAGCTGCTGGACCTCGATTTCCTTGATCTTCTCTTGTCTGTCCTCGAGTAAAACCTTCCTTGCCTCTTGGAAACATTGGTACGGCAGCTGTTCGAACGGAACCTCGTCGGCCTTCTGGATGGTCGATCGACGAAGGACGGCACGGCGACGACGGGATCCAACGGGCTGCACATGTTCTCTCCGCAGCAATCGGCGTTCCTGCTTCTTGTTCTCCACCATCTGAGGGTCTAGTGTACCCCATTTCTGCATGTATTCCGGTGTACCTTGGGAGCCAGTCTTCTGGGCAGCGCCTTCTGGTGGGTTTGAGGGCAGTGGTGGTGGAGTCGCATTCGTGGGTTGCGTCTGGACTTCTTCACGAGCTACCGCGGAGATGGAGAGGAGGCGGCGAGTGCCATTGGCGGCGGCAGGTAACTGCCTGACGCATCTCAGGCACGCGCTGAATTGGCGCAGAGTCGGCGTGGAGGCCATGGTGTTGATGGACTCGACGATGTTTAAGAACGATAGTGCCGCTGGAAAATGTGGTGATGCTCACACTAGCGCTTTTCATAGACCTCCGCCTCCAACTCCGACGACTGGGACAATTGAACCACCCCCGACCGGCATGGCCTCCACGAGGATATCCGCGCCCATGCGTGGCGCCACACACCAATTGAGAAGGCTGTCGATACGGGCGAACGCGCCATGTACACGCTGTGCCGTACGTTGTTTCGCCATTAGTGCATGCGACATGCTAACGTCGTCAAGAAATCTCTATGCACGCCCACCACCCGCTCCATAACGACTTCTGCACCCTCCAAGGCCACACTATCGTCAATAAAGACCCAAGCACCAGGACATGTGCCCGTAAAGCCTTTCGAGGAGCAGACCGTCCTTGCGACTATCCACCAATTCCCTTCCCTTGAACCGCTCCGATTCGAACAATACCCTGCAAACCACCTCTACCTACCCACCCGACGGGACATATTACATCGCGCCGTTGTCTATGAGGGTGACAGTACACGGTTAGGCACTGCCTCCACAAAGACAAGACATGAAGTACGAGGTTCAGCAAGGAAGATTCGACCACAAAAAGGAACGGGTCGCGCTCGTCTGGGAGACAAGAAGTCGCCCATGCTGAGGGGTGGAGGTGTCGCATTTGGTCCCAAGCCTCGCGACTTTGCGACCGAACTACCCAAGAAAGTCTACGACCTCGCATGGCGGACAGCGTTATCGTACCGTTTCAGAAAGGGCGAGCTGATTATTGTGGACAACGCAATGGAGATTGAGAGCCCGTCGACGAAGCTACTGGGCGACATACTCAAGTATCACGAGAAGTTGCATGGCAGAGGCAGGAGCTTAATGGTCACACTGGAAGAGCGCCCGTTACTCGAGCAAGCATTGGTAGAGATGGATCGTGGTGAGCAGACGCTCACATGGGAAGAAGTCGACGTCAAAAACCTCCTCGAACTGTCACGCGTCATCATCGAGCGCGACGCACTGCACAACATACTTATTTCCCACGAAGAAGATCTCACACACAAGGCACTCCAGCCCTGGCACAAGAGCTTCATCCGCTCATCGCCCCCTACGCATCTCGAATCGACCATTGGCTGGGAAGAATTCCGTGAACTATCCCTCTCCGATCCCAAGGAAAAGGACACCATCCGCGCCGGAGTCTACGAGAACATAGCCGGAACCCGCTACGCCTACGCCGAGTCACTCCCCCATGGACCCAAGCGCACAGAGCTAACAGTATCCGCCTTCAACCTCCTCGCCGAAGCCAAGGAACTGCAATTCGCCGAAAAAACCGGCCGTTCTTTCACCGACTACCTCAGCGACCCGGAGACTGAGCAGTGGCCTCGTATCCAAACTCTAACTTACCAGATCAACACAAAACATGAACTCGCGGGTAAGGCTTTGAACACCGAGAGACTAGAGTCTGAAGAAATCATGGTCGACGCCTGGCAGCTCGAGGTACAAAGGTACGAGGTACAGCACGAAGCTGCATTACTCGCAGCACAGATCCACGAGCACCGCTCCGAAGCCCTCCGCCTAACCGGCAACGAAGCGAGTGCTGAAGAGCAATTTGCTTTGGCCAGTAGCGAGAGGGCCAACGTTGATAACGCAGAAGTGTTGCTCTTGGAAGCTAGGCTTGAACTTGCCAAGCAGAAGAATGCCGTTGCTACGCTCAAGGGCCATTTCGCTGGCCAGCAGAAGACGAGGGAAGAGATTAGGTCGTGTGAGGAGAAGCTTGAGATGAAGAGGGCGGAGATTGAGGCGGAGACTGCGGAACTGGAACGTGTTGAGGATGAGGAGGCGCAGGAGGTGGATGTTGCGACTGGGGTTGAGACGAGAGATGATAAGGCTAGAGAGGAGAAGAGGTTATGATTAACTCTTGATTGTGCTCTACTGTACAGTGTATCTATAGATGTTCATGAACCGTTACACCACGTGTGGTGTTGTATGTTGTACAGTATATTACCTCACGCCGTCTCGTCTTTCGACTTGTCCTCCTTCTCCACCTTTTTGCCCTCATACATGACCTGCAATATACCCCCAACCTGCCCCTCACTCTTCGTCTCCCTCGCGCCTTTACACTCTGCCACTGCCTCCGTAATCGCCTTCATAACCGCATTCGCTTCTTCCGGCGTCGCCTTCCTACCCTGCTTCTTCGGCCCAAGCATAACCTCGACCTTGCGTCCCTCCTTCAGAAACTTCTTCATAGCCACCAGCCTGTGCTTCAAATCCCCCGGCGCAATCGCCCAGTTCAATTCTAGCGACTTTGAAGGAGCCCCCGGACCCTGGCCCCTGGCCTGCCGTCGTAATGTCTCAAGTTTCCGCTGATGTTGTGCGCGGAGATCAATTTTAGAAATCACACGGCATGTCGGTAGGCTGTCTGGGTCTAGGGTTCCGTCTTCGTCGTACTTTCCTGGTGTCATTTGTACGAGGTGATGGGTGACTTTGTTGAAACTCGTTAGCGCCTCGTTGAGAGGGACGTTACTGTGGAATACGCCTTCTTCGTCGACGAGGTTTATCAGGTCGGCTTCGATAGCGTTGTCGATGACGTAGTAGTCTGAGATGGCATGGCGGCGGGTGTCTTTGGTGTATTTCAATCCGCGGTTTTGTGTCCGACTTGTGAGACTGGGTGTTGCCGAGGAGAGAGAGGTGGGCGACGATGTCGGCGCGAATGCTGGCGCATAGAGGAGTGGGATGGAAGTTGTGTTGCGCAGGTTCGGGGCGATGAAGACGCGGTAGAGGGCGCGAGAAGTACCGGAGATGTGAGTTGGTGGCATGTTTAACAGTGGAGTGCAAGTCTTGAAGAAGTTGAAGTTGTAGTAACGTGCGATATTTCGAGATGGAAGTTTCCCAACCGACGCTAGCAGGGGTGGAGTCGAATCGGAGCAGTGACGACCTCCGCAATCGTCCTTGGTGACCATCTCCAGCCTGCTCCATGTAGCAAACCACCATGATAGAGACAGACTCGGCTTGTATATCTCTTGAACTTACGCAATCTTATCTGCCGCCATGAGTGATCCCCTGGCGGAATATCTGTCTGCACTGGATGCGCGTGACGCAAGAGAGAAGGCGCATGAGGAGTACATCAATGTCTGTAGGTTGTAGCTGGGTGAGGTGGGTGGTATATCACGTATAGATGCTCATATATCCAGATACAAAACTCGCAGACAATACCGCACAGCTTGCAAATCAGACATCTTCTGCAGAAGAGCCAGCCAGCGCAGCCAGCGCATCTACAAAGACCATCACATCCAAGGGCAAAGGCCCAACACCAACTGATGTCTCCTCCCCCTCCGCTATTGCGCAACTTCGTTCTGAACTAGCCATCACTCAGCGTACGCGCGGTGATCTAGAAACCCAACTGGGCGTTCTCACCACCGAGCTCAACGCCCTCAAAGCTTCAGACATGCAACAAAAGCAGCGCATAGAACAGCTCGAGAAGATGCGGATACAACTGGAAAGGCGGAGCAAAGACAGGACAGAGGAGCTCAAGGGCAAAGGGAGGCTTGTGGAAGAGGTACACGACGAGATGGTTGCGCTGAACCTGCAACTCAACATGGCAGAGCAGGAGAAGGAGAAGCTGCGCAAGGAGAATGAGGAACTGACGAAGAGGTGGGTCAAGAAAATGGAGGACGAGGCACGCAGGATGAATGAACGGTCGGGATGGGAGGATCAGTCGCGGAGGAAGAAGTAGAAACAAGATGGATTTGATCCTGGATTTACTCGGGTTGGTGTTGTATGGGAATACAGATGTTTTTAAATCAAGAATTTACTCTGATATATGTAAATTTCACTTCAATTCACTCTCTCGGGGTCTGCCCGCCTGCTCGCTGATGCCTTGTATATCTTGGCGCTTGAGCTCCCCGCAATAAGCATACAGCTCCCGCCTTGCCTCCCCACCAAACAATACCACACTCACCCAAACAATCTTTACACAGTCTTCAGCCATGGGGACCGCACTGAAGACCTGGGGTAAGTCTGTCCGTTGCCAATCATGGCATGTCTATCACAACGCCATGGTACCCCGCACGTGATCGCATAGCTAACAAACGTCTTAGAGCTCGAGAACACCGTTAAACTCGTTGATCCTAGCAAAGACGCCCTCTACGACTACTCATCCTCCGCCCAGAAAGCCATCAACGACGCGCATCCATGGCGAACCGACCCCAACTACTTTACTTCGGTCCGCATCTCGGCCATTGCCCTCCTCAAGATGGTCATGCACGCGCGATCCGGCGGCTCAATCGAAGTCATGGGCCTGATGCTAGGCAAGATTGAAGCACACACATTCGTCGTCACCGATGCATTCCGGTTACCGGTCGAGGGTACAGAGACACGAGTCAACGCACAAGACGAGGCAAACGAGTACATGGTAGAATTCCTGCAGCGCGCACGAGAGCAAGGGCAGATGGAGAACGCCGTTGGCTGGTACCACTCACATCCTGGCTACGGCTGCTGGCTCTCCGGTATCGACGTCAACACACAGAAGACGCAGCAGCAGTTCCAAGACCCCTTCTGCGCCATCGTCATCGACCCCGACCGAACCGTCTCCGCGGGCAAAGTCGAAATCGGCGCCTTCCGCACTTACTCGACAGAGTACGTCGAGAACCAGGCAAAGGCAGGTGGCGGTTCCAAGAACACTAGTGGCGCAGAGAGCGACGGCTTCGAAACCATTCCACTCGGCAAGATTGAGGACTTTGGTGCACACGCCAACCACTACTACCCGCTCGAAGTCTCGCACTACAAGTCCTCGCTCGACGCCAAGCTACTAGAAGCGTTGTGGAACAAGTACTGGGTACAAACACTGTCCTCTTCCCCTCTCATCTCCAACCGCGACTACGGCACCAAGCAAATCTCAGACCTCGCCCACAAAATGCAGAAGGAGAACAACAGCAAACGCTTCAAGGGTGGAGCTGGATACGCGACGAACAACGAGAGCAAAAACCAGTTGACCAAGCTGGGTGCGGCTGGAAGCAAGATTGCGCGTGAAGAGGATATGGGGCTGCTAGCGGCGAAGGTTAAGGACAAGGTGTTCAATCTTGCAAATGACGAGGTTAAGAGCCAGGAGGTTGAGATGGAGACTTCCTAGATGTGCGATATGATGGGCTGTGGAGTGAATAGCATGGCAAGGCGTTAAGGGGCGCGGGCGTACATGGGATTCATGGGGATACTATCACACGAAATCAAATCGACATGAGTTCATGTGATGATGAAATAGCAATTTTAATAAACAATGTTCAAGCAAAGACATGACATGTCTTTATTCTTGGCTATCGTTACACACACACATTCCCTGATTTACACATACAGTATTATACATGCCTTGTAATTACTTGATCAACAACCCCAACCCGTTTAAGGGTTTCCTCTCGTCCCAGGATGACAAAAACATCATATAGCCTCATCCCCTGCTCCTGCCCCGTGACCGTCTTCCTCAAATAATGATACACATCCTTACCCCCCTTCTTCCCCTCTGGCCTCCCATCAATCATCTCACGCACCTTCTGCATCAAATTCTCCTTATTCCAATCCCCCTCCTTGACCTCGGCTAACATCTGAGCACGCATGGGTATGTCAGATGTAGTTGTCATGGGCGGTTGTTTATCAAACGGCCGTATGGGTGTAAAGAAGAAGGAGTTTCGGTAGAGGAATTCATTTGCGTTTGTGTAGTTTTCTGCGTCGACGAGGATGATGGAGCGGATGTAGGATTCTGGGAAGGGGGTGCGGATAATGGTCTGCCAGTCCTTGTAGGGAGAGTCGGGGGAAGTGAGGAGTTTGGCTACGTTCCGGACCATTGCTTCAAGTTGAGGTCCACCGGTTGAAGCGCGCTGGAGGGCGTGTTTGCGCTGGAGGAATTGCATTTTACCAAAGGTGACGGTTGTGTTTCCTTTTGTGAATTTGAGACTAAAGTTTTGGATTAGGGTGGGTAGGTCCATGACGTCGCTTTTTTCTTTGTGGCTCCATCCTAGCAGGGCGGCAAAGTTTGTGAGGGTTTCAGGGAAGATTTCCGTTTCTTTGAAGGCGGTGATGTCGGTGTCGAAGTTTCGCTTGCTGAGCTTATTGCCGCTTTCGTCGACGAGGAGGCCGACGTGGGCGAATTCGGGGGGTGTCCAGCCGAAAGCTTGGTACATGGCGATGTGCTTTGGGGTGCTGGGCATCCATTCGCTTCCTCTTATTACGTGGGTGATGTTCATGAGGTGGTCATCGACTACGTTTGCGAGGTGGTATGTAGGGAGGCCGTCGGACTTTAGCAGAATCGGATCTTCGTATGCGGATTCGGTGACATGGCCGCGTCTCTTGAGCGGCCGAAAGGTGCCGTAGATGAGATCGTTGTACGTTGGGTACTGGTCTGGGACTTTGAGGCGTATTGTGTGCGATTCTCCTTTGAACGCTCGCTCGTCACTCTCTTCTTTGGATATCGCAGGTGGGGCGCATGTGCGGTCGTAGTCTGTTGCAATGCCGAGCTTGTGTCTGTGTTCGGCCAATGCATTCAAGCGCTCCGGAGAACAGAAGCAGCGGTACGCATGTCCTGATTCCAAAAGCGTATGCGCATGCTCTCTGTATATCGCACTTCGCTCTGACTGCTTATACGGTCCATACGGCCCCCCGACCTCGGGCCCTTCATCCCATTGCAGTCCCGCCCATCGTAGATGGTCGAAAAGTCGCTGTTCGGCGTCGTGGACTGTGCGCTTTTGGTCTGTATCTTCTATTCTTAGTAGGAATTGGCCACCTGTTCGTTTGGCGAGCAGGTAGTTGAACAGCGCCGTCCGTAGCGATCCAAGATGAAGGTAGCCCGTCGGCGAAGGGGCAAAACGCGTCCGTGCGGGAATTGTTGGTAAGGCGGTATTAGCGTTCTGTTTCTGTTCTCTTGCCAAGTAGGCTGTCGAGGTGATTGGGCGTCGTGAAGCTCGTGAAAGGCGAACTAGACACGATCGGCACGTGTAGGGCAGTAATTGTGGACGGAGTAGTGAAGACGACATTGGGGTGTGGATGCGACACAAAGGGATCGATGTCGCGGTTGAAAATGACGTGCAGGGATTCGCTCTGCGTTAGTGGGGGCCGCCTCTGGGAATTTGGCCCGCATTGCAAGTGATTGACAAATCTGGAGAAAGTTTGTTGCCTTCACTCCCACTGGACCTGGCTATTCACTTCGTTGCGCCTCCCTTGTTTCTTGTACATACTTTCATAGTTTGTCTTCTTCCTACCTGCCCACTCCCCACCCAAAAGTAGCACAAAAGTAGTTATTTCCGGTCAACTACATCACGACTCTTGCTAACACGATGCCAGTGGCAGACGAAATCGATCTCTACGGTAAATACACCTTACTGCATTCTGCATATTGTACTAACGGAAACAGAGGTCCTCGAGATTGAAAAGGGCGCAAGCAAGATCGAAATCAAGAAGGCATACCACAAGGTTCGCAGGCAGTAGCAGTGAGTCGCTCTCATAACTGACATACACCAGGCCGCGCTAGCACATCACCCAGACAAGGTCGCAGAAGAAGACCGCGCAGAGGCCGAAATCCGATTCAAGGCTGCGAAACAGGCCTACGAGATCCTCTCCGACGATGACAAGCGACATTTGTACGATACCCACGGCATGGCTGCCTTTGACCCCTCCAAGGGCGGCATGGGTGGTGAGGGCCCGGACATCGACGACATCTTCGCGCAAATGTTCGGCGGCATGGGTGGATTTGGCGGTGGGCCAGGCATGGGCGGCATGGGAGGCATGCCCGGCGGACGAAACGTACCGCGGAAGGGACGCTCAGTAGAGCAAGAGTACGAGGTTACCCTGGAAGAACTGTATAAGGGCAAGACGACCAAGTTCTCCAATACGAAGAACATTGTCTGCAACATGTGCGAGGGCAGCGGTGGAAAGAAGGGCGCAAAGAGCAATTCTTGTGCTTCCTGTGGCGGGCGGGGTACGTTAACCTCTCATTTTGCACTCTACAAGTATGCTAACTTTCTCAGGTGCCAAGCAAGTCCTCCGCCAGGTCGGCCCCGGCCTCGTCACCCAAGAGACCGTTCCTTGTGGCAACTGTCAAGGTTCCGGTCAGGTCATTCCCGAGAAGCAGCGCTGTAAGAAGTGCAAGGGCAAGAAGGTTGTCGAGACCAAGAATGTCCTCGAACTCTACATTCCCCGTGGTGCGCGACAAGGCGAACGCATAGTGCTCGCAGGAGAGGCAGATCAATTACCCGACCAGGAGCCAGGCGACATCATTTTCACGCTTACAGAAACGCCACACCATGTCTTCGAGCGCGCAGGAGCGGATCTGAGGGCCGAACTGAAGGTCAGCTTGGTAGAGGCTCTAACAGGCTTCAACCGCGTCGTCATCACTCATCTCGATGGCCGGGGTCTCAAGCTCAACGTACAACAACCGAACGGCAATGTCCTGCGACCAGGACAGATCCTCAAGATCGAAGGCGAGGGCATGCCCATGAAGCGCAGCGACGCGAGGGGTGATCTTTACCTGGTAGTTGATGTCGAGTTCCCAGAGGATGGATGGTTGAAGAACGACGCCGCGGTACAGAAGCTCCGGGACGCACTTCCAAAGGACGACAAGTCAGATGAAAAGCACGAAGAGGTGGAGGAAGTAGAAGTCGAATGGGACGCTGATATGGAAGAATATGGCGCTGGTAGCGGCGACCCACGCGCAGGAGGCGCTGAGTGGGAAGACGATGAGGAGGCGGCGGAAGGCCCTCAGTGTGCGACGCAGTAAAACGTTGCTTGACACGATTGACGAAATGCATGGCTCGGCGTTGAGGGGGACGGTGACTATTCTGTATCTTACACACGCGGACCAGTCGCGGACATAGACCGGTTTCGGTGATTACACGCCGTATAAGAGATGCTTTCATTTCTCGTCTCTGCCACAGTCCTCGAGGAGGCTACGGGTTTGGCTAAAACTAAACATCTGTCATGACAAAAGCAATCTGCAGAGTGGGCGCACAAGGCTGAGATAGACAGTGAGAAACGGACCTGTTTTTGATATAGGGGTGAGCTGCGTATTGGGTATATGCTCATAATGTGGCAATGAAGATCGCGCTTTCCTAATCAAGGATGCATAAAGTCCATACGTACCACATACCCGGGTCTGTACTTTTAGCCATGCCACTGTGTAAGGCTGACCATGGTCTCTCCATAGGACTGGACAAGGTATCCCGTAGATTGTACGCATCCCCAATCTGACAATGGTGTTCACACCGCTTTCGACTCTTGCGACCACCTTTCCAATGAGTGATGAGTTCTTGCCTGGAAAGACCAAGAGCTGGATATTCAGGGTCACTGCGCTGCCCGTGTTGCTCGTCACATTTGCCGTTGCGACAAAGGCACAAGCTTGCCTGAACCAGAACTGGAAGATGTGCACAGTAAAGCAGAATCAAGTTCACGTCACAAACACATATACCTTACGTGACTAGACGACAAGTCCGTACATGCATGACCAAGCTGGCAGGCATTGAGATACAATGGTGTCATCCATCGCTTGCGTCAATGAAAACTATGGGTGTAATATCAAGCATTTTCCATGTCAAAGTTCGAAAAGTATGCATCTATAATACACCAAGGACAGCCGCACGAAGCTCAATATACTGACCACGTCTTCTTCTGGGGATCTCAATCTTCATTTGAACCTATTTTCGTATAGTCCTTTGAGGCTCTCTTCACCGTATCTTCTTTTCAACGGCGTCGCTCCTGGTCAGGTTAACAATCGTACAGGTTCTATTTGCGCATAAGCTTCGTACCTCAAAGTAAGGTCTTTCATCCGCAAAAGATACACGACGTGTCCTCCGCGTGTCTTCTGGGTGTTGCCTCTCTTCAGGCAAAAAGTACTCGTCGCCGCGCCACGTTCCAGAATTAGGTAGTTGATACCTATCTTGCTGTTCCTGCTGCCTGACTTCTTGAAGTGGCCGTCTCATGTCGTGAGGTAGGGTTCTCGGCTCAAATCGCGACTGCCATTCTTCTCGTTCTTCGGATCGCGACTGTCTCTGAGCCCGTAACTCCTCCCTATCTCCGAATCGTGGTTGGCGACGATGCGGTTCGTCCAGATCCGCAATCTTCCTTTGGTCAGCCAGCTCAACCATTCTCTTTGCTTCCCCTACTGGTATCGGAAGTATTGAGCCCCATTCGCCTGCTGCATCGCAGAAGTTGATGATATCCATCCTCTCCGCTGGTCGATTTTAGTTCCTGTATCGAATCGTTGCGCCGTTTCACTCACCATCTGTCATCTCCCTCGGTCGCTCCGTCTCGCTTCCCCGCCTTGCCTGCTGCATAGACTGATTCGGATTCATCTGCATGAAGCGCATGGGGTACCGTGGCTGTTTCTTCATCCGCGAGACGATGCTCTGGTATGTTGCAAGGTAGTCATCTCTCCAGGCACCTGAGATCTTCGCTAGTTCAAAGTCGTTTTGGTAGGGTGCAAGGAAGTTGACGAGCCAAATGATGTCGGCATCGCGGCCCGGGTAGTACTCGAGACTCTCGACAAGCCGCTTTGTGAGGCGCAGCGCGAACAGACCGATGATGAGGAATTCGGGATCTTGTGGCGGCGGAGAGGGACGGCGTGGGAGACGCGGTGGTGCAGATGGGGCGCGCCCGATATCTGGAAGTGGCAAGAGAGTCGATCTTTGTTGCTGCATGCTGACTGTGTTACAATGGAGGGCGGTGATTATAGAATGTTGTGGAAGGAGGTATTGCAGTTCATGCCGGAGATATTTGGTAGCATGCTCTTGGCGGTAAACGGACTTCGCGGTGATGACGACAGTGAAAACAGGCAGGTCTTTTTTTTTCTCGCAAACTACACCGTTTTGTTCTGTTCTCTACATCCTGGGTATCCTATAGCTTCTAAGATGCTGTTTGTCGCTTCAATGAAGTGGTTAGATATACGTGACACGCAATACTTATAATATGGTCCAGAAAGACAGGACGACTAGTACTTCCTCTAAATAATAGAATGTTTTCCCCATACGCATTTTACGAGGTAAGAAATGTGCTTGACGATTCAAGAACGCATCACAATCTGATTTTAATTGCACTGTGGTACCTTATCGATGATGACAAGTTGACTTACGTTCGAAGGCTACGACGAAACGCGAGAGAGAGAAAGAGAGAGAGAGAGAGATGATTTCTCTGTGGTTTTTACTTTGATAGCAGATGATGGAAGTGAACGTCGTGGAACCACACTTCTATACTCGCAAAAGGTTGGTAGACTGATACGGGCAGTGACGTCACATGGTCATTAGCGCGAATGAGTCGAAATGACCATGGTAAGTCCAATAGTTACTTTTGACAATCTTAGTGTTATTAAATATAAAGTGGGATATCTACATGTAGACAATGCAAATATTTGAATCAGCACAACTTCTTTTCGCCATCTCACAGGTCTCTACCGACCATTGAGCAAGATGATGGAGTACCCAAAGATACCAGGAGCATCAGCTCTTTCCTACAAAGTCCTACCTCAAATTCCGACAGATGGGCCTCTACCAGAAGCGCTCACTTCGCCGAAGCCTCCTCATCCTGGCTCTAAAGCCATCTTCGCATTTTGGCATTCTGGTATCCATACCCTGCCACCCAATCTCCTACGTAACGTCATTGCTTGGCACCGCCGCTTCTCACCACTGGGATGGACCATCTACGTACTCGATAACGTGCCAAATTCCGCGCTCAACGTAGCCAATTACATCGATACCAAGTCGCCTTCTGTCGTACCAGCAGCATTCACGAACGGGACCTTGAATGGTCACTATGCCGCACAACACACCTCAGACCTCATCCGCTATCCTCTCTTGCTGAAGTACGGTGGTGTGTATCTCGACGTCGGCATCCTTCAATTTGGAGATCTGGATCGGCTCTGGACGGAGCATATTGTCAACCCCGACTCTCCATACGACTTCGCGGGCTTCACGATGGGTTCAGATCTGCAGATTGTAAACTTCGCGCTCATGTGCGGTGCGGACAATCCGCTTGTGCAACGCGCACATCACATCTTGCTTCAGGTCTGGGAAGGCAAGACTAATACGACTGGCGCACATGCGCATCCATCAGTGTCGCATGTCCAGCTCATGCGTGTGCCTCAGGAGGTAGTTGTGGGAGAGGAGGGCCAGGAGAAGATGGTGATCAACGATGAAGCAATGACCGACTACGCAGTCCAGATTCAATGCATGAGGTCGGCGCAGAGTTGGGTGGACGAAGAAGATGGCTGGGATGGACCAAAGTACGTGAGAGAAAAGTGCTGGTTGCTCAGCATGATGGATGGCGCTTTCGCACATGAACAGATGACGAGCTGGAGTGGACAGCGACAATTTGATCTGCTGAGCCTTCCGTTGCCGAAGCTGGGCGAGGCCGAGACAGAGGATCAAGCGTTGTCAAGGCGCATCGTGGAGAAACTTGTGGCGGATAGCTGGTGTCTGAAGCTCGGTCATGGGTTCTCGGCGAAGCTGTTTGGGGGCGACACGTTGGGTATGCTTTGGAGGAAGCATCCCGGCAGCGACTGTGCAGATGGAACGTATGCTGGTTGGTTACGTTGGGCAGAAGTAAGTTGTTGTCGCGACAATGACGTCGTACCTATGGAAGTTCCAGTGTATGAACCGACCAGGAGAGCGAAGCTGTTACCATAGTCCGACAGGTAGAGGCTCGCGGAGGGCATGGGAATGGGATGCTAAGGACATAGAATGGATTACTCAGCACAACGCTCAGAGTTTTAGTGCAAAACTAGGTATGGCATTGCACAGCCAAACCGAATCTACCCGCCTCCAACCCTCCTCTTCGATCGCGAATCTTAATGCCATCCTCTGCTCTCAGGCTTTCGGAAGCTTGCATGCCGACTCGTAGGCATTTCGTGCACGTATGCAACTTCATGCGTCATTATCTCCGATGGCTGTCGCGATACGTGCTGTGCCGGCGAATGTGGTTGCCCGTCGATCTCGCTGACAGGAGTGTTCTTAGCACGGCGATTCCGCCTGAATAACAGAAAGCCAATTGCACCAAGCAGAGCAAGTCCCGCAACACCTCCCACGACGCCGCCTGCTATGGCACCTGTATTTGAAGACTTGTTCTCGGGTGTTGGCGTGGGATTCGCGGGCGCTGTGCTAGTAGGTGTACAGATCATAGTAGGGTCCGGCGACACGTCTTTCACATCGGCTGCGACAGCTGGGGCGAGCTGAAACTCGCTCTTCGCGTAGTCTACTAGGAGGTAATTGAACGTTAAGAAGAGTCCTCCTAGCGTGCTGTCTACGTCTCCCGGGTCCTTCGTTCGCGTATCCGACATAGACGCTTCGAGCGTGCTGTCGTTGGTGATGGCATACCGGCCGTTGCGGTCGGATCCACGCAGCGGCGCAAACAACTCCTTGTTGGGTATCGTTGACTGATAACCACCTGCCAGTGTTACGACGAGATCGCCCATGGGACGGTTCGACACGTTATAATGCATCTTGCCCGGATATGCAGTCTCATTCTGGCCAGTATAAGTGCCGAACGCTCGCGCGATCGCTGGTGGGAAAACGAAGCGCTGCGTTGATGGCTCGATGCAAGCGATCAGCTCATCGCTTCCATCTGTTATGAGCGGCAAATCTTGGTACGTCAGATTTGTGACTGTCACCTGTAGAGGGCAGGCGCGTTCAAGACTCCATTTGCCGATTGGGAAAGTGGTGAAGTTGGATGCTGGATCAACTCGCGCGCGATCATATCCCCCTACAACGAGCAAACCGTCGCGTGGATCGATGCCTCTGCTACCGCTCCAAAGACCGAAGACTTGAGATGGCGCGACACCACCTACGACTGCAGCGCGAAGGAAGGAAGAATTTGTTCCAAGTGGTAAACCGGATTGCACACCTGTACTCCGTCAGATTCGCTCACAGCTCGCTAACCCAGAATTGACGAGACGCTTTCAGAGTTCCTTACCTCCCCATACCTCACTATCCATGACTAATGGAAAGCCGTCCACATGGCCGTTCTCTTGGAATGCAACATCATCATTGAAGTAGACGTAGGCACCTGTACTGTCTTCATCGTCGATCTGGCTACCATTCCACTGGCTCTTGATTGAAACAGCATACGATGTTGACTTCGTCGGGTCGAAAGCGCCACCCAGACCCCCAATGCAGCTGTCGTTGCTTGCAGAGCCACAATTCACGACGTTGTTGATACGCGTATTGTTGAGCGTAGTTGACGGACGGAAAGCGAAAATCTGATGCGGAGATCCAATACCAAGTTCAATGCCACGCGCGACACCGAGACCATCTTGTGTGACGGTGATGTTGGACCAGGTAAGTGTCAGAGGCGGAATGTCGCATTGCGCTGCTATGAGGCGAGGCTGGACAATGGCGAGAGCAGCAAGGCTGAGCGTGAAGCTACTCCATGATGGAGCCATGGCATTGATGCGGTCTAAAACATGTGCAGGACGGTTGACTCGTTTCACAGGAGTATCGAGGTGTTGTCGGTGGACAGAAAAGGGGAGGTAAGCAGAAAGAGGAACCAGAGAGCGCAAAGTAAGCAGGGCGTAGGTTCTGCGTCGTGAGACTGGCCCCCATAAAGATTCCTTGGCAATATGCTGCTGTTATGCATCGTGATAGCAGCGATTTTCGTGATTGGAGTTGTTGCATGCTGGTGGCGCAAGCCATTGGACTTGGGTAGCTGCATGGTCAGCTTGAAATGTCGGTTAAATGCGATGGCTTGCATGCCGATCACTCTCTTCATACCTGAGAACTGAAGATAGTCCGTATGCGGTGAGGCTAGTTTTCCCGTTGTCGTGCATGTGTGCCGCTTTCGGGCGAACCTGAAGGTACGTGACTCCACCTGCTTTGTGCTTTACAAGATTGTGCGCAATGCATAGACATTCTCTGATTTAGTTCCACCTAATAGTGACGGCGAGCGATGGATGGTATACTCTCGAGCGCAAAGTCCTGCAGTCCGTTTAGGCCGCGATGAATTGAGAACTGGTTCTAACATTCATCCACAACGACGCAGCCAAATGTCCTCTGACCAAGCAATGACGACAATACTCGGAAGCGGGTTTGCACGTCTTGATTATCAGATGTCCTTGAACCCAATCAAGTTTGAGAAAGAGTAGACGTAATTTGAGCCAATCTCCACATTTGGGGGCCAAAAGGCCCACCGTTTCTAATGGAAGTCTCTCTGTGTTCCAACTGAAACGCTAGGTGCTCGTAGAAACGATAAAGAAGGCGTCTATTATTTGGCACTCGGTGCAAGGAGCACTCGGTGGAAGTCAATTTGCGGGTCCGTATTTGAAGGTAGTTGAAGAGCTGGAAGGGGCGGAGATATAGGCAGTTTGAGGGTCTTGCTTAGCGGTGCGTTTTAGGTACCCATGCTAGCGCGCACTACCTATCCCCGGGCCTTGCCGTATCCTCTTCCAACTTGATGCACGCTGTAATCTGCCATCCAATCCTGCATGCCCACTGTACACCATGGTCTTGGCATCTCGGGTGCGAGGACGAATCTAGGTTGAGAAGATGAGATGACGTATTCTAGCTGCCTTGTCAATCTGTACATCGCCTTCCTATACTATCGTGATGTGAAAGCAAGCAGTAAACATGATCAACCTCACAAAAGTGTGTAGAATTCCGTCCTCCATATTTTCCCCGACAAGTTCCGTGCCAGCGCCAGTCCTCAACGGTGGGAACATCCGCATGCAAGTTCACAGCCTTCCAAGGTTCCGTTTACGTTGAGATTTGTTGGTGCTTCAAGATTCCGTACCTATGAATCGACAGCCTTTGCATCACACTGCGATCGAGCGGTGTTTCGCTAGCAGCGTACCTACCTAGTGATGGGCATGCACAGATAATTCAGCTTGAAAAGACTGGACAACGTGCTTTCCGACGTCGAAATCGTTGGAGTGAACAGGGACAAGCGAAATGACGTGGCACTCGATACTGGGATGGTTAAGATGGACATTGCAATATCAGCATGCGATTCCAGCTTTTCCTACTATTCCTCACCGAGAATTGGGAATTGTAGAGACAGGTTTTCCACCCAATTCCATTCGCCTAGGTGTTGTTCAGGTATATTTCGCTCGGTGGTGGGTCATCTGGAGGGCCAATAGGGTACATATGCTAGACAAAGACTGGTCGCGGTGCCTGAAGAGATGGATAGACACGTTGTAACGTTAGTGTAATCACACCATTTTTGAGAGAGACACAGTGGGAGGCGCTTCTGGCTCAAAGGCTGGCTATGCACTGCGAAACAGATACGTCCCTGGGCGAACATGAGAGTTGTAAAAAGTGGACTACAAGGTGCGAATGGTGTTCTGGGGATAGTGTCTGCATCAGCCCCACAGCACCGCCATAGGTAGCACCCCACCAAGGCATCCCTACGCGTGTCGCACCTCCAACTTCCAGCCCGACCACTAAGCTTTAACGTACACTAGACGCCTACACGACAGGCAACAACACTATTTACGCAATCACACGTCTTCGGTGTTGAGCGTTGGTAGAAAAAATGGCGCCCTCAGTCTCATTAGTAGTATGTCCCACCACGATACAGGACGCTGCTATTGCGCCCGAAAGCTAATGCGGGGCAGAACAAGCTCAAGGTACAGCTCAAGCTGTCAATATCGCGACTGCGCATGGTGCAACAGAAAGACAGTGCGAAAGTAAAGCAACAAAGAAGAGAAATGGCGCAACTGATCGAGGTACGTTGCCACATTACAGTTCATGGCGCATTATGTCAACCCAGCGCAAGGCAGCCGCGCATGTTCAAGTATCGCTATATCATTTTTTCGAATCACTGATATTAGTCTCTCGTTAGGCCGGCAAGGTACAGTCGGCGCGTATACGCGTGGAGAATATAATCCGCACCGATATTACCACCGAACTACACGAAATCCTGGAACTATACTGCGAACTTCTACTCGCGCGCTCACAACTCCTCGAATCACAAGTGTCTTCCTCAAACCCCACCAGCTCCGCATCTACCTCTACACTTCTCGATCCAGCACTAGAAGAAGCCGTCCGCAGCATAATATACGCCGCGCCGCGAACCGAGATCAAAGAACTACACACTGTCAGGGCGCTGTTGGTGGACAAGTTCGGCAAGGATGTCGCTGTGGCTAGTATGGAAGAAGAAGGCGTAGCGGAAAGGGTTGTAAAGAAGCTGAAGGTTGAGACACCAAAGGAGGAGCTGGTCGAAGCATACATGACGGAGATTGCAAGATTCTATGGAGTACCGTACGGCACAGCCAAGAGCGAGGACGAGGACGATGACGAGGATGATGAGCCATCAGGCGGCGTAGCCGAGAAGGCGGAAGGTGAACTTGAAGACCCCATACCCACCGACGATGCCGACCCCAGTACAAGCAAAAAGGCAGAAGAGAGGGAAGCGCTGGCAAAGGCGTCTACGCCCAAGAAGCTTGGTCCACAAAGTCCGCTGCGAGTCGTTCCACCGAGCCCTAGTACGGATAACGTGGCGCCGAGGTTGAAGTTACCAGGAAGTGCGGCGGCGAAGGTAGCGAAGAGCGAATCGAATACGATGAAGCCGGTCAAGAAGGAGGACGGGTTAGGGAAGATACCGGATGTGGATGAGCTTGCTCGGCGGTTTGCCGAGTTGAAGCGGTGAAATGGGTGAGGACGAGGGTCTGATCGTTTAGCATGGAGCTTGGTTGAGATACTGTCCAAGACTCTTTATATTTACACATCAAGGGCTGGCACGTTAGAAGCGCGCTTTCTCGGGGCGCAAGTAAACGTACTACAAGCAAGGACTGTGGTATATTACCAGAGCAACGAGCTCAGAGATGAGAAATAGCACACAGCAGTGACGGATGTGGTAATGAGCGATGTGTGGCATTTGTACATTATTGGTATCACGCTAAAACGCTCACGGATCTAATGACAGCTGCGAGAAACCTGCTGTGGCTAGGCTGCAAAGTTGTGCTACATGCTGAAACGCCAGCCACTTGCATATGCAAGGCTTACAAGGCCTGAATCCCCTTGAAGAACCCATTAGCCATGAGCTCTGGGTTTCCCTTGACCAACTCTCTCATCCTCTCCACTTGTTGCTTCTTCGTCAACCCCTTACTCTCTACCTCTTCCTTCCACTTCACCAGTACCTCTTTCAGCATCCGGCTTCCATTTTCGACCTCCTCTTTACTGGCTTGTACGTAACCTTCCTCATGCTTTCCCGCGAAATCTTCTAGTTCATCGGCTTTTCGCTTGGCCATGTTGATGACTTTTTGCGGGAAACGGACGAGTTCTGCGACGTGGATACCAAAGGACTGATCTGAGAAACCGGGTTCGACTTTGTACAGGAGTGTGACTTCGCGTTTCTTTTCAACGGCCGTGGTGGCGTCCATGTCGACGTCTGCGTCTGCATCTCTGTTGGCAGGAGCAGGACTGCCTTCGGAAATGTGCGCTACAACGTGTAGATTTTGGACCTGTGGATACGTGTCCACCAGCGCAGTCAACTCGTGGAAATGCGTGGCGAAGAGGGCAAAAGCACCGATTTCCTTGATGATGTATTCGGAAATTGCCCATGCGAGACCGAAACCATCGTATGTACTTGTTCCGCGACCTAACTCGTCGATGATGATGAGGGATTCTTTGGTCGCGGATTTGAGAATGTTTGCCGTTTCTAGCATCTCGGCCATGAATGTTGACACGCCTTTGATTTGACTGTCACTTGCGCCGACACGGGCTAGTATGCAGTCGAAGATGGTCAACTCGGCTTCTGAACATGGGACGAAACAGCCAATCTGCGCCATGAGAGCAATGACACCAATCTGCCGGATGTAGGTCGATTTACCGCCCATGTTGGGACCAGTGATGATGAGGAATTCGCCGGAGTCGCGGACGAGCGAGACGTCGTTTGTGATGAAGGATATGTCATCTTGCATCTCCATGCAAGGGTGTCGCGCTTCTTTGAGGATAGTATTTCCGGTGCCGCGTGCGTGCATGGTAGGTCGGGTGTAGGAAGTTGGTGCGTGAACGGAGACGTGGGCAAAGGAGACAATGACATCGAGGTGGGCGAGTACGGCGGCGAGCTTCTCGACTACAGGGACGTAGGACGATGCTACTGAGACGACTTCGTTGACGAGACCGGACTGAGTGCGGTTGTAGTTTTCGGAAAGCTGGTCAAACTCTCGACGCTTTTCTTGTAGTGTATTGGTGGTGAAGTAGACACCGTTCTTTTGTGTGGAAATCTCTTGATATTGCTTCTTTTGCCTGATGCAGCCGGCTTCGTTGCGGGTTAGCCGGAAGCACCATCCGTTGACCTTGTGGTTCTCGAGGAAGAGCTTCTTCTCGGTGTCTTGGTTGAGGTCGTTGCCCACACGCATGTGCTCCGACTCCATGTCGCGCTTGAGTTTGTCGAGACGCTTCCGGATGGTCTTCAACGATTCATCAAACTCAGGCTTGATGATGAACTCGTGATTATCGAGCGCTTCGAGATCCACTGTAGTCTCCACCATATCTTGTAGACCTGCAAATGCCGTTGTGTATTGGCGGAGCTTATCCGTGTACTCTGCATCAAGCGGCTCCTTATACTGCTCGTCCATGACCGCTTCAAGGGAGCTGAGGAAGCCCGGTAAACGGATGATGACTTGATATGCGCGCACGACGTCCTCCAGGTTTGCGACTTTACGCTGAAACTTCTTCGCCAGTCGGTACAGATCTGGTATTGAGCGTAAGTGTTCTTCTTGCATTGTCTGTCTCAGCTCAGTGTCGTTGACGAAAGCCTCAACCAGCTGCTGCCGTCGCTCAATGTCCTTCACGTTCATCAGAGGCTGTTTCAGCCATTGTGCAAGTAATCTACTGCCAGTGGGCGTCTTGCAGTGGTTGAGTAATCCGTACAAGCTCATATTCTTTGCGCCGTCTCGTGGTCCGGGCATGAGGTTGAGTGCCTTCAGTGCGGCAGCATCAAGCTTCATGTATTGCGAGAGGTCGTGTTGGTAGAGCTGGTACTGCCCAAAATTCGATGAGTCGGACATGACGCCCAAGTAGCGAATCAGACATGCAGCCGAGCCCATGGCCAGCTTTAGATCTGTCAGTGGTAACGAGCCGGCCGCCCGCTCGTCCTTGAGTAACCGCGGAAGATCCTGTTGGATGTCTTTTGTGCCAAAGTCTGCCTGTGATCGCTCTGCCACGGCACAGCCGCAATTGTCGGCAATGGTCCGAAGCTTGCCCAATTCCACATCCTTCTTGGTAGAATCGATCTGTATGAGGCACTCCTTCACCCCGAGCTGAATGAGAAGCGATTCGAAGTTGGAGTAGAGATCGTTGTCGAGGAACTCTGTGACACCAAGCTCCCGTACACTCGCGTCTGCGAAGCATACACCCACATTGCGTGCCTCTGATGCCTTTGCCGACACTTTGACGGCTAATACTATAGGTGCATTCTCAATCTGACCACCCAGTTCGTCCTCCAGGTCTTGTAGATTGCCAGGTGAGGCCTGCTTGACCATCTTCCAGTCCATGCGCTTGCCTGTTGATTGCCATATCTCGATACGCTTGCCAAGTCTGAAAAGTGCGTCGCGGAGGAAGTTGCGGAAAACGGTCATGGTCATGGTGACGGATTCGAGGCCTGGTTCTCGTCCCAGTTTGCGGATGACGGCAGTGGTTTTGTAGACCTGATTGCACGTCAACATTCCAGCTGTTCATTGTTCACTTCATATGCGCTTACTGTGTTTGCGATGAACTTCGCATCTTCGCCGTGGGCGCTGTAGTAGTCGCCGCGGTCGAAAATGCGTACCGTCTCGTCGTCTTTCTCAGGCAAGCTTCGGAAGAACTTGCAAAAACCCGACTCGTCCTCTTCTTTGATTTCCGGTCGGGAAGCCATGTTATTATGCGGTGGAAAGACTGACGCGAAGTGGAATGAAAGAGAAAAGAGAGTGAGGGTTGACGATGATTGGGCGCGCCTTCCGTTAATTGATTGAGGCGCGCCGACGCGTTCAGTTCACGCTAGTTCGTACCGTGTCTGTGCGCGCAATGCCCATGTTCGCGCAATGCCCACCCCAACACAACAACCACCTACACAAATCGCGTCATAACTCCACTAATATAGATCTAATTTAGGAAGCAATTAAAGAAATTAAATTGCGCGTACTAGGCGCATATTTTTTGTATACAAGACTTACAGCAAAGTATAGTATTAATTATTAAACGCTCGCTTAAAGACACTAGGGCCAAACTCAACTACGCTAACTCGCCCACTAACTCCTTTACCTATACTAAGAAACTAAGCTCCTATAGTATATTACTACGCTTACTAAACAACGTACACTACCTACACAAGTAATAATATACAACTTTACCTTATCTTTAGCTAGTAGAGAGGTTTTAGAAAGCTAGGTTACTTGCTTTATTAATAGGAATCCTACCTATCTTATCTTACGCTAGCAGGCAGGAATAGATTGTAATTGCTACAAAGCTAATTTAGAGGCTAAATATAGCTTCTACTTTAAGCTACTACATAAGAAGATAAGGGAATACAATATAGGGCCTTCTTAAATCTTTAATATAGATAAGAAAGGCTTTATAATTAGAGTAACTAGAAATTTAAAAAGAGTGTTTAACAAGAGGATATATAATTAAAAAGGAGTAATAGCTACAACTTAAGACAGTTCTAGAGAGTAAGTAACTATTCTAGCCTGCGTTTGTTTAGACAGTATAGCTCTATTTCTAGCTCTTATTTTTTAGTTAGCTGTTAGAGCTCTAAAATTAAGCTAAGTTAAGGATATTAATAACAAAAAGCACTTAGTATTTGTTAGCTTATCTCCTTCTAGCTAGACTAACAATAATATAAGTCTAGCCTAGCTTAAGGAGGTTTTTAAGAGAGAGACTAAATAGAAAGCTTATTTAAAATACTAATTACTCCTCCTTAATAGCTATAAATCTTACCTGACTATAAATTTTATTAATTACTGTAACAACTACAAGATCCTATTAGCTATATTTTCTCCTTATTTAACTTATACGCTTTAACTGCTTAACATTAGATTATTTAAGCTTCTCTTAACTACCTACTTAACTAAGCTTTTATTCTACCTTTATAAAAGCTAGGGGCTCCTACTAATAGTAAAAGGAGACTTCTTTCTCCTTCTTTAGAGGGCCTAGGGTACTACTTTTAAGGAGAAGACTATTAGAAAGTCTTTCTAGGTAACTAAGGTCTACTTACCTAATTCTAAAGTTATTCTTTAAAGATTCTGCAAGGAGGCCTCTAGTTTAGATAAATTTTTAGCTTCTATACTTAGTAGAGATAATTAGCTTAAAATAAAGACTCTTATACGCCGTTTAGTGCGAGATTAGGGCACTAAGGAGGTAAAAAAGATTTATTAAAGCCTCTACTACATTTTAGCTTAAAATAGTATCCTCTATAAAGAAATTTAAGGCTTAAAAGAGGCTCTTTTAGTTAAAAAAAGACACTAAAAGAAGAGCTATACTCTCTAACTTAATAATCCTTAGGAGTACTACAGTAGTGCCGTTTTCTAGTTACTTAAGAAGGTCTATTAGGCTTAAGACAACAAGGTAGTTTAATAATATAAATAACAACTACTATAACTTTAAAAAGCTAAGAGGTCTTACTTAAAAGAGCAAGCTTAATTATATAAAGCTTAATAAGCTAAGGAGAGGCGTGTTAAGAGAGAGAGGCTTAAGAAGGTAAGGTAAAAAGAGAAGGCTAAAAAGGCAGCTAAAAAAGAGCGTTAAAAATTAGCTTACGACGCTTAAAAAGCTATACAACTATCCTAATTAGGTAAGCGCAAGGCCTTACAAGCCTTTACTTAAAAGTAAAAGCATTAAAAACGTGTTATTATTAATTTATCTTATGTTAAAGCTAAGGTAGCTGCACTAGCTGCCCTAGCGCGCACTACCCGCCGCAGGCGTAACGTTAACTTACTAAGTAAATACAAGTAGCACAAATTAATTACAATAATATATTTACTACAACTCTACAAAATCTTGCAATATTAGCTATTAGTAGTAGCTCTATAGCCTTATTTTTTATATATTTAATGTTGTTGGGGTAGGCATTGCGCGAACATGGGCATTGCGCGCACAGACATAGTACTAAGGTGGACGGCGTAACGCGCATGACGGCGTAACGCGCGGTTTAAACACTAAAACTACTACTAAACTTAAGGCTGTAGAGCCTCACACAATAGCTACTATCGCAAGATTTTTTAGTAGTAAGATTTATAGGGCTTAAATAATATATATAGCTATAAAAATTAAGTTAGAGTTTTAATCGCGCGCCCTGTGCGCGAGGTAGACGCTAGTTAAGCTATAACACTACCTTAAGGCTCTCTACTACTTATAGGGCTTGCAATAGGCCTCTTTTTTTAAGTAACCTTTTTAAGAGCCTTAAAGCTACTTCTCTTACCCTTTTAAGAAGTTTTTATAGATTGTTAGAGTTGTTTTGTAGCTCTGCAAGTAGCTACCCTAGAGGCCTGTTTAGCAGCCCTCTTAGCCTTCTTCTTCTTCCTTACTAATTAAGCTGCAGCCCTTGCCTGTTGCCTTATTTCCTTCTTCTTTGCCTTTGCCTGCCTTTTCTCCTTACAATGCCTATTTATTTTAGCTTTTTAGTGTTGTACCTACTCCTCCTTGCGCTCTTAGAGTTGTTAGTAATTACATGCCTCTTTTATCTTCCTTAGAGACTAGACTATAGCTCTACCTTAGTACTCCTTAGGCTCCTAGAGTAGGAGAGGCTTACCTTGTTTCCTGCGCGTTTTTTTATTAATTAGAGCTTTGCGTAGGCCCTTAACTTTATACTTAAGAAGAGTCTTTTAAGTTAAGATTTAGTAATAAACCTAGCTTAGCATTTAAGCTGGTTTATTACCTTAATATTTTACTACCTTATGTAGTAGGCGTTTATCTTTCCTCTAGTTTAAGGCACTTAAGCCTAAAAACTTACTACTACTACTTAAAGGGCTCTTAATACTAAATCTTTTTAATATAACTTTTAGATTAAAGGGTAAGAGGCCTGTAGCCTTAAAGGCCTTTAGGATTGTTATTTCCTTAAAAAAGGCCTACTAGGCTTAGTAGAAGAGGGAGAAGAAATCCCTCTTGCTTATTAAGATAAGGCCCTAGTTCCTTTCTAGAAATCTAGATATCTTAGCCTAGTAAGCTAATAAAAGAGGCTTAAACAAGGTAATATTAAGAGGCTGCAGCGTGTAGGTTAAATAAAAAAGATAAACTATAAGGAGAATCTTGTTCTAATTACAGTACTTAATAAAATCTATAGTAAGGTAAGATCTATAGCTATCTAGAATAAGAAATTAATAAAAGGCTTAATTCTTTACCTTAGTATTGCAATTAAACACCTATTTAAGCTACATAAAACTAATATTATTATTTGTCTAGCTAAAGGGCAATAAGCAGATTTAAACCTAATAAGTCTTAGAATTAAGGGCTTATAACTAGGTGTCCTGTATTAATTCTAAGGTTAATTAATATATAAGGGTAGGCGCTAGGTAAGATTTATTAGCATAGATGTAGGCTAGGAGTGTTATCTACTCTTATAAGCTATCTTAAATAGTACTCTTCCTTTTTCCCTGCTTGTATAAAGGCTTACTAAAGATCCTCTTTAATCTTCTTAGGATACTAAAGAGAAAGCCCTTCTTATCTATATTATATATATAACGCGCCTTAATGTAGTACTACTTAATTTTCTTGCGTAGGAGATTAAAGTATAAGCTGTACTTCCTCTTAGAATTAGCCTTGTAGCAATTATTATTTATGCCTATTGTCTATCTTAAAATAAGCTTATTAGGGTACTAGTAGACAAAGTAATTAACCTAGTGTACTCTAACCTCTCTCCTTGCAATCTGTAAGGCGAAATTTTGTATTATAGCTCGTGTAGGTGCAAGGCCTCGCCTAGTGAGCTGTTTAATATACTATAGGAGCTCTAGCTCCTATTATAGATAGAGAGCTTATTAATTTTAAGCCTTAAGGTTGCGCAAGGTTGAAACACCTTAGTGTCTTTAAGAGAGCGTAGATCGTACTATACTATACTTTTCTGCAAACTTTGTATACAAGAAAGATACGCCTAGTGCGCACAAATTAATTTTATTAATTGCTTCCTAAATTAGATCTATATTAGTGGAGTTATTAGATGTTGAAAGGTAGTGTTGTTTTGGTGGGGGTGCGCGTTACGCCGTCATGCGCGTTACGCCGTCCACCTCGGTATCGATAAGGTTGGAGCTCTTCCAGGACCTATTGTTTTTTACTCCGTCACCTACATCTTCTGCAACATGCGCACGAACACCAAGGGCATCCTTTGTGCTTCGAAGTATGTTTTCAACGATTTTATCTGGTTCATATATCGTGTACATATCAACAGCTGCTGCAACCGCTCCAAATGCACTGAAGGCACTGTTAAATCTGTGCTTCAACACCCTGGGCAACTCTTCGAACTCGATCAATTCGATACCCCGGATGAGTTAATGACAGACACGACTAAACGCGAGGACGCAAACTCAGGAGAATGTCGGAAGCAGTCATAAAGTGGTACGCCGCAACCCGGGGAAACATGTGGTCTTCCCAAACAGGTGTATCTCAATTTCCGAGCCTCGGTCTTTTGAGACTTTCACAGTCATAGCCGTGTCATCATAAAGCCTTGGTCCACTATTGGACATACTGCCATGTCGCTCTGGACAGCACTGTCAGATAATCGATTCGCAAAAGACTGCTAAGAGTCAAGACGTCGATGGAATTAGGCTTCGTGCAACGTGTCGATCATCATATACATAGTACACAAGCTGCTTACGCCAAACTATTAGTACGCCAGGAATAGTGTAGTGTCATGATAAAGGCACTCACTGACAAAAGCGCGGAAGGAATTTCGAAAACAGGTTAACGATTACCGGACGTTGCTTTACGCCATGGAGAGTTAAGTGCCTCCTGTACACCCAAGCCCTTCATGCATTCTTGGAGTGTGGGCGGCTCCCAAGCCATACCCTAAATTGAAAATATCACCACAATGTCTTTATCGCGACGATTGTAAAAGTTCCAAATGTGGAATGCGGTGCCGCACGCTTGCGACTCGGCCCAAGACCTTGGCAACTCAACCAGCGTCAATGAGGCCGAAAAGTTCCTCGCCAAGTTGCCTGGGCGTAACGACGCGCGAGAAAGAGCCGCAACACATCGTTGCGTAGTCGGTGTTGTGCCCGATATTTCCCATCTTAGGCGCAACGAAATTCAAAGACATGAAATCCGTTGGTAGTTCGGCTTTCGGAGATGTGCTGGGGATCGCGCGGATCGATTTCGGAGTGGTAAAACAAGACAATTTCATAGGACTTACTGTATTTAATGCGATAACGATTCTCATGTGATCGTCGGTCGTGAAACTTTGATCCCTTTTGATTCGGTCCTGCTGCTCAGCATTGTCGTGCGTCTCCTTACGAATCGCCTCAGCCACGACAACAAAAATGGCCCACAGATCAACATCACCAAGACGTGTACTGCCTCACAACCTCCTGCCAGTGCATTTTCAATCGTACCCTTCCTCTGGGACAGCAACCCCTATTAATGTCGTCTCCACGACTCTTTCTTCAATTCCAACCCAACAGCAAGCCTACAGCATGCATAACTCACCAAACAATGCCTATACTCCTCAGGAGTCCTTCGAAATCGTATCGCGCATGGGCGTCAAGAAGGCGTTTATGCGTATCGACAAAAGTTTCTTTAGTGCATGCTCAGCTGGCATGATCCTAAGCTTCGCATGCGCAACGCTCATCTCCACCAACACGTCGCCATGGTACCAGGAGAACGCTCCAGGCCTCCTCCGAACCATTGCAGCGCTCGTGTTTCCATACGGCCTCGTCATTGTGCAGATGACAGGAAGCGACCTGTGTACAGGCAGCTTCATGTACACAACTGTTGCAGTTTTACACAAACGACTCAGTGTCTGGCGGATGTTGAGACACTGGGGTGTGACTTTCTTTGGAAACCTCGCGGGAAGTTTGTTCGTGTGTTGTGTGATCGTTGGATGTAAGTCTCCGATGGTAACAGCAATTTGAAATACGAAGCTGACTTAGTGTAACAGATGGTGGCCTGTTCGACGGAAAGTTGTATCTAGAAGAGTCGCTACACTTTGCTTATAAAAAGCAAGTCGAACCAGAGTGGTATCAAATCTTCTTGAAAGGTATCGGCGCCAACTGGTTGGTTTGCCTAGCATGTTTTCTCGGGTGTTCGGGTCGCGACTATGTGTCCAAGGTGGTGGGGATATGGTGGCCAACCTTCGCATTCGTATCCTTGGGTTTCGGTAAGCACCACAACTTCATGCCTACATTTGCAACTAAGCTCACTGCGTATACTAGATCACGTTGTTGCCAACATGTTCTTGATACCCAATGCCATCTTCCATGGCTCACCAGACATCACTATCGGCATGTACATCTGGAAAGGCATCGCTCCTGCCCTACTTGGAAACATCATTGGTGGCGGCTTTTTCGTCGGAGTCCTCTACTGGTATCTACACGTACAGGGTCAAGAAGACATTTTCATTGATGGTCATCGCTACGAATCGATGGGGAGGCCAGTGCAAGACTTGGAAAGCTGGGTAAAGCTTAAGGATAGAAAAGGGGTAACAGAAAGCCAGGACCAGGTTTTCCGGGAGCCGGTTTAGAAAAAGATGTGGTAGGTGTGGTTGCGGGAAAGTCATTGTCGAACCTGGCGACTCAGTTGGGTTCCGCGAAGCCAAGCAAGTGACGTCAGCGCTGGTACGTGCGCGCATTGATTGGCTAGACCGTGGGAACACCATCTCTCTTCATTGTCACGCGAAAGCGTATTTATCTAAGAGATGTTTATTATGAGAATCAACAGTCTAAATTTGTTCAGCCCTTTTCCTGACTGCCTTTATGCCCGGAGAACCTAGGTTTAGGTCGAACAAACATCTTCTGTTCGCGTTATCACGTTCAAGGGTTTAATTTGCGACGAAGCTATGTAAATTACGGACATTGCCGTGATGAAGTATATCCCTTACGCTAAGGAAAACTCCTAAACTAAGATCCAAATGAGGTACTTTAGCTTCATGTATTACTCTATATGTACTTATAGTAACTTATATACAGATCTTAGTCCGCACCTTGTCCTGACTAAATACATTCAATGCAGGGTATTGAAACAACTTGCTTACAATAAAGTACTCCTCTTATCTTGCAAATTCTGTGCTCCCGAAGAAAACTAGTTTGGAATAAAATTTGTGCGGGATGAAGAACTTGCCTGTCCACAAGAGCCATTATGTGACTCCGCCTTTCCTCGATTCCAAATGCGCGATCTTGGACGCTTTTTGTGTCGACTTCAGGTTCTTGGGGGCTTCATGTTCTAAACGAGCTTTCGCAACCAACTGGTCCTCACTCTCTTCCTGATTAGCGCAAAAGAGACTTGGTCTTCCCGTCACAAAGGGTAAATCGAGGCTATCTTAGCGCCTCTTCGCTTCAGTCGTAACAAATCGAAGAAGCGCGGGTTAACATGACTGCGTGATATAGGAATAACTCATCACAGGCAACTAAACTCGGACAGGGAATGTTATGCCGGAACTATTCATTTGTCGACGCAAAACGGAGTCATATTCGCCTATCTCCGAGCGTTGGCCTCATCGCCCAGCATGAAACTAATCCAAAGAATTGTGTTGGATCTTGAATACTAATTTCCAAAATCATACTACATGCCCAAAACTATGCTGTACGAACGTCTAGTTGCGAACAATCAGCTGTGAACCACCACAAAACCTGTGCTGTTCGAGGAATTTCTCTCCAGCCTTGCCCCTTCTCGCTGTTGCAAACGACCTTTGTGTAAGGGCCCAGTTCGGTCTCTCCAGAAGAGAAATACATCGGTCCTGTCAGCTCAAAATCCTTCACGTCGTAGTCAGATCCGTATTGTCCTAACGACTCCTGGTGGTCTGCATACGAGAGCAGCATTCCCACAGTAGGTTTGTGGGCTTCGTTCGTGTCCACAAATAACCGTACATGAATGACCCCAACGATAGACCCAGAAGACACGAACCACTGGGGTATTTGCGAACTGGGGAGAATATGCGCGGCTTGAAAAGGTGGATTGGGTGGCGGTTTTACTTGCTTCTCTTCGTAGGTAACACCAATCCTCCTTTGTCTTGAGGATAAGACCCCCTTATCGCTATAGCAGAAACCCGTAATCCGACAGGCATTTTGTTGAACGAGAGGTTTATACCGATATAGACGTTGGCGTTCCGCAGGTACGTAAGGTCCGAAGGTGCAAGTTCGCTGAAAGGATGTGCTCAACTGTTTCAACTTGAGATTGTTATGTGTAAACGGAAAGGCTGCTTACTATAAGAACAGGGTCGCGAATGTTTAGACTATTATCCAGCTCACGTATCCATGCAGCAGTAACGACCTCATCTTTAGCAAGAGGAAAACATACATATGCAGTGTGATTTGGCGTTGCATCCCTGGTTCGAGCATAGATTTCTGGCTTGCTACTGTGGCCATAGGTTTCTAAGCTCACAAAACCAGCAAGATTGCAACCAACAACGATTCCTCGTATGTCGTTATTAAGCTCAACATATCTCATGTATTGAGGAGGAGATGTTTCGCAACCGTGAACGTACCATACAGGTACTTTGGGTGGATGTAGAAGCTGGCAATCCCAGAAGGGGTTCCAAAATTGTGCCTTAACGTTCGCCAATCTGACATCCACAATGATGCTCTGATCACGTCAGTGGGTGTATTGGTAGTTGGATGGCACATACTTTGGTGCGAACGCAAAGCTCTAGGTCGCCTGTCTCAGCTCGTATAAGCTTGTACCAGGAACCTAGTCGCGAGTATCCAAATTTGCCTTGGAAATTTATGTCAAGCACCCCTACCTCATCCCTCATGACGGCGATAGACAGGTCATTCTGGCGTTTGACAATTGCATTTTCTTGCAAGGTAAGGCTCGTTACATACGGGTATCCTAAGAAGTTGGAGTAAGCAACTAAGACTGGTTCGCCTGCGTACTTTAAGACGTTACTATGGTTGCTCTTTTTTCTTTTTGAAAACTCTAGTAAGGATTGGCTCTCCCAAAAGATTGTCGCCGGTTTCTGTAAAGCGCATGGCCACGATAACCCTGCGATATGTAACACAAGCTCTAGTGGCAGTTTGTCGGCTATCAATCGGAGGAGATTCCCGGAGCTGTCTCTTGCAATGTGCTCGAACAATGCTGAATCTCGACGAGGGAAGTATTGTTCGTAGGCATGTCTCTCTCTTTCGATGTTGTGCTGGTTAGGAAGCCTGGAACCCCTGGCCATAGCTCCAACAAGTCTCGAAGTCGTAAGCGGTTTGATTCAAGAACGAGACGGCGGTAATATCGATAACAGTCACGATGGATGCAGTGAGACCTCGGACCTTGATTGGACAAACATCGATAACAATACGTTTCCTGGCAGAACCAATGTTGATACGGGCGAAATAAAGGTTGCTTGGTGCCCTCATAGGCTATCGATAGTAAGCCATAATTCTTGAGATCCGAGAAATACATACCCGCAGCGACTTGTTCGTCTGGCTGGATAGCTAAGTGACACAGTAAGCACGTTGGTTGAGTTGTGTTATGGTACATAGCAAATAGATGAAGAGTAGATGGTGGGCAGCTGTGGGAGTTGCTAGCTTGTTAAGTGATTACCTACGTAATGATCATCTGCCGGCTGACCGCTGTTTCAGCCTAAGCTACGAAACCACTTGGCCTCTCCAATCAGATGCGCTACGTATCTTTAACAGTCGCGAGTTGAATCGGGTTGATTTAATGGTACTGTCTGAACTACCGTTACTAACACGGGCCGTATCGCTGGCGCCGAGGTCGCGCAGCTATATGTTGAGTTCCCTGCCGCGGCTGACGAGACAATTAGACAACTGTGCGGCTTCTAGAAGGTTATGATCAAGTCTGATCAGGCTAACAAGGTTCAGCTTGAGCTTCACAGGAGGAACTTGAGTATATGGTATGTGGTTGCACAAGAGTGGGCGGTCATAGAAGGCGAGTACAAGCATGTTGGAGCTAGCAATCGGGGCTTTAGGGTTCTGGCGGCGATGATAATGTGAATATGCAGTTTCATTGTTAAACTGACTGATCCAATCGCCATGTTCTCTAGTATGTATAACAGAATATACCCGATCGTACGTCCATGAGTTCTGAAACCTTAATGTCCGGGGCCAGACCTCCAATCGAAATCGTGTCATCGAGACTAGCTTGCTGTTTTGATCTGGGTTTGATGCTACCCATGTACATGTTCTGTCGCCGCGATGGATCGTACTGCTGCCACCGATACCAGATTCTATCGATTTGCGAGTGGTGGAGGAAGAATATTGGATCTATGTGCCATCTTTAGCTATCAATAAAGGACCACCGGGTCGCTATGTGTGTCTTGCCGTTTGGTGATGTCGAAAGCCGAAAGTCTCCCAAAATGAACTTTTGGATTGCAACGTGTGGGCCAAGCTCAAACTGCAATAAAAACCGAAAGTAATTGTCTTCCTGCAACAGCTCCTCAATCGCATCTGGTCTCAGAAGTTGTGACAAGTTTGCAATTGGTTCGCCAGATCCGAAGTCGCGATGAAGGCAGTGAGATACTATTACCGGACCAGCGCGTGCAACTTGTAGGTTACCAAATCGACCTTCTTCAACACAGTGAGTGCGTGGGAAGTATGAACTGGGCTCTGAGCTGTCTCGACCGTTACTAGAAAAGCCGTGTTTGAGATCAAAGACCGGTGAGGAAGTAAGTTCTTCCCAGTCTAGTGTCCAGTCCCAGTACCTGTGTAACATCAGATAAAGGAATAGAATGATATAGCTGGAAGCTTACGGGAGCTCCCCAGAGTATTGACATTGTTCCACTAGTATGCGATGGTAGGCATAGATGAAATAACGATGCCAGGAAAGGAAAGGCGCTGCAAAGTGTACTAGTTGGTCCAGTCAGTTACCATGTTTTCTGTGCAACATCTGTGTGCTTACTCTCTTCATCGAATTGATGATGCACGTATGCAAAGTCATCGTAAAGTGTTTGGTTTGTATTCAAGCGTGAAGGCTTCCTTCCGAGACAGAATACAGCATCGATGTAAGCATCTCGTTCTGCGATGCTCAAACTTCTCCATTCACGACGGACGGAGGGCGATGTGCAGGCGGTGTACTTGGAGAGTTTCTGCGAAACCGAAATTGTTCCAACGTACAATTGACTGCTGAGGAAGCCCATGACCAGGCAGGCTGTGCAGAGACACATGTACAAGCCGATCTGGATTGCTTGGGACTTCCTATCCCTCTTGTTCGTGGGCCGATCAAACAGCGACGACTCGTCGAAGTCTTTCAAAATCTCATCGCGACTATGGTCACTTGAACTGTGATGGGATGGTAAAAGTGTTTCGTGTTCCATGTTGTGATCGCGCAGTGCTGTGCGAGTGCAAGGCATCCTATTCATATAGACGTGTGCGGCACAGCCGCGAACTAAATTACGAACAACGTATACATCGAGGTCAGAGCTGTGCATCCAAATAGCCCACTCCGCGTTCTATCATCTGTTACGGAGTGAATGTCTCACACGTTCCTTGACTTTAGCTTCTCGATCATTCAGCATCTTCTGATCGTTCTTCCGAAACGTGCGCTCTTATTACTTGCAAGCCTCCTTATGTTGTAGGATTAGAAACGTGCAGGTTGATGGAGATGACTAGTTCGCACGTGGCCAATGAGAGCGCGTCAAGCTCTCATGACCCCGCACTGGTCGTATCCTTCCATCTTCTCCAGGCAAGCCTCACACGTCCCACTAGTCTAGCCTTTAGGCGCCCCGTTTACGTGCCCGCATATATGGAAGGATTCTGATCAAGGAGGTCACACATCTTGTTTGGGAGTTTGTCGCCACATTGGCTCTGTGTTCACCAGTGGGTCTATCCATTACAAATATGTAGCCTGTCTTTACACGAAAAACGAGACGGTATCGAAAGAACCGCTTTACATCTCGTTGCTATATACCGAGGATGCAGACTGCGAAGACATGGAATGGGTCTCCGGCGAAGTGCTGAATTCATGGGGATGGGGTCGTCTAAGAGTTAACTCGAAGCTGAGGAAGCTTCTGATCGACTCTTCTTTTCTTATGCCAAACTCATTCTCAGCCTCGTCCAGGGCTTCCACTTCCGTTTCTGTTTTCGAGAAGTTTTGGAGTTTGCAGAAGTTGTGCAGCGGATTTTAGAAGCGAACCAAGAGCAGAAGCCAACGATGCGATGAAGGAGTGGTCGGAGAAGTGGTAGATTTGCGCTGACGACGGCCAAGGAAGTCTCAATCATGCTCCATGAAAAGACGGGTACAGTGAAGTCTAAGTGCGCGGTCAGCCAATGCTAATACGTCAGATATTGCGCGACTTATACAGGTTAGGTCGTGCCCATTGGCGACCATGCCACTACCAATTCGAAGGAAGATCACGAATCTCGTGATACCTGCGCTGCATACACTAAGCTTCGTTAGCGATAACTCTAGTGCCTTACGCGAGTACTGACACTGCGCCCAGTAAAAAAATACTGGCAGCCGCGATGCGTGTTTCTAGTGGCATTTGCAGCTGGCGAATGACAGGTAACGGTGAAAGCAGTATCATCAGATCTGTGATGAAGCCACTTATTGCTAGAGAGTAGTAGACCTTCAAGGTCTCTACGCACTCAAATCTGGACCATTCGAAAGCTGTCCATAGCGTGCGAGGATCGGGGCATTGGAACACAATCGCAAAGAAAAACGACAATGTCCACGCTACAACTACGACCATGAGGATATTGTTGGCGATCAAAAAGCGTGTATACACGTAGAATACCCGACGGTAAAATATCAAGACTGACGTCTTGCTGAAACCCAAAGAGGTAAGGGATAGAATTTGGACGGCGTAATTGCACTGCAGTCGTTAGTCACGGTCGAGACATCTCCCTACCTTTTCGTAGTTCTCTAGTTGCTTGGTGTATGTTGGACCGTCTGGACCCATTTCGTTTTTTTGGTGCTGCGCCATACCACCGACCTGGGTTCCTAACTCCGCATTGGATGAGTCGCATCACGCGCTGTTCTTACATACCAACAACCTCGGTCACAGCCATGCCGATTACGCCTAACTGATGTACGATGCTATCAGCGCTTCGATATCTGATGAGTTAGCGGCACCACTTACCAAAGCTACAACGATCAGGGCAACATCTGGGCCAACCCGATTTCCGGATTTCGTATGCGCCCAGAATCTTAGAGCAACAGAGATGGTTGCGAGCACAGCTAGCGCCCCAGATAACGCGATGAAGTTGGCCACGTTCCACGCCATGTATGCAGCTTCCTCTTGCTGCAGAAACAACCTCTTTCAGCGGCTTGCAGTTGCTAGCTTGTGCTGTTATGCGGCACAGTCGCTTGAAAATCCCCAAAGTTGCGTGTGTACTGGGAAAGTGTGACTGCACCACGCAGGAAAGAATCAGCGATTTGAGCTTTACAAAAGAAAATGCTGTGTAACGAGAGTCCTCTGGTGTATAAGAGCATCGTGGCGGGTACCTGGGTCTGACTTGAGGTTAGATTTATTTTTTAAGGTGTCAAAGGTGGTGGTTGTTGTTGTAGTCAAAATGGGGTTCCAAAAAAGTGAAAAGCAGCTACCCTCTACTAATTAATCGCAAAAGTCCAAAAAAATTGTGTGTAGTTAACGAGATTTAAACGGTGAGTGGATAAGTTCTAGAAGGAAAGCTTAGACTACTAAGTAATAATTAGGGTTAAAAAATTTGCTAAGGTACTAAAAAACGACACTAGTTAAAACGTGTCTAACAGCAATTGCCAGCTTATAGCTAACAACAGAATTACAGTAGGATTGCAATAGAATTGCAACATAATATAATAGAGGAGGGAAAGGACACGTATGTACTGCAGCGAGAGCCTGTAATACTTTATAAAGCTAAAGCGACTGCTTCTTACCTACTACTTCTTACCTTTTAAACAGCACTGTATACAAATAATTTGCATATAATATACTACAATAGCATATAACCTCTATAACAAGCATCTCTTTAGCCTTAACTTTTATTTAAAGACAAGAAGCTTTTCTGTTATACACCTAGCCTCTAAACTAGTCTAGCTTAAGCTAATTATGCAGACACCTAAGTTTATTAAGTATTTACAAACTTAGCCTTTTTAAGACTTTATAATTATATTTTTTATAAACAACTTTAGAATCTGCAATATCTTTATATACAAAAAGAATATTAAGCCTTAACTTAGCTAGTTGTAGAAGGAATATAAGATCTATTTATTTTTTAAGGTGTCAAGGGTGGTGGTTGTTGTTGTAGTTAAAATAGGGTTCTAAAAAAGTAAAAAGCAGCTACCCTCTACTAATCAATCGCAAAAGTCAAAAAAAAATTGTATGTAGTTAATAAGATTCGAACAGTAGGTAGATAAGTTCTAGGAGGAAAGCTTAGACTACTAAGCGATAATTAGGGTTAAAAAATTTGCTAAGGTACTGAAAAACGACACTAGTTAAAACGTGTCTAACAGCAATTACTAGCATATAGCTAACAACAGGATTACAATAGGATTGCAATAGGATTGCAACATAATATAATAAAGGAGGGAAAGGACACGTACGTACTGTAGCGGGAGCCTACAATACTTTATAAAGCTAAAGCTACTACTTCTTACTTACTACTTCTTACTTTTTAAATAGTACTACATATAAACAATTTGCATATAATACGCTGCACTATAATATAGCGTGTAACCTCTATAATAAGTATCTCCTTAACCTTAACTCTTATCTAAAGACAGAAAGTTTTCTTATTGTACACTTAGCCCCTAAACTAGTCTAGCTTAAGCTAATTATGCAGACACCTAAGTTTATTAAGCATTTATAAACTTAGCCTCTTTAGGACTTTATAATTATATTTCTTATAAACAACTCTAGAATCTACAATATCTCTATATATAAAAAGAATATTAAGCCTTAACTTAGCTAGTTGTAGAAGGAATATAAGATTTATAAGGTATTTACTAATACTAGTAAAGTACTTAAAATACTTTACTTTAGTATCCCTCTCTTCTTGTTAATTATATATAAGCTAAGTAAAGAAATTATTAACTAGTTAGGCTAACTATTGCATAACGTTAAAATAGTAATAGAGAAGAAAGAGGTAGAAAAAGAGGAGTAGGCGTTCTATTATTGTATGTATAGGTTAGAAAGCAAAGTAATAATAGTACTACTTCTTTAATTTGTCTAAGAGTACCTAGAAGTAAAGCCTTAATATAAGTAGGTAGTATAGGCGGGATAAGGCGCGTTAAGTTAGAAGGCAATTCGCGTCTTTGTCTTGCTTTTCTTTGTTTCTGTCTAAACATGCGACACACTAATTGCGTGCTAGTAATACTAAATAAGGTGGTATAAGCCCTAATACCTATTATTAGCAATAAATTTTTTTTTTACTAAAAAGGTGTCTACAAAATATGTAGTTACATTAAAAGGTTGTCTTAAAAGGCCGAAGCCAATATAAGATCTATAAGGTGTTCGCTAATACTAGCAAAGTACTTAAAATGCTTTACTTTAGCATTTTTTTTCTTGTTAATTATGCATAAGCTAAGTAAAAAAACTATTAACTAGTTAGGCTAGCTGTTGCATAAGTTGAAATAGCAATAAAGAAGAAAAAGGTAGGAAAAAAGAAGTAGGCGTTCTATTGTTGCATGTATAGGTTAGAAAGCAAGGCAATAATAGTGCTGCTTCTTTAATTTGTTTAAGAGTACCTAGAAGTAAAGCCTTAATATAAGTAGGCGGTATAGGTAGTATAGTGGCTTCGGCCTTTTGAGACAACCTTTTGATGTGACCACACATTTTGTAGACACCATTTTGGTAAAAAAGATTTATTGCTAATAACAGGTATCCGGGCTTATGCCCCCTTGTTCAGCATTGCTAGCACGCAATTAGTGTGTCGCATGTTTAGATAGAAACGAAGATACGTAATATCCCTCTAACTAACCCTCTTAACTAATAACTATTTACTAATAACTATTTACTGCTAACTGCAACTTCTATTGTCTTTGTTGCTATTCTAGCAGTGTTGCAGTTGCGGCGTTTTTAGTATACGCCTATACTTAGATGTAAACATACAACAACAGCGTTACTATCTAAGCATAGCTCTCCTATTCCTAGAGGCAACTTACAAAATCCTCTTGCTTATTAGTTTATCTTAGCTACTTGATAGCTGTTTTAACACGCTCTTGCTCCTTATAGAGCTACTATAAGGTCTCTCTACTAAAGTTATATTCGCGTAGAAGGAGATTAGTAAGATAATACACTATTACTGCACCTAGACTATTAATATGCGTAACGTATTTAATAGACTTGCTACTAAATAAGCCTTTTGCAACCTCTATTATAACCTTAACATCTATAATACTAGACACATTAATAAGGTGTTAATAAATAACAGAATTTAACCTCTATGTCTACTTAATTACTATAGGAGCTACTGCTAATAGCTCCTCTTTAACTAACTAGGAAGGCTACTTAATAAAGGTAAACGCAGGCTTTATAATCTACTACTATAGCTTCTTGTATAGTAACCTAGTAAGGTCTAACTTTACTTAATATAAGCTATTAGTCTTTGTGTTAAATAGGGAGAAGAATAGTCTAAGCATTATATTATTTATATATAGTACTGTGTAGTGTAGGAAATCCTAAAGGTAAGAAGTAGCAGGCAAAGAGCTTTTATAAAGTATTATAGGCTCCTACTGCGGTAACGTACGTGTTCTTACCCTCCTCTACCTCTACCTCCTCTACCTCTATCGCAATCTTGTTGCTAGCTATAGGCTAGCAATTACTATTAAACACGTTTTAATTAGTGTTGTTTTTTAGTACCTTTAGCAAATTTTTTAACCCTAATTTTGCTTAGTAGTCTAAGCTTTTCTGCTCTAAGCGCTTAGCGCGTAGACCTTATCCACTTACTGTTCAAATTTCGTTAACTACACACAATCTTTTTTTAACTTTTACAACTAATTAGTAGAGGGCAGCTGCTTTTTACTTTTTTAGAAAACCTATTTTAACTACAACAACAACCACCACCTTTGATACCTTAAAAATAAATAGGTAGTATAGGCGGCATAGGCAGGATAAGGCGCGTTAAGTTAGAAGGCAATTCGCGTCTTTGTCTTGCTTTTTTTTGTTTCTGTCTAAACATGCAACACACTAATTGCGTGCTAGTAATGCTAAACAAGGGGGCGTAAGCCTAGATACTTATTGTTAGCAGTAAATCTTTTTTTTTACTAAAAAGGTGTCTATAAAATGTATAGTCACATTAAAAGGTTGTCTTAAAAGGCTGAAGCCACTTGAGGTTAGATATTGTTAGGTCCCTGTTCCGCTACCGCGCCACATGCACCCGAGCCAAAGGGCTTGCTATCCCGCATCGCAATCATAATCAAGGGATGTGATATCATTCCAAATCAAACGCCGCTTTAGTGGCGTGACGCATCAAATCCTTCGCCGAAAGGTCGTTTTGACGTGCCACGCAAAGTTGGCATCCAGATCACGTGTTCGTCATTAGTCCGACAGGAACTACCTAGGTACGTGGACAACGTCGCAATGCAAGTCACTCTGACAAAGTCAGTTTGCATAAAGTAAGCTTCCGAGAAGGAAAAAACCAGAGCCATTGTCGAAGTAACGATGCAACACTGCAAGAGCGGATTTGATGAGGCTGAACCTATGTGGTCCCTGTCCGACGATGAAGAAACGACACTTGGTGAGCGAAGACCAAAAACGAGTTCCATCAAGAGTTTCAAATTCCTATTCGCTCTCGCAGGTCTTGGATACATTATGCTTGGGGCATTATATATCGACTTACGGATTCAATACACGCGTCTTTTATCTGAAGTCCGCGTCTCGAAATCTGGACTGTTTCCAGGTTGGTGTCTTGCTTCTAGGAAAGTTCACGTCTTCTAATTCTGGGATCAGCAATATCAGAATCAAAAGCGTCCCGCAGCGAAAATCGGAAGTTTCCTCTTACCGCCACCGAAACGCCGTTCGCGGGTGCTCCAACTCCAGAGCTTGATCGTGCGTGGCATGAACTCCTCGAAGGTTTGTGTCAATAAAAGCATGCTTAAGGCTTACGCATCTAATACATAACAATAGGCACTAATATTCGAGTTTCAGAGGAGGACCTGGATTACTACAATGTCACTTCTTTGCCGTTAGCGAATGGCTCGGGATTCGCGTCCCAGATGTTCATGGCGCATGAGCTGCATTGCCTGGTAAACAAGTGTGAATTATTGAGCCAAAACTAGACTAACTATTTCATGTAGAAAAAGGTTAGACAGTGGGTTTATAAGGAGTCGTACTTCGAAGATGTGCAAGGACTGGCTCGCAATGAGCTCTTGCGACATGTCGGTAGGATATCGGACCACTAACTCCGTATTGGTTTCCAATGCTAATTCTTTACCAGACCACTGCATTGAGACACTACGCCAAGGGATCATGTGTAGAGGCGATGTGTCTCTTGGCACATACACCTATTTGTCGGGAGGAGGCAATGATGTGACAGTGCGGAACTGGGCTTCGCATCAGTGTGTTGACTTCAATGCGCTCATGGCTTGGACCAAGGCTCGCGCCGTCGATATCTTCGCCGACGGAGTACTGGCCAAGCCCGAGGACGTCGGACCAGAGCATTTTACGGAAAGGACAAAGCCGCATTAACTATTGGTTGTCACTATCTATATCTCTGGTTCTTCACAAGCCTTCACCCTCCTTAGCAAAGTTTGCTGCAAGATCGTGGTTGTGCAACGCTTCCTCCCTGGTGATACCCCATTCATCAGCCCAGTTGACCAGCCTGTCGTAGTCTCTGCACGTCCGCTCGGTTTGCCAACCGGAAATACCACGCGCAGTGTAGTTCATCATTTCCAGATTAGAGTCGGCAAGACAAATGAGTGACTGCCTCAGATATTCGAAGCAGTGACGCACATGATGGTGACTAGTGCGATGGTTTTTCTCACGCGACTCGTCGCCCATCTCTACTAGGTTCCCATCTACGGAAGCCCAGAATGCTTCTCGGAGCATGTTCTCGTTGGCTGTTAGCGACTCGGAAGAAAGCGAGGGTGATGGTGCTTACCAAACAATGAAGTTCGTGGAAGACTGCAATCCCCGCTACGTTCGGGGCGAGTTCAGGATGCTGAATGAAACCTAGTTTCTCTGGAAAGATAGACGCCCATGCTGCATCGCTCTCTTCATTAGGTCTTTGAGTGAACGTCTTGTTGAACTGCATGTAGTAATGCACATCCCCAATAGGTACTGCTTTATTTAAGCATCAGCATTAGTTACTGTAAGACTGTCCACATACATATTGTGTCGACTGAAGCAGCACTCGCATGCCGTGACCCCAGTGAGTAGCCAAGACCTAGCGCTCCAAGCACGCCCAAAGCGACGACGGAGGCCTGGATAACTTCCCGTAAAATTGGTTTGCGCTTCTCATCCGATGAGTTGTTACGGAAAACTTCCTCGGAAGAAGAGACGGGCAGGTATCCTTCGGTTTTCGCCATGATGATGAACGCACTCCACCAGGCCATCAAGACAGGGTAACATTGCATATAGATATTGCTTCACATCAGCGCTACACGAAAACTACAATTACGCAATTGCCGATGTTTGCGTAGGCTACCGTGTGTATTACATCCTGCGAAGTAAAGCAGCGAGTGCATCGCCCCCGCGTTTGCTGTCCGCACTGAGTCGTAAGCACCCTGTAGCTCGGCTGACCTTGAGTTTCAACTCAGCTGTCCCTGCATACCGTTGGCCAACGTCTTCCGCGGAAGGATTCGCAGGTCCATGCGAGCGGCGTAAGGGAAGAACATGGATCGGCTACTGGTTTAATTAGCCCGACTTGTATACGGTAGGTAGCGATCAGCTGTTGGCTTTGCGCCCCGTTTGCGGCACAGCAACCTCATCTTCAAATCGAGTTTAACACTAACTAGCGAAACAATTCAATACGACAATTTGAAGCGAAGGAATAGTCGCATTAGACTGTCGACGTGTGCGCTGCAATGCAATGCGATGCAATGCGATGCAAATTTGAAAAATGTTGAAGATGGTGTACGTAAGGTGTACGCGATGGCGAAATGGGTATGCGCCAGTATAGAAGCACAGCTCGTTGCATCGTAATCGGATACCTTAGGTATCAAACATTGTCCTGGTCCGAATTCTGCATACTCATTTCTCAAAGATATCGACATGCGCTACGCAACGATTTTTCTCGCTGTCGTGGCAGCCTGCGGCTTCTACTCTAGCGCTTTGCCTATCGAACCGAAACGCGGTCAGTAGAGTCCTCGATATCCTATCCAAGTCTGGTACTAATGCAGGAAGTAGATGCTGCTGCATTGCCCAAGGCCGATGCAGCTCCAGGCTTCAAACCGGTCATTGTGTGGGAGCACACAAACAGCGACGACGATGATGGTATGGTTTACCAGTGGCGCCGCAAGGACTAGCTTCTTGAGCTTGAGGAAAGTGGGGGGATGGAAGCTGGGATGACTCTATGACATTGATTGACTGGAAGGATTATGTCTTACTCACGATCTTTATGAGAAATGAATCGAGCGACCAAACCACATGCGTACTGTTCCGCGTACTAATGTGACGTGCATTCGGTTACATGCTAAAAACAAATATAATTATTTACCATACCAATCACTCATCCCATACTGCTTCGACGATTGCGAGTCCCGAACCGTGGGACTGATACAAACCTCGGAACTGGAACATCGCGTCGGCTTCTATGAGCAATGCTTTCCACTCTTCCAAGTCTCGCTCTTTGGCATTTACAATCTCAAGCATCGTTAGATCCATGGACCTGCGTAAAAAGTCAGTTCTGCAGATATGTGTATCAAGACACAATTAAGCTTACCTGAGCTTTCGATCGAGATCGTTGGGTAGTGCTCCGGGGGGAGGCAATACAGCATCGATGATCAGAATGCGTGCGCCCGTCTTCAGGGCCGGTATCAATGCCCTTAACGCCTTGACGCAGTACTTGTCTGGCCAGTTGTGCAAGGTCCAACGGAAGTAATAGGCGTCAGCGTTCTTGACAGGCTGCTCCTCGAAGAAGTCGTGCGCCATGAACTTCACATCTAGCCCTTCTTCCTCCTTCGAGTTCGCGATGACACCTGGAAGATCCTGTACTACCAGTTGAAGACCAGGATATCTACGAGCGAGGGCAAATGCTGCATCACCATGAGAGCCGCCCAGATCGACCACGGTTCCAGGAGCAATTGAAGACCAAGGATAGCCGTCTATGAGATGACGAAGAGAATACCTATCACCAGTAGTGAAGAAACTCATAGCACCTCCAAAACGGTGTGCACGTTCGGGATCTTGGACGAGGATGTCGTAAAAAGGCAGATTGGTTCCATTGGCTAAAGAGAACCCCTAACAGCTGGTCAATAATGTTCCAGTCTAGCGACATAATAGATCTCACAGTCTGGTTTGGCTCGGCGGCTTCAGGCCAACTCGTCAACGCATCGGCGACCTTTTGCGCTGCTGGCCACAGTTCTTCTGTAGTTACTGCAACCCAGTCTGAGACCCGCGTATCATCAACAATTTGCCGCGAAGCCGCAGAGTGCGCAACAAAGCCGGGTCGAGGCTCTCTGAAGATGCGGAATGCGATACCGAGACGCAGTATACTGGTAGCCGCGGCGCTGACACCAATGGTGGTGTCGAGGTCCTTGAAGGAATCTTCTCCGTCTACTGGCACCTTTCTCGCTAGATCAAAACGAGAAATGAAATGTAAGTATAAGAGAGCGTTGTGCTATCCAAACATTAGTATTGGCGTGTTGAGCTCGATACTTCTGGTGCGTGCTCACGTGGTGGTTGAAGATTATGTCTCTCGGATTCTGGAGCAGGTCGTTCAATTCTTGACTTGCTTGAAGAACAGCATTTCGCGATTCTTCGATCTCTGAAGGCAGTACGAGATCAGCAGGACTATCTGCATGGAAGGATGGCTGTGGTAAGCTGTTGTTAGAAAGAAAATCGTCCACTCGTTTGGTATGATGCGCAACTATAGCCGCAAGTTCAGCTATATGACTTTGAGAGGTAGACATGTTGATTGAGACGATTTTTGGAACAAATCATCCGAGTTCTCAACCCATTAACTTATACCTTGATCCATGCGGCTCCTGTTTGATGATAGGACGCGTGCTGGCAGGACGCATTATGTGCATGGTCCAACGCAGCAGGCACATAGGTACAGAATATCATGAGTCGCAAGCGCCTCTTCGGTAACGAGTATATGTATGATAGGCTGTTGATATAGAGCATTGAGACTAGAATGCGGCACAGTGCGGGAGGGTGGGCTTTAGTGCATCTGGCAGGCCCCGTCAGGCCTAGGCAGGGTGGGACAGAAGGATTTGGAGTCTTCGAGAAAGCTGCATCGCTTGTGCCAGATTTAACAATGTTGGAGTGTACCATAGTATCAGCTCTTGCGACAGATATACTGAAACTTGTCAGTTTAGTGGGCTGGGCAAACGCCTGGCAAGAAATCAGGGGGCCGGCATCAATACCAACGCCGCCCTTTCCCCGACCGCGAAAATCCAACACCACGCCGTCATCATCGTAATTTGCTATTGTTCCTTGTGTACGACGTGCTATGCTATGTCAAAAATCAAAAACAAACACCACTTCAGCTTCTTCGTCTATGTTTAAAACCAGCGGAGCATTGTTTTTAATCGCGCCACTGGTCCCTGATAGAACCTTCACGTGCCCCAGCGCCCAGTCTCCTCCTTCACTCCGCGAAGTGCACGTTACCATCTGTCACGACAGATCGAAACCAGCATATCCGTTCGCTGCAGTCTCTTTGATCGTTCTGTAGTAACTCGGCACACCACCGAGATAGATCAATGGCTCCCTGGTCTTTCCAGGGATGTTGGTGCCCATATACCACTGTCAAAATGTTAATACATCACAAATCTTCATTTATCGTCTGACCAGGACTCACATAATCTACACTGGGTAGTAGCGACGCGTTAGCAAGCTTCCAGATAAGCTCTTTCCACTCATTTTCGCTCTCCTTCTGCGCTACTATCTTGCACAGTGACTTCTCCTTCATGTGGTTCATCGTCTGCAAGATCCAGTTGCCTTGAAGCTCAGCACATGTGGGACCATTGCATAGGGCAGTTGGAGCTTGTGGCCCGTATGTGAAGAACATGTTGGGGAAGCCTGCCACCGCCATTCCGAGGTACGTCTTTGCGCCATTCTTCCAGTGATCGCTCAAGCTCTCGCCTGACGGGCCGCGGATGTCGATTTGTTCCAGACCGCCTGTGATGGCATCATAGCCTGTTGCACTAATGATGTAGTCGAACTCGTGTTCTTTGCCGGCGGTCTTGATACCTATCTCGGTAATCTCTTGGATCGGTGTACCCTTCTCACTGATGTCAACGAGAGAGACGTTGGGCTTGTTGTACATCTCGAAGTATTCGTTCTCCAATGAGATACGTTTGCAACCGAAGGCGTACGGTTGCTCTATTGGTGCCAGGATTTCTGCAACCTTGCTGTCGTGGATCTTCACTCGCGTCTTGTCACGCCAGAAGTTGTATGCCTCGCGATTGGCTTCTTTGGTGAAAAGCATATCGTAGTACGTCGCAAGCCAGAATTTAAAGTCACCTTCTTTCCACAGTTCTTCATATGTGTTCAGTCGTTGTTCTGGAGTATCATCAAAGGTTGAGCGTGGAAGGAAACTGAAAGAGAAGCCTGAGAAGCCGTCCGGGCGTCCAGCAAAAAAATTGGGATATTCAGGCTTGGGAAGAGCTTGTTCGGAGAGGTTGTAATCGACTTGTCCCATTGGTAAAGACATATTCGGCGTCCTTTGGAAGACGGTGAGATGACCAGCAACCCTACTTAGCTCTTGGGCTAGCTGGATGCCAGTGGATCCTGTGCCAATAACAGCCACCTTCTTGCCAGAAAGGTCAAGATTCTCATGAGGCCAATATGATGGGTGTAGAAACATGCCTAAGCAGGACTTAGTATGGCACACAGCTACGGCAACACTGTCCAACCTTTAAAAGATTCTATGCCTTTCCAATCGGGGATGTATCGCTTCGCCGCGAAGCCGGTGTTCAACAGCAGGAACTTCACCCTGTACGTCTCACCAGCCTTCGTCTTCACCGTCCATCTCGCTTCACCATCACTCCATGTCGCGGACGAAACGAAGGCGTTGAACTGTGTATCCTTCCTCAGGTCCCATACCTTGGCCACGTGATGGAAGTAAGCGCGGAGCTCCTGGCTACCTGGGAAACGCTGCTTCCATGTCCAATCTTTCCACAATGCTGGATCAGAGAATTCGTAATGGGGGATGGAGCTGTCAACACGTGCGCCGGGATACCTATTCCAGTACCAGACGCCCCCGTAATCTGATCCATGCTCGACGAGTTTGACACTGTAGCCCGCATCGCGGATAATCTTCAGTTGGTATACACCGCCGAAACCTGCACCAACAATCAGGGCATCGAGATCCTTCGCACGGCTACGATTGGTACCATTGGAATTGTCGTTCAACGACAACTTCTTGAAATCGTCGATGGAACCCATGTTGTATATCTCAGCTTCCCAACGCACTGATTGAGAAAGGGTATGAGGGAATATGCAATAGGTTTCACTACGGATGTGGCAGAAAGCAAGAAGATAGGAAGAATAACAAATGAGTAGGGAGGAGAAAATGGCTTGAACCTCAAAATCCGGGGCTTCTCGAGTCCCTGAAGTCTTTGAGCTGCCACTTGTCGGGCGTTGTTGCACAGCGCACTACGGCGTACATACTTTGATCGTTGTTCATTAGGAGAGTTGTTTGGCGAATCCTTACAGTCAGTCTCGACTCAGAATGGCAACAAGTGGTAGCACAGCAAGCCCCACTTGCATTGGCACATGCACGCGTAAACAAGAAAAACGCTCACTCTAAATCCCCCGTTTCCTCACCAAATCTGGCAAATGATAAGCAGAACCGCAAAACTTTACCCTTTTATTCCTCTTCTCCTTACGCATTATGAAATGAATAATGTCAAAAAAATATCTAGGTGAATAGAGTTGGTCCTTCCCCATAATTCCGTTCTTTTAGAATTGTAGAATCTTCTCCAAATCCCCCTTTTTGAAGGCCTATAGAAAGCGTAGTTTTGTGAGTGCACTAAGTTTTTATTTCCGTGTGACAGGGTCCCCCGCAACTTGGCGCCATGTCAGAGCTGTCCAGGCCTTTACGCTACGGCTTCACCCGGTGTTTAGCCAGCGGCAGTTCGTGTCGTACAAATATATGGCGGCAGAATATCCATTGCGCTTGATGCAGCTCGTACAAGGTTGTAAATATTGCCTGGGTGCGCTCGCCACGCCAGCCTTGGTGTTTCGCGGTGTTTGGCTCCTAGAGTAAATGCTCAGTTGCACAATAGCACATGAAGGATGCGAAGCCCTCTGATGTTTCATGCACGGGCGGGAGGTTCGGGCCTTCTTTTGGGGCACCATCTCAGTTGTATCGTCAAGGAAAGATGACGCGAGCGCTGATCGTTTGTTTATGCAGTCATTCTCAGCATATGTTATAGAACTAGCAGATCTTACCGCGTTTGTTTACTCCAGAGACCAGACCATTCGAGTCCACGATGCATCCGGTGACGGCCCGCAGGTTGACTAGAGAATTAGGTTCGACTTCCTAGTCTATACTTGGAGAACGATATGTATGCCCGCGGGGTTGTTTACCTGAGGAAGGGTGACGAGTCTTGAAGTTTCAAGTAAGTGGAGACGTGGCTATATCAAGCATTTTGGAAGCGTTCAGTTGTTACAAAAGGACCGACCTCACCAGTCCTTGCATAAGCGATAAGTCAGGCCACCGGAGCCAACGTCTTGAGTGTGACTGGGGTGCTGAATGGTTGGTATCGCAAGGCTTCAGGCACAAGTTGCTGAATGCTCGTCCTTGTGCTGCGATAGCGATTGGCGGGGGCATGCTTATGTGCTTCAAACTACCAGGAGGTTGACAAGCACGGTCGGGAACATGCATTCGAGGCTCTTTGCATATATACCTCGAGACGCGTTCTCTTGCGTGTAAAAGTAATGTGGTGAGATACTTCTTCATTGCTGGGCGTCAAACCACTTGCTTCGTCGTAGGCGAGGTTCCGCTGTTCTCCTTCATAATCAGAATTATGGCGAGGAGCTCACTGGAACAGGCTCTCATTGAGAGATGGACTCTCTACGCGTTTGGAAGCGTCACCATCATGCTGAGGATATTCTCGCGCACGAGAATGGTCGGCATCGCTGGATGGCATCCTGACGACTATCTAATCTTCTTTGCATGGGCAAGTCTACTCATGTATCCAAAGAGAATATGCGAAGAAACACTAACAGTCGCAGGCCTGCTACACAGGCAAGACAGTAGCAGTTCACATCATAGGAGGAACCGGCGATACTTCGCATCTGACGACGGAAGAACGACTGTCGTTCACCCCTGAGCAAGCAGGCGCACGCCGAAAGGGCAGCCAGTGGTGTATGGTCGGTTGGTTCACTTTCGTCGGCCTGATCTGGACTTTGAAGCTGAACGTTTTGTTTCTTTACAGACGAGTAGTCAGTGTAGTATGGGTGAAGATGTTCATCGTCCTTACTATGGTGTTCGTCGGCGCAACCTGTATCTCCATTTGAATTCTGCTTGGCATTGCATGTCGACCTTTTCACAAGTTATGGCAGATTCTGGCAGGCCCAGGGCGTAAGTAACTCTGCACAACTTCGAGGCAATCTTGAATCTCACTGAACTTGCCAGAACATTGCATGCCACAAAATCCAGTATTTTTGTTAACCATACTGGTGCTGAATCTGTTGACTAATGTGTGCATTATGCTCATCCCAATCCCTGTTATCCTCCCGCTGAAGATCTCATGGAGCCGCAAGATTGGATTGATGGTCATGTTCTCTGGCGGTATTTTTACCATTGTAGCAGCTATCTTGCAGGTTAACTTCGTTATGGCGGTAGGTGTCTCTCACCAGGAAAAGCTACATTCTCTGTTAACGTTCTGTCTAGCGTCAACAAGGTCAAACAGCGGCCATCTGGTCTTGTCGAGAAGACCTCGACGCAGTCATCATTGGTCAAGCCACCATCATTAGTCCTCTTTTCACCCGCCATTTTTGGAGTATTAGGTACGATAGCTCCTGATACTCATCAAGCAATCCATCAAACGGCTACGAGTCGCACGAACGGTCTGGCCGTGGAGGCGACGGATTGAAGCCATCACGCCTGGGGTTCCGCAAGCTAAAGGACCCATACAACACTAGCGTGCTCCGGACGACACAAGGAAACGAGAGCCGGGAAAAGATCATCGTAGTAGAGCAAGACGCTGGGTATGCAACAAGGAAATCAACTCAAAATAGTGATCACAACAGCCGCGGATTAGATATCATCGTCAAAAAAGAAATTGAAGTCTCAACCTCAGCCGGAGATCAGGGCGACCATCAATCTTGGAAGGCTGTGTAATGAATGAAAAGGGTGATGAGCTCGTGGGAAGCTAGAGGAATCGCGATCCTAAGCAGAAACATGTAACCAACAGCATGCCCAGCGTGACGGATATGCGGGCTGGAGCCATAGAACATATCACATCCCGAAGGATAAAGACCAAAAATCACCAAAGGCTCCGGCGTCGGATGAAAGAGTAATTTGGAAGAACAAGGGCTTTGCCCAGACGGAAAGCCGTCCTGTTAAAACGGGTTGCAATAACTGTTGTAGCCACTTACACAGAACTGTATTAGCGAATACGGACGTGTTTAGTATTGTAAAGACCGAATAACTGTTATGTCAGCGCATGTTCATCAGGGAGCTCAGACTTGATCCACGACAGAAATAACAACTCTGTTAAGCAATTCCTAGAAGGTGGTCAACAACTAGTTACACCCAACATGATGTCTTGATGAGCTCAGCATGTGGGGGCTTACTCAGGCAATCCAAAGCTCTGTAGTTGTGCTCAACATCCCTAGTAGAAAGCCTCAGTAGAAACTGCAAACGTGAATATCACGCAGTTAATAGCAGCATCAAAGAAGAAGAGTTAAGGATTGCGTAAAAGGATATAGCTAACCATGTGGCAGAAGATATTGGTGCATAGGCTTGAGCAAAAAAAAAAAAGACTGTTCCAGAAATCGCCCAACATCTCATCCACGATGACTACAGATATCAAACGAGCGCAAAAAAAAGAAGAAGCCCGACGTGGGGGTCTACGAATTGTTAGAAATTGTAATCGAACACTGGGTTTTGAGAGTACTAACCGAACCCACAACCTTGAGATAACCAATCGAGTCTGACTAGGACGTGAGAGCTAAGAGTCTCACGCTCTACCGATTGAGCTAGCCGGGCGATGCTATTGAATGATGGGAAAAAAAACAAAACACAACGATATTGTCCGTGAACAGCGATGTCAGAGAACATCATTCAGGCAGGAGAACCCAGGTTGCGCTGCTGTGTTCATTTTGCCCAGGTCACGGATTGGTGGTTTGTGGTCACAAAGAAAATTTCTAGCGGTTGGGTGGGGCGGCGGCGGTGGCGGACCGGCGAAACGTCGAATTCATGACCTGTGTGAGCCGTTAACTAGGATCGCTCAAGCGGACACTCTTCTACTCCTCCAGGTGTGTCTTGGTAGTGTTCAGGATAAAGGGTTCGCTCTCCAGAATAGACATGCATTGCAACACCAGCGTTGGCAGTACATCGAGGCAGCGAGGCCAACCGTCACCACCAGACGCGTCCTTACTAGGCCTTGGCAATCCTGTGCCAATTCTTGAATGCAAAAGGAAAATCCCGTCACGGGATGCAGACTCCGGGGCTTCGCGCTCGTGTGTTGCGTCGTGAGGCGAATCATTCAGGGAGTCGCACTGTTCAGATACTCTAGACTTCTCAAGGATAACGGTGAACACCGCATGATGGCAGATCTGTGCTCAGGTGGGAATTCGGGATATACAACAATACTGTTGACAGAGTATGCGTGTGAGGTGCATACGGAGCTGGTTCCCGCTGCGACGAAGATGACAAGAGGGAGCTGGCGATCTGCCAAGTCAAAGCAACAATCGAGGTTCCAAGCATGGTGCAGCGAAGTGTGCATAGATTACCAATTGAACGTAGATGAAATTGTGAAGCTGGCGTTGAACTGCTTGTAAGCTGTGGACACCTCACACCTCCCAGCTGCAGCACCCTAATGACGTATTCATGTACCCTTGCGCACAGACCACTATCCCCTGCTCGGACCAAACAGCCCCATCCCTACAAAGAGCCTCGTTCTTGTGGCAATTGACATTTAGACAAGCTTTTCTAGTGTGAGGCTGAAAGTTTCGAATTCTGTGGATGGTGGTCAGTCAGGTGCGACGTCAGGTACTACAGCTACCTTGTCTCAGCATACGTGGGAAGAGTCTATCTGGTAAATCTCAAGGCATAGTACTCGGGAAGCAGTATACAGTTGATTGAATGTATTGATCTCGTTATATCCTTTGCTCGTTTATCTAGGAAGAAATCGTGACACGCGTCTATGTAACCCTGCCGTCCCTAAAAAAAAGTTATGTATAAATGCGACTAAAACGCCTCGCTGTGGAATATAAATCCCACTGTCAACTGCAATCAACGCCCTCATGGTCGTTAGATTATCATCGGTAAATCACCTCTTCCCTAAGCACGCTTCTTGGTGGGCTCGGTGCTCGCGGCGCAGGGAGACTCAACCTTCGCGTTTCTACCTTGGCTTCCCTTAAGTCTATTTCTCTCTCCAACTCCCCTACATCGTGGTAAGTTCCCACATGTTTGACGAGGCTCTCTACCGTCCGGCAAATTGCGTCGACATCTCTGCCTTTGCTACATATTGTGCACGCGTATTCGCCATCTGGAGTGTGACACTTGATAACGAAGCGCTGGGCAAGACGGAACTCCCGAGTCTCCATAATCTCGGTTTCGTATCCGGATGTTTTGTCGAGAATGGTGACTGGTGTTCGCTTCCCAATCATCCAAAAGTCTTCGCTGGTGACGTCGAGACGAACACCGCATGCAGGACATGCGCAGCTGCCTCCAGGTGCAAATGTGGACGCTAGTGGTTTACCGGGCATATGTTGTAGATCGAGAGCGTAGCGGCAGAAGAGTTGCTCCGGGACATCCATGATCGCACTGGGTGCGCGTTGTGAAGGAACCAAGGAGCGCGCAGGCGATGCGGGACGATACTCGCCAGCGCCTACTTGCGAGCCTCCTAGACGCTGTTGTGCTTCCTGCAAGGCCACCAAGGAGCCTTCTCGGGCTTGGTTCGAAGCGGCGATGAGCTTGGCCATATCGGCGCGGGTTAACTGGCGGTCGTTGTAGAGGGCGTCTTGCAGGACATTTATGACAGTCTGTTGAAGAGAGATAATCTGTGCTTGCAGTTGGTTCTCGACGATGGCTGTGAAGAGAGTCAGTATTGTAGCTGTTGTCGCGCTCGGAAGACGTACCATCGCCCTGTGCAAACCGGCTGCCTATCCTGCTATAACCTTGATCGTACATTCTTTGAATCATCATGCCATCCCTCTCAAAGTTATTTCCAACGTCGTCGCGCCCTCCCCCACCGCTCTTTAGCCGATCGATCTCCTGTTGTCTGTTTTCAGCTTTTTTCTGCGACTCTTCAAACTGTTGCTTTAACTCCTTGATTTCGCCATCTTGCATCGTGTCGCGCTGCTTCTGCCGGTGCTTTTCGCGCCTATCTGCGACGCGTTCCCATAGTCCCATAGACGCCGTGAACGTGCCGACCAGTGTAGACGCCAATGTGGCCATGATGAAGGTTTTCTAAACGGCACGTGTTAGGTTTGCAGTCACTGGTAGATCCACCGTGTGTGTACCTTGAGTTTCTTCTCTTCAATCCATGATGCGTAGTTCATTCTCGGGCTGGTGGTGGTGAGCAACTACGCTCACACGTCGCTCCGGTACCTGGATTGAAGAAAGTGCCGAGGAGAGTGCGTACTCCTAAAGGTCGCAGGTTCGAAGGACAATGGTGCGTGTTCAACAGATGCCGATATCTAACTCTTGTCTATAACCTAGCACAAGCGACCACCTTTGCAAATATCGATACTATAGCAGAGTGGGGTAGGAAAAGAAAAGCGCGGAGAATAACGCGCATCACCTCTCCGCACACTCTCAATGACGCACTCTGTCCTCCCGCCCAACCCGTAACACGCGCGAGTCGCGGCGCCAAACGGCGCCCAACCCCACGATCAGCCGTGCATGGGCAAGTACTGCAGCTGATTGAGCCAAATGTCACGCAATTATTGGAGTGGGTATGGGCGCACTTCGTTGACCGCTGCTTTCACGATGCGGGTGTTAGCCGCGCCAGCCAAAGTGGAGGCGGCATGTGCAGTGACGTCATGCCGCTAGCTGTCTTGGATTTAGCCAAAGCGCGGGAGACTAGACACCGTGTGGCCGATGAGAGTTGGGAACCGCAACTATCCGGCGTGGGCTTTGCATCGAGACGTCAAAACAGAGTAAATGGATTTGTTGACGTTTATTTACTTCTTCGTAGTACAATGGTAAGTTTACGTCTACATTGGGGACGATAGAAGCGTTTCCGCTGCACCTGCGCCAACATACAACGCATTTCCCTATGACCTTGTCTTAAATAGAATTTTGTGAAATCGCTTTAAGCTTAACATATGTAGTCATATGTACTTGGCCAACAGTCCGCATATCACTAGCTTCCCGTTATCGACGGCCGCTATGTAAGCTTACTGCATTCCCCCTCTTACAGCCCAAGGCACTAGCTGTTTGGCGAACGAGAATACTGAGGTATCGTCAGATCTTGTTTTAGGGTTGCACACGAGGTTCGACTAGCTCAGACCCCTCATCAAAGACTGGGCAGGCAGCTTGGAAATGAACAGGAACTTAAAGATCGAGCATGTTCATAACGACAATCCAAGCTATTCACCTATTATCAGCCTGAGCCGTTTTCATCATCTCAAAATTCATAATAGATTTCCGGTAGTAATGCGGCTTATTCCTTTCGAAAAAATCATCGGATGCCGCAGATCTGACTGTTTATCTATATTGCTGTGCAAGATTGAGAAGCCGTTAATCTTACGGTAAAGCTCCTTTTCACGACCCACCATCTTGTGGAAGATGTACAGGCCCCTAGACAAGATAGTTTGGCTATGAGTGTTTTGTCGATTAGCAATGTTAAGCGCTGATGTTCCGCACTTTACTTTGTATGTCGGGAATAGGAAATACATGTCGTATATAGTCGCAAATTAAGGACATCTATCTTTAGTGTTTTGCGTCTTTTCTTAGGTTTGCCATCATGTGACTTGTGTGGATGGGGAATAGAAAGGGTTGATGAACGAACATGATTCAACTCAGTGACCGTTTCCTTGGGCATGGTGAAGAGCAAGTACTGGTACTTTTTTACACGTCTTCTACTAATGAATTAGATGAGATAAACTCAACATGGTCAATCTGACGTTGAACAAGACATGCAACGCCTATCTTAATGACCTAGTTTTGTCCTCTTCGAGCTGGCCCTTGCATTGTCATCGGTACCTGCTGATACCTTTTCGTTAAGTGCATATCGAATTGTGTCTTCCCCTCGATATATGAAAACATTCAAGGCCTCTTCCGCCGACATGCTATCTTCAGGATCTGGGTGCAACAAACGCCTGCAGCAAAACGGCATGAGCTTTACTTCGCACTCGAACTTTCGTAATTTGTCGTGCAAAGATTCAAGATGAGAGCTAGGTAAGACTCGATTCTGTATGCGGTCTTTAAAGAGTAGTTCGTAGCCTATGAGACCACAAGCCCAGGCGTCCACTGGTGAGCCGTGATATTTTCCTTCAACTTGCTCCGGTGCGAGATACGGTATGGTACCGGGCCTATCGTAGAGGATCATATTGTTGTTTGACACACAGCCCCAATCGCTAAGCTTGGGTACTGGAGGGTGAAAAGATTCTACCAAGATGTTCTCAGGTTTGACATCTCGATGGATGAGCCCATTCTCATGGAGAAACCTCACGGCTGAGAGGATCTTTCCGAAGAAGATTGCTCGGGCCAATTCAGAAACGACAGGCGATGAGATGACGGCGCAAAGAGTTCCAGGAAGGAAAGGAGAGACAATTATGTACTTGTCTGTGATGTTGCCTTGTTGTATTGGGTCCCAGTCGCGATCGAGAAGTTTGCGGATACGCACCTGTATCTATTAGAATTGATATTCGGCAGCATGTCTCGCTTCACCGCGCTTACGATTTCAGCTTCCGATTGGCACTTAAGACGACGAATGTCAAGTGGGCGTGCGATTTCCTCCTGGCGGAACTCTTGTCAGCTGATTATTTTAGAGTTCTGAAGCTATAAACTTACGTGGGAAAGCTTTGAGATACGCTCTGCCATATCGACTTCGCGCTCAATCGACTTAGCATTGTACTTTGTCTTCAAGAGTTGTTTTGCAGCTGCTCGGCTCCCATTGGCGGCATGAACGACCATGTACACTGTGCCGAACATACCACGAGCTATTGGAGTCTGGACAATCCAATCTCCGAATCTTGAATCTAGCTCTCGGGGTGTTGGTACAATGAATGGATTATCGTCTTTGAGAAACCTGGACAGGAAAGCCTTCAAGTCGACCTGAAAATGACTCTCGTCTAAGTGATTTCGCTGGACGTATCGTAGCGTGAAAGGCAGCTCACCGATAAGAATCGTGTTTCGAAAAGGCACTGGTCGCATTTCACCATACACAGAAATGTCTTCTCCATTGACAGTGCAGCTCATTCTCCGCACGTTGCCTACTACCAGAAAAAAACCGCCTGCATCTCGCACCCAGCCAAAACGGGCATGAACGCCGGCAATGTTTTGTTCATCCGATTGAGCTGCGACTAGTCGTAGCTCAACACCTTCGTGGGGTAGGTCGGGTCGACCTGTACCGATGAACCAGCCTTTCTCAGGAAAGTTGGGTAACTCATTAAGAGCAATCTCGAAACATGGAGTAGATGGGTCCCCTCGGTATTCGATATTCGGTATGAAATTGGAGTGATACGTTGAGCCTTGTTCTTTGCCCTTTTCAATAGCAAGACGGCCCACTCGACTTAATGGAATCAGATGCGCGAACACATGGCGACGAGGCTCCGAGATGTGTTCTGGATGCGGGGTATCAGGTTCGGTAGTACTTCCACGATCAACTCCATCAAGTTGTGACATTGGCATAGACATTGCTTGAGCTCAGGAAGAAGAGAGAAAAAATGGGGGTGACGGTGCTTGACTGAGAAGATGCTCAGACTTTTATATTACCATCGACCTGTCCTAATGCGCCCGCGACGTAGTATACATCACATGGGTCTGGCTTATTCATTAAGCTCCTGGGGTCCTTGAGGCGGCAAATTGTAGCAATATCGTTGTTAGATACGAGGAACGACTCCAGCTGAGAGTGGACAGGATACCGGTAGGGCTTGGCACAACCCGAAGTCTTGGTGCGCCAAGCTTCGCCTCGCCCTGTTGTCCATGATCCATCCGATTTTGAAACCTGCCATCCTCTACACAACATCAACATGGAAGACCTGTTTCATACACTGCTGTGCGAAGGACTTCAGCAGCCTAACAAGCCTCGAAGTGTTCTCGAACCCTACTTCGAAAGCTGCTATGACCCTAATCACAAATATACCACACCTCCCCGACCCCAAAAACCCGCAAACCGCAGACCGCGTGCAGGCGATTGCTGGCACATCCTCAACCCTGGGTAGCAATGATTATGCCAACTACGTACCAGAAATGACAAGCCTGGGGACGACCGTCTCTCCACCGAACACATCAGCGATGCAGCTCACTACCACGACCGGAGTTTCCATCGTCACGGGCAAGAAGCGCAAACACCATGACGACGAAGCGGATCACGACAAAGCGCGACAACGCCTGGATCAATCTCATCTCCGCCGGCCAAAGCGCTGCCATGTATTGACTGCATCCATAACGTCGCTGTCCCACAAGCCGCGGCCACATACAAAGCCCAGCAGAATAGACCGCGTAGGTCAAGACAAGAAGCTCAAGCGTGAGAGCAACGACGAAGCCCCTAGTGGGCAGCCGCGACAATGTCTAAATAAGTCCAAGTGTCAAAGCACGTTGAGCGCATCCACGCTGCCGTGCCTCCGCAAATCGCTGTCGCATGCAAAGCTTAGCGAAAACGCCTATCGTGAAGTCAGAAGGGGAACTAAGAAGCGCAATCGGGACAATGACAACAACGCAGACGTAGACGTGACACAACAGCATGCCTCTTGTCAGAAATACAACCGTATTTGTCTGCCACCGGAAGAGCCTCAACACAAACATCGATATCCACTCCGTGAACGCCGCCCCCGCGTCCCTCAATGGCCTCGCTGAAGGGCATACAACATACGACCGATCCGTGATCGGCTGGTACGGATAATCACAAGTTCCATTGTGACAACCCTAGACACGACTGGCTGCACAACTATCAGCCCCAGCGCGTTCAGCTATAGACAAACGTGAGCCTGGCGTGGAGTCGTCTCATACTGATCTGGAGCGAGAATGCCGTGCCGATAGATTTAGAAAGCTTGAGGGGTAAGTAGATAATAGCACGCTTTCAAACGCAACAACCTCATCCCTCTTTACGTTTCCTTCCATGAGCTCCGGTGTGAATCTTCTTACATCACTAAACGTACAAAGCAGGGTTTGCTGTGTAAACAGGTAAGACTTGAATTGCGTCATTCATTGTGATTCAGTATTGCTAGCCAGCTTCTCTAGAACCGGTCCAAGGAACCGCCCCTAAAACCTAGTTTCCCCGTCATCCGCCCATATTTCAGTGTAATCCCCCTGTGCAACTAAAACAACCAAAGGACGCCTCTTATTGAACCTGTGCTCAGTCTCTCAAATCAATCTATATCTCGACCAAAAACATGAACACCGTTCTCGCTCGACAGATGATCAGCACGTGGATACGTGTAGTAGAGAGATTGATCGTCTCCAACAACGATGAGTGTAGGCTCTACTATAACTGCCGGCCCCGCAGCTTTGACCTCAAGCTAGGAGAAAAAGGCAGTTCGTTTTGTGAAGGCATCGAGCGTATGTCCAATTCCTACTCTTTTTTTGCGGCAGTGAGTCTCTTGTAAAGGACTGTGGCTATAGGATCGCGATAGGAGTACGAGAGAACGTTGACGATCTTACGATTGACAGTTTTGCGGCGCGTCGCATCGCTAGGTGTGGGCGCCAGAATAGTGGGCAGGTGGAGAGGATTGATGGACTATGACTAATTGAATAACTGGTGAATTAGTTGGGTCTCCGCAGCTTCGATGCAGATGCACGTACACGTATCAACGGTTACGTTATCTGCGTTGCTGTACCCAATGCGCATAGGATTATAAGATGGCTTAACTTTGCTTGTTCAAATTTTGTTCCTGGACACGAATCTCAAAGCAAGCAGAATGCGTCATTATTCTAACCTCCCCTTTAAATTTACTAGTTGCACGCAAGGACACACCTTCCAAGAGCGTAGATACGAGTACTGCAAGAACGCTCTGCGCCTAAGCTGGGTAGAGCTCTGTTCCTCTAGTTCGTTATCGCCTCGCTAACTTGTGAACTAGGAACAGGACCAACCCAAGAAGTGACACCGCAATGGTCGTTTCGCGGACGGGTGGAGCAGAGATAATATCCATCACAGAATTTCGAAGACTAGTTCTATCACAGAGTTTCATGGCTGTGCGGCGTTTATAGATGATGCTTGATGAGATTAACGAGACTTACCTTCAAGAACGTCGTCTGCACGTGCGAACCTGCCTTGCCAGCATCCTCTGATAACATCGCCTATTGGCCCAATATCTCGCGTTTTGGGGAAATCCGATTGTTTGATCATATTAGCAATTTCTACGTCTGACAGCCCGTAGAATGGAGGTTTGCCAGTCCAGATTTCGTACAGGGTAGAGCCAAGGGCGAACAAGTCTACTTGAATTGATTTGTCGTCATTTCCAGGCCACCTGTGGCTTGCAGTTACTGCAATTAATGGCTCGGATCCATCTATTGAGGAACCACCAAAGTCAAAGAGCTTTGCGTTTTGGCTGTTGTCTAGAGAAATATTGTGGCACGTGAGATCCCCGTGAATTACATTCATTGAGTGAAGGAAAGCAAGCGCACTAGCAATCTGTTGACTCCATTGCAGTCGTCGGTGCTTAGCTTCAACCTCATTATGAATTTGAAGGTATTGGCGGAGGTTTATGTAGGCTCGTATATTCTAGCCGTATGCCAAGTTCAACGGTGCCATAATACCGCAGAAGACCTTCATGTCCACCGTGTCGCTGAAACCGCTCGTAAATCTGTCTCTCGATATTGATGGCAGGCTCGTCGCCTTCGTGAGGATATTTTATGACAGTGTTGGAGGTCTCGTCTAGGTACACCATGCTCGTAAGTCCGCCGCCGAGGCAGTCCGACATGTTCAACCCGGTCGGGAATCTGATTTGTGACATGTTGCAGTTGCGCGATGGATAAGGGGTATGATTCTTCTTTAGAGGATCTAAGGGAGGGATACCATCGCGCAAACTGTGTTTGGGCAGCAGTTTGGGGGAGGCAAGTTGGCCTGCGACAACGTTGAGGCAGGGGCGGCAGCAGGCAAGCCACATTGTGCACTGCCACAAACGAGGGACGTGCGAACTACGCCATAGGATGACAAAAGCTCGCGGGGCAGCAAGGAGAGCAGATAACCCCACTTTCGACTATTCTGGGGGCAGGGGGGGTGCATATGCAGTCGCGTATGGCTTGCATCATGTCATGTATAAACCTAACATCATCTTTTGTTCACTTTGAAGTTTCTTTCCGCGTCTGTTGATGCTTCTGTAGCTCCCTGAAGCTCTGCAAAAGAGACTCTGAGCTTCACCATTTGTTATCAACATGGGAGCTCCAAAGATTAGCGAGCGGGGAATCCGCATTGCGATTGATGTATGTATCAGTACTCTCTGCATGATGATGGCTGACAATGCAGCGTGGCGGTACCTTCACCGACTGCGTAGGCAATCCCGGCACCGGCAAGATGGAAGACGACATCCTCATTAAGCTCCTCTCCGTCGACCCTTCCAACTACGATGACGCGCCGCTCGAGGGAATTCGCCGCCTCCTCTCCAAATTCACCGGCACCGAGATACCCCGTGGACAGCCGCTCGACACCTCCAAGATCGAGAGTATACGCATGGGCACCACCGTCGCCACAAATGCGCTTCTAGAAAGAAAGGGCGAGGAAATTGCCATGGTGGTCACAAAGGGCTTCAAGGACTGCCTCGAGATTGGAAACCAAAGTCGGCCGAACATCTTCGCGCTGGATATCCGGAAGCCGGAGGTGCTGTACAAGAGAGTCATAGAGATTGATGAGCGCGTCACGCTGGAAGACTACGCTGAAGACCCGGAGCGGAACCAAACACAGGCAAAAAGCATAGAGGAAGCTGGAAATGACGCTGAGTTAGTCAAAGGCTTGTCGGGAGAGACTGTGCGCATACTTCAACGACCACAGGAGGAGGCGATAAGAAGGCAATTGCAGCAAGTCTACGACAGCGGACTGAAGAGCATTGCAGTATGCTTAATGCATGGATACACATACCCAACCCATGAGGCGTTAGTGGGCAAGATTGCAAAAGACATTGGCTTCGAGCACGTCAGCTTGAGTCATGAGCTTATGCCTATGATCAAACTGGTCCCACGAGCCACCTCGGCCTGCGCAGACGCATACCTCACGCCAGCGATACGAAAGTACATCGATGGCTTCTCCAAGGGCTTCGAGGGCGGCCTCGGAACTAAGAGCGTGAAACGCGAGGAAGGTTCCAAGGGCGCACGCTGCGAGTTCATGCAGTCAGACGGAGGTTTAGTAGACGTCGACATCTTCTCAGGCCTGAAAGCTATTTTGTCTGGTCCCGCCGGTGGAGTCGTCGGCTATGCGCTCACGTCATACGACCCTGAGACCAAAATTCCAGTCATTGGCTTCGACATGGGCGGCACGAGTACCGACGTGAGCAGGTACGGCGCTGGACGCTACGATCACGTTTTTGAAACTACCACAGCCGGCGTCACCATCCAATCGCCACAACTCGACATCAACACTGTTGCTGCGGGTGGCGGATCACGTCTCTTCTGGAGAAACGGACTGTTTGTTGTAGGCCCAGAGTCGGCAAGCGCACACCCAGGCCCCGCTTGCTACCGCAAGGGTGGTCCACTGACTATTACAGACGCAAACTTGTTTCTTGGTCGCCTGTTACCAGACTTCTTCCCCAAGATCTTCGGTAAGAACGAAGACGAGGGTCTCGATGCGCGGGCGAGTGAAAAACTGTTCAAAGAGCTGGCAGAGCAGATCAACAAAGAAGTTGCAGGCGGCAACAAGGAGAAGGACATGTCACTGGACGACATTGCGAATGGTTTCATTAAGATAGCTAACGAAACTATGACGCGACCAATCCGAAGCTTGACCGAAGCCCGCGGACACGATACAAGCAAGCACCGGCTGGCGACATTTGGTGGTGCGGGCGGCCAGCATGCGGTTGCCATCGCCGAAGCACTTGGCATTTCGCAAATTCTGATTCATCGCTATTCATCAGTTCTTTCCGCGTACGGTATGGCGCTCGCTGATGTTGTCGATGAGAGGCAAGAGCCAGAGTCTACGATTTGGTCGGACGAAAAAGACGTGAGAGAGTATTTGCAAAACAAAGTGGCAGATCTGAAGAGCAAGTCAACCAGTAGGCTTAGAGACCAAGGGTTCGACGAAGAGCACGTTCAGTTTGAAGAATATCTCAATTTACGGTACCGAGGAACAGAGTCGGCACTCATGATCATCAAACCAACAAAGGAGGAGGCAGAAAAAGAGTACGATGGTGACGAATGGGCTTTTGGCAAGGCTTTTATCAAGCAGCACGAACAGGAATTTGGTTTCACTCTACCTGATCGCGATATCATTGTCGATGATGTTCGGGCTCGCGGCATCGGTAAGACGTTCGAGGGGCTTGAGAAGAGCGTAGATCAGCAACTCAAGGAGATTAAGCCTAAAGATCTTTCGGGGGGCACGAAGCGCCATGACACCCGTAAAGTGTTCTTCGAAGGCGGTCGTCAAGACACCTCAGTCTACAAGCTCGAAGATCTGGAAGTAGGCGATCGATTGAAGGGGCCGGCGATTATAGCGGACGGTACACAAACCATTGTTGTGACACCTGGCGCTAGTGCACTTGTCATCCACACCCATGTTGTCATAAACATCGGTGAGACAGACAACCAAGATAATCAAGCTGACACAAAAGAAGTCGATCCAATCTTGCTCAGTATCTTTGCGCATCGATTCATGGCTATTGCTGAGCAGATGGGACGCGCACTGCAAAAGACTAGTGTATCCACAAACGTCAAGGAGCGACTGGACTATTCATGTGCGCTATTTGATGGAGATGGAGGACTAGTAGCCAACGGTAGGTCAGTTGCTTAGGTGACCCAATTCAACTAACGATAGTGCAGCTCCTCATTTGCCTGTGCATCTCGGCAGTATGTCAACCTGCGTCCGCAAACAAGCCGCAATCTGGAAGGGTAAGCTCAAGAAGGGAGATGTCCTTGTCTCTAATCACCCCATGTTCGGCGGCACGCATCTGCCGGATATTACCGTCATCACACCCGCATTTAGTGGCGACAACATCATCTTCTACGTCGCTTCCCGTGCGCATCATGCTGACATTGGTGGCATACTTCCTGGATCCATGCCTCCCGCGTCGAAAGAGCTTTATCAGGAAGGCGCAGCCATCAAATCCGAGAAGCTGGTCTCAGAGGGCCACTTCAACGAGAATCGCCTCACCGAGTTACTCCTAGAGGAACCAGGTCAATATCCTGGTTGCTCTGGTACTCGATGTCTCAGTGACAACATCAACGATTTGAAGGCCCAAGTCGCGGCGAACCAGAAAGGTATTAATCTGATCAGCACACTAATGTCGGATTATGGCGAACGAGTGGTCAAATTTTACATGACTAACATACAAGCCAACGCCGAACAATCTGTTCGCGCTCTACTCAAAGACGTCTACAAACGTTTTGAAGGTCAAGACCTAAGCGCGGAAGACTTTATGGACGACGGAAGCCCTATCCGTCTGAAAGTATCTATTGACCCCGAGAAGGGTGAGGCTGTCTTTGACTTCTCTGGCACAGGCCCTGAGGTCTACGGAAACATCAATGCACCAGAAGCTGTCACCTATTCAGCCATCATCTACTGTCTACGCTGTCTAATCAGCGAAGATATTCCACTGAACCAAGGCTGTCTCAAACCCATTCATGTTCTCATCCCCAAGAAGTCCTTCCTCTCACCGTCTGATAACGCGGCTGTTGTCGGTGGCAACGTTCTGACAAGTCAGCGCGTGACAGATGTCGTTCTCAAGGCGTTCAAAGCCTGCGCTGCGAGTCAGGGTGACTGCAACAACCTTACTTTCGGGTTCGGCGGCACAACATATGGAGAAGGCGACGAGAGCAGTGAGCGCAAAGAGACGAAAGGCTTCGGGTACTACGAAACAATCGCAGGAGGATCTGGTGCAGGCTCATCTTGGAACGGCACAAATGGTGTGCATACGCATATGACTAACACCCGTATCACCGATTCCGAGGTCTTTGAGCGAAGGTATCCCGTTCTGCTCCGCGAGTTTTCGTTACGACAAGACAGTGCAGGCAAGGGCATGCACATTGGTGGCGAGGGTGTGATTCGCGACATCGAATTCCGCATCCCCGTTCAAGTCAGCATTCTCAGCGAGCGAAGAGTATACCATCCTTACGGTATGGAAGGGGGAGGCGACGCAGCATGCGGCTTGAACATCTGGGTCAAGAAAGTAGACAAGAAAGCCATCGACCAGAACTCGGACTCCAAACGTCCCACAGAGCCGCAAGAGGATGTTGCGCATGCGCCCACGACTTCTGATGCGGTCGAAGCTCTCCAAAAGAAAGATGCTGGAAGGGTGAAAGAGGAAGTGGAGTACAGGTACATCAACATGGGTGCTAAGAACACGGCAGCGATGCGGCCTGGTGAGAGGATCATCATTCATACGCCTGGTGGCGGTGGTTGGGGTAAGGAGGGCGAGGAGAGTCGGGTGCAGAACAAGGTTGATCCAAGGGGAAATTGGAAGGGCGGAAGTATAGCCGGAAGGCAAAGCACTGCGGAGGCTAGTGCATAGAAGATGTCAATGTATGTGGTACGAGTGGCATGGAAATGAATCTCTTCGAAGGACTTGCCTCAATTTCTGCTGTTCTTCTTCTTCTTTGCTTGATCACGCAGCTGTCGGTACCAACTATTGGTAAATATCTGTGGTCTACACATATAGTTATCTCGACATTGCAGTTGACGCAGATTTGAACGTGAGGTTACGTATCTCCAGTGGCATTCTCGGTCATGAGAGCGCCTATAAATCGGTTCCCTAGTCTTGTTAAGGCTTTTTGTGGAGTAGCAGGTTTTGACCCTTGTCTTTTTTGTTGTTGTTGCAGTCTTTTGGACTTGGTAATAACCATCCTCGAAGTACTTCTTTGTACGTGTACTTTAGACAATTTGTGTAGAATCCCCGTTGGAAAGCGAGACTAGAGGAGGATTCGACTGTATAGTTGCTTTGAGATGAACAGTAACAAGCGTGTGTTTCTGGAATGGACTAAGGCATCAACACTGCCTTCATTTTCGAAACGAGGAGACTATTATCAACGCGATGCGCAAGAAGCCAGTGGTAGCTGCAAACTTCTTACTCGCTTCCATCAACCAACCCATCATTCTCTCTCGATTTTGCAAATTCCGGACTCTCATAAAATTCCACCATATCCTTCCAGCCACGCTCCCATTCCTCCTTCATCCACCCCTCCTTCGCAACCCAGATCTTCTCATGAACCACCTTCAACCTCCCATCTCCTTCTTCCTCCATAGGGAAAAACCCACCCCATTGCCTATCCAGTTTTGTCCCTGGATACGCGCTATCTGGACCAAACTGCCAATTAAGAAACGCCTGTTCAGCCATCGCACAATCGTACATATCCGTCTTGACATAGTTCTGCAGAAGCCGAGCGTGCATACGCAAGGAGGGCGTAAACACCATCGACCCAACATTGATATTCGGAAACGTCGCATTGAAAGGGTCTTGCGGCACGCCAGCGAAGACGTACGGCTCGCATACCGGACCATCGGGTAAAAAGTCATCGAGATGCAACCTGTCCGGTAAGCACTCTTGAGGTGGAGCGAGATCAAACATCCCGTCGATGTTTGCCAGGGGAAAAGCATCAGCGTCTAGGAAGAGGATGCGCTCAAACTCCGTCTCTTTCCACATGTTGAGCTTGGCGAAGAGATCTTTCCAGCGGTCTTGCACTCCGGATACGTTGCTTTGCCATTGTAGAGGTGAGAGCTCGCGGACTAGTGCGCCGGCTCCGGCGAGAAGTGTGCGTTGTTCTTGTGTTACATGTTCGGCTACAAAGACGATGAGAGGGTGTTTTTGACTACGTGTGCGGGAAGACCAGAGTGTTCGGTAGATGAGCGAGTGGATAGCCAGAAAGTAGGAGTCTTGGAGGGAGGGGTTGCGTGTAGCGAGGAATGTTGCGTACGCAAAGCCTCTTGGCCCACCTGGGTTGTGATTTGGAGGCTTTTGTGTCGAGTACTTTTGTAATACAGCAGTGGGGAGATCGAGCTGTAGATCGTCTTGGAAAGGATATCTCGTCTCGGGTACGCTGTCCGTGCTTGATGACGGCGAAACTTCCGCAAAAGGAGGTCTTGATCCGAGATCTAAACTAGGCGGTTCAGTAGTCCAACCGGCAATTTCTTTCCGCGGCGATTGGATGGCTTCTGATAATGTTTGGCTTGGCAACTCCTTCTCTGCGGGAGCGGACAAAGCGTCGTGATGGGATACAGTGAGCCCATCGGATGGCAAGGTCTCGATTCCGTTGACATGTCCACGACTTGGTGCGGGTTTGAACTCTTGTCGGTGTTGTGCAACGAGGTATACCGTTCCGAGGCAAGCAAGTGTTGCTATAGTTATGTTGTGTCGCCGTCGCATGATGTGTACAGAAACACAACGCACGTTTCGTGACAAAACTCTAGTCCAGATACAATCTCTCTTAAAAGAGTGAATGTTACATGCGCATGTGGTCAAAGTGCTCGGGCACTGAGCCATGTCATAATCAGTCGACAACGGGGGTGCTACCTGATAGTCGCTCCAACATCCCTGAGAGCAAGGCCCTAGATAATCACGCACGGCGATGTCGCCAATTCCAGATGCTGCCACCAACAATCACTCTGCAGCTGAGCAAGGGTCAACGTTCCTTACCCAGCCATTACCCCATGGGGCGCCGCATCGGAGCAAGCTCCAGTTCGGAACAGCCAACAATCATTGTACCTAATTTACACAGCTTGTTGCCTGTTTAGCACCTGCAGTAGTATTGTGGCGGATATTTCCGGGTAGATAAAATCACATGAAGCCGAGCGGTAGATGAGCATGCGAGCGTGCATGTGGTCCAGCGCAAGGCGACGACACGGGCGAAGAAATTTCGCGTAAAAATGATTGGATTTCTAACGTACAGAATAACTGCGCTGGTGTTTCGGCGGAGATACCTGTTTTCGGAGCGTGCATTTGTAAAGCCAATTGGCTAACTTGACGCTGGGCTCATCTACTATTTTTGTAATAACCTCGGCTGCATAGAGTGTAACGGGAAGGATGATTAGTTGTGGTAGCCAAAACGCAAGCTCAAGGCCAATAGGCCCCTTCTTAGAAAGCGGGAACTTGTCAATCCATCCTGGGATACCGTCATTGTGAAACGGTCTTGCGAGCCCAACCGCGGCGTAAATTCGGTCTCCCAGAGTCCAAATTACAAGCCCGTGGACAAGGTAGAGCGCAAATGAGATGCGTGCAAGATACTGGCATAAGGCAGTTTCGAAGAAGCGCTTCAACCATGGCAGACGAGGAATCGAAGCAACGGCGAAGATTGCAGCCCAGAAAAGATAGAACCACTTTGCGTCGAAGACGGCCTGAGGCTTGAGATGCGACAGCCACACCCAGCCAGGTGACTTCGAAATGAGAATCGTGCGATCGATCTCGGGCGCATCGAATGATGGCACACCACCGAGGTATAGTGCAGCGATGAACAAGTGGAAGAAGATGAGCTCCTTGAACCCGGCCAGTGCACTAAGGAAGCGCGGAAGTTCGTCTTGCTGAGCCAGCAGTTCGAGGTCACAGAGCAATACTCCAGACATGAACATCGCTCCATAGAAGCCATCTACCACATAAAGGAAGTAAATGACCAGAGCTACCTCGCACCACAAGCGAGCATCTCGTGTGCATCGCGAGAGTGCAGAAAGTGCAGTGTACACGACAATAGATCCTTTGAACTCGATGGGTATTGACCAGGTGTGAGGATGATACGCTTCCGTGAATTCGTAGATGTTTGTAGAAAACGCAAAGCTGTAGTTCTTGAAGGTTTGATACCAGTAGATAATGTCCTCACGATATGTGGGTTTCATCTCGTGGATGTCAAGCGAAAGTCCACTCCAGTGTCGAAACGACAGCCACGCAAATGTGACAACGATAACAGGGATGTAAAGTCGAAGCCAGCGACGGAAAAGTGCCGAGCCGATGGTATCTGCTGCACTTGAAGGCTTTTGCTCTTGTATGAGCCGTAGGCTTTTGAGCGAAAGGACATATCCTGAGATAACGAAGAAAATGGCGACTGCGAAGTGGCCACCAGAGAAGAGGAGTCGCACGAAAGGGAAAGCCGCGAAGTAGTATCTTCCCTCGTAGCCGAATGAGTTCTCGAATACCAGATTCCCTCTGCCACCATGAGACCAAAGTTGATTGTGATGCAAGTATACCAAGAACGCTGCAAACCCCCTCAGGCCGTCTAACCACGCTGTCGGCCTGACCGACTTGCTCTTTGTGTTCGACCGCAAGCTTAAAAATTCAGGACGCACGATATCGAGACTCCATCTTGCTGTTCGGACTGGTCTCCATATTGTCGGCGACAGTTTGAAGTCTTCGAGGCACCCATGATCCAGCAGTCCCTCGTGTGTGGCAGGCATTGCTGAGTATGAGGTGGTAGCAATAATTGTGATGAATGCGACCTGGACTAGATAGAAAAGTGAGTGTCCGAAACCCAGAAGCGCTCAAAATGACAGCGGACAACGAGCAGATTGATTTAGGCCAGAGAGCACACGGCTTTCTCGAAGATATCGTACTTGTAGCTTATTCTGACCGAGGCAGCACATGCACATAACTTGTCAAGTGCGATAAAGCGCTCATACAGGTCGAGCAGCCTATGCATGCGGGGTATGATGATGGTGATTCTGCTAGCATACCGTAGGAGCTTCCGAGGCTGAACTAGGTTGAGCTGCAATAGCGTGAATCAATAACATTTTAGTAAATGATCCCATTGGAACGCCCCTGACAGATGGTGTCTGATGCGGGGTTTTGAGTGGGGATGGTACCTATTATGTCGAAGCCGCCGACCGGCTTGCAGGGATCGTCTGGAGAAGCTTTAGCCTAGGTATCTTAACCGAACATCCTCGCCGCGACAATGCAGATGAATCCCTAGCCATGCACATGCATTATTGGATTTCTAATACAAGACTGGCCCTGTCTCAAACACTTGTACCGACGTACCGAGGATGATAGCTGAACGGGGATTGGTGGGCACAGTGGCCGAATCTGAAGAGACAGGAGGCTCTTGGGAAAGATTCTCAATGAGCTAATCTTTAGACTTCGGGAGGGCTGGGTCTACATAGACGCCTGCGTTGTAATAACCACAGCATGCGCACGCGACCCAGGCCACCGCCCAAGCTTCACCTTAGGACCACAATGGCTCCTCATTCACCAATCATATCACAATTCTCGGGCAAGCTCACAAGTCAAGTACGAAGGGTCTTGCCCGCATATCTTGCCCTGTTGTTCATCTTCTTGTTCTTCGCCAATACACACTTCTTTACTACACCCATACGGGCTGCCTCCAAGTACAGGCGCGAGCTCAAGTACCAACAGCCGCTGCAGCTAAACAGTGCGGTGATTCCTAGGAAGATTTGGCAGACATGGAAGGTGGGCCCCTTAGGCTTCGAGAAGCGCGACTCCGACTCAGCAAAAACTTGGCCAGCAAAGAACCGTCAATACCGGTACGAGGTTTTAACCGACGATAACGCGAACGAGTACCTCGAATGGCACTACGGTGTGCATGGTATCAACAGACCGGACCTTGTTGACCTTTACCGGGAGCTCAACATAACGATCATCAAGGCTGATTTGCTTCGTTATCTTGTCATGTACGCTGAGGGTGGCGTGTATGCTGATATAGATGTGGAATGCCTCCGTCCTATCGACAGATTCATACCCGAGCGATACAACGAGGAGGATGTTGACATGATAATTGGTGTGGAGATAGACGAGCCAACATTCGCCGAACACCAAATCCTCGGGTCAAAGTGCAAGTCCTTCTGTCAGTGGACGTTCGCCGCAAAGCCCAGACTGCCGGTAATGATGAGGCTCATCGAGAACATACAAGTGTGGCTGCACGAGCTGTCGCATAGGAAAGAAGTTGAGATCCCGCAGCTGCACTTAGACTTCGATGAAGTTATTAGCGGGACAGGTCCGTCAGCATTTACGAAGGCTGTACTGGAGCAAATGACTGCACAGAACCACGGGAACCCAGTTACTTGGGATTTGTTCCATAACCTGGCAGAGTCAAGACTGGTCAACGGGATCTTAGTCTTAAACGTCGAAGCTTTCGCAGCTGGCCAAGGACATTCCGACTCTGGTAATCATGACTCAAGAGGGGCCTTAGTGAAGCATCACTATCATGCTTCAGGATGGCCGACACTCCATCCGCGACGCAACCACCCCATGTACGGCGAGGTAGAGCAGTGCAACTGGAAGCCAGAATGTGTAGCAGAATGGGTAAGCCAGATAGCAACCAGCTCCTGACACAAAAGTTTGTACTGATACCGCGAAGGACAAGAATGTGGCTGAATGGGATACATTGCCGAAGGAAGAGCAGGATAAGCGATTAGCCAGCAAACCGGCACCACCCGGAGGCACCAACCCTCAATAGGCTTAGCAAGTCTGTATGCATTGACGATGGCGCCCTAGTAGGTTTATGTGAGGGGTTCGCGATGCTGCCCTTTCTGGGTCGATGTGCGGAAAGGGGAAGAAGGTATGAGGTGTTACCCATCGCGTTGTGGGTCCATCATCGAAGGCGGGTGCCTGTTGAGCTGCGAACGTAGTAGATGGTAGTGATGAATAGGCATCGCGGTATGCTGGTAGTGGAGCTCTCATCAGTCAGATTTTAGCGCGTGATGTCATCTACGCGTCCGCTTGCTAGCCTCGGGCATTCAACACATCACGACATTACAGTCTTTTAATACGACTTTCGATTATTAGGTGCATCTACTACGCATTTTCGGTCAGTTCTACGAAACCTATTGTGACTGTCAATGAGGGCCTAGCTGCAATGTGAATCTGCACCATTAACCTAATAGCTTGGACTTCAAGTAGTATACAATCTAGGAAACCGATTGTCTTTTTACTGATGATCGACTCTATATTGAGGCTCTATTCATGGAATTTCAGTGGGTATTATCAAATCCTTTCCTTGCCTCTGACACAGATCTAATACCCAAACTCTATAACCCGTTCGCGATCCAGTTTCGTTCCAACAATAAATTTTCCTGCTAATCGCCCTCCATTTATTCTGCATAGCTCATAGCTTTCGTGTATACCACTATAAGGGTGATACCAATTGCTGGCCTGACACCAATTATACTGAGCGCCACTGCTTAATGTTTTCAAGTAATCCTCCTTGAATTCGCTAAGCATCGTCTTATTCTTCAAGCCGCAAATGGATAGTTCTGCAGTGCCAAGAAAGTGCATTACGTCAAACATATCGACGTCGTCCTCTGGGTGATTGATCCGGTAAACGCCCCGAGGCTCAAGAGAAGTGCGGTCCTCCATATTTTATCTAAAGGTTCGGACACTTCTGGAAAAACCCATCAAATGATAACTAAGAGTCTAAAGTAGGTTTTAGGTAGTTCAGAGCATACCACCAGCGACATACATTGAAACTCGGAAGGGGTTAAGTGTAGCCAGTAGTTATGATGATCGTACCAAGCCAAGGGATATGCGACGGACATGTTGAGCGTAGCAAGATGGTTAAGAAGCGGAGGTGCTGGACAGCTTGAGCACCTGTGATCTCCGCCCGTATGACAAATGTTTTGGATGTGATTTGATTATCCTTACGCTCGAGCTCAAGATCAGTTGTCTCTGTAAAGAACTGTTAGCATGTGTATTCCAACTGGTTGAATGGCTGTTGGCCTTGATGCTAGACTAGGTAGAAGTACAGAGGATTAGACTATCCAAACTTGGTCTAAAGTGAATGCGTCGATGCCAGGACACGCTTGTTGGTATCATTCCGAACCTCACCAGGAAGAGTCAGGAAATGTGATACGGATCTGTGAACAGTCTACGCGCCCTGATATGTTGTTTCAACGTGTGACTGCATGTTGCAATGCGCAATCATTGACACAGTCGTTTCGATGCGGAATTAGCTGTTATATGTATAGTAGAACTGGAATTGTGTTCCACCTTCAATTTTTAGGGAAAGTCTGGCATGTTTGCATCGACACTTAAGCAGTTGTGGTGTCGCTGCCAATGCGTTGCCACTTATGTGAGCAGTTAATCAGTGAAAGCATCTTTGCTTTGAGTGATGGCTGCTGTTGGAGTTCCATTCCATGGCCCAAGGATCTCCGCAGTTGCGTGCGAGCATCGGATCGACTTTTCCCGGTCGATTGGACTGGGGTGATTTCAAACCCTAGCATAAACGCCCATCATATTCCAGCGAGAATCTGTACTGGAGCGAAGAAATGGAACTAGGTCTTGAAGAAACATACGATGATGGAATTTTGAGCGTTGAAGAGGCAGCAGATGAAGTATAAGAAGGGCAGCGTAGTGAAGGAAGACGAAAAGGAAAGCAGCGATGAGGTTTTGCACGTCGAATCATCCAGCGTCTCATAAGCTCAGATGTAGACGCGCAGAAAAGCAAGCCCAGCGGATCAAGCGCTGGAAACCAATCCAGGGTGAGACAGGGCAAACGAAGGAGTACGACTTTTGGGTTCTAGTAGGAAATGAGGGTGTCACGTAACCCCGATGGTTTGCCTAGATGAATTGTAGGGGTTGAGTACCAGAAAAAGGTCAAGGCTACCTCTGTCAACAAACGTACATGACTTTGTTGTGATAGCACATTGTGATATGCAACAGGCGCGGAGAATAGCCTTCGGGAAAAGGCGGCACTGCGCGCTCATCACGCTAAGCCTGAAAGATGACGTCAGCTCAGATCCAGAACCGACATCGTCATGTGACTGTTCTGCAGGCTACCTCGGTGAATGTGCGGGAAGGCCAATAGAAAGCTACATTGTAACATGCGAATCGAATGCTATTCGTAGGGAAAGTGTGACGAAAAGTCCAAAACGCTGAATGCAAACGTCGAGTTGGTCCACATATTTACCTAGTTCGTAGTTGGTTAGTGTCTTTCAAGCCGTGCACCGGTAGTGACGTTGCAGGTAATCTGAAGGCGGCCCGACCTTGGAAAGTTACCACTTTTCCAACTTCCTTCTTACGTTATCATCGAATTTCACTTGTCTCCATCAAATCACGTTAGCACTTCGGCCGTGCCATGTATCCGAGTCCTTCACATGTGGCGGGGTAACTTAATTTAGTTGGAACACCACGCGGGTGTGGTGGCTTAGCGCGACATCTAAGAACAATGGCACGCCGCAATGCCGTTTGCCTACTATCTTGACAGCTTGTGCCGCTAATGCACTCCCTATATTGTTTTCCGCGATTGCATTGCATTTGTTGACTGCGTACTAAGGTCTATCGTTAGTGGATAGCTTGCGACGTCATGGACCATGTCAGCGCATCCCTCGAGCTCATTCATCGTACGTATTCTCGTAAATAGCCGCTTGTATCGAAGGAAGTTGTGCTATGTTCTGCGCCTGATTCACTTCATAAGACGGTGCAACCCCTTGCTGAACTGGGAAGCTTTTGATCATTTGTCGGAAATCAAACACCAAACAAAGACGTCGCGGTCGCAAACTGGGATGCTAACGCTGCTACAGTCATTTGCGCAACTCTGATCTTTATTCGCGATGTTACGAAAGACAAAAGCGGCATATCACATACAACCAACTTTCTGAATGAAATACTCGTCTTTTTGGATGTGTTTTCGAACGTCTGCTTCAGCGACTTAACCGGAACCCTGCGAGATAGCCGTGTGCATCGCGCCTTGACACATGATGTAGAGTGCTCTCTATACTCACTTAACAAGTCGTTAGCTGCGCATCGGGAGGCATGGAGGTACATATGCAAAAGTCCTATCCCTGGCGCAGGTCAAAGAAGCATCGAAGATCTAAAGCGCGGTCGCGCCGCATCATTGAATGTTCAATACGAAAAGAAGAGCAGCTGGAGAGAGGAGATGAAAGAGCGTTCGCAACTTTGGCGCGAAAAGGCGCGACCTGGGCTATACAAAGCGTTATTTCAAGAAGAGGAGATGGTCGCGCTCACTTTGGACTGCTTGCAATGGACGCATCGGCTTCGACAAACTCTAGAAATCGTCTTTCTTGGTATCGGGCCACCAGATCCAGAGTTCGGTAACACCAGGCAGGCCGCTATCCTTGGCGTAGCAGAACAACTCGAACGCCAACACCGAGCAGGTGCAGAGCCTTCGACAGATTACAATGCGCTCGTTGGTGCACTGAGAGATACGATAAGCATTGAACAGCCACCGCACAGCCTCATCAAGACCATATATGACGATGGCAGTGAAGAGGTCGACGTTTTGGTTGAGTCAAGATCTGATCGCGAGACGCCCGCTGAATACATGTGTCATCTCACGTGGTTGCTACAGGCCCCTCACCAGACTGATGTATCTGTCAAGAGCGACGCCCAGAACGGCTACCAGCTGCACACACTAAGCTGCATGGGTTTCATCGACGACCCACTAAACGAGAGAAGTCTGATTGTTTACCGAGCACCGCAAAGTCATCCTTGGGCATCAAACCCACCGTCTTTGCATGACATGATCTCGAAGGGCCCGACAGCAAGACCTTCGATAGGAAGTCGCTTTCTCATAGCGAGAGCGCTGACAAGTACACTACTTGAGTCGCACGCCTCCGGTTGGGTACACGGAAATTTACAGTCGCGTAGTATAGTCATGATGCCACGGTCTTTAAATGACCTCGAGTTATCTCCCTTCTTTGTTGGCTGGGGCGTTCTGCAACCTCTCGACGCTACGCACTTTGCATTGGAGCCGAATTTATACCGACATCACGACCGTTTGGGCCGACCTTCGTCTGAGTACTCGAACGTGCATGAAATCTACTCTCTTGGCGTGGTACTTCTCGAGCTTGGATTGTGGCGAACGATGGCGAGAGTCTTCGCCCGTCGTATAGAAAAGTTCCCCGTCTTCGACATAGTGCAGCAGCAAGATATCTTCAATCGCGTACACAATGCAACACTAGATTGGGCGAATAGTATCGAAATCGAGAGAGAGATGGGTAAAACTTATGCGCAAGTCGTGCTTAAATGCCTCACCTGGCATTACCAGGATTCGGTCGAAGGCATGATTGAGTTTCGGAAACAAGTTGTCGATGTATTGACAACTGGATGTGGATTGTGAGCGCTACACTATGGACCTTTAATTCTTTTGTGTCTGTTTGCAGCATATACCGACCTCGACGAAACAAAGACACTTCCGACAAACCAGAGCTAAGAGTGGACGCAAGAAGGAAGCAATGTGTAATCGCCGGGATAAAATTTGCTTACGACACCACAAAGAAATACGAATACAAACAGCAACGATCTGATCGATACTTAAACATTTTTGACAAAAGACGTGATATATCATGCAATATATATTCGCCTACCACCTCACACTATTCGACACATCGATCCGCCATCTTCGGTATTATATAGGATCCAAGGATCTACGTTAGGCACAGCAATTGGTCCATATACCTCAGACGATATGTCACGATGCCCATGCAGGGGTCTCCGCGTCAACTGGACCTCTCTACTTCAACGCCCGCGAAACACTATGACCATCAAGCAGTTAGCGTATCTCATTGCACCCTTTCCAGGACAGCTATGATGTTAAGGAAATTATATCAAAACTAATCAGATTTGGCAACTGCAGGTGAGCACAGATGCTACTAGTGTAAGCCTTTCACCGATAAATAGCCCAGTGCGTAACACACTACAGGCACTCCTAACATTCTCCACCCCTATAGCTACCATCACTTACCACATTGTCATAACTACAGGCTCTACCGTGCAACCACTACTTTCGCATATCGCCTCCCAAAAGATGTCGTTCTCCAACATCCATTCACAAGACCGGGCCTGGCCGGCCGACTCGAATGACGACTTTGGACCGGAAGACCTAGACTGGGCCGTAGCGGGCGTGACCGTGGATGATCGTCAACAAACAGACGATGAACAGCTTCGTCTTGCTCTGTTGATGAGTCAAGCTGCCCTCGAAGATGTAGAGCTACAGCATCCTGCGAATGCTGGAGCAGAACGCCTGCGCGCAGAAGAGTACGAAGAGACTCGCCTTGCACTCTCTGTCAGCCGAGTAGAAGCAGAACGGGCGGACCTCGATCGTCTTGCAGCCGAGGAGGCGGAACGACAACAGACACTCGAAGCCCAACGACGGTCTGAGCATGAATCACAGATCCGGAGCCAAGAGCGCGAAGATATCCGAAAGGCGAAATTGCAATCTCGGAGCGACGAACGTGCTCGCGCCCGAGCTGCGCGACAAGAGAAAGAGGTTATCGATCAGGCTATCGTCGAGAGCAAGTTGGTAGCCGAGCGTGAACGGGAGCGAAAGGCCGAAGAACTACCCTGTCTTAGGGCGAACTACGCCGTTGGTGATCTGAGTGAAGAGGACGAGCATTTCCTTGATGCTGCAGACGTCGAGCAAACTCGACAAGCCATATTGCGCTCTGGCATCGAGCGTGAGCAGGCCGACGAGCGGTCAACAACCCAGGGTACATATGGGCATCTGGTATTGGGAGCCATGGCATCCTACCCCCGGGGCCCGGTCACTGAGCGGGAGCAGAGCAGCGTCGCCGATTCTCTAAAATCCACTGAAGTCCCTAACACACTCTTTCGGCCTCTAACGCCAATCCAGGAGACATCGGAATCCCGACCAGCAAGTCTTCGATCGGTTGCAGGCATTCGAAGCAATGGTACCACAAATGTTCCCGCCACAGCCACGACGGATCGCGGGAGACTCGCTGTGAGAACTCCACACCCACTAGGTTCAGCACCTGCACTGTCATTCTCCGCCAGTAGCGGGCCTTCTATCCGATCGATGGCTTCAGCCCGTCTGCCATCGTATCGCACGATAGATGAAAACCCTCTGTGGAGAGTGGAACAATCTGAAGTGCCTCACGATGTGCCAAACGAGTCGCAAATCAACGAAGGCCTTCCGGTATATCCCGGCACCTATCCGAAATCTCCTTCTCAGGCGAGTTCGGCGGCACGTAGTACGATGGGTAGATCAACATCGGATGTCAGCACTCCTATACTACCAGGTGCATATCCAGCATCCTACGCGAGCAGTCGAGCATCTCGTAGCGATGCAGGATCGTTGCCTGGGATGACGTCTCAAAGCAGCGTGATAGCTCGACGCCCGTTGGACAACGGCAGATCCAGTGAGCAATTCCCTGGCGCATATCCGCCGTCGTCATTGGCAATCGATGTTCCAACGCGGCCAGGCACCGTATCATCCGAAGAGACTTTCGTTACAGCTCGGGAAATGCAGTCATGTTACCGCTGTGAACAGCCACAGTCTGCTCAACCAGATCTTTGGCATCATGAGTCTGGTGGACAAGGTCAAATTGAAACTCAAGGATCTCGAACTCTCACATCCTCATCATTCTCTTCACCCTCAAGTAGAGCATCATCTGTCGTTCGACCGCCGTCTTCTCGAACATCGGACGAGAGCATTACGCGTAAGCCTGTTGCAAATTCTCGGTCTCTCACTCCCGCCACTGTTGAGACCCGAGTGCCAGCAACTGCCCCCAATGTTGTAAACCCGAGAGTGGTGGTCTCATCGCGCTTGCAGCAGGATCCGGCGCAGTACCATTTCCACGCTCCAGTGACTGTGAACAACTACAACGTTCCGGGAGAGTCAAAATCCTCTTCGTCTCTGTTTAAGCAAGTGCTCACCAAGGGTAAGAACCTCATTAAAGGTATGAAACTCGTCGAGCATAAGGATGGGTCAGGACTTGAGCTGAAGGGCATAGCCGAGGCTAAGAATGCAGTCTACAGTGGAGATGCGTACTGGAAAAAGAAGACCGAAAAATTTGACGTCAAACTCGCTACAAAGACTGTACATGCTCCAGTCAGTGATAGTGAGCAGATTGATCGACTCTCTGTTCCCGAAGTTCAGGATGACGTGGCTCCTTTGCCGCCGGCACGACTATGGTTCGTCACAAATCCTGATCTGAGTTGCTCAACCCTGAACACCCCTGAGACTAGAAGGTTACTGCGTTCGGAATTCCCGATGCGACAGACTGTTGACGTCTTCCCACCTAGGACGCCCACATTACAGCGGTCGGTAACGCCACCTCCACTACCGACGATGATACAGCAGAGGCCATCATCGCCAACTCCATCGACACAGTCGGTAATCTTGGACGACAACGGGGATGCCGTGACTCCGCCCAGCGACCGGCAATCGGGGTTGATAAGTTCACTCGACGATGATAGTTTCTGGAACGGTCCTGCCGCCCCAGAGCGATTTCATAGCAGTCTCACGCCTCGCCCTCTGAACATAGAGAAACGCCCTCTTCCTGTGTCACGTAGGCCCTTAGGACACGCCAATTACTCTAGGACGACATCACCAACACCTCAGCCTCTAAGAAACAGGAATCCTGTGTCGAGGTTTTCGACCCAACAGGAGGACAGACAAGCTCAGTGACCGCAGCAACCAGTCCAGTTCCCCATCATGTTTCTTACCCAAGGGTCAGGGCCTGGCTCGCCGGATTCCATGACGGCGACGGCGCCAACTCCGGGGCGGGTCAGCGTGGCTCTGAATCGCCGCAGCCAATACGCGCCGATTGACACGAACCTGGCGAATGTGCCCCCAGGTGAGCGAGGCATCGACCAGTTCAATTCGCGGTCCATGGTGGATCTGGGCAGAGTGGCTCAGGTGGCCGATTCAGCGAGCATGGAGTTACTACGCGAGCAGTACGAGCAGACCTACACTCGGGCACCACAGGAGCGTCAGGAGAGGCAGAACTCGGAAGCGAGGGCACGAACGAGAGAGAAGGAGACCCAGAAGTTCCTGAGGCGGCAGGTTTGACTGCTGAGAAGGCATGGGTTAGAGGTTGGGGGAAAGGAAAACGTGGCTTTGTTCTGGTGTAGTATAGCTTTAGATGGGTTAGAGGTTGGGGGAAAGGAAAATGTAGCTCTGTTCTGGTATAGTATAGCTTTAGAATACATCGCAGATTATAGGTTTGCTATTCGTGTTTTTTTAAAGAGATTGCGGTGATGTTGGTGTCTTCGCATTGCTGAGGACGCGATGTGACAGTTCGACCTATTTATCGATGTGCCATTTACGGTCTCAACAAACTCCGAGCAAGATTTTGACCGTGGCAATTAGATGGGCTGTCGAGCCACGACCTGGAACGGAATAAATATCCGAGATTATCGGCGAGTCTACAAAATGTCAAATGAATATGGGGTCGAATGATGCTGTAAGCATTTTGAAGATGGTATGCGATTGATGTGTAGGATGATTTAGCGTTTACTACTGTGATTGTATAGACTTGGACTCGCTTGGAGCGATTTGTAGCTCGACGCATACCGGATGTTATGCCGATTTCTCTTTATGACTGAATACTGTTTCTGACATGATCCAATCGGCGCAGCTCTCGACCCTAGATCAGAAACCGAAGTGCGCTTTTTTTTGGACTTTCCGCAGATGTTTAGTTAATATCAACAATCGAAACGATATCATTACTGCTACCACCGCTTTCCAAAAACCAAGTCTGCACTACTCGCTAAATAGACTTGAACTACTGCAAGCATGCGAAGCAGATAAATTTGGACCTTCCCGAATACCCGACACTCTTCTTGAAGCCTTCAATGAATCCCGACCCGGCTCTGGTCTCCGTATCTCTAATAGCACACCCGGATGAAATTGAAATTACGGCGGTAATGAATGATGAGACGGTGCAGTGCTCATTGGCGAGTAATATGATCTTCAGCATACCATATAAGTGGCACACCTAAACTAAGGAATCACATTGGAGCCAGATGTTGTATTCATGACAGGTACATCACACGATATTGAGCTGATTTGTTTCTTCATTGCTCAACTATGCAGGTGACCCAGTCTTCAGTCCCTTGAACGTTTTCGTGATGTTCGTTATCGCATCTTCAACTGGCAGGCGCTCCATTGAGCTTGCGCCATAAAAGCCATGCACGCCCTTTGTCCTGCTGATTACATACTCTGCATCCTCTGGCTTTGCGATTGGTCCACCATGGCACAGGATGATGACATCCTCTTTGATTCCCGTCGCGGTATCGCAAATCTCCTGGATCAGTTTCACGCAGTCGTCCAAGCTCTTCCCACTGCTCGCGCCGATACTTCCACTCGTCGTAAGTCCCATATGAGCGACCAAGATATCCGCCCCGACATTTGCCATCTTCTTCGCCTCTTCTACATTAAACACATAGGGCGTCGTTAGGAGATCCATCTCGCGTGCCATCTTCATTACTTCCACTTCGGCGTCATATGACATCCCCGTCTCTTCGAGATTCTGCCGGAAAGTTCCGTCAATCAAACCGATGGTAGGAAAGTTCTGGATGCCGGCAAAACCGAGGTCTTTCAGTTGCTTCAAGAAGCGAGACATGTCTCGGAAGGGGTCGGTCGCGCACACACCAGCTAGCACTGGCGTGGATTTGACGATGGGAAGAACTTCGCCAGCCTGAGATTGTTAGTAACTAAATCCCTTTAACGTTTTTTAGTCTTTGGCATCAAATGAAGCTTGCTTACCATTTCCAATACGACATCATTGGCATTTCCGTACGGCATCAAACCAGCTAATGATCCGCGGCCTGCCATCCGATATCTTCCGCTGTTATATATAATGATCAAGTCACCACCACCAGCTTCGATGAACTTTGCACTCAATCCGATGCCAGCGCCCGCTCCCACGATGATTTTGCCATTGTCGATCTGCGAGCGGAGGTTTTGCAGTATGCTCTTACGATCGGTCGGTGGTGACATGCTGTTAAAATGAATTTGTCTCGACCTTGAACTAAGAGAAGAAAGGATTTTTCAGTATTGGTTGTGGTCTTCTACCGTTTTGGTAGTTTGGCGACGATGCTAATACAGTCTGTTGCAAACCTGCACGATGACGTCATGCGAGAGCGGGTGATGGATATTGCCGGCATGAGCATCCACAGCCCACGCCCTCCCTCGATACCTGGAGAGTCGAAAACGTACTCTCACTCATTTGATCGCGCCGCTATGTCTTCCAACACATGTGTCGTTCTTCTCGGTACTTGCGACACAAAGTTGGAGGAGCTGCTTTTCCTTCGCAAAGAAATAGAACGGAACGATGTTGACGTGATACTCATGGATGTGGGTCGGCGCCACAAAGAATACGATGCCATCACCATCAGTCAACATCAATTGCTGGAAGATCATGGAGATATGAAAGATGTGAGCAAGCTTCCTCGCGGAGAGGTCATCAAGACAATGGCTGCCTGCGCTACCAAAGCTGTGAAGAAGCTTTTCGAAGAAGGGAAAATACATGCTGCGATCAACGCAGGAGGTTCAGGTGGTACATCGCTCGCCGCAGAAGTGATGCGAAATGCTCTTCCTATCGGCTTCCCGAAGCTCATAGTTTCTACCGTGGCAAGCGGCGACACTGGATCCATCATGGGAGAGACTGATATCACGATGATGTACAGCGTTGTAGACGTCGCTGGTCTCAACCAGATACTCCGCAACGTTCTCAGCAACGCCGGAGCAGCGATCGCTGGAATGGCTCGTGCATACGCCTCCCGCCAACCAGGTGCATCCCAATCGCAGAAGAAGCGCGTTGGCATCACCATGTTTGGTGTAACCACTCCAGCCGTCGACTCGATACGAACATACCTAGGAGCAAACTATGATATCGAGGCGTACGTCTTTCACGCTACCGGCCACGGCGGGAAAGCAATGGAGCGACTTATTCAAGAAGGCAGACTAGATGCAGTCCTCGATCTTACCACTACCGAGATATGCGATCACATTACTGGCGGTGTTATGACCGCCGGCGAGCATCGTCTCGAAGCCGCCGCAAAAGCTGGAATACCAAACATCGTCTCCGTAGGCGCGACGGACATGACGAACTTCGGTCCCATGAACACGGTGCCGGAACGATACAAAGATCGGAAGCTATACGAGCATAACCCAGTCGTGACTTTGATGAGAACATCGGTCGACGAAGCAACTCAAGTAGGCACATTCATTGCGACGAAGTTAAGAAAATGTGCAAAGAAGCCTGAAGCGGTTCAAGTCTGGTTACCAAAGGGTGGTATAAGTATGATCGCGGTCCCTGGTGGGCCATTCGAAGACCAAAAGGCGGATGCTGCACTCTTCGACGCTGTTCGTAATGAACTCCGTGAAAGTGATATTGAGATTACCGAGGATGAACGCGCGATCAACGATGAAGAGTTCGCGCACAATATTGCGGAGGCTCTGGTCAGGAAGATGGGGATTAGTCGGAAGGCGAATTGATGTGATGCTGCATGACTTCAGGAGGAAGTAGGAAGAGGAAGCATACCCAGTCCAGGAGCAGTTGGCAGCGAAAAAAAGTAGCCCCACTCGCCGAATACCATGTTCCCAAGTTCTTAGCTCTAGAACAGGGCGTACGAGCTTGAAGATCATAGGACCGTGCTACCTTTGACATATGTCGCTCAAGGCATCTTTACGCCAGAAATAGGGGTTTCCTTAGTAATCACTAAATAATCTAGTACTAAATTGTCAACCTACGCTATGCTAAAAACCGCTAAGCTTAAAGTATACTTCTCGAACTTCTCATGATACGTGTCGCGCTTGTTAACTTTTGTGGGAGCTGAGAAGGAGCAATCACTTGATCGGTGGAGGGTTGAGTATATTGATCAGGTAACTATCGAATAACTGTCAGATGACTTGACCAGATAACTACAATTAAAGTAGCTATACCTATTTATATGCCTTTGTATTCTAAGCAGTTGGTGAGAAGTATATTATTATTTCAAAGCTCTAGGCGTATAAGTATTGTTTAAAAAAAAGTCTCGAAATAATTAAGAGATAGATTATAATTTTGAAAAGTACTATAAAAAGGCAGCTATCTATAAACTGCTTACCTAGTAGTGCTTATGCTCTGAGCTTAGCTTGATTACGTGCCAAGCTTAGCGTGGGGCTTTCTATCAGCGCTTTGCAACAATCATTTATTCATTTATTGCTGAATACTGCGGCGTGGGCCGCCTATGTACACCCCTTTTTGGGTGGCTGAGAGGTGGCTAGGAGACAGCTCCAACAGAGGTAATACTAAACTACCCCATAACTAACCACATTTTCCGCCCCATTGTTCTTTTTTCTGTTTGTCGTATCCCGCAGTATTCTGACAACAGGACGACCAAGCCGTGCTCATCTGGCTGATCGTGAACCCCATACCATCTGTCCCGAGCCAGCATAAACTTTCTTTATCTTTCCAGACGCCTTCGTGATCTTCACCGTTGGGATAAGTTATACCATTAGAGCTGGTACAGCAAGCGCTTGAATACTTTCTCTCGTTTGCTCCTTTAGGCCCCGTGCAGTAGCAAAATAGGTTTGCCTGTAGAGATTATTAAGATAGATTCGGAATGTTTAGTGAAGCGGTTGGAAAAGGAGGCTAGAAATAGAGGAATAGAGACACGTACGTAAGCGACGCCGGCGAAGAGAACCAAATTGGCGAGCGAAGGGAATTTCATAATTGTAAAGAGCGTTTAGTAGTTGTAGGGATAAGGTTTAGAAGAGACGAAGAATAGAAGTTAGAGTGTTGTGGCAACTTCTAGGTGAGTTATGTATTGTTGTTGCAGGAGAGAGCATGTAAATAATTGGTAGATGGATCGTTGATTTAAGAAGCACTTTGAGAAGAGCGGCTATTTATACACTGCTCACCTAGTAGTGCTTAAGCTCCTGGCGAAGCTTGATCACGTGTGAAGCTTAGCGTGGAGCCTTCTACCAGCGCTCTGCAACAACTACTATGGTAGTAGGATGAGGTTTTAAACAGTGGAGACGCAAAGGCTCGTATTCGGTCTAACATTAGATATATTCTTATCTAATCTTAAAAGCCTTAATTTCCTCTTCCCTACTTTTCTTACAGGGCTACAATCTTTACACTAGTGTAACTGTGTAACTATAGACAAGCCTAGTACCATACCTTATAAAAAGTAACTAAGTAGAGATTAGAGACTTATAATATAAACTCTTCTTAAAGCTAGCTATATATAGACTTAGACCCCTAACTACTTCTAAATAACATATTAACAAGTGAGGTATATTAAATTTAGCCTTACTATACTAAAAAATAAAAGAAATAAACTACTAACGTGGTACGCAAGCGAGTGACGCACCTAAGCAAGTAACGCACTTTTGCTAAGACCTTACTAAAACCACAACTACACACGACTGTATAGCACTGTTAATAATAGTAATTATAAATTTTAATACAATATTCTACTGAGAATCTACTTTTGTATCCTGCTTACATGTGCGCGAGTTGTGTTCTACCTTTTTTTTTATTGTAGTGTAACGTCCTTTCTCAGCCTAAAGGGCTATATAAGACGTGCAGGCCGAGGCCTGCAGGTATCTATGTGGTTTTATCTTATAGGTTATTTACAGGGGGTGGTTATCTGAATGAAGGTGAGGCTCTCAGCCTGTTGTGTGGAGGTAGGGGGGAAGGTAGAGGGGGAGAGGGGGAGGGGTAAGTAGAGCTCGGACGCCTTTATGGGCGTTTCTATCTAGTCATAGGAGATTCCTTTGTACCAGGCTTGTGTACCAACCCTAGTTTCCTAAATAAAGGCTATAGTAGCCTTAATACCTGCATCTGTTTGAAAGAGATACTGTAGAGAGATTAGCTCTGTACAAGAGTTCTAAAGTATAGCTCTACTATTCTTGTATAGTTAGCATGTAAGGATTATATAAGCTGTGTCTTGTGTAGCTTTAAAATTGCATAGGCAAGGGCAAGATTCTACTTTGCCTCTCTTAAATAGATAGCTCTTTAGGTAGCTATAACCTAGTTTTAATTAAAAAAGAGCTAAATATATCTTGCCTAGTAGAAGAGATAAGTATCTGTTTTCTTATTCTCTATTTAAAGGTTGCTAAGTAGGTACTTAGATTTTTTCTAGTAGCTTTTATCTTGTATTTGTTTAAGAGGTTTAACTAATTAGCATTTGCTTGTTTTTTAATTTAAGAACCAACAACTGCTAGGCTTATTTTATTGATTAAGGAGTTTGTTTTTGTAGCCTCCTTTGCTAGAGAGTCTCATTAATTGTTTCTTAGTATATCTTAGTGCCCTAGGACCTATTGTAGCGTAAGGGTAATGCCTTTTTCCTCTAGTTAGGTTGCTGCCTTTATACACCTAATTTGCTACTCTCAGCTAAAGTTTTTTAAGGTGTTCTTTAATTAAAATAAAGCAGCCTAGTTATCTGCGTAAATATTGACGTTTTAGCAGCTATTTAATAGGCTAACTGCTTTTTTTAGACCTAGGGTAATACCTTCTCGTTTGCTGTTGTAAACTAGCTAGTTATTTCCTATATTTGCTTGTAGTTCTTTAATAAAAGTACTCCTTTATAAAATGCAACGCCTACGCTAATTTCTTTACTGTCTCTTATAGCTAAGGCATTTAAGTATATTAATAAAAGGTTGTTGTTTACTAGTAGTTTCTTATAATTTTCAGCTTTAATGTCTTTTAGCTTGTTTAATATATAAACCTTATAGGGAGTTCTAGCGTTTTATAGCGTAAAGGCGTAGTGTTGTATTTCCTCAATATTGTTTTAGTAGGCTAAGATAATAGATTCTTGAATTAAATTAAGTTGCTCTCCTCTATTATTGTTAATAGCAGCTTTTAGAAGGTAATTTAGATCTAGTAGAGTAGATCTAAAGGCGTATCTTCTTATAGCGTTGTCTAGCCTAACTCTAGGTAGAAATAGAGCAGCTTCTACCTTACTAGGTATTGCAGAGGAAGATCTAAAGGTTCCTAAGATCTTTCTATAAGCCTAGTTTTGTAGTTTTTGCCTACTGTAAAGGACGTGTTGTTAGCCTTTCTAAAATAGCTAACATCTATAGTTAGCTACGCTAGTAATACACGCTAGATATAATTACCTTATTGCTCTTAGTAAAAGGCCTTTATTAATATTAGCTAGCCTGCTTAGGCAAAAAAAGGCTTAGTTTGCTTATTGTATCTTTATATAACAGTAGTCTCTAAACTTGAGAGTATTATTAAAGAAAATGCCTAGCTATCTTACTAGTCCTTTTAGCTAGAAGGTCTCTTAAGTAGGTAGCGTAAGAAATTTGTTTATATCTTTTCTAGATCTTGTCTATTTTGCTAGTTTTGTTTTTAAGCTATTAAAATTAATAGCTAACTTCTTTGCTTAGTAAAAGAGTTTTGCTTACTCTCTTTTAAGTAGTTTAATATTCTTTCTAATATATATTATTAATATTAAAATTTAAACGTTGTCTATATAAGATAAGGAGTATATATTGTTGTTTACTGTAATTAATTAGAATAGCAGTTTTGTGTAGATTAAAAATAGTATAAAAGAGACTAGGCTCCTTTAAGGTGTACTAGTATTAACTTTCTATAAATTCTCTATTTGCTTATTAAAGGATAACTCCAAAAGCTTTTCTGTAAAGAACAAGTTTGTCTATAATAAGAGGCTAATAGGTAGCTGTTAGTTGCTTATATTTCCTAAAAGCTTGTTTTTAGATAAATAGTTAAAAGCGCCTTTAATGTCTAAAAAGGCTGTTAAAGTAACTCTGTTCCTCTTTTTTTATTATAAAATATTATTGTAGAAGAAGAGTCCTACATTAATAGCAGATTTCTTTAGCCTGCCTCCTATTTGCGTATAGTAGAGTAGATTAGTAGTTTCTGCTAAGATACCTAATCTTTTTAAGTAGAGCTTTTCTAGTGCCTTCTTTAGGCAGCATAAGAGGGAGATAACTCTATATGCTTTTAGGATTAAGTAGTCTAGTTTGTTTAGTTTTCTAAAGATAACTCTTTTTGCTTTTTACCAGCACCTTAATTAGTATCTTAAGTTAAACATTGTTAAGTAAACTTTAAAGAAAATGCCTAGTTAGTACTTGTATGCTTTTAAAATAACTTCTTAGCCAATTCCGTCTAGGCCTAGTAAAGTAGCTTTTATTTTCTAACAGGCAGTGTAGAGCTCCTCTTTAGATAGAATTAGCTACTCCTATTTGCAGTTTACTTAGTAGTTATTAAGTGATAGGGCTGGTGTAGAAGGAGGTAGTAGAAATAGTTCCTCTTTAAAGGCTTGGCACTTCTCTCTAAAAGATTTGTTGCCTTTAATAGCAGGGATTCTTGTTAAGAAGTTGTTTTTTGTATAGGCTATTGCTTTAAATATTTCTTTAGGCAATTTGTTCTAAAGGAACTGTTCTTAATAGTTGAGTTTATTGATAGCTCTAAAGTACTTGTTTTTGGCGAGCAGGTAATCTCTTTTCCATAGGTATAGCGTGTTGTCTCCTCTACTTGCTACTCGCTTGTAATCTCAAAAGGTCCTGTTTAGTATAGCCTTAAGGAGATCTAGATTGCTAGTCTACTAAGGCTTTAGTTTTAGTTTCTAGTTTGCAAGAGGGGTAGATCTCCTAAGCGCTTGTTAGATTGCTGTTGTAAGGTCCTCTGCTATTTTATCTAGTTTCTCCTCTAAGGTTGTAAGGCCTAAAAGGAGTTGTCTTAAGAGGTAGTTTGGGGCGTGTGGTAGAGCTAGTAATTAATCCTCTAGCTTTACTCGAATTAATTCTTCCTGTAAGGTAGTGTTGGAAAGGTTCCAGTTTGATTTCTTTGTGTTGTACTTCTTTGGCTGGCTAGGTAGCTGCCCTTGTGTTCTACCTTGCTGCAGCGTCTACAGCGTCTTTAAAATAGTTTGCCTACTTTAATACGTACTTTTTTTTACCTTCTTTCTATTGCTGCGCGTGCTAAACTCCTTTAGAGTTGTTAGTCAAAGACTTTCCTCTACTACAAAAGTCTTCTTCTTTTATACTTACTTTTTTTTATATAATTTACGTTGTATAGCAGCCTTATTAGCTGCTTTAAGCTTAGCAATATGCTTTTGCAACAATACTAAAGCATGCACTATTACTGTTACGCTTTTAAAGAGGCTTTTTACTACTTGAACTATTAAAGTAAGCAAGCTATATACATGCTTTTAAAACTTTTTAAAACTAGCTTTGTTTAGAACTCTAGTTTTACAGTATTACTTAGAGTTTGCAACTGCTAAAGACTATCTTTAATAGTAAGTAACAGTAAAGTACGCAAGCAGACTTTAAGCATTAATATAACAGCTTTTAAATGAAATAGAACTAAGCTAGCGTCTTAAAAGCTTTTTAGAATATAACAAATTTATAATAAAAGCTTTATAAGCAGTAATAAAGCACAGTAAAAACTTTGTTTTTGTAATATAAGTAATTTTGTTGCATATTAGCTTTTTAGCTTAGCATTTATACACTTTCTTTAGCAGCGCAAAACAGCTAATATTAAGTAGCTACAGTAAGTGTAATAAGTGTAAAAGTATAAAAAAAGTAAAAATTTTCTTTTGTTTACAGAGCTGGTAGAAATTAATTAAGCTGTAGCTCTTATAACTTTCAAAAACTAGTAAGTAGTAGCTACTAACAACTTTCTTCTTTATATACTTATTAAAGTGTTTTAGCTACTTAATACTAAGCTTGTTTATTGATTAGCTGTTTTTAAAAACTGCAGTTACTTAGTCTTAAAGTAAGCTTTTTTTCTTGTACTAGGCAGAGAGGTAGTGCTTGCCTTAAAAAATTATAAAAAATAGAATTGCTTACCTTATTGCATTTATGCTCTAGATAGCTGTAACTTACACCTAGTTGCCCTGCTGCACTGTTTTCAGCTGTTCTTAATAGTCTGCTGCTGTAACTACTAAGCTAGTTAATATTACACTTATTATAAAGCTAGTTTTATTAAAGTTGTATATATTTTTGTTTTAAATGCAGTATTTAGCCTTTGTATTCTGTACTAGGCAGAACTAGTTTTATATAACTTTAGAATCCTTGCAGAAAGCTCTACTATAGTTATATATTTAATGAAACTTAACTTTAAGCTTAAAGCAACGATTTACAAAGTATGCAGCTTACTTTTGTATTAACTAGCTTTTAATTATAAATATTAAGCAAAAAATTGTCTAGTTTTTTAACATTAGTAAGCTTAAGCAGATATCTTTACTTTACTAGCTTTAAAATATACCTAATAATTGCTACCTCTTTAGATTTTTAAAGAGCGATTAAGTTAGGCGCACAATTGCGTTATTAAGGCGTTCTAGCAAGTTGCCTTTGTAGTATTACTTTAGAGACGCTATAGATAGCTCTAGCGCGTTGCGTTGTTAGCGTTGCGTCTTTTTAGATAGCCTGTATTGTAAGCTATATATCTACTTTGTTTAAGATTATTTTTACGCTGGTGCATTAAGGCATTACGACTTAATTAAAGTTTAGTAAGGTCTTAGCAAAAGTGCGTCACTTGCTTAGGTGCGTCACTCGCTTGCGAACCACGTTACTCCTGTTTTAAAAGTAGGTAAAAGAGCTTATTTTATTTATTTAATCTTTAAGAAAAGCTTACTAAATAAGCTATTAAGAAAGTCTTGTTAAAAGAGATATAGACAATATCTTAGCCTATACTTTGTTACGACCCAGAGCCGGAACGTCCGCTACTGTACCGCAACCGCACTACGCACAGCCAAGAGGAGGAGAAGTTACTCTGCAGCCTGCAGGCTGAGAGAAGTCACGTAACTAATTACTACGCCAAGGACTATCGCTAGGAGCGATCACGACTACCAAGGCTACCGCCTAGTATATAGCTTAGACACTAAACCCTTATAGCTTAGTGTGTTCAACTTCGTACAGAACTTTAGTATTTAATCTAAGGATTAACGTAGTTCGCAAGCGAGTGACGCACCTAAGTAAGTGACGCACTTTGCCCCATTACTTAATAACTACCAAGGAAACTACAAATGGGAGTGGCCAATTTCATCTAAAGAGGAGCTCTACACTGCCTGTCAGAAAATAAAAGCTACCTCACCAGGACTAGATGGAATTAGCCAAGAAGTTATCTCAAAAGCATACAAATACTAGCTAGGCATCTTCTTTAAAGTCTATTTAACGCTGTTTAACCTAGAATACTAACTAAAGTGCTAGAGAAAAGCAAAATTTGTTATTCTTAAAAAGCTAAATAAACTAGATTATTTAATCCTAAAAGCATATAGAGTTATCTTCTTCTTATACTATCTAGGGAAGGCACTAGTAAGGCTCTACTTAAATAGACTAGGAATCTTAGCAGAAACAACTAACCTGCTCTACCCTACGCAAATGGGAGGCAAACTAAAGAAATTAGCTATTAATGCTAGACTACTTTTCTACAACAATATTAAACAACAAAGAAAGAAAAATAAAGTTATTTTAATAGCCTTTTTAGATATTATAGGCGCTTTTAACTATTTATTAAGAAACAAGCTTCTAAAGAATATAAGTAACTAACAACTACTAGTCTGCCTTCTATTATAGACAAACTTATTTTTTACAGAAAGGCTCTTAGAGTTATTTTTTAATAAGCAAACAGAAAAACTATAGAAAGTTGATACTAGTACACTTTAAGGAGCTTAGCCTTTCTTATCCTATTTCTAATTTACACGAAACTGCTATTCTAATTAATTACAGTAAACAACATTATATACTTTTTATTCTATATAGACAACGTTTAAATTTTAATATTAATAATATATATTAGAAAGAATATTAAACTACTTAAAAGAGAGTAAGCAAAACTCTTTTACTAAGCAAAGAAGTTAGCTATTAAGTTTAATAGCTTAAAAACAAAACTAGCAAATTAGACAAGATCTAGAAAAAATATAAACAAATTTCTTACGCTACCTACTTAAGAGACCTTCTAGCTAAAAGGACTAGTAAGATAGCTAGGCATTTTCTTTAATAATACTCTTAAGTTTAGAGACTACTGTTATATAAAGATACAACAAGCAAACTAAGCCTTTTCCTGCCTAAGCAGGCTAGCTAATATTAATAAAGGCCTTTTACTAAGAGTAATAAGGCAATTATACCTAGCGTAAATTACTAGTGTAGCTAATTATAGATATTAGCTATTTTAGAAAGGCTAACAACATGTTCTTAATAGTAGGCAAAAACTACAAAACTAGGCCTGTAGAAAGATTCTAGGTACTTTTAGATCTTCTCCTGCAATGCCTAGTAAGGTAGAAGCCGCTCTATTTTTTCTTAGAGTTAGGCTAGACAACACTATAAGAAGATACGCCTTTAGATTTACTTTACTAAATCTAAATTACTCTCTTAAAGTTGCTATAAATAACAATAAAGGAGAGCAACTTAATTAAATTACAGAGTTTATTACCTTAGCCTTCTTAAACAACATAAAAGAAATACAACACTACGTCTTTACGCTATAGAACGCTAGAACTCTCTACAAGGTTTATAGATTCAACAAGCTAAAAGACATTAAAGCTAAAAGCTATAAGAAACTATTAGTAGATAAAAGCCTTTAATTAATATACTTAGATGCCTTAGCTATAAGAGACAGTAGTAGAATTAGCGTAAGCGTTGCTTTCTACAAAGGAGCTACTCTTACAGAAGAACTATAAGCTAGTATAAGAAATAACTAGCTAGTTTACAACAGTGAACTAGAAGGTATTACCTTAGGGCTAGAGAAAGCAGTTAGCCTATTAAACAACTGCCAAAACGTTTAACCACCACCTTTGCCACGACTACCAACATCGACTTTTCTGGAGATTGATCAGAAACAACCGGATCTGAAGGATACAACCCTGAGGAATCGATTGCGATACTTTTTGAAGCCTGCAGCGAGGGCGCTAGCGCGCGAGAGAGGGTGAAAGGGTCGCCCGCCCCCTCCTTTGAGGAGAGAAAAGTTTTCGTTTTTCTCAAAAGCTCTAACTACATGCTAAAGCATCTAGAGCTATTTAAGATTAAGGAGCTTGTTAAAGCCCAATTTAACTAAGAAATTACAACTACTCTAAAAAACAAAAAAAAAACAAATTGCCTCTAGAGACTTAGGAGAAATAAACAAAAAACAAATAGAAATAGACAAGGATAATAAAGACAATAGCTAAGCTACTACACTCTGCCTAGAAAGGCAAACCCTAGAGGAACTTTAAAGGCCTATCTACATTTAAACTAGGAGCAACTTTTTTCTTTTATTAGACTTATCCTTTAATACTTAATTTGAAATAAAACACTAAAAGCTACCTTAGTTAAAGAAGCACTTCAAATTGCTAGAAATTTAGTAATTTAAGTAGCTAATTTAGCTAAAAACAACTCTACTTAGCAAACAAGTTTCTTAGACTAAGTAGGAGTCTTTAAAGACTATATAAAAAATAGTAAAGTAAACAAGAAAAAATACTACTATTTTAGGAAACTAAATATTAAGCCTCTTAAACGTCTTAAGAGAAATAAAAAAGAGAATTAAACGTATTAAGAAACTAACAACAAATACACTTAGCTAAAACACACTCATTTAAAACACGCCTTAAGCTACTACAGCTACCTTTGCTACTTTAGCAAGCAACAATAAAAACTAACTATAAACAAATATTTAAAGAACATAAAAACTAAAAGCTGTAACTAGCTTAAAAAATTGCTAGCTAGTCCTAGTTGGCAAAACTTTAGCTGCTTTTAACGCCTTTAAACTTAAAAATGCCTTTAATAACGCTTTTGCAACTAAAAAAAGCATATAGTTTTTTATAGTTGCCTTAATTACACAATTTTTAAAGGGCAAAAAAATAGTTACAACTACACTAACCTTTAAAGCAAAATACCTCTTAGAAAATTAGGCTATATAGCAAGATATTACAACTTTCAAAGCTACTTAGCTTATTACGCCTTAGTTTAAAGTTGTTATTTACAAGATGCCTATAAACTATAGCCTAAAGGTAGTAAAAGAAGAACTTAAGACCTTTAACAAAGGCTTAAAATTTATAGGCAATCTGTTTTAGCTTACGCCTAAGGATAAAAAAGAATACTAAAACTTTAGTTTAGCATACGTAGCCTTTGCTATAAAGAAGAAAGCTTAAAAGGCTATTGAAGAGAAACTCTATATTTTAAGGCAAAGCCTTAAAGTAGAAAAACTATAAGTTGTTATTATCTTAAAACAATACACTAACTGCTAAAGATTTAGTTATTTAGAAATTAAATACTTAAAAGTAGCCTGCTAGATTAACAGCAAAGCACACTATACTAGCTAATATAAGTATAAGTCTTGTGCTAGTAAAGAAAAACCTTGTATTTATATTATATTTAAGTATACTAACTGCAGCAGACTTTATGCGGCAAACAGCTACAAATGCAAAATCTTATAAGCTAGGACATCTAAGACTAATTAAACTAATTAGTATAATTCAAGTTTTTAAATAAATGTTAATAGAAGTAGCTCTGCTACAAAAAGTGCAATTAACTTAGCTATTACAGCAAATGCTAAGATTATTGCAATACAGGAGCTATAGTTAGTAAAAAGAGCTTATAAGAATACTAGGTTAATTGCTTATCTAGACTTTACGCAAATCTTACTAACGTATAAAAGCTTACAACTTAGAACTCTATTCTAGATTTAAAAGAACTTAGAAGTAGAAGTTAATTATTATATTAGCAACAACAACAACTTTTAAGCTATTTCAATACTCTTTAACACAAAAAAATCTACATTTATAACATTTACAACAAAAAGAGCTTAAGATAAGAGCTAAATACAACAACAATCTAAAGACGCCTCCTAGGAGGGCTTATAAAATCTTATTTCATTATCTTAGAGGATTTTAATTGCCACTACTTTAGATAGAGCATACAAAAATGCAACTTAAACTAACAAGCATGTAAAGGGCTGAAGCCTTGATATCCTCTAGTACTCGGCCTGTGGCCTTCGTTGGCTTTTCTTACCTCAGCATTAGCACCTCAGCACTAGCTGCTGACTATCAGCCGCACTAGTTACGCTAACTGTCAGCTGACCCGGCGACCTCCAATAACCTTAGTTAGTCCTAACCTTAGTTAGTCCTAACTATCTAGATTAGATATAAAAACCTACGTAGTCTCTCTATAGTTCTGTATCTAATTTATTTACTGTTTACCTTGCATCTTTAGTCAACCTAACGCACCCTTATAATTAAATTAGATCCTTCTTTAGCTACTTGCGTAGCTACGTCGTACTTAGGAGCCCTCTAGAGCTATATCTAGACGAGAAGCTAGCTAGAGCTATATCTACGCGCGAGAATTTAATTAATTAGAGCACTAGTTAATTAGTTGACTGTTTAAATCTACTAAAGGATTAACAGAAAAAGCACTAGATTAAAAGTGCTAAGGGATACTTAGTTATATAAGTCTCTAAGGCGTTTAAATTCGTTAGATAAGCCTACTAAGCGTAGTAGCCCTAGAAAACAGACGAAGGATAAGCCTACTAAGCGTAGTAGCCCCTACATAAAAAGGATAAGCCTACTAAGCGTAGTAGCCCCTACATAAAAAGGATAAGCCTACTAAGCGTAGTAGCACCTATAACAATTCCTGTCAACAATATAGAGTACCTACAAATACAATAGCAGAACCCTTAGCAGCTCTTTTAGCTGTAAGAATAGCAGAACTATACTAAGATAGTGTTAGCAGACCTAAAATAGAAACTACTTTAGAAGGTCTTCGTAGAGCGGGTAGCCTAGATAAGATAGCTGCTTCTACAAGGATACAGGAGGCCTTCTAGGCTTAGGAGGCTATAGGCACGCTATAACAAAGAGAGCCTAAGGTAGAACAACAACCTCTACCTTAGTTACCTACTTTATTAGCTGCCTTAAGAAATTAACAGGCTTAAACGCCTAGGCGTTTTAAATAACTAGATCCTAATACCTTTAACAGAAACAGAAAGATGTACTAAATCTTTTAACAACAGCTTACCGCTAAGGTAGAAAACAATAAGGAAGATTTTAATACTGATAAAAGGACTTGTAACTACGCCTTTAGTTAACTAAAAGGCTTAGCTACAACCCTTACTCTGTCTTTCCTTAACTAAATAGGGATTTCTAATTTATAAAACTTTAATAAGTTATTAAACTTCTTTAATTAAATGTTTAAAGATCCCTATAGTGCAAAGAGAGCTAAGAACAAGCTCTAGTCTATAAGCTAAAGCAAGAAAAGCATACGCAAATACATTATAGAATTCTAAGAACAACTACTATTATCTAATAGTAGTTTAGACGAGGATATAAGGATAATGCTTTTCTAAAAAAGCCTTATTTAGAAACTTTAAGACAAACTTGTAGGTATTACTTATAAGGAATTAGATAGCCTGCAAAACAAAGCAATAGAGATTGCTAATTACCTCTATAGAATAGAGGAGTACTCTAAAGGCAGAGACAATAAGTCTAAGGAGTATAAATCTAGGAGAACTTCTCCTCCTCCTTCTCCTTTAAAAGGAGACTAGATAGAAGGGATAGAATACACAGGAAGAACTGCTAAACTTTAACAGTTTAGTAACTAGAAGTTAGAACAGTTATATAAAGAAAGACGCTGTTTTAACTGTAAATAGAAGGGCTATCTGTCTGCATATTATATAAAGAATAAGAGATCTTCTAAAAAAGAGAAGAAGACTTTAGTTAAGTCCTTTAACTCTAAGAAAAAGGAAGATAATAAGCTTAGCAAAGGAAGCTTAAATAAGGACTTAGATTTAGAAAAAGAGTAGCTCCTGTTTAAAGTTACTAGCAGGAGCCTCTAATAAGTTAGGATAACTTAGTTAAGGAGTAGGCAAACTTTAAAAAGAATATAAGCAGCAATAGAATTACTTTAGAGGCATTAGTAAATTGTTACACTCTCGCCTCTATTTTAATTAATACAGGAAACCTTGCATACTCGCTTATTAGCCCTTAACTTATTAAGAACGCTAACTTACAGTGCATTTCTATTTCTCCTAGAAGATTAGAAGGAGTTACAGATAAACCTAGAACTATTAACAAAGTTGCTAGGTTAGACATTAATATTAAAGGCTATAAAGATACAATTTAGGGTTATATAGCTCCTATACACCCTAGTTACAATTTAATACTTAGACAGCCCTAGATAAATAGAAGAGAGGTTACTATTGTTCCTTCTAGAAAAACGATTTATATTTATTCTTCTAGCTAAAGGATTAAGTTACTTAGCACTAAGGATCGCCCTATTAAAAGAGACTAGAGATTAAAACAAATAAGCGCAACAGCTTATTATTCCTATATTAGGTAGGCAAAAAAGGATAAGTTTATTTAGACTTTCGCTGCTTCTCTTAAGAATATTAAAAAAGCCCTAGCTCCTAAGAAAAAAGTAGAGGTCCTACCTTTACTCCCTAAAGCTTATTAACACCTAGCTTAGATTTTTAATCTAAAAACTACTTCTGTACTACCTCCTTTACGCGGATCTAAAGTAGATTACTAAATTAAACTAGAGAAAGACAATAAAGGCAAGGAAAAAGAGGCTCCCTAGGGACCTCTATACAGTATAAGCTGCCTAGAACTCCTAGTATTACAAAAAGAGCTTATTTCTCTACTCAATAAAGGATAGATTAGAGCTAGTAGCTCTCTTGCCTCCTCCCCTGTCCCTTTTGCTAAGAAACCTAGAGGAGGATTATGTTTCTGCATTAATTACTAAGCCCTAAACGCTATTACAAAGAAAGATTGTTATCCTTTATCTTTAATTTAGGAAACCCTTAATAATATAGCAAAAGCTAAATAGTTTACAAAGATTAACGTTTCTATAGCTTTCTACAAGATTAGAATTAATATAGGAGATAAGTAGAAAACAGCTTTTTGCACTAGATTTAAGTTATATAAGTAGCTAGTTACTCTATTTAGTAAAGCAAACGCTTCTAGTACCTTTTAATGCTATATTAATTAGACCCTCCGTAAGTATATTAACAATTTTTGCTTAGCCTACCTAGATAATGTATTAATTTACACTAATAGCACGCTTAGAGAACACTAACGCAATACAAATAAGGTTTTAGAAGCTATAGGCAAGGCTAGATTACTTCTAGATATCTAGAAATGCGAATTTAACATACAGAGTACAAAATACCTTAAATTTATTATTAAAGCTAGAAAAGGACTTTAGATAGACCCTAAGAAAGTAAAAGTAGTTAGAGATTAGCAGGTACCTATAAACGTTAAAAAAGTACGCAGTTTCTTTAGTTTTGTAAACTTCTACTAACAATTTATTAAGAACTACTTAGAAATAGTAGCTCCTCTTTTAAGGCTTACTAGTAACATTACCTTTTAATAGGGAAAAACTAAGCAAAAGGCTTTTAATAAGCTAAAGAAGTTATTTATTACTAAGCTAGTACTAGCTTAATAGGATCCTGACAGAGAAACAATCCTAGAAACAGACTCTTCTAGATATGTAATAGCAAGAGTCCTCTTATAATATAATAATAAAGGAAGCTTACGCCTAGTAGCTTATTGTTTAAAAAAGATAACTAGCACATAAAGCAATTACAAGATACACGACAAGGAATTACTAGTAGTTATCTCCTGCTTATCTAAGTAGGATGCTATGCTATAGTCTTTAAAGAAGTTTATAGTTATTATAGACTATAAAAACCTTAAATATTTTAGCAAGCTTAGACAGCTTAGTAAGAGACAAATAAGATAGGCTTAATTTCTAGGAAAGTTTCCTAACATAGAAATATCCTACAGGCCTAGAGTTAATAACTCTAAAGCTAATGCCTTATCTAGAAGACAACAAGATATGCTAGTAAACAACTAGGATACTAGGATTTTTAGGAGGTTTTTATAAGTATTTAAACCTACAACTACAGCTACTAACAAGGAACTAGAAGAAGAAAAGGTGCTTAAAACCTTTAGCTGCAACAGCTATCTAGCAGTAGTATTAGAATTACCCTAAGAGCAATTAGATCTAGAAAATTTATAGAATAAAGCTAAAAAAGAAGATAAAACCTACTAAATAGCCTAGAAAGCTGTAAGGGATAGTAAACAACAATTTCCTACAGCTTTAGATCTTAAACTTTCTATTTCCAAATGCTAACTAGATAATTCTAGAAATCTTCTATACTAAGATTGAAAATAGGTACTTAATAATAAACTTTTAACAACTAGAGTTATATACAAAATCTACAGTTCTAGAGCTTTAGGCTGTCTAGGAAGGAATATTACTTATTAAGCTATTGCAAGAGAATACTTTTAGCCCTCTATTAGTAAAAGTATTAAAAGGTATATAAGGAACTGCTTAGTGTGTAGAAAAACAAAACTCTAGAAAGACAGCCTATAAGGCTTACTAAAACCCTTGCCTATACCTAAGCAAATATAGAAAGAAATTTCTATAAATTTTATTATAAGGTTACTAGAAAGTAAAGGCTATACAAACCTTATAGTAGTTACAGATAGGCTTAGCAAGGACGTTGTCCTAATAGGCCTTAAAGACATTACTATAGAAAGTGTTACTAAAGCTTTTATTAACTCTGTTGTAGCTTACTATTAGTTACTAAACTATATTACTTTAGATAGAGGTATATAGTTTGTTAACTATTTTTAGATTAAGCTTTGCAAGTTATTAGAAATTAAGCAATGCTTATTTTCTAAATACTATCCTAAAACTAACAGGTCTACAGAAAGAATAAACTCTACAGTATAAGCTTATTTATAAGCCTTCTATAATTAGGATTAAACAAATTAGAAAAGTAACCTAGGGATAGCTAAGATTGCAGTTATAGTAAGGCAAGCTTAGTCTACTAAGATGTCTCTTTTCTTCCTACAACACAGCTATAAGGTAGATCTTCTATAAATTGCAACTAAGTATAGCTCTTAACAACAACTTCTAAGAAGAATACAAGAAGACTATTAAAAAGTAAAAAATATTGTTAATAAACTATAACAAAGTATTAAGCTTGCATAAGCTATAATAGGAGAAAGTTAACAAGAACAAGAAAAGCAGGCAAATAAGAAAAGGCACTAATTACTTTAGCTTAAAATAGGTGATAGGGTATAGTTAAAACTAGGCAACTACTATAAAATAAAAAAGCCTAGCAGAAAACTTAACTAGAAAAATCTAAAGTATACAGTACTTAAGGTTATTAGACTAAACGTAGTTAAATTAAATACTCCTAGCTGGATTTACATAGTATTTAATGTTAATAACCTTAGACTAGCTTCCTTAGACCCTCTACTAAGCTAGCCTATAAACGACAATGAACCTCTACTAATCAAGACAGAGGATAGAGAAGAATACCTAGTAGAGACCCTATTAGAGGAAAGAGAGAGAGGAAGAAAAAAGCAGTACTTAGTTAAATAGTTAGGATATCTAGATCTAACCTAGGAACTAGCTATTAATCTAAAAGATACAGAAGCCCTAGAAGAGTAGAACTCTAGGTAATAAGATTACTACTCCTACATTTTTTTTAGGAGAGAGGTATTATAAAAGGCTGAAGCCTTAATGTCCTCTAGTACTCGGCCTGTAGCCTTTATTAGCTTTTCTTACCTTAGTATTAGCACCTCAGCACTAGCTACTAACTATTAGCTGACCCAGCGACCTCTAATAACCTTAGTTAGTCCTAACCTTGGTTAGTCCTAACTATCCAGATTAGATATAAGAACCCACGTTGTCTCTCTATAGTTCTGTATCTAATTCATTCACTGTTTACCTTGTATCTTTGGTCAACCCAACGTACCCTTACACAGCCTTAAAGGCTGCTATACTTCTTTTACTCTTTCCTATTTATGTTTTTAAGGTGTCAAAGGTGGTTGTTGTTGTTATAGTTAAAATAGGGTTCCAAAAAAGTGAAAAGCAGTTACCCTCTACTAATCAATCGTAAAAGTCAAAAAAAAAGATTATATGTAGTTAACGAGATTCGAACGGTAGGTAGATGAGTTCTAGGAGGAAAGCTTAGACCACCGAGCGATAATTAGGGTTAAAAAAATTTGCTAAGGTACTAAAAAACGATACTAGTTGAAACGTGTCTAACGGCGATTGCTAGCCTATGGCTAACAACAGGATCACAGTAGGATTGCAATAAGATTATAATATAATGTAATAGAGGAGAGAAAGGACACGTACGTACCGTAGCGGGAGCCTATAATACTTTTTAAAGCCGCTGCTACTTACCTACTGCTTCTTACTTTTTAAATAGCACTGTATATAAATAATTTGCATACAATACACTGCAATAGCATGTAACCTCTACAGCAAATATCTCCTTATTCTAAGCTCTCTTCTAAAAAAAGTATCCTTTGCTACTGTCTACCTAGCACCTAATTTAGTCTAACTTAAACTACTTATGCAGACACCTAAATTTATTAAGTATTTTAAAACTTAACTACCTAGCTAGGCTTCTAAGTTTATAAAAATCTTAAATAAGTCTCTTATCTACAATATCCTTATATACAAAAATATTATTAAGCCCTAATTTAGCTAGTTGTGCAAGGAATACATAATCTCTAGGGTATTTACTAATACTAGCGCGGTACTTAAAATCTATTGCTTTAGTATCCCCTTCTTCCTATTTATTATGTAAGGGCTAAGTATAGAGACTAGAACTTAGCTTAAACAGCTATTATAAGACGTTAAATTAGCAATAAAGAAGAAAGAGGTAGAAAAAGAGGAGTAAGCTTTCTATTGTCACGTTTATAAGTTAGTAAGCAAAGTAATAATAGTGTTACTACTTTACTTTATTTAGGAGCGCCTAGTAGTAAAGCAATAAGAATAGGCAGGATAGGGCGCGTTAAGTTAGGAGGCGATTTGCGTCTTTGTCTTGCTTTTCTTTGTTTCTGTCTAAACATGCGACACACTAATTACGTGCTAGTAATACTAAATAAGAGGGCATGAGCCCCAATACTTGTTATTAGCAATAAATCTTTTTTTTTACTAAAAAGGTGTCTACAAAATGTCTAGTTACATCAAAAGGTTGTCTCAAAAGGCCGAAGCTATTACTCTTTCCTATACCTAAAGAAGTAATAGGCCTTTTAGCTAAAGCATTTTTTAGCAAGGCCCACACGTTTTCTATAGAATATAGATTAGGACTATAGGCAGGATGCTTAAAACGCGATATCCTATTCCTAGAAAACTAAGATAAAACTTCTAGAGTTTTATAAATCTTAGCGTTATCCTGCTAAAACTTCCAGCCTATATAGAGGTTAGTAAGTCCTTTGATTATATAAAAAAAGGTTGCTACTTAATAATTTAAATATAGAGTAAACAGTCTCTAAGTAGGAAAAAGGAGTATATGTAACTCACCTTTTTTTATCGCAGGTTTTACTATAGGAATAAGGATCTTTTTAATATAGTTCAGATTCTTAAAAGGAGTAGTAATTAAAGGGCTTTTAATTACTACTAGTTTAGACCTACTACCTATCCAAATCGCTCCCCAAACTTAGATAGAAATATCTTGATCTATAACTTAATTAGTATGCGTGCTAAAAATAGATTAAAATAATAGGAAAATAATAGATATATGAAAGTATTTTTTTTTGTTAAATAGAGTTTTTTAAACTTACTTGTGTTAGTTGTAGAAACTATTTTCCTTCTAACTCTATTATTTTGCCGTGTTCAATAGTATTCTGTCCTAGCACTGTGCCCTCGGTTAATAGCAGACTCGTATGAAATTATAACTTTATTAAAGTAGATATTTTTGAGGTTTTTAAGTAATTGCTTGGCGTAAATATAACAATTATAAGCCTTCAGCGTCTAGAGGCGTCTTTTTTTGAGAAATGTTAACAAAATAGTTTTCCTTTTTCAAAAAGCGTTGTAAGCTTCTAATAGAAAGATCTAGACTATTTTCTTTTGAAAGACGTTGATTTGTCTTTTTAGGGCTTTTAAAAAGGTCTCTATTAAGCACTCTTTTTACTTTATTTGAGATCTTTGTAGGACGACCTTTTTAAGGTCTAAAAGTAGATAAAGGAGCCTTTTTTTGTTTTATTTGATAAAAAGTATTAGTAATACTTCTAGAAGACTTTTCTAGTATATTACTGATTAAAAAAAAATAGGCTTGTTTTGTAGATATAAAGTATAAACTTCTTGCTCAAATTAAGAAAGATTGCGAGACATAGAGGAGGTATTACAAAAAAAGCAAGTTAGGATCAACAAGAGGAGTTAATATACTAAAGGCTTACTAAGCTATTTCGTAATTAGCGCTTACGTAAGTACCCCTATTTTTTCACCCTTTAATTAAACCCTAAGGAAATAAGATATAAGCCTCCAACATTTGCTTACGTCATACTTATGTAAGCTTATTAAACCTAGTTTCGTCTTAGCGATTTTTTATATATTTATAAAAAAAGTTATCACCTCCTCCACCTCCATCGCAATCTTGTTGCCAGCCATAGGCTGGCAATCGCCGTTGAACACGTTTCAATTGGTGTCGTTTTTTGGTACCTTCAGCAAATTTTTTGACCCTGATTTCGCTCGGTGGTCTGAGCTTTTCTGCTCCGAGCGCTTAGCGCGTGGACCTCATCCACTCACCGTTCGAATTTCGTCGACTACACACAATCTTTTTTTGACTTTTGCGACTGATTAGTAGAGGGCAGCTGCTTTTCACTTTTTTGGAAAACCCATTTTGACTACAACATCAACCACCACCTTTGATACCCTAAAAAATAAATAAAAAAGTTATACTAAAATCTATTTTTATTTTATTTTCATCTCATTTCAAGCAAGAATACAGGGACAATCGTGCTGACTAAGCAGCTTACTAAGCCACTCAACTCAAAGAAGAAGATATTGGCTTTCTAAATCACTAACTCTTCTGGGTATAGTCCTTCTAGTTGTAGAAATATAAAGCTTTAAAAACTATAACTTTTTTGACATCTTTTTTTTTGGTCACCCCTCCGTATATAGTACTCAAAATACTTAGACTAAATGCTGTTAAGCGAGACACGCCTGGAAGAATACACCTAGTATTTAATATTAACAACCTTAGACTAGCGTCTTTAGACCCTCTACCTAGCTAGCCACAAGACAATAATAAGCCTTTACTAATTAAAGTAGACAGCGAAGAAGAGTACCTAGTAGAACGCCTATTAAAAGAGAAAAGCACAGGAAGAAGTAAAGAATACCTAGTTAAATAGGTGGTATACTAGGAACTGACATAGGAACTAGCCTTGAACTTAAAACGTATAGAAGCACTCTAAAAATAGAAAAATTTAAAAAGGAACTCTACACTACTCTAACACTACTAAACTATACTCTACAGAGAGAAAGGGGGTACTATAAAGGGCTAAAGCCCTGTAGTTTCTTATCAGTACTTAGCCTATAGCCTTCGTTTAGTGTTCTTCCTTCCTCGCTTAGTAACTAGCGCCAAGCTCGCACAGACCCCACTAAGGAATTAACACAAAACTCTCTACGTAGCATCTTTAGCTTCTTATTAAATCTATTACTGTTTTCCTTGCATCTTTAGTCAACCTAACGCACCCTTACACTTGACATATTTTTAGTAAGTTCTTAAAATATCGCTAGGGCGTTTGTAAGCCTAAACAGCATAACAGTGTATTTATAGTGTCTATATCTTAATTAGAATGTTGTTTTTTATTCTTTACCTTTCTTAATTTTAATAAGATAGTATTTATTTCAAAAGTCTAGTGCTGTAAAGACTTTAGCGTGAGATAATTATACCTAAAGCTCTGTAATGTTTAGCAGTAGGTATTAATTTTTTACTGTAATGTCGTTTAATTGCAAAAATCTATGCACATTTTAAGTAGCATGTTCTTTTCTAATACAAAAAGTATAGGAAATCTTATTAGTAATATTAAAAGTCTAATGTAGCCTTTTGCTAAGTTCTTGTCTAGCTATTCTTTAGATATCTTAAGTTCTATTCCTAGTAATTAGTAAATTAGTCTAAAGGGTAGAGTCTTCCTTTCTTCTAGAACAATCTTACAGTCTTAAGGTTAGCATTCTAGTTAGGCTTTACTATCTACTACTTTTATAAAAAGGTGCTAAAATTCCTTATACTTTTTTAGAATATCTAGAGTTATGCACTTCTCTAAAACTTTAACTTTGTAATTTAAAGTTGTCTTTTTAGTATTTGTTATATTAAACTTTTCTATCTTAAGGTTGTTCTTAGTTAAAGTTTGCTACTCCTTAGCAATATTATTAATTTTCTTTTTATTTACTATTACAGTTGTTAAATGCGTAGGCTAGCTTATAGTTGCGTTTAATCTACCGCACTCAAATAAAAACTTCATTAACTTTTTGTTAATCTACAAGTTATATTCTTATACCTAAGAAAGTCTTAATATAATATTGTAGGTAGCTAGTCTAAAGACGTCTGGGTCTATCTCTTCCTAGTGTTTCTAGATGTAGAGCGTCACTCTAGTAACTTTATAGGTAATAGTCGTCTTGCCTAGCATAGGCTAACTTTTAGCTACATGTATTAGATAGAATTCTTATTTCTTTAGTAATTGTAGGCCTGCTACTAGCACTGCTTAAGCAGAAATGTAGTTGGCTTGTGCGCTACAATCTACTAATACTTATATTTAATGTCTGTTAAGCTTTACTGTAAGCTTAAAGAGGCTTAAAGAATGTATTGCAATAATCTCCTTTGCAGTTTCTAGGTGTTTAAAGCGTTTATTTAAAAAAGACTGTATGCTAGATTTGTAAAACTTCTTAGCACTAATATATAAGTTGTATTTAATATTAAGGCACGTGTGCTATAAGAGCTATTTACACTCTTATATACTGGTTGTATTTTTTTAATTCTTCTGCTGCGTTATATACATTTGCAGAGTCTTTTTTAAATTATTGTATTTATAAAATCATAAGCTATGTTATTTGTCTTACATATGTACTAAGTATTTATTCTTTAAATAATCGTATTATAAGTGCTTGCATCTAGGCATTCTTTTTAGTCTTTAAGAAAACTATCTTAATCTATACTTATTTATGTAGTAGATCGTGCAGCTGTTATATGTATATATAGTTTATAAATACTTTGCGTGTTTTAAGTTACGCAGATCTGTCTAATAGTATATATTTATAGCGCGGCTGCTGTCTTAAGCCTTACGCTTTTAGCGTGTTGCCTAAAGTTTGTTATAAATCTCCTTTCTCTCTGCGTCTAAGAGTTAGTATGTTAGTTTATTTTAAGATGCCTTAGTATCTTTAGTCTATTTCTATACAAAGTTATCATATATAGCTTTGTTAATAGTTGCTACTAGAGTACGCTGGTTAATGGGTAGGGAGGCCCCAGGGTTGGGTAGGGGTTGGGTAGCTGATGCACGGTCCTTGGGTAGGGGTTAGGTAGGGGTTACTCTAGCGTGGGTTGTGGTTGGGGTTAGGTTGCACGGACTAGTGGTTGGGGTTAGGTAGGACTAGCTATATAGTAGGTCTAGGGTAGAGTTGCGATTTTTTTTCGCATAGCTTCGTTTTTTTTTAGGCATTAAGTTGCTCTATTATTACGTAATTTAGATATATAGTTAATAATTTCACAATTTTACAGAAACAAGTATAGTAAATGTTGTATTATTATAGTCTTTTATTACATTACATACTAATTTAGATTAAGACAAACTAAATAATAACACTTACGTCTAGAGTATTCGCAAAGCTTAGGAGCTATAATTGTCTAATGCTTTTGTGTCTGTAATAGAGATGCCTTATTAACTAGTTCTTCTAACACCTCTACTTCTTTGTTGTCCTTATCGTCCTTGTTGTTGTCTGTTATAGACATATTCTTAACAGAAACTAGAAGTTTAAATAGATTTTTAATCTAATTACAGGAGATACTGTCTGCTTTAACTCTAATATTTAGAGTCTTCTTTTACTCTCTTTAAGATAATTAAGTCCTTATAAACTATAACTTATCTTATAGTTTAAGCAGCAAGTTAATGTCTTCTATTACTAATTACATCTTTCGCAACGTTAAAAACTCGCTTAACGCTAATACTTATAATAAGGATTACTAGTATATCTTTTGCAACTTAAGACAAGCGAGGGTAAGTTTGTTTATTTAACTACTACTACTCTAGGATGTTGTAAGAGGCTGTTTACTTAATATAAGAAATACTAAGATATTCTTCCCCTTTTATGCGAGTAGGGCTACTGTTCTTGTTAGCTTCTTAACTATTGCTATTGTCTAGCGATGTAAAACTAGCTGCTTATAATAGAGTTGTAGAAGTAGGCTTTTAAAACTACTTATTAGTTAACAATTATTTTACAAAAGATGCTAATTCTAAAGTAGCTCTTACCCTATCCTTGTTGTTGTATTAATCTAGGTAGTTAAGGAACTTTTAGCGATATAAATACTTATCTTATACCTCCTAGCTATCTTCCTGTACGCTTTATTAGTTCGTACTGTAATAATTATATGTGATAAACAGTACTTTGTATATAGTAAGCTTTATAGCTAAATTAAGAACTGTTGCACAGTTAAATAGAAACCTACGTTTATTATCTATTCTTGCGTAGTACTTGCTAAGTTTTACTTTACTATAAAGGGCTGCGTTTTGTACTACTTCTAGCTACTCTATTAACTCTTAGTTCTTAAGTTCTTTGTCTAGCTTAACAGTTATCTAATTTAGGAAGTTAAATAGTTTGTTATATATAAGCTAGATAAACTAGATTTAGGGCTTATTATTCTAGCTTAGGAAGTTTGTAGCGTCCTTAAACTTCGCAAGTAGCTTAATAATAAGGTTAAGGTAGTGCTACTTTGCATAAGATAGTTAGAGCTTCTTAATATTGCAGAAGTCTATCTCTATAGTACTAGGATTACTAGGGATAGTAGCTTAACTAGTTTATAGCTTTAATACAACCTTTTATTATAACTATTTATTAATATATTACCTAATTATAGTTGCGCGCTTACACATATTGTATATTAAGTTCTACTAGGTTTTAACGTTATAAATAACTATAAGATAGTCTTTTGCTAGTAGGTAGTGTTGTGTAGTAATAAAGCGTTTAAATTATTAAAGGGATACATTAATAGTAATATAGATAGCTTAGAGCTAGATTCTGCTTAGCATGTAATAACTTTATGTAATAAATACTAGCTAACTTTGTAAAGCGAGTTTAGGACAGAGATCTGTGTACTAATATCTTAAACAAAACGTATCTTTAGGGGCTGTTTAATATCCGCGTTAAAAGAATTGGTTAGAGAAACTAGAGGAAACGCTTAAATAACAGTTAATTAAACGTCTAGAATAACTAGTTGTTATTAATTACTACCTTTACAAGCTCGTATTAAAAAGCTAGCGTAGTATATATTAGAACTAGAGAAGATATAGCTTTGTTTTAACTTTGTAATAATAAGCCTAAGGTCTAATCTAGTTAATTGTAAACTACGTTAATAGTATTTTAGCATGCTTTAAATTAGAGATAAGTATAAAAATGTTTAGTTCTAATAAGCTTTGCGCTAGCTAGGTGTTATAGTGCTAGACTATAATTTAAACAAAACATATATAGTTAACTACTAAGAACTTTAGCTGCCTCTCTAACGTTTTGCTAAATAGTACCTAACTAGCTTAATAAGTTCTATCTTAGCTTAGGGGTTATAGGATTTTCTCCCTATAAAGTGCTATCGTACTACTTTCTCTATATATTTAGCACTGCGTCTCTTGTCTCCTCAAGTAACAGGTGCATAGGAAGATATTTAAGTAAATGTAACAAGTTTTAATTTCTTATCTTTATAATTTAGGGGGCTGTTAATGTAAATTAAGAGAGAATAAGTAGAATGTTAATAAATAGTTGCGCTATATAATAAATAGCATACGCGGGGCTGTACGTATATAGCAATAATAAAAAGCTATAATAAATTATAATAATAAGTGTAAATTTGGAACAAAGTCTTTACTACTGTATAAAGAGCACTAGTATTAACTCTCTATAGCTAGTAGAATATCTATAACGCGTACTTAAAACCTATTAGGCTACTAGTAGAGGATTAATCTACAGCTAATACAGTAACGCTAACACTAGTAGAGGACATAATTATTGTCTAGAGATTAAAGTTTGTATTTAGTCTATATCTAGAATTGCTAAGTTACTAGTATAGGTTTTAGTCTACTATTATTCGCTGTAATAACTGCTAATCTTAGCTTATGCCTTAGTATAATCTTAGCTGTTTTATAATACTAACTTATTCTAAGCTATCTTCTAAGTCTAAGAAGCGTTTAAACTTTAGTAATAAATCTAGGAACCCTTTAAAGTCTGTATACTCCTCCTCCTTAGCCTTAGCCTTAGCCTTTGCCTCTACCTATTATTCCTTAGTCTTATATTTATTTTCGCCTTAGTTATATTATGTGTTAATATCTAAATCCTCGTTAACTTCTTCTTTACACTTATTATTATCGCCTTATATATATAGTTTATTAGCTTATAAGTAGGCGTTATCTAAAAGTCTTAGAGCCTTAAGTGCAGACAGTAGTTCTACTTGTCTAGGTATATTAGTATATTACTATTATAAAGTACTGTAATAAACTTACTCCTAATACTTGTTAGTTACTATTACTAACTTCTTAGGCGACATCTTATCTAGAAATTGCTGCTACTCTTTTTTAGCTTCTATACTCTTAAAGCTATTAGTATTAAGCTTATATAGTCCTTTATTATATGTGTGTTACATAATCTTCTAAAGCATACTACCTTAGCTGTAAACGCGTATATATAGTTAACTTTAGGTAGGCTTATCTAGGTTGTCTATTACTTACGCAGCCCTTAACATAGATTTGCAGTACTACCTTAAGTTAATTTCTTAGTGTATATTAGCCTATTTCTTGTAGATAGCGTTAAGATTATTCTCTAACTACTCTGCTACTACTCATAAGTACTAGTATGTAATTAATAGCTGTGTTAATTTACTACTCTTCTTAGTTTAAAAGTGCTTCTAATTAAGCTCTTCTTGCGCCTTACGTAGTATCTCCGCCTAATCCTCCTTACTAGCATTTTAGTACTTGTTCTTCTTTTTAATGTTAGCCTTAAGGTTGTACTTTGCAGTTCTATCTATACTTCTTACTACTTGAATTACTTTCTCTTCTACACTAAGCAGAGCAGTGTAGTCTCTCTATGTAATAGTATAAGTAGAGTTACTTAGTTAACTTGTGTAAGGCACACTAAGGTTTCTAGGGCAGCTTTTCTAAAATCTAATAGCACTGTATTGCGCAATAACATTGTTAACTTTATCTTTTTTGTAGTTATAACTCTGCACAAGTTAGTACATACTGTTATAAATAGCTATATTAATTACTTTAGTTAGCTTTTCCTACTCCTTGCAATTAAACTCTAGCGGAACTTAAATTATAATGCGCAGAATAAGACCTTTAGGCTTATTAAAAGTTTCTTGCTTAATAGTTAACATTGTAATAGTATAGGTAGAGGCTATAATTGTGATACTACTAGTCTTAATGTTAGTAGGTTGTAGAAAACTTAATACGCTGTAGTGCTGCCTAAAATTATAAGTGGGCCGTGTACTACGCTAGCGCCTACCAAAATATTAGCTCTGTATATAGATTTTTACACAACCTACACTACTAATACCTATATGCAATACAATACAAAGCTCTTAATTATTATATCTATTTATTATATTAACTGTTGCTGCTAACTACTATAATAGCCCGTATAAAGCAGACTACCTGCAAGTTAACTAGTAGCAAATCTATTTACAAAGACCTAGCATTAAAAGCCGCCTACACTACTACTTCTGCGCGTAATTACGCCTCTAATGCCGCACCTTGTTAACATTATTAATTTAAGCTAGGTAGTATGTTTAAACAATATATAATTATAGTATAAGACTAACAATGCGCAGCTGTTGCGCTATAAGAGATTAAGCGCTACTAGAAGTTAACTAACCTCCTTATCTGCAAGCTGCCCTTCTCTAGGCTTATTTAAGAGATTATGCTAGGGTATAGAGGAGAGTTGCGCTTCTAGGCACAAGCTCTATGCGCTATCTAAGAGGTAGCTAAGGCGTAGTTAGTTAGATATTTTAAAGGTATGTTATTTACTATGCTATAGTTATAAAATTATATGCTAATATATATAGACTGCAACTACAACGCTATACATCTAAAGAGAGTTACTATTTAAGCAAAGGATTCTAAGCTAGCTTACAGGTACTATAGTAGGCTTAATCCTAGTAGACTGCTGTTTTCGTATTGTCGGAAACAAAATACCGACCGATCGATAAATCGCGCTCCGGCTAGAGGATACATATACACGTTGCGACACACCCCCTAGATTGCTAGCAGTGCCCACTGCTAGTCAATCTACCTAAGAGCTTATGGCCCTTCTTTAGGCGCTCTCTTGAGCGGAAGGCTAGGCTACTGGCTCGCTGGCGCTGGCGCTCTCTTAGCGCACCTACCCTACAAGGGATCTACCTTGTCGGGCTGTCTGTGTGTATTGTATCCCCTAGGCTTGTATCCCCTAGGCTTATCTTTTTGCTGCTCTTTCTCGCTTGTGGTCACCCACCTAGGTAAGCGACCACATCAAAAGCGCTTACGCAGGTTTGACCGAACCGGGCTCATAACTGTCGGAGGCAAAATATCAACCGATCGATAGATCGCGCTCCGGCTAGAGGATACATATACACGTTGCGACACTTATTATATGTAGCTTGTTCTTTGTAAAATTTCTGCATTATACCTTTATAATTACTTTATACTCTAAATAGAATAATTGCGCAATTGTTTACTTATATCCTCTTACACTATAATAATATGCTGTAATAAACTATATAAACATAAGCTGTTTAAGAGTCTACATGCAACAAAACTCCTACTTAGATATTAAAACCTAGAACAACACAAGAAAATGCTAATAAATATACTTATAAAACTACTAGAGCAACACAGGAAAACTTTATAAATATACTAATAAGGTCTAGAAAAAACGCAAAAATATAGTAACCTAACCCTAACTTAACCCCAACCTGTGGTCCGTGCAACCTAACCCTAGACCTACTACACCCTTACCTATTTTGAGTACCAAAAAAATGGGTAGGGGTTAGGTAGGGGGTGTGGTATTACGTAAACCTACCCTACCCCTACCTAACCCCTACCCATCAACCACCGTATACTAGAGTAATCTTTTTTTTATAGTTTTTTCAGTAAGTAAGTGTACTAGCTGTATTCTTTCAATATTCTTTTGCAAGGTCCTGTAAAGATTTCTTTAAGTTATCTAAGCTGCCTTAGCAGAGCGTTAATCTTCTTAGCTAAATCTTTTAATCATTAAGTTTCTAAGGGTTGTACTACTTATATGTTAACATCTTGTTTATTTAGTATAGTAAGGAGTTTCTGTATAGCTAATAAAATTGTTTTTTTGTTATATGCTACTAGTTCTTCGTATGTTATTAGTGTAGAGGGCTAGTGGCTTTCTTGAAACTTAGCCATCTTGCTATACTTAGTTTAGTTAACTAGGGTTGCTTCTATTCCTTTATCTAGCATTATCTTAGAGATATTATCGTCTAAGGCTTCCTCTAAAGTAATTATAATAAGGTTATCTGGACTGTTAATAGTTGCCTAGTGTTGTAGATTCGCTATTCTTGGCTCATAACCTGTAGCGATTTAATCTCCAGGTAGTCGCTGCTTGTTCTACTATCGACTCAGAGGTAGAGATCTCTGTCTTCTACTTGTTCGTAGTAGACTCAGAGGCAGCTTAATCTAGGATTATAACCTTTTGGAGATTGAGGAGGAGGAGGTGCGCAGGGTGAAGGATAAGAGAATAGAATAATAGAGACTAGGGGAAGACAGTATTGTAGAAGATAGCAATTGTAGACTTATCTTGATGTTCTGTCTTAATTGTCTTGCTGTCTTAATTCCTAACTATCTGCTAAACTACAGTCTATATATGCTTGTAACTTGCATTCTAGAAAGATCTGTATTACGCAATAGCTTGCGTAGTAGATTGCGTAATCCTGAACGTCATTAATGATAACAATCAATTGATAACAATGATAAGTAATACTAGTAGCGTAATAGCTCCTAGTAACCAATTGATTGTAGGTTGATTGTAGATTCCAGATGTGATTTGAGCACCTGGATTCTGTGGAGAAACAGCTAAGTAGCTTAATCTCCAACACCTAGTCCTGTCCTTGGACTGTAATAGTAAGTCAAGTAATAACGTTCTATTCTTCCTCTAGATTGTTATTAGGTACTGCATAGTAAATAACATTTATGCTATTAAGTTACTTTGCTTTAGCTCTAGCAGTATTTTTCTATGTAACTTTCTTTACTATAGGCGTAATAAGTAATTTTTTCTTGTTACTTTTATTATGCGTAAACTTCTTTTTTCTTAGTTCTTTATTAATATTATTAAGGTGCATTAGCTTATAGCTGTTAGTTTCATGATGTTCTAAAGTTCTAAGTACATAGTTTTGCTAATGTTTTTAGTTAAAGTATAGGCGTTGAAATATTTAACATAGTTTAGCGTCTGTATTCCTAAGTGCACAAGTTTTTTGTATAAATTATTGTTTTTTTAACATAAGCTTGTAAAGTTTGTTATTTACTTAAATAGCTTTAGCTATAAGTCTATTAAGTATGTTAAGGATAAATTTACTTTTTATAAGTTTCTTGCGTATAGTAGGCATAAGACTTTTTTAGTACATCTACATTTAAGCGTTATTGTTTTATTTAATAACTATTTTGCACTACTAGAGTTTAGTTGTATAGTTAGCAGCAGATTTAGTTTATTGTAGTTTCTAAATTTTTTGCTCTACAACTACAAATCCTGTAAAAAGTAAAAGAAATTCTTGTATTTTGGCCTTAAAAGCGTCTTAGTTTTTAACTGAGGCAGTAAGGTTAGCGTTTACAATAGAATTCTCTGTATAGCGTTAAAGAATTAGGTTAGCCTACTTATCTGCATCGCTTTAGAAGTATGTAGTAGCTAGGACAACTTTATTGTTGTTCTTAATCCTGTCTTCTTTAAAATAAAAATATCTGTTAACCTAAAGATGCTAAGCCTTAAGCTTGCTATAATTGGTATAGTAAACATTAAGTTTATTAGCGCAGCTTGTAGTTCCTTTAGTGTAGGAATTAGCAGAAGTGTCGATAGCAGTGTTATTTATCTCAGGGGTGTTTAAAGTGCAAAAATTGTCTAAAGATAATTTAGGATTAGTTCTTAGGAATAAGTAAGTGTAATAGAGAGTTAGTGTACTAGCACAATTAGTAGATTAATGTAATAGTATAAAAGTGTGTTAGTACGTTTACTATAACAATGTAATAACACAGGGTTTACAAATTAAGTAGTTAATTCTTAGATTAACACTTAAGTCCTGTACAAAGTTAAACACACTAAGCTATAAGAGTTAAGTACTTATACTATATACTTAAAGCTATAAAGGTTGCTCTGTAGTAATCTGTTATGCCAAGGTTAGGAGCATACAAATCACAGAGCAGTCACGTGGCTTGGTCTGCTCTTGTTGTGACTTGCGGTGATCTGGTGCGGTTCGTAATACCCTAGTCTATCCCTAGACTATCCGCCCTATTCCTCACACAACGTTAGCTAATTAAAAGCTAAGCTTTATTAGTGTAGGGACTTAGTCTTGTAACAAGATAATTGCTCAATAATCTATATATACTATTCTAGACAAGGATGACTATCTTAGTTATTACTACTCTGTTAGAGGTGTATAGCGGAGTGGTCTACGAGCTTCATCCTTACAATTAGATAGCAGTCTCTAGTAGAGAATATTTTAGACCTACATCAATAAGGCTTTCCTCCCTAGTTTATTAACGTACAACACGAGGCCGTTATCTATGATTACTAAAATTACACAAGAGAACAGAGACGCTTTGGTACTTCTATCATTAACTACAGCGTGACAAGTGTTATCGCTCAACCGTCATCTATACCATCATATGCTCTTTCCCTTGTAGTGCGGCGTTCTGCTGTCTCACTTGTAAAATTTGCCTCATAGGATCGTTATAGAAATCCGGATGTACACCGTGTTAGGCTGTGTATATTGCATTTCTCCTGCGAGCAGTTGCAAAAACAGGAAAGCAAACACCCCACACGACGAGTAACTCGTATTGACGTCTTCTTGATTAGGAATGGTTGAGGTAATGTCTTAAATAGAGGGTTAGATGTGCCAAGAGTCAAGCCGCTTGAAGAAAGGCCGTTAACTTATACCCTCTACTGAGCTCGATACCGCCAGACGCGAACAATGATACACGATCGTCGTTGAAGTGCCACACTTGCTGCTAGAACACTTCATTGAGCTTGACCAATGGGCGTTCAACATCAGAGTGAAGGAATAGAAGGAGCAAGTGCAATCGCAGCTAAGCAGACGTGTTCTAAGAGGAGGCTTATATGCAAGAGCAGAGCATCTAGCAACGCGCTGTTCAATAGACTTAGAAAGCCTTAGAGCATGAGTCTACAGCAAACGAAATCCAATAGGAGTCAGCAAACAGGCTCCGGCAAAGAGAGAGGTTTGGGGAAACTAGGTAGACACAAGGTAAGAGCATCATTGCCAAACAAAGTCTCCTAGAGCTTTTCGAATAGTTACCTCTTTCGCAACAGCGCTAACTGCCAACCAAGTAGCGGATTACCCGAACCAGAACCCTCAATTTCCTAATACAAGCTTGCTATCTGATTGTTTACCATGTTTTTCTTTTATAGTTATACTAGGTACTAACACCATTCAGTAAAAACTCTAACTCTGATTTACGCCCGTATGCGACTAGACGTCTCGTGCGATGCTATGCCCCTGAATGGCTAAACGAGATGAACAACAAGTTTTTTGGGGGATCAGGCGTTCTGCGCTAGCCAGCCGCTGAGCGACGATTGGCCACATTAGAAGAGCGGCTTGGATCCACAAAGCTAGTGTTGGTATGCGACAAACTTCGTGAGCTACTTTTCCTGTCTTTTCATTCTCGAAAGCGCTGCGTTTTGACTTTGTTTACATCTTTCGCTGCGTAATCACACTCTTTTAGTCTTTTCATCATGTTCGCACGCGTTAGTGTGCTGCCACTCGTTTTGTCCTGTATCCTTAGCACCAACGCGGCGCTAGACTTGGATGCTCAGAATCAGGGTACTGACGATCTTTTCCAATTGCACCACTTTCATTCTAATGTGTACAGATTCTATCAAGAACGCTGCAAAGACTCTTGCAAATGGGCTCGTTACGTTTTACAACGAGGGCGTCTCCGAATCTGGAATCCCCGGTCTGTTTCCAGATCCCTACTTCTGGTGGGAAGGCGGAATTATATTCAACGCGTTGATCGAGTGTTCTTTCTTGACCGGCGATACGCAGTATGACTCTATCGTGTCTGAAGGCATCCAGTGTCAGCTTGGTGAAGAATACACCTTCATGCCGATAAATCAGACTAATGCCATTACCAACGAAGACCAAATCCTGTGGGCTCTTGCGGCTATGACCGCCGCAGAATCTAATTTCCCAAAGCTGGAAAACAGATCCTGAAGTGAGTATGCTGCAGATGTGTTCGATGTGCAGGTGCTACGGTGGGATGACAAAAGCTGTGAAGGCGGTCTTCGCTGGGCTATCTATACTTTCCAAGACGGATACGATTACAAGAGTGTGGCTGCCAACGCCGACTTTTTCCTTCTGGCTGCCCGCCTGGCTAAATTTACTGGCAACGACACGTACTCTGAGTGGGCTGACAAGTCGTTCACTTGGGCTAAGGATATCGGCCTCATCAGCGCCCAAGGAGACTGGTGCTGCTGGGACAATGGCTGCTAGTGTTACGATGGTTTTGGCCATGGCTTTTGCTGCGGCGTTGAGCTGTTAGGTGTCGTTCCTGAAGAGCTGCCAGTCTTTTTATGGAAATGTGAACTGCGAGTGGTCCTCGCGGTACTTAGAACTATAGAAATCAACACAACGATGAAGCCTTGTCGATTTTCACTCTCAACAAAATTCATAATCTCGGGGCGCGTATTACAACTCCGCAACACTGCTGCATTTGTGACCTCCATTTATACATCCATGAGATCTTCACCTTCAGAACTTCCGGGTGAAGACCTGTTAACAACATCAATCTCGATGTCAAATATACGCCATTGGTGAATGGTTCTTCTCTCCTTCACACTTACAGAGATCTCGATGCGACGGCCATCATCGTGAGTGTACATCATTCTATTTGGATCCGTTTGCCAACGTATGTCGCGCAATGTATTCCAGACCTTATGCATGTCATCTTCTGCATACTCGGGCGAACTACTGTAGACGATCGCGAGATTGAGGCTCATCTCGATGTGAACGACAAACGCTACGTTTGGATGGGTATTGCGATTTGAGAAAGCCAGGGACAATACCTGCATTGGTGGGTCCTGCCAAAGGCTAGTATACGTTCGGGAATCCGCCTGCCAATTCTGGGTATCCCTGCTCTTGAGCATTCGGCCACCAAACTGTGGATGGTCAGTACCGTACCACCCCTATGTATGGACAAGGGAGAATCCCTCAGCCGACATGTTCCTTGTCTCGTCAATCAAATAGGTTTTGTTGCATTGACTTGCGCCAGTAGGGCCGTGCCGAATGTGTGGGACCATTATAATGTGCTGCAAATCCGTGCTCTCCAGAGCATCTCGGTTAGTTACCAGCACAGTTCTTGAATAGCCTTTCCTGTCAGAAATCCATCTGCGCACCATATAGCGTGGACAGTTCTGGTACACATGCCAATTGTTGGGAGAGAGCAAGATGCCAAGCATGTGAGAGCTCTTGTTCGTCCGTAGCGAACAGCTGAGAAGCCCGATCAAAAGTTTTTCAGCCGTTTTCTCCACTGTGGAAACATGCATGGAAACAAGTGGCAGCCGAATGTTGATACCGATAGTATCAAGTGTCAATAGCGGGCCGGAAACTGATGCTCGATCCAAGTCGACGCAATTCTTAAAATCCAACGGCGACTTTGCGAGTATTTCACCCGCGAGCGTCGGTGGTTTGTATTCCGAAGTTGCCTTGTTCGCTGGAGATATCGTTTTCTTCGTATTCAAACCCCATGCTAGGATGGAATCATCGTCGTTATTGTTTCTAATGATTTCTTCCTGCAGACGCACAAAGGCCTTGTCGCCCTCCCCATATAACAATGGCATATTGATGTTGAATATCCCCATCAGGCAATACGCTTGATCTTCTTGCCTCGTTGTTTCACGGTATGAAGCCCATGACATCTTCTTTGCGACGCAGAAATCATCGAGCGAGTTCATCCAAGGCGATTGTACGATGCCTTTGCTCAATACTTTTGCATCGATTCTTGTGATACGCGATATTTCTTGTGCCATGTTTCGCCGATTTCCAACCATTTTCCAATTCTTGTCGTAGAAGATTACGTCAAAAGGTGCAATCATCTCCTGTAGCGTCCAACTGCGGGTGAACCATCGACTTTTGAGGAAATTACTCCCAAAGCTAATAATTGAAATATCCTCAAGGAAGGCGTAACATTTAGAAGATGCCAAGTACCACCTGAACATGGAGTTTATAGCCTCTGAAAGCTCCGCACTGGAGCTCTTGTTGATGCAGCACGTGTCCACCCATGCATAATTCAACCCGTCGCGTACTGCTTGCTCGCAGGTGTGCTTGATCTTGTAGTATCCAGCCTTCGTTGTCGCTGAAGTTTGGTGCAGAGGCAAGTCCGAAAACAACACTTCTTCGCGCCCCCATGTGTGAGACAAGATGGCATATTGTGGTATGTAGCTGCCAGCAAATTCCTCGAGCTCGAGGGTCTCACAGTTGATTAGACGCATAGCTGTAAGAAACGGGTAGCGGTTACAGTGGACAACATAACGTTAGGGAAATGAAAAGTCGCCTGGTGGATACGATTAGGAAGGTATGAGGCTGAAATTTCCCGCTCCAATGCCTACTCGGGGCTGAAAAATAACATCACGTGCGTTTGCTTGCGCATACATCGACCTCTATAACATGCATAAGCAGCTAATTGTAGCGAATCCCATATTTCCACTGTATATATCGTTACTTGGCAGCAGCCCTGATCACGTGTTCACCTCGTTCTCCTATTTGGGTAAAGCGACTCTGTGCGATTATGTCATGAACTTACGGGAAAACACGACTTCGAGTTAAAATCACAAGTGACGTGATGTTCGCTGTATGCGATAAAAGAAAATTTCGTATCCTCTATTGTAGTTGATCCAACCCTATTGGTGCGGACAACATTCGCCATGTGTGAGGTGAAGGTGAAAGCAAAACAGGTCTGTGCCCCTCCTCACGGACCTGTTGTATAGTTAAAGTCGCGCTATTCTTGCTGAGAAGAATATACGGTGACGCAAGATAAGTTCCTTGTCGTAGGAAACCACCTATTGTAGCTGCCTCCATCGTAGTCTTGGCGTGTATTCTGCGCGCTGCACCAGCGTTTACCTCTGGACAATAGCGACTTTCGTATTGTCACGAAGTACAATAGACAGCAGCAACTCTTGCAGTCCTCAGCTAGCATATAAACTCTACCTTGCTGCTCCTATCCTCTCCTCGTCCATCTCACACTTCCCTCACAACGACATACATACCTTCAAAAGAAAACAACATGTCGTCTCCTTTTCTCTTCTTTGCGCTGGCCGCAACCATGATCTTCGCTCTCTCGGTCGCATCTTCGTTCGGCCTTCTGGATTTCCTCCCAGCCGCGCTGGAAGATGGGGCTGGTCCCCATCTATCCTTTGGAGCATGGTTCTTCGCCGGCTGTTGTGTCCTTTCGTCCTCGCCTCCCGCCTGTCGCGCACTTTCTTCCGCCGTCCGCGCTTTCGCCGCACTGGCTCGTGAACTTGCTCTCCTCTCTCGCGACACAACGATAGCGACCCTGAAAGCTCAAGTGCTGGCATTTGAGCAGAATTCGGGTGTTGCGAACGTTTCCCTTCCCGGCAAGCAGTCGCTGGTCGACTGTGAGGCCACCGTCGAAACACTCCGGCGCCAGATCAACAAGTTGACTGGCAAGGTCGCCATGTATGAGCGGCACTATAACGCCAATGCCGTGAACGCCGAGCGTCTCGCCTTCAACGAGAACATCGCCAAGCTGAAGCGTGAGCTTCAGTCGAAGTGCGACGAAATCTTCCGGCTGAAAGATGTCATCGCCTACAAGCGCAACGACACAACGATGTCGACTCTTCTTCCCGAGCGGAGCCGCCTGGAGCTGGCTCTTGAAGCCAAGACCAAGAGAGTGAACGAGCTGGAGGCGATCGTTCTTCAGCACGACCGCGACATGTACCAGCGCGATACTCAGGTCGCCAAATTTGATGCCCTGAAGGAATACATCCACCGGATGGTGGAGGCGGGAGGCCTTCAAATGATTGTCGTGGTGTTATTCCTCGGAGCTCTTGCGGGCAATGCTGGCATTGACCTCGCAGAGCTCGGTATCGACGGAACTGTGTTCCAGACTTACCTGGTCTACGCCGTGGCGATCACTGATGGTCTCCCTTGTCCTCTCCTTCCACAAGGTATGTTTTTCCAAGCATCTCATTGTTCTCAAGGTCATTTACTAACCAACGATAAGGTGGCTTGCGCCTACGTGGCATTCGATACCCGCTGTCTGGCCTGCGCGTCTTCGGCAACAAACTCGTCGAGGCTGGTCGTAGTGTCGTCGTCGCTCCCGCCCCGGTCGCCATCCCCGCTCCTTCTTCGGCACCCCTTGTGGGCTACAACAACTTCTGCGCCCCTCCTGCCATCGAGCAGAAGATACCAAATACCTCCTGGCAGACACAACACGTTGCCGCTGTTCCCTCTCCAGCTGGGTTTGCCGGCTTCACAGCCTCTTCCAATTCTCATCCAGCACCGCCACGTCCGGTAAAGACCTCGGCGCCTGCTCTTCCGACTCCTGCTTCCGCCCCCGTTCTTGCGAAGCCTTCCCAGCCTGCGGCAAACGAGACGAGGCAGATGAGCCTCCAGCAAAGCAAGAGACCGGGGACTTTTGGTGTAGGTGGTGGTAGTGCTGCTGCCCGTCCTGGCGGTGTGGGAAAGACCTGTGCGGCTCCCCGGAGGTCATGAGCACGTTGGGGCTGAGATGTGGACCGTAGAATAGTCTGGTTTTATGACTTCAATTGAATGTCATTCAGATGCGCAATTCATCTAATTTTTGTCCAATGACACCCACCAAGCAACCATTCTTACTCTCCCGTGTCATTCTCATCTGCTTCTCTAGCTTAGTGAGGTTAACCAAACTTCGATGCATTGTATAATGTGTACAATTTTACTATTGGGTTTGTTCATGTGAGGTGTCGTTTTCCAAAAGAAGGGTTGGTTTACGTGGTTAGGAAGTGGGGAGGCTGGATGTCGCGTCTTGGTCACGTCGGCTTACATAAGTGGGACTTTGTGCATCATGGCCAATGGGATAAGAAGGAGCTTTGGCCACGAAATCGCCACCTTACCAAATAGAATGCCTCGCAACTCGCCGCAACATGGACGAACTACCACATTCTCTCTTCCGCGTGGCTGTGTGACAGCGTATAGCCGATCGGTGGCTTCGGCTTTTATATCAACAACCAGATTGGGCGCCATGTCACAGCAAGAATGCCGACAGTTTTCATTACATGGCAGAATTCGCTTCTATTAGGCAACTTTGGGTAGGCTTTGGCATCTATTCCCAACTCATCTGTACCGATCACAATTCTCTCCACCTCCAGCTGTCGTGGACGCCGGCACTGCAAAGATGCCGATGCTCGACGAACGCTACAAGCAAAATACTGGCTTGGTCTGCCCGCTTGGTCTGTCCGCTTGGTGCAGCAAATACGATATTCTTCTAGAACGTTCTTTGCTCATGAGTTAAAATACCACCCTAGAGTTCTGTAAACGCCTCTATCAATTCCATTCACCTACTACTGTCGCAGGCGCTACGCGCTATGTGATAGGAACCCATTTCTCCCTTGCTTCGGATCTATGGTATCTTCTGGAAGTCACGCTAGAAAACATGCTATGGAATAGAGAGATCATTGTCTCTCGCGCAACGTGGCCGTTTAGTCTTCCGTGACAAAGCGGTTGCGGCGGTCCGACAAACTCTTCCAGCGCAGGTTCCGCTCACACATTGCTAATATCCTTTCCTTGTTACCATTTGCAGCTGCCACACCTCTCAACCATCCTCCGCACCAGCAATGTCATCGCCACCACTTCCCCAAAAGCCAGAAGCTACATCTGAAGGTCTACCGACCGAGCTTTGGACGCAAATTTGCCACTCACGGTCTTCGTACTCAAACGGAGAGGTCTTCATCATTGACTTCACTAGTCTTTCTAATCTCCGTCTCACTAGTCGACTGTTGCATTGGAAGACGCGGGACGCATTCCTCCAGCGCCACCTCGCATCTTCCAAGTTCAGCCTAATGCCACAGAGTCTGGAAGTTCTAAAGGGGTTATCAGAAGACGAGCAGCTGCGAACATACGTGCGAGAACTGGAGTTTGGCCCGGAGGTATTAAACACGAATCTGGAAGTGGACCTTCAATATATCAGGGAACAGTGGGAAGAGCCTTCTACCGGATGTCCACATCCTGAGAGCTACATCTACGTGGACTCTGCCCGACCAATATGGCCTATGGTCAAACTTCCGGAACCGCTATGGAAAGGTGTCAGTGGCAGAGACTCAGTGTCAGCGTTGGTCGTTCGATGGAACAAACTAGACGGTTATAATCACTGGCTCCAAAAGCACGGAGATACGCTAAGGAGATTAGTTGATTATCAAAATATCTTCCAGGCAGGACCTGGGTACATTCGAGAGGCCATCGCCAAGTTCCCGATGCTGAACAGTATCAAGATCAATCCTCGTCCAATAGGTACTTATTACGAGGAACGCTTCGCCAAGCTTGTAAAACGGAGTAGAGGTACCATTCCACTATTTCGCGAACTCGGAGCACACGAGATCGAACTAACTACCGATCCGGCTCCGTATGGTTCGGAGCCCATCTTGTAGTTCAGCCTCGATGGCCTTCTCTTCATGGAGTATTACGCAGAGATCATTATGCTGGAAAACCTCTTCAAAGCCTTGAGCACGGTTAACTTGGATGAGTTCACGGTTGACCTGACGATTACTGCGGCGAATCTTCCATCCAATGGCAAGATCTTTGACACCAACCACCGAACCTGGAAAGCCATGGCTCCCCGAATTCGAAGTCTTACATTCGATTTCGCACTGAGTGATATCACTTTCTACCAGGTTCTTCCATTGTTAACATGGATAGCGGAGATGATACCCCACACTAATGCAGTCGAACACTTTTATGGCCGCAATTTGTACTTCGGGTACTTTATATTGCGAAAGGTTCTTGCACATTCTTCGTGGACGAGCCTTCGAACGCTGCATCTTTTTCAATGCCGGAGCCATGGCCGCGATTTGCTCGGAATCTTTCTCCGTCACCGTTCAACTCTGGAGGATGTGAGCATGTCGAATGTCGCAACTACTGGTATGAGCGTAGTATCCTGGAGGGACATACTTGTGGCAATGAAAGGCATGACTCAGCTTGTGCGTGTCACGCTGGATCAGCTCGAACTGCAAGGTGCTAGCGATATGTCTAGCCTTGCTTCATTTCCTTGGAACTCTAAGCCAGCCACAATCCATTGTCTGAAGGCGAAAGGATACGATAACGTTCGCTCGATGCTAGATTCCGCGATAGAGCGCATCGTACTTCTTCCTGACCAAAAACATTCGTTTTGCAAAGTGCATTTCCGGACGTCTCCGTGAGACATAGCGCGGAAATAAAACTTGACAAGACGACAAGCTCTGGAGATCCTTACGAATTGGTGGCATAATGAACTTTACATGGAGCTGCGATGGGCGATGGTAATAGTTGGACGAATTCCGCACGAAAAACAAGTATTTAGCTATTAAGATAATTCAAGACTGAACATATTCCCCTCTTGCTATGCCCACACAAGACCAAAGCCGAGTTTGGAAGCTCACAAGTGAGAAATAAGGTTGCATTACCTTCAGCTGACGATAGATTGTCTAGCACGATATGCCCAAATTCTTGCTGTAGTATGCTAATTTCATTCTTAATGGCATGCGACTGCAAGCCCACTGAAATCTGGCCTGATGCGCGCAAAGCCAAGTGATTTTTCGGTGACCACAGTGCGCTAGCTACCGGCATCTCAATAGCGCAGATACCTCTCAAGGGAACCCAAACGTCTACTGCATGTCTTTCACACACCGTTCTCATAGATGCCCTTCATCAAAGCCACCCATCTTTCAAGACCTCCGTCGCCCTCAGCCCTCAGCATGCTTTGCATGAAAGACGATGCTCTACAATTTTCCCGAAAGGCAGCCTCTGAAAACAATTTCTGTGTGGGTAACACCCTGAAATTCAAGGGCAGCGATAGAATCCCCCGCTTCTTACCCTCCGCTGCCTTCTTTACATGGCTTCTAACACTGGTCTGCACCAGTGTATTTGTAAAGAACGACCCAATGAGATCTTCTTGGTCACGATGGATTTTTTGTGCGTAGAGAAAGGTAAAGACACAATTCGCATCTTCGCACTTCACATCGATGCTTCGTAGGCCTACGCATACGGACGGATGTCGTGAACAAAACTTGGTGATCTCTGAAAAGCCGAGATAATCCGCTTCTGTGCGCGTATAACTTTTTTCAATGTAGAGCTTCCTCAGGTCCTTGACCTTTTCCGGTGCAAGTGTTCGAACAAACGTGCCACCTTCCGGACGGGTAGAAAAGTAAAGCTCGTTGTTGAGGATGCCCAGACCACGGGTCTCTTGATGCAGTTGCCGGTTAACGTACTTCAGCTGGTTTGCGTCATCGCATCCAGCCGGTGATCCAACGCTCGGGAAATTAGTGGAATCAGTGACCGCGCGATCATCATCGTTTGTCCCTTTCTGAACTAGGCGCTTGTCCGATTGTGAATAGATTCGCGCTACGCCGTTTGGGTCTATTTGACAGCGCAGGCCGGCAGGTTCGAAGAAGACATATACATAGATGTAGTGGCGAAGCTCTCCGGGCAGTCGAAAGAAACGGCAGACTTCTGGCTCTCGAGCGACGGATTTCGTGGCCATATCGGCGGTTTTCGGTTAGTTTGACCTGATCGAGATCTCAGGACAAGGACGATAGTACTTTTGTAGAGCGAAATATTATCGAATAGCGTTAGGGTTTCAGGTCGTGTCGCGGTTGATTCGACCCGCCGAAGAGCGCAATCGTTCTCTATCGGGAAATTGCACGTGTGTCTGCTTTTCCACGGTTGGTTGTTGAGCTAGTGAGAGCGCCAAGACGAGAGCCAGTACGCCTTAGGAAAGGCGTCCAATGATTGAGGTGAAAGAACCGAGAACGTCAGCTAGACAGGCGGAAAGACAACACAATTGAAGTTTCTGAATTACGAGCGCATTATTGCAACTCTCTTAATATCCATATCCTTTACAGCTAGCCTGAAGAAGCCAGACACTGTGCTACAAAAATGCTTAGGTAGCCCATCGCTCATGTAAGTAGAGCTCGTCAACAGTTCGACCTTCCATTATCATGGTTTCATCACACTACTCAACAACATCTCCCCTTCTTCCCGGCTCCGTTCCAGTAAGTCGTGGTCACATAGCCTCCCCCATCATTCTTCTTCTTCTCCTTCGGCCAGCAGCACGCCATGCATACAAGGTCGAAGAAGAGGATCGCCACCGTAGCTGCAAGACCGATCATGATGGCTTTGCCGTGGTCGCCAAAGTAAACATACTCTTTGCGATCCGTAGTAGCCGTGCTTTCTGCGGCCATCGTGTGGGCTGGAATAAAAGACGTGGTGAGTGTTGTAGCTGCCATCGTAGATTCGAAGAAAGAACTACTGAAGTAATGTGAGCTATCATCCGAGGTGTCCAAGGGTGAGTATGACCTGCTAAGCTCAAATTTTGGTTATAAATCTAGTGTTTAGATACTGGCGGGAGTTGCAGTTGTGGAAATTGGAGAGCTGCCAAACTATATGTAGCCATGGCATGCTTTTACATAAAAATCAAATCACTACAGGCACCAACCCACTACATCATGTCCACTTCTTCGTGGTCGAAACGTTTCCTCAATATCTCAACTGGAGTGTACACGACGTGTTGAACTCGCCGACTTTCACTCGCAAAGGGCACAACGTCTTACCAAGGGGAATATTCCGTTTGCGCAACGCGATCCTTTCAGATAGAATAGCCGTTTTTTTCTCGCGTAGAAGCCTGTCTAGAGTTACAAGGAAGCTTGCATCAACGTCTGTCCATGTCCTAACGCGATCAAGGCTAGCCTATTGGGGCTTTGACAGCCGACCCGCCAGTACATTACACCAGCGGGGTCCTGCATAGGAGCTTACTCACCTTCCTGTCGCTCCTCGCTATTATTCTCCTGGCCATACAATTTCCGCTTTACAGTAGCCGTGTTTCACGATCCGATATAACGGCTGTCACTTGACACAATGTTGCACTGGCGTGGCGCAGCAACAGCGGATGCATGTTCGTGTACTGCGTCTGTGAGACTGACATTCCGAATAGTCAAGCGAGGATGCAGCGACCAAAGTTTTGTTGTAGAAACGTGCTTGCGGAAACTATACAGGGGCAGGAGCTATATGCAGGGTCATCGCATACTATTGAGAGTAAGTGGCAAAAAGCTCATACATTCCAAGGTGATTCCAAGCTTTGTTACTAACTACACCTAATCTTACAAAGCTAGGGTGCAGTTACCTTGCCATTATCTTCGTAACGACCTAGAAGTTCGTAGAAACCCCATATCAATGTGCTTTCTGCATGTTCGAGCCCTCCATCTCCGCAATAACAGCCGTCATATCTCCTCCATCCCTTGGTCCGAGCTTCGGTGGCAGTGTAGACTCAGTATGCATTTCAGCCGCTCCACTCCCACCACTGTGAGAATTCTCCGTTCCAAGCTCACTCATCGGACTCATAGTTTCCGCTCCATGTAACTCCACTGAGCGTGTCGAGCGGAGAGGTGCATTCGTGCCGAGTTCACTGACTGGACTTCTCATTCCTTCGCTACGGAGATCAGCGCTGCTGATTCTGACAGTAGGTACGCCGGATGGCGAGTTTCCATGCCAGCCTTGCATTGTTGAAGCAGCGGAAACGGGTGATGTGGGTGACGACATGCTCGTTGCGGCGTGGGAGCCCATTTCAGGGTATCGCGAATCCATGTTGCTACCATGACGATGCGTTCCTGGTCGCGGGGCCGGGCGGTAGTATCGTGCGCTCCCGCCGCTGCTTCCGCCACGCATCTCCGATGAATCAGAATAACCATTGTGTGCAGTTTGAGGACGTGGTATATCCTCGCTGTGTAGTTCGGCTTTCGAGCGCTGACGCATCGGCGCACCGGGTCCGACTTCTAAGTAGCGACCGAAGCTGGTATCATGGTCGATGGTAGGAAGTTTGGGTTTTGGACTAGTATTGCGAGATGGCTCCCACATGTCGGCGGAGGAGGCGAGAGAGGCTCGGCGTTTGCGGCGGCGCAGGAAGAGGAATATGAGGCCGATTATGAGGGCGATACCCACGGTACCACCTGCTGCTGTACCAGCGATGGCGGTGGTGCTGAAAGCAGGCGCGGCAGCGGCGGTGGCAGTGGAATAAGGTGCGGATGCGACGGTGACGTGAGTGTGAAGAGTGGCGTCATTTTGGTCATTCGATGTAGTCTGTGTAGGACCAGTGTTGTTCGGAGGCAGCACTACCACAGCGGACGTGGGTTTCCCTTCACTTGTAGAACTGGGTGGAGTCGAAGCAGCTGGCGGTGGTCGCTGAGTTGGTGCATCTGGTGGTTTCTCTGTCTCCAAACTCAAGGTAGAGGTAGATGTAGAGAGACTCTCGGACGAGGAGTCTACAATCGTCACCGTAGTAGCTGTAGGCTCCGGTGAGACGTCAATGGGAGTAGCTCCTCCCAATTTTGTCGACGTCGACCTACCTCTACTTGTCGCATCCTCAGTACTTGTCGCAATACCACCCGATGGCGTTGCCGCGAGCAAATCCATGTAGTTGAAATCAGCTCCAGACACAGGTTCTTTAAATTCACCCGTGCCATCACACTCGGCTCTGAATATGGCTACGTAGTCTACATCCTAAAAGTCAGTACACCTCAAATCCTATGTCTTGCGCGGAACGAAGGCTCACCTTTTCGGTCAGTCAGACTTGGACATGCCTCGAGAAGACACGGGCCAAATTTCTTGAAGTGTAAGGGAACAACGTCCGAGAGTTGACAAAAGCCGCCAAGGTTATCAGCGCAATTGCCATCGAGGACCTTGTTTTCCCCGATGAGGCATTGCCTCTACTATCAGCGTTAGCAACATGATGTACCAGAACAATCTCGTGGGAGGGTTGGAAAATATACTCACGGTACAGGCGGGAAGCGGCAACGGTGGATTCGGGGCCACACAGAACTTGTCACGCTCTTGAGCAGCGACGATACCAAACAGAAGCATCAAGACGTAGAGCAACATACTCGCCATTGATATTGGTCACTGGGAGTCGAGGAAAGGAGAGCCCGCAAGAACCACAACAGATTCGGACTGAAGAACTTTTAAGTGCCAAACGCCCCCATGTTTGCTCCTCTCACCGACCACAGACCGCCCCCAGTCCAATAAACAGTGGTCCCCTACCTCACCTCACACAAGCACCGGCATAGTAATCTCAACGACACTTGGCAAACGGCTAACCACACGAACGCGTACTTAGGGCTCTGTTTGTGCTACCAGTTCGCATGCACTGCCTACTTGTGCACGACCTAGTTGACAAATGTTAGGTCTGAACCTGGTTTCTCACCCTAACGGGCATCCGCAGAACCAATTCCACAAGTCGCTGAAGACATCTTCCAAAGCCAGTAGTCAGTTGGGAAAGGGGCGAGTATCAATATTGACAAATCACGAGACCTCAACGTGCACTTCTCCGAAAAAGGTCTTGTTCCCGCTCCCTCGCCCACTCTTCCTGTTGCGCCCTCCCCCATTCGCTCCTTGCCTCTCGCTCTCGCTCCAGCTGCAAGTCCACCGTATCATCACCGTAGCTGTTTCGGCGGATACTGTATCTACTCACCGAGTCGTCGTCAGAGTTGCGCGGGCTCTGTCCAGGTGGTCTATCCCGACGCTCGTCCGCAGGTAGTTCGTGCCTGCTATGCTGCCTACTGTACTGCCGCCCATGACCAGTGTACTTATCGTATTCCGACATGGCGTAGTCCTCGGTGTTTGCGCCGTATTCTTTATACTCGACATGTCGAGTTGCAGCGCTGTCGCCGAGAACAGGGTATGCAGTTGTGCTCCTCGGCGAACCAACAAGGGTATCGTCGTTGTAGGTTGACGCGCCGCCGTACATTGACGCTTCTGCGCCTCGACTTGCGCTGGTGATATCACGACGAGATGCGAATTCGGGTATTGATGAGTCGCTGATCAAGGTATTGATCCTCATTGACACGCCTTCTGGGTTTGTGGCGTCTTGCAACTCGGCGTTTTGAACGCGTAGGTCTTTGGCCTTCTTCTTGGTGTCCCAATACAGCTTTCCTAGACCGAGGAGAATGGCGAGTACGAGAACAGCTGCGGCGACGATGCCTCCTATGGCTCCACCGTTAAGCTTGGTGGGGATAGGGGCAGGGTCATTGGACTCAATGGGTGCTGGTGGGGCGGGTGTTGACGAAGGGAAGGTGAGTGGGAGATAGGGCTCCCAGCGTTTGGGGATTTCAGTGAGTTCCTTATCTGCCTTCTTGCAGTGGTACAACAGGCTATTGAGGAACTCTAAAGTGCGGAATTAGTATTAAGCGGCGTGAATATATGTACGGATGGTGCAACGTACCTTCCCTTCCAATGTCACCGTAGCAAGCATCAAGTACACACTGCTGATCAAACTCGGTATTCTTCTCGAGAGAGTTGCTGGCCTTGCAGATGCAGTCGAGGTCGTCGTAGCTACACGACGCCTCACCCTGCGGCTTCTTGATCATGCACTTTTGGGATATCTGAATGTTTGTTGTTAGCAAGTAGGTTCACGTGGAAGATCCACGCAACATACGCCGCAGATAGGAAGCTGTCCATCAGCCGGGCCTGTCGGAGTCGGCATTGCAGATGAAGTTGTGTTGTTGGTTGTCGTTGTGGGCTGCGTTGTTGATAATTCCGATAAAACCGTGGAACTGGCGGCGCTTGTATCCTGAGTCAGTGTATTCGGTTGAGTAGACGTGCCAGGTTGAGAGCTTGCGGTAGTGGTATACTGTGCGGGTGTTGAAGTAGAAGTCAGAGTCGCTGATCGAGGCAATTTATCATACGGAGCCCACTCATCAGGAATGTCGACTAGCGTCTGACCACGCTGGTAGCACGCAAACTGGTACTTGCTGATAAACACTAACAAAATCTAGGTTAGCTCTCTTTCCCTCTCTCCTAATTTCTCTCACTAGGTACCGGAGCACGGTACTCACGTTTCCTTGCATCCTCGCCATTGCATTCTTGCAATACACAGTGAGCGGAAAAGTACTCGTTGCGGGACAGAGAGTTTGTTCTTTTGCAGACGCAAGCAAAATACGCGCCAGCTTCAAAATCATAGTGCTGACAGTAAAGCCATCTGGGAGCGTCGGGCTTTACTTCTCTCTGGCATTTTTCAGATATCTGATCTCATTAGCTATCATGCACATGTACTGATTCTCGTAAGCGACATACCTGACAGAAGTCTGTCGCCATTGCGGGAGGCGTAAAGCTTGGTCGAGCCGAACTTGATACACTAATAGTAAAGATATCCGAAAGAGCGGGAGGGGTGTACCCCGATGGGTTATTGTTGTTCGTCATATCCGAAATTTGGAGCAGTGAAGCTATCAAGATGTGATTAGGGATATGAATCGCTTCACAAGAAATGTCGTCTTCATCCAAGAGCCGCTACGTCAAGGTAAGAGAGCCACAGTCAGGTGGTATTAGGATGGCACCAGCAAACGGTCTTCAAAGGTTCATTATATACTCGAATCTGTGATATTCAAAAGAAGTCCGTGGGAAAAAAGTGGAAACCAGGAAGCTATAGCCGAACAAGTGAAGCCTAAGAGTGAGTTTACATCGTCGCTGGCGTGTGCACAGTCATATGCATTTCGCTTGATGCCTAGACTGCGCATTACTGTGAATGATTGCACTCCAGATCATGATGATGTAGGGAACAAACGTCAGGCTTGCTCGAGCCGCCGCACTAGGCGTCCGGGCAAACCAACTTCCAACGCAGCTGTCTAACCAGTCAGCCGATAACGAGTTTCAAGGTAGTTTGAGATGGAAGGAACGCGTATGAGATTGCGAGAAAGAAATCGTCGAATTAGGTAAGTTGGTAGCTGGCAGCAATCCCTAATATGCCCTCAAATCGATAATCAGTCATATCTAAAGAAACCCTGACTAGAACAAAAGGAAAACCCATCGGTCTATAGTTTGTACTCGAGTCCTCCTCTTTCCGATTCGTCTTCGTGTGGTATACGTATTTACCGTAGTCAAAAAGCTAAACTGCTTGGTCCAACATACCATCACTTGCGCATCTCAGCCCCGTCACTCCACTATCCAACCCTGCTTGTCTACAACAACAACACGTCTAGAACAAGCAGTCCAAGCAACAGCAGCAAGCCAAACCAGCGCACAATCCGGCGAACAAGCCTCCACTGCCGCCATTAGCCCTCCTGTCGTCCTGGTAGTAGCCACCTGGGGGTGGCGGTCCCTGCTGGTATTGCATCTGCTGGCCTCCGTATCCATATTGTCCTTGCGGGGGCCCGTACTGGCCTTGTGGCGGTCCGTATGGGCCGGGCTGCCCTTGTTGGTAGGGGTTCGGGCTGCCGCCGTAGTAGTCTGGTGCGCCGCCACCCTGGTTGTAGTATGAGGGTTGTATGCCGCCCGGGGCTGGACCAGCATCTTGGTGGGTTGGTGGTGGGTAGGCGGGCGGTGCGCCTTGGTCCTGAAGGGCTTGTTAGTATGTTGATGGGGTTGCGACTGGACAGGAGATGTGATTTCGGCCCGCATTGCGACAGACAGACGGGAAGACGTACATATGGTTTGGACATGTTGGCGATTTGTGTAGGTTACAGGGAGTATTGTGAAAGAGCGATGAGCTCCTCAAAGGACAAAAAGACTGTTACGTCGTATTGCTGGGCGGCGAAGCTGGGCAATCTCTCCTCAGCTGACGATCGAAATTTGTTGGGCGTTTGCTTCCGGAGTGGATGGCGATCTTTGAAAAGGAATCTGAAGAAAGAAAGAGCGAACAGTGTGTATAGAAAGCAGAGTATGAAGAAGTAGAAGGAAGGAGCGACGAATGGTCAGAGTATGGGTAAAGTGCGGAGTCGCTCAGACACCACATGTCGGAGCGTACGAAAGAGGGTGGCTGAGCAGGCGTGGCGGATCAGCTAAGCCCCATTGGCCATAGCGTCCATTCACAGTCCTTTGTTCGCTATACTCGCAAGGCTTGTTCTACCGTGTTATCCGTGACCATGCATACAATCTGCATTATAGCTAGATTTGCTGCTACTCTCGGACTCGGCACGTACCATACCTATGGTCTATGACGAGATATATACCATCTTTTGGCCCATGAGCACATCAACGTAGAATAGCGGGTGCCTCCAGGGGACATGTTGGAAAGTCACCAGATGTTGTGCATGACACAAATGTGTAAGAAGAGTGCAGCCAACAAAGGGCCGCCAGAAACCAGTAGTTCTCTCCTCCTAGTCGGGGCAATGCCACCAACCCTAACGCCTCTTCCAGCAATACCCAGACTTATGGTACAATGCTCTCCGTTCCCACCCGACATCCTCTCCCATCCGCGTCACAATGGTATCATATCCACCGCCCCTATCCCACCTCAAACGGTTCAAAGTCCTTCTATGACTGCACGTCCACGCTCTCGTTCGCTGGGGCCTGTTGCATCTCCTGGTCCTTGCCGGGAATGATGAGCTCTTCCTTTTGCTCCTCATCGACAAACTTCCTCTCGCTAACATGTTCACCCTCTTTAGGAGCAACCCAAACATTAGTTGTGTTCTTCTTTTGACCGGGCTCGTGCTTATACAAGCAGCGGGGGTTGAGACACGGGTTAAATTTGCACATGATGGCACTGTGGCCGAATTTGCAACCCTCAACAGTGCAATCGGCCCCGTTATGGCACGGCTTCGCAGTGGGATGCTTGTAAGGGCACGATGAGGGATCCCGGCAGTTGGGCCAGAAGGCACACTCCTGCTCTGACTGAAATTTCTGTCGCTGCGCGGGCGATGGGTGCTTGCCGACACACTTCTTGTTCTTACACGCCGCACCAAAATCGCACGTATCGTTCATATCGACCGGAGTGCCGGGTATCGCGGCGGGCGACTGGTGGACAAAGTGGCAGTCGGGGTTGCTGCATCGCAGGTTGAATTTGCACATGGTGGATGAGGGTTCCGGACGCCCGGAAGGTAGTTCGACATCCATTCCGTTGCCGTTCTCTCCAGCTGGGCCTTCGGCCATTGTCTCGTCCTCGCCCTCCTTTTTCTGGAAAGGCTTAGCATTTGGGTTCATGCCTCGACCGCCCTGGTGTGACCGATCTATGCGCTGATGTAACGGCATCTTAGGTCCATTGCGGTTATTGTGGAAGTTGGGGTTGACGAAGCCGGCGGGTTGGCCACCAGAGAAGATCTGCTGCATCATCTGCGCCTGTTGTTCGTACATCTGCATGAGCGCCATTTGCTGTTGTGGGTTCAGGCCGATGCCAGGCATGTTGTTCTGGACACCCATTCCCGGCATGGGCATTCCTGGCATACCGCCCATTCCCATGCCGTTCATGCCACCCATGTTGTTCGGGCCCATGTTCATGTTGGCGTTACCCATGCCACGACCGTTTGCCATTGCCTCGATTCCGCGACCGATGTTCTGACCTCGTGGGCCTTTTGGCGGGTCACGGGCGTGTGCGTTCACTCGACCAACTCCACCACCGGCGCCACGTACACGATGTAATACCGAGTCACTGTTACGGTCCATGTTCTTGTTGAGTTGGTTGAGCATTCGACCGCCACGCGCTGGACGCGCTGTTCGGGCGCCACTGCCGTTGCGCATAGCCTTGGGGCCGGTAGGACTGTTCACAGTTAGACTCTGTTCATTATGATTTGCATGGGCTTCGGAGCGCAGAGGAGCCGCCGCTTGCTTTGATGTCGCCTTAAATCCGCGTTCGCATGCTTGCGCTGTCTCCTCCCAGTTGCTTCTCGCACGAGTGGCTGCCCTAAAGGGGCGGGAAAGTAGGGTGTTGTCATACATGTTGCCTTGTCCCTCTGACGCGCCTTCCATGTCTGTATCTTGCGCTGCTGCCAAGTTGTCGTTTGATGTGCTGTCCATCTGGTTCTCGATTGACTGCGTGACCTGGGCATTGCCGCCGCTCGATTGCTTGAGGTGCTCGATCTGCTCGAACAACCACTGCGCGAACTGCTGTGTCTCTGTGTTCTCCGGACCCAGGTCGAGCAAATCATTGGAAAGTTCTGATGCGACCTGCGCTTCATTCTTGTCGTTGGCCAGCATAAGGAGAATGTACTCGAACAACGTCGTGTCTTCGCCGCCAGTCGTCCATCCAAATTCAGCGAGCTTGGGCTGGACAACCTGCTGCAGCTGCATCGCCAGAGGCGAGTCGCTCGAAAAATCCACAGCCATAGTGAGGGTAATCGTGGATGGAAGAGTTGTCGCGTGGATTCGGGTTGAGCGGTGGGCGGGAAGCGGAAACGAAGGGAGCGACGAGGAACGCGACTTCCCTAACGTATGACGTAAGGCTACCGCGCGTGCGTGTTCAGACAGCCGTAATGGGTGTTTCGTCGGTCGTGAAGGTGGTTGCGCGTTGGATGCAGTAGGTTGGGGTGGGTTGGGGTGTGGAGAAGGAAGTAATTGTTTAGGAGCGCCTGCTCAAGTTCTGCGCAATCAAGATCGGCACTTGCCGCACCGACTAGCGCGTGTCTTACCGTGTCTGTGCGCGTTTTGGCCATGTTCGAGTTTTGGCCACCCCAACAACAACAACCACCTATACAAAACACGTCATAACACCACCAATATAGACCCAATTCAAGAAGCAATTAGAGAAATTAAATCGCGTGAAGTTAGTGATACTTTCTCGTACTCACAAGTCGCTAAAAAGTATAGTGTAGGTCGCCGTACGCTCGCTCGAAGACACCAGCGCCTAAACCAGCGTCACCAACTCGCCTACTAACTCCTTCACTCACACTAAGAAACTAAGCTCCTACAGTATATTACTACGCTTACTAAACAACGTACACTACTTACACAAGTAATAATACGCAACTTTGCCTTATCTTTAGCTAGTAAAGAAGTTTTAGAAAGCTAGGTTACTTGCTTTATTAACAGGAATCCTATCTATCTTATCTTGCGCTAGCAGGCAGGAATAGATTGCAATTGCTACAAAGCTAATTTAAAAGCTTAATATAGCTTTTACTTTAAGCTACTACATAAGAAAATAAAAGAATACAATATAAGGCCTTCTTAAATCTTTAATATAAATAAGAAAGGCTTTATAATTAAAATAACTAGAATGTTGAAAAGAGTGTTTAACAAGAAAATATAGAATTAAAAAAAGTTGAAGCTGCAACTTAAAATAGTTCTAGAAAGTAAGTAACTATCTTAGCCTGCGTTTGTTTAGACAGTACAGCTTTATTTTTAGCTCTTATTTTTTAGTTAGCTGTTAGAGCTTTAAAATTAAGCTAGGTTAAAGATATTAATAACAAAAAGCACTTAGTATTTGTTAGCTTATTTCCTTTTAGCTAAACTAACAATAATATAAGTTTAGTGTCGCAACGTGTATATGTATTCTCTAGCCGGAGCGCGATTCATCGATCGGTCGGTATTTTGCCTCCGACATTTAGCTTAGCTTAAAGAAGTTTTTAAGACAAAAACTAGACACAAAGCTTATTTAAAATACTAATTACTTCTTTGTAACTGTAAGGCTCAATACTAAGTATAGATACGGGATGCTAGAGATAGGAGGATAATAGTATATTGCCTGTAGAGGAGAGACGAATTGATACCATCTTGACTACGATATTGTATCTCTACTTATACTAGAGTAATCTAGGGTTATATGACCTATTTAGACCTAATATAGTTAAGTCTAACCTCAGCCATTCTGAACTAATCTAACCTGGCCTAGAAGGTCGCCAGATCCTAACATAATCCCTCTTCTTAGGACTAATCCTCTTAGGTTAGTAAGACTAGGGTAGAATAGCCTAGTCTAAGCTATAATACTGTAGTTAGTACTTTGTTGTTAAGTAGGAGGGAAATTCCTCTTAGAGTATAATTATATAATTTCTAAGGACCTTATATTGTATTTTACTTTTACTTTAAGTGTCCGTGTGCTAGAAGCTTCTAGAAGGCTTACTAGCGTCTTAGCAGGATTGTATAGGCTTCTCCGAGGTTTTTCTACCCTTCCTTCTACACTCTACTTAACAACAACTAGTAAGTTACCCTAAATCTTAAAAATCTAGTTAGTCCTAGTAAAAGGCTATTATATGCTATTATAGGCTATAATAAGCTAGGATAAGGTTAGTAAGGCTAACTATAGCTTAGTAGCTTTTTGTAACTTATTAAATTAGCTCTTCTTTAATAAATTCTGCTGTTTCCGCCTATTTTAGCCCTACTACAGCCTACTATAGGGTACTATAGGCTAAAATAGCCTATACTCGCCTATATAATAGTTGCTGCTTCTAAGATAAACACTACTGCAGTTAGTAACCTTTATATTAGCAAAGGTTGCACTTTTACGCATTATTATAGTTACTATGTTAACTTCCTTACTAGTAGAGGCATTTATATATTTAATAAGGTTAGTTGTATATTCCTTGTAGTTAACAACAACACTATAGAGCTTTTTAAGACCTAGATACATAAAAATAACTTTAGTAAAAAGATTTAGTACATAAAGTGTCTTTATTACTAGTACTTAAGTTAAGAGTATTATGTAGTACGTTAATAGGCTACTATTAGTTATTATAGGGTTTTTAGCCTATGCTAACATAATATAGCTTTCTACTACTAAGATGCAGCTCTCTTATAAGATTAGTATCCTAGTTAGGCAGATTAATACTAGTAAGCATAAGAAGAACGTTAAGAATCCTTACTATAACCTAGACGTCTAACTATAGGAGAGAAAGGCGTAAGAGCCTTACTACATTCGCTAGAAGGTCTCTCTTACTATAACTAACCTTAAGCTAGTTAAGGCTAAGCTAATTACGCAGGCTTAGGCCTTAAATAAGAAAATTATAAAGTAAGTAGGCTTTTATAGGCTATAGTAGCCTATTATACTCTATTATTACTTTTGCTAACCTCCTTTAGCTAGTACAAATTAGGTAGAGAAGCTTTTTCTTTACAATAGTGCTATTTACTTTAATTAGAATTCTAAGAGCAATCTACGTCCTAACCTCTATTCCTATAATAACTGTACTATTAAGGCTAAGGCTAAGGCTAATAAGTTCTTAGAGTAGTAAGAGATAGAGGAACTAATCTCTAGTACCCCTAAGAAGGTATGTATACCTTATTGTTAGCTATAATAAGCTGTTCTAACCTAGTATAGCGCAAGATTACTAAAAGTAGCTGTTCCTTACTTAAGTAAGAGGTATATTACATAAATATAGAGTTGTTAGCCCTAGAGTCCTAATATGCAAGCGCTAAGGGTAACACTAAGGGTAGCTTAACTAGGTCTATTAAGAGGGTTAAGACCTAGATCTAGTAGGCTAAGGATAGGATAGATAGACTTTAAATAGGTTAATATAAGCTATAATAGGCTATTTTAAGCTATAATAAGTGCCTAAGACCTTTAATATATACTTATAGAATGCATATAGAAGGTACTTGCTCCTAATAGGGCATTATAGGTTAGACTAGGCTATAATAGCCTAGTCTAAGGCGTTCTAGTAGATACCCCAATCTGCATAGGTTAAATAATAATATAGTTCTTTTTAGACTTAGTAATTTTGTACTAATATAACTTTTCTCCTATAAATTAGGCTATTTAGCCCTAGTGATTTCTTACTTTTATTATCCTATTAGCCTTAGTATGCTGCAGTAGGCTATACTAGGCTATTATAAGCTAATATAAGTAGAAGTTAGGTACGTAAGGGTAGTCCTTGTAGTCTTAGGCTAAAGTGCTGTTAAACACCTAACTAAAAAACCTTTTATAAAAGGAAAAAATAGGTAAAGATATACTTTAGTTATCCTCTCTTAATCTACTTAAAGCTCTCTCCTTTTTTCTTAAAAGGTTGTCTTTAACCTTTCTTTAGTTTTACCTTTTTAGTTTAGCAATAAGAAAGTATATAGTTATTATTTTAGAATTTCTTAAGCGCTTCTGCGCTTAGGTTAAGACTAAGTTCCTAGGAGTTCTCCTTCTTAGGATAACCTTTCTAAGAGACTAAGTATTCCTACTAATTAGCCTTATTTTTCCTTCTTTCTAGTATATAATCTACTTTGTATATATTATTACCTAATTCTTTTAAGGTGTCTACGTTCTACCTCTTTAAGTATAGTATTTTCCCTATTAAGTTATATAGCTCTAACAGTAAGGCGTAGAAGACTAGGTAGACATTTTTTAGCTCTAGCATATCTACTTTAAACGTAGATAAGCTAATCTAGGCTATAATACGTTTAGGTTTTATAAACTTCTAGTCTATTTTCTTTTTTAGCCTTATTAATTATATGTAATAATTTAATACTAAGACTTAGTCTTCTATTTTAAGTATAATAGGTAACCTCTTCTTGTCTGCATGTGCCTTTTAGTAGATATTAGCTATAATAATTTTCTGTTTATATTTGCTTTATAAGCTTAGCACTCTAGAGGTAGTTTATAGTTCTATAAGGCTTTCTTTATTGCCTAAGGCTATACTAGGCTATTCTGCGCTAATTAGGTCTATCCTATAGTATACTTAGAAAGGAGTAGTTCTAGTAGTTGCATATATGCTATTGTTGTACACAAATTTGCTAATAAAAATTTATAAGGCCTAATTATCTTGTTCTAAGGTATAGTAGCACTAAAGGTATTATTTAAGTATTTAGTTCTACCTTTCTATCTATCTGTCTATTTGTAGATAGAAAGCAGACGTAAAGATCCTTTTAGAGTTTATATAGTATTAGAAGGTGTCCTAATACTTTATATTTATTAGCGGGCCTTTGTCTAAGATTACCTATTTTAGTACACTATATAGTCTAATTACTTTATGTATCTAAGCTTAAGCTAGGTTAGTACTATCCTAATTAGCCCTTACTAGAATATAATAAGCTATTTTAGTTAACTAGTATACTATAATAAGTATTAAGTTGTATACTTAACTCTGTATCTTGCTAGAAGGCAATTCTGTCATAAAATCTATTGTTACGTCCTTTTACAGCTTATTTAGCAGGGGTAGAGGTTTAAGGGGGCTATAAGGCCTATAATAAGCTAAAGTTAACTTTTTGTAGGTAAGGTAGTTATAATAATACTCTATTACGTCTTTCTTTATACTCTTCTAGATATATTGCTATTATAGTTTTTTTAGTGTCTTTTTAGTGCTAAAGTAACCTGCAAGTAGGTTATTATAATATTCTCTTAGTACTTATGCCTTGCTCTAAGTGTTAGTAAGCTCCCTTAGACGCAATAAGCTTATTTTAGGCTAAGATAAGTTATTTTAGTCTATATTTATGTCTAATTTATCTAACGTAGCTTCTGTGTCCTTATTAGTAATTTTATAGTCTTCTAGAGGTTCTAGATTCTTAAGCGTAGTTCTTTTTACTTGCTTAAACTTCTTTAGTACTTTTTTTAGGGTAAATTACTACTTTGTCTATTTACTTAACTAAGTAAGGGTTGCTGTAATAAGTAAGCTTTGTATACTTTTATTACTTAAGATATCTCTTATTAGCTATATAAAAGCCTTATTATACTTTTATGCTAGTTTTTATAACTTAGCTATATAGTTAGGACAGCAAGATAGGCTGTCTGCTAGATTAGTACTTCTAGGGTAGTAGTTTAGGACAAAATTATAGCGCGTTAGCACTAGATATAACTATACTTAGTAGTAGTTAAGAATTTTAGTTTCTATAAACTATTTAAGGTTCTAATAGTCTATTAGAATCTTAAAATAGATACCCTTTAGGTAGTAGTGCTAGTATTCTAAACTCTTAACTATTATAAGAAGTTCTTAGTTATAAACGTTATAGTTGTATTTAGCTGTAATTAGCTTGCGTAAATAGAAGTTGACTAGCCTCTATTAACTTATAGTAGGTAATTCTAGGATATATTAGCTTAGGATACCTAATATTACACTACTAGAGGCATCTACTTCTACTTTTATCTTTCTATCCCTCTTAAAATGCGCTAGTATAGGTATATTTAGAAAAGAGTCTTTAAGTTGTTAGAATACCCTTTTTGCCTCTTCTCTAATATCTAGAGTTTAACTTTCTTCTCTTCTTATAGCGTGGCCTTTTCTAGCTAAGCCTAGGCTTTTCTAGGTTAATATAGTTAAGAGTAGGGCTAACTTAGAGAATTTAGCAATAAATCTCCTGTAGTAGTTTATAAAGCTAATAAATATTCTAATATCCTACACTATGCGTAGGATAGGCTAATCCTAGATTGTCCTAATCCTATCCTTGTTAATTTTAACACTATTTAGTGTAACTATATATCTAAGGTATTTTGTGCGCTAAGTATGCTATTTATACTTATTAAGCTTTACGTATAGCTTAACTTTACGCAATTTTTAGAGTACCTCCTTAATATAAGTTTTATATTCTTCTTTTATTTTAGAGAATATTAAGATATTATCTAAATAGACAATATAAGATATATTAACTAAGCTAACTAGTGTTTAGTTTATATAGGCTTAAAACTGCGCAGAAGCGTTTATTAGACTAAAAGGCATAATAGTATACTTAAAGTGGCTATATCTTGTGTAGAAGGCTATTTTCTATTTATCTCCTTCTTAAATACGCACTCTATAGTACGCTTCTCTTATATTAAGCTTAGTATAGTACTTAGCTTGCGCTAGTCTATCTAACAACTCTATAATAAACAGGAGAAAGTACCTGTTTTTTACTATAATCTTATTTAGACTATAATAATCTACATATAGCCTTATTGTACTGTCTTTCTTCGTTACAAAGAGTATTAGTGCGCCTACTAAGGACTTAGATCTTTTTATTTATCCCCTTACTATATACTTTATAAGATACTTCCTTAACAGCTCTAACTCTGTCTTTAATAGGTTATATAATAGCATATATAGTAGATTTATACTAGGTAGTAAGTTAATTACTAGATCTTGAAGTCTATGCTCTACTAGGACTGTAGAGTCCTTCTCTAAATACACATCTGCGTATTTAGCGTATTATAAGGGAAGTTAGCCTATTTTAGCTAATTCTTAGCTATTCTAGCCTATAAAATCTATAATATATATATACACGTCTGCTATTAGGTCGTGTATACTCCTTTTAAAGGTTTTAGTGTCTTCTATACTTACTTTCTAAAAGCTACCTAAATTTTAGGACTTCTTACCTTAAAAAAGCATATATTATGTTGCATAGCTTATTTTTAGGTTACAAGAGTTAATTTATAGTAACTTAAAGTAAATTAGATACCTCTTTAGGTCTAATACTATAAATAAAATATACTGTATCTTAATACGTTTTTGTAAATTTATAATAGTTACATCTACCTTAGTTGTACTATAGATAGTAAGCTTGCCTCTATTTACCCTTTTTGCTAATAGGCTAGGTAAAGAATTAATAGGCAAGTCTTGCTTCTTTACTAATATAGTAGATATAAGGTTTAGTTATAAGCTTTTATCTACTATAGCTTTTATAAGCTTTAATGCCTTAACTATACACCTTATAGTTAAAAGGTATACTAGCTTAAGTAAGATTGCCTTATATAGCGTGCCTAAGTCCTTGTTCTCCTAATAAAGAGCAATATAGGCAGCAAGGTAGGACTTAAGTTCCTCTACTTCTAGTCTTTTCCTAACTTAGGTACAGTAGCGCTATCTACTGTCTTTTTTAGCTTACTTAGCTTATAGCAGTTAGACTTATAATATCTAAGTTCCCTACACTTATAACACTATAAAGTATATTCTTTAGCACTTTTATTGCCTAGTTTACTCTACTTTAGACTATTATAGCCTGTTCTTATACGCTTTGTGTTTTTTAGAGTCTTTTTTATATCTTTTAACTTTTTTTAGTCTTATAGTGCTCTTACTTCCTCCTTTTTAAAGTATTATAGTTTAGGCTTTACTTTTTAAGTCTTTTACTAGTAAATAAAGTTTGTGTGTTCCTCTACTTATAGTAGTATTACCTGTTAGTTTACTAAGAGTAAGAGAAGATTTTTTTTAATATTCTTACGGAATGCTGCAGTGTATTTTAGGACTTAGATATTAAGTATATAATTTAATCCTAATTCTTCCTAGCATAGTCTTATGTAGTCTAATAAGTCTATAGAGTTCTAATTTAGGAGTTAATAAGCTTATTTTAAGCAGTTATAAGCCTATTACTTGCGTTCTTAGGGTAATTTTAAGAAGTTTAATATTACTTCCTTTAAGTCTACTTAACTTAGTGTTTATAAAAGTATCTTTTATTTTTCTGTAGTTTAATGCGCGTGCTACAGCATTTTTAATAACTCTAAGATATATATTATTTTAAAGTTAATTTTTTAAGTCTCTAAAGTAAAACTTTATAGTACGCAGAGGAAGTATAACTTATAATCTCTTTTCTATTAATTATATTATGCATAGTTAGTCTTTAAGAATATATATAGTAGCTCTAAACATAGAAGCCTAGACAATAATATTAAGTTAGTTTGTTTACTTAAAGCTCTGGTTTTTAAATACTTATTAAGTGCGCTTAGGTCTCTTAAGATTACTTTATTATATATTTTCTTAAGCTTAGCTAACTTGTGTTGTTTTAGTTGTTTCTCTTTCTATACGCGTAATCGTGCTAGCTCTTAGTCTAGGGTAGCCTCTTCTAGGCTATTCTAGCCTTTGCTAGGGGTGTATAGGCGTTGTAACGCAATTAGGGATTAAAATGTGTTACTTTCTTTATCTTTATTTATCTCCTAGTTAATAGGTGCCTGTTTTTGTTCCTCTTTAAGAATAGGTGCTAGTTCTAACAATCTTATTTCTTAGGTTCTTAGGTTAGATAATCCTTCCCTGTTGTTAGCAAGAGTACAGGCGCGGCTGTCTATATAGGTAGATTAAGCACTTATTGTATAGCACGAGCGTATCTAAAAAAGATTAATTTAAATATAAAGCTTAATACTAAGTATAGATACAGAATACTAGAGATAGGAGGATAATAGTATATTGCCTGTAGAGGAGAGACAAATTAATACCGTCTTGACTACGATATCGTATCTCTACTTATACTAAAGTAATCTAGGGTTATATAACCTATTCAGACCTAACATGGTTGAGTCTAACCTTAGCCATTCTGAACTGATCTGACCTGGCCTGGAAGGTCGCCAGATCCTGACAGTAACAGCTATAAATCTTACTTAACTATAAATTTTACTAATTACTGTAACAATTACAAAATCTTATTAGCTGTATTTTTTTTTCTTATACGCTCTAACTGCTTAACATTAAATTATTTAAGCTTTTTTTAACTGCCTACTTGACTAAGCTTTTATTTTACTTTTATAAAAGCTAAAGGCTTCTACTATTAGTAAAAAGAGATTTCTTTTTTCTTTTTTAAAGGGCTTAAGGTACTGCTGTTAATAAAAAGACTATTAGAAAGTTTTTTTAAAGTAAGTAAAGTCTACTTACTTAATTTTAAAGTTATTTTTTTTGGAAATTTTACAAAAAGGCTTTAAGTTTAAAATTTATTTTTAGCTTTTGTACTTAGTAAAAACAATTAGCTTAAAATAAAAACATTTATACGCTGTTTAGTGCAAGATTAAGGTAATAAAAAGGAAAATAATTTTTTTTAAAGCCTTTACTACATTTTAGCTTAAAATATTATTCTTTGTAAAGAAATTTAAAGCTTAAAAAAAGCTTTTTTAGTTAAAACAAGACACAAAAAAAAGCTATACTTTTTAACTTAACAATTTTTAGAAGTACTACAGTAGTGCTGTTTTCTTGTTACTTAAGAAAGTCTGTTAGGCTTAAAACGACAGAGTAGTTTAACAATACAAACAACAACTACTACAACTTTAAAAAGCTAAAAAGTCTTACTTAAAAGAGGCAAGCTTATTTTTATAAAGCTTAATAAGCTAAAAAAGGCGTGTTAAAAAAGAGAAGCTTAAGGAGGTAAGGCAGAAAGAGAAAGTTAAAAAGGCAGCTAAAAGAGAGCGTTAGAAATCAGCTCGCGACGCTTAACAACCTATACAACTGTTCTAAAAAAGTAAGCGTAAGGCTTTACAAACCTTTACTTAAAAGCAAAAGCGTTAAAAACGTATTATTGTTGATTTATCTTATGTTAAAGCTGAGGTAGCTGCACTAGCTGCCCTAGCGCGCACTACCCGCCGCGGGCGCAACGTCACCTTACTAAGCAAATATAAGTAGTACAAATTGATCGCAATACTATATATACTACAACTCTATAAAATCTCGCAATACTAGCTATTGGTGGTGGCTGTACAGCCTTATATTTCTATATATTTAATGTTGTTGGGGTGGCCAAAACTCGAACATGGCCAAAACGCGCACAGACACGGTAACCTAGTTAGTCGCGTTACGAGTCACCCTACTAATATTAGGCAACTAAAAAGATGAGGCTGTAGAGCTACCTACAAAAGCTATTATCGCGAGAATTTCTAGTGTATTAATATATTTATTTTTTAAGGTGTTAAAGGTGGTAGTTGTTGTTGTAGTCAAAATAGAGTTCTAAAAAAGTGAAAAGCAACTACCCTCTACTAATTGATTGCAAAAGTCAAAAAAAAGATTGTGTATAGTCAACGAGATTCAAACGGTAAGTAGATAAGTTCTAGGAGGAAAGCTTAGACCACCGAGCGATAATTAGGGTCAAAAAATTTGCTAAGGTACCAAAAAACGACACTAGTTAAAACATGTCTAACGGCGATTGCCAGCCTATAGCTAACAACAGGATTATAGTAGGATTGCAATAGAATTGCAACATAATGCAATAGAGGAGAGAAATAACACGTACGTACTGCAGCAGAAGCCTGCAATACTTTAAAAAGCTAAAGCTACTGCTTCTTACCTACTACTTTTTACCTTTTGAACAGCACTGTATACAAACAATTCGCATATAATACGCTGCACTGCAATATAGCGTAGAACTTCTGCAATAAGCATTTCCCTTGGCTTCGGCCTTTTGAGACAACCTTTTGATGTGACCACACATTTTGTAGACACTATTTTGGTAAAAAAGATTTATTGCTAACAACAGGTATCCGGGCTTATGCCCCCTTGTTTGGCATTGCCGGCACGCAATTAGTGTGTCGTATGTTTAGACAGAAACAAAGATGCGCGATATCCCTCTAACTAACCCTCTTGACTAATGACTATTTACTAATAACTATTTACTGCTAACCGCAACTTCTATTGTCTCTGTTGCTATCCTGGCGGTGTTGCAGTCGCGGCGTTTCTGGCATGCGCCTATACTCAGATGTGAACATACAACAACAGCGTCACTATCTAAACACGGCTCTCCTATCCCTAGAGGCGACTCACAAAATCCTCCTGCTTATTAGTTTGTCCTAGCTACTTAATAGCTGTTTTAACACGCTCTTGCTCCTTGTAGAGCTACTGTAAGGTCTCTCTACTAAGGTTGCATTCGCGCAGGAGGAGATTTGTAAGATAACACACTATTACCGCACCTAGACTATTAACATGCGCAACGTATTTAATAGACTTACTGCTAAATAAGCCTTTTACAACCTCTATTGTAACCTTAACATCTATAATACTAGACGCATTAATAAGGTGTTAATAAATAACAGAATTTAACCTCTGTGTCCACCTAATTACTATAGGAGCTACCGCTAACAGCTCCTCTTTAACTAACTAGGGAGGCCGCTTAACAAAGGTGAACGCGGGCTTTGTAATCTACTACTATAGCTTCTTGTATAGTAACCTAGTAAGGTCTAACTTTACTTAATGTAAGCTATTAGTCTTCGTGTTAAACAAGGAGAAGAATAGTCTAAGCATTATATTGTTTGTATGCGGTACTGTGTGGTGTAGGAAATCCTAAAGGTAAGAAGCAGTAGGCAGGGAGCTTTTATAAAGTATTACAGGCTCCTGCTACAGTAACGTACGTGTCCTTACCCTCCTCTACCTCTACCTCCTCTACCTCTATCGCAATCTTGTTGCTAGCTATAAGCTAGCAATTGCTGTTAAACACGTTTCAATTAGTGTCGTTTTTTAGTACCTTCAGCAAATTTTTTAACCCTAATTTCGCTTAGTAGTCTAAGCTTTTCTGCTCTAAGCGCTTAGCGCGTGGACCTTATCTACTTACCGTTCAAATTTCGTCAACTACACACAATCTTTTTTTGACTTTTGCGACTAATTAGTAGAGGGCAGCTGCTTTTCACTTTTTTAGAAAACCCATTTTGACTACAACAACAACCACCACCTTTAATACCCTAAAAATAAATAAGCATTTCCTTAACTTTAACTCTTATTTAAAGACAAGAAGCTTTCCTGTCGTACACCTAGCCTCTAAACTAGTCTAGTGTGAAGATCGTCCGAAGATAATCTAGGTTAGTTCTCGGGAGGATGAACGAGTGCTAAGGACACGGGGTGTACTAGCACGATTGGAAGATCGATGTAATAGTACGAGGGTGTGTTAGCACAATTAGAAAATTAATGTAATAACATAAGCGTTAAAAATTAAGTCTTAATCCTTAGATTAATTACTAAGTAAAACTCTTAGAAGTTGAACACACTAAGCTATAAGGGTTTAGTGCCTAGTACTATATACTAATAAGCATAGTGCTTATATACGAGCGTGCACTTGTAGAAGAGCGTACTTGTTAATAAGCAGTCACATAATCGCGCTTATGTATAAGCATGCTTGTTAATAAGCAGTTATGTAACAGCGGCGTAGTTGCCTAGCTGTAATTATCTGCCTGTGTTGTATAGTCCCTAAAGGGTTGTCCTGAATGTCCCTTAGTCTAGATTGTAACACTATCCTCCTTTTCTAAAGATTTATTCTTAATTTATGTAGTTGTGTTTTCTAGTTTTTGTTAAATAACTAAGGCTTGCCTTGCGTTATAAGTAAGGCAGTTGTTATGTCCTTTTCTTACTAATGTTGCTTACGCCTTAGCTCTAAAATTATTTGTGCTAACTATCCTGCTAAAGCTCCTTATAATTATTGTTTTCTAAAAAGCTTTATTTATTATGTTATACCTAATTCTTGTTTAAAGTGTACTAAGTGTACGCAGTTAGGTTAAGCATGTGTAAACATGTCTTAGGAGTCTTTAGATTGTACTTGCGATAAGTATTAAAAGAAAGTTAATAATAATAATAAATTGTTTCCAGTGGTTATTTCGCGATTACTACAGGATAAGAAAATTTTAAAACAGGCTAAAGAGCGAGCGCGTAAGAAGGCGCTGTGTCTAGCTTCTAATATAAAGGCTGCTGGTGAAACTAAGATAGCGCAGGAAACCGACTGTCTTGCAGCATTTATTAGTATAGCCTTTTCGCCTACAATGTAGGCTACTATAAGTTTGCTTAATGCCTCTGTTGCTAAGCTTAGTACTGCTAGAGGTGTTAATAATACTGTGCTAGAAGCTAGTAGCAGTTTATAAAGTATGTTGTTTATTTTATTTTTACTACTTAAGTGTTGTGACACGTTAGTGCAGTTATAAAGCTTAGGTAGGCTATATTTTTTAATTAGTGTGTGTGCTAACGTTCTTAGTTCAATTCCTAGTACAGTTGTTGTATATTTGTAATATTTATTAGCAGTTAGTTAGGTTTGTGTCTAGTTCCTATGTATTATTGCTATCTAGGTAGCCTAACTATTTAACTAAGTATTCCTTGCTGTTGTCTTGCGTTTGGTGTGCAAAGATCTTTTCAATCTTAAATTCTTTTTTATTTTATAGTAAAAGGTTGTCTAGAGTAGCGTTCTTAGGTCTACTAGTTCTAACATGTTAACATAGAATCTTAGGTAGATCTTAGTATTAGGTAGAAGGTTAAGTGTATACGTAACTAGTCCCTTTTAGTCTAGAATTAAAAACAGTCTAACTTTAACGTTGTTAGGCCTTTTGCTAGATTGTTTAGTGCAAAGATTCTTTGTAAGCAAGTATACTTTATCCCCCTTCTTTAGCTAAGGTGCTGTTTTTTGTTTCTAGTTAACATATAATATGCTTTAGTATTAAGCCTTTTTAAGTGTCTTCTTAAGTAACTTATGTACTAACTTTAGCTTATTAGCTGTTGTAATAGCTACTTCTGTTTTTAAACTTAGAAGTGTGCGTATAAAGAGATTTAGGTGTTTTCTATAGTTTACGTAGAATAGAGTCTGTTCTGTAAACTTTAAAAGCTTGTTGTTACATGCTATTTATGCTATAAGTAGTAATAATACCTAATTATTTTGGTGTTAATTAGCATATATCCTAAAGTACGTTTTTATTATGCAATTTGTTTATTTAGTTTGTTGGTCTGTCTGCAGATAATACGCTGTTAATAGCTTTCTCTTAGTTCTAATTGCGGCGAGTAGTGTTATTTAAAAGTTTAAAGTAAAGAGCTTATCTCTATTACTAATAATTAACTTTAGTATACTGTAGTATTTAATAACTTAATTATTAATAATGTGTGTAAGCTGTACTGCTGTAAAATCTTTCCTAAAGGCTATGTACTTAGCTTGTTTTATAAATTAATTAACTACTACAAGAATTGCGTTATAAGATACTTTTATAAAAGAGTCTCTTAAGACTAGTAATCCTGTAATAAAGTCTATAGAGATGTCTAACTACAGTACGTTAAGCAGTTCTATTGCTTGCATTTCTTTGTAGGGTGCATGTGTGCTGTGCTTGTTCTTCTAATAGTCTACATATTAAGCAATAAAAGTAGTAATCTTGTTCTTTATTCCTAGAAATTTGTAATTTCTTTTAATAAGTTTTATTGTTCTTATAATACTTAAGTAACTATGTACTAGGTTATTATAGTGTTGTCTAATAATTGCTTTCTGCAATTCTTCTAGTACGTTATACGTGATACGCATAAGAAGATTAAGTATCTATACTAGTTTTAATAATTTGTTGTTATTAACCTGTAGTATTGCAAAGATAGTTATCTCTTTAGTTCCTATAATGTTGTATTTATAGCTAAGAGCGTTAGCTCTTTTATTGTTCTTTCTTAGTGTATACACGATCTTAAACTTGTGCTATCCTAGCTCTTTTAACTATTAAATCTAGCGTTAGTTAAGTTTCTTAGTAGTTATAAAATTAACTAAGTTCTTGTAATTTAAGAATATTATAAGTTTTAAGCAGCTTTTAGTGTATACTCTTTAATGTCTTAAATAATTAATAATAGCTAGCAGCTTCTTATTGTAAATATTGTATTGTTTTTCTAGTCCTAAAAACTTGCAAGAATAGTAAGTAATTAGGTACTATTTATCTTTGTGTAGTTAGCTAGCGTATTTTTCAAGTCTAAGGTTTAATACGTCTGTGTTAAATTATAGTAGCTATTCTGCTTAAAATATACAAAAGAATAGTAGTTTTATACTTGTATCTTTAAGGGTTTAGAAAGCATTCTCTACTTTTTTACTTTACTTAAAAAGTACTTTCTTCCTTGTAAGTCTTGTTAATAGGATAGTAATCTTAGAGTAATTCTTAATAAACTGTTTATTAAAGTTTAGGAATTTTAAGAAGGATTATATCTCTTTAACTATCTTGAGTTATAGCTATTCTTTAATTATCTGTATTTATTCTTTACTTATTTGTACTCTTTGTGCCCCTATAATATATTCTAGAAAGGCAACTTTGTCTTTATAAAACTTATATTTCTTAGGTTTTAGTTGTAAGTTAAACTAGTTTAGGCACGTTAGTACTATATAAATATGTTTAACATAATCTTTTAGGTTCTTAGAGTAGATAAGAATATTATTTAAGTATATAATAATAAAAATGTCTAGGTATATTCTTAACACATTATTAATAAGTTCCTAGAAAATTACTAGAGCTTTTATTAACTTAAATAGTATAATAGTATATTTGTAGTGTTGATATCTTATTTACAATACCATCTTTTATTCTTTACTTTTCTTAATCTTAATAAAGTAGTATTTATTTTATTTGTTTAATGCTGTAAAGACTTTAGCATAAGATAATTAATCCCTAAGTTCTATAATATTAAGTAGTAGATATTAATTCTTTACTATAATATTATTTAACTTCTAATAGTTAACACACATCCTTAGTAGCCTGTTCTTCTTTAGTATAAAGAGTATAAAGAATCCTACTAGTAATATTAAAAGTTTAATATAGCTTTTTACTAAATTCTTGTCTAGCTTTTCTCTTAGTATCTTAAGTTCTATCTCTAATAGTTAATAAATTAGTCTAAAGGGTAGAGTCTTCCTTTCTTCTAGAATAATCTTATAATTCTAAAGTTAGTGTCTTAGTAAGGCTTTGCTATCTACTACTTTTATAAAAAGGTGCTAAAATTCTTTATACTTTTTTAGAATATTTAGAGTTACGTATATCTCTAAAACTCTAACTTTGTAATTTAGAGGAACCCTTCTAGTATCTGTTAAGTTAAACCTTTTTGTCTTAAGGCTGTTCTTAGTTGAGTTTGCTGTCTCTTAGAAATATTATTAATTTTTCTTTTATTTATTATTTTAGTTATTAAATGTGTAGGCTAGCTTGTAGTTGCGTCTAATCTACAGCACTTAAATTAGAACTTTTTTAATTTTAGTTAGTCTGCAGGTTATATTCTTATAACTAAAGAAGTCTTAATATAATGTTGTAGGTAGCTAGTCTAAAAACGTCTAGGTTTATCTCTTTCTAGTGTTCCTAGATGCAGAGCGTCACTCTAGTGACCTTGTAAGTAATCGTCGTCTTGCCTAGCATAGGCTAACTCTTAGCTACGTGTAGTAGGTATAGTTCTTATTTCTTTAATGCTTATAGGCCTGCCACTAACATTACTTAAGTAGAAACAAAGTTAGCTTATACGTTAAAATTTACTAGTGCTTATATCTAGTGTGTATTAAGCTTTACTAATTTATCACGTTAATCTCTTTAGCAGTTATAGGTATCTAGAGCGTCTATCTAAAAAAGACTATATACTAAATCTGTAGAACTTCTTTACAATAATGTGTTAGTTGTATTAAATATTAAGGCACATGTACTATAAAGGTTAGTTACACTTCTATGTATAGGTTCTGTTCTTGTTATCTTTTTGCTATATCATGTGCATCTATAGGTTCTTTTTTAAATTATTATGTCTGTCAAAGTATAAGCTGTATCTCTTGTCCTATATATGTACTGCGCATTTATTATTGAGACAATTATACTATTAGTATTTATATTTAGGTATTTCCTTTACTTTCCTAGAAAACTCTATTAATCTTTATTTATTAGAATAGGAGATTGTATAGTTATTGTGTATACATGTAGTTTATAAATACTTTATATATTTTAAGTTGCGTAGGTCTGTATAATAGTATATATCTCTAGTATAGCTGTTATCTTAAGCCTTACGCTGCTAGCGTGTTGCCTAGAGTTTATTACAAATCTCCTACTTTTCTTTATTTAAGAGCTAATGTGCTAGTTGATTCTAATAAGCCTTAGCTTCTTTAGTTTATTTCTATACTAAATTGTTGTATATAGTCTTGTTAATAGTTGCTACTAGAGTAAGCCCTTTCTTCTGCAGTTCCTCTAGTAAATTAGCATACTAGTTATAGTTTAAGAATATTCTTCTACAGAGTTCCTTAAAGATCTCCTTAATTTATCTAAGCTACCTTAGCAGAGAGTTAATTTTCTCTGCTAGATTTATTAAGTATTTAGTCTCTGTAGGTAATAGTACTTATGTGCTAACATTGTGTCTATCTTCTATAGTGTAAGTAAGGAGTTTCTGTATAGCTAGTAGAACTGTCTCCTTGTTATACGCTACTAGCTCTTCTTATGTAATTAGTATAGCTAGTTAATAGTTCTCTTAAAACTTAGCTATCTTGCTGTGTTTAGTTTAGTCTACTAGATTTGCTTCTACATTTTTGTCTAGCACTATCTTAGAAATATTGTCGTCTAAAGATTCTTCTAGCGTAATTATAACTAAGTTATCTAGACTATTAATACTTACCTAGTCTTGTCTTTAAACTGTAATAGTAGGTTGTATAATAATATTCTATTCATTGTCTAAATTATCGTTAAGTTCTGCATAGTAAATAATATTTAGTTATTAGTTCCTTTGCTTTAGCTTTAGCAGTCCTATTTTATGTAACCTTTTTTACTATATTTGTAATAAGTAACTTTTTTATTACTCTTGTTATGCGTAAACTTCTTCTTTCTTAGTCTCTTATTAATGTTGTTAAGATATATTAGCTTATAGCTAATAGTTACATAAAGTCCTAAGATCCTAAGTATATAGTTTTAATAACGTCCTTAGTTAGAGTACAGGCGTTAAAGTATTTAACGTAGTTAAGCGTTTATATTCTTAAGTGCGCAATTCTCTTGCGTAAATAATTGTTCTTCTATTATAAGCTTATAAAGTTTGTTATCTACTTTAATAGCTTTAGCTATAAGTTTGTTAAGCGTGTTAAGGCTAGATCTACTTCTTATAAGTTTTTGTTGTATAGTAAGTTTAAGACCTTGTTAGTACATCTGCATTAAAGTATTATTATCCTATTTAATAACTGTCTTACCTTGTTAGAATTTAGTTGTGTATTTAGCAGTAGACTTAGTTTGTTATAGTTTCTAAATTTTTTGTTCTGTAACTACAAATTCCTTAAAAAGTAAGAAAATCTCTTGCATCTTTGTCTTAAAGGCGTCCTCATCTTTAACTAAGGCATTGTTGTTAATATTTTTAATAGAATTATCTATGTAACGTTTAAAGATTAGTTTAGCCTATTTCTCTGCATCTCCTTAGAAATACATAAAAGCTAGGATAATTTTATTGTTATCTTTAATCCTGTCTTCTTTAATGTAGAAGTATCTGTTAACTAAGAGAAGCTAAGCCTTAAGCTTGCTACAATCGCCATAATAGTTATTAGGCCTTTTAGCGCGGCTTGTAGTACCTCTAGTGTAGGAATTGGCGGGTGTGTTTATAGCAGTATCGCTTATCTTTAAGGGTGTTAAAAGTGTAAAAATTGTCTAAAGATAATCTAGGTTAGTTCTCAGGAGGATAAACAAGTACTAAGGACACAGGGTGTACTAGCACAATTAGAAAATTAAATGTAATAGTACAAGAGTGTGTTAGCACGATTAGAAGATTAATGTCGCAACGTGTATATGTATCCTCTAGCCGGAGTACGATTCATCGATCGGTCGGTATTTTGTTTCCGACAATTAATATAATAACACAAGAGTTGTAGTGGGCGGGTCTAAATAGACCTAGCATGCAACTACACACGCCGACCACTTAGCCAAAAGGCTGGCACAAGACAATAGAGCGTCTGATTGTCTTGCGTAGTTGATACTTATAGTCCGCCGCCGCGCGGCCTGTAATGTGAGGTGTACCACCGAGGTACAACCGAGGATCCACTCTGGGCTTCAGCCCATCACAAGAGTTAAGAATTAAGTTTTAATCCTTAAATTAATTACTAAGTAAAACTCTTAGAAGTTAAACACACTAAGCTATAAGAGTTTAGTGCCTAGTACTATATACTAATAAGTGTAGTGCTCGTGTATAAGCGTGCGCTTGTAGAAGAGCGTGCTTGTTAATAAGCAGTTACGTAATTGCACTTGTGTACAAGCATACTTGTTAATAAGCAGTCACGTGACAGCAGCGTAGTTGCCTAGCTGTAATTATCTGCCTGTGTTGCATGGTCCCTGAAGGGTTGTCCTAAATGTCCTTTGGTCTAGATTGTAACATCTAGCTCAAGCTAATTATGCAGACACCTAAGTTTATTAAGCATTTATAAACTTAGCCTCTTTAAGACTTTATCATTATATCTTTTATAAACAACTTTAGAATTCGCGATATCTCTATATATAAACAGAATGTTAAGCCTTAACTTAGCTAGTTGTAGAAGGAATATAAGATCTACAAATTATTTGCTAATACTAGCAAAGTACTTAAAATGCTTTACTTTAGTATTTTTTTCTTCTTGTTAATTGTGTATAAGCTAAGTAAAGAAACTATTAACTAGTTAAGCTAGCTGTGGCATAACGTTAAAATAGTAATAAATAAATGTCGCAACGTGTATATGTATCCTCTAGCCGGAGCGCGATTTATCGATCGGTTGATATTTTGCCTCCGACAATAAATAAAAAAAAGCAAAAAAGAAGAAGTAGGCGTTCTATCGTCGCATGTATAAGTTAGAAAGTATTGCCAGCCTATGGCTGGCAATCGCCGTTGGACACGTTTCAACTGGTGTCGTTTTTTTGGTACCTTAGCAAATTTTTTCGACCCTGATTATCGCTCGGTGGTCTGAGCTTTCCTCCCAGAATTCATCCACCCACCGTTCGAATCTCGTTGACTACACACAATCTTTTTTTTTGACTTTTGCGACTGATTAGTAGAGGGTAGCTGCTTTTCACTTTTTTGGAAACCCCATATTGACTACAACAACAACCACCACCTTTGACACCTTAAAAAATAAATAAGTTAGAAAGCAAGGCGATAATAGTGCTACTTCTTTAATTCCTCTAAAAGTACCTAGAAGCAAAGCCTTAACATAAGTAAGCAGCATAGGCAGAATAAGGCGCGTTAAGTTAGAAGGCAATTTGCGTCTTTATTTTACTTTTCTTTGTTTCCGTCTAAACATGCGACACACTAATTGCGTTCTAGCAATACTAAACAAAGAGGCGTGAGCCTAGATACTTGTTTTTAGCAATAAATCTTTTTTTCTACTAAAAAGATGTCTACAAAATGTGTGGTCACATTAAAAGGTTGTCTCAAAAGGCCGAAGCTAGTGTATTACAGAGGGGTGACAAAAAAAAAGATGTTAAAAAAGTTGATATTTTTAAGGCTTTATATTTCTATAACTAGAAGGGCTAGACCAAAAGAGGTGAGTGGTTTGAAAAGCCAAAAACTTTCTCTTTAAGATAGGCTGCTTAGTAAGCTGCTTAGTCAGCAAAACTGCGCCTGTAATCCTGCTTGAAATAAGAGGAAAAAAAATAAAAAACTTGATTCTAGTATCACTTTTTATTGAACGTGCAAAAATGCCTGATAAATCTCTTCGATTAAGTAGCTTACGTAAGCATAATATGAGCAAAATTTAGAGGCCTATATCTTATTTACTTAGAGTTTAATTGAGGGGTGAAAAAAATGGAGTTTACTTACGTAATCATTAATTAGGTAATAGCTTAGTAATCTTATAGTATATTAACTCTTTTATGTTTTTAAAACTGACTTTTTTGATAGTATTATTCTTATAGCTTAAAACTTTTGTTTTTCTAAGTACTAAATTATTTCTTTCTAATCATAAAATAAGCCTTTTTCCTTACGTGGTAATATACTCAACAAGTTTCCTAAAAGTATTACTAATACTCTTTATTGAATAAAATGCAAAAAACAGCGTTCTTAACTACTTTTAGGCCTAAACTAGGCCGTCTTACTTAGATCTTTTTAAAAGTATCAAAAATACTCAATAAATACCTCACTAAGAAAACTTAAAAAGGAAATTTCTAACTTATAAAATAAAACAGTTATTTTTCCTTTATTGAAAGCTTACAAAACTTCCCAAAAAAAATTTATTATAATTTTCAAGAAAGTGTGGTCTTTAAACTCTAGAAAAAGCTTATTATTATTATGTATATATTAAGCAAAAACGTTTGAAACTTTATAATTTGAACTTAAATTAAGTTTTATAGTAAAATAAGTTTTCTATAAAGTATTGTTATGGTATAAAAATAATACATTGTTTAACCTAATTAAATAATAGTATTACAAACAGGTTAGTTTTTACAAAAAGCAGTTAACAGTGATACTTTTTTGTAGTTTAAGTGCTATTTAGCTAATAAAGAAGCTACGGGCTAGTCTACTAAGTATTAGTAAGCTATTTGAAATATTTTTTTTAGAAAAATCAAAAACAAGCTTTTTACTATTAACTAATGATTCATATTGCAATTACTTTGAAACTTTCACACAAAATAGTGTCAATAGTGGTTTTTCCATGTCTACAATTATTAGCGATTATTACAAGTTTAAAAAAAGTTATTTCAAAATAGATTTTTTTTTCATCTTATTTCAAGCAAAATTGCAGGCGCGATCGTGCTGACTAAGCAGCTGACTAAGCAGCCTATCTTAAAGAAGAAGTTCTCGGTTTTTCAAATCACTAACCTTTTTTGGTATAGCCTTTCTAGTTATACAAATATAAAGCTTTAAAATAATCACTCTTTTGACATCTTTTTGTTTTTGTCACCCCTCTGTAATATATAGGTGTATGCGAAACTTTCTATCTACTTAAATTTCGCTAGTGTCTTGATTTGGCGCCCCCGCGCGCTGATCTTGGGTGGGGGTGACGCAGCCGGCGGACTAGCGTCAACACTAGTTTAACTACTACTAACATAGTAACGCTTTGTTAGATTTTTCACTGCTTTGTGTAAAGCTTTTTACTTAAGTCCTATAAGTGTATTGTAAGATTTTTATATAGTTACAGCGTCTTATTGCTACTTTTTAAGCGCCTAAGAAGCAGCAAGTTCTTTAGCGCGCACTTTTTTTGCCCTGCAACGCTTCTTAGCAGCTTGCTGTCAAGCTACTTTTGTATCCTTAGCTTGCTTTTTTTTATATATTATTACTGCTGCTTTAATGTTTTTATTGCAAGCTTTTTAAAGTTGTAGTTATTTAGCTTTCTTTTATTTTACAGCGTTACAGTAGCGCGCCTTGCAAAGCTTTTTAAAAACTTAAAAACAGCACTGCTACAGTGTGGGAGCTGGAAAGGAGCAATTGCTTGATCAGGAGGAGTGGAATAAGTGTATTAATCAACTAAGTGCTACAACAAAGTGGTCAATAACTACCTAAGAGGAATAAGACGATCTAGCCTATATATATAGGTGCTAGCGCGATCGTCACGTGTTTAGCTTACTAGGTTCACCTGCTTAACAGGGTGATCCGCATGTTGCGCATGTTAATACTCTAATACACCCCCTAGGTTAGTGAGATACTATCAATCTAAGCTGTAAGCAACTAGGCAACTGTAATAAATTGAGGTCGTTAATTAAGAGGTCCCTCTGTAATTATAGCTTTTTCTGCCTAATCCTCTGTTGTCGTAGTAATGCTGCTTGTTAATATTTTAATTAATCCCAGCAGTCCTGATATTAAAACATTAGATAGACCCTAAATATCGCGTAATTAGTTAGTGCGCAGCCTCTACAACAATATTAATTATATCTACTACCTCTCTAAAACCTTTGTCCTTAACCTTACTCTAATATTAATTACTAAGATTTTTAAGACTGTCTTGACTACTATTACTAATATAGTAAACAGCGTTACTCTATTATTCTCTTACTAATTAGCTACTCATCTTGTGTAGTCTGCCCTTAGTAATAATAAGCGCAAGCATTAATTAGAAAGCTACTATTATAAGTGTAAGAATTACTTAGGTAGTAGTTATTAGTAACGTAAGAACAGTGCTAAGCATAAGCATTATGCGCGTTAAAGCTTATTTAATAATAAGATTTAATAAGCAGCTAATCTTTAAAATAATAAAAATTAGTTACTACTACTTTTTAATCTGTACGCTTATTGCAAGATATCTAGTAGCTCTACTTAGTAGCTAATTACTTTACCTACTAAATTAAGTCTAACGTGGTTCACAAGCGAGCGCGCCACCTAAGCGAGCGCGCTAATTTTCCCTGGCGCGTCGACGTCGCAACAATAACGCGAAATATCTTAACAACAGATAACTTAACAAACTAATACTAAAGCTAATATACAACTTGCTCTTTTTAATATTAAATTCTAACGTGTTTAAAGCCAAAGACGTGCTGCAGTAATCTACAATGTCCTACAAAGAACGCTCTAGCGTAGAGTCACTAGCGTACACATTTAACGCGACTGTAAACTAAATTTAAAGCGCCTAAACAAGCTAAAAGAGGAGGCTATAGTTAAGCATATTCTTAAAGAGTCTGCGCGAGGATTTGCGCCTATAAAGGCTAATATTTAAGTAATAGCTAATAAACTGTTACAGGAGCAAGAAAGCAACCCTGTTAGCAAGAACTAGGTTAACAACTTTATTAAGTAAACTCTAGAGCTCTGTACACGCTAAAGCCGTCCTTATAATTACTAGCAAGCCGCCTGTGAGGATTTAGCAATTATCTAGCGCTAGTTTAATCTATTTAAGGGGATAAAGGAGAAGTAGGGTATTATAGACAACAATATCTACAACTTTAATAAGACAGGCTTTATAATAGGCAAGATTTTATTACAGTTAGTTGTTATATAATTAGAAGGCTTTAGCAAAGTTAAGTAAGTTTAGCTAGGTAATTATAAGTAGGTTACTATAATCTAAGGCGTAGGCGCGTTAAGTTACTAGCTACCCTTCTTTGTTGTCTTTGTAGATAAGGTGCTAATTAACGTCTAGTTTAAAAATTTACTTACTGACTAAGTTCTTAAAGTTAGTCTTAATAGCTAGACTAATAATTAGCTTGCTCTTACATAGTTAGAGCACTTTAATACCTATACAAAGAGCTGTACTGTAGGTAGGTATTAACTACTTATTATTAACAGCTATAAAAGCTACTGCTTAGTTAATTTTTAAGATCTTTGTAAGAAGAAGAATATTATTCTTCTCTACATGCCTACGCACTTATCTTACCTACTACAGCCTCTTAATGCAGGCTGCTTTGCGCTGTTAAAGCGCAGGTATAGCAACGTTGTTTTAGGCTTAGTACGCAACTGTACCTACTATATTAGTAAAAAAGCGTTTCTACTAGCCTTTAAGACTGCTTTTAAGCAGTCTATTACAAAGGAGAATATCCTAGCTAGCTTTAGGGGCGCTAGTCTAGTCCTATTTAACCTACAGGCTGTGCTATTAAAGCTTAATATAGTAGTACAGACACTAAAACAATTACTGCAATAAGTAGCTGCCTAGGAGGTATAGACACTATACAACGCGCGCAAAGTTAAGGCTTAAATTAGTCTTATTTAAGAGAGCGTGAGAAAGCGCTGTAGGTCTTCTACTTATTTACTTACTAATTAGATCACGCAGTTAAGTAAGGGGGCTTAGCAAATAGCACATAAGATAACACTTATAATAGAAAAAATAACTACTCTTTAAGAGGCTCTTAATAAATTAAATAAGTATAAGAGCTGTAAGCAGCAATATATATAGATAGAAGAGACTCTTACTATAGGCAAGGTACAAGAAGTGTTAGCTAAACAGGCGGGTAGTAGTTATAGTAATAGTAAGAGCGCGTTAAAGAGGGTGTAAGGGGAGAGGCGGTGCGGGCGTTGTAAGTAGACTAGACACAACGCCCGTACCTATGCAGTTAAAATTAATAGTGCTAGTAATAGTAATAGATCTAAGGAGTAAATTAGCTTATTACAATTTTTAATATACTGTGCTGAATAGCTATAATGATGTTACGACGTCAACGCGCTAGAGAAAAGTGGCGCGCTCGCTTGTGAACCACGTTACTGTTAAGTCTTTGCTTAAATTTTAATCTATATAAGAGTCTAACTAAGTAATTAAGCTAGCGTAAGGGCAAGGCTCTTTAGAAGCTAATATAAAAGTCTTAGCAGCTTACTACTTAAGCAGCGTCCTACAATTAGTAACAAAACAACAGCAATAGCCTATAAACGCCTATTAAGCTGTCTACTAGGCGCAACGCGCCCCCCTTAACCTAGAAAAAGGCGCCTAATAGCTCTTTAAAGATTACTGCTAATTGTTATACTCTTACGTTCTGCCTTGTAAGCGCTGTATAAAAAAGATACTAAATAGTTTATACACTAAACACTGCTTTAACTACGTTTAAACTAGTAGTTAGAGTAGCTTACGCTGTAGTAGTTGCTTATTGTACACTTACTATACAGTTGATATTAATCTTGCTAATTAATTTATAGCTATATATAAAGATAAAGTAGTAAGTTTCTAATTTTAAGCTTCTTGCTTAGCTTACTAACTAGTTTTTTAAGGATAGAACAACAAGAAAATATACTAAGCTGTAAAAGCTTAACTACTTAAAGATATTATTGCTTGCTATAAAGAGATTAATAGTAGCGTTACGTTTACTAGAAAGCCTTCTGCGCAGAAGCCTCTTGTCTATAATTGTTACGCTTAACTCCTGCTGCCTGCTCCCGCTTCTACTCCTACTCCTATAAGCATTTTTAATCTAAGGTATAATGCTAAGGATTATTTGCGCTAGACACAGCCTACTTAGCAGGCTATAGGCTTAAATTGAGGTTGTTTATATAGACAAGAGCCTTATAATACGCAACCTTATACTACGTACATTCTAGGTTAACCTGTATAGTAGCTAGCTTAACAGCTAGCATATAATTAATAATAACAATCTCTTTAGCAATTGTCTCTTTAAGAACAGCATGCTTAAAGAATGCTTCCCTTACCTGTTCTATACAATTACCCTTAAGTTCGCTATCTTAATCGCTATACAACCTATACATATAGGCGCAATTATTATGCAGGGGTATACTAACAATTATCTTATAACTCTATATAAAGAAGTAATAAGTTAGATTCTTGCTGTTATGCTACTTACTTTTAGACTCTTGCTGCTTAAGCTAGGATAGCTTAAGATGCTCTTAAGCTAGCTAAAGCTAAAAAAGCTAAGTATAATCTAATAATAGAGTTAAGCAATTACAAAAATCCTAATACTTAGAAGTAATCTTAGTTTTATTCTTCTAGTCTTCTTACTTATCTAGCTTACGTTCTCCTGCTTATTCTAAGCAATTAAGAAGAGACTTAGCCTAGTATATAGATATTGCTGCTTAATACAAATCTTTTTATTTGTTAATTATTATTGCTTTTAATTAAGTGCTTAACTTGCTAAAAGTTAAGTAACTACTTAAACTCCTTAAACTATTATTAAGTAAGCAACTTAGTCAGTCTATTAGCTAGCATAATTGCTGTTTCTAAGTACTTAACCTAAAATAATCCTTTAGCATATTCTTGCTGTAGCTACATGTTTTGTATATTTATATACTTTAATTAAGTGCTAATCTACTTATTCTTCTTAACTACAAGCTTAATTATTTATTAATTATTATACTAAACTGTCTAGACGTCTCCTAGATTAACAGACAGCTTACAAAAGAAGCGCTTAAGGGCTATAGCCTCTTTATTAGTGTGCTTAATGGCAAGTAGCTTAGCCTTAGTAGTTAATGTAGTAACTGTAGTCTGCTAAGCTACCTTCTAAAATATTAGACTACTATATAAGATAGCTATATAACTATAAGATAATTACTAAGTTTCCTAATTATCTGCAAAAGAAACGTTGCTTATAATTATTAAGTCTAGGCTATTGTAGTTCCTATACTAGATCGCGTCCTATCTTATCTAATAGAGGTACATAATCACCTGTTTAACAGCTTTTATATGCTAATTACTAAGGTTTATAAGAAAGTGTAAGAGCTTTAAGATTAAGTAAGTAATATCTAATTGCAGTATAATAGCTGTGTATAGCACTAAACTAACCTTTTTTTAGTAAGCTTTAATCTCTTGCTTATTTGCTTTGCTAGTGTTCTTAATTAGCTCTTCTAACAGTAATAGAGTCTTAGGAAAGCTGCTATCTTCCTAGCTTAAACTTCTTTGCGATCTTATTAATATATATATTATATACAAGCGTAATTGTTTACTTCTTATAATCTCTAATTACTCTAATACTAAAGAACTATTTAACTAATCCTTGTTCCTATATCTTGTTCTTATCTATAATCTTTAACTAAAGATCTATTGCTTTTTACTTATAATCTTTTGCGAACAGCAGTAGGATATTATCAACATAAAATAAAACTAAAATTCTCCTATCTTAATTAAAGAATAGGCAGGGCTCCTCTAGTAAGGTAATTAGTCTAATCTCTCTTAGTAATCCTAAGAACTCCTTATACTACAATAGTAGTAAGTCTTATAATCTATAAAGTGCGTAGTTAAGCTGTACGTACTTTCTAGGCTTCTTAAAGTTATCTAGCATCTTACAAATTACTAGGTTGTCTGCTGTAATTAATATATTAAAGAATGCTCTTATAACATTATATTGCTTAATCTCTAGATTATTCTTAGTAGTAATAGCTATTGCTGCTTAGAAGGACTTAGCTGCTAATATAGCAGTGTATGTTAAGTTAATTAAGTCTTTCTTCTAGAGATTACCTTTTATAACAATCTGCGCCTTGTATTTAAGAAAGAAGCTATCTTAATTAAACTTATAAGTCTAAACTTACTTTATAGGTGTGAAGATCGTCCGAAGATGATCTAGGTTGGTTCTCAGGGAATGAACGAGTACTAAGGGCACAGGGTGTACTAGCACGATTAGAAGATTAATGTAATAGTACGAGGTTAAGAAATAAGTCTTAATCCTTAGATTAATTACTAAGATAAAACTCTAAGTTAAACACAATAAGCTATAAAGGCATATTGCCTACTACTATATACTAATAAGGGTGGCGCTTGTGTACAAGCGTGCGCTTGTAGACAATTGCGCTTGTTAATAATCAGTTACGTAGTTGCGCTTATAGATAAGCGCTTATTAGTAAGCAGTTACGTAGTTGCGCTTGTAGATAAGCGCTCGTTAGTAAGCAGTCACATAACAGCGTTGTAGTTGCCTAGTTGTAATTATCTGTTTATGTTGCATAGTTCCTGTAGGGTTGTCCCCTCGTCCCTAGTCTAGATCGTAACACTATCCTCCTCCTTTAAAGATTCGTCCTTAAATTATGTAGTTGTGTTTTATAGTTTTGTTGTTAAATAACTAAAGCTTGCCCTGCGTTATAAGTTAAGTAGTTATTATATCCTCCTCTTATTAACGTTGCTTACGTCTTAGTTCTAAAATTGTTCGTGCTAACTATCCTGCTAAAGCTCCTTATAATTATTATTTCTTAAAAAGCCTGATTTATTTTATTATGCTTAATTTTTGTCTAAAGCGTGCTAAGTGTACGCGGCTAGGTTAAGCATGTGTAAATATGTTTTAGGAGTCTCTAGATTGTACTCGCAATAAGTATTAAAAGAAAGTAAATAATAATAAAAAGTTACTTATAATAGTAATTTTGCGTTTACTATAGAATAAGAAAATTCTAAAATAGGCTAAAGAGCGTGCTTATAAGAAAGCGCTATACCTTGCTTTAGATATAGAGATTGCTAGTAAGCTTAAAATAGCGCAAGAAACTAATTATCCTACAGCATCTATTAGCATAGCCCTTTCGCCTATAATATAGGCTACTATAGATTTAATGAATACTTCTATTACTAAGCTTAGTGTTGCTCTGTTAGAAGCTAGTAGTAGTTTATAAGGTATGTTGTTTATTTTATTCTTACTATTTATTTATTGCGACATAGTAGTCTGTTTGTAAGAATTAAACAGGTTATTTTTTTTTCTATGTATGTATGCTAACGTCTTTAGTTTAATTCCTAGTACAGTTATTGTATTTTTGTAGTATTTATTAGCAGTTAGTTAGGTTTGTGTTAGGTTCCTATGTATTGTTACTATCTAGGTAGCTTAAATATTTAACTAAATATCCTTTACTATTGTTATTATCTTAGTATGTAAGGATTCTTTTAACTTTAAAGACATTATCTTCTTCTATTTTATAGTAGAATGTTTTCTATAATAGCGTTCCTAGGCCTGCTAGTTCTAACATATTAATGTAGAATCTTAAGTAGATCTTTATGTCTATTAGGAGGTTAAGTGTATATATAACTAGTCCCTTCTAGTCTAGAATTAAAAACAGTCTAACTTTAACGTTGTTAAGTCCTTTACTTATTTTTTAAGGTGTCAAAGGTGGTGGTTGTTGTTGTAGTCAAAATGGGGTTCCAAAAAAGTGAAAAGCAGCTACCCTCTACTAATCAATTGCAAAAGTCAAAAAAAAGATTGTGTGTAGTTAACGAGATTTGAACAGTAGGTGGATAAGTTCTAGGAGGAAAGCTTAGACTACTAAGCGATAATTAGGGTCAAAGAATTTGCTAAGGTACTAAAAAACAACACCAGTTAAAACGTGTCTAACAGCGATTGCTAGCCTATAGCTAACAACAGGAGTACAGTAGAATTGTAATAGAATTGCAACATAATGTAATAGAGGAGGGAAAGGACACGTACGTACTACAGCAGGAGCCTGTAATACTTTATAAAGCTGCTGCTTCTTACCTACTACTTCTTACCTTTTAAACAGCACTGTATACAAACAATTCGCATATAATACACTACACTGCAATATAGCGTACAACCTCTATAGCAAGCATCTCCTTATTCTAGGCTCTTTTCTAAAAAAAGCATCTTTTGCTACTATCTACCTAGCACCTAATTTAGTCTAACTTAAACTGCTTATATAGACACCTAAATTTATTAAGTATCTTAAAACTTAACTACCTAGCTAGACTTCTAAGTTTATAAAAATCTTAAACAAGTCCCTTATCTGTAATATCTCTATATATAAAAAGATTATTAAGCCCTAATTTAGCTAGTTGTGTAAGGAATACATAATCTCTAAGGTATTAGCTAAAACTAGCGCGGTACTTAAGATCTATTGCTTTAGCATCTTCTTCTTCCTATTTATTGTGCAAGGGCTAAGTATAGAAACTAGAACTTAGCTTAAACAGCTATTGCAAGACGTTAAATTAGCAATAAAGAAGAAAGAGGTAGGAAAAGAGGAGTAGGCTTTCTATCGTCGCGTCTATAGGTTAGCAAGCAAGGCAATAATAGTATTGCTACTTTACTTTATTTAGGAGCGCCTAGCAGTAAAGTAACAAGAATAGGTAGAATAGGGCGCGTTAAGTTAGGAGGCAATTTGCGTCTTTGTTTTGCTTTTCTTTGTTTCTGTCTAAACATGCGACATACTAATTGCGTGCCAGCAATGCTAAACAAGGGAGCATAAGCCCTAATACCTGTTGTTAGCAATAAATCTTTTTTTTTACTAAAAAGGTGTCTACAAAATGTGTGGTCACATTAAAAGGTTGTCTTAAAAGGCTGAAGCTAGTTAAGTCCTTTACTAAGTTGTTTAGTGCAAAGATTCTTTGTAAGCAAGTATACTTTATTCCTTTTTTTTAGCTAAGGTGCTGTTTTTCGTTTCTAGTTAATATATAAAAGGCTTTAGTATTAAGCCTTCTTAAGTGTCTTTTTAAGTAACTTATGTACTAATTTTAGCTTATTAGCTATTGCAATAGCTACTTCTGTCTTTAAGCTTAGAAGTGTATATATAAAGAGATTTAAGTGTCTCTTATAATTTACGTAAAATAGAGTCTGTCTTATAGACTCTAAAAGCTTGTTGTTGTATACTATCTATGCTATAAGTAGTAATAATACCTAATTATTCTGCTATTAATTAATATATATCCTAAAGTATGCTTTTATAATGTAGTTTATTTGTTCTATTTATCTATCTATCTGCAGATAATATACTGTTAAAAGCTTTCTCTTAGTTCTAATTATAGCAAGTAATATTGTTTAAAAATTTAAGGTAAAGAGCTTATCTCTATTACTAATAATTAACTTTAGTATGCTGTAGTATCTAATAATTTCATTATTAATAATATGCGTAAGCTGTACTACTGTAAAGTCTTTTCTAAAAGTAATATACTCTGCTTGTTTTATAAATTAATTAACTACTACAAGAATTGCGTTATAAGATACTTTTATAATAGAGTCTCTTAAGACTAGTAGGCCTATAACAAAGTTAATAGAGATGTCTAACTATAGTATATTAAGTAGTTCTATTACTTATATCTCTCTATAAGGTGTATATATGCTGTGCTTAATCTTCTAACAGTCTGTGCACTTAGCAATAAAAGTAGTAACTTTATCCTTTATTTCTAGAAACTTATAATTTCTCTTAATAAGCTCTATAGTTCTTATAATACCTAAGTAACTGTATACTAGGTTATTATAGTGTTGTCTAATAGTTACTTCTTGTAATTCCTTTAGTACGTTATACGTAATGCGTATAAGTAGATTAAGCGTCTATGCTAGTCTTAATTATCTATTATTATTAACTTGTAGTATTGTAGAGTTAGTTATCTCTTTTATTCCTATAATATTATGTTTTTAGCTAAGAATATCTACTCTTCTATTATCTTTTCTTAGTGTATACACAATCTTAAACTTATGTTATCCTAGTTCTTTTAACTATTAAACCTAGTGTTAGTTAAGTCTTCTAGTAGTTATAAAGTTAACTAAGTTTTTATAATCTATAAATATTATAAGTTCTAAGTAGCTTTTAGCATATACTCTCTAATATCTTAGATAATTAATAATAGCTAACAGCTCTTTATTATAAATATTATATTATTCTTCTAGTCCTAAAAACTTATAAAAATAATAAGTAATTAGGTGCTATTTGCTTTTATGTAGTTAGCTAGCGTATCCTCTAAGTGCAAGGTCTAATGTGTCTATTTTAAATTATAGTAGTTATCTTACTTAAAATATATAAAAGTATAGTAGTTCTATGCTTATATTCTTAAGCATTTAGAAAGTATTCTCTACTTCTCTACTCTACTTAAAGAGTATCTCCTTCCTTATAAGTCTTGTTAATAGAATAGCAATCTTAGAGTAATCCTTAATAAACTATTAATTAAAGTTTAAGAGTCTTAAAAAAGATTATATTTCTTTAAGTATTATTAGTTGTAGCTATTCATGAATTACTTATATCTTTTCTTTACTTATCTATACTCCTTGTGCTCCTATAATATATCTTAGAAAAGTAACTTTATTCTTGTAAAACTTATATTTTCTAGGTTTTAGTTATAAGTTAAACTAGTTTAGGCACGTTAGTACTATATAAATATGTTTAACATAATCTTTTAGGTTCTTAGAGTAGATAAGAATATTATTTAAGTATATAATAATAAAAATGTCTAGGTATATTCTTAACACATTATTAATAAGTTCCTAGAAAATTACTAGAGCTTTTATTAACTTAAATAGTATAATAGTATATTTGTAGTGTTGATATCTTATTTACAATACCATCTTTTATTCTTTACTTTTCTTAATCTTAATAAAGTAGTATTTATTTTATTTGTTTAATGCTGTAAAGACTTTAGCATAAGATAATTAATCCCTAAGTTCTATAATATTAAGTAGTAGATATTAATTCTTTACTATAATATTATTTAACTTCTAATAGTTAACACACATCCTTAGTAGCCTGTTCTTCTTTAGTATAAAGAGTATAAAGAATCCTACTAGTAATATTAAAAGTTTAATATAGCTTTTTACTAAATTCTTGTCTAGCTTTTCTCTTAGTATCTTAAGTTCTATCTCTAATAGTTAATAAATTAGTCTAAAGGGTAGAGTCTTCCTTTCTTCTAAGATAATCTTATAATCCTAGAGTAAGTATCTTAGTAAGGCTTCGCTATCTACTACTTCTATAAAGAAATACTAAAATTCTATATACTTTTTTAAGATATTTATAGTTACGCGTGTGTCTATAACTCTAACTTTATAATTTAAAGAAGCTCTTCTAGTATTTATTAAGTTAAACTCTCTTATCTTAAGGCTATTCTTAGTTAAGGTTTACTATCTCTTAGTAATATTATTAATCTTCCTCTTATTTACTATTTTAGATATTAGATACGTAAGCTAGCTTATAGTTACGTTAAGTCTATAGCACTTAAATAAGAACTTCCTTAACTTCTAGTTAATTTGTAAGTTATATTCTTGTAAATAAGGAAGTCCTAATATAATGTTATAGGTAGCTAGTCTAAAAACGTCTAGGTTTATCTCTTCTTAGTGTTCCTAGATGCAGAGCGTTACTTAAGTAACCTTATAAGTAATTATTATCTTGTCTAGTATAGACTAACTGTTAGCTACGTGTAATAAATAAGGTTCTTATTTTCTAAGTAGTTATAGACCTGCTACTAACACTACTTAAGCGGAAATAAAGTTAGCTTGTGTGCTAGAATCTACTAGTGCCTGTATCTAGTGTCTATTAAGCTTTACTATAAGCTTAAGGAGGCTTAGGGGATTTATTGCGTTAATCTCTCTAGTAGTTCTAGGTGTCTAGGGCGTCTATTTAAAAAAGACTATGTGCTAAATCTATAGAACTTCTTTGCAATAAAGTATTTATTACATTTAATATTAAGGCATATGTGCTATAAAAGTTAGTTATACTTCTATATACTAGTTTTATCCTTATAATCCTTCTGCTACGTTATATGCATCTACAGGTTCTTTTCTAGATTATTGTGTTTATAAAAGTATAAGCTATATCTCTTATTTTATATATGTACTGCGCATTTGTTGTTAAGGCAATTATACTATTAGTATTTATATTTAGGCATTCTCTTAAACTTCTTAGGAAACTATTTTAATCTATTTTTATTAGAATAATAGATTGTACAGTTGTTATATATATATATAGTCTATAAATACTTTGCATGTTCTAGGTTACGCAGGTCTATTTAGGAGTATATATCTTTAGCGTAGCTATTATCTTAAGCTTTACGCTGTTATTATGTTGCTTTAAGTTTATTATAAATCTCCTTTGTCTCTTTGTCTAAGAGCTAGCGTATTAGCTTATTTTAGAAAGCCTTAGCTTCTTTAGTCTATTTCTATATAAAATTATTATGTATAGTCTTGTTAATAGTTACTACTAGAGTAAGTCCTTTCTTCTGCAGTTCCTCTAGTAAGTTAGTATACTAGCTATAGTTTAGGAATGTTCCTCTGCAGGGTTTTATAAAGATCTCCTTAGGTTATCTAAGTTGCCTTAGTAGAGCGTTAATTTTCTCTACTAGATCTGTAAAGCATCTAGTCTTTATAAGTAGTTGTACTTATGTGCTGACATTATATCTGTTATCTATAGTATAGGTAAGGAGTTTCTGTATATATATAGGAACTATCTCCTTATTATATACTACTAGCTCTTCTTATGCAATTAGTGTAGCTAGTTAATAGCTTTTCTAAAACTTAGCTATCTTGCTGTGTTTAGTTTTTTCTACTAGGGTTACTTCTATATCTTTGTCTAGCACTATCTTAGAAATGTTGTCGTCTAAGGTTTCCTCTAGCGTAATTATAACTATATTATCTAGACTATTAATACTTACCTAGTCCTATCCTTAAACTATAATAGTAGGTTGTGTAATAACGTTCTATTTGTTGTCTAGATTATTATTAGGTTCTGTATAGTAAATAATATTAAGTTATTAAGTTACCTTGCCTTAGCTTTAGTAGTCTTATTTTATGTAACCTTCCTTGCTATATTTATAATAAGTAACCTTTTTATTACTTTTGTTATGCGTAAAATTCTTTCTTCTTAGTCTTTTATTAATGTTGTTAAGGTGTATTAGCTTATAGCTATTAGTAGTGTAATGCCTTAGGGTCTAAGGTATATAGTTTCGCTGACGTCCTTAGTTAGGGTACAGGTGTTAAAATATTTAACGTAGTTAAGCGTCTGTGTTCCTAGGTGCGTAATTCCTTAGTGCAAATAACCGTTCCTCTAATATAAGCTTATATAGTTTATTATTAACTCTAATAGCTTTAGCTATAAGTTTGTTAAGCGTGTTAAGGTTAGCTCTACTTTGCATAAGTTCTTATTGTATAGTAGGTTTAAGACCTTTTTTTATTGTAGTTTAACGTCCTTTCTCAGCCTGAAGGGCTATATAAGACGTGCAGGCCGAGGCCTGCAGGTATCTATGTAGTTTTTTATCTTCTAAGTAATTTACAAGGGGTGGTTTATCTAAATAAAGGTGAGGCTCTTAGCCTATTGGGTAGAGGTAGAGAAAGGGGAGGAGAAGGAGGAGAGAGGGAGGAGAGGGGAGGGGTGCTTAGAGCTTAATCGCCTAGGTAGACAATTGCATCTAGTTGTTAGAGTTTTCTTTGTACTAGGCCTGTGTACTAACCCTAGTTTCTTGAATAAAGGCTATCGTAGCCTTAATACCTGCTTCTGTTTAGAAAAGATATTGTAGAGAGATTAGCTCTGTAAATAAGTTCTGAAGTATAGCTCTACTTTCCTTATATAGTTAGCACCTAAGAATTATATAAGCTGTATCTTGAGTAGCTCTAAAATTGCATAGGCAAGTTTTAGATTCTACTTTGCCTCTCTTAAATAGATAGCTCTTTAGGTAGCTATAACCTAGTTTTGATTAAAAGAAAGAGCTAGATATATCTCTCCTAGTTGAAGGGATAGGTATCTGTTTCCTTATTTTCTATTTGAAAGTTGCTAAGTAGGTGCTTAGGTTCTTAGTAGTAGCTTTTTTCCTGTAATTCTTAAGGAGGCTTAACTAATTAACGTTAGCTAGTTGTTTAATTTAAGAGCTAACAACTGCTAGGCTTGTTTTATCTATTAAAGAGTTTATTTCTGTAGCCTCTTTTGCAAGGAGGTCTGCTTAATCGTTTTTAGGTATATTTTAGTGTCCTAGGACTTAATGTAGCGCAGGGATAATGCCTTTTCCTTCTAGTTAAGTTGCTGCTCTAATACACCTAATTTGCCACTCTTAGCTAGGGTTGTTTAAGGTGTTTTTTAATCAAAATAAAGCTGTCTAATTATCTGTGTAGATATTAACGTTTTAGCATATATTTAATAGGCTAACTGCTGTCTCTAGCCCTAAGGTAATATCTTTAAGTTCACTGTTGTAAACTTGCTAGTTATTTTCTATATTTACTTGTAGTTTCTTAATAAGAGTAGCTTCTTTGTAAAAGACAACGCCTATGCCTATTCCTTTGCTATCCCTTATTACTAAGGCATCTAAGTATATTAATAGAAGGTTGTTATCTACTAATAGTTTCCTATAGCTTTCTGCTTTACTCTCTTTTAGCTTATTTAATATGTAGACTTTGTAAGGAGTCCTAGCATTTTATAGCATAAAGGCGTAGTGTTGTATTTCCTCTATATTGTCTAAGAAGGCTAAGGTAATAAATAGTTATATTTAAATAAGTTGCTATTCTCTGTTGTTATTAATAGCAGCATTTAGAGGGTAGTTTAGATCTAATAAAGTAGATCTAAAGGCGTATCTCCTTATACTATTGTCTAGCCTAACTCTACGTAGAAATAGAGCAGCTTCTACCTTACTAGGTATTACAGAGAAAAATCTAAAAGTCCCTAAGATCTTTCTATAGGCCTAGTTTTAAAGTTTTTGCCTGCTGTTAAGGACGTGTTGTTAGCCTTTCTAAAATAGCTAGCATCTATAATTAGCTACGCTAGTAATGCACGCTAGGTATAACTGCCTTATTACCTTTAGTAAGAGGCCTTTATTAATATTAGCTAGCCTGCTTAGGCGGAAAACGGCCTAGTTTGCTTATTGTATCCTTATATAGCAGTAGTCTCTAGACTTCAGGGTATTATTAAAGAAGATACCTAGCTACCTAACTAGTCCTTTTAGCTAAAAGGTCTCTTAAGTAGGTAGCGAAAGGACTCTGTTTATATCTTTTCTTAATCTTGTCTAGTTTGCTAATTCTGTTTTTAAGCTATTAAACTTAATAGCTAACTCTTTTGCTTAGTTAAAGAAGTTTGCTAACTCCTTTTTAAGTAATTTAATATTTTTCCTCATAGATATTGTTAATATTGAGATTTAAAGGTTGTCTATATAAGATAAGGAGTATAGATTGTTGTTTGCTATAATTAATTGAAATAGCGGTTTCGTGTAGATTAGAAATAGGATAGAAGAGGCTAGGCTCCCTTAAGGTGTACTAGTATTAACCTTCTATAGGTTCTCTATTTGCCTATTAAAGGATAACTCTAAAAGCCTTTCTGTAAGGAACGAGTTTGTCTATAATAAGAGGTATACAGGTAGCTGCTAGTTACTTATATTTTTTAGAAGCTTATTCTTAGATAAATAGTTAAAAGTGCCTCTAATATCTAAAAAGGCTATTTAAGTAACTCTGTTTTTCTTTCTCTGTTGTTGTATATTGTTGTAGAAAAGGAGTCCTGCGTTAATAGCTAATTTCTTTATCCTGCCTCCAATTTAGGAAGGGTAGAGTAGGTTAGTTGTTTCTGCTAGGATACCTAATCTTTTTAAGTAGAGCCTTTCTAGTGCCTTCCCTAGGCAGCACAAGAGAGAGATAACTCTATATACTTTTAGGATTAAGTAGTCTAGTTTGTTAGGCTTTCTAAGGATAACCCTTCTTGCTTTTCGCCAGTACCTGAGTTAGTATCCTAGGTTAAATAAGGCTAAGTACACCTTAAAGAAGATGCCTAGTTAGTAATTGTATGCTTTTAAGATAACTTCTTAGCTAATTCTATCTAGTCCTAGTAAGGTAGCTTTCATTTTCTAATAGGCAGTGTATAGCTCCTCTATAGATAGAATTAGCCACTCCTATATAAGGTTTCCTTAGTAATTGTTAAGCGATTAAGGAGGAGTAGAAGGAGGGGGCAGAAATAGCTCCTCTCTAAAGGTTTCGCACTTCTCTCTAAAGAATTCTTTGCCCTTAATAGTAGAGATTCTTGTTAAGAAGTTGTTTTTTATATAAGCTATTGCTTTAAATATCTCCTTAGGCGATTTGTTTTAGAGGAATTGCTCCTAATAGTTAAGTTTAGCTTTCTTAATAGCTCTAAGGTACTTGTTTTTAGCTAGCAGGTAATCTCTTTTCTATAGGTATAGCGTGTTGTCTCCTCTCCTTGCTGCTCGCTTGTAATCTTAAGAGGTCCTGCTTAGGATAGCCTTAAGGAGATCTAAATTACTAGTCTACTAAGGCTTTAGTTTTATATTTTTAGTTTATAGTTTATAAGGGAGGTAAATCTCCTAAGCGCTTATTAAATTGTTGTTGTAAGATCCTCTACTATTTTATCTAGCCTCTCCTCTAAAGGATTATTAAGGCCTAGAAGTAATTGTCTTAAGAGGTAGTTTAAGGCGTGTAGTAAGGCTAGTAATTAATCCTCTAGCTTTACTTAAACTATCTCTTCCTATAAAGTAGTATTAAAAAGATTCTAATTTAATTTTTTTGTGTTGTACTTCTGTAGCTAGCTAGGTAGCTGCCCTTAGTTAATAATACTAAATCTGATAGCGTAGTAGTCTAATCTAACTTTAAAAATAACTTGCTAGTCTATAATTATAGAAGCTATATTGCTTATGAAAAAAGTAAGGTTAAGTATACTCTCCTTTTGCATATAAGCTCTAAAGAAAGTACTAACTCCTATAGTATTTGATAGAGATAAGTTTTAATTATCTACCTACTCTACTAAATCCTTTACTTGTTAATTTAGGTTGCATTCCTGTAAGTTCTATCTAGGGTAGTAGCAATTAAAATCCCCTAGAACAATTAAATGTAATTTAATTAGCTCTCTTAGGAGGTGTCTTTAGATTATTGTTATATTTAGCCCTTGTCTTAGGCTCTTTTTATTGTAAATATTATAGACGTAGATTTTTCTTATGTTAAGTTGTATTAAAATAGCTTAAAAGTTGTTGTTGTTGCTAATATAAAGATTAACTTCCACTTCTAAATCCTTTTAAATATAGAATAGAGTTCTAGGTTGTAGGCCTTAGTAATTTAGTAGTATTTACGTAAAGTCTAGATAAGTAATTAACCTAGTATCTTTGTAAGGTCCTCTTATTAACTACAGCTCTTATATTACAATAATTATAGCGTTTACTGTAATAGCTAAGTTAATTGCGCTTTCTATAGCAGGGCTACTTCTATTAATATTTGTTTGTAGGACTTTAATTATACTAATTAGTTTAATTGTTCCTAGCTGTCCTAGCTTGTAGGATCTCGCACTTTTAGCTATTTGCTATATAAGGTCTGCTACAATTAGTACACTTCAATATAGTGTAAATATAAGGTTTTCCTTTACTAGCACAAGACTTGCACTTATATTAACTAGTGTAGTATACTTTGCTGCAAATTTAGTAGGCTAATTTTAAGCATCTAACCTCTAGGTGGCCAAATCCTTAGCATTTAGTACATTGCTTTAAGATATTAACAACTTATAGTTTCTCTACTTTAAGGTTTTGCCCTAAAATATAGAGTTTACCTCTAATAGCTTTTTAGGCTTCCTCCTCTATAGCAAATGCTACGCATGCTAAGCTAAAGTTCTAGTATTCTCTTTTATCCTTAGGCGTAAGCTAAAAAAATTACCTATAACTTTTAGGCCTTTGTTCAAGGTTTTAATTTCTTCTTTTACAACCTCTAGACTATAGTTTGTAAAAAGCTTGTAGATAACAACCTTAAACTACAGCATAATAAGTTAGGTAACTTTAAAAGTTATAATATCTTGCTATATAGCCTAATTCTCTAAGAGGTATTTAGCCTTAAAGGCTAGTGTAGTTGTGATTATTTTGTTACCTTTAAAGGATAATGTAATTAAGGTAACTACAGGCAATTATATACCTCTTTTTATTGCAAAAGCATTGTTAAAATTATTTCTAAGTTTAAAGGCATTAAATATAGCTAGATTCTTGCTAACTAGAACTAGCTAGCAATCTTTTAGGCTAGTAACTTTTAGTTTTTGTATTTTTTAGATATCTGTCTATAGTTAATCTTTGTTGTTACCTGCTATAGTAGCAAAGGTCGCTGTAGTAGCAATAGGCGTGTTCTAGATAGGCGTATTCTAGATAGAGGTGTTCTAAATAGGCGTGTTTGTTATTAGTTTCTTAATACGTCTAATTTTCTCTTTTAACTCTCTTAAGACGTTTAAAAGACCTAATATCTAGTCTACTAAGATAGTAGTATTCTTCTTGTTTACTCTGCTATTTTCTGTATAGTCTCTAAAGACTTCTACTAAGTCTAGGAGACTTATTTGCTAAGTAGGATTGTTTTTAGCTAGATTAGCTACTTAGATTACTAGGTTCCTAGCTATCTTAAGTGCCTCTTCTACTAAAGTAGCTTTTAGTGTTTTATTCCTAATAGAGTATCAAGGAATAAGTCTAATAAAAGGAGAAAAATTACTCCTTGTTTAAACATAAGTCAGCCTTTAAGGTTCTTCTATATTTTGCCTTTCTTAGCGCAGCGTTGTTATATTGTCTTCCTCTATCTCTATTTGCCTTCTGTTTACTCCTCCTAGATCTTTAGAAGCAAATGTTTTTTGTTGTTTTTTTAAGTTATTGTAATTTCTTATTTTAGTTAAGCTTTAATAAGCTCCTTAATCTTAATTAGCTTAAGACGCCTTAGCATGTGGCCTAAGCTTTTAAGGAAAATAAAAATTTTTCTCTCCTTTAAAGAGGGGGTAGGCGACTCTTTTACCCTCTCTCGCGCGCTAGCGCCCTCGCTGCAGGCTTTGAAAGGTGTCGCAATCGATTCCTCGGGGTTGTATCCTTTAGATCTGGTTGTTTCTGATCAATCTCTAGAAAAGTCGACGTTGGTGTTGTGGGTTGTGGTTTATGACCTTGTTAGTATATCTATATTAAAGTGTTGTCGTCCTATTTAATAACTGTTTTGTACTATTAGAATTTAGTCGTGTAGTTAGTAGTAGACTTAGTTTATTATAGTCTCTAAATTTTCTGCTCTACAACTACAGATTCTTTAAGAGGTAAGAAAACTTCTTTTATCTTAGCTTTAAAAGTATCTTAGTTTTTAACTAGAGCTGTGTTGTTAGCGTCTATTTATTTTTTTAAGGTATCAAGGGTGGTGGTTGTTATTGTAGTCAAAATAGGGTTCTAAAAAAGTGAAAAGCAGCTACCCTCTACTAATTAATTGCAAAAGTTAAAAAAAAAAGATTGTGTGTAGTTAACGAGATTTAAACGGTGGGTAGATAAGTTCTAGAAGGAAAGCTTAGACTACTAAGCGATAATTAGGGTCAAAAAATTTACTAAGGTACTAAAAAACGACACTAGTTGAAACGTGTCTAACGGTGATTACTAGCCTATAGCTGACAACAGGATTACAGTAGGATTGCAATAGGATTACAATATAATGTAATAGAGGAAGGAAAGGACACGTACGTACTGTAGCGGGAGCCTACAATACTTTATAAAGCTGCTGCTTTTTACCTACTGCTTCTTACCTTTTAAACAGCACTACATATAAACAATTTGCATATAATACGCTGTAATAGCGTGTAACCTTTGCAATAAGTATCTCCTTAACCTTAACTCTTATCTAAAGATAGGAAGCTTTCCTGTTATACACCTAGCCCCTAAACTAGTCTAGCTTAAGCTAATTATACGGACACCTAAGTTTAATAAGTATTTACAAACTTAGCCTTTTTAGGACTTTATAATTATATCTCTTATAAACAACTCTAGAATCCACAATATTTTTATATATAAAAAGAATGTTAAGCCTTAACTTAGCTAGTTATAAAAAAAATATAAGATCTACAAAGTGTTTGCTAATACTAGTAAAGTACTTAAAATACTCTACTTTAGTATCCCTTTCTTCTTGTTAATCGTGCATAGGCTAAGTAAAGAAACTATTAACTAGTTAGGCTAGCTGTTGCATAACGTTAAAATAGCGATAGAGAAGAAAGAGGTAGAAAAAGAGGAGTAGGCGTTCTATTATTGTATGTATAGGTTAGAAAGCAAGGCAATAATAGTGCTACTTCTTTAATTTGTCTAAGAGTACCTAGAAGTAAAGCCTTAATATAAGTAGGTAGCATAGGCAGGATAGGGCGTGTTAAGTTAGGAGGCAATTCGCGTCTTTGTCTTGCTTTTCTTTGTTTCTGTCTAAATATGCGACACACTAATTGCGTGCCAGCAATGCTAAATAAGGGGGCATAAGCCCTAATACCTGTTGTTAGCAATAAATCTTTTTTTTTACTAAAAAGGTGTCTACAAAATGTGTGGTCACATCAAAAGGTTGTCTCAAAAGGCCGAAGCCAGTTAGCGTCTATAATAGCACTATCTATATAGCGTGAAAGGATTAAGTTAGCCTACTTCTCTGCATCTCCTTAAAGATACGTAGAGGCTAAGACTACCTTATTATTATTGTTAATCCTGTCTTCTTTAATGTAGAAGTATCTGTTAACCTAGAGGAGCTAAGCATTAAGCTTGCTATAATTACTATAATAAGTCTTAGGCTTATTAGCGTGGCTTGTAGTCCTCCTAGTAAAGGAATTAGCAGGTGTGTTTATAGCAGTATTGCTTATCTTAAGGGTATTTTAAGTGTGAAGATTGTCTAAAGATAATCTAGGTTAGTTCTTAGGGAATAAACAAGTACTAAGGGCACAGGGTGTACTAGCATAATTAGAAGATTAATATAATAGTACAAGGTTAAGAAACAAGTCTTAATCCTTAGATTAATTACTAAGATAAAACTCTAAGTTAAATATAATAAGCTATAAGGGCATATTGCCTACTACTATATACTAATAAGGGTGGCGTTTGTGTACGAGCGTGCGCTTGTAGATAATTGCGCTTATTAATAATTAGTTATGTAGTTGCGCTCGTAGATAAGCGCTTGTTAGTAAGCAGTCACGTGGTTGCGCTCGTAGATAAGCGCTCGTTAGTAAGCAGTCACGTAACGGCGTTGTAGTTGCCTAGTTGTAATCATCTGTTCATATTGCATGGTTCCTGCGGGGTTGTCCCCTCGTCCCTGGTCTGGATCGTAACAACACTATAAATATACTATTATGCTATTTACGTTAAAAAACGCCCTAGCAATATTCTAGGAACTTATTAACAATATGTTAAGAATATACCTAGACATCTTTATTATTGTATACTTAGATAATATCCTTATCTACTCTAAGAACCTAAGGGATTATATTAAACATGTCTACACAGTACTAAGGTGCCTAGACTAGTTTAACTTATAACTAAAACCTAAGAAATGCAAGTTTTACAAGAACAAAGTTACTTTTCTAGGATATATTATAAGGGCACAAGAAGTATAGATAAGTAAAGAAAAGATACAAGTAATTAAAGAATAGCTATAACTAATAATAGTTAAGGAAATATAATCTTTCTTAGAATTTCTAAACTTGAATTAATAGTTTATTAAGGATTACTTTAAAATTGCTTTTCTATTAACAGGACTTATAAGGAAGAAAATGCCCTTTAAGTAGAGTAAAAAAGTAGAGAACGCTTTCTAAACACTTAAGAATATAAGTATAGAGCTACTATACTTTTATTTATTTTAAGCAGGACAGCTACTATAATTTAAAATAGATATATTAGACCTTGCACTTAGAGGATGCGCTAGCTAACTATATAAAGGCAAATAGTACCTAATTGCCTATTATTCTTGCAATTTTTTAAGACTAGAAGAATAATATAATATTTATAACAAGGAGCTATTAGCTATTATTAATTATTTAAGACATTAGAGAGTATACGCTAAAAGCTACTAAAAACTCATAATATTTATAAATTATAAAAACTTAGTTAATTTTACAACTACTAAAAGACTTAACTAATGCTAGGTTTAATAGTTAAAAGAACTAAGATAGTATAAGTTTAAGATTGTGTATACACTAAGAAAAGATAATAAAAGAGTAAATACTCTTAGCTATAGACACAACATTACAGGAACAAAAAAGATATCTAACACTACAATATTATAAGTTAATAACAATAGATTATTAGGACTAGCATAGACGCATAATGTACTAAAAGAGTTGTAAGAAGTAATTATTAGATAATACTACAACAACCTAGTACATAGTTACCTAAGTATTATAAGAACTATAGAACTTATTAAGAGAAATTATAAGTTTTTAAGAATAAAGGATAAAGTTACTACTTTTATTGCTAAGTGCACAGACTGTTAGAAGATTAAGCACAGCATATATGCACCTTATAGAGAAATGTAAGTAATAGAACTACTTAATATACTATAGTTAGACATCTCTATAGACTTTATTATAGGATTATTAGTCTTAAGAGACCTTATTACTAAAGTATCTTATAACGCAATTCTTGTAGTATTTAATTAATTCATAAAATAAGTAGAGTACATTACCTTTAAAAAAGACTTTACAGCAGTACAGCTTGTACACATTATTAATAACTAAATTATTAGACACTATAGTATACTAAAGTTAATTATTAGTAACTAAGATAAGCTCTTTACCTTAAATTTTTAGACAATATTACTTGCTGTAATTAGAACTAAGAGCAAGCTATTAACAGCGTATTATCTATAAATAAATAGATAAATAGAGTAAATAAACTGTATAATAAAAGCATATTTAAGGATATATGTTAATTAATAGTAGAATAATAAGGTATTATTACTACTTATAGCATAGATAGCATACAACAACAAGCTTTTAAAGTCTATAAGATAGACTTTATTCTATGTAAATTACAGGAGACACCTAAATCTCTTTATACGTACACTTCTAAGCTTAAAAATAGAAGTAGCTATTATAACCGCTAATAAGCTAAGGAAAGTACATAAGTTACTTAAAACAACACTTAAGAAGGCCTAACGCTAAAGCCTTTTATATATTAACTAGAAACAAAAAACAGCACCTTAGCTAAAGAAAAGGAATAAAGTATACTTGCTTACAAAGAATCTTTGCACTAAACGACCTAGTAAAGAGCTTAACAACGTTAAAGTTAGACAATTTTTAATTCTAGACTAGAAGGAACTAGTTACTTATATACTTAACCTTCGCTTTGGCCTTTTAAGACAACCTTTTGATGTGACCACATATTTTGTAGACACCTTTTTAGTAAAAAAAAAGATTTATTGCTAACAACAGGTATTCAGGCTTATGCCCCCTTATTTAGTATTGCCGGCACGCAATTAGTGTGTTGCATATTTAGACAGAAACAAAGAAAAGCAAGATAAAGACGCGAATCGCCTCCTAACTTAACGTGCCTTATCCTGCCTATTCTTGTTGATTTACTGCTAGGCGCTCCTAGATAAAGTAAAGTAGCAACACTATTATTGCCTTGCTTGCTAACCTATAAACGCGACGATAGAAAGCCTACTTCTTCTTTCCCGCCTCTTTCTTCTTTATTGCTAATTTAACGTCTTGCAATAGCTGTTTAAGCTAGGTTCTAGTCTCTGTACTTAGCCCTTGCACGACAAATAGAAAAAGAGGGATACTAAAGTAATAGATTTTAAGTACCGCGCTAGTATTAGTAAATACCTTAGAGATCGTATATTCCTTACACAACTAGCTAAATTAGGGCTTAACAATCTTTTTGTATATAAAGATATTACAAATAAAAGACTTATTTAAGATTTTTATAAACTTAGAAGTCTAGCTAGGTAGTTAAGTATTAAAATACTTAATAAATTTAGGTGTCTGCATAAGCAGTTCAAGTTAGACTAAATTAAGTGCTAGGTAGATAGTAGCAAAGGATGCTTTTTTTAGAAGAGAGCCTAGAATAAGGAGATGCTCGCCGCAGAGGTTACACGCTATTGCAGTGTATTGTATGCAAATCGTTTGTATGCAGTGCTGTTTAAAAAGTAAGAAGTAGTAGGTAAGAAGCAGTAGCTTTAGCTTTATAAAGTATTGCAGGCTCCCGCTGCAGTACATACGTGTCCTTTCCCTCCTCTATCGCATTATATTGCAATCCTATTGCAATCCTACTGTAATCCTGTTGTTAGCTATAGGCTAGCAATCGCCGTTAGACACGTTTTAACTAGTATCGTTTTTTGGTACCTTAGCAAATTTTTTAACCCTGATTATCACTTAGTAGTCTAAGCTTTCCTCCTAGAACTTATCTACCTACTGTTCGAATCTCGTTAACTACACACAATCTTTTTTTTTTACTTTTGCAATTAATTAGTAGAGGGTAGCTGCTTTTTACTTTTTTAGAACCCTATTTTAACTACAACAACAACTACCACCTTTAATACCTTAAAAAATAAATACTTAACCTTCTACCTAAGGTAAAAATCTACCTAAGATTCTATATTAATATGTTAGAACTAGCAGACCTAAAAACGCTACTTTAAAAAAAATTCTACTATAAAGTGTAAGAAGATAATGTCTTTAAAGTTAAAGAAATCCTTGTACACTAAACTAAGAGTAATAGTAAAGAATACTTAGTTAAATAGTTAGGGTATTTAAAAAGCAATAATATATAAGAACTAGCTATAAACCTTAAAAATTGCTAATATCTACTAGCACAGTATTATGCAAAACAAAAAGAAACTTATTAAAATTAAGATTACTTTTAAGGACTAATTGTATATAGACACTCTAGTTAAGCGCAAGAGTGCCTACTATTATTCCCTTCTCTAGAATAGCTATATTACAGTTAACTAAGTCAACTGCCTCTAGAGCCTTAATCTCTTTTACAAATTTCCTAGACTTATTTACCTACTATTGTTCCTAACGCTTTAATATCTTTTATTGTTTTTAGAGTTAATCTTTTTTAGCACAAGCTACTAATAGCGCATTTAATACTACTGCCTCTGCCTAATTTGTATTAACCTCCTATTACTCTAAATAAGCTAGTTCCTTATCTAATTTAGAAAAGTCTAGTAAAGGCACGTCTACTAGCTTACAACTTTTTATTTTATTATAATTATAATTTTTATACTTCTTTTACAATAATAACATTTAATATTTTAAATATTTTTTTACGCAATATTTGTAAGTAACTATAATAAGATCTTTAGTAGCGTTTATGCAATTATTAATAATATAATAATAAGTAGTACTATAGAAAACTATTAAGTTAGTTTATAGGGATATAAAAGTAGAAAGGGAGGATAGTATTACAAACTTAAAGAGAAGGACATAGACAACTATGTAGGAAGATAGTAGTAGGAAGATATCTTAGATAAATAAGATAAAGAGAAGGCCTTATCTACTAATAGATAACGCTACTCCGCAGGACACGTAATTCTATAGTCTTAGTAGAAAGCCTTTATAAGATAGGTTACGTGTGTCCTATAATCTCCTATAATATCCTACAAAGTACTATGTATAGAACAGTATTAAACTATAAGATACATAAGATAGTTATAGGTATATAGTATTAGGCAATAAACCTTTATAGCTTAGTGTGTTTAACTTTATATAATAATTTAAGGATTAGTTATTACTTTCTTAACCCTTGTGTTATTATATTAATCTTCTAATTATGCTAACACACCCTATACTATTATATTAATCTTCTAATTGTGCTAGTACAACCCCTTGTTTATCGCACTTACTTATTTCTAAGAACTAACACTAGATTATCTTTAAACAATTTTTACACCTACGTACCTCTTTCTTAATCTCTAACAGGTTATAAGCCTAGATTAGGCTACCTCTAAGTCTACTACAAACAAGTAGAAGGCAGAAACCTCTACCTCTAAGTTAATAGTAGAACAAGTAACTATACCTAGAGATTAAATCTGCAACAGATAGTAGTTGCGTAGTGTCTAGAAGTACTTACTTATAGGCCGTTTACTAGCCTTATAGGGGCAAAGGTGTAATTACTTACTACTTTTATTTAACTTGTTAACACTTATAAATTATTAAGCTACTCTTAATCTAAATTAAGTTTAGAATACTACGTGTCTATTTCCTTTTAAAGAAGTAATTAACTAATCTTACAACAAAATACTAAAGATCTTTCCTAAATTATTAAGAGTTAAATAAGCTCTACTAAGCGCTATTACTTATACTAGCTTATTATACTTCTTGCGTAACTACTCTAGTGTAATTTTAGTACCTAAGGCGTCTAAAAAATTAGTAACTACTAACAGCCTAATAACTTTAGGAAGTAAGTAGATTGTTGCTTATTAATATAGTAGCTGCTACTTAGTAAACTATTGCTTAAAGCTTATTTGTTTGTAGTAAGCTTTATTAAGGTGTAATCTATACTACGCCCTAATTAAATACTAAGTATTCTAATCTGTAGGTACAAAATCCTCCTTTAGAATCTTTACTAAGGCTTAAAGGCTAGTAAGGTTCTAAGTAATTATGCTTATTAATGCGTTTAAGAGCAGGTCTAGATAGACAGTCTTACTAATCTAGTCTTTAACATTAGTAATATTAGCAACTTTTCTTATCTATTAAGTAGCTTGTACTTTATACCTATTAACTAGCTTGTTGTAATTATCCTTCTTATACTTAGTATTAAGTAATTAAGCCTTATATTTACGTTAAGCAATCTTATAGTCCTCTTATATTTAAGCGCTAGCGCTAGGTAATAAAGCAACTAGCTGCTTAATATCTTTAGGCAGTTCTAGATACTGTAGCTCCTAGTAATCTATTAAGGGTACGTCTAGGAGATTAGAATTAACCTAATCCTAGATGCCTTTCTCTAAGTAGTGTAGCCTTAATAGAGCAAACTAGGTTAGCTAGTCTAATTAAGCCTTAAGGATTACTCTTAAGGCAATAAGTAGTGTATTAGTAAGATCTATCTTAAATTAAGATGCTTTGTATAGGATCACGACGTAGGTTATTATTAAAGTAACAACAAATTAATTAGCTAGTTGTTAGGTAGCTAGGTAGCTTGTATTAGAAAGAGGTTGATTGTATAATCAATAAGTGAGAGAGGTATAGCAATAGCAGTAATCTGCTAGCCAGTGCTGTAGGAGATAAAGGAGAGTAAAATGCTAATTAAACAGTTAACTTTACAGCTTGCTGATTGCGCAGTAGGAATTAAAACTATAATTAAGCAGCTAGGCTTATAACTGTAGAAGCTAAAAAAGAGCAATTGCTTAATTAGGAGGAGTAGAATAAGTGTATTAATTAACTAAGTGCCACAACAACGTAGTTAATAACTACCTAAGAGGAATAAGACGATCTAGCTTATATATATATAGGTGCTAGCGCGATCATTACGTGTTCAGCTTACTAGGATCACCTACTTAACAAGGTAATCCGCATGTTGCGCATGTTAATACTCTAACATATAGTACTTTTTATGCTGTTAAAAGTTTATAGTATTACTTTTTTTAAGCGCTTTTTACTTATTATAAGCTTACTTTATAAACTATTATTTTTATAGTTAATAAGTTTGTTTTAGACTTATAGAAAAAAAAACTTAATGTAATTTTAGTTTACTTTTAAAGTATACTATAGCGCAAATTTTAAAGATTTTTGTAGTTTTTTCTAGCTATTGCTATTACTAAGCTGCTTAGGTTTTAAAGCTTTATTCTGTTGTTATTAGTAGTTGTTAAAGCGTTTTAGTACAGTGTTCATATTTATTAGCTAAACGCTTATAGCTTAAAAACTTTTTAAAATAAGCTTAAGCGTTATTATAAAGCTTTACGTAAGCTGAAAAATAGCAAAAAAGTTACATTTTGTGATTTTTGTAAAGCTTTGCAATTAGTAAAAGTAGCAGTTAAGTTGTTAAGTATAGTACTACAAAAAAAATAACAACATTAAAAGCCTGTAAGCTGTAAGTAGCGTAAAGTAAAAAAAATAGCTAAAAGTATATAATCACTATTACAAAAATTAATAAAATTAAGCGTTATATAGCTGCTATGTTGTCAGCTATAGGCTGGCAATCGCCGTTGGACACGTTTCAACTAGTGTCGTTTTTTGGTACCTTAGCAAATTTTTTTGACCCTGATTATCGCTCGGTGGTCTGAGCTTTCCTCCCAGAACTCATCCACCCACCGTTCGAACCTCGTTGACTACACACAATCTTTTTTGTTGACTTTTGCGATTGATTAGTAGAGGGTAGCTGCTTTTCACTTTTTTGGAACCCTATTTTGACTACAACAACAACAACCACCACCTTTAACACCTTAAAAAATAAATATAGCTGCTATAGCTGTTAAAAATAAAAGGTTAATAATTACAACGCGCTTTTTGCTTTGTACAGCGCTTAAATACTTATTTAAGCTAAGCTAATTTTATATTATTATTGCTCTATTTAGTAAGTAAGTTTAAGAAGAAAAAAAATGTTTCTTAACTTCTATAGCGTTAACCTAGCTTAACTAAATTTTAGAAGAGCCCTAGTATACAAGGGCAAGCAGCAATAACTTACTAAAAGCGTATACGCAAGCTAGCAGCGTTATTTATTTATAGTTACTATTTTATATAGCGATAGCAATATATTTTAAGCTTATAAAAGCTTTAAAAAAACCTTTTTTGCTACATTTTGCAATACTAACAAAAGAGATTTTTTTATTTATATTATACGTATTGCGCACGTTAATACTATACTTTTATATTTTTAAATGAAATAAATTAAAGTAAAGCTTGTACTTAAATACATTATAAGCTTTGTAAAAGTTGTAATTAATTTTAGTACTTTATTTAATAGTAAAATTGTTCTTGTAGCGTTAAAAAAACTAAGTAACTTAGCTTTAAAAAACTTCTTACTTTATTACTATTAACGTATAATTTTGTATTGTTTTTTGTGTAAGTAATAAGCTTCTTCTTGCGCATCTTTCTATGTATAACACAAGTTCGGCCTCTTGTTGTAAGTTAAGTACTTGCTGACGCTTTCCTTTAGTTGCATAAGGTGCTCTGTTTCCCTTAGTGCCGCCGCGACAACGTCGTTCTGTTAACACTGAACTTTTGTGCGACTTCGCAGTACGAGAAATTATCTCTAGCTTTATGCAATTCCAAATATTCAATCGCTTCTTGAATTGGGTTCATGGTGGTGGAGTTATGACGCGTTGAAGTTGGGACGATTTCGATGTTATGATGTTCGGGTGGCTCGTAACGCGAACTGGCTCGTAACGCGACCAACCAGGTTATTGTACGCTTTCTTCGCCACCCAGATTATACATCGCACAGCAAGCTCTACATAGTCTTTCAGGCACAGCAGTCTAGAAGATATTGGAAGCTTGAATGGGTCATTTATGGTTGCTTAATAGTTGCGATGAGTTTCTAAGTGGGCTATTGTCGTCTCTTGGGTGACACCAGCCGCGTCCTACTATCTAATGCCTTATCGTTAGAAGTACAAGTCCCGTCCATGTGTTACAAGGGACATCCATACCTGTACTGACAGTGTTTGCAACATATGCACGACAAGGCGGATCCCCGAAGCTCACGGCTCCTTGTGTGTCGTTGCTGGCTGATGCTAGTACTGCCACAGTCGTGGGGAGGGTCATGGTGCTGGATTTGATGCGATAGCAAGTCTTGCTGTCATCCCTTCTAAACTCCTGAACAAGGTTGCGAAGCCATCTGAAGTGATTGCGACGAAATCCATACTTTCCGTCCATCAAAATCATGCCTCTAACTGCTCGATTCCAAGGCGTGCCTCTTCCATGCGTCTATCTTCTTCCATACGCAACCTATACTGTTCGCGTATCTCCTCTGTAATACGAATACCAGTACCCTGTGTTCGACGTGGGGGAAGCTCTTCTTCGCTCTCGTGCCCAGTCCTCGACATACTGATGTTGCCCGAGTTCTTCTCGCTGCTCTTCTCCCGATTTTAGAGCTGAGCATGTTCCTTAAGCCATGACTCTTCGGTACACCCTCGCCAGACTGTTTGGGTGACTGTCGAACGTACCCCTGTGTATCGTACGAGATTGTGTTTGACGGTCGTGTACGGTGCTTTGGTATGACAGATGCAAGCATTGGACAGCAGCCGATTATGACAGCTAGTAACATGTCAGCCTGGTAGCAAAGGGTGGTATTTGCTGCGTTTACCTGTTGAACATTCGATGATAGTCCACATCGTTAGCCATTTCGGATCAGGTGATTGGGGTTTTCTATCTTGACCAACCTGTACAATACGTATAGTTGGAATAGTATGCACACGAGACCGGAAGCGAATAGTAGGCCGCAGCCAATCTTCTTGGGTCTTTCCATTTGCAGGTTCCAGATAAGCCTGATCGGGAGAAACATGACTGCCAATTGTTATCATCACAAAGAACCATTGGCTAAACGTGAGTAGTGCATACCCATCATGTTCGTTACAGTATCTACTGCGTACGCGTAGTAGAGACTCGCTGTTTGTCGACGTGTTTCCCCAGGTGACGAGCACAAAGCGCCTCGGTCGAAGAACGCTTTAGTATCATCGCATGCTAGCCCAGGGCCTGTGATGATACAAGTAGACCACGTCTACATCAAGTCAGTCAAGCTTTTTTTAAAGGTATGCGCGTCAAGTCCCAACGTAGAGAACTCTTACATACCACGATGCAGAAGACCAGTGTACCCCACCAGATATACAGATACTTTTTGGGCATTCCAGCAAGCAGCTCCTTGTATAGCGCTAACAGTGAGAATTTGACGAACCAAAGACATGTCCAATACTCGATTCCGCTCTGCCACATGACTCTCGACGCGAGTACGATGTCTGTCATCAGAGTAGGCCATGGTGCAATGCGACCGGCTTGGAGTGCCTGGATTTTGAAGATAATGGGTGTCATGATAACGTAGAGAACAGTGAAAACCAGGTAGGCCGCAAATGCAACGCAAAGCAGGACGTCCTGCGCTTCGATGGGTTTGCGCCGCCACGCTTGGACACCAATCCGTGCAGTAAAGACTGTCGATGTCATCGCCAGCATAGCGTAGTCTATCCGGAGCAGATCATGCTGCGAGATCCAGTCCGCGCCCGTCGGCATCACGAACAAAGACTGTAGAGTTTTTGAGGATGGTATTGAAGTTGAATATTGCACGACAAAATCCAATAGGGCATGTTTCTCAGGACCGGTATCGTATCGCAACAGGACCGTGCCGTAGCTGTCAAGATGATAAGAACCTGCAGTGTCTCGACCTTCGAAGCCCGACGCTCTAGGTTAAACACTTCACGACTGGAACTTGCCAGGGATTGCTCGGGGTAAATGTGCGTAGGGGTATGCAGAAGCCTGTTAGACGCATATGCAGATTGGAGTACATGGGGGCCATCGCGCGTCCAAATATAGGTACACACGCTCGTCGAGAACCTCGCAAGTAGTTGCAATAGCCTTATCGAAGCGTTGATAGGTTTTCTGTTGCAGACAATGGCAAGCAAGCCCCCAAAACGCTTCTTGTCTAAATAAACCTTAGAAGCTTAGCTCAAGGGGCACTTCTCCGCTCACGCTACTCGAGATGATGATGTGCGTATTCGCGCTACAGCATTGCAGGGTGCATGGTGCCTGATTTCGTACCGTGCCCGTGCGCGGGATGAGCCACGTCGCGGGTTGAGCCACCCAACCATGAAAATTGAGATTATAAAGATGAGGCTGTACGCCCACAGCCAAAAGCTATTATCGCGAGATTTCTTAGTGTATTGCTATATAGAGCCTTGCGCGTCTTTTATACTATTTAAATTTTGCTAGTGTCTTAATTTAGCGTCCGCGCGCGCTGATTTTAGGTAGGGGGGACGCTGCTAGAGGACTAGTGTTAAACTAACTTACTGCACCTACAACACAACAACATTTTACTATATTATTATTAGCTTTGTATAAAGCTTTTTACTTAGCTGTATTACTTATATTGTAAGATTTTTGTGCAGTTGCAGCGTTGCGTTGCTGTTTTTTAAGCGCCTAAGCTGTAGCTAGTTTTTTAGCTTATGCTTTTTTAGCCTTTACCTACTTTTTAATAGCTTATTATTAAGCTACTTTTATAGCCTCTGCTTGCTTCTTTTTATATAATGTTGCTGCTGCTTTTAGCTCTTTATTGTAAGTTTTTTAGAGTTATTAGCGCTTGTCTTTATCTTATTTTGTTGCCTAGTAGGCGCAGGCTTTGCAGAGCTTCTTTAAAAACTAGAAAATAGTACTACTAAAAAAAATTGTAATGTTAAAAGTTTATAGTATTACTTTTTTTTATATTTCTTTTTAGCTTTAAGCGCGCGCGTAAGGTTGTTATTTTTATAGTAAAAAAGCTTGTTTTGCACTTATAGAGAGTGTAATAAAGCCTTAAGCTGCTAGGCTTTAATCTTAGCTTTATTAGTAACTGCAGAGTTAAAAATTTTGCGTAGCTCTTTTTAGCTATTACTATTACTATGCTGCCTAAGTCTTAAAGCTTTATCTTGCTCTAAAGTAGTGTTGTAGAAGCGTTTAAGTATAACCTTTACATTTATTAGCTACACGCCTATAGCTGAAAAACTCTTTAATATAAGATTTAGCTTTATTATAGCGCCTTAGGCAGGCTAAAAGACTTTAAAGAAGTTGTGTTTTATAACTTTTATAAGGCCTTGCAAGCATTAGAGGTAGCAATTAAGTTCTTAAGAGTAGTACTTTAAAAAAAGTACAAAAAGCACTATATTAAGCAGCTAAAGGCTATAAGTTGCGTAAAGAAGAAAGATAAAAAAGAAGATTTAATTGCTGTTGCAAAAATTTATAAATTAGTTATTAAATAACTGCTGTAGCTATTAAGAATAAAGAGCTTGTAATTGTAGCGCACTTTTTGCTTTATATAGTGCTTAAATACTTATTTAAGCTAGGCTAATTCTATGTTATTATTGCTTTATCCTAAAGGTAAATTTAAGAAGAAAACCTTGTGTTTACTAACCTTTACAGCATTAATCTAGCCTAATTAAAGCCTAGAGGTGCCCTAGTACACGAGAGCAGGCAGTAGTACATCCTTAGAAGCGCATACGCAAGCTAGCAGCATTATTTATTCCTTATTGCTATTTTAAACTGCTGCTATACGCTCCTTTAAAGCCTAAACTGCCTTAGTAAAGACGCGCTTTAAGTAGTTTATAATGCTAATAAAGAAGCTTTTCTTGTTTATATTATAAGTATTGCGCATATTAATATTGTACTTTTGCATTTTTAAGTGCAACATATTAAAGTACAGCTTGTATCTTTCTTTAGAGTTAGCTTAGTGTTAGTTATAATTAATTTTAGTGCTTTATTTAATAATAAGCTTGTTAGCGTAGCAATACAGAAATTAAGAAACTTAGCTTTTAGAAACTGTATATTTTGTTACTATCTCTGCAAAATTTTATATTATCTTTTATATAGGTAGCAAGCCTTGCCTTATGCATTTTTTTATATATTTTACAAGCTTATCCTCTTGTTGTAAGTTAAGTACCTAAGAGCTGGCGTTTAGCCTAGGCTGCATAGGAGCGCGTTATGCCCTTGTGCCTTCGTAACAACGTTGTTTAATTAACTCTAAATTTTTTTGCAACATAGCAGTACAAGGAATTATCTCTAGCTTTACGCAATTTAATATATTTAATTGCTTCTTAAATTAGGTCTATAGTTGTGGAGTTATAGCGCGGTAAAGATGGGATAATTAAAATGTTATGATGTTAGGGTGGCTCAACCCGCGACGTGGCTCATCCCGCGCACGGGCACGGTAGCTGAAATGAAGGTGGCGGCTAATATGCTTTTTCTGTCAACTACTCTTTCCAAGACCTACGATGGAGGCAATGGCCTCTAGGTAAGCTATCGTTTCGCAGCACGGGTGCGGAGCAAAGTTTGTCTAGGCTTCGGCGAGGCAAGCCACAGTGAGACTAGCATGTCGCTCGTAGGTAGGCCTTACGGACTTCATTGCGTTGCAAATCTAAACAGTGAGTAATTCGATAGGTAAGCACAAAGATGGGCTGCAGATCAGCACCCAGCACAATAGGCAGGCTCTCAAGAATTTGTGCCATTTGCTGCTTAATAGTGAAGATGGCACAACCTACATTTATTGCAGTGGCTCCCTGCACCTCAGTCAATGGCCCACACTCTCGGTACCAGTCTTCTACTTTCGTTCGACTTCTTCCGCAGACGCCCAAAAGGGGATCATGAAGCTTACGGTTGCTGCTTCGATAAGCGCCTCCACAGCTGGTGTGCTTGGAAGCATTTTTGAACCAGCTGACTTCAATGTAACGGAAGCGCTACTCGACAATGGTGTCGATGTAACTGCTATCCCTGGCCTGGCAAGTCTGGCGGAACGATCTTCGCCTGGGGCCTGCTCGATAACTGTCAGTCTATACGACCGTCGCGATTAACTTTGGGCTGTTACTAACCCTGAACCTAGTGCACATCTCTTGGATTCACATTTGGCAACGGGACTGTGTTATCAGAAGGAAGTGCAACATACAACAACTTCACCAGCGACTATTGGGCGGCCCAGCAAGCCGCTGTAGGCCCCTTTTGCGTGTTCAAGCCGAGTAACGCGCTGCAAGTCTCAAGTGTTGTGCTTTTGTCCCGACTTACGCAATGCCCGTTTGCTGTGAAAGGAGGTGGTCACGCTGCATTTGCAGGAGGATCTAGCATTGAGGGAGGCATTACCATTGCCATGGAGAAACTCGATGAGAAGAGCCTATCACCAGATACAAAGATTGCTTCTGTCGGTCCAGGTAACCGCTGGGGCGACGTGTACCCGTGGATTGAGCAATATGGACTTGAAGTTATCGGTGGTCGAGTATGTTGCTTTCCCCACTTGCTCCTCTTCTCCCTATTGTCACGTTACCGCGGATCTCCTAACACTGCACAGATCTCTTCGGTTGGTATTCCTGGATTGACTCTTGGAGGAGGTATCTCCCACTACGCAAATGCTTAGATGGGCCTGCGATAACATCGACTCATTCGAGGTCGTGACAGCCTCAGGCATCATCGTGAACGCGAGTGCCACCAAATACTCTGACCTCTATTGGGCTCTTCGCGGGGGTGGTAATAATTTTGGCATCGTCACCAACTTTGACATGAGGACTTTCGTACAAGGTGAAATGTGGGGCGGACAACGGGCTCACACTGAAGATCAGTGGGACAAAGTGTACGAAGCATACTACAACTATGCCATCAACGCAGAGAAGGATACGAAGCAAGCTCAGATCGTTTCTTTTGCATTTCAGAATGGCATGAAGATTGCGGCCGTTGATCTCGAGTATTCCGAGCCAAAGCCATGGGCTCCTATTTTCGACGAGTGGAAAGCCATCCCAGCGATCATGGATCAAACTGCCATTGCGAACATGTCGACTTTAGCCAACCAACTTGGTGCAGGAGCACCGGATGGCGTCCAAGAGACATACTGGGGCTGCACCTTTAGAGTAGACAGAGCAATCTTCAAGGCCTTTATCGACATCTTCTTCGATATGCTACCCGCAATCCAAGACGCTGCTGGGATCCTGCCCGTTCTTTCTTTCCAAGCAATTACTGTACCGGCCATGCAAAAAATGCAACAGAATGGCGGCAATGCGCTCGGCCTTGACCCCAATGACGGCCCGGTCTTCATCTGTAACCTGGCTATCCTCTGGACAAATGCTGCGGACAACCCTCGAATCATGTCTTTCAGCAACAGCTTATACGAGCGTCTTGTCGAGGAAGCGGCGAAGAAGGATCTGAACTACGATTATATCTACATGAACTACGCGTCGCCTTATCAAGACGTAATCGCCAGCTATGGAGCTGCCAACAAGCAGAAGTTAAAGAGTATTTCGAGTGAGTATGACCGTACTGGCGTCTTCCAAAAACTTCAGCCTGGGTACTTCAAGCTCGAGGGAGCACCATACGGGGCATTCCCTGCATAGTATATAGGACTGTATCGCATCGTACCCATGCTTTCAGTGGAGTTTACAGCTGATGATTAGTCGACGACTGGTTACCCTTTCACGTGCCTCGTTCGTGAGCTCTTTCCCAATCGGCCAGACTAAAGTAAGCCCCTGCTACCGCCTCCATAAAAGTTTACTTGAGCACAAGGCGACAACAGGCGCACCGCAAAGGTCAATTAGCACCAAGTGCAAGAATGTGCGGTGTAAGTTGGTTGATGTCTGAGTGAGGCCGCCAAGGCGCTAGTCCAAGCGTTTGCTGAGCTGCCTCCAGCACTTTCTTGTCCGCTTGCGACCTTCTATCATCACCCACACCCGCCACAGTCACCCCCCTTGTGTCAACTGCAAGTTTCGTATCACTTCTATATACCCATTACTCGTAACTAGAAGACAAACATGTCTCGCGGCGGCGGCACCACGCTCTACGTCACCGGCTTCGGCCACGGCACACGCGCTCGCGACCTTGCCTACGAGTTCGAACGGTATGTCTTCCAATGCCTCGCCCCAGCCCGATCGCACGCGCATCGTCGTCCTCCATCATAGTCTTCGATCCCGCACGCTCTGTATTCCTTCCGCGCCGTAGCTGTGCCAGCCGCCCTTGCGCGCCGCTGCTTCCTTTGCTGCCGTGCGCGTCGATGCCGATCCGCACCTTCCTTCGTTTCCACATACGCTCCTTCGAAACACGATCTGACTATTCTCAAGCTATGGTCGCCTTGTCCGTTGCGACATCCCAGCTCCCCGTTCGGCTTCGTCTAGACTGTGAGTTGGCCCTCCCCAATAGTAAAAGACCCGGGCTCTAACAGGCCAGCAGCTTCGCCTTCGTCGAATACGAGTCTCGCCGTGACGCCGATGACGCGTATCACGAGATGCACAACAAGCGCATCGGCCGTGACGATTTGTTGAAGATCGAGGTATGTCAGGACAGCAATAATGACGTGGGTCTGTCTAACTAGCTATAGTGGGCCCGCACGCCTCCTTCGGCATCATGGCGATTCGACTCTGGCCGTGACCGTCCCCGTGGTGAGCGCTCTGAGCGTGGCGGCGACCGTGGCGACCGCTCCGACCGTGGTGATCGTGCAGACCGAGGTATTCGCTCTCCTCGCCGTCGCAGCACCTCTCCTCGTCGCGAGCGCGATTATGACCGCCGTGACCGCGACAGAACAAGGAGCCCTGTTGATGGCGACCGCGAGATGAAGGACGTCCGTGATCGTGAGGACGACCGTGGTGACCGTGACCGTGTCGATCGCGATGACAGGCGCGAGCGCGACCGCGAGGCCGACACAGTTGGCGAGGTCCGCAAGAGTAAGGCAACCGACCCCTTCTACGACGAATTACTCTGATCACCCACATAGTCGACTCTCCTCCACCTCCTGCTCACGAAGACCTGGACGTGGCTGAGTAGGACTAGGCTGCGTTGCTTCTAGCAGGCAGCATCTGGACTACTGCCACTGTCTGCACACAAGGCTAGTATTGACACGAGTGCTCAAATTGGTTCAAGCACGGTGTTTTGTTGATGGGAAAATGGTTTCTGGGATTTGTTACTTTCACTTGTGGAGGCTAGATTTACTTCTATGTCCTGCCACGACATTAATGCATTCAGCAGTCGAAAAGCTCGATTCGGATCTTCTTTGGCGAACGGTTACGGCGACTACCATTCACTCGATTCGGTCTTCTCGCCTTGTTTCGGTCGATCGGTCGATATCGATGCGGTTCGAGTTCCCTTGCCTCCTGTACACTTTTCGGTCGGTCCGTAGCACGTCGAACTCTTCCAGCCTCACTTTCTTCCTTCGATCCCCGTTTCCGATGACACGTTCACGCTACTCCCCGACGCCCCAATCCCGATGCGAACATTCGATATTCAAGGTTTGTATACTTTGCGCATAGTAGATAGACTTGTTCCATCGTGACTGTGAGTTTCCATGTACACCTTAGTTTGTGAAATACACTTCCTTGAACATTGCATCACTGTGTCTTTTGCGGCTTATTGATCTACGTGCGTGATACCGTATTTGCTCCCTTCCATGGACTACCAACCCTACGCATCCGCACTTGTGCTTATTATAGATGTTTGTCCTGCCGACAGTGCTATCAACGCTCCATGTATGACATGGCACCTGCATAGGACTGAATCAATGACGGCAACAGCCATCTATTGCGGAGGAACAAGCGGCCCAAGCTCGGACATTTTCCCGCAAGAACATCAATTGAACCTCCCAAATGTAAATTCTTGGTCGTCGTCGCAACGCCCTCCCAATAGATTTTGCGACCAATCGAACCGGCAATGCGGCTCCAGGATGTCTCGCAGAAGACGCTGAAGACCGTTGCCGCGCGCCGCGCGCTTGCATCCCACGCGCCGTCCCCGTTGCATCTGTATCGGCCACAACTCGCATCGTCACAACGTCTACTTCTTCGCCCCACAGCACAGTATGCCGTTCGCTACCAGTCCTCGTACCCTGAGCGCATAGCTATTTTGGGTGGGGGTATAGCGGGGTTGTCAAGCGCGTACTTTGTTGCTAGGGAGTTTCCGAATAGTAAAGTGGTCGTCTTTGAGGCGGGGAAGGACAAGGGCGGATGGATAAAGAGTCGCAGAGTCGAGGTTGTAGACTCAGAAGGAAAGAAGGGGAACGTACTGTTTGAATTGGGGCCGAGGACATTGCGAAATGCCACTGTCACTGCGGGGTTGGTATGTTTGGGGGCATGTCTATAGCAGCAGTGGCTTTGCTAATGTAGCGTGTATAGATACAAGACCTCGGCCTGGTCAACGATATCACTTTTACCAAACGTAGCGAACCTGGCGCAAAGAACCGCTTCATCTACTACCCCGACCAACTCAATCGCCTTCCTTCCGAACGTCCCTCCTTCACAGACCTCTTCTCGCTATGGCGGACTGGCATGCTAGGTGGTGCATTTGGTATGATCACCGAGCCTATGAGGCCAAAGCGGCCAGACTCCATGTCCGACGAAACAATTGGCTCGTTTCTCGCACGAAGAGTGGACAAGAGGATAGCAGACAACATCGTCTCAGCGGTGTTCCATGGCATCTATGCAGGTGACATCAACCAATTGAGTGCCAAGACGCTTCTGAGCATGGCATGGCAATTAGAAGGAAGATATGGTAATGCTCTTGGAGGCTTCTTCCGCATGCAAAATGAAGACCCACGACCGGAGCAGGTTACCCTTGTCCACCCATACGACCGGGAACTAGTGAGGGCTACGAACGAGGAGATTGACTTGGAATTGGATTTTGCAAAGAACCTAAAAGACGCTAGTATGTTCTCATTCAGGAACGGGTTACAGCAGATGGTAAAAGCATTGCTGGATACAGTCGAAAATAAGGGCAATGTTGAGATTCGGACCGAGGCGCCCATCCAGAGCTTCAAGCCTCTTAACGAGAATGGGAAATTGGGCGTCGGTATCGTTTCTGGAGTACGCTCACCGATGGGAATGAAAGTTCCGCAAGTACTGACAGCATACAGAAAGAAGGTTCGACATCAACAGAAGCATTCGATCTTGCCATCTCCACCCTCAAGAACGACGAGATAACCCCCTACGTCACAGTCATGACGGTAAACCTGTACTACCCTAACCCTAACCTTCTCCCTGTCGAAGGTTTCGGCTACCTCATCCCGCAATCAATTCCATTCGAGCAGAACCCCGAGCGCGCGCTCGGCGTCATCTTCGACTCCTCTGCCGTCAAGGGCCAAGACACAGCCAACGGCACAAAACTCACAGTCATGATGGGCGGCCACTGGTGGGACGGCTGGACAGAATTCCCCAGCGAAGAAGAGGGTCTGGAAATGGCAAAGAACGTTCTCAAGAGGCACATTGGCATCTCAGAGGAGCCCACTGCACATATTGCAAATCTCTCCCGTGACTGCATTCCTCAGTATACACTCGGCTACGCTGACCGCATCAAAGAATTCGCGGAAGGCATGTCCAGCGAGTTCAAAGGCCGGTTACGCGTTGTAGGCGCTCAGTTTAATGGCGTCAGTGTGAATGACATTATTACTGCGGCGTGGCAGGTCTCAAGAGGTTTGAGGGGAGAGGGCTGGAAGGGACGGAGTTGTGGGTTGGATAGGGTTATGGATGAGAGGGAGTGGATGGTCGTGCCTGCTAGTGAGATGGCGTATGTTAAGAAGGAAGTGCGTGTTGGTGGTGTGGGCATGGATCGCAGGGGTGATGGTGGGGTGTAGTGTTATAGGAAAGGGTGATGGCGTGTATATAAGGTAGATGAAGAGTACGGCCAAAGGGCAAAAGCATAGAAATGTACAACGTTGATATCACGCCCTTCGCAAAAAAAGCTGAACAGTTCTTAGCGACCTCTCTCTTTGTAGCCTTCTAATGCCACAACAACGCTTATAAAATTAATATACAACAAACGGAGATGACTTCTCGTTACTCTGTATATATCCTATAATTTTCTTAATTTTTATTGTTGTGTTGCAGTAGACTGCAGCGTAGTAGAAGATTTGTTATATCTGAAACCTGTTCAGTTTTTTCTTTTTTTACGAAGGGCGTAATATCTTAGCCGGACCAGTATGGTCCTCGCACGTCTCCATAGCATGCGCTCTGATTAGAGCGCTTGTCGTAATTCGCTCTGTCGTACCAGGCTGTGGCTAAGTCTTCGCCTTATCCAGCTGACCGGTTCCCCGCTTTTCCAAGGCTTTCTCTACCACTTCAAGGGGGGATGGCGCAGTGGTAAAGCGCCTGGTTGCCTCTGCAGGCTCTGCTTGCAAAAGGTTGAAGGTTCAAATCCTTCTCCTCTCACAGCCATTATAGCATTACTAAAGGCTCCTATTCTTCTTAGAAGAATTTTTTTACAAAAACAAAAATACGCTGCGAAACGCCCCTATTACATACTACGTTTAATTTCTTATAGCTTTTTTCTTTTATTTAGAGGTTTTTTTGAGCCTTAAGAACACGAAGGATTATAGGGAGAAGGAATTAGTAAGAAGGAGGATAGATAGAGTAAGTAACTTTATACAAAAATACCTTGAGATAAAAAAAAGCTCGCTGTTTTACCTCTCCCCACTACTACGACTGCTCTTTAGCACAGGCGCCTACTATGGCAGCAAGCCACTAAGCTACTAGCTATCTAGTAGGAGCACGCCACAACGCCACTAACAATGTACAGTCTATAGCCAAAAAAAAAGAATGTATATAAACACACAACATAGAACGGCTTAACAGCCACCGTCCTACATAGCCTTTGGCTGATACAGGACGTTAATGGAATACCTACCTACCTACCTCTACCACTTCAACCTACCTACTTTTACTCTGAGCTCCTTTTCGGATGCAACCTCCATACACAAGACTACAACGCTTCTAGCTCAGACTCTCACTTGCACGCCCGCCATTTTTCTCATACTCCCAGCTCATCGTATTATCAACTCTGAGCATCATCACTGCGCCGCCCATGCCTCGTTGCGCTACTTGCACCACGTTCGCGGAGGTACCGCCGGCGCCACAGCTTGATAGGAACTGGTCGTCAGTAACAGAATTGATTGCTTCGGCGCGGTCTGGCTGTGATCTTTGTATGCTTTGTTGGCAGTACATCCACCCTCAAAACGGGGAATATAACAATGGGCCAGTCCGGCTTTATTGGTGTGGTTACCGTAATAGCGACTTGACGATCAGTTGCCCGGGAAGAGCGCGGATGATAAGATCCTACGGCGATCAGGTTTGCCCGCGCCCGTTAGTGGCGGATGATGATACGATATCACAGGCGCAACGACTTCTCAAACAATGCTTTTCATCTCATAATGAATGTAGCAAGGTGGTCATCCCTGGTCCTGACAAGAGTGGCGACGGCGGCAGAGATGCAACTGACCGTTCCCTTGTACAACGATTCTTGCCACGCCGGTTGTTGGATCTGTCACAAGGCTCTGATATTCTTGTGGTCGACGTAGAGGCGTGGATCGATGCCGGTATCTCATCAGCAGCGGAGCTCTCACAGTACTGCACTTTGAGCTATCGGGGGGGAGTCACAGCTCAAAGTTGCGTTCTTGAGGAGCCTTTCGCAAGCCACATCAGAATTGATATAGAGGACATGCCTCAGACGTTCAAAGATGCCATAGAGACAACGCGGCGACTCGATATTCGTTTTCTGTGGATAGATGCTCTGTGTATCGTTCAGCCTGTTTCCCACGGCGATTACACAGACTGGAACGCAGAGGGCCCTCGAATGGGTTCCATTTATCATAACGCTATATGTACTATTGCCGCCACCTGTGCTGATAGCGTTACGGATGGCTTTCTTTCGAAGGTGGACAGTGAAAGGATACGCGCAGTCCCGTGCAGAGTCATGCACCATACAAAAGAGGAAGGAAATACATTCTCGTTTTCTGAGTCTGAGACGCACCAGCTTGGACTACGAGATTACTTCTTCGGCTCTCAACAAGCGCGGATGGGTCACACAAGAGCGGCTTCTTTCGCGACGCGTACTTCACTTTACGCTCGAAGGCGTTATCTGGGAATGTCAAAAACTTATGCAGCATGGTAGAAGCGCTGTGTTAAACTCAATCCATTTGAACCATATGTTCCCGAGTGTCCGTAGCCTAATATTCGAAAAAGACGATGTAAAAAATGCTTGGACGCCTTTCGTCGTGTCGTACTCTTTGACGGAATTTACCAATGCAGAAGATCGTTTGATCGCTTTGTCGTCACTGGCAAGAGCTGTTCATCGCCACCTTGGTCATGACGATGAGTACTACGCAGGCATATGGAAGAGTCAACTGATAGAAGGTTTGTTGTGGATTATGTGGGACCCACCAAGCCCAGAATCTGCTCAGTTCGCAGCGCTGATCGTCGAAGAAGTTTTCTCGACAGATATCGTGGCCATAGAAGACCATTGTAACCATCTTCTCAGAACTCCCGAGTACATCACATCATATCAACACCTTCCAAAAACCTTTCCAACTACATACCGATCAAACCCATCGAAGATGTCCAACAACCAGAACACCACTAACCCTACTTCTTCCTCAGCACCCACCACCAGTGTACTCGTTCTCCAGCGCAGACAGCAAGACAGTTACGTTGACCAAACACCTGGGCCGTTTCCCTCATCGGCAAAGAGCGCTTCGAGGACTCGGGGCCGTTGCTGTATCACGGGCTTTGTCGTGGCGATGAGCTTGTGCACCAAATCTGATGCACATTCTAGTCCCGCAACAACTCTACAATGGCGACGCGACATTACGAATATAGTAAGTACATCAGACTATTGAACAATGCCCCTTCCCACACCGGTCATGCAAGCAACGTCGTCTTCCTTTCTCCGACTGGTTCGTCAAACAAATGTCACCGTCGAAGTGAAAGCAAGACGTTACAGTGACCCTGATATCCGGCAAACAGTGCAGATCATGCACAGGAAAAGACCGTCTGTCACACACGTTACTCCGCCAAGGAATGATCACCCATCTTGGCGCGCCATTTCCGCACTGTTGTGGAACTTGAGGCAACTACCATGCGAGGTCAGGAGGCATCTGCGGTGTCGGCGAGAGTGAGCCTGTCCAGCCGTGGCGGAACCTTGGTCGTGACAAGCACATTGTCTTGTTAGCGGAAGCTTCTCTGCTTCTTAGCGCCGTGTCAACAGATTTGGTGCCTGAGAGACGGTCTGGAAATGTGTTTCTGTATGCAATTTTAGGTAGTGCGGATCGCATGCCTGCTCGGTAACATGCAATACACTAATTGCGTGCTAGTAATACTAAACAAGAAGGCGTGAGCCCAAATACTTGTTGTTAGAAAAGCGAGCTTCTTGCAGGCCGCAACGTCACCATGTGTGCGTGATGGGGTAGAATTTCTGGGGCCGTGTCCACGAAGCCCACGGCTGGTTTGGTAAGTCCCGTACCTGTGGTTGCTGTGTTGTCCGCCAAGGGGCGGATGTTTGATCCGTCGGCATTGATGGTGCGCTGGTGGGCAACAGTAACGGGAAGGAAGCTGATCCCGACGCACATATCGTCAATCTCGTGTAGATTGGCTGTGCGGCCGGTGAGCGGCAGACGGACACGTGCCAAGCGCGGAAGGCAGTTCCCTCCCGGGCGCCAAGAGGGTTGCAATAAAAGCAAGTCGTCAAGAATATTGCCAAGGCTGGCGATGCTAAGGCCGTGGAACGCAGATGGGCTGTGTTTCCACACAATCTGGTGCCATCGGTCGCCCAGAGACCACGTATTTGATTGCACGGAACATGGCCGAGGGGCGACGGACAGCGCATAACATGTTGTCACCGTGTAGCAGGCCGGCCGGGTTGAGCGTCGGGCGCTGGGTCGTGACTTCCTGCCGAATCCGCCTACCCCACAAAAAGCACGAGCCGCACGCAGACGGAGAAATAGCGCAAGACGTGCTGAGCGTTCTGCGGGTGGAAGACGAAAACCACGACTACTGCAGGTGCAATGTGGGTGACGGTGGGGAAGCAACGGGATAGGAAACCAGTCGCTCGACTCCAAGTCTCAGCAGGACTCAGCGCCATGCGGGCGCGACGACGTCAGAGAGCATGTGTATTGGCCTGCCGCATGGGAGGAGCAGGCTAGTTTGTCCAACTGGCCGTCGTTGACGCGAATCTTTTGCAAAGCAAAACCAAGTGGCCTCGCCGGACGTCCGCAGTGTCGAGAGCACTGCAGATGCTGCCAGGTTGCATGAGGTAATACGAACCACGGCAATACGACTTGAGAGCGTCGGGGTCGTGTGGGCTCAGCGGCGACGGTACCGCGTCTGCAAGCAATCAACCAGCCTCCCAACCTTGGTTCCGCACTGTGTAGCGTGTGCCGGTCGAGAGAGAGCTGGTCCAGCTGGTCCAGCTGGCCATTCCAACAGGCGACAGCGATGGCGGGGATGGCGGGGAAATGGCGTCGTCGCAGCGGCTGGCGACCCCCACCGTGTTCGCCTGTCGCCTTCGGCGGCAAAGGGCCGCATAAGCTTTGGATTGACAGCGCCAGCGCCCTGAGCTGGGATGGCAGGGCAGCATGATGCATCACGCCGGACGAAGAGGCGTACAGAGGACGGCAGGGCTGTCTTTGAAGCACGTTGATGATGACTGCAGCAGCTCAGACCACATCCAAAAGCAGCTGCGGCATTTTCTGTCTCTGTCTCTGTTTCTGTCTCTGCCTCTGTCTCTCCAGGCAAGGCCAGCATGATGCCCTCTCCTCCTCGTCTGCCAGGCAGAAGGGCGAGAGGAAGCGCTGCTGCATCGAGGGCGGCCGCCGTCACGCCATGGCGCATCGGAAGCGCCGTGTTGGAAAAGGCGTGGTGTGGCGGCTGGCTGCAAAGGCGTCGTCGCATCGTGTCGGAAGCGCGGCTCCATCCAGAGGTGAGCCTCGTGTGGCTTTGGGGCGAGATGGGTGGGAAGGCCGGATGGGGACAAGCCGGGCGGTCAAGCTTTGCAGGGTGCGATCAGCGACGCACATCATCCATGACACGGCGCTGCTCTGTCGTCGCAAGCTCCGGGTCCTGGGGCAGAGCGCACGGCGTAGACAATCACTGGGCGGCCTTTGCAAGACGTGCATCCGGCCTGCAGGTGGCCTCTGGCGCTGTGGGGGTTGCGCCGGGGTCCTGGGCCGGGGTGTTTTGGCGTGAATGAAACAGAGTTTAGTCCCTCTATGCGACCTGTACAGCCCACATATCATCGCGCGAGGCCCCCGGCGCCGTCTTCTCACACTCTCTGCCACCGCCGTCGTCTTTGCCGCGACTGATTGCGATTCCAAGGTTAGGTGCCCAAGGCCGATAGGGACCTCGTCTTCCCTGTCGCTTGCTCTCTCTCTCTCTCTCTCTCCATTCACCCTTCGGCCGCTGCAAACCTCAATTGCGTGTCGTCGGCACCACATTCCAACCCAGCATAATTCTTCTCATATCCCGCTGTGTATATGGCTCGGTCACAATTGCAACATTTCTACCACACTCCGCTCCTGCTGCCCACCCTACACCTGCATTCGTGCAGTACGCTCCAAGGCTCGTCGTATAACCGTCCGAGTCCCCTCCAGCGTGCGTAGCGACAAACCCCAGCACCTCGTCGTGTCCCCTGTATCGGCGACATTCACCCTCAACAGCGCTCGGTCCCTTGCCGACCAATCGGAGCGCAGTAGTCGCCCCTCACCATGCCCATGGTCGCTGAACAACCACGCCAACTGTCAATCTCCTTCGATGAGCCAACACTCTCAGACCGACTTCGCGACCGCGATTCACGCCCGCTCGATCACCGCTTTGCTATTGAAGAGGAGGATGAGAGTACCGGCACCGCCAGCGAGCCTGCAGAGCCTCTCACACCCACCAGCCATACCAGTGAGGGCATGCCCTTTTCACATCCCTTCCGTGACGATGAGTCCGTAGACGACGTATTCGCAACCCCACGCCCTGCCACGAGCGACATGGAGAACAAGTCACCACACGAAGCGCCACAAAACACCAAAAGCCGACCGAACGTGCAGCTGTCTCAACAGGTTGAGCGCCAGTCACCACCGGAGAAGCGCGGTCTGGGAAAGCGTATGGGCTCACTGATCCGCGGCAAACTGCATAGAGGACATTCGAGCAAAGACGGAGCCAATCAGTCCGACACTTCCAATACCTCGGCGCCGAACACATCTCCCAAAGTCAAGGCCGAAACCAACACCTACATTGTCAAGACGGGTGTAGATGGACCAGCTGAAGTGGCAACTCCAGCAGTTGATATTCCCAAGCAAAGTAGAAGACTAAGTTCCTTTTCCCTCACCCGACGCTCCGATAAATCTTCCCGTGCAAACTCTCCGCCTTTGTCTGGCTCACCCATGAGCCGACCATCGACGGACAGACGACCAGGGCTTGGCAACCAACCTGCCTCTTCTTCTGGCCTGGCGAGCATGAGCAGGCCCCGGCCTGGTATCACTTGGGCAGGCAGTGGAAATGTCACTTCCACCAAGAAGTCTGGATTCTCACGGCGACGGTCAGCAAGCACAGAGCAAGTCACACGTATCGAGGAGAACGCAGAGAAGCCCACCGCTGGCATGCTGTCTACCTTTTCCAAGCCAGCTGCCCAGGGTGTAGGTATGAAGGCACGGCGGCTTAGTGTAAATCTGCCAGACGACTTCATCATAGACTGGTGCGAGTTAGACAAGGAGTTCAAGAGTTCGAGTCTGATGCCTGGTAAGAGGGGGAAGATTCTAGGAAAAGGCGCAACATCCGAAGTTCGAATAATGGCACGAAGAGGAGGCATTACCAGGGAAGAGGACTTGGTAGCTGTCAAGGAGTTTAGAGAACGTGACAAGGACGAGACCGAGGAAGACTACGTTTTGAAGATCAAATCCGAATACAGCATTGCGAAGAGTCTGCACCATCCGAACATTGTCGAAACGGTACGGTTATGTACGAACCGCGGCCGCTGGAATCACGTCATGGAGTTTTGTACATATGGAGAGATTTACTCGTTAGTAGAACGGAAGCTGTTTGCTGGTGGCGCCGAAGGGTTCTACAGTCGGGATGATCGATTGTGTTTTTTCAAGCAGTTACTACGCGGAGTCGACTACCTGCACAGCCACGGCATAGCCCATCGAGACATCAAGCTGGAAAATTTGCTCCTCAGCAAAGAAGGACATCTGAAGATCTCGGATTTCGGTGTGGCCGAGGTTTTCAGTGGCGAGCATCCTGGCCTTCGCGCATCTGGCGGTGAATGTGGAAAGAACATGGGCGAGATCCGATTATCTGCGCCCGGTATCTGTGGCAGCCTTCCCTACATTGCTCCGGAAGTGCTTGAGAAGGACCACAGCTACGATCCACGGCCGCTGGATATCTGGTCAACAGCCATCGTCTACCTAACCATGACTTTTGGTGGTTGCCCGTGGCAGGCTGCCAAGACAGAGTTTGAGTACTATGCAAGGTTCAAGAAGGGCTGGGATTCATGGCTGGAGCGCCACCCAGACGATGATATTTTCGATGGTCCCGACGGCCACCCAAAGTGCGGCAAGCTGTTCAGCCTCATCGAGCCCCCATCTGTCAAACGCCTAATGTTGAAGATGCTGCATCCGATTCCATCTAAACGTATCACAATCAAGGAAGTACTCAAAACCACCTGCATCAAAAACATTGGATGCTGCTGTCCGGAAACATACGATGACCCCAAGATCATGTTCGACGCCTCCAAGGCATCGAGTACCAGGACCGCCGCTACGAAAAAGTATCTACACCACCACATGCCACCCAAGCCCGAGAACAAAGTTGGAAAGGCATTCACGCACCGGTTCGACATGGGCGAACGATAATCACGACTGCACATATTTGATGGCCATTGTTTTCATGATCACTGCATTACGGCGCTTGGATCTTTGGGCACAGCGGGTGAAAAAGGCGGGGGGTTTTTTTTTGGTGTCCCGTTTGAACAGAATCAGAGCTGTTTTGTAATTCTGTTGTCTCACTAGCATGTCAAAAACCTTCCAGCATTCCGCGAATGCTCATATCAAACGATTCGACATTTCGCATCATCTCCATCTCTCGTCTAACCTTCCTTTTCCGTTTTTTTCCCGAGCTTTTTTCTTCTTTCCTTGCCCTTCCCTATCAAACACACGTTGCGCGCTCGCCCAACGCCATTGGCACATCTTGCAGAAAGTCTAATCGCCCTAGCATCCCAAGATTACCCACCGGCGCATCCAATCTTTCATCTCGGAAGAATTATGATTGCGCAACTTGCAGCTAGCGGTTGCTAGTGCTGACCATCCGCCCTCTTTTATCGCCCCAAAACTCCATCTTCTGATGGATACATTTATAGCTCTCGTCACGACGCCGGCGCACCGGGCCCTGTTCACGTTTCGCTGCGGCGGGGGCCTTGGATCCCCCGATCTTGCATCGCCCGCGATGGGACCACGATCGGCTGCTTTGGTAATGCCCCGTTTGTCCGACGTGGCGCCGAGATGTACCGATACCGGGTACCGTTGCCCGCTGTGCGCTGCGGCGTATACGCACAAAGGATACGAATACGCATTCACGCTTCTCGAATATTCAATGCGGGGGGGGGCACATGTCTAGGTCGTCGTTTTACATCATCGTGCTCAACCGTCCTTATGCATGCCATGTTTAACAACCGCCGAGCTCCAGTCAAGCCTTTGGAAGCGAAGCGATACGAGAGAATAACGTCGTCTCGCCGCCGCCGTCAGCATGTCATGTTGGGGTAACGCCTCGCTGCAGATGTCGTCGTCTACGTGCAGCTCGGCTTGAAAAAAGAAGGTGTGTCACGCGACTATGGGGTAAGTAGCGAGCGAGTAGGAGGTAGAGCGGTCGACTTTTTCCGTTCCGTGCATCTTGAGGCTGAAGGGGAGGGGTGGGGGTTGGTGATGACAATGTCTTTCCATCTCTAAACTGCCTTTTTTTTCGCTCACGACTGCCCGAAATGGAACCTGAAGAGTATCTAGTACGCATCCCGTAGACTAGATTGACAAGAATAGCAGGAGAGTACTTGTATTCCAAGAATCCGTCACCACACCCGAGAAATCGGATATGTGTACCCCCACCACCTCCTTCCCACCAACCCTCATCACCTCCTAAACCACTTACCACCCCCCTCCATCTCAAGATGTACAGCCCCCGACAAAATTTCCTCCCCCCGTCCGCTCACCCAAAAATGCACACATTTGCCCAATCTCATGCAATGCAGACCGCACCTCCCCCCCCCCATGACCTCGCACTAGCTTTGCAGAGTGCGGTGTGATAACTGCACGTGTTCTCTCTCTCTCTCTCTCTCTCTCCTGGTGACTGGCTGGGTCGTGCAAACACCATGGTATTTAAGATTTCCGCCCAGTGCGCCTTATCTCGTACAAGGGGACCCAAGGTGGCGACAAGGCGAATGCTTAGCTTAAGGGTGGTGGAGATGGGATGGCGGGGGGTGGGGGGTGGAACGTGTGATGTGGACGCGTGGGGGGTTGGGACTAGTGGGAGCGGTTGGGGTGGGAGGCCGTTCTTCATAAAGTGTGGAGATGGAGGGAGGGGGGGGGGGGGGTTTCGAATGCCATGTTTGCGATTACTTTTTTGTGGATTTTTCTTTTAAGAGAGGGGGGACGTGAGAATCTACACATCGTTTTAGAATACTAATGATTATATCCTGAATATTATCACGATTAATCTGGTCGACTATCCTTTTCATACATGACAGTTTCTCTACCGTCAACACATGTCCACCCACCACAGCTACCCATATCTCACTCACCACATCTCCCACACCCCGTCCGGCACTACGGTCCTCATGATCCTCCAATGGCTAACCGCGCCATCCTCGTGAAACTTCTCCAACTGACCGACATCGGCATTCCCCATGACCCTGCCTCCATCCTCCTTGCTCACAAAATCGAACTTGACCTCCAGCTTCTTCTGCGGCTGTAAGAAATTCCTGCGCGCAATACTACCCAGGTAATCCTTTTGGGCCGCATCCCGGAAGCTGACAGCCGCCTTGCCTAAGCCGTAGTCATTTTTAACGCAGAAGATGACCATGTTGATGAAGTCGGCTTCGCCTTCTTTATGCTCTTCTGGTGCGGGCGAGTCGCGGAAGAGGCGGCAGGCAGGGAAGATGGCGTGGATGGTGTTCAATACTAGTCTCGTTGAACCCAAGGTAAGATCTCCAGCGTAATTGATTGCTACAACACCTTCTGGTGACAACAGGTCGTAAAGACCTTGCATGAACTCGGTGGTGAAGAGGTAAACGGGTTCGGCGCCGCCTGTGAAGACATCGTGGATGATGTAGTCGAAGCTGCCTGGTGCTGCCGCGGATTTCTGTGCTACGTAGGTGGTTGCGTCGTCGATGACTGCCGTGTGGTTGGGGTCTAGAGCGAAGAATTTGGTTGCGTAGTGGTGGACTACGGGATCGAGTTCGACAATGGTGGTGTTTATGCCGTGCGCGATCATGGCGTTGGGTGCTGTGCCGATGCCTAGACCAATTACCAAGGCGGATTTCTTGCTATCGTCTATGGTGGGTCGAGTGTCGACTGGTGGCTCGATGAGACGAACAGCCTCGAGGAGGACGAAGACCGCGAAGATGGATTCGCGTTGGCGTTGGCCTTTGGAATAGGCCGACGGTGTGACTTGCCACTCGCCGCCGAGGAGAGAGTGGTCACAGCGGAGGAGGCGGAAAGCATTGTCTGCGTGGTTTTCGAGGACGGAAATGTATCCCGTGACGGACTCGTGACGGGCAAGGAGCGTGTAGTTTTGCGTAGCTTGCAACATAGAGTTTGCTAGTTGAAAACCATGATCTGAAGGATGATGCGGGTTTGTCCAGAGCGTATTTAGGATTGCCGGAAAAGCGAGGAGGATGATACGCGACGGGCTGAAAAACGCAGATGCCGATGCAAGAAGCATTTGCAAACCCACACGCGTGAAGTAAACGGATGTTCCGATGAAGCCTGGAATGAGAGCCCTGCTGATTTTGGCCACAGTCGACACGGTAAAGTAGGATGTGGTAGGGATGATGATTTCTTTCAATGGCGAAGGATTGATCCCCGTGATGTCGATACATTCCAGAAGATCGGCGGCAGCGAATATCGAGAAGAACAACAGTGGGAAGTATGTCAGGGATTCGATGAGTAGAGGTCCATACTCGACTCCGATCTTTCCGCTGTATGGGAATAGAAGAAATTGGATGACGGGGGTCCAGTACGCAACTACAGCAATATACTGTGCGACGTTGACAGACACATAACTTTTCAATGCCCGTCGCGTCAAGAGAGCTGCGACAGCAGTAATGGTCATCGTCCGTTGGTGGTGTAGAGATGCCGGGATTGATCCATAGACAGGTGACAGGTTCAGCTGTGAGACTGGCGATGCAAAGCCTGCAACAAGCAGAAGTGCTGCTGCTCTGCCGACGTTCAACAGAACAGTCGATGTTGGGGCATTTTGCGTCTGCTTTTCCGCCTCTTCCACTGCCTTTGGCTTCTTCTGCGTCTTCCTTGGCGACATGTTGGAGAACCCCTGGTCTTTCTCTTTCTGAAATCAAATGCAAATTCTCTTGGACAAATTGCTTTAGCAACTTTTGCGATAGCTAGATGGCGAGATGTATTCAATGCCGAAAGGACCAGATATCGCGCACACGCTCCAAGCAATCCCAAGCTTTTTTCCCACTTTACACGGACCGTATATCCGTAACGGTGTATTCGGCCTGCGAACAACGAAAGATCAACGTAATGCAAAAGAAGGGTATAAGGCAGGGAAAGGAAAAGAAGAGACGTTGAAATTAAAATCCAGAAGGCCAGCTGTTCCTGGCTAAATTGTTTCATGCACGGATGAAACGGGCGATCATTAAGGTGGAGTTCGTTTCGACAGGGCGCGTTTCGCACTATGTAGTAGGTGGCGCCCAGGGTGGCGTCATTACTAAGCATTGCGATATTGACGATGGGCGCCGTGAACAATAACTCTTCACACCTCGACTGCAGTGAGGGGGTTTCCCAAATCTCAATCCTTAGCATGCCATATATGACCGGATCACCCATAATGGCGCCTCTCGCTCTACGACCAGCGAACGCGCTGGAGGCAGCTAAGAACCCCGCGGACCCCAATGGCAGTACCAACGGCGATGCATCGGCACCTGCGAATGAAGACATAACCATGGAAGACGATATAGACGAATCGCTACTTCGCGATCAACTACAGCAACAACAAGATGAACGCGCGCAACGACTCCAAGCAAAGAACAGGCGCAAACGCTACCTCGAAGTACACCCTGAATACTTCTCTGACTCGTCACTTGAACTAGCCGATCCACTTCTTTACGATCGCCTCGTACGTCGCTTTCAGACCGCATCTGAGCGCGAAGCTGAAGGACGCAAGAAGGGCTTCTCTGGCCAGATGGCCACCGATCTGTGGCGCGCCGAAGCAAAGAAAGACGCGCTCTCACAGCCAGACCCAAACTCACTCTTTACATACAACCGCGGACCCCAGGGGCAGATAATGGAAGAGGACAAGGACGATGTACCTATGACCAAGGAAGAAGGGAGAGCGTGGTGGGTGGACGAGATGACACAGCGCTTTCTGAGAGGCGGAGACGAGGATTTCGAGTACGAAAAGTTGGTCGACGGAAATCCCAAATACGATGATCCTGAGCAGGAGAGGGATTTGGAGGATGCATACTTTGAGAGTATGGAGAGCGACTTTGATTCGGATGGGGAGGGGAAGGAGAAGGTGTTGACGGGTGAGACGGGTATACAGGACTATTGAGCATGACCCAACCATGTCCAGATAGTCAGAAACGGGTTACAATGGGTAAGTTTTGCCTTGGTCGTTTTGGACATTTGTGACAACAGGCGAACGGGTACGTTGTTACACACTATATTTGTCTGAAGTACAAAACTAACGACACCCAGACTACAGGAAATACTTGAACGTAATCGCCCGATCTCCAAGCGCGCCCAGTTCCTCGGGAGTATACCCATTATGCGCACCCTCGGCTATCTGTCGTTCCCTCTTCGCATTGATACGCGTGTAGTTGAAGACCAGCACCAACAACGCGAGAATACCCATCACAATGAACCCGAGTTCAAGAGCATGGCCAAGAAGATAGCGCGGCGCATCTTCTGCGCGATAGAAATTGGAAGCCATGGCTAGGGAAAGTCAGCAACATCAACAGACACCAAAAGGAGAGATGTCTTACCGCCTGCCATACTACCTACGGCGATTTGGATAGCTTGTCCAGTAGCTCTCTTTGTACTCCCAGCGAGGTTGTTACTCAGCCAGGTAATGTTTCCGGGGAAAGCCGGGTAGAGGGCACATGCCGCAATGAAGACACCTGCGTATACGAGCCCTGGCACGTTGCCACCCGCGATGCACATGATAAAGCCGACAGCCATGATGCACATGCATACCAGGACGAACGGATACCGCTTTCCAACTTTGTCGCTGTAGTATGCTACGATGATGGCAAGGACGGATGCGGTGGTGTAGATGGGTACAGTGAGGAGTTGAGCCTCAGAAGAGCTATACCCGAGCGAGCGAATGATTGAGGGAAGGAAGAGCGATATGCCGTACAGCGGACATACGATACCTAGCTCTGTTAGCTTGACGTGTCAAAAGACGACCTGGGAGATGGGGCATACCCCAATAAACCAAAATGTTCGTCCAAACCTGCCAATCGACAAAGGCAGATTTGACAAATTTCCATTGGAAACTATCGTCCTGCGCTACCCTTATACCGCCATCGGCTTCTTGCTTGAAGTTCTGGTACTTCAGCCGGTATAGAACAAAAGCTCGTTCTTCTTCGGTGAGAAAGGAAGCGGTCTCCGGAAAGTCGTGGAGAGTAAAAAACGCAACAACTGCCACGACGACAGTGAGGATCCCCTCTAAGATAAAAATCCAGCGCCATCCTGCGAGGTTTCCTACGCCGTCCATGTGCGCGATGCCAAAAGCGAGGAGGCCGGAGAAGGCGCCTGCGACGGAAGCGGCAGAGAAGAAGAGGGCTTGGCGGAATTGAGCTTCATGTCGGGCGTACCACATGGTTATGTAGTATGCTACTCCCGGGAAAAGTCTGTTACTGTTAGCTGATAGTTGTCATTGTTCGTAGGGTGTGCTTGAGTGGTGGGAAGATTGGGGAGATGGTATCAGAGAAGGAACCTACCCAGCTTCAGTCATTCCCAAGAAGATACGGGCTATAAGCAGACCCTCATAGCTCTGCACTATACCCATGAGCGTCATGACGGTGCCCCACGCAACCATGATGGTTGGGAGCCATATTGACGGCCGGAGTTTCTTGAGTAGGAGGTTCGATGGCACTTCGAAGGCGGCGTAGGTGAAGAAGAAGACTGTTAGACACCTGTTATTTGTGTTAGACTATGCTGACATAGCTGAAGCAATACAACCACGAATAGCATACCAATTGTACTGCGCGCCCGTCATGTTGAGATCTTCCGTCAGACCTTCAATCTTCGCATTACCGATGTTCCCTCGGTCGAGGAAACTCAACAGGTATAGTAATGCCAACATGGGTATGAGATGCAGGTCCATCTTTCGCAGTATCTTCTTTTCGTCCAGATGGGCAAACGAGGCCATTGTCACGGTAGGACTAGTAGTTAAAGCATCGATGCGCACCTTCTCCTCGGCTTTCGACTTCGCATCATTGCCGAACCACGTGATGGAAGCTTTGCGATCCACATGCATGCACGTGCTATCTGGGGAATCACTCGCGTTGGAAATTCGGTGGTTGGTGGGCTTTTCGTCCATGATGTTAATGGCACAGACACCAGTAATAATGTCAAGGTAAGTGGGACTTGTGCAGAACCAAAGAAAGTGCAATCAACACCAAGCAACGATGTACATGCCAGAAGAATAAGGGAATCTCTAGTTTTGAAACAAAATGTAGTCCAGAGATGGTCCCAATTGAGGGCATAAATGCCACGAGCCGCTGATCAACGCTGTCGCGCGAGGGCGGATGCTGCACATCCATCTGTGTCACTTTCGGCCAATTAGCCATCGTCTCCCCCCCCCCAGCGGGGCACCACTATTACCCCCGAATATCCAAGCAAACTGTAACTCCGCGGGTACGTATCCCCAACCCTTCTGAGCATCTCTTCGGCCATAGAATAAATTCCGCCGTTGCCGGACTCCTCAGCCCCTTCTCCACCCTATTAACTTCTCTTATCTGCCGTCTGGCCACTAGGTAAGCAGCCGTGGTTGCAGCCTAAGACGTGCATCAAGACTTTGGTGCCATGCAGTCTTAGGCGAGAATAAGGATTTCGCAGTGGATGCAGGTGGATCCGGGGAAAACCTGGGGTAGAAGCGGAAGTGGTGAACGGCAGTTAATAGTTGTTGTTGTTTTTCTCTTTTTCTGGCTTGCTTTGGGTTCGAGTAATGGGGGTTGCTGCGTATGGCGGCGGGTCACTTAACATGGTGAGAAGCCGAGGCGAGAACGGAATGTGTTCCGCTTTACGAGTCCAACGTGCGTTTTTTTTTTTTTTTGGTTTGGTTGCACAACTGAGTTCTCCAAAAAAGAAAAAAGAGGTTGTGTTCTGAGATTATCACGCGTCCGATGCAATAATAGTCCAAGAGAGAAGATTATCTATGAATACAGCCCCCCCCCCCCCCCACCTCAAAAAAAAAGTTCTGGTGAAACGCAAAGTAAGTAGAAAAGCACAAAGTCCAAGGGAAAAAATATCTAATCAGATGAAGCAGCAAAAATCAACAAAGAGACACAGCCAATGAAGACGTGGCCAAAAACTTGAGATGCGACTGTTAGGACAGAGTAGTGTTAGAACACCAAAGCCCAGTATGCTACTAATATTTCCAGATCGTAGTGTGACGGAAGAGAATGCGCTTAAGACGCATATGTAGACAGAATGTGGATCGGATGTAGATCTAGTTGCCCCCAAAAAAATAAGCTTGGTTGTCCCGAACCTCTTAGACAGGTTGGATGAGAGTTTGCACTGAGACCAGAGTATTAGGCACCTCCCCCCCGAGCGTCGTTTTGGTAGTATTCGATCGAAAGGGAATAGTAATAGTATACCGGCGCCGTATTAATGATGCATTTATAATGTGGGGGTACCTCATCTCTCTTTTTTTTTGGGCCTTGAGATAACTGGCGTGTCCGAGGTCGGGCGGTTTGCACATGTCGCATCTTATCTTGCCGTCGTTATCTTTCACTTCGTCGTTTCTGATTATGCTTGCGTTGGCAGCAGAATTAGAGGCTGGATGAGATTAGTGGTATCTGGCGTGGTGGGGTGGCCGTGGTTTCGTTATCTTTGAAGCTAACTAGTTTTGTGGCGGGACGAGATAGCGATTGCGTTTCGGTTTTGGGCTGGGGTGTATGGTACAATGGAGTGCTTGCGAACAGTGGGAATAACGTGAGTACGATAAGCGTTTATATACAACGGAATGACTGCTTGGGGTTGGAGTCTGACGAGGTCGGTGCCTACTGACTCTCCGTTGTGACTTCACTTTCTGACTGCGTGTGGGTTACCTGTCCATCTCAATTGGAACATGATTTAAGAAGGGCCGATTAGAGCGACTCGTCTCACAGGGTGTCGTGGGAGACTCTCTTGCTGTGAATCGTGCACATACTAAACACGACTACATGAGAAGCTTTTGGGGGCTACCGGAACAAAGCAAGTCTAAGAATCTGTCATTGATAAATGGATGCTAAAATCACCGGGAGCCAACGCCATAACCCGAGGATAAGATCGAAGAGACAAAGGGAGAAGCAGAAGAGATGACATAGTGATATTGGTAGCGACAGTAAGAAGAAGAAGAAGCCTGGACTCGAGAGAATGACCAGTGATAATGCGCATGAACAGGAAGAAGAGAGGATGGGAAGTAAAGGTTACAAAAGAGGCGACAATAAGAGATCAAAAAAATGCACAAAACACCTGTACTCCATCCTAACAAGAACTGAGAGCAACCTATTGGGAAAAAGAACAACGAAACGTAAACCAGACGCCAAAGAGGAATGACAACAGTGAACTAAGGTAGCAGGATACCATTGCTACTGTTTCGGTCGATCACAGCCACACACTGGGCATTGGTCTTTATGCCAATCTGGATTGTCGGTATCGCACTCATAGCAATGCCACATATCATTATAAGCGTTGGTGATGACGCCATGGCAATGCGAGGATGTGTGGTAGTAGAGACTAGACGAGCCATGGGGATACGGATATGCCGTGTATGTGTTAAGAGATTGATAATATGAAACACCAGCGTAGGGTCCTGTAGTGGTTGAGATGCGTTTGTTGTACGAAGCGTCTTCCACGTGTCGGTGTACGGGGCTGTGGTCGCTAGCCAGTTCGGTGGATTTTACGTTGTTCATCCAGAGATATAGTGGCTCGATATCCATGTTTGATTGCGCCATGTTTGCTTTACTTTTTATATCTGTTTTGTTCTGGCTGAGCTTGTTGGGATGGCTTGAGATGATGGCTTTGATGCTGAGCAAGGACGCTGAAGGAGCAGGTGTGTATCGTGTGTCACTGATAATCGTGAAAGCTCTTAATGACTGATAGCTCTGGCTAGTGTTTTGGATGTTTTTGTGACTTGTAGACAGTGATGAATCTTGAGACTGAATGTGCTTGTTGTGACTTGTATGGTAAGAGTAAACTATGTCGCGGTAAGTAGTATATATGCATCTCAAGAGAATGTGAAGCTTCAGACGACTTGACAAGAACCATTTGCCTCGTACATTACCTGTGATGCTACTCTTGATCCACTATTTGGAGGGACGCGCACTAGACCAGACGTGCCTTTCGCCTTTCACCCAGTCCCTTCTCTTGATGCCAGCATACCGGGGACGAGCGACCAATACCCACATCGTGAAGGAAATTGCTTCACTGTGTACGTCGCAGTGCTGTCGTCTAAGCCCACAAGAGGACGTTGACCACGATAGACTCATCAGCGTGCTCCAATAGGAATCGTGAAGTCCAGGTGACGCTTCCGTATTAGGTGAAAGGTTTAGAGGGGATGAACGGAAACCCCTATTCATGAGGGCAAGTAGTGCTGCACCCCAGCTAACCCGGTACGTTGAACCCTTGCCGCAGACATCATGCAAAACAGCGATGCTGGACGTTTTTGCCATAGAAGATCGAGAGAAGAATTGCGTCATTGGCGATAAGCGAGTACTAAACGCACGAGAATCGCAGATGGATTACCTTTTCATGGACCATCTACAGCGGGCGTCTGGAAAGCGTGCCCTTTGCGATAATACTCGTGTCAATGGCATTCCAGTCCATCGTCTCATCGATTGACGACACATTATTTCCAGCCAGTCATCGAAAGACCATGACGCCGTGGTAACAGCACCGCCACCGTCCCTTCATAAAAAATCTCATGAAGCGCGCGTAGAGGGCGGTACTTTGTCTCAAGGCATCTCAGGTCATAAAGGCGTGCGCAGCAGGGCTACCCGGGCGGCTCCGTCCGCAGGCAGCAGGCAATGTATGCCTCAGAAAGGACTCGAAAGGGCGTACATGGAAGCGGTCGGCGCACCATTTGCCTTGTCGTATACTACCACTTCTGAGTAATGGAAGCGAAGGAAGTGGTGTCGTGCATGTCGTACTGCTGTGCGTAGCAGGTGACTCGGAAAGGACGCCACAGACGGCTGACGGGAATCGCGGACGACAACGTATATGAAAGCTAGTAGAAGAGCGACAAGTCAAATTGCGACTTCAGCGCGTCTGCGTGTAACGCCGTGACGAGAAATTGACGACACTCCGATGGGTAGGGGCGTGGTGTTGAAGTGCGGCTCCCGTGTGTCGACCCCGCCTCCCTCAAGGAATCTCCTTGACTTGCCGGGCGAGGACGGCAACACTCCAAGCCTGTGTGATTTGCTTGTCGATTTGGGTATGTGATAAGGATCTCTTGGCTGTACTGGCTTGTCAGCTTAGCTGTGAGGTTATTGCAACGTTATGTCAGTGAGTCGTGGATGGGTGGTAGGAGCAATCGGCAGCGCGGAGCGGGTAACGTGACTTGGCTTGGCGACTGTACCTAGATATTTATGAAGTATTTAAGACTACACGTTACTTTATATACCTTGGTCATGAAATAAAACTGAATTGTTCGTATGCTGTTCGGAGGGTCAGTGTATGCGAGCAGGCGATGTCGTGTTGAAGCACGATAGCTTGCAGGTCACAAACGAAAGTAGCATTACACGGCAAGAGAGCAGGAGACTAATATGTTAATGGCAATGGTGAAAAGACCAATAGTTAAAAATTTCGAAAAGATCATATATTTTTTTTTTCATGACATCATGTGAGGTCACTACCAGCACCTCCGGTAACTCATGCATGGCAATGGTAACCAATAAATAAATGAACCGAGTCGCTGGTAGCGTATCTAAAGCAACCATGCGATGAAATTTCTGTAGAACCAACTGCCACCCTTGCCCTCGGTGGCCTTCTTCTCTGCAGCGTGAGCGAGGAAAATCTCTTCCTCGCGGTCGATCTCGGCCTTGCCGCTGTAGAAGTCGGCTTCGTGAGGCTTGACCATCTTGGACTTCATGGTGTATTTGTAACCGAAGATGCAAATCAAGTAGATTGGAATGCCCTGAGATGGCAGATTAGCATCGAATATACATGAGAGTGATTGCGAAAACTTACGAGGTATCCGGTAATGAAGTTCTTGTAGTCAAACTCACCATAGGTTTTCGGGTTCCTGGTGAAGACACTGAAGTTCTTCGTTAACGAGATGAGGACGCAGAAGAACAGCGCAATGTAGGAACCGGTCAGGCCGAATGGAGCATGGTAGGCCATCATATCGTTGGTAATGCCCTGAGCGCGGCGCGCGCGAACGAACCAGATGTGCGACACCAGAAGAGAGATCCAGGATAGAAGTCCGAAGATGGTTGTGAGGTTGACGAAGTAGCCGAAGACAACCTTGGCATCATCCGCTGCATTCATGAAAGCAGTGCAGCAGAATAGTGCCGAGATGGCCAAAGCAGGTACGGGCACACCGCGCTTGTCGGTCCAGAGGAAGATCTTGGGAGCATGACCCTCGACAGCAAGACCGTAGATTGTACGGGAAGCAATGTAAAGATCCGAGTTTGAGGCGCTGAAAGTGAAGAGCAAAATGCACGCGTTGACGATGTTAGGAAGAGCCGGGATTTTTGCGATCTTGATGGCAACAACAAAGGGCGAAGCGGAGGCACCGGTAGTAGCCTTGTTTGCGAAAGCTAGCTCCTCAGAATCGTAAGGGACGATCATTCCCAGGAAGAATACCGACAAACAGTAGAAGAACAAAATCCGGTAAAAGGTAAGTTTGATGGCGCGAGGGATGGTTTTGCGCGGGTTCTGGGCCTCACCAACGGTAACACCGATGAGTTCAGTACCAAGGTAGGCAAAGACGGCGTTGACCAAGGAGCTCCAGAACCCGTAGAATTTACCAGCAGAGCCAGTGGTGATGAACGGCCTGAAAGCACCGGGGTCATCGTAGTACTTGAAACCAGTAGCACCGCCGGGTCCAACACCGACAGCGAGGAGGAACGATAGGATGATAACGCCGACCTATTTCCTGGTTAGTGCGGGTCTTGAGTGTCAAAAACACAATACTCACAATCGTGATGACCTTGATCGAGCTGAGCCAGAACTCAAGTTCACCGAAAAACTTGATGCCGAAGTAATTGATGCAGATGATGGCGACTAAGAAGACTGCGATCCAAACACCCGGATTAACTTCTTCTCTCGACTTCCATTCCGAGAGAATCAACGCAGTAGCAGTAAGCTGGTTCGGCGTTGTAATGATGTACTTGCACCAATAAGTCCAACCGAGAGCAAAGCCGAGAGCCGGGTCGCAGAAACGAGTAGCATAGCCAGCGAAACCAGAAGAGTGAGGAATCCAAGCAGCCATTTCGCCAAGAGCAGTCATGACGACGTAGACGATAAGACCAACCGAAGTGTAGGCGATGAGAATTGAACCAGGGCTATTGCCATCAGTTTTAGATCAAACCCGGCCAGATTTGCGCAACTTACCCAGATTGTGCCAAAGCCTTGCCGGTACCGATGATAAGACCAGTTCCAATGGCTCCTCCAATGGCAATCATAGTAATATGACGCGACTTCAGACCTCGGTGCAGATGCGTGTGGTCAGAGTGGACAGCAACGCCACTACTGTCGGTAGTGGGTAGCTCCCCAGTCGCGTGCTCGTACTCGGCCTTGACGCCATACTCAGGATCGGAGGAAGCGTGAGGACTCGCGCCGTCTGAGGAAGCCGACTTGCGGTTCCAGATGGCCATATTGTGTGCAAAGTGGTGTGTACAGTCTGGTTGACTATCTCTTTATGGCGCGCTGTGATAGTAGCCGCACACGGGTGAGCGTAGGCGGTGATTGTGGGGGCGCAAACACAAGAATGTGAAGCGACTCGAATTCCTCGAGGGACGAGGAAGAAAAAAGAAACTATATCAACAAGACCTTTCAAGTACGGGCGAGTGAGGCAGCGAAAAAGCCTTGCGCAGCGGAAGCAGCAGGGCTGACCGGTTGTTATACGGCCGAGGCTGCGGGGAGAGTGAGATGGGTGGCTCCACAGAACGGTGCTGATAACAAGCTACCCAGGAGGCTTGTCGCGGCGGGCGAAGTAACCCAAGGCGGCCAAGCAAAGAGGTTTGCAGTGAAAAGATGGGCGTGGAACGAGTGAAGTCAGATTCAACCAATATTGGGAAGAGGTTTCTTCTAGAGCTTCTTGACCGCAGCGCCAACCGCCCGGTCCAGTGAGCCATGAGGGTGCGTCAGTCTACTCTGCGCATATCTCCTTCTTGATGCAGTTGGACTGGTGGAACTGCCCCTGTCCTGCATATCTTGGCAGTGGCCATGGCATGACAAAAGTTAAGTTTCTTGCCTATCCTTAATTCGCTGGGAGTGGGAGTGGGACAAGGACGGACGGCTTTGACGTTTGTGGGGTCTGACTAGAAGCGAGCCGCCATCATCAGCTGCGGACAGGTAGTGTGCCCAGAGACGACATTTCTCCCTCTTGATGGGCAGAGGCCTCAGCAAGACAGAGAGTAACATTGTATGAGGCGGCGTTGCGGATGTAATGCCATGGCGGAGCTGAGTTCTTGATTGTGTGATGGCCAAGTCAGCCGCGGCGGTTTTGCCCCCCCCCCGCGTTATCAGGCGGCTCGTGCACGGGCCGACAACTCTTGGGGGTGGCAGGCTGTCCTTGGCCCAACACAGCCTAGCTTCACCACCCTCGCCGCACACAGGCCCGTCGCTGGTTGGCGCTCTCACGATAGCACTGTTCAACTCCGACTAACTGTGTAGACATCGAGTGCTCGGCTCAGGGCTGCTCCACTAGAATACTGGAAACTCGTCCGCATCCGACATAGTTCGGGCCGATCCACGACCGCCAGAGATAACACAACCACTATCAAAACCGGACCTTCATCTCTTTAGTTGTAAGATGTAAACACTAACAGAAACGTTTCCTAGCGCTTTCTCGACAAGGTTTTCAGTTCGTGAATGCAGTCATGCTTCATGTCTGGGAACGTTGGCGCTAGCAACAAGCTTCTGGAAGACCCCAAGATTACGTCCGTCTACTGTCTACCCAAAGCATCCACTGGGCCGCTCTGGCCGACCATTGCGCCGCCCTTGGCGTCATGAAGTCATGCCCAAGCACTTGGTATTGCCCCCAACATCGAGTTAGTCGTCGTGACCGAAGTACAGTATGGGAAACGCCTTGCATTTGCCAACCTAACCCCCAGCTTAAAAGAGTACATGGGGAGAATTACTACTTCGGTCGGCTAGTACAGACTTCAGTCCTAAACGTTACGCACTCTGCGCAAACTTCCAGCGTCTGAGTGAGATGCGAGATCCTATCTTCTTCGTTGGGTTATCATTGATAATCGAGCACGTTCCCTCTTTCGTACTTGATGCCTAGAACTCAATCCTCGTAAAGCCACGTCGCGGCACGTAGCGGGCGGCATTGCTACGTCTGACTCCGTAAAACTCCGCCTGCCTGCATAACTGTACATGTAGCCTGAGTGTATATTCGCCATAGAGATGAAGTAATGCAACAGCATTCCATCCAAGTATCCGTATAAATAATGGACTCCCCTTCTCCCCCCCTCCCCCCCCTCCCCTACTCCTTCTGCCCTTCGTTGAGCACTAGCTCAACAACCACCTGACTCCTCTCATGATACGGATGCTGTAAACTTAACTTGACTGTCCTGTTATGACTTGAACCTCCGCTGAGCCCGTCGTCTAGGCACTTGACATCGCGTCCAGCAATCACCTGCCGTAGACGACCGTTCTGCGCGTTTCTGATTTCGACAAAGTCGGGATCGAACAGGAGGACATAAGGTCCGTATACGGCGGCGGACTTGGCTTTGCCGACAAACTCCATGATGACGGATCGTGAGATGTCACCGTTCTTGTTGATGTACACGGCGCACTCTTCGTAGCACAGGAGGAATTCCTGGTCGGAGAGACGGAACATACCCAGAGGATCTTGGTTTTGCAGACGCGAGGCGATAGTGGCGACATGTGACTGTTTCAGGTCCGGTACGGACCATGGTTGCTTCTTGTCGAGGGTGAGTACCTCAAAGCCTTTGGCTGTGGAGATCGCAAGCGACGAGTGGAAGAGGTTGATCGTGTAGCACTCGGCTGGGATATAGAACTCGTCGTATTCGCGGAAGAACTCGGTGCGTCCTGACTTCCATATCCTAGACTTCTTCTCGGTCGACTTCTGATAAACGGGCTCAAGGACCTTGAAGGTTGATGAGATACCGTCGCGCTTCTTGTAGAACACTAAAGTTCTGTCTTTCATCACACCGGTGGCGAAGAAACCAATGTCGCGCGCACCTGATAGCTTCTGAGGTGCTCGCCGTGTAGAATCGTTTGAGAGGGCCACGCCACTGACTGGACAGACAGCATCAAGATGGTACGCAATCAGTGCTTTGTCGGAGATGAGCAGCATCAAGCTGAACTGTTCGAGGACGGCAATCTGTGTGACACGTGGTACTTGAATTGCCTGTGATTGTTAGCATCGTTTTGTTGTAAATATGAATGCATCACCTACCTTGGACCAGCCTCTAGGATTGTCAAACTCCGACACATACACACCAATATCTGTACCGACGGCTACCATGTGCTTGCCATAGGGTTGGCTGAAGGCTGTTGCACAGTTTACCCGTGCACGGCAGATAGGGACAGGCCGCCCGACATTGACAAAAAGCTTCTCCACCTCGTCTACTGCTCGATCCAGTGGCGTTCCCTTGATAGTGATAGCTCGTTGCGATGGCATCGCGCTGTCGTATGCAAAAGCTGCATCAGCCATGACCCGTAACTTGAACGGTTCGGCGTTTTGAGCGAAAAGAGCAGCTGCATGCCGCGTCTTCGCAATAATGAGCTTGTCGCACCACTCCGCACGGTTTGAAGCTGATGGCGCATACAGCGTGTAGGTCTCCTTGCCCAAATGCTTTACCCGGAATGGATACAAGATCTTTTCATCTTTAATAGAATCGTTTGAATTGGTGTTGACCATGGTCTTGCCGGAACCGCTAGTATTAGTCGATCCGAGTGAATTGGAGGTGCCAGTGTGTTGTAGACCCCCGGGTATCGGGCTGCCGTTGATTCGTGTAGCGACCCCAGAACCAACTCGACCTGAGACAGTAGTGACAGTGGAGATACCCTTCATAGTAGAGCGCACAACAGGATCATCGTCTTCGCTCTCGAGGACTAGCAAATCCATGGGAATTGGTAATCTTGACACATCGTACTTCTCGGACTTGGTAACGCCGTCCGCTTCTCGGAAAGAGACTGTCTTGGCAAGGACTAGATAATGATCAAAGAGCAATGCGTGAGTCTCGAGCCAGTTGAAACGGCTGCCTCCCATCCTTTGCAAGTCGCCTCGGAAGATGAGCTCTCGGCCCAGGTGATCCAGGTTGAGCTCCACTCGCTGCATACCAGGGCGCAAGATGAGTTTAGCCTGCAGGTCGGTAAGACTGACTTTCCGGCTCATTTCAGCTACACGGCTATCGCACTCCAAGGTCACGGCTTTGATCTCGTCTTTGGCGACTTGGAGGTTTCGTTTCTCCTCATTATCCACAGTCGAGTACTTGAGCACAGTGTCTATAAGAAGACCATAACGCTGCAGTCTGTCGATGGGCCCCTTCAGATACGTATCCCAACCAAGTTTTTCCGATAGCTTATGCTTCTGGGCGTCATCCAAAAAGGTGCGGAAGAGTATGTTTCGGTCGGCTTCCTGTCGAACTAGGAAGGATGCATACGGGAATGATGCCGCGTATTCAATGTATGCCTGTTTTGCTTTCCGAATCCACTCTCGGAAGATGTCGCTAAAACCTACGATCCATGGTCCTTGCTCTTGTTGTCGATACTTTATTTGTGGAAGGAGATGATCTTCGTTCGCTTTCCGCACGGCGTCTACCTTGCTGAACACGTCGCGGATGAACCTGTCAACCTTTTTGGGGGGAATGACTGGAGGCTGAGTTGATTGGAGTCGATCGCGGTACAGAATCCGCAACACATCAAGTCGACTCATATACTTGTCCTCACCCTGGACGATTTCGTGAAGAATGTTCTGACGCTCAATCTCTTTCTTATTCGCCCCTTCGATATCTTCTTTCTTCAGCTTGTAGAACGTAGCCCAGTCTTCGGAACGAGGTGCTGCGGATGGGGCGTGTAGATCGATCTTCTTGAGCGTCCGTTGGCAATGGTGCGAGTAGCACCGACCCGGGCTTGCGTGTGTGTGCAACATGGGCGCATAGCAGCCCGCCCCAGTGAGTTGGAATATCACACCAGTCATGCTTGCGGTCGAGAACCTCAGCCATTCTTCCTCGTGCACAAGTGTGCCTGCTTTGTACATCTCAGCCACAACCCGACTACTGAGTGTCTCAGCATCTGCAATGTTCATCGTGGGAACCTTGTGGGTGAACAGCGCAATCAAACCTTCCTGTATCGGGCCCTCTTTGAGGTCGTTCTCGCCTTCGGTCATGCTCTTGAGCCAGGAAATAATCGAGCTAAGTGCCCAGGGCTCAGTACATCTCTTGAAGTCGATGCTAGAAAGCTTTGAAGGGTTGAAGCGCTTGCCAGCTGGTATGGTGGGCAGGTCAATAGCTACGGCTTCGGCGCTACCAGGGGTAAGGGTGTTGCCGTCGCTATCCATAGGACCGCCATACAAGGTGTTCCGGTTACCAGCAGCTCGAGGTCTATGTCCCTGTTCCGCGTCTGTCTTTGATCGCGGCAAGGGGATGGCATCGCGAGCGTTGCTGTGCTGTAGAAGAGAGGTGGAGCGGGGGACAGCGACTCCGGTAGGAGAAATCATGTGCAGAGCGTTGGCATCCACCGGGTAAGAACGCTCTGCGGTCGGAGCATTACGCCAGTATTCGTAGGACCCGGATCCAGTCGAGCTATTGCTTTGGTGGTTCAATCTTCCTTTGTCGGTATTTACTGGAGGTGGTGGCAGAGGTCGATTCGAAATGCCTGGGTGATAGAACATATCCGGTGGCTCGCCCGGCATCACTGCTGAGGGACCCGTAAGAGTAGAGCCAGACAGGACAGATGCGTTATCCATGAGTGTGACTTCATCGCCCTCATCGTAGCTCCGCCGCCGTGCGCTAGGCTCTTCTAGACCACCGGTGCCGAATGTGTCAACGCGCGCATTGCTCGAGAAGGAGGGGAAAGGGTGGATCGGATCGTAGTCATTGTTGGGAGGGTCGGACCGTCGTTGGGAGCCTGAAGTCGATGCTTCATGACTTGCACCCGCCGCCAGTTGGCTGGGATCTCCGCCATAGTTGAAAGACGGCGTGAATCCGCCGCCGTAGGTACCCACGTCCATACCCACGTAATCGCCGTCGCTTACGCTTTCCTGTCGCATCGGTTCGGCGGGCATTTGAGGAGAATGTAATGACGTGTAGTTACTGAAGAGCCCAGTGCCGCCACTAGCCCTACAAGCTTCGTCTGCTTTCTCCTGTTCCTCGGCCATTTGAAGTGCAGCCAGACCAGCAGCTGCTTCCACATCGCTCTCATCACTGGCGTAGGTTTCGCGTCCAGGCTGCACGCCGTTTGTACCGTTCCTGCCCGAGGACTCGCTGTAGTAATGGCCGTTTGGTTGCTGAACCTGGGCGCCGCCAGCGGTCATATTCATAACGTCGTTGAACAATTCATCTTGGTAGCCGTTTTGGGGTGCAAAGTATTCGTCGCTGTCGGACTCGTGGGGTGGTGGGGGTAGCGGTCGCGAGGACACTGTGTTTGTTCGCTGGGGCGAGCCATGCAGAGGGACCTCGGGCGTGGGCGGGAGGGTGTTGCCGGACATGGAGGTATATCTATCACCGCGCTGTGAGCCATAGCCTGTATCGTAGCTCGGTGGAGAGGGTAGCGGGGCATGTGAGGCGGTTGATGAATAATATCCCGAAGACGCGTTCGAGGGTCTTCGATTTGGATAGGTGGCTCCCCAATCTTCACTGGCAGATTGCGCGCTCCCTGGAGGAGCAGGCAGTGGTGGTGGCGCTGGTGTCGTGTAAGCTGACGCGCGACTCTGAACAGACGGTGCTCTCCCAAACTGTGAGTTCTGGTATACTAAAGGCGAGTGGTATGAAGCGGTAGGCGAGGTAGGCGAGAATCCATAGGGTGCGGAGTTGGTAGTCGCAAGGTTGCTGTCGGCGTACGCAGCTGGATTGTACGGCTGGTGGGAAGCAGCGACAGAGACGGGAGGCGCAAACGTCCTGTTGCTGACGCCGCCGTAGTGCTGGGGATTGGGCAGAGCTATAGGGTGCGTGTTGTAGTTCTGGGGGTTGTATGCTTGCTGCGACCGCTGGTAGCCATAACCACCACTGTATCCGCCCGCGGTGGGGGACGTTGGGCCCTGAGATAGCTGCGGGGAGCTGTTTGCGCCGATGAACAGCTCGTCGTTCTGGCGGACCGCTATGCTGCTGCGCCTGTCCAGCTGCTGGTCGTGCCCGTAACCCGCGGGCGCTCCATTAGAGGCATCGCCATTATCAGCGCCTGGCGAGCGGCGGTTGTAGGGATCCTGATACTGGCCCGGCGCGCCCACGTTGGAATGAGGAATGCCGGGGTTGTAATAGTTGTGGCCGTTTCCGTGGTAAGACATGACGGCAGGAAAGCGCGAAGATGGCTAGGAGGGCGCGATGGGTTGTCGGTGCGGTGGGAAGCGTCCTTCACGAGGCTGTCGGACCGAGTTGCGCGGGCACCATGGCCGGGGCCGCTGAGCTGAGCTTGGGCGTCCAGCAGCGAAGCCAGCGCGGAGGACGAAGGAGGCAGAAGACGGCTCTGCGACGAGTACGATGTCGATGTCGATGTCGATGTCGATGTCGATGTCGTGCGCTCGCATGCGCTGCTCGGTGGTGGACAGTGGCGATGCCCGTGTCTGGGAATGAGGGACGGCGCGAATCGTCAGGCGTATTTTGCGTGGCTGTAGCGTGGTGAGCGGGCCGCCGAGTGACGCTGCCACGGGACCGTTATATCAAAGGGTAGACAGCGTGTTCCGCAATGGCGATGCAGAGATTAGAGATTAGGGGTGGGGGGAGGACGGCTATGGCCTGCTTGCGGCGCTGCTCGTCACCAACAGGCCAAGTCTTGACGGAGCCAAGAGCTAGGTACCGGTACTGGGAGCGGACCCCATGTGCCTGACCTCGTATAATCATCTTGCATTGCTGCAGCCTGAAGGGCCCCCGACATTTCACTCTTCTAGCAAGCCTAGCCTACTTCCAACACCAGCCCATCTTCGCCATCAATGACATTGAGATTTGCGCGCAGTCGTGCTGCTGCTCCTTGGAGAGCAATAAGCGGCACCTACTAGCCGGTTACATGCGGCGACATATTCCTCGACCAGCTCTTCGTGGCTAGCAGAGCGGTTAAACCCGACATCCTTCGTGATCTAGGTTGGGTGCCCAGACCTGTTCACGTGAGAAGCCTCCGATAACCCCCAGCCTTGGCTCCCTCCGACAAACCTCCCGTCAGCGCTCCCATGACCAATTACAGCACACATGCGGAGTGGCGCCGATGTAACACACGTCATGTTTAGAACCCAACATCGCGTGCTGCTGCAAAGTATGCGGAGAAGCACGCTAGAAGCACACTAGAAGCTCGCTGTTGGGACGTCGACCCCGGCTTCAACCTAGTAATACAGGAATCCTTGTAGCTTCCGGAGCCCGTTGAGGGGCGGAAAGTGAAGGTATTTCGTGAAGATGAATATCTGAACCGTAGAAATCACGTCTGATGAGCAGATATACGCAAGGTTACTGATCGAGCAATCTGCAAGCCACTTACAATATCACACATGTTGAGCGCTTTCCGAGATGCTTCAGTCGGATATTGCGATAACGCAGCGCAGCCAGAGGTTGTACAACATGCGGCTTCACGCCAAACAAGTCACAGACCTCAATTCTCAGGCCATGCGAGACCACCCTGGCCTGTGGTAAAAGCCTCAACAAGGCCTCATGTCATTGTGCCTAACCGTGCCGAGTAGGCCCAGCGGCTACTGGCTGCAAGACCAAGCTGATGCGCACTAACGCTAGACAAGATCGTGAACTGCCTAGAGGAGGCTTGGTGGCGGCCTAGAGCCCTTCCCGTATCGCTTGCCGTTCACTCATTGGCCCTACAAGCCTTGCTCGCTATTGCTTGTGAACGCCTTGTAGAGGTTCTGCTCAGAAGGACCCTGACACCATCGCACAAGGCAGATCGCTGGAAGATCAACGGCGGCGTGCAGATAGGTAGCGCCCTATAGAAGCGTTCGAGCAGCTCGCTAAATCTCCATGCGGGTTGGGTTGTACTCCCCAGAGCCCATTCCAGTTCTTTTCAGCGCTACGTCTCTCCATGGGGTCGACAACGCGGAGATGCTATTGAGCCCCATGTGCGAGGGATTTGTCCCATGAGGCTCAACAACTAAGTGGGGCCGCTCTAGAGAGAACGTGCATGCGGTAGGGTCAGTGCTGGTGTTCAGCATCGATGATTGGTCAAAAGCATGCACGACCGATGATGGCCGGCAGCACTTTCGGCAAGATGGTGCAGGCTGCGGAAACGCCGAAGAAGAGCCAGCCTACCAGGTCTGATATCGGATGAAAATTTGCGGATACTGGGGTATAGCGTACGGTGCGATGCATTAGCAGTGAACTCTACCCCAACACCACGGCTTATGCGCTGCTCAACCAACGCCAGCATGGGACTACCGATGCGCTACCAACTACAATCGAGTCTGGATGGCACCCAGCCCACCTCGCGACCTTGCCCATGATGATGGGATCTGGGAGACGTGGAGAGCGATATATATTGTGCCCTGTATCCCTTCACTGAAACAGCAATCAGCCTTTCGCTCTTCGCCTCGATCGCCATCTGGGATTTGCCGTCACAGACACATCATCTGTCGATCTTTAGGCTATCTACTTCCTCCCCAGTTTTTTACCTACCCCACTTCACCATGGGTTTCTTTGGCAACAACGGCTCGCAAGAGCCTACCTTGGACCAAGTCCACGAGCAACAGGCTCGTCGCCCTTCAGTGGCTGAAGTCGTCGACGAGCAGGTTCGCCGCAAGTCGGTCGACAACCGCGTCGTTACTGGAGCCTCAGGTCTTACTACCCGCCAGTCCATCGTTCCCGTCACCTTGGTCACCATTCTCTTCTTCATGTGGGGATTCGCCTACGGTCTTCTCGATGTCCTCAACTCTCGCTTCCAGGTCGCTCTTGACATTACTCGAGGACAGTCGTCTGGTCTGCAGGCTGCTTACTTTGGTGCTTACTTCATCGGTCCTCTGACTTACTCGGGGTGGTTCCTCCGCCGCTTCGGTTACCGATACACCTTCATTCTCGGTCTCTCCATCTACTGCGTCGGTGCTCTCATGTTCTGGCCTGCGGCTGTCAAGCGAAGCTTCGGTGGCTTCTGCGGTGCCATGTTCATTGCTGGCTCTGGTCTGTCTACTCTCGAGACATCTGCCAACCCATACATTGCTGTCTGCGGTCCTCCTAAATACTCTGAGTTCCGTCTCGAGCTTTCTCAGTCCGTCCAGGCTGTTGGCTCCGTCATTGCACCCGTCCTCGCTGCTCAGGTCATCTTCAAGAATGTTGGTACCGATGGAAAGTCTCTTGAGGCTGTCCAATGGGTCTACCTCGGGATTGCTGGTTTCGTCGGTATTCTTGCTGTGGTGTTCTACTTTGCTCCTGTAAGTTTGCCTTATTTTATGCTATTTTACGATATTCTGACATTCCAATAGATTCCTGAGATCACCGATTCCGACATGGCTGATCAAGCCGAGATGACCACCGGTGCTACCGGCTACGTCGACAAGCCTCTCCGCAAGCAGCACACTCTCTTCTGGGGTACCGCTGCTCAATTTTCTTACGTTGCTGGTCAAGTTGGTGTTGCTGGTGAGTACTCTCCCTTTTATTCTCTCGAAAAAAATTAATCTCCAAACTTCCTCAAAATACTCCATACACACATCAAGATAGATGCTAACAAAGTTCTGAAGCCTTCTTTATCAACTACTTTGCTGAGGCACGCCCTGATCTCTCAGTCACTGAAAGTCACCACGAGGGAGCCAACTTCTACGCCATCGCCCAAGCTCTTTTCGCCGTCGGACGTTTCGCCGCAGCCGGACTCATGTACTACGGCGGCAAGCCCCGTTACGTCCTCCTAGCTTTCCAGACCCTAATCATGATCTTCATCTCCGCTGCGATCGGTACCAACACTGGAAGCGCCACCCGTCCCAACTGGGGAGGTCTCAGCATGTTGATGATTGTACTCTTCTTCGAGTCTTGCATCTTCCCCATCATCTTCGCCCTTACCCTCCGTGGGCTCGGTCGCCACACCAAGCGTGGGGCTTCCTTCCTCGTCTCCTCCGTCTGCGGTGGTGCCGTTGGGCCCGTCATTCTCGGCAATGTCGCTGATAGGATCGGTACCCGGAAGGCTATGTGCATCCCGCTCATCTTCTTCGCGATTGCCTGGTCTTACCCCATCTACCTTAATGTGGCTAAGGGCCGTGAGCTCGACGCTTACAGTGAAAGCCATATCGGTACCGCCGAGGGTGCTATTGACAGTGACTCTGTGCTTGCTGGCAAGGATATTGAGGCGCGCATGTTTGAGACTAAGGTCTAAGTGTGCAAGCAATGATACTACTTGGTGTTTGGTGGGATTACTTTGGATTAGATGATACACATGAGGATTGAATGATGGGAGCGCGGCGTTTATGATAGGATGACCGGACTCTACTTGGTTGGGTGGAGTTTTGTATATACCACGACCTTTGAGTGCACATAGACTTGTACATGTGTTTATAAGAATCACTAAACTTTACAACTCTATAACTTTACAACTCTACAACTCTACAACTCTACAATTGCATCTTCAGTTTTTCCTTCTCACCGACATCTGCATGATTCGTCCATCAGCAGGTCTGATCCATCTTATTACTGTATAAGTCGAAACCGCGATAGCGGAAGCATTGCTATTTTCGGGACGTAAACATAGCCCCAGCGTTCTAGCGATAGACTAGCGAAAACGCACCGCCGACACCTACCAACATCACACTCGTGAGCCAACTCAAACGTCAGGTCCCTCCTCATCCCGACCCAAAATGACCTTGAAGTTCGCTTCATCCACCAACTTCCAAAACTCGTCACCGCTTCGTCTACCCTGCAGATCCTCCAAACTGCTCACTGTAACAGTAGGACCCATCAATATCTCTACATACCCTAACACCGGCCATTGGTTCCTAGCCTTTTGCTCACGAAAAAGGTCTTGCAGCCATCTACTTTCCAAGAACGCCAAGTCAACGTCGAAGATCTTGAGATGCTGCAAGCAGGTCGGTAAAGCTTGGGTAGGTGAAAGTTCAAAGTCGCCTTCAAACACGGCGTCAAAACGCATGTTGTCGAGCTTAATCGATATGATCGCTGCTTGAGGAACAACCAGTTTCTTTAGTTGCGTGAATTGGTCGAATCGTGGCAGGGGTTTGCGCACTGCGCCCGGCAGGGTCCAGAAGCCGCCTGGTAGTTGCAAGGTCTGGAGCTTCGGGCGCAAATGAACCATACCGTCTACCAGGTTCTGATAATCGGTGACTTCGGTTCGTGCATCATAAATCGCTCGATCCCAGTGTTGTTCGTCCACGAAAACATCATCCGCAAAGGCAAAGGACGCGTCTGGGTAGTATTGAATATTTGCCTGGTAGGCGGGAAAGGCGCGGACGCTTCTGTAGGGATTCTTGCAGTCTGATGACTCCGCATAGTATTCTAGCGTTTGCAGATTGGGAAAGCCGCGGAGGATGTTGGTCATGCACCGGCGGGAAGTTGTGTTCCATATGCCGACGGACTTGATTTCGAAATCTAGACGCAAGCGCTGAATGCTCGGTTGTTCACACTGGCTGTTGAGATAGCGCTCGGAATAGTTGCGAATTGAAGAAGGTATACGGCCTTGGAGCTTGATGCTCAAGTCGAGCGTATGTAGGTTGGGGAAGCTGTCCAAACCCTTCAAAACAGGGGGTAAGGGGCTTTCGACTTTGACATAGGATAGCACATGCACTGTCGCTAGTTTCAAATGTAGTCTTCGGTTTGTTGGGCCCTCGGGTTGTGGGATCTGGTTGGCATCCGCTTCGCTGAACGCCAGACTTGAATCTGGATCCGATATGCATAGCGTTTCGATATTTGGTAGTAGGGCTAAAAGCACGGAGGCTGAGGTATACCCGAATTGTCTTCCCAGTTGTGCAGACCACCCTGTTTTCCACTCAACAGGCAGGTCGAGCGACTCGATGATCTCACACGCCTTCTCATAGACGCAATAGTTGACGCAGGGCTCCACTAGCCCGCTTCCTTGCAAAGTCAAAATACCGCGCTCGCCTCGCGGTATGCATATTCTCAGCTCCTTCACATGTCGTTTCCATTCAGGTCGTGCATGGAGTCTGGATATCAAGCCGAAGATGTCTGATTTCGAGAGTTCATTCAATGACTTAGGGAAGCTAACTCCAAGTACAGGCGCAGAGAGTAGTACTTCTTGAACCAGAATTGCGAATCGCTTGCACGTTAACGCAATGCTAAGCAGCGAGCGACAACTAGCGCGAAAATCGGAGATGAGATACTCATCTGGGGGGTTTGGAGGAGGGTCATCCGGAATGTAGCCTAAGACACGTGCAGAGCGATGTAGGTCGATGTAGGAGAAGATTTGAAGCAATATCTCGTTTGGTATGGTAGACAGCGAGCTGATGTTGTCGCCTTGGCACATTAGATGATGACGTATGCGACACGAATGCTTTGCCAAACTCACCTCTGGACACCTGTAACGGAGGGCACTGCTCCATCCTTAGACATTGCTGTCGTAACAAAGGATCTGATGTGGTTTGTTAGATGGGTGATTGGTGCGCCATGATGCTTGCCGTGCCGTGTGCATCGCCCAATGTTGTGGAAGCTAATCCGAGTTTAGGAACGGGCTTTCCTGCTCCATCTACCTACCACAATGGAAGTTCACCATTGGAGCAGACACCAAACACACGTCGGTCGGCCATGCATACTAGCCGAATGCACTTGGAAGCCTCTGGCAAGTAAATAATGGGTGCTGGGGCTTTCTCTCAGATCATGTCGCAGAAAGCGATCCTTCGCGATCGCGACGTGTCGCAGGGAAGCTGGATGTAAACATTCACGCGTCGTTCGAACCACATCTCTGCATAGCACAACGGCAGCCAACTCCCTCCGAAATCTTTGTCAACAATAAAAGCACGATTTGGATGTCGTGACATCACGGCGCAAGTTGTGTCCCAGGCTCCCCGCGAGGCATACACTAATCTCGCATTCAAGGGACATTACAAGAATGGCCCCATGTTTTTGCGCTTGTCGGCAATAAACTGGGCAAGTCGGAAAAGAAACACAAAGTTTAAAGAGACGAAAGCGAACGTACATCAAATGAAGTTCAAGGGCCGGTAGCCAGCTGGATGGTTGCGCGCATTGCATTAAAAGGCGACGAACGACTTAATACGGCCGAGGCTATCGAAGACGCGATTAGGGAAGGCGAACGCCATCATTCCTCGCTCGCCTCTATCGCGCCTACAATCCAAAAGCAAACTCACGTCATCCAAAAGCTAGCCATTGCTCTCCAAGCTGAAGCTCCAGAAATTACCGTCGAGCACTTCACTATACACGACCTTTGTTGGAGATTTATGGAGAAGATGAAGGAATAGCTCAGTCTCATAATCGCTGAAAGGTCTGGGAAGCGGTGGGAGGCGCAGAATAGCAAATTGCCTTTTGTTGCTGGCTTCTTCTCCACGGCTGCGGGCAAAAAGTGTATTTAGATGAAGGGGGTGCTGCCAGAGGGGATTTTGAACAAAGAAGGGAGACATAACGTGACTACCTAGGGATAGCGGATGATTTGGATCAGCTGTGTGAACACTTATCATGGGTATTCTGGCTTGAGCGTGACACAGCTTTGTCTCTCCGAAACGATCCATCAAGTTCACCATAGCCTCAAACAGTAGGCAGCGCGGCTAATTCGGTAGGAGCGTAAAACAAATGCAGTAACTCATGGTGAGAGACTCTTACTCTTTAGACCTCTTCACTAGCAACGTATCTAAAACGCAGCTCAGCTTGCGTTCGCTTTGTTGATTGAACCTCCCTCCTTCTATTTCTGCTACACCGCCTCAAGTCCCTCATCGCACCTTATCCACAACCGTTCACTAATCAGAAAATCTGACGGCAGTTCCAGCTACCAAGGCTTGTGCATGCTTCGTCTGCAAGCAGCCTGCCGAACGACGCTGTTCCACATGCAGCGACGCGCGCTACTGTTCTGCCGCATGTTGGAAGAAAGTTTAGAAAATGTACAAAATAATCTGCAAGTCGTTCGAACAGTCGTTCGAGCCACGACCTGGCTCAGCTTTCTTCCACGGTATACTTCTCACCCCAAACCAGCCTCTGCCCCGCTTGGTTTGGGCTGAGACAGCAACGCGACTGATTACACGACCATGGACTGCAAGACCTTTACTAGCAAACATTTCCCCGGCCACATAGACAGCGATGGAGTCATATCCGGATTTAACGCAGGAGACTGGCCGATCAAACAGCCGGACAGCCACAGGCTAGATATCTACTACCAAGATAGCTCCTTGATCAATGACTCGCCGATAAGCTCGTCTATTACGAAGTGGGGTGGCCGAGCAGCGGGCCATTACTATCGTGGAACATTCCTCGCTCATGGCTGGAAATCTGTGGGGGAGGAAAAGGACGACTTCTTGGAAAGCGGGAGGCCTTGCGAACTAGACAGTGCCGACTTGAGCTATCTTCTGGGGCACTATCAGATTCAGGGTAAGCGTCATCGCATGATCTACAGAGATTTCAAGGAATTTAAGTAGAGAAATGCTGCGCAGCTTAGTTTCTCATTTCAAAAAAGGTTGGATGAATAGGTAATCAACGGCGCTAAAGATTGTCGCTCTGGTGGTGCTGCCCAAACCTGCTGCGGCAAATGTCATTCCCACAACGACATGAAGCAGGAGGACACTGCATTGCTGCCTTGTCGTTGATTGAATTTTCGGTATTACACGGCATGATCTCGGAGGTTTGACGATACGCGTTGTGGATGGAATTGCTACGTGGGACAAGGCCGTCGCAGTTTGATGTAAGCACCTGCTACATTGAGCAAAGCCCCGCACTAGGTCACCCCACTATAGGATTTGCCGAGGTAGACGATCGCCAAGGCACTAAGCTAGACTTTATTAGCTCGCTTATGGAGATAGTGTCGCAGAGCGCTTAACATCGAGTCTTATCTGCCTTAGTGCGGACTAGGATGAAAGCGGGTCTAGCCCAGACCCCTGTAGCAGTATGTTTCGATAACGCCGACGCTGATCCCATGGTCGGATGACATGCGAACACCCCGCATTATCTACATAGGGCGTGCGGGCGACTACCGTAGGTACATGATAGCGCAGTAAAGACTCAATAAATTCCAGAACTGCATCTTGATTCTTTTTGCTTGCAAAACCATTTGGCATTGGCATAGCATCATGACTTTCAATGTCTCAAAATCTCGGGAGCGCTTCCCTGCGCTTCAGCAAGATCAGGTCTTTCTTGACAATGCGGGTGGCAGTCAAACATTGGATGATGTGATCGAATCGTTAGTTACAGACAGGCTATGGAAGTGTACTTGAACCAATGGCTATGCAGGATCACCCAGTTCCTCTCCAAGACCAACGTTCAGCTCGGCGCCTCATACCACGTGTCCACTATATCGACAACGAAGTACGATCAGGGCTACGAAGCAGCTGCCAAGTACATGAATGCTGGTCTCGAGGAGATTGGTAACGAAACCCTCTACCACCACCCACCTTCTTTTGTTGATGATGACCAGTTATCGGTTCTTCAACCACCCAACTCTTCATGAACCTTGGTTCATCACTACAATTTCCTCCCGGCTCTGAAATCATTCTCACCAAGTTGGACCATGAGACTAACATCGATCCCTGGCTCTTCATGGCTGAGCGTCTTGGGTTAACCGTAAAATGGTGGGTTTCTTCCAAGGAGGATGGACTTAAACTCACAGCCGAAAACCTCAAGCCGCTGTTAAATGACAAGGTGAAGTTTGTATCATGCACGCATGTCAGCAATATTCTGGGGACGATCCATGATGTGAAGTCTATCGCGAAAGCAGTGCATGAAGTTGGTGCGTTGTTCTGCGTGGATGGCGTTAGCTACGCACCGCATCGTGCGATCGACGTGAAGGATTTCGGGGTTGACTTTTATGCGTTCAGCTGGTACAAGGTCCGTTCTTCATTTTCAATCTCCTATTCCTTCTCGCCGCAGCGCTGACGAGATGGTGTAGGTCTACGGCCCCCATATTGCGGTCCTCTACGCGAGCAACTCGGCCCAACAACACATGAAGCCCAAGGGCCACTACTTCAACCCGACCAAAACCCTGGAAGATAAGATTGGTTTTGCAGGCTCAAACCACGAATGCGTTCAGTCTATACCCGCCATCACCGCCTACCTCACCGACGCTTTCCCCGCCATCATCGAACAAGAGGGCAAACTGCAAGCCATCCTGCTCGACTTCCTGAACTCACGCCCGGATGTCACAATCCATGGATCAACTTCGAGTGATAGCAAAGAAAGAGTATCGACCATCTCTTTCACGGTCAAAGGCATGAACAGTGAGACTGTTGTGGCCGAGGCGGAGAAGATTAGCAATTACGGGTTCAGGTGTGGGCATTTCTATTCCAAGAGGCTTTGTGACGAGGTACTGAAGCTGGAGCCGAAAGGTGTGACGAGAATCAGTATGGTTCATTACAACACTGAGGAAGAGATGAAGGGATTAGTCGAGTTACTGAAGAAGATACTCCCACAGGTCTAAAAAAAAAGCGTACGAAATTATATTCAGGCTTTGAATGAAAGGGTTTTGCATTCCTATGGCTCTATCTGACTAAGAACTGGGCTGGGCTGAGCTGCGTGCTGTGACGTGCAGTTTTTTGAATAGTTACCTCCACCCCCGGTTTCGCGATGAAACAAACAAGCAGAGTCCTAGCACCTCGGGCGTCGGATAGGGGCTACAGCACTGAATGCAAGGTATGGGTGCACAGCTGGAAGAAGAATTCTATATCAACAACCCCAACTTACCGCCCATGTTACGCTTTTAGGTTCCGCCAAACAGCCGTCTCAAATCTTGCGACAAGATCGAACGTCTTCCGATCTGCCCAGGGTAACACCTGCGTGGCGAAGAAAAGTGCCATTCCCCTCTCGCGATTCATACTCCATTGCAGATTAGGAAGTCCAGACCAACACAACGTACCCTTGGGCTTGTAGTAGTTCTCCCGATTCACGTCTTCCATCAGCAGCAGACTGCCAAGCCCCATGTTCGGCTTTACACCTTCCATGCTGGCGTCCAAGGTGCAGGCGTACGCATGTTCGGCATTGCCCACGAGGCCTTTTGCTGCGAGGCTGCCTTCGGGGAATTGTGGGCTGAACATTGCGTCGACCATGGACTTGGAGAGGAGTGTAGGCGAAGGCTTGAGGAGATCGGAGAGAACGCGCGTATAGTCGTACACGTTAGCGTACATGCCTGCGCCACCGCCTTCTGCGATGGGGTCGTTGGGCCAAAGGGGTGTTGGGCCATCTCTGAGAGTGCCATCGTCTTGTCGTGTGCTCGTACGCATGAGCTTCTCTTTCACATTGGGCTTGCGGTTTAGATGCCATGTGAATGAGGTGATGTTCAAGGGTTTTGCAATGTTGGCTTCGACGTAGTCCTCGAAGCTCATGTTGGTCAAGCGTGCGACTAGGAGACTGGCCCAGTCAAATCCGCCGCTGTATTCCCAACCTTCGCCGGCCTCAAATGTTCGCGGATAAGCATAGCCTTTGGCGACGTCGCCATTGCTCAAAAGTAAGGGCACTTCACCGCGTGAGGTTCGCATGCGCGAAGCTTTGGAGAGATACAGTCATACGCCGTGCCACTGGAATGAGTGAGGAGTTGACGTAGTGTAATGGACTTCGTAGCAGGACGCAATTTGATCTCGGATCTGTTCAAATCAACGATGGGCTGCGAAGCCAATTCCGGTAGGTGTGGGTCGATGGGTTCATCTAGCGTGATGAGATCGCGCTAAACGATTTGTAGGGCAGCGATGGCGGTGATAAGCTTCGTGCAGGATGCGAGGAAAAAGGTGCGTTCGAAGTCCATGGGCTCCGCATCTTCCGTGACGCCGTTGTAGCCTGCGGCTTTCTTGTATAGGAACTTTCCTACAATGCGTGTGAGATGAAGTCCTATCGTGGCAGCAAGGGCAAAGTACCATCTGTGTCGACGACAACCATTATCGCACCAGGCACAATGTTGGCGCCTTTGGCAGTTGCCCTCTCGAGATACTTTTCGAATGCGTCCATTGGGATAGACGTGAAGTAGGCAGACTTGTTGAGGTAGTGATTGTAGTGAACCGGGAAGTGCCTTGGTGCCGTCGTGAGTGCACTCAATGTTAAGGTTATTGTGACAACTATTTATACAGTAGCATTTTGTTCCAAATGATATCTCACAGTTGATTACTTCACGTCGCGTCTCAGTGTGGATCATGTGTTTGTCATCTAAAGTGCTAACTGCTCCTGACCTAGTCTAGTCCCGAGAGAAGCAGCAGGAATTCGCACTGTTCATTCGTAAATCCTTAAGACTAGGATAGAACTATCCAGACTCAACCTTCAGATGCTAATCCGATTAGCAGCATTGTTGTGGTTTATAATATAGGTGGACGAAGGATCAGATCGCTCACAGGCGAAAAGCGAGAAGCCTATCCATCTTGCTTTTGTATTGTTTACTCGCTTTTTGTATGTGCGTTGAGGCTCTCGCGCGTGTGCTTGACGTTTCTGCAGATTCTTAGCTTGATCGCGCGACGAGTGCTGGTGGCTGTTGTCTACCTGTAAGATACCCACACACAGTCTTCCCCGACTGCGAGATGATGCGTGTGCCATTCCAAGCGAAGATTGTACCTGTTCAGAGCTAGAGTGATCAATGGTAGGCTACAGCCATTTTCCAAACATTTTTGCAGTCAACCGACGACTGCATCGCGTCCGCCGTCATAGAGAGACTGTGTAGGATCGGCGAAAAGTGGTTGGCGCTCGGACCTTGATTTGTCACCCGCTGCACGCTACCACTCCATATCAAGCCTTCTTCATCTCGTCTTGTTTGACATTTGTGCAAACTTTTAAAGCTCGGTAGAATCCACAGCATACGGGATGGCTACCGGCAATATCCACATTGATCACCTGGGCGCTATCCAGTCGGAAAAATACAACCCGGATTGCACCAATGAGGAAGGGTTATTGAAAAGCCGGTCCGACGACCCCATACCTGGAGCGGCGACTACCCCGGGTTTTCAACGTAAACACGGATTCTTTGGGTGGTAGCGTACTTGTCAAGAGTTTTATGTGGGGTAGTCGATGAGCGTATTACGGAAGACAAGGTTCTGCAGAAATGACATGCGCGACTAGCAACCGTGCAGTACCGCATCTTGGGTATAAACATCTCGGGCCATCATCTCACGATTGATAGATATCTGCATCAAGGAAACCAGTCACCATGCGCATCCCTGCGACTATCGCGCTCCTTAGTCTGTTGGCTCGCCCGTCTGTTGGAAGTAGTAAGCACGGGCTTACAAGCCGTGCTGAGACGTTGGACAATCCAGTCTTGTGGCAAGACTATCCCGATCTCGACGTCTTCCGTATCGGCGATGTGTTCTATTACTCCTCGTCGACATTCGCCTTCTCGCCCGGCGCGCCGGTCCTAAAGTCCTACGACCTCGCTAATTGGACCCCGGTAACCCACAGCGTACCAAGACTAAACTTCGGCTCGCAATATGACCTTGATAATCCATCAGACCGTGCTTACGTCGAAGGCATTTGGGCCAGCACGCTCAGATATCGAGAATCGACCGACAAGTTCATCTGGATCGGCTGTATCCAATCCACCGGCGAGTCGTACATCTGGACTGCCGACGGCACCAATGCAGCCGCCAACAATGGCGAAGTATTGAAGTGGAACTGGACCGCTGCAGGCACACTCCCAAAGTGCTACTATGATAACGGACTTTTCATTGATGACGATGACACCATGTACATGGTGTACGACAAATACCAGATCAAGGTTGCCCAGCTGAACTCAGACGGTACGGCGGAAGTCAGAAGTCAGCAGGTCTACGAGGATCCAAATGGACTTTATCTTGAGGGTTCGCGGATGTATAAGATCAATGGGACATACTACATATTCGCTACGAAAGTGGCCGATGATGAGTGGGTCTTGAAGTCGGACAGTCCATGGGGCCCATATGAGGCGCGGATTCTGGTCGACAGCATTGTAGGACCCTTGTCAAACGCCGGCAACAGCCACCAAGGTGGCGTGGTCGATGACAAAGATGGAAACTGGTATTACGTCGCATTCATGGACTCCTACCCGGGTGGACGCATACCTGTCGTCGCACCTTTGACCTGGACGGACGATGGGTGGCCGGAGGTCGTAAGAGTGGATGGCGAGTGGGGCAAGACATATCCTATACCAGTCACAACGGACAAGACTGTTCCTCCACCTACAGGCTTGGATGAATTTACCGGGAAATTATTAAGTGACGAGTGGGAGTGGAATCATAACCCCGATAACAGCAAGTGGAGCCTAGCAGGTGGTGCTGGCGGTCTCAAGCTCCAAACCGCTACCGTTACAGCGGATCTCTACTCGGCGCGCAACACGTTGACACATCGCATCTTGGGACCCAAGTCATCGGGAACCTTTAAGATTGACATCACCAAAATGGCCACCGGCGATCGTGCCGGCGCTGTACTTTTCCGCGATACTGGAGCGTACATCGGTATCCACAAAGATAACTCCACGCCCAAGCTCGTCATGGTCAACAATTTGAGCATGAACGCGGACTGGACCACGAACTCTACCGGTACTGTTGCTGTCACAGGCCCTCCTCTCGCATCCGATACGACAGAGTTATGGCTCCGCGTTGAGTCGGACATTACGCCAGCCTTTAATACTAATATCATGCGACAAACTACCTTTTGGTACAGTACTGATGGCAGTGAATTCTTGCAACTTGGTCCGGCATATGAGATGGCAAACACCTGGCAGTTCTTCACTGGATTCAGATTTGGTGTATTTAACTTCGCAACAGTGGAGTTGGGTGGGGAGGTTACGGTCAAGAATTTCGAGCTAAAATTGGTGTAGACGCAGGGTGTACTACCACCACGATGTAAACATTGTTCATTGTTCAATCGAGCTGTCTCGACAATTACACAAACGCAGTCGCTAAGACATCATCATCTGAGCTTTAGATGTGAATGATACGGTGAAGACCCGCACCGGAGATAAAATACAGCCACGGTAGCTGCGGGTATTGTAGTGATAGTATTGACGTCTTTATCTCCACAGTCGAGGGCACGCGCGAGCTTCGTTTGTACACTCGTAGCCAAACAACGTCCGGGAATCATACACTGATACCGACATAGATATGATGGTGGAGATAAATGACTATGTCATCCGTGATTCCACACAGTCACAAGAGCGTGCAATCACACAATCACGGGAGCACGCAATAACACAATCAGAGGCGGTCTACCTTGTGTCTATTTAAGGTCTTGCCCCGCTCACTCTCAGTTAATTAGGTCATCCACACTCGCTATATATAACTAAAACAGCAACTTATAGAACGCCAGCACTTTTACACTACATCTTAGAATTCCAAGGTCAAGATGTCGCACAACTACCACCATCACAACCACGAAAAGAAGCCTTTGCGGTGGTTCGCGTCACCACTGGCCGAAGACCACCATGAGAAGAAGCAACAGAGCCCAGTCATCACCGAGGAGAGTACTCAACCAGTGCTCGAGAGCGAAGCTCAAGTTGCCGATGCTGAGGCTGGACTTGATCTCGAGGTCGAGGCATGCGCCCAGGAGTTGCGCGATTTGCCAGCTTTCCAACGCCACGCCGAGGCCACGACCCAGGAGCTCTTCTTCGATCTGTGTAAGTATACCAGGTTCTCTTCTGATTGTCAAGCCTCTTGCTAACAGTATCTTCTTGTAGTCTTTGTCGCCAATTTGACCACATTCACTTCGTTGAAGGAGATCAACGACAGTGCTTCTCTGCGCGCCTACATCGGTTTCTTCGCCTTGCTTTGGCTAACTTGGTACTCGAACTCCTTGTACGACGTGCGATTCACTGCCGACTGCATCTTTGAGCGATGCGCCAAAGCCTTACACTTCGATGTCATGGTCGGTTTTGCTGTCGTCGGACCTGCTTGGGAGCCTGGCAAGGCTACAAGCTCGCTCCAGAAGTACCAAGTGCTATCATTCATTCTCATGGTCTCTCGCCTGGTGCTTGCAGCGCAGTACTCTATGACGTTGTACTTCGTGCGGAAGCATAGAAGAACAATCCTTCCGCTATCTCTCGTCATCGGCTCAACGCTCGTCGCCGCGCTCATGTACGGATGCATCACTGCTGCGCTGCCAAAGGAGACGTGCAATCTGGACTTGGGCGTCTGCAAGCGGTTCACGACGCAGATCCATCTTGCATGGTACATTATCAGCAGCGCGGAGATCATCATCACAGTGGCGATATCCTGCTATTGGCGTGTCATCTCCTTCAAGGGTACACACATCGTGCAGCGCATGTCACTACTCACTCTTATCATCCTTGGAGAAGGCATTATTGTCATATGCAAGGCGATATCGAAGATTGTCAAAAACGGCTCGCAGTTTGACAGCTCGCTCACTGGCCAGATTGTGGCCTCGGTGCTGATCATTTGTAAGTACCTAGTTTTCCATTTTACAAAATTAATCGGTAACTAACGCTCTTCAGATCTGCTTTACATGCTTTACTTCGACCGAATGTATGAAGAGCACTTCGGAACGATCAAGCAGCAAGTCTGGGCCTCTCTCCACTTCTTCCTTCACATCATGCTTGTGCTCGTCCTTCAAGGAGTCTCCTACCTTATCATGTGGGTAGTCGCCTTGATGAGAATGGACCGCATCGATGCAAAGTTTCGTGAGGTAGAAGCACTCAGCGTCACTGGAGCCTACGCCAATGGCACCCTCTTCGCGAATGCCCTCCGCCAGAAGATCGACACGTACCTTTGGAACACAATCCCCAAAGGCGTCGACGCAAGCAAAGCACTGGAGACCTGGAACAGCAGTCTGATCTTGCTAGCGCAGAGCTTTGACAACTTGCAAAAGGACAAGGCGAATCTTACAGCCGTCGAAATGATCACTACCAGCCTTAACACCGCGGAGAGCATGGCGATTCAGACCATGTTCGACAGTCTCGCTATCTCGGTACCAAAGACGGCGAATATCACGACTGTGAAAGCCGCGAATAAGGTCTTCGACAAGGTCGCTCTTCTCGAGAGGTACGAGACGCGCTTCGAGCTTGTCTTCGACTACGTCTTCCTCTCTGTAAGCCGACTATCTTTCCTTCTGGACAAATCATGCTAACACGTATTCCAGGCCGGCCTCGCCCTCACGTTCATGGCTATCATAGCCTTCGTCTCGCTGCCATACAGGAAACGTCATCTCCGTCAATACATGCGCCTCTTGATCAGCGTCGTCCTCGGAATGGCCATCTGTTTGATCTGCCTCATCAACACGAACAAACCGAGCCAGAAGCATTACATGGAGAGTAACTGGATGTTACCGACAATCTGTCTGATCTTCTTCACCTGCGTGGTGGTGAGCCAAGCGAGGCCTTGGTGGCGTGAACATCACACGTGGCATGGCGCCTGAGGGCCGGGTAGGAGAGAATCAAGATTTAGATTTCATTTGGGAAGATTAGCCTGGCAAGGGAGCTACACGGGCTGCGCTACGATCGCGTTTTGAAAGAGCCATCATTTCTATGTTTTGAAACCTGTATTGGCTGCCAGATAGCGGTAAAAATGGACCATCTACAATGACTGCAGTATACTGAGTCAAGCTTTCAAGACGTTTTCTTCCGACTCAGACTGGAATTGTAAATGGCGGGCGACTTGGCCGGTTTGAACTTTCCTCGCATCCGCCAGCTTTTTTTGGGCCAGCTTCACGTCTAGCTCTCGACCTAAAACTCTGCCTTTGATTTCACTTCTCTTGATCTGCGCTTGCGAATATCCTAGGTTATTGACACCCTGCTCACAAGTGCAACAGTTCCACGTCCTCGACATCTGCACAAGCGTGTTTGCCGCCCCATCGACCTTGTATCTCTCAGCGATCATTCCCACCCCAGAAGCTATCAAGTCGATCTGGCGCAGCACTTCTTGCCCATTATGTCCTGTCCCTGATATCGTATCCATTTGGTTACCTACCAGCCTGCCATTCTAGGTCTCCTTCATCATTTGTTTGCGTGTTAAACCAAGTAGTGATTCAAGCATCTCCGTTGATGAGCCAGTCTGCACGGCTTACAGACGCATTCTTTGTCTTTCCAATGACATGAGCCAATTTGCTCTGTTTCTTAGTTTTGTCTCACGAGCGTATTCCTGGGTTGCGGACATGGATAGGACAGGTGATGCGGGTATTTAAGCAGTGGGCCTTATTGCGCTAAGGTAGGATAGAGCGGTCGGAGCAATGAGAGGTCTCGTGTATGAGTTGAGATGAATCTTTTGTTGATTGCCTATCAGATGTCGAGCTGAATATGGCCGCGACATCGTGGTGACGGAGCTGGAGATGACAGCACTATACATGTAACACGGCGCCGTGGTATGTGGTATACGCTGGTAACAGTAGTATAGTCGTCGTGATAGTTGAGAAAGTGCAACAGTGACACGTCGAATGCAGTGTATACTAGAAGCTAGTGCGAGCGACGGATCTGCTGCTACACGGAGGTGTTCCTTTATTTGGGCCCACCTCATCATTGTGAAGCTTTCGCTCTCACCTTCAAATGCCTTCCACCATAGGAAACACGTCCCTTAGTCTGCTGCATCTTCGCAACATTGAAGTTCTTAATCGAGAAAACTCAGACGAGGTACAGTCCTATATTAGCCGTACCCGTCCCACCGTGCAGGGTCACCAAGCCCAAATACATTTCCATAAATCTGGGTCTCACGCGGCAGCATGAGCTAAGCGTGATGCTTGTGCGGGCCAGCATACCCAAGCCAAAGCTTCTCACCCGAGACGCCTTGAACTAGAGCTTGTACTGGAGCTTGACAAAGACGTAGCAGCGACTACGAGGCTAGGCAGCAGACACAAATTGTTGGGCCAGGCCTTCGCCGTTTCGACAAAACAGGGAAGAATACCTAGCATGCTGTTTGCAACAGGTCTAAATCTACATTAAGACAGACGTTTGGGCACATCGTCCGCGCTAATTCCAACATCGATAGGAAGTCCTTCGGTCGTAGGCGCTGCAGTTCATAGATTAGAATGACGTTGTCTCATCTGAGATCTTCTGCTTCTTCATTTTATTGATCGTCTTCGATTCTGCTGTGACTGTAAACATTGTGAACTTCTGCTTTGTCCGTTCACTTAGTAAGATTAAGACGGTAGAGCATTGTTTAGCACTTGATTAGCGGTCGATATCACGGTAGCAAAGCCGAAAAAACGTATAAATCTCAGTCGACACGCCTACTCAGATTAACAGGGCCTACTCTACTTGAAGTCCTTCTCACTCAACGAAACTTCCGTCTTTTGTATCCTTTCCCAAGTCTCACTCCATTTTTCCCACTCGCCCTCAGGGAGCTTACCCTTGATGGGAAGTCTTCCGCCCTCCATCGTACCGAAACCAGTGACTCTCTTGACAGCCTCCTTGATGCCCACGATGCCATATTTGCCAATGAACTCCTCCGCCGTGCTGACAGTATACTGCAACTCCTTCATCTTCTTGAGGTTCTCATTACTTATCGGCCTTGTCTCCGCTAGCTTCATCAAGGAGCATACGGTCTTGGGGTATATGGCTGCGAGGCCATCGATGACACCTGCCGCATCGAAGATGACGATAGGACCGAGTTGTTGGCCGAGACCAGAGTAAACGCGGAATTTGTTATGGTCAATCTTAGGGTCGAGGGAAACTTGGTTGTGCCATGATACGACGGCGTGCGACATCTTGCAACCGACGATGTTGGGGTGCTGGGCGAGGACGCGGTAGGTTTCGGGGGTGACCATTACGCCGTTGGTTACGCCAGGGTAGTTGTAGCTATCGTTTCGTTAGTGAGTGACAGTCAGTGTTTGTGTGAAGAGATACGGACATAAGCACAGGCAATGGACTCTTGTCCGCGACAACTGTATACCATTCCCTGATACCCTCTTGGCTCGCTGCCGCACCAAAGTACCCAGGCGCGAGCACAAGTCCCCATTGCGCGCCCGCCTTCTTGAAGTCCTCTAACCATTCCAAAGTCTCGTCCACACTATTGATCAATGTGCCAGCCATGATTGGATAGTCCTTGAAGCCTGCCTCATCTAGCCCTTTGCGAACACCCGATACAAGGTCGATGCGCTCTTGTCGCGACATGTGAATCGCTTCGCCCGTTGAGCCGAGCAAGACGAGACCCCGGACGCCATTCTTGGCAAGAAAGACAGAGTGCTCAACTTGTGTGTGCACATCGACTGCGCATTGTAGCGATTTTGATTCAGACTGGGGTTTGAAGAAGGTCGGGACGGGGACGAAGACGCCTGTGGGTGGTGGTGATGATGTCATCTTGGTGGCTTGTGAGAAGAATTGCTTTCTGGTCGCTTGATGATGAGTTCCTTCGTTGGGCGTAGTCAGAAGTTGAGCAGCAGAATATTATGTGCTGCGGGTATCGTGAGTTTTATTGTATGTCTTGGTCATCCGTTCCTCGGGTCCCTTTGCTCCAGCTGCCGAAGCTACGTGCCCCGCGGTGGAGCTCTTCTGGCCCTTTTGACCCTGCGCTGCCGTTCGGCTTATCGCGAAAGGGACATGGCGGCGACAATACGCCGATTGGACGAGGTGGAGCTGAGGTGGACTGAGGTTACTATATCATTTTTTATGTGTAGTAAGCCGAACAACGTTCTTGACAATATCACAACACCAATCACTGTGAATTTTCGAAAGAGCTAGTAAAGGAAGGCATCAAAGAAACCAAGCCATGGGGAAAATAGGAAAGATCGAGTACTTCCGTGTACCACCACGTTGGCTCTTCGTCAAGATCACTGATGCAGATGGGAACTACGGCTGGGGTGAAGCATCACTAGAAGGCCATACACAAGCCGTCGAAGGATGCTTAGACGCCTGGGCTGAGCGATACGTCGGCTTTGAAGCAGAGTGAGACTCTTCTCTCGCGAGCTCTGGTCAAAACAGTGTCGAGGCTGATGATGTGAAAGTGAGATTGAGCACATATGGCAGATGTGCTGGGCACCAGCTTTTACCGCGGTGGACCAGTCTTCATGAGCGCACTGGCTGGAATCGACATTGCATTATGGGACCTGAAGGCCCGGAAACTCAATGTACCAATCTACCAACTTCTTGGTGGGAAAGTGCGCGACAAATTAAAGGTGTATGCTTGGATCGGTGGAGATAGACCAAAGGACGTTAAAGAGCAGGCGTAAGTATCTTTCAACAACGAGATAACTGCAAAAAGTAGTTCTAATACACTCCATCTAGCCTAGCCCGCAAAGCCCAAGGTTTCCACGCCGTCAAAATGAACGCAACAGAAGACATCGGCTGGCTCGACTCCCCCTCAACCCTACAACCCGCCGTCGACCGTCTCAGAACAGTCAAAGACCTCGGCATGGACGCCGGCATGGACTTCCACGGCCGCATCCACAAACCCATGGCCAAGCAACTCGCCCGCGCCCTAGAACCCCACCACCCCCTCTTCATCGAAGAGCCCCTCCTCTCCGAACACATCGGCGGCATCAAGTCCCTACACGAGGAAACCTCCATCCCAATAGCACTCGGCGAACGTCTCCACTCCCGCTGGGACGTACGCCCCTTCCTCGAAGCCGGCTGCGTCGACATTCTCCAACCCGACATCTCGCACATTGGCGGCATCTCAGAAATGCGACGGATAGCGTCCGCAGCCGAAACCTATGACGTAGCCATTGCACCACACTGCCCGTTAGGTCCTATAGCCCTCGCTGCGTGTGTTCAAGTAGACTGCACGCTACCTAATTTCGCAATCCAAGAAATGAGTCTGGGCATACATTATAATGCTGGGAGTCAGGATCTCACGTCTTACACGAAGAATCCGGAGGTGTGGGATGTGAGGGATGGGTATATTGAGGTGATGAAGGGGCCGGGGCTGGGGATTGAAGTTGATGAGGAGATGGTTAGACAGGAGAGTAAGGATGCGAAGGCTTGGGTTAGTCCGGGGTTTATTGGACCCGGTGGGGAGGTTAGGGAGTGGTAGGGCGTGGATGCTCTCGCGAAGTTTTCAGCTAGTGAGCAGAGGCGATATGGTGAGGGCTGGAGGTACGCGCATCATCTCTATGAAATATTTGACACGCTCAAACAAGCTGCATATCTCCTAGATACCTTCACGCGACGTGTGTTCGACGGTATCTTCAGAGGTGAAGGAAGAAGACAATAGGTAAACTTCTCACCTTCACTTCTCCACTTTTTTTTTCCCTTCCCTATTGTCGTCTCCAGTATTCGATGCTTTTTTACTATCCCATTTCACAATAAACATCCAACTATTGTCCCATCTTACTGCTGCTCGTCAGATCCCAAGCAGTAATTATATAAACATCGATCCCCCCTAGTCCCCTCCTTCTTTCTTCGACGCATCTCCTACTCCCACATCATCACCATCACCATCACCAAACCAGGCCAAAATGGCATTTCTCTTCTTTACCGCCGTCTTCACTCTTCTTGGGTGGCTCGCTTGCGAGCATGACTTCTTTTCGTTCGCTTCGGTCCCTGCGGCTGGTCCGCATACCGCGCCATCTTCGCCTTCCTCTCCGCCTTCTGCCCCGGCTGGTCCGGTGGTATCCCCACCTCTGCTGCGTCGAGAGCGCCGAGCTCTCGCTCGGTCACGATCTCGGAATCCTCCTCCCGTTCCGGCGTGGGCGCGTCCTGGCTCCCTCCTTTCTCCTCCTCGACATCGTCCCGCTGAGGACAAGTACGACACCTTCCTGGACGTCAGGTCCACCGAGGCCTTTGGCCAAATGGAAAGGATTTGGGATCCAGTGTGTGGCTGGAAATGGGCAGCGGTCCGTGGTGAGAGATTGGCCGCGAGGATGATTCCTCTTCCGGATTCTCCTCTTCCTTCGCCTGTTGTCGTCGCCTCGCCTTCTCCTCCTCCGGTCGTGGCTCTTCCTCCTCCTGTTGCCGCTTCGGCGCCTGTGGTCGTTTCGGCACCGCCTGCACCCGTTGTCGTCTCCCCGCCTCGTCGCTCAGTCGCCTCCATCTTGGCTGGCATCCCTTCTCTGCCCCAGGGGCTTACACACGTCTTTCCGGTTCCGGCTCCAGCACCACTGCCACAGCCACAGCCTCTTTTTAGTGGAATGCCGCTGGCGGCTCCTGCTAACTATGCTTCGGGCTCCCTGGCTATGGTGCTGCCCGACTTCACTCCTTCGGTCTCGACGCCCCTGGCCTCTCCTCCTTCGTTCTCCCTTCCAGCTGGGGCTGATCATAAGCCCCAGGCTGATGAAGCATCTGAACTCGCCGCGCCATCGCCTTCTTTCCCTCCTCCAGCTGGGGCTGACCATAAGCCCCAGGCTGATGACACTTCTGGATTCGTCGCCCCGCCTCCTCCTCCTCCTCCTCCTTCCTCCTCATCTTTCGCCTTCGGCGGCGGTTTCGGTGGCGGTTTCGGTGCACCTTCTCCCGCTCCTTCCTTCGGCGGCACCTTTGGTGCCAATGGTGCCAAATTCGACTTCTCGCAACCCTCCTCTTTCTCCTCGGCAGCACCCTTCTCTACCGGCCCCCGTCGTCGCGGCGACCGACGAGGAAACATCATCTACAAAAAGGTCGAAGTCCCACACTACGAGGACGACAACGACGACCGAACGTCTCTCCGGGAGACCCATGTCGACGCTGGGCTGACCACCTACGCGCTCGTCATGGGAGCCGATCTCCCCTTCGTGAGCACATGCGGGCTTGAGAAGATCGCCGGGTACATCTCCGGTTCCACCCTTGCCTCGTTTGAGACGAATCTTCGTCTCAAGGAGAACGGACTTCGCTGCTTCGCTAACCTCTTGCGTTGGCAATGCGGAACCAGTCGGCCGCAGCCCCCTGGTGGGACTCCGGCTCTTGCCCAACTCATCACCGTGCTGGCACGTGTTGATGGCTTGGTGACGGGTTTCGTGGCTGACAATGGAGGTCAGCAGCGGCAGTTTGAAGAGGGCAACTTCTTGTCGTGGGCGCGGGCGTGGCGCTACTTTGAGAAGTATGGCTGGCAGCCGCACAAGGTGCAGCTGCAGCGGGAACTTGATCCGGCTGTGTTTGGTCAGCTGGAGGAGTTGGTGAGGCGGCATCAAGCCCATTGGGTTCAATTTCTTCTTCCGGGTCATGGTCGTGGTTGGTGAGGTGGTGTGCAGTTTTTTGTTTTCTATTCCTTTTTGTATGCTTGTTGTCGGCTGGTCCGCGATGAGTTCAGCACTGCACCATTAGTAGATAGTTGTGAATGGTACTTTTTTTCTGCCTTCTCAATGTCATCTCCAAACTATGCATGTCGTTGTTGAAGTGATTCATTATGGCCTACCATACTATCCTCAAACCCCACACACACACACTTTGATTTTATCAAGCTCTTGTATAGTTGAAGTACCCGCGCTTCCTCCAACACCTCCTATGACATGCCTACAAACATTCTCCAACACCTCCTATGACATCCCTACAAACATTTTCGAATCCCTCCGGGCTGTCACATACTACTCCTCGACATTCTCCAGATCCGAATGTCCGCTAAAATGCTTGAACTTGACCGGCATGGGCGACTCGCCCAGGAGCCCAGAGCGATGCATCGGCGGTGGCGGGAGGTAAACAGGTCGAAGGCCACGAGGTAACAAGGGCGTAGGCGGGATGATGATCTCAGGTCGATCCGGCGAGCCAGCTGGAGTGGTAGAGCCGAACGTTAGAGAAGCGGTGATGTTTGCGTCGTTGTTCTCAGCCACGCCATCGCCGACTGTCTCATCGTTATACACCGTCCCACTCCAGAGTAGTGCCTCCCACGGCCACACGAAGCCCTCGTCATCCCACGGCCACGTGTGATTCTCGACGTACTCCATCAGGGCAAAGGTGGAGAAGATGAGCAAAAATGCACCTAGGAACCCAAACTATCAGCTGTCAGTCCTACAAGGTGTGCATCTGCGTGGGGTTGCATACCAGAGCGACGGTCAGTTATTGGGGTCTTGGAAAGTACCCAGGCTGCTCGTACTCTGCAGTTGCAAAGAGGATGGTGGCTGTAAGTGCCATGTACGCATATCTGTACTTGGAGAAATATGCAATGAGGTTACGGTACTCTCGGCGGAGAAGCTCGGGGAGAAAGAAGTCGACGACTCGTGTTCTGACGCGACATAGGAAGCTCGGTGTAGTGGCGGCAGTGCACGCGGATGTTGCTATAGGTGCTGCAGTCGCCATGGTTGATGACGCAGGTGTAGAGTCGCATGTGCGAGTTGATGTCGCAGCTGCCTTGTTCACGACCAGTGGAAGCGTTTTTGAGCAGGAGGCCGTGCGTCGCGTGTGGGTGGTGAAAGTAGTGGTCGCGCCCTCCAGTGCGAAACCCCAGATGCGAGATTGAAGAAAGCAACGCACTGCGAGTTACCTGGGCGGGAGGGTGGAAAGCAAACAACGAATCCTGCGATGACATATACAGCAAACTGACTTGCGACAGGAAGGTGCACTAGCTTCAGTAGCAACGCCGGGAAAAGTCCAAAAAGTACGAGGCCATACATGTCAAACTCACGTTGACAGTCTCCACGCCCGTCGATGAAGTATATCATGCCTCTATTGTGGGTATACCGCCAATCTACTGCCTACTCTTCAAGCAACAATCACTCCTTCGGTTTGAAAACGCGATGCCTCGCCAAAAGTTGCGAAATCATAAAATGCGACACATCCTCGTCAGCCCAGTACGCCATGTGACTAGCTAAACTAGCCAGAAGCGAGATGTCGAAAGCCTAAGATATTTGTTAGACAACCCGGAATGCGTGCTTGGGGAGGTTTGGCAGCTTACACCTTCCTGAATACTGTAGTCCACGCGACCGTTGCTATTCAGCGCCCGAACTTTTTGCTCCTCCTTCTTAAGTTTTCGGCTTCGTTCTTCTAGCTCCTGCCACTCAAGATCCTTCTCGACGTCTCGCTCGCTATCTTCACTTTGCTGGCTCTTTCTTCGCTTTTGGAAGCCCGCGAAGAGGGTTTCGATGTCACCTTCGATGAGTGTGGGTGGGTGCTCACCGTCTTCGCCTTCGGCAATGGTTTCTTGCCCGAGGCGGCGGCGGCGTTCTTCGCTAATGAAGGCGCTGGTGGGCTCGTTGAGGCCCGGGACGAGGTTCGCGGCGTTGTTGGAGGTAGGTGCGGCGGCGGTGAGAGGACGGGAGGTGCGTTGTCCTTGTGCACTGTTGCCTGCGCCTGTCATTTCTGTTCCTGAAATGCCGAGACTGCGGTTGAGGAGTCCACTGGCGATACCTAGAGCGCATTCATGTCAGTACGTGTTTCTTGATGAACAACAAATTGGGTGTCCAGTTGTGATGCTGGCTTACCTGAGCCAAGAGAAGTCCAAAAGTCCGTCACGCCCTGGCCGACTCGCTGGCCGATACCGGTAAAGCCTTGGGACGCCGGCGCACCAAATATTCCCTTCTTCGTGTAAGGCAAAGGCTGGGCTTTGAGAGCTGACATTGCTGGTGATATCAGAGGCTCGATGCGATGACTTATCGGGTCGGTTGGATGGAAGATGTTGAAGACCTGCTTGCAAAGAGGCGAGGAAGTTGTTATATCGAACGCATGCTCGTCGCCGCCTTGCGAGAACGGGTCATCAATCGACGTGGCTGGTGTCTTCGGCGGGACAAACGCGGTGGCAGAAGTTCGCGGTCTCGCAACAATGGTGCGCCCCTTCAGCATCTGGAAAAGCCCGATAGGTGACCCAAGAGCATAAAAGTCCTCCACCTCAAAGTCTAGCTTCAAGCCTTCTTCAGTAGATCTTCGCTGTTTGATAGACTGTGAGCTGGGTTTCGCATTAGGGTCTTTTTGGATGCACAGGATATCGAACATGATAGCAGACCCGAGCGAGTGCCCGACTAAGCTCACTTTTCCTTTGAAGGAGGGATTTCGCTCCTTGAAGAGACGGTAGGTGCGGTTCAGCTCGTTCACTACGATTCGAGAAATATGACCTTTATATGCAGGGCTTTGATATAGCAGAATATCAAGAGCGAGATCAGTGAGAAAGTTGCGAACAGCCGGGACGCCTGTAATAGTAGTCAGTATGGCCCATAGTGTAGGATCAGATCGCGCAACACACCTTCGACGGTTATATCTTCGAGATTGGGGTACTCGTCGTCTTCGTGATCGAGGTCTCCCAAGTCGTGCTCTTTGCGGTTGTGCTTCAAGCTTTGTTTAGGAAAGTCCAGCAAGTGCCGCCAGATGATGGGAATAACTTGTATGCGGTTGTTCTTGGTCTCCGACTCCATCTCCGCGTTCAAGGCCTGCAGATCGGGCGAAGCTGCGTAAACAGATTTGAAAGACTTGCGCATAGTGTTTACGTCGTGGATGAAGTTGATGGACTCCATTCGCATCCCAAGCCGCTGTCCGATACCATGTGTTACTAGAAGCAAATGCTCGATCTCACGGTCTTGATCACTGCCATGCTGAGTTTTGTAGTCCTCGCGCATCTCTTTTTCCTCTCGCTTTCGCATTTCCTCTTCCTGCTGTTGCTCATATTCTGGCTTTGAAGATGTCATAAGCGAAGAGACCTGCCTTTCGAGGTTGAGCCTGCGTGTTTGGGAAGGCGACATGCTTCGCTCGTTCTCCGACGTCTCTCCGTCGGTATAAGCGTCCGAGTCAGATTGCTTGCCATGATCCGATCCATATGCGAGCGCAGGCGTTGCGGGTCGGTCTGTCTGCTTTGCGCTTTGAGGACCCTTGGCTGGAGTTGGTTGCTTCTTCTTCTCTTTGGGATCAGTGTATCCACGGATGTATTTGTACCCAGCATAATGCGCTCCCCCAGCGAAGCGCTGATATAGTGTACTACCCATTCGCGACCACATATCGTCGGTCAACATCCACGCTGTCGTCTCGTCTTGGTAGGTCACAGTAGAGTTTAGATGTGCACCGAAGAGTCGATGTGTCCGCGGCAAGTCGGCAGGAGCAGCGGAAGATGCAGATGCATCGCCCGATTTCGAGTCGTTTGATTGTTTCGAAGCTTCTTTTCGCAGATTGTCATACGATGACTTGGGTGTGACTGGGTTTGATGTCGAATCGCGATTCAGATTAGCCAGCTCCTTGCGGTGGTCGTCGCCGGCACTTGGTCCCATGGAAAGTGGCCGAGCACGAGGCTGCGAAACTGCTCGCCTCGCGTCTGGCTTTCCAAACTTCCACGGCTTCACCTTGAGATAGCCTTCCTCTAGTTGCATGGCTAGACTTTCGTCGACAGCCTCCCCATCCGGTGTGAACCATGTTCCTCGCTTTACATCGTAAACAGGACCCAGCCAGTATGATGGTGCCAACTCGCGAGTCTCGATTTCGACATCGAACAAGTAGTCTTCGTTTACGGGGACCTTTGTGGTTTTAGGGGGAGTGGGGTTCGATTGGGTAGGCGTAGCAGGACTAGCGATGCCCTTTCTCAGTTCGTCGGCATCGGCTTCGTCGGCTGTCTTCTGGAAGGCAGCCTCAATCGCGCGAGAGTCGCCGGCACTGAAAGGTATCCACTTCTTGGGTTTGGGCAGGACGGTATCGGGGGCCATGGCATGTTTCGAAAGTGGTTTGCGCTTGGGTGTCTGCCAAAGTTAGTGATGTGATTGAAAGGCAGCCCTCATATTGCGCGAGCGAGGTCATGCGATGTGAGTACGTTGTATATTGACTACTTACATCTATAGCATGAAACCACCTCACAGCCAGCGGAGGGCAGTCCGGGGGATACCGCTTGACGCTCAGCCTATACCTCCGATCAATCACATGATCCCCTCCTTGTTGGGGAGCCAGTACTGCTGCAGCCCTATCCTTCTCTTTCTCCTGCTCTGCTTTCTTTGCTTTGTCCGCACTTCCCTTGCTCTTGGGCTCTGCGGGGGGCTTGGGTGTACCAGCTCGTGAAGGCCACGGGGATAGGTTCGAGAGGAAACCCTGCTTGTGGTCCGGTGCAGTCATCCTGTCGACAGGAGGGGCGTCGCCGCCAACACGGAGCTTGCTCAGCCAGGACTCTGCGCGATGTCGTGAAGCTTGTAGCGGTGGAGATAGCGGCCTCAAGCGGGGCGATCGGACGCGTCGAGGAAACGTCTTAGCGCCGATGGTAGAACTAAAAGAACATGGCAGGAATAAACATGTTATACAGTCATCAGGCGGTGGCAGACACAGATAACATATGACTTTATGTGTTCTTGCATGTGCTTCCTCCAGAGCTGCAGCCGCAACATGGTTGGAGAGGCTAACACTTAGTTACATCACTCACAGGCGCGCGTTCCACTCGTATCGCGTATCGCGTATCGCGTATCGCGTATCCACCACCACCACACAGCCAAACCTCAACACCATGAATATCCACACCATGAATATCCACACCATACATGATCGGAACGCGCCGAATCCAATCCCACCGTCTACTCCGCATCAGCTGGAACGTTCCACCGACGCAGAGCGACAGTCCTTGCGCTTCTCCGTCACTGATGCAGTGCATCTGAAGCTGAAGCTACAAGCCCTCGACAACGCCGTGGCAAGCATACGGCCAGAAAAGCATGACGACGCTGACATCGCAAGTATTGCCAACGCATGTCAAGCGCAGCCCTTTGAGGAAACTGTATACGTTGCTGGCTCAGAGGAGTTCTACCTTGTTGTAAAAAGTCTCCCGCGACCACACATCATTGCCGATGCTTATGCTGAAGCATGCAAAAATGTGCTGCAAGGCAAGCCCTACGTGAACAATTACAATTTGTCTAGATGTAGGGGAATAGAGTGTGTTTTCTCCGAGGTGCGGCCTCTGCTAGGAGACATTGACCGCGTGTGTGACACTAGTCTCGGAGGTGCATTCGCAAAACTCGAGGAAAGAGGCAGGTCATATATCAGTGCATCTACTATCACCATGCTAATACTGACTAGCTCAGCCGTTTCCATTCCTCCGACTTCCTGCCGAGCTCCGCCTCCATGTTTACTCGTTGCTTCTTCCCCCCGAGCGTCGCATCATCCTCGGACCGCAGTACCATGTGTTCACGCGTCCACGTCTCAACATCATGCGCACCAACAAACAATTACATAGCGAAGTCAGGAAGTACTTCTACAAGAACTGGAGATTGTGCGTGCGAGTAGGATCTTCACTCATGAACAGAGACCCACGTCGGGACTACAGCATCGTCGATTATCAAAGGGCGATAGCCACCATCAACCCGGCCACTCTTGAGCTTCTGAAAGAGGTTGAAATCCGCATCTATAAACACTTACCTTATTCTGTTTTTACAGCCTCACGCCCAAGTCCCATCGGCTACATCTTTGATACACTCATACTTGAGCGTGTCTACATCACCTTCGACCTGCCCGACATCTTCAGGAGGCATACTGAAGACACAGATATGGAGCAATTTGGCAGAAGGCTCATCGACCAAATTCCGGCGTCGGTGAGTGTATCGTGACCTCGCAACGACGCGGCAGCTTTCTTCCGTAGCACTGCTATAGAGCAGCGCTTACACCAGGCTCTACTGGAAAGACCATCTACTGAGCCAAGTCATCTGAGTCATGGCCAATGACACCAAGCCGCCATTCCTTCGCCCTGAAAGGCCACCAAAGACGACCGACATGGATCCTGAACAGTTGGAGGCTATCCGTGTAGATGTGGAGGCTTTCTTCGATGATAATATACCCATCCTGCGTAGAGATACCGGCACCCCTCACCGCCAAGGTTATCTTCTTATGGACCTCTATCTACCGAGCTTGTGGAAGTAGTTGTTTTTGTTGTCAGTGTTCTTCTCTTCCATCATATGGTCGAACTCGAGTCGTTGACGTTAGAACTCTACGACGAGCAAGAAACCGATAGTGGTCTGAAGCTGCTCACCAAATCCATGAGTAACCTGCCTCACTCTAGTTAGCTTGCTTTAGGTGGCGTTTTCAACCACACGCCGGACGAAGACTCGGAGCTCGACAAAACCTCGGCTCGGAGACAACGCGAATGATTTGGCTCTTGGCGATGGGGTGCCCACAGGCGAATGGTAAGCAGGCCGAGTTGCTTTGGTCAAATCATAGGCTGTCGCCCTCTCTATTCACTCAACATCTGCGGAGACAACTCAAGAAGGCGTGGCCTCGAGCCAATCAGTATTCATGGCCTGAACAAAGAAATTAAGATGGAGCGAAGCAATGGTACGCACTACTGTACAGTGACTAATTGTCATTACTAAGCAAAGGACAAAGGAGTAGGGATCCTAATTCTTGTTCATTTGAATACGGTGAGCACGTAGAGCCTAGGAATCTGCTCCTTCCTTCTTGGCACGTGATAGTGTGCTTGAGTTTGATGCTCGTGTACTATACGCCTTCTTGCTGAAGCGGCGCTTGTGGCTTGACGTGTGGCTAGTAGCCGAAAACTGACGCCGACCTCGCTCAAAACTACCAATTTGCACCGAAGCTCCAGCAGATGTCATTTCTCATCCCATCATTAGTTGACCAATCGAAACTCTTTTTAATCATATCGCATCAGGAACGATGGATGCGCAGTCATGGAAGATTTTGCCGCTTGAGTTAGTAGAGCTCCAAATTGGCCAGATCGACCTTTTGTTAGCCATGTACCCGGAAGAGATTACATTCGATGAGAACTCCCGGGGGATATTAGATATTTTGCGCGATACTGATAACGACAGATCTAAGGCTGCAGTAAAAATGACGCCGAGCATCTCGGTCATCCTTGATCTACCAGTTTCAGCGCCCGAAGAGGAGTCGACAAGCTTGAGGAAGTTGCGCTTAGATATCGGGGTGCCGTTCGCATACAACGGGTACCAGCCACCTTCAGAACCACCAATGGTCAAAGTTCGAGTGCAACAACCGAGTTGGCTGAGTAAGGCCGCTACCTCGCAGTTGACATCGGAAATTCCAGAAGACGAAGACCTGCTGGGTACCATCGAGTACATTCAAGAAGCCGCAGTCGCATACCTCGCGGATATCGAGAACAAAGAGATGGCTTTAGACACCGCGACTACGGACGCCGGACCGCTAGTAAGAGTTTGGTTCTATTTCCCCTCTATCAGCACGCGCTCCAAGCGCGACGACTTCATCAAGTACGCACCTTCCTACCAGCTGACCGGCTTCCTCTACGCTGGCAAACCCGGTCTTCTCTGCGTCGAAGGTGGTTCGCAAAACATCGATGACTATATGAAGTTCATCAAAACCGAAAGCTGGGGCGATATTCCTGCGCATCACAAGAAGGTTAGCGAGCGATATCGAGAGGAATACGAGAAGAGGATATTTCCAGATATGACTGAGATTACGGATACAGTCGGTGACAGACGCGGCCAAAGAGCAAACAGAGGGGATATGAAGGCCATAGAGGAGTGGCTGGTGGAGAGGGGCCTGGGTGATGCTTTCACAAAGGTCTTGATGTAGTTGGGAAAGCATTTGAAACACAACGTATCACGCATGACTTAGACGAGGTATACGAGGTATATGAGATTATCCGGCTCTTCCACCTCACCAACGGAAATTCACAATTCACGTAGTAAGTTATCACTACTCTAATGATTGCATGTTTGCTCACGTTTCTCAGATCATGGAACCTCCTCATTTTCACCAGGAACCGCGATTTCGTCAATCGCGCTTCCAGTACCTTTGATAGCTTGTTATGTCCTCGACTGTACCACCAGAGGCTACTTCTTGGGCTTAGGACTTTGATGCGGTGTGCTCAGCATACGATAGTATGAGGAGCTCAGAGGATTTGTCAGTGATATCTCGGATAAATGAATGTCGAAGAACGCAATATCTTGAAGTAAATCGTTCACAGGAAGATCTGTAAAAGTTTCAGTCTAAGCAGCGGTTCGCATATAAAGAAGAGGGGATAGCCGTACTGACTCAAATCCCACCTAAGCTGTAACGCCATCGCAATGGTTAGTAAATTTCAATTTGGAAGGACGAATAGTACGACAAACTCGGAGGTTAAGAGATATCACGTTTATATGACTTCATGACCGGTTTGCCGTATAATTAAGCTCGAAACAATCATAGTGTTTTAGGTAAATTTTGCACATCGCCAAAATCGTAGGATATATCTCCCACTACGAAAACAGTGCAAAGAACATAAGTAAGAAACTCTGCTATCCTAACAAAGGTTACGCTCAGACTGATGAGATATCATCAGGAGCTGATACTTTCCTTATCTACATCTCCAAACTGCCACTTTGGATGGCCTTCTGTACCCTTTCTAAATTAGAAACTGCTTCTACATCCTTTATGTGAAAGATTAAGTTGGCGGTTTACTCAACCCCTTACCATTAATTACCCTCCCGATTAAACAGCGTCACCTGGTCTGCAGTCTTGTGACCCAAGCCTGCCTTGTGTTGAGCTAGCAGCCACAACACGCCGCTCCCGTTTGGCGTACCACACAAAGCAATCGCATCTTCAGACTCTATTGGGAAAGTTATGCCTAGCCACCTCGCAATCCAGTCATCATGTGAATTCTTGGCTTCCCTTTATCTTGTGGCTTTTTGCGGAGAGAAACAATAATAGTGCTGCAAATAGTTCGAGTATCGGCGTTGAGAATCGAGTACCGGTATCTTACTACAATCTTCAGCTCTAGTAACAGCGCGCGCTCAGCAGAAGAAGCTACTGTCTTCTATTGCAAAAAAGCGATGTCAGGCGAATGTCGCAGCTTTGGTAGTCTGGCTATCAATGTTGTTGAATCTAGGTTTTGACAAGTATTTAGCATCGCCTCCGGCGTCGTATTGCATTCTGCTAGGAAAATCCTGGACCCGCGATATAAAATGCTCTGGGTGTGTGCCATGGTGCGAGTATAGGTTTTTTCCCACCTACTGTGACGGTCTTTTCACGCATAGTGAGCTTGCCCGCTATGAGGACGTTTGGTGGAAAGGACCTAGGATTTGCGCTCAAGGCTTGGATTGGTTCTGCGGCGGGACTGATTTTGGGGTTAGTGAGAGTGAACGTACCCCAACCCATTCTTCCAGGTTGTCGGGGTCCTGGAATTGACTTTAAAAAGGAACATTGGCGATATCCGCGATGGTGAGGGCGAGTAGGCGTTGACCTTTTCCAGTAGCGTCTTGGTATGCTAGTGGTTCTTCGACAGTCGGTTTGACTTTATGGTTATTAGGTTTGATACTCATCTTTGGGCTGTCGAAAAGCTACAGTTTTATCTGGTAGCTGAGGGTGAGCTGGTGATTTGGGTAATAAGACTCAATGCTGCACAGTACTATATAAATACTCTCGAAGAAAGCAAGAACCGTAATTGATATCCGGCTTAGTGAAACAAGGGCAAGTTCGCAAGGGTGCAAATCCCCAGCTTTGAACATCATTATTTCCATGTATACAATGTTGTCATGGGTATTTGCACGACACCAACACCTAAACATCCTCTAATAACGCACTGTAAAATGTATAATTGCTTACCACAGCGAGGTGTGCCGACACTGGATTCTTGCTCTCCCTCTTGACTTTCCTTATCTGCAGATTCCAAAGTAGCCACCTTTCAACAACCACAGTGTTTTCCGACTGGGCCCTCATGAAGGACAAAGTGACTATTCTGGGACAGAATTGACCGGCTAAGCTGTATCTGGTAAGGTCTCAACCGACGCTTTGCGTCATCGACGTCACCCTTCTAATCACCCTACATCGCACAAATCTCTTCCGTGATATCAACAACAACGCGATTCTACGTATCATGGGTGCACCAGCAGCGAAATCACTTGCCCTGGCCGAAAACTGTACTTCATACGTGGCAAACACAAATCAGTACAAGAGAGGTCTTCAATGTCGATAACAAGCTTATAAAGAAGACAATCATTAGTCGGCAGTTCTACCTTCCAACGCATATTATAAAGTGTAATTGCCCAACGCGACGCAATTGTCAATTTCGCATTTCATGCGATGCGATAATGGGCTCAAGACTCAAGACTCCAGTATTTCTTGCCTGGTATGCCAACGATTATTGATTACCACAGTATGTCGCGCTCAATCCTCCATTCTCCGCTTGCATTAGAGGCTCGATCCAGCTTTACGTGCTCCAGGGAATTTTTTCTGGAGAGCGTCCCATAGCGGCTCACCACCTTCTGTCAAATCCTTCCACGCAGGACACGCGAGACTCAGAAGCGGCGCCGCAAGGGTATCCGTGACCATTTTGATCGGGACTTCGAGGGTAGACAGTAGCGGAGAGAGCGAGTTGGGCAGGAATGTCTTCAATACCTCGAATACGAAGCACATGAGATTGTTGTTTTCAAGCAGAGATTTTGCGTTGAGCACACCACCAGTGATGTTGGAGAGATCGACGCCAGTGAAGGAGTTCACGGTGCCGGTATTGCCGCCGATGCTTCAAAAGAATGTCAGCTATCAGAGCTATTTTCTGGAAAAGGAAAAGAGTGGAAAGCATGGCGTACATACCAAGTTCTGGATACTTTATGATCCAGCTAACAATGTCCAGGTTGAGTGGAACGAGGCCATATTCTATCGGCTTACGGTACCAGTTCTCAGGGAAGGTTTCCTGACCCTTACGATACTCGAGTGATCCATCCTCACGCTCATAGACGCCAAAAAATTTACGGAAGACCTCCTGGGTGAGAATACCATCTGGATGTTCGGCCGTGTGGTTGGAGAGCAGGCGGCCAAGGAAGAGGTAGCCGGCATTACGGCTAATCAAGCCGGTAATAGGCCCGCCATATAGGTTTGCGTTGTGGGACACGCTGTACTTCCAGCGACGGGCAGCCTGGTCGGCCAGCAGATCCATGGAGATAACACCATTCTCGTCGGCGCGGTCATGTATGTCGCGGAACAGCGTCATATTCATCGTCCAAGCATCGCCCGTAACGTAAAGGTCATCGCGTGTAAGGGATGAGTCAGACTCGATCCAGTTGTGCGAACCTTGAAGACCCCGTGACTTTCCTACAAAGATATGAGTGTGACGCTGCCTGAGGTGGTGCAGAACAGCATTCACTTACCAAGAAGGCCAAAAAGATTTCCCAGGATGTTGTCCTTGCCAGTAGCTGGACCTCCAATGGAGAAACCAGGATCCAATGACAGTGGGTTTCCTGTCCAGACTGTACCCATAACACCGAGTATGAGAGCGAGCTCTATGCCCATGCCCATAACTTAAGTTCATGAATATTAGAATCGACTGAGCTCTATTACATGACATCATAGACGAACCTTGGTTAATAGCTGCTACAACTTCCACGAAACTGGTCACACCATCACGGGAAATGTATCCATGGTTGGCCAAAGCATTTAGTCCAGGACAAGGCCCACGGGTCTGTTGCTTGTTGGGAGCTATGTAACCGTATTTGCCGGTGATGTCGATAGGCTTTTTGACATCCACAAGAAGCCTCTTGGATTGCTTAAACTCGTTGACTGCGCGAACAGCTGCGTCTAGCTTCTCTGGTGTGAGGCCATCGAGAAGACGAGGATTAAGAGGAGGAAAGGCGTTAACAAGAATGTTGCCTGAAAAAAGGGTAAGAAGAGGAAACGATAACTTCATAATGAGTGGAATGGCGCGAAAAGAACGTTTGTGAGGCAAACAACAGGCGACCAAAGAGAGATGAGGAAATGGTAATTACTTGTTACACACTACGAGCAACAGGTGAACTGCGTGGATGTGCTCGAGCGACCAGTGAGACTCGGACGAACTGCTGAAAGCGGACGAGCTACACTAGGCATTATTTGGTAGGCACCCGATTGGTTCGGGGGATTTCTGGCAAAGTGACAAGCTAACCTCTTTGTCTGTCCAAGCAGTGCCGCAACGACTATCTTCATTTCACAACCCAGAACGAATGTGTGGAGAGCACTCAACAGCCGACATCCGAAGAAAGCCTTTGGCTCCGGCTCCGGTCATGCAGGAACAAGACTCATAAAGGGGCTAGACTAGAACATCCAAGGCGGATTGTTCGGGATATTGAAAAGGAGCAAGGCTGACGATTCCAGATGCGTGATCTGAAACAGGTTCATCCGGAACCAGGGTTCGAAGGGATGAAGGAAAAAGCAAGCAGATCGACAGGGGTGGGGTCTTCCTGCATAGGTCCGAATAAACGGCCCGTTCAGCTAGGACCAATCTTGTCCGGATTCAGAAAGCCGGCGCTGTCATCCTCCTCGCACGGTCTGACCCGGTTTACTAAACGTTTTCAATTCAAGGTTAATGCCAACGCGTACCGCGCTTTTGCATAAACTCATGGATCACTATTTCTCTCCTTGTAGTTTGGTAGGAAATTGGGTACCATTTGTAGACCTCAGATGCATTCGCTGAAATCCCAATTAATTCCTTAACCACGACACGTTGATGACTCACGCAACGTCGTTGAGAAGCACCGAAGTAACCAAATCGAAAAAATTGGGTGCCGAAAATGCTGGCTGACGTTGTGGGACACGTCTAGGTTCAACTGTCCCGTTGGTAAGGATAATCCTGGCTATGGTTACTGTATGGGCTTCTGACCGGGTTGACAAACATTTACCGCATGTACAAGCTTCTCACTGTTTGGCAGAAGCCTGACTACGATTGTAAGTGTCCTCCACTCATTGCGTCCGCGCGCATTTATCGCTCCGACCGACTTCGGCGACTGATTAGAAGGCGAAGCCATACCCATGCTTTATTGACTCAAGTACCTGTTCGTTGGAGGTTAGGTACCGTGTCCGTGCGCGTTTTGCGCATGGTCGAGTTTTGCGCACCCCACCAAAACAACACTACCTTTTCAACACCTGATAACTCCACCAATATAGATCCAATCTAGGAAGCCATTAATGAAATTAATTTGCGCGCACTAGGCGCATCTTTCTCGTATACAAAGTTTGCAGAAAAGTATAGTGTAGTACGCTCAACCTTGACGCGAAGGCACTAAGGGCAAAACTAACTACACCAACTCGCCCACTAACTCCTTCACCTATACTAAGAAACTAAGCTCCTACAGTATATTATCACGCTTACTAAACAACGTATACTACCTACATAAGTAATAATACGCAACTTTGCCTTATTTTTAGCTAGTAAAGAAGTTTTAGAAAGCTAGGTTACTCGCTTTATTAACAGGAATCTTACCTATCTTATCTTGTGCTAGCAGGCAGAAATAGATCGCAATTACTATAAAGCTGATTTAGAGGCTAAATATAGCCTTTACTTTAAGCCACTGTATAAGAAGATAAAAGAATACGATATAAGGCCTTTTAACATTTTTAATATAAATAAGAAAGGCTTTATAATTAAAGTAACTAGAAAGTCAAAAAGGGTGTTTAACAAAAAAATATACAATTAAAAAAAAGTAACAGCTGTAAATTAGGACAGTTTTAAAAAGTAAGTAACTGTCTTAGCATACGTTTATTTAGACAGTACAGCTCTATTTCTAGGTTTTATCTTTTAGTTAGCTGTTAGAGCTTTAAAATTAAGCTGGGTTAAAAATATTAATAATAAAAAGCACTTAGTATTTGTTAGCTTATTTCTTTCTAGCTAGACTAACAATAATATAGGTTTAGCCTAGCTTAAGAAGGTTTTTAAGAGAAAAACTAGACAGAAAGCTTATTTAGAATACTAATTACCTTCTTTAATAGCTATTTATTTTTTAAGGTGTCAAAGGTGGTGGTTGTTGTTGTAGTCAAAATAGGGTTCCAAAAAGTGAAAAGCAGCTACCCTCTACTAATCAATCGCAAAAGTCAAAAAAAAGATTGTGTGTAGTCAACGAGATTCGAAACGGTGGGTAGATGAGTTCTGGGAGGAAAGCTCAGACCACCGACTTTAATAGCTATAAATTTTACTTAACTATGAATTTTGTTAATTACTATAATAACTACATAGTCTTATTTATTTTTTAGGGTATCAAAGGTGGTGGTTGTTGTTGTAGTCAAAATGGGTTTTCTAAAAAAGTGAAAAGCAGCTGCCCTCTACTAATCAGTCGCAAAAGTCAAAAAAAGATTGTGTGTAGTTGACAAAATTCGAACGGTGAGTGGATAAGGTCCACGCGCTAAGCGCTCGGAGCAGAAAAGCTCAGACCACCAAGCGAAATTAGGGTCAAAAAATTTGCTGAAGGTACTAAAAAACGACACCAATTGAAACGTGTTCAACGGCGATTGCTAGCCTATGGCTGGCAACAAGATTGCGATGGAGGTGGAGGAGGTAGAGGTGGAGGAGGGTAAGGACACGTACGTTACCGCAGCGGGAGCCTGCAATACTTCATAAAAGCTCCCTGCCTGCTGCTTCTCACCTTTAGGATTTCCTACACCACACAGTACCGCATACGAACGATACAATGCTCGGACTGTTCTTCTCCCCGTTCGACACGAAGACCGATGGCTCACATCAAGTGAAGTTAGACCTCACCAGGTCACCATACGAGAAGCTATGGTGGTGGATCACGAAGCCCGCGTTCACCTTCGTTGAGCGGCCTCCCCGGTCGGTCGAAGAGGAGCTGTCGGCGGTAGCTCCTATGGTAATCAGGTGGACGCAGAGGTCGAATTCTGTCATTCATCAACACCTCATCGATGCGTCTGGTATCATGGATGTCAAGGCTACATAGTCTTATTAGCTGTAATTTCTTCTTATTTAACTTATACGCTTTAACTACTTAACGTTAAAATATTTAAGTCTCTCTTAACCGCCTACTTAACTAAGCTTTTATCCTACCTTTATAAAAGCTAGAGGCTCCTACTAATAGTAAAAGGAGACTTCTTTCTTCTCTTTTAGAGGGCTTAGGTGTGAAGATCGTCCGAAGATGATCTAGGATTGGTTCTCGGGAATGAGTGAGTGCGATGGACGGTGGGTGTGTGAGCACGTTTGGTAGAACGATGTAATAACACGAGGGGTCGAGAGGCAAGTATAATCCTTAGATTGAATACTAGAATCCTATACGAAGTTGAACACACAGAGCCATAAGGGTTCAGTGCCTAAGCTATATACTTAGAGCCACAGAGGTTGCTCTGTAGTGATCTGTTATGCCAAGGTTGGGAGCACAGCAGATCACAGAACACCTGCTCTGTATGCCAAGCCTTTGCTCTGTACGGAGCAGTCACGTGGCTTGGTCGCGTACCAGTTCTCGTGCAGTGTTCTGGTACTGTTCGTAACATTGGGGTACTGCTTTTAAGAAGGAGACTATTAGAAAGTCTTTCTAGGTAACTAGGGTCTACCTACCTAATTTTAAAGTTATTCTTTAAAATTTTTGCAAAAAGGCCTTTAGTTTAAATAAATTCTTAGCTTCTGTACTTAGTAGAAACAATTAGCTTAAAATAGAGACTCTTATACGCTGTTTAGTGCAAGATTAGGGCACTAAGATGGTAAAAAAGATTTGTTAAAGCCTCTACTATATTTTAGCTTAAAATAGTATCTTCTGTAGAAAGACTTAAAGCTTAAAGAAGGCTCTTTTAATTAAAAAGAGACACTAAAAAAAAGCTATACTCTCTAACTTAACAATTCTTAGGAGTACTATAGTAGTGCTATTTTCTAGTTGTCTAGAAAGGTTTGTTAGGCTTAGGATAACAAGGTAGTTTAATAACACAAATAACAACTACTATAACTTGAAAAAACTAAAAAGTCTTACTTAAAAGAGCAAGCTTAATTATATAAGGCTTAATAAGCTAAAAAGAGGTGTGTTAAAAAGGAGAGGCTTAAGAAGGTAAGGCAGAAAAAGAAGGCTAAAAAGGCAGCTAAAAAGGAGTGTTAGAAATTAGCTTGCGACGCTTAAAAAGCTATACAACTGTTCTAAAAAAGTAAGCACAAGGCTTTACAAGCCTCTACTTAAAAGCAGAAGCATTAAAAACATGTTATTGTTAATTTATTTTATGTTAAAGCTGAGGTAGCTGCACCAGCTGCCCCAGCGCGCACTACCTGCCGCGGGCGCAACGTCAGCTTACTAAGCAAATATAAGTAGTACAAATTAATTGCAATATTATATATACTACAACTCGATAAAATCTTGCGATACTAACTATTAGTGGTGGCTCTACAGCCTCATTTTTCTAAAATCTTTATGTTGTTGGGGTGCGCAAAACTCGACCATGCGCAAAACGCGCACGGACACGGTATCATATCCCGTGTACTTGGGGTGCGTCAAGCGTTTCGGCGCTCACAGTTGGGGTATCGCGTCTCCAAGCAGGAGTCATGTAGAAATGAGGTATATTCATTTACAATCGAAGAACAACCATCGTTTTGTAGCATTTGCTTGATCCAAACGTCCATACTCCTTCTACACCAGAACCGAGCAAATAGCAAGATCTCAGACATGTTCCCTTCCCATTGTGGCCGGCTTCCCCAAATCTTGCTGTTGACCATCAGTGGCGTTCTGAGTCACCGCTGAAGCATTTCTGTGACTTACTTCCACTTCATGGGTCTGTACGATCCAGCCTTCAGGGTCTCGTTGGGGTTGCACTTCCCCCGTCAACTTGGCCCGGTCGTCCATATCGTCCAATGGGATGAACTCGTCTTTGTCTTTTGCTTTGGGTTTGATAGAGAGACGTACTGACTTCTCTTGACCGCCAGGTGTGGAGCTATTGTTGGTGCTGAGCTTTGTTCCTTTGCTCGAAGTTGTTTTGCTGGAAGTGTTCTTGCTGGATGCGAATGTTGAAGTTATCTTAGGCCAGAACTTGGCAATCAGCATTCGATGAGCCGGCATGCAGCCGCAAATGACCGAAACGTCGATCTCGATAAGACTCCACAGACCGGCGTCCACGTAATCCCAGGTTACGTTTTGCGTGTTCGAGAAGTGGATGAGTGATTCCAAACGAATGATTGAGACCACGATGACGAAAATTCCAACACCGAACATGGCCATGACCATGAGCTTCTTCTTTAAGCCCATGTTCAGCCCTGCCAGATGTTTCATCGGGAGTGCCATTACGACAACATCCAAGAAGATGTTGATAGCGGCCGCGATCCAAGTTTGGAGATGAATGTTGTTACATGTGCCCTTGTGGAGTCCATCCCACTGATTCCAGGCCATGCTAATGGGTTGACATTGGACGAGGGTTACGGTGAAGAAAGCGATGATGTAAAGCCCACATACAGCCATCACACTGTATGTGATAGTTCGGAAGCTCTTTGCCGGAAAGACGCGAAGGTAGAAAAAGAGAATGGAAATCTTGGAGACACCTAGGCCGGTCACGTAGAAGATCTCTCCCAGGTAGTAGAAGTACAGGACGTTGGTAATCTGGTAATCTTTCAAGGTCCATATGTCTCGTCCAAGACCGTTCTTAACCACTATGATGTTGTAAGTAACTTTGTCAAAGAAGCAGAACAGACCGATAATCTTACAGAAGTGCGCAAACACGGCGGGAGGTATAGCAAGCAAGAGCACGATTCCCATCGTGAGGTCGTCCCATGACACCTGGCGGCCATTCTTGCCTATACTCGCTGCCATCCTTAAGAGGAAAGCCAGTATGGCCAGGGCACATCCGGCATAGCCAGCAGCGAGGAACTTATCGCCTTTGTAGCGAATAGGTACTCCGCAGCCGTGGTTGCTCACATTCTTCGTTTCTGGGGTTGATGTCAGTTTCTTAATATGCAGATCGTAAGGTACACGGTTCACTTACGCAGAAGTTCGTAGATGGTACATGTCTTCCGTGAGCAGGCACCCACCGCAAGGTTAAGCGCTTCATTGCTACACAAACACTCCGAAGTAAGGTTCTTCGCGCAGGTAGACCGGGGAAGCTCTTGCTGAAAACATCTCAACTACACAAACAGATCAGATATGGGATTCATCTCTGGCTGTTCGAAAGGACCACATACAGCGCACCTGGGCATACGCGCCGCCAAAGCCTCAAGCGCATTCTGAGCTTGAACGGCAGCGACAAAGGCTGCAAGCAACGCTAACAAAAAGCTTAACCGCATTGGGAAATCTCATGTGCAGGTTTCGTAGATAAAAAGTCAACAGCGAGAGAGGTCGTGCAAAGACAAATGGTGTAATGGTTTAGCTTGCGCTAGGTTGCAAAGTCATGGAAGTAGTAGGTTATGTACGTCTTAAGCATTTGCACTGCACAGTACTCTGGTGGAGTTGCGATAACACAAAATGTACCCACTCGAAGGAACTTCACCCGGGCCAAGGGACAATCATACTGAATTATGGAACCGTGGAGAAGAGTTGGTAACTTAGTTCACGAAAGCCACCGAGACGTACTGTGGAGTTCAAGGGCCTCTCAAGAGGCGTGTCGAATCGGGGAGGAACCGCTTTTGCGCCCAGTTCACGCAGCCAGGGTCTGAACAGGTCGTGCCTTCTTGCATCTGACACTCCTGTTGAGGGCGTATTTCTCGGCACACGTGGTGTTGTTGGAAAGATCCCCCTGGAGGTCCTCTACAAGTCCTCGTGAAATCACGCCATGCTTATGCAGCTGTGCATGCTTCCGGTTAACCTCGGAGCCGGAGACCCCCGAGCCCGTTTGTGATAGAGACCTGCAGACCGTCTCGGGATCCACTTTGGTTTGCCGAGTCGAAATTGCACGTGCATAGTAGGGGCATGCAAGGGTCACGATCGGGAGATACGTACGATTCTAAACATTTCCTGGTCATGCTATAGCCATGGGTCGACTTAGCTGCTGGGATTATGGGTGGGTACTGTCGCATTCGCTTTGGAAGATTTTGATGACGTTGCTTCGTACTTTGGGCAGTTGGTTCCTGCAGTTGTAGCCGGGGAACGAGGCTGGGAAACAACTTTGGGAGAGGGCGAATAGTCAACGCTTTAGCCGGGGTTCTCACGATCGTCATTTGAATTGTCCCTTTTGGCAGCGTCTGGGCGCCTTAAACTTGGGCACTGGAAATTGAATGTGACAACCTCAACCTCAGCCGTCAATAAATATTCGCCTTGAGCGTAATGCAACACAGAAGACACCGGTAAGCTCGAAAGTGGCTATGTTACAACATCGAGCATCTGCTTTCAAAGTTTACCCATCTTGCGGAAGTTGCCTGCTCACCATGGGTAAGTTCCCGCCAACTGCCGTCGGGTCGACTCGCAGCGCGCCCAAGCCTGAGGGTACAGTCTAGTATTGTGGGAGAATATACATACCTTCTAGCCGGAGTGCGATTTATCGATCGGTCGGTATTTTGCCTCCGACAAGTATGATACAAGGCAAAAGTCTTGTACGTAGAGACGCTGAAATCCCAAGATTAGGCGCTACTTCGGATGGTTTCTAGCCAACAGCAGACGCTTATACCTATAAGCGACCTTTCTGCGTTCGCACGTACTATGTACGTCTACCCCTGATGAAACGGCCCCTTGCTAGTGGCCCACATACAAGACTTTTTGCCTGACGTTATAGTAACTTCGAACATCGATCAATTTCCCCGCTCAATCTCTCTCCACTGCAGCTAGGAGAATTTCTGCACTTTCTGGCTCGAATACCTAGCATTCGTCAGTGTGGACAAGGATGCCCTTTGGACCATGCTCTCGGGATCCACTAGCGCACGGTTCGTACTACCATCTGGATCTGGTAAAGTCGGACAGAGTTGTTGGGGTAAAATTAGCCGTAATGTCGCGTGGGGAAAACATCGAGGACCAAAAGGGTAGATGGTTGAAGATCCTAATCATTACCATGCGTACCGCGACCACCGGTGGCGCTTCGTAATGGCTGCTCGAAGCTGGCAGATATGTACATGGGAGTATAAGTCGCCACAGGGAGGCCCTCGTTCTTCACACTCTACACTCGTTCACGCCCAGGCGTTCTGTCTCTCACTTTTTGTGCATCATCCTTAGAGGCTATTGCCACCTCTAATACCGTCATCATGATTGTCTTGAAAGCTCTAGCCGTCCTCTCTTTACTCACCAACTTCACTGCCGCACGCATCATCGATGGCGCGGAACACACTCCTTACAGCGGTGCGAACGTAAAGCGTTCCCCAAGCGCTACCAACACGACCACTCTTGAAGACTACGAATATGTCATTGTCGGCTCCGGTGCTGGCGGGGCACCCCTCGCAGCCAGACTGGCTCTTGCTGGCCACAAGGTCCTTCTCCTTGAAGCCGGTGACGACCAGACCCACACCACTCAGTACAATGTACCCGTTTTACACGCTGTTGCCAGCGAATACGAGCCGATGAGATGGGATTTCTTTGTCAAGCACTTCGATGACGAAACCGAGATGAGGAGGGACACCAAGCTCACATATGAATTTGCTAATGGCACCCGCTACACAGGCGCCAATCCTCCTCCAGGCGCCAAACCTCTCGGCAACCTGTACCCACGTGTTGGCTCGCTCGGAGGCTGCACTGCCCACCACGCCCTCATCACTGTCTACCCATACAACAGTGATTGGAGTGGTATCCAGGCCATCACCGGCGATGATTCTTGGGCGCCGAGCAACATGCGCAAGTACTACACCCGTCTGGAGAGGTCGCGCTACCTGCCCAACAGTGTCGCTGGACACGGATTCAAGGGTTGGCTAGAGACGTCTCTGACTGATCTGACCTTGATTGTGCAGGACCTCAAGGTTATATCCCTTGTCGTAGCTGCCACTACAGCCATGGGCAAGGGCCTCGTCTCGTCGCTCCTGACTACCGTTACTGGACTCGCCAAGGTTCTCCTCCAGGACCTCAACAACCCTAGCGCAAACCGCGATAGTACCGAGGGCTTGTGGCAAGTCCCTATTTCCGTGAAGATCCCAGAGTACAAGCGTGCTGGCCCTGTCGACTTCCTTCGCCAAGTAATGGAAGCGAAGAACAATGATGGAAGCCGAAAGTACCACCTCGACATTCAGATCAACACCCTCGTCACCAACGTCGACTTCGACCAGTCTGGTGCCAAGCCCAAGGCTACTGGCGTCAGCTTCTTGACTGGGAGGTCTCTCTACGGCGCTGACCCAAGGCGTCAGTCTGGAGCTGCTTCTGGCAAGGGGAAAAAGGGATCTGTCAAGGCTACTCGTGAGGTCATTCTGTCCGCTGGTACCTTCAACACACCACAGATCCTCAAGCTCTCCGGTGTTGGTCCCAAGGCCGAACTCGACCGTTTCGGCATCAAGGTCGTCAAGGACCTCCCTGGCGTCGGTACGAACCTCCAGGACCGGTACGAAGTTCCCGTCATCGGCCAGGCGCCTACCAAAATCTCTCTCTTGAACGGCTGCACGTTCCTCGAAGGCGACCACGACCCTTGCCTCGAGAAGTGGGAGACTGGCAAGCTGGGAATCGGAAAGGGTGTTTACACTACCAACGGTGTTGCAATTGCCATCACCAAGAAGGCTAGCAATTCCATTCACGGCAACACTGATCTTTTAGTCGCTGGTTGGCCCGCCTACTTCAACGGCTACTACCTAAACTACTTCGGTAATGCTACCGCTGGCCGTGACGCCTGGACGTGGCTTACTCTCAAGGCGGAATCGCGCAACAATGCCGGTACCGTCACCCTCCGCAGCGCCGATCCCCAAGATGTACCTGAGATTCGCAAGCGCCACTTCGAGGTTGGCGGTGACGAGGATCTCAATGCCCTTGTCGAGGGAATGAAGTACGGTCGTAAGATCTTCGATGATCTCATTCCCCTTGATGGCGAGTTCAAGGAGGTTTGGCCTGGAAAGCAAGTTCAGACCGACAAGCAATGGAAGGAATTTGCCAAGTACGAGGCTTGGGGCCACCATGCTTCTTGCACATGCCCCATCGGCTCCGACAACGACCCGAATGCTGTTCTCGACACAAATTTCAAGGTTCGCGGTGTCGATGGTCTTCGTGTTGTAGATGCTTCTGCGTTCCCTAAGATCCCTGGTACCTACCTCACCCTTCCCATCTACATGCTGGCGGAGAAGGCGTCGGACGTTATCGTTGCGGACGCCAAGGCTTCAAAATAAAGAGCGGATAACGGCAGTGGATAGTGTGTCTTCCTACAGCAGTTTGGTCTATATAATACCTAATCAATAATGATATCAGTCTATCAATATTTTGGGTCAACTATGTTTATCACGGGAGTTACAACCGCGAGAATTTCCGCTGTTCTTAGTCGCCGCAAGTCACTCAAGTGGCGTTGTGCCGCTCAATGTGAAAGCAAAAATAGCAAAGAGATGGAGATATTGTCCACTATTCAAGGCGCAGTCGGCGCGAGTCTTGAGGGTCTGTCAGCTTTCTATCTATATTGGCGCGAATGAATCAGTGTAAAATAGAAATGTCCAGTAGTGTCCGAAAACTAAGTATTACCGAGATATCTCAACTTTTCATCATCAGCACATAGTCGTTAGCACCGCCATACCGGCAACGTGATTTACTCCAGCAAACGGGCTCTCATGATCCTTCCAATAGTTTGTCAATCTTGCTCTTGCTCTTGATTCTCCAGAATGCCTGCGCGCCGTCTACAAATCTTTTGCTAATGTCACCGACATCTTCCGCAGGGCAAGCAGCAAAGCACAACCTGAAACAGTTGAAGCTATCGTCCTCGTTGGGCGCGAACATAGCACCGGGCGCTACAAGGCACAAATAGGGCTTCAAGGTCCACAAAACCCAGAGCGCCCTGGAAAGACGGTCAACAGGTACTTGCTTGGCGAGTGGATGAGCCGAGAAGTTGAATCGCAGCCAGACAAACATGCCACCGAGAGGACGAACGAAAGAGTACATGTTCGTCTTTTCGACCACGGCCCAGTCATCTTCTTCGTCTACGACATCAATGAGGCTCCTTCGGCGCCCAGCCTTGACGACTTCCTTTCCAGCATCAAGTGCATCGCACATGGTCGACATGCGACGCTCATAGTTGCCCCTAAGGCCTTCCAGCCAGCGCACCCATCCATCGAATTTTCAGCCACTGCCATCGGCTGCACCCCCTCTTCCTGGGTCGTCTGCGGACTGGGGGCCCATGAGCATTTCTGCAATCACAGACTGCACGAACCCGGAGGGCTGCTGAGTTGAAGTCTCGCTGATGCGAAGGATACGTTCTACGAGTGCGGGTTGTGCGGTGATCCAACCAAGACGGCATCCTGGGGCTACAGTCTTGGAGAAAGTGTCGAGACGTACGACACGGCCCTGGTAGTCTAGGCTGAGGTATCAAGGAATCAGACTATCCAAGAATTCGAAACCAGAAGATTTGGTAGACTTGCGGGAAACGCTGCTGGGCGATGACGACGGGTACTGTAGGTACCAGTATGGGTCGTCTTCGACGATGATGATGTCGTACTTGACGCATAGGGCGTAGATTTCTGTTCTTCGCTGTACCGACAAAGTGCCTGATGTAGGGTTCTGGCCAATGGTGACGGTGTACATGAGGTGCGGTCGGCGACCCTTTGAAAAGTCCCAGTTCTCCAGGAGGTCCTGAAGGCCTCCCTTTCCATCCGCCATCATTCCTTCGTCGTCGACGGCTACTGGAGCAATGTTGAAGCCTCGTGGCATGGCGGTCTGGATAGCGTTCATGTAGCAGTAGGCCTCGCACAAGAGACCTGGCCTCTCGTCAACAGGGTCATGGTCGGCTGACCACTCGTCGCTGAGGGCGGTCAATGTCTTAGAGAAGCCATCGGTAGAGCCACAGGTCATGATGATCTCAGGCCCGTTCTTGTATGGCACGAATGGGTGTAGGTTTTCCCTTGTAAACTGTCGGATGAACTGATACAAGGCGGGGTATCCCAGAACCTGGCCATATTGCAGTGCTGACTTCAGGTCGACCATGCGAAGGGGGTCTTGCACATTGGAGTCCTGGGGCACCACAAGTCGCGACGCCGGTGGGCCCTTCTCTTTACGCTCCGAGATGCGTTTCTTCGCTGGCTGGGCTGTTGGAGGGTCTTCGGCAGGCGGATCGACGGGCTTGTTAGGTGTTGGCTGCCATGGGTCCGGGTATGCGACTTTGGCTTCGAGAGTATCGTATGGGAAGTATTGGTCATTGGGTAGGCCTGCGGTGCGTAAGCATTTAGTGGCAGAGGTGGTGGTGCCCGTGCACGCATACCTCCGGCCAATTGAGCTATCCCGGGGATCTCGAAGTACTTGTAGAATTGCTTTGTCGCAGATGCTTCGCGCGCTCTCGTGCTTCGTGATAGGAAGTGGGTGAGATCCACTGGCTCGGGGAAAGAGCTAGGATCAGAGCTGTAGGGCGCCATCGTGAGAATGCTGCCGGAATCCGATATGTTTCGGATTGTTTATCTGAACGCGTCAAATGCAGCAACTCTTACAAGACGGTCAAAAGCAAACACGTCCAAAGAGACGAAGTCGCTGTATCGCCTGAAGCCAACGGTCTGAGGAGCCGACTAGGCACTGATTAGCAATGCCAGCTAAAAATGACTTCATCGTTAAACGGGGACGCCTCGACCACGTGACGCCACGTTGTGCCACGTTGCGCCACGGTGAGCCACACGTGGGGATCAATAACCTGGGGACGGTTATCTCGCACTACTTCAGACGTATTTTCTTTTTAGTAATTCCTAGTTCTACCAACATTCAGAGCCTCGCGCTTTCTTTCTGCGGCAGACATGCAATTTCTCGTACTCGAGGGCCGATACTAGCGTGTTAGCGGCGTGAAGCCGGAACGTGGGAACTCCACAGGCCAGCCTCATGCAGGTCCCGGAGCTTCCCAGAACTCCTTCCCTGTCATGCTTCGGCCTTTGCTCTTATATCCTTCCCTTTGCCTGCCCTTGTACGTGGCCATCTCGACCCTCTCTAGTCCATCCATCATCCATCATTATCCATCTATACGCGTATTCCTATCGACAAGCGCTCGTTTCGGCGCATCGGCATCCCATCCATCAACAAAGTGTCGTCACCAACCCAATCCCGCCACGAGCTGGCATCTCTCTATGATATGGAACGCCGGGAGAGCATTGACGACGAGGGGGCGCCTCCTCAAGCCTACCGCGACGACGAGAACGCGAACACACCTTCTGCCGAGCCGGTTGGCGTGACCGCGAACTCCGAGGCATCCGGCGAGGAGTACTACAACCCACAAGAACCGTACTACGCCAGCAAATACATCCCCCCGCGGTTACAAAATGTCTGGAACAAGGTTGTTGTATGGGTCAAGGGTCCACAGCCGCCGCGACCTTGGAAGATACACCCTTTCTTCCCCAAGGTACAGACTGCGCCCATTCAGCTGTTGAACAACTACTTTCCCGAACGACGACAGAAGATTGCCTTGTTGGTCTTTTTCTACTTCTGCTGGCTCCTTACCTTTGGATTGGTTCTGCATCGTAGCGCGTTTGCAGCAGATATACCAGGATACGGAAGCCCCGTACGGATACGGTGTACGGATCGCTTCTGGGACGATGGCAACGGCTGCGGTCTTGATGGGGATCTTTGCCGACCCTTTGAGAACAGCACCATGCCGTTCCGCTGCCCGGCAAACTGTAGGCGCGAGCAATTGCAGAATCCACATGCTATTGGTAACAAGAGCGTGAACTACCGTCCGCTCGTTATCGGCGGACCCACCGACAAGGAAGAGACACTAGAGAACACATACTACCGTGCCGACTCTTTCATCTGCGGAGCAGCTATCCATGCTGGCTTCATCAATGACGCGTCTGGCGGATGCGGGGTTGTTGCTCAGGTTGGGGAAAAGACCAACTACCCCGGTGTGAACAGGAGGCATATCAAGAGCATTAGCTTCGACTCTTACTTCCCCCGGTCCTTCTCCTTCATGTCCGGTACTCAAGCGAAATGTCGCGACCTGCGCTGGCCATTGCTCGGCGTGTCACTAACCTTCACCATCCTGCTGTCCTTGTTTACGACGTCGCCATCCGTCTTTTTCTCCTCCATATTCTTCGGTGTCTTCTTCCACGTCGCGCTTGCATCAGACCCACCAGACCTTACCGACTACTACTCTATCGTGAGTATTGCCCTGGCACGCTTCCTTCCTGCATCCTTCTGCATGTATGCCGTCTACCGGTTTGCAGTGCGTCGCCAGCTGCAAGGCCTTCACGCGCAAGTCGAGAAAACCATCTTTTGGCTAGGAGGATGTTGGATAGGTGCTTTGAACAACTACACATTTGACAATATCCCCATTGAGCGTCTTACACCGCACGATATTCAGAACCAGCCAGGCGCTATTCCCGCACTTATCACCATCGTTCTCATCTTATTCACCATCGCTCTAGGACAAGCCTGGTCCTTCCGTGTCGAAGGCCGCTTGCCGCGTTACCTTGCCATCTATGGCACCTTGGTGGCTGGTATTCTTGCACTGGTCGCCATACCGAAGATGAATGTTCGCATTCACCACTACATCCTCGGCTTGCTCCTTGTTCCTGGTACATCTATGCAAACACGCCCTTCCCTGCTCTTCCAAGGCATCCTCATCGGTCTCTTCATCAACGGTACTGCGCGCTGGGGCTTTGCCAGCATCCTCGAAACGCCCAGTGCACTTCGTGGTGACGCTCCCATGGGCACCTTGCTCCCTATCATCACCGCGCCAATCATCCACAACAACCTGAACATTCACTATTTGAGACCTAACATTACCTTTGATTGGCACCTCCCTTTCCCCGACCCCTATGACGGGATCAGCGTCTTGGTCAACGATGTGGAAAGGTACCATGGATACGCTGACCGTTTGGAGGAGAGTTGGACATGGGTCAGACACATGAAAGATGTCAACGAGTACTTTCGGTTTGCCTACTTGAAGGCCGGTGGGAGGGGTGATTACACGAAAGCTGGAGTTTGGCGAGCGGATGGTGGTTGGACGGAGATGGCTTCTGGACCATCGTGATGCTCGTATAGAGAGCATGAGCGTGGTTTGGTATTGTATCGCATAGCATCGCATAGTTTGGATATTTCGCACTCTGGTATCGATGAGAAGGCCATGTTGATTTGTACTAGGGATGCTAGTCTAGTCTATTGCAAGCCAATGGATCACTCGTCTTTGCTTCGACTCAACGTACGTCTCAGTACACACATGCAACCGTCCCTTGTTCCTTCTCCTAGCGCAGTTTACTCGTCCACGCGTTTTACAGGGCTGGACATCGGAACTGAAAGGCTTCACTCCTCCAAAAAGACATTGTTAAGCAGACGATGTAGTCAAACAGTGCAAACATGTCGGAAGACCAGAGATGCTGCCACATACGCAGGAATTGCACTCATTGAGATTGGTATGTTGTGGAGACGCTTTTTAGATGGTTCTGTCAAACTATCTCGCTATGAGCATCATATTAGGTTAGCTTGTCATGGTGTTTACTATTCGTCCGCCGCTACGGACTCCTGCAGGAACACAACTAATCAATAATTGGCTTAGTTTAGGCGACTCACTCACGGCCGCAAGGGTATCAACGAGGCTTCCTTCGTCGCATGTGCTTCATTCCACGCATATGGACATGGTTTCCGTTCGTTCATGATGAGTGAGAAACTGCATGCATAGCACGTGATCGGTGTTGATTGTATCGCCGTATGCACACGGGTGGCTGAGCGGGCGATTGTGCAATATCTGTCGAGGAGGGGGTTACGCGGGACTGGGTGGGGCATACCGTACTCCATGTTGCAAAATGTATATAGCTCCTCCAATCAATTCTCTTTTGCCCTTGTTTCTAGCTCTGTAATAGGATGATTTCCTTGTATGTGGGTATTGTTGATCAATTCCTACATTGCATCATTCTCATTCCCTCCGCTACGCCTCCTATTGGCCCTTAACCCTACTAGGGCTCCTTTCTAATTGGCAAGACAATATACGATTTGCAACATGGAGTACGCCTTCCAACATCACGTAAGCTTAGCCATCCCAACCTAGTTCTAGTGCAGCAACCCCTTGCTAGTAGCCCACATACGCCTCCTACCATAGTATTGTTGGCATTGTCAGACGCCTGGTGCCTGGGAGGGAATTTTTTTAATGTGGGCATTGGCCCGCTCGGACAGGTGCATGAAAGACGTTGGCTGTTAAGGAGATGCTTGTCCAAGTGTGTATATAAATAGACGAAAGATGGGCGTTGAGAAGGCAACATCTGAGCAGGCATCATCGATTGTGCTTTCACCGCTACTACAAGCATAACAAGACCAAGGCCTGCGACGCCTTCAAACTTCCCATAACCACCTTCACAGATTATACTCGAAAATCACCAGCCACCACCATGGTCAAGACAGTCTTTGGAGAAGCTTCGCTCTCAGACACTGCGTACTTCAGCACGCAAGAAGAACGCGTCAAAATCATCGATATTCTGATCGCCCACGGCGTCAAGAACATCGACTCTGCCCGCGTCTACGCCGGGTCTGAGGTCGCCATCGGCCAGCTAGAGAAGCGCAAGGACTTCAACATCGACAGCAAGCTCGCTGGAGGCTTTGGTCCACCCGGCACCTGCAAAAAGGAAGGTGTAATCCAGGACATGCAGGACTCCATTGATCGTGCCAAAATTGATCAATTCGACATCTTCTACATCCACGCACCAGACCCAACGGTCCCCTTGGAGGACACTCTCGAGGGTGTGAACGAGGCGTACAAGAAGGGCCTCTTCCGCCGTTTTGGTCTCAGCAACTTCTCCGCTGAGCAAGTCCAGCAAGTCCATGACATCGCCAAGGCCAAGGGCTACCCTCTACCCCAGGTATACCAGGGTAACTACAGCCCCGTTGCCCGCCATTTGGAGGCTGAACTCTTCCCTACCCTCCGCAAGCTCGGCATCCACTTCTACGCATACTCACCCCTCGCTGGTGGGTTCCTCGTAAAGACTGCCGCAGACCTTGACGCAGGCGCTGGACGCTTCAACGAGCAAGTCATGGGCAACATGTACGGAAAGCTCTACGACAACGAGACCATGCGCAAGGCGCTCATCCAGTGGAACGAGATTGCAGAGAAAGAGGGTGTGACCAAGGCGGAGCTGGCGTACCGCTGGGTCGCCTACCACAGCGCGCTCCAGGGAGACGAGGATGGCGTCATCTTCGGTGCTAGCAAGATCAGCCAAGTGGAGCAGACTGCCAAGAGTTTGAAGAAGGGCAAGCTTAGCGATGAGGCTGTCAAGGGCATTGAGCAGATTTGGGAGAGCGTCAAGGAGGTCGCTCCTATTGACAACTACCACAGTTGGGTTATGAAGCAGTAATTGGTGTTGTGAATGGATTGGGAGGATACCAGACCACGGAATTGAACAAAGCGTTGACAAGACGAGTGTGGAGAACTGGTTGCGGTCTGGGGTCAAATGATGGATTGCCGCAGTGTTTAAGAAACATCCCTTTTACATAGTTCGCTCTGTCGTAGAGCCCAGATTGTACACAATCACATGTTTAAATGGAATAGATACTTTCAACCCTGAAATATCCTATTCCCGGTGACCTGAATAATTGGAGAGTAGAACCACACTGTCCAACGCTAACAAGGAGAAAGCAGGCTTCAGCTTGTAGCTATACATCTTGCACGTCCCCAATCTCACCGAAACCTGCTCGCAAAATTCCAGGCTTCCGCCCTTTTTCTCTACCTCAAGCAAGGAAGACACCATCAACCACTCACCACTCTCTCTCTCTCTCTCTCTGTCAACCTAACCCTTCACCTCCTCATAACCGTAACCCCGGGCGTCTTCGGCTTACTCCTCTTCTTCTTAACCTCAACCACCGAAGCCGCTGCAGTCTTCGTCTTCTTCCTCGGCAGCACCTCATTCGGCATTGCCACCGTCCCCCTCTTGACCCCCTTCCCCTTACCTTTCTCTCCAACCGCCACCCCACCCCTCGGCCCCCTCTTAACCCCCTTATCCGCTCTCACAGCCCTAACCTTGACCTCGGGCCTCAACAACCCATGCTCTTTTATATAATGAACCACATCAAGCGCTACATCACAAAACTCCTGCGTACCCCTAATCAGCTGCAATGACTTCTTCTTGCTCTCCAAGCCCGCCCTGTACCGATCCACTACCGCAAAGAAAATCTCATTCGTATCCGCGTCAACGGCGTTGCGCACGCGTTGGTATTCTGCGTCGCTGCGGTCGTGCTCGCTGTGGAAGTGTCCGCGTCCTGTGCCGAATTCGTCGCCAATCTCGTATTGAACGTAGGCTTCTATGACCATGACGGCGATGGTGTGGAAGTTTAGGAGGGCTCTGGCGGGTTCTGGGTCGGGCGTGGGGAGGGCGCGTTGGGCGGGGATGAAGATGTTCATTAGGAGGTGGACTTCTTCGTCTGCGTGGTCGGGGGAGAGGAGGATTTCTTCGCGGACTAGGCCCGGTAGGGAGACTTTTGCGCTGGGGATTTCTTCGCCTTTGGCGAGGGGTTGGCGTTGGATTTCATATTGGGGGAGTGTCCAGTCGATTTGTTCGTTGGGGGAGGGGGACTGGGAGGCGTTTTTGGGAGGTGTGGGAGATGATGAGCCAGGTTGATGGGCAGGATGTGACATGCGCACTGGGTTCTGGGCAATCTTGGGTATAGTGTGTTTTGGCTTGTCCTTATTTGCGACAGACTCAACATTAGAGTCATCGTCCTGTTGCTCATCTCGAGGAACGCGATTGGATGTCATGGACGGGGGTGACATGCCGATTACAGAATCCCGACTGCTAGTAACCGATGGGTGACGCTTCACCCGAGTCCGAAGAGGCTCATCGTCATCAGAAGCATCACCTTCGTCGCCGCAGTCGTGTTCATCAGAGACTTGCTTGCGCGCCTTCTGAAAACCCAGCGAGACATTCGGTTCTGGCATCCGGTTGTTCGTCGTATGAGGCACTGGAGCCTTTACCGTTCTCTTGTATAGCGAAACCGGATCGAAGTCATACGAGTCATACTGTGGTATCGGAGTGTAAGACATGGTGGGGAGGCTTGGTTGCTGGAAACCTGAGCTATCTTGTTTATGAGAAAGCTGTTGGTAGCCAGTTTGTGGTGAACGTTGGTATGTCAGAGGACCTGTGACAAACGGTGGAGGTGCATTCAATTGGCTGCGAGGATAGTTGAACTCATGAGGTAATTGTTGAAACTGTTGTCGCCGCTCTTCATGCAGTTTCTTGAAGTTCTCTAACTGCTTCTTCTTTTGCTCGACCTGTGCCTGGAGCTGCTGTTGGCGATCAAAGCCAGGACCGAAGTTGGGTTCGTTGCTTTGATCGAAAGGCTGTTGCGCGACATGATGAGGAGGCGGTGTCTGATGCTGCGTAAAGCCTTTCGAAGTGACGGCGGGAGTCAAGACAGGTGGGTTCCGGTAACGGGGTGAAGAAGACTTGTTGTTGAAGTGAACTGGATCCGAAAAGTCGGGGTGAGGCTGAATCCACACACCCTGGGCGTCGAGGCCTGGCTGACCAGTATGGAAGCCGTGGGGAAATTGCTTGACTTGGTCTGCTTGCGGTACGTTCATTCCGTTATCTGCGAAGTCCGATGATGCGACTTGATGATCGATCGCTGGAACATCTGCCTCAGGTCGATCCATACCGTTAGAAGCCCACTCATTAAGATCAAAGCCATCAGACATATGGAGATCTTCTTCGAAAACCGCACTGATACCATGAGTAGTCTCCAATGAGACGTCTTCGCCCTGCTGATAGCCACCGTCCACGTTATCAACGCGACGCTCTTCAGCGGCCAGAGACTCCTGCACCTTGTCGGGTTTGGACGCAGCAGTCTGAGCACCAACAGCGTCGGAAGACTTGTTGCAGATATCGTCGTTGACAGGAACATGCGCCGCATCGTCGCCGGGTTGGACATCAACATCCATCTCATCTCCAACTAAACCTTTGTTGGAAGCATCGACTTGTTGATGTACGTCATGATCAGGCTCATCCTTGATGATGTTGACCCAACCCGGATTTTCTTCAGGCCTACTCAGGGGCTTCGGCATCAGTGCGTCATCTTCGACGTTCTCCTCTCTGTTGGTCTGGGGGTCGATCGCTGCCGGGCTCTGGGATGGAGTGTTTCGATGATCTTCAGTCTTCAGCTTCATGCCGATATTCCCGCTGGAAGAGTTGGAAATGCCACCCGATGTTCCGCTTAGATTAGAGCTGAGAGAAGATGTGTCCGCAGGATCTCGGTGTTCTGACCGGAAAGTTGTAGTGGTTTTTGTCTTGTACTTCAGCTTGACCATAAGCTGCTCTTTCTCGCCCGTAATAGACTCTTCTCCGGAACTTGACCTCTCGTCATCGATGGCAGCAAAGCCAGTGTTCTCGTCATTCAAGGTCTCGTTCTCATCCACGCCGTCTTCTTGATTTGCGCTGTTCTCGGATGTCTGAGTGAGCGGGTCCTTAAGATGCGCTTCAGTCTCAGAATTCTTCATCTTATCATCGACTTCAGCGTGGGAAAAAGGTGTTGGCAGCAGATTAGCAACGGACAGTCGGTGATCTTGCGGGCTGCGATCGCTCGCGGAGTCCATGGTGTCGGAGTTTGGCGCTGTGTCGCAAAAGTCCACTCGTCTACGTGCGCTCAAAGCCGCAGCGGGAGAGCAATTTCAGAGTCGAAGTAACTATTCGATCGCCAATTGTAAAGTTTTTACAATCTGCAAGTTTCTAACAGTTCAGTGGGTTGTATGTAGGAGGGCGAAAGACTAAAGAACTGTCTCCCTAGTGAGCTATATATGGAGCCCTACGCTCAAACCAGCCAACAATTGTTTGGGGCTCAACTTTACCTGAGAGCGTAATTAAGCGCTCTCTCACCTTTAAGCTGTTACCTGCGCGTTTCCTCTGTAGGAAAAGAGCGAAAGACATCAATAAGGATAGGGATAGTGAGCAGGAGACCGGTAACGGCGACTGCGACTGGAGCCTGACGAGTCATTAGGACAGATATCTGATGTCGGTGAGCGATGCTTACTTGTGGGTAAGATACTCCGCTCTTTGATTCGCTGTAGTTAAGCAATCCTATAGGTCTTTACCTGGGGTATTATAGTTACCACGAGATGGAGGAGGATGTTCCAACACATCATCATAACGTTGCAGGTGGATGGAACAGATAATAAGATGGCGAACAAGATACCGAGTCATGCAAGAGGAGTCGATGTTGAAGACTATAAGAAGGTCAGCATCCCTTATCCTCTGGATTGGAGGCCAAGACTCACCGAAACTGCGGGGTTGACGAGAAGACATGAACGGGTATCTATTCCTCTCTACACATTGCACAGTATCTCTTTAACCTCCTCGTCTCCGTTCTTCATCGAATCCTCACAATATCTTCCCAATATCCCCCTTCAACCTCGTCACAAAACCCTCAAACATCGGCGCCAACGAGCAATCCCGATACTTGTCTACAAGAAGCCCATCTTTACTCTTCAGCGCCGCAACCTCTTCGGTGTCCATCTCCTTTCCCTGCATGACCGTACCCTTGGGGTACACAAGCCTTGTACCGCTCTCGACCAATTCCACAAAAGCCGGATCAATGGGTACAGAGCCGAGGAACGGGACGTTGAATTCCGTTGCCATGACCGCTCCGCCGCCCTTGCTGAAGACGTTTGTGCACTCTGAGCAATTTGGACATACGAAGCCTGCCATGTTTTCTACCACGCCTAAGACTCTGATGCCGGTTTTCTTGCAGAAGTTGAGTTCCTTTTTTACGTCGCTGACGCTGATGGCTTGGGGGGTTGTGACTACGACGGCGCCAGCCAGGAAGGGGAGGTGCGGGTTGAGAGCAGGAGATGGTGTGGTGTTCTTCAAGAGGGTCTCGAGTAGAGAGATGTGTTCGTCGGAGGTACCGGGTGGCGTATCGATGAGTAGGTAATCGAGCGGAGGCCAAAGGACGTCGGTCAGAAATTGGCGGACCATGGCTGTCTTCTTTGGACCACGCCAGATTACAGCGTCGGAGCGCGAAGCAAGGATGAAGCCTAGAGACATGCATGATAACGAACCAATCTTTTGATCATCTGCAGCCGTCTCTCCTCCCTCTTTCGCATCTGTTGTGCTCCCATCCTCTCCGCCTACGCTCTTATATGCAGACAATTTCTGCGCACCGTGCACATCAACCGGTATCCAACCACCGGGCGCCTGCCTCACTTTCGCATCTTCAATACCAAAGAAACGCGGTATACTCGGGCCCGTCAAGTCAATGTCCAACACACCAACCGAATGTCCTTGTAGCGATAATGTGAGGGCGAGTTGCGTGGTTACGCTTGATTTGCCGACTCCGCCTTTGCCGGAAAGTACGAGAAGAATATTCCGGATGTTGTCAAGCGGCATCGCGAACACAAGGGATCTTGCCTGTCTGCGAAGGCACGAGCGGCGGGGAAATTGGTGGGGGTTTGCGTCAACGGAGGTCGGTTGGAAGAAGGTTGAGTAAGAGGGATATTTCAAGCTTCAATTCCCAGTGCCGTAGTATCAATCTGGAGCGTATTCGGACGGGCGAGAGTAAGGGTGGTGATGTAGGTGATAATACCGCGGATGGCGCATGGTGTAAGGTGATTGAGGGTTGTGGAGCGCGCTTTAAAATCCAACGACCAGAAAGTGGCGGTTTGCGGCGAGATCCGAGGTCCAACCTTGACCCGAGCATATGCTTCTACTACTATCATCGCAATATCTTACAGTGTTTCGCTTTGTGCATGCGTTCTTTGTTTCTTAGATGATAGAAATGAGTCGAACAACTCGATTCAGTACTAAGGCAGGACACGCATACACATTCGGGTGGTACAGCGTAGAGAGTATCAGTACAAGTTCCTGGAGCATATATCCATGGTGACCAAGCCCATGAAGACAGAGCCTTATTTGGTACCACATACAACCCTCCCCCCGATCCTTTCTTCCCCTCGTTACATGTATTCCCCAATCGCCTTTCTTAAGTAGCAGCCTCCCTCAACGGCACCTCCTCACCAACCACCAATCTATACCCCTCAGCACCCTTCTCAGTCTCCAAATCCTTGGGCTTCGCCGCCTTAGCACCCACCTCCGGGAAACTAAAAGCCTTGCTCCTGCCTCCCTCCAGACCCTTCCAAGCACCCACCGTATTCCAATTGATCCAAGTCAACGCGCCAACCCACGGCTGCACATTCCACCCCAGCTCCAACGTGACATCTGTCCTGTTGCCAAGCTTGCCTGTTATATCCGTAATTTGATACTTGGGTTTCTGGTTCTCGAGGTGCAGTTCGCCAATGGGGTAAGGCGAGGTCATCTTTTGCTTCGAGGATGCGCGTTTCTTGGCGGATTGCTTGGGCAGTTTGGATTTGGGGTCTGGGTGGATAAAGTGGTTTTGGTTCCAGGGCGCCGACTTTGAGGCGACGATGGCGTCCCAGATGATGGCTTCCGAAGACGGTTCTGAGGCGCGGGTCGAGGGGTAGACGGCTTTGAGGTAGACAAAGACTTGTTTGGTGTTCCAGTTGAAGAGCGAGCTGAGATCTGTGGATTGGAGCGTGAGTCCTGCTGTTGCAACGTGTGGTCGGAGCATAGGTGCGACTCAAGTGAGAGACATACCGGCGTCTAGGTCAAACTTGACATGCGCATACTCCTCCCTCTTGGGTGAGTAGTAATGCGGTCGTCCCTTTACTACTTGCACATTCCGCAACGATATACTGGCTGTCGGGTTCTGTTGTGAGATGAAGCTACTCAGCGCAATGATGCTCGCGACTGTGAAAGCGACCGTGGTGAAGAAGCCGAAGACGTTCTGGAGACGCACAAACGTCGAGTGCATCGTAAATGTCAAAGGTGAGCGTAGAAGCCCTATCTAGGAACGTTTGTCGGCTACCAAAGGAATAGAGGCTCGTTGAAAGTGGTCGTGGAGACGTAGCTGTCCGTGGTCCTAACACGTATCTGCACTGTTGCGCCGAGGACGGAGCTCAGCCCTACGAGACCAGGCTTCACCCATTCCACGCTAGTGCATCATCTTCACCGTTTACTATCTAACGTCAGACGATGAAAGCCAACCATGAATATGCATTGTGGGTACATATGATTTTGTTCAGATTGCTACAGAGGAGCTGCTATGAGCATCAAGCTTGTACACTGCCTATCTATCTTGCACCATCTCACCCAAGATGACCCTAAACTCTACCCCGTACCTGACATCTACGCGTATCATCCATGCATTCCTTCGAGTTGTGTTCGAGCTGAACGCCGTAACACCACGCTAACATGCTTTGTGAAACGCCCAAATAATGCCAAACAGACGCTAATAACGTCTATCAGAACGAGTCTACTAGACAGCAGGTTGCGCGCCGCCCCTTGGTCCTCCACGTCCACGGACACCGCCACGTCCACGGCCTCGTCCTCTACCACCTCGTCCACCATCAAGATTGGCTGGCGGCGGCACGTTCGAGTAGTTTCGCGGCTGGAAGTTGGCGTTGTTGGCGATGACTCCTTCGGCGGGGTCGGTGTTGTCAATCACAGTAAAACCTCCCCGGCCCTTGAAGCCTCCTCGTCCGCGGGGAACGAAGTCAGCAGAGCCACCTCGTAGGTTGCCGCGAGTGGTGCCACTGTTGGGAACCTGGTTCTGGTCTTGCGAGGGTTGGCCGTTTGACTGTCCACCCCGAGGAGCGAATCCGCCACGGCCGCCACGACCACCACGAGGTGGTCCACCATGCATCGGTAGCGTCTGCTGCTGGCCTTGAGGCTGTTGTGGCCCTGGGCTTTGACGTGGTGCGAAACCTCCGCCACGTCCATTGGCGCCTACGAAAGCTCCTCGATATGAGCCGCGGAGAGGTGGTGGCGTACCGGCTGGAACTAGCCCAGGACCTCCAGGAGCGCCGAAGCGGGGCATGCTGTATGACTGAGGTGCTTGCTGTGGGCGTCTCGCGGCAGCAGCACTGGAATAATGGACGACCTGCTGATCTGTCATGTTGACGACGGCAGTTGCTGGGACGGTCGACCCCCTGAATGGCGAACAGCGGTCTCCAAGAGAGGTACCACTCATAAGAGTCGCATCGAATACAACATCAAGCAACAGAACACGTGCAGTGCGCGTCTTGCCAACCACGGTACCGGACGATCCGATTGGTACCCTTCCAGAGTCTTGAACATAGACGATGCGATCGCCAATGCTGAAGTTCTGGTGTCCCAGACGCTGCTCCGCATCCGACGGCTTCAGCAGGGCGACACGTGGCACCTTTGTGACCGTCTTGGGCTCCACGTCTTGGGTGAGTGGGTAGTTAGCATCGGCGGCTTGCTCAATAAGCTTGACTGTATCAGAGTCAAGCTGCTCAGCGTCCAGGGGTACTTTCTCAAAGTTCTTAGTCTGAACACTCTTCAGCCAAGCTCCAATCTCCTTGACCTTCTGCTTCGCAACCTCGGGAGGGTAAAAGTCTGTATCCTCCCATCCATCACCTGTCGGATTGCTGATAATGGCGGCAACGAACTCGGGAAACTTGATCATGTACTGAGCCAAGAGATCCATCGCTTTCTGGCTGTACTCCCATCCGTTGGCTGACTTGCGAGAGTAGCCTAGCACCTTCAATTTCTTCGCCTCGAACTTGAGATTCAAACCAAGGTTGAGCTTGAGACCACTTGAGTTGACATTGAAAGACGACGTGAGCTTGGACAGTGCGAGCGGCGGCATATTCAGCTGCCTTGCCACAAGGTAGGATGGAATATAAGGTGTGGACCTTTCGGCCATGCTGACAACTTCACGTCCAAAGTGTGGCTCTTGCTTCTTCAGCTTGGCGACCATAATCGTAGCCTTGTTGTCGGCATGGCTGACAACTTGCAAAGGACGACCGTAGGCATAGTCTCCGAGATAGAATGCCCGGGCTCCCTGGGGAAACTCTTCCTCGATGGGAAGCGCCTCTTTCTCCAGGAAGCGAGGGTCTGCGCTGACAACGTCGTCCACGACTGTTTGGGTCGCATACTCCACTTGCAGCCCGGCAACCTCACCGTACTCCTTAATAGTAGCTCCTTCATCGGTCTTTCTTAGTCCCTTGAGCATTTCTACGTGCACGAGCGACTCAATCTCTCCGACGTTGATACCAAGACGCTTGCTGTACTGGCTTTCGATACGGTTCGCAGTCTTCTTCCAGTTAGAGATCTCTTGTGGTCCATGGGGGATAGCAACAGGAGCAGGAGAATCACCACTCTCGGGCAGGACGTAGTCGAACAACTCATCCGATACCTTTACTACCTTCGCTTCATGTAAGAATGGGTAGCCAACATGAACCGCCTTGCCAAGCTTTGCTTGTGCATACGAGACAGGCTGTCGTGGCTCTGTATCCAGTAGTGTGATAACCATACTCTCGTTTCGGCTATCTTGTTGGAAAACATTGACGCCTGCAAACTCAAGCTTGCCATGGAACGGCAAAGTCTTCAAACTGGGAAAGCCAGCCAGTGCCTCAGCTCCCAGTTTGACACCGTCCATGAGACCGATGTAGTACTCCAGTCCTTCCATGGTGGGTAAGTCGAAGATGTTCTCGATACACTTGCAGTGTGGAAGGTCTGGGAACACGCCTGGCAATGATGACTGGTAGATGAAATCCAAATCTTTAGCATAAGTGAACTTCAATGAAACACCAAACGAGTTGCGAGCTTTCTCATCTGGGGTCAAGTCATTTTCCTTGGTTGCCATGGCCTTTAGCAGACGGTCCTCCTGAATGAACGGAATCTTGACAACAGCCTCCCAGTCCTGCTTCTTTCCGTTCATATCAAGAGTGAAGTCTCGGGGATAGAAGTCGATGATCGGGGAGTCCTCGTTGGTCATGAGGGGATGGTAGGCTTTCGGTACGATGCTCTTACTGCGGTCAGGCAAGACACCCATCAGCTGCTGGAACGGTTTGAACGGCTGTCCAAGTTTGAAGTTGATGTCCGCCTTCAGACCTTGCTTGACATCGGAAATCATAGGCGAGTAGTGGTAGCCATAGTACCATGGCCATGACGCTACTCCACGGTAGTAGTAGTAGAGAACCCACTGCAATCCTTGGACGTAGTTCTCCGTCAGCTTGCGAAGCTCCTCCTCGTTGCTGCGATCCCAATCAAACTTGCTCTTGTAGTAGTCATTCTTCCATGCGTCGAACTTCTCGTCGTATTTCTTCTGCATCTCCGATTGAGCATCCTCAGGCGAGATGTCGACAACCTTGGCCTGTTCGTACTTTTGTACAACGCGTACAATCGCTTTCGTAGACTCGTCGTCCATCTCTTCCTCCTCGTCTGAATCACCTTCAACCAGCTTGGGTGGAGCTGTAACCCGAATGTGACGATCGCCGTCGTCATTTTGGACGGTTTTCCAGGGTAGATGGAGTTTGTCGGCAAGTTCTTGAACAAACTTTCGTTCTTCTGCTCGAAGAGACACTGGAAGATCTAGCGGGGCGTGATCTTTCTTTTCCAAGTAATTACCCAGCCAGCTCTTCACCTTGGAAAACAGTTTCTTCTGCTGCGTAGTCATGACAATCGTGCCTCGCCTCGCCGTCTTTTCCATTACATCCTCTTTTCCAAGTTTCTTGCCCTTGAACCAAGCAGCGTCGGCATTCTCCGATTCGAAATGACGGTATTCGATGTTTGAGAGTTCATCCAGCAAGATAGCCAAGCGCTCCATGTTGATGACACCCTCCTCGTTGATGTATCCGTTACCCTTGGGTAGGACAGTCTTGTAGACGTTGAACATGAGAGCCAAGGCGCCCTCGTTGATATGCAAATGCGGAAGATTGGGAAGGAAATCGTTACCAACAAAGAAAGCCATGAGAATGAAGTCGTCAATGACACGCTCCATGTCGAATGGGAAGCTGAGAGTACCAGGCTCTTCCAGCTCCTGGAACTCGAGCTCCAGATACTCTCGAACAATACTGAGATGCATGAGGTAAAAGTTTTGGTGTTCCAATTCCTTGGATTTGGTTTGGCTTTGGCGACCAAACGTCACCTCCTCACGCAGCAAGCTGAAGTGGGGGTCGTGGCTGAGCAGACCCAACATAATCAGGTCGGCATCAAGACCGTACAAGCAGTGGCGACGATTCGGGTCGTACCCCGGCTGTGCCTTGGCCTGACGGATGTACTCCATGACCTTGTGCTCTCCCTCTCCGGGGACTTCGTGACCAGACAGCACGACTTCCACGCCCTGCCAATCTATATCCTCGGAGACCTTCTTGTTAATGAAGTACCTGAGCTGCTGCGTGAGCTTCGCCATGAAGGCAGTGCCTGGCGTAATGCAATTGCTGTCGAACGCTTCCTCCGTCGGCATTTCTACGCCTTCGCGGATAGCCTTTTCCCGAGCCTTTTCAGTATCGAGAGCGGTTCGGAAACGTCGCGCACGCTGCTGGTTCATCTTGGCGCGCGGGGCGACACCATCGATGGCCATGAAGAAGAGCTGCTTGGGCTTGATCTTGCCAAACAAATGCTCGATGTAGTTGAAGATAGAGATGAACATCTGGTCTTCCGACTTGCGCGCCGTGACGCTGTCGGAATCGTTATGGGTACAGTTGTGGATAATACCGTTCATATCAAGCTGTGGCCGTCAGCTGTGCGCATCGAATGCGATGCAAGAGTACCTACGTAGAGACAGTCGAATTCGGGAATGCGGTTTTCCGCAATGAGTTGCGAAATACCTGGATACCTTTCGGACATCCATCGAAAGAACTTGGGGACACCCATGGCTGCTGCTACTGTCCAGGAATGACTAGAATGGCTAGAATACGTTGTGGTTTGCGACTGTAGATGCAAGTGGCGGGGATGAGAGTCGCAAAGCGGGTGACGGGGAGGAAGGTGGTAGAAGAGAGAAGCGCGCAAAGGCGCTGTCGGTGAGAGGGCGAGAGAGAGTTGGGGTGTTGGGGTGTTGGTTCTCGACGCTGGGGTCTTCAAAGAGTTGGAGCCTTGCTCATGGACGCAATGGATATACTGGCGGCGACTGCCAAGCAAGTGGGGCGCTAATGGATCGACATCGGGGTTGGTCCAAACGCGAACTTTGGGAGCGCGTCGTGCGCCGTAGCTTCTAATACGCATCACTCTTCAAGATCCCATATCGTCCATAATCCTACTTCGCCCTCCGCTTTCAGTACAACTTCACGCTCACCATGGACGAGACTATGAGTGGTAAGTCTATTTACTTGTTGCAAGTTTGGTTCGCAACATGGTCATCCAGACCAACAGGAAGCTTCGCTTTACATACCACACCGATACAGTCGGTGCATGGCACGCCAGCTCGCTATCAGATATTCACGATCAATTTTACTACCAAACCCTTCCAACTCTTGGATAATCGATGCTAAAACCAACATGACAGACGCTCTGGATTCCCGCGAGATGGACGACCAAGAGCAGACGGAGCAAAAGCTCATTAACGAAGAGTACAAGATATGGAAGAAGAATAGCGTCTTCCTCTATGATATGCTATACGGTCGCGCGCTTGAGTGGCCTACGCTCACTACCCAATGGCTTCCCGACAAGAAGCCCGTAGAAGGCACCAACATGAGCCAGCACCGCATCATTCTTGGAACTCACACGTCGAACCAAGCACAAAACTACCTCCAAATCGCTCATTGCGAGATACCCGACTTCCGTGTCCCAGACTTGTCAGAGCTCAACGAAGAGCGGGGAGAGATTGGTGGCCACGGCAATGCGAAACGGCCGTTTGACTTCAAGATTGTGCAGAAGATCAACCACCCTGGCGAGGTCAACAAGGCGCGCTACCAGCCTCAGAACCCCGACATAATAGCGTCGCTGTGTGTAGATGGCAAGGTGCTCATCTTCGACCGGACCAAGCACCCACTGCAACCAAAGGACGATTCGATCAAGTTCGAGGCGGAGCTTGTTGGACATAACAAAGAAGGATTCGGGCTAAGCTGGAGTCCACTAAAGGAGGGACATTTGGTGACGGGTAACGAAGACACGACAGTCAAGACATGGGATATCAAGAGTGGCTTCTCCAAGAGCAACAAGACCATCAGCCCGACGGCAACATATACCGTTCACAGCGCAACCGTCAACGACGTCCAGTATCACCCAATACACAGCTTCCTCATCGGTACCGCGTCCGATGATCTCACCTGGCAAATTATCGATACTCGTATGGAGACGCACAAAAAGGCACTGTACAGGAAGGAAGCCCACAGCGACGCGGTCAACTGCATCTCATTCCATGCCGAGTTCGAAGGGATTTTTGCGACAGGTTCTGCCGACAAATCAGTTGGGATTTGGGACATGAGGAATTTCGATAAGAAGCTACACAGCCTGCAGAGCCACCACTCAGATGTCATTGGTCTGCAATGGCATCCGCAAGATGCTGCCACCCTTGCCAGTTCTAGCTACGATCGCCGCATCTGCCTGTGGGATCTTAGCAAGATCGGTTCCGAACAGACGGCCGAGGAGCAAGAAGACGGGCCTCCTGAGCTGTAAGTCATGATAAACTTGATGTCAGCTCACGCACTAACATAGAATAGCTTGTTCATGCACGGTGGCTTTACCAACCGAATCTGTGATTTTGACTGGAATAAAAACGACCCTTGGCTCATGATGGGCGCTGCCGAAGATAACCAGCTGCAAATCTTCCGTCCCGCGCGCAAACTTGTCGAGCCACTTAAGAAGACTGTAAATCACGGAGATGTCTCAGACTGAGCTCCCTCCTCTATATGTCTTCCTTTTGAGTTGGCTAACAGAGGGACTCTTATAGATTGAGGTACAGGTTCTCGAACCCGAAGCGCCACATTCTGCGACTTTGAGTCCTGAATTGCCCGGATGGGAGGAAGCCGAACCCCCAGGAAGAGTTTGCTGCTAATTTTGACGAGGAGAGTCTATCACGCCATCTTCCTCGCCCTGCCCTTCCAACATGACGGATCGAGGATGGACCATTAGTGAGGAAGAGGATGAGAACGGTGTTGGGCGCAACGGCTTAGTGATATCCTTTGTCGTTTTTTGCGATTCTAGTCCCGTAGACACACGAATCAAACCGTGTCCATCTTGATTTCCACTTAGGTTTACATGTGTGAAACTTGACTGCTGAGTAGCGTTACTGGGTGGGCATCAACAAGGGGTCCATGCTCACCTCCGAGGTACGAGCTCGCAGCTCCCCGCAGTCGTCATCCCATCTCTCATGCACTCGCCATGTGAAGCAAGCATCAACAGCCAAGACCCAGGAACTGGGCTTGCATCCACACATAACTTTCTCTGTTAATACGCGCTTCACAATCAAAGCAGCGCACCATGCTCCTCCTCGGCCTCACAGGTTCCATCGCGACGGGCAAATCAACCGTCTCGTCCATCCTCTCCAAGCCGCCCTATTCCCTCCCCATCATAGACGCCGACCTCATCGCGCGACAAGTCGTCGAACCCGGCACCGCAGGCTACAATGCTATCGTCGAGCACTTCTTGCCTACCACACCCGATCTGCTCCTTCCCGATGCGACACCCAAAGGACGCCCGCTGAACCGGCCAGCCCTAGGACGGAGAGTCTTTGGTGGCGGAGAAGAGAAGGAGCGCGACAGAAAGGTACTGAACAGTATCGTACACCCGGCAGTACGGAGGGAGATGTACAGACAGATGGTATGGGCATACCTACGCGGCAGCTGGGCAGTCGTGCTAGACGTGCCTCTGCTCTTTGAAAGCGGCTGGGAACGCTACTGCGGTACTATCCTCGTGGTCGGTGTCTCGGATCCTGCGATACAAATACAACGCCTACGAGACCGCGACCCTCATCTTACCGAGGAAGATGCGCGGAACCGCGTTATGAGTCAAGGTCATGTGCGCGAAAAAGCTGAGCGGTGTCTGCGGAGAGGTCCGGGGAACGGCGTCGTGGTCTGGAATGATCACGACAGGAGTCATCTGGAGAAGGAGATACAGAGGGTTATGCAAGATATTAGAAGTAATAGCCCGCGATGGTGGGGTTTTCTGCTTTGGGTCTTCCCGCCGTTTGGTGCGATGGCGGGCATGTGGAGTTGGTACAAGATGCGGAACGTGCAGTTACAGTGGGAACAAGAGAAGAAGCGGGAGAAGGCGAAGCTGTAGGAGGAGGTTTGATGTGTTGACTCAGTCATCTTTGCGCCGAGGGTAGCGGGAGGGTCGGTGCTGGTGCGTGTTGGTGTTTGTTGCATGTGCGCATAAATATCCTAACAATTGGCAGCACGGGTGCTGTGTCACGGTAAATGTTTTCAAATCTCTCAGTGTGTGCGTATCTTATATCATTCATGTAACTATGTCTCGACGGTTTGCACATGGTTATCTGGTTGTTGTTTTGTTCTGCAGACAAAAGATTGTTCACCTTCACCTCTGCTCCACCATGCCGTCAAAAAGTCCTCATCACACCGACGCTTCTTCATTCGCCCGGCTGTCCGCAAATCTTCAAAGCGGAATTGCCAATCAGGCTGCAACAAAACCCTTCTTAAACACGCTTCTGACAAACTCCGTTCACACGACTACAGTGCGAACATGAGCTCGATAACATCCCAGTCCTTCGTCGACGACGGCGGTTCTTTCACCAAACGGCTACCTCGCGGCCTTGATCGGCGCCACGTCGCAAAGTGGATCGCCAGCAGCAGTTCAGATACCTCAGCCTACACAGGCAGTTTCGTCGATGACGGCGCGGACATGCACCTCCCGCCCGGGGCAGCCCCAGGCTTCGGACCAATCGACACACGTTTCTACAAGCAGAAGAAACGGAAGGAGCCCAAAGATGGTGCAGATACAGTGTGGAACAACGACGTGCAAAGGGCGATCAGTGGAGACATACAACGTAACTTAGAGAAGATCAGGGGATTGAGTGGACTGGAAGTCAAGCGAACGGATCGGGGTAGCCGTCAAGATGGAGCAGTCGGAGAGCAGAAGCAGGCGAAGAAGGATACAGTGACAATTCCCATGCCACCTCAATGGGGGACGTTCGTCATCAAAGCAGATGATGGTCGCGTTATCGTAGTGGACAAGGACGGCGAGTTTGACTCCGGACCACAGAAGGCTGTCAGTGAGCAACCAAGACATTGGATCAAAGCAGCATCTATCGTCGAACCAGCTTCCCCCACTAGAAGTTGGATTCCGCCTTCTCCGCCGAAACATCGTACGTCCACTCATCCACTGCAGGAACACCCAAAAGAAGGCCAGAAGCAGAAGACTAGGGCTAAAAAGGAACACAAACACAGCAAGTCTCGTCAGTCACATCAGTCTCCATCCAAAACTCTCACGCCTATTCCTGAATCTGAATATGAAGATGGCTATATGCCTTCTGGCGGCGAAGACATGGGGTCGCCGACGGGCTTCATGATGACGGGTGGTGCGAGCGGTTGGCCTTCTAGCAGAGCTACATCTGTAGCTTCTCCAGCTATACCGGTGAGCGATGGATACGAGTACATTATCCCGGAATCTCCAATCAAGGCCATCAGTGAAGGATTCAGATATGTCACACCGGGCTCACGCGGTAACCAGTACGTCGTTCCGGAAAAGAAACCGTTGAGTGTGCGTTCGCCGCCCGGGGAATGGCCATCTCCCGAGTCGCCACCGGGTAAGGGGGGTAGTAAGGCAATGTCAGAGATATCTTGGGACGGTGGGAGGTTTGAGAGTGCATGGAAAGTCGCCAGCCCAAGCCAGTCACACAAGAGCGACAGGTCGCAGCATACTAGCAGCAGCGGCAAATCGCGGAATTCGAAGAAAGACTCGGATAACGCTTCGGTGAAGAGCCATGCGACGTACAAAGCGCCCACCGTTGAAGACGCAGGTAACACGTCGTCGGAAGAAAAGGAGGACTACATTGCAACGGGATGGACCTCCCCTCCAAACACGCCTCACCCACATACCTGGGCAGGCAGCAAATCTCCCAGCGAACAAAGCTGGAGCAAGAGACCCAAAGCCGCCGACAATCCCAGCTGGACAGGTATTGAACCCTCTGCTTTTCAGCAGCATGCTTTTCAGCAGCATGCCAATAGTCCTACATCTGTACGTTTTGGTAGTCCAACGCGTCCCTCGAGCGAGGCTACGTGGGATGGCTTCGAGAGAAGCAAATCAACTAGTGAGGTCGGCGTCATAGGCACAGGGAGTGAGCGGGGATCTCCAGGCCATCAAAGCCGTATATCAAGTCGACAGTCTACCCGTCGAAGTCACCATAGTCATGGAACCTTTGCGAGCCAGAGGAGCAGCAGGCACGCACAACCTGCAGGCTGGAAAGACAGTCAACTGGGTTGGGCAGGCGGTAGTCAAAATAGCCATCGGAGCCGGTACTCCCATGGACCGGATGCTGCAGCACGTTGGCCTGGTAACCGTGCGGTCAGCGAACAGAGCTGGGGTAGTGAGAAAGCTCGTGTTGATGATGGCAACGGTGACGAATGGGGTGGTGGAGATGACGACCAGGAAAAATACGCGAATGGCTTTGACGAGGATAATGCGACGTATCTGAACGATAGTTGGGGTGGAGTACCTGTCAGAGTTGGGAGTCGGGCGGGGAGTCGGAGCTCGAGGCTGAGTGGTGCGGGCTGGGAGTAGGGGTAGCGCGACAATGCGACCGCGAATGAGAAAAAAAAAGCAAGAGATTAGGTACGGGTAAAGGAATTACCTTCCTGACAAGCTTCTAGAACGGGTAGAAAGTTACTGTAAGTCGTTAGGTGCGAGTCTTTCAAGAGCTCGGCAGCCGGTCATGATAATGTGTTAGGACAAAAGGACCAACTACATTGCAGTTAACATGCACATCAGCAATCAGTACGTCGAACCAACAGAAACCTAGCACCATCGTGTTTTGTAAAGGGAGCCTGCGTGCACAGATATATGCGCTTCTCGATGGACCAGCAGATGGCCCGAACCTAAGCAAGGCGCCAACCACCTATAACATATCCGTGACAGCTGGCAGCCACAGACCATCGTCCAATATGTCTTGGACAGGCGTCTCTAGGTGTACTGCACGTACTACTGCCTCAATCACGCTGCAAGGTCCAGGGTCGACGCGCGCAAAAACGCTCCAATGTCCACGTCCTTCACGTCTGCATCGCGAGCGCGCAGAGTCGCGTTTCGGTGGCGCAGGTGACACTGCAGGTGGATCCAGAGCTCCCTAGCCAATAGCCTGTGTTGCATGAAGTCGGTTCGAGGGTTAAACCCAGATTGCCGTCATAGTTTCGGGATATTATCCTTGCCAGAGTGAAGAAGACGGTGCGAGGCGGCCCCTAAAGTGCGTGATGGACACGCTAAGTACGAGGGAGACTGGGGACGCGTTGAGTGTAACAGCTTCGTGACCCAGTCTCAGATCCAACCTCCCTTGGTCCTTCTCTTCAGGCTTGATCGCGTGCTCTCTCTCTCTCTCTCTCTCTCTCTGCCATTGACTCCAGCTTTCTCTGAACATTGCGGGAGACGAAGAAACCCTTGTTGTTGTTCTTGTTGTTGTGGTCTGGTTGCCTTGGACCTAGTCGCGCGATACGAGAACGAGATACGATCACCACCACCCCCACCTTTCGCACCTCCGTCCCAACGACAGTCACCTTAAACACCACTACCCCAATACCTCAGTCGCATCAGTTCCTCTTTCGGACCGACACGTCTACCTGTACATTGTTCAAATCGCTATCACGACATTTTCGACACTCTTTACCATGGCCACTTCTACGCGCCAGCCCTTCGGCGAGATCGGCTCGTCACGTCTCCAGGTACTCCAGAGCGCGAAGAACAGGCAAAATGGTAAACCGCTTCTATCCACGTGCCGTAACATTCACTAAGCGCGTTTGCGACAGCTATTGCGCCAAACTTCACGTCGCCGCAGAGCCTGAAGTCAATTCCCACGCCGTCGACGGGTAAGCGCCAACGCGCACCCGAGATTTACGAAGATGCCGACTCCGAGAACATGGACCCTTCCGTCTTCAGCAGCCCAACCAAGAAGTCCAAGACGGCCAACCACCACGATGCGGGATACATCGAACCCGCCAACTTCTCCATCTTCACTTCGCCTGTCAAGCCCAGCAGTGTCAGCCTCAATGCCACGCCTTCTGTCCCTTCTGTGCGCAAAACACTCTCGTCACCCAACACCGCCAAGTCAACGCCCATCACCAACAGCCGCGGCTCGCCAAAGAACAAGCGTCTCCATGCCATCTCCAAGCGTCGCGCATCCACCTCGCCCTTCCGACGCGTCGACCCACCATCATTCGCCCAGAGCAGCCCCCGCCTACCCTTCTCCATCGACGCAGCCCTTAGCGGCTCACTCTCCACCTACACACCCAAAGCTCCCATCACTGTAGCTGCCACCCCCGTCTCAGCACCGTCCGCCCAGCAAGCCCCCGTCCTCGATGACAGCATGCCCAAAAGTTGGTTCTTTGACATCCACGAAGACACGCCCGAGCAAGAAGCCGCAAATCTCATGGAGCACTCCGCATCCGTCCTAGACATCTCATCCGACGACGACGCAGCGACCAAATCCCGCAACGAGGATCGCGGCAAGGAAAATGTCCCGCCTCCAGATTTTCTCGCTGCTGCAAACGCCCGCAAACGCAATCACGCTTCTTCCTTGGACGACGGCTACGAGACGGACATCTTAGTCCATGTACCCGCCAAACAACCTCGTCGCATGCGCAAGTTTGTCCACGAGGCCATGGATGAGGATCGGAGGCCGCTGGGTGATCTCGCGCCGAGTGAGTTTTATGCCGATGGCTGCGACGCTACTTCTTACGTCACGGTTGATGCTGTGATCGACAAGCCATCGGGTTTGTCCAAGGAATTCGATGCCAGTTGTGTGACGCCGGAGGAGAAGAACAAGAAGAAGAAGAAGCATGTAGTTGTTGCCCAAGTACCTGCTGGTGTTGACACAGAGACAGAGACAGCAGTAGTACCTAAGGAGGTTGTCGCTACACCTGCCATCGACACCACACCACAGTCATGTCAGGTACCTGCCGCCGCATCATGAAATAACGTTTCCACTGCTACTGTCTTATTCTTCTTCATCTCCTTCATTACACATATTCTTGGATCTACCCCAATTAGCGTTTCCATCTCCTCCTCAAAGCGTTGCTGCTAGCTTGTTTACCATCTCTGTCGCTTGTCGCTTAGTTACGCGTATACGATGTAACGGGGGCATTTTTTGGGGGGGAATTTTAGCTATCATCTTATGATGGAGACCTTTTCTGCAAAAAAAGCATTTGCCGGATAACATGTTGTTGTGGTTGAAATAATAAAAGAATTTTATAACAAGTTTTGATGTAAATTGTCTTTTTCGTTGTGAAGATGTTCTTTAGCCGGGCGATTTGTAATGGCCATGGATCGACTTTTTACTGTGCTTTTGCCGTGGCTCTCGCCTCTGTGTCAAACCTTTATTTTTTCTTTTCTTTTTCTGATACTGGAAAGGACGGTATTGTCATGAAAGCACATTTCAGCATTTAGTAGACAGGACCACCTTGGCTGCGATCGGGAGTTCCTCTACCTCCGCGACCACCCCGGCCGCGCGGTACGTTCAAAGTACTTGCATCGTACTGACCGCGACCGCGACCTCGTTGGGAGTACTGTTGGTCACGAACCTGAGGGGGAGGAGCGAAATACCCGCGACCACGTGAAGGCGCAAAGTCACCCCCTCGACTCTGAGCAGGAGGTACGAAATGGCCACGACCGCGTGAAGGGGTAAAGTCACCTCGACCCTGCGAAGGCGTAAAGCGATCCTGGTTTTGTGTAGGCGTGAACAGCGCACGACCACGCGGGCCACCTCCACCTCCACCTCTCCCGCGAAACCCATGCACCCCCAGCGGCCAAAACCTCTCCCTCATCTCCCGGTCCACACCCACGCTCCTCTCCTCCATGGTTCTCAGCACAATCGGCCCGCCCTTGCCCTCCCTCACAAGCACCAACGCACGATTCGGCCTCCGCTCCCTCCTCACCACGTCCCTCAGCCGAGCCAGCAGCGCAACGAGTTTCCTCAACGACTCCTGCTGATGCAGCTCCCACTTCTTCACTCTCTCCGTCGCATCTTCCCTCTTGACCCGATTCACCGTCCCCGTCCCCTTTTCGTACGGCGCCGTGAAAAGCAAGCTCGTCCGGCCGAACCAGAGTTGGTCTTGGCATTGGACGAGACCCGTTCCTTCGGCGTGGTACGCCTGTGTTTTGAGCTCTAGCATCTGGGCCGTGGGCACCATGTGGCCTTTCTGCAGAACGCGGATGGGCGCGCTGTATGTGAATTTGGGGCGCTCGGTGAGACCTGCTGCTCCGCTTACGGCTGCGGCTTCGGTTTGGGTGAGGGCGTCTGGGATGATGCCGTCGTCGCCGTCGTCGTAGGCGTCTGCTTCGAAGCGGCAGACGATGTTGAGGGCGCCCATGGAGTAGCGTATTGCGCGGTAGTGGCTTGTGGCGTCTTGCATGGCTGGGGCTGTGCGGGTGAAGTCTCGTTCGAAGTTGAAGCCGTAGCTTTTGCCGTCGGAGTGTTTCCACCACCGGGATTCTCGGCGGACGATGACGAGCGTGTTGAAGACTAGGTAGAGGTTTAGGCGGAAAGGCCCGTTGGACTTGCCTTGGGCGAATTCTAGGAGGATGCGGAGGTTGTTGCGATCGGCGAGGATGTCGACGTCGTGGAAGTTGGTGTGTGGTGACATTAGGCCGAGGGCGTGGAACATGGGCAGGTAAGGGTTCCTCGGCTGCCGAGCGTAGTTGTAGTCGCTGTATGTGAAGCCACTGTCTGGGTTGAGTGTGTGTGGTAGAGGTGGTTGTTGCCACTTTGCTGGCTCACCCGGAACTAGACGCGTGTGAATTTAAAGACACTAGAGATCCGACTGGTAAATGCCTCGCCGTAGGTTGAGCAATACTCACCAAAGATCGTATTGGTGCCGTCTTCAGAAGCCTGCCAGTTGTAGCAACACAACAGTTCCGGATCTTGGTCCCATATGACCTTTTCTGGCACGGGTATGAGCGCGTCCTTGTCGATTGTCTCAAGGATTTCTCCCGCATCTTTTGCAATACTTTGGTCGAAGCGCTCCTTTTTCTTCTGCCGTTTCTTGGCTTTGATCGGGTCCATCACAACTTCTTCTGTGATCTCGACATCGGCGTCTTCTACGTCCGAATCAGATTCGTCGTCTTCGGCTCCAACGTTGGGTTCCGTAGTACTATCGCCCTGCAGTTGCTGCCAGCTGGATCCTCCCAACGCCAGAGCTATTTTGGATTCGAAAGACATGGCTGTGGAGTTCATGCTTGGTGCAGTAGAGTCCGCTACAGAATTTAGCCCGGGAGTGCGCTGTCTTTGTGGGTTGTCAAGTGGATTTGCTTCTCTTGTGTTTGACTGGGGGCCTCTTCTTCCCCGTCTCCTTCCATTACTGCGATTTCTACCCGAACCCCTCTCGTTTAAAGCTTAGAAGGGACTGTGAGTGTGAGGCTTAGATTTGGGCAAATTTGTCAACCTACCGTTCATGCTGACTATCTACGGCTACAAATTGGATGTTTTAGATGCGCCTTGCTGGCTACTAGATGTAAGAGTATCGTGTCAAAATTGTGCTGCCAATATGTATATAAACGATGTGGTGTATGAGATGAGGTTGTTAGATGCACACGGGCATGAGAGGGAACCTAACTAATTAGCGCTTCGCGTAACAACACATCGCGTTTGAGCCGCATCCTGCCCTGCAACACACATGCCCAATATGAGAAAAGCCACTGCTTGTAGGAACCCGTGGACCAAATGTGGCATCGTGATACTCCATCATTCCAAGAAAATGCCTGTGCACACTCCTACGCTACGAATGCATAATCACAGCTTCCATCCCCGTTTCTTCGCAAGCGCCGTCTCCTGTCTAACAGCCAAATCTGCAATAATCTCCTCACTTCCACCACCAACAACCTGACCCAAATTAGCATGATACCTTCAGCGCATTCATATTCCAAGGTATCAAAACATACCATCATCCTCAAATCGCGACTAATCTGCTCGACAATAGCTCCAGGCCCACCCTTCTGATACCCAGCACCACCAAATATTTGCTGCGCCTCTCGATTCGCCATCTCAAGTATACGGCCACCATGTACTTTGCATAGCGCGATCTGACCCGCAATCTCAGGATCTTGCCAGCCGAGAGGGGATTGCTGGATGTGGTATGCGAGTTGCTCTAGCCATGCCCAGTGGCTCTCTACATACCGACCGATTGTAGCGAGTTTATGTGCAATGATCTGGTTGGCGATAAGCGGCTTGCCGAACGTGTGTCGTTTGTGTGCGTAGTGGAAGGATTCGCTCAGACAGGTTCGCGCTTTTCTGTTGCAGCCTATGCTCATGATGAAGCGTTCGTTGTTGAAGTTCGTCATGGCGATGCGGAAGCCTTCGTTTTCTTTGCCGATGAGGTTGGAGACGGGGACGCGGACGTCGTCCATCTCCACGAAGCTTGCACCTCCGGCTTTGTGGCCGGAGTTGGGTATGCGGTGGTGCGTCAGTCCGGATGAGTCGGTGGGGACGACGAGGAGGGATATGCCACTCGCGCCTGGTCCGCCAGTGCGAACGGCGGTTGTCATGTGGGTAGCCCATGGCATGCCAGTGATCCATTTCTTGTAGCCGTTCACAATATAGAACTTTCCGTCTTCGGTCTTCGTTGCGATGGTTTGAAGGTTCGCGACGTCGGACTACACAGTCAAGTTAGCATTCGTTTCGATCCGTTTGAACCTAGGGATATAACCAATTGACCGTGTTACAGAAAAGGCACACACACCCCACCACCTGGCTCAGTAATGCCCAGACAGAAACTCGTTTCCCATGAAAACAAACCCGGCAACCACTTCCTCTTCTGCTCCTCCGTTCCATGATGCACAATCGGCGGAACACCAATCACGCTTCCACCGCCCAACGCGATGCCCACACCCCCTTCTATCCTACTATTCTCATCCGACATAATCAACAAGTGAAACAAGTCCAAATCGCCAACCGGTATACCCGCTGGTCCAGGCACATCGCGTGGGCGATACGGTTCCGGCACGTCGGCGAATGCAAAGCCAGTCTTTGCCCATTTGTGTCGTTCTTGCGTGGGAGCTTCCCCAGCCTCCTCCCACTCTAGCATGTATGGCTTTATGTTCGTATCGATATATGTGCGTACCGCATCGCGTAGTTTCTTGTGCGAGTCGTTGTAGTAGGGAGATGCGAGGGAGGAGTACCATGAAGGTTCACTCCAGGGAGCGAGGTTGCCGAAGGTTTCCTTCTTTGCAGGTTGCATTATGGAGGGAAGAGGTTGTGTGGTCTGGGGGCTTAGGATTCGCTGTCACGTTCGTGTCATGGTGTTGTGGGACATGTTTGTAGGAATGAGGAGGAGTATATGTAGCGAGTGTGTCGGTGCGTGGGGTTGGAGAAGTTGAGATGCCGCGGCTGAGGGGTGCGGTGATGCTGACTCGCCTTCTAAACTGCGGGGTGCGTAGCGGATTCGCGCGTACCTGGGGCGTTAGCCATACTAATGCTTACATGTCCAGAACATACCATGCAGTTGTATCAGTTTTGCGTTTTACGCACCTGGGAAGTCGTGCGCGATGAGAAAGGAGCCAAGGTCACGACAACATGTAGTGGTACAATTTTGAAGTGAAACCTGCGAAGCTTTATTGATGTCTCAATGCTATTTACATGGACACAAGACTTCCGGCATGATGTTGTTTATCATTATATTCCTCCGCTCGTATCTTGCTTCCGGAACGATACAATTACCTGACGCAGTAACCACCGTCGATGAGGAGATCGGAACCCTTGTGATTGTTAGTACCTGGAGACAGTAGAGTATAAATTGATGAACTTACAGTGCAGTAGGATGAGGCATCCGATGCGAAGTAGACGTAGGCACCCTTGAGCTCAGTCGCCTTGGCGTCACGGCCCATGGGGATCATGGAGTGCCACAGCTTCTGGATGTCCTGGGGAACGAAGTCGGAGAGACCAGTGTCAATGTATCCGGGGGAGATGGAGTTGACACGGGCAAAGTCCCTCCACTCATTGGCGAGCGACTTGGCAAGGTGAATGCAGCCGGCCTTGGCAACGTTGTAGGAGGCCTGCTCCTGGGGGAAGTTGGCAATGTGGCCAGACATGGAGGAGGTAATGACGAGAGAACCAGTCTTGCGCTCGCGGAAGTGGAGACCGACGGCACGCGCGCAGTTGAAGGTACCGGTCAAGTCAGTCTGGATGACCTCGTTCCACTGTTCAACGGTAGCGTCGAGGATTCCGTTGTCGGCAGTCTTTCCGGCGTTGGCGATGAAGACATCGACCTTGCCGAAGTCCTTGATCACGTCGTTGACGAGCTTTTCGCATTGGGCGTACTCGTTGACCTGGCACTTGTAGGCCTTGACCTTGACGCCGTACTTCTCGCTCATCTCCTTTGCGTTCTTCTCGGCGCCCTCGGCGCGAGAGTTGTAGGTGATGGCGAGGTCGGCACCGTACTCAGCGCATCCTCGGGCGGCCTCTGTGCCAATACCGGTAGGGCCAGAGGCACCAGTGACGATGACGACCTTGCCCTTGAGGCTGAAGAGGTCCTTGAGCTCGGTAGCTTGGGGAACGTTGATGGGCATTGTGGCAATTAGGAGGGTTTGTGGAAAGGGGTAGTAAATGTGAGGGGTATATAAAATGGAATGGAGCTTGAGTGTGATGTGAAGTGAAGACGAAGACTGATTTGGAGGGGCACAGAGGGGTTCAAGTACTCTTCAGCAGCTGAAAAGTCTTGAAGGACAGCTTCACGCTTTAGTGGTTAGTGAGGGGCGCTGGGTCGACAGTGACGTGTGGCTCGTCCTAAGAGCCGTCGGACGTCATGTCCCCAAGTCTGATTCGTCAATTGGATCAAGATGTGGACAGTCTGGCTTCACCATTCCGCTGAGATCCTAGCGACAGACGGGGGGTTGTAGTGGGTTGTTGTGACGTTCCCGCCCCTCTGTTAGCGTGCCCTGTGGGAGCTTGGGCCTTCTCTTCGAATGCTCCGGCGCGTGAACACATCGCGTCTCTTTGCTTTTTCTTCTCCCGCGATACCGTCGTCGCCGTCGATTCCGTAGACGTCTACTCCATCTCACTGCCTAGCTGCTTCACAAACACTGTCGTCGGGGGTTTGGCTGGGTGCTCTCGAGCTGTCGCGTGTTCCCAAAGCGGAACCCCATGATTGATACACGACATGCGCTGTCAGCGATTACGGCTTTGACAAAGACATTTGGCCCGCTGAAAACCCTCGTGTCCAGGCTGTTCATGCAGTTTGAAGCTGTCAGCCCCGCACCTTGTGCCTTATTGCAAGCTGATGCATATCGATATGCCTGGAGCGAATAAACCACTTGACGAATCAAGCCGTTGCGCCTGCCAGGCTGAGGACGCAGTAATCGTTACTCAGCTCTTTCTTCCTTCGTGGTCAAGCCCGATCGGACCCAATGAAGCAGCCATCTGTTCAATCATGGATGAAGACTCTGATGGACCCTGCATGTGGCTGCAGGCGAACAAGGTAGCAGCTCCGAGAATCTCTGCGCATGTCGATAATACGTATCAGGCGGATCCGATCTGTCGTGAACACCTTGGAAACCCGCGCATCCATGAAAGCTCCACGCGGGTGGAAGCTGTCTTCCAGCCATCGATGGGTTATCCACGCAGATACTTTAGGCCTCTTGTCAACATACATGACGCTGCCAGTCTCCGCCGCCAGCTGGTTTAGTTTTGTCAAGTCTCCCATCGGTCCCGGAAATGCGCACTGGGATTTGGGATTTTCATTTCTCCGGTACCGCGTTGGCACGTGACACTCACCATCGGCCAAAACCTCACAATTCATCAATAGAGAACTGCAATGTTGTATCTGGCTCGGCGCGCCATGTTTGATCCAATATCAATGTCGCAGCTGCGAACGTGAAGTCTTATAGCACCAACTAGCCAGATTAGCCAAGCACCTGCCACCGGGTCTGATGCAGCCCTCTGATTCGCAGCAATGGGGCTTCACCATACTTTTGCTCATGCCTTGACGCCCCTGAGGGCCAGCAGCTAACACGTCACCTTTCTCCAGATCGCTGCAGACACCTTTCAGCACCCAACTATTCGGAATCCGTAGGTCCGCAACAATGGTGCAGAACGCCCTCCTCCCGAAGCCCCTCCCTGCAGACTCCCTGGTCGTCGGCCAGCTGGTCACAGAGCCACTCCATCCAGAACGCGAATCTTTCTACCCCGATAAAGCTCATGCAGAGGTCGACGATCTGAACGACTTCCACATTCAGCTCCGCTACAAGGACCTCTACTCCGTCGACGCCGAAGGCCGATTCTCCACCAACTATGGCGCGAGGTTCGATCTGGGAAAGATATACAGACAGCCCAACTTACTTACCGTCAAGGCCGAGCAGATGATACAGCGAACCACGCAATCACCGTCGAGGGCCTTCCAAGCTGTGTGCAACGACCCCGAGGCACGGATCTGGATGGCCGAACAGATCAAGGCGGGCAAGCCCCTCTACATCGTCCTCGGCCTCACCGAGCTCAAGAACGCAACCTTCAAGCGCGCCAAATTGCGCGATGCAGGCGCATCGAACCGCATCAACGAAACGCCCATCGAAAAGGACGCTAAAGTCCCCGGGTCCTTGCGTGGCAGATCCGAAGCCAGCTTGGGTGGAATTGGCACCGAGCCATCTATATCAGGTGTCTTTGGCATGGATGTACGGCGTGTTGCAGCCAGGCTCACGACGCCTGCGGAGCCACACAGACTGGAAGACATTGGATACAAGTGGTACTACTACAATGTGCCGGGCTCGACGGACAAGCAACAGTTGATGGTGGGGCTGGGAGAGCAACTCAAGGCCAACGAACTTCGCTTGATGCTCGATCTCACAGAGGACGACGTCCAGGGCAACCTTGATGCTATTAGCAAGCTCAGTCTGGATGCGCTGAGTGCTACCGCCAGCCCCATGCTCAAGCCTAGTACGCCGATGCTACGAGGGCGCTCACCCTCTCCTCATCCCACTATGCTGCGCTCTTAGTATCGGGTTTATTCCTGATGGTCATATATCCCGAGTTATGATCAACGGTCGACTTGAGTCTGGACACGTACGATAGGTTTATGATGAGCAACACATGTATCATTTTTTTTGTTACGGCCTGGTATCTCTCCACTTTGTATCTCACGTAGTGGTTATACGTTTACTTGTCCATTCTCGTCCTAATCTCGTCTAAAGGTTTCATGCTACCCCAATGAAATGCACAAGCTATATTCGTTGTTTCGCAAAGATGTGGTTGCATTTGTGATGTTGATTTGACCGAAGCTATCTACTTACTATTCGCTGATCAGCGACTACACCCTAACGGGAGCTGCACATACGCAAACAGATAGGTCTTCCCATGATTTAACCTTGCACCCAAGACATCTCAGTTGTAACGCCTCCGCCCCTGACCCTGCCCAGGTTGATGGGTGACACGATGTCCAGCAAAGATGCGATGGCTGAAGGCTTCCTCGAATACGCTAACGTGGAGTCCCCTGAGATTAGGAACTTGGTGGTGACACTGGGCGAAGGGGACACCCGGACTACGAGAGATTCTGTGATTATGTCGACGAACACCGAGCATGTTGTCGAGGTTTGTCATGGCGTCTGCAAGTACGTGCATGAGATCGTTTTGTGTGTGTGATTGTTGTAGCCTTCGAAGTCGCTATTGTCATCGTCATCCCCCACGGTGAAAGCAATCTGAATTTGTGGGCAAGGGACTTGACGACTGTTTGTTGTGGGGTGACATCGAGTCTGATGGGTATGTCTAGACCCCCACGTGCCACTGTGAGAGGTTCCATGGCCGCTGTAGCCACCACTAGGGCGACGTCTCTGTGTACCTTGTCTGGGAGTAGTGTGGCTACGAGCGCCATTTCTGTTGCGTGAGGGACAACAAATTTGTAAGTCCATCGTTGTTTGTAAGGAATTGGGGCGGTTTGACGTTAGTGCTGTGGTAGAAAAACAGTTTATACGGGTACATGAGCTTGCGTGTAAGTGTGAATAGGAGCTAGGTGAAGATTAGAACTCTGCTGTCAAGACTATGTTACGGTCGCTGTGGAAACCATCGGGTGGATTATGAGCTTCAGAGACCAGGTGGATGCCAGAGGGAAGTCCACTAGGTACAGAGGGGTGACATCGAAAAAGAGACTTTTGAAAAGTTATCTTTTTTCAAGCTCTATATATATATAACTAGAGGTGCTAGGACTATAATTTTTAGAGTTTTGAAAAGCCAAGAACTTTTTTTTCAAGTTAGGCTATTAGTAAGCCTGCTTAGTAAGTATAATGGAGGAGATAAAAAGCAGTGAAGACAGGTGATAAAAAAAGCCTTGATAAACCTAGCTACAACTTTTTAATAAGCGTATCAAAATCGCTAAAATGAATATATGTGATACTAGATTATATAAGCATTACGTAAGCAGAGTCTTGGCATAAGGTTATAATAAAGTAAATTTAGAAATAAAGAAATAAAAAAAGTAAGCTAAAAAATTACGCAAAAATTACGTAAGTTTTTTTTTAGCGTTAGTCTATATAATAATCTCTTTCTAACCTGAGATTTTCTCTTCTCTATTATCTCTTTATGTCAGTTAAACTTTCTAAGTTTGAAAAACAAGTCTATTTACTCTATCTTTACAACAAAAATCTACTACTACTATTAGTACTATACTAGAAAAATATTACAAATCTATTTATTATACTTTACAACGTATTAAAAAGAATTTTTTTTACTACTTTCTACGCCTAAACAGCGCCTGCCTACAAAGGTCTCTAAAAGAGCTACGCGAGTAGTTAATAGAGACCTAGAAAGAAGTCCTAAAAAACAAATAAGCGTATTCTAGAAGAAAATAGTTTATCTTCTTCTACTAGAAGCTTACAACGTTTATTAAAAGCAGAGAAATACTCTATTTCTATGTTACGACCTAAGGCCTAGAGTAGGGCACCACTACCTTAAGTACCGACAACTGATGGCATGGACCTAGGGATTAGGTAACAAGAAGATCACGTGGCTAGTCCTAAAGTCCTAGACTTTAGGATCCTTAGGACTGTAGACATCCTAGAATCCTAGGAAGTCCTAGATAGACTTTAGGATTGTTAGGACTATAGTATACTATAGAATCTCTAGAACTCCTTATATATATAGTAATAGGTAATGTGCTCTTACAGCTTATTATATTTAACTTAGAAGTTTACTTTAAGTAATAATCTAAGAATTAGTTATTACCTTTTTAACCCTTGTGTTATTATATTAATCTTCTAATTATGCTAACACACCCTGTACTATTATATTAATCTTCTAATTGTGCTAGTACACCTTGTGTCCCTAGTACTTATTAATTCTCTAAGAACTAATACTAGATTATCTTTAGATAATTTTTACACTTTAAACACCTTTAAGATAAGCAATACTGCTATAGACACAACTACTAATTCCCTTACTAGGAGGACTATAAGCCGCGCTAATAAGCCTAAAACTTATTATAGTAATTGTAGCAAGCTTAACGCTTAGCTCCTCTAAGTTAATAGATACTTCTATATTAAAAAAGACAAAATTAATAATAATAATAAAGTAGTTTTAGCTTTTACGTATCTTTAAGGAGATGTAGAGAAGTAGGCTAACTTAATCTTTTAACGCTATATAGATAGTGCTATTATAGACGCTAATAACGATGTGAGCCATCAGTCTTCGTGTCAAACGGGGAGAAGAACAGTCCGAGCATTGTATCGTTCGTATGCGGTACCGTGTGGTGTAGGAAATCCTAAAGGTAAGAAGCAGTAGGCAGGGAGCTTTTATAAAGTATTGCAGGCTCCTGCTGCGGTAACGTACGTGTCCTTACCCTCCTCCACCTCTACCTCCTCCACCTCCATCGCAATCTTGTTGCCAGCTATAGGCTAGCAATTGCCGTTAAACACGTTTTAATTAGTGTCGTTTTTTAGTACCTTTAGCAAATTTTTTAACCCTAATTTTGCTTAGTAGTCTAAGCTTTTCTGCTCTAAGCGCTTAGCGCGTAGACCTCATCTACTCACCATTCAAATTTTGTTAACTACACACAATCTTTTTTTAACTTTTGCGACTGATTAGTAGGGGGCAGCTGCTTTTTACTTTTTTAGAAAACCTATTTTAACTACAACAACAACCACCACCTTTGATACCTTAAAAAAATAAATAGACGCTAATAATATAGCCTTAGTTAAAGACTAGGATACCTTTAAAGCTAAGATAAAAAAAGTTTTTTTACCCCTTAAAGAATCTGTAGTTGTAGAGCAGAAAATTTAGAAACTATAATAAACTAAGTCTACTACTAACTATATAATAGAATTCTAATAGTACAAAATAGTTATTAAATAAGATAATAACGCTTTAATGTAGATGTACTAACAAAGTCTTAAACTTACTATATAATAGGAACTTATATAAAGCAGAGCTAACCTTAACACGCTTAATAAACTTATAGCTAAAGCTATTAGAGTTAATAACAAACTTTATAAGCTTATATTAAAGGAATAGTTATATGCGCTAGAGAATTACGCACTTAAGAACATAGACGCTTAAGCATATTAAATATTTTAACGCCTGTACTCTAACTAAAGACGTTAGCGAAACTATGTACCTAGGACTCTAAGGCATTATACTACTAATAGCTATAAGCTAATGCACCTTAATAATATTAATAAGGGACTAGGGAGGAAGAAGTTTACGTATAACAAAAGTAACAAGAAGGTTACTTATTATAGATATAGTGTAGGAGCTGAAAAGGGGCAATTGCTTGATTAGGAGGAGTGGAATGAGTGTATTAAACAACTAAGTGCCACAACAAAGTGGTCAATAACTACTTAAGAGGAATAAGACGATCTAGCCCGTATATATAGGCGCTAGCGCGATCGTCACGTGTTTAGCTTACTAGGATCACCTGCTTAACAGGGTGACCCGCATGTTGCGCATGTCAATACTCTAACACACCCCCTAGGTTAGTGAGATACTATTAATCTAAGCTGTAAGCAACTAGGCAATTAAAATAAATTAAGGTTGTTAATTAAGAGGTCCCTCTGTAATACAGCTTTTCCTAGCTAATCGTCTATTGTCGTAGTAATGCTGCTTGTTAATATTTTAATTAATCTTAGTAGTCCTAATATTAAAATATTAGATAGACCCTAAATATTGCGTAATTAGTTAGTGCGCAGCCTCTACAACAATATTAATTGCGTCTACTACTCCTCTAAAACTTTTTGTCCTTAACCTTACTCTAATATTAATTACTAAGCTTTTTAGGACTGTCTTGACTACTATTACTAATATAGTAAGTATTACCCTATCATACTCTTACTAATTAGCTGCTAATCTTTTTAGTGTAGTCTGCCCTTAGCAATAATAAGCGCAGCTTAAAGAGCTGTTGTTAACAACATAATTAACGCTTAGAAAGCCTTTGCTAACAACATAAGAATAGTACTAAGCATAAGCATTACGCGCGCTAAAGCCTATTTAATAATAAAATTTAGCAAGCAGCTAATTTCTAAAATAATAAGAGTTAGTTACCTCTACCTATTAATCCTTTTGCTTACTGCAAGACATCTAGTAGCTCTACTTAGAGGCTAATTGCCTTACCTACTAAATTAAGCCTACTGTTAAGTTCTTATTTAAATTTTAATCTACATAAGAGCATAACTAAGTAATTAAGCTAGCGTAAAGGCAAAGCTCCTTAAGAGCTAAAGTAAAAGTTATAGTAGATAACTACTTAAGTAGCAATACGTAAACAGCAACATAGTAATAGTAATAAGCTAAAAATGCCTACTAATCTGTCTACTAAGCGCACCGCGCCCCCCTTTATACAGAAAAAGGCGCCTAATAGCTCTTTAAAGGTTGCTACTAATCTATTACGCTCTCGCGTTCTGCTGTGTAAGCGCTGCATAAAGAAGATGCTAAATAGTTTATACGCTAAATGCTGCTTTAATTGCATTTAGACTAGCAGTTAGAGCAGCTTATGCTATAGCAGTTGCTCGTCTTATACCTACTATACAGTTAATATTAATCTTGCTAATTAATTTATAGCTATATATAGAAATAAAGAGGTAAGTCTCTAACCTATTAACCTTCTTACTTAGCTTACTAACTAGTATTTAGGGATAAAATAATAATAAGATTTACTAAGCTTTAAAAGCTTAACTGCTTAAAAACATTATTACTTGCCGTAAAGAGATTAAGAGTAGCATTACGTCTACTAGAAAGCCTTCTTTGCAGAAGCCTCCTGTCTATAATTGTCGCGCTTAAGAAATATTGTATCGCAGTTTTGCCGCTTAGCCTCCTGCTCCTACTCCTGCTCCTGCACCTACGTTCGCTCCTGCTCCTACGTAGCAACCCGCACACTAGCCGCAATAGTTAGCTTATTATCCTTAGCAGCAACAGCAGCAACATAAGTAGCCTTAGCAGCAACAGCAGCAACATAAGTAGCCTTAGCAGCAACATAAGCAGCCTTAACAGTAACATAAGTAGCCTTAGCAGCAACCTACTTAAAGGTTGCTGCTTTAAGAGCAGGCTACCCGCAGAATGTTGCCCCCTGCTACTCTATACAATCGTCCTTCTGTTTGTCGTCCTAATTGCTATACAACTTATTTATATAAGCGCAATTATTACGCTAAGGTAAGAAGGTAATTATCTAACAACTCTATATATAGAAGTAATAGATTAGAATCGCGCTGCAATGCTGCTTACCTCTAGACTTTTACTGTTTAGGCTTAGATAGCTTAAATTGCTCTTAAGCTAGCTAAAGCTAAGCAGGCTAAGCGTAATGCAATAATAGAGTTTAGTAAGTATAATAAGTCTAATACTTATTAGTAATAGGGTTCCTAGTTTTAGTTTAATAGTCTAGCTTACGTTCTCCCGCTTATTATAAGTAATTAAGAGGAGACTTAGCTTAGTATATAGATATTACTGCTTAATACAAATCCTTTGCTTGTTAATTATTATTTTCTTTAATTAAATGCTTAACTTGCTAAAAGTTAAGCAACTGCTTAAACTTTTTAAACTGTTGTTAGGTAAGTAACTTAGTTAGTCTATTAGCTAGCATAATTGCTATTTCTAGGTATTTAACTTAAAATAATCCTTTAGCAAATTCCTACTGCAGCTACATGTTTTATATATCTACATGCCTTAATTAAGTGCTAATCTACTTATTCCTCTTAACTACAAGCTTAATTATTTATTAATTATTAAACTAAACTGTCTAGATATCTCCTAGATTAAGAGACAGCTTGTAAAAGAAGCGCTTAAGAGCTATAGCCTCCTTAGTAGTGTGCTTAAAGGTAAGTAGCTTAGCCTTAGTAGTTAACGTAGTTACTGTAGTCTACTAAGCTGCTTTCTAAAATATTAGACTACTATATAAGATAGCTATGTATCTATAGGATAATTAACAAGTTTTCTAATTATCTGCAAAGGAAGCATCGCCTATAATTATTAAGTCTAGGCTATTATAGTTCTTATATTAGATTGCATCCTATCTTGTTTAATAAAGGTACATAATTACCTATTTAATAGCTTTTATATACTAATTACTAGAGTTTGTAAGGAAGTGTAAGAGCTTTAAGATTAAGTAGGCAATATTTAGTTATAGCATAATAGCTGTGTAAAGTACTAATCTAACCTTTTCTTAGTAGGCCTTAATCTCTTGCTTAGTTGCTTTGCTAGTATTCTTAATTAGCTCCTCTAACAGCAATAAAGTCTTTAGAAAGCTTTTATCTTTTAGCTTAAACTTTTTTGTAATCTTGTTAATATACGTATTATACACAAGCCTAATTATTTGCTTTTTATAATCTCTAATTATCTAGATACTAAGGAACTATTTAACTAATTCTTGTTTCTATATCTTGTATTTATTTATAATCTTTAACTAAAGATTTATTGCTCTCTGCTTATAACTTTTTGCAAAGAGCAGTAGGATATTATCTATATAAAATAACACTAAGATCCTCCTTTCTAAATTAAAGAATAGGCAGGGTTCCTCTAGTAAGGCGATTAGTCTAATCTCTTTTAGTAATTCTAAGAACTCCTTATACTACAATAGTAGCGAGTCTTATAATCTATATAGTGCGTAGTTAAGCTGTACGCACTTTTCTAGCTTCTTAAAGCTATCTAGCATCTTATAGATTACTAAGTTATGTACTATAATTAATATATTAAGGAATACTCTTACAATATTATATTGCTTAATCTCTAAATTATTCTTAGCAGCAATAGCTATTGCTGCTTAGAAGGACTTAGCTGCTAAGGTAGCAGCGTAAGTTAAATTAATTAAATTCTTTTCTTGGAAATTACCTTTTATAATAATCTGTGCCTTTTATTTAAGAAAAAAGCTATCTTAATTAAACTTGTAGGTCTAAACCTACTTTATAGGTATTAGGCGATTAATTGCTTCTTCCCTTAATATCTTAGTCTAAGTCTTTATCTTACTTAACTAATTAATCTCCCTCCTATAGGTATCTTTAAATAAGGCCCTTATAAGATGCTAGAGCAACTACTTTTATAATCTTAGTAGTTTAGGTAGATTGTTCCGATGCAGTTAAGCATTTCCTATACTTAGTTTATGCTTAATAAGCAAAGCTGCTATAACTACGTAATTAAGAGTCTTATAGCTTACTAAGTCTTCCTAGGTTACTTATAAACCTAGTAGGTAGGTATTATAAAAGTTGTTTTATAATAGATCTTTATAATTTGCAATTAATGCGTTAACACTACCTATATTTCTACCCTCTAGTTAATTATTAGGATCTTAGGTTGCGTTCTTACGCTTACGCCTACTACCTAGCTTATATAGTAGAAGATAACAATTTATAAACTAATTTAAACTTTTACTTATAATCCTAGCACTATGTCTTATAAGTAGAAGTTAAGCTTATAATTACTTACCCTGTCTGCTGTTTAAGGCCTTAAATCTTAAATCTTAAGATAATTTACGCCCTGCTATCCTGCTTACCTAAGCAGGTGTTCTATTACAACAAGCTAGTGCGTTAGAGTCTTTAAGCATAGACTATTAGACTAGTAATAAGTTATTAGGCTTATTTAAAAGAGGCTCCCTACCTCTAAGTATTAATAGATTAGCTCTTTTTAGCATGTGTAATACTGTTTAACTATTAATAACTCTGCAATTAATTGCGTTGTTGCTCCCTAGGGTTTCTAGTTTAGGAGTTAGTTCTAGGGTAGCAAGACTAGTATTTTGCTACTAATTTAAGCAAGTTCTTAATAGTGCACTAGCCTTGTGCTCTATTTACTTAGCGTCTTCTAATCTACTCTTGTCTTTAGTAGGTAGGCCTTCCTTACTACTTAAGATAGTAGATAGATTACCCTTAAGGTCTTTAGTAGTTAGCTATGTATTTTAATCTGCCTTTCCTTAAACAGGTAAGAGGTCTAAATCCTCTCCTAGATTAACTAGCTTGCTATTGTAAAAGATCTCTACAATCTTAATTACTTAATCCCTTAGTAGCTCTTCCTTACAATCTCCTTTATAGAATTAACGTTTATTAAAGGTTACATTACGGGTAGTAATTACCTAATTAAGTGTTAGTAATTATATATAGTATATGTTAGAGGCTTAATAACTAACTAAATAACTAATATAGCCGTAAGAATTAACCATAAATCCTTAATAATTACGCCTAGCTGCTTTCTCCTTGTTTAAAGGATAAGCTTAGCAGCTATAAGCATAGATTCTACTCTAGTCTAGGCGTAGATTAGCAGTCTAGTGTCTAATCTTAGGTAGTTAATAATATTAGAAATATTTTCTAAACTATTCTTTAAGCACCTAGTTAAGGGATTAGTAGCTATAAATCTTAGTAAGGCTTATTTTATGTAGGTAAGCCGCCGCATCTATAATTACTAGCTAAAGCTTAGCTAGTAGATTAGCGCTCGTGCGCATTTTAATAGCCTTTGTAATTAGCTCTTAACTAGCTCTCTCTACTAAGCTGTTAGGCTTATAAGTATATAGCGGTGGCGTCTTAATTACGATCCCTTTCTTTATAGCCCATTCCTTATATCTGTAAGGGTGCGTTGGGTTGACCAAAGATGCAAGGTAAACGGTGAAGGTGAATGAATTAGATATCGAACTATAGAGAGAGACTACATAGGTTTATATATCCAACCCGGGTGATTAGGACTTAACCTAGGTTAGGACTAACCGAGGTTGTCGGAGGTTGTCGGATTAGCTAACAGTTAGTGTGAATAGTGCGGCTGATAGTCAGCTACTAGTGCTGAGGTAAGAAAAGCCAATGAAGGCCACAGGCCGAGTACTAGAGAACATTAAGGCTTTAGCCCTTTACAATACCCCCCTCCTAAAAATAATAATAGTAGGGGTAGTAATCTTGTTACCTAGAGTTCTACTCTTCTAGGGCTTCTGTATCTTTTAGATTAACAGCTAGTTCCTAGGTTGGATCTGGATATCTTAACTATTTAACTAAGTACTGCTTTTTTCTTCCTTTTCCTCTTTCCTCTAATAGGGTCTCTACTAGGTATTCTTCTCTATCCTCTGTCTTAATTAGTAGAGGTTTATTGTCGTCTATTGGCTGGCTCGGTAGAGGGTCTGAGGACGCTAGTCTAAGGTTATTAACATTAAATACTAGGTAAATCTAGCTAGGAGTATTTAATTTAACTGCGTGTAGTCTAATAACCTCAAGTACTATGTACTTAAGATTCTTCTAGTTAAGTTTTCTGCTAAGCCTTTTTGTTTTGTAGTAGTTGCCTAGTTTTAACTATACCTCATCGCCTATTTTAAGCTAAGGTGATTAGTGCCTTCTCTTATTTGCCTGCCTTTCTTATTTTTATTAGCTTTCTCCTATTATAGCTTGTGCAAGCTCAATACTTTGTTATAGCTTATTAATAATATTTTCTGCCTTTTAATAATCCTCCTGTATTCTCCTTAGAAGTTGTTGTTAAGGACCGTGCTTAGGTGCAATTTGTAGGGAATCCACCTTATAGCTATATTATAGGAAGAAAGAAGACATTTTAGTAGATTAAGCTTGCCTTGCTATAACTGCAATCTTAGCTATCCCTAGGTTACTTTTCTAATTTATTTAATCCTAATTACAGAAGGCTCATAAATAAGCCTATACTATAGAGTTTATTCTCTCTATAGAACTATTAGTTTTAGGATAGTATCTAGAAGATAAGCGTTGCTTAATTTCTAATAACTCGCAAAGCTTAATCTAAAAATAGTTAATAAACTATATACCTCTGTCTAAAGTAATATAGTTTAGTAACTAATAGTAAGCTATAACAGAGTTAATAAAAGTTTTAGTAATACTTTTTGTAGTAATGTCCTTAAAGCCTATTAGAACAACATCCTTGCTAAGCCTATCTATAACTACTATAAGGTTTGTATAGCCTTTGCTTTCTAGTAACCCTATAATAAAATCTATAGAAATTTCTTTCTATATTTGCTTAGGTATAGGTAAGAGTTTTAGTAAGCCTTGTAGGCTATCTTTCTAGAGTTTTGTTCTTCTACACACTAAGCAGTTCCTTATATACCTTCTAATACTTTTGCTAATAGAGGGCTAAAAGTATTCTCTTGCAATAGCTTAATAGGTAATATTCTTTCCTAGATAGCCTAAAGCTCTAGAACTGTAGATTTTGTAGATAATTCTAGTTCTTAAAGGTTTATTATTAGGTATCTATTTTTAATCTTAGTATAGGAGGTTTCTAAAATCGTCTAGTTAGCATTTAGAAATAGAAAGTTTAAGATCTAAAGCTATAGGAAATTGTCGTTCACTATTCTTTACAGCTTTCTAGGCTATTTAGTAGGTTTTATCCTCTTTTTTAGCTTTATCCTATAGATCCTCTAGATCTAACTGCTCTTGTACTGTTACTAGATAGCTGTTGTAGTTAAAGGTTCTAAGCACTTCTTCTTCCTCTAGTTCTTTATTAGTAGCTGCAGTTGTAGGTTTAAATACTTATAGAAACCTTCTAGAAATCCTAGTATCCTAGTTGTTTGCTAGCATATCTTGTTGTCTCCTAGATAAGGTATTAGCTTTAGAGTTATTAACTCTAGGCCTGTAGGAAATTTCTATGTTAGGAAACTTTCTTAGAAATTAAGCCTACCTTATTTGTTTCTTACTAAGCTGTCTAGGCTTGCTAAAATATTTAAGGTTTTTATAGTCTGTAATAACTATAAACTTCTTTAAAGATTATAGCATAGCATCCTACTTAGATAAGCAGGAGATAACTGCTAGTATTTTTTTATTATATATCTCGTAATTGCTTTGCGTGCTAGTTATCTTTTCTAAATAATAAGCTACTAGGCGTAAGCTTCCTTTATTATTATATTGTGAGAGGACTCCTGCTACTACATATCTAGAAGAGTCTATTTCTAGGATTGTTTCTCTGTCAGGATCCTATTAAGCTAGTACTAGCTTAGTAATAAATAACTCCTTAAGCTTATTAAAGGCCTTTTACTTAGTTTCTCCCTATTAAAAGGAGATGTTACTAGTAAGCCTTAAAAGAGGAGCTACTATTTCTAAGTAATTCTTAATAAATTCTTAATAGAAGTTTACAAAACTCAGAAAACTGTGTACTCCTTTAACATTTATAGGCGCCTACTAATCTCTAATTGCTTTTACTTTCTTAGGGTCTATTTAAAGTTCTTTTTTAGCTTTAATAATAAATCTAAGGTATTTTGTACTCTGTATGTTAAATTTGTATTTCTAGATATCTAAAGGTAATCTAGCCTTGCCTATAGCTTCTAAAACCTTATTTGTATTATGTTAGTATTCTTTAAGCGTGCTATTAGTGTAAATTAATACGTCGTCTAGGTAGGCTAAGCAAAAATTGTTAATGTACTTGCAGAGGGTCTAATTAATATAGTGTTAAAAGGTACTAGAAGCGTTTGCTATACTAAATAGAGTAACTAGCCACTTATATAATCTAAATCTAGTACAAAAAGCTGTTTTCTACTTATCTTCTATATTAATTCTAGTCTTGTAGAAAGCTGCAGAAATGTTAATCTTTATAAACTATTTAGCTTTTGTAATATTGTTAAGAGTTTCCTATATTAAAGATAAAGAATAACAATCTTTCTTTGTAATAGCGTTTAGGGCTTAGTAATTAATGTAGAAATGTAAACCTCCTCTAGGTTTTTTAGCAAAAACGACAGGGGAGGAGGCAGGAGAGCTACTAGCTCTAATCTATCCTTTATTAAGTAGAGAAATAAGCTCCTTTTGTAATACTAGGAGTTCTAGGTAGCTTATACTATATAAAGATCCCTAGGGAGCCTCTTTCTCCTTGCCTTTATCGTCTTTCTCTAGTTTAATTTAGTAATCTACCTTAGATCTGCGTAAAGGAGGTAGTACAGAAGCAGTTTTTAGATTAAAAATCTAAGCTAGGTGTTAATAAGCCTTAGAGAGTAAAGGTAGGACCTCTACTTTCTTCTTAGGAGCTAGGGCTTTTTTAATATCTTTAAGAGAAGTAGCAAAAGTCTAAATAGACTTATCCTTTTTCGCCCGCCTAATATAGGAGTGATAAGCTGTTACGCTTATTTGTTTTAATCTCTAGTCTCCTTTAATAGGGCAATCCTTAGTGCTAAGTAACTTAATCTTTTAGCTAGAAGAATAGATATAAATTATTTTTATAGAAGGAGTAATAGTAACCTCTCTTCTATTTATCTAGGGCCGTCTAAGTATTAAATTATAACTAGGGTGTGTAGGGGCTACATAACCCTAAATAGTATCCTGATAGCCTTTAATATTAATGTCTAACTTAGCAACTTTATTAATAGTTCTAAGTTTATCTATAACTCCTTCTAATCTCCTAGGAGAAATAGAAATGCACTGTAAGTTGGCGTTCTTAATAAGTTAAAGGCTAATAAGCGAGTATGCAAGGTTTCCTGTATTAATTAAAGTAGAGGCAAAAGTATAACAATTTACTAGCGCCTCTAAAGTAATTCTATTGCTGCTTATATTTTTTTTAAAGTTTGCCTACTCCTTAACTAAGTTATTCTAACTTATTAGAGGCTCCTGCTAGTGACTTTAAATAGGAGCTACTCTTTTTCTAGATCTAAGTCTTTATTTAAGCTTCCCTTGCTAAGCTTATTATCTTTCTTAAAGTTAGAAAACTTAACTAAAGTCTTTTTCTCCTTTTTAGAAGATTTCTTATTCTCTATATAATATGCAGATAGATAGCCCTTCTATTTGTAGTTAAAACAGCGTCTTTCTCTATACAACTATTCTAACTCCTAGTTACTAAACTGTTAAGGTTTAGCAGTTCTTCCTATGTATTCTATCCCCTCTATCTAGTCTCCTTTTAAAGGAGAAGGAGGAGGAGAAGTTCTCCTAGATTTATACTCCTTAGGCTTATTGTCTCTGCCTTTAGAGTACTCCTCTATTCTATAGAGGTAATTAGCAATCTCTATTGCTTTGTTTTGCAGGCTATCTAAATCCTTATAAGTAATACCTACTAGTTTATCTTAAAGTTTTTAAATAAGACTTTTTTAAAAAAGCATTATCCTTGTATCCTCGTCTAAACTACTATTAGATAATAGTAGTTGTTCCTAGAATTCTATAATATATTTGCGTATACTTTTCTTGCCTTAGCTTATAGACTAGAGCTTGTTCTTAGCTCTCTCTGCACTATAGGGGTCTCTAAACATTTAGTTAAAGAAGTTTAATAGCTTATTAAAGTTCTATAAATTAGAAATCCTTATTTAGTTAAGGAAAGGCAGGGTAAGAGTTGCAGCTAAGCCTTTTAATTAACTGAAGGCGTAGTTACAAGTCCTTTTATCTGTGTTAAAATCTTCTTTATTATTCTCTACTTTAGCAGTAAGCTGTTATTAAAAGATTTAGTACATCTTTCTATTTCTATTAAAGGTATTAGGATCTAGTTGTTTAAAACGCCTAGGCGTTTGTTGATTTCCTAGGGCAGCTAATAGGGTAGGTAACCAAGGTAGAGGTTATTCTACCTTAGGCTCCCTTTGTTGTAGCGTGCCTATAGCTTCCTAAGCTTAGAAGGCTTCCTGTATCCTCGTAGAAGCAGCTATCTTATTTAGGCTACCTACTCTACAAAGACCTTCTAAAGTAGTTTCTACTTTAGGTTTACTAACACTATCTTAGTGTAGTTCTGCTATCCTTATAGCTAAAAGAGCTACTAAGGGTTCTGCCATTGTATTTGTAGGTACTCGCTAGTACTCTATATTGTTGACAGGAATTGTTATAGGTGCTACTACGCTTAGTAGGCTTATCCTTTTTGTGTAGGGGCTACTACGCTTAGTAGGCTTATCCTTTTCGTGTAGGGGCTACTACGCTTAGTAGGCTTATCCTTTTCGTGTAGGGGCTACTACACTTAGTAGGCTTATCCTTTGTCTGTTTTCTAGGGCTACTACGCTTAGTAGGCTTATCTAACAAATTTAAACGCCTTAGGGACTTATATAACTAAGTATCTCTTAGCACTTTTAATCTAGTGCTTTTTCTGTTTATCCTTCAGTAGATTTAAACAGTTAACTAATTAACTAGCGCTCTAATTAATTAGATTCTCGCGCGTAGATATAGCTCTAGCTAGCTTCTCGTCTAGATATAGCTCTAGAGGGCTCCTAAGTACGACGTAGCTACGCAAGTAGCTAAAGAAGGATCTAATTTAATTGTAAGGGTGCGTTAGGTTGACTAAAGATGCAAGGTAAACGGTGAAGATGAATAAATTAGATATTAAACTATAGAGAGAGACTACGTAGGTTTATATATTTAACCTAGGTAATTAGGACTTAACCTAGGTTAGGACTAACTGAGGTTGTCGGAGGTTGTCGGATCAGCTAACAGTTAGCGTGAATAGTGCGGCCGATAGTCAGCTACTAGTGCTGAGGTAAGAAAAGCCAACGAAGGCCACAGGCCGAGTACTAGAGAACATCAAGGCTTCAGCCCTTTACAATATCTTAATTGCCCTCTCTAAGGCAGTGTAGCAGTATTGTTATCCTAATAGATCTCTACAATCTTCTGCTAATATTTCCTCTTAATCCTTGCAGCAAAGCCTTTAATTACAAGCATAATATTATTTAGTGTCTTTAACTAGATATTGTAATTATACAGCTTGCCTAAGTAGTCTTCCTTAATAATTAGTGCCTATTTCTTAAGTAGCTAACTAGTTAGAAAATTAAACAGATCCTATAAGATCCTATAAAAAGGTTGTAGTAATCTCTCCCTTAGTTACTGTAAGATTACTTGTAAGGCATAAGCTGTTGCGTAATGTTTACATTCTAATAGCTTCTTGCTAGTAATCTTAACGTTCTACGCTAAGCAGACTAAGGCTTTAATAGCTTGTTGTCCTAGGTGTCCTAATTATTAATGCTATAGGTCCTTATCGCTAGTACGTAACTAAGGTTTCCTTAATTATAATACAGCGTTTATAAGCAGTAGTTAAGCAGGGTAATAAGTAAGTTACTTGTATTTAACAAACAAGAGATTAAAGTAATACTTAAAGTTAATTAAAACAACATTCTTCTTAATTATTTTAAATTGCAAGGTATAATTATATCCTAAATACTAAATGCCTGCCTGCTTAAGCCGTGCTTCTAATACAATATTAACATAGAAACCTAGTACAACCTTAACATTAGTAAGTAGAAGATTAGCTGTCTTAGGGCTAGCCTTACTGTGCAGGACGTTCTTGAGCAGCCTGTTTCCTATACTAGTAACTAGTATAATTTAAGTGCCTACCTTAACAGTTTCGTCCTTAGCGCATTAACTAAAGGTGCCTAGTACTATGTAATCTATAGTATTAACTAGGTAGACTGCTAACCTACTATCTATAATTGTGCAGAGGGACAGGGCATAAAAAGTAAAGACTGCGCTAAATATATTTAGTCTCATTTCCTTAATAAGGTCTTTTAGGTTAATTAATGCTAAAACTAATAAGCTAGGGTAGAATCTACTAAACTTATTAATAGCTAATCCGCTAGTGCTAGCCTTCTGGCCTTCCTTCTTAATCTAGGTGCGTAAGGTTGCCTATTTGTCGCTGTTCTATTACTTAAGGATCTTCTTTTTGTTATTATCTAACAGTTTAATTAGTATACTGCTAGGAGGGCTTAATCTAGTAACTGTAGTTTAAAGTTAATAGCAGTTGCGCAGTATCTAGAAGTACTTGCTTATAAGCTCTTTACTAGCCTTATAGGGGCAAAGGTGTAATTACTTACTACTTTTATTTAACTTTAAGTTGTTAGCGCTAGTAAACTATTAAGCTGCCCCTAATTTAGATCTAGTTTAGAACACTACGTGTCCTTTTCCTTTTAAGGAAGTAATTAACTAATCTTATAACAAAACACTAAAGATCTTTCCTAAATTATTAAAGGTTAAATAAGCTTTTCTAAGCATTATTGCTTACGCTAGCTTATTTTACTTCTTACGTGACTAGTCTAGTGCAATTTTAGTGCCTAAAGCGTCTAAAAAATTAGTAATTGCTAATAGCCTAATAACATTAGGGAGCGAGTAGATTGTCGCTTGTTGATACAGTAGCTGCCACTTAGTAAACTATTGCTTAGGACTTATTTGTCCTTAGCAAGCCTTATTTAGGTGGGATTAGTACTGCACCCTAATTAAATACTAAGTATTTTAATTAGTAGGTGCAAGATCTTTCTTTAGGATCTTTACTAAAGCTTAAAAGCTAGTAAGGTTCTAAGTAATTATGCTTATTAAGGCGTTTAAAAGCAGGTCTAGATAGACAGTCTTGCTAATTTAGTCCTTAACATTAGTAATCTTAGCAACTTTTCTTGTTTATTAAGTAGCTTATACTTTGTACCTGTTAATTAGCTTATTGTAATTATCTTTCTTATACTTAGTATTAAGTAATTAAGCCTCGTATTTGCGTTAAGTAATCTTATAGTCCTCTCGTATTTAAGCGCTAGCGCTAGGTAATAGAGTAACTAGCTGCTTAATATCCTTAGGCAGTTCTAGATACTGTAGCTCCTAGTAATCTATTAAGGGTACGTCTGGGAGATTAGGATTAACCTAATCTTAGATGCCTTTCTCTAAGTAGTGTAGCCTTAATAGAGCAAACTAGGTTAGCTAGTCTAATTAAGCCTTAAGGATTACCTCTAAGGCGACAAGCAGTGTATTAGTAAGGTCTATATTAAGATAAGATGCTACGTGTAGGATCGCGACGTAGGTTATTATTAAGGTAACAACAAATTAATTAGTTATTTAGTAGGTAGCTAGGTAGCTCGTATTAGAAAGAGGTTGATTGTATAATTAATAAGAGAGGTATAGCAGCAGCAGCAATCTGCTAGCTATACTGTAGGAGAATAGAGGAGAGTAGAATACTAATTAAATAGTTAACCTTACAGCTTGCTAATTGCGCAGTAGGAATTAAAACTATAATTAAGCGGCCGGGCTTATAACTGTGGGAGCTAAAAAGGGGCAATTGCTTGATCAGGAGGAGTGGAATGAGTGTATTAAACAACTAAGTGCCACAACAAAGTGGTCAATAACTACTTAAGAGGAATAAGACGATCTAGCCCGTATATATAGGCGCTAGCGCGATCGTCACGTGTTCAGCTTACCAGGATCACCTGCTCAACAGGGTGACCCGCATGTTGCGCATGTCAATACTCCAACATATAGTAAAGAAGGTTATATAAAATATGACTACTAAAGCTAAAGTAATGTAACTTAATAACTTAATGTTATTTACTATGCAGAACCTATTAATAATCTAGACAATAAATAGAATGTTATTATACAACCTACTATTATAGTCTAAGGATAGGACTAGGTAAGTATTAACAGTCTAAATAATATAGTTATAATTACGCTAGAAGAAGCCTTAAATAATAATATTTATAAGATAGTGCTAAACAAAGATATAGAAGTAACTCTAGTAGAAGAAACTAAACACGGTAAGATAGCTAAGTTTTAGAAAAGCTATTAACTAGCTACACTAATTACATAGGAAGAGCTAGTAGTATATAATAAGAAGATAGTTCCTACGTGTATACAGAAACTCCTTACCTACACTATAGAAGATAGATATAATGTTAGCATATAGGTACTACTACTTATAAAGACTAAATGCTTTATAGATCTAGTAAAGAAGACTAACGCCCTACTTAAGTAACTTAGACAACCTAAGGAAATCTTTACAAAACCTTATAGAGGAATATTCCTAGACTATAGCTAGTATACTAATTTACTAGAGGAACTATAGAAGAAAGGACTTACTCTAGTAGCAACTATTAATAAGACTATATATAATAATTTTGTATAGAAATAGACTAAAGAAGCTAAGGCTTCCTAGAATAAACTAACACGCTAGCTCTTAGACAAAGAGACAAAAGAGATTTATAATAAACTTAAGGTAATACAATAACAGCGTAAGGCTTAAGATAATAGCTACGCTAAAAATATGTACTACTAGATAGACCTGCGCAACTTAGAACATACAAAGTATTTATAGACTATATATACATATAATAACTATAAAATCTATTATTTTAATAAAAATAAATTAAGATAGTTTCTTAAGAAACTAAAGGGAATGCCTAGATGCAAATACTAATAGTATAATTGCTTTAACAATAAATGCGTAGTATATATATAAAATAAGAGATATAGCCTATACTTTTATAGACATAATAATTTAGAAAAGACTCTGCAGATGTATATAACGTAGTAGAAAGATTATAAGGATAGAACTAGTGTATAGAAGTATAACTAACCTTTATAGCATATATGCCTTAATATTAAATGTAATAAACACCTTATTGCAAAAAAGTTTTATAAATTTAGTATATAGTCTTTTTTAGATAGACGCCCTAAACACCTAGAACTGCTAGGAAGATTAATATAATAAATCTCCTAAGCCTTCTTAAGCTTATAGTAAAGCTTAACAAATACTAGATACAGGCACTAGTAGACATTAGTGTATAGGCTAACTTTATTTCTACTTAAGTAGTGCTAGTAGCAGGTCTATAACTACTAAGGAAATAAGAACCCTATCTACTTCACGTAGCTAATAGTTAGCCTATGCTAGGCAAGATAATAATTATTTATAAGGTCACCTAAGTGACGCTCTACATCGAGGAACACTAAGAAGAGATAGACTTAGATGTTTTTAGACTAGCTACCTATAATATTATATTAGGACTTTCTTAGTTACAAGAATATAACCTATAGATTAACTAGAAGTTGAAGAAGTTCTTATTTAAGTACTGTAAACTTAACGTAACTATAAGCTAGCCTATATATCTAATAACTAAGATAGTAGATAAAAGGAAGATTAATAATATTACTAAAGGATAATAAACCTTAACTAAGAACAGCCTTAAAACAAGAGAGTTTAACTTAATAAATACTAAAAGGGCTCTCTTAAATTATAAAGTTAAAGTTTTAAAGACACACATAACTCTAGATATCTAAAAAGAGTATAAAGAATTTTAGCACCTCTTTATAGAAGTAGTAGATAACAAAGCCTTACTAAGACACTAACCCTAAGATTATAAGATTGTCCTAGAAAAAAGGAAGACTCTACTCTTTAGACTAATTTATTAACTATTAAAAATAGAACTTAAGATATTAAGAGAAAAGCTAGACAAGAATTTAGTAAAAGGCTATATAAGACTTTTAATATTACTAGTAGAATTTCTTATACTCTTTGTACTAAAGAAGAATAGGCTACTAAAGATGTGTGTTAACTATTAGAAGTTAAACAATATTATAGTAAAGAATTAATATCTGCTACCTAATATTATAGAACTTAGGAATTAATTGTCTTATAATAAGGTCTTTATAGCACTAGACCTATAAGACAGATACTACCTTATTAGGATTAAGAAAGGTAAAGAATAGAAGCCAGCATTTTAAACAAGATATAGATACTATAAATATACTATTATACTGTTTAGGTTAATAAACGCTCTAGCAATATTTTAAGAACTTATTAATAATGTATTAAGAGCATACTTAGATATCTTTATTATTATATACTTAGATAACTTCTTTATCTACTCTAAGAACCTAAGAGATTATGTTAAATATGTCTACACAGTACTAAGGTGCCTAGACTAGTTTAACTTACAACTAAAATCTAAGAAATATAAGTTTTATAAAGACAAAGTTGCCTTTCTAGAATATATTATAAAGGCATAAGGAGTATAGATAAGTAAAGAAAAGATATAAGTAATTAAAGAATAGCTACAACTAATAATAGTTAAGGAAATACAATTTTTTCTAGGATTTTTAAACTTTAACTAACAGTTTATTAAAGATTACTCTAAGATTACTATTCTATTAATAAGACTTACAAGAAAGGAAATATCTTTTAAGTAAAGTAAAAAAGTAAAGAATGCTTTCTTGTTGCAGATTAAGCTACTCAGCTGTTTCTCTACAGAATCTAGGTACTCAAATCATACCTGGAATCTACAATTAACCTACAATCAATTGATTACTAGGAGCTGTTACGCTACTAGTATTTCTTATCATTGTTATCAATTAATTGTTGTGATTAATAACGTTTAGGATTACGTAATCTACTATAGATTACGTAATTTACTACGCAAGCTATTGCGTAATACAGATCTTTCTAGAATACAAGTTACAGGTATATATAGACTGTAGTTTAGTAGATAGTTAGGAATTAAGACAAGACAATTAAGACATTAAGATAAGCCTACAATTGCTATCTTCTACAACACTGTCTTCCCCTAGTCTTTATTATTTTATTATTTTATTTTTATCCTTTACCCTGCGCACCTTTCCCTTAATCTCTAACAGGTTGTAAGCCTAGATTAGGCTGCCTCTAAGTCTACTACAAACAAGTAGAAGGCAGAGACCTCTACCTCTAAGTTAATAGTAGAACAAGCAACTATACCTAGAGATTAAATTGCTATAGGTTATAAGCCTAGAATAACGAATCCGCAACAGGTTATAAGCCTAGAATAGCAAATTTTTAATAGATTTTAAGTGCGGCGTAATAATAAAGATTACGTAATAGGATAAAAGGATTTAAGAAATTTTTATTAGCCTAGATTACAAGTACACGTAAGAACTAGTACTATTTTAGCCTAGTTTCTTAGCAAGAGCTAGGGTAACAACACTAATACAACAACTTAACAATACTAGGTAGGAGATTTAACTAGACAAATAATTAATTTGTAGTAAGAAGGATCCTGCTATAAAAGACTTTTAAAGGTTAGGAGTAAGCTAAGGCTACAAGCTAAGAAACTCTAATACGCTAGTTACAGAACTTAATTATTATTAATCAGTAGCTAGAGTTCTTTATAGTAAGGACAGTAACTGCAACTGTACTAGACAGTTTATTATTATTATTTACTTAGCTAATTATTCTAGGCTTAGGCTAGTAGATTAAAATAGCTAATAGCAGTATTTTTAGAGTGCTTAAGCTTAAAAGCAGCTCTAACTACAATATATAGGCACTTAGGATTTAATCAATCCTTATTTAACAAGACTGCAAGGAAATTATAATAATTAATTCTACTAAATTAACTAAAAAGAATTACTTAGAAGAGGCTCTTTAGACGCTTAAAAATTAAGAGGTAAAAGCTTTATTAATATTACGTCTTAGCCTTAAGAATAGACCTTTATTACAGTTAAAAGATATTGTTAATCCCTTTTATCTCTAAAATTACTTAGAGAAATTGTATTTATAAAAGGGATTTAGTTCTAATTTTTTAATATGTAGAGATCTTATAGATACTACAATATCTTAATGTTAGAATAATGTAGAGATTTATCTACAGAAGGTTAATAGGCTTATATTAAGCCTAGAGACTAGAAACATTAAATTGTCTACTAAATTTGTTACAGCTCTAATACTTAGTAATTTAAGTTTAGAATTTAACTACTTAGTTACTACAATTACTTAAAGCTTTAGATTAAACAAGATTATTAATCTAGAAGCAATGTGTAGCTAAATATTAGACAAGTCTAGACGCCTAGAATCTTTTAAAAATAGCTCTAATTAAAAGAGCTATAGGCCTAATTAATATAGGCCTAAGTACTACAGGCCTGATATGAATGAACTAAAAAGGCTATATCAACAAATAAGTAATAATAGCTTACTAGCTCCTTAAGCTCCTTAGTATTAGGACGTAGAAATGTCCTTATTAACTTAAAAATTAAACAAAAAGGGTCTAAAAACCTGTAATTACTGCAGAAAACTAGGATACTTAGAAGATAAATGCTAGAAAAAAGATCCTAGCAAAGCTCTAGAAAATCAAGTTAATTATATATCTATTATAACAAACACATCTACACAAGCTCTTGCAACTATAGTATTAGTAGATTAGAAGATTGCTAATATTAATACTACTAGATGTACAGATGTAATTAAGTAGATACTAGATAGTAGAGTAAGCGCACATATGTGCTACAATAAGGATCTATTTTAAACTCTTTATAGTGTAAGCAATACCTATATTAAATAGGGGAATAAAGCTATACTACTAGTAATAGCAAAAGGAGACGTACCTATTACCTTTACTAGCACAAATACAATAGTAGTGCTAAAGAACGTACTCCTAGTACTAGACTTAAAAGTAAATATACTTAGTCTGTACTAATTAATTTAAAAAGGAGCTAAATTTTAATTTACCAAGGCTAAAAGCCTTATTATTTGATCTAGAAAGATACTAGCAAGAGGGCAGTATACTAGGAAAATCACAATATTTACTACAACTAGCAGTATTGAAAGCAATTAAACTTGTGCAGAAATTAACAACTTAGAAGAAAAGGATTAAAAAGATTAAAAAGATTAAGAAGATTAAGAAACTCTTCTGTACAGGCGTTTAGGCTATATTAATAGAACAAGCTTAAGTAAGCTTAGTAATAATACCTATGGCATTTTATTAGATACTAAGACTAGTAAAGCTTTTAGCAACAAGGATTGCTTAAAAAATAAGCTTACTAGCAAAGTTAGCAGAAAATTACAAAAGGTGCTAGCTAGGCTATAAGGCTAAAAGGTTATAGCAGCAACCTATATTAACAATCTAATTATATTTGGAGAAAATAAGCAGAGAATAACTTAATCATTTAAGGATCTTTTAAATATTTTAGACCTTAAAATTAAAGACCTAGGCAATAAGCCTACTGAAACAACATTACTCTAGCAGATAAATTCTTTAAGAAAGCAATCTGCAATAGAGCCTAATATTAATTTAAGAGGCTCTAGTAATGCAGATTAGGGGGGTAATTGTAATAATAGCAGAAAATCTATTTTAGGATCTATATTTCTGCTCTAAATTGCCATTAGAGGATATATCTATCTCAAATTACTAGCAAAACAGCTTTCTAGCTTAAGGGGGCGTGTTGCAGATTAAGCTACTTAGCTGTTTCTCTACAGAATCTAGGTGCTCAAATTATACCTAAAATCTACAATTAACCTACAATCAATTAATAACTAGGAGCTATTACGCTACTAGTATTTCTTATTATTGTTATCAATTAATTGTTGTGATTAATGACGTTTAGGATTACGCAATCTACTATAGATTACGCAATCTACTATAGATTACGCAATCTACTACGCAAGCTATTGCGTAATACAGATCTTTCTAGAATACAAGTTACAGGTATATATAGACTGTAGTTTAGCAGATAGTTAGGAATTAAGACAAGACAATCAAGACATTAAGATAAGCCTACAATTGCTATCTTCTACAATACTGTCTTCCCCTAGTCTTTATTATTTTATTCTCTTATCCTTATCCTTCACCCTGCGCACCTCCTCCTTAATCTCTAACAGGTTATAAGCCTAGATTAGGCTGCCTCTAAGTCTACTACAAACAAGTAGAAGGCAGAGACCTCTACCTCTGAGTTGATAGTAGAACAAGCAACTATACCTGGAGATTAAATTGCTACAGGTTATGAGCCTAGAATAGCGAATCCGCAACACTTCTAAACGCTTAAGAATATAAGTATAAAACTACTATGCTTTTGCATATTCTAAGTAGGATAGCTACTACAATTAGAGACAGACGCATTAGATCTTGCACTTAGAGGATACGCTAGCTAACTACATAAAGGCAAATAGCACCTAATTGCCTATTATTCTCGCAAGTTTTTAGGGCTAGAGGAATAATATAATGTTTACAATAAGGAGCTGTTAGTAATTGTTAATTATCTAAGATATTAGAGAGTATACGCTAAAAGCTACTTAGGACTTATAATATTTACAAATTATAAGAACTTAGTTAGTTTTACAACTACTAAAAGACTTAACTAACGCTAGATTTAATAGTTAGAAGAACTAAGATAACATAAGTTTAAGATTATGTATATACTAAGAAAAAATGATAGGAGAGCAGATGCTCTTAGCCGCAGACACGACATTATAGGAATAAAAGAGATAACCAACACTGCAATATTATAGGTTAATAATAATAGATTATTAGGACTAGCACAAACGCTTAATCTACTTATATGTATTATGTATAATGTACTAAAAGAATTGCAAGATGCAATTATTAAACAACACTATAATAACTTAGTATATAGTTACCTAGGCATTACAAGAACTATAGAACTTATTAAGAGAAATTATAAGTTTCTAGGAATAAAGAATAAGGTTACTACCTTTATTGCTAAGTGCACAAACTATTAGAAGAATAAGCACAGCACATATACACCTTACGGAGAAATGTAAGCAATAGAACTACCTAATGCACTATAGTTAGATATCTCTATAGACTTTGTTATAGGATTACTAGTCTTAAGAGACCTTATTACAAAAGTATCTTACAACGCAATTCTTATAGTAGTTAATTAATTTATAAAATAAGTAGAGTACTAGAGTACATTGCCTTTAGAAAAGATTTTATAGTAGTACAGCTTGCGCACATTATTAATAATAGAATTATTAGATACTATAGTATACTAAAGTTAATTATTAGTAATAGAGATAAGCTCTTTACCTTAAACTTTTAGACAACACTACTCGCTGCAATTAGAACGTAGAAAAAGCTATTAACAGCTTTCTACCCGCAGACAGATAGACAAACAGAACAAACAAATTACATAATAAAGGTATACTTAAAAATATATATTAACTAATAGTAGAACAATTAGGTATTATTACTACCTATAGTATAAATAGCATACAACAACAAGCTTTTAAAGTTTATAAGATAGACTCTATTTTACATAAATTATAAGAGACACCTAAATCTCTTTACACGTACACTTTTAAGCTTAAAGATAGAAGCAGCTATTATAATAGCTAATAAGCTAAGGAAAGTATCTAAGTTACTTAAGTAGACACTTAAAAAGGCCTAACGCTAAAGTCTTTTATATATTAACTAGAAACGAAAAACGGCACCTTAGCTAAAGAAGGGAGATAAAGTACACTTACTTACAAAGAATCTTCGCACTAAACAACCTAGCAAAGGGCTTAATAACGTGAAAGTTAGACTGTTTTTAATTCTTAACTAGAAGGGACTAGTAATATACACACTTAACCTTCTACCTAATATAAAAATCTACCTAAGATTCTACGTTAATATGTTAGAAATAGTAGACCTAGGAACGCTATTATAGAAAACATTCTACTACAAAATAGAGAAAGACAATGTCTTTAAAGTTAAGAAAATCCTTGTACACTAAAACAACAACAACAGCAAGGAATATCTAGTTAAATAGTTAAGCTACCTAGATAGCGACAATATATAGGAACCTAATATAAACCTAACTAACTACTAACAAATATTGCAAAAATACAATAACTATATTAGGAGTTGAACTAAGGACGTTAGCATATACATATATAGAAATAAAATACAACCTGTTTAAGCCTTACAACTAGACTACTATATTGCAACGCTTAAATAGTAAAGATAAAACAAACAACGTGCTTTATAAACTGCTACTAGCTTTAGGCACAGTATTATTAACCCCCTAGAACAGAGACTAGTCTATAACAGCAGCACTTAATACAGCCTTAGGATTTGCTAAAGAACTATAGAATTTAGTTCTTTACGAGCCTTAAGAGCTTCTAACTCCTTAATAGAACTTATTCCTTTATTAAATAACTTTTACTCTTTCTAACGTAGAAGTTTCTTTTATTTTTAAAGCCTTACTAGCTTCTTACACGCTAGACGCGCACGCAATAAAGCTCTCTTAGTAACATCTTCTTTTACACGCAGACGCGCTTCTTCTTTATCTTCTATCTTTTTTAGATAACTTATCTCCCTATTAATACAGGAATAGTTAGGCAATAGAACTACCTCTAGCTTATAAGACTAAACGCTAAAATAAATACAATTTCTATACTTTTTGTGTAGAGAAGATAGCTTATAAGGCAACTATTACTTTGAGTAGTAAGCATAAGCAACTATTACAAAAACACCTACAGCTTCTATATAATTAGCTTAATAATAACAGAACCTAGCAGAATAAGATAATAGTAGATAGCTTATAAGGACATTAAGCTTAGAGAGGGGAAATAGTGTTATAACTTAAGGCCTAGAGTAGGGCACTACTACCTTAAGTACTAACAACTAATAGCATAGACCTAGAAATTAGGTAATAAGAAGATTACGTAGCTAGTCCTAGAGTCCTAGAATCCTAGAAAGTCCTAGCTAAACTTTAGGATTATTAGGACTATAGTATACTGTAGGATCTTTAGAACTTTTTATGTATATAGTAATAGACAATATGCTCTTACAGCTTATTATGTTTAACTTAGAAGTTTACTTTAAGTAATAATCTAAGGATTAGTTATTACCTTCTTAACCCTTGTGTTATTATATTAATCTTCTAATCGTGCTAACACACCCCGTACTATTATATTAATCTTCTAATCGTGCTAGTACATCCCGTGTCCCTAGTACTCGTTCATTCCCCGAGAACCAACACTAGATTATCTTCGGACGATCTTCACATTCTACTGCTAAGAAAAAACAGCTTTTAAATTAAGAAAAGGCTTTTAATTGCAAAAAATACGCTAGAAAAACTCTTAAAATTGTTCAAAATATTAACTTTAATAAAGTTATTTTTTTAGACGAGTCTTCTATACAGCGTAGGCACGGCGCTAGGCAAGAATACGTCCGAAAAAGGAGAAATAAGCTGTTACGACCCAGGACTAGGACTTGTGGAGAAGTCTTCACAAAGACGTCAGCGTACTTAGACAATAGCCTAACAACTAACAGCAGTCACGTAATTGCTTAGTGCTTAGTGCTCTTAGCACAACTAAGCATACTAAGCAGAATATATACTTATTAGTATATAGTTGTAGACACTAAACCTTTATAGCTTAGTGTGTTTAACTTAGAGTTTTACTTAGTAATTAATCTAAAAATCAAGACTTAATTCTCTAACTCTTGTGTTATTACATTAATCTTCTAATCGTGCTAACACACCCTATACTATTACATCAATCTTCCCATCGTGCTAGTACACAACCGTCCATCGCACTTATTCATCTCTCGAGAACCAACCTAGATTATCTTCGGACGATCTTTACATAAGCGAGCTAGTAAGGAATAGGTGTCTACTACAAACACAAGTAAGGCTAACCAAAATCTATTTAATTAAAAAGATTCTTTAGAGAATCTAGTACATTTCTAGAATTTTAAATTATTTATAACTAGCTTACTAACAAAAAATTGGCTTGCAATATTTCTATCTCTGTTTAGGGAGCTATTTAGATAGGTGGTAGATGTAAGGCTCAATACCAAGTATGGATACGGGATGCTAGAGATGGGAGGATAATAGTATATTGCCTGTAGAGGAGAGACGAATTGATACCGTCTTGACTACGATATCGTATCTCTACTTATACTAGGGTAATCTAGGGTTATATAACCTATTTAGGCCTAACATAGTTAAGTCTAACCTTAGCTATTCTGCACTAATCCGACCTTAGCCTAGAAGGTTGCTAGATCCTAACATTATCCCCCTTCTTAGGACTAATCCTCCTAGGTTAGTAAGACTAGAGTAGAATAGCCTAGTCTAAGCTATAATACTGTAGTTAGTACTTTGTTGTTAAGTAGGAGAGAAATTTCTCCTAGAGTGTAATTATATAATTTCTAAGAACCTTATATTATATTTTACCTTCACCTTAAGAGTCTGTGCGCTAGAAGCTTCTAGGAGGCTCGCTAGCGTCTTAGTAGGGTTATATAGGCTTCTCCTAAGTTTTCCTACCCTTCCTCCTACACTCTACTTAATAATAACTAGTAAGTTACCCTAAATCTTAAAAATCTAGTTAGTCCTAGTAAAAGGCTATTATATACTATTATAGGCTATAATAGGCTAAGATAGAGTTAGCAAAGCTAACTATAGCTTAGTAGCTCCTTATAACTTATTAAATTAGCTCTTCTTTAACAAATTCTGCTGTTTCCGCCTATTTTAGCCCTACTACAGCCTACTATAAGGTACTATAGGACAGAATAGCTTATACTCGCCTATATAATAGTTGCTGCTTCTAAGATAGACGCTACTGTAGTTAGTAACTTCTATATTAGTAAAAGTTATACCTTTGCGTATTATTATAGTTACTGTGTTAACTTTCTTACTAGTAGAGGCATTTATATATTTAATAAGGTTAGTTGTATATTTCTTGTAGTTAATAATAATACTGTAGAGCTTTTTAAGACCTAGATATATAAAAATAACTCTAGTAAGAAGATTTAGTATATAAAGTGTCTTTGTTACTAGTACTTAAGTTAAGAGTGTTGTGCAGTACGTTAATAGGCCACTATTAGTTATTATAGGGTATTTTAGCCTATGCTAATATAATATAGCCTTTTGCTGCTAAAATGCAGCTCTCCTGTAAGATTAGTATCTTAGTTAGGTAAATTAATACTAGTAAGCGCAAGGAGAACGTTAAGAATCCTTATTATAACCTAGACGCCTAACTACAAGAAAAAGAGGCGCGAGAGCTTTACTACCTTTGCTAGAAGGTCTCTCTTACTATAACTAACCTTAAGCTAGTTAAGGCTAAGCTAATTACACAGGCTTAGGCCTTAAATAAAAAAAAATTATAAAGTAAGTAGACTTTTATAGGCTATAGTAGCTTATTATACCCTATTATTGCCTTTGCTAACCTTCTTTAGCTAATATAAGCCTTAGGCAGAGAAGCTTTTCCTTTATAATAGTACTATTTGCTTTAATTAGGATCTTAAAAGTAATCTACATCCTAACCTCTGTTCCTGCAACAACTATACTATTAAGGCTAAGGCTAAGGCTAATAAGTTCTTAGAGTAGCAAGAGATAGAGGAGCTAATCTCTAGTACTCTTAAGAAGGTATGTATACCTTATTATTAGCTATAATAGGCTGTTCTAACCTAGTATAGCATAAGATTACTAAGAGTAGCTGTTCTCTACTTAAGTAAGAGGTATATTATATAAATACAGAGTTATTAGCCTTAGAGTCCTAACATGCGAGCGCTAAGGGCAACACTAAAGGTAGCTTAACTAAGTCTATTAAGAAAGTTAAGACCTAGATCTAGGAGGCTAAGAATAAGATAGATAGACTTTAAATAGGTTAATATAGGCTATAATAGGCTATTTTAGGCTACAATAAGTGCCTAAGACCTTTAATATATACATATAGGATGCATATAGGAGGTGCTTGCTCCTAATAAAGCATTATAAGTTAAACTAGGCTATAATAGCCTAGTTTAAGGCGTTCTAGTAGATACTCTAATCTACATAAGTTAAATAATAATATAGTTCTTTTTAAACTTAGTAATTTCTTGCTAGTGTAACTTTTCTTTTATAAATTAGGCTAGTTAGCTCTAGTTATTTTTTAGTTTTATTGTTCTGTTAGCCTTAGTGTGCTGTAGTGTGCTATACTAGGCTATTACAGGCTAATATAAGTAAGAGTTAGGTACGTAAGGGTAGTCCTTATAGTCTTAAGCTAAAGTACTATTAAACACCTAACTAAAAAACTTTTTGTAAAAGAAAAAAATAGGTAAAGATATACTTTAGTTATTCTCTCTTAATCTACTTAAAGTTATCTCTCTTTTTCTTAAAAAGTTATCTTTAACCTCTCTTTAGTTTTACCTTCTTAGTTTAGTAATAAGAAAGTATATAGTTATTATTCTAGAATTTCTTAAGCGCTTTTATACTTAAGTTAGGACTAAGTTCCTAGAAGTTCTCTTTCTTAGAATAACCTTTCTAAGAAACTAAGTATTTCTACTAATTAGCTTTATTCTTTCTTCTTTCTAGTATATAATTTACTTTATATATATTATTACCTAATTCTCTTAAAGTGTCTACGTTCTACCTCTTTAGGTATAGTATTTTCCTTATTAAGTTATATAGCTCTAACAGTAAGGCGTAGAAGACTAAGTAGATATTCTTTAGCTCTAGCATATCTACTTTAAATGCAGATAAGCTAATCTAAGCTATAATATGTTTAAGTTTTATAAACCTTTAGTTTATCTTCTTCTTTAGCCTTGTTAATTATATATAACAATTTAATATTAAGACCTAGTCTCTTACTTCAAGTATAATAGGTAACCTCTTTTTATTTTTATATACCTTTTAGTAAGTATTAGCTATAATAATCTTCTGTTTGTATTTGCTTTGTAGGCTTAGCACTCTAAAGGCAGTTTATAGTTTTATAAGGCTTTCTCTATTGCCTAAGGCTATACTAGGCTATTCTGCGCTAATTAGGTCTATTCTATAGTATGCTTAAAAAGGAGTAGTTCTAGTAGTTACATATATGCTATTATTATACACAAATTTACTAATAAAGATTTAGAAGGCCTAATTATTTTATTCTAAAGTATAGTAGTACTAAAAGTATTATTTAAGTGTTTAGTTCTACTTTTTAGTCTGTCTATCTATTTATAGATAGAAAGTAGACGTAAGAACCCTTCTAGAGTTTATATAGTATTAGAAGGTATCTTAATGCTTTGCATTTATTAGTAGGCCTCTATTTAAGATTACCTATCTTAGTATACTATATAGTCTAATTACTTTACGTATTTAAGCCTACGCTAGGTTAGTGCTGTCCTAATTAGCTCTTACTAAGATATAATAGGCTATTTTAGTTAATTAGTATACTATAATAAGTATTAAGTTATGAACTTAACTCTATATCTTACTAGGAGGTAATTTTATAATAAAATTTATTGTTTCGTCTTCCTATAGCCTGTCTAGTAGGGGTAGAGGTTTAAGGGGGCTATAAGGCCTATAATAAGTAGGAGTTAACTTTCTATAGGTAAAGTAGTTATAATAATACTCCATTATGTCTTTCTTTATACCTTTCTAGATATATTACTGTTACAGTTTTTCTAGTGTTCTTTTAGTACTAAAGTAACCTGTAAGTAAGTTATTATAGTATTCTTTTAATACTTATACTTTGCTCTAGGCTTTAGCCTTTTAAGACAACCTTTTAATGTAACTATACATTTTATGGACACCTTTTTAGTAAAAAAAAAGATTTATTACTAACAATAGGTATTAGGGCTTATACCTCCTTATTTAGTATTACTAGCACGCAATTAGTGTGTCACATGTTTAGACAGAAATAAAGAAAAGCAAGATAAAGACGTAAATCGCCTCTTAACTTAACGTGCCTTATCCTACCTATTCTTGTTGCTTTACTACTAGGCGCTTTTAAATAAAGTAAAGCAGCAACACTATTATTACCTTGCTTACTAACTTATAGACGCAATAATAAAAAGCCTACTCCTCTTTTCCTGCCTCTTTCTTCTCTATTACTAATTTAACGTCTTATAATAGCTGTTTAAGCTAAGTTCTAGTCTCTATACTTAGCTCTTACATAATAAATAGGAAGAAGAGGATACTAAAGTAATAGATCTTAAGTACTGCGCTAGTATTAACAAATACTCTAAAGATTGTATATTCCTTATACAACTAGCTAAATTAGGGCTTAATAATCTTTTTGTATATAAGAATATTATAGATAAGAGACTTATTTAAAAAATTTATAAACTTAAAAGTCTAGCTAAGTAGTTAAGTTTTAAGATACTTAATAAATTTAGGTATCTACATAAGTAGTTTAAGTTAGACTAAATTAGGTGCTAGGTAGATAGTAGCAAAGAATGCTTTTTTTAGAAGAGAGCCTAGAATAAGGAGATGCTTGCCGCGGAGGTTGCATGCTATATTATAGTACAGTATATTATATGCGAATTATTTGTATATAGTGCTGTTTAAAAGGTAAGAAGTAGGTAGTAAGTAAGAAGCAGCAGCTTTATAAAGTATTGCAGGCTCCCGCTGCGGTACGTACGTGTCCTTTCCCTCCTCTATTGCATTATATTGCAATCCTATTGCAATTCTACTGTAATCCTGTTGTTAGCTATAGGCTGGCAATCGCCGTTAGACACGTTTTAACTAGTGTCGTTTTTTAGTACCTTAGCAAATTTTTTAACCCTAATTATCGCTCGGTGGTCTGAGCTTTCCTCCTAGAACTTATCTACCTACCGTTCAAATCTCGTTAACTACACACAATCTTCTTTTTTGACTTTTGCGATTAATTAGTAGAGGGTAGCTGCTTTTCACTTTTTTAGAACCCTATTTTGACTACAACAACAACTACCACCTTTGACACCTTAAAAAATAAATACTTTGCTCTAAGTATTAGTAAGCTCTCTTAGACGTAATAAGCCTATTTTAGGCTAGAATAGGTTATTCTAGTCTATATTTAGGTCTAATTTGTCTAACGTAGCTTCTATGTCCTTATTAGTAATATTACAGTTGTTTAGAGGTTCTAGATCTTTAAGCGTAGTCCTCTCTACTTACTTAAACTCCTTTAGTACTTTTCTTAAAGTAGATTACTACTTTGTCTATTTACTTAACTAAGTAAGGGTTGCTGTAATAAGTAAGCTTTATGTACCTTTATTACTTAGGATATCTCTGATTAGCTGTATAAAAGCCTTATTGTACTTTTATACTAGTTTTTATAACTTAGCTATGTAGTTAGGACAGTAGGATAGGCTGTCTACTAAATTAGTACTTCTAGGGTGGTAGTTTAGGGCAAAATTATAGCGCGTTAGCACTAGATATAACTATACTTAGTAGTAGTTAAGAATTTTAGTTTTTATAAACTATTTAAGGTTCCAATAGTCTATTAGGATCTTAAAATAGATACTCTTAAGGTAGTAGTGCTAGTACTCTAAACTCTTAACTATTACAAGAAGTTCTTAGTTATAAATATTATAGTTATATTTAGCTGTAATTAGCTTGCGTAAATAGAAGTTAACTAGCCTTTATTACCTTATAGTAGGTGAATTTAGGACATATTAGCTTAGGATACTTAATATTACACTACTAGAGGCATCTACTTCTATCTTTGTCTTCCTATCCCTCTTTAAATGCGCTAGTATAAGTATATTTAGAAAAGAGTTTTTAAGTTGTTAGAATGCCCTTTTTGCCTCTTCTCTAATATCTAGAGTTTAACTTTCTTCCCTTCTTATAGCGTAGCCTTTTCTAGCTAAGCCTAGGCTTTTCTAAGTTAATATAGTTAAGGGTGAAGCTAACTTAGAGAATCTAGTAATAAATCTCCTGTAGTAGTTTATAAAGCTAATAAATATTCTAATATCCTGCACTGTACGTAGAATAGGCTAATCCTAAATTATCCTAATCCTATTTTTGTTAATTTTAACACTATTTAGTGTAACTATATATTTAAGATATTCTATACGCTAAGTATACTATTTACACTTACTAAGCTTTATGTATAGCTTAGCTTTGTGTAATCTTTAGAGTACTTTCTTAATATAAGTTTTATGTTCTTCTCTTATCTTAGAGAATATTAGAATATTATCTAAGTAAATAATACAGGATATATTAACTAAGCTAACTAGTATTTAGTTTATATAAGCTTAAAACTGCGTAGGAGCGTTTGTTAGACTAAAAAGCATAATAGTATACTTAAAGTAGCTATATCTTGTGCAGAAGGCTATTTTTTATTTATCTTCTTCTTAAATACGCACTTTATAGTACGCTTCTCTTATATTAAGCTTAGTATAGTACTTAGCTTACGCTAGTCTATCTAACAACTCTATAATAAGTAGGAAAGGGTACCTGTTTTTTACTATAATCTTATTTAGACTATAATAATCTATATATAGCCTTATTATACTATTTTTCTTCTTTATAAAGAGTATTAGTGCGCCTACTAGAGACTTAGATCTTCTTATTTACCCCCTTATTATATACTCTGTAAGATACTTCCTTAATAGCTTTAACTCTGTCTTTAACAGGTTGTATAATAGCATATATAGTAGATTTGTACTAAGTAGTAAGTTAATTGCTAGATTCTATAGTTTATGCTCTACTAGGACTATAAAGTCCTTCTCTAAACACACATCTACGTATTTAGCGTATTATAGGGGAAGTTAGCCTATTTTAGCTAATTCTTAGCTATTCTAGCCTATAGAACCTATAATATATATATATACGTCTACTGTTAGGTCACGTATACTCCTTTTAAAGGTTTTAGCGTCTTCTACGCCTACCTTCTAAAAGCTGCCTAAATTTTAAGACTTTTTACCTTAAAAAAGTATACATTTTGTTGTATAGCTTATTTTTAGGTTATAAGAGTTAATCTATAGTAACTTAAAGTAAATTAGGTACTTCTTTAAGTTTAATACTATAAAAAGGATATACTATGTCCTAATGCGTTCTTATAAATCTATAATAGTTATATCTACTTTAGTTGTGCTATAGATAGTAAGCTTACCTTTATTTACTCTTTCTACTAATAGGCTAGGTAAAGAATTAATAGGCAAGTCTTGCTCCTTTGCTAATATAGTAGATATAAGGTTTAGTTATAAGCCTCTGTCTACTATAGCTTTTATAAGCTTTAATACCTTAACTATACATCTTATAGTTAAAAGGTGTACTAGCTTAAGTAAGATTACTTTACGTAGCGTGCCTAAGTCCTTGTTCTCCTAATAAAGAGTAATATAGGCAGCAAGGTAGAACTTAAGTTCCTCTACTCTTAGTCTTTTCCTAACTTAGGTGTAGTAGCGCCGTCTACTGTCTTCTCTAGCTTACCTAGCTTATAGTAGTTAGACTTATAATGTCTAAGTTCTCTGCACTTATAACACTATAGAGTACGTTTTTTAGTGCTTTTTTTGCCTAGTTTACTCTACTTCAGGCTATTATAGCCTATTCTTGCACACTTTGTAGTTTTTAAAGTCTTTTTCTTATCTTTTAACTTTTTTTAGTCTTATAGTGCTCTTACTCTCTTCTTTTTAGAGTGTTGCAGTTTAGGCTCTACTTTTTAAGTCTTTTACTAGTAAATAAGGTTTACGTATTTCTTTACTTGCAGTAGTATTACCTATTAGTTTACTAGAAGTAAGAAAAGACTTTTCTTAATATCTTTACGCAATGCTGTAGTGTACTCTAGAACTTAAATATTAGGTATATAATTTAAGCCTAATTCTTTCTAGAATAGTCTTATATAGTCTAATAAGTCTATAAGATTTTAATTTAGGAGTTAATAAGCTTGTTTTAAGCAGTTATAAGCTTATTACTTACGTTCTTAAGGTAATCTTAAAGAGTTTAATATTACTTTCTTTAAATCTACCTAATTTAGTATTTAAGAGGGTAACTTTTGTTTTTTTATATTTTAATACGCGTGCTACAGCGTTTTTAATAACTCTAAAATATACATTATTCTAAAGTTAATTTTCTAAGTTTTTAAGGTAAAACTTTGTAGTACGCAGAGAAAGTATAACTTATAATCTCTTTTTTATTAATTGTATTACGCACAGTTAGTCTTTAAAAATATATATAGTAGCTCTAGACGTAGAAGCCTAAATAATAATATTAAGTTAGTTTATTTACTTAAGGCTGTAGTTTTTAGATCTTTATTAAGTGCGCTTAGGTCTTCTAAGTTACTTTATTATATATTTTCTTAAGCTTAGCTAACTTAAGTTGTTTTAGTTGTTTCTCTTTTTATGCGCGTAATTATGCTAGCTCTTAGTTTAGGGTAGCCTCTTCTAGGCTATCTTAGCCTTTGCTAGAGGTGTATAAGCGTTGTAGCACAATTAGAGATTAAGATATATTACTTTCTTTATCTTTGTCTATCTTCTAGTTAATAAGTGCCTGTTCTTGTTCCTCTTTAAGGATAAGTGCTAGTTCTAATAATCTTATCTTTTAGGTTCTTAGGTTAGATAATTCTTCCCTGTTGTTAGTAAGGGTACGGGCGCAGCTGTCTGCACAAGTAGATTAAGCACTTATTATATAGCACAAGCGTATCTAAAAAAGATTAATTTAAATATAAGGCTTAATACTAAGTATAGATACATGATGCTAGAGATAGGAGGATAATAGTATATTGCCTGTAGAGGAGAGACGAATTAATACCGTCTTAACTATAATATCGTATCTCTACTTATACTAGGGTAATCTAGGGTTATATAACCTATTCGGACCTAACATGGTCGAGTCTGACCTCAGCCATTCCGCACTGATCCGACCTGGCCTAGAAGGTCGCCAGATCCTAACAGTAGATCTAAGTTATACATTACTAGATCACTAAAAGATCCTAGAAACTTCAAAAATACTTGATATTAAAAAGAGGTTTTAAATCCTATTGTTAAGCCTCTTTTTAAAAATAGTAAGTAAAACCTCTCTTATTTTTCACTTTAAAAGGCTATAACTTTGTTATTTCTTTATATTTTTAGAAAATTCTTTTATATCTAAATAGCTAATAACTATTATGTTTAGGTTAGAAATTGTAGCTGGATAACGCTAAGATCCATAAAACGCCTCCAGCTATCGCCTGGTTTTTTAGAAATAGGATCCCCCTTTTCGAGCATCCTGCCTATAGCCCGGATTTAAATCCTATAGAAAACGTTTGAAGTTTGCTTAAAAACGCGCTAGAAAAGAGGCCTATTGCCTCTTTAGGCATAGGTCAAAGCATTAAAGCAATAGAATTGTTTAAAAAGTTAATTTTAGAAGAGTAAGAACTTCTACCACAACAGGCAATCGATAACTGTATTAATTCTTTACCTAGGCGTTATTTAGCTGTTAAAGCTGCTAAAGGTTTGTATACTAGGTGTTAGTTACTAGCTTTAGCTACTTTAATATAAAAAAACCTTAAAAAACAACTTTTTAATCATACTTTTCTATAAATAATTAGAATAATTTCTAATAAGACTATATTATAGATCTAATACTCCTGTTGTCAGCCATAGGCTGGCAATCGCCGTTGGACACGGTTCAACTAGTGTCGTTTTTTGGTACCTTAGCAAATTTTTTGACCCTGATTATCGCTCGGTGGTCTGAGCTTTCCTCCCAGAACTCATCCACCCACCGTTCGAATCTCGTTGACTACACATAATCTTTTTTTTGACTTTTGCGATTGATTAGTAGAGGGTAGCTGCTTTTCACTTTTTTGGAACCCCATTTTGACTACAACAACAACCACCACCCTTGACACCTTAAAAAATAAATAGATCTAATACTATTATATAACACTTATTACTTTTAGCAAAAAAGATACTTCAAATAAAAAGTTGTAGCTAGGTTTATTAAGGCTTTTTTCATCACCTGTTTTCACTGCTTTTTATCTCCTCTATCATACTTACTAAGCAGGCTTACTAATAGCCTAACTTAAAAAAGAAGTTCTTGGCTTTTCAAAACTCTAAAAATTATAGTCCTAGCACCTCTAGTTATATATATAGTGCTTGAAAAAAGATAACTTTTCAAAAGTCTCTTTTTCGATGTCACCCCTCTGTATCTCACTAGATCGCGAAGTTGACGCTGAAATGCATACAAAATTGCGGAGACGAAGCAATCCATTCGCAATGGCCGTATATTACGTTTCTTCTACTTCTTGCCTTTCTTTTTCATGTCACTCTCTTTGCCTTCTTTTGTAAAGCCACCTAGAACTAACGCCTCCCTTGCCGCAGTGTTGATGATACGAAAGCGGTCGGGGCCTAGAAGTATACCGCCATACCATCTTGTGACAATAACCATGACGTTCCAAACGTCCATCAGCTGCATCAAGTGCAACATGCGCGATCCAGCAGCAGTTTCGCCATCATCGTCGCAGTCCTGGTAGCTTGTGTCGTTGGGGCCCTTGATTCGCCAGGCAGTCACGTTGTGAGTCGCACGGGCAGCTTTCTTATCTGTCGCTAGGAGATGTGTAACATACTGTCTGGCTTGCGTCGGAGATGAGACTGGCGCTACGCGAGCTAAGAAAACTGATTTCTTCTCGGTAAGAGCGGGTGCTACGATCCAGGGTGGTTCCGGCCCAAGATCGATGGCTGGATCAGGTGGCATACGAGAGACCTCCTCATCTTCCACGTGATGTTCTTCATGTTGGTCGTGGAGTTGAATATCTCCTTGCTCTTCCGCTTGTTCCAGTGCTTCTCTTGCTTCTTCGAGTAGGTTGTAGATACATGCCTCGCCCGGTTGATAGACCTTTGCCAGAACGTCTCTTACTACGTCGACAGCCCGGCTACCCATACCCTTGGGTACATCTTGCCCCACGCTCTGAGTGCCTAGCACCGATGGCGGCGCATCCGGATAGTCTGCAGGAAACTCTATGCGGAGAGTTATCGATGGCAGCGACGGTAGTCGTAGACTGTACAGCCGTGCATCTTCATCTAGGGCTGATAGTGTCCCTTCGTCAAAGATGGCGTTTAATGAGGTGACTTCATCTTGAATGGCACCGTCACCATCGTTGGCGGACATGGTTGTGGTTGCCTTGGCCGAACGGCGGGGTGGAACTAAGCGGAAGGCGCGCTAGCTTAGCGTCATAGGGGTTGGCACTTAAAAACATCAACATCTCGCGACGCTCGCGTTGACCTCCCCCCGCAACGAACCTCTTTGTCGCAACCTCACGTCGCCAAATATGGCGCCCAATGATGATGCCAAACGGGCGACAACTGTGCTAACCATCGCACAGATCAAGTTCAAGCAGGCTATGAAAAAGGCAGATACCGAAGACCGTCTCCCTCCCATTTCAGTCGAAGTTAGCTCGCAGCTCTTCAGCAACATAGATGCTGTTCTTAAGCAGAACACGCGTGTGAACATCCAGGTATCTAACTATAAAGCCATTGATCGCATGTACCCGGGAGCAGACTAATTCGCCGTTCGTAGAAATGCACAGAGTGGATCGTGAAGCACGTAGCTCCCTCCAAGGCCCGGATCGCCAACCTCGGCGACTATCTCATTGCTGTCTCAAAGTCTATTGTCGTAGACCAGAGTGCCCCAGGACTAGCAAAGAAAGCAGTGCGCAACCGGATGGACCTTTTGTTGATTGTCAGCGATGCCCTACATACTGACAAGTTCCATCGTCGCGACACGATGAAGCAGAGTATCCTTGGCGACCAAGGTGAAGGCTTTGTCGTTGACTTGATTGAGCAAGCGGCCGCATGTATCACCGAGAAGGAATCGCATTTAGAGTTGAAGCTGAGAGCCATTGTTAACTACTGGGCTGTCAATAGGCTCCTCAGCGCAGAGTGTCTGAAGGCTTGTCGGGATAAGGCAGATGAAGCCCTACTCATTGCTCAGGGTGGCATGCCTGTCCGCAAGCGCAACTACCTTCTGCCAGAGTACCATGGCGACCGAACTGCTCCCTGGTACGATCTCCCCGCATCGTACATGCTTGAGCAGATGATCAAGCACCTGAGACGCCCGATCAACCCCTCCAAGATCCAGATCCAGAAGCTGGACAAGAAGCCTGTCAGTGCTCACGTCCGCAACCTACTCGACAACTTCTTCGAGAAGATCGACCTCAAGTACCTGCCGACAGGCGACGATCCGACTGGCGAGACGACCAAGTACAGGCTGTCGCTGGATCCTATGGGACAGCTGGTTAAGCAGAACAAGGAGACTGGCGAGACAGCAACAGTGGCGAATGGATACGGCTGGTCGCCGAAGTTCTGTCAAGACATGCAGAAGTTCGGTGTTCCGGAAAACATTAAGATTGCGCGAGAAGACGCTGAGCGTATGGAGGACATGGAGGATGCGCCGATCATGTCCGTGACACGTCGCAATGACCGAAATAGCCGACCTACTACATCCTCGTCAGATTCAGACTATAGCCGAGAGCGAAAGGGATACAACCGCAGTCGCAGTCGCAGTCACAGTCGCCGCAGCTCTGGGTCGTATGATGATGGCCGCTCGTCTCGACGTCGAAGATTTCGCGATGGAACTCTAGGTCGCCGCAGGATCTCATCTTCGCCATGTTCTATACCCACGCGTCGAGAACTTGAGAGTAGAGGACTCATTGAACCGGGACGGGCATACAACAGAGATGGGACTCAGACTGCACCGCAGTGGAGCGGTCTGAACAGGAACAGTCAGGGCAGTCCAGGTAACCATCAGCATCATGCTCCGCCTGTGCCACCGCAGAACTATGGTCAGTCGTATTCTCAGTCTCAGCAGCCACCTTTCAATGCGCCGCCGTTTCCGCCGCAGCATCTGCCAGGCCAGTTCCAAGACCAGTTCCCGATGCCAATGCCACCATTTGGTGTTCCACCACCTCCTCCGCCGCAGTTCCAGCAGGGACCTGTAACTTTCGTTCCTCCTCCTCCGCCCCCCAACTTCCACGGTGTATGGACCCACCCTCCGATGAATATGCTGCCAAACGTTCCGCAGCAAGGCAATCAGCATGGCAACCAGTACGGTAATCAGGGTGGTAATCAGTACGGCAACCAGCACGGTAATCAGAGTGACAACCAGTACTTCAACAACTTCGGTTCCGGTAACCTTGGTCAGTACGGTCAGTATGGTCAGAACCGAGGCGGATTCCAAGGAGGACGTAGTTTTGGAAGTGGAAATCGTGGCGGATACAACGGCGGCAACAGAGGCAGTTGGAGGGGCAACGGACGCGGCGGGCGATACTGAGGTGATGTGGAGAGGTATATGACTGTCGTGTGCCTGCACACATCGGGTTGGGCGCATTTGGCTGTGCATAAAGCTGTAGGATACCCGATACATGCTGGCAGATTTTTTGCAAAAGCATGTCTAGTCTAACAAACGACTTGAAACTCGGTCTATCGGCGGCTTGTTTGTAGCTTGCCCAAAACATTCTCTGTCTACTCTATTCTACGTTCTGCAGTAAACACGTAGTGAGTGACAGCGACAATTTGCGTCGGCATGCAATGGGCCTAGGACAAAGAGAATCCAGAAGCTATCTAATGTCCAAGTGTCAAATTATCATACAGCACACCTTGCAACCTCGATTGTCGAATTTCGAATTCTTGAATGCTAGAAAGCCAGTAAGTTTGGGACGCGTCGCGACGCGTTCATCACTGGCAGGGGTCGTCAATTCGGATCGCACACCTATCACCACTCCCACTCCCACTCCCCCCCACCCTCACCCTCACCCTCACCCTTCACAACCAATTGTCTTGGCGTAGTGATATCCCCACGTTCTATTTTACACAATGGAGGCAGCCCACCTGTACGACATCTCGAGTGGACGCTGCGCGTAATGTCGCACTCCAAGAGGAAACGTAATTCCACAAGGACGAAGCCAAACAAACGACCTCGATACATCGATTCCAGCGCAAGCGAACCCAACAACGAGAGCCAGACCTTGTGGGCGGCAGAGTGCATCCTCGACGAGCACGTCATCCGTGGAGTACGCAAGTACTGCATTCAATGGAAAGGCATTGATCCGGCTACTGGCAAGGCGTGGGAACCAACTTGGGAGCCAGAAGAGAACGCCAACAACTTGCTCGTTGCTCAGTGGGAACAAGAGAAAACGCGAGACTTGGACGACGTACGCCAAATAACAGAAAGAAACAACAGAGGACAGTCCGAGCAACGGCTAGACGCTCAAGACCTAAGGCGCATTCGCAATTCCCGCATTGTTGACATCAGTCCAGAGCCTACTATCCGCTCCTCTACGCCTCCAACACCCTCAAGCAATCAAGTCGGCCCGGAAAGGTTACCTGGTACTACAGCGTCGGCGGTCCGCGCCTCACCTCGCATTCAGATCGCCCGACGTGGTGATAGTCTCGGGAGGGACGAATACGAACTCTTCTCCCAGATAGCATCGCCTGGGCCTGGTTCAACTCAATCACATACGCAGGACACCGATCTCAACAGCTCACAGCTGTTCGCTGCACGTCCACGGCCCTCTTCCTCGAGCATTGTTCCAGACTCGCAAAGCTCTACTGGTGAAGGGAGCTTCATACCCATCACTCAGCAAACTAAAAACACCGACCAGCAAAGCACAGGTTTAAAGGAGTCGCATGTCGAGGAAGACGTTTTCGAAGACTCGGTATGTTTGCCTTCTTTGCGCCTCGAAACTGACGTGTCCACTAACCAGAGCTTGCAGGGCCTACTTGCACCGATCGAAGAAGCTGGACAACACGCCACATCGCCTGCACGATCGATCCCCGAGACCATTCCTGATACAATTGCAGCAGATTCCCAGAGCCAGCGGCAGAGGCTTGAGGCCGAGTCACGAGGTGCTCCGGAGATACTCGAAATGTTCCAGATCTCGTCACAGGTAGAACAGGTGTCTATTCAGGAGCTTGAAAATAGCGTGCATATCCGACACAGTGAAGACGCCCAGGGTTTGGCACACGTTGAGCATCCAAGAGAGGACGCCAACGAGCTTGAGGCGCTACAGTCTGATCACCCCGCCTCTCAGACTCGTTCAGCACAAGCCGCGCGTGAAACCTCCTCAGACAGGGAAGATAGCATACAGAGCGACGACCCCCCTTTGAATCCAGCGTCTGCCGTCGTTGCGGGGAATGCTTCAACAGGTTTCGTGGACATAGCCGAAATCTCATCCTTACCGAATAATTTATTTACATTGGTTGACGACAGCCAACCGCATCATCCTCCTGAAGGAAGCAACTTAGCTAGCGATACTCAAGTCGCAGTTGGCGGTGTTGGTGGTGAGGCATCGCAGCATCAGACACCCCAGCAAATCGACGTTCGTGACAGTCAGCCAAGTCTAATCGAACACTCGCTATTGGAAGACATCGATCAATTCCCCTTTCACTCCCAACATCCATTTCCACGTTTTCAGCCTTCAGAAGCAGAATCTCACGTCACAATTCCACAGCAGTTTGAACATACTTGCGCGACACCAGTCAACCATCCGGAACAAGTGCTCGCTGGGGTTAGTGCGCCAAGCTTGACCTTTCCGGCGCCGATGCCCGACCCACCTCACCAATCAATACAATCATCACCGCTCGTGGAATCTGTGGAACCTGAAATTGCTCGCAACCACACTTCATCGCCATCAGACCAACCTCAAGTAGCCCGGACTATTTATGCTCAGTTGCCCCATACATCATCCAGCATAGAACGCGAACAGGACGCGCAGTTACTACCTCTCGAAGCAGATTTAAGCACACAAGACGACACAGCTGAGAGTATACGGCCTACTGTCGAAAAAGAGCCGGCACATCGGGCTAGTTCTGAGTCTCGTCACGACTCATCACAAGAGACGCCAGAACGGCCTTTAAGATCGCTGGATTACGACATCTCACCGGTCCCTTACCCACCCAGCTATTCCTCGAGAACACAAGAATCCAGACTTCCACTACGGCCTTGCACGCCTATTCCGATTTCGTCATCATCCATCATGGCGGGTGAAAGCACTGGAGACATCGTCAGGCGACAAATGGCAGAGGCGCTGGCCAAGCGTAAAGCAGAGAATCCCCATACTCCCAGGAGACGTCTTAACAGATCGTCGAATACCCCTTCGGTAACAGGGGACGGGGCGATAGCAACTCCTGCGCCGCTGAGCAGACTGCGGATAAACGAGCCGCCAGAAGGCACTCGGTCGCCTTCTGCTGTACCTGATCGCTCGCCTATTGCGCAAACACCGACGTCGCTAAGAAGTATTGCTTATGCCCCCAGTAACGCACCGTTGGACAAGATCATGGCTTTGCCGTCAGACGCTCGCCCCGAACCTCCTGTCGTTGAAGCACCAATGCTGTCTGGACCCAACGCACCAGTCCCTACATCTCCTGCTTCTGACGAAATGGACATTAGTGATGCAGACGATGAAGATAGCGACAGTCTTTTCAACGACGACTTGCAGTTGGCAGATCAAGAATTCATCGTGCCGTTATTCATACAGGGCCGACAAAGCGACATGTACGCCCAGTACATCGCGCTTACGAAGGATTTATTGGAGCGTTTTCTCAAGGATCCTCGCAGCGTCAGTCCAATCAATGTAGTGGAGAGTGTTCTTTCTCAACTCCGTGCTATCGAAACGCACATAGATTTGGTTTTCGCTGAGGCTGAATCTGGCGTCTTGGGTGACAAGGCTTCGTTGACGCAAGCTCAATATGCCGCTCGATTTGGCACGGAAAACTCTACCAAATTCAGATTCCTCGCCAAACTCTTCCAGGACTTGCGGAACTCCGAGTCTCGGAAACACATTGTTTTGGTTACGGAGAGGGACAACGAGACACTCTTCCGGATCCTCGAGACGTTCTGCAAGGCAAACTCCGTCGACTACACTATGTCTGGTAAAGACAGGAAGGCAGACCGGAAGGAGGTTGAAGGTAACCTACTAGTCACCATCATTTCGAGTGATGCATCGCCCGTCATACATGTTCCCGATCTCATCGTCTGCCTCGATGGCGTGCAAGATGCCGCACAAATCCGGAAGAAGAACTGGGCCAACTCTCCCGATCGAGACGTGGTGCCAGTGATCCATTTAGTCATCCCGAGGACTGTAGGCCACATTGAGCGGTATGTAGCGTCAACCCTGGATCCAATAGAACGCATGCATACTATCCTAGCAAGTCTGGCGCATGTTCGTCTGGATATTGGAAAAGCTCTCGACGAGCGGACGCCACGTGACGTTGAATGCGCTTCGGAGGTTGCCAACTGGATTGAAAACATAATGGAAGGCGCTGATTGGCCATTACCGTCTATAGGTAGCGTCAAGCACGTTATTGAGTATCAGACGCAGTTGCCACAATCCTCGACAGATAGTCCTGTACCTGAGCGTACCAAACGCCCATTGGATCAGGATGAGCTTGACCCTGCAAAGCGTATGCGCTTCACCCCTCAACCACAAACAGCATCCACTTCCGCTGTAGACAAAGAGCATGAAGTCACACATGTTAGCGACTCCATGCCCGGCACTGCAGCTCATGAGTCCAATCTGCAAAGACGGCTCGCTCCCGTAGATGAAACGTTCCGGGAAGAGCGAGAAGCCCGTAGGGCAGAACAAAAGCATTTTCGCGAGAGTGAGGAGATGTGGGAAAAACAACAGAGGGTGCACGAAGATCTCAACCGCGAGCACCGTCTCCTGAAGGGAAAGCTGCAGACCGTAGAGACTAAATTCGAGACGCTGATCAAGGACAGCGCTACGGCCAGCGAGCGCCTCACAACGCGTGACGCAGATGTACGCAGGCTGAAGGAACAGCTACATGAACAGCGAGCCACACATCTCCTCTCACCTGATTCACAGGTCGCTGAGATCACCAAGCTTCGCAAAGAGCTCGCTGAAGCACGCGAGGAGAAAGACAAAGCAGTGAAGAAAGCTCTGACGACAGAAGAGACGCTCGAATATATGAGAGGAGCTTATCAAGATGCCCAAAATGCTGCTTCTACCAACGCTGCCCGTGTCAAGGAGCTCGAAGCTGAGGTAAAAACACTTTCAAAAGCAGCCTCAAGCCAAGCAACGATGCTAAAGGCTATGCATCTTGATCAAAACTATGATCGACAGGAGAAGCGTATCGCAGGGTTGGAGGCTCAGCTAGTTATATTGAAGCGTACGCTGCAGACGAAAGAAGAGGAGATCCTTCGTCTCAAGAGTGTGGGCAGGCCAGGCATCAGTACTAGGGGCACGAGTGCAACACCTCAACCCAAGGTCAGGAGTAGAGCTGGTAGTCCCACTTTTGGTGGCAGAGTTTCGAACTTGAGGAATAGCTAAGTTGTCTTGGGAATCGTTGGGATAGGCGAGCTCTGGGGTCTGACACTTTGTTCTTGTTTGCATTCCCATTATCTGGATATGGGCAGCTTGGTGGCGGTATGGGCGGCCTGGATACCCAAAGCATCATGATCACGAAGTGGGGACGGCTAGGATAATGCACTTCCTTGCCAGACACGCATTACGCTGAATACAATCACGTTGCATACAAGTCGCTGTGCTCATTTTCCAACTCATGCTCTGCAACCTACAAAACCTCACCTCGCTAGGACAATGCTCAGCATCTAGACCCGGTCGCATACCTATTCGAAAACTTGCCAACATAATAGTGAAAGATCGTGCCGACACCATACGTGTTCAAGACCATCTTCACCATCTACCAGTCACCGGGTCACAGGAAGTAAAAGTCATGCGCATCACTGCTCTCTTCACCATATTGGGATGTTTGACCGTCGCGCAGAGCTTCTGGGTATAGAACGTCCTAGTACTCTTTCACCAAGCAGTAGCAAGACGCGGAAAAATCTCAACCACAACCTTAGTCGACACCCTCTTAACATCTGCAGCTGGAAAACTTTCACCACATCGCCCCCTTGTGACCGTACTCCCACAGCACCTGCCTTATTTTTCGCCATTAAAGCACCCCGAGAACCCCCCCCCCCCCATCTGACCTACAAAACCTCACCTGCTCTTTCTCCTTGCCAGCTTCCCCACCCCTCTCAACCACAACCCAAGAACACAAACTCCACCGAACAAAAATCACAACGACATGGGAGCTTTCCACGGCGGAATCTGGGACTCTAATCCTTTCGGTCGCGGAGGCAGCAGGGGCGGAAGGCAACCTCGACGTAGTGGTTACGCAAATCAAGACTTACATGGCGGCTACGTCTCACTGTCCCCCATGATGGGTGGCATGCGCGGCCCCGGTCACACGTACGGCGGGATGATGGGCGGTCCCATGACAGGCGGCAACTCGCACTCCTACTCTTGTTACCACGACTCCGATGGCAATATGCAGGAAGAATGCCATGGACCCAACGGGTCGTATTGCAACTCTGTGCGTGGGGTCCAGGAGCCCGGTGGCATGGGTATGAACATGATGCGACTGGGTGGTAACATGGGCGAAGGAGGTATGGTACCCCAAGGCCGACGCCCACGGGGCAGTCTTCTCAGCGGCGGTCGTCCAGGAGCCTTCCAATCCGGTTTCTGGACCGGCGGCAACCCCTTCCGCGGCGTCAACGGTCGTGCTGGCGGCGGGCAGGGTCTCCGTCCAGACAGCGCTTTCAGATTCGAAATGGACCCCGCGCCCATGCCTCAAGATCGCGGTCTTGGGCTGGAAAGCGCGGAAGACATGGCGCAGTTCATGCGAGAGCACACTCGGCCTGTCAGTGACGGTGGTGGAGGTGGAGGTGGTGGTGGCGCGAATGCTCCTCCGAATGCAGAGTGTCCGATTTGTCTAGAGCCGCCGAGTGCGTCGCATCTTTGTGTGCAGATTACGGGCATTGCTGGGTGCAATCACCTGCTTGGGAGGGATTGTTTGAAGGAGATGTTGTTGATTCGGCCGGATGATCAGAAGCGGTGTCCTATTTGTAGGGCGGAGTTTTTGGGCGAGGCGGGTATTTGGCAGGATTCGGAGGAGTTTCAGCGGCTTGCGCAGGGTCAGGATGCTGGAGGACGAGGAGCGCCGCTTCATGGATTTCCTCCTACTTATGGGGGCGGCGATGACGGTAGGCCTCCCCGTACTTGTCCTCATGCCGCTCCCCCAAGTCTTCGCAACGTCCATGGCATGGGTGATGTGGGTATGGGAAAGGACGACGAGCAAGACGGTGGTGGACCCCCAGCGATGGACGACAGGGGGCCTCCTCCACCTCCACGAAGCAACTTCAACGGTCGCGGCGAACGCATTGGTTACATGTACGCGGATCAACGTTGGTAGAGCGGTACTGTGATGGCCAACGGCATCATGCCTACCGCTGAATCTCTCACGTTGCTTTTCCTTTCCTTTGTTTTCCTGCGCGCAACAGAGTGAACACTTCGTGATGCGAGTCGTCTGGGAATAACAGAACAGTCTCACACGATGCCTGATCTGGCATTGTGTGGATGTAGGCCCGATACCTACAGTTATAGTTTCCCGGTGAGCGGTCCAGAATTACAGTGAGTAAGCGACATGGAAATTCATAGTGTTTCCTGCAAACATTGGTTCATTTCATGTCGTGATATGCACGACGCTTTGCATGTGTCACTCACGGTCGTTGCGGCTGTCGAAATAAGCTTCAGGGCCTCTTCCAAAGTGGTAGTCGTCGCAATATTCGTGCATGTCATGTCCGAAGCTGGATTTGATTGGTGTTCTCTCCGTTTGGTACAGTGTGGTACTCGTGCAACATGTGAAACCAGACTAAGCATGACTCGATTCCATATTTGTTTTGTTGGTTGCGCGGGTGTTATCAGGTACATTTGCATCAGACCCTGACATCGGCCTCATGCAGGATGCAGGGCTAGCCATGGTGATGGACCACGAGATAAACTTAGCTGATGGCGGTGAGCAGGAAACACTGCTGTAATGGACGTACTTTGTGTGTCGCATTTCGTGGTCATGCTGCGCTCTGCTGGTGATTGACGTTGCTTTAGAGTTGACTGGACCAGATCGACAGACTCCACAGCGGGAATAATGGATATTGGTGTTGTTTGAGGAAATGCCGCACTGGCACGAGCCCGCATCGACATCGGTATTGTCAAAAGCGCGTGTTGACGGCTTGAGCCTAGCGTTGGGCTCAGACAATATGGTGCATATCGAGAGTGGCTGTGTGCTTTGATGGCGAGGTGCATGCAGCCTCGGAAAGCTGTTTCCGAGTGCTGACGCCGTGCTGAAAATCCAACGACGGCCTGCCAAAGTCATGGTTCAAAGTAAACAGGAAGGTGAAATGGCCGCGGCCACAACATCCGCAGCTGGATGTGCCTGGTTCGAGACAGATGACGGCTTGCAGCCGAGCCATCCGATTCACAGGCGTCGGCCCCGCACTGGTCCCGCTTATGGCGCTGCCCCTCATCGATCGTCGATGCCTCATGATGCCTCATGATGCGGCGTCTGCATAGAACACGTTTGGAACAATGCGGCGTTTTTGATGTCTTGTACGTAAAGCTGGAGCACTTTGGTCTAGTCCATTGGTATCCTACAACTCTATGGGTGTGCTTGGAGGATCGTGAACGTTGGAGAAGAATCGCAAAAGCTGCTCGAATGTCGAATGGTGTGGGTCCGGTGTGAAGTGGGTCGGAAACTGCATCAAAATGCATGGCAGAGAATTCGAATGTGAATGTGTGTTTCAGCTTCCGCGGTGGAAATCCTTGGCTGCGGCTTCGTGCGGTTCAGCCCTCAGAAGCGGACGTGTAGTTGCAGATCCTGATAGTCTAGAAAAAGGTCCCAGAGTCCCAGACGTCCGAGACGGCTTGCGCCCACAACGTGGTGGTTTGGAAAGGATTTACACCTCACCAACAACATGCAGGTGCAGAGTGAGCTGGCTAGGCCCTTCACGACCAAGGAGATAGCCCCAAGTGTGACCGGAAAGGGCTCCGTCGTGGCGTAGCTGCTGGCATCTAACACGACGCACGGTCGTTCCACTATGAACAAGGGTTTACTTGGGCCGTCGTCATCTCCAGCGCGAATAGCGAATATGGGCTTGTGTCATTTGCTCGATTCAAACGGCAATGTTACTGGTCTCGACGGGGCGTGGCGACTTGCTCCGCAGCTGGGTTTATGCAGCGATGGTGACTAGGTCAGTCAGGTGGTGCCACTTGGATGCAGTTGTGTCGAACCATATGCGTCACGCAGCACCCATCGTGTGCCGTCGAACATGGATCAACGCATTTTCAGACTGCTCTGAATATTGCGATATGGGCGATAACACGGAATCGCATGCATAGACCTCAAAGCAGCTTGGTGCTCAGCATGTCGTCTACACCGCTCAAACAGGCAAGCACGAATAAAAAAACCTGGGGAAGCGCTACGGGAGTGCGCCGTGGTCCAGGGGTAACACGAAAGAAATGGCGCATTCATGGATGGCTAACCGGCTTGTATCACTCTTCTCCACTAGGAAACAATCAGCTCCCAATTACGTTGCATTGGTTCGGGCTAATCGAGATGCATGCGTCGGTGTCTCTTGTGTGGAACTCATCGTGACGGCGCGATTCGTTCTGCTTCTAATTGTGCGGTGAAGCTTCCGCAGGGCTTACGATCGTGATTTGAATGGTCCCTCGATCCTCCAACCCCCAGCCGCGTATAAAGGGATCGTCTGCTGCCCATCCTTCTCTCGAAGCAGCAAAGCATCCACAGCAATCCCTACAACCAATCTCGAGTTTCAATCTAAAGTCTTGCAAGACGGGATCGACGCCAGAGAACTACCCTCATACAAACCTCGAACTGCCTCTGCCGCAGCCAATCAGCGCCGCCTACAGCACAACCCAATCAACACACCCATCCTCCATCCTCCATTAGAATTCAGACATCATGCCTGCTCTTCCCTTCAACTCGTCCGCTTCTTCGTCACCTTCATCTTCACCCACTTTGTCACCTACCATGACGCCTTCAATAGTTCTCCATCCCGCATCGGGTATATTTGATCAACCATACTAAAGCCTCCCATCTAATCTCTCCAGCAGGTGTTTCATCACAAAAGAAGGAGCTCCTGAAGCCAAAGGAAGACCCTGCGCAGGCGTATCGCATTCGTTATGCGCAGTACCTCGCAGCCACCTTTGGCTTCTCGATGCAGGCCGCGCTCGCCGAGGCCGATAGCCAGCTTGCGCCAAGGCGTTCGTCAAGTTCGAGTATGTCGGAAGCCGAGTCGTTACGCGCGATCTGAGGCTGAGTGAGGTTGGAGGATTTTGCAAAAGGCGTTTGTTGGCTTTTTTTTTGAACAAGCATAGATATGGGTAATAGGCATTGGGAAGGAGGGAGGGGTTCCTCGGCGTAGATATACTTTGTGCCGCACAGTCAAAAACTTGGTCTGTTCTACCAACTCTACCCACTCTCGTTGTGACAAAGTCTGTTGTGTTTTGACGACTGAAAAGCCAAAGTACGCGCAATCGTGCTGACGCTCGTAGACGCATGTTGGTAAGCTGTTGATTATCTGACATGGGAAGGATCATGCCTACCCGACGATGCCCATGTTTGTGGGAGTGCGCAGGCTGCAACTGCCACCCCCGCCATGCTACCCGCCACGCCTGGGCCACGTCTCCACGTGCAGAGCTTGTCTGTCGATGGAGAGCTCAATTTCAACGACATTCCTTGTCTTGCATTGTCTTCTACTTTGAAAAGGAACCTTGACACGCCATGTTCTCTCCCGAAACTGACCACTCGCACACCGTGTAGGAGGCGACGCCATGATCCCCACATTCCTCGCGCCAACCCTCAACGATATTACTACGCGTTCGCCATCAAGGCGTATTGGTTCGCGAGGCTATCATTGGCGGTGCCGCCACACCTGTAATCGGACAAGCCTTGAGTGGCATACGTGGCAAGCATCAATCCGCCATAGGCGGCAGCTTTGCTTACTACCGTACCTCTATCCCGGAAATACATATCCTGGGTAGTCCTGCTGCTGTCCAAAAGCATAACACAGCTCCACATGGAGCGCGCAAAACGCGGAGTCGTTTGATCACTCCACGGGGAATCAGCGAGATACCAACATGCGCCGTACCGACAACTTCTCCGATAGTACTCAACGCCAACAGCCGAGACATCTCGGCATCGCGGCACAGTGGCTCAAAGCCACACAGTTGACACCTGGAACCGGGAAGCGGCGACCGGATTTCTTGGACCCGTCAGCCAAGCTTCTGATCGTTCGGTCAATGAGCACTCCAGTAAGTCCAGCCAGCCTCATCGCGTTCGCCGACAACTGGTCTTGCCATCAAACCTGCGGGCACTTGATTGTTCAACAGCATCTGCTGGCTATCGTGGTCGTACATGGTAAAGCAACTTACACTGCAATGTAGACGTTTGTAACCGTAGTTGAGGTGTGGTGGACAAGGAGTTCCAAGCCTCACTACGCTTGGGGGGACCCACGTCGCTCGTCTAGCGTGCTAACCCCGCCTAACCCTGGTAGGACCGACTGTCTATAAGGACTCCCCCGCAAAGGCGTATCTTCTTTCTTCACCACCGACACTACCAGTGTTACCACATATACTTGAATGGGTGAAACTGTGCTACTTGCCGTCGAGGAGACTTCTCCCAACGTCGATGAACCCCCTATATGTGGTAGTAAAGAGCCGCAGACTGCACCAAACCAAAGGCAACTCCAGCCGAACCCTATCGATGGCGACACTCCGCCCTCACTCCACGCTCCGCACACCCTCACCTCCGAGGAAGTTGCACAGAAACTACGAGTGGACATCCAGTAGGCCTCGCTGCTCATGCTTACTACTCTTGTGCTCCTGCTAACTATCGCAGCCATGGACTCCCTCATTCTGAAGCGCAGTCTCGCCTACAGCTCTATGGCCCTAACAAGGTTAAGGGAGCTGAAGGGCTTTCCATCTGGAAAATTCTGTTAAGACAGATCTCCAACAGTCTCACCTTCGTCCTCATCATTGTCATGGCCATAAGCTTTGGCATAGACGATTATATCGAAGGCGGCGTCATCACCGCAGTCATCCTCCTGAACATCGTTGTCGGTTTCTGGCAGGACTATCGAGCCGAGAAGACTATCGAATCTCTCAAAAAGCTCACCGCCCCGGAAGCTACCGTCATCCGCGATGGAACAGCGGACGTCAAAGTCAAGGCAGTGGACCTCGTCCCTGGCGACATAGTACAGATGTCCGTTGGTAGTATCGTACCCGCCGATATTCGCCTCATCGATGGTGTCAACGCTTACACCAACGAAGCCTTCCTCACAGGAGAGTCCGCCCCTGTAGAAAAGACACCATGGAAGACTTTCGACGAACTAGACATTGCCACTGGTGACCAGACCAACCTTGCCTTTTCCGGCAGTGAGGTAACGTCTGGACGTTGCCATGGTATCGTAGTCGCTACTGGTATGAACACCGAAGTCGGAAAGATCGCTACTATGCTGCGCCAGAAGAAAGATGCCGGCCCGCAATCTACCAACATCTTCGTCCGAATCTTCAAGCGTTTCACCAACGGTGGTAAGACTATCTTAGGCCTTGTGGGGACTCCCCTCCAGATCACTTTGAGCAAGTTCGCTCTGCTACTCTTCGGCCTGGCCATTCTCCTCGCCATCATCGTCTTCTCAGCAAGCAAATGGCAGGTTGGTGGAGAAGTCCTCATCTATGGTATTTGTGTTGCCGTAGCCGTCATCCCCGAATCGCTCATCGCAGTCCTCACGATTACGATCGCTGTCGGTGGCAAAGCAATGGCCAAAGCAAACGTCATCACCAGGGTCCAGTCGGCCATAGAGGCTGTCGGCGGTGTCACAAACATCTGCTCTGACAAGACTGGTACCCTTACCCAAGGTCGCATGGTCGCAAAGGCGGCCCTAATGCGTGGCGCTGGCACATTGACCATCGACGCCATTACAGACCCTCACAACCCTAGTAGCGGTAGTGTGGCTCTAGATGACCAATTCCTCAACCTGGATGATTACAGACCAAGCCCTGTTGTCACTCGCTTCCTGCGTACTATCGCTCTTTGTAACAACTCCAAGATCATACCACCATCTGATATCCGTGTCGACTCTCCAAGCGAGAAGAAGGCGGAGGCCATGGATCAGTCCATTAGTGGTGATGATCGCGACACTGATGCCTCCACTATCGATACAATCTCACGACCGCCCACTGCCATCATGCAAGACGTGTCGAGCGGACTCTGGAAAGCGCATGGCGAGCCAACCGAAGTCGCGTTGCACGTCCTCGCTTCACGTTTCAACATGGGCAAGGAGAGGCTACTCGCCAATCTCAACATCCATCTCGCTACTGAGTTTTCTTTTGACTCCAAGGTCAAGAAGATGACTGTTGTATACAAGGACAACCACCAAGGTTTCATGGACGTCTATACCAAGGGAGCAACCGAGTTCATGGTATCCGTGCTCAACGTCTCGGACCAGGAGCGGGCTGAGATCCTGGAAGCTGCCGAGAGCATGGCTAACCAAGGCCTTCGCGTTCTGTGTATTGCTCACAAGACGCTACAGGCTGGCACTGACATCTCGGAACGTGACGTCGTAGAGGCCAACCTCAACTATCTCGGCCTTGTTGCCATCTATGATCCACCTCGTCTGGAGACCAAAGGTGCCGTCCGCGAGTGCAAGATTGCTGGCATCACGGTCCATATGCTCACTGGTGACCATCCTGGTATGCAATGTCCCTCCACCAATTGCAAATGAGACATGTACTGACCAAAGTTTAGGTACGGCGAGAGCCATTGCTAAGGATGTGGACATCATCGACGATCGTACTCCGGCTTCAGCCGTCATGGTCGCCAAAGATTTTGACAGGATGACTGACGATGAGGTCGACGCCATGGAAACTCTACCCCTTGTCATTGCCAGGTGTAGTCCGACTACCAAGGTCAAGATGGTACAGGCTCTCCATAGGAGAAGTCGCTTCTGTGTCATGACCGGAGACGGTGTCAATGACTCACCAGCGCTCAAGCAGGCCAACGTCGGTATGGCCATGGGAACTGGTAGCGACGTCGCCAAAGACGCCGCCGAGATGGTTCTCACTGATGACAACTTCGCGTCTATCGTAAAGGCCGTCGAAGAAGGTCGACGTCTGTTTGATAACATCCAGAAGGCATGTCAACTCTCTCTTCCTATTTTGTACCAAGATCGCTCACTAACAATTGATGCTACAGTTCCTCATGCATCTTCTCATCTCGAACATCGCCCAAGTCATTCTACTCCTCATCGGTCTCGCCTTCAAAGATCAAGACAACCACTCCGTCTTCCCTCTCTCACCCATTGAGATTCTCTGGGTCAACCTGATTACTTCCTCCTTCCTTGCCATCGGTCTTGGTCTCGAAGAGTCGCAAGAAGACAGCATGTACCGACCACCGCATGACAATAAGAAGGGTGTCTTCACAACCGAGTTGATCACAGACAAGTTCATCTACGGCTTCTTCATGGGAGCATTATGTCTCTTCTCCTTCGCCATTGTCGCATACGTCGGTCCTGGTGGAGGAAACCTCGGCTCTGGATGCAACGAGGGGTACAACGATACATGCGACGTGGTGTTTCGCGCCCGCGCCACCACGTATGCCACCATCACCCTTCTTCTCCTCGTCACGGCCTGGGAAGTCAAGCATTTTGCTCGCTCCCTCTTCAACATGTATCCCAACACTTCTTCCTCTGCCCCAGCTGGCCTGTCCGTCTTTCCTACCATCTGGCGCAATCGCTTCCTCTTCTTCGCTGTCATGGCCGGACTTGTCATCGTGTTCCCCATTGTCTACATCCCCATCATCAACGAGAAGGTGTTCAAGCATGGTGCTATTACCTGGGAGTGGGGTGTCGCATTCGGCTGCGTCGTCATTTACATCAGCGCAATCGAGAGCTGGAAAGCCATCAAGCGAAGTTTTGGCATCTGGTCTGGCGCGCACCGCGTAATCAGTCGCGAGGATGCTGAAGCCCGTGCGGGACTGAACGCCGGTGTTGCTGTCCGAGAGAAGTAAGGGTCGGCTAAATGTGATTGGTGGAGGAGGAGGCGACAAATTGTCACATGGTTAGGATTGAGATGATGGAGGTGGGGGAATATTGGTCTCTTGTCTCCTTGGATTGACCCATGGTCTTTCACTTACTTCATGACTTATGATTACGACAACGCACACACACACACACACGTTACGATAGCTTTACGATAAATACCAACTTGATCACTCTTTGATATCACCACGACTTTTGCAATGACATGTAGAACTTGGGGAAAAGCCTTGCCGTCTCTGCACAATCGTGCCAGTGACCTAAGCGTTGACGAAGCTGGGAGCCCGAGTCGCCATGTCTTCTCACGCTCTCCCTTCATTCTTGCTTCACAGCGTCTTTTTGTCTACCCACTCATCAACGGTAACTTCAATAGCCTTACCACACTCTGTGACCTCTTTATCTAAATCTTCATTCGTCTTTACCTGAGTGGAACTTTTTTCTCTCTCATCTCGCAGACCGTACGTATCGACTCACCCACGAAGATTATTGCTGACGCGTGCCTCTGGCTCTGCGAGATGGTCTGCAGCTTTGTTTTTTTCGCGGCATCTCTACTTCATCGCTCTATGGTTCTTTTGATTTGATGCATCGTCTGGTCTATCCCTGGAGCTCGTATAGAGCTGCTTGTGGGAGTGGACGTCGGCTTTTTTTTTCCTTAATCCAAAAACAAAAACACGTTTTTTTCTAACACATTTAAAACCAGGGTGTATATGAATACGAGTTCCGCAAGGTCCATAACGGATTTTGTCCTCAATATCCAAGGTTTCGCGTTCTCCCACATCACTTAGTGACTATCCGCAAGACCAAACTCCACTCTCGGCACCGACCACCCTCCATCCACGACAGCCGATCCATTGCCCGGCACGGTATTGTTTGCGAACGGGCCCAGACTGGGAGGCACATCTTCCGGCTCCCTTCCCCAGCCACTTTCCTGGGGACCTAGTGTCAACTCCAGGACACCGCCGTCCAAGAAGAAGCTGTGCTGGATCCAGTTCCGCGTATAAGATACACCATTGAGCGTAGCAGATTGTATATAAATGTTGTCGTAGCTTGGGTCAAAGTTGATGTTTCGGATCGTCGCTGTGTTGCCCGTCTGGCCGTTCTTGATAGAGATGGATTCGAAGAAAGGAGGTATGATAAAGTAGACGTCTTGTCCGGCATTAGGGAAAAACCCCATCATGACAAAGGCCTCAAACGATCCCATGGCGCCACTATCGTCGTTACCAGGTATGCCGGCGACGGTATCGTTGAACAGAGAGGGTATGTATTGATGGGCGCGTTGAGCGGAGAGAGCAGGGCGGCCGGCGTAGTGGTATAGGAAGACGTTGAGGAAAGCCTGTTCATTGCCGAGATATAGAACACCCGACTCGTGCAGCCAGTTCATTCGCTCGACAAAGCGCTCGCGGCCTCCGAGGGTCTGGATAAGAGTAGCCATATCGCCGGGCGCGAAGAAGGTGTACAGCCATACAGGGCCTTCATATGTTTCGCCTCCGCTAGGATTCAGATAGCAGCCAGTGAAATTAAGTAATGGCGAGCAAAAGATTGGGTCTTGAGAGCCCCAGGTGCCGTTCAAGTATCGGGGTTGCAAGAAGCCTTCAAAGCCGGTATCAACACCATTAACAACGCTTCGTTGATCGGCTTTGAACATATTCTGCCAGTTTCCGGAGCGCTCCAAGTACTTCTGGTAGTCGGCTGTGTGGCCGTGTTCGCGGGCGAGAAGAGCGATTACAAAGTCATTGTAGGCATATTCGACAGTCCGGGAGATGGAGCGCGTCTCCGTGCCCACGCCTTCGACGTCGAGATTCTCGGTAGGGATGTAACCTAAATCCTTCCAGGATACGAGACCACCGCGACCTGGGTAGTAGTTGTTATTATTATCGAAATCGTACCTATATAGGCATCGCAATCTTACCTTCAACATCCCAGTTTGGTGGCTCAACTTCCGCATCCTTAACGACAGCCTCGTATGCTAGAGCCCAGTCGATGCCAGCAGTGATGTTTTTCAAATATGCATCCACGATCACGATGTCTGCGTTTGAGCCTCCTTGAGTTAAACCTTTGCAGTGGCTCATGCGGCAATCAGGCAGCCATCCTTCGTGACGGTAGATGTCGAGTAAACTCCTTACCATGAGTGTCTGACTTTCTGGGTCAATCAGCGTTATCAGAGGATGGATCGACCTGAAGCTATCCCAGATGCAGTAGTAGGAGTCGTAGTATGGCTCCTCCGATTCCCACAGTGGATTCTCGCCAGTATAATCTTGAGGGCTAATCAGCGAACGATAGATTCCACTCCAAAAAGCCTTGAGGAAGCCTTCATCAACACCGCCGTCTTCGATCGCAATAACATCGAGCTTGGAACGCCATGCAGTCTCAGCGGCCGCAACGACGTCATCGAACCCCCATGAGGGTATTTCGCGTTCAGCGTTGGCGCAGGCCTGCGCTTCGCTACGGAAGCTCATTCCAACTCGCGCATGAATCTGGTTATTCTGAATAGGCTTCTCGAACTGTATCCATCCACCCGCCGGTGTGGAACTGGGCGTCTGTCGTACATCGCCCGGGACAATCTTTAAGCTAGTCGCTCGGTTGGTCGCGCGCGTGTTGGACCATACGCCGGCATCTTTAACCTTGGCGCCGTCAAAGTCAAGGCAGAAATATGACTTATATGTACCGATTCCAAATGATGGTGAGAAAACCCCTCCACCTGTTATGCGTCCAGTTCCGGCATCCACGGTAATATTTGCTTCGCTCCTCGTGTTCGGCAGATCTGTCAGGTCGACCAAAATGTGCGGAACCAGAGTTATGTTAGGCGTTGAAGGTGTCTCGGGAAATGTGATTCGATACAAAGCTGTGCGGTTTGAGACCGTCGATTCAGTCCTGATGTTGTTGGCTAGTGTGATATCAAAGTAGCCAGGTTTCGCGTGCACACTTCCGGGTATACGTTCGATGGCTCGTTCAGACTTTGTATATTGGCACCCGTTGATATCGTTGTTCGCACAACCGGATTGCGCGAAAATGGGAAAGTTACCAAGGGAGGGTGAGCCGCCTGTGCCGGAGTCATGTGTATGAGAAAATCCATAGATAGGTTCCGAGTCGTTAGAAGAGAAGCCTCCTTGGTTTTCGCCGATCACGTCAGGCCCTGCTTTAGCCATTCCTGAGCATCTTTCAGTAAGTTTCGATCTATAATTTATAAAAACGATCGCTCACCAAACGGCAATGTTGCGCCAGAAAATACATGTCCTAGAAGTGGTCAGTCGACTAACATCTCTACCAGAAACTCCGCGCTCCTACCGCCATTGATCGTCCCAATGAGGGGATCAACGTAATCAAACCCAGATCTTGCTCGCAGTTGCGAGGAATTCTTCTGCGCGCTTGTGGATGTTATGAATACACATAACAATGACGCCGAGGCGTGCATCACGGAAAGAATGACCATAGTCAGGGTTGAACAGACACTCTCCAAGGAAAAACAACCAATTTAGTGGAAACGTCGACTACGCAACATTCGTTGATGTGCTTCCCCGTGCAGACTATTTATCCCTTCCTTCCATGACACTTGGCAGTATTGCGATGGTGCGCGACCATGCTACCTGCCGTATAAGTAATGTGGGTAGTATTTCTCCTGCCATCTTATACGGTCTATCATCTCCCAGCAAGGCGGTAACCCGGCTCTAAAGCGCTTGTGTTGGGGTGATATGCAGCCGAGTACGGATGGCTGCGGGGTAGCTTCGGCGGTAAATCCATGCCGTGCGAATCACGAGCCGTAGCATCCGGTTTGGTAGTACATAATACTACATATAGCACACGGGGTATTCTTGAGCGAAGTTGTGAGCTGGGTCTTGGAGTGGGACAAATTATGCTAGTCCTGCGGGAACTCTCGGCATGCGACAGTGCGTGGCGCGAGTAAGGGGTTTAGAGAAGACTGTGCGTTAACAGAGCGCATCAACCCCTGAATTTCCTTCCTAGTGTAAAGTAGGTATCTTCTCAGACATTAGCGACCATGTTGAAGGTTCACAGGCTGTTGTGGCAGCCTTCTTGGTGTTTCAGCTCTTGTGTTGGAAATGGAAAGATAGGCTGAACCCCGCTAAACCTTGGTGTGCCCAACGCACCATCTTGGGCTGCCTTTCAAGTACAAATTTCATCACGTGAATTACTCCATCTCTACCGAATTACTTGCCCTTATCAACCGACAAGCTCGATTGTAGAAGAATGGGATTCGATGTCATCATATCTGATATTAGTAGCCTTTGTCATTCGGCAATCACTTGGATCGTCTGATGCTTGCCAAGATACCCCGTCATAACGCTCACATCTGTCTGATCGAGAGAGCTTACAACCCGAGATCCCCAACTCTCAAACCAACCATCAAGCTTGGTTTCTGCCACAGCACAAAAATATTCTTATCCTCACATCCCTTCTTCATATCGAGCCACTAGAATTCTGAATGCCACAACTCATCTCGCTAATATCATGATACATATCTCAGCCCACGCGAGATCCTGGCTGATGCAGTTCCGTGACCCTATGCTGAAGGGCTGGATAACATGAGATTTGTTCTTTGCATATTGCCTAGCGCCGAGGAAACTTTCTGGTACGTACACCCTAGGATTGGCGAAGTGAGACGAAGTATGAAACATGGCGTATTCCACGAGGAAGAGCTGTTCGTACTAGTGGGAAGATGCGGAAGGTCTCGTGGACGGCGTTGAGGATCCTGAGCTGACTCGGTGAAGCGAAAGAGATCTCAGTATGGGACTTGAAAGTAGCTGCAAGCTCTTGGCGGAGTTTCCTCATTCAAGCTGGGGTACATCTGAACGAGGTAGATGTTGTTAGTCGTACCTACGGCCGCAAATTCGCTGTTGACAAAATTACTATTGTATCACTTGACCATTTCATCTCCAATCACTCACCTGACGGCGGTCGGAAAAATCCTTGTACAGATTCAGCCAGATATCGCGGTCTCTGCAATCTGGCTGTCCTCCGTCTTTATTTTCTTTGCATTTGGGCTGAATCTCGGTCGTGTCGGAGTCTGAAGCTTTAAGCCATGGTTTGGGCATTGGCCAATCCGAGAAATGGACAAACTTGGCCTCTTCCAAAACTTTCGCTCCGTCCCATGTCTCGTCCGATCCCAGATAGTTCTCATGATTCTCAAACCGGAATTCTGAGGTGAGGAGATCGTATTTTCTGTGTGGTATCACTATACAAGAGTTCTTGTAGATAGTGTTTAGTATGTCCATATCAAAACCAGAGTCATCGCGATTTATGAATTGTTGAACACGATGCCATTCCACGGAGGAAGGCTCGACGAGGACTAGTTGGCTAGACAGGAAAGGTTGATCTAGCCAGTAGGCTCGCGGCATTGCTACTGGTGATGAAGGTAGCAGGAAAAGCTCATCCATGTGCTGCTCACAAGGAATATTAGCACGAGCGTGGACGATGATGAGTCTGGGTGGGCACTTACGTTTTGGACAGTCGCATCTGAATCGAGGGACATCACCCGTTTGTATTGGGTTTGGTTGAAGGCTAACAGTTTTGTGAAGCTGTCCGTCCAGGTATTATCGCCTTTTCCGACTGATTGCACTTGTATCGGTACAAGTTTGGCTCCGTACAAGTCTCTTGCTTGTACAAGTAGATTACTCGCGGTGGATACGTTGTCTTTGCTGCCTTCAGGAACCTTCCAGCTCTCTGGGTACATCATGATACGATCCGCCTTTGCCCCAAAGCGATTGAGGGCCTCAAGAATCATGAGTGAGTTACAGAGATAATTCTCGTTCGTGACGTATTGTACGTAGGCAAAGTCGCTCCAGCGCACTCCTTCGTAACCAATGGCTGGGAGAGAGTCGCCTATGTGTAGTGGTAAGACAGATTTTGAAATCAGATTGGCGAAGTGCGACATAGAGATGATAAATAGCAGCAGTGCAGCAGTGATCAGAGCGGCACGAGCACGTCGAAGCGAAAACCACTCTGAGAGGCGCACTAGAGGCGGCATATTGGGGCCCGCAGCATCCTTCGAAGAGCACAAGAGCTTGTACCGTTGGAGGAGGTTCCAACTTTCGAATATGGTATAGTAGGCGCTGTCGCAAATGTTAAATAAGATAGTATATCAAGATACTAGATGTACGATAGTCGTTGAGGGATGAGTATATTATTTCTGAAAGACAAGATACGAATCGTTATCAAGCCACGATAGCAACACTGAAGCTTACATACCTTGGGATGACTCAGTAAAGGGCCTTCCGGACTTCCCGCCGTAATCTAAACAGCAAACCTATACGGAGGTGCATTTCAAAAGTCTTTTCCCACCCCCTGGTCAACGCACAGATCAAATTCAGGGGTAAATCGGCCCGAATATTATGTGTACGTGTTCTTTTTCTCTAGCTTTTATGACCTTACCACACTATATCTCTTATTTAACTATGCCTGTCTTTAATCTTGCAACTCGTGCTTTAATCGTAGCCTACAAGGCTGATAGGAAAACAAATTACAACATTACTAGGTTGACTAGTGCTGAGAAGCGCACAATCAACTCAATATACGCTTAGGCAATTAAGAGAGGCTTTGGTCCTGCTATAAGGCCTATGAAGTTAAAGAACAAGCATATTAAAGATGCACTACAATCTGGGAGGCCTTTAAAACAACAGCAGGCCTTTAAGAAGGTTGTAAGCCTTGTAAGAAGAGATTGTTATAGTAGAGAGAAAACCTGTGCTGATATTGCTAGTAATCTTAGCCAAGAGGGCCTAGATATCTTAGCCTCTACGGTATGGAGAGTACTCAGAAAAACAGGATACAAGAAGACAAAGCTAACAAAGAAGCCTAAGTTAACAAAATAAATAAGGGAAAAAAGCAAAACTAGTGCCTTGAGCATAAAGATTAGACTCTTAAAAAATTAAAAGAACGTTATTTAGACTAATAAGACTGCTGTTGTACTTTTTTATTAGCGTAAAGGGTATAAAGTGTAAAGAAAAGTTAATAAGGCTGTTGTAAAGAGTTGTATTTGTAAGAGATAGAAAAGATACTCTAAGTTTATGTTCTAAGGTTGTTTTACATATAAAAAGAATGGACCTTGTCACTGCTAGACGCCTAAGACAAAGCAGAAGAAGGAAGAAGCTGTAAGAAAAATAATGAGTTAAACAAGAAGTTAAAGCCTTTAATAATAATAAAGTAGGAGCTTAAAAAAGGCATAGAGCGACTTAGTCTACGTACAAAACTTAGCAAAAACCTTAATAAAGATAAAATTAAAAGAATAGTAAGTTGTTATAAGGCAAAGGCTTAGGTATAGACTAGTAGCGTTACTAGTCTATTATCTTGCAGCTAAAGTTAATCCCTTTGGCAAAGAAGTGTATAAAAGAGCAGCCTAGTACTCTTATTTAAGAGAACAAAGCACCTGCTTACAACTACTACGTACAACGCTACGTGTATAGTTAAGAGCACGTAGCATAGTTGCTTTAGTGCAGCAATTTACTAGACTTAAACGCTATTAAGCCTTGCTAGTTCTAGATAAAGAGGCACACAACAAAGAAAGGAGCACTAAAGAGCAGAGCTTAGGCTATCTGTGCCTAGGAACAGTGTTGGGATAAGCTGTCTTAGAAGCAGATACAGAACTAGATTAAACGTATCCTAATCTATATCTAATAGATCATTAGTTTAAAGGGAGAAAATGAGTACAGAGAGGGCAAGAATATACGTAGAACTGATTGAAATGGAGTTATCGGGCCGATTTACCCCTGTACTTGATCTGTGCGTTGACTAGGGGGTGGGAAAAGACTTTTGAAATGCACCTCCGTAGTGTTGCAGGAGAGAGCATAGGAATAAATAGGAGATTATCATTGATTCTAAGAAGCACTGCAAAAGTGCTGCTATATATACACTGCTTAGCAAGTAGTGCTTACTATCTCATGTCAGCTGGCTGCACAGGTCACGTGCTCTCATTTCAGCTTAGCTTAAATAAGTTATTTGCTAGTAGTAGCGTAGCATGTAGGGTAGTGCTCTACAACACACCCCCACGTAATTCTTGCTAAAAAAATTATATGTATTTAAGCGCTGCTAACTTAGTGTGCGCAATTTTTTTTTAATTACATGCTTTGCAGGGTACGCATTGTGCTAAGCCTTACTTCTACGCACAGAGTACTTTACTAAAACAAAGGCTTATTTAGCATTTTGCTTAACTTTTACTTTTCTACAGCTTATTTAATTTATACCTTATTTATTTTTTAAGGTGTAAAAGATAGTGGTTGTGGTTGTAGTCAAAATAGGGTTCCAAAAAAGTGAAAAGCAGCTACCCTCTACTAATCAATCGCAAAAGTCAAAAAAAAAGATTGTGTGTAATCAACGAGATTCGAACGGTAGCAGGATAAGTTATGGGAGGAAAGCTCAGACCACCGAAATTTATACCTTATAAGCACTTCTTGAACTTTTAGCACTTGCGTTATACTAACTGAAGTATACTACTAATAGCGCTTTACTAATTATACTTACTAATAACGTTTTTTTAGTCTGCTAATTTTAGTACTTTATTATAAGTATTTTTACCTTAAAAAAGACTAACTCTGAATTGTTTCTAGCAAACAAGTGTACAACCTGCTTAAAAGTTAAAAATACTAGTACTTAAAAAAATTTACTTCAAAGCTTTCCTCCTGTACGCGTTTACTGTCTCCCTACTATATCTACTAACAATAATAACACTGCTCTTAATCCTTGCCAAAGGAGCAAAAGCAAAAGTAAAGCAAAGCTTTTTGATACTAAAAAATTATATACTGTAAAGGGCTGAAGCCTTGATGTTCCCTAGTACTCGACCTGTGGCCTTCGTTGGCTTTTCTTACCTCAGCACTAGCAGCTGACTATCAGCCGCACTATTTGCGCTAGCTTCTAGCTGATCTAGTAGCTCCTACTAGTAACTACACTACCAGCCGCACTAGTTACGCTAAACTGTCAGCTGACCCGACAAACCTCCGATGACCTTAGTTAGTCCTAACCTAGGTTAAGTCCTAACTATCTAGGTTAGATATATAAAACCTACGTAGTCTCTCTATAGTTCGACATCTAATTTATTTACTGTTTACCTTGCATCTTTAGTCAACCCAACGCACTCTTACAATTAAATTAAATCCTTCTTTAGCTACTTGCGTAGCAACGTCGTACTTAGAAGCCCTCTAGAGCTATATCTAGACGAGAAGCTAGCTAGAGCTATATCTACACGCGAGAATCTAATTAATTCAAGCGCTAGTTAATTAGTTAACTGTTTAAATCTACTAAAGGATTAATAGAAAAAGCACCAAATTAAAAGTGCTAAGGGATACTTAGTTATATAAGTCCCTAAGGCGTTTAAATTTGTTAGATAAGCCTACTAAGCGTAGTAGCCCTAGAAAACAGACAAAGGATAAGCCTACTAAGCATAGTAGCCCCTACACGAAAGGATAAGCCTACTAAGCGTAGTAGCCCCTACACGAAAAGGATAAGCCTAGTAAGCGTAGTAGCACCTATAACAATTCCTGTTAACAATATAAAGTACTAGCAAGTACCTATAAATACAATAGCAGAACCCTTAACAGCTTTTCTAGTTATAAGAATAGTGTAAGGGTGCGTTGGGTTAACCAAAGATGCAAGGTAAACGGTGAAGGTGAATGAATTAGATACAGAACTATAGAGAGACTACGTAGGTTTTTATATCCAATCTAGATAGTTAGGACTAACCAAGGTTAGGACTAACTAAGGTTATTAGAGGTCGCTAGGTCAGCTGACAGTTAGCGTAACTAGTGCGGCTAATAGTTAGCAGCTAGTGCTAAGGTGCTAATGCTGAGGTAAGAAAAGCCAACAAAGGCTATAGGCTGAGTACTAGAGAACATCAAGGCTTTAGCCCTTTATAATACCCCCCTCCTAAAAAAATAGTAGGGGTAGTAATCTTATTACCTAGAGTTCTACTCTTCTAGGGCTTCTGTATCTTTTAGATTAACAGCTAGTTCCTAAGTTAAATCTAGATATCCTAACTATTTAACTAAGTACTGCTTTTTTCTTCCTTTTCCTCTTTCCTCTAATAGGGTCTCTACTAGGTATTCTTCTCTATCTTCTGTCTTAATTAGTAGAGGTTTATTGTTATCTATTAGCTAGCTTAGTAGAGGGTCTGAGGACGCTAGTCTAAAGTTATTAATATTAAATACTAGGTAAATCTAGCTAGGAGTATTTAATTTAACTGCATTTAGTCTAATAACCTTAAGTACCGTGTACTTAAGATTCTTCTAGTTAAGTTTTCTGCTAGGCCTTTTTATTTTGTAGTAGTTACCTAGTTTTAACTATACTTTATTGCCTATTTTAAGCTAAGGTAATTAGTGCCTTCTCTTATTTGCCTGCCTTTCTTATTCTTGTTAGCTTTCTCCTATTATAGCTTATACAAGCTTAATACTTTGTTATAGCTTATTAATAATATTTTCTGCCTTTTAATAATCCTCCTGTATTCTTCTTAGAAGTTGTTGTTAAGGACTATGCTTAGGTGCAATTTGTAGGGGATCTACTTTATAGCTGTGTTGTAAGAAGAAAGAAGATATTTTAGTAGACTAAGCTTGCCTTACTATAACTGCAATCTTAGCTATCCTTAGGTTGCTTTTCTAATTTGTTTAATCCTAATTACAGAAGCCTTATAAATAAGCCTATACTATAGAGTTTATTCTCTTTATAGAACTATTAGTTTTAGGATAGTATCTAGAAAATAAGTGTTGCTTAATTTCTAATAACTCGCAAAGCTTAATCTAAAAATAGTTAACAAACTATATACCTCTATCTAAAGTAATATAGTTTAGTAACTAATAGTAAGCTACAACAAAGTTAATAAAAGTTTTAGTAATACTTTCTGTAGTAATATTCTTAAAGCCTATTAGGACAACGTCCTTACTAAGCTTATTTATAACTACTATAAAGTTTGTACAGCTTTTACTTTCTAGTAACTCTATAATAAAATCTATAGAAATTTCTTTCTATATTTGCTTAGGTATAGGTAAGGGTTTTAGTAAGCCTTATAGGCTATCTCTTTAAGGTTTGTTCTTCTACACACTAAGCAGTTCCTTATATACCTTCTAATACTTTTGCTAATAAAGGGCTAAAAGTATTCTCTTGTAATAGCTTAATAGGTAATATTCCTTCTTAGATAGCCTAAAGCTCTAGAACTATAGATTTTATAGATAATTCTAGTTCTTAGAGGTTTATTATTAGGTACCTATTTTTAATCTTAGTATAGGAGGTTTCTAGAATTGTCTAGTTAGTATTTAGAAATAGAAAGTTTAAGATCTAAAGCTGTAGGAAATTGTTGTTTACTATCTCTTACAGCTTTCTAGGCTATTTAGTAGGTTTTGTCCTCTTTTTTAGCTTTATCCTATAGATCTTCTAGATCTAATTACTCCTAGAGTAATTCTAGTACTGCTGCTAGATAGCTGTTGCAGCTAAAAGTTCTAAGCACCTCTTCTTCTTCTAGTTCTTTGTTAGTAGCTATAGTTATAGGTTTAAATACTTGTAGAAACCTCCTAGAAATCTTAGTATCCTAGTTGTTTGCTAGTATATCTTGTTGTCTCCTAAATAAGGCATTAGCTCTAGAATTATTAACTCTAGGCCTGTAAGATATTTCTATGTTAGAAAACCTTCCTAGAAATTAAGCCTATCTTATTTGTCTCTTGCTAAGCTGTCTAGGCCTACTAAAATATTTAAGGTTTTTATAGTCTATAATAACTATAAACTTCTTTAAAGATTGTAGCATAGTATCCTACTTAGATAAGTAGGAGATAACTGCTAGTAATTCCTTATTATGTATCTTGTAATTGCTTTGCGTGCTAGTTATCTTTTTTAAATAATAAGCTACTAGGCGTAAGCTTTCTTTATTATTGTATTGTAAGAGGACTCCTGCTACTACATATCTAGAAGAGTCTATTTCTAGGATTGTTTCTCTGTCAGGATCCTATTAAGCTAGTACTAGCTTAGTAATAAATAACTCCTTAAGCTTATTAAAAGCCTTTTGCTTAGTTTTTCCCTATTAAAAGGAGATGTTACAAGTAAGCCTTAAAAGAGGAGCTACTATTTCTAAGTAGTTCTTAATAAATTATTAATAGAAGTTTATAAAACTAAGAAAACTACATATTCCTTTAATATTTGTAGGCGCCTGCTAATCTCTAATTGCTTTTACTTTCTTAGGGTCTATTTAAAGTCCTTTTCTAGCCTTAATAATAAATTTAAGGTATTTTATACTCTATACGTTAAATTTGCATTTCTAGATGTCTAAAGGTAATCTAGCCTTGCCTATAGCTTCTAAAACGTTATTTGTATTATATTAGTGTTCTTTAAGCGTGCTATTAGTGTAAATTAATACGTTATCTAGGTAGGCTAAGCAAAAATCGTTAATATACTCGCAGAGAGTTTAATTAATATAGCGTTAAAAAGTACTAAGAGCATTTGCTATACTAAATAGAGTAACTAGCTACTTATATAACCTAAATCTAGTACAGAAAGCTGTTTTCTACTTATCTCCTGCATTAATCCTAATCTTGTAGAAAGCTGCAGAAACGTTAATCTTTGTAAACTATTTAGCTTTTGCAATATTATTAAGAGTTTCCTAAATTAAAAGTAAGAGATAACAATCTTTCTTTATAATAGCGTTTAGGGCTTAGTAATTAATATAGAAACGTAATCCTCTTCTAGGTTTCTTAGTAAAAAGAACAGGGGAAGAGGCAGGAGAGCTACTAGCTCTAATCTATCCTTTATTAAGTAGAGAAATAAGCTCCTTTTGTAATACTAGGAGTTCTAGGCGGCTTATACTATATAGAGGTCCCTAGGGGGCCTCTTTCTCCTTGCCTTTATCGTCTTTCTCTAGTTTAATTTAGTAATCTACCTTAGATCCGCGTAAAGGAGGTAGTACAGAAGCAGTTTTTAGATTAAAAATCTAAGCTAGGTGTTAATAAGCCTTAGGGAGTAAAGGTAGGACCTCTACTTTCTTCTTAGGAGCTAGAGCTTTTTTAATATCCTTAAGAGAAGCAGCGAAAGTCTAAATAGACTTATCCTTTTTTGCCCGCCTAATATAGGAGTAATAAGCTGTTGCGCTTATTTATTTTAATCTCTAGTCTCCTTTAATAGGGCGATCCTTAGTGCTAAGTAACTTAATCCTTTAGCTAGAAGAATAGATGTAAATTGTTTTTCTAGAAGAAGCAATAGTAACCTCTCTTCTATTTATCTAGGGCTGTCTAAGTATTAAATTATAACTAGGGTGTGTAGGGGCTACATAACCCTAAATAGTATCCTTATAGCCTTTAATATTAATGTCTAACCTAGCAACTTTGTTAATAGTTCTAAGTTTATCTGTAACTCCTTCTAATCTCCTAGGAGAAATAGAAATGCACTATAAGTTAGCGTTCTTAATAAGTTAAGGGCTAATAAGCAAGTATGCAAGGTTTCCTGTATTAATTAAAGTAGAGGCGAAAGTGTAATAATTTACTAGCGCTTTTAAAGTAATTCTATTGCTGCTTATATTCTTTTTAAAGTTTGCCTACTCCTTAACTAATTTACCCTAACTTATTAAAGGCTCCTACTAGTGACTTTAAACAGGAGCTACTCTTTTTCTAAATCTAAGTTTTTATTTAAGCTTCCCTTGCTAAGCTTATTATATTTCTTAGAGTTAGAAGACTTAACTAAAGTCTTTTTCTTTTTTTTAGAAGATTTCTTATTCTCTGTACAATATGCAGATAGATAGCCTTTTTATTTACTGTTAAAACAGCGTCTTTCTCTATACAACTATTCTAACTCCTAGTTACTAAACTATTAAGGTTTAGCAGTTCTACCTATGTATTCTATCCTTTCTATCTAGTCTCCTTTTAAAGGAGAAGGAGGAGGAGAAGTTCTCCTAGATTTATACTCCTTAGGCTTGTTGTCTCTGCCTTTAGAGTACTCCTCTATTCTGTAAAAGTATTTAGCAATCTCTATTGCTTTGTTTTATGGGCTATCTAAATCTTTATAGGTAATATCTACAAGTTTGTCTTAAAGTTTCTAAATAAGACTTTTTTAGAAAAGCATTATCCTTGTATCCTTGTCTAAACTACTATTAGATAATAGTAGTTATTCCTAGAATTCTATAATGTATTTGCGTATGCTTTTCTTGCCTTAGCTTATAGACTAAAGCTTGTTCTTAGCTCTCTCTACACTATAGGGATCTCTAAACATTTAATTAAAGAAGTTTAATAGCTTATTAAAGTTCTATAAATTAGAAATCCCTATTTAGTTAAAGAAAGGTAGGGTAAGGGTTGCAGCTAAGCCTTTTAATTAATTAAAGGCGTAGTTACAAGTCCTTTTATCTATGTTAAAATCTTCCTTATTATTCTCTACCTTAGCGGTAAGCTGTTGTTAAAAGATTTAGTACATCTTTCTATTTCTGTTAAAAGTATTAGGATCTAGTTGTTTAAAACGCCTAGGCGTTTGTTAATTTCCTAGGGCAGCTAATAGAGTAGGTAACTAAGGTGGAGGTTGTTCTACCTTAGGCTCCCTTTGTTGTAGCGTGCCTATAGCTTCCTAAGCTTAGAAGGCCTCCTGTATCCTTGTAGAAGCAGCCATCTTATCTAGGCTACCTGCTCTACAAAGACCTTCTAAAGTAGTTTCTACTTTAGGTCTGCTAACACTATCTTAGTGTAGTTCTGCTATCCTTACAGCTAAAAGAGCTGCTAAGGGTTCTGCCATTGTATTTGTAGGTACTTGCTAGTACTCTATATTGTTAACAGGAATTGTTATAGGTGCTACTACGCTTACTAGGCTTATCCTTTTCGTGTAGGGGCTACTACGCTTAGTAGGCTTATCCTTTCGTGTAGGGGCTACTATGCTTAGTAGGCTTATCCTTCGTCTGTTTTCTAGAGCTACTACGCTTGATAGGCTTATCCAACGAATTTAAACGCCTTAAGGACTTATACAACTAAGTATCTCTTAGCACTTTTAATCTAGTGCTTCTTCTGTTAATCCTTTAGTAGATTTAAACAGTTAACTAATTAACTAGTGCTCTAATTAATTAGATTCTCGCGCGTAGATATAGCTCTAGCTAGCTTCTTGTCTAGATATAGCTCTAGAGGGCTCCTAAGTACGACGTAGCTACGCGAGTAGCTAAAAAAAATCTAATTTAATTGTAAGGATGCGTTGGGTTGACTAAAGATGTAAGGTAAACAGTAAAGGTAAATAAATTAGATACAGAACTATAGAGAGACTACGTAGGTTTTTATATCCAATCTAGATAGTTAGGACTAACTAAGGTTAGGACTAACTAAAGTTATTAGAGGTCGCCGGGTCAGCTAACAGTTAGCGTAACTAGTGCGGCCGATAGTTAGCAGCTAGTGCTGAGGTGCTAATGCTGAGGTAAGAAAAGCCAACGAAGGCTACAGGCCGAGTACTAGAGAACATCAAGGCTTCAGCCCTTTACAAAGAGAGGGATACTAAAGTAGAGTATTTTAAGTACTTTGCTAGTATTAGTATACACTCTATAGATCTTGTATTCCTTCTACAACTAGCTAAGTTAAGGCTTAATATTCTTTTTGTATATAGAGATATTGCGGATTCTAGAGTTGTTTATAAGAGATATAATTATAAAGTCTTAAAGAGACTAAGTTTGTAGATACTTAATAAACTTAGGTGTCTATATAATTAGCTTAAGCTAGACTAGTTTAGGAGCTAGATGTATAATAAGAAAGCTTCTTGTCTTTAGATAAGAGTTAAGGTTAAGAAAATACTTATTATAGAAGTTGTATACTATATTACAGTGTAGCGTATTGTATACAAATTGTTTATATATAGTGCTATTTAAAAAGTAAGAAGTAGTAGGTAAAAAATAGTAGCTTTAGCTTTATAAAGTATTGCAGGCTCCTGCTGTAGTACGTACGTGTCCTTTCTCTCTTATATTATATTATGTTACAATTTTATTGCAATCCTACTATAATCCTGTTGTTAGCTATAGGCTAGTAATTGCTGTTAGATATGTTTTAACTAGTGTCGTTTTTTAGTACTTTAGCAAATTTTTTAACCCTAATTATTGCTTAGTGGTCTAAGCTTTCCTCCTAGAACTTATCTACCTACTGTTTAAATCTCGTTAACTACACACAATCTTTTTTTTTGACTTTTGCAATTGATTAGTAGAGGGTAGCTGCTTTTCACTTTTTTAGAACCCTATTTTGACTACAACAACAACCACCACCCTTGACACTTTAAAAAATAAAATTATTACTACATAGTTTATCATACAACTACTTTAAAACTTACACACAAAAGAGATTAACTAGTGTTATTTAATAAAATGTAAATTTTAGCGATTTTTACTACCTAAAAAAAAATTATACTAAAATTCATTTTTACTTTTTTTTCACCTCATTTCAAGCAGGATTGAAGGCGCAACCGTGCTGACTAAGCAGCTTACTAAGCCGCCTTTCTTAAAGAGGAAGTTCTTGGCTTTTCGAATCACTAACTCTTTTTGGTATAGCTCTTCTAGTTATAGAAATAGAAAGCTTTAAAAACAATAACTTTTTTGATTTCTTTTTTTTTTGCCACCCCTCTGTACTATATAGTCGAAACGTCATTACCTCATCGCGGAGATTTAGAGAGTAAGCGAGTCGGCAAGTTAGAAGTCGGCAAGTTAGAAGTCGGCAAGTTAGAAGTCGGCAAGTTAGAAGTCGGCAAGTTAGAAGTCGGAACACACGGCTCTCCAACTCAAAAGGTAAATAGGAGATACGCACTCGAACGAGTGCCGTATGGCTTGGGAGCCTGAAAAGTTAGGATTGTGTGATTGAGGGAAAAGGTTGTTCTGCGATACGGTGCAGTACTGATGATGGTGGCTAGGTACGAGGGATATAGACATGAGACTTCTGGCCATTCAGCATATACTGGGATCCCAGTGCCTTTCTCAGGCGCGGTGTAGAATGCGTGCCTCAATAGTTTATAACGGGTAGTATCGTCGCGGCGAGTACTGTGCATGATTTAACGGATCTCATCTTTTCGTTTGTACCAATCACCTTCATCCGAAAGTTAAATCGACCGCGCGGCGAGAAGATCTGTCTATGCGTACGGATAGGTCTTGGACTTTTTGCTTCGTCGTTCGCTATTTTGCTTACTGCCGGCGCCAATATAGTATACACATCTCGCGACATTTTCCGAACAACGGTTATGCCTACTTTGTGGTCGATGCTGAAACTCGAACAGCGATGAGTTCGTGGAAATGGGGCTGAAGCTATCGAAACCAGATATCGGTGATGAAACTGAGATGTTTGGGAGTGTAAAGAGATCGCGAAAAGGGAAAGACCAGCATGCGATTGCGGCCCAAGAGCTTCCCATCTCGGAATGTGAGGGTCATGGAAATAGGTGAGACTAGCGAGCGTTTGGACCCTAAAGGCACTCAGTAACTGTGACAATAAATATAGGTAGTCGCATATTTATGAAATGTTTGGGTATCGCTTACTCAGGCCCACGATAATGTCCCCATCTCTCATTCCTTCTTCAGCACATCAATTATCCATTGAACGGCGTCTTTTGCTTCTATAAGCCCATATGGCAGGGTAAGGACGAAACAGTGCATTTGCTTCTCCCAATGAACCCACTCGCCAACAACACCTGCTTCGGCACACTTGTTGCGGAAGATGATGCCGTCAGGGCTCAACACGTCGCACCCAGCAGTTATACCGTGCACTCTGATACCCTTCTTCGCAAGTAGTGAGACATCGGCATTGATCGGGGAAATGCGGCGGTCGGCGGTGTCCCAGTCGCCTTGCCATGCTTTTGCGGTCAATCTGATGATCTTGGGTGTGAGCAAAGGGTCGCGAGGTGCGACTTTGTCGATGTCAGGATTGGCACGCGTAAGGTCAGTCGACGGGCAAACATTCATGATGGCAACGGGATGTGGTTGTTGCTTGATCTCTATGCCTTTTTGCTCACTGTCTTCACGAAGAGCCTCTAGTACCAGACACAAAGCAATATTGGCACCTGAGGAATCGCCTGCCAGTATAACCTTTTCCCCAGCCTCCTCTGCTTCCGCCATCAAAGCGCGATATGTTTTCTGGCATACAGGGAAGGACTTTGGCACAGGATCGTTCGGGGCAAGCGGTGTGGATATGATTGATATGGAAGTATCGGACATGTCCTTGGCTAGCTTTGCGCACATCTTGTAGTGTTGAGGCGAGGGTGGTTCTTGCCAACTACCGCCAGCGAAATAGTATATCCGTTTCTTCGAGCTCTTCTCCGCTTGGTTCGGTGGTATGACATCGTATATGTGTATATCGCATACGATTCGTTCGTGGAGAGTACATTGGGAGAGGTTCGATTTGGAAGGTGAGAGTTTGATAGAACCGTCCTCGTGGTTCGCTTGACGATTGCTGATGTGAGATCGCATTAGTCGTACCAGCGACTGGATCACGGACATGAGGAAGGTACGATCATTACGATGTGTGAGATGTATCGAAGAACCGCTCTTGGCGGTTGTGCTGGACATTTTGTCGTCTGTCATGGTGTTGGGATCGAAAATTCTTGTCGTAGACGCATAGGCCGAGGAAGCTCCGTTGCAGGGGAGGGTTTCTGGATGCAAGGGGAAAATGGCGCTTGTATGGATACATTTTGGGGCGCAAACAAAGAGATGTACGCATCGTCGATTACTGGGCGTCAAGCACGTCCACGCGCGCTGGGCGACTCATTCTCCACTCCAAGACGGGACTCATGACGTCGTGGCGCACATCTAAGCCTCATGTAGGAGACCCTGACTAAAAGCGGAATGTTATGAACGCTTCCGGGAGTGGGTCGATCTGGAGGTGATTCTTCGAAGGTCTTGAGCATCACACAGACTCACAGAGATTGCGGTACGCGTCGCGGGTCGAAAGTTGGCTTGGAAGAAGCAGCTAGATGACGTAGCTTACGTGGGACGTCCCGCTTCTCTACTTCCATGCCAAGCATAAATTTCTTGGGCGACAGCACGACCAAGCCGTCTAAGATCCTACTTGTATTCTGGCCATTGTCAACCATTTGGCACATCTGCATTACTGCCAGATTGTGGCTAGAGTAAGGTAATGTATGTCTATAAAGTCTTTATTATCTGCATTAAAGTTACTGTGGACTTCAAAGAAATTTACTTGTTGCTTATAGCAAAGATTTTAAAAGCTAAGTATAATTTTGCTATTCCTACTACTTGCTAAAAGACTAGTTAATCTGTTTTATCTTGCAGAAATTCTAAATAATAAGTATGCTAGTTGCTCTTTGCACTTGCTACGCACTACACTAAAATACAAAGAGATGCACAAGAGTGGGAGGAAAAGGGAAAGCAGATCGCTAAAAATGGGGATATCTACGCATTCGCAGATCGTGTGACTCAAATATGGTACCGGAATGGTCCTAAACCACGCTAGGCATGGGTATCGGGAGACATACCGAGGTGGACGGGCCAACGCGCAGGACGGGCCAACGCGCGGTTTTGAACACCAAAACCACCACCAAACTTAAGGCTGTAGAGCCTCACACAATAGCTACTATCGCGAGATTTTTTAGTAGTAAGATCTATAGGGCTCAAATTATATATATAGCTATAGAAATTAAGTTAGAGTTTTAATCACGCGCCCTGTGCGCGAGGTAGACGCTAGTTAAGCTGTAACACTACCTTAAGGCTCTCTATTACTTGTAGAGCTCGCGATAGGCCTCTTTTTTTAAGTAACCTTTTTAAGAGCTTTAAGGCTGCTCCTCTTACCCTTTTAAGAAGTTTTTATAAATTGTTAGAGTTGTTTTACAGCCCTGCAAGCAGCTGCCCTAGAGGCCTATTTAGTAGCTCTCTTAGCCTTCTCTTTCTCTTTTACTAATTAAGCTGCAGCCCTCGCCTGTTACCTTATTTCCTTTTTCTTCCTCTTTACCTACCTTGTCTCTTTATAATGCCTGTTTATCTTAGCTTTTTAGTATTGTACCTGCTCCTCCTTGCGCTTCTAGAGCTACTAGTAATTACGTGCCTCTTTCACCTTCCTTAGAGACTAGACTATAGCTCTACTTTAGTACTCTTTAGGCTCCTAAAGTAGGAGAGGCTTCTCTTATGTCTTATGTGTCTTTTTATTAACTAGAGCCTTGCGTAGGCCCTTAACTTTATATTTAAGAAGAGTCTTTTAAGTTAAGATTTAGTAATAAACTTAGCTTAGCATTTAAGCTTGTTTATTACCTTTAATTTTTTACTACCTTATATAGTAAGTATTTAACTTTCTTCTAGTCTAAAGTACTTAAGCTTAAGAACTTACTACTACTACTTAAAGAGCTCTTAATACTAATTTTTTTAATATAACTTTAAGATTAAAGAGTAAGAGGCTTGTAGCCTTAAAGGCCTTTAAGATTGTTATTTTCTTAAAAGAGGCCTACTAGGCTTAGTAGAAGAGGTAAAAGAAATCCCTCTTGCTTATTAAGGTAAGGCCCTAGTTCCTCTCTAGAAATCTAAATATCTTAGCCTAGTAAGCTAATAAGAGAGGCTTAAACAGGGTAATATTAAGAGGCTACAGCGTATAAGTTAAATAAGAAAGATAAACTGCAAGGAGAATCTTATTCTAATTATAGTACTTAATAAAATTTATAGTAAAGTAAGATCTATAGCTGTCTAAAATAAGTAATTAATAGGAGGATTAAGCCTTCGCCTTAGTATTGCAATTAAACACCTGTTTAAGCTACGTAAGACTAATATTATTATTTATCTAGCTAGAAAGTAATAAAATAATTTAAACTTAATAAGTCTTAGAATTAAAGGCTTGTAACTAGGTGTCTTATATTAATCCTAAGGTTTATTAATATATAAGGGTAGGCGCTAGGTAAGATCTATTAGCGTAGATATAGGCTAGGAGTATTATTTACTCTTGTAAGCTATCTTAAATAGTACTTTTTCTTTTTTCCTGCGTATATAAAGGCTTACTAAAGATCCTCTTTAATCTTCCTAAGATACTAAGGAGGAAGCCCTTTTTATCTATATTGTATATATAACGCGCCTTAACGTAGTACTGCTCGATTTTCTTGCGTAGGAGATTAAAGTATAAGCTATACTTCCTTCTTAAATTAGCTTTATAGCAATTATTATCTATGCCTATTATCTATCTTAAAATAAGCTTATTAGGGTACTAGTAGACAAAGCGATTAATCTAGTGTAATCTAACCTCTCTCCTCGCAATCTGTAAGGCGAAATTTCGTATTATAGCTTGTGTAGGTAGAAGGCCTCGCCTAGTAAACTATTTAATATACTGTAAAAGCTCTAGCTCCTATTGTAGGTTAAGAGCCTGTTAATTTTAAGACTTAAGGTTGCGTAAAGTTAAAACACCTTAGTGTCTTTAAGAGAGCGTAGATTATACTATACTATACTTTTCTATAAACTTTGTATACAAGAAAGATGCGCTTCATGCGCGCAAATTAATTTATTAATTGCTTCCTAGATTGGATCTATATTAGTGGCGTTATCAGGTGTTGAGAGGTGGTGTTATTTTGGTGGGGTGAGCGTTGGCCCGTCCTGCGCGTTGGCCCGTCCACCTCGGTATTAGCAAAGACAGATTGCCGATCAGTGCAGTTTGTTTACTGCAAGGGCATGGAACGAGGAGAGGAAGCTTGAACACCGGTTTATGATTGAGGTGTTTGGCTAGCGACAGATAATAACTTGCTTACTTGTCATGTATTCTTCATTTTCCAAGGTGAACTGCTTACCTTCACCGGATATTCGTTGTGCTCGCCTGCAAGCAACTTGTATCTAACAGGTAGCGATAGAAGATAAAGTAGAACGCGAGACTTTCACCTATAAACGCAATTACTTTGCGACTCTAGATCGTCAGCACACGAGTCGTTGCACTGGGGATAAGTAGCAATGCTGCCTGCCGTAAATATAATGCCGAGTGCCCAACACTTTGCTAGGGGCCGCACGCTGGCTGTCAGGCCTGACTGACGATATATATATACTATCCTGCACCGTGACCAGTAGTTCACTGATCACACGTACCTTTTTGGTTGCGTAGTGGTGCAGGGCTGCGTTCTGACACTGGCCATAATACTTGGTGTCGGGGCTAGCGTTACCGAGGTGGACGGCGTAACGCCCGATTTTTACACCAAAACTACTACAAAAGTCAAGTAAGTTAAGGCTAATAACTTTTTAAATAATTAATACTTAAAAAATTAAGTAGTACTAAAGACATATAACTTTTTAAGCTCTATTAATCCAGAGTTTTACTTTTTCTATTTTCTTTAATATAAATTTTTTTGAATTTTTTTTTTTAAAACTAGAACTTTATTTTTCTTTTATTTTAACTTTTTTATAGTAAATGTTTAATATCTTTTTAACTTTAGTATAGGAGTTTTTTCAAATAAGTTAGTTAGATTAAAAGTTATCAAGAATATAGAATTTTCTGAGTTTTAGAAAATTAAAATTCCTAATAACTTTTTATTTTACAAATATATTTAGAAATTCTTAATAAAAAAGTTAAAGAGAAAAGAAAGCTTTACTGTATAAGACTTAAAAGAGCTTTTAAAAAAGTACTCTATTTTGGAGTTTTTTAAACCTTTTTTAAACAAAAAGTTCATGTTAATGAAATTAGAGAAAGTGAAATTCTACATTAATAGAGCTTAAAAAGTTATATATCTTTAGTATTACGTATTATCTAAAGTATTAATTATTCAAAAAACTTATTAGCCTTAACTTACTTAACTTTTGTAGTAATTTTAGTGTTCAAAATCAGGCGTTGACCCGTCCCGGGCGTTGAGCAGTCAAGCTCAGTAAGCTGCTTCGAGATTACTGTACAGCATTAACCAACCAATTTTAGTTTTAGCGATGAGAACAACCTCCGTTGATAAGATTCTTGCACTTCATCTCCCATATTGCTGACCAAGCGTATCGAAAGCACCGCGCCTACGCTACAGTTTGTCGGTCGCCCTATTTTCGCGCACCCCTGAGATGCAGCATGATGCCTGCCAGATTTCCCCCTCCGCCAAGCTGGGTAGATATGAAGAGCGATAAATCCTTGTCGGCTTCCATTGACTGGGCGGCATTGCGAAAGGTTGTCGTTCACGAGAAGCTAAGAGTGTCCACAAGCGAGAACGTTGATATCGCGTGCGAACTCTCCACGGTTTGCAGTGAAGGAGGACGTCATATTGTTCGTAGACTTGAATTCAGCGATGGAGACACATGGATCGTACGAGTACAGGCCATCCTCTGCGGATTCTTGTAAGAGGCTGCTACACGAGGTTTGCACCATCGGGGCCATCCAACAGCAGTCCAATGTTCCTATTCCTAGGATAATTGCATATCGTACGGCAGAGTACAATCCGGTCAGAGCTGCATTTACCATACAGCAGTATGTCCATGCAGAAACTGCTATGAATGTGCTTGGCGAAAGCTTCTCAAGAAAAACTCAGATGATGGCTGGATGGGAAGAGAGATACTACGGAGCGATGGCAAGGATACAGGTAACAATTACTCACAGCTGATTGGTTCCGTTCTGATATCATCTGGACAGGCAGAGATGTCTTCGGTGCATTTCCCAATGATAGGATGCATCATCCAGACGAGGAATGGCTACTCAGTGGGGCCAATACCTGAAATTGGCGGGCCTTTCGAGACGTCAGCGGACATCTTCGCGCAATGGGCTACAGGTGCGGTTTTTCCGTTTTCAAAGGATACGATCAAACCATCAACGCCTCCTGAACATTTCGAAAAGGTGTGGGACTCTATCGCGGGCTTTCCCTTGCAAGTTGCCAAATTCGCCAAGTCTTACAACTTCAGAAAAGGTCCTTTTCCCGTGATACACGGTGATCTCTATCGCAGCAACATTTTGATGGATGACGACTGCAACGTTAAGGCGATAATCGATTGGGAAGACGCGATAGTAGCTCCGTGGGAGCTGGTTGAGTTCATCAAGGATCTCAGAATCGTTCCAGCAGCAATGAACGGACCTTTATATGAAGAGTCACTCTCGGTCCGCGAGAAACGCGACAAACAAAGAAGATATGTCGAATATGTAAGAGAGGCCGAAAAGAAGCAATCACTTGACGGCACACTGTCCATGGTGCTCGGCAACTCTGCAGTGCAGGATCTCGCTCATGCCTTCTGGCTTTGGCAAGAAGGTAAAGTAGGTTTATACACCGAGATTGACAGGATTCAATAATTCAATACTACAGATGCATTACTCCATCATATACCACAGCCCTACTATATGTACTTATTTGCACTGTAACTGGAGCATGTTTATAACTTTTTGCGAACGTCGAACGACCTGTAGGAATCCCCTTGGATGGATCGGGCATCGCGCATACCCCTATTACATCCCATTGATACAAAATGCTCTTATTGCGTTGTCATATCTGTGGCTCCCGATACTTTGACTTTGCTGCAAGCAGCGCATAATGTGTGCCGCGCTACCCCTGTCTTTTTCGATCACCCTTCGAACATGTCCCGTACAGTACCCACACTATCTAGAGACAGCCAATACAGATTCATGCCGGACCGCGTTTACCCCATGCATAATCAGAATCCAGTCGCCGCTTGACGCCCGGATGAAAAAAAAGAGTATCCTACAGCGGATCGCTACCCGAGCTAAAAGTGTAGCATTTGAGTGGTATTTCAGCACCAGTATCACCACTCTTAACATTACAGTCGATGAGTACTTGGCATTTCGTAGGCTGGTTCGTGTGTTGACCAAAGTGTCCAGTCCATCGAATATAATCTTCTTCATGCAAATAAGGCCGTCCAAGGTGGGTCCTGCAAGCGAGGTGTCCAGTGTCTATGGGGTCAAGGTTGGAGCGGCATAAAACTAAGATACGTATAGATTGTGCCATGCTGGTAAAGTGGCTCCGTGTGATTGAAAGGACGAACAATGTAATGAAAAGCAGAAAGTGATGGCCCAGGACGCGTTGCTGGTTTCTTCGGAACCACTACGGTAATGTCAACCAGTGGGCCGTTCGCACGGACTAAGAACACCAAGAGCAGCTCACCCACATCCCGACCTGGCGTCGCTAAGGTCGTTGTCGAATCAATCTTTGACAACCTGCGTACCATTAACTTATACACACTATATCCCACGTCCATATTGTGTGTGTCTAAGAAAGAAGCGTGCGCTCGTCAAATTTCTTTCGCTCTAGGTGGACCTTCCCTGAAGCGGAAGTATGAGTATGAGCAATTAGACACAATATACAAGACTGACTGCAGTTAACGATACCATACTCAATGTGCATGACCACAAAATGAAAAGGCATGGCGCGACAACGTACTGCGACCTTCACCGTTTGCAGCTATGGTATTTATGGGGAAGGCAGATGGTGGTAGCAGAGTGTATGTATACTTACATATAGTGAATCCTAATCTTGTTACCCACGATTCTTACACGTTCTCTCCACAATCCGTAAGCTACTTAGTATAATTAACTGCAAGAGTGGAGCACGTGACTTGGCGCTAAACCTGCGTCACTAAAGCCGACGTGTCGCAACCGTCATTTACCGCCTGGAGCGCTTTCACCCAACCACCAATCACCCCCTCTCCTTTGGTTTCAGAGCGCATTACATTGTTCGATCTTTGGTACGAGAATTCTCAACTCAAAATTTACGCTACGAGGCTTCACGCAAACCCAATACTTCAACATCCCCGCCCCCTCCCCCCCGGGTCCAAGAGTACTTGCTCCACGTTTATCCGTACACGTCCGCTTCCCGTTCCACAACATGGCGTCATCAGCTTCAAAACGTCTCTTCAAAGAATACCGCATGCTCTCCAACGATCCACCGGAAGGCATTACAGCTGGTCCAGTCAGCGAGGACGACATGTTTGTCTGGGAAGCACTGATCCAAGGCCCGGAAGGTACACCCTTTGAAAGCGGTGTCTTCCCCGCAGAGCTACGGTTCCCAAAGGACTACCCACTCGCGCCGCCAAAGATGAAGTTTGTGACGGAAATGTGGCATCCAAACGGTACGTTCGAATACCTAGAATACGATTCCCCTCCCCCCCCCGCTCCCTTACCTGCCTATCAATATGCAGGCGCGAGAAATATGGAGTGTTGGAGACTTGGGCTGACCATATCGACAGTATACCCCAACGGCGAAGTCTGCATATCCATCCTCCACGCACCCGGCGAAGACCCCATGCACTACGAACAAGCCTCGGAACGATGGTCGCCCATACAAAGCGTTGAGAAGATCTTGATCAGCGTCATGAGCATGTTGGCGGAGCCGAATGACGAGAGTCCAGCGAACGTGGACGCGGCGCGCATGTGGAGAGAAAAGAGGGACGAGTATGAGAAGATTGTGCGGACGAATGTCAGGAAGAGCCTTGGACTGTGACGGATCTAATATAAGGCATGCAATGTACAAGGTGGAGGAGGAGATCGAATAGGTCATGAATTACGACTGCATAGTGTAATGGGAGTTTCTTGGTGCTATTTATAAGGCGGCTTAATGCAGAGATGCACACCACACGATTATTTTTGGATCGCGCTAACGCTGCCAGTAATGAGATTGATTTGTTTCAAGGTTGAACTTGATAAACTATAAGGAAAGTATGGTTATGCTATGCTGCCATTCTATGTGCTAAAAGTGCGGCATCAAACCAACTCGCTACATCCGCTGTCGAGATAAGCAACCATCTTCTTCTTCAGATAACCTCCAGCCCAGTAGCTTCTCCATACCCGTTATAGGCCACGCCCCGGAAGTTCCACTTCGGACACTTCTCTTGAATATTACCGCTCTTATCCGTCGCACGGCTGTAAATTGCAACATCCTTGCCCTTCTCCACCTTGACTCTCGCCTTCCATAGCGCCCACGCCCACTTGAGTTCAACATCCTCGGCGTCTTCACCCTCATAGGCTTTGGTCAACTCAGCCTGTGTCCATGACTCTCCTCCGTCAACACTGACTTCGACTTTGACAATGGGCCCGTCTGCACCACTAGGCAAAGCGTAGCCCTTGACTTCAATCGTCCCGTCTGCGTCTCGATGTACTGTAGTACCTGACTTCGGGACTCCGATGACGCTATTGACAGGCATATCCTGCAGTGCACTAATCTTGCCCCAGTATTCTTCTGCCTTCTCTTTGCAATCAGCTTCTGGCGGCAAGATCTTGTAGTCATGTTGCTGGTAGTAACTTTGGCTCTCGCTCAGTTGAACTGAGATGGAATCAAGCCACTTGACGCTTCTTGCCCCAGCAATGCCAGGAGTGACCACGCGGACTGGAGCTCCATGTTTGGGTGGAAGAGGCTTGTTGTTCATCTTCAACGCGAGCAAGATGGAGCTCTCCCGATCCATGGCGCGTGATAGTGGAATGCTGGCACCGTAGAAGTCATCCTCTTGCGTAGTCGTCTGGTAGCACGAGAACGCCACATGCGCCTCCTTCAGCTTGTCATCATCGACCTTGACACCAGCTTTCTCCAGAACATCCTTCAGCAGAGGTCCGGTCCACTTGCAGTTCATGACAGCGCCATCAAACCAGTCGATGCCGCATACCTCTTTCATTTTTGTGCGCATGGTGTGACGACGGTTGCCGGCACATTGCAGTGCGCATATCACGGTGTGCTGTGGAAGTTCTTGGAGATCTGAGATGGAAAGCGAGAGTTCATTGTTGACGAGACCGGTTACGGAGACTTTGTGTGTGTTGGCATCGATGTGAGGTATGGGGCCGTGATTGCGGTCGTAGCCGTCTTTGGTGATGAAACTGGACTCAGCATTAGCATTGTCATCGCTTAGAGACCCCGAAAAGTACTCGTGTAACAATGCTGGGTCCGATGGAGAAGGACGACCGAGCTCCATTCCAAAATTAGTGGACGCCGTAAGTGGAATGACTCGTGCTCGACTGACAGCTTTCATCGCTTATCCCCCACCCTGTTTCCTCCACTTCTCCTATACTAGAACACTGTACACATACCTCTGAACCAACTTCTCAAGCTCCGGCTCGCGGTTAAGCGGCTCTTCGACCGAGTATTCAAGCTACAACCACACTGTCAGTCCTGCCATGCCCAAGCCAGCATATACAGAGACATAGTCTACCGCATTAGGAAACCCAAGCAAAATTTTTGGGGGCGTACCTGAACCATGGTGGTCGAACGTAGTTAGTCGCGATGGCGTGATTGAGTGGCAAGACGAAGGAAAAGTGGTGGGGGGCGCAGGTATAGGCGACAAAAGCGGGGGCGGGGTAAAGGCGAGGTAGGAGCGACGACGCTGCCTGTTGAGCCAAGCAAGGCTTGTGAATTGGGCAGGTGCGAAGGTGGAATTCGGGTAGCTGCGGCTCTTTGCTGGCCATCTTCAAGAGGGAGGGCAGCTGAGGCAATGAGGATGAGTTGTACGAGCACGCTTTTTTCTTTGCCCAATGACGTTTTTTAATCGATATATAACGACAGTTTCTATTTTGTTAACCCGAGAATCTATCATCTGATTAGTTTTGCCCTCTCCACTGGGAAGCTTTTCATTTTCTCAGTGAGCATAGATATGGTGTCTATTCAACATGTTGCAATATCTTCAAGATCCTGTTTACTACCACGCGTTGAGTATTTTGTACCAGAGTTCCACTCCACCGGAAAGTCACTCTTTGGTATTCAAAGTAATCTCTGCGGATAACGAAAACACTAAAACGACCCTTGGCGTGTCGATCAGATAGACCAGCTCTGTGCTGAAGTATCTCCACTACATTTTTCTCGCTTGAAAAAAAAAGTTTTTTTTTTCTTCCAATGCTTCGCCGCTCCGAACTCTCTCCTCCAATAGACCTATACGCTCGAAAATGTCTTCACCCAACTCCAACCACCCAGGGACAAGCGAAGTACGCAAAATTGCTAACAATTAAGCTAGATTTCAGCTTATTAGCTAAGCAGTAACAATCGCATTGTATATGACGCGGTTCAGCATGTTCTTCGGGAGCCGGCTGCCCGTATACAAAGAAGTATATCGTGACGATGACCGGTATGAGGGAGGGTAAGGGTGTGTGCGGAAAAAAAAATCGAACCAGGATTTGTTTTCGAGGTATTTGACTGCCATGATTGCAAGGAATGAAGAATGGATAGAACTGGAGAACGGTGATCGTCGTGGTATATAAATGGCTAATGGGAAACGCGCCCCGTTTGATGTTTGCTGGGTTTGAACGGCAACTTCTCTTGATGGTTTCTTCCTTGGGTTGACAGTACAAGTACAAACGAGGCGTGTTTACTGGTCTAACACACCCGGCAACAAAACCCGATGCGATTCTGAGATGGACGACTGTATTCCACTGGCGATGCTGAAGATCTCACACCTTAATAGCATTTTATCAAGCACTTGCGTAAGAAGGTTCAACTAGAGAAATGCAATCTGATTCGTAATACGCTAGCTCTACAGACAAAGTGATCCAAGCATCAACTCAACGCGACGGTCCACAAATTTAATCCTCGTCCATCAGCAACCCATCCATGTCATCACTCAACCCACTCGCGTCATCAAAGCCGTCGCTCACCTCGCTATCTTCCAGAAAAATGCGCTCAAAGTTCATATCACCCACGTCGCAGGTCGACGCAGAAGTGGGATCAGTCTTCCTGCGTCTGGCAACCTCCTCGAACTCGCGATAGTTCTTTTGAATCTCGTCCTGGGAAAGCTCGGCCGAAGGTGGGGAGCACAAGATGTTGGTTCCTCCAAGTGACTTGTTGGTATCGAGATCACTGGCGTTACTGGCCGAGTTGGGGTCGCTGGCGTAGCTGGAATCAGATTCCATAGTGAAGTGTGGTGGCGTAGGCGGTTGAACGTCTGGGGCCTCCATTTTCTTGACAGGTGTACTGCAATCACCCTCCTTTAGGTCCGATAACTCTTTATCGACTGTTGCGTATGCCAGGTCAAGGGTCGGAGTCAGCGCTTCGCGCATACGGCGTATCACCTCACTGGGTCGCCGCTCATCAGAACTTCGGCTGTCCACTGATCGACGAAAAACTTCGAGCGCTTCGAGCATAGCTTTACACTCTTCCGCCGCAGTCCGGTTCTTTTCCAAATCAGCGACCGTGGCGTGCAAATCGATATCACTAGATAGCTCCAGCTTCTGCCGTTTAAGGCAAGCATCGGGTTCCACGTGCACCAGTTCTACAGGTAACGTTCTATCGTAGCTTGTGGAGCGCAAAGAAGCCTTTCGTTTCTTGGGCGAGTTGAGATGGCGCTTTCTCAATTCTTTGAGGATATCCCAATCAACGGAACGAATTCGTGGAATGCGGCGTAAATCATGAGTCTTGGATAGTGTTGTGCTGGTATCCGACGGCATCGGGGGCGTTGAGGCGTCCTCGGCCTGTGGCTTGTTTTCTTCTGGAGTCGCATCGACCTGGAGTAGGTCTACAATTTCACCCTTGACGACATACCGCGATACACGTTCGAAGAGCACGTTGCCTGGGAATTGTGTGACCATGTTGGCTTGAACGAGCGTTTCGGGTGCTGTAGAGGGTCTCTGCTTGGACTCTGACCTCCGCAGACGTGGACAGTGCATCTCATTAGGTGATGCGTTAGAGTGGAGAGCGAGACCGCACAACTCGACATCAGAGGAAACATTGGCCATGAGGCTTTCGAGGTATTGATGGTCTGCATCGTCTGATGATATAGAATCGGCCACAGCCAATGGGTGAGCATGACTGGCGATGCCAACACCAGTGTGTAGCGATGGCTAGAGGCGTCAATATAGTCCACTAGCACGGCTGCACATACTCACGAGACGTTCTGCGGACATGCTTTATTGTAGTAATAGATACTCGCGAGCAATACGGTGTTTTGATGAATCGAGCGGAGCCTGGGTGTAATGGTTGTGTTGTTGTTAGACAGGAGGTTGTGCGGTTCAGACAGACGGCTTCGCAGGTGGTAGTGGGCAAGGAAAGCACTGTTGGGCGGCTGTCGTCTCCTGAATTTAGAATGAGCTACGCGCACGACACACTTGCCTCACGACAACCCGAGCAGACCGGCAACGCTTTCCTCTGGCGCACCATCTATATGGCGTCCATGGAGGCCCGTGTAGTGAGTCGTTCATTCTTGTTACCGAGCTTCGATATCTGAAGGAAAGCATCTACTCCATAACCTTCCAAGCTGTGAATCTCGAGACTGCCAGCCCAGTATTCTAGAAAAGCATTAGCCATGCGGCATAAGTCCGTTACTAGCATAGTACTTACCAGCATATAGGCGCGACATGGGAAGCCCAATGCCTAGTCGCAGGTCTGGTGCGCGGCTAGTCAATGAGGACAGTGAGCCGTGGTGTAGACCCGAATCGCCGTACTTTGATCTGCTATCTAGGCGATTCTGCACCTGTGCGGCAGATTCCCCTCCAGGTACCTGCAGCTCTTGCAACGTGCCCAGTAGTTTTGGTACTCTTGCCAAATTTTCCAATCTTTTCTCACGCCGAGGACCTTTGCTAAAGCTCCACAGGTATGGCAAGACTTCGTTCGGGATGCCACCACCTTGATCAGATATCCGGATAATGACATGCTGCGAGGTTTCGCATATTAACACTTGGATGGGTGGCAGCTTGGCATCCTTCGACTTGCGCTGCTCGATTACAGCTTGGATGGAGTTTCGTAGAAGCTCACCAATGATGTATTCGAGATGGCTCAAAATGTATGGAAATGTCGCGTCGTGGCCGTAAACTTTGATCTCGGGGATGTCGACATGGGGGCCATAGGCGCGCTTGATCAACTCCTGCATCGTCTTGCCGCAATCTTGGACTATCTCCTTCGCATTGCAACGCAAAAAGATCTCGCCGACTGCGTCCTGATCCTGAGGATGGATTTGTGCCTGAGGGAAATGCCACGGCGAATCGAAGGTCTCGGTAAGTGCTAGATGTTGTTCTGCAATGACGCGTCGCGAGATGCGCTACATTGATTAGCGCTGCTCACGGGGGTTGTGAAGACTGAGAGCATACCGATCGCAACATGGTGGTCATGAACTTATCCGTCTCCTCAGCCTTCATCAGACCTCGGACCTCGAGGACGCCAATAGCGAGGCGTGGTATGACAGTCGCATGCTCGGTCAACGTCTCTTGGAGCACTTTGCAGTACTTCTCGTTATCTTGGAGCGACTTTATCTCGGGTATGCGGCGGAAGCGTTCGAAGGCTCGCAGGTACGACTCGTAGACATGGGCAAGATGAGGATTCGCAACGACGACATATGGTAGGGTCTGTATATCACGCAAGCGATGCGCAAGTCTACGTGGATTTAGCCATTGTTTTGCACGTTCGGAGGACATGATGACACCTCGTGGGGAGCTCTAGACGGCAGTAGTTGGCTGAGTCGATGAGACGAGACTCAGTCAAAGTCCGACCAAAGAAAGTCAATTGGCGCAAGCTTATGGGCCTGGCTTCACGCTGCACCCATCTACTCACATGTCAGCTTTAGTCGGCACCATTGCTGTTTGTTGGTTAGGAGCTCACTCGTCCAGGGCCGAAGACGGTCTCCATGCTGGCGCGGCGGCTGCAGCATGCGAAAGTCGAACTTGTAGCTTGAAGATGGAAGATTCTGGAGCCACCCGCCGTGGACGGCCAAAGTGTCTCGCGCACAACGTGAGACTACGTCGTGCTATGTTCATAATGATCGGTGCGAGTTGGAGCAAGTGTAGGAGCCCGATGATGGAGCTGTAGTAAAATACGGGGCATGTGATGACATGCTCCGCTAACCGGCCAACTTTGGAGCATTCACCCACACCCTTTTGATTATCTGCTGGGTAGCACAGTGAAGAGTACGCCGCCATAGGGCCACGACTGAAAACAGGCATTGCGCCAAACACAGTGCGCGATTGTGCGTAAAAGGAGATATTTGCGTGGCCTGCTGCCCACCCGTACGCAGGTAGACGAATGACGTCGTAGGCCGCACTCCACTGTATCGAGCGCCAAGGCTGCAACCGTCGAAGAGAGTTGCTGATGGGAGCCTCGACAGCTGCTCCAGCGTCCCGTCTTTGTGCGCCCCACCCGTCCACCCCCCGTGCCCATTCTCGCTGTTGGAGTCTCCAGGACGACAATAATACCATTGTCACATCTCCGCCGCCGCCACCTTTTAGCGAAGAACCTATCCTCACCCGTATCCCTCCCGCGCAAGTGCAGTCCACCCGTACCTTCCTTTCTCTAGGCGACAGGCGCGCAGCTTCCTTTCTTCAGCTCCCCACGCCGAGCGCACACAGTCGTGCCTGCCTTTGCGACTCTTTTCTATAGCTCCTTCCTTGCAGCCTGCCCCCGCCTCCACCCGCACCTGCCGGGAAGACGACGCCGCCATGGATCAGGTAAGCTTGCGCCTTCGCCTGGGTCGCTCGATACGCAGCCATACTGACTCGGCCACTCACCCAGATCCAAAGTGACATGCTCGTCGACAACGAGTACGACGAGAAGGCCGACGTCGCCATCATCACACCAGACACAGACGATCAAATGGCCGAGGTCGACGCCGACGCCGAGCCCCGCGCCGACGAATACGATGCCTTTATGACGAGACACATGCCTAAGAATCTGGAATACGAGACTGAAGCCGAAGTATACAACACGTGGGAGATCAAGGACTGGCGCCAGCTCACACGCCGTGAACATGGCCCCATCTTCGAGTGCGGCGGGCATCCCTGGCGGATACTGTTCTTCCCGTACGGCAACAATGTCGACTTTGCTTCCTTCTACCTGGAGCAAGCCTACGAGGAGAAGCAGATGCCAGAGGACTGGTATGCATGTGTCGAATTCATGCTCGTGCTCTGGAACCCCAAGGACCCAACCATATACACCACACACACTGCACATCACCGCTTCACTGCCGAAGAAGGCGACTGGGGCTTCACACGCTTTGCAGAGCTAAGAAAACTTTTCAGCAATTCATGGGAGGACCGAGGACGGCCCATGGTAGAAGACAACGCGGCCAACGTGACTGCATACATCAGAGTGCTCAAGGACCCGACCGGGGTGTTATGGCACAACTTCATCAAGTGAGCGTCAAACGCTAGTGTTTCTAGTTGGTATCAATTTTCTGACCTTTCATTCCAGCTACGACTCGAAGAAAGAGACCGGTATGGTCGGACTGAAGAACCAAGGCGCAACTTGCTACCTTAACTCGCTCCTACAGTCGCTATTTTTCACTAATGCTTTCCGTCAGGTATGCAGCAAGCTCTAGAGTACGGGACAGAAACTGACCTTCTCAGGCCGTTTACCAGATTCCGACCGCCGAAGAAGCTGATCGCTCTAACAGCGCGTACGCTCTACAACGGCTTTTCTACCTTCTCCAGACATCGAACAACGCCGTAGGCACAACGGAACTCACACATTCTTTCGGTTGGGACTCGAAGCAGATTTTCGAACAGCAGGACGTGCAGGAGCTGTCCCGCGTGCTCATGGACAAGCTTGATGAGAGGATGAAAGGCACTGAAGCCGAGGGCGCCTTGACAAGAATGTTCGTTGGCAAGATGAAGACTTACATATCATGTATCAACGTCGACTACGAATCATCCCGGGTTGAGGACTTCTGGGACATCCAATTGAACGTGAGTGGGAACAAGAATCTGGACGACAGTTTCAAAGACTACGTGCAAGTAGAGACCATGGACGGCGAAAACAAGTATTTCGCAGAGGGCTTCGGACTGCAAGACGCCAAAAAGGGTGTCATCTTTGAGAGCTTCCCGCCCGTGCTACACCTCCAGCTCAAGCGCTTCGAATACGATTTCACACGCGACGCCATGATGAAGGTTAACGACCGCTACGAATTTCCAGAAGTCTGGGACGCTGCGCCTTACCTTTCCGACGGAGCCGATCGATCCGAGTCCTGGATATACCACCTTCACGGCGTTTTGGTGCACAGTGGTGATCTCAACGCGGGCCACTATTACGCCTTCCTCAAGCCTACCAAAGACGGACACTACTACAAATTCGATGATGACCGTGTGACTCGCGCAACACTACGTGAGGCGTTGGAAGAAAACTTTGGTGGTGACTACGCCCAAGCCAACGGAAACACTGGCCAGCGTAACCCCTACACTAGGGCCTGGTCTGCTAAGCGCTCAATGAGTGCCTACATGCTGGTATACATAAGAGAAACCAGACTTGACCAAGTTCTCATAGACAGCAACGCGGTAGAGCCACCAAAACATTTGGCAGAACGACTGGCTGAAGAGCGGGCAATGTTGGAGCGTAGGAAGAAGGAACGCGAAGAAGCTCATCTCTACATGGACGTTGCAGTTGCGTCAGAGGAACAATTCAAAGCCCACCAAGGATTCGACATCGTGCCATGGAAGAGCGAAGCAGAGACGCCTGCTAGCCCAAGGATCTACCGCGTGCTCCGAGCCACTACGATGGCTGACTTTGCTGCCACTGTTGCTCAAGATTTAGGAACTGAAGCGGACATGTTACGGCCGTGGTCGATGGTCAATAGGCAAAACGGCACCATTCGCCCTGACACCGCTCTTGAATTCCCCGAAATGACGGTCGAAGAGGCCGCAAGCAAGCATGGCACGAAGCAGTCGCAGTTCAGGATGTGGATCGAGAAAGCCGAAGAACGCGATGATAGCGGAGCGCCAGTATTTGGCGAGAAACTAGTGGACCTCAAAGGTCAGACCAATAATCGCCCACTAATGATCTTCCTGAAGCACTTCGACGCTAATGAGCAGAGTCTGTTCGGTGTCGGCACTTTCTACGCGGCGTTCCAAGACAAGGTTTCTGATCTGACTCCGGCAATCACTAAGATGTTGGGATGGCCAACCGGCACGCAGATCAAGCTCTCGGAGGAGATCAAACAAAACATGATCGAAGCGATGAAGCCGAAGATAACACTGGCAGCCTCGGAAATACAAGATGGCGACATTATTACAGTGCAACGTGTACTGAACGACAAGGAGTCTGCCCAAATAACAGCTGCGGGAGGCTATACAGAGGCAAAGGACTTCTACGATTACCTGCTGAATAGGATCAATATCGAGTTCGTGCCTAGGGTGCCGGACACGGATTTACCCACGTTCTCCCTGACCCTCAGCAAAAAGATGGCGTACGACCAGTTCTCCAGCAAGGTAGCAGAGTTCCTCAAAACTGACCCTAGCTATCTGCGCTTCACGACCGTCAGCACTGCCGGCAAGCCCAAGCTGCCTATCAAGTACAACGCCAATTCCACACTAAGCAACATACTCTTCCCTGGCCCTTACAACTATTCCGCAAGCGCAAACCAGCGAAACGATGCCATGTTTTACGAGGTTCTGGATATGAGTCTGAAGGAACTTGAGCAAAGGAAGCCTGTCAAGGTGACTTGGCTCCCTGAGGGCCTCAGTAAGGAGGTGAGTTTTGACCCCCACCAATGTACTTGTCAATATTAATGTAAAGTAGGAGGAGCATACTTTGATGGTCCCTAAGAATGCCCAAGTTGCGGATCTCCTGGAGGCGTTGCAAAAGAAAGCAGGCATCAGCGACGAAGTGATGCCGAAGGTTCGTGCTTATGAAGTACATGTGAACAAGTTCCACAAGATTCTCCCACCAGATTACTCGGTGATGAGCCTCTACGATTACACGTCGATCTTTGTTGCGCCTTTCCCTGAGGACGAGTCATCGAAGAAGATCTCAGTATTCCACTTTGACAAGGAACCGTCAAAAGCACACGGGGTGCCGTTTCAGTTCACGTTGAAGGAGGTATGTGTAGCCATTGGTATTTATTCGACGCTCTTACTAACATGTGTTAGGGTGAGCCTTTTAGTGAAACGAAGCAGCGAATCTCCGAGTTCACCAAGATCAAGGGCAAACAGCTGGATAAGATTAAGTTTGCTCTTGTCGGCAAAGCTCAATATTCCAAGCCCGAACCAATCGATGATGGTAAGCTACTCTAGGCGATTGCAAGTCCATAGAGTTAACGGCGTTACAGATGAAGTCCTATGGGATTTGGTAGGCGCGCGGGACGATGTATCACTAGGTCTCGAACACCCAGCCAAGACGAAGACGCTCTGGGGAAAGACCGATTCGATTTTCATTCGTTGAAGCAGCTGGACAGTTGTGTAGTATAAAACGGAAATGAGAAGGGTGGCAGGCGACGTTGCTGAGTGCAGTCATAACGTTCATAACATGGCATTGTTATGGAAGTTTTGTCGGCATCGCTTAGCGGGTCAAGACAGCGTGTGTTGCGCAAATCCCAACATTTATGGCGCAAAGGAGCTTGGAAGTATTGCATAGGCGGAGTCGCGTGCGTCGGGAGGTTGGCGCTGGCGTCTGTCAAGATGGCTACAGCGATCTCATTTTGGATCAAGGTCAGTGTGTAAGCAATGTAGATTAGTATAGCAGGAATGCATCAACTTGCTTTCATGTCCTGACTAATGCACTACACGTTGAAAATCTACCAGGTGTCTCGCGTGATTTCATGACCATGTCCAGTGTACGGGTGTGTGTTTAGTGGTAGCGAAAGCAGCTCAACCATAGGTGCGAGTTCCGTAATGCTACGGTTGCCTGTCTCTACCTAGTAGAAATGTTGCGCAGACGTTCAATTCCTGTTTCGACACTCCAAATATCATCGAGGATCTACATTTCGCAGTGCTTGTCCGTGGCTGCCTTTGCTCCCATTGGCCAGTCGCTAGTTCCCCCGCGCCTTCCCTCCCCTGCATCCTTGTGTCGGCAAAACCTACCGCCGACGTTGTCGACAGCTGTAACTTCCAGCACACGAGAACACGCATCAACAAACGCAGTCGTCCACGCCAACGAACACGATGCGGACACTTCTCACCCTTTTCAGCGCATTGTTGGCATATACCACTGCTGTGTACGCTACAGCTCTTACCTACAGGTTAGAAGCACACGAGAAAGCATGCTTCTTCGCGCATGTTGAGAACAAGGGGACCAAATTGGCTTTCTACTTCGCAGTAGGTTGTAGCACCAGGAAGCCTAAGACTGGAGGGCTGACCATTTTGTGGACAGGTCCAATCCGGAGGCGCATTCGATGTCGACTACTCGGTTGTCGGCCCCACAGACAAGGTTATCCTCGATGGTACCAAGGAACGACAGGGCGATTTCGTATTCACGGCGAATGATGTAGGGGAATATCGTTTCTGCTTCAACAACGAGATGAGCACCTTCGCGGAGAAGATGGTCGATTTTGAAATCGCCGTACGTACAGCCTCGCGATGCATCCATAGACGTACTCGAACTATCATACTGATACTGCGCTCCTACAGGTCGAGAACGAAGCCGCCCGTGCCAAGATTCCCTCCAAGCAGGGCTCCTCCCCTGAACAGACCTCTGTCCTAGAAGAATCCATCCTCAAGCTCTCCGCACAACTCTCCACCATCTCTCGTAATCAGAAATACTTCCGCACGCGCGAGAACCGAAACTTCAGCACTGTCAAGAGCACCGAGAAGAGGATATTCAACTTCAGTTTGATGGAGTCGGGCTTGATTGTGACCATGGCAGGACTGCAAGTCTTCATCGTTCGCTTCTTTTTCCAGGGCGCCAGGAAAGGTATTATATGAACCCGCTTTTAGGGATGACAGTTTGGCAGTACTGTGGGCTGACACGTGTTGGCAGGTTACGTATAAGCGTTGGTTCACTTTTCAAACCCGGGGTTGGACCATCATCCGATCCGGATGCCTGGCAGATCATTTCGATTACTATCGTACGGGGCGTGACGAGCATGCATTGTTTTTGATTACCTGATGCAGGCGCTATTGGGACAGCGGGCGTGTGTACCAACACCACGGGATCTCTACGGTTTTTGGGCGCACTAGCAACATTATAAGAATTCGAGGACGAATCGCAAAAGCCTTCCACCTGTCAAGACCCTTCAGTTGAGTACAGATTACGCTAACAAACGTGCCTGCGATGATTAGCTGTCCCTGAAGCGAACTCGCCCACACTGCTCTGGTCGCTTTGAGGCGCGTGCTCCCCTACTCATTCCCCCCGCATTACTGCTTCAGTAGCAGCGTCACTAGGAAACCTCAAATTCTTCCGGAACATCTGTTCGGGGTCGTCATGCGACTAACAATCTTCTCACTATTTAGAAACTGCGAAACATCTGCACTAGGAGATGTCACGGCGCGGCCTCCGGCTCTTCTTTTCATTTGGTAGACGGCCATCGCGTAGCGAATAGAAACGCAGACATTGCTCTTTCCCTTCACCCTCACTCGTCTTCTCAAATTACAATGGGCGACTGAACCAGATCGCTCACGCGTTATCTATCGCTCCGCTCGGTTAGATTGATAGGTTTCCCACATCCGGCCGAGGTCATATAACTCTAGCTCATCTCGCCTCGACTTCCACTCTTTTGCTTTACTTTAACTTGAACCCTTCCACCTTGTCTTGTTCCCTTCGCGATTCGATCAGCTCGCAGATCTTATTGCAAATATCGTTTCCAGCCACGATGCAGTATCTCACCCAGCCATACGCCATGTCGAAAAGCGACCACGACCTGAGGCGCGATTCAGTGAACAGTTACTTCAGCCCTGCCAGGAGCGCCCAGGGCACACCTGGTCGCCATTATACACACATGCATTACAACGACCCTACCCGTGTACCAAATCAACAGTACATAGATGCGCAATCAGTCAGCAGCCCCAGGAACGCACAGGGCACACCTATTCACAGTTATACACAAATCCAGAGCGACGGCGCTATCCGTCTACCGAATCAGCAGCAGATGAACGCACAGTCTTTCGGCAGTTCTAGCAGCATACAGGGCACACCCAGTCGCCATTACACCTCCGTGTCGTACAATATGTCGCCCATGACAGGCACCTCACCGGGGATCAATATGGCACAGGCGGCGGTTTCCGGTGGTGAATACACGATTAACGCTCATCCGCTCGACCAGCTGGCGAGAGAACCTCTACCCTTTCTCTCTAATAAGTTTGGCCGGCAATTAACAGATGCCCAACTAAAGGAGATGAGGCTTCTAAAACAACAACAAAGTCAGATGAACGCACAGTCATTCAGCATGAATCCTCAGAGCAGACAACAGTACAGGCAGTTCCAGCCCCAGCAGGTATCGCAACAGCCATCACAACCACCTCAGTCAGGGACTCAGGCAAAGCCCTTCGCCATTGTTGAGAACGTTCGCCACTATACTCGTGAGGTCGAAAAAGATAAGCGATACAAGATTCAAGAATTTGGGCGCAAGTACTTCGCGGCTATGAGCCTGGAACACAAGCAGAGGTTTCGAAAGTTACAGCCACAACAGCAATATCAGGAGGTGTACCAACAGTTTGTGCAACAAGGTTCGCTGGAAGTGCAACTACTGCAACAGAAGCAGCAACCACATCATCATCATCATCAGCAGCAGCAGCAGCAGCAGCAGCAGCGTGCACAACCGCCACAGCTTGCACCTCAACAGCAGCCAGTATTTCAACATCAGCAGCCCCGCGCTTCACCTGCAATTCATACGTCAAATATTCCTACACCAAATGTCTCTACACCAAAAATTTCTAATCAGGGCCTCGTCGGCAAGAACGGCAAACAATACACGAAGGAAGAAGTGCAGGCGTTGAACAAGCTTCATGTAAAGCGAAACAAAGAGCAGCGAATTGCCGCACTAGCTGCAGCACATCGAGCCCAGGTGCAAGCACCATCACGAGCGTCTGGTTTAGACACCTCGAATGCGTCTCTAATCGGGGGTGAACAACCTGGATTTGCCTCAGCTGCTCACATGAATAAGCTGGCCGGTCATGGTGCGGGAACAAAACGGTCTCTACCTGACGGCGACAGCGCCTACGAAGATGGTCGCAGTCGTAAGGCAGCCATGATCTCGAAAGCTTCTGATCCACGATGCAGCAGCATTGGTGCAGCTGCGACGGGTCCTGTGCGAAAGGTTGCTGCAACGAAGCAGCCCAAGAGTCAGGATGCCACGCTCCACAAGAAGCCACGAGGTCGTCCTCCAAAGGATCCCAAAATGAACGAGACCTTAGCTAAACAAGTCCCCACTATGGAGGCGCCAGCTGTACCAACTCGAGCCTCGAACCATTCGAAGGCTAACGCACACAAGGTTGTTGGTCTCCCCAAGCCAGAGAAGGCAAAGCCGATCTCAATTTTCCCGTATACCAGAACTCCTGAGGCAATCGCGCTTCCAATTGAAGTGAACATTGGACAGCCTGCAGAACACCAATCTTGGCTACACTCTCACCCCAACGGTGTCTCGATGGCAGACGTTGAACTCGGTTCCAGCATCCGTGATAACATGAACAACTACCTCTCCGAGCTCGATTTGCATCGCCGTACTTCTACGAACCGTATCGCCAAGACGCCTTCTACCCCGCTCTTCACGGACAACACGATGAGCAATGAGCACGCCAAAGCCCTCGGCCTTCCCACCGGCTTCGACATGCTACCCATTCTAGCAAGGTCAGAGACCCAAACTATGACGGCTTCGCCACCTACTCTCGTAACAACGATGATGGTGACTTTTTCGAAAAACCACAAGAGACCCAGAATCTGAGCGTTGCAGATGCCATGGCACTCGAGACCCCGTTCAAAGTCATTGGGACGCCCGACCCGGATTCACAGCCTCATTGTGGTTTGCATACAGACGTTCCGATGGCAGAACCTTGTGACCAGCTCCTCTGGGATCTACCTGAGGTTAGCCAGGTTACTGAAGAGTCTGCACTGCTTTGTTGGGGCTTGCTCCAGCAAACCAAGAATCGCGAGAACAACGACAATTGGGGCGCGGACATCCATGGCAAGAGCACCTGGAATTAGGATTAAGTGATCAGGGTGGCTCTGAGGGATTTAGAGAGCCTCTTAGGAGGCTGGATGTCTTTGTAGCGTTGGCGCCTGGTTAGGGGAATCTCGATAGGCACTGGATACCTGCCTTCTCGTTTTTCGTTCGGCGTTCGATTACTTGTTTTTTTCCAATATTGGACGGAGGTTTCTCAGGGGAGACAATGGGCGTTTTTCTTTCTTTAGTTGTGGTTGATGGCTTTTATCACAGCTACTATCATCACGAGCGTTTTTCACGGGCATCGTCGTCGGCGTTCACATGAGCGAACGAGCTACAACATCATCACCGCTTTACTATTCGGACTCGCACAAAGGACGTATTGTCAGCTACCGAGCTAGTTGTATAATTAGACCAAAACAACATAACACCAAATTATTTCAAAATCCTTCACTTGACCTCTCTTTCCTTCCACAATCTACCACCAACCCAGCTCATCATCCCAACCCACTCTCCCAATCATAAAAATGTTCCCTCAATCCTCAAACGCACCAACGTGGAATAGAAAAGAAAGAAAAAGAAAAACGGTCATAACGTCGGATTCCGGGCGTTCGGCCAATTGCCCCCGTGGAAACGACATGGCTGAAATGCCTATAGGAGGAGCCTATGAACGCATTATGATCCGACCGAAGTACGAGCTGCGTGCAAGGCCAATGAAATATAGGGGGCGGAGCACCATGACAAGCACCCATAAAAGGTGAATCACATCTTGCGCCGAATATTACCTGGGCACCAAGTATTCCGCGCATGTTGCAAAGGGGTATGTGTATGTTAGAAGACCGCAGGACGGGTGAGGCCAGAGAGTGATTAGCGGAAGAAGAAAAAAAACCTGACTACTGTTATACGGGTTCTTGGAGTGGTTTACAATCTTCGACCCAGTCGATCGTCTGCACATTCGGCGGCAGAGTATTGAATGAGCAGCTCAATCATACTCTCACGCTTGTGCATCTCTTTGCATCCCAGTGTAGTGCGTAGCGAGTACGAGGAGGGACTGGCATGCTTATTATCTGGGATTCCTGGAAGATGAAACAGATTAACTAGTCTCCCAGCAAGCGGTGGCGATAGTTGAATTGCACCCAGCTATTAATTTCCCCGCTCCAGGTGACGAGCGAATTGCCGCAAAGTCCACGGTGACTTCGGTGCACATGAGCAAGACTTCATGGACATGCATCACTTCTTGTATTACCCAACGCCTCCACAACCATCTATTCTGGAGGAGCTCTTCGGGTTGTCGGATAAGTAGATACCCGTGCCGAGCGTGGTCTAGGGCCATTCCGGCACCATATTTGACTTCGCCGCCCCAGATTAACACACGGTCTGCGAATGCGTACATATCCCCCATGCTGGCGACCTGCTTTCCCTTCTCCTCCTTATCTTCTCGACTGATGTAGAGAGCGTCTATTCGTAAATGACGATAAACGTCGTCGATTCCGAGGCACCTAAGCATCTTGGTAAAATAATGACAGATAGGTAAGTGGCCGTCTGCATCGTCCAATACGTACTCGGTACCCTATACTCCGAGCCCCAAGCATATGACACAGCTTCGTAGTTGATCGTAGGACGCCCCAAAGAACCATCATACGCTTGCTCGATGATTTTCACTGTGCCTGTATGCGGAGACGGCGATCGAGCAGCTGGAAAACAAAAAGCCAGAATAGCAGCTTCAACTGGGTTGGAACAAGAGCGTACATTGCGAAGGCTTGGAGTTGTATTCAGTTGCCCCTTCTGTGACCGGACGACGGATCGTCGGTCGCGCATGTGGAGACGGACGGGCGCTAACCGCGGGGACTACCTAGCCGCAGGAACAAATGACATGAATGACTTCCGGCCTCGTGTATTTACGTCCTATCACCATCTCCGACCCCCATGTCGGCGATCGGACTTCGGTTCACGCCGAATTCCCTTCAAAGGGGATCTGGTGGCTTGCATCCGGCCTTGCCATTGCTGCGAACCGAGGTCGTATTGCTCATTTTAACACGCTACATTGATCTTGGGATAGGAGCGGTAACCCGAGAAGTACGAGCGCCGTGTTGAGTATACAGTAGCGGACTTAGAGGCTTACGACCGAAGGCCGGCCGTATGCCTCTTCACACTGGTCTCCAAGTAGAAGGGTATATAGAGGAAGCTCACTTCCAAGGATACAAGGTCTCGGTAGACACCACCAAACAAGCCTCTGTCTGTACCTCAATTGAGACGCGCTCACGGCAAAGTTCTATCTTATAACTACCAACATGACAATGCTATCTACCCTCAAAAATATCGCTATAGTCGGTGCGAGTGGCAATGTTGGCACCCACATCACATCGGCTCTCCTCGCGAAGAACCGCTTCAACATCACCGCCATTACGCGTACGGAGTCAAAAGCCACCTTCCCAGCTGGCGTTGGGGTCGCACAGATCGACTACAACAATCCAGACACCATAGTCAAAGCCCTGGCCGGACAAGATGCATTGGTTATTACGATGAGCGTGATGGCCGGTGACGCGCAGGAGAAACTCATTCGTGGAGCAGCTCTGGCTGGCGTACCATGGATTCTGCCAAACGAGTTCGGCATGTACAACACGGAAGAGATTCAAAACGAAGTCATCGGACCGGGCAAGATCATTGCTCGTGCACTCATCGAGTCGCTCGGGGTCTCTTCTTGGGTCGGACTAATATCTGGATTTTGGTACGAGTACTCGCTCAGCGGCGGTTACTACGGTATTGATATACCGAAGCGAGAGGTCGTTTATATCGACGACGGCATGCAGCGGCTAAACACTTCCACGTGGTCCCAGACTGGACTGGCCGTAGCGAACTTGCTATCTTTGCCGGTACCTGCATCTGATGGCAACGGGCCGACACTGGAGCGATACCGCAACCGCATGCTCTTCATCTCTTCTTTTGCTCTTAATCAGCGCGAGATGTTTGAGGCCGTGCAGAGAGCGACGGGTACAACGGAGAAAGAGTGGAAGATTACCTCTGAGCCAGCAAAGCAGCGCTTAGCCACAGCCAGGCAGGAAATGATCATGGGCGATCGTGGGTCGTTCGCAACGGTCATGTACACGCGGTACTTCATTGATGAGGCGGGTTTGTATAAGAAGAACCACGGCCTGAACAACGACGAGCTGGGTCTTCCAAAGGAGGATTTGGACGAAGCTACGAAGCGGGCGGTGGACCTGGCGTATACCGATTATCACAAGAATTTGTACTCGTAGACAGTCTGCTTCTTCTCGCATGCAGCTACGTTGTACGCATATGCTGGGAGGTCTAATCTGTTCTGTAATACAAAAGCGCTATATCAGTCAAACACAATAGCAGCCTTGACAACCTCTTGCTTCCTCACCGCGTCCAAACACTCTGCCCATTCCTCAATTCTATACGTCTTGTTCGCAATACCCCCTAGCTTCAATCTCCCAGCATTTACGTACTCCAATACATGCGGTATGTGACTCATGCTACAGAAGCTAGCCAAGATCGTAATCTCATTTTCCCAGATGCGAAACGGAGACCAAGCGATCTTTACACTCTCGTCGTATACACCATACACGACTAGCTTGCCGCCCTTGCGTACGTACTCGATAGCCTTTTCAAGGACAGTCGGTGCGCCAGTGGCTTCTACGACGATATCGAAACCGTAGGGGTTGTTAGTTTGGAGAGCATCCATGTCAGCGCCAGGGTTCTCATCTGAGATTGTGACGTAAGAATCTGCAATGTTGAGCTCGCGGGCGAGATCGAGCTTTGGTCCTGCTTTTGAGGCGATGGTTAACTGGATCTCGTCAGCGCGGTGATGTGGCGATATCGCTAGGCTTTGCATACATGAGCAGCGCCGTTCATCTTGATCAACTGAGCTAACAGTATGCCAGTCGGTCCGCATCCGAATAGTAGCACTCTGCTCCCGACTTCCATCTGCATCCTCTCAATGCCATGCACAGCACATGCCGCCGGCTCAATCAAGACTGCTTCTAGATCCGGGAGATTGCCGATAGGAAACACCATACGAGCTGGGTATCTACAGTACTCAGCCATTCCACCGGGTACGTTACCACCATACCCGATGATGTTCTCGCAAAGTTGGGGTTTCCTGCGTGTGCAGTAAAAGCAGTTGAGACAGGGTTGCAAGGCATCCGCTGCTACACGGTCGCCTATCGCAACGTTTTTGACGTTTTTGCCAATAGCGGCGACGGTACCTGCTGCTTCGTGGCCTGATATAGTGAGTGAGAGGGTTGAGGAGGTGGGAACAATCGTTCGTACCGGGTATTAAAGGCCACTTCAAGAACGTTAGTGTAGTCGGATATATGCTTTTACATAAGGTCCTACCTTTGCTAGGAACTCGCCCTTGCTGCAGAAGTGAAGATGGAACGTCAGTGTATGCGCCGCATACGTATCATGTCGAAATCTTACTGGTAGTGCAAGTCCTTCAAGGTTGTCAGTAAATCGTTCTTCCCGGAGCCTTCGCATTTTTTTGGTTACTCTGCTTACCGTTCCGCATACACCACAAGCCGAGATTTTGACCTTTCTTGGGTTAGCTTACTAAAGTTCGTGTGGTGATAGTTGGCGTTTCGCACAAGAACATCGTCGTCACCAATCGTAGGAACATCGATGGTTTCAACCGCGAACCTCTCGGGTACTGAGTATCTGGTTCAACTCAGCCATAGTCCAGTTGTGTTCTATGTAGAGCATATCTTACTGCAGTGCTTTCATTTTCGCAGGGACGTCATGGCGTTGACGTTTCCTTGGTACTCCATGGCCGTTCATGATGCAGATGAGTATGAGGAGTAATCAGCTTAGCTATCTTAGAGAACATCGTGGGTTTTCCACGCTTATAAATAATTGAATCGCTTGTTGCAATCGTCTCGGCGCGAGCGATGGTTTAGACGCTGTGAATGGGGAGATGCGGGGTTCGGCAAACCTTCCTTGTCAGCCGCAGCATCCGGACTACTCTTTTGGGAAAAAGTAGCGTTTCTATCTATCATACTTGCCCGGGCATGAAGCGGTTGACGTCAACATATCGTGTATGTAACGGCTAAAATGCTCTGGTTGCTGAAAGAACTGTGATTATCCTTCGAAAAATAGCAAGTGGAACACTCAAGCATCAGGCAGAAAGGTTATAGCACTCACACAATCGCCTAATAATGTTATGAATAATGCTAGAACAGGGCGCGAGCTCACTGGGTACCACTGTTTGAACTTTTCGCTTCTGCTACACTCAAAGCCACCCGTCAATGTTGCTCAAACACGTTACGAATTACCCACAGCATGATACAGACCCTTTTGCTATTGGGTTCTCAACTCACTGTCTTCTCATCGAAAGTACTTGCAACCTAACGTAAGCGATCGATCTTAGTCAACAGAGATAGTGAGCGGTGTAGTTTGCTGCTAGGTTCATGCTCGTTGTGGCCGATATCGCGTCTTGTTAGACCGCCATAGGATGACTTCGACATCCGCAATAGGGCACGGTGGGGACGCTAGATACTGCCTCTGCCTTTTATCATCATTCGCGGCCAAGACAGCTTTGTCGTTCTTTGTCTACAAACGAGGAAGTTCGGTGAACTTAGAAAGCGAGCTTTGATTTAAAACTTCTAAAGTCAGCGATCACAAACCACGATATCTGCGAGCAACGTCTCTCAGGATGAAGCTTCTCCTTGCCCCCTTTCTCCAATTTCTATGTCTTCAGACAAGTGCGGTTGCTCAACAACTACCCACACATGATGAGTGGTGGTATTCGGTCTGTCGTGGCTCGCGACTCAACCAAGCCATGGTATGGTCTCCGCCACACGCGAACGACTTCTTGGACCCCATCAATAGTCCATGGGACGGTGTTATGCACCAAGAGCTCGCGCAATGGGGTTATGCGGAATCTGAAAGGTCTCAATTATGTGACTTTGGCACATTCTGGGGCCTTGATAGAGCATTTGGAAGCCTTGGTATCGATCCACGGTCGAACCACAATAATGGCCCCAACAGGTGCTTCCGTGTCAGTCATGGAGATCCAACGAAGAAGCAACCAGATGGTCACTCGTGGCCGCTCTCCGAGCAAACCTACATCTCCCCAGATGGAAGGCCGAACAGGGTAACTTCATTTCTATCCTTGTTGTCTTCATGTTGCTGACGTCTTTGTAAGGTCACCGGGGCCTTCTCTGACATCGGCGTCAACCCCGACACGGGCGTGGTATTCTTCATGAGCAGGAGGAGTGCAGTCGAATCGGCCAAAGATCTATGGCGACAAGACCCACCACCTTGGAAAGAACTTCCGGCACTGCGAAGTAGTTCTGACTTTGCATGGGCTTTCTGGAATCGGGTGCCGCACCAAACTCAATTGACAGCGTTTTGGAGCGTAAGTGTCATAAACAAGCAGACACTGAGTATTCTGAACCTCGCCTTCAAGACGTACAAACCACCACCGGGGCAAAAAAAGGTTTACAGCATCCAAGAATGGCCTGGAACGGATTTCGAGATAACTTCAGTCGAAGCACTCGCTATCTTAGGCAAGTACGGATCGTTCATGATGGCGGCGGACGTTCATGCTTCCATGAGCATGAATGAAGGTGCATGTGTACACGGCTGACAGACCCCACTGCAGGTTCTCCAAATGGTATAGCAGCTGGCTTCTTCCTGGCCCAGCATAAACGACAGTTGGGAGGCAACAAGATGATCTCTAAGATTACAGTCTTCAAAGCCCTCCAGCCCGTCACGGATGACGACTTCCCAACCCTGATTTTTTGGGTGAAAGACGCACGCAATATTTATGGAGATGCCGTTGAACACGTTTCAATTGGTGTCGTTTTTTGGTACCTTCAGCAAATTTTTTGACCCTGATTTCGCTCGGTGGTCTGAGCTTTTCTGCTCCGAGCGCTTAGCGCGTGGACCTCATCCACTCACCGTTCGAATTTCGTCGACTACACACAATCTTTTTTTGACTTTTGCGACTGATTAGTAGAGGGCAGCTGCTTTTCACTTTTTTGGAAAACCCATTTTGACTACAACAACAACCACCACCTTTGATACCCTAAAAATAAATATTTATGGAGATATCGCTGGTGCGCAATCGGCGAACACCTCGAGTGCGGTTAGAATCGATACAGTCGAGGGAATGGAGGAACCAAAGGTTTTGAAAAGGAGCGCGGATGGGAAGAAAGTGATTCGGGAGCACCTTGTTCGCGTCAAGTTGCAAACATGAGTTGTGATGGAGTAAATGTTTAGGTTGATACAGGTGCGGTTAAAGGAAGAGGCGAAGGGAGAAGGACCGACCAAAATGAAAGCTGTGTTCAAAGACCTACATGATTTCAGCTCAAAAGTGTGGTACAATTATTTTTCCAGGCCGAAATGCGTCTTCGCTAAAGAGGTGCCATTCAGAGGGCATAGTTGGAGATGACGCGCGACATCGTGTCGCGCAGATCGGCTTACCGAGGTGGACGGCGTAACCTGCACGGACGCGCAATGACCCACCCCACCAAAAAACCTATCGCAAAAGATGAGGCTGTACAGCCACCTATAGTCGCTATTATCACGAGATTTCATAGTGTTGTAGTAATTATAGCATTGCGATTACGATAGGCTACTTGTATTTACTTGGTAGCTTAGTGGTGCAGCCGTGGCGGGTGGTCTAAGTTAGGACGGCTAGTGCAGCCACCTCAGCTTGTACATAAAATAAATTAACAACAACACATTTTTAACGCTTCTACTTTTAAGAGGAGCCCTGTAAGGCTTTACGCTTACCCCTTTAAAATAATTATATAGCTTTTTTAGCCTCCTGGGCTGCCTTTTAAGCCTCCTTTTGAGCTACCTTAGCGGCTCTCTCCTTCTCTCTCACCTCCTTAAGCCTCTCTCTCTTAACACGCTTCTTCTAGGCTATTTAAAGCTTGTATAATTAAGCTTGCCTCCTTAACTTAGATCTCTTAGCTTTCTAGAGTTGTAATTACTGTTATTTTTGTTGTTATTCTATCTTATCCTCCTTAGCTTGGCGAACCTTCTTAGGAGACTAAAAGACAGCTCCTCTATAGTACTCCTTAGGCCTATTAAGTTAAAGCGTGTAGCTCTTCTTTTAGTGTCTCTTTTTAACCTTTTAAGCCTCCCTTAAGCCCTAGTTTTCTCCTCTAAGTATACTATTTTAAGCTAAAAGATGGTGGAGGCTTTAGCAAAGCTTTTTTACCTTTTTATTATTAAAATCTTTTACCTCCCGGCGTATAATAGACTTAATTTTAAGCTAATTATCTCTACCAAGGACAGAAAAGCTCTTATCTAAACTAGAAGCCTTTAGCTAGAACTTTTAGAGAATAACCTTAGCATTTAGTAGGTTAATGCTAGTTGCCTTAAAGGAGCTTATAATAGTCTCTTTTCTAAAAGCTGTACCCTAAGCCCTCTAAAAGAGCTTAAAGAAGTCTTCTTTTACTAGAGGAAGGATTCTATAGCTCTAATAGAGAAAGTTTAATAACTTCTTTAAGTAGGCTGACGCTAGAAGCCTAAACATCCTAATATTAAGAGGCTAGAGCCTATAGGTTAAATAAGGAGAATATACAGCAACTAGAATCCTATAGCTATTATAATAATCTAGAAAATCTATAGTTACATAAGATAAGTAGCTATTAAGAATAAGTAACTAGTAGCTAGTTTAAGCATAGCGTACAGTCTCTCTTTTAAAGACCTCTTTAAGCTAAGCTAGGCCTATATTATTGTTAGTCTATCTAGAGAGTAATAAGGTAACAAAGACTAAGTGCTTATTTAGATTAATAGCCTCTACCTAGGCTAATTTTAGAGCTCTAGCGTTTAACTAAAAAATAAGGGATAGAGAAAGAGGTGTACTATCTAAACAAATACAGGCTAGGACTGTAATCTACTCTCTAGAACTATCCTGTAGGCTTAAAATAACTCCTCCTCTTTTATATTGCCTCTTACTAAAGATCCTTTTAGACCTTCTAAGGATTCTAAGTAAGAAGCCCTTTTTATCTATATTAAAGATGTAAAAGGGCTATATATTGTACTCCTTTATCTTATTGTGTAACAGCTTAAAGTATAACCTATACTTAGTTACTAAATTAGCTTTGTAACGCTTTTAGTATATAGGCCTCTGCTAGCAAGAGATAAGATGAGAGGAGTTCCTATAGAGGAACCTAGAAACTTAGCGTTCTAAAACGTCTCTACTAAGCAAGGATAACGCAAGATAGCGTATTATTAGACGCGAAGGTAGTGTACGCCTCTTAGTAAGGGATTTAATGTACTGTACAAGCTCCTTTTCGCGTTGTAGGTAGATAGAGAGGTGGGCGAGCGCGCGAGGCTGAGTTTTGCCTTAGTGTCTTTAAGCGAGCGTACAATAGCTAATGCTATACTTTTTTGTAACTTAGCAATAGCTAAAAGATGCGCCTAGTTCGCGCAATTCGATTTCTTTAATCGCTTCCTAAATTAGGTCTATATTGGTGGAGTTATGAGGTGTTTTGTGTAGGTGTTGAGTTTAGTAGGGTGGGTTATTGCGCGTCCTAGGCCATTGCGCGTCCGTGCAGGTTAACGCGCATAACAGCGTAACGCGCACCCCTACTAAAACAACACTACCTTTTAACACCTAATAACTCCACTAATATAGATCCAATTTAGGAAGCAATTAATAAAATTTATTTGCGCGCACTAGGCGCATCTTTTGTATATATAAAGTTTGTAGAAAAGTATAGTGTAGTATAATCTACGCTCTCTTAAAGACACTAAGGTGTTTTAACCTCACGCAACCTTAAGGCTTAAAATTAATAGGCTCTTTATCTACAATAGGAGCTAGAGCTCCTATAGTATATTAAACAGCTTACTAGACAAGGCCTTACACCTACACAAGCTATAATATAAAATTTCGCCTTACAGATTGTAAGGAGAGAGGTTAGAGTACACTAGGTTAATTGCTTTATTTACTAGTACCCTAATAAGCTTATTTTAAGATAGACAACAGGCATAGATAATAATTGCTACAAGGCTAATTCTAGGATAATTGGAAGTACAGCCTACAAGGCTAATTTAGGAGGAAGTACAAGCCTATACTTTAATCTTCTACGCGAGAAAATTAAGTAGTACTACGTTAAAGCGCGTTATATCTTCTATACAATATAGAAAATTAAGTAGTACTACGTTAAAGCGGGAAAAGGAGGAGTACGTTATATATACAATATAGATAAGCCCTTAATTCTAAAACTTATTAAGTTTAAATTACCTTATTACCCTCTAGCTAGACAAATAATAATAATAGTCTTACGTAGCTTAAACAGGTGTTTAATTGCAATACTAAGGCGAAGGCTTAATCCTCCTATTAATTACTTATCCTAGACAGCTATAAATCTTACCTTACTATAGATTTTATTAAGTACTATTATTAGAACAAGATTCTTCTTGCAGTCTATTCTCTTTATTTAACTTACACGCTGCAGCCTCTTAATGTTACCCTATTTAAGCTTCTTTTATTAGCTTACTAGGCTAAGATATCTAGATTTCTAAAGAGGAACTAGGGCCTTACCTTAATAAGTAAGAGGGATTTCTTTCACCTCTTCTACTAAGCCTAGCAGGCCTTTTTTAAGAAAATAACAATCTTAAAGGCCTTTAAGGCTACAGGCCTCTTACCCTTTAATCCTAAAGTTATATTAAAAAGGTTTAGTATTAAGAGCCTTTTAAGCAATAGTAAGTTCTTAGGCTTAAGTACCTTAAATTAGAGGAAAGTTAAACGCCTCTTACGTAAGGTAGTTAAAGATCTAGGTAATAAACAAGCTTAAAGGCTAAGCTAAGTTTATTACTAAATCTTAACTTAAAAGATCCTCTTTAAATATAAAGTTAAGGGCCTACGCAAGGCTCTAATTAATAAAAAGACATACAGGAAACAAGGCAGGCCTTTCCTACTTTAGGAGCCTAAGGAGTACTAAGGTAGAGCTATAGTCTAGTCTCTAAGAAAGGTGAAGGAGGCACGTAATTACTAGCAGCTCTAAGAGCGCGAGGAGGAGCAGGTATAATACTAAAAAGCTAAAATAAATAGGCATTATAAGGACACAAGGTAGGCAAAGGCAAGAGAGAAGGAAATAAGGCAACAGGCGAGGGCTGCAGCTTAATTAGTAAGGGAGAAGAAGAAGACTAAGAAGGCTACTAAATAGGCCTTTAGGGCAGCTGCTCGCAGAACTACAAAATAACTTAAACAATCTATAAAAACTTCTTAAAAAGGTAAGAGGAGCAGCCTTAAGGCTCTTAAAAAGGCTACTTAAAAAAAGAGGCTTATTGTAAGCCTTACAAGTAGTAGAGAGCCTTAAGGTAGTGTTATAGCTTAACTAGCGTCTACCTTGCGTATAGGGCGCGCAATTAGAACTCTAACTTAATTTCTATAGCAATATATATTATTTAAGCCCTATAAATCTTACTACTAAAAACTCTCGCGATAGTAGCTATTGTGTAAGGCTCTACAGCCTTAAGTTTAGTAGTAGTTTTAGTGTTTAAACTGCGCGTTACGCCGTCATGCGCGTTACGCCGTCCACCTTAGTACTATGTCCGTGCGCGCAATGCGCCAGTTCGCGCAATGCGCGGCCCCAACAAATATAGATTTTAGAAAAATAAGGCTATAGAGCTACTACTAATAGCTAGTATTGCGAGATTTTGTAGAATTATAGTATATATAGTATTGCGATTAATTTGTACTACTTATATTTGCTTAGTAAGGTGACGTTGCGCCCGCGGCGAGTAGTGCGCGCTAGGGCAGCTAGTGCAGCTACCTTAGCTTTAACATAAGATAAATTAACAACAACACGTTTTTAACACTTTTGCTTTTAAGTAGAGGCTTGTAAGGCCTTACGCTTACCTAATTAAGACAGTTATATAGCTTTTTAAGCGTCGCAAGCTAAAAATCTAACGTTCCTTTTTAGCTGCCTTTTTAGCCTTCTCTTTCTACCTTACCTCCTTAAGCCTCTCCCTCTTAACACGCCTCTCTTTAGCTTGTTAAGCCTTATATAATTAAGCTTAATCTTTTAAGTAAGATCTCTTAGCTTTTTAAAGTTGTAGTAGTTATTGTTTATATTATTAAACTACCTTGTTGTCCTAAGCCTAATAGACCTTCCTAGGTAACTAGAAAACAGTACTACTATAGTACTCCTAAGGATTGTTAAGTTAGAGAGTATAGCTCTTCTTTTAGTGTCTCTTTTTAACTAAAAGAGCCTCTTTTAAGCCTTAAATCTTTCTATAGAGGATACTATTTTAAGCTAAGATGTAGTAGAAGCTTTAATAAATCTTTTTTACCTTTTTAGTGCCCTAATCTTGCACTAAACAGCGTATAAGAGTCTCTATTTTAAGCTAATTATCTCTACTAAGTACAAAAGCTAAAAATTTATCTAAACTAGAGGCCTTCTTACAGAATCTTTAAAGAATAACCTTAAGATTAGGTAGGTAGACTCTAGTTACCTAGAAAGACTTTCTAATAGTCTCTTCCTTAAAAGTAGTACCCTAGGCCCTCTAAAGGAGGAGAAAGAAGTCTCCTTTTACTATTTGTAGGAGCCCCTAGCTTTTATAAAGGTAGAATAAAAGCTTAGTTAAGTAGACAGTTAAGAGAGGCTTAAATAATCTAATATTAAGCAGTTAAAGCGTATAAGTTAAATAAAGAGGAAATATAGCTAATAAGATCTTGTAGTTGCTATAGTAATTAATAAAATCTATAGTTAGGTAAGATTTATAGCTATTAAGGAGGAGTAATTAGTATTTTAAATAAGCTTTCTATCTAGTCTCTCTCTTAAAACCCTCCTTAAGCTAGGCTAGACCTATATTATTATTAGTCTAGCTAGAAGGAGATAAGCTGACAAATACTAAGTGCTTTTCGTTATTAATATCCTTAACTTAGCTTAATTTTAGAGCTCTAATAGCTAACTAAAAGATAAGAGCTAGAGATAGAGTTGTACTGTCTAAACAAACGCAGGCTAGGACAGTTACCTACTCTTTATTACTATCTTAAGTTGCAGCCTTAACTCCTTTTTAGTTGTATATCCTCTTATTAAACACCCTTTTTAACCTTCTAGTTACTCTAATTATAAAGCCTTTCTTATCTATATTAAAAATTTAAGAAGGCCCTATATTATATTCCCTTATCTTCTTATGTAGTAGCTTAAAGTAGAAGTTATACTTAGTCTCTAAATTAGCCTTGTGGCGATTGCGGTCTATTCCTGCCTGCCAGCGCGAGATAAGATAGGTAGAATTCTAGTTAATAAAGCGAGTAACCTAGCTTTCTAAAACCTCTCTACTAGCTAAAGATAAGGCAAAGTTGTGTATTATTACTTGTGTAGGTAGTGTATGTTACTTAGTAAGCGTAGTAATATATTGTAGTAGCTTAGTTTCTTAGTGTAGGTAGAGGGAAAGGTAGGCGAGTTGGCGTGACTATGTTTCTCCTCAGTGCCTTTGGATAAGCATACTACAAATAACACTATACTTTTCTGTAAACTTTGTATACAAGAAAGATGCACCTAGTGCGCGCAATTTAATTTCTTTAATTGCTCCCTAAATTAGATCTATATTAGTGGAGTTATGACGCGATTTGTGTAGGTGGTTGTTGTGTTAGGGCCGCGCATTGCGCGCACGGACACGGTACCTGCCGAGAGAGACAGCACCCGCTGACTAAGCGGCCCATCCGCTGGACGCCTGGCCCAACGACGCGTCTTGCTTTATCAGACGCGCCCGCGGGCGTCAATACCAGCAGTCCCACTATGCGGCACAGTCCTTATTATCCTCCCGGCTTTCTTTGCTCCAACAGAGCTTTCCGAGCCCTGCAGCCCAGGATTAGTGTCGCAGGCTCTGACATGTGCAGAACGTTAACAATAATGAACGCGAAAACGGAACATCTAACAATCTTCCATTGTTAACGATTCTACATCCACTAGCTGATTGGACGGCATTGCTACCACACCCCAGCGGTTGACCTTGGCCTGCTTATAAATTCTCTACATTAGCCGTTCACGATAGATCAGCACATGCAGATATTGCCTACATGCAACCTTCATCGCGTCCGTAATACGCGGCCGCATGAAAATGTGGCATGTAACTACTGACTAGCATTGGCGAGTTCTTTGATGATTAATTTAGCGAGGTATAGATACTTCAGAAGAGATGCGGTTTGGTTAATAAAGGTGGGAAGTAATCACCGTTTACACTTAACCTCTCGGACGAAACCACACACAGACTCTTCGTACAGGGGCGAACAATGCAATACTATTCAATACACTAGACCCGGCACTATACTTCATGGTACCTGTTTGCACTGTCTCAACCCCTCTCCCAGAAGCTTACCAAGGAGTCGTTATTCAGGCAATCGTAAAACTATCAGTACGCCGTTATCAATCAGAAGCGCTTCACGTTGATGGAGTCTCGACCACAAAATTAACACCCCATAGAATTTTCTCGGTCCTACCAGGACGTGTTCGACGCATATGTATGCCGATATCATCACCGGTACCTTAATCTCCAGATCCAAGCGTCAGTCTCCGTGTCTCTTGGTCGAAACACGAGCCTAACACATAAGGTAGTTTGAGCCATCAGTCCAAGCAACAGCAATTCGTGAGGGCGATTGGGGTTCTACAGACCCATCGGCTTCGAAGTCCAACGCTACGGTGCTTGGACTATATGTCGATACGCTGCTAAAAGCCAATGGCGATGCGAAAGAGGATGAGTATATCTGGATGCGATGTACATCTATAGACTTCGAAACACCAGAGGCCGCGGCAACTGTGGGTGGTGACTACAATGCCCCGCCCATCAAGTTTAGTGACTATTAAGTATGTTGTCTTGGACTTGGTTTCGATCAAGGTCGCTAAGGCAGGAACAGGCGACGTCTTCGTGTATTTCCGAGACGGCGAGTAAAAATTGTTGGAAATTACAGATTGTGGTCTTCGTAGGCAGCACCAGTCTCCGTAACGAAGGTTGATGTCAGTGTTTGAGCTGATGACGTTTTCACAACAACTCTCGGTGGCCTTGGACTCGAGTATTGGCTAGTGAACCTCTGCAAGGTAGGAGTTGTTTGCCACTTCAAGGTCCTCTTTTTCCTTAAGCATGTCATGCAAGCCTGAGCACGGCCCTCCCTCGTTCACTCCATTGCTCGCGCAATGACCAAATAGTGGCTGCAAGTCTCTCACCTACTATATAGGTTGTTAGAATCTCACTCACTATATATATATTGCTGCACTCACTTACTATCTCGATTGCTGCGAGTCTCGCGTGCACTCTACTCATCTTTCTACTTCCATACTCGTGCTTCTACCATTGCCCTTAACCTTCTCTTTGCTCGGTTCCCGCAAACATGAAGGCCTATAAGCTCCTTTCCATCGTCGGATTAGTCTTGCTTGTTGGAAGTGAGCGTCTCATTCCGCCTTCCGATTCCTCTCCCCTGGTCGTTCCAACCATCGATGCCGCCAACAAGTATCTTGATCTAGCCAACATAACTATCGCCAGTAGCTCAGACCCCAACCACCTCGTCCGTGTGTCAGCGATCAACGACGTCGACTATTACAAAGCTGTATGTCGAGGCCGCAAGCTTTTCCTCGCAATGACCCAAGGCAGCGACCAAGGCACACGCTACATCGACCCTTTGAACACACCTTGGGACGGCGGTCTTGAAAAAGAGATGGTGAGCTGGGGCTGGGATGATTGGGCTTCGGAAGATGGCTGGTGCACGTTCGACGAAGATGGATTGGGATCAGCATTAAGAGCTCTGAGAATCAGTGACAAATCTGGCGATGAAGGAGGAGACAACACGTGTTGGATCACTTCCCATTACGATAGTCCGGGTGTGATCTTCGATCCAAATAATCCTGAGCATGTTGATGATGATGGACTCTTGAAGCTGAGAAAGGATAATCAGTATTACATGGATCCAAACGGGGTTAAGAAAAGGGTACGTCGAACTATCGCGTCCAGTCAGCCTGCTGAACTCGATATCATGGCATCCTAAGAAACCCCCAGACTAACATGATAGCCAGTGCACAGGCGCCCTATATGTATTTGGCGTCAACGCCCGCGCCGGCGTCCTATACTTCGCCGCACGCAGAAGTCCCGTAGAAGCCGCAAAGGAATTCTGGGACAAGACGCCGGAAACCTCGGAACTTCCTGATCTCCGTGCGAGCTCTGATCTAGCATGGAGCATATGGAACAAGCAACGTGGGCCTGATCACATCAACGATATCCGCAAAATCTTCAGTCTGCACATCATCAACGAAGAGACCAATGGAATTCTTGATAGAGCGGTTGCAAAACAGGGTGTTCGTGAGGTGAAGATGTGGCCTGGGACGGATGTTGATGCGAATTCGGAGGAAGGTTTAGCTATTATTGGTGAGTGTTCTCCTTTGGCGCGCTGAGCTTGTGATGTACTGACGGAACTTTTTCGATAGGCTCTGCGAATGGGCGGGCAGGTGGTTACTTTCTTGCTCAACACAAACGTCAATTGGGCGGGAACAAGTACATCTCCAAGATAACTGTCTTCCGTTCTGACGTGACCTATGCGTTGCAACGGAACATACTCTTTTGGATCGACGATGTGCCTTCGCCGCCGCCGGAGATAGCCGTGCCCGACGATGACAAAATGGATACTGGGACTGGACGGATGGAGTCGAAATTGGTTAGCAGGGACCATGGAAGGAGTCTCACGAGAAAACATGTGGTTTGGGTCCGACCATGATCGTGGTTATGGAGTGGCGACATGTGAGTTGTTTTATCCGTATTGTGCTTACATGGAAGGATTGGCGAAGATGGAGCTTCGTAGACGGTATCATACGGATATTTTGCATCGTCTGAACTGTGCGTATAAGAAGCCAAATTAAGGGGAAACAAAGGCTTAAATTATCTTTGAGTCAATGGGACTCATGATGAGTTCATGAACGTTCAAATGCATTACTATGTCTGAAGCCTTATACGATCTTGGTGTCTGACCGATACCTCTCGGAGGTATCTAACTCTCAAACTAAAGGCGATGGGCATACGAGTAAGCTTGTCCGTAGACCATCATTTGTGTTTGCTCCAATTCTTGTTCTGCTGCGTCTTCACAGCTTTGTCCAAATTTCATGACTCCTCACAATGTTCTTCCCATCTCTCGATCGATTTACCAATCTGCCTTCGTCCATGACTATTCGGTGTTTTCCTTCTCCCCCACTAACAATGTCGATCAGACCACGTTTACCGGACGCCAAGGCATTCCTTCCTCCCATCACCTCGTCTGGAGGCTGCGGTGCCGGGACCGGCGCCGGTTTAACGACGAAGCACAACCACGATAGGCCTCCCGTCCGCAAAAATGGATTCACTGGTGAGCCCTGGAAGACATGTATACTAGAAACATATCTGTTGTGACCAAACTGGGGTTTGTGCTGTCCGAGAAGATAACCCGCTGCTATACCATTTGGTGACCCTAGAATGAACTTGTCAGTACTATGTGATTTCTTTCAGACACATGAGATGGCGTGACAAACCCAATATAGCCCAGTATCCAGAGTCTTCTCCAGCTACAAACTCAGTCCCCGGCCAAGGCGCAAGTGCTCGACCATTCATAGCCCTCAAGATGATCGCCCTGGTTTCCCTATTGATAATGATGTGGGAGAAGATGTAGTTGATATTGCCCAGGTTACCAGGACTCATCCTCTCCCACAAGCCCCATGCGATATCAGAACTTGACCTTAGTGCTGGTAGCTCGTCCTTTGGAACAGTTTGAACTCCCCACAGAGATTTGGCCGCAGATTCCGGTGACACGCGGTCGATCATATGGATGACGCCAGACACAGCGTTGATGCCAATGGTGTAATACGCGTTTGTGACCCTGTAGCTTACTCCATTAATGGTATAACGTTGTTGATCTGTAGCTGGCATCAGGCCGTTTGGAAACCGATGAACGGCAGGGCCGTCTCTGTGGACATAGGTGAAGCATTTGTTCGGCCCACCATGCTGTGCACTTCCTGAGCCGATGCCCAGGACGTGGAGGACAGCTTCAAACATAGGCCTCAAGGTAAAGTCGCAAGGATCCTGCATGCCATCATCGATTGCGCTATCTTCTTTGTAACCCCACTGTGCAAGTTCGTTTTCGAGTGTACCAGTCCACGGACTGTTCAATGGAGTACCGAATCTAGCGGCGTTTGCTGGATCGAGTGTATCCATGAGTTGGAGCTTTTGACCGCGGCAACTGCAAGTGTGCCAAAGGAAGTCGTCGGCTGGTGCAACAGGTGGTGCTCTTCTGACTAGGCCATCGCTATCTCCAACAGCAAGGCTGGGGACGTTAAGTAGAGTTTCGTTAAGAGAAGGCGGCGGAATCACGCCCACAACTAGGCCGAGGAGCACGGCGAGGCATGGAAGTCGGACGGCTCGCATGTTGTGGATCAGGATCTGGTGCTGGAAGTTACGGCGAGAGAATGCAGATGAAGGAAAGAGAGATTACATGGAAAGAAGGCACTGAATTTAGTCACGTAACTCGTACAAGCTCAATTATAAGCAAAAGGAGCTCCGAGCGTTCACCGTTTGCACTCAAGGTGAAGGTGAGCGGCGAGACACGATAGAATCTTTAGCGTAGTAATGAGGATAGTGAAAGAGACGGTTATGCACAAATCCAAAGCAGCGTGAGAGAGTAACTTGAGTTGCTGCTATGACGACGTGTTCACATGCATAAGCTGGTATACCACTACCTAGCTAGATACTGGGATCGAAGGCATCCACGAAAACATAGTATGCGAAGAATCAGGCGACCAGCTACGCGATCACAGTACCGAGCGAATAACGTGCTCTCTGATGATATTCTTTCCATCGTCGCTCCTCCTGACCACTCTGTCTTCATATACACCTGTAAGTGCTTCCATACCAGAATCCGGAGGCGGTAACCAAACCTCCACTGGCTCTGTGGGTGCATCTGCTGGTGGAGAAGGTGCCCAGTCAACAGTGAAGAGCAAATTAGGTATCGTCGAAAGTGGATTGCCGCGAAAGATGCGAACGGTTTTGACGCAGCGGTTGCCGCTGATCTGTGCCTTGTGTTGAGCAAGAAAGTACCCTACTGCTCTACCATTTGGGGATCCTAAACCAGATTACACTGTTAGTCTCATCAAAAAGTCCAAAGCACTAGAGCCCTTGAATAAGCACCGCGAAAGAATGAACAATGCGAACGTACCCAGAAGAGCCATGTACTGTGGGGAGTTGATGTCGAAATCAAGTCCTGGCCAGACTGGCACTTCGTCTAGTTCTCTCTCCCTCAACACCCTATCGATGATCCTCCGCGTGTCGTCGTTGGTGATCATCAAGGAAACAAAGCCATGGATTTCCGCCAGCCTGCCACTGCTCACTCGATTCCAGAACCCCCATGCTAAGTCCGAACTCGCACGCAAAGCTGGCAACTCATCAGGCGGAACCGGGTCTCCTTTGCGTATTCGCCATAGCTGTCGGGCCTCAGACACGGCAGAACCGCGGCGAAGGAAAAAGATCAGACCGGCCTGCGGGTTAATGATGATGGTGGCATAAGCTCCTGTGACCTGGATGCAGGATGGTGTCAGTGGAGGACGCGGAGACTATAGTAGAACCAGGGGTGTGAGCTTACCCTGTATCTCCGACCGTTGACAGTGTAGTGCTGGAACGAGATCATAGGAAGTTGCCCGTTTTCATCCCGTTCCACGATGTCGCTATTGGCCTGATCTACCGAAAAACAATGGTTTGGCCCGCCGTGAAGAGAATTCACCATAGGTATTCCTAGCGCATCGAGCATTGGCTTGATTGCGCCGATATCGCACTCGGTATCAGGATCCATAACGTCCTCTTTGTAACCTCATGTCGCAAGCTCATGCCTCAGATCGCCATCCCAAGGAGAAGTCAAGGGATTCAAGAACCGAATGGCTTCCGGTGGGTCTTGGGTACACGCGAACATTAGTTTGGCTCCTCGACATTGTGATTCATGCCAGAGTGCATCGCTGGCAGGGCGTGTGTAGCCGTCGTCGTCAGAGTCGTCGGAGGAGTCGGAGTCGGAATCATCGTCGCCTCTTACGGCAAGGTTTTGGTACTCGAGAGTCTCGGCCTTGACGTTGGTAAGATTGCGCAGAGCCTCAGTCGCGCCGAGAGCAATGAGACCTGCGAGAAAGATAATTTGAGCGAGCTTCATGCTGCCGACTCTGAGTGGTGTATATGAATTTGTGGGTTGGGGCTGACAAGAGAAGGAAGGAGCGAAGGTGACAGTTGTAGCCTTCACCGGACAAGAAAGCGACGTTAGCGGCTTGGAGCAGAAGTGAAATGAGCGTGGTAAATCAGGCTGAGAGCAAACGTATTCACTACGGAATTGGATGTTTGTTTCCGAGGTGAGAGAGGGAAAAGGAGATGCGCTGGAGCACCAAAATACCAATAGGCATCGACCACCGTTGATCCAGCATTTTACAAAAGTCATCACATCAAATCTTTGCCCAGACCTTGTGTACCCTAGTCAAACCTTTCCCGTCCATACTCGTCTTCACTACCTTGCCCTCTTCAGCCCTATCCCCCGGATGATCTGGAGAACCAGGAGTGTCGTCCAAGTCCGGCATTGGTGGCGTGTGCTTGTCAACGTAGAAGATGAGATAAGGACTCTCCTCCCATTCGTCATCGCCCTTGAGGATCTTGATCTTATAAATGAAGTTGGCACCACCTAATTGCTTCTTGTGTTGAAGGAGGAAGTAGCCAGCTCCTAAACCGTTGGGGGAACCTGGAAAACGTCGGAGTGAGTAGGGCTTCAACGTGAGGGGAAATCGATATGGAGCTGGAAGCATTAAACCGCCAGCAGGAAAACGTACCAATGAGTGCGAGAGCTGCATCGGCTTCTTCGTCGTTATCCGCTCCAACGATGATATCCGTACCGGGCCACCTCTGTATTTCATCAACACCCACCGCTTCTAGAGCCTTTGGTATGATGACATCCTCGGTATCGGCGTTGACGATTTCACAAGACATGATCATTTTGATCTTCTGTTCGCCTTGCACCCTATTCCACAGACCAAAGGCAAGGTCAGAACTAGAGCGGAGTTTCGGGAGGTCGTCCTTATTGATCTGATCATCATTGAGGCCCCAGAGAGGACCGGCGGCGTACTCGGGTGACTTGCGGTGGATGAAATAAACAATGCCGTCCTTGCGGTTTATGCCGATTCTGGCAAAGGCGTTCGTGACCTATCATGTTGTTAGATATGAGCTTATGGGTCTGAGATTGTAAGGGTTTATCTGACCCTATAGATTTTACCATCTGCCTCATAGCGCTGCTCCGAATGCTGGGGCATTTTCCCACTCTTGTCCGGAATGACCGTCGGTCCATCGCTATGTTGTAGCTTGAAACAGTGATTCGGTCCGCCCATCTCTGCCGATCGTGTGTCAATACCCAGAGCATCGAAGGCTCTTTTCATGTGATGGTGGTCGTCGAAGTTACAGAAGCTGTCGGCTTGTGCGTGCACGTTGTCGTCGTCAAGGTAGCCCCATTTTTTCAACTCTGGCTTTAAATCACCGTCCCACGGGCTCTGTGTATATGGCCACTGCAGCATCGCCATTGTGTCATCTTCTTCGAGGGACATAGCTTTAATAAGGGCCTCGCCACGACAACGCGCCCTGCGCCACACCTTGTCGGAGCTGTCGGGATAAGGAGACCACGGAGGAGGCGAGTTAGCACCAGCTGCGGGAAAGGCGTCCTTGATTAAGAGCGTTAAAATCAAATTGAATAAAGCGACATCTTCACGTGGCTCTAGTAGATGCGCGATTCTACTCGCATTAGAGGTGAGAAAGCTGACAAGATAGACGAGCAGCAACTTCATCATGAGTCCAAGATTCATGGTAACGAAAGCGAAGATGACGTCTTGAATGATGATAAGGTGCTAAGACCAATGGTGTTTTCTACGTGCGAGGCCCGGGCGATAGGCGAGTTGTCGCTTGATAATATGTGGCGCAATACGACGAACGGAATGGTCGTACCTGCGGCCAGGTGAAGTCGGAAACCAATACAAAACCCTACCTAGCGTGACATGTATACCCTTAGGCACCCCACTTCTTCAATGCCTCGACCTGAGCCGCATTGACGCCCAAAACACTCCCGTGCCTCAAATTCTTAGGCCAAGCACTCCTATCACTTGCTGTCCATTTGCCGCCTTTTACATCGGTGCTCTCATACGGCCTATAACCATCTGCTCCATAGAAGTCAAGCAACAGATGCGCCTTGCCAGCAACTTGATTATCCCAGTAAGGCGCTGGACCCTCCACACCAGAAGCGATTATGGCATTGGCACCTCCAGGCCTAGACCATGTACCAAACAGCCCATTAGTGGAGATCTCAGTAAAAACGTTCTTTGCACTTTCATCTTTCAAAAAGCGCGCGTATGCGTTGTTTCCCAGGTCGAGGAACTCCAAGTCAATGACGTTGGTGGGAGATCGGTTGATGTAGTCTTGGGGTGTGCTAAAGGTCTTGAAATCCTTGGTGTATGCGTAGCGAATTCGAATCGACGAAGGTGCACCTGTGTGTTGTGGATCGGAAGTGGGGTAGAATTTGCTAGCCCAGTAAACGAAGTATTGGCCTTTAGCTTTGTCCCAGATGGCGCTGGGCGCCCATACCATACCGGCTGTGGAGTCCTCGACGGTGACGAGACGTTCGTTGGTCCATGTTACAAGGTCAGCAGACTCCCAGACAAAGATTCCGCGAGAGCCGGTGCGTTGAGATGCATCCCACGTTGTCTTGCCGATGTCCAGATCTGTGCCAATAATGTACCACTTCTTGCCAGCTTCAGCTCCTCCACCAGGTATGATAGCAGGATCTCTGACACCCAGGGTGCCCTTCGTAGGGTTTATGACAGCTTGGCCGTTGTTCAAAGCGGTCATAGAATTGGCGTTGTTGCCATTTGAAAGGTAGAAATAGACAGAGGGTTTGTCACCAAGGAAGAAGACGCCAAGGTAGTTCGTGAGAGACAAGTCAGCACGGGGCGCTAGGTCATCTCGTGAAAAGTCGAGATTCTGGGATGGAAGAGCAAGGATGCTAGGAAGAAGGGTAAATAAAGTGAGGAGACGCATCGTGAGAGGACTTCAGTGATTCTGGAGATGAAAAGGTGAAGAGCTGACGAACTGTCAGAGGACGCAACGACAGTTTACTGGATATGTAGCATGTGTCTATTTAGCTTTGCTGTGCAGTCCGTGAAAGGTTCGATGACACGAGCATTCCGCAACGACTATTCCGCCCAAGAAGGCAAGGTACCCAGGCCTCGGTGAATAATAGGAGCATAAAGCCAGTAAGGCGAACACATGTGCGGGGGAGATTCGCCACTACTTCCGCAATTCCCGATTTGGTAGGCGGGTGTGGGGTTAAATTAAAGTTATTTACGAAGGATGTGGTATTTCTCCGGCGCTACCGATTTCCAAGGCGCTACACTGTCAGCCTCGGTAGTTCGGCCATAAGCAACGCCACAATAGAACTGCTCGACCAACTAGTAGAATAAGCCCATTGAACTTTCGTAATCGGTTACCGACGTGACTAATCGTGTTCTGGAGTACAGGACTTTCCGGATAATCGGCCTATATTGCAAGGACTGAGCCTGAATGCAAGAACATGAGATACATCTAGCAAGGTATTGTGGTGTGCGTGCCTCATTTGCTATTGTCTGAACGCTTGAGTGGTCTTTTCCGACGTGGCTCAGTCATCATCGCTGTCATAACCAGCTACAAGCATGGTCGATAGTTTCGAGGGTGGTGCAGCGGCTTTGACCTGAGGTGCAGGATTACGTGTCTTCTTTTTTATGCCAAGTGCAGCGCTGAAGTCTTTCTTTTCCTTTGGCTTCTTGGTAAAGGCTGTGACTGCAGGTACCTCGATGGGAGCATCGAACATGTCTTCGTCAATCGTTTCTTCGCCGATGTCAGGCATGGACCGATTTGCGAAAGCTTGTCGTGCAGCCTCCGCATCTTCTTCCTCTTGCTTCTTCCGTCGCTCGTCGGCTGCATCAGGCTGTACGTCGGTTCTAGTGCCTTCGCGGTCTGCCTTCTCCATCCTTGCGTTTCTTGATCGGATCTCGTCTAGAGCATCTGCGATAGCCATTTCCGTCTTTGCATCGATAACTTTTGTTTCGAGCTCTTTCATCGCATCGCGCTCTGCCTCCTCTCTCTCTATGCGATCTAAGCGCTCTTCCTCGGTCTCCTCGTTGAGCTTAGCCTCCCTCCACGGCTCGAAATTCCTCTTTGCACCACGCTCGCATTCGTAGTCCATGTTCTTGGGGTCGGTCTTGAAGGTTATCTCGCCGGAGCATCGCGTGCATCGAATGTAGAAGCGGAAGATGGCAATGTTGTAGTACTTTTCATCGGTCGTCTCTTTACGCGCATTGAACTTGCGCCCTTTGTAAATGAACTCGCCGCAGTGGGTGCACTTCATGGAGAAGGGGGCCATGAGGCGAACCGTCATCAACTTAGGACCGGCATTCTTGGGACCGCGCTGACGCGTGATCTTGGAAGGATCGAAGTCGGGGGGGTAGTACTTGGTGAGCACTTTTCGTTCAGACATGGCGGCGGATTATAGCAAGGTTGGCGTTGATCGAGTGTAGGATAAAATTCTCCTAAAGTGGAAAGAGTGCCTTGCGTTGGGTGAAAGAGAGTGTCGCGTGATATGGTCGTGATGCCGCGATGAGTGTTGAGTGTTAGAGGTCATGTCTGGGTGAAGGCAACCTTGGGGGTGGAACCTTTGACTGACTAAGGCGGCCCGCTGCTGCAGGAACCCTGCAAACATGTGCTCTCGCGTCAGGCAGGCGCGACCCTGGCACCAACACGGCGCCGCCGCCGACTGCAACCTCGACTGGAGACACGTTTTTGGATGCACATGCTAATCTGCCTATACAGACTCTACCTGATGCTATAGCGGAGTTATGGAGGAATATCTTCGCGAATGGCGCCAAGAAGCCCTCAATCGTTGCCAATACGACACAGCCATTTTTGTCGCAGACAAACTGCTGGCCCTGACGGGTATGCTCTACCGCACCGACTGTTCAGCACATACTAACTGGATAATACAGACGACGATCAAGATGCGTTCTGGCTAGCTCAGGTACACTTCACTACCGGCAACTACAATAGGACGCAGTCACTCCTCGCACGCGGGAACCTCGTCGAGCGCACTCCCCAGTGTCGATACCTCGCCGCGCATTGCTCCCTGAAGCTGGGCAAACTAGAGGACGCACTGCAGATACTAGGCGACAAGAACCCGACTCATCTCATCTCCGCGCCAGGCAACACGCGCACCAAACTGTGGCACGTCGACGTCAACACACGGGCAGGCGCAAGACAAAACAAGAATGGCTCGCGCAACGAGCGCTTGCCTACAAGCGAGGAGCGCGATCGGGAAGATGCCAACAACATCAAGTCGGAAGCGGGCATGTGTTATTTGCGGGGCGTGTGCTATGCTAAGCAAAACTCGTTCGATCGGGCCAAAGAATGCTACAAGACAGCGGTGCAGATTGATGTGCAATGCTTTGAAGCTTTCGATGCACTCATGTCTAACTCGCTCATGGCGCCAGAAGAGGAATGGAAGTTCCTCGAGTCGCTCGACTTCGATACCATCAACGTTGCCAACAACCCTTCGTTGTCGCAGGAGGCGGCGTCCTTCACCAAGACACTCTACACCACACGCTTATCCAAATACACCAGACCAGAAGAGTTCGCAAACGCCACCGAGACCCTTACGACTCACTACAACCTTGGCGAGAATCCCGACATCGTTCTCTCCAAGGCCGACCTCATGTTCACCCTCTGCCGGTTCCGCGATACCCTCGCCCTCACCTCGGCCGTCCTTGCAAACGACAAGTACAACTTCAACATCATGCCCATACACATAGCATCATTGCACGAGCTTGGGGAGAAGAACACCCTCTTTCTGCTCGCGCACGAACTCGCCGACACGAACCCCTCGGAACCATGCGCATGGTTCGCCGTTGGTACCTACTACCTCGCCATCGGTCGCATAGCCGAAGCACGCCGCTACTTCTCCAAATCCTCGATGATGGATCCACACTTCGGCCCTGCCTGGATAGGGTTCGCGCATACCTTTGCCGCAGAAGGGGAACACGACCAAGCCATTTCTGCCTACTCGACCGCCGCACGCCTCTTCCAGGGCTCGCATCTCCCACAGCTTTTCCTCGGCATGCAAAACCTCCAGTTGAATAATCTCAGCTTGTCACGAGAATACTTGAAGACGTCATACGATCTGTGCGAGAACGATCCTTGCCTTCTTAACGAGATGGGCGTTGTCTACTTCCACGAAGGGCAGCTACTAGACGCAATACAATTCTTCCGTCGCACGCTAGCCATCTCGGAGCAAAACGAAGCAGACCCAGATGCCTGGATACCCACACGGATCAACCTTGCCCACGCACTTCGGAAGTGTGAACAGTTCAACGAAGCACTGGTCACATTTGATGAGGTGCTTCGCCATGGCATGAAGGATCCTAGCATCTTCACCGCAAAAGCGCTAGTTCTTCTAAATCTTCACCGAAACTGGGATGCTATCGTCACCTTGCACGAAGCCCTCGCCGTCTCGCCTCAGGACCCTATGGCCACTGACCTTCTCAATCGCGCCTTGGAGATCAACGAGTCGGAAAGTGGCCTCCTTGAATCCGGACCAGGAGCAGGGTCAGGAATGGCAGAGGATGCGGATGAAAACGACGAGATTGAAGAGCTAGACCGAAGACTGAATGGCAAGCTACGTGAAATCGAACAGAATCATGTTGCGGGCAGGCGAGGTCGTAGGAGAAGGCATGCGCAAGGCGCTGCAGACGAGGATCTTAGTGCGTTTGGGGAAAGCATGGTGGTCGACTCGGATGAAGGCTAGTGTGTGCAGGCTACGTTCTGGATACGCGCGCCCCAGTCTTAGTTTTGAATACTCTTCGCAGGTGGAAAAGGTGCTATGTGGCCGAAGTGCCATGGGTAGGCATCAAATGGGTTTTGGACCATGGCATAGCGTGGAGCGAATTGGGTATGCAACCGTCTTTTTTGCATAACAGATACCATATTATAGGCGTTCGGTCCTTCTCTAAGTGTACCCTGTCTTCTTACTTCAATTGAATGGTCCACTAAGCGGGTACACCCCTACCTCATTCACAACCAGTCAATACTCGTCTGCAGCATTGTACGCGTTGAATCACAGAGTTGCTCGACAACGAAAGCAGATCAATCTCAACCTTCAGAGCGTGACTTCCTTCCAGTAGGAAAATACCAGGATAAATCTAATCTAATCGATCAGTTGGCTAGCATACGTGATGATGCCTACCCTCTTCGTTTCGCACCTTTAGAGTAACCCCATTTATGCAGAACAGTCTTAATCTTTCTTCTCGTACTTTTCCTTGCAGCCTCCCTGTTCCTTCCGCTCTTCAACAAGGTGTCATGCCCGGTGTGTCTGTGGCGCACATGCGCAATCACAGCGAGTAAAACTTTCCGTGGTAGTGAAATCGAACTTGTTCGGCCGACTCTGCCAGAATGTTTCTTGAAGCCGTGCTTGAGTACGGTGTCCTTCTCTGGCGCAGGCACCTTTGGAAACTGGATGTCCATCTCTGCAGTGGCTTTGGCATTGTCAGTAGCGTCTCGTTGCTGCGTTGCTGCGCGGCGGGTAACAGCGTTTGCTTCGCCTGAGCTTGAACCTTGTGCAGGATGTTCAGGGGTACACGTATGCCTGTCGTTTGTCTCTTGTGGACGACGACGTATAACGTGCGACCTTCTTTATGAGTAAGCTTGCGACAGTGAAGTGTCTTGTACCGGTCGCCTTTCGTGAGAAAGCCGTAGGCCTTTGGCACTGGCGTTTTTGGTGTGACTTCAATCTCTTGACGCATGGCTATGGTTGTAGTTGTGGTTGTACTAGAGTGAGTTCGATAGATGTGCGACGGTCGTCCATTTGGATGAGTGTTGTTCGCTTGCCGCTTGAGTCGTTATACAATGTACACTATTTTGATCGCCTTCTTTGTGTTGCTTTACATGCTCACCCAAAATGAGTGCAAATAAAGGGACCGTAGCGCTTTGTTGATGTGAGAGCGCGCGAGACGCGTCGACGCGAGTATCGACAACAGGCTTACGTCATCGACAACAGTAGATGCTAGGCTCGAACAAACGAACACACGTGACAGCATGTTCTCCCAATCAACCAGCATGATGGCACTGGGCAATGCTTCAAAGCCCTCCACGCCGCATCTCCCTTTGTTTCCTAACCTTGTCGCAGCAATGGTCGCTTCGCAATGCTTCCATCGCCTACTGAGGATGATGCTCTTCCTTCCCCCCCCGGTTCCGGATCAATCGGTACCCAAGTGCTAAGTTTAGCATCCAGGAGTGTTGGTCCCACGTGCCACGTGGGATCACAGCCACATCAGGGGTGTCAATAATTCGTGCGCGCTTGCGTCATCTTAGACCTGTCTTAAAAACCCGCACAACTTTTTTAGAAGCAAAGGAGTGTTCTTTCTAGCAGTGCTGCGTCATTTATGTCAGCTTCTGTTATTTATGTCAATTATTAAGGGTTACATAAATAGCACTGCACGTAACGCTACACGTAATAAATAGTGTAAGATTTACGTTAAGTATAGTATAGCACGTAACAAGACCGCACGTAATAGGACTGCACGTAACAGGACTGCACGTAACAGGACTACACGTAACAACATATATATTTTTAACGTAGGTTTATTCCCCTTATCTATATATGGTTAGTCTGTCCCTGTCGTTAATTATGGCAATTGCCTAACAAATTGGCCGTCGTCGTCATAAGTAACGCCGAGACAGCATGCCTAGTTCCATCCCTTTTTATAAGTTTTCAAATATAGAGTTATTTATTTTTTAAGGTGTCAAAGGTGGTGGTTGTTGTTGTAGTCAAAATAGGGTTGCAAAAAAGTGAAAAGCTGCTACCCTTTACTAATTAATCGCAAAAGTCCAAAAAAAATTGTGTAACCTATTTCACCAGCGAGCGGCCCACCCCACTAAGCGGCCCACGAACACCAGCAAAGCGTACGCGTAGCGACGTAGCTTAGCACTACAACACATTTTTTATACTCTTGCAACAGTGTAGTATTATTTAGAAGCATTGCTATTATTTGTATTCTTAATTTCTACCTTGCACGTACAAGAGTTATGCCTAATCTTGCTACAACAGCTGCAGCGTCGCCCTACACATACTCTCTTTGCTAGCTCTTTACCCTCCTTACAACTACTACATTCTTTTTTAGTAATTAAGTCTAATACCTTGCTAACTGTAAGTGTCTTCTCTGCCTGTACGTAGCGTCTCTATTGCGTTTTAAAGGCGCCTTATCTCTACGCGTATTAATACTATCTTATAAGCTGTTTACTACGCGCCTTTTATTAGCTATTGTACTTATTTATTAAGTAAACTTGCTAGAGACTTTTAATAAATTTACATTTTATTTTAAATTAGTATTAATTATGCCTTTATTTCTTTAGCGTTGCGCAGTGTTTTTGCCTTTTAAGCAGTATTATCTTGCTATAGTAGAGTTTACGTACGCAGCTACACATCTAGCTTTAATAACATAGCTTATAAATTATATAAATATAATTTAGCGCCTTAAAACTTTACGTAAGTATTCTCTCTTGTAAATACCTTCTTAAAAGCTACTTTAAAGGCTAGTAAGAAGGTCTGTTTGTTAATATAGTAGATATAATTATGTGCTAAGGCTAAGATCTTATTACTGTACGCGCGCTTTAACAGCGAGAAGTAGGCAACGTTAAGTAGCTACAAGAGGTGCAACAAATGTAAAGGCATATAAAAAGTAATAATCTTCTTCTTTTTATAGCAATTTTAAAAATCTATTAAGTAATAGCTCTTATAGCTATTAATAATAAGTGGCTTGTATGCTCCTACAGGCCTTGCATAAGAATTAAAGTGTTTAAGCTAAGTAAGCGCTAATTATTTATTTATTTAGCCTGTTAAGCTTACTTAAATAATTTAGTTACGTAAGAGGTCCTTAGTAAACTAGTTAGAGATAAGAACCTTACTAGCAAAGATAAAGAAAAGTAAGATAACATGTTTTATTGCGCTAACGCCCTATATTAACGTAGTCTACTTATAATTACTAAGCTAAAGCTTCTTTACTTTTTCAGGCTTATCTATGCTTGTTACTACAAGTTGAAACAATATCTTGCCTATTAGGAAGCTAGACTTGTTAAAGTTGTATATATTATTATCTATAATACTATACTTTGCCTTTATGTTCTAAACTAGTATAAACTAGAGCTTAATAATTACTAGGTTCTTGTAAAGAGCTTACTAGTAATTATATAGACAGCTCTAGCGCGTGCGTAGCTTAGGTGTACGCTAAATAAACCTGTTAACTTAGTTCTTACTAACAGACTTAACACTATAATTGCGTAGTAATTTATTAGCTATATCTTATACATGTAGCTTTAAGGGCAGTACTTTACGTAGATTCTTATAAAGTATACGTTATATAATTACTTCTTATTTTAGCTTTGTTAGGCTTTTTAAGTTTAGCTTGTAGTTGCGTTTAGAGGGCTTCTTATTGCGTTGCTGTTATATTATCGTCTTTAGGACTTTATAAACTGCCTCTACACGCCGCAGGCTTAAAATTCAGTTACATTTAATATCTAAGAGGGCAAGCTGTACATTAGCTTTAGTATAAGCCTTAAGAAGTTGTAGTTGTTAAGACATTACGTGTTGTTGCTAGGTACGCGTGTTAGTGGGGGAACTAGGCCGCTCGGCGGGGTGGGCCGCTCGCTAGTGAAACAGGTTAGTTAATAAGATTTGAACAGTGGGTAGATAAGTTTTAGGAGGAAAGCTTAGACTACTAACGTGGTTCACAAGCGAGTCGCCCACCTAAGCGAGTCGCCCACGCCCCACCAACGCGTCAACGTTGACACTACAACGCGTTATGTCTCAACAACGCACTATTTAAACTTTTTATACTAAAGTAGATCTTTAGCTTGCTCTTTTTAATATCTAATTGCAACGTATTTAAAGCAAAAGACGTGCTGCCTTTATTTATAACATCCTACAAAGAACTTTGTCTAACTAATGCGCTAGAAAGCGCCCCTAACGCGACTGCGAGGCGAACTTAAAGCGCCTTAATAAGCTAGAAGAAGAGGCTATAGTTAGTTGTATTTTTAAGAAGTCTGAGCGAGGATTTGTGCCTACAAAGGCTAAAGTTTAAATAATAGCTAATAAACTTTTGTATAAGCGCGCTAGCAACCCTATTAGTAAGAACTAAGTTAATAACTTTGTTAAGCAAACTCTTAAGCTCTGTACATGCTAGAGCTGTTCTTATAATTACTAGCAAGCTGCCTGCAAGGACCTAGCGGCTATCTAGCGCTAGTTTAATCTAGTTAAGGCGACAAAGCAGAAGTAAGGCATTGTAGATAATAATATTTACAGCTTTAATAAAACTAGCTTTATAATAAGCAAGATTTTATTATAGTTAGTTATTACAGCCTTTAAAGGCTATAGAAAAAAGAAGCAGATACAGCTAGGCAACTATAAGTAAGTTACTGTAATTTAAGGCGTAGGCGCGTTAAGTTACTAGCTACTACCCTTTGTTATCTTTGCAGGCAAGGTGCTTATTAACGTCTAGTTTAAGAATGTACCTGCTAACTAAGTTCTTAAAGTTAGTTTTAATAGCTAGACAAACAATTAGCTTGCTCTTACGTAGTTAGAGCACTTTAATACCTATACAAAGAGCTGCACTGTAAGTAAGTATTAACTGCTTATTATTAACAGCTATAAAAGCTACTGCTTAGTTAATTTTTAAAATCTTTGTAAAAAAAAAATTTTTCCTGTATGCCTGTATACTTGTCTCACCTATTACAGCTTTTAAATATTACCTGCTTCGTGCTGTTAAAGCGCAAGTATAGCAACGCAGTTTTAGGCTTAGCATGCAACCGCACTAACTATATTAGCAAGGAGACCTTCCTACTAGCCTTTAAAGCTGCTTTTAAAAGCAGACTCCCTAGCAAAAGAGGCTAAAGAAATAAACCCTTCAACAAACAAAACAAGCCTAGCAATTGTTAGTTCTTAAATTAAACAACTAGCAAATGTTGACTGGTTAAGCCTTCTAGAGAATTATAGGAAGAGAGCTACTAACAAGAACCTAAGCACTTACTTAGCAACCTTTAAATAGAGAATAAGAAAACAGATACCTATCCCTCCTACTAGGAGAGATATTTCTAGCTCTTTCTTTTAATTAAAACTAGGTTATAGCTACCTAAAGAGCTATCTATTTAAGAGAGGAAAAGTAGAATCTAAAATTTGCCTATGCAATTTTAGAGCTACACAAGTACGCTGGTTGATGGGTAGGGAGGCCCCAGGGTTGGGTAGGGGTTGGGTAGCTGATGCACGGTCCTTGGGTAGGGGTTGGGTAGGGGTTACTCTAGCGTGGGTTGTGGTTGGGGTTGGGTTGCACGGACCGGTGGTTGGGGTTAGGTTGGACTAGCCATATGGTAGGTCTAGGGTAGGGTTGCGATTTTTATCTATGACGCGTACATAAAACTAGTAGAGGATTAGTCTACAGCTAAAATAGTAGTGCTGACACTAGTAAAGAATTAGTCTGCAGCCAAAATAGTAGTGCTAATACTAGTAGAGAACGTAATTTGTGTTTAGGGGTTAAAGTTTATAATGCTAAGGTATTGGGGTGCGTATTAGTCTGCTATTATTAGCTGTAATAACAGCTGATCTTTGAATATAGAAAGATAGCAACCCAACCCCAACCCAACCCTAACCCGTGGTCTGTGCAACCTAACCCTAGACCTACCACACCCCTACCCATTTTGAGTACCAAAAAAATGGGTAGGGGTTGGGTAGGGGGTGTGGTATCACGTAAACCTACCCAACCCCTACCCAACCCCTACCCATCAACCACCGTATACACAAGACACAGCTTATATAATCCTTAGGTGCTAACTATACAAGAATAGTAGAGCTATACTTCAGAACTCCTGTAGAGAGGTAATCTCTCTACAGTATCTTTTTTAAACAGAAGTAGGTATTAAGGCTACTATAGCTTTTATTTTAAAAACTAAGGTTGGTACACAGGCCTGGTACAAAGGAAACTACGACAACTAGATGCAAATGCCTACCTTAGGCGACCTAGCTCTACACACCCCCTCCTTCCTCTCCTCTCCCTCCCCCCCTCTTCTACCTCCACACAATAGGCTAAGAGCCTTACCTTTATTTAGATAAACCACTCTTTGTAAATAACTTAGAAGAAAAAACTACATAGATACCTGCAGGCCTCGGCCTGCACGTCTTATATAGCCCTCTAGGCTGAGAAAGGACGTTAAACTACGATAAAAAAAATAAGCTGCTTTTAAGCAGTCCTTTATCTATTTTTAAGGTGTCAAAGGTGGTGGTTGTTGTTGTAGTCAAAATAGGGTTCTAAAAAAGTGAAAAGCAGCTACCCTCTACTAATCAATCGCAAAAGTCAAAAAAAAAGATTGTGTGTAGTTAACGAGATTCGAACGGTGGGTGGATGAGTTCTAGGAGGAAAGCTCAGACCACCGAGCGATAATCAGGGTCAAAAAATTTGCTAAGGTACTAAAAAACAACACCGGTTGAAACGTGTCCAACGGCGATTGCCAGCCTATAGCTGATAACAGGATTACAGTTAGCAATAAATCTTTTTTTACCAAAAAGGTGTCTACAAAATGTGTGGTCACATCAAAAGGTTGTCTCAAATGGCCGAAGCAAGCAGTCCTTTATAAAAAAAAGAATATCTAAGCTAGCTGTCAGATTTAGGAGATTTGCGCGATTGATTATGAGGTCGGCAAGGTTGGTTAGGGATCCTGCGAGGGTGATTAGGGGGTGGCGCTAACGGACGCTAAACGCGCTAGCGCCGCCAAGGGTCACCCGGACAAAAGGAACACCCGAGATTAGTACAATCGATTAACAGAACACCAACAACTTAATTATTAATACAATACAATTATTATTAATTATATTATTGTTATCCTATTAGTTTTTAACAACCTATTATTTCTGACAATTAAGAGTCTTACTGCCTTAACTAAACAAGGATTAACAAACATAAAAAAACCCTGTATGCTATTAATAAGATGTCTACACTGTTTTTACAAGACTCCTCTGTGATCTTGACTAATACACAAACTAGATTAAATAGATCTGCTAGATTAAGACGCGCGCGGACTTCCTATGCGTGTAGAAAAAGATAGATCTAAACCTTACAATTAAACCTCTTACTAAGCTAAAGTTGCCTTAAATGCCTTAACTAAGCAACTATTAAGCGTCGTAACAAGCAATCAACGCGAACGCTGCAACTTACTAGGCTAATTACGGCGGCAGCGCATCTATAATGCCCTTTATACCTACTTAACCCGCTAATCTAGCTATGAACGCAAAAGCCTTGTACAAAGAGAATCTAGAGATCTTTAAACTAGAGCTAGATTAATACAAAATAAAAGATTCAAAGTACATAAAAGTGTAGGCAGCGTTTAAATAAAATTACGCAGGAGATAAAGCAAATAGTTAACAACTACTTATATATAAATTGCTGTAGAGCAAGACAATTATATTATTAGTAAATTACTAACCTTATAGCTACTGTAGGTATTAACGCCAAAGACGAGATTAAGAAGGCCTAAGAGCAGTACAAAACTGTAATAAAGCCGCCTAAGGTAATTACTTTACACGAAACATAGCTTACTAAAGTTAATCACGCTACAACTAAAAGTAAAGCTGTTAGAATACTTAAGTGTTAATTAGACACATACATTAAGGAGGACTTTATTTAAGCTACAGCTAAGCACTTAGAATAATAAACAATATTATTTACATCTTATAAATTAAAGAATCTTTTCATTACAGTTAAAGATATAATTTGCAAATATTAAGATTACATGCAACTTTTCTACCTACCTAAAGCAAAGTCAACTAAGGCGTCTTTTAGAGCAGCTGCAAGAGCTAAATTACTAACGCTTAATAAAGACAAATTAAATAATTCTAGGCAGAAGCGTAAACACTGCTGAAATTAAAAGCTTACTTAAAATACTAGATTAACTAATATTTAACATACTGTAAGCAAATGCAAATGGCTTCAGCCTTTTAAGACAACCTTTTAATGTGACTACATATTTTGTAGACACCTTTTTAGTAAAAAAAAAGATTTATTGCTAATAACAGGTATTAGGGCTAATGTCCCCTTGTTTAGCATTGCTAGCACGCAATTGGTGTGTCGCATGTTCGGACAGAAACGAAGAAAAGTAAGACAAAGACATAAATCGCCTCCTAACTTAACGCGCTCTATCCCGCCTATGCCGCCTACTTATGTTAAGGCTTTACTTCTAGCCCTATCCTGCCTATGCTGCCTACTTATGTTAAGGCTTCACTTCTAGGTACTCTTAGACGAATTAAAGAAGCAGCACTATTATTACCTTGTTTTCTAACCTATACATACAACAATAGAACGCCTACTTCTCCTTTCCTACCTCTTTCTTCTCTATTACTATTTTAACGTTATGCAACAGCTAGCCTAACTAGTTAATAATTTCTTTACTTAGCTTATGCATAATTAACAAGAAGAGAGAGATGCTAAAGTAGAGAATTTTAAGTACTTTACTAGTATTAGTAAACACTTTGTAGATCTTGTATTTCTTCTACAACTAGCTAAGTTAAGGCTTAACATTCTTTTTATATATAGAGATATTACAGATTCTAAAGTTGTTTATAAGGAATATAATTGTAAAGTCCTAAAGAGGCTAAGTTTATAAATACTTAATAAACTTAGGTGTCTATATAATTAGCTTAAGCTAGACTAGTTTAGAGGCTAGGTGTACAATAGGAAAGCTTCCTGTCTTTAAATAAGAGTTAAAGTTAAGGAGATGCTTATTATAGAGGTTATACGCTATATTACAGTGCAGCGTATTGTATGCGAATTATTTATATATAGTGCTATTTAAAAGGTAAGAAGTAGTAGGTAAGAAGCAGTAGCTTTAGCTTTATAAAGCATTATAGGCTCCTACTGCAGTACGTACGTGTTCTTTCCCTCCTCTATTGTATTATGTTGTAATCCTATTGCAATCCTACTATAATCCTGTTGTTAGCTATAGGCTAGCAATCGCCGTTAGACACGTTTTAACTAGTGTTGTTTTTTAGTACCTTAGCAAATTTTTTAACCTTAATTATTGCTTAGTGGTCTAAGCTTTCCTCCTAGAACTTATCCACCCACTATTCAAATCTCGTTAACTACACACAATCTTTTTTTTTAACTTTTGCAATTAATTAGTAGAGGGTAGCTGCTTTTCACTTTTTTAGAAACCCATTTTAACTACAACAACAACCACCACCCTTGACACCTTAAAAAATAAATAAAAAAAGTAAGCAAATGCAAAGCATGTAATATAAGCACGCGCTTAAGAATTGCTAGTACGCATACCCTAGCAACGCACTAGCTTAGTAGCAACCCTAAGAAGACAAGATAGATTAAGTCTAATCGCATATTAACAACAGCCTAGCTATGCAAGAAACAATTTGTAACACTAAGCAGCAATTACAATTTTAAAGACCTGCAATTAAGAAGTTACACACAGCAACTTCTATATTTAAGCAAGACAACTAACTACATAGTTAAAAGATTAAAAGGATTAACTATACGTTTATTAAGGCCTTATTTAAAGCAAGCTAGGTTACGTATTCTTTACAACAATTATAGATTCTTTACTCTAGATTAATATATTATGTCTTTAACAATACGAGTTGATTTACTAGAACATAATTAGCACTCTAAGGAGACTTCCTATAGGCAGGTAACTTACGAGTATAAATTAAGGCATATAGATTAGTTACTTTAACAGTAGCTAGTAGCAGAACTTAAAGCTAACTACACTTAAAAGACGTAGTATACTGTTTTAATCTGCTCTATAATCTTGTCTTATTTGAGATACTTTGCTTACAAGGCTTGTAGTAGAACACTAAACATAATCTAACAGTCTTTTAAAGATTGCTTACTAACAATCTAATTACTAACTTTACTAAGTTATCTAGACAGTAGGTGCTTAAAGCAAACCTAATTACTAATTGCGCAATAATAGCCTCCGGGGTAGTTAAGCTGTAATACAATTAAAAACAACGCGCACAAGCGCTAATATAGCATAAAAAATATATTATGTAGAACTAAGTGCACTTAAGCACTTTGTACAACAATCTAAGAAGGTAAAGATTACTAAAGTACTTATAGTAGATTGCAACGCCTGTAGAAGAGCAAAAGCTAAAAGGCTAATCCGCCACATACCGCGCAGAATTAATAAGCCTTTAGAAGAACACATCTTACTTAACTTTTATAATTATAAAGTTAACAGCTTAACAAAAGAAAGAAGCTAAATGCTAATCACAAATTAAGTTACTAGATTTATATAAGACTACTACTTTAAGGACAATTAAACAGCGCAGACAATTATTAAGTGTTAGAGTATTAACATGCTGCGCAACATGCAGATCACCTTGTTGATTAGGTGATCCTAGTAAGCTGAACACGTGACGATCGCGCTAGCGCCTATATATACAGGCCAGATCGTCTTATTCCTCTTTAGTAGTTATTAGACACTTTGTTGTAGCACTTAGTTAATTAATACACTTATTCTACTCCTCCTAATTAAGCAATTGCTCCTTTTTAGCTCTTACAGTTAGAAGCCTAGCTGCTTAATTGTAGTTTTAATTCCCACTGCGCAATTAGCAAGCTGTAAGGTTAACTGTTTAATTATTAATTACTTTACTCTACTCTATTCTTCTACAGCTGTCAGAAATAATAGATTGTTAAAACTGATAGGAAAATAATAATATGGTTGATAATAATTATATTGTATCGATGATTAATCGTGTGTTGTTCTGTTGATCAATTAGGTGGATTACGGGTGCCCTTTTTATCCGTGGGACTCTTGGCGGCGCTAGCGCGTTTAGCGTGCTGTAGCGCCACCCCCTGATCACCCTTCCTGGATCCTTTGTTCGGTCTCGCCGACCTCCTGATCACCTTGCCGACCTCTTGATCAATCGCGCAAATCTCCCAAATTTGACAACAGCACAGCCAGCAAATTGCTGCGGCTACTGTACCTCTCTTATTAATCATACAATCAACCTCCTACTAATCTATCCTACAACCTACAGGCTACTGTTATTGTTAACAAAGCTACTAACTAACTGATCAATCTATCGTTACCTTAACAATAACCTACGTCGTGATTCTACACAAAGCATCTTACTAAGATAGACCTTACTAATACACTGCTTGTTGCCTTAGGGGTAATCCTTAAGGCTTAATTAGACTAGCTAACCTAGTTTGCTCTATTAAGGCCACACTGTTTAGAGAAAGGTATCTAGGATTAAGTTAATCCTAATTGCCCGGATGTACCCTCGATAGATTACCAGGAGCCACAGTATCTAGAACTGCCTGAGGATATTAAGCAGCCAGTTGCTCTATTACCTAGCGCCAGCGCCTAAATACAAGAAGACTATAAAATTGCTTAATATAAATACAAGGCTTAAGTTCTTAATACTAAGTATAAGAAAAATAATTACAATAAGCTAGTTAATAAGTACAAAGTATAAGCTGCTTAATAAATAAAAAAAGTTGCTAAGATTACTAATTTTAAGGACTAAATTAGCAAGACTGTCTATCTAAACCTACTTTTAAACGCCTTAATAAGCATAATTACTTAGAACCTTACTAGCCTTTAAGCCTTAGTAAAGATCCTAAAAAAGAATCTTGTACCTACAGATTAGAATACTTAGTATTTAATTAAGGCGCAATACAGATTACACCTTAATAAGGCTTACTAAAAATAAATAAGCTCTAAGCAATAGTTTACTAAGTAGCAGCTTCTGTATTAACAAGCAATAATCTACTTGCTCTTTAAGGTTATTAGGCTGTTAGCAGTTACTAATTTTTTAGACGCCTTAGGCACTAAAATTGCACTAGACTAGTTACGCAAGAAGCGTAATAAGCTAGTATAAGTAATAGCGCTTAGTAAAGCTTAATTATCATTTAATAATTTAAAAAAGAATTTTAGTATTAAGTTACAAAATTAGTAAACCACTTCTTTGAAAAGAAAAAGACATATAGTATTCTAAACTAAATTTAAATTAAAAACAGCTTAACTGTAAGGCTCAATACCAAGTATGGATATGGGATGCTAGAGATGGGAGGATAATGGTATATTGCCTGTAGCGGAGAGACGAATTGATACCGTCTTGACTACGATATCGTATCTCTACTTATACTAGGGTAACCTAGGGTTATATGACCTATTTGGACCTAACATGGTCGAGTCTAACCTCAGCTATTCCGCACTGATCTAACCTAGCCTGGAAGGTTGCTAGATCCTAACATTATCCCCCTTCTTAGGACTAATCCTCCTGGGTTAGTAAGACTGGGGTAGAATAGCCTAATCTAAGCTATAATACTGTAGTTAGTGCTTTGTTGTTAAGTAGGAGGGAAATTCTTCCTAGAGTATAATTATACAGTTTCTAAGGACCTTATATTGTATTTTACTTTTACCTTAAGTGTCTATGCGCTAGAAGTTTCTAGGAGGCTTACTAGCGTCTTGGCAGGGTTGTATAGGCTTCTCCTAGGTTTTTTTACTCTTTCTCCTACACTCTACTTAATAATAACTAGTAAGTTACCCTAAATCTTAAAAACCTAGTTAGTCCTAGTAAAAGGCTATTATATACTATTATAGGCTATAATAGGCTAGGATAGAGTTAGTAAGGCTAACTATAGCTTAGCAGCTCTTTGTAAACTATTAAATCAGCTCTTCTTTGATAAATTTTGCTGTTTCTACCTATTTTAGCCCTACTACAGCCTACTATAGGGTACTATAGGACAGAGTAGCCTATACTCGCCTAAATAATAGTTGCTGCTTTTAAGATAGACGCTACTGTAGTTAGTAACCTCTATATTAGTAAGGGTTACACCTTTACGTATTATTGTAGTTACTGCATTAACTTCCTTACTAGCAGAGGCGTTTATATATTTAATAAGGTTGGTTGTGTATTTCCTGTAGTTAACAACAATACTATAGAGCTTTTTAAGACCTAAACGCATAAGGATAACTCTAGTAAGAAGATCTAGTATATAAAGTATTTTTGTTGCTAGTACTTAGGTTAAGAGTGTTATGCAGTACGTTAATAGGCTACTATTAGTTATTATAGGGTATTTTGGCCTGTGCTAACATAATGTAGCCTCCTGCTACTAAGATACAGCTCTTCTATAAGATTAGTATCCTAGTTAGGCAGATTAATACTAGTAAGCGCAAGGAGAACGTTAAGAATCCTCGCTATAACCTAGACGCTTAACTACAAGAGGGAGAGGCGCGAGAGCCCTACTACCTTTGCTAGAAGGTCTTTCTTACTACAACTAACCTTAAGCTAGTTAAAGCTAAGCTAATTACGCAGGCTTAGGCCTTAAATAGAAAAATTATAAAGTAAGTAGGCTTTTTGTAGGCTATAGTAGCCTATTATACCTTATTATTGCCTTTGCTAACCTCCTTTAGCTAATATAAGCTTTAGGTAGAGAAGCTTTTCCTTTATAATAGTGCTATTTGCTTTAATTAGGATCTTAAGAGCAATTTACGTCCTAACCTCTATTCCTGCAACAACTGTACTATTAAAGCTAAGGCTAAGGCTAATAAGTTCTTAGAGTAGCAAGAGATAGAGGAACTAATCTCTAGTACCCTTAAGAAGGTATGTATACCTTATTATTAGCTATAATAGGCTGTTCTAACCTAGTATTAGCGTAAAATTACTAAGAGCAGCTGTTCCTTGCTTAAGTAAAAGGTATATTATATAAATATAGAGTTGTTAGCCCTAGAGTCCTAACATACAAGCGCTAAGGGCAACACTAAGGGTAGCTTAACTAGGTCTATTAAGAGGGTTAAGACCTAAATCTAGGAGGCTAAGAACAGGATAGATAGACTTTAAATAGGTTAATATAGGCTATAATAGGCTATTTTAGGCTACAATAGGTGCCTAAGACCTTTAATATATATATATAGGATGCATATAAGAGGTGCTTGCTCCTAAGAAGGCATTATAGGTTAGACTAGGCTATAATAGCCTAGTCTAAGGCATTCTAGTAGATACCCCGATCTGTATAAGTCTAATAATAACATAGTTTCTTTTAGACTTAGTAATTTCTTACTAGTGTAACTTTTCTTCTATAAATTAGGCTATTTAGCCCTAGTTGTTTTTTAGTTCTATTGTCCTGTTAGCCTTAGTATACTGTAGTGTGCCATACTAGGCTATTACAGGCTAATATAAGTAGGAGTTAGGTACGTAAAGGTAGTCCTTATAGTTTTAGGCTAAAGTACTATTAAACACCTAACTAAAAAACCTTTTATAAAAAAAAATAAGTAAAAGTATACTTTAGTTATTCTCTCTTAATCTACTTAGAGTTATCCTCTTTTTTCTTAAGAGGTTATTTTTAACCTCTCTTTAGTTTTACCTTCTTAGTTTAGCGACGAGGAAGTATATAGTTGTTATCCTAGAATTTCTTAAGCGCTTCTGCGCTTAGGTTAGGACTAAGTTCTTAAGAGTTCTCCTCCTTAGGATAACTTTTCTAAGAGACTAAGTATTCCTACTAATTAGCCTTATTCTTCTTTCTTTCTAGTATACAATCTACTTTGTATACATTATTACTTAGTTCTTTTAAGGTGTCTACGTTCTACCTCTTAGGGTGTAGTATTTTCCCTATTAGGTTATATAGCTCTAATAGTAAGGCGTAGAAGACTAGGTACACATTCTTTAGCTCTAGCATGTCTACTTTAAACGTAGATAGGCTAATCTAGGCTATAATACGTCTAGGTCCTATAAACTTCTAGTTTATCTTCTTCTTTAGCCTTATTAATTGTATGTAATAATTTAATACTAAGACCTAGTCTTCTACTTTAAGTATAATAGGTTACCTCTTCTTGTCTATATGTGCCTTCTAGTAAGTATTAGCTATAATAATCTTCTGTTTATATTTGCTTTATAGGCTTAGCACTCTAGAGGTAGTTTGTAGTCCTATAGGGCTTTCTTTATTGCTTAAGGCTATACTAGGCTATTCTATGCTAATTAGGTCTATCCTATAGTATGCTTAAAAAGGAGTAGTTCTAGTAGTTGTATATATGCTATTGTTGTACGCAAATTTGCTAATAAAAATTTATAAGGCCTAATTGTCTTGTTCTAAGGTGTAGTAGCACTAAAAGTATTATTTAAGTATTTAGTTCTGCCTTTCTGTCTGTCTGTCTATTTATAGATAGAAAGTAGACGTAAGAACTCTTCTAGAGTTTATATAGTGTTAAAAAGTATTGTAATACTTTGCATTTATTAGCAGGCCTCTGTCTAAGATTACCTGTCTTAGTACGCTATATAGTCTAATTACTTTACGTATCTAAGCCTAAGCTAAGTTAGTACTATCCTAATTAGCCCTTGCTAGGATATAATAGGCTATTTTAGTTAACTAGTACACTATAACAAGTATTAAGTCGTATACTTAACTTAGTATCCTGCTAGGAGGTAATTCTGTAATAAAATCTATTGTTACGTCCTCTTATAGCCTGTCTAGCAGAGGTAGAGGTTTAAGGGGGCTATAGGGCCTGTAACAAGCAGGAGTTAACTTTCTATAAGTAAGGTAGTTACAATAATACTTTATTACGTCTTTCTTTATGCCCTTCTAAATATATTACTATTGCAGTTTTTCTAGTGTCCTTCTAGTGCTAAAGTAACCTATAAGCAGGTTATTATAGTATTTTTTTAGTACTTATGTCTTGTTCTAAGTGTTAGTAAGCTTTCTTAGACGTAATAAGCTTATTTTAGGCTAAGATAGGTTATTCTAGTCTATATTTGCGTCTAATTTATCTAACGTAGCTTCTGTGTTCTTGTTAGTAATGTTGCAGTTTTCTAGAAGTTCTAGATTTTTAAGTGTAGTTCTTTCTACTTACTTAAACTCCTTTAGTGCTTTTTTTTAGAGTAGATTACTACTTTGTCTATTTACTTCACTAAGTAAAAATTGCTACAACAAGTAAGCTTTGTGTGCTTTTATTACTTAAGATATCTCTTATTAGCTGTACAAAAGCTTTATTATACTTTTATACTAGTTTTTATAACTTAGCTATATAGTTAGGACAACGGGATAGGCTGTCTACTAGATTAGTACTTCTAGGGCGGTAGTTTAGGACAAAATTATAGCGCATTAGCACTAGAAATAACTGTACTTAGTAGTAGTTAAGAATTTTAGTTTCTATAAACTATTTAAGGTTCTAATAGTTTGTTAGGATCTTAAAATAAATACTCTTAAAGTAGTAGCGCTAGTGTTCTAAACTCTTAACTATTATAAGAAGTTTTTAGTTATAAATGTTATAGTTGTATTTAGCTGCAATTAGCTTGCGTAAATAGAAGTAAACTAGTCTCTATTGCCCTATAGTAGGCGATTCTAGGACATATTAGCTTAGGATACCTAATATCGTACTACTAGAGGCATCTACTTCTACTTTTGTCTTTTTATCCCTCTTAAAATACGCTAGTATAGGTATATTTAAAAAAGAGTCTTTAAGTTGTTAGAATACCCTTTTTACCTCTTCCCTAATATCTAGAGTTTGACTTTCTTCCCTTCTTATAGCGTGGCCTTTTCTAGCTAAGCCTAGGCTTTTCTAAGTTAATATAGTTAAGGGTAGAGCTAACTTAGAGAATTTAGCAATAAATCTCCTATAGTAGTTTATAAAGCTAATAAATATCCTAATATCCTGCACTATGCGTAGGACAGGCTAATCTTAGATTGTCCTAATCCTATTCTTGTTAATTTTACTACTATTTAGTGTAACTATATATCTAAGGTATTCTATGCGCTAAGTGTGCTATTTGCACTTACTAAGCTTTATATATAGCTTAGCTTTACGCAATCTTTAGAGTACCTCCTTAATATAAGTTTTATATTCTTCTCTTATCTTAGAGAATATTAGGATATCATCTAAGTAGATAATATAGGATATATTAACTAAGCTAACTAGTGTTTAGTTTATATAAGCTTAAAACTACGTAGGAGCGTTTGTTAGACTAAAAGACATAATAGTATACTTAAAGTAGCTATATCTTATATAAAAGGCTGTTTTCTATTTATTTTGTTCCTAAATACGCACTTTATAGTACGCTTCTCTTATATTAAGCTTAGTATAGTACTTAGCTTACGCTAGTCTATCTAACAACTTTATAATAAGTAGGAGAAAGTGCCTATTTTTTACTATAATCTTATTTAGATTATAATAATTTACATATAGCCTTATTGTTGGAGATCGTGTATTCCTTGCACAACCAGCTGAATCGGGGCTTGACAATCTTTTCGTATATAGGGATATCGCGGATGAGGGACTCGTTTAAGATTTTCATGAACTTAGAAGTCCAGCTAGGTGGTTGAGTTTTGAGATACTCGATGAATTCAGGTGTCCGCATGAGCAGTTCGAGTTGGACTAAATTAGGTGCTGGGTAGACGGTAGCAAAGGATGCTTTTTTTGGAAGAGAGCCTAGAATGAGGAGATGCTCGCTGCGGAGGTTGCACGCTATTGCAGTGTATCGTATGCGAATCGTTCGTATGCGGTGCTGTTCAAAAGGTGAGAAGCAGTAGGTGAGAAGCAGCAGCTTCAGCTTTATGAAGTATTGCAGGCTCCCGCTGCGGTACGTACGTGTCCTTTCCCTCCTCTATCGCATTATGTTGCAATCCTATTGCAATCCTACTGTAATCCTGTTGTCAGCTATAGGCTGGCAATCGCCGTTAGACACGTTTTAACTAGTGTCGTTTTTTGGTACCTTAGCAAATTTTTTGACCCTGATTATCGCTTGGTGGTCTGAGCTTTCCTCCTAGAACTTATCCACCCACCGTTCGAATCTCGTTGACTACACACAATCTTTTTTTTGACTTTTGCGATTGATTAGTAGAGGGTAGCTGCTTTTCACTTTTTTGGAACCCCATTTTGACTACAACAACAACCACCACCTTTGACACCTTAAAAAATAAATAGCCTTATTGTACCGTCTTTTTTCTTTATAAAGAGTATTAGTGCGCCTACTAAGGACTTAGATCTTCTTATCTATCCCCTTACTATATACTCTGTAAAATACTTCCTTAACAGCTCTAACTCTGTCTTTAATAAGTTGTATAATAGCATATGCAGTATATTTGTACTAAGTAGTAAGTTAATTACTAGATCTTATAGTCTATACTCTGCTAGGACTGTAGAGTTCTTCTTTAAATATATATTTACGTATTTAGCGTATTGTAGGGGAAGTTAGCTTATTTTAGCTAATTCTTAGCTATTCTAGCCTATAGAACTTACAATATACGTATATACGTCTACTATTAGGTTACGCATGTTCCTTTTAAAGGTTTTAGCATCTTCTACGCCTACCTTCTAAAAGCTACCTAAATTTTAGGACTTCTTACTTCAAAAAAGTATACATCTTATTATATAGCTTATTTTTAGGTTGCAAGAGTTAATCTACAGTAACCTAAAGTAAATTAGGTACTTTTTTAAGTCTAATACTACAAATAGGATACGCTGCGTCCTAACGCGTCCTTGTAAATCTATAATTGTTATATCTGCCTTAGTTATGCTATAAATAGTAAGCTTGCCTCTATTTACCCCTTCTGCTAATAGGTTAAGTAAAGGATTAATAGGCAAGTCTTGCTCCTTTACTAATATAGTAGATATAAGGTTTAGTTATAAGCCTTTGTCTACTATAGCTTTTATAAGCTTTAATGCCTTAACTATACACCTTATAGTTAAAAGGCGTACTAGCTTAGGTAAGATTGCCTTACGTAGCGTGCCTAAGTCCTTGTTCTCCTAATAGAGAGCGATGTAGGTAGCAAGGTAGGACTTAAGTTCCTCTACCTTTAGTCTTTTCCTAACTTAGGTGCGGTAGCGCTGTCTACTGTCTTTTCTAGCTTACCTAGCTTATAGTAGTTAGACTTATAATATCTAAATTCCCTGCACTTATAACACTGTAAGGTACGTCTTTTAGCACTTTTTTTTACCTAGTTTACCCCACTTTAGGCTATTATAGCCTATTTTTGTACACTTTGTATTTTTTAGAGTCTTTTTCTTATTTTTTAACTTTTCCTAGTCTTATAGTGCTCTTACTTCTTTCTTTTTAAAGTATTACAGTTTAAGCTCTACTCTTTAAGTCTTTTGCTAGTAAATAAGATTTGCGTGTTTTTTTACTTATAGCAGTATTGCCTATTAGTCTACTAGGAGCAAAAGAAGACTTTTCTTAATATCTTTACGTAATGTTGTAGTATATTCTAGGACTTAGATATTAGGTGTATAAGCTAAGCCTAATTCTTCCTAGAATAGTTTTTTGTAGTCTAATAAGTTTGTAGGATTTTAATTTAGGAGTTAATAAGCTTGTTTTAAGCAGTTATAAGCTTATTACTTATGTTCTTAAGGTAATCCTAGGGAGTTTAATATTACTTCCTTTAGGTCTGCCTAATTTAGTGTTTAAGAGAGTAACTTCTATTTTTCTACAGTTTAATGCGCGTGCTACAGCATTTTTAATAACTCTAAGATATACATTATCTTAAAGTTAATTTTCTAAGTCTTTAAGGTAAAACTTTGTAGTACGCAGAGGAAGTATAACTTACAGTCTCTTTTCTATTAATTATATTATATATAGTTAGTCTTTAAGAACATATATAGTAGCTCTAGACGTAGAAGCCTAGATAATAATATTAAGTTAGTTTGTTTGCTTAAGGCTGTAGTTTTTAGATCCTTATTAAGTGCGCTTAGGTCTTTTAAGGTTACTTTATTATATATCTTTTTAAGCTTAGCTAACTTGTGTTGTTTTAGTTATTTCTCTTTCTATGCGCGCAATTGTGCTAGCTCTTAGTCTAGAGTAGCCTCTTCTAGGCTATTCTAGCCTTTGCTAGGGGTGTATAGGTGTTGTAGCGTAATTAGAAATTAAGATGTGTTACTTTCTTTATCTTTGTCTATTTCCTAGTTAATAGGTGCCTGTTCTTGTTCCTATTTAAGGACAGGTGCTAGTTCTAACAATCTCATCCCTTAAGTTCTTAGGTTAGATAATCCTTCTTTGTTGTTAGCGAGGGTACAGGCGCGGCTGTCTGTACAGGTAGATTGAGCACTTATTGTATAGCACAAGCGTATCTAAAAAAGATTAATTTAAATATAAGGCTTAATACTAAGTATAGATACAGGATGCTAGAGATAGGAGGATAATAGTATATTGCCTGTAGCAGAGAGACAAATTAATACCGTCTTAACTACGATATCGTATTTCTACTTATACTAGGGTAACCTAGGGTTATATGACCTATTCGGACCTAACATGGTCGAGTCTGACCTCAGCCATTCCGCACTGATCCGACCTGGCCTGGAAGGTCGCCAGATCCTGACATTAACAATCTACAAGCGCTAACAACTTAAAGTTAAATAAAAGTAGTACGCAATTATACTTTTGCCCCTATAAGGCTAGTAAAAGGCCTGTAAGTTAGCATTTTTAGACACTATATAACTACTTTAAACTTTAAACTGCAGTTACTAGATTTAGCCTTTCTAGCAGTATACTAATTAAGCTGTTAAACAACAACAAAAAGAAAATTCTTTAGTAATAAAATAGCAACAAATAGGCAATTATACGTATTTAAATTAATAAAGAAGGCTAAAAGACTAGCAATAGTAGATTAGCTATTAATAAGTTAAGTAGATTCTACTTTAGCTTAGTAGTTTTAGCATTAATTAACTTAAAGAACTTTATTAAAGAAATTAAGATAAATATATTTAGCGTAGCTTTTACTTTTTATGCTTTGTCCCTTTGTACAATTATAGATAGTAGAGCAGCAGTCTAATTAGTTAATACACTAGATTACCTAGTACTAAGCACTTTTAGTAAATGTACTAAGGACTAGATAGTTAAGGCAGGCACTTAATTTATTTTAGTTACTAAAATAAGAAACAGGCTGCTTAAGAACGTCCCATATAGCAAGGCTAGCCCTAAGATAGCTAATCTTCTACTTACTAACATTAAGGTTGTACTAGGTTTCTATGTTAATATTATATTAGAAGCACAGCTTAAGCAGGCATATATTTAGTATTTAATATATAATTACACTTTGCAATTTTAAATAATTAGAAAGAACATTGTTTTAATTAACTTTAAGTGTTACTTTAATCTCTTGTTTATTAGATATAAGTAACTTTGTTATTACACTACTTAACTACTGCTTGTGAACGCTGTAGCGCAATTAAGGAAACTTTAGGTACGCACTAGTAATAAGGACCTATAGCATTAACAATTAAAACACCTAGGATAACAAGCTATTAAAGACTTAGTCTACTTAGCGCAGAATGTTAAAATTACTAGCAAGAAGCTATTAGAATATAATTACTACATAACAGCTTATGCCTTATTGTAAGGGTGCGTTGGTTTGACCAAAGATGCAAGGTAACAGTAGAAGGTGAATGAATTAGATACAGAACTATAGAGAGACTACGTGGGTTTTTATATCCAATCCGGATAGTTAGGACTAACTAAGGTTAGGACTAACTAAGGTTATTAGAGGTCGCCGGGTCAGCTGACAGTTAGCGTAACTAGTGCGGCCGATAGTCAGCAGCTAGTGCTGAGGTGCTAATGCTGAGGTAAGAAAAGCCAACAAAGGCCACAGGCTGAGTACTAGAGAACATTAAGGCTTTAGCCCTTTACAATACCCCCCTCCTAAAAAAATAGTAGGGGTAGTAATCTAGAGTTCTACTCTTCTAGAGCTTCCGTATCTTTTAGATTAACAGCTGGTTCCTAGGTTAGATCTAGATATTTTAACTATTTAACTAAGTACTGCTTTTTTCTTCCTTTTTCTCTTTCCTCTAATAGGGTCTCTACTAGGTATTCTTCTCCATCCTCTGTCTCAATTAGTAGAGGTTTATTGTCGTCTATTAGCTGGCTCAGTAGAGGGTCTGAGGACGCCAGTCTAAGGTTATTAACATTAAATACTAGGTAAATCTAGCTAGGAGTATTTAATTTAACTGCGTTTAGTCTAATAACCTTAAGTACCGTGTACTTGAGATTCTTCTAGTTAAGTTTTCTGCTAGGCCTTTTTGTTTTGTAGTAGTTGCCTAGTTTTAACTATACCTTATTGCCTATTTTAAGCTAAGGTAATTAGTGCCTTCTCTTATTTGCCTGCCTTTCTTGTTCTTATTAGCTTTCTCCTATTGTAGCTTGTGCAAGCTTAATACTTTGTTGTAGCCTGTGCAAGCTTAATACTTTGTTGTAGCTTATTAACAATATTTTCTGCCTTTTAATAATTTTCCTGTATTCTCCTTAGAAGTTGTTGTTAAGGACCGTGCTTAGGTGCAATTTATAGGGGATCTACCTTATAGCCGTGTTATAGGAAAAAAGGAGATATTTTAGTAGACTAAGCTTGCCTTGCTATAACTATAATCTTAGCTATCCCTAGGTTGCTTTTCTAATTTGTTTAATCCTAATTATAGAAGGCTCCTAAATAAGCCTGTACTATAGAGTTTATTCTCTCTATAGAACTGTTAGTTTTAGGATAGTATCTAGAAGATAAGCGTCGCTTAATTTCTAATAACTCGCAAAGCTTAATCTAAAAATAGTTAACAAACTGTATACTTCTGTCTAAAGTAATATAGTTTGGTAACTAATAGTAAGCTAAAATAGAGTTAATAAAAGTTTTAGCAATACTTTCTATAGTAATGTTCTTAAGGCCTATTAGGACAATATCCTTGCTAAGCATATCTGTAACTACTATAAGGTTTGTACAGCCTTCGCTTTCTAGTAACCCTATAATAAAATCTATAGAAATTTCTTTCTATATTTGCTCTAGTATAGGCAAGGGTTTTAGTAAGTCTTGTAGGCTGTCTCTCTAGGGCTTTGTTCTTCTACATACTAAGTAGTTCCTTATATACCTTCTAATACTTTTGCTAATAGAGAGCTAAAAGTATTTTCTTGCAATAGCTTAATAGGTAATATTCCTTCCTAGATGGCCTAAAGCTCTAGAACTGTAGATTTCGTAGATAATTCTAGTTCTTAGAGGTTTATTATTAGGTACCTATTTTTAATCTTAGTATAGGAGGTTTCTAAAATCGTCTAGTTAGCATTTAGAAATAGAAAGTTTAAGAACTAAAGCTGTAGGAAATTATTGTTCACTATCCCTTACAGCTTTCTAGGCTATTTAGTAGGTTTTGTCCTCTTTTTTAGCTTTATCTTATAGACCTTCTAGATCTAATTGCTTCTAAGGTAATTCTAGTACTGCTGCTAGATAGCTGTTGCAGTTAAAGGTTCTAAGCACTTCTTCTTCCTCTAGTTCTTTATTAGTAGCTGCAGTTGTAGGTTTAAATACTTGTAGAAACCTTCTAGAAATTCTAGTGTCCTAGTTGTTTGCTGGCATATCTTGTTGTCTCCTAGATAAGGCATTAGCCCTAGAGTTATTAACTCTAGGCCTGTAGGAAATTTCTATATTAAGAAACTTTCCTTGAAATTAAGCCTATCTTATTTGTCTCTTACTAAGCTGTCTAGGCCTGCTAAAATATTTAAGGTTTTTATAGTTTGTAATAACTATAAACTTCTTTAAACATTGTAGCATAGCATCCTACTTAGATAAGCAGAAGATAACTACTAGTAATTTTTTATTATGTATCTTGTAATTGCTTTGCGTGCTAGTTATCTTTTTTAAATAATAAGCTACTAGGCGTAAGCTTCCTTTATTGTTGAATTGTAGGAGGACTCCTGCTACTACATATCTAGAAGAGTTTGTTTCTAGGATTATTTCTCTGTTAGAATCCTATTAAGCTAGTACTAGCTTAGTAATAAATAACTCCTTAAGCTTATTAAAAGCTTTTTGCTTAGTTTTTCCCTATTAAAAGGAGATGTTACTAGTAAGCCTTAAAAGAGAAGCTACTATCTCTAAGTAGTTCTTAATAAATTATTAATAGAAGTTTGTAAAACTAAGAAAACTGCGTACTCCTTTAACGTTTATAGGCGCCTACTAATCTCTAATTGCTTTTACTTTCTTAGGGTCTTTTTAAAGTCCTTTTCTAGCCTTAATAATAAATCTAAGGTATTTTGTACTCTATACGTTAAATTTACATTTATAGATGTCTAAAGGTAATTTAGCCTTGCCTATAGCTTCTAAAACCTTATTTGTATTATGTTAGTGTTCTTTAAGCGTGCTATTAGTGTAAATTAATACGTCGTCTAAGTAGGCTAAGCAAAAATTGTGAATATACTTATAGAGGGTCTAATTAATATAGCGTTAAAAAGTACTAAGAGCATTTACTATACTAAATAGAGTAACTAGCTACTTATATAACCTAAATCTAGTATAAAAAGCTATTTTTTACTTATCTCCTATATTAATCCTAATCTTGTAGAAAGCTGTAGAAACGTTAATCTTTGTAAACTATTTAGCTTTTGTAATATTGTTAAGAGTTTCCTAAATTAAAGGTAAAGGATAATAATTTTTCTTTGTAATAGCGTTTAGGGCTTAGTAATTAATATAGAAACGTAATCCTCCTCTAGGTTTCTTAGTAAAAAGGACAGGGGAGGAGGCAGGAGAGCTACTAGCTCTAATCTATTCTTTATTAAGTAGAGAAATAAGCTCCTTTTGTAATACTAGGAGTTCTAGGCAGCTTATACTGTATAGAGGTCCCTAGGGAGCCTCTTTTTCTTTGCCTTTATTGTCTTTCTCTAGTTTAATGTAGTAATCTACTTTAGATCTGCGTAAAGGAGGTAGTACAGAAGCAGTTTTTAGATTAAAAATCTAAGCTAGGTGTTAATAAGCCTTAGGGAGTAAAGGTAGGACCTCTACTTTCTTCTCAGGAGCTAGAGCTTTTTTAATATCCTTAAGAGAAGCAGCGAAAGTCTAAATAGACTTATCCTTTTTTGCCCGCCTAATATAGGAGTAATAAGCTGTTGCGCTTATTTATTTTAATCTCTAGTCTCCTTTAATAGGGCGATCCTTAGTGCTAAGTAACTTAATCCTTTAGCTAGAAGAATAGATGTAAATTGTTTTTCTAGAAGAAGCAATAGTAACCTCTCTTCTATTTATCTAGGGCTGTCTAAGTATTAAATTATAACTAGGGTGTGTAGGGGCTACATAACCCTAAATAGTATCCTTATAGCCTTTAATATTAATGTCTAACCTAGCAACTTTGTTAATAGTTCTAAGTTTATCTGCAACTTTAACAAGTTAACGTTCTTAACAAGTTAAGGGCTTATAAGTAAGTATGCAAGGTTTCCTGTATTAATTAAAGTAGAGGCGAAAGTGTAACAATTTACTAGCGCCTCTAAAGTAATTCTATTGCTGCTTATATTCTTTTTAAAGTTTGCCTATTCCTTAACTAAGTTATTCTAACTTATCAAAGGCTCCTGCTAGTAACTTTAAACAAGAGCTACTCTTTTTCTAAATCTAAGTCCTTATTTAAGCTTCTCTTGCTAAGCTTATTATCTTTCTTAGAGTTAGAAGACTTAACTAAAGTCTTTTTCTCCTTTTTAGAAGATCTCTTATTCTCTGTATAATATGTAAATAGATAGCCTTTTTGTTTACAGTTAAAACAGCGTCTTTCTCTATACAACTGTTCTAACTCCTAGTTACTAAACTATTAAGGTTTAGCAGTTCTTCCTATGTATTCTATCCCTTCTATCTAGTCTCCTTTTGAATGAGAAGGAGGAGGAGAAGTTTTCCTAAATTTATACTCCTTAGGCTTGTTGTCTCTGCCTTTAGAGTACTCCTCTATTCTGTAGAGGTAATTAGCAATCTCTATTGCTTTGTTTTGCAGGCTATCTAAATTTTTATAGGTAATACCTACAAGTTTGTCTTAAAGTTTCTAAATAAGACTTTTTTAGAAAAGCATTATCCTTGTATTCTCGTCTAAACTACTATTAGATAATAGTAGTTGTTCCTAGAATTCTATAATGTATTTGCGTATGCTTTTCTTGCCTTAGCTTATAGACTAGAGCTTGTTCTTAGCTCTCTCTGCACTATAGAGATCTCTAAACATTTAATTAAAGAAGTTTAATAGCTTATTAAAGTTCTATAAATTAGAAATCCCTATTTAGTTGAGGAAAGGCAGGGTAAGGGTTGCAGCTGAGCCTTTTAATTAACTAAAGGCGTAGTTACAAGTCCTTTTATCTGTGTTAAAATCTTCCTTATTATTCTCTACTTTAGCAGTAAGCTGTTGTTAAAATATTTAGTACATCTTTCTGTTTCTGTTAAAGGTATTAAGATCTAGTTGTTTAAAACGCCTAGGCGTTTGTTAATTTCCTAGGGCAGCTAATAGGGTAGGTAACTAAGGTGGAGGTTGTTCTACCTTAGGTTCCCTTTGTTGTAGCGTGCCTATAGCTTCCCAAGCTTAGAAGGCTTCCTATATCCTTGTAGAAGCAGCCATCTCATCTAGGCCACCTGCTCTACAAAGACCTTCTAAAGTAGTTTCTACTTTAGGTCTGCTAACACCATCTTAGTGTAGTTCTGCTATCCTTACAGCTAAGAGAGCTGCTAAGGGTTCTGCCATTGTATTTGTAGGTACTCGCTAGTACTCTATATTGTTGACAGAAATCGTTATAGGTGCTACTACGCTTAGTAGGCTTATCCTTTTCGTGTAGGGGCTACTACGCTTAGTAGGCTTATCCCTCGTGTGTTTTCTAGGGCTACTACGCTTAGTAGGCTTATCTAACGAATTTAAACGCCTTAGGGACTTATACAACTAAGTATCCCTTAGCACTTTCAATCTAGTGCCTCTTCTGTTAATCCTTTAGTGGATTTAAACAGTCAACTAATTAACTAGCGCTCTAATTAATTAGATTCTCGCGCGTAGATATAGCTCTAGCAGGCTACCAAGTACGACGTAGCTACGCAAGTAGCTAAAGAAGGATCTAATTCAATTGTAAGGGTGCGTTGGTTTAACTAAAGATGCAAGGTAACAGTAGAAGGTGAATAAATTAGATACAGAACTATAGAGAGACTACGTGGGTTTTTATATCCAATCCGGATAGTTAGGACTAACTAAGGTTAGGACTAACTAAGGTTATTAGAGGTCGCCGGGTCAGCTGACAGTTAGCGTAACTAGTGCGGCCGATAGTCAGCAGCTAGTGCTGAGGTGCTAATGCTGAGGTAAGAAAAGCCAACGAAGGCCACAGGCCGAGTACTAGAGAACATCAAGGCTTCAGCCCTTTACAGTTATGTATTTAGTAAAATTCTATAGGTAGGGCCTATGCGCTTGTTTAGCTAATTAGAGACTAGAACAAATTCTAGGTGTAATTTAGCGCACTTAGCATCTATTAGCTTAGCGTTTTTTATACACGTTATAACATTAAGCGCACCTAAACTATTTAAAATATTAATACTATTATTAAGAAGATTGCGTAGCTATTTTTAAATACGAGCTTACCCTATAAGGTCTAATACTGTAACTCCTTATACTTTCTATCTAAGTAAGGTAGTCATAATACAGTTTAGCTGTCCTTACACTATTTCTTTAAGTTCTAGATTAGGAAGAGCGTTAATAAACTTTATAGTCTTCTTCTTTCTTCCTTGCTGTAAGTGCTTTAGATCTGCTAACATATTGTCGTCTTAATAAGCTAATTAAAGTAGTTTAATAATTAAAAATAGCATATTATAAGGCTAGCTTACAAAAGGTATATTGCTCTATGTTTCTTCCTACGGATACTATATATCTATAGGCTGTAAGTTAGGGATAAGAGAGTTACTTTATATTATTTAATTACTTCTTTATGTGTTTAAATTCTTGCTTAGCCTTCCTTGCTTCTTTACTTCTTCCTCTTGGACACGATTAATATCCTAGTAGAGGGCTAGGCGTTTGCCTTTTAAGCGCGTAGTAGTATTTAACTTAAAGATACTATATAAAGCGTTTTCTACGCCTTCTAGTATAATGTTAGCTGTATTTATATTATTAAGCTTCTTAACGTATTTTCTAGCAGAAGAAGTGTATAGCTATTCCTAGAATTACTAGAACTACTAAAAGATGTTATTATAGTAGCCTTAGCTTATTAAACTAGTTGCTATATTTGTAGAATTAGAGTTTTTTCTTTTATACTTCGAACCTAGTTAAAAGTCTCCTTTAGTAAACTTCTCTAGTAGTATACTAGAGGCTAGCTAATTAAGCATGTTATTAGTAACGTTGTAGAACTTATAAATCTTCGCCTCTAACTACAGCAAGACTTAGTGTAATAGTAGTTACCTTAGGATTTCCCCTAAACGCTTATATAGTAGACTAAAGTAATAAGTTCCTTTCTTGCTAAAAATATCCTAGTTAAAACTAACCTATCCTATCTACTTTAGGGCGTAGTATTATTTACACTCCTTAAGCATATGTCCTACTGTATTATATATACAGCAGAGAGTGTATGTCTCTATATTACTTATATATACTATACTTGTCTTATTAAGTACCCCCTTTAGGACCTTAGCAATAAAGAAACTGTTATTTTTCTTACTAGGGAATTCTGTATTTGTTGCTCTTGTAACAAAGTACGTATAGTTAAAGAGTTTCTTTAGAAGTCTTTTAGTTATAAGATAAGCTATAAGCATATTAATAGTTAATAGTCTAAGCTTTAGGTTGCCTAGAGACTTAATAAGGTTCTTAACTTCTAGGTTAATATTTACTAGCGTACTTGTCTTCTCTTGTACTTTGCTAATCTTAATCCCTACTTCTTTTACTTCCTTTAGGGTAAAGGTTACTTGCTAGTTAGACAGCATAATCTAGCGTATTTTAGTATTAACGCCTCCTTGCTCTAGCTAATAAATCTTATCTAGGCTAGTTATCTTCTTGTAGTAAGATTCTAGAAAAGAATAGATCTTTTCTAGTTTAAACATATCCTAATTATCTCTATTAAGAGTAGAAGGTATATAGTACATAACTACCTCTTAGTTAGTTTATAGTAGGCCTTAGAAGAAGAAAATACTTTCCTCTTTTTAAGAGATTTGCCTATTCTTAATATATATATTAGTAACAGAAGTAAAGTGCGTATAGTACTTTACTAGACTAGGCTAGTTTTATATACATTTATAGATATAGGCTTAAAGGTATAAGCATTTATCTATCTTAATAGCTATATCTTTATCCTTTTACTATTTTTTTATATATATCTGTAACTTAAACTAATCCTTTTTAGTATATTGAGGTAAGCGCTTTAAGATATAAGAGAGAAATTAATTCTTGTTAGAAAAATAGTCTAGTAGAATAGAGACCCTTATAGCATTATAAATGCTTCTATTATTAGCTTATTAGTTAAAGTCCTCTAAGAATTCTGTAATATTCTTTTTAGTAAAAACTAATATACTATATCTTAGTTAAATTATAGTTAACACTAAGTTGTGCGTAGGTGTAGCTATGGTGTTAATAACAGAGCTTAATAGGGTTAATAGTAAATTAAGGCTAGTAGTAGTAGGTCTAGATAGAGGAAGCGTTACGTCTTCCTACCCTTAACCTATCCTCTAATTCCTTTTTAACATCTAGAGTATAGTAGGACTTATATAAGTTCTTTATATAAATAGTAAACAAGTGTTAGTAAAGAAATAGACAAAGTATAGTTTCTAGAAGAAAGAATATCTCTTTTTAAGTCTTTGTAGTGTGTGTTTCCTTAAGTATAAGTGTATTAATTCTTGCCTTTTAAGTACCCTTTATTTTGCTAAGTAGGCTTAGATTTATACTTAAAGCTAGTACTTATATATAAGCTTTTAGTGCTATCTCTATTTTACTAGATAGTATCTTAGCTTAGCATTTCTTTACGTATGTATTACTATCTCTATTTTGCTAGATAAGTTACTACCTCTATTTTGCTAAGTAGACTTTAAATTAGTATTTAAAATATATGTATAACTACCTCTATTTTACTAGACAGTTTGCTGTCTCTATTTCACTAGACAGACTTTAAATTAGTATTTAATAATGTATTCTATTTTTATTAGTAAGTTTTGTTCTTTCTTATTATTACTGTTAGTGCTAACTTAGGTAACTTCGTCCTTAACGTAGTCTATAATAAGGGATAGTGCTAACCCTCTAAAAAGTAAGTCTAGTAATAATCCTAAGAATTTTGTGCTTACGTAAGATTATTATATTATTCTTGTAATAATTATGCACTAGTTCCTTTGTGCACTAAGTAGTAGAGTATGTCCCTATAGGCTTCGCTATTTATACAGGTGTTAGAGTGTATAAAGACATACTACTATAAGGGCATAAGATTACTAGTAGTTAGGTCATGCAAGAATAAGGTTAGTAAGATAAAGATCTTATTATAGTTTGTATCTAGAAGAGAAGTACCTGAGTTGAGTTGTGAGGTGGAGGATCGATGGATGATATACTCGTTTCGATCCCCGAAACGAGCTATATATCTCTAGATCAGGTGGTTGAGCACTAACCTGGTGAGCAGCAGGGTATCACCCTGTGCACCGGCACAGTAGTAGTTATAGTAATAGTAAGAGTGCATTAAAGAGGGTGTAAGGAGAGAGGCGGTGTAGGCGTTGCAAGCAGGTCAGATACAACGCTTGAACCTGCGCAGTCAAAATAGATAGTGCAAGTGATAGCAGCGATTCTAATAGTTAACTTAGTATAGTGTAATAGTTTATTAACTGTAATAAAAGTGCGTTATAACGTATCAACATTAACGCGCTAGTAGGGCGTGTCTAATTTACTTGGGTGTCCGATTCGCTTGTGAACCACGTTAAACTCTTATGTAGATTAAAATTTAAGCAAGGACTTAACAGTAGACTTAATTTAGTAAGTTAAGTAATTAGCCTTTAAGTAGAGCTACTAAATGTCTTGCAATAAGCATATAAATTAGTAGGCAGTAGTAACTAACTTTTATTATTTTAAAGATTAGCTGCTTGTTGAATCATATTGTTAAGTAAGCTTTAACGCACGCAATGCTTATGCTTAGCGCTGTTCTTACGTTGCTAATAACTGCTATCTAAGCAATTCTTACGCTTATAACAGCGGCTTGCTAATCAACGCTCACGCTCGTTGTTACTAGGGCCAGACTACACTAGAAAGATTAGCAGCTAATTAGAACAATAACGTAACGCTGCTTACTATGTTAGTAATAGTGGTCAAGACAGTCCTAAAAAGCTTAGTAATTAATATTAGAGTAAGGTTAAGGACAAAAAAGGTTTAGAGGAGCAGTAGACGCGATTAATATTGATGTGGAGCTGCGCACTGACTAATTACGCAATTTTAGGGTTTATCTAATATTTTAATATTAGGGCTGCTAGATTAATTAAAACATTAACAAACAGCATCACTACAACAACGGAGGATTAGGCAGAAGAGCTATAATTACAGAGGGACCTCTTAATCAACGACCTTAATTTTACAATTGCTTAGTTGCTCACAGCCTAGATCAATAGTATCTTACTGACCTAGGGGGTGTGTTGAAGTATTGACGTGCGCAACATGCGGATCACCCTGTTGATCAGGTAATCCTAGTAAGCTGAACACGTGACGATCGCGCTAGCGCCTATATATACAGGCCAGATCGTCTTATTCCTCTTTAGTAGTTATTGACCACTTTGTTGTAGCACTTAGTTAATCAATATACTCATTCCACTCCCCCTGATCAAGCAATTGCTCCTTTTCAGCTCCCACATTAGAGTTAAGCAATTACAAAGATTCTAATGCTTAATATTAATTTTAGTTTTGTTTTTGTAGTTTTCCTGCTTGTCTAGCTTACGTTCTCCTACTTAAAATAATAAGCTATTAAAAGGAGACTTAGCTTAGTATATAGATGTTGTTGCTTAATTTAAATCTTTTTGTTTGTTAATTGTTGTTGCCCTTAATTAAGTGCTTAACTTGCTAAAAGTTTAGCAACTGCTTAAAATTCTTAAGCTATTGTTAGGTAAGCAACTTAGTTGGTTTATTAGCTAGCATAATTACTATTTTTAGGTACTTAACTTAAGATAATTTTTTAGCATATTCCTGCTGCAGCTATATATTCTGTATATTTACATGTCTTAATTAAATGCTAATCTACTTATTCTTTTTAACTATAAGCTTAATTGTGTATTAGTTGTTATACTAGACTGTCTAAATGTCTTTTAGATTAAAAGACAGTTTATAAAAAAAGCGCTTAAGGGCTATAGCCTTCTTAGTAGTATACTTAAAGGCGAGCAGCTTAGCCTTAGTAGTTAATGTAGTGACTATAGTCTGCTAAGCTGCCTGATAAAAAATTAGACTAATATATAAAATAGCTATATAACTATAGGATAATTAGTAAGTTTTCTAATTATCTATAAAAGAAGCGTTGCCTGCAATTGTTAGGTCTAAGCTATTGTATTTCCTATACTAGATCGCATCCTATCTTGTCTAATAGAGGTACATAATTACCTGTTTAACAGCTTTTATATATTAATTACTGAGGTTTAGAACAAAGTGTAAAAGCTTTAAGACTGCGTAAGCAACATCTAGTTGCAGCATAATAGCTATGTACAGCACTAATTTAACTTTTTTTTAGTAAGCTTTAATTTCTTGCTTAGTTGCTTTGCTAGTATTCTTAATTAGCTTCTCTAACAGCAATAGAGTCTTAAAAAAACTACTATTCTCTAGCTTAAACTTCTTTGCAATCTTGTCAATGTACATATTATATACAAGTATAATTGTTGCTTTTTTGCAATTTCTAATTACTTAAATACTAAAATACTATTTAACTAATCCTTATTCTTGTATCTTGTACTTGTTTTTGATCTTTAACTAAAGATTTATTACCCTTTGCTTATCATCTTTTGCAAAGAGTAGTAGGATATTATTTATATAAAATCAAACTAAAATCCTCCTATCTTAAATAAAAAATAGGCAGAGCTCCTATAGTAAGGCGATTAATCTAATCTCTTTTAGTAATTTAAGAATTCCTTATACTACAACAGTAGCAAGTCTTGTAATTTATACAGTGTGTGGTTGTTACGATCTAGACTAAGGGACGAGGGGACAACCCCGCAGAGACCATGCAACATAGACAGATAATTACAGCTAGGCAACCACGACGCCGTCACGTGACTGCTCACTAACAAGTGCTTATCCACGAGCGCAACCACGTGACTGCTTACTAACAAGCGCTTATCTACGAGCGCAACTACGTAACTAATTATTAATAAGCGCGATTGTCCACAAGCGCACGCTTGTACACGAGCGCCACACTTATTAGTATATAGTAGTAGGCAATATGCCCTTATAGCTTATTATGTTTACCTTTTAATGTGACCACACATTTTGTAGACACCTTTTTAGTAAAAAAAAGATTTATTGCTAACAACAGGTATTAGGGCTTATGCCCTCTTGTTTAGCATTACTAGCACGTAATTAGTGTGTCGCATGTTTAGACAGAAATAAAGAAAAGCAAGACAAAGACGCAAATCACCTCCTAACTTAACGCGCCTTATCCCGCCTATACTGCCTACTTATATTAAGGCTTTACTTCTAAGTACTCTTAGACAAATTAAAGAAGCAGCACTATTATTACCTTGCTTTCTAACCTATACATATAATAATAGAACACCTACTCTTCTTTTCTTACTTTTTTCTTCTCTATTGCTATTTTAATGTTATGTAACAGCTAGCCTAACTAGTTAATAGTTTCTTTACTTAGCTTATACACAATTAACAAGAAAAAAGAGATACTAAAATAACGCATTTTAAGTACTTTGCTAGTATTAGTAAACACCTTATAGATCTTATATTCCTTCTATAACTAGCTAAGTTAAGGCTTAAAATTCTTTTTGTATATAGAGATATAACAGATTCTAAAGTTGTTTATAAGAGATATAATTGTAAAGTCCTAAAGAGGCTAAGTTTGTAGATACTTAATAAACTTAGGTGTCCGCATAATAAGCTTAAGCTAGACTAGTTTAGGGGCTAGGTGTACAACAGGAAAGCTTCCTATCTTTAGATAAGAGTTAAGGTTAAGGAGATACTTGTTGTAGAGGTTATACACTATTACAGCGTATTATATACAAATTATTTATATGCAGTGCTGTTTAAAAAGTAAGAAGCAGTAGGTGAAAAGCATTAGGTAAGAAGCAGCAGCTTTAGCTTTATAAAGTATTACAGGCTCCCGCTGCGGTACGTACATGTCCTTTCCCTCCTCTATTACATTATATTGTAATCCTATTATAATCCTACTGTAATCCTGTTGTTAGCTATAGGCTAGCAATCGCTGTTAGACACGTTTTAACTAGTATTGTTTTTTAGTACTTTAGCAAATTTTTTGACCCTAATTATTGCTTAGTAGTCTAAGCTTTCCTCCTAGAACTTATCTACCCACTATTCAAATCTTGTTAATTACATATAATCTTTTTTTAACTTTTGCGATTAATTAGTAGAGGGTAGCTGCTTTTCACTTTTTTGGAACCCTATTTTGACTACAACAACAACCACCACCCTTGATACCTTAAAAAATAAATAGCTTGTTGTGTTTAACTTAGAGTTTTATCTTAGTAATTAATCTAAGGATTAAGACTTATTTCTTAACCTCGTACTATTATATTAATCTTCTAATTATGCTAGTACACCTTATGTCCTTAGTACTTATTTATTCTCTAAGAACTAACTTAAATTATCTTTAAATGATCTTTACACTTTAAACACTTTTAAGATAAGCAATACTGCTATAGACACACCTGCTAATTCCCTTACTAGGAGGACTACAAGCCGCGCTAATAAGCCTGAGGCTTATTATAGTAATTGTAGCAAGCTTAACGCTTAGCTCCTCTAGGTTAATAGATACTTCTACATTAAAGGAGATAGGATTAATAATAATAATAAGGTAGTCTTAGCCTCTACGTATCTTTAAAGAGATGTAGAGAAGTAGGCTAACTTAATCTTTTAATGCTATATAGTCGGTGCTATTATAGACGCTAACAATACAGCCTTAGTTAAAGACTAAGATACTTTTAAAGCTAAGATAAAAGAAGTTTTCTTACCTCTCAAGGAATCTGCAGTTGTAGAGTAGAAGATTTAGAGACTACAGCAAACTAAGTCTACTACTAACTATATAATAGAATTCTAACAGTACAAAACAGTTATTAAATAGAACAACAACGCTTTAATATATATATACTAATAAGATCTTAAACCTACTGTATAACAGAAACTTATGCAAAGTAGAGCTAACCTTAACACGCTTAATAAACTTATAGCTAAAGCTATTAGAGTTAATAACAAACTTTATAATCTTATATTAGAAGAATAGTTATTCGCACTAGGGAATTATGCACCTAGAAATATAAACGCTTAAGCACATTAAACAGTTTAACGCCTGTACCCTAACTAAGGACGTTAGCGAAACTATGTACTTAAGACCCTAGGACATTATGCTACTAATAGCTATAAGCTAATACACCTTAATAATATTAATAAGAGACTAAGAAGAAAGAAGTTTACATATAACAAAAGTAATAAGAAGGTTACTTATTATAAATATAGCAAGGAAGGTTACATAAAATAGGACTACTAAAGCTAAGGTAAAGTAACTTAACAACTTAATATTATTTACTATTGTGCCGGTGCACGGGGTGATACCCTGCTGCTTACTAGGTCAGTGCTCAACCACCTGATCTGAGGGTATATAGCTCGTTTCGGGGATCGAAACGAGCGGGAGGCATCTATTAATCCTCTACCTCACAACTCAACACTTGTGCTTCTCTTTAATAGCTAACTTATAATAAGACCTTTATCTTACTACCCTCGTCCTTGCATAATCTAACTACTAGTAATCTCTTGCCCTTGTAGCAGTATGTCTTTATATACTCTAACACCTATACAAATAGCAAAGCTTATAAAGATATACTCTACTACTTAGTGTATAAAGGAACTACTGCACGATTATTGCAAGAACAATATAACAATCTTACGTAAGTACAGAATTCTTAGGATTATTACTAGACTTACTTTTAAAGGGTTAACACTATCCCCTATTACAAACTATATTAAGGACGAAGTTACCTAAGTTAGCACTAACAGTAATAATAAGGAAGAACAAAACCTACTAATAAAAATAGAATGTGTTATTAAATACTAATTTAAAGTCTGTCTAGCGAAATAGAGGCAGTAAATTGTCTAGTAAAATAGAGGCAGTTTTACATTTATTCTAAACGCTAATTTAAAGTCTACCTAGCGAAATAGAGGTAGCAACCTGTCTAGCAAAATAGAGACAGTAATATATACGTAAAGAAATGCTAAGCTAAGGTACTATCTAGCAAAATAGAGATAGCACTAAAAGCTTATATATAAGGACTAGCTTTAAGTATAAATTTAAGCCTACCTAGCAAAATAAGGGGTACCTAAAAGGCAAGGATTAATACGCCTATACCTAAGAAAACTGGCTTCGGCCTTTTAAGACAACCTTTTGATGTGACTATACATTTTGTAGACACCTTTTTGGTAAAAAAAAAGATTTATTGTTAACAACAGGTATCGGGGCTTATGCCCCCTTGTTTAGCATTGCTAGCACGCAATTAGTGTGTCGCATGTTTAGATAGAAACGAAGAAAAGCAAGACAAAGACGCGAATCACCTCCTGACTTAACGCGCCCTATCCCGCCTATACTGCCTACTTATATTAAGGCTTTACTTCTAGGTACTCTTAGATGAATTAAAAAAGCAGCACTATTATCGCCTTGCTTTCTAACCTATACATACAATAATAGAACGCCTACTCCTCTTTTTCTACCTCTTTCTTCTCTATCGCTATTTTAACGTTATGCAACAGCTAGCCTAACTAGTTAATAGTTTCTTTACTTAGCCTATGCACGATTAACAAGAAGAGAAAGATACTAAAGTAGAGCATTTTAAGTACTTTGCTAGTATTAGCAAATACCCTATAGATCTTATATTCCTTCTACAACTAGCTAAGTTAAGGCTTAACATTCTTTTTATATATAGATATATTGCAGATTCTAGAGTTATTTATAAGAGATATAATTATAAAGTCTTAAAGAGGCTAAGTTTGTAGATGCTTAATAAACTTAAGTGTCCGCATAATTAGCTTAAGCTAGACTAGTTTAGGAGCTAGGTGTACAACAGGAAAGCTTCCTGTCTTTAGATAAGAGTTAAGGTTAAAGAGATACTTGTTGCGGAGGTTGCACGCTATATTGCAGTGCAGCGTATTATATGCAAATTGTTTATATACAGTGCTATTTAAAAAGTGAGAAGTAGTAGGTAAGAAGCAGCAGCTTTATAAAGTATTGCAGTCTCCCGCTGCAGTACGTACGTGTCCTTTCCCTCCTCTATTACATTATGTTGCAATCCTATTACAATCCTACTGTAATCCTATTGTTAGCTATAGGCTAGCAATCGCTGTTAGACACGTTTTAACTAGTGTCGTTTTTTGGTACCTTAACAAATTTTTTGACCCTAATTATCGCTCAGTAGTCTAAGCTTTCCTCCTAGAACTCATCCACTTACCGTTCGAATTTCGTTAACTACACACAATCTTTTTTGACTTTTGCGACTAATTAGTAGACGGCAGCTGCTGTTCACTTTTTTAGAAAACCTATTTTAACTACAACAACAACCACCACCTTTAATACCTTAAAAATAAATAAAAATAAATACCTAAGAAAACACACACTACAAAGACTTAAAAAGAGATTTTTCTTTCTCCTAGAGACTATACCTTATCTATTTCTTTACTAATATTTGTTAACTATCTATATAAAGAACTTATATAAGTTCTACTGTACCTTAGATGTTAAAAAGAAATTAGAAGATAGGTTAAGAGCAGGAAGGCGCAACGCTTCCTCTATCTAGACTTACTACTACTAGCCCTAATTTACTATTAACTCTATTAAGCTCTGTTATTAATACTATAGCTACACCTACGCACAACTTAGTGTTAACTATAATTTAACTAAGATATAGTATATTAATTTTTACTAGGAAGGATGTTACAGAATTCCTAGAGAACTTTAACTAACAAGCTAATAATAGAGGTATCTATAATGCTATAAGGGTCTCTATTCTACTAGACTACTTTTTTAATAAAGATTAATCTCTCTCTTGTATACTAAAATGCTTACCTAGATATGCTAAGAAGAATTAGTCTAAATTATAAACACACATAAAGGAATAGTAGAAGAATAAGAATACAGCTATTAAGATAGGTAAACGCTTATACTTTTAAGCCTACATCTATAAATACGTATAGAATTAGCCTAGTCTAGTAGAGTACTACACGCACTTTACCTTTATTGCTAATACATGTATTAAGAATAGGCAAATCCCTTAAGAAGAGGAAGGTATCCTCTTTTTCTAAGGCCTACTATAAACTAATAAAGAGGCAGTTATGTACTATATGCTTTCTGCCCTAAATAGAGATAATTAGGATACGTATAAACTAGAAGGGATCTATTCTTTTCTAAAATCCTACTATAAGAAGATAACTAGCCTAAATAAGATTTATTAGCTAGAGCAAGGAGGCGCTAATACTAAGATACGCTAGATTATACTGTCTAACTAGTAAGTAACCTTTACCCTAGAGGAAGTAAGGAAAGCAGGGATTAAAATTAGTAAAGCATATAAGAAAATAAGCACACTAGCAGACGTTAACCTAGAAGTTAAGAACCTTATTAAGTCTTTAGGCAACCTAAAGCTTAGACTATTAACTATTAATATGTTTATAGCTTATCCTACAACTAAGAGACTCCTAGAAAAACCTTCTAACTATACGTACTCTATTGCACAAGCAACTAATGCAGAATACTCTAGTAAGAAGAATAATAGTTCTTTTATTACTAAGGCTCTAAAGAAGTTATCTAACAAGACAAGTACAGCATATATAAGTAATATAGAGACATACCCTCTCTACTGTATATGTAACATAGTAGGACATATGCTTAAGAAGTACAAATAATACTACGCCCTAAAGCAGATAGGGTAGGTTAGTTTATTTTTAAGGTATCAAAGGTGGTGGTTGTTGTTGTAGTCAAAATGGGTTTTCTAAAAAAGTGAAAAGCAGCTGCTCTCTACTAATTAGTCGCAAAAGTCAAAAAAAGATTGTGTATAGTTAACGAAATTTAAACAGTAAGTAGATAAGGTCTACGCGCTAAGCGCTTAGAGTAGAAGAGCTTAGACTACTAAGCAAAATTAGGATTAAAAAATTTGCTAAAGGTACTAAAAAACAACACTAATTAAAACGTGTTTAACAGTAATTACTAGCCTATGGCTAGCAACAAGATTGCGATGGAGGTGGAGGAGGTAGAGGTAGAGGAGGGTAAGAACACGTACGTTGCCGCAGCAGGAGCCTGCAATACTTTATAAAAGCTCCCTACCTACTGCTTCTTACTTTTAGGATTTTCTACACTACTAAGTACTGTATACAAACAATATAATACTTAGACTGTTCTTCTCCCTGTTTAACACAAAGACTAATAGCTTATATTAAGTAAAGTTAGACCTTACTAAGTTACTATATAAGAAGCTATAGTAGTAGATTACAAAGCCCGCGTTTACCTTTGTTAAGCGGCCTCCCTAGTTAGTTAAAAAGAAGCTGTTAGTGGTAGCTCCTATAGTAATTAGGTAGACGCAGAGGTTAAATTCTGTTATTTATTAACACCTTATTAATACGTCTAGTATTATAAATGTTAAGGTTACAATAGAGGTTGTAAAAGGCTTGTTTAGTAGTAAGTCTATTAAATACGTTGCGCATGTTAATAGTCTAAGTACAGTAATAGTGTGTTATCTTACAAATCTCCTCCTGCGCGAATATAACCTTAGTAAAGAGACCTTACAGTAGCTCTATAAGGAGCAAGAGCGTATTAAAATAGCTATTAAGTAGCTAAGATAGACTAACAAGTAGGAGGATTTTGTAAGTCGCCTCTAGGGATAGGAGAGCTGTGCTTAGATAGTAACGCTGTTGTTGTATATTTACATCTAAGTATAGGTGCTAGAAACGCCGTGACTGCAACACCGCTAAGATAGCAATAGAGACAACAGAAGTTGTAGTTAGCAGTAAATAGTTATTAGTAGTTAGTTATTAGTTAAGAGAGTTAGTTAGAGAGATATCGCGCATCTTTGTTTCCGTCTAAACATGCGACACACTAATTGCGTGCCGGCAATGCTAAACAAGGGGGCATGAGCCCTAATACCTGTTGTTAACAATAAATCTTTTTTTTTACTAAAAAGGTGTCTACAAAATGTGTAGTCACATCAAAAGGTTGTCTTAAAAGGCCGAAGCTAGTAGGTTAGTCTTAACTAAGATATTTCTAGCAAAAAAGGAACGTACTACTTTAGTCTACTATATAAGCATTTAGGGGAAATCCTAAAGTAATTACTATTAAACTAAGTCTTGCTGTAGTTAAAGGCGAAGATTTAAGAGTTTTACAACATTACTAATAACGTGCTTAATTTACTAGCCTCTAGTGTACTACTAGAGAAGTTTATTAGAGAAGACTCTTAACTAGGTTTAAAGTTTAAGGAGAAAAACTCAGATTCTATAAATATAGCGACTAGTTTAACAAGCTAAGGCTACTATAGTAACGTCCTTTAGCAGTTCTAGTAATTCTAGGAACAACTATACACTCCTTCTGCTAAGAAATACGTTAAGAAGCTTAATAATATAGATACAGCTAATATTATACTAAGAGGCGAAGAAAACGCTTTATATAGTATCTTTAAGTTAAATACTACTACGCGCTTAAAAGGCAAACGCCTAGCCCTCTACTAGGATATTAATCGTGTCCAAGAGGAAGAAGTAAAGAAGCAAGGAAGGCTAAGCAACGATTTAAGCACACAAAGAAGTAATTAAATAATATAAAGTAACTCTCCTATCTTTAACTTGTAGCCTATAGATATACAGTATCTATAGAAAGAAACATAAAGCAATATACCTTTTGCAAGTTAGCCTTATAATACGCTATTTTTAATTATTAAACTACTTTAATTAGCTTATTAAGACAACAATATGTTAGTAGATCTAAAGCACTTACAGCAAAGAAGGAAAAAGAAAGCTATAAAGTTTATTAATGCTCTTTCTAATTTAGAACTTAAAGAAATAGTGTAAGGGTAGCTAAACTATATTATAACTGCCCTACTTAGACAGGAAGTATAAGGAGTTATAGTATTAGACCTTATAGGGCAAGCTAGCATTTAAAAACAGCTGCGCAATCTTCTTAATAACAGTGTTAGTACTATAAATAGTTTAAGTGCGCTTAATGCTATAACATATGTAAAAAACGCTAAGCTAATAGATGCTAGGTGCGCTAAATTACACCTAGGATCTATTCTTGCCTCTAACTAGCTAAACAAGCGCACAGGCCCTACCTATAGAATTTTACTAAATATACTACCTGCTAAGAGCGCGTATTGCAATGCAATAAATTTGTATTAATTTAATACGTAAACTTGCTACAAGGTAAGTAGAAGGAGAAATTTCTAAATAAATAAATTAGATAATATACCTACAAAAGATGTCTGAGAGGTTTAGCATAAAAATAAGTAGGTTTTTGCTTAAACTAACTTACTAAAATACTAGGTTACTGCAAATAGCAGCTTTTTAAAGTGCTTAATTAACACTAGAGCATAAATAAATATCCTAAGACTAAGTGCTGCGTAAGCAGTAAAAATACTATATAAAATAATAGAGCACTAGCTAGAGCAGCCTTCTCCTAGTATTACTTTAGCTGATAGTATATATAACCTGTTTGTTAGGACTGCATTTAATATACCTATATAAATAGGGACAGTTGCTATTAGGACTACGTTTAGGATTGTTGCTAATGTTACTAGATCTGTAATTCTAGGAGGACCTTAGTGTATAAGTACTAGGATATAATTTAGTATAATATATTTAGGCAAATTTTATGCTAAGTCTTATCTAAAGATAGTATAAGAAACGTAGTTTTTATTATGTCTAACCTATCTCTAAATTACCCTGCATAGACAATTAGAAACAAAGCCTCTAACAACAACTTAAAAGGAGAAATAGCAAGTAATATATAGTTATATGTAATTACTAACAGATTAAGTAACAAACTGTAAGTAGCTACAGTAAAATATATACAGGAAGCTACATAGTCTAATCTAGTAGCTAGATTTAGTAACTTTAACATGCTGTATATAGAAGGTAGCAAGAAGGATTAGATAGTCTAAATAAACTGAGTATTTACGCACGCAGTTAGGCAGTCTAAGAACCTTATAAAAAACTATAAACTTAGTAAATTTTTAATTATATATAAGCTTAATTATTAGTAGATATAAAAAAAGCTACTTAAATATGCTTAACAATGTAATAATCTTTACACATGATATAAGATAGTAAATAAGAAGGTTTAACTTATTAATATCCTGTAGCAGGAGATGCCTATAGAATTTAGACAAGAAGACTAGAAGAAAAGGGCAAAAGAACAGCAATACCTTAGAATAAGTATTTATAATCCTAATAAAGGGCTATATAATTATCTATTTAAACTAAGATATGCTGCTTTTCTACAAGAGATAAGGCTTACTAAAAAACAACTTAATAAGCTATATACTAGAGACTACCTGCAGCTATTAAAAAAGGAGATATTTATATATATGCTTTTGAACAGAGAAGGAGTGCTTTTCTAGTAATTTAAGGAATTAGGAGGAATTTACCTTAATGTATATTTACTATACAAGATACAAATAATACAATACAAAGCTTAGTAAGTATAAAGTTTTACTAACCTAAAAGCTTTAGAGCTGTAAGTAGTAGATAAAGTTAACGTCTGCCTAAATTAAGGAATATAGGAAAAGTGCAATAGTTAATATTATAACTTATAGCACCTAGTACTTAAGAAGAATAAAGGCGTTTAATAGATTAGTAATGCGCAGCAAATAAATGCAGTTACTATATAAAATGTAAACTTACTACTAATAGTAGATAAGTTTTCTAAGAGGTTTGTAGAATGCAAGATTATCTTACTTATAAACTTATTTTTAAGATATAACTAAATTATACTATATCTAGAAAGCAGAGACATAACAGCGTTTTAAACACTAGTTAGGCTTATATAATTCTGCATAATAGTTATAGGTGCTACTAACTTTATAGCAGTATTTTAACGTGTAATAATAAAGATTATAAGAAACTACTAGCCTAATACTATGCTCTTTATTAACGACATTACATGTAGAGGGCTAAAAACTAATTATAGTAGAGAAGAATTAATACTAGGTGTTTAATATTATGTTCTTAAGCATATCTTACAACTAGACAGGGTACTGACTAATATTAAACAAGCTAAAAGCACTATATTAGGAAAAAAGTGTTATTTTCTTATAGAAAGACTTAAGGTTGTAGGCTATAAGGTTAGCCTATACGGACGTTATCCTAACTAGAAGAAAGTTAAGAAGATTATAAACTAGCTACTATGCAAGAATAAAAGAGAGGTACAATCCTTTATAAGTATATACGTCTACTACTATATATAAGTAAAGGACTTTACTAAGATTGCTAAACCTCTATTTACGCTCTTACAAGACAATGTCCCTTTTAAATTAAAAAATACATAAGACGTAGCAATATATAAGCTAAAATAGGCTATATATAACGCACCTGTACTTGCAAACCTTAACTATACGAATACTAAGAATCATAAGATATTCCTAATAACTAATATAAGTTAAGATAGTGCAGGAGCATGTATTAAACAAATTAAAAAGAATAATAAGCGACACTTAGTATAGTTTAAAAGCACACTATAGTTAGTGCAAGAAAGGTAATAGCACTCTACTAAGTTAGAATGTAAGGCTGTACTATAGGCTCTTAAGAAGTTTTATACCTACCTCTATAGTATTTACTTTACTTTAGAAACTAACGCGGCAACCTTTATTACTTAACTAAATTACTTATCTACTAATAATCTAGAATTTGTTAAAAATAGGTAGATATTAACAATTCTTTTATAGGACTTTAATATTAAGTATATACTAGGATAAAAGAATATAGTTACAAATGCACTATTAAGGTATCTAAAACCTAATAATTAGGAACTAGCTTTAGAACCTAAGAAGGATTTAGAGGAGTTTATTAATTATACAATTAGAAATATAAATATACTAATACTAGCAAGACAGGCAAGAATACTCTATTAGGAATTCTTAACAGATTTAAAACAATACGCTTAATTTTTAGTTAACTTTAAGACTCCTAAGGATAAAGAACTACAGGAACTATAAGCATAAAAGAAATAAGCTCTAAACTTCTTTATATAAGATAGAATACTCTTTAAAAAAACATCTAAGAACATTGTAATTCAAAAAGTTATAAATAGTACTAACTTAAGAATAGCTATAGTATAGAACGTATATACTTAGATTAGATATAGAGGAGTTAACGTAGTATACTATATACTTACTTAGTAATACTAGTAGAAAGGAATATATAAGCACGTGTAGCAAAAGCTAGCAACCTGTCTAGACTATTAACTACAATCCTCTAAGAAGAAAGTTAATATGCTTACGAACACCTATAGTTTTGTTATTTAGGAGACTGTTACAATTAATATAGTATACATGCCTTAGTGTTTTAAAAAGAAGTTTTTAGTTATTATAAAAGACTACTTTAGTATCTAGCCTAAAGTAAAAGCCCTGTTAAACAACTAGTTAAAGACAATTGCAGAGTTTATATATAAGGATATTATATATTAATAAAGCACAGCGCTTAAACTTATAGTTAATAGAGAGCCTAATTTTGCTAAGGTAGTATTACATCTATTAAATATGTATAGGGTTAACTAAGTCTAGTCTTTAAAACACAACTCTTAAGCTATAAGAAAAATTAAAGAAGGGCATAAGCCTATTATAAACGCCCTTGTAAAGCTGCTAGGACTTTAAGTTAAGAACTTACTAATAGTTCTTCTTACAGACAGGATCTTAATATAGGAATAGATAGGTTACTTACTATACTAGTTAGTTATAGGGTAGAACTTAGTACTTCCTATTAAACTTGCGCTACCTATATAGCAAACGCTTCTATTTAGAGAAGTAAAGAACTGTGCACAGCTGCTTATAATTTAAGCAATATAGCTAGATCTTAGAAATTAGTTTACAAAAGATACTATTACCTGTACTAACTAGATAAGAGCTGCTAAAAAGGAATACTAAGATAACACTAAGGAAATACAACATAAAAATATAAAGCTAAAAAACTTAGTTCTTCTCTAGAACTCTGTTTAGGAAATTAATATATTACAAGACTACAAGCTAGATACAAAATAGTTAGGCTTTTACTATATTTATAAAGCTAGACTTAATAGAGAAACCTATTGTCTTAAAGACCTTAATAGTACACGCTTCCCCTATATAACACCTAGATAGCAATTAAAGCTGTTTAGAAAAAGACTTATATAGGATATTATTAAGAAAAATTAAAGAAATATAAGGTTATAAAATCTAGATTATTAAGAACAAACTAGCCCTATAGTAGACATTCCTATCTTGCTAGACTTGCCTAAGCTACATAAAAAACTACAACTACCTTTACCTCCTTTAATAAGTAATAAGCTTTATCCTTAAGTTATTATTACTAAACATCTTAAAAAGGAAGAGTGTTATGTATATAAATAAGACTTTAAAAGCTTAGACTCTAACTTAAATACCTCTACATTAGATTACTAATAAGCTATAGAATAGCTTATAGTTTTAGGAAAGGGAGAGGATACTATACTAGTAGTACCTACTTTTACCTTTAGCTACTCGTTTACTAATTTCCTATGTAATATTTAGGTACAAGCTACCTATCTTACTAATTCTAGGTGCTTACTGCTACACTAATACTATACTTCATTACACGCTCTCTTAAAGCAATAGCTAATTATAACAACTATTATAATTATAAAACTTACTTATTTTAGCGCAATTTAGACCTTATTTACCTCTACCTACTAGCTAGTAGGATACCGCTACTACGCATAAACTAGAACTACAACTTTACTAACTATCTAACTCTCCTACTACACAAACTTTACTACCTTTTATTAAGATAGTTACCTTCTAAGACAATAATAATAATAATATCTCCCCCCCCCCTCTTAAACTAGCAGTAGCTAAAGACAATATTTAACTTATATTAGCTAACCTGCTTAAATAATGCTTCTAGCAATATTAGACAAGGCCTAAGGCAAGTAGCTATAGTAGTAACTACTACAAATACTAGAGCTATTAAGAGTTTTTAATAACTTTAGAGTTATTACTAAGAAAGAAGACTATGTTATAGACTAAATCTCTAAGGTTGTATAGCATTTAGACAAGGTACTAGAGCTTATAAAGCTTAGTAATAATATTAAAGTTATTAATATCTAGACCCTAGTAGACAAGATCCTTTTAAACACTCTAAGACAACAACATATTATTATAAATTATTAGTTTAATAACGCCTCCTACTAATTTAACTTAATTCTTAAAGTTGTCCTAAGAGTAGGTAACCTTTGTGCTTAGCTCCCTAGGCTTATAGATAAATATAGTAGTGTTAAAGGTTTCTAGAAACATTATCCTATTATTAGCGCAGTATCCTTAACGCAGGACAAAAGGGCTAAAGAACTAAGTAGAGCTATTATAATAGTAAAGAAGCTAGCTCTAGGATTTGTTTAAAAATGTGTTAGCATCTACATACTTTATATACTACTTAGTTACTAAGAATTAACTAATATAGCTTTTATGTTAAGGCGTATAGATCTTAAGGATGCTGCTTAGTTCCTTAATACTGTAGCAGCGTACTGCATTAACTCTAAGAACTAAGGTAAAAAATAATATATATTAACAGCTAACTAGGCAATAGTAAAACTACTATATAAGAACATTTATACTTTTATTAATTAGAATAACCCTTACAACTAAGCACCTTACTTAAATATTAATTAGTAAGAGGTAAAAGAGCTTTGTAATATTTGCGCAAAGCTGCAAGTCTAGAAAAAAAATATTAAGTTTAATTTATAGAAGCTACAGCCTAATGCTAAAGTAAAAAATAAGTAAGGCAAGCCTAATTTTTTCTATACATTCTAGCAAAAGGTTTTTTAACTTATAGCTAAAGCTAAGTACTATAAAACTAGCTTAGTTTATTCTGCACAAAACGTTTTAAGTAATAAGTATAAGCTACTTAGTGTAAAGACATATCTAATATATAGTATAGTTATTTCTATAAATATAAAGCTAGAAAGGACCCTAAATAAGGCTTAAGCTATTAATTGCTATAAAAATCTTATAAAATCTAAAACTTACTTTCTAGGGACTTATAGTCTATTAGTTATAACTAAGAATCTAAGGCAATCTACAAAAATATTAGCTAGTTAAGGACTTAACTAATACTTAGTAATTAGGTTATATAAATTTTAGAATAAAATAACTATAGTATAATAGAGGCGTAACGCTACTAACATCTAGGCAGGATAAGTTAGAACTAAGGCTAGTAGCTAACAAGTCCCTGTATTACTGCCTTTACTAAGCTCTTGTACTCTAAAAGCAACACTAGCCTACTAATAGGCAGCTACCTAATTAGATACTAACCTTAACAACGCTTCTTATGTAGACAAGTAGCTAGATACCCTTAATTAGGAATAAGAAATCCTTTAGGTAAGGTATTATTATAAGAATTCTATTTTAGCTTTCCTTAAGTTGCTTAAGCAAGCTTATATAAAGAAGCTAATTACTAATCTAGACTACGTTAAGGTTATTAAGGAATAGTACTGTAAGGTTAATATTAAATAATAGCCTAACTCTAATAACTTGTTATATAAGTAAGTATACTTTATTTATAAGCGCACTACTGCAAGTGTTATAGGTTTATTTAAGAAAGCTATGCTATCTAATATACTTAACAAATATCTACTCTTACTATATATAGAATAGAGCTGCTAGCAAGAATTCTAATTAGACCCTATTATTTTAAAGCTTTTTACTAGCAAATATTATCTAGCTAAGTAAGATAAGGACCTGCTAAGCTACTACTATTAGCCCTCTTAACTTAATCTCTATCCCCTCCCTACTTAGGACGAGGTTATTAATACTATAGAGTTTTAACTATAAGCTAAGAAGTTCTAATGCACTAGAAGCATTATTACTAACGCCTATACCTAGCTATTTAAGGACAGTTAGGTTAAAGATATTATTATTAAAACCTTTAAGATATACTACTTCTATCTGCAACGTATAAACAAGACGCTAAACTTTAAATAGCTACGCAATATATACTACTTACTTATCTAATAAGCTATACGTACTAATCTAGGATACTAGTTGTAATATGCTATACTCTGTAAGAAATATACTTTAATTTCTTACTCTTACTACGCTAAATATGCTAAGAAGGGCAATTAAACTTACTTTAAGTACATTAACTTTCACTTTAAGTAAGTAATAACTAAACGTTTTAGTATAAATATAATCTAAAGTAGCGTATTATTTAATAATTAAGATAAGAACAACTATATAGAGATACTTTTAAGTTTTTATAACTATGTGCTAGAGTACTTAAGGTAGCGCAAAGACGTAAGTGTTAAATTATTAAATAGTCTTATTAAAGGATAAGAAGACAAGACAGACTAGCTAAAAAACGTATAAAAACTAGCTCTTAACGCTTACTAGACAAAACAAATTTATAAGGAAGAATAAGTTTAAATTTTATTACTTCTACTACTTTATAGATCTACTAGCCTAACTACTTATAACTAACACACTATTTTCTTCTAGTTTATTATAGTCTGTAATAGAGTAATAGAGGTGCCTACTATAAGAACCTATAAAGAAATTTACAAGGCTTATTATAACTTTACTATAACTTCTTATACTTTCTTAGGCTATCCTAATAAGTTTAAAGGAATTAATTAGCTATTTCCTACTAATATTTATATTAAGTATAGGTCTTAGATCTAGAAGGCCCTTGTTAGACAGGCTAAGTAGGACAATCCTCTTGTCTATAAGGAGCTAAACAACATACTATAAAATGCTAACAAGAAGTAGATTAATAACTATATTAAGGAATATTACAACTATATGCTGCAATAAATTATTAACTTATAGCCTATAGTATAAGAGTTAGAGAAGAACGCTTTTTATACTAATTTAGTTTAAGGATTCTTAAACTGTTTATACTTTACTAACTTTAAACAAAACCCTTCTTATACAACAAAGGACTAGGATAGGTAGAATACTAATTTCTCTTAAGCTAATTCTCTACAACGTCTCTAAGAGGAACTTAGCCTAAAAGCTAATAAGCGCTAAGTTTTCTAGGAGAGCAAAGATTTTATAATGCTCTCTTTTACGTAACACTTTCCTTGCGTTTATTCTTAATTAGGTACTGTTATCTTAGATAACGTCTTAGTGCTAACAACTCTAATAAGGCAGCCTTGTTATAGCCGCCTTTAATTAATATTAGAATCTTAAGCGCCTACTACTCCTGTCCCTGCTCCTACTATTGCACCTGCGCTGAGACCACGTGCTACAACTACTACTTAAGAACCTCGCCGAAGTAAACGTTTAAAGAAGTAAGGGAAGATATCTAAAGTAAATATAGGGTAATTAACTTACATTTCTTTTATTTCCTTTGTTTTATTTCCTTAATTTTGCTGTTTTCTTTCTGCTAAGTAGGTTGCTTGATGGGGCTAAGCTCGCAGGAAGGGGAGGTATGTGCCGGTGCACAGGGTGATACCTTGCTGCTCGCTAGGTCAGTGCTTAACCACCTAATCTAAAGGTATATAGCTCGTTTCAGGGATCAACATGAGCGACATTATTAATCCTCTACCTCACAACTCAACTCCTGTACTTCTCTTCTAGATACAACCCATAATAAGATCTTTATCTTACCACCCTCGTTCTCGCATGACCTGACCACTAGTGATCTTATGCCCTCGTAGTAGTATGTCTTCATACACTCCAACACCCGTACACTATAAGTATAGAAGAAGTAAGCTCTAAACTTCTTTGTACAAGATAAGATACTCTTTAGGAAAACGTCTAGGAATATTGTAATTTAGAGGGTTGTAGATAATACTAACCTAAAAACAGCTATAGTATAGAACGTACACACTTAGATTAGATATAGAGGAGTTAACGCAGTGTACTCTATACTTGCTTAGTAATACTAGTAGAAAGGAATATACAAGTACGTGCGGTAAAAGCTAGTAACTTGCCTAGACTATTAACTGTAATCCTCTAAGAGGAAAGTTAATATGCTTACTAATACTTATAGTTTTGCTATTTAGGAAACTATTGCAATTAATGTAGTATATATACCTTAGTGTTTTAAGAAGAAGTTTTTAGTTATTATAAGAGACTACCTTAGTAGCTAGCCTAAAGTAAAAGCCTTATTAAATAACTAGTTAAAGATAATTGCGAAGTTTATATATAAAGACATTATATATTAATAGAGCACAGCGCGCAAGCTTATAGTTAATAGAGAGCCTAATTTTGCTAAAGTAGTATTACATCTATTAAATATGTACAGAATTAACTAAGTCTAGTCTTTAGGACACAACTCTTAAGCTATAAAAAAGATTAAAAGAGAACACTAGCCTATTATAAACGCCCTTATAAAGTTACTAGGACTTTAAGTTAAGAACTTGCTAATAGTTCTCTTTATAGACAGGATCTTAATATAGAAATAGATAGGTTACTTACTATACTAGTTAGTTATAGGGCAGAACCTAGTGCTTTCTATTAAACTTGCGCTACTTACATAGCAAACGCTTCTATTTAAGAAAGTAAAGGACTATACATAGCTACTTACAACTTAAGTAATATAGCTAGATTTTAGAAATTAGTTTATAAAGGATGCTGTTACCTATTCTAACTAGATAAGAGCTGCTAAAAAGGAATACTAAGATAACACTAAGAAAATACAATATAAAGATATAAAGCTAGAAGACTTAGTTCTTCTCTAGAACTCTATTTAGGAAATTAATATATTATAAGACTGCAAGCTAGATACAAGATAGTTAGGCCTATACTGTATTTATAAAGCTAGGCCTAATAGAGGAACCTATCGTCTTAAGGACCTTAATAGTACACGCTTCCCCTACACAACACTTAGAAAGTAATTAAAGCTATTTAGACAAAGACTTATTTAGGATATTATTAAAGAAGTTTAAGGAAATATAAAGTTATAAGATCCTAATTATTAGGTACAAACTAGCCCTACAGTAGATATTCCTATCTTACTAGACTTGCCTAAGCTATATACAGAAGTACAACTAACTTTACCTCTTATAATAGGTAATAAGCTTTATCCTTACGTTATTATTACTAAACGTCTTATAAAAGAAGAGTGTTGTATATATAAATAAGACTTTAAAAGCTTAGACTCTAACTTAGATACTACTACATTAGATAACTAATAGGCTATAAGACGGCCTATAATTTTAGGAAGGGGAGGAGATACTATACTAGTAGTACCTACTTTTACCTTTAGCTACTTATTTACTAATTTCCTATTTAAAAATTTAGGTATAAGCTACTTATTTTACTAATTCTAGGTGCTTACTGCTATACTAATACTATATTTAATTTTACGCTCTCTTAAGGCAATAGCTAATTATAACAACTATTTTAATTAAAAAACCTATTTATTTTAGCGCAATTTAGACCATGTTTACCTCTACCTACTAGCTAGCAGGATACCGCCACTACGTATAAACTAGAACCATAACCCTACTAACTATCTAACTCTCCTACTACACAAACTTTACTACCTTTTATTAAAATAGTTACCTTCTAAGATAATAATAATAATAATATCTCTCCTCCTCTGAAACTAGCAGCGGCTAAAGACAATATTTAACTTACATTAGCTAACCTACTTAAACAATACTTTTAGCGCTGTTAGACAAGGCCTAGGGTAAGCAGCTATAGCTACAACTGCCGTAAATACTAAAACTATTAAGAGTTTTTAACAACCTTAGAATTATTACTAAGAAGAAAGACTATATTATAGACTAAATTCCTAAAGTTATATAGTATTAAGATAGAGTACTAAAGCTTGCAAAGCTTAGCAACAATATTAGAGTTATTAATATTTAAACTTTAGTAGACAAGATCCTTTTAAAAGCTCTAAGACAACAATATATTATTATAGATTATTAATTTAATAACGCCTTCTACTAATTTAACTTAATCCTTAAAGTTATCCTAGGAGTAGGTAACTTTTGTGCTTAGCTCCCTAGACTTATAGACAAATATAGTAGTGTTAAAGGTTTCTAAGAATACTATTCTATTATTAGTGCAGTATCTTTAACACAAGATAAAAAGGCTAAAGAACTAAGTAGAGCTATTACAACTGTAAAGAAGCTAGCTCTAGACTTTGTCTAAGAATGTATTAGCATCTATATACTTTATACACTACTTAGTTACTAAGAATTAACTAATATAGCTTTTATGTTAAGGCGTATAGATCTTAAGGATACTACTTAGTTCCTTAATGCTGTAGCAGCGTACTGCATTAACTCTAAGAACTAAGGTAAAAAATAATATATATTAATAGCTAACTAGGTAATAGTAAAACTACTATATATGAACATCTATGCTTTTATTAATTAAAATAACTCTTATAACTAAGCACCTTACTTAAATATTAATAAGTAAGAGGTAAAGGAGCTTTGTAATATTTGCGCTAAGCTGTAAGTTTAGAAAGAAGATATTAAATTTAACCTATAGAAGCTACAGCCTAATGCTAGAGCAAAAGATAAGTAAGGCAAGCCTAATCCTCTCTATATATTCTAGCAAAAGGTTTTTTAACTTATAGCTAAAGCTAAAGACCCTAAAACTAGCCTAGTTTACTCTATACAAAACGTTTTAAGCAATAAGTACAGGCTACTTAGTATAAAGACGCATCTAATATATAGTATAGTTATCTCTATAACTATAGAGCTAGAAAAGACCCTAAATAAGGCTTAAGCTATTAATTATTATAGAGATCTTATAATATCTAAGACTTGCTCTCTAGGGACTTATAGTCTATTAATTATAACTAAGAATCTAAGGCAATTTACAAGAATATTAGCTAGTTAAGAACCTAACTAATACTTAGTAATTAAGTTATATAAGTTTTAAAACAGAATAACTGTAGTAGAATAAAGGCGTACTGCTACTACTATCTAGGCAGGATAAGTTAGGACTAAAGCTAGTAGCTAATATGTCCCTATACTACTGCCTCTACTAAGCTCTTTTGCTCTAAAAGCAACACTAGCCTATTAATAAGTAGCTACCTAATTAAATACTAATCTTAACAACGCTTTTTATGTAAATAAGGAGCTAGATACTCTTAATTAGAAACAAGAGATCCTTTAGGTAGAGTATTATTATAAGAATTCTACTTTAGCTTTCTTTAAACTGCTTAAGCAAGCCTACATAAAGAAACTAATTACTAATTCTAACTATATTAAGGTTATTAAGGAGTAGTACTGTAAGGTTAATATTAGATAATAGCCTAGCTCTAATAACCTATTATATAAGTAGGTATACTTTATCTATAAGCGTACTACTATAAGCGTTATAAGTTTATTTAAGAGAGTTATACTGTCTAATATACTTAATAAATGTCTACTCTTACTATATATAGGATAAAGCTGCTAGTAAGAATTCTAATTAGACTTTATTGTTTTAAAGCTTTTTACTAGCATGTATTGTCTAGCTAAGTAAAATAAAGACCTACTAAGCTACTACTATTAACCTTCTAAACTTAATCTTTATCCCCTCCTTACTTAGGACAAAGTTATTAATACTATAAAGTTTTAACTATAAGCTAAGAAGTTCTAACGCACTAGAAGCATTATTACTAACACCTATACTTAGCTATTTAAGGATAGTTAAGTTAAAGATATTATTATTAAAACTATTTAATCTACAACGGATAGTTAAGTTAAAGATATTATTATTAAAACTTAACCTAGGATACTAAATATACTACTTTTATCTACTTTAACGCATAGTATAAGAAGCTAAACCTTAGATAGCTGCGTAACATGTACTACTTACTAAGTATCTAATAGGTTAAATTTTTAGTAAGTAATAACTAAAGGTCTTAGTGTAGATATAATTTAAGGCAGCGTATTATTTAATAATAAGAATAAGAATAACTATATAAAGATACTCTTAGGCTTTTATAACTATATACTAAAGTACTTAAGATAACGCAAAAAAGTAGGTGTTAAATTATTAAATAGTCTTATTAAAGGATAGGAAGATAAGACAGACTAGCTAAAGAACGTATAAGAACTAGCTCCTAATACTTACTAGGTAAAGCAAATCTATAAAGAAGAGTAAGTTTAAATTTTATTACCTCTACTACCTCATAGATCTACTAGCCTAACTACTTATAACTACTGTACTATCTTCTCTTAGTTTGTTATAGTTTGTAATAGAGTAATACAAGTGCCTGCTATAGGAACCTATAAAGAAATTTATAAGGCTTATTATAACCTTACTACTACTCTTTGTACTCCCTTAGGCTATCTTAATAAGTTTAGAGAAATTAATTAGCTATTCCCTACTAATGTTTATATTAAATATAAGTCTTAGATCTAGAGGGCCCTTATTAGATAGGCTAAGTAGGATAATTCTCTTGTTTGTAAGGAGCTAAATAATATGCTATAGAACGCTAACAAGGAGTAGATTAACAACTATATTAAGGAACACTGCAACTATATATAATAGCAAATTATTAACTTATAGCTTATAGTACAAGAGTTAGAGAAGAACACTTTTTATATTAATCTAGTTTAAGAATTCCTAGACTATTTATACTTTACTAACTTTAAACAAAACCCTCCTTATATAATAAAGGACTAGAATAGGTAGAATACTAATTTCTCTTAAGCTAATTCTTTACAACGCCTCTAAGAGGAACTTAGCCTAGAAGCTAATAAGCACTAAGTTTTCTAGAAGAGTAAAGATCCTGTAATGCTCTCCTCTACGCAACGCTTTCCTAGCGTTTATTCTTAATTAAGTACTGTTATCTTAGATAACGTCTTAGTGCTAACAACTCTAACTAGGTAGCCTTGTTATAGTTGCCTTTAATTAATATTAGAATCTTAAGCGCCTGCTACTCTTGTCCCTGTGCCTACTATAGTACCTGCGCCTAGGCTATGTGCTTTAACTACTGCTTAAGAACCTTGTTAAAGTAAACGTTTAAAAAAGTAAGGGAAGGTGTCTAGGATAGATATAGAGTAATTAAGTTATATTTATTTTACTTTATTTTCTTAATTTTATTTCCTTTGTTTTGCTGTTTTTCCTTCTGCTAAGTAGGTCGCTTAATGGGGCTAAGCTCGCAGGAAAGGGAGGTATGTGCCGGTACACAGGGTGATACCTTGCTGCTTACTAGGTTAGTGCTCAACCACCTAATCTAGAGGTATATAGCTCGTTTTAGGGATTGAAACGAGTATATTATCTATTAATCCTCCACCTTACAACTCAACTCGGGTACTTCTCTTCTAGATACAAACTATAATAAGATCTTTATCTTACCACCCTCGTTCTCGCATGACCTGACCACTGGTGATCTCATGCCCTCGTAGTAGTATGTCTTCATACACTCCAACACCCGTACACTACCTGCCTGTTTAGCTAATACTTCTTGTACCTTGCCTATATTAAGAGTCTCCTCTGTCTGTACGTATCGCTGCTTACAGCTCTTACGCTTATTTAATTTATCTAAAGCCTTTTAAAGGCTACTTATTTTCTCTATTATAAGCGTTATTATATGTGCTATTTACTAGGCCTTTTTACTTAACTACGTAACCTGCGTGTTAAGTAAATTTATAAAAGACCTACAACAGTTTCTTACTCTCTATTAAATAAGAGTACTTTAAGCTTTAACTTTGTGCGCGTTGCGTAATATCTATGCCTCTTAGGTGTCTTCTTGTTGTAGTAATTATTTTAGCGTCTATACTATAATATTAAGCTTTAATAGTACAGCTTATAGGTTATATAGGACTAGACTAGCGCCTCTAAAGCTAGCTTAAATATTCTTCTTTATAATAGACTGCTTAAAAGCAGCCTTAAAGGCTAGTAGGAAGGTCTCTTTACTAATATAGTTAGTGTAGTTACGTGCTAAGCCTAAAACAGCGTTACTATACTTGCGCTTTAACAGCAAGAAGCAGGTAACATTAAGAGGCTATAATAAGTAAGACAAGTGTGTAGGTATGTAGAGAAGAATAATATTCTTCTTCTTACAAAAATTTTAAAATTTAACTAAGTAGTAGCTCTTATACCTGTTAATAATAAGTAGTTAATACTTACTTACAGTATGGCTCTTTGTATAGGTATTAAAGTGCTCTAACTAGGCAAGAGTAAGCTAGTTATTTATCTAGCTATTAGAACTAACTTTAAGCACTTAGTTAGCAGGCAGGTTCTTAAACTAGACATTAATAAGTACCTTGCTTATAAAGATAATAAAGAGTAGTAGATAGTAACTTAACACGCATACGCCTTAAATTATAGTAACTTACTTATAGTTACTTAGCTAAAGGCGCTTTTTTTTTGCTGGATCTTTTTAAGCTTATAACAACTAACTATAATAATATCTTACTTATTATAAAGCTAGTCTTATTAAAGTTGTAAATATTATTATCTATAATCTTCTACTTCTCCTTCGTCACCTTAACTAGATCAAACTAGCGCTAGATAGCCGCTAGGTCCTTACAGGCGGCTCGCTAGTAATTATAGGGACAACTCTAGCGCGTACAGAGCTTAGGAGTCCTCTTAATAAAGTTGTTAATCTAGTTCTTGCTAATAAGGTTGCTACTACGCTTATGTAATAGTTTATTAGCTATTACTTAAATATTAGCCTTTATAGGCGCAAATCTTCACGTAGACTCTTTAAGAACACGCTTAACTATAGCCTCTTCTTCTAGCTTATTTAGGCGCTTTAAGTTTACTTTACAGTCATATTAGGAGGGCTTTCTAGCGTGTTAGTTAGACAGAGTACTTTAAGGCATGTTATAGATAGAGACAGCACGTCTTTAGCTTTAAATACGTTACAATTAGACATTAAAAAGAGCAAGCTAAAGATCTAATTTATAATAAGTTAATAGATAATTGCGTTGTTAAGACATAACGCGTTGTAGTGTCGACGTCAACGCGCTAGTAGGGCGTGTCCAATTCGCTTGGGTGTCCGATTCGCTTGTGAACCACGTTAACTAAGTAATTAAGCTAGCACAAGGGCAAGGCTTCTAAGAAGCTAATATAAAAATTACAGCTGCTTACTGCTTAAGCAGCGTCCTGTAATTAGTAACAAGACAACAGTAATAGCCTATAAATGCTTATTAAGCTGTCTACTAGGCGCAATATGCCCCTCTTAACTTAGAAGAAAGCACCTAATAGCTTTTTTAAAATTTACTGCTAATTTATTACGCCCTTGCGTTCTGCCTTATAAGGGCTGTATAAAGAAGATGCTAAACAATTTATATACTAAACATTGCTTTAATTGTGTTTAAACTCGTAGTTAAAAAGGCTTACGCTGTAGCAGTTGCTTATTGCATACTTGCTATATAGTTAATATTAATCTTGCTAATTAATTTATAGCTATATATAAGGATAAAGAGGTAAGTTTTTAATTCTTTAAGCTCCTTGCTTAGGCTGCTAACTTGTTTTTTAGAGATAAAACAATAATAAGAAGTACTAAGCTTTAAAGGCTTAACTGCTTAAGAATATTATTGCTTGCTGCAAAGAGATTAACAGCAGTATTACATTTACTAAGAAGTCTTCTGTGCAGAAGCCTACTGCAAATAATTGCTGCGCTTAAGAGATGTTGTTCTGTTGTTTTGCTGCTTAGCCTTTGCTGCCTGCTCCTGCTCCTGCTCTTGCTCCTGCTCCTATAAGCATTTTTAATTTAAAGTATAATGCTAAGAATTATTTACGCCGGACACAGCTTGCTTAGCAGGCTATAGACTTAAGTTAAGGTTGTTTATATAGACAAGAGCTTTATAATACGCAGCATTATGCTGTATACGTTTTAAGTTAACTTGTGTAGCAGCTAGCTTAACAGCCAGCATATTACTAACAACAGCTACAACAGGAGCAGCCTTAATAATAATAACTTTTTTAGTAATTGTTTCTTTAAGAACGACATGCTTAAGGAATACTTCTTTTGCCTATTCTGTACAATTGCCCTTCAGTTCGCTGTTCTAATTGCTATACAACTTATACATATAGGCGCAATTAATATGTAAAAGTAAACTAGCAATTATCTTATAATTCTATTTATAAAAGTAATAAATTAGATTTATGCTATTAGGCTGCTTACCTCTAAACTCTTGCTACTTAGGCTAGGTTAGCTTAAGATGTTCTTGAGCTTGCTAAAGCTGAAAAAGGCTAAGTATAATCTAATAATAGAGTTAAGTAATTACAAAAATTCTAATGCTTAATAGTAATTTTAGTTTTGTTTTTTTAGTTTTCCTGCTTGTTTAGCTTACGTTCTCCTGCTTATTCTAAGTAATTAAGAGAAGACTTAGCCTAGTATATAGATGTTGCTGCTTAATATAAATCTATTGCTTGTTAATTATTATTACCTTTAATTAAATGCTAAACTTGCTAAAGGTTAAGCAACTGCTTAAACTTCTTAAATTGTTATTAAGTAAGCGACTTAGTTAATCTACTAGCTAGCATAATTGCTGTCTTAAGGTACTTAACTTAAAATAATCCTTTAGCATACTTCTGCTGTAGCTACATGTTTTGTATATTTACATGCCTTAGTTAAGTGCTAATCTACTTATTCTTCTTAACTACAAGCTTAATTGTTCGTTAGTTATTACACTAAACTGTCTAGACGTCTTTTAGATTAAGAGACAGCTTTCAAAAGAAGCGCTTAAGGGCTATAGCCTTCTTAGTAGTATACTTAAAGGCGAGCAGCTTAGCCTTAGTAATTAATGTAGTAACTGTAGTCTGCTAAGCTGCCTTCTAAAATATTAGACTACTATATAAAATAGCTATATAACTATAGAATAATTAGTAAGTTTCTTAATTATCTATAAAGGAAGCGTTGCCTGCAATTGTTAGGTCTAAGCTATTGTATTTCCTATACTACATCGCATCTTATCTTGTCTAATAGAGATACATAATTACCTGTTTAACAGCTTTTATATATTAATTACTAGAGTTTGTAGGAAAGTATAAAAGCTTTAAGATTGCGTAAGCAATATCTAGTTATAGCATAATAGCTGTGTACAACACTAATTTAACTCTTTCTTATTAGGCTTTATCCTTTTGCTTAGTTGCTTCGCTAGTGTTCTTAATTAGCTCCTTTAACAGCAGTAAAGTCTTTAAAAACTACTATTCTTTAGCTTAAACTTCTTTGTAATCTTGTTAATGTATACATTATATATAAGTATAATTGTTGTTTTTTTGCAATTTCTAATTACTTAAATACTAAAAAAATATTTAACTAATCCTTATTCTTGTATCTTGTACTTGTTTATAATCTTTAACTAAAGATTTATTGTCTTTTGCCCATATTCTTTTGCAAAGAGTAGTAGGATATTATTCATATAAAATAAATCTAAGATTCTCCTATCTTAATTAAAAAATAGATAGAGCTCCTTTAGTAAGGCGATTAATCTAATCTCTTTTAGTAATTCTAAGAACTCTCTATACTACAACAGTAGTGTAAAGGGCTGAAGCCTTAATGTTCTCTAGTACTCGGCCTGTGGCCTTCGTTGGCTTTTCTTACCTCAGCACTAGCACCTTAGTACTAGCACCTCAGCACTAGTAGCTGACTATCGGCCGCACTATTCACGCTAACTGTTAGCTGATCCGACAACCTCTAACAACCTTAGTTAGTCCTAACCTGGGTTAAGTCCTAATCACCTGGGTTGGATATATAAACCTACGTAGTCTCTCTCTATAGTTCGATATCTAATTCATTCATCTTCACCGTTTACCTTGCATCTTTGGTCAACCCAACGCACCCTTACAAGTAGCGAGTCTTGCAATTTATAAAGTACGCAGTTAAGCTATACGCACTTTCTAGTCTTCTTAAAGCTGTCTAGCATCTTACAGTTTACTAGGTTGTCTGCTGTAATTAACATATTTAGAATTGCTTTTACAATATTATATTGCTTAATCTTTAAATTATTCCTAGCGGCATTGGCTATTGCTGCTTAGAAAGACTTAGCTGCTAATATAGCAGCGTATGTTAGGTTAATTAAGTTCTTTTTTTAAAAATTACTTTTTACAACAATCTGCGCCTTGCACTTCAAAAAGAAGCTCTTTTAATTAAACTTGTAAGTTTAAACTTACTTAATAAGTATTAGGCGATTATTTGCTTTTTTTCTTAATATTTTAGTTTAAGTCTTATTTTTACTTAACTAATTAATCTCTTTCCTACAGGCATTCTTAAATAAGGCTCTTATAAGATGCTAAAGCAATTGCTTCTATAATCTTAGCAGTTTAGGTAGATTGTCGCAATACTGTTAAGCATTTCTACTTAGCTTATACTTAGTAAGGAAAGCTGCTATAACTACGTAATTAAAAGTTTTATTTATTTTTTAAGGTGTCAAGGGTGGTGGTTGTTGTTGTAGTCAAAATGAGGTTCCAAAAAAGTGAAAAGCAGCTACCCTCTACTAATTAATCGCAAAAGTCAAAAAAAAAGATTGTGTGTAGTTAACGAGATTTGAACAGTGGGTAGATAAGTTCTAGGAGGAAAGCTCAGACTACTAAGCGATAATTAGGGTCAAAAAAATTTGCTAAGGTACTAAAAAACGACACCAGTTAAAACGTGTCCAACGGCGATTGCCAGCCTATAGCTAACAACAGGATTACAGTAGGATTGCAATAGGATTGCAACATGATTGTCTTGCTTTTCTTCGTTTCCGTCCGAACATGCGACACACCAATTGCGTGCCGGCAATGCCGAACAAGAGGGCATGAGCCCCGATACCTGTTGTTAGCAATAAATCTTTTTTTTTACCAAAAAGGTGTCTACAAAATGTGTGGTCACATCAAAAGGTTGTCTCAAAAGGCCGAAGCCATTAAAAGTTTTATAGCTTACTTAGTTTCCCTCCTCCATCGCATTATGTTGCAATCCTATTGCAATCCTACTGTAATCCTGTTGTCAGCCATAGGCTGGCAATCGCCGTTGGACACGTTTCAACTGGTGTCGTTTTTTAGTACCTTAGCAAAAATTTTTGACCTTAATTATTGCTCAGTAGTCTAAGCTTTCCTCCTAGAACTTATCCACCTACTATTTAAATCTTGTTGACTACACACAATCTTTTTTTTTTGACTTTTGCGATTGATTAGTAGAGGGTAGCTGCTTTTCACTTTTTCGGAACCCCATTTTGACTACAACAACAACCACCACCTTTGAGACCTTAAAAAAAATAGCTTACTTAGTTTTCCTAAGTTGCTTGCAAACCTAGTAAGTAAGTATTATAAAAATTATTTTATAATAAATTCTTATAATCTGTAATTAATGCATTAACACTACCTGTGCTTCTAACTTCTAGTTAATTGTTAGGATCTTAGGTTGCGTTTTTATGCTTACACCTGCTACCTACATAGCTTGCGCAGTAGAAGATAATAATTTATAAGCTAATTTAGACTTTTGCCTGTAATCTGCGTACTACGCCTTATAAGTAGAGGCTTAGCCCGTAATTGCTTACCCTGTCTGCTGTTTAAGGCCTAAAATATAGAATTTTAAGATAATTCACGCCCTACTATTCTGCTTACCTAAGCAAGTGTTCTATCACAACAAGCTAGCGCGTTAGAGTCTTTAGGTATAGATTGTTATACTAGTAAAAAGTTATTAAGCTTATTTAAAAAAAGGCTTTTTACTTTTAAGTACTAATAGATTAGCTCCTTTTAGTAAGCGCACTGCTGCTTAACTATGAATAACCTTGCAATTAATCGCATTGTCGCTCTCTAAAGTCTCTAGTTTAAAAGTTAGTTCTAAAGTAGCAAGACTAGTATTTTGCTGCTAATTTAAGCAAGTTCTTAATAGTGCACTAGCCTTGTGCTCTATTTACTTAGCGTCTTCTAATCTACTCTTGTTTTTAGTAGGCGGGCGTTCCTTACTGCTTAAAATAGTAAATAAATTATTAATAAGGTCTTTAGTAGTTAGCTGTGTATCCTAATCTGCTTTTTTTTAAACAGGCAAGAGGTCTAAATCCCCTTCTAAAGTAATTAGCTTACTATTATAAAGGGTCTTTACAATCTTAATTGCTTAATATTTTAGTAGCTTTTCTTTGTAATCTTCTTTGTAGAATTATTATTTGTTAAAAGTTATATTATAGGTAGTAACTATTTAATAAGGTGTTAGTACTTATATATAGTATATATTAAATGCTTAATAACTAACTAAATAACTAATATAGCTGCAAGAATTAACCTTAAATTCTTAATAATTATACCTAGCTGCCTTTTCCTTGTTTAAAGGATAAGCTCGGCAGCTATAAGCATAGATTTTACTCTAGTCTGGGCGTAGATTAGCAGTCTAGTGTCTATTTTTAGGTAGTTAATAGTATTAAAAATATTTCCTAAACTATTCTTCAAGCACCTAGTTAGGGGATTAGTAGCTATAGATTTTAGTAGGGCTTATCTTATGTAAGTAAGCCGCCGCATCTATAACTACTAGCTAAAGCTTAGCTAGTAGATTAGCACTTATGCGCATCTTAATAGCCTTTATAATTAGCTCTTAACTAGCTCTCTCTGCCGAGCCATTCGGCTTATAAGTATATAGCAGTAGCGTTTTAATTACAATTTTTTCTTCTATAGCTTATTCCTTATATCTTAATTGCCCTCTCTAAGGCAGTGTAGCAGTATTGTTATTTTAAAAAAATTCTACAATTTCTTGCTAATATTGCCTTTCAATCTTTGTAGCAAAGCCTTTAATTACAGGCATAATATTATTTAGTGTTTTTAACTAGATATTATAATTGTACAGCTTACTTAAGTAATCCTTTTAAATAATTAACGCTTATTTTTTAAGCAGCTCACTAGTTAAAAAATCAAATAAATATTATAATATTTTATAAAAAGGTTGTAGTAATCTTTTTTTTAGTTGCTGTAAAAATACTTGCAAGGCATAAGCTATTATACAGTAATTATATTTTAATAGCTTCTTGCTAGTAATTTTAACATTCTGCGCTAAGTAGACTAAGGCTTTAATAGCTTGTTATCCTAGGTGTTTTAATTGTTAATGCTATAGGTCCTTATTACTAGTGCGTACCTAAAGTTTCCTTAATTGCGCTACAGCGTTCACAAGCAGTAGTTAAGTAGTGTAACAACAAAGTTACTTATATGTAATAAACAAGAGATTAAAGTAACACTTAAAGTTAATTAAGACAATATTCTTTTTAATTGTTCTAAATTGCAAAGTATAATTAAATCTTAAATACTAAATACTTACCTGCTTAAGCCGTGCTTCTAATACAATATTAACATAGAAACCTAGTACAACCTTAATGTTAGTAAGCAGAATTTTAGCTGTTTTAGGGCTAGCCTTGCTATGCAGGACGTTCTTAAGTAGCCTGTTTCTTATTCTAGCAACTAGAATAGATTAAGTGCCTGCTTTAACGGTCTTATCCTCAGCGTATTTACTAAAAGTGCCAAGTACTATATAATCTATAGTATTGACTAAGTAGGCTACTGCTCTACTATCTATAATTTTATAAAAGGACAAGGCATAAAAAGTAAACGCTGCGCTAAATACATTTAGTCTAATTTCTTTAATTAAGTTCTTTAAGTTAATTAATGCTAAAACTAATAAGCTAGAGTAAGATCTACTTAACTTATTAGTAGCTAATCTGCTAGTGCTAGCCTTCTAGCCTTTTTTCTTAATTTAGGTGCGTAAGGTTGCTTATTTGTTACTATTCTATTGCTTAAGAATCTTCTTTTTGTTATTATTTAACAGCTTAATTAGTATACTGCTAGGAGGGCTTAATTTCGTAACTGCAGTTTCAAGTTAATAGCAGTTACACAGTGTCTAAAAGTGCTTGCTTATAAGCCTTTTACTAGCCTTGTATAGGTAAAAGTGCAATTACTTACTACTCTATTTTAACTTTAAGTTGTTAGCGCTTATAAATTGTTAAGCTGCCTTTAATCTAGATCTAGTTTAGAACACTACGTGTTCTTTTTTTTTAAGAAAGTAATTAACTAATTCTAAAACAAAACACTAAAGATCTTTCCTAAATTATTAAGAGTTAAATAAGCTTTACTAAGTGCTATTACTTATACTAGCTTATTGCGCTTCTTGCGCAACTAGTCTAGTGCAATTTTAGTGCCTAAGGCGTTTAAAAAATTAGTAACTGTTAACAGCCTAACAACTTTAAGAAGCAAGTAAAATATTACTTATTAATACAGTAGCTGCTACTTAATAAACAATTGCTTAAGGCCTATTTGTCCTTAGCAAGCCTTATTAAAGTGTAATTAGTATTACGCCTTAATTAAATACTAAGTATTCTAATCTATAGGTGCAAGATCCTCTTTTAAGATCTTTACTAAAGCTTAAAGACTAGTAAGGTTCTAAGTAATTATGCTTATTAAGGTGTTTAAAAGCAGATCTAGATAGACAGTCTTGCTAATTTAGTTCTTAACATTAGTAATCTTAGCAACTTTCTTTATTTATTAAGCAGCTTGTACTTTGTACCTGTTAACTAGCTTATTGTAATTATTTGTCTTATACATAGTATTAAGTATTTAAGCCTTATATTTGTGTTAAGCAATTTTATAGTCCTCTTGTATTTAAGCGCTAGCGTTAGGTAATAGAGCAACTAGCTGCTTAATATCCTTAGGCAGTTCTAGATACTGTGGCTCCTAGTGATCTATTAAGGGTACGTCCAGGAGATTAGAATTAACCTAATCCTAGATGCCTTTCTTTAAGCAGTGTAGCTTTAATAGAGCAAACTAGGTTAGCTAGTCTAATCAAGCCTTAAGGATTACCCCTAAGGCAACAAGCAGTGTATTAGTAAGGTCTATCTTAAAATAAGATACTTTGTGTAGGATCACAACGTAGATTATTGTTAAGGTAACAACAAATTAATTAGTTAGTTAGTAAGTAGCTAAGTAGCTTGTAAGTTGTAGGATAGATTGGTAGGAGGTTGATCGTATAATTAATAAGAGAGGTACAACAGCAGCAGCAATCTGCTGGCTGTGCTGTAGAAGAATAGAGGAGAGTAAAATTGCTAATTTAACAGTTAACCTTACAGCTTGCTAATTGCGCAGTAAGAATTAAAACTACAATTAAGCAACCGGGCTTATAACTGTAGGAGCTAAAAAGGAGCAATTGCTTGATTAGGGGGAGTGGAATAAGTATATTAATTAACTAAGTGCCACAACAAAGTGGTCAATAACTACTAAAGAGAAATAAGACGATCTGGCCCGTATATATAGGCGCTAGCGCGATCGTCACGTGTTTAGCTTACCAGGATCACCTGATCAACAGGGTGATCCGCATGTTGCGCACGTCAATACTCCAACATCTATTATTAGATTATGCTTAGCTTTCTTAGCCTTAGCTAGCTCTAGAGCATCTTAAGCTAACCTAGCCTAAGCAGCAAGAGTTTAAAGGTAAGCAGCATAACAGCGCAAATCTAATCTATTACTTCTATAAATAGAATTGTAAGATAATTGCCGGCTTACCCTAGCGTAATAATCGCGCCTATATATATAAGTTGTATAGCGATTAGGACAGCGAACTCAAGGGCAATTATGCAGAACAGGCAGGGGCAGCATTTCTTAAGCATGCTGTTCTTAAAAAGACAATTAACAAGAAGGCTGTTGTTGCTAATGCTGCTGCTGCTGTTGTTAATTATACGCCGACTGTTGAGCCGGCTGCCACGCAGGTTAACTTAGAACGTACGCAGCATAAGGCTGCGTATTGTAAGATTCTTGTCTATATAGAGAACCTTAACTTAAACCTATAGCCTGCTAAGCAGGCTGTGTCTAGCGCAAATAATCCTCAGCATTATACCTTAGATTAAAAACGCTTATAGAAGCGGGAGCGGGCAGCAGGAGTTAAGTGCGGCGATTATTAACAGGAGGCTTCTACGCAGAAGGCTTTCTAGTAAACGTAACGCTGCTATTAATCTTTTTGCAGCAAGCAATAATGTCTTTAAGCAGTTAAGCCTTTAAAGCTTAGTACAGCTTATTATTGTTTTATCCCTAATAACAAGTTAGCAGCCTAAGCAAGGAGCTTAAGGTATTAGAGACTTACCTCTTTATTTTTATACATAGCTATAAATTAATTAGCAAGATTAATATTGACTATATAGTAGATGTAAAATAAGCAACTGCTACAGCGTAAGCTGCTCTAACTGCTAGTCTAAATGCTATTAAAGCAATGTTTAGCGTATAAACTATTTAGTATCTTTTTTATATAGCACTTATAAGGCTGATCGTAAGAGTACAACAAATTAATTCCCTCCTCCATCGCATCATGTTGCAATCCTATTGCAATCCTACTGTAATCCTGTTGTCAGCTATAGGCTGGCAATCGCCGTTAGACACGTTTCAACTGGTGTCGTTTTTTGGTACCTTAGCAAATTTTTTGACTCTAATTATTGCTTGGTGGTCTGAGCTTTCCTCCCAGAACTCATCCACCCACCGTTCGAATCTCGTTAACTACACACAATCTTTTTTTTTGACTTTTGCGATTGATTAGTAGAGGGTAGCTGCTTTTTACTTTTTTGGAACCCCATTTTGACTACAACAACAACCACCACCCTTGACACCTTAAAAAATAAACAACAAATTAATAGCAATTTTTAAAAAGCTATTAGGCGCCTTTTTCTAGGTAGAGAGGGGCGCGTTACGCTTAGTAGACAGCTTAATAAAAGTATATAAGCTATTGCTGTTACTATATTACTGTTTACAGGATGCTGCTTAAGCAGTAAGCTACTAAAACTTTTATATTAGCTTCTAAAGAGCCTTGCCCTTGCGCTAGCTTAATTACTTAGTTAAACTTTTATATAGATTAAAATTTAAGCAAAGACTTAACAGCAGACTTAATTTAGTAAGTAAAGCAATTAGCTTCTAAGCAAAGCTACTTTATATCTTGCAATAAGCATATAAATTAGAAGGCAGCAGCAACTAACTTTTATTATTTTAAAGATTAGCTGCTTGCTAAGTTTTATTGTTAAATAACCTTTAGCGCACGTAATGCTTATACTTAGCACTGTTTTTACGTTGCTAACAACTGCTATCTAAGCAGTTCTTACGCTTATAACAGCAGCTTGCTAATTAACGCTTGCGCTCGTTGCTGCTAGGGACAGACTACACTAGAAAGTTTAGCAGCTAATTAGTAAGAGAACAATAGAGCAACGCTGCTTACTATGTTAGTAATAGTGGTCAAGACAGTTCTAAAAAGCTTAGTAATTAATATTGTAATAAAGTTAAGGACAAAAAGGTTTTAGAGAGGTAGTAGACGCAATTAATATTGTTGTAGAGCTGCGCACTAACTAATTACGCGATATTCAGGGTCTATCTAATATTTTAATATTAGGGCTGCTGGATCAATCAAAACATTAACAAGCAGTATTACTACAATAATAGAGGATGAGGCAGAGAAGCTATGATTACAGAGGGACCTCTTAATTAACAACCTTGCTTTATTACAATTGCCTAGTTGCTTACAGCTTAGATTAATAGTATCTCACTGACCTAGGGGGTGTGTTAGAGTATTGACATACTGCGCAACATGCGGATCACCCTGTTGATTAGGTGATCCTGGTAAGCTGAACACGTGACGATCGCGCTAGCGCCTATATATACGGGCCAGATCGTCTCATACCTCTTTAGTAGTTATTGGACACTTTGTTGTAGCACTTAATTGATTAATACACTCATTCCACTTCTCCTGATCAAGCAATTGCTCCTTTTCAGCTCCCACATTAAGTTACTAGAGTTCTTTGTAATTTTTATAAAGACCTAATTTATTATTACAGTAAAGGTTATTGAAACTAACAACAAGATTATTACAGTTAAGCTAAAAGTAACTTGCTAGGCAGAGTCTTAAGGCATGCGCTTTAAGCCGTCCACTTCTAATACTTAAGCACAGAACGGTGGAGCAGAGCGCTTAGGAGGTGTAATTAAGGATAAAACACGAGCAATGCGACTTAACGCTAACCTGCTATAGCCACTGTAGCCTAAGATCACTCGATTAGCAGTATATCTCTATAATCAAACACCTCAATACGCAAATTAATAGAAATTACTATATTAAGAGTTCTTTACACATAACGCATACAAAAACAAAATTGTTAACTTATTACGCAAACTACACTAAGGCCACTTATAAGCATACAGGTGCAAGGGGTTTGCAATAATAAATAATATAAAGCGCAGCAAGCGCAGACTATAGAGGCTTAATCCTAAAGCATAAATTAAATACCCAGTTAGATATTAATTAATAAACATTTACTGTATATAGGTGCTGACTATGTCTAAGGTAATTACTACACGCGATGTAGTATTTAACAAAGAATTAATTTTTACTAGAGATAAGAAGGATGTTATAGATAACTTAATGCATAGCACCCTTAAAGAGATTAAGACATAGATTAGGACTGTAGAACTTCCGCTCAGTATTACAAATAATTAAGAGAAAATACAATCTTTTCTTAAAAACAAGTATTTTAACAAAAGACTAGCATAAGAAGAAACATCTAGTTAATATAATTATAGCAGAAAAAACGTTTAAGTATTATATCCCTTACTACTGCTAATGCCTTTACTAGTAGCCCTCTTAACGAACCTTATAACAGCGGAGAGCATTAAGTAAGTAGATAATTCTCTTAATATTAAGAGTTAGAGCGTCGCCCTTGCGCAGCTATTAAACCCTAGGCCTAATTACCCCTTAAGTACTAGCCGCAGTGAGTGTCCTAATCTACGCAGTGCTATTATAGGATTACAATCTATTAGTAAGAGCTTTTAGAAAAATTAGATAAACTTATAGGCTGCAGTGTTTATAGCAGGTGTAAGAACAGGAGAAGTTTAACAACTAAATAATAAGAAACTTAATAGTATAGAAGTTAATTAATTGCTTAAAGGCTAAAGTAATAACTAGATGCTTCTTTTAAGTAAGCTCTTGCTAGCGCTAAGTCTAAATTAACTAAAGAAAAATTATATATTCTACTAGTTGTTTAAGAAAGCTAAAGAGAATTACCTCTTAAATTACAAGCAATTAAACTTATAATTTAAAGTCCTAACGCAAGAAGCACTACTAACTAACACTTAAATACTTAAGTTTATACAAGTTTATACTTACAAGACTAACAATGATTATAAGTTTATTAAGTATAAAGCGCGCTTAGTTGTACAAAGCAATTAATAGCGCAATGTTACTTTTTAAAATACTTACGCTGCTATATTAGTAAGTTAATTCTTTTAAATAGCGCTTATAATTGCTGCCTAATTTAACTTTAAACTTAAGCAGTACAGTATTATAAACGCCTTTGTACACGCACAAATTAATAAGGTTATATATATAAAAATGCTGTATTAATACGCAAAGAATAGAATAATTTTAAAGCTTAATAAAGCTTTGTACAGCTTCTAGATATTGCTACTGCTCTAGCAATAGGACTTTACTACTTTTCTTTAAAGATGTAGATTTACTACTGTCTTATATAAGCTATGTTATATAATCTGTTAAAAGATCTTTGTGTTCTTCTACGTTGACAATATTATTATAATGTACAGCAAGGACTATAAATTAGACACATAAGCAGCTGTTAAGAATAGAAGAAAGAAGTACTATATAATAGGAAAAGACAATCTGCATTAGTACTTAGGCATAGAGTTAATTAGGAATTAATTATAAAGTAAGATCTAGATCTCTTAATTAGTATACATTAAAAAGATTACTTAATTAGTAAGTAACTACTTAATTAAGAGTGATACCCTAATAATTAAAGCTGAGCTGCTGCCTTAAGATAGCTACGCGACCCCTGGGGAAATTAACTTCTATTAATAAAAGATTAAATTACTCCTATTAACAGCAGTTAACACAAAACCTAATACAGCCTTTGTAGTATTACGCCTAGCATAATTTCTTACAAATCCTAAACCTAATTATTAGTTAACAGCTAATTATATACTCTTATACTTTAACTATATACAGACGCTAGCATTGCAATTTAGTAGACATAATTACTTAGTTGTTGTAAGTAATGCCTTACTTGCTAATAATATACTCAATTGCAAGAGCTTTTACGAATATATAATTAAACTGTTTAGTAGACTAATAGCTTAAAGAGCAAATAAACAAGATACATTTACAACTTTAATAACTAAAGCTAAACTACTTGTGCTCTTACAAGTTGCAAAAAAAGCTATGTTTATTTAAATACTGCTTACTAAGCTACAAGTTTAGATAATTAATCTAATAATTACTATACTGTGTAATAACTTATAAATAATCTAATTAATCTTAAAGAAGGTTTCCTAGTTAACTACTAAGCTACAACATGTTAATATCTATAATTACTAGCTTGGACAAGAAGTTTAGAACAAGTTAATTAAGGTAATCTACGTAGAATTAAGCAAGATGCTTGCTAACAGACTTACTAAATCTTTACTAGCCAATTAATGGCCACGATTCCTACAACAGATAGGACCAATTGACCTAGGCAACTAACTACAGCTAGAGGCTAATTTAGTATTAATAACTAATTGTCTTAACGCCTTAGACTTTTGATTAAATAGCGCGCAAGAGGTCGTTAGCTTAATCCTTACTTTTAAGCTAAGGGGGGGTGTTTTTTTTATTGTAGTTTAACGTCCTTTCTCAGCCTGAAGGGCTATATAAGACGTGCAGGCCGAGGCCTGCAGGTATCTATGTGGTTTTTCTATCTGCTGAGTAATTTACAAGGGGTGGTTTATCTGAATAAAGGTGAGGCTCTTAGCCTATTGTGCAAGGTCGAGAAGGGGGAGGAGGAGGAGGGGGGGAGAAGGAGAGGGGAGGGGTGCTTAGAGCTTGGTCGCCTAGCCAGGCGATTGCATCTAGTTATCGGAGTTTCCTTTATACTAGGCCTGTGTACTAACCCTAGTTTCTTAAATAAAGGCTAAAGTAGCCTTAATGCCTGCTTCTGTTTAAAAAAGATATTGTAGAGAGATTAGCTCTGTACATGAGTTCTAAAGTATAGCTCTACTATCCTTGTATAGTTAGCACCTAAGAATTGTATAAGCTGTGTCTTGTGTAGCTCTAAAATTACATAGGCAAGTTTTAGATTCTACTTTTCCTCTCTTAAATAGATAGCTCTTTAGGTAGCTATAACCTAGTTTTAATTAAAAGAAAGAGCTAGATATATCTCTCCTAGTAGGAGGGATAAGTATCTGTTTTCTTATTCTCTATTTAAAGGTAGCTAAGTAGGTGCTAGGGTTCTTACTAGTAGCTTTTCTCCTGTAATTTTTAAGAAGGCCTAACTAATCAACATTTGCTAGTTGTTTAATTCAAGAACTAATAACTGCTAGGCTTGTTTTGTTTGTTAAAGGGTTTATTTCTATAGCCTCTTTTGCTAGGGAGTCTGCTTGATCGTTTCCTAGTATATTTTAGTGTCCTAGGACCTATTGTAGCGTAGGGGTAATGCCTTTTTCTTCTAGTTAAGTTGCTGCTCTAATACACCTAATTTGCCACTCTTAGCTAGAGTTGTTTAAGGTGTTTTTTAATTAAAATAAAGCAGCCTAATTATCTGCGTAGATATTGACGTTTTGGCAGTTGTTTAATAGGCTGACTGCTTTCTCTAGCCCTAAGGTTATACCTTCTAGTTCACTGTTGTAAACTAGCTAGTTATTTCCTATATTTGCTTATAGTTCTTTAATAAGGGTAGCTCCTTTGTAGAAGGCAACGCCTACGCTAATTCCTTTGCCATCCCTTATAGCTGAGGCATCTAAGTATATTAATAGCAGGTTGTTGTCTACTAGTAGTTTCATATAGCTTTCCGCTTTAATGTCTTTTGGCTTGTTTAATATATAGACCTTGTAGGGAGTCCTAGCGTTCTATGGCGTAAAGGCGTAGTGTTGTATTTCCTCTGTATTGTCTGAGAGGGCTAAGATAATAGATACCTGTATTCAATTAAGTTGCTCTCCTCTGTTGTTGTTAATAGCAGCTTTTAGAGGGTGGTTTGGATCTAGTAGGGTAGATCTAAAGGCGTATCTTCTTATAGTGTTGTCTAGCCTAACTCTAGGTGGAAATAGAGCAGCTTCTACCTCAATAGGCATTGCAGGAGAAGATCTAAAGGTTCCTAGGATCTTTCTACAGGCCTGGTTTTGTAGTTTTTGCCTGCTGTTAATAACGTGTTGTTGGCCTTTCCAGAACAGCTGACATCCGTAATCAGCTACGCTAGTGATGCACGCTAGGTATAATTGTCTCATTGCCCTCATAAGGGGGTGTGTTAGATTTAGGAGATTTGCGCGATTAATTAGGAGGTTAGCAAGGTTAGTTAGGGATCCTGCAAGGGTGATTAAGGGGTGGCGCTAACAGACGCTAAACGCGCTAGCGCCGCCAAGGGTTACCCAGATAAAAGGAACCACCGAGATCGGTACAATCGATCAACAGAACACCAACAACTCAATCATCAATACAATACAATTATCATCAATCATATCATCATTATCCTATCAGTTTTTAACAACCTATTATTTCTGACACTAGCTTTAGAGGCGCTAGTTTAGTTTTACATAACTTACAGGCTGTGCTATTAAAGCTTAATGTAATAGTACAAACACTAAGACAATTACTGCAACAGGTAGACGCCTAAGAGGCGCAGACGCCGCGCAACGCCTGCAAAGTTAAGGCTTAAAGTACTCTTATTTAATAGAGAGTAAAAAATTGCCCTAGGTCTTCTACAAGTTTACTTAACAAAAAAGTTATACAGTTAAGCAAGGGAGCTTAGCAAATAGTATATAAAATAACACTTATAATAAAGAAAATAGCTAGCCTTTAAAAAGCTCTAGATGCAGCAAATAAGCGTAAGAGCTGTAAGCAGCAATACATATAGATAGACAAAACTCTTACTGTTAGTAAAGTACAAAAAGTACTAGCTAAACAGGCAAGTAGCAGTTATAGCAACAGTAAGAGCGCGTTGAAGAGGGTGCAAGGAGAAAGGCGGTGCGGGCGTTGCAAGCAGACTAAACACAACGCCCGTACCTGCGCAGTTAAAGTAGATAGTGCTAGCAATAGCAGCATTTCTAATAAGTAAATTAGTATACTGTAATAGTTTATTAACTGTAATAAAAGTGCGTGATATCGTGTCAACATTAACGCGTTAGTGGGGCGTGGGCGACTTGCTTAGGTGGGCGACTCGCTTGTGAATCACGTTAAGCAATAATTCAAAGTTAAAAAAATTTGCTAAAGTAATTAAAAACAACACTAGTTAAAACGTGTCTAACAGCAATTGCCAGCCAATAACTAACAATAGAATTACAGTAGAATTGTAATAGAATTGCAACATAATGCAATAAAAGAGAGAAAGAACACGTACATACTGCAGCAGGAGCCTGCAATACTTTATAAAGCTAAAGCTGCTACTTTTTACTTACTACTTTTTACTTTTTAAACGGCACTGTATATAAACAATTTACATACAATATACTATACTATAATATAGCATATAACTTTTATAATAAGCATCTCTTTAACCTTAACTCTTATTTAAAGACAGAAAGCTTTCCTGTTATACACCCAGCCTTTAAACTAGTTTAGCTTAAGCTAATTATGCAAACTCTTAAGTTTATTAAGCATTTACAAACTTAGCCTCTTTAAAACTTTATAATTAAATTTTTTATAAACAACTCTGAAATCTGCAATATCTCTATATACAAAAAAAATATTAAGCCTTAACTTAGCTAGTGGTACAAAGAATATAAGATTTACAAGGTGTTTACTAGTATTAGTAAAGTACATAAAATGCTCTACTTTAGTATTTTTTTTCTTCTTGTTAATCGTGTATAAGCTAAGTAAAGAAACTATTAATTAGTTAGGCCAGCTGTTACATAACATTAAAATAGCAATAAAAAAAGGCAGAAAAAGAAGAGTAGGCGTTCTATTATTGCATATATAAGTTAGAAATCAAGGTAATAATAGTGCTGCTTCTTTATTTTATCTAAAAGTACCTAGAAGTGAAGCCTTAATATAAGTAAGCAGCATAAGCAGCATAGGCAAAATAAGAGCAGAATAAGGCGCGTTAAGTTAGAAGGTAATTTGCGTCTTTGTCTTGCTTTTTTTTATTTCTGTCTAAACATGCAACACACTAACTGTGTGCCAGCCGAATAAAGGGGCATAAGCCTAGATACTTGTTATTAGCAATAAAAAATTTTTTACTAAAAAGGCGTTTACAAAATGTGTGGTCACATCAAAAGGTTGTCTCAAAAGGCTGAAGCCAAAATATGGGGTTATATCGAATAAAGTTTGTAGATTATCAACGGTACGGGAACAAAGAGGCACTAAGGTTGTTAACTACTCTAACGTCAGCGCGCATGAATTATTGCCAGCCCTGGTGGCCATGACCGGCGTGATGACGACGTCTCGGTAACTTTCACATAATTTTCTAGCCGCTGTTATGGACTCTTGTTCCTCACAGTCCTAACATGTATCCTTGTTTTCTCGTTATTCTAAGCCGTTTTGGTCATGCAAATAAGATCTCTGAAGAGATCGGATAAGAGAGCTTGCGAATATCACGTACAATGACAAGTATATTCTCTTGGATGACTTTGGCAGTGTTGATATGTTAAGCAATGGACGTTACCAAGCATCCAGCTGACTACGACGACTAATACGGCAATGAAGTTGCTATTGCAGGATGCCAAAACGCTATTTCATGATCTAAAGGGTGCAGGCCTCAACACTGAAGTACGCCCCGGCTTCGACAAAACACTGCTCGTATTTGTGCAGGCGCCTTAATATCTGCTTGGTGACACTGTCTAAAAGTCACGGTACGTTGATCTATCCCATGGAATACACATTTCGCCATGATTCCTACTAACCTTTCTCCACAGTGTCAAAGATTGACAGTATGGTATTACTAAGAAACCACCCCAGAGGCACCGCAAAGTCTGCTGTCACCGCGGCTTTCAAAGCCGAAGAACTACTGTATATGTATCATCTCAATGGCGCAAAATCAAACTCCTTACCCGCCAATCAGAAAAACGAAAACAGAATTGCGCTTCTTCAACGGTGTGCAACAAGCCTACTGCAGAGCAGCAAGAACAGTGTTGTAAACAGTCTTGGCTTTGTAGTTGGAGTCGAACAGAAGCGGGTTACCCTGAGGCCTCCAGGAGTCGGAGTCGCGGACACCCCACACAGTAATTCCAACACAGTTGCTTTGGTCCAAGCAAGTTTTGACAACGTTGGTCCAGTCGGATTGCTGCGCGTTCTGGATGTCAACCTCGGTGAGCGCACACTCGGGAGCTGCTCCGCAAAGCGCGGCCATGGCAGCTGGGGCGTTGGCACCCTGGCCGGATGTCAGATGACCCTGCGAGCCGATTCCGTCGATGGGGATGCCGGCGGCGATCCACTTCTTGACGTTGCGAACTATGGCTTGGGTCTTAGCGTAAGAGGCTTGGTCCAGGCTAGATGGCTGTTAGTGTAACGATGCTTAGTGTGGGGGGTTATCCTTACTTATAGTCGTTAATGTAACGCTTTGCAGCCGGGTCCGCCGCCTTCGCTGTCTCGAACGCAATACGGACAAAGTCCTCACCGAGGACGTTGTAGAAGACACTGGCACGGAAGTTACCATTCTCCTCGAACTACGGGAAAGTCAGTACATGTCTCGTAGACATCTCGACCATGGGAAATAAAACATACCATCTCGTTGATAACATCCCAGGCGTAGACCTGACCCTTATAACGACCCATCAGGGAGTTGATGTGGTCCTGCATGACGGTGGTCAAGGTGGCCTTGTCCCTGATCGAGGACACCCAACTGGGCAACTGCGAGTGCCACACGGTGGTGTGGCCGCGGAGGAGCTTGTCATTGTCCTTTGCGAACTTGGCGGTCTGGTCGGCAGTGCCAAAGTTGAAGGAACCACGCTGGGATTCAGTAGCATCCCACTTCATGCTATCCGAAAGTTATTTTCGCGCACATATCGTGGTAGTAGGTTTCATAAGACTTGCGAGTTCTCAGGTGTAATCTGACCAAAGTTCGCCTTGATGATGGCACCGTTCTGTCCAGTGTTGAAGCGACCTGGGTCAGAGCAGGTACCGAAGTACTTCCTGCCCTTTGCCTTCATCGCAGCATCGATGCTCTGAGTAGCCTGACGCTCATTGAGAAGAGCCTCCGGCTCAGAGAAAGGCGCAGCCGAAACTAACGCTGTGGCGGACAAGATGGTGATGAGAGAAAGCTTCATGGTGGAATCGGTGCATCCAGCTTGTGACTTGGCTTGGAAACTCTAGCGAATGTCTATGACCGGGTACATCGGCCGTTCTTCGAGCCTCAGCCTACTTATACCAGATCCTTATTCCCCTCGGGCCTATTCACTTATTACAGACGAGATTGGCGACCTCCCCCATGATCCATCCTCCCTCTCTTTACGAACAATATCCATACATCATACCCACCTCGGTTCCTCCTGTGCACCCACCGCCATCAGTATGGGGAAGACGCACTAGCTTCAGGGCAATTACCCACACGCAGCAAAGGGCGGAAGATTCATCGAACGCGCCACGGTGCATGCACGTCGCCGATTAGCCTTTACCCAAAGCGCACCTTTCACTTCCCCAATGCAGTACAAAACGACGAAACAACGCTGTTTCGCCTTAAGCTAGATAGAGCTGCCAGCGCCGGTTCTTGTCCTCCTTAGCACTGCTCTCACGTCCCTTAGAGCAAGCTTGGCAACTTTAATCGCGGTTAAATGCAAAGTGCCACAACAACCGATCCCTGCACGTACACTAGGGTTGCGTCACGGGAGCTGACTTGTTAATCTTTTGGGGTTGGGTTTGAGACTGGGGCGTATTGCCGGTGTCAAACGGTGTTCACTGAGGACGTGCTTGCGTCGATTCGTGGAGAATACAGATTGCTGATTGTGGGGCGGGAAGCGATCACGCGTTGTTAGGTGGCGTTTCAGCCGTTGTGGAGGAGGGTATGGGATCGATATCTCGGGAAAGAGTAGATTGGGTTGTGCCTTCTATCCGGGGGAGGTTAAAAAATTATGTTATTTTTATTGTGCTGACCGGGTATGGTGGTCATTGTTTATCTTTTGTGATTACGTTGTTACTGATGACGACGCGCTGACTGTGTAGGTCTTTCAAGTGCAGTTTTGGGGGAGACGCATTTTGTTTTCCGTAGTAGATGACAAGGTATTCGTCTATGCATGTGTGGCAAGCCGTGGTCATTGTGTGAAGAAAGAAGTCTTAATCCTCCGATACATTCAGACCGTTGACTTGGATAGAATTATCCTCTCTGTTACAATTTCGCAAGAGAGACATATGGGCTGTCTTGGAAGGCAAGATTGCCTCTAGAGGGGTCCGTCATACCCTATACCCCTTCTCTCTGTCCTCCTGTCACCTTACCCACAATCACTGCCGCTTCCCCAAATTCCAGATGCCATTCGCACTCACGCGCTTCATTCGCATGAAGGAAGTGGCATGCGACTCAAAATCTTTGAGAAAGTGGGTGGCATTCAAAACATGTCCACTAGATCAGAAACAGGCAATGTGGGTATTCGATCGCCGGTTGATCAGGCCGTGATAACAGTGGTCCAAGAGTGAAAAGAGTTACAAACAGGGGTTGCCCTTCCCGAATCCGCTTGGGATGACACACATCGCGTCGCTGGAGCGTGGAGTCCAATCATGGGTCGTTGGAAACAGGCGTTTGGTTTGGTTGCTACGACAGGGCAGCCCCCTCCGTTGTGACGGTGCTGCTCTAGTCCGGGACGATCTAAAGCAAAGGCCTACCAGTCACTTGTCTTTGCGCGCCACGGACTTGACTTCTTGGCTGCTAGCGGGCGTTAAGCTTATAACGTGCAGATCGTAGGCAGTGCTCGAATAATGTGGCTAAGCAAATATGCACTACAGTGTTTTTTTTTCGTAATTACCTTACGCGTAAGTCTCACGCAAACAATGGCGATACTCTTGGTGTTGTTGATGGTACTGTCGATGGCGTTGAAGCGAGACTACTGTATAGATTGCGGAGAGGATTCCGAAGTCGTGTAGACCCAAGAAGGCCAAGATTATGCTTTGATTGCGATGCAACGCGATGCAGCACTCAGATATTCTCGTAACACGTAGTTGGAAATGTGTAGATGCATGCCGAGGTTAATGAATCGATGAAAGTCGATTGAGGACACAGATTGCACATGCTAAGAGGCCTGGCAGATCTTGGAGCATCGTCATCGCACTCAGCACATGTGGGGTAGATGGCAGTGCATGCTTGGGGGGAGCAAGGATAGATGAAGAGAGGCCGACTGAATCATGGAGAAGCAGGTCGCTCACTAGAGGGAGACGGGTGTATGCTCACGATGCTTCGATTCGAAGGTGTTGAGTGATGGAGAGAGAGTTGGCCGTCATCGACAATGCACGTGCTTTACGCGCCGGATCGCGCATTGCTTATCTCCGCGGGAGCTATCTCCAGGCATCTTCCCCACCATCAGCCAACTACCATCACAAACATCCACAAGTCATTTCCATCAGCATGACGAACAACAGCGACGACTCTCGACGCGATCACAGCCGGCCCGAAGACAACCCGTTCGTCGCCTTCCGCCGCTTCGCCGATTCCCAGGTCTCATCGCTTCTGAACACCGTCTTCACGCTTCCCGCCACCATCGCGAACTACAACAACGCGCATCATGCACGTGAGCAATGTCTCTTTGGCAAGGCAGATGAACGGAAATGTGCCGCGCTCCACGAAATCGAAGCGGACATCGCCGAGCTGCGCAATGAAGGCCGGGAATTGTTTAGAGTTGGCGATGTCCAAGCTGTGTTGCGCAACAGCGAAGCGCTAATGAAGCTCGATCGTAGAGCTGATGAAGTTAGAAGAGAGATACTTGGCGATGCAAAAAACACCGACGAACACCATATTACGCGACATAACGATGCTAGTCTGGTTGAAAGGGTGGCCAATGAGAAGGGTCAGGAGTGGGGATGGGAGTGGGATTGGGGCTTTCCTCGACCCTTTGACCACGACAGCAGGGGCTCATCAGTAGCCCCAGAGGAGTTCGATGACAAGGCCTGGGACCACCCTGTGGCGGACGGTGCAAGGTTCAACAACTACAATGAGCTTCATCCAGACGACAAGCCTCGCGTATGGACATGGTCGAAATCTTGGCAGTGGCCGCCGCCAGTAAACGCACCCCATATTGATGATGATGCTTACTCTTGGCGCGCACTCGAGCAGAACCGCGAGATGAAAAAGGCCGATATGCCTTGGCAAGTGGCATACGAAGACCTCGTACGGGCTGAGCAAGCCGAACCTCCACACTGCATGAGTGGTGACAAGCGAAAAGCTTGGGGAAGAAGGAAAATATCAATCACGCAACAACAGTCCGAAGAGGCCATCCAGGATAAACCAGGGCCAGGTTGTCCTAGCGGTATGGATTATGATACATCGGTCAATCACGGTATTGATGGTAAGATTCCAATCACGCAACGCCAGCTGGAAGAGACTATGGATCACGATGAGGAGCCAAGCTACTCTCGCCTTGCGACATATGACGAGCCGAGTTATGAGTACAGCCACGATCACGAGGATCAGCACGATGATTTACCCACGCCAAAGCAGGATCGGTTTCCCGACCCCGACACAGTCAGACGCAACACATACAATACTATATTGGACGCATCGTTCGAGAGATATGAGGAATCGGAGACAGAGATGGATGCGTACGAACGTATGGACGCTTTATCGCGAGGCTCGCCCTCAGCATCCAGACCTACTTCGGTATCATTTGCGGTCGCTAAGCGAATGAACGAGGCGAAGGCTTCGATCCTTTCCACTCTTACGACAACCGAGCGTACCGTCGCACCTGATGGCTCGATAACAACCAAAGTCGTCCTCAAGAAGCGCTTTGCTGATGGCCGAGAGGAAAGCTCAGAGACTGTACATACCCAGTGCGGCCAAGAAACCGACTCACAGCTACGCGATCCTTGGAGGGCTTTTCACGATGCGCAATTAGTATCAGCGGAGCCTGAGAACAAGGAAGGGAAGAAGAGAAGTGGTTGGTTCTGGTCTAGCTAGATTGTGGCACGTTGGACTAAAGAATTTTTTTCTAAGGTGAGAAAATAGCCTTGGAAATACGGCCAAACGGTTTGTTGGACCTAGGCGTGTTATTTCCGCATGTTCCGCTCATTCTTGTTGTTATTTCTTGGTGCCACCTTTCGGTGTTCGGAGGCTTTGAATACATAGCTGCGCATACCCTTCTCAGACAAATACAGTCATCTCCTTTTAGTACTTTTCGGAGTAATTTACATCCTTGTCGTACTAAATCAACATCACTAAATCGCCTTTTTGACGTACTACGTCATCAGGCGAAAGTAGTGTACATGAGCCACTAGCAAGGGTCTGTTGCGCCTAAACTCAGTCGGGATAGCTAAGCTTACGCGACATAGAATAGCGTACGGTAGTGGCTAGATAATATCCGACATTACTCCAGATTGTGGGGTTTTAGCGCCTCAAGGTACTAAACACTTCGCGTTTTAACCACAATGTTGTAACAGAAGCGCCGACTAAACGACCTTGTGAAATTGTTCTTCTTAGTCAGAGTTCACGCTCATCGCATCTAGTGACTCCATCGCCCTATCCTAGCCTGCTCTACTCTGTCATCTCGAAGGCCCTACTCTGCACCATCTTATCTGGGCCCCACATGCTATCTTCAATGACTCTCTTCTTACACTTGATTATCACGCTTACAGTGACAGACCCAAAGATAGGGTCGAGAACGATAACCCATGATGAGTTCGTCTTTAGATACGTGGGTGTGAAATATTCGCGGATCGACATCCTGGGTGATATACGCAGGATGGTAGCGAATGGTACGCGCCTGAGGATTTCGGAACCAGTTTAAGCAGTATGTAGGCAACGTCTTTCCAGATATGCCTCGGTGGTCTATAGATCAAGAGAAGAGATAACGGAACAGATAAAGGCGAAGAAGAGAGATTGGGAGAGGTGTTTCACGGCGTTGAAGAAGCACTTTTCGAATGCGTACACAAATGTAGGGCAGTTTACGGGTTTCCCTATATCATCACATTTGTTGGTTTCTCTTCTGCGTCTTCGTGGAAAGGCGGGTGGAGAGGGTCTGTTGGCGCTTGGGTTGGAGATAGGCGAGGGGCGCGCTGCCCATGAAGTATCCGTAGAGGAATGAGGTACTACCGAAGCCTGTGATGCTTAGGAAAGCACACAGCACAAGTTTCATGATGATAACGTTCACGACGTGGTGTTTGCGTGTCTTCGGGAAACGCGAAGCTGGTATCCTTCGAGCTCTTCCCTAGTACCACAAACGTCATCCCCTGAGAGGTAACTAAGGGCGTAGCACCCACGATGAAGGTTTCGATTGCTCCAGATCCAAAATTAACATATAGCTACAGATACGTAATTCCAAAGCCAAAGTTCGATTTCAGCAGATCCAGCCGTACGGCCAGAGCACCTTCGAAGAAGCTGAAGAACGAGACCAACAAAAGCTTCCTGCCACGCGATGGTCGTAACGCCACCACCGATGGGAAGGCCGTAGACCAGCTCGACTACTAGATGACTTTTGAAGCCGGTGCAGAACATCGAGTTGGAAAGCCATTCGCCAAACGAGATCCAGAAGAAAAATGAGACGAGGACGAGGATTTGGATTACTAGTACGAGTTAATGGAAGTAAGACCACCCGAAAGCTTGAATAGTTCACAGTTTGGCTCAAGATGTTGCGAAAAGCATTCTGTTGCTGGAGGAAAAGTATCAACCGCCATGATCACAATCCGTCTTGGTTGTGTTGTATCACAAACATCGCTTACCTATGAAGGGGCGCTAGCTGATCCACATCGTTCAATGCATTTCCTGCAAATCAACCCACTTGAAGGACGGCTGAAGAAGCTGGGCCATTGGCGTTGCGAAAAACCTAATAGCAAGAGCTTGACTGGCAACATCCGTGTTTCGGCTCATAAATTGAGGGCGATAGGGAGTATAGTCGTGACGCATCTTACACCAACAGTAACCTCATATCGCTACTTCTTACATGCCGTTTAATGTATAAGCAGCAGCCCCTCGAGCTGCGTTTCCGCTACTTACTAGAAGTTATAGCTGCTGCGAAGCGGTAGAAATCTTGTACCGAGCCCATTTTTCCACTTTTTGAGGAACCACAGGAATATTCAACTTTTGCGTGCTTATAACCCAGACAGTTGGAGCATGTTCCGCAACCTGCACATATCGACGAAGTTCTTGACTCCCAACTATGGAGCAGGAGGCCGTAGTATTCGTTTTTGGTGCACTAAAGCTAGTGACGGCCCAAGATTTCTCCGTTGAACTCAATCTAGAGCCATCTCACACGCACTTGAGATATACCGTTTAATGTGTCATATCATACGAGATCTTGTGACTGAAAAACTCTTTCTCAGTAATTCGGGCTGTTCATATGACCAGAAAATCGCATTGTCAAAGGCTGCCTGGCATCTCAACAAGGTCGAGTGTACGCGCGTTACCACTGTCGGCCAGGCAATTTGGGGGATCTATCTCGGGGGCCATCTGGACGTTATGAACACGCCACTCGCTTGCATTGGATGGCTGGAAATAATTGATATGGTATGTGCGAAACATGGATCTCCAGGATTAGTTAAGATGCGTGCGACACATCAGGGTGCAGTTGCGCTCCAAGTATTGCTCGGTATGATTTTAGGAAAGCAGTTATAGGTCGCACATTGGAGGCATCCAAAATCAAGGTATCTTCGGTAGCGAATGAACGTCCTGTTCTACTTGAAAGCTTGCTGTTAGCTCTCCGCCACTAGACGTCGTATAACCTTGAGCTTCTCAACAGCATTCTTCAAACAAATTTTGCCGTCAATGTCCATTCCAAAGCGGGTACGAATCTCTTTGTTGACGAGTGCAAGATCCGATGCCAGAACCCGGCTGTAATGCGTATCGACCTGCTGGTACTGCTTTCCAATGCCGGCAGCTATCTTCCACATTGGTGCAATCGTATCGATTTCGTCTCTTGAACCAGGAGTGGCTTGCATGAAGCAGCCGTAGAGGGAATTGAGTTCTTCCAAGCAGCTAGCACTTTTGTCCCTCAGCTCCCCGACAGCGTTGACAAGGTCTTGATACTCCGAGCATGACTCTCCGCATGGTTGACGTGTTTGATTTACCTTGTGCATGATTGTGTTTAGATGTAGATGCGCATGATATCTCGCGTAGTAATTGAGGGAATCTTTTACAATATGAAGACATGCGTAGGTTTCTGAATTTTACATGTCACGCCAAAAAATGCTACGTGACTCACTTCACTTTCATCCTATTCGAGCGACTGAATTGTCGACAAAGCATCGTATGTTTAGTCAACGTGATCGGGTATTATGTATATGCGTGGTTAGCCGTAGCAACGAGGGCGCAGGGCTTTGATAGACTGTGAAGTAACTGCAGGCTTACCGTATCGAATTTGTAGCAGATATGACTGTGCCATGTTATCAGTGCGCGAACGGTCACACAAAAGCTGTGACCTCCAAGGAGTGACAAGCCTAACCATAAGTCAGACCGCGTAACGACGATTGAACATGTGCTACAACACATGACAGGAGCAAATGCCTCCCCTCTTCACCGATTCCTTAGCTTCTCAACCCTTCTTGAGCACGAGCGCGTCACGCCGGTGTGAAGTTTCTTTTTAGTGCTGAACCGCACCGTCCCGAGGCGATGCACCTCCCTACAAAGCAACAACGTTTGCGCCGACCCGAAGCAAGAGAACACTGTCATTTTCGCCGACATGCCATCATCACACTTAACACCTCGAGTAACACTCTTAACCACTTTTTGGGAAGTTCTTCCCTCACACTACGACAAAATCATAACACGTTGGTCCAAGACCGCGCACCTGCATCACGAAGCAATGTCCGACATCTCAGCCACCGACCGCGCAGGCACCGTGGCCTCCATTAAAGCTGAGCTAGAGATGCTAGATCAGGATATGGAGGAGTACCGAAAGCTCGTGAAAGGCGTCGATCTTACCGATATCGCGGGCGTATACGTTGTGGGTGGGCAGCGGCCGCATCGCGCTTTGGAGATTGCGAAGGAGGACAAGAATGATTTAGAAGAGAGCTTGAATTTAGTAGAGGAGATGGTGAACGAGATTAGGGCTGATGTGAGGTCTGGGTTTGAAGAGGAGAAGCAGCCTTAATGTGTGCACTAACTAGGACGGGCTCGGACCTTTGTACGTGACTTTGGCACCATTGAAATAATTTCCGAAGCTAAAATTTTATCAGCAGTCTCACACTCTCCAAAGGCAATGTGAAGCCAACAGTACGTGACTTGAGAAGAGTCATCTACTCAGCGACGAATTTTAACAATGTAACTCTCTTTGATCGCCACGCATTATTGTGATGGTTACACATTATGTAGCTGGATGGGTGATCGTCTGCTGGTGATATCGAGAGCATTCTCTTCCTTCAACCTTTGACAATTAAAAGCTGAATGACAAGAACAGACCTGCACATTACCTCTGTAACCACGAGAATCAACATAATGAGCGTCATCCAAGCCCCTCAAGATCACCAAATCAAGGATCTCGACCCCCTCTTAATAGACCTTGAGGATCGAGCCGACCGCATATTCACGAGTCTGTACCTGCTCTGGCAGCTGGACGAAGAGTTTGCAGAGATCGAGAAAGGCCTGAAGCAGCAGGATTACATCGATCTCATTCGTTCCAATACCGAAAAGATGGAGGCAGACCTGGAAATCATCCGACGGAAGAATGAGTTGCTAAACGGTGGCCAGTTATCTGACTGGATCGATAACGGTACGGACGAGACAGAGAAGGCAAGGAGACAAGGAAATGTAATGAGGCTGACGAAGAAGATGGAAGGGTTGCAGAAACAGATGGCGGAAGCGAAGAGAGGTTATCTTGGCTAGGGAGTGTAGTGCAGGAAGCGCGAGTGCTATGGCGCTGTATGCGCCGGAAGGAGACAGAAGCCCCATCCATATGGTACCTTCGATTCGGGTTGTTTTAAAATCTTCGCTGTCAATATCCACTGCGTTTTGCAACGTTTGCTACTCGAAAGAGCATGCCCACTTGACAGGCTCCGGCAAATGCGCCGTATTCGGAATGTTGCTGCTCTCTCGGAATTCAGCAATCTTTCTCTCCCCTTCCTCTTCTCTGACCACCGCGAATGCTGCATTAGTGAAGTAGAGATCCCGTTTAACACGAGTTTGAAAGCCTCCAGCCCACCCAATCATGTAGACGAAGCCACCCTTGTCGCCGTTCATGTTAGGTATGCCAAGAGTGTTGATAAAGCCATGCTTAAAGGGTGCGAAAGACACACCCAGAGTCGTGTTGAAGATCGTGTATAGTCTCAACGAACCATCAAAGTCGTAGTGCGTGTCGTTGAACGTGAACTTGATATCTTTTGAAAAGGACGTCGCATGTCCTTTGGGCCAATCTGTGTTCGCGGGGTACGGATAGAAACCTAATAGTGAACTCAGCATGGTAGATATCATATTCCGCTCATTTTCGCGTGTACCGTTGACCGCACATTCTAGCCAACTGCTGAGCTGAAGGCTTGCATTTGCCTTTGGCGAGTCGACTAACGAGCATGGATCAATCGTTGCCTCAGTCAAGAGATTGGATGTATTCGAATCGAGCACTTCTTGCGGTGATGTATCGAACGACGTGCTGGACGCGATAAGACCGCATAAGGTGACTTTAGGTATGTTGGTTAGTTGTGATAGAAACGTGGCTGCTTACCGCTCTTACCAGCGAACGAAAGGCACCGCATCGCGTGCGTTCACGGCGTAAGATGCGTAGAGAGAAGGCGACTTTCTACAGCAAACATTCTATTGCGCGCCGATTTTATAAACAGACAGCCACCTCGTTGCCTACATTTGCGGCTGACGAGGCTGACGCGCTGAGAGCCTGGTTAGTGGAACGTTAGCACAAGACAGGTAAGTGACCAGGGCTGTGGCCAGCTTGGGGCTGAGTGGCTTTCTGCCTGCTGTGATACAACGACCAATTAAGACAACAGAGTCCAGCATCGTGGGTATGGAGTCGTAGGTTGAAGTTGTCAATTAGTGGTTGGTGTCAGGTACGAACTTGTCGGAAGCCGTCTTCCGGGCCGATGCGCACGGCATCATTCTCGCACCATCGCAATCGAAACCTCATGACCTTCACGTTCGGACCAGTGTTGAATGCGCCACTTGGGGGCGCAGCGCCTATTGGCGTCGGTGGCAGATTGGACATCTCAACAGCCTCTCTTTCTGCCCCGGACATCTCGGCCATCTAGGGCATTTGCGCAGGCATCCATTCTACTCTGATCGACTCATCGCGACTAAGCTTCTGGTCGTCGAACCACAGCTCAAAACGGATGTCTGCGGGTCCGATCAAGACGCGCACCGAGTACTCGATGAGCAAGTAATGTTTCTGTAATGCCCAGAACTGCATGTTTCTTTCTTGAAACTTCCTCTCGTCCGCAGCAGAGAGATCTGAATTTATCTCGCAAAGAACACGCGTGTCTATGAGAGCTGTTAGCAACCTGAACGGATGGAGTGAATACGTCTCTGCAAGCATACGCTGATTCATTTGATCTGGTAAAATTGCCGCTTCCAGATCACTCTCGATGACTGTCGCTGGAAACGCCCTTTTTGGGTCGCCTGGGTCGACCTTCTTTGTGAAGTTGTGTTCGATCGGTTTGTCCACGCTTACTGGCGCGCCCTTCTTGACGAACCACGCTATCGACTGCGTAATATACAGCTTGTTGTTCAACAGGTCCCGGACGAGTGCTTTCCCTTGGTGCTCGGGATTCTTCTTATCATACGCGATCTTGCACACAGTGCCGTACGACGCGCGACAGCAACGCGGATCTTTCGCACACGATCGCTGACAAGACCTTTACACACAGCAAGCTGAGGATCAGGCGCTATGCTCACGGAGATCGACTCGGCATTCGAGAATGAGCTGCGTGCATAGTACTTTCGGAGTTGCGACTGCACATATGCGCTATTGCCCAGACCGCCGCTGAGGACGAGATGCGCTACATGCTCTCTTGGGTACTTCTGGAACAACGATTGCAACTGGGTGTCAATCAGCTTAAACAACTTCGCAATCTGCTTATCGAACAAGCGCTGGAGATCTTGCCGTTCGAAGGTCATTTCACCGTTGCGGGTCCGAGCTTCCGGATCAGAGTTGCTGTACGTTTGAGGGACGCGCGGAATACCTATACTGAACAACAGCGTGTCGTCTGGAGAACCGTACTCACACTCCACAGCTTGAAAATCTTGACTCTTCATCATCTCCCATCCGGCATCTGCAGGGTCGACAGGCAAAGGATTGGTTTGGTGTGCGAGTGTCAAGCGATGCATCACCAGCCTCTCGAACTCGTAATCGATAGCAGCCGAACCGATGGTCTCTCCGAACACGACGTCCATCTTCTGGAGATCAATAGCCTGGTTGATTGTGCCAGTGACCTTCAGCACGCTGAGATCTGTGGTCCCACCTCCAGCGTCACAGACCAGCAGGACGTCGTTCTCGCAAAAGATGCCTGGTGCTTCAGTAGACACATGTACAGCAGCGGCCTCAGCTTCCGTCAAGCCTATTGTCACCTCGTGATTTGAGTGTGTACCGTAGCCCGCCTCTTTCACGATTCGTTTGAAGTTCTCCACTGTTGGCATCGGAGCCCAGGTGGTCGGCACACTGAAGATGAACTCAATTTTGGCCTCTTCCAAGTCAATGCCAGAAAGCTCCCCGCTCAACTTGAACGACAGATGTTCCTACATCTTTCGCAAATAGTCGCTGTACCACTTTTCAACCTCCTGCAAGCTTTCAGGCGCGCCTTCTGGGTCCTCCATTTGCTTGCGGCGCAGCTTCTCCGGATCGAGACAGGTTTTGAACCACTCTTTGTACTCCTTGTCGTCTGCAGCGGTTTCCGCAGCAGTCTCCGAAAGGAAGCCCCATGAGGACGGATCTTTGAAGCCAGTTGGGTAGACCACTACCGTCGGGACTTTGTTCTCGTTTGCCTGAAATCGACCCGGCCACTTCTGCACCCATCGAACGGCCTCGCTGCCGATGGAGAGATTTACATATGCCACGTCGGTACCTGAAAACATGTCAGCGTCAGCCTTCAACCCGCATAAAAAGCACCACGTGATTAAGCAACACGCGCTAAGCAAAATCGAGGTTTGGGCCCTAGTCTCGCCAGCACTTACATGTCATCCCCAGATCTACACCCACAATCATGTGCGGTCGCTCGTTTCGCTCCATCTTGTCTTGTTGTCCGTGATACTGTCTTCGTTGTTGCATTCTCGCCTGATCATGTATCTATAAGATGCGGAGGCGATGCAGGTGCCTTGGGATGACCCCTGTGTCTTAGCCTTGCGGCACAGCGCCACTCACATTCAGGCGCCATTTCAGCCGCCGCAGATTCTGGCCCTAAGAATACGTTATTCTAAAGTGTGCCTTGCGACTAAATCTTTTGCGATTGGCTAGGTCCAACGTGTGAGTACTTAATAGTTTAATAGAGATACCGCCTCTTATATGACAGCGTATCTGCAACGTTACATAAAGAGGGGGGGTCTAAAAGCCCAATCTGGCTTTATAATTGCATAGGATACTAGTCAGGTCTGTCCACAACTTCTTTCTTGTAAAACCTACTATAACCTACCTCTATTACAACTGGAAGCTGGCCAAGCTCCGTACAGCCTAGTTTCCATATGTTACCTTATACATCCCTCGGTTCAGCGCTCCTTCAATAGTCCTGTTTCAACTCAGCGAAGATTTAAGGTTACTTTATACACTGACGTTTCCCCGTGTTGTGGAAATTGTTGTCAATATTTAGAGATGGCGAGCACATCTTACCTGCAGTACATTTAACCCACAATAACACCAACTACCACGGTCATTAAATATGGCACATTAACGGTTGGAACTGCAACAGTGAACCCAAATAACGGAGGTCTCTTGTTGCTTCCAGAGAATATTCCGTTAGGATTTGCAACTCCCGAGATAACATGGAGAGGTGTACTTGTGTCACTTCATCATGCCAATCCTGAACAAGGAGCACAAATTGCCGTATCCCAGATCCTAAAAACTCTGAGAAGAGCGAAACGCCAGGCTCTCAAGCTCCAGTTATCACTCCGTTGATTACTGCCTCAGGCACGGATATCTCGACCATCACAGGTGCAAATATTTCGACCACCACAGCCCAGAGCCCTGCTACCGTCTCCCATACCGCATCGATTACTCGTCTAGCAAGCACACAACAGTGTAGCAAAAAGAACAATTCAAACGGACTTAGTGCAGGAGTCGTCGCCAGAATAGCTATTGGATACCTTATCGCCAGGTCTCATCGCTGGCCTGATTCTTTGGTTCTGTTAGCGCAGAAAAAAAGCATCGAAAGCTGAATATTCGCAGGCGAATACATACGGATCAGCTTCGCAAGAGAAAGGATTCTCAACGAATACGGTACCATTGACTGGGCAACGACAACCAGTAAATACTATTGGGGGTGGACTTCCTCAACCATTGGAGGATAAAACTCTATCTGGTGATGTTTCCAAAATCGGCAACGCCACCAAGAACCATGTCCAGAGTTACTATCATAGTAGCCAGGTCAGTCCTGGTCTCATCGACTACGATGACCTCCAGGCACTTGGGTCTGATCTGCCAATTTGGGTCGGAACGCTCACTACCTTGATGGGGAATTCTGCAACTAGAGAAATTGCTCTGCGATTCATCATTGCCTGGGTCTTTGTCTCGAAGGTTCAGCCTTCCAAGGACTCTTCAAAGGCTACTTCAGATAATGCGCACCTTAAGTATTCAGGCCTTAAGCATCTATAAGTATTCCTAATTCCTCTTCAAAAATTGCTGAATTAATAATTAAGTGCAACAATTCTATATCGTCTACACAAGCTATAGTTAGTAATTATACCTATAGTAGCGAGATAATACTAAGCAACGTTAATAGATATTTAAAGACATACTAAGAGGCACAAGTCCTTGCCATTGGAGCTTCTATACCTAAGGAGCCAACCGTCATTCATTGATAAATTGGCAGATTATGTGCTGCCCAGCGCTGCGAGTGAGAAATTACCAAGTAGAGAATGGGCGACTTCGACTACACTGTCAGTGCCATCGATTTCGTTGACGTCGATCCCGAAAATCGGTCACGCATTACCTATGGTTCCAGAAACGACATGAATAGCAGATGCAGTGACAAGTAGTCTGGCAAATTCAGCGATTGAGACTGGTGAGGCTCAGCTCCCATTATGCCAGCTGGTTACAAGCACCGAAGGACCTTCACGATATCCACAGCTTGATGACAGAAACACAAATGCGCCGTTGGTGTACATGGACGTTTCTAGTTCGCAACGAACCAGTTCAGACTCCGCTGAGCCTACGATGTTGCCTTTGTCTTGCTATGCAACATTGATACACACGCTGCGATCACCCAGTTCTCTTGTCGATGTTACAGTATTGACAGACCATAAGCCTGTCCGTCGACCGAGTAGCCAGCGACCGTCGCAGCGCATGTCAAAGAGGATGTCGCAAACATCAAGTAGTAGATCGTTCAACGTGGCGCCGTCACCCACTATCGCCACTGTTACTGAAACCTCCACTGCACCTGCCAACCCGGAGGAGATGACTCATCAAGGCACTGTATCATCTTCTGTTATACCTCTGCCGTTGCCCCGGATCATCGCCGAAGAGGCCTCTCAACCTTTCCTTGACAACCTAACAGAGACACCAGGAAAGCTAGATGGTGATGATGATGATGTCGTGCTCTCAGCCCTTCAGCATAGATTGCAAAGCCACAAGCCCATCAAAACAATGGCGGGGGAATTGGTGCGACAAGCGTCAGCTGCTGAAGCAGTGCACCAGGCAACCAATACAGAGCATCCGATACTTTCACCACCGGTGTGGAAGGAACAGCCAAGTTTGGCATCAAGGCCAGATTCGCAGGTAGACGTCGCACCTAGTGTCCCCTCTGGTCCTGTACAAGTGGAAGCCCCTCCAGTGCCCTCGAATGGAAGTCATAACGAGGATGGAGAGAAGGAGCCAATGTCAGCACAAGCGAAGCGACGAGCTGCACACGCACGAAGGATGCAACTCGCTTTTGGTGACGGACCGGCGGCTTGAAACCACTTCTGGAAATGACACAGCTGTACCTACATTCATAATGATAATGAACTCCTTCCCATAATTCCGCTAAATATTGAAGGACAAGCTTCTTTGCATGTCTTCTCTTCTGACTACCATTGTTACGTGTCACACATTATCAAATCACCAAACAGAAAACGAAGAGGAATTTGATAGTAGATGCTATTGATTTCTCTAATCACCGTTACCAAAGAGGCTTGCCAACGACACTCTCCACCTTTTCTATGGATGTGAAGAGCCATGTCCATATCCCATTAGCCAGTTAGACATGTCTTCAAACAAGCGAACTCGTAGTGAAGCTCCAACTAGCCATTTCTCCTTGCATCTCCCCAACCACCTAATTTCCACTTTGTGCACCAGATAGTCTTGAATCATTCTGGATGCGGTAGGTAGACCCGGGATGGTCTTTCTATGCGGTGGGGGCTGCGGCGGGGGATTTGGTGGCGAACCTGGAGATGGCTGGCGGCACGGCGCCAGGGGTCACACCAGCGGTTTGTGTGACGGTCATCTCCTTCACGGCGAAGGCGGTGCCGGCGAAAAGGGCGAGGGTGAAGGTGATGACGGTGTTGAATTGCATCTTAGCGATGCGTTTGGTGCTGGGGATGGGGTTAGTTGTGGTCAGAGTTGGTGGGAGTGAAAGAAAGTACATTTTTTGGGGGGTGGAGTCTAGAAAAGTGTTAGCTATGCTTGTTTTTATGATAGAGAAGAATGGAGAAGTATAGATGCAATGAACTGAATAGCCTTGAGTGGAACACGTACTTAGAGTTTGATTGCGTGAAGGCTGGATTGGTAGATTGGTATCGAAGTGTTTGCTGATGGGAACTTTGATGGCGGATTAAGACCGATATAAATACTCTCGACCTGCTTCGCCCTCTACATACTGGACACGTAGCTAATCGTAACTTCCACAGTGTTGAGTTGCGGTATCGCAAGGGCAAAGGGCCTAGTTTTGCGTAATGGCTGGAAGGGGGCTGTTGAGGCAGGGTCCGTACGTCACGAATGCTCCTGCAGCGTTGGCTCCATGGTTCTACAACACGAATGAGGGAAACTAGAAACTGCAAGAAAATCTAAACGGTTCATTGTCCGCAGACTACTCGTTGATCTCTATTTCCTTCACTAGATAATGCTTCTAGACACTTAACCAGCGGGGTGATGAAAGACACTTTTCCGCACCATCGGACCCTACATTACACTCACTTATGAATTTCGTCACAATATATCCACAGCTCCCCATCTTCCCCTTCTTTCGTTTGCGAATAAATCTACTCGCTTACGTCATGAGCAGACACTTGCAGCATATGGTCCCCGTGTTAATAACATGCTCACTTCGATTTTCCATGGCGCAGAAGCACTGACTTGCTCTGGCTCGAAAGAATGGGGCCACAAGACACTGCGACGTCGCTCATGAAGAGCCTCACAGTGTTGAGAGATAAAGTCCTACCCTGTAGGAACATCGTTTCCACCTTAGAAGTCGCATCGTCAGATTGGTCAAGCTACTGAATTTGCCACTACAGACGAGACAAAATTTTGCTTGACGAACACACGCGTAGGCCAGTGCGCCGGTGGTACCTATACTTCAAACGTTCAGAATTTATTAACGACCCATAATTGTATCATTGGTTCCAAATATTGTTCCCACTACCTCCCAAGGACCTGGCGGATGGTCACGTTGCATTTATCACCGCAAGCGCCGAGTACGCTACACTCACCATACCTTCTCGTTTTAACATTGGTAATGGCTCTTGTCATGGCGGAGACCAAGTTCCAGACGTCAAGGACTGCGATTTTGATTACTGTGTCAAGAATTTATTGCAGATTGTGGTCATTACAGTATTGGTGACAGTCGAGAATCAGATCTAGTTATCGAGGTGGAGACACCACCAAGAATCATCGATTACTCGTCGATCGCGTAGATAGTGAGTACGTTATGGGTATTTGTTACAATTTGGTCCTGGCCAAAGTCGCAAAGTTAGCCAGGGAAGGACAAGCCTCATGACGGAGGTAGGCTTACTGCTCGGCTAGAGAGCCCCTTCCTCCACTTCCAGTCCGCCACTCGAAGCGGGGAGTGTTCCCTGACTGAGCGTCTACGCAACCTCATCATATTTGAAGTAGATGCCCAATGTGCTACATGTTTGTTTTATGCAAAACGTTTCTGTTTCGCTTGGCAGTTTACGAGAGAAGATCCGCAACGTTCATAGGCATCTCGTCAATCTGGGTAGAGTAGTACACTGTGGCAGTTAGCAAGTGATTTGAAGAAGAGTTGGATGAAGCTTACACTCAATGTCACGGAGGATACGAACGTCATCCTGGGTGACGAAGTTGATAGCCACACCTTTGCGTCCAAATCGCCCACTTCGACCGATCCTGTGGATGTAGTTCTCACGGTTCGAGGGAAGATCATAGTTGATAACTAGCGACACTTGTTGCACATCGATACCACGCGCCCACACATCGGTTGAGATGAGCACGCGAGAGTTGGCCTGACGGAAATCCGCCATAATGCTGTCTCGTTCCTTCTGGGGCATCTCTCCATGCATAGAGGATACGGTGAAGTTGGCCTCGCGCATCTTGTCCGTCAGCCAGTCGACTTTGCGGCGCGTGTTGCAGAAAATGACTGCTTGTGTAATAGTGAGTGTGTCGTAGAGATCGCATAGGGTGTCGAATTTCCACTCTTCTTTCTCAATAGCGATGAAGTACTGCTTGAGGCCCTCTAACGTTAATTCGTCACGCTTAACCAGAATGCGCACGGGATCCGTCATGAACTTGGTTGTCATCTCGAGCACATCGTATGGAAGGGTGGCGGAAACGACTACGACTTGTGTCGCGGGTGGTAGGTAGCGGTAGACGTCGTAGATTTGTTCGCGGAACCCTCGGTTGAGGAGCTCGTCGGCTTCATCAAGAACGAGCATCTTGATGTTGCGTGTGCGGAGGTTGCGGCGGCGAATCATATCAGCAACACGACCTGGGGTCCCAGAGACAACGTGTTGGCCGTAGTCAAGCTTGCGAATATCCTCGCCAACATTTGTTCCTCCGACGCAAGGGTGGCATTGCACGTTCATGTAATCGCCGAGACCCACGATAACCTGCTGAATTTGGGTCGCAAGTTCGCGAGTAGGCGACAGTACGAGCGCTATTCCTCGTTAACATAGTCCTTCCTGTCGAGCCGTGTATGACGTACCCTGCGTCTCGCGTACAGCTGTGTCAATAACCTGGAGGATAGAGATGGAGAATGTCGCAGTCTTTCCCGTTCCCGACTGCGCCTGGGCAATGGTATCGCGACCTTTGCAGATTTGCACGATAGCACGTGACTGCACAGCTGAAGGCGATTCGTATCCGTAGGCGTAGATTCCGCGTAGCAAGTTCTCCTTCAAGTGCATTGCCTCGAAAGTAGGCGCGACGGTGACCTCCTTAGAGGTGGAGAACTCCATCTTTTCGTCCGCATTACGATCGATTCCGTCCGCCATTTTGTTTGTGATCTCGGGGTCTGTATAATACGGTGGTCTTCGACAATAGTTCGCGATGTGCAAGAAAGTTTAGGCGTTGTTGCGCCTGAGCTTTGCGGAGGGCCGGAGCCTCGGCGGACTAGCTCCGTTTACTAGCGCGTTTTGCGATTTATGTCGCCGCGACAGGCTCCACCAGCAGCTCAACATCGTCACCGCCATAAAGGTCTGCACATTCACTACCGAACCGCTGCTATATAAAAGACTCATAGTTACTACAGGCGACTGCAAAGATGCTTTTGGAAGATCAGCGCCAACTTCATGAGGACTTGGAGCGCCTCGAGGACGCCGCTGCCGAGCGACTTCTCGAAGACCCTCCGCATGTAGGCATAAATCTCACGTCTTTCGCGAATTGCGTGCTAACATTACATCAGATTCGCGATCGTCTCGCACGTGACCACGATATTGCGCGATTCCTGGAGCAGATCGAAAGCCAGTCGAGCCGACTGCTGAAGATCTACAAAGATGAGGACAGCAAGAAGGAGGATGAGGTGCGCGGTCTCACCCATGGCGACCCCATGGAGTCTTTCATGAAGGAGATTGCATCAATCAAAGACTTCCACAACCGATACCCAAACGAACCCGTCGAGAATCTGGAGAAGGCCTACAAGAAACGATCGCCCGAAGATCACATGCAATCAGCCGCAGCCATCGACTCCATGTTTACTGGTGAAGAGGGCTTTGGTCGTTTCTTCGACCTGACTACGCTGCACGAGCAGTACTTGAACCTTCCCGTTCAGCAAAACGCGCGCCGCCTGACCTATCTGCAGTACCTCGATCTGTTCGATGTCTTCACCCCTCCGCAATGCAATATACGGCGCGAGCAGAAGAAGTCAGAGGCCTACTTTCATTACCTGAAAGCCCTGCAAGACTATCTCGAGAGCTTCATGCGCCGAACGAAGCCATTGGAGAACTTGGACAAGCTCTTCGCTAACTTTGATAAGAAGTTCGAAGAGTTGTGGGAGAAGGACGAAGTTCCGGGCTGGGAGAAGAAGACTGCGGCATCTGCACCAGCCAACGGTGAAGCGCAAGGCGAGGGCATCTGGTGCTCGGCCTGCAAGAAAGGCTTTTCGAAAGAGACGGTCTACGAAGCACATCTGACAGGCAAGAAGCATAAGAAGGCAGTACAAGAGAGCCAGAACGGTGCGCAAGACGGCGAAAAGCAGACGAACAATGCCTCCACAGACTTGCAACGCTTCAAGGAGCGTGCAGTCGCCGAACGAGAATTCAGGATACGGAAGCTCGCTGCAGCCATGCAGACGGAGCGCGGCGATACCAAGGTCAACGTTGAGCGAAAGCAGGGAATGACTGAGCGCGAGCGACAACAAGAGCTGGAGCAACTATATTCCGAGAGACCTGAGAACGGTGGACAAGAGGATGACAACGACTCAGACAGCGAAGACAAGATCTACAACCCCCTGAAGCTACCACTCGCCTGGGATGGTAAGCCCATTCCCTTCTGGCTGTACAAGCTCCATGGACTCGGTGTCGAATTTCCTTGCGAGATCTGCGGAAACTTTGTGTACATGGGCAGACGTGCATTTGATAAGCACTTCAATGAGCCGCGCCATATCCACGGTCTCAAATGTCTCGGAATCACAAACACTACCCTCTTCCGGGAGATCACAAGCATCAAGGAGGCTGAGGAATTGTGGCGAAAGATCCAAAAGGACCAAAAGAAACAGAAGTCGCTTGCTGAGAACGTGGTCGAGATGGAGGACAACGAAGGCAACGTCATGCCGGAGAAAGTGTACCGGGATCTGGCTGCCGCGGGCATGTTGTGAGCGATCACCTTACTTCAGCATATACATCGCTATCGTCCTGTCCTTTCTCGGTCAAGGAACGGCTTCCTGTTCGTACCCCGGTTGACGAATGTATCGATCCCGGCATCTTCGAATACATCATGCCATTAGATGGCGAAGTTGGAGGGAATCAGGAATCAGTCCAGTAAGTCGAAGAGCGTTGCTTTGGATTTTATCGATGCCACTACGCCGATTTGTTCCCTTTCATTCTAGTAACCCGCTCTAAACTTTGGCGCTGGCGTTCTCATTCAGAAGAGCCAATGAGCCAGAGAGATATCATGCATGACGGGCGTTGTGGAGTTGCATCTACAGGATTTTTTGTCTCTACAACGGGGCGAGTATGTAACATGAAAAGTTGTGTACAATAAGATAATCTGAAACTACGAGAGTTGGAAAATAATTACCCCGACACTACAAATTCGATCTCCTGAAATCGCAAGTTGAACAGATACCCCGTACTCAACTTCTAGTAGAGCTCATGCCATGCGTTTGAACTGATTTCATTTTGCGTTGCGCATCAGGACCCTTTTAGACTATGATGAGGGGCCTAGCCGCGTGAGTTGGCAATGCATTAGTCACAATTTCAAGACAGTTAATCCACGTGAATTATTTCGGTATAACAACCAGGATGTGAAGGCGCAATGATAAGGAGATCAGGCCATAGTGATCAAGGCTGGCGGGGTAGAGCTTATCATGTCCTGCCAAAATACAGGTCGACTCCAATGGAAAGGAAAGTTGCGAACGAGCCATAACAGAAGCACGTCAACATGGCAAGGACGACTGGTGAACCAGCCGTTGGAAACCAAACATTGAGCATTTGCAACCAGCACTTGAGATTCCTTGAGCTTTGCAGTATTTCCACATCCACATATTACACACCGTCCTGCACATGGACCTTCCTACACCTACACACTACTGTTCCAAAAACTCCCACAACCCCTCGCCATTAACGAAATCACCCCAAATAACATTGACAAGCCAACAATCCTGTCGCAAAGCTCCAAGCAATCTGCTACTCGCGCTCCTCGGCGGGTAGATTCTCTGCCACTCTCTGAAGATACTAAACGCCTCATCAAGCCAGCTCCTGAAACTGACAGCTTCAATAATAGTAGGCGTGACAATCTCCTTGCCTGCAAATGTACCCCACGTTACAGGGTTCACGCCGTTCTCTTGACTAGCTTCGAACTCTCCGGTAGCGTTACCAGCGAAGTAGGTAACCTGGACGTGCGCATCAAGCTTAGGCTTGAGGGCGGCGAACTCGGAAGCGGGAATGAAGAATTCGACGAATGGCTTTTGGAAGACGTAGCCGTTCTTGGGGCCCCAACCGAAAACAGGATCTGTGGACTTGACACCGTTAACAGCGGGTTGCGACGCAACTGTCCACCAACCTTTTGCGTTGAGGGCGAGCAGCTGCTTGCTAATGGTTAGGGTCTCGGGGGAGAGTCCTTGTTCACTCCAGGGTATGGCCTCGAGGTCGCCTTCGATATGGCGGCGGAAAAGCTTCGAGATGTCATCTTTCTCGACTGGGTGGCCCCAAAGCTTTAGGGCTTGCGGCGTTGAGACGTGCAATGTTGGACCGTAACCGTCGATTTCACCAAACGCGGGCGAACGCGCATCACCCCAGCGACCATTAGGAAAATCGTCCCAAGTTGCTTCACGACCCAGCGAGCCCTCGCCTTCTGAAATAGCGAGCGTATTCGCGCGGGTGTTGATCGGGCCCCGAGGCACTCCAGCTTCCTCTTCCGTGGCTTCATACGAGTGATTACTTGATTTGGCAACGGAAGAGTGTGAAACTATTACTCTGTTGCGCGGGCCAGAGTTAACAGCCGATGATCGCCGCCTGTGAGGCACAAATCCGTTGGGCGGTGGCTCAAGATTGATTGCGGGCGTGGTCTCCACAACAACTTCGTCATCGTCAAGTATGGTCGATGGTATGAGGTGCGTGTCTTCCACAATATGCGATACCGCCTTTTCCAGATTCAACGTGTAGAAGTGGAACCCTCTCCTGCAAGTGTCCGGCCGCGCCTTGATGTGCTCTACCATTTCATCCATGATATTGACACCCACTTGCTTCACCAGTTCATCGTCGCTCTTGACCGCATCTAGTCGCATCAACATATCCGACGGTAGTTTCGCATGCGACAGTTTCGTTGTCCGAAGTAAAATCTTGTACGATTGTATCGGCATCAACCCTGGTATAATTGGTATCGTCTTGAATACACCACTCTCATGCTCCCTCAACATCTTCTCGAACTTGTCGTAGGCTTCAATGTCGTAGAAAAGCTGAGTCATAATGAAGTCCGCTCCAGCTTTGGTCTTCTCAATCAAAAATGGCAAATCAGACAGCGGATCTTGATGTTGAGGGTGACTCTGATCCGAATGACCCTCCGGATACGCAGCGACACCAATGCAGAAGTAATCTCCATATTCTTTCCGGATGTATTTGACCAAGTCAATTGCCCAAGTGAAGTCCTTGTTCGAGTCTTGTTCCGGTGGCGTGCCTTCGTCCCTGTACTCTTCGCTCCGCGGTGCATCACCCCTCAGCGCTAGGATATTCCGAATGCCCAACACCTTTGCCTGTTCGAGCGCGTCGTCGATGAGCTGACGATTCATATTCGTGCATGTAAGATGCAGACATGTTGTAAGGCCTAACTGGCGCTGGCAGATCTCTGCGAGTTCAAGCGATTTGGTGGCTGTTGATCCGCCGGCGCCCCAGGTGACGGTGACAAAGAGTGGCCGGAGAGCCTGTGACATGCGCTCTAATCGAGTCTGAAGGTTCGCAAAGCCCTGTGTGATTATTAGCAACTATTCTCGCTTTCGTAGTCTCCTACTTCTGTCCGTACTCCGCCCCCTCCACATCCGTCGCGTGCATGCGGGGCAAACTCACCATTGCCGTCTTCGGCGGGAAGAACTCCAGAGAGAAGTAGTTGGCGCCATCAGGCAGCGCATTGATCTTATCCGTAATCCTCTCCATCGTGAGCTCGCGATTGATGGTAGAGGGAAAGGTGGCGTGGCGGGAGACGTTGTGTCATGGCTGCAAGGGATAAAAGAACAAAAACGTGAGGGCAGCTCATCTGGAAGGCGCAGGTGGGGCACGGATCGACGGTCAGGATCACTTATCCTTTATCGGCGCATGCGTACCATATTCAGCATTTGGGTAAGCTGTCGGCGAAACAACATGAGCAATAGTCGTAGTTTGATCTACATGCATCGTTGGTCATGATTAGCACATCTAGCACATCTAGCACATCTAAGGCCTGAGGGTAAATGACGACCAACGCGCCTGTTGTTCGTGCAACCACCGGGCGGGGTCCCGGATGCCAACACATCACTTGAAGATGCAGATGAGGTGCATTGAAGTGCATAAGTAGTCATCACCTTCTTTGCTTCTGAAACCACCCACGAATTCAAAACGATTACAAGTCGAGTCCACGCATACAGCGCTTGTCTTGACCTCTAAACCATCTCAAAGAGGTAGCGCCACCATGTTCGTCTCTATCCTCAGCCTTACCTCCTTCCTAGCACACACAACCACAGCCTCATCAATACAACCGTCCACAACAAACATGACACACCTGTTTCCCCAACGAATAGACGTCCACTCTCACTTCCTCCCACCATTCTACCGCACCGCCCTAGCAGAAAACGGCCACTCGCATCCCGACGGCATGCCTGCAATTCCCGAGTGGTCTGTAGACCGCCATCTAGAAATGATGAAAGTCGCCAATGTCTCCAAATCCATCTTATCCATCTCATCCCCTGGAACGCACATCAACCCCCACTCTCCCTCCTTAGGCATCCACCTAACACGCCAATGCAACGCCTACGCCTCATCTCTCAAGAAACAACATCCCGATAAGTTCGGTGTCTGGGCCGCACTCCCGTTACCAGATGTCGAAGCGAGTTTAGCTGAGATCGAAAAATGTGTCGAGGAAGGCGTGGAAGGGTTCGGTTTGATGACGAATTACCATGGGTTCTATGTGGGGGATGAGGCGTTGAATGCCGTGTTCGATAAATTGAATGAGGTTGGGGCGACGGTGATGATTCATCCTACCAAACCTTGTATGAAACATGGCGGTACCGGTACAAACGATACCTCGTCAGCATCAGCTCATCCTACAGCTGCACTGCCGTTCGGCGAGCAATACCCCGTTCCTATTTTCGAATTCTTCTTCGACACTGCAAGGGCGGTTATCAATCTCTTCAGCACGGGGACTGTGGACCGGTGTCCTCGTATCAAATTCATCATTCCGCATTCTGGAGGTGGGCTACCGCCGCTTATGACGCGGTTTATCCAGTTTTCCAGCGTGGTACCAGGAGGACGCGTTCTGAATGCTTCCATGGTGCGGAGGCAGCTTGAAGAGCAGTTTTACTTTGATCTGGCGGGGTTTGTGTTTGACGGGGAGAGTGGGGAGAATGGGCAGTTGAAGGCGTTCGTTGAGGGGTTTGAGATTTCGCATGAGAGGTTGTTGTATGGAAGCGATTTTCCTTTTACGCAGACACAGTTTGTCAAGGCGTTTGCGGAGAGGATGAAGGATGGGTTGGAGAATCTTTTTGGTCAGAGGGAGAGGGAAGCGATTTATCAGGGTAATGCGGTTGAGCTGTTGAATAGAGAGAAGAGTCAGCTATGAGAAGGTGGGTAGTGATGGGGATATGAATCATCTGCTAAGCATGCAGTAATGTCTGTCTATATGTATTTGTAGGGGTTCATGATGCCGTTCTATTAGTGTTAGCGTATCGTGAAGATGATTCGAGGTGGGGTAGTCACTTACGGGATCGTAGAGTTCCTTGATCTGCTTCATGAGCTTGATCATGGTATCACTCTTACTGTAGCCGATATACGGCTTCTTTGTCACTCCTATACCGTGCTCGGCGCTGATGCTGCCGTTTCGCTTTTGCACCCACTCATACACAAAGGGCTCCAGCTTCTTTTCTACAGATTTGTCGAACTTCCTGACTGGGATGTTGAGGTGCAAATTCGCATCACCCATGTGACCGTATCCAACGACATCAACTACAGGATGCGAGGGATCGCTACCAAGCAAGCCAGCTTCTGTCAAGCGATCGCGTGTTTCGTTGACCAGATCGTAGAGCTCAGCAATGGGTATCGACAAGTCGTACTTGTAGACACCTCCGTCGTGGCCAAGACATTCAGTGATACGTTCCCGCCATGACCAGAGCTCTTGGGTTTGAGTTTGATCTTGGGCGAGAACACCATCGGAGACGACTTCTGTCTCCATGACGTGTTCAAGGAAAGTTTGCAGTTTCTGCCCAAATTAGCGGTCGATCCTCACGCATGACATAAGCTGGCTTACCTCGTTGTCATGGTCTGCATTAGAGCCACTGGTCTCAATCAGGCAGTAAAAGGGATGCTCGCCTTCCAGCGGCATCTTCTTACCAGTTACCCTGTTGACTAACTTTTGCGAACGACCATCCATCAACTCGAAGGCTGACAGAATTTCAGAGAGATGTCCCTTGGCCTCAATGTATGCTTTCTGGACCTGCTCGTAACTCTCTAGACCAAAATACGCGACGTTGATGGCAGGCGATCTCCTCGGGCAGATGATTGAGACCTTGGTGATGATACCAATAGTACCTTCTCCACCGATAAACAGTTGCTTCAGGTCGTAGCCAGTGTTATTTTTCCGGAGTGTGGAGAGATCATCTACAATGGTACCATCGGGAAGGACTGCCTCGATTCCTAGAACATTTCCGTGGAAGCTGCCATACCGCAGGAGGCGGAGACCACCAGCGTTTGTCGCGACATTGCCACCGATGTAGCAAGAACCTTTGGCTCCAAGGTCTAAGGGGAAGATGTGGTTCTTTTCGGCGAGGAAATTGTCGGCATTCTCCAAGATCACACCAGCATCAGCGACTAGGATACCGGATACTTGATCGAAGGACCTAATTTCGTTCATCTTGTGCATGTTGATCACAATCTCGTCGAATACGGGCACAGAGCCACCAACAAGTCCAGTGTTACCGCCTTGGGGCACTACAGCGAGCATGTTGTCATTGCAGTATTTGAGGATCTTGCTGACTTCTTCCGTGGAGCTAGGCTTCAAGACTAGTTTGGTGTGACCACGGAACTTGCGCATCCAGTCACTGTTGAAGGCTTCAATATCTTCCGATGCATCTTTCGTCACACCATCTATGACCGCTGAATCGGAACCCAGGAGGTCTTGAAAATGTTTTACATGCTCCTCGCTGACTTTGGAGAATTTGGAGTCTCTTTGAAGATGCGGATATCTGCTTGGCATTAGTACAATGCGAAATATGTCCAAAACTCAACACATACGACTCGGAGGTGAATTTGATGGATTTTGACGACGCGGTTGGACCTTTGACTCCGCCATGCTCGTCAGGCTGGTGAGGCTCCGAACTCGCTGATGTGCTCCCGGTCCATCGGACTTGGCTTGTTGGTCGCAAATATTGGTAGCGCGATGCAGCACGAGAAGACAGGACAGTTCGTCGCAAGGACGCGACCAAGCGCACCGAAGATGCCATTGCGAGTGACTGTGGACGAAATGCGACATCGGCGGACATGGTCAAGTCGCCTTCGTGAATATCTACCTTGATGACATAAGTTGACAGGGGATGCACGGGCCAGGTTTCTTGGCGTAGTTTAGGCGGGAGCAGCGACGCGGACAGCTCTGGAGCTCCAAGACCAGCTTGACGACTGTCGCATTTCGTTGCCTCGCCTCTACTTTTTAGACTTCGTTGCCGTATACCAGGGAAATCACAACGAATCTACAAATCACTATACAAAAACTCTCACAATGGCGTCCGGTTACGATCGAGCTCTCTCCGGTACAAACAACCAACACATGATGATGCGGGCTTAGCTAATTGTGCCAGTCTTCAGTCCTGACGGTCACGTATTTCAGGTCGAATATGCACTTGAAGCTGTCAAGCGAGGTGCGTAGTCTGTGAAATAAATAGAGAAATCCAGGTGCTTATTCGCCCCAGGAACATGCGCCGTTGGTGTCAAGGGATCGGACATAGTAGTACTCGGATGCGAGAAGCGATCAGCAATGAAGCTGCAAGATACCCGCATCACACCCTCCAAGATCTGCCTCGTCGACACCCACGTTGCCCTTGCCTTTGCTGGACTGAACGCCGATGCCCGTATCCTTGTCGACAAGGCCCGCCTGGAAGCACAATCACATCGTCTGACAGTCGAAGACCCGGTATCGATAGAGTACATCACCAAGCATGTTGCAGGTGTGCAGCAGAGATACACTCAGAGTGGCGGTGTCCGACCGTTCGGTATCAGCACGCTGATAGTCGGCTTCGACCCCAACGATAAGACCCCGCGCCTGTACCAGACTGAGCCTTCTGGTATTTACTCAGCATGGTAGGTTGCGTATGTACAAATACAACTGCACGCGCTAATTGAAGCCAGGAAAGCAAACGCGATCGGCCGATCCAGCAAGACAGTGCGCGAGTTCCTTGAGCGCAACCACAAGGAAGGCATGGACCGAGAAGAGACGATCAAACTGACAGTCAAGTCACTACTAGAGGTAGTGCAGACTGGCGCGAAGAACATCGAGATCGCCATCATGGCAGCGGGCAAGCCCATTGAGATGTTGCCTGTCGAGGACATTGAAAAGTACGTGGAGAACATCAACACAGAGAAGCAGGAAGAGGCGGCAAACAGGAGGCCTGGACGGCAGCCCGGTACAGGCCAGGCCGCCATCCTCACCCGCCAGACCCCGGCTGAGGGCTCAGGATCTGGTGGCGCGTAGAGGCATGGTTCACGAGTGATGGCGAAAGGGCATGGACAGCAGTGGCGTCTAGTGATTGACTTTATGAACCTGTATGATGCAGATACGACCAGCTAGTGCTTATAATAGCCATAACGGCATTATAGCACACCATGATGCACCTTCCCACGGCCAACCCCTCGCTCGTCGCGTGATGTTCATGGAGTGGTACCCCTGCCCTACAAAGTTGGGCTTGTGTTAGGCATAGTATCGTGTGTCTCGTCATCCACCCTTTCTCTCCCACTCAACCCAGCTTGTTCGGCGCCTCCTTGACATCGAATATGGTGCGCATTTCTTCGCTTCGTACTCGGTCGTCCTTGAGCATTCTGGCGGGTGGTTAGACATGTCCATGTATTGAACTTGGGGGCGACATACCTGGAATCCACTCGTGCATCCTCGCCTTCTACTTGCAGCGACGCCTTGGGTGTCTTTGCCTCTAGAACGAAATGGTTGTCGCAGTGCGGGCAGTACTCGTCGCTGCCCCTCATCAGCCCATGTGCCACTGCCAATACGAGTCGCCTACTCACGCGTCCTCGAATTCGCGCGCATCTTTGCGGAAGGCCTTCTTGCACTTCTTGCATATGAAGACCATGTCAAACGTCTGCGTGAGCGGGTGGTCACTTTGCTCCTGATGGCATTCTGCGCAGTCGAACCATTTCTTGCCTGGCAGTTGTCAGCGTTTACCGTGCACATGCCAATCACGGGCCAACGTACAGCATGGCGAGCGGATGGCGACTTGGGCGTTGAGGATGTGTTTGCTGCATGGGCATCAGCCAGGCGCCGAGGTGATTGCGGGGAGTGCCGCAGGCAACGAGGAGCGCGTGCTTACCACATGGCCGGTGACGGTGAAGTGTGATTATGCTATGGACGTACAAACTGACGGCTGCAGGCTGGCGGCTAGTTTGGCGTTTTGCATGCTCGTCCATAATTCGCCGGTGCCTGATCGCCTTGCCGTTGGTGGTGCGCAGGGTTCAGTGGTGCTTGGCTGTGGGGAATGACAGCAGCACGACACGACACGACAACACGGCTTCAAGCCGCCCACGCCCAACGCAGAGCCTCTACTGCATCGCCCGCAAACCGGAAAGGTCGCCTGCGCGGATCGGAAAGCAAGGGAACTCGGGCCCATCGCCGTAGTCGTCGCATTCCAACCGTCGGTGAAACACTTGCACCCCCGCGCTGTTGCCGGTGTTCCCTGTCGCCAAACATTCCTAGCAGACAGTGTACGCGTCTCCACTAGGGAGCCCTACACTCACTCGGGCCTCTACCACATCGCACCGCCACCGTATCCACGACTCTTCCACTACCCTGCCACTGTTTCTGGATCGCGTCCCTGGTAGCGCTGGCTGCATGACCGCCCACGAGCGACAGCCTCTCCTTCCACCATCACAAGCAGCGCCAAATGGGAAGAAGCCCTTACTGGTCGATGCGAAGCTATAGGATACCTTCCGGTGCCGGCTGACGACTACACAAACAACATGGAGAACCAGAAAGAGGAGACCCAGGATGGCTCCTCCATTGTGAGTCGGGCTTGTCTGTGGGAAGAAATACTTGCTGACGCCCCGCACAGAAGCCCGTGTCTTCCCTACGCGCGCAGTTCGAGAACCTCCTCAGTACGAACAAGGCATCCGCACCTGCCACCCCGCGACAGCGCTCCCCTGGCGCCAGCGACTGCCCTCCAATGCCCGAGGACAACAGGAGAACAGACGGACGCATGTCTTTGGACATGCCGAGGGACTATGCCGAGAGACGCTCGCCCAGTGTGGCCGACTACAGTGGGAACGGGACAGTGACACCGCGCTCAAACACCCTCGGACGGTCGCTCTGGGGCACTACAAAAGCAAGACCGACGTCAATGATGGCTTTCTCTCCGCCCAGGTCGCCTACAAGATCACCACCAAAGGTCACTGTCCAATCACCAAGATCACCGCCCAAGTCTTCTGCATCCCCCATACATTCGCCGCAGCCTTCGCGACCGGCCTCGCATGCAGCACTGGATTCACCCTCGTCGGCGTCCAGCGGGAAAAGATTCTTCAAAATGCCCAGTCGCAATGGCGCTCCTGGTGTAGACGCGAAGCCTGTATTTCCAAACCATACCGGCAACGGCCCCTCCATCGACCCGCGAAAGGGTCACAGACCAGTATCTTCTGCGCCGCCTGTACCCCCGCCTGTACCCCCGCCTGTGAATCGAGCCGGAAAGCCCAAAATCCCACCAAAGTCTCTCTCCGTGGACCCCTCAGCTCGTGCAAATTTGGCACCCGGAGCTTCGTCGGACGCCGCAGATGTGTCCCCATTTAGTACACCACCCAGTAGCAGTGGAGATAGCATCAAGGGCGAGCTTTCTCCGCCAGTCATGCCAGCTTTCTCGAAACCGAGGTTCACTGCAAGCAACAACGGATACTTTCCACCTTCTCCCGTACATCCTGCCGTTACCGAAAAGCTACCAGCTACAGACTCTCGTGCAACCGGGAAGCAGCCTATGAAGAAGACCATGCCGCCACCATCACCCAATGACATGCCAGAAGACCGCCCATCATTACCTATGCGACGAGAGAAGGACAACTTCGACTTGCGGAAGAGCGTGCAACTGCAAAGAGCAGCACCCCCTGATTTGCCAGTCCGACGATCCTTGGATCAGACTCGACCTGGTCAATTGGTGCAAGAGGCGAACAACAAGTTCATGCCGCCTCCACGGCGGATCAACACAACTGGAACCATATCCGCTTATCCCGGAAAAGTGTTAGAACCTCCGAAACCACCGCCTCCACGAAACTCTGGGGAACTGAGACGGCCGTCTCAGACACCATCAGTACAAGCATCACAGCTGTCACAGCCGTATACTTATGATTCGGATGAAGAGGATACAGGCGGAGACAAGCAATCGACGACTGCCATGACCGACTACCCGGATTCTTCACAAGCGAATCGAAGACCACCAGTATTTCCAGACGGTGTATCTGGCATCCCGACAGGCTATGAGACCAAGTTGTTTGCGATTTGTGGCGATTACATATGTACGACCGGATACGTGACCAACGTGTGGAACGTTTTGAATGGGCGACTGCTCATGAGTCTAGCCCATGGTGATACAGTTAAAGCCACGGCGATTGCATTCCGGCCTGCGAAGGATGTCGAAGACGAAGGCAAGAGGTTGTGGCTAGGAACCAACACTGGCGAAATGCATGAAGTTGACATACCCACGCAAAGCGTAGTGCACACTAAGAGTAACGCGCACGCAAGGAGTGTTATCATGAAAATCTTCCGATATGCCTCAGAAATGTGGTCTCTCGACGAAGATGGCGTTTTACACATCTGGCCAGCCGACGAGTCAGGATGCCCATCCCTGCAGCAGGCCCCGCTTACCTACCGTATTCCTCGCGGAAGCACCTTTTCCATCATCTCGGGATCGCAGTTATGGGTAGCTTCGACAAAAGACATCCAGGTGTATGCTCGCACACCCGACAACGGCAACTTCCAGCCGTTGACACAGGCGCCTTTATCTCAGCCTAATGTCGGAGACGTTACTTCCGGTGCTATCATCAGCAGTCAGCCCGACAAAATGTATTTTGGACACGCGGACGGGAAAGTTACAATATACTCTAAGAAGAGTTTCGAATGTCTTGGAATCGTGAATGTCAGTGTGTACAAAATCAGCTCCCTGGTTGGGGTGGGTGATTTCCTCTGGGCTGGCTACAGTACTGGAATGATATACGTGTATGAGACCAAGTCGACACCCTGGAAGGTGTTGAAGGACTGGAAGGCACACGACAAGCCGATTGCGGGCATCTTGGCGGATCGTACGAGTATCTGGAAACTCGATAGATTTCAAGTCGCGTCTTTAGGCACAGACACAGTGTTGCGCGTTTGGGATGGGATGATGAAGGACGATTGGCTCGGTAAGTGGTGTTGGGAGTCTCTCGTAGTACTGTTTTTAACGTCCTGCAGAAAACTTGATGCAACAACGCGATTCTGAATACTGCGAGTTCAGAGAGCTCTCAGCGCGAGTCATGACGTGGAACGCCGGCGCGACCAAACCCGCCAATATACGAAATACTGAGCAAGATCGTAACTTCTTCCGGGAAATAATCGAACCTGCGAATCCTCCTGACATTCTGGTGTTTGGCTTCCAGGAGTTGGTCGACCTGGAAGATAAGAAGATTACCGCCAAGAGTATTTTCAAAAGGAAAAAACACAAAGAGACATCAGAGCATGAGCACATGTCTCATCAATATCGAGCGTGGCGAGACCATCTTGTCCGTGTCTTGGACGAGCACAGTCCACACGAGAACTATATTCTCTTGCACACCGCCAACCTTGTCGGTCTCTTTACATGTGTGTTCATAAAGGAATCGGAACGGACCAATATCCGCGATGTATGTGCAGCAGAGATCAAGCTTGGCTTCAGCGGTCGAGTAGGCAACAAGGGCGCGCTTGTGGTGCGCTTCTTCATGGACGATTCATCGCTCTGCTTTATCAACTGCCATCTTGCAGCAGGTCAGACACAGACGGTGCACCGCAACAACGATGCAGCCGCAATTATGGAGAACGCACCATTACCGAAGAACCGCTCCCCGACTTCATGCGCAAACTTCTTCGTTGGAGGCGGTGATGGGTCTATGATTTTGGACCACGAGATCTGTATCCTAAATGGTGATCTCAATTATCGCATTGACGCGATGCCTCGCAATTCTGTTGTAACCGCTGTGCAACAAGGCAATCTGGCGAAGCTTCTTGAGCGCGATCAATTGCTTCTGTCTCGCAAGCGCAATCCTGGCTTCCGCTTGCGCGCATTCACCGAAGCACCCATCAACTTTGCTCCAACTTACAAGTACGACGTAGGGACAGACAACTACGATACTTCTGAAAAACAGCGCTCACCAGCGTGGTGCGATCGATTGCTGTACCGCGGCTTGGGTAGGATCAAGCAGTTGGATTACCGGCGGCACGATTCCATCAAAGTCTCAGATCATCGCCCTGTCAGTGGGACGTTCAAGCTCCGTGTCAAGACAATCAACTCGAAGAGACAGGATGCAACAAGAGACAAAGTCGAAGTTGAGTTTGAGGCCGTGCGACGGCGGATAGCTGGGGACATCAAGTAAGTTGGATATCATCAATTGACCAGAGTCTCGCACTGACAACAATGGCAGACTCGATTACCTAATCAATGTCTTCGGCCTGTCCAGCAAGGAAGCTCAGAAGCTATTAAAAGGAGCTTGAACCGCTTGCGACGAACAGTTGAGGAACACTAGGCGCGGAACCAACCCATCGTTGCCGCCAAATCTAGCTTGCACCAGCTTTCGGGGATGTGGATTCGGAACACAATATGCATCGCGAAATACGATGGTTCTAGCAAATGCACGGCTGCCGACGATGTCAGGGTCATGGGGCGACGGCTCATGGCAGACAGCGGCGCAGAATCGATCGAGATGAAGTGCGGGAAGGTGGGACACTAAGGAGGAATTGACGAATGGGATTGTGTAGAAAAAGCATAGCATTGAAAGGCGAATCTGGGTTCCATGTCTGAGCGTTTTCCCTGACGGAAAGGCGCTTTCTTTTTGAAGATCGGTGCCCGCAAGGGGGATAAGGAATCTAGAGCACGCGTTGTCTAGTAGCAGAATTGTGGTCATGGTGACGTCAGATCAACGTGCCTCCCCCAATAAAGCATCGATGATGACGGCAAGCAAACAGCAAAATCACCCACTCATCATCACCATCTCCCCTTCAATTTCTACTTATGTCCGCAACTTCAATTGCGTTCCGCCGTTTACCACTACTGACGACTTCAAGAGCTCTACCTCGTGCACAACTGTTTACTTCACACCTCACGCGACAACACGCGACAATCTCCACAACTGCTCTCAGAATGGATAAAGAACAGGTCAAGAAGGACCAGAGCCGTGGAAGCGAGACGACTGGCAAGTCCGAGTGGAAACAGCGTCCTCCTTACCGCATCCACGAGAAGAACGAGGACTTTGACGTCAAGTACGAAGCCAACTGCCATTGCGGAAAGGTCCAGTACCAGCTCAGCCGGAGAGAGCCTCTAGACAGCAAGCTATGTCATTGCACCACCTGCCAGACTCAGCATGGTACGTTTCACCGCCGCATTTTTTTCTAGAGCACTACTAACATCTCACAGCCGCACCCTTCCAATGGGCAGCTATCTTCCACAAAGAAGACATCAACTTCACCAACGGCCACCACGACCTAGAGTGGTACGATCCCACGGAAAAATCCATCGACCACAAGCTCCCCTGCAAAGTCCGCTGCTCCTACTGCCACTCGCCTATCATGGACGAAGGTCGCAACATGATCCTACTCTTCCCCTCACTCGTACACCTCAAGACGGATGAAGACAAGGCTTACTTCAAGCCCCGCTGCCACATGTTCTATGGCCAGCGTGTCATGGATATTCCAGACGGTCTGCCCAAATGGAGTGGTCTGAGCGGCGATTCTGATCTTATTGAGGATAGCCCGCCGGATTTGGTGAGGGAGCATGAGCGTAAGCGCGAAGAAGAGAGGAACAAGAGGTTGCAGGAGGGTGATCCGGATGAGGTTACCAAGGAGGGCACTCAGGGTCGGAATGAAGGAAAGGGCTCCTACTCTACCTAGACGGTGGCTTGACCTGCAGATGGAATGGTTGCTTTTAGGCGAATTTGCCTTGCATGCCAGTGTCTGAAGTGTTTCTTGATAGGGATGATGTATGCTCATGACGAATTATGTATGATAATATGGTATCGTCGGGTGGGAGGGAGGTGGCCATGACGAGAGTGTCGGGCCCAAAAAAAGATAAAGATACGATGTGCAAATAAAATGATACCAACGAAGACGCACCTCAATTGATGTCATGATTAGTCTACTGTGCCTGACTTTCCGTTTGAATTACAGCCCTCAAAGCTCATTATAATATCGTCATTTACAAAACAACAAACGAAATAGCTTCTGTCCTCCCATCTCTCCGGCTCAACTACAAGCCATCCCACCTTTCTTCCCCGTCTCTCCATCAATCAAAACCACGAGGCTACTGCCACCACCCCAATACAACACATTCAAAGCGTCCCCTTGCACTCGACGTCATCCCTCACACAAAAATCACAAAAAAAAACGCATCATCAACTACAATCCTCTCACAATCCAACTTCAACTCCTCATAGAGGATTCACCGGGTTCTACCCACGAGATATAACCCTGACGGGGAAAAATGTAGGGGGAGGTGCGGCTTTTTGTGGCAGGCTTTCGCCGTTGGGTGAGCAGAGAGTGCTGAGATTGCGGGGCTTGGATGTCGTGGTATATAGGATTTGAGTGCTGTCGACGTTTATGGCGAGGGCGAGGGCAAGGGCAAGGGCAAGGGCGATGGTTTTGGGTTCGGTGGCTGGGGAGTGGTGGTTAGACGGTGGGTTGCTTCACGGTTGGTTGGATATAGGGGGATAAGGGGCAGGGATGTGTGGTGTGTTTTGCTTCTGGGTATTGGGAAAACTGCAATTTAAGCATCTGGGTACCAGTATTCTGATGGCTTTGTTGAGGGTAGAATGTTTGACGTATTGAAATGCTTGAAGTGGCATGGAATGAGAGGGGGGCAAATCGTAGGCATAGGTTTATTGGGGTCACTGTAGAGCCTAACGTCTCTAGAGAAAAACCAGGACTAAATTACCCCGAGAGTCCAGCCACGGCAGATCTACAAACCAGCACCACGTTCACGCCATCTCAGTCTCCCGAAGAGCAACATTTACTTGCTCTTACCAGTGGGAATCTGGAATGCAACAACCGCCTCTCCATGCGCAAAAGCACGGTCGATACGGAAGAAGCCCTTGCGATCAAACTGCACAATATCATCGACCTTGAGGTCTGCAACGTTGCAGTCAGCCATAGCCTTGGTTCTGGTCTCAGTCTGCGGGTTGAGAAAGTCCTCGAGTGTGTCCTCAGGCTCCAGCTTATCCTTTGTGATGAGGTAATCGTAATCGACAAGCTCAATAGGCACAAGGTTCTGGTCGTTGCTCAGCCAAGTGACCTTCTTGGATGTCTTCTTGACATCTCCCTGGAGGTGCAGTTCGAGCTCGAGGCCGGTGACGGTCTTGAGGCCGTGTTTGGCCATTTCGAGAGGGTTAATGGAGTGGCTGATCTTGCGCACAATGGCGTTACCCCAGTTCATGAGGGTGATCTCTTCGTCTTGAGCGAATGACTGTGCATCTGCTTGCTCCATGATGACAGAAGAACTGAAGACAATCTTCTTGTTGCCGAGGTCGTATTTGGCGTGCTTTGGCTTATCCTCAGAGATGACGCCCTCACGCGCGCCGATGATGGTGACGGGGACACGGCCGGAGTCATCGATAGCGGTGTAGCGGGCCGCAGTCGGCTCGATGTGCTTCTTATTCGTAGCCCAGAAGGCGAACCAGTCCTGGTTGACGATGTTCTTGGAAGGACCCTGCTTGAGGATGAACTCGCGGAGAGCGGGGATAACGGCACCACGGCGACGAACACCACGGACGGTAGGCATGCGCGGGTCGTCCCAGCCCGATACGATACCGGCATCAACGATCTTGGTGAGCTTGCGCTTGGACAGCACTGTGCGGACAAAGTTCAGACGCGCAAATCCCCAGTTGTGTACCTTGCGGAGTTTGAGATTCTTGATGAACCATTGGTACTGTGCGTCGCGGTCATTGTACTCGGTCGTACGTAGCGCATGGGTAACGCCCTCAAGCGAGTCGACGATAGGGCAGCAGAAGTCATAGGTAGGGTAGATCTTCCACTTGTCGCCAGTGCGGTGATGCGCCTGGGGGTTGCACCGGTAGATGACAGGGTCGCGCATGGCCTTGTTGGGGTCATCGACTGACATCTTCGCGCGAATGCACCACCTCAGGCCCTCCTCATTGCCCTTCTTCATCTCCTCGAGACGCGCAAGGTTGTCCTCAACACTGGAGTCGCGACGAGCACTAGCAATACCGTTCATACGCTCGTCACGCATCTTCTCCTGCACTGTGTCGTCTGCGTATGCCAGTCCATCCTTGATCGCCTGCACACAACTCTCGTATAGCTGGTCGAACCAATCACTGGTGTATGAGACCTGGTCTGGCTTGATGCCGAGAAGCGCGCAGTCTTCGACGATGGCGTCCTGGAACTCTTGCTTCTCTTTTGTAGGGTTGGTGTCATCGAAACGCAGCAGAAGCTTACCCTTGTATTTCTCGTGCGCAAAATAGTCATTTAGCAGTGCTGCTTTGGCGTGACCGATGTGGAGGTAACCTCTGCGATACGATTAGCTGGAAAGAGTCTGTATGATAAAAAAAGAAACAGCTTACGAAGGCTCAGGCGGAAACCTAGTAACAATCCCGGTACCATCTCCTACATCTTGGAGTCCAATATCGTAATTCGCATCATCATTCTTGCCACCCTCCTTCTTCCCCTTGCCCTTACCTCCCTCCTCTTTATTCCCCTGTCCACCCACAACAACCACACTCTGCGGATACGCCTCCTCAATATACCTGAACCAGCGACACAGGTTCTTCATCAAGTCCTGCTTGATAAACGCATGCGCAACGCGATTCTCGCGGATGGTCTTCCATACTATCGTGTCGGCGTCGGAGAGTGTGTAGCCGACAATGTGGGAGCGGAGAGTTAGGTGTGCGTCAAGTTCGAGGAGGTGGGGTTCGATTTGCTTAAGGTTGAGGGGCTTGAGGGCCTCGGAGCGTTGTTGCCATTCGGCGATTTGCGCGTCCATACTGGCGGCGAGTATTCTGCGCTTGTGTTGGTGTCCTGGGTCTGGAATGTGTCCAGTCTTTGGGGTCGAGAGCGCTTGATCGTGATGGATGGGAAAAAGAATATAGTGGGGGTGAAGTGATGGCGCGGGGCAATGTCACAAAGCTTGGCAGGTACGAGTCACTGCAAGGCTGACTCTTGGGACATCAACCTGACTCAGCCCCCTTTACTCTGTTTGATTCATCACGCATTACCATTGAGCAGTTGAAGTATGTTCTGTTACCAGAATACGCCGTAGTAGTATTGCCACACCCCATATCCTACAGAAACGCCGAGGAATGCAAAAGCGCTATTACGGCCGTGGCGTTCATAGGAGTAACCAAACGCTATCATTACAAGTCATAAAACGTACCCTGAAAAAATGTTTGCCGCATAATCAAGCACACTCCCATTGAGCAAAAACACACCACCTCGCGCTTCGATCGGCAAGCACCAAGCCTCGCCATGTGCCCTTTTCTCCGATCTTGATGACTGTCTCCCAAGCCGTACCGTCTGCATCGTTAGTACTGCTCATGTGCTCTGTCTTCCTGGTCAGGCGTATAATCTTGCCAGAAGGTGTTTGTACGGCTAGTTTAGCAGGCTTGGTGCAATTACTGCCTGCCGATCCAGAAGAACTCTGAGATGGGTTTGTATAATTGGAACCGGTTGCTGAAATGCTTTGCATGCTCATAGCAGAAGTAGGGCGAGCAAACGGGTTCGGGGATGCTCGGCCATGCATCGCAGGACTGGGTTCGGGGGATTTTGTAAGGGACGATGGGTGTTGGCGGACGCAGAAGACGAAAGTGTTGTTTAAAGCCAGATTAGCGCACTGGGGCTGGGCGACATATAGGTCGTGTCGTTGGGCGTGGGGCGTAGGGTGTAGAGTCAGGAACGAGTACGGAGGATTGGTGCCGGTATGCGTCATGGGGAGGCCGATTGCCAGGTTGTGGGGGTTCATCTTGTTAGAGTGCTGCAGGGCATTAGTACACGAGTATTGACGGTGTGTTGGAAAAAAGCTTACCATGAGTCCCCGGGGTCCTGCATAGATTTTCAGGACACCCTGACCACCATCACCCGGTAGAAGGGCTTTGACAGTGTATCTCTTCTGGCCACCATACCATTCGGCTTGTGCCAATGCCGGCTTTCGGACAATCTCACCATTCTCAAAAAGATCGCCGTCCATATCTTGATCATAAGCTCTGGCCTCAACCTCCGCAACACATTCCACGTCTTCTGGTACGTCAACGTAGACGTGTGCCATCTCGAGGTTGTCCAAATTCAAAAGACTAGTATCAAAGTTGACCACGTTGAGACCGTGTCGGAAGTAAGTTGGTGTTGCGCATGGGAGTGCCATCAGCACCTCGTGTGGCTGGGGAGGGCAAATGTGTTGCTGTTCGGGCAGAAGTGGGACATGAGAGTAGCAAATCTCCATTGGGCGAGCGAGGAAGTACCATGTCTCAGCCACAGATGATCCGGCAGTCGAGTAGTGAATCCGCTTTGGATTTGTTGGCCCAGCAAGGGAGCAGTCCATTATGCGCCACTCTCCCTCCACGATGACAGCGTTCCAGAAGTGGTTCGGCCGCGCGACGCTCTCGAGATCCAGAGGCTCGCCCGGTGTTTTCAGATAACCACGGACAACTTCAGCGTGCATTCCAACGGAAGCGCACATCTCTGCCACGACCATGGCGATCTCTTCAGAGCATCCTCGCTTGCTCTGAAGCACATGTTTCGGGTCCATCTCACCCTCAAAGTCTTCTTCCCACGAAATGCGCTCGCTGACCCAGGTGAATATCGCCCGTAATCGCTGGATATCGCTCCGGTAGGGTCGGCAAACATGGCTTTGGGCCAAGGTCGCGGGGTTGGTTCCGAGGGGAATACTGTTGATGAAGCGTGCGCTCTTGTCAACATGGGCAAGGCTGCAAGCTGCGAAATCGGTAGGCTCAGTGATGGGAAGACCGTCGAGACCCTCGTCGCCTTCCGCGGACTCGTACAGGATCTCAATGGGGTTCAGAACAGGAATGTCCATCATCTGGCATCTTTCGGCTCGCTCCGCACGCTCGTTCTTGCTCAGTGAGTTGGAACGGTTTACATCCCGGCGAACTTGTACCCAATCTACCGTTCCTAGGCCCGTATCTCTAGGTTCCTTTGCCGAGTGGGTTGCTTTGCCACCTTCTATGCCTGTCGATTCGGGGTTATCCATGCGACTTGCGGCGCGACTGGTTGCACGACCCGCAGCTCGACTGGCAGCCCGAGATCCTGGCCTACTTATCGTGTCGATGGTGCTGCGAGCATTCGCTGCTTGGGTTTTCGCAGTATCTATCATCTTGCGGAAGAAGCCGCTGCGCTTCGTCTTTAGTGGCTGCCTCAAACCACCAAGAGGATCCGGGTCGTCTGTTGCTGGAGTGCTAGTTTCAGCTTGTTGGTTGTCGCTGGAACCGGCTTGCGGCTGCGAAGCATGGCTCGAATGATAAGTGACACCAGTAAAGGGCGTCTCTGGTCGTCCATCGTCGAATCCGTATCCCTTCCCGGTCGTGTCATTTGTGTTCATAAGGCTCTTCGGTCGATCCTTGCCAAACTTCTTGCGGTAATAGCTTCCAGCGCTTGTAGCACTCATGTTCGTAGCAGAGTGTCCAGACATCAAACTGCGATCGGTGCTACTGCTTGTATGTGTTGTAGTCGTGGAATTCGTTTTGCTCGTAAACGTTCGTCCAAGGGCGTTGCGCCCAAGGTTGTAGGCGGATTTGCGGTGGCTAAGCAGTCTCGAGCCTTTCCGCTGAACCTCCGGCTCAGGCTCCGCAATTGAGGATCCGGGCCTCTGGCGGGAGCTTTTCAAAGGTACAGTTGGTCCTTCATCTTCGCCCATGAAAACCTCGTTGTTCCTAGCCTGCTCTTGCTGCTTCATTCGCCTTAGACGACTCTCCATACGCTTCACATAGTTGTTGACGTCTGGCAGTCCCTCTTCTTGGTCTTCATCACCCTGACCCATAGCGGACTGCGCCCTGACTTTCTTAGCCGACTCTTGGTACACTTGATCAAATGCTTCCGGAGACCATGGGTTCGAGGGAGAGGGAGGCTCCTCTGGCGAATCGTTACTTCTTGACGTTGTCATATCCTGCAAAGACGACATGACATCGTTCATTGCTGTCGTTAGAGGAGAGGGGGTGAAATGGCCCCCACGTGCTCTTGGATCAGGCGAAGGCGGTTCAGGTGTGATGAAGCCATTATGCGAAGGAGGTGCGGGAGACGGGGCTCTGCTCGGGTCGTATGCGACACGATGCGGTGGAGGAGGAGGTGGTGGTGGGGAGTCAAGAGGGTCTTCTTCGATCTCTTCATTGTAAGGCGCTGGCGACGGACCGCGGCTATGATCATCATCGTCCAATTGCATCTGGTACGGAGATGGTGATGGACCTCGATCGTATGCGCGGTACTGGAACGAGGGGGCTGGCGAGGCTGCACGCGAACGCTCTTGGAATGATGGTGCAGGCGAAGGTCCACGGTCGTATGCTCGGTACTGGAAAGAGGGTGCGGGAGATACAGCTCGTGAGTGCTGCTCGTAGTGAACTGGTGGCGCAGGCGAAGCCGCCCGATAATAGTCCTGACTTTGTCGTGGAGGAGCTGGCGAGGCTGCCCGGTATATATCTTGTATTTGTTGTGGGGGAGCTGGGGATGCTGCCCTGGCGTAGTTGCGATGTTGTATTGGGGGTGCAGGCGACACACCACGGGGTTGGTATTGGTATTGGGCTGGGGGCGCATGGGACTGTGGTGGGATATACGAGCCACGCCGTATGGGAGGAGCTGGTGATGCGGCGCGAGGTTGGTAGCGATAGTCGGCGGGCGGTGCGGGAGACGACGGTGCGCGTGTATGTGAGCCGTGTCGTGACGGTGGTGCGGGTGAGATTGCGCGTGCTGCGGGTGTTCTCTTGGAAGAAGGTCGCGGTGACACTGCGCGCAGGTTTGACTGTTTCCTTGTTGAAGGCGCTGGCGATGGGCTCTCGCGGCTTTCGGTAGATGATCTCTTCATCGACGAGTAGGGAGACTTGGTCTTGACGCTGCCGTTTGGCGAGTTTATGCCGCCCGCCTTGAGCCTCTCTCGCGCCGCTGCAGCTGGATTCGGGGCACTTGCAGCCGCATAGGCTGTAAAGGGCTTCCTGAACATGCTCTTCTGCTTCTGTGGTGCTGGCTTCGGCTGTTCCTGGGCACTGTTCTGCCTCGACATGCTGCCTCCGCTGCCATTGCGCGCCCACGGTTGGTAGTCTTCGCTGAGCAGTTGGACGAAGTTGGATGGAAACAGTCCGACCATGCGCCTGTCGCGTTTCAAGCGGCCCATCCACCAAGCTCCATCACCGGCATTGAGGACTTCGATCAGGTCGCCTTCTATGAATCCGAGGTCGCGTTTTGTCTATAAGAGCGGTCAGGCAATGTGCTGCAGTAAGCCGGTTTCCATCCCAACTTACCTCTCCTCCCCATGAATAGACAGCTTTACACCAGCACGGGAAGCGCACCGGCAGCGCTTGGCCGACGGCCATGCTTAATATTATTTGGCTGTTGGAGCTGTATTAGTTGGTGGTTGACCTGCAACTTGTTCGGGACATGCACGGCGGTGGGTGACATGCGTCGATTAGAGTGAGAGACGGCGTCGATTAGGGGTGGGACGTGCAAGAAAAGCTCCAACGAAGGACAATAGTCGAGGGTAGCAATAACAGAGAGCAGTTCTCTGTAGTCACGCCCCGATTGTTAGCGGGGGAGTAGAAGTGTAGGGCTAAGCAGGGTGGCAGGGCCCATTGCGGCCTGATGTCTCGTCTTGGTTGGTTGTTTACGACTCGGTCCATCGCTCCCCCAGCAACCGCCGCGCACCGGCCAGGTTGCGGTCCCACTCTGCTCACCACGTCACCTCAATCTTCACCTCTACACCGCGACATTACATTTCCAGGTTTGCTTCACATTGGGCATGCGCCTTGCACAACCAGAACTCGTTCGGCGCCCGATTATGCACGACAAGTCTAGTTGCCATGTCTACTATGCATTCCGACAACTATACAACTACTGCAGTCCCGTTGTTCACGTACGCTAATATGAACACACCAGACCTCTAGCTTTCCTACGCACACCGACCTAGCAGCAGTAGTCGCGCACGAATTGCCGGCTTGTCAGAGCTCTAGCTGTTGTTGGGACATCCCATCCATGTTCCCATGTTGAAGAAGGCTCCTAATGCGTAAATGAATGCTAGCAGAACCGTCGAATAGATTGATGTTGCGACCTCGAGATGGCATGGTTGCTTTTTAATTTACGTTTGTGGCTTTGAGTGGTAGAGTTAGCTTTCTGTTCTTCTGTAGAGTTCACGATAAGTTGTGTAATATGATATTCTTCTAGGACAAGGCGTCATTAATACACAATCAAGGTACAGTTGTGATCGGGAACCAAGCACAAAGTTCCCTGTATCACTTTTCTTGCATTGTTTTGCCAAATCAGTACAATGAAGTCTTCAAATTGTAGGGTGGTGCGACTTGAAATTCACTCGCACATTGATTTTCTCTAGTTACTCTTATATATAACTCTTCCCTTTATCATTTGAACAACCCATCTAATCAAACCAACCTAAAGCGGAACATTTGCTACACAATCAAACACCAACAAGCTATTCTATCAAACATCACAGCGACAAAGATGGTGCACTACAACGAAATAAATGCAAGTGAGCCTCAGCAGCATGGGCCCTTCAGCACCTGTGATGCTGTCCGCACAAAGATCGATGACTTCGTCCACAACTTCTGCAACACAGAAATGACGCTCGCACATCTATCGTCTAATAGCCAGCGTTCGTGTCAGCTACTCGAAGAACTGAAGACTGCTCTAGATGAAGTCAAGCGCGAATTTCCGATGGACAGCAGGCATCTGTGGGTGAAGAGTGAGATTGAGCGGTATGAACAGGCTGTGAAGGCAACGGAGATTATGAGCCTTAAGCTGCAAATCTGCGAGAAAAAGTATCAGCCGATTGTGCTGGGTGCTAGTGGCGAGTAGCATCTTAAGTGTGGGGTGGCGCGACTCGGGGAAGGGTGACGTGAGCTCGAAGGCTTATAGAGTAGATGGTAGGGGCCGGTGTTATACCGTCGCTGTTCATATAAGGCTGTCGTTCCATTATTCGCAGCGACGCTAGGGCTTGGAGGAAGCTTGGATTTGCACAGAGTCTATTTGGAAAATACCTGAGCGATCAACTTGTAATCATAATAAAATATGCAACTCGTAATAGCAACGCTGGTACTAGAGACGCGTGAAGATGATAACGGTGGTAGGGGTAAATCTGAGAATGAGAAATACTGACGGCTGATACCAGCAGCTGAGTTCAAATCATGCACGGAGTCTCGAAAGTTGTATGAGATATGACGGATGTGATCCTTTGTTTGCTTCAGTAGAAAAGTAACAGCCGAGAGTAAGTAGCAAATCGTAAAACCATAGCCCCTTAAATGGTGAGATTGCTATAGTGCCTTCCCAGTAGCACCTCAATTACATATTTCACTCGCGCAGACGCGTAAGCTTTCCGAAAGTAAGCTATCGACCACATGTGTTACCAAAAAAAAAGAAGTAGGGTATCTCCTATCTGTCACATCTACAATGACTACATGGACAAAGTCATTGTGACTGCTTCCAAAATCAGGGAAAGAAAATCAGCCATGTTCAAGAACGGACGAGGTGCCCCATCATCTGGCTCGAGTCTTTGACCAAAAGGCATTTGAATATTTGAAACGCTTATGTGCTGCATGCTTGAAGGGACATAGGAGTTCATCTAGCTGCAGTATCATGTTTGTCGGGCGCGTAGCTGATGGTTGAGAGAAGTGTGCAATGCGGGTGCGTGGGTGTACTTATAGGCGGATCATCACCATCAATATACGTGCATCATGCGGAGATATATGCAGAATGTATGAGCAATATGATTGTAGAGCTGCCATCGTCTATTGGCAGTGAGAAGCAATCTCCCTCTCATCATAGTGTTGGCTGTTCCAATAAAGCGAACAGTGCTCCGTAAGACAAGAGTGACGAGGGCACCGCTGTGATCATTCACCGCTCCTCGACGTTGAATTTGGCGAAGAATATCTTCCGTAGCTACCGGCCCAGACCTACCAACCTTACCTGTGCAAATTATCATCCACCACGTTCCACACAATCAAAGTCTCATTATCCCAGCGGAAAACTTTAGTAGTGCCGCACTTCCATCTTCGCTCACCACGGGAGTTTCACGACTGCGATTTACCAGAGCAATCTCGCAAAGACCAACTTCCATAATGGACCCTAGGATAGTCATGATGGTCATGCAGGCGCGCATGCAGGAGCAAGTCCATCTACAAATGCAAAGGAGATTACAATTGGAGGCACAGATCAGGCAGGGCATGACGGAGGAACAACGCGTCAGAACGATAGAGCATCAACAAATGAGAATGATGATGTTTGCAGCGCAGCGAGGGCAGATGATGGCAGAGCACATACGCATGGCTGGCAATGGTGCTGAAGGACTGATGCCATCTATGGATATGCCTTTCCCGCGCGGCCCGCTCTTTTTTCCAGGGCAGATGGGCGGCCTGACAGCTGATCCTCGGAACCATCCGCCAACCGGTTCTTCAGAAAGCCATTCAATTTCCTCTGAGCCGAGCGATTCTGGCTCCAATGGAGCTTCGCCTCGGGCTCCGCGCGCTGGTATTCGGAACGGAAGGCCGGGCGTCATATACGGAGAATGGGAGGTGGAGGATTCGGGTGATGAAAAGTAGAGATTTCCAGGTGTCGAGCGGTGTTGTTAGTAGTAACTCAGCAGCACACTGTTGAATTGAATGAAGAATGAAACTTTCGAAGGCTCATGAGTGATGGTTCTAATGCATCCCAACTCCAGTGGTGTTAGGGAACATGGCATGCGCGTATAACCACTGGCAAAGCTGATTATACTCATCAGCAGCCGCGATCGATGCTTTTCACACGGAGAGATTCGTTGAGCCCTTGGTGCTATGCCGCATCTGACAGAGGCCATGTCGAGTCGTATTGGTAAGCAGTGTTGACAAGCTAAAACGATGGAGACGATGAGGTCGCGATGGATGATCGCGAAAGGGGTTGGTAGCGCAAGCGGGGTCGCCTCCGCTTTCTTAGGAAGCAACAACGGCCGCTCGCGGGCGAAATTGCCAAATCGGGATATCAACGACCGCTATTACATTGCGCAATATCGTAACTTTCTGGACAAGACCCAACAAGGGATTCTTCATTGAAGATAACACTCAGAATGCAGTCTACAAACAACGGAGAAGCCAACGGGCACAACGACCAGCCACCAATCGGACCTCGGCTGTACTCAGTGGAACAACCACCATCGCTTGAAAACTTCACGAAACTCACAACGGAGTCTGTGCCCATCAGTTACCCCCTAGCAATTACTATCGAGAAGAATGTGCCAGTGTATAATCTTCCCGACTACCATTCGCTCAACGAAGTGCACCGTTCCGCACTTCAAAACGAGTGGTACCACATCCTGCTTTCTGGTCCAGGCGTGTTCGTCACCAAGGGACTCTACAAAGACACATCTCTACTTGATAGAGTAAACGGCGTTTACGCACGCATCATCGCAGAAGAACAGAAAGTGACAGGCAAACGCGGTGACCATTTTGCCGGAGCTGGAGCAAATGATCGTATCTGGAACTCGCTTTCAAAGCACTGTTTACAGGATCCAGAATCATTCGTGGATTACTACTCAAACCCATGGCTGCCACTCATTTCCGAAGCGTGGCTAGGCCCAGACCATCGTCTGACAGCACAAGTCAACATCGTAAAGCCTGGCGCAAAGGCTCAGATCTCACACAGAGACTACCATATTGGTTTCCAGGACAATGAATCGTGCGCAAGGTTTCCAAAGGCGATGCAGGTTGCATCGCAGTTTCTTACCCTGCAAGGGGCAGTTGCACACTCAAATATGCCGGTCGAGAGTGGACCAACGCGGCTACTGCCGTTCAGCCAGAAGTTTGAGGAAGGGTACATGGCTTACCGCATTCCCGAGTTCCAAAAATACTTCCTGGAGAAGTATGTATCCGTGCCACTGGAAATGGGCGATGGCCTCTTTTTCAATCCAGCTCTGTTCCATGCTGCGGGACAGAATGACTCAGTCAACATCATGCGTTCCGCGAACTTGCTGCAAATCTCGTCAGCCTTCGGTTAGTAGTGTCTGTACAAACTGCATGCGAGGCAGATACTGACTTTGTACGCCAACCTTTTAGGTAAGCCAATGGAGTCGATCGATACATACGCACTCATCGAAAGGACTTGGGATACGATCTCAGCGATTTATCAAAGAGATGGTCTAAGCGACGAACTTAGAGCTCTTGTAAGTGTCGTCGGAGAAGGGTACCCTTTCCCGACCAATCTTGATAGAAGGGTGCCTGAAACTGCCGGCATGGCACCCGAGAGCGAGCAAGAGATATTGATCAAGAGTCTCAAGAAAAAGGAAACAAAGCAAACTGTCTTGGATTCGCTAAGGACAATGCGAACAGAGTCCATGGCCTAGATTCTGGATTCGTGGAACCCGCCTCGCGATTCCAGTGAATGCGCTGCATCCCTCAGAAATATCGTAGAAACTAGTAAATCAGAGTCTATTTCAAGCAATCATATCTTAGTACGTATACTGTGACAACGCACTGTTCACTACGCAAACCAGCGCGTTCACAGCGACCAACTGTCACGACAAACACAAAACCAACCCAATTGTCCAATTCGTTCAAGCCCACCAGCCCTTACTGTCAGCCAGCCAAAAAGAAAGCGGAATCCATAAGTATCTCGCTGGTAAACCTCATTCACCCATCATGTCGCGTGCCTTGGAAGAAGCGGAGCAAAATGCAAAAGCCGGGGTCCTGGAACATTTACCCAAGGACCGAAACACAGCCCTTCGACCAGAAGAGAACCCCAACAATCACCTACCAGCCCCATCTACACTCTCATCATCAAAAGGATCCACCACTCCCACTCTTCCACCACGCTCTCCCATCATTTACCACCAAGCGGTGAACACAGCCACCCTTACACCCGACGCCGAATTCCAGATCATAGAAGCCGAACTTGCAAATTGCAAAATGACCCGTGAAGCGCTAGCACGCCGCGAAGCCGCACTACGAGAACGAAAAGCAGAGATAGTGAGGAAAACGAAGATGCGATTGGATAAAGAGGTACGTGAGTTGGCGATGAGAGATGAAGACGACGAAGGGGACGAGGGATTGTACATGCGCTATGTGCAGAGGAGAGTCGAAGCGAGTGTTGGGCGGGCAGATGAAAACACGAATGAAGAGACGAAGGGGGGGTCACAGCAAGTGGAAGAGGAGGACGACGACGACGACGAAGTGAAAGAGGAGAAAGTTACTCCGATGAGTGCACCAGAGCGGAGACGACTTGCGCGTCTTGCTTTGTTTAAACATGATCTTAGACTCGAGTGAGGTTCTTTTATATATATTCACACAATTGTGTTGTTAAATTTGGGTTCCTTTTTTTTTTAAAAAAAAAATAAAATTTAAAATAAATTGCATGTCGGATTGTTCTATATTGCTAACGACCTCTCACATCTCCGTGCCTCAATCAAGAGTGAAGAATTCCGCAATCTCCGGAAACAATCTGCTCATTCTCTCCGTCGTGATTGTGTCCACTTTGATAATTGGATCCAGTTTGTACGTGATCCACATCACCTTCATATTGAGGCACGTCATCGCTCGGGCTTGGATGGAGATTTTGCCTGATGTGTGTTAGCAGTGTTAATAAGCATGGTGGGATTAACTGACGTCGGTGTTCTGCAGCCGTCTCTTCTATGGTTCCATTGAGATCCATAATTTCGTCTTGCAGTTTTGTGAGTTGCTGGCTATACCAGTAGTTTGCGTCGCGCTGTGCTGTGGTGGGCGCGAGCAGGTGTCTGGTAGAGGAAGATGGCATTGTGTATGCGTGAGTAGTGTCCAATAACAAACAGATGTATGAGGTAATAGCTAAAGTAGTTAGATAGTTTCCCCGATAATCTACACTACACCGAAGACTTACATACATCTGTAAATCTTGCACCAATATTGACACGCATAAAACGAAGTTTAACTAGCGTGTGAAGATGCAGAACGAACCACAGTCATTGAAATACGGGAATGTAACTCCGCTATGTTCACGGGTCTTTGAAGTCCAGCATCACTGTCTCAGCAGTGTTCGCTCCGTCATGGAATGCTCATTTATTGACTGGTGTCGTGCCCTAGCTAGGCAAACAAACTCAGCACTCAACATCTCCACTGGGACATATATCCTCGAACCACATCACTACATGCCCCTGTCCTGGCTCTTCTCGTTCTCGACTATCGACCAGCCCCGACTTTCTTCATCTTCAATCACGTCGGAGGATCACATATACAGATGTCCTTTTGTCCCTTACAGAAGCCACAGTCTGTGATCTTGGGCTCCTCCATTGAAGATGCAAATGCAACAGGGTGATGCTTCGTCCTGAACTTCTCGGTGAAATCCACCTCGAATTCCACGTGGGGGTGTTTCTGGCCATCCAAGCCCTCATGGCCGTCGTGAAGAACTCCGCTCATGGCCTCGCCGGAGAATTGCAAGTCGTGGGTGAGATCGGCGAGACATGCGCAACGTTCAGGAGTGCAGCGGTTGCAGCCCGACTGCATGCTCTGGAGTGGTTGATCGTGGCGTGCGCTTCGGATCATGGGCCGGAAGTCGTCGTCTTCCTGGTGCGGTCCACTCTGTGAACTCAAGGAATGACCCTGGGTATCCAGAGTGCCACCTTGTTCGTAAATCTTCAGTCTCTCCTCCAGGATCCTATTGGACTCGCGCCAATCGCACACGGTCTTTTCCAAGTACCGCATACGCTCTTCCAAAGCTTGCACGGTGCGTAGATGGGCGCTTTTCTCGTCAATCTGTTCTTGCCTCATTTTGTTCACCGTTTCCAGCAAGTTCTGGACATTCTTCTGCTTGCGCTCGCGGAAGTTGCGCTGCGAGGCACGGTTCTGAGCCTTGCGCCTGGATTCAGGCTCTTCGGTGGCAGGCTTGCGGCCAGGCTTGGGGCGGGGTGGGACCGTGTGCTGCTTGCTCGCAGGGCCCCCGCCCGGCTGGCGGGAGCCATCTCTGTTGGTGGTAGCAGGCAACGTGGCGGCGTCGAAAGAGAGACGCGGGGCCTTTGGAACGAGGTCTGGGCGGCTGTCAGTTGATGGAGTGGGTGAGGGTCAATCACGCGGTTGGCGTCAGTCTTGCAGCCGACAGCCGCGGCGAACCATTGGCACATGGTAGTCTGCACAGGGAAAAGCAAAAGTGCTACTCACGTCGGCTGGTCGAGGAGCGGCGGGCGTCAGAGCCGGCAACCCCGAATGCACTGCCTTCGGGCGATTCTGCGGGCGATTCTGCGGGCGATGAAGCAGCACTGTAGTCAGGAGCGGGCGTGTCGGGTCCGTCGTATGCAGCAGCGTCGTTGGACATGATGGCGGGCTGCAGCGTGCGGTACGAATGAGGTGAGCGTGTGTTATCAGATGAAGATCCTGGGTTATCAGATCGAGCCATCAGCCGACGTCTTTCCCCGAGCGACGCCGAGCCCGGAGCGGAACGGATCAACTCACCGGTATAGTAATTCATGCCACCTAGAACCTCACCGTCCCCCGCGGCTTGGGAGCCAAAAGGAGGAAGGGGTGTGAGCGGCCGCATGGCGAGGCGGATGCAGTCATAGTTTGGTTCGTCATCATCGAAGTACGGACAGTAAGGGTTTCCGTTTCCGTTGCTCATACTGGGCAGTGAGCGGGACTGCAAATCATGCAGACGACTGAGGATGGAAATAAAATTGGGTGATTGATTTAATGCAGGAGACGCAGGCTCGACTTAAATAATTTCTCTCGATTTGCGCGCCGGCTGCTCTTACTTTGTTTCACGTCTTAGAGCTAGCTGGTACCATCGCATCTTCCCCATCCTCCACTATTGTCCAAGCTCCTACAAAAGCTTGGCCTCGAATCCCGTCTCGAAGATTGGTAGAGCCAGACAAACTCATGTGGGTTCAGTGGAAAGCACTCTCTCCGCTTCGCTTCCACTAATAGTCTAATCTAGAAAGCACCAATCGCGACTGGCCGCAGATGCATGCTGGTACAAGCCTTGGTATTTTTATCACAAGGTCAATATTGACAACGGATATCCCAACTCTGCGAGCAAGGTGATGCTACTCAGATTTCTTCTTTCGGTACTGTCCTATGCTTTCGCATAATCCTCCTCCAGAACCGGGGTTTGCTCACATGTATTAGCGAGCCTACCAGTGGACCATCTAGCCAACCATTGTGTCTCGTCATGGGACACTCCAAGCCTGATCTCATGTCCAAGCTCATCCGAGGTATCAATACGCATATCCACGTCACACATAAGCGGACCGGACACTTTACTGGACGGTGAAGACTCGACAAAGTAGGCGAGATGGTCTATAATTATATTTTGTGCCTCCAGGAGCGAAACAGAGAAAACTGATGTAAATCTTTGCTAAAGTCGGGACGCACTGCACCGAACAGATAGGAAGCAAGACGTTAGCTAGGACCCTGATTACTGGCTGCAACCCTGTAAATGGCTTAGTTCTACACGCTACATCTAATAAAGGTAGGTGGCGCTACTCTCAAAAGCGTATCTTTTGTAGATCGGCAATTAGAGGCCGTGCGCGAAAAGTAGCAAGCAGGGAAACTTTGAGCAAGAATCGGCAGTGTGAGATCCACAAATACAATATCGAAACTGTCGTCACACCAGCGGTGCTTTTAAAAAGGATCGTACTTTCAATGAGCATGGAATGATATTATGCCATGATCGAAGAACCAAGACAAATTGTGGATCAATATGATCAATAGGTTCTTATCCACATACAAGGCTGAGAGCTGAGCGGAGCACTTCTGCGATGTCTGTCCGTGTGGACAACGCGCGCCGAAGCCTACCACGTTCGAGGCCCGCTAGGCGACAACGCCCCGTTCGCATAGACCCACGGATCACAGACTGCTCCGTAGCAGTTCATTGTTAAGATCATTCACAGACAGGAGTCGAATATCGCTGTGATATTGCGCATATTGCCCGACAAAGCACGATTGCACGTTCGCTTCGCAATGATCAGTGACGCATATTTAGCCCATATCCGCCCGGTATGCTCTAGAAAGCTGCTCAAGAGCATGGGTAACCGCTTCCTTGCCGCAACTGTGCACTTGCCTACTCTTGGTGGTTCACTTTCTCATTCTAACTAAGCTAGGCTGAGCGTCTGGCAAACCTTAACATGTCACCATTACATATTTCACGTCATTTTTGAGGCTCACTGGGCACCCCATCTGCTCAGACGACCAGCATAGATGATCAAAGTACCACCAGCGTAGCTTTGATCTTGAGGGCAGGCGATTGGACGAGCAGTGGCACCTAGGCTGGCACTCCAGTTGCTCCTGCTCGTGGCCTGTTTGTAAAACCGGGATACTCTTGCCCGCAGCAAGATCTACGTCACATGGACCTATTCGATGGATTAAAAATAATCATGGATATCTTCGCTGGGTCCATTCCAGCGGTCCTCGCCATCGATCATTTGTACCATCACAACCATCAAGAGAAATGTTTTGATCTCTTCTCGGCTTCGAGTACGACACTATAGAACTTCTTCTACACCTTGAACATTTTGAATTCGTCAAAAGATGATAGTCGTTTTGGGATTCACTATCAACGAACTTAAACCCCCGGTTCTATGGGCGAGCTAGCCAATAAGCGAGATTCGGATCCATCTCCGCTTTCCTGCATCAGCCACACCGCAGATTCAAAGACGGAGCCTAGCGGTAATGTTCCCGTTTGGGGTACCATAAGCGTAATACTATCTGGACCACAAGCGATTGAAAAAACAAAGCAGCGATGAGTTCGACAGTGGTTGTGTGACGTGCAAGTCTAGCGCAGAGGTCTAGTGTTCATCTGAAAAGTTAGCTCCCGCTAGCGCCCGCCGCAAGCGCTAGTGCTACTGGACCCTGGTTTCTGGGTGGAGCATTTGCAACAACCTGCACACCTCCATCGTCGGCTTGAGCAGCTTTAGGATTTTCGGCGAGTCTCCTACGGTCTGGTGCTCTTTCGCTGGTGCGGAACTCAGTGAGTCCGGACCACACTGCAGTCTGCCCTCCGATGGGTGCTGCAAGGCTAGAGGACTACGCAGAATAACTGTCGGTGAAACTTTCAGGGCAGAACGAATCTCGCTGGTGGAAGTTGGAGGGGAACTGGCAAATACAGACATGTTTTCTGATGCTGTCAAGTGAGACTGGGCGTGAATGATGGCGGCTGCTGCTGCGGTTTCTGCATCTCTCCAGAGCGAGGGAGGGCGACCGCTGCGCACCGAGTTCTGGCTTAACCAAGCATACCACAGCATGCACCAAGAAATCATTAATGGGAACATCTGAACGTTTACTGCCATGAGAGACACAGTGACATAGCTCTGCAATGTCAACGCTTCGGTGTACCTCGTTGTGAAGCACTTCCAATGTGCGTTCTGCCCAAAATCTCTGCTGAAAGCATTCACAGCATGTATGCA